>JABWDB010000022.1:0-5104368 GCA_019614645.1 Stratiolaelaps scimitus | reverse complement strand
GTGAAAACAGAACGACTCAGACGTTTCAAGCCGTCACACTTCGCTAACATCTGGCCGACCTTCGTGCTAAATATAATACAACACAGAGAACAGGATCGTCCAACGGATCGTCCAGAGGATTGAAGTTTAGGATAGGCTTTCAACTAGGGAATAGTTGTATGTTCACAGTCAAAAAGGGTGCTTCTCCAACTGTAGACTGTAGTGTTTTTCTAACAGGTAAGCCTATTTTTTCCTTAACGTAGACCTAGAAAGGTATTCAACACGTTACTTGATGGGCGAGGTCATGCATTCAACCCGTTGCTTGATGAACGAGGCCACGTATTCAACAGAGATTCACAGAGATTTTAATCCAGCTTCTTAGACTAGGTTTTTTTAATCTCTGCTAAGTACCACTGAATCGGCCATATCTATGGCTACATCCCCTGGGCGGCTAATGCAAATCACTTTAATTGTCATGAAAGTGACGAACACCACCACGATTAGTGATACTCTAATTGTCATGAAAGTGACGAACACCACCACGATTAGTGATACTCTGTCTCATTCTCAGATGTTGTGGTTTGGTTGGTATACGCTTTACATTTCCCTCCAGTCACACACGTGTGTTCGATAAAGTCCAGTGGTACTCAGTGGTACCGAGAGCCCATTCTGCCATGGAAAGTCAGTTTAAGGCCGGTTGTAAAAAGCAGGTTATAAAAATGGTCATACCTATCGATCTATCTAATTACCCCTAACGCGTTCCTCGAACACAGCCCACTACTACAATCAACACTTTCACCCAATAACGACGCCAACGTTTGGGTAGACATGAATCTCTTGAGTTGTCTTCTGCATCACTGATGTTTATTTCATTAACACGATATCAATCCTCCGCCTTCTCTTGTATTGAATAGCCATCGCATTTCACCGTTTATCCCCTGTTTATTTTCTCTTTGCTTTATTGTTCTATTTAATCATCGTCACACTCACATCGTCATAATCTACTGATGAACTGAGGTCAAGCAGGGACACGTTCGTATGCCCCTACTGGGATTTCTACTTTCCATATTTATTATTATATGTATATATATATATATATATACCACGTCACGCGATTCGCTATACTGTATGAAATGTGTGTTTGTGTCATTCGTCACTGTTTGTTATAACATGTTTGTAATTTTAACTTACTTCGCTTATCAATTTATCTCTATTATTATTATTATTATTATTATTATTATGATTATTATGATTTCAATATTATAAGCCTTATCTATTGTTGTGCCTTCCCCTTAGAAAATGTATGGTCCTTGGTAAAGTCTGTGCAGCCAACCATGTCATCATCGCTACTTTTGCCTTGTTACGAGTTCTAGTTATACTAGTATAAGAAGACGAATGGCGGTAATTGCAGCAGCACATAATAATAATATTAATTATTATAATATTGATGCTAGAGTTCAAAGCAAGCATCGCTGTTGTTACTGGTGCTGATGCTGTACATGCTGAAGTTCTCGTCGTTCAACCAACGAAACAGCAGGTACCCGCCACGGGAATTGGGCCAGCGGAAACACGGGGTGTTTTCAATTGCCCCACCACTTCCGCCGCCGCTGCCGCCGTCACCACCACCACCGCTATCACTACTACCAGCGGTATCAGCTCACCAGCTCCATCCGCCGTAGCGCAAGATGTCGTTCACTTGTTCACTTTGTAGACGAAACATGATCAAGATCGCAGTGCTGGCACGGCCACTACCAAGCATAATTCATCTACTATTATTATTATATCAAGAGCAACTAATATTATAGTGATAGACTCAACACAGATCAGCGGAGGCGACGAGCGACAAAACGCGATCAAATCAGGGATCGTGGACAGGCTAATCGCGCAATATTAGAAACGCCACTCGTCCGCAAGATCGGCGAACCCCATACACAAACATGCTCCCTGTTATTAGGCTTTTATTGTCCGCTTGCCGCCGCACGTTTCCGTCTACGGTGATTCACACTCGTGCATCCATTACGTTGCTTAGTGCCTTTTACCTACATTCATAATAATAATAATAGCAATAATAATATTGTTCTCTCTGTATAGCATATATATATATATATATATATATATAATATATCAAGTATAATGTATACAAATTTACGCAGTACTAAGCAATTCGTTATCATTTCCGCATTTTCTACTTTTCCTAGCTAACCTAGCTATCTATAGTAGCAATTAATAATATATACGAGCGTTATGTAGGTGGACAATAACGCGGGACCAAAAACAGATTACTGTCAAATCATAGCTAAGAGCAAATAAGGTACTATTAAATTATAGCCATAATGATAATAATAATAATGATAATAGTCAAGATATAGCAACAACTACGGTGTCCCCGTGAATTGATGGTGATGCCATTTATTGGTCTTCTACATATTAATAGGATTATTTACGGTTATCATCTCATTACACCATCATCAGAATCGCTATCGTGATCATCCTTACAGTATAATAACATAATTGATGATGTTGTTATTGTTGTTGTTTTTTCTGTACTCCTCCACTGCCCCCTTTTTGCATCTCATTGCCGCAGCTTTCTTAGTGTTTTGTTGTTGTTGGTGTTGGTGTCGTCGTCGTCGTGTCCCTTGTTTATGTATGAGTCGCCTAACTATTATTAGTATTAATATTATTATTATTATTATATACTGTTATGTGGAACTTGCTTCTCTATTGGTCGTTCGATGAGCGATCGACTGAGCGCGATGTTTGCTGTTTGCCATTGGCGTAACATGTTCGTTCAATGCTCCTCTCTCATCGGATCCGGATAAAGCATGCAATGGGATCGTGGTAGTCGTAGTTGATTGGTTGGATGTCTATGATGTTAAGGTGGTACGTGGACATGAACAAAATAACGCTAGTTGTTCGTAAGCGAACTACAATTGCTTACTGAGAGCATCACTTCCACGAAATGATAGAAAAAGCGCTAGCTAACTTGTTGATGGGTTGATGGATGGATTGGTTGATTCATTGATTGATTGATCGGTTGGTTGGTTAGTTGCTTGCTTGCTTGATTCACTAATTGTGTGAAGAAGCCAAAAAACGCTGTGAAATTATCTTCTTCGCAATTATGGATGTTGTCGCCGTCGCCGTCCGTTTTATCTTTGTAACACGCTGTTGTCAGTAACAACAGTAGCTGTTGATGCTGTCAGTGACCATGTTTCCGTCCATGTTTCTCTATGTCCAAGTGTCTCCGTGTTCGAGAAGTGGAAAAATGCAAACGAATGAAAGTCTCCCCCCCCACCCTCGCACTCGCTCTGTCTCAATCTGAGTCTATCTCCTCTGCTGTCCCGCTAATTCGTAGACGTTGTGACGACGGCGATGTGATCTCGTGTGTTTGTTTGTTAGGTTGTCAGGTTTTTCTCGAATTCCTTCACTCCCTCGATTTTAGGACCACGGCGACTACCTAGGTACACGCTACTGTCTGTCAATCGAGGTTGCGCGGTCTTACTAACAACAGCGTGTTATATCTGCGATGCTAACAGCGACAATGAGAGCGCAGGAAAGGATCAAGGGGGGCGCTAACTTTAGAGCTCGACGGACGGAGACAGCATCCATAATTGGGCGGAAGATAATTCCACAGCGTTTTTTTGCTTTCTTCTTCATCAATCAATGAATCGACCAATCCATCCATTGCTTCCTCTATCATTTCGTGGAAGTGATGCTCTCACTAAGCAATCGTAGCTCGCTTACGAACAACTAGCGTTATTTTGTTCGTGTTCACCCCCGCCCGCCCACTCTCGCACTCGCTCTGTCTCAATCTGAGTCTATCTCGTCTGCTGTCGAGCTATTTCGTAGACGTTGTGACGACGGCGATGTGATCTCGTGTGTTTGTTTGTTAGGTTGTTAGGTTGTTCTCGTCTTGTTCCTTCACTTCCTCGATTTTTGGACCACGGCGACTACCTAGGTACACGCTACTGTCTGTCAATCGAGGTTGCGCGGCCTTCATCAGCGCATCGGTCTCGAGATGAAGGGTGACGCGCCCGCGATCGGTCTATCGTCTGTGTCGATGTGTCTGTCTGTCTGTGGGTCTGCTCGCTGTGTCTCCGTTCGTCTACCGCCTGTACGGGTGATACGAGCCGGCAGCGCCCGGCGGCGCCATCGGCGCGCCGTTGGCTCGCTCAGTGCCGGGTGCCGTCGCGGTTGAGTAGGCCGAACCGTAGGTGTCGTAAGCGCCACGTGTGGGTCCGTAACTCGACGCGTCCTGGCCGTAATTGCCGCCCATGCTGTTATAGCCGTTCGGAGGCGCCGGCGCAGGGCCTCCCGGAGCACCGTAGCCACCGTAGGCCGGAGTAGGTGGCGCGGGTCCCGCGGGGCCACCCGGTGGGCCGTAGCTGCCCGCAGGCGCTCCATAGCCGCCGTAGCCTGGGGCGGCCGCCGCGGCAGCGGGACCAGGTCCTGCATAGCCGGGTCCTGGTGGATAACTGCTAGGCGGCTGAGAGCTGCTCCATCCGGCGTGCGGCGGAGCTGCCGGCGGCGGACCCCATGCGCCACCTGGCCCTGTCTGTGGGCCACCATATCCGCCAGAATAGGGAGTAGGACCTGAATCAACAAACACCGGATTAATGGGCAACATCTATTAATTTTCTCCAATATACATATTTGAGGATGTGCTGTGTGCTCATAATATAATAATAGGCTCATGTAGGTAGACCATTAGGGTAGGGACATAGTGGCGTTCAATGTCCTGCAGAGCAAAGCAATATCCTATTGAATTTGAAGCAAAGAAAATCGTTTCATTCGCCCAAAAAGCTACTGCAATTTGACAGCACTTGCCTTCCTGGGGTCCAGGTGCACCCCATCCACCGCCGAAACCTCCGTTGCGGAAGTCACCAGGCGGTACCTGAGGTGGTCCCCTGGGTCCGGCAGGAGTACCATATGCGTAGAAGTCGCCTCCGCCACGGGGTCCGCCCTGCGGTCCAACAGATGTACTCATTTTCGATTCGAGCACGTCACGCGGCTGGGCACGCTTACACTCGACCTGTGAGCACGGAGAAGGTGTATCGTGGTGTAAGAGTTAAACAATAGCCGTCTCACACAATGTTAGAAATTCTGTTAAACAGAAATGAGCAATGCCCTAAGTAGTGATCAATTTTTCCAAGGCCACAACACAGTGTAGTGTCATTTAGCAGTTAGTTAGGTGAGTAGCCGCCCTTAAACTCTTCTAGCCTTTGCATTGTGGAAAAAGAGCGAGAAAGACAAAGACTACTATATGAATATTCATAAATTCTAGTTACATTATCACGAAAACGTCTCTGGCTCCAATCATCATCGTCATGAATATATAGGACTATCCGTGTATTTCTACAGTAGAACTTCATAATATTACGCGAATCATGGAATAACATACGATATTAGCAATATGCACGTCTAACGCATTTGTCTCTCTAGTTCTAGCTAGGCCAAATCATTATTATTGTCATACAATTATATGCACTGGACGTCGTAAGCCTTAAAAACGCTGACCGTACATACACCCCAGGCTTTTTTTCCTAGAGGACTTAGGACTGTGACGACTAGCTTTAATACGTAATCGAGATTTGAGCCCACTCAAGGTACATCTACATACGCCGTACCTATTGATCGATAGCAGTATATTGTAACAAATTATCGTTATCTATGGTCTACGAGCTACCAGGTAGATAGAGGTATCTAGACGTACATTGCTCTCACCTACTTATTTACATGTCGTAGCTACTACTTAATTAATTAATAAATACTACATGTCGGATCTGTACCTTAACAGCAGGTAGATAGCAGAAGAGACCAAGGCAATACTTCTAAGTGCTGCTTTGCTCAACAAATCGTCAATTTTGTCCACTCTACTTCTAATTATTCATTAGTCGTACAGTTGAGTAAGCTCAAAATCCTTCCACGTAATTACCATGACGAATTAACAAACCGTAGTACACATCGTATTCCTACGTAATCACATCTCTAATAACAGCACAATCACCTACAATTTAATATATACGCTATGTAGTGGTTGCAGCGAAAGCACCAAAACTCACGTGCAATCACAGTGTCACACTAAACAACAACAAGGCAGTGGTGGCAACAGCGCACCTACCGTTCGAATGTCGGATTTGTTGAAATAAATAAATAAAGAAATAAAATAAACTAAATCAGACAAATAACAACGAAATCATTGAACTCCCCCCACCCTCCCCCTCGAAACCTCTTCCGCGTCAAATCCAGTGTTGTTGGTTTGTTTATTTTTTTTTTTGACTTTTCGACGGGCACGACCAACAGAGGAGGCGCGTAGGAGATTGTGTGAGAGAGGAGGTGTGATAGAGCGATTTCCAGATCGAGAGAGAGAGAGACAGAAATTAATGGTTTTACTCAAGTACCTGTTTTCCATTGATTGATACGTAGTGATCCCTACAAGCCCGTTCGACGGCGTCGTCGTTTTCAAAGGACACGAATCCAAAGCCTACAACAGCAAACCAGAGACAAAGCAACAATACATACAGAATGGCAACAACGAATGGACTAACACCGCCACTACACCTCGGCAACGATCAGACGACACCCCCCGCCCAAAAACCTTAAAAACAGAGCGTCCTCGTCATTTCATTGGGTGAGAATAACTCGCCGTCAAGATTTAGCAGGGACTCACCCTGCCACGTAATAATGACGGCGCAACGAGCACAAGACTCAACGGTGTGCCTGCGTCGACAACGACTATCGAGACGCCAACGACAAACGTCGCTGAGAAGGGCTCTGTTGTTACACACACGTTATGGGGAATAATGGGCTGCAAGGAACGCGACGGACGGAACCAATCTGATTGAGCAGACAAAAGTCTGGAGGGATGTATTGTGACCCCCTAGGCCTCGCATCGACGGTTCGTCGAAAGCTTTCGCCATGTCCAACAACTCACTTCGAGGTGGCAAATTTCCATTTTTGCCGACCCACACGTGTACATGTAACAGACAGAGCAACGTCTCTACACGAACAAGCACCGTTCGTTGACTTACAGATTTGTGGTAGAATAGTCGTCTTAACAGAAATATAAAGAGCGCTAAATGTATACCTATATAAAAAAAAAAGGAGGGTTGGTGGAAATGGAACACAAAGACGACCATTATTACTACTAGTTTTCAATGCTGTACGCTTGAAGACAGCATCTCACAACTACTCCAAAGGTGTCGACAGAAAGTCTTACGTTGACGCAAGGCATTTTCTACCCGTAAACGGCCCTCTTGACCCCCGCAGCGAGCGGGACAGCCCGCACCGATCGATCAATCGATCAATCAATATCGCTAATACCGAGTGAGTGGGTGAGTGTCGGGTTGGTGGTTAAATGCGAGAGAAAAATAGAGATGTTGCGCCTCTGTATGCAGTAGTTGTTCTATAACACTTCTTAGCAGTAGGTGGTGTAGCGGAAGTACTGGTAGAAGGGGGTACGTAGTACAGGTAGAAGTAGTGGCAGATACGCAGATAGTTTCCTAAATAAAAACTGGTTAGTAGCGTATGTTATTTATTTATAAATAGATAGCTAGATCGATTAGGTCGATACGACTAGGGCGAACGCATACTAAAACTACCGGACCATTAGCAAATAACAACTACCTCGGGAGTCTGTTCATAAACGGAATAGTGGATGGTGATGCGTAGCATCGTAAGTCAGGCGAAGCGGAACTTCGCGAAAATGTTATTCAACAAAAACGGCGAAGCTTTTCAGCTGGATATGAAAATTGAGCTATTGATGGAGCTTCGGTAATATTTGACGAGAGTTGAATATGCAAACGAACGAATTTATGAACAGTACCCGTACTAGAAACACGTTTCTACTAAAGTACATAATTAGGTAACCATAATTAAACGTTATGTGAGAAATGCCTATAATAATAAAGTCACTGTATTCTTCCAATTCTAGCAGTATTTAAACGACCACTAGGGAACTAACGTATCATGTGGTGGCATGTGTATAAGGTTACACCTTCCACTTTACTAATTAAACTTACTATTAGCTTCACAAAATACTTTACAAGTGGCTAGCTTATTAGAACTAGAGTGTCAACCTAAGTATAATTAGCACACGCCGTATCTACACGCACTAGGATATCTAGATAGAAAGTACACCGCTACACTAATACCGGTAACTACGTATACCAGGGTCTAATTCTAAATCACTAATAGCATTAATAGGGGTTACAGTCAAAGGCGTTTCGTAAACGAAAATCATGATTATGTTACGTCCAGAGGTGTCGTCAAAACCAGTGAACACCGTTTCGATACTCACCTCGAGACTTTCGACGCTCCTGATCGTACATGATTACCACTTCAAACACCTGCATCCATCGAAAACAAGCATATCACAGCTGAGTTAGTTTACATGTATAGTAAATACACAGCAAAAAGTCACATGAATGGACTGCTCGACCTTTAAAAAAAACGCTGCTATGAACTAAAGACACCCTCATTACGTAAACGGCTAACAAAGCTTACTATGAACAAAACAAATACGGGCATGCGACAGGCTAAAAAAGTGGGAAATTATGGATCTAAAAAATCCTAGAAATCATGAATCTTGATTGACAAAAAAAAAACGAAATACAGTAGTTCATCGGTGATGAAATTCAAGTTCGATACTCACGTCACCGTAGTGTTCCTGGAAGAACTGCTTTAGTTCGTTTTCACTGAGCGACGTGGGCAAACCTCCGACAAATATCTTTGGATAGCCACGGCCGCGTTTACCGCCCCCTTTGCCTGGGCCCCCACGTGGGTTGCACGGCTTCGGGTCAACCACGCGGTTGTCGATTCGATGCGGCCCGCCTTGGCACACAACTTGAACGACCTGGAGGAAGAGGATGGAGAACAACAACAACAACAACAACATGAACAATTTCAATTGAAACAATAACACTGCCAGTTTCCCCATTAATCAATTTCCATGAACGCCGAGTATAAGATGTGCGGAATATGGATTCACAGCAGCATTGGGGCGCACCTCAATTCCAGGCGGACAGAGGTTCAATAATTGGCAAAATTGTGTCCTGTGCTAATTCGGTCAACTTCGTTGGCATTGTTCCACAGGCATACGATTTGGATTAAAGTCGGACACAGCGAGAGACTTCGGGGCGGACAACGCTCGTAAGCAGTCATCTAGCGGAACGAGGTTCGGGCTCGAATAATAGGGCAGTAGTCATAAGTGGAGGACGTACCTGAGGATCCTTAAACGTAACGAATCCAAATCCGCGAGATCTCCCTTGGTCGTTGGACATTACAACGCAGTCGATGATCTCTCCGAAGCGACAAAAGTATGTTTGGAGGCCCTCCTTTGTCGTGTCCCAGGAGAGGCCCCCTACAAACATTTTGCTGCAAAGCAAAAACAACATAAATGACATAAACACCGATTATAGTACATGTCACAGTGCTCACGTATGCTCAGATCGACGATCCACTATTTTACCTGTTTATTCATTCATTCGCCTACAGATCAAGGTAGGATTTATATAAATCAGCGTCTGTGCATCCATGCTACGCGCTCTCTCTCTCTCTCTCTCTCTCTGATTTCAGACGCTCTTCGATGAGCATTTTGAGCGGACCTCGACCCTTGGTCGCAACTCGTGCGGCTTGAGTGAGAATTCAAGCATGCCAGCCACGTGGCCCGCGCATTGAATCCACCAACGCTGCAGCCGAGGACAATGTCGCTTGCGTGCGACAAGCATGTTGCAGAAATTGTATCTAGCCAGCCAGGGGCTACCGAGACTTTTCAAAATTCTCACGATGCTCAACAATAACTCGTTAGTCGAAAATGTGCACGCGCCAAAGATGAAAAACTAGAAGACACGTTTATATCAACGTCCATTCCTTTCTAAAGGCACAACCAAGCGGACATGGTTGATAATTCATAACGTACTCACTGATGAAACCCGAAATAGGAGCGACATGTCTAAATGTTCATCTTTCCTTTACGAAAATCGAAATAAAGTCACCGAGTTTCATGCGCGGCGTAAGTTTCGCGAATTGTGCACCAAATAATCCAAAATCCCATTCCAAATATCAAAAGGCATGCGTCACCTGCATATGAGAAAGGAGCGAAGTAATAAACATCTAAACATCGAATGGGCGAAATGACCCGAATCATCGAGCACCAAAACGAGACGCCGAAGTTGTCTCATCTTGTACCTACAGGAAGCAACACGCTAACAGCGACAGCAGAGGACGTAAGGAAAGCCCGCCCAAACCCCCAGCGAACAACAACGCTGTAACGCCATCGTGAATGGTGGGAGCAAGGAGGCAAATATTGCCCAGGAAATAAGAATCTCCCATTGGTGCAAAAAGCAAATAGCATGTTTGCAACTAAACCCAAGGTTGTTGCTGCTAGTCGTGTACTAGGGATATAATTTTCGAAACATTTTCAGCTCGTAGGCAACGTCTCTCAGTACAGTGGGGCTCACTGCGCTGACCGGTTCGAATTCGGAGTAAGGAGCACATGCGTGATGGAAAAATAAGTATAGTAAGTCAGGTACAGCTAGCGCCTTCTCCGTTGATTTGTCATAATTAAAATCCGCCAGTGAAAATGAAAACCCAGCGAGCAAAACGTTCAATTCAATTGGGCTATTTACATTCGTACAAGTACTGCCCATGTCGTGTATGCCGATAGGCCAACGAAATGGTACCAGCAACGATCCCATTTTCTCGTAATGTTGTGCCAAGAGATCGTGACTACCTTCTCTCATCTCATGGGGATCGATTGGACCGCCGTTGCCGACTCCCGCCGGCGGCCTGACCGGCCTCAGCATTACTGAGCGTAAGTAGCCGTAATGGTGGTTGTAGATGGCTACTAACCGCCATGTGGATAGGACAGCTCTAATAGCTGACCAGCACTGAACGTCTACATGGCGCTTACAAGGCGGCTTCTTGCCTTGTAACACAACCGAATTACCAGCGAGTGTATCAACGCGTACTTTTGCCGACCCCATACTCTCCGTATCAACAACATCAGCAACGGCGGCGGCGGCAGCAGCGGCGACAAAGCATTTGTATAGTTCAATATAATATATAATTGTATGTCTTTTGTACACTATTATTGACCATGGTACACCTACAATCGCTAGACATGCATCCAATGTATATATACTAATAGATTATTAAGCCTCAGTTGCGTGCAAGGGCGCTCTATTCTACGAGGCATTCGACGACTACTGCGCTTCAGACGGGACTGCTCGCCGGCATCGGCAGCATGGACGACAGACAAATTCGCCGTTGCAGACGTAAATTCGCGCAATTTCGTCCCGCCGACGCTGCGGACCAAACGCGTCCCGCAAAAGCAAACACTCGGCTTGCTGAGGTGGTGGCCGATGGTGGCTTTCTGGGCAACCGGTACCGCAATTCCGATCCAATTGTTTAGAATTGAATCAATTGAGCGGGCCGTGTCGAACTGGCCGACCGAATCGGATGCCGCCTCTGCACTCGGCAATCATTCGACTCTTGCGGACACCAAACACCGCACACGAGTGTCGCGCGAAACTAATCATCTTGCCACAACCACATGATGTGTTAACGAGAAACACTTACCAGAGGACTTCTTTGTCGTCCACCATCCTGCCCGTAGGCACTTGTTCGCCGTAGGAATCAATATTTGCAAATAGGTATGACCCGGTATCGCGTCCCCACGCTAAGCCTAGACTGGACGCCGTTCGTTGGCTTCGAAGACAAAAGACACCACCACACTGACTCCTGACGTCACACTGACTTGTAAACAACTAAAATGGCTTCGAGAGGGCGCTGGCGAAGTGGCGCCAATTATTTGAATTTCGAACACGACCACCAAGAGCTAGTCAACGTTGAGAGAGGGGACGTCGGGAAAGAACACCTCGAATCTGAGAGCAAAGCTAATCCGAGCAAAGGGTGATGAGTATCCGCTCGCATTGAGACACGCTCAAAGGCACCGAGTAATGTGAGATGTAGCTATGTGAAATTCCATTTACACCATACAACATATCGATGACATTCGAGCCCAGACACCGGCACTTCTTAAGGCGGGCTTCGGGTTCGACCGCGGCGGCGAGGAGGGGCATAGCAGCACGAATATCCCCGCACAGGTGAACACATAAACAGAGAAAACTATCTGCGTCGTTGATTATATCTCAGCATTTACGCTATATAATGACTCAACTACATGTACACTGTACGGTGGCTCAACTCGCCGGAGCGACCTGGGGTTAAGTCACAGCCTGTCGCAACTGTCATGTTATGGCCTTAAAGAGTCCGGAAAGTGCATCCCGTGTCGAGTCTGTGAGCTCACTGGCGTGCGCGCGTAATCAACATCCGAACAAGCTGAAGATCGATGCTCAGCTGGTGGCTGGTCTTTCTGTTGTAACCGGCGAACTTCCCGGGGGTGGCCATCGCATTGTTCTGACCAGTGCGCCACACAAGTATAATAATGATAGGAAACTTCACATCAACAGCATTCATGGATACCAAACGAAATTACCTGACCGAGTCGATGATCGGAATAAACTGTGTGCCAACCTCCTCACTCAGAGAGGGAACCCTGTCATTCGGTGTGATGGGGGGCAAAGGCAACGTTTTCATCGAGATATTCTACCCGAACTCCGAGTGGACGAAGTCCAAGTGGAAGTTAAGAAATGGACGGGTTTCTCTGATCGGCACATAGAAGACATGTTCGCTAACATGCAAACGACAAAACGAGCGAAAGCTGTGATTGATTCCGAGCCCAAGGCGACGACGGCGACGGCGGCAGCAGCAGCAACAACCTCAGACACTGAAACAGTGGACAAGAAAGAACGCCCCCAGAAAGCCAATCCCTTGAAGAAGCTATTCGAAGCTCAATTGAAGAGAAGTTGTTGTAAAAGAGGTCAGACAGGCAAAAATGCGCAACTTACAGAGACAGTTGCTTCTAAATATGAGCCCGTAAAAAGCGAAGCGACATCTCCGAAGAGAGCGGCCAGGAACCGTCCGAGGGCGAAGAAGGGTTCCACTGACGAAAGTTCTTCGGAAGAATCGCAAGCGTTTGACACCGATGATGTGAACGTCGATCGAATAGTTGCCCCTAAAATGGAGGTTGTTACGAATCCTCCGAAGGGCCAATTCCATGACTTAAGAACCCCTCCAAGAATCCGCTCTACGAAACCTTTAGCTCGAATGAAGGAGAAGTTATCAGTTAAGAAAGTTGAGGTAGCAGGAAGCAGCAGTCACGTCGTTGATGGTCACGATGAAGAATCAACAAGTGACTGTCAAGTAAGCGGCGAGACTATTAAAGCTGAGCTTGATGAGGAGGACAATGAGGTGATTGTTCCGAAATCATTAGCTCGTCGAATGGCCAGCCGAAGACTGGCAGCACAGGACAATGAACTACCACCGGCAAAGGCTCAAAGAAGAAGCTCAAATCCCTCTCCTCGACGAGGTCACGGCTCAAAGGTCCGAGCAGGCCCGCCGAGCGAAGACCAGGTCACGGTATCTAAACAAGTGTCGAAAGCTCCACACGTTGTCAGTGATGACAGTGATGAGTCGAACACTGGTGACCGCGACAGGGAGTCTGCAAAATATGCTCCAAACCAAAGAAGGGGCACAGCACAAAGGACTGCCTATGCAACAACGAGAAAGAAAACTGCTTCGAAAAGTCGAGGTTCACGGCAGAAAACAATGGATACGTTTTTCAAAAGAGATTAATATGCCATTCAAAATTAGGTTGGATCACAATTGATTTCGTCCAGTGCGGAAACGCACAAACACACAAACATTTGGTTCACATTGTTTTTTTAATGCAATACAAATACACCTTTATTCAAACGGGTGTCGCGCATTGGTCTGGTCGAAGGGTGACCGCATCTGCTGAGCAACACGCACAACTTAAGCACCGAAATGCTTAGAACAGGCATTATGCAGAAAATGTCTATGCTTTCCAACCAGAAATTTCAACGCTTTTAACCTTGTGAACATGTGTGCGTTGCAGTCCTAAGTTAAGAAAAGGCTAAATAATTTAATAAAGTTAAAGATCCTATATGCTGCATATATTATTATACATGTACAACTCAGAAGTACAATAAATATATTGGTAATATATATATACATTGTTCAATATTACGAATTGTTCCTAATATTCGGGCATGGTAGCAAGAAACTCAGATATAATTAATTCTTGTTCAATGCTGAAGTGCGTTGGTATCTAAAAAATAAGAACCTCGAAAAATAAAAAACTCGCGTACGTGGCGTGACAACACGTAGCTGTGGCCCATTATGGAACTTCCTATGGGAACCTTGTAAATGAAACGGGATTTGCCATACTAGAAATTCACAGTGATAACTGGCATCCTTAACGGTTTAACTTAACGGTTCGCAAAGATATAAAACTCGGCGGGAGTCGCCAACTGACGTTCGAAACAAGAAAAAACACTAACACTTTAAATATGGCTTTTTTAGTTGTGTTCTATTAGTACATAATCACCTCCCGCCTCACTGATGAAGTGGAGATTTGGCGGCCGATCTCACCACACGAAATTGCCTCGGAAGCTGAAAGCCCGCATCTGTCAACTGCTGCCGTCTAAAGCATGTGCAAGATAGCAACCGGTAATTCATTCTGCTGCACCAGAATATTATCTAGCCCAAATACTAAAAGCCTAAGAGATCTACATATTATTAATTGCGGTAACAATTGCTCTTCCTGATACTGTTCTACCTGATCGTTAGTCAGATCACAGATCAAATAAGAACGCAGAAGTTAAATAGCATATTTATTATGTATTATAATTATTTACACTCTAAATATCTTGTTGTTATATATATATACTCTCTTCCTTTCTCGCTCTCTCTCTCTCTCTCTTGGGGGTCAATTCCCCTGACGTATTTATTCCTGCCTTCTGTTTATTGATGCGTTTTTCTCTGTCATCGCTAAAGAACTCGCACTTCATCTTTGTCTTCACTTTCGAATTGTTCCCACTTCGGCTCGTGGGCCCAGAAATTGTTCCTATATATATATATATATATATATATATATATATATATATATATATATCTAAATATAAAAGGACGCCCCCACTGCTTCTTAACTTTCTGTGTCTCGATGAAGATCTTCAATCTCGTCTGGTGTGGAGACTCCCGCTCGCTAAGAGCCTATTGAGGTTGTTCCAGAGTTCAAGCCCGCTGCCCCACCATCCCGGCACAGTTCGCTTGTTCAATTGTGAACAGCCATACAGAACCTCGGTCAGGCTTTCAATCGGCCAGTGCCGTCCAGGATTAAACTACTGTGACGTAAGGACCACCGTCTGGAGTCGCTTAGCCGTGCCCCCACCAACCACACCTCGTGACCGCCTCCCTAAGATTATTCTAAAACACATTAGAACCATTGATGAAATACAAATGTATCTAAGATAAGCAACCACCACGGAACCTGAAATGAGACGCCGTTGAGACATTCCCTGCCTACCCTGCGTTCGGAAGCCCCAACCCTACTCATCTCTCCCCTGTATAGGTATACTAGAACAAGCAGCACGTTATGGTGGCGCATGAAGATCGGGCGGTTTGAGTCGCAAACGTTCAATCGAATTTCCTCTTTTATTTCCTCTGTGCCAAACCGGTGTTCAATGAGCATCGTTGCTCAAATGTTTTCTACGCGGTTAATTAAACGTTTAGGCCTGCCCGTTGTACGAAATCTTCAGTGTTCTAAGCAATGGAGCACGGGCGCAGTCTCATCTACTCGCCCTGTTTTCTCTTCAAGAATACGTTTCACTCGACACGATGTACGCATTAATTGACTTTATCATTGTTAATGTATCTGCTGAGACAGCCTAGCAACAGTGGGTGCTGAACATTCGATCAGATCTTACAACATGCCTGCCCAATCTGCTCCGGTGTATGCCGTGAGAACCTATACCGTTGAAGCTTCCGCCTAATCCAACGTCTGGTCAGGCTTCACGGTCGTCTGATGCGGTGATCTGTTGTGCAGACGTGCCGTGGCATTTGCTTTCTAATGGACTTATAGTAAAGCAGCCTTTTGCAGCGATGCTCCTGTTTGGCGATATTGACGCTTTTATGATTCTGACTCCATTTGACTTTTGATCACCATTGCAGCTATCCTCTCTAACCGAAAATATATGTTAATACCGAGTTCGTTGAACAAACATAACCTCCATGCCGATGAATATGGCTGATTTCAGCCATGCGTTCTTATCATCGACGTATTGCTGTGCTGACCAGTATTGCCCGAAACTTGGGAATTTCGTATAAACCGTTGATCAAAAATGTACGGACGACTCTAGTTCGTCTTGAAGAAAATCAGTCGTGTTTTGCCTTCCGAGTTAGGCCTACATGTGCTGGGGCGCGGACATCGACGCTTGAGACGGTGGTAGGAGTTGAGTTGGCTGTTCAGCTTCCGGAGAAGGGACACCTCCGTAGTTCCGAGCCCCGAGTGCCGTCTGAGGAAGAATTGCGCCTGCTGGAGGTGATGTCCTACTGAATACCTGCTGGAACGTGGCCGCCGGCAGAGTGGCCGATACCGTAATTGGTGGCATTCCCGGTAACGAGAGTGGGGTCGTTACCGCCGTTGGTTGGAAAGCTGTCATATCTGTGAAAAATGAAAGAAAATAGTCACTATAAACAAATGAACGATAAATACGTCGAGTAGACGGACATCCTAACGTTGTGGTTAAAGGAAAAAGTTCCCTGGCACGTATCAATGAGATCTCCCGCTCGTAGTACGACGAACACACTAAGTGGTGGCGTTATACAAACAACTGATCACATAAAAAATTCTCAAATGTCCCAGCAGAAGTCCTTTGCATTCTTAGGTAACAACAATAGGAAATACTGCGCGAGGGCTGTAACATGTAACTTCTAGTTCCGGTAGTACGATTGTTTTAGCACAAATACACTTGTACAATTGCAATTTTGTACTACACATTTAGCTACTATTTAAGTGTTACTAACTGAATTTCTGTGATATACCTCACAATACTCAATGTAAACGTACACTTCTATTTCTCAACGACAACTAAAACCATTGTAAACCTTTGCAGTTCCGCCAATTAACCTCATTTTCAAATTGAGACTACTCAAAAACGCAATGGGCTAAATCCGATCACGTGATGAATAGAATCACTTGTAGGGCACTTAAGATGTCACCACTATGAGCAACAGCGCTAACAGCCACAGATAGACGCAAGCGACAGGATTTAGAATCAGTACCCCAACACAGCCGTTCAGTCACAGTCTCACAGGCATGATAAGGCCTTAATAACTGAGAAATCCTAGAGGATTCTGAGACTCCCTTCCTTGATTATGAACTAACCTAAGATCAGTTGAAACTGGCTATGTTATCTAAAAATCAAGCAGCTCACCTAACCTATAATGTCGGAGGATTAGACCCTTAGCTCTCCTTCACTGCAGCTCACACCAAACTATAGACTACGTATCCAAATAGATTTCAGATTGAATTCGGCAGCGACCAGTTGCATTCTACTTCCCGACCAACGACGTTTAGTCTGGTACACACTTAATATGTATCTTTTTTTCGTAACTGATGGGAAGTTACGTACAGAGACCAACACGCGATGCGGTTAAATATATATATATATATATCAAACTGCATCGTGAGTACTCAACATACGTAACTTCTCGTCATTAATTTCTCGCATGTTAATTGAAGACGAAACACCGAATGAAACTAGTCGAATAGGCGTATCGAGGCAGCATTAACTGCGCCCATATACTACTTACGGTTTCTTAGTAAAGAAACGGTGTTCTCTTTGCCACCTAGATGTGTGTCGTAAATCGTGTCTCACAGTATACTAATAATCAACACTTATTCTCTGTAGTACGTAAGTGCCCAACACCTTTAGTTGCATACACACCACCGTGCAGTACTAAGTAAATATGTGCTTATAAAAACAACTAAGGAACCCAACAACATGACAGCTGCTGACAAACATGGCATCAAAACAGGTTTACGATTGTTCACATTGGTATAACCGGACATTCAGTCCGCTATTTTCGCTGACACTCGAAGATGCTGGCTTTGGGGATTTTTTCCAAACACCTCGGCTGCCCAAGGGCAGTGCCCTTTGACTTCTGCATGTGAGCTCATTTCAAGCAATTTAATTGCCTGAGCCAGAGTGACCCACCTCGAGAATGTTTTGACTCTGGCGAAACGGGACCAATCAACGACAAGATCACCGCTGCCGAGTTCCTCTCCAAGTTCAGCAAAGTACAGCAAAGCTTTCAATCACTTTCGGAGGTATTTAACCCACGATCTCAAATAGTAGTCAGTCATATATGATATGATTCGTTACGACCAAGGCAGCGAGGACCAGCGAAACGTCTGATGATCTGATTGATGGGTGCAGTGCTGAGAAAAGATGCGTGTGTGAGGAGACTTGGACGTGGTTTAGGGCCAATGGGGGTATTCCCCTTGCACGGGGGGCAAGTTAGGAAGATAGAGGAAGAAAGAACAGTGTCATATGTTGTGTTTCGTCAACGTCTCTTTGGTTATGTTCAAAATACACACCCACCTATAGAAATCGATCTCACGGCGCTATCTGTATCAGCGGAACAGAAGAACAGGTGTGGGATTGTAGATCGTACGTAGCGTATTCAACCGCGCGCAACAACCCGCAGCGTAGAACAAAACAAACGCAAAATATTTAGGCGGGTAACGAACAAAAGGTAGAATGGTAATAAAAAAACGAACTCTTGACAATGGGAGAAGGAGTGATTCGAAGAAACAATGGAAACTCATCAATGTACGTACGGTCTCGAACAACATTTTGTGTTTTGTTAGTGAAACAAAAAAAAAATGCACTTCATACGGTGAATACTGACAATTGGCAAAGAACACAATAATGAAATGGCCAGAAACGAACTCCGTACTATAGATAGAGACGGAATTAATTGCCACCATCTGCCTTCTGTTGAGCCATAATCTGGTATAAAAATAATATTGGTAATAATAATAATAATGATGATATTAAAATCTAACACAAGAGACCTAGGTAGCTACCTAGCATAGCATAGAAGCTCACTCACGCACCTGTATCTGAGGTTCTGTGTTTTCTCGAGATAAATTCTCTTCTCTCACGAGATGAAGAGATGCCGTTGTATGGTATTCGCAGCAGGATTGTAACAAATTAGGAGTGGATACGCAGCAAAAGTATATGCACAATACACAAATCTCAGAAGTTCCTACCGGATGACGACAACAAAACTACAAGGCCTCTAACGAGCGCAAATATGAACGAAATCGCGAAATGTCCCTATGCTGGCTAAGATGTCCCCCACGATGAAGAATAGGTTTAGTTGGAATATGTTTGGGGAAGTTCACGAATGACATGAAGGCCGTCACGAGGGCTGGACGAGAGAAGTCGAGGTTGTCGAAAAGCCCGCTCATGACAGCCAAAATAATCATAAAGTAACAAAAAAATATGTGAGACATGGAGGAGCGGGGCGGCGAAAATCAAGGTGGAAGGACATAGGACTAAAAAAAACAACAAAATCGACGCGACGTTATCAGCACGACAATACGAAGCAGTCGAGAACGGCTTAACAAAAGCAAACAAAGAGTACTAACCAAACAGGGGACTGGCAGTGAGCGGTCCAGGCAGGGGTTTTTGAGCTGCTGATGCTGAAATTGCCGTTGGAATCGGGCCAAGATCACCGCCGGCCCCAAGTGCCTGCATCGACTGCTGCTGCGCTGGCGTGACAATGTTGAAACTGTCCAAAACGCTCTGCGGCGTAAAGGTCCGATTCGTTTCGACTGGGTTATGGTATGGCGGGGCAGCGGCCTGCGACATTACACTGGGTGCAACCGAATTTGGCTGGGCGTCTTGGAACGGCATTTGCTGAGCCGATGGTACGAACGGAGCAATGACAGGAGCCATAGCAGTGTTGGTAATGTTAGTACCATTTTGGAAGGGGGATTGCTGCTGCTGGTGCTGCTGCTGAACATGTGGTGGAACGGCTACAGCAGAGACCGTATTGGGCGATGGCTGTCCGCCAATGGTAGCTGCCGACGTCTGGAAGAGGGCCGAAGCCGTCGAACTCGGTGCGACAGCCGGCGGCTGCGAGCCGGCCAAAGGAGCAATAGGCGCTGGAGGCACCGGTCCCGGAGGGGGTCCCATGACAGGTCCTTGCTTCCCGTCGGTAGTGACTGTAAACATGAAATGAAATAGATATTGAGTGTCCTGGATTTACATAGAGGGTAAAAGGTAAAGGTAAAACTTCATTGGTATATTAAAAAAGGGTTAGAGAGTAGGGTTGGATACATGAGTCATTGTTACAGCTGCCCATGATATGACAGCCATATGTCTGACAGCGTTTAGGCGGACGACAATAACGATGGTTGAAGAAGAATAATGATGGGTAAACACGTTCTAGCTACGCTTGTATGCGATAGAGGGTTGATTACAAAGTTTAAGTTGGCAGTTTAACTTTACAAAGCTTTAGCTGGCAGTCCATAACTGTATCAGACAGATGATACAATGAATTTAGCACGGTCTCACCAGTTAGCCAGTTAACAATTAGCAGATAGCCTCTTGCGTTTAATTAGCATACAAAGCAGTACAAACGACCACTCACTAGGCACCGGAACGGGTGGCGAAGGCGGACCTTTTAGGGACGATCCGTCGAACTGCTGCATCAGAGGGTTCGTGATAGGAGCTGGTTTCGTGCCCGTCACACCCCCAACACTCTGGTATGTCTGTGAAGGTAACATGACAGGCGGCTGCTGCTGCGGTCCCATCTGGCCACGATTGTATTGCTCCAATTCTAACTGCGCCTACAACAGTGGCATAAACAGCAGGTTGTGAGGTTTCGTATATATAATAACACGATTTAGCTGGTGGTAGGAAAAATCTGAACAACGGGTGTGGATAAACAAAGGTCTGGCAGGTCTAATATTCATGAATGCGGCCTCAGTAGAAGTGAGGGGCCACGCTTAACATGCGTTTCCTTCATATCTTGTAGACACACCCGAATGGGTTAATGAAGTAACTGAATAACTCTTCCGATCCGTGCCACTTGGAATGCAGTATGCGCATTTGGCAAAGGGCTAATTAGAATTAGGAGATTCCTCTCAGACAATGCATGCTTCCCCAAATGACAATTACAGTATCTTCATACATCGTGGTGCCTATTCTCGCTATCGACATCGTTTACGCCCTTATCCAAAGCCAACAGACCTGCGTCAACGGTTGAGCTCCTGGCAAATGATTGTAGCCCGCCTCTCCTGTAGAGGCCAATAGGGGCCGCTTTTCCTCGCTCATGGGGTCATCCCGAATTGGGATTCGATGCAACAGGCCATAGCCGATGCCGCATCCAAGACTTCCGTCACCGCCCCACCCGCGCTGAGGAGTGATGACTACCTCCCGGCAGGCGTCCGTATCGGCGTTGTACACGTACAACTTTAGTGCGCGACCCTCATGTGCATCGATCAGCGTGAACAGGTCCTCCGGCTCGTGCAATATCGAGTCAGCACCAATTATAAAATCGGTGTTCGATCGTAGTCCAGCGAGATCAGCTGGCGAGCCTGAGGTGACGTCCTACAACACAGACACGAACAGAAATTACAGTTTTCGCGACGGCGAGGACTCCTTTGTTGGACTGCTCGAAATTACTAAATGAGTCCTGAGTAAAATAGTTAGCCTTCATGGTGATAAACCAACGACAACAACAACAACCACAACAACAACAACAACTATAATTTAACCTAAGTATACCCAGCATGCATGTCGTGAAACAAATAGACAGTAACGCTAATGATTTTAATTATTAATAACTAACGATGTACTACTTACCAGCACGTGCCAAACGATCTCGTTGGCTCCTTCAAAGGAACAGAATCGAATAGAAACCCCGAGCAGACCTTGTCCACCCCATAAGGTTGACGGAACGATTTCGACCTCTCGAACTCGTTGTGTTTTTGAGGAATAGACTGTCATCCGTAGGGGTTTCTCTACGGACGACTTCAAGATATCTTTCAGCGTATCATTATCCTGGTTCTGTAATAAGGTGGCAGATAGACTTGGCATAATCAGGTATCAGCGTGACTCGAATGAGCACACTGATGACTACGAATACAAATATTATGTATAGACGAGGCACGGTATCGTACATTTGACAGCGGGTTTCGTTACGCGAATATGCACTGTTGTTCCCAATGACAAATGTGAACATGTGAATTTCCTTAATATATAATAAACAAAATATATGATACGTACGATGTTGAATCTGGCTGAATTGCTCTTAATCTAACTAACTCGTATCTTAATCGCTCTTAACTAATAATTATAGTTTACTAATCACTAGACGTACTCACCAATCTGGTGGCTCCTACGGCTACGACATAGTCAAAAAATGCCTCTAAACCAGCTTTCTGGCCTGGGGAATTGTCCTGAACCTGCAAATGTGTTCGATTAGAGTGAACAAAAAAGGGCCAGATGTTAGCCAGGCAGAGTCAGGCCCCGCAGAGAGCTTAAGGCAACACCCTTTTTCAGCACCCATGAGGCTCTCAGGTTCAGCACTCGTACTGCAGAAACAACCCTAAATGTCGGCCTTGCAAGTCACGCCGTCGCTATGATCACTATTCAAACTTTCAAACCATCATAGGTATTAAAGTTGGGGTAGTGAGATATTGACACATTTATCCTAACCGTTGGTTAACAGAAAAAGTAAACCCATTTCAGATGTGATATGCTGAACAGAATTTACCTACTGTGTATGTTTACATTCAACCTCGAACAGAACAAGTATAACGGAACTTGACTGTCATAGAACTTTCAGCGCAGAATCTCTCGCTAATGAAATCGTGGAACGGGACGATGGAATAGCACCTAATCGGTTTTACCCTTGATCAAAATGCGTATACAAAATATTAAATTGGTATTAGACAACTTTTCCCAACAGCTACGTGTCAGTCTGTTTAATGAACGACGGCAATTGGAAGTGACAGGTCGATCGAAGCGACGATTGGGCTGCAGTACCAGGTGGCTGAGCATGGGAACCTTCCTCTGAAAAATTTTCTAAGGGCCGCACCAGCCAGCGCTCAACGATTTGGAATGCTCTTCCCGAGTGGCGCACTCACCCTGAGGATGTGGTAACCCTCGGTTCCGCCTCCGGGAACAGGGTTGCTCTGTCCCGCACCCATCGCGACCGAACGATCACAAAAACCGCACTAAAAGATACCCGAGCGCTCCGAAATTACGTGGCAAAACACAGATGTTCTCTGATCCGTCGATAGCAGACCGGCTGGCGGTATCGCCGGTCGATACAGTAAGGGGGATTTTTTGCAAGACTGTCCTGCAGACCGCGTTGGTTGTGCTCAACGACTTCTGTGGTCAATGCAGCTAAACGTTAGGACTTTAAAGCTAATTAAGTCGAACACTTGGCGAAAAAGGAGAAACTTCAATCTAACTTTAAAGCTCGAGGCCCCCGGAGCGCGGATCTGCTTCTGTGCACCAGCAACAGCGAGCAGACGACAGGTAATTCTCGCCCTTTCCCACATCGAGTTTAAAATGACAACACAGAAGATCACTTAGTGCAAACAGACTTTTGGCGGGCATTGTTGGCGCTCCGTTTGCTCACGCTGAAACAGAGTGTGCTTGCCATCAGCAATCTTCATTCAACTCTACAGCCTCAATTCGAAATCTTGGCCACTGAGAGCAGCATTGGACACACGCAAGACAACAGGTACGTGCACAATGACGCCAGTGCTAAGCTGACAGAAATTCACGTATTCTCCAGCTATTTGACAAGTTCATTATAACCAGAGAGATGCGTCGCCGGCCAGAGAGAGATACGTACCGCGCTAATGCCGGTCAGCCGAAAGGGCATTTAACTTAACGAACCGCCACACAGAATCGAAAATCGATTGGACCAAACATTCACTGAAGGCTAGATACTAATCGTGTTGAAGCATAGTTTAAGTATCGATGAAGTTTATTGGTTTATTGGTTTATTTAAGGAGCTGCAATTTTTCAACGCTTAAGCTCTCTTATATGTCACACAGTTGTTGTCACACAGTTGTTGTCATATTATTTGTGCAGTTGCCTGGAGTGGGTATAATATATATATTGTGTGAGATTCTGTGAAATTCGATTCACTTCTACCTCTTCGCACCGTTCGATTGATTTTTCTAAGGGTGTGTGTATGCAACGGTTTTTCATAAAACGTCCAAGGACACAATCTCTCTTTTTGAATCACTCTCTTTTTTATTAATAATAGTAGGTATGATTTCATTATAATTCGATAAAATCCTGCCAGGTACAGATAGTTAGAGGCTTTCGAATCACTTCTGGCGCGTTGACTGCCCTAGCTCGGTGGCGTGGGACTAGACTCATTACTCATTTCGAGTCAGCATTCAGTTTTAGTACAAGCTTTCTAGGGGCTAGTTATAATGCGATTACTCTAATCACTTTGTGTTGATAGCTCAGACTCTCTGAGGTTAATTTAATCGTTTTTGAAGAACTCCCCAATGAATGTGGAGGTGTTTGTGTTAGTCAACTATGCTTAGTTGCTATTCCGGAGTCGACTACTTTATTAAAGGTCCCGTTTTTTTTGCGCTTTTTATATAGTTTCATAATGTCGCTCCAGACCACTCTGAATCCGTCGGTACGCAAAACTCGCGCCAGAACAAAAGCTTCAGGAGAAATGTTCGCCGAAGCAACAGTTGGAATTGCGCTCGAACTGCCAAAGCCGTCTCGAAAAGTCCCAAGCTCTGTGCGAGCTAGCCGCAAGGCAGAGCAAGAGAACAACGGTAGGTTCGACATGACCATATTGCATGATAGTGTATGTTCTTAGTCATAGCAATATATTTTCACTCCGGGATGCTATGCTCACGGACGATGATTGTGTGTTTGTGCATTCTTGTTTTTTTTACTATGTACTTGATGTAAACGTCCCGTTTTTATGCCATGCGTACAGCACTTTCGTGAAACTCTCGAGGTTCAATTCTTTGTCGAATTACGCTGAATTTCGTGGTGAACTCAATCATCGTGCACAACGCAGCCCATACATACACGTGTCAATAAATACAAGAGGTCTGCTGCACGCCAAGTGGCATTACGGCCGATGCTGTTGGCAAACGACGATTTTTCCTCTCCTCAAAAAGAACAAAAATCCGTCTGGTGTTCGGTATATAAACGGGATCGATTGAATTATTGGCTCTTTTCGTTCGAGAAGAGAACATCGTCACAATGAGTCCACCCAAACGTTCTAAAGCTGGCCATTGTCACATTTGCGACCACGTGTCGAACACTCATGAAAAGCAAAGAGTTCCAGGTATATCATCTCTGATGCTTGTTACTGCTTTTCTAATTTAGACAGTAATTGCAGAGTTGTGGTTTGCCCCTTAAAGAGGCAAAAAATATCTCATTTGAAAGAATGCTATCAAGCATCAGTACTTACACAAGTTTCGATGCAACGATGATGTCACCTACCAATCAAGGTTGTAGTCAAGGCGGTGATGTCATGAGCTGAGGCCACCGACGAGGTCGGTCAAGGTCCAGTGAGACTCCCCTTGGGATTGCTGTTTGACCCTACTCTAGCAGTTTTTTGTTTCTGATGTAGCTTCTGACGCATCACCATGTGTCGAATTGAAGTCCTGTATCTTCCGTAGCACGATCGTATGATGAGAGATTCGAACGTGCTAACAGCAGTAATTCAATATTAACTCTCCTCTCTAGTCAGTGGAAAGACGTGTCCGTTTCTGTACGCATATTGGATTTTCATATTTATGTAATTCCATGTGAGTACATGTTGTTGATGTTTGCGTGCCGCTATATGTTTTTTTTCAAGTTGAATTTATCTCTGGATCTGCCTGGCTATTGCGCTGTAGCCAAGTCCACAGGTGTAGTTGCTGTCAGTGGCAACCTCTCTGTCACGAAGGCCAGTTCGTCCGTGTACAATCAGGCACGGCATTCACTACATACCCAGCTGACTGATGTGATCATTGGCCGTGATGACGAGATCGCTGCCCTTCGAGGGATCGTTGAGCCTGCATTGCAGGATGGAGCCGCAGTGAGCCTCTATATTTCGGGTAGGTGGCATTTCTATTTAAGCAAATTAGTATAGTAGGTATTGTGTACGGTTTATATATATATATATATTACTTATGGGTTTATATATATATATATATATATATATATATATATATACTTAGTGGTTTTGATGACGTGTGTGACACAATTAGACGGAGACGGATCACAAGGGGAAAAGTGTTCTTAGAAAAAAATAACATTAGATACATTAGAATTAGACCAACAACATACTAATGATTACCGCTGTCGTTCTGGTGTCGGATTCTTCTTTGTTTTATTTAAACAGGTGCCCCAGGAACCGGCAAGACCGTCTCTCTAACACACGTCCTGGATAGCCTAGCTCTCAAATACAAATTCAAATCGGTGTTCATTAATTGTATGACGGTCAAGAACGCATCGTCGATCTATTCGAAAATCGCCGATGGACTAGGTTTCGCTGGCCAAGACCTGGAAAGCGTACGGAAAGGCGTCCGAAAACGCTCCTGCGTGGTTGTACTTGACGAGGTCGACCAGCTTCAGAGTTACAATCAACAGATTCTCTACTCGCTGTTCGAGCTGGTCAAACTTAAGGACTCGAAGGTGGCTCTCGTTGGCATTGCGAACGCGCTCGATCTCACCGACAAGACCGTTCCTCTGCTTCAGGCGTATGGCTGCCGACCACAGCTATACCATTTTGCGCCCTACAGCGACAAACAAATCATCAACATTCTGAAATCTCGTCTTGCTGAGTCCAGTTCGATTATCAAGCCATCGGCTCTGACCTTCCTCGCCAAAAAGGTCGCGACCTGCACCGGAGACGTGCGTAAGGCTCTCGACATCTGTCGGCGAGCTGTTGAAATCGTCGAGAGACAGGTGCGTCAGCAGCGCATTCTCGTCGCACGAGCAGGCCCTGCCGCATCCGTTAGTCCAGAGAAGAAGCGGCAGCAGCAGCAGCAGGAACAGGTTGTCCTGGTCGACATCAAGCACATATCGCAGGTTCTCTCCGACGTGTTCAACACGCGCTCGCGGGGCAACCAGGATCTACACGCAACGTTGCCTCTGCAGCAAAAGCTACTCCTTTGCTCTATTCTTGTCTACAGCAAACGCCGTAAGGTCAAGGAGCTAACGCTGGGCAAGCTTCATGAGGTGTACAGTCGAGTGTGCAAGGTTGCTAAGGTTGCCGCCATCGACTACTCGGAAGTTCAGTCGATTTGCACGTTGCTCGAGGCGCGAGCGCTGGTCTCTATCAAGAAATCGAAGGAAAGCCGCCAAAGTAAGGTCAGCCTCGCAGTCGACGAGGCTGAAGTTGAACAAGTTCTGCAGGACAAGAGCATTCTTGCCACCTGCCTTAGTGAGACATCCGCAGTTTGTTGAGCTTTAGAGATGAGTGGGGGGGAGAGAGAGACTTTGTGGAAATGGAGTAGCACACTAGTCTGGTTGTGGTGGCTAACGGAACGCAGATGCTTCAGGAGAGACCATAAGACTGAGCTTCCTCTATCTGTTGTTTCGTTGTGCCGGTGGTAGAACATTTGTAAAGCTAAGTCTTCATACATGATGTGTGCTCGTACGTATGTATTTATGAACGACTGGTTGCGACATAGCAGCGGTCGTTTGATGTGAGTGCTATTACTATTAATGAGGGATTCGAAAAAAAGCCGACTTTTTCATTTGCCAATCGAGCGACATGACTGTCCCACGTGACAAAAGTCATCGACACTGTCATACTTGTAGACGAATTATTTAGGTCTATTTAGCTGATGAGTTCTCCCGCACAGTCTTGATCCATCTGGGTGTATCTAGCGTTCGATGTTATAGGAGAAGAGACCTGAATCACCAAATGTGACTCAAAAGGTGACTACGATGACGAAACGAGATGATACAGTTGGCTGAGACAGTTACCAATAGCATGAACTACGCTTTGTGGTGGCACTTTCTGTTTGTTTCCTTGCTGTTAGCCAACGCAATGATTGCCTATTAGGAAATTGACATGTCGTCAAGTAATTCATTATGTTAATCACAATGGGAGCGAATATGATAGCGACCAGGCTCAAATCGAGCAAAAGTCAGAACGCTCAAATCAAGTATGAACTGATCGTGACTATACCCCGCACTATGAATGATGTGACGATATCTGAATACGAGTAGTGTTCAGATATTTTGTATCTCTTGTAAATAATAAAACATATATGATGACTCTAATGATTTGGTTTATCACATATAATTTACTCTATTTACTAAACTATCATTTCCACAGTCGATGGATTTGACCAAGTCTCGTGTGTCTTGTGAGCTGTTCGATTCTTTTGGTTGAACAAACAAAAAACAAGCAAATCATAGTGTAGATTAGTTTTTTTGACATTTGTCTAAAAAATCTACATAGCGGACAATTGCTGCAGGGGACGTCTGAGCAATGCGTTCGCATGAAGGGCATCACATTTTCTCCGCGGGACAGATGACACCCCCTCATATTATAACATATAGAAATTTATAGAAACATCTATAAATTCGCGTCATTACTCTTTATAACTCGTGCAAATCTATATCATATCACACCACCCCTTTGATCAATAAAGGAAAATTTGTACTGTACTATCAAGATGTAGATGTACTATTACAATCAATACTTAGTAGATATTTACTTATACAGGACAGCAATCGAGTTCCCGACGGTGATGCCTGTCTCTTCCATCGTACACCACGTACAGGTATGAAATGCAAATCAATAAAAAGCCGCCTGAGAGCCCAAAATGACGAACCATTACATACGATAACATCAGGCAAAAGAATTTATACATTAGACCCCCCCATTAGACACCCCTACATTTGATGCAGTTTTATTCTGCGCTCTATGAGATATTTGCTCAGTTGATAACCAGGGCGGAGACGGTCGGTATCGCCTGACAAGGCCACTTCGCCGTTGTATGTCCTCACACAACTCTCAGTGTTATTATTGTTATTACACTGGCTAGCAAATAGTGTCCAGTTGCATTAGCATGAAAGCAGATTTAAAAACCGTACGATCTTGATCTGGCCGTACTTGTGTGTTCGCTTTATTAATCGATGCTTCCGCTTCGTTGTTGATTTCGATTTTGAATACAGAACACAGTCGTGTGCGTGTGTCTGTGTGTTTTTGCTAATAAACTTGTATGAAGTGCCTTCGCGCAAAGGGCCCTCTGCATGACCCAAATGCAATGGATGTATTGGACTTAAGCCATCTCTCACAGCAGCAATTCATACATATTGTGTTAAATATTGATAGGGTATCCTATAGCAAGTGATGCTGGCTAATGAGATTAGAGATGAACATATAGAATTGTCGTGATTTCCGTTGAGATCCCCCTTATATTTTTCATTAATTTTGACTGAATTAAGGAGACAGTTGACACCAAAAATAAAACACCCAGAAACGTTGTAATTTATGAAATCGATAGCTAGTACGCGTTTTCGATATGAAAGACGCTTACTGAAGTTCCGATGCGTATATATATATATATAGAATCCCACTGTTTTCGCTTAGTTGTCTCACCCTAGGCCATCTCGCCATTTCTTACGTATATATATATTCTTATATATTCTATATATATATTCTTACCTATATATATATTTCAGATAATCATCTTCTCCGATAAAAACGCTAGAGATATTCCGGGCTATTTCGTGTCCGCGATTATAGAATAGTGAAGATTCGACTTCCTATAATTCGGATTTCGCAAAACGCGTGATTACTGTGTTTCCGATATATATATATATATATATGAAACGGAAACGTGACATCGTGTTGTCAACATTTTACTTGTGAAGGGGTACTATTTTTTTTTACTATTAATAGGTAAGGGCGTACAGACAAACGGATTGTCGATATGACAGGTCCTCATAGGAGACGTTACCCTGAGTGATGATCATGATTGCTGTTGTTGTTTTTCTCCGTATTCGGCCTTTCGTTCGTCTGATTTTTTATTTCGACGCTGTTGTTTTTGTTCTTGCTGCTGTTGCTATTGCTGTTATTCATGAACGATGTAGCTTCTTGTGGTTCGCTAGTTTTATGAGTGGCCTTTACGGTTGTTGTTGATCGAGCAGGATGTGCTGACGATTCAGCGTTCGATGTGGTACTTCTCACGGAGGTCACGCGGAAACTGCTGCTTGTTACATCGATACTGGCGCGCTGCATGATGTGAGTCTTGCGGCGGCGTCCGGCGCTGCGCCAAACTAGCGCTATGAGTTCATGCCAGACCTGAAGGTAAAAGGTTTATTGGTTTATTAAAGGAGCTGCAATTTTATAATGCTTAAGCTCCCTTATATGTCACCACGCAGAGGGGATGAAAGGATCAATGTTGTCGTTCCATTCGATTGTATCATTGTATCTCACTGTGATTCAGTCCGTTGCTTTTCTCCCGAGTGTCAGTGCACTCATCGCGGGCTGAATAGGTCGTGACTCATAGCAATATTCGAGGCACTGCTTTAATAGTAGACAACCAGGTATGAGTCACATCCTTCATATATATGTATATATATACATACATATATATATATATATATACTCCAGAATACATACGCCAGTTTATGTCCCATCCTCTCCCTTAATTACCCCGTTAATGCGACCTTATTTTCGACTTGCGCATGTGTACATGCATCGGGAATTCTGTCTTCAATTACACTTGACGAGTCGTCTCAAGTCGTCACAAAATATTCCTGTGATATATTTCTAGGCACCCGCTAATGTCTCCTTGACTGAAAGAAAACTTACCTTGCGTTTGCATGTGAAAGCGACGAAGATGAAGACTCCCTGCGCACCTCCTAGTACAAAGAACGGATACCACAGCCATGAGATATCTGTGAGGGCAGAAAGTACTCCGAAAAACCACGTAAAACCCAATACAACCACTAAGCGAATGTACAGCTTCAGTCGGATCATTTCGGCTTGGAATCCTGATGGATTGGTGCGAAACTTCTCGGATCGCGTCTGCACCTGTCGAACCGTGTATGCAGTGAAGACAAACAGCAAGAAATTGAAGAGCAGTATCGTGACCATGGGCACAACAAAGAATGCCATCAAGCCGTACCTCGAGCCAATCCAACAAACTTCCCGGCCGTAGCGAGGCGCGTAACGGCTATACGGCGAGAATCCATCGTAGATGACAGAGGCACAGACGATCAGAGCAGGACAGAAAATGCCGATGATACTATACTTAATCATCAGATAGGGGCCGCCCTTTGCATTGAAAACGTTTACTGCTAAACAGCGACATGAGTCCAAGGCCATGACAAGCATCCAAAAGAATGAGGCCAAATAGAAGTAGTGGGCCATGAGTCCAATGCTGAGACACATGTATGTACCAGGTTGGATATCGTCCTTAATCAGGAACATCACGTGGCCTAGCAGGATGCTCAACGAGAGAGACATAATGATTTTGCCGGGGCGCGTCACCCGCAGATGCGGTATCAGGAGATAGACTACGAGCTGAAGGAGTAAACAGACGGACGATGACATAAGGCAAACTTCGGCCACCAACTCCTGGGCAGGATTCAGCGACACGGTGATGGCCGTTTTGAGACACACGCGTACATGCGTTGGGACGCCACTCTTCGATGTGATATTCGAGTACTGGTTGAAGATCTGCTTCGAGTCGAGAAGCATGACCGAACCATTCATCATGAACTTCACCCATTCCGCCTCCAGTGTCAGATAGAAACATCCAACTTCACCTTCTTGCGAGACGCAATGGGCTCCGTTCCATATCCAGCCGGGCTGACAGAGCACAGGACTACAGAACGAGTTGAGCACCGCGACCTCACCCGGCTTGCAGATAAGCTTATTTCGGTATGAATTAAACATATCGCCCTTTTTACCAACTGGCGTTGTACGCTGGTCTGGCAGCGATGGCAGGCCGGGGTTCAATCGATTAAGGGGAATGCCTCTGCAAAGAGCGCAGTGGACATTTTGATACGCGTCGAGTGTATCCGAGTGGACATAGGCCGTGTATAGCGGACAATACTTCTCCCATTCTTCCAAATCAGCGTCCACTTCGAGGTTTTCATCACGCTGTGGGCAGTCCTCGATGACAGGCGCCTCGGGACACAGCCGCGTGTTGAAGTGTGCAGAAAAGTTACCCCAATCGTATTCTTCGGCATCGACCGTGAATTTGTAGTCGCTCCCGTTGGCGGCCACGATGTACTGGCGAACCTTTGGATCGTACTTCCACTTGTTGGTCAAACGTACAACCGACCAAGTGTCTGGCGTCATCTCCTCACTGAACCACATGTATCGCTGTTTCCAATGATAGATGTCGCCACGGGCTTCTTTGATGTTCGAGAACGGCATATTGCAGAGCACGCAGTAGATATTCTTATACAGAGTACGACTCTTCAGATGAAACTGTGGCTGATCGATCAGGTGTGACACGTTTTCCATGTGTTCTGGATTCTCCTCGCAGCGATACTTCGCGAAGGTCGGATCATCCTCGTCGTCCTCGCCACAGCCCATCTTCGTATAGACAAACCTGAGTCCCAGCTGGCTGCAGTGGTATCCCTCACGCTCCTCGCGTTTGTCACGTATGTCGACATCAACACAACAGTCGCCATAGGGTGAACACTGACTATCACAGAAGCACAGAGCAGTTCGTAGCGAAACCGCCGTGGGGGCGCGAATGTTATCCTGGAGACAGAGATACTGCTGACCGTACAGTTTACTGAAGTCCCTCTGAATGGCTTCTTTAATCTCCTGCTGAAGTTGATCGAGTGCCGTGTGCGCCCCAGTTGCCAGCATCAACAAAAGACTCGTCATAAGCATCATTGAGTGACCTGTGTGACACACACCTTCTCATACTAGTAGCAGTAGCAGTCTGGTGGTGATGTTGCAAGCCCAACACGCCGCATCGGACCCAACTCAATAAGCGCGTAAGCAAAAGTGTGCCCGGTCTCGTGCTCTCGATTCGGTGACGACCAATCGTCATCCCCTTCCTGCGCCAATCGACTCGCGGTACAGGCCGTCGCGTCCGCCAACGGAATCCAAGTGCCACCAATACGCTTCAAGTGGCCCTTAGCCGTCAAATACAGGAGTCACACTTTGAGGCAGCCGCATCCTTTTTCAGTAGAGAAAATGCTATGGCCCAGCATCTCAACGAGATCGTAGCGGCCAGAATGTTTACGCATATAATATATAATGGCGGCAAATGCGCGAAGCTGCCTCGCGCCATACGAATCCATCTACCTAATCATTGCCTTTGGGTAACCGCGTAGCGAAGTAACAAGCAAGCATCCACTGCATGTATGCAGCAGATGACACTAGTTTTAGCATCTCAAAAATGAGCTCAGTGCGTAAGAGTTGTATACATTATTATTATTATTAGCTTTATTTATTCAAACACCATCAGTTACGTTGGCTGTTGAAATCCATTTAGATCAGAAGCATACAGCAGGCGCGAAGTGCAGTGATGATCAGTGAGTCGTTCCATCAACGATCATCGCTCTTCCTGCCAAATGGGAGAAGTCCCTTAATCTTCCCGCCGATTTTGCCGACGACGCCGACCACTTTGCCGATAATACCTGAAGTACGGGTGATAATAAATAGCACGTACGATGTTTTCAATAAAATTATGCCAATATGTAATTTTCTTTTCAATAATCATTCCAATATTTTATGTTTTTTTATGTATGACAAAGTAGAAACTGGCGAATAAGGTTTGCTATTTAATTAGCTACGAATTCAACAAGCACCTAGCAACGCGTGGAATAAGAAGGTAAGGTAAAGGTATATTGGTTTATTAAAGGAGCTGCAATTTTACAATGCTTAAGCTCTGAATTGAGGTCACAAAAGTCCCCTAAGAAGGCGGTAGACCTTGGTTGCAATATTGAAGCAGGGGTGTGATTTGAAGCATACACAAGGACAATTGGAGATGCTTAAAATGAACAAATGCCTATGAACGTCTTCTCTCTTTCGAGTCTTTTTTAAATACATATATCAAAAATGTTAGTAAATACACTTGTTGCTTACAGAAGAGATAAGGAACAACACAGAAAATGGGCTGGAAACTCCTCAAACGCTGGTCAATATATTCCATTAGATAGCGTAATCTTACAAGCAAGCCCGTGTCGTTTGTGTTAACGTCTCGTAACAGACGTTATTGAACGAAATTATGACGACCATGGTGTCGCATCAGACCATCGAGACAGTGTCCAATATAACAGACGCATGTCAAGGCGGACAGATGCCTCAAGCGCCGCGTTGATCAGAGCCAAACTACAATATAAGCATTCTAGTGAATGAATACCACTACGCCGGTGGTTACTTCCCTCGAAAATGGGGGCCCTGCCGTCCCACAAGCGACAGCCCCGTACCAAGAGCGGCAATGAGCAAAGCAACATGGAGACGCCATGTTATCCCGTAAAATAAACTCGTTGTAGCGCTAGTTTCGAGATGCAATTCTGCGGTTGTTCTTGCTAATTCAGATCGGTTATCCTCGCTAACGACAACAGTGACTATTAAAACTATATAGATCAAGTAACTAAAACTGTTTTTCGAGCTGACCCTCAGCTGTTCCCCTATCTGACAGGCCTCAGCTCTTAACCTTTAGGTATTACTATGAGGACCTGTCGGGGCCACCTTTGCTTATTCTCTGCCTTAATCGTACCTGACAAGAATCCTCAGATAAAGAAAGATGATAAAGAACTCCATAGATCAAGTAACTAGAAAAATAGTAACTACTGTCAATATGTACGGAATGATTAGCATTGGCACTACTACAACGGTGGAAAGAAAACGAACTAAAAATGAAAACGGAAACAGCAAAGAATAAGTTAGAAATAAACGAGATAATCTTGCCTTTCTTCTCCTCCGGTTCGTCATATTCCTGTTCTGCTGCAGTTGTCATTTCCTCCTCCTGCGCCAGCGTCCTGTCAACCTCGATCCCAACCAACAGAACGAGAAGCACTATGGCATAGGCGAGCAATAGCATCGGTCGCATTGTGACAATATACGTTCAACGCTGTATTAATTAGTTCGACGTGAGAGGCCAACTGGTGGATTTGGTCAAGTGCGTAGCACCCCTACACAGGCGAGTTTCGATGAACCGCAGAGAATCTTGGCCTATCGACGCAGGTAGACAGCACCCGTCGTCAGCTGAACTTGCCTTAGAAATCGATATTTGCTTGGCGACAAGGTGTGCAAACTTGGGGTAGCCATCGACCGTCAAGAACTGCTCCTTGTGACTCTTGAGAGTAAGGGAGGGTACCAATCCGGCTGTGGTTAACCTACGTATTTATCTAGAGACACTCAGAAAGGCTAAGTAAATGCTATGTGTTGTGATACTGACCACCAAAACGATTATCGAATTCTACCGATTCGTAAAAATAATAAGGTTTCTTATGAAAAGTAAACTAACGGGAACTAATCAAGATATGCTTCTACATAAAATCATCGTAGTTGACTATACATAACGATTAGGTCGATCGATGATTTCAAAGATTGTTACATCAGCAACAGTAAACAAGGATTTTGTCAAGAAAACGTAGCAAACAAATACTAGTAATAACCGCTGTAGAATCGATGATTCACGAACAGCTTAAGTCACATGAATGTTTTAACTGGTACCAACGAAAGCACATTCGAAGCTGACCGATACAAATATATATATATCGGTCAGATTCGAAAGTGGTCTTGGTACCAGTTAAAACACTCATGAGACTTCTTTTGCTTCGATTTATACTCACTCTTCCCCTCGTGTCGCGCCTTGTATATATATATATATATACAAGGCGCGCACACATATATTACACAGGACGCGACAACACCGGAAGCTTTAGTATTAATCGATAAAGTCGATCTTATACCAAGATGGAATAATCTTGTATGTAATAATTCCGCTACCTACTTTCCCGTAATAAAGTGAAAACAAATACAGCTAATTGTTGCACAAGCGCGCCGAATTACGAACATTTATTAATCCCACCCCAGGCCGGATACATTTGGGGGGCTTAAGTCAAGTCCAAATTATTTTTGATTGTGTCTCCATTATGACTTTTAATGAAGCAGGCGCTAATACGATATTGTTGCTGTTCAGGAGCAAACAGCACTGAACGCTGTTTGACCTCCACGACCAGCAGGTGATGTCTCTGCTGCTGCTGCTGTTGTTGTTGCTGTTTAGAACTCGTCGCCTCCGTCATCTTCGGCTCCGCCTTCGTTATTGTACAGGGAATATCGGACGACGTCGTTAATTACAGGAACTATCTTATTACCTCGAATAACAAGAGGGAAAGAGATCACAACCCATAACTCAATCGAAATTTGAAACGAGTAAATATTTGAAAAAAAACTACCTTCCATAGCAATCATACAAACTCCTGTTCCGAACCCCCGCCGGTTATCTGCTACAGCCGGGCTGGCTCGCTAGTACCACGTCATAACTTATCCATTAACCCTCGATTATCCCAGCCTGGGAACCCCCGTCTCATTCAGGCTGCCATTGTCCCGGGTGGCGGTGGACCCGGGCGTGACAAGCAACCCGAGAGCCGGCTCATGGAGGCAGCAGCAGCAGCCGCCGCCATCTTGCCATTCGTTCCGAAAATAGAACAGAGGCCGTCGACCGGCCCATCGGGAAGTATCATCTGCCAGCGCTAACGCCAACCCGCTTGTATCTAGGCACAGTCTGTGGTTGGCTTGGTGGTGGATGCAGCCCAGCCACGACGGACCACATCAAGTCGAAGCGGCGGCAGCGAACAGCGACTGCAGGCAGACGAGCGAGTCATCGGCCGTGCCGCTATAACACCACGAGACAGGAAAAGCCACCCGACCAAAGAATGGGAGAAGCGGAGGCCAGCAGCGGGGCACCGGCCGGCAAGCAGCTAGCTTCGTGAACCGGCTAAGATCTGCCAGATAGATGGCAGACGACAGACTTGTCTTGACTACTAGGCATTTATTTGCATTCAAGGAACAAATACTGACTAACAGGAGGCAGAACGATCGTGCACGCGTACATAGTACGCGTACACACGTATAATAGTAGGTAATATATGCAATACAGACCAGGCTATATGAAATTAGCCCGAAGAACCTCAAAAGGTACTTGCTACATGCATTACAGCAATTACAGAGCAACACGCACCTGTAGGTTCCGGTGCGAACCTCGTCGACGACTGTCGGCTCGAGATCGACGTACACGGCACGGGGCACGTGCTTACCAGCGCCGGTCTCTGAGAAGAAGGTGTTGAACGAGTCGTCTCCCCCTCCAACAGTCTTGTCAGACGGCATCTGGCCATCAGGCTGGATGCCATGCTCGAGGCAATACAGCTCCCAGCATGCATTACCGATCTGCACTCCGGCCTGTCCGACGTGAACAGAGATGCACTCACGCATGTTGACGAGTCTGCATTAGGAAAGAGAACACAAAACTAGTTAGTCAGGTAGATTAGCTATCAACTAATAGATCAAGTAATATAGAGCTCCTCAAATGCTTAAACCCGCCGCACTTCGGAGAATATGCATCAGCCCAGCGCTGCGGGTGGATTTACCCTGTTAATGCGGTCTACTAGGCTTTGGGTGACGCATGTTAGATGACTTTGGGTGACGTATGTTAGGTATCAAGCAAGTTCCAAGAACTCTGAAGTGATACCAAACACCACACCCAAGGGACCACACCCAAACGAGCGAAATTCCCCTATGAACCGCCAGCAGCACTCACTGGCCGGGCAGTAGGTTACCATATATGGATGTTATCATCATCATCTGCCGAAAAGAACCCTCCTCGTTACAGTAAATTATCTATAGGTTAAGTGCGTTAGCTCATAATGTACCGATCGATCGGCCGGCCGAGGGACCCTTTTGACGAGATTACAAAGAGAACCAAAAGCGGCAGAGAAGAGACATCGTCAAGGATTCGAGACACGTTCGCTCTGAGCAAACTCCATTACCCCGGAGTCGGCCCCGCCCAGGGTTCCATCCACAGGGATAGAGGATGACCTCGCCTATGACTCAGTGGGCGGTGTCCGTGTACATCGCTCGGAATACGGTGTACAGCGGTTGTGCCGGCGCCATCTAAGAACGCCTGACAGCAGCCGTATCACAAACAACTACTTCATATGAACAGGGCCTCTGCGGTCGCATGCTTGTTTTACAATTTGTGGTAAATTATCGTTAGCGGTACAGGCACTGCAGTAAGACACAGTCCGCCGAAGTGGCAGCGGATAACGTATGTCATCAGCCAGGCAGTTCTTCATGCCTTCCTGCTGAAGCCAAAGAGACTGTCGTTATCTCACGACAATAATGTGCCAGGTGTGACGGGCTCACGAAAATGTGGCGTCCCGGCGACATTGGGATCCCATTGAAGAGCCAACCTTACCGTCGGCTTGATTCGGCGAAGCCGCCGGCGAGGCCACGCCGACCGTTACGAGACAGCTAGACAACGGGTGAATCGTGCTGAACCAGCAACCCACAAGACTTACAAAATCCATTCAAGGATGCCTATGTAAATCGCCGTTTTGTTTTGCGACAGATGACAAACGCATGGTGAGCATTGGAGTCGCTCGAAAGTTAGGATTGTCATTTAAAATATTAAGAAGTAGGCTGACACAAATCTCAACCTCGGCTACCACAGGGTTCGGCATTTAGCATGCGGAGTGTACCTCCGCCCTACAGTTCCGCTAGGCCTAAGCAGAGAATACAAATTTTTACTCAAATTTTACACAAATTCCGTATACGAAGTTTATATTGATCGACAGCTCGTGAATTGCTCATCAATATCCGGGTAAACTCAGGAAGGAACTCACTTGACGGTGGCGACGGATGGTCGATGAAATCAAAGCTCAGTTGAACTGTCGTGCGACGCGCACAAGTTCAATTGACTATGTCATTCCAACGGCAGACGGAGCCTTTTATACGGCCCGCCCTTTCCACAGATCGCTCCGCCAAATTCGAATGGCCTAGAATCGATTATTGGCCGTTTCACTACAGTTCTCAAGACGGGTCCACAGCGATGATCTTATTCAATTGAATTCAATGCACTGAACATCACAGAGTTGTCCTAGTCTTGTACTGGAGCCACATAAACCTGTTCTTCGGACACATTGGCGGATCTAGTTGCCGGTTGCGTTTGCGTCAATGAGTCGGTCTTGCTCAGTGACGCGGTCGTGACTCCAACACCAACCTACTTTCGTTTATGAGAATAACATAATCTCATAACCTTTACATTTTGTCGCTATTGAAACGTTCCGAATAATTATTTCATTACGCGTCTAGTAAAAAGTTGACAATCGCAGCGCTAGTGCCGTTTCCATTCGAACGTCGTGGGTAGTTTTCGAAGTTAGTTATTCACGCTGGCAGACGACGTCGTTCCCTCGTTCCGCCACCGCTATCACAACAAAGAATCTGGCAGACGTCCATCACACCAAGCAAAACATTGACTTGCGAAAATCGCCTGATCAAAAGAGTTCGCCCGTCGCAGTGTCATATTGTTCGCGATGTCTCAAACGGCGGTTTCGGAAAATGTGGCCGCCGCGGTGCACAGTGCCAAGCAGCGAGCACTTGAAGATTACAAAAGAAAGGTGTGTAACGACGACGTAGCATGCTTACGGGGGGTGTAACTTTAGAACACTGTTCTTTAGAGGGGGAGCATTGCAAAAGGCATCGGTGGCTGCCTCATCATCGATGAGATTCACCTATTCATGGGGCAGTTTTGCCGAGACCAAATGTGCCGTTTAACATCCTAGTCGTCTAAAAACTTTGTATAGGTGTGCCGTTATGGCGAGATTAGCTCGCGCAATTCGTCCCTCATGAAATGCGTGGATAGATTTGAGCTTTGCTTGAAATGCTTGTGTTCATTTCAATACTGTGCTCCATTCGAAATCCAAGGCGCAGATAAGCAAACTATTTTTCGTTCTTTCCAACCCATTTTCAACACTGTGACCCGTTGCTACGCGCTACTGAAAACATATACTGTAGAAGTCCACAGGACAAATATAATTGATTGCTGACTAGTGCAAAAATATGTTTACTTATGAAGGCTGTTGAGTTACGGTGTACGGGGGTCTTTCAGTGCTCCTACAACAGCTGATGCATGGGTGTGAGGGTTTGAGGATGCCAAATGCATGCTAATTAATGTTCAGTGTAAACATACATCTTTGTCATCTTCAATGATGTAACAATGTAAACGATATTACGATACAATATAAATTAAGTAAAAATACCAGTAGTACACTCATGAGAACTGTAATGCATTCACCCTACTCGATAATTCCTGCTGTTTCGGTGAGATGAAGTAATTTGCAAACATTATTAATAAATGAACCTTGTTTGTGTTGCCTATCTTTGATCTAGGTTCTCGAGCATTATGACGTCGAAACATGCCTGAAAGACATGCGTGAACAGCTCAAGGAGCTGACGAAACAATATGACAAATCGGAGAATGACCTGAAAGCTTTGCAGTCCGTTGGGCAGATTGTTGGTGAGTGGGGGCAGGAGGGATATATTAGAGCTAACCTGCTGTTCTGTTCTAATGTCTTCAGTTTGCTGATGTAAACACTCGTGTTTGACATTATGGCGTCTATTCGTTATTCTGATATGTAATTATTATCGTGGTTAATTTCTATGTGTGGCACTGCCTTAGTGTTTTATGTTTTTTTCCGGATGAGGGATCACTGAGGTTTGCTTTTCTGACAAGTGCGTGTATCTGAAAGAAAAGGTCAGTTTCTGACAATACACGATTGGAAACATTTTTTTCGATTTTGTGCATTTGTTTAATCCTATAATTCACATGATTTTCTTATATTCAATGAATAATTAGTAATCAATTTTTTGTTAATTATTACAGTATAGTATATAACGCTTAAGTTCTCGTTAAGGAATCGGATGAAGGCGAGTCATGAACAATTAGAACATCGGTGATTGAAATATATACATTATGCCATAAACACTGAAAGTATCACAGTATACAATAAAAATAGGAACATATAACTATTTTCACAAACATTGCTAACAAGCGACGAAGATCGACACACTAGATTCCGCTACGAACGTCATCATCGCAGTTCTAACCCTTGCGAGGACGGCGCCAATAGAAAATGTCAATAAAATTCACAGGATGATCTTCATACATGTTTTACTCATTCCTTCATAGAATTCTCTTAAAATCAACGGAGAGAGTGATTGGTGATAATCAGTAGATTGTTGGTAATCAGTAGGTCAGGGCATGCCAACTAGATTCGCTGGTGACGAAGGGAACGTAACGGAACGACGATTGAAGGGGCCAGTGGTGGCGGTTATCGGAAAGACGATCTGACGCACGATAAGACGTCTCGCAGTCCTGAAAATGCATGAGAGGTCACGTGTGGGCTATAAATTTTGTCAAAAGAGAATTCGGAACCAATTTGCTCGAAGAATAAATGTTACCTTCGTACCAAGTGGTCGTCGTTGATATTTATTCGTTGATGTCCTGATAAGTCGAATGAAAATTGATGGATCCGAGTTTTCCTTATAATTGACGTCGCTCTCAATATTATCCGTTGCATAGGCGAGGTGTTGAAACAGTTGACAGAGGATAAATTCATTGTGAAGGCGACCAATGGACCTCGCTATGTCGTCGGTTGTCGGCGTCAGCTCAATAAAGAAAAGCTCAAGGCTGGAACTCGAGTTGCCCTCGACATGACAACACTCACCATTATGAGGTAAGTTCCGCCATAACTGCCTTAATTATCAGCGGAGCGTTTGCCTTATTGTGTGTGTGTGTGTGTGACAAACGTACCAACCGATGTAAACTAGCCATCGATCTTTATTAAATTCCTGTGACGAGTTAGTGCTGTTACATCCTTATCTTTTAGCGAAGGACATATTCGCTCTAAACAGACATCCTGAGTGAGTGCAGCCATTTCGCATGGATCTAATCATAGATGCATATCCACAAAACACTTCGTAATTCTTCTATTAGAGACGAAACAGGCGTGCATTTTCCTTTCTAACCAGGCCAATTTATTGTTGTCCAATCTCACCATACAAACCAGGTACCTCCCTCGTGAAGTTGATCCGTTGGTGCAGGTATGTTTCACACAGTATTGCCACCTAACGTATCGGTAAACGGTGCTAGGTAGCAGCACCGGCATTATTGACAGTATCAATGAAAACATACCTACTACGGTCGGATATACTATTACCACTATTCGTGGATACCATACTTGCATATTTACTACGGGTCGACACAGTAACTAAAATTGCCGTCTTCGTTTGTTTTGTTTTTACTTCGAATTAGGGCCGATCGCGAGTATGTGATTGAGGAGGACTTCATGAAAGCTGTACGAAAGGTCGCTGACGTGAAGAAACTGGAAACGAAGCTCGATTATAAGCCCGTATAATGCAAGCGCGTTATTTCACGGGGTCGTATACAATGATGCAGAATACACATGATATATAAGGAGTCGACTGTCTTACGAAGCTTATGTGCGAGTGGTGAAATGGAATGAAACTGAAATAAAGATAACTATATATTGATATATTGGGCTGATTAAACTTTGCTCTTGAACATCTATCGCGCTGGTTGTGTTTATTTTCGGCTGTGTAATTGCGTCGTCACGTTTCAGTATTGAGTGCAACCAGACCCGTCCGTCTCCGGTTGGCCAAATCGTCATGGCGAACAGGGTAGAGACTATGTAGGTTAGACGGCAATTTCGTCAACGTGGTCAAATAACAATACACGCTAAATACATGCTTATACACACGAAACATACATTATACAATCACCATGAAGCGTTCCCCTCGGCCTCAGCCGGCTAGACTTGTTATCATAGGGTTCTACGTCACCGTATCATCGCCTTCTTACACGTGTGATTTCGAAACCTGCCTTACGTTAGTAATGAAAGTAATTTTTGGCCTACTTCGACGTGTCAGTGTGTTTTTTAGTGCATTTTGTATTATTACTGGTCTCGTTTTGTTATAATTGAGCTTGGTGCCACTGAATCATAATGATATTTTTTTAGTTATTCTCTGTATAGTACGATATTTCCAATACTTTACTTTTATCCCTGCAAAAAAATCGCTGCCACATATAATTTTCCTTCGGACAGGAGCGATAGATATCTCAACGAAAATGTAGGCTTGTGGAGACTAGGCATTTTTTTTTGTTTATCTCGCTGCAACGTTTCCCGAGTCGTTCCATGATATAAAACTAATCGAAATCCTGCTACCTAGCACGATACCATTATTGCTTCTAACGCGGCCCCGCTAAATGTGGTGAAACACGTAAATTCATTCAGTCTAGAGAGACATTTATCGCCGAACCTAGTTAACATAGCTGTTCCACGTTATGCTTTCGAGCGAACAAGTTGTCGACCAAATCAATTTTGAAGTCGTAGCGGCTTGATATACCCGCGATTAATCCTCGGCCGATTCGACACGGTCAACGAAGACGCAAGTTGATTGAAGTTCGGTGTCAGAAACATGCTGTGATCACGAGAACTGTCATTACAGTTAAACGCGCGTGATAAGCTACTGCTGACGTGATTTGTCGTTTGTCATATCTATTATGTTGATATCAGCACACCGAAGAGAGCTGTGGTGGATGCAACCGCGAACTGCGATTATTAGATTCACGGTTCATTTATGTACCTGCTTCCGAAAGGTTGGTGTACGGAGCTTCAAAGCATTTGAGTTGGATGTAGCAATAGGCTGAAAACATTGAGGCCCCCTAGCTACAACAACTTGGGAAGCATCTGAACTTTGTAATCGTCATTTGCCGATTCACGAGCTTTCTGGTCGAACTTACTGACGACTTCTGTCGTTTTCGTCATCGACGATCGCTCCGACTTCGATTCATGGTCTAGGAGTACGAGAACAGCATTCTAGGTAACTTTATTTTGTACGAGCTCCATCTACATCAGTCGAGGCTCTCCCTGGCAAAAATAAATTCCCTAAAGCAAATAACTTTTTTCAGATTTCGAATTTTCTTCCATCAGTGCGAGAGAAGAATGACTCTCAGCATCCCTCTGCTAACGGTCGTGGCCTGCGGGGTCCTTTTCACTAATCTTGTTGAGGTCGGCAATGGAGCCAGGTCGCCGACGTATCCGGGTGCCTGTAACAAGCACTGTCCACTACCACGTCTGCAAGCCCGTTGCCCGAACCCTGTTCCTCGCTCAGCTTGTTCAAGCCGTCGGTACTCGAAAGCGTGCTGTTGTGAGAATTGCATATCTGGTAAGTTCACATAGTCTCGATAGTATTGCTTCCATGCAATTGTACCGTTTAGAGCTGTTGCAGTATAACGACAATGGGTCCCACTTATAGTGTGTGCTCATCCCGCTCCGCTTTTCAGTTGTGGGTGAGGCGTGCTGTGGAGACTCGACTCAAAGCGGTGATGCCTGTGGACGCCAATGCGGTACCAATCTTAAATGTGTATACGGCGTATGCGTACGCGTATCCGCACCCAGACCTACACCGGCCGTTATTCGCTAACAGTGTTTCCGATCGTGCAACATCGGCATGTCGCTGCAATACACAAATTATATAATCACAATGGCAACTAATATATGCGAAGTAAAGCTACTAAATAAATCGGCATAAAAGTGCCCTGACATTGTTGGCGATTCGGGCATTTGCACCGCTTGAAAATTCTTCCTTAGTTCTTCTTCGATCATTTATGAGTCGCCCATCAGCTTATAGCACAGCAGGAGCAGTGTATTTTACTATTATTATTATCATTATCCAAAAAGAAACGATTATTATCTGAAAAAAAAACGCTAAACTGATACTAAGACGGATGTGCGTACGGGAGTGTGGACATAATGTAGTACTTCATAATTAGCTTGATCTGCTTCCTTATAAGCGTTATTCTTCATTTCTATCTATTGAAGTGGTCAATACCTAGGCGGATATCCGAACCCTCGGGGTGGCGGGGAGAGCCCGGGGGCCCTGATTTAGTGGATTTGTAAGTCCCTATGTGGATTCTAATTGTGTGGCAGATCAGACCGTATCACGCACCGCAGTTCATTCGCTTTGCTTGGCCATCCATCATGTTTGTCTAGGAAGTTTTGACGAACTGGAATGGTGCTATGGACTGCTGGCTCGACTGCCGCTAACGTAATTAATTTTTAGAGAATTAACTTATCGTCATAGGGGATTTTTCAGCGAAACGTGTATAATATACTCGTCCGGTGAGTCCTACTGCTAACAGGAAAAGAGACAAGGCATATGTGCATCTTCGATAACATAATTCTTTATAAAGACATGGTATTTAACAACGGTTTGTCTCTGCCCGGTACACCTGTACTATATTGTTGTTGCGCGAAATTCGGGCGGGTGAATTTGGATACTGGATGACGCCGACCCTCTCCGAACAGTTTCTGACACAACTCCACTTTCTAATTCCACGATCGGGCACTCGTTATGAGAATACCAATACTCTCCACCATAGCAGATGTGGCCAAACTCGGATGGCCAGGTGGTCTTGCCACTTGATGGTGAAATTACTGCATCTACACCGCAGGCATAGGTCTAACAATCTGTTGACTCCCATTGTTTTCTGCACAGCGAACAGCGTCATACACGGCCAAATCGAGTGCTTGTTTCTGTTGTTCGTCAGTTTTCCTCGTAAGCAACCAACTAGAAATCGACGAAGCGGAGTCCCTCATAGACATCCAATTTTGAAGGCTCTCTGACTCCGCTGCAGGTGTAATAAACTTCAGGAAGGTACATTTGCATGCCGAATTTAATATCATATTAAGGGATTGCAAACATTGGAGGTTGTATCTAGACCTTGAGGCTTATAAACGTGCGTCAAATTCAACGGATATTCTGTCTAGTATTGCTCAACTGATTTTCGCCAGTGGCTTGTATTGCAGTGGTATGTATGTGCCGTCATTGAAAGGTCACTAAACGTGTCTCTATCCTGTACCTGTCTAGCATGGGCACCCCCTCGACTATGTCCAAACAGCAGGCTGTTCAAAAGTACACCCATTGCTCAGGTTGTACGAATATGCCTTTCCGAGCATACCTCATATTCGTGGTGATGTGTGGCACTGTGCTCGCTGCCTGCGACGACGATAAAGTTACCAAACCGCCGAAGGATTGCGGTTTAAACTGTGCCACGGTCAGGTGTGCAAGCCCTGATTATCCGGTGCCGTGCCCAAGTGGCGAATACGTGAAGTCTTGTTGCTGCTGCAGCTGTGTATCCCGTGAGTCACTTTGATGTCAATGGTCGAGTTTCGGGCCAATATTTCGAGAAACATTGTCTGCTATCGTAACATTCATGATCTGCATGAATTCCTGAGTTCGATACGGCTATAGTTATGTATATGGACAGCTAATATGACTTACTGTGTAAACGCTATTGTGTGGACTACCCCCCCCCCCCGCCCCGAGCCCTGAACATACAGCTTGAATCGTTTGTACCCGGCAACTATACTTAGCTCTTGAATGAGGGTGTACTCGAATTTGATTGCGCGGCGTGTAGAAATTAATATTTTGCGCGATTCATCGCTCTTTGTTTCAGGCTTGTACGAACCGTGCTATGACAAAAACGTAAAAGGTAGTATACTCGCGCATCACTGCGCGGATGGCCTCATCTGTTTCAACGGCATTTGCTACTATAATGTAACCGTATCTGTTACTCCCAGTGAACCTGAAACTCGACGTTGAACAGCAGCTGGCGAATCAACAAGCAAGTGTCATTGATGACTAAGTGTCAAATGGTGTTCATTCTATGAATTATTCACTAGAATTCAGTTACTAATAAGCCTTCGATAGTGGAGAAGCTCACGGATGGCCGGATAAGCATAAAACGCAGGACGCATTAAAGGTGTGCTGACGCTGACATCACAAGTCCGAGAGCAGGATTGGCCTATTTATGTTTCAATAAACAAGCATTCCACTTTGCAAACAAGGCCCATTAATTAGTATATTAGCTGCATTCAATTTAAAATGTAGCCTGTCTTAGCTTCAAAAAATACTTCACAGTAGTAGTAGTAGTAATAGATGGACTACATTTTCAAGGGGTCCGTCTTACGAAGCAATGCGAAAGCGGTACCGTGGACGTTAAATGTTGGCTGAGAGTCAGCCCGAAAAAGTTTAGTAGTAGACGGACTATTGTAAACATTTCTGATTCTGGCAACCTCATAACTTATCGATGCAACACATGACGCGATTTCTGGTGACCTCCCTCGTTTTAGTCACTACTTTCAAAACATATTATACAGATTGGTCAATAAATATAACTTTTGCTGCAGTTCGACTCGTTTCTCTTAGCCGAAGACAATCGTAAACGTTGACGAAGTCGGCGAAAGTGATTTTCATAAGTAACTCGGCAATTGGGTTTTGTCTAAAGATAGCTACCGCAGCAGCAACAGTAGCAGCACCATCAGCAATTCCGTCGGCGTTAAATGTTGGCTGAGCGTCAGCCTGGAAAATTTACTTTTAGACAGCGCCAATATTAATCGCGATTGTTCGCTATTCAGGGATACCTCGTAGAGTTTCGATGAGAGTTATAAACGTAGTTATCCGCCGGTCATCGAGCCAATTGAACTGTGATTTTCTATGAAAGGTTTCCGAGCTTCTGTCTTGATGTCTTTACTAGAATGACCTTTATATGGTACTTATGCACCTAATGTTAAGCCTCCCCGGAATATTTTTAAATCACGACGAATTGCTCTCTATTTTGTAAGATTGTCAAAGATGTTGAGCAAAGTTTGCCGCTTTCTATGATGTTTTTGCTTTCAATTTTTTCTTGTTGTTTTGTCGCAGGGCGGGCTGCCTTGTCAGAGATCCGCGACGTATGGTCAGAGAGCAGACTTGCATAATATTAGAATGTATAGACAAATATCCACTTATTATCTTACTAGCTAACAGCTGTCGCGAGAAGTCTCACTGGTCACCAAGCGGAACATTGGCCATTACCCCAGTTTGCTTGAAGGCTCGATCTGTATCGCTCAGCGTATTTTGGTGTCTAAACCGCATTAGAGGACCGCCTTATCCAAGGGATCGTCCTGCGGATGTGAAAGTTATACGAAGCTGTGTATATAAGCGATAACATACTGGATCCAGCTGCTGCCTTGTCGAACGAAATCTGACAAGGCCAAGCCCGTCGACGGCTGACGTGGAAGTGGCTAAGGCCCACTGGAGGTGGAGGCGACTCCTAGAGTATATTACGAGAACATCTACATAACAAAAGACCTACCTGTACCTGCCTAGAATGAGCCTTAATTTCCCTTGGCAGGTCGCTAACGATCACAGAGAAGAGCAGTGGGCCGAGTTTATTCCTCTGTTTTCTGAATCAAGGGATTAGGCTATGACACTCTATCGTGTGTGGTACTTGGCTTCTCTTGCAGTATATCCCATAAATATGTCGTATGCCGGGCGAAAATCTATCGTAGACGTATCGCTCAGAATCTGCTAAAGTTGATCAGGATCTATAGTCCTGGAGGGCCGAGCCAGCCGTATGCGTGGGGTGATTAGCTGGGAGCCGTGCTGCTCCTCGGCGAGAGTCTCCGTTAACTCCAAGGGGTCTGTAAACGAGCTGAGACAGAGGCTTGCATCATCAGCAACTATTTTTGGCAACGCCGTGCGAACTGGTGACTTCTCCCGAATTAATTAAATGTAGGCCATAGGGAAAAAATACTTATGTATAAACTTTCGGGATCTGTAGGCATGGCATATCGATGGAGTCTCTGAAAAAATGACATCTGGAGACAGCAGTGGTGCCTGGAGAATACAACAGTAGAACATAATATTGATTCTTTAGTAAAAGAGCACTCTGTCGTTGTTAGAAAGTTGTTGACAGTCCTAGTGGATATTATGCCCTTGGAGCGAGCACTCCCGGCCACATGCGACCTGAACTTCCCATTTGGATTCAAGCATATCATGATCTCGAGCCAGATGGTGCGGACAGCTGAGATGACACAATTAACGCTCTGACGTGAAGCTGAACAAGGGAAGTCGCCAGAATTGGCATCGGGCAACATATCCACTGGAATGCTTACCTTTATAGAGGTCCTGCAGATGGTTGGCATTTCTGTGTCCCGCTTGTCTATTACGTACTCGACAGTCTTCGGCAACAATTGTTAAAGTAAAGTCCTAACACAACTTCACACTTCTATATAAATTCACTCTCACCCAACAGATGGGTCGGAATAAATGGTTTCATTTGCCGAACCCTTATTTCTAGCTAAGTAGCTTCTCAGATGAGATCTATCTCTGCGGCGAAACGGTACGTATACTTTTGTCTCGTACCCTGTACAGCAGACGCTCGAGTGCAAGGCTCATTCGTAGTGTTTTTGGTTTATGCAATAAAAACCAGCTGGCTTTTTTTCATGTGGATGTGTACAGTAAATTATGATTTATTCAACTTGGTCCTCTTCAACAGTAATGAAATATTCTGAGAATTAGCGTAGCCTCACCTTTGCACCCGTTACCTACCCGTTCTAATGAAAACGTTAGCAGAAAACATTACAATGGACGATGATGAGCCTGTTCGCTGCGAAAGAAACTGATCACGAGTGCCGTTGAAGTGCCCCCCCTTTTATACGTTCGCATCGTATTTCCCTTTATTGTTATTGTGCTAAATGAGGAATGCTACATTTTCGTCGATATCGTATATTTAAATAGAATGAACATGTCGACTCTTCTGGATAAGCTGGTCTTAGCGGTGGTGTATGGGACACTGCTCACGGCCTGTGCTGACGGTATTACATGGCGTCCTCCTCCACCGCCCGACTGCAAGTGGAACTGCAGCGATATCCAATGTCCAAACGCGGACGATCCCGCTGATTGTCCTAGTGGCCAATTTGTAACTCCGTGTTGCTGTAAACGCTGTTTGTCCCGTGAGTATCTACACCGCCTTTCATCTGATTATCCAGAAATTGGTTGCACGATCATCAATCATTGTTTGAGAGCTCTATTCTGAAGTCACTCAGTGACTCGAGACACAAAGCAGGTGTCAAACATGTATAGCCATAGCTGACTACGGGCTGTCTTTATAATGTGGCAGGTCTCTGAGTATGGCTGTGCAGAGGAACCCAGTCCCAAGTGACAACTAATTGTGAGCTGGCAATTTTTTTTTTGGTTTCAGTTGAAGGTGAGCTGTGCAATCTCTATTTTGTGGAAAACAGTACCACACTTGAACGTCAGTGCAAGAGCCCCTATACCTGTTTTGGTGGCAGGTGTATAATGATCTACTACTGATTAATGGCCCGTTTGGAATCTCACATCGGAGCTAAATCGCTTGGCGATCTGACAGGCAATACAATAAGTATGTTTTACGCTTAAGTTCTCGCTCTTGAAGCAATATTATTAGGGCCCACAGCACAGCAGAAGTATTCTTGAAGACGGATGCCAAAAGCTGGATATATTGGCAGGGGAATCAGTGATCGAACATCGTTTGAGGCCTCGATTCAAACAACAAATTGATAGACATGTGAATTCATATAGGAACTATTTATCACATATAATGTGTAATTTGAGTTATCATGCATTTTAAAATATATCTTTTGCCTAGCAAAGCGGCAGCACATTACTGATGGAGAAATGATTATGATCAATATATGATATGTGAATGGTTCATAAACAAGTTGTTGTTGCAGGCCCGCGCGGGCCCTGCTGTTTTGACGAATTCTCGGAGCAAAATACGATAGGTGCAAATACTATATATAGTGTGTATGTATGAATAATTTCTTCTTGCTTTAGAGACACTTTACATAGCTTGTGGCCAGACCAAAACAACTCCCTAGCACTGTCTCGCAGTAGAGATTTAGTAGAACGCTATGAAGTCGCATATAAATTGTAATAAACAACAAATAACATACATGAAAACGTTTAGACGGCATAACAGGTTTATTAAAATACTTATATAGAGGAATGCTCTTATTTCGTAGGATTGTGTGTCTTAAAGTACAAAAATTAGAGTAGCAGTTGGGTATAGGGTAACAGGCCGAGGCCGTCATGATCCCGGGGAGCACAGTAGGTGAGTGGAGAAGCAGGACCGAAGGAGGAAGAGCCCCTGGTGAGTCCCAGGGCTAGGTAGAAAAATGCCGGGCCATGCGGGTCCCCCTACTAAACCCTGCACTCGGAGCTGAGGACGCCCGGTCCAGGAGATGGGCAGCGAGAAAGAGCTCGACTCCAAGGCCACGACCAGGTGGGCGTGGATAAAGGGGCGCGCCGCATGAGCCGCGACCTCAGTCCCAGCCGCGTGGCCGCACCCGACCTGGGTTGGGCCGGCCGAGCTCTCGACCGTGTCCCTCTCGTTGGTCCACGTTATCTTAGTTGTCAGGCAGCGGATCGGGCCGAAGCAGACAATGGGTCGTACGGAGCCATTATTCTTCTACTAGACGATGATGTTGAGTTATGTAATAAAAAACAAATAATAACAAACACTTTATTCAAAGGTATAATATATAATTGCTACAAGTCTCGCTTATGTGCATTTTCAATTTTGGCACGTTGTGTGCCCGTGATGTGCGCGTGATAGTCTCCAGGGGAATAAATCATTTACACATTTTTTCGTGGCTATAAATTTTGGGAGTATATTCCTTCTGGATCTTGTCGTAGTTTCGACAATATCAAATATTTTTGCAGCCATCGTCGGTTGATTCAACATCATTTTTTGAAGCAAGACTTTATCTAGGGCGTTAAGACGCTGGACGGCATCTACAATATTTACGTTCTCTTTGTCACATTTACATTTATATGCCACTCGTCTTATAAACTTTTTATACACTTTCGTTAAAAGATCCTGATCTTTCTTGAGACCTGGGTGCCAGACCGGCCCAGCATAGGTTATCACAGGTTCGACGTAGGTTCAGGGGACTAGACGATTATTCTGTTAATCTTGTCAAGCAACAGTGGTATTTTCCATGATTCATGTTAAGTGACGCCTTCCGAGAAGTAACAAGCTAGCTATTATATATTTAATGAGCTACACATTCCATACTTCATAATTTCTGGAGTCTGTACCCACTCTTATGCATTGTACATTTAAAAATAAACAGACTTAGGTTGAGGGAATCGAGTGCTATAGTATAGTTCTATTATAGTTCTATAGTATGTGTTGAATTGTGGAAACTGGTTCGAGCCGTTGTCAATTCTTTTGGTTACAAAAATCGCCACACAAAATCTACTAGGCTAAATTAGTTGAACGGGTAAAGGGGGAGTATCGGCCGGGTCCGACCAATTGCATTACCCTGACATGCTTTCTAGGTTGTCAGGGTCGGCAAAGGTTGCTTTGGGAGATCAGGCAGAGGATGATCTCGTTGTTGCACCTGTTGACGCACAGTTGAAGCCCATGAAGTGGGAGAAGATCTCAGAGCACATGAAGGGAAACACGCAGCTGATAGAAGTCATGAGATTGCTTGGTAGCGGGGTACGTCGTAACCAGATACCTATGCCATAGCGCCCTATATACAGTGAGTTATCTGTATTGAATGGGGTGGTATTACGGGATAACAGGTTGGTTCTGCCAGGCAGTCTTAGGGAAAAAGCCGTTTATCTTGCAAATGTTGATGCTTATCAGGGGATAGTTCGCACCAAGCAGAGACTTGTGCGCTATTTTTGGTGGCCCGGGATGAATCGTCAAACGGAGCAGGCGGTGTTGTGCTGTGGAGTATGGGGGAAGTTAGACAAAACAGCTCAAGCGATGCCAACTCCGTTGACTCTTGTACCACTACCGGAGGGACCGTGGAAACAGATTGCTATTGATGTACGCGGGCCGGATAATAGTTTTCCTTATGGGTACCAGTTCCAGATTGTCGTGATTGATTATTTTTCAAAATGGGTTGAAATTCATATGAGCCCGCATGTGACAGTGTATCGAATCATATCGTTTCTTCGTAGAGTGTTTGCGAAAGATGGTGATCAGGAAGTAGTGTATTTATCACCCCGGCTATTTATCACCACCAAACTAACGGGTTCGTTGGAAGGTTTAATAGGACTTTAGGTAGCCACTATACAAACAGCCAAACTGACCAGCTCGAGTGATTTGGATCTCAGTGTTGTGGAAATGATATCGGCTTACAACAATACACCCCACGCCACAACTAATAGAACACAGGAGAATTAATACATGATAGGCTGATGCGCTCTAAACATTCAATGAAGGGGTATGGTCATAATAAGTGCTATTGGGATAGTGCTTTTAGAGGAAGAGTAGAGAGGAAACAGAGACAACAGAAGGAATACGCCGACAGGCGCCCCGCGGCAATCGAAACAGTTTTTCGATCAGGTGATTGGGTTCGAATAAAGAAGCCTGGGATAGTTGGAAAGGGAGAATGTAAGTTCTCGGATCCGGTTCAAATTCAATCGCGGGCAGGACGTTCAACGTATGTAACACAGGATGGACGAAGATGGAGTGTGCGCCGATTGGCCAGTTGCCGACGTCCCCTGGCCCCAAAAACGCATGAGAAAAGACGATTGACGGAGAATGAACTACCCCGTCATACACTGGACGTTCGACCCGTTTCTCGGATTCAATCTAACGAAGTGGTTCTCGATTTTGAGGCAACATCGCGTCCAAGTGAAAGTAGGATGAGAAATGTAGAGAAAGGGCCAATGTGTCACAATTGGAGAGACCGCAAAGGATTCGAAGACGACCACAATGGTTAGGTGATTATGTAAGTCGACAGCAGTGTAATGGAGAGAGAGAGAGAGATAGCGACAGTGACGATATTTTTTCATTTTAGTGGAAGAGAGGAAGTAATGTAGAAAGTGAAGACTAAATGACCGCTTTTTTCTTACTATTAGACCGATGGAATATTAGGTATCTATTCAACGGATTAATAGGCTGCATAAGAATAAACAATCATGAAGGAGCAGTCCCGATTGAACTCTCGACCGACTCGTACACACCTCTTGTATTTTAATGTAGCTCAACATTACACGTGTCAATTCGTCGTCCGCTTGACAACGACAAACAAATCGAGTAATTGTTTTGCATTCGAGTACAATGTTCGAGTACATCGAGTACAATGTTTTACATTCGTTTTCTTTACAGTATGAAAACAACTGATGAAATAACCAAACACATGTGAACGTGACCAATGTTTCAAGAGTTACTTAACGAAATAATATGTTGAGTATTATTGAAAATCGGATACGTAATATCTTCGTAGGGAGCGTCAATGGTATCTATGATCCAAATGGCTTCGCTGGTGATCCCCCCCCATTCTCAGTTCAGCTGGCCATCAGAGTGTGATTACATTCGTTGATCTGACCCCTCAGCTGTTTCCCTACGTGACGGGCCTCGGATCTGAACCGTTCGGTATGACTACATATATGATGATCGCATCCGATAGCGCGCCTTGTTTTTTAATGGGCGAATTTAAAAATTGTTATATGTGCAAAGGTGGTGCTTCCTTGTAAGGAGGAGTGTTGCCATGCTAATGCATGTCAACACACACACACAGGTTGTTACACCCTACTTACTGTGAGTTTTATATTTTTGGTGAACCTCCTGTCATGCCAAACGCCAACTCGTCATGAATATTGTTTCACGTTTTTATATCCATCCACCGTAGTGACCGCACGTCAGGTTGTCTACTTCAGCTAGACGTAAGAGTTTGCAACGATTTGCCAACAAGCTATTTGGTATAGTTAACATAAACAAATCGAAGGTATAGCGTTTGGGCGCAATGGATAGCGCCATATCCGTCTCGGCAAAGGTAAAGGTTTAATGGTTTATTGAAGGAGCTGCAAGGTGCTGCGGGGAACACACCGAAGCGTCCGTGCTGTCAGCTTTGAACGTTGCCCATAGCGGTTTGCCTATATGTGAAGCACTCAGATATACCTTACTTATCCTGCTGGAACTTCGCTCCCTTCCTTGTTGGCGTACGGCATGAGCTAATATTTATGTCGACTAGGAAGTTTAACATATGACCTTCTCCACCAATCTAGATCAACGATGGCTTTTCGCGCAGAGCTGCTGCTCAGCGTTGCGCTATACGCAATGGTGATTTGCTGTCTGTGCCGTGCCGAGGACGCAGCCGCAACGGCTAAGCCGAACACAAGCTACAATCTCGACTGTCGCTTAGTCAGATGTGCGGCTCCCCCTGCTTGTCCAAGTAATGACTACGTGAGGTCCGTCTGCTGCCAACTCTGTGTGTCCCGTGAGTATCCATGTATTCTCTGGCATCATTGAGCGTTTAAAGGCGTACAAGTGTTGGAGTTTATAATCTACTCGGAAGCAGAATTCGGATCGATTCACGACAATCCTGAAAATGTATGTTCATCATTGTCCGATGTCGATATAAGGGGAGCACTATCTATTACATAGAAACACACTATTATAGCTCGCTAACGCGAGACCCGATTTCGCTTCAGGTGTAAATGAAAAGTGCTACGATCCGTCAGTCAACGGTCCCGTCGCATTCAGGTATACGTGCGGGGATGGCCTCACCTGTGACAAAGGCATATGTCGATAGTCGTTCCGAGACGCGAGTTCGTTAGATGTAACCTTCATCGAATTTGATGTCAGAACAAAATTTATTTATATAGGAGTGATTCGCTCCAACGTCATTGGCGATAGCAGAGAGAACAAGAAACGAAGAGACAAAAGATATTCGAGCTGCAATTATCGGTGAGAAATGTGTATGCTTAGACAGTACACCAAATCTAAATATGAATGTTTTGTCATCTTGTTTGCATATGGTGAGAAATAGCAGCTAAATTAGAGGGTGCGATTGAGGTTGAACCGAGCACAGTACCTTGTTTAAACGCAAGATTCCGCAGCAAACATACACTGACATTTCATAATCTAGATAGATCGTGAAATGGTTGGTTTTCTATGAAATAAAATCAGCAGCGTGATTAATTCGGTATTTTGAATTTAGTTTCACGCGAACTCATTAGTATAGTGAAAGGTTTCAGGTGCTAGGCACCATCTACAGGCAGAATGAGTGTACGAATAATTGGTCAGTCAGGATGTCCTTGTTTCAAACAGGGTTAAGTGAGTCCTCTACTCGGGCCGTACACGTTGATTATTTCTGTGAGCTTTATTCCGTTTAAGATTGACATTTATCTACGGTAACTTGGCGTATAGCACTGAGACAAACGAAGTCTTTAACGCTATCGTTTATAAGGAAAGATCATATCTGCCGCTATTTCCTGTGATTACCATGCCCGCGTCAACAATTCAATCAGCATACATATCCCTTTGGGCGGTTCGTCTCGGAATCGGATGCTGTTTGGCTGATCTGCGCCGGAAAGCAATTTTTAAGCAGGCCGAAACAGGAACAGGTGTCGTTGACAAAAACCGTCACAACTGAACACATTTTACGCTGACCCATCCACGCTCGGTATCGAACAGGTGGTTCATTCGTAGAGATATTGACGGGTACAGCAGGCCGACAGCCTATATTGCAGTCGTAATCGTTCGAATCCAGTAAAAGGATTGCGTGCTCGTTGACTAAATCTTCATCCGTAAACGAGTCTCCATACACAAATCGAGGCCTAGATTTTGCCTCAGGCCAGTTAAGTGGCCTGTAAAGTCAATAGAAACACGAACACCTATTCACCTTTTGTGCGTGCGATTTTCAGGAATAGCTAGTGTCCTCAGCCTCGACTAAGTCAGTATTGCACGTGAAGGCATACGTGTATAACGAAAACACGATTCACTATGCGCCTGATACTCGTTGCGATTTGTGGGGCAGTGATTGTCGCCCACGCCAAGGTCGTGATCGATCCACCGGAGCCGCAAGAAGCCTGTACGAAGAACTGCAGTGTCGCTAGATGTGCGAATCCTGATTTTCCCAGTTGTCCAAGTGGCCAGTACGTGGAACCGTGTTGCTGCAAACTTTGTGTATCACGTGAGTGCTGCAAGATCGTTTTTCCAATTATACTGCTTACCATATCCATTTTAATATATACATTGTTTATTATTATTATTATTCCTAAAGGAAGAGAACGCCTCGTTGAATGGAGCAGTCGAGTAAATTGCTAAATCGCCATCTCTCTCAGGTTTGGGCGAGCCGTGTTCAGGACCGAGTGTCAGCCATCAGACTGTTTTGGCCCATACGTGCGAGGACCGTTTCGTCTGTTTAGATGGCACCTGCGCGATCCGTCCTGATGTGGCCTAAGTGAACCGCTGCCTGTTATTGGACCACAAGCATAGCCTAGCATAGTCACAGTTGAGCATTGGCATTTAAATGGGTCCGTTTTATGGAGCAATGCTGGAAGCAGTGAAATGTTTGAGAGTCAGCCCGAAGAAATGTTAGCACAGTCATCATTTAGACGGGCCGATTAAGCGCCACTGACGGAGCGAGGATATTTTGATACAAGTCAGAAGACATTATCCCTAGAAATAATTCCTAACTACTGTATGTTTGAATAAATCACTAACCTCTTTTAGTCAGAAGACTATATTCGTGCCAGTAATACCTTGCGAAGTCATCTATACTATTATATAAATATATATATATATATCTGTAAACAACAGGTTTGATAGATTTCTATCTTTCTCTAAAGTTTTGAAGTAAAATTGCAGGACAGTGTATTCATGATATATTGTCATATTGTAGTGGTGACACATACCTAATTAATCCGACGAAACTGTAAACGAAGAAGGTGTATTCAAACTACTCTATATATTGGCCTTTCAGACGTCCATGTAACGAAAGATAAAGAACTTTCGACATAGCCAAAGTGCATAAATATGAGGGTCAACTTAAGTCGTACCCTAACGAAGGAGCTTTACAATCGTTCTCTTTCTGTTGACGTAATCGAATTTTCCAAGCTGTGTGTTCCCTATTAGAGCGATTGTTTTCCAGGACTGAAACAGATTGGGCGACTGCATCATCGACGGCATCTATGCATCAACGCTCTCAAGCTAATTATAGTGCTAACGAACGAGAGGTGATTCAGCTTAGAAATCTCCCTCAGTTACTTTTGCCATTTTTGTCTATTTCGTTGCCTTGCTCGACACGCGCCGATAACCACGTCTAGATTTCAATATTAGATCCTTCATATGTCCCAGTTAGGACGGTTGAGATGAGGTTCAAAAAATTTTGTGACGGTGATTTTTACCTTGAAGACTCCCCCAAGTCGGGAACACCCGCTAAGATTGACAATGACAGGGTGGATTGTGCATTAGAAGAAAATCCGCCAATGAGCAGTGTAATGCTCGCTGAGGAGCTGGGTGTCAGTGACCATGCCATAAGGAAACATTTGCATGAATTGGCGCGAATCTACAAGGTCGTAAAGGGGATCCCCATATTCTAATAATTCCTCGAACGAACCTCCACATGGCGGCGTCCTTCCCACTCCTCCAGCGTCACTCCCCGTGCGATTTTTTTGATCGTGTTGTCACAGGTGCACAGTGCATTGCAGCAGAAGCAACCCTGTCTCATCACAAGACGAGGAGGAGTAATTCTTCTTTGCTTACCATTCCAGTAAGTTCAAATGAAGCTAATCCATTGGTAGTTCTAGGTTGGTCTTGGAACAATTTTCAAAGTAAACCATTTCCAGGTTAAATAGAGATCGTCGACTGCGGGCGAATGTCTTCGTGTGTCCAAGGGTCAGCCACGCATAGGCTGCGAAAGAAATTTAGGCAACTCTCGCCAATCATACGTGTAATGACGCTTGGGATAATGCATCATATATACAGATCAAACAAATGCTCGATATAAACGTACCGTTAACATATACATATATATATACAAGATATATTATTTTATATATTGTTTTATGACTGAATACATATAGTTCAACAAACTGTACATGAACACTATAAAGTAAACATTGCTTCAGCGCGATCGTGGTCGGCTCCACTGAGAGGTCGCTGGTAGAGGGAGGATGCCTTGCAGATTGTTTGCGGTTTGTTTGGCGACTGGCTTCGATTATTGGTCCACTTCTACGCGAATGGCCGCCGATTTGCTCTACTTTTGCTGCAGCATCACGGCCTCGAGGGGCGAGTCGTTTATTACGGACCTTATTCGTAATCCTACTTCGAATACATTGTCACGGCGACGATTACCCCGTACACTCCAAGAACCTCGGCAAATACGAGGATAATCATCATGCCAAGAAACATTCGAGGTTGGTGAACCATCGCTCGCACGCCACAGTCGCCGACAATGCCGATCACAATACCAGCAGCCATGCCACACAGACCGACGGAAAGGCCGGCGCCGAGATGCATGAACGCCGTGTACAGCTTATACTGGTCTTTGATCCCGTTCGCGATGAGAACGGCCACTACGAGGCCATATATGGCGAGTATACCCGCCATGACCACAGGGATAATCGATTTCATGATAAGATCTGGTCTCATAACGGCCATCGCCGCGATACCCGTGCCAGCCTTGGCCGTGCCATACGCCGCGCCCAGTGACGAAAAGACGATGGCGGCCGCGGCGCCTATCACGCCGAAGAACACAGCGTACGGTGGACTTTGATCTTCACTCATTGTTGATGCGGCTGTTCACTATGTCGTGTCTGGCTCCAGCGAGCAGCGTCCGAGATGTCCGGTGAACACCGCTTAGTATCCAAAGGTACGCCAGGCACACTCACACATGGATAAACATCATTGCCAGACAAGGGGTTGCCAACGAGAGTGGTCAAGAGTGGTAACCGGCGAAAACTGGGCAAAATTTCTAGATCACAACAAACGTTCGTGTGATCTTGCTTGTGACGGGGCGGGGGAATGGGGCACTTCTGTATTTCCAGCTGTTACAGTTCTCCTCGTCGTTAAGAGGTCGCCCTCACAACAGACCGGATGGTATAGACACGATGTCCTGCGACAGCTTCGTGCTGCGACGACTAATCACACACGTTAGCCGACTACGGGCTATCTGGCGGAACCACTATAGCGGTAGGTTTGAAGTGAGCGTTTGTAAAACCTCCTTTTTTTGGCAACTCTGTCACGAGGGAACGACGAAGCGGCGTGCTCAACCTTTCTCGATCCTCAGCTGTCCCGCTGCCAGGATATACTGTGGTATGGCCTTGCAGCTTCGTTTCAAGGATTTGCCGCGAGAAGTGGCAGCGAGGATCTGCGAGAGCAGTTGTATTTGTGTTGGCCAGGAGTAGGACCATTATTCGTCGCCATTTTTCATATTTGTCCTTGATCGTCTTCGCCTTCAGCTTGTTTCAGACAGACTGATTTACGTTTGACCTCAAGAAACGATTGATGCAGGATTCCTTCGTGAATTTCGAGCGACAGTGAAACACAACTCATTTCAACATCATAGTAGTTCTTTATTTATCTACTAGCATATAACTTAGCAAACTCGCCTATACAAGTGTTTACATATAGCATGAGTCAATACAGCAAACTTTCGGTTAACAAGCAGTGTGCCGCGAAACGGATAGGACTAGGCCCTATTTGTGACTGCATTGGACGGCACAAAAAAACATTCTACACTATCTTCTCTGACCAACAAATTACGACAATGAGATGATAAAAAACGCACACATCATTTACCGCAATCATTAAGCGCTTATTCCCACGGTCCGTTTGATATGAGAACGGACAGTCATCACGGATAATTCACACAAGCAAGATATAGAACATTGATGACAAACCAAGGGAGGAATATGCAACTAGAACCAGTGTACATATAGTGTGGAGTGCTGCCGCAGCTTGAAACTACAGAAATACTACGTGTGTGTAATTATCTTGTGATCTGCGACTTCGCTGAGAATGTGGTGACGAATCCAAGTCCATTCGAAGTTGATGTAGAGATTTACGGAGCGCAAAAAAATAGCGACACGCGAAGCTGTTCTTCGTTGGCGCCTTACGATCAGCATAGCGCAATGAATTGTGAGTCACTAATGCAAGAAAAGTGGATGGAGTATATTTGTTCGAAGGCGTCCAGGCAAGTCCATTAGATTTGCATTGGACCTAGGTCAGTTTGCGGTGAAGCACTTCATTGTCCGTAGCGCAGGGATCGTGTCGGGTGATTTGGACTGTGATTAGAATAGTAGAAGTAATACAGGGTGATCGGAAATTTCGCTGTACGGTCACACCGCACAGTAGGTTGCTAATATAATCATATTCCCAATGGGCAAGTGTGTCAACCCGCTCTCGTGTAACCATAGACCCCGCGAAGACTGATCAGCTGACCCGTTTTTTCGAGTCGATGCACATCACATTCGGAGATATCGATATCAACTATAGCGTTGTTGCTCTGTTGTCGACAAATTATACAGCGGGAGCACGCGTCCAGTCGGATCTCATGCCGAACCTCCATGAGTCCACTTGAATGTCCTTCTTCGAGCTTTCGGCACCGGCACTGATACCAGAACATTAGGACGCGCCAATGCGACCTTGTTATTGTAGACAAATGGGGGGCTTTACAATGGCTCTAGTTAGTGCTGGTGTTCCTTTGTGGGACAGCGTATTCTGTTCTAAGACTTTCGGCACACTGAGATGAGATGTCTCGGGATTTGTTTAACCTAGTAGATCTATACCTATTCACGGTGAGATGGGATATCTATAGTTTGCACGAGTTTCTCATCGTATAGTGATTGGCCACACAGTCCTTGGTCGGCTTGGTGCCGACACCGTTGATGCTGTTCATGTCATGACGATGATGAGGTTTGTCCATCGATGCATTCGGGCTCGATCGTTGCTGTTTGAGAAATTCGCTGGCGATTCTGAGACATGGACCCTCGACGAGGATGTATAACACCGCCGATACCATCAACGTGATGACGAGATGACCACAGAACGAGTAGAGCTGAATGACGATTAGTCGTAATAAAGGAGATTAATTGAATGTAGTTATTTGAGAAGTCATCAAATTGACATTCAGTCTTGAACTGGTGAATTCCGCCTAAACATGGAAGCCACGCCTAGGGCGATGCAATAAGCTGAAAAGTCTCTGGTGGCGTAAGGGGTTTTCTTGAGACACGATTTACACGAATTGCAGAATTACTTGATCGTCATGTACTCCCTTGTATAACAGGTTCGGGTCGTGGCCCGAGACAGACTTAAATAAACGAGACTTTGGCCGGAGCTCTTCGTTCCACACGTACCCAACGTTAGGTAGACCAGGGATACAATCATTAAAGTTTATCCATATTTAGGAGTAAGGTTATCGTCCGCTATAGGAGTGCCACGTGCGACCAAATTTTTGGTGGGAAGATTTTTGTATATCCAAAGGGGCAACGCAAATTCTATGTTGGTAACGCGCTCAAGGATTGGGGAAGGTGGGGTCTCCTTGTTCTAGATATCCTGTGAAGGATATATAGAGACGGCTATTTTTAGGCGTATTTCACGTTCAGCGGGTACAAATGTCGCCGATTTTTATAATTAAATATACCTCAGATTAAGAATAGACTCGTTGAAGATAGAAAACTTAATACAGGGTTATGATAAATGTTCCTGTTATCCATTCTCCGTGCAGTATCAGTTTTAGAGTTAAGGGATAGATCGATCACCGTGGTAGTGGAGGACCATGGAATATCTGGTCAAAAATAAAAAAATCACCTGTTATTACCTTGTCGTAGTGAGAGTAATAGATGAGCGTTCGTGTTGTGGCAGCCTGATACAGAATCAGCAGCGGGTGGATCAGATAGCCGAGATAGGCGAGTCGACCCAGCACCCCGAAGCCTCCCCATGACAGGACCGTGGTCACAGGACCTAAAACAAATTGAAATGTCGAAACCATGACAAATAAGGAACTGTAGAAGGTCAACGGCGTAACGTATCAGGCGTTGCGGGGACCCCGTCGCACCGAATGGCCACCACGGACTCCCGGACGAACGCAGCGCCGGTCGCCATCCACGACACACGATGCTTAATGACGCGCTCGTGAGGGCCCTCCACTCCGCCGGTATCCCTCGCACAAGGGAGCCACAGGGCCTCCACACCTCTGACGGGCGTCGCCCTGACGGCCTCACCTTTATCCCCTTCCACCGAGGCCAGCACCTTGTTTGGGACGGCACGGTGGTTGACACTCTAGCACCTTCTTATGTCAACCACTGTGCAACCACCCCCGGTTACGCGGTAGCGCGTGCGGAGCGGGCCAAGCTAAGGAAGTACGTCGCACTCCAAGCAACCCACCTTTTTCCCCCCTTGCTTTTGAGACCTTGGGCGGGCACGGCCCTCTCACTGCGAACTTCCTCGAAGGGGTCTACCATAGGTTGATCCGCGCCACCGGAGACAAGCGCTCAGGTTCTTTCCTTCTGCAGCGCCTGTCCCTCGCTGTGCAGAGGCTCAATCCCATCGCCTTCCTCGGGACATTCCCCACCTTATAAAGGACATTGCCCACCTCTAAAGCCCCCCCCCCCTCATAATCCCTAGAAATAATTCCTAAGTACTGTATGTTTGAATAAATAACATATTTCAGCGCACTCGACAATATCACAATGTGGCTGTCAGTGACACACAACTCTGGTTATGTATAGCATTGGCACGCACATACAAAGCTGTGATACTTTTGAGTTTTCACCTACCACCTGTGGTAACACATTGATGTGATATTTATACATGTTGTTACATTGCTACCTAACAAAGATGAATAAAACTGAAATGAAATATATGCTGTGTTACATGGCGGCGTTCCCAGTGGCGCGGTGCGTTCACTGGCTTACCTCCTTTGCCGGAGACACAGGCGAAGATTAGCCAGGAGATGCCGAGACTCCAGATGACCCGATGGGTGGCGGCGTACATTGCTGCCACGGGCGTTGAAGGCAACTGCTGGTTCCAGGGGTAGGCCGCGACGAGAACAGCGACGCAGCTAATGACGGATGTCGTCCACAGGATGAACTGGGTCCACTGGGATCGTCGGCAGGACAACAGACGTGTGACGGAGGCGGTAAAAGCGAAAATTATTCTCATTCAGTTTTACTGTGGCCACTAACCAACTGTCGCTTCTTGTGAACTGCTGAGCGAGTATTGAAAGTGAAATTAGCGTATTAAGGGCCCTGAAATTTGAGCAATTTTTCACCCAAAACGATGCTGGAACTCGTCAATCGGAATGGCTAATCGGGGAAGACGCTCGAATAACGAGCGCGGTGGCCGTACGTAACCGTGGCGAACTTGAGTTCACTGCTGGGGCTGGCTTGATGTTTGCAATGTATAGTAATACCCATCACATTGCTAAGCATAGTGCGTATGGCTTATCCATAGATCTACAGACATACATACACGTGTACATAAATATATAGACTTTTGCTCAGAATCTCTCTTGGCTGGCGCAATTGCTACACTTTATTATATATATATATATATATATATATATATATATATATATATATATCATAGCATCGGGAGTAGGGCCTGCTGCCGGCACACACCAGAACCCCCCCCAGTCGTGTGCAAATATGCCTGTCCTGGTCTGGTTTTTGTTGTGCACTGATAACGATGGCACGAGCACACTCTCTACTATTATTCTTCATAGTATTCCTAGTTAATTATATTGCTAGCTATTCGTAAAAAAAAATTAATAATAAAAAAATATATATTTATAATAATATGTAAAGAAGTTCCTCGTATAATTGATTTTAACTAACCTACTGATCATGAGTGTGCGTCCATTAAATATGCAATAATTAGATAAGTAGTTGAGAAGTTTTGATCATTGACGACAAGGATGGACGCGTAACGTGGAACGCTACTAATGATTATTACCATGTAAACGAATCCATTAAACTGGCCCACAGTGAATAGATTTCTGAATCGATAGTATTTAGTAAGAGGAAAATACTGAAATAGGCAGCCGAGTGATTTTTTCCGGGGGTTGCAGACATTTGGACGTGTTGTGTGTTGTTACATGGGCAAACCTTTGAAATGTAGATATTTCGGTGCTTGCGAATTACATATCCAAGAAGAATTCCAACACAGAAGGGTCCCACATGATTGTAGGGTTTCTGGTAGACCTTTGAGCAGAGCTCGACCAACATACTGAAAGAAACAGGGTGAAAATCCGAGGTGTTCAGTCAATCGCTGGTGCGGGTGTTCCCTGTAGCTTCAACTAACGATGCGCTGTTAGTGGTTAGTTAGGCATTAATTAGTATGTTCTGCCTCAGTTCTAGACATTCAATTTGGCTTTCACTCAACAGAACTCGAGAAACGCTTTAGGCGAGCATACGTGCGTTGTACACGCTCAGGTAGACTAGCGCTTTCGTGGTTGCAATTACAAATGTTGAATACGTTATCGTATTATGTATTTGTTATATTTGATTTCGTTTCGCTTGTCGACGAGCGGGAAATTTCTGACGGATTTCGAGTAGTATTTACTACCCGTATTGTTAGTTAATTCGAATAAATTGTATTGAATTTGTTGTCGCCAGGCGGCTTTACGCATTCGTGACAAAATATATAGATTTTCTCCTCTCTAGAAAAAGGTCGCTCTGCAAAGGATCAAGACATGGTCGTTATCCCAGTGAGATTTACTTGAGGTCGGGGAAGAAGATCATCCCCGGGGGTAAGCTGTATAGAAAGGTCAGTCCAGCCGTGAGAACAGAACCTCCTAAAATGAAGAGAAGGTTGACAATTAAGCCGCGAGAGAATGACCTGAAACATATAAGGTTGAGATATATTAATGTGCAGTATCGACTTGTTTCTTTGGCATAAGGACGACAAAGGTAGTGTAAGGGGTCGTCATTTTGATAAGCGTTTACGCCTGCCTTCCTATGCCTCTCCGACGAGGATTATTTCATTGTTGGCACTGCCGCCAGGAAGACACTCCCTGTAGCTATTTTGAAAGTATGCATAATCGGTAGTTTTTGTTAGGTACACAGGTTAGGTTCCGTCGCTGCCGAACAAACCTGGTCTCGTTTGCTTTGATAAACATAGCATTGCTTAGAATTGATTGTTAGGGCCATGCAGAACGATTTGTAGGACATCCGTTTCGAGCTAGACTGGCATCACACGGGGTTCTAACCTAATACTTGTGTACGGATACCGGAGTCACTTGAGTATTTTCGTTCTTCGCTTCCCGTTGCCTGCAGTGGGTACTAAGGTGCGAAGGTGTTGACTGTCATCATAATTACAAATGATGCGTATTGATAATCTCTTCTGTGGAAGTAACTTAACCTTCAGCTCGTCTAATCGTTAATCGCTATGAGATAATTATGAAGCTGATTTGATTACCGAATCCCCTAAGAAAAATTGTCGCGTTTTTCAAATTGTCACCAGCCAGCCTTATTTGACACTTACCTATAAAGTGGTATTATAAGCAACGGGGCCAGAAGAACAAACTGGAACGCGCAAGCGAGGTACCAGGTCGCCACAAGACACTGCAACAACGGCACAGACGGCATAACAGTCTTTGTATAGGATAAATATCATATCGTTACCTTTCCATGTGCAGCATATGGCACATTGAGCTGGCGGTAGTTACGAGTATGTTTTTTTTTCGGGGAAGTGCAGATGTATTGAGCAAGCAGCAGGAGCTGGCTAGGAGACATTCATACGAGACGAAATAAGAGAAGTAGCTATTCAACATGCGCCAAACGACATATTGGACTTGGTGAAATCGCTCACCATTTCCTGATTGTTGAAGACATTGTTCATAAAGATGAGATTTGTCCACCATTTGGCCTCGCAGAGGGTAACTTCATTGGCAAGGACGTCTTGCCAAAAGGGGCCGTCGCCGAACAGCGGGAGAAGGAACAGAATTCCCAAGGTAGCTATAAGACCCGGCAGCATTCTGCACACGTAAATAACGTATACGTTCGTTAGCGCTGTATGTGCGTGTGTGTGTTTGCACAAGATCGTCGTGTCAATGGCCTCTCTCCTACAGGCATTCCCTCGTCGGGTGGCCTTCTCTGTGATTGTCATTTCATATTGGCTTCTATTGTATATAATTGATCGTTTGTATCAGCCTAAACAAAGCGACAAAACATTCTAGGCCATCCGTGTCGTTGTCTGTACTTCGCCCGTATCAAACAGCAGATTATTGGTCACAATGTTCAGGAACGGACAATGAAACTTACCGCCAGTATTTGTTGTATATGAACGGCACCACCCTCATCGATCCCGTCAGCTCGAACTCCCTCCACTGCGAGTACATGATCAGCAGACCGCTGAAATGAAACAACAATTTACTGTGTTCTACCGTGTTTCCTTAATGACTGATTCTCGGGAATCGTCATTCATCCGTTCGGACCTACTCATGTCAACGGCGTACGAGACGGCCTGATAAAACATCACGATGTCAGAAACTGTTAAGCTCGGAGACTGTATATGTAGAGCTAAGTCAGCACTGAAATGAATGGTCTATATTCATTAGGTAATAATTGCTTGTTTGTTAGTCCGGCTGCCGATGTGTTGGTGTGTCTTAGTATGAACGTTTTCAGGTGTTATTCCTGTGTAATTTGATTAGCTCAAATAATTGATTTACCAAGACATCTAAGGGCATTTCCATTTACGATACGAAGTGAGATAACGAAACAGAGGAACTAACATCTATAATAGTATAATTTCGGAGAAGATATTATTGTTAATTAGTCTGCTACCTTAACAAGAAGAACGAATCAACGCTGAGTGTGAAGTTCAGGATGGAGGCCATGATTATGCTGCCGGTTAGCATCTCGTGACCATTGAGAATTGAACCTGCGAATAACAATTGATCGATTTCATATCATGTCACCGAACTTCACCTGTTTAAATGGTAACTTTCCGTGAATACGCTCAGTATGTTACGGAAATCTATGGAGGACTAACCAAACTTCGACAGTTTTGAACTTAATCTTTCCTGCAATTTGTTATTCCTCAAATTACTGTAAATATGTATTTAAATATTATAGGTAGAGTAGTGTGCATTTCAAAGCAAAAGACGAAGGGAGATCCTTTAGAAAAAGTTTTCGCTTTATGGCTTGAACCCACTTTGAAGGTCTTCTGGCGTAACCTTTTGAGCATTTTTTGACAACGCTATCTTTCTGCTTCACCATTTATCCGAATACTGGTGCTCTGTGGTCTGAACTGATATATATATATATATATATATATCTCCGTGCCCACCTCACGGGAATTTGGCGGATATAATTGTTATTTCTATTATTTAAACCTTCTTCCCTGCCAACATCGTCAATACCATGCAAGCAAAGAAACTAGCATTAATAGAACGTTACAAGCATTGAAGTTGACAAATCTGCAACAAGATACCGGTTCGTATGCACCCTATGGGATTCGCACCGGACGCACTATGGTTCCAACACGGTGTTAACCCGACGTCATCCCTCGTTAACAATCCCTCGTTAACTTGTGGGTATCGTCCTTTTGTGGAGGACACATTTTCGGACGGGTTACTACACTGAGCGATAAGTGTGAAAATATTTATTTACTTCTTATTTATTTATATCTGTAATTAAGTTTTATGTTTTAGATTTTGTTAATTTTTATATTTCTATATTATCATTTGCAGCGACTATTCATCGTTGCACGTTTGCATTTAAAGGGGTCCCTCTTATGGGTCAATGCCGAAAGCAGTTGCACTGTGGACTAAGTTAAATGTTGTTGGCTGTGAGGTCAGCCCGGAAAATATTCTAGATGTGCTTGCCCGCGAAGTTTGAAGTAGCATATCAGCCTTTTTGGCAAAGTAGAGTTGGCAAGATCCATTTTTTTTGCCGGGTGTGATTTGACGCGTGTCTTCTCATTTGTTTTTGTTTTTAGGCGGCAACGCATCGAACGTCGCAAGCGAAAAAGCTGCAGGAGGTGAACACTGAAAAGAATCCACCAGTGCTATTTATCAGACGCGGCGTGACAGATACAGTGTTTTAACAGATGAAGCTTCATTGGGTAATGATATCTTTACGACAGATATAGTGGTTCCCAGTTCCGTTTGCCCATAAAGATGTACTGCTAAGGTTTTCGGGCTGACTCTCAGCCAATATTTAACGTCCACGGATGTACTGCTGATGCACACTTTGATCTGACAAATCAATGCCACCTCGGCGGCTTGGGACGCTCAGCTTGAAGCTATCGAGATAGAAGAAGATAACGAAATGTGGCAAATTTGCTTAATGTTTGCTCCTGCAAGTGTCGGCTATTCGTTATGTGACGTAGTTGCTAATTAAGATCCATCTAGATAGAAGCAGACAACTTGTCGGTTTAACTTGACCTTGAATTGTACTTAACATTGTAATTTTTGAAAGTAATTATTGTAACACAATTACCATCCCTCTTCCACTTCACCCTACTGGCTAAGCGACTTGAACATAAGCATAGACCTTTTCAGATGAAGTCCAACGATAACGCTCACGTACGGGACGGCTAGGGCGTCTATTCGATTTTTTCGCCAAACAATTTTTCATCTGTTAGGGAAAATATCTGACTTTTTTTTATCTGGTTAGGTCGGCAAATTCTTCTTATTGTCGTCACTTAATTACAAATTAAGAAAACATTTAGTAGAATGGCAGAGCACGCCGAGTCCATTAACTATCCAATAACACACTGTTCGAATAAATTAGAGGGTTCGTTTAATTCGCGTCTGTCCACACAGCTTGCATGCTACGGGCAAGAACACAATTAACGAGAGATATTTCTGCACTGTGAACACCCACTTGCAGGTCTCGATGTATTTTTTGGCGAGTTGTTTATTAAAATCCCCACTACTCGTGCGATTGTGTCCAGCATGCAGAAACGGCTACAATGGGTGTCGACCACTATAAGCGCTTATAGTCATGCAGCCACGTCGACTCCAGCTCGTTACGCTATAACCTATATGCAGCCCCGAGAAGAATCGTAGTCACTTACGGAATGGTTGAACGTTTTCAACGAAGAAATACGTATGGCCAAATATCACCCACAGCATCGAGATCGATCGAATCCCATCGAGCACCGCCAAATTCGAGGTCCTCGTGCTCGACAGTCCCAAGAGCTCGGACAAATTGCCCTGCAACGAGAAACATCGTACGAGGCGAACCAGCGGCGAGTCTGCCGTATGCGAACAGAGGGTGTGTCAAATCACAAAACAGAAACAAGATACCGTATTATTAGATACAGGGTGAACACAACAGCCAGCTCACCGATCTCTGCCATGCGTCTGTAGTCACTTCGGATCGGGAGCTCCGTGACTCAGTCGGTTATCTGTTATTTTCCATCCGCGATTTGCTTTTTGCACAGGCTGAAGCCTCTCAACAACAGCCACACGCAGTGGATGGACGCAAGTATTGCTCGCGGCGCAGTGGTCACCCACTTTAATCTAATACACTAGTATGAAGAAGAGCCGACCAAGGTGAATCGTCATCGTGGTGGTGATCGCGTTCATTTTTAATACAGCGTTCATCAGCGTTCGCCTCTTTTTGCCTCGCAACCGCTATGCTATTTCGTGAAGTCTGTTTAGCGAAATTTAAGCAAACATTTATTTGAGATTGCGCTTGTTTTTTTTTTGTCGTTTTGTATTTGTCCCTCTGTGTTGGCGCTGATGATGATGATGAAGGTGGTGATAGTGGTTATTATGACTACAATGATCATAATCCGTTGCTGTTGTTGTTGTTGTAGTGGCGGCTAGCGTGCATACCCGGGCAAGCATGCATCTGTGCAGACGGTACATACGAATATATTCATCCACCAGACATATACAATGACATGTACTGATATGCAGTGGACGGTGAACAGTGCAGACGTTGTTGTTCTTGTTTCTGCTGCTGCTGTTGTTGTTGTTGCTGTCGACTTTCTCTATCTCGAGTCCAGTAATCGATTTAATCGGACGGACGCCACGAGCTTCAATAATATAAGGTGAATAGATAGAGCAGGTATTGTAAAATGTGTCAGACCTCTACACTTATACTGTTTCACATGCACTCGTCATTTTCCATTGAATTGACAGCATCAAGTGAGAAAATTCACTGAACTGGGTGGAACCTTTTTGGCCGACCTGAGTTCCACCAAAATGATGTCAAAGCGTTGCCCTGCCATTGGTTTGTATTGGGACGAAAAACGTTCGGCAGGCTAGGGTGGGGATTTATTTTTTTCGACACTCGTCGAAGAAATGAGGGAGCTGGAAACCCCACACTTAGGTCATTCGTTAGTTCGTTTCGAGAGTTAAAAGCTTCACGTGGCATTGTACGTATGTCAATTCAGTGTTTTTTTTTGTCAACCCACGACTATCCGTTGGTATCCTACCCCCCCGCCCCCCATTAGGTTGACTTCTGCGAATCTCAGCCGTTTGACAGATCAGGGTCCGTTGAGGAGGCGCGGTTCTCGGCATTTATGCATATTCATCATTCATATACCTATTATATATCCCTAACCTAATTCAGTTCCGTTGAGAGCTGCTTCTTTAGCGTTCCGGGCGATATTCTCGACGCCGCAGCAACTTTCCATCAACGTCCCAAGTGCGACCAAAATCAGAAGAATGACAGATGTTCCCCTGTCGAACAGAAATTATACAGAAAATGCATATGAATGATATGTTTTCAACTAAAGTGTATTTTATTGTATTGTATCACTGTGGTTTTACTTTATGGCCATCCAGATTGAGTTGAGGCTGTCTTTGCTAACTAGAGAGAAATGTGCGGGTTAATTCCTTCATATTGATCACCTGGTGTCGTTGGGCGTATTAGCGACTTGCCTAGCTGACGCGTGATTTATGTGAAATTAATTCATCTGCAGTGCAAAGTCGTTGAATAGTAATTATGATTGAAACACATGAAAATGAATTTCATATATTGTCGATTCCGTTTGATATACGCGTATGTGACGTACATGATAGCCATCTGCAGATTCGACACTGGGACCTCCTCACGAATTTCGCAACGGGTAACCGTTCCTTGAAAGTCGACATCCCGCAATAGGTGCTGAACCACCTGCGAAATAGGCCATATTTTTATTACCGGGATTGTTCATGTAATTGTCGACCATAGATTCGATTACCATTTCGCTTTAACTGCTTATTATTCATATTACTATTAAGAGATAACTATCATTGTTATTCATCAGTGGTCATCATTATTATTATTACTAGCGGCTTAGCACCGCACCGCTTTGTTCCGTTCGATGGACTACCCGTGATGTCGTTGATAATTAAAATTCAGAGATAGGTGTGCCTTACGCGGTCATCAAGAAGGATTCTACAATAATTATCGCATACACACACACACACACATGCGTAGCCGTCCGCGTGTTGAAGTATACATGGGTGCCGTACACAGACCTGTGAACGTATACATGGGTGGCGTCGTACTGCCTTGACATTCTGACACGATAGCCTGCCACGTGTCTGACATGGATACTAGCAAACATCGTGGGTACAGTTGAGTTAGTTAGCACAGCAAGCCAGCCGGCCGGCTTAGGAGATGTCGAAAATCGCAGCCGCGAGAATGGAAAGAGCGTGCGCTTATTACGGGAACTTCCCGTAACAACTGTTAACAAATGAACGCAGTGCGCAAAGTGTCATAGCGCCATTAGGTCGCAGTTGTATCTGTATGAAAACAATACCACGTAAAGTAAGAATAGACCGGCGTGCGACAGACATAAGCCAGCAAACCTTATCGATGTCATCCGTGGTGCACGCCGACGGCACGCATAGGCCAACACGATAGGCGACATGGTTTCCCGGGATGCGTAAGGTCTTCTCAGCGATCTGTGTGACAAAGCAGCAGAAAGTATATCAGCAGCAGCAGCAGTGTATGGTGTTATGCTACCATTAATCGTAGTAGCTAATGTTTGGCTAAAATAAGTTCATTTAAAGTTGTTAATGAATTATCTTTGAATTCGATAGGTTGAATAAGCCAACGGTATATACGCTCGTCGATTAGAAGGCGAGACGAAGTAAACAACGATTTAGTAACTGCACGGGTCTGAAGATCTGAGCTTACATCTCTGGCTCGCTATTGGTCAGGTGATAATTCAGGTGCTCAGGTCAGACCTAAGCTGTCGTAAAGCGAAGCTGAGCAAAGTACAATCTTCACCTGATAGAGCTTGGTATCAAAAAATGATTATGATCAATTGGTGAAAATATACGGGAATTTTCACTGCATGGCCGTTAATAACAGAATAAATTGGAAAATGTTCGGACGACCCTCTGTTACGAGTGGACAAATCTAGACACTCATCGTGCTACATCTTATTGATTGGTATCAAATGCTATCAAATTGATTAGCTACAATTTAATGCCGACAATCGATTTACTCAGGGTGGTCGCACGTTATCATGCTGCACGTGATCAGCCTGCACAGTGGCAGTTATAAATTACATCTGGAGCTAAGCTGGTGGCCCGGTAGCAGGACGTGCTCACACCGATACCAAAACCTTTAATACATATAGACCGGTCAGTATCAATCAGCGCGAGTCCGCTAATGATATTTGATTAGAAATCTTTCACAGGTGTAGAACAGTGCAAGATTTTGTGACGTCCCCTAGTGACGACCAGGATACCGTTATCAACGTTGCCTTGTCATCGACTTGCCATCTTGAGATAGTAACTGGTGCTACCATATTACAGCACACGGTAGGGCAAAGTATAAATTTACAGCAAAAGTAGACTGCGTGCTGACTGACTCGCACCACGGTGTCTCTGACTGACAATAACCAAATACATAGTATGTATATATATATATATATATATATATGTGTGTAACTGAGCTGGGTCGGGCTAATTCAATTACGTGCAGATATTTTTTTCCGCAACGGTGGGCGCGCCGTCGTTATCGCCTTGCAAGCTATGTCTTTGAGAGATCAACGTTGGTGTCTATCCAGTGTCGCTTTGTTTGAAACAGTAGAATCTAATTACGCCTCATCAAAATGCCAGCTCGTCATTGAACGACGGATGCTGACCTATATACATTAATACAGCTGTGATAAAAATCATCATCTCGATGAAAATGAGAGAAAGTCTGGACTAGTCCATAAGTGAGTATAGTTAATTCACTCATCGTAGTGAATTAATTAAGCATAGTAGTAATACTCAGAGCTTGTATTCGAATTATGGAATCACTATGATTAAATGTCTGTTGGTGTATTGTCAGAGCAGATTTGTACATTTCATAGGTTACGTGTTCTTACACAATAGCTAGTGATAATATATCACAACAATAAACGATACCTCACATACAATATGCTTGGATTGAACGAGAATAACCTCCCGCATGATGAACAACGTTATTGTAAGGACGAGTGAGTTTATCCAGAGTGTCATGGTAACGCAGAACGACTTGTGGCTCAACGCCGCGAAGCTAATGAAATCAGAAGTTGATTAGAAAAGACACTGTCAAATGAGCGACAGACCCCATCCGATTTCTTGTGTCTCTCACCTGATCGCTGCTGAGATACGCGCCCAGCTGATCGATAGCATGACTGTGATTGTGGAACAGCTCGATGAAGTCGAAATTCGGAGCTAGGTGAAGGGTGCAGTATGATCCAACGAAGGCATGATCCGAATCATCGTCCGCCGAGGACTCTGCCGACGAATCGTCGTCGTTCACGTCCTCGTTGTCGACATCCCGCCTGCGTCGACGTCTTCTGACGCCTGCGCACCGCGAGCAAAACGAAAAGCGAACACCTCCGTTACGAACGGATATATTTTCTTCCTCGTAAATCAACAGATGATGAAAATGTCACAGCCCTGCAGAGGGGAGGTGGGCCTATCTGGGCCTATCTCTCAGCCTTAAACGTTTCACGCTGGCGGAATTGCTTTTTTTTTTGCTTTTTCGCTTCGTACGACGGACCGCTAAATGCAAATGGGCAACGATGGGGATCGAACCTGTGTACGTGTGCACCTACGTATCGCACCTCCGGTCGCAGAGCAGGTGCACACGAATACAGGCCACCACCACGCCACCGGAACTGGACCGGCGAATCCAATATCATCGGCGCTCTGACCACCGGGCAGCCTTTTTGCCTTCCGGTGATACGCAATGTCCCGCGGTGCGGTCACCGCTCGGTCGATTACGGAGACGCTGCTCCATTGAATGCCGCTAATGCGGACCGGCCAGGTGGATCGATCAGTAAATTTGTCATTATCCTACATTGAAATAGGGAGGGGCTATTCGTAGCTTGTTGAGATAAATTCGTCATTGTATATAATCGCATCATGGATCACTATTCAGGATGAGAAAACTAGAAAAAAAATGCCAATATAGAATATATATTCCGTATATTTGGATGATACGGTTTCGGGAACAGTAATGCTCTATGACGTCGCCACGGACATCTGCGATTTGCTTGGCTTGTCCTATCTCAACGTGGTATCAATTGCTGTTGATATCGACCTCCACCACCGTGTTGATTGCAAGCGAATAAACGCGCAGGACAGTTTCAGCCCTCGCGACAATAAAAGTATCAGCAACTCCTGTGACACTTCATTTTCCACTGAGACTACCAACAAACAAAGTGCTGCATTAAATAGCATAATAAAGAAAACAAAACACACATTGTTTTATAGAGAAGATTGTATTGCACATGAGATCTATATGCGGATAATAAGTTTACCAGGAGAGTTCTTCCGGGCGACGGTAGACAAGCACTCGTCATAGGATCCAAGGAAGGACAGAGTTCCCTCGAGAAGGCCAGCCGGTGGTTTTCCGGAGGCGTCGGCCACTAAAAATTCAATGCACACGATTCGGAAGGTTAGAGTCAGAATTGTCTTCTTGTTTCAGGCATATCTCTGTCAATGATATTGACAGAATAGTAATCACTTTCATGCTGACTATATGCTTCGTATATGTTTGTTCGTCTAGGGGCCAATTGCAATTCTTATATATTTGAGCGTCTATTCAATTGTGTTTCTGTCATAGTGTCAATAGGTAACGCCCTAAACGGTGACTAGAAATTGCATGTCTTCGTCATCAGCATAAAATGTAACACTTACAAGAACAAGGGCAGAAATGTTATATTGTTAATTATCGCTCTAAAAGAGGACGATCGCTTAAACGCAATTTGTAAGCGTCGTACGCCCCGACAGAAGCGGAACTATAGTTTGTAACTCCTATATATATATGTGATAACGTAATTAACTGAAAATCCAGCAGTCGTACAACAGGGCTGGTTTCTCCCCGCGATCACACCTGCAATTCGATGCGGCAGCTCGATAGCTATATCGGAACTTCGCCGGTGTGACCGCGGAAAGAAGTCAGCTCTATTGTACGACTACTAATATATATTTATATAACTAAATCAAATTGTCCAATCGCACCTCGACGACACCCTCCTTAATATGCGTAAGGTATACGTCTTACTTGGGGAAATAACTAAATTAGAAGGAAACAGCCAAATTGAGATATACAACCTATGTCCAGGTAAATGTCTGTATAATATGTATTTCAACGCTTATTTGCTTACGAAGTCACACGAGTACTTCGCTTGCCGTGTCACAAACGCTAACACGATCATAAAAGGTGATTTGCAAACAACACTAACGACTTTGTCTTGGAATGATTATTATTGAGCTATATATATATATATATATATAAGCACGTGTGTGCAATTAGTTCTGTATAAATCGGCTTTTGCGTCCATTCCCGCTCGGGCGACTTTGTGGAGTAAAAAAACGATCACCGTTCTCGAGTGGTTCCACATTAATGATCGCAAATTAGAACCACAATAACGACAACACAATTCGTGTGGGTCGTAAGTATAATACAATATTACGACGATCGTAACAACTGTCAAGGGTAATCGCCAGTAATCGTCGCCGTAAGACATAACGCGGTTGATTCATAGCCATAGCGATGTCGTGTACGCGTGAGGTGCTGCTAAAGCGCGCCAGATTTGAATTTAGCGGGCCGGTCAAAAAAAAAATCACCCGCCTCCTTGGGCATCCACGTTGAACATTGTGACAGCGGCTGCTTCTGACGACAAATCGTTCCCATGATGACATTGCCAGGTCCACCGTCCCCTGGATACAGCTGAGGCGCACACACCGGGGTGCCATGTGCTGCGTGTGGTGTCCTGCCGAACTTGATATTCTTCGCGTGTATATTGCTATTTTTTTTTATGGACAGGTGAACGTCTTCGCTACCGGTGACATGGCCGAAAATGTCTCGTTGAGTCGATATTAGCTAACCGTCCTGGTTCAAGCTTACCTTTGCAGCGGTTTCGAATACAATCCCTTTATACGTCTCATTGTATAACCGTTAGTGTTGACATCTCAGAGCGAATTGCATCACCAAGCTGAGATACACTGCACTCATTTTGCTTTTCTGGCTTAGCCTGATCGACGTCGGGATTCACTCGAGATTTTTATCATTAATATTAGTATTATTGTATTTATCAGGTGTGTCCATTTGGGAGGTGCGAACCTGTAAGTGACGATGGAGTGAGACCTCCCGCCCGAGAGCCGAGGCGGCGGCGGCAGCGGGAGCAATGAGGAATTGGTTTGAGTTTATGATTAGGGGTCCGTCTGTGCGTGTGGAACAAAAAAAACATTTTCACACAACACGAGACCGAAATTGGCTCTACAACTCACGCACTCGTGAAATACATAGTTAGATATACAGACTATTGCTATTTCATTTTATACCTCCAGGTACTATATTCAATATGGAACCGTTCTTTCGAAGTATCAACACAACGGAAGAATAATAGTTTCAAACAACCTGGTGTGTTACACTAAAAAAAATGCCTGGCTGACCCACAGCCGCCAACATTTAACGTCCACGGTACTGCTTTCGGCATTGCTTCATAAGGCCGAGTAATATTAATCTCCATAGGTGTACCGGGGAGCCTCCGAATTCTGGAAATACTTTCTATGGCAGCGGATAACTTAAGGAGGAGTTGGCGCAAGTGCTCGTCACCAGGCAGGTGCTTATTGAGAGGAAGGCCGAGCCGAGGAGACTCTGGAGATGGGAACTCCTGCAATATTCGAAGGGTCGCCCTCAGCGGTCCGCTCGATCTTAGGTGGACGCAAGTGAATAAAGACAGATTTGGCCAGGTTTATTAGTAAACAGTTGCAGCTACAGCCATATACCAACATCGAACGTAAGCCTCTATAGTTATTAGTATACTAGCTTAGATGAGCTCCCAACGGGCCTCCTGAATGTAACAACGCCACCGACTTTTCGAGACGTTCCCGGAACATTTCAGCCCATAGAAAACGGGACCACGGCCGCTTCAACAGCGACGAGTCGAGGCTTTCGTCTCCTACCATCTCAAGTGACTCTCATTGTCACTGATTCTTATATAGTGGCAGGCCAACAGCGTTTGTCCACGCCATTTTGCAGGTACTTGTTATTGTTCTATATATATATATATATATATATAACATAGTACTGAACCTATAAGTGAACCTCACTCTACAAAACGCATGTCGGTTTCGCTGAATTTATGTATTTACGTTTTACGTAACCTGTATTACCTAATATTTCTATTATGATTATTAATATTATTATTTATTACAGGAGCGTTACATATGTTGTAATGTTTTCCGTTGACACGTACTTTAAATTAATTCGCCCATAAATCTCAGAGCTAACAACAACGCCGAAGCCGATCGCTTCCTACTTCTGATCGATGGACAAAAACATAACAGCCCGAATAATTTCAAGCCATTGCCACTACGGCTACCATGACTCGTTCAAGTGCCGCTACCCTCATAGACATCATGCGCAGGCAGGGGCTGGCTGTGCGAACCGCCCCGACAGTGAGAGACGGCTGAACTACAAGCGCCGTTATTAAATCATCAACAGCAGCCGCCGCAGCAGCAGCAGCGATTTCTACAGAACCGACCACAAATCAACGGCCGACGAACGTGGAATGAAAAGTAGCTGTAATCACCGTTATATATATATATATATATATATATATATATATATATATATATGGGGATTCCATAGGCTGGACATTGAAACGATCAATGAGGCGGATCGCCAGGCTGATGTCAACATTTCGCGGATCACATCAAACACAGACATACATAGCGACACACGACAGGGCTAAAGAATGGACACATAAACAAATAGGCGTATTCATGTAAATATCGTGTATTTGTTCATTCACATTGTCAGATGCACGAGTGCCACTTACAATAGCGGAATTTGCCGCATCATAGACAACAGCGGCAGTAGTATCAATAATCTAATTCACTTATGGCTCAGATCTGCATAATACATAGATATGTATGCGTATATATAACATGCATATATAACTGTAAATACACAGAGAACTTAGATGCAAATGATAATGCAACTCAATCAAAGTCAACAGCGTGGTCTCATTCAGACGCATGCCAGGATCGTATTAGTGATAGATGGTAATGCCCGTCGAAGCGAAGCCCGTGGTTTAGCTAAATCGCTATGATCGAGATGGAGGAGATGATTGAGGATCGTCGATCGTGTGTCTTTCAAACGACTTTCTCACCAAATCGCTGTCTGGGGCATTGGGCTGCTCATTTTCCGAAAGCAGCACCAACGAATGATGCCCGCCTGGACCCGAGTCAAACCAATCAGTATAAACAGTGCGACTGATTGCCGCCGTATCGAAGGCCAACCCGTGTCAACAGGAGCAAGCTGCCGCTGGCGCTTCGGATAGCCCATTGTTCGATGGAACAAATTAAATCGGCGTAACGCAGCGCAATTATTGAGATCATCCTCATCAAAGTAGCACCGAATGTCATACGACGCCTGCGACATCGTACCGTCTGGGTCGATGCGAATTAGATCACTGATGGTCACCGCCTAGGTAACTCGCTATTTACGCTGCTGGATATCTGGTATTAGGTATACTGGTGCAGTGACACCTGTCCCGGTAACACGCCATTGTTGTTCTGGGTGAACGTTGCCCGAACGAGTTGTTGGCTTGCTCTACTGGCGGATATTTTTGATAGATAACTGACCCTCAGCGGATTCTATGTTGTTGTACAGGATCACAGGATGAACCGGTGTGATAAGCTGGTAGGCTCTAACGTCTACCAGACCGCCTGCAAGGATTGGCCTGACGTCGTTACAATGAGTGCCAATCCAAGAACCAAGGTTTTAGAAAGTGAGAGCCCCACACTACCAGGAGGCCATGTAGCGCCCGTGTTTGTCCACAATGTTTTTTACCTTCAACCCCTCAAAGGGAGGACTCTATGTTGTGAAAAAGTCGATGAAAAAATAACGAATGTGTAAATCCGCGTTTGTACTGGCGAATGCCAGTCTACACATCGAACGGTGGCGAGTAACTCTTCCTGTAGCGCTACTTGACCATGTATTTTTTAAGATGATGTTTTTGAACATGTGAGCGGGGGAAGCAGATAGAGAGATCTCCGATCGACAAGCCGCTGATTTGGCTTCAAAACGGCGCCGCATGAGATCACAAAGAGATTGAAGACCTTCTTGCGTTTGGCGGGATTCTGCCCTATGGCTGTGCTGCTGGAGTTTCAGGCTGAACAGCGTTTCACATTTCAGGATTTCGTCTCACAGATATATCATTTCACTACCGTTCACGTTCTACTTATATATAAAATGTGAGACTATCCTTCAAAGTGATCGGTTTATCTAAACGCATTTATAAATAGATACGATAAAAACCATTTTATATTATACATGTCTAAACGCTTTGCCACCGTTGACGAGTGGTTGATACAGTGTGTGCATCAGCAGTAAAAAATCTAACAGCTACGTATAATCTACGTATGAGCCTACTAGCATGTGATGCTACATACGATTCTATTTGTTATATAAGTAAGATAATTATAAGCATTTTATTAGCGTTTGAACGACACCTGAGCGTCTCGTGAACGCTTAACATCGGCGGTCTATTTCAAATGGTGAGCGGCCACAGCATCTACACATAAGTAGATGTTAGATGTCAAGCAGCGGCTGCACGAAACGAAGTCAAGGTTCCCACTGTCCTCACTTGGATATCGATTAAGGACCACCTCTGCGGGATCGATTTTAGCTGCTTTCCATGCAGCAGTATCGCTTTCTCATATACTTTATTCCAATACAGTCGTCACGCGAGTCGCCTCTAGACAATAAAGTCCCACGAAGAAATAAAAGATAACACTGTAAATCTCCCTTTTTTTTCTCTCTCTCTCTCTCTCTCTCTCTCTCTCTCTCTCTCGTTGACAAAGCACGCATGCCTGCCATCCGCGATGTGTCCTCATTCCAAGTATAACAGCGTTTGCAGGGCCAAAATGTCTAAGATTTTCGCAGCAGATGCTCGGCCGGCATTTGTCTCTACCTCCCCCCAATGTCCAGATGGTGACAGCAACATTGAATGATTCAGTAGCAAACGGTGTACTGTTGATTATGGGATAACATCAGCGCTGGTGAATCCATCCGATGCTTTGTGGCATTGAGCATGCAACAAGTAAACGAAACACGGAAGAGCGATCGCTAGAAACGTTTGTAAATATCCGAAAAAAAAGAACAACTGTATATTTATAATGTTTGCAAGCACAGCGCGGTGCAAAGTAGCCCTAAACATTGGGAGGCTACTGATGATTTACTAAGTAGCCAATGGCAGCAACATGGCCTGTACGATTTTTTAATTTTCCAAAAATATTAGGATATATGTATTGAGCTCGAGCGGGCACGATGTACCGCGTGTAGAAAATGGGAACAGCAAAAACAGGCTTACTTATCTCCCTATTCCTTTCCTCGATTCATGGTTGCGTCTCACACTAGTGTAAGCCTACTTTTCGCCCGATTCGGTTGATAATAAAGCTGTAACCTAATAAACGTTGTGGGGGAAGTTTAATAACGTGACCCGCTGTAACGGGCCGAGTTGTTGTCTACTCGTCGACAGCCGATGCAGTGCTATGAACCACTTGGCCTTAGATCTGTATAAGCAAGACAGAAATGATTTCTAACCAGTCTCTGCTGAACAGTATTAAGAAATCGTGATTCTACAATAATAGTACAGAGTTTAGACACTTCCACTGGTGCCACGTCCAGTAAAAAAAAAATAAATCAATAAATTAAGGACATCTTTAATTACGGTTGACGTACCGTGGGTAGTAGGCGGGTAAAACTGTGTCTGCCACAAACGGCCATATTATATAGCATAAAACGAAACAAAAGGTACATGTCCCACTGATAGCGATCCTCGTAGTTTTGAACAACGAATTGTTCGCTCTTAGTCCACTCTCTGCCGAAGCGCTGCTCCGCGTGTTTTCAACAAAATATCGAGCAAGCCTTACGAACGTTGCGATGATCTCCATCTGAAATGCTAATGATTAGATAATGAAGATGACGAGACTTACGAAGACTTTTGAGAGCTTTCGCAGGACCCAGCGAAAATGATCAATAGATGTCATATAAATATGATATAAAATGGCCGGCAGTATCCGGTGGTGTCCACTGTCTAGAGAAGGCATCACGTGTAACGCACCTCAGCTAATCGGCACGTCTATCTGTGATCTTCGATCCGTCATGCAGCTATTTCATGCAGCTATGACCTAGTGACGTCCTTTAGCGTTGGCTTCTGCTTACAGAACGGGCAGAAAGTCCACGCAGCCACCAGCTGCTTCGTGCGCCGCTTCATCGTCTGCGCTTCTGATCCGAGTTCAGCTCTGCTGCACGCACGTGAAGGTGTCGCACCCTTGCCGAGGATAGCGTCGAGGTGACGCTTGTCCCTTGGACATCTGGCTAGAACAGACTACCCCCCCCCAGCTCACAACGTTTCGTCCCCCGGTTCCTTGCCCTGCATTACGATAGCTTGCAAGTGAAGTATTGTGAATTCCGAGAGCTGGCTGGATCACAAAAACTTGTCAAGCCAGCTTTGCCCCGCCGGTATCGCCGATTCATCTATATCTCCGGCGTTCGGTGGTCATCGGGCTGATTGCCTACATAAAATCCGGTGGCCAGCAACAGATACTTATGCGCTTTGGAGGTCCCATTAAGTTGTGTCGACCGCACGGATGTAGCATGTTGGACGAGTTACTAGGCAAGGCGATGATGTTAGCTTAAATTAGTATTATTATTAATTATAGTATTGTGTCACGACCAGTGCGTGAGAACAATGAATCTGTGCAAGTGTGGACGCACATGACAGAAGGTAATACCGGTCAATAATTAACGAGTTATCCAATTGTGATCATCTGGAAGGCTTGCGGCGATGCGGTTCAGAAAGCACCTGTCTATATATGGGGTGTCTATCTAGTTAACCTATATATTTACAGAATGAGTGATTTTTTTTATTCATTCATCATGTTGTGTGTTGTGTAGGCATTGCTGCGATTGCGTCTGTGGTCAGCAAAATAATGGTAATAATTATAAATATGATGGTACGACTTAGCAAAGGAATTGTCCATGCGTCAGTGTCAATCGGCAGTATATATATATATATAATATGTAACTCCATTACCAAGTATGTGCTAATCTGCTTATTCACTTAGAACCGTATATTGTTATTGAAATCTTCGCCGTCGGAACTATTTTAGCAGCCATGTATCTCTGCTCGTTGAAACAATTCAACATTATTGACAGGCCGATAAGGTATTGAATGAGAGACGAGCGGTGCGATCATCAGTGGCTGTTTCAACGGCCACTTTACGTCAGCTCGTGGAAGCAAAATGGCAACATGTTGAAATGATAATCTCCTCGACGACTAAATCCAAGAGATATTCGGCGCATTTAAACCCTTGAATGTATCGTATTGAACACTGGATATATATTAGATTAGCAGAGTTATATAACTCAATAGGCTCCCAGCACACACGACACAGGTCGGGCGGTGTTGGATACTAGGTGCAGAAAAAATGCGCTGTTCTGTTCACACATCATCAGCTTAGTCTGATCATATCTAACTGGTATGAATACGTCCCAATGTCGCTGGTCGATATCACGATATGTGCCTGAATGGGCCTGTTAATCACGTCACCCTTTATGCTGCTTAAGTTACCGAATAAATTATAAGCTTTGAGCCAGAACCGTAACCAGAGGCTGGTATATACGTTTCTGATTATGACATCGTACACCGCTCTTCTACCAATCGTAGTTGAATGATCCATTGTGTGGGTGGGATTACCCGGTTGTACTTTCGCGCACGCATCGAAATGGGAGAACAAGTCGACCACCAAATCGTGCGTTATCATTTCACTAAATTGTGCTTGTATTAGCTCTACATTGCTTTTTGGGAGAATGACTATCAAAATACGATGAAAATAATGGACCGATCATCCGTTCAAAGGGTCTGTACTAAGCAGTGGTACTAATAACTGCGTAAATTATGCAGAGATACGCATTTAATATAGATCCTATAAAATAATAGTCATAACAGTATCCAATAGAATAATCATGTTAGGTCTTCGGTGTATGCGCGGGTGTTAGTCATCACGTTTGCGAACGACACACGGTCGAATCATCGTTACAGCATCGACACGGCACGTCAAACGTGTTGATTTTGCCTCGACCGAATCTTCTGTTTGACGTCCTGATCCGACGGGTTTATGGTCAACTGTTCTAGCATTACTTAGTAAGCTAGCGTAGGTAGATCAGCTGTCCATAGACCGACGTTGGAGCGGCACTTTTCAGATTTCTGCTGATGTTGTGACTATTGTCTATCTTGCGTATAGTTGAACATAAATAAATATACATTAGCTGCGACCATTGCGGATCACACGAGTTCTTCAGCAACAACAGAGTAGACTTGTATTATTAATAGGATTATCGGACGAAAACAAACAGTGCACAAAGCGAAACTTTGCTTCGTCTGTTGAATCATTCTATCCTTGCATAAGCGGGATTGTATAATAGTGTGGGTATATAAGATCAATGTAAGACTTATGTCTACATACACATCTGTGGCGGTAACCCATTAACGTTCGAGGTGGAACTGACATGAGGCTGATTCAGTTTACCTTGCCACAATGTTGACCCAGTTTAAGGTGGGGCTCATCGATATACGCGTGCGGTCGCGTGAGACAGCGCCAGTTATAATATTTAATAGCAAGCGATTTATTGGAATTGATTGAAACCCATGAGATACTTGATCTTGGTTCGTGGTTGGATTCGCCGTAGAGGCTTGGACTTAGGGAGTATCTTGACTTCAGATGTCAACCTGACTTTAGGTGTTGACTTGGCGTTAGAGGTGCGAAAAATTAGGGACCAAAGGGGGACTTCGAACCTATCTTAATTATGACCGAAAACCTCTTTATCTAAATCGAGAACAATGGAGTTAGTTGCTCAAGCTCAACCTTACATTTCAGCGATGTCGAAATAAGCTGCTTATTCGCAGTGTTTTCTGTTCAGATACGATGGCTTTAGCTTACAACTAAATGTTACGTTTGGCTCGAAATAGTCTTCGGACTCGTCTGGTTCTCTTGAACACATAGACTATTATCGTGTAAGGAACGTCCTCGAATGCAAGCAGCCTTTATAAACGAACACCGACACCACAATACATGCCATATATGTAATTGGGTGATTACAGCGCAGTGGAAGTTAGCTCGCTAACATATGCGTCCAGAGCCCATTTCTCTAATAATTCCTATTTTAGGTTGAACAACATTGCAACCACTTGGATATTATTTGCTTATTCTAGCTCCGACCAGGACGCGATCAGTCAAGCATAGATATTTTAAGCAAGCCTAACTTGGGCAACTTTTGTTAAAATTTCAGGTGTTCATCCGGCGCAAGAACTTGCAGACCCGTTGACGCATCCACTGTCGAAGATCATTTTTTGCATGAACCGTTACTCAAGTCCGATGCCAAAACATGGCAGTACACAAATACGAAACGAGATAGGATCGATGTATACTGATAAAATTAATTACCATATTGCTTGTCGTTTCATCGTTAATAGTGAGACAACGAGCGGATGTTGGCGCCGTTGGACCAGTCGCAGTTGAACGGCCGTCGGCACATCGTTCGGCTAATTAAGCTTTGAGCTTCTTTTGGATAACTGTTCAGCATCGCTTACTCATTTCTCAATAACAATTAATCACCAGAAACATGTCGGAACACGAAGATAGTGACAAAGGCAAATCTAGTCCGATTTCATTATTGTGCGTCATTGTATGAAACTTTCATCAACATCTTCCAGAGTTCAGAACAGCCCCATGACTCTGTCGTTCGCTGTCATTGTTCAAATCGACAATGCAAGTTTTGTGTGTGTGTGTGAGTGCTTCTTGTGAGATTAAAACGCGATACAGAAAGAATAAATTGAAGCTATTGGCTGAGATCCGTCCAAATTGCCATGAACGCTCTAAGGATTCATTCGCCATTCGCGTGCGGGCCTGCGCAGGTGTATATTGTATATAGCGCGCCGTGGTGAGCAGCGATATCGCAATTTCGATAATTGAGCATACGGCATTTAATGTTGTTGTTGCTGCCGCTGCTGCTGCTGGCAACAAATCACCTGTTCGGCACGTGTCGGTGCTTATGCTCCACAACCTGCTTAAGCATTCGTTTGCATGCTAGCTAACGACACAAGCTGGATCTAACGTGGAATAATTATACCATAGACGGACTTACTTTGTTGCCTCGTATAAATACAGTTAGCGATAATGACTGTCATAATAGTCATGTTCAAGTGACGGGATTGGCACCCTGAGTGAGATTTCATAGCGGAACATTTGTAGGCTGAAGGGGCGAATTAGTCCGGTGTCCGAGCCATGAACCATCCGATGATTATTCATAGTGACGTGGCAGGGGTTATATGTCATTTGAGAAAACACAGTTGGCATAGCAGTATAAAACGCATCTACATGTTGTCGGCACTTTTGAGACGAGGTGGCGAATTGGAGGCGAATTTCGAATAATTCTTCAGGTATTAAGAGGAATGTTCTTGTTGTTGATGAAGCATTCTGCGGCTCGTTTTTTTGCTTATGATACCAAACGCTTCAGCGGCTTTTAACGGGCATGAACGTTTTGATGATTGGTGAAATTAATGAAATATGCGCTGATTTGGTAGTAGTATTCAATTGTTCAGTTGAGCGAATTTAAGATGCAGTTTAAGAAAATTTCCTCTTCTCTCTCTCTCTCTCAAAAAAAAAGGCGGAATTTAATTTCAAGCGCCGAGACGGAAGTCGCTTTTTACGAGTAGACGTTCGAGATAGTCCTTGTAGTAACTATTTTCAGTCTAACGCTCTTAGCATTTTGCCGTCAAGTGCGATGCGAACGACAGCGTTGTTCTACACAGCGTTTGTAGGGTTTTCCATTGGCGATGTCCGATCGAATTCTCGAGGAGCACACCTCATTAACAGATCAAGAAAGAGCTGTTTACAAACACGCATCGCGAGTCAAACATTGACCCAGCATAACTATTAAGTAATAGCGGCGCAGAGGAACCCCGAGATATCTTCATTCGTTCAATCTTCAACGTTCGATTTCAACAATCGATCTGACAGGGGGGGGGGGGGTGGCTGTCCTCTGGCGTGTCTGCAACCCAAGAATCGTGATCATTCATAGACCCGCCGGGCTTCTCCGATGCTACCTCTGGCGATTCCGTTTAAACGCGTCAGCCTATGTCCCTTCATCGATCACCATCAAACATCGTCACAATAGCACCGGTACGCATACCGGTTGAGAAGACTCGCAAGGAAGCTTTGTTTAATGAGCAACAGGCGTATGTATGGAGCGAATCGAATTGATTGATGATGTCTCAATTAAAGATCATGTGAGTCTTATAGTGATATCCCCATTAGTGAGCTGTTCTTACATAACAATATGTACAACAATAACAACAGCATCCTGATACTACGAAACTGTTTGTTAGATAATACTAGACAATTACGGTGACTGTTGAAGTCAGTAACCAGCTAACGGAGGCATATGTTCTGGAAAAGACGACCCGGTCACAGATCATAGTCACATCAGAATCGAATTTTTACTGCAAACGCGCGAAAATTCGTCTATATCCTAGAAGTTATTTCTAATAATAATAATAATTATTATTATTATCATTGTTATTCTTTAATAATAATAATAACTAAAAAAAACGATCTTGCTAAATTTCCAAGAACAGGGACGCATCGACTCGCTAACCCGAGCAGTAACCCGGAACCCGATGGTTCCGAGACCCTGACATTGCCCTTGGGACATTCCGCTCGGGCAATTAAAAGTAGAACAAAGTTACTACATTTTCACTAATTAACATGATCAACGGCGTATCGTTTAAAAAATATATAGTTTTTAGACCGTGTCTCTCTCCTCTGCCAACGATTATATTAATTACAATGTGAGATGCTTCTGGGTATTCTCCTCTTTTCGATTCATAGCTAGATGTAGCTTATCATAAGAACCAAAACAAGCGGCATTTTCTGGGAAGTTTGTAGATAGCACGTTTCCGATGGGACACAACATCGCACTGCTGATAAATGCCGTCCAGACCGAGTTCTTGTGGTCACGGGCACACGGGTCCCAGGCCTTCCGTTTGATGTTGAGATACATACGAGATCGTATCTCTGCTATTATCCTTCTGGCCACACGTGTTCGTTGTATCGATGATACGGATGGTCATTAGCAATAGTTACGATAATCATCTTATCGTTCGTCAACAGAATGAATTGGCAGCTACAGAGGTGGGGGGGGGGCTAATTGCCACCCGTGATTGGGCTCACAGATTTATGTGTTCCGATTCATTTGTGTGATCATAAATCGTATTGATTGATACATATACATCGAGAAGTTCTCGTGTACGAAACGAGTGGCCTATGAGAAAATGGATTGATGATTAGTTACGTTCGTGTAACAGCCACACAAACTGTGCTGAGGGTATTCTGCATTTCATTTTGTAGAACTTCTTCTAGAAATCTGTCTCGAGTTTGTCAGTTACTGCGTCACCGCCTGCGAGGACAGCCAGAAAAATGTTCATGGACTGACTCTCGGCCAACAATTAACGTACACGATGCAACTGCTCTCGGCACTGTTTGATTAGACGGACCCAATTTCTAAATACAAATGTCCAACGGTAGGGATCCAACCCGACCACCCACGTATGTGTCGCGTCCCAGATTGCAAGGCGCCCATCAATGTACTAGCACCACAGGGCTCGACTCGATTTTAGGTCACCGAGGACGATCTGTGCGATACGTGCGAGCTAGACACTCTAGCAGAGGAGTAGCAATCCAGCCTGGTAAATTTTGAAATTTTACCATTTAATTTAAAAATTTCTGTTTCAAATTCATTCAAATTCAGCAGCGAAATCTCGTTCTCTCGACCCATCATACTCATTACGACGGCATTGAAAATTTTTGCCCTATTCACTTCTACGTTGAAGAAACGTTTAGTGACCGTTATTCGACCCGTGACAATCTAGGGGTTAAACTAATCTGCCGCAAGATCGGCGAATGATCAGTTCGTTATCGAGTAAATGATATGACCGTTTGAATGTGGTACCTCGCTGTATTCGGAAGTTCTGTTAATGTCGATATGAAATAGGAAGGATGCCTTCAATAGCGGTCAATTGGACACATGTTATCTATTAATTGGACGTGTTCAACAGGTATCGGGCATACTTTCAACCACGTAATCACCACGTCTCCTTACAAATCAGCATAGTTGTTCGTCGACCGTTGCATTGAAAGCAATTATGTTATAGATTCGTGCGAATCTACGGAGACGCTTGGATGTGGACAACATTAGCGTAGAACTTCTACTTTGCCCAAAGTAGTCAAATTGCTTGATTAGTATCCTGCAATACAATACCTATTCGCCTCTTGTAGCAACAAACGTGTATGACCAGCAGAATTATTAATACATGAATTAGTAATGAAAATTCGCGGTGGTTATATTTGATATATATATATATATATATATAGGCTCAGTTGTTATGTTGTAATAAAGATTCTTGTCAGGTACGAGTAAGGAAGAGAATGAGCAAAGGTGGCCCCGACAGGTCCTCATAGTAATGCCTAAAGGTTAAAAACTGAAGCCTGTCAGATAGGGGAACAGAAGAGGGTCAGCTCGAAAAAAAAAAAATAATAGTCTCGCATACCAGTTAGATAGATGGGTGTACTGTATTTGGTTATTCATTCCAGGGTTTCCTGCTTCGGTTCGCTCAGGTCTCATTTTAGGGGTTCAATTGATTCTGAAATCTAGAGGCCTCCGCCCCTAACTGATTCCTAATTATTGTATATTTGAAGTTGTATATACTAAATATAACTATATATGTTTTTATGTTTTATTAAAAATAAAAAGATATATAGGCCCGTAGTCCATCCGCAAACTATGTTGAGTCGTCCGGTGATCACTACCACCTTGATCGGCCCGTTCACTGTCAGCAATATTTCCGAACATCTGACTTTATGCCTTCGAAGCAGATATATTAAGAGGGGTAAAGTACGCAAAATATTTTGTTACATTGTAAAACTATGCAACGTGTCTGTTTGGAACGCAACAAGGGTAGTTTATTTTTTGGGCTTTTTTTTACACAGAGATGAGTTCAACAAATGGCACAGCTTCATCGCAGTCTAGGGCGAAAACGAATTTGAAGGTATCAACGGCAATCCACTGTCTGGAAGGCGGGGATCTGATCACAGCGCTGTATAATCACTGTGTCGAACGCTATGGGAACATGAAGTTTTTCCTGCCTTAGCGCTGTCTGCAGCAACGAAATGCTGCGGATGTATCAGTCCTAAGCAATGGAACGCCTGCTGGTGAAGTCGGAACAACAAATACAGCAATGGACCGAGAACAAGGGAACGACCTCGTGTACCGTACGAGCTTAAGCTAAGGACATATGTATAGATGCGATGTCTCCCGCGAAAAATTTGGTTTAGTAATCGCCATCGTTAAAAAAAACCAGATCGAACTGATCGTTCACATTGTTATAATCAGATAACATCTCGACAAACGTATGAAGATTGATTATAGCAATTATCACCATGAGTAGTTAGTGGTGGTCATTTACAGCGGAGATGTGCAAATATCACAATCTACAATGCGCACATACAAACGAATAGCGTACGAGGTGGCCAGGAAGGAAAAACCGGATCGAGGGCTGTTATTGGTGCAATCGATCATGTAAAAATGTTACATCTTGACGATATTTCGCTTCGGCCATTTGTGCGCGTTAGTAGCAAGTTCAAAATATATGGGTTCTAGATCACGAAATCTTAAAGGTAATACCTCTGCTATTATAATACAATACATCGACTACGGGGGGAACGGTGGAGCTGATGAAAGTTGCTTGTTTTTTTCAAGACGCCACAATTTTGCTGACATACCTTCCGTGGCTGTATAATTGTTGTTATACCCAATTATCCATAGGCGCAGCAAGGCCGTATTTGATCAAATATCGAGTATATATCGAATATCCCCACAACAATAATCTATGCCTATATAAGTGTATATGAACACTTATATTGCAAGGCATATAATGTATATTATATATTATATAATATAAGTGCTTCATCATACACGAACACGTCAAACCGGATTTGCGTCTAAATAAATATGGTCGCATTTGTCAATAAATGTTTCTGTTGTGGCGAGCGTTGTATACATGCGTGTAACCACTTGTCAATTGATTGTCAAAATACCGATTCGTTGTTCGATTAGCTGACGTCTCGCCGAGCGGTGGTCTGTTGGCGCTAAGATCGACGATTCGAAATTCGACTTTTTTCGCGCTTCTATGAAATCCGATAATTCACGACATCGCGCCGGCCGGCGGAATCCTGTATATGAGTGCGTCCACCCGCCCCTGATGCTAGATGTAATTCAGTAACAGTTAGCATCTTGCCGATCCATTATAATATATAATAGTGTAAGCGGGGTCGATCCTTGTCGGTATTCAAAACACTCCGCCCTCGCAACATCCGAGGTCGATGTCGTCACGTGTCGTGATGTCATCGACAATAAAATCGCTGAGCTTTGGTGGCCGTCTGCCGCCGCGACACAGCTCCGTACGACGGATTCACACGGACGAACGCGTACGGCCACATCTCCATCGCATAGACCACTCGAGCGGGCGTCGTGCAGGGGCAAAATGGCTCGCTTCGAGGTTCGCGCACTTCGTCAGCACGTGCGGCTAGTCCCGTTGCGGTGAACGTTGTACACGTGAGATGCATAATCACCACCACCACCAACAACAACAACATCATCATCATCATATTGTTGTTGTTGTTGTTGCTGCTGTCATTGTCGTTGGCTATATGATAGATTTATGGAAATCTCGTAGGGTATTGCTGTAAGTGACAAAGTCGACGAGTTTTCGCTTCCTCTCTCTCTCTCTGCTGCCAGCAAGACAACGGTAGGCGCACGGGTGCGAATGTAAAAGTTTCGAGCGATCGGCGAAGGGTGCCCTGGCGACACGACGGGATACGGCGGGGACGAACCACGGCAGCGGTAAGATATTATTCTATATACAAATACACTCTGCTGCTGCTGCTGATGATGATGATGACGATGACTGATGCTGGAAGATTTCACAGGGTTACAATAGTCCGTGCAAGTTGCGTTTGTCGTCGATTGCGCGGACGAGTTATACTGAGTTGTACGTGCTGTGTTCATGAACTCGCGTTAATGAATGAATCGGTGCAGGGGTGAATGGATGCTGGCGAAGGTACATCTACCACTAAGCAGCATGGTGAGATATGGTGCACGTGTTGGATTCCCACCGTTGGATATTTGCATTTAACAGCTTAGTCTTGTGAGGCAATGTCGAACGCTGCTGTTCCGTGGACGTTAAATGTTTAAGACGGAAAATTTACGTTGGTACGGTGAGATAGAAAGTTGTGCGACAAAGATTTTATACGAAGTTCATTGGGTACAAAATAATAAGCAAATGATTATATATATATATATATATATATACACATTATATATATATATATATATATATATATATATATATATATATATATATATATATATATATACATATATACATATATATATAATTGCACGATATGACAAAATGAAAAGTTGTATTTAATAGATAAATTACACTTTCAATGGGCCAAAGCAATGCGTGAGAACGTCATAGACAGAATTATTTTGCAACGACTTTACCCGAGCCATCAGGCAAACAGCATTATATATATATATATATATATATATATGTGATAACGACGTAATTGATGGCAGATTCTGTTACTGATACATCGTCTGATTATTCAGCCCGTTATCTGTAATTATGATGTGATTCAGACATTTGATTACGGCCAATTAGTATTTTGTAGGCGGCATTCCATTTCGGTTCGCCACTCGGCACTCACTAATGAGGGAGCTGTACTTTAATGATTGATGGGATGTCCTTTGGGTGTGCCCGTTTGACGCGGAAAAGTGAATATTAAACGAAAAATTGAACGGTACAAAACTTCGATCGCTTCGTTCGTCTGAAAGCCAAGCCCGATTGCTATACACGCGTACAAGCTCAGTGTCCACCTTGTAGTTAGTACAACAAGTGTGTATTAATATCATAGAAGACAATAACGCCCTGAAGGAATTGTTAAAAAATTGTTTGGGGAGGGGTTGGTGCCTTTCATAGCAGAAGCTTTTCGCAAGTTACGACTACTGTTGAGTTCAGGAAATCCTATTGTAATTGGAGAAATTGTCTATTCCTCTCCAATGATCAATCCGTATCCACTTTAAAATCCCGTTTGTCCATGGAGGTATCTGGCTCATGCGTACGTACATAAGGTAAAAGGTAAAGGTTTTATTGGTTTATTAAAGGAGCTGCAATTTTTACAGTGCTTAAGCTCTCTCTTATATGTCATCACGCAGCGGTGCTCGAACCTGCGGCCTCTGGCTTCCGATAACCAGAGGCTTAGCCGTCCAACATACATACACATTACATATGTATTTGTAATGTGTTAATAATTACGCAGTAGCTGTGGGGCATCTCGTCGATCGAAAAATTCTTTCGATTCTGCTGGCAAAGAAGTTCATATTCATATATCGCGCCGGCTCACCAAGAGCTCGTGATTTCAACTCTCTGGTAAACAACTGATGTCACTTTCCAAGTTATCTGCCCGCGTTCGATTTGCCTGCGATGCGATTACATTTTGCAGCTGTTTTGGCTGAGGCGAACTAGAAACATATTCAGTTCAAGTTACGACATTGCGGCCAATGCTCTCAACATACTATAACATTCCCGTACGGTCTGCGTAATTGTGATAATTGCCGTTTTTCAACAACTCATCCCGTTGTTCGCTTGCAGGCCAGCCGTGCAGTCTGCCTGAGTAGTCGAAACGGGCCGGGAAAGAAAGTTGTTCTAGTAATCGAGGTGGTGCGCGATAGAAGCGAAACCACAACAATCATGAGCCCTGCCCTCATTCGCTCTGCCTGAAACACACATCCAGGCCGATGAGGCCGTCGACTCTCCATAATCGATCACCCCCGCCTCCCCCCGCTGCCTTCCTGTGAGGAGAAAAAGTCGTCGACAATGCTTACCCTCTGGGGTCGGGGGTTTGACCCTGAAGCGGACTGGGTCTACTGACTGCGAATTAACGAAAGGCGACTCCAACCCTTTACAGAGTCACACACACACGCTCAACAAACATTCATCCATCCGGCCACGCTGTATGGATAGAAATAGCATATGTAACAAGTGATGTCTATCTCTGTGTTGTTCGCTCTGTATCACATCGTCAGGGACCACCACGGCACAATCCGCTACGGGGGCAACGGATGGATGGACGGGCGGGTGGGGGGCGCCGGTACAAACGCCCGAAGCAACACCTCATCGCAGATTGTTGCGTGGGATCTTTGACCGGCGGCGGCGGCGGCGGCGGCGGCGGCGGTGGTGATCCGGCGCGCAATTCTGCCCTAAGCTTCAGTGTGGTGCGGTTATTGTGCGGTAAACGCCGGCCACTGCAGCCACTGCTGCTGCTGCTGCTGACAAGATGCGCTCAAGCGAGAGGCCGCAGATGCAGTGACTGCGCAACGCGCGTGGCGTGCGAGTCCCTTCACACACCCCCTGGGGCCAGCTTGTAGCAAATAGTGGACAAAATAAGATTAGCTGATTGGGCCGTATTCACCCGAAGCAGCGGCAGACGCCAGAATCTGTCACTGAGTGAATGAGTCGCGGCGTAGACGCAAGTGGACGTCGCAATCTACTTTGTCGCCGCGTAGGGTCGACTACCTATCGACTACTATGATTGTGGTTGTGGTGGTGGCCGGACAGAGGTAAACATATCACATTAGCCTCAATGACTTTGAATAAGCACTAGCAGCAGTGGACCAGCAGCAGCAGCAGCGACAATAACAACAACAGAGCGAATTGGCGCCCACTGGGTTTCTTTGTAGTGGACAACACGTGGCATGAGCCATCCATTGTCTGATGGTCGTCATTTGAGATAATGAGATAATGAGTTTCTACTTCATCTTACTATTAATAACATGTCAGTGGCGCATCCGCTATTAGCGGCTCGTTGCACCTCCAAAGGAGGACACTAGAATGGAATGGCAGGGCCACGTGCAAATCTGTTGGAAGAGTCAAATAGTCGAGATTTATCGCAAGGGGGGGTATCTTTTGAGCGTGCTATTTTTGATGCACGTTTGACTTCGTGCATAAAACCAAGAGATACTGAAGACCATTTGGTTGAAGCAATCGAACAACGAAATATTCGACCCGTGCCAGCCGGTATCAATGGCCATGTCGCGAATTTGATCGCCAGCTGATACCAGTGCACATTTTACATTATTCAGTAGAAGATGCTTCGATGTTGGCTGAAAGTTAGCCCGAAATCGTTTAGTTTAATAGATTAATGTAATTTAGGTGCGCAAAAGTCATATTTATGTAGAATCTAAAAAAAAAACAAAGACAAATCAAATGAAAATATGTGGTCAAAAGCCTGTTAGCCTATCAGGAATGACGATTGATGAAAATGGTCTTGATCGCTTATCTTATCGTATTTGCGCGTTACGCGTGTACAGAGTATTTCGAAGTCCTTGTTAGCGACCGTTTAGTGCCTAATTCACTTCGATGCTTTGGCATCGAAGTGAATGCAGAACAAAACGGTCAATGCAATGCCTTTTTGCATTTATAGATCGACAATCACCTGTGAAACTCTCCGCAAATATCGGAGTATACTCATTGACCGTGTATAGCTAAGCAAACCCATTATCTCGTGAGCGTCCTACGCCTCACAATGTGATCGGCCTTGAAAGTTTGTTACCTTGCATCTTCACACATCGCTTCACTCAGTTCAGTTGAACGTTGCGGTGGTACGACGCCGAGCTCCTCTAACGCGTCATATCAACAGATGAACCGGCTGAAGGTTTTGGTTACAAGTGCTGAACTTTAGGTAACGTACCAGGTCAAATATGCGCGAATAACATGAGAAGAAATACGCAAAGTATGACGTATAGGTCATTGTGGGCACCCACGTACTATAACCATAAAAAAAGACAGCGCAAGCAAAACCGTGCATCGACTCAAAATAGCCAAAACATATTTAGCAGCGAACAACCTTGAGGCTATGAGAACGTTGCAGTTCGATACAGACCCTGCAGAGGACAGGAATAAAACACACTCGAACAGATGAGTATTTAGTTACTCATTACTTTTGTCGGAAATTGTGGCAGAGGGTAGCGTGCAAGAGCAACAGGAAGAAGCCACAGAGGTAATTCACACCAACCCGCTGTCCGTGCCGTCACGAAACGAAATGTAGCCTGAAACTGTCTCAAGCATCGTCACAAATAAGTTGCCCATTTGCCCCGACGTTCACTAGTGCTCGCTCAAATATACATACACACAGACAGAGCGGAGTCGTACACGCATCGTACCGCATGATTCCATAACGACGTGTGCATGCGGAAGCTTTCTCCAATCTCTATGCTCACTCTAGAAGCACAAGTAATCCAACCCTCATATTCACTATACACATATATGTGCACGAACTCAGGATCGGACACATCAGAGTTCGTTTTATGGTTAGCAGCAGTTATTGTTGTGAAGGGAACCGCGAGAATCGGGTGGCCGTTTTTTTTGGCCTGCTGATCCCCGTCCCTCCGGCTAAAGCGTATCTCATTAACTTGCCGAAACCGCTGTCACAGTTGGCGCTGGACAAATAGGACACTCGAGAGATGGAGTGACTCATGGTACTGAATCAAGATTCGTCCACCGGCACATGCATGTGTTAATGGCCTTTGGCGACTCTAGCCCAAAATGGATACGCGCATTCAAACGCTAGCAGTGGTTGGTGGTACTCTATGTTGTGTCAATGACGAGTATCGTAAGATGGAAAGTTCGCCTGACAGCCGGCGCCACACGCCGCAAAATTGCAGAATTCAATACATCGTTGCAGGCCGCCATTGTCGACACGCTCGCTAAGACACAGTGTGCGCGCCGACCCCGACGTTGTCGATTGCTACAAATGTCAAAATAGCAAATACTGTTAACAGCACTTGCGTCGCCGAATCTTGATTGCGCCAGTGAATCTGTTGGGGGAAGCCGAGAAACGCGAGAAAGCGACTCGCATCCGAGACTCAACAGAATCGCCAGCAGCGAGCCCGGGTTCGCGGAGCCGCGCCCGTCTCATTGATCTGCTTCGCTCAGCTCAAGGTTCCATTGGCAAGTCCGCGCTAAGCGAATTCACAGCGTGCCCGATCTGGCGTAACAGTCCGTGTTCTGAATCCACGTGTTCTGAGACTAGCAACCCCCCACCCCACCCCAGGGGTGTTCGGGGCTCCTTCGCGTCCTGTGCCGAGGGAAATCACCCCAAAACGTTACAGAATATCATCTCGGCGAGGTCCGCCGGCTGATTGATGAAGGTACCCGTTGCCGTCATTTCGAATAATTGCCCCACGTGTCTCGTTCAACTATGGTGGAATTGTGGACGATAGACGCCGCAGGTGTGAAGGTGTTTTTGTGCCTCGGCGGTGCTTTCTTAGGCGATTAGGATTTGGAAAGCTGGATTTAGAATGTGTATAATAAGTCGACGATTATCACGGGAACGCGTCCGAGGAACGGACTCGTTAGCGTTAATTATACTCCAGTGTGATATTACGAATGGAGCTGACGCGAGTTGTAACCATGTTTGTGTTGACCGCTTAGACTCGTGGACACGAAACAAATCGCCCTATCCAATTATCCAATTTATTATCCAGCAGGGCTGCCGCTACTGCCTGCCGCATACTGTATTTAATCTCGTCTTTATCTATTTATATATCATACATTTGGATGGAACTCTCGTTTACTGCTGTTGTTGCTGCTGCTGCTGTTAGATTTCATCGCCACTTTTACTGAAATGTCACCACATGGTGGAGCGAGCCACTGAGGAGGTTGGCAATGCTAACTAATTATAAATTCGGCAAAATATCGAGCGAAGAAAGTGCAGAATAACGCGGGCGCGCAGCCTTTTGCGCCCTACGCAGGCACAACCCATAGAGATGGTCTTGAAGGGGTGTGGGTATCGTGTTAGGTGATAATCGCACCAGCAGTGTGCCAGGACAGCAATCCACGACAATTACGTGAATCCAGACGACCGCCCACCTGGCCTTCAGACGGCCCACCAACGGCCGTATCGCGCTAAGCTGCCACTGTTACTGTTCGCCGCTTACTCTGAGCAAAAGACCACTTCTCCCCTTTACCTGACTACACGAACTTGTGCGCACGTGCGTCAGTCACATCTTCTCCCGATCTATCTATCTACACATATATATATACATATATATATATATATATATATATATATACATATATATATATATATATAACAACTACATCGTCTTAAACAGCCTATATAGTGTATGTACACATTCGAAGCACTTCATGTGGAATCATCTAGGGGAAACGATCGGAGCGGATCGAACGACAGAAGCTAAAGGCTCAACCGAAAAAGTCGGAGTTGTAAAATCTCCCTTTTGCAACAGCCGCACTTGTGTTGCGTTAGAACATGCGGCGGATGGATACTTCTGCTTCTGCAGCGGCTTCGTCTTGATTGCTCCCCGTGTGCTGATCTGAGCCGCGTGCTGGCCCCAAGCCGCAAGCAATACCATATGCGCAGGGTTATACAGACAGGAAATCGGGCAGTGCCAGCGGATCGCTGGCGACCGAAGCGGATCGCCACTCCGCCAGTCAATACGAGCGGGCGCCGCTTTGGGAGCGAGCGCTAGGAGTGAGCTGAATTGACGGTGGTCAATTTTGAGGATTGCTACAAATATCACGGCAATGACGGCCGGCCCATGTTATGATTATTATTGTTATAAATTGTGGAATTTCATCGCAGATCGCAAAGTCAATTAGATCACCACCGTTCGGTTTCGGCCGCAGCAACGAGGTTTGTTCATCAGTTGCAACTGAATGCGCAAACGTCGACGGCCATAACGATGATGATAGCGGCAGTATTTTACAGTCTAATGGATGGTACAAACACGCCGGCATAGGAGCCTTGATGAAAGGCTTCGTCAAAACAACTAGAAATATATAAACGTATTGTTGTATAGGGAAGCAGGCCAGAGAAATTTTATTCGTTGGGACGACCACCGTTCAATGATGCTGATACCGATGACTGCAGCGAATAAAGACTGCAATATCTCGATGGTTATTAATAATGCTACAATATGCAGCATCGACCAGCGACACGTGCCGATGCAGTCATATATTTAGGTGAATTTCTTGTACGCGAGTGGTGCGTCGGGCTATGGCATTAGCAATGGCAGGCAGTATACGTTACTTTAGCTTGTTTCATTTCAAATCAAAGCCATCAGCGAATAAATTGTAATTCCATTCTGCGTCGGTACATGACATGATCGTTGCGTTGTAACCCGAAGACCGTCACCCGATTTTGTGGATGTCCGATCAATCGGTCGGATCTCTCTGATTCATACGCCGCCGCAATAATGAATCCCACTAATAATGCTAGTAATAATAATCCGGTTAACTCGCTGCTCGCTGCTAATTGACTTATAGCTGTTACAATTATGATAATAATCCGCTCCGGGATGACTTTGCGTGCTAATCGTCAATGCGGTAAAGCGTGCTAGCACGAGGGGTTCAACGTGTGAGCCTTGTGGGAATCGTACGCTCAATCGCACACATATGTATAGCCGAGACCTTCGCTGAACACAGATGCGACGATACTCGGCAGCCGAGAGTCGGCAGCCAGCAATGAAAAAATTAGAAGCAAAGATGAATTTATGCCTTGTCTATGGATGCCCACGCTAGCGGATACGTGAACCACGATGAGGGAGGCCTTACTAACCGACGCCAATAGGCCGCCCCCCCTGCCTATCCGATTTACCGTACGTGGTCTGTGATCGCTGATTCAAATGATCTAAGAGGTATGCTGACACCGCAGGAGCAGGCACAACCGGATTACCTGCGGATGCTGGAGATGCCACCTTTCAACTGAATATTTGCTTCGATATATTCTATTTTCGTTGCGACCACGTGCTGCTGCTGCTGCTGGTGACGATAGCATTTGTAAACAAATAAACAAACAAACAAAGAAATAAGTAAATAAATAAACAAACAAACAACCAGTGTGTTATTGATGCGGTTGTTTAATCGGCACGAGCGACGAATTTCGCCAGGTAGGTGGTACGTATCAACTGCTTCGAGTAATTTGTCCATCTAGAGCCAGAAAATCTCGTTCATTGTTGTTCATCCACAGATCATTAATGCATCCACTATTGTCTATTGGATGTTGTAGCAGAACTGTTGTAATTGTGCTGGGGCAGTATGTCTCCGACCCTTTAACGCTGCTAGGTGAGTGAGACATGGAAGCGTATCTTGGCAATTGCACAAAGGGTTTCTTGATAGCTAACGTTCAGCGGAACGAGCCCAGGACCTCAATGCTAAAAGGTACCACTAGTCCACGGTAGCGAATTATCAATTGTCATGTTCCACGAAGAGATTGCATCCGTCATCTCTAGATTGGCAGGTACTACAAAAAGCCAGGGCGTCCACAAGCCATATTGGCGTAGACAATGGTACCGGATCAGCGGATTTTTAATTAAACATCAAATTAATTAAACGAGAATATTTTCAGTATCTTCGACCCTTGAGGGCATTGTTACTGTGAACGGATGGTTCCGAAGCTTCTTCCGACTATGACTTCAAACCATGTGTGGTGTTCTGCGGGATTCGAACCGGAGACCCCTAGGGTTCCAGGTCCTCGACACCACACCCACGCGATCCCCTCGATCGTCTAGGGGTGGCTTATCGATAGCTGTCAAATTTTCTGGTTGTACTGAGTCAACCGACAGACCACACATCCCGACTACGAGCTAGACGTTGGTAACGAAATGTGATCCAGACAACATGCCGGCAAAGACCAATAGAAGATCCGGGGTGGATAATATGCCAAATATATCCGTACATGTATTGACCTGTGCGAAATGACCTACAGGTACCGCACTGACCAGCACCATCAACACAGATGGTACCACCTGTGGTGGGTAGTTCTTGTCGTGGTTACGTCAGCTATGTTGTTTACTTAGGACGTTTTTGTTGATTTGAATGCACCGATCACCATCGTTAGGTTATCTACCGTTCCGACTTTCGAAGGCACTGCAAAACAAATCTTTTAATATCCCACTATATGTCGAAACAGAGCGTTGACAACAAGCAAAATAATCGACTAGATTACGCTGCGGGCACTATGTTCCAGCGAGCTCGCTATTCATGAGCAAGCATATATGCCTTGACTAAAAGTACATATGCTTTTTTTATACCATTGCTTACCTATTCTATATAGAGCAAAAATTCCTTATATATCTATATATGTATAAGTATAAGATACCTTCAGTCTACCCGGGTCATCTCATTTGATCAATTCTCATTGGGGATAGATGTGTGCGCGAGAGCGTCGAAAAGCCTCTCTTCAATAACAAAAAACCACTGCCAATATTCTGTAGATGCAAAAACATAGGCTCAGCGCACATAGCTCAAACGAACGGCTCGTTAACTATAGCCACAGAAGACACAAGAATTCAGGCAAAAAACGGACCGTCGAATAAGAACGCAATAAACTCATCTCATCCGAACACAAAACGGTCATGAAGGGTGTGACCCTCAGCTCAAAAGTGCAATTCTATTTTAACTCGTCGAACTCGTTTATATACCTCCTTGATTTCACAACACTGAATGAACCAGAATCTTTGTTGAAGTGCATATCATTACGGGTAGACCTCGAACGATTTTTGTCCAAGCGTCGATGTTCGGCAGACGAGGGCAAAGCGTGTCGAAGCCGGATTGGAGCTTCTGCCCAGAGGGAAAAAATCGATTGAAAGCTTCCCGTATAGACAGGGTTACTTTGGTGATTTCTGTATGGACAGAAATGAGGGCGGGGTTGTGTGTTGTGGTCAACAAGCGATCAACAATCATTCAATAGGCGCTTTTTTTTTGTTCTCTGAAGTTGATGGCCGACCTGCGCTGATTGGTGACGGAAATGTTTAATTTTCTATAAAATATGCAGCTCGCTAGGCGTGTCAAGAGCGACAGATATCATTGACCTTGCGAGTATAAAAATAACGTTGCGTGACTCCAGTGGGCGATATATGCATTAACGCTCGATAAGTGACACTCACCGATTCGGCTGCCTGAGTCGCACCAGATATCCGGAAGAATATTTTACCGTGTCCGGGGAGTGCATGAACTACGATTGTGCAGCCCCAAAGGTAACTTGGACCCCCGGTAAATGCCGTGGCTAAAACGAGACGTTGCCGTTCGGCTGCAGCTATTAGTTACGGGTTAGCGTGAAGGCAAGCTGCCGCACGCCGCGGACAGTATTTTTGTAAGGTTTACTTATTTCGTTCATGTGGATTGCACAATATTGATATGTTCTTCTTGTTATCGGAAAGCTTTGGCCAGAAGGATTGATTTGCTTTTGTTTTTAGCCACGCGATGATCAGACGGTTGATTTCGATGGAGAAATTGCCTGATTGTGTTCAATACTATTACAACTGTCATTAGGGCTGACTCTCAGCCTTAAACATTTAACGTCCACGTTATTGCTGCATTGCATTGCTTCATAAACTGGACAGTCCCAAAATGTAAATGTGCAACGGTGGTGATCGAATCCCTGTGTGTGCACCTATGTGTTGGTCCTCTGGCTGCAAGGAAGGCTCAGACGAATGCGCCCACTACGGCCACCGGGGACTCGATTGTGTTCAATATCTAGTGGTCGTTATCCGCTGCTCGGGATCCGCTAGAAACTGAGTGGTCAAATCAAATCTCAGATGTCATCGCGAAATGAGTAACGATTTATTCTAGACAATTAGCGAAGTACGCGTCTCACCAGTGATCTTCGGGGGGCCGCAATTCAAACGAATCACACATTAAACAAAACAGCAGATGGAAATTGTTGGGTTGGGGGGAACAATGGCGATGAACGATGACTAAATTCAGGTTCGTCTGTTAGCTGAAAAATATGACCCGGGTCTCTACTGCCGATGACCAATGCGGTTGATATAGAAAAGATAAAGGTTCCTCCTATCTGGTCGACTTGCCAAACATCGGCATGGATATGCCCGAGGCAGTGACAACTTGGCAACGATCGTGTGCTGATAACTTTCTGGCTAATTTATACAGAGTAACGACAGTACGGTATAGGGCGACGACCCATGCCCGACACAGGGCTGTCATGTCGAATCGACTGTGGCATGACAGCAATTAGCTGGTGACACTCTCTCCACGCGTCGTCATTACTTCACAGGCAATTAATTATGTCAACAAAATCACTGCAACGACAAAATCACCATTGGGGTAGATGGTGGGCGATAGAGAACACATAGAATAGTCTATGAAGACGCGACAAACAGACAGTTCCGCCGCAATATCGTCCATGTTCACCAATTAGCAGGCGTGCATCGAAATATAGAGACGCTTGCCTATAACGTTTCGTCGACGTTAGAAGGAAGTCAGCCAGGAGCCGGCACGATTCGTTCGTCGTAAATATCAACATTGCTGATTTGCCGCTGATCGCTTTGGAGTCGGCTTAATGTCATCGACTTCTAAGCACTTCGACCACTACATGCTACCGTACAGCGATACGTAGAACAGCGTGTAGATCGGTGGCCGGCCGCTCAAACCGTGGACATGAACGCTTACAAGCATCCGCACACACAAATATAAATGCACCCTTTCAAGCAGTCAGCAGCCTGAATTGAGAAAGTTGCAGGTGATGGCATCGGTATTATCCACTGTTCGACGCACAGCAACACACAGCAAGGTTGTAGCTATATCGTGCATTTTCATCGATTGAGTAACACGCGTGAAAAAAGCCAGGGTGCATTATGTAGATGAGTAATCTTAGGTATATATATAAGGTATATATATATATATATCTTCGGCGTTCAATTGCTAATTGGACGTTGATTAGCGTGACTAATGAGTTTTTATAAAGCTGCTTTCTTTTACCGCCGCTAAAGAGAGCTTTCTTTTAAGGTTTGCTGTATATTTAGAAGATAACAAAAGTCTTATTATTATTATTATTATTATATAAGTCGAAGAAAACACAAAAACAAGAATCTATATACAACGAGCGACGAGGGCGAACGAGCACGTGATGAATAAACATTTGTCATTTGTAAACATTCGTCAATAAACATTTGTTTTAAAAAAAAAAAAAAAAAAAAAAAAAAAAAAAAAAAATATCAGCAAAGCCATATTGGTTATATCATATCTTACAAACTGTTGAAGTCGACCCTGTGTCTTGATGATGGATGTGACGAAGTCTGAGACGCCAAAAACTTTGCCGGGGTAGCGGGTTCGAGTCCCCAGGGCTACTACATACGCATAGAATATTTGTGTGATATCATGATGGAGTTTAGGGTATGGCTGGATGCCAGTGGGCGATTACGTGTACATTGTATGATATGAAAGCACAAAAAAGGCCTTCACGAATTCTGGTGGCTGGCCCATAAAGAAGCACGTTCTCATGGTGTTCTCACACAAAATAGGATAGCTTTCGTCTATATCATATCTCTCGCTTGCACAAATGGAATTGTCGATATGGCATGGAACAACAAAAGGCACAGTCAGGTACATCGCTGTAGAACTCACACTTGGAGGACGAAGAGATCAGAGTGATTCCATACGAACCAAGGTGTTTTGGTTCAGCTAGTGTTCGAGCCCGTAGTCGGTTCATAGATGTCCATTCGGCTAATAACTCCTATCAAGAAAAAAGAACAGAGTCTCAAACTCGAGACGATGAAACTCATCGAGCCGAGTGCGACTAAATGGCGGTTATCCCTTATTTGTTGGTACGTGTCCAACACCATCGGTCGGTGGTAACGGTAAGGCTATATTGGCTGATTAAAGCAACTGCAATCCTTATGCTTTAGTTTTCTCATATGTGTTCACCAGGTCGCGGGACTCGAGCCAGTGCCCGCCGGCTTCAGAGGCTTAGCCAGACTTAAACCTAGGTTGGTGGTGCCGTGAAAGATGACAGGTCTCTATTCCGCCCTCTCTATCATTTTTCACTGGCCATGAAGATGTCATATGCAACCGTTTCAGGGAGTTGAAACATCTTGAGGATGTCTTCAAAGAAGAGACGAAGTTTCTGCCAGCAAATACAGTAGACGATTTCGTGTTGTGGCGTGAAGACCGCGTGCTATTGTTAGGACTGTCTTGACCTGACTCTGTATGATCTCTCTTGTCAGGTCTCTCGTGCTTAATGTAATATATATATATACACCTGACACAGGTGACTGAAATGAAATAAGTAAACAATAGATGTGTGCATAGTTTCTTCCGGATGATTCGAGTTCGGTATACGGCACTTGGTGCTACCTTTCAAATGGATTAATCATGCGAGCATTCGATTATGGATCGCTACGCTTTTTCCCCGAGGTGCAATCAAGAGATGGGTGTCGTCAGCAAGTGAACTAGCATAACGTCGCCTCTTCAGCCGTTACGAACGGTGAACCATACGTCGAGTCCTGGGGTAGCCGATGCGTTCACATATCTCAATACAGCAATTTTGTTCGACACTCAAATAAGACCAAAAAAGCGCCAGTTTCGATGTGTTGCTTGCTTTCATCTACATTGTCTCTGAGTCTGTTTGTTGTGTATGTGTACACCGCACCCACTTTCACAGATCTCTTCCTCCCAAGCTGAAAACTTCATGAGAGTACTATTGAATCATTAAGTGAGTGCCCTCTGCGGCAAGGTGTTCCTTTGTAAGTCACCGTGAGCAACAAATCGGTACTATACAATATAATTTGATCATTGTTGATACCACTCTAGACAAGCCGTTCAAACCGATATATCATGCGCGAAAGAGTGGGAAGTTTTCGTCAATTTAGTCACTGTTAATAAGCAGCAGCAATCTTCATTTAATCCTGTGGAATTAAATCATTTGCGCAATAATGTGACATTCGTTATACTGTGTGTATTTTTACGACAACTCTGCAATTCCGGCAACAAACATCAGTTCTGTATTGTGTTTGTATAACAATTATTTGATTGCAAATGTAATGTAGGTCAGTAGCAGCGGTACAGGGAAGCTTCCCAATGTCGTTAGGGATCTTTCGTTAAATCCTTCAATTAGATGAACACAATGCATTCATCAGTCAATGTGGTCAATGAAGTCGAAATTTGTACTTAAACAATTTGGCAATTTCTTGTGAAAGGAATCCCGCTAGCGGCTACGAGCAATAAAACTTACGCTTCGATAAGGACCACACAACGTGACCGATGACGTCGTAATCAGTTCAATATATTGCTGCAATTCATATCGGAAGTTATCTTTACCTTTTCGAACATATATATATATATATATCAGTCTTTCTTGCAGCCTTGCTGGCCGACCTAAAGCCGTAATCGTTCGCAATTATCACAGGTAACGACAATGTGCACGCAACGTACAAAGTACAGGGGCATCTGCCATTTTTGATAGCGAATGGCGCAGGCTGTCGACGAGGACATGGAAGGACCTCTCCTTCAAATCTGCTGCGAATGGGCGCGTGTGTTCAGATCGCGGTCGTGATTATTATCGTGATGATGGTGGTGCTTAGAAAGAAGACGTCCGTGTGAAAAGTTCGTACTCGTAGCCGCTTGTAGCCGGTATCTACATATCTCATATACTGAGAGATTTTTAGCCTTTGCAAATAAATAACCTACTTCTCATTGACAAGGTTGTCCCGTCCGAAACTGTGAGAACTTCCGAGCTGTCAGCTCGAATTTTGAACGTTACTCGTTTTCTGTATAATCCGCCTCATTAGATTGCTAACGCTACGAGTTCCAATGTCCGAAGGAGACTATTCATTTATTTTTTATTCGTTAAATAAAATCTAGATAAGAGATTGTGTCTCTCGTGGTGTTCGTACGTTTGAAGAAAATTTCCTCCTCTGCAAACAAGAAAAGTCCTTTATATATATATATTGAAATATATAGAATGCGCTGTACCTCTCACTAGGATTTGGATAAAACGTTGTCTTCGTACAATGTGTTATAGATACAAAATTGCTAGGTTGATATACAAATCTCATAAGTTTAATATTGAAGCTTCCCTTGTTTCCTTATGATCTTAACGGATTTATGAAATATCCCGATATTAGCTAGCAGCTAGGTAAAACATATCCATTAGTCCAGCAGATTGTGATGGCAATTTGCTTTGTTTATTTGGTGATTTGGTCGATCTTCAGGTGTCGCGTCAAAACCAACAACAAGTGACTTATGCGGCATTAATGATGGCGTCCTGAAGTGCTCGCATGTTGATTAACAATTCAATAACTGATATAGTTACGTGCGCGTAGGTCGATAATAAATGCCCACTATTGCCGAGTGCTTGGCACATGTGCCTACTTTTGTGTAGTTCGTCTATGATTAATTTATTTACTTGAATTCACTTCGAAGAAAAGAAAACAAACTGAAATCATTTGATTTGCGGTCAGATCCAGCTGTTGCGAGTTCTGACACAGCGTACACATATCGTTTAGTTGTTCTAGTAGATACGCTACCCACCTCCAATCAGCTCGCTCACACAAATCGTCAGGTGTGCCCTCGTACGTAAACGGCCATCTTCAGGCAAGAGTCGCTGTGTTTCTTGAATTCCACTATTACTTCCCGTTGCGATTTAGTATCAGCAACAACAACAACAACAACGTTTACAACTATTGTCACATATATATATATTATATAAGCTTACCGGTTCGTGCTCGTTGACAAGCTTACTTCTCTCTACGAGGTTCGCTGCTCAAGACGCACTGGTTAAGCTAAGAAAGAGCAATCGAAATCGAGCCACAAAATTCTGCTGCTGTTGACCACACTTCTTGCGGTCACCTTTCGGAACTACCCCTTTGACCTTTGGGCCTCAATGGTCCGCCGCTGCGCGCTGCGCCCCGTCGATGGTGCGCGGTGTGATGGTGTCGGTCAGGCCACTGGCGAGGTGCCATCCATCGGCATTGCGCCGGATGACGAAGGCTGCTTATCTTTCTCTCACCAGGCAAACACTGGGCCTGCTTGCCTGACCGGCAATGCATTTAATTACCGAGTTCATCAGCGTAATTTCAAGATCACAGAGGCACGTGTCAGAGCCTTATCTGTGACGGTTCCAGGTAAACTTCGGGGAAGGTCATCCGTCGGCGTGACATGACGAAAACGAGTGACCACTACAGGTGGACTGTATTTGCTGTGTTATCTAAATCGTTCTGGCTGGGCGTAATTAATTTCCACTGTAAATCGTCTCTTATCGTAGCGCGATTTTGCGGTAGCCGACGATTTCGGCAGGCTTAGAATATCTCCGCCTTGGTATAATTCTGCTCAAGTGCTCGAATGATAACGCCATGATCGAAGGCGGATATTATGCGGAAAATGTCACACATCTAACACTCACAACATAAGTCAATTGATTATGGTAGACGACATACTGACATATATATATATATATACAGTAATCAATTTGTACTTTTGCAACTCACTTTTCGGTGATTGCTTCCACATGTAAGCAATGGTGATACCATATCAAAGACTGGCATGTGTATCAGTTGATCATCTTCTCAAAATGATTTACGAAATATTCGATCGTGTCGCTATCACTCTGTCGATTGGTGAAGGCAACATTCCCGTAAGTGGTCTGTGTTAAAGTACCAAATAGATTTGCATAAATTCAATATGTATTATTATAATAATAATAATAATAATAATAATAATAATAAGTGGTCGACGAACGGTACAATGTGGTACATCGTTGATTGAAACGGATGTACTCTTCAACGGCCGCACGCTCCCCGTTAGTTGGGTGGACAACTATGAAAACAGGTACCCTACCTCGTTCGTATCGCGGCTCGTTGACCATGTTGCCTGCGTACAAATTGATGAGAAACAGATAGACGAATGGTGTACAGCATTGCTTTGTCTGGTGGTGACCTCTGGCCGAAGACGATGTTGTCATACCGTTGTTGCCTCTACTCTCATTGATCAGTTCAACATCTCGGTTCTGTTACTCAAATAGCTTTTGTTTTCTGATAAATAATACCAGAACGATAGCAATGTGACGAGCGTTATTTCAATTATATGCAGTTGTTTCTCAACGTACGCCTACAGAGAATCACAAAAATTGATAGCGCACAAAATGAATGTTGGGCGTTCGTCTCGCATGACGATCACGAAATGTATAAAATCGACTGGTGTTGTTCATATAAAGGAGAACTTCTGTCGTCAATAATTACTATCTGGACTCGAACTAATTAGCTGGATTTTCGGGTCGATTTTCGCCGAATCCCGGCACTGTAATATAGTTTCTAAAAAATAAACTATAGTCCAATGACATGCACATTGCTAGACGTTTGAAGAGCTCTGAGAGGATTCGGACAATGTATATAAGCCAAAATCATCCACCAGGCACACTTTGCACGGGAACGCTATTCGTATGACTAGAATCGGCCATGGATCGACATTACTTATACATTCATTGAAATTTGCATTTGTTGTTTTTGAGGCCAATTTCTAATGGAACACAACAACAACTGGAGCGTGAGATCTGCTAAGGCTTATTTGCCTCTTATATATATATATATATATATATATATATATATATATATATATATATATATAAGACAACAACAACAACAACAACAACAAATAATAATATATATATATATATATATATGGTGTTTGGTACGTAGGCCTGATCGTGGCGAGCCTAATCAATCAAATTGTTGCCGATTTTATGTTTATTATTTATTATATATATGTTTCTTGTATGGTATAACTATTCGTTTCTCGTTTTTTTTCTATCTTTTTGTTCATCTACTGCATTCGCCTACAGAGGTAGGTCAGCCTCTACATCCGGTGATGTTGTTTATATTTCGCTTGTGCTGCCTTGGGACGACGTGCCGACATCGGGGTATGATTACGAATGAATTGTGAACACTGGACGTCGGAGTATCGAAGCAAAGGCCGCTGATATCAATTAAGTCGTGCACATTCGTGCCTTAATGAATTCATTAAATAGACAAATTAATCGCACGTAAATAGTTTCATCGATGATGCTGCATCCGTTAGACCATAATCGATGCTGAGTTAATAATAATAAAATTGTATCTATTATTTACGCTGATATTGGCTGCATATATATATTTTTTTGCTGAGGAACTGTATCTTTTTACTTCGTTAAAAATTGATTTGCGGATAATTATTGGTGCTATAAAGCGCGATTAATTTACAACTTCATTTGAATATCGAAAGTTGCTGAAGGCATCCTGTTTTTCAACGGCTCACTTTCATGACTGCAACTCTGTCAATAAATCACAGCCATTTCGATCTTGAATGGCCTATGTTACTATGGACACAGTACCAGTTGCGAGAGTTGCGGGCGTCAACTCGTCGGTGGGCACATGTGGCAAACTTGCGCCTTTTGAATCCGCGTAGATCGATTGTGGTTCCAGTCCAGCCATATTCGGTCCACACTCTAATATTTCCATTTTTTTTGACAACCTTGTAGTCTAGGTACTAGTCCTATCCAGCGCACATCCGACCATTTTATTAAGTTGTATAAATACATTCTAATGACTCTTATGGGCGCTTCATGCAACTAAAGCGTCTTTCAGACAATTGAATCGCTTCGTTTATCAAGAAATCAAAGGAGAGGTACACATTTACTGTACCACTCAAGCTCTCGATCAATGTCTAACCTTTTTCTCATTATGCTTATCTTGCTTATAATAATAATAATAATAATAATAATAATAAAAGATAAGCATACCTATTAAATAAATCTGACCCGCACTGGTGTCTTAACTGTCCCACTCGATGCGATGACACCGATAACTATCCACTTCTAGATTGTCTCCCTGCGAGTATTGCCACCCACTATACTTCAGCTTGTAAGATTTTCCACACGATCAGCGCACACCTATTGATCTGATAAGTCGTCCGATCCGGTCGGGGTGTTCAGAAATTTCCATATACACGCACAGATATATATATATATATACAGTCACACAAAACTCAGCGTAACCAGCAGATCGGACCGATTACGATCTTGTCGTTTCGTCTGCGAACGCTGACGTCGGGGAGGCGACATCACGCCGCCGGTCAGTTTGGTTAAGTGACGTTACGTAAACGTCAGCGAGGCAGAAAAACACGAATCGCTTACGGCGCGGCTATCAACAATCCATAGCGGCAGTATCCGTTGCGTCGAGCGGCGAGCAGCGTCGCACGCAGGTGTCGTTCGACGGAGCAATGTTTAATCGAAAATCTTCATGAGATCTTCGACCACGAAGCGGACACAGATAAATTCGCATAGGAAAATAACGTCTGGGCTGCGATAATCGCGTCAGCCTTCGAATACAATGGCGATTAGTGGCAGCTCTTTGTTATTTTGGACTTGTTGTTTTTGTGGCATCCACAGGCAGACTCGCTAATTGAATCACTAACACGGTAGGAGTGTACGATACCGGGCACAGTATTCGCCTCAATCTGTCAAGGTAAGCATTCTCAGGTAACGATCGATAGTGGAGGTACACAAAGAGCGGGGAGAAATATCGACGCAGCAAGGTATCAAAAAAGGCAAAACTAGTCACTTGATACTATAATAACTGTAAGTAAATATTATATAATGAGTAGACAATATCAGCAGTGCGTCGTGATCGGCTCGGGGCAGCGTGTCCTGTCCATGATGGCAGTGATGCCGTTAGTAGCTAACGTATATGGCACAAGCAACACACATAATTGCAACATACAGGAGATATATATTAGATATATATATATCTATATATATCGTGCCGGAGCCTGATGAACACCTGTTAGAATACAGGTTGGCGCAAAGTGGTAAACGATTCTGGACGAACGAAGAACCCCGAAGTGTCCGTTGCGGGTTGGCCGCACAACGAACGTCCGGTGATCACAGCAGATCCGACTCGCGGGACGAGGGCGAATTCGGTTCTTGATCGGACTGAACGTCATGTTGGGCATCTGAACGTCTACCTTCGACACTAGGAAAGGCAAGCGAAAAGTATCGCGTTTATGTGTGCATCTTCCAGAGGCTGAGCAGATACGGAACGACACGAGTCGCCGATTAAATCGCGCACAGTTCCGCGATTTCAGGCGTTCCAGCTGAGGCGCTATAAATATCGAACAGCGAATGATAAGGATGATGTCGTATCGTTGTGACACTGCGTCGTTACGGAAGCACGGGAGCTGTCTCCTCATCGCGAAGCGGCGGTGTCGACAGTACCACCACAATCACTTATCCCGGACGCGTATGGCCGCCTAGGTGTGTGGTACAGGGATCCGTCCCCGCCGCCTTCACCGTCTCGTCTATTCGACAAAATGTTGTGACGCTGACAACACACGATGCCGCGCGGAGTCGATATCGCGCTTCGATCCCTTAGTCGTTAGTGGCAGATGAACGATTAAGGCGAATTAGGCGATTTCGGCGCAGGAAGGCTAAAATTCGCCGAAAGTCACCCGACCAAGCGCTGGACCGCTGCCCGCCGGGACAGGAGCGCGAGCCGTGCTTGTCAGTTACCCAGATCGATTTCTTCTAAGGATTTTTTAGTTGCTCTCAATTGTGTGTTATATATTGCTGCATGCAAGGGGTACAGTGCGTGACCCGCCATAACGATAAATGGTCAGATTTTGCTTTTTATTCTAAAACGTTCTGTGTTATGTATTTCATGAAAATAATAATGTTTATCACCAGGAGAGAGATCAATATATGTGTGCAGCTGAACTTGATTCAGGTTTGTACTAAGGACGACGGCTTTACGGACAAAGTTTGAAAATGTTGCCCTCTCTTAGACGAATGAGCTGATCATAGTTCTGATGGCTCGTCTCCGCGTGAACAATTGCTCTGTGGCTTCCTGAACGATTAACCATGTTGCGTTTTCATGGTGTCAACTTCTGAGGTCACAGTCCTCAGTTCTGCCTAAACCTCATCTGTGAGTGACATTTCATACGGTTGCTCAAGTTTTGAGAGAGAGAGGCAAAGGTAGGGTAAGATAAAGGTTTTATTTGTTTATTAAAGAAATCGCAGTTTTTAGTTTGCCTAAATGTCATCACGTCGCGGGCGTCGAACCCGCGACGAGAGACTTGGACAGAAGATGCTGGACAAGATTTCCGGATCGAATATCTCGTCTTGGACACATTTTTCATTGTCTTCAATAACGATGTGCCAAACTTTTATTGTGTCGTGCTAACCAGCTGGCAATATCTAACCTGATCGCGCATGTGCCCTCGAGAGGTTTCACCTTCAAACTTAGATCTCGTATAAGGAGCTGTTCTATTAGTTTCCGCTGGTTAATTGCACCCTGATCGCACCCTGATAATAATAATAATTTACTATAATAATTTTGACAAATGAGCGCTGGACTCACGAATGCCAAATCAGCAAACGAACATATCTTTCCAATGTGCCCAATCGGGCTGTATGTGCTGAAAAATTGTCACCCTACTTTGATTGGGACTGCCGCATTAATTAAAACGGCTACCGCTACTATTTTCGTCTTCGACAGAGGAAAGACCAATTGGTGACACGCCACAAATGGATGCGCAAAATCCCCCCCCCACACACACACACACATACACAAATGACAGCTAAACTTGACCACTACCGCCGTCACATCGACACGCTGTCGATGAATCACGATAAGAAAATCGATTTGGGCTATCGGAGGCAGACGATACGTCCTTCCATTTTGTTCTGGCCACTTGAAAACGAAACTAATACAATACGATAATACAAATTTCTGTTTGTTAACGGAACTGCAGTCGTGATAACGCTTACGTTCACATGATAGAAAAAAAAAATCGATCAAAAGGAGGAGTGTCACCTCACGTCATTGACGTTTTACGCTGTGATCATTGTAATTATACGTCATCGTTGATATTATTGACAACAAACATATTCTTACAAGACCATTGACAGCACGTATTGTTTACGTGCTGTACAATTTCTCTGACAAATTCGTTCAGCGACGTAAATGAACGCATCTTTCGACGGGGCGGCAGTCCCGAGTGACGGTAAACGGCTGGCGAGAGCATGTACACTCGTGAGCAACGAAACGTATCAGAAACGTCGTAATAGGCTTCGTTTGATGCCGATCATTGTATTGATCAGTTATTTTTGATTTACCGCAAATGGAACGCATGCTGAGGCAGATGCCTGTGGTAGACTCTGAGGAGGAAGAACCTTGTGAGAAGGTCACTCGTTCGAGAAATAAACGGGTACGGGCGAAGGCCCAAAATTTCTCAGGTGGATCTCCGCACAAGCAGGCAGACAGCAAAGCACATGTTTAAGAACTCTCCAATATAAACTATATGCTATAGAATGTTTAGTAAATGACATAGCCAGGCTTATTAGGCATGTGACAGTTGTAAAAAGTCGCCACAGAGCGACAGGGACACCGTTCTTTGTGCTGTTAGTTACACACACACACATTAGTTAGTTACTAAGAGAGCCATCAGGACAGACGAAAACGATTTTAACAACCTAACAGTTAGAAGGGCGAGCCTGCTTCATTGCGCATCGCGAAGCGATTTAAGGCACTTACGATGCATCTATTTGCCTTGGCTGTAAGCCTATTTTACCACTTTACCATATGCATTTACTGTCTATATGCTGTTCGGTATCATATATATATATATATATATATATATATAGTACCGAACTTGTTAGCGCCACCCAAAGCAATTTCAGTCCCACACCCTGTCTATGTCAAAATTTATTACATGATGAGTATCATATCTGTAGCTGGACAATGGTCAATTATCTAACCACACACATATATTCGATCTGTAATCGTTTGGTTCGTAATTTATTATTATTTATGTGCTATGTAATATTATATTATTTGATTTGTTTGTTCGCTACATAATGATAATAGTAATAATAATAATAGCTTATACCATTCCAACGTAACCGATATCTTCTATTTGAATTTACATTTTCTTCTTCGATCAACCCCTACTCTCGATGTCTCTCTCATAATCGTTGAGATATTTACAATTTACCACCAGCAGACATAGGATGAATATCAGTGGCTTGCATCTGTCCGTTGAAAATTTAACCTGAATGACTGGGTGCAGTGGCAACCAGCCACTCCGAGTCGATTCGTATGAGTTCAATAACACATATAGTAGAATGACTCTTGAGTTGGATATTCATTTGAAAATAGTGTAATTCGCAACCCCCTGGACACATATGTTGCCTTGCTCTCTTTCTCTCTCCCTATATATTTATATATATATATGTATATATTGTCCGTCGACGCTCTGCAGGGGTCTACATAATTTCCGTTATGATGCGTTACGTTTCTGCGATGTAATGATAAATGGTCCCAAATACGTCTATGTATTTGCTCAACGCGATTGTTAATTGTTTAACACTAAGGCTTCATGCCAATATACCGACAAGGGCAGGCTCTTACTATCGCCATTACATAGAGCATACAGCATTTCGTATAGGTACCACACACTTCCGTGGTGAATTGCGTTTCGCCATAACTGTCGTGTGATCTATTCTCGACTCGTGTGCGGCCATTGTTTCCGTCCTATTGAACTCTTGTTTCTTTTTCAATGTAAAACTTGCTCTGTTGACAGTGTCATTGTTGCAATAAACATCTGCTGTCGCTACCTCTGCTGTGATTGGTTAAATCATAGCGGACTAATTTGCGTTACACATCATTCGCATTGTCGCAACAGAACGAGGTTCGCTCGGGCGAACTATTAACGCCACGTCCAAACTGACGTATACGAGTTCCTTGGCCTTAATTAACTAGCACAATATGGCCGTCAACTAGCACAATCACGACAACAGGACAACGAAAAAATAACTATCGGACGACCATAAGCTTACATAGCGATGTACATCCGCATTTATAATACCGAATGTCCTCACATCTAGCTGCGTAGAATACCAGTTGAGGCAGGACTCCGTTCCGAGATTTCTTTCTTTGCTTTGCGAATCCCAGCCAACAACCCATGTCAACAATACAATGAGGTTGTCTCCTGTCTTTACGAGTCATATATATATATAATAGTACTTGCTAACTACTGTATGTTTGAATAAATATCTTGATTATGTTTATATGGGCTTGGATTTTAAGCGAGTTTTTGTTGCCGATCTGGGCGAGAAGTACAGATTCCGAGTAAACACGAGAATAAGCCAAATGCGAATAAAAATGCAACAATTCATTTTCTGTCCATATTCTTCCGGCTCTATACTTTCATATAGAATTTGCAATTGTTATCTAGCTGTTGTTTTATTTGCCGTAGAATTACATGCTATTAAAGACATTGCACGCTGTTTTATACGAGTCGTTTTCATATGACTTAGCACCTCTATATGATTGATAGCGGTGTTTGATCGCAATGTCTGCCATGCTATATTTAATCATATGAGCACAGGCAACACGTAGGTAATAATTGTCAACTGATTATTATCTTATCCCCTATGGGATGAAGCCTCTTTTAGAAATCATGTGCCCAAACTGCGCTTTAAGTGTTTTATGATTCAAGTACGGTGTATCTTGATGAGACGTTGTTTTCCATAGAACAATAATGCAGCTAACAGGTCTCTCATCGGCCTCAGTGTCGAAATCGTCTATATGTGCGGGGCTCAAGCCGCAGCATTTTAATACGAATGACGAAAAAAATGACGAAAAAAAAAATATATATATATGAGAGCCTTGAAGTAGAATCGCTACTCTGCATTGACTAGGCTCATAGTAAGAAGCCTTTCGGCGTTGTGTGTCACGCACCTCTGCCGAAGGTCACACGGGGCTGATGCGCGATGGACATCGCTACATTTAATCCATTCATATTTTCGGAACGCTCGAATAAAGTTCAGATTCGTCCTATCTTGGAGACTTTACCTTAACAACGTTCGCATTCTCTACGATGACGAGGGCTGGTCACGTTCGAACAACGTGATTCATTCATTCATTCAACAATCTTGAATAACAACACATGCTGTGAGGTGCGAAGGTGAGCTAGTTCGCCACGGGCTACCTAAGTACCCGGTTCTATCCGTTCGTGGGGACAACAAATTACTGGCGACAACTCATTATCTTACGAGGTCAACCCCTCCCGAGTCTCGAAACTGGGTGAGGTGCGTATAGCGACGCGTGGAAAGTATCGCAGGACTGTCGAAGCTGTCAGTAACTATATTCGCAGTTGAATACTTCCGTGGTTTCAAGCTCTCAATCGATCTACACTTTACGCATGGAAATTCCGTTACAAATCGTCATCGGGAAATCACAGAGACACTAACCAGCTAAACTGAATCTAACCCGTCATTATTTGTGGTATGAAAAGGAACACACGCCTGTACAATGTAGAGTAGCAGTAGGGATTCGATTGAAATCGGTTGTTTTTTTCCGATTATTTCCGTCTCGATATAAAGAGTCAACCGTCCGAGTGTCGATAGAACAAATGCAAGAGATGTGTCCACAATTCGAACAGCTACCGCCATCGTCGTCATCTTCTATTGTGATTGCACGAACAGCGTCTAGCTGACGAGACGTACGACGCTCGCACAGGACGAACGAGCCGCGATAATCTCTGACATAAACACAAGCGTACGTAGCATATGTACCCGGGCCGGGTTGCCAGTTGTGTGCTGTTGCCAGCCAGTGATGTCAATATATCTGCAGTCTGTGACGCCTGATGACACGTGATTTTAGTGAGATTTCGTATAGCGGCGACGACAACAGCGAACCGCGACATTCGCAGCGTCGGTCGTATGTGCTTATGCGCATCCACAATTGTCTTCGGCCCCGGGGGGTGGGGAGGATCTCGGTCATCGCGGAAGACGAAGCAGAACTCTATATCCACAATATGAGTTTTTGTGCAGATTGAATATCGTGTAGTGATCCAAACATCAGCATTTGTCGTCTTTAGAAATCGTCACCGATCTGTGACAAAAAAAAATCCAGTACTTGATTGTTTTGCAAATTCTCAGTCGGGGATAGCAAGGTAGCGAAGAAGAAGAAGAGGTGCAATGCTAATTTCAGACGGCATCTAATGCAAATAGAAATTATTATATGTGGATGCAAATTTTGATTCGGTTCGCGTCGTTCATGACCAGTTCGGCTCTGCTAATGCATACGGTGTCATTTTTCATACGGTATCATTTGAATATGCTATCATTCGTATTGTATATGGTTTTTGATCGTTCTTTTTTCGCATTACAACAGTGTGCGTAAAGAAATACGGAGCTTTGACTATTTACGTATGCAGTAATAAAATAACAATTTAAAATGTCCTAAATAGATTGTGAAGTTATTTTAAATTGAACTTGTACATTTCAAACTAAAAAAAACCCTCCTGTCCAGCGATACGATTTACGATACAAATTGCGTCCAGCGTCGCTTAATTAGCAGTGTCACTGTAAATATGGAATCAGTCTCGATTTTTAATCAAGCTAATCATCGACACAAGATCCATCCCGCCTTTGACGTCCGGTAGAGGAAATATGTTGGAGGTCAAATAAAAATGGGGACGTTTAGGGCAAATGTTCTAGCTAAAATAATCATATATCAAATACACAATTTCTCGTTGAACCCAGTGAAATCGAGTCGACCAACTAGATAGGTGTTCCGCCGACACAGTTGTCTTGGTCGAAACGACAGGGACTTTCTACTAGAGTCTAATTGAATATACGACTATGAGACAGAGGACGGGAACATATCAAGCCGACTTCTCTGTGAGGACAGATGCTTTCCAACGAGACTGAAGTCACCGTGGCTAGTCCTGCTTTATAGGAGCGAAGGGGAGCGACATGACCCCAATGACTGAAGGCCCATCATTGGTACTGGACCTTTCCAAGCTGTTTGTACCGGTCATAGAAGAACTACTAAAGAGGAAACAATTTTAACACGACTTTCTTTACCAGTAGTCAGGTAAAAAAAGCCAGTCTTGAGAGAAAATCGTTGAACAATAGTGTAACATTCTTGATAATTCGATTGTGTTTCGTTGTAACAAGAACAGTTCTATTGTTACAAAGGAAACCTATGATGAGAGGAGAATAGAATCGAGCTGTATATCACTGTAGTATTTTTGAGCAAGCCCTAGTATAGGTATGTGTAATATATTAGTTACGATTTAATCTGAGAGAGAAAGAGCGAGAGATAAGAGAGATTAAATTTCTCTAAGGAGTGGGGTGGTGGAGTCGACACTCGTTTTATATAAACGATAAGTTGATTTAAAATGAAAAGTTTACGACAACTGAACTATTCGACACGACTAACTCCATATAGCGCACATTTGATCAGACAAGGCAGAAAATCGAAGTAGCATTCGGGTGTATAAGTGATACTGAATAGCTGCCAGCGTGCCTATCATCTGATCATGGGACGAGATACGAGCACAGGTGGCAAGAAGTAGTGCCATATTATTAATCTGTATTCAGCCTGTGATTGAACAGAGGGAAGCGGATGGTTCGGTGAAAAAAGCTGTTCGAATTTGTGACTTTTTATGTGTGAATTTTAATATCATATATGCATTGAAACCACGTTATCGCCACTTATAATAATTCGGGGGTAAGGGGAAGAGGAAATACATCAATTTTGACTGAACTTCTAGCGTCACCAAGTACGCCTGCATACGGAGAACAGGTGACGTTTATCGTGATATTAACCCAATAGGAGGAAGCATTTAATATAAACATTAGGAAGTTACTAAGGATTAATTAAAATATAGCTCTATATATATATATATATATATGCTACGTACTTCTGAGCGCCCACGGTGTGAGTTTGCGCAGCTCGAGGAAAAACTGAAACATCGCTGCGGTGCAGTCTGCTCCGATCTCAATTTCGGACGTAGCGCGAACGATATGGGGCAGGGCTCGATTGAGCACACCACCAAGTCCATCGGTTATGTTTCCTATGAGCGTGTCCCATGTTAGGTTGTGGTTACGGTTCGAAAGGTCTGTCTGCACAAACTTCACATTTCTCTCAGCTGATGCGGCACAAAGAGGCAGTTGAATTCCATGGACGACCACAAAACAGATGAGACACTTTGGCCACCACATTCTAAGGTATGCGGCGTTTCGTTTTATACACAACACTGCTGAATTTGGGTGATCTCTTCGAATGATTCGTCTATATCTGATCTCCCCTTCCCCCAGTGCTCTCTGTCGCCCTGCAGTCGGACTCGTCTGATCCCGAATTCAGCCTGAGGTTGTACAACTCCAATCGGCACGCTCACTGATCACGCGCTTCGTGAGAGGCTTCCGCGAGGCAACCTTGGCTCATTTTAGCGCCGACTGCCGACTACACGCGGCAACGGAGGAAGCGCCCGACTAAACGGTACATTTACTTGACCAGGTACGCGAATAAGCCGACGTTCGGCAGCGGCAGAGTTCAAATCGTCTAGCGGCGCCAGTAGTACGTATCCAACAGCAGCGATTGGGTGGTCGCCCCGCTGCGCGCACCCCTTGGCCGAAGTCAGCCGCGTGAGTCGTTCTTTAAGCGGAGAAGAGATGTGGCTGCCCCCGTCCGTCCGATGTCGAACTTTCAGATTTGGGCGTCCCCACCGGCGTCCAGACCGGCCGCGGACAAATTCGCGCCTGGTTAGCAAGCGCGCGTTTGGTCTCCCTTTCCTGCCAGGGGGGAGTTTGCTCCTCGCCAAACTATCGAACCAATCGCTCCCGAGGCAAAAAGGCTCACCAACTTCCGCCGAAGAGTTACGACGCCCCGCGCTCCCCCGCCCCCGAAGTAATACAATTCTATATGATGAACTGTTCTGACCGAAACGGATAGCGCGCGGATACGGCTTTGAATTGAACTGAGCCACTGGCGGCGCATCGTAAAATCAGATGTGGCGATGCTGTACGCATTCGCACTAAGCGTACGTCAGCTGGGGACACCGCCTGCTGGACTTTTGCTCAAAATAGGACTGTTATATAGTAATTGCATAATTAAAAAGAGCCATACACTTTGCAGTGTTCGTGTGTATTTATGTAGCTTACTACATATATTTGACATGGAGAGACATTGGTATTTTCTGTAGATATATTTTAGGTGTAGACTCTGTTTCCTGAGTTCTGGCAAATGCTCTGTGAATAATTGTTAGATATAAATTAGATTGCTGCAGTGAGACTAGCCAGTTCTAAAGAAGTAATAATAACAAATATAATAAGTATTATTATTATTATGAATTATTATCCTAGGCGATGCATCGATTCCTATGAGAATGGACAAGTGGAAACTGCAAGAACTTACCATATCTGTTTGTCGAGCCCAGTGGCGTGGTGCATTTGTGTGCAATCGGAGGAAACACGTAGGTGCGCACATGAGATCGATCCCCACCGATATTCTCATTTGTATTTAGGGGTCCGTGTTACGAAACAGTACAAAAAAACAGTACCGTTGACGTTAAATGTTTAGGGTTGAAAGTCAGCCCGAAAACATTATAATTATTAGACTTCTCTGCAATAGGTAAATTTTGTAATGTGGTTCGATAAGGACAACTTTGTCCGTATTCAGTTGCCTTGTGGGTGCCCTTGTTAGAGAGGCCTAAGGTAAATCCTGCGTGGACACCAGACTTCACAACTAAGGTATTTGCCTGATAGAGAGGCTCTTACTAACTAAACCCAGAACCGATTTTGACTTGGGGCACTGACCGGGACTGCTAAAAGTATTACTTCAGTCAGTGCCTTGCAGGGACCGGCAGTTGATTACAACTTTGTCCTATCCCTTAGTTCCTCCTCTGGGGCGAACCCTCTCGCTCAGACGCAGCGGGTGTGTTCTGGGCATATTTCCCGTCGGACCAGCTCCGCTATCCGTGCCCGTCCTAGCCTATCCTCCTCCCGGAGGATCCTTTCGTACTTCCTCTGTCCCAAATGTCTCTGGCCAGGCACATGTAGGAACTGACCTTCGGATCCCGTCCTACATGGCCCTTGTCAGTTCGTCGTCCGTCAATTCCTGCCGTACTTGCTCGCTGGCTCCACATGCTGTCAGTGTGTGAAGAGGATCGCCCTCGACTCCTGCATCGCACAGCACGTAGACGTCCGACGCGGCTTTACCAATCCTATGGAGGTAGAATTGGAAGTCGCCGTGTCCTGTGACGACCTGGGTGAGGAAGTAGGTCATTTCCCCACCTGGTCTTTCCAGCCACGCCTTAATGTTCGGTATAACATTGCTCACTGCCGCCCCGGGATCGAGCCTAGGGATGCCGTCCCATTCTGCTTGCCACGTAGCTAGGGTCTGTTCCCGGTCGAACCTCCCCTCCGTGAATCGCCTCCGTCGCTGTTTAGCTCTGAGGTCCCAGGGTGCCGTTCTAGCGAGGACCATGGCCGCTTGAGTGCTCTCCGTCCTGTATGTTTGTGCGACTCGGAGAGCCAGCGCCCGTTGGGTTCTCCTGAGGGTCCTCTTGATGTACGCGCAAGACGTCGGGGCTGAGACCCAGACCGGGGGGCCGAACAGCATGATCGATTCAGCGACCGATATCAACAGGCGCCTTTTGACTTCTCGCGGGCCATGGATGTTCGGCAAGATCCGGGCAAGCCCGGCGACAGCTTTTGAAGCCTTCGCTGCCGCTATCCTGATGCGCGCGGTACCCTCATGGCCTTGTCCAGGTACACTCCGAGTTACCTGACCAAATCTATAAGCCTCGTGGATGCCCTTGATCTCTATAATAGGATTGTGCAACTCACCAAAAAGCATAGACAATAAGCAAGTGTTATTGTTTGGATGGAGCAGTCGGATACGGCAAGATTAGGGAAATGGTTATATGGCTACATTTCATATCGGGGTGTCGATTTTTAGCCGCTATTTCTCTCCAAAAAAATTCTTGAGGAGTTCATAAACTTCTTAGAGGAGCTTACCGAGGCTAACTACGAACGCAAAGCATGGGTTGGGGCAGTTGATCTGCCACATCTACGGGCTTTATACCTGCAGGATGGTTCGCAGGATCTAATCGACACGATCTAATCGTGATTAGATCGTGTCGATTAGATCCTGCGAACCATTCCGACGAACCGGAGTCCGGTCTCAGAGAGGCCTGTGCAGCCTCAGTCGATATAGACAAGCGAGATAGATTTCAGCAAAAACCGACAAACTGGCAAACTGGTGGACTGCAGAGATCAAGTGGCATGGCAAGTCTGTATCGAAGCTTGACGATAGATGGCTAGGTACGAACACCTTCAGAGACGCTATTAATCGGCACCTTCCCGAACGAGTGGAAAAAGGGTAATCTAGTTCGTTTAAACTAACCTTATGAGTTCCTTCGTTGCCTAACGCTAGCTATCGCCTGATGCAAGATTTGTGTTAGCATTTTTCCAGCACATTTCCCTGGGCTCTCATCTGGTTTTTCTGGACAGACTGAATAGGTAGTTATGTCCAAGCCGCAGAGTGATGCACTTGTGATCGCGTATCGTTTCGGCATTGAGCACTGCCCATCCCGTACACCACTGAAGAGTTCCGGCCGAGCAGATAGTGAGGTCGATCCATGCCAGCTGAATGCCAGATGGGGCGTACCTTCTTCTCTCGACGAAGATACGCTCATCTGCTCTGTTACCCACGATGAGATCGTGTTTTGCGAGCCATTCTACAAGTATAGAGCTCCCACGTGTGGTCAATCGGCTGCCCCAGCCCACGACTGATTTGCGTTCGTAGTACGCGACGACTTGGTAAGCGTTTCTAACAAGTCAATGAATTCTTCGAAGAGTTTTAATCGGGGAGTAATAACAGATGAAAACGCGCGCGGGGGTCGGGATGGGGGGGGGTCTCGAGGAATTTCGTGTAAGAATTCCCGCGTTCTCCTTGTACAAAAGATAATGGTGATAATTCTCACACGTAAAGGTACCTTTTATTTGATCAATAGATGAAACAAATAACCTCACATAAATTGGCACTGACGGCACCATCATATACTGCTTCTATTGATGTCATAGACTAAATCAGATTAAAACAGCTCGGCTAGCAGCTGTGCTTATCTTACAGTAATTTCTCCCTTATCAAATCGCACCCATTATGCCCCCTCAATAGGTAATATAACTAAATATCTGGCATAGCCTTCTTCATGTCCAATGCTTAACTATGCCACCTGAAACAAATGAACACGCGCCGAGTACAAACACTGCTACAATCTAGAAGAGTACTTTATTTTCATAATTAAGTAGGCTCTTTCATGTCTCCCCATATAAATGGTCACATCGGTCTCAACGATCATAATAATGAGCAACGTCAAATAGCTTTATCATTAACGATATTGTGATCTAAAATTACCCGCTAACGATCACCGGGACAATCGAAATTTAGTTTGCTGTACAGCGTTTATGGTTTGTTGGAAAATTCACTCACTGTATTATACAGAATGGATAAAAATGTGTTGCTATTTTATGAATTAGTGGCATTTCGTAACGTGACTCGCCATAACGAAAACGCTACTGACTAATCAATGTGTGTGCTTCTTATGCCAATGATCGTAGAGAAACATAGCGATAACCTAAATGTAACAAAGACTTCCGAACCTCCTTTACCTAATTCCAACAACACACACACAGGTCGTAGGTGAACTAACTGATTCATTGGCCATGAACACCGTTCTATCTAAATATATGTGGCGATATATTCACAGCTTCATACACCAGCTCATCACAGATCAAATATAGATATATGTATATATATATAGGCACCGTCTATTTTTTGCCATCACTTCCTATTGTACCCAGCAATCCACGTCTCATTCAAACAGTACCTCCTATAGATACGCACGAGAACGAAGATTCAAAAAAACAAAATAGCAAGACATTAATTCCGTAGCGTCTTATCATCATAGGGACATCTCTTGGGCAATTTCCATTCTTTGGAAGCGACGCCCGCCACAGCACACGCCGTGGACCGCACTACGAACAATGTCAGAAAATATACACCACACCATATATATATATATATATATATATATAGATGCGTCTCTCCATATCGCCTAGTCTCGTCTCGTGTCCACTGTAAACGATTCAAAGGTGGCTCAGAGATTTTGAATGTAATCGAACGATGGCGTTCTCTCCCGTAGACGCGTGTTCTGGAAAGGAGTCGCAGTGTCCCTGATCCACGCGCGCGCGACATGAAAAGAGGTTCCGGCAGGGGCACAGGGGCTTTCTGTGCAGGGGCTGGTTCGTTCAGCTGTGCGGGATGTAACACTCGTGGGGGAGGACTCCACGCCTCGGATAGAAGGTGTGATTGAGAGAATACGTCATTAGGTTGGTCACGTGACTCATATAGATGTCCGAATATCTGAAATGAAATAGAAAAAAATAACATATATATATATATAGGATATACACGCAGAACAACGAATTACCACGCTGTTGCAACTGGTGTAATATGACCAACACACTCATATGAGAGCGTACGGTTAGCGGAAGTCAAACGCGGTGAATTCACCTGAAGAGCCGCCGAGAGAAATAGGTCGGATTATGGTGGGTCCGGAAAACCGATCCGAAATTCGGATTGAAGAGACTCTTCGTTGTTTTTCGGAGCAGATCGCGTTCCTCCAGTAACGTGTCGATAAAGTCCTGAAACACAAATAAGACGAAATTCCTCTCTGAATAAAAACACAACAAAGCAGAGGGGTCTCTCATCTCAACAGCGAATAGTTTCCGGGGAAAAACAGACGACCTCTCCGATCGTGTTGTACCAATTCTGTCATTGTCGCGAAGCATACCTGAATGTCAGCAGAATCCTGCATATCGGCAATAAGGTGCTGAAGTGTCTGTAACCAACTCGCCGTGTGACGGAACTCCTCCGAGTTCGACGTCTTAATTTCGTGCTGATGGAGGACAAACAAAAAGCATAGTAGACTGAATCAGGATGAACATTTGGATTTTTCGATCTCATTGTAAAAGCAGCTTACATCAGGCACATGTATTTATAGTGTAACAAATGGAAAATCTAACGGATTTAATATCGAAAAAAAAAAGTAGTTAGGTGAATTGCTGAGTTCTTCTGACAAATTCACAGCAGTCAACTGGTGAGTGTACGTACTGCAAGCTCATAGAGGATGGCACCAGTTCTCCACCCGTAGTTGAGGGTGAGATCAGCGAGATCGTTGTAAATCTGATCTCCGAAGTATAGCACAGAATGTCCTTCCCAGCCTGTCATTTGCTGCAATTGATTCACTGTTCCTTCCACGTATACCTTTCCTGGAAAGGCGAATTCGGCTACATTAGCACTATATATATATATATATCGCACGTTTTCATCTTTTAAGCTTTTCGTCAAGATTGCAACAACCGGGTCTCGTTACCGTCGCCGGCAGGCAGGTGCGCAGGACCAAGGACGACGTCGAACTCGCGGTGGCAACGTTCAATCAGTCGATCCACATCTTTACGCTCTTTTCGAGTTTGTTCTCTTCCCGAAACAGTCATAGGCGGGCACACTTCAGTCGGATGTCGATCGAGCTACAAAATGTTGTTCAACGCCTCAAGCTTACATAATAGAATATTCGCTGAAAAAAAACCTCCCAAATAAAGAGACAGTTAGACACACCTCGCTCAAGCTTAACGACGCGCTCCCACAGCTGGCTCTTCGTATCTTTATCGTACATGCGGAACGGTCTCAGTTGTTCGGTGAAAAATTTCGGCTTGCGCGCCTGCACAATGACCACGTCGAACAATTCCTGCCACTCCTCGCCAAGCATATACTGCATCCCAACATCAAGAAACTTGAACGGGCTGTTCGTCACGATGAACATCTTCTTGCCGTTCTCCTTTAGCCGCTGCAGGAACGTGCCCAGCTCGGGATACTTCTCCAGGTACGTGCCAATGTTCGTCTCGTTGAACATGTTGTGAATCACTGGGTGGATCGAGCCCACCGCATTTTGGACGTCGTAGAAGAGAATCTCGGGATTGAAAGCGATGTTGTTCTTGACGAAGTACTCGGTCACGTTTGAAATTAAGCAGATTTCAGGCACCGAAAACAGGTCGTTGAGCTGCTTCGTGCGGTTTTTCTGTCGAGACAAATACATACATACATATGTATAATATAAGCTTGCGATCGTCACCAAAGTTAGTCTTAACGGAATGACGTGTCAGGAGTGATCGTGCATGCTTGACAACGTACGTTGGCATTGTCTAGCCAACAGAACAGAGGTGAATCGAACAGTCGAGATGATATTCGGGGTAATAATATGAGGAAAACGAGTGAAAAACACGTACCTCATTTCCTGCCCGAATCATGTATTGGGGAATATAGCTTCCTCCATAGATCTTTTCAACCTCTTCGCGTGACAGGGGCGTGAGGCCGCGATATACAGACTCAAACTGGATCTGATGGAACAAATCGATCTTCATCAATACGCCCTCCTTGATGTCGTAATGTAGACCACGGATGGCGAATCCCGGCCGATACTCGAGCTCGCCTATGCCTTTGGGGTACTAAAATAAACGCGAATTGCAGTTGCAGTTATCGGAATGTCGTCCGAAATGCGGCCTTATGAGCTACCATTTACATGAAATCAATTACGTTATTGTTAATTAACCACTGGCTTTAGGACAGAAAATAGCTTTGCTCTTACAAGCACCAATCAAACTAAGAGATATATCATTCCTAGGCGACATCATCTAATTCACTAATGAATTCAAATCACCAAACAATCGGTGAATTACGCTCACGTTGTAGCTAACCTTGAATTTGTTGATTAGCCAATCACGCCCAAGGTCGTAGATGAGATAATGCAGTTGACCTGTATACACAGCCAGTGTATAATCATAATCAAAGCCATAAACTTCTACGCCGCTTAGGTTGAGCTCGTTGTTAGCGAACACCCCGTATGGGTTCACCTCCGGCGTGGGCATGGCTGCAAATTAGGTTATGACAGATAACGTGACGTAGTTTCAGCAAACATTATTAACACTTGTATTATATACCAATAGCAACTTGTTTACTAGCCACATGTTTGTTTAATACGTTGAATGCGAAGGACAGACGATTCGGCGCCGTCTGTAGCAAGGAGAGACTCTATTTAGGTAAAGATGTATTCAACTAAATAAATACGTGAGTAAAGTTCATTAGTGTCATCAGAAAACACGAGAGCTAAATGAGACCTCCAAATCTCATCAGAGACCGTCAAGGACAGTTAGGAACATGCCCGATACAGGAAGTTTCGAGCTGTAAATGGGAATCGCCCACGTCGACAATGAGCTAATCCATCTGTCCGATGGGCACATGTGGGTGCACAAATAAAACGTGTATAAAAATGTAATTAAATTGAATGATAGCACCGCCGGTCTTCTCCGAATGCATTCACTTCCGAAGGAATTTCTCGCAAATGGAAACGGGTCAGATATAGCGCCAACTATAGATTATAATACTAGAACTACGCTTCATTTCGGTGAAATGCTATGAACATAGTTACTACCTCCGACAGCTGCAAAGAAACCCAGACAGGCAAATTAGATTCAAGGAATTGCCATTTTTTCGACAAGTGCCTACCGAGATGAACACTCAGGGAACTTCGCTTTGAAATAACTTACAAGACGAGAGGGAGATCATTGACCGCATGGGTACGCACACAAGATAGACCATTCAAGTTAACAGTGTGATATATGTCTTTGGGCCAACCTTACAGGCCGAACGAATATTTTTTGCTTTTCAGCCCAGCTCGGGCTCCATTGCTCGCGCAACGACAACCGTTGAGCGAGAACTGTCGAGATGAAACAGAGCCTAAGATTCGCGGACAATTTTTGCTACAACAATTTGACAGCCATTTTGGCGTTTGCTTCGATTTCCTTTTGCTTCTATCGTGGTCGAAATGTCGACGGCATGAAATGATTGCAAAATGATAAATGGGATACATTGTCAGAAAATCCAACCCAATCTTTTTTTGTAAATCGTTACCCAAAAATTCACCGTGGAACTCGTATGCTTTATGTTCGTGAGACCATATTATTATTATTGAAACGAACGCTATTCGTAATGCTGGTTATTATTTATCAAAGCAAATGTGGTCATTTGGGATGAGCTTACATTGTAAATAGCATAAAAGATCTGATAACACATTTGCTCTTTATTGGATTCAACTCTGTGTTGTCCGACCTTTGTCTGAGCAACTTCGAACACATGAACACAGTGGTCTCGCGATCGAAAGAACAGTAACTAACATCGGCTTTGAGCAAAATCCGCACGATCGTCGAAACGGAGATCATTGGTCGAAACAAGCATGCAAGTAATTTCCAAAAAAGAAGAAAGAGTTCAGCAAATAGATATAGCTTTTACACCACTGTTTTTGTATAATTGAATATTGAAACATAAAGTATGAGTGTTCATTGTTGTCCGCTCTGATTGTGGGCGACAAAAACACGGCACCACTTCGGAAAAATCGTACACTGCCTGCCAAGCTGGTGCATACTGCATCGGACTATGCCACACGGGCTGTCTCTCGATAATTAATCAATTTATGTAGAAAGCAGCACTCTAACACCGCCAGCAATCTGCCACAGTGCACGCCAACGGAGATTGAAAGTCTCGCCAAAAAGTAACTTTGTTAGCATTGGCTGGCTCTCAAAGACCAAATTCAATGTTGTTACCGATTTTCTCTGCGGTACATCGATGTACGCGAAGGTAAACACTTTCCCCGCCACTAGAGAAGTTTGTTGCATGCCTGCATACGAGACATTGATTACAGTATATAATGTAATATCATTGACAAATACTACAATGAATGCTAGCTAGCGAGCAAACAAATATACACTGTATATATATATAAATCGCGCGTATACCTTCACAGGCCTGTTTCGCGCTCATGTACTTCTCTAGCAGACTCAGCTGTCCGTGGCCCTGCTGCATGAGTCGCTCATCGGGATCACGGGGAATTCTGCCCACGCATCGCACCGAACTGCGACCCCACTGAAGGGCCGATCCGAGAGCCCATCTCTGCCCAATCTGGCGCAGCATTGCGTGAATCTTGTACGAAATCAACTGACAGAACCCACCAACAACATCTGCGGCAAGTCAAACCGCAAACTGTTGTTATCTATATCCACTCGACTCGAATGTTCGAATACTTATCGAACACCGCTGAAAAAGGTCCGTCAACAAAAGGCAGACGCTAGTCGCATGGCTGTGATGGCGCGGCCGCCGCCGCCGCCGCCGCACACGATGAGTGATTCCTAACGCCATGTCGCCGACGGTCATGCGAATCTTGCGATCTCCCGAACGTGGCCTCTTTATGCTGTTGTCTAGCGGTGTATATCTCTCGAACTTGATTTCAATATGTGTTTGATTGTTGAGAGAGAAACTAGGACCGAAGTTGCTTTCATTGGAGTGAAACTTTCATGTTCTTTCGTAGGCGCTCCGCTAGCGGGGCGCTAGGGTGAGCTCAGCTGCTCTCCAGGGCTCTGTTTACAAACAAGGCCTTTCGGCGCCGCGCGGAAACCTCTGTCAGCTGAACATGAACTAAGAAAGTTAACGAACGCTGAGCTATCGGTGCCGCCGTCGGTAGTTTAAAAGGACACAGCTTGGATTGATAGACTGGATGTCGCAGGTTTGACTCGTGTCGTGGCTGGCGTCAGAGAATCCGTGCGGTGAATTGTTCCACTCGATATAGTTATATCGCCGTACAGATAATACGTGCCGAGAACTGTGTGATCGGAGAAGCACTTGAACTTGGTAAGCTACAAGTGCACATTGATGTTGGCGTAGTTGGTGCTGTTTAGTAGCTGATGTCCTATTAAAACGATGTCTTTAGATCGAACTATAGATGGGGTTTAGTTCAATTAATACTTATAAAATAATGAAGTATAGTTACGAACTTCAGTGTTATAATGTTGCTCCATACCTACTTCTATTGTTTTATCTATTTTTACTTGGTATAAATATAGCTGTTGTTTTTTTAATATCAGGTAAGATTCGGAAAATAATAGAGATGTATCGGTATTTTACAAGACAACTGTCGCAGTGATCACTCTAAACAATATCTCCCTTTTTCTACTAGCTGTGCAGTTCTGTTCAACTTTTGAACAACTGCGAATCAGCTGTGAATAGCTATGGGCGATGATCCCTTCAGAGCGCTGTTCGGATCGGTGAACGATCCGCGGCTCGAGGCGATACGCAAAGCGGTTGCGGATGTCGACGCTGAAAGCGGTGACGATAATCCCGGCAATATGGACGTTGATGACGATTACGACGATGAGGACGACGACGATGATGATGCTGATGAGGATGAAGACCAAAATGAGGTGTCACTTGATGTCGTCGACGAGACTGAAGCGATTAGCAGGTACACACTTCACCAGCTTTACGTATATACAGTGTAGTCTTGTCAGCTCGGTGGCTTGGACGGCTAAGTCTCTGGCTGTCTCTTACAGCCGGAGGCAGTAAGTTCGTGTCCCGAGACCTGGTGAAGACATATTGGAGAACTTAAGCATTGTAAACATTGCCGGTCCTTTAATAAACCTTTAGCTGAAGCGTTGGGGATCACGCCAACAAAATATTAATGATTAATATTAATGATTAACGCTAATGATTCAAAGAAAGAAAAACATGTGATTTTTGTTCATTTGTCTCATTGCTTCGTATGTGCTGGTACCCTTCTGTCTCGCTCAGGGTGATGCAAAAGCTTCCTGACGCTTTAAGCAAAAAAGCCAACAGAACCGCCCGTGGGCGTTCAGGGACGAGGTTACCGCTGGACGATGACTTTGTTGGATTGGGCTCGTCATCATCGGAGAGCGAGGTTAGCCATTTTAAGCAAATCAAATGGAATGGTGAACTCGGTGTTTAGGTTGTAGGCAATCACTTCGAGCCGCTTCTTCTTTGATTTCAAATGACAGGACTATCAAGATGATGATCGGGATAAGGATTATGAAGTCGGAGCGGCTGAGTTGCGAAGGCTCGCCAGAGAGCGGAGACGGGAACGCGAGTCGGACAAGGACACACATGGCCGGAGTGACGGATCAAAGGGGAGTCCTTCGAAAGGCCGATCCGATGACCCGCTAGGCCCAACCATACCACACGACGCGTATGAGATTACAAGAAATTTTCTTGAAGGTATGCTTTTAAATATCTACCGAACTAACCTATTTCTTGTAAATGGATGGATACTATCGGCAAGTTCGCCGTAAAGTGGCGAATAAAATGATAGACAATAAAATCAATTACGGGATGAGATGTATATGACACAATACCGTAAAGTATCTCTGAGTGTAACCATGAAGGTTCCGTTGAACTGGTTCATCATGTTGGAATCCGGCTGCCTAGAAAGTCTTTATTAGTGGAAGCATTCACTACTTAACTTTGTGTGACTAGACCTCAGATGGTGTGCAGCTCAGTTTTCTAATAAAGCTATTTTCTTATGGTCCTACGAGACATAGCCACCAATAGAATACATATTCAACCAGTAACTTGTCAAATTTCATTTGCCAGTGATATCTCGAGGCTTCGTCTAAAACCCTCATATCTTCAGGCATCGTTGTCGTAATTAAGGCAGGGAGATGGGTATATTGTGTTGCCTTCGTACGTTATTCACTTGTTTCCACTTTTCAGGAGCTATAAGTTTCACAGATTTTGCCGAACAGATGGACGTTAAGGATGACGAAGGTGAGAATTCTGGTGCCGACTCCGATGGTGATGCTGAAAATGAACCCGGGACCAGTGCTCAGCCAACAACAGAAACCAAGGTAATTAGCAACGTGCTCGCCCGAACTGCAATTCAAACACCCTCGATGTATTTATGTGTTAAGGTTAGGAAACTTATGGTGAGTCGTGGCGTATCAATGTTAAACTATTATAGAATACTACTGGAATACTATAATGGACGAGGAAATAGTGCCAACAGGTAAAAGCAATCGAAATAATCGAAGTTTGCTTGCCCTTCTCTAGAAACAAGCACCACCCAAGGGTCCGAGAGTTCGTCGCTTCAAAAAATTGCCCCGAGACTTGCAAGGCTCTTTGGGTCAAGCGTCCCTGCACTTGGCTGCCGGATACTTGGACAAGGCCATCGAGAAATGTATGGAAGTGATTCGCATAGCCCCAGATGCCGCCGACGCATATAAGACGCTCGGAACCATCTACATGCAGCAAGGTACGTAAGCCACTTGTGTACGCATGTCCCACAAAAAACTGAAATGGTTCATGTTTTCTAAACGGACCCGTTTCGGTTTCTCGTACTCTGCCGTATGTATACATGTGGTTCAGTGTATAGGCCTTACAAAGCTTACCTTGAATTCATATAGTTCGCCAATCGTTGTGATTCGAGACGATTATTCTAGGTTGGTGCACAAGTAATTTCGGCCCCTTCTTTGAACTTCAGTAGTTTCACTCACATGAACGCTAGGGGCTTCAAATTTGGCGGGTTTTTTTCAAAGTCATTTCGGAATGGACAGACCATATATATATATAGAGGAAGGTGTTTTTAGATATATTTCACGTTCAGCGGTTACAAGTGTCACCCACTTTTATAATTGAATAAAACAATGTAAATTACAGACCGTTTTGTCCGGATGCATTAGCAGCGTTGCCTAAGCTATCGAGTATGCATTCCAATAACGTCTATATTCGACATTGTTTTCTTCATAGTTTTCAAGATGGGAAGAATGTACCTGACACAGCGGGGATTCACTTTGTATTTATGATATGGAAGCGGTATCCGCAGCGTTAGAAGGAGTCTGTCGAAACTTGTGTCACTATATGGAATTTTCTGGTCGGCCACGATGAACAGACGATGGCGAATTGCTGGATTTCTTGTCAGTCAACTCGAGAGCTCAGCCGGGAGTGGTCAATTGCGCCGTAGTGAGTCGTCTACAGGCTCTATAGAAAAAGTGTTAATTTAAGGGAAGTGGGTGGCACATGAACTCAATGAAGATGCAATTTAGCATTAGTCTCACCTGCTTTATGCTGCTTTTCGCTGCTTGCTCAGCAAATACGGGAGAGTTTTCTGTACAAAATTGTTACGGGACATGAAAAATTGATATTTTTACGACGACAATGCCTTACGCCATAAAAGGAATAATCAGACAAAAGAGTAACGTAATACGTTAACATGACAATGCTGCTTTGGCGACCAGCTGTACTATACAAACCTTAGCTGGTAAGTTCTGCCGCACCCGGCATTGTTCCGTCAGGTTGCCGTCTATCCATGGATCCCTCTAGCACGGCCTGCTTCTTTCAAAAGATTCGGCAATTCAAGTGCTAATCAAAAACCCGAACTTACTTCTGCACCGATCTAACCAATAAACTAAACCAGATTCCGGACATGTTCACCTAGAGCAACAACTCCCACCGTCATTTTGCTTGAAGCCAAACCATAGACAGTGCCCTATGTAACGCTGCGTTTTGCTCTTTATTTTATCTAGGCGACGACCTGAAGGCATTACAAGTATCAATGATTGGCGCATACCTCCGTCCAAAGGACGCTCAGGAGTGGCACCGCTTAGCAACCTGGAGTATCGATCTCGCTGATCGTGAGCAAGCCCTGCTCTGTCTGAAGAAAGCAGTGAAAGCTGATCCTGACAACGCTGAATTCTATCTGGATATTGTGACGTTGGCCAGCGAGCTGGGCAACCATCTGGACTGCTTTCGCTATGGAGCTGCCGTCATTCCACGCTTTTCCGAGAATCAAGCGCAAATGTGTATTCAGCTTTCGCGGACGATTGCGCAAATTCAGTACAAGTATGGAAAGGTGAGCTAAACAGTCCATCATATCCCGATATGATAATGCTGGGATAAAACCGAACAGAACCGACCTTCGACCACCAACAGACAACCAAAAAAAAAGTACAGACAATCTATGGGATTTTCAGAGTCTCTGAGAATGTCGAGAGAATGACCTTATTATTTTTCTGCGTAACCTCTTTATTTTATTACGACAAAGATATATGTTATGTCACGGGCCTCAAACCTGCGGCCTTCAATTTACCGCTAGAGACGTAGCTGTCCAAGGTGCAGCGCGGATAGTGACAGTGCTACGCATAATTCACGCTTATCTGTGCTGCTAGGCATTAAGCGCCTAGTGCACTATTTAAAAAAAAGCCTCATTCATAGCGTTTGTTCGTGATAATAAAAGCCCAATGAACCAGCATGACAATTCACTGTTGACATATGTGTACATTTGAACGGCGAAGTGCATCATCTCGAAATAATGAGTTCATTGTTGAATTTCAGCCGAAAAAAGGAGCAGACGTGCTGGAATTGGCGTTTCGTCGCTTTCCACAGTCGATCTCTTCGGAAGACGTTCATATGCTGCTCGAAATTCAGGTTAGTAGTGATCGCTGTTTTGACAGTGGAACCTTTATTTCTACAGTACGACGTGATTTTACCGGTGCTTCTACATGCTGTTGTTTATTTCATGCGGAACTATTGCTGAATATGTTCAGGTACATGACACCGTTAACATTATTGGTGGAGTTTTCGATCGGTTGCCATCGATGGCATAGCCATGCAAAGAACCACCGGTTTAATTGTGAGCTGGATAATGTGTCATTTATAGGTGGAGGCAAAACAGTTCTCAAAAGCGATGCGTGTTTTGATATCGCATTGTGGAATCGATCTAACACCTCCACCTGAGGAGATACCGGACGAAAACGACCCGACGGACACAAAGATCTCGTTGGCGAACTGCAAGTCCGTTCGCATGGTTGAGCTGCCATTGGATATACTTGCCAAGGCTGTTATATGTATGGCACATCTGGGAGGCGTCCACCAAGCTAAGGAGATCATGGGTCCTATCGTACGCGACGGAGATACCGAGGTTCGTATCGTCCAAGATTGGTTTGGCGCGAACGTACTTCAAGCGTTTACTAGGTTCAATCATTTGGCTAGGTTTGATAGACAGCTCAAGTGAGGGGTTTCATTCCAGTTTACATGCTCGTCAGTTACTCATGCCTTCCAATGATCAAAGGGCAATTCTGGCTATAATCTAAATAAATATTGTCCAAGATCTCCGGCCGTGGGCCACTGTTAAAATGGCAAGAACTTCAGTCCTTGTACAGATTTTCCGTCGGCTAGATAAACCTCACGTAAGTAGGCCTATGACCCAATGCTTCGAAAAATCCTTCAAAAGCTAATTACGTCGTGCGTGGCTTTCCATAACAGGCGATGGGGGATCTCGTGTTCGATATGGCGGAAGCGTTCGAACAGAGTGGAGAGGCCACAGTCGCTCGTGAGCTTTGTGAGCTGTTGTTGCGCTCGCAACGATTCAACATTGCTGGCGTTTGGTGGCTTCTTGCACAGTGCCTCGTGAAGGATGCACAGCAGATCGAGCAGGCTATTCAGGTAAGCGTTGTCGTCACGTCCGTAGTACTGATGCCATTCGATCTACTCGCTAGAGATGGGTTGATATATATTATGTGTATATGTGAAATAATCTCTACAATATATGTATATATATATATATATATATACATGTATTTATATATATTTCTTAAATCGGTCTACGCCTTAGGTGCAGCATCAACAAACTGTGCAAAATAAAGCAGCAATCAAAAATAGCCTAGGACTCTTGCGTTCTCACCGCGCATGACCACCGTGCGACGTTTAGATCGACCAAGCACCCGCAACCCCGTTTATCTTTGGTCTGGGGCTCACTCCCTCGTGAAATTCGATCACTAACCTACATGAAGCAGTTTCTTCGATATTTGTGTTGTATACTATATATACACACACGCACCCTCGTGTTCTGACTAACTCACTGATCGACCTTGACCTGTTCGGCTATCGATGATTATTCTAGGCGTATGAAAGAGTGCTCGAGATGGCTCCGGATCACGCTGATGCTCGACTCATGTTCTCAAAGTTCCTCGAGAGCGTCGGCCGTACACGGCAGGCCAGCGAGGTACTTCGGGACACCCGGGATTTAATCCTCGTCAAACGTAGATTCGATCTGGCACTCGCTGGAGGTACCGTTCCACTCTCGTTACCAGTAATATATTGTCAATATTTCTAACAACTCCCTGCTGCTGTACGCGGCCCACAATTCTAGAGGTCTAGGCTGTTCGTCGTTGACACGGCATCATCGTACTGTTCAGTGGCTCAATCTGAAACCTGCGTCACGCTGAATCCTGTGTCTACCACTACGGCTGCGTTTCTTGGAGACAAAACTCGTGACGCAATGCAAGCAATTATGCGTTAAGCTATCATTGTATTATAGGTCATTGCTTAAGTACTCATTAACTCGTTGTCCTGAATCGATTCGATGTTGAATCTCTGTGGATTCTAAGATTTCAGTTGATTTTTAATGAAATTATTCAAACAATATACCGTGTAGCTTCGCCGAATGGGATTTCGTGTATTGTGGTAATTCTTCTATTTTACATAGCACACTAATGACGTCAACAGTACTAAGTAACTCAATTTTTTGCTCATTACAGACGACATGGACGAGTTCTGCGCGAGTCTATTCCACCTACTCTCGTTGGCAACAGTGTATCTACCCGAGGACCTAAAGCTCCCTATGCTTTGCGAGTGGACACAGGCCAAAGGCCGCATAGACTTCATCAAGGCAGAGCTCGCGAAGAGAGGCATACCAAGTTAGTCTGCGATTGATAGCACCCTAGCATTATAGCCGAGCAGATTAGGAGAGTTCACAAAAACCCTATACCCGTATTTTGAAGCTCCATCTTACTATTGCACACGATATCGTCGAATTGAGCTATATTGCGCAGTTCGTTTTGTCGGCGACCTACTCGCTAATCATTCAAATTATGTTTCTCCGTTGGATTTTTCCATTTACAGACGACTTTCCTTCGTACCGTCCGAACAGGGCTGAGTTTCATGGACATATACGAAAGGTCGGTAGTCGAAAATTTCCGCAAAACACCCGATGAGCTGTTTATTTATTTATTTTTTTGTATTAAATCGAATCTATTTATTTAACACGCACACACATCGAACAAATAATTATCATTTAATGTCGTCCTGGTGTGGTAGAACTCACATCCAGTTTCGACGTTACTATATAACAGCGAGCTTTTTCACTCTCTGTGGGTGGCCTCACGAAGGACACTTAGCTTGTGCTGAATCAATAAACGAAAATGAGAATAAAATATTCATGGTTGGTTTATTTAAGGAACTGCACTTTTACAATGGCGAAGTTCTCTAAAATGTCACCACGCCGCGAGGCTTGATGATTTGAATGATATATGCCGGTCTACAGAACTTCAGGCAATTTTCGCTGATTCGGTTCGCACTGGCTTAGCGGTTCTACTTGATCACGGTGAAAAATATTTATGATGCGTGTGCTACACATGTGTACTCTGTGACGGCCTGTGAGGGGTTTATTCACCTAGATGTTAGCTTGAATAAATTGTCATAAAACATCCCGGGCATAGGAGCTAGACGAATGATATTTTGTTTTCGTTTTGTAACTTGTTTGTTGTGTACTGATTGTGCTAAAAACAGGCACTTTCCTACCTGCTCCGCGAAGGCAAACTAGAACTCTATCTGGACATCTGCTCTCGAGCTTCGATCATCTACGCCCTCCATGATTCGCTACAGGACAGCTACCTACTGCATCTGATTACGCTAGTCGGAGCTATGCGTTTACGGCTTGACGAAGTCTGTTTTCAGGTACGACAATCTACGAATATATTGCCTAGGCTAGATCGGCGACACAGCATATCGGTGTACAAATAAATCGTTATGTAATGTAGGCGTTCAACGGGCATGCATGCCAAATGTTTATCCTCTGCTCAAATTACCCCCCCCCTTGGTGCGTATAGACCATTAAAAAATGTGCTTGTCCTCTACTAATTGGTATGCCTTCGTTTATCTGTCGAATACCTTAGAAAAGTGAGGTTGTGTAGGGAAGCGAGAGTCGCTTTTGGTTGTTGTTGTTGTTGTTGCAGAAAATCGCCCTCGGAGTTATGGGCATCAACCTAGGTCATCTCTTCGACCTCCATATGTCAGCCCTTTATACGTTCTTTTCTGGATTTGTTTCATCGTATTTCAGGCGCTGCGCACGATCTGTCGGAGCAACCCTTTGAGTAGACGATTGTGGAACATTTTCAATATACTCGTCAACAGGACCCTTTTTGTCAGACATAATAAGTATGATTAGAGGAAGACGTATTATGATTATGCATTTGCATGGTGTAGCCTTGTTATTGAAATAGTAGAGATGCAAGTAACATTCAGCACATCTTGATCTATCTGTTTATTTATGTATCGTTGTTCTGTATCTGTCCCCGCTTATGGACAATATGACGCGCTGGATAATGTCACATGCATTATCAATAATAACACAAAACAAATCAGTCTAGCCCTAAATATAAGCTTTCGTGTGGCATCGTTCCGTTCACTGAAAGGGCGCCCCCAAAAATGCTAGATAAGCTGGGTCGTTGCTAAGAGATTTTGTGATTTATGCCCAGGTTTGTTCTGCGATTACTTCGCCTGAATCCTGATTGTCTCGAACTTTGCCTCTTCAACGGCCACAACGCCCTGACGTTGGGTTCGCACCGGCATGCGTTGGCCGAGTATTTCTTCCTCCTCGAGCGACGAGACTGCCCGAAAGAGGCAGTACCCCTGATCACACTCTGCATATCGATCGCTTACTTGCAGATAGCCCTACAGAAAACTTGCGGTAAGTTAGTACGTAGTCATCAGCGATTGCATTCATTGAGCTATCTCGTATAATAGAACAATGGTTCGAATTAATAGAGTAACACGTTCGGTAAGCACTCGTATTTTTTAACAGATCATGCCTGTTCTACGTGGCTACAAATTTCGTGCACTTTAGCCTACCCAATGTGAGCTATTATCGGCGTTTCTCTGATGAGCAAGATCTTCGCGGGAATGCTATCCGCAATTGATTAGTTGTGGTTGAGTATTCGACAATTATATCATCGATGAAACCGGAATTAAACAAAATGTAGTGAAAATTTGTGTGCTCCGGTTTTAGTTACGTTAGTCAGTAGCGATTAGGACGATGGCCTGGAAGTTGTTCTATTTAAGACATCATGACAAGAATTATTGTTCTAGTACCGAGTGAGAAGGAGAGATATAGTTTAAACAAACCAGAAATTCTTGATCAAACATTGATTTTGTAATGATCACTATGCTGATGATGATTATGTTGTGTGGTCCTTACCATGTCCTTCGTTTCATAGCCAATCGTTACGGTCTGCTTTGTCATGCGATCACGTTTTGCGCGGAATACGTGAAACAGCGTGGAGAAGGCTCCCAGGAGACGCTATACAACACCGCACGACTCGCGCACCAGTGTGGCATGCTCAACATTGCATTGAATTTCTACCAAAAAGCGCTAAAGGTCTGTTATCATCTGTTTTTAGTCCGTTAATCCGACAGCGTTCGTCTAGCGACAACAGATGCGAGTAGTAACATAGAGTCAATTATGACTAATGGGGTCACGAACTCACTTGGGATAGGATGATCTTTTCTAGCTGTGTCGTATAGTAGCCACGCTAAGTAAGCAAGGAGGTCAGGTGGCCTCGAGCTTGCTACTCTTATTGTATAGTATGACGGCTGTGACGCACTGTTAATGAAAAATCCAAATATCGATTTGCCAAACAAATCTCAGCCACACTGACAATCTGCCATAGTATTTTTTTTTCAATAATCGTGTTAGCTTGGAACACTAAAAAAGCACTGCATTGATACTTGAACATTGCAGGCACCGCCCGTGCCTTCCAAGGACGGAATGCTCGATCTGAGCATGGAAATCGCCTACAACATTTCCCGTATCTATCTACATTCAGGCAATCAACAGCTGGCCCGATATTATGTTCATAAATACCTTGTTTTGTGAATGAACCAGACACCATGTGCAGATCGACACCTTTTGTATAGAGACAGCGTTGGGTCAATAGTTGTGAAAGTTACGGCTGATTGGAAGATCCGCATGATTCGACTTCCATACATGAGCTCGATATTGTGACTCATAGTGGTCAACACATAGATAACGTTATTTTTATTATTATTATTATTACGTGATTATTTGTCTATCAAGAGTAACGCTTGTACCTCTCGTTGTGACAGTTGCTCAGAGGCTACAGAACAGACCTTGGCAGGATGCCAGGGTCATCAAAAGTGAAAATTGGAAAGTCGCTCCAGTAAATAGTTAGCCATAAACGTACAATAAACTTTCTATATCCCGTTAAGTATCATATTTACTTAATTAAAAAAGTGAGCTACAATTGTACTCGCCGACAATATAATCCTTTCCACTCTGTTGAGTCTGTTGATCCCAATCGGAGCGAGAACAGTCGTTGTTCTTCAGTTAGTACAGATCGTTGTAAGGCTCTGTTCGTTAGTGATCTCTTGAGCTCGTTCTTCGTTGACCGATTGCATAAAAAAAAGTTTTGAACTTAGGAGGCTGTGCGACTTCTCGACCACTCATGCCTGCGGTGAAGTTGGGTCCCATCAGGTCACATGGTGGGTATATTCAAATTCAATCAGTTCCGGATCAGTTGTTTCTTCAATCGATTTGCGAGGTCGCTTTATCGTGCAGTGCAGAGCGCAAGGGGACTGCTCGACGGCTGAGTGCGCTCGTATGATGTATCTCTGTTGCGATCTATTTATGTGGTCTCATTCAACTAGTGTGACATTAGCGGAGTCTATGGAAAGTCTCTCCGTTCGTTCAGTATGGGCGTCATTCCCTGGAGAGCGCTTATTTTTATTGTGAGTTAAACCAATTAAGAGAGCTGTTTGGTGGCTATTGACAGTTGCCACTCGTTGCCACTGGTACTCGTTGCCATTGGTATTATCCAACAACATCATTGTACGTTATATGTATAACCAGAAGTGTTCCTTTGAGATGACGACCCGCAATGAATTGAGTTCGTCTAGTTTCTCTTAATCATTTGGACGCATCTATGAAATAATACACTACTCTTTGGTCAATATGGCTGAATTTATATTGTATTCTATTGTGAGCGTATCCATTCCACACAGAAAAACACTTGGTAAAGCGAGAAGCCCGAATCAATCTTATCACAATGAACCTTTTCCCCCCGTTCCATGATAATGCAACGGGGAAGTCTTCAATCGAAAACCTGACCAGAGAGAGACTGGACCAAATAGAAAGAAGACCATCGTTGAAGAATGATCATGTTGACTTGAGGGTCGATTTGCGAGCCCGTGCACTTACCGTGTCTCCTCCGATTGCAACGCGCAGACTGATACAGCACGCCAACGGGCTCGGTGTATTTGCTATGCTTGATTATACCTATTAGTGGTAACATAAGAATTGACTACTCACTGCTAGCCTCATTCTGGGCGTGAGCGACGACGAGGAACGTCGCGACGGGGAAGACGCCGAGAGCTACCATGACGAATTTCATGATGAATTGTAGTCTGGAGAGCTGACGAAATCGCCAAGCTGAATCAAATGTGAAAGCTCGATTGACATATTGGCTTTTTATAGGGCACCTCCATGAACAGGAACTATGTTACTCGCATGTTTCTAATCGAAATCCCTTCGTTCGTTCAGCAAAAATTAGCCAGCTAGGGGGCGAGATGTCGAATGCGATTATAGGCGGACCGAAAAGCATAATAGGTCATTAGCGATATCCTGCAAGTTCCACTCGATAATTGGATGTAGCGTCCAGGGACGACATCTATCGAACAGCAGCAACTTAGAAAATATGAGATTCTTAGTGCGTCCACTGGTAAGATGTTGACAAGCAATTAGTAATCGCCGTTGGGGAAAGGATTTCAGGCCGAGGCGGTCATGGTGCCGAGGGAAATGATGGTCGACATATTTGGTCGACAAACGTTATTTTAATGAATTCGATTTTAATGTAGTTTGAAATGCGGAAAGCGATTCGCAGTAACAGCTGAAGGGTGGAGTAACTCTTGGCTATCTTTCTAAATAGTCCTCATCGTCTGAAAAAGTATTGTCCGCCGCCGGAGACACCGATTTGATCGCCCCTCCGCCGGGCGCAGACCAACTTAGCCCTATGAAGGTTATGCAGTATTCGTAAGCTAAAACTGATCCCTTATTCTGGCATCCCGAGCGCCTAAATGCTCCTTGCGATTGTTGCCGCACTCAGGCGACTCAAAGAAATTGATATTGCTAGGGAGGATATCCTTCTAGTAGATAAGGCGTTTCTTGCCCCGGTGTTAAGTTCAGCTCGACCGGGGTACGGGGAGATAGCTATTTTCTAGTAACTCATAGGGGGGCAACTCATCCACAACGATGCTATGGCTTGTGCAAAAAATTGCTCCGTCAGCGATCAATATATCTCTGTCAGCGATACCAATATATCTCTAACGATTTTTTTTTTCTGCTCCCCGTTGATAAACTAGACGAAATGAGTTTGCCTTTGAGATGGCAAAAGGTATAATTACACCAGAGATCTCGTTCGCGCTCATCTCCGTCACGAGTCGCTCTTACCATCGCCGCGCTGTCACGGCACCTTTCATTGCTAACGAATCGAGTCGTTTACATACTCTCGCCAGTCGTTTACAAATCACACTAAACCTCCCTCCCTCGAGGGATAAGCTCACTTGCGTCGGTGAACGAACTTGCCAAATCCATTGTCAAACACACAAACAATACGCGATGTTAATATTCATGTAATAGAACATGTTTATTGTAAATAATAATAGTAATGATACAATTACACACAATTACAAACTGTATAAAAGCTATTAATCGAATATTTTCATCACGCAAACGTAAGCATTATTAGGACTGCAGTTCCGTCCGAAATGTATATTATTGCAATGTATTATTTTGATTATTATTGTTAGTTACCCATATTTTCGATATCGATTCCCCTTGATGACTGAACGTGCTCAGCGTTTGCTGCATATTCGGTCTCCGCTTTTTTTTTCCCTCTGTTTTTAAATCGTTTTTACGTAAAAGGCCAGCCTCGAAGCGAGGCATTGCACACTCAATCGATCCACGTGTTACCGTCGTGCTAAGCGTGAATAACACATAATTTTTTGGTGTAAATTTGTTGGAGCATTATTGAATTGAGAAACGAAACAGTCGAACCGTAGGAGGGCAGTACTCGAACGTGAATCCCCGAGAAAACACTCGCCTGGATCAGCCAGGCATCACGCATTGTCATTTATAAAAAAAGTTCGCCGCCAAAAGATTTAGTTCGCTGGTGCAGAAACTCAAAGCACATTCGTCCCATGTATACGAAGCGAGATCTATAAAGAAAACCGAGGCTGGCCATAGCTTTCTCGGTATAACGAGTTTGTCTCTCATAGCGTATTATGATGTGACCAGATTCGAAGTGTGTGGTCCCTTTGAACATCCACTCTTCTTACGATGAAAGCGAGCCAAGTTGCTCTCGTTTGGGACTTGCCTTGCTTCAGACTACAGAAAAGGTTATACAAGCCTGACTCGCTTTGGAGTATGGGGATTACCTGTTGTCAGAACGACAATACTTATCGCTCAATATGCTCCGGGGAGATTCTTGCATTGTACAATATTATAACACGTGTAATACATTAGGCATCATACCATCACCTATTTGCCTGCCTATGGATAGTTTTCACCAAATACTTCCCCGTACCTATATATATATATATATATATATGAATATTAGTTGCGCTATCTTCGAGAGCGTACCTGTGCGTACGCAGCCCCAGCAAAAGCAGCGGCGCAAGCCAGGCGCACACCTATACTGCCGCCTGGTATCAAAAAACCGAGAAAAGCAGCCGCTCCAATCACGATAGCATTCGCCTGCCATGGTGTCTCCAACCGTGGCTGATATTCACGCCTCTTCTTCTCTTTTTGTGATGCTTCCTGATCTTCTCTGCGCAGTCTCTCATATTCAGCTTTGGCTTTTTCAAATTCTCTCTGCTTGTCGTTAGCCTTCCTACATTGCTTATATATTGTATCTATCTTCGATTCGAGGTTCTGCCTAAGCCGACGTTGTTGTGCCAATGGGCCCATCTTATGAGCACTCTCGAACGTTCGTAGTGCTTTGTCCTTGGCCACGCCGTGGTGATAATTCATTTCGAAGTCATCGAGGGCATTGTTCGCGGTCACTCTGCTCATGTGCTGGGAATAGGCATTGGTGCACCGTCGAAGCAAGGCTGTATTTATTCCATTTCCAAAGGCATCGCGAATGTCTCCTGGATGAGGTCTACCCCTTTTGGCGAGGCAATCGGCAAACGTCTCCGTGTAGACGCAGAAATCTCCGAGAGTAATTTGGTGTCCATCGACCGTTTTCGGGACGAGCCGTTCGGGCGAAAGGAGATCTTCAATAAACTTTTTTAGGCTTAATGAAAAGTCTGGCTCCATATCTGAAACAATCATATTCTGTGTTCGTAATCTGCACCCGTGAAACCTAACAGCATCGGGCGTCCGCGTATCATTATTATTAATCATTATCATAGTTATTCTTCCTCGCGTATTGGCAGTATACTTTCATGTGTTGTGTGGGTGTGTGTGTGTGTGTTAATTAAAGATCAACTGCATGTGGGATAATCGAAAACATCGTGTGTTTGTGATCTCCTATTTTAAACCGTAAATAAAAACAAAGTCAGATAGCGTATTCGAATAGTTAGGCGGGCCGATGGGAGACTGATCGAAGCTTGATAGCTTCGACCGTAATCCTTCTCTTCACTTGTTTCTGTTAGTACGTGCACGATTGTGCACTTCAAGCGCAACGGAAAACGTTCTATCGGAGGACGTCAAGTCTGGCTAAAATCCGTACACGCTGATGGGATTTTGGGCAAGGTTCTCCATCCTTTTAGACAATTGTCTCTTGGCCATGTTTGTCGTCTTTTTTTCTGTATTCGGATGTATACGTTACTCTCTAGATAACGTATGTATACTATATATAAATTAAGAAAGGAAATACTCTCCGAACGTTCGGAATCACGTTCAAAGCTACAAAACGCAAGTTGGTATTCCACAGGATCGGGCGACCTCACAAATATACTCTCGCTCTCTTCCGCAAATGGAGAAAGGACTATTTCGTTAGGGAACACTCTGTGCTGCAATGTATTCTGCCCGGGACCCCTAAGGTCTCCCTCGTCACAAGATGAAAACCAATTTGAGATGAATCGATTTAGCGACCGGGAATATCGAAATCGACGACATTGTCACATTTTACAAACGGATAGATATGCAATTTGCAATCCTACACAGTTACTGTTGAAGATCAGTCTGGCACGATACGGCAAATGCCGAACTAACCTTTAATTTGGCCCTTGAAGGCGGGCTTGCGATTGGCAGTGTCTCCAGGATATGGCATCAGGTAGCATGTAGTTGACTTAAAGATATCGCGGACACTCTGTCGCATTGAGGCCGACTCATCGCTTAGTCCAGTCCGATTTAGCTCGCTATAAATTAAAAATACCAAAAATGATTGTCAGTTGCGTCCTTGGTGAATAATGTTTGAAAGGGCCACTCTACACAGTGTTCTACAAAAACACGCAGTTGCAAACCTGGTTTACCTCGAATACAATCTTAATACTAGAGTTGGCCTTGCCGTAAGGGGCGGCGACCAACTCTAGCTTTAATACTAGTATGTTCCACATATGAATAAAGTATGTTCACTATTATCATTATTAGTACAGAGAAAAGATGAATAAGCGAACAATATTAGAACTGATCCAAACACAAATTGAGGAAAGCAATCAATTGGCCTTCAGGTACCCCACGACTTTAATTTCACGGCCATGAAGCAACTCTGTATGGCCATACGTAGATAAGTCTCTTCAGATTTGACTCCCATCCAGATGAAAGCGATGAGAGGGACAATCACCGTTAAGCCATTAATCAAGCAGGCCTTAAACACATGCATTCGCATACGACAGCGCTAATCAGTTAACAATTAACGCATATTACTATCGATTTTTGCTAGTTGGCTGTTATCTATCGATGTTGTGGCCCGTCACTCACAATTGCAAGACGTCCGCTCCACCTTCCCAGCCATACGGATATTCGTCTGGATAAAACCAATCCCTCACAAGAAAGACGAGATCCTGGAGCGGTTTTTCCTCGCCTCTTGTTACTGGCCTGGCGTTATCGCCGCTCCCTTGGCGAGCCTTAGTCAAATAGTTGGCATACTCAATAAACAGTTGCAGCTTGCAAAAATCATCGCCCTGGATGTCATTGACGACATTGAAAATTTGCACCGAGGAGAGCATCACAGATAGCGAGAAGATGGACGTGTCCATGTTGTCATCTGCTTGATTATCGAACACGCCCTGCGTGTCCATGAGGACGACGGCGACTTTGTGACCATCCCGGCCGCGTACCTGCGTCAAACAAGTCACAGCACCAATTTGTTGATAGTGTATATAGGTTGTATCTCGCGTTTTAAGGCTATTTTCGTTTTGCATGGGCTAATCTGCAATAGTACCATGTGACCTCAAGATTGCTGACTGATTACCCTTTATCAACCAGATGCTGGTGTAAGCGCGTCATTTATAAATATTTGGTGTATTAATCGATATATTATAGTTTATATATATATACAATAACAAGGTAAGGCTTCTTCAAATTATGAGTCAGATAGAGACTTCCATAAGGGCTTAGTCTTTTTGTTTTTATTTTGAGAAGAGGAAATTAAGAGCCCCATCTTTTAGGGGTCCTCGGCCCTTTCTTCCATCAGCGCTACGTCTAAGTTACGATAACTGGACTTTAAAAGCGCCGTCACTGACCGCGCCACGTCAACGTACTTTCAGTTCTCCGTAGTCAAAATGCCATAAAGCCGTTTCCCGAGACACCCGAGGCTGAGTTCGCTTTGTAATAAGGGATATTGCTTAAGGTTCTCGGGCTGACTCTCAGCCAACATTTAACGTCCACGGTACTGCTTTTTAGCATTGCTTCGTAAGACGAACCCCTAAATGCAAATGTGCAAGGGATATTTCTAGTTATACATACCTGTGCGAGCCAGGGATATATATATCTATATATATATATATATAGAAATTGGACCTTCTACTCACCTTAAAGACTTTCGGCCAAATCTGAATACCATTGGTAACTCTCTGTCTCCCGTGTCCCCAATCGAAGCCTCGAAGAACTTTGTCCTTGTCGTTGAACCAGCAGGGATCGCGATTTGACTCCAGATATCTGCTTGTCAGAGCATCCAACAGAAAGGCGTTTATGTCGACTTGGATCTTAGAGGCAAGTCCGAACTATAATATTTGCAATTGGTGCACCCCGTTACTACACGCTTACGTAAACGAGTAAAAACTTCCGAGTAGAAGTATGGGAACGTAAGGAACGAGACTGTATAATACCAGGCGATAAAGAAATATGGTTCTGTATACACGCTGTTGTTTCTGTCCAAACCCACTCGAGGTAATCCGAAATAGCATATACCGGATTATGTAGTTGAGCAGGAAACTTTTGCCACGCCGATAACGTCCAGACACAGCAACGACCACAACCTTGAGATCCTCCAGAGATTCATCGCCGTAGCAAAGCTTATCGAGGAGTCGTTCGCCGGTAACACTACTTCTATCATTGTCGTCCGTCGTAAATATGCACAACGGCTTTCGTGACAGGATAGCCATTCTGCGTGACAGGTCCTATACAAGAAGTGTGGATAAACGTGCCGTCCCGTTTGCCTGCTGAAGAATAAAGGTCAACACACATGCGAAGAGTCGTTCTGACTTTAGTAGTCAGTACTCTGGGCGCTGCCGAAGCACTTTTAAGCAGGCGTATTGCCTGACAATTCTGAGCGTTGTCTCTCGTTGGGCCGGTCACAATCAAATAATCAACCCAAGCCCTTCATCGGCGCTCACAAAAATACTATGACTATTAATTATACCAATATTTTTGCGAATTGTAGCTGACTCGTTACGTAATGCGCCTCTTGATGTATCTCGTCGAAAGGCACCATAATATACAGAGGGTAATAACAACGACAGACATCAAAATTTTGAGAAAATCATTCAGATGACGTGCGGAGAAAAAAAATTGTTTCACTGCATTTGTATGTGTTTATGGCGCTGCTTTCACAGGTGGCAACAATTTGAATCTGCTGTATAAGGACAATACAGCTGGATAGCGAGACCACCATGACAAACACGTACTGATTTATTAGCAATTTCTCGATACGACATAACAAATATAGACAAACGCAGCAGGAAACCTGTAGCGTCTCCGGTCGCGGCTGAAATAGATCGTTTCATACAAAGTCATTTCATCGAGTGAGAGTTATCGCGAGAGCACAAAAAGAGGTATTGTGTCATTTTGGTAATCGAATCTAGGAATCAATCGAATTGGGAATTAACAACTACTTGGGGAGAGAAGAAATTATCTGCATGTATACTAACAGGACGATATCGATTGAACTTCACGATTATGTCACCAAGACAGTTTAGCTATTTATCTCAAAATCAAACGAAGAACTGAAATTAAGATAAGATACGCGAATCCCCATGCTGCTGATAAAGTGTGTTATCATAGAAAATCAATACCGCCGTTCGTATGGCTTCATGCATCGCGACAACAGAATCAGAGCCAGTTTCTCAGCCGAAAACGAGCTATTTGGCACTGTAGACTCTTTCGCCAGCAGCCCGAACGCAACTTTCCTAGTTACCCAGGCCGAGTCAAGCGTTTGACTAGAACTTGCATTGAATGCGTGTGCTCCAGGTTGCGTGCGGCCGATCTGGTTTGAATTGAGGTAGATAACTCGGCCTAGATAGACTATTGACTACACTAGGTCCGTTTTCAAGTTTGACAACCTCGACCTGGATGCGCCCTGTGCGATATGAATCAGTTATTAAACTTTTTCTTTACGAGACCGCAAGCAGTATACAATTGAAGTTCCGTTTCAATAAACCTCGCCGAGTGAATATCACCAGATATCTGATACCATTCCTATTCCAAGAGTCCATTTCAACGAAAAACCTCACACACATTTCGCCCTCCCTCGCTCGCGGAGATAAACATAGGGAAACTAGCAATTCTATTATTTCATATCAAGAAAACCTTCATTTTAATTTGCTACAATAAACAAGCAATATAGCCAACTCAACACAAATACATAACATTATTAGTACTCGCTCGTTATTTTACATACGGCTGAGAATAAGACGCTCGCACACAAAACACCGAAAACGCGCTCTTCGGTAAAACCCTCGCGAGTATTTAGCAGACGAGCGACAGTGTGTCGGGCAGAGCTGAGCGACCGGACGCGGGGCGGACATTTTCAAATGCTGTAATATCGCAGATTCTGTTGGAGTTTCGCTTCGGGACGCTAGGCAGCTCATCCGTTCGAACGGTTCCCGCTAATTTTGGCAGCCAGTCAAGGGGAACATCGAATACAGGTTCCTAATAAAAAGCGAACGAGAGTATCTGTCGAAAATGAATGAAATAGATGCAACAAAAGCTTGCACGCAAATGATACACGGTGTTCTCTACAGGGGTCGATCAAGTATGTCCAGCTGTAGTATTGACTTGTATGGATTGTGAGATTTGGTCATAAGGTAAGCTGGCGCCTCCGACAAGGACAAGCGTACCTGGCTACGTCCTTCCTTCTGTAGCTGTGCACCGAGGCAGTGCCATCGCCTCAATCGGGACCATGGCCTCGGCCTGACACCCTGATCCCTGACACACCGCCCTCCCCCAGGAAAATGATCTATTTTCTTATTCCTGCTGTATACAAATGCAAAAATGTTCTCCCTACATTCTATATTCCATGTTCGCGATGGGTCAGATACGAATAAATAAATAAATCCTGAGAAGTTATACGAAACCTCACGGGCCTCGAGTCTGCGACTTTCAGCTTATGTTTACAACCAAACACTAAACCACTGAGGTCACTGCGACATCGTTGACACAGTATTCTTGCCTGTGTATATATTCGGTCGTTCGGAGCTATTTCGTACATTGAGAAGCGTAGATAGCTTTTGAACAAAATTAATGAAATCTCTGATATATTAGTAGATATCAAAGGTACTCTCCTTCGTTATTTACGCACCGGAGCCAGCGCTCCGTAATCGAATCGTCACTTTGAGGCCAAATCTATTTGGCACTGTCGTTGGCGATAGTCTTTCTTCTTCGAAGCCATTATATTCTCTGTTCTCTGTCAGGCGGCCGGTGCAAGCTCACCCGAGACTCGCGTCGATAGCGACGGTGTAATTTAGTATTTTCTTGCTTACAGTTTTGCACGTTGCATTTAGAATATCGCACACTCGTTTCGACCTACGGCGAAGCTAATTCATGGTAGTTAACTAAGCCATTTTGTATTTTTTTTTGGTCACGTTTGAACGTTTTCGTTACAACTTCGTAACGTGTGGTGGTACGCGAGATCTCTGGATATACCGACGGAGAGGCTATAGTCCAACCTCTGGTTTGCTCGCAGGCTGCGCTAATTGCCACAACTCATTTGTTTGCTCGTTCAGCGCGTTGTTACGTCAAGAAGCAAACATTCGATCACGGAATCATTTTCAGCAATGCTTTAGCTTCGAGATTCGTGTCTGTTCTAGGAGACGGAACTAGCGCTTAGGTACATGCAACCAAAAGACTCAACTGTTCTACTGCTAAAATTTCATCTGGAGGCTCACAGGTTATCAAAGATCACCGATGTGCAAAATAGCTCTCAACGACCAAGACGATAGGTCCACACAAGACGACGTAATTCTTGCGAGAAATGCTGTAGCCTTTTTACTTGGCAATTGACATTGACGACTGACGTATGCCTTTGAAATTCGCGAACAATGAGCCAATTAAGTAACGTACTAACGCCAATTAGTGGGTGAACGGATCATCTCGCGGCTTTGCTCCGTTGAATAATACGATCCTCTTTGATATCCTACCCGTTAATATTGCTATTATTACTATAGTCAATAGGACGCACTCAATCAATCAAATTACGTATCGTACCATATAAGACATTAGCATACGAATGATAATAATAATAATAATGATTAATCAAAAACTGTATTTAATAAAATCATGACAACTATATATATGAATGTTGATCACGAATGTAGCAATAATTAAATAAAATGAATGGAAATCTCGGGACGATTATTATTTATTTGGTGATTATTCCCGTAAACGTAATGAATCACTCGTGTCGAGTAGTTACGTCGAACTTTACGGGGTGCGAACGAACGGCATTCGACATTTTCTCTCTACGAGAGACTGGGCCACCCAATTCACCGCATAGACGGCATATCTAACACAACACAAGCGCGAGAAAGTAACAGACGAGAGCCGATATTTAATTATATTTTTGCTATTGTCACTGTCGTTTCTCGATTGTGTTTTTTTAATATTTATTTCGTTTAGGTAACACTAGTATAATAGATTTCCTTTAATGATTATTCACGCAGAATATAGCTGTGCGGAGCGACTGCTGTATGCTTCAACAAGTATGATTTCGTTTATCCGATTCTATCTCAAACGTACGAATCACTGGCTCACCCGTGGCAGCCTACTCCGAGCCGTCGAGTGCGCCCTTCTCGCCCGCACACACACACTCGCCTTGTTTTGGCTACAGCCTCGTTCCGACAGTATAACGGCGGGTGCTTCCCTACCCGTCCCCCCTGCTGTCGTTTAGAGCAGTCAGCCTCTCCTGGGCCATCCACTCCAGCAGGACCTGTGCTCTCATTGATGCGTATCTGCTACCCCATCCCTCTCCTGGTGCGTTGAAGTCGCCCACGACGTAGACTTCCTGCGTTCCCTGAGGGCCTCCGAGTAAATCTCTGAGTAAACCAAAACATCTTGATCCGCTTCCACATTTTGCTCCACGACAGTACGTAATGCTTCCATAAAATTAGATGAAGTGGACACAATCAGTGCAAATGGTAGTCCTTATCCAAAGAATATATGCGAACAAAGTATATGGGCCATAGGAGACGATGTTAATGTGGCTCTAGAACTGAAACAACTAGCTACAGTTGTTGATATTATAAGATGGAAATGCGTCCGATTTAATCCGATGCTCGTTATTTCGTTCTTGGAAAAAGATAATTCGGCCCATCGGTCGTTCGTAGAGCCATCGCAGACGAAAACTGCTACAGTCGTAGAGCATCGCCAGCTTGGATTTGAAACAATGGCCTTCATGGAAGCTGCACTTTATGGCCACCCGTTCATTTCTCCTTAGCAGAGCAAGCCCCACTATCTTTGTGAAACTATATTACCGCCACGCGTTTAACTAATTGCGTCGTGACTTCGAAGTCATCGATCATGTGGCTGCATTTTTTCCACTTCGTCACCAAGCATATATATATGACGACCGTTCTTTGCTATTTCATAATGAAATGTGGCCATCTTCGGCTAACAGCATTCGACACGGTGACCCGCTGAGCCCTGCCCCACTTATCCTTGCGGTCAAGAAATTAATTGTTGATTCCCTATCGTCTCATTTAGACCTGTCGAGACGACTGTGTTCTAGGTGTTGACGTTAAAACGGTCCTACAATGCAGCAATACAGCTGAGGAAGCAAAAAAGAGCAGCTGTTGGGGGATATCGAGAAGATTTTGACTTTTCAATATCGCTCTAATTCATTCATCAACCAAGCTAAGGGTAAAGTTTACCCGATATCTTCAGGCTCTTCAACTAGATTGCGACTAACGCATGCAGTTGTCAGTTTCGCTTCTCCGATGCAGAGAAGTTGGCAGAGAAAATCTCACTCCTTGATGGGCACATTAGGATGCCCCTTGGTCAAAAATGGATTTCGTCCTCGCCTAAAGTTCCAATACAATAAGCTTTGGGTTTCGCTAAAAATGTTGCCTTTATTGTCAGCTTGAAAGGTTTTATTCTAATGACAAACTCGTTGTCTACCGCAAGGATTATACAAATACTCATAAGTTGTGATATGGAAGAAGACCTTCACCACCATTCACCTCCCTAACTTATTCAATGACTAATATATGAAGTCTTCACTATTAAACACTCAACTTTCTATGGTTGCAGAAAAGCAAGCATCTCTTCAGCCTGCAATGCGTGGTCTCGGTTTATTTACGGCATCCTCCCTTGCTGGACCCTGCATCATCTCATCAATACTATTCAGTTTTTGACCTGGCTAAGGAACTGATACCTGGTGACGACTGGAGACATGTCACTTCAGCGAGAGATGAGCGAGGAGTCCAAATTAAAAATCCCCGAAAAGTTGCCGTTGGAAAATCTAGGGATCCAAAGTAAGTGTATACAAAGCGCTCCCAGGAGTGGCCCCCAGATACTCGCTGCTAAGCGAAACCTTGGCTAGAGCTTTTTCTGTAGCTTGTGATTCGTGAGCCTCAGGCTCCTTGCCGCTCGGATGGCAAACGCCCTGATGGTATGTCTTTAATTCCCTTCGCCGGTAGTAAAATCCTCGTCCGGGACTGCATCGGAACTTAAACGTTAGTGTCTTCCTATGTCAATGTCACTGAGCAACAAACACAACCCGGCTATGCAGCCAACGTTGCCGAACATTCCAAGAATAGAACGTAAGCTACTTTAATGGTAGGATATTACTTTAGACCTGTAGCCTTCGAAACTCTAGAAGCACCAGGAGTTCCGTATTCAAACTTCGGATGTATTGGTAGAGTGATTGCCCTCTGTTACACGAGATCCTCGAGAAGAAGAAAAGATGAAAAGATGTTTAATAGATATTCGGAGAGACAACGCAATCTATATTTTGGGTACGCCTAGAGACCTGGGCGATGGAGCGTCCCGTAAGAGGGGTCTTTCATTTCGGTGTATCTGATATCCTTCTCAAGTATTAATGCACATTCATGCTGCCCAAAGTATATGAATAAACAGGACAGTCAGAAAAACTAGAACATTTTAGCGAAAAAATTCACTGAGAGTTCATAATTTACGAGCCATGTCAAGATTGGAAGTACTACATGGAATTATTTCGCTAAAAGTAAGTAATAAAATGTTTAGTAATATCAGTTTGTTCTATATTGACAAATCACATCGATTGGCATTTGCCCTGGAGATTACTCATTTAGGGACCCAGCATTCTCAGGCAAAATATATATATATACATATATATATATATATATATATATATATATATATATATATATATATATATATATATATATATATATATATATATATATATATATATATATATGATTCTGTCCACTATTAACGACAGGAATAAGGAATAGTGAGTGACTGACTTATCTAACTATGGTTAACTATTATACTATTTATCACTGTCCGGGCTTTCGTTTTTGGATGCTATCTCGTGAACAATAGTAGATATCATACCAACTGCTGCGTATCCCAGGCGAGCATATTTGACGGGGCTATTCGCGGCTGCCACAGCGCAACCTATCGACACTGCACTGCTTAAGGTTTTCACAATTTCTGTTCTCTTTTGATTAATTTCATTTTTCTCCTTGTTCCTTCGTGTCCGCTCTTCACGATCGGTCTTCTCGCGTGCCAACCTGTCCCTCTCTTCTTTGACACGACGAAGTTCGAGATTCGTGTTGTTCTCATTCTCCAGGCGCCCATAGATGTTCCGTATGGCACCCTTGAGCTGTTGGGCGTTGCGATCCTTCTGCTTCGGTGTACCCATGCATACGGTTTCTTCAAAGTGCTCCATGGCCACCTGCTCAGCATGCCTGTGACGCTGGTTAAAATCATCGGGATCGACTCCTCCAGGTATACCTTCCATATGCAGCAAGTATAGCGCCTCGCAAGCTTTTATTACGGTTGAGCAATGCGCATCTACAGTGACGTCAAAAAGCGACCTTGGCTCAGGTAGGTCGTCCCATAAATGAACGCGTGCGTAGTGGTCCACAAACTCACAGAAATCCCCCACAGTGAGTTCCCATCCGCGGACTCGCTTTACCTTTAGCCTCTCCGGTGAAAACAGTCCCTCAATGAACTCCCTCAAGTGTTGCACAAACAGCGGCTTCATTTCTGGAAATGTGAGACATTAGAACGTTTACAATGAGATTTAACATCGCATCACTAGATATATAGATATATAGATATATATATATATATATATATATATATATACATATATTTAGTGAACAGACGAGTTACTTCTTTGCCTACTGCTTACATACATGAAATGTAACGCTTACAAGTCACCTGCAACCGGCGGCAACGTCCAGTATGAGAAGTATCTGACTTGCGCCTATAGAACAGGTAACAGGCGTCCTTCCTGCTAGCTTGGAAATTCTCACACGAACATATGGGTATGAAGACTAGAACAGCTATTCAATCTATCTCAACGAAACGAGGCGAATTGCTTATCACAATACCAATCGTTCGTTCTACCTTTTACGCTTCCTTTGAAGTTACTTCCTTTGCGGAGCACTTTCCCGCCAATCTCCGACATGAGGAAACATCCTGTTAATTCGAAGGCGTCCTTAATATTCCTTCGTATCTCTTTTGATTCTTCAGGTAGATCTACCCGATTCAGGTCTCTGCAATTCAAATTGATAACGATAACATGGAACAGAATGGAACTCAATGAAGGACTTCGAAAACTGTCCAAACTGTCGCCAAGTGATATGGCAATTACTTAGTAGATTCATTACAACTCTGTCCCTTTGCCGCCAGCATTATCAGTGCCTCTTTACTCACAGCTAAGTATTGTTTTTGACACGGCAATCCATTGTCCTGGTATATATGATGCGCAACACTAGTATTTTTTTTTGTACTTTGTGTCCGGGTGCGCTGTTTTCGTAAAAAAATAACATTTTGCACAGCGACCCATCATCCAGTCGATATGCCTGACGTTCGAGGGCTAGATGTTCAGGTATACACGTTACAGTCTTCAACCTCGGCAATTGCTAAACGCGTGATACTTTCGTGTCACACCAACAACAATCTGCCTCATTCAAAAACCACTGATATAGCGTTGTTTTTTTCGGCTTCATACAGCGACGCTGACAAGGTGACATTGAACAAATGACATAAACTCACTCTTCGATAAGTTCCTCTCCTGCAGTCCATCCATACGTTTCGGAATGAACCCAGTCGCGTACGAGAAATATCAGCTCCTGGAAAGGTTTATCCGATATTCCGGCCTCGGACTCGCTGCCACGATACGCTGTCTGACTTATGTAGCTGCCGAAGGTCACAAAGTGTTCGAGGTTCTTGTAATCATCTCCCTGAATGTCGCCGGCAACATTGAAAATTGGCATAGACGACAACAGTAAGCTGAGCGAAAAGATTCGACGGTCGTCAGCTTCCGAAGCCTGGGAGCTGTGCATACCCTCCGTGTCGATCAGGATAACGGCAAGTTCCGAATTGTCTGGCTGGCGTATCTGTCATCGGAAGAACGCAAGATAAATAAGAGACGGGTTTTTTTGGGCTGCGAAAACTGCATTGCTGTTAAGCTAAAGAGGAAATATTGGCTATTTTGTCCTGCGGGGAACGCGAAATGGTGAACTACAAAAATGCATCGCATTCATGAACCAGTTGAAGTTAACTCATTTAGTCTAGCCGATAATGAAATTTATGTGTGCCTTTTTTTGGGTCAGCCGAATATATATATATAGTTGAAAAAGGTAAAGGTAAAACTTTATTGGTGTTATTAAAGGAGCTACAATTACACAATGCTTGAGTTCTCTTATATGTCATCATCACGCAGCGGGGCTCGAGCCCGACATAAACTCAAAAAAGTTGCTGACATGACATTTCCTAAAGAAGCAAAGAGTTGAAATCTTGCCACGTCCGTTGGATTCGCTCACCTTAAAAACCTCTGGCCAAACAAGTACACCACGGGTGACTCTTTCTCTCGAGGACTTCCATAGAAATCCTGTGAGCTCGCTGTCGCGATCGTCTAGCCAGTCAGGGTCTCGATTTGCGCGCAGATACCTGATCATTGAAATAGATGAATTAATGAAGCAGCGGCCCCCTTGTCAATTAGTTCTACGTGCAACAGGCAATAATAGTTACGACGTTTTCATCTAATCATCAATGTAAAATGGGTCGACTTATTCCGGGTCGATTTGTCTCTTGTTTGCTGCCCATCTATTTACCAGGCGCAATTTATCAATTCATTTACTCTCCCTGCCTCTCGCCGCCAGATCTGCTCCCACAACTCCGTTGGTTTGTCATTCGTCGTGACTATTTCCAAAAGCTCATCCTTTCTCGAAGTTTTGGTGGCCGGCCTTTTTGCTCCAGTTCACTCTTCACCGTTGCGGTAGCCAGCTTACTATATATATATATATATATATATATATATATATATATATATATACCTGCAGTTCCGTCAATGAACCATTTAAATTGGAATATATATCTCAAATACGATCGCAGTGAACCGCGGAGTTCCGCTCTGCTGCTAGTTGATGATCACCGTTGAGTATATATCCGTAATGAAAAAAGCCTAAGGCGTACGTAACGTCTGTCAGAGGCGGAAAACATCATCAAGATCGTTCTCGTAACTTCCGTCTTGTTCGACTGTAGATGAGACAACATATCGATGAGGTTACATACCTTTTGATATAGTCCATGAGAAAACTTTTGCCTTTACGGTATCGACCGCTGATGGAGATGACGACCGCCTTCATCTCGTTGATACGCTCATCTTCGCCGCACAGCCGGCATTTAAGCTCGTCACCAGAGATGGACTGCACGTTTGGTTCAGGCGAATATATGCACAAAGGCGCCAGTTCTATATCTGCCGACGCCATGTCGCCTAGTATATATATCTGACCGCCCCAGACGTGTTCTCACGAGTTGTGTCGGCAGAGACCTATTTTCGACGAAGAAAAACAAACAGGCCGGCAAAAACGATTACTAGAGGTGACAGTACATCAGCGCAAAAGTTGAACAAGATTCGCAAGTTGAGCCAACATATTTATTTATATATATATATATAGATACCGACGTTTTTCTATAGTGTGCACAAGGCAGTTCGTGTTCACGTAACGTAAACACGTATTGGCTTGCACACCTGGTATGTGACGGTATGACTGGTGTTATCCGAGCCTGCCTTCAATTGAGAGGAAGGCGATTCTCGATCTTCTATTTAAGTTCCATGGTTCGACAGTAACATTTCGATCGTATCATCAGTTCTAGTCGCTCATGACGTTGTTGAGAAATGAACGATGTCATGCGAACAGTTGTTACAATAAATTCTCTATTGTCCCCTCATACAGCCAAGAGGGGATGCTGCACTGAACTTGTTAGTCACATTTTATTGACACATATAAATATATATATAGGCAACCATTATAACACTTACAAATAATCATTGCAAAGTACGACTAGTAGCTAAGATGCCCACCTGATCTTCGAATCGGTGCTGCCAGAGAATAACAACAAACAAAATTGCGCATGTCCGTCCGCCTGCGCGTTCACACCGACAATTATCAACAGCGGCCTCGTTTGATTCTGTCTGAATGGACGCATTTGCACTTGCGACGACCGTTTCACAACAGGGCACAACGTCAATGGAAGCTCACCAGCTTTTAGGAAAGGACACCCATTAGACATGTATTGAGTGGAGGGCGGCTGCCTTATGGAAAGTCCTCGATTGCATATATATGACATATATATAGAGCACCAACAAATAGAAACAAGGGCAAAGAAGCGAACATATCAGGACAGTTTAGGAAAAAAACACGACATGCTAAACGTGGCAAAACAAATTCATCAAACGCGCTAATTAATTATTTATGTTTGATTTTCGGCATAACATTCTATTCTATTATGAAGGAGGCTCGTCGTCTTTTACAGGGGCGGCAGCGCCTGGAAGCTCATCGGTTCTATCAGCTTTCTGCCGAAGGTTTTAAGCCTTCCAGCTCTAACAAGTTCGAAGATTTATCGAAACCTATAAAAAACGGGACGTCACCTATAATATATCGCTTGCGGCACCCCTAAGTAAAGTCAATTTTCCAGGTTGACTCACAGGCAACATTTAACCATATGCTATTGAGCACTTTCCATAAGGCAGCCGCGCTCCACTTAATACTCAACCTATGGGTCTCCTTTTCTAAAAGCTGGTCAACCTCCATTGACGCGATGCCGTAGGTATTCGGGCTGACTCTCAGCCAACGTCTAACGTCCACGGCACTGCGGTGCCCTGTTGCGAAACAGTCGCGACACTTGAACGAAAGCTACCATTGCAGCTCAGTTGTAGCCGTGCTTTGCTATATTGCCCGCTTTTGTCGTGCTCGAAACGTGAATAACGAATCTGGTGTTGTTCACGAGATCGGTATTATTACGTCAAGCTGATCCACTTTGTGACAACTCCAATAACAACCGTAGATACTTTCCATTGATTATTTTATTTATGCTTATATATAGTAAATTAAGAATATTTTGTGAATTTAAGATCATATTAGTTTCCAAGAGCCGATACATGCACATATATATATATATATATCTATATATATATACATTATTTATATATATATACAAATAGAGACACAGAAGGAATAAAATAATGTTCAATATATAATTTTTAATTCAAATTAAGCTTCGAATTGAATTGCTTTACTGTCGTATGCTATGCCTATATTATAACTCGTCCCAAAGGCGTACGACCTGGAGATTTAGAAAACACCTGCTGCAAATTGAGACCACTTTATTATTGGCCTGGCAACACTACAGCATAAACCAAGCCATGAAATCCTGCGCAGTCAGACTCGATTTATAGAGATGAGTAAAACGATTATTAATTTCGGTGGATATTTGATGGCCCTAAGGCCGGCCTCTTCTTCCGGGATATGTGAACAACCCGACGGTTTTACTATTATTATTATTATTATTTTTATCCTGGTGGGCTCATCATTGAATATATTCGATTATGTCTCAATGAAAGAAATCGCACATTTCTATAATCATTCTTAGATGTAATTAGCGAGGCATCTGAATTTCCATTTGGTTTTCAAAATACATAAGCCTCGGAAGAGACCAGACCGAAGATACAAGTGTTCCCTTGAAAAGGACCTCTCAGACGTGAATTTCATGGTTGATTTCAAATTTCGCCCCTCTCTACCGCTCCCATTGAACTACGCAGAGTTGTATTTCAACGGACGGCAATTCACGATCTATATACCCAGCAACAATCCAAAGGGAGAGGGAACATCCTGGCTTATCGGAGGTAAAATCCTCGATATTCCTTCATCGGCTTTTGGGCGGAAGAAGTAACAATTACCTGCGCCATCCGATGATATTATTATTATTACTACTGCTGCTATGCACAGTATCAACACATCGATTTGGAAGCGCGATGCCGCGCGGACGATTTCGTCGAACGTATACGCCCAACTTGGTCCCGATCCAAGAATCCAAGACCAAAACGAAGCTGCCGGCAATCCAAGACCAACTGTCGCTCCGGCCGCTGGTACTGTGTGGCTGGTCTTGGATGCCAGCAACCGGTTGTTGGTTAGATTGCCGGTAACGAGCAGCGAAGCTGTCCGGCTTGTTGTCGATCTACTACTGCTCACTGCACCACGCGACGCTGTGGCATTTAACGCGCACGAGACGATTCAAGGACAGTGTCTCTTAGACGTACCAAGACCACGATATAGATTCAAGATTCAAATAGTCCTTCACTGACGGGAGTGCAGCTGGTGCAGCACGATGCTCAACTTTGCGCAAAGATATAATAGTAGGTAATATATTGAAACAGCATAGAATAAATACTTCAATCATAGAATAGACGAGTACACAGTACAGTGCTACACGATGCGCGCACACCACGGAACTTTGTATTTATCGCGATTTTGTTCGAACTCTGTCCGAGAACGTGTTAACTGAGTTAAATCGTCGAATCTTGCGATACAGCGCAAGCGCGAGACAGCTGGGGAGCGATATGCAAGAGCATAGCTGATGGCTAGACTCTTTAACGAGCCGGGAATCAAATATCACCCGATCCCAAACGGGTCGTATAATGGGACAAAGTTCGGAAATCGTTCATTGCTGCGCTCGAGAATGATTGCCTACAATTAATTCGAGGAATTGCTCGATCGAGTCGACGCCTCCGTGCAGGACTGTTAAGGCATTAAAATAGTACACGAGCTCAGGACATTATTCATTCTGAATTTACTCACATTGCAGACGAGAGGATATTTTTCATTACGAAGGTCTAATGACAATTACCTATTGTGGGTATTTCTATATAAGAAAGTAGAACACAAAGATAAACATTTTATTTATTATATATATATATATATATATACAGTCGATAAATAAAATGTATATGTTTGTGTTTTATTTTCTTCTTCGTCTACCGAGTGAATTTTGAGCCGGGCAACCTCGGTTACACTCCCATCGTTCCGACCCTATCGGGCCTTAGCAAAACAGGACAGGCCTGTGAGATTCCCTGGAAGGTAGACGATTTCATTTGAAGCCCCCGATAACAGACAATAGAATACGCGCACTGTTCTGTTTCGCGAGTAGTCTTACGCCATTTATTGACAGTATACAATGGTTGTGACGGAGGGTGTAGACATAACGCACGTATTTATGATGTATGATCAGCAGATAAAGATAGATATAGTTTTTGTTATCAATGTCGTATGTGTAATGCAAACGTAACGTTTAAGTGGGTGATATATGAGGAATACATAGAGATACAATGGTTTCTTAATTAATCTTGTCGACATAAGTAACATATATATATATATGCATGTATGTAACATAACAGTAAAGTCATGAAAACTGGCACTCATTCGCTTTTGAGGTTCTTATTGTCACTTTAACTAGACACAATGCAAAGCGTTTTAATTCGTTGCCGTGTGGATAGAATCAAGATTTATCCTAATAATAAGTCATCATTATACGTGGATAGTAAATAGCCAATATTGACGTGTACTAATGAATTATTCGCCGAATTGTCCAGGATGAATCATAAGGCCATTGAGGGGGCCACCGAATTATGATGTCTTCGACTTCTTCTTAGGAGGCGGAGCAGGGATTTCGATGCCTCTCGCCAGCAGCATCTCACGCATGAGCCTCTTCAGGCAGGACACCTCGGCCTCCAGTTTCGTCACCTCGACACGCAGCTCCCCGTTGGCGTCCATCAGCTGTTGCTCCTCTTCGCTGATCGTCTCTTCGGCCTGACGCCTCTTCTGTCGGTATCTTTCGGCCGCGGTACGGTTCTGGGCCTTCTTGCGCTCCTTGCGATCTTCAGGAGTGAATCGAGATCGTCTTCCTCCACCGCCGCCGCCGCCGACTCTCGTGACGCGTATCTTTCGCCCTGTGCTATGGTCACTGTCAGATGCTGCACCGGATGTTGACGACGTTGGTGATCCGATCGACTCAGTGCCTCCGATCGATGAGCAGAAGGATGAGACCGACACCTGCGAGATGCGTCGTCTCTTCTCCGCTGGCGACAGGGCCGCCAGGTCGTCGGTCGATGTGAAGCCACCCGAAAAGGGGCTGGATCCTCCGATGCCGCTGCTTGTGCTGGTGCCATAGCCTATACTGTAGACCGACGCGGGTGAGGCGCAGCCCACGCTGCTGTCGGCGTATCCGGACAGGTCGTTGGTGGCTGGGGACGATGCTTGCACCTCCTCCTCGAGACCGGCCACAGGGAGGCAACAGTCGTCGTCCTCAAATACGATCTGTGGTGGAATCACCTGAGTGGACCCGATCGGGCCTGAGCGAGATGATAGTCGGTCGTCGTCCTGTTCAAGTTTAACCTGAGACGCTGCAGGGGTGATCGAATCCGGAGGGGAGTCACTTGTCCACGACGGCCAGTTGACTTCCTCATCGGGAACATCCTCGAGGGCAGGGATCTCATCGAATAGTAGATGATGGCACGCGGATCGTGCGGGACTGGAATCGCCGCACTCGTCGAACCGATCCTCAACGTCCTCGAGCTCCGGGATCCCGACAAGGTCGAAGAGACTCTCGTCAATCAAGGGCAGTTGATCGTGGCCCGAACCGCATGCCGACCCTATGAGGCTGAGCTGGTGTTCTGCATGAACAGGCTCATGCAGGAATGATGCCACGAGCTGAAGGCCGTCATCGTTGGTGGTTTGACCATCGATGGCGGGCGCTGCAATTGCCGAACAAAGCAAACACTAGTGTTATTACCATTAGATTAATAGGCTCGTCCGTTCCCTAACAACGAGAAATATATTTCACATGTTGTGGACAGTCCTCCAATCAGTATCAGGCTCTCGAGGCTCTCGATAGGCATTCCCACTTATATTCACTCTGAACAAGACGACGCTCAAGACGCGACAGCGAATCACCAATGCCGATTACTACTATCGCGACTCCGTCGTTCGGTGCTGCATTGTAGACAGATACGAAGTTAAGAACGCTTACATCTGCTATTAATATTATTATTCAACACCGCTACCACTACTGGCCACTATTCGATATGGCTGCATGTATAATGCTGCAGAAGCTTGCTATTATTATATTTACTGGCCAGCCCAACTGTGGCAAAACCAGAGCACATACATCAATTTAGCAGACTGATCCGACCAGAAGTAATCAGCACACCATTCAGCCAGAATTTAAACGAGTTACGATAGTGTCTGGCCAACACCTGCTGGTCAACTAAATGAAAACCACGGATGGACAACGCACGGATGGGATCTGAATAGGCAACGGAGTGTTGTTTGATTTTACAATTTACAATTTTCCATTCGGTCGCCGTTCTGCAGCTCCCAGTTACGGCTAAACGTAAAAAGTAAAGCTTTATTGGTGTTATTAAAGGAGCTGCAATTTCACAATGCTTAAGCGCTCTTATATTTGTCATCACGCGGTGGCGGGCTTAAACCCGCGGCCTCTGGCTTTCGACAGCCAGAGACTTGGTCACTATCCAAGCCACCGTGCCGATGAATAGGAATGACATAACACTGTGGCGAATAGATAGCTGGGGCAGGGTAGAAAGTCAATGCAGGCAACCGAACAAGAAAAAGAAGAAGTAAAATGCAGTATCATGTCAGCTGTCATATATTTGTTCGAAAGGATTTTCCCCGAGTTTACCCAATAGATATCGCGCAAGCAAAAAACACTAGTCCAGCACTACACCCATCCTGTTGGACGACAGCGCTCGAAGTCGACAAGGGTGTAGTAATCACAATACCTTCAGAGGCGGCGAAGATGGGACCCAAGCCCGAAGCAGATGCTTCGAGCTTCGAGTCCCAAAGTGCAGGGGGTGCGGACAACATGTTTTGTGTGGCGAATTTCTCGGCTGCTGAAGAAAATTAGGGGCTGAAGGCCTCCGGGGGCAGACATTTTGAACCTGGAAAGAAGAAAACAACAAATATTAGGAGATGTGTTGAAATCGTATCGTATGACGACGTCGATATCGATTCAATGTACGTTTGGTTCTAAACTCGAATACGCTACTTCGTACAATTGCTAATTAGATTAAATTACCGAATTTTAAATGCCTGCTAATTGAGCTATTGCCTGAAAATGCGCGCGTCAGACGCTAAACAAGGGGAGATCCTCTTGTGTAGAGCAGCTGTGCGGCGATTGTATTAAATTAAAAATAGAAACGTTTTCGACGGTCGCAACGTACGGTACCACAGATATTCTGTGTATAACGAGCCGTCGTAAGGGCTTCGGCGTTTGGTGCCACTGTTTCTTTGAAATCTGTATACAACTACCTAAACACATGTAATTGTGTACGAGTGATTTCAGGAATATGTAGCTACAATATGTAGCTAACGCTTCTTTACAATATGTAGCTAATTTTTTGTTAATATACATGACGGCGGATGCATTAAACCGACTCATACATATGCTTCGTATTAACATCACAGGAACTCCAATGGACGATCTGAACACTCAAACAGCTAGTGTGGTATTAACAGCTCATTAAGAACAAGCTTACAAAATAAACACCAGTCGCTGGATCATGGCAATTTACTCGATAAAAATAATAACTTTTTAAATTTACTTGATAATTTTCCTATAAACTAAAAATATGATTGTAGCGACTTAAATCGACGACATGGTAGATACAGATTTTTACAGACTCCAATCTAAGTTCTATACTTTAGCCTTGAGATTCTCGGAGATGAATCTCATGTTTTGATTACTGTTTCACCTATGTAAATACACGCGCCACTTATATAATAGCGCCGCTCCATCATATATTGATAATACTACATTTGTCAGTGTTGTATGGATCCTAACCGTGACAATTATTATATTAATAATAACAAACATAATGAATATTATTATTATTATTATTATCATCGATGTTGTGGCGGTTGTTGTCTCGAGCACATAAAAGTACTAAACTTCAACAACCCTTCGCGATATAAATAAATAAACAATCCCAATATTAAATAATGGACTTCGCAGAAATGAATATATTCATTCCTGCGTATTGCTTATTCACGTTACCTGTGTGCCGATCTGTATGCGACAGTTATCCGGCGCGCATTGTTAGGCACGCAAAGGCATCTCGCAGTGCAGAAGCACAAACACTTTCGGCAAACCATTAACACCCCCCTTCGGTCAGCTTCGAGAGCACTCGAGACCGGCTCACGACCACGGTGCGTAAGATTGTTTCCGACTCTTTTTGTCGTTCAACTGCGAGAACTACAAACGACCCCGATCGTATCGAGGTGATCCAAACGGCTAGCTAAGCAACGGCCACGGTCAGCACAGAAGCCGAGGGACAACGGTAACCCAACTCAAATCGTCACCAACGATGATCGTTCATCGAGATGTCACCGAAGGGTAGAAGCAGTGGCGGAAATTCACAGTTTTGCGCGCAAGTCACTGGTTCCGCTGGCAGCTTCCCGTTGCAATCTCTCGCAGGTCCCGGCTGTGTGATTACGCGAACCGCACTCGGTGCGCGCGAATGGAACTAATGTGGAACTTGTACGGCTCTTGGATTTTACGTCATGGTATGATGGTGTTTCGTTGAAACAACAACAACGCGAACTCCCAACGCGTAATGATACATGATGATGAAGATGATGCTCTTTGTTTCGAGTGGCTGTTGCGGTAGTCAAAGCTCAAGCGAGGCAAACAGTTGACATCAACGGATGGCTGCTGTCTCTACCAGGAGCATAGAACTCCACCATATATGTACAGATATATACATATACATATACAATATGTGCCGTCCCGTATGGCCTCGTATTGTACTGCCGTTGTAGTGAGCGATGACTGGCTAATCGGCTGCGATTCGCCTACTCCGAGAGACGGGTACGCACGTGTAGGCGCGGTAGGTATCCGCGTATCCTCAACCAGCAGCAAAAACAACACCGGGTGATGGCGTTCGACCAGCAAATGGTATTTCACATGGAACAAGTGAGTACAGCTGCCGCCTGCACCGCACCGCAGCGGGACACACAACGAAATACTGCGTCAGTAACAATTATCGCGGGATGCAGTGTATAACAATTATCGCTGGATGTAGTCCATGTAGTCGGTCGGAACGCCTGGGCGACTGTTATGTGCAGCACGATTGCACATACGCGGAACGCTGCCCTGGTTAGCTAGCTATCTCACTGGCTATCTGTCTCACAGCAAGCTGTCGTTTGGCGCCGACTCGAAATAGTCCTTGGACAGCCGTTTCGGCGAGGCGCTGATGCGGACAGAGCAGTGCAGGCAAGTGGTTTGATGCTTGTTCGTTGCTGTTGCTGCTGTTGCTGCTGTTATGGCTGATATTGTCGCTGCTGTATCGTAACTGTGTTTGGTAATCGGCAGCCTGGCTCCGGTCAAGCGGCCGCTGCTGGACCTGCACCAGGACCGATGGGTGAACGCATAAAAGGGCTGCGCCAGCGTATTGTGACTGTATGAATGGTTTGCTGGCTGCTGTTTCTGCTGTCTCGCCACAAAAGTTCCTGTGGTCGGCGTCGTTGTCGACGTCCAGGTCGTTGTCGTTGTAGACTACACGAGCAGTAGAGCTGTGGTCGTACAACATCAATGGGCAAAGTGGACGCGCTCTCACGTCGAGTCGGACAGCGCCGGCGCAACGGCCGCCGCCGCTGCCGCCGTCGCCGCCGATAGCAATACAGTCCCGGATAGATATACAGATAGATGGACACTCTCTCTCGTTCAGTCTTAGACTGTCTCGCATACACACACACACAGAGACACACATGTGAAACTCGCTTGATTTTGTTTCGCCCTCAACTATACTAGAAGACCATACATCTGCAACAGGTGAGAGACGTTCGGCCACTGCGGCGGCGCCAGTAGCAGCGCCGAAGCTGTTACAAACATCTTGTTGCTGCTGCTGCTGTTGCTACTGCCTGCTACCAGCGATGACGGCCGTTGCAGTAGCATACTATACTACTACCACTACTAAGGTGAGAATGGAACCTGGACACAGCCACCTATGCATACGCCAACACACAGATGTCTACACACAAGAGAGGTATGGATAAATAAAATATAACCGACTATAATACAATAGATTGGTATAGAGCATCTGGTAGAAGATAGTAGAGGCGGACATCGATACAACCGCAAACCCCCCCCGCAGCAGCACCCTGCATCACCACCACCACCCTGCATCACTCTTGTCAGTTAGCTACAACCAGAGTCGACGTCGTTATTGTTGTCGTCGTTGTTGTTGCTGCCTTGGACAAGGCTTGTCTCGTGCACACTGTCTGCCTCCTTGTGTACACACACACACACACGTCTGTGCCTGTCTGTGAGAGAGAGAGAGAGAGCTGCATCGATGGATCCAAGACAGCATCACTTGAGATGAGGTCCGCCGACCGCCGCCAGTCACAACATTCGAACACCCAGTAGTCACACAGACGTCTCTACAGCCGTTCGCCAGTTCCAGGGCGACCACCGTCGTCCCGATCGAAATTCGCGGCCAGACGGGCGATCAGATCAGCTACCAGTTGCTATACAGGGTACCGGCCGCATCGGACCGGCCAAAACTGTGGCAATAGAAACGTCTTGTATGCGGCCTTGTACGCGGTCGGTCGCTCGTTGGTTGGTTGGTTATGGCCCCCCCCCCTCAGCTTTCGTCCTTGGCAGTTTCGCTGACTGGTAGCGGCCGCGGCAACGTCCGCAATGGTGTACGAGTGTACGAACATTGTCGGCGGCCGCTGGCTATCGCACGGCGACGGCGCTCGGGACAACGGCGGCGGTGGGCAGGGGTATTGGGCTGGGGCGCGGATATTGTCCCCATTGACACACATGACTCCTGCTGCGTGTGGACAGGACTGACTGACTAATCGGCTGACAGGCAGACGCTGCCTCGCCTGGTCTTGGATTTGGACTGCCGAAGCGAGCCAATCGAGCGTTTGTATACAGTACACGAAGCCAAGGAGAAGGACAAGAACGACTTGGGCAGCAGCGCCTGTTCCGATATGTCTGCACGACAAGATGCACACTTCGCGGCGGCCACGGCCGCATCAGCGGTCGACTTCGATATATCAGTAGCGGTTAGCACAGAGAAGCGAGGCAGAATCTACACTGTTAGCTCCACCCCTCTGCAGCCGCGGTGCCAGGGCGGAAGACGCGACAGCAGACGAAATGACCGTTTGCAACGCGAATGCCGACGACGATGTGGTATTGATTGGCGCAAACACCCAGACAAACGAGCACAGATATCCGCAAAAATCGACCCGTACAATGTGGTCCACCGAAGGTGGATCGAGGAAAGAGGTCTTACACGAAATATGGCGCAAGGGAGGAGAGAGGCGGAAATAAATAGCAAAGAAAAAGGCGATCGAGAACGACCGAACGGATCTTTCTCATCTGAATACCATCTGAGCGGCTACCATATCTGCTTCACCGGAGACAAACCACGAGAGGTGACTGTGGCCCTTGACCGGAAATCTCGCACTCGGGAATGCTGGTGTGGCAATGCACTCCCTCTTCGCTCTGTCGTCTCTCCGGTGGTGGTCAGAAACTAGGCTATGTCTGCCAGTGACCACACGTGTTACAACCAAATGAGCTTGACTTATTACAAATGTCCGACTGGATTATAAAGGTGGTCAGGTTACGGACACAGCGAGAGAACAGAGCATAGCCAAGAAACAGCTTCATAGCAAGAGCTCTCGGGGGCTGGCTATGCCGCATGATCCATGCGGAAGGGAATTAATGCTCTTATATGGAGCGTCCTTCAGAATGGTGACTCGTGTGATCCATTGCTCCTGGACAGGGAGATTGCTGGCCGGTCAGCCGATCCAGAACCTAAGGTGGTCTCGTACACAATGAGTTACCACTTATACATGTTACTACCGTTGCTATTGGCTTCCGGAAGCCTAGTGGAAGCTGCTACGACTGCTTCCACTACCAAAACTGTTCGATAATAGAATAATATCTAGGCACTACCGAGTGGAAAAACCGAACAAGCAAGAGCAAAGAGCGAACGGCGGGAGTCCGGGTCGAGGTGGTGCCCTAAGCGGTATTCCGTCCAGAAGCGATCAAGCGCCACCAAGAATGAGATCAGCACGTCGAGGATTGATCGTCCAAAGTGATAATCTCCTGTGTAGTTGGGACGGACATCATCTTCGAGACGATTAGATATACGGATATGCATGGATGGAAATATATCGTGCAAATAGTCAGCACAATCATCACCATTGCTACGAAGAGGCAATTGCAATTTGACCGATAGCGTAAGATGACCAGGCTGCACTCTAACGCGGCAAAAAAGAAAATATAGAACAGATCAAGAACGATACTATTGAGGATGATGCTTATTATTCAGCCCGTCCATATGAGTGTAAAGCTGCTGGGCGTCGCGGAGATATCGCCATCCCGAGACCCCAACTTGGAAAGGACTCGCAGCAAACTCAAAAGTTCAAACATCGCGAGATTACACAGCCGTCCTATACATCCTCGTTAGTAAAACTCCTCTTATAACAGGCGTTCGTGGAGAACATGTGATCGCATATAACCAGAATATGATCGTTAGATAGACCGATCCGTGGGAGAACAACGAAATTAGATAATCAAGCTCGTCGTGTGAAAGAAACCACGGCAGCCTAAACGTGTGTCGAGTTGGTTTGAGCGATCTCGAGGGTACAGCGAGCGTTCGTTCGAATGCCGCGTATCGTAGCAGCATGATCCATCCAGGGGAGACAGCATCTACCGTCGCTCTGGTCATCGTGGCGCTCGCAGTGGCAACGGCGTGGAGGCACCTCGGGTACTCCTGTGGCTATTGTTGCTATTCCTGTGCGGGATGGTGATTCCTCTATCGAGACACTGGATGAGAAGGAGTTCCACGGAAGCGCCGCCAGCAGCGCCTAAACCGGCCCTACGGACGCGAATCCGGTGGACGCATATGATGTATAATCACGGAGGTGAAATCCGACGCCGCAGTGCTAGCAAACTCCGTAAGAGCGCAGGTCGATCCCGACCTGCTCCCTGTATCCAAAAGCAGAAGAACAAGGAGGCTTCCTTTGGTCTCGCGCCTCCAAAGGTCGCCAACACAGTCAAGGGCACTGCACTCCTCGAACAGGACACGCAAGCAAACACACACCCCCCCGGAGTTGCGGCGCTATGCGAGGCGTGGCTTCTCCATGCAACGATACACAACAGGGCATGCATCGGCACCCTGATGGATACGTGAACGATAACTTTTAGATACAGATGAGCGACGCCACAGACTGGTGACTCTGTCGATTAGATTCATCTTTGTCTACTGAACTAGGGAAGCGATATGGACGTACGCCATTAAGGGCAAATTAGCACACGTTAATCAATATGCGATGTTTTTTCTTAATTATGGAATTTATTTAAAATGTAATGATTACAAGGTGACAAGTAGCTTGTGTGAACATAGATAAAAGAGCGGTTTTTCTACACAGACATTAGCGAGTGATACGATATATTTGTGCATTTCACCCTGAGACACTTCATCCCGTTAGTAATCAACAGTCGGAGAAGATTCGATGGTGTTTCAATAACTATATGATTTAATATATAAATTGTATTTCGCGTTCGCCGTTGAGTGTTTGCTGATTTGGACGCATACACATGCACAGATGAGCATATGACTAGCATTTATGGTTGTATCGATAGCACCCCAACGATGTCCGGTATGATCGCGGAGACGTTAGCGGCGTAGCGATTTCGAAGATACTCCGATGACTCGGTCATCGGAGTATATCTGACACGCCTCGAGGCTGGTGTACGATCGATCCTATCACATTAGTATTTCAACATATTACAATAACTCGCCTACACCAGCTGTCTAAACGGATTAAATACAGGCATTATGTTGTGGTTGTTATTTCTACAGAGGGAAGAGCAGCACTTTGCTTCAAGCTTCCACGGCACACCCACCGAAGTCAGGCGCTGTGAATACCGGCCAGCACAGGCGTGTTGATCTGTCCCAGTAAGTAATAATTTGCTATCGACAAGTGTAACACTGGCAAGGAGTGGATATAGTGTATCAGAGAGATATCGCAGATGTCGATTCCCGTGTGCCGCTGCTGCTGCTGGCGCTGGTTACTGCAAATCTGTTCGTCGCAAGCGTTCTACTGCGAAGGCAGTCGTATCAAATATGATTTCACCGAATGTCGAAAGCGCCATGAATGCGACCCGGTACAAAAATAGAACCTTCCTTCCCCGCCTGTATCTACCAGCACGTTCCTCTGGTCAACTGTGCGGCAGCGGTCGTCTTTATAAAGATAACGGCTTCGGCTGGAAACACCACGCAACGGCGTGCGGAGAGAAGGTGAGCACTGGTATAAGCTGACTGGTACACTGGCCAGGTCTTCTATACATATATATATATATATATAGCAGTTGGACCGCGCGAACATCAGTAGCAGCGGTGACGAGGCACGTGTTGCGTTGTTTCTCAAAATCGTGGTTGGTGCAGACGCGGTTTTTTGAGCGTCGTCAGCGGCAACGACAGCACAAAACCCAAAGCGCACAAGGGTACTTTGGTTGCAAAAAAAAAAGAAAACAAATGTAATAACACGGAAGATACACACAAACAGGCCGGCGATAGTGCAGCTTGATATAGATATATATATACTTGCTTCTGATATAGGCGGATTGTCAGCGATAGGGAATGGTGGCCGAGTTCGCTTTCGTGATCGGAGTAAGTCGTGTTTGCTTATATGAACATGGGAACGTCGGTAAAGAGTCACAGATCAGGACGGGTGCAATCCGTGTCTCTCATCAGATAAGGCGATGATGTAGACCTTAGTGATTTACACTTTCTGCGTTCCAGAAGTTCGATATAGTTAAACTTGCCGGGTTCTCAGGGAAATGTGACTGCTAAGAAGCTGAAGATTTAATCTGGAGTAGAGATGTAGCTTCGCTTTCGGCCTCTTAACTATATACAACAGAAATCTATTGTTTTATCCGGCGGTGATTATTGAATGAAATTTGTCTGCTTGTGTTGTTTACTGTGCATATGATTCTAAAACAAAGCTAATCAATATTTTTGAACAGCTGAATGCCGCTAGAAATCTCGATTTTACGATGATTGTAAGCATCGCAAATAGGTGCCACTATGGCCCCAGAAATCGGCCATGTTTTAATGTGTTGCGCCGTTTCGATTCGAGCGACATTATCGATCACAGAATATAATCACAGAAATATTATCAACAACAGCTAGCGTATATATGACGCGAATTTGTGTACATATACATCCGATGGGCGAGTACTTTTGGCACGAATACAACTATACACGCAATATATATATATATATATATATATATATATATATATACAATAATATTTTGCATATATATATATATATATATATATCCAAAATATTATTGTGTACAGACATAATTTCAGTTCCGCCCCACTAAACCGTACACAGGCCGCCATGCGAGATAGATGATTATGGGTTGATCCCATCCAGCCGAGGGAGTAAGCACGAACTCACTCGTTGTGAACACCCTCCCATATAATGCCAGCTACGAGAGAACGAACATAGAGCGTTCGCTAATTAAATTTCATCGATATCTGCTCGACAGTCAACCACTGTTCGCCGTCCCGCTACGAAGCGTCCGCTCTCGTAGATCGGCCAAGGATCGCTTCGACCGTTCCTCGAAATGTTCCACCTGTCTGGCTGGCTTGCTGAATCCCCTCCTCAATCAATCCATCCATAAAGAACTCTCTTGCTGATTGGTCTGAGCACTCTCTTACTGACCAGCCCCTCGCCCGAACGTCAACGTGCGTCAATGTGACGTCAATAGTTTCACTCGGTGACACCAGAGGGACCAGATGCTGTGAGGGATCGCGCGCGGCTCAATGGCCAGCTTGACGAATGGGAGGCGTTCGCTGTCTCGGCACAAGGACCCATAGCTAGCGAACAGCAATGCTTGCATTCACAGTAACTCTCACACAGGTCCAGTGGCAGCAGAACTGGCAATTTGCCACCTCTTCCCAGTGGCAAATACAGCGAAGAGCCACCGCCGCCACGAGCTGGACAACTGCAAGTGTTGTTGAAGCTTATGATGATTGTCATAGGCGGATGGTAATCACCAACGAGTTGGCCGGTTTTTGGCATCAAACACTATTCTTCAGTAATATACATATGAAATATATATATATATAAATATATATATCCTGCAGTTGAACAACAGTTGGTCAACCCAACAAATGCTGGCCGTTGACTCGACAGTTCGTTGCCAAACAAACAAAGATATCAAAATATAGAACGTAATTCAGCGTATATATATATATATGTGTGTAGGTATATATCTAATCGAGTAGATCAAACCACCCCGAGCACCGTTGAAACTGGCGAAAAACTGGAGCGTGGCCGTCCAGTGTAATCACAATATGATCATCGTTCGCCAGGGAGCTTATGAACTAGTATGACAGGGTGCGCAACCTAGAGAGACTAGCGCGCAGATATAAAAGATAGCCGGTATATAGATACGGCGAGTCCACGGTGATGGCGGTTGATTTACTCAAGCTGTCACGAGAAGGCGTTTAAAGCAAGAGGTAGAGGCGCCGAATGCGGCCTCATCAAGGCTTCTAGAAGACGGGATGTCCCAATCAATCTTATCGCTTCTTGACGCCGGACCTCGACCGCCGACGATATCTAATCGAAGGTGCTGGTGATAACAAAAACGTTTATACGACTCCACTGTACCCTCCCCTTTCCCCCGGGTGAAACTTTGTATATTTGTTTCTTTTTCAGCTCCGCCTGTGCGATATGGCCGAAGAGTCGGGGGAGACCATTTGAAGAGGACTCCCCGACGACGTTCACGTGTTACAGCTACGGGTCTATGCTATCTCCGAGTACAGAAACGCGTGGTGGTATTGATAATCATAGATGTTTTACTAGTCGATTATCCTGCTTCACTGCAGTTTGTTACGACGCTCAAGTGTCATCATCAGGTCGCGGGATTCGAACCTGCGCCCTCCGGCTTTTACCGCTAGTGGCTTAGCCGCCCGTCCAACCGCCACCGCGGTGGACATTGAGAGAGCGCTACTATATACATCCCGGCTCCCATGATGCAAATTCGCAGACGGGGAAAGCGGGTCTAAGAATAAAGTTTACAGCTGTCGTTTGACCGTCGGACGATAACGGCGTGCGTTCCATTGCTGCACCTGATACGTTCGGGGCAGTTGGCAACGTCATCGAACACTGTCCGAAGGTGTTATACAAGATGACACAAGACGTCTATCGCGTCCATTGAATCCGCTCATTTGATAACCATGAATGACGACGACGACGACGATAAGCGCTGTACGCGACTATAGACCAGCGATTTGCCACAGGTCATCCGGATATAAGTCGAGAATTAACGGGATGCCGTTACGAGAACGTGACAACTACTACGAGCTGAAATAGAACCGGTGTTCAGGCTCTAAACGAATTTGGCCTGGTGACAAGCTGCGCGAGCCTGTTAATTGTTATCTGATCGTAGAACAATTGTTGTTTGGAAGTAATTTTTGTTGTATAATATAGCGGACAGTGTATGATCAGCTGTGGCTTGTTGCCGGCGGTCAGCTGTAACGATTAGCGGTGTCTCGCGATGTGCGAAAATGTTCTACGACACATACTTCAAATTATCTATATCAAAATAACTATATATGACAACTCAAATAATGTCTATATCTCATCAAATATATGCTATTCGTATGCGCGCCACTATGCTAAATACACATAGGATATTCAACAATGACGGCATGCCACGTTATGTGTTGCTGCCCGGACTTGCCCAATGGCTTCCCACCGTAAGCTAGCCAAGAGCTGTCTACGTTCGCGCTACCAGGCTAGCATGTCTGTCACAGCTCGCACCACTGGGTACAACGAATGCCGGTCCCACATAGCCGATGCGGCTGACGATACCCTTGGCGGCTGTTCCACATCTCCATATAAAGAAGATAACCGTTCCTGAGCGGACGCCGTAGGCAGCCCCAGCTCTCTCGGAGTCGACTGACAGAGCCCCGGAGCAAAGCACGCCCTCAACCGATAGCGGACAACGAATCGAAAGGACAAATTCGGCAGCCACGGCCGTGGGCTCGTTCCACGGGGACCCCGTACAGCTCAGCAGCTAAGCCTAACGGCAAAACGACTTGCGTAGCTCGTTGGTGATTTGTTTTTGATTTGACAAGATCTCACTCTTTGGATATGTATATATAGCGATCACTAATCGTTGTCATGTGGTGGCACTCACCTCATTTTGGTAAACTCTAAGCACCTAACGGTGCGGTGCACGTTGGGGACGCACTATTCCATTATGTTATCAGGCAAAAGCCGCCGAAATAGTTGAACGTTGTGTTTGGCTGACATCGGAAAAGTGACTGAATGAGTCAGTCTGGCATACGAGCGCGCTGGAGGCCCCGCCAAGATGGCGGCGGCGGCGGCGGCCGCAACCCAGCTGGAGGCAGTGGCGCCAACATTTTGCCGGGGAGAGAGAGAGATAGAGAGAGACAGTGAGTACCTGCCGAGAGGTCGAAGCGAAATGGTGGTGATACGATGTCTATATATATATATATATATTTTTGTTTTTGCTACCAAAATCTATCTATTTTGTGTGGGGTATATATTTCGTGGTACAGGGTACAAACGCTGGAAGTTCTCACAGTGTTAGCTGTAGTGGTTTCAACTGCTCGTGCCGCGACGGGCACCTGGGCTAGCTGAGGCGGGGAAGGCTTAGTTGGCTGCCATGAAAATGACGACTGTAGGAACCTTCTACGTGGCGGGGGCCACGTTGAAAATGGTGCTTAAAAACAAATTCTTTTTCAGGGTGATGAGAGAAGCACGCCGACGGCACTGTGAATCCGAGTGATGTCGACTGTGAGCATAGAGAAATTTAAGAACTATTAGAAATCCCCCTCCCCCCCACCAATGGTATTACATTAAAAAAACTTTGTGATGACAAAGTTTCATGCCTTGTAAACAAAAAAGGCGACTAGCTTATGTGTCCGTAGCTTATATTCGTTCCTTTTTTTTTGTTTTACTCAAGTTTGCTATTACCTTGTCTGTCCTCTGTGTTATTCATCAATACCGAATGTGGTAGTAGTTCATACGTTCAGTGGGTGCACAGATAAGGCTACGCATTTCGATGGCCGCGATGACGGCGTGTGGGCCCACATAAAATTCTATAAATTGGGGCAAATATCATCATTTCATTCGCGTTATTTCGGTAACGGTCGGATGGATGTCAGTGAGACAGCGTAATGATGCTTCGTTCTTCGAGCTCAAAAATATAATTGGCAAAATAATTCGGGGGGGGGGGAAAAATCGTATGTTCCTGATGTATTTCTCCTGTTCTCGGTTCGAATACGGCACTTTAGAAAAACAGTGGACAATTCGCGATAATTACAATGTAACAATAGCGTACGTTTTCTCCGAATATGCACTTTTGGAGTGACTTAATTAGGGTAATTTGACAACTGAAGCAATTGTGCATCAGTGCACCATAACGACGCGAACGGATAAAGGGTGAAGCATGGTAATGGCATTAGGGGTAATTATGTAGCATTATTGTATGTTTGAACACGTTTCTGCGTATATAACGGACGAACAATGTTGCGGAATCCCGAGAGCGATTCGCTGGGTTCGCAGGAGATTGGCAACGTGATGATACTTAGAATGTGTTCAAAACGACGAGTGTCTGTTAGTGTCCGATGTGGCCACGTGGTATGGAGAATATCGATCGAAATGACGATGTGTCCATAGCCGTTAAATATGCTCCCCTGTGCTCATGTGTGATGAGGTTCCTTTAGCGAAGTTCAGGTCGGATGGCGTCAGTCACTCGGTCCTGCCCACGCACTAGATGTTATTAGTACTTAGTATTATTAGTACTCGAAAAAAAAATTACTATATCGCTATTCATATTAGAATTACTCAATTCTATGATGGATGTTCAATTGTTAATGCTGTATTGAAGCAGTTATAGTAGCAAAATCGTCAACATCTAAACTGTTTGCATTTTAAAGGGGTTGTCCATTTTATGAAGCAACGGCCGAGAGCAGTACCGTGGACGGTAAATTTTGGCTGTGGGTCAGCCTGGAGAATTGATTATTATCGAAACAGTTTTCGCGCTACGCCAAACATCGCTATGCCAATTTTTTATTTTTCTGACTCGCTTTATTCAATTGATTCAGGGCCTGATTCTATATAATAAGGTTTAAGGAGGAGCTATTCAGCTGAGATATTTCAAGATAATTTTGCTTGAACAGACGCTACCGTGGTGGCCGATCCACTGAATGTAGATATGCACAGCTCCGCAAACAACGACGAACAATCTCTGACATCTGACCTAGCTTCCCGCGAAGCGATCACTTAATCCGCGACTACTTTAGCTGGCGGCGAGCGATTCGGTCAAACGAACATGATTGTTGTAACTATTATAGTTTTCGATAATTAATCTTGAAATTACTGTTGTTATTCGTGCATGTACTCAATCAGCTGCATTCATTAATGTCAGCTCTATTTCAAGGAATAAATTTAAGCAGCTGGTGTTCGAGCTTCGTATTCGCTTGAAGCTGAGCGTCGATAGATTCTATCAAATCGTACATGGGTAAAGGTAAAGGCTTTATTGGTTTATTAAAGGAGCTGCAATTGTTACAATGCTTAAGCTCTCTTATATGTCACGCAGCCTCTGACTTTCGACAGCCAGAGACTTAGCCGTCCAAGCCACCGCGCAGACAGAGGATATACAGAGGAACGAACAGGTCGGTGGTTGGGTGCACACCCGATGGGCTCTGTCAATATATCGAGTAGTTATTCTCTGCTTCTAGACCGTTGTGCGAGATTTCGGTACGAACGAAACTCCATGACACGGATGATGCTTCCATTTTCAGGACGAATCATTAGTGGAATATCCATCGAAATCGGTGATATTCCCTATTTGAGAATTGCCAGACGTGAAAGTGTTCACCTCATCCGGACGTTTTTGCTTCGTGAAGGCTGCCGCCGCGCCCCATTCGAAGCCGACCGGCCGGGGAGCCACTGGAACGACCTCATTTGTGTTACGGTGAGCATGAGACATTCATAGTGAGGGTAGTGTCATCACTCCACGTCACACAGAGCAGTTGCAAGCGGCAGCCACCGGCCGTGCGCGGAGAGCATAGAACGCGCCGTCACCGGCACAGACTGACACCCGGCGGGAATCCGCCGGACCGAGCGAGCAACACTGTGGCCGACGCACTTCTAGGGGTAGGCCATCAAAGGCATGAGTCAGCATTTCCATTCGCACGGCGCTCGCTGTCTCCGCGGAGGTTAACTGAAGAATGAGAGAATGAAGCCTGCTTGTGGATTGCAGCGAGACCAAGTCGTCTACGGACTCGAAGGGAGGCAGGTAGTTCTCGCTTATGGCATGGGCGGAATGGAATAATTCGATATTAGTAGCGGAGTTGGTGCCGATCAATTCACAGTTTCTGCCTTTTTACCAAAAGGCTATATATATATATATATATATAATGTTGCGCTCTCGTTAGTGGCTACCAATGCCAGATGTTACGATGCCTACGAATGACATGCTGGTGGTTGCTCGTTGATTGCCAGCTGACGGCAATTCCGAGTCGAGGAGACAAGTTTATATACGATTCTGTACGAATCAAGCACTTGGGACAATGTCCATTGTACCAGCACAACAAACCATGACAAAATATGCCAAATTATCGACGGAGGGAGCAGATGCTCAGCCTTAGACGTTTAATATCCTCAGTAGGGCTTTCGGCATTTCTCGATAAGACTAACCCCCTAAACTGCCCAATAATCCACCCGCCCTCTACCAGCCTTCCCCAGCCTTCCCCAGGCTTCTTATTTAAAACTGTTTTATAGTGTCGATAAGCTCGTACATTTTGTAGTAGTTTCTATCGAGGACATGCCATTTTCAGCTTAATGGTTCTGTTTGGCTGTGTTGGAAATCTGGTGACCTCGATAACAATTTTCTCTGATTCTCGAAAAGGTTTCCATGCACAGGAAGAACACCGTCTGGCCGCCTTTCGGAAATTGAAATACACTTCAAGGATGTGAAACCTCTCTCCTCGCACTTCGTTTGCTCGTGTTGGGTGTTTCGGCAACTTCGACTTATCCAACCATAACATGGCTGTTACGAACAGTTCTGCTTGGGCTTCAAATAAATACGCTTTCCTTTTCATTAGCTAACGAACTAACTGCCATTTCCTTCTTATCAAGCCCAGTCACAGGCGAATTACGGGGGGCTCAATCCTCGGAGTTTCGAATCCCTATTCATGCAATCTGTCATTTGCTATGATCACACGTTATTGTCTCACCGTCATCGTAACAGCAGCTTGTAAATGTCAACGAAATACAAGCAGGAGACAAAGAGACAATCTGTCCATCTCTGGCAAGATGGGCATACCGCTATTGGCAAGCGTGGAATGGTCTGCGAGAAAATCACGTGCAATTTAGCAAGGCCAGGCAAAAGGCAGGGTGGCAAGCCTGACTCGTCGGCATACCCACACAGCATCGTTTACTTCATCATATTTCGACTGCGTAGTATTTGTTGGGAATCACGGCATGAACAACTCCGGGTGCGACTTTATTTTTTTTAGCGTCGAATCGCGCATAGCCACTCAAACGTTGAGGGAGGCACGATTTGTACCTTTGTTCCGCCCTGCACGCAAACACTGTCCGCGTGAGCTCGAGACTTATACGGACATATTCCACCATTCAACTCATTTATTTGCTGATAATGCATGCACACGACCTGATGATATCTATTGCACTGGATTGAGTCGTATGTTCGCTACCGCGGCTTTTTCAACGCTCGCTCTGTCCTTCCCATCTAATTACTGCGCGGCTGTCGTGAGCCACGACTCGAATGCGCCACGCGCACACTACGGAACTGGTGCTGTCTCTGCTCTTAAGGTGCAGCGTGTAGCGCGCTCGCCTTGGGAAGTGGTTGTTCCAGGTCGTTTTACCTACTTTTCAATTATTTGAAATCCCCTTTGAATAAGGATGGCCGGGCAATGAAGCCGCATGAGCTCAGTCACGTTCTGACCAAACAGAAAACAAAACAAATCGGTTGACAATCGCCGCTCAACGCCTTCATTGGCAGCGAGCAACGCGTTGCTCCCACAGTTAAATCAAATCATGGTTTGTTGTCGAAATTGCAATTTCACAATGCATATTTGACAGATTTCGTACAGAATTGACAGATTTTTGCACCAAACCATCACGGGGGACGGGAAGGTTGTATCTCTATGCTATGCTAACATGAGGACCAAATATGGATGTGTGGCTTACCAACCCGCAGGAATATAAGCTTCATTCAGTCGAATCTCTCAAACCTGCTAATAATTAGGTAAGTCGTGTTAATCTACCTGCGCTTTTGACTTTCGTTACTTGAGGCTGGACCTTTGGCGTTGCCTTGACATCTGCTGAGCCAATTTCAAGTACTTGAATCACTAAATGAGCTTTATTTAAGTAGACAATTGGACGACTACCCGCTGAACATGAAATACACCTAGGTACAGCCTCTTCTATATATACTTAATAGAATATTTAATTGAACTACTTTATATTTACTTGAATCATTAAAACAACCCCCAGAAGTTATTTAATATTAACTTGAATCACTTAATATTTACTGAGGTTACCTCATGTTTACCAGAATTACTTAAAATTCACTTGAATTACATACTATTTACTTGAAACACTTGATATTTACTTAACTCACTTGATATTTGCCTGAACCACTTAACATGTACTCGAGTTACTTAGTATTTGACTTGAGTTACGTAATTACTTAATATCTGACCGCAGACGAAGCCAAGGTCTAGAGTCCAACATCCCCTGATACCTTCGTTATCTCAATATGACGACCGAAGATGAATTTAGCTTCAACTGAAACTCCAAACTCTAGCTATCGTGCGGATCGAGTCGCTCCCGAGCGAAGCCACCTGACCACCTCGTCTAAGGTAATACCACTAGACGAGGCAATAGCAACAATTATGTGAATAATATTATGTATAACTCTTGTACGATGTGAATAATCATGCGAACAACAACAAATGTCAACATAACTACTTTGTGTTGTGGAATAATGACATTTAATTGCGGTACAAGCGTCTACTTATCTGGTGCATTGTGACACATCATAGTACCGATTATTTCGATGGATAAACCGAAACCGGGACAAATGAACACGAGCAAGAATGCATAGAGCACAGCCAGACGATACCAGCTTGGCAATCTACGGCCGAAACTACGCCTCTGATATTTAGCTAAAACCAGCTCAAATTGCTAGATATATGATATCTGCTGTTCACGTTATATTTTGATTTCCACTCACTGTGTATACACTTTTCTTTTATCATTTCTTTTCTATTTTTGTTGTTTATCAAACACAATCTAGATTCGAGCCATAGATCCCGAATTATCGCTAACATTATTTTCCTGTTCTCTCCTTCGTTCGCGATAGCCGAGTGTTGAATCAACGGAAATGAAGTCTGCATACAATCATTAGTGCAATCGCCGGCCAGCGTCGAGCCTTGATGAAGGCGCGGCGGACAGGGAAACGACTTTGTTATCAGCGTTTCAGGCCAGTGGGTGCAAGGTTCGTCTTGTTATGGTATAACCGCTCATGATACAGTAAACAGTAACACCAGCAGGGCAGCTGTTATTCGCGTGTTTCGTTGACGGTAAATTGTTGCTTGTCCTCTCTGTTGACTTGCAGTGTATCACTGTATTTCGCGCGCATATCACGCGCGAACAGGGTAACTCTCACGTTGTTTACAGCAGGGTTTCGTCGAAATGGGAATCTGTTTATTTTAATGGAAAAACACGTGTGATTTAGATTAATGCTACAGCGACATCCGCGTTGTTTTTTGATACATATTACTTGCAATGGGAGGATAACGGGTGAATTCTGAGGCGCCTTAATTGGCTGCTGTCTCCTTGGCTGCTGTCTAGGACCGTATTATGATTGAGCTGTGCTTCTGTAATTTGGGTAATTATTATAAAGTGAGTTCAATCATAGATCATACCTGATGTGCCCGTCCTGCTAAAGTATTAGATTAAAGAACTTTTTTGAAAATACCCTTTCCAACTGACTAACCCTTGTGTGTATATATATATGTACATATAAAATGACGTAATATAACTCTTCGAAGTATGTGAAATGTTCACCGAAAATAACTCCCTTCAAATATATTGCCTTCGTATATGTACTCTAAACTTTTGCGAAGGCAGCGAACGCCCGGAGAGTTTCTCAAAGAATACATCGGGAGCACCAAGGCATAACTTAATTGCAATTATGAACGTTTGCCCACTTAAACTGGTTATCACGTTCTGTAGCGAAGCCATGAATGGTTCGCGACAGCGAAATTATTGGATATGCGTAAACCGTATCATAATATCTCCGGGCACAATAGAAGTTGAACATGGTCATAGCGTACACGTATATTACACTGGTAGAATTGCTAAAAATGCTTTGTGCAATATTTTCGACTGCAAATATTGATTATTTAGTCCCTCCAGCGTGTTCATGGACACATTGTTTCTACTTATCGAATTAAGCATTAGTTCGTGATTGATTCAGATCATGATTCAGGCAGCACCACAACCATAGAATTAATCGTGTCTATCCGTCGAGTCGAAGGCAGAGTAACCCTGTTGTTCTTTTAAAATCAGCCTTTCTCATTTTATATTTAATTTCCATCCGCTGTTTGTATGTAAAAAACATACGCGAATCGATGCAATATGACCCAATCTGTTGCACGATTTTGGTTAATCTCCCGATCATACGAAAAGCTCATTAATGGCATTTCCCCGCTGTAAAAACTATCACTATCAATGACTGGTCTGAGCGTCGAATAGCTTGGTCGATAGCCAACTCAAAAATGTATCAAACGCGAGACAACGGCAGCGTTTTGCTGCGGGGTGCCAGGATTCATCTGGATGTTACAATGCTGTGATATTGTTTTGTTTGTTCTAAACGTTCGTTCAGGCCAGGAGACGCCTACAAGCCATATGGACATCACTGTGCCCTTTTAAATCATACAATAAATGAATTAAAATAATGCAGAGAACAGTTGTTCGTTTATATCGAATTATTAATTTATGTCCACAACGTAAATACGCGTGCAAATAAATCAACACACCAGCCGATATGAACCCCACTCAACCTAATTAGCGGTTGTGAGTAGGTTGGTGGCTTCATATTATATATCGATTCCCCCGTTGAATACTGAGTACCCGCAGATTGTAGCCCTCGGCCAGCACTCGGCGAACACCGATAGTCGTTGTTTCTAGTGTTTCCTCTATCAATTACAGCCAACCTGTATAGTGAACCTGTGCCGCTCATTAAGCAGCACGACGTTGATATTTGCCGACAACTCAAACGGCAACCGCGGAGTCCATTTGCCACTGCGCTGCGATGGAGCCCGCATTATCATAAACAAAACAAAAAGAACCCCGCTGTCGTCAAAGCTGTCGGCAATTGTTCACCTTGTTGCCAATTCCGTCGGTGTTTCCGCATTTCATCCTCAAAAGAGACGAGGGCGTGAGAGAGACAGAGAGAGAGAGAGAGAGTAAGCAAGCAAAATCAAGACGGACACAATGGGAAATCAAGGTTAAAATCAAATGCGTGGTACCTGTCCGTCCCGTTGGGGCGGATCGAATCGAATCAGCAGCGGCTAGATGTCGTTTCGACTCGTCTCATTTGCATGACAAGGTCATGCAAATGCATACGGCCCGCTGCCGCAGCTCTATGCCGAGGACCTCGTCTTGGCCAAGCGTCCAGCGTCGAGTGTCCTTCGTTGGTTGGTTGGTTGGTCCGGTCGTCCGTGCGTGGCCAGTCACATGATGACGATGATGACCATGAAGCCGGGATTTGTCCTTTCCCAGCGGCATCATGAGGCTTGGCGATATCTGCACGTATCAAATCGGTGTAGTGATTCGCGTCAAGTGCGATCGTCCTTATACGGCTTCGTTTGTTCGATACTCGGTGACGATTTTCGGGGCCGCTCTCACTCGAGGACAGGGGTGGGCGTGCCCAGTCTAGACTCTACCACGGGACCATTCGGAATCAGCGGAATACGTACATACCGACGTTAGTACGCATGTATTTATCCATCTATCTATCCATCTGTGTATTGGCCTGCTAGGCCCAAGCAACGGAACACTTCTTTTGTCCTTCTTGTCGCCGAGACACCGCGGCGCCGTTTGGGACCGTTTTACCGAGTGTCTCTCACGACCTGTATGTCGTGTGCGAACCCTGAAGTTCCGTGACAGCGAGGCGACGACGAACGACAGAGACGACGATGACGCTCGTCGCAGAAGTGTCGAGGATGCCGCAAAAGGCTTGATAGCAGAAAATACTGTTCGAAGATGTTACATGTTAGGCGACGCGTTAGTCTCGAAGAACTTATATGTATATATATATATATATATATATGCGGAGGGTCAGTATTCAAGTAACGATAGATAGTTGGGTTTGGAAATCGATGCTTATTGACGTCTAAAGGTAACTCGACAGTTGAACGGCTGAGCCAGCTCGTCGGGTTGCAGCCGACGTTGTATCGTAAACTACTAGGCTATTTTAATGTACCCGTCATTGCCCTACAAACCGTAGGAGTAGGTATCCTATGGCCACGTGCGGCCCAAATCAGAGATCCGAAATTCACAGCAAAAGGCATTTTTTGTGAGACAACATCCAAGTTATAGACGGAACTATCTGCTTAACCGTTTTTGCCCTCTCATTTGTTAAATGTCTTCAAAAAAAGCCATGCAACTATCTCTCCACTATGGGATACTTCGACGGTGCCCCTGTTAATAATACAATACAAGTTCACCTTTATTATTAAGGGCAAGCTGGGCATGGTACTATACAACACAGTAAATTGGCTGCAGGTATTATTATTATTAGTAGTAGTAGTAATATTTTTTAATATTATACTATATACAATTTATGAGAACGTTCATCTGAGCATACGAGGTAATTTCAATGTTAAATTGTTGTTTACGCGCTCGCTTCATGCCATTTGATGTATAGCGACTTATAGACTTCGATAGCATTTCTCATTTCTCCACTGCGTAAGCTATTGTGTGTGCCCAAGTGATTTAAAACTGACTATGCATGTTAAGCTTTTCATGTTGTCGATACACTCGCAGATCGGTGGCATCGCTAGGGTATATCTATTGTCTTTAGAACAACAGCGTTTATTGAAAACATAGTTGTCTAACCGCGCATGTTCAACTCCTCGAACCACTTGTCCATATGTTTTATACCGATGTAATTGTCCTTCAATTCATAGTGATTGAGAAAATAGTGATTCGAATGGATGTCGTTATATAATAATAATGAGTTCATCCTTAATGATACACTGCATTTCACCTGCATACATATATGTAGATGTCAAAGTTAAACTAACAACCCATTCGCTGCTGTGAATGCGAAGAGGTCCAGCACAGATGAATCGTGGTGGATCATAGATCGATAATGACGAAGACGATTCGGCTCCGATCAAGAACTGACACAAGGTGGATACATTCGTACATTCTCGTTTAACGTTTTAGTCCCGGGCGCATCATTGCGCCCCAAGTGCCATACGATTTGTGGCACATCCGTTCTCATCCGTTCTTAGGGTGACCACTTAGCGTTCCGCATATGCATACATCATCGGCAAATGCTGTATCATCGCTGGGGCCGCTTCTCATCACTGAGTCCATTGATTTTTGCAACATTTTTCAAGCGTTCACACCTCGGCCGGGCGGGCACAAACCATTGGCGTGTTGTGATCTGAAAACAGTCTCATCCTTTCAGCAAAGTGTCCAAAAGTCGATCGAAATCACGCGTGTGTGTAAGTCACGACGGCAATACCAAGTCGAAGTCTCTCCAGTCGAAGAAATTTCTCTTGTATTTGCTGGACGACGTCTACCGGACGAAATATTGTTGCCAATTGGACAAAGACGCTCGCTCCCGATCGAACGCGGCACAACCGCGTCGTCGAAATTGGCTCCATTACAATTCTCGATTGCACTTTTTCTGTATCAAACCTATGCTCGTACGTTTCATAATTGAGTTGACGGTTATCGTCATATCGTACCAGATGCATGTACTACTTGGGTGAATTATTTCTCGATTGCTTCAGCGGATCGTCTTCTGCGAATGAGATCGTTGCGTCTTGGTAGCGTATTATCGGCGACTTCAATTTTGCCACTGATCGGACGACGTATGGTCGAGTTCTGACCATCGTCACTAGTTGTGGGTAATAATTTTCTTTTCGAACTTTCAGTATGGGTTTATACCCCATATGGCCGAGTGCACTTCTATCGGTCTGCGCTATTGCAGCTGTTACGGCAGTTGCGATTGTCACAAATGTATAGTTAGTTATTACGATGGTGGATCGTCCGACGCGAGGCCAGACATGTGCCGAGAGATTCGGTCACTGCCGATAGCCCCATGGATTTGTTCGCCATCCGATGGATTACTGACCTCGTCTCCGGATCCGCAAGATACTGATACGTGCACTTCGTCCCGAACTAACTTCGTTCCTTACCCAGGACCACTCTCTACGAACCAGCGAGCTAAGATCGCCCGCACGGACACAATCTCAAAGTTCATAAAGTTTGTTGTTGTTGTTAATGCCGCTGTTATTGATGCTATTGTAGCTGCTGCTGCTGTTATTATTGTTGTTAGCGTTGCTTTTATGTCTGTCAGTCAATTTTTGACTTGCAGATTTTTGGTTGAGTTAGGGGACCCCGTAATTGTAGGTTGCTTCCGTCGACGCGGCTACTGCTGATGCCGCTGCTGTTGCTGCTATTGGACCGCTGGTTTACAGCACTTACCGCCGCCGACGTTAGCTGCAGTGACCAAAAGTAACTGGCAAAGAACAGTAATAGAACGCGAGCAGTGAAACACCCTCGGTCACATCGCCCTTGTTCACACAGGGAGAATCCTCTACGCTTATTCCTTCCTCCTCTATTCCTGCTCTAGGCATTTGTGCGGCTGTTCGTGTCTATCCATTTGGTTGTTGCCTGTGGTCAACGCCGCCGCCAACGCTCATACGATGCCGCATCGAGATCACCACCTCAACCGTTCATCTATGCCTGACCGTGGCCAGGGTTTCCCTCGACAGCACGTTAACTACAATACAAATAATACGATACAATCCAACGCTGGTCTACCTCTCTGGCCAAAAGCGTTGTCCACTGTCGCAACGGGACGGCGGTGACGAGTTCATTGTGATTCTATCGAGTAAATTTTGTTTCTTCCTACTTGCATCTAAGAGAACTTGAGCATTGCAAAGATTGCCGTCCCTTTAATAAACCAATGAACGAATAAAGACAAATTTGAGATTTGTTCAAATTATTCTCCCTCGGACACTACCTGCTGCTACACTTCGTGCAGCCCAAATAATTATAATGATAATAATTAAAATCCGCCTTGAATCTTATATTTCCCTATATTGGTTTACTCTGGTTCGTTTAATAAAGTAATAAAGCGTTACCCTAACCTTCATCACTTTTGCAAGAACTTAGTTATCGGGCGAGGTCTGATATCAGCGCAGGTGACGGTAACAGACAATGTAAAGCTATATTGCCGTATAAAAGGGACTGCAATAGACCAATAGAGGAAAATAAAAGATTTAAGGTTGATTCTTATTATTTTTTGAATTATTATTTGGGTTCCACGAAGTGCAGCAGCTGGTGGTGTTCGAGGAAGGATCATTTAAACAAATTTCAAATTCGTCTTAATCGAGAGAGGTACTGACGGGGGTTTCTAAGTCTTACGGTATCTTCAGTATCATTGAACTGGATTGCGGTCCTGGTTGCTAATGTAACTTGCTGACAGGACATATGACGAGACGTCATGTGTTTGCTAACCCTATACTTAGTCCTTACATAAGCATAGCACAGTTGAGATGTAACAGCGAGTCAACAATTTAACTAGCGATTCCCGCTCAACCAAATTGCACTTCTGTCAATCGATCACGATCGAATGAAATTGAATTCATCGGTGTGCTCCACCTGGCCCGGGTCGTCAGAGTGCGGCATCATAATTGAACAGGTTACCAATCGATGTTTAGCCCTGCCTAGCGAGAACCCTTGACACCTAGAAATTGACCAATATTGCTGTACTTATCAGAATCGAGAACGGCTGACCGACTTTAGGCTCACGTCATCGCTATCACGAGTGTGTCGAATCGTTGTCGTGGTCTCATGCTTGTATGCGCACACGTTTGGGAAAATTCTCGATATGAGCCTCGAATTCGGTTGGATATCGGCCATCAGACCCGGCTATAGACAGTGCAAATAATCGCTTGCTTGCACAGTGCAATGCATCTGTGAATGTCGTCTGTGAAATCGTAAGAATCGTTCCGTGCGACGTCCTTGCGTGAATGCACCGATTGTGCAGAGATTATAATTGGCGGTGTGGGACGGCGACGACTTTGAAGATCGCATCCGAAATAGCGGCGTGCCGTCCTCCTCATCTAATGGTCTAACTTCACGTTCATTGTGTTCCGCCCGCACGAGCCAACGAAAATGAATGCGCCGGATGTTGGGGTTCGAATTCAAATTGCGTCTGCTGACTTCCACCGGCTCGTCATGCAATTAACACTTCGTTAGCAGAGAGAGGGTTCATGGCGGCCATGGCGCTTGGCCCCTCTTCGGCAGAGAGCTCTTTGAAGTGCGAGTCCCCCCCGCCCCCGGTCGGTGAGCGCAGTCGAGTGTGCCAAGCGGACCGGAAGAGGGCTGGATCGTCTGAAGTTCCACACCGTCGGAGACGCCGTATCTGGTCAGAGGCTGCATGAAGACGCGCAACTCGATGCCCTGCGGCGGACATGTGTGTGGGCTTTCTCTACTCGCTCGCGACTCTCGCACCATGCGCATGAACCCAGCCGGCTGGTTGAGTTCCTGGAAGAGTTACGTTGAAAGAACGAGATACCGTCGTCACATCGGGCAAGTTCGCGTGAGCATGTGCGCCTCAATGGTGTTAGTTGGGAGGGGGAGGGGTGCTCTGTGCGTGGACAACAGATCTGTGTATATTGGCGTAGCAGCTTCGTGCGAGTACGCCAGTGAACGCCGGCTGCGTACAATTTGATGTGTGACTTCAAGGGAACCCGTCGTCGCCTCCTTTTGAAGTGATCGCACCTCAGCTGCTACCGCGCGACTCACTACGCGCCTTCGTCATGAGCAAGTAGCAGGAAACAGTGGCCTCTGCTGCGAGTACTGACGAGTACCCCGGTCATTCGTACCTGCAACCATGCATCACTATCTCAAACCTGGCCTTGTACTCAGAGGTCGTTTGTGGTTTTGCTGAGAGTGACATCATCGATAATTCCGTTTGTGTGACGGGCTGGACGCGACGAATGATTTAGAAACGGGCCGTCATTCAATCGTTCGGACGACATAAATACTATTTGCCACGTAACTGAATTGCATGAATGGACATATAGGAACATCAGAAAGCATGTGTCATTTTTTCGCTGCGAAATTTCTCTATGATCGATTGAAATATATATGTGTAACAATTGATTGCGACCTCTCCCCGTGGTAAAGGTGACCAAGGTGCTTCAAGTTGCCTTGCAAACAGCGGGAGAAGAAGGCATGCAAAATGTCTTTGTTAGGTTTGTATTATAAAATATTCATTTTTAGTTTGTCCACAATAATGAGATCTGTCTATTCCATATGCGAGTCGTAAATGTCCGCTTTCTCGAGTCTATTTCACGCTGGTCAATTAATCGTTTGCATCAACTTATAAAAATTGTCCCAGACTATTTCTCACCAAAGCGAGCCACGCGTCGAACAGGAAACCCACCTGGGCACGTTTGGCGTCGTTTTGTTATATGAAAAAATTATGCTAGTTATATTATTTATATTGGTCTCATTGAAAAGATACGACAGAACGGCAAATAAATCATTAATCCAAGTCGAACAGACGCTTTTTTGCTCGACTTTCTTCTTCGGCCCTATGTCTATTAAAAGCTAATAGGAACCCATTGAGTGATTTTTCAATAAGGTTTGCCCTTGCAAACCGAACACCAACACGGCTCCTGGGCGTTAGCCTCTAACTATTTATATACGAATTAATGGGTAGTTCCTGTGATATTAGCCTGGATGCCATGTAAAAATGAACCTGAATAGCCAAACCCGTGTTGCTTCGACATCAACAGCTCAACAGCTGTCGCAGCTTATTATGAGGACAGGCAGTTCAGAGAGGTATCAGAGGGCGTGCGGCCGGGTAGAAGGTGGTCCGTATGCACTGTGCGACTCGACAGACAATTATGTTTATTAAGGGTATATGCCGAATAGATGAATAACGATTTCACTAATTGTGCGTTCGTATGTTGATCTTATTCATTAAGATCCAGCAGCTTATCGTAGCTGACCGATTATTGGTTTCTTTGTGACACGAGCTTGGTGCTGGACATTATCCATTTTGCCTGGATCCCACCCGTACTCAAGACGACCCTAAGGCTGCTTCGTAACAACATAACATCATTACTGTGGAACTGTGGTACCATTATATCGTTACGAATTGACTTGTTCACTCACTAAATACGAGCATAGTAAAAACATCCTCTGAGACAACCCTCAGCTGTCCAAGCATGCAACAGACCTCGGGTCTGAACATTTTTGATATGACTACGATGACAGTCGACTTTTGCTTTAATTGCTTAATATGAACATAGATGTATAATAATTCAGCTCTCATGTGTCAAATCAATCATTACACCCATGATACTAATGTCATGTATATATATATATATATATATATATATATGGACTGATATGCAGGGTTTCCTCCTACGATGCGCCTGATTTTCGATGACGGGCTATATATATATATATATATATATATATACATATAGATTTTTTTTGTTACGCTGTTTCCAGTTCTATATATGATAGAAGGCAAAGAATGGCCATAGTTGGCAGACAATGTTGTGACACTTCGTTTTAACGTTGAAGACAACTAATATCAACCGCAACAAAACGGCTCGCACCTATTAGCCGATGACATACTCTAGCAGGTTGCAACGTACATAATCATTGCAGTTACCTTATGGAGTCCGATTGGCAGGTTCCCAGGCTTGAAGCAGCCTTCACTAATCATCATTCTTCTCTTCACGGTGGATACACGAAATCCATAGTATGGCTATAGCTAACGACTTGCGTGTACCTGCCTGTTCAGTGGACGATAGTGTTATCTCGTCCAGCGGCGTTCGTGAGGGCAAATGATCTCATCACGATGAACGAGTTGATTTGACGTTTCGAGTGTCGACTTGAGATGCCCCTCAGAATCAGCGAGTTCTCCTATCTCTTCTCGCAGGTCTGTAGCCATTCAGCGGTCTCTCGACCGTGATCTCTGTATGTCGTGGCCGGCAATTGCATGAATTGAACTTCCCCCAATGTGTCTCGATGAGGATATCGCGAGCTGATATAAACACACGTACACAGGTATATATATATATATATATGTACCCCTAGTAAATATGCGGCAAAAGTCACTCTCGCCTACGTTGTGATGGATATGTCTCGCAATGCCCGTCGAACCCCTTGACGCCCTCCTCTAGTTATTCTCGCTGCGGCTCTAGGCGGTATCGTGACACCAGCTCTGTCGGGCAGAACGACGCTCAGACCTCGGCCGACCACCAATCCGACTTCAGATGATGCCGTCTGCTGGCTAGCGGCGTGCCTAGATCCGATGATGATTTAAGGATGTTGTCGTTGCTGTATGTCCATGATACGTGAAGATACTGCTGCTGCTGACCGAGAAGCAGACGAGGCCGGCGGCATCCGTCGACTTATCCCCCGTTCTTCCTGGACCTCGCACTCGCACTCATTGAGCGAATGTAGATGTATATATATATATATACATATATATATATATATGTGAACTCGGAATATATGTGAGTGCCAACGGACGGTCATATGGCGTACACTGATGAGGGATTCGATACCGACTCGCTGCGTGTGATTGCTTTTGCGGCCGCTGTGTGTGATTGTGGCTGTCGTGGCCGCTGGCTCTGCTGCGGGGTTGTAGTTTGTTGCATTCGCTTCGTATAGACATGTATGTATTAGTGGTAGATGAGGACGACGATATTTTGTCGTCTTGCTCTTCTCTCCCGGGTGACGGTCTCTTTTCTAGCGGCAAACATCAGCATGGCGATTCGAGGCCTCGTTGCCTTTCGAAGCTGCCGCTCCGAAGAACAACCCAGACCGCAGCGTCCACACGAGGTCGTTCTTCCGCAGGACACCGTAGCCTGATAGGCCGTGATCGCGTCCGTCGGCGGACACCTCTCCCTTAACCCTTCTTCGTCGGTGACGTCTTGACGAGCCGCTTGCATGATGTCGTCCGCCAGTCACGGTCGTATTGCGGTTGGTGAGCTTGCGAGCTCACACGGCGTACGGGACGGCGAGTTGGCGATGTTGAGGCGGCGAGGGCGATATCGCCTGTCGTTGTTTTGAAATCGAGCCTAACGATCAAATCGGCGCCGCTGTTCTTTGTTTCAAAAGAAACAACAGCCTCGTGAAAAGAGCAGGTCCGCCTGAGAGCCCCAGACGGAAGGCTGTGCCGTTCGGGCGGTTGCGGCGGCGGCGGCGGCGGTGACTGCACCATTCGGAAAATTGGGGGTTACTTGGACGGCTCGTTGGTGGTTCTTTTTTTCGCTGGGGTATCTCGAATAGCTTGGTACGAATGGACGCTTCTTTGATCTCTGGCTGATTTGCGATGTCGATATGGGGACACATCCGATTTTTGGAGTCTGACGACATCTCGACAAAAAAAATGAACGCGCCTTGATTACCTGCAATCACGTACGACCTTCTCAACCAGCTCGAGGCGAAACGAGTCTGGTTGTCCGTCAGCAGCAGCAACAGCTTTATGTATCATCAACATGCAGCAACATGTCGGTATGACGAACGTACAGGTTCCCAATAGGATCTGTTTTCGCAGCCAGCAGCGTCTGTTTTAAATAATGAATTTAGATAGTTAAATAAATGAGTACATTAAAGCTGAGAATATACACTGTATTCTCACGATGTCTCGTGGGAGGATCTTGCATTCATGTTGCAGATCCCTCGTTAGTTTCGAGTTTATCGAGTTTAACCAACACTTCGCGGCTGGTGACTATAAAATACAAGTGGTTACCTATTTGGTGCTGAAACTGAGAGGAATCGACCAGCAACATCTGCTTATTCGGTACTAGGCTAGGCCGGCTTTGCGAGCAGTCTCTGCGTCGTTTCAGGCGAGGCACGACCGCCTCCATATCGACACATGCGTATTAGCTCAAATATAATCGTTTTTGAACTGACTCCAAGCTGTTCCCCGATATGGCAGATTTCAGCACTTGACCTTTAGTAGGTATTACTTTGAGGACTGTCGGGGCGATCCTTACTTTGTTTTCTCTGTCCCATACCTGACAAGAATCACTCACAGATAAAGAAAAAAAGATAATAATCCAACGATGCTCCGCGTCTGGTAGCAGGATTTGAACCCAAACAACCAAATATCCCAAATGCATATAAGCACACGGAAAGATCCAAGCCAATAGGTCAAAAAGCGATCAAATCAAATTGCGGACTACATTTGACGGCGTTTTAGCTGATAGCTGATGTGATATTGGCCGGGCTCGCACAGGATTGCGTGCCTTGCCTTGCCTTGTTTTGCTTCGAGATGCGCAAAGAGGCGTTCTCCCTCGTTATCGCGCGGACGGATAACTAGGTACGATACGACGAAATCTCAGAACGAAAGACAAAATCCAGCGTGGCTTGAACACAAGCGAGAGACCGAAGCCAGCTGGCAGAACAGCAGCACATTCATTGGTTTCGTTATTGGCCTCGATTGCCGGCTAGAGTTACGGCGCCGGAGTTGCGGTTGGTAAGTGGCTGAACGGTCTACACTTCGGTCTGTACCAGAAACGCCGTAGGCATGTGACGCATTCGCGAGACAGACTTGGCACGTGATTGTGCTTCGCACGCGCGGCGATGCCCGACTTGCGGCGGCTGAGCTTGCTGATTGCCGCTAAGTTGTTGCTTACCCTCGTTGTGGCTGCTGCTGGCGCCGCCTGTAGACGAGTGGCGGTGATACAACGGAGCGCGCGGCCCGGGCGACGCGAACGCGACAGCCGACAGTCGTGCACCCGATCGAGCAGCGAGAAGCTCTAGTGAACGAAATCAAGACGAGGGGAAGGTATCGACCGAATCGGATAATGGCCCAAGATGCGATGGTGATTGCTGGCTGACTAACTTAGTGACTGTGCAAGCAAGCGTGTGCGCAGTAGCCAATGTTGATCAAACGCCTGTTGATCAACGTTGATACGATCACCAGAGATCATCGATCAGCGACGATCCACGTTGTGTCAACAGGAACGCGGTAGTCGCCAATTGATTGTTGCTGAGAGCGAATTTCGGCGATTGACGACAAGATTGCGAGCAGGGAAAAACAACATTGAGGTGGAACCCGCTTAGTACACAACCGCGTTGTTAATGGGTTATTCATTATATGGCCACTCGGTGCTAGACACGTGATTGGTGGAGCGAGACCGATGCAGGCAGCGGGTAATCAGTAAATCAATAGTATTGTGGTTAAAAAAACAGGGATAGAACAAGGGAAAAAATAACAGCAAGATGAGTTGCAATTAAAAATGAATCAATCACCGATTTGTATGGGTTGATGACCTAGCTGATGTGTTCGTATCCACTTAATAGCGCCACTGATCCGGACGGCGGAGGGGTCGGTAGCAAAAACATGATCATACAATCAGCTAATGAAATTCGGCATGAGAAATGGTCTACTTTGGCTAGGCGAGATGTTACCAAGTGCCTGATCATCTTTTTTTTAATGATAAATCCGTTACGTTATAACAAACTAGGTTGTTCTATTCGCGATCGCGCGTCAAATTTTCAACATCGTTCCGGTGGTCCCGGATCGGAGATGGCACGGCTTACCATGCGCCATACGAGCCCTAGCTTCTCGGATCTTTTCTTGTGTTCATAGTGTTAGGGGTGGAAATATGTTTTGTCGCAATTTTTTTTACGTTTGCGGCTGTCCTCCTGCGGACCGAGGTGATACTATCATGGGCGAATACATCGTATAAAAACAGAACAAAATGTTTTAATGTTGTAATTTTTTTAAATGTAAGTACTATGTTGTATTATACTATGGGTCTATTATAATATAAGGGCATAGCCATGGCTAGATCAGAGACAAAGAGAGAGAGAGAGAGAGAGAGAGCTCGAGTCGTGACACATTGGCCCGAAGCTGCGCTTTAGTCGACGATCGGTACAAACTACAATGTAGAAGGTAAACGCTGCTATGTGTGAGTGTGCGTGTGGATCATGCATTTATCCATTCTGCTTTTCACTTCCAGAAGTGGAAAATGTTTCCACTTCTGAAAAAAGGTTGTTCCCAACCATCAACATGTAGACTGTTCCTCCAGCGGGTTGAATCGCATGTGAATGCTTAAATGGCCTCGATATCGAGAGCGCCTCACAAGATTCCAAACGGTATAGGCATGTCCTCAGCAGGACAAGACGGCCAAGGCAAACAGACGAAAAACCAAGCATATCTCATCATCATCACACACACGAAGCAACTTAAGTCCACCAAAAGTGTACGATACAGCCAGCTCGTAGATCGGTGGTGGGAGGCACCTACTATTCGGGCAACATAAGGAATTCTGCAGCCGAAGTCAAGGGGAACTCGTTCAGGTGCCGGCTATAATCTCACCGTGGTTAACAGTTCTGGCTAACAGACGACGCTGCTGCTGCTCCTGCCGCCGAATGCCACCAATTAGCCGTACACAGTAGCATGAGGTGGTCGTATACGACGATGACGATAACGACCGAATCCATAGACGGAGCCAGGCAACCGACCGACGCGGGGAAAAGTCCACCACTACGGGGCCAGCCACGGAAGGAGGCGCCTGCCCGAGGAGGAGCCTCTAAGAAATTAAGGCACATTCCTCTAGCGGCGACGATTCGATCGATTGGCTATCAAGAGCTACCGGGCAAAACTGGCCGAGATTATGAAGATGACAGGCCTTATTTGCTGCCGATGGCTGTTTGATGATTCCCTTTATTACGTGTGTACGTATACATATATATATATATAAATGTTCTTGTTTGGTAAGTATCGTATGTTTCCTCTGATATGTTTTTAGTTCTCCTAGGTGTACTTCATCATTTTCACTGCTCGCATCTCGAATTGGACAGCGCCTCAGCGAGCGGTTGAAGTTCGTCTGTCTGATGGCGCGGAATACGGACAACTTCGTTCCGAGGAGGCACTTCTACGAGCACACTCGATCGAGCCTTGATAGGCCCGAGGGTACGTTCACATTTGTGCTTGAAGGTGTCGCGTCCAATATACCCTTGATAGAAAAGGGAACGTTTCACAGTAAGAGCAAATAGATGTATGTGGCTCGAATTATTCTCGAATCAGTGTTTAGCGTTCTGGCTCGAAAATAAACATCACGAAAAACAACAACGAATGTCGTGACTGTCCTCTACCGATAGTTTTGTAAGGCCATTAGTATTTTTGCAAAAATTCTTGTAATATTTCCCACAGATAGATATATCGATGTTACAACTCATTCCAGTATCCGCTTTTGCTACAGTTGCCTTATGCATATTGGGTTACACAGCTTCGGCAATGCCTTGCCAGTGTCGAACTCACAATTGGACAAATTCAATCAAGCGGTCTCCCGTTTCGATTGAACGATTATATAATGCCACCGGGTGGGATTAGCCCTCGGCCGCGGTGGGCGTCCGACCTACATCCCGAGGTTTTAGCATTCATTTAACTATATGTACACACTGCCTGTCTCTCTCTCTCACTCGAATATATCAATAAACGTTTGAATCTATGTGCGATAGTGCACGGTACGCATAGGACACTGCATACAAACAATTCGCGACGTAGTGATCCTGTTGATCATTTGTGAGACTCTATTCTTTGACTGGTGTTCGCTTGCTTATAATGTATATATATATATATATATATATATATATGTGTGTGTGTGTGTGTATATTGTATATGAGCGAGAAGCCAGAATCTATTTGCGTGCATCGCCTGCGCCTGGCTGTCTGTGTGTGTCCGTACATGACCGCGTGTCTGTCAGTGCGCTATCTTCTATCTGGAGGGTAGGGATCAACCCTCCGTCGTTTCGTTCCGGCTTTTAAGCTTTCGACGTGATCACTGCATGAACCGCTCGCTGCGTCGGGGGCCGTGCGCCGACCGAGATCAAAAGGACCTGAAGCCTTCGTCCTTAGTTCGATAGGTAAGTGTGTCCTTGTATGCACTAGCCTCACAGGTATCTGGCAGGAAAGAGGAGTGGAGATTGAATCGATGACAGCTGCTCCCACAAACCGCTGGCGGCGGCGGCGGCTGTAATGAAGAATCCACCCCAGAGGGATGTCGAGGCAGCGCTCGCTCTGGCAGCGACACAATGAATGACTGAGTAGATCGTTCCAAACTGATGGAGCACCTATTATCCCTCCCGATTTAAGGAGATATTTAGAGAGAGAGAGAGAGATCGGTGTTGGGGACACCCGTACGGTTATATCTTACAAGAGATTATTGTGGGCAATACGAATCTGTCAACCCATTGATCTTTTAATAACTCATGTGGGTTAATACATCGTTTTGCGGCGTCGTAGACTCGTTGTGTCGATTATATTTTGAAAAATCCTGTTATGCATATTATACCACAAAGGGCATCAATTGTTTGGCTAAAAGCTGTGCCATTTTGGCAAATTTACCGGAGATGAACGGCCATGTAATTGTGTACGATTTTCGTTTTGATTTTACACCATGCACATACTCTGCGTGAGCTGATCGTATAAGATGTCGAAGTTCAGCACTTTCTTACTGCTTACCTCCATATGGGAGATACGCCTGTATAAGCCTCCAACGTATTCTGCTTGAAGGCGGATTCTCTCCGCTTGTTGTCGCAAAAAAGGGGTGGTCTGAGACTCGACTGACATCGTCCTGCGAGCCAGACATTTCCACTGCTGCATGCTGCGGTGGCTGCGACTGCTGTTATTACTACTGTTGCTGGGGTTGCATACGACGTCCGCTGGCGCTCTTCGCTGATTGGCTAAGATCATTAAGATGATAAGAACTGTCACGGGAGAGAGAGAGATAGAGAGAGGGAGAGAGAAGTGATGAAGGAAGGGACCACTGAAGCCCTAGCCTCGGTAGAGCAGACTAGGTTATACACTCGAGCGCACAGCGCATCTACAACGATGTATAATACTATAATACAGCCACAACCACGGTCGCTGCTGGTGCTGCTGCTGCCGCCATCACCACCGCGATTATAATACATTATCGTCATCGTTCATGACCACTCAGAAGCGTCGGGGAATCAGAGATTCTGATAAGATCAGATTCGCTGCACCACATCCATAATGGGTATGTCTGTTGTATAGCTGCCTGCGAGTCGATGTAGTCCCTCGCCCGTAGAGCTAATGCTTCTGCTTTTACCGGCGCCGGCTACTGCTTCTGGGCTGTCTGCCTACTATATATGCCTCTGGGTGTATTCGTGTGCATTTCGCTGCAGTGACTAAAATTGCTATCCGATGCAGCCGCTCGGCAAGGAGACATACTACCCCATAGTATTCCTGGTGTCCTCACATCTTATACGTAGCAGCAGCAGCAGCACCAGCGGCAGCATCACATGCGACCGCTTGCGTGAAGCAGAGCGCGTCGCCCTCTCAAATTGTTTGCTTTGCCGATCGCGCCGACGTGATAAGAACCCTCCCGACCAATCGGGCCATCGAGTTCAAGTAGCTATTCGAATGCAGTCAACGGTCTGCGACGGCCTATTTATCGGATGCACGAGATAGAGTAAGAGAACAGGGGGTATAGCGAGAGAGAGAGGGGGGGGGGGTAGTCATAGCGAACTTTTTCGAGGAGACTGTGCATTGTGCGGTTGGAGTTCGTCGCCTGGGAGACAATAGCTGTGTCGTCATCGGCTGCGAGCATCGAAGTGTCGTGCCAATGCAACTATGTCCACTAAGTGCAGCTTAGCTCAGTTGTGCTGCTTCGTGGTGTTTGTTTTCGTTGCTGCTGCTGTTGTTGTTGTTGCTCTTGGTGTTGTTGTTGTATCCGAAGGACCTCACTCGATCAGAGCGTAGGTGGTTGAGGGAGGGCGGCTGGGGGTTGTAGTCTGCCTAATGCATCCAGATTCTAGGCCTCAAAGACCTGCGATGGCTGGCTATCTGCCAACGGCTCGGGTGGCTCCATAATGAGCTGCGGTAGCGCCGTGGCCCGGCGCTTTCACCGTCACATCTTCTCGTGATTATGTTCTGTTGCTCCTGCTGCTGCGCCAGCCGCGTGGCTGCTGCTGCTGTTGCTGCCGCGGGCTGAACGTCACTTGTGACTTCTGAGCCCGTGCGGAGGCGCTGGTGACTCGCATGTTTCGTCGCTTGCGGAGAGAGAGCAGGAGATCCCTGTCTGTCGCGAAGCAACACGGCACGAAGAGCGCGCGCCTTCGCTCTGGACGCGTTAGTCCAATAACTAACGGGCTACCGAAGCTGCGGAGAGCCTGAGAGAGCCGGTGGAGTTGGGATAATGTGGGGCCATGCATTCAACTATAATAGCAATGCAGCTCGGAAGGGAGAGAAAGAGAGAGGGTGGGGTAGATAATGAGAGATAGAGAGCGAGAGATTGGAAACTTACCTAGAGGTCACCGCGGTCCATCGTAATAATAATATAATGCACACGGGGCCTGCTGCTGCTGCGAGCTGGGAGGCAAAATCAAGGATTCACTCCACTCTGCTGGCTGCGGCTGGGCAGCTGGGAAGGTCTAGTTAGAGGAAGCAAGAGTGCAGAGAGGAAGAACTGAAGAAGTGAAGACACATCTGGACAGACTGGACCGTGGGTCGGGGGTCGTGCTAGAGCAGGGGGGTTCGGAAGCTGAAGTGCATGAAGTTCAGCTGCCCCTTTCCTGTCGAAGCTTGAAAACACGATCAGCGTGGTGGAGCGTATTGGTCAAATATGGGCCTGTCGCGCTTTCCTGAATGCAATTAACCACTGACACACACCGATGGATGACGGCCGCCCGAGGCGAACGACAACGACGACCCACGGGCGGAAGCGTTACAGGATTTCAGCAGGGACAGATTTGGGCAGGATAGGCCACCTCAGGTCCCCTCCTCGTCGCCGCACCGGTGCTTCGAAATGAACAAGAGGGACCATCCAGCTGCTCGGTACTGAAACAGCACAGCGGCTTTCATAATGTGGGAGGGCCGTATAGGGGCACACAGCCACACACACACACCGCTTGCCGCCTAGTTAATTCCAAGGGGAGGTTACTATAAGCTTTCACCGTTGCAGAGGACAGGTTGTTCTCAGCGTGGAAGTTGTCGAGTGGGACTAAGAGGGGCGGTTCTCTCCATAGCAGGCTAGATGGGTTTGACTAGCTTGACAAATCGTTTCGTTTGATCGACGCAAACATCAAGGGCACCGATAGCAATTATCTGTACTGGCAAATTTTGGCCTCGCTTAGCTTTGCAGTGTTCTTTACAGCGTCCCATTGTAAATAGTAATGCTTCACGGCTGGAGTCGCCTGGCGTTGCGGGTTGTTTCTTCCAACGTTACCAAAACGCTGAACTCATTCGAATATATTTTATAACAACACGCGCTCCGCGAATCATGAGGTATATTTTTCAGTATACGATACTGCAAGTGGCGCTTGGTTTTCTATCGATTATTTGAGTCGACTTTTTACGAGTAGACAACAACCGTTCTCGAAAGATTAACCAATCTCATTTTCGTATGCTGTGATCAGTGTGTATCCTTGTGTTCGGTTCGAGAAAATAGAGCTCTATGATTTCACTCACCGTACACTCGCAGCCCTGAAGACCTTTGGAGTAATTGCACTCAAATTTACAGTGGGACTGCGACGACATAACACTTATATCAACGGCGCATGTGCGCCTCATTACTTCGAATCGATAGTGTATAGAATATGCAGAAGTTTTGTTCTCTGCCGCATATCGATTATGATTGTGCGTCTTAATATATACCCGCGTCTAATATATACATATATATATATATACATATATATATATATGAATTTATCGTTCCACCCGCTAGCTTGACCGACGCCAATAGCCCAAGGCACGCGCAAACGCCAGCGTTTTTCCCTTGCATCTTACAGCTGTCGACTTTCACTCGAGAGATTGACACCTAACGTGCGGCGGCACCACTACATCGTCCGCTTGTAAACAGGCATGCGATAAAATTCAACGAACGATCGTCCACGGCGACGAGAATCCCTTCGGCAGTCCAGTCATTGTCGAGCACGGATCAACACGATGCCTTCATCAAGCCGCATATCTATGGGCTATTGAAGCAACTTCAGCAACAGCAGCAGCAGCATCTTGCTTACACCACAATCGCACATCGTCGTCGTCGTACAGCAGAGTACTTCGCGGCATTTTATATAACACAGCAGCAGCAACAACAACAGCAACAGCAACAACAACATCATCAAGTTCTCTCGCTGTGACGAAAAGGAACAAAATGCCGGCAGACGAAAACATCGAGACGAGTCGAGTTGTTCTCCTCTCTATCTCGCCTTCTCACTCTCCTCGCATCGTGACTGAAAAAATCGCTTTTCGCTATTTTGTCATCTATCCGGCAATAAAATTATGGCAGCGACAACAGTAACAGTAGCATGGAACAGTAATAGCAGCAGCAGCCGCCGCCGCAGCAACAACAACAACGTCATCATCGTCAACATGCGCGACGGAGGTATATTTGATTTGATTTGCTCTGAAGCAGATTCTGTTTTGGTGCCGTTTGTCGACGGCGGGGAACGGGCGGGCGAGTCGATAACGAACGAGTCGAGCCGAGGAGTCGATGGCAGCGAGTTAAGAAGCCGGGGGAACCCGGCGGCAGGCGATCTGCTCCACCGTTTCTTTCAAAGTGGATCGACAACGGTCATGACAACAACAAGAATGCATTGCTCTCTTCTTCTTCTTCTGAGGCTGCTGCTGCTGCTGCTATGGCTGCTGTTTGGCCGCGCGAGAATTCTCACACACGCAAACACACGCGCGAAGTACTACCGTAAATGTTATGTAGACGACGACGCCGCCGCCGCTGCCGTTACCGAGGCTGCTGCTGCTGCTGTTGTTGTTGCTGCTGCTGCTATTTTGGTGAGCGCGATTCTTCTGTATCAGTTTGCTGCTTGGACGATTTCCCTTGTTGCTTGACAACGCCGTTGGCGAACAAGATTCTATTTTGTGGTTGCTGTCGATGTTGACGGCATCGAGGTGTTTGTGCTGCAGGGAGACAGTGTCGCGAACAGGCTCGTATCATCAAGAATGCATTGGATTCGTCACAGGCAAGCGGGACACGAGCGGAGACATGCCAATATGGTGATTTGAGTTAAAGACGTCAGTGTGTGTGTCTTCATCTCGAAGAAGAGTGAACCCGCGAACCTGAGTGTAATGGGGACATTGGCGATTGTCTAACGGAAAAATGATTCTGTGGACATTTTGCTCACATTACTATCGTTTTCTCGTTCTCTCTCTCTCTCTGATTCTCTCTCGCTAATTAACAGGACTGCGACGCACACTCTAAACGAACTGGACTGGGAAGCTTTCGGGCAAGCGAAATTCGTTCGAATTATGGCGAATCACGATAAGTGCACGATAATAGTGATGCCCTAGGCTCCGATGATCGCGTATGATACGGGATATACTGGCCAAGCATTTTCTCGTTGAAAACGACCGGAATCGAACAGCAGAGATGCGTCTATACGAAATGATGCAATCGACCAGTACTAATACTCTGGGGATAGATTTACACCGCCTTCGGCATTGGAAGAAATGTTTAAGTCAAGATCATCATCTTCATCTGGCGTCTGTGTGTCCGTCAAAGTGAGTCCGCTGTCAGCGGTACAAGCCGGCAACAGGAAAGTAGATTGAACAAAGACACATTGCACACCGCTATGTGATCACAGTAGGGGAGAATACATGGCAGGTCATCCTGGTGGGGCTCATTTTGCGACAGTGACGATGGAAACACGAGCCGGCGATAAATGAACGCCGCGATGAACACGGCGATGTGGCGATGAGCTGAACTGGAGTCCAGTCTCTCGTAGGAGAATTCTCGGACGAGGTAGCTCATGATATGGTGGCCGTGTTATCTTGATGGATCCCGAAGTAGCAGTGTTTTCTTGAAAATCACTTCAGGGCTAAACAAACGTAAATGGCTGTCTATCGTCCTAGAAGAATATATATGTATATATATATATATAGACTGAATTTATTGCACCGCTGGAGACTGAAGGATTGTTACCGAACTGGAGACCTGCTCTCTCAAGATTCGCCGTCGAGATGACAGACTACAACGTCGAATGGTCATTGGAACGATGCACTTTAATAAAACACTGACATGAACTTGTCCATATTCTCAGAGTAATAGCGCCAAACACGTTGTCGCGTTTAGGGGCCGCGCGCCCGGCCAGAGAGACAACGACGCACGAGCACTTTCATGCACTGGGACGGACCACTATGGAAGGTGATACGAAATACACAAAATGAGACCGATTGTTGAGATCGACTCAGACAGCCTAACGGCCAGCCAATGTGATCGTTATTGTGATGTTCACATGTGTATTACAACGCAATGGTAGTTCATCATTGAGCAATAAATCGAGGCCAGGGCATGTCCAGCTATGATACCGTTTTAGCAACGCGGTTTTTTGTTTCTGTCGCCAGTTCAGCTAGTGCTGCATTTATATATATATATATATTTATATATTGATAAACAGATAGATATAAAGGTATATATCGCAAGTCATCACGCATCGTTGACGCGTGTGCGGTGTCTATTTCTGGATGATCTGTATGAAGAGTGGGCAGAGATTTCAAGGGGTTGCCCGTCTTACGAAGTAAGCAATGCTGAAAGCAGTTGTTGTACCGTGGACTTTAAATGTTTAGGGCTGAGAGTCAGCCCAGGAAATTTACGTTACAGTTGCTGTTTTCCGATTCCCCTGCTCATCTCCTCTGAAACCTGATGGCTGTTAATACTGATCCTGTGTCAACCCGGCCGTGAAGTATCAAGATTCATGCTTGTAGTATTACTGGCCAACTAGAAACGGACGTATTGGCCACCCAGCCTAGCGACGATTATGACGACAACGATGACATTAAAAAGGCAGTGTCACTGTATCAAAGTCCGCTAACTTCTATGGCTGTACCGGGTGGTTCGTCTCGTCGAATAATATACCATGCATGGCGGCACACAACGTTCACTCATCTGTGTTCTCCTTCAGTACATGTTGTCTAAACACTAAAATCAACGAGGAACCCTTCGATGCAATATTGACGATCTGGTGTCGGCGTTTGCTGGAGACGTGCGCGATCCGATACCCGCCGTTGCCCTTCTCGTCAATAAACGGTAAACAAGAGCGACACACACACATATATGTATATATATAATAGATATATATATATTGTAATAACCAAATTACGAAATGTGGTCATTTACGAAGCGACAATGCAATCCGATTTTCCATGATAGGGAGCGTTCGCGAGCAAGTCATGTATAGAGCGGGCGTTGCATGCAGTGAAAACGCGGGTACACCGTTCGCGTTCGTAGTCTCCTATATTTGTGTTTGTGGGAAGGGTTGCCGGGAACTCTCAGAGCAGAGGTGAGTGCAAACATTTCCGTAATGTTATCGCCGCTGCTCAACGGCCAGCTCGACCCCAGAAATGAGCGAGATCGTGGAGATTAGTGGAGGTGGCGATAGCTATGCCAACACTTAATAGGAATAAATGAATGATCTTCGCATAATGTCGCCGCTTCCATTTTTGCTGAGGACAGAGCCAATAACTGCAGCGCACCTGGACGAAACTCGTCGCATGAGTGCCCCGCTGACCACTCTCTGGTTTGAGTTTTGTACGTTGTCTTTCGAGCTATACCATCATTTGATTCTCAAGAAAGGAGAGAGGCATGAGAAATAATATGATGAAATGACCAGCAATTCGTACAATATGCCAATATACAAAGACGACTACCAATGTGACCCCCTCTCGCGATCAAACCCCCGCCTCGTCTTGGCCCCCCGAGATATCGGCCATTGTCGTCATCAGCTTCGTTTATAGCCGAAAGTCTCCCTCAAAAACGTCGTCATTTAGCTGTGGCCGAATTCATAGGGTGAATTCATTCGTTCGATTGTCCAACTACACAGATCGATCTGACAGATCACACTCCCGTATCGCCCAGCCGCGAACAGCCGAGATACCTGATATCCCACAGCCGTTGTCGACGGCGCTTCTTCGCGAGCAAGCCGATGCACTTCGTCAGCCAGCCAGCCAGCTAACCAGCCAGCCACACGATGTCGTCGAAACGGCGCCAAACAAAGATGCCAAAGGTGGGAAATGTTGGCGGACACGAAATCGACGAGCGACGCTCGTCGACCCGTTTTCCGCATACATTCGTTGTTGCATCGCTTTGCAACAGACTCGCTTGCTTGCTTGCTTACGTACTCGTCTCACTTCGATCTATAGATAAATCGCCGTGCCCTCCTCTACGTAGCACCTCGCCGAGTGTCGCGCGTCAAAAGCGCTGCTGAAGGTGATGCTGGTGCTGCTGGTGCTGCTGCTGGTGGCGCTTCTTATTTTTTGCTGTTTTTATTTGCGCTGTGCGTTCTCAAGTGGCCGCCGTCGACTTCGCGACGAGTCAGCTAGATCAATGCTGCGCTCACTTGCAGGATTCCTTACTGTCAATGTCTTCACGCTAGCTTTCAATCGAGGTGTCCTACTCGACATGGCGTTCACAGCATCCGAATGGCGGCGGTGGTGGACACGGCAGCCGCGACAGTATGAGCTGCAAAAAAAGCAGCAACAGAATCGGCATCGGCGAGTGCACCACCACCACCAGCAGCAGCAGCAGGCTACGTCATCCATCCCCACGGCCGGGACACGATCGGGACGTTGTCCAGCCGATTCAATGTTTGTCGTTGTATTTTTTCTGTCTGTTTGCCAAGACGCGGCCGAGCGGAAAACCGATCTTCGTCTTTTTGTCTTAAAGAGTCGCCCTGTCAGGTGATAACTCCCGGCTCGGTGGCGTATCGCGGGGCCGGTGCTGTTGCTGTTGTTGTTGTTGTTGCCGTTGTTGTTGTCGTTGTCGTCGTCGTCGTCGTCGTCGTCGACGAGTCGTTTCAAGAGACGTCCTCCGTGCCCTCGTCGAAAATCCCAGCCCCCGAACAGCGTTTAGGGAAAAACAAAGCCTCGATTTAATTTTTACCACTTGTGATACTTGCAGCGTCAACAGTGGCGGCGGCGGCGGCGGCGGCGACAGCAGTTTGCAGGGGACGCTCGTATGTAGCGACGACTTGGCGACAACAGCGCGCTTCCAGCAGCGTTTCGTTGGGGCTGGCCATTCACATTGTTCGATTGGATGTTCGATCCAAAGATGGGATGGTCCCCTGGCGACAACATTGCCGAGACAATGACTCGGGCTAGCAGCGTCGGTCGCTATTTCAAGCCAGTCATCGATACTCCGATTGGAATTAAAGTGTGGCGGCGGCGGCGGCAGCGGCCAACCCGTTAATCGACTAGGACAACAACGTAAAAAACGTCGCGTTTAATACTTAAAGCTGACTGCCCCCCCCCCGCTCGACCATTTTTGCTGCTACTGCTGCTGTTTACGAATGTTGTTTTTCGTGTCGGTTAGTGCTTGTGTGCGCGAATTCAGATATTGAGTTTTTAGACGGTTTCTGGAATCACAACGTCGCTAGGTACATTGACGCGCGTCGCTTTTTTGTTGTCGTTGTCTGCCTGCTCACTTCATCGCTATCAACAACGTGATCGCTTTCAATTGCAGAACGCATCAATAATTTTCGGCATTGATATAGCCGTGGCCGTAATTGTGACGTTGTTGATATATTATTTCTCAATATCGACGCCGCAGTTATGCGTACAAAAGTGATATGTAAAAGAGACATTGACTATTCAACTCGGTTCTCACGATAGAATCGATGGCACTCGAAAAGCGTCAAATGGACATTGATCGGCTGGGCAGAGCAGAAAGGTCGCCCTGTAGTCATTTCGCTGAAATTAAGAGCATCTTCAGCAAAAGTTAACTGCCAATTAACCCACAGCAATGATTACGAAGGGGACCGGGTGCTCTCTTTCCGTACATATGATCAATGGCCAATGCTTAAGATAATGACAGATTCGATTGTCAACTCACTAAGGTTTCTACAGCGACGTTTCAGTACTGAAGGAATGAGATGAATGATTCTTCGAAATGATTCGAGATATGCCCTTAAATCCAGCCCCCGGTGGTCAGCGGTGGTGCATTCGTGTGGGCGTCTAACTTGCAACCGGAGGTGCAACACGTAGATGGACATGCACGGGTTCAATCCCCACCAATATGCATATTTGCATTGAAAGGGGTCGGTCTTATGAAGCCTTATGCCGACATCAGCTGTACCGTGGACTTTAAAAGTTGAAGGCTGAGTGTCTACAGGGAAAAAGTAGTTCACTTTTTACATAAGATATATTTCGCTCAAGATGAACTCAACAGCGTCACGCACCAGGATGAAAAGCGATTTTTGGCCTATATGATAATACTGTTGACCATGTAAATTTCTCTTTTTGTGCGATGAGTGTCAATTACAGGTAGATGCAACCGTTTTGTTGATACAAGAATATAATTACGTTCTGTGCAAACTTCCTTGGACCGTGATTGAGCAACTCGTTAAATGAGGACAGCTCGAAGCTCGGCGGTGAACACAACTTAGGCAACTCAATGATCCGTCACGAATGGCCATTTTCACTGTATACTCCTCTGGAGTGCTTTCGAATACTGCTAAATCCACACCACCGGCCGATGATATCGCCAATATAATTATAATCATCAATAGGATCATCATAATTTTAATTGTGAGAACCGAACCCCTCCTCACCAGCCCGTCACCCCGTTGAGTTCACAATGAGCGTATTTCTCTGACGTTTCGGGTAGAGCACCCAAGAGCGCTGCACAGCTTCCGCGGTGGCATCGTCGATCGCTCACGACCCTCTCGGTCCGCCAGAAAATGTCAAATTATCGTCGAAGAGCAAATGCAAACGGGAACACCGCGCAAAAGTTCACGGGGGAAAGACCTGGAACGGGATGCACCAATATATATATATATATATATATGGTGGTCATTGGTGACAACGATGCTAGACAGAGGATGGGAGAGAAGGTAAGAGATAGAGAGAGAAAATTAAAAGGAGTCAACATATGTATTATGGTAATAACGGTGACGCCAGGTGAGAAAACCCTTGCCGTGTTTTGTGGGTCTCTGTTCGGTGTCCGTATCCACCGGCGGCGGCAGCTGAATGTAATAGATAGACCGGTTGATTCACGGGTTCCCATGACGTCGCTCAGATCGTCCAGAGCTGCATCTCAGTGGTTTATCTAGTGACTAAGTGGATTCCCGATAGTTCACAACTCAGACACTTGTGCCATACCAGACCCTATATGAATATCATTGCATCTCCCACAGCAGCAGCAGCAGCTGCATACCATAACCAATTGGTATCTACCGCGACACGGGCAGCAGCGTCGGGAACGTTCTGCCATAGTAAAAAAGACCTATCTCGCAACGCGGCGTCAATTGTTGTCCATGTTCCATTTTCGTATCGTTCTGTTCGAGCGTCCAGGTCTAGCGCAGTCTTGCTTCTATCATCGTGACTATCCTTGCATGATATTGCAGTGGCTGAATTAGCACAGCGTGCCCTACCACCCTGTATGGGACAGGTCCATACACAAACACAGGCTGGCGTAGACGCCGACGGCGAAATCGGTAGGGCAGCAACGTTCCCAGAGGCTGCCGCTTCTCGTGGGTGCACCCGGCGGCGACGCCGGGCCAAGCGTCTTTTTTTCCCGCCAAGGGCCAAGTCCGCCATGAGTTCGCTACAAACTTCCATCTCCCGTCTCCGATTCGAGATAATGACGGATGATGATCGCTTCGCGTCCCATTCGTTCGTTGGCAATTGCGTGTCGCCCACCTAGCTCTTGCATAAAGTCTGCTGCCTTCTTATAGTCAGGCAGCACCCAAGACCATACGGTAAAACTAACGTAGTAAGTAAGGGTGGCTCGAGAAGTGGCCGCAGTTAAGAGTTGAGCGTCATTTCGGCGGACAACTCCCCGGACACCCCCACCCCCCCGCGCCCCCCTTCGAAAGCGCTCGTGGGAGAAAGATGTCGGCCAAAAAACTCCGCAATCCTCCGCAAATTCGACCAACTTCCGCTCAGGTCTAAGCAAAATTCTCGGCTATTTTGACGACGAAACGCGCTGGCCACTCGGGGTCCCGGGGAAGGAAGAATCTCTCGACGGGCTCCGAACGGACCAGACGCCTCGGCACTCCATATCTCCATGAAAGGATGCATAACAACATGACCACTATAATTTTGAGAATATTATCGTTCGCTCCTCGTTCGCTCCTCGTTCGCTGGCCTTCCAAAGCAATGATGACTTCGACAATGCGCCACGTCACAGTAGCTATGTGATAGTCAGCCGAGAACGGTTGGTGATGAATATGTTTAGTGTCCGCTGCTGGTGGCGAGGGATTTTTTTCGTTTAAAATCAACAAACCAAAAAATAGCTAGGACATCATCAAATGCGATGTCTCAATGGATGAATTCATCGGTCTTCATGGCTCATTGATTTGAATATACATAGGCGAATATCTGGTTGCGTAGAATTTTCGCAGCAGCCGTCGCCGCCGCCGCCACCGCCGCCCGAGTCGAGTTGGATTTTGGCATGGGCGGAGGAGTTTCATTCATGCTAGACGCTTCGTCGCTTGCAACGCCTGTTACGGCTGGATGTGTTCAATATGAATGTTTCGACGAAGACTATTTGGACTATACTAACAGACGAAAACTCGTGTTTCGCCTAGTGTTCGAAGTATACTCGACAATTAGTACAATTAGTAACAACGAGTACATTGCCTTAGTACAGTACGTAGCTCGACAACGAGCCGGTTAACGGTGTTAGCTAAACGGATATAATGTGTCATATTCTAGACAGATACTTTAGTAGAAAGATTAGGTTCAGCTGTCAATTTCAATTGAAGGATCGATCCATGAACTGTCCTAAACTTTTCGAAGAATGAGGGTTACAAAGCAAGACCCTTCCCCCCACAAACACTGGCGTGTAGAGGTTTTAAGGTTTATTGATTTATTAAAGGAGCTGCAATTTTACAATGCTTAAGCTTTCCTGTCCGCCGATTTATAAACTGAAATGTGTCTACGATAAGTAACAAATTTGGAAGCATATAAACATTAACTATCCGAAATGTTTTGCTATTTCAATCCAACGCCTTCATTTGAATAAAGTCCTGGTAGCTAATTAATATCCACCGATGGGTAGTCCGAGTTTAAATTTCAAATTATATTAGTGGAGCAGCAACACTTACTTGGAAAATGACAGCGGTAGCGAAGTCGCTGTTTTACGTAATTATTTTATTGTAATTCTGCCGCTGCCACCAGCAGCGTCTTGGGCGCCTCATCCGATAATTAAGCGGTGGATAGTTCATTTCCAGCGTCCGACTGCCCTGTTGTGAACGTGACGAATTCCCTGTTTCATTGACAATACGCTACAGGTGATGTAGCATTTTCTTAGAACACCCAAAGAGAGAGAGAGAGCGAGAGAGAAATGCAACGTAATTTGCAACATGCGCGTCTTGTATTCCCGACGACATCCTCGACGTCAGGAGCTACTACTTGCAATTCAATTCGAGTTCGAATTCCGAGAGAACACTCGCATGATTTGTCAATATCTTCTCTCTCTATCATTGTACATATATTTCGACGTAATTCAACCAACTAATCGATTTCCACAGCCGCGTCAACCACGGCCCATCGCGGCGCGGCCAGCTACGATAGTCGTCAACGGCCAGCCGCGGTGAAATGGCCGACGTAGCAAACAATACGCAACAGGACACAACACGGTCGTGATCACGGCATCGGACGTCGAGCGTTCTCGCGTCCCCAGCGCCTCTGCATTTGTCGTTATAGTGCTGACCATATATCTATCTATCTATCTATATCTAATGTATGATCCGAGAAATAATTCGATTTGAGAAATTGGCGTCGGGATCGCTGTCGTCGCCGACGCTTAAAATCGTCGGATCGAGCGCGCGCGCTCTCTCTCTCTCTCTTCCTCTCAGACTCACTTGCTCGCCTCAGGCGTTGTGTGTCATTTGGCGTTAGCTCGTAGTCCCGTGGCCATTGGTCCGCTATGATTCGGATCGGTCCGCGCGGATCGATCGGCCACATTTCCTCTCGATTATATCTGACCACTCGACGCTCCATCCTCCTGCGAGCAATCGGCACCGCTTCTTCGACGCCACTTGTACGAGATACTCTCGATCGGCGTCTGGTGTCAATTCGCAGACGCTCTCGTCCGTGGTGAAGAAGTACACAGCGAGATAAAGCGAGAACTCCGACTTCAAACGGAGAGTCACGAATTCACCACGCGGCGATATTCGATTGGACGACATCGGCAGCCACCTCACCTCCGAACGTACACACGTTGAAGTCTGTATATAGCAATGGGTATGTTCGTCCATCCTGTGGTGCCACCGCCGCCGCCGCCGCCACCACCAACGGCTGGTGGTGACGAAGCTCAATTCAGCAGCTTTAACTTTGACGCTGCTGCGGCTGCGGCTGTTGCTATCATTGTTATTCAACTTGGTTGTATTCTCATCCAGCTCCCGCGTTCGTGTTCACCGTTGCCACTCGACGAGTCGGCCCATTGCGTTACGCACTCTGTTCTCTTCGCCGAGCTGTCCATCGACGCTGCGCTCCGATCTGCGTCATCGATGTCCGCCGATGGGGAATCTTCTGTCGGCCGATCGGGCCGCGGGTGTGCACGGCCGAAAATCGAAACTAGTCAACGCGCAATGACGTCTGCTGCCCGCCTCGAGTTGCATTCGCGCCTTGCTCAGTTCATTTCTCGAGCGAGCGAGCGAGCGATGAGGCCGCTGATGATTGCGACGCTGTTGCTGATGTTTCGGGTTGTGTGTCTGCTTTCAGATACGTCTGTCTGTGTGTCTCTGTGTGTGCATGATCTATGGGGAACGTGAGCATGTCTTCGTGGGTCTATTGCGTTTACTAGTTGAACAACGTCGTGTTGTTGTGGCGGCGGCGGCGGCGGCAGTGGTGCTGCTGCTGCTGCTGCTGGTGATTGAGATGAAGCCGACGGAGGAGAGCGCTAAAGGAGTCGACTACTTCAAGAATAATCACATTTGAAATTATTTTTTTTACCTATTTCTTTGCTACTGCTGCTGCTTTTGTCATATATATATATATATATATATATATATAGAGAGAGAGAGAGAGAAAGAGACCAAAATGGGGACAGATACGTTGTCACTAATATGGTCTGTTCATAGGTTGTGAGTGTATGATGAATGGTGAATCTGTGTCAATGTGTGTCAGTAGATTCAATCGCTTCTATATTGCTCTTGTATAATAATAATATTCGTGGTGGGGGAATACTGACGGCTATAGCGGCATATGGCGATAACAATCCAACACGAGAACCCAGCGAACTGGCCGATTGATTACACGAACTAAGATGATAGAAATTTCTTCTCTATGATCTTCGGGAGTTCTGCTACAAATAGTTTCACTTGGAATTTTAAAGTTGCTGATAGGCTGCCAATATTACCATACACACACACATTATATATATATATATATACATATATATATACATATATATATATATATATATATATATATATATATATATATACACATATATATATATATATATATATATATATATATATATACATATATATATACATATATATATATATATATATATATATACATATATATATACATATATATATATATATATATATACATATATATATACATATATATATATATATATATATATATATATACATATATATATACATATATATATATATATATATATACATATATATATATATATATATATATATATATATAACACATATTTCATTGAATGATTGATAACCTTGTGACTTTGTCTGCCGTAAACAGCTGCAATTCGTGATCATTTTCATAGACCTGATTGTGCGAGCTCTGTCGAACCACCGTGACACAACAAATAGATAGTTGTAGTATTATAATATGTGGTACTGACCGATTTGCGCATTTAGCACGAAATGCTCACTCAAACTGCCTCCGAATGGATAATTGCGATTATATCTATTAGAAGAAGAAAAAAATGTTCTGATCGATTTCATTTTGCTCTGGCTTTCTACTGCCGCCCGGGCTGGCAATTAACTACGCGTGGCAATTAATTTCCTCATTTTTACCATGTCCGCTCGCTGAGCGTGCACACAGCATTGGAGTGGCCAGACAGACGGGCGGCTAAAGGTATATATTGGTTTATTAAAATAATACCTGCGACTTATTACAGTGCTTAGGTTCTCTTATATGCCACCAGGTTGCGGGACTCGAACCTGCAGCCTGCGATCGGAGAATCGCCGTTCTCAATAGGGTAGAGGCTGCGGCGCCCGAAACGATGCCATGTATTGGGTCTCAATCGTCTACAAGCTGCCTTCCGCATTGTCTATTTACACTGTACTATTGTATTGTATGTTCAATGGGGAAGTGCAAGATGCCAACGTTAGCGCAAGTGGCGGCGGCGGCGGCTCTGCTCGCATTTATGTCGATGTGACTGTGTACGGCCTCGTGGACGGCCGTGGCGAACTCATCATCTCAGGTTTCCTTCTGGGATCCGCCCCCTTTAAGATGCGCTGCTGCTCAGCGCTCATCGTTCAGCGCACCCGCTTTGCTTGCCAGTGAAGTTAATGCCAATGGGTGATGTCGCAGAGAGGATGGAACGGTAGTGAAGCGGCCATCCCATCTCAACATCCGAGTCCGTGTACGACCGTGCTTCAGAGTCTGCTGCGTGTGTTGTGTGTATGTGTGTGTGTATATATATATTTATACATGTTAGTACAATCGAAACAGCCTAGCTGTGGATAGCCCGCCTTGGATGTCGAAGCCCCCATTTGCTTCTGGAGTTGGACAGCCGAGAGAAGACATACGAATGGTTGTTGATGGCCCGCTTCGACGATGGCTGCTGCAGTAGCTGTTCGACTTCGTAACCTAGTATGTAGTTTGATGGAATTAGAGGTTGACAGTCACCTAGGCAATGCCGCTAGGTCCACGCTACGCTGGGGATCTGGATTTCTCACTGTCTCTATCGCTCGTTTCCTATTTCCTTCTTCGCTGCTTCGTCCCAGTGTAGGTCGGGTAGGATAGCAGATCTCTCGGAGCCGGAGTTGAGCTCAGGTCGAGGCATCGCTTCGAGTCGCTCGGCCGCTTCATCGCTTACTTGCCTGGCTGGCTGGCTAGCTAGTGGTGAGGTGCCATTCGAAGAGGCAGTTTGATGGCGGCGGCGGCGACGGCGGCAAAATGAGGAGATTCGAACTGAAGCGCTCTGAGGATCGGAGGATGCATAGATCTCAGCGGGGCTCCCTTCGTCTGTTAGCCGGCAGGACAATTTCCCGGCCCTCCCTCCGCCATCTTCTTTCCCGATGAGTTCATGAGATGATGAGGCCGACTGCTCGCTCGGTCTCGAACTACGACATCTAGACACAAGCGTAGAGGCTCACACACGCACACGCGAGTTCACTCCGAACTGTTCCCTATGGAACGCTTGCCGGCACAACCGCGACGGCGACCATATCACCCTCGAATATGCAGCAATGTTTTCGTACCGTCGAATTTCTTCTACTACTCTGTAGAGTGTGATGCTGTAGCTGGACTTCTTTGTTTTCTATTTCTCTCTCTCTATCTCTCTATCTCTATCTCGCCATCCTCTATCCACAAACGAAGGATCGGACGACGACATGATGACCCGGCAGGCGAGGACCGAGGAGGATGATGCAGGCGAATGAGTGAAGACATTTATTCTTCTCTCGAATGCGGCCACGAACAAGGTGAACCCGACTATGAGACAATTGACAGCGAGATTGAGGGGTGTATATATATATATATATATATATATAGAGAAAGAGAGATAGAGAGAGATAGAGTACTTCGTGTGGGGGTCAAGTTACCACGAGGCTCCAACAACTGCTGCCTTCCACCACCTTATGCCCGCTTGTTCGTCTATTGGCGCGCGGACGACCAATTCCACCGCCTCTCGCTGAACATTCACTGATTGTTTAAGCGGCTCGGCTCGCTTCGTTCGACAACGGCATCAGTAGGCGGCGCCTATTTTAATATTGTCTCCCTGCTTCTATTTTCTCCTCGTTTTTTTTTCTAAGTCTGTTTTTTCCCCGCCCTCGCGCACGCAACCCCCCAGCTATCACTTTGAGCTGCACGCTCGTCTACTTTCTCTCTCTCTCTCTCTCTCTCTCTCTCTTTCTGACTCTCTGGAGTCCCTCGTCGGAACTTAAACGAGACAAATGCCGATGTCTCGGCCTATCGCTGCCGCCACGATCGTACCCCCGGTGGGGGCATGTTTCCACGATAAGATGAGCATTTTCGGCAGGATTCAAATGTACAGTCATTGTAGTATTATAGTTGACTCCAGTGGTGAACGTGATGGGGGGCAGTAGCGATGAAACGTCTTACAGCATTGAACGTGGATATGATTTGTGGTGGTGGTGGTAGTGGTGATATCATTTGTACATATCACGTTTGCTTCCATAGAGGGCCTGAATGCGATGGCCAGAGCAACCCTGTTCGTCTGACCACTCGGCTTCATAGTGGTCGTATAATAGTTGCGGCGAGTCCAGCCGCTCACACAGCTGGTTCATCACCGATATCGATGCGAGAGACTTTGCTTTGCCAAATTTACAGTGAACGTTTGTCGAAGTTTCTGCCGAGTTTTGCTAAATATTTGTCACTAGATTTAGCAAATGATGGGTAAACGGTGATGTACTAGTTCCATTCCTCAGAGGAATTACACAATCGCCCTGATAACACATGTCGAACGCTTGAGGATGGCACGATAACCCTCCGAAGTGTCCAAGAACAACATCATCCCCGTCACATAAATGCGATGTCGCTGCCATCGTGAATTTTCATGAAATCGTTTAACATGGCGATAGCTTTCAAAAGGACTTTAACGAAAATTTAGGTGTACGTCCACACTTCACTTTTTTGAAAAGGGAGAACTGACGTATGGAAATGCAGCCATTCTATGATATTCCATCAATGAAATAAATCAAAATTGCAATGCGAGATCCCAAAAATACTACCCGCCACGGCCAGCATCTATCGGAGCGTTTCACAGGAGATAAATGTATTGTAATTCTCGGCGAGCGTGTCCTGTTCACCGTAGATTCCTTGTGTCCTTTTTTTTCTCTCGCGCTATTTTCGACATGAGCCTGTCTCTCTGCTTGTCATGACAATGTGATAAACTCATCATTTTGCTGTGGTTCTGCCGGGCCGCCGACTTCTGTCGTTATCAGTCTTCCGGCACAGGTAGGAGACACCCATAGTTGACTAGAAACCTTTCAATTTTTCTTCGCTACATCGCATCGACATCCGACAACGTTGAGCAGGCAACAGCATTCGCGTTGCGTGACAAGCCGTCCATCTGCGTATCGCCTTGCAACTCAAGATCTCGAATCTGTTCGCGACAGACACACCGGTTCGTCTCTGTCCGTTTGTATTTCTCATATGCGCATCGTGCTCGTTCAAAGACACACCACTTATAAGGAGAACCACATAGCCCGATATTGCAGGTATTGATGCTGCTGCTTCTGCTGTTGCTGCGGCTATCTCTGCAGCAATAGAGAGATTGTCTTCACCTGAGTTACTGGAGGCGGCCGGCCTCGAGACGTGTTCGATGCCTGTGGCTGCTGTTACTGCTGCTCCTGCTAACTCCTACATTGGTAGCATCAAAGCTGTATATATGCGTGGCCAGCAGCAGCAGCTGCAGCGGTTGCAATTGTCGATTCCTTCAGCGTCGATCCCGTCGATACGACGTCGAGGTCAGTGATTTTACCCCCGGCTACTATGTGCGCCCCCCCCCCCACCTCAGCCTGCGTCACAGTTGCCCGTCATCATACCCCCAGCCGGCCGATAGGCTAGCACCGCATTGTTGTCAATTCGTCCACGTCTCGGGTGACCACCAACAAACGGTACAAGCAGCTGAACTGTCGCTAGCGGCGTTCCTCTTAGCCTTGACTCGTTAACATCACTGATATACTACGGCAAAGTCGCCATCGAAGTCTGGTGCAACCACCACCGCCGCCGCCGCCGCCGCTGATGTTGTTGTTGTTGTTATTGTCGTGGTTGTTGTTGTTGCTGCTTCTGCCACGTTGGGGTCCATCAGCTCTGTCTCTTCTCTGCATCTGGTCTGGTCAACTACCCGACGGGGCTAGCGCTGCTGCTGCTGCTGCTGCTGCTACTGTCCAAATTGAAATGTGAAATTCGCTTGTTACCGTCGATGTCGTGATGACTCCCGTCTCCTTGACGGGCGCCGAGACGCAAGGCTGACGCGATGGGTAACCCACCGAGAGAGAGAGACAGGGAGAGCACGGGACAGAGAGACCAAGGAGGATTGCCAAGGTAGCTGCCGATTGGGTCTTGCAGTCTGCCCGGCCCCCTTTGACTGGACACCAACAGGAGATCGATAGGATGGTTGGCTCGCTCGTGCGTCCATAAATATGAGACGCGACCACGGCGAGAAGAGAAATGCCTGCCGTCAATTCGCCGGACAGCCAACCGAACGTGCAGCCGAACGAGCCGCAATTCGCCGATTTCCGCTGTAACTAGAAGCGGGCGTGAGCGGGTGTCCGAAGGGTGACTTGAGAAGGCAGAACAAAAGTGGCCGTACAATTTACTGAGCTGACTGAATAGGGGTCCCCGATCGATGCGATCGACTCTTTGTCTCCTGGCGTGGCCTGGTGTGTGTGTGTGTGTGTCTGTTGTCCGTATGGCGGAAAGGTGACGTGATGAGTTTATTAAGTGGCGTGGTCTCGTTACCCAATTTCGTTTTTCATATTCCAGCTACATTCAGCGGTGAGAGAAGTGTGGAGATCAGAAATCATGTGGGGATTTATGGCGATGGGCTTCGAAAAGCAAGAGGGAAATCGTATATACTTTATATATATATATTATATATATTGTATATTTAGAAAATACCTGAGGCCTGTCAGATAGGGAAACAGCTGAGAGTCAGCTCGACAAAAAAAAAAAAAATATATTTAGAATATAATTCGCGCAGGTTGCGAATCGTGGTTAGCTAGCTTACTTAATTATTCTCGTTGACTCGTGATTGTTTTAGTTTGCTAGTGTTGGCTCGATAAAATTAATCGATTATACTGAGTAGACGTGTAGAGTGACGGTCAACGCTGATGGCAATCACGACAACATGGGACGAGCATAAAAATGACAGTGCCACCCGATGAGTGGCAGGCAGTGAGACCAGACATGGATCTCTCACAGATGCGTCCTCGAGACGACTATTTGGCCATATGATAAGAATGCTGCAGGATAGATCAATCTACAAAGCATAATGTACAAATTGCCGGCTCATACGTATCGACATATCGTACATTCAAGCATGCATTAGTTCGTGGAGCAGACCAGCACCCGCTAGACAGACCCCGTCTTGATCGACATCCATTTCGCTGAGATGGTGTTGTTTCGGTTGTTGTTGTTGTTATCGTTGTTGGAAACGTGCTTCAGTGTGTTTGCTACCTCTCAATATGAATACAAGACAAAATCGACACTGTGCAGACAGGTTTGCGGTAAAATTGACTCGATTTCATAGGTCTGAAGCCGAAACCAACCCTCGCTTACGTCGAGCGACTGAAGACAGCATGACACTTCGATTGCGACTGGCCACAATGACACGAACCACTTTGACAGCTGTGATAATGTTTACTTCGAGCGGGCGACAGCGGCTTCATTGTCAAGGCTAACGCAAGCGCGTATCAAGCTGTAGCACAATTTGTCGATTTCCAAGCGACTGGACAGCGATGTGTTATGGGCTATTTATTAGCTGCTAGCGTTGTAATTTTTTTTTTCAGATCTAAAGGCGAATTTATTGGGCTGAATGTGAACGACTCAAGGCGAACCGGGGTCGAAAGAGATCAATGAAAACACACAACGGACAGTTAGTGTCGCTTCGGGGTAATTGTCGGGTTGGGGGTTGAGATGATACTTGGCGTATGCTTCGAACCGGTATCGACAACGGTGGACAAGTTTATCATTAATAGATTTATGTATCTATATATCTGATTGATAACAAGTAAAGCTATGCAGATAGGTGTATATACAAGAGAAAAATAGTGTGCAACCAATCGATAACTAATGAGTGTGACGAAATGCTGTGATCTGACTCAGATCAGACGATTTAGGATGACTGATTTAAACCATTGCGAACATCGGAACAATTCTAATTCTGAAACCGCTAAAAATCACAACCTGACCGTAGTCAGCTATGGTCGCAGCGTAGTTGAATCCCATTCAGATGGCATTTATCTAAATGTATCTACATTGAAATACTACAATGTCATATCAATAATTGCCTAACATATATATGTAGATATATATATATATATATATTTGTCACTCTGTTGTTGTTATTGTTATCAAGTCGGCCAGTCAATTTGACAGTCCGCCGACAAACGAGCGCCTGAATGTCGAGCCCAGGTGAACTCAATAGGCAGATATCTGCCCCAAACGTTCCGCGTGCTATAATAACTACGACCTGGCGTAGGTGCCCCTCTGGATGAGGTATTATTGATATTGGTTGCCCTGTTTGAGCAACGGCGTCGAATGAATCCTGCTGCCGTCGCCACCGCCGCCGCCGCCACCGCCACCACCACTGTCACCCCCACCGGCGCTGCCAGTCTGCTGTGCGAGGCTTTCAAGCCTCAACTCTAGTGGCTGAGGTTGACGAGGGGTGGCCGTGAGTATACTGGGAAAGCCCAATGGAGCGCGTGGGGCCGCTACAACAGACAGCGGCGGTTCGGGGGCTCGATGCTGCAGGGGGTGAAGCTCTATGCGATAGGAATAATTTCGAAGATCGATGCACCCGTTCGAATCGCTCTCTTGCCATCTGACGAACGATACAGCCGGTGAAGTGAACCGAAGTGGCCTCCATGGCAACTGAAGCACACAAGCGCGCGCGAAGGCAGCCAGTGACAGATAAAGGGCCCCAGCTGGCCAGCCTAGCTACACCTACAAACTACTGCTGATTCTGCCGTCGCTGCTGCAGACCAGAACCAACCATACGCATTGCGACTGACAACGGCGAGAGTAGCGTAGACCTCGATCTATCGCAGAACGACAGAGAGCAAGAGGGAGTGAGGGAGTTGACCGAATACAAAGAACAGAATGGCAGCCATTTGCAGAAACAGGTTGAATGTGGGATATTCTAGGGGAATAGTCGGATACAATATCGACTGATATTCGGTGATGTCTCAGTGTCATTAAAATGTAGATCAATCACGCGCATCGAGTTCGGCGCATAATGGCGGATACGGACATAATGAAGTATAAGCATAGGAAGCATCGTCACCGGCTAACGAACCATTATATATATATATATATATGTGTAGCGAAAAAGGTAATATACGTTACGAGAGCATATGCCTGTATACGTTACGCACAATAACGTACACATTAGGGCGTGTTCTAATCGCGTACATTGTAACAACAGTAATATACTAGTAATATGACACATTTCAACCTCAATATCAACGAACGCACATATATATTTATATATGTGATCGATAGATAGATAGAGTTTAGTAGGATTCGCGTTGTTGAGCCCGAGGACGTGGTGCGTTTTTGTGCGCCCTGCACTCGGATGAGACACGGACATGAACGGGTTTCATGCTCACCGGTGCACCATCTGCATTTAAACGGATGTCCGTCTTATGAAGCCTTATGCCGAAAGCAGTTTCACCGTGGACTTCGTTAAATGTGGTCTGTGGGTCAGCCCGGAAAATTTACGTTAGGTATTCTCGTGTTGTGTCAGAGATGGAAATATGTTTTGTCGCTGTTCTAATGGGAAACAAAAATGTTCATAACTTTGCTTCTACAAAACTTCGCTATTTTTTTTTGAACTACCTCTCAACCGTCCTAACTGAGAGGCGCAAGATGCTCTAACAGCCTTACGCGAGTCGGCAGCAGTATTTGCACCCGTATCTCCATGTTTGAGCTTGAAGAACAGAAAATAACGTGAAAATCGCCTCAAGACAGCTCCATGTTATCTATTCGAAGAAAAAGTTTTTAAACCACGAATGTGAATCCTTTTCGTAATAAATGTGTTCGCAAAGCATCGAATAACAACAATCAACAATGATTTATTTCCACCGCTAATATTTGACATACGAACACAATTGTGAGAATTTGTATTCTCGTTGGATTGCTCTTGTAACACAATTACGGTGCATGGCTCTCTCCGTCTTCCCTTGAGGTGTTAGTATCCGTTCGTTAAACACATCCGTGGCCCACTTCAAATTCGCCCCGAAACGCCATCTTCTTGAAGAAGTGCCAATCAAGTACGCTTAACACAGTGCACTGCACTATCCTCTCATTCACAATACCTTTCAAAGCTCACCCTCGTAAGCATATTACGTTCATTCCAATAATCTCACTAGTACCTTATACTTTACTTACATAAATTCTACTCATTCAATATCAATTAAGCCTTTAACTCCTTAATAATGGCACGTGTCAACGAAAAGAAAGAGACGAAAACACCATGCCTTCATTGTTCCTACCTTGCCTGCCAACCGAGTCTCGTCTTTGCAGCTGCAGTTAGTGTCCTACGTTCACGCCACTAGTCCCGAAGCAAATTCTAGTCTCTCTTGTTATAGAAATGTTCCATTCTCTATCTTATTCTTCCATACAAATGGCGTGGGCAAGATTTTTTTGTTTGTAAATGGCCCTCTTTGTTTACGCCCCCATCAAACTGTCTACAAAGAACTTCTCTGGTCCACGTCTTTGCTCGCACCGAGCCTCTGGCCCATGGGCATACTCACTCGTGTACCCAGATAATGTTGTGTATACACGTTGTCTGGGGTTAACAATTGTTGGCCCTTTGCTACCAATAATAAACAATAATAATAAAATGACAACGACATCAACAACAATACCCATTTCTTTGAAATCTTCTAAGAGGCCGATAAAACAGGCTGTTTGTGGCAGGTCTCATACGAGGTTAGCAGGCCACGTGGATTTGCTATGACCCTTCACGGTTACGTTCCGCAAGGAATTATCACCTGCCGCTTATTACACCTGTTAGTACTTGGGTTCAATCAGGAGCCAGAACTGTCACAATTATCAAACGCTGAAGAGACTACAGCAGCTTACACGACGATTGCCCATTTTCAGCGCCCACCGGCACCAGCTACAAGGTTACCATGTACAAACATATGTGTGTTTGTGCATTGATAAGGATTCTCTTTCGAAATGCCTCACCTCCCGAACGTGCTCGAAATGTTATCTAATCCATTATAAATAACCCATCGCGTTACTCGACTTTTCGAGCCATCTAAAACCGATCGGTCTTGGAAGAACACAGAACTACCGTACGGTAGCAACAGCAGGCAAAGGCACTTCTGCAGATCGACCGAGTCCGAAGTATTAGGGCGGAACACCCAAGGCTACTACCTAGCAGTCTTGCAAATGTTATGATTATCGTTAGCACTCGTGCCAGTCTCTCAGCCGCGCTCTCAGCCGTTAGCACAGGCGCTCGCGCAGCCCCGGCTGCAGCAGCAAGTTGTTTTTCTTCAGCCGGACCGCCACCGTCAGAGACAGCACCGCGCCACCACCCAACCGTACGAACGGTCCAGTTCTCACGACATTTACCGCTCCCTGGGGTATTTACTTGCCGGCTTTGCTGTAGCAGCAGCAGCAGCCGCGGCGGGCGGCAGTTGTCAACAATCGCAAACCGCAAAATAATAACAGCGATTCCAGTCGGCGCCCCGGCAACGTCATAACTGTGGTTTCGATATATGCTCGTTCGTTTCTGCGCTGGCTGCCCCACAGCAGTCGGCATAATTCTCGCTGCGGTCGAAGCGTACGCTGTGGTCGACGACGCGCTCGTTATCACACACAATAGCGAGTCACTTGTCGACGACGCTGCCTCGAGTTCTGAGCTGGCGGCGGCAGCGGCGGCGGTGCAAGGCGTACGACGCGACCGTGCTGTTGTTCGATGTCTCCCGGCATCTCGTGCACGCATGGCGAAATTTGATTTAAATGATTGTAATTTCGTGCCGATGTCGTCCCTGCTACGAAGTATCCCGAAGGGGTGAGTGGCCAATGGTAAACTGCAAGGAATGATAGACCATGCTGCGGTGGGCCTGGCCGCCTAACACCGGAGGGGCTCAGCCTCGTCGAAAGTCTTTATGTTGTTGCAAATCTAGCTACCCTAGTGTGTTTTCTATGATGCGTGCACTAGTCCGCCCAAGCGGGCTTCAGCGGCACGCAAGAATTATTCCACCACACAAAGGGGTCGGCCGTGAAGGAAAAGCCTTGTGGAGTCTTACCCCCGGGAGGTGCCGGCGGGCGGGCGGGGGGGGGGGGGGTGGTAGCAAGGCGTAAACTACCTCTACGGGCCTTGCCAAGGGGAACACTGAAGGGTAAATACCTAACAGGAACAAGACTTCTTGGCAGAGGCTGATGGCTGTTTTTAAGCCATAGGGATGTAAGGTGAAATTTAGGGTATAAGGCGGGCGTTCTTCGTTCTCATCTAAATTTGAGGTCTGCCCGAGCTAGGATGATGGGCGCGACTGAGAGATGGTTGTGATCGTAATCTCCCTGCAACATGCGATGTAGCGTTTAGTGGTGGTTTCGAGTTTATGGACTGCTCGACGCTGTCGGAGGAATAAGCTGGAAGCGGGTTTATTGCCGTTAGGATCCGCAAAATCGAGAGAATACACAAACTGAGCTATATAATAGATAATAACAATAATAATAATCACAGCTCAAAAAAATTAGCAGCTAAACAAAACCTCATCAAACTGGCACCTATGCACCCATAGATAGCCGTGTACAGTTGTCGAATTATTGGACGCATCGTCTATCAGGACAAAGTTCTCAGCCAATAATAAACGGTTGTAATCTACAGATGGAGTGGGTCTACATAGTGAATGAAGAACAAGCACCTAACATATGCCTATGTTATATGGATGCCCCGTTTTTGTACCTTTCAAGTTCATTCAATTCCTCGTTTGTGAATACAGGACCTATTTCAAGTGATAGGTTTGCCGAAAAGAAAGTCGGATTGATTTTACTTCAGCTCACACTATACGGTAGCTTTTATAGTTCATTTGCAGTACCTTTCGGAGCCCCGCCAGGTAAGGACTAATAGCTAAGATGGAGAACAACTGTGTGACGCGCCCCTCGGTCTAATTATATCTCCTTGATATATAGCCTAATATATACATATCTGCAATCGATGACACTGCCGCGCTGTAATGAGTCTGTGTAGATGTCGATGATCGGCCAGCGCGTCGTGCGGGCCAAGTGGTGCCTTTGGCGGGCTGATTGTGAGTGTTTTGTTGTTAGTTTCGAAAATACCTTGCACCAGTGCGCACTGTCAGCCGATGAATTGGCCGTACGCCGATGTCCGTTTCGGCATTGTGTCTCCTGCCTACACTTGCGGGAACGTTGCTTTTATCGACTTTAACTAAAATAACATAAGAATTGCCGGCAGCATTTCCAGTATGTCCTCACAGCTATAGGTAAAGATTTGGTTATTGGTTTATTAAAGGAACTGCATTTTTTTATTACAATCCATACGCTTGTTCATCCTCGTAAGCCTAATACATACGTACCTGCAATTGAACCTAAAACCTTGATCACAGCCTACTCAGCGCTATATCCTGCAGTGCGGTCTTACCACATCTCCCGCTTACTCCGAAAGGAATTCGGACAAATATCTAAACCCTCATCTTAGACGATTTCGGTCTGATAATCCAGCCATCGTCAGCCGTCTCGGTCTCTCAATTTGTCGCTGTGTGTCCGTGCCGTTCTTCATCCCGATGTGAGGAACTGGTCCCAATATGAGTTCGCTTTTTGCTTCTGTTCCGAGTGTCTCCCTCCCTGTTCCTGGATGTTTGTGTGTGTGTGTGTGTGTATGTGTGTCTTCGTCAATGGCTGTGTGTGTGTGTGTTCACGTTCGCGCGCTCAAAGCATGCTGCTCCAGCACATTTTTCCTCTATCCCCACCGCTCACTCGGTCGATGGGGGCGTCGGTCGGTGTGCAACACCAATTTGATGAAATTTCAACTCATCCAAAGGCGAAGTCAAAGAAAGCGGATTGTCCAAAGTGGCAGCAGCTCTCTCGAATTCGTCTATCAATCCATCCATCCGTCAATCTGTCTGTTTGTCTGTCTGTCTGTTCGTCGGTCCGTCCATTGTACAATATTGGTCAAATCGTCCGAAAGGATCAAGCCATCCTGGTTTTCTTCCTCTTCTCGAGTTTGCTGTCGTCGGCAATAATGCGCCGGTTCTCTGCCGTGGCTGCACTTCGCTGCCACGGTGGCAAGCGACACCGGAGTGAGGGAGACTGCCCGAGTGGCCGTATCGGTGATGAAGAACAATTTTGCCTGGATCGCTTGTTTAGCTCAGCCGCCGGCGGCAGAATCGGCTTAGTGACGATGCTACCGCCTCTGCCCTTTAGAGTAGTGAACCTACACGCTTGCTGCTACTGCTGGAGTTCTCATGCCAACTGTACGAGCATATGAGATAGAGGAAGCTGGATAGTATTATTATGATTGTTATTATTTATTGCTTATGGTGAGCTGTGCCGCCCTCTTTCTGAAGCACTACACGGACGGCCACAAAGGAACGAGTTGTTTGTTGCGAACGCTCAGCTCGTCGAGCATCTCGTGTATTCCTGACCAGTTTAAGCCAACTTGCTCGATTTCTCCTTCTCAAAGATCGATACCTTTATTCAGAAATAAAGCGAGAGAAAGAGAGAGAGAGAGAGAGAGAGAGAGAGCTAAGAAAAGGGACCCACATCCACCCCTACACTTTATCCGACGCTTGTTAGGAGATAATGCAGTCGCTTCGTGTCGTTTTCCGATAAACTGAAAGGAATATATATATACATAATATTTTTAAGATGCTCAATAAAAGGATGCTCAAATAGCCTATTCCATAACAGAAAAAGAATTCTGGTATGAGAGCAACCCTGCCAGTTTTGTGAGGTCATAGGTTGCGATGTCTTAAACCTGTCAGATGTTAATTTTGCGCCTGATCTGATAGCCACCTTTAAGTGTTCTATCTATCATCCTTCCATTGAACATATAGAAACACCTCGATGTAACTATGCCACCGTTAGCAACCTCTCACCGATTCATGATATAGGCAACACATAGCGACATACTGTACAAGAGCACTCAAATTCCGCTACAAAACATTCGAACAGGGACATGCTTAGTCATCTCAGACGGCTGCTCCCAATGAGGCTAAACAGCGAACTGAAAATTGACAAAAAAAACAGAGCAAAATGCGAAAGAAACCCTATCACTTCGTTTGCGGCTCTTGTTCCTATTGTTGGATTCGGGTCAATCACCCCCCCCCGTCCCTCGCCCCCTCATCGTCCCATTAGACAAATCCCAATGGACATTGTTGAGGTTGTATTTCCGCCGCTGTTGTTATATTCGTTTGTGTATGTTTGTGTGTGTGTGTGCGCGCGTGTGTTTAGCTGCTTGTTGCAGCTGTTCGTCTAGAAGCTCAGCGTTTAGCTTCCGACACTCGAGCTTCATTGCCGGCTTCCTAAACACGCATTTTTCTCTCACATTGCCGCTGTTTCTTTTTTTCCCGAACCCGCCATCTGCCATTGGCTGGGAATGGACAACGAACGACGGATCTACGCCGGACACATCATACTATATCATATCATACTCGTTTCGGAGGAAACGCTACGAGTCTAGCGGCGTCATTCGATCCACATACATACCCCAGCCACACACACGACACTGTGTTTACGAACAAACACCTCGCGGCGTTCCCAAGCCGCGTTCAGCTGAGCGCGTCCCGCAGGGCCGGCCAGCGGCTGTCGACAGATCGACTGAGACAACGAACGAAGCGAATGCCAGTGTCAGCGTCTCAAACCCCCCCCCCCCCTGCCACTCTTGTCCATGGCTGCCGTTTCGACGTCAGCCTTGCCACCCTGAATGTCTGATACCTCAATCGGAGCTGGCGGACAGAACTAATTATGGGAAAGTCTAGATTCTATCTCAGAACGTCCGATCCGCTTCGACGTCCTCGACCGAAGAGTGGCGAGGTGATCTGAGCCAGTTTGTGTTTGACTTCGTTTCGCAGGACGGTAATTACATTCGTATCGTCGCTTTGAGTGGGAGAAACAGAGAGAGATTTTTGAGTCCCTATATTCGCGTGGTATCGCCTCAGATTACTGAACGTTGACGCACCGATACTGCCTGCGACAACAATGTTACATTGTAATGCGGTGGGCTATTCTTTATCTATTTTCTCTCGCGCTCTCTCTCTCTTTCTCTCTCTCAGCTCCTTAATGCGGACGACACGCCATCGGTCACGCAGGCAACGTATGGGACCATTGTTATGACAGGTAAATATGGTAGTTCAACGAGATTCCAAATGACGTGTGTTGTTTTTTTCGCTTGCATACAATCTATCCGTATTTTATATCAACAGCAGCAGCAGCAGCAGCAGCAACGTGGAGAGGCATTCGCTGGGGCTGCATCTCAGTCGGAACTGGACACCGCCATGTAGTGATTTGTTTATTGTGAGCCTATTTTCTGTCTAATTCCTAGACAGCATTCCGAGACTACCCCGAGCCGCGCGTGAGGGGGCGGCTTGACAAAACTCTGTTTGGTCGTCATTATCCCAACGGCATGCTCCCTCTATCACTGGTGTTAACTAGGCCCTGTGTGTGTGTGTATGTCTTCAATAATCTACGATATTTGATTCCCAAAAAGTGGTGAAAAATAAACCATAAAAAGCATCATGTCAGCAGTACAAGGCAGCGACGAGAGGCGTCTTATTTTTTCTCAACCGATGCTATTTCTCTGGATACTAGATAGCGTTTTCAGCTAGAATCAATGCCCGTCCCAGCGATATATATATATATAATATATAAAAAAATATGGATAACAGAACGTTCCTATGGTTCCTCTGTGGCGAACAAAAGAAGCATCGTCGGTGTCAACAAGATTGAAGTAAGCGTGTCAATTATAGCTTGCCGCCAGCCGTTTCCGAATCGGTCCCATTGTTTTCGAATGGGCCTTGCAACGCTGGATGCCTGTTGCCAGCACGAGGTCGACAAGAGCTTCTTGACCGAGACTTGGTGCAGAAATGACAAACACTTCAATTCATAGCCAGCACAGAGAATAATGCAATATTGTGGATTCGCATTTTTCCCTCCCTTTGTCTCGCTGGCGTCATTCGAAGAGATGCGCCCGTGGTACACGATCCGCTTTGCTAGACCACGAACAGATGAGAAAGAAAAAAAGCAATTCTAACAGATCACGTAGAAAGTTAGAGGAAAATTAATCTGTCATAATGGGACGAGAAACAGATGATGGCGTTATTGGAGGTGGCAACAGTCGGCGTGCGGCGAAGACGAGAAATCTGATAGAATTAGTTTGCTTAATCGCGAAGATTAATCGCTGGCGCGCAATCGAAAATAGCCAGAAAAAAATATGTATTTGAGTGTTGCACATAAATGTGTACTTACTATTACATTTGTATGGGGGATAGAGAGAGAGAGTTCATTGTCTTGACGCGGCGGCGTTTCACGCAGTGCGTCTGCGACTTCACCGACTTCGTCATTCGTCCATATCGAACAGCTGAAAGGACTCCAGAGATCCCGCAGGATTCTGGCAGGATCTGAAGCCATGCACCCAGAGACGCTCGTCACGGAGAGCCATCGAACAGTTGACGCCGTCTATTTAGTTTGTCAAGGCGACTGACTTGACTGCGTTTGGTCATTCGATGCAAATGTTTTCCCAGTCTGCAGTCGGGAGAATATCCGCAGTCCGACGTTCATAGACCACCGCTACCCCCCCCCCTCCGCTACGCGTCCGCAATCGATTGTCATTCATTAGGTAGAAGACACACACTCAGCTGGTCGTTAGACATTTTTCACAGCATTTTTGTCTCTTCGCTTGTTTTTCTGCTACGAAGTTGTATGCCCACTTCCAAAATGAGAGACGCTCCCTGTAACGTAATCCGCCGCCATCATCGATTTCAGCTGCCCTCACCGGACTCGTTGGGTGTTGGCCACTGGTTTAGTCGATCTCGTAGGCGTGAGAAAGCGCGCCGTTACGCGATACACATTTAGTTCTTGACAAAAATCGACAGACGAAACTTCGACTCACGCCGCCTGCCGCTGTTGGCACCGCGTAAAAATCGCTCGTCGGATACGGAATTGTCAAAAGCCAAAAAAAACGAGTCGGACCGCTCCTCGATGACGGTTTCACGGACGGAATCCCCGTTGGCGGCCGAGGCGCAATTTGATTTCAGACGAACTCAAAGACGGGTCAGCTCCTCGGTCGGCTTGAAGTCGAACGAAGTCCGCTGAACTAATATGCTATAGCTCTGTCTCGCTCTCTCTCTCTCTCTCTCTCTCTCTCTCTCTCTCTCTCTCTTTCTCGCTCTGCTGGAACAGACTCGTCAAATGATCATGGAGCATGGACGAGGCGCGCCGTGACATCTCCGTTGGCATCATTAGCCGCAACGGCGGGGACGAATAACGGCAACTGTATGAGGCAGTATTTTGTTTCCTCCTGTAAAACGCTAAAACGAAATGGTAGACTTTCATAGGGTGACACAGCTCTTGATTGACTTCGATAGTAGCAGTGTTCAATGGAGAGACAACTATGTCTAAGTTGAGAAATGACGAGTTGTTGTTGCTGTTGATGCTGCTGTTGTTTGTGTTTTTGTCCCAGCACTGAGTAATCGGTAAACGTGTAGATGATGGTAACGGGCAACGAAGTACTTACAGTATCAGCAACCTCCCAGTTCAGGAAATCGTCTGTCATGGAACTATGCCTTCTGCGACAGCAATACTAACTAGAATTTACAGCAAGCAGCCAGCCGTAAGACGCAGCCAAAGTGGGTTTTACGAAGTGTGGCCGCCCTACAAATTCGTTTTAGTCATCTAGAGTTTGGTGGTCCGCTCCGTCATCCGCGAACGAGTGCATGATGCCAACGCGAATTGCACGAGCTAGATCTTGCTAAATGCTACTAATCATTCGCAGGGGGTTCACAGCGTTTGTCAAGTGTCCACTGGCCGGCACACAAACAGGTCAGTCACTATATACAAATGTACGAGAAGTTCTCCTCTTCCGTGGTGACGACTACAACTCGCTGTTCACTGAATGTGGACCATTGTTTGATTGATATCGTTGTTGATCATGTCACCATTGTCAGTTCACGGCGGCAGTAACCGCTTATACCACCGCTGCTTACGAGATGACCGCGGGCGTGCGTGCTCTATCATGCGCTATCTCCCTTAACAATAAACACCCTCGTGTGGGTACACGTCTTGTAGAGTCGCGTTGTTGCGTTGTTCATCAGACTCGAATTTGAGGCGTGATTGAGCCGAGCTGGTAAAGATATAGCTAGAACACACAGTGGGCACGATTGCACAGGCACCCGCGGCGACGCTGCTTCTATGGACACCGAGCTACGCGACTCTGACACGAGTACCGAGTGGTACTACTCGGGCTACTAGGCAACTCAATCGCGAGCCGATGTCAGGGGAGGCGGCGAACTCTGCAACGCCGTAGGCGTCGCTCATACCAACACGCGAATGACGCTTCGCTCACAGCCACTGCTCAGACGCTATGGGCGAATATACCCTGTTCCTGTCCCTCGTTCCTATCGCTCTGTGCAAACGACTGTGCGCGATTGGCGACGAAGTCCGTCACCGGCAGCAAAATCTGGAAGCGTTTTGTCTCAGGCAGCCGCAGGATATGACATCGTCCAAATGGTCGTCCAGTTATGTCAGGACAGAATTATGTGGGCCGACAATCGCCCTTAAACGCTGGAGACGGCACGCAATGTGCTGTTCACGGCAATTACACAGAGGAGTGTCCAGCTTCGAGGTGCACTGCATTTTATACTCGCACATATGGATCAGACAACGACGACGACGGCCAACGGAAGCGAAGCTTGCAAAGGAGAAACTCGACGGAAAGGCTAGCCGGCGTCCCCGGGAAGCACGCCGAGCACTTCTAGTGTTGTCGCAGACCCTTTTGTAGAACTTAAGTGAGATTATTCACTTCGTAATGAGCATGGACTGGGAACAGGCACACGATAGTCAATTATATATATTGTACGACGGACTATCAATCTCCAATTAGCAGGAGGGAGGTGAAATCATCGCCTTAGAAATCAATTCATGCTTGTCCCACTCGCTACTAACTGGCCACTTGAGATGTCGCGAATTGACGTCCCTTGCTTAGTAAATGGACTTAACTCATTTCATAGTAAGAGTTAGCTTCATTTTGGTTCATAATTATCGAACTCAGTCCCTTATAGGTCCACAATGTTCGACGAAGGGAATTCGCCGTATCGTCCATCCCACCCATAATCAGGTCGGCTTCCTGAACAGTAAGTTATACAACTTACTTTGTATAAATCCGTGTGAATAACAAACCACTCGGTAGCGAAGCGAGCCTCAACAACGTGCAAAGAACTGTTAGGCCGCAGGTTCAAATCCCGTTGCATGACATATAAGAGAACTTAAGCATTCTATGCAATTCCTTTGATAAATCAATAAAGTACCTTACCTTACCTCTCACCCATTCAAAACACCCGCATGGAAATGGATTAGCGACAATGAAACATCGGTATTAATACAGTAACAAGTAGTCGGAAACCGATGGCAGGTATTGGGACGACAGCATTATTGTCCTCAATTCTCTGCTCCAGGACAAACCAGTATGGTATTCTTACTGCCAACCGGGCTGAAGATCCGGGGAAGCCAACTACTGGGGTATGAGACCAAGGGGATTAGACGTGGGTCAGCAAAAAGACGAGGACATGTCCTCTAGTCTGCCGTCAGTGAATCCGTCAGTGTCGTGTTTGGTTACTGTTGCTGTTTCTACTGCTTTTGTTGTTGCTGCTACTGCCGCTGTAGTGGTGACCAATTGGCGTTGTTCTTCCGTTTCAGCGTTACCCGTCTCTCGGTTGACTCTCCTCGTGTGCGAGGTGCGAGTGAACGCTGTGGAGCACTGAGTGATGTGTATCGTGTCACTATGAGCGTTCGTTCGATCGGTCGACCAGTATTTTTTTTTGTGCTAACGGAGATGTGTGGACCCGACACCGGAGTGAATTACGACAACTATTCGATTCGAAGTTCGCGGCAATTTGGTCGTCGCTGGCCAGGCTACGGCCGAAACCACATTGAACCATATGTGTGTGTAGGCAGGGCAGCCGAAGCCATGAGTCCTGAAGGCCCGATGAATTGCACGCGCTTGAATTGTCGGATATCTGGCGAAGTTGTTGAATAAATTCGAGCAGAGGGGACGGGCCGTAAAGAAGATATAGAGAACTTAGAGCCGGTGACCGGACGTGGCATGATTGTTCACTGACAGCCAAAATTGCTACTCTCTTCGTTTGGCCAATTTGAGCTATTATATTTTTTTTCTGAACGAGTGACTACTAATATGTATATATATATATTGTATCTGCCAACGTTCGCTCTGTAGCTCTGTTTACTCTTAATACGCGAGTTGAATCGTATCAGCTTATTCTAACCGATACCATGGTATTTGATAGCCGAACTTACAATCGATACAAGCGAACTCAGACTGGACTCATTATATATATATATATATATATGTAGGTATATATATATATGTATATACATTATATATAGCGAACGTGTGCCGAGCAAGCAAAACTGAGGACATAAATTATTTGCACTCGACGCATTTACTATGTCCTCTTGCCTTCGAGACCTTAGACGGGCCCGGGCCCTTCATAGCCAACCCACTGGACGGAACCTGTCAAAGACTAGTAACCTCAACTAGCGACAAACATGCAGGGGGGAGACCCCATTGCCTTTGTTCTGGGTACCTTGACCACTTTGGCCGAAGAGAACTAGCTTATCTATAGAACTACCTTTCTGTTTAACATATGATTTATAACGTAACTAATATATATATATATATATACATACATATATGTAATGCGTTTCTTAAATGTGCATTTTACTTTTACCTCTACTCTGCGAGGTTTCTCATGCCTGTGTGTGTGCCCAACCTATTGCCATGGACTCTCATAGGCAACATCAGCATCATCAACAACAGCAGCAGCAGCAGCAAAAACAAGCCGCAACGACGAGCCCACCGGACAGGTTACGGGCACCCTGCTAGCGGCTGTGGCCGGCGTCATCATTGCTGTGACGACGTCGCTCTTTCACTGACCTACTCGATTTCTCGGTATCGGTTCGATTTTGACGGCGACCTGCCACAGATGATGAGTCGACCGCCGGTGCACATCGAACCCCCTGAAATCAAGGCAACGTCAGCGATACCTATTCGCCTAGGCTAAGCGGAGGCTCACAAAGAGAGGCTGCGTCGCGCGGCCGAAGCCACCACTTACCCCGTGAGCCCACGCCGGTTTTGTCGGACCTCTCCGTTGGCTGCTTGGTCGGCTGTTATTGTTGAGGTCCATCATATTGGCTGTTTGCTTGCCTGGTCTCGTTGCTTGGCTGGTGAGCTTGAGCGACGGAAGCACATTCGGCCTGCGTGCCTGCTCAATCGGCAACGATGAAGAAACGCAGTGAGTCAGTCAGTCAGTCAAAAGGAGTTGCGTTGGACTCCGCAGTTGTCTTCACATCGCGGCGGCGAACGGAGAACCTCAAATTCGTATTCGCCTATTGGGATTTTGGCGTTTAGACTTCGAGACGATGAGATGCTGTTGTAGTTTGGGCGAGATGACCAATAATAGCAGCAGCAGCAGCAGCGGCGGCCACGATGACGACAACGACAACTCGCCTTGACGACGCTGACTCTACTGCTGTTTGCCGCTGAGTTGAATTGGTCTGTTTTCAGTTGCTGCGCGAATGAGCTGCGGTGGATCCAGACGACCGTCAAAGATCCCCCAGCCCAGCCCCTCGGGATCTGCCGAGTTGAGGTCCGCCGCACCGAGGCGAGTAGTCCGCGCTAGTGAGCGCCTTGGGCTGCGATCTATAAAATGCCGACGATGGCGACAACAACAACTCCTCTACTATGACTCTGTCGCAGCTACTACTAGTACTACCACCACTAAGGCTACCAGCGAAATCGGTGTCGGAGGAGACTGGCTTGACTGGGGCACCGGCCTGCGGCCTGCTTACCTCACCGTTTCGTCGTTCGTGGCTGACGAACGCCTCGCAAAGCGGCGGACAGACGAATGAATGCGAATTCGAGTGGCTTCGGTTCCCTTCGGTTGGCTGTCGGATTCTGCCGTCGACCAACAACAGCGAGGGGACCCTGGCAGACATCCCAGTGCAACAACGTGTCATTATCTTCATGGCAGCACGGAGTCTTCTGATCCATACGGAGGACATACGATGCATATGCTGCATATGTGCATCGCACAACCACAACAGCAGCAGCAGCAACAACAACATCAACAACAACAACCGAAACAACCAACAACAACAACAACGACAGCTACGCCAACGAGCGGAACCTCGGGCAACTGCAGCCTGCTCAGAACGGAGAAGAAATAAAGCCGACGGTGAATGCATCCGCCGCAAACCAAAGAAACAAAGCTCTGTCTTAAAGAACGCCAAGGCCGCGTTGTCCGCTGTTGTAGCACGAAGCGTATGGGCGGTGTACATTACTTTCTAATTGCATTATGAATTTGCCAACCTTATATGATCCGATCTGACCTGATCTGATTGGGCTATGGAGCAAAATTGACTCATCTCGTGATGATGGTCGTGCTGTTCATCTCAAGCCTAGTTCGTCGATACAGTGCTCATGAACGGTATGATAACAAAGATTTAATTAAGCTAAATTATTTTGAAATTGATATATGTATAACATTCTTATTATTATTATTATTATTATTATTATTATTATTATTATTATTATTATTATTATATTATTATTATTATTATTATTATTATTATTATTATCATATTGACGTTGACAATGTTGACAACATATATTGATCCCGCATAGTCTAACGGCGAGAAGCCCTTCGGCAGCGGAACACCCGCTTAGGACTTACTGCCGGCAAAACAAGCCAATTGCTCGTCGCTAGCTGCCTCCGCCCCCCACCCATTAAAGTCTGTAAATTAATAACTAAATGCTGGATGCACTTTCTCTATTTCATAATGCCCGTGTAATACTTCTCCGAGTTAAGTTTGAAACGACGGATCTCGGATCTGTCAATCCCGATCCTCAATCATCCAGTCGTAGAGAGAGAGATATGGCCTACCGACAACGTTACAAATCGATGTTGTTGCTATCCTCTGTAGACAAATTGCTCAATTGTATCGATATCACATGTCACTACGACAAAAGGATCCTCCACCAGATCGTCTCCCCCCCCGCCCCCCCAGGAGGCGCAGGCCATCATGGCTATTTCGATCGATCGCGGCCTGCTCTGCGCTCAAAGCCTGGCGTGCAGTTAAATAAGGACAGCAACTCGTTCTCTATCGCCTTCGAGAGCAACCCCCCGTACGCGCGCAGGTAAGATTCGGTTACTTTCATAGCGGTCGCCTTGAAATATTCACATGTCATCATCATCCGAAAAGAACACTGTCCCCTATGTCGCTCTCCCTCTCTCTTTGTCTCCCGCTCTTGCCGGTTCGGTACTTTGCTGCTGCGAACATATCCACTCGACTGCCGTCGGCCTACGGCGGGCCACGCGTTAGCATCGGACGCCACCGCTGGGAAACATGCTGGAGAAAATGTCCGCTCAGAGGAGAAGTGTCTGGACGTGCTGGAACTATCGAAGACACATGTTGTGGTGACAGCCGTTAGCGCGCGATGCGCGATGAACGTGGTAACAAATCACTTTGTCATGGCCTCTCGCTCGTGCACCCGCCGTTCTCCCGGCAGCTTGGCACCGGGCTGATCTCGGCGCAGTGACAACCAGCGAAAGGCCAATCAAAGGTGGGCCAATGGGTGGACCGACGGGAACGCTCGCGCGAGTCCGCGCGTTTTTGGTTACAGCGACAAAATGGGATGCCAATCGTTGAACCTTTGCCAGACCTGCGCGGATTATCGAGACGATACGTCTCCGCCGCTCCTACTGGTGCTGTTGTCGATGATGATGATGATTCAACGGGTCGGTTGGGCCTCGTTGATCTTCGAAGGCAGGCGGAAAAGTATCGCTCGCAAAGGGTTAGAGAGCAGGGGTTATATTTGGAGATCATATCAGCGCACCTTGTTCTACTGCTGGTGCGTTTTTCCACCACACTCGGCTATTGGGTAGCATACTGTTGCCTGTGTGGTGGTGGAGACGTCCCATAAGATCATCATCAGTGGCGTTGTCGCATATATATATATATATATATATAAGGCTAAGGTTGAACGAGAGCAAGTTCACTAGACAGTGGTTCGTCTCGAAGGGCTAACCACCGAGTAATTCTCACCACATTGACGGTAGTAAATAAATATAATATAGACAAAGATATAATAGAACGAGACGAAGAAGCTGCTTCGAGCACTGAGAACACTCAACAGAGGCAGACTATCAGCGCCGTGACTGTCACGCCGCTAATTGGATTTCAACAGGGTCTCCACTATCATTCAAGATGTCCGGGAGAGCGGAATAGAATAGATCTCTATATAGACGCTGGGTTGAGTGCGCCCGACGAAATTTTCCTTGGAATATATGTAGATCAGATTGCGTAGACTATTTAGTTGTTTAGTATCATAATATATTAGGGCCTATTTAGAACAAGGATCATAGAAATCTTTCAATACGAATACTACTGAATATTTCTGCGAGCATTTTTCTGCGTACATTTTTGTCACAGATATTGAAAAAACACCTAGAACAACAACAATTTTATGTGGTTCCATTGTTCTCTGATATCTTCGACGTCAACCACATATTGAGTAACTCTTTCACATGCGATTAACACACAAACGACAACCAACCAACTGAGCACTTTTTCGCAATCAGTTCAGCAGTGCTTATATTATATACACATAATGTTTCTTTGGCCACACCGCGACTGCAAAAGCTGATCTTGCGAGATGTTTGTCGATGGCGAACATTTCATTTTCGTAGAGTTGTTCCTGTTGAGTCGTTCGCTACAGCTACTGCTGCGGCTGCTTGTTTTAGTCAGAGTGCTGAGGGTGGCATTCTGTACTGTAGCAGAACTGGCTGATTCTTTCAACACCTGTCATGGGTCCGCTTTGGCTTTGTCGAGCATCGTTGATCCACGAAAATAGTTTGTACCGTTCAGGCAAAGACGACAAGCATAAGCAGCTTTGTGATTTGGATAAGATGGTACATCTATGTCAGAAGCTGTTGAATTTAAATTCATTTTATCGGAAGCATTTTAGTTGCATTTGCGTTTGAAAATGAATATCTTAAATTTGACATCTAACCGAGGGCCTCAACCGGGGAGGACAAATTTAATGATATATTTAGCCGCTCAACAAAGAACGCGCCGCATGGCTCCCCACCCTGGTGTTCACTAGTGATAATTTCAATCGTGAGCATAATTAATCGTTCTCAACATAAGCGAATCGACGATCATTAAATTTCGTCATACTGATTGGTATCTTCAATTCAAGTCAGCACAGCTCGCGGAGTCTTTAGGAAGCGATTTTCAAAAGCAAATACTGACTCCTCTGCGGTTATCTCACATCTTATGGGGGCTTCGCACGAACGTAAACCGCTGCTCGACGACACACACAGAGAGAGAGGGTCATTGTTCAACTCGCGCATCAACGGCTAATGGTCGACTGATCGTATGTATGTCAATGTCTATTCCCAGTCGAGATATTCATAACTCTCCAACATAGGAGTTAAAGCTTAAATTAGTAAATTGTTCTTGAAACGCAATGTTCAAGTGGAAGCATAACGAATTTCTCCGTTGGCCGATGGTTAAGAGAAAAGCATTAACATTTTTGCACAGGGAAGGTGTGGTGAACTCGACAACGAAAAGTTCCAGAATTTCCTCTATATTTGTCATGGATCATCTTTTCTAGCTATGACATGCTAGCTTACGAATCGGTTCATCGCCGCTCTATGAAATGGTTATACGAAACGGTACGGTGGACCCGACGGACTGCCACTTCTAGGGGAGAGTTTCAGACGCTCTCGAGGCGTTCAAGTGTCGATCGACGCTTATACATAGATCTATCCCGTCCTTCTATACATTTCTTCGATTCAAGAAACGAGCTAAAAATCTAGTTTTTCGGAGAGTATAAATATTGAATTGGGGCTTACCGAACGCCATCGGGCCATTCGAAAAGCTTACTAAACGCATCGTCATATTTCTGGTCTCGTCCGCGAACGAAGTTTGTGAAACTTAACTCAACTATATTGTGGTCAAATAACATGACAAGGTCTTCTAGGGTTAGGTCGAACTAAAATCGAAGCTTTATTTTTAGCGTATACGTCTCAGTTCGCCCGCAGTTTGTCCGTAAGTGACTTTCAACTTGACGAGACGTCGCCGCTCAGCTCCCGGCAGCCAATGCCTCTGTCAAGCTGCGGCTCGATTACCAAGGCATGAAGATCAGTCCTTCTTTGATATCCTCGTCCGACTCCTCACTCGAATCCTTGTTCACCTTCTTCGGGTGTCGTCGAATCGTTGAGCAGAACGTCTCCCGGCCACCGTCGCATACGAACTAATTGAACGATCAGAAAGATCACCCGTGGGAGCATGTACGTTAGTTGTTGAATACAGTTAAGCATGCATGTGACATTAACGGCAACACGGGCGATTCTCATTACCGCCAGATTTTTGTCCTGCCCCCAGGTTCTTGCCCGACGCCTCGACGACGGCGCATCCTCAGAACAAACTCCCTAGAGCAAATGTGTGTAACTTAATTCAGAGATCGCTCGATTTTCCCACAATCATAACAGCACCAACATATATGTACTGCATGCAAGCGGCAAACATATTCCAGGCGTATCCATATCATCTCGCAAACATCACGATGTATGCTGATGTTGCAATGTCCCATGTGCGACGAATCGAGTCGCAGAGCATGCATTTGTGTGTGCGCAGCTGGACCCACTTGCTCGTTCCAGTGGATGCCTAGACTTCACTAGAAGAGCCGAGTGACAGCAAACAGTGTCGTGTTAAATCTACGATTCGTAAAAACGCACTCCTCACCGTCGGACAGGTTTGGATTTGTCTTCGTTATCGGTCGGCTGATAGATATCGGCTCTCACCAAATTATCGTCGAGGGTCAGTCAATTGAAAACGGTGGAACATAGCACTCAGATGCATGAGAATAGAATCTATATATCATCGTGTGAGATGCGGTGATGATTCGCCTTACGAGAAGTCCCTCGGTGGGAGGGACTCGCCTGGCTGTAACGCCCAGCAAAATCCATCACATAAATAATATATAATTTCGATTAAAGGTCATATGTATCCCACTTGTGTTTATCTTATGTGTATCTCTCTCTCTTTGCTATATATATATATATATATATATATTGCAAAGAGAGAGAGGGAGAGAGATTTTCAGGCTCAACCAACAACACAACCATAACTAATATATATATATATATATATATATATATATATATATTTATTATTGTTGTGTTATTGGTTAAGCTAGAAAACCGCACCTGTGTTTTACTGCTATGCCTAGTATTATTATAGTGGTATTATTGTTTTTCGCTTATGAGACAAACGAAGAGCGATCAGAAAAACAGGGAGTGGACCAGCTGCCGCAACGGCAACAGCCGAGCGGGTGGTAGAACGCTCGGTCTAGCAGGTTGACTGACTTAATTGTATTCGAACCCACGAGAATACACACTGCGGCTGCAGGAAGTCGACACGGAACATATGATCAGGTGGCAAATGAAGCAGCTATATAAGTATATTTATAGAAGCGGAACACAGTATGGGGACATCACTCGCTTGCAGCGTCAGCTATGGTGAGTAACAAGACTGTTTGCCATGGTGATATATAGAATGCTGTCGAATTGAGGTTGACCGCCTGTTCGCGATAAGACCGTGACAGCCAGTGAAAGATGAAAGCTGATCTAGCGGATTCATGTAAATATGCCGGCGAGCCACCGAGTAGTACTCGTGTTTGACATGAGCGTACTTACGGATCCAGAGGATTATTGTCACGGTCTCTACCGTTGAATAGCAGGGGTGACGAGGATTGATTCAATTGTTGTCCTGCTTGGGAGCATTGCAGCGGCTTCTCGGGTACATTTCATTTTTAACTTTGTGCGTTTGAGGTTCGTTCAGATAGGGTTGATCAGACCCTGTATTAGACGTGACCGTCATGTCGGACAAATTTTTTTTGCTGGCAAACCTTTCACGAAGGATTGCCTGCCATCTATTTGCATAGACTAATTACCTCTCTCTCTCTCTCTCTGTCAACTGTCCGAATGTTTGACTCGAAACATTCATCATTGTCGCCCACTTACAGTCTTCGTGAGCGAGCAGGTGTCGAAGTTGATAGCGGCCCATCTTCCGAGAACGGGCAGATTCGATGATTTGATCCATGAGTTGATGGACTTCTTCTCGACGTCGGTGATTGTGTTCTTATACGTCACGAAAATGTTCACGTGCGAGCTGTTCGTGTTACAAGTGGCGTACGCCACGAAGTTGGCCGATGCGCCAGCGATCAGCAACTGGTTTGTAGAATCTGAGATGTAACACAACAGGAAAAATCGTATTAATTTTTAGCAGTTTGAGCCGACGATTTAACGCACTGTCTAGATTGTAGAGAGTTGTGTGTGTGTATGTGTAGCAGTAAAAACGAAAAACAATCTATGTGTGTATAGTTTTCCGTAAACTCGCTTGAGTGTACGCAGCCTCCAACTGCAGCGTGATCCCTTATCGAGTCTCTGCTTCGTGGCGTCTGCCTACCGCGCTAGCTATCACGATCGCATCGTGCGCATGTTGAGTAGATAAATGGACACATCAAACTTATTTGGTAATAATATTGGCTTGATCGCTAATACATTAGCATACGCGCTCACCTTCAGTGGACGTCATGTTCAAGACTTCCCCTTGGCCGAGGTCAAACACCATCGTGCTGGATGATTGCGTTGGGAAGATGTTCATAATCGCCACCTTGCTCTCGTTTTGACGAGCTATCTGTGTTCCGTAACATCGGGAGTTCACGGTACTAGCCGACTGAGTTAGCATCACCGTGAAGCCTTCCACGTCCGGCTGATCAATCGAACATGGTACACACATTATGTATCATTTCGAAGATTCGTTATCGTTATTGTTCATGATTCACAATGTCACCCTGGCGTGATTCACCGGTGTACGGTGAAGCCGAAAATAGATAACTAAATTTGGAAAATTTGCCAACTCTACGTATGTTATATATGCTAGCTACATAGATTGATTACCGTTATCTGTATGCAGGCTAAAACCCACTGAGATGTGACAATCATATTTAGATTTTTTTTTGTTGTATCTATTTGATTTTTCATAGTAGATAATCATTTTTTTTTTATAATCGATCAGGTCTATTCAAGTTTGGATCTATTCAAGTCAGGTCTATTCAAGTTTGCGTCTATTCAAGTTTGGAACATTTAGGTGTTGGTGATGATTTTATTATTAGAAGATAGGAATTGGATCGTTTATATAGTACTTTAGATTTGAATATTATATTATCTCTTATAAGCAAACATTCGTCGAATTGCTCTGCAAGTCAAACAACGCTATATTTTGATTCATGTTCAATCGTTACGTCTCTCGTTAATCGTATATTGTATACTATCATCTATATGAACACCAACAAAGATACAGCCATACCTACCAACTGCAATTATATAATGCAGCCCACCGAGAGAAATGCGAACACTTCGAGTAGCAGCCACAAGAAATCTAACAGGACAGACATAATGAGAGACGGGTGGGCTAATAATAATGTCACGGGAGCCCTGAGGTTTAAATCCTTACAAAGTACTGAAACAGGGACACAACCTACCAAGGTGTCGGCAGTCCAGCTGCTATATCCACGTATACTCTTCACACTGTCCCATTCATCTTGAGGACAGGAGCGGACCTCGACAGGCGTCGATTCAACGACTTCGTCATCCTTCGGACGTACGACGCGTTGCGCCCAGCACACCGCAAGCAGCGTGCAGAGCACTAATAATTGCCGGCTCATTTTCACTGTTCTCTCGTCGCTCGATTGGTCGAACGGTCGCTTGCTTGCCTGCTTGTTAGCGGTTAACGAAAATCCGCACCGTTACGCGGCCAGAGGAATTGTGTTGGCGACTGTACAAGCGGGCCACTACTGCTGCAGGGAGCATAACGCCGCTTTTTAAACAAGCAAGGGTCAGCTTGCGATGGCGGCTTGTGGCGGACGACAGCCGCGATAAGTGTGTGTCGAGAGGTTCTGGAGAATAGACGATGAGCATTGCGGCCGTAAACACTGGTGAACAAATGCACATTTTCGTGGACAGTTTCGTGGAATACTCTCTCGGACGGAGTTGGATCATCGAGCGGCCGTGAGAGGGACATCCAGACAGGAAGGCGAACCGGGATCCGTTGGCAATAGCCCATAGCAAGCGGTGGCTTAACAGACGGCTTGTTTGAACTCGCCTCAAGAGGTACAGTAGTAGTGGTGGTGGTAATGGCGGCAATCTCGATTTGATGAGAGGCTCGACCAGCAGCAGGATCCAGAGAGTGTATACTCAATCCGTTGAGTGTACTGCGCTAGTCTCAACACTCATCGGAAACGACGCAACATGTCAAGCATGTCGAGCCAAACGGAGAAAAAAATACACACAGAAGAAGATGAAGAAGCCAAGCTTCACAAAGGAAGCGTGGACACCGGTGTAATCGTATGCATTCATTATTATATTCGAACAAAACAATCGTACCTATTTATCCGTTAAAACACTTGGGAGCAAGCGTCATTTCGTGGGTGAATATCGTGAGATCAGCTGGTAGCTGACCGAATCGCTGGCGATGGCAACATTTGGGGAGAAATCATTACTGGTGCGGCTATTATTGTTATTGTACACTTGTAAATAGGAGGTGTTCTAGTATTTAGGTGTTCGTGGAACATAGCATTCATCCGATCATTCGTTTGTTTCTGCCAGGCGACAGCCATTAGTGGTAGTAGTAATAGTAGTTAGAAGGGTTTCGCGGAAAATTCTAGCTCTACAACCGGAAATTGAATGAGGAATAAATAAATTGGTTTACAATAGGTTCTAATATCGACCTCCCACCTCCACCCGTAATAATCGTTTTTGACTGGCCAGTTTTGAAATGAATTGAATAATTACTTCTTCATTTATATAGGAGCAGTTTCAAAAATTTCGCCTCCCTCCAAAATTACGAATACGGTCCATTTTGCGGAGAACCAACCTTAGCTTTTTGCGTCGGAATCTCTCGAGATCGCCGGGCAAAGACGGCGTCACGCTATTCTAAGCTATTACTCTTGACTGTCAGCTAATCTATATCCTATGGAAGCGGATAGGCAAACGTTGGGAATAGTGAACAGTGAACAGCGGGCCAAACCACGGGAGTGCGCCGCACTCCAGGCCACTCACCTCTTTTCCTGCCTTGCTTTTGAAATCTTGGGCGGATACGACCCCCTCACTGCGAACTTCATCGATGGAGTTTACCATAGGGCGATACGCGCCACCGGGGACAATCGCGCAGGATCTTTCCTTCTGCGACGCCTGTCCCTCGCTGTAAGGCAGAGAGGCAATGCCATCGCCTTCCTCGGGACAATGTCGACCTTGGCCCCGGTCCCCTACTAATTCCTAATTATTGTATGCTTGAATAAATAATACTTATCTTTGCAAAAAAGAAACAAGGGGGATTCAGTTTGCCAAGTTACGTTTGCAGTGTTGATTTAACGAAAAATTGTATAATAAAGTAACAAAATATTATTATTATTTTTTTAGTATGAGTTAGAGGTATGCACCTCTTCTATTTATATTCTGCTCCCAGAGTTCTGGCAGCCTTATGAGATATTGAGGCGAGTCCATTTTTTTCTTTTGGGCGCAAAATCTCGTAGTAGCAAATTCCGTTGAAATCCACGGCAAGAGCTCGCTTTAGTTTAGGCTCGATTCTATTTGGTATATAGATTGCCATTGCCTGTTCACCTGGTCATAGCCTGATCTTTTTCCGGTCCCCTATACAGGCTGACCCATGCCTCGTCCACAGCAACGGTGTGCTCTAGGCGACTCTTTTGCTGCCCACATATCTTCAAATTGTCTCGCGAACCTGACACTTTCCTTCTTAGAATGCAACTCTGAGGGACCTGGTCCGCCGATTGCCCTTTCAAATGCCCAACGAAAGCCGAATGCTAGCGTCTTTCGCGCCGCCAACTTGCTAATCATTGTGCCTCACTACGCGCCAAATTTGAATTCAAACAGGCCAATAATAAGAACACGGCGCAAGACGACAGCAGTGCCGTTTTTGTTGGGTCAGCTTAATATATATTCAAAGGAGGCCTTCTCTTTCATATCTAGATATATGTGAGTAAACATGGTGGCGTTGTCTCACTGTCGAATACCCTTGAATGTGTCGAGTATCGATTCATATCGGAGGAAGAGTTCGTGGAGAGGCGGAGGTCTCGATATTAGGAACAGGTCCATACTAGGGTGTTTTCATACTATCGTTATTGCTGTTGTCGCATCTTATTGCAATTTCGATTAATGTCCCTTCGTAATTTATTTAGAATCATTATGAATTATTAGAATCACTCGTAAACTCCTCACGCGAGGAGCCAGTTTGCGCAACGCGCTGCGGTCGAGCGAGAATAAGCGGAACAATGTAATGCTTTCTTGATGTGAAACTTTCTCTTCCGCGAGACCGCGACAATCTCGTTTTTGAAAGTCAGGGTAAGTTTCGACAATCACAACGATATCCCTACGATGGACTTCACGCAGTCTATCCTAACAATTTGAAGTCACTCTCACCAAAACAACATCTGACAATTCCTATATGCTGTTCAGGAATTGTGCGAACCACCCTCAATTGCGCCGTGTGCATACGGCGCGAAGTGCTACATTCTCTAAAAATCAATTCTTCTCTCAAATATCGATCATTATTAGTCCAATCAATATATCGAGTATACGCGGGCAATATGCAATCTCACCAACGGATGGCCCCCAATGTGTAAATGCACCGAGTCGAAATTACTACACACACACACACAAGCAAACATTATAGCAATGCTCAGTAGTGATTATCGGCACTCGCACAATGGATGCAGCGCACGCGTCTGTAGTATTTTCAACGGGGGCGTTCAGCGGTACAGCACCGAATAGCGGCGATTCTTTTGGGGACGCACCTCTTTATATTGCCTGTATACAGTTGCAGATTGACACACCGGACTATCCGATTTCTCTCTCTCTCTCTATGTGAGCGTGGCCAATCATAGGCATGGCCGACGGGTAGCCGTCCCCTTAGTCATGCCCAGCTAAGCCGCTGGCCTTCGTTTACCATGACTCTTAGATATATATATATATATATATATATATATATATATTACGTGCTATAGCTGCTGCGGCTACTGGTGCATTACGCCACCGCGTAACGTGTGTCGTCGTGGCGATGTTAACAGCCCTGGCGACAACGAGTGCAATCCATCTTTTTTCTCGCGTAACAATGAGCGATAACTGTGCTCATTGATGACGCCGTTCGTAGCTGATTAAGTTTGCCAGTCGCTCAAACAGAGTGAGGTCTTTGCAAAGAGACATCAGCAGATCGGATGATGTCTCTGGGGAGTCTCACCTACAGTTGAACGGTGGATGTCGCTATAGTCTTGTGAAGGAGAGAGGATGGTTACATTAGAAGTGTGAGCGTCTGCGGCGCTTAACATGACCTCACTTCATCCACTAGGAAGACAAACGGACAGACGGACGGACAAACCGACAGAAGCCACTATTCCGCCGCTGAAAATGAAGACCCTAAGAAGGGTCCTGCCGTAAAGAGGTCCCGCCTCCGTTTCACTGGTCATACCACTTCGATATCGTGTGGAGCGCCTCGGGTGGAGATAGCACAAGCTGTGGACAGACACAAAGTAAGTGACACCGGTCGGGGGCGACTGATCACATGGTACGGACCATGAATTGTATGCGGCGACGCGGTGGTGGTGCTGTCGCTGCTGCTGCTACTGCTTTCAGCTGAAATCTGCGGAAGCCGACGTTGCTCCGCAAAGGAGATGGCCGGCTAAGATGAATGTGGTGGTAACGTCGAACGAAAATGGTGAGCTACTCGCCGGCGCTGCGAGCTAAACACACGCCGAAGCTGCGCCGCCGCCAGGATTCAAAAGGGATCGAAGATTATTCAGACCTCAAGGAGAATACCCTCCCCATCCCCGATGCCTCTCTATTGAGACACACGCCGGCCGGATGCTATCAGAGACGATTCAGCCGAGCCGCCGCCGCCGCCGTTCTGCCGCAGCAACATCAACGGCTACGGCGCATACATAAGACTCTGCCGAAAAGAAGCTTTTGGCCGGAGCGCTAGATGTCTCTGAGGCGTCTCTATATATAAACGACTATTATGAATGAAGACCACTTGGCAATGAGCACCCACAAGCGCGGAAAGCACCCAATATTGGCCACTATTTACAATGAGAGAGGGAGAGCGCGAAGCTAGCAAGGGGTAGCGAATTTGAGAATGGACTGCGCTGCTGCGGGATAGATGGGTATGCAGGTATCACATATAGAACGGTGCCGGCGATCGTGGGCGTTATAGTAGCTCTATTGAGATGGGGCTCAATCGTTTGCTGGAGGCTGCTGTTTCGTGGCAAATTTTCGCGGAGTGGCCGAGCTGGTTTGTGGTGACGCTGATCGCTGCTGTTCGACGGCAGCGATATTGCTGCCGCTGCTGCTGTTCCTCGGTGCCATAATATATATATATATATATACATATATATAGAATAGTATCTAGCTTTATAGCTTATTATAATGTGATACTATAACGTAGTGCAGGACGTACCAAAGCGATAGGGTGTCGCTGGAAGCAATCGTAGCTGAAACAACAGCGGTGCTATTACACTCAGACGGGCTTTGAAATGCGCTGATTTCAAGGGAAGAAGGTCATAATAGTGAGAGAAGGAAGAAGAGAATTCCGCGTTAGTAGTAGTTGTTGTATATATATATATATATATATATATATGGCTAGGGATTTGGCATGATCATTTGGCTTTACGACTGTGCAATGCGGACAAAAGAGCACTTATAGAGGGTGGCCCATTGCCCGCAACAAGACAAACAGAGAGAAGGCAATTATTTAGTTGGTGAGGATTTCGGCCGGGATCGATCCGTGCGTTCGGTTTACAGAAAGGATTTTAATGGGTAGCATATGGTTTTCGAGAAACAACTCCATCTGTGGCCTGAGACGACAAATGTGTCATGGCTCTGTTACAGTCATAAGTTATCGAGTGCAAGTTGTTCTACATAAGTTACTTTTGCCCTTCACACTCGTTTCGAAACGTGTATTGATCTGAGTGACTGTGCGTTCGAGAGTTCTTCCACGGTGGTCACAGCCGTTGCAGGTTGCGTATTAATGAATACTTCCTTGATCACATTCATTTCGGTATATATATATATATGTATATATGGCTTTCGCGTGACTTAGCCAATCACGGTCACTGAGTTTTGAAGCATCGCATGTGTGTGCCTGCATGTTAACTTCTTAATCTAATACGATTTTCATTCTAGTCAAGATAGCGACGTATAATTTCTCCTCATACAATTATCCCCGAGATTACAACATGAGCACTTTCTTAAATTTGTACGCGGGAGAAGCCAGATCGATCCATTGCAGCAATGCAATGGATCGAATTCAGTTTTCGAATTTGTCGCCCAGAGTTCCGACAGTTGCTCGCGGTGCAGTTAATAATGGTGGTGTACTTCAGACCGGCCGGCGACCGGCCGCTATCATCGGGTTATTCTGATTGCAGCCCTCGACTCACACATCTATCCGCTGGTTCATTACACGTTCGTGCTATTTGCTCCGTCTACATGTTGTGCCCCACCCCCCCCCCCCCTCGCGACCATTTCCCTCTAACACTCGCTTTAATTCCTCCGTATACAGTAGCCGCATAGTGGCCGCCCAGAGATGCGAATATACCTCAGGGGATGTTCAAGATCGAAAATCGTCGTCGTCCCAGCAAAATGAGATGCGTGGAGGCCATCTCGACAGAATCAGTCAGCCAGCCGGCCGGTCGGTCAGTAAATCGACCACTGCGGCGCGATCTTTGTAATCGCGAGGTGACACAGTAGTTGGTCGAGGATATCTATAATGCTATGAATAGCCCGGCAGGGCCTCAACGTCAGTATCTGCCGCGTCGAAACGCTACCAGTGTCCTTCGCGCGTTCCGCTACATGTACATAGATGGACAAACGTCTTCAGCCAAAGACAGGCCACAGGTTGCCTTCAGCAGGCACACAGTGAGCGAGCCAGCAAGCGGTCGAGTGATGCCGTAGTGATAGTTGTACAATAGTTCCATGGCTACCTAGTCCCGTTCGGCGGCGCTCCGGATCCCCCGAGGTCTAGTCAGACGTTGTTCTCCTCTCTCTCTCTCTTTCTCGGTCCTGAACGCCGAAAGAGGCCGACCGTTCAGGGCAAACACAGGCCGCGAACGCCGGCAGGTGAAGAAGGAGTTCGCCCGCCTCGCTATCGTCGTAGGGAACGAACACACCAGGGAAGGCTTGTTGAAAGCAAGCCAGAGACGGGCAGCAGCGAAACGGGGCGGCCCGAGCAACGAAACTTATTTTACCTTCATCTTCGATCATTATTACAACTGCGGCCAGGGTTGTCGATTCGCCGACGGTGGCAGCCACAGCGAGAGCGACGAGGACGATAGCGTCTCCTGGTGCTGCTGCTGCTGCCGCTGCCGTGGCTGTTTGCTGCTTCGGTGGCTGCCGCCATTGCCTGCTGTGTACGTTCACTCGACGTATCGTATGTATCGTCTATCTACATATCTATCGCTGGCTCGATCTCAGTTCAGACACGCTACGAAGCGTCGAAGGCGAACACCAGAAGCGCTAGTGGTGGTTACGTACAGCGCTGCCGCGCGGGAGCTCGACGGAGCCAGGACCGGGCTCGGACTCAGATCGTCCGGCCCCGCTCCGCTGGTTAGGGGAGCATTCTCACGGGGCGTGTGGTTGCTACCAGCGATTCGGATACCCCACTAAGCCCCCTGACGCCCCTCTCCTCGCGGACGGTCGACGGAGCGACCCAGATGTTGAGATGAGGCGTGTACTTGCCTGTACGCGACGACCCGCACGAACCTGAAGCGGCCAGCTAACGCAGATTGGCGAGCCGCCGCAGGGGCTGCCAGCGGCGACAGTCCGTCGTTCTGGTCGCTAAAACTCGAAGGGAAAGAGATGGAGCCGATCCGTTCGTACGCTAGGTAGATAGATAGAGGAGTTAATTATGCGGAGCTTCTAGGTGTAAACTGGCCCATTAAGCTCGCTGACGCTTATGTCTAATAAATAATTCTCGTTAGTGTTCCGCGTACTTCGTGAGGTGCTTTCGTGCAGATGATGAAATTATGAAAAGATGAAGACAAATGTGCTAAATGATGCCGGTGTTAACCGAGCTGTGGAGGCTTGAATGATTAATGATTGTACGATTAAATGAGGGAAGCAATATTAAAACAATTGTCAGCTTGTGACTAGTGTTGACAGGGAGTACGTTAAGGGGATTCGAATTAGGAAGGAATAGTCAATTAACATTAAATGATAATTGGGAAACACTTTATCCTAATAGACTTCACGTATATGGTGGTGGTTAGGTTCGAAGTAACGCTATAATAAACTAAAAATGAAAATATTACTATTATTAATTAGTAGTGTTACACAGGGGTATTGTTCAAATGAGCAGGGTGAAAAAAAAAGGAAAACTGTTCTCCATCGAATACGCTCATGCACCCTAATCTATAATATGATCTGTTCAGATGGAAGAACTAGGGACTTGTTCGTAAGGTCCACCCGTTGTGACAATCAATGTGACTATAAAATATAGTACCATTCACGGCACTAGCAGTTGATCTTGCGTCAAGAGTCAAGATTTCGATTGAACTCGAAAAGTTGACACGCTGAATACCGAGTGAACATCTCACTACCGGATTAACCTGGCGGTAAATAGCGTTCGATTCTATGGCCGTGTTATATCGTCTCGTCATTTGCTTGCACGGGTATCACCGGCAGTCAACCGCCCCAAGACGGCCGAGGCATTCGCCACTGCAAGCTATGCAACAGTGCCATTTTTCGCCACGGATAATGACATTGAGACTCAAGTATTCACCTTTACCAAGGAATAATCATTACACAAACGCGTTGTTGCTGCTGCTGCTGCTGCTATTGCTTGTCAATTCTGATTGTCAAAGTCAGCGAACGCGGCTTGATTTCGACAAACACCGGTCGGTGCGACCGGCGACGAGGGCACAGTGCCACCGTCTACAGATGCTAATATTTCCTACGAATCCCCTCAAGGGTCGTCCTATTTCATAGTTTAGCTGTGGCCACAATTCATGTTTCCGTGCGGCGCTCGACAGCCTCGTCACGGCTCATATCGCGTTCGCCTCTATCGCCACGTTGTTGCTATCTCGTTGCTTTGTCACCACAAATAATATGATTAGGCGAGCCAGCTGTAAGTGGTGCTTACTTTAAATTGCTTTGCTTTTTCTTTAATGACGCCACAAATAGCGACTTCGGTGGCCGCCAGCCGGTGATAAACATTTGCCAGCGCGCGCCAGCACATAACGACTCGACAGCGAGACATGGGCGGGCGAATGCGCCATGCAGGGTTCTGTCTAGGAAAGGACATCCAAGCACACAGATCCAGCGCACAGTCAAAACACCGAGTTCAGAGGCACCCAACAACTACTACGCACAGATAGAGAGAACAACAGGCGCGGACACACACACACACACAAGCATATACACACATGTGCGTATATTCAGCGTGTGCGCGTATATATAGTAAATGTGCCGCACGTCCGGCTGCTCGTATCGTCCGGCGTTTCGTATCGCGTCGTCTCGCGCCGCTTTAAACTCGCCACTCGCCATCGTTGTCATTATAAGCGTCAGGTTCATAATATGATGTGTACATAGAGACACGAAGATGTGGACATAACTGGGGTGGTTGTTAACGCCTCATTTACTTGGCTTCTGCTGCTGCTGTTGTCGCTGCTGCTGCTGGTGGCGTTATTACAGAAAATAATGAGAAGCTTTCAGAGCGAGCTACGGATGGGGATATACCCAGAGGGAAAGATCGAGAGGGAAAGAGAGAGAGATGTAGGTGTTAAGTGGCTGATGCGATTTTTTTCGCGGCGTCAGATCAGTTAACTGTTAACCCTGTTAACTCCTCTCGTGCAGTAAAATCAAGAGGATGTGTGGAGACGAGGACGACTGGACTTCTATGTGACAACGAGACAATGTTTCGGGAGCGCATTTTGTACGTATATGTAAGAACTCTGGCGTGTACACGCGGTCCCGCACACGTCAAGATCCTAAAGCAGCAAGTGATCGGCAGATCCGACTTGACCACTACAATGAACATCGCGTTGCGGTACATGTCAACATCGACGTTATTTGCCACCATCAATCATTGACACTCGGCGCTCAACTCGTCATCATGGTCTACCCAAATCCGCTCCTAATATATATACATATATATATATATATATATATATGCAAAGGCTCATAGGAAAGTTAAGCGAGCGAGCAAAAGAAACGCCATTGGCTAGCAGCAGCGTGTATCTCCGCGTGTGTGTGCTGGGTCAACAATCAAACAAAGAATGGCTAGATGCTTATAGGAAGATATCAGCACCGCGAATAGCTCCCGCCATATCGAAGTGACGCCTCGACGCCTTGCCGGTCTCCGACTGTTAGTGACGTTTGCTTGGGGCTGCCGTTAAAATTCGTCACTTCCAACGGCCGACCAACGTCGACCGCACTTAACAACACATAACATGCTTACGCACATTTGCCCAATGTGTTGTTGTTATTCTAGCTGCAGTTATCCCTCGTTGTTCTCGTTGAGTTGTTGCTAAGCTGTTGTTGTTGTTGCTGTTACTGTTGTTGTTTGTCTTCGCTGTTATTGTTGTTTGCTTATGAAGCTTTCTCTGCATTCGCCATCGCCTCTTTCATGATGTTTCTGTCATTACCACCGTGTGATTCGTTACATTAGTTTCGCAGCCGACGAAGTAGTAGCCCATCCTCAGCCTCTTTGCTTACCTCAGCCGAGCCGTTGGTCAGGATGCGTGCCACCTGTGGCTGCCAGTTTGTTACTGGCGACTTCGGACGGCAGCGGCGCCAGCTTTGGTCGCCTTTGTTGCAAGACGACGACCGCGGGTGGGAACACCACTGCGAGAGCTTCTCGAAAAGAGTTCTATTCGCCACCGGGCCGCCACTGGCACACCGTGGCCACAGCGGCATCAGTGAATAAACAGTGGGCGCCGCTCCAGTTGTGACCCAGCATCGAACATCTCAACGAACGAGATAACGATAATGGTGATGCTGATGATGGACAATGAAGATGAAACATCCCGCTTTATGGCTGTTATTAACAAACGGACGTGAATGCCTACATTATAAACGCGTGTAGAGGCGAGAGTCACACGCCGGATCTCAGGGCACGATGCGTTGCTTGTGCTTGGTTGCACGTATGCACACCGCAAAGTGGGTAAATATCATTAGAATTATTATCATTATTGCTGCCTCTGGACGAGCTGGCTGAAGGCAGATAAGCAACCAACCCTCCAGCCACGCCGCCCAGTAGCAAACATCGGACAGCAAGGCAATGCTGTAACGGGTTTACGTGGCCGCCGCTAGCGTTTGAAAGTCGCGCGAAGCACCAGCTCATTATAGTGTAAACAGCTGTCACGTTGATAGACAAGCACAAACGGATATATATGTATATATATATATATATATATATGGAGGGAGAGAGAGAGCGACAGCTGCTGCGTGCGCCGTCACCAGGGATCATAATCACGGCGTTCTGAGCCTGAACGGCTCTCGGTGAGGCCACCTCACCGTAACGGGTCCGCCATCGGGTTCATATTAATTGCATTATAGTTAGCAGTTATGCGGATACCGCTGCTGCTTCGGGTACAACAACAGTAGCTAGCAGCAAAGTATTTATTATACAATAGCTGCGTGGCAAAGGCGCGATCGCGACATCACGTGGTCGTTCGTGTTTGTCGTGTGTCATACATCGCCACGCGGGGTTTATGCGTGCCACTGGCCTCAGGGCGAATTGCCTAACGTTGCTGGGTGCCTGTCGGGCCTGGTTCACGATACTCGATGGCTCGCCTCGGCCAAAACGTGCCGGTCCGGCTTGCGAGCAAACTTAGCTCCGGTGCTCATGTAAAATCAAAACGCAACGACGCAAAATAGCAATGATGAATTGAACAACAGCAGGTCTAGCAGCATTGTTAACAACGTTTGGGGTCTGCCGAGCGGCATTCTACAACAGCACTGAGCAACTAACTCCTCTGCGACAGAATCTTCGCAAAAGTGCAAAACACACACAGATCGAAGTAGAGCCTTCCCTCGTTAATCCTCCCACGAGAGTAAACGCGGCCAAGCCACTGAACAGCCGAATGAAAGGCAACGAGTGGATTCGTAAGAACGAGGCGGCTGGCCCATGACGAGGCTAACGCAAGCGGTGCGAGAGTCTTTCGAAGGGAATAAAGACGTGCGGGCCTTGCAGCTCGTGGACACCGGCAGCCATTATTCGTTGGCGTGAGGCCTGTGATTACTACAGGCTGTTTGCCGGAGCATTTGGCATCATTGTGAAGCGGCTATATATATATATATATATATATATATATATATATATATATATATATATATATATATATATATATATATATATGAATTTGTGGGCTGAGAGAGAGAAAGAGAGAACTATGTCTATTTGAGCATCGGTGGCTTGAGCCCTTGTGCGACCAGTGCAACCACTACACTCGGCTGCATTATACCCCACGTATCCTGTAACGTGGCAGACAGTTTTCCATACGAGCGCATCCACATACACACACACACACATATACACACATACGTTGTGTACAGTCGACCATGCAGAGATTGCTGCCCCCGGAGTGCCTATTCATTTCCTTGCTCGCATAACAGCCTCACCATCGGATCCCTAAGCGGGAACGCTGTCGCGAACGCAACGCTTAGCCACTGACTACAGTCTTGTCCTTCTCAGAGGGGCGTCGTATGACTGTGAGTGTCAGAGGCCACTTGGTCTACCAGGCCGCGATACCGTCAGCTAACGAAGATCGGCGATGTAAGGCCCCTTCGCCCCCTTTCGCCAGATATGACGTGTGTGCTCTCTGGGCCCGGCTATACGAGCGTGGGTAAGTGAGCGAAAGTCGAGCAGTGTACCCGACTCGGCGCTACCACCAAGACGACTACAACTGTAAACTACTCATGAAAACGGCTGAGCAAACCGCTGAACAAATCGCGCGGTGGCACATTAGCTGCGCTGCCGCTACATTAGGCCGCCACTTCGCCGCAGGCGAGATCGCACCGCGTCCATTGGGGGGGGGGGTTTACCCTGCCAGTCTGACTGTCTGGCCGTCTCTGCGTACGGCTGTGTATATGGATGAGGGACGATCAAGTCCCAGACAGAAATGCCGAGATGGTTGGATGTGGGAGATCTCTGCGGGAAGTTTGTTAATGTACAACGCGGGGTGACGGCCGCGCCCGCCGCAAACGCCCGAATCTCAGCGAATGGGCAAAACGAGCGCTGAGACCCTGCGACCTGCTAACCAAGAGGCCAATGCTGACTGGCGCTAGCCCGGTCGTTGTTGTAGTGCCGATGTGCTGCTCGTGACGGCTGTGCTATCGCAAACGATTCTGCCAACTAGTAAAATGCTCGAGCGAGTTAGTTAGCGGGATTAATGAGAGAGAGAAAGATGTGGGCTTAGGAGTTGGTAAGCGAGCGGAGAGGTGGGAGAGTCTCAATGGGGTCAGAGACTGCGTCAGAAGGGTAACGAAATGGCAGGGTGCGATGCCTAGTGCTTAGTACGGTCATACGTAAGGGGCTCTATTGCATGCATCGTAGAGGTTGCATATGGGCAACGAGTTGTATTGCTTTGGCATAATGTGTAATTTTGATTTCTGATAGACAGCCATGCGCATGTTATTCAGAGAAAATCATCGACACATCTATATATATATATATATATATATATCGATGGTTGTGTCTTAGCAATTCTTTGAAATATGCATGCTCTTAGAGATAAGTTGAATATCTGTCCGAACTTAAGCATAGCTGACTGTTTTGATTGAGTTCATACGCACATTATATGCAATACGGTTTGACCCCAATTCAGTGTAAACTGTTTCGAAAATGCCCAAAAACGCAAGGCGCCAAGCAAAGCTTCAGAACCCTGTACTGATCGCTTGTTCTTCCTGACGTTGCGGCGACGTATTCCTCAAACATTTGTGGCACCTTGTTCGTTTAATACAGTGGCAATGAACAGCGTGCCATAGCCTTGATAATTGGCAAAAGAATCTTAGCTATGGTTACTCTCCGATTTGAGCGTCAAACAGCTGAGGCTGTCCTGCCCTAAGTTCCAAAGCCATCAGCAATATCCATGCAAGGCTATATGAAGGATCCTCCCTATCTCAATCGCATCTCGCCTACAGGTATTTGTCGGACACGCCAGATTGTCTGGCTGTATCATATATGCCCCTCTGCACGGCTCTGGGTTGCTCGCCGAGCCTGTGTCTACATGCGTACATGTGTACACCCTATGATGACATGGGCCACCATTTCATCAGTCGCATTTGAAGCTTGCTGAAGATCCAGCTCTGCTCAGTTCGTTCTTTTTGGGCGAGGTGAGCCGGCCCCAAGTATGATGCAGTGAACTTCTTTGGACTTTGGCGCTTGACTGCCTCCTTACCTGCGCGCTTAGCTGTCGGTTTGGCTGCCAGCCAGCCAGTCAGCGGGGTTTTTCCTTCCTTTTCGAATCCCAGCTGGACCTCTTCCCGAATTCTCCCTCTCGATATATATATATATATATATAAATACCCGGACTAGAAGCTTATTTATTCCAGATGAGAGGGTTCTGCTTGGTTCATTCGTTTATTGTTTTCCGCTTGAGTCTATCTTTCTCTCGCCTTCCTCTCTCTCTCTCTCTCTCTCGTTCGCCCGGTCGAGGTCGGACGGGCCGACTGTGTCGAAGTTCATATCAGCTGGCAGTGGCGCGGGGGTTGCCACCACCCACGCGGTGGGTGCCCTCGTTGGAAAGTGGACGGTGATCGCACGCCCCAACGAAATGCGCGGCTTGCTAGTGGGCTGGCGTGGCGACGCGGGTTTAGCAGCAGAAGTAACAGTAGACGCATCATCCCAAAAGGTAAAAGGGGGCGAATTCACTCCTTGCCACGGCTTCCGACGCCGGCCCGGCCTCAGAAGAGCTCTAGCCGGGTCTCTCCCACCGCTCGCCTGACAGTAGCTGCGTCTTCAAAGGAATTGCAAATGAGTTGTGCTCTTTATTGCTTCGTGCTTATTGCTGCACTTCGACCAGTTTGACCCGAACTCGTGATCCATGATATGGCTTGCAGGGGGATTATATGATATTGTCGCGTCCCTGAGCTGCCACGCGCCAAAGAGGCAACGCACATCTGCGAGAGGAGGAACGCTGAGGAGCCGAAACTGCTAGCCGATTGTGGAGCAGTTTCTAATAGGGAGAGTGGCAGCGAGATTTTGCTGCCAATGTCGTTCGTTCCTGTTGAATCGTCGTGGCCGAAGGTCGATGATGACGCGATTGTGGCGTGATATTAATTGGCCGTCAAAAGTGACTTTCTCTTTTCGTTCGACGTTATACTATACTCGATATAATAATCCACACGGCGGAGTTAGCTGACATAATGTGATTGCCACCGGCCATTGGCACAACGCATACAATGGTCGAGATTAAAAGCAAAATCAAAGCATAGAAGTGTCCGAGCACGACGGCAAGTTTAGATCGAAATGGTGACCCTTGGCCAATTCGGTATTCGATTAAGGACGTGTAACAGGATCCTAAATGAATGTGCGTCATTTTTCGCCAAAATGCTCACGATCCGCGGGCTCCTCCCGCAGGGCATAACCCGTACGCAGAACTCCTCAGCAGATCCCCACGCTCTTGTATCGACGTTCTTAGCTAAACACCCTTCACGCTATGAGTGACGAAGAAGATATTGTGGACTTGCATCGAGATGTTGATTTCCCTCGCCTATTTTAGCTTAGGTCATCAATTTATCCTAATTCCTAGTCCAATGCCGAAGAGTGCTCCGGTTCCTGCGTTTAGCGTTGGCGCTTATCCCCATATTTTTCCCGCGTGTCGACGAGCCTCGCGGTGTTTTTCGCGCACCAATCGCGAAATTTGCCCCGTGCTCGAACCGTTGCTCGGCTCGCTTGCCGTCGCACTACTGGGCCCGAGACGAGCGCGCCTCTCGACGATTGTAACTCAATTTCTTCACGACTTTACGCCACGCCCTGCGCGTCCATCCATCTCGGTTGCTGCAGCGCTTGTTGTTGCTGTTGTTGTTGGTGGTGTTGTTATTGTGGTTGTTGCCACCGCAGTTGTTACCGCTCTCGTTGGACGACGAGTTTCGCGACTCTCGCGAGAAATTGCCGCGTCTCAGCAGAATCTCTCTCGGCCCGCTCCTGCGACAACGATCGTGGGACGGGGAACCATCATCCCTGGGGCTTCGAACCACAAACGGAGTCGACACTTGACCTACCCCAAACGGCACCCTCCCCGCTCTCTGCCAGCGCTCGTTTGGTGTTGCCAACTTAATAAAGAGCCGTGCCCTACCACACCGTCGATCTGGGTGGGGGGTTGTTGTTTATTTCCAGTTTATTTGCTGCTCGTTGTTGGCTCGCAGGCGTCGGATGTCGTGGGGAGGGGGGGGGGGTGTTGCCTTCCCGCCGTTGTCATAAGTCGGTGACGTTGATGAAGTGAAGACACGGCGGGAACATTGGCGACAACGACGGAGTCGGAGGTAGAAATCGTGTCGGGGCGTCGCGAGCCTGTCAAATATATCAGTATTACTTCCGCGTCGGCGGTCTTCGCCACTCTACAGTCACGATGTGGCCTACGAGGAGGGAGCGAGATCGAGGCGAAAGCGTCGGTGGTGGTGGCCGGGTGCCCACTCGCGCCGCGCGCCACCACTCATGTGTCGGAATAAACCCCGGGGTCGGAAATCTCATGAGGTGGTAAACACCTCCCTAAGGACGTAACTAAGTTTTATTAGTTTGCATAGACGCGACGCTCTGCTTGACTCAACATGTCACGCGTATCATGTACAAACTCGATGTACACGATGCGGAAACGACGGCGAGAAATGGATTCTCTTCCAGGCATTTTTCTGTGTACGAATTTACACTCATGCTACACTTGTTTTGGCTATCGTGCTGACCCAACCTGAGGGTCCAGGAATAGTTCTAGAGGATCGCAGGCCCTGGTCGAGTTCCTCTGCCCGGCCAGCTGTGTGGTGCCACCCAAGAAACCGTGCTTCTCTCCTCTGGAGTTGCTTTTTGCCGATTTTCGGGGTGACGCCCTTCTCAATATCCATCTCCTTTTGCATGGCTCCATAAAAGATATCCATTCAGAGCTGAGCCAGATTTCACACAATATACCACACTTTAATAATGTAAATCGACCATTATCCTCATGAGCTAACCTTATCTTACGCTCCGTAGCAGTGCTACGCAGCGAGTTAATCACTGCTCGCTTCCTCCTCGCTGGTCCTCAGCAGATTTTCCACCGCCGACCTCGGTAGCTTAATTACTCGTGCCGATTCCCTGCATGAATGCTGTGAGCCACAACTGCCCTGCCTGGGTTCACACTGCATCGGAGTGCCCTGCGTGCGCGTGCGTGCACATCCGTGTTTCCACAGGTGATCGCTACCAAAAGATCTGTTTGCTGCTATTGTTGCTGTTGCTGCTGTTGTTGTCGTCGTAGTCGTTATTATCGAAAGCGATGAAATCTCTGGGTGCCGCGAATAGACGAATGAACAAATTTGCCAATTCTGCAACCCGGCCACTGTGGCAACAAGCTTCGCCCGCCGTCGCCAGCTGCCGACGAACCGACCTGCGACCTGTTGTCGAGTGGCAATCGTTTTCCGACAAATAAAAGCGGAGTTTGCTCAAGTGCTATGCTTCCTGCCTGTCGAGTTTTCGCCCGTTGTTGCTGCTGAACGCGGCTGCGCGTCAGCTTGTAGCACAAATAGCAAATTGTCTGGGCTGGTAGGCAGCGAATAGCCTCAAGCAAATGGCGGGCGCACAGCCGCCTCGGATAGGGATGACTGGATGCTTGCTGGCCAATTATAACAGGAACGGAGCAAGTGGCCCGAACAAATATCCGAGGGCAAATATAGGCTTCCTGATATAGGCACACAGAAGCAAAGTTCGCCGTAGGGCGGAGCAATTACATGGGAATGATTTTTCAAGAATGCTTGCGCTCGCTGATAACCGACGGTCAGGGTACCCGGGCCATAATGAGGTCTCTTTTGATTGAATGCGTCCTTTTGATTGAACGATCCCGCGTAGACTGACCATCTGACTGTACAATGAAATAGTTGCCCTTTGCGAAAAGAAAAATGGTGACTGTTTTTCTTTTGTTTTTCCTTCCCTTTGCAAAAAGAAAATGGTTTTTCTACCCCCTTGGGGAAAAGAAAATGGTGACTGCTTTTTCTTTTTCAGTCAGGTAATGTATTCAACAATGTGCTTATTTCTACGTTATTTACGTATGCACACGCGCACACACACACACACAGGAGTTATAGGTTAATCAACACGCGAGCAGACCTGTCTGGCCAGCGAATTCGGTTGTACGCATTATTACGTACAACTTACTGGTAAAATGATCCGCTAATGACGATCAAGTTGTCTACACCTTAGTCGACGTCGCCCAGACGTCCCCTCCGCCCGGTCACTGAAGAGCCTTGCTGGCGGCTAACTGCATGACAACTGTGGCCGCGCAGACCCCGTGTCATTTTTGTTGTTGCCAATATGTCGCAGTTCAGCTGTCCGGCCAGCAACCACCATTGCGTTCTGCAATATCTCATCGTCATCATCATAATGGCTGAAGCTATGCGTGCTCCGTCCAGTTTCCCCAATGGGACGAGTTGGCTCTCGCGTTCAATCGCGAGTCGAGTGCGAGCGCCTTGTTTGTTGACATGTGTCGTTGAGTCAAGTGGCCGACAGTGGCTGCTCGGTATCTAGCGCTGCCAGCCAGTGGCCGGACCAGCGTCTACCCTAGCAGCGAGCTGACGGGAGAGGAGCCCCATACCCTCCCTTCGTTCGTGTGTCAATCTATCAATCTATCTGGGTTTCTGTCTGTCTGTGTGTGTTCGTGTGTGTGTGTATATGCGCGTGGATAAACAAATATAATTCAATCTTCCTCGAGTGGCAGCATCGCCACGACCGCTTCTAGCGCGGCTACACGTTTACAGATCAGAAAACCGAGAACGGCGAGACGCTCAACGAGACGGACCGAGTCATGCTAGCTCTTGGTTGGCTAACGCTACAATACTTTGCTGGGCGGCTGGCTTCATCCACATCGTCGCGCAGGCTTCCGCTGCTCGGCCACGTCCCACGGAACGAGCGCAGGCCACGGTGGTGGCGGTGGTGGTGGTGGCTTGCCGGCATTGCGTCGCTTGCCGCTGCCTGGCGCTACCTCTGCATATCGTTGCGCGGCGCTCATTTTGCATCAAATTGAATGCTGATGAAAACCCTCACGCAGGCCCAAGCCGCAGACCGCACTCTGGTCACACAACGAGCACGGTGGCATCATCATTGCTGGCAACGACGCCGCGGGCCGTAGTCATTTCGACTGGCTGAATCGGCCGCCGCCGCCGCCGCCGCTGCTGCTGCTGCTGCTGCTGCTGCGCCTACTACTGCATCTGCTGTTGTAGCGACGGTGTTGGGTCACGGCAGTGATTCCTAGTGATAGGAATCGTAGTGGCAGGGGCACTCAAGAAGTAGGTTCTTCGTCTCGTTCATGTGTTGCCCGATTCCAGCCTAGCGGGAAAGACAGGGAGAGGAATATATATATATATATATATATATAGTCCTTGCTGTGTGACGCCAGTGAGTTATTAGTGGTAGCATCGCGTAACAAAAGTAGATCTGTCGACGCAACGAGGAACGGCGAATGCGCTGCTCAGTTATAGCCCTGTCAATCAGTGAAGCAGTCCCCCAGTCACTTCGAGTAAAGGCAACTGAAGACGATCAGGAAGAGAATTATCGAGAGTTAGAGGCACTGTGCTGTTACTCTATGATGCTGTTATTATTATTATTATTATGATAGAAGGATGACTCCATTATATTTCCGTGTATATATATATATGTGTGTGCGTGTGAGTCTGTTCGTATAGATATCTATTATCGAGTTGATTATATTACTGCTGTTACTGCGGTTTCATTGTATACCCTATCTACGCTACATGATCCTGAAGCATACTAGGGTCTTGCTATAAACGTGTCGGTTATATTTACATAGATATCAGCAACAGGGATACATGAGATATATATATATATCGTGTGCGCCCTTCTCACATATATGGCACCATAGTTGCTGCTGATAGTTTCTTGCACTCGATGGAAAGCTAACAGAAACTGGAATTATTGAAGATCTAAATGCATTCCTTGCAGTAGCCGCTCGCAAGGATGCGAAACGCTCATGTTGCCAGTCATTTGAGCACCGCCCACTCCATATTTACGGGCTGGCTAGCAGCGGCAGCACCAGCAGAACAGTAGAGAACTTTGCCTCGATATAGAGTTCGACTATTCGACTCGCATAACAATGCGAACATCTACTCAATGATAAATTGAAAATTGTTAGGAAAACTGGCTCGATCGAAGATTTACTTACCTTGCCTCAAGTTCGCATGTTCCTTGACGTTGTCGTCCGTAAGCAATTGCTTCATAAACTTTTGAACGCTGCGTGTACTTTTTACGACTCGTAGTGAAGGATGCAGCCTAGTTTAACAGTCCATCTGTAGAGCTTGACACGGACGCCCAATGAGGGCCGAGCCGTTCACATTAAATGCGTTCGGGTACAGCATATTTAAATACTGCCGCTAATCCGTCCGATTTCGGTTGCTAATTTAAGGGCGGCCGCTGTCAATCAATAAATGTATTGTTTATCAGTTTTGACCATTGAAATTCGACATCGTTTGGCCTGCTCTCCCCGACAGCAGCATACAATCGCTTAAAGCTGCACGCAAGATAACAACAGTAATGATAAGTCAAGTTAATTAAACGGTTGCTCATTGAAAAGGTGTGTGTGTGTGTTTTGCTTGATCGTGTTTGCTATTAAGGTTGCCTTCCGCGTGCGACTCTCTCTCTCTCTCTCTCGCTTGCTTTCGCTGGCGATGAATCCACCGGGCGTCCTCTCGAAATACTCTTGATTGATACATGCGTCCGTCAATATAGATACAATACCGTAATGAGCTCAGTGTGATTAGGTTAAACGATTTCGAGCAAAGCCCTCGCAGGTGTCTGTGTGGTCCGATCGCATCTGTGACGAACGATGAAACTCCGATCGTTAGAGACGATCTTGTCGCTAGCCGTAGAGGTCTTGTACCGCTTGAACGGTCTGACAAACCATCTGGGCGGTCTTGCGGGCATCAGGATAATTATGATAATAGTAACTATACTCGTCAGAATATGAGAGAGAGAGAAAAAAAAATAGGTATTGATATAGGATAAAACTCGAGTCGAGTAGTAATCGAAAAGCTTTATCCAGCCCTGTTTCTCTTCGTTCTGTTCTCGCTGGCGAGGAGTTCGCCCGCCGCCCGACGACGACGACAGCAACAACAACTATGTGCACTGAATCGCATCAACAAACACATCTTCGATGTAAGCCTTTCAAGTTTCCGTGTAAAGTAAATTGCCTCCAAGCTGCGCAGTAACCATTGCCTATGCAATTATAGGTTGTTGTGGCTGTTATTGTTGTTATTATTACTACTACTACTAGCACTACCATCGTCAACATCATCACCATCGTATTCATTAAACAGTGGAAATAGGCTAGAAGAATTTTTAGGTCAGCTGTAGATGGTCCACTATTGTTGCGCATATAATTTATTCACATGTTTAGATGAATGGCGCACATCAGTGTTCTAGAACCCAATGTGAACCACGACTTAAGTCGGGGTTTAGGTCCTCGCGTCTCTTTCAGATAAAGCGGACCACGATGCTACCCGCCACCCTCTCTCGCGTGAAAACTCCCCGCACTGTTGCAGTGTTCATTCGATATTGATGCTTATTTGCTTGTGTTTACTGGTTGGCTGTTGCTGCCGTGTCACGTTCAAAAGATGGGCCCAGGCCCGTTCGTTTATATTATTTTATTGATTGATAGCGCGTTTTGGGCATCCGTTTAAATCCACCACTCGAATTTTTATCTAATCCCATTGCGGCAGACGCCTCAAGCGATGGCCTCTGTGTGAAGTCACACCGAGTGGCATTGCCGAAGGTACCGAAGATGGTAGCCGCAGCAGCAGCAGCGTCCGTTTGTCAGGAGTTTGTTGCATTGCTGCTGCCGATATGTTGCTTTCCGTAGAGGCGTGAAGTACTTTTCGGACATCGAAGGGTTTGTGTGTTCGATAGTTTCCATGGCTGAAGTGGCGAATTTTAGGAACATGGCTTCTTCGTATGTATCATGAAGATAAATTGCTTTTATATACGACACTAGTTGTTATTCGTTTAGGGCTAGCCATTAAACCTTAGTAATGGTTTGTTAATAAATTATCTGTAATGATACATTTTCACGTCAAAATCATTGCGTAGTACTCGATGAGTGGGTAGCTCCAGACTCGCTGGCTGGTTCCGCTCGTTAACCTGTGTACGATATAATGAGGACGATTCGGCAATAGAAATTAATCGGTCTCGCTCCATTGATGGGCAAATGCAGCCATCCCGAATAAGATGCACAGCTCGAGCAGTGCCGTCACTGGCGGTAGCGGCAGCAGGTAACCGTGTGACAGGCTCAATCGCTAACTTCAGACAGAGGTGTCGCATGAAGTCCAGCCGCGATCTTCACCAGACACTATGAAAGGGATCTTTTTGACAAACACGGCTCAATTTTTTTCTGCTCAGATAAATGTCGCGTAGGTGTATTTCACCATCGACTGACGGTCGGCGTCAGCCTGCACCCGATCCAAAGCAATCTCCCCGCTGATAACAAGCAAACGAAGCATAATGTTGATATTTCCATAGTTAGATCTCTTTGAGCAGGGATTATAACGTGGGATGGTGGACGCATGCTTCAGGAACGCGACTCGGGATTATCTCGAGTTTGATGCGATGAAATTTTCGACAAACGAGTTTTTACCATGACTTGTATGCTAGATACTGTATATATATATAGATATATATATATATATATATATATATATATATATATATATATATATATATATATATATATATATATATATATATATGGATGCAAACGATAATCATAGAGCGAATAAGAATAATATCGTTGAATTTTTTTGTATATAAATTCATATGTACTTATCACACAAGGTATTCTATCTGCCAGAAGACAGGCAGCCATCGGAAGACAATTTCGTGTGCTCGATTTGGAATACATTATGTTTTGACGGCTTGCTTCGTATCTTGGTAATTCGATTAGAAAAAATCGATCTCTTTGAGGCAGCGGCAGCAGCAGCAGCACCACGCCTGTTGACAATGTTTATTCATAAGAATATCAAAGCATACGAGAAAGGGTGGTCACTGTTGAAGGTCAGCGGAAACAGGTCCAAATTCGTGTAATGAGACAATCATCATGATGATACGATGATTGATGATAGGGGCCAGCGTCGTCCTTGACGATGTACTCATTCCGATTAGCGAAATGTATCCTGTTTGACCAGCTGCGATGGGTGAGTGCGTCAAAATTGGTTCTATCACAAGTGGTTTGTGAAATACTCTCAAACAAAACAGCCACCTCCCCTATCCCAGACACAGAAAAAATAAGGGCAGCTCTATCGTTTATGCGATAGCCTGATATTACTTACATATGTCGGCATAATAACTCGCTGGGATTCGTAGGGAGGTCTGCCTATTTGGCGGTATCGCAATTTTTGGCGGAAATTTACGGTGAGGATGCAGGAGAGGTTCCCGGCCCCGTTTCACCCTCAGATCAGCTGTGTGCACCTTTTGAAATAGTAATAATTTTAGACTATAGGATGTTTTAGTGAAATGGAGCGTATACCGTCGAAGAACCATAATTAGACTGCAACCTCAATGAGTAGTAGGTAGATCCTGTAGACAAACCGGCAATTAACGAATATATATATATATATATATATCATGATTGTCCCGGCATGATAATTCGAGTCCCTAGCTATTGGACTGTTTGTGATGGCATTCGAACAACAGCCGATCCAGGCTTAGCTTGTTGCAATCATAGGAGTAAGTCCGGGCTGCAATTTAAACTGTCCCAAGCTAGACCATTTGTCCAATGTATGGCCACCCGACAATAATTGATAATTAATTAGTCCAAATTAATTGAAGCTATGATGTAACACAAAAAAAGCATAATGCCCAGCTATTTTGCAGAGGTCGCCACGTCGTTGTTCTGACTCTGGATGTGACACTCATTAAAGACAAGATATAGAGGAAACTCTCGCTCGCTCGTGAGAGGAAGAAAAACTGCACCAGTTTGCAGACGACGAATATCTCGTGTTTGCCTTTCGACCGCCGCAGTCGCTGTACTAACGGACTGAGCGATGTCCCATGATAAACCTGAGCCCGGTCACTACTTACGGCCACACTCGGACCCCTCCGGCAACTCGACATGAACCGCGCACGCATCATCTGCGGGTCATTTCGGTTGTTTCTGTTGTTGTTTTTTGTGGTGCACTTGTGCGCCGTGGTTGCCGCCTCAAATCGACAACACATTAGGGACATCGCCGATGTCTGGGGGTCGGGTAGGGATCGGAAGGACCACTGGCCATCTTCGATGGATTAACGATTTGCAGACGTGCCATAACGACGATGACGACGGCAACAGTAGCCACAGCGTCTCGCTCTCGTTGTTGCGAGTGGCTGCCTAAGTGACGCTTTCTGCAGGGCCACTATGAAGTGGTGATGGTGGCCGTATAGCAGCAGAACAACTATGGAGCTGCTCCGTGTGTCTAATGTTCTCCGATGAAGACGTATGTCAAATTACAACAACAACAACGAGTCTTTATATATATATATATACATATATATATATATATATATCGCCTTTTTGTCATATTTGATTTAATGTATTTGTCCGAGGCGGACCTGATCTCAATGTTTATCTGGGTTTCGTTGACGTTTAGCGTAAGGACGATGGCGGTTTGCCGCTCCGAACAATCTGGCCGAGCTGAGGGACAATCTTGTGAATGAAGAGGGATAACATGTTCGGTTGGTTTTGGAAAAGAAATAGATAGAACTCCCTCCGGATGCATCGGGCAAGGATGAATGATAGCGTTTGTTTTTGGTTATTTATTAGCACCAGATGCAACACTTCAGCTAAGCTTGTTTTTATGACTTGATAACAACGTTTCGAATCGGTTACACACTAATTCGCATCTTAGCTGATCCTGGCGAATAATTAGTGTGAATATATATATATATATATATATGCTGTGAACGTTATCCGGAAGAAGATAAATACGAGACGACCCCCGAGACGGTCACTCGTTGACGCCATCATTGAACTAGCCCTGTTTATTAACCAGGCTACAGCGTGATCGCGATCTTGTTTCGCGAAATATTCGCGAAAAAAAACAACAATTGTCGACAATCTTCTCTCAGGCGTGCCCATTCGTGTATCGAGATCAACTTGTTATTGAGTTCACTTTTCAGCCGATGGATGGTGGCAAGTGGATTTAACCAACGTTAGTATAAATAATTTTGTCCCCTGGATGGTCTTGTGGTGAGCGTCTTGGACTGCTGTAGCGGAGGGACGCGGGTTTAAATCCTGTTAGACGCGTCGAATCTTTGGAGCCCTTTCTTTATGTGAAGATTCTCGCCAGGTACGAGCAAGGAAGAGAATAAGCAAAAGTGGCCCCGACAGGTCCTCACAGTAATACCTAGAGGTTGAGAGCTGAGGCCTGTCAGATAGGGGAACAGCTGAGGATCAGCTTGAAAAACAACTATTGGTATAAACAATTGCATTGCCAGATCGGCCTTGGCCAAGGCGAGCGTTTCAACGTTCATGTTTGAGTATTCGAATGTTATCTTTAATACTAGATGGGGCACTCGGATCCAAAGGTGCAATTGTCAACCCCTGCAGCATGGCGGCAGCATTGACACAATATTTTTAGAGAAACCCAATGTGTTGTACATTTTCCATAGCTGGCCTGCCATTAGTTAATTTCATGGTGCCATTGACTGTGCTCACAAACGAGTAACAGCTCAACTCGTCCGGCGATTCCTCGCCCGTCGAGACTCGTTCGTGGGCTAAGCTTTACACGTTTACTGTCCGAGGTTTACGCAGCTGACACATATATTCACAGCACAGCATGGTAGCGGCTAGTAAACTCAAAACCCCATACGGCGTTTGCCAACTCGCGGAGCATGGACAAACGCCCTGACAGGTATAATGCATACGAACAAAATCATATCACCCCCTCCGAACATCCGCCAACGAGAACTATTCCGGCGGCCTCCGTGAATCAGGCCTCAGCAAACAGCTCAGGCCCAATCGACAGCATTTCATCTCGGCTCTCCCCGCATGTCTGACAGCGGCCGCGTCTGCTGCAGCGCCTTCCGTTGGGGCTGTGCTCACCGCCCCGTGACGCTTCTATTCAACGCGCCATATGATGAGATGACGCGGTCGACTAAACTTATCAATACCACTTATTATCAATCGCTTGTACCCGTCGGCCGGCCTCGGCACATAATAAATACATGCATATCTGCCTGGCCAGCAGTTGAATCGTTGTGTGCGGGCGCTGGCTACGGCGGCGGTGGTGGTGGCCGCTTTGCTATAACGCTCTCCTCGACGATGGCGCCAACAACGGCGGCCGAAAGCCGCCGATCCCCGGGTTTATGTGAGAACAACTTCTCTCTCGCTCTGCCTGTTTTCGTGTCTATATATTAGATATCGGTTCGCAAATCTGTGTCAATGCGTCCAGCGGCGACCTATAATAACATATTTATACGACATATTACGTCTGTTCGTCCGTCGATGTTGCACAGCCTTTCTCTCTGTTACCTAAATATCTCGCTAGTTCTCCGTTGCGCCCCTGTAGCAAAACATGGATCTATCATCCGCAGTGTTCTGCTGTTGTTTGCGCGCACGAACTTGTTTGTTGTACGAAGCGGTATCGTTCAAATTTGAACGATGGCGTCTGAGGGCACCAAGCACTTCTGTAATGCTAATAGAATGTCTAGTATTGTACGGTGCAGATGTTGCGTGCTTAGTCAAGCCTGTGGGGTACTAGTACAATGGCTGCAGTGGTGGTATAGACGACGACGACAACAACATGTTGTTGTTGTATCTGGCTTGTTGGCTATCGGCGAGCCTGGTGGCCGATGTGGATTCACTCACCACCTCGAACCCATATATCCGAGTTTATATCGGTTCCTCCTTTGGGCTATATATATATATATATATGAATAGTAGTGAAATATCTCCCAGCAGCAGGATGCTGTCAGCAATACGATGCTTTTCAATACGCCATGAGATTCTTGAAGATGTAAGATAACGCCGTAAATTTGAATTTACAAATAATCTACGTAATGTACACACGCAGTTATTGTACTTGTAACCCACAGACTTCACTAAGCACGCAAGATCCACAGCGTGCAACAGTAACATTCTATTAGCACTGCTGAAGTACTTGGTGCCATCTGATGTCGCTCACATTTGAGTAGTTCCCCAACTTGGACGACATCTGAACGACTCCACACACACACACACACACATATATATATATATATATATATATATATATTACTCTTCGTTCCGCAGACGCATGCCCGTCTCTATAGCTCAAGCGAAACACAGCATCATCGTATAAGCAGAGGAAAGCAGACAGAGTGACACGAAGGTGGACTCCGTGGCTGGTGGTGTGCTTCGTTGCTTCGTATTGGTTGGCTGCTCGCTCGCTCTGACTATCTGTGCATATACCCACCCATATGTACAGTTGTTCTTGGGGTTTCGCGGTGGCAGGGATACGGCATCATTGCTCTGGTGGCAGTGGCGGCGGTGTTCATGGTGCAGACGCTACCATAAGGCCGAAGCGGGAACCTATATAGTGACGAAAGGGAGCGAGTGAGAGAGAGAGTGAGTAGAACCGGGGGGTAGTGCGCTCGGCGCGGGCCGAAAACTGAGTGACAACCCACAATCAGGCGGCGGCGGCGACCGCCGCTGCTGCCGCTGCCAACGCCGACGACGCTGTGATACTCGGGAGGCCCTGAAACGAACGAAAGGCTCGACGGCCCAACGGACGCCCCGACAGGCCGACAGACAGCAAGAGATGAACGGACACGAATGCACAGACGTACATATACATATATATATATACATATACATGCGCGCATACAGACACAATCGTACACATCGTATGTATATACATGGGCCTATCCGTGGACCTATAGCGTCGAAGAGAGCCGGCCCAAGAGGACGACCACTGGGGAGCTAGCTAGCTAGCTCCCTGCATCAAGCTGTGGATCCATTCTATGGTTCTCGCGGCTGACTCCCGAAGTAGCCGAGCGCCATGGTAGGCTGACATACATCATACACACACTAACTCACTCTGTGCTAATGGTGGGAATGGTGTTGAGAGAGGATCAGCGAAAACGAGCCTGGCAATGCCACTCGTCATTGACTTTTTCCTTCGATGAGATACACGAAATCCTAATACCGAATAGGAGCCAAAAGAAATCGAAGATGACAGAGTCCTTTCGGGGAAGCAGCAGTATCAGCAACAACAACAACAACAAAAAATACGTACGAATACTGTCGAGTGTAGAAGGACATCCGCATCAGGCTGCCGATGAGGACCGCGATGAAGGCGGCTCTAAAAATCGACAACGAAGGACCACTGTCGACGTGGCGGCACCACCGGTGCGGGCGTGTTGAGTCCTCGAAGTGCGTTTTCTCGCCCCCTTCGCAACAACCCCACGTAGCGGTGCTGCTCGTCTCGTATACTACAACAGCTACTTCCGCTTCGGTCAGTGCTGTCGAACGAGGTGTGCATTGCGGATGATACAATATTTGTCAAGGTTCGCCCCTTTGTACTTGACTGAAAAGTACCGGCCGCATTGTACAACAATAATAATAATAATAATAATAATAATAAACATCATCATCATCACCATAGATTTGTCAATGTAACTATAGCGTTGGCTAGAGCTGCTCGAGTAATCGATGCGCCCCGCCACACAGCTGCTTTGTGAGTTATTCGTGTATGGTGATGTCGCGAGTCGGTGTATACCCTCATTGATAAAAAAAAATTGATTTGCAAGCACCTACATTGCCATTCAGCTAATTGGATAAGTAAGAGGGGCTTGTCTATTCAGATCGATGGCGGTTCGTGTATGGGTACGTGTCATGTTCTGACTATCCCCGATTGCGCTTCGATCTGATGAGTTTGCTCAACTTGTTGATAAAATAGGCAAAACATCTTAAGGAGAATTATGCGAATCGATGGACTTACGTAAGTACAACTTTTTACATTATATATATATATATATATATGTATATTGCCATATATATATATATATATATATATATATATATGGCAACTAACTATTATAATATGTCTCCATAACGGCAACAGCGCCTGTTACTATGACAGTCTATCAAGAGTACTTCTAACATTGGAGTTTTTTTGGCATCGAGCGTTCAATTCTCCTGTGTTTGTTGCTTAAAAAAATTGAAACATTTCAACTACTACCTGTGAAGATCCGCCAAGCGAAGTATCGCCTTTGGACAAGCGCAGTTCGGCGCATCCAACAATTGTTCTAAAGAATTCAAGAAGTACCTAACAACATAATGACATATATTTGCACCAAGTGAACTAACCTTACCGGGCCAATAGGGCTAAGCAATAAAGACAGTTGACGGATGCCATTTAAAATCTTCATTATTTATTCACTCGTATTATTATATAATAATAATAATAATTCGGTAATTATTATTACCGTTATTGTTACATCTTACAATTACTTGGGACTTCACACACAAAAAGCTCAGTGCAGCCGCGACATTCGTTTGGGTCCGTACTCGCTTTTCGCCCTCAGACTTGTCTCCTTCTCGCTTGCATTCATGTTTGTGAATTTTTCACATATTTCTGCATCTGCCCCCCACCCCCCGCCTCGACCTGGCTACCCCGCGTCCCTCGAACTGGACTCGCGCGGAACCCTGAACGATCAGGGCACGCACTTATATTATAATAGTTGCTTAAGTTCCTCGCATCGTATACGCATCTGTTTTTTGAGTTTGAATTTCCACCGGTTCGCTAATTATTCGCTGGACGTTTGCATTCAAGTAGTCAGACGCAGCAACAAATACATATATATATATATGTATATGTCTATATGTATATTGTTACATGTTCAAGTCGCTTTAGTTAGGAGATGTCGACGACGGGAGAATCACACATTTCGCGAAGGTCGTTCCGCAACCTCGCCATAAACTCCGTGTATGCCACGTGCACATAGGTTATCATTCATCTGTTGATTCCGGTAAATAACACACGCCTTTGGTGACATGCGCCATTTGGTTTACCTCAAGCCCCTGCCCCCCCCCCCCCCCCAAGGAAACATTCACGGCTTCAACACCTCGACAAGTGTCAACAGTACGGCCGAGTGCCACATAGACCCGTTCTGCCGGCAATTTAATCTTCGGCTTCTATATATACTCGTTTGCATCATCGTAATCATCTATTATCATCATCGTAAATCATCTATCATAATTATTATTTATATATATATATATATATATATATATATATATATATATATATATATATATATATGTATATATATATATATTTCTGTATTCTAGCTATGTACTATGTACAGACAGTAGGTTTCGACGGATGCCAGCAAACCAGGGGCGGTCAGAGGATCGACGCCGGCCCGCGCCGCCTTCACTCGACGAGCGTGAGCTGACCGCGACCTCAGCGCGACCTCGTATTCCGCAATGTGTGAGGTGTGCAACATTCGCACCTTCACATCATACATGTGTATGTGTCACTGTATATTTTCATAGGTTTCAATCGCATAATCATTATCACCACTGCCGCCACCGCCATTACTTCCCAATTGTTGTGGAGGCACCTCAATGAAGAAGCGACCAACGGGCCGGTGAAGAATCGCTCGAGTCGAGGGTAGATTAGAGATTAGGGGAGCGGCGATTTGTCTGACCGCCCGGCCAGGAGGGCTGTCGACCGGGTCGGGCTGTTATGTACAAAGAAATGTACGATCGTCACGGATGGGATCGTCAACTCGTGTTCTCAATATTCGAGGTCTGCTTTCTTTCAGCTTGTTTGCGGTCTCCGTTTGTTGTTTTTTGTTGCCTGCTTTTGTCAACATCTCATTTTATCTAATTGCCTAATGATCTTCCTACTCCTCGTTCGGTGTACGTCTCCATGCGAATCCTTTGCAAACTCCCGCGGCTGCGCTAATCTCTCCTCATCCGTGTTCCTGCAGCTCTCGTCTTGTTCATCGTCATTGTCGATCTTGCATACCCTCGTAATCGACAGCCGTTCTCGACCACCCTCGACTCACGTTCCAAGATTCTGGCTCTCGGCATTGATCGTCGATCGAATCAATGCGTGTGCTGCATTGTCCACTGCACTGCCCGTCCGGTACAGCTTGCCCGATGAATATGTTTCAAATCTCCAGACGGGAGCTGGGGATTTTTCCAAGGGGGAAATACGCCGTTCGGCAGGGCAGAGAGCCAGTTCAGGACAAGAAAATCACGTTGGACGGGGGGGGGGGGGATGCGTATGTAAATTCGATCCTAAGTTGGATCAAATCTCTTCAGCTGAGATCGGTCGGACACCGGTGAAGCTTTTTGCGTTTCGTGAGACAAGACAAATTTTTCATAACGAACTGAAACCTCATACCGTTAGTAGCAAGAGAGAGAATGGGAGGGAGACGATCGGTCAAAGAGAAGTGTTCTAGGTTCTCGAGATGTTCAGTGTTTGTTAGTAGAGAGAACTCGGGAACATTCGTTCCCGTGAGAATGTACGGGAGCGTTGCAAGCAGCTGAGTTAGTTGTAGCGATTGGTTACAGGTTCGCAGATAGATGTTAGGCGAAAATTATTGCGCGACCCGTCTCGAAAATTAATGCAAAGATTCAACTGATCCGTAAACAGCACGCAGAAATTCAGTACAGAATCTCAAAGCGCCGTTTTTTGTATCTATAATATACAAGATCACGATTGTAGTTGCTGTCGCTGTTAATATTGTCGACTCGTTTCGTTGTCGCCATGGCTTCGCCGGCTCGACGCGCGTCTCTGAGGTCATCATTATTATTATTATTATCATCATTATAATTATCTCTGCTCATTTCTTTGTTAATTACTTGTTCTCTACTACGTTCGGCAGCACGTCAATCCACTCGCTTATTCTCTCTCTCTGTCTTTCTTTCCCCTTCATAGCATCTTATTCGGCTTATTTCTCTGCTTGGTTGTCTCGCATTCGCCGCCTCGTCTGCCTCGGTATTCCCATTGTATCTTGTTTGTCCACTTCCATCGCTAAATAAGTTATTGCAACTAGTCGAAATAGCTAACGGGTTACGTTAGCGTTGCCGACGGCAACTATATACACAACGCACACACACACAGACACGCTTCTGTCATTGTTTATATATGTTTCATTACATGATGTATGCATCTACATATACTTCTCTCCTTCTCTGTGTCAACGTTTCCAACTCTTTAGTCGACCTGCTGAGCCGACAATTCTTTGCCACACAAGCCGAACCGGATGGGTGGCACTCCTAGGCACTGCCAGCCTTTCTGCGCTTGGCTCTTACGAGTGTTGACGACGACGACGATGAGGACAACAGCAGCGAGATTTCGTTTGCGCGGATGCGTGCGGTGGCAGGGTCATGTGTACGCGAACTAGCCTGGACAAATCGACTTGCTAGTCTGTTTCCGCCAGCTCGCACTACGGCGGAGACATCTTCCTGGTCGGGCTATGTTTTTTAGATATATATATATATATATATATGTATATTCTTATAATTTGTATTCACTGTACAGCGTCCGGGTGTCCGCCAGTGATTCAGTGGATGTCATGTATGCGCCCGCGTGCTGACCTGCGCCATCTTGCTGGCTGCCAATTGATCGTTCGGGGATTTCTCTGCATACGCAATGCGTGTTTCGGCTGTCTATTGCTGCCGCCTCCTTCCAGCATAATGACGATTTTGCCTTGGCTTGATCGTAGCGCCAACACAAAACGGCCTTGGAAGGCCGGAAGGCCATTTGGTCAACGGTGAACGATATCGAGCACGCTGTCATCCTCCACGCTGGGTCGGTCTTCGAAGATCTGTCTCACTCTGCCAGATGGGTGTCATCGTCTCATTTCTCTGTAAGAGTCTCGACGCGCTGCTAATTGTTGTTGTTGTTGTTGTCAGCGTCCTCGTCGTTGTTGTTTTTGTTGTTGTTATCGTCATTGTCGTGGCTGTTCGAGTCGATCGTCATTGTTGTTGTTGTTGTTGTTGTTGTTGTTTCTTCGTGTCATTCCCGGAATGGGTCGCTGGTAGGCGCGGTGCCGGACTCGCAGCGCGGGCCCACACAGAGGTCCGGACTGTCGACGTCTTGTTGATTCCACACAGGCCCTAATATCTCCCTAAAATGGTCGCGATTCATTCTGATCGCCAGTAGCTGGTGTGCAGCAGTGGTAGTCAACAACAATCAGCGATTAGTCGTCGCTGTGCAAACACCAATGTCATCCTAATGGGTTGCTGATTGATCGCTGGTTGATTGGTCGGTAACGTTTTTGGTTGACGGACGGGCGGGCGGTCGGTCGATCGGTCACCTGATCAACCAGTTGTAGCAAGTCAATCGATCGAGTCATTGATTCGTTCATTCAATCAATCAGTCATTGCGGCAGTAGCAGTAGCAGCATCAGCAGTCGCTGCCGCCGCCGCTGCCACCGTCATACTTTGACACCACGTTCGATTTTTCGCTACTGTCTCCCAGCTACTTCCGCATGTGCGGCGCAAAATGATCAGGCGCCGCCATGAGCAAATGTGGATGCGGGGTCGACGGCGGCTCCGAGTGATGATGGCCCGGTAGGGCCAGGGGACTAAGGGCCGGACTCATCGGGCTCAGGGCGGACAGGGGCGGTGACGACATCAGCTGATGTCCGGGACCTAGGCCGTGGCTGGCCGTCGGCGTTAACGTTGGCGTCGGCGACGCGTTGCCCAACAGGCCGCCCTGCGACTGCGGCTCCGACTGCGAGTTCTCCGAGTCGGAACATGAGCCTGACGACGAGCCCTTCTTCTCGGAGTTGCCGCCGTTATGCGTCTTGACGTGCTTGGACAGGTGGTCGGACCTCATGAACCTCTTGTTGCACACAGGGCATGCGAACCTTTTCTCGCCAGTATGTGTTCTTAGATGTCGTTGAAGCTCGTCGCTACGAGTGAAACGCTTACCACAGAACAACCAGTTGCACACAAAAGGACGCTCGCCCGTGTGCCATCTGAGGTGGGCCCGCAGGTGCGAGGTCTTGCCGTACACCTTTCCACAGCCGGGGATATGACATGAATGGATGTTCTTCTTGCGGAGGTGGGCACCGGCCGGGCCGAGTCTCTCCGCCTCCTGGCAGTTGGGACAGTCACACGTCGCCCTTCCAGTGTACCTTCGCTGGGACCGCGGAGACGGTACACTGGCCAAAGACGTCACGCCCGTCGACTGCGAGGATAGGAACGAAGAGCTACTCGAGCCGCCGCCACCGGATACCGACGAGGTCGAGCCGAGGGCGGCTGGCCCGCCAGGCGAGCCCAGCATCGTCTTGTACGTGTCTTGCAGGAGCTGATTGCTGGCAGCCGACGACGCCAGCAGGCCGGGTGCGGCAGAGGCGAGACTCGTGCCGAACGGCGATCCGTAGTCGGATTGAGGGTAGCTCGTGGGCAGCTGCGGCGCCATGCCGCCCATGCCCGATGCGGATACGCCCATGTCGAGGCCGCCCCACGACGAGGCCGCGTGCATATCCCACCACGGGGCAGTGGCGCTGGCCGGCGTCGTCGCCGGCGTCGGAATCTCGCTCTTGACCTGCGTTTGGCCAACGTGGAACGGCCACGATTCGTACGCCGATCGGCCGTACAGCTGGCTGGCCGGATGCGACGGATGGCTCAAATGGTGGCTGTCAGGCCCGGCGCCGTGCGAATGGTGACTAGACACAACGCTGCTGGCCACACTCTGCGCGGGATAGAACAGGCTGTCCGAGTAAGAGGACGGCACCTGGGTTTGCCCCGCTGCGAGGACACCACCACCACCGCCGCCCCCGCCGCCGCCGCCTTGAGAGTCGGGTCGGCCCGGCGCCGCAGACGGCATACTGTAGCCGCTAGTAGGTGTATGCGCTCCACCGGGCGAACGTCCAGGAGGCGTTGACAGCGGACTCTGCGAGGGCAGCGAATTCGGAGGCGAGGCGGGCGCGGGCTGGCCGAGCAAGGTAGCGGCCGAAGTGAGTTGTGCGGGAGCGACGCCGGGCGTCTTCTTCCACGGGTGGAAACCTTTTCCGACAGCGGCGTCTGCCAACGGAGGAGGGCTCTTTGAGGCCAGCTTGTTGCACTGGGCCGCCAGCATCGCCAGGGGTGTCCCTCCTAGTCGTGGGTGCTCCTGTAAACACAGAACAAATAACAGGCAGGCAGAAATGAAGAGATTAGTGTTTCGTGGAAACGACAATGTTCCCTATAGATCTGTTTAGCTAAAAAAATACTCTCTGGCGTTAGTAGCAAGTATTGGGGGCTCAGTTGACAACTGTGTTCAGGTAATTGCTGTAGACCTAAACCGGGCAGTGGGAAGCCTGAGTTACAGCCACAAACAGACGGAGTAATGTGGCTGTTCCAAGTTCGAAGTTGGCCAACAAATACTAAAGTTGAATGGCACAAAAGTCTCGTTATTTGCAGAAACAAGCGAGCGGTCCAACACGGACTCCGCGTGGTCATTAGTAAGGAACACCTGCGGGTTTATGGTCGCGCAGACGCCGTGCACAGTCGTCGACAGGCACTGCGCGAGCCTGCCAACCGCAAGGGCTGATGAGAGCAGGGTGGAACAACAATAATAGCCTTATGTACTAGCTACAGGCGACCTGACGTATTTCGTTCAATACGCCGACAATAGGCCGGCAACTGATGAACTTCGCGAACGCGTTGAATGGACCGAGTTAGCGAGGTCCTCTCTGGCGGAAGTGTGTGCAGAAGCAAGATGTCCCAACTCGCTTTGTAGCATTTCGGTGTAGACTCGATGTTTGCGTTAGCTCGAACTCTCAGGCTAATGAAGCCGAGCGGCCACCATCCGCCCACTGATACCTAGGGACGCACCCAAGATGGGTATTTCTTATTACAATAAGGGTTTTCAGAGAACGCGTCCTCGTCTGCTGCGAGCGTTTTCAAATGCGAACCCGCGTTGGATGAGTAACGGACGTTCACGAACGCAGCGTTCTGACGAACAACTTCAGACAGCCGCAGATGAACAGACTGGCGAAGTTGGAGCAAAACCACCGTTCTGGTGTGGTAGAGATACAGCTGCGCGATAACTTGCTTAACAAGTTAAGTAGTATTTATTACGTAAATAGATAGTTTGATGATAAATGTTGACTCGAGTAGATCAATAGATAGATGTTCACTCAATAGATAGATGTTGACTTCGGGAAGGATCGGTTAGCCAACTAGGTAAAGCCTTTGGTGGCCAACAACGCTCTCCCACCGATTTTGACTTGGGGGTATATATATATATATCTATATATACTGGCCACGCTGGTCTGACTGTAACTAAGTAGTATGTCCTATATTCATTTATTTGTTTTCGGTCTCCGCTTCGATTTGATTTTTATCGATAATGAATCATTGGTACATTTGTCATACAACACCAGCATTAAATCGACAAGCCAAATGAGTTGTCGCGTAGCTCATGTCATAGGGCGGGCTAGCCAGATGGACTCGACTCCCATTTTAGCTATTCCTGCAATAATCAGCCGTGTGTAGAAAGAGCTAACTGCGACTCGACGACATTTCCGTTCAGTCATGATGTTGCTACTGCTGTCGCTGGTGCCATCTAAACGCTCAATAGCTTTCTTGCGCGCTCGCATCATGGTCCACGACCTGACTGATTTGACCGGCCGGCCAAGCAAGCGCGAGCACTGTCTTAAAACCATCCGGAGCAGCGTCACTCGATTCTGTTTTCGCAGCGTCTGCGGTCATGTTGCGGTCACCGCTCGTTGGCCAGCCATAGGAAGACCGTGTATGCGCCTTCTCGACGGCGAACCCATCCACGCAATCTAAGACTGATAGCCAAGAGTCAATCGCGGACTAACTCAGTCACGCCGCAAAGGGATCCAGCATCATTCGGTCCCTTCGCAAGCGACCCGTCGCCAGGGCAGAGGACTAAGTAATGACGCCGACAACAAACCACGGTGCTGCCGCCGTTACCGCTTCAAGGGAAGAAGCGTCGCCATTGTCTTCGGGTAGGCAGACCCGACACACATCAATCGACCGGCTTTGTGATGTGTCGTCCGACTCTATCAACGTTGTAGGCGACGCTATGATGCTGGGCCAGTGTCACCGCAGGGTAGGCGGCCGACGGCTTCACGCCCGTCCCGTTTCTACAATGGGCCACAATAGGAGTAGCAATGACGACGACGCACGCTCGCTCGACAGCGAGCGAGCGGCCCCGCAGCCACGATAGCCCATCATGGTCATCTGTCTACCTCGGTTGGTTCTCGTAGCCGCAACCGTACTGCCACGCGGTGTCATGACCACCACCGCCACCGCCGCCGCCGCCGCCGTCATCATCAAAGCGGCAATCCGATTATGGATCTCGCCCTTAGCGACGTGCGCGCGCGCGCGCGGCCGCTAGCTTGCTTGCTTGCTCGTCGCTAGCCGTTGTCCGGTGCCGCCTCTGCTGGACACACTGTGTCCAATTCGAGGTCGGAGCGCTTCAGCGGCTGAAGTGGCTCTGATTGTCCACTACAACGGACGGTGTCCAGTCCACTGCGCCGCGCCCAAGGACCCCTCGTCCCTTTGCTGCTGCGACAGATCCACACAGTCGTGTATCTCCTTTTTCGCTTCGTCGACGGATATCGGCTGGTGCAGTTCGTGTAGTCGACTTTGTGCTGTTGAACGCACAGGCAACGAGATGTGTCCCTTCACAAGGCGATGCCAATGATCAAGATGGCGATTGTGGTGGTCCTGACGCCGCCGCCGCTGCTGCTGCTGAATGGCGGCGCAGTACTTTTTAGTTAATCTAAATGCTCAACTGGCATCACGACACCGATGAGGCTATGGCGGCTGTTGATCGTTGCGCGTTGCTTGGTATAACAGCAGCAGCAGCAGCAGCAGCAGCGAAGAATAGCAGCACAATGCTGTTGTCCAATGAGCACGCTCTCACCCTCAGTATCTCACTTCACGGTACGGTGCAGGTTGGCTGCTGCTGGCTGAGACATGCTCGTCGCCATAATGTTTCTCGCCTATCAACGGAAGCGACGAAGGTAGGCAAGTCCGAGAAGCAGCGGTAAGAAATCGCTGCCATTTGTACGGCAGCGCGCTGTACGACGCGAGAGCAACTTTGAAATAGTCGGCATCCATCATCTTAGCTACTTACTACCATCGCTATTATATTAGTATTGCTACAACTACAACGACATACGATGCACGGAGTGGTCTCTCTCTCTCTCTCAATACTGTTTGTGTGATAATAAGAAGCTGCCCCTGTACAGTTCATTCTCTGTTCGCATTCGGACAGTCAAACGGTTGCTTGGTCGTTTCTCGTGCTCGCTCTCTCTCTCTGTCGGTTTTTATGTCAAAATGAGTCATTCCTTCTGTCGCCTCCTACACTTTTGCTCGTCACGATGATTCCGATCCTGAGCAGGATCCTCTGTATCATCGGTTGGCCGATGGTTGGCGTTGATGGCAACGAGCGACGTAGGCATAGGGCGTCGAGACGTTGAGGAGGCGAATTTGGGAGGTCACCCACAGCCGGTCGACTACGTCTGCGGGGAGTGGTGCTCGCCGGCAGTAGTTTTTTTCGACGATAGAATCTGTTGTCGTCGTGCTAGAATTATATTATATAATTCATACGAGTGAAATTGTACAACGCAGTACAATCCATTACAGCAGTGGGACGAGTGCGTCAAGATGGCGGCGGCGGCGGCGGCGGCGGCAGATACCCGCGCTGAAGGCACAAAGTGGGGATCCTTCTCTGCCCGCTATCGTGTATCTTCTTCAGTTCGCTTCTCCACAAAGTACTGTATAATACAAGCAAAACGCTAAACACATTGATCCCCTTCGATGCGCTAATTCAATAATGTCCACCGCCTGCCTAAGTGCCTGAGTGCCAAGAGTGCCTTATGCAATGTGCGCTTTGCGCAACGGGCTTATTCTCGGAGTAGAGATCTATGCTCGCCGCTTGTCCATGGAGCGCGCGTGTCTGGCCGGCTATCTCTGCGTGCGACTGTGTGATAGACATTGTCTCTCACTTATTCGCCACGACGCTGCCAATCGATGCGCATGGAAATCTGTAGCCAGAGCCGCCCCATCCCCACTGGCGAGAACAGGATTATCATAAAGTATGAACAAGCAGCAGCCTCCAGTAGGCTGAGCGGCAGGCAATAGAGAAAAAAAAAAAAGCAACGAATCACTGGAGACGAAGCGACTCTTCACAATCGCCGCCGCCGCCGCCGCCGCCGCCACCCCCCACCACCACCACCACCAAGCAAACGTGATCGCGCCGCTCTCATGGCAAGGACACACGACCCCCGAATGTGGCCGCGATCAGACGGCCGACGCTGGCTGAGCGTCGCTAGCGAACTCATCGTTGTCGCCCTTAAAGACGGGATGAATAGTCCTTCTCTCTTCTCTCTTGCTGATCATCGCGGTTGGGCGCAGGACAGACATACGAGGCAGGAGCCAAGCGCAAAAAAAGGATCGATGAGGGAACACCTCTGCCTTAATATATATCTGCATTGCCACGAGCGGTAGCACGGGTATCATCACCAGGAGAGAGGGGAACAGGCGGATGAGTAAGATAAAGATGGAGAAGATGAAGATCACGAGATGATAATCGCTTATGGGGAACCCGGGGAGGGCGGGGGTCAGACCATAAGGGAATGTAACACTTATCGCAATGGTAAGAGGATCTATCGCGTCCCCGGCCGAGGGATCGTGGAGGACAACCTCTCCGCCGGCAACTTCTCCGTGGATGAACTGCTAGTTATAAGCGATAGGGGGGTCGGGTGACTCTCTTTGCTGGTACGGATGTTGGTGATGGGGCTGATCATCAAGATGATGCCAGTAGTAATAATAATAAAGAATAGGGTAATAATAGGTAATAATGAACGAAACCTGTTTATGAAGGAGAGCCTAGGCGCGTGTGTCCGTGTGTGTGTGTGTATATATGTTTATACGTGCAATTTGCTTCGTCAAGGCCTTAGACAAGTACCATACAACATCTATGTATATGCGGATGTGACCGACAGACGGACTCTTGAGATCTAAAGCCTCGTGAATAGATAGTAAAATTAATATTCCCTGTTTTTGTTGTTGAGGGTGCCGCACGGCGGAACGATTCGAAACCACATTGAACTAAACTAACTTTTGTAGCTCAGTTGTGAAATACGGGGGCGATTAAAATATCGCGAAAATCAAAATGTCCATCTTTCAGCGAACACACATCCATCATCTAGCCCTTACATCTGCCACTGACCTCGCTTCGGTTGGCGCAGTTATCAACAAACATCATCACCTATGATTATTAGCAGAAGATTTCAATTCCATGGATGTCATTATCGAGATACACTTCGTCATATCACCGATCGAGCTGACATTCGATCTCATTTAGCAAACCCCCGCCCAACCCTCGGCCCTCTCGACACCCACATCGACTTCGGCGACCCGATTATGCCGATGAGTGCGTGTGTGTGTGTGTGTCCATGGACACGTTCCTCGTTTATTTCAATAGTACTTCACGTTGCGCCCGCTTTCTAGCCATCACAAATCGCGATTTTTCGCGGGCCATTGAGTCATGCCAAAAGAGCCTCTCAGCCACCGTTGCTCGGCATCGTTGCATCGCTGATAGGCCCTCTCACTACTCAGTCCTCGACCTAGGAAGAATACAGGCACGGCCGCCGCAGGCTGGCTCGTAACCTTGTTACCCGTTTGGACACGGACCCTTGAGGAACGCCGTTCGCCGCTTGGCTGCAAACGCTCGGAAGCTAACCGCTCTCGGCCGCTTCACTCGTCGATCGCAGCTCAGCCGTAGGTACATGGACGGCTTATGAGTGTTCCGAGTCGAGCAACACGAACGACAACACTAGCAAAAGCAGCAACGCTCAGCGCCGAGTTGTGATGCGCCATTCTGCTCAGACGACGGCGGCGGCGGCGGCTGCTGCTGCGACGCGGTAGAGAGCAAGGGATCAAGAGCGACAGAGAGTGATGAAGCAGCTTGCTCTAAAGAAGAGCAATAACAGCTCAGTGAAGGAGCGCTTTTCCAATTGCGCATCTCATCGGGCCTGATCAGGCCGAAAGGCTCAATGCAGCGGCCGCGGCCGTTACTACCACGATTACAATAGCATAGGCTAAACACTAGGCCGCTGATCGCGTACATCGCGCGGAGCGTCAAAAGTTGCTACATTGGCTGCCCGACAGGACAGAGTCGACTACAACCAGCAATACAATGCGGACGCCGATACCAAACAGAATAGAATGGTAGGCGGCATGATTACAGAGGGAGAATAGGCTCGGCTGGGCCAACCACGAACGATACGAAACACCGCAGCCCGCACCATATGTACACTGCACTTCGTTTGTGGATATGTGCGAATATCCATGCGTGTCTGGGTGAGTCTGTTCTCTGTGTGTGAGAGAGAGTGTGAGAGGAGAGTACCCCGGGCAGATACGGTGGTACAATAGTGGCAGTGGCCAGAGACTTAGAGGGGGTAATATATTGTAGTCCTTATTCTGCTCTTTGCATCTCTGCCGGGCTGGCGATCGTTCGCGCGCGGAGCACATGATCGCGATGAAAGAAATATCGTTGTTCGCATTCTGTCGTGTTGTTGCGGCCAACATCTATAGGCGTGAAAATCCTCAAACACCTCATGAGGTAGTGGCTCGAAACGGGGCTCGGGATGTTAACAAGATAAGGCAACGATGTGGTGATGCTGGGGACAGCTAGCCAGCTACAACAGTAACATCACTGGAGAGACGTACGTCTAGAAGACAGAAGAATCTACCTGCAATAGTTCATCTGTGTTGCTGCTATTGCGGTTAGGATCAGCCGTGTATCTTCGTACTCTCGAAGGCACGTTCCGTTTTTAAGGTGACGTGCTAGAAACATAATAACAGAATGGCGCGAGTTCGCTCAAGGCATCGCACCATGACACATCGATCTCGTACGATGGGTTACATAAGAGACCTCTCTCTCTCTCTCTCAACCTATCGATCGCGTAGCATTGTCGCATTGCCTGTGTAGCTAGGGGCTGGAAGGGTAGCACTCACAGGAAAAAAAGGGGTTTATAACTGCGATTAGACTCGACTTGAACTCTGCTGATGCTTGTCACTCCTGCAAGCCACTATATTATAGGTTGCATCTCTAGTGAGACGCTCCGCGGTTGTTTCACCGAAGAGATCATTTACTGCACCAGCCATACATCTGTCTACAGGCTTTTCGGGCTTGCTGTTTTTCTAGCTCGCTAGAATATGCTAGATAACCAGCTGCAGCAGGTAAATTCGCTTCGATCCACTCTCTCGGAAGCGACGTTCCCTCAAAATTCTCTCACCACATGGTCGGCTGGTTCGACGGGGTGTGAACGCTGCTAATGCAATGATGTATCACCTCCGAGACAGCAATAGCAGTTGTTGTCGCCACCGCAGCACACCCCAGTGTCAATGCCGACGCTGAACAGCGAAGGCCGAGCCACTGCTGAGGATCGAGCCGCCACGGCCGCCGCCGCCGCCGATTGAGCGACTACATGGTTACACGCGGCTTCGCGACTGCTCTGCTCCAGAAGAGTGAGAATGAAGCCAACACAACAGCAAAGCAGGCCAACAATACGAGCCTTTTGGCCGGGTTGGCTCCATCCCTCGTTCGCCTACCTCAACACCTCAGTGGCGGCGCTGCTCAGTCGGGCCTGCCGACGCTGACGCCCGCTCTTCCCGAGGAGACCGACTACGATGATCAGCAGCACCAGCAGCAGCAGGCGCCGGCAGGCGATCGCGACAACGACGACGACTACAACAACGACTACAACTACCACTAGCAGTACGATTGCATTCGGCGTTGCGCGTAAAGCGACCTCTCGGCAAGGATCTCGTTGTTCTTCACGGATTGACAAGACTGCGAGCTGGCCTGCCGCCGATTGATGCCGATGCCGGCCAACGAGGAGAGCGATCGCCGACGGCGGGATCGCTACCGCGAGTTCAGAACAATAACAGCAACAACACGCTCGGCCGTCCGCTGTCGAGTCCGCTACAGAGCTCGCTCCGGAGGCATCCCACAGAGGCGTATGCCATTGTGTTATTATTATCACTATTATTACGATGTCGCTAAGTGCCACTGAGCGGGTCGCAGTTAGTGCCGGATGAGGAGGCAGTTTTGCTGGCCGGGTCTTGCTTCGCTGTGGCGCTACGGCCTCCGCTGTTCGTGCTGCTGCTGCTGGTGTTTCGCTCAGATCTCACCCGATGAACTCAGTAAACCTGGAGAACGGCGCGCGGATCACAAGCGAAGAGACGATAGCGAGCACATCGACAAAAATGCAACAAACGCGAAACGGGCAGAATGAACAAGGGGACTCAATCGTCAACAGCCGCAACATCGTTCGCGAGGAGGAACGTGCTCATATATATATATATATATATATATATATATAAAGGACTGTTCGATCTGTAATTGAGAAACAGTACTGCTACAGTACTGATATGATAGGCGGGAATCCACTATGATCCCCCTTGAGTTTGTTGAGAAAATCGTCAACCTAGTTCATTTAGTATATCTGATATAATGTTCCCCGAATAAGAATCTCCATGCAGAGAGTGAGTTTTGAACAAAATTCGAATCGCATACACACATTAAAGATAAAAGGTTTTCGGGCTGACTCTCAGCCAACATTTAACGCAGACACACACAAACACATTGCGAGTATCTTAGCCCCTAGCATTGTACGTAACCATAACTGCAAATTATTTCTTATATATATATAGGCCATGGCTCGAAAAGGCGACTGCCAACTAGATATCAACTAGCACAATTGCGTACCGAGTGTGTACCTATACAGGCAGACACAGACACACACACACGCGCGCAGACACATCTATATGGCGCTCGTTGTTCTTTCTCTTATGACCAAGCCCGGATCCTCTGCCAAAACGATCCTCTATTCTTGTTCGCCTTTGGCAATTGCTGCTTTCTAGCCCTTTGAGTGGGTTCACTCTGGCGGAATCGCCGAGGCCAAATAAACAGCTCGCTCCCACCAACACTAGCCGTGTGTGCGCCACTTTTCGCGAGGTGGCGGCGGCGGCGGCGGCGGCGCCACCGCTGGCGACTGCTCATGCTGCTCACATGGCCGTTTAATTCTCACCCTCAATTCTCTCTTCGAGCGGCGACCAGCGATTGAGGATCGAGGCGGCGGCGGCGGCTTCTGCCGAATTCTGCTGCTGGATTCTCTTCAATCGACTCCTCTTGGCTATCGTTCACTCTCTAATTCATCGTGCTCGTTCGGCCGTGGTGCACACCACCCATTGCTGATATAATAGATGGGCTAGTATTCCATACATATATATATATATATATATATATATATATATATATATATATATATATATATATATATATATATATATAGTGCAATGTGGTACCGAAGAGCCGCCAGCCTATCTGACTGAGTGTGGCTTTGTATCCGCGCATCCATCGATAACGCACGCCACATGGCCTTCATTGTATCTAGTGTAATGTGAAAACAACTTACGAGTACGCAAACACGTTCATGTATCCACACAGAGAGAGAAAGAGAGAGATAGAAAGAGAGAGAGAGATGCTCATGAATATATCGTCCTAAAGGGGAGAATTGCAGCACATTGCATATGCTCGAGTTCAGCAGCACACGCAAAGTCTATCCGCATCGAACTTCGAGTTTCGGCAGAATTACTACTATTCTGCAAGTATGCTCTAAAGCAGAGTGTCAGGAGGGTGAGTACCGCTTCCCCTTATGCTTGAACGGGCGTGTGTGTGTATATATATATATATATATATATATGTATATCTGTCTATATATTCGAATGTATGGCTGTTTACATGTTTATGCTGCCAGCAGCAGCAGCCAGCCAACGACGACCGCCAGCAGCCGATAGTCTCTGTTTAGACTTCACGTCGACTTGGGACCCGACCCGACGAGTTCGCATGATTGCGTCCCACATTGATTGCACCACATCGCTGCGGCAGCGCCATCGAAGCAACCACCAGCAGCAGCAGCAGCACCACCAACAGCATTCGACTATGTGTCGTTCTTTCTTCAGTGTGCTCATTCGTCGACCTCACGTTTCCATCCTCCGATCAAACGAAGTCGAGTCAGAGAGAGAGAGAGAGAGTCACGGTCAGAGACGGCGGTGTCAGATCGTCAATCTGTCTGGTATCGCCGTGCAAGTCATAATGCCTATGTAGCCGCCGGGGCGGCCTGTTGCGCTGGGTTCACAGCCAGCCGGACACGGCTACTATGGCCGCGGCCGATGACGACGACGACGACAGCGAGCGGCGGCAGCGGTCGCTGCCGCCAACCGAAATCATTAAGGCAACTGAGCACCGATTGTCCCGTCGATGGCACCTTCATCAATCTTCGCAGGCGGGCGCATACAGCAACATCGCGCGCTAACGCACACAGCAGCCACACAGACAAACAAACACGTTCACTAACTCAGCGAGAGAGAGACAGGGAGATCCCTCTTACACAGCGATATATATATATATGTATATATATATTCGTATGGGATGGCGGTATACGCACACATAAGAAAGTCTTCTTCGGGTGTTGAGTGACCCGGCGCTGCGGCGGCGGCGGCGGCCTTAGCAAGAAGTTGTTTGTAAACGTTGTTTCTGCTGCTGCTGCCGCTGACCAACGAGAAAATTCGTCGCCACAGCTGCTGTCAATAGTGGGCTGATTGGTGCTCGTATTATAACTAGTGTAATACTGCAATTATACAGAGGAATAGCCACGCGACGCGATGCTGCCTCGGCGTCGGGCAGCGATCGGCTTCGACATCAGCGTGTGTGTGAGAGAGAGAGAGAGAGAAAGAGGAGCGCTGGTGGCCACGGTTACGCACGCATCGTGATTGTCTATGAGCGGACGAACGATCAACTAAGGAAGTGGCCAACGGTGACTACAATACCATGGGCAGAGTATGACGCGTCGCTGCCATAGAGCAATGAGGACAAAACTGCGGCCGCGATTAAACTTCACGATATTCGTTTCACTCCGCGTTGTCCTGTGCGCGTTGAGTCCGCGCTGCGGACACACGCTCGGGTGGATCGTAAATGAGTGTACTGATGTGTCCACGGGAGACTCAAGTATCAGCGTCACGGGAGAATGTTGAATGTCAATGGACAATCCCATTAAGGTCCAATGGGATCATTGGAACCTGTGAAATTGTGTATGTGAGCGTGTATATAAGTGAAACAGAGAGAGAAATAGAGAGAGAGGAGCGGAGAGAAACGGCACTCGTTAGTTGGTCGAGTCACTTTTTCAGGTTTATATACTCGAATACATCGTATCGTACACGGGGGTAGCTTGCTTTACAAAGTCTCGTTTCGCGATGTTTTGTCTGATGATGCACACCATACGATTGCGTTCCTTTAGCACCACACGGCCACGTCTCTAAATCGACTAGATCTCCAGTCGATAACCACGATGGTGTAGAATTAATACTGCTCACATATAAGAGATAAATAAGGCTGCATTAGAATAAATAATAGCACATGTATGCCATACCACAGACACTGTAGCCTGCCACAACAACTACACGCAATATCTACGTATTTCTACCGCAGAGCGACGCGTAAATCGTCGCTCCATTTCTCCATCCCCGTCAAAGATGTCTAGAACATCTTGGACGGCGACAGTGACGCCAATACGCGGCCAGAGCAAAACGCCGTGCAATATTTTTGCGAATGTCTGGTCGGCTACCGAATCTGATGGCGGTTCGTATCCGGCCGAGCCCTCCGCCCTGACGTGTCGCCGACGAGACGTCACCCATCACAGTGATACTCGTTACTAATCGCGTTGACAGTGGTGGCCTTACCGCCAGCGGTCGTCCAATGCTCATCTATTTGTACGACCATGACGCTACCGCAGGCCATCATGCAATTGGCGGGCTATCCCGGGCTAGCCCGCGGCGCGCGCGCGATGCGATTCGATTCGCCCACACACGCGTACAGACCTATGTACAATGATAATGATACACCCAAGTCCAACGCAACTCACCGGTCGGTCACCGTGCGACGGACGCCTAGCTACAACGAATTACTGCCGTTCCCGATGCTGCGGCTGCTGCTGCTGCTGTAGAAGGCAGATCTCGTCGACAAGTTCAGCGTCTTCGACACTTGACACTTGTCACGCTGTCGTGGTCGATAGTAGGACACGGCATAAAGCGATCTCTTGCACAAGGAGGGATTGTTATGGACGAGTCGGCTGGGCAGAGAGCGGCTCCCGGACCGGTTCACGTCCGGGCCACGTTGCCGGTACGGCACGTGTCGTACGCAGCAGTGGTCGCAGCGACAGCGGTCGAAGGAAACGCGGACTGTGGGAACCGTCGAGGTTCTCCCTCGTTACTGATCGCTTGCTCGTGTAGTGGTCACCCGATGACGCGATGGACACAGCACAAGTTTGTCATGGATTCAATGGAAGTCGAGGAGGAAGGCACAGCGCACCAGTTGCTTTCAGTAGTTAGTCGTTGCAAGTTTGTCATCGCCGAGACGGTGTGCTATTCGATGTTGGCGTCTGTTTTCTAAGGAGATCGATCTGAGGCTGTTGGGCCTCGCTTGTCGGCTCGAATTAGCAATTGAAGCGGCAACAGCAATCGCAGAAAATAGTGTTGTGTATATATATATATACATATAATATATATATATATATATAAATATACAACGAGGGCGCAACAAGCAGCAATGTCTAGCCAAGCTGTCACCAGACAACGGTGGCAAAAGCGATTTTTGCAATGAGCTTAACTAACTCGAGTTCACCCGCTCTGGTTCTATATTACCGACCGGGTAGCGGCTCTGCGGAGGGAGTTGACCGGCGAATCAACGAGAGCTCGCGGAGAAGTCCAGCAACTGTATACACATAACATCACACAACCGGCCATTTAGCGTCAACCGAGTGCCAGCAATAGACGTAGAACAACAACGACGACGACGACGACTGTAACAACAACAACAACAGCAATAACGACGACAACAACAACAACAACAAACACCACGAAGACAGCAGCAGCAGCAACAACAATCACGAAACCCCTAACTCCTTCGATTTGTCTTGGCCGTAGCAACTAGTTCAATGATCTATCTCGCCCACTATGTACGTCCGCTCGACGAAGGACCGTGATTCGCGGCGGCTCGCGTTCTCTACCAGTCGTAGGGCACAACGACCACCAGCCTGACAGTCAGTTCAAATCGAACGCACGGGGTGATGATGGTGAAGAGTATACACAGCTATCTATACTTAGGCAGGCCGCGCAGGCAAACCTGAACGCGCACGCATTCATCAGGACCTGAACCTCACTCAGATCGAGAGACAAACTCCGAACTGCACCGCACTGCACTTTGTTACCGCTGTACTTCGCCCCTTGTTAGCGCGCCTTGTTTCCTCGATGACGTCCCACGTTGCTGTTTCAACCTTCTCCACGCTCCGCTGTCCGCGTTGTTGCCGTCGTTGCACTTGTTATCGCTCACATCGGCTTTACTGTTGCGGTTGATACTGCCGACCCGTCGTACGGACACGAGCACATTCGCTTGCTGCTGCTGCTACTACTGCTGCGACTGATGTTGCTGTGGTTGTTGTTGTTATTGTTGCTGCTGCTGCTGCTGGTGGCAATCTCGTAGCTATTCCAATTTCGAGCCGCGGCTCACCGTCGTCAAATCGCGCTTTCAGTTGCCTCAGCTGCCGCCAGTCGCTCATGCCATGTTGTTGCTGCTGCTGCTGCTGTTGGTCACGTTGCTGCTGGCAGATATCGGGGCTCAGCCGCATGTTGTTGGGCCTTCGCGGCGCGTCTGCCGACGCCATCTTCCCGTCGCATCCATCCGTGCGCTTGACGTCGGGCTCGCCGCTGCGCCGTTCGGCTGTACCCAGAGCCTGCCGCTCAACGCGCAGTCGACGGACGGCGCCAGCAGCGGCTGTCTCTGACACGTAAAGGGGCGGAGCTAGAAAAAAAAGATCACCAGGGGGAGGGACAGGGCGGAGCCAACATAAGCATCAGCGCGCGCCCGCACACAACCACCGAGGGTCTCGCACACACAGACAGAGACAGTCGGATATGCCGGCGCGGCGCACACAGCCGAGCAGCTGACGACGGCTGCAGCCAGCCGAAGTCGGAGAGAAAGACACGGAGACAGAGCCGCGGGCTCACACATCCTCAGCAAGGGGCTCGAGTCAGCCAGCGCGCCGGTGGAACGGAGCAGCGGTGGCGACGGCGGCGGCGGTGGTGGCAGACAGAGTCACGTTGGACACAGGAGCGAACGCCGTCGCCAGACGGAACCGACGCCACCGACGCCGCCGCCGCCGTGAGGAAACGGAGAGAGAGGGAGAGAGAAAGAAGGAAACAGGGAGACACAGCTCGGACGCAGGCACCCATCTCTCTCTCTCTCTTCGTCTCTGTCTGTCTGGCGGGCTGGCTAACGCTCCGTTGGCCTGCCGGCGCCCTGGCCACCACCACCGCCGCCACCGCCGTCGGGAGAGAGGGGACCGCTATAGCATGCTACACATGCGACGATCGCCAGTCAGTTGTTGGATGTTGTCTGTTGGCTCTCAGTCGGAACGGGAGGGAACGGAATGGAGTAAGCGGTTGGTGTCGCCGCTGCTGCTGCCGCCGCCGCCGCCGCCGCTGCGTTGTTGTTGTCGTCATCCTGGTGGTTCTTTCCACCCGGCGGCGGCGGCGGCGACGCAACGAGGAAGAAACTAACTCGGACGATCGGGGAGAGAGGGCGCTGCTGCAACTACTGCTCCGGAGCTCCGACCGAGAGTGGGTATCTCCTCTGAGCGGGTCGAGTGGAGCTGCGACGAATGCAAGAGACGGCGGAGCGCGCAATCCACAACGGGCGAATTCAGCTGGCAGCCAACTGATTTCGACTCGAGTGTCTGCGCCGGCGCTTCTGCGAGTGTGTCTCTGTTTGTGTGTGTGTGTGTGTGTAAGGTGTGTTTGTATTGCTTGAGTCAATTTTTGGCCAGTGCACACACAAAAGATTTGTTCGTTGGATGGCCGTTAGCTTCGATAGATTGCTGATGAAATTTAAAAAATATTTGGTGATATTTAATGTACGATTCGAGCGCAACTTAGCCGCGATCTCGTTGAATAACGAACGCCAATGCGGAGAGCTTGCTGCAAGAGACAACAAGCGTGCAGCGTCCTTCTTTATCGTTGGGAATGTCGCTAATTTAGGCTATTATTCGATAAAACTGCCCTTTTGTATTGTGCGGCGCCGTTGCTAATAATATGATGATATCAGGACCACATCCAAATAGCTATAACCCATTTGCTAATTAAGACGGGTAATCGACAGACGGCTCCTGATTACATATAGAATAATATAGAGTTATTGGGTGGCTTTCGGGTGAGTATCGTGCGGGTCTGTGGGTGCTCGGTAGTATTAGTCTCAAGAGGAGATGCTGTATGAATGAATGAATAAGTATTCATTTGGGCAGGGCAGTATCGTACGAATCGAAGCGACGTAGACTGTCCGCTTGGGCCGGACCCAGATTATTGATTTGATTTGGCGGCCCGAACTCGCCAGCTGGATATCAGGTACCTGGGATTCTTCGGCAATCACAACGTTGGCAGCAGGCATCACTTAGGCGAGCAGCTCTCTGATATTGAATATCATTCGGGAGTATACATCTACCTGGCAGAATAATATTATTCCACGTTGACTAAATATAGGTGCGGCTTCGGCCGCGTCCGCGTGGTCGGAGAATCTCTCTCAATTACAATTGTCTCGGCTGCTACCGTGAGTGCTGCCGTGAAGGCAGTCCTCGTAGAGGTAAGCCTACCCCTGAACGTCGGGGCACTATGCAATCCACGAACACGGAATCACACTAACAACCGCGTCTCTGCGATGGTCCATCTAATAAATAATAATGATCTAATAATAATAATTATTATTATTATTATATTCATAATTACTACTACTACTACTATTATTAAATATGAATCCATTATTCGAACTGTCATTATAATTGTTATCGTCATCATCATCATTATTGTATTATTATTATTCTTATTATTATTAGTACTATTTGATTAACACAGTATGATTATTTCATATCGTGCCTTTTAGTCCATCTGAGTTCATTATTGACAACGCCGGCCGGTGAATGCTAATTGAAGCATTTTGACGATGCGGGCAATGGCGGGATACATACAGTTATTATTATTATTATTCGATAGTGTATTGTCGTTATTAGCAGTAGCAATTACAGCAGACAATTACACAAGGTTTTTCAGATGGCCCTTCAGCGGTCCTGTGAGCCCCCCTCCACCACCAGCGCCCTGCTGCGACCACCGCCAGAATCGACAAGACGACATCGAGCTACGAAAGGCTTTCGACTGATTCGCTATCACCGCCAGCAGCGCAGATGGACGGCTATCGCCGTTGTTCTGGCCCTTAGGCTGGCTTCTGTGGTACGCGGCAACTCGATAAAATGAATGACAACCGTCCAACGGCCGGGTGACGACATGAGCGTCACATCGCATAAAACAACGCAGTGCAGGTAGGTATACGGAGAAAGAGAGAGAGAGAGAGATGGATGGCAAAACAGACAAACATATGTGGAGACACGACAGCAGTGAATCTCAGGAGCTGAGATTCGATGAGGCAATTCCTGTTGCGTACGGATACTCGTTTACACAAATATACACGGAGGCTGGTAAACAGTCAGAGAGCCGCATCGACAGAGATATCTACACGGAGACTGAGCGAAGATATTACACTTAGCGAGACATTGGACATTCGGCGGGCGCAGCTAGACGAACGAGCTATGCGACTGTGTTGGCAGTGATGTTAATATATATATCGGTTGGCTACCCACCTTACTGCCCATAGATTGGTCAGCTTCCGTTGATGTAATTGCTATGGTATCATATAATATGTACGTCGGGGCAACGAGAGAGGCCGTCACATGTGAGGGATGTGAGCATTATGTCGCAGCATCGTGGAGCTTTATTGCAAGAGGAAAACCAGAGGCAACGGGACAACGGATCGGACATAAGCAATGGGGCCGAAAACCGTTGCTTGATACCACGGCTTGGAGATGGTTGCTATCCGTGTTACAGGCAATCGAATGATATATATATATATATATATATATATATATATATATATATATAATCGATCGCTGAAACAGTAATTCGATTAACAGTGTATGGAGAATATTTGACAAGTTAATGTTTTACGGCGGCGACGCCATTAATCGCTTGGATATCGACATTCGAGAAGGCAGAGTGGACTCTCACGTTCACGTTCGAAATTGACTATTACATTGAGTATGATAAGACGTCCCAATTAGGTTACCGAATTATCATTAAATTTTCCACAATTTGCTACGCAGGTGGTCAATCAAATTGGATTTGTATTTGATCACCGAATCACTATACGATAGCTTTCCCGAAGCAATTTCCAGAGGGGGTCGAATAATGCATAACCATCGTATCCCAGTTAAAACCTGCAGAAAAAAAACCCCACACTAAAGGCTACAGCAAAAACGAATGACGTTCACCGTTTACTCGACGACCGGATGTACGAGCTGTACGAGCTTTTCAGTATTCCTTTCGTACCTGTTGGCCAATAACGTCACTGTTGCCTAAACACATCTTTGAATATCCGCCCCAGGTTCATCTTTCGACGGAGAGGCACGCAGGCCCAGTCGCGTGCTCGAGATCTTCAAACACCAGTGGACCCATGGCTAAACATATAGTCGAGATCGAAAATCCAACAGCCCAAGCAGAGGCAACGAACAAGCCGCCGCTTGGATCGCAGTTAGTGAGTGGCACACACGAACGTGAGGCAACATCGTCGCGAGCACGTTTGTGGAGGTCACGACCGATATCGCCATCCCTTGGCCCCGCTCTCCCCTGGAACTAACCGCATACATGGAGAGCGGACCACGGCGCGTCGGCTCGAATTAAGCAGATAGGAACCAGCGGTGGCGGCGGCGGCGGCGGTGGCCAGCCTCTGTCTGAGTAGTTGTAGTATTGGACGACTAGGGTAATAGCCGGTGGAATAGTAGGCCGAGAGTGTGCCAATGCCTTCAGCCATGTAATAATAGCCTGCGGGCCCGCCCTTGCGCCGTGTGCATATAGCGCCGATAAGAGAGATCTCGAGAGAAGGGGAGTAGGAGAGAGAGAGATATCTGTATCGGTGGCTGCCGTGGTCTCTAGCCACCAGCTATGACAGGTATCGTTCAGGGTGTCTGTCGTTCGGGGCCTTGAGACCGTCGGCCTGATGATGGGCTCCGTTTTCTAACCGGCGCGTCTTGGCAAAACGGCGCAATGAAGAGGGGGCGCATCGCGAACGATCGGGTAACGAACGACTTCGAGGTAACTCCACTTCATCACAAACGAAGTGGACACGGAAGAGAAAGAGAGAGATCGTATATCGCCGTCCATATCTACCTATATAGCATACATATTTGACGTATTCTGCCTACCTGTACGGTCCAGGGTTGCTCGAACATCATGTCGTACATCGTTGAAAGGTTCGTTCTTTGCTTGGGTGGCTACCACTTGAACTACTAGGTCTAGAACTACAACGACGACCACGACTATGCTATTCACTGTGACAGCTACACGAGTAGCGGTGGTTACGCGGTCGCTTCGACGACGTTCAGGCCACTCCGCCACGTCGAGCCGTAGGCGGGCGGGCGGGCGCCAGCAAACAATCGAGTCAGCGTCGACGACGCACGACCCGTCACGTCAGCCTCCTGCCGTAGCTCAAAGCCCAGAACTCGGCTTGGCCCGGCTGAGGCGAGCGATGACCACCACGACGGCGGCGGCGGCGACGGCGGCGGCAGTGGCCGTTGATGCCGCACGCCAGTCCGCTACGGGAGGAGCGTGGAGATAACTCGAGCGTGGTGGTATCGTATTTGGGTTAGTCCAACATTAAAAAATCCAGCAGGGGAAAAACGTTGCCGTGGTCTCGTGATATATTCGATCGGCGATGACGGTAGCGCCGCATTCAGACAAATAAGTGACTATTCACGTGTGAACACACACACACACACACTCACATTGACGCACGCGTTGACCAATGACGACACAAACAGAACACTCGACTACAACAACACACAATTCTCCGGACGACGATCGCGGATGTGATGATGATTCGGTTCGTAATCGACGAATCTCGTAAACGTGTGTACGACTCGAATGATGAATTCGTTGTGAAATCTTCCTCTTGATTCTACTGCTTGACCGGGTGCACAACACACTTTGTAACAATTCAGCGTTCGCTGCTGCTGCTGATACTACAGCTACGTCTGTGAGTAGAAATGCTGCGGGGGTGCGTGCATGCGTGTGTCTATCTACCCCGAGTCGACTGCGAGATCAGTCATGAAGGTAGACTCGGAACTACTGCGGTGCTCGCGGTCTGGTACACATCGAGCGGGCTAAGGCGTTCAACGAAAGCTCCGGGGGCGGCGGCGGCGACGGCGGTGGTGAGCTTTTTCGCTGCTTTTTGTTGATGGCCGTTTCTCGGCGTCTCACGAACTTTGTCCTCTCGCTCTTGCTTCTGTGGCGGTCGCCGGTGAGGACTGGCTGCCGTTCAGGGCGGTTTTGTGTTCATCCGGCTGTCGCGCGATGTGGTCTCTTGCAACAACCTCTTGCCGTTGCGTCCGTGTCGTGTCTACGGGTTCTAACCCCGGCTGAGAGTCAGCGAAAGCAATATACAGGCTCGACGTGTTGTCCTTCTCTCCCAAAGCAGACAGTCGACTCCGCCCAGTTGAGAGGGCTCCCCTTGAGAGCGTCCGCCGCTCAGGCTGCTCAGGCCGCACGGCCGCTCAGCAGGCCCAAACAGCAGCAGCAGCAGCAGGACCAGGCCGGGAGCACGGCGCTCTCCTTCTCTCCAGCCGGCTGGGCAGTCGGGGGGTTGCGCCGCTCTCGTCGTCTGGGGAAGGAAGCAAGTTGCGGGATGCCGCGACGGGGGCTGCTTGAGGTCTGGTGGGACTTGTGCAGAGGCGGCGGCGGCGGCAGCAGCAGCAGCAACCACCACCACCACCACCGACCAACCTGGGTTGTTTGCTTCGTTGGCTGCTTGTTCCTCGAGGGTTGTTGGCTAGTTGGATTGCTGCTGCTGCCGCCGGAGTGGCTCGATGTGAAAAGTAGCTGGGAAGACAGAGAGCGAGGACGGACGGGAGACGATCGCTGGTGCCACATAGACACATTTCGTTAGGGGCATCGTGCCACAGCATCTAGCACGACACAGGATATGGGAAGATGAACCTTGCTCGGGATTGGATGGAAGCGGCAACGCCAAGGGGTGAGGCTGCTGCTGCTTCGGCTTTGATCTGTGCGGTAGCGTCGCTCACAGACTGGGCCGGCTGCCCAGCTTACGCTGGATACTCGCAAGCAGCTCCATGCGCGGGTTACGTCAGTAGAGGGCATACATTCTACCACAATCGGAGAGACATGGCCTGTGTCGCGCACACACACAGCCTGTCTCTGACTCTCCAAGAGCAGCGAAATGATGACTCTCCACTCTGTGTCTCCATCTCTGACACTCTCGCTCCAATTCCCGATTTCTATCTATCTGCCCTCGCCCGTTTCATCTTTATCTTCGAACAAACCTGAGCGAAGCAAGACACGAGTGGGGACCGCCGAGCAGACCCAAAGGGTATGGTCCTGAGCGGCGACGGCGGGCGCAGTGGCAGCAGAAGTCTCAGAAGCTGGAGACTACCCAAACCACCCGATCAGGCCGAGCGCGGGGGATGGCCTGTCGAGTCGTTCGTTGTCAGCCTTTAGCATGTTAAGAAGGCGTTGTCGGGGGCAGACGGGAAGCTGCTTGCCCGGTTAGTTTGCTGCGGCTGCTGCTGCTGCTGCTGTCGCCAGGGGTTGTAACCGCAGTAGGGTGGCATCGCTGCGGCCGTCGGGCGGGTGGGGCCAAGGAACGCGAACAAGCTGACAGGGAGAGGGAGACTGCAAAAGAGCTAAAGAGAAGCAACGCATAGCTTGAGAAGCAGCAGTGCCGAACTCCGGAGGTAGCAGCGACACTAATGAAATGATGGCCACCCCCCACCACCGGCACGATCGGATCCCCAACAGAGAGCACAGCCAGATCAGGCCAGATCAGACTAAACGAAGCAGACCACACGGGCGCCATCGCAGGTCCCATCGGTCAGGAACAGCCGACAGCAGGGTCCTCGAGCCGGGAGCGTCGTAGAGACACAACAAGCTCTGTCTCACGAGCCAGCAGCGTCCTGTCCGCTGGCCACTGTAGGGTAGGGGAGACACATTTAAAACGGACGAGAAGGGCGAAAGCGAACTGTCGTTGGATTTCGATAATGAAACACAACCGGTGGAGCAGATCAGATTGGCAGAACATGAAGGGTGTCTGATCAGCCACTGGCAATCAGACACGCCGATCCGAGTATCTGGCCACGAGACTAGTGAATGTAATGAATGTATTGAATAATAGTTTGTAATAGTTTAACAATAGTTTTAATTACGTATTCAGTGTCGTGGTATTGCGGGTGACAGAGCGCTTCGAGCTGTCACAAATTGGATAGCGATCTATTCCTTAATATACACATACGAAGTAACCAAATGCATATGACGTAATGTAAACAGCCGTGAATAATGAATAATATGTGTTCGAGTGAATCTCAGGCGGATGACGCGTATAGCCATAAACTGAATAGCAATCGCAGTGCAATCAACCTCGTCATGTCGCTCACGCCGAGCAACTAAGTGTTCGAGTCGAAAAACTTCGTTCTAATATGGCGATAACTCGTTTGCAGCTGGCATTCATCGTACTTGGGCCGCTGTTATATATATATATATATATATATATATCGAGACAGCCACCCACTAGCAGCAAGTGGATCGACAACGATCAGCACAGCAAGAAAAATAATGGGCCAACTACGGCGTCTATCTATCCATCAATCAACCTATTACTTATTCATCTTCGTTCCACAAATCACAATGAAGCGGCGAACACTTATTCGATCTCATATCCACACCGAGCCGATGGCGAGTGGCATGATACAATTTTGACACAGCACCGTCAACAGCATCAGCATCAGCAGCAGCAGCGTTGCCCTGCCACAACATTGTCATTTTGATAAGAAAGGCAACAAGAACTACGATGAATAGTAGAAGTGAGCGTAGCAATAGGGCAGCAGCAGCAGCAGCAGTAGTATGTCCTTTAGCGAGATGGGCGGAGTTGTTGATTGCGCATTGAAGTGCAGCGGCGTTTTGGAGCGATGGTCCCCTCCCGAGCATCGGCGCAGCACCGCCTCGAGCCGTCGAGCTCCCACCGCTGCCGAAACGATACTAGATTACTATAAGTGGCTGTCCACAGTGGTGTGAACAGCAACGAGAGGACGACGACGATGCGGATGATGATGATGATGAGAATAAGCAACGTCAAGATCACATCGACGAGTCGAAACCACGCGCGACGAATGAGCCCGCCCGGCGAGGCCGATGCGACGAGATTCCCTTTGTGAATATATGTGTAATATATATATATATATATATATATATATGTATACGGTTCTGCAACGAGAGCTTTGGCGACAATCGGCTACAACCTGCGGCCACTGTGACAACTGCTAACACCACTCCTGTTGAATTACAATACAGATGACGATGGCTTCTGCAATGGCGGCGGCCCGCAATAACGAATGAAGAGGCAATCATATTCTACTACATATGTAGCTACAGACAAACGGAACGATCGACCTCTTGAAGACGCCCACCGTTGTCGGCGTGAAGATCCACGTAGACAGTCCCCCGCACGCGAACAGGATCCACTGGCAATACATGTAGCACGGCTGTTTTGATGCGCAACTCGTTCGTAAGAGCCAATGTAATATACGGAAAGTCGAAAAATGACCGACCTCACATTTGTAACGATCACGAACCAATACAAGAATCATGAGATGAACGAGAAATATAGTTCATATATAGTTTAACGTGGACGATAACGATTTCGTAGAGTACAGCCAATATAGCTATAATAGATGTGGATATAGACATATTCGTTCTGGTCGATTTGAGAACATCTCTATTTGACAGTTGTACAGAGCGCGTGACAAGCGGACTGGCAAACGGTACGAACTATTTACTCTAAGTCCCGTGCCTACTCACGCTGTCACTTTCTTGCCGTTAAACTGTGCGCTATTCATTGCGAAAATTCGCCCGTACAGACAACGATCTCTGTTTAGGTCGCACCTTGAAGGGTCGCTTGCGACTCGCGTGTGGTCGGCAGCCTCAACTTTGGCGGCTGCTGCTAAATCCCTCACGGCTCGGAACAGGGATTCGTCTCAGACAATTTAGTTCTGAAGGAGATGATGCCGCGGGTGCCACGACTCGACAATATCTAGTCGAGACGTCCCCTTTCAATCGCTCTCTGTCTCTCTCTCGCGCGCGAGGGTTGAATCGAACGCTGAGAGCTTGTGGCACCAGAGGCTGTTCCACTCACGGGCGAACGATGTGCCCGCGACGATTAGATACGCCATAGACACATAATCTCCGCACTGACAGCGAAGGCGAAATACGATAGGCCTCTACTACTGATGCTTAATACGAATAGTGCGATTCAATTGCTCCAACCATCAACGGCCAGTGATCATCATTGTGTACTTGCTAGTGTTGTTGCTGCTGCTGCTGTTGTTGTTGCTGTCGTCGTTGTTGTTGCCGTGCTTGATATTGTTGCGGCTGTAGGCGATATCAGGATGGAAAACGAAATGAGAACCTTTTGTTGGTTCTTGAGCACGCGAGCGGCGTCGAGTTTCCTTAACACGCGGGTGGCGAGGGGGGTGTCGCTTGGCTGGGATATCTGGGGGGAGCCTATAGGAAATCTATTGATGGCCACCGCAGGTGTCCTGTCTCCCGTTCAACGTTGGCCTGACGAAGAGAAACCGCTGTTGGTTCGAACGGAGGCTCGAAGAAGACACCGTGCTCTATGAGAACACAGTAGCGGTACAGTAGAAACACCTATGAGTAGCTTTTCCTAACACGTAAATACCACAATGTATATTCATGTTGAATGTCTGTCGAATGAGCCGTCGGAATATGTTTCAGCATGCAACGGAATCCATTTCAAATGTTACCGCCTATTAAAACAAAAATCGTGCATCTTAGATTTTCTGGGTTGTGTTTCATACTATAGCCTACATTTGCCTCGAAGAGGCGCGACATTTTTAAGTTGGCATTTTAAATCAAATAGATTATTTAATCAAAAGCGCGCTGTATCAGTGTATCGCGCTCCTCGATTGTGGGAATCCCCGTAGTAATTATGGCTCCACTCGTGCGAAAAATATATCCAGTCATGGAAACGATCAAATTCACTCGGCATTCCCCTACGCACAGCCTTGAGCAGCCTCTGAGCAACGGCGGCTGTTGCATAAGCAGTCGGTTAGCAAATGCCAACTCGCTACCAAATCGAGCCACACACACACACACTCTATCTCTCTCTCTGCACCGAGGTGTCTGATCCCAGAGCTGGCTGATGCATTGAACTTTTCGTTTCTTCGTTATTTCCGCCATTTTTTTTCTTTGTCCTATCCCCGATCTTCCACCTTGAATCTTCATCAATCACAGATTAACTCGAGCCATCTAACACGATCTCGAGCGCTAATGATCAGAAGATGTTAAGTACACGACGTCAGTCTGCCTTCATCATTGATGGCACCAGCATTGATGCCATGATATGGTCGTTGTCGTCGTTGTCGTCGCCGGATCCTCAAAATAGCCGCCCTAGTTCGAGGGACAAACCGGGCGCACGGCGTATGCGCGCGGTTCGCATGCTACCCTACGATGGGATGGGTGGCGATATATATATATGGCCGGCGACATCGTGGCCACCGACGCCAGATCGCCAGCCGGTTGGTCGAATCCTCGAGCGAAAGCAAGAAGCGACAAGATCGAAAGTCTACAGTGCTCTCTGTTCATGGTGGTGTCTCCTACATCGCCATAGCTTTAGGCTGCCACTGCTTCTCATGGCAGAGTAGGTTGGGCCGGTAGCGAGGCAGACATTGGGGGACAGAGGCCGTTCGTTCGTTGGTTCGTTCGTTTCAGATCGTTCGGATCTCTCTGCGTCATAGTGGACTGACTGTCCCCATCAGTTCGACTCAGCAGATGTAGTAACGATCCAGGGGGACATATGGAGTCGTCAGCGATCCGCTGGTGACGATCGGAGAGAGCTGCTGACAGAGAGCGAGCGAGCGAGAGAGAGAGAGAGTTGTGTGTGCTTCGGAGTTGTTGGCTGAGATTCGGAAAACATCGAGGAGAGCGGCCCAAAGTGGCCCCGCGTCGGCATAATATATATACAGACACACACACACATACACAACCGAGCATGGAGAGACAAACGCACTCTCCCACACCACGGTGTATAGAAATATGAGCGAACCGCCATATCGCTTTTTTGGTCGCCTATTGCCTCGTCACTTGCGAGATTTATTATAAAGATCTGTGCGACCAAATCCGGTGGCTAAAACTACCATGCTTATAACATACATACATATACATATTCTAATGAGATATTCAACTTCAGCACCGGTATTCGAATACAGATCGTTTATAGCCTCAAGAGCATTGAAACAACTGTTGAGAACAATTTTCGTCAGATGAAGAGTACCCGCCCTCATCAACACATCACCACCAGCTATCTTCGTCGGATAGCAAGTGCTTGGAAGGGATAGTCAAGGCAGGCGGTCAGTTTTCGGGATCAAGCACTTCGGCTTCGATGCTACGAAGTTTCGTCTCCATCCGCCTTGATCGTGGCTGGCGCGAATTGACTAAATCATACGCCGATGCCAACTGTGGATCAGGGCCATAAGGCCGTCTAACTCAAGATTTGTCGAGGCTCCCAGGAGGACTGACATCACCGGTAACTTCTCAAGAAATGATGGTGACGCATCGTAATCACACGTCTCTCGAATCGAAATCACATGCTTGTTTGTTCAGTCGTGGTGAAAAAACAGGAACACTCTGTTATGAAACTGAGCTCGATCAACTGCCGGCCATAATTGTAATATATGCTACAGCAGAAGTCCGGCTACTACACACGAGCCCTGCCGTGTGACATGTAAGAGAGCTTAAGCATTGTAAAATTGCAGCTCCTTCAATAAACCAATAAACCTTTACCTTTACTTTACCGTACACTCCATCGGAACGTTCATATATGAGTCAACAGTGGATGCCTATGCTGAGTTTCATATTTCGATATCAAGAACACTCTGTGCAGAATTCGATTCGCTCTATTCATCTTCGACGATACCAGCCGTAACTCGAGTGGTCTACCCCAAAGGATGTCATCGTGCCGAATTCAAATGGGCTGTCTTCCTGCCAACGATTATGGGTCCCCAAATAGCTAATCAGTTAAGTAGTCAACGATGATCGTAGTTGTAATTGTGAATTCGCAAAATGACATACTGTCCACAGTAAGGTAGACCGGCATATTTACTTATCTCAGGTCAGCTTTTTTCTACTTGTAACAACGTCACAAAATCTTCTTAAATCTGCCTAAAGCTCGTACGGCTGTCGCTCTCGAGGGACTCCCACTGACAAGTGTACTACCACACTGTTTAATGTATTGAAGAGCAACATCACTCGTGGCGATAGCCCCATGTGTGTGGTGATGTCTAAATTCAGGTGCAACACAGCTACGATTCCCGCACTGCAGTCGCGGTTGTTCGCGTTAAATTGTCGGCAGAAGCTGGCCACGTTTACGCCTGTTCTACTCCTGCGGCATCTCAGTTTCAGAGAGACAGATAGGCCTACCATAATGTTAATAATTTTCGATAGAGACAATCGCTATCGGCAGAAGGCCGGTCTCTTAATCTACGTCTACCTACACACACATATATATATATATATATATATATATATATAAATATAAAAAAAATGCTCGCCCGCAAACGGAGCAGTGTATGCCGGCGTGCGTATGCTTTTGAATGAAATCACATTTGAATTCAGCACGGCAGCATGAGAGGGCCAAACGGTCGGCTTTGCTAGCATGTTACGGGACCAGGATGAGGGAGCGGTTTCAAACGAGCGAGCAGCTATTTCGTCGTTTTTTCATCTACCCCTCGCAGTCGTATTTGAAAGCTGCCCCGGCCAGTTCCCTCGGCTCGTGGCTGTTCGAAGTCGATGGCTGTACACATTTCGAGTGGTAACTGGCTCCAATTGAGGTCACGACTGCCCACTGATTGACGCGGCTATCGTTCGCTTGGCGTAAGCTGCTGCATTGTGTGTTCGCGCGAGAACATGAGGCTGCTGCTGCTGCTACCGACGATGCCTGACCCTGTTAACTAATCGAAGAATGGCTTTAAGAACGTCTCTCTCTCTCTCTCTCGCGTTGTCCTTGTGCCGATGCCACCACCACCGCCGCCGAAGCCAGCACGGTAACAGTATGTTGGTGGCGATCTTAATGAAGTTCGCAACAGATACGGATGACCGCAGCTGTCCTTCGCCTAAAGGCGAGGGACGTACTCTTCGGTCACGTGGAGAACCCTTGAACGCTAAGGGCCTGATGTTTAGCTCTGATTTACTCCGCCGGGTCATTCCGTAGTAGCGGCAGTACTCGTGAACAAACTGCAGAACAGAAACAAAATGCAGAACTCACAAATGCTTCGTTCCCTGCTACCGTTCGACGTGATCTCGGATCATCAGCCACCGCGGGAAAAGGAAGAGGGTTGTGCCTTTGACAATCTTTAATACACAAGAGCAAACTGCCGCCGACAACTTTGTTCGGGACAAGAGGGAGAAAATCCCAACTATATAAACCCCTCCACCGCAAGATGAAGGTTGAAGGGATTGAGTTGTTATTTTCATCGATCAACGAGGTGTCTAATCAGCGGGCAGAGGTGGGTTCCAGTGGGGAGTGGACGATTCTGCGCAAATTTATCCCTCAAAGCGTCGTAAGGGGAAGTTGACAACGTTTTTTGGCAACAATGTACGTTGTTCTCTTCATCAAAATCATTAGGAAATCTTGACTGTTTCTGGAAAACCTATATGGAACTATGTAGATTATGCTTACTTGGTGCATCGGACGCAACGCAGAAAAGGAACATCGAGATGTCTTCGTTGACAAAGGCGACTACGTGAACAGCGCGAGAGGACAGTCAGGCGTCGCATCGGTTTGGTCAACGATCAGGTTCGTATTTTTTTGCGATTTAAAACGCACAAAGATACACACACACCACAGTTTATATGGTCTGTGAACGGGCAGACGAACGACGAGGCCGAAACAGGTCAGCTGGTGGGTATCTAAGATTTATCAGAAGGCCAACGAAACAACTTCGCCATAACTGAATCAGTCCACCAGCCAACCTCTATATAGAGCCCTCTGTAGAGAGCCCACATCATCCAGTAATCTGCACTTTGGCGGCAACCAGGGGGGCCGACGAACACTAAACGCCGAGGGTAGCTAGCACCGATTGGCGATAAACGTTCGCAATCAGCACAATTCGCCCCACGATCCAACTGTCCTCTCCAGTCAGCTTCAGTAGCGGCTGTATTCACTTGCACTTCGGCTCGGTCGAATTGACCGCGTGCGATTGTCGAACTCGAGTCGCGAAACTTGAGTGACTTCTCAAGAAACACTTAACAAACCGATCCGTGGACGCTGGCAGCGACGAGACGAAGCTACACGGTTCCTGGCCGCCGGGACGCAACAGACGAAATGCACAAAAATGGATCACTATCGAGCAGCAGCAGCAGCTATTGCCAAGCCATGTGATATTCCGACGCGGCAGCATAGCAGCAGACGAGGCCGGGATGTTGGGGGCAGCGAATGAACGGTGGAACGGAGCTGGCCACGGCGCGATCAGGGGAAATTATTAAACGGTAGTTCAACGGCGTCTCGACGCGAACGTCTCGACAGTTAACGAAAAACACAACGGCAGAAGCAATACCAGAAGTAAGAACAAAGAGACGGGATAGGGACTGAGAAAAATAGGGCAAAAATGAGAGAGAAAAATTGGACGAACATTCGAAACGCGTCGGTATGAGATCTTACGCACGGAGACCGCGTACAGGTTGGCTCGTTCGGATTGTCCCAATTCGGATTAGGCAATTTTCGCGCAAAGGCTCAAGCCCTGCCAAATGGTGAGGCTGAAGAGAAATGCTGAGTGAAGATTTAGGCGGCGGCTAAATCCTCGGCATCAGCTACGCGGTATTATGGTGGTCGATAACGATATCGGTGATATACGCCGCTATGCTTGCGATTGGTGCCATTTGGCGAGGGCTGACAATGGACAATAGGAAGAAACAGATTCGTTTCTAGCCAATAAATAAATTAAAAAAAAAATGGATAAGCATGAGTAGTCGAATCTAGATGACGTGCGGAAATATGACCAGAGACGCATCGGTGTGCATAGCAGCTATTATACGTTGAATTATAAGAATAATAATGATGGTGGCAAGCACAATATCTCGTCCGCGGTCGATCCTCCTCAAAATCGGTAATAATGCCTTAACAAATCGATGAAACAGTGGACGCCTCGACGCAATGCAAACACGTCACTGCTACAATAGGAGAGATAGGGGAACAGCTGAGGGGGTCAGAAAAAAATAGACCCTACTAACCCGTCAGCGCTTAGGTGGTTTGGACTGTTAAGTCTCTGGCTATCGGAAGCCAGAGGCCGCAGGTTCGAGCTCTGCCGTGTGACATAAAAGAGAGCTTAAGCATTGTAAAATTGCAGCTCCTTCAATAAACCAATAAACAATAAATAAACAATTGGCGAACGATAACGAGAAACCTGCACCAGAGTCCCCAACAAAACAATAATAAAAGAAAACATAAAAAAAAGATCCATCGAATCTCCACCCGTATGTATTGTAGCGCTGTTCGTCTCGCCCGCCCGCTAATGGACCAGGAACAGCCACCATCTAGATATTCAAAAGACAACTCATTTCAACACCTCTAGGCGCGTAATAATATTGTCATAACTGCAGAAGTAATTAGGTGTATCTAACAGCTAATGCTGTATCCCCTTTGTGTGACTTTCAACAAGTACCCCATGTAATAAATTATATATATATATATATTGTAGCTACTCTCACTATATATATATATATATATATATATATATATATATTATAGCTACTCTCACTCGCAGATATTATACATCTCTATATGTATCTGCTATCGTTATGTGGCGTGACGAGGCAACTGTCGTTTTTCGGCTCCGTACGTTCTGGTCCGGTACGGCCGTTTGGCAGGGTCGGCGCGAATGCAGTTTCAGTTCATGATCTCGTTAAAGTCTTCGTTCATCTCTTGAGGTATCGGTTGACGCATACGTTCGTGGTGCTTTCTCATCACTTCGTGCTGTTGAACGAACAGTGGAATGGATATATTAGCGCCCGCAGCGATTTTCGGCGGCGGCTGTGGCGGCGTTCACCGTGAGTAAAGCACTAGCAGCAGCAGCAGCAGCAGGTTTCAAGGGGCTGCTGTTGCTGCTGATCCCGCAACGCTGCTATTGCTGCCTGTTGCCGTAGGCAGATGACGACGCCGGCGCAGCTCGCTGGTTGATCCTATCTTGCGCATGTCGCCACAGCATCTGATGTCGTGATGGGCTCGAATGAGGTGTTAATGGCTCCTCATCTCCTCCTCATTTCGCAGGATACACGTACACATACACACACACACACACACATATTTATATATATATATATACATTGCATATATTATGAACGCATGAAAAAAATGAACGACACGGACCTTCCTTTCGTTTGCAGTCGTTGTGTCGGCTGCCGCTTTTTGTCGCTCGTGGGTAGTTCGACGAGGCCAAGCAAGCGACCGCGATGACAGCAACGCGGCGCCGGCGGCAGCGGCACCACCACCAGGGGTCTCAAAGCATTAACATTAGTATGGGAGCGATGCTATCGACCACCGACGATTCATTCTCCTCGTTTCGGCTTGTAGTGATAGTAATAACAGTCGTAAGTAGCTAACTATCACCAAGTGTCTTTGTTCTTGTATAATTCATAAGTCTCACCAGCGTCGCAGCCACCGACGACATGCACCTTAATAGATAGACGGAGACAGACAGGCAGTCAGTCAAGAATACGCAGACGTTGGGGATGACAACGCCAACACGATGTCAGCGACATCATCAGGATGACGTCGCTTCTCCACGGCCAATGGCGTTAGTCTGCCGGATCTATGCCGTAGAAAGACAGATGTGTCACGCGGCGGTGAGCATTTGTACAGCAGTGGGAGCCGCTGCCGCCGCCGCCGCCGGCGCTAGCAGCGGCAGCTGGTTCCTGCCAGCCTAGATCATATATAATGGTAAATAAGCCTTGGGGAAAAGTTGCTTTTGAGAAGCAATCTCGTAGAAAACAGAGATAGACTTATCAGGCAGTAGCAACAGCAGCAGCAGCAGCGGTCGCCGCAGCAGCACAGATTGGATTATTTCTGACGTAGGGGACAGTCGTCTTCGAACGAGCTACGGAACGACAACGGTCGGGCCCGACCCCATCCGACGGCAGTTTAGGAGAGCGGCCGCACACAAATCAATGTGTCGTCAATGCGTTTCGTGATCGGAAGCAGCCGCAGCCTATATACTGAACGGGAATATCCTGCCAGCCAGTCGGTGTAGACGGATTTCAGACGATCCCCGCTTTGGTCCGCTTTGCACAGCGCAGACCACACCAGACCAGCGCGGACCACACCACGACACTCAACTCCGATTGCAGATACATCGCTCGCTCGTGTCAGGGGGCATAATAGCATTATGTACAGCCCCACACGCACAGCACCCCCCGGGGGGGGGGGGGGGGTTGACACCGTCGACAGCCGAGGGTTGTACCGTACACCGCAAGCGGGGTGGTCAGGATCCTGCGCCGATCCTGAGCACCTCGATCTCTCTCGCTCTTGGCTCGACCCTGTCCCGCAGACTCCTCGCGTCCGCCGCGGCTCATTCATTGATCGTTTAATGGACCACGAATGAATATGTTGATTATTATTATTATTAGTGGTAGTAGTAGTAGTGGTCCTCAGTGAGATATCGATTTTCCATTTGGAGCGGGGTGGCGGTACACGAGGGGGTCGTCGACACGAAATATTTGCCTCTGAAGTTTTAAGCCTCTCTTTTGCCAAGTCTCCGCTCATATTGTTCAGCGTAATTTTCTCGCCATTGGTTTCGGGAAATACTATGATAGTATTGCTATTTTAAGCTCCATGATTTTTTAACGCCTATCGCTATTGGATTATATTCGCAGCAACACCCGAGTGCCGCTTGACGCGTCATGATGTCGCTCAGCTGTGGTGGCGCGAAAGCACTCTGCGCTCGTAATCGCGTATGGATGTTTGAGTAACGATAAATCACCCATCCAGCCGGCAAGGCATTCCGGAAAATCAGCAGAAATCAGCTTCACGCAACAGGCGGCCGCTTCTCGCCATGGCGAACATCCATGACCGCAAACAAGTGAACCGTCATGATAGCTGCGCCTAAGCTGTTGTTGTTCTTGCCGTAGCTACTGAACATCTGTATACACACAACGTGGGCGATGGGTGGAAAAAATCGATCGAGTTCAACGAAAGTCACCACGGTCATCGCTGCTGAAATCGTTTCGCTGGACGCCGTAAAGACGTTGATGCGTTGCGAATCAAATTCGTTCAAATCCACACACGCGCGCGCGCGCGCGACCCTACGCGTGCGCGTGCCACGGCCACTGGTAGCGCGAACGACGAATTCGGCTTCCCATGATTTCTCGCACCTAGACGAACACCGAGTCGCTTAATTTAACGCGAATTTCGATGAGCAGCCCGTCTTCTTAATCTCCACTGGCTTAGCAGCAGGGCATGTAGAAAACTACCCCCTCCATCATGAGCTAGCGAGTTCCGTTGCGCATTGCAGAGCCCTCCGCATATTCCCCGATAGATATGCCCAAACCGAACCAATGGGCCCCCCCCCCGTACATCGCCAGCCACAAGCTACCCTGGCGACGTTCTAGCATCGGGTGCTGGTCAGCGGTGCTGGTCGGTCGCCGCTGACCAGTATCTTCGTCGGTTGGCGAAAAGGTGATTTGGACGAAGCGTCATTTCGCAGGTTACGCTCGTGAGTCGATCAGTGTGCGAAATCGCTCCATTTCTCATTTTATCTCTCTCTCTCTCTCTATCTCTCTCGCTGTTTCGTTCTTTTTCTTTGGTTTCCTATATTTTTTTCATTTTTATCGTCTCCCTTGCTGCTCATCGCAGACTCTCCCTCATCGCCTACCCCAGGTTCCTCGACGAACTCAACGGCCAACCTTGCGCATCAGACCCACGACCCCCCGGTGACTTCCGACGACCTGAGCTTTGTCTCAGTCGTTCCGAGTGTGTTCAGACAACGTAGCGAGTTCGCTTCCAAGAGTGGGCGAAGAACACCAGACCCTGATCGTCGCTGCATCGAACAGCACCAACATCCGATGCTTTTAGCATATGCTGTGATGATCTAGATACTCGGGCGCAGGCCGCAACGAAAAACCAACGAATCTCTCCAGCTTCGAACTCGCTTTCTTTCTCTCTCGCTCGCTCGCTCTCGGCGGAAACTCACCGCTTGAGAAGAGTCACTATCGACGCTAACGGCCATGGGCTATGCGCGAATCGGCAGTATCAGCGACTGCTGATGGGCAGAGACGTCAATCATGCTCGTCAGCGCTCTTCGCTGGATTTAGGTGTATTCAGCCGATCTAGCAAACGGTATTCACAGCACAGACATGGCATAAAATAACCTGTTGTCCGACACGAGTCTAACAATCGGAACTGTCATGGAAGTCATGATCACACCAACTAGCCATCATGATTCCTTACAGGGAAGGAGAGCTAAGATTTACAAGAAGCGTCTACGATCCCTAGGGCTGAAGCAACAAGAGCTCTATAGTTGATGGTGACGTTGCTGTTGTCTCTGGCCGTATACTCTGCCGGGTATTCATGGGAATTCGTGGTATAACTTGGTCATATTTGGACTTAGCGAGCCTCTGTCAGGACTCAACGTTGCGCTCATCAGAGCCTGATTGGCAAGTGCGAAGACCTGATTCAAATCAACTGCTGGTCAACTTCTGCGCCGCCATTCGGTGAACCTGCTGCCTGTTGAACTAGCTGAGAAGGCCTGAAATGACCTGTCATGATTTGATGGCTAGGGTGTGCCGTCGTCCCATCCTTGATACCAATTGGCCACCGGCGATTTGCCTGATTTGTACGGTTGGCTGTTCGCGAATGGTGTCGTCCACCACCGAATTCAACGTAGGATACAGATATCTAAGCACCTATCAGGCGTATCTCACGTGGGAGCGATGCTCATTGCCTAAAAATGAACTCTATGAGATCACTGCTCAGGTGATTACCGCACAACGCGACATACGTTTATTGGTTCAGTGAAGGATAAACTGCGCTTTTTGCAACGCTGAGGGTTGCAAGCAGCTTCTTGAATGGTGTCAGCTCGCGGCATGATTTGCGTCCATGATTTGTTTATTTGTTACGATCTACGGATGGCATTGAGGCAAGGCGGCTGTTTTCCTGGCGATTTTTTCGAGTCTCGGTCATTTTGTTCGCCCCACAAGCAGGTAAACATCAGTCATTCGTTGAAGTCGTTATTCGTAGTGTTTCTGCAACACCGACCACTCGAGGTCCACTCGGGGACCCCAATTTAAAAGGGGTTCACGCACGAGTGTCTTCCACCGTGCGGGATGGGGTCTGTTCGAGTGTCTCCGATCACGCGAGCTAAGAGTGCCTGTCTATCTCTAACACGACGCAAGACACTTCTTGGACCGGAACTGCAGCCCTTAGCGATGACATCGCCGAGCGCACGCAACAGCCTAAGAAGGTGGCCTTTCCTCGGCACCTCGGACGTTCGGCGACAATTTTACACGTCGATTGTATCGGGAAAACGTGCCATCGAATTGCTACGGTGTCATCAGATAACCATATCTATACATACTCTTCCATGTCGTCGTGGTAATATTTAAACATTATGAACCGTGTGAAAATTGCGAATGACATATTCGAGCTCAATGCATGTCCGCTATTCAGTTACATATCCATCTGTTAAATAAGTATTAGGTATTATATAGTATCAATATGTGAGCGACACAGTGAGCGACTACGGAATGAGAGTCGTCGGCCTTGAGTTATGGATACAGCGCGGAATTTTTGAATAATGATTCTACTCTCAGCCACAGCATAATCAGAAGTTATGGGAAAGGTTTACTAAATCATAGGTATATGGTTGAAAGAGAAAGAGAGAGAGACAGAGAGAAGGAAGACCCTACACTGAAGTGAGTTTCGTTGATCTGGTGTTTTTCGCAGGACGTCGGGGGCGGACATCGAATCCGATGGCGAGTGATTCCATGTTTGGTCATCATTAGGCGCAATCATTGGAAGACGAACCACAGTCAGACAATCCCGGTGGTCTGATTTCGGATCTCTTCCTACTCACGTGAGGGCGCACTCGTCCCCACGAAGTGATCATCACCACTCAAGACAGCAACGGGAGCCCTAGACACAGCTATGCCATTCGGACGGCCCCCACCGAATGGCATAGCTGTGTCTAACGCTGTAAACAGTGGACACAGCGGTAGTATCAGTGCTAACTAAGTTTTACACAGACGCACAAGCACAGAGTTGCACCCTCATACGCAACGAAACATTTTGCCTTCTACACCCCCACAATATCAAGAGAGGCCTCTAAACAGCATCAGATCGTGTACGCCAGCAATGATATACATTAGTGCCCTAACTCTTTAGCAGCAGCGATTTAATGAGTCTAGCTGAGGGGTCCCATCTGCAGGCACCGTTCGCCTGCTGATTCACTCGTCGCCAAGCCAGCGGGCCGCCGTCAGGCGAGGCGCCCATGGCGATTTTCCAAGACAATCTCTCCCGTCCAATCGATCCGTTCGCCGTACGTTCACATGAGCAATCGAGCCGGTGCGCACCCATACGCTTGCAGCAGAATCGAGATAACGAGTGCAGCATGATTGGCTTCCTTCCCAGTGTCGTGTCGTGTCTCTTTTTTTTGTTCTGCTGAAATTTGCGGACGACACTCCGCCGCTAGCCCGTTGAGAGCTACTTACGTGCGCGGGGTGTAGGCGTTGCACTACGCTGTAGTAATCAATAACGGCTAGGCATGCCTACTGCGCACTGCATCGTAGATGCTAACAGCGGGCAGCAGGAGCAGTATCGGCGGAAGAAGGTAGAATGGTAATTAGCAGTGCGCCCCGGGCAGCATCGTTTGCTTTTCGTGGGTGGATCGATATTTCAATGGTTGAGACTGTATGCTCGAGCGTAGGTGAGCGAGGGTATCCGTGTAGATATGAATGAAGCGTATGCGTACGGCGAGCGTTGTGGCTTGATCGTTAGCTGATTCACAAAGTTTTAGTCAAAGGCCTATGTATAATGGATGCTTGAGAAACGCTCAAGGCCGAGAGACCATCGTCAGGATGATGTGTTTCGTGGAGATCGCCTTTCAGCGCTTTGGAATGGGATCAGGCCTTCAGTCAGTGGATACGATGAGGTGCAGGCGGGACGAAGATCACCCAGAGTTGTGGGCGCAACGCGACAGAATCCACCGGAGTTGCGAAGTCGCTTGATATATATATATATATATATATATATATATATTTATTATACACAACGTCGTAGCTAGACGACAACAACGGCGCGGTTGTTGGTCAGGGATGATCCGACCTAGAAGTTATTGTGCGTTGCTAACATCAAAGGTCAATTATCGACTACCTCGGATAGATCAGGCACCAAATGTAAGCTATATACTGTCCCTGTTTGTGTTCCGACTGATTCAATGATACAGCGAATCAGCTAAACGACGAATTCAGCTACGGTAACATTATCAAACACTATTTCGCTATGGGGCTGTTTTGTCAGCTCTCTCATCGGTGGCACAGTGTTGAAGATTCGGGGGCCATCCCCGCGCGAGTGTATACGCGTCAACAAGGGAGAGAAATAGGTCTTTGCAGAAATGCCCCGCCGATGTCTGTGTATTCTGGACACGAACCTTATTTTACTAGACATCCTCACATCGTCTGTTCACTGTGATAGACAATAGGTCAAAAACTGCTGAACAATCGTCAGTAACAATGGATCTACTTTGGCTACCTCTCTGTGTCTCCGATTGACTTTCGACAGTACGGCATCCACACAGAGAGACGCTGGGCTGTGTCTGTCTGTGTATGTATCAGCGCTATAGAACTACGGTGCGGGTTGATTTTTCGCTCGATTGTGGAACAACAAATCCGAGTTGCTCAACTCGGAGCCGCCAGTCACTCTATGAGTGCTGGATCCGACTTACGCCACTGCAAGTAGCGCCTCGCCCTGATTGAAGTGTGGCGTGCTGTGGTTCACCGACGGCGGTCAATGGGATCCATTCAGGATCGGGCTAACAAGTAGGACATGATCAGCAGCGGGATCAGCGTTTGGCCTAAGATGCAGGCCAAGTATTCGGCTTTTCAACAGCTCCGAAGGCAGCGAAGCCAGGGTACACTATACGCTTTATATGACCTGAACAAAAGATTCCAGCGATCTTCAACTCACTGTTTGATTATCTCCATCATCTCTCTCTCTCTTATACCATGTCGACGCTCGTTATGGCATTTAATCACAGGTTTAATAACAATAGAAATATAGGATCGATCATTTTAGGACCGACCATAAAGGATCAATCATTTTAGATATAATAGATGGCGCATCATGATTTAACTTCAGCCTGAATGATGGCACGGGACCAGTAGAAATTTCAGTTAATACAATACGAATGACTAGTTACCGGTAGTCTGATGCGCAGTGCATACATGAACGAAATGGCGAACAGCCTCTGAGATTCGGGACGCACACACCAAAGTTCGCAGGTCTACGTCAAAGGTCCTGGCATGGACATCTCCCGAGACAAGGACTGCTCGCGACAATCATTGAACCTGTCCACCTTGATTTTCATATTAGACACTCAAACGGAGCGTCAGCATCGCTTACCTGAAAACAAAATCAATATTATTAGAAAATAATTGGGGAATCTTAAAAACTAGAACTTTTCCAAGAAAATACGCAAATCTCAAGTTGTTCTCGCTTCAAGTATGTTAAAGGTCTGAGATCGTCTGACAATGAACGGGAGGCCGATCTTGCGTTCATACAAAAAGATAGATGCATAATTATCTTGCTCTATGCTTCAAACAAATGCATTCTTACGCTGGTATTTACACCTCTTGCTAAAGCTCAATTGTATCTCCTCTCAACACAAATGCAAGATACACCGGTATTCGTATGGATGCCCCGATGATCAGAGTATCCACGCCAGTTGGCCATTGGACATTTCCGGAAGTTCTCTGCGATGATATGGTATGACGAGGCTCGGAGCGTAAATGGACGCTGGGTTAATTAGCTGGCTTGCCGGGTGGTTCCTAGCTATCAACATTAAATAAATCGTTCGGCTCCAGTGGCGCACTTATTGACTTTGTCACAAACCGTCGTGAATTGTAGCCCATATCGATTTTATGGCTCAAAGCTCCGTTCAATTGTGACCCGATTTTGTTTAGATGAGAACGCGTCTCAATTTTACTTCCGTACTTACTTTCAAGCTGACCATCAGCTCGATCTATTAACATGCAGACACAATGCGTCACAGAAGACAGCCATCCTTGCGGAGCCCGGCAATTCGTTTGCGTTCAACCAAAATCTCTGTTTGCAGTTTCTCGCGACTTTTTTTTTATTTGTAAGTGATTTTTCCCTTTCCAGAAGGATAAATAAAAAATCCGCCTCTCTTTCGGACGCAAACTTTAATCAAAAACATAACGCGCAAAGCCAATTAGTCACATTGTCAAACATGGCTAATTATCGAGGGAACGCAAAGCCTCGCTGCCCCGCCTATTGTCCACCTCATAACTGGTTCAGCACCGTCGAAATCGTGCTTGTATGAATGCATTATGCAATAGAAGATGCCTCTCGAGATGGCGAGATGATGTGTTGCAAGCACCTGTACGAGCAGCTCCCGTCACTAATATCGGTGTCTTTTTTTTTAGCCAGCCTCACACGTTGCGGCGGCCAAGAATACGGCGCGACCTGTTGGCCCGACCGTTAGAGATCCAAGAATCATGTCCAGGTGTGGCGAACCATGTAGCTGTGTTTCAGTGATTTCCACAGATTCGTTTGTGCGCGTCATCACGCCATCGAATGTGGTTTCGTGTCGGCTTTGACAAGCCGCCACCGCCGCCGCCAATGGCCGAGGGTTCCAACAGTTTCAGTAGTGTCCTGAAATCGCCGTTGACGCCGTTGGTCGGTCGATGGTTCACACGCCTCCTCACGTCTTCGATGAGGTGAATTCTGCTCGTAGTCGTCGTCCTCAGGGCCGTTGGCTAGCTCGTTGCGCGTTGCCGGCGCTCAGTGCTTCTCGAGTTCGATTCCATCGAAGAGCGGAGAGGACTCTGTCGCCCAGCTTCGCGCAGGGTGGGAATGATAGAAACCGCTCACCGCAGACGATAATGTTTTCAAGGCAAAAAGCTCACGGGAAGCTCATACCCGGAACGAGAGGAAATCAGAACGAACTCGGAGCGACTGGGCTTCCTGAAGGCCATCATCCGCCCCCGATCTAAGGACTCCTCTCTCTCACTCACTCGAGTGGCTGACTCCCTGACTTCGCACGCAAAAGTCCAACGCATCAGAACGCGGAGGGGGATTATGGGGCAATACTACCTACAGTCAGTCAGTCAGTCAGGCCCCCGGCTATTTCGGACAGGGCTCCGGTTAAGCGACCCGGACATCATAACCTTCTTGACTCTCGCACCTCCTTAACTACTACGTGGATCTACTACGGCTAGTACTACTAGTAGTACTATGCTAAGATAGCCGTAAGAGGGAACGATTGCTTGGAGAAGATGAGATAGAGGGAGTTTATGCGTGTGTGTGTGTGTGTGTTTGTGACTCTGAGGTGATGTCCGTCCGATGAAGCCTGGTCCAGTGCCGTAGCCCCGAGGCGCCCGAAGTTACAGAAGACCCGAAGGGTTGACGCGGAACTCAGCGGGAGTTTCGATGATGGCAATATAGGCATCGCCTGCCCGCCTGCCTGCCTGCCTGCCTGACCCAGCCAAGCACCACTTTGATCGACCCAGAGAGCCCAGTGCTCCGGAGGGACGAGCGTTGCACGAGCGGCCGAGTAGGTGGATAGAGCCACGACGTCGCGTCCGTATACAATCGAATGAACGCTGGCGAATGGACAGTTCATGCAGGTGAATCCAAGTCAAACAGCAATGAGTTGACCGCAAACAGCGAGCTACAACAGCAACTGTCGACGTCATCATCTAAGCCATAAGCAGCGGTGTCAGCGTCATTCATCTACCTGCTCCGTAGCCTAGGGCCGCTTCGTAGAGGTGAACCCTAGCCTAGACCCGAACTGGCCAGAGGATTCGAACGACTGTCGCCACAAGGCATGCTACCTGCTAACTGCACGCTTGATTGCCGAGAACCTATGAGAGATTCGCTGGAGATAGCTAGTCGATATTATTGAGTCTGACATGCGAGCCGATCCATAGATAACGTGAACACCCTTCGGCAGTCGGGTAAACAGGTTCACTGATCTCGAGGCGGCACTGATAGATAGTCCAACTCGGAAAGCGCTAACGGCGGTCAAATCACTTCATGAAAGTTAAGTTTACGTTGGTTTAATATTATCGAACTTTGAAATAGAACAGTCTGTAGTTAGTTGATCTGTAGAGGCTCGGTACGACTTGAGTTGGTTTTGCCGAAACGGTTTCTATTATGGACTTTCCGTTTAGCGATGCCCGAAATGTTTTCAATTATAATTTATTATTATTATTATTGTTATCGGTCGACTCAACGAACGATTTAAGTGCTCGAGGTGTTATATAGGCAAAATAAGGATTGACTTGCCAGACCTTTCTACAAATCATCAATTGTATTGTTAGATAGACATTCAGCTGCTGAAAACCCACGCATATGCCATTCATATGCCGAGCCTGCCCACTGCCGCCGTAGGCCAGCATTCGACAATACCGATCACTGCACGAGAACGTATACGTCGAAATCAAATTCACTCATTAACGCCCGTTTTTTTAATCAGGCCATTCCGATGTACACAGATGTAATGTGTTTTAGTCTTCTTTCAGATGAAACGTCTCAGCTTCTACAGGAAGCAACCCATCGCGAAGGGGTCACAGACGAGCAGGTTAATAATACCCCTACTAAAAAGGGTCATTATGTCGAAGCAGCTATTATCCAGTGGCAGATATTAGGAACAATTAGCATACTCCAAATTCTTCTGTTTTCCAGCGAAACTGTCCCGGCCCGACCAAGGCGTAATTCGAATTATTTCGACCGGCAGCCGCATCGGCATCGCCACTATTCAATCTGCGGAAGACGCAAACATGACTACGATGGGTGTCGACAAAGCGCTTTACCGAGATATCGATTAGCTAACGAACGAACTAACAATGCTCGTTCATGATCCCGACTTTCTTCATCAGTTGTTCACCGGCTCGAGGCCTGATCAAGCCTGATCAGTTTGGATTTCAACCGTCCGATTTAGCCATTATCACGTGATAGCTAGCCGATGATTTTAAGCGCGGCAAGTGGCCATGTCCACACCGTGCGAGGCAGGCCGCTTGCAGGGTGTTCACTGGTAGGTCCGTGACTTAACTAAGCTTTTTAGTCATAGAAACGGACGAAGATGCGCTGCCTCGCGCTCGGATATGTTTTGTTTCTTGGATGTTGAACTCTGACCCTGGTTAGCGGGAAGTGCGAAGATTAGCAAGGAGACCGAGCGATAGATAGAGAGAGAGAGAAGTCGGCCAGCACGTGCTTTAGTAGGCTTTCGTCTGGGAGTGAGGTTCCTGTGTCTCTGGACTACGGTTCGCAGTTTGCCCGCCATTCGTACGGTGTTCACCTCCGTCAGGAGTGCGACCTCTCGATCGCCACTAGCTAGCAGCAGAGTACCTAACAGACCCGGGCGATAGATCAGCCCCTACCGTCCGTATACCCATGGTATAGCCGGCACGGCTGCCGCGCTCGCTACGTGTCCACTGGTGTCGCTACTAAATTTCGGTTTTCGCTACCCTTCGTGCCTTATATATATATATATATATATATATATATGCGTCTAATTTCGAGTTAAACAAAGCTCTGGTTCGGCGTCGTCGCCAGAATGACCAGCAGCATCACAGCATCAGCGTCAAGAACAACCAGATCTAAGCAGCAGCAACAACAGCAAAAGCCAGTAATTAAAGTGGATACGAAGACTTAGCATCGGCACGAGTGCGCCGATGGCGGCGGCGGCGGCGGCGGTGGTGGCGGCCGACGCTGAAGGCCATCGCGCGCTTCGCAAGCGGGTCACAAGGATGCATTGGGGGTGGATTGTGTAGAAGCCGAGGGGGCAGGTGTGCAGATGATAGCCGCTCCGGCTAAAGAAATTGATTTTTATTCCGTGTATTTTCATCGTTCGTATGATCGACCCACGAACAGTGGCTGAGCAATGGGGCGGAAAGTCGACGCGCGCCGAACTCGAGCTCGCTCGAAGCAGCGAGTGACTACGGGCGAGCGGCACGGGAAATTTCCGAATATCATCATCGTTCATTGGTGGCCGTAAACTGTAGCGGCGTGAACATATCGAGCGTTCGTTACGTGTAGACAATTGTATTATACGTTTAGAACAAGGGACGGGTGCATCTCGTACTGATCACAGACGGCTTTTCGAAGGGCGAGAGAACCCGAGGGAACGGGATAGAGAGGGACTCTGGGACGTCAGAAAGAACGAAGCTGGATTGGCTGTCAGATCGACACATTTGCCGGAACCGACGGCGAAAGGGCAGGTAGACACGTGAAAAAAATAGTAGCGGCGCGTGTTTACTGTGACGCTTGCGTTCTGAAGCGTTAACCCATCACTGAACACATCCTCGTAGGAATTGAGCGGCAGAGTGGGATCGACCACTCCCGAAACTACACGGGTAGATGAACGTGCAAGACGACATCCGTGATGTCGAACCATGATCACCTCACCATTCATTAGTTGAGGCCGCGGTGAACAAATAATTACATCGTACGGATGCGGGGGCTTTTTCGCGTCGTCAGCCTGGAACAGCGATGGGTAGCAGGTCGCGTGCACCTGCAGCCTAGGGTTGGATTGCTGAGGTCAATGTGAAGTTGCTGCTCCTCAACGGGAGACATATCGAGTGGCGGGCGATCGGGTTCTGCTAATGTATTCCGGATTTTCGCAAAGATTTCTAATTGGGACTTCTGACCATTAAGCCGATTTACTGTAGGCGCTCGTCCCTACATTGGTTAGCGCATGCAGTGAAGCAATTTTGCAAATAATTTGAAAACTCTGACACATTGAAAAATGAATATCAACAACGAAATAGAACACAATGTACAATGTTTCGAGCACGACAGCAGCTGTCACACTGAACAGGTTCGATGTCGGACAGCTACGGGCACACATTGTGACCTAAGGTTTGTATTCTATTTGCGTTTCTAAACTTCTCACTCCGACACCGTCTGAAGTGGCCTCACCTCACTCGATCCACACGAAAATCACTGGCGTCAAAAACAGCCAACAGCGACATCCATGGCGGATTGCAACTCATGAACATGAGTGGCGCTCTTAAACCTCTCTAAAAAGCTGCACTCTGAAGGCCTGCGAGCGCTCATGGCTGACGATTTTACCAGTCAAGTACCCGCTCGATTCAGCTATGAGTTTCACTGAGTCTCCAGCGGACTGCCATAAGTCATATTTGCGCCGCCCCTCTGTGATCTTATATAAACATGTGGTCATGCTCATCACTGAGCGGATCGGTTCAAATGGCCGATTAAACAACGGCATGGCCTCAACCTCGTGGTGTCTTCCCGTTGCCAGCTACAATGAGTGGCAGTACAACATTAGTTGGTTGGTTAGTTTCTGACAGCTTCGCGTTACAACTAAAATCAACGTGGACGAATTAACATCAAATAAACAACGTACGTCACTGTGTTCGTATTTCCAATAAAATGATAATAATGGCAGCAAGAGCGAAATAACGAAATGAAGCTTTCGAAATATGATAGAACAATGTTGATTGCTGAGCAGCTTTAATAGGTGATTTCATCGTCGATAGAGTTGGACCGGTGAGTTTATAGATCTGTGATGCAGCATGAACAGATGTCGCTAATTTGGGGCGAATTTAGCTCATTTCGAAGCGTTGTCGACTGGTGGTCATCTTCAATTGCGATCACCACAGAGCCTTGCGTGGTTTTCCTTGCTGCACGTACCGACTCGGTTTCGATCGACCGGATATTCAGTGGCAAGAAACTCGCTTCGTCTGCAGGATCACCATCGCACTGAGCAGTGGGATGAGATCCTATGCGATCGTTGCAGCACCCCCAATGAATTTCGGCAGTAAATATAACATTAATTGCCGCGTTTGCCGGGGCCAGCTTCGCGGGCGGGGAGGGAGGGCCGGCGTGGGAGCCGAGTTGGGTAAACGCGATCGTGGTGTTTGGCGGTGACCATGCGGTCATTGCGGCGTTTTGCTGGCTGGCTAGCCGGCTACAATACGAATAAGTGGAACTCCGTTCGCCAGCGAGGATCGGACTCCGGCTGTGAGGATGGGAGCAGCATGCGGCTGTCTAAAGGACCCAAGCCGACTGGCAGGTCAGGCAGGCACCATGCTGCCGCTGGCCAGGAAGGTACTGACGATGACACCAAGATCAATGTGTCGCATAAAAAGACAATGGGCCCGACACAGCGGGAGCCAACGCCTCTCTCCACCGCGAGCGGTGGCGGTGAGACCAAACTCGAGGGGTTACCATTAACAAGGCTGTCGTCATTGAATTTCGTCGTCAAACGTCGCGAGCCTGCTGGCCTGCCTAGTCGGCCTTATCGCTGTTGTCGTGGCCAAACTTCCCGGGCATATTGACTCGATAGATCCCTGTCTCTGGCAGGGTTCCCTCGATGTCTTTCGAGATATGTGTATCCGAAGCTTGGTAAGCGGGCAACGAAGGATGCACTCGATGGCGAACGGTGAATAGCGCAGGCACGAATGACTCTGTGTGTATATATATATATATATATATATATATATATGGTAATGTATGTGGCATAACAGGCATACAGTAGTGAAGCGTTCTTGTTCGTTAGATTGATGCTTCTGTAGCGAGAGCTCATCCAGTGTGAAGTGCGATTCCCCGGGGTGGGATATCGCCGCTCCGTAGAACAAAGTGCTAAGTCTACCATATTACCTGTGTTGCCATATGTGTGGAAGAGGAAGAACGCCGACTGCTGTGTTCAATCAGGTCCCCAGTATTGTAAGGCCTATATAAGGGCTAACTAGAACTCATTCACTGAATTCGGGACATCTACGAAAAGAAAGCACGTGTGTCATAATTCACATAAGTTAGCCGCACAACGAGTTATTGACGTCGTCATAATATAATTAATAATCTTTAAAAGCGGCTCTGATCAACGTCAGTCCAAGAACAGAAAGGGAAGTTCTCGACAGAAGACCCGCCACTTCGGCCGAACGACACAGTTCGCGTGTGTTAAATCCCAAATGGCCCATGTGGTTGCGTCGCAAGCAAACGCTAATTACAATAATAACAATGACCTGAGTTGTGTTGAACAACGATGGTCACTCTATCAGCTAAACGTCAGTGAGCCGCACGATTATGATACGCATTTGTACATTTGTAGATCCGAACGACGGGTAATCTCCATACAGCGAATATGTCAATTGATGCCGACTTCAGCCAGTTAACCTGTCGTCATTACTCCACTTTCCCGGAGTGGCCTAACCGTTCCCACTAAGCACCAAGCTACTACTGTGCATTCGCGCGATTAAGCACAAAATGAGGATGTACGATGTTAGAGAGGGCGGCCGGCCGGCCGGGCCCAAATGGCTAAATAAAAATCTATTTCTACGGTCACTATTCTCATTTGCGATCGTTTACCATAATTAGATTCGAATCAATTCGAACATCTTATTGCCCTAAGCATTGTGGTCCTGCTTCAGCAGCGGTGAATGACAGAGGTAGCGCTGGGAGCGTAGCACGGAAGCTATTTACAGCGTTTACTATTGCTGCTGCTGCTGCTGCGGTAGCGATGATTTTATCACATCTTGATTCTCATCATGAGCGATAAGATCAACATTGTTGAATCGACCGAATCAACCAACCCGCTATGCATATAATGGTCAAGTACACGGGTGCCCAAGTGGCCAGTGACACATGCACCCGGCTCGACGCTGAAGAATAAATAATGCCAATGTTGATGCTTGTGTTGAGTGGCGCGGGTTAACGAGCATACGTCGGCGCGGGCAACGCCATCGGCACTCTGCAGCAGCAACAACAGCAGCAGGCAGCATGGCGCGATGCTTCGCGTGCTCTGTGTACTCAAAGCGGACAACTACACGACTCCGAGACGACGGACAGCGACAGCAGCAACAAACGAACAAACTCGGGTAACAACAATAAGCGTACTACATCTATGTATGTATCTACCTACCCACATCGGATAGCGATGCGAGATGGCCGAGAGAAGACTCCGAGCACCGCTGGATCAGTTGCGATAGCGATCTCGAGATGGGCTATCAGCCACTGTACGCCTTCTCAGCGCCGTGTTACACTGACTAACCGGCTGATGTCAGATGACGACGACGACGACGACCTGGCTGATTTGCCTGGCTTTTGCTGTGCCGGCCTTTTTTCTCGCTCGGGTGCCTGACTTGCATGTTGTTGTTGCTGCTGCTGTTGATTTTCTCGCGCTATTATAGTGTTGTACATGGATTCACTCGGCGTTCGAGAGATCGTACCCGGGTCTGGCTTTCTAAGGCGACACGCCGTTTTTGTTCCGCTTTGTCGATGATAAGCACCAGACACGGGTGCACTCTCGAGGGGCTGTGAGACTTACTGACAAAATAGAATCGATGGCCGAACGCTAGACGGAACCACCACATATGTGAAGTATGTCACAGGGTCAGTACTACATATCGTGATTAACCGAGATTATTCCTTCTGGGTCGCAATACGACTTTGTCTTTTGGACTTTTGTTGTAGATCCGTTACGTAAAGAGTCGACAAAAAGGGGCTGGAAAAGTCAATAGTTAATTAGGAAATATCTTTTACGAACACTTCAGCGACATTCAAGAATTTTCAGAATTTCACTCAAGAATTTTAAGAAAAAATCCAAAAATTTTTGGATAATATTATAGTAAAGCTAGCACTATGTTTCGGGACGTTTGTGATGCTATTGTCCTCGTTGCTGTGGGTCCCGCCGCATTCGGTCTGTGCCTCTGTAAGATGCTTGGACTTTTCGTAGCCATCATCAGTGCCTCGCAATCGCTCTGCTTTTGCTTAACAACAATCAGAATGTGTTTGGCGGTCGGCAAACAGCGGGGCGAGCCAAGCGAACTCGGTCCCCGATAACGAACAGTGGATGAGACCCTGCACTACATGTGTCCGTACTTGGGCCTCGCAAAAAGAGCATGTCAGATGCGCAAATGCACACGAACGCACTGGGCCAGCAAACTCCTGCGTCGGCATCGAGTTTGCTGGCTGGGTTTGCACCAGCATCGGCCGAGTTGACGAAGCATTGCACGTATTTCACACTCTACCTGCCCACCTTCGATGGATCGAGGCCAATTGAGAGAGTGAACGGTGGAGACATCAGTATAATTCGATGGTGCACCGATTCGATTGTTAACAGTACGTGTGCCGTCCTCACGATACGTTCGCAGCGATAATGTGGTGATGTCAGATACCAGTGTCATATCTGACATAGGTTTCTATATTTCTATTTACACGAATTCTTTCTCTCTGTCCTCGATCCGCCTCGATCCGCCGCCTTTCGTTCTCGTTGACGCGAATAGCCACTTCACAAACAGTTTGCGCAAAAGCACGCAATCAACGGTGGTGCTTCCGCATAATCAAATGGATACCCGACCTTCGAAGGCGGCTACAGAGTTACAAGGGTTGGTTAAAGCCGAGGCGGCACAAGACAACTATCACCCTGTCTCGCATTGGACTGCACAGGGACACCACGAACGTAACAAGCGCGAGGCTATTTGTTATTCCTTCCTGTCTTACCTTTGGACTTTTGCTAGACATGTTATCATTGTTATGGTTTCACGTTCATTGCGTCAACCGGATCTTCTCGTCGTGTTTTTCTCGAACGGAAGCTCGAGCGCGGCGAAATGCCGGGGAGAATAGGCTAAAGACCAGACGGCGCATTGGCTTCGGGAAATCTATAATAATAATAATAGTATTGACGGCTAATTTCGTCGCTAACGTGAGAGCGGTATTGCTGACTGATACAAATTAATAATTTTTTTTCAGGGTTGGCCCACAGCCTACATTTAACGTTCACGGTACAACTGCTTTCGGCATTGCTTCGTAAGACGGACAACCCCTTTAAAATGCAAATGTGCAACGGTGGCGATCGGCTGACTGACACTAAGTGGGAAGTCTTCTGCATGGACCATCGATCCATTTGTTGATAGCGATTATATGAGTATTCATATCTTACACGCTACACCTGTGATATATTCTTGTCTAACACGTTACCATTGATATTTGTATAATAACTGGTTGGATATGATTGCAATGGCAAACGTCTGCAGTATTATCAAGGCCTCTATCAGATCGAGTTTGCCTGCAAAAATAGAGCAACAATATAGAATAACTATCAAGAAGTATACAGTACAGATACAATCTGGTTTCTTATGCTATGCTAAATCATACCGTCTCCATTTTCTGCCACAAACTACTTTCAGTAGGTAACGCATCGACTTCAGTTGTATGCCACTTGTTTGACGAATTTGCATCAGTGCTCAGTGGTGCAGCAGCTGACGATTTTTCTCAGTACTCGTGGGATGGTTCTCTCGTAAAGCTTTGACTTCACCGGCTTGGATACAACGACGCATATTACTATCGAGGGAAATAATGTTCCACACGAGACTGGGCCGAAGTACGCCGACTACCAGTTCGTCGAGGACGAAACTAAATCCTTGAACAAATGGGCAGCATCATTCAATGTGGGCAACGACCCTCTCACCAGCAGCACTTAGCCGACCTGAAGACATTCAATGTTCACTCATGATAACGGAATAGGAGTCGCACTGGGTACTGCCATAAACAGAATGGCCCCGCGCGTCGTTCACTGTTGCAAGATATATAAGGCTCACCTCCATATACGATACGTGTCAAGCTTTAGTTATAGGTGCAGAGGACGTCCTTCTGTACGGCACAGTGCTAGCACAATCAAAACACAAATGGACACGCGAATTTTCCCTAGGAAGTGATCTTTTTCAGCTTATAATATATTGGGTGCGGGCCTCTTGAGAGTTCCTTGTGGATCGTGTCTCTTGGCTCACTGACCGCAAGTGAGATGTCTCTGTAAAACATCTGACCAAGTATGAATAGCATTGATTGTATTATAGTTGATGTCGGTTAAACAACAGGTGCTCAACCGTATAACAATATGTATTATATGATGAATTGCGCCACATTTATTAATAGCTAGTTGATTTATTCGCACATGAATTAAATAGTTAATTAATATAATACATTTATTGCATATGCAAGGCACGCTATGAAGGGTAATTTTTTGTTAGCTGCAATACCACAAGCTCCGAATACAGAAAGCTCTATGCCGCGTCTAGGCCTCAATCAAATAAATGTAATGTTTTAATAAAGAATAATAAATAATAGCCAAGTTCGAAATGTGTCAAATTGTCCATAAGAACAGTGTCGCGCCCTATCAAGGCGGGTGTATGTATATTCAACTAATGACTGGCAGAGGAGCACTGCGCATGAAATCTGCCCGTATTCGAAGCCAGCTCAGCGTCGACTGTGGTGCGGACTCATTCGAGCAGAGCAGTCAGTCACAGATCTGTCGACACACAAACGCGCTTCGTTGGCAACGAAACACGATCTCGGAACGAAGACGCTGCCCCGCCATGAGCTCCCAGCGCGCGGCTGGGGGTCGGTGGCGACGGATTGATGTTGCGGAAACTCAAATTCGTCATAATTACGTTCCGAGGCGGCCGCAAAGCGCAAGAAACGCGTCGCTGCCCGCCGGATGCCATTATATTAGCCAGCAGACGGTTGTGCTGCTGCGGAGGCTTTCGTCGTGCGGTGTGGACAACTCTCGCCGGTCGAGTTACGTTGAAGTTACCTTACGAACGAGTTGTGAAGATACAACTCGCGCGGCGCATTGAGGACGACGTTCAGTGAGACGCGCGAACTGTCACGGCCAGAGAGATAAAGACAGACGACATCTTCGTGCGAGCGGCTCAACACGTTGCTCATTTGGCCGCTTCCCGACAGTAGGGATTCGCTGTGACCCACGTCGAGTTTGCTTGCTTTTCAAATGTCGACGACCCCAGCCGGCACTAAGTGAGTCAAGTGCCGCCAGTACGTCTCTAGAGAATCATTGAGCGACCATAAATTTCACGAATGCGACGCTTAGTACGGCGACGACTGAGTCCGCAATAACAACGACCATTGATCGGCCACGATTGTCGACGGGTGAATAATTGTGGGACGCTAATAATTGTCATATATCTCAAGTCATTGATGGCAAATGCTTTCCAGTCGTTCAGCACTGTGGTCACCACCGTGTCGCCAGCTTTCATATATTTCACCCTTGTGCATTTTTCGGCCGACTACGCCCGCCTGATCTGCTCTTTGCGACAGCTGCCACGAGACAGAATTGCCCCATTTCAGGTTCGCACCTCGCGCGCTCTGATCGTCAAGATCCGAAATGCTACATCTATATCCCGTCTCTCTCTCTCTCTCTGACTCGCTGTCTGTCCGTTCTTTCTGTTGTTATGTATATATGGCTATCAGTTCACGGGGCGCTGGGCCAGTCCAGGCAAGTGTCATAACACGTTTAGTGCAGCGAGTGAGCGGTGGTAACCGTATCGTGGCCAAAGTGAGGTGTTACATCCGGGAGCAGTCTTCAGTCCCTTAACGCTCCTCCAGTGAAGTTACTCCTGCCGCTGTTGCAAGTGAGTGGGCCCCGTTCTTCTCGGTGTGTCTTGTGCCTTCGCCTGGACGGTCATTAACGGCACGAGTTATGAGGACTCATAGATTAATTTCAACAAAAACAGTGCCCACGACAGCAACAACAACAACAGCAAGAACCGTTGCGGTAACAACAAATCATGACAAACAGAAAAAAAACGCAGAAATTTCTTTTTTGCATCGACTGCTCCAACTGGGAGATGCTTAATCGGACATTTGAAGGATTCTGATGCCGTAAGTGTACTAATAAAGCATAATATACTATGCGTATGTATGGCCTACAAATAGGCCTCGCCGTCTTAGCCCGCACAAACAAGGCCTTAACAGGCTGACAGCCAGCTTAATGTATGTCAAGCAGTAAGTGACTTAGAGGCGAGCTCTGGTGTAATGTAGAGATCATTTATTTTAATTCCTGTGTTCATGGCTTATGAACAACTTGGTTATCAGGTCATGGTTAACAGGCTGGCGTTGTCATCATGTCAAATCATGTATTATCGATTGTATATCTTGGGGAAAACCAACCATTGAAGGGGGCGGGCGACCGACGATAGATGTATACCCTGCATAGGTGGTGATTATTATTAATGAATTAGCGGTTTTTAGTGGATATGAGAGGCCAGAGCAAAGGCCACGCCATAACATCGGTCCTTAGTCCGACACTGTCGTCAGGTGTACGCTTGTTGCCGACGCGCAACTTTGACGGCCTGAGTGACCACAGTGCATCATGCAATTCCCCTCACCCATAAACAAAAAAAAAGATTAATCCCCTACAGAGTGCAGCGTGCCTGCAGACAGTCAAGACAACATAGATCCCACAAACCGCAGTAGTATATATAATATTACAAGCGAACGGGTATGCCTCTGTTCATAATTTGGTTTATTCAAGCATTTACGTATGCCGTGGGTATGCCTGTGCTCATATCGAACACGCAAACTTCATATTGTGGTTATATGCAATCGCAGTGTCCCTTGCCAATACTGGACCGTAAGGATTGCCTACCCTGTGAACACCTCCCCCCAGTTTCCAGTGCTTCACCGATCACGCGCAACCGACACCGTTTCTACGGGTTCCCCATTGGACAGCAACATGAGAAGCGGGGTTAATGTGAAAGGAACAACGCGAAATTAACACATTAGCACAGCAGCACACGCCGAAGCGCATCGCAGCCGAACAGAAGGCCCGACAAGATCACAATGTGAACAACTACAGACACAGAACAATTAGAAGTGTACTCTGGTGCCCTGTAGATGATTAAGTCGAATAGCACAAAAATGGTGATGGCATTTAAGCCGGCGTAGTAGTAACTCGTCCCGGGGACCCGGCTCATCTCACTCGTTTCTAAATGGCCAACCGCACAAAGCAGAGAACAGCTCGGGTAAGCCGAACTTGGGGCAGCAGCTGCTCGAATATGGCCAGGTATTGCCGTCTTTCGTAATAGAGTTATATATATATATATATATATATATATATATATATATATATATATATATGATAAAGTGCAGTGAGAAATCCAGAATCTTGCTTGTGTCCAACGACTGTCCGGTCGCGACTTCGCCCTCAGTAGTAGCGTGTAGTGGCGTCCAAATAAGTTCTAATTGGGTGTGAAACGACAACCAGCCTCGAAGCGTAAAAGAAAATAACTAACGTAGATGACGCGCTATTAAGAATAGCCAGCCGCAAAGGCGAGATAAATCATAGAACAATTAAGTCAAATCCTACACGGATTTGTGTCCGCGGCCCAATCACCTTCATGCATGTTTGCATGTTCTTCATGTATAATATTCATCTGGGTGAATATCGCGGACATACTGTTGTATGTCTATGCCATAGATTTGTCTAGATACAATCGAGGGGGAGATCCGCAGGGTTGGACTGTCTCGTGAGCAATAAGTTTCAGAGAACCCTCCTCTACCGTTATGCGCATCGGGCCCTACGCAGCGGGCTAACACAGAAACATTGCGCATTCGAAGCTACACTTCGAAGTCGTCATGGGGTACCGCCGATAATCGGTGTCGCCTAATTTCATTGCTTGCCCAGATGCACCTACTGGAATTGTCTACGCGTATTTTCCATCTCGATCTTCTCCATCGGCGACGATCATACTCCTCTGTGGTCGATTCATCAACAGGGTCCTTGTACGCTTCCACTGCATCCGCAGATGAAACGCGTTCATGTGGTCAGGGATCACCCACACCACCTCAGCATCGAGATTTCCCTAAGCTCTTGCTTTGGCGTCCATCGAACGCGGCGGCGTTAAGCGCCCGCATCATCGTTGGCTCCGCCGGGCGGTGGCCCATCTTTATGAACTCGTGCAGCAAAACGTCTTACTGCCTCCTTTTACCGGTTGCTCTCTCTCTCTCTCTCTCTCTCCCTCTATATATATATATATGTATAAGACGCCTGCTGAACGACGACGAGCTGAGCAGAGAAAGCGACCAATCGCGGACGGCGTACGGACTCGACAAGTCAAAGGCAACAACAGCCGTTGCCCTCGGCGAGGAGAAAGAACAGGCGCAATTGCGATTTTCTTCGTCTTCCCAACCCACATAGCCACGTAGCGATCAACAGCAGCAGCAGCAGCAGCACAAACAGTGCGGGGTAGTGGTCGCAGAAACGTAGTGCCGCCCATTGCGAGTTTGTCCGGCGCGTTTGGCGCTCACCGTCGCCGCGGTGGCGTCGGTGACTGCTGTTGTGTACGCCGAGGGTCGACGCTGGTGTGATTCAGCACCAACAGATTGAAGAGACCCAGCTGCTGCTGCTGGTGCCGCTTAACGAATAACAACTCATGGCGCTGTTCGGGTCGAATGTCTAACAGCAATGGACGATGATTAATAGCAATAGCACAAGTGCCGAACCTTGCCTATAGGTTGGCAAAGCTTTCAACTGTTTGCGAGCTAATGAAGTGTGCGATTTCATCTGTTACTTGGGACTGATATCAGTTGTCTGATCGGCGAATTAGCCAATGAATGATCCGAGCTCGGCATTGCTCACACAATAGCAAGCATATTTCCAGTTGGACAACGCTAACTAACAGAAGTATTAGCTAGACATGAAAAAAAGTGTTTGCCACTGTACGCATATGGCTCGATCCCTGATCGCCCGTGGGGTGTCGAATTGCGGTAACGGGTCGGATGGCGGGCTTGCTAGCGGCTGCCGGATGCTTACATCGTAATGCGAGAGATGGGTGCTAATTGTGGTGAAAATTAAAGAACTCATTTATTTGAAATACTTCGCTATTCTATTGTCACTGTCATTAATTTTCCTCATCAGGCTACATGTCATTATGGAGCCGCACCGTAATAGAGGTGTACTTGTCATTGGTTATCTGAACAGATTTTACTATATATTCCAGGTGTGCGATTGGTTGGAGTAGGGTGGTCGCGAAGGCATTTTGAGCCCCGAAAAATAGCCCACAAAATTACCTCAATACCCAATATACGGAATACACGAGCGAAAAATGAGCTATAAACAAGCCACTATGTCGTTTGTTTGGGAGGTCTTGAATGTGCCTTGATGTACTTTCACATTGAAATAAATACCCGTAGATCACATCTGACATTTCGGCAACACGATCGAAATAGTTCGGATCACTCTTTGTATATAGGTGTACATGTGTCTGTCAATGTACATGTATGCCTGACCGTGAATCTCGTAAGCTGATATGTCCTTGCGAAGGAGCGCACCGCTCACAATAGCCATCGGTCGGTTCACACTCCGAAGTGGATCAGATTTCAACAGAGCAGGCGAGCTGCGCGCTTGTCCAAGCTGTTTTCAGATCCGGGTCGGCACAATTCAAAAATTGTGTTCGCGCCTCAGACACACACACATATGGCACAATACATTCTCGGGCAAAACTCAGACAAATCGTCTAGACCGGGCAACAATGAGACAGGATCGTCATCACGTCATGATCGTTTTGACGGTGGCGGCGGTGGTGGCGACCTGATGTAAAACCTGAGAAAACATGGCCTGTCTACGACGACCTATGCCTAGGCTATGCTTGAGGTCGTCCTGCTCACGGGAAGACGAACTAATTCGAAGTGGCGCTTTGCACCGATGCTGGACCACGGCGTTCGACTGCCTTTACATCGTTTGTAAACTTCTCGTTAGCGAGCGACTTCAACTTGAGGTTCTACGGAGAGTATACTGAATGGGGAAAATAATACAGGCTTTAGCAGGCACAGTTGCCTATTGAACACTCGAAGTACAACGGATATTGAGAGAGGATTTCCTGCAATCCTCTAAAACTGCAGGCGACCCCTTATGCGAGCTGCGGCACTCGTTCACCCGGCTACTCATTGAACTCGGTCAGCGTATCGAGTCTTCTTCTGTTTTTAGAGGAGCGAGAAATAAGTGTGAATTAGCCTGAACGAAGATCTATTAGCACTCCACAAAAGGTGGCCGATAATGATCTCTAAATCATTTCCGATCTTACATGCACCGTCATACACTGCCCTTTAACAGCAGTGTAACAACAATCAATGCATCATTACAATACCGCTTATTTTACTATGATGGCTTTCATGTATTGGCCCCCTCATTGAACACAGGTGCAAACTAGTGCGGTGCCATATAATATATTCAATCTCTATCGCCATCTAAGTCCGTCTCTTCTCGCTGGCTCAAGCCGCATCACAAACACACCCAGACGCACAATCACACACAGTCTGTACACCGTCGTCACTTGGTTGATTTCTTATCGTCACTTGATTCTTATCAGCAGTGGTGTCGCTCCCCTGTTCTCGTTATTGTTGTCGCTATTGTTGCCGCTTCGCTGCCGGAGCAGTCGAGAGCCTCGGAGGCGAAAGCGGCCGAGCTGCTCAGCTTTGCTACGGCTCATTTAATGTGTGTAAATAGTGATAAAACAACACGTTTGCTCATACGGACGTCGGACGGAGGAGTCCGTTGCAGATAAGATCAGCAACAAAGAAGAACCAACAACGGCAACAACAACAACAGCAACAACAAATCGGCAGAGAATCCCGCGAGGACGATGGGCCTTCCCAGAGGGCACGGTCAGGGCTTCGCCGCCGTTGTCTCCGCCGTCGACGTCAATCTCTCTGATCCTGATCTTGGATTATTGCGGCAGAGTTAGTCATTTGAGATGGTTGACGATGGTTGCAAATGACGAGAAAGCAGCGAGCCGAGGTGACATACAAGCTAGTGAATGTTGACATGGGATCTATGGTAAACACCATAATGTATGAGCGTACGGTTTTTTCAAGGAAGGAAAATATAACGGATAGCAGGGTCAAACAGTGATGAGAAGTGATGATTCACTTCAATTAGCAGAACTTGGAGATCGAGGGAAAGGGCACGCGTCAGCGAGAGACTAATTTGTTAGTCGAAGTAAGGCATATGTTGAGCGTAGGTTTTGTCGTCTTGTAGAAAACTGCACTACTCCCAAATTACTCCTTTAGTTATTGTATATTTAAAGACTGGATGACAGCAGATATAATATGGAATAAATGGACACGAGGTGAACAGATACTTAAATGTGCAATTATAGAATCATTCGCGATGAGATTTCGGAGACGCGAGGTGTGCGTTCGCTTATACCAAGCCGCGTCAGCGCTGTCTAATTTCAGCGGCCGGGAAAGGGGATGCAGACCAGCTAATGGAGATTAGTATAATTACACCGATTATGTGGGCTACGCATTTGCTCTGCCATACACATTGATAGGTGCGAATTGCGCTATACCGATCCACTAGAAATAGTCAGATTTTCGGATGAAATCTGTCTTTTTTTTCTTTCTAGCGAACATCCATTATTGCTTCCACGAGCCTTTGTACGGGTTGACAGAGATTCACTAGTGTATATGCGACTCGTCATTTTTAGCATGCTGGCCCCGCAGTGAAAATTGCGGCCAACTGGCTCGAACGTTCAACAAATCGCACCGAAATGAAGATTTTGCCGGGAAACACGTACGACGTAATAACGACGTCAACGACAATCATTGTCACGGCTGCTAATGGCCGAAATACAATGACGACGTCGAGGATTTAATTCGCGTAGCGACACTCGTTAAGCCATCCTAGTGAAATCGTCACACTCACATTTATATGATTGTATATCCGTCTAAAATCATAGTTTCTTTGTGGGGGGGGGGAATACCTTCAAAATGGATGAAAGTACACGTCGGAGTTGATACCGGCCACAAAAGCTCAGAGACAGATATATATACGGACACCTGTCATACAAACGCTAGCTAACAGAGATGTCCGCATGAATCGTTCCGCTTTTCGCACCGGTGCGAGATTTCCTGCACTCCCCACGTCCTTATTATTGCCATTCCCTATGAACCCACAAGCGTAAAGGAGGTGGTGCCTTTGCTGTCGGTGGCAGATTCGACTTTGGGGCTTGAGACCCAGCCCCAGAAAACATCTGCAAATCCATTTATCATAGACAGAGCAAAGCAAAAAGTAAATGAATCGCCAAGACAGTACGCAAACAGCGAGAGCCACCGAGAGAGCGAGAGAGGGATATAGAGAAATAGACAGAACTTCGTGAAGTCACGGGAAACCATCAGGAGTCATACAGATGTAATCAAATGAGATAACACCGAGTAATACGTATGCTCGCAGATAGCGGCCGTAGCGTCTCGCTTCGTTCAAGTCATTTGTCGGCGCGCTGCTGCGGCCGCGGCGGCGGCGGCGACTGTCGCTTCGTACCAATGAATCTGATAGTACTCGACGCCGTGGGTCGTCATCGTTGCCGCAGCCGTTATCGTGGCGGCCGATCGCGACGCTGCCAACGGTGGTCAAAGTGTCAGGAGCCGCGTTCGTTATTAGGGGACGAAGCAACGCTAGTTGGACGCGATGAGCACACAATACGACAAATGAACAGTGAAACGAATATGAAACGAGCGAGAAAAATGCAGCAGATCCGAGCCAGCTTGTTGGACGATGCTTGGAGACGATGCTGGCGTCGAAGGATGACGACGACAGCAACAGGAGACGCCGAAGACTAATCCCTCTTTGGCTCGCCGCCGGCCGACCGAAAGCAGGACATCGGTTCGGAGTTGTTTGCCCTTCGAGACAGGCAGGCCTGCTTGAGTCATCCCTTAACTTGCTACGTCGGATCTGCACAGATCCACTCATTCGTTTGGTTGGCCGATGCCGCCGCTGCTACTGTTGGGCTCTTCTGTTACGAATGGTGGCAATTCGTCCATTTGCCTGTCTACCTACGAGTACAAATGAGCGTGGCCATGTGCGTCTATGCCGAATGCGACTGACTGTTGGGCTATGTGGCCATGTGTGTGTGTGTGCGGTGTGTGTGGTGTGTGGCTAAAAGCCGAAAAATTGACGCAATTATCAACTTGCAGCGCAGACAATTATCAGACGGAGTTAGTTACCGGGACGGCAGGGGCAGTGGCCACGGGCTGAGCGGTGAAGCGTCCTCAGCCGCCCTTGGACAAAATCATTTGTTAGCCACGTGATGGAGGCGAATCCAAACGTTGGCGTTGAGCTTCGACGGCGTGCGACGCGCAAATCGTAACAGCAACGACAAGATGAATCTATCCGATAAAGCATAGTGTTTATATACGAACTATGTGTGTATTAGCGAAAAAAAAGGGGGGTTTAATTGCGCGCTGTTGACGATGACGACGACGACGACGCCATTGCCGGGGGGACAACCGAGCCGGGAACTTTCAACTGTGTAAATTCTGTGTGCGCTAATTTTTTGGCGATTCGACGAGTCGCAGGAGAGATCAGTGCACTGTGTTATCATTCGAGAGCATGTCTGATAGAGGAGGTTAGTTCTGACAACAAATCGGTTTGTTGAATTTAGTCCATCGATGTTTGGCGGTTTGTTTTACGATCACAAACGCCCTACATTGAAGGATTCGTTTCAGGACGTCATAATAGGGATGGATTCCAAAGCGGGCAACGATAAAAGTGTCAAGCTCGGTGTATTACCTATTATTATATCTACGTCTCCATAGAAAAGTTAGTGAAGTCACAGTATTCACTACGATTCGCGGGTTCTAAGTTTGTGGCCATCTATAGTTCATCTGTACGAGCGAAACCTGGATGTTCAACCCAAGAACGGGAGTACAAACCTATTTTCAACAACTTAGCTATACCCACCTCCGCGTATAGCCCCATAGAGTACGATGCACTAATTTCGTACCTATCAAAAGCAGGCAGTTAACTGCTAATTCTTATCCACGCGTGCATGTGTCATGGTCTGTAGCCGCACACGTGGATCAGACTCAACAGTCATCTCAGCCGCGACAAGTTCCCAATATAATACACATAAATTCCGACGCGTCCGTTTTTGCTCGTTCTGTCTCGGTAGCAACACATTGGGTAGCAGCGTTTGTTTTTGATCCCGAACGGCACCGAGCAGTCCGGAAGGGTCGTTAAGTTAACGAGGCGCACGAACGAACCACGCACACGCGGAGATCAGTCCGATCCGGATCAGGCGATCCGTGTACGTGACTTCAACTTTCCCAGAAAGGGGTAAACCCTCTTCTCGGAAGCATCCGAAAATCATTGCTCCTGCCCTCGTCGTCGGGGCCGCCCGCTGACAAGTCGCTCGAGGAGTGAAATATCAAGGGGACGCGATGGGGAGAGCATATGGGGTTTGCTTTTGTCGCGGCCGCGTGTCGCTGGCGTCATCGTGACGCTTCGTGTCCAAGGCGAAACACGACGGTAACATCCTCACGAATACGTTGGACACCAGCAGGAGAAGGTGGCTTCATGGCTCGTCTCGGCGATTTACGAGGTATCCTTCCAGACACAACCGAGTCGGACGAGAGTATTGGTGCTGTTTGTGATGACGGTGTGGCTAATTGGCCATGCCGTCGAATTAATTCGTCGGCGTCGTGATTCGCCGAGGTGTTAAACTTGATTTCGACGGCGCGTCGTCTTGACGAACGCGCCATAACAGGCACTTAGCTGGGCGAGACGTGAGCGTCGATAATGTCGACGTTGGCACCAGGCACCAGAAGGATGGCACGGCGGGTGGGTTGAGAAAAAAAAACGGGTGGAATCTACTAAACAGATCATTGTGGTCATGATTTAGTGGTGGCAAGCCCTGGCGTCGCTCGTCTCACTCATGGTTATGAGCAGACGTTGCCACGGACGTAATGACCCTTATATATTGCCTTAACTACCAGCTCACAATGAGCAATCTCTAATGATACACATAATGATCATGGACTGACTGCCATAATCTGGCACGTGATCCCGGGGGGGCTGGAGGCGGTTGTCGAGGTCGAGCAGTCTCATATTCTGTCGAACTTCTGGATTCAAGGTGACCGTGCGTGAGTCGAATAATCGATAGCGGTAGTATGGATTCGTGACATTGAACTGTGTGTGTGTGTGGGTTGTTCTAATTTTAAGCCTCGGCGAATTGCCCTGTGACTGGTGTTTTGAACAAGTTACTATGGGAGCTATATACTTAACAGGTGGGGATTTGGTTTCGCCGTATGCGCTGCTCTTAACAGATTCGTTCCGAGATTCGTGTCCATATGGGGATCGTTTGCGCCGTGGTATTTAACGAGAGTTTACGTTGAATGCACTATTGGATCCACCTGTTTACCTGTTTGAAGTCGAAGTCAACAGGTTTGATTTCGGCCTCCATTTTGCTGACGAGAGCGACGGCGTCGCACCACGCACTTTTTCACTGAAAAGTGAAAAATTAACAGAAAAATCGTCATTTTAACAACATTGATATGTGCACCAGTCTCCTGAGCAGCTACGGATATGACTCGGGTCCTTGATTAAACGAATTTGACGCACGAAAGAGCGGGAAGGAACTCTGAACTTTACATACTCAAGGTAATCTAACTGACATGTTAAATACTTGTCCATCAATCTGTTTTCATAGTAATATGCACTAAATTAATAAATAGCTCGACACGCTACAGAATATATATATATATATACATATATATATATGGCTATACTAGAACCGGTGGCTCCGAAGCTTTAGGATTCGTTTCGACCTCTTGATCAGCTAAATTCCCCGTTGCAAAAAGGACAATCACCGATCGCGAGCAAAACTGTCACGCATGTAAATGCTTCCTTCGAGTCCTCTGAGGACTTCACGAAGTGCGAAAAATAGCCCACAATCGCTTTACTGAACACAGTGCCGTCTCCCTCGAACGAACGCTCATTTCATCTCATCGTGCAAAAGGCAGGATTCACTCCATTCGCTATACTAACAACGCAAATTATACATGTGCTTGTATACATTATGTGCTGCCGGCGGTGTAGCCTTTTGAGGATCAAAAAATTTGCCGGCATCACTGGCGCCGAGTTCAGTTAGTTCAGATCAGCGGGATCTGATCGGCGTCGTATTCTTCGATGTGAACCGCTAACTCCCCGCACACCTGCGTACGAGCGGCTCTGACTGACGTCCATTGTGAAGTCGCACTTTTAGCCTTCACAACATCCCCCTCAATTCACCCCGAGGACTTCACGCTGCGCCTTACCACGTCATCATTGTCCGACGTCGCGCAATATGATGATGTGAGCAACCTCACAACAAACATCGACCAGACGGTAGCTCGCCCCGGCCAGACGCATCACAGCTCCGAGGCAGCGATATGTGTCGCGAATACTCTGGTGAAACACCCCCAGTGGCCTTCTTCACATGTGCCCGAGTGTCGATACGACACGATCTTCGACACGATGCGACACCCCGCGCACCTCGGGACCAGTCGTTACAAGGTTCGGTCAGGTCAGCCTTGTTCTGCTCAGGACCACACACATGATGCTGACAGGGAGAAATTTGTCCCTTGCACCGCTTATACCCCCACCCCCCCTACACAAGTTGTTGCTGTTGTTGTGGTTGATCTCTGTTGGGCTCTCTCTCTCTCTCTGTCTATCTCTTACATTCGCTCTGTTTTCGTTTTGTTGGCTCGCACGCTCGCTCTATCGGAACAAACAAGGATCGCCGGCCGGGAGGATGCGGACATGGCGACGATAGCAGAGCAGCGACAATGGCGACAAGAAGAACAACCAGCGCTTCTCGTCAACTCGGTGGAGGCAGCGGTGAGCCCATCGGTCAGCCGGATGATGTCGGCGATGTCGGGAGTCGTCACAGGGCTTGCATAGAGACGCAAATGAGAGACACTTACTTGGTGTCGATATATATATATACATGTATATATTATACATGCATATATTTAATCCACATTAATACATAGAAACCTATCAATCTGGTAGTGGAAGTAGCATTAATAGTATGGCATCGACTAGTTGCGGTACTGAGGCCTTTCTGCCCCGACTGAGCGAAAAATGTTGGTTGGTTCACATGGCATTGCGCACCGACATCTAAGCAAATTTATACATCCTCTATAATGCATAGTGTATATATATATATATATATATATATATATATATAATACGAACTGAGGGCCGAAGAGAGATAACGTGCCCACACCACAGATACAGCGAGCATCATCTTCTAGCTAGTTTGCGCGTTTCACAAGATCTTTCTCTGAACATGAAAATTCGGCGATTGTATCCGGGTGTCGCGCAGTGAGCTCAAATCGCTCCGAAGCCCTGATCGGGACGCGTTTACTGCCGCAAGTGCCGCAACGAATTGCAGCGACGAATGGCGACCTGGCTCTCGTCTATCAATGGAATACCTCGCTTCTTGGGACTTCTGGCTATGATGACGAAATTTGCTACGCTCGCCTGCTCTTTCTTAGTGGTCGATTCTCCGGTCGACTAGACGCTTAATGGTCCTGTCCATGAAGGTGGGAGTGTGCCTCGAACGGATTTGCCCTGCACTAGTCAGCCATATCTTGAGTGGATCGCCCTCCGATTCGTTTCCGTCCTTAACACTGCGGGAGTCGACCTCCACGCTGGGATGGGTGTCAACAGCGTTCTTCAGCTAACAACCGTGAATCTACTGTCGCCTGCAAACAAGCAATAGCAGCAAACGCTGGTAGAGCCGTAGCCGCTGTGGGGCGAAGCCTTTTCCGAGTGCCAAGACCAGTCGCATATCTTGACGCGAGCCGAGATAAAATGTCTGGCTGGTAAAACGCTCGTGAACGACGACCTCAGCGGCGAGAGGAAGCGGTTCTCTCGCCATCAGGATGGGACAGCTTGACAAGAACTCTGCACGATAAACATGACGTGCATCGAGAACAACTTGCATGCCAGTCAAACACATGCGCCGAGAAGTCAGTCATCCAGCGCCGCCAGCTGATCAGTGCTTCATCCCCGGTGACGGCGTCGGTCCGAAGTCACCGTGATGGCATCCGCTGCGCCTCGCACCCCCCGTTCGCCAGGTCTCCACCAGCTGAGAGAGACAGCGTGACCCATCTTCTCCAGCAACGGGAGTACCAATATCACTACATAGGTGTTTGGTTATAGCATCAGATGGACGCGAGCGTACGACAAGCGACGACGTGCTGGGTCGACTCGGCGACGATGAGGACGTCGACGACAACACGGACGAACGGATGGAGATAAACAGACAAAGATCACATCTGACGCTCAATCTGGGCTGAATCCACTACGCCCGCCCCTCAACGCCACATGCACCACACGCGTCCATACGCATGTCCACGCGCGGGTGGATCAAGTAGATCAACAAGCAGACGGGTCACGGAGCGATCGAGCGCAGAGGACCACTAAGCACGAAAACGGAACGGTCAAGCATGCATTGATTGATTGATTGATTGACTGATTATTGTACTCCTGCTCTCCACCTTGCCCTCCATCCGTTCCGTGAGCTGTTGTCTGTCTTCTCGCCAGAACGTCTCCTCTCTGACAGCGAGGTGTCGCGACATAATGAGCTGCTCGTCCCACAGTTCGTTCGATGTCGTGGCTCCCGGTCGGCTGCGGCTGCCCTGAGTTGTCCTCTACCGGAGCGGCAGCGTCAGGGGCGACGTGGCAATCATTCTACTGTGTCCATCCGATTAGCTTTTGAGCCCTCGATGGCGCGAAACACATTCTGGTGGTCACTACTGTCCATTGCTGCTGCTGCTGCTGCTGTTGAAGTCAGCACGAAAATACACGGGCAGATAGGCCGGCATTGCGACAAGAATACAACGGACACCCACCGTGTATACATACGTATGCTTGTGTGCCTACCGACAGGTCAGCTGCCGACAGATTGTATAACGATGAACGGCCGTTGAGGTGACAGTGGCGGGGAGCGCGATAATAGTGACAATGTGATCTTGAGCCATCAGAAAGACGAATTGATCCCAGGATGACTCCAGGACAAGAACAACAACGACGACGACGACGGAGCATAAGCATCCATCCAACCTAAACATCGAGGCGGCAAGACAGAGTGAACTCCGACTGAGTGAACGGATGAATTAGTGAGTGATGATGATGAACACTTCGAGCACATGCTGATAGTTAGTGCTGCAACTCAGTTACTGATGGGCTGTTATCTATATCTATATATATATATATAACAGAACATAATATATATATATATATAGAACATGAAAATGATCCGTCTCTGTTATCACAATTCGACGACAACAGAACGCCGAACTGCGCCAATGAACTGCCTCACTTAACAGAACGTGATACTGAGTTGTGCGTTATTATTCACAAATTTGAAATATTCAAATGTAATTATGTTCAAGAAACAAAGTGAAACATTTTCGAATACATTTCGTTAATTAAATAAAATTTTCGTTGCTTTCAACTTAGCTCTTCATTCAGCGAGTTATGAATAAGGCGAAGTTATCAAACGACAAAGAGGACAAAAGCGGAGAGCGAGGGCGAGAGAGAGAGAGAGAGAGAGAAACAATATGAAATAGCCAGGCGTCGATTATATTTCACGTTGTATATTGTCTGTGGTGGAGTTCGAACTATGTTAGCTGACAATACCGTGATACGTCAGCGTATCCGAGTGGAGCGCAGCCGGTTGGGGCGGGGGGGAGGGGTAATGTTGAAAATTCAATTTGGACCTCCAGGAGGATTTCTGTCCCCGACTTCGTTGATGATTCCGGCCGCCGCCGTGGCGCGAACGCAATCAACATGACGCGGCCAGCGATGCGTATCGAAATCGTGGTGGTGCTCACAAACATCTCAATGAGGAGAAGCACGCACTGAAACAATAATGATGATGCTGCAGCAGCAGCACCAGCACCAGCAGCGCCACCATCACCAACGTACAGCGCTACTTTTTCAATCTAGTACAAAGCGAGAATGTTCTTTCTCGAAGAGACGGCGACTCCTCGAAATCGCCGGTCGGAGATCGTCGGCCGAAGTGAGGATATGGATTGTCTTGTCCCAATTGAGACAGCCGGTGGTGTCCGCAGAGCTGTGTATAATGGAGGATACGTATGTGTGTGTGTGTTCCATAGGGCATACACGGTTTGAAGTGACGCGAAAGTTGTTCGGAACCCGCGGCCCAAGTGCAATAACAACACCTCAGAGGGGTCAAAAATAATATTAAAATAAAAATTAACAAAAACTTGATGTTCCAGGCCAGATGCATGTTTGTGTAATGTATACGTATGTATTTCTGCGGTAAGCACCGGACGATATCGGCGGCAATGCTCGGGGCTCACAACGGACGCCACATACAATGGAACATTATCACATACAGATACGGTGAACAGGTGATAACCAAGCATCTCTTTCCGCAGGCTATATTTCTGAATTAAATAGAAACACACTCGACGATAAATATTCGCATCATCATGCACGCGTCTAACCTCGCCGGCATATACATGTGCTGACTAATTTGCTAGTTGCTACACCAATAGATGCTTCCATCAGCTCCGTTTGAGTCTCATTTTATCTCCTGCGGAAAGCTGTTGCTGTTGTCTGTTTCCCGTAAGCGGAATATTCTTCGCCGTTCGCCTGTTTCGAAGGCCTGATTACGTAAGGGCTCAGGCTTGCCAGGTATACAAATATAGACACACAGAGAGAGAGATCAGAGTCCTCGTCCTTTATTAGAAGGCCACGTCGCTACTGGTTTTTCAATTATTATTCTCAGCTGTGTTCGCTGCTTCTTCGGTTGGGTTCCCGTTGGGTTTCGCCGACCCGTTCGCGACACTGCGTGCGCTCAGTGTCGTTCACACCGTGGTGACTGCGGGAGCTACGAGCATCACTGCGGTGTCAGCTTGCTGTGCGTTCTATGAATTCTACGTGGGCAGCTCTAGGCAACCTATAGCCTGGCCCAATGTCCGTCCACTCGCCGATCCTGTCGGATGCATTAATGAACGTCCGTATTCTATAACACTGCGTCTGCCGACGAGCAGACGAATATCGGACGGTGACGCGCAGTGCGGCCCAGTCAACAATCGGCTACTGCATCGCATGGACCGTTTACGGTAGTAGCGACAGCAGCAGCAGCAGCCGTTTGTCACAGTCTGGGCCCATTTATGTCTAAACCTATATCTGACTGGCTAACATCGGTGAGCGCGCTGTGCATGTGTGTGTCTGCTGTTGCTTACAATAGTCGACAACATTCGATAAGGGCTCTGCGAACCGAGCAAGCAGCTCGCTATACAATTCAAGTTGTTTTTTGTTTATCTTTCATTCGGCAACACTGGCCGACTAGCTATCTAGCAAATGGTGTATAACCTGCTTCTTCCTGCTTATTGAGACACGGGTCCAAATGAGCAAATCTGTTGTTGTTGCTATTGCTGCTGCTGCTGTTGTTGTTTGAATAGGTATATGAAATGATTACTACGATATGAAGCAATTCCTTCTGCCGATTCTGCAGCGGTGGTGTGGCAGCGCCGGCGTCGTTCGCAGTCGGCGCATTTCTGGTTGGCGCATTTTCTACCGACGCGGCCGTGTTCACTCGAGGCTGAACTCGACGAATGGACTGACCGCCGACGACTCGGAACAGCAACAACAACAGCCGTCGGATCGTCTTTTGTTGCTGATTTGTTGCTGAACCCACCGGGCAGATTCAGCGTCACCCCTCCAGCTCGGCTCGGATCGCGCGTCCTCGCATGAGATAGCGACTGGATTCATTCGATGATGATGAGAGGTCGCTTCTCTGCCGACCGCTCGCTTTGGTCAACTCGTCGGGTCAGCAGTCGGGTATCCAGACCATCTCTCGGTGTCGACATCGACAACAAACCCACGCACCGGCGAAGACATGCGCACTACGCCTCCGAGATCGACGACGAGTCAGTCAGTGATGATGTGAGCGATGCTGATGGCTACGGCGACTTCCACCGTGAAGTTGTTGCTGCTGCTGCTCTTGTTGACGATGACGACGACAATAGAATGCTGCTCGTATTTGTATGGCTTTTTGTTTTAATTTCTCTTCCTTCGCCAGCGTGGCGGTAGCCTTCGTGCGGGAAGAAGCGGCAGCGGCGGCGGCGATCTGGTTGACCAGCGAGCTCGTGAGCACTGCCATTCTGAAAAGGATATGCTGATGTCGGGCTGGACACGATGCGAAGCCACTCGGTGCGCGTAGAAATTAATGCTTCCCCTTTGGTCCGATTTCTCGTTGTCTTTCAGAGATCTCGACAAAAAAAACAAGGTCCGAATTTATAGTGTCCAACCGACAAAAATTGATAGGTACAACGAGGTGATTATTATCGCAATCGCGGCCACTGCTGATGAGGGACAAACGCTGCGGTGGAGAGCTCTGTTCTAATGCAGGACCAACTGTCATTACTGTTCATTTCAATTCGGATAGGCATCGAAGGGCATCTCTATCCATTCGTTCGCCTGGGCAACATGAAATATAGTACAGTCCGCTATTCTCGAGATACTGCATTATATATTCGCTGTATTGTTAAAAGGTCGAAAGGGAGAAAGAGGTAGAGGTTCTTATTTCTTGACCATCTTAAGCAGACGTCGATGCCAAATGCTTCGAATGCCCGACCAGCGGTCAGCGTTCCACTGAACAACAGCGAACATAAAAAAATCGAACCAGCAAGTGTTCCGTGGACACAGCAATACCTGTGTGAATATAAATACGTATATTACCATTATTTCTATTCGTCTGTTTGAGTCGTAGTGTTTACCCAGTGTTTTTTTTTACTAATAGTAGTAATAATAATAACTGACTTTATTCTCACTACGATTACTGAGATTAGTTGACCAGATTTATACGCCCAGCTGTTCAACCCAAGTACCATTACACTAATAAGATTAGTTAGAATTCGTCTATTAATTATTATTATTATTATTATTGTGTCGCGTGTGGGCAGACGGGTGACAGAAAATAGAGCAACAATCATTAATTGACACCCATTATCATCAAGATTATTGCACCGAGCCATTTAAGATCGGTGTGTGTCCAAAGGCAGGCACAGTCTATATTTGCTTGCTATGTCCTTCCACGAGTGAAGGACACAGTTTTCCATGTTGTACCTATCGTTCGCCAATTGCCTATTTATAATATCTTACAGTGATTATGTTTGACGTCACGCAGCCGAAATTGGCACCCATTTTCTTCTTCGCCGTTGCCCATGGACGTGTCTCAATCTGACAACCATGAAGTGCCCTCATGAGCTCTATGGAGATAGACTAACATCCGCAGACTCATTGGCCGCGTACCCTCTATTTCTGGCCGAAGTGTCGTTGACAGCTTCGATATGCAGCACCCCGGCTGGTACAGCTGCGGTCACAGCGACTAGCTGATACCACGTTGCTTTTCCAGTGGTACGACTCGTAATGGCCGTAGCTGGTCGAATTGTTGTTACAAGGTAGTACTTGAGCATTGCCACCTCCTGACGCCGTTCGTTCCACGTGATCGCGATAGACCGCTTTCGTCAATGCCGTACGCTCATATTGGGCCAAGTGCAAACTTTCAAATTTCGTCACATTTACGCCACCCAGATCGCCGATGTACGGTCGCCTCTCGGTCGCCGCCAGCGCTGCTGTGGAGTAAACCCGCTGCTGTCGATGCTATTCATCTCACGGACACATTCAGCCTGGACGAGTCAGGCGAGAGTCGGCAACAAACGCTGATAGAGAGATTGAGTAAGTGTAGAATCTCAATTCTCTCTCTCTCTCTTCTGGTTCGTTCGAACAATCCGAGCTACCCCTAGTGTGCTATAATAGCGGCATATTGAAGCAATTGCCGGCTGCGTTGACAGTGTCCGCCGGGTCTGTCTCTATTAAATAGACATATATATATATATATATATATATATGAGTCGCGAATGACAGCGCGAAATGTTCCCTTCAGTAGGATGAACTATTATGCAATAATCACACGTTCGACCCCTTTCTATTCCTGCTTCTGTCGGTATCTAACTGCGGTGCGACTTTGTAACCTCCGGATCTATTTGTTGTACCTCTTTGTGGTAGGATCTGTTTTTTTTTTCTGTTAGAATTCGCTTAGCCGATTTCGCCTGCCAGCCGGCTCGGCTGAGACCACAACGCACAATTGTCAATGGCGATGCTCACTGCTCATCACTGGCCAGTTCTCGCATCGGGAGGACCCGCCCCTTTGGCCCTCACTGAACGGCTCACGGCTGGGGCCGGGTGTAGAGCAGGGGGGGGGTCGCTATGCTGGCGGCGGGTTGCTCTATGACACGATGATACCTCCTACTTAATAGCAGGTACATCCTGCTGTGGTCATTTGAGCTCAGCCGATTGTGTCAACAACAGGAACGGCAACAAGTACAACGTGCCGCGACGGCGGAAGAACTCTCCAGCGAGCGGCAGAGCATCGGCCGCAGCGGAAATCCGCGAGTTTGGACCGATCCAAACGCTGGGGCTTGCCGGTAACTCCATATATACATATATATATATGTGTGTGTGTGTGTGTGTGTTTGCGTTTGTGTGCATTTGTGTGTATATATAAGGTCTGTAAACTCACAAAGCCGAGGTACTTCTAGCTGTTTCTCTCTATTTGTCTCATCTTTGTGCCTCTTTGTGTAGATGTGAGTAGTGTGTTTGAATTTGTTTATCATCTTGTGCTGCACCGTCACCGACGCCGACGCGTCTCTTCGCCCATTTCGAAACGCCGCGTTTTCGACAACCGAAACGAAATATATTTGAACTCTTTGTATTATTATACAAAGGCCCAACAGATGCGAGCCGCGACAGGAACCACCCTCTCTCTCTCTCTCTCTATATATATATATATATGTGTGTGTGTATGGATATATATATATGTGTGTATATAAATAAAATTATTTTTCTTCAGCTGTGTGTCTATACTCAATCACAGCTCAAGTCGGCACGCGTTAAAACTCAATGAAAGGTGTTCACGGTAACGGCGGTGATTTCGGGCCGGCAGCCGCCCTCCGAGTGTCGCGCATAAACGTCAATAGCGTGAAATTATATAGTCACTATCCCTATCCAGCAGCAACAGCAGCAGCAAGACTAGCAGAATAAGTAAAAGAAAGATACGAATTCGCGGTAGTCGCAGTTGCTGGCGCGCAAAGGTGACAATTGTCTGAATACACGTTTGCGTCAGTGACACGAATAGGCGGACTGTCCGCGGCGGCAGAGACATTAAAATTTCACACACACACACACGCCCGGAGACGCCCGCTACAATATTATTATGATCACTGTCGTATCACTGGGACGACGAGTGAGGACGACACATTTACTGTGTATATATATATATATATGGCAGAAGTGAATTGTGCAATGTACTGCATACAAGCAGCCTCTGCTCTATTTGCTGCTGCTGCTGCACAGTAGGTTTATAGCGATAACTTGATTATCTCTCGCTCTTCCTCTCCCGTAGGCTTTCCCATCTCTGCTGCTGCTGTTGCTGCTGGTCTCGTTGTTCACTTCACTGCCGCTGTTGCTGAGAGAGAAGAGAGAGAGAGATTTGACCGGTTCAAACATCGCAGTCGCGTCAACGTCGCTACACGGCCAGCAGCTTTGTCGATGTCGGGACGATTTCTCTCTCTCTCGCTCTTTCGGGGATATAGTGAATATCGGGAGGCGGAGGCCGAGAGTTTGTTGGAAGGAGGCCCCGACCCGATCAGAGCATCACCAATTCGTTCATTGCTGCTTTCTGTCAGCGACCATTTGTTGCTGCTGTTGTTGTTGTTGTTGCCGCTGACGGTGGTTTGTTTTGCATTTTCATTCATAGACATACTACAAATAGTATACTCAGATACGGAGATGCGAGCCGGCCGACCGACCGACCGACAGACAGTCATAGGGATCAGTCGCATTGACGCTGCATAGTTATGAGATGTTCTGCAGAGATGCTTTGTGCCCGTTCGATACCTGCACGAGCGGTAGACAGACAGAGAGGGTCTGCTTGGGTCTGTACAGAGTATTGGTACGTCGTGTACGGATATCAGGCGAGTGTATGTCGATACATACGATTCAAATCGAATGTGTATACATATGTGTGTGCGTGTGTACGGAGACACTCACATACATGTATATATATATACATGTATAGGCATTACAGGAAAGCTGTGTGAAGTGGGGCCGGGAGAGCAGGCGCGCCTTCACGCCTTCGATACGGGCACGCCCTTCGGTGAGGGGTTCTTCTTGAGTCAACCATCGTCAATTCACCCGACGAGATAGACAGATACAGCCATTGATAGATTGATTGATACACCGATGATATCGACGAGGTGAAATCAAAGCAAAGAAGAAGCAGTGACCTGCCACTACGGCTCCGCCGTACGATTACTGCCATAACATTAGTGCAATATAGGAAGCTGTACAATGCAAACAACACGACGACCCAGCAAATAGGAATCGTATTGACGGCGCTCTGAACTACCGCGCCGACACCCGCTTAAATGTTTAATATTACAAACATATTGGCGAATATATAATATATATATATATATGAATACGGTGTCAGGCTGAGATACATATGGTAGATCCATATTAGCAGAAATGGATGCGTTCCTTCCACCATCCCTGAACGCGTGGTCCGTCCCAGCAGGCCATCATCTCTCTATCGCCAATGGTCGATGAATGACGCCGACTATATTTGAGGGCGCGATCACGGAGAGAATATCAGTTCTATGATAGACGAAGGCGACAACATCCGCTGTTATTGTACAATTTCAATAGGTTTGATTCTATTTATCTCGTGTGTTCTTTTCTTGCTCGGTTCGGCCTCGACGTTCGACCTCTTCGTATTGCGCCTACTTGCGACGTTTATTTATTGCTGCTGTTGTTACTGTTGGTGTCGTTGTCGAGCGGTTGCAGGGTGCGCCGGAGGCACCATAGAAACGAGACAATTGTGGCCATTTGCCGGCTGCAGCCTCCTCGTGTCAGTGCTATCGGTCTGCTGGTGATATGGTGGATTGGACGTGGAAATGCTCTCTAACCTGCTGACCTGATGACGTCGATACGCAGACAGGTTCTTGCGTTTGGGGCAGTAGCAGGAACAGCGGCAGTAACAACAACAGAGCACTCACAACAGTCGGCGATCCATAGACCTGTTGAAGGTTTTGGACAACCATAAATCTTCCATTGTTGCAGTGGTAGCACAATCCGAATCTTCTCGCCACGACCTTTGTGTCGGCCAGCACGGTCGGGTTCGAATCGATTTCATGACGGTAGCACATGCAACGCAGGGACTCGGCTGCATGCGACGGCGCATACACTGCTTCGATTGCTGTTACTGTGGCATTGTTCAACAAAGTTGTCGTACATCTGCAAGTATGCACTGCGACCAGCGGAGAGCACTTGATTAAATCCGAGCGTTCAGTTAACCTCAGGGTGTCTGTAGCCTTCCGACTAGTGCCTGACGCGTCGAACAGAATACATATTGTATTTTACATAGGCAGATTTGTTGACTTATTCAATGCTCTTCCCTCTCTGCACCTTAGCTTCGTAGCTCGGCGCCACCTCACAACCCCGGACCTCGTCTGGATGGATAGATGCCCTTCATCTCGTCAGTATGTTATATGTATACCACTATGTCTGCACAATGTACGGTGAAGCTGTGGTGTCTTTTTAAAGATTTTATACCTCAACCTCTTAAAAAAAAGTATGGTGAACTCTTGCATGGCTTTTAGTCAAACCGAACAATCTGGTTTTGGTCGCTCCTGTATCTGTGGCCGAAGGCTATGTATTATATTAGATACACACGTATATATATATATATATGCCGCGCACAAATATATATATTCTATATATATTACATATATATATATTTTTTTCTTTTTTTTCGTTGCAGAATACCAACCTTACTTACTAGTGATTCAATGGTCTCCGCTAGATATGAGTGATCCCTAGAAGGGTACGCGTTACTTGAACGCAATCATGAGCATGCATTTCTCAAAGGCGCGAAGGGCCGCTCTAGAATCCGTCTGTGCCATTCGTCGACTGCGTATAAATAAGCCGGGGACATTTGTGCGCTTGCATCGTGTTTTTTCCCTCATTCTTTGTTCCACAGACTCACGCTGAATTGATGCCCCTAAGTCACATGTTACTTATTGTCGCTTCTCGGTCCGAATGCGAATTGTCGCGGACATTTAACCCTTGTTATTGTTGTTGTCGCCGCCGCCACCGTCGCGGCCACGATCGCCCCCATGCGTCGCCATTAAGACGCCACCGACAACCGTGACCATTTTCAATGAGTACACACGGGTGGGGGGCCGGCTACCTCATCTTCTATTTCATCTTCTTTTCCTCAACCTGCTCATTCGGCTCTTCGCTAGTCGATGCCCGAGCCTCTTCGCAGGGAGCCGCGCTATAGTCAATACGCCAAATCATCACCTCCGCCCGCCACCGTCCAACCAGCGGACTCCCTGTGTACCCGAACGTCCCACTGATGATTGTGTGCTTTAGTTTTTATGCGGCAGCATTTTTGTGCTGTCGCCGTGCAGTGAAATTTTTATCCGTTCCCCGCCCACGCATAGATTTCGTCTTCTCAGTGATTCAGGCTCTCCCGCTACAGACGGCTCCTCCCGAAGCCGACAGCGCACCATGGCAGCAGCAGCGGCAGCAGCAGCAGCAGCCGTGGTGATCTGATCCACGAAGCGAGCTGAACACGAGGCTGAACAGACAACGAGGCTCTGTCGATCCCCACTTCTGAAGTCGAAGGGAAAAAGAGGTGGCCTTTGCTTCGTTCCTCACTCCCGAAGACGGGAACGAACATTCAAGAGCATGTCGCGCCATCGCTACAACGGCTATGTATCTCGATGCGTGCGCGTTGCAGCATTGTTGTCGTTTGACTGGGCTGGCGACAACTTCTTCAGACCTCTCCTTCAGACTCATCCGCTCAGTGACAGATCTCAGGAAGGCGGAAAGCCGAAAGGCGCGAGGGAAAACCCGCTGTCACTCGTGTTTGCCCGTCTCCCCGGGATCCGTTGCACCTCTGTAGCAGCAGCAGCAGCACCAGCGGATGATTCTGCAGAGCCACTACTAGCATTCGCAACCATCATTCGGTCGGGATCCCCGGCAGCGGCAAGCCAGAGCCGACGCCGGGAGGCAGCAGCGGAGGAAGCGAGCCCACAGCAGCAGACCAGAGCTGGCCGACCCAGCCCAATGTGTCGGGCACAATCGCTCCAGTGTGGCCGTGTCCATGAGTCTGCCCGAAGCGTCGAGCAGCGCGCCGACACGACACCGGCTCCCAGCGAACAACGAAGACCCCGGCCTCATTCGACTGGCAACTGCTATACAGCGACTGCTAGCTAGCTGGCACCGGCATTTGCGACCACCAATGGCACTTGTTCGCCTTCGTTACAGCCTGTGGATAGACAGGCATACCGAGACAGACGCCAACGAACGAACGCAATTGACAGAGTGTGAAGCAACCTGATATTATTCCGCCTCGGTGGATTCGCATACTGACAGATTTCTTCGCCCCTATTTGCTCTCCCCCCGTCCGCGTGACCAAGAATCCATGTGGTGGTGGTGGTGCCGGCGTTGCGCACTGGATGGCCACCGCTACGGTGATGCTGACCACGAGAACCATTGGCGACTGGGTACCCATCGACGGCGCAGCTAAATAGCAATTGAAGATAGACACACAGATACATCTGGTCTAGCTCGAGGCGAGCCGACTGTCCATGCTAAATCAGAGTCGCTGGCCAATTCGTTTGTTTGCGTATGCATGTTGTTGTTGTTGTTGTAAGGCCAGTTCTAGCCTCTCTGTTTATTTCCGTAGAAACCTATACAAATCCATGGTGATCACGTCGAGTTCCTCGTCAACATGAATGCGCCTTGAGGCAAGCCGACTACACGCATATACGACGTGAGCATTTAAACATAGCAAAACATACCCACGAACGGCATCCACAATGTGCCCATAGGATGCAAGACAGTACTATGTAATGTAAAGGTGTAACCAAGCGATCGCGAAAAGAAATCACATCACGGCTACGTCAGGTATGCTAACGCATAACCGCGCAAAGGTGCCGAGACCCCTCTTTTGTTCAACTACGACCGTCCTATAGACGATGCAACGATGGAAATGCCGCCAAAGGCCGCTGCGAAAGAACTTCTAGCGCTCACAACGACGATACTGGCTCGATAGTGTTGTACATTGCTGGAGATGATGATGCTGCTGCTGCTGCTGCAAGGTTTGTTGGTGTTGTTGTAGGCGAACCAAACAAACTTAGAAGGAGAGGTGCGAAGTACATAGAGAATGCAAAGCCAAGCAACCAACCAGAAAGGTGCCTCTAGGACTCGGGAGTCTCTACCAGAAGAAGAAGCAGCAGCGAACGAATGAAGGCACCTTGAAGCATCTCGCAGTCGCTGGCGAAACTACTGCGGAGGCCGCCTGGGCTCGGTCGTCGGTCGCTTCATTTATTGTATTGTAGCTATTACCGAGCTGCGGCCGCCGCACACGGAACCGGCAACAGCAACAATAACAACAACAACAGTAGTGCTCGCAACAACAACAACATCATCCACAGCAAGCAAATGATTGCCTACGTAAGTTGTTATGTTAATGGTGCTGCTGCTGCTGTTGGCGGTGGTGGTGGTGTTAACGTTTGGTCTCCAGCGGCCGCCACCGCCGTCGCAGCAACACCAGTTGTATTGTGGTTGTTGTTGTTGTTGTTGTTGTAGAAGCAAAAGTTTGTCTCAGTGTGCTCTATCTTTCATTGTCGCCTGTTCCCCTGGCGCTGCCTCGCAGCCCCGCCGATTTGGCTGCCTTATCGGCATCGGCTTCTTTCAAAATCGTTTTGTACAATAAATGAATGGATGAATGTGAGAGAGACCGCGAGCGAGCGAGAGAGACAGAGAGAGAGAGAGAGAGAGAGAGAGAGAGAGAGAGAGAGAGAGAAACGAGACAAAAGGGTCCGAGATCGAGAACAAGGGAGAACTCCGACGAACGAAGAAACGCTGGGATGAATGTTGGTGACAACACAACGGGAGCGGTCAGGTGAGCACAGGTCTATACAACACATATATATCTGGATAGATAGTGTTATACACTCACTTGGTTAGTCAGACAGATAGACGCAACTACGCAACTTGGAATAAAGAGGAAACATCGTTGAGGCTGGGGCACAGAGATATAACAGATAACGCGGGATTGTGCGTTTGAGGGCGTTTGTGAGTGCGGGCCGTAAGCCCTATGGCTATATTGTACCACAAACAGGTACCACCCGCCGCTCGTCGCTGTTAGAATCGGATAGAGTAAGCTACCAGTGATGTTTACCGTAGATGAGACGCGAATGGATTGCTGCTTGGCCCTGGATCTGTGCGCCTTGTACCTGTGGCATTTCCTGAGTGTATGTGTTCATATTGTCACTGTGTGAGGCCAACCAGGTCGACCGGTACGACCATCGAACTAGTTTATAAACCAAGAACTTAAGTATGACACAACTGCGAACGGATTTACTCTGTTCAAAACAATGGGAATCAGTGAATGAAAATCAAGGATATAAAACAACTATTGTCTCAACGAGCGGTGCTTGCTTCACGATCTCACCGTCTTGCCTTCGCATGAGACACAATTTGACACCACCGCCAACGTCTCGAGTTCGTCTGTCCCTTGTCTGCATGGCCCAAAACGTGTCCTCAAAGACATAAATCGTCTGAGGCACCCACCAGCCTCTCCCTACATCGTACTACGAGAGAGAGAGAGAGAGAGGAAATAGCATTCTTCGTTGCCAGTTGCTCGCGTCACGACGGCTCATGCAACTCGATGCCCTCCCATGATTGCTTCCCTTTCCTAAACCCGCGTGCGAGCAACCCCCTGCAGACAGACGGTCCCATAGTGACCCATCCTCTCGCTGCATCCGCAGGTCTTTCGCAGTCCCGACGCCTGGCGCTAAGGCCGTGAGGCCTTTTGCCTCGTGCGGCCTTTTGCAGACGCGCCCGTTTCCGATCCTCCACCAGCACCGCCGCCGCCGCCACCGCCACCACTACCACCGCCAGCACTGCTACAGGAACTACTACTACCCGCTCGTAGTGTGTTGTGGTTCTCTCTGACTCCTGGACTCGTTCCCTATGATGTGCTATTGGGACATGAAGAGGAGAGTGGCCGATAGCGTGACCAGAACCAATATTCCCCCATTATGAACAACCTCCTTCGCCCAATCGTACAACCGTACACAGCAAGCAGACCTCGCTTTTCCTAACACATAGCGTACAACGGCGGCGGCGGCGGCGCCGGCGGCGTGGTTGTTGTTGTTGTTGTTGTTGTTGTCGTCGTCCCCATCGTCACACACATCAGGACACAGCCTTATTCCTTCGAGGCTGGTTGTGAGTGTGACGGCAAGCTGGTGGCAGGCCCATACACTCAGCGTGGCAACGGCCACGATAGCAGGACCTGCCGAACTGGGCCGTGTTATACATACTGTGGCAAGGAGATGTCGGCCCAACTGCTGTGAACGTGGCCGAGCTGTGTAAGGACCCCAAAGGGCACAAGCTGCAGTCACACGAAGCTTTCAACAATGCGTTCAGCCGTGTCCTACCTTCACAAACAGTGTAGTATAAATCGAATCGTTACTCCCTCTCTCTCTCTCTCTCTCTCTATGGCATTCAGCACTGCAGCTGGTTGAATGCATTTTTAGGCTTTCGGTTCATGCATATCCATGCGTGTACCCGGTAAGGAGCGTCTCGTGGCAGGGTCTGGACACTCGAGCCACTCATTGTGATAAGGCAAGCCGAGAACAGACGAGAAGGACTCTATCCGATGTATGCACTTAGACGTGGTTCGCTCGTCGAAGACGAGATACGATGTGGGCACGCGGTTGCGAACTGCTCAGAGAGAGACTGGGTAGATATACATGCGGTAGGGGTGTCCTGACGTGAGCGCGAAATCCGAGATATTGGCACGGACACAGAACAGCATCTCGAGATTTTGGCACGGACACGACAGATGCAGCACTTCGTCTTCACCTCCGAGCGAATAGAAATACATCTCGAGGACGACTCGGACAACGAGGAGAGCAAGTAACGAATGTAATTTTTCTTCAATCGGGCTTATTTTTTTTTGAGATTCGTTGAGTGTTTCCGTGGTCGGATGCGAGTATTACTGTGCTGTTATGCTCATGATTCTTGTGACAAACTAAAATTGTGTCTGTGCTGCGGATATTTCTGATATCAATATATATATATATATATATATTTATTGGATTGGAGCAGCGAGATAACCAAGCTAACTTTAGGCATTTAGTTTAATTACTACAACTATTATAATAATAATAATAATAATAATGATACAAGAGTGACAAATCAACAAGTTGGAGACATTTATGTTTATAAAACTTGAACATGCATCAGGGTTCTCGAGAACAGATGTCACATATATATATATAATACATGTCCTATTCTTTCCCACTGAAAGATCACCTGACAGGAATACCTCCACAGTAGCTATGAGTGTCCATGTACATCAGAGAATCGCTGGCTTACCTGAAAAACAGAGAACTTTATTTAGTTCCCTGCTGGCAATAATAATAATTATTACATTACATTTTCTTGTAAAATTATGATTGATCAAACATTCTCATCCAGGAACGTCCTTCGCCCTATCATCTACGCGAATTAGTCGAATTCATGACTGAAACGGTATGAGACAATAAGTTCACCTGATATGAATGATAACCTTGTCGTCAACTGCAATACAACAATGGTAGCATTACAATACTAGAATAGTGAATAACAAGCAGAAAACCGATAGGGAGGCCCGGTAAGAGTCTCATGTAGGTGCTCATTGGGGCCAGTGTCCCAGATCGTGTGAGCATTATGACTAGCCTACTGAGTGGTTGCCTGTTATGGGCAAACCTCAAGCATCCGTCCAAGCGCAGTCGCGGCGAATTCACCATGGCTATTAGACCAGTCGGCTGACTCCGTCTCTGAATGGGTGTTCTCTCAACCTCTACGAAATCTCGACCCCAGCCACCCAACAGAGAGAGAGTGGTGCTCGATGGGCCTCCGCCTGTCTCCTGTATTTGACAGCTGTACAAATGGCCATCCCTTGCCTTCTTGGTGGCTGGCAAAGACGCTCTACCAAGACCTCGAGTGTTCGCTGTACCAGGAAACGCCTGACGTTATAGATATTACGGGCGATCGTCGTCCCAACACGCCCGCCACCATCAGCCAGCTAGACAGGAGCCTTTATGCGAAGGAGAGTTCTTAGTCATCATGATTTCTACACACATACGCGCATGGCGTAATGGTTGCACAAACGATATTTATATAGCGCCGAGTTGAGGCAAATTTATTCAGCTGAGCCACACGCGCTTGCCTGGACCCAAGTGCTTGTCGTCTCATAGTTCCTCGAAATCGCGGATCAGCACACTTTATGAACTTTTGCTGGTAGGCATTTGTGCAATAAATATATACCAATTTTGATTTGTATTAGTATTTATATTCGAATCGGATGATCTGTTGTCGATGAGCACAAGTTCATATCTCGTATCTTGAACAGTGAAATTTGCGAAGGTCAGAAACACAAGTTGATAGTTATCATCATGTTACAAAATGAGATCTACAATCTTCACCCTTGTTTGCTGCATTACAAGTATACGATCATCGCCAGTATCGCACGTGACGAAACACAGCGGATGATCTGCGACAAGACACGTGTCCCCCAGGTAACGGTACCTAAATTTCGAACAGTTAACGCAGTGCCTGTCCGTTAATTCATAATAACTCTCAAATATCATTCGAATTTGCGACAGAGACATCAAGTTGACATAGAGATTTCTCCTATCATGAAAGTCCTACACTCCCGAATCGTATCACTCACGAATCTCTACCGCAATATATATAACAATATGCTAACCCGACTGTTTCTCTCGCTCTCTCTCTCTTTCCTCTCTGTGTACTGTTCGCTATTCTCATTACTGTGTCATTTACGTTCTACCGTGTGGCGTCCCGTTGGGCTCCAACGCTGATAACGGCGAGAGGGCTGTGATAATCGTCGCGAAATGAGCAACAATCCCCCTCAGAACGAGGAGCACGACCCCCCCCCTCTCTCTCTCTCTCTCTCTCTCTCTCTGTATCGTTCTGATCTCGTAATCTCGCATTCGTCAAGGTGAGTCTGCTGTGGCCAGTCGTATGGCTCGAAGAAGCGAACTTCAAATTGTACTAACCAGCTCCCAAGTCCCGGTATCCCAACCGCTTCCCACCCAGCAGTGATATGATGAGAAGGCGGCGGCGGCGGCGGCGGCGACGAGTTTATCGCCACATGACACAGTGCTGGATCCATATACACAGATAATCCCATTCATAAGCCACTTATCGAATACAACGCCGACGATACTGGCACCACCATAGGCACCATCGCCGGCGGCCGCCGCTGCCGGCGAGAAAGCTCGACAAAGAACACCGCCACTTCTACCTGCAGCCGTGATAATGTAGCTGCGGGGTTCGTCTTTTCGCGCTGGGCTTCTCTCCCGCTGATGAAGCATCGGCGTTTCGGCTATGGCCAGACGGCATACAACGGCCACCCATAGACTCGAGGCTCCGTTCCCGCACCTATTCTCTCCAGCCGGTCCCCGTGGTAACGCGAGCCATCTCGTCCGAGAGCACATCTATGCCATGTACTATCAGATTGGAGGGCAGAGTAGCTAGCTCCGATATATATATATATATATATATATATATATATTGTGTAGTTGCGTCGAATTAGCGCGAAGAAGTGTGTCAACATCGCGGACAGGACAGGGGACAGTGAGCGTATTTCATTGCTATATATACTACTTTTGCTTCTGCTGTTGCTGTTGCTGCTGCTACTACAGCTACTATTACATATGTATGTGGGCAGTACACGCGTGCTGAGCCATTGAGGGTGCGTGTTCATCTAGACAGAGTTAGATAGATTCGCGGCGGCGGCGGCGGCGGTGGCGGCTGATCGACCCAATCCACACGCACTCGTTCAGACTTATCGGCTCACGCCCTGGCCACGAAGCGGGGACCACATCGCGGTGCTGGGTCACTCCTCTCATTCACAGCCGGGTGTCGGCAGAAATAGCTGGAAATAGCCGCAGAGACACCATTCGAGGCGAGTGTCAATGCGACTCATAAAATCGTGGCAGAACCAACCAACCAGAGAGAGAGAGAGAGAAAGGGATCGTGCGAGACTCAGGGATTAAATTCAATGGCATGAGAATGGCGAGGAGATAGCTGGTAGCAATAATACTAATAATAATAATAGGCTTATTAGCAGCGTTCAGCCACGTTATCGTTATTTCTATTCCAGCTAGTCGAAATTTCCCTATTGAGCATCGAGATGTTCACTGGTGGAAACGCCTGTTACAAACGAATCCTGTGACGGAATGCACTCGCGCTTCGCAACTGTATGCGAACAAAGTCGAATCATTCATCTTTCTCCTAGAAATTGCATAATACACGGAATAGGCAGGTCTTCGTGCTTTCATCCAGAAGCGTCTTTGTCACTCGTGGTAAACTGTAGTCGAAGACAGACCTAGATGCTAAAGTGAGCAGGTCTTCCAGGTTTCGTTTTTTTCACACACTAAATATAATAATAGGTATTATATATGTATGTATATATATATATATATATATATATATATATATAATACTTATTATTCAACCCAGAAAATTCACTTTCCCACCCGACGAGTCCAACAGCGTCACTCCAATGCGAAGGGTGAGCGACGCGGTCCATGTGTAACAACGCAAGGATGGCCGCAGTCATGGGTCAAGTTTAGACGAAGCAAAGTTTGTACATTTTGTACAGTAACCCAGAACGCTTCGTAACCAGCCAGCTAACTAAGTACCCATTCCGTAGCTATTACAGATAGGAACCCGTTCGCGCATGTTCCCCATACCTCTGCAATGGTTCGCGTAGCAGGTTGTGAGCGGAGATGTGGCCGCAACCCTAAACAGCCAGCGCCCCTCAAGCATAATCTGCTACGGAAGGCAAAGACAGCTAGGGACAAAGAAAAAGAACGATTTGTCCCTTCATCTCGGTCTATCTCCCTTTTCTCGATTTCTGCACCTTAAGGGCTATCTATTCATCCTTGTGTCTCTCTGTCCAGTGGGTGCTCGAAGTGCGGCAGTGTACCAAAGTGCGTGTACCATGCGGTTGGTTGTGCGGCATCGCGAGCACTTCATCCGCTGCCGTTGGCGGCTGACGACTGCCAACCGCCGGCGGCTCGTTGCCGGGTGACTGCTGTGCCCCCGGCTCCGGGGGTTTGTCCGTTTTGCCACGGGGGCAGAGCGCGAGTCGAAGCCCCAGCAGTGGTGACGACGACAACAACGAGAAAGTTAGAGATGGACTTGGACGTAGGTAAAGGAAGCTCCAACCGTTCCCTCACCCTCTACCCATCCTCTACCCGCTGCGCGCCGGGATAATTGTGAGAGCGGGCACAACTGCATTCTCTATGTGGGCCTTCGTTCATCCTGTCTCGAGCGAGAGAGAGACAGAGAGAGACCCGAGCGACCTCCATGCGGGTTGGCTGGATGAGGCAGGATGTCGGTCTTTCAACGCTTCGTCGCTGCAGCAGCAGCAGCAGCAGTGCTCGTGACGCAAACCAGCCCGCTTAGCAAACTCCGCCGCTGCCCTGCTCCATCGCTGCTGTGCTGCGATGGGAGCACACGGTGGAGCAGCAGCGGTGGACCGAAGCGGTGTTCGCGCGGAGCCTCCCTTTCTGCAAGGCTTTCCTTCCCTCTGCGGTCTCTCCGGCCTCTGCCATCGTTACCGCCTCTGAGGCTAGACTGAGTGCGCGGCCATGGCAAATGGCTCCTCGCAATGCCCCCAACCATACTTCTCGCCACCACAGGTTTACCCACCTCTCTCTCTCTCTCTCTCCGCCTTTGTCTCTCTTACCCTGGTCCCCTCTGTGCCATTCGATGCGCTATGGGCCCACCACTCGACGATCGCTCCCCGGTGTCTGGTGTGGAGCGCCACAAGGTCTAGCCGACCCCAGCCAGCCAGTGAGACACCTCGCACGGGCAGGCGGCCGGGCGGTGGCAGCTCCAACGGTGTATGTATTATAATAAAAGCGTGGTCCTACAGTGATGGTGGTGGCCGTGATGGCTGTGATCGTGCTGGTTATAATGCTCGTTCAGCTCTCGCACTTGAAGGAGGGCAAATGTGCTTTATGACTGTCTATGTATGATCGCATGTGTGGTCTATAGGGGCTCTTGCAGGCTCCGAGACGGAGCAGGAATACTCAACGCTGGAGAAGGAGGTGGTCCTTGGTTTGAAGCTGTTTGTGCTGGAAGCATATCTTGTTCTAAGCGTTGTGATTCGGTAACAACGACCAGTAGCAGCAGTGTTCAAAAGTCATGGGAGCGATTTCATCTTGCGGGATTCAGGTGCAATTCGTTTACGTCTGTACCGTAACGTCCTTGAAACAAACGCAGAATGGATTTCAATCAAGGGTCATACCGTTCATATCGAAGAAAATTGATCGAATTTATTTTAGGTACTTCGTATAGTAGAACTGAGAAGCATCATGATGATTGTTTCGTTATGGACCTCTGCCCAATACTCCGCAGTAGGTTGTGTGTGCAGGAAGTTGTTGTGTGCTTTCAAACAATCGCCACATGTGACCTCCCCCACAGGCCTGCCTCGGAAAGTTAATTACCCTGCTCCCGGCATAAGGGTAGTCGTAATACCTCGCTACCCAGCCGTTGGAACCAAATAACGGCCAGCTCAGAGGATACACAAAGAACTGCTTCAAAACATCACTCATTATTATTATTATTTTGATTTTCTACAGTTTCAATAATGCCACAGATTACATGATGGATATTGGTGATCGATATTAATAAGCGCAAATATTGTCACGACATTTCGCCCTTCGTCATCTTCAGCCAACAGCGTCCTTTATTTCTTAGGACATTTCGTCCGCTGTGCGACCACTCGGTAAGAAAATAGCCGTCGTTCGTCTTAGCTTCTACCGCAGGGTTTTGCCCGCTAAAAGCATTCTTCATTGAGCGGCCATCGTCTGTCCAAACTTGGTCACGGCTGACAATCCGCCGGCTGGCGGTCCGATAATCGTGCGGGGTGATTTGTACATCTTCTGTCCGGCTCCACTTAAGAGATTTACCATCGCTTGCCAAATAGATATCCTTGGTGACACAGATGACCACACGATCCTGGCCACCATCATCACTCAACACCAACCGCAGGCTGCGCGACCCAGCGCATGGAACGCGACCACAGTCGATACCGGCGACTGCGGCGGCGGCGGCCGCTTCAGCATTCGAAAATACCAGCTCACCGTCGAGCGGTCATCGTACCGCCTGTTCAAATTATCTAATTTGCTAAATTTATTGAAAATCGTCGTCAACCGAGCATCAACTCGACAGAACCGGCCTGTTCGCGACAGGCTCAACCAACCGCTGGCCGGCGTCGTCGCTTGTTGTCGCCAGCTGGCGATTTATTGTATAATATAATGTAATATACGCCACTGTGCGCGCCATCTCGCCGATGTCGATTTTCGGCTCAATGTTGTTGTTGATGCTGCTGCTGCTGCAAGCTACTACAACACCCTATCGGGAGAGACGACAACGGACGACAACAAATACAAAATGGTTGCACGCGTCCGCGCGCGAGCCAGCGCCGATAAACACGTAAATCGCTTCAGCCGAGTTGAGTCGCTCAACGATGGGTCGAACTCACCCCGTAGACGAATGAGTATTAACGGGGAATGTGGTGACTGAATTCTCTGTCATTTCTCTCGCTCTCTCTGTCTCTCTCTCTCTCTCTCTCTCTCTCTCTCTCTCTCTCGATCGCTCGTATCTCTCATCCCACCATATAAATAAGAGCGCGCTCCGCGCGTCAGACGTCCCTCCCTTGGCTCGATCGATGCTGTGACGATTATTTTAGTTAATTTGTCCGCCAGCAAGGTTAACGTCGCGAAGAATTCCCCCCCTGCTGAGATGCGAACGTAGGTTGCTCGTTCATGGCGGGGTCTGACGCATCAGCTTAAGATATTGAGGCAGGTTGTCAGCGCAGGACGAAACAAAGCTCTGCGTTGAACCAGCTGATCTCGTCGGTGATGTCTTCCTTCAACGTTATTGTGTCGACGGTGAAATCGCTCAGATCAGCCGTTGTGAACATTTACATATTCAGTCAATTTGAAAATATCTCGCTGTGAAAATTTGACTAGGTGATTAGCGATAGATGCATTGTCAAGCCAAATTATGTTGCGTTAGCTTCTCCTCTGTTTTCAAAATTCAATTTTTGAACTCGTGAAGTTGCGCGCGGCTTCTTTCCACTATATTCCATTTGTCGGCCTAGATTCCGCGAGCCCGGCCTGTTGTCCGCTATCCCTACGCTAGGCGTTAGCATCAGGCCGCAGAGTGGATCAGCGACCCTCATCAGCAGATCCGGATCGAGTCTACTTAGGACGATGCCGCTATCGTCACTTCTGGCCGTTTAAGGCCTGCCACCAATCGTTGACACAGCAACGCTACCTACCGTCGAGGGAGAGAAAGAGCGGGACACAGAGGCGACGCTGAGCGATGATGAAAAAAGCAGAAGAAAATCGCGCTCTTTTCATCCGAGGGGATCAGTCGACGTTCCCGCCGGGGTTGGTAACACCCGACGCGGTGACCCAGCACCGCTGTTGTCGTTATACACTCGACACGCCGACAGCACGCTCACACACACAGGCGTACAGACACATCGTCACATGGAGCCAGAGTCACACCGAGTCTCGCACGATTTGGTTTCGCCGGTCGATTGAGTAAGCGCAGCGGAACAACAGCGAGAGGAACTCGACGAAGATGGGACAGCGTTGACACCATCGAATAACTCAGGCGGCCTGTTGTTCTCTGCTAAAAACACACAGAGCGACAACGTCCACCTGGAAAGCCTACTGTACCGACAACTGCTTACCGCACACGATCGAGCGGGATGGAGGCACAACACATTCATTCTACTGTGTGTGTGTGTGTGCCGCTAGAAGGGGAACACCTTCAATGGCATATTGCGTGTGGCGGCTCTCGACGTCGCCTCCGGTTATAAAGCGGCTGGCAGAACTCTGCGACGGGGCGGTGTTCGACGCCACTTGTGCCACTCGGTCGATGTGTGTCGGCGTTTTTAACGAGGATGAACAGCGAGGAACAACATTGACGAAAATGCTACTTCAAAGGAAAAAATGTATTTTCCCCTGCGGAAAGGCGAGCGACAACGGGCGAACAGATAGCCAGCGAGCGAGATAGGTGAGCGGGGCGCTCGCTCGCGCGCGGCAAACGCCTTGGTGCGACCAGGCCAAAAAAAATGCAAATAGAATTATGGAGCTCTCGGTTGTTGCTGGCGGTGGTGGCCGATGTCGGGGCCAGCAGCCAATATCGCTACAGCAATATACAAACGACTGAGCCGACGCCTATGACAACTCTGAGGAGTTCACACCGACACCGGTGTGACGGCCAAAGGAGAAGGGCCGCCTCGCAGTGTAACGAAGAGTGGAGATGAAAGAAATCCACGTCGAAGGTCCGGACTAGCCCGAAAATACAACGGGTGGAAAGAAATACAACTTTGGAGATCCGAGTCCGCAGCGCGAGTCGTTGGCGGTCGTTGGCGTCAACCGCAGCTAGCGCTCAGCTTGTTCGAAGGGGACTAACCCCTAGGCTGTGAAATGGGGTCAGAGCTACAACGGATGCGAGTGAATTGATTAAAACAAAAAAAAAAGCTACGAGAGAAACTATAATAGGGATTCAAGCAGTGACCGTAAATAAGCGTGTGTGTCTGTGTTTGTGTAGAGCGGTACAACGTCAAAATCGGTACGAAGGCGCCGACCGGCTTCAACAATTCCAACAAGACAAAAAAAAGACACAAGCTCATTTAAGTTGTATGTTTATCGCGACGTGATGATTTCTCGAGGGAAGCAGATTGTAAAATATGATTATTACATAATATAATGTATTGTTTGTGTGTCAAAATGCCGGAAATCATCCACATGGAACAAATGTATGTGATCATAGATGTTCGGGGCAGCTCAAGTCGTGACATCCACGCGGTTATTCAACTCCATACAGCTATTGGGCCTATATACTGAATACAATAATATATTGTAAAATAAAAGCATTCCACTGTGTTTTCAAATGTGGGTACACGTTCGCATATTGAGCACGTAGTGTTGTACCTATTGACTAGTGGCTCCATCAAAACTCGACGAGGAGGCGACGCCACCGATCGCCAATGCAATAATGAAGATATCGCCGGACGTGCACGCGACCCCGGCTTTCCCAGCGCGTTCGAGATAGGAGTACACCCTATTGTTACCATTACACCACCAACAACAACGACAACTACCAGAGTAGCAACAATTACAGCAGCAGCAACAACAATAACGACAACAGCAGCAGCAGCAGCGATGGCGGCATCAGCGTCAGCGGAACTAGCGGCAACCCGATCAAGTAATCGGGGATCGGACGTATCGGTTGTCCACTGACCACAAGCACCAGTAACATGACATGACCGCTGTGCGTTGGCAGGCCGTTGGCCTGACACATACAGATACACACAAACATACAGATTCAGAGAGATAATCTCCCCCGTTGGGTCATGTCCCATGTTCGATTGTTCGCACCCACAAATCAATTGACGATCAGCGGCCGGAATTGAGAACGGCAATCATCAGTGGCCGCAATCCCTTATCCGATTGCTTCGTTGTCTCCTACACAGTATCCTACCAATGTCTTTCTATGGTCTCATCGCGGGTTCCGACGGTGGCGGGCGCCGCCGCCGCCGCCGCCGCGGCGGCTGCTCGTGAGCTCAATCTCTCAATCCACAGCAGCCACGAGCTGTGTGATGAGCTTATCATGGCGGCGAGGCGGCGGCGGCGGCGGCGGCGGCGGCGGTGGTAGTGCTGGTGGCGTCGGCATCGGGCAGCTCCTTCGATCTGACGTCCGATCCGCGACGAGCAGGCCCCGAGCCAGCGCTTCTGATCGGATCACATTCGATCAGCCTCCGGACCAGTTGTATTATATCTGTATATCTCTCGCTGCCACATCTGCTGCAACCACTACAACAGCTACCTAGTACAAGTATCGGCAAGTCGCTTCTTCCGTCTGCCGGTATCTCTGAACAACCCCCCGCCCGCCCGCTCTTCCCCCGTATCCCGATCCCGTATCAGACATTTGCCCAGCCGCAACGATCTGACGTCTCAATTCCCTCGAATCCTCAATCCACAAAAGCGAGCTACGTCGTCGATCGGATTCGCCCGCCCGTTGCCGTGTTCAGCCGGAGCGGCAGGTAGAGCAAGTCGAGTAGGAACTGGACAAGCATCTCCGTGCCGCGAATTGGCGTCGTCGTGGAACAACTAACCACCACACGTACAAGTTGAATAGAGAACCAAACACCGGGTCGGCGAGTGCTGACACGACAACAGCTACAGCACGAGCCATCATACAGGGTGACCTGATAGACACATTAGAGTCGAAAAACATGCTCACGCATATATATATATATATTTTTTTTTTAAATAAAACATATATATATATATTTTTTTTATAGGTGTCTGTATGTTGGTACTAGCCGACGGACCACGAAGATGATAAGAATGAAAACATCTGTCGCCTCCACCGAATCAAACCGACAATACTTACGAGTGCGGGGCAAATGTTGGCAGGGAGATGTAGCAAAGATTCAGCTTTTCAATTCAAATTCAAATCATGCTTTATTGTCGGACCCGCAATTTCACAATGCTTATGTTGTCGAAGAAGAGATCAGAGCATCATCAATAGTTGTCAGCAGCCATAGCAGGGGCAAACCCATATCAGCAAACGCTGCTCTGATATACTCTCTGCTCGCCCGATGGATGATCAGAGCGCGAGCCGCTAGCTAACAGCTGATCGAAAGGATCGTATTGGACACTTCAATGGCACGAATACGTACAGCCCAGCTAACACAGCATCATGGCCCAGAGACACAGATCCATAATATATCGTTTTAGTTCCACTGTGTATGCGTGTGTTTGTGGATATTGCCGTACGATTTCACGGGTTCACTAGCGAACGCAACGACGAGACCGATCAGATAAAGCAGACCTGCATAGGTAGGCTCGTTTGTAGTACAGAAATACCCTGATGTTGTGATGCAATGGACAGGCACTGCGCGGTACCCCTCTTCTCTGCATTGCGACGCGCATTGATATATATATATATATATATATATATATATGCTATGCAGCTTTGGTGTTATACATTCTGTATTCACAACCAATTGTCCCTCATGTATCGCTTGGCTACTCAAGCTGATGCCCGTATCTATCATATCTCGCTAAATAATGTATCTGTCCATATATTCTTCCATTTTATATAGTACGCCGTGGTGTGGAAGTATTGCAGCCATGGTCAACTCGGTCGCCGTTAATTAGTACTTTGACCGCATAAAAATGCCGGCGTATATAATACAATGGCGTATGGGGTGCATAGCGATCTTGAGATCTGTCCATGTATCGAATTCGATGATGCTTCGAGCCTAATTATAGGAGACGTATGCTTCAGTAGCGTGGGCCGCTGGGCGGGGAGAGAGGATGAAGTGGGGCCACAATTAACAATATGATACTCATTATAATGAGAAATAAGAATCGGTCATAACCGGATGAATCGTATATCGAATATCATCGATATCTGACTAGAATACAACGCGAACACGGAACGGCCTGGAATACGGTGGCTGTGACAGCGTAAGTCTCGCGGGTACAGGGACAATGGAAAATCGACGGGGATGACTATTACTGATGCTGAAATTGATTGGACTAGGACAATGAAATAATATCGGCGATTCAAATACCATAAATAAATATTATAGATTTTTCATAAATAGGTGTTTATGGTTAATCACTTCCACATACTATATACATATATTGATGATCTGAGTGATTTCGTTCGACAGTCAATGGACATACACCGTTAACAGATCACTATGCCTCGCTGAACTCGAATCCGCTGGCGATAATCCATCCACTATCAACGGATGAAGCGAACTCCCTGAAATGAAGTTCAAGTTCATGAAGTAGCTGAGGAATCGATGCTCACGAGTGGTTTCAACCAATACGCGCGTCCACAGCAAAATGGAACGTAGCTAATTGTATACCGCTCTCATGCTGATTATCGATCAGCAGTGTTCTGCCCACTGAGCGAGGCGGACACCTGCCGAACGTGGTGAGTGAGGCTGGAAGGACCTTTCCGCAGGCGGCGGCGGCGGCAGCTGCTGATCCCACTCTGGTACAGATGATGTCGCAGAGTGGTGATCGCGATGCACGATGGTACAGCGCAGGTGACTTGCAAACGGGCGGAACACAGGCGACCACGGCAACTCGGGGCCCCGGTAAGCCGCCAATTGGGCAGGGCCCTGATGAGAAGCGGATCAGAAAGCGCTCTGTTCTTCGTTGCGCTGCTGGAGGAGACGATTGAGCGGGGCTACTCGATCAAAATTATGCTCAGCAAGAGGGAAAAAAAAAGTGTAAAATGCCAATCGATGACAAGATTGCCACCGGGGACTCGTGTGCATCGTCTGTCTTTGGTGCTGTCAAATCTCACACCATTGAAACAAATAGATCATGCGCGCCGATGCGCTCGTGCATGATACCGCCGACGGTAGCGACGATATCGTCTTATATATATATATATATATATATATATATTAATATATAATGACGATGAGGCTCATCATATAATCGCACGCACATCATAGATGAAGACGAATAAATGTCGATCGTCTACCGTCGATTGGAGATGCCTTTCAAACGTGGTATGATGTACAATATAATGTGCATATCAGCAGTGTATACTCGAGCAGCTATCAATACCGAAAGTGTTACTCGATGAAATAACAGTAAATACTATTGATCGTTAAGGATAGCACGATCGACACGGGCAGTGATACGGGCAATCGAAAGCACTCCCGCTCAAGCCGAAGGTCATTCCAATCCAGTCAATCTTAGCTAGTGCTACTTACTACCCGAGGCTAATATTCGGATACAACATATGACCGCCGACAACAAATGTATTCGCGCGTGTTTGCGTACTTTCGTAACTGCAAATCACAGCAAAAGCTTCACACGTCAAACCGCCATTGATTCTCATACTCTCTCTCGACTAACTGCAGTCGATTTATCTGCGGACAAGCATCTGTTTCAAAGATCGGTCCACTTCTATGATTTGTCACAGTATATCCCGCCCCGGTTATCTCTAGTTAGTTCTTGTTTAGTCAGCGAGCGGCGTCCACGGGCCAGCACGCGGAGAAAATTCCAAGCGCCCAGTGCGGACACGCACTGACAGAAGGACAATACAATGTTCTTCTGCTGACGATTGTTGGAAAATTCGCCTGCTGGCCGTTCGTTTGGTCGACCGGCTGAGACAGTGGCGGCGGCGGCGGCTGAGGCAACTGGACGGCTGAAGAAATCCCGCGTCATTGATGCCAGCCACGATTGTGAGTTCGAGGCACAACGCAGTCCCTATCGGTTGGCTAGCTCCGTTTCTTCTGCTGCTGTGGCTGCGGCTGCTTTTTGATTGACACTTTAATTCGTCGCCGCTGCCGCCGCCGTCGTCTTCATCGCGCGATGGCCGCGGCGGCAGCGGCGGCGGCGGCTGTTGTTTCGTTCGCTTGTTGCAGCTCTGGGACATTGGTCGTTGCCAGTGAGGCAGTGGCCGGCCGTTGTTATTGGTGCTGCTGCTGCTGTTGTTGCTGTTTCGATGTCAGCTACAGCGGCCGGGCAGGGAAACTGCAGGAGGCGACTGTTTCGTGCGCCGGCTGCAGCTGCTGCTGCTACTGCTTTCTCTGTATCAGTCATAGTCGTATCATAGTCCGAGGTGGCCAATAGTTGTGGTTGCTAGTGGTGGTGGCGTCGGTGAGCGTTGGTTCCAATTGGACTGACTGTCGGCTGTTTATCTGGCTGGCAGTGTATGCTGACACCGGGGACTGTTCACGGGGCTGTGTTCGTTGCTCACGCAGCAGCAGCAGCCCGTCTGATTCGTCACAACGGCTCGAGAGAGAGACAGAGAGAGAGAGCGGGATGCCAACCAGCCAACCAAGGAATCAACCCCATGAGCGGTCGACGAGCAACAGCAGCAACAACAACAACCATCAGCATAACCAGCCGAGTGAGCTGCTTGAAGTTACACATCACATATCTCAACACAACTGTACAACAACAACAACAACGTTGGCGGTATCCACGGCAGTATTCACGGAGGTGAATATGTGTGTGTGTGTGTGTGTGTGTGTGCTTGTGTACAGCAAGAGGGTCAAGAAAATGACGAAGGCTGTTGTGCCACCACTCGAGGCAGCTGCCGCCAGTTCAGATGACAACGAGCGGGGGGGGGCAGGCAAGCCAAAAGCAACAAGCCCCGTTGTCGTTGTTGCTGCTGCGGCTGTTGCTGCGGTTGTTCAGCATTCCATACTATGTCACGGCTCCTATATATATATATATGTATATATGTATATATATATATAGTTGTTGCCGACTGTGTTTTGAGGACTTCCCTCGGTGGGATCAACCAACAGCGGCAGTTTTGCCGAGGACTTTTGCTCGCTCACAACTTCGTTCTTCGGACTTCGGCGGCAGAGTTGCTGAAGAGAGCTGCTGCGGCTGCTGCTTCTGCTGCTGGTGGAGTAAGTCTGTATCTCTCATTGGTATCTCTCTTCTATCCATTGGCCGTGTTGGAAGCGCCTGGCCGGTCGTCAGCCGACCAGCTGGACAACTCGCTGACTAGCTGCCTTCCTGACGAAGCGCTCCGGCCAAACAACATTGGGGAGATGTGATATTTGACAACCGTCTATTAGTGGTGTCAGAGAGATATCACAGCCAAGCACACACATACAGGCGCATACACAATTCTACCGCAACATACATCATCATCATCATCGGCCATGGCACCAGCAACGGCAGCAGGATCAACAGAATCATTCGAATACAGAAAGATCCATGCAGCAAAGATCCATGGCACCGACGAACCTCCAGCCGACACACACTGTCATCGTCGAGCTGACTCGCCGCGGCCATCACTGGACGAGCGAGAGTCTGTGATCAAGTAGCAAATCGCTGTAGCGCTGTTTGCCACGATGGCGCCCGCTCGGGCTGGAGCGGCGTCCGGACAAGCGGATAGGCTTAGCAGAATGAACATATAGAACAGGGAAAGAAACAAATGCCGACCCCAAACAAGGGCGGCTGATGGGAGCTAGGGCATGTCGCAACGATGTCCGACGATTGAGAAGATCAAGTGAACACAAGGCTCGTGGTATTGCAACGGCTGTCGAAGAAGGGTGCGAGAGAGATGAAAAATGTAGGAAAAAATCAAGGACATCGCGAGCGAGCTATGAGATCGCCTATGGGCGGATGCGGGGGGGGGGTCGTATGGTGGGAGCGCAAGGGCCAAATGAAGTGAGATGGTCGATGAAGCCCAAGGTGAATCGAGAGACTTCGAACGGACAGCCTCCACCGCCTTCACGGTTGAGTGGAGAAGAATTGCGTTGCCTGCTCAGCTCGGAGGTGTTGTCCTCGGAACTTTGAGCCGTTTCCATAGGCTTTCTGCATGGACGTGAATTTCATCGTAGGGAGAAAGCCACCCCCGAACGCGTTTTTTCCATCCGATTCCAGCTGTCATAGTTATGTCCGTTCTGTCAGCGCTCGCTAGAGCTGGAAGCACTCCGCCAATTTTTACAGTTCCATGCTCGAAGGCAGATTTGTACACACAGTTTTTTTTTCGTATCTTTTCTTCACTGAACCCGATTGAGTTTGTAATCAATCCAATGGAGTATCTACTCATATGCAATAGCAACAGTCATACCTCACTCTACCAATTTGTATACTGCCCGCCGTCACACCATTAGGAAACTGATTGATTACACAGTCAATTGTGTTCGTCCGCTATTCTCGTCGCGGTCGTCAATGCCGTGCAGATCTATTATAACAAATCAAAAGATAACCAAGAGAATCAGGCTCATTCCACCACGCACACTGACTGGCTTGCTGACCCGCGTGCGCCAACGTCCACCGTCAATCGTCAACAGCAGCAGCAGCAGCAGCGTTCAACCAGGGATTAGATTGGCAGGACACTTCGCGCCTCGACATCGCCGCCATCACCGAGGTCTGCTGGTGCGATCGTCATCGCTATTGATGTCAATACGCAACACGAGGACGCTGGCGAACGGCTGACGACGAATCCGAATCATTCCTCTATCTCAGTCACTGTGTCTACGGTGATGGGACACTCGATCTGTGTTCGATCGTATCGATTCGTGAGATGTCTTCTCATTGTGGATCCCTCCTGGACGATTCTCGCGGCTGAATAGGGAGACGACTCTGAGATGGCCCGAACTGACGAACAGCTCCTGAGCACTATCACTACATACGGCTGCGCCATTTCGCCATGATCATCATCATCATCAGCATCGGGATTATCATTAACGGCGGCATCATTATCATCATTAATAGCACGTGAATATACAAATGAGCATCACATGCAGAGACATCATACACACACACACACACAGAGTGAAACACAAACAAAATCAGGGTCTGCTCATGCTGCTGTATCAGCACGGATACGTAGACGCAACCGGCTTCACGTGGTCTCATCGGCTCAGCGTCGCAGCGTCTGCTGGCTGCATCCCTACCAGCAACAACAAGAACAACAACACAGCAGCAATAGCAATAGTAGAGTTGCAGCTACATATGACAAACCCGAGAGCAGGCGGCGGCTGCTGCTGCAACAACAGCAGCTGCCATGGCCTTTTAGCCGTTTAGCGACCTCGACGTGTCATTGTCTGTTGTTGTTTGTTGTTGCTGTTGCTGCTGCTGTTGTTGCTGTAGTTGTTGTTATTCTGGTTATTACCACGATTGGTTGGATCGCTGTTGCTGTTACTGTCTGTTTTTCCCGCCGCCACCGCCGCCGCCGCTGATGATTCTGCTGATGACAAAATAGCAATGACTTCGTCGGTTTTGTCGATCGGCCGCTGGGTGGGTGATACGAACGATGGTCGTATCATGTTATATAGTATTGTTATTATTATTCTTGTTGTTGTAGTAGTAGTCGTATTATTATTAGTGTTGCTATCAGCGAATGGCTCGTCGTCAGTTTTTCAACAACGCGAACCAAAGGGAAGAGATGAACGATAGCTTTGGCCCAAGCAGAGGAAGGGGGGGGGGCAGCGACGCAGTCTTGGGAGTAAGATGGCACTCGCCGAGAGTGGCCGTTTCCGATGGCGGCGGCGGCCACCTGGAGCGGCGGCGGCGGCGACGGCGACGGCGGCACTTCATACATCATCCTCATCTCGTTTCGACCCCGACGATTTCGATTACATCTATCCACGCTGCGTTGAATCACGCTACGCTACGAGAGTCTAAATGCGGATGGGACGCGATATGGATAAGAAGAACGAATAATAGTTGAAATGAACAACAACAACAATGACAGCAATAAGAACAACAACAACAACAACAACAACAATAACAACAACAACTACAACAACAAGATGATGATCGGCATCATCACAGCCCACGACAGTAGAGCACGATGATGGGGTTCGCAGAGTGGCGGATCTGTGTGATTTGTTGTTGCTGATTCAGACAAACGCTCACAAACGAACAACGATGACGACGACTTGGGTCGAGTCAGTCAGAGACAACGAGAATCGGACGGCCGTCAGATCGGTCGACCACAATGGCACAGCGGACTGATAGCGGAACAGTCCCGAAAAAACGATCAGAAACTAAATGAGATCGAAGAGCAGAGAGACATAATGAAGAGAGCCAGAGAATGAGAAAGAGAGAGAGAGAGAGAGAGGAAGTCAAGAAATCCTATTCTTGTGTTTGTTGGATTCGTACGTGTGTTAATAGCGGCTGACGGCGCTGGTGCATGAAGTACTGCCTAAGCAGCGAATTCAAATTAGACGGCTAGGTTGATCATGTCACGGTTAATACGTTCCAACACGTTCGCTAGATCTGGATTGTACGACGTAGATATATATATGTATATATATATATATATATATATATACTCTTATGCGTGTTCACGATGTGCGTGCGCAGATGGTGTTGTTGCTGTTGTGGTCCTTGCTGATACAGATGCAGTGTCGCTTTTCAAATATTTACTTTTTTCTACATCAGCTAATATTGTAAATACGAAGTTCCGGTAGAGGAAAGAGAGTACGCATCTTCCATCGAACAGCCGACAGCGTCAATCGTATATTGCCGGTCGCTTGGCGACGTAATGTATGCCACATAGATACATAGATTTGAAATATTGCCGCTGCAGTAGCAGCCCCGCAGCACAGGCTGTCTCATAATCCAAGTATATTCAGCAATCGACACTCCCGAACGTGAGTCCACCCAGCAGCGAACCACGAGACAGCAACTCGCTCCATCGTAGAGTGTCATTGACTTAAACAGGACAACAATGCACGTATATTCCCCTGGCCCGTGGTGGGAACGCCGTCGCGGCGCCATGCGAGGTCCATTGCGAAGAACTTGTTCGACGCGCTACAAGCATGTTGAGCATTTATGATTTCCGCACTACACCGTTCGACATGAACGGCTCGACGGGCGGCTGAAGAATATTCTTGATTGACATCGACTCCGTTCTCGTTGAAAGGGATCGCCCAGGGTTCTCATAGGCTGCTCGCTATAACGCGACGCCAACCGGACGAAGAGGACTCATTCACGCAGAGGCCGTAAACGCGAGCGCGCGCGGCCGCGTACAAACACATCGAGGGGAATCATTCGATATTGGATCGTCGCGTAATAGTAGTTCTTTATTTATTTATTTATTTATTTATTTTCATCGTATTTATTTACGAATTGACACTGTTGTCTAATAAACACGACGCTGCTAAAAGTGAACATTTTTCAAAAATGCCATTTCTTGCGTTCTTATAGTTGTCGGGAACCGGTTGCATCTTATTAGTTTGATAGTTTCTCTCTTTAATATTCAACTCATGCACAGTTTAGATACAATGGCCGCAAACTTCACTCAGCGTCGCCGCGTTCGTTCGTGTCCCGATTGACTTTCAATGGCGTTCCACCACATCGTGCATATTGTACGCACCAGATGCTACTGCTGCTGCTGCTGTTAGCTCTGACGATGATCCCAGAGCTGCTGCGGTGTCGCTGCCGCGGCGTAACACGTACATATGTGAACGTGTCCGTGATGCCTTCCACTGTGTGGGTGGGCGTACTTATGTGGTAAGGCGGTAGCATTGTAATAGCTCTTTGTGTTATTGTTGTAGCCGTTGTACGGTGTCAGCGATGACAACAAACCGCTCACTGATTCTCGCTCTCTCGCTCGCCTCTCATGTCGACTTGTCTCGGCCTCATCTGAACCCCCGCCCCATTCTGATAGATGGACCCCTGATGAATAGCTCGATGTTACAACATCAAGTGTCCGCGCGGCGACACCGGCCGAACGTCAGCCGTACGGAGGAGACCCGGGGTCGCCGGCGCGCATGGGACGCAAATCACAGTCGCCGCGACCAGCCCATTTGCTGCGCTGTTTCGACCGTCGATGCGAATGATGCTGTTGTATGCGATACGCTGCGGTGTGTTACCCTGGGCCTGGGTGACTTTCGGCTATTGCATGTCTGTATGCGATGAGCTGTTTTCGTGTTGTGCTCTTGTCCCGCCGCCACCGCCGCCGCCGCCTGTGAGAGAGCTGTCCTGGGGCCCGTTCGTGAATGCAAATTGTGTGCGTATTCTTCCAACGAATGGCGGACTAGCTGATGAAAAGACAGTTCGACCGAGCGGCGGCTGATTGCAATCTTCCAATACATGTACAGGTGTACACATACGCACATAATGATGTATCTGAAACGGCGCTAACCAACGCTTGCTGTTTGTGCGGCGGCTGCTGCTACTGCTGCTGCAGATAGACGAGTTGCAAAGTCAACGGCGACCGCTACAAACAGCAGCGACTATAAATACTTGATGTTGGCTGTTATTATGATGAATGACAAAATGATGTTTGCGAACAGTGTGGAAATGTATTGGATTGCTAACGCGGCACGGCAAAGTCTACGCTCAAATGCTGCTGGACATCAAGCAGCTTATGGAGTGAGGCGAAAGAGTTCGACGCGGTTCTGTCACTTCTGCAGATGGAGCGAATCCACTGGCAGAAATATAATGCTGTTTCATTTGCACCTTATGAAATATGTCTTCCATACAAACGTTCTGTGAACATTAGCTATTTCGAGAATCACAAATTCAACAGCTGCTGTTCTGGTGTCCGAAGCTCACCTGAGCCTGCCACCCAACTAAGCAGCTGTAATGATACATTAAACAGTCATAATAATAATAATTAATCAAAATCAAAGTGGTAGTTCAATGATATCATTTGCTTAAATGGCTATTACACAATTGATATAGCATATATTAGCACAAACGATTCACCTGACGACATATTTACTTATAACAAAAAATACAGGAATCCGAAAGGCCAACTTTTACCACGTCTCCAATGGATCCGCCCCCCGCCCCCGCCCCCCATGATAGTATTATTAGTCCCGATTCGCCGGAGGGGGTTCCGCCATTTCAGCCCCCGGAGCAGTGAGACAGTGGCCGAAATAATGAATAGAGATATAATAGAATCGGCTCAAGTCGTCAAGGTATCCATTGTGGCTCATACAGCCGCTGTCGAACGAGCGATGAGTGGGTGACGTTGCACCAGCATAGTCACCAGGGTGGCATCATATCCATACATCGATCACTGGTGTTCATCATCGCCTGACGGTGATCGTCATTGGCGCCGCCTCAATCATCATCAGCATCAGCAGAAAATATCACCTGCTGTTCTTGACTGGGTGCGAGCTTCGCGATAGGTGATGGGTAGGTATCAAGCGAAGTACAGTCAGATATAAAAGAAATGCTGATCCTTACTGGCGTTCTCCTCCGATCACGACACGTCTGAAAACGGATAACGGCCCACTGAACGCTTGTTGGCGGGAGGTCGCTGTTGGAGGCTGTGTCTCGTAGCGCGATCGCAGCTTGCTTGGCTTTTTGATGGGCATTGCTTTTCTGCGAGGTATGTCCATATATATCACAGTCTTATACACAATGTATTGTGTAACATTCGACATATATATATATATATATATATATATGAGTGAGAGAGAGAGAGAGAGATATGATATGCTATCGTTCAAGACAAAGACGGCTCCCGAGGGCCCAGAGGAGGCTGTCCTGTATCCGTTGTGACTTGCTCCCAGCTAGTTTATTGCTATTTCAATCTACTGTCGGTTCTTATTCAGTGTGAAGAAACGATAAGGAACGAAAGATCATCACTTAGGCAATTTCATATTGACTTGGTCAGTCAGTGTCTTGGTTCATGCTATGTACGTAGGCTGCCACACTCACATACTCGGTGCTAGGATTTAATGGCAATAACAATAATAATGATCACTAGCAATAAATGTCAAAAGTAATAAATAGCCAAGATCAGCATCTTTACCACATCTAATTTCAACCAGTTCGGTAGATGTAGATATAGGTGTTGTAATAGCAGGAGAATAATATGTGCACAGCAGCAAGATTAGTGTCAATCATAATTTAAGCTTGAATAAGCTTAAAACTCCACTGGTTTGATGTTTGGTGCATATGGACAGTTGATCTGCCCTAAATTGCCGCTACTATTGTACAGCGAAGCATGGTGGACAATAGTCGCTCATTTATTCAATTATTTTAATTAGTATTATTATTATCATTATTATTATTCTATCAGTCACCGCTGGCATCAATTGGGGGAGTTGGGACGCGTGCATAAAAAATTGCTTCCAAAAAACAATTACAATTTATGATACCTCTACGCGTTGACTTTAATTCTCGCCGTGTGTTAATGCATCTAATGGTGTTATACAAGGTAACGGCGTCGGCTGTAGGCTCATTTTCTTCTGTGATGCAATCAATCTCCGAGACGTTAGCCTATCAAACACGGCAGAAGGGAGCACTTCTTTTCGCTGCATGTTAAACGTGACATGGATATTTAATAAGATGAGATTCTCCCAAGATTTCTCTTAGGCTCGATGATGGCCGCCGCCGGCCTTCGAGGCATCATCGCCTATGGACACTGCTGCTTTTGGTGTTAGCGGACTGGCCGCGGCTCGTCGTTGCAGCGAAGCGGCGCCGTCAACGCTAAGCGTTTCGCAAGAGACACGTATCAACGTATATATATATATATGTAAGCGACAAGGGGCTGGCTGGGGGTGACATTAAGAACATCAGCAGGCAACAAGAGAGCGAGAGAGAGATAGACACAAAGATTTGGTCTATTGTATCCAGGGTCATGCAATACTTCTGTGCCGTCCAGCGCTGTGGTACTTACAATGTGAGAGTGCTTCATTTTGGCCATTCTCAAAAGCACAATTTTTTTTTGTTATACAAAGAATTGATTGATCGATCAATTTTTCTGATTGATTGATTGAACACAAAGCAACCAATTGGTTCGTGTCCGGTCAATCAATCGATTTGCCACTTTGTCACCAATTGCCCGCTCGTGTCGTACACTCCAGGAGTAACGCCTGAGTCAATATTGAATGCGTTCATTCCGTATCAATTTTTGCACCGAAGTGTAACACTAAGTCTAGCATGAGTCTGACAGCCATACTGAAGTGGGGGTTGACGCGGGACGGTTGGTCGTTACGATAACGCGAGGCGGTGCACAGAATTTGTTTCTTGCGATTTCCATAGTGGGTAGTACACCGCTATTGCGCCGTACTGACTTTACCGATTGAACCCTCTAACACCACTACCACCCCCCCACTCCCCCCCGGTCCCCCCGGGTGAATCGCCTGCATCGTGCCTAACCTGATTGTCGATATTGTCCTTAGCAGTAGCTAAGTTATTACTGTTCTTGTTGTTGCTGCTGCTGTCGCTGTCGCTGTCGTTTCAAGCGCGTGTTCGTTATTCGATCGGCTTGTCCACGCATCGCACGTATAGGTGATGCAGAAGTTATCGAGATGCCGCCGTGGCTGCACGGGTCGCTTGGGTCTCCCTCATTGTCTCGGGAAGGAGAGGCGTCCAGGCACACCCGGGAGATGGTATATAAGCTCGCGGGTGAGGAGTGATATTTCCTGCGTGCACGGCTCAGCAAATCCCCTTCGAGGCGCGCATCTTGCCTTCGTCTAACTGCAACCGTAGCCCGTGCCGCCTCGCCCTGTCGACCCCCGGTTACTCTTGATGTTGCTGTCGGTCGCTCGAAGTCGCTCGTTGCTCTGCGCGTAGCCGGGTTGCGCATGAGATGGTGATTCTGGCGGCGGGGTCGACGCTGAGAGGGGGTTCGTCGCTTAACGCGTCTTCGCCCTTCGCTGGATAGAGTTTCGTTTTAATTACGCTAAAGATTAATTACCAGATAACACGATTCTTATTAAATCTGTGTTTTATTTTTGTTGCTTTCGGGACACAGAGCGCAGTCTCGTAACGAGAGGTCAGATTTGTCTTGGGTGGTACTGCCGTACAGTGGATAGACAAAACACAACAGCACCAGCAACGCCACCAATGGAAGCCCAACGGGCAACCGGTGACCAGATAGATGATACCGCTGCAGGGATTGATACTGAGAGAACACTGTGTGTGTGGAACCCGCGAACGGGATTGGACTACGTTCCTATGGCAGTTTCGTGACGGCGTTCTTTTTGCTGAGATTAAAACAAACTCATGTATCATCATGCGCAGTAAATAAGCTGATCGAGTGTAAATCAAAATCTGTCTTCTCTTAGCCCAGTTACATATATATATATATATATATATATATATATATACATATATATACTCACACACGCATGACCATGGATAATTAATCGTATCCACCTTATGAGGTTTAATGAGCGGGCATATGCTCTTCGGCAGTAGGCTGTCAACCTGTGCTGAATGTACCAAGCCTTACTCATCTTATATTCAATCTAAGTATTTTATTTATCTCAATCCTTGTAGCCATCGCCCTGTCTCTCGGTCAGCCTGTATGATAGACAACGAACGTTGAGCACTATTCTTATCGGGTTGATTTGTCAAATGCCTCTTTCTACCAAAACAGTAAACTATATCATGGCAACACTGTGCTATGAAACAAACTGACCAACTTTTCCTGTACTATTTCATTCAATATCGCCGATTCGCTGCGGCAGGTACTCCTTTAACAATACCCCCTCGTCCGTTTCAGCTGGAATCGCGCACCAATCTAATTAACACCCCGATCGTTTACAACAATATGCTGTGGATTGATTGATTGATTGATAGATAGAATAGATCGTGTGACGTGTTATTTTTTTCGCCATTGTGCTCGTCATGGGCTCTCTATCGTGAGTTGGCGAGCGCGCATCTGCGTGATTCGTCTGCCGCTGTCAACACCAATGACGAATGTCCCGACTCAAGGCGGCTCTATCGTGCCCGCGAGTTCTTGGCGCAATGCACACGGTCAGATCGTCAGACCTTCAGATCACACCGAGAGAGAGAGAGAGTCAGAAAGAGAGAGAGAGAGAGAGAGAGAGAGAGAGAGAGACGAGATCTCGTATTTCTCTACTTCTACAATAGTATAATACATGGGACGCCTGCTCGTGTCGGTAGGTGGGTCCGGGCGGCGGCCGTATTCGACCGCAATGGGTTAAAAGGCGGCGATGACAACGCTATCACGAATCGCAGATGCTGCCGCTACCACTGTTGCCACGGTTACTGCTGCTGCTGCTGCTGCTGCTGTTCGTAGAAACGTCAATTTCTCTTTAAGGAATTTACCCATTCGCGTTGCTGTGTCGCTACCACGGCAGCTGCAGTTGCCACTGTGGCAATCACCGCCAAGGTAGGACTTGCCTATGTGACTCTGCTGCTGTTGCTGCTGCTGCTGCCAACGACGACGAGTTATTATACTGATCCCTTGGGCCCGACTGGTGGCTGGCTATCCTAACTCGAACACGCGAAGCAGCCAACGAGCAAACGTGCCGCGCTGTGGAGCACAATGCGATGATGGTTGACGCTCGGCAACGACAGCAACAGAGAGGCTGCTTCCACCGGGGATCTCAGCACGGGAATTCTCCATATGGCGCTGGTGGTGGTTGTGCGATCTATAGGTCTTGCCGGTGGCGGTGTCTACAACGCAGTTCACCACAGCACAGACGGTTACCGCCGCAGAGGGCAGTCGCCGCCGCCGCCTCACGAGGTGATCACGAGGCGACCGCCCATAGCACACAGTGTGATTCACACACGACGTTATCGGATAGCAGTTACTGCGATAGCCACCGATGGATGAATGAATACATGGATAGGAGGCTTGGACGCCAATCGAGGATAGCGGCACTGAGACCTGCTGACACCTTTGAATCATCGTCATCGTCGGCCCATAAGCACACGTTGCTCGATTGAAGCGTTCACTCACGAAACATCGACGACGCCGACAACAGCAACAATAACACCACAACGACGATGGCGAGTTTTAGTAATGGGACGCATCCGAGCGTAAAATCATAGTTAGGGGAACGGCTGTATCCCGTTGCAGGGATTTGGCCTGATAAATGGTTCGTCGCCTATCGGATGGGGTCACATCATTTGCTTCGTCCTCGTTCACTTTTTCAAGCAATCATTCGTATCGTTGTCGAATATCGGCTATTAGCGATATCCCAGTTAAAAAGTTTGAAATCGCATGCGCTTGTGCATTTGCCACACACGTGCGGATCTATGTTTCATGTATTCGTAGAGATTACGATGATATTTTCTGTTCGAAAACAGTACATACACTATTCGTATCGGTTGTTTTTTTGAGTTGGACTAAAATTGAAAGACAGCTGTGTCCATATCAAAGAACTGATTGTCAGCGTCTCAATCGTTTCGTGACTTCTTTGCCGACCGAAAGATTCCCGGTGCTAGGGTAGTTACCTATACACAATCTTTGATTGGTTTCGAAGTATTTTGACAAAACTTTGGCAACATTCACCGCATTGGCCGTCTGCCTGTTCTGATTGATAGCCGCTTTGGCCAGTACATTTTTGGTTTCAATACAGCGCAAATGGAAATATATATATATATATATATAATATATATATATATATATATATATATATATATATATATATATATATATATATATATATATATATATATAATATATATATATATCGGATACTCTGCCTATAGCGGCTTCAAGATCTCGCCACAAGTGGCTCCATCCGTCCAACACAATAATGTCATCAGTGATATGAGCGCGGTAATAGTCACTGATGATTGCTACCCGTTAATGTGCTATCCTCCGCAGTATGTGTGCCTGTCTGCCTGCGCAGCGCGCCGCTTGCTCAAGGTGATGTTCACCCGATGACTGTCTCGCGTGCCGCGAGACCAAAGGAGTAACCGATTTAAAAGTGCGAGCCGCACCTCAAATGGGAATTCGACTCAGACTGCAGCGACGATATCATGCCGAGGACTGTCGAAACCTCATACCCCCCCTCCTTCACGTGCTACCCAAGTGTAGCTGCCTATGTTTGCCTGTACCGGCTGGGTGCTTGCTCCATCCCTATACCTGTGCCTCTGGTAGAGGATTGTATATTCGCCTTATATATATATATATATATATATATATATATATATAGAGTAGCTCGCTGGGAAACTGGCGGACGCTCTGCTGGCTTGTGAGTATCACACAGGGATCAAGGCAGTCATCTCGGAACAAGGCAGTCTGGCTAAGGGCTATCCCTGAATCGCCTGCCCCGCTAATATTATTTGCCCATACTTACAAAGTTGCGGACACCGTCGATGATGACGCCATCTGATTGTACGAGGCAGGGAAGATTTTGAAAGATTTCGATTTGTCCAGATGTATTTCTCCGCATTCATTCCCTTCTTGAGATATTAAAATATGCTCCAGCCCGGTTGCAATCGTCCTCTCCGCACACCGTATGCCCGCGGTATAGTTCGTGTCCACTGGCGGCGGCGGCCATCGCTGAGACCAACGATGGGATTCGACAAATGCATAATGTGTGACAAGAGTGATTCTGTGCCTCTCCGCCTCGTGGGTCGCACATCGCTGACACGCAGCACGACGGCGACGACCGCCACTCAAAGCACAACTTACCCGGACACAGGCAGACACCGAAAAGCACGACGATGCCCCCTCCTGCAGTTGTCAGCCCGAAGCAGGAGAACAAAGCGTTTTCGTGACGTCGTGAAAACTATTCGCTCATTTTTGATATCAGTAGTTGTCAGCAGTAGTTCAACTCAGCTGCCTGGTGTCGTGTGTGTGGCGGGTCGACGAGCAGAGGTCTCACCTTCCCGCTATGAACGTTCGCGAGATTCCCTCGTTGTTCGCACACAAACACTGATGCAACACGCAGACAAACATTGAAGGGAGGAGCGGTTCGCGTGATGCAAAATAGATCTTATGCAAGCAAACGAAGCGTATATATCTATATATATATATATATATGGAAAAGACTTCAGCTTCATACAGCTCCTGGAACCTCGACAGCCAGACCGCCGAATGAGGTGGAGAGGCGGAGGTTCATTTTGCAACGCAGCTAGAAGGTTGGCCATTGGCGTTTACTCGGCTTTTTTGGCTTACGCGAAAAACGGCTGAGGAGGGCTAAGTTAAGATTGTCCCTCAGCGCCTCACTGTTTTCCATTCGCTGCCGTTGGCATTTCCCTGCAGAGATTTCCTTGCTCGCCTCGATGGTCAGTCAGTCTCCGATTGGGCCGCTCTCCTTCTTTGACCATGCGGACGCACTGTGCTTGCAGGCGCAGGCGGACCGCGCAACACACAGACACATGATATGATAATGTTACAGTCCTCTCGTCGCAGTGATGTGATTATCATAATGAGTACAATCTATGTTGCAGCTAAATCTGCCTGCGTCGCCTACCCTCTTAACACGGCGTTGCCGGGCGCTTTCTGCTGGTGATGCTGGCACTGGAGGGTCCGCAGCTTGTGCTGACATTGCGGCTTTACAACGTCGCGATTTTGCTCGTTTTGCTGCTCCGGGCCCATCAGGGCCTACGCTACATCGGACGACTTCGGGGGAATCGCTCCTTCCGTTAGTGGCAAAGCAGCCGCACTTGTTGCTGTTGTTGTTGCTGTTACTGTTTCGGTCGCTTGAAAGGGGTTGTCTCGCCGGTTGAACTGTTTCTGTCTGAATAATAAAAAGTTGGCATAAAAAACAGCTACCATGGAGTCAAAAGGAGTTCTGCTCCGTCCGCTCAAGGGTTGCTCAACTAGGCGTGAATACGCACCGCGGCCGCCCGTTTGCTCGCAGTTCAGACGCGCTCGAGAGCTCAACGGATAAGCGGTCCCGCGCGAGACCTCAAGTCGAACCCGCGCAGAGGTCGCACGCTCTGGCGAGCATGGCGGACACACACAAGAAACTAGCTACAGATGAATGGAGCTCAACGGGGGACAATTTGCAACGGACCGGATTCGTCAAGAAGGCAAAGCAGAACCGATGGGATTTGCACAATTTCTCGCTATGTACGCGTGCGTCGTACGTGGATTAAAGCATCGTTGTGTGGCTAATCGCCTAACGTGTCCCATTTGGCAGTGCGCTCCGCATAGAGAGTAGACGTCGTGTAATGGGATCTTGTAGAATAGTCGTAGTTGTATCTGTTCTCGTAGTGTGGAGACCTATCATACCGCTCGTGTACTGCGAACAACAAAACAAATGAGCGTTGTCAGCGCGCCATCTCGTGTCAGCGATATGTCTTCCTCCGCGTTTCAAATTGCTGCCGGTCAAAATGTACACAATAATAGTAAAACTATGATCCGCGTGTCGCGGATCGCAGAGCCGGTCGAACATCGTCGATCCAGTTTGTGGGCAGTGTTCGCGCAGAGGGCCATTGTGGCGCGACAGGGAATGATGGTTGTCATCCCATTCACTAGATCTTAAGTCACGAGTGCAGTTCCGTTCATATATACCAATGTATCTATCGATGTGCGTGTACACTTTGTGACCCCGGAAGTGTTGTTCCTTGGCACCGTGGTTCTTAATTACTACACATCGGCTATGGGTGGCCCTGCGTAGATGCGCGCGTATCTACGAACAGCCATATCGTTCCTGGTACGACTCATTCAATCGGCCACCCATCGCCGGCGTGATGTCCTCTCTTTCGGCCCAGGAGTCACACAGCAGTCGACCAAGTGTCTATATATGTGACTTCGACAACGGAATAACATCACGAACGATCGTCACCAGCGTCAGCAGCAGGTGAAGGTGTGCACTTCACCATCATTCTTCACCACCAGCACCACCATAGTGACTTTCTTACTATCTTCCACTATGGTTCACCGCAGCACAGCGCAGATGGACGATCACCACACCTACTCGGTCTGACTGTTCGGGTAGTCGGGTAGTCGACGACGGCCACATCGGGTTAGCCACCACCAATACAATGTATCCTTGATCCGCGGCAACACGGACACCAGCCGCAGTAGCCGCGTCAGCGGTGAAGTAGTCGTCGCCGTCGTCACAGCCGCGATCATGATCATTACAATCGTCGTGAAACCGAATCGCCCTGCCGATACCGACGATTTCATGGCCACTTAGCCATCTGTAGTTACGAGTGCCACATCGTTTACCATCGTCCACTCCGCAGTGAAGCAGCGAAATCAGCCTTTGTACGGCGCCAACGTCAACAAAAGGGCATACCTTTTACACAAGTTTCAGCACTTGATAGAGTTAGTCTTTCGCAGAGAGAGAGAGAGAGAGAGTTCGCGTTAGCGTTCAATGCCGATGTGTCTCTGAAGGTTGTTCCTGTCGACGGCACCCTCAGAGCTGGCGCAGGTTGTTGTTGGTTGGTTGGTTGCCCTTCAAGCGCGCACGCGGCCGATCCTCGCTAAGGCAGAGACGCAACGGCTCATCGGCCCTGCTTGAATCTAATGACCACATGATGCCCTCATCGGGCGTAGGCCGTGCTCATCACGTCATTACGTTTGTGATCGTGGCGGGTACCTGAGGGCGAACATGGTAAAGCGCTAAGATCGGGCTTCGCCGAGGGAACGATTGTAGGAAACAGCACAACGAAGATCACCATAGATAGACAGATGACCGTGTTTGGCGGACTGGCAGCAACGCTCACCATAGCATTTCGGCATCGCGATACGATTCGCCCTTCGGGGGAGATCGCCGGCGATCCCATTCCTGGCGCTCTGCGATTGCCAAACGGACGCTGAAATGGTGGAGGTGTTTAGGGTGTTGGTGTCGAAATGAACCGTCGTCGCACGACCGGCACAGCCAATTCACCGGTCGACAGCAGCCCTCATCTAATCCGATCTTTGTCGATTGAACGCGAGAGCGCGACCGACAGCGGAGAACCATTCGTTGTCTCGACTCGACTAATTTGCCCTAAATCGCAACGGCGAGACGAGCGTTCCCCGCTTCGCTGGGAGCTTCTCAAATCGATCGCGCCAGCGGTGGCGGCGGCGGCGGTGGTGGTGGTGGTACTGCGGCGGTGGCATACCACCTGCGACACGCGCTGAGGGCATGCCACTTATCGACGTCAACCGTCTGTCGTTAAGATCGATGGCGAAGCTCGAAACCATTCACGAGATTCAGCAGCAAACGCACACCGGTGATGTTAATGCCACAATGCTCATATCACCGCAACCGTCCGTGCGATACTGCTGCCCGATGGATTTTTTTCGGCCTGATTCGTTGACGCCGATCTCACCGCGATAGCCGTGGCGAACAGGCCCGCGTACATTTCTTTTACATATATATATATATATATATATATATATATATATATATATATATATATATATTGTGTACGGTACTTAGAAATATCCATTTAAAGGCACACTGTCTGCCGCAAGTTGCTCTAAACAGGTATTTTCTTTTCTTTCTACATATTATTATACATCTGCGTTGTTCGAGCATGTTAACACGATATTTCGAGCCAGCGTATCGGTAAGCAGGCCGATTCCGCCCGATGCGCGTGCTTGCGTCGTGTGTACCCGATCTAGGCCGAAATCTCCTTTACTGGAAACCACTAACTAATTATTCGATTGTTCGGAACGCCGGCTGGTCGCCGGTTGGTCGCACTTCGTGCTCCACTTGAATCACTAAGTGATTGTAGCGGTCCCACCAGCTGAGGCGGTGAGGCAGCCGCCGCAGCGGCGGCGGATCCATTTCACAGCAGGTTGTTCATCACAGAGATCGAGTCGTCAACTTCGTTACCAAGCTGGCTGGCTAGTGCAGTAGTTACTATAATAGCTAATCGCCGGTGAAAACGCGAGAGAGAGATGAGAGAGAGATAGAGAGATAGAGAGAGAGAATACTTGACGGTTTTGAAAGCCGCGCCGTGACGAGAAGCGCTGATAGGCAGCCGCTGATAGAGCTAACGCTGAATGGCGCTGAACAACTACCCCATCCCCATCAACGGAGCTGAGCAACGGCGAAGGCATGGTTACTGCTGCTGCTGCTGCATATGTTTAGTTGACGCCGCACCAGAACGGCGAAGAGCATCCAGTGCAGAAGACGGCAGTCAGACGATGAGTGGCAGATCACCGCAGTGGTCGCGAGCTGGCTCGTTCGCGAGTCGAGAATCATAGTGCCTACTCATCTGCTTGGTGTCTTCTTCGTCGACGGACGAATTTCTCTCACTCGACGAGTGGCTCGGTCTCTCTATCTCTCTCTCCGTTGCTGTGCGCCAGTCCGTCTGATCCTCGATGTTCGCCGTCGGCTCGGACGCGGCTCTGGGCCACGACGCCGCGACACTGACGCGCCCGCCGCCTTGTCTCTGCTACAGTAGGAGCGCGCATGCGTGAGAATAGAGAGACAATACCAGCAGAGCGTCGGAGCGGCGCGGCGCAGGGGAGACCCAGGCGAAACAGTCGGAGCAGTCCGCAGGCGCCCAGATCATCTCACCGACTGGCTGAGACTGACCGCTTGGTCGACAGGCCGAGCAGTGACCGGTCAGTGTTGCCGTGTTGATGCCCTCCGCCGCTGCGACCGCTGATTGATGAGTGCACTGTAATTGAAATACAAAACCACCAACAAGAATAGCTCTCCGCGGCCAAGATCACTTGCTCGCCGCGCGCCGGCTGCCATAGAGCGGTGCGCTAGCTATGTAGAACGCTGAAGAGGCTCATCCCGTGACGGGTTCCTTTTCCGCGAGCGGCGTCGAAGCCGGCGGCGACTCCCGGCCCCCCGGGCGCAGCACACGCTCATGCGCAAATACGCACAGATAGATACATTCTGCCATATATATATATATATATATATATATATATATGAACACACAACGATCGTCCTGGGGGTGAGCAGCAGTAGAGGAATAGATAACGCGCCAGCTCCAGTTGAGTGTGTGGATTCATCGCAACCGCGGAACAGGCGAACAGAAGAAGATGTTGTGTCCAACTACAATTGCTCTCTTCGATGTTTTTTGAGGCATCGGTGCCGGGGTTGCGTAAGCCAATTCTAACTACTACTAATGCTGCGGCTGCTGCTGTTTCTATGTAGCTCGCCATCATTGCTATAGCTAAATAGTACACACTATCTGTCTCTCTATTATACAGACTACGGCCAGACAGCCACCGGTGCCGCACGCTTCTGCTCTGCTCAGAGGGCAGAGACAAACAGAACAACAGGACAACGATGACGGTGAATGCTATATCCAAAGGAACGCTGAGACGCTCGGAGTGTTTAGACGCTCAGATCTCTCCATCCATCCCCACTCACACAGATGGCGGTGGCGAGAACGGCAACAAATTGAATTAACATTCACGAAATAGCCTCCTATTATGTAGTAAGAACTACGCGTCGACAAATCAACATCTTTGTATATATATATATATATCTACACGACACTGTCAGGACTCGGCATGCATGAGTATATATGCTTGTGTTTGTAAGGGATGCTCACTGGGAATATTCGCACAATGTGAGCTTGTTACGACGATGTAACCAGAGGATCAACTCAGTGTGCGTCGATTTCTGCTACCCATCGTAACGTGCCCGCCTCGCGGGTCCCCGATAGCAATAAAAGCTAAACTATGTTTCCTTTAGCCAGATATTCCACTCAACCGCCCGCTGGGTTTGGTCAGCGGCAGTTTGGGCGTCAGCAGTAACTGCGAATCGAGGGACGATGTTAAATGCTGACGAGACGAGCGACACCAGGGAGAACCTGTGCAGCGTATGGGCTGCTGCTCCTGCTGCTGTCGTCGTCAGCTATATCATAGCTAACAGCGAGACGTTGTACCGGAGCGAATGGTCGATGCGATAATATCAGAATGCGCGAGAGCATGGTGGAAGAGAGGCGTTAATCACTCTTTGTTAAAACTTGTCAGCGTATATTAGCTGTAGCCAAAAAGAACAAACAGCGAACATGATCTCAAAACGTTCCCATCTAACGTTCCATATTAAGTTACATGCGAACATTACTATTATAACAGCTACCACCGTCGCCAACCGACGCCGCAGCAGCAGCAGCACTTGGCGAAACAATAAACTTCATGAAGCCTTCACTCGTTCAGTTTACTTCCGCGCGTAGTATCTATGCTCTCTCTCTCTCTGTCTCCCCTCGTTGCTCGCCTGCAATCCGTTATCTCTCGTTAAACACGCTCGGGTCTCAATGAGACGTTAGCGTTGTCTCAACGTTGTCGTCATACCGTTGGTGTCCTAGACAGTGGTCGACGACAACAACAACACGTTTTTTTTTGCATAGATTACGTAACCGCGTGGCATGCACAATGCGCACCCCTGAGCAGCTAACGCGTATAAGGCGCCTGTGACGAACGATTCTATCCGTTCGACGAGCGCCCAGCGCCGCTTAACTACTGCTGTCCAACAACGTCGACAGCAACAACAACAACTGTTGTTGTAGCAGTGTGGTTGTTTCTGTTACTGTTGTTGTTGCTGTTGCTGTTGTTGCTGTGGCCAGGGAGCGCAGCGCTCTAGCCATTTGGAGGTGACGGACAGCCTGTAGTAGCATTAGGCCTTGCCGGTCGGATCATACGGCGGTGGCGGCGGCGGCACCATGATGGACATCAACCATCCACTTAGTTGGTGTGTGCGAGCCAGACCGGTCGCGGACACCGGTGGAGAGCAGGGAATATTTCAACGGCGAATATGCCACAAGACTAGTTGGTCGGTCAGCCGGCTCCCTCGTTCCTCATTGGGCTCGTTAAGGCGGAAAGTAAAGAACGAACCACGGAGTGGCCGAACGACAGAGCCGGCGGCGGCGGTGGCGGCAGACAACAGGTAGCTGTGTCAGGTGACTTCACCCCCGGCTAGCATCTGATTTATAGCAATGTAGGCATTCAACGCCTGCTCCGACGTCGACGGTGGGCAGCGGAGGATACATCACATCGGGACATGCATGGGTCACGTCATAGAACACGCTGTAAAAGGCAGAACGCCACGAAGAGATGATACTTCGGATAGAACGATGATCATGATGGCGGCGGTGGTGGTGGTGGTGACGGCCGCGGCCGCGGCTACGATAACGAGGACGACAACAACGAAACACAACAGGGTGAGATCCCTTCGAATTTCCAGTAAAGCACCACTCGCCGTCGCCGCCGCCGCCGCCGCCGCCCAAACCGCGGCTGCCGAAATTAACGGCAAGCAAACACGTGAAACCAGGCAGTGACGTAATAAGTGATCAAAACGCAAAAAACAAAGCTTCTGCACAGGCACACACATATATATATATATATATATATATATAGAGTAAGTGTGGTACGTCGTCACCACGACATCATGTGCTGCTCATCAGGTGAATAGACAAATGGCCAACTCGTAGAAGAAGAACAAGAAGAGAAGCAACCCTGTTGCGTAGCGGAGGAGCATTTTTATGGGATAAATTACAGCGATAATAATTCTCAGCGAAAAGCGATTTTGCTACCATATTTTTTTCTAGCTGACGTGACGACTACTGAGGGCTAAGCTTGACACCATGAATAAGAACCTGCTGTTGTTGTTGTTGTTGCTGCTGTTGCTATTCGAGTTGTTGTTCATGACGGCGGCTTTGGCTTCCCCAGATGGAACGGTGCAGAGGAACTCTCCTGTGGGCTCTGCACAGCGTCTGTCGGAAGTGGCCGCACACCCGCAAGCAAAGCAGCCTCTCAAAAGAGAAGTTTCCATGTGCTGAAAATGATACGGTTCTATTGAAAGCCCGTAGAAGGTGCAAAACAAGCCATCGGCATCAACGTGTATCAACCATATCGGCTCCCGCGAGCATTGTACCGCATACTACGTAATGACGCTGAACGTTTTGAGTTTATTTTGCTAAAGTATATATACGAGTACGGACGCGTACGAGCGGAAGAACTGAGTATCCGTATTCGGTTGGTGTCGGGAAGTCGTCGATGCCGGGAGTGGGTAGCCCTTCCAGTATAATCTGAAGGCTCAATTATCAACGCTCCACTTCTGGCGCTCGTTTAGCAACGATTTGCTGGGATCACTTTGCTAATTATTCTACCATTCTATTAACACAGTAAAAATTTTCTTCGCTACACACGCCCAGCCATTATTTCTCATGTAATGCAAATCCCATCATAGTTTCTCTGTTTTTCCTACAATATCCCGCCGTATAGCGTATATATTTCTGATATTTGTGTTCATTGCATTTCAGCCAAGTAACATTCGTCATTTTCTTGCTTGACCATCTAACGCGCCCGGCTCACCGGCTGACTGAGATGGTCAGACACAGCTGATCTCATCTGGTAATCTCATCAAATGGCTGACCTGGTCGCCACAATATTATACGTCGCACCGCGCACCGCCGCCTGCGGACAGGACCTCGAAAAATTTGATGATGAGACGAGCTGTGAACAGGCGCTCGCGCGCGAGGCGATTTGGGGGATGGTGGACGCCAACGCTGACGTTCAACATTCGCCTATTCAACGAAGAATTCTGTCGGCAGTCGACGACAGCGGCATCGCCGGCAGCAGCCTCGGCATCAGCAGGAACACCCGCGCTAGATCTCGTCCTGCTTCTCAATGTCTTCGCGGACATCGTGGCGAAACAGCAATCGCAAGCAGGCAAGCAAGACCCGCAGCAGCAGCAGCATTGAGGAGAAGAGCACTCCCGCTAACGCTAGTCACCCCGTACGATGACAGAGCAAAGGAACCAGCATCAGCAGTGAATCCCGCCCGCCACCAAGATCAATCCACTAACGGAGAGTTCGCTGAACATTCGTTCGTTGCTGGGCCGCCCGTTTGCTTGCTTGTCCTATGCCTTCACAGCTGACGAAGTCGCCGTCGGTGGCATACTTGGCTTCTTCTCGTCCGTCGACGAGACTCATCGTAATGAGTCACACTGGGGCCTCGTCAAGTCAGGCCGACTCGGGCAGAGTCGCCCGTTGAACTAACCGGCGACAAGCCGCTGGCGTCAAGGTGGATCGACACGAAGACCGCCAGAGATCCATCGGGTTCTTCCGCCGCCGCCGCCGGCTTCGGTTCCGATCTGCTCCGACGGATTTAACGGTTCAACGTAAACACGACGATATCGCCAGTGTCGTGTACGTTGTATAAGGTTGTACAGCCCGAACGGTATTGCTCCGCCGTTCGTCTGACTCGGTCGATCGTTCATACGGTTCAGGCTGTTCATCAAAAACTGCAAAGCGTTTCATTTTGACAGGGCACGGCTGGCGGGGAGCTGGTCGACGCAGCGGAAAACACAGACAACAAGCACCGTCGCAGCGAAGAGACCCGATCGCGCCGGCGTTCGTTACAGCCGCTGTCTTTAGCGTTGTCATCGTCATCACATGGTGCAGGATAGGGACAGCAGTTGAAACTGTTGACGCTGCTGGCGCAGCCGCCGCTGAGACTGTTGCTGCTGCTGTTGTTGTTTTTGTTGTTGTCGTCGTCGTCGTTGTTGCCTTTCGGCGTCCGATGGAACACACGGGCCAAGGGGGTCTAATACTGTGACGAGAATGGAGGAAGATCAGACATACTCAGAGATGCAAGCACAACTCATTGATCGGCGGCGGCGGCGGCGACGACCGCTCGGTCGCGGACAACGACTTGCGTCGGTTCAGCCGGCGGCTCAACGCTTTCGGCGGCGGGGGGGGGCGGGAGAGGGTCGTCGCGGGTGCGTGGTGCCACTCTAACACCGTAAGATTCTATGATCAGCTACAAGCGCTAAACACCTGTAAACTCAGCGTCCATTGTTTTTTCGTCATCTGAGCGGTGGCGTCATCAGTGACGACGACTTCGAGCTGGCCTGGTGAGCGATCGAAGCACCAACAACTCGACGATGGGGCCATCATCAGCATCTTATGGGACAGAGGACATGAGAGTATGCCAACTTCGAAACGAAATGTTTCCAAGGAACACACACGCACACACGCGCGCTCGCGATCGTGGCAGGACGAATGCATATGCTGATGAATAATCTGAAAAATTGAGCTTGTGATGAGCCACGCTCGTACGTAGATTTGAGGTCGATCGAGCACAAAAAATAATGCATTGGCGATGCGAACGTTAGGAACAGAGAGCTATGATGCAGCTCGGTTCAAGACGACGCCTGCCAGTGATCTATCCTCTGCCCGGATAGATTGTTAGCCGGCGTCGTCTCAACTAACAAAAGCATTGCAAGGATCTCTAGTGTTGGATTTCGACGCGGTTAAATAATGTGAACTCAATTATTTTCTGGATATATACTATATAATAAATATATAATGTTATAACATATATATATATATATATATATATATATATATATATATTGGCGTCTGTACGAAGGAAAGTAATACTGCCTCGAACGACTTGCTCGTTCCATATATTATCATTTTTATTCTATATTTATTATGGAAATCTCAAATTAGTTCTTATACAAATCTCCACGTAGGGTCGCATCGGCGTCGACAAAGCGAAATCGTCAATGAAACGTCATTAAGAGCCGCTGGTGGTGGCAACGCAATAAACGTGGCCGACGACAAACTTGGCGCTAATGAATCGGGGTATTCAGCATTTTGATCATCTGTGTTAAGGCAAGCGGGCAGTAGTTTCCAGAAAATTAGCAGGTGCCAAATTAACTACCGTCGTCGATACAACAACCAGCGAACGAAACGGATCCATGATTTCGTCTGTGGACACCGATAATAGAATCAACAACAACAACAACAACAAAGCCCACAGCAGCAACAACAACAATATTTGTTGCTGTTATTGTCGCTATTCGAGTGGCAGTTTCAAAACGAGCCTGTCTGCCAGCCAGCAGCGGCCAACCTCTGGCTGTAGGTTCGTAGTGCTTTAATAGTACCAGTTTCGTTAATGACTCGATGTGAGCGCCGCGCGCGCGCGAGCAGCAAAGACAATAATTTTTATTACGATTATCTAATGTAATGATAATGCTATAATGTATTTGATATTGCCGATGTCAAGACAAATTGCAATGACTACATGTGAATATATTTTATTATATATTACCAAGAAATTGCCTGAAATAACATTCGTATATTTCGGCGAGACGGAAATCGGCCAGATATCGGTAAAGAATCCGTACACATATTCTGTGATACATCGATCCGTCCCTTGCATGATTGAGAAGAAAATATCATAATTTATTGGTATCACTGCTGGTGGTTACGGTCAAAGCAGCCGAGTGCCTATTATACACATATGTTTTTTTATCCGACCCGCCATAAAAAATTACAAACCGGTAGAGAGGTATAGCCACGCACATATACATATATATATATATATGTGTATGTGCATTCGAAAAATAAGCACAACAGCTATGCGCGTATGAATAATCACGTGAACTCAACGGATACAGGCGGACGATTATTGCCGGGTGCTTTTTCAAGCAAGTTCTTCTCAAAATTCGATTGCTTTTGTGTTTCATTCAAATGGACTCATCTGTACGACCGGCGCGCTGCAGTCGAGCCACAGCCGAGACGCGATTCTGTTGAGAGCCAACCTACCGCCGCCCGGGCTGGCGGCTCAAACCGATTGCTGTTGCCAAAGACGAGTCGTCGCCAAAGGCCGCCATTTGCCGACACCGCCGACGATTGCCACCGCGGCGGTTGTATCTGCCGTTGACGGATATGACAGGCACATTTTTTTCGTGTCTCACTCGGACACTATCTTCCCTTCTATCTCTTCCTCTCTTAGATTTTCCTCGCTTTCTCGTCGCTATTCGGCTTGGAGTGTCGCGCTTCTTCCTGTGCGTGCCACGCGCCGCAGTCGACGAGGCGAACGGATCGTCGTAATCCCGGCCAACGACTTGGACATCCGCAGCATCCACCTGTTTATCCACGCTTATCATCGTGGATATCACATACGCACACGAGCGTGTACGTAGTCACACGAGCATTCACACATACGTGTTTTCAAGCGCAACGAACGCCACCCAAAGGAATAAATGAATGCAACAAGAACAACTTGTTCTTCTTCTCCGCAGCTCGCTCTCTCTCTCTGTCCCTATCAGAAATAAATACCATTTTGTCCGGCTTGATTCGCCGACGTACGCACAGCGCTCAGAGTGGTGTACATCATACACGAAATATTCGTACCCCTCGCTGGGTAACGGCGCGGTCATAGATCGTCTGTGTGTGTGCCTACGTGTGATGTCTGTGTTTGCGTCGATGGATGAACGGCGCGCGGAGGGGCCGAAACGCCCAAAATCGACGGTTCCAATAATCTTCCGGTCAGCAAGCAGAAAGCAGCGATGAGATGAGGCAGGGAACATTGCCAGCCTTAAACGAGAGCACGTAACAAAACTGTGCGTGATTTCTCTTTGTCTTTCGTTTTCTTCAACGGCGGCGGCGATTTCTGCGACTGTTCAGTGGCGGTTGATGCTGGCGCTTCCGTTTCTATCGCCGGGTGTCGAACGTGGCTCGAGCTATGTTTTTTCCTTGTGCCGAAGCATGATTGAGGCGTGGCCCCAACCGCAATTAGAACAGGAACGAAATCTTCCAGCATTTTTGGCATCGAGACGACGATGACGCCACCGTCATCGCGCGCATCTCGGCGATCTTCGATGGACGAACCGCTGGAGTGCTGGCCTGCTCCTCCTGCTCCTGCTGCGGCTGCGGTTGTATTCCAGCCTTTTCTTCGTGTTTTCAGTTATTTTTTTTTGTTTTGTTTTGTGTTCATGTTGACTTGTGCCCATCTACTGCCGCTGATACCCAGGGCATGCGGATAATTGCATTGTGGAATTATCAACTCCATGGGACGGTGTCACTGCCGTTGTTGCTACCTGCTACCTGCTGCTCGAGCAGATCGTCGTTGTCAGACCAACGACAACAACGGCAACAGCTATCACTACTGCCACTGGTAGCAGCGTCGCCCTTGTGACGTGAAGACCCAGAGGACAAAGGGGTTGTGTCGGCATCAGCAATAGCGGATACTCCAGCAGCAGGCGAGCAGACGGCAGGCGATCGATTGATAGATGGATTCCAAAGGACGATATGTCGTGAGCATGTCGTGCAAATAGCCACAGCGAAACAGGGATTAAGTATGGTATTGATATACTTGCACAAACTGACGCTCGTTGTTGATCAGCATTGTCGGGGGGGGAGGCAGCGTAAAAATGAACATGGACAAATGTACGGGACAGTCGCGTCAGCTACAGACGATGACAGTACACGTGGCTGGTGATAGCAGCCTCGAACTCGAACTGCCGCCAGCATCTACGAGATGAACGGCTCCCCCTGAGCCAATGACAATTCGTCCCACTCGACAATGTGCGTGTATACGTCTAATGGAATGGTTATGAGGTTTACTATTATATAATACAACTGAGCTGATCCAGTTGTGTCGTGTGTACCGTGTAAAAGACGAAGCCAATCGGTGGAACGGCGTACACACACACACACACATATATATATATATATATATAGATATATATAGATACACACACACACATATATATATATATAGATATATATAGATACACACACACACATATATATATATATATATAGATATATATAGATACACACACACACCTAATATCCACGTCGTTTGTACAATGTATCAAGGTACGTTATACATATATATATATAGGCATTGCTCGATTTCGCGCTATGAGATTAACGCACAAGGGCCGTCGTTCGATAGATCCCCCCTTCTCCCACAGATAATACCACAACCAATTCTACCAATTGTTAACGTGTACATAGCTGATCCATCGACCCTCGCTTGTCCCGTATATAACTATCTATCTATGAATCTATCTAGCCATCCCCCACCCCCCCCACCTCTCTGTGTGTCTGCTACGTTTCGATGCAAAGGCGATCAGCCAGTCGTGATTTGCCTCACCGCCGATGCTTTCTCACTCGGCGGATGCGAGAGTGTCTATTTAATGAAAGCTAAAACAAGCGAAACAAAAAAAAATAAAAACGAGCGTTTAAAATCGCCCGCCCAAAAATTTGAGGGCAATTGTGGCGCGCCGCCTCGATGAGGTTTGCCGGTGCCGTTATTGAGCGACGCTGAGCGTCTGTGCCGCGCCGGTTTCAAAGCACCACAGGCTGGCAAGCAGAAGTCACTGGATGAGAGGCAGATCCGGCTCCTCGATCGGCGTCGTCTCCCTCCGCTGTGTGTTCGGCCCTAAGGAAGGGTTTCGTTGTGATGTGATCTTTTTTGTTGCTTCGCTTTTTTTTGTTGTTGTTCACAAAGATCAACGCAAGGGCGCGTAAACGCACTTCGAATAAACAACAGCATATTCGGCCACAGGCGCTGCGTCGCGTCCAGCCGGTGATGGTGGCAGCGTGCCATGGTGCCGCGGATCGCTTCAAAGCCCTCGACCCCGAAGGCAGCGATCTATAATAATATGTACTATGAATGGCGTCTTCATCAGCCGTCGGCGATCCGTTGTGATTTCGTTCGTGGCTCATTCGTATCTTCGACTTCTTCTTTGTCGTCATCATCATCGTCGTCGTCGCCGTCGTTGTCTTCCCTTGATCCCCGCTTTCATTTCTGGCGCAGTTTAATCTCGAATCGATTACGGACTGATCAATCGGAGTCGTTGCTGCTGGTCTGCTGGCTGTCTTAATTCAACGGGACACTCATCTTAGCAACTCTGGATGGGAACGGAGTTGGGGTAAGAGACCTTTCCTGTGTTTCGCTTCTCATCTTCATCGTCGCGGGCCGGCATCACAGACACACGGCCGATGTGCTTGTTGCTGCTGCTTCAGGTAACAACAGTCGTTCTTGTAAAGCTGAATTCTAAATGCGAACCGGATTGTGCCTTCATACGTTGTCGGTCCCATAGACGTTCGGGTGGTCAGGCGAAGGTGGACAAACAAGGAAACGCAGTCAGGTAGGCTACCTAAGCGCCAGCTCCCTCGTCTCAGCTATGTACTATGAGCATAAAGGCGTACTGCTGCTGCTGCTGCTGTTCTAGTGATAATGGTATTGGCAAACGTGGTAATCGTGATAGCGGTGCAAGCTTCTCGCAGATTTGACAGAACTCCCAGGCGCGCGCGCACAGTTCAAACGTGTTTGATCCACAGATATACGCACACATCCAGGATGGCTGATCAATCTTCCGGCAGCCACCGGTATGACTGGGGCGGCAGTGCCGGCAGCAGCAACAGCCGCAATGATGGCGTCGGTTGGATACGCGAAGATCAGAAACAAAATGAAGCAAATAACGACGAACGCCCAAGCGACCGACCGACCGACCGATGAACCACTACCACCACCGCCACCAAAGGGAACCGAAACAAAGCGAGCGGAGGCAAATAGAGAACTTCATTTCAAAGAAAAATAAAATACATATATATATATATATATAAATATATATATATATAGTGAGTGAGTGAGGGGGAGAGAGAGCGAATTAAAAAAGGCAAAAGGAATGGTCACGAGCTCGAAAGGCCTGAGCCATCATCATCTGACACCGGCGGATCGATGGTTCGGGCACCCGGCGCGGCGTTGTGTTAGGTTCGGCCGGCGGACAGCAGCATTGGCGTTAAAACGCAAAATTCACTCGCAGCGCATCTGCTGGCCGCGCTGTGTTTGTCGGCCAAGCCGGTCGGCCGGCTAATATACATGACGAACTATGCCATTTCAAAGTCTCGTCGTTGTCTTCATTCAACGGCAGCGACGGTGGTAGAGGAACTGAAGAGCGGACGCGTATGAAAGTATAGACGTCCGCTGATCAGTGATCACTGACGTTGGTTGATTGGGGACACGTTCAGGGCTCAGGTGATCGGACTCATGATTCAACAAGCAGGGCGTGCAGTGTGTATTTGGGGTAGGACTTGCCCTTTCGAATAGGTCCGTGAGCATTGACGTTGAGATGATACTGTAATGACCCTCTGATGATTTCTGCATCGATTATCATTGCGATTACGTTGCGTTCGAATACCTGGTGTGCACCTCGCGGAGCTCATCTCCGCTGACGACAAATGTCAATCATAGTACGGCTGTTTGCACTGCAGAGAATGCCTCAAAACCTGGGAACTCTAAATGTCCTTTCATAGAGGTTTACGCTAGTCGTTTGGCATAGCGGCAAGATCAAATTCTCTCGGAGATGCGTGCCTGATAAATCTTTGATATATATAAGCCAGCAATACTGTACTTTCGCTACGAATCTCTCCCCAGGCATATAGCACTGAGCAGGGCAGCGTTTTCTTTCACTGACTAATTAAGATTTGTAAGATCCATAATTTATTTGCTAGTCAACGCGACTACTCAACATCGGCACACAACACTTCGTCAAGCTCGTTTCAGCGTTGTTGGTTACCCCGCCAGCGTTACAGTTAGATTCACGTACAACACGAAGATACAGGCGTATCAGGAGCGCACGACACCGTAGCACACACACACACACGCATTGATGACATGAACATGATCTTCTATTGGCAGACGATGAGAAGGTCAAAGAGGTCGACCCGATCGTCAGCACGAGATGCGCTGAAATGAAATCGGCGAAATGAGTAAACTCATCGCGTCCCGTCCGCTGCCCGCCTATCCGTGCCGACAGCGGTCCGCTGAACGAAATCTTTGAAACCAGTTTGGCAAACACAAAAATAACACATGATGATATCCAACAACAACAGCAACAACGACGAGAAAAAAAAACCGGCGCGCTAGCTAGTGTGAGTGGGTGAGGGCGCGCGAAAATTTGAAAAAGGAAATCAAGAAAAAAACGAACACTGCTTGCGCGGGCAACAATTCGAACGCCTACTGAAACGACGCGACTCGAGTTGAAGATGCGTTTTTTGCGTCAATGAGTTGGAGGCAACGCTAAGTTGCAGCACAAGTTGAGTAGGGATAGCGGACGGAGCCAGATTGAAGCAGAAACGAAAAATGCCTATAACGAGAGATAAGTCAATGGTCAAGCAGCCGACGAGTGGGCGAGGTGAACGGAAAAAGTTCGCCCGGGGCGTGACAACACCCCATTGACTGACTGAACGATTGAAACCGCTATGACGACTACGATCGAACGATTCGATACAACGGCCGAGGTAAGTGTTAGCCGAGATTAAGTGTTAACACGTGGTTTATGTATAAATAAACCATAAATATGAGTGGTACCCGTAGACGTGGGGAAGGTACGGAGAGAGACGTTTACGCCGAATTGTTGAAGTGAGAGGTCAGCGTGGCGTTTGTGGCGTTTCGTCGTCGTAGCAAACAACGAAGGTGACGTGTTTGTTTGCGGCCTCTCAGTCGACAGGATAGGATGCGCCGATTAGTGGCTAGGTCAGTGTACGAACGCCAAGTATCCTACTGAACTGATATATAGTATATACACTTAGTGTAGGCCGGTATCGCCAATATTCAGTAGTTTACCGTGTCTGACGAATGTGTGCTGTGTGGTTGATTAGATGCGCGCTCGGATTGAATCGTCATCGTATATCGAACCTGCCATATCGTATTTGACTCCGAATGCCGGTTACCCTTGCGGGATTCTGCGTGCCCCGCTGACTTGGGCTTCGTCTAGCGGTTATCGGCGTCGACGATTCACGACCTCAATACGAATTGGCGAACAAGCAAAAGATATTGAGTGTCACCTTACCTGAAACCAGAGAATGGACAAAAATTATAAACAGTTAAGAATAGCAGTCGCAGCGCGAGAGGATCCTTTGGTAAAACAAATGTATATATATATATATTTTTTTTTTTATAACAATAGTGTTTACGTGCAACGTGAGCATTTCGGGTCATAGACACTTTTTCTCACGCAAGTATTACTTTATATAATAGCTGCTGTTAATTAATTTTCGGCCAACTGGCTTATATCGCAGCATTCGAGACGACGGAAGATGATACCAATGCCTCAGTGATTACATATATATATATATATGTTCCTACGTGCCCATGCATATGGCATGTATACACGACCGTGTATCCCTGCTACCCTTCAGATTGAGAAGCCACTTAGCTTCGCTGATGCCAACAGCCATCGATGGAACTAGTGGCAAGCTTCTCCTACGAGTAAATCTCCTCGGGATAAATTGCTTGAAAAAAAAAAACAATTGACGAACCGGGGGGGGTGCGCGAGTCGCACGGGGGCCGATCTTTTCTATCGAATACTCTACGCGTGTATGTGTCAATGAGCGACCGTTGTTCACGGTTCAATCGCGCGGCGGGGAGTGGTAGCGCGTAACTCGACCCGCCGGCGTTCTCTCGACCTCCGTTAAACTTTCGACTTCCCGCTGCTTCGACCAGTAGCATCGAAGCAACCTCCTGCGGCGAAATGCGCTCACGTCGACGACGGCGGCGGCGGCAGCGGCAGCGGCAGCGGCGGCGGCACATATCACTACAGCAGCAGATAATGCGCCTGCACACAAAATCTATCCATTGCTCGTCTTGACGGGTGGGCCTAATTTGACACCACCAGGAGATCAGCCGAGAAATGTAATCGCATGATAATTACGAATTCTTTTTTTTTTTCGCTTGTGGGGTCACCCGTAGACGGCCACGCTATTATACGTTCGTGTGGCTAATAGATGGGAGTGGTGGTAGTTGTAGTATTAGAGCCAGAATCACAACGGTTTCCGCTGCTGCTGCGGCGGCAGAAAGTCGTAAATAAAAACGCAAATCGCACCCACCAAATGACGCCAAACAAAGACATGAAGAATAATAACGATAGCAGCGGCGTGATACATAAGCGAACGTTCGCTATAGTGATATGTCAACATTTACATTTGTTGACGTCGATTCCGCCCCGTTTCGCGGCTGGAATACACCACCAACAAACTCGGACATCAATCCAGTGGTGGCGACAATTCGGTGACAGTGACAAATCGTCTGAGGTTAAATCTCTGCGCTATTGATGACCGATTGATTGAGCCTACGTGCGCGCCTCAGCGAGCGAGTGTGCACGTTTTCGGCACAGGAACGAGGTCTAGAGCATCTCTCGTTTTGTCCACTATTTTTGTTATAATGGCATTGTTGCTGCTGTTGTTGTTCTTGCTGCTGCTGCTGTTTAGATTTTATCGAAAAAAAAAACAACACCCCGCTACGACTATGTAGCACTCGACGCTGGTCGCTGCTCGCCGCGGATTCAGGTTATTCGTGGATTGTCTTGACGCCGGCGTTGTTTGTCGCGGCTGCCGGTGGGTAGTCGCTGTTTGACCGCCACATGAACTGTTCCGCTTGAGGTAGTGCTGAGACGTTAATCCCCTGACACCAATGTGCCATCGCCAAAAAAAGGCTCAGCGGTAGCAACTTTCGATGACAACAGTATCAACAACACGAACACCAGCCACTGAAAAACGTGGCTAACCTACTCTCATCTCTCACCGATTCTCGTTTTCGAGCGAACTCATATATATACACATATATATATATATATATATATATATATATATGTGTGTGTGTGTGTGTGAATTCTATATTGGGACGGCGCTTGCCACAACCGCCGCTGCTTGTATCAGAACGCTTAATATGTATTTATCAGCTGACAGACATGAAAAGAAATATTTGATCGATAAAAGAGAGCGACGACGATCCAGAGAAATGACCACGACATGAAATGAACATCTGTTCGCTGATCGGAATCGCTGTCTTGGGAGTAGTTCCCGAAGCAGCAGCTACATCAGCACGAGCTAAATCTACCATAGCTCGAATGGCAGAAGCCGCAGAGCTGATCCGACGAAGGCGCTGGACAATTTTGCTGCATTTCGGTGCATGTTCGTTGCGTTCCAGATAGACACCCGTGACAAAGTGAACGATTTAACCCGACTTATGGATGTGATGGTGATAACAATAATAATGTTAACTATACATCATGACGTACATGCATGTGTGTACGGGGATAGGAAAACGTCTGCAGACGCGTGCGCCAATATTACACGATTCTCTACTTATATATATATATATGTATATTATTTGTTCGTATCGTATATATATATATATACGAGTATTAGTTAGATTTACATAATCTATCTCTACAAGTGATAGAATGAATCACGAGCTGTATTTGTTTCTGCACATTGGTCCACCGGACGAACCTGACCGAATCGAACGACAAATTCTTATCATCAACGCAGCTCTGACGAGGCCGCTACAGCCGATAGAACAATATGCGTACGTGAACTGATTTGGGAGTATTGACAGTGCAAGCCATGCTTTCGCGCTAGTTTTCAGTATTCTCACCTGCCGCTATCACACATTACCGGTATGATTGAAGATAGAACGCACTGCCCTACAAACAGGCGTGTGTGTGTGTGTATGTTTACCGGTGAAATGAAACGTCCGGAATTGTTTCAGCCTGGAGAAGCAAACGGACAGGGAGGCAACTGGATCGCCGCCGTTACTGCCATTGCGCACTGTGCGTGCGATCTCTATCAGTACCTTCGTTTTCTCAGTGCGTGTGTGTGTGTGTATGTGATATTAGCCTGTCAGTTCCAGCCGCGTTTCAACGAGCTTATCATACGGCACCAGTTACAGGTGAAGGATCAGTTAGAATCATGAGCTTGGGGAAGCCGGCAGGTCGAGCCGAGATCGCGAATGACCAGCAACGATCGGCGCTGGCGCCGTCAAATATCACTCGCTACCGCCTCTGTCCCGCAAGGGCTCGCTCGCTCGCCCGCCCGCCGCTTCCTGGCTACCGTCAAACGATTCACGATGATTCCAGGAAATTCGACACCTTTTCGCTGCTTGTCGCTCGGCTCGTAGTCGCCGACGCCGCCCCGCGATCAAGCAGCAAAGGAACTCGGACGAGTGGACTCCAGGCGACGGCGGCAGCGACGGCGGTGGCGGCAACTGCATCAGCAACAACTATCGCATTCTCCGATAGCTGGCGTTTGGCTTCCTTCTGCTCCATCCATTGATGAGCCCTGAGTGGAGTTGCCGTCACAGCGACGCACTGGGGAGAAAATTCGAGATGGAAGGAGGAAGCGGCCCTCGGTTTCGGCTCAAAGCTCTCGAAAAATCGAGACCGGTGCTGGTGACACTCAGCGACACGGCGATATGCTGTTGCTGTTGTGGCCGCCACCGCCGCCGCTAGCAGCGACGACGGATCATCAAGGGCTAGATAGCTCTTGGGAGTTCGTATGCTGGCGTTGAAGCTACGTGCGTACGAATTGTCGTAGAATGTCTCGTGTTCTGGTAGCAAGCGGACTTCGGCAACAATCTGAAAAGCAATCAAGGCTGGCTGGCTGGCTGGTTGGCATAAGGCGATAGCGGCACAGGACATAGTTAAGGCATAGTGAAAGATCACAGGGGAATGATCATCTGGTCGACAGCTCATTGCAGCTATCTGCTCATGATGATAAGGCTAATGATGGTGGTCACAGCGATGACAATATGAGTATGGCCGTCAGAAATCCGATGGACTCGACGCCTAGGAGGCCAATAGGTAGTCAGTCCAAAGCGGATCGTTTGTGTAAAATGACCAAGGCGTAATGAAGGCTAGTGACCAGCTTCGGCTTAAATTTGCTCACGTCGCAAGTCGATCCGTGTCGACATTAAGAGTTTGGAACGGCTCTCGCAAAGCCTGTATTGTTTTCACGCGACAATAGAATATCGGGCCTATGCAGACTCCACATTCGCATTTTCATTGATACTATTTATATCGTCCGAATCACAGCTGTGTAATATAGCTAACTATACGGTACCTCTATAGTTCCCTAATGTCTCTGTTACCTCTCGTAGCGCGCAGTCTACATCATAGCAGCAAACCCTATTGGAACGGATAGACGTCGTGTTTGATCCACATTGTAGCCAATATTCCTTGCATTTTATTCAATGTATTTAAATATATTAGTTGCTGCCAAAGTGCAATATAAATGAACAATAAAATATGCTGTGAACTCTCCTCAGCTTGAAAGTCATAGCGACCGCTATCACATTATCGTATTAGCCAAAGTGATATTTCTCACACTCGCTCAGCTCTTCACGCCACAGCGGTGAACTATTTAGCTGATTCGCAGATGGCGACGATGACGATTCCAATGATGGACACTCGGCCAGGTACAACACAACAATCTGGGCCCAGGTTCTGGGTTAGCTAGCTAGCTAGCATTGTTCATGACGCTCTGCCCAATGCTCTTGTGCCGCCCGAAGGAGGATTCTCGAGTTTCCTCAACGACTGGGTGAAACTGAGAGATGACACAGGTCGGCCGAGCTGTGCCAAGCTGACTGCCAGCTTCACTCGATCCCCGCTACAGCAGTAGTCCTACCGGCTGCGCTGTGGTCGGTGATGACTGGCTGTCGTGTGTGCGAGCAGCTGTTCAGCGCTCCCTCTCACGTAATTATAGCCTAGTACCCGTCGGCACCACCGCCACGACCATCACAAGCGTCAGCAACCGCATCAACCACCTCAGCTGCAGAACAGGCCTGGCCTGTTCTGACCCACGAGTGGAGCAGTGGGCATCCCAGCGAGGAGAAAAAAAAACCCTCCACTGTAGAAAGTGTGCGGCTGGGCCTGTTCGGCCTGCATTCAGGCCGTCTACGCTATACAGCGCATAACGCAATAAGGTTTGCTAACTGTTCACCGTACACCATCCTATGGACTCGTGCATACTGCCAGCCAGCCTAGCTGGTACTAGCTCGTAGATGGACTGAATGCCGGATAGATTTGGTGATCCACCAATTGTCGGCAAGCACCTTGAGCTGCTTGACGAACGATGCTCGAAGGTACTCAGTTCGCTTACTTAGTGCTATGGATAGATATGGTATCACCATACTATCCTTGCTTGGCGCAGTACGCTACACCAGTAGGCATGCATCTGTGAGTGTGTATATATCAACCTTTTTGTGTGCGTGAGAGTTTGTATTTGTGTGCGTAGAGCTGCCACCAGCTTGATAGACACAGTCCTTAGTGAGTGTCAGGGGACAGCACACCACCAAAACGATGCCGCCTGAACATCGAGCGAGCGAGCGAACGATGAGCGACTCAAATTGAAACCCCACCGAGCGGGGGCTGCGGTCCGCGGTAAACGAACGACACGAAACAATAGGCAACTGCTGGCGGGGCTATGGACAACTTAGGTTAGTAGGCAGACCTACAAGGTTTGCTTCACGCAACCGTCATTCGAGAGTGACTTCTTGGGTCGACAGCCACGATTCGGCAGGTAGAGGCTGCCTTGGCTGCCTTCTCAATTGTTATCTCTGTTAGCTGATTTTGCTTATTCGCCTGATACTTTCGTGCGACAGAGCCACCGAAACTATACGAGAGTTGCCTGCAGCAGCAGCAGCAGCAAAAATAATCATGAAGCCGGAATCGCGTCGGCTGACACGCCGATACAATGAGCGTCTGGGAAATCACTTACGCCTTGGGTGTTCGTCTGCAAATCTCGATGTGACGCACATGACGATTTGTGGTCGGCTGCGTTCGAAATGAAACTTCTCCTTCTGTCGCGGCGGCCGCTGACGCTGCAGAGATAAATGGGCTAGATCGAGGTTCCACGTCGTTGTCGTTATGTGTTATATCGGTGAAAGTGTCTTAGTCTCGATCGGCAGCTTAATCTATAGGCAAAAGTGGATTTGTGGCGGAGAACTGCTTGAACATTGAGGCCTGGTATTATACTTCCTTGAGATTAAAGTGTAACTCATGAGTGTCCGTCCCGTCCCATATGTTTCTGATTATTTTTCCATATATGTGGAACTTGTACTATTCCGTCATCTTGATTAGTTGCCCAACAGGCAGTGTTTATAGAGAAGCTCGTAAATGGCCCGAGTCGACGTGATGAACATTTATTAGCACGCGATAGGTGACTTGAGTTTCCCTGCGGTTCATTATACCGTCCACGCATATAAACGCTATCATAAAAACAAAATATTCGTATATAAACTTGTTAAACAGGATACGCGGATACAGAATACTTGAATCTTAGCAATTGCCAATAATTGATACAAGCCACTCAAACAAAATGCGTTGATTTTTTTCAGCTCGGTATCGTCGCGTAACAGCTTCTCGGCATTTTAGGCTATTTAGTATATTTGTTGATAACTTATCCAGCGGTATTCTCCAACAGCAACTAGATAAATGTGGTAGTATAATATCAAAATATTATGTTTACCCCATACGGCTGAGGATGGATTGAATATCAATTCTCCAGAATTGGCCTTCAGGGTTCTGATGTTAGCTATCTCGACTAGGATTTTTCTTTGTTAAATGAGTAGCTCTCACGAAGAGGTTCGATTAAATTTCAGACACCCACGCCGCGCATTCACAAACTTCAGAGGAGTTCATCAATCGGGCGTCGGGTACTTCACGTTGATTTCTCTGCCCATTGAATTCGTCAGAAGACATCAATTTAGCCAGAGAGAGAAAGAGAGCCCTGATTTCCACGTTTACCTCTATCCTGTTCTCACCCTATCTCGTATATTGCTGACGGCTTCGTTTGGCGGCTCCAAATGAGTTCCCCCGAACCGTTGTACTTGCGAGGGTGAACATCGATCGTGAAGTAAAACCTCCATCTAATAGACTTCGAGGATCGTATCGAGGTATGGAAACGAGACCTCAGATCTGCCGATATGACTGCTCGGTTACTTCATTTGAAGTGTGACGTACGAGACCTAATCCCAGCTATATGCCATCGTGTTATTTCTTGTTAGTTGTTACAAGCGTTTGCAGTTTGCACAAGGCCAAAAATCGAACAGTGCAGTGAGAAACAACAACACCTTCCGTAGACGCTGGCCAGGGTGCGAATGCGCAATCTTGCACACAAATAGAACAAATCGATCGACGACAATTCAACGAATTTCTCGATCCCCACTTGTGTCTATATAACAGTGACTTGCTCGAAAATGATCCTGCATTGCAGGCCAGATGCGTGTTTACCCGTAGGCTCGTTCGTAAACGAGGATTTAGAACAATGCTTTCTTCATTGTATTTAATTAGGGCGATCGCTGATGAAGAATTCGGCTCATCAAGCGCAACCGCCGATGGGTGGGTTCAAATCGTGAGATTTGCGCCGTCTGCTAAAGTTAGGAGACTCGCTTCCAGCGAAGCTTCACATCGAGAGGTTGGCGGTCTTGATGTAGAATCACTGAAATCGTTCATATCACAGTTACGTTTTGAGAGTTACGCATTGAAATCTCGTGATTCGGTCAGGTAGAGCGACAAATATACATATATATATATATATATATATATGATACAATACTAAAGAACGTGCGACTCTGTTCCACCAGCCCCCTATGGTCCGGTTCACTTCTGAAGAGAATGCCCTGGATTCGCGTCTTCTCTCAGGTTGCTCTGGAACACCAACCTCGAACATCTCCATGACTCTCTCTCTCTCTCTCTGCCAGCCGATCGCATTTCGTCCGACGGCTAATCTGCTTCTAGTCTGTGGTATCTGTGTGTATCTGGGAGGCTGTATACGCGAGGTCGAGAGCGACAAATGTTTCTGTTCGATGTACGCCATTGTGTTATGTAGCCCTTAATCATTGCCCTCTACCCGTTAGGCAGCTTCTGTCCGATGGCTTTGATTGGCTTGCGATCGTCATACTCATGGTCGCTTCTCGTATACTGGTGTCGTCTTCAAGCGCGGGGAGGTGAAACAGGGGTGGCCAGCTCCGAACCTCTGCTCCAACGATGGTGTCATCATGCAGTCGGCTAAACGAGCTTGATCCTCCGAACCATCGCTAAAAGTTAGTTGACGCGATAGCAGGCGCAGGGTGAGGATTTTTGGGCAGGATAAATGGCTGCAAGTGACACCTAACCAGCTCGTGACGGCGACACAAAAGTAGTCAGAAAGGATCAACAGCGATGGATAGAATCGATGGGGTAGTCGGTGAAGAAGACAAATAAATGGCTATATACCCCTCCCCAAATCCCTCCATCTTTGTGCGTGGTTGCGTGCGTGTGTACGTGTCTGTTTTTGTATCTGAAATGAGAAAATTTCAGCCGTCGACGAGAACGACAACGAAAATCCCCCGCACGCCGACAAACGAGCACACGGTACCGTATGCGTCGGTCGCGATACGAGAAACATGAATTAATGTCGGGGACATCCCCGACAGAGACTGATGCCATATACATCCGTATGGACATCGACTGACGGGGTGGGCTCTGAATAACGTAATGATGTCATTCGCAGGGGAGTTATGAGACGCTGTTGTTAGACGTTAGGTTTTTGCGAAGGATTATGAAAACATTTAGACGCACACTGATCCACTAATCGACTCCGTTGCGTTTTTTTTTTCGAAAATTCGTTACATAATATAAATAGATGGCCTCTTCACCTTCAGAGGACTTCAAGACAATTTGTATCATTGACCTTCTGCGCACTTCAATGATGAGACCGTCTAGGGCGAGATAGCTTGACGTTGTGCACGTTCAGCGCATGATGTGGCATCGATGTAGGCGAGTCGCGGCTCGATCGGATGAAAAAATACATTAATTATTGCATGTGAATAAATCACCCCTTTTCGTGCTTACCCCGTGTATAGCACCGGCACTATAGATCTGCAGCGATCACAGTCGCCACTGCCATGGTACCACCGCCACCCCCTGTCAAAAACGAGCGTCGAATATACCAATTTCACTCATCTCCAAAAAAGCGATTTTAGCCTCATCTGCATCATCAGTGTTCAATGTTCGTTGGCACTAAATTATCTGCATTGAAGTGTGCGCGGACACCTGAACAATTGTAGTTGCTGAAATTTCACCCTTCAAGCCGTTCGCAATGCGCAGCAATTCGGTCAGCACTCCCAGAAGGCGCTTCGAAGTAGAGCAGCTCCGGTGAGGTGCGTGAGTAAGAATTGTTTCTGAGGCGGATTAGTTGTAGACGACGATAAAGGACACGATGTAGATCCTCGCCAGGGCTCACTGTTTCCAAGTATCAAAATCAGCTACGGGCGTCATCACCATCGTTGAGGTGTAGTCCTCTTTCGCTTGATATGTACGCGTTCTAGTCTCGGTGTCTCCGTTGTCGCATAGTTCACCATTCATATCAGGGCTAATGTTCTCGGTCATGTCGTTAACGTTGCTGTTCCGCTCCTTCGGTGCGGCCATACGTCGTAATGGAGTTGTTGTCCGGTCGAAGCAGTTCGAGACGAGCTGTTGCCATTGGGCCGACCCTGGTACCGGTAAGATTCCCCGGTACAACACAGCTCTCGTCACACCGAAGACTGCCAACGGCGGGCAGCGGATCACCCGTTGAGGTAAAGCGCTTGAGGAGTGCGGCAGGCAATGAACGCATTGGTCCCCCCTCTCTCTCTCTCTCGGTCGCACGCAGGCTGCATACAACTACAACGTTTGATGCTGTTGCTGCTGCTGCTGCTGTTACTCTACCTACTTAGTATGCGCATCAATTAACTCGAAATAATCGTCGAGAATTTAATTTCTGATGAAGCTGCTGCTGCCGCTGTTGCCGGCGATGCTGAATCGGTCCAGTCGCTGCCGACATTCGAGTCATCGTCATTCAGTCGACGGTCCGGCAAAAGGCGGAGGGGCTACCGACCAGCGACGGCATCAGGCGAACTCACTAACTCGCTAACTCAGGCCTCAGCTTCACCTCGAACTGACAAGTGACTGTTTCGCCGTTGAAGGGACCTGCGAGTGTTCACTGCGGCGGTCGTTTATGAATGATTAAACCAACCAAGCGAGCAACCGCCGCCTGCTCAACTGAAGGCAACGGCGACGATAAACGTCCGCTATCTCGCAGTGGTCTCCGCTAAGACAACAGTGGCGGAATGGCGATGACGATTTAACAAAAATGAGTACAATACAAGCCGAAAAGGGAAACCGAGACGAAATGTGAGAGACAACCAGCAGCGGTAGCCGTTCTTAGGACGAGTTGATAATGGCATCGTTTGGGGCAAATTGAATAGGATCAACACGCTGGCGGCAGGCCGTTATGCTAAAGGAGGGAGCTGTTATAAAGATGTAAAATATGACAGGTTACACCTGGCACTATTTAGCTGATTCGCACCACGTTCAGATTGTCTACAACCATAAGTTGTGTCCCCCGGGGGGGGGGGGGGGGTTAGCTGCTGGAACCACCGCGCAGCGCTAGGTGAAATGCTAGGTTAAAGTGAATGGAGGACACTCAGCCTGGAACGCTAAACGAGATTTGCATAATAGAACAGGGTAAAAAAAAGAAGCTAATTGTTGTTTTTATTTCTAAATGATATTAATAACAGCTAGAGCATGTTGAATGTGATGGTGCTCACGAGACAGTGTTGCCTTGTCTCTCGTTGATTCGTTGTGATTCTCATCTTTCTATTTTAGGACCAAAATCAGTCGAAAAAAATAACAACTGTGAAAGAGACCTTTGCCAAGTTGTTTTTTGTCTTCGGGTTAGTTCGCCACCTACGAAAACCTCGGTGATTCCTAGGTTGGGCAGATCGAACCGCACCTCTCGAAGCAACTATGACGGTGTAGTTACCATGGCATTGCAGAGCCGGACGATATCGAAGACGAGCCAATGGGGGTGGAGGTGGGGGGATTGGCTGTCGTATCCATTTCAGCAGTTGCTGGTCAGAAGCGCGTTGGCACGAATGTTGGGTGTTTCCGATGCAATTTGCATAAGTATGCTGAAGTGATTAGTTACGGCGTACGAAAATTCGACATTAATGAAGCAAGAACGTGTGACGCCAATATTCTTCGAGGCGAGCTTGTTCGTTGTGCACCTTGGTGTTTCTGTTGCGTTGACTTCGATCGACGTCGTTCACAGCCTCCTGCTAATCGTGTCCGCAAGCATTTTGTCAGTGAAAATCTCACGAGTCGACTTGCAGACGAATTCCCTCATCAGACGGCACTTCTCGGCACCTATTCGCATTAGGGCGGTATGACTTCAACAAACGTCAGAAGGGGAAAATCCACATCTGCCTGAGGCCAGCCGCGGCTCGGTTGAAACTCGGAACGCCTTTCGGAAAAATTTCCAAAACAAATTTAGGTTAGGTTAGCTTTGAAGGTTAGTGGTCGGTCATCGTCACTACTGTTCCTGTAACACACTCGTACCACGTTCGACTTCGCAGGTCTCGTGCAACCCAGTCGGAAGCCTTAAGCAGATGTATAATTTTCGGAAGAAAGTTCACCGGTTCATACTTTTTTTTTTGTTGTCCAAGATGGCTCTTCCGCTGCGGCATATCGCCGTTGACTCTTTCCCTAAAATACAGGCATATAGATCGACAGATAGATATCGATGGTGTTATTGTTTAGCGTAAGCGGCTGGTGTTGCCGCGCCGAGCTTTGAATTATTATGTTGTCGTTGTTGTTGTTGCCGTCGTCGTCGCCGGCGGCGCTGCTGCTGCTATTGTTGTTGCTGCTGCTGATGTTGGCCGATGAAAGCGCTGACAGTGAGGATTCCCGCTGGGCCTCGCGGGAGTTGGGGAACGGCTTGGGCTCACAGGCAGAATGCAAACAACAGCAAGCCCGCTGCTCATTCTTCCCTGGCTAACCGCGGACCGAGCCCGACGGTGACGCCAGCGGCAGCCAAAAGAAGCATCACTCGAAGACGAAGAACAAGACCGAGAGAAGATCGAGCAGCAAATAAGGTGAACAGAGAACGCGAGCGGGGCGAGGGCAGAAGTAGAATAAAGTATAATAACACATTGCCGAAACAGAAGAAGAACGACCCCCGGGGGGGTGGGGGCACGCTGAGCGTGCAGCTTCGTTCATTCATTGGTTTGTCTTCTCCCATTTATTTATTTATTGAGATTCATTTATTGCCTTGTTTAACAACGCAGGCGACAACAGCAGGAGCGGGCATCGATTCGACAAAGGACCTGTCGACGAAAGGTGCCTATCGCGAGCAGCTCGAGCGTCGCAGGATACACGCGACCTTATTAGGCAAATACACACGTGTGACATAATCTGAGAGGAATTAGAGGGGGGTGGGGCAGTTGACGGACAGGAAGCAATGTTATGTGTTGAAGGTCGGCAGGTTTGTGTTTTGGTGGGAAAATTCAAATGTTCCCGGCAAAGATGAGGTCCGGCTGTGAGCCGCGTTTGTTTCGAGTCGATATCCTTAAAATGTGGTCAGGTGTCTCAATACTGATTTTACTAGGTAGTGGTTTGCAGAAAGCAAACGCTGTAGCAAAAAAAAAAACAAGCATCGACATTTTCCGATGGCAAAATTTAGTTCCGTTTCCTTATTTACGGAGACGACAAATGCTTGCGAGGTCAACTCGAGCAATTTGGCATTTAATAATGAAACTGCCGTTTATAGCCGCTGAAGCGTGTTCGCGACAACTGCACGGCAGAAACTCACGAGAACAGTTCGCGAGTTAGTAATGGCATGGTGAGACAAGAACAATTTAGTTAATTAACGACGGACGAGCAATGCAACGTCGAAGTAACACGGCCGCCATTAACGCTGACTAACTGATGCGTATTGAAATCTGTGGAAATCGAAAAATTTCCACATTATCGACAAGCAAAATACGGCGATTCTATATAAATAAAGAAATAATACATCGTTTGCGGCGTTCCTCGCACCTCGGCCATTGTCCGGCCATTGTCTAGCTATAGTTATGGGTGAACGTGGTTCTCTGGTCAACGATTCCGCTGGCCATGACTGCAGCGTCGTGTTGGCAACTGGATGTGCCTACCAGCACACTTAAACACCATTGCACAGTAGCCGAGCGACCACCCTGAGCTTGGTCCAGTGGGCTCCATCGTCGCGGCGAAGGGAGATCGCCTTTTTGCGGACGAGGGGATGTCCTCTTTGTGCTGTCGTTCAGAATTCGCCTTTCTGCGTCCATCGACTTCTGCCTCTAATGGGCCTTAACAATGGCCGCATTCATGCTGCTGGTGCCTAGCGGCCACCAGCTCGACCCTGCCCTCCCGGCGTCGGCCCCCTGGCGTCGGACAAATAAACCTCCTATTCCCACCCACAACCGCCCCATAAGTGCGCTCTCTTCCGCACTGTGCGGTCCATTGAAGATGCTCTCTCTCTCTCTCGCGCGCTCTGTATGGAGGCCACTCGTCGAGGACACGCTCGTATCACTGGGGTATCAGAAATAAGTCATTCCTCTATTCAGATATCGTCCTGCCTGAGGATATGGCTGCTGAAAACGGGGCCATATGTACGCGTGTGTGTGTGCCGCATCGTAGCTGGCTGATGTCATCGCGATACACCGACGGCTGATATTCTACTGGCAGTTGACCATAAAAGCTCGGTAACGAATACTCGTCTCGCTGTAGGAGTTCTTGCCTCTGTAAACGTACGGCTCGGCTTTGTTGAGTGACTCGAGGGGTATACTGTCGAATTATCCGACTAGCGGCTTGTGGTAAAAATGAGATGTTGAAACCTCGCCTATCTATACTGCCGTGTTTATTGACTACCCGGTAGCATTGTTGGAATCTCGAATGAATGCAGGGTGGGTGATCCCAAGCAAAAAATCCCTACGCCCCAAAACTATTGGCCCTAAACTATTTCGTACGCAAGCGTTAACAGTTCTCGGCATCTACCGGGACCAGGCAGCAACTCTAAGTTGTCCTGCTTACATTCGAATCAGTCACAAAACACCGCCCGTCAGAGAACAATGCTTCATATTTCCAAGTGGCTCCACTGCTCATGCCCCTTGTCTATTTGATATCATATATGATATGTTCACTATGAAATACCTACGTAATCGCCGCTTTTCAGCCACTTCCCGCAAGGATATTCAATAGGTGAAAAATCAAACGCTAATTACAGTTAATTAATCCCTCTTCCCCCGACGTACCACCCAGCAAAAACACCTTCCCACCGCACCTATTTGCCTTTAACGAACAGCCTTTGAATTCCATCTGTTCCATCCTCCCTGAGTCGTGCAACCTTCAACGAACAACCAAATCCCTGATAGACATCTTACATATTGTTGTATTGCGTTCGTAAAATGCTGTTACACGGCTCCCGTCCGTTAGCATTATACAATTCTCCTGCTATCATAGAACGTCAAAGCTTCCATGGAAGTGTGGCACCCGTAGCTGGTCATTCGGGCCGATGTCTCTCTCACCTCGCCGCCCATAGTGACAATAGGTAGAACCGGCGGACGAGACCTGGCTCGTCCTCAGTTCGAGGACGAGAGAATCGCATTCGTCGCGATGACAAATGACATCTACGCCCGATGCTCGGTGTCATTCCCTCGTGCCTAGATCGCCTTCTCCTACTTTCTGCCACTCTCAGGACGGCTGGTGAATTATAGACCAGTAACAACGGCGCTTCGCTATCTCTCTTTCTCTCTCTCTCTCTCTCACCGGCAGCGAGCTCGGGAGAGCAGTTCAGCAGAGAATGGATAGCCCCATCGGGTCTCAATGGATCTACGTCCATGAGCTCCTGTCGGGTTACGGCGTGGGCGTAGCGCGGGTGTAAGTCGCTCTGGGTCTATATGTGTGTGTGTGTGTGTGTATGTGAGCGTGGATCTAACTGCACGTGTTTATACGAACGTCTGCCCCGACTGGCTAGGGCACACCTATCCACGCTGGCAAGCTAACCCTACCGGCGGTGAAGGTTAGGCGGGCCGGTGGTACCGACCGCCTGGCCCAGCCAGAGGTGCGAGTGAGGGAACGCTACCCCCAGCCTGCTGCAGGAGACCGGTCGACCTCAACAACCGCCGAAGACAACCCCTATCTTGCGTCCACACCATTCCCGGTTAACTCAACACCTTACGGTTGTCCACCCGTAGCCCCCGACAACCACCCCCGCCCCCGACAACCCCCCCGCCCCCCACCAACGAATCTACACCGGATTGTGTTACCTATTGTTCCATTCCCTCTCATTTCAACCATTTCTGCCTTTGGGTACACAGGCGACAGGCAGAGAAAACAATGGACATACACTTTATATATCTAGAGAGAGAGATAATCATCTCTGGCAGACGCATCTCGCAATCGAATGCACGCGAGACCGGGCCAGCCATTAGTACTATTATAGTTTTATTTTCCGAGGGCAGGTGGAGGTGCAGACAACACTTCCTTGACGGTCTCACTACCCACCATTGGTCACCATCCAGACCGTATTTCTATACAAACAATGTATAATATCATATAACATCGTTTGAAACGTTACTTCCATAGGGAGTTATCTACAGTTACTCGGCTCAACTATTACTCAGTCAGCTCGCACTTGCAGGAGATCCCTTATGAGCATCAACAAGGATAGCCCAATCGCCCGCAGCAGCAGCAGGAGCAGAGAAAGAACAGCAGTAATCGTTTTTGTCAACTCTGTCTAAGCAACTTCTAACAGTCGGGTCGATAATTTCACAGTCTCTCTTATTCTTGATCTCTCTCTCTCTATCGCTTCATCGTTCTTTATCTTCTCCAGTCTCTGTCCGCAGTACACCCATATTGGCGATGTTTGGCAAATTGCTTTGTGCAGGGTTGGCGCACTAAGTAATAGCCAGGGACACCCTGCCATCGTGACGATGATAACCTCCGCACGATCCATCGAACAACAGGAGAAGTAAAGCAAGCAATCTTCCACCCGACCTCGCATCCGATTGACTCACTGTATCGCTGGCTATAGACCGTGCGCCAATCTCGATATAGCGCAGCAGAAATACACAGAGCAGATCACTCCGGGTGGCCGAGACACTTCAATCGCGAGGCGATCGTAGATGCTCTTGGAGCTTCACGTATCGTACAAGTATACTCATAGTGGCCATTGGAGTGGTATAGGCTTGTGTTCGATGAACGCGAACATTTTATTGAACGCACACTTTTTCTTTGGAACGACGTTGTGTTTACAGATAAAGACATCCGCTTTATAACCTATATATATATATATATATATATATATATATATATATATATATATATATATACATATATATATATATAACGACTCTGTACTGTAGATCAGGTAGCGTTAGATATCATGTCCAGATGGAGATGACACCTAATCCTCTGCGATCCTGCCGACTCAAAACAATGTTGAGTTCTCATAAGGCTCGAGACAGCTCAGAGATTCGAAAAAGTAAATTGCCGATTGAGTGGAACTATCATAATGTTCTATCTAATTGTAAACCTGTACACTCCGTATTAAATGCTCTCAGAGCCAAGTGCCGATGCGGCAGCTAATTCGAATGACGATTAATCCACAACTCGTATCCTTCGATATGTCAATTAGCGTTAGCATATGCTTTCATCATGTATGTCCTACTGGCAGGCGAAACATTATCATCGTGGCTCTTCCGCAGCATACGCACACGCGACAAACAACAAATCACAATTTCTGTTGAGCCTAGCCAAGCTGGATGGGATTGTCAGCTATTAGAACACAAAAAAAAAGCCCTAAAACCCAATGCGCGTTTCTGCCTTCTTAAAACAAAACTAACACATCTCAATCGGTTTTACAGCGGGGAGACACACAGACAAGAGATGAACTCAGGTAGCCGGGAGATTATTTGTCACATTATGTTCGCCGCGTACACTCGGACAGACATCAATCGCCTGCACGTTTGCACATCTGCATTTCTCGTGATCTGTCCGTGGAGCAATGTCCAAAGGAGCCCATTTCGCCGACGTTAGATGTTGGCAGTGTGGGTAGTCAGCCCGAAAAATGTATTAATTTAGACATCAACCGCCTGGTAGAGATTCAGTTGCAGCCGTTTAGTCGCCCGACTATGAAGTCGGGCCCGATATTGTCTTGACGCATTCGTGTGCCCCTCGCAACGGAAGCGAACACGTCAGAGCGCGGGTCCGACCGCGGACTTTGCATAGTTGCATAGTTGGAAAGGGGTCCGTCGTATGAAGTGGGGGCCGAAAACAGCACAACGCATGTTAAATGTTTCAGGGTGAGAGTCAGCTCGGGAAATTTATTATTGAGTTGTAGCAACGAGGCAATTACGTCGACCGGTGACAAAATCGGTGTGACACCCAACAGAAGTGAGAATAATACAAAATTGACAGGTGTAGGGATGATTGATTTGCCTCCTAGGGTGGACCACTTCAAAAATCAGGGCACAAACATGTTTGTATATATATATATATATATATATATATATATTATATATATTATAATTTATCCTATTTAGCAGTGTCTAATTGCTCGTCTCACACCTCTATGTACAATAGATATTCTGTAAATGTGCAGAACATGATCATAATATCAGCCCTGCTGTAAACTAGCGGTAAGGGAACTGCAACCGTTGAATCTCAATTGAACGGGCCTTACGTTTCATTTCCATGGTCGCCGCTACCCGAAAACGTACCATAGCCAGGCACTACACAACCAACTGCTGACCTTAAAGATAACGAATCATTCCGGCCATCGTTCGCTCATCGTGACATCGCTTGACAAACATTTCAACCTATGACAACATCTAGCAAGGTCTCCAATGTGTTACTCGGTGTTCTGCTCGTATTGTCAACTTCATCTGTTGTTGCTCCGCTCTCCGCTCGCACTCAAGCACACAGTCAGTCAACACCCATTTGCAGCATTCGATTGATGATTTTCGCGTAGACGTCTTAGTAGAATCGCGTAGAAGGCTCGTAGAATCGTCGCCTTATCCACTCTGGGCCGCTGCCGATGCGGCTGCCTATACAGGGGGCTGCTATTAACTGCACTTGTGGTGTGAGCGAGGTCAACGAGGCGTCCTCCAGTGGCCGTGTTAGCGGAGCACCGCGATGGGACACTTTCACATTGTCTCGTGGCTAAGCGGTGCAGCGATAAGGAGGAGAAATGCACCCGTTTACGGACCCGAGTTCGCTTTGCCTTCGGTACACGCTACGATGCACCATCATTCGTAGAAGCACCAGCAGCAGCAGCAGCAATTTGTATCCCACTGTCTGTGTCTTCGTTATCTGTCCCTCGAAATGCGTCACTCCCTACTCTCCTCTCTCTATCTCGCTCTCTCTCTCTTTCTCTCCATATCTGTCTCTACATATATATATATATATATATATATATCGGTCCCTCGTATGGATAATCATGGACAGTTGGCGGGCGGCGACCCGCAGCAGCAGCAACATTTGATATCCCAGCCCATCAAGCCGCACCCCAACCGAACCCCTAGCCCAGCTCGGGCTGCAATATCTTCTATCTGTAGCGATTTCGAGCGATCTCAAGCGCGTTCATTGCTCTCTCTCTCTCTCTCGCCTTCCTGCCTCGGGCTCTGCCTGTCCCTCTCTCTCTCTCTCTGTTTCGCTCATGTCGAGAGCAGGAACACGCCGGCTCGAATGGCCGCTTCCTCGTCGCGCCTCGCACTCAAATGAAGTCGTGCTTAGGGGGTCGCGCCGGGCGGCGGCGGCAGCCTCGTGTCTGGCGGCGATTTAACGCGCGGCCGATTTGCTCCCCAAGGCGGGGGAAGGCGACAGCCGCCTGGGGCTTACCCGGGGGTTGATGGAGACCGCCGGCTGGTCGAGTACTGTTGCGACTGTTGAGACTATTTGGGAGCGATTCAGGGGGCGCGGTGCGCGATGTGTGTGAATGAGGTGAACGAGACCCCGACCTCCGAGCGCCTGCTCGCTACGACGGCGCCGGCGATATGAAGGTGCGAGATGTGTCGAAATGTGGTGGACTCCAGTGGTGCGTGATGTTGGTTTCCTTGGTATTTGGGGAATACACAACGGGCTGGCTACTAACGGTGCAGCATGGTGGGCCGGGGAGCCATATCTGCAGCCACTCTGATATGGAGGGCGCGACTGACCTCAATTCTTCGCTGGTGGCCGTCATTGCGCTGGTGGCCACCACCAACTGAGCACGCGTTATTCAACCAGCTGATCATGTCGGAGCTGTTAAGAATGGCTTAGAGATGATGCTCAGGGACGAATCGACATGAGGTGACGGTAGAGAAGCGGCAAATTGACTAGGAACATCTATATATATATATATATATAGTGCCTGTCCATCGATACTTCGACACTTGTCTGTGTACCTGTCTCCTGATTGATATCATAACTAGCCCGAATCGGTGACATTTTATGAACAAGTACCGAATGCATAATATATGTATCTACTAATAATAGTGAAATATAATACACAAACTAGGATCGATTGTTTGTTATCTTGCCCGGACTGCGCTCGTTGCTTCGGTGAAGATATAATAAAATGGTGCTTCTTCAGTTGATTTCGAGTGGCAGTTTATCGCTGCAATTGAACCTAAGAATCGAATTGTATTTCTTCCGCCGCATATGACACTTGTCGTTGGAAACCAAAGGTTTCTAATCGACAATAGCCACTCACCTTGAATTCGGGAGGTGCTTCTTTGCACACTACTAAATCGTATGGAGGGCATATGAAGCACTGTGGTATATATATATATATATATATTTATATATACACATATTACTTGAGGATACACTACACAATAGATTGAAGAAGTGAAGTCCAAGGCCGACGAGTTGGCCTGAGCAAACACAAACCGTATCTGGCAGCTCACGTTGCAATGTTTTGAAACAGATTGCTGGCTATTGGACAGCCGCTGAATCGAAGCACTATCTCATTCTAGGAACGACAAATCCCTGCTTACATTAGTTGCTACTCCCCCCTCACTCAATTCAGTGAGTTTGTTTTGTCGCACCCGACAAATTGTCGATAGCACTCGCAGGCAATCCCGGGCAGTTCCTGCATCATTCTTTCGCAAAAATTTACTATGCCAAAGCATATGCGTACCTCGATTCGGTGCAAAATAATCATAAAAAACAAGCAAGTCGCATCTAATCACGATAGGCTAACAAATCGCGATTCACCTATTTGTCTGTTTCTACCTCGTTATCGTCCATTGACGCGGAGCAACTTTTCCTAAATGTTTTCATTGAAAGAAATTTCCCTTTTCCCCCAAAATGGAAAAAGAAATTCATCCGGAAAAGAGAAAGAAATACACCCACATTTCACGTTCGCTCAGGATTTCTTCTGACGCTCCGACTTTTTCGACAAGAAAGGCGGTGTTTTCGCTATATTTCTCCTTTGCTCAACACAAAACGGTGACGTGGCGACAAGCTCGAACGAACGCTTGTTCTGTTTGCTTGTACTGTAGGAAAAATGTTTGCCATTTCAGTACACACTGTACACCGCCATCAATCCCCGTCGTTTGCACTCTATTATACAGCGTGTATATATTAGTATTACTATTATTATTATTATTATTGTTATTTAGTGATGTTACACTCACCTATTGGACCTATCCTTTGGCTCGAAATGGATTGTAGCCGATCCGACGCTGGTGTTCTCTTGAGCTTCTGCTGTTGCTGCTGCTGATGCTGCTGTTGTCGTCGTCGTCCTTGTTGTTGTTTTGTGCTGCCTTTCCGGCGCTGTTCTCGCTGGGCGCTGAGCTCTCCTGGCCAGCGGTGCGCGACCTTGTGGCGCTCTCTAGGCTCATGCCAGAACGCCGTGCCTCTATCACATGACCAACACCTCCTCCCCTTAACACAATGGTAATTTCCGGCTGCTAACGACTATTGCCTGACTAAGACGACCACCGCACCCAGCGCAATCACGCAGTCCCAGTGACCCGACCTGATGATCGCACACTGTCACACCACAACTCGGCAATATGCAACTCCACACAACGCTAATCTCCCTCTCTCTCTCTCTTCGCGATCACGATTTATCGTGGAGTTCAGCTCAGCACTCACTAGGGGAACGGTCTGTACTATGGGAAAAGCACACTACACGTGAGTAATCCAGTTCCACATGTTAATGTCGTTCACGTTGGCTCGATCATCCATTCACTATAATATCGCGTTGAATTCGAGCTGACGCCGGATATATTTTCCCCGTTCCACGACACAATGCCTCGGACTGACTAGGCTCAAGTATTATCGCTCAGTACCTCTGTTTCCCTATATATATATATATATATATATATGAATATGTATATATATATATATATACACATATATTTTTAGGTATATATGTATATGTATGTATATATATAAATATATATATATATATATATGTGTACGTCGATCACCGGACTCGAGTTCAGAGTCGCGTTAAGTCGTTCCTTAATTTACTCATCCGCCGGCGACACGTCCGGTCTCACCAGGCCGCCGTCATTGTCGTTGCCGGTGCTGGCTGCGATCGTGTCAATGACGGTGGCGGTAACCCGAGCTAATCGAGCGCCAACGACGCCATCCAATCGATGATCAACTCGGTAACCTCTTGAGTAAAGAAAATCGCGCGGTTCCGCTGTCCAGGAGAGCTCCACACCAGCACCGACTTGAGGAGACCCCCCGGCTAATTCCGGCTGCTAATCGACGTTTTTTCTCCGTCTACACCTTCCTCGTCGCTCTGTCCACACCCTGCCGTCAGCAGCACCACTTGCAAGTGAAGTAAGGTGAAGAGGCTTCAGCTCCCGTCGTCGCTTCAACCCACAGGTCTCTCCCACAACTACCACTACAGCTACCACTACAACAACTGAGGCTATCTGTCCGTTTGTTTCTGTTTCCTTTCCTGCCGATATTCTCACCTGCTAATTTCCCGTCCACGTCTGTTTACACCATCACCACTTCACACAGCTCTGCACACGCCGCGGCATGGCAGCGCGCCATGACGTTGCTATTTCGCGCTGCTACAACAACCGAAAAAAAGCACCAGCAGTCGTCATCGCAGCGTTCTAGTCGGCAGTATTTAGACAAGACACTTGGCCGAAACGCGAACGTGCTCTTCTGCTGCTGCAGCTGCTAGTGCCGCTGCCGTCGCCGCCGCCTCCGCCGCTGCCGTCGTCGCTTCTACTTCTGGTCGTACGGCGATTCGTGCACTCGCTCTTGAGTTGTCCTCCGTCGCGAGGTGCACTGGAGAGGTGGTCAAACTTGAGAAGTCATCGTCCGTCTGCTATTTGCCTTCGTTCGTTCTGAGCCCCACTGGCTCCCTCAGTGGTCCTGACCCTTTCGCGGCAGTTGGAGCCCCCCCCGCTCCTCGGCGAGTTTTCAGCCGCGGCGGGGTCTCTGTTTTTCGGAACTTCTGGCGAGGTGCCTTCCCCGTCCTCCTAGTCCACTCGTTCTAGCCAGGCTCTCTCTTGCTCGCTCGCTCGGCTCGGCTAGGCTAGTCACACTTGCTGCTGCGGCTCCTGCGTCCGTTCCCTGTTCGCGGTGCACTTCGTTCGACGTATTCGACTTATCCGTCGGCAACGGCACCGTTATCGTCGCCGTGAGTGCGCCTATGGCTGGCGTTTCTTCGTTGTTTCCCCGTCTTCGTCGTCTCCAGTTCCTCTGTTCAGCTCCTTTCTTCAGATCGTCCTCTTCTTCCTCTTGCCGTCGCCGCTGTAACAGAAACAGCAGCAGCAGTTGCTGTCGTTGTAGCAGTGGTAGTACGGCTACTGCCGCTACCACTACCACCAGTCCTATGTGATCCGATGTGATGTTTTGTGTTATCTCTCTCCCGTGCGGCCACCTCGCTCTGACAGGGCTCAGCGAAGGCACTGTTCCCCGTGCGGCGATGGTCTTCCGCTGCTGCGGCTGGTGCTGGCCGGCTCGCCTGCTGTCGCCACCGGCGCTGCCCACGAATAGTTGCCACGACGGCCGCCAGGAGCGCTCGGATCGACAGCGGCGCGGGGACGGGAACGCCCCTCGGGGAGGCGGGCCCGCTCGATACCGCTGCCACTCGATTCGAGCCGGCGGCGGCGGCGGCAGCGGCAGCCACGAACACAGCGCACAACGATGCTTGGTCGGTCGCTCGCTCGGTCGGCCGACGCCGGCGTCGACGGTGGAAGCGTACTGTAGTGCGGTGTGCTGTGGCAGCTGCGACTGCTGGTCGTAGTGGTCGTCGTCGTCGTCGGAGCCGTCGGCGGTGGCTGCTACTGCTGCCGGGGAGTGCGGAGCGCTCCCTCACCGCAGCCGTAGACGATTCGGGCGAGGCTCACACAGGCACAAACACATGCACACACACGGCATGGAGCTAGTCGGTCGGTCGGCTGGTCGCTAGCTCGGCAACATGGACCTTGTGGGCACCGCCAGGGCCGGAGGGACTTTGTGCGCTCAGAGAGATGTCTGCGCACACCGGCGCAGACATGGTTGAACGTCTCAGGCGGTGGCGGCCGCGGCAGAGCACCCTGTCTCTCTGTAGGCCATCGCCTAGGTGCAGCGAGAGAGGTCCAGACGACCGGAGGACAGCAGAGTAGTCTCGGCGCAGGCATCCGAGACGTGGTCGGTCGACAAACGAACGAACAGAGAGCGAGAGAGACGATGATGCAGCATCTCTGCAGGGGCCAGCTAGCGGGGCCGCATTTACTATGGAGCTCGGCTGGTGGCGCCGCCGCCACCGCCGCCACCAGTGTGTTACTCGTAGTTGCTGCCAGCTGATGCCAGATGACGCGATTGCTGCTGCTGGTACCATGACGGCTGCTGCTACGAGTGCTACCGCTCATGCTGATGCTGAAGAAGAGGCTGCCCTCGGAGATGATGTCGGAGGGCTCGGCTGGAAAGGCCGGGCCGACGAGGAGCTGACCAAGGGTCGAGCGAGGGAGTGTGTCCGATTAGGATACGATGCGATGCTTGTGACGTGGCAGCAGAACGGACCGAGAACGGCTCTCGGCGAGCAATAGAGAGAGCCCTTGGAGCCGAGGAGAAAACACTCTTGGAGTGGCGCGCACGATGAACTGAAGGGACCGCGAGGACAAAGAGCCAGTGGAGACGCCAACGAGAGAGAGAGAGAGAGAGAGAGACAGAGAAAAGAAAAGCGAGAGAGAGAGAGAGAGATTGTGAGTGGCATCGAGCAAGCGATAGTTTTCCTTTTCTTTGCCTTCAGCCCTGCAGCCGAGCCGGGGAAAGCAATATAGCGAATCAGGGGAGACTGAAGCCACGATTCGGCGGAAGAAAGCCACCACGAACAAGGATCTCAGGACAGTGAGACGCGGGGGTGTGGAAGGAGACAAGAAGCAACGATCAGTCGGTAAGAGGGCGGGTTGACTGACTGGCTGGCCCGCTGTTCGAAATAGACGATCAGGGTCGGGTCGGGTCCTTTTCGATGCGTGGACGAGGTAGCGTTTCCCTGACCGAGAGATGGGTCGGGTACGATCAGACGAGGGAGTTGTAGAGGTCCAGGAAAGACGTCGTCGCGGGGGTCGAGTCGTGGCACCACGGCTTGCTCGTATCGACTGATTTCTTCGATTTGGCTATCTTTGAGGACGGTGGCCACTGCTGGATATCCCAGTGCTGCAGGGTGATTCGACTCCCGTGATCCGATCGCTAGCTGACGGAGAGACGCTGTGCTTCTTGTACTGTCGATTTCTTGGGTTCGGTTGGCTGTTTGTCACCGTTCTCTGTTTCGATAGAGGAATGGAACAAAGAATAGGGTGATAGGGAACAAACCTGTACTTGTGTAGCCTGGAAAGGGCGCCTGAAATTACACAACTATGCCTACTACTATTACTACTACAAATAGTTTATAATAATACTTATAATTACCACATTGACAAATCTGCCAGTACAGGACCGTATCGATTCACGTTTGGCAGGTGGAACTGGATGCGTAGATCCTTTGATTGAAGGTGTCGTCCTTGTGTCGCCGGTCCCCTTCTCAATGTTTCGAAGGCTAACTGGTCTAAGGTTGTACTCATCCTCCAAAGAGGTATACTTTCCGTTCTTGCCTTGTCGGCTGTGATTGTGTGAATGTATGTTGTAGGGATATATACATATATATATAAGGAGATATTTTCTTAAATCATCCCTGGCCAATCCTGGCCAACATAACCACAATTGCTCGCGCATAAGCCAAGTCTCCTGACTGGTCCCTGAAGCTCTGCTATATACAGCGATGTTACCGAAGCCAGCCGCCGTTGAAAGATAACAGCTGAAGGTCCGATATGGGACAAAAGGTTCGGATATGATAAAGTGGGTGTCACTTCATTGGTCAACGTCAGATTGTGATAAATAATAATGGCTACTTCAGTCCTAATTATTTTTTATCGCTGTTCATGTCGTTATGCGTCATACTGTCAATGAATGCTGTTATTCGGGTATTCACTAAACACGTTAATCTGATTTAACTTCTGCTAAAAACGAGCCCTAAGAAAGCTGTGAATGAGCCTCGTAACCCAACAAATCGATTAGATATCAACGCATCCATAGAGAGACTGTTCACTAGTCTGAATAAAGCTGCTGACTAGAGTCGAATGTAATAAGCGTTGCTTTGATCACAAATAAATAAATCACCGAGCACAATACTAAGCCTCTGTTCAGCCAAGGAATTCTAGAAAATCAATTAATTTTAATGAACTTATTTCATAAAAACATACACAGTGCAATTTAGCACACGGGACGTGCCGTTTTGGAAACGAGAAATCGTGTATACACAAATAGGAAACACGTCAGCGGCTCTTTTTGTCAACTAAGTTGTTTTGATTTGCATGTTCCTCAAATGAGAGAGCAACTCCTCGGTATAAAAGGAAATAATTAATAAAAAATAATAATAAATTAATATTATTATTACTATTAATAATATTATTATTGAATTATAATCCCGTATTATAATGCATATTGGTTTCATAGATGGTCCAAAATACGATGAAATATGTTTTGATACAGATATTTTCCAATTCGCTAGTATAATGTACTTGATAGTTCATCAGAGATACGATTGTTATAATTCCATTAATGATGGGATTCAAGCAGCCGAATGAATTCAATAAAACAAAAACACCACTCAAGCTTTAAAACCTTCGGATACACAATCCGTAGTAGCTAATGAGAAAGTATAAAAAAAAAACATATGCATGAATTGTCAACTGTATTTGTAACGACGGAGGGTTCGTATGAATAGCTCATGACGCTGACACCTGCGGTAAAAATGCCTCTTATCATCAGATCAGCTTCATAACGACAGCCCCGATACGTGCTTACTGTGACATTCGGCCAATCGTTGTTTGCAACAATAAAATGCCAATTCGACCCGGGCCGACTAATAACCACAAATATAGAAGTCGTGAAACAATTTCAAGTTCAACTCAAGCTAGGCGATATTGCTCAACAAGCGATGTATCATATTATACATGATTCGCCACGTACGACTCCAGCCCGCGATCACTCTTCTATCTGATAAGTGTCCCAGCCCGCGAACACTTACATTAAATCGAGGAAGAATCTACTGTAAAGAAATACAGCAGCGATGACACCGGAATCATAATAAGAATCTGCTAAAAGTAGTCGCGATATCGACCGTGTCGATATGGTGAGTTCTTGCTGTCGTTCCTGTGATTTGGCTTCTATTTATTATATAATGCCCCCCCCGCCGCAGACTGAAGTATATGTGTCTACGAGGCGAGGATCCAATCTCTGGCAATATTCCTTTGCCGGCCCTGTGTGTCATCCCGACGATTCATGCGAGCGACGCTTTGCGACTAAGCAAGGCTGGGATAGGACCAGCCATTATCATAATCGTTTCCGAGCAGAGTCGAGCAATTTTGCGTTCGATCTCGCGTTCGATCCGGCGTCCGAAATCGTCGTCGGATTCGCAACTCGACAGGGATGCTGCTGGTGTTGCCCCGCCGATGACAACGGAACAATGTCGAAATGTCATCTTTATTGCTTTATTGATCGCACCGAAATGCGGTTGAATTCAATTCGTCTCCGACGGTCCCATTCGGTAACATCGACCAGCGTGTCGCCAAACGAGTTTCAACATAGTGACAACAAGGTGGGGACGCTTTATCTATGAATGACGCGCTTCGGTAGAGCGATGAGCAGTAATCACCCGCCGCCGCCGCCGCTTCGAGTCGGCATAAGAAATCCCGATTGCAACTATATGTCATCATAGATTCGCTTGTAGCGTCAACCTCTACCAATCACAGAGCAGCATTTACCCTACGAGCCTACAAAGCTCCCGCCAGTGCACTTCGTGCATCTGTAGTTCTCTTGCGCAACACGGAGAACCTCCTCGGACGAACGGTGGTATCGTTCCGGGCTTGAAGCGAACTCAGTTCGGCCAAATCAAGTGATCTCCTCAGACCGATATGTCCGTTCGTCCGTCCGTACGTCCCTCTCTCAATCACTCATTGGCTCATTAATTAATTAATTTATCCTTTTCATCCACTCGTTCAAATTGACTTCATAATCGGAGCTACAACCTCAGCGGCGTTTATGTTATCGCATACAAACGATATTAAACAAAGATGAACGTCGAGGTACACTCGTCAAATAAAGCACAAATCTCCTACGGCGGTAGAAGTAAATGCTTGGATTATACTCGATACACTCAATATGGTTAACAACGACATCTCTCAAGCAGTAACGTCAATTCTATACAATGTATTAACGATGTAGGGTGTCGATGTCCAGAGTGTATAGATTTTTCAAACACGCTTTTCTCGCTAAGCCCTCGCCCAGCTTCCCACCCTCGGGGACTTCGGCCGTTGAAGTCGTCGTCGCCGTTGAAGTCGTCCGCACTGAAAGATCGGAGTGTGCCCGGTTCGTTCACTGGCCGTAGACAACGACGTTGTCACAACAACAACAGCGGCGGCGGCGGCGGCGGCAGGAACAGCGACAACAAATGGTCGAAAAACGCGACCGACAAGCTACTTCGCTTTACGAGAAACGACGTATTGGGTAAACGCTTTCGCCAGCCCGAACTTACATGGTGCCATCTTATTATATACATCGATCCCACTGCGCAGGCGCGCACCACAACAACCGATCGTTTGGTGGACGCGCAGCCATTCGTTCAGCGATCGGGTCGGGCAGCCCCCACTGTGAGCAACAACGCGGTCGCGGCGGCAGCAGCGGCAGCAGCAGCAGCAACAACAACAACGACAGGTACACCTATCAATTAAAGTCATTAAGGTCCATTATGAAAAATCAACTTCGATGAATTCGCTCTTCGGTGAGATCGGTCGGAGCTTCGGGAACGCGTAGCCTTCGAGCATCGCTCGACGAGTAGTAGAAGAGGCAGCAGCTCTCATAGCAACAACAACAGCAGCCGCAGCAGCAGTAACAACAAAATCGACAACGACAACAGCAAGACAGCAACAACGTAACCGAGCGGAGCGTCGAACCGCGCGCATACGCCAATCGCTTACGTTCGTATATTACACAGCTACTAGTACTACTAGTGCTGCTGCTGCTGCTCTTGCTCGAGAAGGGAGCCTCCATGGCCTTGCCATTGGGCTCCCTTGGCTCTTCCCGTTGGCGCTCAATCGGCGGTGGCCAGCGCAGCAGCAGTGGCAGCAGGGTCCGGCTCGAACACCGGCGCAAGATGATCTCGCTATTTGTGCTGCCGGTGAAGCGACAGTGGCGGTAGAGGCAGCGGTGGTGCATGCGCTCTAAAGAATAATGACGTCGTGCAGCGTGTCGCATTTGTGTCTTGTCGATGGCTGCCCGAGAGCTGCCTGGTGATATATTGGATGGACGATGCAGCAGCAGCAGCAGCAATGAACGCCAGGGCACTTGTCGCTGAAATTCGTCGCCGGTCGGATGGAGGATCTCGAACGAAGAAAATATCGTTGCTGCTGCTGCTGCCGCTGCTTCTGTCGGCGTCATCTACGGAAGAAAAAAGAGCAAACGAACATAAATTGGTCTTTCGTCGATCGAATGATGAGAGTCGAGCGTTCGTGTCTTAGTGAATATTCGCTGTTGTCTTTCCTCGTTGCTGAGGTTCAATTGGCTTGACGTCAACGTTGACGGCAGCGGTAACGGCTCCATCCGGGATGTTGCACATGGGGTAATGCAGTGGGTGGGTATTGTACGCGCGCAGTCTGCTGGGAGGGAAAGAGAACAGGCTAGATTTAGACTCGGGCTGAGTTTCGCTGAATCGATTGATCGTAAGTGGCTCTGGCGGAGAGACCGCCGAGCTTGGCCGGGCTGGTTTGGCTGAAAGTCAATAGATTGAATAGGCCTATAAAGGACAGAAGGGGAGGGGATGCACCGGAAAGTATCGAAAGTAGCAGCCGCTCTGGTTTGCCCAATAGAGAAACTGATCTATTGTTTGCGCTAGCGGCTGTAACAATTCTCTATTTGCTCCCTCTGGTTTCCTCTGTTAAGTTGTATGAGAATCTGCAAGAAACTGTCGACGATTAATAGAGAGCTAGCGAACATTATACAATGGAATTTATACATCGAATGGCCACGTTTCACGAACGTCTACTTGTTGTCGAAATAATAGTCGTCAATCGTGATCCTTTACCAAGTTCGCATTAAAGTCAGTTTAAGTGACAAAAAGCATGTCAGTTCTGAACAAATAAATAGTGAAACAATGTTCAGAGGTCCACGTGAGGGTAGGTGAGGAATTTCAGTGAAGACCCGCTTTATCTACATGGGGCTGAGGCAAAAATCGAGGTATTCAATAAACTGATTTCGTGCAGAGATCGACATCTGTATCACATACGATGTGTGGGGCGTACGCCAACCCGCCGCTAGGATCACTGCTTCATGAAGACGGTGGAGAGATTTTGATCAGAATCCAAAGCATTCAGTGTAGAGTTATCTAGTAATGTCGAATAAAGAATAATAATGAAATAAATAACCTTCAAAGATGGAAAAGTTAAAGATGATATATAGTTAACCGAAATGTTCGCTTGGACGAAAAGAAACCACACGCAAACTGCCTAATAGAAGACAAAAACAAATAATAAACAACAACTTGCGGGTGTGAAAACAAATATATGTAACAATTGTTTATGCTTTTGTATGGTTACGACCTCGAAAGCAGCTTCAATGATGATATTTCCGGAATATTTATCTGGTGACCAATGTCATGCCTGCTAAAAAGGAGATTCGTTCATAAAACCATGCCGGCGACCTGCACTCACAGAATATTGCAAGCTGTGATGGAGGCGAGTTTATACGTGGTTCTCTCTATTGATGATTACAGAATTGAGCTTTGGCAAGGCATTGAACTGCAAGAGTTGCTTGCTTTGACGACACTGGACGATAATAAAACGCGACTTTTGCAAAAAATATATTTTTACTTTTCTTCGTACATGAACTCGAATATGACATTATTCTAGGGAACGATTGAGAGTCTCTCGGACGTATGAATGCCTTTGAATTTCCTATTTAGGAGCTTACTGCTGGTAGTATCATATTTGTTCGGGCATATTGGAAATTAAGTGGTGCTTCACCTTGAGCCTCACAGAATAACCTCAATGAGGCAACGGGGTAATGTCAACGGCTCAGGTTACGGTTAATTGCAGTGCCAGGCTAGAGGAGTTGATGAATTGAATCGATTGGGAATACTGTAAGTTTGCAAGTTTCCGACGAATACAACAATTCGTACTGAATTAATTAGATCAGGGTTGCTAGATCGCACGACATGACTGCGACAAGGTGATCACATACGTGGAGCAGAATAATGACAAAAAAAAAAGAAGCGGTAATGTAACAGGATCATGAGAACAATGTCCGGGTTTAACTTACACTGAGTAATGGCAAAAATTACAACAGGACAACAGTGCAACAAAGCAAAGCGGATCGCTCTATAGGATAATTGGACAATGAAATTATGTCAATTTGCTGCTGAGGCATCGTGAACATATTCGATAAGGTCATGTGTTGAGACGATAGTGTTAAGCTTCAACACGATCAATTGCATTGTAATGATTCAGCCGCACAGTAGAAAATAAATACAATTATTGATACTATTGACAAATCCTAGAAACTGAGGTGAGTAGATATAATATTGGCATCAGCTGCTCTGCCGATATCGACTTGATGGACAATAACGATTATGGCCCCGTGATCCGAATGGCGGAGATCCCCCTGAGGAGGCCTCACCATTGCACCTCGGAACGGGACGTGAACGCGTGACCGCGAAACGTAGTTAGCTAGGCAACATGTTACGATAGAAGATAATCGTAACAGAGAAGTTGAACAGATCGATGAATGTCTAACACTGTCTCAATCAGAGCTGTTATACAATACGTAGAAACAACCCATCGGAGAAACCTCGCAAGAAACAAAAGCCTTAGCCTCTAGAATTCCTTTTAAAAATTCGAACAAATCAAGTGAGACACTGACGCGAAGAACTTTTGATATCGTTGTTGAAAACGACATGATTGAACAGAGAAAAACGACACTGTGTTATGCATTTACGCGTAGACCAGCGGTGGCTTGGACGGCTGAGTCTCTGGCTGTAAAAAGCCAGAGGCCGCAGGTTCGAATCCCGTTGCATGACATATAAGAGAACTTAAGCATTCTATGCAGTTCCTTTAATAAATCAATAAAGCCTTACCTTACCACGTACCTAACACCAAATGAACGCGCAACCCCTTACCAGACGATGTACTTGCGAAGGATCACCTCTCTCTCTTTTGCCAGGTTAATATTATTTAATACATCACACAGCTTCGCACAGCGAAGTGGCTCCTCACAATGTACCTGTTATGATCGTTAGGTACCATAGTGAACCACAAACGATTCAATGTGCGCGTAAGGCAACACGAGTCGAGGCTCGGACGGGGCGAAGGGGCGCTGGGGGCGGGAGGTAGGCGAAGGTAGACGGTGGTCGCCGCCAGGAACAAACCCGACCGCCAGCAAAGACACCACCGAAGCTGATTGCACCATCGGGCAGCGTACGATGAACGTTCATACGTCAGCCGAACGACATCGAGCAGCCGATGGTGGAGACGAGATACTGCGGCTGCTGCTGATGCTGATGATGATGCTGATGATGATGACGGCGGCGGGAACGAGATCGTCGAGGAGAAGGACGAAGAGGATTTTACAAAGTCTACGAGAAATTAAGAAGCTCACACAGTGCTGCGACGGCGACAACAACGACAACGACGACGACGACAACAACGACAACAACAACAACGACGATAAAATTCATAAAATGTGTGTGGAATCTTTCTGCTTCGTCCGAGCGTTCTTCGATATTTCGTCCGTCCGTTCGTTGGCTGGCTGGTTCAAGTATGTTTTTTTTTTGGTGTTTTTTGATTCGAACGCCAGGGGCCGTCAGTGTTATCCCGCACGGTTATCCTGTCACTAGCCTACAATTAGTGGGGTACTCTCGACCGCGACTACGCTTCTTGTCGTCGAGAGTTCGACGAGCGCGGACGAGACGACGGATGGAACAAGAGAGAGAGAGAGAGAGAGAAAGAGAGAGCAAGCGAGAGAGACAGAGAGAGACGTACCGTGTACATTGATGTACGATGATGTCAAAGACAGAACGAAGCGTTGTGTCCCCGGCGGTGTTCGTTGTCGTCGTCGTCGCGAGAGCGTCTTGGATCGGCTCGGATCGGCTTCGAGCTAGGAAGAACAGGCACAGCAGCGAAAGCGTTGGCGGCTGCGGCGGCTGCAGGAAGATCAGCCGGAGTTTCATTCGGTGACGACGGCAGCGGGCGACGATAGAGGCCAATATCGAATCGGGGGGTGGGGCCGCGGCCACCGCCACTGTCGCCTTCTGATATCGCGATCGTGTGGCAACTTTTATTGATAATCATCGATGTTGAATAGCGCGAAGAGGGCGAATGAGTACGATGATGCTGTAAGTGCCTGCCGTTGTAATACCGCCGGCTCAGTACCGCGCAGCGGTAGGGTGAGACGGGGGGGACCATCGCGTACGTCACTTGATACGAATTTGCTGCCTGTGGTAGCTCGACTTCGTCGAGACGGCGGCGGCGGCGTGAGACGCCAAAGAACTTTAAGCAAAAAAAAATAAGAAGCATGAACTGTTCGAATTTGAGAGCGTTTCGAACGGCGGCCGCGCCTATGCCGGGAACCTAGGAACGGGCCACGACGGCGGCAGCAGTGGCGGCGAGATCAGCATATTTCTCGTGTGAAATATGGTCAATGTTTGACGACCATGTATCGGGCGACGGCTGCGGCACTCGGCTGTATATATGCGTAGACTATTCCATCTTGAGCTAACACGCTCATCGTTTTAAGGAATACAATCTTTGATCGTTAGATAAATGTCCAAGACAACGCAATGGCTATAGGCATCGCGTACGAGAATTATTACTCGACGAATCTCGCTGCGGTGCCGCCACAATAGCGGTTACTGGCAACGTTAGCGCTAAGGTGTCGCGCATACAAAACCGCTGTCACGGGTACCAACCCGACCCCGGCTCTTCTGTCTCTCTACCCAGGAGTCGCAAGTCACCAAGGGAAAATCCATTGGAAAGGGTGGCAGGATTCGTTGCAGACATCGGACAATTAAAGCGTCGACAGTATATATATATATATATATATATATATATATATGTAAAGGATTCTATCTAAAGCCGAACAGATATATTGTTGTCCGCGCTATCTGTATTCAGCATTTGTTCTTCCAAGTATTCAAACAAAAGTTTTGAATGCTTAGAAGAGCTTTCGAAAAGCAGGTGGATCATGTGGTTATGATAAACAAACTGTCTAACATATAGAGGAAGATCTGGATGATCAGATTTGCAAAATATGGAATAGAATGTCGTCGGGTCTAATTCATGGAATGAAAAAAATATTATACATATATATATATATATATATATGTATATATATATGCACATGCTTCACAGCTTAAACATATGTTTGCAACTTGATCCATAACTCGCACGAACGCTTTGCAAGTTGGCCGCTACTTCAGCACTGATCAGTCAATTGTGATCACTGTCATTAGGAATGATTTAAGCTTATCCTTTAAGCATTTTTAACTATGCCCAGCAAATATTCTCGGTATCTACACACACCTTACGCTACCATTTGTCTGTGGGTTCTTATATATATATATATATATATTTTATATACATGTTATTAAAAATAGTCCTCACCTCAATGAGTTGCCATCGTAGAAACAGACTCACACAATGAATTCTCACTCGCAAATAAAACACTGACAGAGTAACGAGCAGCAGTATTATTGGACAGAACTATCTCAGTCTCTTTCTCTCCTCCATCACTTTGGACTTCCATTTTTGAGACTTTCGTTACGCGCAGCAGCCGTTGACGTCAGTGCACGAAAGCGTTGTCTCGCCGCCTTCGCGCGTCCGGTAGCTCTGGATTTGGCCTGCGTTTCCATGATTGTTTCCATTTTGCGTTCTTCTTGTAAGCGATAACAGAGAGACGCAGGTAGAGACGACATATCAAAAACATACACCGAGTATTCCTGCATGACGAATTGAACGCTGCATAAGCGGCTAAGCCGAAATTAACTGAATATGCAGAAAGGCAGAATTAATGTGCTGAACATCATTAAATGTTTTATGGTCACCGCTACTGCTGCTCTTTGAGGGGGCGGCTTAGCTGAAATGCAAATGGGGAAATTCAACGAATTCTCAGGGAACAAAATTGTTGCCAGATTCAGAGCGGCGGCAGAAACAACAGTGTCTCTTCCTTTATTGATTCGATGGAACTGAACTGTTGCTACACTGAGCACTGGTTTCGCCTTGGGCGAAAATCGGCAATCAGGGGAAGAGGCAGACGGTTTTGGGATGGGTTAATCAGGTGACAAAAATCAGGTTAGTAACCGGTTCATCAGGTTTAGCGACCCTAACACCGGTTTACATGACGAGTTAAAGAAGCCTATCATGTCACGAGCACATCACACGTAGTAGACAGGGAGGAATGACTTTAAAAACACTTAAGTGGCGTTGCTCACAAGCTGCAAGAACAAAGTTCACAAGCAAGTGAAGACTGTTTGCGGACTGGCCTTCTCTTTTCGGCCTGGCCGACAGGGAGGACACAAGGCACTCACGGGTCCTGCCTGACGATTTCAGGTCCCCACTCGAACGGTGGACCTTGAAGCTTTGTCTCGTTGTGTTTATGACATAAAGCAAATATAATAACAACCTGTATCACATTGGTGTGTTGACCAAATAATGCATATGAGATGTTTATATATTCTTATTGAGAGAAGAGATGAGCAAGATAGATGTACTGTGTCTACATGAGAGAGTCATTTCGACGGGTGTCGACAGACGTGCGGAGGTATATAAAATACAATACAATAGCACCTTTTTTATATTGAAATATTAAAGGGAGATTGTCACCAGGTCGGCGGGACTCGAACCTGCGATCTCCGGCATCTTTCCAGCAGGATACGGGTTGCCCCATGAATCACAAACAGCATCGTCCCTTGGAGAAGTTCCCGGGACATATTATTACCTGTAGCGAGCTTTACGGCTCGCTTTGGATTTGTATGGAGACACAACTGTAACAGGTGTAGTAATCGTATACATACATATATGCCTAAACGACCTAAAGAATACCGAGCCCGAGTCTGTAGTAGGCACACTCCAACAACAGAATGCCCTAGTTTTGCGTATGCTCAGTAATTATAACCGCGCACACACACACACACATTGTTTATAGAGCTTGTATGTGATACTGGTACGTATAAATATTTGCTTAATCGATCAACGATCAGGAAGCCCCGACAAGTCTCATGTCGTGGAGACATCAGTGAAGCGCTACCTTAATATTTTCCTTCGCTCTGCCTACTCGCGAGCCTCTGGTCACCTAATGGTCGTGTTAATGTTGCTGATCCGGCAGATGGAATCGTTCTTGTGACGGCTCACTGATGCGGCCCACCGCTCGCTGTTTGTCCAACCAACCACCGAATGGGGTCTTGGTCAGGCCATTGAGAAAAGGCAGCGAGCTAATAACACCGGTTGTACGCAAACCATTAATTGATGAGATAATGTCGCCGATTAACGAAATGTGTCAGGTGTCAGCTAAGCTGAGTAACGAATGGTCTAAGCTCGAGCTGTTCGAAACTGTGAGTGAAATTCTTCTGGATTGAAGAACACAAAGGTATTCATAGGAGTCTCAACATAATATTAATAATAAGCATGTTGATAATGACAAAATAATAATAATAATAATAATAAAAATTGAGAGAATACCCGGCTTGAATTTGGACATCGAGCCGTTGGGAAGAATTCCACAAGGTACATGCGCATCGGCGCGGTCTTGTGCTTTTTTCGATTTGTCAATAAACTTATTATAATTAGCCATCCAATAGCAACCTCAAACAGGAAAGCACCAAATCCGATAAGCGCGTGAGCTCCGCTTGACAGGTACTTAGCTAACTCAAGTATAGTTCCCGAAGTTGAACAAACTTAACTTGCAGTCCGAACGACTAAATGACGATATATAGTATACACGTCCTAAACATTTTTATTGAATCCACCACGTCGCTTGCGCCCTTGAGTCGCAATGGGGCAAAAAAGTATAATTTCTAATTCTTAATTAGTTCGACCCCGTAATAGACCATCTTATACTTCATCATATATTCACACGTTATACAGTTACTTAATAAAATGGTACAACGCGCGCCCAGGTCAGCCAACCTTCTCCATACGACTAGACTCCCCCAAGCTTTGCACAACTGTGAAAACTGTTACAACAGTAAACAGCAGCACCGCAATCCACGGAGTGGCTCCGAAAACTCGCGGAAAAAACTTCTCTCGAATTGTCACAGCGATTCTCGTGTGGGATTGAGTAGAGACACCTTCGGTGTGTGTGTGTGTTCTCCTCAAACAAATCTTAATCAGATGGCATTGCACTGCGTGTATTCTTTAGGCAGGAGAAATTGCGGGCAAGTCATAGAATATATGTATGTGTATAATACTCAGAGAAGGGGCAAGAGAAAATAGATCAATCTCATGCATTTAATGAGAAATTGAACCCTGTTCGTCAAGCGTCGCTTTTTCAACCACAGGTGAGAAATTCTGCATCCAGCGTCCAACAAAGAACAGTAGAAATTTCGCATATTTCTAGCCGATACGCACAGGTTCGTTTGAACGCCAAACAACGTTGTCTACAACATGCTGATCTCGAGTGTCCACCCGAGACGACCCGAAGAAGTTTCAAGACAGCCCCCCGCCGATGAATGCCGCCGCTCATAACGAGAACGTTTGCGCTCTGCGATTCGTCTGAGGGGGGGGCTTTGCATTTCATGGTACATATCTCTTCAATTTCCCGTGCGAAGCCCCGTCCGAGCCTCGCTCCGAGAGTCGGGTGATCTTTGTTTGGCGCGCTCGCGGTAATTTCCCCGTGTAAGCCGACCGCTCGACGTGGCCAGGCTGCGACGCTCGCCGGCTGAGGCAGAAACCGGCCAACGTAAAAGTATCCGAAGCAAATTCGTCGGCGCCAACGCCGTCACCATCACCGCTGGCCGTTGAGCTGATGCGGAGGTAGCACATCCGCCAGGGAAAACTTCGCGATCCGCGCAGGCTCTGCCTGTAGTTGACTTATAATGGCGGTGAAACGTCTGCGACGCCCCCGCAGACACTGTCAACGCTACGTCGACGTAACACGATAAATACGTTTTTTTTGCTGGATCTTAGTCGCCGCGGCCGGATATCAGACACGATAACGAGGCGGTAACAACGCTGCGCTTGCTTCCTCAGATATATATATATATATAATGTGAGTAAGGACCATTGGTGAAAATTGAAGTTGTCGATTACGGCGACGTCGAACGATGCTGAACAATTAAGAACGTGATCTCAATTCTTGGCTTGCTCGAACCAGTGGGTTCAATCATGTTTCATTTATATTATCATAACATTGTTCGATCTCGAAATCGTAGATGAGAATGTTTATTACCGAAGCAACACCCCCTCTCAGAGGTATTGCACTGGGAGTTTTCTAGATTCCCGCAGTCCCGCAGTCGCACAAGAATTGCAGACACTCTTCGAATACACTATATATATATATATATATATATATATATATATAACCTGCTCAGGGAAAGGAAGATGAATTTCTTTTTAAACATGTAAATATCCACATATGCTAGTTGTCCTAGCCAAACATTATCGTGTCGCCTATTCGGCTCATGTTATAACTCAATATTGCCACCAAAGGCTGTGCCTCACCAAACGAATGAACGCCCATCCAGCGCTATTCACTACACAGTGAGTGCGAATGTATGAACAATCTGAGTAGAGTTCAGCTCCAAGCACAGCACTGTCGTGCCCTTTCGAAACGTCGTAGCAAGACGCCGAAACCCACTATACGGCATAGCCATACATCACAACGATATATGTGTACTAGTACACATCGAGTGGTTGCTTGTGCATTCAATATTGCTACAGCGTATTGCTCACATAGTCGGCTCCGTAGTCGGCTCCCACACCCGGCAACATGGCGAAGCAGAACGAGGACACCACCGCGTACGTCCTGTCGTCGGCATATACCGCAGATGCGGACGAGTCTTTGGGAACGCAAAGATATCCCACCCTTCTGGGTAGGAGGCTCTTGCCGGCGGCCGCTGCCTCTCCCGTCAGGATAATCAAGGGGTTGAGCATGGACCTCTCCCTCGAACGGAGACAACACGACTTGGAGACGAGGAGTAGCGAGAGAGGACAGAGGACAGACAACCGCGCGTACAGCTCGGCCATGTGTGTGTATGTGCTAGCGTGGATGGCTGGCTCGCTCGCTCGTCGCCCACCAGCCTGCTCGACTGCATGAATGCCTATGCCCGCCGCTCGCCTCCTTGCTCGCTGAGGGGTTTCGGGAACTGTAGAGATGCGCATTTGGCCAGGCCCAACGCTTCACTTCAGCGGTATCCGGTGGTTATCCCGTCAGCTCGTGACAGCCGTCATGGTCGGCCCATGACAGAACACTCCTCAGCGCCGCCACCGCCACCACGAGCAGCAGCGTCATCATCACGGGCACCACTAGCAGCTCTGCGGCTCAACAGCCAACCCGGGTTGGCGCATGCGGATGGCTGAGGCCAATGCGACGGTGGCGGCGGCGGCGGCTGCTCAGCATTAGGTACAATATCAGCCTCTAAAGCTTTGTCGACAACAATACAATCTTGCACTATGCGTGATAGTCAAAAGATTTCCCAGGAATCGAGGAGCTGAGATCTATGAGGAAGTGTTGGGATGCGCCGTCGCGTGGAGAAAATAGACGGCTTGAAAGAGAATACCGCTGAAAAAGGCCCCTCGGTGGAAAGTGCATCCATTGAGATGGCATTCAGTTCAATAGAAACCAGTGACATGTTCGTTTCGTTGTGCTCGCAACAAACAGCGGAACACTATGAGAGGGAATGACGTCTATGTCTCCTTATCTTCTGACCAGTCGTCCACGCAGTGAGATTCTTAAAAATCGAAGTCTCGTATATCTCAGTAACGTTATGCTCAATAGCATAGCTTGATTTGAACTAGAAAGTTCAACACATATAAGCTTGCGTCATGCCGCCAACCTCACTATAGCTACTGTATCGTCTTGATCTTCAGAAACGGTGAAGTAGGGCCCGATTTCGACCGCAAGGGCAACACCCTTAACTTGTTTTATGAACTCTGTTTATAAATTATCTGTTTTTAAACAATTTCTTCCTTTATTGGTCGAATCCTTTTGGATTTCGTCACCCCTGAAACAATTTCTTCTCCGACAATGTCTAATGCAGTTAACGACTGTCACGACCTCATATCCATGCCTCATCGCCATCAGCACTGATAATATCCAGCATATATCAGAATCGATGAAACAAGCTTCCCTCCATGCGACTCAACACATCTCAGCCTTACCCGTCTGATGCGCTTACGACAAGTTGTCTGTCGTCAGGATCCCCTGTTCAATGTATTCGTGCTGTTCATTAAGCGTATGCAGTTCCTCGGCGACGACAAACCCCATCATGCAATTCGACGTCTTGTCCGTGGCAACACGTCTTGCCTTTTGTTCATACTGTTTGCTGAGCAATAGCTAAGACGATGTTGGTATTTCTCTCTCTCTCTCTCTCTCTCTCTCTCTCTCTCTCCATTGTTCACGCTAATAACCACGATATTGATCGTTGATCAACAACCTATAATGTATATTGTCTACTGCGCACTGTATTATGGCTATGGTTGTATATGTCTACCTATTTATCTATGTGTGTGACCCTCTCTTATATCGGGTCGTGTTTTTTTTGTTCCCGACAACGGTGACCGCTCATAGCAATAGAAACTCAGCTAACAGCAGCAGAAGATCATTTCTGACTATCATCAAACTACGTCCGAAAGTGTAAACCCATTGTGTTGATTAATAATCAATTATTCCTCTCTCCCTCTCTCTTTTTCTGTGGTGACGCTGTTACAGCAGCGTCGTTACTATCCCGCTGTTAGCTGTTCTCAATTTCGTTCTTCTTTCAATAAAATGAAATTAAAAGCGTGACTCATCCATTGAGTTATCACCATTTTAGTAGCAGGCGATGGTTGGACGATCCAGCGATCATCGGACTAGCTGATCGAAAAGGCCGATCAGACGTTCTGAAGTATGTACGCGCGTGTGTGTGTGTGTATCTATGTGCATGTGTGTGCAATACATTCGAAGTCGGGTGGCCAGCCAATCGGCCACGAGCATGCACCGTGATGACGCGACGCTTGTCGGGTTCGAATTGGATTGGATCGGATCGGATCTGCTCAGCTCCAATGGGCGCTGATATATAGTATGTGACGACGTGCGCGCGTGTCGTCGTCCACCGTTGTGTATTAGGAATAAGTATAGAGAGATTTATACGTTTTGGTTTGGGTGATGCTGATGCTGCTGCTGCTGCCGTTGTCGAGAAATCCGAGCAACTACGCCAGCGGCGGTGGCGGCGGCGGCGGCGGTGGCAAAGCAGCAACGAATGAGAAACCAGACCCAAATAGCGGATACCGCAGCAGCATCCAATTCACCGCTACTATCATCATCATCATCAGCATTTGTTAGCGCAGTGGCGGCACCAGCTCTCCAGAAGCACTATTAGCCGTTAGTCAGTCAACTTTACCTCGTGGCTGCTGCTGCTGCTGCTGCCGCTGCTTCGGTGAGGCTCTCCAATGGCGGATCACCATAAGATGGCGTTGCTGAACGACGCTCACGAAACTCAAGAAGCTCAAACGCTCAAAAAAGCCCGCAGTGGTAGTGGTACACGGTTGATGGTATTCGCGTTCTATCGCTGTTGCTGCTGCTGCTGCTGCTATATATTGTACTGCCGGGTCAGCTACGCGGTGGGTGCTGCTGATGTTGCTGCTACTACTATAATAAAACAACGGCAAAATGGCGGTGATGGACACAGCGGGTGCGATAATTTTAGAGCAGTAAAACAGAGCCAATATATCCGTCCACGAAGTGGCCCAGTGATAACAGAAACAGCAGCAGCAGCAGCCTCGTCAACACAAACCTCCACGCTCTTAATATCGTGGAGCTCATAGAGAATAATAGATAGATGTAAAGACACACATACAGAGAGCAGAGCAGAGAGCGAGAGGGTGGGTGGGGGAAGACTACTAGATTTCTGGGAGCAGCAGAAAGTTACCAGGAGCGGCCATATCACGGCAGAGTAGCAAACAAACGATGCTGGAACGAACCCGTCAACTAAACTGATACAAGCGCGTGTGGCCGGCGCAAGTTCACTAAAAAATAGACAAATAAATATCCCGGACATATCGTCCCTACATCAAGACGCATCGGCAACAGCAGAAGCAATAGTCGGTTACGTCACCGTCGACAGCAGCATCATCATGATCATTATTCGCGTTCGTTCGTCGCACCGTTTTTGCGCCATTGTGCTCCAGCGTCCGCTGAGCATGCTTGTTTCGTGGCAGAGGACATATCGGCACAATAGATCAACGTTGCTATATCTGTTATGATATTGTAGCTGGATTCATCCGTCGATCTGTAGATTTATTGATCTATCTGTAGATTGTATTTACTTCCACGGTGACGGTGGCGGACGCCATGCAATGCGAGCCATAGGGAGAAATTGGACGCGGGACAAGCATTCGGTCCTCGGGGGACCAGCTGTCGACTCGTCGCCTGCTTTAGGACAAACCGCCTCCATCCCGGAATAAGGTGGAGACTAAAGCGACGATGTGCAAATAAAGTGAACGCATAATAAGTGACATTGTGACCGATTCGAGGTGGGCGGGGGGGGGTCATAGACGACCGAGAGAGAGTTGTGCACCGGGGACCAGTATCGTTGATAGTTGATGAGACAATATAGAATGAGAGAGATATAAGTCATGAATGCCCTATTATATCACTGGTAGGCTCGGGTCGATCGAGTGGTGGCGAATCAGCTGCGCCACGAAGCGGGGCCACTTATGTCGTTGAATGTAATTGGAAAGTAAACTCTCGCTCTCTCTCTGGAACTCGGCGAAGAGAATCTGTGTAGAAACGAAGCGAAGTCAATGAATATAGTAGCATTGCTAGCTAATGAACGGCTGCTTCTTCGGTTAAATATGAATGAATTGACAAAATAGCAGGAATCAAAAGGCATATGTATGTATGAGACTTCTGGTTCACTATGATCCTACGAGAAAATGCTTGATTGCATGGATTAAACGACTAACTGGTGAACATTAGGTGAGTCGACAGAGCGGCGAATTTGACGCAAATTAACGACGGTGCCAAACGAATGATTGCAAATTTACCAATCTCCTCAATTCTGTACGGCACATAATACCAAGCAAGGCAATAGCGACAGTTTACATATATGTCTATGAATGGAACAGTTGTATTGTAACTAATAGCACCCGGTTGAGCTGACTCGAATAGACATATAACAGCTTTTTAATCAATATACAATAATGGTTGTATGGGTTAATTTATGTTGTTGTTGTTATTATTATAATTATTATTATTATTACTTATTTTCATTGACAGTAAACCAGAGAGATGTTCCTAGCCCAATATATATATTATAAAAAAAATATTTCTCTTGGTCATTTCAGCTTCGTAAGCGCTGTCTCTGCAGAGCCAATGAACGAATCAGTATCCCCTCTGAAAACTGCTAAATATAAAAGTTATTTATTATTACAGTTTTTATTATTATTATTATTATTATTCCGATCGTTATTCCTTAATCATATATCGCTTTGACACCGAAGTTACAGTCGCACGATCTTGCCCCTTTTCCTCCAAGGTCCGAACGGCTTAGCAGCTGTAGGTTGTCGTCGTCCGGCGCGAAGGGACCTGCCTGCTGGCGGTGGTATCACCCCTGCTGCTGCGCCTGCGGCTGCTGCTCGATTTAAGCAGGATAATCAATTATTCGCCACTTAGACATTCGCCCGCTGCCGTTCTCCCGGCTCAAGTTTGACTCGTCCCGGCAGACAGAGTGGGATCTGTCGGATGGGAAAGAGAAATGCTGGACCGCTTCATTGCTTCCGGAGGAACTTCCGTTTGGCCAAAAGCTTTGCCAATTTGCTATTAACTCAACCCGTCCCTGGGTCCACTGCATTTGGCCCGTGGGATGGCTCCGTGCTTCGCTGGTTGGTCGAGCGTTCGATGTCTACAACGACGATGACGTTGGCGGAGGCGGCGTTGTTGCCGTCGCTGCTGCTGGTGCTGCCTTCATTGTCGACGAGGCTGACCTCGTACATGCGCATCGTCCTCATTGACCTACCTCAGACACCCACCCCAAACTCCGGGTCGCTATTCGAGATGATTTCAGATGCCGGAAGCAATCCTATAATTGACTTCCGCTTATTCGGGCTTTCTGGCCGACCACCAGGATTGGGCTACTTTGGACATCCACGTAAATTATTGGAGACGGAAAGACGAGCTCGCGGCGAGCGAATTAGCTGATGAAATAGTACTATCGAGGAGCACTATATATATATATATATATATATATATGCGCATGATACTATCAATATATATATATATATATGGGTATGATATTATCAATTAGGACGCGTGCCAACCAGCCAGCATAAAGGCTTAGTAGATAAGGTCTATAGCTGCGTGTACAACCCGTGTATATAGAGTATGTTCACTTTAGTGCCGCATAAGAATGCGTCAAATTGTTTCGATACTTGTGTGCGTATATGTGTTATCGTTACTGCAATACAAAGCAATTCGTATATATATAGCCGACAGCTAGATAACAACATTTGGCAAAAGTTCCCTCTGTACAAAGCATTAAGCGATTCCAGCATGCGACCCCTGCTAAACTATCGCTAGAACAGAAGTTCAGCAGCGACATAGATGGAAATATGTGAGATTATGTAACTGTGAACTTCATTTAAACTTCATCTCATACGGACAACGTTTTGCTGGTGTTTAGAAAAGCAAAGGGAGGCGAGAACTTGAAAATCATCTGTGCAGCGTTAATTAGCTGCGCAGCGACGTTCGATGAAATGAAAAACAACCTATTTCGAGACACACGCACACTGTGGCTTGTCAGTCTGCTGCTGAATTACGGCACTTACATCGATTACGCCTCGGTGTGATTGACAAATTGATTAATTAACGTGGCACAGTTAATTTTCAATTACTTCGGCCGCCTTTTGCTCCTCTAAACTCCAGGAGACCATTGTCTGTATGACATGACGTTTAAATGACGTACAGCTTCATAATCTCACACATTTCCCGTAGGTCGCTGTTGAAATAAGAACTGCTGACATAAACGGAAGCACTGCTCAAGAAAGACGAACAACATTCATATAATTGAAGTTTGTCAAAAAACAAAAATTCTTCTGCATAGAGTGCTGCTCAAAATAGCTCTGCAATTTCCATTTTTAGTGCATCATTGCGTTCACTTTGACATCAACGCTATATAATGCAATACGAACGTGTGGAACAGACGCTCTCGAAAATACATAGGTATACATGCGCATGAGTAGGGGCAGGAAGTGGATGATCATTTTTTTTGTACTAGCTTCTCCGTCGGCTCGTGATCCACTTCGCCGGCAGCATGGCGCTATCAACTTAATATCATACATCGTTCAGCTGCCAGCTCCCAATTTCTTCGAACACGTGCTCACTGTTCGCGGAGCGATTTTTTCATTTGTTTTTTTGTTTTTCTATGAGAGCGGCTTTGTCCTCCCAGCGCCGTTAGGTCTCTCTCACACTTTCTCCCTTAGAGTGGTTCTCTCCTTGTAGCCGCTTGGCGTCTTCGGCAGCGCGCGCTGAGCCCATCGCGCGGGGTCGAGGCCGAAGCCTTCACTAAGTCGAAAATTGTTCCCTGTCCTCGTTGTGTGTATTTCGTCGTGTCCGGTTGCCCAATTCCACCTATCCATTGACGTGGTCGTTGTCATCTTCGAGTGACACTCTCACTCGTCAACATACATATCACTGCAATACACATGTGGCGTGTGCGGGCCGATCCTGCTTCGCGCCGACACTGGCTCTGTGGCGACGTGCAATGCGGGCCTTAGTGACTCTCCATGAAGATTGATTCGCAAACAACTTAATCCCCTTGTTGGTGCCTGTCGCTGTCGACGATGGGCTGCTGTGTCAACGAGCCACGATCTAGACGGGGTCGACCGACCCGAACGGTGCAACGATGCCTGGTCCTTGCGCATGGCAGTAGCAGCAGCAGCAGCAGCAACATCACGAACAGTGGTGACGAGAGATGCCGGCCCTATGATGAGCAGGACAAATAGTTGAAGGGGAGTGAGCGATGATACGGCGTCGCCCCCATTACGGCTCCTGCTGTCTATTCAACTTCAGACAGTCAGGCGTTCGAGATGGCACAGGATGACGATTTGGGCGACGGGAGTCCACTGGGCAACGGGCTACGCGCGAAGAGCGCCACGTGGCAAGCGCCAACATCATCGACTTCACCGGTGGCGGTTGTGGTGTCGCGGGCGGCTGTGGATCGTGGGGCTTTGGTGGAGACGCTGACAACTCAAGACCACGATTGCGGGTAAAGCTGTAATATATAGTACATTGACAGGCTATAGCCCTTCATGGCAGCAGCAGCAGCAATAGCGTGGCGTATCGCCAAGTTCTTTTGGCCCGATCGGCCAGCTACCAAGTGCGGCCAACTGTGCGCGAGAAATAGGTTCCCGCCGAGGATTGTCGCCGTCCCATATTCGATCCATCTCTCTGTCTAGCTCGGCCTGTCTTTATTGCGTGCTCGAGACAGATATATGGGGAGACAGCAGAAGCAGCAGCAGCAGCAGACGCCAGGATAGAGGAGAATAAAATGATCCTTGTATCCTTGAGCGCTTCATCGTGCCCGTGCTATCACTGATCGTGATTTTGATGCAGGTCCCTTTGCTGTACAGGCGTTTCGTCGCCCAGTGGTAGACGATAGATACTTGATGCCCTTATGTTCCTCTCTCTCTCTCTCTCTCTATATATATATATATATATATATATATATAGCTCGCTCATGGCAAATTACATGGTAGTAGACGTCGGTAGCTCGCTCCATCGGCCCGCAGAACAGCAGAAACAGCAGCGGAAGGCCAGGCCTCCATCCTTTCTCCCTCTGTGTCTGCTTGTCCTTTGGCCTGCCAGCAGCCTGCTTGCTTGCTTGCTTGCTGGCTAGCTGGCTAGCTGGCTGGCTAGCTGGCTAGCTGGCTGGCTGGCTGTCGACCAAGTAGTCGCGAGTTCGGGGAAGAACCGCGACGCAGCTCTGTAGTAGTAGTTGTGTAGTAGTGGTGGTGGTCATCGTCGTCGTCTTCGCGGTAGGCCTTCGAGGAGCATAGGGTCCGCGATCTCGACGACTCCTCGTTCCCGATGCGGAGGCCGGAGCGCTGCACTGCGCTCCAGCATTATCACTGGCCAGCGAGACTTCGACGGATCGTCGCGGGTACCCCACCCGTTTTGGGCAGGCGTATAGTTTCGAAGTGGATCATGATCCGGTGGTAGTCACACTGGTGGTGGCAGCGGTGGCGGTCGTTGTTGGACGATGGAGCGGTCGAAGGCGGATGCCAGACAAAGATGAGCGCGGAACAGGCCAAGATGCGAATGGAACGACAAGCGCGAAGGCGATCTCAGGGGGAAGGCTTTGCTTTTCGCGTGGAGGCGGCAAAAGAGCAAGCGGAGAAGAGGCAAGACTGAGAGGTTCGGGGGGTTAGATGGTGGCCAAAAGTAGGAGCAGTTTTCAGAGCCGAGGGCGAGAACGTCGGCAGCGCGGCGGTAGAGTAGTAGTAGTAGCGGCAGCGGCGGCGGCGGCGGCGGCGACGACGGAGCGACGATACCCTGGCGGCTGGCGATGGCTACGACCCCTAGCAGTGCCCCTTATGTGCCTGATGACTGGAGCCGATCGAGGGAACAACGGACGAACGCCGATGTGAGAGCGAAATGATGAGGCCACGAATCGATGTCGGAGCAGGAAGAAGTCTGCAGGAGTTCGACTCGAAGTAGTGGCAGCAGTGGCAGTCGTGTCGGCCCTTCTACCCGACCTCGTACGGCGAAATTTTCTATCTCGTTCACTCCTTTGCCTCATCCACTGTCGCTTATGGGTCAAAAGTGGCCGCGCGATGAAGCAAGCAAGCGATGTTCGGGCTTCGAACGCCGATGTTCGAGACCAAAATGGCTCGGAGAGGACAGCGACGACGAGGACGACAACGAAATGCAAAAGGGTAGAGAGGTGCAGTACGAAGACCTGGGGGGAATAGGCCCACGGCTAGTGGAACAGACGCTACCGTTTGTCCTAAGGTGCCACTAAGCAAAGGACATGAGAAGATGGGGACCGAAGCGAGCGGGTGTCCCGGGATCCGCCTGCTGGTGGTTGCTGGTGGGTAAAAGGCTGTCGAGGGCATGGCGGTAGTGGGAGGTGGACAGGGAATGATTTGTCAAGTAAGGACCGAACGAGACGAGACAGCTCGGCCTGATCCGGCCTGAACGGCGAGAGTGATCGAGAGGGGTGGTGGGGAAAAATGAGAGAGGGAGCAGGGAGAATAAATTGGCTCTCTATGGATACCACTAGTCGCAAGTGTCTTTCTTGCCTCCTGAGGACGGCCGCGGCGGTGAGTGGTTGGCCTAGCTCGGAGGTTGGCCTAGTCAAAGGACCCGGCAATCCGACAAGCACCGCGATGGAACGGACAGATAGACACAGAATGTGTCGGAGGATTGGGGAAGTAGCCAGCCAAGGAAAAGCTTCCCGTTCCTGCTGCTGATCTCAGCTGAAAGAACATCGAATGACCACCTACGAATAGGAGAGGGAACAGCAATAGGAAAAGCATCGCAGAAAGACCCGACTGGCTGCTCAGACATGGTCGGCCCCCGTAAGGAAATGGTCCCAACTGATTATAGGGGAATATCCATGGATGACGCACGTCGCAAATGTGGTCAATTGAAGCGAGACGGCCTAAAGGAGGCATCGAGGCTCGTTGCGACTCGATGCGGCAAATCGAAATGAAAAACACAGGGGACGGCCAAAACCACTCTCCGAGGTATATCTATATGCGGGAAGGAGGACCGTGAACAGTGATTGGGGGATATGACAGCAGAATGCAATTGTTGCAAATAAATATTCTGAAAACCTAATGACGCCTCCGTTAGGCTGAACCGAACGGTAAAACGAGACGGTGAGGTGGGCACAGTATTGTAGCACATAGTTGTCGTCCTCCGCCGCGAGTAGAACGGACAGATGAGATGATACTTATATTTTTGGTGAATTTCTCCGTTTTTTCTTTGTGAAACTTTTGCGAGTTTTTCATGGTTCGGAAAACGCCGAGACGAGTAAACGTTCACGTACAAGCTGCATAACAAATAATATCGCTTGAGCTTAGTTTTCGGAAAACATGTGAATTGTATTGTATATTTTGTGTATGAGAATCGAGAGAAAATTCATTAGCATAGACATTAGTGGGTGGTGGTCTTGAGGTCCGCCACTGAGGGTTACAGCCATGTTCCTCTCTATGTTATGACCGGGTTGGCTCGTTCGCGTGGCGGTCGAGTAGTGAACGTTCGACCTGCAGCTGGTTCAGGTCGTTTGAACACGACTTATGTTACATTGTTTATCGGAGATGGTTGACGAGCCATGGCATGCGTTCTGTCTAGATGTCTAAATATTTACTTGCATTCTGCATGTGTTATTCGGTCTTGTTGAAATTAATCAACGAAAAATTTCCCCCCCCCACGAACAACAGGCTCTATAGGCCTTTCCCCGGGGAATACTCATTCCTAGTCTATTTGCTATTTTTTTTCCTTCTTTATTGTGGCACGTATAGTGGAGATGACATATAGTATAATATACATACATATATATATATATATATATATATATATATCGCGAATAATAATGATATAGTATGATAAGCCATACAGTCTATTTCCTTGTGTGTGTGTGTGAGTATATACCACCTCATACATCAGTTCCATTTTCTATTCGAATCGAAGTCAACCGCTGCTGTCCAACACCTCAATATCGCTATTTTGGCCTGCCAACAGGACATTTTCATCAGTTTTCAGCTTCATTTCAATTTCCTTCAAGCGGCTGAATGCCGAACGCTGCTGGCAACCCTCGGTCGGTTCTCTCCGAAGGGGTGAATTGTGAGGTGTCATGTATCATTTTGGCTCCTCCTCGTCCTCCTCCTCCTCCTGAACTGGTCGTGAGATGGATCGGATGTCCTGATTGCTCAAGCCCTCCCATCAAGCTCATAGCCGATATCTACTTGATACTATGTCGCCTCCATCGGCGCCAATACAGCGTCGACCCAGAGCAGCCCCAGTGGCAGCTGGTTGGTCGAGTGGTAGTGATGCCAATGCTGATGGTGATGATCTTCGAGTGAGGCTGCCGAAGTTTAGCCGGCACCAGCGCATCGGCGCCCGTTCTCTTCGCCTCTCGGCAGCACCTACTTCTTTAGGGTTTAGGCTTAGCGGGCTGGGCAGGCACTCAGTCAGTCTCGAGGTTCTCCATTGTTTCCACTCGCGCAGCAGCGGCCGAGTTTAGTTTTAATCTTTTAATGAACGCGCTGTACGACGCCACGCCACACCACAGCAAGCCTTTTGGCTCAGTGACTCCCTCGGCCGGCCTCGTCACTTCACTCGCGGCCAACGGCGGCCAACGGCGGCCAACTACCCGCATAGTTAGCTTCGACAAGGCGCCGGCGCTGAGTAGACTTACTTAGCCGAGCTCGAGCGACACTTTGACGCGCACACTGCCTTTCCTGCCCAGCCACACTCGAAAGCCTGCTGCCCTCTGCAGCCACAGCAGCACCACTGCGTCTGCCCTAGCTGCTCTTGAATATACTGTTATATTCGTATATGTACGTTGTCTTGGTCTCATCGCCATTCGCAAGGTTTCTTGCTTTCGGGCGCTCGAGTCCGAGCGCGTCCTCACTTTGCCGTTGGTGGAGCTTGCTCGTTTTCTCGCCGGCGCGCCTCCTCCGGCAAGAAGGATTAAGGCCCATTTTGGGCTTAGCTTTCACTTTTGGCCTACAGTGTTTCCCTCTCTATCTCTCTTTCTCTCTAGAGAACTCATTCTAGGAACCACCTCCCCCCCCGCCTCTCACTGGGGGCCTAGGTTGCTTCTCCTTTGCGTGTTCTCTTCATTTTGCTTCAGTGCTTCCATCGGCAGTTGCCTGCCTCGCGTGGTGGTTAGTTAATAATGGTGACCTCGGAATAGAGAACGAGAGAGAGAGAGCGAGAGAGGAATACAGCAACGGAGACACCGAACGTTTACATGGAGACTACCCGACAGAAAAGGGTTTATTAGCGTACCCTGCCACTGAGAAATGTTGCGATTTCGACGCATCGAATAAAGCGCGCCACAGCGAAGGGGGGCCACTGGATTTCTGCCGGCGTCGGTATTACTATAAAGGTTATTGTTACTGATTGCATGATTTTGATATCGATAAGATTCGTTAGTTGTACCAGTTCGATGTTTAGAATCCTTTTGATTTGTGCATCAGCAATGATCGATAACAATGATCATAGGGACATAGCAATATAGCAATGCTAAAATAAGCCTTAGCGAAAAGGGCGTTTTTCAAAGGGAAGAATGTCATCATCGTTCTTCAAACGCAGGGAAGCAATGCCATCGTCTCCCTCGGGGGTAATCACTGCCAACTCGATCTCAGCGTCTTTCCCTATCTCCGCCTGCTCCAAGCGTATAACTAGCTGATTGCAAATAAATTTACTATGGCTTTCATGGTTTCGGTACCACCTTTTAGAGATTAAATAAATGCTAGCTCGTTCGAGCATAAGCAGGCCGCAGATAAGCTTCTACAAGTGATCCTGGTTATACTCACTGGATAGTAACGAATCGTGGTACTTTATGCAGGGGTGCGGGGGCTGGCATGATATAAGCTTACCATCGGGTCGAACGCAGGTCCACAGTCAGGGCAACAAATAGGTTCATAGCAAAGCACAACGTTGGCAGTACAAGTTGAATCAGCATCTGTTTGAACGGCTTGGACACCAGTACCTTTTCCTGGATGGGAGCCGTGTTTCTTGTCAAGCAGTCCGACGCGACCAGACGCGTTTGCTGGAGGCAACAGCGTCCTGCCAACTACATCAGCAAGTAACTTGCTAAGCCGCACCCTCGGAGGCAGGCACGAGCACATGTGAAGTGGATATTCGCAACGGGCAACGCCTGCCCCCCCCCCGCGGATGTTGGCAAACATATTCAGCGTTTCCTAGAGTCGTTCGATTTAACGGTTACACAGTGTGTATGATGCCGACTGGAGGTGTACATGCCTAGTCCGCACAACTGTGGGGTTCTCATCGCCGATCCAACAGAAAGTCTTCTTCGCCCCCTCGTAACTGGGCCCCTTCCATTGTATACCATACATGTGGGGATATAATTGAAGTTCAATGTGTACTATCGTTGTAAAATTGTTACATTATTATTTACTTTCGTGTTGAGCGTCAACTTGTCAAGCCCTGGATGCGTCCTAGACTTAAGTTGTTCTCTCGGTAGCAATCGAACTGTGAACAATGGAAGTGTGAAACGGATCTTTCGAAGTGTGTAACGTACTCTCATAAGACTAACGTCGAATCTTGCTCGGAAACTTGAGCGGCGTTAATTTCCGACAGTCTGTGCTCTCGGGAGATAACACAAACCTCGGGATTGTGTGAAATCACGCGGAGCGTGATTAAAACGTGGGAAAAGTGTAGGGGTTTGTATCCGCCGTTTTGGGTTTATGGTTCTTTCGAGCTTTAATAAGATTCGTTAATTAATCAACACAACGTACGGCTGTGTGGGTAGAGCCGCTTGTAATATTCCTGTATTGCGAATTCTAGTCTATACTCATAGGAGGAGACACGCAGGTGCACATACAGGGGTTCGATGCCCACCGTTGCATATTTGCTTTTAAATGGGGTTGTCCATCGTATGAAGCAATGCTGAAAACAGTTCCGTGGACGTCAAATGTTGGCGGCCGTGGGTCGGCGCGGAAAATTTTTCTATACTGATAGTTGTTTGAAAAACACTCACACAGTCGATAAGTGCCATCTCTCAACCTTGTGTCGATAATGTCCTGTGATGACGGCCGGGAGTGGGAGCGAGCCGTTCAAAAGAAGAGTGATGTTAATGGTACGAGGGAAAAATACAACAAAACGGAAACAATATACGGATACATATTCTGCAGAGGGGGACAACACAAGAAGCGCTCGTATCGTTGAACTGGACGCCGAAGTAACATCACCTCCAGGGTAGAAAAAAAGTTGCAGTGGGCGCTTCCGAGGAGAAGATTAAATGAGATGATCGTGGTTGACGCGAACGGAGGACGCAATCTTCTCGACGCGAAGTGCGTCGACTGAAGACCGATTCGACGCCGTCGGTGGCCAATGCTACAGTGGGCGAACGACTCCGAACGATATTAGCGGTTTGTTTGGCCGGCCTCTTGTTCATCATCATCATCATCAGCAGCAGCAGCAGCAGCAGAAGCGGCAACGGCATGCTCGACAATAACAGTCAGATTAAACGCTACAATGTAGCATTTCGTGACTTCGAAGCGCATTTTACAACGTAGTGAGACAATAACACACGACAATAGCCACACTACACACATATACATATGTATATATATATATATATATATATATATCAGCACGAGGTCGTGAACCAAGTAGTGCAGGCAGAAGCGGGTATATGACCGGCGAAAAGTCCTAGTCGCACTTCGTTGTCAACACCCTTGATTAACGCGTCGGCATCGACGTTCAGCAGCAGAATTCGACGAGCTAACAATCTAAAGGCCGGCAGAAACAAAAGGGGATCGCAGCGTTGAGCGGTGCGTATCTAAGCGAAGTCCACTCGTGCTCACCTAGATCAGCGAGATCAGTAAAAGCACATGTCTGCCTCAATCGTTCGCGGCTCTGTTCGAAGTTCAATTCTCTCCCGTTTCGTCAATGAAGAAATCGACGAGAGAAGAAATGGCGAGACGTTAAATCGAAATAAATACGTCAAAACGCAGCCCCCTCGACGCCGTGCTCGTACCGGACCAATTCAAGCAATTAGATATACGGAGAAGATGTCCGTTGCTGCCGAGATGAGAGCGTACCTCGGGTGGATTGTTCCGCCGCCACCGTAGAAGTACAGCGAGGAGAGGCTATTGCCGCGGGAAGCCCGCGCGAGCGCGCGCAAAAAAAAATAAATAAAAGACAAGCGTACAGCGTTTGGTTAGAGGGAAGCCGAGTCGAGTAAAACGAAACGTAAAAGCAAACGTCTGACCGCGGTTTTCGGTGGCGTCTTGACGCGTTCATTCAAGACGACGGATATTTTGAACGCTGTACAATCGATGGCAACAGCATCCATTTGTAGAGGTGGACAGGCGAGCGATGGCCACGCGGATGAAGCGTCTTCTCGTCTTCGTCGAGGATCCGCGGCCAATTCGTGAGACCGATTCATCCTCATCTGGAGAATCTCGAACGTTGCCGGTCAATCGGCCCGCCTTTGTAACCGACATAGAATTCTATACAAGAATTCTACACGCACAAAGCGATATCACATCTGCCATTTATATATATATATATATATATATATATGTATGTATATATTCGTGGATCTGTTTTTCCTCGTCGTTGAGACGAAAACGCTTACATTTGTGTGTGTTTTTGTGTTTAAACGGTGCTCGTATACAGATGCTGGATGTGATAGGCATTGGCCTCCGGCACGCTGCCGGGGGCTTCGTTAACAGATAAAATGGAGTTATGCGCAGATAACACAATAACGATTATTTCAAAGACGTGGCAGCTTAATGATATTGCGTTGTTGCTGAGTGCGTATCGTGGGCAATTAGCGCGACGAGATAGGGTAAAACACGGGGACCAGAGAGATGTCTAATAGGAAATCGGGCCACGTTGCTTGATTTTACACAACCACGTGGTCTTGGTTGTGTCTTATTTAACCTCGAGCATTCGATTGTCTCTGTCACAAAGGTGATATATCTCGATATATCACATTATATCATTGTCGATATATCTCATTCTAAGTAGAATGAGATATATCGACCACGGGGAAACTATGGTAGAAGCGTGTTTGAAACGTCGTGGTGGCACGTAGACAAACACACATCATAGTAGTGAACACACTGTTGTTGGGGAAGGGTGCTGACACGTCTCAGAACAGTATGCATTTTGCTAAAAGCCTGATTGCTAATCTTAGAAGATGAGAAAAAAAATCATTATTGCTGAAATGTTGCCTGACATCTAAAGCCCATCGTGATGCGATCGAAACATATGATCATCCCGCGGTCGTTGCGCGAGTATTGACCGTTGCATCAGAATGACCCTATTTATATATAATAACATAATAAGCGAGATAATAACATATAGAAACTCGTCTTCTCGAAACGACACCGATTTAATGGAATCTAGCGAGTTGAAAAAAAAAATAATGTGAACAAGAATCCGAATCATCATCCCGTTAGTGAGTGATTTCGGCACAGTGCATATTTGATCTATCATTTCAGACTGGCTCGATCTAATATATCGACATTCGCCGGGTGTTTAACACGAGTTTATCGGAATCTCCTTCATCTACCCCCGGCGTTTGACAGTATCGTGCCTCTCGATCCATGCTCAATATCCATGCGCAATATCAGCTACCATTCCGCCCTCTCATTGAATCCCTGCTTAAAATTCCGACATTGTTCACTCGTTCAGACTGTGACTACTGTCCTACTCGGGACAGGGTAGGATCCACATCTCGCGAACACCAAACGCAGGTCAAACGAATTAGACAGACCTACTTCAGATACGCTGCTGCGAAGCGGCAAGTGGCTCAGTAGGTGACTTTAGTTAGAGAGGATATTTCGAGAGGAGAAATCCACAAATACCTTTTCATTTTTCAGTTCCTCGTTAAAACTGTAAGCGCCATGGCCGTAGCATTGGAATCCCAGTTTCAGCCGACAAAGACCTCAGGGACCAAGCTCTGGTTTGCTCAAAGGCTGCCTTGATTCTGTCAATCCGTTCGTCCCTTGTCGCACCTGATTTCTGGTCCCCACCTCGGTGGTCATCGGTGTCCATATCTCCACTGTTAAATCGCTTGCACCAACTTCGCACCGTTCGCAGGCATAAGGCAGACCTGCCGTACGCGTTCACTAATTGTCGATGGATTTCAGCTGGAGGGTGCCCTTGGAGAAACAAAAACTTGATGATTTCCCATTGATTTTTGGGGGAATTTGAACTTTTTGCTGCAGTGTCCATTTTTCTGATCGTATCGAAACCACTCAGCGTTCGAAAGGAAGCCACGTTCCTGGCGCGTGTCCACTCCAAAAATGAACGCATTGTATCGCGTAGTTCGGATTGTGCGTCATTCGAAAGAGTTCGAACCGTATGCCCTAATAAAGCATTGCAGAAATTGCAGTTCTCTTAATAAACTAATAAAGCATTACCATTTAGTGAGGTGTCGACAAGACGAGTGCGGTCGTGTTCCCCCCAGAACCGATCTTATTTATTCTTTTGGGGCCAGCCATTAGATAAGCAGTAATCATACAATCTGTTATCAGTACTATGGTGCCATTCGCGACAGCTTGATCAAGAATCTCAACATTTTTTGAGCTGACTCTCGGCCAACATTTAGCGTCGCCCGAGCCGCTAATTCGCATGTATATGTATCACTAAGTTGACTATTATAGATGAGACGGATGGTTCTATTTTGAAGAAAACGATCCACACAACTCAAGAACTCAACGAACGAACGAAGCAACTGCAATGCCCCGGTGGTGCAATGCCTGCCAATGTCAACAACTAGCTCAGGATCATTGAAATGGAGAGTAAATGCATTCTATTTTTCAGTTACTCGTTGAAACTGTACGAGCCATGGCCGTAGCACAGTGGCCGGCAATGACTGGCAGTGTTGTATGACGGCATTGTTGTATCAGTAATGTGTTCAGACGCCCGAGATAGAAAACCAAACCCTCGATCCACTCCTTCCCTTTTCTCTGAACCATCTGGCCCGATTCCCAACGTACGGCGGCTCCAGCCACGACCACACACATTAACGCACACTCACCAAGAAGTGTATTGCCCACAAAACCCATCCGAGATAGTGGAGCGTCCGGCGGCCAAATAACCCTCGAGAACCATTAAGCGTGGGTCAGCAGCAGCCGCTGCTTAAACACCAGCAGATTATTATTATATAGACTGACATTGCGGGGCGCAGCGGCCAAGTGGTGCAGGGCTTCGTAGTGATCCTGTTCGAAAGCGAAGGATACTTGTTCGCGGTGGCGGATATCCTCAAGGGCTGGTTTACCTATAGGAGCTCTCCTTCGTAGCGGGTAATGGCCAACCACCTAACTATCTGCCGAGCTAGACTGAACCATCTTTTGACCATATCGTCGTCCTGCAGCTCACCTGCACGGGCGCTGGACCTCACCAAGGTGCAGGCTCACAGCCTGCTCCTTGGCCTAGGCCTCGGCCTCGGCCGCATGCTATAATCACTTGTGGTTGCTTGCTTTACTCGGCTTTCGCTGGAGACCATTCTCACTCTCCTTCGCTCACATAGAATATATATATATATATATATATATATAGATACACACACGCTATAGTCCTCGGTACCTTTGCACGCCACCCACTCTGACGGCGTGCTACGATGACGAGGACTTACCGGAGACGAGGCGGGTAGACGCTACCTTGGTTCCTTGCTTAAACTGCCCTATATGCAGCCGTGATACAGAAGAAGAGAGCTTTGATGGTATAAGAGAGAGAGAGAGAGAGAGAGAGAGAGAGAGAGAGAGAGAGAGTGCGCGCGCGCCTGTGCCTGTTCAAACTCCGCCAACAAGATAGTTCGCGCACACGTCTTCGACCATAGTGCCGTTAAGGTAGCTGGTGGTAGGGCGACCCTATGAGCGGCTCAGGCAACCGGCAACGATGGCGCCTGCCGCGGCGGTGACGATAAACTGTGAAAGTTGACGTCTACGTACGTGCATCGTTCTGTGATGACGGAAAACGGCAAAGCCGGCTGACTAGTAGGCTCATAGGCTCAAGGTAGTCGGAGAGCAACCTAGATGGGAGAGCGGGCGATAGAGCAAGTTCTCGGCTTGGCTATCTCGCCCAAGCAACCTGCCTCGGACATCGGGCGGCCCAATGGCTGTGGCGTTGGATGTGGGTGTGGACAAAGGACACGACATCGAGGCGTCCGGCGAGACCCCTCGGTCGAGCCTTGACACCCTTCCACACGACGAAATTTCACTGTGCTTTTCCTCACCTACGTAAGTTCAGCGTTGGAGACAGCCTACGGCACGATAGTGTAGGGTAGAGCGCGAAGCAGTGGGCGGTATCCTGGATATATGTCGACGTCGGGTGTCCTCGTTCAAAAGCAATAGATTCACAAAGTTACGTACTGGCTTATGAACGGGTGCACACACACACACAGCTCGATGTCCAGCTTTTCCACCGTGACGACGCTGAGTCGACTTAGAGAAATCTGGCGTTTGTCGATTCATTGGTCGGCGCTAGCGTTTACAACAATGGCATGCCTGTTATCGCTGGGCGTTGAAGTTGGACCGTGAAAAAAATGTATTTACACAGAAAATGACTGTGTGCAAAAGTAATGCTAACTTTACAATATTACATCGAAGATGATAAAATTCTCCTATACATGTCTAAAGAGTATTCAATTCAAGAGGACACGTAGAGATGGTTTTATATCAAAGGATTACGTATGCATATTCTTGAGCACATATATATATACATATATGTGCTCAAGAATGTGCATACGTAATCCTGAGAATACACATTATATATATATATATATATATATATATATATATATATATATATATATATATACATTACATACATAATATATATATATACATACATACAAAATATTGTACATTTCACTCAAATCAGTTGCCGACGAAACTAAGGCACCCGGCTATAGAACATTAGGCAGAGCACTGTTTTCGAGCTCACCCTCAGCTGTTCCCCTATCTGACAGGCCTCAGCTCGGCGGAGGAGTACACGCCTTCCCTACAGATCGAAGTAATGCCAAGCGTGCCGACACTGGGGAAGAGATGGACTCTCAGCAGAGGATGGTTTCAGCAGGCATTTTGTCATCCACGTCAACTCCCCTGCACTGGATCGGCCCACTCTTTCTATGGAGATTGGAATATCTCCGGTGGTGTTCGTGCGTTTAAAGAAAATTTCCTCCTCTCAAAAAAAAAGTTGCCAACAACTTGACGGAGCCGAGAATCCGAGATCAACCTAAGCGATAATATTCGAAAGGGTCAGATGGTAAGAACATAAAAATATCATAAAACTTGATTATTATAATATTAGTATTATGATCATATTCTGGTTCTCCGCAAAGGAGTAAATATTCCTATGCGGTTTTTACCAGTACAAATACGTACCACAATTAGCTTAATAGATTTAAGCACGGGGGTGCATAGTCCCAGAAAGAACATACTTCTGGGCGGCATATTTCCATTCTGGCGTATCCTAGTAATAATAATCTACCTATGTACGTTAGCTGTACGTGTGTCAATAAACCCGCTACCTTGTACTCGATGAAATACGCCCGCCACTTAGCAAGCAGAGAAAACCCGAGGGTCTCTATATATATATGTATATATATATATTCAGCAAAATTTATAAACTACACAAAATGACTTTACGCCCAGTCTCGCTTGACGCCCGCCCCCCTCCACCATAAATTTGTTCATTTTTATACTTGTTGTTTATTTCTACCAAATTTGGAGTCATTAAAATGAAGAGGACGGACATAAATTTATCCCTTTTTGTCTCCTCAACTAATCCGAGCTCGCTATGAAATATGGTACGCATACATATAACACTTTAGCATTTATTACTCAAGTTGAGTGTGGATATATATATCCACACTCAACATGATATATATATATATATATATAAACTGATATATGCAGCATGTGTTTCGGCAGCACCGCTTATGTGAGCCGGCTGTGTGCGGCTTGCGCGCATTTTAATGCTTCCCGACATCCGCTCCGCAGGAATGACCAAGCCACCAAGCAGCCAAGCAGGCGATCAGCACACAACGAGTTAACAAATGCGATATTAGCATGCGATAATTACGGGTCAGCCGTCAGCCATCGAGCTCGTCCTCACTCGGTGACTGGCGAGAACCTGCAATAGTGGTGTTATGCTGCTGCTGCTGCCGCTGTTGTTACTGCTGCTGCTGCTGCTGTTCCGGCCGCCACTGATCATAGCTGGTCTCAGAGCGGTTCGAGTGGTCGCTGAGCACGCGCTAACAATGTTTGCTTGGTCATAGTTGTTGTTGTTGCTGTTGCTGTTGCTGCTACTGCTTTACCCGAAGCAGCAGCATCACGAAGACACGAATATTTTACATTATAATGTGTAACAGCAACCAGCGACAGCAGCAGCAGCATAACAACAGCAAGAGGAACACGACATGAGAGAGAGAGAGCCGGGAGCCGATGTCATAGTCGCGCGATAGTTGCAGGACAACAATAACGAACGCTGCACACTAGAACAACAACAACGATGATGACGCCAGACCGTGCATATGAGCAAATGCTTTTGACGAGCGTCTGCCGTTCGCGGACGACGATTCGACGACGATGTTCGCCAATATGCCCATACTCCGGCGTCATAGACGTCTATTGCTGGCGTCTATTGCTGCCGCAGCGCACGAGCTGCTGTTAGTTGTGGGTCAGCGGGAAGCTGTTGTTGCCGGCGGGAGCCGGCGCTTTCGAGCCAAATATCAGAGCCGTGCGATGTCATTTGGCCGGCAGCACGAACAGCACAACAAGATGAATGCGCACACGTTCGCGTTTGTTGATTATTTTGTGTCTATAATTGAGTCTTTATGCGTGTGTCCCCCCCTGCACGCTGTATGCTGTGTGCCTGCTCGCTGCAAACGACGACGACGTGTGTAACCATCTTCGTTAGACGTACTGATACCTTTCCCACGAGAAGAGGCGTAGAGCTGACGCATGGCTGGTCTATGCAAGAGAAAAAAAAAACGAAGTGTTTGTCGATTCCTCGTGTAACTATTAGCTAGCTAGCCTAGCCTAGCTATTATGTGTTTATCTGCATTTACTGCGTAGCTCATTCATTGGACGACGTTCGGTTTTGACGAAAATGTTTAATGAATAGGTCGAAAAACGATACGAACTTGCAGCGCGATGGGGCGGGCGTGAATCGGGAAATGTTGAACCATACGATCATGTGTTCGTAATTATGTGTCTGTTAGTTATTCGGAATATGAGCTGGGTGTCACTGTTATGAATCAGCTAATGGTTCAGAGGGCCTTACCGACTCATTATCTGCACCCCTGCTCCGTGTGCAGATCGAAGATTGCGCCATCGGCGCTCACACTGTCGTGTAAGCGGTAGTACTGATGAAAAGCTTGTGCTGTTGCTGTTGCTGTTGTTGTTGGTGTTCCATTGAGCAGACAAAAACGAAATAATCGCACGTTTTTACCCGCCAAGGTCGAAGTACGATTTGCTCCTGTGCTAGCTCCTGTTGCCAATTGGCTCCACCCCTCGAGTTATCTACCTCCATCCGGGATCAGTTGACGCCGCCAAGCAGCCGTAGGCCTAAAGCAAGCATTGAATCCGCGCAAGGGTGTACTCGCTTGCAAGCGGTATGCTCGGTCAAAGTCATGAGGATGATAACTCGGCGCTTATTGCGATGCCGCCGTGAGGCCAATCTGCTATCATGTTGATCAATCGTGAGCGACAAACAAATGATTTACATTATGTCGGAACAGGAGTATATAAACATCCACTCATTTGCACTCGCAGAAAAAAAAAGCAGCACGTCACAACCTCAGACAACAATCGACAACCATCCAACTGTGTCGCATCTTGAAATCGTCGAGTACCATTTTGAGAGATTGGCACCGGTTCAACCGGACGACAACCCAAACAAGCGCGCGCAATGTAGAGTACGAACTTCCTGAGTTGCTTACAGGTTTCATTAGGCAAACCGCGACCGCTGTTTGTCTAATTATTGTTATCATGCCACCGCGATTAGCCTTCTCTAGGCAGCGGCCAGCGTCTCGTTGTCGCCGTCGCCGAAAACAAAACCAGCACCAATAGTTGTTACGTAGCTAACAATTACGCAGCGAACCCAGGCCTACGGACACACGCGGACATACTCTCTCTATCTCTCTCTCTCTCGTTCTCGGCTTTCGGAGTCCCTCTGATATCTCATGACTGCGCAGGTCGAGCCCTTGGGCGTCCCGAACGAGGGAGGAATCCTGACTCCGACGACATCGGGGTCCGCTCCATTCCGTCGGGCCTGCGACGACACTATCATCGGCATCATCATGGTCGAATCGTGTACAGCGAACGATGATGTTGAAGGAGGAAGATTTTGGAGGCTGGGGGCGCGCACGAGGGCGAACAAATGATGAAGAATGATGATTTATGAGTTTGGAGCTGACACTCGGAACAGACTCGAAGGGGGCGGGGGGGTTCGTGGCGACTGGGCTGCCTCACGGAGGTTGGCGGCCAGGCATCGTCAGAGGGACGTGAAGCCCAGTTGTGACGGGTACCTCGGCCAAGTTGGGTTTCGGGCTGATAGCAGTGCTTGCCGTGTCCGATAGGGTGAGCTGAACGGGGACCTCGGTTGGATGCAGGCACCGGATACTACAGTGCGAGCAATGTAGAAACCAACCTGCACATTTTGTGCTGTTGTGCAGTTGTTGAGTTCAAATGCCACCGTAGTGGTCAGATCGTTGCCTGTCACTTCGGTAGAACGGTTCGAATAGGCGGATATAACTAAAAACAAGCACAAAACTGCTGAGGGTGGGCAGCTCATGCTTGGTAGCTAATTGAATTCCCTGACAATGGGCAAGGCAGATGACGAGGGGCTATTCGCAAAATAAACTATGCCGTACTTCAGTTACAATCAGTAAAAATACTATCACTGGATATATAGGGTACACGTCGTATATTACGCATGTATGCTAGCGAGTATGTGTAGTCTATCGAGCAAGTTGGTTATTAATTGAGTCGCACGTAGCGAATCCAAAAATATTCGTCAGTTGATAAATACGAGGCTGGTTCACGGGCAACATTTATCCATTTGAGTGGTGGAAACACACGCGTCACCACGTCGAGTTAGATTATTAACGTTTTTAAGCTAAGCTGTCCCCCAGTTTCGGGTAATTATTCCTAAACGCGATTGGCTGTCCACAATATGCGTCCTCACCTCATCGCACTTAACACCAGTCAATAATGATTTGAACTGTCATCGGAACCCCCAGATTGTGACGCTCTCGATTTGTTGTCGAGAAGTTGCCATCAGCGCATTTGAATATTATCCTCTGAACAACGATGCTGCTATCGGCGTGATCGCTCCCTCCGCGATTTGTGTGTCGCATCCAATATCCTCGTCGGGTTTGACGTGGGCTGAGCTGTCGAACGAAACGCACAAGCGTGAATTAGCCAACAAATTAGCGCGTGCATGGACACCCCACGTTCTGAATTGTGACAAGTCCTTGACTTGTCACGTCCTGTGGCACGCTGTGAGCATTTTGCCAGCTTTCCTGCTAGTCAGCGAAAAGTACACAAACCTGACCGATACCTGAATGCCTGATGGGGTGGGTGTTCGAGGCCGCGAGCGTTCAGCTCGAACAATATATTTGTCATTGTGTTACATCGTCATGATCATTTGGAATATCGTCTAAGAGATACTTGCGTACGTTGCCACTGAGCCCTGCCGGATCAGATACCTCCTCAGTGGGTCGAACACCATGACAGTCTGTGAGAATCTCAACGGTGTGCCTCAAACAGAAGCTCGATTTTTCGTGGCTATTGTGTTCGTGTTGTTCCCGAGAGAATTCATGTATTATAGTTGGTATAATGGTCTGTCATATGGTTTAGAGTTTGAATCAGAATACAGAAGCAAATTGTCATAGGTATAAGAGAGAAACACTGAACGTCGCAGAGAACAATTTTTCAGTTGACAAATTTTTCAACATAGCTGATGATAATCGCCTCGGTCGAGGAGGGACAGCTTGAGCGCGGCTGATTGCTCAAATCGAGCGATCTTAAATCATGTGTACCCCTGACGTGTGCCCAGACAACGTCGAAAGCAAAGTTATTTTACACGATAATAATAATAACGGAAATCCCAATATATTTGAAAAAATTTCTACTACACATAGGTCCGTGCATTGCGAAATAATAGGCACTTCTCGACCCAAGAAGGACACACACTCATCGGCTAGGCATATCGAAGGAAGAAGGCATCTGGTGGAAGGTACCACAATGGAATCAGAAATCGTTTACCACGATGCGATTTTGATCCTGTTTCAATAACAACGCACTGCGTCCACACGACGATTTAGGCCAGGAAGAGAGGCCGAGTGAAGATAAGCCGGGCAAGGCGGCCCTCATCAACTTCAAATTGGGCCTCGATAGACGTCCTTGTGGAACACCCATGCCGATGCTATCCTGGGCTATGCGATGTTATGATCTCCCCAGTGTCGCATCGCGCTGAGAGTCGACTGGTAAAATAGGTACGTCAAATACAATCCCCATTTGTAGGGGCACCGTAGAGCAACCCGTCACAGCCGTCCCCACCACCACGACCCGGTATGATATTGTTGCATGCTAGCCTATCGCCTATCGTCAAAGTGTTCGTGTATTTGTATCCCCCGCAAATATTCCCGACCCCTTTTTTGCCCATATATATATTGCTGCCCGCTCACTGGAGTTGGGTAACTAGTGAGAGAGCATTAGATGTGTTCGTATGGTGACAGCCTTCATGGTACATTGGTACATTACAGCATAACATTAAGCATGACATGCACTACTCTGCTGCTTAATGATGATGATGGTGGCGATGATGACCCACGTTGTGTGTCGGTCTACCCCCCACCGGTCAGTGGGTGCTGCAGGCAATGTATCTTGTACACCCCGAGCTATCTACATGCCACTGTGCCCATCCCGATGGCCAGTGCGCCAGTAGCGGCATTGCCGCCTGCGTACATGCTATTCGGTAGCGTTTGCTGGTGGGCGATTCGGCGCTTCGATCCAGGAGATGCCGATGTTGAACTTGTTGTTGTTGTTGCTGCTACCGACAATGATGAACATCAGCTGGCAGGGAGAGAGCTGGAGAAGAAACGTGGAGCCGAAATCGCTCGCAGGCGCGGTCTGACATCGACACAGGGCGCGTTCACCGACGTGGCCGTGTTTGTAGGCCGAGTGCGCTCAGCGTGCAAGGGTCACGTAGCAATGCTCGAGTCCGGTTGGCCCACTCCGAGCGGCGGTCTGCGGCAGCGTGTCGTGTAACAACAGCGCAAAGATTGGCGGAGAACTAGCGCCAAGAGGCAAAACGGCATGGTAGAAGCACAAATATATATATATATAGAATAGAGACAAAGAGGGAGAGATCGTGTCACGTAGCAAATGGTGGGACACGTCCCATTCCATAGTCACCTAACGGTATAGGTACGATTCCGACACAACACAATGCAGACAACGAGGGGATACAAGCTGATGTAGACGACAATAGGGATAGCAGACTAAGAGCCATGGAGCATCGGTTACGGATGGTCATCGGACAGTAATCGTACGGGCGTTGGTCGAGACACGGCGCTGCCACGTCTAGCTGGCTCGACCGTCAGATATAGCCGAATCAGGTAAGTCGATAGAGAGTCAGCTCGCTGGCGAAAAGCTCCCGTCTCGCATATGTACTCGGTAACCAGTGGAAAGACCAACTGCTAACATGGCCTACTCCGGCATCGACTATTTGCTGGACCACTCGACTCGAAAGCCTACCCCGTGTTACGATTGTTAGCAGAGCCTCTGTGTGGATCACACAACAGAGCCAACACATCGCTGGCTCAGCAGCTAGTCTTGTTCGTCAGGCTTCAGCTACATTGTGTAAAGTGATGCTCTGTGTTAATACACTAAATTTCGGCAAAACTGTGCTGTGTGGCCTTCAATTATTATTATTATTATCATTAGTATTATTACCATTATCATCATGATCATCATCTAAAATGTGCGTAAAGCACGTACCTATTATTATTATTATGTATTAATTCATTCATTCATGCATACATATGTGTATGTAGCTGTGTAGATGTTTCGCATTGAGAGGGCCTGGCTGATGTCAGGTAGTCAGATTCATTTCAATGGACATCACCAGCATGGGCTAGCCGTTGCACAAGATCCCATGAACTAAGAGGCTATCGCCTAGGGATCACGGCATGAATATCTGCAACAAATAATAGACGTAGAGCATAGTGAACAAGAACAGTATGTACGTGCATTTGTGTATGTGTGTATGCCTGTGTATGTAGATCTGCTCCCGTGAGTTTGGGTGACACCGTGACCATCTGCTAAGTTCCTTTGGACTGTTTGGAGACTACAGAGCGAACAATCTGTCGAGAAAACTGATACTAGGATCGACACATAACAGCAACCCCTGCGAGAGACACCGAAACGAAATTATATAATAACGCAGTTATTATAGTTGGGAATGGGAATATTCCTAGATAACGCAGCGTAATGGATGATGCGGCGTAATTCAAAACAGCAAGATTCAAAGCGGTCTTAGTGACTAACACAGAAGCACATGAACCGAATGACTGTCGCAGGATAAAACACACACACACACACTTACAGGCCAGTATATAGTATTCATGATGAACTGTGAACGGCCACAAGCCGTTGGGATTTAGAACAATAATTGCATGCAGGGCATAAGATCTCTATCTGAGTGGCTCCACATAGAACACTAATATATATATATATATATATATATACAAATGGATTGAAGTGACGACGCAATAAAATCCAAGAAGGACGCTGATGCTTGTGGTCGTTTGCTTGCCGCTGAGCGCAAAAGGGCCAAAGGTACCACCAGCCTCATCCATTATCCTCTTATAAGTTTACGACTACACGTGTAACATCACTCTTGAGATCTGCCGCGTCAACCGATAACTAAACGCGAAAGATAGCACGTCTAGGTCGAGCAGTGGACGAGATATCAAGTTCGTGTCAGAATAGCCGAGGGTGTATGGGCTCGCCTCAATTACACTGGGCCTATCAGTGAGACTATCCGACTCCCTTCTCGGACTGGCCGTTGTCGCGTTGGTGTCAGACATCCTGCTTCTGTTCGACGTCAAAACGGGCTCGTTTTGGCGGCGTTATTTATGATGAATGCCTAGCGCACTGGAAGTACAAAAACGCCAGACGCCGCCGTCAAGCCTCCACGGTGCTCCTCTCGCTCACACTGTCGACGTAACAGAACATGCGGTTTCACGATAGTCCGAGGCCGAGATCGCGGCCGGCCGAACAGCCACCTCGCTAGAAGTGAGCCGGTGGCTGGTGGCTAGACGCTTCGGGAACTCGACGCATGGGGACAACTGTGGACAACTGTTGAATTTTCATCAGCTTTTAAATTTTCAACAGCTTTCAGATGCGCGCCTAACGCCGCGTGACTAATGTATGTTCAAATTCGTATGGCGTCCCTCCATGCGTCGGCTGGGGCCCGCTGACGATAATGATAACCCGCCGTGAAAAGATCGAAAGATAACGTCTCTGTGCCGAGTGCCGCCAACGACGGCCGCCAGACACCGCGCACACCGGGGCCAATGCGGCGGAAATGCCATATAGAGTAATTGCTTGATTTTCACCTTGACTCCGCGGAGGGTCCCCTACTCGACGGCCATGTCCACTAAACGATGCAACGAGGGCATTATGATAGACGCGAATCGGCGACGCAATTTCACTTATACACTTATAGAGGTAGAGACAGAGACAAAGACGAGACGGGAGCAAGCCGTACCTTGAAAAGACACGAAAGATAGCGGGCCCGTGTATCCGAGGTGTCGACGGACAGCCCAATGATGTGGTGGTAGCTGTAATAAACTAATCGCCCGCACTGTTCTCGCGTGTTAAATCAGACAGTTCCACCGGTCGGCAGATCTAATGGTTGTAATGATTCATATATGTAGCAATCGTAAGCAAGGTCTTGTTTTTTTTTTGCTTTTTAATTAGTGTCTATTTGATTCGATGCAAGCATTGTCATAAACTCGTGTTTTGCGCGTCATCTCGTGCAGCTCAAGAGAGCTTGCCAGTGCGCTTTGCAGGTGGCATTCATCATGTAATAGATGAACCATCTAACTATTTACATATGATATTGGTGAACATTATATGATCTATGTATTCTTAATACTACAATAATAATCATAAGGGTAATAGTAATAATAATAATTATTAATACATGCTCTACATCGAGTCACATTTATTTATATATATTTATATATATACACATGTGAAAAATATAGAAAACAGCTGTAACGATTTTGATTAGTTCTATGCAGAAAGGTATCATATCATGGACTGATGACGGATGACGTAGTTGCTTAATTCGTATACGTACACACCATAAGGTAGCCCACTTGATCGATCTTTGGGCTGAGATTCCACCCTCCCGGCTGCTCGAATGTGTCTATATGATTCGGTGTGTGTTTTTGCGTGGTTTTTGTGACTGCACGTAATTAGCTCAGGCGACTGACTATATCAAGATGCATGGCTAGAGATTAATGAATGCTGTCATCAGCAACAACGACGATGAGGAAGAGAGGATTTTCGAAAGGAATAATTCCTATTCTACGAAGAACTGCAATTGGTAAGGGGGAAATTAATTATTGTAAGCACCTTCCCTCGCTGTGAAGCAATGAGGGCATCTCCTTCCTCCCGGGGGGTGACCACCTCAGCCTCGGCCCGACACCTTTATCTCTCTCTCCAACTGCTGCTCGATTAATTGTATATATTATAATTTAATGACTCTGTTGACAAATCTGCAAATCAATATACCGCATTGATTCCGTATGCGCACCCTGTGGGATTCGAACCGGAGACCCTGTGCCTTTAGGTCTCGCCATCCCGCTGTCTATTATACGAAACAAGAGCAATATTATATTTTAAAAATTTAAAATAATCTACTTTAGTACAAGTTTTTTTTTCTAATAAATATCTCTATCATCTCTGTAAGCACTACAAGCCGAGTCGAGTACAGCAGAAAGAACTCGAAATCAATCCAGAACAGGGCCGGACCCTCTGACCGTAGTTGCAATACGGTGGAAAACAACATGTAATGATCGAGTGGTGACAGCCATTCGCTTCCGGTACTGAAATGAAATTTTTCTGGCTGACGCTCAGCCAGCATTTTCCGTGCATGTTACAACCTGTTTCGGTGTCACTTGATAAGAACGACAACCAAAAAATGAAAATATGCAACGGCGGGTATCGAAGCCCTGTGTGCACCTACGGCCATCTCCTCCTATTGCCGTAGGCGGCCGAACGCGAATGCACCGCCACAAATGCTTTCCGGGTGCTCGACTCGCTTCCGGTACTGCCTATAATGGAAAGTGTAATGGAGATTATACCATGATACCATTGATGAGTTGCCATCCTCATACGAGGCTTGTTCACCTTTAGCATTTTTTTTTTGATTTCTAGTAGAAACAAAAATGAAACTAGTTCCTAAACTACAACATATTTCACTAATTATATTCTATGGTATATAATGGGCTACAATGTCGACCTGTTTCTTCAAGGGAAATACTCATCTCTGTCGAACCGTCGTCCGAGCCAACAAACGAGGTACGTCTAGTTGCACAAGCGAACGATAATTGAAAGCGCCAGTGAAACAATCGTCCGTTGATATCTGATCGCTCACCGGCCTGATTTTGTGGGACGGTTTACGTCCGCTACCGGATGATACGGGATGTGTATTATATATACCGTGCCATAGTGCTTGGGATCGGCGCAGCGTTCACTCGAGTATGTTCGATGCCCATCCGATAGATATATATATATATATATATATCTATATATGTAGAGCTTACCGTTCACCACCGTCAACCGTATGGTTAGTGACATCGTTTTCTTACGAACGACGGACATCGAATCAGATAATAAGTCATTAAACAATGCATCGGTGATGCTTTCTCATCATTACGTCGACAACGAATCGGTTCGGGGCGCACAGCAATCGAAATCCGCACGCATCGAGGCGCCGCGCGATCATGTTAATTGTATATAGTGTATAATCGTCGGGTGTATATGGCCGGTGTCCGTCCGCGTCCGACCGGCTCAGCCAGCCAGTTTTAATGAGGCAAATTCAATGTGACATATATATATATATATATATATATATAGACACAGTGGCATTTTTCTTCGTCACCGTTCTCACGCAGACGCTGATAGAGGTTGACATCATTCCAAGTGGCTGTCCATTCAAGTCTACGTAGCCAACAAATAGACGCGTAGCGCAAGCGCAAGCATATTAGCTCCGGATCACCGGCGGCTCTGATCGTTTCTCTGCATCGTTCGCGTTTACGATCGAAATTCCGCCCAAAAACCATATCGTTTGACACAGCCCCATGTCGGCCGGGGTCCCACAGAATGTTCGGGTTGCTTCTGACACCGCTTGCTATATTCCACTGCATGATCCTGTTGTTGTTGTTATTGTGCTTTACTGAATGTTTCGCTATGGTGGTAGCTAGCCATCGTAAACGTCACTTCATCTTGCAACTGCTGACTGAAAGCCTCTAATTAATATTAGTTGTGCCCAGCCGACGTCTAATATGTATGGGTGTGTATGTGTGTGTGTACATGTAATAACATGCCCGTGAATAATTAATTTGAATCACTGCGAGCAATAGCGTGTGAAACTCACGCCGTATGTCGAGGATACTCTGGGCCAGGCAAACACCGCTTCGCTGATGACGCCAAGGATTCAGCGAAAAGTTGATCGGGATGGGGGGAGATGACACCGGCAGCTACTCTACTCGCTGTGTGTGTGTGTGTGGATGGGACATAACGCTTGACGCGTTGCACTAATTATCCATATTTTATTGGCATCATCACACATGGTTGTTGTTCTATGTAGAGTGTTGTTCTGTTGAATGGTTGTCTGGGGGAGGTCGGGTTGTTTATTGATTGACGAGGTAAAATTGTGCATTTTACGCAATTCGCACGAGGGTGATGACTGCGTGAGGGACTCAGAACGACCATCTAAGTACCTTATCAGAGTCATACATATATATATATATATATATATATAGTTCATTGCATGGCTATCGTACTTATTGAAGATGGTGTTCGGCAACACGAACGTAGCAGCGGCGGGCTCTATCGGCTGAGGATCGCCCTTCCTCTCCTATGGAATATATATATACAAATATATCCTAATATATAATATGTGTATATATTGATACACATTTATTGATGGAAATCTTGCGCTGCGAGTGTCCGTATTGGCAACAGGTCAACCATCTCCTCGACCTCTCACCGCTATTTTGTTTCATTCTCTTCGGGCAACTCTGTCCTTCAGCATCCTCCATCGTCTCTATCTCTCCCTCTCCCTCTCTCTCTCTCTGCAAAGTGTACGGCTTCGAAGAGCACCTGCTGTGGATCAGCACACTTTTGAATGCATTTTACGGACTGCTTTTTTTTCTCTCTTTTTTTCATAAATTATCCCTCCTGCCGTGTTTCTCTGCGTGTCGTTTTCGTCCTCTTGAAAATGCCACCTTTTGATTTTCCGCTCGACGCAAAACGCTCTCCTCGATTATGTTCGATATAATAACGTTCCTAATGACTAGGATGAATCATGGCATAACACTATTAATACACGGGCAGCAATTAATAATTAGGGGGGTGCAAATATCGCTGTCAAGGGCAGCAGGCGACAGCAGCGAAATCACTATACAACGACAAAAGATGGATGAACCGAGCGGTTTTTTTCTTGTTTTTTTCTTCTCTCTCTCTCTCGGCTGCTTCCTCCAACGAGGAGAGGCATTGGACGTATTGTGCTACGGCAATTGATCACAGGTAAACGTACACTTTGACGTGGCAGCGTGCGGGGTTGCTAATATTTGTTGGCTCATGTATGAGCGTGTCATTTCATTGGCAAGTGCTCAGTCGCGTAGACACGGCTATTCTATTCAAGCGAGTGATCAGTTTTCGGTTTCAGCGAGAAACGGGGGGGGGGGCAAGACTTTAGCGACTCGAGTCATTCGCTCCTGCGTGGAGAAGTCAGTGTGACATTCAGCAGACGTTGAGCGGACAACGTTGAAACCGCCGCAGACCATCCTCTAGCCGATAAACGACTTGGGGACGATTGTGCTGTGGGCCGCCTTTTTTTGTGTGGGCTTCACAGCGCCAAGGTATTCGCCGCAAGACGTCCCGCAATTAGCGGATACTCGGCCACTCAGCCAGTTCGGCCGTACGGCTCGAAATGCAACTCGCCTCCGTTGCTGGTGAACGGTAAGAAAACGCGTGTTAGGCTCATCATAATTACACGTTTCGGAGCGTAGCTCAACCAGTAGTGGTTCGCGACACCGGAGGAGACCCTCGACCGTCAAAAGCGCTCAAAGTTGCCGAAGGGAAACAACAAACCCAACTCGAATGGACGATCCTCATGGGCAGGTTCGTCTGGTTACGAGAAATTGTGTCGACACAATGTTTCGATCGATTGATCGTCGAATAGCCGACAATTGCCAATAAAAGTACGTGTTATAACTAACAAAGATAGAGAAAGAACGAGAGAGAGAGAGAGAGACCAATAAAAACTAAGAAACATTTACAGTGAACAAAGGGTTACAACAACAACGGCAACAGCAACAGCAAAAGCAACAACAAACAACAACAAACAGCAAAAGCAACAACCGGGAGTTTTAGAAACTCGAAACAGAACAGGGTGCACTTGGGTATGCATGGTGAGGCAGCTGCATGGCCGGTTACCACTGTATAAGACCGCGTTGAAAACCGCGAACATCTGAGAACTATAATAAATATTGTTGAAAGCTGCTCAGTCCAGGATGATAATCGAATTGCACACGCTAAGCTCGGCAGATACCAAGGGACATTTGGCTCGGGTACGCCACAATTTTCTATGTTAAAACAATTTCTTTTTAAGGTGACAAAGAGTGCCCAAATATAGATTCAGATTGGACAATGCAAATATTCATAACATCGGTAGAGATCATCATCGTCCAATACGGACCATCGCAACTAGCAACATTATACATACGCGGACAGCGAGTTGGGTCTGTCCTGTCCCAGTCGTCGGAACCCTATCTATTCCAATACCAATACGTTACTCAAACAATCAATCGTCGTCAACTAGTATCAAAAACACTATGGCCTTTACGGTCACTTTACGTCATTCCTTTAGCTCATCGACCAAATCGCCAGCGACCCTTAAATCGTGTTATGGCACATAGCACGCTGCTAGGTAGACGAGACCGACACGTTCGGCGTCTATCTCTCGACATCTGTTCACCCGTTCCGAGCACCAACGTCCGCGCGTCAGCCTCTCGACAGAACGACGTCGTCTCAGACGGTGATGCGCCTGAGAGAGCCCTCGCGTCGGTTCGGGGCGACCGGCGCGAGCGCGGTCCCATCGGTATCTAGTGAGTGGCAGCCATCAGGTACTTTGTCACAGAGGCCAACAAGAACGTTGATACTTCGTCGCCGGCTCTGCCTCCCTCCCCTGCCGTGTTTTCTCCATCAGACGGTAATTAATTTTCAGGCGTCCGTTCAGTCCCCGGCGATCACTCCTTTATTTGGCGTTTAGTTTTGCGACATTTTGCGACAGCACTTGCTAGCTAGCTAGCCAGCCAGCTATATATATATATATATATATATCAGTCGGTAAGTGAGTTCGTCTGTTCATCGTAAACGGTGTATGTAAGCGTCCAGAACGCTTATGAACGCGGGCAGCGACGCATTGCGTTGTACTGCTCTGAAACGGCGGTACGCTTGTTCTTGGTGGCTGTTGTTGTTGTTGGTTCTTGGCTCTTGTTGGTTGGCCGGCACCGGGGGCTGCTACTTTCAATCTGCTGGCTGGATAGTGCGATGTTACGCTATGACATTATAGATTGTGCATCGTTGTTGCCTTCGTACGGATTCAACACACCAACACAGGTGCTGTTAAACGATTGTAGGAAATGTTAGCCCGTCCGAGGCGGGCGGGCGAACAGGCGGATATATCCGTCGAACCCGTCCAGATTCGACTTCTCATCTTTTCGGGCTGACTCTCAGCCAACGTTTGAAGTCCACGGAACTGATTTTTGCATTGCTTCGTAGGACGGACAACCAACTAAATGCAAATGGGTAACCAACGAGGATTAAACCAACGCGCTGCAGCTCCGGCTGCGAGGCAGACACGCACGAATGCACCGCCACGAGGCCATCGGGGCTTCGACGACGTGGTACATTTGTGTGCGCCTTACAATCAGAAGAGAGACACGTTGGTCCATACTCGGGTTCGATCCCCATCGTTACCCATTGAAGGGGTTCGTCTTATATAGCAATAAAGAAAGTAACAATTCCATAGCAAACCCAACTTCTCATCGCCAGAACACCCTCGTCATACCGTTTCTCCATGGTACGCGTGGACTCGGTTCACCCTGTCGACAGCGCCGCCCCACAATGTGACGATCGTGGCTGGACTCTGGGCCCACCCGCCGTGCTGCATCACGAGCAGGGTCGACGCGTGAGTTCTCTCCGATGAGCTGGACCAGTAAGGGCAACGCTAGCGGGCACAATAATAACAGTAGCAACAACGACAACAACAACATTCGATATTTAATTGGCTCCGCGGTCGAAACAAGCAGTAACAGCAGCTACAACGGGCGACCATCGGGTGACATTGTGCCTGTCCGTCCCCTGATGCCTCTGCGCGTCTGCGGTGGTGTACGACAACACTAGAACGAGCCAAACAACAACGGGTGGTACAGCAACTCGAACCGGTCGCCGGACGGTGGCACGTCCCATAATAATGTCATTTTAACAATTTCATATCTAGCCACCACCACCACCGCCGCTGTCGCCGCCAGCACCAGCTCCATCAAGCAGCACTAGATGCCTTTGGCTGTGCGCTATGGCTACCGTTCAGATCTATTAGGTTGCATTAGGGAGCGGCAGAGAGAAATGAGAGAGAGAGGGATAACGATGTACACGTATACATTATAAACAAAAACACACAGATACAGCGAGCACACAACAGTCACGCATGCCGATCTATAGATCAAACTAACAAGTGTGTAAATGTAATTGCGCCGTCATATTATCAGCGAGTCGAACTCGTTCATCGTTTAGAACTGCCGGAAGCCGATGCTGCTGCTAATAATAATAATAATAATTATAATAATGATCTATGTATCTGTTGAAGCAAGAACGAAAGTTGCCCGGATATTCTCCGCTGGTCATCGGCGATATTCGTCTCGGATGCGTTGACTCATCATTCGGCCGATCGGCCTGTCTCGACCAGCTTCATTTGTGGCTATCTCGTATCTTCATCACTTTGCCCCCTGCTCGCCTGAAATTCGTTCGTCATTTGTTGTACTTTCGAAAATTGAAATTGGCAACCATCGAAATGTGAACGTGTTGATGCAATTAAAGATGCGGAGATTTTTGTTCATTTTTTTTTAATTAAAAAAGAAAGTGCAGTTTTTTTTCGCAACGCTTAACGCTCTCGATATCTCCCGCCGTAAGGTGTCTCTTGGCATCCAACAATAGATAATGATGTTGGTTGTCGGATGGTGGTTTTTGTCTTATCTCGCATATGCGTTTCGCATCCATCAATAAAGATATAGCATATAGCACGCATGTGTTTGTTTTGTGTGTGTGTGTGTTTATTGTACATCAATCAGAGCGACACGTTGTTTTTTTCATTGTCACCAAGTCTGGCTGACAATTTAAGTGGTAACACTCGCAGCTGATGCTTAGATTCGCAGCTATGAAAACAGCTACGAGAGCGATAGAAACCAATCATTTCAATGCGTCTCCACAAGACCGAGAGCTCTGCTAACCAGATCGAAGGAGCGGACCGAGGAACGGAACTCGTTGGCAACATCAGTCGCTGTAACTCGTCTGCCCAAGAACGTCACCGTCGCCCAGCGGCGCACAGTTAAGCCTGCGCGAGTGTCAAATTCTGCCAGTCGTCGGCCCCGGCCAAGATCGCTATTCGTCATCCTCAGTATGTTATTAAAATGACTCGGGAATGAACTCGACACCGGGTGTCTAGCCAGGGTCTGCTTTCACTGACCTCGGGGGGGGGGTCAGATGAGCCAGTCGATCGAGCTGATGCCATTCGACTCCTTAATCCTGAGAGGAGTACGCCCCTACTCAAATGCGAACGAGACGGTGCGAGACACCTGCTGCTGAACATATTTCCTTCGATCTTGTTATTCTACTCCTCCTCTTGGTCGATTTTCTCCGCGAGGGTCATCCAGTGTCGACGACAACAGCAACAGAAACAACAACAACAACAACGACGACGGCGACAACAACAACAACACCGCCTATCTATGTGTCCACCTGGAAGGCATACATCTGTGTGCTTGAGTTTTTATAGGTAGAGATAAAGATTTTCTTCGTTTATGAAAGCACGTGTCACCGGGACGGGCGGTGGTGTCCAACAAAAATGTTTTCAATAAGGAAAACAAGAAAAGAAACTGCACATTTTACAATGGTTAGCAATGGTTCTCGTGAATACTACCACGTCGCACGACTCGAATTGTGGGAAAAATGGATGCTGATATGTTAGTCGACAAACGTAGCGGGCGTGCGTTTTTTTTTGCTTCCAGATCGCGGTTACTAATGAGACTTGTGATTTACCTGTGATTGAAAAACACTGACGTAATCATCATAGTTATTCTTTCGGCGAATTTGGAAGATTCGTCGTTACTGCACTGTCCACCCTGCCCGGCATGAGGAGGCCCGTTTGTGGGAAGGACACGAGTCGAAGAAAGCAGGAGTCGACCAGGGGGTCGATCGACCCAGCAGCACACCCAGACCAGGTAGAACAACATCATACTCGAGGATTAATGCGAGTCCCTCGAGTCCAGCGACCGTGTGCAGCCGACCGACGGAGCAAGCTCCGAGTAAAGAAGGCCTTCTTGCTCCATAGAATGAATGAAAGCCGAACTGTTCAGTCCGTGCGTCACTCTTAAAACTCAAAACGCCACAAACGTTCCGTTTATTGCGCTGCAATACCTAAGAAATTGTTAGACCGACTACCGAGATCACGCATCTCAATGTAGCACCTCGACAAGGTGAACTACGCCTCGCAGACCATGGACGAGACAAGGACAAAGCCGATCCAATGGACACAATCGTAACGAAGCGACCACACCGAACAGCACCTACACAATAGGCGCCGTCAATCTCAAAGATCTAATCACACACCGACTTCACCGGCGAGAAATCGTTGTAGCTCCGGAACGTGACGTTCCGGAACAAGCAACTTGCTGATGGGGAATCAGATGTATTTTCTATCTATACCGCTGCCGGGATAGGCAGAGGAAACATAATTAGTCGACACATATCTTCCTTGCTTTGATGGGAACCACTACATGGGCGCCTACATAAAGGCCTTTAGCATCACAGTCCATCATTTCGTCCCGTCGCTCCCCGTTTTGTGCAAAAGCCGGTGCAAACAGGTGTGAACAGCGGAGCTGTTCCGCGTTCCCACCGACCGATCGGCCAGCAGCAGCAGCAGCCAGAAACAACCCGAAGCCGAGGACCCCAGCAGCGTCGACTGCAAAACGCAGCCCCGGCAGTCCCTCGCCCAAAGATGCTGTGGTTACTGCGTTGCCTCTCTGTGGTACTCTCCAGTGGTCTCGGTGTTCCTTCAATTCGAATAGCGACAACGACGACGACAATGGCGTCGACAATGGCGCTGATGATTTCACATGATGAGGTGATGCATGGAGACAGTGGGGATTGTATATCTGAGCGCGAGACGAGAAGCTGACACAATGTTATTATAAATACAACATCGGGTGCGCTATGTGTCTGTGTGCGATCCTGTTTCTGTCGGTGTCTGCTGCTGCTGCTGTGCTTCGGTAGTCGCCTTCGAAGCCCGACGATGACGGCGTGGAACCGTGTGAGCTCGACGCGCGTGAGCGCCCTTTATGGAATAGCGCTTATGAATTTCCTTAGCAGTGGCCACGATGGCGGCGGCGGCGGCGGCCACGGTGGCGAAAAGGGAACACAAGGGCTATCGAGCGCGGCTACTTGCTACTGAATACGAACGACCTCTACAACCCAACGAGCGCTGCTGGTTCGACGCTGGCAGCAACAGCAGCAGCAGCGTCGTGCTCAGCAGCAGGCGGCCGGATAGTGATTATGGCCGTTTATTAAAACGAAGAAAATCAAAATGAACGAAGGGTGAAAACAACCATTTATGAAAGGAATAACGAATTCACAAGTTAACGGCTGGTCACCGTCCAAGATTGAATGTAATTCTATTCCCTAGTGATGTGCTCAGAGCATCTTCTTCAGCTTTGGCGCAGCGCGTGTGAGCTCGCTGTTGTTTTTGGGGTAAGAGGCGACTCGAAGCCGGGAGGGCTGGCGTTGTCGAATAGACCGAGCTAGTCATTAATATTAGTAACGTCGGTTGGAACAAATTATATTAACGTGGCGTACCGTCATTTAAGCCTATACACATTTTGGAGACTTCCATTAGCAGCGCCAGTGACGCTACACACGAGATTTGTTTACTGTAGAGCTTTCCTTGAAAGACGTTGTTACATCTCGTAATATACGGCGCTTAGAGCAAAGGCAATTCAAATTACTCGGGTTCCAAGGTGGTTCGCTGTTTGTGCGTTTGAAAGTGAGCTAAATGCCTAGCCAACACTTGAAGTGAGTTTAGCTGGCCTTCAGCTGACGCCTAATGTTCGACGTAGTCGTGGGGGGAGCTTGTCTGACAAAAAGCTTTATGGTGAGTGCGAAGTTCTATTGCACTCTATCGAGTGATTATATAGGAGGTCGAAAAGGATTACTCGATGTATAAATTAGTGGAAACCTTCCCCGAAGATTGTTTGCTAAGACTATGGGTGCATTCGCGATAGGGCCAGTCTCGGTTCATAATAGATACCGTCTACGTATAACGTAAGAGCTACGATATTTGACGCCTTGTCTAGTTTTAATTCTAGATTTTATTCAGTTGACCACAAAAGGACAACCACATAATTTACAAGCCATTGTTTATGTTGTTTTTATAGTTTTGACGAAAATCGCGCTCAAAAATCGTACCGAAGTGGCATAGCTGAGCGATCCACTAATAAGTTTACCTACTAAAAATAGCGCTGGCAGATGGAAAATGACGTTTCCCTTATAAAGCCATAACACATTGTACACGTTTTCTGATAAACTTCATTTTTACATGCATTGTACGAAAAGCTTACCGCCACTTAGTCCGGGGCGGAGTCAACCGTTGCTGAGCGATTACCTGCACTTTGGCGTTTGTCCCACCGAAAGAATTGTTGCTCTGACGTCCCCCTTATCATCGGGCACGACACGTCACATTCGTATTCCTTCAGAGGTCCTCTCCTCTACAACTGATACACCCAGCCGGTCGCATCATACTGACTGGCTGAAAATGTCGGTACTGATAAGAGTTGCTAGATTTGTGATTTTTTGTGGTTTTTTTTTCTCTTTCTGGGGAATAACGCCCACGTTCTGAGAAGTGCTCCAAAGCAGATCAGAGCTGTCCTAAATGAGCTGGACAACTCTGTGGAAAGTGGCCATAGTCAATCTCCTCATAATGTTATCATTCGTTAACATTTAACAGCCAATTGTCATTGTTCGCCAGGAGCTGTATGTATGTCAATTCTAATATAATAATAATAATACTAATAATAATAATAATAATAATAATAATGCCTTTCGTTATGTAGTTATATTCACATGATCGTATTAATGAATTAATACGTGGCGCAATATATCGATATCCAATTAAGTATGAAAAAATTATGAAACATATCGAGCGGAACGGAGAAGCTCCCTTTCGGTCGGCTCCTATTTGTGTTGTCAAAATGTCGTCCAAACTTTATTTGAAATTCTCTTTATTTTCGCTGGTGCCATATTGAACCACAGCTAGCTCGGTTGAGTACACAATTGTTGAGTCCTCGTATTACAATGATATCTTTGATTGCCTGTGCAGACGCTGTCGAGACGCAGGGTCATCCGAGACGGATCGATTCTCAACAATCCACCGGCAATCAATTTGCAGCTAATTTGTACTTAAGTTAAATTCTCTAGCAACAATTAGCAACTAATTTGTACTTGAGTAAAATTGTTCACCATAAACGCTTCGATCCCGATACACGTGTACCGTACCTCACACACGCCGCGTTCGAGCTGCCTCTCAACCCAAAATGTTCAATGACCACAATGTACTCGTTCCACATTGCCGCCGCCACAGATATACCATATCTGTTGTCGGTATTCAGCAGCAATTCCCAATGCAGAGAGACTACCTCAGTCCGAGACAGAAAAAGAGAGACATCATCTTACCAAACGTCGCCTCATTGTGACCTCATTACTTCATCATCAGCGTCGAGATATTCCTCAGCGCGCCTTTCTACCACAGCCGACACTGACCGCTTCATCAACGTGTAGCTATCGTTCACAGTTGAAACTGAATTGCTAAATGCGACGTCGCTGCGGGTGTACGCGTCAGCTTCTAGCTGATTATTTTTCACGTGCACAATTGATGCAGGGTAAGAACTACTCGTTAGACACTGGACAGTCCCTGCGATTGTGTCTAGGCAAGACGTTTGTCCGATGGTTGTCGGCGCTCGCGGCTTACCTCCGTCGTCATCGTTGTTGTTGTTACCACTGCTGCCGTAACCCCAACAGCAGAAGTTCTTGAACAGCATCGCCACAATCTGTGGCGTTAACTGATATTGCTGTTGCTCATGTTGTTGTTGTTGCTGATGTTGTTGTTGTTGTTCATCCTTTCATTGTTAAGTGTGGCCAATGGCCACATTATTAATCGCTACGGAATCGCCGTTCGCGGCCCGCAGCCAATCGGTTGTAGGTCGTTTTTGTCGAGGAGGAACAACTGTCGAGGGCTGGGAGCAGATTGGCAATTTGTTCTTGGTGCCTACGCGGGATTTGTTCTTGTTGCCGCTTTAAATTTATTGCGGTCAAACACGAATCGTGCCTTGCTCATTTTGCCCCAGGTGGACACAGCGGCAACGGCAACGGCGGCAGCGTTTGTCCAACACAACTTCTACTGTTACTGCTACAACATAGCACTACTGCGTATCTCATAATAATAATAATAATGCATGTGCATATGTGCCTGTGTGTTTTTGTTAATAACTTCACAGAGGTCGTTTGTATTTTCATGACAGAGATCGATTTTGTTATTATAGAAAATAGTCAATATGAATCGTGGAAGATCGTGCGCGTATATTTCCAATATCCTACGGGGTCGTAAGCTAAGTCTTGCCACGCCAAACGCGACGTGGTGGTATTATGTAACAGATAAGTATCTGGAGTAGCCAGTCAAACGTTTACACCGAAGACGAGACGTGGGGGAAGTTTGCGTTGTTTCAGTGAGCCGGTCGCTTGTACGACGCAATCACATGCATCACGCTCAACAAGCTGATCGAAGGCTAAACCGGCATAATGCATTTCAATCAATGTGGGCGTTTCTTTCCTTGAAATAATTGAGATATCTCTCTTACTAAATTGTTATTTAATCGTTACCTATTAGACTAGTATTAGTCAGTGGGATATCGAAGATCTACACGCACGATCTGCCACGTGCAACGGTTTGCAGATTCATTTACGCTGTTTTGCTTGTTGTTTCGCCGGATATTTCATTTCAGCGACTAATAATATCATAGACTAGTTCCAAGTTGTTGCAAAACATGGAAACTGTACGCAGGGTCTCTGTTCATCATTATCGCTCGCTCGATGGCGGACGGTTAAACACAAAATGGCCACGCTACCTAACAGGGTTAACATGCGATCACTCTTATAACCGGACGTTACGTATTTGATGCGAAGGTGCTAAGGTCGCCTATCAAAGCAGCAACATGATGATCCGGGCTCCCTAGGTTCGGTCCCCAGATATTATCCTTCCCTACGGTATGGTTAACATTACGCTACCACCATATATATTCTGGTAGAGGAAGCCAAGTCCAGGATGGGAAAAAGGCCACCCTCAAATGAGCCTCTTCTCGTGACAGGGCCTTGAAGCAATACCACAAACCAGTACCGTGGCCTTCCATAGGAGGCAAACATCTATGGAAAATGTTCCAGACACGGAATTCAGTTTCAACGTACAGCTGCATACAAACAGCGTATCACTGAGACGTTCACGAGCGAGTTCAGAGCAAGCTGCGTCTCACCTTCGTATTCTCAAGTCGCTATTCTCTACGAGCAAAATTTCGCTGCCAGACCAGTCCCCATCCAACGGTTGTCGTCCGGCCGCCGGGCTGCTTCTCTAATATCTCTCCGTGCACATTTCCACTTCGACGGATGGACACACCGATATCCGAGCCCAGACTCAAAAGTCCTGGTGCATAGCGTAGGCCGTCTGCCTACCGTCCATGTTGGCCACTCCTATTTTGGAACTCATGGTATCGTCGTCCGGTACAAAGCGGCGATCCGCTCCATTCGATCCGCGCGGCTGCTTGGACGGTCGTTCGCATATGCACGAATACATCGGCCCATCAGCAGCCAAGGCAGAGCGTACTGCCGCCGGCCAGCCAAATCGTCGTTGATAGTGGTTACCATGTTTAGCCGCGGAAGGAACAAGCGGACGTGAATTTTACATAAAATACTCATTATTAATTGTACGCGAAACAGAAAACCGAACTATGAGTGCTACCTCGTTGTGGACCGGCAGTCATACTGTGTGCTACAACTGACAACAACTCGTCCCTCTCAGGCTGTTAGCCATACACATGGCTACCTACAAGCTACCCTCGTTCGTAGCCTGCTGCAGGTCAGTGGAAATACATCGGCAGATCACAGAGCTAATGGTGTGTAAATAGTTCTCTTCTTTTGGTTTAAACCAGAATATTTTTCATATAGAAAATTGTAGTCTTGCTTCGAATGGATTCCCTTTGATCCCTGTGTGAATAAATTATATAACAATAGCCGTAGTTCGTGTGAGAATCGATCACGTGAAAATAGGAAACCACTGCAATTGTGCAATGGACGATTCGATTGGGATGTAAAATGAAACACAATAATCTACTAATTAGCAATAAAATTCTCCCTATTGATCGATACTGTCGGTCAGACGAAGTCAGACGCTATGATGCTCAAATACCATACATAATAAATGTCTCTGCGGAGCGACGACGCTTCGTCTGGTAATTAATTAGCTAGCTTGATTTTTAGCTCATTATGCAGTGACAGAAAAAAATGCAATAAAATCGCACTAACGAATGAAATATAACACGCCGCTATTCGATTGGCATAGAATCTATGAGAAATTCGAATGCTTCTCGATTGAATTGATACCGATATGCGGATCAGATCGGCGTGGTCATTAGAGATATATTCGTTGATGACCTTTGTTGGTAGTAATTGATTCACAAGATGATTTTTTGTTGTTCCACCCTGTCACGGGATTCGCAGGAAAACAGCAATCGCAGCAAAACACTCGACACGCCTCCCGTGACCTCTGAGAGATACCACCATATAATTGCTTTCTGCTGGCCACACAATAGCGGTGTACTCCATATGACCACGACGACGACGACGACAACAACAATGCAAAATATTCAAGCGCCGAAACGTGCGCCAATATTGTGCCCCCTCCCCCCGATGGGGAGGAACCTAATCGGGCGAGTCTTTCGCTGCTAATGGGCTGAAGATTGCTGGTTGAATTCTGGCTATACAACAGACGCGCGCGATGCAGAATGCAACGAGCAACGCCACCGAGAGGACAGCACGTTAGCGCGTCATGATGTGTCGCCGCGGCACGGCGATTCGTATAGAAAACAAGCAACAAAAAAAAGAATCTTCCAATCAATGGCAAAGCGCACGAGAACAGATGGGTGCTCGAAGCAGTATTTATCAATTGCTGTCATAACAATATCTACTACCATTACGACTATAGCAAGCCTTGCTGCTGCTGCTGCGTATGTGGCAGCTGGCTGAAAAATGAGGGCTTGTTACTTGTTAAAGACCTTCAAGGAACACCTTGTATGACAATGTGCAATAAATTGTGTTGGACAAACTTTTAGAACTCTGGCTTGGCTAGGGTCGACGTCGCTGGCCGATATCTGCGTAGCATTTCGGCAGGGTGTTATTGGGCCGACGGCTACTGTTTCAAGCGGAGGGCTCCCCAGACGCACAGCAGATGATAGTTCTTGTTGCTGCTTCGTGGTGTCTACCGTCGTATCGAACATATATATTCTAGTAGCTGACATTGCTGGCCTCTACGATTTCGGTTGTATCAGTCATCGGGCGTTCATTTGATCTTGATCAGGTAGACTACCGCCGACGTCAACATTTACAACAACAATTAATTGAGCCATTTGCTTCACACGCAAAATACAAAAAAGCAACTGCCCGCTCCACCGTATCGCAAAAACGACCCATTGCCCGCTCGTTATAAGCTGAGCACGTCACAGGTGGCAGGTGGATGTCGATCACGCGTACGCCGTCCCGCAGTGCTAGCTAAATTTCCTCAGATGCAACAGAATCGAATGTCGAGTATTGCCTCTTTCAATTAATCATATATATTCACCACGCTGGTGGACGACACCCTGCCACGAACGAATGGAATTATAAAAATTATCAAATGCAAAAGGAATTACCGCGAAGTTCTCCGGCGTGAACGTGTTGGAGTGCGACATTACCCATATTGCATGAATCCGCAGAGGACAGCGTTTATAGAATCCTGGAATCCTGGACGCCAGACGACATCGAACCATGGTGATTTTGTAAAATACCAACACGCCGGGCAGGGTGGCACTGCTCTGACCGGCTAATGGGCACGACGCAATGAAGAAATTCAGTTGTTCCTGTATAATTGGATTGTGCTAGCAACGACTTGTATGCGCCGTGCATCAGTCCGCTCGAAGTGCTCGTTCGACTTGACCTGACCCAGTGTGCAAATGCGAACGTCAAACTCGTTACAAGGGATTTCTGTGTAAAGGTCTTCCATTGTTCCCTTACTCCCTTCAAAGGGAAAGTTAACTCTTTTCGCTCCGTCCGCTCGACCGCTGCTATCAGCTGCTCAAGTTCCTCATCTTCGATGGTTAGAGGGAATAGCCTCGATGGTGTGTCTCAATAGTCGATGCCAACGGGGTCAACTAAACTTCTCCTTCCCGAAGGCTGCCTCCCTGCCTATGCTCTTTGTGCGGCGTGGGCGATATTCTGCGCGAACAATGTCAGCTGTTCGATATCTTTAAGTATGTACGAGCCCCGAAGCTGGGCACATAATCTGTACGCGTACGAGATACTTCGTATGCGTATACTACACGTTACCGACAATCGTCTGTATTTTACGCCGCTTTTTTTTAAACGAAACAGCTCGAACAATTTCGAATGAATTTTCGGGACGTCGCAGTTTCAAGATTTGCCCAGAAGCACCCCGGACCAATACCATAGCGTTAGGAATCCAGAGTGCGGTAATACCATTTTCGCTAACCGGGAACGATAACTGAGCATTTATTTCGGTATATCGGCAACTGTGCATGTAGTAAGTGTCGATCAATGGCAAAGCAATCGAGGCCCGTCTGCGTTTGATTGTGGCAGTGTATAATAAACGGCTAAAATCTGCAAGCAAACAATCCTCCGTGTAGAACTAACCGAGCATGGATCGGGGGATTTCGGGAGCTCCCCGAGGGGTGAGCTCCATCATTATTTGATGTTGCTATTGCCGCCGTCGCCCTGCTTGAGCCTGTCCGAAATACGATCCTTCGCTGGCTCGTCTGCCCGCTTTCTTCTCAAGCCTTTGAAAGTGGCCGCTGGCCATTTTCGGTCAGAAGCACGAAAGTAGAGACGACGCTTCTTTGTTCGAACGACTACCTCCCGGGGGTGAACCGATTGTACCAGAGGCGATCGAGAGCATCGCAGCAGCAGCAGAGTGGACAAGTAGTACTCTTCGCATTGTAGATGATGGATTCGATTCGCCGGGGGTGGAGGGGGGGGCTGGCTGGGGGCAGACTTGCGAGCGCTGGTAACGGTCGTGCCGCGAGTCTAACGGTACCACTCCGTACACAATAAGTACACTAGAAGCTTCTGGATGGCCAATATGGAACGACTAGGAGTCGTGTCCGGTATGATGTACACAGCAGTGACCGTGGACCGTGGACAAACGACCGATAGGAAAGACTCAATCGTCCCCCGGCTATTGGAGGGTCATTTTACGCCCCAGCAGCGTTTAATGAGTTAACTGCTTTTTTTTTGGGGGGTGAGTAAACCGAAAGTTTTGATTTGTACGAATTGAAATTTCCCGGAACATGATTAGAATATGGTGAGGTCAATTTGCTGTATAGAGCGACTTTACATATATTGATAGCTATCACAGGTGCTGGATAACTCTAGGGAACTAGGGACGGCTGTAAGGAGTATTATTGTGTAACTTTTTCACAAGATATATATATATATATATATTACAATGAAGTTTAACAAAAATACACATATCTACATATATGCCGCCCAAAACAACGTGAGCAACGATGCAAAAATGCCAACATGTTGTCACGATGTTGGCATAATAGAAAGTCATATAAAATTATGAACTATGAAAAAAGGAAGAAAGTCATATGAAATTGCTCGATAGTACAATCATACCCGAATGCCAATTTATTTCTTAGGATTCTTTGTATCCTACTAAGTCGCCCCAACTGGTGTTATCTAATAATAATAACAAACACTTAATTCAAAGGTATAATATAATTGCTACAAGTCTCACTTATTTAGTTCTATCGATTTAGTTACATGCCTTATTCGAATTGGTTGTTAGCTTGAAACACATTCAGCCTCAAAACTGATCAAAATTCAGCCATTACCTTGTTAATCCGCTTTTCGGCATCGCTTGCATCGCTGCCTTTTCCAAAAGTAATCATCACACATATCCATGAGTCAACCGATTCGCTCATTATTTTGCGGATTTTCTTAAACCCCCCACCCACACACACAGACTATCTACGTGAAAATATATTAGCTTGTTTGTTTGTGTGTGTGTGTGTATATGTTTTTTTGGATTTTCTTAAACCACCCCATCTCGAAGAGGAGCCCCTGGGTCACTGGGGTCCTTGCCCCGTTTGCTACTCAACGCTCGCAGCCTCACTCGTAGGCAGACCTGTCAGACAGGCCGCTCCGAGCCCTGACCATCAAGGCCTCCGGAGCATCTCCCTCGCTGTGGCATCATCTATTCCGGCTACCTCGACAAGCACATTTACGAGACTGAAGCTGTATGCGAAGCGCTCATCTCAACCGTCTTTCTGTCCCGAATCCCTTCTCCGTTATTGGCGTTTCTCCGTGCTCTCTCGATACAGTGGTTTCGTCTTCGTTGTTGTTTCCATTCAAGTCCCGGATGCCACGTCGCCCGCGATCACCAAGAAAACGCAACGGGTGAATGTATGTTCTCTCTCCCACCCGCTGGCTCTCTCTCTCTCTCTCTCTCTCTCTCTCGCGCGCGGGTGTGCTTCCTCTCCATCCTTCTATGTAGTTCGCCCCACCCGGTGGTGCTGGCCTCGGTCGCGGTCGCCACTGTCGTAATCCTCGTCAGCAGCAGCAGCAGTACCGCCACCACCCGGGACGCTACTTTGCCATAGCATTTCACCGCTCTCCTGTCAGGCCAATGAAATGTTCTCGATGTCTACGACGACGGGGAGCCTGCAATGGCAGTTGCATACACCGTAGACCGCGGCCGCGCCCCTGCCCGTATGTGCTGGTGCACGGCGGTGCCCATCGTGTTGCGATCGTTCGCGTTGGTGGATTTCCAACAACGCGGAGCGAGCTAGCTAGCTAGACAGCCAGCGGTTCGCTGACGCGTCCGCGGCTTCCATTTCCCTGCTTGCTTTTCTGCTACGGCTACTGATGGTGCTGCTGCTGCTGGTGGTGGCGGTAGTACGATGGTGGCCGAGGTTCCCCGATAGCTCCCGGCTCGCTCCTCGTCGTTTGCTAGCTCCCGGCTCGCTCCGCGGCCATCCTCGCGACGCGGGAGATTCCGCTTGCCGAGGGGCGGCTAGATGGGCGGAGAGGGCGGAGCCCTCGGCCACGCCTCCGCGGCCGTCGCCGCAGCAAACTTCTGCCCCGGGACAACCCTGGCAACGCGCGACGCTGCCAACGGCATCAGCTGCAATAGGAGAGTGCACTGCTTGCAGCGGCTCCCGCGGAGGGAGCTTGCCACCACTATCGCAATCACCCAACCAGTAGTCGATCGGTCGTTCGTTCGGTCTCTATGTTCCCATCTCTTCCTCCCTTGAACCAGCACCAATTGCCTGGCAAGCGGGTTCGCCTCCCCCACCCCCCACCCACCCACGAGGACGAGGCGGAAGGCAGGAAGCTCCCTGTGGCTGGCTCGCCAGCAATGGCGGAACCAACATCACGGAGACAAAATCGGTACTCGACCCCCGGTGAAACTTGCTCCCAAAAACAATCGGGGTATAAGAGGACTGTGGCAGCCTGCAGGCAGAGTTTGCTGGTGGCATGCCATCGCTCTAAGTCGTGTCGACTGTTCAAGATGAGACGGTGACGGTGAAATGCGTGACTACGGCGCGTAGCGCCTCGATACGGCTACGGTATATAGCGTAACGTGACACGAATGTGGCGATAACTGGCAATGGTGGTAGTCGCAGAAATATAGGGGATCAGCTATGGAAAAAATTAGTTGGTAGCTTCGGTACCGAGGCCTGAAAGTCGTAGAAGGAAGACCGTTGAAGGTCAGCGATGAACCGAATCGCCACGGAGCCACGATGGCCCAGGAACAATACCTCTGCATGGTCAAAATATGAAAAGAGCTGTGGAAAATAGAGGCGGCATCAGTAGTAGCAGCGGTCGAGTGAGTTGACAATGGGAGATCCTTTTTGTCTGGCGAGGTTCGCAGGATAGATATTGTATTATATATCTGCATAATACAGAATAGATTCTGAATCTGATGGCTCAGATAGAATTTGGAAAGGCCAAGGCTGAGACCGTCCCATTCAGATGTTCGTGCGGAACGCGTCCACAACGAGCAGCCGATTTTGCGCCAACGTTTTAACACGCGGTTTCTACATATGTAGTGTATATATATATATATATAATATTAGGAGTACATGACTCACTATCGACAATGGGGAGATCGTAGAGAGACAATACCCGCTACGCGATGGTGTTATGCAGATAATATACACATATATATATATATATATATATATATATACACACACACATATATATATATATGTGTGTGTGTGTAGTAAAATTATAGAAACAAGCAATTAGTTCACTTCTTAAAGGTATAGCTGTATCGACATTATGAAGATCATGGCCAAACATATTCGCTGTACACGCTTTGCACTGTGTTTTGCATCCACGGTTCTTAGTTACTATGAGATGATGAAGTAATTAAATAATTATGAAATGTCCATCCTCTCCCCATCGTTCACTTTAAGGGATCTGAATAGCTGTGGCCGCGTCGACGAGCTCATACAGAACAATGACTTGCTTACGAACGTTCGGACTACGACCTCGTTTGAGTGTGGCGCAAGAAATAATATCATGCTGGAGTTGCCATCGATCTTCAATCCGCGTCTTCGACTCGCTGGCCATCCACGACAACCGTCATGAACTTGTGCAGGTGAAACGTGTATATATAAATATATATGTGTGTGTATATATATATATATATATATGTTCACACACGCAGCCCAAGTGCTCTAGGTATCTTTGACTGTTACAATTATATACGGAGAATATGCCTGGGAAATGGCTGTATCTTTGTCAGTATAGACAGTAACGAATGTAGACATCACCTCATGAATCCGATGGTCAGCAACGTTGACTCGGACCGGCATCCCGACACTTCTGTAACATGCTGCTGTCGAGCCCGCTGGCCCGGTGGTGTACTCGTGTACGTCTCGAAACCGTCTAACGGAACAATGCCGGAAGCTACACCAAGGACGCTAAATGTTGGCTGAGAACCTGCCGGGAAAAAAAAATATATATATATATTATTATTATTGTTGTTATTATAATATCTACTGTTCTACGCTAAGAACCTATGGGTATAAATTGCTGTCCAACAGCAGCAGTACCACCGGCAGAGTTATCAGCTGGTGAGAGCCTTTGAAACGCCACGCTCGCAGCTTTGTAATGCCGGTTGGAGCCCGCATCGACTTTCTTTATCACCGTCATTGAGCTCCTGCTTGCATCCCCTGCCGTTTGCGCTAGACTCCTTTGCTTTTGTGGCGCCCCATCCGCAAGGGCCGTTTTGGACAGCGCCGTCTGTGCATAACGCGATTTGCGTACATTGCCGCTTCCCTCGATGATAATCACACGTGCAGGCGTCAAATTGATTACAACACGACAGTTTAGTTCGGACGGGCTGCAAGCGGAGGAGCCTTGGGGCGCTTTGGGTTTGAGGGGGTAAGAATAACAACGTGCGTCGCTCACGTACAGCTTCGAAAGGGAACAGGCCTCGCAAGCTCTCGATTGGCTCGTTCCGACGAGACACACGCCCGCGCGCGCACAGAATCAAGAGATTCGAAGCTGAAGAGGCGTCTGCCGCCATCTGCAGCCCAGATGGCTGCCGCGGCGGCGGCGGCGACGACGGCATTTGTTGAACCGCACACAGGTCCCCGTTGAAGGGGACAGCAGAGAGTCATGGTAAAGTCCGAGTATTGGTCGAGTCGACTCGAGGCGTTGGGGGGTGAATCTTACGGGGGACGGTGTTGCCACCTCGGCTGATCACAAAAGGGCGTGTCCCTCCTTACCTCTTGCTTAGCTTGAAGGCGGCAACTACAGCAGCACGGCTACAGGATGCCGGTGTGGTGCGTCCAAGGGACATGCCAAGGCCTGAAGGCACTCTGAAGGAAATCGAATTTACCTGATGTTATGAGGTGCGCCAAGATCGAGGCGAATACAGGAAAATGATGAAAGGCAAGACGACGCGAACAGGTTGATATGGGGGTGCTATGGAGGCGAGTACCCCCATCGTGATCGCACGGTCAGCCGCCATGAGCAGAACTCTGTGGTTCACTCCGGCCAAGATGGATGATGCTTACGGCGGCGGCGAAGTCGCGAAAATCACCTCTCTGAAGTTGTTGCATGCTCTAGGTGGGGTGTCTGCTTCGCGAAGAGGCTCCTGCATTGAATAGGCTATCCCTGTTTAGCCATCGCTAATCTGTTAATTTTACCTATTTAGAAAGCCAGCCTTTTGTTCCCCCTTGGGATTTTAGTGAATAATCAGCGAATGTTAAATCATTGATAATTATCGATGGTGAAGGGAGGCTTGGAACTCAAATTTCAACTTTCCAACGGTGACGTCAGTCGTCAATATTTAGCAAAGTATGCTATGCACGGTGTATCAGTACTACCATCGGAGTGTATGCCGATTAGCATACATATGTGCAATATATAAAGCCGGGCACAATATTTACGACTTGTGACCAACCTTCGTTTTGTGTACCCATTACATAATCATTACTAGTTGTTCAATTATCACCAAGCACCCTCGGCTAGTACCACTGAGCCTGTAAACATACATTTACATACACACACACATATATATACGTCAACATCAACACCAGATATACATGAAATAATTGAAGAGACATCCATCACCAGCTATCGCTATACCGTCGTTATCATCATCATGATCAGTATTATTAGATATCTCTGCGTGTCCTTCTCCTGTTGTCGATGTCCGACTTCATCATCTGACATTTGCCTGGTCACCAGGACCTCCGGGACTATAGGTCATATCGCCTGTACTGTCTACTCCTTACGGCCATAATCCAGGACGGTCTTGTTTGGTGTTGGATACATTCATTCATAGCCATGTGTCGGTTCGGGTGAGACCCGATCCGCTGATATCGCATTTCTTCTTCTCGTCCGGCAACCCCCAGAAATCAGAACTCACTCAGAACGATGTCCTAACCTAACCTGGCGCTAGCCTGCCATGTGTTTGTCGCCCATAACCTGGTGAAGCTGACGCAGCACGGTACGGCCGTGCGATCCTCGAAGGTGCTCCGATCGCCTGCTCATGGATCGGCACCGCGCTGGGCGAGGTGACTCCCAGCTGGTTGGGTATGCCTCTGTCGGCCGGTGCTCCAACAACATAGAACATAACTGCTATGGAGGTGCCTTTGTTTTTTGCTCGGATGCGTATCCCGACCGGCGGCTATAGATAATACTCAGTGATGCTGCCTCGTGCGCTCTTCTCCACTTATCGATGAAGAGCTTGGCCCACGCTTGAAGATTGTGCCGTGACTCGAGTTCGGTCGTGCCGGCAGACCTCGCTCGCCTCAGCCGCCAGACGAGTTTCGTTCATATTACCGATTATAACGATGGAAGCACAAATCTCTTCGGCGGCCGCCCGTATTGCTGACCGACGACCCGAACCGAACCGAGTTTCTCGTACAATATATAATCGCTCATAGTGAGGGTCGCAGCAGCCCGATAGGTGTATGATACAATATTATTCTATTATTCTATAGGTAAACCGCTGATTGTCGATAGAAATCAGTGTTGCAGTACTGTCCTGGTAGAGCTATATTCGAGTTAGTCCCCTGGACGGTCGTCCAGTGGTGAGCGTCTTGGACAGCTAGACCGGAGGCACGGAAGCATTGGGATCGAATCCCGTCAAACGCATTGGAGAATCTTTGGTGGCGGTGGCTTGGACGGTTGAGTGGTCTCTGGCTATCAAGAGCCAGAGGTCGCAGGTTCGAGTCCCGTGTCGTGACATATAAGAGAACTTAAGCAGTGTAAAAACTGCAGTTCCTTTAATAAACAAATAAAGCTTTACCTTTACCTTTGGAGCTCTTATCATCGTTGTTTATCCGAGGATGCCTGTTGCCAGGTTCGAGTAGGGTAGAGAGAAAACACGCAAAGGTGGCCCCGACGGGTTCTCATAGTAATACCTAAAGGCTAAGCGTTGACGCCTGTCCGATAGGGGAGGAGCTGAGGGTCAGCTCAAAAAAGAGTTCTTTTCAAAAGGATTCGTTACAGTCCAGTCATTCTTCATATATTGTCGTTGTCGTTGAGTTCCGCCTGCCGTTACTTGTTCCTTTGCTACAACGAGGAGAGATTTGGAGTACACATCCACCAAGGACAATATTATCGCTTGGTAGGTAGGTGCCGCTCCAGCTGATCGGCATCTGTCGGCACCCGGGATGACCAGTCGCCTGAAACTGCTTTTGGAGGTAGCTGTTCGCTAGCGTGCTCGATACATTTTACAGGAAATGATTTCGTTGGGTTTAGACAGGTCTATGCACTTCTATCAAAAACAAAAATCGTTGGTTTCAAATAATCCAAACGCTAATTATAACCGAGGCCCAGATGAGATGAACAACATCGAGAAAGCTACGGAGTAGCTGTCTCGCTGATCATCTGGCTACCAGCCGCCGTCAGCGGCCAGTTGCCAACTCGTCCTCTATCTGTTAGACTCCACTGACAAATCCGCTAGCCAAACAAACGAAATGAGAATTCGCTCGTACAGAGACGCTGCGCCAGAGTGTGACCAGGGTCTCGAGTATGATTCACCGCTCGACGATATAACACAATAGATCTCTGTGGCAGTCGCCGCCAGCACTGACGGCTGTTCACCTGAACGGACACTGTCTACCTACCCGGTCCCGATGTCAATGCTGTGTGTCTATGTGGGGGTGGGGGGGTAGTCGTGCCTCGTCCGTGTTCCTCGTCGGTGCTCACGTACCGTCGCCAAACCCCTCAGCTTCTCCGTGCCGCGAAGCTCATGTAGTGCCAATAGGCGCTGGTAGACGACAGCAGACAGACATTACCACTGCTTGCTGCTCGTTCGTTTCAAATTCATACGAAATCTGCCGCCGTTGTATTGTTGTAGCGGCGGTGGTGGTCGCTCTGGTGGAGGACTTGCTCACAGTGTGAGTGAGGTATGTGTGTGTGTGTGTCTCATTGAGTGTACACGCTTGCCGGCGTTAGCTCCAGGGGTTTGCGCTTGGGGTGGCACAATCTCTGGGACGGGAGATGCCATATTTTGCAATTTCATACCTGACCCGTCCATGACAATATATATCATCACACGAGGCAAGTGCGTGAGTTGGCGAACGAGCGAATCAAAATTGAGCGGAGTTCACGGTGGACGCTGCGCAAGTTCTGCAGCAGAATCTGTGACGCGAGTTTCTGATGTCATTATTGCAGACCCTCAGCCTGATTTGAAGATCTGTCGTATATGAAGATCCGCCAGGATCTTGCTGCATTGATATATGCTCAGTGTGCTGCAATGTATACTCAAAGATACTTAATAGACAAGGTCAGGTTTGTGGCCAAATCCATCAAAATGTGACTGGTAGAATAACAGATTAGGCCTCAGCACCAAGACTAAGCCGAGGGTCGGTTATGTAAAATGAACAGCTTTATCACAAAGTGTATTGCTGTATAATGCCATATAAGACTAAGAGATTGACCTAATTTTTTTCCATGTATAATAACTCCGGAACCCCATCTCCTAGCTGTATAGTCATCTGTCCCGAGCGACATATACAGATGCAAGAAATTAGAACTTGACTCGTCAACTTCTATCCAATGAATGGCGATTTTCACAAAGATAGCGTCGTGTGTATTGAAACTGAAGTGAAACTTGGGACACCATTTTCACCCTGGACTACTTCTTTGCTTTTCGTACACTCCGACAGCCAGTTCAATTTATACACAAATGTTGCCTGCCTCACTAGAGACAAGAACCTCATTTCACGTACAAAGATCAACTAGTTGTGTCGACGCCGACGTCGCCGGAGCGTGTCAATCGTCCGCGACAATTTGCACAGTGCCGCTTTGTGTTTCATGGGTTGAGTTTCATTGATCGCCGTTTCTCATGGCTGTTTGCGCTCCTCGAGAACTAAGAGCTCGCTCAACTAAGGCCCTCGCGATGTATTGTACAACGTTTAGACCGAGGCGTGAGTATGATCTATGCATTGGTAGGTACCAACTGCGGCGAAACAGGCTGTTCACAGGAGTGAAGCTCCATTACCCCGCTGGCGGCGACTCTCTCGAGTCGTGCGTCATGCGAGCCTTCCTGCGGCATGCCGCCACGGGCCACAACAGTCGGTAAAAGTACCCGGCCGTGGAACGCGAACCAGTGAGAACTCCACCCCAATTATCGACGGCGAGCGCCCACTCGAGCTGAGCGCGCTCGCTCAGTGACTGAGTGCGCAGCCACTGAGCAACTTCTCTCTTGCCAAGTAACGATTTAGGCAGATACGCAGGCTGAACCCGACTGCGGACCGGTGTGCGGCCCCGCCATGAACAATGGAAGTGATAACGCGATTTGATCAATGATCAAATACAGCAATGTAGAACAATGCGAATTGATGAAATGTTGAAGTTTTATCATGTCGTCATTAAATGTTCATCAATCATTCATGTTGTCATTTACGTACGATTAAACAAACACAAATATTTTCACCTTAATCCAACATGGGGTTATGATTGTCTGTCCCCGAGCAGCGAAGATTCAACCCTGGTGGGTGCCCTTGGACGTCTGGTGTCCATCGCTAAATTCTCGACCCCACAAAAACAAAACCAAACAATATCAGGCTGCACCGCGAAAGTAGTTCAGCTGACTGTGGACAAACCCTTGTGGGCAGCAACGACAAGGATTACGAACCTTAAGGAAAAAGGTTGCCTCCATATTAAAATCAACAGGTCATGTCAACACAAAGAAATAACATGTACGTGGTTGTAAATCTGATCCAAATTGCAGTAAGTTGCGATCATAGTAGAGCAATTATTATCATAATATTAATGCGAAGAGGTAACAAATGCCAGCGAGAATGATCCAATATCATCTTAGCTTATGACGATAATGATGTGGCCCGCACCTGCTAACTTGATTTCTAATTGTACAGAGCAAATGTGTGGTCTACATTCGACACCTCTCACCAATATGGCCAACACTCGCAAATGGTGTGTGTGAACTCTAGTAATTGACCAGGCAGACAGAGACAACCGATTGGTATAAATATCTATATATATATATATATATATATATATTAATATCCCAATCACGTGTGTAGCTATTTTTGTGATTATTATTGTCATCATTGGTTCTATCTGTTGATTAAACACGTGTAAACTATGTCATTAGTGGTATAATAGCATACATTTTCTATTTGCTATTCAGGGTGCCGCCTCTCGTGCAGCCGTTGCTACTGCTGCTGTTGATCATGATGGTAGACGATAGTGGCGATACAATAAGGATTGGATCGCCGCTACTTTGTAATGAGGACAATCTTTCATCACTTGGCGATCGGTCAGCCGCCGCTTCACAAGCGTTAACACTACGCTACGGCGGCATACGAGTCGCTTGAGGGGCTGTCAGCGCATTACATTAGACCATACCATGTATGTGCTTAGGTGCAGCTGCTTGTGCACCACGGGCCGAGGTACTACAGATGGGCGAACCGATGCTAATAGCGACTGAGTCTCGTTGTAGCAATTCATAGAATAAATCATGAATTAGAAGAATGAACAAAAATAAATTAACGATAAATATGTGCCACTGCAAGCGGCTGGTGCACGGACGAGTGCATTGGAAAATGCTGACGGCCGACAAATGTGAGGTGGGAGCGGGGGGGGGGGGTTGAAGGTCGCGAAATTTAGGGCATGAGTTGTCAAAATGGGGAACTCTGCCACTAAAAGCCTTCTAAAAAGCTGCAATTCCGTCAACCAATAAACCAAATAATTTGAATGAACGAATGAGTGAAAATATACATAGGGATCTACGGCTCGAACTTCGATCTTCTTCAGCCTATTTCTGCCCTATTTGATTAATCTCGCTATTCTAGTCTCGACGACAACGAACCTCGTAGAATAATAATACACAACGACCTGAGTTGTAGGCTCTTCATATATATATATATATATATATATATATATAAATAGATATACTGCAAAATTCTTCGGAGGAATCTGAAACTGGTTAATCCCCGCCACCAGGGCCAACAACGCAAGATTCTCCCTATTCCTAACTCTTTCTTTAATTATCGTATATTTTAAGATCCATAAGCATATGAAATAAGAGCATACCTCCATATAAGGATTTTAATAAACCACCATTTGTATATATATATATATATTTTCTCACTGGTAGCTACCTAGAACGAGCTGGAGTTGGGAAATGACGAGCCGAAGTTCCTTCCATTGGTCGCGAGACAAAATTCCTCGAACATTTAGACCAATTAGACATGAGCGACAGGAGGCAGTCTCTCTTAAGAGCAAGTGAGCTTTTTGAAGCGTTCAGTGAACGTCTCTGTGGGCCCCACCCGTCCAGCCCACACGTTCACAGAATAGATCTGGTGACGTACGGCTCCTGCCCTCTTTAACCTGCAAATGTTTGTACGAAAAGGTTCACACAGAATAATCGTTTGCTATCTACGAAAAATTGAACATTATTTGTTTGTAACGGGTCAGGCTTATGAAATGTATACCGATGGCCACGGTCCGGATTGATTTCCGAACCCCAACGCTTGTGGCAAGATAATCTGAATAGAGAGAGAGACAAGCATAATTTTCACTCGTAATGCAATGAGTGCAGATGAAATTAATATCAACTTATTTCAGTTTCAATTAATTTCACTGACCGGACCGTCAATCCAACGCGGCCTCGATACTATCCGTCAACGTGCTGTCCTGTGCGGTAGCGATCACGGCCGTTGCGAACGATATCCGATTCGAGTGCAGACTCGCTCATCGACGGTCGTCATCGAAGTGTACAAAATACACGCACGAGTCCGGTAATAGCAAGCGTTACATGTCTCGCAATTGCAAACCCCGCCTTCCCAGATACTCGAAATCAGCGAGACTGAACTGTCCGTTCTATCTGTCTATTCGAGGCGACAGCGGCAGCGGTCACTGTCTCCTCGTCGTGGGATAAGCCACCCCCCTGTGTAGACATTACATTGGGCTACGGTCGGGGTGAGTGTTAGAAATCTACTCGAAACCAGCAAGTGCCGAGCGCCCATATCCATCCGGTAGAGCTTGTCGGCTCGTAAGCCCCTTCTGGGTACTCGAGGGCAGCCGAGGCACTGGTGACGACGTCAATCCTGCTGGTGCATGCGGACGCCTTATCGTTAAGTTCTCGAATTGAGAGCTAGTAGAGAATGAGAATTGAAGACATCGTTGATCCTTCCTTCGGCCGAGCAGCCTATCTCCTCTCTCTCTCAATATTGCTCTATTTCTCGCCACGAAATTGTGGGCTCTGCGCCCGCTTGTGGTCCGTTTGCTTAGCCCGTTGGCCGCGGCTTGTAGCGCGAATTAAACCGGCAAGAGCAAGCATTCGATAAAGAGGCGTTTAACATTGATTGAATTCCGTTATAATCACCGCGACAGATTAGCCCCCAAAAAAAAAATCCACCATCACCATCCGCGAACAACAGGCGCGTCAGCGGCGAATCAACATGGATCACGATAGCGGCTTCGGCTGCGACTGCGGGGACGTTAACGGCAATGGAAGCAACGGTGGTGCTCGGTTGACGCTATACTTGGGACATTTATGGTCGCGGTCACGATGCCTCGTGTCGTCTCCCTGCCTTCAGCCGTTTCGGCTTCAGAGCTTCGGGGCGACTTTTCGGAGTTCTTCTCGGCAAAATAGCTTCACCTGCCGCCGTTAGTATTATCATCGCCGGCATCATCAGTGGTGGTGGCGGCGGCAGCAGCGATGTCATCGTTCATATACGCCATCATATGGCTATCGGGGTGTCAGGTGCATACACTAGGTCGAAGGCCACAAGGCCCATTAGGAGGGTGAGGTATTATGTTCGAGTTCGGGGAAGTGTCTCCTGTTTTAGGCCTTTTGTTTTTTATCGGTTCAGAAATCAAGGAGGGGACAGAGGCAGATTTCAATGGAAATAATGTGGCGACGTTAAGGATACATCATCATGTGGCCGGGTCCAGCAGGTTTAGGGCCTTAACGCAAAGTCAAAGTCACCCAAGGCAAAGCTCCGGGTAAATCTATAGTGTCAATACACCGACAGCGGACGGATACAGCAGATGATTTTAGGTCCACTGTTCACATACAGCTCGGTTTTAGGGGGTCGCTAGTGTCAGAAATCTGGTGGTGTTTTCGCCTCGTAAACTATAACAATATCGATTTCTATCCAGTCGTTTGGCAATACGATGGTGACGAAATGCCACGAAAAATGAAGGAAAAATGCCAACTCTAAATAGTCCGCCCCAAGCGTAGACGGTAATGTCTACCATAAATGTAATACATCACGTACCCCATGTGTGTACCCCATGTGCGCACCCTATCTAATTTGTGTATTTGCCGAAAAGCTTTTCAATTAGCGCTGATGACTCGACCAGTGGTTAGTCCCGTTGCTACAGAAGGAGCTATGTGGCAGAATTTCGTTTTTTTTCTTCTATTTTTTGCAGAATTTTTTGTGACTCTCATTGCTCCGATACGGTTTCAATATGTATGCTCGAGATAGAGAAGCTATTGAATGCGTTTGCCTCCGCGGATTTTATTATTTCTTATATTTACTATGCTTCAAATATATAGAAAACCGACGAAGCAAAAAACGGCTCGAACCGACAAATGACCAAACTAGTAACTTGTAGCATTACTGTTCAATCTGCATGTTTCTCGGTACACACACATTGTAGTGTGATGATCGACTTCGTGGGTAATGTCAACGTGTACACATAACTTGAATGGGTTGGTAATTTTTATTGAGTTCATTAACTTAATTTAATCAGTGTAACTAACTTGCTCTTGGAAATATATCTATAATATTGCTGTATAACTGAATTGTATTCATGTGTATGTATTCAATTCAATTACACAGCAGCGTTGATGAGCAGCAACGCCACCGCAGCTTGGGATTCTCCCGTCGGAAAATACCACATTGCTCTTACGGAGAATCGTCCATGACAAATATGAGCGTTTGAAGGCTGTCGTTCGTAAATTTTATGAATTCCCCTCGGTTTTACCCATGGGGTATATTTGTGCCGAGGCCAGGTAATAATGTTCTTAGGTGTTGTAGAGGTTACGCGAATGAAGTGACGATAGCCGATATTTTAATTCAACCTTTTTATCATACTTATCATAGGTGTGAATAATAATCTGTTTTTATGCTGCAAACACTAATTAGCAATAATTTCGAGTTCATTTGTATACGTCAGCTACTAGGTCTCGGTCCCCCTTTAACGTTGACCAAAGCATATTGCCCACTCTGCTCAAGCACGAGTCGAAATTCAGTGATTAATCTGCCTACACGATACTCTGCTCACGGCTGCTGCTATCTAAAGGCCCACAATCAGCAGCTGTCATTGTGTCACTCATGAGATCCTTCATCTGACATTGTTTCCATCAATTGTCCACTTGCACCCGTTGACATAGGTCATCAACATGGCCGGTCGTCAGCAGCTTCGACTGCCGAGGCCCAGTCTGCCAGTGACAGAAAATGAGCGCGGACATTGAGCGAATGACGCTCTGAGTGTGATGAGACGAATGTCGAATGCACGGGAACAACGAAAGGCTGCTTTTGGCCTGTTCCGCCTGTTTAGGCCATCCGGTCGACCGGTGTATGCCGGTATAGGCTGCTGGCTTATCTCAATGTGGTGGTCCGTCAATTTAGCCCGATTCCCTCGGCCATTCGAGCTAGGAAACCCAAACCGAGCTCTCGTTTGCTTTCGAAGTCGATCAGCACACTGAATATATATACATATATATATATATTTATATATATGTTTAGGAATACCATATTTATTTGAGTTTCACCACACTTTGTACGGGTATAGAACGAATGCTTTTATTAAAGCGATGATTGTCACTCACTGTTTTGCCATCTTGAACCGGGATCTATCACCGATGGATATTAAATAGAAAAATTACATATTTTTCGGTTACTACGCTGTGAACCCTTCGTATCTATAGCAGCGGATGGCGCAGTGCAAACCAATCGTGGTTCGACGATGTACTTGAATTGAATTTGAATAAATGCTAATATTATATAAGTGTAATTTCACTACTTATTTTATAATCACATACAAGCCAGTACGCTGGTTGCACACACTTATTGTTATATACTTATTGTTCAAAGAAATCAGTATTTCTCAGCATGTTACGCCGTTTGCTTTTCAAAGCAACAGATAATACAGTACGAACAGCGGTTTATTGACGGAACTGCAACATACATTTTGCTTGAGTTCTCATAAACAAACAAAAAAGAGAAAAAAGTTGTAAAATATAATCGTTCAACTATTTCGCAACACGTGGTTCAAAGCAGCGTTGACTTCTCTGAGCGCACAGGCACACATATGTATCCGTTATTCGATGTTATCTCACGTCCTCTGTGACCCCCCTCTGACATTGGCCACTTACCGTGCGGTCAGCATCATGGTATGTATATATATATATATATATATATATATATATGTATAGCACCAACGAGAAGCAATTTCGTCAAGTCTAGCCATCGAGTAGAAACGATCAAAGGCTGTCTCCCAGCCAGCAGTCATCACTGATCCTGCCCGAGATGTAACTCGTGTCACTCCGCTGATCAGACGCGACGCGTCAATGCCGCTAGCTGGTCTTCTTGGCCGGCAGCCGAGTCAGTTAATTGATCGCGGCGGCAGATGACGATGTCGGGATGATCTTTTCCGTTTCATTACTAATGAGTGCACTCTTGGCGGCACCCAATAGCCTGACCGCCAACTCAACGAACGCTATACATAGTTAGCTGTAGAGGCTGCTACCAAAAGCCCGTGTGGGGTCGTCGTCAGTTTTGGCAAGCAGAGTCCAGCACAAAGCGCCGCAATGGCCGGCTGCGCGCCCTGAGTGGGCTGTTGTATACGAACACTGAATTTCCGTCGGCATTTGAATTCAGCGTCGATCGGATATCGCAGTTACGGTCGGGTCAAGCGGATCGGGTCAATTCCGAATCAGATCCATTTCTGTCCAACGGGTCCAACTCGCTCTCGCTTCGACTTTGTGACTACTTATTGCTCGCTGGGTGTTTTGGGGCCAAACGAACGTGGACGTTCCTCGACGGCTGGCCTATGCTGAATGGCGACATTGTTGATGATGATATGACCGATGCTGTATGCGATAACATTTCTTTCACATCAGATATCGACACTTAACAGTGCTCAGTTCGTAATTCTGGCGGGAGCTAAGCACACGGATTGGGTCCAAGATCGAAATCGTATCTGTGCTAATGGTATCTCTCTACTACGTGTTTTGTTCTAGGGCGGTTTGTGATTACGTTTTATAATAGTTATGGTACCATTTTATTTACGCGAAAAGATCGTCGGTTGAGGCCGCGTGGTACAACATATATACTTAGACGTTGTGTGTATATATATACATTGTGTATATTAAAGAAAGTTCATTATATATATATATATATATATATATATATATATATATATATATATATATGCATATCAAACGAATAATACGCAGTGTATGCCCCAGCTGCTAACAAGTACGCCACAAGTCTCAATGAGCCTTTATTTTGTCCTCGAGTTGTTATTGTCATCATTTTATATCATTGTATCATTTCATTGTCGAGTTTGTTTCCCCACCCTAAACCCAGTCCTTGTGTTCGTTTAGGGTCGTCAATTCTTACTATTTGCAAACAACTTCAAATCAACTTTACTTACTCACCAATCAAATCAGGGGGGATCGCAAAAGCTAATTAGATTTTACCCGCACACACACACACACACACACATACACATACAACGATGATAACAATTTGCTTGCATGTTTAAGCGGCGTGTCGTTCCGGCAGGTAAATTTCAACCGTCAACGGCGCAGTGCACCTGCCCTAAGACAAACTACTGTATAAAAACAATGAATCCTTCCCTGCCGCTTCCATCTACAATCGATGAGTGTGTGTGTGTACATCTTCCCTATGTATTACCTTATGCTGGTGTGTTCTCTCCAATCTGCCACTGACCGTTTTTGATTTTGCGGTCTCGTCGCTCTGATCACACAGAGCAATTGATCTCTCTAGGTACTTACATATCAAGGGGATTACCTCGCAACACCACCGGCACCACCATCGCGACGATGATCATCATCCTTCTCATCACCCATGGCGAAGCTGGTGGCAGTGGTCTGCTGTTATTGTTACACTTATTAGCAATTTAATATATGCACCCTTGCTGGCCGAAAATTAGCTGTTCATTTATTCCGCGCGCGACAGCGCGCCGCGCCAGCGAGCGATCGGCTTCGAGTGCGAGTTTCCAGCGCGCAGGATCAGACCACACCGCCGGCGCAGGACAGAGCATATCATCGCGCCGCGGCCACTTCAAGTGTAATGTATCGTTCATGCAAATCGTTCAAGTGCCACTCCATGCTACCCTGTCACTTGCTTGTCTTTTTCTCCTGTTCCTCACAGCGTGAATCCTAGCCATGAAACGGCTAGAAGCTAGCCGCACAAGCCGCCATTAACGACAATGACTCGATGACATTTGGCTAAGCAACTACTGGCAGCCAGGGAGCAACCTGGCCATCTATCTATCGATCTATGAATCGTCTTGCTTGTTGGACCCACCGTCGGACGCCGTTAGCTCAGTTGCATTTCGCTGCAACGCTGCTACCTCAGCGGTTCTACGCGGTCGAGGCTCGATACAGCACACTCAGGTGCGGTGGCGGTGCCAGCAGGCAGTGGCTAAATGATGTGAGTAGAGCAGCGGTGGAGGGTCGCTTTGTCGGCAGATAGCGACAGTTGCTATCGACGCGATCCCGAGTCCCGTCTCGAACCTGCATATCAGGACCGTGCCGCCTCTTCAGAGATCAGATCACCTGGCTAGAAACGAGCACATATTTCCCTTCGGACCGGTGGGGTGTCCATTCCTCCTGACTCAGTGAAACGCTAACGACAGGAACGGCACAGGTTAACCTCGAGGATCCCCTGCCGAGATTCAATTTGACGGCTTCCACAATGTCTCGTATTGGCGTGGCGATCTGGTGGCCGACGAGGGAGGGTGGGGGGGGGGGTGTAAGCCGTATCCTCACTTTCCGCGCCGCTCCCATCCACTTAAGTGAAGGAGAGAAGGGAATCAATTTTGATGAATTGACCACCATCAGCATTGGCCATTCGCTGATCGGACCCGCCGCTCGACGATTCCACTCAACGACAGCTCGGGTCGCTTGTCAACTACAACGACTACTACAGCTGCGACGACGACCACAGTAGACGAATGCTGGTGCGATGCTACTTTAGTTAGCTAGCTAGCTAGCCCTCTTTCTTGTCAAACGTTGCTGCAAGTAATGCTAGCAATTTGTCGCCAGGCGAAATCACGCGGGCTTGGAAGCACCGACTCGAAATGAGTCGCGCCCGCAGATACCCTTCCATTATAGGTACTTGGCGCAGCGAGAACACTCGAGAACAACAAGAGAGGGAAGAGTCCTGTCGATGTGACTCACAGGGCCAAGCACATTTGCGATGGATGAACGGGCTGCGGTGACTGAGTGGAGGCTGTTGAGTTGGTAAGTGCTAAAACATTCGGTGCTCACCTTCGTGTGTTTCGAGGCTGTTGAAGATCGTGGGCGGCGCAGGGCTGAACTAGTCTTGCAGAATCAAGGGACTACAAATTCGAGTTCTTTACGAGTAGTGGCACGAGCTCGTTAAGGCGATTTCGAGTGTGACTTCGTTTTCGAGCTTGCCACCGCACTTTATGCCGGCATCGCAGCGGACCCCTTATGCGATCATATTTACGTTCAAGAACCTCGACAAAAATCGAAGGTGACAAAACATTCACAAGGGAAATCGTTCGGGAATAAGGCATACACAGGTACACCGAGGTAAAGGTCTAAGGTCAGGCAGTTCTCAAGCTCCCCGACTCAGGGCGACTCAGTCCCGTTACACTAAAGTTGACTGCGCTCGGATCCTCCGCCGCTTAGCAGTAGTACTACCACAGGGCTGGAGATTCACGGCATAGATGAGCCCGATAGACACCAGTTGTTTGCCCATAATCCACCTCCATGCGGGTGTTGTTGTTATTTCATATTCGAGTTGATACAACATTTGGCACGTGGTTACGGTCCACCGCCGCTGCAGCTAGCTAGCACACGTGCTGTTGTTCTGGTCACCAGGGGTCGTCACGAGGTGAGAGATCTGGAAAGAGAGACGCCTTCGAACGAAGAAATCACGTAAGTTTCTCATCCGTTACACCGAGACTCGACTCCCCTCGAGTTGCTCTATTGTTGACGTCGTTGTTACGATGAGATAACATTGTATTATTATTATTATTATTATTTCATCTCATTGTTGCGATTAACGTTACTGTCGTTAATTGCCACTGTGCACCCGCTGCCACAGAACCAGCTGTTGCAGCAACAGCAACAATGGCGACGTCGATCTCAGCAGCAGCAGCAGCAGAAGGATTGGCATTTGCAGAAGCGATTCACCGCCGTGTGGACATAATACAGCCGAGGAAGCGATCCTCGCGAAGTATTCTGATAATTTGCGTTACCTCTCTCTCTCTCTCTCTCTCTCTCTCTCTCTCTCTCTCTCTCTCTCTCTTACCTTCATTCTGCTTACGTTACCGTGTCCCCCCCTATAACATGTTAAGACATTAATAATGCCGACAATGATGACGACAATGCTGCTGCTGCTGCTGTTGTTGCTGAATGGTGATGATATACTAATCAAAATAATAATATAGTACTTTTTGGCGTGCCATATAATTGAGGGTCTCCGTTGTCGTCCGGGCGTCAGATAGTCGTAGTTGCTGCTGCTGCTGCTGCTGTTGCTGTTCTGCGATGTTGTTCAACGGGGCGGCAGTGGCGGCGGCGGCGGCGGCGACCGAACGAGCTGGCAGGCGACGTTTTGACCGACGCGGTTGATGTCTCAGATATGATGTCTCCCTTGCCTTTATATAATAGCATTTATCATATATTCATATTAGTCCTCGGGTAGCATGGGCCGCGCGGAGGGCGACGGGTGATACACGGGTGGCTGAACGAGGACAGAGAAAACGACGGTATCCCTATCGAAGGCTTGAAGGTATCTTGAAAGATGTACTACAATTTACCCTGAGTGATTTGTCATAGAGCAGTTCCATTTTTCAACTGGAGAGAGAATATATGATACACGCAACAAAATGAAGTTTGACTGCCGCTGGATGCAGCCGTTGTCCGGGAAGGCGCTCAGATTGGCCGTGCTCTGGGTCATTCTTCGGCAGACCCTTGCAATCCGTGCTCCGAGAAAGGGTAATTTGTAATTTGCGAAGTCGTTCGTTTGCACGATGTCTTCGATGCGGTTGGCGCTGTAAAGGCCGTTGAGCATCGACGTCCGGCCAAGCTGTTCAGCAGATTAAGAGTCCTCGAGCAGTTGGTATTGGACAGGAAGGAAGGCATGGACACCTGGTCTCCTGATTTCAATACAGGTTGCTTTTGACAAACACAGCCTCCGCGATACAGAAACACCAGGGACAGGTCAAACAAAACGGTGGCAGGGCGCAAATGTGCAATTGAAGATATCTCGCTCATCTGTCGAGCTGCACAACGCCATACATAAGCTTGTATACGGCGCAGCCGTTGGTGACCAGAGATTAGACATTTGCTTAAAGCGGTGCAGCTCCTTCTCAAGTTATTATTTAATGCGGGGGAAGTCTTCAAAGTATTTCAGTAACACGTCATTCTACACGTACGATCAGGTTAAGCCATCCCAGCTGTAGCTAACTTTGCCCGTTCAGCGGCTAGATCGATTTCGCCTATTGCCTATCGTTATTTTTTTCTCGGTGACTCTACAGTAACTTTCCGCAGTCAGTGGCACAAGCAGCGCTTATAACCCCGCTAAAAACGTCGCCAACGTCGTCTCCGCGATGACTGGCTGACTGACTATCGCCGGAGCTGCTGCACTGGTTGTTGTGAATAATCCGCTCTCTTTTCTCTCTGTCTCTCCCTTATTCACATAGCCCCCCGTCACAGGCTGTCATCAGCAGGTTCGCCCTTTTGCCGAATCATCCCGGCCATCGCGCCCAGACCAGACGAGAGCCGACTCGCTCACCAGCCAGTGTCAGCGTCATCGCCTCTGCCACGACCTAACCGAGTTCGCCTGTCCTCTTTCCTCTCGTCGAGGAGCTGGTCCCGCTCCACCTCTGGCCGCGTTTGCTCTTCGTCTTCATTCGCTTACATCGTGCATGTATTTACCGTGTGTCGCACGCCGCTGTCTCTCTCTCTCCCGATCTCTCTCAATATCTATGATGTGTGCAACGACTTCAACAGCCCCGCGCCCATCCAATCGCGACGCTCTCCGGCGGCCCCCGTCTCCAGGGTAACTCCCTATACAGCAGCAGAGGCCGGACGACTCGAGTCGGGCCACAGGCTACATCGCTAGCTATCCCTCCAACCATTCGTCGCTTCGTCCCGAAGGAACACAAGCGACGGCGGCAGCAGCAGCAGCATGAACGGCAGTACCGCCGATGCCAACGAAATAGTACGAGCCCCCGCTTCGATGCATGAACCACCAACAGTAGCAGCAGCAGCAGCAGCGGAATACCCGATCCATCGGTATGCCCTTCTAACCGATGCAACCGAGGCAGCACATGGCGAAGGGACGCGGCGAAGGTTCACCATCAGCAGCCAGCGACAGCACGAAAATTCGAGGATAAAAATTCTCCACCATTGCCCTCTGCCGAGTTGGGCCCTACCGAGGCCGATGCAGATCGGTTGCTTCTCCCTCCTCGTCGGCCCCACCACCGTCACTGCTTGCTTCCGCGAACGGCGCAGCTATCGCCAACGCCAACTGTGTAGAATCCCTCCCGCTGCTGCCGGTGGTGGTAGCGGGGCTAAAAAGCGAGAAAAAAAATCTAACCGCAAACTCCTCATAAATTTATACATGAGATGGAGCCTGGCGGTGCCGCACCACTTCGCAGGGAGAGCGCCCTATAGGAATACTGTCGTGTCATATATAGACTGGATGGAAAATGCCAGTGCGAGAGAGAGCGAGCGAGCGAGAGGGAATCAGGATGATAGGAGATGCGGGACCAAGTCCAGGATCTCGTCGGGGTCGCCCCCGCGGCTTTCCGAAGCAGAATTTGGGTCACTCGCCTCTGTCGGTGTATGGTGGAAGTTTGTAGCTGTGGCCGAGGCGGCGTCTGCCGCGACGTCGACGATGTCAGCAACGAATCTGAGTTCGGGCACCGCTTCGAGCGGCTGGTGCTGCCGCAAGCAGTGGCTGGGCTACGTGGTGATGTTATTATACGCTGGACGGCACATAATACTCCTCTCACCCCCTCTCAATCTCACTCTATCTCTCTCGTTGCTATTTCCAATTTATCGTCGTCAACCTCCTTCGAGTGTGCCCGTATCGGCAAAAGGACGCAGGAGTTAATGCAGCACTACGGCACACAACACAACACAGCACTACAGCACACTCACAAACACATAGTCGACCCACAGTGGCAACGACAGTCCACGCAGCCGCAGGTTAGGGAGGCGAGGCTGAGGCGGGCAGACGGATCGTTCTTATGATGAAGAGGGTTCATTCTTTTAGTGACCTTATATCTCGCACGTAGAGCAACTTAGAGGGATGTACATGGTCCCCTGCTCTCGCATGTGGCCCGGGGGAGGGTGAGCCCCTCCGCTGCGCTTATACGGCAACCGGTTCATCTCTACCATCTCTCTCTCTCTTTCTGTGTCCCGTGTGTCTGTGTGTCTATGTGTCAATGTGCGCGGTCGTGAGCATAATTCGCCCGTAAGAATTTGTTTTCTCATTTTTATGAAGCAATACCACCCTACGTCTCTCCTCTCTCCTCTCTCTCTCTCTCTCTCTCTCTCTCTCTCTCCATTCATTTATAATGTAAACTGAGAGATGCTGGACGACGTGATATTATCCAGCGATGATTGTCCAGTCGGCTGTTCATCTCTTGCAGGCAGAATAATCTACAAAATATCTCTATCTGCAGCCGATTGGACGTCGCTCGGACGCTGGCCGGTGTCCCGCGTCCGGATCAACGGACGGTGTCTGCTGGTTCACCCCCGTCGAGTCGCGGCTGGTTCGCCCCGGCCAGGGCATCATTCGATCGGCCAGTCGACCGGCCTTCGGCTGGCGGTGATGGACGGCAGGACAGCGAATTTCAACGGGCCGTCCAGACGAGAGCGCGAACGATGAGAGAAAAAACCGCTGGAGAAAAATAGTGAATCTCACTCCAGCTCTCCATGACTCCATTTCGCACTCCCTCTGTCTCCGACTAATGCATCGATTCGATAATGCTGAAAACGATATTGTATATATATATATAATATATATATATATCAGCACTCGTAGTAGCGGTGGTGGTGACGATCGGAGCAGGGTCCGGTCACATAGACAACAGCCAGCGCTGCACAGTCGGAGCCGTCATTGGCGAACGATAGCAGAGATCCTTTCTGAGTAGCGGCAGAACAGACCGCGCGAAAGGTTCGGCAGCGTCAACAGCGCCAATATGAGACGGTAGCTCGGTTGCCGCGAAATGGTCCATATACATACATAATATATATATATATATATATATACGCACACACGTATGCACATCGGCATGGACACGCTTGCTTGCTTGCTTGATGATGTCGACGACGACGACGACAACGATAATGATCGCCATGATTCATTTTCCATCGATTAATTATGAAATATTCTGATGTGAGCATCAGGGTACCGAGCTCGTAAAAGGCTGAAGTGCAGATTCACGGCTCAACGTAGCTGGTACATACAGTATCGTCGTTATCATCCTTGTTTACATCGCGGAGTCGCCGGTGGCGAGAGAGGGAGCGCTGGTAATGTATTGAGTTACTGTCAAGATAACGAAAGACGATACACGATGTCTCTATCTGTGATTTGTGCTTCGGCTGATTAGAGACGAAATCAGTGAAGAATTATTGTGTAGTTGAGCCATTTTCGAAGCCCACATAAACATAAATAAAATATCACTTGTTTGACCGGCGAAGCCGACTAAGCAATTCGTAGTAGTTCAAGGCGAAATTGATTGTCTATTCAGCGCATAATGTAGCGTCGGGGATTCATTTTCTCAGTAGTGTCTCTATTTTTTGTTGTAAGTTTTTTTTTGTTCGTTCGCTGTCGCAAACAATTTCCCTCTACCGAAAAACCAACGGAGCTCATCTCTGGCTTAGGGTGAGACTAACTCGGCGTATTTATCTCCTGTCTTGTGTCAGCCTTCGTGGCGAATGGTGCCGACTTAATAACAATTGTCAATATGCAATGCAAAATTGTATATCTCATTATAGATCTCATTTGCATTCCACTGTTTTATGGTGTTTATGATCTCTGCATCTCTCCTGTATCACAAGTTTCGATTGCGATTATCATCGAGCGAACTAACTGAACGAACTGATCAGACGAATAACAACAACAACAACAACTCGTCAATGATTTTGTTGTGAGATGAGCATCGACATTGTTCCATTGTTTTGCCGTTTTCTACGTTTCGGCTTGCTGTATCGATCTATCGGCAGCTTGCATATATGTATATGTATATTCATATTATATATATATATATATATATTGTTTAACTAATTAATTGTGTGACGATTGAAATGCAAGCGGATGACAGACGAACCTGTCTAGGATAGAATTCGCCTCATCGGTTCCATAGCCCGTGCCGTCCGCATTTTGATAATTTTCATTTGGGTCGTCCATATCGCTCCTCGTCGGCCCGACCCTATGGACGTCGGCGTCTTTCGTCGACCCGTCTCTCCGCAAGAACTTCTTCGTTCGGGTCGCAGATCAATGGTATGCCCGGACATCCAGTCCGGTGGCATGTACCCGCGCCTTGCAACCGGAGGTGCACACAAGGGCTCGATTCCCACCAAAATGCCCATTTGCATTTAGGGGTCCGTCTTACAAAGCAATACCGCGAACATGAAATGTTGGCTGATGGTCAGCCGGAAAACATTGTATGCCTCGTATGCCGCGATTTGACGGGATTGAATTCTGCGTGTGAGTGTTTGTGAGCGAGGTCGTGTCCATGGTACATCCAGCTTCGCTACAAAGAAGAAGTTCTGGCGACTTTTGCCATAGAAGTAGGTTGGATGAAGGCTCGGGATTGTTGGCAGTTAGTTGCTGGCAAATGGCCACTGCTCGTTCAGCATGCTGTCCTGCATTTGCTGTCCTGTGTGCGACACCAGGACACGGAGTATGGAAAGCGGCTAAGTTCGAGTACGCGAGTGAGTTCAGCCGTATGCTCAGTCGAACGAACAGACAACGGATGAGGAGGCGCTCGGACGGTAGCACTCTATCTACCTTAAGCGCGGTAACAGTCGCAGCTACTGTGTGCACCGTCGATGGCGGTTCAGCGCCGGCTCGGGCGGAAAATAGAAACGATCGTGGCGGCGCTGTGGCGCCATCGAGAAGTGCTCCCGGGCCGCAGACTCGCCGTAGAGCGCAGCGAGGTAAGACGGTGGACTGGGCCAAAACTCAGTGATAATAGATAGTTTGCTGTTGGAACAGCCCCTGCTCGCCCTGCAGACATGTGCTCACTGGTTGTCGAGCCAGGTCAGCCATAACACTCGCCGTGCCAACATTTGCCAGCCCGTGCAAGCCCCTCCGGGAAAGCTCCCGCCCGAAACCCAAATCCCACGACCCTAAGCCCAACGCCACCAAACGATGCCAGCCAGTGCAGTGCGCGGCTAGCGGCAGGTCTATGCAGGTCAAAGCAGGACCCGACTCTACGATCTGTGGTACTCTTTTGCACTCCCGTCCTGCCCATTCCTCTCTCTCTTCTTTACAGAGACGAGCAAGAGGACGGTGAGCCCTGTGTCTGTATGGGAGTGAATCAGCTTGAGTCCTTCTGCTCGGAAATCTAGGACCTCGGGGCGCAGGAACCGATTTCTCCTTCTATCATCCTATGTCTCTCTGTCTCTCTCTCTATCTCTCTCCCTCAGCGCAGAGGGTACCGATAGCTAGCAGTGCGCGTATGTGTGGCGGCAGTGCTCTTCCACTTTCGTTGCGGCGGCAGCCGCCGAGGCCGACCGACGCCAGAGGCACCGCTTCGGTGCGTTTACCATCCCGTGTTCGCCATCACAGCAGCGCCGAACAACGGCGGCCGCAGCAGCAGGAGGACGAGGCAGTTCCTCATCCATCCACCACCCGACTTGGGTGTGTGGGTGCCTCTGCGTCCGCTGAAAATTACAGCTTTCATCATGTGGACGATGTCAGGCCAGACGAGGCGAGTGAGCGAGGCGAGGCCAAGCCCAGACCCAGACTCAGGCCAGCCAACCAGGCCATGGAAGAGCAAAGGCAAACGGGACCACGAGCAAGGAGACCACCGTGGGGTAGTGCGAGACCTACGCTGGAAGACGACGAGTGCTCGCGAGCGGGAGTGCAGGCGGGCGTTTGGGCAGGCTGCTCCAGGCAGACGAGGGTCGAAGCAGAGCGCGCGTCGTCAGCCCGACAACGGAGTAGCAAGCGGCCGCTTTCAAGGAGAGAGAACTCTGGACGCCTGGGGAACGAGATGGGCTTGCGTCGTGAGGGGGCAGAAGAGACAACGATAACGACAACGACAGCTATGGTAGAGCGTGGGCCCCCCCTCCCCGAGGGTAGCAGATAGTGAGGTTGAGAGTGTACGCGCGCGAGGGATAGACTCACGCAGACCGAGGTTGAGAGAGCCAACCAACCAACGAAGCTCAGCCAACCGATGCTGAAGTCCCACCAAAGTTGGCGAACTTTGGTTCGCCGTTCGCCGGTTTCGCTGCTGCTGCTGCTGCTACGGTGGGGCAAGGGCAGAGAGGATAGCGGAGTTTTGTGCCGAGGCGCACGGAGAGTACGATAATACATTAACTCTAAATGAGAGATTCTAGTTGACTTCCACAAGGACTTTGTTAGCAAAATGCTCACCAGAGACTCACCCGAGCTCTAGGGAAGAGGCGGTGGCAACGACATTTCGCCCCTTTCTGCATGTGTCCGTTTAAGCCCCACCCTGTTCGTGCATGTACTGCGAGACACAAGTCTCCGCTTTAGCGGGTATGTGTTGTTTGCGCGGCGCATTAAATAATAATTCGTAAACGACGAGCTGTCATTTGTACCTTGTACACTCCTATTCTCTAGTTTGTCACTATGATTGTACACGACGCGCTCGTATACGTCCAAACGGTCAACTAACCAAGTAAGTCATCTAATAAAGAAAACTGACCCAATGAAGAAAATCGATCCAATATAGAACAGCAATAGATCAAACACCTACAACGATAGATAAATCGATGGTTACATCGATATCTCTATTTGGGTTACGCCTCCCACGATGTAGCACAGAGCCCGCTTGTGTTCAACATACACAATCGGGCTACAAGGGACAGCTCTTCAGCTACAAGGGACATTTTTACTTTTCAACAATAATTAGCGGACATCCTTCATCGGGACCGCGCTCGACACTCGGAAGTGCATGGCTAAATGATCTCGATGTCTCCTTATAACAATACATATTATGTGTTGCGCATTGTTAAGATGTTCTCGGTTGTATCGTCGCTGGCCAGTTCTATCCTCAGCAATCCAAATCGTTCCAGCATTGATGCACAATACACACACACACGCATATACGCAGGTCCCCCCCCGCCCGCCCGCCTTCCCCAGATACACGTATGCACTAACCGAAATAAAAGCGTAGATCCATCGTCTTCTAATGATGAAAACATGAGCGCATAAATACGTGCGGGCCTCCGTCACCATCACACCATGCATACAGAGGGCGGCGACGCCAACGGACCACCACCACCAGCAGCAGCACGGCAACGGCGGCGAATCTCTCACGTGAATGAATACAGGGTGGACGTCGAACCCTTGATCCGGTCATCCGATCAATGCATTCGCGCTCGCGATAATAGTAATAATAATAATAATAATGAAGCATCGCACTCAGGCCCGCTATTGTATTCTAGTACCCACCCATACATTGTGTATTTCGGCACTCGGCACTGTTGACCCCCACGCCGTCGTCGACGGAAAATCGCTGTCGCTCCCCACGCCAGCGCCGGCGTCGAAAAGAACAACGCCGGACGCAGCGAGGACGGCGGAACCGACGATTTCACAGACAGACCGAGCGGGCGGGCGGGCGGGCGGTCGGTCGGTCGGGCGACGCAGCGGCTGATATTCCACAACCGTTGCCGAGTCGGGAATGGTTGGCTGGCTGGCTGGCCGGCCGGCCGCCGCGGTGTTTCATTACGAAAACGTTTATTTATAGGTATCCGTTTTCGTGTTCTACCGGTTCTCTCTCCCCGCTATCATCGGTCTGTCTCTCCTCCCACCAGCAATCCCATATGATATTGTTCCGCAGCATTAATCACTTCAACAGCGGCGATTGTAACGCTACAGTGACACTACCTGACGGGATCGTGGTCAGGCCCGCGCGAGCAACGATTCGAGAGGAAGCTGCTGCCATTGGCAACGAGGGACAGAGCAGGAATGAACGATAAAGTGGTGTCTTCTTCTTGTTGACGGCCAATTGCTTCTTCCAATCCGATCCCCGATCCGCGGCTGCGGCCGATAGAGTGGCAGCGGCGGCGGCGGCGTTCATGCGTTCGTTCGTTCGTCCATCGATCATCATAGCAGCGTACGTCGTCAACGACGACGACAAGAGCAACCGAATCAGCAATGGCAAGCACGATAACATGCACACAGGCGCACACGCACAAACACGAACATAGATATATACATAGATAGATGGATATGGAAGCACGGTCGCTATCACAATCATCATTACAGATATCAGCAGAAACAGCAGCAGCAGCAGCAGCGGTGCCGCCGGCGGCGGCGGCTCCAGCAGCAGTCGCAGAAACAACAAAAATACAATGATTGCTCTGGTGTCATTCCCCACTGCCTGTATCTCCCCGCGACGACGACGGCGGCGGCGGTGGCACACAACCACAACAGAAATGGACGAATGGATATGAATGAATTGCTCGATCGACGAATCAATGAATGAGGGAGCACGCATCGTTTGTGGTTCGTATGGTACAACCGTGTTTTTGACGGTCGAATCTCCACCGAGTTGCTCCACCGTCGAGTCGACCTGATCCGATCCGCTCTCGGTTCTTGCCGCTGCGACTTCTCGTTGCACCGTTAGCGCGACTGGTGGACTACGTCTACAGCTTATTGTCTCCTTTCTCTCTCTCTTCTTGCTCGTGCATATCTCTCTCTGTGATTCTGTCTCTGTCCGGCTCCAATCCCATGATGATGTTTCCTGTTCGTCATCTCGCGCTGGTCGATCAGCGGTTTGGCTGCTCGATGTCGGCTTTCACCGTCGGCCGATGAGAGTTAACCCGGCAATTATTATTAGGTGCATGACAGCACATAGCAAGCGCCGGCGGCGCTGGCGGCGATGGCAGCGTTCGACCTATCGCGAGATATAGAACGAAACAACAAAAAAAAATCGAAGGAGAACAAAATAACGAACGAGCGAGCGAGGTAGAGAAGGGGAACAGATGCGAGGAGGTCTTCCCGCTGGCCGTAGAGCGATGAAAAGACGAAGATGAACTACCATCAAAACGATCACATCGATGAACAACGAGAGCTCGTCCTCGTCGAGGATCGTTCAATCCGACGCCACGACGTCATCCGCTTTGCCGACGGTTATGCGGACGATCTGACGACGTTCCCGTTGCCGAGCCGAATTCAGCAGAGACAAGAGGGGAATTTGCCGAATCCACGAGTTCAGATTGCTGCCCCCAAAGAGCTATGTACATATATATATATACATATATATATATATACATACACACACTGTTATTGATGATGATGATGATTATAACGACACTGCCTTCTCGATCTTAACCATTTCTCCTCAGCTGCCCTATAACAATGCAGCGCAACACAACAACTCGCCGATGTTACAGACACGCGTTGCGGCACACGTCGGCGTCGTATGCGACGCATAGCAAAACAGACTAATCGCCGTTGTCGTTGTCGTCGCCCGACGCGGCTAGATAAAAACAAATGAAGACAACTGTTCCTTCCCTCTGAAGACCATCATCTATTTATATATTTCCACGTCTGTTTCGTGCAATCGTCTCTCTCTCTCTCTCCCCCTCGCTCCAGTTCGCCTTTTTGATCTTCAGCTGAGTCGTTCACCCGCGTTCACAACTAACTTGATGAAGGCTTGATTCTGCATGCGTTCTGTAACTGCTCACCTTCAGCTGGCATCAAACGCCCGACCGATGTCAGTGGCTATTACTGCTGCTGCTGCTGCTGATGCTGCTGGGCGATGGTCAGCTAGCGCGAGCACCGCACTCCGTTGTGAGATCGCTGACGATTCATTTGCCCGCTGCCGTTGTCGGCACCTTTCGCCGCCGAGCGGCTGAAAGAGATGGATAGGGCTCGAGCCGAGTGAGATATGACTGCAGACTCGGAGGCGGACGCAGCCGGAATCAACGCTCAAGCCGAATCAACAGGAAATGCGCGGAGCACAATGAACCACAATAAGGAGTAAAAGGAGATGTGGAGCCAGGCGGATAAAGACGCAACGAGAGAGACAGGGAGAGCTCTAGACAGAGAAATTGAGCGAATCTCAGTCAACGCAACTTTGCGCGGTGCGGACCATGGATCATCGTGAGCATTGCAAACATCATCATTACCGTAGTGGTATATGAAACACTACTCGTCATTGTGGCGGGCACCGTGCCTTGGACGACCGGGACAGGACAGAGGTGATCAACCAACGACCGAGTGAATTCTAAAACCTCTCAGCAACAAACAAAATCTGCGGAACAAACATCGCCCGCCCTCCTCCCTCTGTCTGCCTGAGGTGTATCTCTTGGAAGAGAGAGAGAGATCAGGGAAGCCACCACAGTATTCAGGCACCCACTGGTGCAGCGTCCGGTGCAACAACTTGCCTCGGTCTCTCTATTGAACAGAACACAAATGCTTGCCGCACACAGCTAGAGAGTTCATATATATATATATATATATATATATATAGATACGTGTGCATGTGTAACTTATCGACTCTACGAAATTTGCCCGACCAGATGGAGCTGCCGGCGTGCGAACGAACGAAGGCGGCCATTTTGTCCTCGTCGTCCCCGTCATTCCCGCCGCCGCTGCCGCCGTTGAGACGAAAATTATAGCTGCAGGATCATTATGAAGTATTAAATGAGTCCAACTGCGTCGGGTAACATTGCGCTACCTGTACACACATGAGAGCTATTGTTTCTTGTTCCTCATTTTCGGATAGATCTATTAAGCCTGTTTATGACGGCGATGATGATGATGATTAAAAGTGAATAGGCGGCACTTTGCAGCAAAACACTGGATGATTACGTGGAACAACGAAAAGCACGTATGAAAGCGCTAAGAAGAAAAACAAAAATCTGTGGCGTGACGGAGGACGAAGATAGATCGGAGACGGTGAACAAAATGAGATAAACTTCAGATTCGGCGGGATGTTGCCCAAGACGAAACGGAGGAGGTGCTGTTGCGAGCGGTAGTGTCGCCGCTAATATTCACTTAGACGAGGCAATCCGCGGCCAGAGCAACGAATTTGTCCCACATCAGATAGTTGTATTACGGCATTGGTGGCAGGCCTTTGACAATCTGACCCGAGGGTGGATTCATCCCAAAACGCGAATGATGGAAATATCAAGGGGGACTCTCGTCCCCCTTGATATTTCCATCATTTAGAGGTCCAGCTGAAATGTCTGCCCCGACGATAACTGAGGGAGAGCGTTATGGAGATCTTAGAAGTGGACAATAATATATATATATATATATATATATATATATTTAATTAGATGTGGATTCCTCGTATAGAGTTGCTACTCAACCCTGCACTGGATCGGCCCACTCTTTCTATGGAGATTGGAATATCTCTGGTGGTGTCCGTGCGTCTGAAGAAAATTTCCTCCTTTCAAAAAAAAGAGCTTATTTAAGAGACATAACTATTTTGTATTGCTATTTTACTAATCAGCATTCGTTCATTCATTGAATGTTCACTTATAACGCGTTTTCTCGCAAACTATCGGCCCATATTCCATTGCAGCTGGTTATGTGCATATGTATAATATGTGTTTGAAACAGTGAAATGAAAATTTGCCTCAATATATGTTCAACATATTGGGTTTGATGCGGAAGCCCGCGGCTTGCTCTCAGTTATATTTCCGCTCGAACATGTGTCAAGAGTCTCAAATTGTCTCTGTATATGTCAAATATGAAGGTAAAGGCTTTATAGGTTTATTAAACGAGCTGCAATTGTTACAATGCTTAATCTCGTTTATATGTCATCACGCAGCGGGGCTCGAACCCGCGGCCTCTGGCTTTCGACAGCCAGAGACCACTTAGCCGTCCAAACCACCACCACCATGAAAGTTAACATCTGTGTCAATATGTACGTGCATAGGGTGAAATTGGATTTTGAATCGTATATTTGACAAAAATGTGACGTGCACCGAACAAGTGCTGGTCCAAGCGAAGGTGTCTGTGCGTTGAATGTACTTTGCGAAATTTTGTTGAGGAGCTTTTGATGATCTCAAATGAATACCGATGTCGATCGAATGACGGCTTTAGTCGATTCCGACCGGCACCTGACGACGAGAGTGATCGGATACAACTTCAATATTGACCGATCAACTGTTATGAGGCATTTGCGGAAGCCTTGGGACGCCAAGCGAGCTTCCACCGGATCAACGTTCGACCACATGTTTGTACGCTGATTCGACCAAAAATTATTGCCGATTCCTTGGGATGCTTTGGTGTACACACCATATGGCCCAATCAATTGTTCAGGGCTGTGCAGGACCGTTTGATAAATTAAACCTTCAGTTCTCTCTCTCGACGCACCCAAAAACACCATGGATGAGCTTTTTGCCCATAGATCGCAGGACTTCAACGGAAAGGGGACAATGCAGCTCGTGGAAATATGGCTGAAAGTCATTGACCAGAATGGATCATATTTAATGTATCAACAATCGCATTTGTCTTTACGCATTATGCGTTTTGAAATTCACTCGACTTTCGGCGTGGACATTCAGTGAAGGGTGTTTTCGTCAGAAGCGAATCGCTGTTCGTGACATACCTCAAACGTGACTATGTCCTGCATCATATTGGATGGCTTCGATAAACGTGTCAACATCATTGTGACCTTGTACGATGTATCTTCACGCTGCTGTAAATGCCAACCTAATATCCGTTTTTGAGGAGCTTTCCCAGAAACCGAGCTTTAAGTATCCCAACGTTTGCTTGCTAAAGGTGTCGCCACCAAACCGCCGAAGCACACATCTATTGTGTCATTGATCATTATCGACGGATTTATAACGCCGCGACAGTAAATCCCCTAACCATGCAACGATCATGAATATTGGCCGAGCAGAATTTACAAGCGTTACCAACTTAAAATATGTTCTCAAGCGCCCGCAGGGAGTCAGTTGAGAAACCATGCGTGCAGAGATTGCAACTGTGATCCTGCTTGGAGCAGCAGCTCTGGGTTTGTAATAATACAATCGATCCCTAACCTCTCATCTATGGATATTTTGCAAGCTGTTTTGTTCGGGGTATGCACATACTGAACGATGTATAGCTTATTTATATCGAAATTCACTAAAAAAAAAGCAATTTCATTAAATCGTGTGCGTTGGCTAGGCTTTCGGTGCCCGTCGAGAGAAGGCCTCTTCCCGAATCCTTTCAACTGTGAAACCTTCTACAAGTGCTCGAACTGGCGATCATATCTATTCGAGTGTCCAGCCCATCTACACTTCGATCGAAGCTTGCTCATCTGTGATTGGCCTGAAAATGCCGGTTGTACTTCGAGCAAGGTCGGTGTCTCGTGTTCAACATTCGTACGGTAGCGTATCACCCGTGAGGTTGAAGTTTGATTGCGATTATCTTTACCAGATACGTTGAAAGGTGCCCAATTCAATGTTCACAATTGAACGAGTGTGGCGCTCTGTAGCTGCTCGCATGGGCCAGATAAGTGACGTGTCTACAAAACGCGCGAGAATAGCGAGCAAAAACTCGGAGGTATAAAAATGTGTGGGAAGAAAATATGTCTCAGCCTGGCAAATGACTATCGATAGAGCGGCGAAAATGAATATTGCTTTATTTCATTTATTTATTTTATGGGGTATATTCGCATTTGAGAGATAAAGAAGACGATAAACTTAAATCAATGTAAATGATGCATGAACTAGTCCTCGCCAAGTTTGATCTCTGTTTGCAGACGAACCCAAAAGGAGTTCTCTGCCGAGCGTGGCTGGATGGAACTTGTACAATACGTAGTGCTGTGTTAAGCGAAGGTGCTCGTTAAGCGAATTACTCAGATAAGCGTAACTTTACGTATGAAGTCGTTTATTTTTTTATCTATTATGATTATTATTGTACTCGTGCCCGATAAGGTGTCACCCGAGCGGGTGACACCCTGTCGGATGTTAGTCCGAAGGAATGGCCTTTGATCTAAGTAATATTCTCACTGCGTTACAATATCTCAGGACATTACGACGACATATCACCCGACGGAGCCTCCAGTTACAGCTAGAAGTGGACCGATGAGTACTACACTACAAGGGACAACTGTGGAGAACTTGGACACAAGCACAGGACGACACGACCATATCGAAACGACTACAGAACAGGGCGGCTTCGATACTTCAACTGAGCACAGTCACCACCAAAGCACAATCGACTACGACGTCGCTAGCAGTATTTTAGAGGCCAGCTCGTCTGAGCCGGCGACAAAGATAATCACCTTCAATCCAACTGTCGTCGAACCCCTCACAGAGACGATTACCTTTCAGAACATTATGACGGCGTCCGGTACGGAGAACAGCAACGTTGAGATTGCTACCTCGACACATGACTATTATGAGTATACTTCCATGGCGCAAGATGAGCCTATCACTGAAACTCATAACGACATATGCTACATCGAAGAGACAGAAGACGTCGATAACTCGTCCGCACTATACTGGGCCAAATGGAGGTGATTTTGTTCGATACTTTATTCTCCGTATGTCACCAGACAATACAGTGCTGCCGATATATTACGGTAAAGGGATATTAAAAAAACACGAATTTTAAATTAGCTTACTGTGCCCATTTTTGGATTGCTGAGCCTCTTAGCTGTGAATAATCAGCGTCTGCCAATTCGTGTCCCATAGCTCGACATGCCCCGACAGGTCCTCATAGTAATACCTAAAAGGTTAAGAGCTGAGGCCTGTCAGATAAAAGGGGAACAGCTGCAGGTCAGCTTGAAAAACAGTTCTCGACATGCCTCTCTGAGATAGGTCGCATTTCAGAAGGACATGTTCAATTTACTTTGCTTTTGTTTTTCTGTGACTCGACGATGCTATATTCGCAGGTATGGCGAGATAATGCCGCATAACGTCATTCGTGCGGGAGAGCGAATTGTGTCCAATGCCGATGGGACGCTCACCACCCAGTATTCAACCTTCGTTAAAGTGTTGTATAATTATACATCAATTGTTGGTACGACGATGGGGCCCAGTGGTTTCACTAACGGCGGAATCTACTTCGAATACAATGGGCAAATTCACGAGCAAAATTACCAGCCGACGTGGGTAAGAACTCTACGAGCACACACACACACGCACATATATACGTGAATACACGCACTTAAACACACATTTACGTGACTAATAGGAAAAACCATTGTTACGACGTCTTACAACAAACGTCTGTTGTCGATTTTTCGCAATGTCCAGATCTTGTGCAGACGGGATAGCGAACGCGATAACTATGCCCTGCGCTGGGTCGCGACATCGACTAATGACTCCTGTCCACCGGAACATGCGGTCTCGTCCGACGGGCTCCTGTTGGCCCGGGCGCCTCACCACCCTGAAGAATCCCTTGTCGTACCTGCGGCCGTTCATCCGGGTGCGCCGCTCGTGACGGCCTTCAAGGACCTGCGCGTAAATGACAACTACGATGTGCTCGTAGCCATTCCACTGGCTCACAAGGTGGCGACTACGAGGTAATTCATGAACCGCAAGGCTCACACGGATAGCAATGAGTGAGACGACAAAAGAAGGGGACAAGAAGGGAGGGCTTGCTACAATTGAAATAAATCTGTCGAAATTAGGTGACAGGAGAAAATGGGGACTCAATTCGGACTATTTGCTTGTAATGATCGATGAATATTAAATGCTAAACACTTGATAAACGACGATGCGTTGTCACCAATAGCTCAACGAGTAAATGGGGAACTGCCGACGAAGCTGAGTTGTTCGACGATTAAGATCGGTCACTCACTACTCGTTAGTGGGTCGAGTTCGGTCACTAACTGAAGGTTCAACAATTGAGAACAACGATTTCCTCAAGTTTCTGGTGGGGGGCAGTCACAAGAGACTTGACCAAATCAACCTCAAGACATTCGCCCCTCGCCTGCCTTCACTAAGATGCCAAGTTGTGAGTCCCATAGCGAGGCAGGCTAAGATCAAAAACGGAGTTCGTGAGCAGGAAGGTTTTTCAACTTCTTTAATTGTTGAGTATTTGGTATGAAGATCAATGTCCATACAGTTTGTAATTATTGTCTTATTATTATTATTATTATTTTTCTGATGATCGTATTCGAATTTTACCAGAATGCAAACTACACTTATGCACCTCTTTGTACACGTTCTAAGATAAATAAAGGTTATTGCGACAAACCGCGTGTCTTTAATAGAAGGTCAAATCGAATTTGGATTATTATAGGATCGCCGAGTTTCGTTGGATTTCCGCTTCGCCAAACCGTTGTCTTCCACATGCCACTCTGGCCGGGTCAGCGGATATTCATTGTAATCGCATTGATTAAACAACCTCTGCGTAATCATCTGATGAAACCTCTTAGTCAGCATTAACTCATCGTGTGACGTTGTATTAATCACCCCAACGCAACAAAGCCTTATCCGTCGTTCACCGCTGTTTCTTGTCTGGAGTCTGGCGTCACCCAAGCTTAACAACGAACTAAGAAATGGCCACGATACACACTCGTATAGAGATGCCTTGCAGAGCACCTGCACGTCTATACCTTGAACTAGCGTCGCTAGAACTGAGGCTTGATGTGGCTTTCACCTCAACGATAGAAACATTCACCTTAGGTCCGAGAAATATCTCATAGGCCGGTTAACACTCGATCAGTTTAACATCATAACGCTCCTTGCCGCTCTCACAGTTGGTGCCTTGCCACCGGCGTCCAGCGGCCACAAGGCAAATCACAGTATCTGCCTACCATCGTGGTAAATCTCGTTGAATTGATTCTACTCGAGAAAAGCACGGCAGCACGCGAGCTAATCCACGTACCGACCGTCTTCGGGTTCGCTCCCAGCCCGCGAACTCATTATTGAGCTAATGCCATCGTCATTATACCATGTCATCATTAGCATCCTCGTCGAAAGTATAAATAACCCTTTTCGAATTGAGCTTCGACAATTTTTGGTATCAGGGTTAGTCGATTTGAAGAATTCGAAAGCAATTCCCTTATAGGACAATTAGCGCGAAACTTCGCGCTCTGTGATCATGTCCAGTGTCAATGAGCAAATATGCTATTGGCATAACATAACATTTTTAGCTACTCGACATCTAATTAAAGCTTTGATAGCATTACTGCTCCTCCTATAAAATCTCATTGCTCACTAGAATTATTCTCTCTCGCCTGTCTCCAATCGATTGGTTATACTTCAAGAGAACTTGAGAACATTGTAAAAAAATTGCAGTTCCTTTAATAAACCAATAAAAAAAACCTCCTTCACCTTTACGCATATAAGTCCAGTTATTTTGCGCTGACCAGGCCGCTGTCCTCCTACCATGTGCTCGTTTCCGTAGAATTGAGAAGGCGACGAATCCAATGCTCAGGTGAACAATATCATCGTAATCATTCGATTGTTAGAATATATTGATTCGTGCTATTCGAGGGTGGGCCTGAATGCGTTTCGAGAGCTGAGCGAGCAGGCCGGCGGAAAGTTTTTTTCATCCGGTTGGATAGGGCCTTTGCTGTCGACTGGTTGTGCTCAGTGTCCCGTATGTGATAGAAGGTGGTGTGTCTTTGTATGCCAACCGTTGTATAATAGTGATCGTCTCTTGAGGTGAGTATCAGTTAAGGGCAATAAGTGTTGTACATACGAGTTCGTCGAAGATGGGGCCATATCTGACAAAAGTGACGGTTGTAGAACGCCGCGGTTGAGAACAGCTGTTGGGTGGAATTTTTTAGTATGAGCTCGATGTGCATCTCTTTTATTTATACATTAGTCCCAGAGTTCTGACAGCCTTCTGGCGGGTTGGTATGCACAATTTCTAGTGCCACTTATAACTTCTTTATTTAAGGCCTCTCGGAGTAAATCCATGTTTGCATTTTCGGTTAACCTAATATGTAGTGGCACTGCAAAGTGTACCATAAGTTACGATATAGTACCATAGAGCATAACGCGCCATACAGTATAACTAAATGTTCAGAGATTTATTAAAGCTATCTCCTTTCAGCAATTTATTTCCAAGACATGCAGGCGTTGGTATATGAGAACCCTTAACTAAAAAATTATAGGCGGCTATTCATCGATCTATTGTCTAATAATGATGTTCGAGTGAATTTAGTAAATACTTACCTGTATATGGTTGTATTCATATGAGTGTATTGATAAGTGTGAAATAGTATTCATCTTGGAAATTATACGTTTGTTTATTAGCAAATAATGAGCTCTGCCTTTAATCAAGTTCCTACAGCAGCCTGCAGCAACCATCTCCCTCGATTCCAAATAAAGTCACGTATATTCTTGTCGGTTAGCATAGAGATCAGATACAGGAATGATTGGCAGGATCTACCTTGTGCGTATTGATACATAATAGAGTGCTAGATTAACAAGGGCTGCCGTCGACAGTAATCTTGAGGACTGCCAAGTGATTAATAGGTTGGCAAAGAATTAGCTATTACAAGCACTTCAATGAGCGTTGAACACTGCACGAATCAATGTGAATATAGTATGAAATGGTTTCTTCAGAATCTCTTCCATTGCACGATGGCTTGGTTTCGATCGCTCGACATAATCGCAACATATACGTAAATATTATACGTAGACTCGCTTTCACGTACACATAAGCTGGATTCTAGCACAATGGCGAACTTTATATAATGAGGCAATTTTAGACCCTCTGCCGAAAACTAACAAGGCGATCTTTATTTTTCGTATGTTTGTTGTTGTAGTAGTGGTGGTGGAGGCTGCCGTCCATATCGGACAGGCCCGCAATGTCCTGTAAGGCAGTAGGCCTCGGTGAATTGCTGCTTTGTCGCCTTAAATGTTTCGACGGCTGCTCACCAAAGGACCTCCCAGTGGACTACATTGCCCTTGAGTGTACCCGAAGCGATGGCGTCGTACGAGCTGCCCATCGGTGCGTCCTTGACGTGGGATCGGATTATTTTAGTCAAGAACTGGGAAAACTGTCTCCCCCAGTGAATAGGTCACAGAAAAGAGACTTGCCAAATGTTCTGCGAGTGGATGCATCCCCAGAGCTGATTGACATCATCTTGGAGCATCTGTACACAAGGGAACCAATCCAATTTTCGACCAGCCTAGTCGTCAAGTTGTATGCAGCTGCCAAACTGCTTCAGCTGAATGAGGTCGCACAACAGGGCGTCGAGTATCTGCGGCTGAATCTCGAGACCTGTTTAGAAGACGACAACTTTCTCGATTCGTCGAACTCCGCCGGCGACGTCGATGCTCTCGTGCACGCGCTTGACTACGTTGAACATAATGTCACTGTCAAATTTCGACTAATGGAACACGTAAAAAATTGGAGCATCGGCGATATCGAGAAGTCCTCGACCGCCTGGAAGATTTGCGAGAAACTCATTTCGATACCAAACGCGACGGCGCTCGACGTCACCCAGGAGACCGCCATGGCGACCATGGCGATTGTCGGCTATAACGCCAACGATACCCTGGACTTCCGCGTTCTGTCCGTTCCGTCGATGGCGGTATTGTTCGGTGGCAGGGTTTCAGGATTAACCTATGCGCCCAACGAGAAAAGTATCATATTCAACAATAATCTCTACATTCCCTGGGTGAACGCTGTCTACGTGCGCCGCCCCAACTCGAATGTCCTCATTCGTGAAATTACGAAGTTCAGCGAAAATTCAGTACGCGGCGTGTGTGTGTTCCGCGATGAGGTGTTCTTCCATACGAGCGAGGAGATCTATATCCTCGACCCTCAAGGGGTGTGTTGCACGAAAATGGCGCAGTTTAAACGAGGCCTAAACGACTTCGTTGTGCTGAAACGAGATGCCCACGAGTTTACGCTTGCGGTGCCAGTCCCTGACGAGTTTGAAGTCAGGCAGCTCACCTTTAGAGGAGGTTGTTCGACTGTTGCGAGCAGCGTTAAGCTTCAAATGCTACCTCGAGACATGCGGCTTATTGGTAGTCATAGGGATTTACTCTATTTTCGTTCGATAAAATTGTCTCCCTTTTTTTACGCTGCCTTCCGTGGAGATGTTGAGATAAAGCGTCATCCAGTGAAAGACTGCCATCGTATTATTGGGTACCGGATCTGCAGAGGTGTTCTTTATCTGGTATATTCTTCGAGAAATGATTCGAGAGCACGATACGTCATGGGAATTGATTTGGACTCCGATAAGGTGGTCTTCAAAAAGCTGTGTAGCGAGTTTAATTTGCAAGTAATTACATGCCTCGTACCAGTTGTAGGTGTACAGTCCGATCGTAAACCGTGACCAGGTTTTGAGTCAACTCTAATTATAAATAGAGTGGTCATAGAGTTCCATTTATGAGAATATATATATTATATTCTTCGTTTATTAGATGAGGAATAATGTGTAATTACTTGTGCATCAGTTATCATGTGCTCGTTGGGTGCTTAGAGCTTTCAGCATTGCAAAGGTGTCCAGCTTCCAAATAGTTATCTACGGAACACTTTGCCGCAGCTCGAGCTTTTTTCACGTTTTTCCAATCCTCCTTTCAGATCATCTGGTCTAAACAAAATAAAATAGCTAGCTTCGAAAGACTAAGTATCGCCGGATCGATAATGAAACGTTGAGTATATATATATATATATTTTACACACCGCGTCAAAATGATAGCCCACATTTTTGCTTTTCGATTATCGCGCACAAATTGAATAAAGGAAGTCGGCTGTATTCAATACAAAGTTAGGTTTAGTGACGGAACTGCAGTTTTTTTAGAACGTTTAGGTTCTCGCAAAAAAGTAATGGTGATAACGAATTGCCGCATCGTGTGTTAGTTTAGTTGAAATACTGCTGAAAACGTTGTCGTAGAAATAACAGTATAAGTGGCAGCAGACAACGTCCACACAAATATATATGCACTCCATGCGTTAACAGTAATTATAAACATATAAAACGTACGATTCGCTTCATTATACTATACATTATACAACACAGCTGAGTTATTTAAGAGTATAGTTCTTAACAAACGCCTGTGCTGATGTAAGTATTCTAATTTCACAAGGGAACGGGCTGCCGACTGCAGGCGCGTGGCGGCTGAATTCTCTAACGACGATTGGTCTCTCGAAGATAGGTAGCTGGCAGTTAGCTCTTTTGACGACACTGGTAATTAAAAAGGCAATGTTACGAGGAATTGATCCTGTGACCATCCTAAGGACAGGAAGCTCGACATCAGTCATGTAAATCTTATCTATAGGCAGCAAGTCAAATTGCTCATATATGTCAGCAACCGGTTCTGCAAATGGTCGATTTATAGTCACCACCCCAGATAGGGATCCCGGATGGCACAGTATAGGTAACAACAACCAAAATAAAGAATTATTAACAACAGCCATTAATTAATTAATCTCTAAGGCGACGGATAGAGGAGATTTCCGTATAACACTTAGGCAGAAGAGCTTCGAGCGATGAGCATACCATCTAAGTGCTCCGTGAGTGGTCAGACCGAGACATCTGACCGTAGGCGACATCGGAACCACGCGCCGCAAGGCCACACCGGATCTCCATCATTCACAACTTCCTCCACATGCGCCACGGCAGCTTGAATATCTGGGTCCAGTTCCGAAGAGCGTCTGCAAGATAAAGGTGACGTTGCGTCATCTGCGCAAACAACAGGGTTACCAAAAATTGCCCGACGAGATGTTGACCGTTCTCAATACGGACGGCGGAACATACGGCGAGCCCAGTAAGCGACTTGGGTTGAGATTCTTGCTCAACGATTCCATGATTGTGACGAAGTTAGGTTAGGTCGGCAGACTCCTAATTCACTAAGGCTGAATATTGCGGGGAATTCACGGCGAGGAACGGTCTGCCGGCGATAAAAACGAATTTCTCCAGGTGCGCTATGAACTACCGACAATTCCTGTATCATCTGTGGGACTTCAAGGATGGTGTAGATCGGTTTCATCACAGAAGCTATGATGAAGTAGCCTGCCGTTACTAGATGCATTTTGGCTTTAACATGCTTGAAATACATTGCTCTGAACCGTAGTCAATAAGCCGCTTTCTTTGCTATGCGGAGCATACTGTTGCTTCCGCGATGGACCTTCGGAAGACTATCCGGTACCATCGATCTAGATGCTTTGAGGATCACAAGTCGATATTCCGCATAGAGAAGTCCATTGTTTTCCGTTAACAGATCCGTAACCGCCCAACACGGCCTTGATTTTCGGTTAACGTGCGCACTTTCGCCAGGCCAACCCGTGTGACGCACGGTAGCGTATCATGGATCGGAGTGCCCTAATCGATGGCCTTTAGTATCTCTTTCTTCTCTTGTGAACCCGCCTCTACCACGGCTAGCATATGCAGATTGGGATCATCTTCAGTCGTTGTATTCGAGTTCTGATTCACCCGTCCGAGGAGATCAACTTGTTTGCGTCCGAAGGCGTCAAAAGGCGTGATCCATAGGGTACCTGTGCCAAGTATCGGTAACGGTGATCAGAAAATGCGCCTACGCGTCCGGCTATTCCGCTTAAACTTGGCGTTATAATCTCGTTAAATCTAATATTAATCGAAATCTATCTGCTAGAGTTGATCCTGATCATTCAGCTAATAAATTACCTCTAAAAATTAACTCTCCAGGCAATGCTAATCTCTTGGCCAATAATTCCGGAAAGAGCAAGTTATTGAGGTAGGGTTTCAAAATCAATCCTTCGGTGAATAAACTACAGTTAAAAGCGTAGCATTGTTGTTCATTCCACGGCCAATGAAGTGCCGTCAAGAGCGTATTGTTAACCTCAGTCCAAGAGACATTAGACTTATATATTATCTTATGTGTTCAATGAATCGACAGCTGAACACAGAAAACCCCTGGCATTCGTTCTCACCGGCAACAATTCACTGGCTCAATTATCACTGATGCCATGACAGCGAAAAGAACTAAGCATTGTTTGTATTGTATGTTTGACAACTAAAGTTATAAGAAGTTCTTACTACACATACAATACGAAGTTTTCTGGTTTATTAAAATGACTGCAGTTTGCTTATAACGCTTAAGTTCTCGGTCCCGAGGTCGCGGGACTCGAACTAGCGGCCTTTGGATTTTTACAGCCAGAGACTTAGTCGTACAAGCATTGTGATTTGTCCAATTTCTCTTTTTGGAGATCGGGCCTCGATCCGCGCACCATGGCCAACCTTTCACGCCATGAAGCATCATGAAGCTGCCTGACGCGCATCTATTTTCAGTTCGCCTCAACTACAGTGAGTTCGGAGTGTTCCTTCAGTCCTTTCCGCGACCTGCTTCCGGCTATGAATGGCGTAGCATCCATCGGTGTCTGCCTGCCGACTGTGTTTGTAAGTCACTCTTTGCAATTACTCCCTTTCTTATCGAATGTGTTTGGAAGGAAACGGCTAACTTTAACATCTCTACGCAGCTATCAATATAATGTGACACGCAATGATAAACAAACTCATCATATGACCCAGCATGCCCATCATCGTTTATTATACGGATCAATTAGAAGAAGAAGATACGATATATTAGAAGATACATTAGAAGAACCTTCGAGAATTGTGCGAGCTATTTTGGGATGAAGAGGGTTCGTGCGACAACGCTGCAACAATAATCCTCCATCTCGTGTTCAGTTTGAGTGCCCTCAAAGTATCTTACTATCCCTCCGCCTCTCATGCAATATATATATATATATATATATATATATATATATATATATGTTGTGCATTATCATACATGTGCACAATATATATATATATATATATCATGGATAACAGGAGCTACGAAAGTTAAAATTGACAAAACAACAGTCAATGATGAGAAAAGTGAAAATGACTTTTGCCATTTATTATACATGTCTTAACATGATATGAAGAATAACACTAATGTACTTAATAAATAGTATAAAAATAGAACGAATCAATTAATAAATATATATATATAGATATATATAAAAATACCTTATTCAATATAATAATGTATGGAATATATCGTTAAGTCTTTATTTTTCGATATGATTAATTGGATAATCATTCATTCCTCATCAGCCTTCGTTCGTCCAAAACTACGGCAGAGAGAGAGAGAGAGTGACTGAGAGAGAGATTTGTTTGTCCGTCACTCGCTTATAATTGTTGCACAATTATTATCTTACATATCTTAGAGTATCTAAACAACTTTGTCTTATACTACTGTTTGATTTGTCCTCTTGAGTAAAGGTGTAGTAATATTTACTCGACCTGACTACACGAACTCATTGCATTGCTTGGGACCACGTTGTTGATCAATCCAACGAAGTGTTGCCATTATATATAACGGCAATAACGACAACACGCACAAGGTATCAAAGACGGATGGCGGGTATCCACGAAACGTCTGCATAAATACTTTGTACAAAGTATGAAATCCTTTCATTTGGAATCATCTGGTCGTCCTTCTCATTGAGTAGCATTGTAGTAAATGCACTTAGTATTCATATGATATTTCTTGCAAATAGATATATATTATATATATATATACATATGTATACAAAAGTATGCGATTTTTTTAGAAGCGACGAGCACCAGTATATTCAATTCTCCTTTTGTCTGTGCCAGTGACAATTGTTTTCCATGTCTTGCCTCACCACATTGGCTGTCCTCGATGACTGTGGGGGAAGTCGACCAATTGATCGGGAAGGCGCAGGGTTTAGCCGAACAAAAACGAGACGACCCATCGAAGAGGACCAACAACCACTAGGCAAGCGAAGGATATCCACAACAATCTAGAGATGATACTGAAATGGCAACAAGCACAGATAGAATAGCAATTTTAGATAGCGATTCTAATTATATATATATATAAATAATTAGAATCGCTATATATACATATATATATATATATATATATATATAATTAGAATCGCTATATATATATATTGTTTTTTTGAACTGACCCTCAGCGGTTCCCCTGTCTGACAGGCCTTATGTCTTAACCTTTTAGGTATTACTATGAGGACCAGTCGGGTGCCAGCTTATTGTCTTCCTTACATCCATATACTCATATGGAGCAATGGTGTCCTTTGAGCACAATAGCTTGTCTCTTAGTAGACTTCAATATCGTGTTGATAGTGCAAAACAGGTCTTGGCACAATGAAATCATGCTGACAATTACTTATATGGAAGCTATGTAAAGTGTTGACCATGTGAACTGTTCCTACTGAAGGCCGAATCAAATACAACTTACGGGCGCAGCGTGGTCTTTTTTCCACGGCAAGCCTCGCACAGCATCGGACCGTGTGGGAGGGACTTCTGAGTTCCTATATCCATTGTATTCGGTTCCCACTCATCGCCTGAAATCTTTTCGCTAATCAGCGATGCAGCCGAGATCGGAAGTGAAAAACGAACAAGAAGACGACGCACAGCAAAACAAAAGCCATTTAGACAAAGGTTGGTGACACTGATTCACTGCTGTGTTATTACCCGATTATATATATATATATATATATATATATATATAGCATGACTCGAACCTCTCATTGGTTTGAGACAACGTCGACAGTTCGGCAGCCAACGAATTGGGATTGGTTTGCCCAGCGAATCCGGTTAGCACGCCTGGCGCGTCTAACGTCCCATCGTCGTCACACTCGCCGTCTGCACGCGGGCGACAGTGGACGTGCTGACGTAACTCCTCCGTGACTACCTTCGATGAGGGATGCAGAAATGTGCGTACAAAAAAAAATGACACGCTAATCAATGTCGATGATTTGCCAGCCCTTGATTAGGGTCAAGAAGCGGTGAATGGGTTCTTAGCGAGTTGCTCATACAAAAAGTACAGCTTCATTCTTGGACTTCAATAGTGATAGTCGATAATTGCACTTTCTGCAAATATGTATAACCGACACATATATATATATATATATAAGAAGCTCCGTTATCAGGCCAGGCGCCGAACAGGCGCTGTGGTCCGATATGACCAAGAGAGGAACCCACCGAAGGACATATGACTACAATGCATTTTTAATATTATATGGTACACACTTGAAGGTCACATAGAACACTCTTATATCTGCTCTCGGAATTGGCGAGCTCGAGGATGAGGTCCTCTCGGGCCTCATTCATTTCGTCAACGCTGATTTTGAGGGTCTCGTTCTCAATCGCCTGTTTACGGATCTGAAAAGAGCGGAAACAAATTGATTGCGGATTTCAAATACGATGGCCAGCCCAATGTGGTACTGTGCCATAGATTCCGATGAAATCACTGATTTACAAAGGCTTAGCAGGCGATTAAAATGATGAATAGGATAAGAGATATAGATAGGTGTCCTTACGTGCTACGAAAGGAGGTGCAAATCAATATTCCCTTGGTATTTTAAGGCAGCAAAAAAGGTCATTTTTTTTAAGGACCTGGGACTTCTCACAGAATTTTCATTCATCAGCTACGAGGAATAGGAATTTCTCCCAACTAGATTAGATTAACGTAGATGTTACTCCATTATCCTGAAGGAGTTCGATCCGTTCTTCAGCATGTGTGTTAGTTTTTGCCTGCCTTCTCATGTAGGTTGCTGCTTTGTTTCTTTAACAGCGCTATCTGTTCAAGTAGTTGTTCCAAAATCGCAGATTTTTTGCGGAGCTCGGTGACAAGTCGGGTACAGTCATGTCGACTCGCGTTGAGGTAGCGTTTTTGTTGGGCAAGGAGTTCCTCCTTCGTCTTTAAGTCATGCGCACACGTTGCTGACTGAAAAAATGTTCAAACAATAACTGCATTAATAATCATATAGATGTCTATCAAAATCAAAAGTGCTATCTCGAAAAAAATCATCAAACTAAGATTCATGTAAAATCGCTCATCGATTAGAACTCGTATAGCATCTCTGTCGCAAATTGTCCCTGCATATATAATGCAACCCTACTTGCCATGATATCTCCTCGTTTGCATGATATCTACATCGCGAACTTTTTATTCTGCTACAAAAAAGAACCCTTTAGCTGTTAAAAGCTAGACAATATAGACTCAATAAAATCAACTTAAAAGTGCCCCCAAATCAGCACAATGGGATGATGATGCCCTTCTATGTAATATCAATTTTAGCAACCACGAGTGGTCGAGATTGAGACAGAGGTGAAAGTATGAGAGGATTGGCATTAGCCAGAGAGAGAGAGCCGATGGCAGGCTTCCACATGAGTTCCGAGTCATTTCTAGAGGGCTCCGACGAGTCGAAAACAAGTATCGAGTTCGACTTAAGAATAAGATTGTCCCATAGGCAAAGAGGAAGCATAGATCGAGTTCAACAACCCCGGCAAATGATGTCCTTTCGTAAAGCTTCATATTGTTGATTTGCAACTGGAGGTACTACGTTGTCTACACACCTCACGTTTGAGTTGGACATTCTCGTCCTCAAGGATAGCAATATTCCTTCGTAGAACGTCGACCTTAAGGCTCTGGGGGCATTCTGTCAGCCTGTCATCCTGGTCATTCTCGTAGATAGCAAGACGACCAGTCATAAGGGACAACCGATGACGAAGTTGAGCAACTTCGACCTCCGTTTCACGGACGTTTTCGTTCAGTGAATCGATACCATCCTGCGAGATGGATGCACCACATAGGCAAAATGGTGAACAGATTTAGTCACTTTAGGAAAAACTGCCTCGACTCGATGTCGCTTCGGGAAGGATGTCAGTTCGCGTCCAACATGAGGTTCAAAGTTGAGGTTTTGCGTTGACCTATTAAAGGAATTGCAGTTTTGCTCTCATAGTAGACGGCTAGAAGATTATTTCATATTATTGTGTGCCTTCATAGATACAATAATTAGTGACGCAGTTGGGGACAGGGTGTCAGGCAGGCAAGCACGAACATGCCACGCGAACACGCTGTTCTCGACCACGTCACAGGGGGAGAGCCTAATTAGGATGGTATATTGGCCAAAGAGATTCTAGGTTACGACGATCGCTTCTGCAAGGAAGGCCCAGCTCTTCTGAGCGGGTGTATCGAGATCAGAAGCGTAGCGCGATGGGTTCCCCAGCACAAACCTGTAGATTTTTTTTCTCGTTGAGGAGACTTTGACCTATGAGGACAGCTTGCTCCAGATTTTGTTCATTTTCTTTTAGAAGATAGGTTAGGGCTGCCGTATCACTCGTCCGGCCCAGCTCGTCCGTGGGCAGCCTCATCCGAAGAGCTGAAATTCCATTCGCGACAAGCCTATGCGTTCATCAATACTAACTGTGCCCGCAACTGAATCATTGTATATATATATATATATGCTCAAAAAAAAAATATATATATATATGCTCAATTTTGAATAGACAGTATATATATGTATAAATTAGCGATATAATCAGTCCATAATTTTCAAAAAGAAAACATAGATATGTTGTCTTTTCGAGCCACACGAATGCATATACTATGCACTAACAAATGTTTGTACACCAAATGTATACCTCCCCTTTGTTAATAAAGGTGTTTGTGAATTGACAAAATAGAATTGAAAAATTCAATTGAACCGGACGATCAAAACACAAAGGACCAACGACGAGATTCTCCACTATTGTACATATATATATATATATATATATATATATATATATATATATATAAGAAGCTCTTACACAAACCGTGAACGGTAAAGGTCATACACATTGATTACAACAGTTGAACTGGTTAATCTTGGTGACGAATTGACGCAAAACAATTAACATTGCATACATAAGCAAAACGATGAAGAATATTGCCGGCAGCGAGGTATACGAAATGCAGCCTAAATATAAAATCAGTTAAAAAAACCTCCCTCTTATAGTTATTCATGTCAAGGTTGGTATGTGTCATTACTAGGTTTGAGCATAGGGCTTGTTCGGGTTGTCACGGAAATAACATACACTCAAGGTAGCCATGTCGTTCGTCATCGGAGACTGGGACGTCGGGTACTTGGAGCCGGCCAGGACTTGCAATACGGTCAAATGCCAGCCTCAACGGTGACTGATAACCTTCGTCGGTGACCTCTTTCCGATATAGCTCTGTATTGTTTATCAAGATGTCTTCCTCTTCGAGCGCCATTTTAACCTATATAGTACAATATTATCGGGGTAATGGCAAACTAGGCTTGACGTAATCGTAGAACAACACAACCCGTTAACGGTAACATCCGGCGGGTAGCTCATATGTGAATCACGATGCCAAGCTGAATTAAGCGGTCGTAAGCGCGATAGTCGTTCCGAAATAACAAATCGTAATTGTTTTTAATCTACAATTGCTTTTGTTGAATGTGCGCTCCGGTCAGCGCACAGTATTTCACAAATCCTAACTGAGATATGTTCAGCGATGATCCTCGGCGCTCTGTTCGCGATCACACCACACCGCCTGCCGAGAGATTCTGCCCTGCTTGCACACACAAATTGTACCGTGCAGCTCACCAACTAGCCAAAATTTCCTCAGAACCTCAGGAGGTGGTAGCCTTACTATCGCTAGGCTAAGATGACAGGTTGTTCACGATGTTCTTATGGTGGGGATGGTGGTGGTGGTCTTGCACTTGATGAGATCTGAAACGCACAATGTGCACTGTCCTGTCTATTAGCGGCCGATGAATGAACTCGAGTTGACTTCATTAGCTCACCCAATCAACTCGAGTAGACTGGATCAGCCAATATCGTTTCCAGTTCTGTTTTCCTTCGTGGTCGCTACATCACGCTACAATTCACGTATCGTACTAGAAGTAGCATTGATCATCCTGATGGCGAGCGATATCATCCAGGCACCACAATAGCGTCCGCACACGCTGTTCACACCGCTCGTGTTTCTCATCCACAATACGGGATACCTTCTCAATGCTAATCAGTCAATAATAGGTCTGGCGCCATCGAAGAAAGCAGCTGCTGCTGGTGGTGCTCGCTTCGCAGCATTGCGCTGTGTGATTATTATCGCCTCATCAGCGCCCAAATCAATTTCGTGTCAGGTGCACCTCTCCTCGTCACCTCCATCCCGCACTTCACGATCTCGCTCTCATGGCTGCAGCTTCTTCTGGTATTCGAAAAATACCTTGGTGGTGGTGACAGCAAGCCACCTCAGAACGACTGAGTGCATTCGTAAAATGGACTGTGATCTACGACGCCAGAACAACGTCGCGCGTGGAACACACGACGCAGTCGCCATCATCGTCGTCGTTATTCGTGTTGTTATGTCTGCTCGAGCACGCGCACGGTCCCCCACGCTGCTGGATCTGTTTCTCCTTTATAGATGATAATGTGACGAGAGGAGACTTCGTTCAGATCAGGCTTCACCACTACTTGGTAGGAGTTTTTTGCCTGGGTACTGTGGGACTTACTCCGGCTTCTTAACATACCTGGTGAGGTGGCGGACCCACCCATTAATCGTACACTTTTACCTATTACACGTTAGTGCATTTCGGATCAATTCCGGCTGCGGTCTTATCCCGGTCAGCGCTTCTATCCAGAAGATAATTCTCTCTCTTCTCTATCAGCGGTCTCAATTTCTATATGAGCGGCACGTTTAAGCTTTCTCTGACTCAAAGCGCTTTTTTTCTAATCGACACTATACGAATTATATTGAAATAATTAGATACAGTGTTATATACACATGTATGGGAAATAAAATCGATTTATTATTATCATTTGTGGAGTGGTGTAACAAATGCAACGCGTGGCGGAAAACGTGGTTTGAAATTCTACACAATAGGAAGACTCAATGAAAAGATGCTCATCAAATCCATCAGAGACCGAACGCTCCTAGCAGGGTCGCCTCCACACTCGTCTCGTACAAATTTTAGTAGAAGCAGCGAACACAGCAATGCGACATCTGCATTATCCGGTCGAAGATGGACCTTCAACAGGAGCCTGATTAATATAATATCTATCTCTACTTCATTCATTATGTAAACATCAAATTTCGGCTTTCCACGAAAGAGAACGAGCCGAAAACATGCGCGGCATTCAGAATCTGCTTCCTGTCTTGAGGACTTTTAAGTACTGCTTAAGTACTATGCGCTAAGAATAGTTATGGTGGTGAGGGTGATCTATGAATGGTGGGGTGGCTAAAATAAATTTTCCTATTGTGAGTGCCGCCCATTTTTTTGACTGGTTAAAGGGAAAAAATCAATTATGGTCACCGAGCTGTTTTTCTCTGAACCTTTAGGTATATTACTACGTTGGTGCCACTTTCGAACCTAAACACTCTCTGCAGCAAATCCAGACGCTCAACACTGGACCATCCGCGGGAATCCACGCCTGAGACTATCTACAATGCATTTGACATAAGCTAACTCTCTCTCCCTCCCTCTCTCTCTCTCTCTCGCTTGCTTTCTCATCCTGTCAAATTACAACGCTTACACCAGTTTCATCGTGAAAGACAAAGTGCTTCCGGCAAGTCCAGGCACGAAGATGTTCGACACTCCTCATTCAGTTCGTGAGAACCTCGTGGCCCGGTCACTCGCTTGAATATCTCAACATTCGCCTACCCTAACCGATACCTCATAGACGACAAGAAAAACACCCAATCATCAATATGGTTTATCCGTTTGCTTTTATTTGGCTGTTTCCGTAGGGCCCCCGTTTTCGACACACCAGTCTCTCGACCTCTCTCTCTCTCTCGGTTGTTATTATTGTTGTCGTTGCCATTGTCGTTCTTGTTTGCGCGGCAAATCGCAGCCGAGTTTCATAATAGATACTTTCTTCTCCCACTCCGTTTCAATTATATATATATATATATATATACTTATATATCGTGTTTGTCTCTAGCTCTAACACTCTCGCGCCTCTGTTCTCTCTCTTGCCCTCTCTCGCTCTCACTGTTTCTCTATCTATTTATCTATATATATGTACAGCAGGGCCTGGCTTATCCACCCCAACAACGCAATTTCTTTTGGCACCACAAACAATTAAAGAGCTTCTTGCCGGGTCTGCTTGGAAAATCACGAATTGTTCGAGTTCACTTTACAGGTTTGTATGCGTCCGATCAAGTAATTTCCTAATAGTGTCATTATTATTATTACTATTAGTATTATTATTATTGCTGGTGCGGTTTTCCCCCGCGTTGCTGTTGGACATCGAACAATCTCGTTCGAAGATGACATGCTTAACCAGCAGCTCTACAGCGTCCAAATTTCATGCGCAACCTTTTACGCACAGCCCACCCAAACAGCATCATGTGTGTTCCGCATTCGAACGCGAACAAGTCAACCAGCATCAGTCGCGGGATGGACATCCTTGCTAATAGTGTCCTGCGGTGTCCTTCTCGGGTTTGAGTCTGTCGGACGCGACATCTGGCCCGGCGGCAGTGGCTACTCAATGACCTCCTCAGCTCACATAGATATTCCATTCGTTCATTCGTATGTACGAACGTATGTATTCGGTATTTTTTTTTAATTCATTTTTCGTGCAATAACTTGACCCGAAATCAAGTCGGGGGTCCTGTGCACCGCTGACCCGCTCGCGTAGCTGTCCGACCACAGGAGGACTCATTCAACTGATCGTTGCTGTCGCGTCAACACCCAAAATCCCTCTTAAAGGCCTGCACTGCTGTTGTGACGATAGCAGCTCTCAGTTTAGCTGCGTTTCCGTTCACATTGATCTTACTCAACCACACACCATTACCACTTCGAATATCTGTCATCGACTGATTGTTGACTGCTCGCCGATGATCACACAGCAAGCATCATTAGCCAGCACCATATATATATATATATATATATATATATATATATATATATACCATACTTAAGGTGATCACCGGTGGGTGATCTATTTCATCAATTTCATCAATGCCGAACACATCTAATTTACCTGCCGTGTTATCATAGAATCATTTAGCTCGTCAAGAAGATTGAGTCGTTTCTTTCCATTGTGTTCTTTTAAATTGGTCGCCGTTGTTACACTGCTGAATGCGCGCGCACCACTTGAGTGTCTAGTATAGTTCGTCTGTGGGGTCCATTACCAGTTGTGTAGCCCGCCACAGCAATCACGTTGTATAGTAACACTATAATCTTAGGAATCATCGTAGATCTCGTTATAAACACCGTTTCGCCATACTGCAACATCTAACCCTCTGTCCATTCTAGTTTGTTTTCCCTTACAACGCTAATTATATCATCATCTCTCTGCCGCTGTTCTTCCTGTTAGTGTATAACGACCGATATATTACTCCCCTATATATTATACAGGTTTCTACGAGTCTATTGTCCATCCCATTCCACTATAGCAGGACTTCGTCTATCAACATAAGCCTTGCTTCTTCATTATCGGCTAGCGCTCATTACCGATACATTATATAATTGTAATAATAATTATTTTTTATTTTTATTATTATTATTATTATTACGTTGTATCTTTACGTGTTTCATCTTTAGCGACGTCACCCCCTCGGTTATATTTCTTCTTTATCATTCGTTCATTATATTTCCGAGTGGATTCGTGCCGACGCCGCCGCCGCTCGATGTGTGTTCGCTGTCGTCAGCTCTATGTACAAAATGCTACCGGACAAGGTGGCTGGTGGCCGATTTTTCGTTTGTGGTGGTGTCGTGGTGATGTTTTCTTTTAACGGAGGGAGAGAAATAATCGTAATAATTATTTTCACTCCGATTATATTCTTAATCATATTTGTAATAACAATATTGTTTGTCTCTTGCCAACCGCCTGATTGGCAATCGTGGGTAAACGACATTTGGTAACAGCTCGAAATGTATTATATGTTTGCCGGGTCGGGACTTAGGAATCGCAGAGGACCTCCTTTCGGCTGTTGCTGTTGAACCACTCACAATGTTTTGTCTACGCCCCCATCTATATACACACACATGTAGCTCGATGTATTATAAAAATAAATAACGAAGAGAAATCGACCGAGACGCGGTTAACCGAGCAGCTCATATTAGAAAGGTCTAAGCTGAATATAGAGCACGCATTGTAAATGGTGTACGAGCAAATTTCTCTATTATATATATATATATATATATATATATATATATATATATATATATATATATATATATATATGGGTAAGCATTTAACCGGATCCTCTCGTCAATATTGTATCTTTGTTTCTGACCAACGATGGCAGTAGAGTGTCCTACTCTCACTGAAGTTCACGATAAAATTCTCCAGCAACAACGGCAGTTCGTTGTTCACTGACCCCACGCAGCCACCGACGTGGTCACTGAATAACACTGCATGAATGTGCCATTTAATCAGTTTGCACTTCAGGGGTCATCTCCTGTCCAATTTATCGCATAGCTTCTAATAATGATTGATTGATACTGATTGTTTGACTGATCTTCACTAGCTCGGGGGTTTGCCGGGGGTTCTTGCTTTCGATTGGTACGACTTCCTTTCATTTTGTGTTTGCGTCCCTCTAGTGCTCTCAGCTCCTAAAAATCCTATTTCCCCCCATAGTATATCAATGATGGCCAACAGGCACAACAGATCGATCCAATGGTCAATCCCTTGCCAACAACTAACCCTTCCCTCTGGACACAGATCGTTGTCCGTGCCCTACTAATGTCGATTAAAGCCGAGAAGTTTGTTCTTCGAGCAGGCAGATGAACTGCTTAATCTCTATCCGGTCGTGACTTCCCCGGTCACGTTTGCAGGTATATTCTATTTGGTTATGTTGCACAGTAGCTGTACTGGGTCACTTGCATCGTACACTGGGAGATTCCTCTTGCGGGAGCGGGCGGGGGGGGGGGATAGTGAGTGGCTCATGTGTTTGTTTTCCATTTCCGTTCCACGAGCTGGTTGAAAAAACAAGCCAGAGAAAAATCGTCGTGCCTTCCCTATAATAGCAATTCCGAAATACTTTCCCTTCGAATAGAATCAGCGAACACAATCTCATGCTTACGCTCCTGTTATGAACATTGGTAATACCAACAGCACGAACAACTTGTCGAGCCAAAATATCGACAAACACTCTCCTTCTCTCTAAATCTCTCGGCAACGATTGAGATAGCTAACGTCAACAGTCGGGCAACCTGACTCCGCTATTTGGTATTACCGGGGGAGCTCTATAATGTACCACCAAGAAATCATAATATTAAGAATAATAATAATAACAATAACAACAACGACAATAATAATAATAATAATAATGATAATAATAATAGATTCACAGGCTTTCTATAACAGTCCTTGTACAATGTGACAACGTCAGTCCGCTGACGACCTGTCTGTTCGTTAGCTTCGCTGTGTAGCAGAAATAATGGTAGAAACATTAATGATGGTTGTAATAAACATAATCATAATGCTCACCATAAAAATCGGTCCTATTGTTATTACCAGCATTATCTCATTAGTTCCCTTCTATCAAAGTTAACAATCACAATGCACTAGCATCTCATTAACGGTAATGACAATTCTACTAATAACAATTATTAAATCCGGATCCGAAGAGCAGCTGTTGAACGGCGCAACGCGTTCGCTCCTCGTTCCACGGGGGGGGTGGGGTCCTTTGATCAATAGAAACCTGTCAGGACATGAGGAGAGGCACATGGCCTGAGTGTTCGGGAGCTGACCTCCACAGGCGAAGGTTTTGCAGACGTCCACTTATGCCGACTTCTATCTGCTTAAATTGGTGGCTATAATTAATAGTTTCAAACTTCTTAGTTCGGGATCAGGTCTCGCCTCTGTCTCCTCCGAGTAACGATGCGTCACTGGCTAAACCCTAGAAAGATTGGCTGGGCCAGTATCGTTCTACGATCATCTCAATTAGATCAGTTCAGTCTGTCACTCAATCAATCAGTCGATCAGTTAATTAATTAATTATTACTGTTACCGTAATTTTTTCGTCACCTACATGCTATATCATCGAAATTCGTGTTGAAAGCATAACTTGATGGGATCGTTCAAATGTATCCAGGTATTGATGCTTTGAGTAAAGAGTTTCCTTTTGATCTTATTATTGCATTGGTTCTACGACGATCAAGTCCAAGGTGGATTCGCGATTGCCGGCGTCGCCATAATTTCGATGTTCGAATGACGCGAAATTCACAGAGGCCGAAAAGGGAGATATCATTCTCTACACAACATCGCTGACAAACGTCGCAACGGCCCGGCTACGATGCGTAACCATGCTGATTTAAATTGTATTGATTTCCTGTGAATTTTTCTTCATCCCACACAATTGAATACTGTTTAGAAAACGGGTAGCGTTTTGTGTCTCGGCACACACCGTCGTCATTGGGTCGAACGGCGTTCCGTGTGCGCGTCGAGTGGCCAATTGATGATGTCTATCTGTAGATAGGCGCAGGATGGCATTTCGGCCATAAATTCATCACACCTGCCCGTCATTAAATACACTACCTCGTGCAATTAATAATACTACAGCTACTACGATTACTACGACTACTACTATAGCTACCACTACTTTCGATAACTAACAATGGAAGTTTACGTTTCGTGTAGCGAGAAGAATTAGACCGCGAATCGTTTGTCTGCTTGCCTTCGGTGTGAATTCGTCTGTTAGTCACTCGTGCATACGTTTGTGCTTGAATGCGTTGGCATAGCATTGTCAGGGTGGCAAGTCGTATTGCCTGATCTAGTTGTTCGTGTTTTCTTTTTTTTTGCCGTAAAAGTGGTTCTACTGCCGTTACTCTTCGTAGCGCTTCTTAGTGTTTAGTATCAGTGTGGGGTTACATTAGTGCCCCCTTGCGCATATGTCGCATCGAGCCCACGGTGCCAATTGGCCGTGCACGTTGAGGGGTGGCAGTTATGCCGCCAGGAACGAGGTTTGTGTTGATCTGAAGAAGTGGATTTGGCGCCCGGGCCAAGGGGATCCGCATCGCAGGCATGAGGCGGGAGGCCACGTTTGTATCCAAATTCGTCGCCGGCACCAGACCCCAGGGCTTCGGAGCGGCACCCGATCGAGGTGTGGGCGTCGAAACGTCGCCGTCGGCTCTCGACGACGCCATCGACGACGACGTGGACATCATGGCCGGAACCGATGGGATTGAGGAGACGCATGTCGTCGCCGAAGTCAAAGACGTTGTCGAGGTAAGGCAAGCGCCAGTGGGAGACTGTGCCATCGTGATGATCGGTAGGACAGAGCTGATTGAGTCTGCAAGTCGGAGAGCATACACGTCGCACAGATAGGGGAAATTATACAAGGGTGAATCTCGTGAACACACCACCGCAATGGACAACCGTTAGCGTGGTTGCGATGCTGAGCGTGGCATTTGGTGGATGGAAAATTGCCACAGAAACAAGCTCATCATTGACTATGTTGACATTAGGCGGAACCCTGAAACATCTGCCGTCACTTCCACCCATGATACGCCTGCTGTGTATATAATCTGCAATGATCGTCTCGTTTTTGCTAAGCCGCATCGAGGTAAAGCCACTGTGGGACCTACCGCTCATTGTGGTCGTTGGTCGCGTTGTAGCGGAATGGGACAATTCCATGACTCTGGTGTTTCCATTGCCGTCGGTCACTGTATAGCCCTGGAAGGGCCATTGGACGAGGCGGGACAACCTTGACATCAGCCCTTGCGTGTCGAGTTCCTGTCGGGCGCGTTTCGCTGCGCGAGGATGACTCCGATGCTCGGAGGCGGATTGCACCCTGCTGGAGGTAGTCTTATTGCTCATGGATTCGCCTTCAATCCGGTAGGAGCGGAGCACGATACCTTTCGCTCGATTCTCCTTGACCAGTTCCGGAATAAGGGTATCCAATGCCTCATCCTCGAGCTCGTTCGGAGGAGTGCTCAGAGGGGTCTGGTTAAGAGATGGTGCCGGAGTTGACGTTGCTAATTGGAGAGAATATGATGAAGAGAAAAATAGAGGGAAAGAGGGGGAGAGAGAAAGAGTTCAGTAGTTAGTATATTTGTATCCAGATGTAATAGAAGGTAGAACTAGGTGGCCTGGGGGTGCCGCCGACGTCTTGGAACGTTAGAGTCTCCATAAGAGTATCCTGCAGGGTACCGATATACGGTTTCAAGTGGCAACACGAAAGTTACTCCGAATCATAATTCAAGTTACGACACACGTCCAGGATCAAATTTCTGTCTCGATTAATAAAACGTCGTTAATACAAATATAGTCATGTCAATTTTACGTACGCATAATAACCACTTGCGTTTCGTACCTTCCATGGATTTGTACCTATGCTTGCAAAACAACGCTCTTTCCAGCGTCATTATAGCATCGTCATTATAACGATGAGTGCAACCAGCGACAATCAACATGATTTTACTCAATTTCAAGCAAATGGCAGGTTATTATCACAATTCGAAAAAGTGTCAGCTCCGTAGCGGTTGGACTAAGTCTCTGGCTGTAAAAAGCCGGAGGGCACTGGTTCGAGTCCCGCCACCTACTGACATATGAGAGAACTAAAGCATTGTAAAGCTTGAAGTTCCCTTAATAAACCGATAAAGCTTTACCTTTACCCGTCAATCAGCGGACATCTCGGATCATCGATCTCCATCAATCGCCACCGGATTGTGTCCCATCTCTCGATGACGAGGTTCATTATCAGCAAAATGTATAATATCTAGCTATTCTATAATAATAATAATAGATAATAAGAGCATCATAGACGCAGCGACACGTTACTCCATCCTTGTTCCTTCTCCCCTTGGCTTAATTAGTGACTCTCTCTCTCTCTCTCTCAGCCCCTACCTGAAACATTATCATCATCATCGTCTCTGTCCCGTAGTACGGCCGGCACCATAGCATGGATGCCCCGTTCGTTGAGAACCCGCGCGAGACCTCGATTGACGCTCCATGTTGTCGTAGCTGTGAGATAGTTGGAGCGACTGAGGACGCCACCCGTTGCCTGTACGGGCGATCGGTGCGTTGATCCGCTAGTCGCCATCTTTGTCGTCTCCAGACTCGACGTCGTTTGCGTGGCGTCGGGATGGAGGACGTTCGACGTCGAATACGTGTACACGCACGAGGTCTGCTCGAAACTCTTGCCGGGCTGGCTGACGGGTTCGTCGACAGCGAACTCCCGCAGGAACGACGCGATGTCGAGCGAATTCGGAGGCTGGGGCGAGCCAGCCTTGCTCGACAAGGGCCCGCCCTGCGTACTGCTCGCTGGCACAGCGGTTGGTGGTGACTTCGGCGCGTAGCGGGTCTTCACGCCGTGCGTGCGCTCTTCGAGCCCCACGAGACCCAGGGGTGTGGGGGTGGCTAGCCGACGCCACCGATGCAGCGTCTGTGAACCTTCTAACGGCTTGATGATCTGCAACTTGTCTGCGAAATCGTATGGGGCAGGGATATGGATACAGTGACATTATTTTGGTGTTATGTTTGTTTGCAATGCGCAGACGCGGAAGAACGGGCGACAGGATTTTTCAGGTTGAGCGGTGCGTTTGATTATACGTTTTGAAACGAATTATTGAGAAATCATACCTTTGTCACTATCTTTCAATTCTAATCATTATTATATGATTGTATATATATATATATATATATACCCTTAGCGGAAGCGCGTAAAGTTCCCTGCTGGCTAATGGGCGTTAAGAATATTTGTTTGCTTGTTCTTCTCACGTTGTTGTCTCGATTGGGCGAAATATTTAATTCTATCTAACTAGGCGGGGAGCCCTTGACAGCGATGCTCAAACTTGAAAAAAAAATTCTTTGTAGAATACTTCGCAGTTAATTATAAAAATCCTATTCGATTTCATGAGTTTCAAATGAGACTGCAACACGTTTATCAATTATGTTACTCTACATCATAACCAATTATTTTAAGACTACGACCTATGCTAATGAAGAAAATAATAATAATAATAATGAGGCAATAATGCCTAGAGAAAGATGGCATACCACTTCGTCAGTAATTCATATGTAAATCTCGTTGACATAAAGCGGCTCGTCTCGTACCAATGAGTAACTCATAACGAACCCACAACGTCTGCTATTGCTCGATCCAAACGATGTTCGCTTGGATGATGATCAACTCTGCTGTAGTTCACGGCGCAGTGAACTCATCACCTACGTACCCGGCATCCTGTAGCGTCGCATACTAGATGTTGTAGATCCGCTGCTAAAGCCGTTGAATCCGCTTAGTATTGAATCGGGTGTCCGACATCGCGAGGTCGGATCTTCGTCGAGTTCGAAGAAGCTCTGCGACTGTGGCAGGCCCGCCAAGGCCCCCATGCCGTGGCCTCCTTTCATCGGCGAGTGTAAATCCAGGCCAATACCCATTGGGTGCTTACCGTGCACCGGGTTCAGGCCGATACTGCTCAATGACCTGCAGGCCGCAAGGCGGTACAGGCAGTTGGATGGCATGAAGGCCACCGGTTGAGGTTCGCACGAATGCGCAGAGGGAAAGACAGAGACGGAGATATGGATAAAGAGATGGTCGGGGAACAAAGAGATCAAAAAAACAATAGAATTTTAAGTCTCGGACGATACGATCGTATGCTCCATACATGAAAGCGAGAAAAGATTGAGTTTTGGGTTTCTAAGGGCTCCTACGAACGAACGCCACTGGGCCTTGAACGATTTGATTTTGCGTTTGTTCTCAATCTTTAAATGTAACCAATGTTATTATAACAAAGCCTATAATGACATCAATTCATAATCAAGAGTTTGCTTAATGTGATATCAAGCGAGACCGCTATGAATTTGGTGCCATTGCTGGTGATAACTTTGACGATGTTGACCTTATGTTAGTTTGCGGTTAGTTTGAGCTATTGGAAAAATCAAATGATTTGACTGATCCCACCAATTACCGCTGGATATTCCCTTCTCCGGCACCGAGACACTGCTGCCCCACGACCTACTAGTTAGTGTTCAATGGACAAAGAAAATATTCTCAAGCCAATGAATGGCTTACGGACGTTAAGTTAAGTATCATGCAAGGGCGCTTACGAAAGTATCCCTGCATCGAATTTCAAACAAATAGGAGAAAACGACCCAATTAATCGAATCAATTGACAATCAAGCATGAGCAAAAGTATTTTTACAGTACAGAATAACTATCGATATAATTTCGAATGACATTTTCTATGCACAAGGTGTATGCATACCCCATCGAGTTCCTGGCGGAGAAACGTTCACTTGTTTAGGGTGTGGCACGTATTAATCGATGATTGTGGTTACAGTGTTCTTGTTGCGTAAATATACGTGGTGTATATTCTGTATGTATATGTGTCGTGCATTGACCATGACGATAATCACCTTCATATAGTGATTATCCAGTGCACACCACCTACTAATTACAGTATAGTATTCATTAGGTTTGATACTTATTGAGATTATTTTAAGCTAATTAGAAGCCTCCGTAGATGACGACGATCACATCTACAATGAAACAGCGGCAGCAGCAGTTATGGCATTACCAGGACACATTTACGGGGGGTGGGGGTGTTATTTGGACGCGATCGAGTGAACCGGGTGGATGTAATCACCGTATATATTTTGCACACGTTATGTAATCAGACATGCAAAGGCGCGAAGGTGACATCGACTAGCGGCAATTAGTGATTGCTATTAACAATACACACTAATGACAAGCAAGCGAACAGCGGCAAGAACGAAGACAAAACAGTTGTTTCTAGTTGTTTCAAAATCTCCCGGGTACTTTCATCATTTTATTAGTCATTTATAATTATCGTTATTACCATTATTTTAACCACTCACCAGTTCATAATCACTATCATTAGCCGTTCTCTAGTTATCTCTCTATCTCTTCATAACAATAACAGTATCAACAATCGTCCTATATTGATTTGTGAATTGAACGACGAATTGTCCTCACAAATCGCTCCCGCTCCGAAACTACACGAATATCGCATTACATAATAACAGCGGTAGCAATAATAATAATAATAATTATGACATTCTGTAAACAAGACCTTCTCGGCATTTTCTGTCAAGCCATGATGCTCACAAATGACGGAGTTCGATCGAGATCTTCACATATATGGCCAAGTCAGCCGTTGGCTGACTGTGGGTTGTTGTACTACTCGTCTCGATGTTGCTCGATTCGAGCGAACGAGCTCTAATTCTAGCAGCGCCATCAGCGTGCCACCATCGCTGACCGCGGGTAGAGCACAGGGCGTGGATCGTGTTAAGTAATCTTCGGTGAGACTAGCAGAACGTTTTAGCAAAGAGATTAAGAATATAACTTAGGTTTATATATATATATATATATATATATATATATATATATATATATATATATATATATATATATATATATATATATATATATATATATATATATATAGATATATATATATATATGAATAACAGCAACAGCGTGCTCCAAACGACCGAAATGTAGCTAGACCTTTTGGGAACACTACTTAGGCTTGGGGGTCTGATTGATTTACCGAGATATGAAAGAGCTGATTCCAATTAGACAATTGCTGTTCTGATTCTGTCAACTTAATTTGTACGCGTGCTAACGGTAGGTGGCAAGTTGTTGGCGCTGAATATTGACACAGTCACATGCTATGTAAAATAAAAAAGACAAATACACACAGACAGAAGGTAACATCTACATAGTGTACACCTATGGTCTATGGTAGATACACCTTGGAGACATACTGTCATCGAGCTCTATTGTGAATGGTCTGGGCTGGCATAGAAAAACGATTCACCTACGAGTCACTTGGTCACAGCCATGTAATATCACATGCCAATTTCTCATTTACACTGCCACTCATTTACTCAGGTGAACATTCGGTCCAACTCGATCTCACATAATTAGCTTGAAATAAATCGGTAAAACAACATTTAAATAGAAATCTCTTCACCGGACGAATTTCAGCTTGCTGCAAGCTGGCACCACTTCCTCGTTATGGCAAAATTTCAAATAGAAAACAGTGTATTTTCTCGAAGTCACTCAACGGCGGGGCGCACGGGTCGGTCGAAAAAGAAACGGATTGCCTAACAATTCACGGTATTAGTAATCATCACCGGATCGCTAGAATTGGTACGTCTCAACCTTTCTCTGATCGCGTCCCAATCCTCCTGGATATATCGACGTCGTCGACCACGTGGGTAGCCACATCCGATCAAAAATGGTCCAATTGGGACTGCTCCCGAAAACAGTGGATCACTATAAGTTTATGCTGTCCCCTTGATAAATTTCAACTAGTCTACCCTCGGGGTGTGCGCTAGAAACATCAAATCGAACTTGAGCAGTTTGTCAGTCGACTCACGTAAGAATTTCTCCTAATTAATCTCTCGCGAAGCATCTCGGAATCTCTGGGAGCTAAATCGACGACAACTAACATAAATATGATTCCGCCCATATCGTTATGGCATTAAGCGATACATAGAGCAACGCTGGCGAGCCATCACACACGTCTGCACGTAGCAGGCACAATTTAAGCGGTGAAATGTTCAATACAATTACTGATCCAACCCGTCATAGCAAAAAGATGCCGTACGTCATTGTTCACTACGAGACGACGACGCTGCGAATAATGAACGAATCGTGTGCGCTTTTCATCGCGATCATCTCTACGCAATTATTATAGAATAAATAATCCCGGGGAGAGAACCGCTTGAAACAGTATCAATCAACGTGCAGATCAAGCGCTTGGCAAAATCGCCCTCGTCACCCCGCGATTGTTCGATGGTTCGAACGAACGAGCCGGAGCTGACAAGCGAATTTGACGATTTGAAATTGATAGACAACCATGAACCACTCAGTCCATATGTTAGCTTAACGAATATAGGCTTGACACGCTCGACACGGTGGCACGGGTTCATCGACTATCTATAGATTATCTACACATGGCAATTATAAATATCGATTTATCCAAATTTACGAAACGAGAATTTATGAATCGAATGGCCACGCTAAGCTGCTGGTTTTCGTTCGTGGCGATTCGTATTGGTCCCGATATCGTTCCCACTGACAGACCGAGATGTGCGCAGGGAAAATTGAGCACTATGAGCAGCTGAACAGAGAACGCTGCAATACGCCTTTCTGTTCTTAAGAATAAATATCAATACACGAAAAACGTGCTGAAAAATTGTACAGTATCAAAGTGGTACCATATATATATATATATATATATATATATATATACATACATATACATATATATATATATGTATATATATATATATATAGATTTATATATATATATATATACGCGCTACACTACATGTACTAATCTCTCTGTGTATCACCCAGGCCGCAGACCATCGTAGACACTAGGGGCTAGAGCCCACCCCGCGTAATGCAAACACGAAAGAAGACAATGTTCCCTCTTCAATCTAACGACATGTCGGCGTTCAACGAAATCTCTCACATAAATGACGTGTTACGTTCGAGTTACGAAACGCGTCAATATGGATAAACGCTATGAATTAAGCTTGGTTTACCACGTTGTTTCTTTGTTGAAACTTGGGAAAGCAGTTTGACACGGGAGAAACCCCAGAACTGTTTATCGTATAAAAACTACCACCGCTTGCAGATGAGAGGCAAAATTGGACAAGAGCATCCCGGACCAGTCGGTGTCACCTCCATCATCTCATGTTCTGCAAAGGCTTCAGCTGTCCAGCTTTTTCGATTGTCCGTGTATTCGAAGGTGGCGACTTGTAAAATTGTTCTGTACAATTCCAGATTTCGATTATAGTCCACGATTAAAAGCTTCTCCATTTCCGAAGCAGTTGCGTTCAGCCTGCCCAGCGAGGTTACGAGCTGACGAAAGCGTGAATGCAGCCACGAGGTGTCATGGTCTTACTGCGACTCGTCGCAGTGATCCATGATGATATTCTATAGACACGATGGAGAAACACCGGCGAGTTCAGTGTCAGCAAGGGCAGCTTTGACGCAAACGCGATCGAGATAGGCAGGATTAACGATTGCTGGGGCATGCGCGCGAAGGGGCGTTACCACAGCAGGGCCGGCGATAGCACGAGACAGGTAGATCAGGCCAAGCAGACGTAGGAAGGTTGGTTGGTTGGTGGCGGAGTAGGAGAGGATGGGTGCAATTAAATAGTGCAGTCCGTAGCAGCGGTTGATGACTGGGTTTCTTTGAAGGGGGCGGAACAGGCACTAGAGGCCGATTTCGACCGAATCGGCTTTCGTTCGCCGGATCAGGTGAACAGATGTTGAACAGATCCTTCTATCTGCGATAATACGTGCGTACTACGTATACGTATGGTTGGTGGTCATATGCCTCTGCTACGTGGTCCTTTTCGTTCATGCGAAAGCGGTTTTTCCCTGCGGCCGGGTATGCGTCTAATGTTCAAACAGGTTGTCCCGCTCGAATAGATAGTCTAGCCATAACAGATAGCGGTGGCCGCCTCTACTGTTGCCAAGCTGCGAAACCTGGCGGGGTTGAGGATTGGGCTTGGTCGATTTCGATTGTGGCTCAGTTAAACAGAAACTTGACAAGCTGCTGGAACGGAAGGGTAGCGAGAGTCTCAGCCAGCCATTGAGCCAATACCGGCAGGCAAATCAACAACAAAATCCACAATAACCTGCAATTGACACAGCAACAACAACAACAAGAAAAAAAATACAGCAAACAACGATAAACGAACACAAATGATGACGATCACCGACGGATCAGCCAGACACTCACAAACCACCAGAGAGGTTAAGCCAACAGCCAACACGAGAGGCCAACAACAAGAACAACAACAACAACAGCAAACCGCCACCAACACAGATGGGGCTCTGGGCCGAGCGGGCGGAGGGAGAGATAGTATGATATGGGTAACTGTGTGAATTAACAGAGAGAGAGACAGACTACGAGAGAGAGAGAGATGCGAGAGAGAGAGAGAGGTCCGACGCATCACGTTGTGTTGTAGTGTTAGTTGTAATGGTAATTCACGATTCTGGAGAAACTGGAGAGATCACTCGTAGCAGCAGTTGGTTAACCGAAACACAGCAAACATACATAGGCACACGCATTCGTTAGACGGAAAACACGAATAGCAATTGAACATCAGCGCACATGGTTCCAAAAGTTTCCAGCCGACTGTTTAAATCGCGTTTACGATCGTCACCTGTGTGTTAGTTCTCTACCCATCGAGAGGCTGGTCGTTGGATTCTGGGAGGGGAGAAATTGCAGAGGGAATATGCTAAAACTATCGGGATTATCATCACTGGCAGTGATTTGGGTGATTTTTCCGCGTATCAAGCAAAATTTGTTGAATTGCCATTCGATTGATTCGGGACAGGAAACCTTTGAAATCATTCATTATCCATTACAACACGATGAGCGCACGAACAACAAACAAACTGTCCAGTCTTTTTCGAGGCTGATGAATCGCACGCTGTACTGCTCTATGGGTTGAGGCGCAGACAATCGAACGAACTCATTTTGCAGTCATCTGCAGCCCATGTTGAGGGACAGGACACTTGCTTTCTAATTATGCTTTCGGCCGCGATCGCGCAGCGCTAAGGTGCTATATCCGCGAACAACGCAATAGAGGTCGGATAGATAACGTACATAACCTTCATCGTTCTTGCGGTTGGCAATTGGCTCAGGACGCCCGTTCAACATCGGCCTTCTCGGCGATGCAAGTTTCTTTTTAAGGCTCATGCGACGGATAAACACACGGCGGTCATTCGCAAGCGAACTCTATCCATCGATATTCAAACAAGGGTTTTAAAAATACTGTAAAAATGGCCAAAACACACTGTTGTTCTAAGGCCGTCCCACATTTACATCGGGTGAACGTTGCTTGGCCACCTCGTGTAAAACGTTGGCTAGCTGTTTCCTATGCATCACCAATCAACTGGCGGTCTCGTAGCGAATCATGAGCACGAGGCGTACGTACTTCTCAACGATCAGCGAATAGAAATTATGCAAGATATTTCCCCGCATGAGATCCTTCCTTGTCCCCCCCCCAATATATGGGTGTTATCATATTACGCTATAACGTTCTATATATATAGTATAATATATTCACTATATTTAACTTACCTTGACAGTCTATCACTAGCTTAGGTCGGCCCATAAACATAGTCAGAGCGTGGGACACACGGCGTCACCTCGCAAATCAAGTTGGAAGATCTCACAAAACTAGGAAATAAAGATAGCGGAGAATGATAGGGTACAGCAGAGGTATAGCCGGCAATCAGAGAAGGCACTGAGAGAACAGATTGAGGACAAGCTTCTGCATGGCTAGAAAAGACTTGGTGGGTCAAAGTGAATCGACATTTGCGTCAATTCGCCGCAAAAGATGTCGTGCAAAAAATGGTGCAGATGCGCGCAGGTGCATATATATATAAGATTAGATATAGATGCGATGAGAATGTGCCAATTAATGCAATTACGGAGGCTTCATAATTATCTCGATTACTGCCATAACTATAGTTACCACGATATGCAGTCTGTTTTTAGTTCGTTGTCGTGATTGCTCGTATGTTTCATTGGTTTGGTTTTGTTGGGCGTTCGTTGTGGAATTTTGATTTGTGGCCGTGTCGTTGTTGTTGTTGTTGTTGGTGGTGGTTTTGTTATGAAGTGAATGTTATTAATACGGTTTAATAAATGCGTTTTGTTGCAAATTAACTTGGAACTTGCTGGCAAAAAATAGGGTGCTTAATCTATCTTATCTTGAATCCCCATGGATTTCTGTGCTTCGATCAACTGTGCATAGCTTACATGGGTGATGATACCCATGTCAGGCTACCAGACTTGGCTTTACCACCGTGACATATCCAAGGGGTTGATCGATAATACATACGGTTGGGTAGCTTGAAAAGTGAACGAATCGGTACAAACATGCCGCACAACTAACTGTACATTTTTTCGCAAAGCTCATAATTGAACGGTGGTGTTCCTTATGGTGGTCGCTTGCCAAACCCATACGGTACGTGCTTACTAGAAAGGTATCTTAGCAATGCTATGCGGAGGAGCGGAAATGCCAAAGGTTTCTCTTTGCAAAGTTCAACAGACCACCGACGACAGCAGCCTGCATGACTCTGAACTTACAGATAGGTCCGAAGATTGTCTCTAAACGAAAGCAACAGACACAAATCAATGGATATTGGCACGTCGTTAGTTCCATTAAGATCCCTGCCCCTGCGCGCAGTGTTTGGGCTTTGGCATCAGTAGCACAGTGGCCCCGAGTTATTTTCCGTGATTCTTTATGGGGACGAGACGAGAAATAGAATGTTACACCTCAAGCGACAGAGATCTTATCAGGTAACCTCGAGAATTCGATCTCAGGAAACCATGTTAAGAGATTCAGTTCAAGGGAAATCATTTCACCATGTGATAGACGATGTATAGGAAGCCAAAGAAACGGACGATTCTTTTAATTCGAAATTCCCACTTCCAAAGTTAGCAAGTTACTAGACAAGAACACATAGTGGCTACGCTCGAATAAGTTAATAGTGAATCAATAGATATACTGTAAGGCAGAATATATAAGAGAAACGGTTGTTCTTTAGAAACAACGATTTAACCGTCGGCAAAAAAAAGACTCATCATCTTCTTGATATGGCCGGAACGTGAGATCATCAGGCAGTCGTTTGAGACGGATGAGCCCAAACGGGAGATTTTTACGAAGCTAAACCCAACGGTCAGCAGTCTCGTGCCGCCGTTGCGATGAAACCGACTATCCAACGACAGTGTGCATGACATTATATAATTACGCTCATATTCTACATAGGCAAGAAGGGAAACTCATTGCGAACTTACGAGTACTGCGAGTCATCGTCAGTTTGACAGCTTTCAGGGAATAGGCTTTCATTCTCATCCGATACTCCGTCGAAATCACCTGACATGGGCCGTCTGCCGCCTGCGCCCCCAGCAGGAGGACGCAGAGTGGGGTTCAAGTCTCCGGCCCCTGGAGGGCCGCTTCCCTGACCAGGTCGCCGGGTAGGGAGACGCGCGGATGCGTTCGAAGCGGAGGTTGCAGCTCTAAGAATTGGGTGATGGTGGTGGTGGTACGTGCATGCAGGCGGCGATGAAGATGAGATCATCGGACGGGGACGATGAGGTCGGGAAATGAGCAGGAATCAAACAGAGAACAAAGAGATAACAGAACGAAAATGATATCAGCCGGGGCGAGACTAGAAAGGAGGCGGCGATGTGTGGACTCAATGTGATGAAAACTACAACTCAACAACGAAAACATGGTTTGGTCGAACATGGTAAGAGCAGAGTTTGAGGTCGTAGGGTCTCCCCGAGGCTCTTCGAGGCCACTGAGAGAACGCGTGATCGGACAGGATTGAAGAGCAAAAAATATTAGGGCCTTTAACGATTACTCAGATCACGGTTCCATTGAGAGTTCAGACAGAAAGTCGAAATCATTAAATCAGGGGATACTTCGACAGTAGAAAAACCGGGTTGGGAAAAAGGAAAACAAAGAAAACTAATCGTGTCAGTTTGCAGAGCATTTGCAGAGGTGATAATAGTTCTTCCCTCTTCGCTATCACTAATGTAGCCAGCGTGTAGTTGTGATGATCATAAGTGATGTAATTGAGTCGTCGATATATAGAGCAAGCTTGATGATGGAGCTGGCGCCACAAAGGCACCATGCAAAATAAAAAAAAACAAATCAGTGAACGGCCTTAGGGCAACCCCTACGACGGATGTACTCCCAAGCGACGTTCGCGGTGGGGTAGGAATAGGCTAGAAATCCCGTCGGAAGTTAGCGCATAGGCCCATTTGTGTGTACACAAAACTGGTGCCCATTGATTATAGCTAAATGAGTGTTGAACGAAACTCGATGTGTTAGTGTATTACATAGTACGGACAATAGAGAATCTTGTCCGTAAGGTATTCTATGGCTCCGCGAAAACTCCGCGCGTTCACTGCTCCCGATGAGTTTACCAACGAAAACCTCCATTCGCGCTTCCACCGGCTCCATACATAGCCACATCGATTTATGATAGAATCAAGCACGAGATCGACAAACAACCCCAACAACTTTTCTGCTTGCGGGGGAGCAGGAGGAGGAGGATGAGGCATTATATGAACCCCACTCGTGTGAACGCATTTATGCAATGAGTGCTCACCTGTCGTCAGAGTGATATCCCTCGGAGGTGTCAGTTCGCATCGACATCGATAGTTCGGCCGCTAGCGAGTCGGGATTGATGTATTTCGTATAGGGGCCGTGCGTTCCCTGGCTACTGTTATAGCAGCTCCTGGCCTGGGCCATCCCCATGCCAGCAGCGTGCCCTATACCTGGGGCGCCATTATTGTTGTTATGGCCGAGTTGATGATGGTGGCTGCCACTGTTCGAATGGTACCCTTGCGTGACAGTTCCTCCGATTGCGCCGTTGCCGCTGCCGACGCCGACGCCGCATACACTCCCTATACTCGAGCGATGCTTGCGCTGGCGGAACTCCTCTTGGAGTTCCTATCGAGAGTGATCGCGTAGCGGGAAATGCATAAAGGAGGGACACGTCATTGAGTTAGACCCAAACGAAGCCAATGACCGTCGGTATGTAACACGTTGCATAGTTGACATTACATTTATAATAATAACAATAATAATAATAATGGACAGTGTTGTTCATTTTAGCCATGCCTGAGCTGGGCTCTTAACTTAATTAATATTATGAATATTATCATTATTATTACCCCTTATGACAACGGGTCAAGAGAGATAGTTCATTTCAGGGTGACGTTTTACTGTCATCGCCATTAGCGCATGATCGCATCTAGCGTGCGTACATATACGCCTCCCCTGGCTGAGTGGGTTGAGCCGTCAAGGACAGCAAAGAATACGTCAGTGAAAAGCGAGTGCTTTTATCCCGAGTATATCACAGCTATATTCGTAATTAATTCATTGATGAACATAAGCAAAATGATGCTCGCGGAAAATACTGCAGTATACGATGAAAACACAAACATTGTGATGTGATATATATATATATATATAACTCTATCTCTCTTTGTCATTGGCACCTGGGTGTAGTCTTTACCTGGAAGGCACATAGAAGATTATTGTACTTGTCCTTGCAGTCGCTGAGTTCGAGGGTGAGCTCCTGTTGAGTCTCACCCATGACGTCCATGTTCATCCGAAGGGTCTCATTTTCGATGGAGTACTCGCGGACCTGGGCACAGGGTCGACAGCCAAATTAAAATATATATATACATATATATACATTTCTCAAACAAAACGCCGCTTGCTATTCCTGTAGCAAGTTTTTGAGGAAAACTCGTTTTTTTAACAACTCGAGTACAACTAACAGCACAATCACACGTTCGATGCCATAACGAATCGAATGGGAGAAGGGTAAGGCTTTCGTTTCGTTCAAGCTCGTAGAAATCCATTCTGAAATCGCGTCAGATACCTTTTTCTGCAGGTCCACGATCTGTCCCAGTAACTGCGTAATCTCTTCCGCCTGTCTGGCGGAGTTCTCCGATTTCTTGCTGAGCTCATCGCGGAGTCGGGCAGACTCCCGCTGACTCTCGTTTAACTCGCGTACGCACTCATTAATCAACTCGGTTTCCCGTTCCTCCTCCGCGTCTAGGTCTTCTGTGAACGTGGCCGACTGCGGACGAGGATGGCGCAAGCAACAATGATGAGAGAAGAGTCGAAGTTACATTAGAAGCGTTTGTTTCATTATAGCTATCTGAAGGTTGGTCGTTTTCCCGCTCATGAATGTATGACATATTGACTAGGTCCCTTGGAGCTATTCGTTACATTTGAGAATGATCACGAATTGTGGATAATTGATGAGAATACGGGGTCTATTGTCGGCGCGGTCGACTAATCGCTGCTAAGATTTAGGGGACATTATACGCAGGTATACGTAGGTACGCGCTATGTAACACGACGATCGAATAGGTGGATAGAGTTGTGCATTGCAATTACTAATTAAATGAACTTGCTGATGTGCTTTGGTCTCCATAATGAAAATAAAATATATAATAATAATTAATAAGCAGCTCAGAGTGGTCACCTCATTTTTGAGCCGCTCGTTCTCCGTTTCGAGTTCGCCGATCTTCCTCTGCAGGAGATCGACTCCGCAGGGTGGAATCTCTCCCGTCGGACTGTCATCCTCGCCCTCCTGATAGATGGCGAGAAGTCCGCTTTTGAGTGACAGGTCATGACGGAGCTGGGTCACGACCTCCTGTGTCGCCTGTAACTCCTGTTCTAGAGATTCGATCCTCTCCTATACGACACAACGTGAGAAGAACGCCGGGCAGATAACCAACACGCAAACGAACACAAAATGATTAGGGTTCGTTAGCACTGTAAGCGCACTTGATTTATGAACTTGGGCTTAGCCTAACGTGTTTAGCGTAGCTAACCTATAATAAAAACATAAGCACTTATAACAACAACGAACTATATAAACAACAAACAGCTTGATGTGAATATTGAAAATAAGAACAAGCTCAGCAGAAATGTATGACGAATTTGATCCATTGTTGCGGCCCAGAGCCGCAGAATGCCTCGCCTCGTCCAGCTGTCAAAGGTAGGGAATAGCCGGCGATTGTCCAACAGATCGCCTATCGTCTATATGTTTTCGCGGATCGACCCAGACGAATCTGGGCGATCCGGGCCGATCAAGGGCGACCCGAACAGTTGTAGTGATCAGCAGCTCAGAGCAGCACACGAACCTGTAGCGTTCTCTTCTCGTCGAGAAGGCTCTTGCCGATGTGGGCGGCAAGTTCAAGATCCCGTTCCTTCTCCTCCAGCAGCCGGGTGAGAGCGTCGGGATCGTCATATGTCCGGGTCATCTGCGTCAACCTCTCCGCGCATAGGACTGCAAGCAATTCGGCGAGGAACAACAACGACGACGCGCCAACAGCAGCAACAACAGATAAACAGACAAAGTACACAGACAAATAGCTTGTTAGTGTCTCATGGGAGTTTAGAGATTTATAATTGGCAATAGTGATTCGCGGCGACTTTGTTAGTACCTTGTTGTGTTCGTTATATATATTATTATTATTTGTTTTATTCTATATATATATATATTTTTTTTTTTTTTTCAATAGATCAGGTTAAGCCTAAGTCTCTGCCTATGGCATGCCGGAGGTCGCGGGTTCAAATCCTGTGGTTTACACACACAACAACCATACAACAACAACTCTTATATATATGTATAACTTGTTGTTTGCATATCCTAAAAGCGGAATAACATTCAAGTGAACAAGTTGGCCTCGTCACTACACAGTGTGTCACAAAAGATAAATCATGCCAGAGGTAAATCTCGGTCAAGCTCTTGTCGGTAGTTCGTTCAATGTAGTTCGAACATTTATTTAAAAAAAAGAAAGCTTGCAGCTTGATTATACTTTAGTCGAATTAGTGTTCACAGAATAGCTCGCGCACCGTCCGCAAACACGTACGTTCAAAGAACTCGATTTTCTCTTCATCGGACGATGCAACGCCAAGTTGTTTGAGCCGAGCAGGACTCGCCACGCGCTCAAACGATAACTTGAACGGTAGATGGCAATAGTCGTTGGCGGTCGTCTGATCAACTTGATGATCAATCACGTCAAGATCAGCGAACACCTCTTCCTCAGTTCCGTGCATCCTTCATCCGATGATTCAGACCGATGTTATTCACCAGACTCGGTCGTGTCACGTCCTGTCTCGACTGTGTTTACGCCTAGGTCAAAACTGCGTCCACAAAACGCGCGGGCATCTCTATCGACTTCAGATCTCGGAACATTATGGTAGGATCTCGTCGTTTACTTCTACGAGGACGTATCTCGCGGTATATCTTTAAATAAACCGATGACACACACGATAAGGGCACACACACTATTTCATAATCATCAGTATCAGCACTGAGTTATCCGAGTTTTACGATCTCCCCTTGAAACTGGCCACTGTGCCCGGAGCTGGATGATTTCAGATCATCCAGATCATCACGCGTGCGACGGCCACCGCCAACGGCGCATGCAATGGCCAGCTGTGTCATGCCAACTGACGAGAGCGGCTATGCCACCGTGATCTATATACATATGAATGTCAATGAATTATATTGTACGCTTTCCAGTGGCGGCCCTGCCGATTCCGAGGTGGGCATAGCACATGGCCATTCGCAGCATTCACTCCCCTCTCAGTGCCCCTGAGCTCCTGCAGTCGCAATAGCAGCAAACGACAACGCGAGTGACATTATTATCCGCTCAGATACACTGACCATCCACTGGCCCCCCCTTGCCTTCACTGTTATTGACGTTTAGCACGGGCAATGGTGTTGTTGTCATGTTGCCATATCCGCAGCGAACAGAGAGAGAGACAGCGAGAGACTCGCCGAGCAGGAGAAGATGTTTGAAACACACACCCCCAAATCTATGTAATAATGCACGTACGTGCTGCCCCCTCGCGGACGATGAAGATCGCCGTCTTGAATAAAATCGGCGTTGTTTTCGTTGTTCGCCGATTGCTTGCCTGCCGATGTTAATACGTGTTTCGCATGTGAGCGTTTGTGTGTTTGTGCATGTTATCTATCTGCCACTCGGTTTGGGCGGGCGGCTTCTTCGGTCGGCGCCTGGCATCGTGCAGTGGCGTGGTGAGCCCCTATGAATACATATCGAGTGGGTCCACTCCTTTGTGGCCTGCTGGTCTGTCGAAGTTGCTGTTGTTGTGGTTGTGGTTGTTGTGGTCGATGATGGCGATGACGACGTTGTCGTTGATGATTATGATGATGCTGGTGTTCTTGTCGTCCAAACAGAACAGATAAACGAAACCGCGAATCTAGCGACAGTACGCGCTACCCTCAGCGACACACGCACATCGGAACGCCATGTATGAGCAGCATGAGACAGATGGACGGCCGCGGGTTGTGGGCTCAGATACAGTCCAATGGCAAAGTGATATCGGTCAGCCTTCCAGCCGATCTGTGCCGTGTTCGTGGTCGACTTTGCGCGCGCGCGCGATCTCTCTCTCTCTCTTGAGATAGATAGAGAAACAAAGTTACCAGACCAGCGTCATATGGTGCGTGTGTGTGTCGTCCCGCGGCGAGCGTATAATGATATTGTATATAACTTTATATATATATACACCACAACAATTCTTCTGATGACAACCACCAAACATCAACATTCGCCTATCACAGCATCCTTCCATGCGCAGGGTCTGTGTCTTCTTCGTGTTTGCTGTCACTCACTCGCTGACGATCCTCGCCTCCTCGCCTTAGTTCGGCTTGGTCTTCCGCCTCGGTCAAACACTTGAACATCTAGCGACAAACACACACGCAGATCGAATCAGCAGCAACACGAATAACAACAACGGCGACAGCGGAACGAGATGATTGAAGCGTTGTAACGCCGGCACGGAGCTCAAGGAAGCTGTCAGCGTCCAACTTACATCGTGGTACACCACGCAGTGACAAAACAGCAACAGTTACCGTGTTGATAGCATTGGTGATGCTGTTGGCGTTGGCATTACGTTTGGCTTCGTGTTGACACTGCTGTTCGGCCACTGCTGTTCGGCCACCTAATCTGCAGCTCAACCAGCTTCGTTCGATGTGAGATCCTCCTCGATCCTGCGGGACACGCTGCACCTTGTCGTCGTGGCCGTATTTCCGTTGTTGTCAAGTTATTATTATTATTATTGTTATCGACTTGCTGTCGGCGATGTCAATCATCGACGCCGGCAGCAGAGACCCCAGTGTAGCTTACGGCACAGTAAGACGGCCACCGAGCCGTATACAGCCACTGAGCTTGCACGCGATCGAAATGCACCTCACGATGATTCGACCACATTGCGAAATCTCCCCTCGCAACAAGCGCGATCTATGATGAACGTGCTCCTCTGCCGAATCAACCATCCAGCGAGACAGCTATTCCTCTGCACTCTGCCAGCTCTCCAGTCGCGTCAACGCCCGCGCCGACCGCGGCGAACAGCCGGAGATCGAGTTGTTTGTTTGTAAACAATCGCTCGCTCGGCCAGAAGGCAGCCAGCCAGTCAGCCCCAGCAGCCCGTACACTCCACTGCTGTTTCGATCCTCGTCGACGCCGAATTGTCCCGTCAACGATGTGGCTCGCCGAACGCTCCAAGCAGCAACAGCAACAACAGTCGTCGTGCGAACCCGAGACGAATTCATGAGCTGCGCCCGGACGGCCCATGACGCCGCTACCGGCCTGTCCATTTTCGGCATCGCTGCGGCAACCGTATGTCCGCCGTGTGCTCGTTTGCTTGTCGCCGTAGATAGCACCGGTGCATGGAGCGATATTTCGATATTTGTTGTTGTTGTTGTTGTTACTATTCCTGCTGCTCTTGTTTCTGACGACGACGCCGCTGCTGCTGCTGCTGCTGCCTGCCGCGATCGTCGTCGTCGGCGGCGGCGGCGGCGGCGGCGGCGGCAGCGTCTAGTCTCTCCGTTGCTCAATCCCTGTATGCCTCCATTATTCTCTCGTTGTGTGTCGGTTGTGTCTCTCATCAGCAAGGCCTACTAGCCCGTGGCGGAGGGGCATCTGCTTCGCGTTCACGGCTTCCTTCTACACCACCCCACATGCATCTCTCGTCGCGTCGCTCTGGGTGGTGAGTCCTCGGTGAGCGAGCAAGCGACCCGCTCAGCGGTAGTCGGAACAACGATCATATGTATAACAGCTAGGCAGACAGTCAGCGCTACGATCGGGCTCTCGAATGTCCACCGTCGCCGCCAGCGTTACACGGGCCGCCGCGGTGGCCACAGCCAACAACAGAACGCACATCAGCAACAACGGCTATCTGGTGGCTCAACAGCCGTCAATCCGCTGCCGCTACGATTCTGTTGTTGCCGCTAGTGCTGTTCTGCTGCCGCTGGTCGCGGCCAACGAAAATTCGACGCCAATTCGCTTGGTGCGCCGACGGATGGAGCTTCAACTGCTGCTGCTGCCCTTGCTTCAGGGCTATTATATACAACCACAGGGACTCGCTCTACGTCGCCGCTAACAGCGCTGCTGTTTTTACCGCTCTCGTCATCGTTGTCAACGGCGGGAGGCCTCCCATTGTATGGGATGAGGTGACTTGAACGCGCACGCGCGCGCACGAACGTATGTGCGTATTAGTAGAGCAGGGTTTTTTGCAGGGCGACCAATGCTACCGCTTTGGTTCATCACACGGCACCTAGTCGTCGGTGATGGCGGGCCAATATCATTGATCTAATCGCGCGCAGACGTCGCCGGGTCGTCCAGAGATCGGAGCTCGGAATCAGCGGTCGGTAGCAATGCAAAACAACTCGTGTGAGCATAGGTTTGGACGTTACGCATTAACACCGTGCCACTGTGCAGGTCTCTATAATGTCTACTACTAATTGGATAGCATATATCCGTATCAAATGTAATGGTTTGGATGTGGCGGCATTCGATAGGCCACACGATTCACAACTGCAAGCGGTACCTGCTTCATTGAGCGGAGCAAGTGGTGATGTCGGTAGATATGGTGCGCTCACATCGAGATCCCGGGTGATCTCGGACCATTCAATGGCGGCCGATGCAGACAAATACACCGAGACACACTCGGTAAATGCGTCCATAGATTAGAAACTCTACACTTGTTAGGAACAAAATCACACGTTATCCTTGATCACGTCACCAGCTAGCTAGCCCGTTACGCAAACACCAACGCAACGATGCCCGTCAGGGCGTTCGCAGCACCCGACCAGAGTATACAGCCAGAGTCTGCTCGTCGGAGTAAAAGTCGAATCTGTTCACTGTACAGCAACACCACATGGAAATGAGATTAATTTGTCAACCCTGTAGTCTCTCCCCTAGGCCTGGGAAACTACACCGATTTAGAAGCAACGCACGCATGTACCAACTACATCATCTGTGTCGTCATATCCACCATCCACTGTCAACGGATCGACACTTGTGTTCAAGCCGAACTCATTCAGTACCACTCAGCTATATCGCGTTCTCTACTTCTATCCTTCAGATGTCTCCCTCTCATAGCGTTATACTAATCTGTTAGACTAGGTCCGGTCAGGCAAACACTATAGGGGAAGAGGTATATGTCGCAGTCAACAGACGACTTTAGCAGGCTACGACACATGTTGAGGCCCATCATCACGTATGCATGCATGCGCGCGCAGTGTCGCCTCCGACCAAGTGCCACCCTTGCCGGCCCGAGCACCGCTTTCGCGTACCACCTGCTCAGGTTTTGTTCTCTGCTCGACGCTGTGCCGCAGTTTGCTGCCAGCACCCTGGCATAGCTTAGGGCAGGCGGGATTCGTCCGTGGTGCTGCTGGGATGATAGTGGTCTCTAGCACGAGGCACCGACGAGGTAGAGAAACGTAGTCGTCGAACAGCGAACACCCGTCAGAACTGACAAGAGGCATGGACACACGTTTCTCGGCTAATTCGGCGATAAGCAGTACCGAATAACAACAAACGCTGTATGCACATTATAAATCTGTTTCGCATTTATCATTATTTCATTATTTTCGAATTTTCTCAATTCAGTATCGTTCGGAGTCCGCCGTCCTCGTCGATGCTTGTCGTCACGTCAGATCTCATATATGGAATAAGGACAGAAGAGGAATAAGCAAAAATAAAAATGTGGCCTACGGGGATAAATGAATGAATGACAGCTGCGTAAAAAAAAGAACAGACTTTTGTCTACTAGAAAATGGAAGGCGCTGTGCGATGTGAATCTCAAACAGCATTTTCACAGGGACTGCTCGAAGGAGGAGACGATCTCATCATAGACCTTCGTATAGTCGACGAAAAAGCCTAAAGGCTAACAATTCGCACGCCGCATGTTTGTATATATATATATATATGAGAAGAAGCGATTCCTGCTGTATAACAACGTTTGAGGTCGCGGCAGGTCACGAAGGATCGTGCGACTTTTCGTCCACAACCGAGTGTCGAGTGTGATGATGTCACGTTGAAGCGCTCGTTCTCAGAACATTCGATTTCTTCTGGCGTCGACTTCTTGCTAGTCGTCAGGAAGAAGAACTCCTTCTATTTTGATAGAGGAGCAACGGCAGAGCCTGATGCGCGTAGAACTACAACGACGAAAGAACGCTCCCTGTACGTCTGCGTACACCCGAACGGATTCCCCCGCCCGGATTCACCGGACCGAGGACCATCCCAGCAGAGCTGACTGGCTGGAGTAGGCCACAGCGTAGCAAGGGGCACGAACGGTGGGCCGTTGCTAATCGGATCGGGACCGATTGACCGCGACGGGCGACCGGTGCGCGTCTCCTCACGCGTGGGCCTGATTCTAGCTTCTCTTTTCCCGGTGTTTATCTTCTACTGCTGTTGGCGGCTGTTGCTGGTCAATGATCGACGGTTATAACAGCAGCAGCAGCAGGGCTACCGTCAAATTTCTTCAACAACACAACACATTCACATAAGCACACACACACCGACGCTACTTCTACACATGATGGCGGCGCTCGAATCAATCAACGTGTGCGATGGTGAGTAGGCCGACTTAGTTTCGATAGACGAGGCCTATGTCGTCGCGGCTGCAAATCGCCTTTTATATTATTCAAATTTCAAATTGTCACCACCACTATTACCACCACGAGAGCAAACAACAGCCGACGACCCCCCCAGTGAGTGAAATGCGCCAGTCCGAAGCCCGAGCGCGATCCGGCTCAGTGGTCAGCGGTGGGCAGTATGTGTATAGTCCGGGCCGAACATCGAACGGCCACTCTGTTCTGGTCTGGATGAAGGCGGTGTTCGTGGAGTGTACACCAGTGCTCGATGAGCGACGACGAACCTTGGAGCTTTCGACAGTTGCGCTTCGGGAGAAAACAAATGCGAAGCCGCATAAGCAACACGTAGATCGTCTCGACGCGACGCGGTGCCCGCGTACGCAGAGATGTTACGAACGATTGCCGAGCCGTTAACAGCTTCGTGTACACAGTGTCATTCTCACTTCTCGGTCAGGTGCTCTTCGGTGTCTCGTCCGCTGGTGCGCTGTATTTGTGCTGTACATCTATTTATAGATTTACATATATGTATGCACGTTTAGTGGGACTTGTTACACTCGATCGTTGTGGGCAGAGGATTTCTCGACCGGATATGCGATTTGAAGCGCCGATCAGCTCGCGAGACACAGGAGTGAGAGACATCGACACAGCGAGAGAGAGAAAGAGATCAATGAGAAGGCAGCTTATTTTAAAGACTGACACATATAGATTTGTGTAAATGGTGGTGGATTGAGTGTATTTCGGCTCTCTTCTTCATTTAATCGACCTTAGGTTTAATAGGCAACGTTTATTTTGCCGTAGGTCGCCATCAAAATGTGGTGCAGCCTTGCTGACAACGTCGCAGTGCTAATAATCAAGGTCACAGTGGAAGTTGTTATGTACCTGATGAATTATTTTCCGTTCGACATAATTAATTCACGCGGACACTGTTATCATCATAGTAGGCATTGCATGGATGCACCTAGCCCCAGCTTCACTTGGTCCAACATAGCGTATTGTACACGGTACCAATTTATTGTAGAATATTATTTTGATCACATACCCAAGACGACACAATCGAACAACACGAGAAACTTTTGTGTCATCGATTTACGACAAAAATGCCTGACCTCCTAACGCATAATCGCTTCACATATGAAGTTTAGAATCAATAGAAACACTTCTCAACTTTTAACTTACGCTATCCAAAGTTGACCGCCGCCTACATGTTGATATCCCGACACAAACATGGATGGAGTAGACCCGGAGAAAAGATGACATTATTATAGAACGTTGCTATGGCCACCAACCGCATCGCATTCTAAGTCATGTAATCAATTCCCCTTCGTCACGTCATGAGACCGAGGCAGTATATTGTGATATAGTTAGACTAGCACGCCCACTGTAAATACCCCCTTAACGATACGACCAGCGGACGCTGATAATGCGTCGGCGTTGATGGCGAGCGTCACGCGAACTCTCTGCGTCACGTGGAGACCGAGGGGCGATCTCGGCCAGATAGGGGATGTCATCCCGCCGTCTCACGTACAAATCCCTCGTGAAATCGAAGAAAATTGCATTTCACAGTCGGCAGCTTCTCGCTACGTCGATCTGCTAGCTCAGTTCAGCGTCATCAGCATCATCTTCTTCTGCAAAGCGACCGATGGACAGGGTAATATATGTTGGAGGGAGGGGAAATGTAACAACGTGCATGTGTTACTTCAGTCGATCGACAGTCGTCAACGACAAGAACAGGCTCTGCCTCACTCATACTGGCGTTTCATCTGTTTCTGGCGCTGTCGCAGACGGAACTCATCGAGTTCCGATCGACTCCAATGACAAGAGGCGTCCAACGATTCGCCCACGTCGTCCGGTCGCTTGTGGCGTAGTTCACCGATGCTGACGACGCTTCGTCTCCATTTAGCCACGCTCGAGTCCCTCCTCACACAGACTCGAGTGTCCACTACCTTCTCTGTCGAAGGGAGCGATTCGCAATTGTCGACATCGTCGTCATTGGCAATGTCACAATCCGTTTGAGTGTGTGAGCGTATCTGGGTACGCCCGCCGTCGTGTGTTGATATCGACTTCACATTCATTTGACTTCATCGATTCTAACGACGACCACGCTCCCACAGGTTTTGTCTTCTCCACCACGTGCACTGGAACGATTGCCGTATAGAAGCGTGTCGTAAGGGTCGCTTAACTTTCAAGTTGGAGAGGCATCTGGATCCGTCACGATCGTTCTCCCGTAGGCGTCTCCCGCAATGTATCGTTTTTGTCGGCGAGCCAAAGCCGCGCCCGAGAAATTTGTGCCATACGCTGTATTGTCGGCACGCGAACAGTCGAACAGGACGTTGTTGCGCTACAGCTGCTGCATAATAATAATTAGAATAATGATAACAACAATAATTATAATAATAATAATTATAACAGCAACAATAACAACAGTAACTGTATATTTGCATTGCGTACCGTATTTCCTCCCGAATTTTGTTCATTTGACGGCATCGCTCATCGCGACTGTCATTAAGTGCCGACGGTGACGACGACACTACAATATGCTCAAACAGTTACCGACGAGTGTCCTCCCCCTTCGAGCCGTTATGCAGCGTCAACCAGCGCTGACGGAACGTAAACGAAGCCGGGACGAAACAGGAGTGAGATGGTCGCCTCCCAACGTTCACCGCTTGAAATTCGCTCAACTGCAGCAATCCGATAGGAGATTTGTCTTCACGCCGTAAAGGTGAGCAACGGCACGGCGTGGCGGGCGGGAGATGCTCGTCCGCGATGGGAACATCGAGAAGCGCAAATCGTGAACTACATATGCACATCCCTAATCGGAGGAGTGGTCACAGCTGCATGTATAATAATCTGATATATATATATATATATAGCGGACGATGTCGCCGATGCCGTCTTCGCAGCCGCGCGGCCCACCGCAATCACCTTGACAGACAGCGGTTGCGTTGTGAATTACTGCTCTGTATCCTCGGACTTCGTCATCGATCAGTGAACTCGTTCGTCGCAGTACGCCGCGTCGTGTACATCCGCGCCCGGCGGCTTGTCATCTCGCTCATGCATGCGCTGAACACGTCCCACATCCCCGTGAGCAGCAATATGTATACTTGTATGCATGCCCACATGCATGAGTGCATAATATGCACCCGACAATGTGCTATTGCAATTTTGCTGTTGCGGCCAAATTTGGTGTACGGTTCGCCGTCCGTTTGCAAGCGATCTCAATGAATTTCTCATTTTTGGTTAGCTAATCGATTCATGTCGTCCGACGGAAACAGTATCCGTGTGGCTGGGCTAGCACTGTGTTCTTGTGGTAATCGAAATATATATGTATATATATATATATATATATACATGCGTTCATGGGATTCATTTAATTCTTCTTACCAACGGTTCTGTATAGTCAAACCGTGCTCGTTAGTCCATGTTCGCTACGGCTGACTCATGGATGTCGTCTTCCCGAGTGATTAATATATATATATATATATATATATATATATATATATATAGATTGATACCAAGCACCAACGAACCACAGTTGCCTTTAAGCACAAGCGCAGTCTCCAGCCCACGTTGACTTGGTTAATGCGTTTAACGTGTTTGACGTCGACTGGCCAATAGACAACGGTGCACCCATCGAATATAATAATTGAAGCAATAATAATCATAATGATTATTGGATCATATCGCGCGCACGGGTGATGCACGGTGGCAATGCACGCATAGACGGACGAGTGAATGATTCGCAAATCAGAAAAATAATCAATTCAAACGAAAATCACACAATGGCTACGTGTGTCGAATATGTGTGCTTGACACTGATCCGTTCTACAGATTGATAGACCCGAAACGACCTGACTAGATTTCAGCAATTAATGCTTATTGGGGTTAATGGCAGTCAGACTAACTCTAGAGGTATGGGGTTCAGCGAGCGAGTGTGTCCTCCGCTCCCGTGTATAACGTGTTTGCATTTAACCTCGACACAATGCAACGGGAAATCTGACTCGAATGTATTCCAACACGTTCGATTCCGACGCTAATCCGCCGCAAGAAGAAACAATAGTCATCCGTTGTTGTTGTTATTGTTGCTGCCGTAATAAACGTCGGACTTAACGTGCACTCAGAGTGTATGCGTATATCATCACCGGACGTGCAGCAAAGCGCAAAACGTTTAGTGGACAGTGACGTGAATCACGAATCGCACTGCATCTGCAATCATGAATCGAGAGGCAGATCAGTTTGTCGAGTTCTTGATTTCGCCAATGTTTATCCAGTGAGCAGGCTGGCTAGGGTATACTTTGTAACTCATTTGACCATCTCATATTCAGTAGTTCGTTCAAGCCAGCCTAGCGAGCCGAAATACGAACAGTTACAACTACAGCAGCAGCAGCAGCAGTAGCAGCAACAGCAAATCATGAGCAAATTAGTTGATATTACAGTCCCGACAGTGTACCGACTCCCCGACTAAGAAGATGCCGATATATATAAGGCGAGCGGATTGTATATAAAAAAATTCGTTTGATCATTTTATCTCCGGTACACTACTACAGTATAAGCTGCGCAACAGCCCGCCACTTCCCGCTCACAGCTAGCGAACGCAAGGTAGAGAACAGTGATTCCAATATAAAAAGCATACGCCTGTTAGATATTAGATGTACAATTTTTTCGAGCTTGATTTTTTTGTTTTGTCCCAATTCAATTTTTGTTGCATGATTTTACAAGCACCGCCATCGAATCAAGGCGAGCGATTTTTAGCGTGGCCATTATCTGCGCCGTAAACTGCGTTCTGTGCGCCGTTTAGTCTCTAGCGTTCTATTAGGCTCGTGTTTAACTTGAACGACACCGCCACCTTCGGACGAGGTGAGGAGGAATACTTCCTATCCACTCACAGGAGGATTGTCTTCCATAGAGACAATAATTGAGTGAATTCTCACATTATAGCGTGTTGATGAATGGCGTAGCACGCACGGCGATCGATAATTTCATCGTTTATTTCAAGAACCCCCCCACCTTGGCAGAGGAAAGCTCCGCTGTGGTCGGAGATACCTCCACCAGAATGGTTCTTCAGATATAATACACAGCGCGTGTCACCACCCTCTCTCTCTCTCTCTCCCCTCAACGTTATGTATTATTGTTATTGTTAAAAATACTATTATATTACTATCACCCTCGATAACTATGTTATTATGCTGCTGTTGCAGCTGTAATAGACGGGGCAAAGGTGAAGAAGGTAACTTCATCTGAGTTACTATTATTATAATAATAATAATAATAAGAGTAATAATGACAACAACAACAGTAAAACATGGTTACGAATACAACAATTTTTTGCGGTTTGACTTTGCTTCCATCGTTACAGTCTAATGTTACTATTTTATTTATGTGTATATATATATATATATATATCGCTGAAGTGGAGGTGTCTGTTGGCTCAGCTCCTCGCCGCAGTACAGCAGCAAACCGGTGCGCAGATTACGGCAGCAGTGTCCATATGTAAATGTGTCTACATTACATACAATGCCCGCGGGGGGCGGCGGCGCTTCTTGTGTCCACCAGCCATCGAGTGAGCGACGTAATGCTGCCCAAGCAAGATGTGTGGCTCGATGTAGAAAAATGCGAGAGCTAATCACTTCGCTTGATGATTGTGAGCCCGATGGTGCTGGTGATGCAAAATAGGCCAGACTAGGCGCGTTACGGGTTCGGGCCCACCCCGAACTATTACTACGACTCCTACACATTCAGTCAGTCAGTGATTCCGTCAGCGAGTGGGGTGTGTCGTCGCTGGCCGCTCGCCAAACTGCTCATCTCTCTGACCAGTGTGACTATTGCTTTCGTACCGGCGAAACTAGCCGGACGTTAACAGAAACATATTAACTGGTAGAGTCACAAATATCGTGGCTACGGCCGTTACCGCCGTGCCAAGGACGAGCAGCAACTGTATAACATTAACTTTGCAAAAATAAACATATGCGCGTCACACACACACACACGTACATCCATCGAAATATGCATAACGAACGCGATAAGTATCGCCCGTTGGAGTGTCCATCAAATCCACTGTGTGCACCGCCCATTAGGCCGCATTTGCGCTAAAATCGGCGACGGTTCAGTTCAAGATAAATCGATCATATGCCCGGCGATTTGGGCCGCTGCACAGCAACCGGCCACCACAGGGTATCGGTTTTGACGTGTTGCTCCTCGTCTTGTCGATCAGCCTTTATTTCCTGCGAGCGACCATAGCTATCCACTAAGCCGAACATAGCAGAGATATATGTGACAATATTGTACATGCCCCCACCAACGCTATCCACTGCAGAAGCTGGCCACGCCGCCTTTAAAGAAGAATGAAATCGGCTAGGTTACATTATTATGATAATAATAATAACAATAGTCGATGGAGAAAGGCGCCGCCACTATATCGTATATATATATATATATGTATATATATACACTGAGGGTGTATCGTTGTAGCGCCACAGAAGGTAGAAGCTTCACCACAGTCAAGGTGATCTCATTTCACGATTAACTTCATCATAAAGTAAGCATAAAATGCATTCAAAAATATGACATTGCATTGTATAAAGCACTCCATGCAGCGACGCCCCCCGGCAATACTACAAGATGAATTTGTAAATGAGAGCACGAACAGCTGCGTACAAACAACAAACATGATGTGACCATTGTAAATTATGAATATGTGGGCGCTGTTGATTAGGAAACACGCGCACACGTTTACGTGAATCTTGCTCTATGCTTCGTGTCTGTATGAAGTGTCTATGTAACAGGATATGAATGACTAGCATATAACCGAGCGGCGAATGGAACATGACGAAGTCGTTTCCGTCATGAGATCAGAGCATTGATCAGAGTGGCAATCATTGCCGTTGCTGTCCTTGTCGTTGGCTCGTTGTTTTTGATCTTCCGTTTCAATTAAATCTATGTTTTCTTTCTGAAAACTATGAACTGATTGCGTCAGTTATATATATATATATATATGTGAGATAGCTAAAAAGAGCTTGCGACTAGATTCGATATTAGCGTTCACTAAATCGTCTACGATTTCGACGCGGAATGAGAATCGATAGTACAGGCCGAGCATAGTACTCCCGCTTTCAGTCATAAAGAGGATGCATTTTAGATCAAACAGATAGCAATGGGATTCGTCTGTATATAGACGTTGTCAGTAGGTGTAATCACTATTTTTGATCATCATTCTTTTTAAAAGGCACTTCTCGTTAAATACATCCTCCCGTATCTCCTCCAGCCCCCCGGCCGCCCGCTCTTCTCGAGCATCAATGCATGATATAATTACGTTCAGCAATCCCATTTATTTCACTAGGCCAAAGGAAACCCACCGATTTCGATTATGCAAACATTAGCGTTTATGTCATAGTAGCCCACTCTGTCAATGCAGGCAACAACGCCCGGCCCGATGCACTTAACAGCTTCTGCTGCGCGTAACATCACTGATTTACACCACCTCCGTGGGGTTCACCGTTCATGTATCATGATCGTTATTACGATCATAATTGTGACTCTTTTTGCCAGCTGTCAGCTGCTTGTCTCATCAGCGTTCGCGGTAGTCATCACGCCTGCGATATCTGCCAGGCGTTTCGTAATTAAGGGCCGCATGGGCCAGCTCATTAACTAGTTGTCTAAGAAATAAATAATAGACATATAGATAGATCGGTGAGGAATTGATGATTCGCAACAGATAGTGCCGTCCAGCGTCCGGCATCGTCCGCGCCGGCGGCCGCCGCCGCCGCGCTCAAGAGATTTAGCGAAACCGCTAAGCGGAGACGACGCACAATTGAGCGTTTCGAACTGCTCGCACGCAGTTCGATGGGGGCACTTTACGTCGCGTCAAATGCAAATTGTCGTCGACAGCTCGGCCGTTCGGCCAGCCGGCGTAACCTGTTTAACGGCAAGGACCGCCAACGGGACCCCTTTAGCGTAATGGGTGTACGCGTCGTATCAAAGGGTTCGTGGCGAATCGGCGGAGATCTGCCGCCCGTGGGCTAATTATAGATGATGAAGCGGGCTATCACGCGCAAATTAGAGGAGGGAGCGTAATTATAGCAAAATTCACAGCCGGATAGTGATGCAACAGCACAGTGATTAGTTGAGTACAATGAGAGGGTAGTTAGTTAAGTTAAGCGACATTGTCGACGGATGTGATTGTCCCCTTCCGGGCGTTGCGTCGTATTCGTGTGTGAAATGAGAAATTACGGGGGCGGCCATCGTCGAATGTCTAGTAGTGGGAGGATGTCCCGGCGACGGAAGACAACCCGGCCGGCCGGGCGGCCTGTTCACACCCACCGAAATACGTGCAATGAGCAGTCGATACTTCCGAGTTCAAGGCGAGAGCTGTTAGTAGACCTCTCGTTTGCGGTTATTGTCGACGCCAAGTTGCCGTCAACAGCACAGCGGTATATACTCAGATGCGTTTCAGTTCGTTATTTTACAGTTACATTACCTTTGTATGGATTAAATTATATAATATATATATATATATATATATATATATCTATATATATATATATGCAAATACTGACTCTCCACGCGCAACTATTATAGAACAGTAGCCAGCGGACTTGAACTGTAGTGTACCCCTCAGCAGTGGATGCCGCTGAAGATAAAAGACAGTGTTTTACTGAATGACACGCAATCAGCACACACAGACAAGATAATCAGATAAGCAGATCGCTTGCATACATTGACACTATTTTCAAAATCTCTTATTTGCACTTCAACCAAATGCGTCGTTCCGCCACCCAGCGGACCTCACATCAATGCTGGTAGATATTCAAGATCCTCCCCCCCTATCTGAAGAACTCCTTAGCAATGTTTCCGTAGCAAGTTCCTTGGAAATCCTACGCCGACCGCTCGTCATTTGCTGTTTAGTCAATATCGCTAAAAATTCATCAACTGTTCCCAACCTGGAATTCATGTTCTAGCGCCGATGGTAAAGGTAATCGGGCTTTATTGATTTATTAAAGGAACTGCATACAATGCTCAAGTTCTCTTATATGTCATGCAACGGGATTCGAACCTGCGGCCTCTGGCTTTTTACAGCCAGAGACTCAGCCGTCCAAGCCACCACCGCGCTGACAGCAATTGCTGCTCTGTGCAACAATGAAACAGATCAGTAGCAGGAGAGTTTCCATCGATTTGAATGCGCCAACGCAGCCATACTTCTGGCATAAGTGCACGCTGCGACGAAACGCCAATGTGAACGCGCATTGTCCCCCAGGTGTCCCGGGTAGAGATAAGCGTCATACAGGCAAGATAAGCTGACATGACGCCTTTTGTGAGCATTGCTATTTGATTGTATTTCGAATGACTGTCATTCAGAACGCGATGGTTGCCACCCCCCGCCCCCCACCCCGGAGGGTAGTGACACTCTGGCGTTGTTCACGGCCCACAAGTGATGGATCATTGAGATCTTGTGGTCGATAGTGATCGAAATCGTACGTTTCGTCACTAGGCGACAGATCGAATAGATCACATGATCGGTGAGATATTCTACGATAAATCACATTATACAATGGGAACCGTCGAATTGAACGGGTGCCCGAATGAATGAGTCGAGGATTCGGACGGATTTTTCTCTGCGAACCCCTCTACTTTCCCTCCTCGCCATGGAACCCCTCGGGTTTTCTGGCCGATCGACCGTTAATTCCACACACGAGTCTGCCAGTTAGGTGATGCGCCGCTAGCCAATGGATGATTCGCGATACACATGCGTGACACGGACGACACACATATTTAGCAATTTAATGTGTGGTTGTGTTTTTTTTCTTCTGTATTGTTTATCACAAGCTGTAAAGACGAGTTACCAAAAGCGACAATTACCACATTAGTGTCTCACAAGCAGCCTACACGAAAACGATACAGGGCGCGCCGCCGTCCAAAATGACCCACATTGGTGCCATCGGCGCACCAGAGTGTGCAATCGCGCGGTGGTAGAACTCTCGCTTGCCACAGGCACACACGGACTTTTCTTGTTCGATTTCATTCGGGGCTAGCGGGAGCCGGGGGGGCGGGGGGGGGGGTGGTCGGTACTGCACAATGAACATTCACCACTGAGCAAATCGCGACTGAACACATAACAGACGTGTAAGCCACATCCTTGTGTCCGAGCCTGACGTCGGTTTACGGTACTGCGCGCGCGCGCGCGCGCGCGATATTCTGCAAAATGTTATTAAAAGCAACGACGCCAAGAGCTACACGAGACAGACGCTAAACTGCCCCGGCCGTACTCGCCCGTTGTCCCAATTAATTTCTGTCGGCGTTCGCCGCCCTAATCGTGTCTGATCTGTGTTGTTTTTTTATGTGTTATTGCTGTCGCTGTTGCTGTTGTTGTTGTTGCTGTGTGATTATTGTTCTCGTCATACACGCGCTATTGTTGCCATGACCGGCTGTTCATCATCAGCACATTAGCAGAGGCACATGCATTAGCCAGAAAGTACAGAACACACCCCCTCCCTCCACCGTTGTCGTTATGAGACAGTGTGGCATTCAACTTGTTGTAGTTATTATATAGTATGATTAGCGATAGTAGCGTAAACTTGAGAAAGTCCGGTAGCAGCTATCTGCAGAGAGATCGGCTATAGCTGTTAGCAGCCCTAACAGCAAAACTCACTCACACAGACACACAGACAAAGTGCAAGAATAACGACAACCGCGACTGGACACGGGGTCAGCGCCGGCCGCCAATAACTAACCAATATAGCCAGCAGCTATCGGAGGGGGCGGTAACAATGAAAAACACCAGAACGATCTAAGTCAACATTATAACAACAGGATATATATATATATATATATATATATATATATATATATATATACATAAGATATAAGCATGCCACTACGGTGGTGGCTGCAATCTCGTTGCCACCGTGCACCGACTTGCCCCCTGTCTAAGTTTCTGTTTGGGAAGCTGATTGCTAAATGCTCACGTGGAGTCGAACAGGAGCTGGACAGACAGCAACCGCAGCAGCAGCAAGCGCTGGCGGTCAAGTAGCACAACAGCGACCGGTCTTGTCTGTTCGGCTGTGGGACGCCGAGCGCCACAGCGCTGGATCTAACTGAGTGAGGTCACTGGTGAGATAGGATGATGATGGCACACAGCCATCGTGAGGTAGGGAGCAGGACGAGAAATCATTTGAAGTCGTTGCAGTTGTTGTTGTTTTAGTAGTAGTAGATATACAGAGGTAACACGTAGACAATAGACATAGCGAACAATAATGAGCTGGAGGGTAGAACCGCTATAGTTAATGAGTAGTGTATACATACAATATGATCATATCATAGTATTATATATATATATATATATATATAAGCAGCGCCTACCGCGGCCGCAGGATAACTCAAATTCTAGTATATTTCCAGCGTTGCTTATCGTATCGGCCGCTTGCAACCGGTACAGCCACAAGTAATAGACGCATACGTTGACATATTGTGTTTCAGAGGCAGTTGGCAGCTGCTGCTTCCGCTGTATGAAAATGAGAAGAAAAAACTTGATAACGGCCTTATCGCCCGTTGTGGTCGCAGCAGTTATCGCCGTTCGGCGCGAAGTTTACCTTCGATATCAGTCGGCAGCCGGCAAGTCACACAGCGATGTTCCTTCGCCACCACAGCGCTTGCTCATTAATGCTCCCCATGAATCAATATGGATGTCAATGTTGTCAACGGCCACGGATGAATACATCCGCATGCAGAGTGTGAAAGCGAGCAACGTACAATACAATCGTCCGTGCTAACAGCTCCGCCAGCTCGGCCGCCACATTGGTAAATAGTGTCATGCCTAGCGCGCAGCCGAGGTTGCATGGTTGTCAACCCCGGTCATCAGCGTGAAGACAAATGAGTTGTCTTCGGGTTCGAACATTGATATATATCGAATATCATCCAAAACACAGTTTGCTTTGTTGCGTTAGCTGTGGGCAAATATACGAATCACCCAATACTCCTTCTCCACCTCTCTCTGCCTGCGCCTTCCCGTCGACCCTGATGGAAATTTTAACTCGTCGTAGTCCGTGTGCATACCGAGCTAGGTCCTTGTGGCGAGCAGTAGCCGTGGATCCTCGTGGATGACCGCCGATCGGTGTCGCCGAAACGCAACGATCCATTGAAGAATGACAACGAAGGTTCGTAGGCCACTCGGCGCTCGTTCGCCATCTTCGGTATCTCGTCCCCGTAGTGCTCGTGCATCTAGCCTGTGGCCAGCAGCGTGTTGCGCTTGTACAACGGTAGCGGCGTCGACGACAACATCAGCGTCTAGGGGGGAACGGGGTGGTCTGCCATTGAAGGCGTACGCGGCCAACACGGCCAACCTGATGGGCAGACCCCGCGATGTCGTTTTAAGCCGCCGCTGCCGCCGTCGCTAGCAGCAGCAGCAGCGCACAGCAATAGCTCCAACCCAACTCCCGTTCGGCCCAGCCAAAACTCGCGGAGCTGACCGAGTCAAATTCAGCCCCCTGAAATTCACTTGTTTCCAATCACGCGTCTAATCTTGACTAGTATAGCGCTTTGGTCGCTGGCCCACTACGGCTATTTCTTGTGCTATTTATTATTACCTCGTCGCCGTCCGTCGAAATCGCGTTAGTGCTCATTTTAGTGCGGGGATTAGTTAATTCAGTTATTTCGGCCTTCGTGTTTTGCTTGATTTTTGTTCATTATTATATTGTGCCGATATCGATGAGCTTCTTTTTTTTGCTTGTTTACGCTTTTTCTGTCTCCGCTGGGGTCAGTCACATCTCTGTGGCTCTTTATGGACACGGGTGTCCTTCTATCGTTCGTTGATGCCCGGCCAACTGCCTCAGGCCAACTCGAAACCTTCGGTTAGGCCCAGGAGAGGTGAACTTGCATGTGCGGCCTACAACCGCGGTGGCCGCAGCCCGTCTATGAGAGGGTCGCCGCAATCACCGCTGCCGTTGCTTTTTGTTGCTCAAATCATATATATATAATATATATATATATATATATATGGGAATACAATAGAATATAAATATACACCGCTGTGGGATGGGTGAAATTGACTTACATAATCCTTTGACTAGTCTCATATGAAGTGATTTCGAAGGCATAATTATTGCTGCTGATAGAAACAGAGTGCCGTCGCACGCGCGCGCCGCCAATTCACGTATAGTGGCTGTGCTGGTCATAGAGCATTTTGTAGGTATACGCACATCATACCATGTAATCTATCCGAGGTAAATGGCAGTGTGTCGATCGGTTGTACACGACTATCATATGCGACTACTATGCTATAATGATTATATCTGAAATTGTGACAACTGTGGTACAGATCAAACACGTGTGCACAGGATACACATATAACAATAATAATAATGTCATCGTTGTTATCTATTCGCGAATTAACGAATGCTCGGTGTCAATGTGATTGGGACACGCCCTGTATTCGCAATGACAGCACGCCTGAGACGTATTCTGGGGCGTGATCAAGGCATACAAATGTGTTTACATATTGTTAAGAAATCCTGTTACCGATAACTAGCCGATTTCAAAAAGTGCCAAAAAAAAGTGGGAGTGGGCTCGACACTTCAGAAATTCGTGCAGGTGAGCGGTGTCTATTGCCGTATTGATTTAGGGGTTGCAACGATATATGTGTATATATATATATATATTTTTTTGCCGTTTCTCAAATTCGCAGTTTAATAACTTGACAGGTTTCTTATAGAACATCGAAATAAAGGTACCACTTTGTGGCGAACGGCAGATGACAATGAACAATAAGAAAAGCGGTGTTGTTGTTGAAAGGTCGTGAGCACGCCTTTTTGTTATTTCGGACGGATGTAGAAAGTGTCACGGGGTTCGTTGCAGGCGACCTCTGCCTTTCGCCGCCTTGAAGACGCAGACCTTTGGAACCGCCGCGTCACCGAATCCTCGATTCTGATTGTATAATATATACACAAAGCGCAGTATCACGTGAACGTGTCAATTGAACTGAGCTGTTTTGCCGCAGCATTAAATTCGAACTGACTATTTACGCGCGTTGATCTCTGTAAGATACCCACACCAAACCAAAAGCGTTACAGGGACATTTTGTGTATTCGCATTTCCACAGATATGGTATTGCACGTCACGTACGCGAAGCCGTGCGGTGACACTGACACCCTTCGAAAACGAAATCCATCAATTACCCACGCTACGATCCCCTCTTCGAATTCGGGCCGCAGCGCTCACCGTCCAAGCGGACGACTTCACTTATCTGGACTGACTCCTTTCTAAGAGCCTGTCCCTCCCCGGTTCGCTCATGTACCGATTGTCCATTCGGTATCTACTTCCGATCTGCAGTAAGAAACCTCGCTGCAATGTGTCACCCTTCGCAGAGCCGCGTATCGTAAACGTACCTGTGTGTGCGCGTGCGTGTGTCTTAATTTTTGCATGCGTGTTTTGTTTACCAAACCAACGAGAAAATCCGCGATTGAATAATAGAAATGCCGACGATGATCAGCGATCCACACGATCGACCTTTGGCAACTGCTTAATTCCACTCCTAAACCTCGAACAAATCACATCTTCGACTCAAAGTCGTCGCCGATTGCTGCCCAAACACAAGCAACACTAAACAACACCTCGGAAACAACAGCAGGATTTTTTGGGATTACGTAATGATATCCTTACCAGCTTCTAGCGAATACAACGAATGTACAGCCGAATATGTGTACAATATATATATATATATATATATATATATATATATATATATATATATATATATATATATATATAAATATAGGGGCGCACCGGCCGGCCCGCGGTCCGCAGCATCACTGAACTGAATTGTGCTTCTTGGTTGGCGGGGGATTCTGCCTTTGCCCCAGACCGGCTAGTTCGATTTGATCGGTGTCCCGTGCTAATAGAGTAATATTACGGCGAACAGAAGGGCGTCGTCGTCGCCGGCACCACGAGCGCGCCGGCCGCACAGATAAACGAGATTTAGCCAATGCCAATGCGCAATTAGATGAAGACCGATCGACCCGCGGATTTCAACACACTCAACTCAATACCATCAGGATCAGTAAATTGCTGTACCGATCTGGTCGCATCGAGCCGGCGGCAGATCGTTGACCACTCCTCAGAGTCGAACTGCTTCCATAGAGCTATTTGATGATTGTGGATGATGTACGTTCATACGAGCGCAAGAGAGAGAGAGAGAGAGCGAGGCGGGCGAACGAAATATATGGGGATGATGCCGATATGAACTGTACGTTATCATTACTGTCCATAGCACGCACCCAAACATCAACGACAACACATATGACACAGTAATGATAATCATCCCGCAGTGTTTGTAGCCCTGGAAAGTATTGCGGTCAGGGGGAATGGTAACGGATTTGATGACGACCACCATATCGGGTGAGAAGTTTCAACACGACTAGCGAGCTGCTGATATGAGGGCTCGCATCGGAGAGATTGTCAGAGAAATAGAGAGATGATCAGGAAAAGGGATAAAGGTCGAGGGTGGTACTGAGACGATAGAAGTGAGTCCACATGACGAGTTATACATACTCCGATATTCCCTTGATCTATGACAAATAGATAATATATATATATATATATATATATATATATGTAGCTCATCTCTTTACGTAATAGCAACGCTATTTTTGTCTATGTAGATGATAACGTCGCGGCAAGGGATGGGTTACACACAAACTGGTACAGCATCTCTTTATCTCGAATTGTTATTATTATTTATATATGTCTAAGTGCGTCCGACCACTAAAAGCTCTCCCTTCCTGTGAATGTCGACCGCAGAACAGGTGTGTACATTATATGCTCTATTCACATTGTCGTAATATCGAAAAGTGGCCAAAAGACATAAATTAACAATAGGCCGAACGAAACAAAAATAGCACAATCATTGTTGTCATATTAATAATAATAATAGTTATCATCATAATCATCATCGATCGTGATGATCATGAATGATGATAGCATATATACTGTCCATTTGATACATATTTGCTATCCATTTGATCCACGAAAGTATAATCAGTCGTCAGGAATAGCCTCATGTGGCATACCCGGTAACGGTGGGTGGGCATGCCAGCCCCTTTTTTTTGTCTTCGCTCATTGCCTCTGCGACGCGATGAGCTACCTCTTGGGTGAGATATTATTTATATATATATATATATATATATTCATACCGACATATACATTTGTCAGTCAGTACTATGTAGATTATTATCGAGACGAAACAAAAAGGCTCCATACACACTTTTCTCGACGTGACCATTAGCAATAGAAGTAACTGTTGCCGTAATTATTTGCCAGTTGGTAGAACTATGACCGACCGACCGACCGACCGACGGACACATCGGCGTTCACCGACCGCACTGCTGCTAAATGGTAGCCAGCAAACAACTTGCGGAGTCGTAATAATGCGGACAAAAGTTGGCTCACGTTTCCATTCTGTGAATGGAAATGAATGGCGCGATACTGCAGCAGCGTTGGCTCGGGGCCCCGCCCGGTGAAAACCTCGCTCGCGACGACAACGAGACGCTGCAAGTACAACTTCCAAACAGATACGATAGACTATCGTACGATGGTGTGGGCCTGTTCCTGTTCCTCGGACGAAAAGTCAACACGCAAAAATTTATTCACTGTCAGCCGTATCACTATGACGGTGTCTAGTGAACAGATATTAATGACGCTGAACTTCATCTGGCGGCTAGACAACGTAAGTTGACCAGGCAGCACTCTATGGGGAGTACGCGAAAAAGCTATATAACTCACGTAGTGATAGTATTCAATACGCGTGACGAAGACCTCCAACAGTGAATTAGATTAGGCGCACAGTGATAACAATAAGAAAAAAAACAACAACAGCCGCAGTAGCAATGGACACAATTAAAATGTGTTACTTTTTAAATTATCTAACAACATTGCAGGATAGAAGAAACACGGGGCGTGCTATGAAGGCCGGCGTCAAGGCGTTTTTGTCGTCGGCCAAACAGATACCCTCCCCCTTGAACGAATGCATGTGCACAGTTCCCACGGTGGATTTGCCAGAATATACATATATAGATTTACTCGTAATGTGAAAGCTCTCGTGTTTGCAAGCGCCCAACAACAATAACTGGATATAGCGGTTGTAGCATGTAATCGAAGGTGTTCCTTCTAATTTCGTTCTCTACTAATTACCTACACCCCCACCTGTCTGCTCGACTCGTCCTGTGTGACGGCCACCGATGGTTTCTATTTCCAATGTTCAGCAGCAACAAAAAGGAGCACCACGCAAACCTTATTCATTTATCTCTTCCGATTTTCATCAACCACCACAGATCGCACAAGGAACTGTCTTCTGTATGAAGCGACTCGGATGCGGTGAATGCCAAGTACCTATTCACTCTTGAGTATCGCACTTCGCTGCTCTTCACCTTTCGTCCGCATAGCGCGCGAACGGCACCGGAAAGCACGGATCCGCATATCACAGGTTCTATTTGGTCGGGATGCGAGCTCAACCGCGGCAATTGTTTGAGAATTTCAACCAGATGAACTATGTGCCACGGTCGGGACGGATACGGCGGCGCATACGCGACGACTATGATAACTGCCATCGCCTTTTACCCCGCTCAAATAGAATAGATAACACTTCATATGGCCAAGCGACCGAGCCAGCAGTATACACATATATATATATATATATATATATATATATATGTGTGTGTGTATACTGCTGGAGTCTATGGATAATAGACAATAACGCATCGCTATTTTTCTGCCCACTCGAGTTGCAGCGAGGAAAAATGGACGTTACGAAGAAGATTGTAACGAGAAATGTGTCGAGTCTTCGCTTTCATCATTTTCACTTTAGCCCGCCCGAGCGTCGGCGAAATTCGTATATATTGCCACACATTTGACCACTTCGTGGTGATGCGAATCTTCTATCCTTCTCGATTCGCTTCCGGGGGGGGGCGGGCGGGTGCGATCAACAATAAAGAAAAACGATATAATATTCACGTCTAATTGTGCACGTGGTGCTCTTCTCGGAAGAGTACGCCCAAATGATAAATATAATATATGGAGCCATTCGGAGCCTCGTATCACCCTATGCGAAACTGCAATAGGGGAAGGCGCCGAGTTTTTGACGACAGTCGATCAATGCGACGAGTCGGGGGTATCGGAACGGGGGACTTTGCGAAGAAATGGCTCCATTCTGGGGGGTTGCTAGAGAGCGGTGCACCTATCTTATGTAATTTGCCATTGGAAAGCGTATATTCGATGATGAGATGCTGTAACCGATGATTTCGTTTGTTTGTAATAGACCTGTTCATAGATGACTCTGAACAACAGTACACCCGCCGCAGTAGTATATAATACTCTCGCTTGAACGAAAACTAGAGCGAATCAAGCGGATATCGCTGCTTAGTGTGCGCGGGGTGTTTCCTTTTCAGAAAAAGCATTCATCTATCTCCACAGGAAGCGCATCTGCGGTTGAACACATGCACAGCTAGTCGCAGCAGTGACAGCGTGACATCTCGACAGACGACGACGCCGACAGCGAGTCGCTCACACAGAGGCTAAACCGTTGGGAAAGTCGAAATCCCGATCAATTCTACGGCAATTCTCGTTCCGCTCCGTCGAAGTTGCTGCTGCTGCTGGTGCCGCCTCCGCGCGTTTGTTACATTGCGTCCGATCAGCTGAAGCGAGCTGCCGAGGAGTGGGACACGTCTACATGACGTGGTTATCGTGGCAACGTATTGTCGTCCGAACGTATCAGCACAAACTTGTCGTTTGAACTTCTACTCGATATCAATATAATGAATACGCATTGGAGGTTATCAACGGTGAACGGACGTGCCGGCGGGGGGAGGAGGAGGGAGGCAGAGCCGGGAGATGTGGCGCACCCAAAATTTCCAACGTCTATACGCGCAGAGGCCTAACGAGGTCAACCACCTGACAGGCAGGTTGCTTAGTAACGAGCATTTAATAACACACGAAAATCAGGAACAGCGAGCGGACACAGCATCACCGTTGGGTGTGCATTTGCAAGGGAACGCTGGCATGACTCGACGTTCACATTGACTTGCCGCTGGGTGCGTTTGCTCACGCGGTGAGGTGCAGTAGTGGATACATTAGACGGCCCAACCACATTGGGACTCAAACACCATTGAAGAGTAAATTTGGCGCCCGTGTCAGACCTCAATTGTTCGTGATCGACCTGGCGCCTGCGTATGCCTACCGATGCGACCGGTCGGACCGTTGGGCCCCATTTTGTCTGATGGAGCGATCCCGCTAAATCAGGTTGGTCACTTTTAGCTTTGTAGTTTCCCTACAGGGTTCCTGTTGCTTCTGCCGCTGGTGCCGATATATATATATATCGAAATAGGCGTGTTCCAATTCGCCTGAATACGACAGCACCGTTCAATTTTCTGTGTCTCCACTTGAGCCGGCCACACGGACGAGCAGCCAGAAATCGTTCGAGCTGTTCGTTATTCTCTTAAGCGGACAATAAACGCGACTGTCCTTAGCTAGGCGATCCTTGGTGTCGTCGATAAAACTAGAATAGATTGGGCGGTCATCTCGGCCATTCAGGCCTCGAAGGGTTTTGTGGACGATTTCATTCTTTGGGCGACTTTGTACGCTTCTCTCCATCTATAGTTAGCCAAGTTCACAATAGGAACAACCGTCGTACACCGACTCGACGAGAATAATTAGCCGTGCCTTTAAGTTATATTCGGTTTCAATTCACTCGAAAACGAGGCGTAATGCGACCTAGCAAACGCGCCCGCCAATCTATTACTAACCTGTACAGTACAAATCTCATAGATATATATATATATCCGTTGCATTTACTAAATGGACCGGATGTCGATGATCGCCGTTCGATTCGATGTTATGGTATATGCGGTGTCAAGGAGGAATCTGCATTGAGATGTATCGTTCGCATTTCTCATTAATGTCCCCCACAGATGCTTGAGGGCCACAGACGAATTAAGTTGTTTCGACAAAAGGATTCGAAAGCCATTCATCAATCTTCGATTGTTTTCGATCGAAGTCGATCGATGTTTGCACCCAAGAACTTCATACACAGTCGTTCACGTTCGCGTCCGCACCGCCTCGTTTAATAAACAATAAATCCATCTTTAGCCCGCAACAATGGCTAATAGCAGATCCGTACGCTGATGTCTGCTGTTGAAATCCTTGCAATAGCACTAATCATCGTAAACAGCGACATCAGGGAACGGATCACATCACGTCGACCACCATATGTGTAACTAGTCTCACGTGTGATAAACATGACAAAGGAAGATAATGTATTCGAAATTAGTGAGACGATATGGCAGCTAATACTGCCTTCCCCCCCCAGGTCTCTGCAGTCGACGGTAACACCTTCGGGTATTTAAAATACGCTTTAAACCAGCGTGGTTTATATATATATATATATATATATATATATATATATATATATATATATAGGTACACTTTAATAGATCCGATTAACAGCGTGCCTCAACATGCAACGGACAAGGCTATTAGCTGAGACAAAAGACAATCATTCAACACAAATTATAGATAATTTCCTGTAGCTAATCACCCATCCGTTCGTCGACGGATTGAACTTCCTGAAATACGGCGTCTTGGAACAGCGCGAACAAGGCTACGTGGTCATCTTGGAAACGATGGAACAATCTGTTCAAATTCAATCTTCAATCATTTGGATACCACTACATCTACCACCACTTCAACGCGCGATTAAGAGGGCAGCGGACGTTGTTAACCGATTTGAACTATCCGAGTCTGATTAGTTGCTCTGATTAATCCCGTCTGATCAGGAAAGGCGTCGTGCATCTTCCTAGAGCGAGAAGGAAAATAAAGCTGAATTAAAAAAAAAGTCACATTTTTGTTTTGTAATTAATGAACAATTTTCATTTGCCTGCATTTTCACGGGACGATATATTAGAAAAACACTTGAAAAGATGATTAGGTTGCCATCGTTGAGTTGGCTCGCATGAAAACGCGAGCAGCAAGCAGACCACATCAGTTCGAAAAGCTGCAGCAGCCGCGGCAGCGTTCGATTTGATTCACGACAACGCCTCTCTCTATCTCTATCAATAGTCATAGTGTTTCCATAGTGTTTCAGGCTTTCGGCTGTTGCGTGCCGGGCCAAATTCAGATGTGAAATTCTGCTCCCCGCTGTCATCCGGCCGCTACAGCTTCTGCGCACGCTCGTCCTCGTACATCGCGCTATCGTTCGTGTATCGGCCACACCTTCGGCCACGCCACGGCACCCGTACACCCCAAATGATGACTATACTTATCGAAATTGTTTGGCGATTCTATCGAAAAATAAGAATTGAAATGATGAAGAAAATGCTGCTGCGGCTGCTGCCGCTGCTGCTGACAGCGATAGCAACAACAATCACGTAGATGACAACATTGTCGTCGACGACCTGATGACGATTTACTTTGTTAAATATCGCGATGTTGTACTAGAAGACGACGAAAAACCACGCTGGGGTGCAAGAACACTTGGTGGAGGAGCCGCTGTCGCCGGCGGCGTGGCTCGTAGTCGATCATCGTTCGCTGTGGGAGCTGTGCATTATTAAATGCTGATTACACTATTATGATTATTACTATTATTATTATGATCATTTTTCTTCTATTTTTCCATTGATCAATGTTACTTTCGTTTCGCTGAACAACATCGTCAGCATCTTTAAACGGACATTTATTCATAGCGCACGTAATCATCGTCATAGATTTCATATGTTCCGTTATATTCCGACGTCGCCAATCGCCAGCGGTAGCAACAATGACAACAACAAGAGCAGCCGCAGCAGCAGCACCAGCTGCAGCAAAAGCTTCTCGAAAAAGGAGAGAGCATTTTGCTTCAGTTCCAGCGACAGGCTGCTACTGTTGCCGTAGGGCCACAGCCGCCACCACCACCATGACCAGCACCACCTGCACAAATCCACGAAAAGCCGAAAGTATAGGCTTGATTTTTGCCAGGTACGTTTGTGCTCTGTGCATTTGACGGCGAGGAGAGGGAATGGATATCGTTGGCTATTGTTGACCTGCCTGCCGTTGTTGTTTAGCATTCGTTAGCGCTATGCGGGGAGCACCCGTACACTCACCTAATATTACATAGGGCAAAAATTCATATGCCAAATATCATCTGAGCAGCAGCAGCAGCAGTGGACCACCAACCCCGTGTTTATGGCCACAGCAACAGCAGCAGGTGCACTAATATTCCCAACGAATTGGCGTAAACCGAACCGGTCCCGTGTTCACGGAACAGGGAACAACCGCGTTTGGTGCAAGGACACAAGCGATATAACCTGTATCAGAAATAATGCTAGCAATACAGCATGCAGCATGTTCAGCATGAATAATATATATATATATATATAGAGTAAGTTTCGTATGCCCAGCTGTCGATTCATCGTGCAGTCAACCGTCGACAAAAGATCATTGAAAAATACTAGGTAGTTGACCCTATACACGAATGATTTGCCAATATATGATTCAATATTCAACAAGCGTCGATGCATGCTGTGAAATTGAACTCGCGTGACATCCTATGGTCAACGATGCCTCTTGCCGTGCGGCTCTGAGCGTGTAGAATAGAATGAATTGCATATCAGCGAAATCTACATGTACAAATGATCTATTATATTAGTTTTCGTAAATTAAATTGCTGCTTTGTTTGATATGTATGTCAGCATATGGCCCGCCCAGAGTGCTGTGCCGTTTAACAATGATAATAACAATAATAGTAACACTAATGATAATTATTAGTGCGCAATGAAACCTTTCGAATTAGCGGGAAGTAAGACGACCGCAACATCTCGACCTCGAAGCACCGTGACAAGATGACAACTTTGATCGTTGTGACCTCGTGCCAAGACAACAATATTCTACACTGGGTGACGCGTATATGTTAGAGATTCTCGTAAGCGTAATAATACGAATAGGCTGACTTGAATCCCAGGATTTGTGACTTCATACACTGACAAATGTAATGTACAAGATCCACGTTGATGACGTAAGGCCTGGAGACGCGACGCTAACCAGATTTTCGACGTCGCGAAAATCTGCCCATTACATATGTATAAAAACCAAAGATAGCGGACATAACACCGAATAACACGAGGACCGAAGAAAGATGTCGCGAGGATACCAGACATTGGATATACCCAAGGTGAAATATTAAGACGCTTAGACGCACCGACCAGACAAGCCTCGTTTGCAAGCAACTCATCACAACAACAACAGCAACAGCAACAACAACAAAAGTGGAATACACTAGATCTAATATAGAAATTAGAACACAAAGAAAAAATGGGGGCGAAGTTGACTACATCATGACAAAGGCATAAATTGATTTAATTATAATCGTACCCGCTTAACGTGAAATACGCCTCAACGCAGCCTTGCGTATCTATGCTCAACAGAATATCAACAAAGCAAGGTTGTCCCATTTCGCCAGAATCATCATCCCCTTTCATCATCTGATCGAAGCATGTGTCAACGAGTAAAAACTGAGTCGAACTGTCATCGACCCAAGACAACAAGTCCTCGTTGTCAGTAATAGTCGATAGCACTACAACTGACGGAATCACAAGTGAACGACACTAGTCTATTGATGTATCTATCTTTTTTCTTTTTTTTTTTTTTGAGTGGAGGAAATTTTCTTCAAACACACGGACACTACCACTGCAATCTCCATGAAAGTCTCCACTAGTCTATCTCGAATAGCTACGGTTGCTCATGACAACACCGCGCAGATTATCACGCGCGTGTATATATTAATAGTTTTTTTGTATTTTGTTTTTTTTTGCGGCTGCTTAATCATCTCTTCTCGCAGAGAAGTCGAAACAAGCCAGACAGCATCGATTATCAGTGTTTTGAGGTGGGCAGCTGTCCCAAGCTGTTGCCCGGCTGAGGCTATTACTAGCACTTTGGCGAAAATGACTGTGTCACACCGTCAGTTCGTAAGAATGGCCGCAACACGCGTATCGCTGTGCCAAGAGGATTCGTGTTTTTTTTCCCCCCCAGAAATACGAGCGTCCGCTGATTTTCCTTACTCGTACGCGTTACTAACGAATTCTATGCAATTTTAGTGGCAAATGCCCTCAGAAGCATTTCCGATTCATCAGCACACCACTTAGGCGAGAGAGAGCGAGAGAGAGAGAGAACGTCTTGCAACTGGTGAAACATTTCGCTGTCCTGACAAGTTGACTTGGCAATATTGCCAATGTCGATAGACAAGAACGGAATGAATTCGCTTGAGTGCCAATCGACTCTCGATACACTACAACATCTTTACATGACACTACGTTCTGCAAATTCGATATCCATCCGAAGTACAGGAAGATAAAGCCGTTGAAGCATGCTAGAATCTCAATCGGCGACCGCTTGCCCCGATACAAATCGGTGAAGATACTTCAACCACTACTACAACTACTGTACAAATTGCACGAAGTTGCATAATATTGATTACTTGCCAGTAGCAGTAGCGGCAACAACAGGCAATTAACAAATCAGCATGTCGGCTCGATAGACGCGTTTATTTCTGCAGCGTTTATTATTCTCCTCTGTGTGTAATAATTTAATAACAGCAATAATAATGATGGCTGTATCGCTATTCGTCCATCATCAGATAAATCGAGCGTTCAAGCGTCATCCATATTCGCCTATGATAAACGACATCGAAGTGAGTCAGATATGCATACAATTGGCACATGGACATTGTGAGACAGCGATGCACTAAGAGACTATTTAAGTGTTGAATGAGGTTGAAGCTAGGCCCTCCAGGGCCAGCGGCCGACATTTTAATAAAAGTGACAAAATTATTTCAGAAGCAAGGCAAAACATTGCCGGCAAAACATTGCACAGCAGAAACACAGACTACGCGATCTAATAATAATAATAATAACACATGTGGACACACCACGTATGCAAGCAGGCATGGAGCTGGGTGAGAGGCCATGCGACAAACCTAGTTCGGCCACCGCCATCGCTGCTGCCAACGGCCGAAGAGATATCGAATGAGCCTCTCATGGAAGACGACTTGGCCAGACGGGATGGCCCACAAGAATTTCGAGAGCCTAGGATCTGCGTGTGTGCTTGCAAGCATCATAATGCTCTTATCCGATAGATGCAGCATTTGTTTTCAAGCCCGTAAAAGACACTATCGCAAGTGGTCACGGGTTGTCTGAGCACGTCACGCAAACAAACAAACACAGATCATACGTGAACGGAACAGGGGGCAGACCGCGGGCTAGAACCCGCAGCGTTCGATCGCGTTATATGTTGTTTCAATTTTCGCATTTGAGCGCTCTCACTCTCTTCTCATAAGGTAACTTTTGATGTGCTATCTATTTTATATATATATATATATATATATATATATATGTGTGTTTTTAACAGAAATTTGACCATGGGGATCCTGTCCGCTTGCCGTAAAATGTACACGAAACGATTATAAATCTGACGATAAAATGTCAGCCGATACATTCGTCCAGCTGAACAAACAAACGGACAGCTTGGCAGGTCACTAATGCAAATGTACACATCCGAGAAACTTTCCCCATATGCCGATCTATTCGCTTTGTGCTGTCGCTTCGTTGCTACAGATAAAGTCACGGCAGGTCGTCCCGATATAGGATCACCACCGTGAGAGGATCACTGTTGAACAACCCCGAAACATCGACCAGCCAATAGGCACACAGATCGACACACAGCCGATGATCATCGATGATGATCAGAATCAGCCAATTTGTGATCATTGTGGAGGTATCAATGCAGAGGCAAGCGGCACAGTACGGGTCAACCGGGACTGTCGTTCATTCTGTTCTTTGACGAACGACTTCTGTGCTCAGTCACCGTCACGATACGAAGCCGTCACAGATAGAATTTCAGCAATAACGGCGTAAGGCGCGATGGCCACTCGTGGGGTCAGCTGTTCGAAGCTGATCCTCGGCTTCGCGTCTTCAGTGAAAATGTGGAACGCACGGAACGATCTGACAAGTGATGTACGCAATGATGAATTATGGGCCCGTTCGCAACTGACTAATTCCCAGCTCAGCCAGTCAACAGGCGCCATAAATTTACAGTAATAATAATAATAATAATAACAATAACAAACAATGCAATTATTGCAAAAATGTTAGGAGACGTTGCAAATGATTATCCAACATCACGAGAATGTGCCGTCAATATCAGCAATTGCTGAAAAATTGAAAATGAACACTTAGCAGCCAACACTTTGAAAGCTGTAGTCTCATGTCAATGTGACATGGATATGCATCTTTTTTCCCCTGCGACGACCGTTAAGTTCACAGTAAACGAAAACAAAAACCGTATTCGTTCTCTATGGGAAATTGTGTCTATCGAAACTCACATTTGTCACAGACTCCGTCACGGAGAATGTCTAGCACATCCCCATAGTGGGCCGCCAAGAGATCCTTTTTCTGCACCCTTGAAAATGCCACCTCAATCAGTTCCTCGATGTCTTCGTTCACCTCCTCATCCATATCCGTGTCTCAATCTGTGTCTGTCTTTTTCCGAGTCAGAGAATAGGCAGATCCGATCCGTTTTTGTTACCGTCGTTCGTATCGCTGCCACCACCGAGCGAGCAAACCTGTAGACTGGGAGGGGGGTCTTTGGCCGCTCCACAGTGGCCGTGATAAATACTCGTCCCGTTGCTCGTGCTGTGGTGTCGGCCGTTACGAGTTCCACTCAGGTTCACTAATGCTAGCTAAAGTAACTAGCCATTTGACGCACTGGAGAACATCGAACATATCACTATCATTGGGGGCTCCGCCATTGTTCCTCGACATATCGCTAAATGTCGGGGGCACGTCACTCGGACGCGTCAAGTTTACGAAGTGCCGGGCCGAGTGTCGCGGCTGAATCCAGCTTCTGTCGCTGGGGCAATTTCAGTGGTGCCGTCGAAGTTCTACCTCATCAGCAAGATCAGGCAGGAGGAAGGCCGGGCGCGGCGGTTCGATTTTGGCTGGCGCTGATTGCTGTGTTGTTGTCGCAACAACTGCGGCTGGCGTCGCTGTTCAAGTTGTTACTGCTGCCGGCATATGCTCGATGTATCCATCGTCGTTGAAAAACAAAAGATGAAAAAGTGCCAGTGTTCTCCGCACTTGTAACGAGCGTCGGCGATAGGCCCCCTAGAGATTCTGCTCAGTTGGAGCTCGGTAGCACGCTCCAGGTCTGCCCTCAACAGCGAAGCGCACGAGGATGAGGGGGGAGGGGTAGCTGACGGCGAGGTTAGGTTAGGTCAGATCAGATGAGGTAGGTGCCGAGCTTCGTTCCACGTATTCGGTGAAAAACGAAACATCCCTCGAACTTTATCCTTTCTACTTGATGTCACTAGCACAAGACAGCACCACGCAAACGCCACGCGTGCTCAAATCTATTCTACGCTGTGTACACGATCGAGGGTATCACACCTCGATACACTGCATCAGTAGAGGAACGGCGATCCGCTCGGAACGCCTGCGCCGGCGAGACACAGCACGGTGGCAACGAGCACCCACATGGTGGTCCTTCGACGGCAAGCCCGTTGATCCGGCAGGCGTCAGATCACATTGGCAGCGTGCGCCTGTCACCAGAGCACACGCGATCTGAGCGCGACCAGCGCGCAAACTGACGTGAGCGAAGCCGGCAACGAACGGCGGCGCCCGCGACTGCTCGACCCGCCGCTGCCGTTGTTAGCAGCACAGCAGATAACAATAACAACAACAACAGGCGCCGCGCGGAGTGTCCGATCCGCGGACTCACCCCACTGACACCACCGCGTCGTCACAGCGCCATCCTATGGCTGGCCAGCCCGCTGGCGTGTTGGCAGCACCATAGCGAACCGGCGGATCAGCTTCTGGCGGTGGTGAGCGAACGATGGAGGCGGCGCCCGATGGTGGCGACGGCGGCGGCGGCGGCGGCAGCAGCTGCCGTCACCAGCGTCGCAGAGAGACATAGCGGCCGTTGGTAAGGGTAAGGAATGACGAAGACAGAATGACCACCACCACCACGACCACCATTGGTCACAACAGCTGTAACCATTTATGGGGCATCGTCTGCGGCGGCGGCGGCCATTGTGTGCAGCTGTTGACGATGTCTGCAGCTGCAATTTCCTGCACATCTACACCTTCTATTTGGCTCTCTCTCCGTCAGTCTGCCTCGCTGTCGGCGCTGCTAAGCGGTGGCCGCGGCCGGCGGAGGCTGCGCGCAGACAACACCTTGACGAAGTCGTCACAGCAGCAGCAGCAGCAATAGTTGTAGTAATAGCATCTATCGCAGATACGGCTAATACAAACACGCATGCATACGCGCAAACGCACGTTCACACAGATAGATAGACGGGCCTTACTGGCTGCATGAATGAATGAATTAATGGACAAATGACAGCGGCTACCACCGTAGCCGAGAACTCTTTCCCGTGACATTATCGAGCCGCGGCAGTAGATTTATTGTTGTTGTTGCTGTTGTTGTTATTATTATTGTTGTTCTTGTTGCTAAATGATGCTGACTGAGACTGTTGTGACTTCGTTGGCTCGTACACACACACACTGCAATAACAGTGTTGACCGTTGGCACAGGGACAAACATGAAGCATAGGCCATAACTGTTTAAGGAGTGCTAATTAGCTTGTGCGGTTATGTCTGTTTGTTTCAGGGCGAAGTGCGCTGGGTGATACCAGAGGTGGGGGTCATACCCCTGAAGCTTGCTATATTATACATGGACGCTTCGCGCGTGGCTAAAGACGCCATAGCAGGGTGGCGCCGGTGAACCTTCAGAAGAAACAAGCTCATTGGGCTTCGGGAGAATTAAGCACGGGGAGGATAGAGAAGGAGATGACGCATTTGCTGGAGTTTCAGGATTGTTGTTATCGATCGAGAAGAAATCGGCCAAATATTCCGTGAGCCATCCTCCGAATACGAGTGATATATCTACACATATATACGTATATATATATATGCACTAAGGCATATACATATATATTTATGCGTATATAGATGTCATAGCATCCGTCCGAGAACCAGTCCGTTGCGCGAAGCTACATTATATCGTATAACAAAATGAGAGAATATGCTCTACCTACGAATATGCACATATTCATACGCTTAACACCACAGCACGTTCAACATGCAAAATGTAAAGGAACGCTTATCGATGTGCACTTGTCGAGTAGCACCAGCTGTAACTCAATACAAATGCACGCACGCGATAACAATAATAATAGTAACTACGTGATAATTCATACAGATTAATTAATAGATATCGATGGCTATATAGACAACGGCCAGCTAAGCGCATTGAGTTTGTAAGATGAGCCTGTTCGGGGATATCGAGCGAGAGCGATCAGCAGCGAACGATAAACGAACATCAAAACAAATACCCGCCGTTATCGCAATGCATGGATAACGCCGGCAGGCATTAAATCAATCAGTCGGGTGTTCATCAGTTTACGTTGCGCTTCGACAATGAATGGACGCTATCCGGTTGCGATTAATGTCGCTGTTACTGTTTTGACAATATTGTTACGGTTCTATCAGCGAGGAACAGCCTCTTCAGCTGCTAATATCTCACCGTTGTCGGCTCGATTGACCTGTCGACAGCGATCGGGGGGTAATTACCTATTTATAATTGGTGGCCTAGTTAAAAATGAGCTAGACCGCTCGCTCCGCTTCGAAGAGCCCAAGATAAGCTTGTTCATCGTTGGGAATAGCAGCCCACTTGTGGTAGGTCGACTAGTCGAATATTTTCATTGTGGGTGAGCCGTCGAAGATAGCCAAGTGGACGGCGAATAATTAGTCCATGCTTGCGATATTTAAAATCACGCAAGTAAAAACAAACGCAGCAACAAAAGCCGCAACTAGTGAAAGCACACAAAGCTAATATAAGCCGAAGTAAAAATGCCTACACGTCGGCGATATCATGGAGAAGCCAGCATGGATCACACGTCTCAAGGAGGATTTCGGCATGACCTTACGCCAGCCCAGCGTAGGTTGCCACCAATGAAGCTATAACGTCTGTGTAAAGTCCACTACCCACGGATTCGATAGTAACTCCGATGTCCAGGCGGACACTCACCTGACCAGCGTTGCTAGGCGTGGTTGTTCTTCCACAAATCGGGTACTCTCTTGTCAACGATCGTATTATGGAATTTTACCTTGCACACAATTTGTGCATTAACACACGTACACGCGAAGGGTACACTGTGTCCACTGAGAAAATCGAATAGTGAAGGGCGTTCGAGTTGAATTGAACTATGATTTATGTGAATTCGCCATTGTTTGCTCGTGGTATCGCCCGATCAAGCCCGACAGCCTTCTGCACTTTACTACTCTGCCATTGATAATAATTATAATCATCATCGTCGTCGTCATCGTCAGCATATATATTGTTTATGGTTGCTGTGGCATTTACCCCACACGTTGTTGTTACCGTCGCCTTCTTGAGGTAGACCAGTCCAGCCAATGCCTCTGTCCCTGTCCACCGCGGATACACGCAGTTCAATGCGTTTACGATTTCCCGCCGAATTTTCTCCTCCTCATCTCATGACCCTTGTTGCAGGAATCATCCCCCACAATTCGGGGCGACATACCGTATGCATACCATGTTGGAGCGAGCAGGCACACGTGCGGAGAAGAACAACGAATGCGCTGCAAAACGGTCATGGGCGATGTGCCTGTGTTTCGCAACTAATCCACTTTCGAACAAATGGTCAGTCGAAGCACAGCGCAGCGGTCACCACACATCGCCTGTGTTGGCATACCAGTAACAACAACAAGGTGGTTTGAACGCCAACGCAATCATAATCCCACCAAAATGCGAATTATCGAGACCCCCACACACGCCATCTCTGCCGCCACCTGCCTCAATGTTGACCGTACAGCCACACACTTGGAAATACAGCAGCAGCGGATGTCGGCACCACTTAGTCGTTATTATAGATCGAGAGATATCAGCGGTTGGTTCGGCTTCTCGCCGTTGATTGCTGCCAGCCGAACGGGTTAGTACCGTTGACCTCTGAAGACCCCCTTTGTTGGGCGTCGCGGGACCATCTCGCTGGTTGGTATTTGTATTACTGTTAGTGTGATGATTATTGTTTATTTCTATATTTTTCATTTTTTTTGTATTTGTACGATAACTATGGTGGTCCCCAGACCACTTAGCAAAGTAGTAGCAGTAGTAATCGTAAATTGGATATAGCTGCCCGTCCACGTTGCGTTTTGGTCTGCCACGTGGCTGGCCACAGGATGGCGCGGGTCTGGCGGGTCGTAATGAAACATCAGAAGACCAAGATTGCCGAGACACTTTTACGGAGATTTACGCCTCCGTTGCTTGGGATGAACCTGTTTTCTCATATCGAATCATGGATACATTTACCTATCGACGCACGAATTGCGCAATAATCCGATCGAAATCAACGATTCCTGGGTCGGGAGGGTACAGCTGCTACAGCGGAGTCATGTCGCTGAGTTGTTCCGACTCAGGCCGCAAATGAAGGACGTATTGAAATTGCCTTTTTGGGTACGTGATTAACTTCCTCAGAGTTACCAAGTATACCTCTAAATACATATATAATAATAGTACATGAACAGAATCGCGCGAAGAAAAAAGAGGTGCAATATATAAAGAGCGATTCCGTTGTATTAAAATGAGTACTACCTAGGCTCTGTTCCACTCTTCTGATCGCTTTCTACATAAACATACCCATCACGTATTTGAGATCGACGGAGACCTGTGTGCAAACCTCCCTGTTTGTTTCGTATGAGCGATCATTTACCTATGGATTTAGTAAACACTAAACCAGCACACTGATTCAGAGTAGAGTGTCAGCAACGCAGTCGTATACGTACCTGAAACAAGAAAGAATTGTGTACACATTAGAGAAATGGCAACCACTGTCCGGATAGCCGATTCAAGTCATGATTAAATACATCCTAGAGTGATACCTCATATTCTACGCAATGCAGCTGTCTACACTTACAGCTGTGTAGTGGCATTCGGTAAATCTAACAGGTTGGCTTCAGTTGACCAAGTTACCAGTTGACCACACTAGACAATGAACCGCTGCTGAATGCGGGGCGCTAATGGGAATTCTGTTTCTTTTTTATTTTTTTATAAAATATGATACAAGAATTGAGCTACAAGTTTTATATCTACACAACGTGGCGTTTGTTTACGGCCAGATCGAATCCGAAAACAGCAGTAGCGACACAGAGAACATTAGCAGCGCGCCTTTGTAAAGATAAATACTCAAGATCGGCTTAAGTGTCTACAGCGGCAGGCCGCAAATTCAATTTGCTCACAAAAAATTACCATTCAACACACCAGTTCATATATATATATATATATATATATAAATAAATATACACACACACACACACGCACGCGCACCTTACAGAAGAATAACAGAGGAAACACCCACAGCCCGAGTCAGTCATTGTCCACGGATCATCCAGATGGTCGACAAATCGTGCCGCCAAGCGAAAGGCGCCACTTTGTAACAATAGGCAACTACGCGTCTATTGACACACATCATCGATCATTTTTCTTTTGCGAATCGTTCCTGCCCCCTAAATAGGAAATATATCAAAAACATGATCCATTCAGTAACTGGGCGGCGGTGGCAGCGGCGGTGGAGCCGTCATTTTGATCAAATGCTGATTATTCAGTTCACGCGCAACACCACAGTATGACGGAGGGTACAGTGTACGAGACGGTCGGTAGCTGTGGCCACAGAGAAATAGACAATGCCGACAAACGGAGCTGTCGAATGTCGATAAACAACTAATCGATTCGAAATTTACGCGCGCCACTGCAAATACTGTTACGTGCTTGCGATTGGCTTCGGCCTCTTGCGATGTAGGCTGGTTGTCGACCGCATCGAAGCGACTTACGTTCGATAGTGAACGCGTATTGGGCCTGCGGTGCGAATATCATCATGTTAAGTGTGTTGCGAATCGAACTGCGGAATTATGTCTGTGTCGGCAGATATTCTCTGGACAACCTGCAATGCACTGAAGGCTATATATATATATATGTATATGGGTCAGCTGGGAATTCGCGTTGCGCGTTATGTCAGACGACATCAGTAGCACTAAAGAACGATGGGTGATGGCACAGAAGACCTGTGACAGCAAATACGAAGAGCCCAATAAACCCGCGCCCGCTTCTATATGCCTGTCCACTCCGCCCCTGCGGCGATGAGTGCTAGCGAGATACTCTATCAGTCGATATTTCTCGAGGGGATGGAGGTCATTTCAAGGACGAACACCATGTATGATAGCCTAGCAGCAAATGATAAATCGGAAATTCAGGATCCGCGACGTATGGAAACAATCAGGAAATCGTATCAGAAACGAAATTACACGTCGAATCGTTGCCGTTCTACGAACCAGCGAACAAATGCTCAGCTGGGTCGACCCGGGCCGATGCTATATCGGAGGGGGATAAAATAAAGGGAGAGACGGACACACTCCATCCATCCATTCTGGGGTCAAACTTCGCGACTTGTTGAACCAAGTTGAAGGAAATACAACGAGTTGTTAACGTATGCACCATCTCAGCATGTGCGGCTTATTCACCTGAAGTCGTCATGTTGGAAAATGTAGAATGTTTGGCCTAAGAGACGCATTATACAGGTGGTAGTTTCGTATGCGTTGTTAGCATGAAACGTAACAGTGTGTCTATTTTGTTCGGCGTACACCTAATACTGTAAGCATAATCTTCTTACACATATACAATTAAAGAACTGTATATATATATATATATATATATATATATATATATATATATAAGCTAATTCTCTTCGATGAATATTATTACGACAGCCATGCAATGCGCAGGTGGCACACGATACGCGAGTACGACTTCCACTAATAGATACTAATAATAACGGCTATACCAATTCGGAAGAGTGGAGGAGCTCAAATACAGGATAAACGAATTTGCGAAACACCAATTGATGCACCTGTTCTGGCTAGGGTAATTGTTTAGCGATGCAAATTGTGTGCAAAGTTCAGTCACATCGAAGATACCCACTGATATATAATCATATGTTAGTGCACCGCTAGCTCAAGACGTGCAGGGAATAGATATATGGATGTCCTCTGCTCAGCCGAGCACATTAGATATTAATTAATCAGTGACACCATTTGTCGTCGTCGGAGGGGAGGGTAGTGTACTAATGAAAAGTGCTATAATGTTGGCGACTGAATCTAACCGGGTTATTCTAATGGTATCACGTAACAAAGAGCACTGTTGACTCAAACACGGCGCTAGTTATCTCTAAAGTCGCCAGTGATTGATTTCTCATCACAAGAAAGGAAAAATGTCTATATATATATATATATATATATATTTTATTATTAAAAACAGCATCTCACCAAATACCAACCAGAACTCTGTCTCGAACATTCATCGCTAACCCTTCGTTGATACGAAGAAAAGTTGCATAAAAACGAACTGTCACCATGTCGTTTCAGCTATCAAAGGTCATTATAGGAAGTCGACGATTCCAATCAGATTTGTCTATTACAGATCCGCTATCTAATAAACAGCTTTGCTACGGCCCAACATTTAGAAGGCTGCTGCTGCTGCTGCTGGCCAACTTCTGGGTAACAATGCACTCACAGTCCCTAATGTGAACTAACTTCCTGTTCGGCTTCAGAGACGGAGCGAGATAGAGAATATAAGGGAGCGGAATCTTTCAGAATTTTCCCGGCAACACAACGCACGCACGCTCACTCACTCACTGCTTAACTCTCGCACGGGTTCCGCGTGAAGCGGGCAGCAGCCGACCAGCGTTTGTACCCCCCTTAACAGCTTAACGATCCAGCACGAGTGATACCGGTCTTGAGATTAGGATATACTGGAATATGTTTGACCTGCCCCTCCCCGTCGGGGATCTTATCCGTGAGGTGTTCGCTGTCATGGGGAAGAAACGTTATTGTAATTCTCAAAGGCAATAACACACGTACACACAAACACAGGGACATTTACACCGCGACGCTCCATGCGTATACACAACAGAAATCGCGTTGTTCCCACGGCCGGCGGGGCAGTGCGGAGGCCCGGGTCTTTCACTGCGACAGAATACCCCCTTAATCCACTGTGTGTGCGTGTGGGTCCCTTGCTCGCTCTCTCTCTCTCTCGCTCTTTATCTCTTATTTCTATCTCTCCTGTCCCTCGTGTTTGTCCGACAACTCCTTCCCGCTTGGTCCCGTGGTATAGTCGAGCGACAGTCAGCTAGCAGCTAGCTGCATTATCGTCATTCGTCGCCGACGTCTTCAACACTGCCGATCACAACGCCGATCCGAAGTGGCTTGCCGCCCGCTCTTCGGCAACCGTTCGAGAGTGAAAGTTCGCCGGGACATTAGCGTTGTCCAGCCGTCGCTTTGCGATCGTAGCCTAGCACATCTGCGTGCGTCATTCACATAACGAATTCATTCGTATACGATCTTGTCATTCACGGAAGTAGCACACTAGCGGACGGCAGTGTCCGATCGTCACTACGCGTTCAGCTAAGAGGTGGGTGGCTAACATGGCAGAGTTGCAGCAGCAGCAGAAATCTCCAACACCTTCCAGGAAACTCTCTGGACAAATGTATCCGTTCGCTAGAGGGGCGCAGCGTGCTCTCTCTCGCTCATCGATAGCATCAATGGCATTAGCACATTTGAGCAGGGTAGGTGTATATACGCACCCCATAAATGAACATCGCCAGCGTGTGCATTGTAGCAGTTGTCACGGAACTGGACAGATAGGCCGATGCATTGGTTAGGGAGCCGAGTCTACATGAGCCGAAAAGCCAGACACACAGGGAGACATATAGACGTCCTGGTGTATTTACGGCCATAATATGCTAAGACTAGATATCAGCTCGTTCTCACCACGTCTCTACACCCCATATAGCACTATACATCGTTGCAATGGTAATAGTTGTTCTAGCAGAATTATCGACGCTCCGCCACCTCGAGGGCTCGCTCCTGAGACAGGCGGCTGTGCGCGCGCTGACGACAATATCGTACGGCGACATGTGGCGCCAATGCCTAAGACAATAACATTGTCTCAAGAAATTAGGTTATGAAGAAAACATCATAGATTGCATCCGATTTAATCACTTCCCCAGCAGCATCTCATGACCCCCATGTTGTGCTTCACCGATTCTCATCTGCCGTCCGCGCCGTCGCGGGACGGCTGCACTGAGGACAATTATTGTATATTTTTCCTTGCAGATTCATTTTTGTCTTTACCAAGCGAATTCGGCCATTAGCATTGCCCCGCGTCGCTTATTGCCGACGACGCGATTGTTCTATATGTATGTAAGGTCGGTTGCTGTTATTGCTTATTGTTGCTGTGGTTGTTGCTGTTGTTGTTGTTGCTGTGGCGTTCGAGTCGCAGTTTGCCTCACCGCTAACAGACACACTACAAATGGCGAGGTCCACTGCTGCCAGCTTCTTCCCAGCCGCAGACCGCTGCAGATACGCTAAACTTTCTACGTTGATATATGGAGCGCGAGTTACTGCCGATGATTCCCACTGTGACTCCCGACACCATTAGCAGCAGCAACAGCAGCAGCAGCTGTTACACGGCGGGACGGTGGGCAGCCCAATCGAATGACATCACTTGCGGTGCGAGCACCCATACGGCTCCTGTTTGACTATTGTCGACCGGAAGGGAGCCAGTGTTCGCGGGATACTGCAGCTGCTGCCGCAGTCATAGGACATTGGCTGCTGAGTAGACATATGTGAGAGTTAGCTATGGAAACAAAAATAAATAACAATGATCATATATAAGATATATATATGTGTTGGTCTATATCCGAGTGGTCCATTAATTCATGCGTTTACCCATTGAAATCATTTGTCAACCACGACCCTGCTGACGATGATCGTGATTGTCTCCTCTTGCCGACTGTGGTGCCACGCACTGATTTAATGATTCAGCAGAGAAAGGAGGACACGAGATGGGCTTTTTTTTGCACCGCGGCAGCAGCGATCACTCACACGCACGAATGTAATCCCCTTAAGGCAGGACGTCTTGCAAGATTCAAAATAATAAGAATCATCATAACAGCTCTATACTAATCACCAACGTCATCGTGCTAATTGATACTCGCATTGAGTACCAAACAATCTTCTACTGTTCGATAGATCTACCGGCCTGGCCTGCAACTGATATCGTCCGAATTCAATAGCAACAATCAGCATTTACAATTGTGCCACTGCGGTCTGCTCATGAAGATTTAGTATCATGCTGTTGCTGTTTGTTAAATGCCACATTTCAATATTCTATCATATATTATTGGTGTATAGGCCGGGCCGCTGTGGGGACAGCTACATACGCGACTCATGCTGCGAAAGTTGAATCACTTCGGCTCGTTAACAGTCGTAGTGCCCATAACGGGATTGAACACATAGGTAATTAATCTATATATATATATATATATATATATATTTATATATATATATATATATAGGTAATGCATATAGAATAACTGTAGGAAAATATATAATGTGAACGTGTTCATTGTGGCAACGAACTGATAAATATTTGTGAACGCTAATTAATAACGCTTTTAAGCGCCAGCCCGCCCGGCTCGTTCAACAATTATACAGTTCACTAACTCGTTGTTCCAATGTTGATATTGAAGATAATTGCATTGCCGTCAACGACTGTCTATTTTACCGGCGCGGTTTTTGGTCGACTGTCCGCGATAGCCTCGAACGCAGTGGGCGATTTGAACAGAGCTATATCTTTCGTTCAAGTATAACAAAAAATGATAACCTCCAGATGGCTGAAACAACGCGACGTAGACAGACATTGTTTTGGGTAGGCAAGCCAACGGCAGCATGGACCTCAGCTAATCCCCCTCCCTGTCACACACTGACCGGTCACACGCCAGAGCCGCCTATAGGCTTTCAATATATTATGACGAATTTGTTAGGAGATATTGCATAGATGGTATGCTCAAATACTTTACAAGTATACACCGGAATGACGAGGTGGGTATTCTGTTTATGTGGACGATATCACAATATACAAATATATATTTCCACGTTATTCTATCGTGTATAGTTTGCGCAGCCATCCAGCAAAATCGTGTTGGACCATCGAACGGTCCGCGCATGCACGTGCGTGCTTCTCAAATGGATGACACAGTCGCCGCGGTTTCTTTTTTTACCTGAATACGTATGCAAATGTGCATATCGTACACTGAGCCTTGTGTGTATGTGTGTGTGTGCGAGTCTTTGTGTTCTGCTGTGGCGTGCATAGGTTTTGCCGTCGCAGCTGACGCTTGTCAGGGTGACGGCCAGCGTCTATCGTACTGTTGTGCGAACCACTTGTATTGCTTGTCACATCGCCGTTCGACGTTTGCCGCTGAATTCGGCTGCTATTGTTGCTTGAGCAGTGTTTTTTGTTTGTTTGTCTGTTTGCAAGAACACCGGCCGGCGTGTCCATCCATTCGATGGCTAACTAACGCGCCATCGCCGGTTTTTCAGCGTCATTGCATAGATGCATGACAACAAAATGAAAAGGGCACCACTAAAGAGGAAATAGCCAAGGAGAAATAAATCAATGCCAACCACGATTGATACCTGCGGCAGCAGCAGCAGCAGCGTCATCTCGATGCAGACCACTGCTGGGTAGTGGTATCGAGCACAGCGGTATCGAGGCGCTGTCGGCGGCATCAAAGCAAAAGAAAAAAAAGCGAAAGATTATGATTTTCATCATAAGATGACCACTGTTGGCTGTTGCGGGCCGTGTCGCGCCCGATGAACGAGTCGTTCTTTGTGACATCGTCGATAGGCGCAATGTTCCGTAGAGGAGGAAGGGACGAGGTTTGGGACGGGACCCTCATCATCATCAGCATCACCATCATTATCATCGCAGTAACAGGTGACTTTGATCGTGATTGCTGCAGCGATCGATGCTGTCGCATTTCGGGTAGATGTCCATATGGCATTATTATACAATTATTATCCGCTGACTCGATACAACAACTCGGCTCAATTGAGCTCGATAGTAACAACAACAACAACAATAACAACAACAACAAAAACAACAAGCACTGACGACAGCAACAACATGAAGGTGTCCGAATCGGATTGGACCGGTTCGATCTAGTTATTCATCCGAAAAGAACTAAATCCAAGCCAGGAAATATTATGTATAGCTACGTAGTGTCCACATGAAATTGTGTCGGAGCCGCACGCACATAAACAGACAAACACGGCTAACGGCGACAACGGTGAAATCCCTCCGCAGCAGGAGCTGTAGTGGGGGCCGCGGTAACTACAATATCAGCTGCTGCAGCTGCTGCCAGCTGCCGCGCCGAGTTCTCTGCTGGGACATTGTCGCTAGTTTCAGCCTCGCATCCACCACCCGTCCTGCCTTAATTCACTTGCTGCTAGTTAGTTAATTAGCTAGTTGGCTAAGCCGATTTCGTCAGATAGAACAGACACTGGACATCAACTGCGTTAAGAACTGTCGTTACAATCCAGAAGGTACGGCTGCTGTTGCTAGAGTTTGCTGACTGGACTCAATACTATCATGAGTGTAATTATTATTATATAAAGGTTTAAAATTTCCAAAGAGCACAGTCGTTTCCGGGCTACCGACTGTTGCCGTAGCCGTTATTAGATTCGAATACAATTCGAGTATCTACACATCACTATATCTAGTACATTCCCCTCGGTACGACCCAATAATCATTGATTTGAATTTTAGTAGAACAGCAAATCGCACATAAATAATTAAATAAGCGTGTTCTGCCCGCTGCCATATCTCCATTTCTCTTCCCCTGTTCGTTATTTCGCAATTGCCGCTGCCTAGCCCTTCTCTAATCGTTATCGTCGCCGACATTTGTAGCTGGCCATCGCTGATATGCTCCCATACTTGCTGATCGATCGATCCACGGATCGATCCAATAAGTCCTAATTCACCTCGTCACTCGTCCCATGTACACCGCCGCACTCCTCACCGTATTCCCGCCCTATTGATTAGGCTCTTTTTTTTTGGTTCGACATTGATTGCCGCGCCACCAGCTCATTGATTCTCCCCAGCCGTCATCGCTGCACGGAAAGTGTTAGCCGGCCGCTGCAGCAGCGTCCAGTCGCTCCGATTAGCGCCAGAGTGATCACCTGATCAAGACCCAGATCCATTCAGGGTGATCGGATATTATACCGATTCGATGCCGCTACCGTTACGACGATCGGCGCCGTGTAGATCAGTGGCGACAGAGCCGCAGTGGATATGCCACGATGTCAGCAGATTCATCTCGTCATCGTCAACGAGTTTTCCTTACGTAATCATTCATCTGAGTTCGACAACATCACTTTATTTGCCAGCCTGCTTTGTGGTGATAGTCGTATCTACAACACATGGGAGGGGGGGGGGAGTCCGCTCAAGAAGACTTGAAATACTGAGTGGATTCATCTACGGTGCAATATGAAATTCATAGCTAGATCGCCAGCTTTTGTCCTCGTACCAAGCCGCAGGGGTCGAACCGTGGTCATAACAGCACTAACTACAATGATCTCAGGTAGAATATTGTGCACAGACAATGCCGATCGGCAATATGGAATTTCGACTCGGTAAAGGTTGTTTATTGGTCTATTAAAGGAACGGCAATTTTGCACAGTGCTTAAGTTCTCTCACCTCTCTCTTGCCTCTGTTACCGCCTATTCTACCGGTACCGGCTAATTTTTACAGCCGAGCGAAACAAACTCCAAGCAAACGAGCATATCGGCACTAAAACAAAAGCTGTCCGAGTTCGTCACTACTGACACTAGACCAGTGTCAATGTTCCCTCAGTCAGACTCGACTATACAATGAAACAGCGAAGAAAGGCGACGCCCCCGATTCACCCAGAAGTGCAACAGATGTTCGGGGTGTGAACATCCAAAACTCGACGAAAACGAATAATCGCACCGCAACGTGTGTCGCGTGATGAAACGTACTACCACGTGACCTATCGGGAATCGATAGCTCTCTTCTCGTCAGCTTCATTCATTATCATTATTACCATTATTGTTAATTATTATTCATAACACTAATAGTCACATACTCGACTTCTTGCAGTGGTGTATCACAGTCGCCCTTGTTCACCATAGGGACAACTGCGAGTCCTTTCAACACCCTACCCCACAACAAAACCTATAGAATGATGGTATGCCCCGCCAGAGAAGCCATGCGAGAGCCAGCCGTCACCATCGATATCTCTCCCGTGCAGCTGGCCTTCTTCTTGACAATAACCTTCCGGTAGAAATCGACGAACAGACTACCGCAGATTTCGAACAGATCCGCACAGCCCCCGCAAGCAGCGCTATTCATGATTCGTTTGTTCGGTTTTTAGTTTGTTTTCAAAGTGGTCATTTTTAAATGTATGCTTTTTTTATTTTTTTATATCTAATCTCATTCTTAATTACGTCCACCATCGGCGAAGTCACCATTTATTGCGACGTGTTAACTATACGTGAAGTGATGCCTAATTTTTTTTTATGATAATCATAATAATAAAAATAATAAAATAAAAATTAGCGAACCCGGCAGTGGGCGACCACGCTGCTGCTGGCTGCAAGAGTGTATATATATATATATATATATATATATATATGGCTATTATTATCTTTAGCAGCTATAGCTAGTTAGGCAGCTGCTGGCAGAGCAGCTGCTTTGTTGGGTAGAACACAGCATCGTAGACGGCGAACATTCTATTCCAGTCTGTTCTAGCCCAGCACTCACGCACACACAACTAGTTAAGGGCGACCACCGAGCGCACCCCGAGCGAGTCTTCCGCCCGCCCCTCTCTCTTTCTCTCTGTCTGTGTGTGCCCTGCCAACGACGCAGCTACATCAGCAGCGTGGTTAGAACATTGTCGACTCTCTTTGTCGGACACGAGATACAGACAAATCGAAGCGCAGGACCTTGATCTACGTCTCGTTGCTTCCTTGAACGACTTGAACGATTCATCCGGTCGACGATGAATCGCCCGAAGTCAAGTCTCTTCAAGTTACTAGAGAAGGAAGGTGGTTGGATATCGCGGGTAGGGTGGCTGTTTGATAAGGGCGGAATGCCTACCGTGCGTCAGCGGGCCCCGGGGGCGCCGGGCCTGGGGCAAGCCACGGAGACAGGTCATAACATGGACAACAAGTGTAGCCCTAACCATGATCAAACGATGCTTAGCTCCATGATATGATGATTGTAATAATAATAATGAATTATTAGTACTATCAGTGCTTCTGCTTAGATGGAAAGCTTTAAGTGAATTTAATTGACCTGCTGATACATCTGTTTCATTGCGGGAACAACCGAAAAACAGCTAAAATCGAACCCAACACGAAATCTATACATTAACTTTTCGAGCGTTGCTCGCCGCCACCGCCAATTAAATATCACTCTTCGAAGATTCACTCCATAGTGTGTATATATATATATATATATATATATATATATATATATATGCTAAGTGAATAAAGAAACAGAGTCAATTTCACCTTCTTCTCAGCTTCCTTGCATGATTGGACGACGGAGATATTTCTCCCCATTTCATTACGCGCCCCTATTGCCAGGAGTGTTCAAAGCGAGCGCAATGGTTCCACAGTCCCATCGCTTCATCGGTTTGTTGTTGACCCTTGATTTCTCTCGCAGATTCATCTGCCGATTCATCAGATTCATCTGCTGCAGCAGCAGCAGCAGCGGTTCCCTCTTCCTAGTTCATGTTCGTATCTCACAGAAGTGTGGCGATACCAGCGAATGTCTCACGGCAGAGAGGAACAATATGATCACATTGTCATCATTTCGCGAGCGAGTCCCCATCGAGCAAGTGGCCACTGACAATTATTCCTTGACGTCGTCTGGAGGAGGCATCTTGATGGTCCTGTCCCGCGAGAGCCAAGTGGCCGGACATACGCCCGAATGATGATGAGCGCGAACAGAATCCTCGGGTTCTCCTGCGGACGTCGCTGCTAAGGTGGCGGCCACGAATCACGACGACTACAATCGATTCGTTAGCAACTCTATGCAACTCGTTAAAGGTGGGCTCCTATTCGCTTCGAAGAGGAAGGCAAAACATCAAAAAGAAAGAAACATCGGATGCCATAACGAAATGGGGACGTCGGGTCGAGCGCACACGGACACCCTAACCGCATCACCACCCATCATCACCCTCGGGCCTAGAACCAACTATCGTTGGAAAGTGTTAATAGTACATTGGGCATATATATATATATATATATATATCAGACGCTCGTTTGCTGGTGCATCGCCTTCGTTGTCGACACGTCAAACGGTAGTCGTCTGACGTGAAAGAAAGCGACGTCAGGCGGAAGGTGAAAACTTTCCATGTGATAATCGGAACTATGATATTTCGCAGACGTCTACTGCGACCTGTTTCGTAGACTGCGATAGGCTCGACTAAACAAGAACGATGGAATATAATCCACGAAGCCATGACATTATATATATATATATATATATATATATATATATATATATATATATATATGTATATATATACACAGATGAATACAAGGCAATCAAAAACGGGAGCGAGCGAGCCGGCCTCGGCCTACAATCCCTACCAATCATCGCTGAAGATGTCGGCGGACCTTCAGATTCGCGCAGAAATAAAAGTCACCCTGAGGATATGGGAGCGGAGCTTTCCCGGGACGTACGAGCCTGACGAGTACGGGCAAATCATGATTCTCCCAGACATTGTTGCCCCATTCAGCGGCGTTCATTCGGCCTCACGGATTCGACGGTAGTGCTAAACAGGTGAAATGATGTGGGATATAATGCTGCGATCGCCACTTCTGTTGCGTGTTGTCACGTTAGTGTCAAAAATCGCCTTCGCTCGCAGCTCGTGTCCGACGAGTCCACATACGTCACTAATGATCCGGCAGCTCGTCAAAGCGTCGGGCTCTCAGCGACGCTGACGGCGGGCGACGAGACAGCGTTGCAGCAATTAGCACACGAAGGTGGACACACGCGCGCTAAGAGCAGCCGCAGCCGCACCACGTTAAGGCGGCGCTGCGGCGGACCGCTGGAAGTCGGCGTGAGCAGCGGCCCCATCATCGCTACAGCAGCGACAGCAACAAAGATCTGTCCAGCGCGAGACGAGCGCCATTGCAATCGGTGCAACGAGCAACCGATGGTAAGCCATTGAAAAGTTCGTTGAAAAGCGAACGGCGGCGTCTCCCCGCGTTTTTCGTCCCGTTTGAAACTTCTGACAGACAGTACGCCCGCTCTGACATAACGCGCTGAGGCTTCGGGGCGCCCGCAGATCGTTCGGAGAGACGGAGCCAGCCACATACATTCGGCTGATTCGTTTGATTTGCTCGATTCGAGTGCCGTTTGAAAGCCGGAGCCACGCACGGCGGCAAGAGTCAAGAGTCAATGTCAAACAGTGTGAAGACATATCGGCATATCTTCATTTGTTAGCAGTCAACAAGCAGCAAAATGCGGCAGAGGTTCGGTGGGTGCGGTGGCCGCAAGCCGCAATTGAGCGGCGAATTGATTCGATTTTATCGATGGCAAATACTCGCCGCGATGGACACATTGAGCTTGACGAGGTGCGAGTCGTCATGATTTAGCGATGTAGATGTGTATGGGTTGAAGAAGAAATACCGATAGACTGTCGAAATACACATGGTTAGGTAGTTGGTCATGCATTATACAATGGAGTGTCGATTGTCGAGCTTTGCGTACTTGGCAGCTGTCAGCTGAACCGATCCCGTGGTCCGATTTAACAGCGAGGCTATGGGGGACAACCAACTTCGGTCATGGGGTCACTCCGGGGTGAGTGCTATCGCTTATCGGAGGATGCTGCTTTCGAGGGTGGAATGACAATAGTGATCTCTAGCACGAAGTTTGGATTAGATTACACTCGGCTTGATTGAACGCTAATTGTAACGATTTGATCTTGCGGCGCCCACTAATTAAAATTGAGCCTAATATGATGGAAGGATGCGAGATCCAATCGAAATACAGATATAAAGTAACACTATACAAATATACGAGGTTTGATTTATTAGCGGAACTGCAGTTTTTTTTTGGTAAACAACAAAAAGCAAGTAATATTAGTGATAAAGACGTGTCACATCGTGTGTTAGTGTTTATTTAAAATTCGGCCTATTGCTGGAAACGGAAATACGTACATCACTTTCGTTATCGTAGAAATAACAGTATAGATGGCAGGTAACGCCCCCGCAAATGAATATATATATATATATATATATATGCATTTTATGCATTAACAGCAATTAAAGATAGACAAAAGGTACGATTTACTTCGTTATAGTATACACCATACAACTTAGCTAAATTTATTGATCAAGTACAATTTATTGATCTCTGGCGCAAACACCTTATAGATGTATATATATATATAGAATCATTGCGCACCGAGTAAAAATGCCATGATCATGTGCCCGCCATGTATCCGAGGTGACAATTCACTGGCGATCAAATGCCAGCTACGCACAGCTTGAACATCACTACTAAGCGGCATTAAGCCGACGTCGAATTTGCATCACCACAATTATTATTGCTATTATAGTCATTTCGAAATCCTCATGCATACATATCATCCCACTTCGAACGGTGAGCCTCGTCCCTACCAATTATTGAGCACCTACAACAACACAAAAACAACAAAACAATTAAAAGCAACAAATGAAATCGTCAACGTCTCGTCAAACAGGACAAAATGACCTCACCACCACTTCGGTCGTCTATCTGCCAACCTCTGCCTGTCGATTCGATGGACCGCGAAGAGAAACACATGTAGTGCCACATAGGTAGCGCTTGTCGAAATCATTGCTGCTTTCAGCATCTGCTTTTCAGCGAACCCCAGATAATGGACAACAAGTGCGATACAAATGCGGCAACGGCACTTTGACGCGCGAATAGCGGTGCCCGCATCGCATTTCGGCTGTGGACAACCACCATTCGATGTCTGCTCTGCACAGCGGCGCAAGGCCCGACGTGAGCAGGCCAGCTGCAGATGTCACTGCTGAGAACAAACAAACATTACGTAAAGCTGCCGTTCGTTCAGAGGGGTCCGTTTGGGGGGGCGGGGGTTCCCTCGCATTCGAACGAATGACTGTTTGCTTAGTGAATCAAGCCCCACTCCCCCTTTCACAGAGCCCCGATGTGGTTCCGGCGCCGCGCCGCAGGCGAGTATATATCTATCTGTCTAGCGGTGTTCGCCCGCTGGCTATCGCATGGGGCGACCGGTAACAAGTGGCACTGCCAACACCACGCCAATATACGGCGTATGCTCACCTTGCTCGCCTGCTTGCCAACGTGTTTATCTGTGCTGTCGCGAGGGGCCTGCCGTGACGGCAGGCGAATTTCCACCAGAGAAACATGCTTGTTGTTATGCAACAGGCTGCGATAATAATAATAACAATAATCGTCGGCGAAGAAATTTGTAATTGTAATAATAACAAGTGATACTTCCACTCATCTTACATTTAGTGGCCTGCCACGCGCAGCGGCACCGGCGTCGTCGTCGCCGTGGCCACCGCGTCACCGCTGGTGCTGCGGTAATGGCAGTAACAACGACGAAAAAGGATGAACGATTCAGTTGTAGAAGAGAATTTTTTGCTTTTCTGTTGAAACGATAACGGAGAAAACACCATATACACACACACACGTTCGGCGGTTGCGGTAGCAGCCGCACGCGCAGATGTCGTCTCGCCATCTGTGTTTTCGAATTGGAGAGGGTGCTCAAGATGTCAATCGTGTAATCCGGTGGATATCGTTCGGGTAGCAATGCTATCAAACGCCGCAGCCGGCGGGCCGGCCGATGTTCGCTCGGACGGACAGAAATAATGGGATGGGTAAAAACAGCTCCGTCAGGATACGCGACTAGTCGGCGAAAGCGTTTGCACGTATATATATATATATATATATATATATATATATATATGTATATATATTTTGTGAATGCTTGTTTGTCACTTTTTTTTCTCGTGTTTTTTTTGCTAACTTCCACTCGTCATTATCATCACAGCCTTATACAGAACGAAGTGGCTTCTGTTTTTGATGTGATTCGCCGACTCGGCCGGTCCGTTGCTATTGCTGTACCTGCATTCGGCTGCGTACACATGAATGCCAATGAGAGTGAGAGATGAGAGATAGAGAGAGAGAAGTCTGCGAGAAAAATCAACGGTCAAATTGGCCACGTGACTGACGGTGACGACGCGGGGGAAATATTGCACATAAGCTGCTAGCGTCTTAGCAGAAGGGGATCGTGAAAGATTAGATGTGCGCCAACATATCGCCCATAAGTTACTATGGTGGTTTAAGTGGCAACTGTATGGCAAGTGAATGCGGGTGATTCGACACATATGTCGTGAAATCGGTATATATGTAGCCGTTAGATTAAGGTTAGGGAAGAATCGTAGGTGATTTAACGAACACGTGTATGAGATTACTGTAAATCATTTAGCGAAATGAACTAGCAAACGATGTTGCGGCGAAGGATGCGTTCATAGCCGTAACACACAGCGACTCGCGAAACGGCTGAGAGTGGAGGGAGGTTGGGCATCATCAATTAGCTGTGTCACACACCCGTGGACACTTAAGGAGACATGTAGCTAAGATGATAATAATAATTATTATTATTATTACTGGACTTCAGTAAACCATATCCCGACCTGATGATATATGCTGAGTCGAGCAATAAGCGCTGTTGATGCCTCTATGGCACTCCACTATGAAATGACTCAAAAACGCCAGTGGGGCTGGCTGGAATATGGCGCGTAGTTCGCAGACACTTATTAGCGATTAGAAATGTATGCAGAGTATTATTACCAAGTAGGTGGCTACAGCACAGGGAAAATGTTGGCTGGACCTAGTTCTCACGATTATACCTCGTCGTCATCCGCCTCCCGCGAGGATCTGGTGCTGTCAAATATTGTATAATATATCCAGTGTGCCGTGGGCAAGCAAGCAAGCACTAATTACCGGTATTGTGTCACAAGCAAAGAGAAAAATCACAACGGTGGACAATGGTGAAGAACAATAGTCCTCCAATCTTCGCGGCGTCAATCTTCACCACTTTTCAAGTGTCGTTCTCGAATGCAAACAACTGCGAGAACCATGACACTTTGCCGTCATGTGCAGCGGAACGCTGAATCAATCAAAGGGGGGCCGACCGAGGACTCGCAACATTGACAACAGCTCATCGAGGCCATAAACAACAAGGCACATGTCCTGTGCATATGACCAAATACATTAGACCTCATGACTGGATGAGATCGACGGCCCACGGTAGACGTTGTTATTCATCCCGCGTGCCATCTATCTGCCTTTAACCCGTCGATGATTTCCGCTATGGTTTTGGCATGTGTCAAACCCCTGAGTAGATGCCACCCCGCGGAGCTTTTACGGCGCACAAGCTGCTGATAAAATGTTGCATAAATATTGAAACCAGACACTGCCCGCTACTGGTTTCACGGGCGCTCCTCCGTCAACAGCAACAACAACAGCCGCCCTTCCCGCCATGACAGAATCCACCAGCGTTCATCTCTAGTCTCTGGTCTGATTATGACGCTGTGGCTCTGAACAGTCGTCTGTTTGCTCTGAACTTGTTCCGGTGTTTTTGTTCTAGGGGCACTTTAAATCTGGTGCGACTTTGCTTCGCGCCCTCTTGAAGGAGCAGACTGCTCCAGCCGCCCTGCAGCGCTGTAGCATACTGTGACGTCCATGAACAACATGGAGTGAACGTGGGTGGCTTTCATGTTTGTGTCCTGTCGTGTCTTCCAGGACGCGATGGCAACGAGAAGTCGAACGTCAACGTGGAACACTGCTACCATTTCGGGCTGTGTAGCGGCCGACTACTGAATTGAGTTTTCGTGTTTGCATTGAACTCACCTGAGTCACATCTTGAATTGCGCGCTTCTAATCGGCGTCATTGTGCTGTAACTGTGTCCGTACAATTGTTCTTGTTACGGTTACACAACAAATATGATTTTTTGCGGTTACTGCTTTCCTTGCTGCTGTTGCTGTGTCGCCGCTCGCGTCGTACGACATCAAGCGTTGACAAATGCAATATATATATATATAACTGCTTCTTGTATCCCACACATATATTGTTCGTAATGACAAGATGAGTGTAATGAGAACGTGCTGAATCGAAGTGTGATAAATCCCGTGGACCTGCTCACATGAACTTGTGCTTGTCACCCCCCCCCCCCCTCCCCGAGCGAAGCCCGTTTCAGCTCGTCCGAGCTGTGCCAACGGTTTCGGATTGACCCCTAGCCGTAGACATTTAACGTTCACGCTATTACTTTTTATATTGCTTCGTAGGACGAATGGATCCCTAAATACAAATGTGTATTTAGGTGGGGATCGAGGCTACGTGTACACCTCCGTGTCTCCTCTGGTTGTTGCAAGACACGCGCACACGAATGCACCACTCCCACGCCACCGGGGGCTCTACCCGAGATGTGCTGTTTGCTCGTATCAGGACGCTATGCAGGAATACACTCAAGCTGAGTGAACATCAGTTACAACAAATAATGGCCAACTCCGCGCAGTGTCTCCTTAATACAATAATAATAATAATAATGACATCTGCGGCAATAATAGCAATATCATCATTAATAATAGCAACAATAATAATAATAATAATAATAATAATAATAATGACATCTGCGGCAATAATAGCTGGTAATGTTCGCCCTCTATAATTGTGAGATGCCTTTTAATTCGGATATATCGTTGGTGTCACCTTCTTCTCTACTTGCCTATACAAAGACAAAATAGCTAGCCCAAACCAGGACAGATAGAATAGGTACAATGGATCGATACGGGTTGACGATGAGTCAAGCCCGATGTTAAGTCTGATGGTGCATTCGTGTGCAGCTTGCGGCCGGGAGGACACGGACGTAGGTGCCCCACACAGGGATTCGATATCCACCGTTGCGCATTTTCATTTACGGGGGTTGTCCGCCTCACGAAGCAATGCCGAAAGCAGTTGTACCGTGGACAGTTAAGGCTGTCCAAGGTTAATCAGAGAGTCAGCCCGAAATCGACTTCAGGTTGACGACGACACACGGCGAACACTCGTCGTAAGCTGTTGTCTTATCTATCATACTCTACGACGATGATCCGAGCGGATCTTTTCGCGCAGCTTTTGTGTTATTACTACGCCAACGAAGAATGGCTATGGGAGGCGGTGTCCACTTGTTCCTGTAAGTCGCCGTCAGCGGACACCAATCATAGTCATACCAATGGTGGCGGCGGCGGCGGCAGCAGATAAACAACCCCGCGAAATTGTCTCCTCAGCTGTCAGGAACGGCGATGAGCAACGATAGTGAAGCCTGGAACCTTTTGCGATTGGACCGTGGCAGTTTAAATCGCCAGCCCCCCTTCAACCTGACACTGCGTTATAAAAGGCGATCAATTGCTCTTTAACGTAATAATAAGAAGAGAATAAAATAATCACAAGATGATTGAAGATCAGCAACTCGACAAAGACCAGTAGGGTGCTCCTCTATGTCAATAAGAGTTTCATCAGTATTTCACAGCTTCGTTACTGCGGTTATCGTTATTATTACTATTATTATTATTACATACCCTGAGTTCTACCTGCTGATTGTACATAGCGTGTGTCATGTATTACGTTATAGATCGCAGATCTTGTACAACGCCATGTTTAACATTACAGATTCACAGATAATATGTATCCGCATCTGGCTATCATCACAGCGTGCAATAGTCACCTATCCGGTTGGAATCGTTGCAGAAATCCCTTTAAGAAAAAGCTGTCAGGCAGTACGTTTTTGTCCTTTCCAAGCTTTCCGACCATCAAGTATCTGTCGACAGAGTCGCTGCGGCAGCTGCCGCCGCCGCTGCTAAGTCAACTCCGTGCCGGCAGCCGCCGTCTGGACCAATGCCAGCGGTTGCAATCACGTCTGCTGCTGGACACGTAAACGTTTTCAGCGTACGACGCTAATTTTTTTTTGGGGTCCATTTGCTGTTTTTCGCCGCAAAACTCAGCAATAATCGATAGAACAACGAGTTTCGCCGACTGCCCGCTCCGCGCTAAGGCGGTACCACCGACGCGAGCAGCGCTCAGAAATCGTCGCAGCCAGATCCAGCCAAATGAGCATTGGAACAAGCGCGAGACCGGCTGCAGTCACTCGGTCAGTCAGCGAGGGGGAGAGCAAGGCGGTCTATCAGATTGTCTGGTTCGTCGATCACTTGGTCAATCCATCCGTTCGCGTATCTATCAGGCGAACACGAACGACTAGGTGCAGGTGCCGTTGTTGTAACAACGGCAGTTGTTGCTGCTGCTGCTGCTAGTGCTGCCGGGCCCAGGATGAAGAGCGATGAATGCCGCGACGAGAAAGACCCCCCCTTGCGGTTTTCAGATTTGTTTGTTTGTTTCGCCGTGCGCTGTTCGCAGTTCGAACGAGCGCTCCACCCGAAGTGTCGAAGTCGGCTTGTGTGTGCCGATCAATTCGGGCAACAAAGGATGTGTTGGGCTGGCTGGCTGGACCCCCATTGGTACGGCACGCCGGTGTGAACACGCTGCACACGCCTTGTTCGAGGGAATCCGTCAGTGGTCTTGGCCGGTTGCCTTTTTCGACACTGGATGCGAACATACAATACACGAAATGTAAATGGGAAAAAAAAAATAAAAAAAACACACTTGATTCAGTCTTCTTCGACGGATATGCACGCAAACCCGAAATGGCACGGAAGTAATCAGTTGAGTAGATGCCCTCACGAACGTAATGGGTACGATGTGGCCGTTTATGTTTAGGCACCCAAATTCATCCTGTACGGCAAAAAGATTGATCCGACAAGAATCGCTCTAGTTTCCATAATCTATCTAATTTAATATACTGCACTTAATGAAACGACACTCATACTTATCCTCAGCGCTACACAACTGACCTTGACTGAAGATCTTGTGAACAAATATAGTGGCATTGCATGACAATTACCTTGTTAGCAATTACCTGATGCTGGTAATCAACCGACTAGCGGCTAGCGATGAGAAGGTCGCCGTCCCCGCTCTCTCTCTCCCTCTCTCTCTCTCTCTCCACAATCCACCACCGTTACCATTAACTGTTTATCGTCTCCGTTCAATTAGCCGTCAACTCTGGCTCATTCGGAACATCCACCCTGTTATACCTTTGCCTTTAGCAACCCCGCCTGGTGACCACAAGCAGCGGGGCCAGCAGCTGCGTCATCTACACCAGCCTTTATCGCTGGCCAACATCAGATCCCTCGAGGATTTCGTTTGTCTCTGTCTGTGCTGTCGGCCGAGGATAGAACGCAACAGAAGAAGCTGTACGTACAGACAGAAATAAATAAACAACAAAAACATACAATAAAAAAACAAATGACGCCAACCAGCCGCCAGCCGGCCAAGCAGTGATGTCTTCCGGCAGAGGCGACACTTGAAGGCGGCCACCGTTGTCCACCCCCAACACCGCAGCAGCAGCAGATACAAGGTGATTTTCGACAAGGTGCCAATTGAGGCCGGCCCATTATCATATCACAGCGCAACAGAAAGACAATAGTCGGATACGACGGCAAAGAGGGGTTGTTAGGCCTCGCTTTTTTCCCCAGCACTTTGATTGGCTCGATTTAATTAATAGTTGCCCCGCCGCCGTTAACGTGGCCATTCCGCCTCTGCCAGGCTCCAGTAGTCGCCAGGCCGGAAGCTCTCTGTTCGGCGGTGACTTTTGTCCTTTCCTGGACATGCTTAGTTGCACTGGTCGCTGATTGCTCGTTCGAGCTAATGTGTCCTTCATTTGGCCTCCTCCACACGGCAAAATTAACGGCGACAACAAATAGATGGAAGGCAAGACAGTTTGGACATTTTCGTTGACATCGTTAGATATATATATCTCAATGTACCGCCGACGTTATGGGTGACGCTAACTCCGCCATTGACGTGACGTGAACTACTTGACGTGAACTCCACCATTGGATCCCATTGCAGGCGTCCAGGGCTGCTGCTATATCGCTGTTGCTGCTGCTGCCTCTGCGGCTCCACCACATACGTAGAGTCCTCGTCCCAGCTGGCCCGAGTGGTCCCAGCAATAGCTATATATCATTGGTGCCAGTGGTGATACGGCTTCATCATCAACATGATCGTCATCACCGTGTAACCTATACACTTATTACATCTATCATTACTATATTATATTTAACCATTTTGCCTCCTCGCCGCCGCCGCCGCCACCGCCACCGCCGCCACCATCAAAGCCAACGCCAACGTCTTCTTCCGGACAATGGTTGTCATCTTCAGTAGCATTGTTGTTGTCAACGTTACCAAACACTGTTTTCGAGGCCCATTCGCGAGACCCCCCCCCCCGTCCCCATCCAACAACGAGGGAATAAATAGATGTGTTACACAACGTCCATCTAGCGGCAGCGATCTATTGCATTGCTCAGTGCTCACCGACTCGACTTCCCTTGGCCAAATCACCACCGCTGGCAGCAGCAGTAGCCGGCATCATCAAGATTTCATCCTTTTTTTTTTTCTTCTAATATTTATGAGCAGACAAATCCAGGCAGGATCGCACAACCTCATTCACTCACTGGTGGAACTGTCGAGTGACGAACGCGGTGATACGGTGATACCAAACGAGTGTCTTGTTTGTCTCTGCTTCGTATGATAATGTGTGTCACAGTTGTAATCATAATAATAATACGAATAATAATTGCAGTCGTAATATGAAATAATATAATGGAATGGTGACAATGATGATTAATTAGTAGTGTACAAAAAGCAATAGGGGAATAGTGTGGATTTTCGTTTGGACGAAGTTGAATTGTAACTTTAATCAACGCTGGTATTGGTGTGCCAACAAGCATCTGTATTATGACATTAATAATAATTATTATTATTATTATGATTATTATTATTATTATTATTCTATGTCCAACTCTTCGAGCGAGGAGCGATATCTGCTTGGTGCATAGCGGAATGTCCACGCTTGTTATGGGATCAGATGCTGCGGGCTGTGCATCTGTACTGGTGCTCAACAGCTACGACTAGCTATTATATGTTGCTGTGTTGTTTACGATTAATCCGTCAGCGGCAAAACAACAAGAAGAACAGCAACAGCAGCACCAACAACGACAACCGTTAATATTGTTAGTCAACGAATTACACTCGGAGTGTAAAACATCGCTAAAACGAGGTGCGGTGCACATTTCCATTTGTCGACTGTATCAACGTCAGGAGAGTGAGCGGCGCTGCAGTTCGCAAACTATACAAAGTATACAATATTCAATACGTAACCACATATCGAGATAGAGCTGGCATACTGTCTCCAATCATTTAGCGGACATCGACGCGATGATACTGCGCCACATCAGTGATGGATAAAAAGAAGACAATAACTACGATAACGACAATACGAATGATAAGCAACAATAGTTAGCAACAATAATCGCGATGTCATAAATAGGCACCGTCGCAAGCGAGGTCGATTGCTGTGTCGTCTGTTGAGGTCGGACAACAGCTCAACCAGAATCGAATGCGGCAGATCCAGGACTCCAGGGCGCTGGTGGACGTAGACGAGGATAAGTCAGCGTTCTTATTATTATTATTATTGTTGTTATTATTGTTAGTGCAACTTTGTGAACAATAGTTAACCAATGGGACAGACACGAAATGTCAGTGAAGAGGCAATTGCTACAATTCAATAGTCGCTTAGTCGCCCCCTCTGGAGCGAGCCCTTCTCGAGTCCCACAGAAATTTTAATATGATGCACCATCTCATAACCATTATCTGTATGTTACGCCTGCGACGTCAGTCACTATCGGATTCGGTTCAGTCGATCGGTGGGGGGCGGGCTCATCTCCTAATGATGAATGTTGCTGCTGCTGAAGGTGGTGGTGATGATATTATTGTCGCCCGATCTACAATACACGTTCATCTTCAACAAACCACAGTTGCGATTGAAATGTAAAAGAATATACTCGTTTTCATCAAACGATGCAGCATATCGCTGTGGACAATCAAATAGACAGAAACCATTACACCTCCCACCCTCCTCTACGAGATAATCTCCTCGACAGGAATCACACTGCAAAACTTGACAATGTGCAGCATTTAACAATGTTCAGTTGTGTCGACTGACAACAAAATATATTACTAGTTAGCTCCCTCTTTCTCTCATCCTCGATATATCTATCTATATATATATATATATATATATATATATATCATTCTTTAGGTCGGTGATGGCTGTCTGATTGCCATGTCGCCGGTCAGCTTCGCCTTGTCCACCTCGGCAGTGAGATGACTTTGTTGTTCGAGCCTATTGTTATTCCTGTTTCTATGCTATTAGTTGCAAGCACCAGAAAGAAAAAAATAAGGCCAGCCGTTACCCGTTGTCGACGATTGGCACTTGTTAACTTGGATAGTCGCATAGACCGCCGAACCGCCGCTTGGTCAATGGTGGCGCCGTGTAGTGAGAGACAACGGCCACGCAAAAAAAAAGCACACCTGAATCGCTAAGGCGATTATGGGTATCTGCTATATAGTTCTGGCAGCTCCGGGGTAAAGGAAGAACTGGTTGCGGTGTCGTTTCAACGGCCGGCTGGACAGTGGTTAAGATAAACGCGACGGGGACGGCTGCAGCCCGAAGCTGCCTGCACCAGAATATGGCTGTCCTGTCAATCGAACCTGTGGCGTTTGTTAACAAAGTTACTGCATAGCAACAGACAAGATGCACCACCGCAGCGACAGAGAACGCTCGTTACAACGAGTAGGCCCGTATCGTTGTGTTATCGGGTCATCTCGAAAAGCCGGCATCGTGTTATTGCATTGTTGTGTCGGGCGTGAAAGTCGCCGTAACACGCACCGACAACTGTGGTTGTCGTTTACCGACGCGTGCGGCGCTATCACGGCGTGAACACAACCATCGGTGACTGTGATGAGTACTCGGCAGGTGGATGAAGGCCGGAGAGAAGCGGTCTGATCATCGATGGTCTACTTCAATCGCTTGCAGAAGTGAAGTTCAAATGTATACTCCATCGTCATTATGAGCCTCAACCTCCCTCCATCATGCGCCGCCATCGCCGCCGCCGGCGCCGCCGTTCGATCAGCATTCGTCTGAATCTCGTCGGATGAAAGACAACACACGGATAACAGAGACAGAGCAGGCCATATCGACGTCTGACGCCGTACCCCGCAGCTCAAGGCGACGGTAATGGTCGAGCGTGTGAATGAAACGCTGACCTGCCGATTATTTTCTTCTGAACAGTAGAACCGTATTAGACAGCATACAGCTGGCATGACGTGCGCAATGGTAGCTAGCTAGCTGTATATATGCATTGAAATTTGTGATAACGTCGCAGCAGTGCAGATTAGCATGGGAGAACACGGACTAGAGCAGCCGTCTGGAGTTGTATGACAACGCATGGGCGAATGGTCTAGTGGAGTTTTTCTTCTCCAGATTTAACTAAAAGTACGAGGTCAGCCCGCTTCCACAATAGCTGGGTTTAGCTGGCAGACAAACGCAAGCATCGCAATTGTGCCGATCTACTGATTTCACAGATATAGCCAACAAGACAATGCAGTTCGCACGAAATGATGCCGCAAATTAGATCAATCGCTGGCTGCTTCGTCTGCGCGATTCAGTGCGCGTCGTACGGGAAGGTTGAATTCGAATTTATGCTGAGAAACTCATTTGTTACTGAACAATTCGAGTCTGTTGTGAGGATACTTTTCTTGGAAGGGCGGGCGTACACTGGCAGCAAGGAAATCGAATGCCGGATTCGTGCCTTTGCCGGAGAGGGGCGTCAGGCCACTAGGTTTAAGGGTGTTGGCGTGTTCATCGAACATACTCCAGCATTGCCTCAACAGTGTCGCAAACTATCCTACTCTACCCAATGGAGGGCGAAGCGAGTGTTCTCACTAGATGTTAAACATGTACACGTTCTTGCATTCCGCCAACCACAAACCCATACACCGTACATCGTTATTATTAATGTTGTTAATTCTGTTGCCATTTCCAGTGGGTGCTACATCATTCTAGATTTGTACGAGGCATATGAGGCTTATGCCAAGTATATGAGCGGATCGGTAGATGCTTACGGATAGTCGTACTCGTCGCTGAAACGCGCAGAAACATTGATTATGTAGATGAGATAGTAGAAGATATATATTGATAGAGGCGGGTCCTGTTGGCTTGAGGATTACTATTGTACATGAATCTGTGTCGCTCGTCTGGCGAATAGAGAGAGGGAGAGACGATTGGCGTCACAATAAGCATTCGACCAGTAAGTGCTACCCTATGTATGGTGTTAGCGAATCCAAGAATACACATTATAATAATAATAGTGCTAGTAGTTTAGAAGTAGTTGGAGGGAAACGTGTCACAACAATTCAAGTTCTGGCTCATCGAGTGAGTGCTGTTCTTCCCGCCTCTGGACCACCTCTGACTATGAGAGCAGTGGAGCGGCCCATATGACCTCGAAGAACGCTTCCACTGGTTGACGATGATAGTGTGCCGCGCGAAACGGAACTAGATAACTCGGCGCGCGATCGTGTTACGCCGCAATACTGCCATCTATCTACCAAACTAGTGAGCACAATTTAAATTGGCGTCATCTCATGTTGTCTGCGCTTGGCAAGCTTCAGCAACACTCACCATTCATATGCAGGAACGAGTTTCGTCAAACCATTGAACTATTATCATCTAGATTATGACTGAGATCGGGTAGACCTGGATTGACTCAATATGCTTGTCCGTGCGTGGTGCTGGTTCATGGCGATTATGAGTAACACATGCTGTAAGCGAATATTGTCCAGCTCATTATGGAATCCCCATAGTACATTACGCGGGTAACTGACTCGATGCGGACTCGTAGTTCATGTTGTGCTATTGCAAGGATCAAGACGGTTTTATTTTTGCGCTGCACTGCTACCACAAATGCTCCAACGATATTTGTTCTAGAGCTAATTCCTTTTGGATACAGAAGGGTCTCTCTAACGGGGGACCCTGGATACGCGAACCGAATATTTCAGCTGAAAGCCACATACGGCTATTCGTCCATGCTGATATTGAAGTAATTCTCGCTAATTCAGCGAATTAGTTATTCATTCATTTGCCCGCAATGAATCGAAACTCTGCCACTCCAACTCGTTCGGTCGTCGCCAGCCAAACATCGTACATTATCTCTACGCAGCGCGGCCACTCGGCTCGTATTCAGCTGGCTACGTGCGTTAGTATTCAGCAGCATCCGGCATGAATTGACGGCGCCACCAAATATAGAGATGCAGCAGCGATACTTAATTCTGGCAATTTTCTGTAACTTTCCCATACGATACGATATCGTCGACGGGAGTTGTCTGGCTAGCGCGGATAGAGGAACGACAACGACCTCAAGAGCGATGACAACAGCAGCAGCAGCAGCAGCAGCATAAACAACAACAGCAGCAGCAGCAGCGAAAACAGCAATCAGTGTCCGGAAGAGTCCGGTCCCTCGTGCAAGCCCTCGAAGGCTCCTTCGACAGGTGCATATGTGCGGCGTAATTCGATCGAGCTCGAGGCGAGTCGCCGTTTTCTCGAAAATTTCAGACAAAATTCGCAACAAATATCGAAAGAACACAGCGAAGACGATGGGGCAGGGAGAGAGGAAGAGAGAGAGGGAGGGAGGGAGTGAGTCTCCCCACGACAGAAGAGAACTGTATAAGAAATGATTGTAGGTTTTTTTTGCTCTTCCCGATGTCGAAGACCACCGCAGACACAGATCGAATGCAGACGCGATTGTTAGCCATATATATGTGCGCGAGCGCGCGTCGATATCCGAGCAGCCATCGGATCGGAAGACCTCGTGTGTTCGCTCAATATATGTCATGCATTTTTGCTCCGGACAGTGGTAGGAGCCGCAGCAGCAGCAGCAACAACAACAGAACAGTTACAGATGACCACCCAGCAAACTATCCCGTTTGCGACACAACGCGCAAGCCAACAGCCGAAGGTGATGCGGCACTAAGTATGGAAGTCTATGGGGATTCGTTGCATTTGCATTCGGTGGGTCACTTTCTCTATTTGAGCTGCTGCTGCTGCTACTTTTTTGCTGAAAGACAGCGACAACGATGGAGCCAGCGGCAGTGGTGGCGGCGGCGGCCACCGCAGATTAATGATGAACGAAGCACAAGAACCCAGAAGTGGTCACCTTGCGATGTAAGCAAGCAAATACGCGATGTACCCCTTTCAATTCGGACGCTGCAAACAACCCCAGGGCACTTTGTGCCCGCTGATCGTCAGCGCCGTTGGGGCAAGGCTTGGATTTGCGGCTTCGCGCTTCCACACAGGGTTCTATCTCAATCATCGTCATGGTATCGTGTGGGTAGCACACGTCAATGCTGGTTCTGTGACCGCGTTCGGAACGGTTTAAAGTTGATAGGCCCTCAACAGATGGATTCATCTTCATCGTCGCTCGAGATGCGGTAAGGCCACCACTGCGTCAAACGAATCTTCACTCAGTCAGAAAATGTCAACAATCGCCTATGGCGCAGGGCGCAGAGAGCGGATTGTAAGCTTCACTATTCAAGTGAACATCGGTAGTTTTCGTGATAGTCCACTACTGGATCGAATAACTAACTGGCTAGCTAATACCATCATGTTTTTGGCTCTTGTTGTTGTAGACATTACAGAACAAGTTGTGCCCACCTCGACTCAGTACCGCCACGGATGCGCCACAGGCGTTCTTCAATCTGAAACATTCCCATATCCTGCTGTTTCTACATGATTATTATTATTGCTATTATTACTTTCATAATGAAGCTTATTTTTTCCGACACTCATAACGAATGCAGCTACACGCACACGAAATCTCGCAAAACACGGCAACTTTTTATTTTGCATCAGCCTCTCATTGGGTACGATATGCCTTACGTATATATATAGATATATATATATATATATATACACACACACGTAAACATGTATTTGTAATATAATAACAATATAATAAATCAATATTATATCGTAATATAATAAATATACGATATCTGCCGAGAATACGCAACAGCTTAATATTAAGACAGTTGCTTTTTTGCAATATGAAAAAGACTATTGAAAAGTCGCTTGGAAAGTCCTCCTTGTGTCGTCCCATCGACTGGCGAATATATTAACAATACTAACATCAGTAGCGAGCAAAAATGTCAATATATGAAACTGAAAACGTGATGGCCACTCTTGTGTTTTGTGTTCGACGGTTGGATCTCGCGGAGACCGGGCTATCACTATTGAGCATCAGGCGGATCAAAGAAGCTCGCGTGGAGCGCCTCAGCCGCGAAAGTAACACATCATACAAAAGACGTCATCCGAACCGGCCCAAGACGAAACAGGCAAACCCACCAGCACGAGACACCAATAGGATCCTGGCTACATACGCGCACGTATCTATCAAGTGTATCATGATTTTCTTGTAGGAATTATCTTATTCGCTTCGTCGTACAATGCACATATGTATGGGGATTGATGTACTGCCGCTGATTCTTTACCCGGAGCCCAGCGTGTTTCGTCTTTCTATCACATAGATATGAACGATTTTGATGCTGGACCATTCAATGAACTGGACTTGGACGATCGTTCGAACAGTGGCACTCATTTGAGTCGAAGCTCAAATTGACACGGCATTGACTGAATAGAACACTCGGTCAAGCTGTATAGATATATGATATGATCTGATACATTCACATCAACCAATTTCTTTGGGTGCCATATGAACCGTACCTATTTACTAATTATCTAACCAACTCCATCATACATATTGATTAGCCTCACTGTGAGAGCATCCCATTTCATGGTATAACTTTTCAACTCAAAGTAAAAGAAACCAAATGAATCGAAGGACGCGTTCTATCGTCATCGTTTTCAGAATTTCTTTGCCAAAAACAAATCACCGCATATATATTCACACCATATTTTGTCTGGCTTCAATATGACCAGCCTTTATCGATATCGAGCTTCTACGATCTGTGATAAATCGAACTAATAAACAGCGGCTAGACGCGACCGTTTCAAGAAGCATATATGTAAGTGCACAGATTAAAGCAAGCAGAGCTCTGGCCACCTTTCGGAGGATGACTTCCATCTTATATCTGTATTCTATAGCGTGCACGAAATGAAGTCACGCGCGTAGACACATTTACCGTGGTCTTCCGGTTTCTCGGATCATATAACAGTATGAGTTATGTTAAAGTTGACAAATGTAATGGCGCGGTCGTCAGAAACACAGTTCACCTGTTAAACGTTAAAAGCTGCTAGCCCCGTGGCAAAATCATCCATGATGATGCACAGTTTTCCTAAAAAATGTCAGTCGCTTCTAAATGTTTGTAAACAACGCACAATTTAGCAACGCACGAAGACAATAAATATGTATGTATATTACTTAACTGATAATAATTAATTTATATATATATATATATATATATATATATATATATATCTGTGTGTATGTATGTGTGCACACAAAAATTTAAGCCCGCGTTCTCAACGTTAAATACGCTCACCTGTGAGCTAAATTTGATAAATCGTTTATTTCATCGCATAAACAACAAACGCAAATAATGTAAATCTCCGTTGTTCTATCTGCAAACAACGAGCGAATATTGTTAAGCACAGCTCATCTTTATGGCCATGCATCCACGTCCCAACCACTACCAGACCAATGATTCGTTATATGAATATAGTTACATAAGTGAGCCTAGCGTCGTAAAGCAAACTTCACATTAATCAGACGCGAAACAAATGAGTTATCGGCCCAACAAACCGGTCCTACACCTACGTGTAAGCGTCCATTCGTAAATGTGTGAACACCTTATTTGCGACTTCGTGTTCATTAAGCACACACACACACGCACGCATAACATAAAAATTGAAGAACAAAAAAGAGGCCAGCTCGGGAGATAAGACCGAACGTCGACAACGGCGCCATATTCATTATTCACAGATCACTGTCTATTATATGGTCATCCGAGTAGTTGAACAGGCCGCCACACACAAGTGACGTAGACATGGCGGAGCCTCGCTGGCCAGTTATACGTAAACAGATCGAATGCATAGGATATGCTCCGCGACGACGATTGCTGAAAAACGCCGGCGCGTACGGGGTTGTCCGACGACACGTCCAACAAGAACAACAACGGCTTGTTTTTTGTTTGCTAGAGCAGACGTTGCAGCAAACCCAAGCGGACGCCGGCAGCGTCTTATCCATTCAAGGCGTTTTACAAAACGGCTTGAACAATAGGATGAGCAAAAATCAGACCCACTTGGTTGGGCAGCTTCTCGTGGGCTAGGTCTCATCAGAGTCGACGAATGCATTCGTCGACGATCGACAAAGACGATCGCAAAGGGAGGGAGTAGGCGCAATGGCGACAATATTCGTATGCGCACATGAGTTGGACGTATGAAAATGTACCAATGTATGTATATATATATATATATATATATATATATATATATATATATATATATATATATATATATATATATATATATATATGTATATAATATCTACAAAGTGTGTGTATGTGTGTATTTATAGGCAAAATAAGGGGCGTATATGGAACAGAATGTCAAAGATACGCTGGTGACGGCGCCGCGCCAGCGTCTGCGGCTAGTTTGCTTGTTGTTTGTTTCAAAGGAGTGGCGTAATCCGCTCGGATACAGGAGTGATGCGCATAATAGGAACGATCCTCGTAGTCGACCGCGCCACCGTACGAGGATCGTCCTGAAGTGCGCGGGAGTTGCCGACAAACACGCGCGAGTCAGTGAGCGAGCGAGCAGGACTTCACGAGGACTTGGCGCTCCCAGCCGCGAGAATCACAGTTACGCTGCGGTAAACGACAATAGGAAAGCAATGCGCAGCGTGGAGGTGCGGGTCGACGAGTTGGCTTTCATTGTTTGATGAGATGACGAACGTCCGGCGTTCGAAATCCAAATCAAAACAATGATGAATAGTGCCGCCAATCAGTCGCTGGTTCAATCAATTCGCCCGTCTTGACATACGACATCGTGATGACGGGGGCAGCCGTGAACCTGGGAAGCGGATGGAGGGAGAGACAAACGCCAGGGCGGACCCGAACAGAACAAATGGTAGCAATCACGAGGAGCGGGGCTGGCGATTATGTGCGGCTTCATTCATAACTCTGTAATCATCATCATTATGATTATTATTACGATTATTATGATCGTCAAATTGAACTAAAGCATCTAATGACCCAAAACGACGAACGACACACATATATATATATATATATATATATACGCGTCATGATACGCATCCCGTTAGCGCTGGACATGACAGTTCAATAGTGGGACCTGCCTTACTCAGCAAGCGGCTGGTGCTGAGGCGTTGCACCTCGTTGAGAATCGCCACCGAAAGCATCTTTGTTCATTTGATCATTTATACAGGGAAAGGTTAGATATAAATACGTCAACCAGACGCGTCAATGGTTATTATTCCGGCCATCGGCCAATTAATGGGTCGACTGCAGCGATCCGAGCTTGCAGCCTAAAGCTACTATTCTCGAAATGGACTTTTGTAACCACAAGGTGCTAGAGCGGTTTCTCTCTCTCTGGTACAAAACGCCTAAAACGCTGATGACTGTCATATAACATGGGCGGCACATGATAAAGATGAGTTGATTAATCACATGATGATTATTGTCGTTCGGCGGGGACAGGATATCATATGGTGTCGCGTGTCGCGTGCCGATATCACTGACTTACTACAGCTATCACCATCATCATTATTATTATTATTATTAGGGCGACGTCGGCGACAGCAAGCGCAAGCATGAGCACCTAACCACAAGATCGATTGTGCCCAGTGATGCTACAGCAACTAACAACCGTCGGGCGAACAGGACAAACTGGTGCCGTTTACGTATCCACTCACTCCGGCGTTTATCAGTGCACCGGTGTTTGCTGCGGCCACTGCTGCCGCTGTTCACGCTGCGGGAGCTGCTACAAAAAAACAACAACAAATTGGTCCGGGTAGAAAATCAGGTAGGCAATAATACACCAACGCGCGGACGAGGCGAGATGCGAGAGTAACGTAGTGAGCGTCGTAATCTAACGACAGAGATGCGGCTTTCTCCGCCTCCTCAATAGATCATCATTGTTCGTGTCTATCGTCAGTTCGTCAGTTGATGGCGCAAAGCCCCCCATTAGAACGCATCGAAAGGCAGCAAACTCCTGCCTAAATCATGTATGCCTACAAGGCAATGAGAAAAGAACACCCAGGCGCCTTCCCATGCTGAACCAGCTCTCGTGACAACTTGAATGCAAATTTGCATGTATCACTGTCACAATCTTATGAATATACGAATAGTTATTAATTGTATATATATATATATATATATATATTCAATGCGATAAACAATATCTCGCACTGTTCCGTTGTTGTTGTTGTTGCTGCTGCCGTCGTTGTTGATGTTGTTTGTGCCTGGCTAAATTAGTGGCCGTCAGTGCACAAAAACTCGCAACTGTTTCGTTCATCGGCTACGCTTACAAACGACGAACCCTAAGGATTCACCCAGTGAACTGGCCATATCTCTCTCTCTCTCTCTCTCTCTCTCTCTATATATATATATATATATATATAATTTTTTTTATACATTTAATTTACGGCTATCGCAAACGCAATTCAGCCGTAGTAGATGTGATGGTAGTAGTACATTTCAAAAGTACATCTGCCCTGCGACAATTATACGGACGTCCCTCGCTCAGCACAAAACCCATCCAGCAGCGCGCCGCCGCCGCCACTGTTCAGTCGCTTCTGTCGGACACGTCGCCGTAATGCATTATGAAGCCTTTCAGGCGGGCCTATGCTATACATGTGTGTTTATTGTAACTTCTACCCCGTTGTTCCACAAGAGCCGAGAGCCTATTAAGGCACTTACCACCCAGGGGTAGCTGGCCAGTGAATTGGTGGGAGTCCGTCGACGAATACAACAACTTATTTATAGCTTTTAGCCGTTAATAGCCGTTCGCCTTCGCATTGATGCAATGTTGGCAGTAGCCGTAGTTAGGGTAAACGTGCGGTAGAAACATTATAATTATAACATATAGCATTTATAACGTGTCTGGCCTAAGTTGGGCTCGACGGGTAGCAGATACCAACCATCAAGGCGAGTTGCTCAAAAAATAACTATAGTGCACGCATACATTCAGTGAACTCGCCACATGCAGTGTCGTCAACGCGAGTAGTTAATACTATGAATTATTCTCCGCAGTTGTTAATACGATTACGTACACAAGTACATGCATAACGCATAGCTGTGCGCGTTAGGCTCGTGGTCTACAATCGATTTTGGTGACGCGAAATGCCAGCTTGAGTTTCATAGAGAACGAAACAGAGAGAGAGAGAGCCAGCTGATGTAGATGGTGATAGTAATGGGTGATCTCCGATCACGAATCGCCGATCAGTTACCGAACGCATGAAGCAACCTTTTAACCTCCGATCAGGGGACGTTTCTGAGGTCACCGGATACTACGGACACGAAGGACAACCTAACCAAGCACTTGACCCTCTACTACATCGATCGATTGGTCGATCGACCGATTCTGAAGGTCGACACCCGAGGTCAGCCGACGGCGATTATGGCCGACACGTCGGTGTGATTCCTCGCCAGCTAACCTCGAAGGGAGAGAGAGAGCCCAGCCAACGAGAAATTCGTTGGTCCTGAACCACAAGCGTCCATGAGAAGAAGCTTCTTCGCGCTGATCGACCACTTTGTTCCGAAACAAATGCGAGACATTTCTTTGTACAAAGTTGACCACCTCACCTTCACGTACCTTCCGAGTTATGCATTTGTCGACGAAAATCGTGAGCAGAGATGTCAACATCATACACAGTGTCGACTCAACAACGTGTGTACAAACTGACAGACCACGAGTGGCCTCTACGACCAGCGAATCAAATGCGCTTGAACGCTAAAAAAACACACGACACGTTTGATCAACATCATCATCGCCGCCAGTTAGGTCGCTTAGCAGTTTATGCTCACGTATACACAAGATTAAGAGCCACCACAGATGCACACACACACTGCCTGCATTGTGGCCGTTTCCTGCCCTGCGTGTTATTGCAATTAGACGCGACAATTGAAATATTCGTCATTTCGAAGCGGCTACGCAATTGTGCCACTGTCTAAGCTATCCCAAACAGTGGAGCTCGCTCACCGTCCAATCAATCATATAGCATCTTCAAGTAGCAGTCATTCTAGTTGTTGTCGTTGACGTTGTCGTCGTCGTTGTAGTGGCAATAATAAAATTCTGATAAGACACCTTGTTCGCCTCAGTGGATTACTGGGTCAGGGACGGACGGGCAGGTCGGCAGCGATACGACCTCAGTTAGTGTTTGCCAGACGATAACAACATCTGCTAGCGCAGACCGCATGAACGGCGGCCCGCCAACGGGAACGCGGAAGACGCTCCACGCAGACGGATACTGGGAGAAACGTAAATTCAGCGTCCTGTCCCAGCAACTGTTTTCGGGGTAACGGGCAGAGGTAACGCCCAAGGGCGGTCACTTTGCGGGTGCAAAATGTTCTTTGCTATCTTTTATTCGGAAAAAATTAGTCGAAGTGATTAGATCTACTGATGTCGAATCAAGTTGGATGCTTTTCGTACCAAACGTGACCACGCCGTGAGCAACCAACTAAAGTGAATTTTCCGGGTTGACCCCCCTCGCTACAGCGTTAAACATTTGATGTCCACGGTACAACTGCTTTCGGCATTACCTCACAAGATGGACCCCTTTAAATGCAAAGGTGGTATAGCCAATTACCATTTGCCGAGACCTGAGCTGTCGAGCAGACTCGTCGAATCCGACCATCAAGGAAGTTACTCGGCTCGTTGCAGCTAAGTTGAACGGTAAGGTAAAGGTTACAATGGTTTACTAAAGGAACTGCAATTTTTACAATGCTTAAGGTCTCTTATATGTCCTCACCAGGACGCGGGACTCGAACCTGCAGCCGTCGGCTTTTGACAGCCAGAGACTTCGCCGTCCAAGCCACCTAAGCGCTGACGGCTGATTGAAGTGACGTCACGTATAACGAATAAAGATGTCGGCTGGGGTATACTTAAGGCGCTCTGCATTATTACTACTGCATTGCCGGCCAACGACGAGGCAACAACAACAATTCGGCTGGGTTTTGTGTTCATTTCGATCGTTTCTATATAAATATATATATATATATATATATATATACGCAATGTGGACGCAATAGCAATGGGTACAATCGTTGATCTCCTCAGATATGCTCTGATTGACGTATAGTGACTATGCATCGAGTTTCTATCTGATTCGCGGTCGATACCAGGTTAAAAACCCATCCATCATCTCTCTGTGGTTTTCTCGTTCCATCTAAACGAAGATAGCCACGCGGAAATTAGCGGCAAAATGCGACAGATACCAAGATAGAGAGGGGGGGGGGGGCTATGACGGTATTAGGAAACGATCATCTGGTAATTTGCACTTTAGCTTGTTCGATCCGTTTGCATTTCTAACATGTTTCCCAACTTCGGGTATCCTGCTGCTGTTGCTGCTGCTGATATTTCGACTGCGAGACCCCCTCTATTTAGGGGCTGAGATCCCACGATTAGTGTTATCGATGCCGGTAACACCGTTTCTGGTGGACTGTCTCTGTTGTTGTAGAAGCGATGGTTGGTAACGGCGAAACGACAGCGTATTCTCATCGGCAGCTTATTCGGAAAATCAGCAGTCAGTTGTCAATTGCTCTGAACTACGACAACGATACCGAGTCGACCACCAAGTCAACGAAGAAAAATAGATTGCGTTGCCTGTTTACAGGCGACAACTTTCAATACACCTACAGCATGAAAGAAAATACCAGTTGTGGTAGCAGCAATACAAGTATAATAACAATAGACATACGACATGTTGTCGTTACAGAATGATTATACGGGATTGCGAGACACACACACTCGATGCATGTATATATATATATATATATATATATATACATCATACATATATATACATATATATATATATATGTAATGATGTTGTTGGAATCGTCGTAGTCCAGTGGCAAGAAATGCCGTTTGTACGTTGTTCTATCGGCCCAGGGGGCCGACAACAATGAGTCAACGCACGGTGTGACGAGCAAAGTTGTCAAAGTAGAGAACGAGCCTTAGGTTAGAGGAACAGGAGAACGGACTTTGGTCTCATATGCGGGTTTGTCATAGACTTCGGATGAAGACAGTGTACCTCAGACGCCGCGAGCATCATCATACAAGTGATAACGTCGTACACAGTACAGGTTTCTTCCTAATCCAGTAGTACAGTCACATGCTGTTAACGCCCCATGGTGTTAACATGAGATGTCCATTAACATTAGATGGTCTCCAGATCCAGTTCAACTAATCGTTTAACAGCGAGTGTGACTATGCCGCATTCATGTCTCTTCATGCTGAGCTAAACTTCGTCGTTTTTTTGAGCCTCAGGAAGTCATCATCATCGACTTCGCCAATGAAGGCGAAAGTCAGAAAAAGTGATCACGTGAGATGACTCAATGACAATAAACATCAAATATCGACACTAACACTTGGCTCTCTCGTGCAAACAGCGGCAGATGCTGCAGCCGCCGCCGGTGACCCTCGAAGGGGCAGCAGTTTCACTGCAAGACAAAAACGTGATATAGCAAGCGACACACACAGATATATATATATATATATATATACAAAAGACAAAACGAGGATACAGGCTATAACGATCGAGCAGTAAATAAGCTTCGATCACCAAACAGCAGCAGCAGCAGCAGCAGTAGCATAACGCATGAATGAATAGGATCATCATATAGAGAAGTCATTCGTTCCTCGCACATTCGTCGAAGCGGAGAAAAAGAAGAAGAAGAGCAGCTGGCTACTTTTTATCCAAGCCGCCAGAGGAACCCGGCGCCGGTACCGTTAGCGTCGAGACGAAATCCGAATCGGCAAATCGGCGCGATCCGAAATCTCGACTGACGAATCAGTCCGAGCAGACGGTCAAAGGCGCTAATCCAATATCGATCCAAATCGATCCTTCCTTCACGCTATGCCTCCGCTGCCGGCTCTGACGTCTACGGCGGCTGTCGAGGGGTTGGCCGTGATCGGCTGCTGACTCGCTGCGCCGTAGTAGCTGTTTCACTCGGCTTGTGCGCGGGTACCGTGTCGTTGGCAGTTGTCGCCGTTGACGACGCCGCTCGCGCACGCGTTCAAACGGTCAGAACCGCTCGACAAATAATAGCAGATCGGGATATAGAGCAATACAGGTGACAGTAGTCAATTGACGTTTGGACTCGGATAGCTCGACAGATGGACGCCGAAGTAATGCTCAGCGTGCGCTTCTGTGAGCTTCTGACAATTTGACTAGTTGTTCGTCTTCTCCTTGGTCGCCGGTGACTGCGTGATATTTGAAAAAAACACACACACACACACACATACAAACAGTTGTTGTACACAGTTGTAATGATAGCTGGTCACAGTTGCCAGCAGTGACAACACATCGCTTCGTTTGTTGCACAACCGAAAACATCCTGTCGCACGAAGTCGTTGTCGTTATCGGCAACAGCAGCATCAGCAATAGCATCATCGTCATTACTGACATCACAATGGCCAGACCAGAATTCGACGCGGAGCGGACTCGAACGCCGATCGCTCGGTCACTTGGTGCCCGCGGCGCGGCAGAAAGACGATATGACGCGGGAAACACTATGCAGCACTATCGTATATTTGCTGCAGGATGACATTATCGTGTTTAGGAATGGTAGCGACAAATTCTTGATCGGACCTCTGCGTCGGCGTGGTCTAGCGACGTGCACGGCACGGTCGTGCGGCGCGAGCCGCCGTGACTCGAGCCTCGACAACGGAAACGCCGCCGGAGGGGAGCTTTCAGAAAATGTCGAGCTATTTGCTACAAATCGTTGGTATCGATCCGCCTCTGCAGGGCGACACGCGCGTATAGGAACTACGCAACGGCAAGCGCAACACGCACCGAAGCAGGTTGCCATGCCACCGCGATGAGGTAAACGAAGTCACAACAGAGCTACCTCATTGATGGTGACGAAATGAGGATGAGTGACGCATGAATGAATGGATGGGTGAATAAGCAGCGGTGCCAGCGCCGGCGGCGGTTTTCGAATGACGACAACGACAAGTGTTTATGCTGCTTGTTTTTTTCTCTCTCCTTTCTCTCTCTCTCTCTCGCTCGACTGCATTGAAACGAGAGATGAGGCCACCTGGAGCTTGTCGCTGTCAGACGGTTATCTCACCTTTATCATGCTGTACTATCTGACAACTACCTGACAAAGGTGAGTAAGTGACAAATCTGTGGTTATCCCGCTGTACAACAGCAGGACCCGCTCAGAACAACATTGGAAGCAGTGGCGGGCGCGGCAGCAACAATAACACATCCGTTGTTGGGCCAATCCTCCTCGGCTGTTAGGGCTGCTGTACCCGAACTTTAGCAGTACTGTTGTTGTTGTTGCTGCTGTTGCTGCTATTGTTGCTGTTATTATCAACGAGATGATTTGCAAAATTCTTGTTCGAGGAACAAGAAAATAGCCATTTCTATTTCGCTTTAGTATCGTGATAAATGTATTACCCTTAAGCTAGATCCATCGTAATGAGCACTGATGGCTTGTCTCGCCACTCATCAAACTTGGTGTCAACGTTTAACGAATCGCGCAAGAGCAGGTTCAACTACAGCTGGATCAAGATTTACAAACGATTAAACTGCCCTAATTTTTCATCATATATATATATATATAGTTTAGATGTACTGCATATGTGAACGGGAGCTTAAACCCAATCGAGTTTTCTGGCTGGCTTGTTCAACAGGCAGAGGCAAATCAAGAATTGCAGCGCATCACTCACGACATTAAGGCTGTCGCTTAAACGCCGTCAGCGTACAGCCCCACAACCCCTACATAGTCATAATCATAGATCGAGAAGCACGACAGCGCGATTCTATCATGCACAGAGCCTCGGGGATGTGGCTCCAGTTTCGAATTTTTATTCAACGCCAATGAACAAACCGGCGCACTTTGGCCGCAGGCGGCGGCGGCGGTGACACCAGATCCGCTTGATGAGTCCGCATATCCATCGAGCGATTCCATCTGATCGTCCAACGGCGCAGCGTTGTACAGCATGGGGCGTGATTTATGGAGCTGACAATGCCGGCCAACAGTGTGTTACCTAAGACAAAACCGCATTACGCCACCAGGCCAGCCGGTAACCATGTTGATCCGCTGCTACCGCTGATGGTGACGCCGACGATGACGAGATGATGTTATTGTGGCTATTGTTGATGCACACGTGGCCTGTTGTCTAATGGCCCTGCTAAATCGGGTTCTGGCCTGCTAAACGGCCTCCTCCGCCGATCAGGTTGCAGTGTCCTGACAAGACAAACGCTTCAATTCCCCCCTCAACGAGGTGGGTAGCGCAACTCTCATAGGATTGGCAGACCGCTGCAAGCATCAGTAGCAGCGTCAGCCGGGGTCGCGGGGTGCAGAATCCTATGGAAGACACAATGACATACTATCTAAATGTTGTACAATAAGAGAACGATCTTGGTACGCTTTCCTGTCGACGGTTTCATAGAAACGCACAAACGTTGCTGCTGCTGCTGCTGTTGTTGCTGTTGTCTCAACACGTGGTCGCACCGTAAAGTGCGCTTGGTGATGCCTGGTGGCTCGGTCAGCGAAATTACCGACGGAATTCTGCATTCACGATGCGCTACCCACAAACTCGTATCATTTTCATGGTGCCACATCTGCACACGGCGTTCGTCGGGTGTCTGCTTATAACGAGATGGCGTTACGTTGCTCGTATAAGAAGTTGAGAAGTTGAGGAGATGTTATAGATAGGACTTATTATTATTATTATTATTATTATTATAACTATAGTACTTTATAGCACTGCAGTAGTGCTAATTATATAAAAATAGATTACAGATATGAAAAACCTTCGCTTCATGCTACCCGGTAGCATTCTACAGTGACGTTTCTATACGTTTTACCGAGCGATATTTCTTTTGAAGTAAGGATCATAGAGACCGGCACCAGCCGCGACCTGGATCACAGCGTACGAGAATATTCGAGGGTGCCAATACCCACGTTAATGGCAATATGCTTTTAAATACTGTATATAGCTTTTATATATATGACAAAATACCGATGTCAATAACACATATCAACAACAGCGACAATAATAATAGTAACAATAAAGGTATACTTATTATTATATGACAAGTGTATAATCAAACAATGAAGCTGCTGCTGATTATTATTATTATTGTTATTATATTATATCGACACACGAAAGATGCCCGACCCTCTTGGTTAGCAATTGGGTATGTCAGTGGCAACGCTCGCGTCTTGAACCACCATCCGGCGGCAGCAGGTTCTAGCCTGCGCATACAAAATCATCCATTTCGCCCCGGCTGCGCTCCCGTTACTGTTACCCACATAAAAAAGATATATATATATATATATATATAAATATCAGGCAGATGATGAGGAGTTAAATGGTGCATTGTGTTATGTCATACTATGACACCACCTGTGACGCGATGCCATCCGTCTCGGCATCAGTCTCATGGCGCGTTAACTTCCCTTCCATCAGGATTTACCACCATCGAGTGTTGGCAGCATGAGCAGCAACCGACGACACTGGTTCGTCAACGACCGCTAAACGGCGAACGAAGATGCCAACCACGATGACAATATGATTCGCCGGCAGACGGGCGGACGCCAGCGAATTTTCAAGGGTTTAAAATTAAAAACAACTCGATCGTCTGATCGTCGGGACCACGCGTGCCCACCCGAGCTTCTATTACGCAGGAAATCCCAGCCAAACAAAGAGAAGACGAAGAAAAAAAACCACAAAATTGTTGCTGGCTTCGTCGAGTTCGACGATTGTATTCTCGCCCTGCACGATGATATATCCGCGTGTTTACGAACCATTCACGATATATCGAATTCACATAGTTTCACATGCACACGTGTTCCTGTGAGCTTCTTGCGCACGTTCATGGACCTATGGTACGATGCATGAGAGTTTTGTCTCGGAGATGTTTTCGTGTAAGCATCGCGCTCATTGCTGGGGACAGATAGGTCGAGAGATAGATATCTTCCCCCTTTTGGTGACACACCATGGTAGACATCATTCTCTCGTTCTGCGTTTTAAGCGTTTCAAGCCCTGCTGTTGAAACGGCCCGACAGCTCAATGTCTCCTTTTCAACTGGCCAGCCTGGGCAAGCCATTGTGAAGCCGCCACATACGCCCGCCGTTCGCTCCGACGAGATTCTACAATACATTGTCAACAACGAGCCTGTCGCGCACATCCACACCATTTGGCAGAGTTGCGTTCTAATCAAATTTTGTCCACTCTTCCCGTTGACGACAACGGTCACACATGAGGCGTCGCCAGTGAGAAACAGCAAGGTTTCAGCCGCTGTCCCGACCATCGAGGTAACTAGAATACAATGGAACGATACATGCAAACGAATTCGCATCCATTAAAGAAGTTTTAAGGGAAACCGACCGATCCGGCCGGCCGGTCGAGCGGCCCGACCACCAGCCATCGATCCGCGATGACGAAACAGCAGCCAAGTCATCAAGAACTAAACTAAGTTATACACCTCTTCCGATAACTGGAAGAGGCCGACAATAATCCGGGTCTAACTTAAGCGAATTAATCATTAATTGGCGGTAGGAAATGCGGCGGACGCGAGTGTGTCCGTCGGCCTACGTTGGCTGTGTACGTTCGTTTCATTTCTCAGCGAGACACGCGCCCCCGGCTGCTGCTCGCAACCTCACGGACGAATCGACAAGCAATGCCAGATGATGCTGCTGTCAACCATCGGCGCCTGACGGCAGCTGGCGTCAACCGACCGATCTACACGTCGTCACAATGAATGAACTAGCCGCTGTTAAGTTGTCGTGTGAATGCTTTTCCTGAATAGGGTTTTCGATACTATACAAGCCTGTCCGTTTTTTTTTTTTTGTATTCGTCGTCATCAGCGTGGACACCTAATTGCAAAAGTACATATTGTTCGTGTAAGCCTGTCTCGGCCCTCGTTGAATTCGCCGCTTTCAAATTGTAAACAATTGCCCCTGCTCTGAACACGCCACGTATGCTGGTATGGTCGAGGCTCAACACGAGTCCTACACAGCCAAATCGCCATTATGTTTGGGTTAGCAAGTGCACACATCGCGGCGGACGCTAATTAAATTCATTGAAAGACGCTTTCATATTTTCGCGCCAAAACAGAAGATTATCTACTTTTAATAACAAGCGTATAATGACTATTTACTATATATGAATGAATCTTCAATGGCTTCAACGGGTGGACAGAATCGCCACCGTTGCAATTACGTTGCTTATCGTTAGAAATTTTCTGAGCATATGCCTCTGCGCATGCTGTGTCCATGCCAACGTTCACCCAAAACAAACAAAAAAGCCGATTCCCACGCGATTTTCTCACAGACTTTTTCAGGAAACCCTGTTCGTTTGTATCTGCTGACTATATATATATATATATAACATATACATATGTACCTTTGTATAAAAACACGACAGATATGGCCCACAGTCAAGAAATTGTCCTCGTGCTCGATTGCGGCTAATTGCATCCTCATTGCCCCTATGTATTGTATGTATATTATCTAATGGCATAATTACACTCGGCGAGGGGTGCGTTGTCGTTAGAAAACCGTCGGCATCGTACGCCGAATTAGATAGCTGTGCGTCCGACCGGTGTCCACCATCCGCGTAGCGTTACCACATGGCATTACGTCAGGAATATGGTCACCCCCCCTCCAATCCCTATCTATTTCATTTTGCTGTTCGCAGTCAACAATCATTGGATACTAGGCTAAGCGCTTGTCCACACGTGTGATTTCATCTCGAACGTCTCATGTCTCCATAAAGAAGCAACGAATTTAACCTCCGACGTAATCACGAACAATGTAAATGAAACGGAATTAGAGGAATACACGGTAACAACGACGTCGCCGACGACGAATCCGCTCCACGGTCAGCCCGATATTACTGCTAATCTGTTCATTCCTCCGCTATCTATTCTCCTACATAGGCGCGTATGAGAAATGTTACCGTAATAGCGTCATGATATAATAATAATAATAATAATAATAATAATCACTGTGCGATAACGTTCCGCAACCGACGACAAAACTGGCAGTGAGTATCATCACCAGCTGACCTTGAAAATTTCCTCGTGACATTCTGGTAGCGCGGTTCGATGGAGGTGGTGTTTTTTTTGTGATAACAGATCAGGTCGCGCAATAGGTTAGCCGGCAGGGAGTGGTGACAGTGCAATGTGATTATACTTGAGATGCGTTCGAAACATTTAGCCACGATCGATTTCTCCATTGAGATTATTGTATCGCGTTCACCTTTCCAAGATTCTCTGTGTGCTTTGTGGATCAAATTCGAAATTCGCCTTCGGAGACGAACGGGAGGCTACCTCGAGGTAACTCGAGTCTGATAAGAAGGCCATTCACTACCCCCCCGTCCATACAGTGTGTCTGTGAGTATGATATATAAAATCTCTGTTGGAATCTCACTTTGCGTATCGATGAATTCAAATCTACTATTATTCATATATCATCCATAAAGTAGAATCATCCATCAATCGCACTTCTTATATGTAAACGTCAGTCCACCCCGTCCATTGCACAGCTCCACACGCGTCCAGCATTCCCATACAATTATAATATTCTATATTTATAACAGCATTGGAAACAAAAACCATTCAAACTCCCACATCGGTCCGAACGCGGACCCTCACCGACGCGACACCCGCCGACAAAAGCCGATGAGCTTAAGTAGCAGTGCTATACAAAATGTGCCTATAGTGCTATACCTATGCTATGCATCTCTCATATACAATACAATTGCGCAGATGTCAAATGCAGATGACACTGGCGTGTGCTAACCCTACGCGTTCGCCTATGCGCGAATCTGTGCCGACAACGAAACGGACACTGAACTCGTCAGCCGGAGAAGATACCGACGATCAACCGGGCCGTCAGCTTCACTGAGACAATAACACTGGATGCATGTGGACAACGCGGGCAGATCGAGCCAACAGGAACACGATTTGAATCGGCGACGGAGGGACGCTCGCGATTGGGCAAAGATTTATTACTGGCGGTATAGGCCGCCGCCACCACCACCGCCGCCGCCACAGCTGCACTGAATAATATTGTATTGTAATCTGCCGCCATTAGCCGTACGGAGCGAAGGCTCGTGGCCCCCTTGACACAGCCAGGCCTAGTGGACGGTATAGCTGTCAGCCGGCCTGACGTATTCCTGCTGGCCTGGTTTTTTGTTCAGAGCTCTCTCTCTCTCTCTCGATCTTTTTCGTATGACAATATTGTGCAATCTCCTACGAGGCAGCACCAGCAAACGCTCAGTGGTGCCAGCCAGCGTAGGCATAACGAGACGGCGGCCGGACAAATCTATCAGATTACAACGTCTGAAGCAACACAGGACTCATGCATACGGCTGACCCGAGCAGTTGTTGTTGCTGTTGCTGTTGTTGTTGTTCGCCGTACGCGCAACGGCTGCGAACAGTGTCCCCCCAATGATCGTGACGGCAGCGGTGGTGGTTGGCCGAGCTTATTTGACATTTTGAACACGCTTTTCGTTGACGGCGTTCCCGAATTCGCACTATTTTCTATCGTTCTTTCATTTATTATTTTTTTTTCTATTCACGTGTCACAACAATAATAATAATAATGGTAATGATAGAGTAGACTTTGTCCACTTCAAATGAAAATGAGACAGATACGTTACGAAGCAATTGGATTGTATGGCAACGCCACAGAACAGGTAACACGGCCCGGGTAGCAAACTGGGCCTGGTAATTTAATTGAGTGGGATCAAACTTATTATTACTATTATTATTATTATTATTATTATTATGAACAACAATACCAACAAACAACAAAAAGCAACAACAACAAATCAATCGGGTAACACGTGCGTGTTTATCCAGAGACTGATTTGTCTCGTTGACATTTTCCGTATCCTTTTCTATTCAGTGGTTGGCACCTAGCCATTTTATATATATATATATAGACTATGGTATAGTCTATTATATAACAGAAGGTCATGTCCAAGTCGAATATCGGCAAAAAAATTGTCTCTCGAAAACGTGACACGACGCTCACTAACAATAGCACACGTCCGCTTTTTACGACGCTTATCTGCCGGTGACGGTACTGTGGCACATTCGTCAAGAAGAGAAATAGTTAAACAGTGTTTCTTGCTGCCCCGTCGCGTAGGTTCCGAGCAAAAACGCTACACAACGAGAAAAGCAAGCAATTAACGATAGATTCAATTGTCACAGCTGATTCACCGTTGAGTAATCTCTTCTGGGATCTCCCCTCTGACGTTGTCGTCAATGAAATTTCACACCAATTCGTATTTAGGTTCAAAGGCAAGCAATACGTCCTAAGGCGCGGCCATAGAGTGCACTCAGTATTTCTTTCCAATTGGTCACCTTATATTGAAATATGGAGCGCGTATATACAATCAATGGATGGTGGTGGCAACTGTGACTACCGATATTTCAGTACCAACTCATAATGGACCCAGGACGCCGGCTCCGCCACCTTTTCAATGGTTGCCATTTGACGAACGATTGCTTTCCATTCGACGCTACGGCAGCATTCGTGTCCGCTTGCCCTCGGCGTTATTGCTATGACCACGACAGCAATAGCAGCCGCAGTATCGCTTCCAAGAGGAGAATCCGAACCTGCTGGGGCAGACTGTCTGTCCATCGTCTACGTGTAGACGCCTTCACTTCGACGGGTTGCTCGGATGAAGTAGGTGGAGATGATCTTGTGGCAGCCAAGCTCACATCCGTTACAATGGTGTAGCGTTATTTGCCAGAAGCGAGCAAACGAACGCGGCATGACCGAATGAACTAGAAAGTATTGTTCCTTGCACACTTAAAAGGTTTACGAGATGTCAATCTACGATGGCCAATGTACGGGCATAGCACAAGCAATCACCATTCATTTGGACGCATTATCGCGGTTCGATCGTCAGTGGCAACAACAACAACAACAACAACAACAACAAAAAGTAAGCTGTTGGCTGCTGTACAGATGACATCCAAGAAGCGATGTGAACGACACCTTCTAGTCCAGATGTGGACCGTTACAAAGAATAGCAAAAACTCCATTTCCAACTGTGCCCTTCTCCGCGGGGACAATAGCGGATGCCTGTTCGCCGAGTACGACACGGCAAAGCGTTGCAGCAACAGTGAAGACTTTTAAACAGAGGCAATCCTGATATACTACCTGTTACATATATATATATGATATCGTCATCAGGGTGCAGCTCCCGCTATGACCTTGCCAATCATCGTTGAGAATAATAACTAAGACTGTTGTTAAAGGTTGTCGAAATCGACTGCGTTTCCTAGTATAATACCTCTGTTAATTTTCAGATCAGTCAATGGAATTGACTGCGTATTTGAGAGCACAGAGACCTAGCTTGGGATAGCTTCACTTGAGCGCGAAAGAACGTGAGAACGAAATTAAGAAATTAGCTCCGGAGCAGTGACTTATATATATATATATATATATATATATATATTATATATATTATATATATATATCAAATGCATATCTATAGCAGCACATGATGTTGAATGATTGCGCCTAGATCAACTTGTCGCGTATCTCTCATATTGGTTTCATGTCAGTGATGCATCAACACCTGCCACTGTCTCATCATCAAATTATATACATAACGCATAATGATACCACAGTGATGATACCATGATATAATAGCTAAGATAGATAAAAGCTATCATAACATTATATATATATATATATATATATCATGAGCTCAAGGGACGGAAGAACAGCATCTTCAACCGCGAGAACATAATTATTGTTATTGTACTGGTCTATAATAGCTACGTCGCGGATAATTACGTGTAGTATAGGACACGTTGTACTTGGCGTTCTGATGGCGTAAATATCGCCGCCGTTCATTCATCCATGATATCGCTATCCTGTGCAGCAACGGCCCATCAGCAACAACTCGTGGTAGCGCTGGTAATGGTGGTGGTGGTGCTGCTGTCGGCAGTCTTGACAACTCAATCGTAAAGAATAGCTAATGCTTGGCAATTGTCCCCAGTGACATTTGCCGATGAGCGTGATGTTGGCAGGAGTCAATGGCGAGTGCATTAATAACACGGTCCGTGTAGGAACACAATATTATGGAGGGACAATATGAGATAAGCTACTCTAATCCCGTTTCGGATAAGTGAACTACGGGGTGTGGCGAAATTCCCCGTTGCCTATCATAACTAGACCATAGATACAATGATACAATAGTGAATGTCCATCCCGGAGCAATATTCCCAGCTTAGTTATTACGGCGGACATTAATGGAGTTCATTAAGAAATATTACACAGAATATGTTGTTGCTGAATATATTACTCTTTCTAATCATATATATATATATATATATACATACCATCTAAATACAATAGGCTTGGTCCGATTGTCCTACGATAATATGTCTATTTTTACATGATTCCTACACCATCAATACGTTTGAATAAGGATTGGCAGGTGATAATAATACCACATCATTTATACATATAAAAATTACGACACTTCGAATAATTATCCGAGATCTAGCCGTGACCGCGGCAGCTTGGACGGCTAAATCTCTTGCTGTAAGTGACCGGCGGCCGCAGGTTTGAATCCCGCGACCTGATAGGGACATATACAGACTTTAAGCGTTGTCAAACTGCACTCCTGTTAATGCACCACTCACCTTTACCTTTATCTTTACGGTTCAATTCACGTAATTACTCGTATGACCTTGTACCACCTCTGCTTGGTTGATAGCGGTGTATTCATTGTGTTTGTATAATCTATTGTAACAAAAAAGATATTCCCCATACTAACAACATCCTACACGCTACCCATCACTGTTTGTGTTTGCTTGTATCTTGCGCATCTCACGTCACAAAAACATCGGCAATCGTCTCTGCCATGTCCAAGAGATGAAATACCCACTTCTCTAACGATTCCACAATACAAAATTGTGGAATTTTTACGTATTTATTGAAAATGGTATAGTTTTGTTGTAATGTTTTTGATTTTTCTTTAAACGAATGTATACGAATCAACGTGTTCCCCGTTCACTAATCCCGGAGTAAGGGGTGAACCAGTGCAGAATATATATATATATATATACCTATGGACGTGTACAGGCCATATCGTCGTACTCACTGAAATAGTTGAGCGTCTCCTCAATGAGTTCGGGGGAGAGATCGAGTGGTTCGTCGGGCGGGAGAAGGGGAGCGTTGATGATTCCCCAATCCGCGTTCTCGTATCCTGCAAATGAAGAAATACATCGATGAAGAATCCCTTATGATCTACATACACACACTGTATTACGATAATAATCATAAATCGAATATTTTGCCTTGGAACAAAGCGTGTTTCGATCGTATATCGGAAGAACGTTTTAATTATTCATTATTATTATTATTATTATTATTATCAAAGCAGAATGTTCATCAAACGACATTTTTCTTTTTGTTACGTTATTATAACACTTCAATATATATATATTAAGCAAATCACTATGACAAAACCGTACGACACCTTGCTGTTCAAGAGATATTGTCTGAATCCTGATATAAATTGAACTTTGTCAAAAATTGATGAAACACCTCCCGAATCGCCCTTATCGGAGATTCTACATCGAAATAGCATCTGTGACCTTTTAGACTATAGCTTTATATATCTAGTCTCCCATAGTAGAGAGACTCCCATCGGCCATATCTCGCAAGTGAATATGGAGTCGGCTGTCATCAATTCACGCGATCCACGCAGTAATATATATTTTTATTTCGCTTTACACACACACACACACACACACACACACACATATATATATATACATATATATATATATATATATATATGAGCGATATTGCCCATCAGACGATCGCAAACGAGCGATTCGTTGGGTTCAGCCGTTGGTGTCCGGGCCAAGCCGACGATCATGGAGCTAATTTAAATTTAAATGTTCATAACGTGATTTATCACATATATTGATATTGTAGTGACACATCATGGTGCGCACCCCCCATTATGGTTATTGTCACTTGGAATGATTGCATGCTGATGATGATGATGACGGTGAACACTTACCATGTCGATACGCAAATGAGTTTGATCGACACAGTGAAATTGACACGGCTAATAATGGCTTCATTATTCGATAGTGTCGAAGCGAACGTAATTAATTTAATATGACGACAACGACGGCTTTGTTGCCCGTACACACTGGTCCTTTCGGTCCTGTGTGAATTCTCTCCTCAGGCCAGTGCGTTTGACCCTATCAGCCCTTGTTGATATGGAGACCCGTTAATTTTCCATTATGCAGATACACCTTGCATCGTTGTTTATTGCCGATTGGACCTGTGCGGCGAAGGAGATATCACCATGAAAGTGGCATTGTTACTAAATGTTGACACAAATCGATGATGAACGTCACAAATCGATTTGTAACCAATCGCCCGCCCACTGTTTCCATCTACATTCGATTCGATTTTCTTCACTATCGGCCCTACTTCTCCACTTGGGACACAATACGCAGGTACATTTACATATATAGCCAATTAGCCGGCACATGCTAATATTAACGCACGATAATCTTATACAGTTTCCAATACATCGAATATCGACTGTTCAGCGGTCTCTCTCTCTCTCTCTCTCTCTCTCACTCTCTCTCTCTCGGGACAACCGTGCGATATCTTAATATGCAGATATGTTTGTCTGCCTGCAAAAACACATAAAGCAAAGAAGAAAGCAATAATGATTAATAATAATAATCATCATCATCATCATCACAATAGGAGATATGCGCGTTAAATTTACGACATTATGTTACCCAACGAATTGTTCAACGATCCATGAGCTAGCTAGCTGGTGTTTTTTTGTGCTCTATCGGACAAATAACAATGTACGGATCAAAAAGCGTTCCATTCGTGGTGCTTTCCTGTTGATACGCCTCTCTCTCTCTCCCTCCACATCTCCTGCTTCAACCGTTGACATCAATGTACAGCAGCCGACTGGGGCAGTGGGGTATCCTTGACTGTTGCGGGAGATCTCGTCACCCCACAACTCATTCGATCCTGAGCTAAATAGATCGCAACCAATATGGGTGAACAGATGTTCGGTTGAACAGCGGCGGGATCATTCTCGCCGCAGCGTATTCCTGCGTGATGATTCACGGGGGGATATGGCGGCACAGTCGCCTAGCAGTACCCGGCGCATCATAATTCGGCCGCAACGGACGGGTAAGGCAATAATTAGTCCCAGTACTATATACCATGCGAACTAGGATTAATATAATAACAACGATGAAATAGCGTAGAAAAAAAAATGATCCGGCAGACGATGCCTCGTCGGAATTGAAGGTGAACACCAACTCGGCCTCAAAAATCAAACAGTTGAACCCTGATTGCCTGGCAATAATAATAATAATAATAAAATCATTGTTAATGGTTATTAAATCGTTTCAGCGAATTGTATGTGTGTGTGTATGCGTGTATGCGTACACGCATGCAATCCACGAATAACTAAAGCTATGATTATGATAACAATACGCTTAGCGGTATTCAAACAGTGACAAGAATCTCTGACGGTCTAAATATGCGATGAAGCAATTCACACCAATGAAATGCTGCCATTGTTATTACAGTCTTCACTACTTCTTGGCCCTTCACATCATACGCGCACTGACCACAACTCTATCGTATACGTCTACGATAGACTGGTGGCCGGTACTGTCCAGCCCGGCCAGACGCAAAAAAGCGTTAAGCAAGAATACGACTTTACAGCTCAGTGGACGTATGGCAAATGCGTATCGTAGCGTCGTTTACTACAGCTAGATCTATAAACGCTACTCATCCATGCACAATGCGTACTTATAGAGCAGCATTGAATGGCGTGTATAGAACGCGAGCTCAAGCTTCACAAGTAGTAATAGAATTCTCGAAAAATGTATAATGCCACTGATGGTGAAACTGTGCCAATTAACTGTGTTGTTTACCTTTCGTCGTGTTGGATAAAAAAACGCAGTCGCAGTTGTTGTTCTTGCGATAGATTATTACTATTATTATTATTATTATGGTAAATACTTATCACGCTTCTCGGCGTTCACAATTCCCATCGTGGGAGCCAGCGACTAAAAGCAGTTAATTGATCGCCATTCATTAGTGTCCTTGCTAATCCTTTATTAAGATGTCAATTGTCGACGCCGCTGAACCATGCGCAAGTGATCAATTCAAGCTGAGTTCCTCATCAGGTCTGGGTCAGCCTCGCAAGGTCAAAAGTCCTCTGTCACAGTCACCTACCTAACTCCTCCATAGACAATAGCATCACGCCGGTTGGAGACGCTCTACACACGGTGAATCAGCACTAACCTAACGTCAGCGCGCTCATAAGCGACAAGGAACGAGGTCTACTTTAAGAAACTTAGGCGTCTGGCTTCTTCCCGCCTCGGCACAATCATGAATCCTTCGTATTAACGAGATAACACGTTTCCCCGTCATGTTGCCCCAATGTAGCAGGGAATAACCGTTCAAACCATAGAAACGCTTAACGGGACATTGGAGCTGCGTTGGCGTAGGTAAGCTCCATAAGGTCTCTCAATACCTGGCTAAATGTACTACGGTACTTTGTGTCAACCGTTCCTTAACCTGAAGTGGTTGGACGTCGGTCGACGGTATCGATTTGATATCGTTGCCACTATTGACGATCACCGGCAGCACCGTTATACAGCTTGTTACGCTCGGTCCGTATCATGACTAAATGATCTGTCTTTTTTAATTACCCATTGAGATAATGCATTTTCGATTTCGACATTCAGCAGACATTCAGTTTCCCTGCAATTGACATCGCAAAACGTCTCGTGCAATTCAATGCACTTTATCCAGTAAATCAAAATCATCGAATCATGTCGAATCACATAGCAACGATGTAGACATCCATTATAAAATTCTTCCACCGGCTGCGTCGTAATAATTGATGGAAATCTTCTGACTGCGCGGATATAATGCATATTCCTGTAAAAGCAGTATATAACAACACACGACTGTGTCGTGACAGTGTCAATAAAGTAATAATAATAATCATCATCATCGTCATAATAATAAGAATAGCCATAATAACAGCTTCCAATACGATATGACATGAACCAAATACGCCAGTCGGGATACGTAGCTAATACGGTATAGCCGCACCAGTACAAGCCAGCGAGCCAGTCAACCATATCATTGATTTGGATGTTAGCCGGTCGAGGAAAGATTCTTGCGTGACGCCTTCTAAACGAGAAGATCCACTCACATATCGATATGTTGTATATACCATCGTCATCATATATATCTATCTATATATACTTGCTTACATATATATATATATATATATATATATATATATATATAGATATATATATATATATATTCTACACACGATAGTATATGCGCTGTATGTATTCTGCTGTACGTAATCGTGTCGTTCTCTTGGTGGCTTTATCCTCCAGAAGATTTGAATTTGAAGCGGTACCAACCAGGAGACGGGAGCAGTTTGCGGAAAAGCGATTTCTCGAGCGCGACAGCGGTTTGCATCGACTTCTATTATTATTATTATAATTATAAATTTTGCATTCATCAGAGGCGTGAAGTTGCCATTGTCACGCTGTTCTCGGCGAGATTCTCTACAGGCATCGCTATATGGGCAATGCATGCAGTGGTACAAAAGCAAGAAAATATGAAATTGCTATGATTCGCATATTGGTCGCTAAACGTAATCATGACGAGTTTCATCCACTGGGACGACTTTAGCATCGGTTAAGAGACAATATTCAAAACAGGCGTAATGCATTATATAAGACGCAATGATGATCTGCAAACGATTCAGATACTATGCAACAAGTGTGCTAAACGCATATAACTCAATGGACGGCCCGAAGAGCAGATCATGCGAAATTCGCTCGGGTACTTGATGTCCGGTGACACTTCAGCCTCCGATCTGCTATTTCGCCCGAGCTTACGGTTATCTATTGTAGTTCCCGAAACCTGCTGCATCTCGGCTAACGTGTGTTGACGTATTTCGGATTATTTTACAAGTCAATGGTTCAATTTTCGGTGTAGTTTGTTCTACTGTTATGTTCCATAGGATAACATTGTACAGCTGTCATTTGTGGACTGCTACCTAACGAACTGAGTAAAAATGGAATTGATTGATCTGACGTCGAGATTCTATTGTCTTGCTCGAATCAAATCATAATCTCTCGTGATAGAAATATCATAATAGCCGTTGTAGTACGCTATTGCCAACCAAAAGATCGCCAAGACAAGACAGATCGAAGTTCTCGATGATCACTACTAAGTGAATTGAATTTCATATCGCAAATTACCAGGGCATCTCTATCCGAGCGAAATCCTCTTTCTAAATGATAATCAATTGAGGATAGCCTGCTTTCTAATCGACACAAAAATGATCTCTATCGAACGAAGCTGAACATTGACGCGTTACGACAGGCTAATTAGCGACTCGTTACCCTGCCCCAGGATAATTTTCTCTTAATTGCCGGGAGGACAACAGGCCGAGGGGAGCCTATCTTCTCTGGGAGCGGGTCGGTGGCAGTGGCCTTAAACGTGTGGAGGGGCCTGCCCCCGTCAGTTCAAGGTGTGAGAAAGTGAATGTTTTGTCCACCGAAATAGATCCAGCACGGAGGTCAGTTCGTTTTTTCGCTGGGGGCCGGTTATTTCGTCGTAGACATTCTATAGGCATACGTCCTATTCAAGCTTTCACACGCCCAACATGTGTATATTCTTAGCATACGTATGAAAAAAATAAAGCTTTTTTATACGTATGCTATGAATATACATATATATATATATATATATATATATATATATATATATATAACAGCTCCATAAACGCCGGAAGACAAAGTGCTAGCATATAAGTTGTCTGTGTTGTCTCCCTCAGGCCAGAGGGTATAGATGCATACAACAATGATAAGTTGTGCCTTTTGTTGCAAATCGGTGACACGTAAGTGGCGTTTTGCATAAGGGCTGCTATTCTCATTCAGATGAGCACTATCCACTAACGGGCCTCACAGGCCACTGGGCGTCGGCAAAACATCACACGATGATGATATATAGACTAGGAGGGGAGAACAAGAAAAGCGAATGCTTTCGTTATTATCATCATTATTATTCCTCCTATTATTATTATCCCTTTATCATTAGTTTTTTTTTTATTATTACAACCACTTTTACTGTTGTCATATTATGACGGGGTCGATAACACGACCTGCACCTACTGCTCATACTGTTTAAGGTGAGAAAAATCCGACAGTCGTGCGTGTCATGATCATCGCTTATATTTATACCGGTTTAATAATCGCAATGATGACCATCGGATAGCGATGCGTTTCGCTAGCGTCTCTTCACTAGCAGCAGTTGTAGTACGCACCAGCAACCGTGAAATGATTTAACGGTCTTTAGCAGCAGCAGCAGCAACGGTGAACGGTGATCCCGCCGCCGTCGCCGCCTTCGTCAACCCGACGTCCCGACATGACGATATAACCACCCCGTGGTAGTAATCGTCGTCGCCATAGTCGTTGTCGTAAGTAACTAAATAAGTATGTAAGTAACACGACAAGATCAGTGGGCGACAAACCCCCACTGAGTAATTATTTACACTGGATAGATCGCTGACTCGGCCGCATCGTCCGCCGATGGTTCAAGGTTTCTCGCGAGGCGGGAACGAGGCGGAACGATTCTTCTACGGTGGCTAAGCAAGCGGGATAGGCTAAACACACACACACACACAGACACCACGAACAGAAAATTTCCCCTTCGTTGAAGACCACCGTAGGCCAGCCTCTCTCTCTCTCTCTATCTCTCTCTCTATTTATTTATTTATTTATTTATTTGTTTATCTTTATTTCTCTCTCTCTCTATTTATTTATTCCTCCTGGCGTAATATAATGGCCTGCGTATAACTCACTTGGTCTAATCACTTATGAACTAAAAGGCCCCTCCCTATATGGTAGCAAGTTTCATAGGGTACGATAGCAAAACGTGTGCTTGGTTGGTGCATGACGATGAAGGTTAGCTCGGTCGATATCGCTCGTTATTATCATTATCATCGTCGCCATGAATTGGTACCACAGCTGATGACGTAGATGTCATAGTAATATTATAAATAGTGGCGTAGTAGACGTGTAGTGGCGTATTGTCGATTTAAACTGGCTGTCTGACAGTGCGGCGAGTCAGGGTGAAAATTGGAACTGCATCTCCTGTTCGGGGATGCGAGATAAATCAATTGTATCGTTATGCCGACGGCATAATTGTTACGGTTCGGCGGCACAGTGTTGTGGTGTGTTGTCGTGTGACAGGATATTGAATGTTCGATGTAATACACACACACACACCCACATGGATCGTTTCTACAGAGAGTGTAGGGAACGTTTTCATTAATTTTCTATTGAGACTATTGTTGACCATTTGAGCCTGGAACCATTGAGCTCAGAGAAAAAATGTATTAACCCAAAAATATAATGCATTGTAGTGCACGAATGAAGCCACATTCCGTCTCGCGGGTCAGAGGTTAACCTACGTCTATGCTGTATATACATATATACATAAACTAGTTGACCATCTATAGTTGCTTGTTAGCTTCCCAGAGAAAGCGAGAGAGAGATATCTGTCGAGTTCCCCGGACTCCGCCCTTTAGACCTAATGCATGTGTCCCTTCTACACCGAGTCGTCGCACGGAACCAGTTTTATGGTGTCCTGATAACGAGAATACAGGTGAATGCCACATATCCTGATAATAATAATAATAATAATAATAATAATAATAATAAGACAGGCAGAAGAGAGCGAGCTTAACACAATTTCCTTGGGTGTTCCCCATAAACGCGACCGCTATTCAGCGGTAACGCCAATTCGATAATAGCAGTAATAAATGCCCCAAATAATAATAATATTGCTATAAAAATATAGCCACCACAGAGAACGACGCATTCACATCTCAGCGCATCTGTGATTCGCAATAACCTATTTTTGTATAATACATTCATTTTTACTTACGTACAAAATACAATTTAATTATCATTACTCAAATAATACAAGTGCGCTTATAAGTTCAAAAGTTAAGTTATAAGTTATACTTATAAGTTCTTATAAGTGCAAAACGATGAGCTTCGCACAAAATTTAGCGAGGAACCATTTGATTTAAGTGGTCCATCACAGTTTTTTTTATTATTAATAACAACAAAGTCATCGCACCGAAGTGATCACGGCTTACGACAAGATGATCCGTATTTTATATGCGATATCGGCAGAGATAAGCCAACCTCTCAGTTTTCAATTCGGATAACACCATATCTAATACAGTATCAAATTATAGTCCAGGCTAGGGGTCGTTGAGCAACCTGCTGAGGAACATTTCACACAAGCTAAACGCGGTGCACACCCTACAATCAGTACCACAATTAACTTACGCCAATGTGAGTGGCTTTCGGGCTCCGGCTTAGGTTCATGAACGTAAATGACCTCCCATCCCGCCTCTTTCCACGGCGCCTCCTCAATTTCGACATGATCCGTCATTGACACATACTTCGAGATACCCCACCATCGACTGGGTACTCGTCGCGCGCAAACATCATCAACGAGCGTCAATGAAAGCGTTCACTGCTCGATGTCCGTCATCCATTCGCGGCCGGCAGCAGGACGCGCAAACACTAAACAACAACAACACGAAATGTATCCCCGCTTCGACGTCGCAAGCAGCCGAGTGTTGGGAGAACATCCAACGAGCTTAACCGGGTGTATTTCTGCACTTCACAGTTAAAAACACGACTGCAGAGCTGTTAGCTCAGCACACGCACACACGCACTCTCGCAAACAAACGGAGGCATTATATTTTTGCACAGTTTCGACGGTATCGTTTAACCTATTCAGGTCTTTGGGATAACAGCCGTTAACCACGCCGAGCTGGCCAGCATAGCAAACATTCGAGTGGATAGGCACGTCCGCAGTCAAAAACGGCGACCAAGCTCGCTCGTTCCGCTCGTGTACTCGCTCCCCTGAGTTTACGGTGAGACGCGGCGAGGGCTGCTGTCAAGGGACGATGTCCTTTCCTGATACGAGTTCGTTTCAACTCCGTAGACGTATTCACGCGGCATGCAATTCGATTCGTCGCGTTAGACCGCCGCCAAATGTCGCATCCCAGAGTCGATATCCAGGCGGCGCACCCGCCATGATCTAGCCCATGATGACGCTATCAAACGTTGTGCCAATGTAGAGCTACCGAGTGGCACAAGTACAAGGTCAGCGTTTTCTCTACAAGGTTAGCTTGTATATGAGGGACAGAACAGCTTTCGGTGACACGGTCGCCAGCGCCGTTATAGCTACGATAATATATGCGTTGTCTGCGCGCCACCGCGGAGCTAACCACTGAGCATTATCACACGACCGCAGAATGCAATAGGTCGCTCTATGAGAAGATTGACAAAGTGGTGAGAATATGAAGTTTCCCAACATTGACAGGCTCCGCGATCTGTTGTAACGAATTAGCAAACTAGCTCACAAACTATTGAAAGTGTGCAACTGTGTTGCTGTTCAACTCTTCGTAGAATCGACCCACTCACCAGGAGACCGCTCTGTGTTACCAGACGCTACTAACACATATCATGTCACTACTGACTGTCACCTATTTAAACGAAACTAAAGCAGCAGTGATATAGATTCTAGTTGACGCAGCGGTATGCAGCAGCAGAAGCACCCGAACGGCGTCTTCAGCGAAAGACGTGCACTTCGCACTGGAAAGTGGATTGGACAGAATAAGAATAGGCTATCCTATCGAATCTGCCTCACAACACAGCGAGAAATAGCAAGCGAACGATACGAGCCGACACGAGCAGCAGTATTTGGTATCACCGAACAACAGCGGATGCTTTTAACAGGCAGATGCAACAACTCATGTTCACTATATTTTGACCACCGATGTCGACAGCGGTCCTTCGTGGCCGACATTCGTCTCTTGCGATATCGGAACGGCCGCACTTCGAAACGGAAACAACTTCAGCCACTCATCACAGCGCCGAGTGTCTCACGTCATGATGATGTCACCGACAGCGAAACCTCATAAGAACGAATTCTCTCTCTCTCTCTCAGCGGGCAGTTGGCTCTGGCTTCGTCTAAGGGCGGCGGCCACGATGGTGATTCATCGTCTGCGCCGGCCAGCGACCGCGGGCATCACCGAGTGCGCGTCTCCAGTTGACAGAGAGCTGTGGGTTCCTGCACACGTTCATGTTATTCCACCAACTCGAACTCGCGGGAAACACGGGCACGCCACTGCTGTGCGACCAGCAAAGCCTATGAGTGACCCCTGCGAGCATAGCTGCCCGCCAGATCCCGACTGTCCTCATCCACTGGCATGGCCACGGTCCGACTAGCAGCTGAACAAAGACCTGTTATCAAAGAGTAGATTCGAGGTCTCCTGCTCTGGCAGAGGGTCTCTCTGTATGCGTGGCCACTGTTCGTCGTACGCGACACGCGACCACGTCTCATGCGAACGGACGAACAACGGGCCACGTATCCACATCGAGAGAGCGAGATCGAGGGCGAGAAGCAACGATGCTGCTGTGGATCGTGGGTGATACGAGATTGTTGTACTGTACAACAATAGCAATTCTGGCAGGTTGGACGCAAGTCGTGAACGACCGACGGACGGCCGTGGCCGTTTGGTGGCCTCGCCCTCGTAAAGGAGCGAAAGAATCGCTCACGAGGGACTGGGTGAATAGGCGAATGTGTGAGTGAGCCATTGCCTCGTCGAACTCGATACAGACGTGGACCAGCGGACCCGCTAAGGGCCAGCCTTGGCCCACTCGTTGAAATGTAGCGGTTATCATGTATGCATGTATGTACGTAACGTGTCCGGCTAATTGGGTGTTTTCTTGACCGGCTGAACTTGACTTTCAACGAGAATTCGATATAAATACCATCTATGTGAGTAGGCAGATTGGCTATGTATTAAATTGCGAAATGGGAAAATGGCGGTATCGATGGACAACAGCAGAATGAGCCGAGCCCTCAGCGATGTCTAAAGGTAGCCTCACGCGGCGTGGCTCAAGCCTAATCGATACGTGTTGTTATTATTATACAACTAGTACTACTGCTACTACTTCTCCCAGTACGATATTAAAGCCAAAGATAATAATGAACGGTTTCGATATACGGCAGCCACGACACTCGATCACCACCAGTGTCTACAGCCGGCACATAATGATTATTATAAGGATATTGACCGAGACGTGTGCCGAGTCTAGCCTCCTCATCTAGATCTCATTTGTACACAAATAACACAGAACTTATCGAACTGACGCTGGACGCAGCAATCGTATCAGTAACAATAGTTGTCTTGTAACATCAACGATCCACAGGAGACCGCGGAAGTCAACGTGGAAGTCGTATCTGAAGTGGTCTCCTTCAAATCAAGATCATACGAAAACGCGTAATTAGCGTAACCACAAAACGCGTCTGGGATCTGGCGGGGCTATTCGAAAAGAGTTCCCTCCCACGTGTTCAAGTGGCATGTGCGCCCGAGCGCGCGAACGCGAGTCGGAGGTCAATTTCAAAACGGTCTCAGATCCTCGCCCACAGATGTTCAAGGGTAGATAGAATTGGCGATTGTTGCTACTGCCGAAGGGTGGAGTTCGTCCGACCGTGTTTCTATCATCAGCAGCAGCAGCGAGAGAGACAAAGGCAGCTGGAGCGCTCCCTGGCGGATAGATGGACAGGCGTGAGATTGTTCCCGATGTCACCCTATTATGTTATCGCCCTCGTGACGTTCGAGGGAGAGAAAGTGGGAGGGATTGAGAGTAATGCCTCGTATATATAATGCTTCTCAATGGCGCATAACAACGTGACCCTCAAAACAGCGGGGCGCAAGAGAAATCTCTCTCTCTCTCCTTAGGACCCAGCTAACTGGTTGGGCAGCTGCACCAGCCAGGCTAGCCAAAAATCATAGATTCACGCACACGACGTGCGAGAGATATCACCCACCGCCTGTGAGTGACCACTGCATAGAAAAGGGTGGTGGTGCAGGGAGCAAACTCGACCTGAAGAAGTATCGATGACCACGACCGAAGCCTTCGCTCGGCTGTGCGGCTGAATATATTTCGCTATTTTTGTTTTTTTGTTTGTTTGTTTGTTTGCCGTCATCGTCATCTGGCTAGCCTTTAATCTGTTATTTGGGATGCTCGTACACATTAACCGTGTCCATGTCCACCCTCGTGATATTGGCCACCCTGCCAATCTGCGTAAGACGGCGTAAGGCGCCGCCGAATTCGTGCGCGCTTTATCTCAAATCAGTCGTCGAGACTGAACTGGAAATAGATTGACGACAACGCAAACGCGTATTATGATGACGGAACACAGATCAGATAAACTCTGAGACAAAGGCAAATAAACATACATAAGGGGGCTACTCTATTCGTGTCTATCTGATGCATCTTCATTTCGACAACTCAACGACGAAACAGCAACTCGCCCTGTCAATTGCGATACAATACACGTCTAAGAATTGTTTGTTCACGAAGAGAGTGAAATATAGAAATTCGCTCGCGTTCGCCCGTCTTCGCATCGTAGTCGTATACGTCGACATATGAGAGACACGGTTATGCTATAGTGTCACTCATTTGTCGACCATTCTTGTCAAATAACAACAATAATAATAATGATCATAACACCAAGCAAAAATAATACAATACAATACAAGGTTTGGTTTATTAACGGAACTGCAGTCTTATCACAACGCTTAAGTTCTCGTAAAAATAATAGCGAAAAAGTAGAAATAAAGAAAATTCATTCAAACGCTGACCCGTCATCAGGCTCAACATCGTCGTCGTCGTCGTCACCCATATGAATAAATATTAATTTACATGATAATAATAGTTACCATCATCATCGGCATTACCGACTTTACATATCTACAATATACGCCATGCTTCTTGTCTCTTGTGTACACGCGATGGATACAGATTCAAATTGTCCATTAGTTTTCATATTTAATATGCGGTCAGTCACGCAATTCGTCTGCTGCACCCAGATCAAATAGTGACGTAATAATAATAATAATTATTATTATTATAATAACAACAATAAAAAGTACAATGATGTTCAGTGGTGACGATGGAGACATACTAATGATGATAACAGTAACAAAAACGAACCGCTGTACGAGCGCTTTCCATTAACAGTATATCAGCCCTGACGAAGTGTGCTGTGTCCACCGCAGCGAAGATGCATCTTCGCCGACTGCAGACAAGCACAACAGATCGATAAGCAGGTAGCCGTAGGGGCCGATTTGCGTATATTCGTTTACCACTTTCACCTACAGATCTTTCAAATGCCGCCTACGAGTCTGAACGATTCGAAGCATCTGTCAAAGAATCGGCTATTCAATCTAGCGAAGATCACGCCGATGATCCCTGATCAAGCTACCCTGATCGATTGTTAGGGCGCTGGTAAGATCCATAACATTCAATTCGTGGGCGTCATGATATGATACATGAAAGCCCTCGGAATGATGACGATCTCCCGTCAGAATGCTATATCACCCTGTCGTAACTATTACCTCGATTCGACTTCGGGGGGGGGGGGTGGAGAGCCCACGTGGCAGAACGGTTTTTGCGACGACCCTATTTAGTATACTGTATATCTGCCACAATGATTGGGGTCAGATGGATGTGGTATATTATTATTATTGTTATTATTATTATGGGATAACTATAGTTTTGACTGATTATAAATAAACTAAACCGTTTCGATTGCTTATATTGCCTACAGTTTAGTCATACGCCTCGAAATTGGCGCCGGTGATCAAGCAGTACCTCGCTACGAGCTATCCAGATTTAGCTATGATGCATTAATATCTATCTGAACCCTCTATGATTGAAAATGGCTATTACTATGTTTCAGGCTCACCTGCGCATGCCCCCCACCCGCACGCGCGCGCAAACTCGAGCAGAGACAGATGTTAAGCAATAGATGATGTACCCATAGACCATGTCAGTTACCGACATGCGCCAGTTAATTGACGTGTTGATCAAGCTGCTCGCCATTGTCTACAGGCAGCCGGACAGCGACAAACTAATCGGATGATGCCAATCAACTCTTTTCAGTTCGATCGCAGCTCGATAACGTGACGACATCAGCTAAACTAAGCAACAATAGAAGTGAATGAACGCGCGAAACAACACGTGATACTAATGACGCTTCAGCGGAGACACGACGTGTGTTTAATCAAATTTCAATCCAATCAGCGCATGGACAATATCTGCTCCACTTCAAATTGCCCCGAGTCAAAAGTCAGTCAACGCTGCCGACCAACGAACGTACCTGATGACGACGCCATGACCTCGTGACAACCTTGTCGTTCCTTGCACTGGTTACACTAAAAGGCTTATTGATTTTTTTTCTTGTCAAATCCAATTTTCTGACAGCTCCATTCAGCAGCACTCAGGCTACGATTGACGAAAAATACACACTACCACGGTCACCAGAGCGATCACGAACAACTGAGTGGTGCACTCCACCCTGCAATTCAGCGATGATACGATTATGTGGTATTGTACAATGTCTATACACGCTGTACACGTGAGCTACGTTCAACCAATATACCGCTCCCGAAGAGCTTACACGCGGCACTGAAGTACCCTACGGTAGTTTGTTCATATCGAGGCCGACCCCACAACGCGGCGGCGCGGCCGCCGTACGCTCACAGCAGACAGTGTCTCTCGCAAAGTGACATTAACAATATTTCATTAACAACAGCCGCTGTTGCAAGGGGAACGCGTACGAAACGTGCGACGAAGCGTTCCGCCATTGCAAAGCTACTTGACAACACTAAAAGCGCGCGAAAATTGGCTGCTGCTGCTGCTGATACTACTACTTCTGCAACAACAACTACAACAACACCGCACACTTCACACCGCATGCAACAGCATATACAAGTTAAGTAAGGCCATATAGATATATATATATATATCTGATAGATGGATCCTGTGGTGGCTGCGACTTTATTTAACCTTGCTCTTCTGCCCACAGTTGACTGCGGGTTCGCTGCGACCGATAGATGGGGTGTATGAGTCGCAACGCGAACGTCCCGTTTGGTCGTTCTGAATCTTCGCTCCCATTCCATTGAAGCTATGCTACTGCTGATGCTGCTGCTGCTGTTACTCTTATTATTGTTATTAGACACACCCCCACAGAAAGATCGGATCAGCGTTGACCACCAAATATGCTACGGCATATACTGCTGTAATTCTTAGCACATATGTGCAAAATGTGCTACAACAAATAGCTTGAACGATTCATTATCTCACTGCGATCTGGGAGCGTACCGAGCAGAACGGCTGCATCGAAGCGTGGTGGCACTGCTGCTGCTGCTGCTTATTATGTGACTACGATTACTCTGAATAGCTGCAAAGTGGTAGTAGCGATAGCAATGGATGCGATTTCGATGGACGAAACCTGAAATCTGAACATTGCACGGTAACATCTGGAAAAATCGAACTACACAACTTTCTGCGCACAAGCTGTGCGCGATCAAACGGGGCGACACAGATCGCCCCCGCAGTTGCCAACGAAATTTGTATCTTAGAGTGAGTTTCCATTTGGCTGGCTTTTCGCTGGGCACACAACGAACAGGAACGCTGTTGTAGCGCCTGGCTGATGGATATTGTAGAGGCCAAACCAGATAGATCCATGCACTATTTCATCCCTCTTGGGAACTGGTGGGTTCTTTTTACGGTGAAGCACCATCAGCCGCCGAGAGGAAAATGCAATGAGCATTTTCAGCTTCACGTTAAACGACATGATACACGTCAGATGTAAAATGAGTTGTATTTTCACAAGCAGCATCTAACGGTCCTATGGGACAAATTCGTGTGAAAGTTTTCCACGTCTCAAGTTCGCGTTCGCTTGGAAATCATTTGTTGTTTTCAGCGTCACCCGCTCCCGGATATGCCGTACTGGATTATGAGATGTTACTTCCGGAGGCATGCTTCACTGGTACGAATGAATGTATACTATATATATATATACTCTGTTGACATATATATATATATATATATATATGTGTCAACAGAGTAAGACTACAAGTAATATCAAATTAGTGAAAGTTCTCGCGCACAGCTTTCATAGTAAATATGTAAAAATGATCTTACATCAAATTAATAGTTAGAATATTTTTTTCACCTAGTCTCGCACTCTTTAAGCACTCTCGCTCGAGTCGACTATGCCAGCTCGTTCGCGGTTCTCCCCGGTGACAGCGTGCCTCAAATCTTTATAAAGAGGATAAATGCGTAAACGCCTTGTCTCTCTCTACCTTTCTGTTTTTGTATAAACAAGCTCGTTTTTCCATCAGTTTGAGCTCACAATAAAAACTAGACGAACACACAGGGCGAATATCAGATCTGTCTGATGGGCCAGCCTATTTTACTCTTAATGTGTGATTTGTTGTTGTCGTTGTTGCTGTCATAAGCTGTTGTCGAGTGTCTCTGAGCATTACTACTGCCCCCGCTACATCGTTAGGTCATCTCATTATTATGATTATTAGTGTTATTATTATTATAAATAGCATTCTAGGTACAATTGGGTAACAGCGAAAGATCGCCGCTGACCATTGTCTCAATTGACGCGGTTGGACTTCGAAAGCGTTTCCCTCATTTGTTAGTCACTATGAATGTCTGTGTCTACGTGGATTGGCGAAGGGTTCCGTGTGCGTACGCCAGTTCCAAGCGCAGGAAAAGTTCGCACGATCCCGCTTCTCCATAACGATGCGCTGCCGTGAGTCAAGTTGTATTGAAACGGTTAGCAATGACCGGATCCGTTCTCTATGCATCATACAATAATTTATTAAATTCCGTCGGGTACAGTCTGCTTATGATTCACAAAAGTAACACAGAGAGAGGACATTTACATCCAAAGTGGGCTCAGGTGAAATAAGATGACACCGTTATGCTGCTGAAAGACTCATTCGAACCATAGCAATGATCTAACAAATATTATGTCACGGTACGATGCAATACTGAATTTTGTATTGGGGTGTCAGAAATGCGTATCTCTGGAGCACCTCGCAATAGCTCACGTTCGTTTTCATGGACAACCCTATACCTGCTATATATATATATATATAATTCGAGATTATGAGCGCAATTGTAGTTTAGGCCAATTAAGCACCCACTATAGTATTTATATATTTAATCGTATATTATTTTAGGTTAATGCATTGCATTTTTGAGGTCCTCAGATCTCGACAACCATTCTCCAGCTTCGATTCGCAGACTCGTCACCGTTGAACCTTCGAATACGATCTTTTATTGCTCTTTCAAAAACAGCGAATTTGAAATGTCAGTGCTCTCGCAACAGATATTCTACACAATGCCAGCTCTACAACGCTACACTGCCAAATACAACGCCTTGCACTCAAAAGTATCTGCAAACCGATCAGCGGACAACTTTAGTCGCGCGGACCATTTCGGATCATTGGCATCTGCCATCCTAATCGATCTGTTACGAGTTTCTTTTCTTCAAAATCCTCCCCTTTGTCGACTGATGATATCCAGCCAGATATGTTCATGATTTATACGTTGATTGTTGTCGTTCTGCTCAAACAATGAGCATAAATCAGCGGATCTTCCTCCACTTAACCCATCAAATGTTGGACGCGTAGAGCCAACAGGACACTCAACATCGACGTTATCATAACCACATACACAAACATACACGGAGACCCACCCGCGGCAATAAATGCTACCGTGATATGCCATTGTTTGCTATCATTGGACTATGATACGTATGCAGACGCCTTCATTGCCAATTTGCTTTTCTGTTTTCTGCCCTCAGAGCGAAAACGCCATCGTTATCTCGATAGATTTTTGTTGGCAAACGCGACGCACATCATCGTCGCCCGACATATTCAATCATCGGCATGCCCGGTTCTCTGTTGTCGCAAAATACACGATGGTCTTCTTCCCATCACGCATCGTGTCGGCACCGGGCGTGAAATCGACTCAATGGTGATCACAGAAGCTACGATGTTTGCCGATTCACACAATCTCGTATCAGAAACGTAACCGCGCGGCATTACGATTAAACGAGATCTACGCGCCAGAAGAGATCTACGCGTCCTGACGATCACGGCTGCGGCTCGGTTGCTATGATCTGTTTGCGAAACTTTTGATGAGTTGCGACATAAAATAAATACGAAAAGGAAAGGCTGACGTATCAGTAGATAGAATGGGAATACGCCAGCATCAATTATGATTACCATTATGCTTTGCTAGGGTCCTTGCCACAGTATGGTGATAATGATGATGATAAGCATTGCCGAGTGTCTCCCTCTTTTTCGATGTCAGCGTGAATAAGGTCAACGACTCTATATCCTTTTTGCTGGAGTTTCGCTGTTCGAAAGGAGAATATGTCCCTCCCATAGAAATAATTCCTAATTATTGTATGTTTGGATAAATGTCCCTCGGCTGTTGCATAATACATCAACATGAAACAGCGAACTGCACGTCGACCATAATCTAATTGGAGTCGCTTCCACAACTAATTAACCAAACAACTAGGAATGGACGAACAGGCGAGGTATATCTTTCTCCGCGGAAAACGTTTCAAACAACTGGCAACAGAGTAACAGGTCCGGCGCGGAAATTTCACACATACAGGTACATACGTACCCTATTAACGATCAGTGACAGAGGCAGAACTGTTGGACGATGTGTTTATTTCAAAGTGCCCACCAGCTGAGACCGTACTGTCAGCAAGAGACGAGACTATACCCGTCAGCCTCTACGGGACTCTACGGCATTAGAACTGTGGTGCAAACAGCGCTCGCCATGCAACTGCACAGGAACCAATAGCTCTAGAGTTTGTATGTGTTTACTATATAGCAATACGCGATTATCAAGGACTGTTTCTGTTACTACAACAATATTTAATGAATCCCAGAGGACATCGAACTGAACTTGTTTATTAGTGAGAAGAGAGATTTAAAAAAATCGCACGAGTGAAGTATACCAAGACTTGCGCCACTCGCTTTATCGTGTATCTGGTGCGTGTTTATTATCGAGTTGGTACATAATGTAATATTGAACATTATTATTATTATTGTCGTAACGTTTCTGCACGAGGCACTGCATCGATAGAAACCGAGAATGGTTGCCAGAACTTAATACAATTAATTCTGTACTTTGTTTGCACTTATTTATTTGCTGGATACCGTAACGAACACTCTGACCGAACTAGTGAATTATTATTCTTATTATCCGATTACTCACCTGTCCCAGAGGGCCCTCAAGAACATGATAAACATGAGAAAGATCATGTTAGCTTTAATTCTCGTCAAGCAAGACGAACGTTAGAGGTCGAGGACGAAGATGGCTTAGGCACCACTCCACATGAACTAGACTTGGTCGTTACGATATTCACGTCGCTCTCGACGCTGGACGGACTCAGTAATAACGTGGACGGACCCAGAGTCGAACTTAAAACTGCGAACTCAGTCGAACCAAGCAGGTCAAGCAACATAACACTTCTAGTACCTTCGCACTCAGCGGATAGAAACATGCCGAAACTATCAACGGCGCCGTCACCGCACACCGACAGGTAGGATGCTGCTTGGAGCTCTGCCTCCGCTCTCGAAGAAGATAGAGACGAACGCGATGTCGCGATGCTGCGGCTGCCGATGACGACGCTGATGTTAATTGTTCTATATATATATATGTATATATACACTATCATACATTTGAACGTTTCAGCTGTTTCGTTGGTCTTCTTTCGCGTCGACTCCAAAAGGAATATCGCTCTAATCGAGACTTGTTGGGCAGGATCTCTCGAATTTCTCGCTCTATTTTCGTGTTAGAATCTCGCTGTTCTTGCTCTTTTCTTCAGCGTCAGCTTTCCGAGAAACTAACTAATGTAATAATAATAATAACCTAGGTACTCTTTGGTTTTTATTATTATTATTATGATTATTATCAGTATTGTTATTGTCTGTTCTAGCTGTCGCTCAAGTTGTATCAAAACTCTAGGTGCCAGTTACAACCTAAGGCATCTGTATGGTCGTTGACACAGTCGTGCACAGTGGAGGTGTCAGTGAATGACTGTTCTCATGGTGGTGATGGTTGCCGGTGATGGTGCGGTGGCCCCAGCTGAGTTGAATTCACTCGTCACGGGGGAAAACAAGGCCAATCGCACTAATGATTTCGTCTTCGCCATTTGATACCCGTGTCAAAGGGCTGCGGCCGTCGTTACTGCTGCCGTGACCATCGTTGCTGCGGCGGCTACCCGGCTGACGACAACGACGTGTCTCACTTGGCGCATCTCAAACTCCATTCGCGCACTGGCTGTCAAGCAAGGCCAGCTAGCAAGTGACCGCATCATCGTCTTTGCCTTTGCAGCGGTTGTGAGCACTCTCGCTAGCCGTTGTTAGCGCCACTGGCATGGAGTGGATGGATCATAACGATGCCATGGCTGTACGTCGAGGTGAACTCTGCTGGCGGCGACACTCGGTGATGTCCTCCACAACAGAAGCTGTCGTCACCCCCGCGACGAAACTGTCACGGTGTCCCGCATACACGGGCATAACGAAAACACAACACCGCACAGCATAACAGAGGACGTCGCCATGTTGGCTCCCACGAGCACCCCGGGAGCTCCGACGAATACAGGTGGCGCCATCCACGGCGACCGGCGAAACTTTTTCGCACACCCTTACCGCCGAAAGGGAGATCGCCCAGCCGGCAATCAATTCCGCTGCCAGACCCTCTCTCTCCCGTCCTGGAGCAGAGCACCCCTTGCCATGAGCACTTTCCCGATCAGCGCACACCCGCGGCGCACGGAACATCACGGGCCGACACGGCCATGCCACATGCGACGTTGACGATTTCCCACAACAAAAGGACAGTGCTGCCCTGGCTCACAGACTTCCCACGAGCATCCACCTGCTTTGCCTGCCGATGGCCGCCAAATCCGGCACACCGCACAACGAAGATGTCAAAGAGATCTAACCTCCACAATTTGCAAACCAGATGGAGGACGGCGACGCGGCAAGACTGTAATAATAACAGCACACATCGGTGGTTTGTCCACCGGCTCGTTATTTCCCAGCGGTTGCGTATGCGTAGGGATATAAAACATGTTCTCGCGTATCCATTGAGAGGAACGCGCCCGCCATCCTCACTCCGATCGAAGGTAGTGAAATCTCAGTGAGTTTGACAGTGAGTGTCTTTGTTTGTTTTTTCTTTGTTCTGCAGTTATATCTGTATATGTGTGTGTGTATATGGACGCTTGCGGAAATAACGAACGAAATGAGAAATCGAAACAGAACGGCAGCAACCTGACAACAAGGCGACATAAGCAGTTTTAGATAGCATTGTTGTGTGTGCGCGCGCGCGCTTGCCTCTGCGCATACACCGCATTAGCATCGCTTATCGCCACAGTAACAGCATACCGCAATCGCCCGCGTTGCTCAGTGGCCACCTGCTGCTGCTGTCCGGCTGGCTTCTGCAGTAACTGATTCGATCAACGACCCCTTCGGTAGGCTTGACGCTGGTTTAGCAGCGCTGGTTGCGGCGCCCTACCCAGGCAGAAAGAAAAGCCGCCAGAGGCCTCACGTCTGAAGTCTTCGACCTTGAATAGCCGAACTGGTAGTCACACTAACAGCCGCCGCCGCCGCCGCCACCACCACCGCCGGAGCAGCATCGAAGTTCGCTACAACACAGCCGCTAGAGCGAGAAGTTAACGATGACGCCAACACCAGCAGCATATACCGCGATTATTTATATTACAGTAGTAGCAGCAGCAGCAACATCCGTGGCTGGCAGAGAATCGTTTTCGTAGCTATTACGACAATGTTTCAATAGGAATATAAATGTTTCAGCTTTTTAATTCACATCTAACAGACAGCGAAATATCAACGCCATACGGAGACAGGAATCGCGCGCTGTGAATATCAGCGAGCCGAAAGCAAGATTTCTTTTATCGTTATGTGTACGAATATAATTTTATCATGTAACTTCTACAACGACGCGAGTGGGCCTGCTAATCGGGGTATTGGCTAGTGGGAACATTCTCTGAAATCTGAGCCAATGGCAGAAGGGGTAAAGATGGGAGAATAAATCGAGGTTATGGGATTACAACGATAATCAACGATATTCCAAACCCTCAAAGAACGATCCTGCGATCGCCATTCGAATGATTTTTACAAGCGCGATATATTTGTGCATTTCTAGTTTCAGCAGTTATCTACGGATAGATAAGCTAATTAGGGAGAACTTACGGCAAGTTACTTAATTGTACATCACAGTTCGACCGGACGACGATAGACACACGATTGCCGGGCTAACAACTGTACTGATAGTGATAATAATAATAATGAAGATCATCATACAATAAACAACAACAACAGGACCAACTTGCGAAGTGCATTAAAAGTTGCACAATCATTATAGCCGCTGCGTTCTGTTCCTCGTTTGTTGTCACCAGTCTCTGTTCAGCTGAAGATCGCTACGTTCCCCGCCAGCTCCGTGCTCAATCCCGTCATCTCAGTCGAATTTAGCCAAAGCCATAAACGTTCCATCCATCCGAATCAGGTAACAATAGCATCATGCAATAATAACACACCATCACCACCATCACTAGCTACATCCCCTTCATCGTCATGGACAGACGTACAGTAGTAGGTGAGCCAATCAGTAAAAGCGACATTATAACAGGCAGCTATTACTCACTATGAGGGCAGCTAATGATATTAGTAATGGCGACGTTAACGCTCGAATGAGCGTGGCATTTATTCTCGATGGCGGAGATAGCAGCATTGAATGATTAGATTTACAGGAGAGACAGCATTGAATGGGAACCGGACAGAGAACCCAAGAAGAAATAAGCAACATTCGTAGCAGCACAGATGCTCTATTTGACAGTGGATTTACATTAAGTAGCGAAGCATAATGATGATTGTGGGCAGCAGCAGCAGCAACAACAACAATAGCAGCAACAGAAACTATAACGTCGTCCGCTTTCTGATTGAAAAACGTGATCGTCAAGGGGAGTAACACCCGATTTGAGGAACACAACGAGATCGTATGGGTAATGTTGTCGTTGGATGGATTCCCATTAATTTTCTGCACATCGTTGCGCGCTCGTTTGGACAACGTGATCGATCGAACGTGGCACATTAACTCGGGGGTCTGGTTAATTTGAGAGAGACTAATGACTCTCTGTTTCTATGTAAGGCTTCCTTCAGTCGTCTCCTTTGAATGATATATGATTTTAGTTGCTAAATTTGAAGCAGAACAAGACGGACTGGAGTTCGGCCGATCCTGTTCTGCAAGGCCCCGTAAACGGCCTGACGTAATATGGACATAGTTCCAGGTCATGTCCAAAGCCCTTGAGGCCGCCCCTTTATTCTATTGAACCTATAAAAAGAGGATGCTAAATTTGAGCTCGCAGCCCGCCTTTAAGCACCCACAGGTATTATAAAACAAAACAGCGGGAGCTGCAGCTGGGATTTCACTTTGATTCAAACACAAATGAACAATCACTGCGTATGTGTGTGTGCGTTCATCTGGTGTCGTGCCAATGTGTGTCTGCTCGTGACTGTGTCCTTCGCGTGAATAGAGACAATTCAACAAGAGGAGTTTTGCTTGCGTTGTTTTGCGATGCTTGTCAACAAAATGACAGTTTGTTCGACGAACAAATATGCACTCGCATCTAGATGCACGCGCCGTTCACGGCACTAGCTGTGTAAACGCTAAACAAATAGGAGCTGCTACGAGATATTTGTTGGGGATGGGATGGTCTGAGGGATGCTGACAGTTGGAGACGACAAAGGTTAAGGCTAAAATGACTACTACACATCGGTGATAGCACACGAATACAACAAGCCTCATACAAACATAGGTGAATACATACTGTATAGAAGGACGACTGCACGGACTATTTACGAGCGTCTGCCGACATAGGCGGTAGTCAGCTCGCAGCAGGTCGTTCGATTCATTTGTTGGACCAGTCTCTACAGGCAAACCAATTGTTAACAGGTTAACTGGTGGAATTGATTGATTTTATTGATATGATAGATGGAGAGACAGTTCGATTTGTGCACCACGACCTTCGCTATGTTTCGGCCCAGTCTTGAGAGCAGAGAATGCCTCATCAACGACCTCATCACATTTCTTCTGGAGGGGGAGGTTCGAGTTCGTTTTAGAAAACAAATTTGCATGAAGATTCATTTGGTATTTTGCTGAAATTTCGTCGGCAATGCAGCTTCATATCACCTCGGTCGATTCTAGCCGCCAGGATTCCCATCGACCGTCAAGCGACGATTCGATGATTCGCCGATCCCGAGGGTGATTTATTACAGTGACGACGCAAAATGCCCATACTGCTAAGCATATGCTATCATTATCTATTTTTATCGTCAGCCGGCAAACTTCACACACACACACACAGGTGTGGTGTCGACAACCAAATGCAACCATGTAACCGAATCGAATAGAAGATATATCTCATATAAATTATACCTACATATTATAATAGATCTACACATATCGGCCAGCCCAAACAATCATCATCTCTCCATACGGCAGCAAGCGACAGGAGTGATTTGTCCACCGTCGCCGGCCATCGCTGTCCATAACGCAACGGCACCGGACAGCTAGCAATTGGCTTCTATGGGCAGGTGTTGGCGCTGACGATCGACTATGAACCTATTGCCTCGTTCAAAAATGCCAATCACTGGCTGATTCAGCGACGGATCCAATTCCAAGCCCGTTCCTCGATCGCGAATTGGCGGCGGCGGCGGCGGATGTCGCCACATCGAACAACGGACATCGTTCGCTGCCGTCCCTTCTCCTCTTGCCGTAATCGTACCACGGATGTACGACACGGCGATACATTCAATCGAAATCGAAATTTCCTCGTTGTTAGAGGAGCGATCGGCTGCACTGCAGGGTCCCTCTTGCCTGCACTCTCTGTCGGCGATCGTTGCATGGCAGCGACGCGACGAATCACCCGTAGCAGTAGCAGCAGCAGCAGCTGCAGATAATACAACTTTTCACAATGATCATGTGTGATGATTATGATGACGACGTTGTGAGACTGTGGTCATTTTGCTGTTGTTGTGGGTGTTGTTGTTGCTGCTGCTGCTGTAGCTGCTGTGCACTGCTGATAGACAGAGAACTGGTGTGATGTTGGCCAAAGTATAAAACTGCCACCCTTATCAAAGATCCCCACAACTCGTCATCATCGTCACACACGACACTATTATAAGAGAGGCTTCGATGTGGCTTGGCAACCGGCTGCCGGTTCGTTCGGCCGTCCGTCTGATTGATGCCACTGCACAAGGCCCATACAGAGCATGCGTTTGGGTTGTGCTGCTGCTGGTACTGTTCCTGTAGAGGATTCGCAGGAAGAACATGTCCATCCGTCGCATACGACACCAGGAGTGATACAGCGCGCACACAATCCCTTATGTGGCAACCAAATATTCCTGGTGAAGCTGTTTTCTATCGCCGTTCGTGGTAATAACGGCCATTGACAATGACAAAATCTCACGGCAGCAGTTGCTGCTGCTGCTGCTGCTCGGGAAATTTTCGGATTCGCTAAAAACGTTCTCGCGTACCACTTACACGTAGACATTAACCAATTGACGGCCCCTCGATAAAAACAATTGCATCAGACATTTTACTATCTGAGGTAGACGGCTTCAGGGAGATTATCGAGCGGTGAAGGTTCATGGTAAAACAGAGGTACATATATATATATATATACCTCATGTGAACATGCTTCATAAAGGATGCATATTTCATTAGCAAAGCGGTTTCCATAGAAGCAGAGAAAATTACCTAAGTCGCTGTGGTTACCACCATAATGAAGAGATTTTAGGCTCCACTTAAGTATGAAAATGGCCATCATTACACGGTATCACTAGTGAGGATTTAGGTGGCGGCGACAGAGTTCTCGTCTGTCAAATCTGACAAGATTGGCCAACCCGTAGACATCACTCGTTCGCGTAGCATTCACGTCGTGTTGATCAACCAGTTGACGAATCCAGGACAGACGTGACACGATTTTCTATAGCGGCTAGTCAATAGCGGCATATGGAATATATGAACAATAGCGTTGATTCGGGGCTGATCACTGACGGCGCCCACAAACAATATTTGAGAGGTTGAAAACCAATTCGCGTCGCTAAAATGAAAGTATCGCCTCTCAGCGGATAGGCTCAACAAATGACGAATTGCAATGGCGAATCGCTGGTGTTGTCAGTCAACTTGCGAATGTGATATATATCTATTTTAATAAGAATAATAATAACGATAATAATACTAATAATAATAATAATAATAATAATAATAATAATAATAATAATAATAATAACGATAATAATAATAAAGAGATCATTCACAAAAAAAAACACAATATGCGAACATTCGATAGGATTCTTCGCTGCAAGTTTTATGACGCTATTGTTTTTTTAAATGGTGTCATTGCCCCCGAGGTAAACCATGATCGGGACGCACAGTGGTCTGTACTAAATGTTATTTGAATGTACTGGTTTAAACGACAAACTCAGCCAATTTCGGAACGATGTCCTGTAAACCTGCTAGAGATGTACTCATCTTAATCAAGAGCGCGCAATCGCCGCTAAACAAGCTATACAATGCGGCAAATAGCCATTATATAACGATATTCTCATAAATATGCGAATTAATCGAACGATTAGTCCCCAAGACACTGCTCTTTTCAATAGAACAGCTATGAGCCGTACGGCGTTACGGCTAGCTTTTGTAGCTCAGATACAGCTACCTGTTGGGCAAACCAGAATAATTGCATATATACAGCAAACATGCGTTTGTCCACATGCGCTTTCATAGGGATTAAGGTGAACGTCAAGTCAAACTCAAATGACAATACAAATGGCACCACCTCATAAAACGCCTGTGGCGTTTTCCCAAGAGTTGCTACATCTCCCTGCAGATTCGTCACAAGCAACCGAATAGGACACTGGACGGGGCTGTTCCCCCTACTCAAGTAAAGTTGTTTGTCCGAACGGACTTTCATGAACGCGTCTTCCCAGGAAGACGGAAGTCCAATCGACGCCAATCGACTCCTTGATGACGTCTATACCCCTATGGATGGGAGCAGGCGGACCAATCGGCACGTTGACATCGCCGTGCTCTCGGATCGATCAGGAGGCGAAGCCGTGGGAGGCATCAGAGACGAGATACATCTTTGCCAAACACGTGTACGAACAGCCAGCGGACGAAGTAGACAGCTGGGTAATCAGCTGGGGAGGCGGGGGGTGATGCCAGTGCGTCGATGGCGTGATGAAACTACGGTGTTCTTATGTACGTAACCCTAAGACCCGGTGGGCAACGGTGAAATCCACTGCCGTGGATTAACCAGAGGAAGCACCCCGCTCTTTCGTTAGCAGCCAGCTCCGAACAGCCGCATCGATTGCTTCAAGTGCATTATAGCTGCTTCCCTTGATCAGCGAATTGTCTGATTAACATTTATGTGGCTGCCGCTGTACAGAGGCGCCGATGGCAACGACTTGAGTCATTTGCGTAAATTGAATCTTAGGCCTGGGTGGACTATTCCCTACGGGGACACAGTCGGCCTATGGGTCCTCTCAGCCTGTGGCTGATGAGAGCCACGATGATCATGACGACATTGAGGCATTACATTTATTTATTATATCATTACATTTAATAATAAGAACGATAATAGAATGGAATTCATTGCACGCAAGGCTCCTTTCATCGATCAATCTGTGATTAATTGCTTGGTATGCTAATCAGCATTTGGAGATATTCTATGTTCGAGTAGTTAAACAGTTGGTGGAACAACACGAAATATTCATCTAGCTCCGGATTCGATTTAGGGGGCCAGCGACCTATGCAATGTGTTTCTCCGAGTGCTCTTCCTATTCTAGAAACAAGCGTTTATCCAGGCAATCTTCACAATGGCAGTGCACAATTGCAAAGAGCCGTGGTATCTCTGGCAAACTCGCTAATTAATAATATATTAATTTTGCATTATTCCTCTCTTGCCCCCTCGTCACACTCACGCAGCATCAAGCGTGATTAGATCATCACAATTCTCTTAATTAGATTGTGACTCTTAAATACATTGTATCGCTGCATCTTTCACAGGAGCAAGGCTGAAGAAGGCCTCGCTCCGGGGCGACCTCAATACTTATCGGATTAAGTACCCAATCCGGTGTTTGTGATGTAATCTGTCCGGCCGGATTTGTTACAGATCTTGCCAGAAATCGAAGTATTGCCGCAGCGTGCAGCGTCCGGGATAGAGATAGACTCTCAATAGAGGATGATTTTAGTAGGCAGAGTCGTTTTGTCATCTACACCAACCCTTCATTGGCCCGGCCAACTTTTGTTAGCGATTGGAACGTCTCCGTGGGTTCGAGGACAATTTCCTCCCCTTAAATAAAAAAGGGTCCCTTCGGCCATACGAACTAACTTGTCACACTGATTGTTGTTTAGCCCCTGTATATGTTAGGTTTTGCTACCTCGGTTCACGTGTCAACGTGTCAACAACGGTGAGTTTGGAGCAAGCAGAAAAGTATCACACGAAATGTACCAATATCAACCTGTTTTAGCAGAAAACTCGAAAAGCATTTTCAAGCTTGAGCGATTGATTGAGAGAAAAACTGCCCCAAACATTAATCACCAAAAAGGAATACACTAATAATCATACTTCTATAGCCCGTTAGGCTAGATTTTCCTTACGTTGTCATATGCCGCTTACGATACTAAAGTATTATACTATTTCAATAACAGTAACAATAATAATAGTTGAACACTAGGCAGATTCATTGCGTACCAAATACGAGACTTAAAAATACGTATTACGATTATCAACGACTCACAGATGTGCGTCAGTTCATTGCTTGCTATGAGACCCATTGCGTCGCCCCCTGCAACGAACGACTTGTCATCATTCCCGATGATTGCCCGTACGCCGTTGTCTCTTTGTCCACATCGAGTGAAGATGTTCAGTTCCACCTTGTGTGTCCGTTTAGCATCGATGCTGTTTGCTGTCTGCACTTCCAGATGTGTTATTATCTCCGTCGGTTGGTCGCCCTTCGTTGGAAACCTCCCGAACTGCTTGTCGTATTCAGCAGTGAATGGAAGACAATGACAAATCAAAGGCTTTCCTCTAGGGGGTCCTCCAGCGGACAGGCGGACGAACTCCTCGTCTTAAGCTCCTCGTACGACTGTCGATTCGAAGTTTGTCCTGCCACAGTCCGTGTTGACATCTCGGGATCGCCACAATCATCGTTTCTGATGGAGATCGGTGACGGCCTAAAGCGTTTCAAGCAATTCAAATGCTTTGTGCCCGATACCGAGCTTCCAGAACAATGACGGTGACTAGCGCCGCCGAAAAACTGGCCCTTCTAAAATATAATGGGCATTTTGAACCTGTTCCTTTAGCAAGTACAAACAATCTTATGATTTTGATTGATGCTGATGTTGCTTTATGCGCAATTTTAATAACTGTGTGTAAAACATGTATATAGCTCATTGCCACCCTATGCCAGCTATTGACGTACGGTGGCTATTCATATTTCGGCGCTGGGCATCGGAACAAGCCTCTCCGACAAGACCTGTTCTATATAGGCTACATGTTCTGTATGGGTGGACTTTCATGATCGATTTTCGATTATCTCGATCAGGTCGAGTGGCCAGTGGACAAGGAGATCGCCAGCGGGCTTAACGTCAGCCGTTCACAATTACTTAGCTATGTGTCCACTATGGAAAGCCAACAAGAAATACTGACCCGTCCAACGTGAGGATCTGTCTTTCGTTGTCCCAATCGAAATTGAGCCACGACGCCCGTTGTATCCCACGATTTCAATACTACGGCATCAATCTCATGACGAGATGACGCTCAAAGCGCCACCTTATCATGATTATTTGATATATCCTACGAATTCTAATGATGCCCACCTATACGCCAGACGATTTGTGGAACGCGTCAGCAACACAAGCGAGAATGAAGCTTCTTGTCGGGACGTTCCGACAATCCTCCACGCTGCCTCACGCGTGTCCCTACCACCGTACAGCTCCTGTTCAGGTCGCAACTGAGCATGCTCTATCGCTTCGCTGTTACCAATTGGAAAAGCTCTTTCTCGACAACGACTACATCGACTGTTTGGTTCATCTGCATGGCTAGAAATTGCGGTGTACAGCAGTGCTTGTGGCGGTGGTGGTGGTGGCGGCCCCAGCAGCAGCAGCAACAACGGCAGCTCAGACGAAACAATGTTCAGCGGTAATGGGTCTGACATCAGTCGAGCTAACACATCGACAGGTGGCAATCTCTCGCGTGTGCCATTATTATTATTATTATTATACAAGTAGGTTGTACGTGGTGAGAGAGCACACTGAAAACAAGCAGCATCTATCAGATGCAGATTGCGCACTTTTGATGGGCCCTGCGTCGCAGTGCTCGTCAGGACGCGTAGCTGTGCTCGCTTCCTGCTCTCGGTTGCTGAGTCGGTTTGGGTTGGATACATCAGCATTTCTTTCGATTGTTGCTGCTGCTGCTGCTGCTAGCAGTGGTAACGACGTAAGCAAGAGTTGGCTTTTCATATTCTCGTTTCCAACAACTGCTCTGATCTATCTCATTTTGGTTTTGACATTTGAGAGACAACTGTTCAATATCGGATTGATATATTATAGGCCCGGATCATACGAGGGGTCATTCGTTTTCAAGCGAGCTCTCAAACTCAAGATAATGTCAATTGATCATCAATCAAGGTAGCGAGCGCATTTTAATTAGTAGAATGTATCAGCAGATATGGAGGCACGCAACTGAATATTAACAATAATCGTCATTGTTATCATTTATAACCACGTTCTCATGTTACGTTCACATAATTATAATAGTAATAGCTATTAAAGCAATAAGAAAAATCATAGGCTCGTTTTCAAATGACCCCAATTATATGTCATCCACTGCGTGGTTGGTTGGCTGGTTCCCGTACAGGCCCTTGGCGAAGGCAGACGAACCCGTGCAATATCAACAACCATTCAATGCACACTGTGGTCAATGGCCGCATATTCTCGCCCGCTGGTAACAATAGGCGACTATATCCTCAATAAACAGCAGCAAGTCGAACAAAGAAAGGAGAAATCTCTGATTATACAACAATAAAAATCCAGGCCCACAAATATCTAGTGCTTTAAAGTGAGCGAACACTGTATCTCACGAGGGGCGTCTCGAATCAGCCACCGCTCGACGCCACCTTAATCATTCACAAATGGGCGACTCGCGTCACGCCTGGTACTGTCGGATTCGCCGGATGTCCTTCGTGCGACCGCCGCCGCCTCGCGGCAGAACCCATTGCGAGCCTGGCCGTCCGCTCACTGAGCAAGCCGTGGTTTACCACCGAGGTGTCTTCTGCTAGGCTTCTTGAACTGCGTCGTCACTGCCATCATGACCGTCCTTATACGGTGAGATGGGGAGAAAGATGGGATTCACAATTCGAATCACGACGCTCGCAGATGCAAACTCGCCCATTGAGTGGATACGAGATAAAGATCGCACTAAAACAACACGATGTATTTGACAGACAATGGTATACATCATGCTACATGTATGCGTACACTTGGGTGACTTGTGTACTGTTTGTGTCGTTCACTGTTATTTTCTTTGATTGTATCAGATTTAATATAATAATAATAATAATAATAATACGAGATACAGACGGAAACGCCACTGAACGAATTTCTATGTATAATATATATATATATATATATATATATATATATAACGCAAAACATTCTGTCCGAAAACTCCAGATGTCATAATAATAGTGGTCGGTGGAATTTTGGCCAATCCGAAGCATGAAGTGCTTTAAGAGGTGGATAAACGAGGCCAACAGGATAAATGGTTTACGCTACCGAATTTGACATCAACGTCAACCTCCTCCTCTCTCTCACTTCTTATATATATATATATATATATATATATTCATTCGTTATCATTAGATCGTGTCATTCTGATATTGCCAGTAATAGGCGATGATGTAGACATCAGCTGGTCAGGTCACGCCACATCATGTGATGAGAGCTTCTGACTAGATAGTCTAATAGAATGCACAGCCCTCGCGTTATACCGACCCACAGATAGTCTTCGACCCTGCCTCCTATACTTAACCGAGTTTCTTCGTTACTCACCTATTGACAAGACACTATTAAGTAGGCAGTTAGAGCCCCTGGGCGTATATATATATATATAGACATATATATGCACAATAGATAGCTGGCAAGCAAATGTTGACACACAGAAAGATAGAGAGATCGGCCAGCTGATCGATCGACTCATAAACAGATATCCAATCGAGGAAACAGAGTAACAAAGAAACAGTTAAGATAATTAGTTTTGGCGAGAGAACGCCGCGATAGAAAACACTGCTGGGATGATAAGAGAAGAAATGGTTAGTGAGCGGAAACGTTCACGAATAGAGGTCAGGGAGCGACATGTAGATGGCACCCATCCACATGACCATAATGAGACAATAACTATAGAGGAACTATGAGTGGATGAGACCGCCCATGAAAGTCGTCGTTAGGTAGTCGGGTAGTGGCAAAACGAGTCACTTTAATACACTTGCCATAAAGCATTATCACTGATGATAATGAACGGCAGCGGAATCGATGTTCCGGATCAATGTTTCCACCTATTTCACCTGCATTGCGATTATGAACATACATCAACAAAGGAGGTAGAAAAGGTGGCGTGCAAACGGCAGAAAGAGCAGGGCCTTCGTGTCTCGACAACTGTCGATGCCCCTTCTACACGGCTGGTAATCGCTATACCATATATATATATATATATATATACCATCAGCACAATACTTAACACCACCACCACCACCGACGACATCCGTGTACTCAATGGTGGCATCGTTTGCTGCCGCTGCGAATCGTGATTAAATACATTATGCACGAGCATACTCCAACACAAAAAAAACACGTAAAAATACGAAGCATTTCTTCGATTTCAGCAAAAACACGTTGTTCTTTGCTGACCAAAGGGGCGCCAAATAGGAGCACCTTTATTGATCGGAGGCGACTACATCAATCGGAAATGAACACAAACTCCTTCACATCAGCGCAATAAGAACGATTCGACACTTCGTTATCATCAAATTTCCCCTCCTTATTTTTCTCCTTGATTTTCTGCATCGTCACCAGTCGCTGGCGTTCATCAACCTCAACATCAGCTTTGCCGGTGCATCTCAGCGACATTATCGCCGGCACCATCCCCACTTTTGCCGCTGGGCACTGTCTCGCTCCGCGTCTGGGCTTCGCCATTAATAGCTAGCTTAATTTCGGTTGAGTTTGGTGGCGTTTGGTCGATAGAAATAAATGATTACATCAAAGAAATAAATAAAGTCGACACTTGAGCCATCCGGGCAACAACAAACACTCAGCAGCGATGCGCCCCCTGCATCGTAACCGTGAGTCGGTTCTCCCTCCGGCCGCGTACGAAAGTCCCGAGTTCAAGACACCTCCCGAGCCGAACGGCGGTAGAAGTGGCGGTAAGTGAAGTCGACGAAGTCGCTGAAGTAATAAATATCCTTCATTATTCATCTATTTCATTTAATACCTCTATAGACAGACGAAATATATATATATATATATATCTGCCGACAGACAACGCCGCTGGATAATGTTACGTCGCATCGGGTCTGGATCTGCCGAACGCGCGGGCGGCGATCGACATCAGCGAGCCGCTTGAAAGCAGCCCGCCGTTGTTAATCTCTAAATCGACGAAAGAGTGTATTTCCTAGGACAGCCTTCGAGAAGAGACAATGAGTCGGGGGCAAGCCTCGGGGGCGAAACGGCCATCTGGAAGAATCTCTCGCACAGTCAAACAGACGACGCTTCGACGAACTTCGTGACAGGAAGCTAAACGGGCGGATACTTAGCTAACACCTCATATTTACACCACACCCCCGAACGCGCTGACCCCCCAGATCGGCCACAACGTGCCACAAAACGTCACTGTCATCCAGCAGAGACACATCGTCGCATCACCATTATCATCAAAAGGCAGCGGCGGAGGCGGCGGCGGAGGAAGCCACTCAACCAGAGAATGAAAGGGTTAGACGCGGGCGCAGGCATAAACAGCCGGACTGATGCACAAATGACTGACTGATTGTCGGTGGTGATTCTATTCTCGGGCTCGGTTTTTTGTTGCCAGCTGCCCATCCCGACTTCTTCCTCATCTTCGACTGAAGCCTGGCGGCGGTGACGCGACGCTGGCCGGTCGAATTTGAAGAGTTTCCGACCGCCGCTGTCGTCGCCGTCCGCCACCGCCGCTGCCGCTTACGGCCCTCGTTCTGAGGGACGCCACCGCCACGGGAAATTTCGATAGCCACTCGAATGCGAACGCACCAAATCGCCGCATTAATGAGCCAAACGGATGTGACCATTGTACGTTGAACTGCAGACCGCTTGAACTTTGAGTGAATAGCGGAAATTCATATGAATGACAAAAAAAAATCACATGACGACGCCCGCCCACATTTGTTTTCGAAATGTCGCTCATGTTCTGCAGCAGTGTGAAGAAAAAGCTTCGGGTGAAATATCAATCAATCGATCAATCAATCATATAAGTTGTTTACTTACGTAACTGCAATTGTACAAAATGCTTAAGCTCTCGTTAAGGAGTACTCAAGAACAAGGTTGTCCACCGGCGGCGTTCTTGCAGTTACCGACGATTTTGGTCAAGGCAATTCGAATTTGGGTGTACGCGCCCAATCGTCCGTTACGGATTGCCATTCGCTCGTAACACGAAAAATCTCACACATCAATCTATCTCCATTCGTTCATTTAATATTAATGATTAAATATTAGATAAGGGAGTATTATTAATATTATTGCCATATCACGACATTTACGTCAGGTGTTCCAACCAAGACATTTCAACGCATTTCTCTCGCTCCCGAGTCTTGTTAACCCCGTACCAATGCGCCACCTTAACAACACAGCGCTACAGCTCAAGGCTTAGTAATAATACGTGCACTAATGTGAAAAAATCAATTCCACGCACGAATAGCGATATTCTGTACTTTTCCTCTTTGCGATGCGCGGTCAGATCCACCCGCGGTTAGTCTGTATGGCGGTGGTGGTTCGCTTCAGATAGCCACACAATAGTTGGAGAAATCCTCGAGCCATTACAGGTCCACACAGCTACATGCACAGGCTCACAGGTCACAGCAGGTTAGAAGAACAGCGCTTCTTCTTCGGCTGCTGCTTTGTGATCCGCTGGATTATATTATTATTATTATCCACTTTATTGCCTCAATGACCATCCCCCAAATAGGGTGATCACGCACGACCGCCAAACTCACTCACGAGTCGACGATATTTCGATGTAGCAACGATTGGTAACGACAATTGTTCATGAGACCAGCAACGATACCTTCTGATGTACACGATATATATATATATATATACACGCAGAAATTCACTGTCACTATCTGAATCAAATGTGGTCAGATATCTTAAGCAATCGCTTGATTCTATCAGCGTGTGTGATACGGCGATAACAATAGGTCGAAAATCATCCCAATAACAATTAGTCGTTAGTGCTGCCCCAAGGTCGTCCATGAACGTGCGCTTCAGTAACTTGCGACGCGTGAACGAGCGTCATGAGAAATCAAAAATATGACATGACGCCATGCAGTGTTTTCCGATCGCAGTGTGTCGCCATTCCTGATGGATAGATTCGTTTTCAGAATCCTCAATCGGGTATGCGGTTCTCAGAGACAGATGAGCCGGACAGCGCTCAGCTCAGAAAAAGAGAGCCTTCGGGGGTCTTGAGGAATCACCTCGAAGATGGACTGTTGACAGCATAAGTAATCATATATAATCGATTTGTGTAATGCCGAACTTGAAACCCAAGCACGAAAATAGACAGATGTTCATAACTGCTATCATCATTCGAGCGTTGGTCATGGTTTACCCAACAACGGCTAGATTTACAAAACGGTTTGTATTTAGGGGTTCGTCTTACGAAGCAATGCTAAAAGCAGTTGTACCGTGGACGTCAAATATTGGCTGAGAGTCAGCCCGAAAGCCTCTCAGGTTTACTAAACGGATCATTGTTCAGAGTTCTCACCGACTATAGCGGTAGCTATTATAGCTATTAATTTGAATCGAACTAATATTATATATATATATATATATATATATACATATATTTGAGAAATCTGCATACCCATATGCGACGTTGCCCTTGAGCGACTCCTCCGTAAAAAGGCTTTGCACCAAGAAGGAACACACCGTCGGTTGCACATCATTATAAATCAACACCACATTATACAATTATCGAATCCACCAGAAGTCCGAACATAGATTTTATGCAACAACGCACACATACATCCGAGACATTATGGTTGAACAACCTGAGGACGATCGTCTTCACCGATCTCATGTTGATTCTGCCCGATGAGACTCCGAACAGCGGAGACCGATTTCTGTGGACACACCGATGGCGAACTAATGTTCTTCTGAGTACTATCGCATGTCTACATAGTCCAGCAGCATAACAATACAGTATTACGTCCTCTAATAAATATTATATATTATTCGTTTTGATCGAGACAACGACGCCCAACGCGCTTACGCCTGTTTCACCTCTGCGACATCGATAACGATCTCATCATAAACAACCCACGTCAGAACAGCAACAACAACAACAGCAGCCCCTTTCTTCACCACGATCCGAATACCAACTCAACGGGGCTCTGCGCTCCTCAGCAGTATTCAGCTGGCGTTCGGCCATATTCTCTGTGGTGTCATTTTCTGTGAGCGAGTCAGGAGCAACACCCTACCGATTCGTCATATAAAGGAAGCGTTGCCTTCCGCCAATGACAACTGCAACAATTTTTAAGGATCGGCCTATGATGGTTAGTTTCCGCTTGAATGTCTGTCGAATGTTTACTCAATGCTGTTTGAGCCGCGTTTAATGTACGTTTTCGAAATGGGTAAAGGTAAAAGGTAAAGGTTTCATTGGTTTATTAAGGGAGCTGCAATTGTTACAATGCTTAAGCTCTCTTATATGTCACACAGCAGGGCTCGAACCTACGGCCTCTGGCTTCCAATAGCCAGAGACTTAGCCGTCCGAGCCACCTAAGCGCTGACGTATGGGTATCGTATCTGTTTCGCTTGTGCTCGTTGACAACATGATCAGCTGCAGATGCCTAGACGAGAGGGTAATTGTTTAACAGGGGTTTATTTTCGACAGGGGAACGTGTCGATGATCTCGGTGGTCACCCGTCTTCAGTCGTTGTTCACTCTTCCGAATGTCGGACGGCGGCTAGAAAATAGAGTCGCTGCCGGGTGCTCTTCTCATCAAAGCAGTTCACATCCTGCAGTTGGCGATGAGACGCCACCCTGATACCAACAACAAGCATCTGTCGTGACTGGCATACAAACACACGCACACAAACGTACACCGATAGCGCCAGCGTTTAGGAGAAACGGTGGTGAAGTTGTGCTGCCACTAGTTAACTTCACTGACCCCTCCCGATCACGGAGGTGTCCGTCTCCACATGTCCACTTGCGCGTGTGCTAGACCCCTGACCTCGGACCGCCGCACAGTGCCGCCCGCGTTCAGCAGGACCACACCACATACAGCCGTGCCCGATACGCCAGGCAGCAGCAACAACAACCACAGCAGCAACAGCAACAACAAAAGCAGCAGCAGTAGCAATTCTCTTCGCTGGGTGGGTCGCTTTCGAGCCAACTGCTGGTTGGCTGTATGGTTGTTGCTTCAACATCTCATTCATTTACATTACGTGAGCGTCTCAGCCAACGGAGTATGTACTGTGTCTTAATGCCAGATGTTATCCGGATGTGAAGCAATAGCTATGCAGTAATATGACATCGCCCAGACCGTCTCTATTGCCATATATGGTCTATCTAGCATGTCCATATCAGACGCCATCCATGTCAAGCAACTATTGCCACCATGTTCAGCATTTGCACCTCGCCGTATGAGGTGCACACGACACCTTCACACACACCAATAGGTGGTCTAATGACAAATGGCTGAAAATCATAATGCTATGACAGTAGTACCGACGAGAAGTGCGGTCGTTCGCCGATCGATTTCTGGGTCCGTCGGCCAGCCAGACTCTGCACTTGTCGTCGTCGTCATCATTACCCCGACGTATCGCCGCTGGGAGACGAAGTTAGAGAGAAGGAGGGATCACGGAACGGAGACACTGAACTAAAGAGAACTGAGCATCGAAGAAGCGCGAGATCGCCCATTCGCTGAAGCTCAGAACAGAAGGAAATTTCTGTCTGGCATTTTGAGTCGCTTGCCCGTGAAGATGTCGAATATCCCCTCGGCAACGGCGTTCGCGACGAAGAAAAAGATGACTAAGAACAAGTCCTACATCACTGGAGCAACCGCCATTTGTGTTCTGTTTAGCGCAACAACAGCAGCAGCAACAACAGCTACTACAGCGGCTACTTCAGCAACAGCAAGCAGCAGCCGAATCAGCCGTAACAGCATCAACTGACCAAGTTACTGAAGTCACTAGCCAAGTTGGGCCGCTGGTGGCGACGTCGAAATGGCGAATGCAGATCATCACTCAAGCTGGTGGCTTGTTGCAGCAGCAGCTGCAGCAGCAGCCGTGTAAGGCAATTGCCGTGAATAGTCCGAATGGGTGTCCGCCAGCGGCAATGGCATAATTCTGCAGAGTGGCAAATGCCGTTCGGCGTCCTGCAGTTGCCGTGGTCGAGCTGTGGATAGAGGGCAACATCGCCTACAACTGTCCCGCGCAAGGTCGTCCGCTGTCAGCGAATACTGTGACTGTCTGTCAGATTGTGGCTGCCGCCGCGGTTGCTACTGGATATCGAGATGAAACAGGCTGTGACGAATTGGCGAAGTGACATTTTGAAACATCTTTTAGGGGAGTGTCAATTACACCCGGAGAGTTCACGGTGAAATTACGTAGAATTAGGTGTCCGCTAGGTAGCATACACGGAACTCGATTGAACTCGACAATTTCAGATGCGTAATAACAACAGCATGTTAAAAAAGACAGTACCCGTTGTTCCGATTGTTTAGGAATGGCTAATGTTTTCTTTTTTTTATCCAGCCCATTGTGTCGCTTTAGAACATTAGTTCACTTATCCCTATTCAGATGTTTATACGATGACATCTACTAGGATCTAGCTAGCCATTACACATACTAGATGTCAGTTATTTCCAACAAACGTTTCATGTCTACCTTTCACGATAGCACGCCGTAATGAATTTGCAGCTTTGAGCCTCTCACCACCTACTAATGCATATATTGCGCATGCGCCGTATTTGATATTTTGATAAGAATCTTGTCAATTGCGTCTCATCAAGCATCATTCTCGCCCCAGCACACACACACACACACACAGACACTTCACTGCGAATTCAGTCGGCTGTATCGGCCACGATCATTACGATCGAGCTAGACGACTCTTCAGGCGCTCATACTTGATCAGTGATTCTGATCTGACAGCACCAAATCAGAACTAATGTTAGGCGGTGTTTCCTCATGGAACAAATCCAGGAAAGTCTGTCCTACCTTCATTCTCTCCCTCCCTCTCTGTCTCTCTTGGTCCTCCACCATGTGCACAAGCAGCTTGCGCTAGCTTGTGGAAGAGTGGTTTGTTGACGCTGCTGCTGCTGCTGCTGTTGTTGTTGCTGCTGCTCGTGTGGTTGTTGTTGTTGTTGTTGTTGGTGGTGGTGTCTCCATTGAAATGTTTGCAGTTGTTGCTGCTGCTGCTGCTTCTCCTGCTGCTGCTGGGTTTCGTTTTTCGCAGCAGAGTGCCACTGCTTCGAAAGGCCTTCGACGGGACATCCTCCCGCGAGCACCCATACAGACAGGATAACTACAGAACACCACAGCAGCAGCAGCAGCAAACGTTGACACAAACGACGGCAGGGGGGGACATTCGAAGAAGCGTAACACGAGTAGTACTAGTAGTAGTAGCCGCAGTAGTGATACAGCATCAGATAAGAGAAGAAAAAGGCCGTTCGCTTTTTTTTGCAGCAGAGGCCCCCCCGTCTTCGCCGCCGCCACCACTGCCGCCACCGTTGCTTTCGACATCGAAGAAGTTCGTAGATAGAAGTATAATACAGCCCCCTCTCTTCCGACATGCTCCTGTTGTAGCAGCAGAGGCGGCAGCTACCGTTGTTCTCGGTCAATTTGCCTTCTGTTAAGGCAACTGCACACCAGCAACAACTGCACCACCCTCAGCCGCACCAACAACAACAGCAACAAATAAGACTTCTACTAAGCACTACTCGGTCGTTAGTAGCGGCGACGCCCGGTGTATTGAAGCATTCGAGGCATCGGCATGCTGCTCTTCTTCACTCTGAGATTGTATCAATTTCTGAGTAATTGTACGAAACAATTCGAATCGAACAGATCATATCAGGTCACTTTCTACAGCAATATGACAGGAGGTGTCGAAAGTTAGAATCAGCTCATTGATTCATGCGATAATGGAATTGAACACGACCTGTCGTTTAACTATCGATTATTATGGGTGCCAAGGGTGCACTGCACACCTGACACATTCCCATTTTCTAGCGTGCCGTGTAACCTCAGCATTGGTATTCATTCAGAGACGTAGCAACGTTCGGCGCCTCTGATCACTAAATATAACACAATGACAATTCGCATTGCTTGTATGCTTTTTCGGATTGCAATTCGCCTCGTGCCAATGGCCACAAAGACATCGAATGGATTTCGGTCGGCTTCGGTAAGCACCCGCCAAAAGTCATTCGCTACTCGTTGAGCTACTTGGGCCAGGTTAAGTTTTTGTCGGATTTCTGTTTTACAGGGGGACATAAAAACGCATATGTTTATAGAACAACAAGCAAGATTGCATTTGGAAGAGAACAACGAGTGGCCACTACTGCTGCTGCCGCTACCACCGACGATGAATTCAAATTATGACAGACTGCCGGCGTTTGCCCAAGCGAATGCGAAGCTGGAACACGATAGGATCTTCTGGAATCGAGATCCCACCGCATTTCCTTCTATATGATAGCCCAGTACCAGGGGGCACTAGTAGCTGCTATCTACCTATAGTAAATAGGTGGCACGAAGCAGGATTTATTATGGAAGTTCCCATCGTTTCTCGCCTCCGAGGCGGCTGTTTTCCATCGCGGGGTCGCCGGGATGGTCGCCATTCGGGTTCCACCAACTATCCGGCGTTATCCTCGCCTCTCGTTCATATCTGCACGGACACTTGCATCCGATCATCAAGCGAAGGCGAAGCCCACCCACCCACTCGCTGTGATCGCAGTCACATCACCACCACCACCGCAGCAGCAGCTTGCTCCGTCATCCCATCCCAATTACTGTTGTCTGTTCGCTCCGCTAGCAGGATATCGACTAGGACTGGCGAGATAATATAGCATTGTAGTTTCTTTCGCCTTGGCCGTCCGCCGTTTATCGACGGACTCATTTTAGCCCACCAGCGTATGCACGAAGCAGCGCGGACACCGTGGGCCGAACGACCTACCAGACGCGATCTCAGATCAATAGACGAATAGTCAGATATGATAGATAGAATAGATCAACACCGTTGGAATTGAATATCAGAGGAACTCAACACCAAGAAAATTATGGATACATACATGGGCGCTTAGAGGCAGCATCGCGCGGGCGGAATCAGTAACCCGGCCACCTCGTCTCATCTTGGACGGCACCGACCCCCCCCCTTGCGCATCCGACATCCGATTGGATTGAAGACAACACATTTGGCACTAGCTCATTACACTAGGTCACACACGGAAACACGCAACGGCAACAATTTCTGATCAGCATCATTTTATATCATCTGCATCAGGATCACCGTTAGCACACGGGGCATTACTGTCAGGCTATCTGTGTCAATGGGCGAGAGGCATCGATACTGATTGCCGCGGAAACGGTGGTCGTGCTGAATAGGATTCGTTTTCTTTATACATTTTCAATATATAATTGTTAAGGGCTAAGTAACGATCATGCAAATACACATGCATATTTAGTTCGTCATACTCATAATCGACTATAGAGTCACGCAATACGAGTACATAAAGACGAATCGCTTACGAATCTCGATTGATAACGAAAATCGTTTGAGCACCTGGTAACCCCCGTCCGGACCTGTTTCATACCCATAGAACAACAGCAAGTTCTCGACCAGCAGTTTACTCGACGGCAAGGATCGTTCGCTCCAATCAAGTTACATACCCGCATGGCCCGTCCGGAGTTCGAAGTGGCGCTCAGGTGAGATCGCAGCTGTATGCCGCTTAGATCGTCGGTGGCGTTGTCGACAACCGTCTCTTGACAATTCGCCCCCTACCAGTGACAAACCGAGGTACAACATGTTGTTACATCACCATAATGCCATAGCACACAATAACTACACGTGCCATGGCGACGACCGGCCCCGGTTACAGCGGCAGTGCATGGTCCCATAGGCAGCTAGCTTCTTGCATTGTCCTTGTTGTTGACTCCATCATCCGTGAACCGGTGCGACAGGCCATGCGAGCGAGCAGTCTCCCAGTCAATTGGCTGTCTACATAACGGTCCCATTGTGGATATATACAGAAACACACGCACTCTAGCACAAACACACACATTTTTAGCATGGTCATATCATTCACACAGACGCGCACACAAAGTCGCTTTAAAACGAATGCGTCTCCGTCGAACGAACAATGAAAACCAATCAATACAACAGAAAGGAACACTAGACGAACCTAATGTAAAAACAACTGTGTGTATATATATATATATATAATTTTGTCCCGCGTAGAGAAGCCATCGAACTGCATTATTAGTTTGTTAATTTTGAGCCATTGCAACGGCTTTAACTATGTGAGCAAAATGTTGATTGATGTGCCCGATTCACGATTATGTCTAGTTGTACATTTCAACACAACACCCGCACTGCTTTACTGTCAGCGAAGGCAGGCGAAGGTAAACGAGAAATGAAATCGAATCAATGCCCGTCTATTAGTATGGCATTAAAAAATTTTCGAGGTATAAGAGATTTACGGCAACAGGCGCGCGACCCTCCAGGAAAATGATAGTATTTGTACGTTGTACGACTTCAAAAGCACTGACAGCTTTACCACAGCGTAAATTATCCTCGAGAACTACAAGGAAGTGTTCAGTCAATTCATATATATATATATTCTCTGTGTGAATGGACAGCCGCCACATGATAGAACAATAGAGTTACTTGAGAACAAACTAGGCTCTTGTAAAAGTCCGTAACCAAGCATGCGCCACCACCACCGACTTCGTAGGCTCTTGTAAAGTGTCAGAGAGAAGCCAACTATGTTGAGCAACGAAGTAAAGGAACACTGGATTACATGCCGACTTCGCCGAACGAGCAACGTCATTGATATGAGAGTTAAAATCCAGTGACGGTCTGACGACTACACTCAGATCCTGAAAAGTCTGCATTTTTCGATTGGAGACACAATTTAGATTATAAACAGCGTCATGATTGCCAGTCAAGATCAGAACGCGCTTGGACACGGGAATTAATTAGGTCAGGTTCACTGGACCATTTTGAGGCTTTGTTTCGCCTGATACACAACGCCTGGACTCTTCTTTGGGAAAGCCTAGCACACAATGAGTTCAAACGCTCGACGAAGCTACCAATTATGTTTCAATTAATCAGACAGTCACTGCTTACTTAGGGGATTTCATTAGCCAGCTGCATCCGTTATCTGCCTGTGTCCGTCCATAATACACAAAAAGACAATAACTGCAATACAAGGATAGTTGTTTGTTCGCCAAATATCGTTAGTGTCATAATCAGCTGTCCATGTTGATATCGATGGGGGAGTAACCAACAGCTGGCGGCGGGAATGGTCGTCGCTTGGCTCAATTATGAAAAGCTTAGCGTCGATCAAAGCCTTGTATAGCATTTTACCGAAAAGAGAATTCGCCATGGCGTCTCTTCGAATCAAAGTTCTGGGGAGTCAGTTATATTTCGACGCGTGAATCACGAGAAACACATCACGGAAAAGTGAATGTTCTTGCCTGTGTTCGCGACATCGCTCAATCGAACCGTGTTGTGCCGTCGGTGACACGCCAGGAAGACTCAATTTGAAGGGACGATATTGCTCACATATAATTACTCAGCTGGCAGGGTATGAATGAGCATTAGTTAGTCTCTTGTAGCGAAACTCAATATACTAAGAAGTTAAAAATGAAGTTACCTGTGCTTGGACAAATCCCAAAATCTCAATATGCCCCGCTGCATACAGCAGCCGTATCCATCATGCATAATAACAATAATATTATAGTAATATATAATAATAGTATAATCCATGTGGCGGCTGTTTATTTGAGTCACCCAAAATAGCGGTAGGTTCGATACTCCAAGCTGCATAGTGCTCCCAAGCATATTCCTATATGCGCACAGGTTACCGCCATTAAGTTGAAGAAAGATCGAATGTATAAGTGTAGTTTAAACAAACTGATACATTATCAGCTCGGAGTGCTCGCACGAGATTAAACAGGCCCACCCCCGTTGATTCCACCGATCTCGATCCAAGGACACACCATTTCCTGGTGGTTAGATAGCGAACGGAATATCCACCTTTGCTGATACGCCAGATGTGAAAACAGTCACCCACGCACGGATACACGAGATCGCGTAATAATAGACGCTTATTTTTATGGGGAGCTTTGATAGATGCACGTCACCGAGCCAATTGTTGGTGACTATGAGGTGTGGAACCCATTTTTCTCTTATCTGACTCTCGCTGACGTTCAGTGGCGACATGTCGGCCCTGCTGAACTTATCTGGAAGTTCTCCAAAAGGCTGCTATGTAAATGCAGGGCAATGGTATACTATATCCTAGCGAAACCGCCACATTTGTCGGGATCGAGCCGGCGACCACAAATGTTGCCGCTGTTCGTGCTTTTCATGGCAACCGCACACAGAGATTAGGGAGTTATTCACAAATCTATAAATTACTTGGCATTAATTACCTCGCTAAACAATAGATAGGCGCTACAGCCATTGTCACCGATTGTACCAGCCCACGGTTGTCAGTTGCCTTCCGCTTCGTCACCTCTTGCAACCACTCTCCTGCAGTATACAATCCAGCAACAGCAACAACAAATTGTCGTCGTCGTCATCAGCGGTGTTGGTGGCGATCAACAGAAGTCACTTAGTCAATAGTCTGTCGATCACATGATCCACCCTGCAGACTCTCTTCTGCCCTCTGTCCCGCTCTCTCAGCTGAGGCGAGTTGAAGGACGGGATACGAATGACCCAACAACAACAAATAGAGATCACGCGTTCAGAATAGATAGAACAAGATGGATGCGCGTCGATCCAGCATGAAACACATATGTGAGATATTACAGAGGACATCGGGAACAGATACGCTGACGGATAAATTCAAGCGATTTCATGCGAACGGGCAAACCGAGCGGGTTGACAAATTATATATATATATATATATATATATATATATTGACGGATGCAAGTGTCTGTGTACACACGCGAAATTGTCAAGGCGACCATCACACAAACGAGCCGCCGATCCGCAATTTAGCTAAAAGTCTGGCTAAAAATAATGTTATTATTTCCACCATTTTGTGTGTATGTGTTTGTGATCAACGACTTGTTTTCTCGCTGCCAAGACCAATACTTGCTCAGTTTGAAATATAATAATAATAATAATAATAATAAAGATAATATATTTGGTATGCGCATACAATAAAAAGGTCGCCGTTACAAAAGCAGAAAAAAGGCAGCGCTATTTGCCCTCTCAACGAATCTCGACCTTCAAAATTCGATGCCTCAATGCCAATGTCGGCGACTGGCAGCAACGCTGCGTTCAATATTGTCGTTAACACAGCTGTCTGCTGTTTACATAGACAAGTGACTTCGGAGTCGACCTTCTCCAAACGTCTCACTATGTTCGCGCTCTCTCTGCTAAGTGGGGAAAACTATGTTGCATGTGATGAATGCTACCTCCGATTCGGTTTCTCGCGTGTGCAATGCTTGCCTCAACTGTCCCAAGCAACAATCTACCATCAGCACTATCAGGGTGCCCCGGCAGGCATCGTGAAGCTATTGGGTTGTTTTTATCACAAACAATTGCTCACATCGTTTTGTTGGAATATTGCTCATACAAGAGCGATTTGTTGATTTGAAACCGAAAGTCGACTGCAGTGGCCGGCTTCGTGGAAAAATCAGACGATTAAGGGTGATCAATTAATTGGCTCGGATTAATCAAAGTGGCCACACGCGCTGCCGGGCGCATGTATTTCTATCGGAATCACAGGAGCAGCGAGCCACCGTTAGCCCTGCCGATTCAGATGAGTAAATCTTTCGAGTTAATACTCAGCCTTAAATGTTTAGCATTCACTGTAGAACCACTTTCAGCGTTGCCCCATAGGTGGGGCAACCCCCTTTGAACTTACGAGTATGCCACGGGGGTCGTCGAACGGTACACCCCCACGTGCCGCAGTGACATCTATCGTCGATGTACCACCCCACTGCAATGCCGGTGCCCATATGCGCCGAACAGCCTTTGATCCACGTAACTTTGCTGGGACCGTTCTCAAAATTCAATCCTGGTCCCCGTCGCATAACAATATATACAAACTCGCGAAGCGCGACTTCAGTTTCTCTCTCTCTCTATCTCTCTCTCTCTCTAGTTCTGGTTGTTGGAACGAGTGCTCTTTGGAAACTAGATCATCAGTTACCACTATATGTTATATGAACATTTTCCGCCATCCATAGACGTAGGACACAGCAATGTACAGCGGCATAGCCAAGGTATTCTCTGACCAGATTCATCACTCAACGCGCAGCCGTAAATCCCTTCGAGCGATTTCAAATCCCCACTACGCGATCTGCGCGATCTTCACACTAAATTTTCCGCTCAGCATCGTACATTAGCTTAGAATCCACCTCTCGGAACGGCTTAAATGGGCCAAGCGTGATGTCGACATCCTGGCATCGGCAATAAATAACATCCGGTAGAACGGTTACACACACACACACAGCGTCCGTCCTGTGTTGCTCTAATGATAATTCAACTACAGCGGCAGCAGCAGCAGCAGCATCGTTTGGCTATTTTTATTTTCAATTCGTTCGTATTTGAGGAGAAAACATCAACGCTATCGTTGCCGCCAACGATTTTCCGATAACTGCCCTTGACAACGCCACAACACGACGGGAATGGCAGGGGATAATCACGCGAAATTGGCCATAAATTTGTCACCGATCAGAGTCACGTCGGCGTGACCCTTGCCCTGCCGTACTCAAGGTAGTCGAATGCACGAGACGTAACAAGGTCGCGTGTGTACGCGGCCCGTTGAAAGATTGACTCCACTCGACTCGAGACTGAAACTTCGAATGAACGATACTCTTCTGCCGGCGTTCCATTGAATTTCACGTTTAACAGGTACGTTTGTAGTTGAAGTCTTTTTTTTTCCTTAGTTTCGAATGCAATTTAGTTTATATAATATGATAGTTTTCTTTATTGTCTCGGCTAATTACGATGTCACTAAATAAACGACGAACGAATCGCTGCCCAAAGGCCGCGATTCGATTTAAGAAATCCTCCCAAAATGCCATGCCGAAGTGGTCAGAAATAAGCTCCAAGCGTCGAACACCACAGGGCTTTTTTTTCTAGCGGACGTAACATATGTACATCGTCATATGTACCCAGCACAAATTTCACACCTCGTTGTTTGCGTGTTTTAATGGCTTCACACCACGGGGCAACCAGCAGTGGAAGACAATAGAAGATACTCGTTGCCATCTACTTACTATCGTTATAATAGTAATTTTCGACATACTAGCCACTAGTGAACAAAATAAGCGCTGCAATCATAGACTCAACGGCACGATGGCGGTGGCAGAGTTGTTAAGAAGCTGTGTCAAACAACACACATCTTCTTGGAAAGCCAACCAGCATCTAGCTACATAGGGGGCGACGTGAATAAAGACAGCAGTTTCACAATGAAACGTGCTATTTAGCTGTGGTCGTCTGCACACAGATGTCTATACAAAAAACATATAATATATACACACAGACGCACAGAGATCCACAGCGATGTTACAGAGAATAGATTCAGTCTCGCCTAACTTAGACGACATTTATCCCACTGCAAGCGTGAGCATGACGCGAACGATCTGGGGTGTTGGAATTAAAAATTGCGTCCAAATTACCCTCCGTTCCTTCAACTAACTACTGCAGCACCAGACACCCTGCTGGTGTAGTGGTGGTGCTGGTGGTGATGATGCTCAGATGTGTCGTGAAAGGTCCAGGGGTCGGCGCGACGCCTGGGGGCCTGACGCCTGCCATGAGACGACGCCGAGACTGACGGTGATCTATGGAACAAATGCATTTTTAGCAGCTCGTACCAATAATCACTGTAGGATCTATCTACATATGTCCACGTATCGCATCCGAGAAGCAGCAGCAGCAGCAAGAACAACAACATTGGTTCCTCTACCGGCTCGTTATCTGTCACTAAATCCCCTTAAATACAGGGTGTGTCCATTGTCCCTTGGTCAGCTTTGTCATCAGCTCCCTCGTCACGCTGAACACTTGGCATGCCACGTACATCGAGCATGCACATCTGTAGCAGGACGATGAGCAGCACAACAATGTTGACGATGACGACGAGCCTCACACATCGTCGAGCTCTCGCCGAACCCCGCATCCTTCTGATTTCTCGCTGCGTCTGATATTCATCTTCTGGTACCCACCACCACCATTATAATCATGATGAACCAGAATGGTGTCCGCCATCGCTGGTTCAGTAAGCGGAAACGGCAGAAACGCAGTGTAAGCAACAGGGACGGCAGTGGTGGTGGTAAGGATACCGGCAGCAGTAGTCTGAAGTCGCCTGTCGAAGACGACGTTCACCGCTTCCGAATCGGGTGACACTGGGGTGGTTTTACTCTGTTTGGCTTGGTCGGTCGGTCGGTCGGTCGGTCGGCCGGCCGGCGTTTCTATGCCTCGACACTGATTGTCACTGCTTGGCTCGCCGCAGTGGCGACTAGTCAAGCGAAACGCGTCCATATAGCAGCTGCTCAGGGGGAGGATTCACTACGGGCCGAGACAATTCACTTAGCTTGCATTTACGCACAGAGACGCCGCGCAGCGCAATGCAGAAATGACGCCGTTCAAATACAGCGCCAGCTCGAACGGGAAAAGATTCGCCGGTAAAAGGGTAAACTTCGAAACGCTTCAGGAACTCGTGCCAATGACAGTAAATATCGTTGACTTAGGTCCGTATCGGCCACGTTGAATTCGGTATTGTGATGGGTACAGACAGCACGAATGTGTCAACAAAACTGGTAACGACAATTATTAATCGCATGGCGATCGATATATATATATATATATGTATATATATATGCTACATTGAATGTATTGCGTAAGTCTCGCAGGGAGTAATAGACCAAGTGTATAGCATGATACACTGCATTCTTGGTACGGCTAGAATGCAGTGTATCATGTGCTCACTCACCTGACCGCGCGAAATCACATCGATTGAGACGGATTGGGGTTTGTCAAGGCCGGTAATGGCTTCGACCTTCACCTGATCCTGTTTATTGTCAGCTCAATACGACGAGGACACGTCTAGACACCCGTCGGCATTCACCATCGCCACCAGCACAATGCTTAAGAACCGCCGAACACTCGCTGAGCAAGTAAAGGTTTAATTTCCTTAGATGGGCACACCACCATTCGATGAAATCCGTCCCTAGCAGCCAGCAATACTAGCATCCAATGGTGGACTATGGACACGTGAACAAATCACAGGGCGATACATACACTTTGAGAGATGGGGGTATCGATAGTCTGCGGACGAAACCAGCACATCGGTGTGTCACATCGGTCTGCACGGAGCAGTTGTCGTTGTCTATAGATCGATGTGACATTAATCGCTGTTGATCACATTGATGTCTTCGGTGGCGACAAAGCGACCGTGCTAGTTCTCCGCGTTGTGACGGGCTGCTGTCAACGGGCACCGCGCCAGCCCGATTCGCTGTACACCTCCGGTTCGGCAGTCGCTGAATTACCGACAGCAACCGAACGCGCTGTGGCGAACAGAGCGACTTGCGTACCGGCTTGCCGTCGAGCGAAGCCTGCCGAATTTGCAGATGCTTACGAAAAATCAAGCAAAAGATACCGGCTTTTCCCTCAATTGGTGTCGTCCCCAGCACACGGCGTATGATGATAATCAGGGTGTCTCCTTGTTTGTTCCACGTTCCACCATTGTTCCTCTGTTTCGCCGGCGAGTCGAACAACACCATCAACAACAGCAACGGCCGCAGCGACAGCAGCAGCAGCAGCAGCAGCGGATATTTTTAGCACGAACAGAGTATGAGCTTCACCATCAATGCTTCAGTGTTCCGCATTTCATCTCAGTTGTTCACAAGTTTACGGGCGACTGGCACGTTTTTTTTTCTGCTTCGGAGAAAACAAGCAAAAGCAGCGCATCTATTTTCTGCGAATGCCGCACAGTCATACGAAAATTGCCAATACCACTACCGGGAAGCTATGCGGAGGAGTTGATATTGAACGTGAGGCGGAGACGCGATGATCCGATTCGTCTCAAGTGGACTCTTCACACCACCATCCGTGTCCGCGAGTTCCTCGGATAAGTGATAACAACTTAAAACGCACAATATCCACTCGTTGTGACATCAGCTGAGCTGCAGCCGACCCGCGTGTTGTTTTTGTCCGTCTGTCACCCGTCTGCCTGCCTCGCTGTCTCAGCTGTACAACAAGCATTTATAGTCCACTTCGTCTAGAGACATCTCCAATAGCGGACACGATCGTTTCCGAAGTTTCACATTGCGGGGGCAGACCCGCGGGCGGATCAGACCGTTAGGCGGCGAGCACTGTAACGGCCGGGTTCTCCGGGTTCTGCTGAGCGACGTTTACTGTGGCAAGCAACGGACGAACACTGTGCCGCCACCTAATCCCAGCATTGCTCCAGGTCATACGGGGTAGGTAGCGAAGCGGCCCAACGGCAAACAAAGTGTTCAACGCAGACCGCGCACGAGAGGACAGCGCATCCGACGTAGATTCAAATAGGTGTAACACTTTCACTGACAGCGGCAGTAGCAGCAGAAACACACGTGATAGCCGATTCTAGCACGTCACTCCTGCACTCTGCTTGGCCTTCCACCCGCTGCCTCTGCAGGGGGCAGCCTTCCCTGCAGGACGGGTGGCCTAACGGGGCCGGCCTGCTTGCCTGTTGCAAGGCTATCGAGCCTAAGGCGAGATGACCGCTGGTCACATAGGCCGCTAACTGAGCGCACTGGAAACCTTGGCAATGGCTCACCCTAAGGATAATCTAGTTCTGCTCGAAGGACTCGCCCAGTTTACCTATTATTCAATGACCGCGTGCGTGTGAATGTCGCTGTCGTCGCCGTCGCCGCCACCAGCTATCGCAGCCAGCTGAGCGAAGAGGCGAACAAGAGAGCAGGCCAGACGAGCACACTCCACCGTGCTCTCACAGTCGGCCGCTGATCATCGGCAGCGCGGCCAACTACTTCTTGCAGCTGTTGCCGCTGGGTGGCGCCATTTCATCTATCTCTGCTATTGCTGCATTTGCCGTGTCCCGAGATATCTGCCCGAGTGCCTGCCCATGCCGTGTATCTGCGCCAGTCTGTCCACTGCCTTGCTGCCCAGCTGGGGCAAGGGTAGCCGCGAGCGGACGAAAGCGCACGCCAATGCCGCAAGGAGGTGCAGATAGCGCGCGGCAAGGAGGTAGGAGCGGCAGTCAGCGACTCCGTCGATCGGTTGCTCCCTGTAGCGCTGGGACAACTGCTAATCGTGGTGGTGGTGGTGGTGGTGTGTAGCTGCAATGATGGTGGTGTGTAGCCGCCCGCAGTGCCCTCTGTGGCCAGCGGTTAGATCATAAGGAGACAAAGTGGTCGTGTCGTGTTCAATTCGACTAAAGCGAATAAGAATAATAATTAGCTGGAAGGCTCGGTCTGCTCTAGGCACGAGTTGCACCATGGCAGACAACAACCGCAACAACGGCAACACAGGAGAAAGTCACATAGCTTTTGATGGCACTAATAAACCGTTAATCATAGAAGGTCATACCCTACATTGAACAGAATGGTACTTTTTAACAAGAACAACAATAACAACACCGTCGTGGGATATTGGTTCGCGCTCATTATCGGCCCACTATGAGATCTGGGTAATCGACACTAATTGTTGCCTCCACTTGATCTTCGTGACAACGTCACCTTATCCAGCTCCTCCCGATAGGGGAGGTACAATAAAACAATAATGATTAAGTTGACTTGACCCTTTCAGAGCACGTTAAAGTTACCAAATAAAAACAAAGAAAAAAATCGAATTTCCGCTGCATTCCCGCGTTCGTTACGTAAGCGTCACTTAACGTTGTTACTGGCCAACATATTGCTGAGATAAATAGTCCACTTTGTATCGCCACTGGCGTCTATAGACTCATCGGCAAGCAGTATTTGTTATGCAACCTTGCCAAATGTAGTACAGCTGGCTTGTCGTACCCCTTCTTCGGCTTGAAGGCAAGTATACTGTAGACTTAACATTAACAATGATAACTATGCGGGGATCGAGAGTTGTTTTCAGCTAACGACGCCGTAAGTCTTCCCGTCTGGCGGGACCTATGTTTCCAATCGGCGTTGCTCATCTTGACAGGTCAAACAGTTCGTGTTCCACTTACAGGACAAGATTGCTCGGGCAACAAAAAAGCTTGTCGCCAATTTGTGTCTCGTGCGCACTGTCTTTTATCGAACGAAATGAAGGAAATCCCTGCAGCAAATGCGCGCAGCAGTTTGCACACAACTGGGTCTTCTGTCGAACGCTTTGTTGCGCCCTCATCAGGCAGACAAGCATGATTACATAATGATCACGCTTGAATTAGTGTAGGAGGCCAAAGTTGATGATGACGAGTTAATTATCGTGCGCACGGAGCTATCAGTTCATTATTGTTTACCTTGTATATACATTATATATATATATATATATATATATATATGTATATATATATATATATATATATATATATATATATATATACTGATACAGGCTGACATCTGTATCGTGTTCATTAAACTAATTTAGGTAATGAGACTTATATTTATTGGGTGTTACTTAGCCAGGCCAAATTAAGCGGTAACTAGGCACGCTTGTTCGTCATTCTTCAAGTGGCAAAGCCGGTCAGTATAACGAAATCAATCAGGTTACCCTATTCATTCGAAGGTCCAACGATATCTGTCAACCTCAGTTGATCCTCGCCGATGTTGTCGGTGGACCTCGAGATACACATAATGCAGATGCTACATATCTGATAGCGTAAACAAAAGAACCCGACTATCGACGACTTTCGAGGAACTTTGACGGTGGTGTAATTTATGTCTTAAATACAAATGAGAATAACGAAATCCGTCGTTCGGATCCAAGTCGATCTATGGTCGATTTATTTACTTGTTGATTTATTCATGAGCCTTGAAGGTGCCACGAACGCAACAATGGCGCAATGCATTTGGCCGTAGTTGAATAGTCAAATTATACTCGGTGATTTATAAGATCATAATCCTAGTTATATAATATATATATATATATATATATGGTGATATTGTCATATTTATACAATGATACACATGTTGACTGCTATGGTCTCACTGGAAAAGCGTATATTCCTTAGCATTTTTTTCGGATGGAATACTCGCCGTTCACGTATCAAATTCATAAGCCTCATTGGAATCAAGTTAACTCGGATCGGTATAGCCGTATTAATGATGTCCGAATCTGAGCCCGCGGTCTTCACCTTCACCGCCGGATGTTCGACACTTACAAACAATACCCACCATTAGATAACGCGTTCTCCCTATACAGCTTCCTATATGGTGTGTAAATAATACTAGTAACTCGTCCAACCAGCATAATGTGTCCTTAAAGAGACAACTACAAATCTGTTTAGACTTTGACAATTTCGAGGTTTTTTTTTTGCTCAATAGCGCAAATTTATCGTCTTTATATTGCATTGTAGCAGTCATGAGGCTCACTAGCAAATGTGAGAACTAGGAACAGGTGACAACAACAGGCGACAACAACAACGGCTTCCACTTCTTGTAATGTAATGTTTGGCGGCTATTTTTAAACGATTCAATTCCAAATCCCCCTTTGTCAGGACAAGCATAAGACGATTTATAAGTGTCATATGATTAGGTATCCATCGCTCCTCCGTCTCTCATTCGTGCTCAATCACAATCTGCTGAGATGGACGAGCAATGCTAGCGCGTACGAGAATTTCATTAAAAAAAAACCCCCCGCTAAAATCTCCGCCGCCGCCACCGCCATCAGCACCAGCACCAGCAGCACCTTCGCCGCGCGACGATCGCAGATATTGACGTTTTTTCTCGACGGCTTTGAGAGAAATGCGGCATCACCCTGATGCTAGGCTGGCCTAGCATCGACGACGCGATGCCAGCCTCAAAAAAATGCCAGTTCCATATATCGTAATCACTTACGATCGTTGATTGACGTTGTCGCGGCGGCTGCGGCGGCGGCGGCGGAGGCTAACGAATGGGGAAAAAAAAAAGGAGGCGAAATTTAACGAAAAACACCGCCGCCACCGCCGCTAGGAACCACAGTCGATAGTTGGCAATGTTGCGGGTAAAGTCCTAAAGTCGTAGCCAGCGTCGCGGTCATCGCTCGGCTACGCCTATTGAAGAAACCACGTAACGGACGCGTTATATATAATGCTAATAAATGGCTGGCTGACTTGAACTGGACGCGCGCAGCGGCAGTACCCGGTGACGAGGATGAGGAGGAGTGTTTCAGGTTCAAACCTAAAAAAACTTGGCGTGTGCGCTGCCGGCACGAGAATTGTGTTGCCATTATATTGTAGTAATAATATTCACCCTCGGCAGCGGCGGCGGCAGCAGCAGCAGTAGTCGCTACCGGACAGCGGTCAGTCGACAGGAGTCCGCAGCGCCTGCAGCAACAATGCTGGCCTAGCCACCACCAACAGCCTGATAACGAATCCACGTAACCAGCTCGCGTAGAAGCAGTGGATAGACAGTCGTCTACGCAAACCAACGGACATAAACACACACACACACCCCCCAAGACTCATAGAATGGCACCGTCGTCGCTCGCCGTCCGCTGGACACAACGGCACAAAGCAGTTGACGTTGTGCTTGTTGTTGCTGCTGCTGCTGCTGCTGTTGCTGCTCAGACAGATGAGTGGTGGCTCCGGAAGTGATACCATGAAGGTGGTGCAGCTTCCCCGGGCGGCGCACCATCATCCATGAACTGGACGGGCTTATTTTTCTTTTTATCAAAGGACAACGATCACAATAATGACGCCGGGGCGTGCAACTCCGTGTACGCGGGCGTGATCACGTATAGGCGGATACAGGCAGAGACGCGAAGCTGGCTCGGACGCACGTTCGTGCTGCACGTCCGCGGGCAGCAGTTCCATGAGATAGTAAGTGCGTGACGCACCTACCGCGTGAATGTACAGCTAGACGAGCCGCTGGGTCAGATCACTCTGTGAATAACACGCTCACACGAGTATCTCACACGAGATTCTATCAAAACAGACAGGGTGGTCTGTTGGGCTGCTAAACGTAATAGGGTCATTGCAGTCTAACCAGCATCTTCTTCATTATCGGCTTTATCATCACTTTCTCTCTCTCGACCACTCGCACACGATTCATTGTCGTGATGGCATTTGCCGAGCGAACATCGAAGGCAGACTGACAAACAAACACATCGACGACGCATCAGGTAACAATCGTCGCTGCCGGGGTTGTAACATCTCTCATAGTTCTCCCCGGGATAGAGGTGCGAGCGGTCGAACAGATGGGATGAAATCAGATTCAGCTTTCTGTTGCGGTGACTTACTGCTTGCTGTAGGTATGATAGCATTGGTATAGATCAAGCAACCGATCTATCGATCAGGTGATCGGGTGCAATGTAAGCAGTATCGAACGTTAGCAACGCTGACAACAGTCAACAAACGAGAATCTGAATAGCGGGGAGAGGTGCCGCTACGGACAGCTTCTACGGTGTCGTATGCGCCATTGGGGCTTGCTGAGAGAGGAAGATTCGTCGCTGATGGGCGAGCTCATGGAATCGTGCTGCTGCTGCTGCTGTGCCTGCCATAGTCATTCAAAATGTGTGCTGCCGACGCTTGAGCAAGACCAACTTGGAATCAGTCGTCGTCCGAAATCGTGCGAAAGTTAAAGTCACAGTGACGATGCCGTGGGTAGGTCTTGCCGACAGCGGTGGTGGCATTTTACTAAATGGATTTTCATAGAGGGAAGTATAACAAAAACAAACGAAATACGAGCAACGAAAAGCGGCTGGGTGATTCTGAAACAATGAAAATGCTGAGAGCATTATAAGCACTGACAGAGGTGAACCGTGCTCGTGGTATAGCACAGGAACAGTATTGATAAATATATATGACGGAGAATGTCTTTGGTAAGTGATTTTACGATGGCAAAATGAAATTAATTGACATTGCGCAGGGTCCTATTTTTGAGTATTCGTTTATTTATTTTCAAATTTTGTCACGTCATCCGAGGACGATGGACCTCGTAAAAGGTAGGAAAAATTGAATATTACAAAAAAATTGATCTGGCATCTTCGACAGTATCCTGATTCAAGCGTTCCATGAGGAAAACCGTGCAGTTGAATCAATTACAAGAATCATCATTGTTTTCATTTTAATTAGCTGACATGTGCAACAAGTTTTTGAGCACGACAGTTTCGCCCCGTGACGCGAGTACCCATGGGGCACCGATAGCCAGCTATGATATTATGGTTAAATGACAATTTCTGGTGGTCCCTGTTGAGCTTTTGACGACTTGCCCACATATCTAACGAATCTAATCCACGTTCGCCTACAGCGCCTTACCTCCAAAGAGAGGCCCAAAGAGGCAATACCATCGCGTCCCCTCAGGACCATGATCTGATCCCCTCTAATTGTTGCAGATATTAAGCACAAAATAAATACATGAGTAATCTCAATCTACATAATCTAACGAAATACTGATCTGTTTCACTCTTTGATAATAATGACGAGAGTTAGCTAGCTATTCGAAAACATCTGATAGAGATACTGCAAAAACAAAAAGTGACAAAACGAGGTAGACAAACTCACCAGCGAAGTTCGTGATCGTATCCGCTCGAAGTTTGTAGCGAGGTATGTGTTCCTCGATGAGGCTCACGAGCTCAACTTCAGCACAACTGTTGTTGTTAAGCTCTGCCGACGAGAACAGCATGGGAAGGGGTAACCGAAGGAAGGATTCAGTCAGTTGATCATATACATTCAGCGTACAATGTTCGGCTGCATATATTACGCACCGAATTATATAAATGCATAGCATAATTTTGTACATCCCTCGTTCGTAGGTGACCAACGGAATAGAAAACTTGAGTGAAAAATAACACAATCCGTCATTCTGCATTTGTTTCTTCATTGACACGTTAGCAGAAAACTAATGACGATAATGAGATCACGATGTACGGCGTATCATGCGATGTTTTTTACTATATTTGACTAATTACAGCATGTATACAACAGTAAAATACCCATTTTTTTTATTATTATGATTATGATGATTAGTACAAGTGTTCCCTAACATGTATGTATAGAAGTCAGTAGCGACTAGGAATGCCTACGGAGGCTGATGAGTCTGTGATTAGAGACAAAATTTTCGCTGCTATTTGCAATGAGCATTTTCTCATGAGCTCATTGAATTGATATATAGATTAATAATAGTGATAACCATTTTTTAAACGAACCTGTTAGAGTACCCGCGTGCGAGTAATCGCTCCGAGGGTGTGGGGGTAGTTGAACGACGCTGGCAGAGGCAAAGTGCTCGGGACTGGCTAAACCGGCGGCCCCCGTTCTATTCGTGCGATTAATTGAACCCCTTGCAGCTGCTGCTGCTGCTGGTGTAGCCGCTGGTGACGTTGACGTAAGCCGAGCTTCGACACGAGTCGCTTGTTCTCGCTGCTGTTGTTCCTGCTGCTGCCTTTGTTGTTCCTGCGGCGGCTGCTGTTGCTGCTGTTGCTGCTGCTGCTGCTGCGGTCGGGAGATGACGCCACCATCAGACTCTGGCGGCTCCCCCCTGGCCCTTTTGTGGACGCGCGCAGGGGGAGGCCGCTTGAATCCGCCCCGCGACTCCAGCGTGTTAACGCGAGGCCCTGACGCCGCCGCTAAGGCGCGCGCCTCGCCCGCCGCCGCTCCTCGAGCAACTGCAGCGTTGACGACGTCGCCGAAGCCGCCGTGACTCCCAGTTGACAGGGCCTCGTAGGCCGCCTCTTCACCGAGCAACGCAACCGCGCCTGTCTCTCCGCCTTCGGCGCCACCGCCCCCTGATGGAGGGGGGCAGCTCACAGACGCGGCACCAGCGACGCCAGTTGATAACGAGCTGCCTCGAAAGCAGGAGTCGGAAGCTTCATCCTGAAATAAAGGACGAAGTCAAACGTTGATTAGTTTGATTGCATGGCCGTGTGTAGAAATTTGTCAGAGCAGAGTCAATTGACACGCAACAGAATCATCCGTAATAGGACCATCCGCTGTCTGTACCTATACGAATATATGAATCTTCAACGGTTTTATGTTTCAGTTTTCGTCTTCGATAGAAGAACGGTCCGAGCACTTCCGCCGCCACCGCCACCGCCAAATGTTCCACACTACTGATCCGGATTAAGGCATTTCCCGAAACTTCGTGTTTCCCAGGCTCATGGAGCATACATGTTGCTATCTCTCATTATCTCTCTCTCTCTCTCTCTCGTTTGCCTCTTCCAGTGTTTTCTTCTGACTTAGCGCATCCGTCAGTGATCTTCGACGCGTTAGCAAAGGTACAGGTGCGACCTGTTGTCCAGCGAGTGACAGTGCACACTGTCATCGCTCGTCGACAACAGCAGCACAATGATAGTAATAGTGGTAGCAGATCAGGCAGAAGACGGCAGCCGACAAAGCAGCCCACTGAGGGACCCAGCAATGAGCGCAATGCAATAGTAATAGTAGTGGTACTAGTAGTAGCAGCAGCAGCAGCAGCTGCCAGCATCGGCAGATTCGAAACAGGCTGGGGAGGCGGCGGCGGCGGCGGTAGGCATCGACAACAACGCCGCCTGTGACAGTGACGATAAGAAGATTCTCTGCTGCTCTGACAAGCGCGTTTGTGTGTATGTCTCGTCCTATTCAGTAAACCGGTAAGCAGACATAGCCGACGCAGTCGGGGAGAGGGGACACATTTTCAGAGCAAAACCCAAACAGCCACCCCACCCCTCGTCGTTGTCGCTGTCGAGGTACGTGTATCGCAAAAGCAAAGTCACCACCGACAGCATTCGGCACACGAAGCAAGACCGACCATATTGAGACGACTGCTTTGTCCATATACATATATGTATGGGTATTATTATTATTATATATGATAAAAATAGTAGCATGACATAGTGGCAAAAAAGCAATGATGGAGAATCGCACAGTCTGCGTAGATTGTAGATCAGAGATCTAGGTATTGATCCGATGTGGGATATTGGTTTGATATAAATATGACTATATGTCAAGAACGTAATGTAGAGAGAAGATGCTTATTCATTGCATTGCCGGCTAGCAGTAATGTTGAGGGATTATGTTGTATTGTCATGTACAGCGTCGTGTATCTGCAGCTAATTAGAGTCAGAAAACTGACCTCCGGCTTTAATCAAAGAGTGGAAGCAATAACGTTTGTTGGGCATCTCACCATGAGATGATGAGATACAAATAGAGGCGCTTATGGCGTAGAATGCTACAATATGAGCTAATATATATACACATATATTTTTTTTTTGTTTTCGAGCTGACCCTCAGCTGTTCCCCGATCTGATATATACACATACTTATACCTACATACATATATATATATATATATATATTACAAGGATTTCACCAACAACTCGCGTACGAACGACATTCTACTGAATTTCGTTCGTACAGAAAGGCGTCATTCCGTGTTGAGAGCGTTCGAACTTGCTACGTATCCACACACTGACATTTTTTATTACCTTTTTCTCACAATTTCATAGCCTACTGCATTTGTCACAAAAGGTAAAACAACATCTCTTGGGGATTCTCTATGGTAATATTCTCTTCCATTCTAGATGGTATCTTTTCTACAATATATATATATATATATATATATATATATATATATATATATATATATATATATATATGGTGAAAGTGACACTATCATTACCACTTCACTTTCCTTATTATCTTCTTTTCAGTTTACATTGAGCAATTACCGCGAGTTAACGATTTTAATAATCATCCACTGCCACAACAAAGCTAGCTGAAGATTTGGCCAAACGTCTGAGTTGCTATTTATTGCTCAAGCAGCCGTCACGAGAAATTCGTCTGATAACACCTGACGGGCATCAACAGCCAACACGTAATCATACCTCGTCCTGAAGTCCAATACCGCTGTCGGTGAGAATTGATGGGATGTTATACTTGAGTAGAACCCTTTGAATGTTTGATTCATTCATTGTTGCTAAACCGTTTTGCAACGGAATCTTCCCCTTTCGAATTAAGATATCGTCAATCAGACGCACAACAAGATGGCACGTCGGGATCGGTCGAACAGTCTCAGGTTCATTTGTTGCAATTTCGTTCAAACACACCTACTGGCAGCAGCAGCACCACCACTATCCAAATTTGATCCAAGAAATCCAGCGTTCACAAATCATCGGTTCGCCTCGGGCATCCACGTAAGATGGACCTCTTTCTCCTAATGGCGAATGGTAACACTTACACACACACGGGAATCGTTTAGCCACAGACGACTGTCGAGTTTTCAATTCGAATTCATTCGGTCATGACATCCGTTAGGGTAGAGCGTGTGACACGAATTTAATTTTACGCACATCGATGCGAATGTCGACGAGCAACAAAACAACACCCGCACTACAAAGAGTGATTTGTTAATATAACAGCAGGGAGAAAACAGAGGCTTCGCAACGTCGAGAACGGAACAATGTCAATTTCACCGAATACCGCAAACACCCCTGCCCCCACAAGGCCTTCGTATTTGGGCAGACACAACCAGGAGCCGACTGTATTGCAGCGAGCATATTGCACTGATACTATGCAATGCATTTGCAGCTGGCGGCGCCCACGCCCGGGGTGCCACAGATCATCCCGGACCCCAGCAGCACACAGCAGTACCACACATATGCAAGCGCACAAACAGTGCGGGCTAGTTCGAGTTGGGCAGATTTCCAGCGCGGTCCTCAATCGGGCACCAAGAATCACCATGAGCCACCGAGTAGATAGCGCGCGACACCAAGCCAAGCAGCGTAGCTCGTCCACCCTAGCCGGTACTGCCATCCAGTGAGCTCGCCAACCAGCCTGACTGTGGCAAGAGCATCGAGACAAGGTCCTTCTCCTGTACCAGGTAGCTAGACCGGGTCTATGTATATCTATCTAGATGCACATAGACTCAAGGCATAAACGGACAGCGAGCGCGCAACAAAACCATTAGCGCATTCTACAGCCAGCCAAGCGTCATCGTAGACGACTGGAGAAACACACTGGCCAATGCACGGGCGGTGGCGGTCGCCTCCTCCGGCATCAGGTGGATGATGTATGTCGATAGATGGGGTCACAAGGAATTAGTCCGAACTCCTATGAAATCCTAGGCAATGTCAAAAAGAAACAGACACACTGAAGCTAGCTAGGGAGATAGCAGATGCGCAGACTGCTTGGAGAGAGTTATCATTTCAACAGCATCAATATCAATATCATTTGGAGCAAGGTATTATGATTCGTCACCGGGTCATGGTTCGGCGCATAGGTAAATAAGGTGTGATGGAACACTGGCCTGCTTCTTGTTCGCGTTCGCTTGTCCGTTGAGTTCAAGCAAGCATGCGTGACGTGAAGGTTCAACTTAATTCAAAACCTAGTAACAATTTAGGTAAGGACGCCTAGCGTTTTATCTTAGGCGTACTATGAGCTCTGCCAGTCAAAGTAATGCAATTCTTTTAATAATTGTAATAATAATAACAGCAAGACCAACAACAATAATAATCTTGAAAGAAAAAGGTGGTGTCCTTAAAAATTAATAAATCAAGGCTTTTAATCAATAGTTATGACGTCCTAGTAAATGCTTGCGGGCTGACTCACAGCCTTAAACACTTAACGTCCACGGTACAACAGCTGCTTTTGGCGTTGCTTCATAAGAAGGAAAATGCTGACGTACTGCACAATTCCTACCGGCTGTCATGCAATACTAGACAATTTGACATTCGCGTTAGCTCACTACCGATTATATATTAGTTACTAAATCATAGACAATTTATATTCTCCACAAATAAGCTATACATTTGACGACCACACAAATAGATCGAAGCAAGACACAGAATTGCATGTCCCGGATCATGAACGGATTCAAGTAGAACGTCTACATTATAATAACCATCATCGTTGCCGACTGCCACCACGATATCCCAGAAGCACTAACAGTGACTGTAGCGCATATGAGACAAAATAACAGTTGGTTTCTGCTATGTCTGTATCTACCCTAACGATGTAGAAAAAAAACCATCCTTCTTTTGTTGTCGTTGGGATGTTCGATTTCTACGAACAGTTCATATATTCGAACAGTTCGAATATATGAATTAATACTATAGCGACATAGCGATGGCGAGAGTCGAGCAGAAACTAGTTAATCGAGCCACCTTTCACGTTGTTCTCGCTCTCCTGTTTTCTTGACAAGGCTGACGACGTACTGATGCGGTGGTAACCATTTGGACAATCGAATCTCGCCACTCAATCTATTCAATAGTCTTCGATTTCCCTGTCCTTGTGTCTCAGCCGGAGACTTGTACGGGCCTGGCACTATTCATCGGTTTAGGTCGACTGACTCAAGGTCGACCACTGATCTCTCTACATGATTAGTCAACAGGAACCAACCGGGGCCAACCAGAGATTCTAACCTCGGCGAGAGATTAAAGCAATTTCGCACTTTGTAATCGATTCGTTTCAATACGATGAGATGCTGCCTTCAAAGAATTACGGCCATCGTGTATAATAGCAAAATGGTTGCAATAGAAGAAGTTTGCAATTAATCAAATAATCAAACAAATAGAGTACGGATGTTGCCTGCATCCGTTGTTGTGCTGATAAATTAATGATCGGCGAAACCATTAGCCGAAATATATGAATATATCAACGATCACGGAAGTCATTCACGGAAGTCAGTCATTAGAATCGTCGCACCTTATTCGGCATGTTTACTTGTGTGAGATTGACTAGAGGAACGAACTCAATTCTCGAAGAAACTACTGCTATGAGCTATGGTCAGCAGTTATCGCGAAAGCGATTCAAAATCATATACAGATTTGCACAATGCCATCCGACTTTTACTTAGGGCACAATGCCTGTCATCGTTGTTACATCTCTGCTTAACCCACGTATAAGAAAGGAACACACATTTCATTCAGATATGAAAATGCCTCTGCCGTGAACCTAGGAAGGGTGGGAATTACTTCGACCCTTTGGCGACCTGGGAATTACTCTGGCACTAGGTGTGGCGCTACGAAAGTACCCTCCACCCCTCACACCAGCGTCGATACGAGGTGCAAGTGGCAACAAACCTTCTCGTCCATGGTAACCCTAGTGCCAGCGACGGTGGCAGCGGTTGCACAGCTCAGTACGACGCGCCCTCGAGTAGCCAGGCAGTCAGAGGACAAGCGCACGTTAACTCACCGATCGGCCAAACTGAACCAGACAACGTTGGCATCGCCGGCCAGTCACGGCTATGAATGACGACTTACACCCAGGAAGATTTCCGGCCAACGAGCAGGTCATAAAGGATTTGCCGTTCATGACAGATGAATAATGATGACTCAGGCGAGTCAATAGGCGTTTAGCACAAATTGTTTACAGGCTGCGCACAGAATACATCCTCAAGAAAATGGCGAGCGACTTCGTCAAACGTTTTTTTTTATTTAAAAAAAGATAAATCTTAATATCCAACAGTGCGATTTGTTCTCCTTCTTCTCTGTTTGAAATTATGCGTTTCTATTTAATTCTATATCAACAGACAAAACACCGAGAGAAAATTCCCCGAAGCTCACCATGGAAATCAAAGATTAATTAGTGGCCGCCCATAAGATTGCGTAACATCCGAACAACCTGTTACTAAAAATAAAACAGTAGCCACTCGAATCCACAGTGGCCCAGCGGGGGAGGGAAGCCGGATTCGCTGAGCAGATTGTGTATTTGCTTGAGAACAGCATCAGCAAGTGCCTGCGGGATGAATGCATTCTGTGTCAGTGAGCGGTGTCTTCTTAGGGTGTAAGAATGTGCATATTCGCATTAACTTTTGATTGACACGATCATCAGCCTGCCGCCCATGAGACAAGGGTTAGGCGAGGACGTGTAGACATAATGGTGCCACCATCTCGCTGTCAAGTAGGCGTAGCCTTTTTGGCAGCGGCCACTGTTGAAATTCAACACAGAAACGGAGTGTACAGTTACATACAGTGAAGGTTGAATGGTGCGTGTGTGGTTGATATTCAGTAGGCGGCGGCGGCAGCTACATCACGGGACAATGGTTCAATCACGAGCAGGATTTCCCTATTTTTTATGATATCTTTCAGATCCTACCATGCAAGACTACCATGTTTTGTGCAAAGGCGAACACAACAAAAATAATCTAGACATATCTACGTGGAGTTCAATCATATAACACAATATCAGCACGACAAGCTCTATCCACCTTCTTGTTCGTTAGTCAGACACGTGACTTCAGCATTGAACCCATGCATCTTAACGGTAGCAGCGGTGTAAACAGCTCCCGTCGCTTCGATTGCATAGAGCCCAGTGGCTTGAACCTGAAGGTGGCCCTCCAGAGTTCGCTAGTCGACGCAAGTCAGCCTCGGACAGTTGCGTACAGCCTCAGCTCTTACCGCGATCTCTCTGTCCGCCACTATGTTATACGATTTCCACGAGAATAATAGCAACAGGCTGCTTGCAACGTGGCCACAAAGGCGTGCTTGCCAAATCATCAGCACGCCTGCAGGTCGAAATAGCTAGCAACGGTCCGATTATAATGAACAATCGGCGCAGAGACGAGAGAGAGAGAGAGAGATCGACGTACGGGACGCACTCTAGGCAAAGCACCTGCTCAGAACTGACTGACTAGTAGTTGGTCGGCTGGGTCGTTCGAGCGTCCGTCCGTCAATCTATCTGTGAGGCAGGCAATGCGAAGCAGTCAACTCATCCAACTTAGTACAACGTCCGCTATTGTCTTTGCGTTCACGCGGCACAGGTGTCTTTTTTGTATTCCCCGCTGGACCCGACTGACAAGCACCGCTGAGACGTCGCCCTTAACTATGAAGAATGAATGAAAAAGAACAATCATTCGTGTACCGCAATAGGGCCAATCCTTACCTCAGCGTCGTAGGACGCGGGAAATTAAAGACAAATTATTAACTCACTCGTATTGTGCAGAAGTATAACAAATTGGGTGGTTGAGCAAACGGAGCATGTAATATGAAATGGCAGTCATAGCTTAGACATATAAATAGCAAACTAATCATGAAGGTAAGTAATTAATGTGCTCTTTGTTATCGGATACGACGGAGGAGTACCCAGAGCTTTGTAACGTTCCGGGAAACGTGGTTTTCAACATACTGTAGAGGTATAAGACGCCTGCGTTGAGCTACTCTATTACCTAATATAACGACTAATGTATGTGTTGTATTTTGGGCATATTGACTGTGTGAAATTGTATGCCGTCCGTTAAAAATGACAAACAACATTTTTAGCTAAGGTACTTTCTGCCTTACGGAAATAATTCTATTTCCAATGTACCTATCGAAGGAGCATAACGATCTTCACCAGAAGAAGTGAAGAATTGTCAATCCTGACAGGTTTTTTTTCACCTATATACCAGACGTGCCACCGTTGTCCAAGACTGCTGACATTGTTGAAGCGCACTTAACAACAAATCCGGACAGATATTTAAAAGAAATCATACATTTGTTGACAGAAGCCGGCCATGGAAATAGCCATTTGTCCCACCTCGTATTCTCGTCCGCAGAAGCACAATGCTGCATCAGCTGTTTCGCAACGAATCAACACCATCACGTTTCACTCGGCAATATTTTTTGATTTAGTCGTGCACCAACTCTACGAGGTCCGATAGTGTTCGTACACAAATCGCACGAAATAACGGTGAGGCAGCATTACCACAGAACTGTTCGCTGAAACAAGTACCTACGACGTAAAAAAAGAACAAACTGGTATAGAAACAAAGCGCGCACCAGCTGCATACTGCTCAGACTGGACGATGTTGGTTGATGTCGACGTATTCTGCTACTATTTATGGACGATTATAATAGCGGTAGTGTTTGTGGTGACAGCATTTCACATTTAGTAGCAACATTCACAAACATACGAAATAAGCGACGCCCTCCAAAAACGCTGGCTCGGCCACCTCCCCTGCGCATAGACAGGATAGACGTCTGTCTGTATATGTGTGCGGCGTATGGCCTCTGTGGCGAGTAGCAAGCGTATGAAAGTAAGCTCTCGTCTGTTGAGTCCGGCGAATCGTTCCGAGAACCCCAATCAGCCCCTTAGGCCAAATAGACCAACTAGCCTGCGCCCAGCGGACCACCCGACCCGGAACTCACGTCTAGATCGAAACACTTCCCCTATCAGTGTCTGACCCCGATTGCAACCGCCATCCGCCGACCGGCGGAGGAACCACCCAGCCGTGATGGCGGCCGTAACACTTGCTGCAGTCGCTGTTGCTGCGCTCCGAGAGTGGTCGGACCGGCCTGCGTCCACTGCCAATGCCGCACTGTTCGAGTGCCAGTTACGGTAAACGACTGTCCATCAAGCCAAAAGGCGTAGACTGGGACCAAACCAGGCTCGCCGGTGACGTTGTCCTGATCACATCACACTGAATATCCCCTGTCCGTTGACTGACCTATTCGTTGATTTAAACCGACGTGAGACCTCGTGTTGGACAATACGGAACTCTATCCACGAGACTGACCCTAAACGACAATAATGCCAGGTGTAGATATAACAATTCGATTTGAAAACTGAATGAGAGACAGTAGTGAGCGGCTGAGATAGTCGAAATAAATTTTCGAAGTCTGCGACAACAGAGCACTTCGGAATATGATACGGCCACTTCCAACTACAAAAATTGTCATAAGAGAGTTGATTGACAAAGTTGCGCATATTCTTCTTAGTTCTAAAAATCAAAATCCCTTTGTTGACGAACAATAAATATATGCCTTGTAAAAAGGATTAAATAGGGTCAAAGAGCGCTACCTATGGAGCACCAAGACACAACTCATCATTGAACTATCGATTGTGTGAACTAATATATTTGGACCAACCTGTGACCAGCTCTTCGTCGTCACACAGCCAAATGTAATACGTTTCGATGGGAAATCTTAAGTGGAAGGTACGACCCCGTACTGATTAGGAACTAAAGGCACTTTATCGAGCCTTTCATTTTTAAACGGCATTCCTTCTCAGCTGACCTATAATTAGCCTCGAGGTTACTTACTGAACAGTTTGCATGGGAAATAAGTGATGTCGAAAAGTACACACCACATGTTGCCATAGTTTACGGAATGGTCGATACAAAATGTTTGAAAATATAATGTCGCAAAATGTATGCCGAGTGCTGCAGTTTAAGTATTTATCCAGCCACTCATATTGTAGTTTAAATAATGTAAATCTAACAAGAAAGTATACTGTTGTTTTTATAATGGGTACCACATGTTATAGAACGTCCTCATATTTCGATATTCTTGTTGTCATTGCAACTTATTCTAACCGGTATTAGGATTGCGTCTCTGGCTGCCCGGTAACACAAGGATCGATACGTTTCGAGGCCTGTAGAATACGGCGAGTAGGTAAACACCAACCTGGCAGCGGACACTGGTTCATCGCAATCCATGCGCTTTATCGGAACCATACAGGCATTATTCAATATATATTCATCTGTTCATGTAGGTCGCCTTTCACTTTCTGTAAGTCTATCACAGATTAGGCTTCTGGTGTCTAACACCACATAATATCTGCTTGCAAAACTCCTTCAGAAAATCCACATTTCAACAGCGCACAATGCCCATTCTGTTGTGTTTTCACCAGTATGAAGGTGAATGTGTTTTTAGAAAGCATCCTAGGAGTTTTAGGGCCATCTGGATTGATCGCCGAACGCTTTCTCGTGAAATCGAAGATCACGCAGGCAATGTATAGTTACAAAAAAATCGACTTCCTTTTGCATTTCGTCCCCTGCCCCTCTTGCGGCAGACATTTCTCACTTCTTATCCCTATGGCCCCAGATGCGATGAATACGAAAAATGTTCCGAGGAAAAATTCACACCTCAACACCTGAGGTCGTGGCAGGATTTGAACTTGCCACCCGGGACAAATCTCCCTATTTCTCCATATATCCTAGGTATTGTGACGCCACCGCCACAGTGTTAAAGTATGTTTCTCATGATTTGCTCCTTCGCCTTTTCTCAATTAACGGCACAAATTTCAAACCAATGTGCAACAATAATTATAATCAGCAAAAATCTATTTCAGATACTGTAAGACTGCATACGATATCTGGTTATGCAGAGGTGGACACTACATCTCCAATGCTCCGTCAACGTACGATCTTTAGCTTCACTAGATGCCCCACGTACAACAAGAGATGTTCCTGGTATACAATCTATCGAGAATAACTCATGAATTCCATGCGATATCCTAATTACAAGGTGCAAAGTCTATTTTAATTGGCAGCCTCGATCTAATATGACAAGTACATCATACTATGATAAGGATCATGTCAACTCAATCAAAACCTGCAGATGAGGCAAATTTCGGGCTCCCTTTAACTAAAGTAAATATATGTATCGAGTATATTTAAATGGAAATAACCACTTATGGATAAGTACTTATAATTTTTTGGCTCGTAATTTCACTGATTATCGTTTAGGACATAATGTACACAAATCGTCACACAAAAAGGCAGCGTTGTAGGACAGTCGTGATATCTACATACGAGAATTCAATTCAATTTCTGTTGTCTTCTATTTAATACATTTCACTTCGTTTCACATTAGCATATTTTATATGATATATTATAATATTATTCTCGTTATTATATTATTAATGTTTTATACTACTATATTCTATTGAGCTAAATATTGCCATGCGCAGGAATCCATTCAGGAAGTGATTATGATAACCAATACCGTACTTAAAACCGTGAACCTCTGTATAAGTTTGATCTAACTATTGAGGGTGGATAGATTCAACCAGGATTCAATTAGAATCAGATGATGGCCTCATCTGATTCTATCTGTAATGCCATTACTATTGGCTGTTAAATGATGCGCTTACTTTAGTCTCTAATAGTCGGACGCGAATGGTACTACACTGGTGGTTATCTTATTATTAGATAATGGCAACATATTTATTATATGAGCTTAATGTCAAATAGCTTTTGCTACCTCTAGGCTATCAGGGGGCAATTGCGTTGTGAACGGATAGCCTGATCATGCATGTCAGCCCACAACAAATGACATAAGTATAGATCCGTGTCCGTTGTTCCTCTGTAGGGTGCACTCGTGATTCTAGGATGACGAACGAGATAGGGATGTCGATTGTCCAGGATGGCAATAATCCCGATGTCAAAACAGGAAACATTGGAACAGTGCGAAGATATGATCAAGTCCTAGTTATTGTCACTGGAAAAATCTTAACTCGCATCGGCACGATTGTCCATTCATTATAATACTATTATCCATACGCCTGATACGGTTATAATACGTGCTAGTCATATGATTATATATATATATAAATATATAAAGCATCCAGGCTGGTCGTATGCTTCTTCTCAGGGCCCTAGGGGTTCATTCCAAGTCGGCCTTATACCTAGACTTAGACCAAGATCACGTCGAAGTTGTTCCACCGTTGATTCACCAATTGCCTGACTCGCTACCACTGTTTCGACATACAGTTACAGGGAGCGAGAGATAAAGAGGAAGAGAGAGAAAACTATTCTCGAACGTGACTGCTCAAGGAGATGGCTGTACATATATATATATATATATATATATATCTAAGTGTATAGCGAACCGGGCGGCATGCAATACGAGTCAACGCGATGGGCAGCATCACCCGATACACTCAACGTTCTCTCGCGCTTACATTCTGCTATCTGTTCCGAAGACTACATGTATTTTCTCTGGAAGACTTCTGAGAGACATTTCGGCCTCGGGACGAGTATTTCACGCTTCTTGACCTAGCTTTGTCTCCATGCTACGATATGTTCCACTGTACTTTCGCACAGAAACACGTACAACGCACAGATAGCTGCAAGTGGACAATGTCATGTATTATAGATAAAGAATCCATTTTAATCGACCGAAATCGTTGTCGCACGAAGAGGTCCATCGATCGTAAATACCGACCCCTGTGGACGGTCTCGATCACTGACTATGTCGAAATCAATGGTTGCTGCTGCTGTTGCTTTTGCATGTTACTGTTAGGTCTGTGTTTGCTTTGGCACGTATATTACGGCTGGCGGAAACCGTGAGGCAGCTGACTCTCACCTAGCTGTCTGATATTAGACTAGCAAATCGATTTAGTTCCTCGTCAATCGCCACCACCATCACTGGGCTGAGACAGCCAATATCGTCTAATACTGTCTCACGTGCATGCAATTACCGACGATCACAGACCTCACCGGATGAAACCATGCAAGTCATAATCATAATAATAATAATATTAATAACAATAGCTAATAATACGAGTGCCACGTACGCTGAATAGCGACACGTCTTATTCACCCCTAGACGGGAACAGGACAACAAAGTGCGGATGGACTAGGACAAGCTGCTGTACAGCCTTCGCAGCCTCGACGCCGGCCAACCCATACGCCACAGACGAATAGGCCCTTTGAATGTGCATGCGCCTCCGAGTCGAACGTCATGATCAAGAAAAAGCGAAAGCCTTTTTCTAGTCAGTCCAATACGAACGTGAATGCATTGAACCAAGAAATGAATCAGGTCGAATAGGCAGGTATAAGCCACTGAGCACATTTATTGCCGTTATGGACAAAACAGGCAGAGCCATGAACAGGGGGGGCGGGCGGTAGCCGCAGGCTTCAATCGGCTGCGACTCGAATACAAAACACGCACATGGAGACATCTCACAAACACGAGGAGGTATCAACGTCATCTTCTTTGGATATTTTCAAGGGGATTTCTCGAAAATACGATCAACATCAACGTTTGTTATGTTCGTTTTCTTTGTTTTCGTTTAGTGTGTTTGAATGTTCCTGTCCTTCTAGCGGATAACAGCCACTGGGAATCTGGCTGGCATCGGGAGAGGCACCGACCATTCATCTGACCTATTGAATCACGTGGACTTATCTGGCCCGTAAAGAATTGAAACGAATTATCTACTATTTATTTTATTCAGTATAAAACCCGCGCTGAGCTGCGTTATTCGACTCGGCATAACGAAATTCGTCAGCCATGCGTAATTTATTAAGCGCCATCTGTGTATCGGTAAACGCATTGCGAGTATTTCTAGTCAGTGGTAGCTAGTAGTCAGTTATTGTGACCGACTCAATGTCATCCATTCACTATCGTAGGTCGTCAGGCAACACTCAATAAATAGACGTCTACCTAATGGACCTCGGGTTCACCACTATGGCTCGGAGGTACCTACCACCAGCTCCGTTGATTGTCCAGGTCACGACGACTAGAGTCACCGGCTTCAGCGGTCAACCTCCAGCCACCGCAATAACAAAGCCGCTCAATAGTAAAAATACAGAGGTTCAGCGGATTACTTAGTGGCGTCACGTGTCGCGCGTGTTCGCAGTGGGAGGAATACAACTAAAATTCAATGTGGCTTTGTTACATTTCCCTAAGCACAAACAGGTTAGGTGAAATAATTAGTAATAACGATTTTTTATTACTTTTTTTTTTTTTTAATTAGTAATATGTTCATATATTTATTTCCTTACATTGAGGGCAACGATAGAAGAAACACAACAACTCGATTTGTAGATGCAACAAAATCAGTGGCAGTGTGCATAAGTCGCGCGGTCAGAACAGCATCGCAATACAAATCGAAATTCCCACTTGTAAACCGAATCAAAATGAGATATTATTATATGGCCAGTGTGGTAGGCCTCGCTGGTACCTTTCCATTCGTCAGACTACTACTCGAGCCGTTTTGTCACGCGGGGTGGTGAATCATCTCCATCACGTAGAGCTCTCGATGGCATTTCGTAGGGAACAGGCACAAGATATTCATACGGCGAATAAGGGGAATTATACAACTTTCACTGAGCTGGATGTCCTATTGCCAACAAAACGCATAACAACGACCTAATAGAACGACTGTTTATTGAGACCCCGAGAATACTCTCGGCGACAGCGATTCGATACTTAGTTCCGTAGATTCTCACCGCTTTTCTCTGCCCCCGCATCAGAAGTACCTCTCTGCAGGGGTGTTACCCTTACCCAAACTCCAAAGCTTCAATGGTACAGCTCAGCTAAGTCTCAAGGTCACTTCCAGGGCCACGGTCAATACCCTTGCCTCTCTCCACGCCGTGGAAGCAGCATGCGTCTGCGCCTTCAGCTGGACCCCATATACCGTGTTGCCGGGCCTCTCCGGAACTGACGGCGAAAATGAGCAGACCTTCCACATGGCAACGAGAGTCTTCTGCACAAAAACGACTCCACCATCTGTGTGAGAACAGCGCGCCTTCACTTTAGCCTATCGCGAAGGGCGAACAACGGTGCTGGACAGTGGCGGGATAGGCCAAGGGGACCTGCTCCATCCTCACTGAGTTCACACTTCCAGGACCAGCCTCCCTTCCAGTATCATCTCTGTCTGCAGGAGCAGGCCGAGCGAACACCGGGAAAGGGAACACAAAACTCCGGAGCGCTGCTGGCAAGAAGGAGAGCAAGGGACATCCATGCGGGCAAGGCTATACGCTTAAAACGCAGTGCACGTTGGGAGAGAGGGTCGACTGTAGGAGGACGGGGAAATAACCTTGCAAGTGTCGAGGGGGTCCTTGACCCAGTGGGACGCGTGTGTTCGGTGTCCTTGCTTCCTACTTCTAGGAAAGGAGGCCGCACGAACAGTAAGCATCGCTCTATGGATCGTTCTCGGGGTTTGTCCCCGACAGAGCAAGCTATTAAGGGAAAGCAGTGTCGAACGACGCCAAGCAAAGAACAAGGAGCGAATGCGATACTCCCCCCCCCCCAAGATCTAACAAAACCTGGGGACTTTGGGCCAGGATCATTTTGAATACAGTGATCATGCCATGATTAACATAGAGATCCTGGTTCAAACTAATGGATAGAACTCTAGATTTCCTGCCGTTGTTGCACGTAGAGTTCATGGATTCTAAGGTAAAATGGTAATGTGCAAAATATCTGCCAATTCACCAATTTACTGTTGTTGTCGATTATGCACATCTGGTGCCAGCAACGAATCGTTGGAAGATACCAGCCACGCTGCTACATATGACGCTACACTTACACACACATACAAACACTCTCCATTTAGGGATGCTCCAGATCCTTATACGCGAGCTAACTGAAATACATCCCCTATGGGTTTTACCTTGGCTAAACAATTCCACCCCCAGAAATGAACTGTCAACCGTACGGATCGGTGGCAACACTTTGCCACCAACCTTTCTACTGAGGTGCGGTGTTGCTTTGCGGAGATAAAATCAATACGGATGATGCGGAGCTAACTACGAATTTCCCCATGTGCATCCGTGTATGACTCGTATATGAATATGACCATCCCTGTAATGCTGTGCTTAACCAAGAAGTAAGAGGGGGGTTTTAGTCTAGACTGACACAAGTTATAGGTGCATCTATAGGCAGGAACGAGCGAATCACCACTGAATCACCAATTGTTCATAAATCAAAAAAGCCTTGACCAGTCTAATAGACACGCCGCCTTTGACACCAGCATTGTGCGACAGTAAAAATGAGCCCAAAAATATCATACACCCACAGGTGCCATGTCGCTGGTAATTTGTAGCGCACACCCATTGCCACTCGCGTAGAGCACTCACGCTTCTGAAAGACAGCTGCCGTCAGTATGAACAGCCTCCTTGATGAAGGCTGATGATACGGCAGCGCCCAGTATCCGTCAGCTCATGGCGCACGCGAATCGCTCTCACCAAAAATATCATCATAGGAATCGTCTCGTACACGATTTTGTTCTAGTAACTAACGGGTTAAAGGCCTGTATGCACGGGGAGCATAACAGTTGCTTAGGCACCGGTGGTACATCGAGGCCTGCACTTTGAACTAAACATGCAGCTTTCTCCTATTATAGTTACGAGGTTCATCGAAGGGTACCATGAAACCACTTCATTGCTTTCCTGGCGATGTCCTTCTGTCTGATGGCATGTCGTATATAGTCGCAGATTGTCCTCCATGATCCCTGAAGGGTCGTTCATTGCGGTGAATGACTAACCCTTGGCTGGCGTGAAGGGCAGTTAGGGGTCAATTATGCTTTCAAGTTTCCAGTGGGCTCTCTCGAAGGCAGAGCATCACTGGCGCTGTTTTGGTGCTTCGAGCTGGGGAGAGAGAAGTCTCCCGGTCATCCGCGTAAACCTTAATTTCAAATTCGCCTAATCTACATTAAATCTATGAATAAGGCAGAAGACGAGCTTCACGCAGGCGACTCTTACTCAATTACCCATCACTCCCCCAGAAGCGTAGTTAAGCGTTCACGGACGAGACACGTGTTGTGTACATGAAATAGAATATTGAAAAGCATTTTAAACAGGTAATCACTACCTCCGAAGCAAATCTCTCCAGACTCGTACCAAACCCAAGCGTAATAATGACAAAGCAGGTGAGTGGCACTTGAGTCGATAGAAACGCTAAGATCTTCCTTTCCGTCGTAAGTACCATAGGTATCCTGTAACGGATTTTTGCCATATATGAATATCAATAGACAGGCGATCAGCTATTAAACAAACGTAAAATACGATGAAACCGAGCAGCTGTTGTAATCGTGATGGCTTAGCCAGTACAACTGCCTCTTTTTTTCGCACAGTCCACTCACAAATATGGAACCTGATTACGTTTGTTACACAAGTATTGTTACAATATGAATGTCGAAAAGATCCGTCACAGGTCACTTGCACCGACGGCAGCCTTGTCTCCTGCCGTGCCGGCGTTCCCGTAAATATTGCAGCGTTCATATTCTACCGATATATGAATAATTCAAAATGTGTCAACCGAAGACACTCGCGTTCATTCATTTCTAATATATTCATTCATTTCTGATATTGATTCCTGTCCCAGTGGTAATGCCGTGGGTACACCTGGGTAACTAAGGCGGCCTTAATGTGCCGCCTTAAATTTGCCAAAGGGTCAACTATGCATGTCCTGCTCGACGATTCTCTCAAGCGAAAGCGTTTTTCTGACGGTGTCCGTAAAAACAAGAACTGAATTCAACCGGCGATCTCGTCGTTTCGATCGTTGACATTTCGGGGTGTCGCGAACGAGCCCGCGAATAAATCTGCTGGCTGCCTTTAGCGAGTCTACCGACGGCAAAAAAAAAACTGATACACATTGATCGATAGAGCGGCTAATAGTTGTACCACAAGTTCCGCTAACGTACTCACCATGCCCACTCCCACGTCCATGTTTGACGCAATGACGATTGGCTTCCCATAAATACTATAGATAATTCGGTCTGGGTTCGTTTGTCCCCTTTATGGGACACTTGCACGTGTGGTGGTTAATCCCACGAGTGCACACCGCTAACGGTATAAACAATAGTCCCTCGTCGTTATCAATGCTCGATTTGGGTCACGCTTGACGCTCACCTGGACAACAACAGGACCCAGTAACGGAATCTTGGAAAACGGTATCCATTTACTTGACGTTAGCGCGCCATAAGTGTTTGCTGAAAACGGTGTCCGCCAGATACATGATGTGTATGACACAGGTCGCTTCGTCCCCGCCTTCGACCTAAGGTTAGAACCATAGTGTTTCTATGGTCGGCGCTAGAAATAGGTGTGAGTCATTTCTCGGAGCGGGCCCACCGTTCTGGTTACAGGCCAACATCGAACCGCTCCTCAGCCATAGTCCGGTTTGGTTGCGGCCGGCATTTCATCCGTCTGCGATCATACGGCATCTAATATAGCCATGTGATCTTTAGGATGATAGTAATACCTAAAGGTTAAGAGCTGAGGCCTGTCAGATAGGGGCAGAACAGCTGAGGGTCAGCTCGCAAAACAGTTACTGTGGCGACAGAGACGATGACGAAGCCGGCACGTTATCATTCGGTCAATTAGACAGCCCTTTAACCACACCAATGAACTAGAAATCGCCTGTAAAACCTAATGTGTATTATGTATTATGTCATAGGTTTGAATGTCACCGTTCAGCTGTATTTAGAAGGTCTTGGAGGCAATTCTTACATATCGATTCGAGCGAATGCATGTATTGATCACTTCGACACCGTTAATCAATGGGCCTAAATCTAAAATCTAGATAGATTGCCCTCAGTGTCTGTACGATATGTGGGAACATAAATATATATTAACAACGTGTTAGGTTTGATCAATCCAATGCTTTGTTCTCGAGGTGTTAAAGAGTTTCTTACGCTCTTTAAGTTGAAATCACCTCCCTACCGAAACATAGGTCACTGTCGATTTACCAGTAACATATGACAGATCTGATGTCGGTGAGTGGAATTGGCTTCCTCGAATTTGAAACCACCCGGATACCCACTTTTCCACACAATACGGAGCTTTATATACATGTTTACATTTTCAATTACGAGTTTCGTCAATTGTCCCGTCTTTCCGGGTACACAATTATCAATTACTAACCAACACAGATTTTGTCCTCCAACTTGATGAAGATTGTCAGATTGCTCTAGAAGTACGTCTATATAACACAGACCGTAGTTCACGAACGGTTTCATTGGGTAAAGCGGATTTGTCAAATATCATTCGCATCTGCGCCAAACGATGAGCAGAAAATATACTATTATAATTACCACAATCATTTATTATAATAATTAGACTTCGATCGGTTTTCCTGCTTTACTTTCCTGTTTCAAAATTTTCCTTTTGTCTTAGCTACGGAATGATTTCTACGGCACTAATCGGAAAATCATATTCAGGCGATTGAAATGTATAATCTACTCGGGGATACGTTTAACATGCATTGGCAATATAGGAGCGTATCACTATGCGCGGATCGAACCGTCCTGATTGACGAAAACAGTAAGCTTTAATTTAAAAAAAAGCGATGAAATATATGCATGCACTACTATAATCGCGAGCAAAACACGAGCCAAAACGTCATTAGCAGGAACTAAATAAATCGTCCCGAGGAGCTGCTTGTAAATCAGTCCTGTTGAAAGCAGGTTGCAGATTGACAAGTTCGACACAGGGTGATTGAAGGTAGAAGTTGAACAAAAGTTGCTATAAAAATATGTAAAAACATGTCAAAATGCTACACGTTCGTAAAAAGCGAAACATGTACACGGATTGCCAGGATAATCAGTATCTATGTATATATATATATATATATATGTGCCGTATCCGTCGGCGTCATGACTATCGACTACTCGGATACTCCGAACCACCAATCAGAATCTAGAAATATTCACGTAGAGCAGATATCTTATACGTAGAATGTCCTCCATGACAGACTGGCGATCTACATCACACTGAGAGGCCGTTAGTGACCGTTGAAAACAGAAAACCCGAAAATGTTCGCCATATTTACAAGCATCCATTATGAGGGACGAAGAACAGCTACAGGCACCGTTCGGTACAAAAGTCAAAACTTTGATCGAACATGGTCCGAAATGAACAGCTTCACCATGACGATTAGTAATCACAGACAACGATGATAAAGCTTGACGTCATCATAAACATTCCTCCAAAAACTACAGCTGAATCGTCGAGACCACAGTCATGAGACTACGATCATTTAGATAATACAATAATAATAATAATAGGCGAAACTTTACATGGCTATTTTTAATACTTCAGCGTGTGTGTACGTGTTATTAAATTACAGCAATTAAATACGCATATTGCAACGTCTGTTGGGGCCATCCATCCATATGCATATTTGTTGATTTCGCTTATATCATCATTTATTTTATTTCGCTTGACTGGCTAATTAACCGACCGTTATCCATTACCCGACCGTTTGAGGCGACCTCTACTCCACAATTGGCACCCTTCAGTTTACCCCTTTATCTCTCTATTTACTTATATCTATGAGCATGTTCTCGCTCTGGTGGCAAATAGTGACACATCCTCAGCTTAATGCTGCGTGCTCGGCTATGTGCCCCCCCCCGCGGACTGTTGCATTTGACCGTGATTTTATCGTAACCTTGGACTTCACAGCGATGACTCCTTGGGCTGTTCCCCAGAACGTCTCCACACACCACGACAAAAGCCGTTCGTTGACCAGACCACCCCTATAACACACAAGCATCCATAGACCTGTCTGTGGTGGGCATGCCAGCCAGCCAGCCTGCCCGCTTGCTAGACGAACGCGATTATCGTTTCGGCGGCCAGCGATAGCGAGCCAGAATATTTTTAGAATTGCGTCCTCCAGCTGTACTAAAGCACAGATGGGCAAATGCGAAAAAATGTACGCGCCCCCCGCATTGCACCCCTGCTATTACTGCCACCCATGCTACGAATAACCAGAGAACGGATAACTGACAATTGCTATTCTTCATGGTGATTGACTATGATATTCAGAAGAAATCTCATCTTTGTTGAGACACTTACCCCAAGAGCGATACAGCGTTATCTTCTGCAACCACCAGGCCAGTGATATGCTTGCATTTGAACAACGAACTAATAATCACCAATAGTGTATCCGAATCGTGTACCACCGCCCGCCCCCACACGTTCGCTATCACTGCTGCTGCTGCTGCTGAAACTCCTGAGATATCGCGCGTTTTTCACGACTGAGTCTCTCCTGAATCCCTGTCCTGAACCGTCATTTTAATCCTGTCTCGTTATTCTCTTATGCCTGTTATCCCTGCACGATTTACAATGGCACGGGACCGTTGTCGCGGTCTCACAGCTGATCTAATCCGTTGAGACGATTACGATTATTGCAATTTCCACCTGCTCTACAAGCAATTTCTGCGGACAGCAGCAGCGACAGCAGTAACAGTAGCAGTTGCTGACAGGAACACAACGGAGAAATGAAGAACGACAGTCATTTCATACATTTGTACGTACACACATCCACGCGCTCTGTTCCGACAAGGCAATCACCAAATCGAAAAGGCACTGCACTCCAGTCGAGTTCACGCTATCAGATACACGCACATGCACAGACCACCAGCACAGAAAAAAGCATACAATGCACGCACATACACACACCGAAGAGATAGGATCTTCCACGTTCTCCCTCCTCTCTCCTTATATATATATATATATATGTAAATATATTTTACACGATGGAGCCGGAGGAGATAATCAACGTTATCCTGAGGCAGCTCGGTATCACGGCTCGATATCTCTGCTAGTCGATGACTGCCACGAATGGCAGTGCGCTCCCGTCGTATTTATTGCAGTACTGCCGTAGCCATCGGAGAGCGGAGCACAGGACAACCCCCATTCGAGCTGCTCCTGCTAGTGGCTCTCTAACGCATTCTCTCCACCTGCAGCTGCTCCGTGCGGACTATACAACTGTGTATGTCTGTCCGCTTGCCTGACTATGGGTGGATGGCCGAGCTGACTGCTCCACGAGAACGCGGCTCGCTCGCTCGCTCGCTGCCTGGCGCACTGGAGCTCCTCCGCAGCGCCTGCTGCTCCGCAATTTTCTGCTGTTAGAGGACAACAATATAAACACAACGGAAATCACCAACAGAGCAGCAGCAGCAACAACCACAACAGAATATCGACGTTGCGCCGCCGTTGTCGCCAGCCGACGACAACGATCAGCGGCGAACGGACGGAATGGAACGAACACAGACGGACGATTGGGTGAGGGGCGGAATTCGTCTGGTTCTTCGTACGGCTCGACTACGGCCGCGCTACGAATCCAGCAGAGGTGTCGTACGGTGCATGTTCCCGTATGCTGATGGCCATCTTGGATCTGGGTGATGATGGAACAACGCGGGACGAATGGCTGGCTTAGATACAGGGAATACGTACGTAATTGTCGCGGTGCACGGGGAGACCGCATCGCGCAAAAAGGATAGGCGAGCACCAAACGCTGCTTGAGATAAACGAATTCGTTGAGGAGTGTCGTTCATTAGGGGGTGTGAGGTTGAATAACTTTTAATAATTATAATAATAAGTGATAACTTTATAACTTGCACAACGAAGTTACCTTGGGGATCTGACTCCCTTGAGATTGAGGAGGAAATTGACGACAGGAATAAATGTGTACAAAGTCGGTTGAAACATATGAAAATTCAGCCGACTGGTTGAGTTAGTTATAAGTAAAGTAATTGTGAATGAGTTTCTTTTTTCGTTTTCGTCACCATAAGCATGCCTATAATAGTCGCTCTTTTTCATGCAGGTTGACGTTTGCTATTAGCCAGAATCTCAAATCTCTTCGGCTGCGAGTACGCTTTATTCAAACACATTAATTCATCCTGGGCTAGCAATTGACATTTGATAATGTGTGTTGTCTATCTGTCAAAATTTGAATTTCCCGCCGTCATGGAACATTGCCAAAAATATCAATTTCTTCCAAAACATATACTTCGCAGCTAGTTTACTCAGAATTCTCATTTATTAGACGGTTGACGAATCATCGTACTTTTATGAATAAATCAAATTTCGTATCCACAAACTAAATCATGCGGTGTCCAAAATTAAGATGGCGGCCCCCATGCGGAGACGGGGTTTATTTTCTGTTGTGGTGGTTTCGTCGGTTTCAGTGGCACTCTGCGAAGGATTTTTTCGTGATTTAAGTGAAAATGCCGCCAAAAAAAGCGCCCGCGGGGCCCTCAAAGAAGACCGAACAGAAGAAAAAGGAGAAAGTTATCGAGGTCTGTAGATGTCAACATGTTCCCACTACTTACAGTGCACGCAAATCTCTCCACCCCGTTCGGAAGCATGTCTTCGATGTGTCCATCGTTCAACATCGCCGCTGATTAAATGTGGTGCTGATGCTGCCAGCCCGGTTGGCCAGCATATTGTCTCTGCTAAGAGATTCCCCCCTATCCCCGCCGAGTACTCGAATTATGAAATCGGACCCAGTAGTCCGCTACTGGCCGTACAAATCTGCCGCGATTGCGTAGCGTTGAGTGCATTGCGATGCCTGCAAAGTGGAACGTTGCTAGCCACTGCTGGCTCTTGCTCTGGTCAAGCAGATCGCCTCTGTGGTTCCGGCGTGGATGTGCCGCCATCCACATCACGCCCGTCTGTTGCCAGCAGTGCGAGGTTCCGGGCCGGTCTGGAACGGTCGATATTAGGATCAATGGCCGGCGGTAACCGGCTGTAGCATATTCGGGGCTGTATATCAGTAGATTATTGAGTTTTGAGCCAACCCACTTTTACGAATGGTGACATCATCTGCATCAAAATGAAATAGAGAAATATCCAGATATGGGTTTGCATTTGTTCCGGCTACGTATTGTGTTTTCTATTGTGCTCGTAACCAAAAACCAAGTTTTGCTTAGAGCTTCAATTCATGTAGAAGATGTTTTAATTTTTTTCCGGGCTGACCCACAGCCGCCAACATTTTACGTCCACGGTACAACTGCTTTCGGCATTGCTTTATAAGACGGACAACCCCTTGAAAACGCAAATGTGCAACGGTGGGGATCGAACCCGTGCACCTACGTGTCTCCTCCGAGACGTGTAGGTGCACGGGGGATGATGTTTGGGGGATAGGAACTGTTTTCAACAGAAAATATTAACTATCATTTGTCAGTGCCCAGAAGAGGTTAGTGCGAGATAGTCGAATGCCGTAGCCACTAATCATTTGCGATAGTTGACTTTCTTCTCCTGACTTGCAGCGTACAGCTCAAAAGTGCCTTTGTTTGCATCCCTTAATACGGTGAGGGTATCTTAGGTTCGCTTTTGCATATGCATCACTCTGCCAGTGACCGTGACATGTGCGACTCACTTACAAACTCAGTAAACTTATAAGCCCGTAAACTGCGTGAGTCCCTGGGCTCCTCCTTTTCCAGGGCTTGGAAATTGCTGGACTTTAATTACTTCGATATGGTTCGGTTTGGACTCTTGATAAACTGATTCGAAACTTCACCTGTATTTCTATAACTCCCTGTCGAAACACATCTTATATAAATGAATCATTTCGAGTCTCACTTCCAGTATTCATACTAATTGTTATATAATGTTCTCGCTCGGGTTCGTACGTTCAAATGCTGCAGGTTGGTTTGATAAACCTATAAGGTGATGATGATGAACTATTGATATATATGTATATATATATATATATATATATAAGGTAACTTGTAAAGGGTAGAAGTTAAAGATCATGCGAACAATTCCCTACGTTCTCATGACGTAAGCTGCCTAAGAATCTCTGGTAGTAGACCACCATAGGTAAATAGGTGCTCAAATCAAGCTTATATGTTAGGCTGACCCTTAAAAAATGAGACACATATACATTTCAATATTGTCTAAACTAAGTGAGTTAAGACAAATTTTTTTTAGTGCGAGGTATGCTCCCTTTTATTTATACACTGATCCCAGAGTTCTGGCAGCCTTCTGACGACTAGGTATGCACCATGTCTATTCTCATTTTAACCTCGTCATTTAAGGCCTCTCGGAGCAAATCGATGTTTGCATACCTTTTGCCACCTTTAGCCCTCTTCAATCGATGGAAGCAACCATAGTCACACGGACTTGAATCGGGAGAATAGGGGGGGGGGGGGGTGATTCCATCACTCAATCTTGTTGGCCTTAAGCCAGGGCGTAATTTCATTGCTACGATGAGCCCTAGCATTGTCATCGAGCAGCCACACTCGGTGCTTCCTATCTCCATGCCAGTTATTCATGAGTCCCTTCAAGAACTCGAGATATCGAGCCGAGTCCCTTTTTTTCTTTTGAGCCCACAATCTCGTAGTAGCAAATTCCCTTGAAATCCATGGCAAGTGCTACCATTACCTTCGAATCTATTTGGTACCACTACCGCCATTGCCTGTTCACCTGGTCGTAGCCACTGTTTCACTTGATCTTTTTCAGGTCCCCTATACGGGCTGACCCTTGTCTCGTTTACTGCAACGGTATGCTCTACGCGACTCTTTTGGTGCCTATATATCTTCAAATTGTCTCGGGAACACTCTTCACACATTTTCAGTTGGCCAGGACCGAGTTCAAGACGATAGGAGTCTTATCTTTTTTTGGGTCATCCTAAAATATATATATATATATATCATAATGTCAATTTATTGTTGTTGTTTCCACATACGACCCATTGCAGGATAAGACGTTCGGTTTGAAGAACAAGAAAGGCGCGAAAAATCAAAAGTTTATTCAGCAAGTGCAGAAACAGGTTCATCAAGGTAACCAGCCAGCGCGAGCTGTTCCCGACAAAAAAGATGAGAAAGCGAAGAAGGAAGCCGAATTGGCCGAGTTGAACGCTCTGTTCAGGCCGGTGATTCAGAAGGCACCTAAAGGTATTGCATACGGGACCGTGTCTTGATTGTCGTCCCAGTGACATAACATTGGAGCAAACACAGAATCATTATCCGAAATATAGCTATCTTGTCGACTACTTAACGTCAGAACAGCAGTTAGTTCGTATATGGGTTCATCGGCAAACGATGAGAATGATCAACTCAGAGTTCTTCGACACCGAGGTAATTAGCAATTATGCAATCATTTGAACCTTTTTCTTGTTGCTAGCAGAATGGATCAAACAATGATACTTGTTTTTGCTTGATATCGGCTAACGAATGTTCATGCTATTCGCCTGCTGTACGTTATTGGCGTGCTCCAGATGCCGATCCGAAGTCAGTCGTGTGTGCTTTCTTCAAGCAGGGCACCTGCACGAAGGGCACGAAGTGCAAGTTCTCTCACGACCTCGCGCAGGAGCGGAAAGCTGAAAAGAAGAACATGTACCATGACGAGCGGGAGGAAACGATGGAGGACTGGGACGAGGATAAGCTTCGCGAAGTCGTTGAGAAGAAGCACGGAGCTGCCGAGAAAGCTATGCCGAAGACCGACATTGTGAGTGGCGAAATTGCACCTTACGTGAAAGATCCCACTAATCGCATCATTTTGCTCATAGTCAGCGACCGCAACCTCACGTAAGTGAGGTTGTACGAACGAGCTGGCGAGCAACGACGACATTTACTGAGCGCATCAATAATACCCGTTTAAATGAACAAGAACTGTATGTAACAATAGTGTACGATTTTAGCAGGAATACATCTCAGCAGAGCAGGTGATGTAGAGTGGTGCATACCGTAACGAGTGTAATATCTCGTAGTTCGTGGTGAATCATTCTGTAGTTGTTGGTTAGTTTATTTGCGGAACTGCATTTTTTATTGCAATGCTTATGTATTTACTGAAGTGATGTACGTGCTCCGATTTGTCACACTGCGCGTGAGATGTATGCGTGATATTTCCGACAGTAGTACTAGACCTATAATAAGAATACCTGTGTAACGGAATGACCTGGGTAGCTAATATGCATATATGTGAAAGCGATCACCGCGGAAACCACGAACAGCGACACGATTAGTGCTCGACAATTCGATCCGCAGAAATCAAGGTTTGTGGTTACCACTACCCTGACCTTTCATAACCCTGTGCGAGAACGCCCAGGTTAGTCCGCTATGGCCGACATAATAGATCGTTTGAAGCATTCTGTGTGTTATCCGGCGGTGCCAACACCTTTCTGCCATTGAAAGTCCAGCTAAGGATCAGAGAGAAAGGATTACCTCTAACTCCTGCCCAATAACAGCTATGAACGTTCAAATAAGAGCCTTGTATTATATATCGCTATGCAATTGGCCTGTTTTCTCACGTGCGTACTGCAACTATTTTTTACAGATTTGCAAACACTTCCTAGAAGCTCTGGAGTTATCGAAATACGGTTGGTTCTGGGAGTGTCCAAACGGTGGACCCAAGTGCCACTATCGGCACGCGCTACCGCCAGGCTTCGTTCTAAAGAAAGACCGCAAGAAGGAGGACAAGGAAGATCAGATCTCGATCGAGGAACTCGTAGAAATCGAACGCGCCGCACTCGGAGCCTACCAGACGAAAATCAACCTGGAATCATTCCTCGCCTGGAAGCGGCGCAAGATTGACGAACGAAAAGAGACTGCCCGCAAGGAAACCGAAAAGAAGAAGGCCGAATTCAAGGCCGGAAACCGAGTGGGCCTATCAGGCCGAGATATGTTCACCTTCAATCCCGATCTCGCCCAGGACGACGAGGATGGAGATGACGGTATGTTTATCTATTCATCTTGTCCACGTTCACCTTCCGATTACATGAGAGTCGTTAAGATATAGTCCGTAATATTCCGCAAAGAGTGTAAATACAATCGACATGGTTTTATTTCATATTATTCTGTGTCTTAATATATAATTAATTAATTAGTGACACAGTTAGTACACATGCTTTGTATACTAATCCTCTGTACCGCTTTCTCCCTCGAAAAGGTGAGGCGTTCGATATTCGACAACGCGAAGACGATGACGATGCCGAGGCTGAAGCGAGGGAGATCGACCTCGAGGCGCTCAGCAAAGCGGCAGCTACCGGCGGCGATGACCGAGATGGATGTTTACCCTTCGAAGGAACCGTTAGCGAAAAGCGACACTGGGAACTCGAGGCACCTAAAAAGGTACGAAGAGAGCATTGCCGCGTATCGTACGGCCACGCTGTTAGCAGGCACCACTGGCCAGGGCGATTGCACTTCAAAAAGCAGGCGGAGAAGCATAGGGTTGCTAAGTGACCGCTGCCGCTGTACACCTTCGTCTAACAAGAGAACATGCGTGTGGCGGGGGGGGTGCTATTTTTCGTAGATTTACTCTATGCATATAATCGTTACTGATATATATATATATCAGTAACCATTATATATATATATATATATGCATACATAATCTTGCGTTTATTCCGTTACAGGAGGAAGTACAAGTTAACGAAGAACTATTTAATGAGGAGGACCTGGAGGCGTTGGAGGAGGAGCTAGATGGGTTGGAAGTTGAAGACGACGACGATTGAAAAAAAACTAAAAAACGCGGTTGTTTGTCAACACGGGAGCGTCTCGGCGTTCTCGAACAGCCCAGCCGATTGGATTGAGTTCAGCCGTATGCCGGTATACACTGTGCCCCTGATATGCTCCCGCTTATACGGGCGTCATCTGGAACATGTATTTTGGTAACACAACTTGATTCTGTCTGCGGCTGTTAAATAGGGCGTAAATGAATAAATAAGTTTGTATTTACCTAACGGTCAATGCGTGTTCGTTTGTGTCAGCGAAGGCTGAAAATAATTAGGCATAAACATGGTCCTACACGCGAGTCAAGCTCTTTTTACGTACATCCGCTGCATTTTAGGGGTCTTCCCAAAAGAAAAGCCTGAATAACCAGCATTTCGGATGCCTTATGCAGATGGGTTATTATTATGATTCTTATACGTGTCGTAGCGAAACCCGACCGGACAAAACCGTGGTTCAATCGAGATGTCTCCATTGATTTGTTTTTTTTTTTTAATATTGATCAATCCCAATATTTGTCTTGCCATATTTTGTTGGCAAATTAGAATATGAACCTCATCCCTCTATGGGAACATGTTGATTGAGTTATCAAAGTGGTCAACAATGGTGTCCGCTAAACGTGAAATACATCTAAGAACCTGTCTCCTCTATATAAAGCCTTAGTAGAATATTTAAAACAAGGAGGTCCCTTTTTCCCAGTCCCTAAGCGGGTGTGCCCAACACGGAACTCGCGTTGCCCCTTTGGATATTCAAAGAAAATATTTACATTATTAATAATTTAGTTGCATGTGATTCGCTTGGGGCGGATGATAACATTTCTCCCACCATCTGCAGAGAATTTGATAATTGTATCCCTGATGCTTCCAATGTTTCGAAGGCCACATGTCTAAAGTGGTACTCATTCATTTGTGAGGCGTACTCTATGTTTTTAGTTGTTCGGCTGTATTTTATACAAGAGAGTCCATGACGACCTACTACAAACCGGGTGCACTAAGTAAAATTCCCATATTTTTTTTAAGAGGTTAAAGGTAAATCCTGCATGGACACCAGGCCTCACACTGAGGTATTTGCCTGGTATTGTCAGACACTTACTGACTAAACCCAGAACCGATTTTGACTTGGGGCACTAACCGGGACTGTCAAAAGTATTACTTCAGTCAGTGCCTTGCAGGGACCGGCAGTTGATTCCAACCATGTCCTGTCCCCCAGTTCCTCCGCTGGGGCGAACCGTGCTAATCCATTGCAGGTAGGATTAGAAGTCCCCGTGCCCTGTGATGACCTCGGTAAGAAAGAAGGTTATTTCCCCACCTGGTCTTTCTAGCCACGCCTTGATGTCCGGTATGACATTCCCCACTCCCCGGGAGCGAGACTAGGTATGCTGTCCCATTCTGCTTGCCAGGCAGCTAGCGTCTGTTCCCAGTCGAACCTGCCCTCCATGAATCGCCTCCGCCGCTGTTCAGCTTTGAGATCCCAGGGTGCCGTTACAGCGAGGACCATAGCCGCTTGAGTGCCCAACGTTCTGTATGCGTACGCAACCCGGAGAGCCAGCGTCCGCTGGGTCCTGAGGGTCGTCTTGATGTACGCGCGAGACGTCGGTGCAGAGAGCCAGACCGGGGGTAAAATTCCCATATGAGAGCAGGTGACAGGATTAAGCCATACTCCCGCCCACGGAGAGTATGGCTTGCCGTCCCCGTACGGCAAGGATGATGTGTGGTTCTCGTGGCTGGGCTTGTACACATCCCACCACCCTTACTGAAGAATCCGCTAAGTGATATCGGAAAGGGTAGTGCTGTTCAACATCGTCAACAGTTCCACAAGGGGGGACGGTCATGGTATTCACATACATTAGCATGCCAAGACCCCCCCCCGCCAAAACATCAGAGCTCAAAGCCTGATCAAGGAGAGTCCGTTTAGCAGATTCATGAAAAGTTGCATCCATTTGCGTTGGGTCCCCAGATCTTTCAACGGTATCTTGTAGAGTAGGTTAAGTTTTGCATTAAGTTTATCTCTGATTGATACAAGGTTCTTCGATGTGTCTTCCCATACTAGATTCTTGAGAATCCGCAAGTTAAGATAGTCCATCCAGGGGTCAACGAATCGGTAAATTGACCATTGAATGAGTCCAGTAGATAACGTTCATCTGAAAAATTACAGCTTCTAAGCAAGTGAATAATTCTTCCAACAGACCATGAACTCCTCATTAACATGGACCTCCGTGTGCTCCTCATAAGGGCAACCTTTCTGGCATAACCCGATTGTTTTCACACTATGATTTTAAGGTCGAAATCCGTCACTTACATCCAGGAAATATGTTATTATATTGTTATATTAGGCCTCAGCTTGAATCGACCTGATACCCGAAGCACATAATTCCAACGGACACTCAAGTCCAGCAGTTGTTACATATTTAATTAAGTCTGTTTGCTGGCAAGCAAACATTCAACAACTAGAATACCCAATGTTGTTGCAAGGTCCATGGAAGCGTGATTTCTACGGGGAGTTCATATACAAAGGTAAAGGTAAAGGTTTTATTGGTTTATTAAAGGAGCTGCAATTTTACAATGCTTAAGCTCTCTTATATGGTTATTTCCAATTTCTCTTAGATCTAATAATATAACTGAGCTCATCAATGCGAAGAATCTCTATTTAGAATTCGTTTGCAGTTTTGTTAAAGACAGAATGAACAATAGTGCGTACAAATATTATGTAGAATTATGTATACGATGATACAGTGTAATAAGCATGACCAGCTCAGAGCAGAGATCCTGGGCTCGTCAAAATTCACGCTCTAACTCAAACCGATCTGTAGAGTCGCCTGGTAGATTGATACATAGATCGATTTCGTCTCTCGTCCAGAGAGCGCGCAATAGTAGTACCAACTTGATGCTTTTTTTTGCACGACGTCTGTTGTGATTGTAACAAGACTCATTTTCACATTCGGTAACGCATGCGAATCTATTGCTCCATGAAGGGGGTCTGCTCCTTGACCAAATGAGTCAGAGAGAGACAGAGAAAGAGAAGCCCTGTAATCAGGGAAGGAGAGAAGTAGATTGATTGGACCTTTTCTTATGGGGGATTTCGGGACTGCTTAATCCACATGTGTCACTCAGCCGTAGCGACTAATGTGAGACTCACCAACCCACTAAACCCGGGTTCGACGAGTTCGACTCCATGGCTTCGGAAAAGGCCGATTGGCCGAGGCTACCGGCACGCACCGCACCAGACGACTGCTGAGTGATTCATCCATTCGATATCGCACGTTCGATTTCTCCAACAGGAGCCCGCGGTACCGATCATGGTCATTGCCTTTTTCGAGCTGTCAGCTGGCAATGAATTCCCTTGCGGCCCTCTCGCGGAATCCGTTCCTCCGAAAATAACCCCGTAACATTCCGTAGAAGTTCTACGTCTGATAGGGTAGTGTTCTGGCTCTTAAAGGTGGACGTTTCGTACCTTCAAATGACTGAAAAGACAATTTACGAAGATCCGGTGATTGTTCCACTGGAACAAGGCGGTTGGTTCGAGACGGACACTCCACCGAACAAGCGACTCAAGCCAAAAACGTGTGTCAGTTGTCTCACATCACCGGGACAATATAACACAAAGGACCTCGAGCAGGAGATCACAATAGCAAATTTGGTTGGTTTCATAGATCATGGATGAGCAATCTGTGCGTCTTGTGCTGCACGTCTCCCAAGCCTTCACTCAGTGACGACCCAAACCGTTATCGTTCGTCAATTGCTAACACGACAGCTGTCTTCCCTCGCCCCTCTAGTTTACTAATATATCCTAATCAGCATGCTGCGCCTTAGACTGAAGGGCCCAGCTCTCGCGGTGCATTCAAATGTAGACTCGATCTCATTTCAACGGCCGTGTTCATTTGCGTCATTCCGAACGATCAATGCACACGGTGACGATAGATGGGTGCCAGTATCATCCGTCAGTGAAATCTGACAATAGTCATTTCACTCTGAAACAGTTATCTGTGTTGTTGTTGTTGCTGCCGCAACGAGCATTTCTGCGCCTAGTATATAGGTCGCTATATCGAAAATCACCGGTGCCCATACTATTATTTTCTTATAAAATTCGAATGGCCAAAAATCCCCTCGAATACGATGTTTTTCACTTTCAGAATCCGAAGATGATCGAGGACATCCTTCGGCGCCGAGTCCCTGCCTGCGTCAAGATACCATATCTCAACAATGGTCAGATACTCGTCCGTCCATGGGCGACGTTTGCAACCACCAAAGCATCAAGCACGCTTGCGCTATGCCCCGCATTGTCAAGGAGGGCACTCTTCGTTCCGTTCCTACGAGGCCATCCCTTGCTGAGGTTCTGCATCGCCTGTATCTTGCTGTATATCTGTCTCATCCTCGCGGCGGTATTCACCCTTCAGGATGGGATTGTCTACGTGGGTAGGCTGACCCGCCTCGTCGTCATAACATGTATCTGCAAACCGTTGCGCGCCGTCGTCCTGTTGAGCTATCGATTATGCATTGCCTCCATTAACCTGTTAGCAGTGTGCCTATCGTTCGGCCTGAACTGCTGGGTAGCCGTTTTGCTTGGAGCAATTCGATTCGTATTTTGTATTTTCCTGTGACCCTTCCCACCCTCTCGCCTATCAGATCGAACTCGAATTTGGTGAACAGGCTAATCCGCTTGTGTCATTCGACCTACAAAGATTTTTGTTGGTCTCTTTCAGAGCGAGCTTCGAGATTCATCTTAACTTCAAAGTTTAACTTGACACACAGGTAGGATCTCATAGGTTCGTTTCAAAGAAGGTAATCTCCTTTCTAATTATGACTCATACGCAAATTGTTTTGGACGACTGTTTTAGTCTGGCTGAGCTGAAATTGAAATTTTGACAAATGACACAACTTATTCTAATAATGCAATTGTGATTGGAGAGAGAGAGAGAGTAATTCGGTTGTGTGTTCAGCATCCCTTGAGCGCTAATCATCATATGTGACATGTACTTTGTGACTGCGTCTCTGTGTAGGCGCTTGATTCTTATGTAAAAAAAAAACGTTATAATCATCGCTAACTGCAGCAGCTGCTGCCGAGCAATGACGGCGATAGCTCATTAACAGTTTGGTATAATGAATGCGTTGCGGAACGTGGCAAACTGATTGTCATGAGTATGACCGTCATATAGGACAGATATATGGAACCATTGATAGATTATGGGAGAGTGACTGCCGATATAGTAGAGGGTATATTGAGAGTCCCGCGATAATGGTGACACATAACTGAACATTGAGCATTGTTAAATTGTAGTAGTTCGTTTAATACACCAATAAACCAAAGCTTATTTATTCCTTGTTATTTGTCGCCGTTTATTTCGGTAGCGAGCTTTTCAGTTTTACTTATCATCCGTGCATCATCGTTCGAATTCGTAGCCGGGATAAAACTGGCGTTTTCTTGATGTAGCGCCTTCTGGCTGCCTATGGCCCCAGCGCTATATGATCGATTCATTCTGACATTTGTGGGTGGGCGTAGTTGCTGCCGAACTTGAGTGGAGATGCTAATCGCTAGGGGCAAACTGTCCCGTTTACGTTCATAGTATTTACGTCTACCGGTTGTCTTATGGTGGGCTCATGTCTGTCAATGAACGAACGGTGTTCTCCATCGTCGTCACTGCCGCCGCCTGCTGCTGCTTCGTCCAGTGACAAATGGTTGTTCACTCTCGTCAGTAACGAGATGTAGAGATCCCGTTGTGAGACTTCATTCAATAGAAACTGTTTCAAGGATCTTGGGGCACTTGGGCAGAGGTAATGTCATATGACGGCCAAACTTCCCCTTGGATTGAAATTCGGAGCATGTCCATTGGCAACTCCACAGCCGAAAGTTCATTGGTTCATTGGTTTATTAAAAGAACTACAATTTAACAATGCTCAATGTTCAGTTATGTGGCCTCAGGGCCACACGTTGCTGACCAAGCTCGCCTCCGGGCTGTCGATAGGCCTGGTGCGGGGGCGTGGCTCCACGCGCTGCCCTCCTCGTCCCTTGGTACTGCTCTCAACGATCGTTCCCTCCGCTTCTGTGTGGGCCTCCGCCTCGGGGCCCCTGTAGTTGCGGCCCACAGCGGCGAGCGTTGCGGGGACCCCGTCGCAACGAATGGCCACCACGGACTCTCGTGCGAACGCAGCGCCGGTCGCCATCCGCGACACACGATGCTTAATGACACGCTCGTGAGGGCCCTCCACTCCGCCGGTATCCCTTGCACAAGGGAGCCACAGGGCCTCGACACCTCTGACGGGCACCGCAATGACGGCCTCACCCTTATCCCCTTCCACCGAGGCCAGCACCTTGTTTGGGACGGCACGGTGGTTGACACTCTAGCACCTTTTTATGTCAACCACTGTGCAACCACCCCCGGTTACGCGGTAGCGCGTGCGGAGCGGGCCAAGCTAAGGAAGTACGCCGCACTCCAAGCATCCCACTTTTTTTCCCCCCTTGCCTTTGAGACCTTGGGCGGGCACGGCCCTCTCACTGCGAACTTCCTTGAAGGGGTCTACCATAGGTTGATCCGCGCAACCGGGGACAGGCGCGCAGGTCCTTTCCTTCTGCAGCGCCTGTCCCTCGCTGTGCAGAGGGGCAATGCCATCGTCTTCCTCAGGACATTGTCGACCTCTGCCCCCCCCCATAATCCCGAGAACTAATTCCTAACTACTGTATGTTTGAATAAATTACAGTACACACAGAGCTCAAGTGCCCAAAATATATAACTAGTTACATTCAGCTAAATATACACAGATATAAGTGTGATTATTACACTCAATTCTATGATGTATTTACACGAGGCCTATACGAGCATGGTGTGTATAGCTAATTATTCTCGCTATTATTCACAAGGAGATTCTTCATTCCGCATGCGAACTTTTTTGCTGAGGTGAGGGATCGAACCTCGTGATAGAGAGAGTGTACCCCATCTGGTCGGCAAGCGGTAAGCTAGGCTATGGCGGCTAACTTCTTTAGTGCTAAATGGTCTCGTGAACACCGTTGCACGACGGGTCGTTCGTTTCTCCAGCTCCGAGCAGCTTTTTTTCTCACCTAATATTTGACCAGGAAATTCGCCGTAGGGGGGAGGAGACGAAGTCCTGCAAACGGGAATCAGGCGAATGGACATTCCCAAACGCGATATATCCCTATCCTGTGAATCTATCCAGCCTGATCGTTAGAGGACGTTTGTATACGCATCTGAGACAACCAGTAGAATGGAGCGTGCCATGTCAATCTCACTACCCCGATCTGCCTTGTTCCATGAATTTAGTGCACAAGTTGATCACTTAGCAATGTACCCGGACACCAGTTAATGACGTATCCTACTATATATAATACTATAATATCATCCCCTGTGTTTGGTACACCCTTATCGCATTTTCATGATGAAACTTCGATGCCTGTAAAATTCCTGCGTCGATATCACTCCAACGGCATTTCGATATTGACAAGATGTCTGTCGATTCGATTTCTGTCTAACCCAACTGGACTAACTAACTAATTAACTATCTAACTAACAAACGAACCTCTATCCGTTTAATTATAAGGCAAAATAAAAACACACAATCTTACTAAGTCTAGCAGAGCCTTGCCTGTTGTTGTTGTTGTTGTTGCTGTTGTGTTTATTTCATTTCGTATGTGTGTCATTCTCGTGTTCTTGTTGTTATTATCATCATTATTATTACCATTATTATTATTATTAATTATTATAGTGTTCATTCAGTTTTATCATTATTATCGGTTTCCAGCTGACCTTCATTTTTATATTCTCCTTCAATTATCATCATCATCATCATCATTATATTTTATCATTATCAGAGTTTTCTCTCGTTTACCATCATTGTTCATCATTATTGTCACGTGTCTCGTGTATATTGTGTATCTGTCCTTGTTGTCTCATGTCATCATTTTCATTTTGTCATTGTTATTATTATTTGCATCGTCACATAATTATTATTATCATTATTATTAATATTATTAATATTATTTAATATAGTATTTATTATTATTATTCTTATTATCGACATTATATCTTCCGCGCAATCCCTGTTCCGATTTCGTCGGCTAAAGCGCGTCACAACCGCCGGCAGAGACGATGAACATGGATTTGCTTATTATTTATTTATATGACATGGTACATATTTTTTATCGTTATTATGGCAAATAACTGACCACGTCGCCGCTGAGCCCTGTGATACCCACGTAATCCGTCCGCCCTGGTCTCTCGTGGCCTGCACAATGTACAGTAAATGTCTCCGTGAGTGTGTATATGTGTATACGTGCACGCATGTACGTGTATCTAATAATGGTTGAATTCCGCCTATTCATGTGTCCAAATTTGTCCCGAAGATACCGCTCTCTCTCTCTCTGTCTCTCTGTGTTCATCTGTCTATGCTTGTAGTAGTACTCTCAAAGTGTAATTTATGTGTTTTCTATTTCGAATGCCTCCTCCTCCTCCTCCTCCTCCTCCTACTCCTCAATTAGTCCACCTGCAACTAGTGATCATCTAGCACAACTAACTGACATTGTTCTCTTGTGCTTATTGTTCACATTTGTCGCTTGGGACAGTGACATTGTTGTTGTTGTTGTTCGACTTGACATCGCGCCTCGCTCGTTTCGATTGACGCCCTGTTGCAAAGTCCACCATAGCATCCTATGCAGGTCTCATATCCTCTGTTCTCTCTCTCTCAGTTCATTCGTCAGTCATACAGCTATTGTCTATTAGTCGTACTGTTCATATCTAGATGTATTTATATATACTATATATATATATATATATATATCGATTGTCATCGTCATCTGCCATGGTCGGTTGATTTGTCTGTCAATGTCCACATTTGTTATCATTTCCCTCTATCAGTCGCCGTCATTAGTATTAATAGGAGTAGTGGTAGCAGTAGGACTAGCCCAGTCATCGGGCGTATTCGCCTCGTGCCAACCCGCCGAACGTCTACAAATCTTGCGGGAGCTGCTTCCGGCTTCCTATAGATACGTGGAGGATAGTACTGGCGGGTACACGGAGGCTGATTGGGCATCGGCTGATGTGGGGTATCCGACTCCGACTCCCATGCCGAGACCCGGGCCGCCGCATAATTGTCCCATAGACGTATGCGGTGGACCACCTGTGCCAGGCGGCGTGACATGGCCACCAAGCGGAATATGGCCAGACGTCACATGGCCAGGAAGGCTGGGAGGGAGTCCAGAGAGGCTGTGGGGGCCGGGAGGCCCTGGTGTGTGGGGCCCCAGGGGGCTGTTGGCTAGCGCGATCTGGCTTGACCGATTCTGTGTCTGCTGTCGTTGGCTGTTCCGTTTGCTTTTCATGCGTCGGTTCTGAAACCATATTTTCACCTAGGGACAAAAAAAATATATCAATCACAGACGAGAGAACACAGAGATAGAAGAATCAGAGAGACAATGGCCGTTTGCATCGCGTTGCAACGCCGCCACAGAATCCCATCGGCCAACATCGTTATGCAGGACGAGTTGCAGCGAACGCGAAACACAAGGCAAAACAACGTTAGCGAATTGATCTGAATAACTAACAGGGAAGGTGCAGTGAGGTTTAGGTTGAGGTTTAAGATGAGGTATAAGTTGGTATGAGCGAACGATCATGACAAAAAAACAAACGTTGGAAAACGTCTGTGGACGCTACCGAGCCTTCGCGATGCTGTTTATTCATTTTGGATGGTTCCGGGCAGTGTTTGCTTGTTCAGCCAGTTTCTTTGCAATGGAGGTGCGCCTTTCGAAATGTTAAGTTTACAACATTCACGCGTTTGTATATTTGCTGTCGAAATGAGCTGGATGGCAGTTTAAGCGGCGAGCTTTGCGGTAAAATAGCTTTGCGATCATCACATACGATTCGTAAGGCTAATCGCATCTTACCCGTAGCTGGAATCTGTCGTTGACACAGTCATCCAGCCACGCATAGCGGATTTCTTTGGCGAATTCATTTCACCCATTCTGGGCTACGCACCAAAAGTAGCAAATCTTTCAAGCATTGATTTCGTGTTGTATTTTGTCAGCCCGATCATGAACCGTTTCAAGGAAAGCCATGTTGGCATGTGAACATCATCTCTCAACAATTCAATGTGTCATACATAATTAATAATAGTTATAAATATTATATAATAATAATCTTATTACTATATTCCATTTGAATTTCTCCTTTTTACCTGCCGTTCGGTGAGATTGAGGTTCCTCGCGAGCTCCCATCGCTTCTGCTTGGACACGTACGCGTTGAATAGGAACTCCTTCTCTAATTCCAGCGTCTGAAATTTCGAGTAAGGTTTACGCTTCTTACGTACGTGAACGGTGCCCTGCGTTCCGGGCTCGCGATCCACCCGGTCTAGTCGACTGACGCCCACTGAAGGTGACCACTCCGACTCATCATCCGGTGAACCTAAACACATAGTCACGAACAAACAAACAAACAAACCCATTCACAGGCACATACAGAACAAAACAAACACGTTAGATGGATGAGACGAAATGCGATTATCTGCTCTCGTCATTCTCGCACCCCCGGCCGATGGATTTCAACCAGCTGATTGATTGATTAACATGCAGAAGACAAATATGAGCTTGTTTCATTTTCAATCTAAGTATTTTCTCCTCCTGCTGAACGACTCGCGCGTCCTTCCAATGTTGTTCTTTTCCAATTACAATATATACATAATTTTTTCGTTTTTTCCAGCTGACCCTCAGCTGTTCCCCTATCTGACAGGCCTTAGCTTTTAAGCTTTTAGCTTTAATATATACATATTGCAGATGGATACGAAGAGTGAATTGCACTCGTTCACCTTAATCGTTGGCAATCAGATCACGTACCACTTCTATCGTTGACGTCATCATCACTGACGACCTCGGCCGGGGTGGTGGCGGCTGTTGCCGTGGATCCAGGCAGCGCTGGAGAGCTACCCGAGCCCGTGTGTGTGGGCGTTGTAGATAGGCTGGCCGGATGTGGAGACGGGTAAGGTGAGAAGCCGGATGACGTCGACTCCACTCTGAATTCGTCACCCCCGGGGTGGGTCGACCAATTCGAACGGAACAGCGAGGTCGAAGTAGTCGTCATGAGACAACCGTTGTGATATTAAACGCACACGAAAAACGTTACAGGTTTTAGAATGCACCAATGTATATATATATATATATATATATATATAAATCTTAAGTTGAAACATGGATAAACAACAGTTTCAGGTCAACGAATAATCGATTTCAATGTCCCACGGGCTTGTCGTCCTGCACCGACAACGTGGCTACCTCAGCACAAGTTCTATGACGAGCTGTTGTTCTCGAAGCAGCAGCAGTGTCTGTTATCATTTTCTTTATTTATTTATCTATTGTTGTGGCTGTTGTTGTTGTCTGGCCGCCTACCGCGAGGGATGATGCTGGGGTGTCGTGGTGGCTGGAGTTGTTGTGTCGGTAGTCTGATAGTCCTGGTAGGCAGTGTACCACCCTTCCGATCTATTCCATATGTACTTTTTGCTATCCGAAAAATGGAAGTCCGCCTTGCTGTCTGGGTATGAGTAATCGATGTCGGCGGTGTACCTGCAACAACAACAACAACAGCCAAGGAATAAAGCCGCAACCGCTCATGAGGACAAGTTATCCCACATCCGTATATGAACAGCGTTACTTTTATCAAACAAAAGATACAACAACGAAGTAACTCGTTGTTGGTAACAAATCTCCAAGTGTAATTAATCTGCAAATCTGTTCTGTGCGCAACTTGATCAAGCTCAAACTTAGTCTTCAACTAGTCTACGGGCAGGAAGTGCCGCTTCGTTAGAACAACGCTCGTCCCAATGTGTGTTCGACCGGCTTACAGATGCCTGAGTTAAGCGTGGAACACCTTCAGCAACCTGTGTATTCCCTGCTTGTTCCTTGCGACGACGGCTTGCTGAGATCTATGACCGAATATTTTTCGTCAAAAAAAAAAAGTTAACCTTCTTTGCTAGTTGAGGACTTACTTGAAATCACATAAAATTTCGAAGTGTTCTCTTTAATCAAAATCATATAGTACACTCACCCAATCTGATTGGGTGAGTGTACTGTGTGATTTTGATCTGGTTGGCACCTACTCAACATTCAATGCAATCTAAATGGTCTATATCGAAGCATTGCATACTACAAAGTTGGAAAGTTGGATTCGTTGCGAGCTGGGCACACGGCTAAATACTATAATTATTCATCGACTAACGCCTGGACTCGGTGACCAAAAGGAACATGTTCACTCATAGCTGTCCACTGTCCAAAAATTCGTTGAGGTAAGACTGCTTATTATTGGGCAACCATCATAACGTATAAATATGACCTCTTGTCTTAGATTGCCTGAAATGGCCCGGGTAGGCGAAAAAAAATTAAGGATCCAAAATGATGGCTTGGTCTGAACGATATAATATATGTATAAGAGCAAAACTGAGACGTTCGTATAAGTACATGAGTGTTTGTGCAAATACAATGTGGACATTTTTGATGTGAGGTAATTAGTGGGCATTTCTTTCGGTGTCCTGCAACCTGCAATAATGCATTGATATGAAAGTTTGTTTAAGGTCATTGTTTCGTATTCACATGCTCGCATACACGTAGCTGAACTTGCCGTTATGAATTAAGGAAAATTTTTTTGATAGCTCACTTTGTATCCACTCAATGTGGGCCCCTCGCCGAGCCCAAGGTTAGAATTCGGAAATAAGCCGTTCAGCTTGTAAATCAGTAGCTTATAAAAAAAATCTGAGCTATCGGAAATTTAGAATAGGGGGGAGGGGGTCAGTTCCCCAGAATACACTTGTCATTTGAGGACTAGCAGCACTAATGTGTCCTTTGTGATCGCAGTGTAACTCCTATAGAATAGCTACGATGACTATATCTGTCCGCCTTCTGCTGCTGCATATATTATATACGATATCATCTTGTATATACGAGTTATATCATGCATGTACAGTTATACTATAATACTAAGATGTTTCCAGCAGTATAGGTACGAACGCCCACAGCGACGCTCATCGATTGCTTCTCAGACGAATATACAATATCAGTTCCACACGTGTCCCTACACAGACCTCAAGCATGACTCAGACTCCTTTGTAGGACACCCCACAAATAGATAAGGGGCTATTGCTGCCGCCTGTTATTGCGATTGCTGCTGCCGGAATATGAAAACACGACTAAGGTACGTACCAGTTAGGATGGCCGAACTGCATGTTCATCGTATACGGAATGGGTGCTCCGGGGGCGCACTCCAGCCGGTGTCTTCCAGCTACCGAGGGCGGCATCGCTGTTACTCCGCCCATGCCACCCATACCACCCATGGAGCCGCCCATACCACACATCGAGCCACCCACCGAGGCTGGCAGTGGTAAGGGCAACATGGGCCCGCCGTGGGAAACTCCAGCATCCACCGCCGACTGGCCGTGCGCGAACGTTTGGTTCATCTGAAACATGTCCCGATGGACAGGAAACGAAAGGAACAAGAGGCGTTGAGATGAGGAACTTGTACTTCAGAAGTGGACAATCATACGAAGAGGGGCAAGGTCGCCCCTCAGCGAGATCAGATGAACGACCTCGTTAGGGGGAGAATGATTCAAAGGGCAGGACGAGATGGTGACCAATGGTGGCTCCTCCTCCTCCTCTTCGAAGAAACTATGTATACTGATATATACATTACGAATATAAATTGATAATATGCGAATTGTCAATCGTTTAAGGCGCATGGGGTCATTTTAGTACGCGTTTCCTTACTGCACAAATCGCAGATGACTGATTACATAGAACTGACTATATTGGATATATCATGCCATTGTCAATGTTCGCCCCCTGGAAAGATGACATGTTGTTACATGATGTGCTGTGTGTGTTGATTCGTTCTGTTAACAAACTTTGCAGTTTATGCGCCGACACATATTAATACCTAAATCAATAAATTTCAGTTTCGGACGTATACCCAGCGGTTGACTCTATTACAGATGGCAGAAATATACAGGGCAACGGTTGGCTTCCAGTTGGGACAGATGCTAATTTTACTCTCCAAGCTCGCGCTATTGCCCTACTGTAAATTTATGCTTTCTTAACTGCCAGCCTGTCTTTGCCCAGCTTATACGATGGAACTCTGCGCGATAATGACTTGGTAAGATAATAATGGGCATGACAGGTTATCATATAGCTGACGAATGTGTCAGCAATCAATATAAAAATGTTCTCAAGATGACTCTCAGCCAACGTTCGACGTCCACGGAATTGCTATTTGGATTGCTCCGTATGACGGATGGATCCCTAAATGCAAATGCGCCTCAGTGCGGATCGAATCCGTGCACCTACGTGGCTCCTCCCGCTCCAAGGCGCGTCATCTATCGATCAAAGTATTACCACCCGAGTTGTCGGGGTACCTCTTGAGAAAGTAATTGAGGAGAGCGTTGCTCAACGACGTATTCATGACACAGCAGATGGAGAGGCAGCCGTGTAATCGCAGACGCGGCCCATCACAAATGAAGGAGAAAAAAATACACATTTTCACCTGCACATTTATTGAATTTTTTTTTTGACATATTTTATTTCGTACTTTCTTTTTAAATGAAATTTCAATAATCTAGAAATAATTCAGCCGGTCATGCGCTTCGAACAGCCAAAATACAGACTAGAGCAGTTGTCCCAAATGGCCAACTATAATAGTATGAGAACTAGTTATTCGAAGATGAGTGAGATAGACTTTCCTTTACGGCAGCTGCCACTGTCCCCGAGCTCTCATCAACGCGAACGCGGTGACGGCACGGTTTCATTTATGACCAAAGCTGGTGCGAAGTGCGTTAAGACTTGAACAAAACATTGTGCTCCCTATTAAGTACGAGTTTGTTTTTCTGATCACAAGGAAATTTGGACTACACATTTAGCGTAGGGTCCCTTAGCAGCTGTTGAATTTAATTTAAATAATTACACTATTGTCTAGGTAGATGGCAAAAACACAGAATGCACATCACGATCAATACCTTTTACCAAAGTGCGCCCTTATGCTGAATTCGTAAAGAACTTCATATATAAATATATATATATATATATATATATATATATATATATATATATATATCTGTAAACGCAATTGACTTCCGTTATGGTTACGGTTAACATAACCGTCATAAGTAGCGGCAATGCCAACGAGTATCGAGCTGCTCCAACGAAAATCTCTTTTGGTCAGGCGGCCTGACCGGTGGTCACGCCAGTAAACGTGACCGATTTGTCTCACGGTCATCTCACGAAGAAACAATACCAACTTGTTACTCTCTAAGCGGATAAATAGAACCAAGCTATAACAGAGCAGATGTATGTGAGCAGAAATAGCATTTATAATTATATATAAAAAAAAAAATATATGTATCTATCTAAATACTTTATTAACGCTCGTGATGTCTGTCCGTCCGACAATGACTTCCGTTTCGTTTCGGCGGGTGACTTTTGGGGTTTAACTTTTTTCAATATGGTCATGTTTGGTATCATTGTGTAGCTATTGATGAGGGCTATGTTTTTAGGGGGGTGGGGGGTCGCTGGGGGGGTGGGGGTCAAAGTAGTGGGGGATTTTTTAACATGAGGTCTATGTAGGGGGTGGTTTTCTCTGCATGTATCGATTTGTTTTGATGTCCTGAACAACTTTGTAAATATTGTCATCAGGTGAAATTGGCATTTTCGACCATTTTTTTGCCTTTTTTTAAAAGGTGTTTAACATGGTGATCTATGTAAGGGGTACTTTTCTCGCGTGTTTCTGATGCGCCTCGACGAGCTGAACACTTTTGCAATAGGTATACATATACCTAAAGTGGATACTTTTTGAGTTAAAGCAAAAAACCTCAACATGGTGCTCTATGTAAGGGGTCGATTTCTTGCGCTTAATCGACATATTTCGACGAGCTGAACACTTTTGCAATAGGTGTTCCTATACCTAAAGTTGACCGTTTTCGAGTTGACCATTTTGGAGGCCGGAAAACCCCGAGGGGGTCTTTTTTTCGACACTTTTCATTTTATTTGAGTATTTTGCTTATGTTTAATTTGTTTCGTTTTGCTTTGAGGTCAAAGCTCATCGGGAGGGCTATGTTCTGAATAATTTCAAATGCATCACGCGTTTGTTAATATCTTTTTAATTGCAAAAAACAAAAACCTATCACAAAAAATTGAACTGTTTTCGTCGTTTTTTAATACTTTCCATTGACTTTCTCTTAACAATGTCAATTGGGGAGTTGTTGCATTTGAGAAGGGGCATGCGTACGTATTTTTCTATATATCAATTTCGCTCAGGTTTTCTTTTAATTTGACAAACTCATTTTATCAAGTTTAATGTTCGATTTATTCCTTATACAGAGCATTGAGAGCCCGTACTATGTTATTAGCTGATGCGTCTGACTAAGCTGAACAAATCAACAATAGGTGTTCCTATACCTAAAGTTGACCGTTTTCGAGATAATGTCGATTATGCGTTTGAATGCTCAAAAACACTGTATTGTCTGTCTGTCCGTGTGTCCGCCATATTGAGTCACGGCGTTGGCAACTGTGGAAGAGCGCGCCGGCCAGGAGCCGAAGGCTCCTGGACGCCGCTCATACAACTGCGGAGGACGCCGTCGGACAGGAGCCGAAGGCGACTGGACGACGACCATAGAACTGTGGAATCTATTAATTAAATTCTTTATTAAGGCTCGTGGTGTCCGTCTGTCTGACAATGACTTCCGTTTCGTTTCGGCGGATGACTTTTGGGGTTTAACTTTTTTCAATATGGGCATGTTTGGTATCATTGTGTAGCTATTGACGAGGGCTATGTTTTTAGGGGGGTGGGGGGTCGCTGGGGGGGTGGGGGTCAAAATGGGGGGGGATTTTTTAACATGAGGTCTATGTAAGGGGTGCTTTTCTCTGCATGTATCGATGCGTCTCGATGAGGCGAACAACTTTGTAAATATTGTCATCAGGCTAAATTGGCATTTTCGACCATTTTTTTGCCTTTTTCTAAAAGGTGTTTAACATGGTGATCTATGTAAGGGGTACTTTTCTCGCGTGTTTCTGATGCGTTTCGACGAGCTGAACACTTTTGCAATAGGTATACATATACCTAAAGTGGATACTTTTTGAATTAGAGCAAAAAACCTCAACATGGTGCTCTATGTAAGGGGTCACTTTCTTGCGCTTAATCGACATATTTCGACGAGCTGAACACTTTTGCAATAGGTGTTCCTATACCTAAAGTTGACCGTTTTCGAGTTGACCATTTTGGAGGCCGGAAAACCCCGAGGGGGTCTTTTTTTCGACACTTTTCATTTTATTTGAGTATTTTGCTTATGTTTATTTTGTTTCGTTTTGCTTTGAGGTCAAAGCTCATCGGGAGGGCCATGTTCTGAATAATTTTAAATGAGTCAAGTGTGCGTTAATATTTTTTTAATTGCAAATAACAAAAACCTATCACAAAAAATTGCACTGTTTTCGTCATTTTCTGATACTTTCCTTTGACTTTCTCTTAACAATGTCAATTTGAGAGTTGTTGCATTTGAGAAGGGGCATGTGTACGTATTTTTCTATATATCGATTTCGCTCAGGTTTTCTTTTAATTTGAAAATTCCATTTTATTAAGTTTAATGTTCGATTTATTCCTTATACAGAGCATTGAGAGCCCGTACTATGTTATTAGCTGATGCGTCTGACTAAGCTGAACAAATCAACAATAGGTGTTCCTATACCTAAAGTTGACCGTTTTCGAGATAATGTCGATTATGCGTTTGAATGCTCAAAAACACTGTATTGTCTGTCTGTCCGTGTGTCCGCCATATTGAGTCACGGCGTTGGCAACTGTGGAAGAGCGCGCCGGCCAGGAGCCGAAGGCTCCTGGACGCCGCTCATACAACTGCGAAAGCGAGAAGTGAGTCCCGGTGTCGGCCAGGAGCCGAAGGCTCCCGCCGACGCTCATATAACTGCGGGGTACGCCGTCGGACAGGAGCCGAAGGCGACTGGACGACGACCATAGAACTGTGGAAGAACGCGCCGGCCAGGAGCCGAAGGCTCCTGGACGCCGCTCATACAACTACGAAAGCCAGAAGTGAGTCACGGCGTCGGCAGGGAGCCGAAGGCTCCCGCCGACGCTCATACATCTGCGGGGTGCGCCGTCGGACAGGAGCCGAAGGCGACTGGACGACGACCATAGAACTGTGGACGAGCGCGCCGGCCAGGAGCCGAAGGCTCCTGGACGCCGCTCATACAACTGCGAGAGCGAGAAATGAGTCCCGGTGTCGGCCAGGAGCCGCAGGCTCCTGCCGACACTCATACAACTGCGGGGGACGCCGTCGGACAGGAGCCGAAGGCGACTGGACGACGACCATAGAACTGTGGACGAGCGCGCCGGCCAGGAGCCGAAGGCTCCTGGACGCCGCTCATACAACTGCGAGAGCGAGAAATGAGTCCCGGTGTCGGCCAGGAGCCGCAGGCTCCTGCCGACACTCATACAACTGCGGGGGACGCCGTCAGACAGGAGCCGAAGGCGACTGGACGACGTCCATACAACTGTGGAAGAACGCGCCGGCCAGGAGCCGAAGGCTCCTGGACGCCGCTCATACAACTGCGAGAGCGAGAAGTGAGTCCCGGTGTCGGCCAGGAGCCGCAGGCTCCTGCCGACACTCATACAACTGCGTCTCAGAAACTCCCGAATCTCAATTTTTGGATTTCTCCAACATGTAACGATTAACATATCGCGAGCGGGACTCATACAACTGCGGGTTACACCGTCGGACAGGAGCCGAAGGCTCCTGGACGACGTCCATAGAACTGTGGAAGACGCGTCGGCCAGGAGCCGAAGGCTCCTGGACGCCGCTCATACAACTGCGAAAGCGAGAAGAGAGTCACGTGTGTCGGCCAGGGGCCCCAGGCTCCTGCCGACACTCATAGAACTGCGGGGGACGCCGTCGGACAGGAGCCGAAGGCGACTGGACGACGTCCATACAACTGTGGAAGAACGCGCCGGCCAGGAGCCGAAGGCTCCTGGACGCCGCTCATACAACTGCGAAAGCGAGAAGTGAGTCCCGGTGTCGGCCAGGAGCCGCAGGCTCCTGCCGACACTCATAGAACTGCGTCTCAGAAACTCCCGTATCTCAATTTTTTAATTTCTCCAACATGTAATGATAATATATCGCGAGCGGGACTAGAGTTGGCCGCTGCCCGCAGGGCAAGGCCAACTCTAGTATATTTTTTTATGACGGACAAGTAAGGTATTTGCCATGGTACTGTGGGACTCCTACCTATATATATATATATATATATATATACATATATATATCATTTGGGGGCTTGTCCCGTCAAGTGTTGTTTCATTATGTTACTTGCGAATTTATTTTTGTTTTTTTTGCTGGTGAAATCTCAACTTGGATGATACCAGGTCATCAAGTAAATGAGATACAGGACCTAATTGTATTTAATTAAGCGTCATTTATCTTAATCTTATTCTATTGATTCGATACAGTAGATAAAAACTGTATACGACTCCGTAATACCTACGCATGAACACTGTGTGCTGTAAAGAATCGATAGTATTTCCCTAACTGGGATGAATTCGAGCGTCTATAAGCATGCATATGCCCATGTGGAATATACACATATGCATATATGTAGCCGCTGTTTGCTACATGAAACCAACTAGTACTCAGTGTACTCAAACATATATTCACAAATGTAGCTCATCACCATATACAAGGTGACACACGCACGAAATCTACCTCTGTCAGGAAAATACAAATGATTGTTACGTACATGACAAAGTCGGACATACATATATATAGAATATATATATAAGTGAATGGGACGAATGTGGGCAAAAGTGACCTCACGGTTGAGGGATCTTACTAGATGTTTTACCCAGTAGAAACCTTTATATATATATATATATATATATATATATATATATATATATATATATATATATATATATATATATATATATATATATGTATATACATACATGTATACTTTAAACAGTCTTTGGTATATATACAACTAGAGAATGGTTGAATTGTAATGAAAATCTCGAAACAGTTAAAGCATACTTGCATACTATATATATATACATAATATAAAAAGCTTCAAATATATACAAAACTGCAGTTCCTTTTATAAACCAATAAATTATGAAGATCTGACTCTCAGCTGGCTTCGTTCTATGGTAGGCCTCGATACTATTGCCGTATAGCGGCATAGCTTGAAGCAATCATCCGAGAGCAATGTTGACCAGAATTAAAAATCAATGAACTTCTTTTCCCATTTTTTTGCACTCAGTCATACTGGACCTATCTCGGCCATTCTCCAACAAATCTACCTGATCGATCACAAATCGTGATGCTGCTGCTGTTCGTCGTTTCAATGGCGACCGCACCCAAAGAGACACGCCTTAGCCAATCAGGCCACGCCGTCCACATACTTTGTATAATACAAACAAACACGCCATAAACGCTAGTTAAGTGGGCACTATTTCTCCACTCTCGCCGCAGTGCCCACTCATGTGGCCTTTTCGAGCCTACGATGTTTAGAAAGGACGCGTTGAGCATTCGAAGTTGAATCATCTACATCTCGGCAGCGAAGGTCACAGCGATCAGACCGATACCGCTGCGCGAGAACACATTTACGAATGACTTTTCGACACAGCATACATCTGAGCAACAGCGTCCCCGAATATAGTCGAGCGATAATTTCATGCACAATTTGCTCGTGTGAACAGAACTGGACGCACCCAATGGTGCTGGGGACTCGGCGTTATCCAAATGCTCTCGTTGGCAATAATGCACATTGGCATTAGACTAATAAGCTCGAACGGATTGCTTAGCGTATCCCTTTGTGACCTCTGGTTTCTCTGAATTTGTGCCATGTTCCGTTTGGAACAACGAGCCGGAACAGGCGGCGCCGTATTCTAACTCGTTGTTGACCCGGTGGCAAAATCGTCGATCGTCTCGTCACAAACTGCGTCCGTCAATTATACTCCCACTAGCTCCACTGAGGGTCTGCTAAGGACACGACACGTGGCGAATTCGTATGGATAGACTATGTAGACGTATTTCGGGACCTTCTTTTTTTTCGATAGTTTTTGCCCCGTTTTTTACTGCTTACCTACAGCTGTTGAGACAAGCCAACATCATAGAGACTGGGAGGCAGCCGACTCAGCATCCGCGATTGACTTTGCTGTTGTCCTGCGTCAAAGGTAGAGATGAGAGGGAGGGAGAGAGAGAGAAGCCAGGCGATTGCCGAGCTACAATACAATGAAGCATCATATTCCCCATTAAAGTGTGATTTGACGTCCTTAGTCTAACTGATTGACTGAGGTTGATCCACTCCAGGATCCACTTGCATCACAAAACTTACAATATACAAGTGAATTTTGCCTAATTATAAGTGATCACCCAGCAGGTGATCATAAATGCCCATTTACGATTTTACACGATACATTAATATATCGTGCAGCTGCCAAGCTGCTCGCCTATGATTGTGCCACCATTACTGCTCACTGATCTGACCGGATGTCTGAACCGTTCTTCTCCCGGGGCCTATTATCGTTACTACTCCGAGCTGGCCTAGTCAATCAGGCCTAGTTACAACGCGTCCTTTTTTTTTTCAATATCTATTATCACTGACAACGATTAGCGATGGCTGCCGTTTCCTGGTACTGCCTGTTTGTCCTCGTCGATTGGGAATATCTGCGTGTCACCGCCTGCACGCATATGTCTCGTCTGGATGACACAAAGCAATGATATAAAATTCATTGATTCACCCTTCACCTGTTAGCGCCGCGGCCGACGTCATCGACGTTGCCATTGACGCTCATGGCCTCCTGCTGGCCCGCGTTTCCGCCGCCGATGGGGTCGACGACGTTCGAGACGGTGGTCCCTCTGCTCCGACTCTCTGAATCTCTCTCTGTCTCCCCCTCACTTTATCGTTCGATCGCCACTCTGGCCAGCGCTATCTGTAGTAACAGCCGCGCGCGCGTCAACAGCCTCACAGTTGTTGCGTTTCTGATTGCGTCGTCGGCGCTCTTGGCGGCGGCGGCGGCGGCTCTGTTTTGGTTGTCATTGCAGATGCTGGCACCGTTGTTGTTACCGTTCCTAGCGTTGCTCCTGTTGTCGTTGTTGTTATAGGGGGCGGGGGCTGGCTTTTCTTCCTTTGCCAATTCATGGTCATGACGGGAGCAGGGAAACTGGCTGTTGGGAGTGCGTGGCACCGACATCGAAACGCTAGGTGGATGGATGTGTGCGCGAATCGTCAATCTGTTACATCTTATTTTATGGTTACGACCATTTTATAGAAGGGAACCCGCCGAAGGCCGTTTATTGACCTGGCTGGCTAGGAGCTACCCGGAACGCGGCTCGCTGGCTCGAGCTCGACTTCTCGAAGACGACGGCTGACTACAAGGCCGGCATTGCCGCGGCCTCGGCCGCGGCCACCGCTACCGTGCGCGTCAACTCAAATTCACTTATCCTCCATATATGAGGGGATGACTCTGGCCGGACGCCCGGGCGACGTCTGGGCAACGTATGCATCAAGCATCTCAAAACGGTGCGTCGTCGGACAAAAGCATACACTGATAACAGCAGCTCATGAGCAAGATAAATCGAATTGATCAAAGCAAACAGATAACAGATCGAGGAGAATCGCTTTATTTAGTAAGAAAAACATACATAAAGAAATGAATGATCTCTATTTATGTGATTAAATGAATCAGGCTTCACTCTCGATGTGTGCATACCTGCCTAGATCTCTTGTGGCTGTTTATCATGTGTGGTTAGGTTTAGGCCAGTACAATGAGAAATTGCTCAAGAAGACAAGTTCTACAAACTATTTGTCCCTCTACAGTATAGACCAAGAACCAGGACTGTGCTCATCAGCTTTTAGTCCACCCTTGGACTGGGCAAAGGCAAGAGCGACATAAGCCATTCAACCTTCAACACTCTCTATGCTAATTTTAGTTGCGGAACCTAGTGGTTCGTATCCCTGTACAACCGAACCGCACCATACAGTAGCCTCTAGGAATACCCATGACCATCCATCATCCCTTAATCCGAGTCACGTTGTGTTGAACTTCATAAGGAACGCCGAACTTGATCTAATCTTTTTCGACTAATGTCCTCACTCCAACGTAAGCTGGGCTCGGACGAGGTCGATTTGAACTCTCGTCATTTCATTATCCTTTGATCCTGTTGCATTTATTTCTCATCGCTGTTCTCCTATTTTTCGGTTCCTTTAGCCGACTGTTGTATTCGATGACTCTGCGATGCCGATTTGATCGCGTTATTCCAGTGATTCTGGTATAACCCAGCTAAGACATAAAGGCGCAGCACAGCAGCAGACGGAAGCGGAGAGCCTGGACGCGTGGAATCAAAGTGGTCGGCAGTTCGAGGAAGGGGACCCAGGGTACTGGACGAAGACTCTCCTTCCAGACCTGAGATCCTGGAACTCCACCCGACAAGGGGGGGACCTTACGTACCCACTCGTGCAACTCCTCACAGGGCATGGAACCTTCGAAAAGTACAGACACAGAATCGGGAAAGTGAGCTCGCCAACCTGCCGCAAGTGCCCCTCAGAAGAGGAGGATGACGCCGCCCTACATACGTTTGGTAGGTGCGCCGCGTTCACGTAAGAGAGATTGGCGCTCGCAAGAAAACTCGGGCACGCAACCGGAGAGATGACAATCATAGAAATGGCTGCAGCCCTCCTTAGGGGTCGGCCATCCTTCGAACTAGTTAAAAACTTCGCCGCTGAGGCGATCGAAGCCAAAGACCTCGCCGCCCGCCTAGCGAGCTTGGTGATAGCATGTAATCCGAAAGATCCCGAAGAAATGACTTCCGCAGTCGGTCCCGGGATCAAAATGTGCTCATATTTTCTCAAAAAAAAAAAGTATAACCCAGCTGCGGTAACCGAATTAGCCTGATGATGTGACTCCACGAGTTTGTTCCACAGATCGCGTTTCAGCTATTATATTATGCCGCGTTCTGCCGCATCAAGTATCGGTATTCCGTCATTGCAAACTAACCCGTTGCCTTGCAGGCGTTAGGCGATTAGCCCCGTTGAAGTGACCCCGTTTCAATATTGTGCTCTCACTATGCTCCCAAGGTAAAACTAACCTCGTGGTTCCAGCATGCCCGGACAAATCCTGCTTCAATTCCATAGAGCTCAAGAATTGACCTAACTTTCCGCATTGACATCTTCCGCGAATTATCTACCATTTTCACACAAAGACCCAAAAATAACTCATCTTTACCCAGTTTACAACATTCTCTCGGGAAGTTCTTACACCTGTTCTCTACTTTTTTTTTTTATCTACCGTGGTGTTTTCTCATTAAACGAGGTATACGCACAAAGAAATATGCCGAATATCTACAGTCATTTGTGAGATTGTCGACACAAACCTTGCAAAGTTGATATGTCTTTCTACATAAACTAGCTATTTTGCAATCATGTGCCTTTTCCACCGTAGTGTCCAATCGTTCAACCAGACCCATTCAAAGGAGAGATGCCATCAAAATCGTCCCTTTCGAACGATCGTCAGCATGGATAAACAAATGAATCAAAATCATGACTCGAAGCACACGCCCGTTGAAAGCATAATGACGTTCTGTTTAGGTTAAAAACACCTCTGTGAGCACCTTCAGGCGATTTTCTGCCGGCAAATTAGCGACGTTCAGAGGCTTCTGCAGTTCTGTGACGTTGCCGGGAAGACTTTTGGCGCTGATCATCGCAGCGCATATGTCTGGACACAGTCATGCAATCAACGCCGGGAACACTCCTCCCTTGTGCACATATCAGCAACAGGTTAGCTCGCGTTCATAAACGTCACGAAGATTTGATATAAGTGTCATAATTATATGTACTACTAATAATATGCGTGTGTTATGCCTATTTGATTATTTAGGTGCGAAGTATAGCCTAACGCACGGCATACCGGCAGCAACAACGACCTAGCCATTGATTCTATGAAGCCGTCGTACTGTTGCTCGATCAATAACGTGATAATGAACAGTCAAATGTTCGCTTTACTGTAGCTGCTTTGACCGTGACACCCCGGTGATATGTCAACGGCCACGTTGCAGTGATTCGTATTAGAATACCTATTGCTTAGAACTCATGCTTAAATTTTAATGAATGTAAAACAGCATCTACTGGCCCTCAAATCAATTAGCGATTGCTGCCCGCGCCCAGGAGTCAATTTTCCCAAAACGAAACTAAATCCGCTATAATTTTGTACAGTCAAAACGATCAGCTCACATAGAATATATATATATATATATATATATATATATATATATATATATATATATATATATATATATATATAATACTATTGTGTGGCTTAATATAATATTATACAATAACTAGTGACGATGTTCTAGACCCGTTCTTGCATTGGAGAAAGCTGTTCACATCATCAAAGCGATCAATTATTTTTCGGCTAGCGAGTGATCGCATGACGAGGGGGACGTTGATGTGACATTCAAATCGGAAAAGTTCACAAATCTCACAATGCGTAGGAACATTTGTTAGGCGGAAGAGGAATTATTTCTCAAAATTATTTTATTGAACTGGCGTGTAGTCTTCACTTGATCTCCGTTTTATGCCAAGCGACGTCTTGGGCCCCAGGACGAAGCTTAATCAGTTCCACAGCAGCTGCTTCTATAACTATTGTCTATTTACATTTTGCTTAAGCAATCGAAAATATAAGCTTGATCAGACCACCTTCGATAAGCTAGGCGACATGAAGCGCGCACCCGCATGATTGCTTTTTAATTGAAATTGATCATTGATTAAGCACGTTTTCACACCGCATTGGACGTCAATGACTTACTTGCAGCTCGTCATTTTATGGTAATACCCGATCGTAGTTGTTCGCCTTGCTAATAGTAATTTATCAGGCCGTTAATCATCGGGCCGTAAAGTTCTTCACATAAATTGCTCGAGCCCGAAGTCGAATCGCTAAATAGGCTATTAAAAACTGCTAAATAACAAAAACGAGTCCAGATCGATTCAATTAACTGACAACGTATCATTTTAGAGTAATATTCTTGAAGTACTATTAATTATTTCGCAATGACAGACAATGAATCAATGTCTCCTCTCTCTCTCTCGCTTCTTCAAATATATGACCCTAGTGATGGTGGCCATTATAAAAAGCACGATGGCTCTTTCGGCATTAAAACGCCATTGTAACCACCTATAACAATAAGCGATTCTAATTCTAAACAATAACAATAGCGGCAGAAGCAGCAGCAGTAATAAGAACTGTTATGACGGGCTCACGTTTGCAACCAGAACAAGTGTTGACGGTTGAGTTCAATTATCGAGAGCGTAGACCCATATCTAAGCCACTGTCGCAAACGGGTTCTGATCCGATCATCCTGATCCGCCCAGAGGAGGAAACAACACTTCAAGTGGTCACATTCAAGATACACGAGAACTCTCGTCCCCCTGAAGGCTGCGAAGCATTCATCTCCAAGCTGATAAGGCTGTGCAGAGTTAGTAAGCAATTTGCTCATTTCGACACACCCTGTAGCAAAGTACCTGTGCAGATCGATTAGAGACACTTGATATCTTGAACGAGATGATGATGATGACAATGCATGCAGGCATTATTGCTTGCTTGCTTGCTAAAGAAAAGTCTCGATGCGTCATGTACATTTCAATTGCTCTGACTCAGACTGTCACAGACAAATCTGTGAAATAAGAATCATATATTTGAGCCAGGCAGTGGCATAAATTATCATCATTAGTACTGCTGCTACCAGTGCTGTCGAATCCATTACACCTGTCGCAAGGATTTCAGGGACTTTGGGGCTGATTCGCCAACGAGACACAAAAAAATATATATATACATAGATAGATAGAGAGAGTGCAAAGCTGCTGAGTGTTTGCCCCCAGAGTCTGTACTCATGCGCGGTATGTCGACTTACCTACAAAGACTCATTTATTATATTTTTAGCTACGGGGGCCCATTCAAGCCACACATTATCCACATGTGAAAATGATGGATGGGATGGATAATTTAGTGCATGGGCTACCTTTCATTGTTGAACTCGATTATGAATTTGCTCATCAATCTCGCGGTTTGTAGTAAATATTTTGCGCCTAAGGGTCGTGCAAACTTGCGGGCAATGGTGCTGTTGCCACTCAACAGAACTTCTTGTTGATATACATATATATATATATATATATATATATATATATATATATATATATATATATATATATATATATAGATGAGTGAAAACGAAGTGTATTGTGGGACAACCTCGACCCGAGCAGATGATAGCCAACTTCGATCAGTTTCGTGTTCGTCCACTCGTTGATTCATTCCCTCATTCATTGACTTCATGAGGATATATCACTCGTGTAAGTTGCTGATTTATGAGCATCGTTGGCTCCTCAGAGACGGAGAGCGACACATACGCCTCCTGTTGTGGCTGTTGGCGCTTGCGGCTGCCGCCGCTCCCGCCGCTGCTTCTGCTATGGGTTGGGTTAGCTCTGACGGCGTGTGGTGCTGCTGCTGCTGCTTGAAACTCGGCATAAACAGAGGCCCGCTGGGGGTCCAACCGCTATTATGAGAATACTGACAACTGCATACTCCTGTTGCCACTGGTCGCTGCTGGGGTTCTCGACCAATTGGCCTTTTCATTTTATTGTTTTATTTCATTTTGTTTTCCACTTTCATTCTCGTCGCCTGACACGTTGGTCACCCGCGTAGACGATTGACGAGCTGAATTCAGATTGCTGGTCGACTCTGCCTGCTTATCCCAGCGTGTTTGATTATTTTGAATTTGAACTCATTCCAACCGAAGGGGGCGACCTCTGAATGCACGAGGAAACTATATTTGGGTGTCAGACCCAATCAACTCAAATAACTCAACAGCATCATCAGTCATCGTCAGCTCATTTTGTCCCAGCACCTTCTTATGTAGATGTATCAGGATCAATCGCCTCATGGCATTGTTCAAGTTCAACGCTCGCTTTCTTTACACCTGGACAATACGTGCGCATTATCGGTTATCTCTCATATATCTTGCTTGTATGTACACTGTAAAAGTCGGCTCGCACACTTCGATGCTGCTGTTACTGCTGATGGCTGTGACGATGCCGACGATGATCATAATAATAATAATCATGATAAATATCTATCCCTCCGATCTATTCATCTTATCGAGTCGTTGTAATTATTCATCCTCTGGCTGCTGTTGTTGCTGCTGCTGCTGCTGCTGGTACCGCCTTCATCTTGGTCCCCTCATCGATCAGTTGTCTCTTCGGGAACGGCAGTCAGTTCAGGTGGATTATTTTTCGGACCGATTGAAGAGTCGAGACGACGGTCAAAGACTGGTCGCTCTTTTAGTTCCTTTCGCTCTCTCTCTCTCTCCTCGTCTCTCTCTCTCTCTCTCTCTCGATTCTCTCTGTTGAGGCTCAGATCGAGCTCTACAATAGAATACGCAGTGAGTAGAATGACTGGTGGCAATGGTGTCAAAGGAGCCAAGCAGCGTGTAGAATGATCTTTGTGATCTTGGTGATGCTGCCACTGCTGCTGCTGCTGCTGTTGCTATGCTGTGCGAAGACTACCCACCACCGGGACGATAGCTAGCCATCATACACCGGCAACATATCATCATCGACAGCCGCCGTTGGCAAGTGGCGGCCTGACGTACGATCGGCGAGGCGAGGCGAGGTTTCCGTTCATATGGATAGCACTAGTACAGATGATGCCGTGTTGGCATCCGCCGATATCGGCACCGCGGATGGAGTCCATTGGGACGATCACCCTTTCGTTATATATATATATATACATATATATATATATATATATGTATATATGTATATATATATATATATAATATATATATATATGTATATATATATATAATATATATATATATGTATATATATATATATACGGGGTACGTATGAGTTTCAGAATTCACTGTCCGGCAGCGTGTGCAGCCGTCTGCTACCATTACTCTGACGCTTGTATTGGCTGCCACTGGCTTTGTCCAGTACCGAGCTAGCTACCGCTGTGGCTGCCGCTTTGGGTTCAGAGCAGCAGCAGCAGCAGCAGTAGGCTGGGTCTTCCTCGTCTTCATCTTCCCACTCTGCTCTATTCTGTTCTGTTCTGCTTTGCCTCACGGCAAAGCAGTCACCAGTCTCCCTGGCGGCAACTGCTGCTGCTGTTGCTGCCGCTGGCTCTTCTACTCAACTCAGCTTTCGAGCCGCTCTCTGCTCTGAGCTGAGGATTTGCAGCAGATCTGCTCAATGCTGCCGCGGCTGGTCTTGCTCTTGTTGTTGCTGTCGTCCTTGTCGTTGCTGTCGTTGACGATGATGATGATGTTCTGAACGGGAAGGGACGATGGCGTCTGGGGGCTGTTGGGCTGCTGCTGCTGCTGCTGCTACTGGGTCTAGATGCTTCTTGCTGCTGCTGCTACTGCTGATGCTGATGATGATGCTGCTGCTGGAGGGAATGAGAGAAACGCTCGTAAACTTTTACAGCCCAGAGGGACCGAACCAGTCCGAGCGGACCATCGAGCGCCGACGGAGCAGACCACCGCTCGTTGCCTCTGCCTCGGATGCTGCTACTGCTGCTGCAGTGGCGGCTGCGCAGCGTCAGCCTGAACGAACAGCGAATAGATGAAACCAGCGACTAGCGCAAAAGCAGCGGCAGCCGCACCAAAGGCATCGGCTAGTGCAGCGCCGGCCGCGACAGCCACCGCGGCGGCGGCGGCGGCGACGACGATGGCTGCTGCTGCTGCTGCAGTAGAAGGAGCAGCAGCAGCAGCAGCAGCAGGGACGTGGTGGCGATTGTGATGGTGCTAGCTGTAGTGGTAGTAGTAGTAGTGGCTGTGGTGGCTGGCACAGCGAAAAAGCGAACGAGACCGACTCTGAGTTCCGTCGAACAGAGGCAGACGAAACAGCAGCAGCAGCACCATATAGTGTTAGGGAGACAGAGTCAGGCACAGGCGCCTGTCGAACAGAGACATACAGATATATATATATATATATATATATATATATATAGAGAGAGAGAGAGAGAGGTCAGACATACACAGGGATAGACAAAGCGGCCAAGCAAGCAACCGGCGAACAGCCATCCGGCCAGCCAGTCAGCGAGCCTGAGTGACTGACTGACAGACGGACTAGGAGATGAACGAAAGCAACGAACGAACGACGAGAGGCAGACGGCAGCGGTGGTATCAACAACAGCCGACGTAGACACGGACGATACTAGCCATGGCAGCAGCTGAGAAGGCAACAGCAGCAGCAGCAGCAGCCGAAGCAGCGAAAACATCAGCGTCCATCGGGTGCCACTATCGGGTATCATCACTGACACAAGCAACCATCACCAACGACAGATTCCAACAACAATAGCAACAACGACGCGATATCAGTAGAACAGAACGTGGTAGAACTACGCGCTGCTACGACTCCGACTACTGCTCGTCTACCAATCTACATTCGCACCTACATTCGCCATCAGTCGTGGCTGCTGGTGGTCGGCCAGTGTCATCAGTAGTCGGTGCCTAGCGCAGTCGGTGACCACTGCGCGAGCTGCCCTCCGAGTCAGCAGATTAACGAACAAAAGCAACGAGCATCAGCAGCAGCAGCTGCAGCAGCAATGACCTGGGACGGTCAGTTACCAGGAATCGATGATGGCCAGCCTTGTTCCTACTCCAGCTATCGTCGACGGGTTGCAATCTCGCCAACTGAGACAACGGCGGCAGAAGACAATGGAGAGAATCAGCGAACGGCGCACGAACGATGAACCGGGCAGCGTAAAGTGAACGATTCTTCCAAACTTGCACTCGATAGAAGAAGAAGATCGAATCAAATGCATGCCTGTTCAGTCAATGCTGCCAGCTAGAACTCGGTGCGGATGCGTGCAATTGCATCGTCGTCACCTTCATTATCGCCGCCGCTGCCGTCGCCGCCATAGGCTGCTATGATTACACCAGCAGTATTATGCTGTTATCAGCTGGGGTTTTGACGAAAACAAGCAGTCGCACCGTTAGCGGGTCGATCGCTACGAACGGCTGCAGCGTTTGTGAACACTGCTAGCATAATGGTTGTCATTATTATGAATACTTGTGTATCATAATAACAGCAGCAGCAGCAGCGGCAGCAGCAGCAACATTTGCAATGAAGTCGACCACTAGGTGCAGTAAGTACCGCTTCGAAAAGTCGAAATAAAATAAACACAAGAAAACGGCCAGTGGACATGGGTCCAGTCACTGGGAGTTGTTCTTCTCTCGGAGAGGTGACCCTGAGTAGGCTTTCCATCGCAGAAAGGTCTCGCTACCACCGTCGAGGCACTGTCCAGTCACCGTTTCACGCTGTGGCTGCTGGAATACGACGAATACAGACGAACACCAAAAGTCTCAGGAACTGAGTGAGGGCGAGAGAGAGAGAGAGAGAGAGAGAGAGAGAGAGGGAGGAAGCGAGAAAATCGAAAGGGTACGATTTCACCATTGTGTTATCGCGAGCTAGGAACAATGCTAAATCCTCTTGAAGAGGACTGCTCCTCGTCTGCTTCGGTTGTCCGACAGCGACAGAGGGAGGTAATGGAAAATGAGATGGATTCAGGGGTTTGGGAGTAATAGAAGAACAATCTTTCTCTATCTATCTATCTCTCTCTCTCTCTTTCTTACAATCGATCGATCGAGCGAGCGAGCGCGGAAGACACTACTCTCAAGGCAGCGGGTCGACCGGCCGGCCCCCTCCGATAACTCCTCTCGATGGCATCTTTCGTACCCTTCCGTGTGTGTACGGACTCTTGGCTATCACTGGACGTGAAACAAAAGCGCCCAGCATGAACAGCGACCTCTTGCGTTGAAATCCCGAAGACAGCGGGGGCCGTACCCCAGATTCGAGCAGAGTGACCCACAGTAGCAACTGTATACAACGGCTAAATTGATGAACAACTATTTATATATATATATACATATATATGTATATGTGTATGTGAGTAGAGCAAGAAGTATCGAGGGCGGATGACGCTTGTTGATTCACAAATGCAGAGGCAAAAAGAAACACATCGATTGTCGTCATCAGGCATACCCGCCTGATTACAGTGTGGTGCTTACATACGTGGCGTCTTTTGCGATGTCACGGAACAGCAGCGTCTTACAGATACGGGCCCGAAACAATATCAGGCCGAAAACAGCTTTGTCGGACGTAATGCAAAAACCGGAGATAATTTGCGAGTGATATGTAGTATTTATTGGTCAATTATAAAATATAATTATAAGATAAGCTTAAATAATTGTAAGCTTATTATTTGATAATTTGGGCGCGTATTGCGTTACCCCTGCGCTGAGATAGCTGCGACCTGAAAAAGCAAGCAAACCTCTGAGCTACAGGTACACATAGACAACACTGCCAGCCCAATAAGCGATAGCAATAAAGGAGTTACGGTTGCAAGTCTAACTATTTTTCGAGCTGACCCTCAGCTGTTCTGCCCCTATCTGACAGACCTCAGCTCTTAACCTTTTTTTAGGTATTACTGTGAGGACCTGTCGGGGCCACCTTTGTTTATTCTCTTCCTTACTCGTAAGAGTCTTGGCAAGAGTCTTCAGATAAAGGTAAGATGATAAAGAACTCCAAAGATTCTCCGCGTCCGACAGGATTTGAACCCAATACACACGTGTCCCTCCGGTCTAGCAGTCGATTGCCAGTCTGCTCCTCGGGAACTGCAGCGCAATTCGCCTACCATTTAGAATACATAGGAGATCAATATAATTTTGTTCTTCAGAGCACGCTCCCATGGGTGTAAGCCCATACACACACACTCGCACACTCCCTGTCTCCCATAAGCGAATATACTACGCGTGCTCGACTGGATTAGTTTGTTGGTCGGCGATGCTGTCTCTTGCTCTGCTTCGACGTCCAGCGGGCCCCGATCGATCGAGGTAACCATCGAGATCTGGTCATCATCGGATCTCCCCTGCTTCACCTGCTTGTTGCAGTCATCCCGTGACTCGCATCATTCAAACGAATCGCCGGACGATCCGAGAGGCCGTCGACTCTTTTGCTCCGAACGAGCCATTCTTGGCAAGACAGCGCCGAGCCTGCGGACTGCATGGCAGGCCAATTGTGGCGACGGAACATTAGAGAATACGCTCAGATAACAGCCGCAACGCTGCAGCGACGCGTTGACGCAGGAAATCAACACCAGCGCGGCCGGGTGGACCAACAGCGACTGGATACGATTACAGGAGATACAGAAATCTATGTATGTATATATATATATATATATATATATATAATATGTATAGATACAACGCGAAAGTTCTCGTGAGCGCGTCTTCGCTGGACATACGTTCGAAGTCGATGGGATCGACTGCTGCCACTATCGTTTCTATAATACTTCTTAATATTGGTGATTCGAAGTGAAAATGGTATATGGTCGCTGAAGGCGGCACCAGAGAACGAAAGGTAAAAATGAAAGACGAAGGAAAGAGCAAAACTGTCGACTTCGGATTTCCTGATCTGAAGTCTGTACTGATCGGCTGATCGGAAACATTCGCCTAATTAGTCTAAATGCATATATGACGTCATCCTCGTGCGTGTATGCCTGATCTGATATTCTCTATGTTTGTCGAACGGCTGAGATATGTTTGCCACAAGCAACTGCGGCAGAGTGACGAAGCTGATTTCGGACAAACCGGCAAGCCAACACGAACGCCTTGCGGGTTAACCTATTGTGAAGTGTAATGAAGACTTAATGAGAGCGTCATTATTACGAAAGGCGTAATAGTGAGGCTGTGAGTATATCTTTATCCTTGATGCTTCATTCAAGGATAAAAATATACTCAGCGTTTTGAGCCCTCACGCTAAGTAGATGACGCGCCCCGTACAGTCATTAGTCAGTGCCACCATATCTGCTGGTGGTAGCGGTGTATATATCGTAGCATATTATTATAATCAGTATATATATATATATATAAATATATATATATATACTGATTATAATAATAATAACAATAATAATTAGCATTATAATCCTCGCCGCCGTGATGACAGTGATCAGCTACGGTCGCCCCCCGGTCCCCCCCCTACCAGGCGTAATCGCATAACAGTTTTGTTACAAGTGACATCAAATCATAGGATCGTAAATTAGCCCCGGTAACGAAACACGTCGTTAAACGCAACGGTTCCTGACACACGGCAGATATCATCGTCGTAAAATTGATCGTCGACAAAAAATTATGACTATTGTTGCTATTGGATCGTCAAATGATGGAGGTGTGTTAATTAAATTGAATTGTCATCGCTTGCGTCGCCGTCCCATCTTTACTCTATTGTCACCCTCTGCTCGAGTAACTCAGCTCTGAACGGGCGGCATTTAGTGAACAGACCCGATTCGTCGTGAAACTGTAGATATGTCGATCAGAAAACGGCGCACAAGAACAGGCAGACTTTGGCCTCTACGCTGGGCGTCCATCGGCGGACGTTCTCGTCCTGTCTAGTGATCTATTAGTCAGATCTTTATTTGTGGCGCGATACCTGCGAAGGTGCACGATGGCACTGCTTGCTTCTGAGATCTGCATCGTGCAGTATTTCGCAGGGAACAGTAAGAGCCGGAACACTCGTCGGCGGGGAGCTTCGTGGCGGTTAACATTAGCGGAGATTGTGTCGAGTTGTGTGCTATCACGTTCGCTCGGCGTTGCGTATATGTATGCGAGTGGATTTGTGTCCCTGTCACCGATACCTGTTCTGCTTGCGTTTGACTGGTGAAAAAACTGCCTCAGAGACCTTACGGCTGTGGTTGGATGCGTGGAATATAGACTAACCTATCAAGTGGTGGATTTACTCAGTTACTCATAGACAGCAACAACAGCAGCACCACGAACTCAACTGTTTATCCGTTACGCATTACGTACAGTAGTATTCTACTTCGGGAGACCATTTCTTCATTTGTCTGCCACGAATCACACGAAATCTTTCTGCCGTCCAATGGCCCCATTTCCCACCTCTCGTTAGCTTACAGAAGATAGGAAGGTCGCTGATTGACACCCTTCTAGATGGCAATTCCTTCGTCGCCTTTATCTCTCGCCGATTTACAGATAAATAGTATAGGTAGATAGCTATAATATGAGAGATAGACGAAATAAGCAAAGGTGGCTCCGACAGGTCCTCATAGTAATACCTAAGAAGGTTAAGAGCTGAAGCCTGCTGAATAGGGGAACAGCTGAGGGTGAACTCTTAGAACAAAATAATATATATATATATAATAGATAGGAGGATATATTCCAAAGGTATATCACTAGGACTCTACGAATGTAGGATACAGGATGGCGTGAAGGTCTACCGCGTAATGCTGATTTATAAGATTGGATCTCCAAGCGGGTCGATATTTGTCGACAGGATTTACTCTTGGGTTGGAACTATTTACTGGCTCCACTATTGTGTATAATAGGTGCAAGTAATTTTTAGAGGGATTTTGAAGAAGTTTGATAAAAAGGGGGTTATTAATTCTTCCGTTTGGTACCGTTTTAATTTCGCATAATCTGCTGAGACTTGGTTACTGGTCATTTGCCGAACTCAGGAAGAAGCTCCACTCTCGATGTATGCTACTTCTGCTGGGACGAATGCATCTCGGTTCACTCGAAACGTTGGATGAACTCATTCGGGCTGAGGCTCAATGGAGTCAGATGGTCCCCAATGAATGCAGTTTGAGCATAAATTAGAAGGCACTCTGCGTAATTAGAGAGAATGCCACTAAGTGGGTTGGCTCAAATCAATCGAGACAGTCGAGTCGAAGCTCTTCGCTCGACTGGAGCTTGGTGGCTGCAGAGTAACTGATCTCTGAGCCCCTACTCTGCACCGATGACTTAGGTTTGTTTCTGTTCGTTTAGCGATGCCATACTTTCTCAGGGTGGCTAATGCGCATCTCTTTGAGTTCGGTGCCATCGAAACCACGAACAGCAGTAGAAGCCGCACAGCGGTGTTCGATCCCCAGAAGTCGTGATTTGGCTGAAACATGGTTAACATTGGCCCGCCTATTTTCTCATGGGTGTAGGCGTGTTGGGGAAGGCCCAGCTACGTCCGGCGTAACGGGTCCTTGAAGCAGTGCTGTGCTCGACAGCAGCACCGAGGCCTGTCTGTTCCGTGAACAAACATCTGAGGGTCAGCTGTGAGAAACAGTTTGCTCCTTTTAAGTAACTATCTCGAATTAGAGTGAGTTATCTTTTCTTATCATGGCCATTTGCTGAGTAACGATGAGCGACTGCTGACGTCCTCAAATTGAATTCTTCATTAAACAAACCACACGCAGCCGAACCGTTACAATGCCACTCGCCATGTAACAATACAGCAGATATCCGCAACACCTTCACATATTAGCGGCGCTACCCGAGTGATTATCTTCTAATTGCTCATCGTTTCTATTCTAACGACACATGCAAGCTTCGCTGTTAACAGAACGATCACATTTTTCATGAGTAAATCTAACAAGTTAGTAAAAAAATACTTGTCCTCCACCTCCATTTGAGATGACTTGCCAGCCAACGACAACGACACTGCGCTGCTGACACGGGCTCTCTCTCCCGTTTGCCGACAACGAGCCCAAAAACCGCTTGTTAACCTCCTTGTGATGAGTCGTTGTGTCTAAGCGCCTGTGCGGATTGAAGTCGTACGATCTCGATAGCTTACCTTTGGGGCCGTTTCGTGCACACAGTGTCGGGGTGGATGTCGATGACGGCCGGAAGAGTTGTACTGCCGAAGCTCCGATTTTGATGTTCCAAGGGAGCAACGGCCGATGTCTTGTGTCCTTCACGGGTTCGGACGGCGTCCTCTGACGGCCTACTGACGACCTGTTCTTGCCGGCCTAGCCGTTCCGATGGGCCACGAGTGCGCACAACCCGCCGCTGCGTCTGGCAATTGCTGTACGCACCGGTGACGTCGGAGTGCCGGCGGCGTACGGGGATAAGACCTAGATATGGTGGATGCAACCCAATGATCCGACTTGACGGGATCTGAGAGACGGTTGCGCAGCACAGACGATTGCGTCTGCGACAACAGCAGCAGATGGCTGAATGGCGAATATGCGTCTGCTGCTGGCAATGGTCTGGCCTCAGGGGTCCCTGTCTCTCAAAGAGGTGCGGGTCCTCGGGCATGATGCGCGCACAAGGGCATCAGACAGGCCCCGTCTACGCCACCGACAAGGGACTCGAACGACTCACGAATATTTTGACACCTGCAAGAGCAGTGGTAACACGGGAAAAGGCGATGGCCTGTTAATAAATGTTATAATAAAATAATTCACTAATTATTGTCGATGTACTATATGTGAGACATGGGACGACAATGGTACCATTCTTGAGATAAGTTTCTTTTGGACAAACCCTCCTGCGCCCATTCAAGCCATAGAACATATAATGTCTCTCCGATTCGCTGTTCGGACGCAAGTTGACCCCCTAGTGTGACTTTCGGAGGAGAGCCGCGTGGAGCTCCACGGGTCGACGTCTTGATCGGCTTTGAGACTTCCTGGGTGAAGCTTCTGTGTGCGAGCCTCAGGAATAGCTTGAATTATGCACGTGGACGCGAACGAGGCGTATGTAATTCTCTGTTCCCTCCAGCGGCGCACGATATGAATTCTGATCTCTGCTTCGATACGTCGGCACGTCTTTGAAGGCCTGGAGCGGAAGGTAGCCGAAATGCCCGTTTCCTACCCCATAGGAACGTCACAGTGAAGTCCTTGTAAGAAAGACCCAAGTGCAAGTTGCGATTTGCGTTTCAACTGTGGGGACTGCGGTGAGATTTCATATGATAACATTAAACCTTCCGACGAATTTCTGCTTCCGGAGGGAAGCTACAGTCGAATGTGTATTCATGCGTCCAGACACAATAACAGCCATAATCAATTGCATGTATGTGTTGTGTATAACAAATCCTCCTGATTGTGCTTATGTTTGGCATTGTTGTCGTGCTCGTCTGCTGCATATCCTCACGATTATACTCGATCTATTCGCGTCTTCTAAATTCGAACGCGCCGGGTCGTATTGCCAGCGAACAAGGCCCGATTCCCGTATAGTCAGTCATTGCCGATTGAGAAGAACCTCTTTGCCTGCTCATCATTGTGCTTACAACCGCCTGAGATAAATGGACATGTGCTCTTTATAAGTGAAGGTTTTCACAGTTCGTTAAATTACAACCTAACAATCAATTCATTCTAACACTATATATATAGTGTGATGCCCATTTCGTCAGATGATCCTGCCTTTGCAATGCGATTACTATATCATATCTGCTGCGCCGTTGCCACACCTTTATCTAGGTTCTGTCGATCTCGAGGTTTGGGCGAGATGTCAACTTCGAGACTTTTGCGATGTTAAAAAATGCCAACAAATAGTGACCAGGTCGCCAAACCAAACGCCGACAATCGTTATCTGTCATGGTCGTAATACACTGTGACCTTAGATAGCAGTGCCGCTTCAATTCGAGACGCGCAGCTCAGAGCAACTGTTTCCCATTACAAACATGTTGATGCATTCGAACATTCACTCGTTGTCGATGTAGAACGACCCGGATAACGTGTGATCTATTCAATGGGAGTCATTTGTTTCTATGTTTCGTTTATTGTATCTATCTCGTCATATAATTTAGTGTTTAGCAGACTCTATTTCACTGTGACGTAGGCGTAGGGACTGTGAGGTGGAAACCGCCTATTCGCATTTGCAGCTAAAAATGCATTAATTAAAAAGAGTGACACAGTGAAATAGAGTCTGCTTAACACTAAATTACAGTGTTAGCCGATCATTAATAGTGATGTAATTTCGAGCATTGACTCTGCCTTCTCTGGCGTACGTTGGCGTTAGCGTAGCGCACTATGTTCCAATGGGCCGAAACCGTGCATTTCTTTCTTAGGCTTGCTGGTTAATATTATCATTCATTTATGTGGGCACACAACTCGGATAGCATCGTGAAATGCCAGACCTTAATGAGTTGTGCCTCTCATTAGGGTCGAAGGGTGCGACCACGACCTTGAACGACCTCTTCTAAATCTCGCTATTTTGTTGAACGGAATATATATTATTACACTATGTACTATTTTCGGAATTAAAGTTAGGAGTGGAAGCTGAAAGTTTCTCGGCTTTTCTTCATGTGGTTGACAAATATAGAGGCACGAGGCTGCATTTTAACTAATTTACTATTTAGCGATTAATCAATTTACTGTTTAGCATAGACATTGATTTGGGTAATGGACACGTTCGATACTAAAATAATATCTGCCATATTTTCCGTTCGAGCCCCGCTGCGTGATGACATAAACAAGAGAGAGCTTAAGCATTGTAACAATTGCAGCTCCTTTAATAAACCAATAAAACCTTTACCTTTACCATTAAAGCTCAGCATGCATTAATAAAGGGATGACCCCTAAATGATTCCCTGTCGAATTCATCCTTCGTGCGTGAATATCTGAATGAATGGTTACCTTACATGGCACATATTGATTGACAGCAAATAAATAGAATTCAAAACGATCTGAATATACAACAGCATCGGCCTATTCCTCATTGATTTCTTACTTTCTTTCCTAACAGCTTTTCAGGTGGGAATCCATATATATTGTACGGGAGACATCCCCGGCATAGTAATTTACTTGAAGCTCACACTTCTCAATTTATATCCATCAATAGGCGTTCTACTTCAAGGCCATCTGTGTTAGACCAATGCGAGGTCCATTTGTTGACAAGGGCACACACGGCCAGGTACCCTCTACTCGGTGTCCTGTCGAGTGGCCTCAACGCGGAGAGCAGGCTCTACGGAGGAACAGGAGGTGTTTTATATTTCACAGCTACAGCAAGCCACACATGGAGACACGCACACACAATTTGCTTATATAGCCGTTGCATGTTTAGTTCAGGAAAATTACCTCTATTGCCCTCTGTAGGGATCCGCTCTTGATAGTGACTTTTATACTTATCGTTTGTCAGACTCTGGCCAGTAACACGTTTCCCGGACCACCACCGCCGTTCCATTGCGTGGAACGCCGATGTGTGAACGGTTGACAACGAACTAGGAACGAATTGCGCATTGCAAGGTTGTCAGTGGTGCCGTTAGTGTGTCTTGCGTACGTACTCCATGTAATGTTATCCAGGTCGGAGGAAAGTGGAACGGACGCAGGAAGATGAAGAGGGAACCTCCCTCAGGTTACTATGTACTCGAGCACACAACGACATTCGTGACGAAATCCACCACGTAACATACGGTGGCTCAGTGCATCATCAGTGATTTAGGATGTGACGTTGAAATCAGTAAAGTTCAGTTGTCACCCGGACTCGCAGCTTCGAATTCAACTCTTGATGTCGAGATTGAATAAAATTTGCAACCCGAACATCACGTTCGGGTTGAACAGCTGGAACGGGTGCATTTCGCGCGTAAAGGCAATTTTCTACAACTAATCAGCACGTCAGCGGAAGGCGAAATCAAGGCCGCGACAATAATAATAATAATAATAATATTTGTACTATGCACAATATTGATACAGTGCAGCTGAATCCCAGAATATGTTTCACCGATGTGGTTAGATCCTCGCCAGCGTCACCGATTCTCGAGGTGACTCCTAATGAGAATAATAACGGTAATAACGCCGTCAACGAGAACGGACTCATGTTTACTGTGTGCGACGTTGGCAATTGGCCAAACATGCACAGTGGCCGACGACAAATAGATCAGTCGATCAGATTTATCTCCTAATTCATTACAACTGGCCGCCACGTGGAGCCTGCCAAAGCTGAAGCATCCAAAGCATCACCGTCCTTCGATTGACATAAGTTATTAATCATTTCTCGCTGATTTCGTGATATCCCTACACGTGTTTACCAAGTGAATATCAAAGTATGAGCAATACCCAATGAGTGCTCATACATAGTTTGATATGGAAAACTGGCATCAGGCATGTGATATATTCTCTGTAAGTGGGGTTTAATGGGTTCCAACGCACTCATGTTGAATTGAACAAGCTGGTACGCGTTTTCACTCAATCTGATCAAAGCGGACTTTGAGGCCTCTCTCTATATATATATATATATATATATATATGAAGTCAGGACATTCAGGAGGACATGAAAAACAGGAGCGAGCGAGCCGGCTTAGGCCTACAATCCTTACCAATCATCGCTGAAGATGTCGGCGGACCTTCCGATTCGCGCAGAAATGAAAGTCATCCGAGAACGGAGCAGCCGTATGCGAGAACACAAATGTATTACTCATTGAAAGCTCATTAAAATCGTGTTTGATTTTCTACAAATCGTAGACAAACACTCAAACGGTTAGCTACATTGAATGAATCAAAAATATACTCGTATATCATCCATTGCTAGTTCGGAGACGCCGGCTATTGATCAACGCGTGAGCTATGGCGTATACGTCATTACGAGGCCTCTCGAAGCTGTTTATATATATATATATATATATATATATATATATATATATATATCATAATTATTAATATACTTTATTTCGCTACATTTATTCTACGCAGAGCTTAAATAAGCGCTGTTCAAGCAGGCGCCCTTCATCACACACACACAGACACCCCTGTGCAATAGTGCTGGCACTTTATTATTAATAGTTATCAGGTCTCGGTTTTCACTCTGTCTTAAGAATCACCAATAGGTTCCTGTTGCCTACTACAATTCGAACTATTCCATCATGCGTTTCGCCTCAGACAACGTCTTTCTTCATCTCTTATTAGCCATTTGTGTCTACCTGCTTTCGGTCGGAGATTACTATTGTGTCTTTGTTTCTCTTCGTAACTTCTCGGCTAGCTTTTCCTCGCTTGGTCGCCATACAGGTTGTTATGGGAGATCATCTCATCGTTCATAAATCGCTTTAGAAATGCATCTTCTTGTCGCTCCGCATTGGTTTTCTTTTTCAGCAGTGAAATCATTCGCGTAACAACTCAATTCGTTGTTCTCTCAGGTCTTTCCGTTGACAGGCCGGCTTCGCGCGAAATCGTACATCGGCCATCTTTCCTTCCTGCTGCCGTTTGAATTAAGACACAGCCCAGCGCTACGTGGCAGACTTGCGGAAACTCTTCGTACGGACGCTGAACACCACCACCACCCCCTATACGGCACATGTCTCTTAGCCCTCCCCAAAATCGCCTGGCCGCTGCTCTAAACGCTCTGTCCTGTTATTGAATGCACGTTGATTCCCTCCCCAGCCGCTCGACAACCACAATCCGTCTACCTTTCAGCCTCCTCTAGGCATACTACCCCCTCCTGCTGTACGGTCCCCCCCACGAAGCATAGCTGCTACCGGGGTTGGCGATCGGTTGTGTCGCGATACCCGGCTCCTACCCGGAGAGCCGAACAGGATCACTTAGTCTCTTTGGCCATCTCCCTCTGAATTTCGGCTCATCATCGCCCTATCTCTACTTCTGCCTGCGCTATTGAAGCACGTGTGCTCCCAGATAGGAAGATAGGACAAGAACGAAGAGGTCGAACGTTGGCTAAACGCTTTCGTTTCGAACGCTCGGTCCGTCATGCGAGTTCACCCCCTCGAGACGACGCAAATGTCGTCGTTTCTGTTGAACGCTGGGTCGGGTCGCTCGCTGCTCGTTTGAGCGGGCCTATTCAATGGCAGGCTGGCCCAGCAGCAGCAGAAGGCCAGCTAGGAACGACCACGACGATGAGGTTCGGCCTGACTTGCCTGCTCGGCTAGACACCACAGCTGAGCCCTCAAAGCAACTGGATTCGGTCACTATTCGGGATCGAGAGATCTCACCTTTTCTTTTTTGGTGGATCTACCGTCCGGCAAAGCTCTCTACCCCTTGCCAGCGTCGACTTGTGCGAGACCCGAAAGCGACACTGTGCCCTCGAAGAAGCAACGAACTTCAGCGAATCCTGCCGAGGAAAGCAGTGCCACCTGTCCTTTATCTTCATTCTCTTCCTCGGTAAAAGAAAGGAGCTGTGGGCCCGGAGGTGCCGTCTTTGGTATAGCCCTACATTTTCCGTTTATACCAAATACCATGTCGGTATTATATGTGTGTATATGGCCACCGAGGCTCTCCCCCGCAATGGTTGTGCTCGCTTGTGTAGGAGCATTTCTCCATCCGAGTAAGTACAGAGGAGAAGAACAGAACTACTATCCTGACGATAGTGGTAGTGGTGGTGGCGGTGATATCTTCGCTGGGGGGAGCCGCCCCAAGAGCCAAGAGCGGTGGTGTGTCTGCAAGTACGTTGTGCCTCTTATGAGTCGGGTGGGCGACCGGAGGGATTTCTCTTCTTGACTCAGGCGCCGCCACACTCGCGCACACGTACACTATTTCACTCGAACCCATGGCGCAGGACCGCTATCGCGCCAGCCGCCGACCGAGCGCGGCCTCCGAATGCCCCCTTCGTCTCCCCCGCTCGACCCATGTCCGAATATAGTTTTGCAATGGGTTCGTCTTTTGCTGTGGGGAAATAGTAACGGGAAAGCGAAAGCCTGCTCGGGTCGTTCCTACTCTCCGCTTCCATCTCTCGGATCTCGGATTGAGGGTTCGGATCCGGTCGACGCCCCACTCGCTCGTTCCTCCCTACATATCTCTCTATCTCTCTCTCTCTCTGTCTCTCTCATGCGATCTATTCCTATATATGACGGTCCTTGTGGCGCCTTGCCCATTTCATCGCGGCAAAAGGTGCTGCCGGCCATCAGCATCATCCGCAGAGTCAGCTTCGTACGGGACCGCTATTGGAGGGACGGATATGGTGAGGGACATGGCCAGCGCGGTTGGGAGTGAAGGCAAACCCTGGCGGTGGCAGCAGCAGCCGCCGCCGCCGCCGCCACCGCCGCCGCGTTAGCGCCGGCGGCGCCAATCTCTCTCTCTCTCTCTCTCGATCTCCTCGGCGGGATGATTCAGCGTCTCCCTTCTCCTGATGTCGCCCGGCAAAGTCCTGCCCAATGGATCGAGGCTGGGCAAGGCCCAGCCAAGCCCAGCCCAGCCTAACCCAGCTCGGCTAGTAGCAGCGGCGTTGCTACGCGGGGGCCATCCAGTGGGGGCACATCCACTCCGGCGCTTACCGTCGGCAGCGCCACACCAAAAGTCCCACTGATGGCTGCCGCTAGTACAATCGTAGCGGAGGGGCGGGTATGCCCACCGTGTCCCGGCGGACTGACTCCCTTCATCTTCGACTGCCTCGATCCGCAGCAGTAGCAGCAGCTGCTGCTGCTGCTTCCAGCTTCTATCCAAGTCATCCGGACTCATAGACGCCCTCACAGACATACGCACCCATATATATACAGCTATATACCCCCCCCCCCGGCCACGCAAACACACATGCACACTCTTAGTCGGCAGACGCACGCCTGTGTACATGGAGGGTACGGTACACTGACGATGTCGAGGCGAGCCGATAAGCGACCGAGCCACCGGCCCAACCGCTCAGAGCAAGAAACGCGCGGCGGAGCACGCCCAGCGCTCGGAAAGAATTGAACAGCAATGGAGCGAATGGCGAAAGAACTAGACTAGGGAATGGCCAATAGCTCCACGGAGAAGCGGGGCCAGAGCCATCCGCGGCTTGCGCCTGCCTTCCCGCCCCCAAGCGTCCGATCCGATCCGAAGTACTCAGCTCGCCGAGGGCTCGGAGGGCTTCGCTGCTCATTTCCAATCCGACTTCACTGCCTCGCTTGGTTTGGCTTTGCCAAGCTCTCTCGTTCAGTCCGCTTGCTGCTGCTGCTGCTCTGCTCTGCTCTGATCTGCCCGCTTGTCTCCACCGGCCGCTGCTGGTGGCCCCACAGAGCGATGTAGTCGTACAGTGCGCGTACTGTTCTGTCCGGTGATCGGTCGGCTGGTTCTTCCTTCGTTCCTTTCTCTTTCCATCGGCAGCAGCAGCAGCAGCAGCAGGACCACTACTACTACTACTACTACGAGCATGACTATCAGCAGCATCGAGCAGCAGCAGCAGTGGCTGGGCAACGGGACGACGTGAGCCCGCAGGGTCCTTCTCCTCTGCCTTCTACTCATGTGTGTCCCTGGTGGCAGCGCGACGGAGGAGCCAGCCGCCTTAGCGACTCACTACCATACCATCATCGCATTTGGGCTCCCCGCGGCCCCAAAGCGCCACACGGCGACGGCGGCGGTGGCGGCGGTGGCGGCGGCGGCGGCGGCGGCGGCGGCGCTCGGGACAGCAGCGCCAGCAGCATCCTGCCGAAGCAGACGAACGAGAGTGAGCGAGAGAGAACGCGAACGATAGAAGTGAGAGTCAGCGGGGCTGCGTCCGGACAACCAGCCGTCGTTGTCGTCGTTATTGGCTGTTGTCGTCGTCGTCGCCGCTGCTGCCTCCGCCGCCGCCGCCGCCGCTGTTGTTATTGTTGTTGTTGTTGTTGTTGTCGCAGCTGTCGCTGGCGGCGGCGGCTTCACCATCAGCGTCGGCCTCGTCACTGTTGTCGCCCGCCCGTTTTTCGTTGTTTCTCTCTCTTTCTCTCGCTTTCTTCTCTTCTCGCGCATTCTATGTGGATTCCTTCGTCTTCCTCTTGGCCGAGTCGTCGGCCGTCTTCGCTCTGTCGCCGCTATCTCTTTCTTCGGTGAGCGGCGCAGAGCGAGCGAGCTAGCGGCAGGCAGCGGGCGGTAAGCTGCGAGTCAGCGGCGACTCGCTGAGTGATCCCAGCGGCAAAGCAGTCGGAGCACAAGGCAGCTCAGAGAGAACGAGCGAGAGCGGCGGCGGCGTCTCGTGTCGCCCATCGTGCCACGGCCTGCGACCGCCGCGCCGCGCTGCAGGGGCGGAGCCAACCCGTTGCGCGCGTTCCCATTGGCCATCGCCAGCTCTGCGAGCCCACATTAACATAATGACAGCGAGCTGAGCCATTCTTTCTTCGAGCCGGTTGCTGCTAGCTCGCTCGCTCGCCTCCTGCCTGCGTGCCTGCCTGCCTGCCTGCCTATCTGCCTATGTGGCTGTGTGGTTGGCGCCGCTGCCGTCGGCCCATCGGTGGCTTTCGCATCGGCGAGCGTGGTCCCATCTAGCCGTCGTCGGTGTCCCGTCCTGGTGCGTCCATCCGTCCGTCCGTCCGCCCGTCCGTTCACCGTCTCATAGCAGAGAGCAGAAGAGACGACGGCGGCGGCGGCGGCGGTAGTAGTAGTGATCGTGGTGGCGTCCTGTCCTGTCTGCTTCGATGCGGTGCAGCCGTGGTACTGCGAGAAGCAGGCCACTGACGAACTCCGACGAAGTGACGGCGGCGGCGGAGGCGGCGGCGGCTGCTGCTGCTGCTGCGACAACGAGGAGGCACGACTCAGCTCGACTCCTCTCTGCGTGAAGAAGGACTGCTCGCAGAGAGCAGAAGAGAATCCGGTTGCAGCAGCAGAGGCAGCGGTGGAAGTGATGTGATGCGTGTGGTATGCTATGCTCTGATGGTGATGGCGGCAGAAGTAGCAGCAGCAGCAGGCTTTGGTCGTGTCCCCAGTGGGCTGGCGCGGTCCTGCGCACTACCAGCCGATGAATCCCGCTACGGCGGCAGAGGAGGCGGCGGCGGCGGTAGCGGCGGCTTGTGTTGGGCTCGGTCGGGTCTCTAGCTCTGCCCCTGTCCCTCTGCTGGCTGAACCGAGGACCGAGCCGCGGAGGGGGTCTCGGTCGGCGGACCATCAGCCACCCAACCAGGCTCCAGCTTCCTCTCGCGGCTCGACGTTCTGGCGGCCGCGGTGGTGGTGGCGCTGCAAGTGCTGCTAGTGGTGTTTGTGGGATGAGATGGTATGGACTATGGTAATGGGCAGGGGGGGGCGGGGGGGGGGGGGGGGGGGCAATGGAATGAGATGCCATGCGAGTCAGGCGATGGAACTCAGCGAAGCCCGCCCCCGAATGAACCCCACTGACTGAGGGGGGTAAGCTTCCATCGGATCCGGACGGAAGTAGAACTTCAGCCCGGACAGAGTTGCTCATCGTCGTTGTTGTCGTCGGTGTCCTCAGCGCCCCGTGTCGCCTCCTGCTCCGCGATACGTCCTGGTGGCTATCCGGCGATCATGCGCTTGCTATCGCAGCCGCGACTGCTGCAGAGAGGGACGTAGCATTCTGCTGCTCTTCTGCTGTCGAAATAGCAAATGGAAGATGACCGGGCCGTACAGACAGAGCAGCACAGCACTGGCCGAGTCGAGGCTCCTGCTTCAAGTTCGGCTCCAACCTAATGCAAAGTGAGAGAGGAAGCTGATGGCATTGCCATCCCATCTAATTCCCTCCCCACCAGCGGCATAGCCCCCGAATGCCCCCGAACGGCTATCGCGTTCGTAGCGCCCCCACTAAGCCGCGAAAAAGGATTTGCTGACTTGGGACGAGCTGAAGGGAGGAACTCGGGCAGATTTTCCTGCAAGGAACCAATCGGGTTGTCGTCCTGATGCCGGTGGCGGTGTTGGCCTCCTCCGACCGGAAGGACCTCCTCTATGGAAAAGGCCAGTATGTCTCTCTCTTTCTCCCTCTCTCTCTCTCGAGCTCTCACGAGTTTTTGGGGGAAGCTCCCAAAGAGACAGGACAGCGGTCCGAGGCTGGCGCTTCCTGGCAAACTCGCTGCCAGGCTGGGCTGCTCACCGGAATTCGCTCGGTATCGCCGTAACGACAGACCGTTGTGGCTGTATGAAAGATGAGTTTAATAGTAGTAGCTGTTTTGTTGCCGGGAACGCTAATAAGAAAGTAAATAAAGCTTTAGCCATCTTGTGGTCATTCACCAGATGTTGAGAATTGGCTCAAGACTCGGTATGACTATGTATGTATATGCCATGTGTTAAATAAATCATAGTACATTCGATTATACTATAACATTCTGAACATTTCGATGACGACTCCGATGGTTGCTCATTCATTTATTTTCTCTCACCTATTTCTATTGCTAGGCTAGTCGTTTATGTCTACTTAAGTTACCGTTATATTTTAACGTATACTATAGTTAGTTACATAGATATTTCTACGACTGCTGATTATGCGTCCAGGCCCGTCACGAATTTCCGAGTTGACAGGCTATATCTTCGAATTTATGCGGTAGAGCTGCAATAGCTAATAATCGTACGTAATTAGTTTCATTTACATTTAAATTTGCATAGTCGACTATGCTGTCAATAAAGTGCTTCGATATAATTTAACTGCTGGGCTATTCGGTTCAATGTGCTCACACATTCAAACGCCATAGCTCTAAAGGTACACGGTGGAGAGCTATATCTCGCAAGCGAATAAGGCACATACTTGACTTTAACTTGATCAGACACCCGTACTTTGTATCGTTGCTAACGGCAGAACTTACAGCGAAAATCGAAACGCAACCAAGATCTATATTTTGTTTTCACACAAGGGTCAGCTCTAAGTCAGATCGACACACGTGCAATTCACTCTACATCCAATTGGTGAAATTACAGCAAACAAAACAAAAATTGTCCAGAACGTTACTAATGCACGAGGTGGTGTCAGCGCCGACTCCCGTGAAGGAGCCAGCCACAATGTGTTGTTTCAGCCCGAGTGATGCGTCCATGTAGCACCAGTACCAGTGTGATAGGCTTAGGTAAAGGTAAAGGTAAAGCTTTATTTGTTTATTAAAGGAACTGCAGTTTTTACACTGCTTAAGTTCTCTTATATGTCACGACACGGGACTCGAACCTGCGACCTCTGGCTCTTTATAGCTAGAGACCACTCAACCGTCTTATGTTTAGAGTAATGAAGACAGCTGTCACAGACACCAAAGGGTCTCGTAAGCACGCGAGATTCGCTCGAGAAGACAAGAAGGCGAGTGTTGTCGATAACTAGAATAATTATTCTGCTTAGACTTATAGCTAAAAAAAAGGCATTTTCCGAGCTGACTACTCTCAGCCAACATTGAACGTCCACGGTAGAACTGCTGTCGGCACGTTCTCATAGAGTGTTGCGATTCATTTGCTTGATCGATATTAGGCACTGAAATTTAGGAGCATTAGTTAAGAACTTTACCCCGTCTTCTGCGAGGTGCTTATGGTTTGTGATCAAATATATATATATATATATAAATATATATATATAATGTACAATACTTTCCTTATTTAATCGCTCTCGTCCGTTTGTTTAAGCCTTCGCTGGATATTTATGAAACTTCATCTTCCACCACTGAGTTTACATCTATTAATTAATTAATTCGCCCTTCGTCATAAATTATTATTGTTGCTCTCCTCATCAGTTGTAACCACTTTCGCTCATCTCGAGTTACATCATAACGTGTATTTGTGCCACGTTCTACGTTCGTCTATATAAGCACAAAACAGCACTAGTGGTGTATGGCCTCGCCGTACCATGAACAGGTCGGCTGAACACGTACAATTGTGATGAATGCAGAGGGTAACTGCTAACCAGGTCGTCCGCCTATCCAGAGAGCGAACGCGGAGACCTCGACCACTGCGTACCGGGCGTTTAGCCGCTGTTGCTGCTGCTGCTGCTGGATAGAATATTTTATCGCTCAGTTCCGCCTCGACGGTGTCGCGACAAAGGTACAGACCACAGTATAGGTTGTACATTGTTTTTAGCTACCAAGTTCATACCCCCTCCTCTTTCCCTCTATATATATATATATATCACTCCCCACGAGCGGGTCTCGTATCTAGCCTGCCATCATGTGACTATGATAGACTGTGACTCGACCAACTCGGCCCTTGGCCCTCTCGCCACCGCCACCAATAGTAGCAGCAGGATCAAGCGCCGTTGACGCCGTGAGCAACGCCAGTGCACGGCAACAGCCGCCGACCAGAGGTTGGCAAACGCGGAATCAGCTATCAGCTATTTGCCTGACTCGCTCAATGTCGGAAGGACCGTTCGACGCCTGTACAGGCGATCGACAACGCTACGCCGGTAATGGACCGTCGCTGTGTCAGCCGACCTTTCGACGGCATGTGAGCGTCGTTTGCGAGTGACTCGTCAAATGGGATTTTGTCATTTGCAAGTATATTGCATACGTTGGCCGTGTTCGAGAGAAACAACGCTCACCCCATAGCATCGTGTAGCATTTGGAAGAAGCTCCTTGCACGGCCGAGTCTCTTCGAGCCCCGAGACCTGGTGACATATCCCTTCGAGTAAAAAACGTGCCCTTGTATTGTTTAAATTACTATAGTAATTTATAAATATCCTCATTGACCTCTGTACACAGACGGGGTATGAGCATCTCAATAACACGCACACACACACACACACACGGATTTCTCGCTATTTTCAAAATCTTTTTCCCTAAAAAAAAAGAAAGACCAACCTGCCACACGCTGCAAGCGCCGTTGTCACGTTTTCCGCGGTTTCCGCTAAATAAAACAAAAGTCATATGATGATCCATATGTGCATAACGCATCCGTCCTCCCACAGCTAACCCCATGCAAGCTACGGAAATCCCAAGCCTTACAGCAACCATGACAACTGCCACAGCAGCAGCAGCAGCCGCAGCAGCCGCAACAACAACGGGACCCAACTGTCCACTGTGGGTGGCGTCAACAACGCTCGTTTCAGATTATGTTATCACTGCCATTTTTTTTTACTGTCGCCGTCATCGTCAACATCATCATCATGATCATCATCGATAGTATCATTACTGTTATGATTATGACCACTACTACTGCTTGTATCAGCGGTACTTTATATCATTATTATTATTATAAAGTTGTCTTACACCGTTGGGTGTGTCGTAAACGTTCAATAACGACACCTACAACCGCAACGATAAGTAGCAGCGGCGGCGGCGGCAGCGACAACAATATGGAGCAGCGCCCGTCGTGTTATGGCGACGCTCCGTGCCGCGGCGGATTGGACGGCCGAGGGGGAGCAGGCCCACCAACATTACCTCCGTTTTGTCCGCGTTTGTCGCCTGATTCGTATTGTTCTCTCATAGGACCGAGCACCGCGTTTCGGACGGTGGCAGGGCACGCGGCTACGAACGAAGATAGCGTTGATATAGAAGATTGAGAGAGGCCGCGGAATGTTCATACTGGAGTCCGACGGAGTATTTAGGGTCATATCTCCTCGACAGTGTTACGTTACGGCAGCAGGATAAATACAGCCACGGTGGTGGTGGTGGTGGCGATAATGACGATGATTTTGATGGCGGTAACGACTAGTGATGATGTATATGACATTTTTTTTTGTTTGTATAATCGACGCGGATTTTCCGACTCGAAGCACGAAATTCAATGAGCTAGCCAAACCAGCTCCTGTCTACTGCGCTGTCAAGATCGCACCGTTAATACTCGTGGTCCCATTCAGCCGAATTCACTGAATCATCAATCGACGCGGCCGCCGTCGTGGACGGCCCATGACTGTAACATCGACTGCACTGCGTCAAGTTTTCCCTCAGTAAGATAGAGCTATTAGATCAACGTACGATAAACTTTCTACCACCCCTTTTGGTTAATAAAGGTGTGTCTGTATTGTATTGACACGTACCTAATGTGGCGTATACATAAGATTAGTAAGCAGTATTAGTTAAAATAAAGAAAGTAATTATATATAAGCTAAATAAATTAAGATAAACTTACGACCCTTGTTATAGGCTCTCGTTATTAACACGACAGCGACAGCAGCAGCAGCAGCATAATACCACGTGTACGGAATTCATGACACGGCGGTGGTACGATGAAAATGTGGTACATATATAGGTAACTGTGTTTGATTTCATAGAAATTTCAACTTGGACAACAAGGTTCAGCGTTTCGGGGCTGAGTCGGTGCTAGCTTTGCCGTCTGCAGTTCACCGCTGAAAAGAGAGATCGTACGCAGTGCTTATATCGGTGTAATCTTGAATGAGTGCTTGTCCTCAATTTGGACCATTGTTTGGTCGAATAGTCCCATGTCGCCCAATCACGCCCGCCGTCAAAGTAACGATTTAAATTATTCTGAATAAGATAACTTCTACACTTGAATATATTAAAAAAAGTTTCTCGGGATGTGCCGAACTGCGATAACAAGCGCTATTATAGCTCGATTCAGGCGGGTCGTACCGCCTTAATTCCAACGAATTCGAAACTATATTTATATATATATATATATATATATATATATATATATATATAACATGGAGTATCCCCTAGTAGACAAACAATCGCTTAGTTAACCTTGTCGAATTCTAGTCGATATGGCCTGAACGACAGCAAAATCGTGTGCAGCTCGTTTCAGTAAGGCAATGCGTGATCTGGCGGCACAGATGTTGTATCCGTTTTAAGCCTGCTAAAAGGTTCGACCCACACAGATACGGAGTAACACCATGGCCGTATGTAGATTTCGAATTTTATGAATCTATGAACGGCAACCTCATTTTATAAAGGTTTCGTACCACAGAGATAACATGGCGCATAGCGTAATACTTAGGTTGAGACAATCTCCATTGTTATCAGAGGCATTCAAAGACATGAGAGCCAACTAAGGCGGCGCGATCGTACCCCGAGTCATTAAGGTTCTAGGGTTTTGTTCTCATTGTTAATAATAATAGTCATTGAACTGCAGCAAAAACAAAACGCGCTGCTCATTCTTATTGTTGACAAACAGGCCACCTGAACAAGATCACGATTCACGAAAAGTGCTGAGCAAATCTTTTACCGCAGGGCAGTGTAACCTAGTTTGCGATAACACCACACATCGCTCATTAAGGTGTCCACCAGACTACAACATTGTTTCGGACACATCTGATGATAAACTGACCGTTAAACTCAACTTGCGTGAACAACAACAGGTTATAACCGGCCAACATCCACTGCAAATACATCCTAGCCTGTCCTAAAACGACAACAAGGACACCACACCAACTAAACTGCTACAAAAAATCATAATACTAATCGTAGTTGTTGTGCTAGGGCAGTGATAGTTGTAGTATTAATAATAATAATAATAGTGACAATGCTTTGTTATCTGATGTCATTTGCACTCGCTAATTGGCGAAACATTTCCACAAATGTGGCAGGACACGCACAAACACGCCGCAAAATACACCAACAGCGGCGGCAGCCGCAGCAGTGACACTGCCATTGAACGGATCAAGAAAATAACGACTACAATCATATAGGCATGTTCTGGCGTTGCCGTACACATATTGTATAATACATGGATGCAATACATAGCCAGGAGTAGCCGGCAAGCCCGTCTGCCTCCCCACATATTTCTAGAATATGATACAAATTCCCACCCCGAGCTGCAACAGCGCAGAGTGTGCCAGACACTGCGTTACACAGCAAACACGAGTGCCGCATGTCCGGCTGTCATGGAAGAATGCTCAGAGATATCGCGATATTTGCCACACAGGAACGATAACACATCCACAGGCAGGCTGAGATTAGATAGGCGCTAATCATACGGAAATCTACCACGGATACATATGGAGGTTTAACAAAGTGGCAACAAATACTTCGTTCGTTAGCTGATAACAACTTGCTGCTATCATTCACATAGATGATGGGGTTTGAGCGTGTACAAACGTCTGCGTAAGATGGCACCGGTGGTGGTATTTGAGTGGTGGCGGCGGTGGCGGATACACTCGATGTTCGCCATATTCTGTTGTAGAGAACGCGGGGAGTCGTATTTGGTTAACACACACTGGGACTAATGCTGACCGACTGGTCTACGGTTGGCTTTGTTGTCGTTGTTGCTGCTGTGGCAGGTATTTATAATTGAAGTATTTATGTATATATATATATATATATAATTGCGGGAATTTGCAGCCGTCGTAAAGCTGGCCAGGTGTTGCAACTGGACCGATTGAATCACGGATTGTCTGGTAAGATGAATGATTTGGATGCAAATGAACAACATAAGATAGGAGTAATGTTGTTTTTCATCGTTCGTTATATTAATCGTACTCTTTTTTTCATTGTTTATATTAGTAATATTGTGTCTAAGTGAGAAATATATGTATATTATTAAATACTTGATTGATTATGCTTGTGCGCCTTTTGATGCTGCTCTTATACAAGGAATGAGTGAGTTGGTTCTTTGCCGAAGATTGTTGCCGGCTGCGTGAGGCTAAAGGTGAGAGTCAGTGGTGTTGTTGACTGTTGAGTATATAGTCAGATACAAATTTCGAGAGAATTCAATGATGCAGCATTGATGCTGCGATAGACACTCCGGGACGGGCGGGTGCGTTCAACTCGAGACAAGCAATTATTCGGTACGTATTTATTTTTTGATTCAACCATAAGTGTGACACGACGATGGCAGCTTCAAACGTTCAAATCAATTTCACGAATGATCGACGGATTCACGAATGCAAACCAAGCAGGGACGATGTTGAGAACACGGAAATCAAAAACTGTGTCGAAAATAGAAACAGGTACATAGGTTAATATCTCTGGAGGCTGGCCACTTCGTTCGGGCAAAACAAGGCTAAGCAGCATCAGCCTACACGTTCTACGATTCGGGGGTAACTGGCTGTTGAAAAACGTTGCGCACCTAGGTAATAATAGTAATAATTTTTCAATTCAATTCAATTATTTCTTTATTGGCGGGACTGCGAAATATTACAACGCTTAAGTTCTCATATTAAAAAATAAGATAAAAATAACAATCACCAAAGTATTTCACAAGGTTCTTCGAGGTGACATACTGTCAAAACTTATCACAAAGTCATATTGAACAACAAAATTACAAGTGGTTTACTGGATTTGATTCAAATAAGATTTTAGCCTTTTTTTTTTTTTATTTCGAAAGCAAATTTCTTAACACAGGTTAGAGACCGAATCTCTCTAGGCAAAGAACCCCAGACTGACGGCAGGCGATAAGAGAGAGTATGGCGGCTTGAATAATAATAATAATAATAATAGTAGTAATAGTAATAATAATACACGAGGTGTATTTCCCCACGGTGGATTACGTTCATAACAAGATCTCCGACGCGTAGCCGTAGCTGCACCGTTTCATGATCTCAACTCGTTCAAAAGTCCCCACGAAATATATCTACTGTGTATCCACTACAAAAATATGTTTTTTTTTTTGCAAATGTGCATTGATTGTGTTCGACTTAACTTAACTTCGTTCCTCCCAAAGATCTCAAAGATCTCTCTTTCGACGAAACGTCGACTGAGAACCAATATTTGTGCAGCTCATTTATCAGCTTTTAGTCGTATGTATGCATATGGAGCTTTGCAATAAATTCGACTCATCTCAAACAAAGCAGTAATAAAGTAGTCATCAAGGGTTATCAACTAATCAATACACGTATGAATTTATTCAATTATAAAATTGGGCGACAACTAGTCAACTAGTTGATTCACGATTAGTAAGCATGGCGCGGTACCCGGTTACAAATACCAGTATTGCTTGTGGCCAGAGTCAACGGAGTCGCTTGATAATGCATAAATGCAATTAATAATCGCCTCTAGAAAGAACGTGTCCACCCATATTAGCTTCAGTTCAGAAGTGTCAATGCCCTCATGCTATTGTCTCTTGTTTCTCTCGATACCTGCGATTGTATCGCCAACTTAACTATGCCACTGATCAGCCCCTCGCTCCAGAGCCGCCATCCTTCGAGTCTACTCTATCATCCTCTGCTTGAAACGACAACTAGCCCCCCACTCCTGCGGTTGTTGACGATAGCGTTCCACTCAATCGGTAGATGCATACAGTTCCCTTTCTGAGATTCGTGTTCCACGTAACTCTGGATTCGACGTGGCTGAAGCAGCTAGAACGTCGAGTAACTCTGTTTCACGGATCGCACTGTGTTTAGCATATTTAGGGGTTATCCTTGCGCTACTACTACCCCTACTACCAAAACAGGGCGTCGCACGTTAATTGATTTCGTCAGGTTTATTCTGCTTTGTTGGTAGCTCAATAGATGTCGGAACTACAGAGTCTGTTCGTGGCTTGTGTGCCGGCCATTCTGTCGCCTCGTGCGAATTCGCCACTAATTATAATATGCCATAAATTTGAAGATGGTGTAATAAAAACACCGAAAAGCGAAAAGAAAAAAACTGAAACATTGTGAAGAATCTAATCTATATGACGGCAGCACGCCGTGCTGGTGGCAAGCCCGTCTCGTAGCCTTCGGTTGACGGCAGACAATCTTCTGAGTACATTATAACGTATGCATAGACTGCAAATCATCATTATTCAAGATATGGTATATGTATATATATATATATATATATATATCGGAGCAATTTCCTATACTGATATTGACTCATAAATAACAATCAGAGGGACAGTATTGATAACGTCTTTATGCTGTATTTATTTTGTGTGCGATAAATATAGAAAGCGAGTGTGTCGTTGGATGAGCAGAACAATATCAATTTTTGAACACCAACTAACTCGTGAGCTTTGTTTAGTTATAAAGTCGGCGGCCAATTTGCGTGCGCTGTTTCACGTGATCCATGAAGATCAAATCAGCGGAAGCGGGATGAACAGAAGATTTTTGTGAACATCCTTTCGTGGGATGCTGAAACCTGCCAGGATTCGGTTGCCGGCTAAGGATATCATATTCATCACTCGACGTGTCAACGATGACAATGCGAAAAATCCAAAGGGGTTACCATATTACACCGGACCAACTGACAGAGAAACTCGTACATAAGGTACACACTGCTTGCATAACGTTACGCGACCACAGACAATTGATCGCGACAAGTATTCTAGATTTTCATAGGCTTGTTCCTATGTAAATATGTCACGATAGCTTCGTTAACATTTCTTTGCTTTGTTCGTTGACAACGAGTTGGTTAAATTCGTCCTCTGTATATATGTATACACACACACACACACACACTAAATAAACACATAATAAGGTTGACGTACGTATCCTGGATTCATGTTACACAAATATCGATCCACTACCTGAGGGCCTTGGGGGGGGAGGTAGTTCCTCGGGGCCACCTCCATCATAAAGAAGCGAATGACTTCTACGTGGCGAGCCTTGCCCGTCCGGACGTACGGTCGAGCCTATGACTTGAGCGATTTTCATTCGGTGTGAGGCGCCGCCAGTTCCTTTTGATGACCGGCCACACTGCGATATCCTTTCATCTCACGTGGCAGTGGGTGCTTCGGTTATCAATAAGAATTAGATCATATTCCCACAGGCCGATATAGAGGCACCCGTCGGTCGACCAGAAAGTTGTCATTGTATTTCTCGTTAACTGAACGTGATTGCTTCTCACGGTCAATTTCGTGAATGGCGCCGGCCACTCGTTGATATTAATCATACATTATATTGGTACTGGACCCCCGGTTTTCGATAGAGATCGAATATCCTATGTTTCGGAAGATGCATGTGCAAGATATATTCGGGTGAACTGAGTACTTAGCTATATATTATACTTCAATTTTTCCGCATTTCCGCATTGATTGATTAATCGATAAATTGAAATTGTCCACATTTAGCTAGGATACTGCTGCAGTTCTGCTGCAAACGAACAAACAGTTTCGATAAAAATCATTTGTGATTCCACAAGAGCGTCGGCGTACATTTCTGCGTACCATGTTCTGTCTGGGGACCCCACGCCCGCAATCGCGTCACCTCCAACCATAATTAGGTAAACGAACTAATCAACGACGCATACATAATAGCATATATCGTACAACATATAACCAAAATTGAAGGATGTGATTATCGTCATTGGTAAACTATGGCGACGGACAGAAAAACGGCTTTTGTAATATGCCGCGTTTGGCAAAAAAACAACACTCTTCGAGTGTGGCCTGCTCAAAATATAAGAGTAGTTTATATTTGGACATAATTGGTTATATATACACCACCTATTTTGGATTACCTGATCTCGTACAAGATTACATACCATCACACTCAATCAACGTAAAACTACTGTTCGACATATGTACTAAAGGTATAGGCGCCCTCGAGCATGCGTCGCTCTCACTAAACGCCCGAATGAGAATTCATGTGTGTGTGTGTGTTGTACCAGGCCTCAACAGGGTCCCAGCTGCGGTCACGACGTCATCTGCGCCCGTTCGCTTACGATGTTTCTAACTTCCTCCACGAGCAAACTCCAGAAACCTTAACCTATAGACGATGTGTATTGTTGTCTCGTCTTCGCTGTTGTGGTTACTTATCATACGGCTATTGGCGTTCTTGTTGTTGCTGAGACGGCTGCTGCCGCCGCCGCCGCCACCGGTGCTGTGACTACGAGATTTCACTTGGTCCATTCGGTCGTTCGCTCGTATCGCGAGCTTTTCTTTAACTTGACCAATGAGGCTCGAACGCTTTCATCCACCGTTTCCTCTGCTATCTGTACGGGTGTTGTAGTCGCCTCTGCTGTTCCCTCTAAGTCTAAATCTTCCCTCTGCATCCTCACTATCGCCTGTGTCCTTCTCGAGCGATCCCTCTCGATCGGGCTCTCTTGGACGTTCGTCGTCGACGGCACCGTCGCATAGCGGTCGTCGCTACTCAGCGGGCCATGGCCATGACAGGAGGTGTCCGTCCCCCATGTTTTCGCCGCTTGGACTAGGACAACAGCAGCGTCACCCTCGCGCTATGAATTACACCTCCTCCCTTCGTCTGTACAGGTTGGCTTTTTTGAGAGATACCTCAACATCGAGAAACTACTACTCTTCGCGGCGTCAAGAAGAAGGTCGCATAGCAGAACTCAAACGGTCACCCGTGTCCCGATGCTATAATGATAATACCTGGCGTCCAGCCAGCTACCCAACCAAGCAAGCAAGCAAACAGCCGCCAGCAGCAGGAGCAGCCAGCGCCGTGAGTACGCCAGCTTTGGGTACAACCGGCCGACTAGTCCAAATGGCGCATCAGCGCATCCCAAAAGACGAAGGTGTTGCGTTGGGCCCGCTGATCAATGCCCTCTGGAGCAGAAGGACTTCTTCCCTCTGGGCCTTCAGAGACTGCTGCACACCGAGCAACGAACGCACAACTGAGTAAGTGACCACTGCTTCTACAACAGCCACTGCCTTCCACTACAGGTTGTAGGCTGGCCACACGAGCTATAGCATAGAATGAACGCGTAGAATAGCGGCAATATAAGGTGATGGAAGCGGCTAACGAACACGAGGTGCACACACAGAGGCCAATGGGGTACCAGGTCGGAGCTACAAAACACTGACAAAAAACACACACACCACCGAGACGAATACACGAGAAACTGGCCAGAGGTTGTCAGTCGGCAATACTATTGAAGCGTGTTGAATCGAAACATCCACCGTTTCCTGAGATCCACAACTAACCGAACGCGGGACAGGCCGCATGGCGAAGTATCATCGCTGAGGCATTCAATCGGAGGACGGATGAGTGGGATCCGACATGCACGTGAAGGGTCTATATATATATATATATATATATATATATTACATGTGCAATTTCTATTATTGAAAACATTATGGCCAACGTTATACAGTAATTCGATCGGGGATTGTGAACGTCAACAGTTGCGTAGATCGCAATCTCTTGGCTGGATCATCTTCTCGGTGGGTAGACCATGGCTACGTCATAATAACGACCATATTAGGTCTATCTCCGCGTTTCCTTGGAGGCGGCTATTTTCCCTACGGATTGGGATCTACCGTACGATTGGTTGCATATGTCTGCTGCGGCATTGAACCACGAGTATTTAGTTTACCCGAAAAAAACGTCATAGACCTATTTCCTAGTTTATTGACGCGCGGTCTCCCCTTGTTCCCTAGGCAGAATGTAGCGGACGGAGGGCTAATGATGTTTGTTTTTTCTGAGTTCTCTCTATCTCGCTCTCTCTCTGTGAATTTCGCTGTGTGACCCCTTTGCGTGTGTCCATAGACATCATAGCTCATATATGAGACGGGTGTCGCGTTCGTTCGAGCTGCTCACCTGTCGGTTTGCTGAGTGGTTCCGAGTTGGCACCGACCGCTCCCTTGCATCAATTGTTTGCCTGGCGGCAGAAAACATGACGCCCCTTTACAACACCGATCGGCTGCCTGCCGACGGCGGCCTCGAGCAGAGACGTGCCGCCTTTACAAGGCCGGCTGCGTCCCGCGCCGGTATTTGGCCACGGACGGTTTTGGTTTCCTGGATTGGCCAGGCTCGTTGGCGTGTCAATCCTGTCTCTTGGCCGGCGATGGCTCTCGACCCGACCGACGGTGGTCCCAGTACTCATATAATTGTTGCTTGTTGTTGTTGTTGATGATGATAATGATGCTGCTGCTGCTTCTGCCGGTTGCGCGCTAGTGGCTGTTGTAGTGGTCGTCATAGGTATTCATTGTTTTTCACGTCCACGTCATCTCTCTCTCTCTCTCGGTCACCGCTCGAAGGAGAGCTTTGTCATCCTACCGAATGCCGCCAACGCCGACTTTGGGCTATATATATATATATGTGTCTGTGTGTGTGGGGTTATGTACCTATTATACGTAGAATGATTGTGTATATATCGAGCAACCAGCAAGACAGGACGAGGGCGGGGGGTGCGAGCGCGGATTGCGGTTCTGCCGTCAAAGAAACCGAACTGAACGGACCTAAGCGATGCTTATCGGCTTTGCTGCTGCTGGTGCTGCTCGTGCCGTGCCGTCCCGGCTTCTTTATCGTCATCGATGTCGAATCCATGGCACGCCAAGCGACCGCCATTAACACCGGCTCACGCAAGACAACACACGCGCACCCAGGAAACCGCCCCACATCTGGGGCTGTGTGCAGGTACAACCCATACATAGGCTGCCGCAACCAGAACTCAACCGAGATTCTGTCCGGTTGCTGCTGCTGCTGTCGTCGTCGTCGTTGTTTTGTCGCAGAGTCTATACTACATAGGCTACTATTGACCGATTTGGCTGGTACAACGACATGATGTTGATTCTGCGAGATGACGAAATGCGCCAGTCAGTCGCTGGTAACCGACGACAAACGGCGACGATTCAGTAACAACTGCTGCTGGATACATAATATTATACCAGCATCACTCCTACAACAACAACAACAAAAACAACAATAACAACAAGAGCAGCAGAAATAGCAACAACAACAATAACACCAACAACAACAACAGCAGCAGCAGGAGCAATAACAACAAAGTGAGTTGCTTCCTCCAAGAAACGCAAGCTGGCTTCGATTTGTTTGGTGGACACTTGTTGTGTAGAACTGTCGGACAAAACGACAAACCTGGAGCCTTTGCAGCCCACATCTTCGTTCAAATGCGCTACTATACTAGTACAGATTATTTTGGTGCACAACAATAATAATAATAATGGTGAACGCAGCGTTGGTGAGGGGAAAAACTCGTCGTTGTATTCTATTATTATTATTATTGCTATATATATGTGATCGAGACAGAAAAAGATGCTGTTATTTATCGATTAGAACAACATTTTGCCATCGTTCGAGGACAACGGTCGCTACCAACTGTGATACCAGCAGCAGCAGCAACAACAACAACTGAATGTGCTTGTGCGTTCCTTGTCTTACGATCCTCTCTGAGTTGTTTTTCTAGCTCGTGCGTTGCAGCGATATATGCCGCCACCGCCGTTGTTGTTGTTGTTGTTGTTGTTGTTGTTGCTGGTGGTGTTGTTGTCAGTACTGAATCTAGTATTCATCTAAATAAAACAAAGAAATTCAGCGAAACGGAAACGGAACTGGCTGATCTGCAGAGATTGCTATTGGTACACATGGAAATTATACGTAATCGGCCCCGTTCCCCCGCAGCGAATGGCTGACAACGGTGCCAACGGTTCAGCGTTGGTTCAGCGTGGCGCAGAGAACGCCATGAGGTAAGTTGCTGAAATTCTATAATATTAAATATTTTATTCATTGAATCATTTGCATGAAGAACAAAATAAGATTATGATAACGTATCTGTCGGCCACCTTTCTCTGCGATGCATCCGAGCGACGGGCGTATCGGTGGCATCGTCGAACTCGCCTAGGGCACTCATTCACTCACTGGCTAGCCCGGCATATAGAGCATGCATTGTATTGTGTAATATTTATGTATCGCTTATCTCTGAACTCGAGCCGCGCGTGCTCGCGTGAACAAGTGAAGGTTGTTGAACAGCAACAAGATGAGATGACAACAAGAAATGTCATTGCTGCTATCGCCCTAGAACAGCCGGCACCGACACAATGAAGCTCGTAGTGGTGCGGTCCCCGAGCAAAATAGCCGCTAACTGAACCTCGTACATTGGGCCGACTCTTGTTAATCTACATGCATATACTCCTATAAGTGAACCTAAGCATTGCAAAAACTGCAGTGTTCCTTTAATAAACGGTACTGCTTTCGGCCCCTTTGGTCGTTTAATAAACCAATATATGTTTACCTAACCTATTTATCTACGGATATCTGTCGGTCCGGCAGGTTCGAACGAACTCAGTGTAAGGTGTCGGGGACACCTGTTAGTAGGCAACTACAAATGTCGAGGTTCATCAGTGCGCGACAACCAACCTATGATGCGAACAACGTGCACCTTTGCAGCTCCGGTGAGGATGGACCTTGGAGGCGGGTTCACACGGTTTGTGGGTGGTACCGGTTTGCAGCTAGCGAACAGTTGTGCCAGTAACAAGCACTTCTGAACTTCCATACGCTGACTCATGAAAGTACTGTGTCATTCATTTGTGATTTGGGAGAGGAATCATTCATTTGTGATTTGTGTTGACACAAACGTCTTTCGTACAAACACGATAGCAAGTCCACTAATCGGACTAATAACGAACAAGAAAAAAACAAAACATAGGTCAGTAATAAGTTACCCATAGTGGCAGCGTGTCTTGCCACCTCTGACGCTTGTCGCTTCCGCTTCGTGTGAAACTATATCGATACCGTTGGACACCACAAGCACAATTGATGAAGATAACTTACGTCGACAACAGCGTCGTATTTTCGAAGTGCACCCACTCCCAACAACTACCAGCTTCATCCTGGCAGCAGCTATAAGTCAAGTAAAATATATATGTTGGAAGCCCTGCTCAATTACGCGTCAAGTGATACTGTGGTGCGAATGGCCTCCCTCTTCCACGAGCACATTTTCTAGATATTATACACTGTGCATAATTAATTAAAAGTTTCCCTATCTCAGCTGCACATGGCATCTACGAGTCATTGAGTAGAAGCGACGAGCTGGTCTTGGGGATCGCTCATATTCACTTGGCTCTCTATCAGCTGCGCCCTTTTTTCATGTACCATCAGCGGACGCACGCATTTGCGCACATCGTACTAATATTATTATCATATGTACGTCATCATCTTACGTTCATGTGTATGCGTGCTTATATATGACCGTACGCTTTTTTTCTCACAGACAGACGCGGCCAGTCCATTGCGAATAGCTCCCTACTCATCACCATCGGCCACAGTCAACGAAGTCTGCAGTTGACGACAACAGGCGGCCGACTGGGGGTCGGTCCAAAGCAAGACAAAACATAGCGAGCCGTCAGGCCAAACAAAAATCGATTGTCGACGTCGGCCGCAATCGGTCCGCCGTTCGGCCGGCGCGGTGAGGCGAATTTCTTCGAAAACGCAAAAAAAAAAACGCGAACATTACGGCACTCTCCCACTTCTGAAATCGTCGGCGAGCGGCAGACGAAACGCGGGGCTGACTTCAGCGGGCTCACGCACAATAGCTATACAGCGTGTCATCTACGCGGCATCACCCGCTGCAGGCAGAGATGGGGAAGATCTCTCTCTCTCTCTGACTTTCATAATTTTTTCCCACTTTTTCTCTTTCTCTCTGTCTCTCTCGTTATTTCTCTGCGTTCCGTTCGTTTTGTCTCGTGTACTTCATTGTTGCGCGCTTTGTTATTATGAGCGATAGATGGACGGCTCGACTGCCGGCTGAGCGATGGCCTGGGTAAATGACGGACCGCCCGTGTGCTGTACGGACGGGTAAGTGATGGCCAATAAAGATCATCGTTATTACGAGGCGGTCACGAATCGGCCCTCCGCGGACGCGGCGGAGGCGCAGAGCGTCGCCGGCGCGTAGGCGCTACACACCGTCCGAATGCGGCGGTGACCTTCTCGCCGTAAACGAGTTTTACAGCGAAGGCATCCCCGTGCCTAACGTCATCTGGCCGGCGGCAGCGACGATGTGTCGGCAACTTCGAACAGGCGGCGGCGACGGCGGTGGCGGCCACTGCTACAAACACGACCAGCAGCACATCTACAATACGTGCATACATGCTACACGCTGTACAGATCGACGTCTGCGTATAGATGTGTAGCTAGACTACATAGATGAGAGCGCAACGAAGCCGCTTGTGGGCATCGATGTGAGCAAATAACGCGAAAAGAGCAATTCCCCAATAGGGCGCCACACCATCGATAGTGACCAACCTCCCATTGAGGCCTGAGAAAACTTCTCGATATCGATAGTCGCACGAATTGGTGACGCCCGACTCGCGCAGACCTGCTCTTGCATTCTCTCAGTAGGCTATTTTTCGATACCCTGCTCATACTATCTACAGTGATAGGCAGTTGTGTGTATACATATATATATATATATATATATGAGCAGTAGCGACGCTAGTGCCAGGGTGAAGTTCGCGAACGAAGTGAAACTGCACTCTAGCTGCAGATAATAGAACTGACATCAGCAGCAGAAGCAGCAACGGTAGAACCCGATATAACAGACACGAACCCGCCGCAGCAGAGCCCTGAGCCAGTAACAATCAGGTGGCGTGTGGTTAACTCACACAAGACGAGCTCAGATGAAATGCCGAATTCAGCTTGAATCACATAATGTTATGGATTGTTTTAGCAAGTAGAGACGTTTTGTCGTCCACGTCCAACCACCTGCACTGGATTGGCCCACTTTTTAATAGAGATTCGAATGTCCCTAGTAGCGTCCGTGAACATCTCCTCTGCTACGAAATATAAAAACAATGTTATTAGCCCGTTTATCATTCTCGCATGTGTGGCCGAGGAGATCGGACACGTCATTGAAAAGGTCCACCCCATCCGACACCGCATGACACTCCAGGGAAACACTAAACGGAAAGAAACGAACGTAATTTATATTAATTAATTTCTACGAGGCCGCTCTACGATAATATGTCGGGCACATGTTCGGAGAATGTGGTGGGCCTGACGTTGTGCAATGGTTGGCGTATTGTGAGGTGGCTGTTTCATGCCGGTCTGTGATTTAAACATGGTCAACCCATGGTCTAAAGCAAGTTAATCTCACTGACGTATCATTGCTGAATATGCAGTAGCGAATTAAATACGTATCAAAATAGACGGCTGTGCCCACAAGCAGCTCGAATCGGCCGACCGCTATTTTCAATGAGATGCCATGCTATGTGTATAATTGTCCTTTAAATGAGAGGCCAAGGTGACCCTTGTCCCGTCCAACGAAATCATTATGCACAATCACACCCACTACAGCGACATCACTAAGAGATGCCCATTCCTTCAGGGCCTAATTAGGCTTCCCCGGGCCATAGCGAGCATCAGCCAATGTTGTTGTTGTCCCTCGCTCGTTCCAGCGTCTGTCTGCCCCTGATGCGATCCTCTGATGCTGCAGCAGCCGCCGCCGTGTGCAGTCTGACGTTACGTCGGACGCTAGCGTCCACGTCACAGCCAACGTGAGTAGAGGTACACTAGAATGACGACACTTGTGTGTCCTCGTACATATCGATGATGGAGAACGCAATGATGTTGAGGTCTGTGGCAGCTGTTGATGTCCTCATCGATTCTTGCGCGCACGTTAATAACGAACGAAGCATGCATGGAAATGGAAACTCTGGACTCCCCCCGTCAGCGTATACTATTTGCAGCTCCCACACATCGGTGACTGCCACCCATACCTGTACGTATCAAATAGCGGTCTTTGAAGCGGACGGCTTTCGCTATTTTTTTTTGTTTTTTTCGCCATTTTGCTTTATCGTAAGTTCAAATAGACGTATCATACGTGCGACACCACACGTTAATCCAGCGTCCGTTGTTGCAGCGTCCATGAAATCGTCGCTTCGCATCCTCTCTCAAATTCGTCCCGTGACACTGGTCCTGGTGGTGACAAATTGTCACGACTGGCCGCCGCAGGCAGCGTTGTTTTCTATGACACAACGTCATATGGCATACTCTACTTTACTCTACCTGTAGTTGAACACAAGACTCCTCGTTCGTGGTGAGCCGACGTCAGATTTCAGAGGTCGGCCATGATCTAAAAAGTGGTCCAATCTCCCCCCCGCCCGCCCGTGGCCAGCTATAACGGAATAATAGCTTGGTAGACTAGCTGAGCTTCTAGCGAAATAGTTCCCGAGTCAGCTGACCTGCTCGGGAGATGGACGAGCTGACAGCTGACGTGGGACAGGCCGCCGGTAGAGCAGAGCAGGCGGCCACGGCAGCGGGAAGAAGTAGTTGTCAGACACTCGAATCCCTAGTGTTGCGTTTGATTGATCATAGCAATAAATGATAATAGCAACAATAACAGCAATCAGGTTATGTGTGACGACGAGCCGGCTGACGACACAGCTCCGCGCGCTACAGCGATGAGAGACTGATTAATGGTCAGGTCGTGAGGAAATTGATGAGATTACCACGGCTTTCGTGCCGGTGCTGGCCATCGACTCTGACACAACATAGCCAATGGGTGAGGATTGAGTTGAGAGATCGTACACATAGATCAATCAATGGATAGACACCCAAGTCGTAACGCAGCGCATGGGTGACAGGGTGTCCTCGTCGCCTTGTTGCCAGAGAAGCTCGACGATGTAACAGCGTCGTCTGTTTTAACTGATTTGATGTAGAAAGATTTAAAAAAAACAGGTAAACGATGAGACGAAATTGTTGAATTACAAACAAACATTGTTGTCTATGTTAAGGCGGCATTTCCATCGATCCGGTAAAAACAACATCAATCAAAATGCACCAGCCCGCTAAAATCCATATTACATATTTTGTTGGGTGAATAATTTCTTAGAAAGTAGCGAGTGTGTGATAGGGAGAGAGAGCTGAACAATACATTTGTTACGCACACCATGAAACAATCAGTGGTATCACGGCATGTGAACGTGAATACCCAAGCTGATCACGTATTGAGCAACGCATTCGCCGTAACGAAATGGTCTCGACCATGACATATGCGTGAGTGCTGGCAGACCAGGACAGATACACCACAATTAATGTAAGGCGCCTCATAAGTAAACACGTTTAGTCTTCATAGACTTCCTCATACGATCGATGGCAGTTAAGGCAACGACAGCTGCCCCCCCGTCCCCCCGCCAGAAGCTCTATTGCACTGTATTTATTATTGCACAATAATTTGACCTTTTCATTTAGCTAGCTTTCACACATCAGTTTCACTTTTTTTTTAGATGAATGCTTTTCTGTAAACAGGTTTCAACAAAAGAAGGTGGAGAATCCGCATCGAGTTCGAATTCCCAAAACGATTCAGCCTCATCTTGACGACTGTGTCTCGTCCTAATCCATCATCGCTGTCCCTCGTCACGCGACATATTGCACATCCGTAGACTGAACTGTGAGCCTCTCTAGACAATGACAGTGGTTGGCATTTTTGTTTTTTGTCATCTTGTCTCTCGCTAATGGATGTCGTCCTTCGACCATTGACCACCGAAGCAGATGAGTCCGTAGTCAACATCTCCATCTAGCTTTCTCATCTCAGGGATTTCTGTTGCGTGTCTCGTATACGAACGTCCTGTATTCGTGTAGTAGTGGTGGTGGTGGTAGTACACCGGTCGAGAGGCAAGGGCGGCCTCGAATGTCCGTGGTGGCACAGTTAGCTCGGCCGGCCTGACTGAGTCCCCGAGCCTCTAATCCGGTGCGCGATCCACTACGCGTCCGATACAGACAGACAAACGCCGGACTCGAGTTTGTAGCCGCCATAAAGTTTAATAGGCATCTTTATGGGGCAGCAACTCGGACCAGCCACGGACGACGGCATCGCCGTGGCTGGTGCTCTCGGCTTTTGGCGGCGGTTTCTGCTGCTGCTGCTGCCGCCCCTGATGCCGAACCCTGGGGCACACCATGGTTCGCCTCCCGTTAACCAAAAGCGAGACACCACCCACAGACGAACGGCGAAGGTCTTCTACCAGCTGACCGCTGGCCGCCACCGTAGCGCCAAATGATACAAGACCAACTCAAACTAGTGAGCTATGGCAAACACGGCCGACAGCCTCGATGCCTACGGCTCTATCCGTTGTCAGCGACTCTTCGATGCAAGCTGCCCCGAAAAATATGTAGACATCGATCCTTCAAGCGTCTTTGTTCTTTTTATTCTATGGTGATTTTATCGCCACAAAAAATCACCGTAGTCTCGGTGCATACCCTCCGCAGCACTGGCTGATGCTGATGAGCGGCAGATAATTACCTCGTATAGCATTTCATGATCTTGGTGACACTACTGCTTCGACTACGGAATAGGGTTAAGGTTAAGCGTTTCAGCGGATCCGAGCTCAATAGTGTCATTCAATTTCGACGTCTCCTTTTGACCGAATCGATCAGATAATGTTGAGGAAGCTGCACTCAACTCGGTTGTGCAACGGCGGATCACGTTCGAGATCAACGTCCCTGGGGAGGAGAGGAGGCATCGACGCTTTGCACTCAGTCGTTCGTCAGCGCTGATAACTTCACGCGATGTTCAATATTCGAAACGTGTTTCACACAATTATATAACACCATTATTCCCCTTATTCCTCGCTGTCTGACCTTCAGAATAATTTATCAACCCTGCCCCCACTGGTTTCACTCGACGTTTCAGACCCGCTTACCGCTGTACCGACACGATGCTGGCCATTCTGTCCCTGGCCGCATAAGTGCGGCCGATCTGCGACGCGTCCGCTGACTTGTCTCTAAGTCAGCATCACAATACACCTTGTGCTTCTCAGGCTGGCCGATTCCCAGGAAAGCACCTCCCGTCTCGCCGCTTCGCCACAGAGCTCTCGTGGTCGGGATTAAGACAACATTTCTTCAGATCGCATACTTCTGAGCGCGGCGGGCACCCCCTGTAGAGAGACTTACTTCCCTCTTACCCTCGTTCTCAATATAGACACGAACATCAGACAAACACACACACACACACACAGACACACATTGATATAACTATGTATTAGTTGTTCAAAAGTTGTTCCTATACGATAGTCGTTCCTTGTTGTGTAGCTCTGTGCGTCTTGTAGAACAACGTTCCCTCGTGTCCGACTCATGCCGCGTTCGAAAGCAGCAACACCAACAGCCACCATCAAATAAATCCACTTCTGTGCGGACAGCTGCGGAAAAGTACAATCGGACAGAGGAAGTGCGAATGTGACGAGAGAGAGAGCCTTGAACACGAGAAAAACGTCTGTTTTAAGGAAGGAATTGTCGTCCAATAATCGTCCACAGTCGGCCATTTCGCTGAACGTCGCGATGGCCCGTGTCCGACCAGAAGTAGCTTGTTCATTTTCAATATGGTGTCAACTACCGGCTGGAACATTGTTCCTGGTTTGTGATCGTTGTTTTTGGTTGAACACTCGAAATGTACGGTGTTCATCATTGAACAACATGCTGATAGAAATTAGGATAGATCGGCAGGGGAACCATGTGATGTGCAAGGTTGGAAGGAGTCTGTTGGACGTTTAATGTTGTTCATTGTTGATCGAAGAATCGAATAGAGATGGAAACCTCCGGAGACGCCATATGCCATATGGCTCATTGCTGTTTGGTATATGTGACATTTTCGAATTGCTAATTAAACAAAATATATATCAGTAAATAGATAGTTATTTTACACGAATTAGTTATTAGTTGCAACGAGCGGAATGTGGCCTATTCTGAAATCATATCGACGTTCGAGCTTCATTACAGCACAAGAGCGCTGTTTATGCACGAGACGATCCTTAAGAGGGTGAACTATATTTTAGATAGTGCTTCTCGTTATTCATCGGAGGAACTAGCACTTATCTGCTTTCAGGAGCTGTCAGTCTCCTACAACTTATTGAGGATATGAGATGCACACACCGTCTTACAAGCGGACGATACGGCTATACATAGCTCTTCTCTCAGGGAATTCTTAGTTGGTTTCAACGTAACGCTCTTCACTGAATGATAGTCAGTTATACGTGGGGCAAAAGTGGCGCTGAAATAATCCAGCATTTTTCTCAAAAAATAAAAATATTTATAGGAAGCAAAATTTTGTATATAATATAACCACATATGACAACATGCAAGCAGCCCTTCTTGCCTGTTCGTAGCTCACCTGTAACAAACTGAATGACACTGGTGAGGCAATGCCATCGCCTTCCTCGGGACAATGTCGGCCTCAGCCCCGGTCCCCAGCTAATCCCTCCCCCCGCCAATAATCCCTAGAAACAATTCCTAACTGTTGTATATTTGAACGAATTTTTATTGCAAAAAAAAAGAGCCTGAATGGCTAATGATTTCGATCAATGCAAATTTTGAAAGTTTATTAGTGTTAAGCAGATGCTAAATTTTGTGCGCTTTCATAGAAAACCAAACGACCAAACTAGATAATCATTGAGGCCATTGCGTTGCCACTAGGTGTGTTCTGCGCGTTTCATAAAGCAAACACAAAAAAAATGTATCTCTGACTTCGACAAGTTTCACCAGCTGTATCTCTGCTAACCAGCCTTGTCTTACGTGCGCCTTACGTAACGGCTGACGTAATGATCTTCCCGTCGGCGCAGAGACTCGTAGATGTTTGGTTGCAACATGGGCAATCTTTCAAATGCTCTGGGAGGTAAAACGAATGAGTTATCTCCTTGGAGACTAGCCAGACCGCTAAGAGCACAATTTAATTACTTGCAAGTATTATATAAACATTGTGTCTATTGGTCTGTCAAACTCAGTGGGCTGCTCTTACGTCGTGAGTTTCAACTGCGTCTGGAGAATAATTTCCGACTACTAGTAATTATTCTCTAGACTAATTTTCCAGGAGGAAAATTAGGTCAAAATCAATGGCGATGTTAGAACAATATTAATTTGCCTTGTATTATTATTTTACGTTCCTTTATATAGATATATATATTTTTTTTTCAGCCTCTTACAGCATTTTATTTAATTTCTTATATTTTGTTTTATATATTATATATACATATATAAATTGTGCTGCTTTTTTGTTGTTTAGTTTCTATCTGTATTGGGGTGCAATCATTCCATATAGTGTATAATACACTTCATAATACACTTGTAACGTGAAACCTGAAAAAAATTACTTCATCTATAACCTATGGTGGTTTGAGTGTAACGCACTGAAATAGCAGATCAAAATGTAGAGTACTATTCAAACGCTATTCCCAAGCTTCGCCCAGGTATATATATATATACATATATATATATATATATATATATATATATATATATATATATATATATACAACGATTGCCACACCTCGCAGAATGAACAGTGTCGTCGATCGTCGAAATTGCATACATAACCTACTATGGGGAACGGTATTCAACGATGATCCGCTATGATCTACAGGATTGCCTCCGAGCTAACGTTGCTTGCTTGCCTTATGGGGCGCGTCTCATCACCGTAGTTTGATGATTTTATGTCCTCCGTTTATGCGTTCGCCGGTCTCATAGACGACTGGGAATTAAGCCCATTTTCGTGTTCGAGACGAAACGAACATAAGGCACTGCTTATGTCAGTACCTAGTGGCCTTCTTCGTCTTCTTCGTAATTGTGGTGACGGTGGCTGTGGCCTCAACTGTTCTCGTCTTGAACAAAACCGGCCGAAGACAAACGTGGGAGACTCCAGTGAGGAGTCCTGCCTCGATCCGAACCACAAGATCTAATCGTCGAAACAGGCTGATCGCAACGAACGACTGAAGCAATCACCAGGCGGTGAGCCGGCTGCCGAAGACGGCTGGTGAAGACCGAGCCGAGAATCGACGAACACCGATCACTGACTCGGACCTATTTTAGAAGAAGGTTCCTGATCGAAATGCCGAGTTGTCGCTGGCCGCTCTCAGCGCGCACGTTGCTGCTGCTGCACCAGCGCTTAGTAACGCTCGTGTGTTAGTAAGCAGCCTCATTGGGGGTGTGCGTGTCTGTGTGTGTATGTGTGTGCATTGGTTCTAGTGGTGACTCTGGGTGCGCGCATGTATGCCGGCGTCATAAAAAGGGGCCCTGGACAGACTCAGATGGATCCGCCTGAGGCCCGTAAGTTCGGATCCGAAGCTTCTTATTCGGATTGGGCTGGGCCGCGGCTGGCCACGGCTCAGCCTTGTCTCATCTGGCCCGTGAGCAGTTAGCCAGTCAGCCAAATTCAGTGCTCACTCATCTTACTGTTCACAGCATGCAGCAGCAGCCGCAGTTGGCTTCTACCCGTCGGCGTGGGTCGGCCTTCATTCTATTCTCGTTCGCGATCGCCGCTCTCGTCGTTTTCAGAGTCGTTTCATTTCGGTTCGTGTCGCCGGAGCGAGGTGCGCGCTCAAGGAGCTCAGGTCGCTGCTGGGTCACATCGGTATTTGCCTGCGTTGTGATGTGACGAAGCGAACGCCGAAACTGACAACGAAATCTGCTCGAATCGACCCGCAGAGCACTCTGCTCTGCTTACCGACCGCTAACAACCGGCAACTATAACAACCAGCCACCCTGGAGAATCTTCGCGATCTCGCGGCGTCTGTGGCCGCGGACAAAAGGCCGCTCGCTGTTGCCAGCACAGCAGTGAACGGCCAACGGGATGAGCAACAATGAGACAGCAACAACCACAACAGCAACAAGTCGAAAACGCAGCTCGAAGGCCGACTAACTAGGCTGGCTAACTCGCCGGCAATTGGTCCAACCGTCAGCGGGTCGCCTGCTCGATCGTGCAGTCATATCGAGAAGACAAAGAGAGAGAGACGCGAGTATTCGCACAGGGGACTCGCACAAACACACGCAAACAACATGTGCACTCAAATGGCCGCTGGTTCGTTCGTCCGTCCGCAGAGACATAACGAGGTGGAAGCTTCTGAAGCTAGAAGAAGCCCACGAAGAGGAAGACGAGCGGGGAGGCCCATGCAGGAAAATGTCGCCGCCGCAGCGAACAACAGCAGCACCACGCTGGCGGATTGGCTGACGCGCCAACGGCGACTAAGTGGTCTCCGGTCGGGCGCATCCTCGCCTCGACTCGGAGCCGTAGAGGTCTGGTTGCCGCCTGGCGCTCTGCAAGCGAAGAGCGCCTACGCTGATGGAGGCCAACGGATGGCCCTCGTTTTGTGGGAGCGAATAGGAAGGCAGTGCGATGGGCAGGCTGATGACGGCCACTATTCGGAGAGCACGAGGTGGCTATCAGACGATTGAGGTGGAGAGCGAGCCGTCGCCGCTGAAGCCCCCGCCTATTTAAGTCAGGTCAGCAAACGCCGTGGGAGTCGACGGGTCAAGAGAAGGCGAGCATGGGAGAGCGCTCTAGCGAGTTGAATACAAGGATCGCGGTAAGAGAGAGAGAGAGAAGCATAGAACAATGAGAATTGGAGACAAATCGATGGCCGAGTCCCACATAACCATTAGCATGATACGAATGCCGTGGTGAATTCTGCTTGATTAGGAGAGAGCTCTGTACGAAATATGTACGCAACGTTGTATGGGTGTATGCACGTTTGTATATATATATATATATATATATATATATATATATATATATATATATATATATTTATAGATATATATGGTCGAACCAAGTTTGGCGATTGCTCGTCATCGAAGGCGTACATCGTCAAAATAGTCAAGGGAAAGACCAGTTGACTTTCGCTGGTTAACAGACTTCCGCCATTCACAGATTAGACGAAACCAGATTGTGCAAAACGTTGTTTTTATTAACCAACTTCTTGTACTGATGGTTTTCAAAACGACATCCACTCATGCAGTATCAGCTCCCTTTACAGAAGCATTGCGGTAAGCCATGCTTACTGTTGTTTCGAGCGATGCCGGTCAGAACTTCAGAGGTGATTTTGCATTAGTGTCAGGGCCGTACCAGATGTGGCATCTCTCAGCAGGGGGTATCAAGTGAAGATTTAGACTATCAAAACACACACACAAACATATATATATATATATATATATATATATATATATATATATGTATGTGGTTCTTGCAGACAACTTACTGTCCTGTATATTGCAATGTCCCCTTGCCTTAAATAATAAAGGTGAATTTGTATTGTATAGTATACAAAATACAATCGAGAAACGCCCCGCCCACATGCGCGACCACCATTGTCGACGCAACTTCACAGCCATGGCTGTTCTTCGACACGATCATTGTGTCAGCGAGAAACAACGCGAACGCAGACCGCACGAGTCCTCCTGTTCGTTCGAGCATTTCTGGTATATGAGCGAAAGCTGAAATTGTCGGACGAGCTGCACAGAAAACCGCATCTCTCAGGGCCACTGCCTCGCAGCGGAATCACGGGTAGATCACAACGTTCACGATCAGAACGATGTTCGACGGCTCGGCTTTGATATGAACGTCACTGGTCACGAAGTTTGAATAGGTAAACTTGTATAACTTCGGTGCCAGCTGATATCTCAACGACAGATTATGATTCTTATTCTATTATACAGAATATATTCTTGTTGTTAAGCATTAAATCAACTTCAGCCTGTAATGATTGGGGATGGTTGACACCGCCTGTTTGAGTTAAAGGAAGCGTTCAATCGACAAGAACACAGAGAGAGAGAGACTGACCAAAACGTAAGAACCTTACTCAGAGAATTTGTTATGTTCAGATATATGCAGGAGACAACGGACCCCCATGTAACATGCTCCGTTGTCTCGAAGACTGGAACAGACCTGTAACCTGGGTCAATCGAATAATGAAGAGGAAGGTAGACTTAGAGAAGATCACTAAGCTTCTCTCGGGACAGGACGGTCAGGTCGCCTGAGCCCGGGAATGAGGAGGTGGCTGAGCTTTTGGGTGGGGTCAGAAGCGGTTCAGCTGAACGCTGACGCTCCTCTCGGCGACTGTATGCTGCCCCGGATGGAACATTCGAAGTAATGCTGAAGGTCCCCACAGTGTCCCACACAGTTGTATTGGTATGAACCGTCGAACACGTATGTGCATCACGCATTCCCGTATTCCCACAAAAAAAAATAGACATTTGCAGGTAGCAAAATACCTTCATGATGCGACCACGAATCTTACCAAGGACATAGCACGAAGGGAACAGCATGGATATTATATAATGACAAACAATAATAGCAAACTTGTCAATCGCGAACTAATGGGTCCACAACAAACACGAATATCCAGACCGACAGCGTCACGTCATGCCACGCTCTCTCTCTCTCTGAGGCAAAGGCATTGGATAACATTACCCACATCTCGAGGATCACATTGGGATAATGGGAATCTCCTGGACGCTGGCTAGGGGGCCCATGGAATTTGGGGAATATGGGCACGCAGAATTTATCAGCAGATCTGATTAAAAGGCAACAGTCAGTGGTCACTGCAGTATCTTCTTATGAAATTGCCTACGTCATTTATAAAACGCAAAGGCCACCCTCATTGGTCAGGCAACATTGCTCGAGTATATGCATATTGATGTCTAGATGAACTGTGTACGGCGGACGGGTCTCATGCAGTTGCACGTAAGTGCTGCTCTCAGATAAATACATCTGGCATTCGACCGAATATAAATTTAATTAAGGTATAATTAAGACAAGGGAGGGGACAATTGCAGATATATATTAGTGAATATAAATGTAAGTGTTCACTTTAACCTACCCAATAATACCTGCACGTCTGGGGTAGATTTACAGGGAGACAATATAGGCACATAATGAATGAATGTACCATTCTTTGTAACAGAATTGGATGACGCGGACATGACAGCCGTCGACGCCGTCTCAAAGACGGAGATTCAGAAAGAGGCGTTTCGATTTCACTTCGGAAGAACTCTGATACCTGCCACCCTCCTGAACTGGCAAAGATCAATCTGTGGCCAGATTCTAGCCGCGTTATATGTACATGTATCGTTGTATCTGCGTTAATGGTTGGTTTACACATAGGCTTAGATATAGGCGGCATTTAGGGAAAGACTTGGTTCACAGTTAGGAATAAGTAGGTGCTTTTAGTGAATAGCAGCATCTATTACGGCTGTAGACCATATTTTCTCAATCTCTGACTCCCTGAGCCAATTTTTCACTACTTGTTAAATCGCTGAATGAGGCAACTGTTCCACCGCCGCTCCCTTCAGTTTATTGTTCGAAGTATGGAAGCATTGAAACAAGATTGCTCTATCCGCTGTTTGTGTCCATGTCGCATCAAGGAAACGGATCTTGGGGTGCAGACAGCATTTTTCGAACAATGAGAAAACAGCCTGATATATTGTCTCAATCCATCGACTCGTTCTAGTCGTTGATTGCCGGGAAAAATGACACAGTTCGGTTTTCGTGAAAATGCAAAAAAAACGTGGGTCGACAGGATCTATCACTAGACGGATGTCTAGTGATAGGTCCTGACTTGCTTGGCTATGATTATATATACATCACCGTAATCATGACTGAAAGTGCAACGCGGACCAGTGGGAGATTAGATTGCATTATCCTCAAATGGAATCCGCTGTCTGACTGACTACGTGCGGGCAAAAGAAAATGTCCACACAAATTAATAAATCGGCGTGTGGACACGTTCCAAAAAAAAATCTGTTCCACACAAAGTGAGCGAGGTGTTCGAGGCATACCCACATCTTTGGCCAGCTCTGCCGGTGGTCCACTGTCTTGCCGTCAATTCTCCCAAAGAAAGGAAGCAGCCCTCTCCCAATACACATTGTATATACACATAATACACAGTTGGTAGATATACAATAGATGGAGTGGGATGAATATTCGGATTGAATTCGTACTAGAATCAACACGTGTTTGATAGATACATATATATATATATATGTATATATAGATATATATTGTACTCACATGCATCCAGCTGGTAGGAGACTTGGTTCGATTCCCAAACCAGATGACACGAAAAGCAATGACGAAACAGCCGATAGAGATCTCATCACTATCCTCTCTTGTATGCTCACTTGCCGCTGTTGTTGTTGCTGTCCTTCTTCTGCAAGTCTTCCTCTATATCTTCGATATTTCCTTAATGAACATTCTCCATATGTGTTATGATTATTCCTACGGTATTGTCGCCGTTGTTCCGGGTATGATTCTGTACTCTCTTACGCTATCACAGCGACCGGCCGTTGGCAGATCTGCGCGGAGCCAACACGCGTAGGGACCCCTCCCTCGCGCGAGACACGTTTCGATTAGGGTTTAGTGAAACAGCAGCTGGCTAACCCGTGTACCACTGACAGATGTGGGTGCATCTGTCGAAGGGCAGATCGATCCGAGGTTAGCTGAAGGTGCTGCCCTACTCACACAGGAGACGACGGAGCAAGGGGGTGGCGTCACGGACAAGCCATTCCTGTGTGATTCACCATACATCCATCGAGGTTGATGACGGAGGCGTTCGCCCACCAACCTGACCTTACGTTTGCGGTAGGTCCGCCGCCAAGGCGCCACCTCGCTCACGTTGTTTTTTTCGCCTGGGCCAGGGAGATGGTGGACTACGGATTCGTAATCGATCGTGGGAAATTGATACGATACAGAAGTGCAGTCATCGACGATGGGATAGTCGGCCGGTAGGGAGACAGGCAACTTGTCGTGTTTGCCGAGGCTGACGTTCCTATGGGCCTATGCGAATATATGATATAGTGGAAGAAAAATAGTAATTGAATAACTAGACAGCAATTGCTCCGTTGTATCCAGCTGGGTTATGCGTTGAGTTGAAACTTGCACTTGCTTCGACTTGCTGCTCGATAAGTCCACTTGAGTTAACGCCAGCGATAATATACAGCGGGTTACGCTGGGCGTATAAGGAACTGTTAACTTTTGACTATTTTTTGATATTATTATTATTATTAACTTCCGCATACGTTCCAACTTCTTCCTTCGATTCACTTGACTACTTGTGGTCGGCGCAAGTTATGCTCGACCTGTTTTCGTTCGATTTGTCACCCCTTGGTCGCCAATCTACGTCTCCAAACCATGAGTAACTTCTTTTATATATATATATATATATATATATATATGTATATATATTTATTTATTTACTCAATGTAGAGATAACTAATGCTTCCTGTGTATGAAGACAGCTAAATGCCCGAGCTCTTGCTCTGCTCCAGATGGTACGATGTGATTTCCCTCGTTGTTTGCCGTTTCAAACACATTGCCCCCCCCAAACACATATACACACACAAACACACTAGCCGGCACAAAGCGATACGTAGACTGAATTGATTGATTGATTGATTAACCAAGTGATTGACGTCGCCAACAGAGGGTGAACCCGAACGTCGTTGGCCTGACAGAGTTAGACTTGGGCTCGAGAGGGCGAGACAGAGGGAAGATGAACGCAGTTCTTAACGGTCGACCGATCGATAGAGCGGTCGCTCTGACCGAATGCCTGTTCCGCTGTTCACTGCTGCCTGCGCGCTGCTATTCAGCGAAGCCCCCGGGGGGGATAGCGTCTCCGCGAGGAGTGTCCGGGAGGCTTCGTACTTTTCCGCTCTCTCTCTCTCGCTCGCTCGCTCTCTGTTTCTTGATGGGCAGGGGCCTGGTTTAGATTCGACTTGGCTCACTGTCCTTCTGGTGATTAGCGACGATGAGATGATCCTCCTTGCTAGTTAGTCCCGTAAGGCCTGGAGCGAAAAAGAAAAAACCTATGCCCACCGGTCACCGGCTCGAATTTGATTGTTCTAACGAACGAAGCTTGAGTAGAGATGACTCGCTCAGTTACGGAAGGCACGCGCGCGCGGCGGCCGAATCCGTTTAGACACGAACGACAACATCGCGTCCTCGACGCGATTCAATTCACAGGCACACAATGTCTATGCTCCTGCTCTGCCGGGCAAACACACTCGGCGTCGATTCACACACGTACACGATTAGCTTCAACGAGAAGCGTAGGAGCTGACGAGAGGTGGTCAGGCCAATTCGGCCGAGCTACAAAATCAACTCGGGGTCGAAACGGAGAAAGCGAACTCAGACACGAACGGGAGACGAACTCAGACAACGAAACGAATATGAGAAACTACAATATAACGCACCAACAGAAACCACGGGAAAAGCACTTTGATGCGAACTAGCGGGGAAGAGAGCGAGAGACGCGAAAATCGGCCGGAGAAACAAAATCGACCCAGCACAAACGGCCAGCTCGCTACATTCTCAGTTACGGCAACGAACGGCAACGATCCACTGCCGTGCTCGCGATCCCCACGAATGCAACCAACAAGAACAATGTCATCAGTAACGAAACAGTAACGCGCGCGCGTGTGTCCGCCACACAGACACAAAACACGAGCACGAAAAATGAACCAATGGGACGAGATCGCGAGCGACACGAACGACGGGTTTTTCTCCTCCGTTGGCGTTTGGTAACGCTACCAAAGGCGCTGCCTGTCGTGCTTAAGTCGACACGACGCTCCGACCACTTCGTGCAGTTTAACTCGACGCTCGAACGCCGTGAAAGATGAAACTAATGCACGGGCGACAATGGCGACGGCGTTGGTGGCGGTGGCTGCAGCGGGAGTAGCAGTAGCAGCAGAGACGACGACGACGACGACGACGACGACACACGACAACACAAATTATTATTTTTCGGGACCGAAATCACAGCCGTAGCAGCAGCATGGCATAAAATCATCGTTTGCTGTAGCCTCAGCGGTCGAGCGTCCGCTCTGGCCGCAGACGACAACCGTGGCGCAAACCGGCTCTTGTTAGGCTCCGCCTGCGTCGCTTCTCATTGGTCGAGGGGCGGTACTCTGCGAGACATACATAGCGCGCCATCTGAGACGAGTGTGTCCCGCTGTATACACATATATATATATATATGTGTGTGTGTGTGTGTATATATATATGTACTTCTGTCTTGCTTTCGCTAGCTAGACGGATATATATATATATATATATATATATATGTGTGCTTGTATGTATGTATGTATATATATATATATATATATCAGTACTGCTATGTATGTCCGCCCAGCAGCCGCTAGAGGGTACAAGACTCACAACGATGCCAATGCTGTCTTACACATATATATATATATATCAATGTATATATATATATATATATATATAAAGTGTCTTTTATATGTTCTACATATGGTAAAATGTTTAGAACTGTAATAACGCTATATACGGTTACGTTTTTGACCAAAAGCTCCCTGCACGCAGACCAAACGAACACTACATTCAGTGATAAAAAGAAATAATCCAATTAACCATTGTAAAGGGTATATCAAAATTCTGACCCGTATTACATTTTGCTTAATTACACATTGCCCATTGCCCAAAGCAAGCACGCAGAAGCATTCAACTTAGACACAAAGTCCGACAATTTCATCAATTCAACTGCTATGACTCTCTCTCTCTGTCGCTCTCGCTATCCTCATGTTGGTTTTCATTGAAAATCTATTTCTCATCTCCTTCCACCCCCTGTCAGCGGCCATCACATTGACCACACCCGCACCTTCGATATAGCCGTACTAGTAGCAATATAGCGTCATAATAGTCGTAGAGTGCCATTTCATCGCCAGTGACCGCCAATGCCAATGCTGGGCGGGCGACAGTCGCACAGTTGCAGCAAGTGCGACTGCAGGCGACGCCCGGCGCTTCGGCCGATATCGCCGCCGCCTGCCGTTGCCGGCAGACGCGTCGGCGAGACTCGCCTTGCCGGCCGCTCAATAAGTTCAGGCCAAGCTCTTTCATTCTGTCCTGCCTCGACCTCGATGGTGGTTTTGCCTCTTGGAGAGGCCTATTACGTCTCTCTCTCTCTCTCGATCTATCGATCGATCTCCATTTGGCCTTTTCTCACCCCCTCTCTTTCCCTCGCTTTCTTTCTCTCGCTCTGTATTGCTCTAGAGATCGTAATTCACACGTTACGCCCCGCAGTTTTTCCATAGTACTGGTAGTATTCTCAGTGAACTTTTATTAGTAGTTTTATTAGCAGTAGCAGCAGCAGCCGCCACCGCACCAGCAGAAACACGAGATAAGCTGGCGTTGCGCCGACGCCGACACCGCCACCGTCGCTGCAGCGGCAGAACCGACCTCCGTTATATAACCTTGTCCCGGAGCCTGTCCGCAGGCCGTCGATGGCCTAACTACCGAACGCGGCCTGGACGCCGCGCCTCTTGCTTCCCACCGCAACAATAATAGATCATCAATAGCAGCAGCATTACCAATAGCATCATCATCGATATTATTATTATATTATTATTGCTATCGTCTTCATCGGTGTCGTTTTCGCGACGTTCAACAGTTACAACAAAATAAACGGGAGACGAGTAGCAGCGAGGTGATGGACATTGGCAGCTTTTATTTGTTTTCAATTCGTTCACCGAGGAACGAAATTGAACAAAATCGATAGCAGCAAAATATGGGAAAAGCCGCGAAAATGGGCGCACGTTTTGCAAAAAGCTACGACGATAATATAGGGAGAAACGTGTATGATGTCGAAGTGGACACGCTTAGTCTTTGCCGTTGGCTTTCGAACCGATCCGAGGACGTAATGATTTATTTGGGGGTAGGGTGGGGGAGTAATCAAGGTGACTTTTTTGTTGTCACTTCGACTCTTCAGATCCGCCTCAAGTCATTATGAATCGTATATTGGACACGTATTCCTTATTTCAAACTATCGAATTGTTTAAGGTTTGCAGAACGTCTATAATGTGGGTATGTACTTTGGCACTGATATCTGCGTCACTGAACGAGACCACATCACTCTGGTGTGATTAAGATTTATTCACGGCGTATGTTCATTCACCAAATATACGAAACCATTTTACAGCGTTTCGGCTCAGACTCGTCCAGAGCATTCTCAGTTGAACCGATAAAAAAGCCACCATGCGTATATATATATATATATATAAAGTGACACACGCTCACTCAACATGAGCGATTTAATAAAGAAAGTATATATCTATATGCATCTATACCTCCTTGTATTTAATTCAAGGGGGCCAATAGTACGAAGTGGGCGTCACGCTGTGATCAGATACGTCGTGCACGGATATCACCATAAGGTCAGCTCCACCGCCGACTACCGGTAGCTCGCCTCATCTTGTGTGTTTCAGTCTGCGATTGGACAGTTCTCCGGATGATATCACGTGTCCGAATGCATGCTAGCTGGTATCCTCTCCAGGCCCATCCTGGCTCCTTGTTCAACAAGTTTCATCAATTTTGCGGCATAACCTGTCAACTCGGTGAGAGCTGTTCGTCCCCATGCATCCCCTATTCGTATGATTTGTATAATAACACACTACGCGATATGTGTGATAATTAAATGATGATGTATTCAATTTAACAGATGAATTTCGCTTTTTCGCTCAATGCCTAGTGCCAACTTTCTATATTTCAATAACAACCATTCAGTTGTCATAGGGCGTACTTAGAGCCGTTATGATACAGCCACCGAATCGTGTTCTGTTCTCGGGGCCCGGCCGAACAAGAACAATGTTATCTACGTTGATAGTGAGGATACAGTGGCAACCCCTCTATTGCTATTCTCGACGAATCGGAATTGTTTCATGGCCACGAACATGATCTGTCCACCTGTTTCTCATGATTTCTCGCGAACCACCATATACGATATAAATGTAAGCAATATTCTGAGAAGGTAAGAACACCGTTCAAATGAAATCTTATGTCAGTTTGCCGGAGCCGCCCCACCAATACACAAATAGCGACAATAATTTTCATACTCACATAACTCGTAGTGAGCATTTTTGTCGCTCTCGGCGAGGTCCTGGTGTTCCGGACTGAAATATAGAGAGTACTATTCTCGTTCTCAAAGGGACACCCAAAAATGAATGGGATTTTTTGGAGATCTACGCAGCTCGAATACTCTCTGCTACAGTTATGGTTAGTGTGCTTTAACCCGCAGCGCTCATGAACTATAATAAGTAGCAGAAACTGCTATCTTTTTTTGAATATATATATATATATATATATCAGGTTCACACAATCAATTGTACCCTACCGTCGAAGACACGTACACGTATTATTTATCCACACGCTGTAGAGTTTTTCTTCCTCCTCTTATATATTTACTTTATTTATAGCTCTATTTGCTGCTAATCGTATGCATTCTATATATTGATTTAATAATTAGCCTGACGACCCTCATCGGCAGTTCGGCCAATATCTATTGAAAGCGTTCTTTTCCCCTGATCATAGATTCCGAAGAGCATTTGAAGGCGGTGTACGGCGGCATAAGCATAGAGAACTATACGAACGAAAACTATTCTTGTGATACACAGTTCAGCCTACAACTGCTATTCTCGCCTGGCTAATTTATGTTGTAATTGTTCTCGTTTTTTAAGTAATCCCCCCGATTAAAATGGTCCGTTATAAATTGGTGTGCGTTCCTCGAGACGAAGCTGTCAGCAGACGCCACGGTGTCGCTTGGCTTCCCGATCTCGTTAGTGGAATGAAGCGAATTGGTCACACTTGACAATAGCGTATCGCTCAAACATTGATTCGTTGGAATGCTGACAGCGTATTCAACGCTGAGTGACGATCAATTAAGTTGTCCACTAGTTGCGGATAAATGACAATGAACGCCGCCTGCTTAAGAAAATATGTGATGGCATTTTCGGTTCGTGTCTTAGATTAAACCTAATATAGTGCACATGGGTAGGCGAAGCTCGATTTCGAAGTACGATCCCGCTCATAGTTTGTAAATCAAGCAAATATCGTGACACCAGTATCGTGAAGTATTCGCATAATCAGACGAACCTCAACGGGGTCGTGTCACCTTTATTCATAACCCGCAGTCCCCTCGATGGTCTAGTGGTGAGCATCTTAGACTACTAGACCGGAGGGACACGTGTGTGTTGGGTTCAAATCCTGTCAGACGCCTTGGAGAATCTTTGGAGTTCTCTATCATCTTTCTTTATCTGAGGATTCTTCGTCAGGTACGAGTAAGGCAGAGAATAAGCAAAGGTGGTTGCCCCGACAGGTCCTCATAGTAATACCCAAAACGGTTAAGAGCTGAGGCCTGTCAGATAGGGGCAGAACAGCTGAGGGTCAGCTCGAAAAACATTTTTTTATCCCTAACCCGCAATAATCCCAAATGTTCAGCAGCGTCCGATTATACATAGTTCTTTACTCATTGATTCTGCATTGTTAGTATTTATCCATATTAACTGTTAGCCTGTGATAGTCTACGCAACTTTGCACTGAATTCCTAAATTATTTGTTAACCTGCGTTTCAGTATTTTTTACTGAGAGTCAGGTCAAAAATACTTTAGGAACTCAGTACAAGGTTGAGTATCGAGTGTTCCTAATCAAACTCGTGTATTTATACAACAATAACGAGTCAGTGCAATACCAGACCGACAAAAGCCCCTTGTTGTCTCCAACTGTGACAACACTCGGAGTCGGAACATACCATCAGCGATTGAATGAATTCACTCTCTGTGGATGAATCTGAATCTTCAGTGAAAAGTGGTACGGACCAACGGACAGAGTGGTAGACATCTACCGGATCAATTTCGCTGCACCAGTGGCATGGTCCCCTTTAACAGCAGCAGCGTTCTGGACCCATCTTACCTCCGGGTTTCTCCCTCTCTCTCTCTCTCATTTCTGCCATTGCTTCCGCGACAGTCGTCGAGCTCACAGGCGACCATCGGAGCGAGCCAGCTAGTGAGCTAGCTTAGCTGGCTGGCAACGATGTTAGCTGCTGACCTGGCCGGCCTCCCTTGAAGCCGCGCGCGGAGGTGGGCCCGGCCGATCGGTGTTTAGCGCTCGGAGACGAAAGGGAGGAAGAGACCAAAGAGGACGACAAGAAATAGCAGAGGGGAAAAGCGCCTGAGGAAATTATATGGAAAAGGATAGAGACGAACACACAGACATACGCAGACTCCGAGAGAGAGGAGAGAGAGAGAGGTCGGGAGGGAGGGAGGTATCGTCTGAACGAGGGCGCGGAGCAGCGGGGGAGGCAACGAAGTCGAAGTGGCCGCTGACGCCGACTGGCACTCGCATTTGAGGAAATTGCGGCTTCCTCTTCCATCTTGTGAGGGAAGGTACTCATTCACCTGTCGTATTATATTCTAAATGTATATATATATATATATATATATATTTGTTAAATTGTCTATTTATTGCTTAAAAACTATGGCTCTGGCAATTGGCCGAACTGTCTATGTATCCCATATTGGACCCGCTTGGAGCTCAGCCGTTATTCTCTTCCATTGCCTCAACAAGGGAGGTCTATCTTGCTCCATTCGATTATTGCGCCCATAGCAGCAGCAGCAACATGCTCTCGTTGCACAGGTCTAATGAAAGATGCTGAACAAAATGGGTCCACCTGCGCGTGGGTCGCTACAGACGCTTTCTCAAGCCGTACACAACTCCCAATATCAAATGAACCGTCATTGGCACAGGTCCACATAACATTTTAGATGAACGAAGCCTACATTTTCTGTCGATTTTCGAATTTTCGAAACTTGGTTTGCTAGACTGATTAGGCAACAAAAAAATTCTCATTGAGTCCTAGTTCATCCACTCCGAACCCCCGCAACAGAGATACAAGGCGAAGATCAGCGCAGATACGCATTGAATTTTCATCAAACTGTATATATATATATTTTTTTTATTTTTTTTTTATATATATCTAGGTTAGGTCGGTGCTGCATTTAGGCGATAGCTCGAGCGACAGAAGTAGCAGACGAACACACCACGTGGACATTACAATTAAGCCCTGCCTGAACGTCGATGAACGAAACGCGGCGTAATTAGCATGTAGAGTGGGGGAAGTTATAATTAGGAGAATGTCACTGGAAATTTGGGCCAGACGACGACGACGACGAAAATTGAATTCGAATCTGCATCATTCATCACCGACTGAATTGGCCCAAATATGACGTTCATCTTCTCGTGCGGTACAATCAAACGCGCTGCGAAATGCAGTGCAGGCTTGTTGCATTCATTCGAATAGTCTTGGACATGTTAAAGACATGTATGCGTGCTAGGTACACGCCACCAGCTACAGGTCGAGGTACCGGTCGCCAACTGCCGTGGTGATTACCTCTGTAAAACATGGATAAAATTTCTATCGGAAAAAATCTGTCGCATGTCTCATTACGAACACATGTGGAATCGTACACCTGTATCACGCTGCAGTAACCTCCGACGAAAGTGGGGACTCGGATTTTCTTCATAGCTTGCTCGACTTTTGTCCCCGTGAAATATCGGCAAGACTGCAGCATCCAGAGACACGGCCTGGATAAACTGACCGGTATAGGAATATACCGAGGTTTTAGATTCAAATAATTGGCTGGTCTCAGCGAGGTCTGAATCCCAATCACGACATTTCCCGCAGTAACGCCATCATATCGATGCGAATGTCTGATGAGAGAAGAGATGGAGGCCACCCGCAAACGAAAAGCCAGGCGTGCACAACTCTTGAAGTGAGCTTCACGGTATCATGAATCGTTGAGCTATGATGGACAGAACACTGGGCCTTATCGGAGAATTTCAGAGCGTGGTAGCGCGCGAACTCAGCCTGTCTTGCTCTACCATAATTTCCAGAAATCTACGCGCTTGTTTTTAATTGCGGTACCGCAACCGTCATCGGTATTCAGCAAGTGGCTGTCGTATTTCAATAAATTCATCAAATGTACAGCTGTCCGAAGAAGGACACCATGTCAAGCTTAGGATTTCCCAAAACCTCAGATGTCAACATAGTGACATCAGTTGCTCAGGCGGACCCATGAGCGACTTTACTGAGCAACTAGTTACATCATGCCCTACCATTTGTTCAGGTTGGTGGCGTAGAGGCTACGAACTAAAGAGTTTCTCCTCCAAATAAATGTATGTCACGTCCAAATTTGCAGAGGGTACACAAATGAAATTCATTTTTACTCTGTATCTTTCAGTCAACAATTGCTTCTTGCTTCGAAAGTAGTATAGCTGGCTGTAGCCCGCGCTGGGCATTCGCGTCCTTCTATTCATATGTGAAGGATAATATAAGGTTCGTTGTTTTCGGATGTTATAAACATATTTATGATATGTTATGGCATAAGGCTATTTGCTACATGGTACAAGACAATCTTTAGAAACTTTTCGTTGAAGTGATGATACGCCAATGGCGGCTATTCTACGTAGTATTATTTCACCAATGATTTCGTAGTGGCCAAACTTGTTGAAAGTATAGGGAATCATCTTATTGGCTTATTAATGGAACTGGAGTTTTACAACTCTTAACTTTTCTATAAGCAGATCAATCGGTTTTCAAGAAAGAAAGAAACAAATATATATATATATACATATATATATATATATAAACATCTAGCACCCATGTAATTTAATAAAAGAAGAAAATATGTACTGGCGGTGAAGAAGATATGTATCAGGCAACAGTTTTTAATCCGCTTTTCCTGTCCAACCAATGCACGTATAGCTGGAATGTATACCATAGGAAACTATTTATATTGAATATTGCCGTTGTGGAGAATTGAATTCATTCGGGATTCTATTCACGCCCGTTCCCGCTGATAAGATTATAAGTCACTTTATTTATAAATATGTCATTTGCTCTTCATTGAACATTGTGCCACGGGTACAGCCGGGCTCTTATCTCGATGTATCTACATATGATTGTTATGTAGATACGTATGGTTGTTATTTAGCCGAATGTGAGATCAATTGTACTGCTCGATCGACTGGTGGTAATTCACTAATTTAGGATTTAAGATTTTGTTAGAGGTATGCACACCGACTAAGAGGCTAGGTCGGATATGCATATCTCTAACAAAACGTAACGCCCCTAGCTTTATACACAAAGTGTATTATACATGCATGCATACACACACGCGTCATTTTGCTAATATATATCATATCATCATATCATAATCAAATGTTTATTTTCGGAACTGCAATATACATACATATGCTTAAGTTCTCCGTAAAAAAAAGTAAAAAGGTTGTAAAAAAAATAAAAGGTATAAATATACTTCAGACGATTAATCCGACGCAGGCAGAATGCACCTCAGCTAGTCAGAGCACACCGATTATCCATCATTCAACCAAACGATCGTTTTGCACACAGCGTACCTCGCCTATTGAGCTTCTCCCAAAGAACGACAGGGTGAGAATCGCGGACAGCGTCAGCACGGCCACCAGAGCCCTCCAGCCGAGATCAAAACAACCAGCGATTCGGATCGCGTCCTCGCGCCAGCGGTAGTCAAAGTGGCCCAGCAGCGACGCCCGCTGCGAGAAGTCCGCTTCTCCGTCGACGCTGTTCGTCGTCGATGATTCCAAATGCTTCAGACGAATCGACTCCTCCTGTCGGCAGTTGCTCGTCTCCAAACGACGGCCGGCAAAACATAGCGAGCATACGGCTAGGGTGTCATTGACAACTTGTAGCAGCCTCGTGATCGCGCAGTGCCTCGATGCTGACGCGGCGAGCAGGAGGAGATGCGACTCGTGGAACAACGTCCTGAACGTGATTAACACGAAGATCAGTGGGCTGTATACGGCGCTGAGGCGTGTTGTGGCGATACGGAGTCGTTGCTTCTCGCTTAACAAGGCCCCGATCGTGGGGAACGCCTTCCGAGTTTGGGCTACATCGCAAACGCGTCGCGTGAGCAGATCAATTCGGTCAGCTAGCCGCATTATGAGGAGGTACACGGTGGCAACGTGCAAGGGACCAGCCATGCCTAACACGAGGGCGATCGTTACTGCCGCGTAGTGCAAATCGTCGGCGTCACCCCCGAGAACTTGCGCAACCGCCGAGTATACGATGCAGCAAAAGCCGAGACAGATGATCACGGTGGCAATGAGATCTCGGCAGAGCGAGGACGTCCCACCAACATCCAGATACACGTTGGTCAAGTCCTGCTCGGCAAGCCACGAGAGAATCGTGCATACTGCTCCCGATGCAAGCATTACCGAGCTTTCAAGTGCCCCTATCTTGATTATCAGGGGATCATCGGGACCGGCTGGCCAGCCGCGGGCAGTTTCCCACACGTGGAAGAATAGCATATACATGAAAAGCATTAATATGATGCACCTCATAGTGAACGCGAGAGATCTTCGCGACACGTCTCTTCGTCCAGGAGTGGCGTCGACGCCATAAACGCGCAACGAGCTAAGCACGTAGTGGAGCGTCGAACGCGAATCGACATTGATGACTTCGGGGATTTCATGTTCTAATTGGCTGTTGCGCCCCACACCGTGCATCGTGACGGCACCGAACGTCCGCGTCCGAGCGGAGGTCTCGCACCGCAATGTCCTCCTTGGTTGTTTCAGTCGAGCAGATTCGTGTGTGGCAAAAAATACAACCGGTGATTACTGGTATATATTCATTTGAGAACGTGGCTCCAACACGCATATACACACTCAACAGCAAAACGCGAGCTATGTATATGAGAGTCAACGTCGGCAAGATAGTGACTTCTGAGCTGCACCAGATCAGTCGAGCGCGACCGTTCCTCTCAAATGCTGTTGAGCCAGTGAGGCCGAGATTGAGCCGCTCGCATATCGGGCCTTGTCATGAGCCAACAGCCAGTGAGTCCGCAGCGATGCCGGCCAGCGAATGCTGCCCAGGCGGCAGGCGACGAGGGGCAGGTATATGGAGGTGGTCCATTACTGCCATCACTGCTAGTATCAAGGGAGCTTATTTGTTGTTAGCTTTTGTCCTGACAGCTGTGTGATGTACGAGGCTTGCTCGGTGATTGAAAGAGGCGATAGCAGTGCACGTTCTATTTTCGTTGGCAAACAACATCAAACAAATTCTCGTATGAGAAACACTGCTCGGTATGGGACAATGTAAGGGTGTTCTCATTTGCATCTTGCCCCTCTGCAAAGCAACGGTTCGATGCTAACTGCGAAGAGCGTGAATAATTCGTTCGTCGAATTGAACTTGGCATGTGGTGGAACATATCGAACATCCTATATATTGTATATATACAATATGCAGATATATATATATATATATATATGTATATGTTCAACTGCGGTCACTTCGAACTCCGCCAAAATAAGCCCGCTAACATGATCGATACTTGTGTGGAACATTTTTAAGAGAGAACCATATCTGTCATGCGAATGTAAAGCAGGATCGTACGGTTCGAGCGACTTTTGTGTCTCGACCGTCGGCAGAATCTTCAAGGGGGTTCGAATTTTTGTAGCGGCACTCGCATCAAGCAAGTTTACGAAGTCGGCATTCGGTTTCATTGTCAGAAACGCTCATTTCTATATGCCATGCAGTAGTTATGGAAAATCAAAACACACAACGACATTGCTTTCAGAGGCTGCCGTTCCGCGCTGGAGCAAAATATACCTAGATGCCAACGGAAACCCCAAGGGCAATCAAGACTAGAGAAGGCAGTCGCGGCTATTTAAAATGAGAATTAATGAATCTCGCCTAAAGCTAACGTCCTCATGAAAGCTTCAAACTCGTTTTGTATTACAGTCGTGGCATTGGCCGTACTGCAAAATAATAAATAGTGATAAAGTCAAGTGGCCTTTTTTGAAGCAATAAACGACTTTCTTCTAAATACAGGAATTAATTTGCATTAGTTGGTGCATAAGTAGGTGCGCCTTCAAAAACCTGGGATCCCCTGCCCTCTCGAACGGGCAACATAAAATTTCCCGTCCGGGAGCAGAACACCTAACCAACCTAATTTAAGGTTGAATTTTCATATCTACAGCCTCAAGCGATACACGCTGGTCACGGTTCCCGCTATACGTCGCTCAAGTCGCCGCTTTTGCGTGATTCGTGTTCAATGACCACAGGCCTCATGTTCATTAAAAGAGTCGATTGTAATTGCAAAGCTGCTACGGGTTTATTCAGTGAACAATGCAACATTGTGATTAGGTGAATCGCTCTCTTTCTCCAGTGTTTCCTTAAATGTTCGTGGACTTCTGCCAATGCTCTTCGTCCGGTATCTTGTCAAGCTGAAAGAGACTGCGTAACAATTTCACCTCCTTCACTTCACGCTGCTCCCTTGAGGCGACGTGAGGATGCTGCTTGAGCAGGGCAGCAAAGTTGAACTCGGACAGAACGTCTGCGACGCTGCTGATTTGCGGATTAAGTCCTAACCCAGAGAAATATGATGATGGTTAGTCCACTTCGCCAATGGCAATAGTCCTATGATATAACACAAGTGCACTCATATATTCAAGCTCTCACGTGCAAAATCGAACATATGGTAGAGTTATTCTATAAAGCAGAGTGACGCTTGACAACGACGAGGGGTGTATACTCTTTGTTTTGTTTATTTTTCTAGGAGGAGGAAATTTTCTTCAAACGAACGAACACCACTAGCGACGTTCCAATCTCTGTGGGACCTACTTCGATCCCGTGCAGGGTTGTCGTGAATGGTAAAACGTCACCATCTGCTAAAACCATCCTCTATTGAAAGTCTGTTTCCTTCCTAGTTTCGGCACTCTTGGCATAACTTCGATGTGTGCTCTATATAAATATATATATATATATAATATTCCATTATTGTGCCTTCTGTTCAGCGATATGTAAAATTGCGGATATATTGTACATGCAATATCTTGGATAGCCTGAATGCCACGCGCGTTGTGCATTTCGTTTACCGTGTGCGAGAAAACCTACACCTCTATTGCAACGAATTCGCAAGTGCGCCTTTGTACCTTTCACCGATTCGAATCGTTCCGAGCAGCCGGTCCTCCACGCAGCGTAGGCGCGTAAGGGTCCGCCGGACTCAATTCCTCCTGACGTATCCGTGACATCGGGACGAGCCCTTAAAGCCACATCCCGGCCACCAGTCATACTCGATTGTCCGAACGTCACAAGAGAATCGCCAACTCCGAGATTCTTACGAAACCACTCATCGTTCGCCCGAAGAATATCGCGAATCGTTTCCAATTTAACCACCTCTGCAAGGCCGACAAACACGCAATGACGCGAAAATAATTGCAATACTAATTACGCTTATAAGACTATATGGCACAGCTTAGGGATGAAAAGATTTCAACAGGTTTTTCGTTGAATCGACCATCGGCGTTTCGCGCTCACCTTCGTCTGCTGTAAGTTGGCCAGCGATCTGCCGGTCGAACGTCGACAGAGGAAGCTCCAACGAAGCGATATACGTGCCACTCTCTAGGGCTCCGCCTACGACAGGTGGAAACAGCTCTCTAACGAAAGAAAAAACAAAGAAAAAGATGTAGTCCTTCAGGGTACAGCGAAGGTGAAGGGGTCTACACGCCGTACAAGGCTTTCTCGCCGATTACCACCCTGACGCATACAGCGTGACTTCGGCTGCCCTCCAGAACATGACGCATGTGGTTATTCTCGTGTTGAAAAACAGAGAACCTATAAAGAATAATGAGTAGTGAGCGCTGCTTTGGTTGCCCTACCTGCTGCTGTCAATGATTCCCTTGATGACTGTGAGACGTTGACGAATCGCCTCGCCCATCTCACGTTCATGCCCTTCGCCGAACACCTCTTCCTGTAGGCGCTCACAAAGCCTCCGACAGTTCTCTTTGATTGCCTCACTCGACAATCCGTACACATCTTGTAGAAACTGTTCGTCCTTTAACAGGTCACAAACGGTGTTTAGCAGAAACTGTAGGCCGATAGAGTCAAGCAAGGGTGTGACATTTCCGGCCTGCTGATCGTCCATAGCGATGAAGCATGTGAGAATGTCTCGCGAAACCAGGCCCAGATGGTCCACCATGTGCTGGACTAACCGTTCCACCTATAAGTGAAGGGGAGGACTACGTCATTGTAGTCCCTCGGCTCACCCCAATGGACTAACCTCATTCCAAACCACGAAGTTCATTTAATTGTCAAAAAAACTGTTGATCTTTGATTTTTTTTTTATATCTACAAACCTCCTTTCGGCTTTCCGTTGTCTCGTCTGGGCGCTCGCCGACGAATCCCAGAAGTCTTTCCCTGGTCGCCTTCCATTTACTGGCCGAGCTGGACTCCGCTCCAGAATCATTTGTGATATCTTGGCGAGCTCTAACAGTGGCTAGGTCTGTTACGCTTAGTAGAACCCTATTCGAATTACACAATCCCCGAGTTAGCATTTGCATTACATATGAAACTGCATCTCGGATCGTACAATCCTTCTACAATGATACGGAGTTTAGCTTTTTTTCAATGAACTGCTTTTGACGGGACATCAAATGCTATACATCGGGTGTTCGCCCTTTTTGCTCGAGTGAGAAGAGGGAATATCGCCAGGCCACTTGAAACTCACAGTATATAAGTATATTATAGATATCAGAATAAAAGGGTGCAACATACAAGCCGACACGCCAATCAGGGTAAGCGAGATATTAGGACCACACTCAAAGGCCCGCGCATATCATTCAGGGATCCCTAACTATATTCGATTCCATATTTAGATTATATACTGATTCAGGTAAGCTGACTAATTGTGACTAATTCACCAGCCCAATCGCACCCAGCAATATGTTGGAGCCATATCTCAAGAGGACATCATGACAATGTAAAATAACGTACCCTCGTACGAAAGGCTTGAGTCTTCTTTGGAGAACTTTGTACCACCATGGACGCTGTTGTCAGGGGCAGATCAATGACAGAAGCATAAGTTATAACACAATTTTTCCACCATTAAGAAATTACAATAATGCGTAAATTGACTTTCAACGAAACCAGCGGACGTCTCGTGATGCTCATACACTCTCACTTGTAGTGATATTGTACGAAGGAAACATTTTGGTGGAGTTCCAATATTTGTAACTATAGTAGGTGCTTCTGACGCAAAAGCACTGGCTCAAACAGAAAAAGGACGCCACGGCCAATAACGAATCATGCATGTACACCCCATCCATGCCCATCCTTCGTTTAGACACCCTACTGAAATTTACACGGATATACATTTGTTCCTGCTGAGCTAAACAGTAGACACTGCTAAAAACAATGTAAGAGACATAGGACACTGTTAAGCGAGACCTCTTGAGCTAGATTAAGTATAAAGACACAAGTCTTTAAGGGGAGGCACCGAATACCATATATGTGTCTATGGGTGCGAGTACAGTTACTATCGATTCTGCCGAGTATGAGAGAGGCGTCATATCATTTATTTATCGTCATATCTTCGATTAGCATGAACCCAACTCACGTTTGCATTCAAGCAGTCGGAACCGAGTGATTTCCATGAATTCGTTCTGAAAATCGAAAAACAACGAGCTCAACTTGTCGAAGCGTTTCGTAGTCTCTCTTAAACACTGCAAACATTCAACGAAAACTATGCTCCTTGCAAAACACAGCACTAAAACTGTATAATGACACAAAATAAACCAACTCGGGCCTATTCACATGATTTCGACGCGTATAATGTTGAGAAATGAGCCCCCCAATAATGCTCAAAAAGGTTTAACACGTGCGGTGGTGTCTACATTGGACGCACTTCTCAATGATGGGAATGATCATATCACCAACGAAGCTGTGCGTCGATTCGCACAGGGGTCGCGAGGTCCCTAACGACAGAGCGGCGTCCATCAGTAGTGTCTGTTCGTCCTCATTGAGAGCGCCACCTGCGCAGCCCTGGCGCACCAACAGAATTGACAGCATGTGGTTGAATGCTCGCATCGCCTAGACATCATTGGGACGGCAGATACATCATACGGCAAAATAAATAAGATAATTATTAATTAATATGCTCCTAGTAGAATCCACGAGGGAGAACTAGACGTAGCAAGGCAAGATCCTTGAAGCGAAGTTTACCCGCGACTAGCGATGTAACGGTTAATCGTTACCAGCCAGAGTTGTGACCTAGCGCTACATACGTGTGTGATTTATAAAATCTAAATATCCCAGCCCATTTGATGATCCCGCGACAACATTAAGCACTTGCAGCATGAGACAGCGATTTTAGTCTCTACAGACACCGGTCCTAATTGTGCATTGTGAAATTGCAGTTCCGTAAATAAATCATGCTATGAATGGATGAACGATCAGGCTCTGTTTGTGGCTAATTTTTCTAAACAAGCATATCACTAAGAAAATCTGGAGAGGTAAACAATTTGTCACAATCTCTGGTGAGCTTTATGGATTTCGGTCTATGTGACGCACCGCAGAGTCCTTTTGGTTTTTGGTATGGCTCACAACCAGAAAACGATGGGCAAGTTAGTTAGTTAGTTAGTTCGTTCATTAGTTACGCGCCTCGATCCAGCAAGCAATTTTAAGCATTTTTAATATTATGTTTGACATATTTAATATAACCGTTAAGACCACCCCAAGCATTTCCGTTGTCGCTTGTTTAACATGCCATTTGAAACTTCAACAGACTGCCACGGCGTTCACCGTTCATAACCAGCTCATTCATGTTGATTTCGAGGTGATGTATCGTTGAAGTGTGCCGTCGAAACACACAGGTGACACTGACACAGACTGAGTTCGATACCAGCGATCGAACCTCAATAGCATTGTACATTATCGCCTCAGTTGTGCCGCACGTCTGACTCTAGTGAATATTCCGTTGCCGCTGTCCTCACGCATACACTCGCTGGTGTTCAAACGGATATTTGCACGCGACAGCGGAAGCACGCTTGTGCTACCTCATGCTTGTCACCATAACCTACTTGTTTGAAATCTGGGCCTTCTTTAAAAGACTTCCTATAGCGCTCACACAGAGATGCCTCTGTCTACACATGACCCCGATCAAATAAAAACATCCGTAATTACAATGTGATTTTGCCTGTTCGGTTGTTGCCACCACACGTAGGGTTGTATATCAGAGATGTCTGGCGCATATAAAAAAGTAGATAAATTTGCACGCACCGTCTTGGGGATGCGGTGAGGTTGTTCTCCATATATTTTTATATTCGACAAACTTTCCATTCATGGACATGTTGTCTGCCTCTTATATTTGAATCGATTTGAAATATTAGGCCAGATATATAGGCGGATAATCTTCACCGCCATCTAAGAAAACTACAATCAAAACGGAGGGCAATTCCGGATGACCTACCATCATTCGTGATGAAGAAACTCGGGCTGTCGGTCTGTGTACCGCTCTCACGAATCTTCGGAAAGTCAATCGATAACTCCGAAGTCCCGGACATTTTTTGCACAGCAATAGTGTGCTCATTGTACAAAAAAAGGCCACAAGACTGCTCCCAGAAACAAGCGCCCGGTGCCATTAACAACAATAGCATGTAAGCTTCTTGAGAGCATTAAATCTAGAGCAATTTACGATTATGCCAACGGCCCAGGACTAATTTGTGAATATAATGCTGAGTACGCCGGAAACAAACCCAGTGTATCTAATAATACACCTTTGAAATAAAGTGCTTGTTGTTATCATTATTATGCCCCATATACGATTAGTTCATATAACCTTCGGCCAACCTAAGGCGCACTAAAAAAACAGCGCGCAGAATCAATCACCTTGACGCAGAGGACAAATTTATGGTTCCTTTGGACACGCATCATCTCAAGGAGAATCCAAACGAGAATGTTTGGAGCAGAATCGAGCCGAAATCCTGCTCCACTGAGTGAATTCTGGAAGAGGTGCGACACCCACACAACGCCGGGAAGCGGAGCTCGGGCGTCGGGCAGTAAACCGCCTTTGAAGGTCTGGTAGAGCGTATCCACAGATGAGTCCGTGAGGTACTTGGTGCTCAGTAGGAGAACGCAGCTGGCATGGATGTTCTTCACATGCCGCAACTGAAATGATGACGGCGCGTGGAATCGCAAAAACGGGGCAGTCAACAGAAATCCACTAATAACAGTAACGGATGCAATAAAAAGTTATATAAATATTTTTTGTGTTGTTTGTAATGATTTGTTGAAGTATAGGGGTGCCTTAAGTTTATCTATATATATATATACAGTGGTGTACATAAGTTTAAGGCACGCCTATATTTCAACAAATCGTTACAAGGCGCACACATTTGAGGAATTTATTCCGTATCAGATTAATGTACGTGTCAAATAACATACACACCACAAAGAACAGCGCATATGACGGCGCATGCAGCCTGCAACAATAAAATGTGTCATCTTTCGGGTGTTGTAAACTATAAGGCACCCTCAGTTATCGAGTGTTCTCGCTGAATTGATCCAGTTTGTCTTGAGTATTCACGCTGTACTGTACTCATGGCACACGCTTCGAGCCTTACTAATGCAGAGAAAGCAGTTATAACGGCTTTACACCGAGTAGGAAAGACCCAGGCTGCAATTGCCAGAGAAACTCGCACAAGTCGTTGCGTAGTGCAAATTATTTACGCAGTCCGTCGACGTATGGTACTAATAAGTCTAAAGGACGTCTACGAAAGATCAGCCAGCGAACTGCCATGCACATTTGTCCATTGGCCTCGAATTCGACCATAAGTTGTGAAGCAATCAGACAGGAGTTAAGCCTTCAGGTTCATAGATTAACAGTTTTAAGGATAATTAAGCGTTATCCGCATATCATACGGGCGCAAATGAAAACAAGACCTCGTCTTCAACGATGCCACATGACTGCCCGACTAAACCTCACCCTCAACAAGATGGCCAGAGACTGGAGATTGGTGAGTATTGGGGAAACTGTTTTAAAGAGTATCTTGTAGGTGAACATCTATCCAAAAGGTACTGTGTTGTTTCACACCATCTTTACTGAATGCGTCAAATCGACAGTATCCATCCGTGGAAGCACTAAAAGAGACGTTGTTTAAGACTTGGTGAGGTGTCAGCGTACCAGATCCTACTAAACCTCGTTGATAGTATGCCAAACTGAAGGTTTGGCATACTATCAACGATTAAGGTTATAATTACCAAGGGGGCCACACGATACTGACTAGCACAAGAAAACGAGAAGTAATTCAGCGAGAACACTCGATAACAGGGCCTTGATACCTTATCATTTTGAACACCCGAAAGATGACACATTTTATTGTAGCACGCTGCATGCGCCGTCATATGCGCTGTTCTTCGTGGTGTGTATGTTACTTGACGCGTACATCTTGTAACGACTTGTTGAAATATGGGGTGCCTTAAGTTTATACACACACCACACACATATAGTATATATATATATATGTAGATAGATAAACCCCACCCGAAACTGTGCCAGCTATGGATTCTCCTGTGCACCGGGATTGTTGTAACAACATTTGAAAACTGAACAATTATTCCAGACTGCGTGCATGCCTATCAAGGAATTGTGCTCGTCTAAAAATTCCCATCCCCACCTTTCGTGGATCGCCGCCCTCGTCGAGCGCTCCGAGAACATGTTGTACGTCTTCGCAAGCGAACAGAAGGACATTCAGGCTGGTGGCCAGAACCACGTCGATGTCCCGGGACATGAGCGCCACCTGTTGTTCGCTCGGCTGAGCCTGAGCGTAGGCTGCACATAGCATCGTACACAGCTCGCTCCACACTCGCGATACGATCTGCAGTGTACCCAAATGATTTATGTCAGTCAATTTACCGAACCGGCGCGAGCCAATAGAACCCCTGACCTCCGTTCCATTTAACCCTGTGCCTGGATCGTTCAGAGGCAAGTAAGAGAACACAGTATTTCAGGGGGAATCGTGTCTTCAATACCAAATTAGGTGGAGGAGGGAGGCAATTTTCGTCTGCCTTTTACGCTTTTATTTTCGAAGTGACCTCGAAAATGTCTCGGAGTGCCTCTCTAACCTTTTGACAGCCAAGTTGACACAACGCCCGCGATAGTCTCACGCAAAGATTCTCCATGTAGATGTGTAGTGAAGCTGGCGCCAACGTGAATCCGTCCTGAAAGATCCCGGCGAGAATCGTTCATAAGTGGGCTTTGGGTCGCGAAAAGCAGGACTGTCAGCACAAGTTACCTCTGGGTAATACTTATAATGATAACTATTATAATAATACTAGTAGGTATAACAATACCTAGAAATGGTATTGCGTTTAAATACTGTCCATACCATGTCCGGCTTTTGTATTGAACTGAAGTCATAGAGGCTGTGTCTGGCCGAACTCGAAGCCCACTTCACGTGATGGCAGACGATGTGATACTCAAGAGAATCTTCGACCGTTGACAGTTTCGACATCACACCGGATGGAAGGTCAGCGACATCACCGTTTCTTGATGTTTAATCACCCCACGTAAAAGCGGAAATTATAATCGCTTGTCAGTGGCGGCATTCTGTTTCGAAACGCTATTAGTAAATTACCCTTTCATAGCTAAAATGAAAAGTTCACGAAGCTGGCTAATGAGTAACCTACCACAAACTCAAAAGCTACTTAGTGACAACGCTTTACGCACAGATATTTCGAGCAGTACTGTTGCAAAATAAACATTTTGTATGTGATTCAATATTCTAAGTTGATTGTTATCTTTTATGAGCTGTATACGATCATCCGAATTATTCGTTGCCAAACTACCAGGGGAGCCTGATAATACATCCTCATAGGTGACGGGTGGCCTGGGGAAAAGGAGAAACACCTCTCGGATATAATCACACAGATGTTGATCGAGTATCATCTGTCTGTAGTCGTCAGTGCCACCCTCGTATATTTGCCTAGGCAGCGCTCCTGATATACGTCTCCTTGATTGAGAATCGTTAACATATGAAGAGACAAACGGTTCACGATTGACTTACGAAAGTTGAAATGATTCCAGCTGAGTCCGCACGTAGGCGACACTGTTGTAGGCGACGAACGTTTTATCGTCAATAGTGGATCGTTTAGCTACCGAGCTGCAGGTGGCTGTGACCACGTCGATGCCCGAATGCAGAAAGTGGTTGAGCGACACCAAAAGTGATTTACTGTTCTCTCGCCCGCTGACAATGGCTGCGAAGCGGCGCAACCGCACAACGAAGTCCCATGCGGGTCCGAAGATCTGAACCGTTCGCTCGGAGCCGTCCATGGCGCACGGGACGGTCTTGAAGCGTTCCTCGTCGGCCATCAGGGTGGACCAGTGATGCCAAGCAGAGGTCACGCCCGGAACAAGCGTCTCAAGAGAAGAGACCAGATTGCGAACCGATTGCGACACCCAGCTTGTGTCTAACGAGAGCAATATCGTGGTGTTAACATCGCCAATTTCATTAGCTGTGTGTGGAAGTGCAAAAACTTCGTTTGCTTTCGCTCAAGCTGGACCCCGGGGCCCATCGCCCAAATCACCACATAGTACCCCACTCCGGGTCCAGATTTAGCTTAAAGGAAATATAGGACCAATTTAATTTAAAGGAAATATGGCTATGATCAAATGACTCGTTGTAAATTACGTTAGAAGCGCTAATTGAATTACTAATCATAGTAGACTACACCACGAACAGCTCCGCGCCCTCCGTTCCAACCATGCATGAACTAGCTTGCCATGCATCTACTCACCGACGCTTATGTGAGTATCGCCGTACGCGTATTTTGCGAGGTAAAACTTTAGTCGACAATCAAACCAGTTCATGTCCTGAAGGATCTGAGTGATGCCCTCATCAGCCAACTGCGGCACCGACCCAATGCCAAGCTCCCGTTCGCGCAGCGCGCAGCGAAACGTGTGTCGGGTGGGCAACAACTGATCGTCATCAAGTTTGTCGTCGAGAATGATCTGTTTCTCAGCAAACGAAAAGAACCATAAACGGACAGCGTACCCATATCAGCGTACGGATATTTGGTGTCGACGAATATATTCGACGAGATTGAGAACTTGGTCAAATGCAGAAAAAATAGAAACACGATCGCTATCGTATGCGAGTCCCACGTATTGTACACTGATATAGACGTTCATGATCTCTGACAATAGTCGGATAGCGGATTATTTGGCGAGACATTTTCAAAAAGGAGATGAAATCCCCTCATCTTAACCACGTGTCGGGCAACAGCGGTATCTGCAAGCCAACAGCGGCTATCGGATCACCTTATCAGTATAGTCACTCACCTCAATATAGTCGAGAACGCACTTATTGTAGAGGCTGTGCAGTTGTTTATCGCAAACTTGCAGCGGTTGAAAGAGGCCCGAATCGATTAGAGCCATATCGAGTGCCAGATATTTTGCGCACTCTTCCAGAAAGCAAAATAGACATTGCTCACCACAGCAGGTACACTCGAAGCTGGCCAGCTGCTTCTCGCGTAGTCGCCAGTGAAGCTCGTTAACATAGTCCGCATCGTAGAGACTCTTGAGCAGTGCGAGCTTCTGGCGATAATTAAAGTATACACACTGCTCGTCCAGAACGACATCGCACTTCGCCGCGGCCGGTACACAGGTGCGCAGCAGCTCCGTCTCGAGGTGTTGACCAATGGCAGACAGCAGCAGCAGCGATTCTTGCTCGGTAGCCGCGGGAGTCTGGTAGCCGACACAGAATGGGCATGACGCCGGATAGGAGTTCAACGGTGGAACGCATAGCACACTCTTGACGTAGTCGATAAGCGGTAGAAGAACGCCCTCAATAGATTCGATGCGCTCGCTTCGTAGGTGAATCTCCTCGAGCTGGAAGCGAGGCATGGAAACGAAGTAAATGGTAAATGGTAAATGTTTATTGGCTTATTAAAGGAGCTGCAATTTTACAATGCTTAAGCTATCTTATATGTCACAAGTAAGATATTGATTTGTTGATTGATTTAGTTATTTAGTTGTTGATTTAGATTTATTTGGGATATTGAGACGAAATATTCGATGCGCTCAAATCATCGAGAACTTTCGAAGATTTCAAAGTTCCTCTTTTCATAAGAGGATAAGTGTTCTAAATAATAATAATAATAGTAATAATCTATATGGACAGGCAGAACACCTACCACCGAACGCAGGGCTGAGACGAGGTCTGTTGACTCGATCTCGATGAGTGCAGTATCATATTGTAATCTCCATTGCAGAAAGTCACTCTTGGCCCCCTCGGACGTGAGATCCTCTTTAAGGGTGACCTCGATGTCAGATAGGCACTTCTCGATTCTGTAATCGTTCAGATAGAGGTGTCCATGAATGGCTGTTGCAATTAGTAACAATTTGCGAGACAGTTCTCTGTCGTTATATGCACACGCATATGTCAACTGTTTCCCAGGTCACGGCGCTGAGTGTGCTTGGATCTCATCAATGGACCCTTGCCACAAGCTAAATAAGCCAGTTACAATGTTTTCCTTTGTATCACATAAGGTTGGCGACAAAACCTTATGTGCAGATTAAGCTTGTGCACTCACGTGTCAATGTACTTGTTAACAGGTTAGACACTCTGTTATACTCATCAGCGGGTATACTCATAAATTCTAGACGATTTCAACACGAGTTTTATATTAGTCAGACTTCACCAAATATTTTGTTCGCTTGCTGTTGTTTTTTAGAACATCTCAACTCGAAGTATACCTACATATCAAAGCATGAGACAGAAAGCAAACCAATGTGGCATTGGTAGCGACCTTTGTTTTGTGGAGGTAACTCTTTGATCGAAGATCCGTATCTCACGTTGACGAAAATGAAATGATAAAATTGGGGATTGTTTAAGTCGTAGCGTTAAGCAGTCGTCTTAAACAGACGTCTAAACCGCAGATAATGTTTCGGTCAGCTAATATTAATATTTCACTAATATATATATATATATATATACATGTATACGTACTTTTTATCGATTTCGAGGATCTCCTTCGAGTACAGTTCCAGTACAGCGCTACTCATAGTGTCACACTTAGCCCCACCATAAGCCCGGCTAAGAAGACATCAGTCACACCATGAGTAACTTAGTTATTTATTCAGGGACACGCACACAACACGCGCACCAGAAACGACGTTGATGTTATGAATTGTCGGCCACATCTAGCAGTTGCTTCTGACACTCTGATATAAAGTGTCCATCTCTCCAAGTAAATCGGCATCGTCGAGACCCCTCCTCGTGCCGTGTATCGTCTCCTTTCCAGCTCGGAGTGAAGTTTCGAATGAAGTATCTCGACTCGGATCGCTCCGACCCGCGACCCCGCGGCAGAAATGACTGTGGTCAGGCCGATGACCCGGGGTGCGACTCGGGGCCAGTGGGGTGTCTAGACCCAGTGGCCTACTGAACTAGCCAGGCCGTGCGCCACATCACGCAGCGCCGTTCCATGCACCTCTCGTCACTAGCGGCCTGATAGGCCAGACTCACGCCTTACCCCCCAGCACAGTTTCAGGCCCATGAGCACCCACCCTCGATCTGCCCCTCGCCACGCAGCCAGCGCGCCACACCACAGTCAATGTTTTGCTCGCCATCTCTATGACGACAGCGCGTGTGGGGGAGTCCTGTTTTGAGTTTCTTGTTATCGATTCTTGTTACAGGAGTGAATTGCTGTAAACAGCGAACACTGCTAAGGGATAAGCATGCGTCAAGTGGACACGAAATGAGACCAGAGTTTTGAAAGAATGAGGTTGACAGATATGAACGTAGCGGGCCCTCGCCTCGTCGCACGGAAGTGACGCCAACAAAATGGACGAACAGAACTGACGTCTGCATTTGCACATCTAACAGATAGATGTAGCATGTACTGATGAATTGTTCGATCGCTGCCGATCTGCTGACCACGGTCGTGTAACGATCCGTGGTCGGAACACCGGCCTGGCCACATTGATGTTCTGCAACATGTCCTTGTAGACATATATGGGTCCATGCGGCGGTAATGCCGCTTGCAGGGACGCTCACGCAAGCTGGGGTTCGCTTTGCGGGATGCGCTTAACACGTTGCTCACACGTTAAGTGAATGAACGATTTTTATCGAGCCTTATTCATTATTGAGAGTGGCCAGTACATCGTTCCAGTTTTGCCCCTGCTCAGTAACTAGGTACATGATTTAATTTGTTGTTGTTGTTTTTATTCCATCCAATTGCTGTGTCATCTAAAGCTGTGTCATATCAAATATCTTCTCGACATCGGCAGTTGTTGCACGGATAGAAGAAATTGTGTATTGTGTAATATCTACTGCTGTTCGATCAGGGCATCGATAGACTTTGGGTCATAGTATCGAAATTTCATATCACTATATAAAAGCTACCAACGAGTATCACAAGATAGAACCAAGTTCATTCGTTTCAAAGGTTTCCTTTGTCTTTTATTTTAATGAACATTCATTAATTACCCTTCTTACATTGTCTATTTCTTTTATTTTATATCTTTCGTTCTCTCCCTCTCCCGCATTGACTCTCTGCCTGTTTATTCTCACTACATTAAAAACAATTCAAACTGTCATACGTCAGCCATCCTCGATGTCCACATGCGACGTGGTTCTACCCTCGCAACGTTGCTGTTGTCGTTTTCACTGCTTCGTAAGCTATGTTTCTTCAATTCGCTGCTGAATTGCCGACTCAAATTGCCGAATCAGATGGAAAATGGCAGGCAAACAACGAGTTCGCCGTAATCGCCGTAATTCGACAGAAGATGATGCAATCGTTAACATGCATCTAAGCTAATATGCGATACAGACTACACTGTTGACCTCGTGGAGTTGATCTGATTGCCCGCCAATTTGCCCGCGGCACTATCGAATTTCGCATTATGGACCTCTGGAGCTGAATGGCCGACGCTTTTGTCGAGCGATGACAAAACGACTACAACCACCACACGGAAGACGCATCTGCCTACATAATGTACGCTTGCTGCTCCTCCTTCGGGTGCTGTTCCTGTTCGCGTTTCCTCCTCGCGACCACCAGCCTATGTTTCTGCTTCATGTAAGCGTCCCTTGCGTTAATTTTGAATCCTAGATCGCCGTACTTGATGAACCAGTTGAGTTCGGCCTCGTCGAAATCACTTTTCACCTGCGTATTCACAAAGTGCAATTCAGCGGCGACTCAATAGCGAGAACATGTTGCATCTAGCTAACATCGAGCCTGATAAACAGCAACCTAAGCAACGGATAGGTGAACGATAATGGTAACGAAACAATTCTATTCAGCGGGGGTCAAATTTGTGACACATGCGCGTTCATACGGGCGACCGTGGTGTTCGTATATAGTTTCGGTGGTTACATACATTGACAATGCGAACCGAGGGGGCTTTTTTTCGAGTCAGGAAAAAACACGTCCCATACATTTTGAACTGAATTACTTGCACTTCATGACCGGCAACTCGATAGTGGGCCTCACAATACGAAATTTATGTTTAAATACTTAGATAAAGCGTACGACTTTTTCTACCTATTGGAGTATTGCTCTTTGAGATCGGCCTGTGTTCACCAATCCGAGCCGCAGGCGTTATAGTTGTAACGACACACGCAAGGGGTACTGTTCGTAGAGTATATAGTGCGCTTAGGTCCGACACATCTTGAATACTTTGTTTACTTCATAACTCATGCTGGCTAGCACAGGGAGTCGAACCTGTTCCATACGGTTTTTTACACTCCGAGACTTAGCCGTCCAAGTCATCGCTACATCGGCACATGTCTAATTGATCATATCGAGGTCGAACGCACGATGAAATAACTAATGGGAAGGTTTCTTTGGACAAAATGATAAATACGAACCTTTGCGCATCTTTCAATGTTGTCAGGCATTTCGTATCTGGTGCAATCAGTATACCGACGACGCAGGATACGAGCGATTTCAGACTCCACCTTGCTGCAATTATAGGCGTAGTTTTGAAGGCAAACACATCGAACTAGTTATTTCTCCCTCTCTCTAAGAAAATTCCCTGCTCAACGACCGAGGTCAATAATTGGCAATATGTCTACTAACACAGAGTGAAAGCACACAGGTTATTGCGGCAGCTTTGTTCATGGCGCAATTTGTCTAAAATCACATTGCATCAGGCGGCCTCGATATGAAGCGATACAAATCCTAAGAGGCGTTTAATTGGCCAAATGCCATAAACATACACTGCTCCAGAAAATTTCACAATAACTACTAAATATATAAATCGATATAGTACTCACAAATCGCGTTTGAACTGGACTTCGGCTTCATATATGCAGGGATAATCATGCTCGCGGCATTGATCGATTTCGGGCACTCTGGGATACTTTCGGTGGTACCAGTACGTCTTTGGGCGGTTTGGTTCGACAATTTTCTCTGTTGGTCAGGAACAACAATTAAACGAAAATTACGCTACGAACCCCACGCAAGTGTTCCGCGGATCATTGCTATCATACATTCGAAAGGAACGCGTGGGGAATACTCCCAACCAAATCTCGCGGATCATGGATCGAAGCTAATACATATACCATAATTTCTACTTACGTCTTGCCAATTGTACAATTGTCTACGCATAGAAGTAGTATCTAATAATTTTGTGGCATCCTGTTAATTAGAAACTCACGAGTAGTACTTTGGGAATTGCTATATGCTGTATATATAATATACATATAATCACTATACACAATACCATCGCAGTTGGGAACAGGGTCGGCATGGTCATCCCCGAAGGAAACGGTGGCATATCGATTTTTTTTTGTTATATTGATATTATGGAGAGTTAGTGTATTCTGCGTGTGTCTGATAGAACTAAGCACAAATGATGAGCTTTTTTGCGTATAGCACTTCAATGTAAGGGTGGCACCATCAAGACACACACATATATGTATATATATATATATATATATAGCAACCCTTGCTACGGAAAATAGAGAAACAAAAAGTATAAAACCATCAATGAGATACGACTAATTAACGGATGACGTCGGTGAGCAAAGGTGCGCGTTTGTCATAATCATCACACGCGGTGTGTTCACTTAATTCGACGTCGAGATGGAAACTTCACATTTGGAAGAGTGGTGAGAGAGAGTTCACATTGTGAGGTTTTTATCCCAACGCTCCACCGTGAAAGCACTCTCACCACTCTTCAAGAAAATTCACAGCGAGGGTCGAGAGAAAGTGAACCCCGACTGGTTGGCTGGCAATTCAATGAATCATTGAATTGATTTTATTAAATCAGTTCAAGTCAAGCAACAAGCGTGAACGAATATGACGATTCATGAATTACATTGTACGACCATTTATTCCAGTGTACACGAAGCATAAAACTGCAATAAATGGTTTGACTGATCGATGGGACAGGTGTATCGAATCAGCGGAGGCTGAGCGCTGTGTTTGTCCATTTCGAGTTCTCGAACGAACCTCTTATCCAGATAACGGGCTTGACCGTCATATTGTAAAACCACCTCTCGAAGAAGAACACCGGGTCATCGCTCGATTTACGGTTATCCATCGTTGGCGTGCGAAGGCACCTGCGACAATTTTCTGCTCAGGCGAATTACCAGAACATCAGCGGTCAGCGCTGAAAACTGACCGCAAACAGTCACACCGTGTTCGGCACAACACACTGTTCTCTTTTAACCGCGGAGGTCACCAAGAAACAAAACATGGCCGAGCCGCTTCACCGCGAGACACGGTGCCGCGCCGACAGCAAATAGATCCAAAATGAACAGCTTCCGCCGCTCGGAGGGCCAAATCCGTTTTGATAGCGAGCTCGTCAGTTCCCTAGGCGCCGGCCCAGTCTCGCTGGTCGACAGCCAGCTAATTACGCCAGGCATGCAAGTGCTGCTTTCTTCAGAAGATCTTTCGTTTTGCCGTTAAGCGAATTGAAATGTTGAACCTTGGCGCGCCTGTCAACACCGTGCCGATAACCACCCTTTCCAGAACCACTAACCAACGACTGTATACAAACATATAGCGGCCTAGTAAGCCCTGAAAGGTGAAGCAGAAAGCAGCTGAGAATAAAAGGCACTGACAATAACAAAACAAACCGGAGTCTAACGAACTGATATGATGTGCGGACACTGTGCACTCGCTCGTCAATGTCAAGCTCATCTCTGACGGTTGGCCTAACCCCACCGGAGACTCGTGTTCTTTGCGAAGGCTAAGATTCGTGTCGGTTAACCGCCCAGCCGAGCAACTTCGAATGTTCCAAGAGTGAGTTCTCGACTCCTGTAAGGAGGCACGCTGACGAAAACAATTGACGGCCGTAGAATCAGATACATTGGACCCCGATATTCGTGTTGTTGCATTTTGCAGCATTATCGTCATTGGGATCTTTGTGTTTTCTTCTCCCTGCGCTGTAACGCTGGGATAGCTACGAAGCTGGTAGGATCGTGCTTCGAGAAACCGACGTGAGGTCGAACTGGACATCACAGTTGACTTTGACTTCCGGCGGCGAATTGGAAGTGCATGCGGGTGTGTACACAGAATCCATATCTGTTGCCGTTGCGGGTGAGGTGACCAGGTTAATAGCAACATTGTGACAGCCTGAAGGGAGAAGAGAGAGAGAGAGAGAGATGAGTTCTACAAAAATGGACCCAAATCCACCAAACCCATTAGGGATCTCGTGGCACGACAGCGCATGGCTAAGCGTTCTTGACGGAAACAATGTCCTCGAATATTTCTCGGATCGTTCGAATCCGTTCTACGATCGTACGTGCAATAATGAGACAGTGAAAATGCAGAGACTAGACTCCGAAGTGATGAACGACATGACCGGCCTTGAGTATATTCTCCTCCATGTCCAGGAACCGATTCTCTACATCATAAGGTGAGAGAGTGTAAAAATTACTATGTGGACGTGTGTGTGTGGCTGTGTGTCCACCAAATACGAAATGATAGTGGTTAGGTAAAACTGATCAAATACCATGGCTGTCAAATATATATATATATATATATATAGCTCTGTTGAATCATAGTTTCCATCTTGCTCGGTGGTCTGGAGAGCCTATCTAGGCCACCGAGCAATAAGGCAACAATTAAAATAATCATAGCTAGCGAAAGCTCAGTCTAAGTTTCGGCAATGACTGATACCAAACGATGTAATGTGCAAGGAATTACGGTAATTCATCTCCCTCTGGCACAAGGCGAGTTGTTCAATGCTTCAGATATATCCATGTGTAAATATATAAAATAATTCCCTTGCAAGCTAAGGGAGGTGGTGTCATAATGAAATTACCTGACACCGCACCCAAATTATTCATAAGTACATCCAGCTATGGTTACTCGAACTGAGCGTTTAAACAATGTATTTTAATTAAAGGCGAATCACCCTTCATTCGCAGAACAAATTAGCCCCAGCGTAGGAAGAATTCTCAAAGTATATAAGAATATAATGCAACTCTATTTTATTTATTACATCATACACGTGCCCAGTGTGTAGATAAGAGAACGCTTTTGGTTCATAGAGTTGAATTCGAATTGAATTGGTCCGTACTATATACATGGCGCTTGATGATATGAAGACAGGCTGGGCTATTTTCTTCGTGACGCGACACTTCTCTTATTACCGAGACATAGACAAATTTCTTTATGTAACGTACAATTGAGAATAAATTTAACTATGTTTTGGGCTTGTTAATTTTAAATACATAAGTAAAGAAAAAAATCACAGAATTGGAGTGATACAAGAAAAATGCCAAATGGTAATAATAATTTAATTAAATTATACAATAATTCGATAATAACAATCTTTACAAATATTGTAAAGAAATAAATATAAATGTCTTCTTTAGAAAAAAATGTCGCTTGCTAGAACATAAGCACCAGATCGATTCCTCTGGGATGTTTCCTTTGTAAGTAACTGTTTTGCTGTAATTTCAATAGGTGTTACAATTCATTCTTTTTGATTTAGTTCAATTATAATTGTGTTGTTTTGCAAATTTCAATCGCGTGCTTTAATAATTCATCAAATGTTGCAACATTACACATATACTATATGTGTAATGTTGCAATATTTGACGGATTGATTCCCCCAATGTGAGATTCTAAATTCTAGATTATATGAGTATTCTTTGAACAATAATCAAATATTGCACCATTACACATACACTATGTGCGCCTGTTCCTCGCTGGGCAGAGAGGCAATATCATCACCTTCCTCGGGACCATGGCGGCCTCGGCCTGACACTGTGTCCTGAACTGCTTTCCTATTGATTGTATATTTCAAAATGAACAATCATATTCAATATTGCATATACATTGTATCGTGTTTTCAGGAAACAACATCGTCACAGTCGAAGCCAAGTAACACCTCTAGCAGATTACTACGTTCTGGCAGGCGTTGTTTACCAAGCTCCGGATCTGAACACGGCACTTAATTCCCGTTTACTATCAACAGTTTTTCATCTCCAGGGCGCGTTCGAGCAGGCGCATTCATTCAGCAGGTTCGTGACGCTACGGCGCAGAAGATTTCCCTGAGATTTTTATATATCTCCTATTTTACCAAACGTCCGCATGCGCCGTCTGACTCAGGCGTGGCGCTAATTGAATGCACCCAAAATTTCCCTTACGTAGTTAGTACTAAATGTCAAGTACACTGGTTAAAGTTAACCCGCTATGAGGTGTCTCGCTCAGTGAACAAAAGCCACTTCAGAACTACATTTATGAGCCTATGTTGTCTGGGTTAAACCCCCAATATGAGATTCTATCGATTACAAATACTCCACTGAGTTCTCTCAAAGTCACCCACTTCGCTGCCCGCTCAACCTTAGCAGGTCGGCGTCGTAGCATCCTGTACTCTACCTCATAGAATCTATATACTTGATTAATCTTTTACCGATTTTGCAGATATCATCCGTCTAAAGGCTACTGGTGGGATTTTGGCAAGGATGACGACGACGCCAAGAAGAAGGACAAAGAAAAGGAAGATCAGAAGGAGACGGCGAGCCTCTTCCAGCGGCGGCGGGTCGACCTTTTGCTGGGAGAGTTGGCTAGACACTATCCACCAAAACTGACCCCACCGCCACCAGCTGTCATGCATCAGGCGCAGACTCCGGCGAACGCGGGGCCCACCCAGGGCCCGGCAGCCCCGGCTGCGTCGAGCGCTCAGGCAGCAAATGCCGCGTCTACGGCTCCGACGACGCAAACAAACAGTGCGACGACAGCTGCTTCGAATAACACTGCGCCCCCTACAACGAACCACAAAACGGCGGCGCCAGCCTTGAAGCCGGGTGAAGGTCATCCGGAGAAGAGGCCTCGATTAGCTTAAGAACATGAAAAGCTGCAGAAGAAAAGAGCAAGATTCCGGGGACAAGAAATACTATCGTCCTGACCGAGCAGAGAGTTTGTGTTCTTTCCGTTATTGGTTCAAATGTTGTGTCTGCGCTGGATGCCGATTTAATTTAGCAATCGTGTGACTACGGAGTGAGTGAATGCGCCTAACAGGAAGCTGGACGCATTTTATGTGTATATGCATTTCTTCGACTTTTTTCCTGAATGGATGTAATGTATCCAGTGGTACGAGTGTGTGTGTGTGTATGTGGGCGTGCGTGTATGTAAACTTAATGTGCTAGAGAAAAAATGAAACGTAGATTATATTTCGAGTATAAATAAATACCATGAAATGTATATATGTATGTATACATATATATATATATATATATAAAATTAACCTTAGAATTTGTTCTTGATTGGAGGCCTTTACCTTCGCAGTTTACGGATAACACGGGAGGCACGCATTCATTCAAAGACGAAGTAATTAAATCTCGTCAGCCATGGTGATACGCGCCTCCTGTAACATAACTGGTGATGCGGCGGCTGACCTGTTATTGTTAATGGCTTCCAGTATTACGAAAGGTCTCGATATAATTATTGCGCACGATAAACAAATGTCTAACAAATAGCGCTGTGGCGTCCAAACGACGAGGGAGGACTATGAGCACTATATAAAGAATCAGAGCAGCAAATTCTCGTAACAGAGTTGTAGAATATTTATTCATCACGTACTGTAGAGATAAATATAGAGTGACATCTTCTGTTTCTTGCATCATCCTCAGAACTTATTAATCTATTCAGCAATTGGTGTCCTTGAGTTAGTCTTGGTTTAACTTCTTGAATTCGCACACCTGCGTGAAGATGTGATCCAACACAGCTGAAGCTTGCCTTTTCACGGACGAGTTTTGGAAAACGCCGAGGATCTCACCAGCTTCCTACAAATTGAATTCGTACCGTTAATGACTCGATTTACATCGAGAGTAGACCAACGTCGCAAACGTGATCAAGTATCTAAGCGAGTCTTAGCAATGGCCGAGCATCGTAAGTTATTCACGCGAGATAATACCGCTTATTAATTTTGTACAGATTTAGGTTTTGTATGGTTAACTATGTATATACTTATTAGAAATATTTCGACAGCAATATTAACCACGATCTCCCGGCTAAACCGTGCGATGCGGTTTCACTATGGAACCGTGACGCCCGCTTACGAACTCGCTTTTTCTAATGAACTTCCCCTTGACGTCATCTGTCGTACGCGTCAAATTTTCGCTAGGTATTGATTTGATCTGGCGCACAACTTCGCCACGCAAATCTACACGCTCATTGTGCTCGCGCAATTATTCAAAATAACACAGTCGCTGGACTGATTAACTGGTGAACATACCAGGATGTAATAGTCAAGATCTTCATCGGTACACTTGTTCGTCAATTGAGCAAGTCGTTCCATCTGTGAGCTGAATTCTTCGTCGAGATCGAACAGCTCAAGTCCGGGATCTTTGAGTGCGCGAAATTGGGGTGGAAACACGGATGGAGTTAGAGGCGGAAAAGGCGAGTCGAAGTGGGGTCGAATAAGGCCCAATGGCTCGTGTTTGATCTCCAGCTCTTCATAGCTATCCAACACCTAGACATCGTAGTAGACACCAAACGAAGAACGTCCCGTAAACAGGCAAATCAACAAATCAAACGATCGCGTACCACGCTTGGTATTAAACTGAGTATAGAAATTAACTATGGTATCCACCCAAAAGCCGGCTGACACCGCGCGAAGGCGAGTCACTATCGTATTATGCATATAAGCTGATATCTCATTATTCTGCAGTGACTTCCATACTCTCTCCCATTCGAAATCAACGTATTCACTCGAGTTGGTCTGGCACAAAATTGCCACCTGTGTAGATAGTGATATTAAAAGGATTCGGATCGTTTTCGGAAATACGCGTCCGAGTTAAGACAGTAACTATACATTACCGTAGGTAGAGCGAGATTGTCGAGTTTGAATAGATTAAGCTCGAAAAGCTTCATGTAATCGGAGGGCAGTTCCTCGCTCTCGTCCAAACATCCGAAAGGTCTGTCGGCGAGGTAAGCAATATCAGGCACTGTGGTGTAATCAGTCACGTCAGGGTCTCGCGCATCGATCTGATTCAGCTTGACGTCTTCACGAGTCAAAAGTTGAATAATGATATCCTACAAAAAATCCACGTTCAAATACACTTAGATATAGGTGTTGCACATCGAACCCGTTAGTGCACCCTGAACAATCTGTGACAGGCATCATCTACGGACGTATTGTCCGAACGGATACTGACCTGTATTTTGTTATTTTCTTCCTTATCAATATAGAGATCAGCGAACATATGACAGCTTCCCAAAACCACCACCCTGCCAGAGTTCGGCCCCTGATGAAGGGCACAGACAGGTCTCTGCAGTGGGAAGCATGCTGTGCCTGTGGAGAGGAGAGCGACGGAGTTCCGGGACACGTTCAGGGTAGCTCCGTAAGGGTATACAAAAGCCAAACCCTGAGAGTTCCTTTTTTCTTGGGCCGAGTCCACCTAGAAAATAGATTGGGTGAGGTGAGAGAACGCTCAACTATTGCGACTGCGGCCTTCGGGACACATTCAATAGAAAAAATCTAGTCAATGCGAAACAATACGTCGAAATGTTATAGGTTTTTCTAAATCTTTCTAAATTTTATACATTTTAAGCTACTGCTACGCGAATTCGCATCTGAGTCTCAATCAATAACAAAAGTAAACCGGGAATGTTGCTAGCATATTTGGCCTGTTTAGCAATTGCCCGAGTTTCGATTGCTAGTTATATATATATATATATATATATATAGCATTGATTCCTTATCAAGAACTGTGAATATCCTCCATAGAAACAATATTTTACGTAGAATCGTACGCCTCCTTCTATACTCAGCATAAATACTATTACACAATCCAGCATACATTTAAAGGGGGTTGTCTTATGAAGCAATGTCGAAAGCAGTCGTACCGTGGACGTTAAATGTTTAAGGCTGTGAGTCAGTCCGGAAACATTCACACTATTCAGTACACAAAAGTATGCTACAAAGCTTTTTCGCAATCCTGTTGAACTTCATGAGTAATCCCAACGAGTGTCAGACACTATTTCTCACCCGTTTGCCAGCGAACTCGAGTAAAGCTCGATTCAATACGCCATTGTTGACAAAGGCCTCCTTCGGATGGGAGTATTTATGGTATACGTTGCGAATCACCGCGTCGCTGTTCACCATTATGCCGTACTCCTGTAGGAGAAAAAAAGTCAACGATTTTAAAGCGCTACCATATCACACTATTGGGATGGAGGCTACGAGTCAATACTGTTGAAATAGTAATTTAATGACTGGTGAAACTTACATGTAATATTCAAGATCATAGCGCGCCAGATCAAGCTTGTGACAAAACCCATGGGAGAGGCACGCTGACGAACTAGTTTATCCAGTGAATAATAATAATAATCAGCATTTGCGTCGATACTTTGTCCCGTTCCTGTCGAAGTCGTTTTGAAAAGACTCACCCTCGAAATTTACGAACGACCTTTTTTGGTCGTGGCGGCATAAGTGGCGTCATATCATCGCATCGAATTTAGCTCGTTCGATCTCACAACGAAACTCAATAGCGGATACTAATGTCGACATTATTACGCAAGCCAAACGTCTCGAAGATACAAAGACCCCCCAAAGAGGAAGAAGGGACGCCGACATATTGTGCAACGAGATCTGCTCGACTGCCAGCAGCACCGATACGGTAGTCGACAAAATGATCGCCTATTTGCTCGCTATTTGCTCGATAGGCGATCATTTTGCCGCGTCAATCATGACAAATTCAGCTTTAATCGGCTACGACCATATAGCCGTAAAGCGAGCAACAACTCGCGTACATCGTTCTCGAAAGTAGGTTCAATGCCGGGGTCGGTGTCGCCTGCGTGAACACCTACGTACACTCACTGAGTTATCCGATCGTACTCCGAATGCTACTTTGCCCCATTAGTTCATAATGGTTGAAATCTATATTGTGGCTTTATCGAACGGCTTTACGTTAGAGCTTTGCCGGTTACTGCTGACTGGTGTTGTATTTAATTGTGGGCATTCTGCCTGAGAAAATCGCCGGCCGGCGCTACCGGCTGGCATGGAGACACAACACCGCGGTCGGTCGAGAGCTCTCTGGTGATCGGATTGGCAAAATAACTTCGTTTAGCCAACTGGCAGTGGTAATGCTGATTTATTTTCGCTTTGATCGCTATAGCTACATTTATCTCGCCGATGTCCTCATAAAGCTAAAGCATATTAATAATATATTAAGTATTTTATAATTTGGCTTATTCAAATTGAATAATATGCAATGTTTAGAACATATGATGATGATAATAATAATAATCATTATCACTGATAGGCGTGATAATGACTAATAGGAGTGCTGCATAATACCAGACGACAGACACTGAAATATAGATATATACCTCTAGAAGAAGATTAATATTTGTCTGAAACCGTTTCTCGCCTCCGTCTCCAAGCATCACGAACAAACGTCCTCCTCCTGAAATCATTATGATGCGCTGCGGTCATTCGAAACACCAAAGAGACGACCCCTCCGAGAAGCTAAAAGTTGACTATACTCACGTATCGTTTGATTTCATTCAACCTGTTATCATGTATGCTACGTTTCAATGATGCCGTTGTTTTTTTTGCTAATAAATCAATGCGTGGAAATATATTACAGCCAGAACAACTATATATTTATTCAAACCTACAATAATTAGGAATCATTTCTAGGGATTATTCGGGGGAGGGGGGAGATTAGCTAGGACATTGTCCCGAGGAAGGCGATGGCATTGCCTCTCTGCACAGCGAGGGACAGGCGTTGCAGATGAAGGGATCCTGCTCGCGGATCCTGCGTGGAAATCATTTTAGCTCTGATCACAAACACACACAGTATCGTAGCAATAGTTAATAACGCGTACGAACTCACCTTCAATAAACTCCTTAAGCACCTGTAACTCTGTATCAAGTAATTTTGCCCGAGGGCCAGCGAGCACAAAGACGTCGCATGTTTTTAGAAGTTCCGGACGTATCGGCTCACGATTGGATCCTACGCGCCATGAGTTCTTCAGCCTGTCAACAATTTCCTGTGTTTAGTGAACTTCGATAACATGAATCCTAATCCCGAAGGCAACTTGATTTTGGCATCTTATTTCTCTCGTCAGCACAATGAAAGATGGAGGCCTGAGTTTTTGCCATCGGTTTGGGACAGTGGTCGCAAAATTCTAGTACTATACTAGTTCTTCTCGGTTTGGTTCTTCGCAGAGGGATCACTCAGAAAATATATCCCTTTAACGACTCTCGACTACGAAAACAATAAGAGCCTGCCTCTATGGATTATATTCGGCCATCAGCTCATCGTACCGTAACCACCGTATGCGAGTTCGCCGGCCTTCACGGATGCAAACCCTCGTCTGTCGATATTTAAGAATACCTCCTGATCACATTCATTTATTGATTGATTTAAACGAAAAATACCCTGCGTCCTTTTCCACTAATCAATAGGGTGACCAACGAACACATGGTGACAGCAATAGTCACAATCACCACATTAACACAATTGTGCAATTACCCAATTGTATGCATCTGGTACATGAATATCACCAAGGTAGCGCTGACAGTTGATTGGTTTATTAAAGGAACTGCACTTTCCACAATGCTGAAATTCTTTCCCCTATTAAACGTCCTCACCAGGTCGCGGGATTCGAACCAGCGCTCTCCGGGTGCTCACAGCCAGAGACTTAGCCTTCCAACCCAGAATATATCGACTACACGTTCCTCGCGTGCGCTGTGCGCGACTTACCTTCTATGGAGAATTTTGTATCCTTCGTTAATGTTGAAAGGTTCCTTTTTAGACACATCGAACACAATTGTGTTCGTCTTCTTTCGATCGGTCTTTTCCTCAACCATACCGGCAGCAACTGTTTCCTCACAATTGTTCACACGGCTGCACGGCTCCGTTTGGAGACCGTCACCAAAAAGGCGATACGCTAGATACGTATCAGCGTGGACCTCGACTTCAATTGATTCGAGGCATCACGGTGGCCACTCGAAGCAGCCGCTCTGTGTTTTGCCTATTGGCGCCGTCGTTATGGTGACCGTCCTGCTGTAACGCCTGTTGCCATACACATAGATACCATGCACTGACCCTATGTACGGATTCGTTGCCTACGCTAAACATTGCACGTGGTAGAGAACGATGTTCTTACCCCGGAACACTATACGAGGGCTGGACGGCAAAATGAAGGAAAATCGGCCTAAAACACAATCGATCAAAAGTAGGTTAGGTACAGCTGAACCAGCTGTGTCATCCCAGTTGTAATGACGGCGTGCGGCGTCATTAATGCACTAGAATTTAAATTCACCGAATTTGACTGTTCTTGTAACACGATGAGCAGAGCCAACGTGGAAATATTATATGCAAGCATTATTGATGTAGCTCTGAGCCGCACCAGCTTCTGATGAATTGTGAGGGGGAATCTTGTTCTTCTTCCACAGAGACACAAACCTTTGCATAACCTTTAAACGGGTCTGGCAGCGTTTGTTCCTTGTCCTACCCAAGGATTCATAATCGTCGGCAGTATGTGGACGATTGTGGGCAACGACGTCAGAAACGACGCTAATAAATAGTATAGAAGATTGTATATATAACATTGCTCGAATGCATAGATTCACCGCGCGAAACCGGAGAATAAAGGTAAAAACTTATTGGTTTATTAAAGGAGCTGCAATGCTTAAGCTCTGTTATATGTCACCACGCAGCTGGGACGTCGAACCTGCAGCTTCGGGCCTTCGACAGGCAGAAACTTAGCCGTCCAAGAAACTGCGCTGACGGCTAAGTTTTCTAATTATTCGATATAAACTAGTAGTACGGTTGGACATAGCACTAATCAGCAGGCAGCGCCTGGACAAAAATAGATTTAATTGTTTGATTATTATGCATTACGTTTGATTACACATCTTCACGCGGGTACAAAAGCTGCTCAGGTAGCATATGATTTTCGCTTCAGACACGTTAGTGAGATGCCCTCAGGAGAGTACCGCCGTGATTTACGTGCTTTATTGTTCCGTTATTGTCTTAAAGCCGCGAATCGGCTTGCCAATCTAAAAGCGATGGTGGCGTGTTACGATGATCGTCCGCGGTACATATGTTCCGGCTGTGTTGTTCAGCTATGGGCTATTTGGCTAAGCGGAAGCCCCCCGCCTCTGTCGAGTGTCAGATTGCATAGCTATGCTATAACCTTTTTACATTAGTTTAAAATAATTAAACAAGCGTTATTGATAAGAACTGGAGCTAGAAATCGTTCTTTCAGTCAGAATAGCTTAGCTTGGCAACGACTGTAACATCTAGCTGAAGAGACGGACCTGATTTACTTGAAAGGCGGCCCACCAGGGAAGATTTCCAGGTGAGCTCTCGCTGCCACTTTTTGTCCCGTTCCAACTTCTGCCATTACTAATAATCCATAATGATCTGCTATGCAAAATCGTGTCAAGTCGATATGTGACTAAACTGCTCTCGGCAAATCAACTCTTAGAGGAAATAGTTCATAATGATACTAATTACCTTGCTAGCATGTGCCACGATTAGTTGGTCGTTCGGTTCGTCATTGCTAACCGAGTTGGCCAACCGGCGTGCACAAAAACGGTAAAGATAATAATAGTTAATCCTTTCGAGGTCTTCGTCTCTCTCTCTCTCCCTCTCTCTCTGTTTGCATGAGATGATATTTGGTGGGATGAATAGGCTGCCCACCGTGTTGACCAATATGTATATGAAATGGTTTCAACGAATGTGACCCCATGAGGCTAATTTTTCCTTCGTTTCTGCTGGCTGACCAGCTGGCTTGCTTGCTTGCTCGCTCGCTCGCTCGCCTGATGTTAAGCGATGTTATCGAGGTGGCACAGCCTGGCGTCGCTCCGCCAGCCGCTCCACTAAACGATAATATCTACCTATACAAACAATGTAATCGGTACGACTCCAAATCCGTGCTACCAGCGACGAACGAACAGACAGCCAACAGCAGCACCAGCTCCAGTAGCAGCCATTCGCTCAGACCACGAATGCTACTTCTCTGCCTGTGTCACCCTAGCCTCCCGCCGCACCGACAAAAGGCACAACGCAACGGGGCCAGTCATCAATGTTTCTGGTCCGTAGGGTGCAGTCACGCACCCTGCTAACGTTCGTGGTATGGCGCCGACAGGCCGCGGATTGCGGCTTGAGTTAGAAAGTGCGCAGCAGGGAATGATCTATGTGTGTCTCGAGAAGTATGCATCGCTATCGGACGAGAACAACAGTCGACCACGTTTCAGGAGAAACGAGATTAAGGCGTACGGCTGCAGAACCGTCCCTTGCTGGAACTGACGACGCGACATCGAGGTGAACACCGGAGCCAAGCCGGGGCGGTGCCACTCGCGGGTTTTTGGGCTGGACTAACCGAGATCGAACTGCCCGCGCGCATAAAGTGGAGAAGGCAACAGGCGCTATTTTTTGTGTTCGTTAGTAAAAGTTGTGTTAAGATTTTATCCGGGTGGCTATTTGTATGCCTGTCCGGATAGGCAGTCTTTCTCTGAAAAAAAAAGAAGTTATTTCTGTGAGTCAAACCGTGTTTACTGAGCGAGATTTCATGAAGCACTGCCTGTACATAGAGATAGGCGTCATTCACTCATTTTTCTACTTGATGTAAATAAAAGGAGCTATATATATATACATTTTTTTTAATATATTATATTAAGTAGAAAAAATAAAAAAATAAAATTATTAAATATATATCTATATATATTATAACTTGTGGAACTTGATGAAGGTAACTCCACAACCAATGATTGACAGTAGCGTGGCCGGGGTTAATTAAACCACTTCGATTAATTGGGCATACGTGGCATATTTGCTCACCGACACGTTTGGCTATTCAAGCCACTCTACTTAAACCCTCATAACCGCCATTCTCGTTCGATTACAGCGCATACCGAACTAAACGTATCCAGTAAGCAGGTCCGATTGTGAAACCTTCTTACTAAGAAGGTTTCACAATCGGTTTCACGTTGAATCTACGCGCGCATGCTCCTCTCGGCTGCTTGACCGGCTCAACACCCAAACATCAACAGTCGGCGGCAAATTCAAATAACGCAAACGCGACAAGAGGGAAAGACGAAGAGAGAGAGAGAGAGAGGGCCTTCCAAAGCTCCGAGTCTCGCCGAATCAGATAGGGAGAAATATCCGCTGAGGCTTCGAGAACGAGAGAGAGAGCGAGAGAGAGAGAGACTAAGGTCAATCTGCCCCGTGTGACTGTGTTAGCCGTGTTACGGCTTCTTGTTTGGGGTAAGTACAGCTACTTGCGCCGGCTGCTAGCAGCTATCATCGTTGACGACGATGCTGGTGGCGGTGCTTCTTCAGCAGCTGTCTGTGCAGGAGCAGCACTAACCCCCATCGAACCCTCCGCTGCGGCCCTGTGCTGTGCTGCTGCTGCTGCTGCTGCATCTCCAGCGGAGTGCCCGCCGCCGATTTCGCTGTTGCCTCCGACTGCCGACCGACTGACGGCCAGATCGTTGCTTCGGAGCTGGCTCGTCGCGGTGTCAGTTGCAGATTCTGATCGGCGACGTTGCCGTCGTCATCTGAGGAGTCACAAGGAAACGAACGAAGGAAGGAAGTAAGAAATAAACAGCAGCAGCAGTAGTAGTGGTAGTAGCACCAGTGACGCAGCCGAGCGAGCGAGCGGGGTCTTCGCTTTGTGCTGGTGCCTAGGTGCCTGCCTAACGCCTGGCTATTGGCGACGATTGCTATGAGGCGGCCCTACCTAGTCAGCTGCCTTGCCCACCGGCCGAGCTGCTAAAAGCGACATCTCTCTCCGGCGACTACTGCTGGCTGCCTGCTACTGTTCTCCGTAGGTGGGTGAGAGTGATGCGGAGTGAATGGAATTGGCCACAAATGAATGAAACTCGATCAGCCTGACAGTCGCCTCAACAGAAGAGCCACGGTGCTGCTGGCTGATCTGTGCCATTGAATTCGGCTGCACGATTACAAACACTTGATATCGGAGCGATAGAATTATTAGCAGTGAGCTGGTAAGCGGCTGGTGCGGATGGGTGCAGTCAAAAAATCGGACTGTCCGCCCGTCGTATAACGTTGCATTTATTGCACTATTGGGAAATTTTGCTGAACGAACCGAGTACACTGCCCGCTCCGCTGGTCGAGCTAATGTGTCGCATCGCTCCGAGTGACTGAATGAAGGTCTATGTGTGTATGTGTATGCGTGCATATGTGTGAACGTGGATCGTGAACAGTTTCCGTGTGGAAACGAAATAGTCGAATGGTAGAGAGAGAGAGAGCTGAGATATTGGAGATTCGTGCCACAGCCGAGTTTGAGATCTGTGCCACAGCCCGAGAGAAGTGGGTCGCTCCGAAGTCCCGACTTCTTCCTCCATACAGCCGGATAATACAACAAACAACAACAACGGGAGCGGCACAACAACAATCGCTGCAGTGGCAACAACAGGAACGACATAATTCAGAGTGAGTCATTCTGAGATGAGTCTTCATGATATGAATGCTGTTCCCCTTCATATCAGCCTTTGTGCTCTGGCTGTATTAATAAGAGTTAAAAATAATAGTAATAATAATTATGGCCAGCGATCGCTCACCGGCAGGGGAAGAGCCGACTAGTCCAGTGAAAGCAACACCGCTTGAGATAACCGAGAGGTGCCATTGGACGGTGCGATTATATGCTCTCGTCGTGGAAATGCCGCGGCCAAGAATCACGGCAGCGGCGTCAATGCCATTTTGCTTCTTCCAATTAAACAGACGCAATTAAGGGGACGTGATCGACTCTACAAAAGGGCTTTCACATTATTCGCGGTATGTCGATGTTGTGCAATCGTCTAATTGGCTAAAAGCGATATGGACATCGGCGTAAACAGGCGATGGCGATGGGTTTTCTTCCCCTATATATATATATTTTTTTTTTAATAATTTCGACAGACTGTAGAGTTTGTCCACTCAGCTCGACAGGTAGACGCAATACTGGAAGAATAGGGATGTCACTACTCATTTACTTTGGTCTCAGTCAGGTGCAACGGTGAATATAAATGCTGAACATAAATGAATCCATTGTCATTGAAGCGTTGTCCGATTTCGAAGAAATGCTCGTCCAGAGCGAAAGAGAGCGAGAGAGAGTCGTTGATCGTCACACGCTCTCTTGGAAACATCGAGGCTGACAGCGTAATGACTATATTGGAATATTGGTGATTTTTTATGCAACAGCCGTTACACTCGCTGCAAGGTAACAAAGAACTTGCAACGCAAGCACACCGGTCGATGGCGTAAATAACGGCTGATTAATCGACCGGCTGGCTGACCTGCTGTATTGTGTAACCTATTCGTTAAAAAAAAAACGTGTTCAAATGAGCTGTCTTTGTTCCTCTATGGCCAGCGATGGAATGAATTAAGCGCAACAATGAAGATTTGAAGTTGACGGGCCCTATCTTCCTATTTCCGCTATATTTCTAGTGCACATCGTGATGCTTGTAATTGATTTGATATTTAGATTCTCAAAAGAAGTGGACGACGCCGTGAGGCGTTGCCGTATAATATATATATATATATCTATACTACATTTCGATGCACGTTCAAAAGAAGGATTGCCATATTTCACGTTTCACTGAGCACCTGATATCTCGGATGAGCGCGGCATGCGTTTTGTCGCATTTTGCTAAATGGCTCAAATTCCTATTGGATATATACTACTGTTTGTAAATAAACACACGATGACCCGGGTACAATCAAAAGGGAGGATCATGCGCGATTTTCTCCAAAGCAAGTCTATTCAATGGATGGATAGTGGATGCTCGCAATCAACGAGCCGTGTTTTTAATCGACTCCTCCCTGGCGAAATGGCAATTGAGTTTTAGACCAAACCAAGAACACCACCGCTTGAAGTACTAATTATTAACGGATACTGAGTGTTAACATATTCAGTATCAGCATTATTAACAGATTCACTGACTGTTAAAAAAATACACCATGAGCCAGAAACCTCAGCCTGGGTATCTCTGCCCGGATCGTTGTCTCCCTTAGTGCTGAACTGCTACACTATAATACTTAAGATTTACTCATGCGACATAGGTAAATCCGACAATTCGGACAAGGATCGTTTTTAAGAGACTGCCGTTAGAGATTGTAACGTTGTAGTTGAGTGTGTTAGCTTGCAAATCGCGAGAAATCTAAACACATACACACATAGAATTAGATGGATGGACGTGTGCCCTGCCAGCCAGGTGCTTTGGCTGCCCAATCAAATAATATCTTATATAATTCAATACAACTGTTAAATTCGTCGAATTCTCTTTCCGCTTATCATAGTAGGCTAGTTATAGCGATTCTGGGTGGGCTGATCCGACCAGACATTTTGCATCAAACCCATAGAAGCATAATGGCACACACGCGTGACGGCCGCTGAGCACGTTGTTGTCGTCATCGAACAGACGATTGGGAAGAGAAGGACTCTAGGCTGGGCCCGCTCTTTAAGCACTAACTACCGAAGTTAGGATGAGCAACATCAGCCCCGAGTTGAGAGATTCGTTGCGAATGCTTCCCTAGCGTCCACATCGCCACCGAGTTGTTTAAAGGTTTCGGATATCTGGGAATCCCTCGGAAAGAGGGCAATGTGCAAATATAGCCCATGTACTGTGAATCTCCTTGAATGTAACTAACCTTTCAACCACATGTGCTAACACATGCGTCGAGCTGTAATAATATATAGATATATATTTAATATATATGTATCTATATATATATATATATATATATATATATATATATATATATATATATATATATATTGTTGGAATTAAGTGAGAACAAAAGTAGCAACGGAGATATGGCCAATGAACAGTTTCCGTCCTCAACAAATAACTACAAATGTGAAATGACCAGTAAGACAAATCCCTCTTCAAAGAACGATTTGTTTGAAAATGAGGACGAATCTTAACAACCCTTAAAGGCCCTTGTTTTTGTATGATGTTTTATAGCTGTGAAGAGGAAAAAGCATCATTTTTGCTTATGGATATATGGATTTCTGTGAAACAAATAAATCAATAGTCTATTTCATAAGATACTTTTAGATTTTCCAAACGGCTGTTGCTCCTGCATATGCCCACAATTATTGGGTGTTCTATACGACGAAACTACGAAGGGGTTGACTAAATGACAAAATTGACATAAAAACTTAAAATTGTTGAATGCTTTTTTCACATTCCCTGCCGTTACAGGAGTTGTGGTGACGTAGAGTTGAAAACGACGTCCAGTAGGCTCCCAGCAGCATCAAGTCAAGTATCTACAATGGCGGAGCCACGCTCCCGTGTTCTTGTTGACCCTGAAACCGGCAATGTACTAATTGTCCATCGTCGTTCGATAGGAACCGGAACTATTCTCTTCTTTCTTGCACTCGTCTCCCTCATAGCCGGTAAGCAGTGTACTTAGGCAAAGGGACGTAGATATTCTAGTGACAGCTTTTTCCCCCTAATGTGACTGTGCAGCTTCATCGGTACGTTCACACAGAGAGCGCATAATTTGGTGAACTTACTGCAAACGACGAAATGCTCAAAGATAAAATCAGGGCAATTTGTTCTTTGACGATGACAAGCCACGATCGTCGTTCTCAGCTTCGAGTGGCGTAGCGTTGGGTACAAAACAGCTGCCAATACACCCCTTCTTCTCTATACATACTTCTTAGGCCATAGCTCAATTATGACGCCGATGGCTGCGACGTATCATTACGTAACACGTTGTGACGTTATGCTTATTCTCGTTTTTGTGCCAACAAAAAAAAAAACAATGTTAACTTGCAGCTAAATACGTCGACGATGGCAATTGGCGTGAGGCTTTCTACTCCTTTGGGGCGCTGTGCTGTACGCTGCTGATGTGCGTCCTCATCTGGCGATGCTGCTGTTGTTGTTGCCATCCGAAACATCGCACACCTGGCTATGTGGTTGTCGGCGGTCCTCAAAGTCAGGCAGGAGTCGTGATACCGCAACAAGTCAATGTCACGCCGAACCCGGTTAGTAGCAACGTCAATCCCATTACGCCAATGAATCCGACAATAATATTATTGATGTAGTAAACGACATAGTTTCCATCTATCCTATGAAAGTGATATGACGAAATATCACACTTGAAACATATTTCATGCGTTCGACAGAGCCTGATTAGGCTACGAGGTCTGGGTGGCAGTATACGGCAATTCCAGCGCTTGCAGATTGACAACAATCCTTGTAATGAACAAAACAGAACGATCTGACGAGTGCATATGTGTTTAGTTAGATAACTATCCTCCGATGCTATATGCTATATAGGTATGTGCCATGTAGTAATGATTGCTGCCTCACTGAACGTAAGCACTAACGATACACCGATCGCTTGTGTGGTTATGCTTATTTCAAACTGTTTCAACTGTATGCTTACCGTACAATCAATGACAGGCGTATCCTGTTGCTCCTGCGGTGCAGCCCGTACTTGCGAGTTACCCGACGCCCGGCGTGGGTACGTTCGCGGCACCGCCGTTCGTGGCTGGCATTACTGCACAGCCGGCGTACAATCCAAACATGCCCCCGGCGGCCCAAGTTCAACAACCACAGCAGCACCTACTTCAGCAGCAGCAAGGAGTTCTTCAGCAGGATCACGCATCAGCTCCACCTTGTGACGCGCCCCCAACATATGACGAAGCTACCGCCATACCACACAAGCAGTGAGGCAGTCTTAATCACCGCCATCATCGAGCATGCGACATAGATCGATTGGAGCGGAATCAGATGATAATATCTATATATCATACACACTTCGTTAAGGCCCGGGGTTAAGCGTTGAGGCCTGTGTCAGATAGGAGAACAGCTGAGGGTCAGCTCGAGAAACAATGGTTAAGGCCCGGGGGATCGGCTGCAATCACTTGCGTAAGTGGTCCAGGCGGTTGGTCCTCGTGCCGTCCCAGCAACACGACAGAGGCCCTAGAGATGTTGGATGTAAGCGATATTCGGTGCGGCTGATTCGAGCAGGGGCAAAAACGGAGTTGATGGCGACGCCGACGTCAGAGTTCACGATGAGTTCACATCATTCATGCAACCGAAGCCAAAGGGTCAGTTCAGGCAATAAGACAGTAATGTAAATGTTTTGGTGCGATAACTGCGTGTGCGCTGCTCATACCACACATACAGTATTAAATAGTGCAGCGAGGCGGGACAGACAGACCCCGAGCCCTGTATCGGTTTTAGGCCGCGACGTCAGCTTGGCAGAGAAAAATTGATACAACACTGGTATACCTCTGCGTGTCACGGAACCCCTAGGAAGGTAGAGATTCGCGGGCGTGGTCAGTGAGATTCTGCTTCGCGAATCGTGCTCAAGTCCTTCTCCGTTAAAACACTACGGAACCAAGAGAACTAGAGGCGATGCGGTACCATTCAAGATCTATTATACATCTGGGTGCATTTATCAGGTCTCGACGTCGCGATGCGGTTATGTGATTTCTTGATGTTTTTTTTACCGATTGTCCTTAGATTGCCCATCCAACACATCTAGGTTTGCTATCAAAGTAAGTTCACAAGGGTGCGATTCATTTCGTGTTCATTCGTTGTATTGTATAAAGTAACACATATTTTTCGGGGCACGGCACTTGTCGAGAGGTGAGCGGTACTCGTATTCCGGGCGGTGCTGATGTGGCCGCCGTGGTTGCCTATAGTGATAATTATATGAGGGGCGTCAGTTACACACAATGTAATCAAGACGAATGGATCGGACGCTCCAAAACACAGCATTAGCTTCACTACAGAGTTTCTTCAATGTTTCACTGCACGCGGAGTCCTGTCACGTGCGAAAACGTCGTCACTCAACGAAAGCAATTATGGACAGGCCGTAGTAAGCAACGTTAGCAATACCTTCAATACTATCTCACCATTTCAGTCAGTACTCCTGACCAGTTTTCTTTCGTATTGAGTCTGGACTTGTTGTTTATTTATATCAAAAGGTGCAGCGTAGGGTATATGAGCACAACGTCGATTTTAGGACTGTATCCAATTTATCAAAGATTTATCCTGTAGCGAATGGGCTTGTGGGACTGACCTTAGTAGTTTTCTGCAGATGTTCATCAGGGGAAGAGAATCAGCAGAAGAGGTACATCATATATATATATATACAGCCGCAAACGAATATATATATATACACTACATAAAAGATACCAATTATATCAAGGGAATAGGAAGGCTTGTCTATTCTTCGTCGGCTGTGGGCGAATGGCGGCAAACGGAACATAGCCTGGCCCGTATTCAACTCCTGTACAAAGGTTACTTCATGTATATAGATCGCCATGTAATAATATGTACTGATATATTTAAGAACATTAAAATAAAACAAAAAAAAATGCTGCAAAATACAATTCCTACAACAATAAAAGAAAGACGTATGATGATGATATTATGCCATTGAGCAGTTATTCCGTTTAGCAGCTGTCATCGATTCTATCTCTTTGTGCTTTTCATCCAATATATATATATATATATATATATATATATGTGTATATATCTTCAAATTTCGGGGCTTCCTATTAGAGATATGACAATTAAAAATAGAAGCAAGAATTATTGCAGTACCCGCATTGTAGTGGAAGCGAGCAGCGCCGCGCTGGCTTTCTTCCCGTCCTTCAATCAGATTGGAGCTCAGACGGCAGCCGATGGTACAACCCTGACGATAGACCTGCGGGCAGGCGTGCACGCGGTACGAACGCAACGTTGTTGTTTAGCTTAGCCACACAATGTTTTAGGTTGAAAAGCTCGATACGGAGGAGACCATCACGACAGAACGTCGTTCGGAGTGATAATCGGTTAACGATCTGATTCGTACAATATATCCTACCATTGCTTATACTGAACACACGTAATTGTATTGATTCAAATCGGCCAAGATTGAGTCCCGTTTAGGGCCACATTGATAGTGTCAAGCAGCTGCAGTACGAGTAAGGCAGAGAATAAGCAAAGGTGGCCCCGACAGGTCCTCATAGTAATACCTAAAGGTTAAGAGCTGAGGCCTGTCAGATAGGGGAACAGCTGAGGGTCAGCTAAAAAAAAAAAAAGCAGCTGCAGTGCGTTTGGTGTCACTTTTTTCACAGCGGTCACAATATGCTCGTATGGGGTGTATCGTGGCCAATATGAAGAAGTGCTGGGGTATGGGTGTGTGTTCAGAACTATTCAACGTGAGTATTAAGTTATGTGGTGGGGCTTGTTCGTGGACAGGAGGAAGTCGTATGACCTTTTTCTAATTTGCAGCAATGCCCTCTGGGTATAAGTTCATGATTCCGTTTATATTCGCTATGGATTAGATTTGGCTAAATGTTAATCCTTTTCTATAACAACTCGTTTCTATCAAATCAAAAAGGGTCTTAAACTATCGCCTCATGTCTTCATTATTCCCATCGGCTATTTGATGTCAGCAGCAGCAGCAGCAGTCATCCCTCATTCCGTACAGGTATCAATTTCTCCAAGGTTTGTCCCCAGGTACCGATCGACATTAGACGGCCGCGATGACGGATAAGTATCTCCCGAAAAGTGTCTTATAGGATAAGGGCTGGACACCGGCCGACCGCCAACGAATGCTCTGTGTCTCAGAGAGTGGTCAGAAATGTTACAGCAACAGACGACCGGAGTGATTCTAATCGATTAGCCAAAAAGTAACAGGATGCCTCAAACCAGGTAAAAGGGGAGTGCCATTTTTTCTATGGTTAAATGTATTCTTCGTTGTTTACCATACTTTATACGTTCTGGTAGCAATATGCCCATATGGATAATTACCGAGGGATGTCTGATAGAAATAGGCGTTGGGGGGCCTTTCAGCCGCAAACGAAAGTCCATTGTACACAATTTCCAGCATACGCTAATGTGTTGTTAATTGAGCTAGCTACTTGTCGGCCGGGGGCTGCCGCGGCGCGCGTACCAGCCTCGTTGTTACCTAACATTGGCGGCGGCGGCTGATTATGAAAGATGGAGTGCAGTACGAGTTTATGGTTTTTCTAAATATGGACCTTCGTTGATGGCTAAAACAACCTCAGCCCTTCTCCGAGATCAGACGAGTTTCTGGTTTCTGCAATCGGCCAATTGGCGGAGGTGTTTGAACGGCTTCTCGCCGCTAATCACCATGTTAAAACTAATCATAACTGTTGTTGGTGTGGGAGTCATATCTGCCAATGTAATTATGGCTAACAGATTCTTGTTCAAGGTGGATGGTATGTGGGCACTTACGCCAATGTTGTATTCATTGATAAAGTTTATATGCATATATACAATCAACATCGTCAATGTTTAGTATCATTTACAACGAATATCGCTATTGAGTGAGTGGTATCATTGCATGCGGTGCGGATAGTATTTCTTGTGAAACATTTCTAACGACAATCGTGGGTCAAGGGCTAAAACGCGTCTTGCTAATTATGTGACCTAGTCAAATTAACTTCATCGGCAGAAAACTCATTACTACGATGTTACTACTAGCGATATCCGAGTATTTGTTATGGTACCGTTGCGTCTATTATCTCCATGATATCCCACTGTGCAATATACTACAGGAGGTTGCGGAGTCGCCCACGCAGCTGGACGCATCGTGAACGGCATGACAGCGGCAAACAATCAATTTCCCTGGTTCGCCAGACTCTACATTGACCAGGTCTCGTGCGGGGCAACGGTCGTCACTTCGCGACACCTGCTCGGTGTCGCTCACTGTACTATTGATCCGAAAACGTGAGATATTCAGATACAGCGCGTTTGTGCTTGCCTTTTGCGAATGTGCTTGCCTCTGTTCAAATACGTATTTGAATTATTTTGTTATTATTCCTATTATAATTATTTATTACTTCATGCCTGTGTCTCAGCGAGTAGTTAAGGTAACGACAGGTATCCGTATGTATTTCAGGTTTGGCGTATTTCCAAATTTGACTGCATCTTGCCGCGTTGGTTTCTTGAACAACACCGAAAGGCAGACATTCGAGTTGTTTCCGGTTGCTGGCATCATTATGTAAACTGCATTTTGTTTTTTTTGTGGTTTTATTATTGGGGCATACGGGGGTCACGTGCCAAAGGCCTCGCGATCTAATTAATGACACGCAGGAATGGATTAACGAGATTTCCACTGCGGAACCCCCAGCCGGGGGAACGGACTTGGATTGGGCGGCGGGCAAAAAAGACCCTGTCCAGCTTGACTCTAGACTGACTTAGTGAAGGGCACACGAGGTGTCACGTAAGTTGAAGATTCGTCGACAATAAAATGCCACTACTGCTTTTTTTCTATAACATGAAATAATTATATTTATATCATTGAATAAGTAAGTGAACAATAGGAGTAGTGGTATTTCATTATTGATGAATCTCCCACTTACATTGCACCTCTATTGTGTCTTCACAAATCTAGAAGAAATTCGATGTCTGTGTCTAATTTACAGAAGTTACACAGTTCCTTCTAAACTTGCTAATTTATGAGAGACGCAATTGATGAATGGCTTTGATTATCACAGTAGCGACTATAACGGTCTCATATCGTTTTTTTTTGCATCCACTGCAGACACCCGGACTTCGACGTGTATTCTTTAGAAAATGATATAATGGTTATCGAAACAGTCGAAGATATCGAGCCATGGAGAGCGCAGCCCGTTTGCATCGTGGGCTTCAGGGATGCCAAGAAAACCTGGGTGGGATACGATGGGGTGGTTGTAGGCTTTGGTAGAACAGGTAATAAGTGCTGACAGCATTATCTGGGACGTTTTTGAACATAGTGTTTATCGTAGCGACTGCCGAAGTGCTAAAATTCATATCGAACAGTGGCCGATGACGCCCACGTCATCTATCAGTTCTTGCTAGCTTTGTCTCAGCCATGTTGCGGGATAACGCCATTGTGTGTGCATTACCCCAATCCTGACATTGGGTGCATGAGCATTTTTCGAGGTTAGATCCACTTTCAGTAGACATACCCTTGTATATCCTTTAATTGTCTCCGAAGAAGCGCTTCAATCTTCGAACAGACTATTTATTTGTCTATTATAATTGTGGACGACAATTGTACCCGGTGAACGTGGAAGCAGTGGTCGTTAACACACTCACATACTGCACCACAAGATTATCAATGCTATATTCAGTAGAAAGTGGGTGTTGCCTGTTTTATGTGAGTCTAACATGAAATTAATACCTAACGCGCCTTTGCCCTGTGATTAGCGCATAGGAGCTGGGAGAATTCGGCAAACTACTTGAAAATGACGATAATGAAGATTTTACCAGAGGATAAGTGCGTGAGAGAGCACTATCGAGTCCAATACTCGTTCGATTTCGACAAGCAATTGTGTGCCAACCTGGGACCACTGGCTATGGGCCTAACCTCAGTTTGCGATGTAATAACATTACGTCACTTCGATTCTGGTTGATTTTTCTCTATTGGCAACCTCGTATTGTTTACGCTCTCTCCAGTCAACGCGCTATGCTATATATATATATATATATAGTATATATATATATATCTACCCCCCGCTCTGTACAATTATTATATGGATATAGAGGATAGAGCGCGAGCAGCGGGAAATCAAAGCTGGCGCTACAAATGATCTGGGGTTCATTATGGCGATCTACCGCGGTGGCTTGGACGGCTAAGTCTCACGCTGCAAAAAAGCGGAAGATCATAGGTTCAAGTCCAGCAACCTGGTGACAGATCGAGAAAACTTAAACGCTGTAAAACAACTGCCGGCCCGTTAGTAAACCACAAAACTTTTCTATTGTATTGTAGCCTATCATAGTGAAAAGTATATTGATTCAAACATACAATAATTAGGAATAATTTCTAGGGGGGGGACTAGTTGGGAACCGGGGCCGACATTGTCTCGAGGAAGGCGACGGCATGGCCTCTCTGCCTCACAGCGAGGGAAAGGCTATCATTGAGCCTGTTCTATCGCTGAAGCACCAGCTTTTACAATGAAAACTGAGTATATTTAAATATGTCCAGTGATAATGAAGTTCAGACAAACTTATCTATCTTACCCCCGCCTCCCCAAAAGCGATCTTATCGCTTCTTTCGCGCTTACCTAGGTATTTTGCGGATGCTAATCAATGGAAACAGCTTACACCTTAAGCATCTATATGATATGTATCATTTTTCCATTGTACAAAGGCCACGACCGTTACGATCAGGCATTGTCCTTCGTATAAGACATCTGCTATTGTCCCTCAGGGGGATTCCGGTGATCCATTCACAATTTCGCGTATCTTCAATGGAGTCATTCGAAATTTTGCTGTGGGCCTCGTATCATACGGTAACGGCTGTGCCAGGGGAGCACCTGCTGTCTACGTCAGAATTAGCGCCTATCTCAGTTTCATCCGAAACTCTGTTGAGGAAATGGATGGCACCATGTTTTTGACGGCCGATCGATGATGTCAGTGTTCGACGTGTGCATATTCAATAAAATAATACACATTTTTAGCTCCATTGTAAATAGATAATGTACTGTCTTATTATGTGCTGTATATATATATATATCTTCCGTGATCTGTTTAAAGCTTTGGCTAAATAAAATTTCAGGAACTGATGAATTATAATGCCTGTCACGTATGATTGCTGCGGCTATTAGCGTTTTATATCATATTCATATATATATATATTATATATTAGTCCATTCCGGTCTGCTAATATATCAAGCATGATTAACCTATATGGCCGGTTTTAATGGCTGAATTTACGTGGCATACATAGTTGCACTGCCAGGATCTATCGGGGATTGAGAGCAGTCGATGCAACTCTATTTTGTGGCTAGCTGCCCCTCGTTGCCATACTATATACGGTCAGATCTTAGCTGTTAGTGAATCTAACGAAAGGAGACCATTTTCCTTATAATGTACTTTCTCCTAAATTCAAGCGGTATTCGATTTAAACAAATACAGAGCTCTCGAAGCTTCAGGTAGCAACGATCACCCAAGTAGATATTCTATTCTCTTTATTCCAACACCTTTAAAATATATACATTCTCCCTTGTCTACAGTGACTAATTAAATCATCATCAGAATCTCTGTTATCCTCATCATGATGGATCGATCACAGTCGCCGCCTATCACGGCCTGTCTATTTTTGAACTTTCGTTCTTATTTCGCCTTGGGAAGGCCCAGACCCACGAGCGAGGCCGCTTCTTCGATAGATCGTTCTCCATGTGAATGATACTCTTTTGTGATCTCGGCCACACGACGGCTGCTGGCCAGGTATACTGTGAACGTGTCGAGCCTAGAATATTCGACGGAAGTTCAAAGAAAGACACTTGTTAGTGACATTGCATAATGCTTGCACTACGTGAGGTCAAAGAAAGACACTTATTTGTGACACTGCATAATGCTTGCCCTACTAAACGGCCGGGTAATATGTGTACATATATATATATATATATATATATATATATATATATATATATATATATATATATATATATATTACCTATGTCTAATAACTGGCGTAACGACCGCTGCATTTCCAGAAGTCATGTCGATTCATATTGCTTTTCCTGCATTAACACTACTAACCAATCATAGGATTGCAGTGCTGGTTCGCTCATCTCACCTGTTAATCAGCTCCTGCCGTTGCAGGCAGAGTCTCTCATCGGTCTCGCGATGTTTTCTGGCGGTGGCCAATGTGAAACGCACTGCGGGATTGTCCTTCATTTTCATCTTCGCAGGCAACTGGCGTCGCAACTCCGCGTAGAAATGACGCAGAGAGCGAACGCCTTGCGCCGCCGAGGCCATCCTCTTTTTCTTGGCCAAAGGGACCCTTTCTGCAGATCGTGATTATGAGCTACGAAAAAGAGGATTCACGAATAGCACAAGTATGGGGTTAGAATAATTAGTTGACATATGAATTTTGATTGACGGGGTAATATTATAATAGCTATTATAATATCAGCAAACTGTTTTAAATCTTTGTTATTTTTTGATGATTGCTTAAAAATCACCTATTTTAAATGATCGTTTCTAACTTGTTATTATCTGAATGTATTACATTGGCAAATGTTCTAGGAACTCGAGATGCCGTCGTTGGGCCGATGATGCCGCTGGGCCTTATGCAAACGATACCTTTATACCGATAACTTGAGAGATAACGAATGGTAACGATTTCAGAAAGTCTCGACCGCCATTAATTACAAGATTGGTATTGCCAACTGTTAAACAAATACCATTGTGGTAATATACCGAGCATAGAAAAAATATGCACTCTGTTAATAGTTCCTGAACAATACAGCAGTTCTAGAGATGTGACGCGCAAGTGTCAATTACGATTTAGGGCAAACTAGACGTAAACAAGAAACTGACAAACGATAAAAATCTCACATTCTCTAAGAAATTGCCAATTCATTACAGACATTATAACATTGCCGGAATAAGCACAAGATGCAATTAGGTGGGCATACTAATTGCCTCGAACCGTCATATTCCACATCAGCTGAACTAAATACAATAACAACAAGTGTTGTATTTTGTAATTTTTTCGATCAATATTTGTGATTAAATAATAACGTATTAAGGCAGCATCACTGCCAAATGTATGACCATAGCATGAAATAGTTAAATGAGTTCGTCCATCAGCGACCCCCGTTTCAATCAATTGGCCTCGGTTTATGCCATCAGATAACTATGCGTTCAGTCGTTTACTTACATTGGTTGCACTCGCGGGTAAATCGAACACATGTCTATCGTCATGCAACGATATGACGGTTTAGTTCATCCTCTGCGCAGAAAGGTCAGAGAGAGAGAGAGAGGGCCAAATAACAATAACAAACCGTTCTTCAGTAAGGCGGCGCGCAAATTTGGATGTGTGGACCTCGTAGCGGAACATGATGAATGCCTTGTCATTCGATAGTACTTGGTGACAAACCACGCATAGCTAGATAGGTGTCGCACAATGACCCGCCGGGATTCGCTTCTCGTAAGGATCTTACAGAGTTTACACGTGTTTCACAGGGACCACACAATGGGCGTCTTAATTAGAAGCACAGCTGAAGTCACATTATAAATGTCAGAACTCTAGTATAAGCGTGAAATGATATTGATAATCATATGCCCGAAATGGTAAAGGTAACGGGTTTATTGGTTTATTAAAAGAGCTGCAATTTTACAATGCTTAAGCAATGCTTAATGCTTTACAATGCTTAACGGTCGTCGTGATCAGTTTAGACAAAAATAATACGATAGCACAATTTTAGCTGTGTGCGTACGTCTGGACTCAAACTTAAATATGTACATATTTGTAATGCACTTAGTATATTTACACGAACGAGTATTTTATACATATAAAAACAGTGCAGAGTAATTTAGAGATGTTCAGCGCATGTCTATTTGTCAACTGAAATAGCAGCGTATCGCTTTGCATTGAAAAAAAATCTGATTTATTAAACACGCGTATTGGTGGAACGGTAGAATTACTTGACTGTCTGCCAGTGCAGATTAGAATCGTACAGGGCGCGTAATCAGATATTGGTTTTGAAACAATTGCAAACACTTTCCAAAACGTATTATCGGTAAGAGATGCTATTTACCTAGGGTTTCATAGATTTGGACAAAAAACACGTTGTTCGGCCAAAGGAAATCTTGCATTAGGGCTTTATTCCGTATAAGTATAATCTGAGATACATAACTCTAGCATTTGCTGTACATGGACGGTATCGGGCATGTCCCTTCGAGTTTGCAAAACGCTCCCAACTTCGGTGGTCCACGCCTTTGGTTTGCGATGGGTACCATCATACACACTTGTGGGGAAATCTGCACGAGAAGCTGAGAGCCCATATGATCTCCCTGCAATAGGCACACATACAGTACGCAGCGGATGAAAAAATGGCATTTGTCCTTGCTTCAACGAATTGTTATATATATATATATATATATATATATATATATATATATGTATATGGTAGTAATAGGCAATCTAACCACCATCACAATGGCTTTTAATAGCCAGATGGGATCTTATATCAATGCAACTATCGTGCCACAATGCCGGTGTTGTGATCAATTGATACCCTATAGGGACTTCTGTTCGGTATTATTGCCAACCATTTACCTATTATTAAAGTATTTTTAAGCTCAGCTATGTCTCTATGTGACTGGCCTCGGAACCATCTTTCTTATCATCTTTCTTTATCTGAAGATTCTTGCCAGGTACGAGTAAGGAAGAGAATAAGCAATGGTAGCCCCGAGAGGTCCTCATAGTAATACCTAAAAGGTCAAGAGCTGAGGCCTGTCAGATAGGGGAACAGATGAGGGTCAGCTCGAAAAACAGTTTTTTTGGCCTCCTTTGAGTATTACTTTCATGGACTTAGTATCGGGGCCACTTTCAGTTATTTTTGAAACCTATAACTTAGATGACACATCTCGAGCATATTCAAATCGAAACTACTATTTGCCACGCAGGAGAAAATACAGGGTGATCCATTGTTACCACAACTTTCTACCAAATTGGCATTATTGAAGAATTGCACTCCACACAATGTTGTCGAAACGTGTGCTATCGAAAATGCAATATTTCAAGACTCAATATGGGGAATTACTTAGTCAATGGGAGACGTTAATAAGCTGTGGAAATTAATGTGAGTCGAGAGATTTTGTGTGCATTCACATATTTTTAAATGAAAACTTGTAGCATGGATGCATTCGTATCCAGGCTACATTTGTCGCAGCATACATACGATTAGAATAAGTGGTTTCTATTGTGTTTACCACAAATCTGCATCATTTCTACTACAGACGAAGTTGTGCCAAGTTGCGAACAAGTGTTTGAACCAAACGAACAGACGATTATGGACTGTTTACATTGACTTCATATTCGGTGAATAACCTAAAGCTAACTACGAGTTTCCCGTTGACTTACAACTTTCTTCGCACCGACGGCCTTCACCTGGTCCTCACTCAAGTCCCATCTGTATACCACCCAGTTACGGAAGATGCTATTGCACTGCTTGAATATGGGGTCACTCTCCATGTCATCTTCGGGTCCCGCGGTACACGGCGGCGCATCGAGCTCGAGCTGGGCTGAGCACACGGCTACAACCGCCAAAATAATAATGAACCTCATTCTCGATATGATGGCTGGTACACCTGGAACAACAGTCTCTCAGAGTCAGTCACTAGACGGCCATTGTTTCGAACCGTATTCTGTAGCATTCTCGAGCAGAGCCTCAGGTGGCTATTTCGCGTGGCATATTTTTTTAAGCAATATATTATTACATATCAACTCAGATTTTAATTGTATACCAAATATGAGGCAACATGTTTGTACGGTTAGGGGCTAACGACACGGCGTTAGGGAGTAGTTTGTCAAAAGACAAGCGCTCAGTTGGTCTTTATTGACCTTTGGTCAGGTGAATATTGTCACATGGCAACGGTTAGCGACTCTGAGAATGGGGTGACACATGTTTACTGGATGTCCGCTTATTATATATATATATATACATGTATACTTTAAACAGTCTTTGGTATATATACAACTAGGGAATGGTTAAATTGTAATGAAAATCTCGAAACAGTTGACGCATACTTGCTCTCAAATGCGTCGAACATCCAACAGGTCCAGTCACTATCCGGAATAGATTCGTGAGATCAACGTCAGTTCACTGAATACGTGAACTACCTTGCTACCATGCTAAAAGTTCGTACATTCATACTGACCTACCGTTCTTGGCCTTTGACGTCCGGTGGCTTGCTCAAGTGGAAAGAAAATGAGGAACTTCTATTCCAATCGCTTTTTATAGCGCCATTTGTCAAGGTCGTTTACTCTGTATAGAGTTGTCGTCGAGGGCGATTGCTTATTTCAAAGAATGCTGTCATACGCTTACATTGGTTCGTGTGGACGAGCAGCAGGTGATACCCTCAAATACCCCTCTCTCTCTCTAACAGTCATTTTTTTTTGCGCTATCACAAATAGATCGAGCTTGAAGAGGATCAATTAATTGCACTTCTAGAATCGGCGAAGCTCTCACAGAGCACTTTCTGCTCGAATTTTAAGCGAAATTTAAACGCATGTTTCGTATCTAGTCTGTATTTTGTGCAAAAAATGAGTGAAAAACTAGTAAACATCAAATCACGAACATATATATATATATATATAGCTCGAAAAAGTAATAGCATACCTGCTCGAAACATATGTGCCTGCACTTCCCTTAGGTACTGTGCATGCCTAAGCATCCACTTTCAAACAATGGACGTATACACAGTACATAGAATTGCGCTGCACTCCGCGCAGAGCCTGGCGTGATCCCTTCCCCAAATCTCGATTCGTTCTGGTATACTGCCGCAAAAGTACTCGCTCACATCGTTGAAGACCGCTGCCAAAACAGAAAGAGCGACGGCCGCAATTCAATTCAATTGTACTATAGTACACTTGACAGATGCTCTCATTGCAAGTATTCATTGTAACGGTTGTATTTTCTACAATTTGTCGTTATATGTGTGCAATCGGTTTCAAGCAATGTGGTAACACATATCAGGTATTCTCAGAAGAAATGTTCCAGAACAACACAGACCAGTTACAATCTACTAATAGCTTTGTTCAACTGCTACAATAATTCAGCTCCAAATATGTGTTGTAACATCTTAAGGATGAAATGACAAAAATGCCTTCTAGCAGTTTGCTAAATCCAGTTTCTTGACAGTCTCTGACAATGAAATATGACCGGTTGGCTGGTAGTGCGGTTTTTTGACATCGCGGTCTCATTTCGCTGGTCTTGGTGGCTATTTGCCCGTACCCCGGAGGCATCACACGTTGGCGACAGCATTAACGTGTGCTGGGCAGCTACTCGATGCGAGACAGCAGGGGAAACCTTGTCTACAAATGCATAGACATAATCCACTTTGACGGATACTTTGATATACTGCTGAAAGTATTGCAAAGCCGGGTGAAATTTCATTCAATCATTGAAATCTGTGAGTGTGACTGATTTGTCTCGTATCCTCCGGTCGGAAGAGAACAAGTGGAACCCAAGCGTCCACTCATTGAGTAAAGACGCTGAAGAATCGTGGGGTAATCCATCCTTGCCTATCTGCAGGGCCAATTCTCGGCTTGATTGACGCCCGTAAAGCCCATCTAAAGGCCCTTCAGGCGATCCTCATAGAAGGAGGATGGTCGAGCAACGCGAGGAGCATCTTGTCATCCTTGAACTTCACAGTCCACTCTCTAGCAGTTCGCAGACTCTGCCGTTGCAGGCAGAGTCTCTCACCGGTCTCGCGATGTTTTCTGGCAGTGGCCAATGTGAAACGCACTGCGGGATTGTCCTTCATTTTCATTTTCGCAGGCAACAGCGTCGCAACTCCGCGCAAAAATATCGGAAAGAGCGAACGAAAAGTGGATTCACGAATCGCACACGTATGGGGTTTTAGAGCAATCTTTTCGCATAAGCGTTTTGATTGACGTGGTATATTATAATAGCTATTATATTTGCAGGCTACCCTACTGAAATGGCAAGTTTGACCTCGAACAGAGGATTAGGTGTTTTTTTTTCAAATCGTTGTTGGTTTGGATGATTGTGGAAGAAGCATTGGTATTACACGTTTTTTTTGTAACTTGTTATTATATGAATGTATTACATTGCCAAATGTTCTAGGGGCTCGACATGCCGTCTTTTGGCCGATGATGCCGCTGGTCTTTATACAAATGAATACCGACAATGCGGCAGATCCCAAGGCAAAAATTACGAATTGTAACGCCTCCAGATAGCCTCGATCTTAGTATACAACAATTAGAGAGGTAGTTGGGTACAGGGTGTAAGGCCGAGGCTGTCATGATCCTGAGGGAGGCGATATCATTGTCTCTCTTGCCAGCGAGGGAAAGGTATTGCAGAAGGAAGGATCGTGCACGCTTGTCCCCGGCAAGGCGAGTTTATGCTAAACTCCTTCGAGGAATTTAGCAGTTAGGGGGCCATGGCCGCCTAAGATTTCGAAGGCTAGAGGCGAAAAGACGGCGCCGTGAAGGAGGACCGAAGGGTGACGAGCCCCTGGTGAGCCCCGGGGCCGCGCGGGGCAGTCGATCGAGCATCGCCGATTGATGCAACGGTTTAGGAAAGGCCGGATGGCCCAGTTTGCAAGAGGGACTCCGACGAGCTCAAGTCGTCACTTCGGGTGAGGCGGCTCTCTGGGGGTAAGCGCTAGAGCAAGCGCTAGATGGAGGCCACGGAGGAGACTTCGCGGGATTGAGGGCAAGACCGCTGGGCCCTTTGATGTGGAGTACTCGCTGGACGTCGGAGGCGACGATCGCCGGATCGCTTGTCTACGTTCCGTCATCCATGTACCAAAGCTGAAGGAGGGACACAAGGGACGCATCAAGCTGCCGAAGAGTTAGGCCTAGAGTTAGACCTACGTTCAGTAGCTCCCCCTGCTGAACCCCGTACTCGGAGCTGAGGATGGCGTGGTCCATGATCAGATGAGAAGGGCAGAAGGTAAGCCAGGTCAACCAGAGGAAAGAGGCCAGAGACGTGGTTGGCGACCTCCCACAGAACGATGTCCCGGCGGACCATGTTGAAGACGTTGCGAAAGTCGAGCTTGACCATGGCTGGGTAGGCGTGGATGGAGGCGCGCGCCCCATGAGCCACGACCTATATGTCAGACGGCAGGCCGCACCCCAACTGTGTTGAATCGACCACTGGGTGACGACGGTGTCTTTACCCCTCTCGTACTAACAGTATAAAGCGCAAAAGGGGCAGATCATAGATGTATTTGCGGACCCCGTGACAGAAAAGATCAGATCCTATGTAGCATAACCATGGAATTATATTGATAATCAAATGTCCGAAATGGTCGTGATCAGTTTACACAGATAGAATAGCTGGTCTGCCCACTTAATGTATTGATGTATCAATTTTGAATCAACAGCAAACCCTTTCCAAAATGCGTTATCATTGACAGCTGTTATTTTAGCTAGAGTTTCATAGATTTGGACAAAAAACACGTTGTTCGGCCAAAAGAAATCTTGAATTGAGAGTTTATTCCGTACAAGTCTAACCCGAAATACATAGCTCTAGCATTTGTTGTACATAGACGGTATCGGGCAGGGTCCTTCGAGTTTGCAAGCCGTTCCCAGTGCTGGAGGTCCCCGTGGGGTGTTTGAGACTGGTGCCACCATACACACTTCTGGGGACATCTGCACGAGGAACTGAGAGCCCATGTTATCTCCCTGTAATGGACACACGTACAGTACACAGCGGATGAAAAAATAGCATTTGTCCTTGCTTCAACAAATTGTCATAATAATCAACCTGATCGCACATTGTTTCCGGGCTCCTGTCTCAGATTGTTGATCTAACCACTACAATAATTGTTTATAAAGGCCAGCTCGAATCTAATCTCGATACAACTGTCCAACCGTAATGATGTTGCTGGTGCTGCTAAAAAATAGATTAAGTGTCCGCAATTGAATACCCGGGCTGCAAAGTGACTTCATATTCGGTGAATAACCTAAAGCTAACTACGAGTTTCCCGTTGACTTACAACTTTCTTCGCGCCGACGGCCTTCACCTGGTCCTCATTCAAGTGCCAGTTTGATTTGAGCCAGTTACGGAGGGTACTATCGCACTGCTTGAATACAGAGTCATTCTCCATGCCAACTTCGGGTCCCTCGGTACACGGCGACGCGTCGTGCTCGTGGTGATGAGCTGAGCACGCGGCCGCAACCGCTAAGATAATGAGGAACCTCATGGTTGCGATGGCTGGTTCACCTGAAACGAGTTTGTATATGAGAGAGCCATAGACTCAAGTGGCTAGTTCGTGTGTATTATGTTTAAACAATATACTATGACATGTCAGCTTGGAATTTAATTATAGACTAAACAAAGCAAGCTTTTAATTCATATTGATAAGGTTAACGACTAACGATACAGCATACGAGGATCGTTTCTCGAAAGCGAACCATCTCGGCGGTGCTCTATATCGTTGGCACTAACCGCGGGAAGGGGACAAGAATGACTGACCTTTGGCCAGTTGAATACTGGCACATGGCAACGGTTAGCGACTCTGAGAATGAGGTGACACAGGTTTACTGGATGTCCGCTTATTGTGCGTTTTCCAAACGATTCATATGTATATATATATATATATATATATACTACAACTATAGAATGGCTGAATTGTAATGAAAATCTCTAAACAGTTGACGCATAGTTGCTCTCAAATGCGTCTAAAAACATGCGTCTAAAAAATCCAACAGATCCAGTCATTATCCGGAATAGATTCGTTCGATCAACGTCAATTCACTGAGTGCGTTACTACCTTGCTAAAAGTTCGTGCATTCATACTGACCTACCGTTATTGGCTTTTGACGTCCGGTGGCTTGCTCAAGCGGAAAGAAAATAAGGAACTTCTATTCCAATCGCTTTTTATAGAGCCATTTGTCAAGGTCGTTCTCTCTGTATAGAGTTGCCGTCGACGGCGATTGCTTATTTCTAAGAATGCTGTCATACGCTTACATTGGTTCGTGTGGACGAGCAGCAGGTGATACATTCAAATATCTCTCTCTCTCTAACAGTCATTTTTCTTGTGCTATCACAAATAGATCGAGCTTGAACAAGCTTCCAGTCCTGTGCGCCTGCACTTCCATTGGGTACTGTGCATGTCATAACTATAGTATCCACTGTCATGTAGCAAGCACTCGATGTAAGAATCCACATAGACTTCTACTGCACTCCGCGCAGAACCTGGCGCGATCCCTTCCCCAAATCTCGATTCGTTCTGGTATACTCCCGCAAAAGTATTCTCTCACATCGTTGAAGACCGCGGCCAGAACAGAAAGAGGGATGGCCACAGTCTTAACCAATTGTCTTCCAGGGTCGGTTCTTCGCAAAGATTCTCGTTACACAATGGAGCCATCGTGGGTCCATAGGTGCACACACACACACACAGTCAATTCAATTGTACTACAATACACTTGTGCACGCTCTGATTGCGAGTATTTATTGTAACGCTTGTATTTTCTACAATATGTCGTTATATGTGTGCAACCGGTTTCACGCAATGTGGTAACATATCAGGTATTCTCAGAAGAGATGTTCCAGGACAACACAGACCAGTTACAATCTACTAATAGCTTTGTTCAACTGCTACAGTAATTCAGCTCCAAATGTGTGTTATAACATCTTAGTGATGAAATGACAAATGTATCTTCTAGAAGTTCGGAGAATCCACTTCGCTGACAGTCTCTGACAGTGAAATTTGACCAGTTGGCTCGAAGTGCGGTTTTGGCAACACGGTATCCTGCTGGCTCGAACTTGGTAGACAGGTCAATATGGACATTAAGATTAACGCGACGTCTAGGCTTCACCCCTAGGTCAGCATTAACAGCGGGCAGCCACTGCAGAGGCGAAACGTTGTCTAGAAATTTAGGATATAACAATAATAATAATGTATATAATCCAAAGTATTGCTGAAAGTATTGCAAAGCCGGGTGAAATTTCATTCAATCATTGAAATCTGTGAGTGTGAAGGCGATAATAATAATAATAATGGCAGTGTTCGAACTGAGCTGATGCTGGTCCAAATATTTTTAAATTAAAAAAAAAAGGTAAATGACTCCTGAGATGGCGATCGAAACGGAAGGCCTCTACTTTGCACTTACAATGTTTGCTATCGATTTGATCGAAGTTGCCGACATTTATCGATATATTTATGTTTATTTGTCCAGAAGCGTTCTCTTCTTCAGTCTGGCTAACTCTTCATATGATCCATATATTATTACCGAGTGAGCTACCGAGAATGTTCTGCGCTGTGTGGCTGTTGTTTTCAACCGATGTGTGTTTGTGTGCAAGCCTACGAATGCTCATGCATAGAGGCAATGAAAGACTCAGGTCAGCCAATTGCTGCGTAGCAGACAAAGGTTGCGGTTTTTTTTTGGAGATTACTACCATGACTATCCGCTAATAACAGTGGACTCGTTATTATTTGCTATAATCAAGTATTATGATATGTGGCGATAAGCCGCTCTTGAAAGCCGGTATTGCCATCTCATCTCTCGGGATTTCCAATTTCGTGTACGAGTGTACCCGGGGCGCTTATGAACACGTATAGCAATGTCTCGTAAAACATCTTAAAAAGATACATAAATTCCCCCTGCGATCAATTGGACAGATATGGTACTGTTCGGCGGCAAGACGCGGTTTGAGATGTTTTCATTCATGGACATGTTCTTTTGTGCGGTACAAGTACCCTTTATATAGAATATGTGTGGTATATACTTAACGCGTTTACCTTGTCTGTCAAGCTCAAAAAAAAGGTCGCCTCTTCCCAAAGTCCAAACGTTCTTACAATGCAAGGCGTGGAAGTGGTAAATAAGTAACCTCTGGCTTACTTCAAGTATCGGACAGAGGGTGGACATTGAGCAACGAAGCCCAATGCCAATATCGGCTTTTGTTTTTAAGAGGACTCTACAATGCTGAACGGAGAATCTTATCACTTCAATAGGGGCCGCTTGTATTGCATGCGTACATAGGCTCTCTCGCCTGCGGATTTCCAATATATATATATATATATATAAGCTCTCAAAGGACACTAAAACAGGCAAGAAACCATAGTTACGATGGATTTTTCATAACAAAACCTGCAGCCCTTACTCAGTAATAACAGCACATGTTTGCGTATCACCGTGTCGCTTCATGCGATAGGTCGAGTTCACAAAGCCTCTTAATTGTATGCTGATCCTTGGACCTGTTTTTTTTTTCAAAAAAAAATTTTCAACCTTTATCGATTATATATATATATGACACTTTGTAACTTTGCCCAAGTAGCCCTAGTGAGCCACCCTAGCACCACCGGTTCGAATCCCGTAAGACGCATATGGTTTGTAGTACTACGAAAGTAGTTCCGAACCACTGCGTAAGAAACAACATCCCTACGGTTGAAAAAAAAGGATGTCAAATGTTTGTAGCTATGCTCGAGTGCCACATGTGTACGAAATCCAGGTTTATCAGATGGACTCCTATAACGTAGATTTGATTTACCTAACGTTGAGTTATTCTCGAGAACGATTTGCATTTGGTCACCAAGGCATACATACACCTTAGGAAAGTATTAAAAATCCCTTAAGGTAAGTTCAAATTCCTCATAAAGCTTGTCTATGTGATCGGTCTTCCCTGTTTCTTGTGTCTTGAGGATCGGATACAACTAATGATAAAAGACATAAACGTGACTTACTTATGAGGCTATGCCAGTTGTGCTACATAAAATTTATAATCATTAGGAAATTAGTGAAAACAACTTGGAGATGTCAAGGTTAAGATAAATGGTTTCGCTAATTTGGAAATACCCAGGGTGTGGGTTCCCTATCATCTCGAACTCATTAAGCTATCCCTAGAGACATCGTTGATCATTTCTCGAGTAGCAGTTAGGACTTCTGACCTCTCGGGCTTATAAGAAAGTTTCTTACAGCGTGCAAAACGAACATCCTTCCGAACTGAACTGCTCTCTTCACATCTACATCTACCTGAATGTTAACTATTGTCTAAAACTCAATTGTACCCGGTGTCCTGACAAAGCTGATTAACTTGATAGAATATATATATATATATATATATGAGGGTTATACCATACTCAAAGATAAATGATTATCTCCACAGATAGTCGCTACTATTATAGTTATTAAGTATTATTGCCATTAAATATTACAACTCCGTTGATCTTTCAAAGATTGCTCAAAGTTTTTTTTATTTTTGCATAACAGTGTAATTTATATCCCAAGGATAGGTATCTCCACTGTAGCAAGACAGGACTATTATCTATGGAAAAAACTCTAAAAGCTCCTACTGTTTTCGGCTATATCCTGAAACATAGTACCAAGATTCGTTAGAATATCCCTAACCTGCTCTGCAACACAATTTGATAACGTTTTTATATATTTGTTGTTTTATTCTAGTTATCCTTTCCAAAGAGGTAATGAATCAGTTCCTGCCTTATGTAGGCTTCCAATCTAGTGTACTGCTGAGTCCTCAGGCCGTCGTGTTCAAATATTCTTCGAAGCTAGCACGGATTCGCCTATCTTCTAATAGGAACAAAGTGAATTAGTGGGTCGAGTCTCGATATGGGAGGCAAAGGGTCGCCACAGACTCTCACAGAAGGCATACTCCGCTCCCTCCACGTCTTCATTTTTGAAGTAAATGTCTTTCATTTGAAACCAGTGTTCCCTACCAGAAATGAACATACGATACGGACTTTGAGGGAGATCACACAATTAACATCACAACAACTATAATACTACCACGGTACGTGTTTCGGCCGCTCAAGCAGATCGTACGTATGATCTGCCCAAGTAAATATTAGACGTGGATGCACGCGCCTAGATAGATACATACAGGACGCAAAGCGCAGATGAGTGATGTTCGAGTGACGAGGGTTGCCTTTCAGTACAATTGATATCCGTTCGCATTTGGAGAGCCTATAATCCTGCTTTAAGCGAACATTCCTCCTCGATCGTCGACAAATGTCGATGCGGGCGTTGCGTTTCCACGCCCTTTGTGCATGCTAGGAACGTTGAACAGAAAGCTTACCTGCTTCGTGCTTAGGTAGGTGCTGCTACCTATAAGACCATGATAATAATAATAATAATAATACTACTAATAATGGTATTAGTTGCCCAGCAGCAGTATATACGTATATCGTTGAAAGTGTTAGGGGGTTTTTGCCCAGTGACGAAGATGCTCGCAGGTAAACGAATGCGAAGGAGACATTGAGAGAAGAGATAGGCCCTTAGCATAGGGTGATTTTAACAGGTAGAGGCGTTTCGTCATCCACGTCAACCGTGCCCTGGATCAGCCCACTCTTTCTATGGAGACTGGAGTGTCTCTGAGAGAAGGGAGAACTTGCGTTACCAACAGAAAACAACTGCGCCGGCACAGTTAATCCTGCTTGTATAGCAAAGGGGTGTGTTTTGCCACATTTCTATCAACTTGTTATGATTTGCCCGCTGCCCGCGTCTTCTCTGCGGTCGCCGCCTGCTCCCGAACATCCTGTTCAGTTTGGCTGTCGCCCGCCGTTTCATCATTATCGTTCGATTTCGCTAGAACTAGATCGTTGTTCGATTGTTCCGCATCCATCTCGGCGTCCTCGGTCTTCTTTACCTTTGTCTCAACTCGTTTGCTTCCCATCATGGCTAGACGTCGCGTGGTGTCGGTCACCGAAGGTGCAATAAACGCTGGCATTGGCTGGTGTGCAGCCATCGGCTGATTTCCCATGAGACCTGTCGGCATCCGCGAGTGAGGATTCATCGGCCCACGATACGGCTGCATCGGGAACATGTTCGTGGGGGCACGCATTGCCATCGCGGGTGGCATACGGGTTTCAATAGGCATGTTAACGGCGGTGGCTAGTCTCTGACTGGCCATTGCGGCTAGTGGAGACATTGACATTAGGGATGATCCGATCTGGGGAGCCATCCTGATCGGTTCGTTCATTGATCCGTCGTTAGCACCAGCCATCATCCCGCCAGCTTGCCCGTTATCAGCCATGTTTTTCATTATGTTCATTATCATCATTTGACGCATCATCGTAGCCATCATTGCTGGATTCGTTACAGGCATCGCCATTAGAGGCATCGATGCCATCATGTCCTCCGTGCCAGCCTTATCAGCTTGGCCATGTACTCCGTTCGGCATCATAATGCCCATGGCCATTGGACCCATCATTGGCGGCCTTGTGTGGTGCATCTCGTGGTGCTGGATCACTGCAAAAGTGAAATAGAAGGTAAAGGTAAGGTGAGGTAGAGCTTTATTAGTTGATTAAAGGAGCTGCAATCTCACAATACTTAAGCTCTCTTCCATATGTGAGAAGATGAGGAGGAATCGTTGTAGAAATTGAGTTTCATGTTTCTAGAAATCTGCCCCATTCGAGATGATACGCCGGTAACCAAGCCACTTACGGCTCAGTAGGAGCGAAATAGATCCCGTGTATTGCGGGTTGTTCACAAGATAGAACGCGATCTCGAACCCTTGCGTAACTCATAATTGCTAGTACTGTTCCTTCGTTTCGTCTGTGACTGGTCGGGTTTAGATTACACTTGAGAGGCAAACCTTACAAAGTTGTAACAGGCCGTTACATTAGCTAGTGAGCCCAGTACGCTCTGGGATGCAGATCGATGATACTTACTATGCATGAAGTCATTTGCGTGAGCCAAATCCATTTCGTGTATTTCCACCTCGCCTCCATGGTGGAAGTCCGTCAGATGGTGCGAGGCGTGCGAAACGTGGCGAGCGTGATTAGCCGGTATATGATGGTGGTGGTGGCCATGATGGCCATTGTAGCCTTTTTTCGAAGCCTTCTTCGCTAGCTTCATACTAACGTCAACACAACATGAAGACAATACTCGTAAATAAGCTATTTTCTCTTTTGATCGCAGGCCAAATTCGGATTGGCCAATTTGCCTTGTTGCTACATAGGTTTTTGACTCGCTCAAGCTGGAAGTAACAGCCGACGATTTTATCTCAGGCGAATGTAATGAAATATCCTCGGAGCTGTTGACTATGAGTTTTGAGCTTTCTTGTTAAGATTGCGTATACCTCATACTGATTTGATAGACTAACAATTTTCTATTACGATCGATAGCTAACATTAACTATATAGCTTTCCAACGAAGTTGTTCAACTGCATTCGCCTGTAATAGTTAAAATGTTTATACTAAATGAAACACGTGTTTTTGTTGTTGCTACGTTTGCCGAATGCGATTACGTCGAAAGGATGGCCATCCGAAATTGTTAAAATAATTATTTGTTAATCTGTGTCGTATGTCAATGTTCCGCTCCGAGTTAAGGCTGTGACATATTCTTCACAACTATAAAATTTCTGGCTGACTCCGGCGTTGCATCAATTTGCCATTTCTTAGAGTGCAGCTGTTATTACTATGACGATATAACCCCAACGCGTGTAGCCTCCTCTCAGTTATCTGTGAATATTGTTTCGTTTCATTGCAGCCTACAACAGAAAACGTACGTATTACATCGCATACATAGAGGCACTTAAAACAAGTGTCGCTATTACGACGTGATTCAAATATCATCGAATACGATAGTTTTGTTGTAGAATACATTAACTGTATCTGTAACCTAGCTAAAAAATCGTTTCCATCATTCATCTGTTTTTGTTTATCTTCTCACTGCGTCACATTCAGTTTGAATATATATATATATATATATTTTTTTTTTCTATTTTCAGAGAATTTATAAGACGTAGCTCGTAGACGTAAGACGTAGAATGGCACCGAAATTGAGACACTTCAGTTGCTATATTTATATTTAGATGAAATGTTAAGTGCATGGGGGCGCGACTTCGTGGGCGAAGTGTATCTGCCAAGCAGCTCCGGAACGAATGTCTTCCGCGATAGACACGAAATACCGAAGCTGCGTAGGAAGCTGAACACGCTGCTCGAGGTACGAGCATCGTACACTATCGTGTGTCGGGTTCTCCATCAACGCAATGATCAAGCGGCCACATCTAGGTAACCGGAGGTGGACTCCGAATGAAGCTAGATCGTATTCGAAACGTATTTCGAAAGACGAAACGAACGCTCTCGAGGGCGATTCAGACAAACTAAAGGATATCCCACACAGAGGAGCTGTTCAATGAGCCAAGGCCATCACCTGTCGATAGTTCGCCGTCAACCTAACACCGTTCGTGAATCGATGTGTTATCCACTTGAGCACCAATGCCAGCTCGAGCCCGCTCAAGCTTCTCGCCTTCATCGAGCTGTGTATCATTTTCTATTTTGGAAAACAGGGAAACTATCTGCCTGTGAGCACAGACGAATATAGCAGATCGCAGTGCAGGCGGTTACGACCAAAGAGATACCATATGAACACGGTAGACAGGAGCAGTCAAGTGCAGGCGAGTCTTGGCCTGCCGGAGCATGGAATACTAGACAACTTTGGCAAACTGTCATCAACAAGCTGCAATGGGCTTGCCTTCGAAATATACGAGCTTTGTCTCGTGTAGGCCGTGGCCGCGTAGTGAACGAAGCTAATGGGGCGTGGTGCTAATTATCGAGATGAGCTGGTAAAATATCCACGAAGTTCGATATTTCGCGATGTCCACTCGAAATTGCGTAATTCTCGGTCAGGTGGCAATCCGACACTATATATCAATGCGTAGAGCATTTTATGGCTATATGATCAGATTTCTGTCAACCGATGTACCCCTAGTCACAATATATATCAGTTAGCCCCGAGATCGATATGCTAAATGAACCCATGGGTGCCCCGTATGGTATCCACTGTTTACATGTCAATGAGCCAGTGACTCTAGTACAAACCTCTTGAATGATTGTTTCTTCAAGAGAAATCCATCCACATTGTCGGCCACTACAACGAGAACAAATACACCAATTACGACAACAGCTAGCGTCCTCATGATGAACGCTAATTCAGCACTTCGCAGGCGAATTTGCGTGAATCCGCAGCGACTGTTATCTATCTGGTGGTCTTTGTCAGTATATCCTTGAGACAGAAACACCGGGGGCGTACAGTCTCTAGCAGCACTTCACAAATCGACGACGCCACAAAACACGTTGCTGGTCCTGTTGCAGCAGCTGCTGTTGCTGCTCAGAATGATTTAACATCACGTTGGACGTACCAATTTATTTATAGTTCCCACCATCTACTGAGTCTATAATCCATCTATAGTTCTCACCATCTTACACTTACCTCTATTACCATATTCGATTTCATCAAAATCGCTGGGTGCCGCTTCCGTGCATGGCTTTCCCTGCTTCGGGCAGGCAGGCGGGCGGGCGGTCGTGTTCGAGAGGAATTGACGAACGCGGACCGCCTCCCCCTGCTCTGGAGAGATAACCAGCGATCGGTATAGAAACACACGATGACAAGCCATGATCCCGAGATCCTATTCAAGCTATTTGGCTATCTTCGCAGAATGCAACACGAACAAAAATGTCAATCAGTGAGCGATCTATCTACGAACGCCAGCGGCGGTTGGTGGGCGGTGAATCGGCGATATTTAAGTGATGAAATATAACGGCAAGGAAATAATGCAATAGCTATATTTCGTAGACGCGCGCTTCGGCTCCCGTTGACGTCGCTGGGGATAAGTGCTCGATACATAGCTCATGCGATGCTATTGACGAGACGGGGGCGGCGGCGGCGGCGGACGACTGCGGAACAGTGAAGTTGCTGGAGCAGACAGGCATGCCATATCTCTCTCTCGCTTTGAATGAACGCCGCCTATGGGCCTGCACCAGACGATAGTCGCGCTCACAGAACCGGAGCGAAACAAACTGAGAAACGAGGCAAGAAATTACGCTGGGCTCGCTCGTCCTAGCAGCGGCAAGCAGTGTTATGAAGATGCAGAAGGCGACAGCAGGCTTCCGACCGACCGACCGGCCGGCCGTGTTTCGATCGGCTAATGTCGAAACAAGAAATCGCTGGGATGAGTGCGAAATATGGGACGAAATTGAAATGGCTTCGGATATGTTCGCAGTTATTTATTCCAACAATTACACTCTACTATTAGATAATGAAAATGCCGAAAGCAGTTGTACCGTGGACGTTAAATGTTGACTGTGGGTCAGCCCGGAAAATGTCGTTTGTTAGTTAGCTAAGTTAATGATTATATCAACGGGCAGATAGAAGCGGGCGTAAAAGATAGAGCGTAGCAGGGCAGCTATGGACGTCCTTCCCAGTTTCGTGTGTTGAGCTCGAATTGAAGAATTGCCCAATTACTATGTGTTGTTAATTTATTCTCTATTTGATATTTCGCCATAAGCGATAATGAGCAGAAGCAGGCTTTCGGTTGCCGCGAAAGAGTTAAGTGAACTCTTGAAAACACTAGCTGTGTTTTCTCTCAAATTCCTGCTATAGCGGTTAGTCGACGAGCATTACTTTCTCTAAACTTGCAGCCTTTCTAACCTCGTGCAACCTACAAAACAAGCTTTGCCTCTCGTTTTGTGGGGTCAGTGTGTGTGTGCCTTTCTTAGGTGCATTTGCAATTCGGGCAGTAACGCGGCTCGATCCGATTCGAAATCCCTGATCAATATTATGTAGCTAGTGACCCGTATACTTTCGAGTATGCAGCGATCTGTTCAATCTTCGCCCAGTGTTCGCCCAAGGTCGAAAACACGTGCGTCATTTCGTCTCGATCTCGCAGCATGATGTAATCAGCAGGTACAACAGGCACGCAGGGTGGAAGCGGCATTCAGTGATGATACACCATGCCGGCTGTCTCCTTATGGCGGGAACGTACTGCTCTGGTTAACTTCTGCTTGCATATTGTTCTAGCAGGTATAATCAACGTACACCAAACACTTCCGAGCGTACGCAACAGGGCCGATACACAACCACGTCACTTACCTCAAGTGCAGACGCCGAACAGTTGTTGTTAGCATGGAGCTATTTTCGAGTTAGAATCGCCCACTGAATATGTCTATCTATGGATTAGAACATATCTGACATTTACATACGTACTATTACATTTACGCATTGAGAAGTGAAAATCGGTCAGTGCTGTTCTCATCAGCGTTTGTGTTTTCAGCTGACCATATGCATCTGACGCCGTAGTTCTGATGTGATTTTCATGTAATTAATAATAGTGCTTCTGTGTAAGTACGTCATTCGAGCATATGCACACATATATATTGTGGGGTCGGGCAGAACTATTACAGTGGATGTCAATATGACAACACAATCGTCTTATACAAAACCTGTGCTAGCTCTCCAATCCCCATATTACGAGCGCAGTTATCATATTCTAATTATTATGGAATAATAACAATAATAATAATTATTATTATTATTATTGTTATGGAATCGTTCGTGGCGCATACGCCGCGTGCATCTCTGTAGTGCACGGGGTGCTTCGTAGTATCTAGTGTCTGGAGCGAATATATATATATATGATAGTTCGTTTTAGTGCGGTCTATATTTTAGGTTGACCTGCACAATTAGAGCAAATGCGCGAACGTCATGCACGATTTAGGAGCCCGTTAGACAGTTCAACGTTCCAATTAACTGAAATGTCAAGGTTGTTGTAATTTACACAACATAACATAAAAGCATGCGATATGCCGATCCGACGTTGAGGCTATCTTATCAGAGACAACGCAAAAGTGGTCTGTCCCAGATGTTTGTGTATTCGAAGTCGCTCGTAGCCGTTAGTATACGGCATTTGTAGAGCCTGTTTAACTCACAGCTCTTCCAAGCTTTATTAATAGAATTGTCAACACAATGGAAACCTCATGGACAACGCATCACGGATATCATACGATAAGGAGGTTATTTACGTCGAGCGACATTTCCAAGTACAGTAGCGCGCACGTATCGTTGCTAGTACAATCGGCGTATTAATTTGCAGGCGCATGGTAGACCAAGTACGTCAAACAGGAGGAGCGTGCTGAAAGACTAAATCAGGAAGGCACAAACAGATCGACCACAAGCATATCTCATGCCTGTGGTCTTGCAACACACGATCATCAGGGTGATCTAGATTGAGTTACAATAGAAGGTCAACCAGTCTGGCCTCCGTGAGCGTTCAGGTACCGACACAATCGCGCACGCTGTTACGAAGGCTGAAGATTGCGATACGTGGCGAATATTACTGGGGTTTTTGTGCTACCAAGTTCTAGCAAGATACGAGTAAGGAAGAGAATAAGCAAAGGTGGCCCCGACAGGTCCTCATAGTAATGCCTAAAAGGTTAAGAGCTGAGGCCTGTCAGATAGGGGAACAGCTGAGGGTCAGCTGGAAAAAACAAAAAGTTCTAGCAAGATCCCGAGTTATCGCCTAAGGCCAGAAGCTAAAGCTGAATAATTCATCTAGTTCGCAGCTACGCGACAGAAAATGTACACTACAGTTTAACTGATCGCGCCCCCTCTCTGTCGAGATTAGCACAGCGTCATTAGCATCTGAGTTCGTCTTTACTAATAGAAAACGCCTACTGAACCCAAGAAATTTTTTTACCTCTAAAGTGAATTTTACCTCGTAGTTACTTTGCTCATATTTAGCATATATAGCAGACGCATGTATCTAAATGCACTTGAAATTAACAGCTAACAAAGGTTATAACGCCGCTCCCAAATGCTGCCTTTGATAAAGGCGGTGGAATATGAAATTTCGCGAAACGCCTCGCGGTGAGGCAGCACTGAAGCAGACGATAGCGTAAGATTCCGTTCCATCGCGCGCGTAAAGAGTCTCTTCACACTTCACACCACTCTACATAGGCGACTCCCAGAGGGCTCAATACGCTCTTGGCTGTGCTTGCTTTCTATTTTTGGAACGTTGGAATCATGTCTTGGGTGCACACGCTTGATTCCCCTTTTTTTTTAAAGAGAAAACGTTCGCTTTAATTTTGATCGAATGTCGACTCAAAAGAACATATATATATACTCTTGGGGTTATATATATATATATATATATATATATATATATATATATATATATATATATTTGTAATCATACGCTAGCTCTTACCTTAGGGTCGATTTCGTCTCGCCCCTTCAACAAGTTTTTTGTTATTTTGGGACAATCTGCAAATTCGAAGTAAATACCTATACACCAATATAATATGCGTGCAAATCGGATTGCTATGTGAACAGCGCGCCGGGGCGGGGGTTGAAGCTACAGGGGGTTACAGTTGAATACGAAAGGGAAAAATAAGCAGATTAACAGCCGTTCGTATACTGTAAATATTAATTCGTATATCGATTATTAAAATGTATTTTGTGGCTCGACAGGGATGGCACTACACGAACGTCTTCAATTATCTTGCAGTCGTTTAACAACCCGAAAATGGTCTCTTATTATTTAGTATTGTTATCGGTTTCGTTAAACAATAATATAGACCATTGTGTTGTTGGGGTAGGCGGCTATTGCAGCATACAATTGCTATGTTATGATGCAATCAAGTGTCCAAATCTCCAAGGTGAATATTAACTGATTATTATTACTATTATTATTATCATATTTTACTTATAATTAGATTAGCTTAATAGAGGTATCATCAATGTGCCTTCTTACCTAAGCGCGCCGCGCGAGCTCTGTCCGAGGGGCTGACGCGGCGCTGCCAATTGAACAACCTCGAGCTCTGCGCCGCTTCCCTCTGCGAAAGACGGCACACCGAGTGTCGTTGCCTACGTCAAATATGCTGACCTCGTTCCTTCTAGCGGGACCTCTTCACAAGGTCTAATCAAATATTACCTGAATAAGCACCTTTGACAGCGACGCCGGAACGAACTTCGTCTCGAAGCATATCGCCTAATTGGACTAATTTGGAAGGCGACAAATTTAAAAATAGAAACAAAACACGCCACTATTCACGGACACATGAATAGGACATTGTGCTCATTTCACAGGTTCACTCGCCGGTTCCGCTCATTTCACAGAACGTGGGGAACAACTATTGATGGTCGTTTAGGTGACGCTTCGCCTAGGTGCGCTGTGTTCAACCTCCAGGCTCGTGAAGCCAGATCACGTTATCGGAACCTAAATAGATCAAGCTTTGGCCTGCAAAGCAAACACGCCGTCTTCGCGCCATCGTTCAAACCGTGGAAGGTAACAACTACTCCGGGCAACTGACTCGGCCTAAACTCTATTTGCAATGTGCTTTGCAACGATCGTTTCTCGAGGCAGAGGGACTCGGCGCTGGGTTTCAGCACTAGCTGTCTCACGCGGCACTGCATAATCAAATTGAGCAATTTCAGCAAAATTGGTATGGGCAGGCGGATGTCGTGCAATATACAATTCTTCCTTGGGAAACCTAGAAGTAAACTCTTTCGGTCGGACTCTCAGCGCCTTCAACATTTAACGTCCGCGGTACAGCTGATTACCGGCATGAGGCTTCGTGAGACGCAGGTCCGTTTCAATGCAAATTTGCAACGCTGGGGATCGAACCCGTTGTCTCATTGGATTGCAAGGCGCAGACGAAGGCACCACGCTACCAAGTCGCCGGACCCCTTAGAATGCACAGAAAATCGTTAGGGCCTGTTTATCGATTTTGGAGACAAACCAAACAATGTATTGGGCCGCCCTATTTGAGCCACACAGACTATGTCGCTACCTGAGCCACCTGTCCTGATTTACCCAATGAGTCAGACGAACACGTTCTCCGACGCCTTCCTTCCGGTTCGAGCCCCGCTGCGTGACAGATATAAGAGAGCTTAAGCATTGTGAAATTGCAACTCCTTCAATAAACAAAAATATGGCTTTACCTTTACCTTACCTGTGCCAAAATGTACCTACTCGAAAAAAATACGTATACCTAAATTTGATCCGTTAAAAGCTTGATGTACTGCACAGTACATCGCTTTTACGAATGCTTGTATCGAGCTCTTACCGAGTTTTTGTTTTCAATAAAATCGTTTCTTGGTTTGCACCAGACAACCCTATGCTCCCCGTTACCGCTACGGTGTACGTTATGCTCATTTGATGCTTTTGCCGTTTGTTGGTACAGGTTTGAGATGATTTTGATTTTAAGGAGCTGTACTTATCTATGTGGTTTTTTCCTAAGTCTTTGGCTGTAAAAAGTCAGAGGCCGCAGGTTCGAGTCCCGCTGCGAGGAGAACTTAAGCATCGTAAAATTGCAGTTCCTTTAATAAACCAATGGAACTTTATCTCACCTTAGTTTCACCTTCACGTCTATATTACGGAATATAACAAGGAACTTAGGCAGAACAAGGTCGCCTGCGTGAGAAGGTCATAGACAAGCTAAGGGTGTTGGCGTGCTACTAAGGTTTAGGCTACGAGAACATGGCCACTGGCCCTACCTGGTCGGTACTTATGTTGAAAGGTGTTGGCGCTAGGGGGCGACATCCACGAGATATGATTCAAAACATTGGTCAATGTCTACATTTTCACATATATGGTGCCTGTGCGCGTACATATTTTACTAAGAAACGAAACACGTACCGGTGTCTATCCATGCTTTCCGGTAAAATATAATAATGTGACCGATTATTCTCTGCCTTTTCCCTACGATCCGAAGGGGAGAGCCAGCAAGAACACAGGAACCAAAATGGGGAAATATGACCAGTTTAAACGTGGGATGAGTCAATGTATTTTTAAGAATCTTTGCAGTTCTCTATCATCTTTCTTTATCTGAAGATTCTCGCCCCGTCCTCATAGTAATACCTAAAATGTTAAGAGCTGAGACCTGTCAGCTGGGGAAACAGCTGAGGGTCAGCTCGAAAAACAATTATTAATCTATTTTTAAGAGCTACAGAGCTCAAATCCATCGTGGGCATACGACTTCATGGCTAAGATATACGCCACAGTAGTGTGCGACTGCCATTCACTAACAGCCCCCCCACATCTTGAGCGCTTGGGCCATGATTCGTGACTGACTTCAATCCTATATGTCTATCTAGAAACGTCTACCTTATCATATATGACATTGTCAATGAAATTAGCTTCTCAGCCTCAGCGCATCCGCGTTAACACTAACGTTAAAAAGTGAAATCTCAGGTTGAAACAGGAAACATCGGATTAGTTAGCTTGCATGCGTTATACGTGAGCTATTTCGAGACAATTCAATCCAATTGTACCAAGAGCAAAAAAATAACACCTATAGTGCCCTCGGGAGCGTTTATTACATTTGTCTAATCGAATTTCGAGCAACAACCCCGTCTCGTAGTCTGATGCGATCAGAGGTCGGATACTTATCCGATTATCGTAACCGCATCGAATGCGTTCCAGTTCAAAAAAATCCAGGCGAACAGTCTGCCCACGTCGGTATAATGTCAAATATAGAACTTTCAGTTCACATACTTTTCGTCTAAGCTAGCGTCCGTTGGCAATTGCCGTCGTGTTTTGTGTTTTGACAAAACTCACCTCCTTGTCATATTAATACCATTTTCAATTCAACCTGTCGTGAGGTTTTCACATCTGTTGTCACACACGTGGACTCATCATCCAAGTCAACAACAACGCTAGTCGCAGGCCATGTTCGCAAGTGTTTCGGAAACGCTTCATGTCTTTGGTTATATAGGTAAGGTGATGTAATTTCTACGTTTCAGTGTTACGAAGGTCAAAGCTTGAAACGCATAAAATATATGAGAGGCGTTATAGGCGTTATATTATTTATATATTATTATTATAAATATATGGGCCTGGCGACTTGAAGCTATCTGATTCGTTTACCAATAGCTATGTCAAATGGTATCTATTTCTTATAATTTTTTAAAGGGGGATGTTGGCATGCTAATGCATGTCAGCACCATGACCGTAGCTGTACAGAGCGAACTTATGTTCCACAAAAAAGAGTCATATATAGGGCGACTAGACCAAGTTTATCCAATTTAAATTTTCTGAATCTAAGCCGAAGCACTTCGTCTGTATATTTTATTTGCGCCTTACATTTTATATTATAGATAGTGATAACAGTGCGGTGTATTATAGGTTACGTTATTTCATTAAATGTTATTCGTTTTATTAAATATATTTTAGTGTAATAAATACTATACATGTCATATTTTGGGGTCGCTAGCGGTGTCTGATAATGACTGCCCTTGTTTCAATGCCTGAAATATAAATATTAAACATATCAGTTCTGTTTGTAAGTGATACCATCTGTGGCGACACCATTTACTCATATATAGAGTATCCTCTCCTCGAATAATAAGGTTGTATATAATGAGAATTGACTTCTTGAACTTTTTCTTAAACATTTTCGGTACTGCAGCCGTTTAATTTTGTATATCTCGGTTCGGTGTAAGGCTGGCGGATACACATATTGTTATTGGATTGATTTCAGGTATATGAGAAGCATTCACGAAGCAACAGCGCGCTCGGGTAGTTAGAAATCATAGGGGAACTCCGGTTGGGTCTCTTTTGAATCTGTGATACTTGAGTTGCCAAGGATGACCACCGCAGGTAACTTCTCCATGTAACCGAGGAGGAAAACCCTTATCTGGGACGTAAATACTGGCCAAGATCATTCTCATTCAGATAGCACTTTACAATTGGCTGAGGACAAGATCATATCGCCGATCATCGATACCGAACGCAACTAGAACCAAATATCTCCTTATGTAAAACGAAACGGGGCCACAAAAGAGATCTGCGTAACCTCTACACGACAGATTTCCTGTATTCGACTGTCTATCCAGTACTAATGATGGAGAGATGTCATGCACATGTACGAGAGTAATACTAGTTCATTGTACTGGCGTGCTGCCAAATGTCGAAGTTGTGAAACGTTCTCCAAAAGTTGCAATTGTCCTTGGACGGGGCATCGCGATGACTGAAACCTTGGGTCGAAATTCGCAAGTAGTCCGGATGTTTCCTCGAGAAGCGCGGCCAGGTTTGCCCTTTCGGCGTTACTGGTTTCCTAGAACGAAGATGAGTGGCGAATATGTGATTGCAGTTGAAAACAACCCGACACTTAGAACAAAGTTAAGCACCGCTACGAAGCACCGCTCAGCAATGTCGTAGCTCTTTGAGGCCTCGCCGGCAGGGACTCTCGGGCAAAACGGAACAGATCGAATGGTGACATAAAGTTTTCATATTTTGTAGGGACATCACATATCCACGAATAGGCAGGGTTGAAGGTTACTTTGGTGGATTTGATCAAAAGATATATGTTGTGCATTGTTTAAAACAAATCCAAATATAAAAATATGAGAATAAAATGTTTATAGACAAGTACGCCAAGTGTTTTTGTGGCTTTTTCTAGTCAAACGCCTGTTTAAGAGCTTTCCGCATTTCTCCAACCTAGTGAAATAGATGAAGATCCACCAAAAGCGTTATTGTTTGTCTAAAACGTGTCAATTTCGCCAACTGGCTGAGAGAAGTGGCAAATTAGATTCGACTTTCTTCTAGTTGACAGGCCACACAAAGAAAGTCGACTCGGCTTCAAAACATAAGAAGCCGTAGGCGACCCATCTTCCATTGTTGTAACTGTCGAGCTCAACAAGTTTAATTCCGATGTTTCATTTTCATACATATATATATATATATATATATATATATATTTATATATACATATATTATTTTTTCTTTATTTTCTAAGCTGACTCTTAGCTCCTCTCCCATCTAACAGGCCTCAGCACTTCATCGTTAGGTATTACTATGAGGACCTGTCGGGTAAGGTAAAAATTATATATATACATGTCAAATCACGAAATGATGAGTAAAGGTTTAAAAATTTCATTATTCATTAATTGTTTGTATGTAGATAATTGACTTTCTCGCTGACCCTGTTTTAGCGAATGACGTCCATGCGTCCATGATCGACGCGCTGAGGTCTCTCTCAGCAGTCGAGTATGCAGTCGGTTGCAATAATGGCGCTCCGAAAACAAACGGTACTTCGTCCAAGTGGGTAGCCCCAACCCAGAGGGGCCAACCGGGTGACGAGGCGTGACGTTGTGGCGAATGTGCAAATCTGACAATAAAACATCGCTCCGTTAATTATTTTATTATTATTATTAATTATCATTATAGCATACAGCCGTCCCAGACGTTGACCATTTCGTATATGATCATTTAGGTAGGCAGCCTCGAGTTCTGCCTTCTTTATAAAAGAAAGGGGAGCCTTTCAAAGGCGTTGCGAGTGCCGGAAACTACTTGATTGTACATCAATTCGATTGTATAATACATCATGGAGTCTCCCCGCAGCCGGCGTATCTAGCTCGTGTTTCCCAACGGTTCTACTGCTGTCAATGCCCTAATAGTCCTTAATAAGTCACACCAACCAGTCTCCGAGTCTGGGGCTCCATTTCGTACTGCCTTTAAGTCGCGGCTCGTAATAGAGAGTTGTCTTTATTATTGTACTGTCATACTCGCATAGGATACCCACACAAACCTGCACCATCCTGACCACTGGGATATCACTCATTCACTTGTCCATCGACGATGTACCAACAAAGATCACATCGGCTAAACGCTTTTAAGGGTTTGTAGCAATTGCAGTTCCGTAAATAAACAATCATATGAATGACTGATTTCTAGTTGAAACCCAAATGCAGTTTCACCCTTGACTCTTGTTCCCCCCCCCGATTTTCTTTAAAAACACAGCAGAGCTCATTGCAAACCCGTGTGCATACTATTCCACCGTTTATACGAGCTGGCTCAAATCCCTACCCAATTCCTCTGGTTTAGTGTTAAGTCTGTATTCAAAGAAACGGGGAGAGACATCTGGCCGAGAACCATCACAGGCCGATGGCGAATGACAGCACGGTCTGTCTCATTTTCGAAATTCTCATTGGCGACCATGTTCCTCGAACTTCCTCGAACCGCGCGGGTTAAACGACAAAAACCAACACGGCTTTCGGCGGAGTCTCTTGACCTCGATAAAACCCCTATCCATGGTTCACTAATGGGGCACCTTTCTGAACAACGAGAACTTGCACTGCCTTTGTCACGACTTCTTCCGCGCTTTTGATCGAGTTGGGGGTGAATGAACGCACGATCCGCTGTGCCAGCGTCCACTAATCAAATCGCAAGAGTCTGGAATCTGTGATTCCATTAGCCGACTCGCCCACTGTCCATCTTGCGTTTCTCAATGCTCCTGGAAGTTGTTCAAAGCTTTATGGTTAAGTGTCCCGATTTCTATGTCAAAACCCTAGATGAGACTTGTCCTCGCCTAAGTCCCTCTACTGCTGTCTGTTGTATTCCGTACAATGGACGTACACAACATAGAGATTCATAAAGCGAGATCACAACGATCCTTAGGTCTTTATGCTCTACTCTGTTACATCGTTACGGTTCACGGCGTTATATGAACGTCGTCAAGTTCAATCGATAGGCTGATTATTATTGCTATTTTAGTTGTTCTCTCTATTTGGTGCGAACTCAGCCAGCTGGGCCACTCAATGTTTAACTAATCTCCAGTTTTCAAACGGAGTCAAGCGGCCGGGCCTGGGAACCCTCGGAAGGGACCCCATAGCTCTCATCGGCGAATTCAGCGGAAATTTCCGCGATCAAGTCAACCCATTGTAACAATGGCGTTTCGATACGCTCAGGGAGATCTTTACCTAATTTCGATTTTAGATCTCGCCCCTGTTCCCCTCTCTTATTTTTCCATTTGTTCACGCATCAAATCAGCATATGGGGATCCGTTATCCGCTGATTCGACAAACTCGAACGGGAGCAATCGGTATCGTTGTTGGTGGAAGAGATTTGGCGCAGGAGGCGAGGACACCCTAAATCATCAGACACTGGCGAGATCATTTCTTGGCTAACTCGCGACAAACTTGGTATATGTATGCTAAGTTCGGCGTTGCCCGCAAAGGTCCACAGGGATTTGTCTCATGGATCGTAGTCCGACCAGCTTGCGACCAGCTAAATTGTAAGGAAAATAAAATCATTTGCTGTAAGTTACAACAAATTGAAATCAGGAACATGTATAAAACTACGGCTAGATATAATATACCAATGTAATGCCTGCCGTCTATCCTGGACAGGGTCTTGATTAAGAATTCATGTTCATTCGAATACAAATATTATTCGCGCGCCCGTGCGCGGTTGTTTCTCTGTGTGTATAGGGGTGTGAGGGCAGGGCTTTCTCATGGGACTGTGCCCGTCTTTGTGCGTATGTGTCGTGCCTTCGGGGGTTGGCTTTAGCGGAAAGCATAAGGCGAACTACGTGAAAATACGGACATCCCGACCAGTCGTCCAGCTCGAATGGGGAGTCATTTGATGTATACGCCTCGTTCAGAATCGAGCTCGAGATCTGTGCATTGACTGCAGTGCATCCAAACAAACAAGTGGTAGCGGCGGCGGCGGCGATTTGTGCTGCTAGCGTTGACGACGGCAGAAATAGAAGTAGATGCTGATGCAACGTCCGCCGTTGCTCGGAGCTGCTGCTTGTCTAAGCCGCCACGTTGTATTTGAAGAGAGCCAATTCGAAGGTAATAGTGAGAGATACAATAATTGCATTAATAAACAGAAGGTTCATTGCATTGAAATTTCAACGAGGTCGTCTCCATAGCTTGTTGTTGTCCGGCAGCCTAGGGCAAACCAACACATGAAATTGTATTTATAATATATATATATCTATTTATATGCAAATATATACTAAAGTATATATTTTCACATGTGGCATTTACGATTTGCTTAGAATAAGAAATTACTACCGGAAAATTACCATTAGTTAAGACGAGCTCACCTCAGTTAATTCTGTATCGATTACACGCGACACAAGTCTCATCGAAAGAACAAACTGAATAATGTGCTTATAAAGCTATCCAATGTTAGCTGCCCCTCATTGTTAATTTCTTTTTTTCTCTCCCCACCATTTTACATAGCATGCCTAACGCTTGCACCGTCCAGTCAAAGAGGAGCGTCAGCCTTTCGCAGGCATCGTGCTTCGTAGCAGGGTCGACAGCCGTCGTCACATCGTCGAGTTTTAATACGATTCAAATGCATTCAGATGAATGCACTCGGTATGGGTGTGGGAGATCTTGTGGGAGTTGCGCAGAAATTGGATGGTTTTGGAGGGAAATTTGGGTTTTGAAATGCTCCGTTATCAGAGGTGCTCGGAGGGTCGATCTGTCTGGGTTAGACTGGCGTCAATGATGCAGCGCGCGATCGATGAGCCTTTGATGAGCCTACGATCTAAAGCCTTTTGCTGCGGTCGTATCGCCGACTGGCAGGCCGAGAGAGAGGCTACATCTCCAGGCGGAGGGCCAGGGGCGGCAGAAAGCGAAAGTGGATTCGCACAACCGCTCCCTCGAAGCAAACTGGCCCTATATATAGCGGAAGGCTGTGCATCGAGGCTGTTCCGGGGAGAAGTGTACAAACACCGAAAATGCGCTACACTCTCGTTAGAACATCAGCATCACCAAGCTCTCCCACCAAGCTTTCGCGGGGTCGACAGCAGGAATGGTATCGTGATAGAGTGGTAGCAGGCACCGTGTAACTGAGAACTATTTATACAGACACCTCTGGGCTAGCTCTCTAGTCGCTAGCTTTGCTGATCTTTTATGGATAGGTAGAAACGAGGTTCTCTAGAACCCCTGGAAGTATATACATATACGTGCGTTATATATATATATATATATATATATTAGATATATAAACAGATATATTCAAATAGGTGATAATCTTGTTGTACAAAACTTAGTCTATAAATTAGTGGCTGTAGGTTCGATTTGTCCATGCCCCGAGGGACTGTCCAAACGGAGATGGCTCTTTGCGACACACAGCCTGCCGACGTAGTCACTTCGTACCTGTAGTAGTTGACGGAAACATTTCGATCGGCGAGCGCCTCGGCGAAGTAGGTCAACGGACAGGTGTGCACAAAATCGCCGATAAAGTCGAAGGCGAACTGTCGATTGTGTTGGACATCATTTCCTCGTAGATTTGATGCGAAATAGTAGTAGATGCCTTCGGTAGCCTTCGCACCTGTGTGGACAGAGTTTGAAATGGTTGATTCGATTGAGGAATGACCCATAAGCATATATATATATATATATATATATTACTAGACCTAGTATTCATAACGTAATGTTTGAAATTTCTCACCAACTGCAGGCAAAAACTACAGCTGTAGCTATTGTGTCACTAAGTCGTCCCTGATATGATGATATTTGTGAGAAGATTGTTATGAAACATGTAAATATGCTAAAATATTGAAAACAAAACGCTCAAAAGACCTGTCCTTATAGATCAGTTTGTCCGTGTGCGCTAATACATGTCGAGTTGCGCTCGTAGAACCTGCTATATTATCCAAGAGCACCGAAACTTTGCCAATACCTAAGTGTAGATCGAACCGCAAAAGCCAAAAGTATATTAAATAAAAATCTAATAAATGACTGTCGATGCGCGTTTTCATTCGCCCTATTGTAATATTATAATTGGGGTGAAGATGCCTCGTATTTATATGGTTATTCTGTAAAGTCGCACTACATTATTAACAGCTTACTTGTTGCTTTCTAAGGCGTGCTTTGTTTACCAACAGCAGTTAAAGGTTCAGCCAGACGCATCTATTTGAATTCAGCGACCACTAAGCTCTGTTCTCTCAGCATATCATTTAGCATCATCTACCCTGTCATGAAATCTTTGAAGGGCGGCATAGTCTCTCGCTAGAACGCTGGCTGTCTTGACTTTCAAATCCAAAATAGTCTTGACTCTCAAATCCAAGATCATTCCCCCTGCAGTCAGATGCTGTTGTTGCACCGCAGTTGGCTGTCGCTAGTCGCCAACAACACCGTCAGCAATCTCACGCCATCACATTGCTAATTGTTAGTTTCGTGAAATCATTTAATAATCAGGTCACTTGCTAATTCTGGGGTGGTGACAACGGCGAACAGGCTCGGGGTGACCTTGTCAGGACCTCCTCATCTACAATCATCTGGCAGGCGCCAATGTGAGACCTGGCTGTCTGCCCGTTCTCGACCACACCCCAAGGGCACACTTGTGTATTTGCGAGCGAACACAGACCACCAGGCATAATTCTCTGGGACGATAGAAAGTCGTTGTGTTAGAGTTGACGACGTTCGTTCTACGCGTACGTGTTGAATTTACGGTAGAAATTTGAAACTAATAAAACTAGAAAAATTTAGTTGGAAAACAGAAATCGCGGATTGTGGTCTCTGAACAGAAAAACGACCAAACGAAAAACAACGCTAAAACTGTTCACTTAAAGGGGAAATACTGGGGCTGGATGATTGACTGTAGAGACTGTCACTACAGAGACGATGATTGACTACGGTAACAAACATGATTGCCCAACGACCTATTGCTAGCTGGCTAGCTGCCGTTATAATAGGCGGCTCGTAAGTCGACCGTTGGATTCCATATTGCCTCTGAAAGCGGCAAAGCCAAACGGCTGCGTCGATTGTCAATTAGGTGAATTGAATTTCTTTTTTGTTGTCAGAGAAATAGAGCAGGGTTAGTTACAGGTGCCGCTAATGTTGCTTGTATATATATATATATATATATATATATATATATATAGATAGATAGATATGTTCCTATACGACAACCTGCCTCATTTGCATTTATTAGGACAGCTCGTTTACGATTTTGGCTGCGTCCTATTGCAACCAGAAGAAGGATGAGGTCGTAACATCAGCGCGGCCGGATGCCATGATTAATTAAGCAGAAATACAATGCAAGTACAGCATTTAATCAGAGGGGTATGCCACTTAACGGGGCTTGAACCTCATGCCTCCGGCTATTTACAGCTAGAGACTCTTTACCCGTTCAAAATAGAGCGCGGGCCTGTATAATATCTATCCACGTCACTTAAATATTTGCTGGATCTTCACATTCGAGGAGAGCAATGCTTCAACTTCCTGTTCTATTGAGTCTCCATTCCTAGTTAACCTCCCATTTCATCGTGGAGTTACTTGCCATTTATAATATTCCTGGAGGGCCGTGGCAATACCTACTGTGCTCTACAATGCAGGACCTGAACCTCTCTGCACTACACATCTCCGCTAATGGCCTAGCCCATGGCGCGCCGCGATGATTTTGAATATGATTCTTATATATCCTCAACGTTAACGTGGATGACAAAACGCCTCCACCTGCTAAAACCACCATGCTCTGCTCGGAGTCTATCTCTTCGCTAGAAGCAGTATAATACCGAAAACATTTCCTGTTTTCCTCACAACAGAGAATAGCCGGAAACAACATCTACTTCTGAACAGCTGAAACACTATAATACATATGCATTATAATACATTGTCGGTTTGATAGGAATAACTCTTGGCTCTACCCATTGGGAGCCTATGCGAGACTAAAGATGACCTGTCCCTTTAGTAACAATTCAACGAATAACTGATTCAGCTCACAACTATATTAATATTCAATGAAATTGAATGATGGCATCATGCTGTGGAAAATTGGTAAAAACAGTAAGAACGTGCAGCGCCGGCTCGTGTTAACAGGGCCCTGCTATGCTTGTTGGGCGAGACTTACCAGACGCGCTGAGGCATAGATCATAAAACATTAGTAGCTATGTATGTAGTAGAAATTCACTATTGCGGTTTCTCGAAACGTTCAACCATCGATTTCATGTTCGCGTCACCGTTTGATTGCATCCCTTTTTGGCATATGCCATACCCTACCTTTTGCAGGAACTGAGACAGGCCCTCAACACCAATACCAGCAACTCAACATTTATCATCTAGAAGTATAAATAAGCAGGTTTCTATAATTGTGTCATTTAGCGTGCGAATATTGAGCGACAAGCAATACCAATCACGATTCGCAGATTAATTATCTCTTTGCAAGGCGTCTCCATAATTAGGATAAGGTGCTCCTTTGACCTAACGTCATAGATACGGGAGAATTGCACCAAAGGGTAGATACGCTGTTGTCTGCTGCAAGCCTAGACGTATAACGCACATGTGGCTACGTAACCACCACGATATCGCCTGTGCAAGTTAATATTTACGCCTATCTTGGCGGAGCAGAGACGGCCATAAATATTAACTCGTTTCTCAGCAAACAAATTGGCCAATTTTGTTGCTACAAACCAACTGTCCACGTGACCTTGAGGAAAGGATGATCGCACATGCTGGCAAACACGCACAGAGACGTAGATACAAACTGAAGATGGACGGATTATATATATATATATATATATATATATGAACATATATTTCACGTTCGAACATTGTATCATCAATGCTAAATGAACTGCTGCGGAGGATTTACGAGGCATGTGTTTATTTGCTAATTCATTTTTCGTTGAAACGGATTCAATGGATGCGGTTTATATGTGAGCGGACGCAAAGCGTAAAGTCAACGAAAAGTTTCATTTTTCCAGTCCAGTTTGCGACTCATTTTTCTGCTGCTGATTAGTGGTTGCCAGCTTTCATTAGTGTTACAGACGCGTTGTGTCTGTATTGTGCGGTTTATGTAGTTGTCGAAAAATGTATAAAACATTTGTGAATGCTGCAAAAGGCATAAGCTCACAACACTAGGACAACAATGCAACCGACAAAGACTAATAAGATCTATACAATTGTATGCGTAAACATTTTCCAGACCTAACTCGGACACTGAGGCGAAAGGTTATTCTTGATGTGGTGTCGATGGCCGCTGATTCTGCGGGATCTCCAAATACTACCAGCTACACTACGGCGATATGGCAGCAACATGAAGATGGGAGAGGTTGCAATAGGCATACGGGGTTTCGGTGAGAAATTTCAGAGCTGTTAGGTATTGCATAATCTGCCCTGTGCATTGAAGATTGCCAGATCCGAGAAAGATCCTTCCCACCATGGGCCTTCGTAGGCATGATCTATTAAGGGTGTATTGTTGAGGAAAGTTTGAAGAAACACAATGGACTGTTGGATATGTGTTCCGGGAGGGACGAGGCCTAATGCTCAGTCCACGCAGTTAAACATCCTCTATAATTCTTCAAAGGGTTCGCGTATTATCGAAACATCATAGGCTCTTAAAGCAATACTGCTACCGAGGCCGTTCTGCCATGGGAAGTCAGCTAAGGGTCAGCTGTGAGAGAATAAAAAAAACAAGCCAGGCTGAACCCCTTGCAGAACTGCAAGACCACGCAGACTACGCAGCACAAGCTTCAAATGACAAAACCCGACTATTTTTCACTTCATGGGCCGGCCAGATGTGGAACAGGCCGGAGGCTCAAATCATGCAGTGGCCTTAGGGAGGTGTGCATTTTTCCTTCCGAAATGTCTTGTAGAAATTTCGTAATACGGATCATTGGTACCGAGCGATGTGTTCTGCTGAGAGGAAGGGCTTGAGGCCTCTCAGTCCGCGACCGAAAGTCCATACTACCCTAAAGTATATAATTCGTTATGTCCTTGCTAACATTTCACCTTTAGTGAATTATACCGTGATAAGTGAGATCAATACACATCAACAGACCCAAGGTGATTCATCGCACTATTAAACAACAGAAATAAACTCCTATATTTAGAACGACTCTAAGATTAAACCCTGTAGTATAGTCATTTGATGAGATTTTGTAGACTGTTTCATGCGGCACGTCGAGTAGTTTTTATATATTATTCTGTAAGAATTAAGGTTTGAGTGCGGGTTGAACAGGCAGACAGCACTCTTCGCTACATTACAGGTATAGTACCTATCTCCACGTAATACGTATCCGTTGCTGAAGACGGTAAAATACAACTATTTCGTTCACTTACCTTTATCTGAGAGCGTAAGCGGTGTAAAAACCGCAGTTGTATGAATAAACCTCAATTTGAATAAATTAATGATTAGTTGAACGAACCTATTCGAAAAACGTACGCAATTCAATGTGGGAGATTTGACGGACGGAGATGGATATACCCCATGTCGATGGGGATTCTGGGGGCCATGCCGAGACGTGACATGTCGAGTCAGGGTTAATTCCCGATACAGGTTGAAGCTATTGCCGTGGTTTGTTCAGTATGTGTCGAGACGACAGACAACAACTGGCCGGCACGATCTATCAGAAGTTGTTCATGTGGTATACGACCTGATACAATTACCTTGGCCGTTGGTACTGTTGCACCAAAGGCAAGAGGCTCACAACTGTCAGGACTTGTCTCGATGCAAGCTAACAGACAGTGATGTCTCCGCTCTCCCGGTAAGTAAAGTATTAAACAGATATTAGGCTGATTGATATTGAACTTGTGGAATGTCATTAACATCAATGATATGAGTTTCAAAGTTTGGTAGGCGCTTGTGTTCAAAGTAATTCCTCAGCAGACACGGTCGTATTCTAGACATAATTGTAGACGAATAAGCAAATGTTACCAAATGTGGCTGTGTAATATAATGATATCGCTTCGTACGAGTCAAATAAATCTGCCGCGCGAGGGGTGAATGCACAATATCCACATAAATCATATGTTCTTCGTGATTAAAGCATTTCTTTATTAACTAAACAATGGTCGCTATTGCCGTACCCTCAGGACGAGTTCGGGTTTGAAAGGGGACCTCAGCTCTCATTGTATATTGTGCATACTACAATAGCTTCCTCGAGCTCGTCCGAATTGTCCCAGCTGACCGTAGCGATAATATCGATTCCAACGACACAAAGACAGAACCCCGCGGTCAACGAAAAGTGGCCAAGCATTTCTTCCCCCATCTAAGGCCCGATCGGCGAAGCAGAAGAACAGATGCTAGTTCCGCCTTTCGCATGAGAAGCGACTCGATCACTGACCCCGTGAAACCTCTCAGCCTCGGAAACCGCTCGCCAGCGCCTCCTCAACTGTTCCACCAGTGACCATACGTCGGACAGTCTATGACCAACTCAACCAGCAACGTGCTCACACCCTGCCCTCGGTGTCGATAACTGAAGAAATAGCTAACCGGATAACATTGTAACTTTTGCCGCACTTCGACCCCCCAGGGACGCTTTGTACCGAGAGTCGTCCTGAGAGCATTTCGTTCGCTCAAGCCAATTTGCACTCTTCTCTCGCTCTATTCAGATCCGGGGCGAATTCGTCGCCATCGATTCCGTTCTCGATTCTCGCGTCAATCAGTGCGCACGCTCTCTGCGACGACGTCTCATTATGCACGTGGAGGATAAGTGGAGTGAGCTAGAAATTGAAGGATTGTCTCGCCAGCCACCAACGAGCGCCGTCGAACGATCCCGACCTGAGCGGCGCAACTTTTGAGCTTCTTCCTATTCGACTTCGTCTCTATTCGTTCGAGATTGCTACTGCTGGTACACTTGTTGTGGTCGTCGTCGTCGTTGTTGTTGTTGTCGACGTTGTCGTAATAAAATAATGGTCACAAGTTACGCTGTGGTGGCTTTGGCAGGACCATGGCCCACAGCCAACTGGCTCAGGAACCCGGACGGCGTAGGGCCGCACTCAACGTGCGGGTTGGCCGAAGTCCAAAATGTCGGTTGGGTTGTAACATGCTTCTTGAACGATGTGAACGAGGCTCGAGCGTTGTCCCGCTTCGAATGGGAATTTCGTTAGGGGAAACTGTTCACACGAAGGCTGTGCAGACGTGCTCAACCATTTTGTTACTACATACTATACAGTTCCCATGCTCTCCTGAGGAGAACATTTTCTCGATGGTGAAGAATGCGCGAGAGAGAGAGAGAAAATGGACCTGTGTAGTAGTGGATGTAGCTGATAAGAACGGAGGAATAGGTTGCTGGGGTTCGGACAGTGTCCCTTTTTTTAATTTACTCATAAATTATAATTAATGGCCGTCATATTTCAAGCGCTTGAAGTAGTTCGCCGATACATCGAGATTTTACCACGGAAGAGGGCGTCTGCGATGGGAGGGTCGAGGAAGCGATCATAGATTCGACGATATTGTACCACCCTTGGTAGTACGGCGCAAAGGAATAGTTTTGACCCTTCTATATGAAATGTATGAATCTGTGTATATCATATATAATCTATACATGATCATCTCGGTAAGATTTCGTCTTACTTACCGATGAGATGTCGGAAGCGGAACTCTTCGAAGAAGTTCTTAATGAACATAAGGAGGTTGATGGCTTTGAAGTTGTCGGCATCGGTGAAGTTTTTCCAATGGTGTGCTTTCATAAATTCCCACGCGCCTTCGTTGTTGTTTGAGCCTGTCGTGAGAGGTCGATTACCCAAAAATAAAGTCGTCTTTAGACAAGGCTTTTTTATACTAAACAAGTCGGTCGACACTGCTTAGTTGCTAAACCTGTCGGGCTTGGGCGATGTCCATTTCTTCATTAGCGGCTCATATTTAAGTGTTCTTAGACGAAACTCTACCATGGAATGAGCTATTTAATTTCATATTGAGACAAGAAGTGACTAATATACCTGTAGTTTTTTTGTGCCATCGAAAAGCCCCTCTAAAATCATCTAATAGGAACGACCCAGGACGACTTACCAATGAGCACTTCGACGCCGTTGAAGAGTCCCATAGCCGCTGACATGTGCGGGTTGAGTGGCAAAAAATCATTATCATATGTCGGGCCAACTAGACCAGCTGCGTCGTGTCCTCCGCGAGCTGCAGAAATTTCCCCATAGTCCAACCCTATTGTAGTAGTGAAATAGACAACAAAGAAAGCCAGTGATTATCCGGACTCCGAGACTCACTTGGTCACTCAGTTGGTGGTGAAGGCGTAATTATGGAAATCCTGCTTTATCGATTTGTCGTCACATCTCGTCTCCGGTGGTATCTGGCGAACAGGAGAACTCACCCCTGTAGATTCCGTCGTCGAAAGAGAAGCTCCTGCGGTTCTGTCCTTCCCAGTGCGGAGGTATGGCCCGATCAGAAAAGCGGCTTTCTCGCGGAAAAGTCGAACAGTTGGTCACCTTTCCACTTCCCTGGGTGCCCAAAGGAAAGTTCCCTGCTCAAGAAAGGATAAGGTAGACCATCCATATCGATGTATGAGAATTCATCCAGCGTTCGTTTCGATCATCTTGTCAGCATTGTTATTTATGACGAATATACAATGTAAAATTACAATGGGATATCTGCCAGTGACTCCTCAACATGTCTTCCTTTGTTTTTGACGGAGTAGAGCGTATTTGCAACTATACTATCCTCATACATTCGGTACACAGACTTTGAAAAAGGTTGTATTACGATACGAAATGATCGCGTCCTGCCAAGCGTTTCTTCCCAAAGACAGCGTTGCGTGAAGCCATGCCCACAACGTGGCTACATACAGCTAAATTGAACTTCGTGGTCAAAGAATACTCGACCCTTCCGCAGTATAACGCGGATATGCAACTATGTGCCTAGTACAACTTGCTTGGTATCAATGAGCCTACGTAAAGCGTGTGAACTTGGGCCGAATGCTTTGAGTCGTGTAGAGTCAGTTCTATTGTTGGAGAACAGGAAACGCGGAAGAGAAGTAGCTGGTCTATAATTTTTCGATCGTGAGAATTCGTATTAGACCGGCTTGAACCGCCGTCGCCGTGGAAAAGGGCTCACTAGACGGATACTCGTGGCGAACCGAGATGCGAATGCTTAGAATAACCCTGGTGATTTTATTGCAATGTTTTTTCTTTTTTATGTAAGTTGCTCACACATATGAACATATGCAGTGCTTTGATGCCCAGCTATGTATTTGTATTATATAATAGTAAAATGCAGCAGCTCTTCGGAAATCGATATATGATCGTCTACCCATGATTAGGTTTCACGAGTCCTCAATTTTTGAATGACATCTTTAGATGAATTGTTTCGATGTCCTCCATCGAATCGATTGTGGTCTCATCGCAGAAAAATAGCCCATCTCATCGCCGGTTAGTTACTTCATCTCGTCAGAGTTCCCAGAAGATTTCGTCCTCGCTCCTCGTTATTCCTGATCCGCTGGAGTGAAATTACGACTGTGTGAGCCAACACGACAGAGGAGTGCAACCTCCTGCTTGCCCTAGATGCTTTCAACCCGTGATTGACATGTAAATGCTATGCGGTTGATGCTAGCGAGCTCCAAGTCTGTTTCCAGTTCCGTTTGCAGAGACGACCTTAGAACTAGTGGTGGTGTCTCGCCGGCGGAAGTGCGCTACGTCAGAGCATCCCTAGTTGAGAATGGGCACTCATCGCAGGCGTGCATTTGTAGCCACAGAAGCATCAGTTCGAACTTCCGCCATTCTATACAATATCGATGTGCGATGATTGACTGCCTATACGGCGACACCCTGTACACACAGGATTAGGAAAGGTTAAGGTCAGACAATAGACGGCACAATCGTTGTGCGATGTCATATATGGCGTTACGTATGCAATGTCATACGTGTTATGCCAGCTGTAATATCTGATGCGGATGCTATGGTGCGTCCCGATCCTGTATACTATTACCTTCGTTGTCAATATTGCTATTTCTGGACAAAGACAATATCTGCCAGCAATCGGAAAATTGCACTCCGCTCGCTAGCGATATCTTTCAGCGTCATTGCTATCGCAGCACAGTGGGATAACAGGAAATTTACTACTGGCTATGGCACAGGTGGCAACCTGACCTAATCTCGTCTTCTCGCGAGTGTGGTCCCAGAGTGATACTTTTGAGCGTTTTTATGCAGTAAAATGGTTCTAGTTCCGCGACCAGACGTGACCCTTTGAAATGCAAAGCTCTTCTTAACTGAATTCATTCAGCATTCGTTTCGATCATTCGTCAGTTCTCTCTCAACGTGTTCATACATTGAAAGCGCAGCTGAACTATAAGATAAAACCTATGTGACTCAAACTCAGCAAAAAAAAAACTGGCTTAGGCTTACGATTCTCGAGAACAACTGCTGGGGAAGCTATGCAATCCACGAGGGAAACTTTCGAATTTACACTAACATCCGACTCCACCACGGTCCCCAATCTATTGTAGCGTTGACCGATTTGCACATCAGTGAGCCCGTGTACACGTAGTTCCCTCCTAGGCCTGTTTTTCAGGAAGGGCAAATAAACGGAACGATACGTCGCATCCGATCCTGACAGGATCACATGCGGATACGCGGGGATAGTTACCATGTTAAACAGAAGCTGACAATACAGCTACAAAAACATAAAGTAGTTGATTGTCTCCAGGTGGTCCCGTCTCGGATGCATTTCCCTCCTACTAAAGGCAGTTTCACCCAATTAACGGACGGAGCAGCTGTTAGCGTTCCCTGTGGTCGTGCGGTTTTTCCGGCATCCTGCGCGTCCCGCGTATCCCCACTGCGAAGCCTGCGCAGTTGTTTGCGGTGTCGGTGCACTATGCACTCATTCGGCGCCTGCTGTTCGCCTGTTTGTAGGTACTTAGTCGAGCGTTCACCTTCTATCCGTTGTAAACTCGAGGCGCGGAGTTCGTTAGCGCAATAAAGGGAAGCTGAAAGACCAAAACCTAAAAAACTAAGGAAGGTGCACTCCCTTATCCGAATCAGTGGAGCGTTGACCTTCCGCAACGTCGGACTAACGACAAAGGACCCCACCAGCTCCCGGCCATCTTCAGTTCATCCTAGGCTTCCTGCTTTGCGCCCAAATTGGCCTGAACTTTGAAAAGCAGACATGGGCGTGTCCGTAGCCGAGGCGACAGAGGACAGACCGCAACACCGCAACGGGCGCGCACTACACTAGAATACTCAGTGTCCGGTCATCATTTGTGTCACCGTTATATGTCTTTCGTGGGAGCGGGAGCGCAGATGGGACACTCTGCGAAGCTAAGTATACATTCGGCTTCCTTGTCCATGGGGCAGCTCAGGGTTTCTCACGTGGGCCCCTAGCAGTGGTGCTGGTGCCCCAGCTTCTCAAGGAGCGAAGAACCCGATGAAAGGAAGTTCCGAAAGTCGACCTCTCAGTCGACAGTAATTGTAGCTCTTTCTGCCTTTCTGAATGTCTTTCTCGTTATCTCGTTGTCATGCGGTTCTAACCGTCCAAAGCCTAGGTCCATATTCGTAAAACGCTTAGAGGTTGCCGGCGAGGTTGCGGCCACCGGGGGGGGGGGGGGGGGCTTTAAACTGCTCGAAAGCAAGGATAATGCAGCTAAAGACGTTAAGAACGCCCTATTCAGTTGCGATTGGACAAACGCTACAGGGGTAAATTTCGACGCAAGTCAGAAGCACGAGTGGCATAAGAAGGTCACTTACTTTGCTGGCTGCGCAACAATGTAAGGTCTTGTCCAGGGTCGAATTACAATAAGTGGAGAAGCGAGCTTTCGTAAGGCATACTGTGTGCAGTTGCACTGAGTATGTTCGTGTGTCGAACTTGTATAACATTTGCAATATCTAAATAAATTATCTAATTATAATTAATTTATTATTTGGTGGGCAAAACAAATGGCTGCAACGCGTTGTGATATTTTCCTGGTAGTTTTGTATGTTCCTCCCAGGGAACACTATATTTCACGAGCGTACTATCCTAATAATGCAGCGAGACTTTAATCTTTGTAGACTTAAACTAAAGACTGACCCAAAACCCACTGGGCCGAGAAAACGCTGCCAGTTCTGTTATATGCGACATGGGTAGCACAACAGGCCTCTTAGCAAAACAGGACTGTCCCTTCGAAGAAGCTCTGAGCTCCTTCGTCTGAGCTTGCCTCTCGTATCGTACGTGATGGTAATGCAAAAGTGGCCACTCCGAGTACCCTGCTCAACCATTAGCTGGATAGAAGCATGCGACAATGACGGTGGGGGGAGAATTCATCTCAATTTGAATTAGGCAGGGACACTTCTGGGATTTCTTCAACGGCCGGACCATTCAACGCCAGCGGCAAGAGTTCCACTCTTTCTCTCGCTTTCACTCTACCTATATATATATATATATATATATATATATATATCTGTTGTATCTCAATGGATATAATTAAGTTTCTGCAAACGAGATAACTGTCAGCACACGACGGGGCAGGGTAAACAAAGGCTCCGTCTGGCGGTGAATGCCACGAACGGCTGCTGTGGTGGCTAAGGCATCCTTTTTTTTTATCTATTCCCGTACGGCCACTTGACGAGAATGAAAGGCCCCGCAATAGATATGTAGTCAGTGTGAAGGGACTACAAATAGATTGTGCCAATTTTTTGTTTTAGACAAATGAATGCCTAGTGTCTTGCACTTTTTAAGAGATAGACAGTACGCATTTCTGGTCGTAGCTTATCACAGTACAAGATTCAGTTTGTTTGAATTTACATATATATTCTATATATATATATATATATATATATATATGTAAATACAACCACAAAGGGCAGCCCCATTTTCCTTTTAGCTGTTGATTAGAAAAGCATCCTAAAGCCGGACACATCGTCGAACGTGCCTCTTCGGCAATCGTGTCGTGCATGTTGATATCGGTACCAGCTAATGATACGTTCAGATGTTAGATGTTACGATTATGGTTTAGGCAGGAGAGAGTTTACCGATGTCGAATTTGCTTTGGCGGATCTTCCAGAAGGCGCTTCCACTCTGAAGGATCGCTCTCTTGAAGATGCCTGCACTGAGCGGTGAGAGGATATGCAGGCCGATAGAAGCCGCACCAGCGTCATTGCCAAATAGAGTAACCTAAATGTACAGACGAGGTCACATGTTAACCATTCGGCATTTCGGGAAAAGCCTCTGACTTCGCAGCACTTTTCCACAGTTTGAAGCACATTCTAATGTGCGCATATACATAATGTGCGCAGCTTTCAGTTATACTTCATTGGTTCTTGTCTTGTAGTGAAATCGTATTGCTAGCTAGCGTCGTCGTATATCTGATACCATTACTAGTTTATTATAGCTCGCTTAATTAGGACACTAGTAAATATTTGAAAACGTCTAGCCCTAATTGTCTTATACCATATGGACAGCTGAGGGGAAGAGGAATTATCGTACCTGTTCATGATCACCACCGAAGGCGGCGATATTATCGTGGATCCACTTCAGGGCTAAGTTTTGATCAAGCAAACCCTGGTTGCCGGGTGCGCTTCGGCTCTTGGCGTCGAGGAAGCCAAGTCTGCCCAGTCGATAGTTCATTGATGCCACAACGACGTCTCCGAAGGCTGACATCAGGCCCCCTTCATAGTCAGGCCACGAAGCTGAGCCAAGCATGAAATCGCCGCCGTGAATATATACCTAGGATAGACGACGACATTAATAGCAAATTACGGAGATGTTATGTGAAGTCTGCGTACCCTATTTAATCTACATTCGTGACTTACTCTCACAGCATCTGCCATTATCTGTAAGGAAAATATAGTACGTTTGCAAAAGAAACCAGCAGAGCCAGCTTGTTATTTATCTACGATGTTGTTCAATGAGGCGATCTGCTGAGCTCTCCGTTCCATTGATCAACACATCGCCACATATGTTCGATGCTGTTGACAGTGCGCCTTAGTCGTCCCAAAGGTTCTACCATGATCTAGCAATGAGGAATACTTAATTAAATCATATTTATTTCCACGTCCTCCAGAGTCCCGCGAACTCGATGTATCAGTATGTTGATGGCGTCTCCAGCCGTGGCTCGTATGTATGACCTCCCACTCGTGCTTCCCAAGGCTGCAGTAGAAAATAAGGCTTGTTTTTTGGCCTCAGACCATGTTGGGGTTGCCTTTAACTCTACCACAATACGGCATAAACGAAAGCCTCCAATCACTGTCAACTATTTCTGTCTGGCTGTTCCGTTAAGGCCGGTCAAATTCGTTGAAGCTATTGCCGGTCCGTCAACCAACTCTCCTGATCTGTAGCCCATCACGTCCTTTCTATAAGACGTATACTGGAACGGCCAAAAGGAACAAAAAAAACCAGGGGGGCTAGCGAAACAGCACCGCTCGATACTCGGTAATGCCACCGCCATCGTCACGACAACGACGGGCGTAGCTGTAGTCTCTCTTCGCTCGGTATCTCTTCGGCCGTTATCCACTTTTCGGCTGGGTGGCTTCGATGGAACGAGGAAGGGAGAGAGAGAGAGAGAAGAGACGAGGAATCCAAATGAATGAGCAGTCACGCACGTCTGAATGGAACACACCGTTTGAAAAATCGAAGGGACAGTTTCGACACAGATTTGTCGGAGGAAAGCTGTCGACTCATTAGGATGGAGGCGGCGGGGGCGGCGCCAGCAGCAGCAGGAGCACCAGCACTCGCCGCACTGTAATGGCAGTGTGACCGTGATACTGTTCCAGCTTTAGCGTACAGTCCAGGCGGCGTACAGTCCAGACGTCGGATGGGGACATGGTCGCCTCGAGTTCGCTGCCGCTGTCGGCACAGCAGCGTCAGAAAGTGACAAAGAAGAAGCTGGGAGATCCTGATCAATGGAGACATCAGAACAGAACGACGTGGGGATCGCTCTCCGACCAGCAGAGAGCTGCTGCTGCTGCTGTCGAGTCTCTGGTGCATCCCGGCTGCTCGTGATACGCTCTACGGAGGATATGTACGCTCTCTCTCTCTCTCTGGCTCTTTCTCTCTCTGTGCCTCTCCCGATTCCTGATTCGGTCTTCCTCGATAGTTAGTTCAGCCTCGCTGGCTGAAGGGTTTGCCGGACTGAGCCCTCAATGAGGCGTCAGCACAGCAGAGCGTACGACAACATCGCGTGCTGCGAGGGGGCGGAATATGCTAATATTATGGAATACGGGAAGATCAGTATAATTGACACATGCATGTAAAGCTCCTGTCACTAAGGACGAGATGCGACACAATGGGAAATGCTGAATCAGATATAGGACAATGCGCAGGGGTGGTGAACATTATACTGTTGATCTCTATGAGTAGGGGGCTGGCTTGCATTGTACTGGACGATGGGGCCTGTCGAGGTTCCCTTTAAGCCAGTTAAATTCGATAATCACAATTTAATTCGTTAATCATTGGAATTTCGATAGTACGCGCGCCCGCCTGCTGCGTGTGGAAACATGCGAAATACGTGTGGATCAGTGATTGTCGAAATTAAATGCAAACTATATATATATATTATATATATATATATATGTAAGTCTCGGGCCGATTTCAAGTTCGTATTAACATAGTAGATTCATGAAAAATTCGTGGGAAACTATAGACAAAAATAAGTATTCACAAAATTAGATCTGATATTTACTTCAGATATAATAGATGAGGAATGAAGTTGAACATTTGGCTCGATTCAACCCTATGTTGGGACAGCGTAGAACTCTTCAACGCTGTTATAGCGGGCTAGCACGTGATACGTGCCTACTAACTTTTCAATAGCAAAAAAAAAGCCTAACCTATTTCTAAATCTGAAAAGCACACAGTCCTCAGCGTTTTGTTCATTCATCACGTCCTTCGACCGAGAACTATGAATTAATCTCATCATACACATATGCAGGTGGCGTTCCGTTATCAGCTCTTGGTGAATTCGAACAGCTGCCGCAGAATCGATATTCAGGCCTCTCCTTTTGGAGTGCAGTTCCCAAAAGGTGCAGTTCCTTCTGAGACTCGAGTTCGGGGAATTCCACTGACGTATACAAAGAAGACAGCGGTCGTTTCCCCGACCGGCTCTTTGTTGCATCAACGCGAAGGATTTGCTTGGAGATAGTTTGTGCTTTAAAGTGCTTGATCTAGCAGGAGTGCTCGAAAGGCCCGGTATAAAATAAAGTTCTATAGAAATAATTAGAAAAAAACAATTAAAAAAAAAATAATAATAATAGAAGTGTCGTGGCTTTAGACTCCGTTCGGAAAGCATCTTGACAACAAAAGGTCTACCGGAGCTGCTTGTAAATCTCGAGTCATGCCTGTTTTCCCCAGAAAGGCCGCCAAATTCCGAATTTAGATAGCCATATCATTAGATATATGCGCACCGTTGTATCGGTTTTTGCTGATTTTTGTCGAGTCCATTAAATTCATCCCTTAATTGCTTTCTGCTCATGTGCTCCGTGTTCCTTTGAGCTTTTTTCTGAGTTTCGTGAAAACGTATGCATGCACAGTATTCAGTCATTTTGGCATTCAAGCGAAACGAGAGTTTGCCTTCTAGACATTTCACGGGAACCACAGAGTTAGAGAAGGGCATGATTCGAACTTGCGGCAAACTACTTTGCGACCCTTGCGTCAGGCAACAAAGTGGAGGGCGAAGCCTTGTGGGGTGTTATCAGCGAAGCTTTGCGAAGGACTCAGCGACCTCGTATGAAGTCACACGCGATATCCCAGCGTGACTTGAATGTAATCCCTGTGACTTAGCAGACCTAGCTGATTTGGAGCGAACGTGCGGAGAGACTAGAAAATTCGTTCCATACATTGAGTTCCTCATTTGACTCTTCAATTTTCCTCAGGTCTGTTCATTGTTTGTGACACGTTGCCCCACAGACACCGACCGAGCCCTCTGTCTCCACAGTGGTCCATTCGTTGATAACGCAGCACCGTCTTATTTCAAGGGCGCCATCGACATAGAAACGGAATACCGAAAAGGTTCAGATTTCGAACCACTCCCGGAACTATGCTATGGCTGCGCCTTGCGGCCGATTCAGCTGAGCAGTCAGCAACGACGTTCAGCCATGCAAATTGGCAGAGACGTATATTCAATGCGCATACTTTAAACGGATCGGTGGTGTAAGCACTTGGGGCTGATCGACAAAAACTAGCTTCACAGCACGGCAAACGTCAAAGCTGCACAAGCGCACTTCAAAGCACTTGCTGAAATATATATAGTGAGAGAGAAAGAGAGACAGACGAAGCACCCTTTCCTAGAGCCACAAACAACCACTCAAAGCAATACACCATCGAACGAGCATAGGGGGCATATCCGCATGGCAAACCCTTCAATTTTTTTTAGAAAAAAGCTCAGTGATATTCGAGCTGAGAAACACAGATGCATGCTGAGCGGATACTCACAAAAAGGTCGTTGTGTGTAAGTCGACTATTATGCTTAGGAGTCCAGCAACCGGCTCACCGTGGGCCGACTTGGCACTTTTTTACATCATCTCCGACTTCGAGATAAGCAAAGCCTTCGAATGCTGGCTACGACTTAGCAGAAGCACATGGCAACACTCTTCAGAGAGTTGCATGTGCTTCTTATATTACATGAAATTTAGGTTTCCAACTGTAAAGCAAAATTTCCGGACCGGCTCACAGGCAACATTTAACGCTTATGGTACGACTTGCATTCCGTGCAAATGCGCAACGGTGGCTATCGAATCCGTGCCCCTACGTGTCTCGTAAAGCTGCATGCTGTCAAGAGTACTTCTAGCATACTTGAGGTGCATTGAGATTGCATATTATCGATTTTTTTTTACGATAACTATGTCTACTTCAGTGCTCGTATTCCTCTGAGAACTCTATCAATAATATCTGAGAACCGAATCATCATTATTTGCATTCAGACCCAACGCAATTCGGGTCAGTCTAATGGCCCTATTAGGCGCAGGAAAACGACTCAGCAGATTGACCGGGCCCGACAGATGCCTAGCCATAAGCGGAAGCTTCGCACGCGTTCATCTCTCATGGGACCATTGGGAACGCCACATTCGCATCGGTTTCCTATATATATTTTCATTGCATATTGTGTATACGATATTAGCTAAAGGGGCAGACGCGGGACGAGTCGGCATAGGCGATGACGGCATCATATTTATTCTCGTAACAGATCTTACGAGGGAAGGCCCCGAACAGTGTCCATGAAAGCAACGAATAAATAGCGCCATATATACTATTTTATATTATGGAGACCTTGGAACGCACCGGGTGAAATGAATAGAGATTGCTGAGGCGGCAGGGATCTCAATAAACGTGAATGATCAATAAATCCGTCTGGAGACCTTTTTGGTGTCAGTAATGTGGTTGAGAATTGTGTCCTCGTTTGCGTAGGAGATTCTATGACGCCGAGGTCGGTGGCCGGGTTGTGCATTCGCGTGCGCCTTGCAGTCAGCCCAGAATATTTACTCTTTGGGGGTGATAAGATGGTAGACATTTAGATGTGATAGCATCTTGAAAACATAGCGTGGTTGTTTGCGTCACAACAAAACCATATCAGTAAATCCATATTAGACCATCGCTAGTGATGATAAATTCCTTGACAATACTCGCTGGTTCTTTCAACCAAATTGACCGAGTGTCAAGAATAATCAATATTCTAAAGTATATAATAAGAAGTATACAATAGTAATCAATCAATATTCTAAAGTATGACGCGCCAATCTGTATTAGCCTCGACAATGCTACGTGTCGCCTCCTTGATAGATCTTAACTCCTCGAAGAGAGAAAGGCTCTATTGGTTATTTTTGGGTGGGTGAGTTGAATGATATCATTGAGCCTCCTTCGGAATCGGTCCTATGGGACTCACATAGTCTGTGTTCGATCACATCCGACCGGTGCTCATTCGTCATTCTGTCCAGTGCAAGAAGAGAATATTCATGTAAGGCAGTATCAGCCATGAATGACAACGTAGTAAGTGGACTACACTGTGGCTAGAGAAGCGAAAGAACTCTGTCCTGGGCTCACTGCTCGGATATCTACATTTCACTGTCGTCCTCTAGGTATGAATAATATATAGGGACAAATTACTGTGTCGATCGAATGCGTCACTATAATATATATATATATATATATATATATATATATACTACTATACGAGTCTTTCTCTTAGAGCCCGTTAGGGGATTGATTCCAGTGGCCTTGGAGCTGCCGAGGACTGAACAACGGCAAATGTGGCCGCATGCGACTGCTTGAAATTACGTAGAGTACTATACGGGCGACTGTTCCTTCCTCGATACTCAAATACATAGGCTTGTCGACGGGCATGGCATAACAAATTCGAAGAGCTCCTTGGTAGAAGAGTTGTGCATTTTCAAAAGTTTGCCTTTCGCCACCCCGTCTGGGATGGGGAAAATGTTGGCAACGATCGACGCCCGATCGATGAAAGCTCCAGAGGGGGGGGGCTCGATCAGCTCAATTATAGGCCAAGCTAGATATATATATATATATATTTTTTTTTAAGAGAGATTAACTTCTTCCAGTAAGTACAATTTTCTTGATTTTCTATAGTCTTCCTCTACCGCTCGTACAGAAGATGGATAGTGTGTTTCGTCGATAGTAACAGATGACAATTCGAGAAGTGAAATTCTAGTCTATAAGTCGGCCACAACACAATTTCCCATGCGAGTCGCATACTGAAGCTCGCCAAAGCAATATGGGGTAGGATAAATGTCGCGGGCGTGCGTTTGCCAAGGAAACAAATCAGTTCAGCCTAAGTCCATCAGACATAGCGTGTTGCCTTCAATCTCACGTACAATTCTCTTGGTGTCACCGGGTGCACGTGTTTGCAAGCTCGTTGGTAGTAAATAATGTAGGCAGTTTATCACAGCCGCAGTCTAAATTCTGGTTCACTCTGGACCGACGTCCAACAGTCTACGACTAGAGTGTGCAGTGTCGTTTGAAAGTTAGAAAATAAACTTAAGATATATTTATCACACATAACCCATGTGTCGACATTGGCGAAACAAGTAATTTCGCTTCGACGACCAGCCCCTCATGTTGTATAGGTAGCGAAACAGTATAGCAGGCCAGCGCGCAGGTTATGGGCGACTATTGTTGTTGTTTATCGATATTATTATTATTGTAGAACACTACGGTAAACTGTGCGACAGCAAAGGTGATCCATACCTTAATAATTGATCGTGTATGAGTAAAAGCAAAACGTTCGTGTATTTATCACATGCAGGTGTACGATATAACATGTTTTAATGTTTCGAGGGCGTCCGTTCATAACCTACCATGACAGGCCTTCTCCGGTCGACCTTTTCTGAGGGGGTCCACACATTTAGGTAGAGGCAGTCTTCAGAGCAGGAGCTCGCCCCACGGCTCAGATGGGCTGGCCAGGCATCAGCCCACTGCCTACAAGCTGGCCCGAACTCGGTAGCGTTGATTGGGGTTTCCCAGGCATACGTGGGCTCTGGAGCCTTCAGCCGAAGCGGTCCGAGAGGCGGCTGAGCGTACGGTATGCCCAGAAAGGCGTCAACATAACGACCCATATACTCTTTTCTGGTGCCGTATATCCCACCGAGGCGGGTCGTCACAAATGGCGGACTACCTGATGCGTAAAGTGGAATGTCTTCACTGGAAATAGACAGATGAAAGCATCGCGCAGCGTTAAGAACTACGACCCCATATGACTCGCTCAGTTCGTCAAGCCTGATGAGGAACAACTATGCTATTTGAGGACGTTGGCAAATACAGCATGCTGGCGTATTATTGACCCCAATGATCGATTGTGGTAGAATCTAGAGTGACCCTCGTACTCTTTACACCATGTTGAGACAGCGATACACCACGGATGCATAACAAAATGGACTACCAGCGTAGAAGCTTTACGCGTTAACGTATTTAGGGCATTTTAACTTCTTGGATCATATCAATCACATTATATATATATATATATATATATATATATATATGAAATTCGAACTAAAGTGGTCAGTTTAAATGAAATCCATGGTTCGATAAAGTCGAATTATAATATATGTATAATTGTCTCAATAAAAATGTCATTGGCGGTCATCTCGCCATTTGCTGGGCTCAGCAAACAAAGAGGAGTTCCCTGTACAAAACTGCTGGGCGAGATGAAAAGTTGGAATTTCACGAACACCCCCGACGCAAGAAGGAGCGGTTAAATAGAGGTTTCAAACAGGGTGATAAGGTAATGCTGTTCATTTGGAGGGACCAGAGAGGTGGCTGGGAACTTTTGCCGCAACCGGCGTATAATACAGACATTGCTCCATGAGATTACCACCTATTCAGCTCCATGGAGCATGGCCTGCAGAGCCTGAAGACAGAAGCAGTGATGCGAAATTGAATGTATTGGTGGATTGTCTCCCATGACGAGATGGTTTTCCGCCGCGAGATCCACATGATGCCTGATATTATACATGGACAATAGTCATAGAGAGAAAGGGATACTATATTCAGTAAGATCCGTTCATGCTGTCAAAAGCAACTCAAAGTAAGAGAAAATTAATGATTACTATACGCTCATTGAATTTCCTGAGCTGTTAATTCTAGCATATCTGTTGGCAGCAACAAAATGGTCAAAATGGGAGATCTTTATATTAACTACAGCATTTCACCGCAATGCAGCGAACTGCAATATATAACTATATACATATATATGCATATATAGACTTCTAAAATTTGTTTATAGTATGGGTCAGTCATATCTAGACGCATATTGTACCAAAATAAACGATATGAACCATCTACTATCTCACGATATCCCATGTTCGTTTGTGCCGTACTACTTTTATTATAGATCTCTATTTGTGAATAATACCGACGTCTATATACAAAATACATATCTATCCATATGTATATTATGTCCGTAAACACTCTGTGAGGCACTACTATGTTTGTATGTGCTTTTACCTACACATTTTGGAATGCAGCATAATCAAATTTCACCATGAATGTTCGTCTTGTCGAGCCGAAGCCACGTGGATGGATCTCCTGCTCGGTCGAAGTCGAGAACTCGTGCGACCGCCGAAAAGTCCTCCTCCGGAGATTGGATTTCGCAAACAAAAGTCTGCACTTCGCTTGTAGTCTGTGCATTTTCACATAGGACGTCAGAGTGGTTTCGGGGCTAGACGGACTCCCAAGAGCTAAGCCCCCCTGAGAGATTGTCGGTACTAAAAATACACCATCAGGCAAGCGGGCTTCCAAGCATCGTCTGACGTTGTCTGCATTCGAATCTGAGGACGCACCGCCACAAACCTTGCGCGCGACGTCGCACGCCGCGAGGACTTAGGATAGAATGGAAAGCAATACAGCTGGCCAATGAAGTCCATAATTGTGATTACGTCCTGGAGTGGACTGTAAGATCAGTCAGTTGTGAAGGCTAAAACTGAATCTGAGGTTCGATTAGACCTGTTGTTTTTTGTGGGCCTATATGGGTTTAGTGCTAGCAGAGGTTGGCACCACATCAGGAGCTGGACGGCGCCGGCTGTCAATCACCAATCGCCAAGAAACTATCAATAAGTGTGCGGCTCTCATGGTGTCAATATCTAACACATTCACCCTCATGATAAGGACATTGAACTTAGAGAAATAGAGAAAAGAGAGAGAGTTCTCTTCATTGAAGTGAACTAAAATGAAGATAATTTAAATATCTCAAACAATCACTGAGCCTCAGCTGGGAATCGAACCCGATACCTCAAGCTTGCGAGTCCAGCTCCCTGCCCCCTCAACGCTCCCACAGTGACACTCGTGTGCTTGCTTCGTACAGCTGTAAGGAAATGGCGTAAAACTAAATATTTTTCCAGCGGAAATTATTGTCGTCCAAATTCTACGTTCTCAGCCTTTGTGCCATTTGCACATATCTACATGATGAAATAGAATCAACGCCTACATATGGCGCTAACACCACCATCTGTTGATCGTCCGATAAGAAATAGCTACCAGATAAATGTGTTTTGCCATATATGTAATGTTCGAAAAGAAGATTTGTTTCTGTTGCAACTTAGAGCTTCTTGTGCTCTGCATATTTCCTCCACGTTTGCAAATCGCCGCTCATGATCGGGTTTGTGGTGCATCTTTGCTCTACACTGATCGAGGCTATGATCCTTCATCGCTTGTCCCAGATCCATTGACTGCTCTGCCCCGATCGAACGAAGCTCTCTCTCTCTCGCTCTTCGTCCTACTCAACACCTCTCTTTCTCGAAGCACCAATCAAAGCATCGGGGAAGAAATCCTATAAGAATCCTCGATTTGGAGAGCAGGCGCAAATTCCCTGATTGCCACAAATAGTAGAGTGAAGTGTCTATTCGATGATCGCAAGCGACCGGCAACCGTACAGGGTTGTATGACGGTTCGAGGACCTTGCTCCACTACAGGGTCCAGACGTTCGGTTGGAAGCAGTTGTCACGAAACGTGGCGTAACGTAATCCAACTTGCAGTCATCTCCCCAGTTGGCTCCGAACAAACCATTATCATTCGGAGAGCAGAATACGTCGTAGGGAAAATAATTGTCGCTAATTGAATTTCCCGCTCCTATTATCGACGTTTTTGAGATTTTGCTGAATTTGATCTCGTTCGCTTTAGGGAAATGGCACGGCTATATTAACATTTGGTGTCTATTCCAAGTATTCTTGATTTTTCCATAGGCATTATGACATGAATCCAACGTGAACGATCGATCGTATCACAATCATTAAGAGGAAGACTTTGGGAACACTAAATAGACAAGTGCCATCATATTGTCGCGTGGCCAACAAGCGTTTCTCTGCGGGGCACCTATTTACAGCGAGCCTGCGAGTATGTCTATCTTGAAGCCAAATGCGTGGTAGGAGATCCTTGTACCTTTCAGGAAGGCGTAACCCTTTGGAAGGCAACCGACTAAATCGAATGATTCCCCCGCCGTACGGGGCGCGTGTCGTCGTTGCTAACTATGACGAATTCAGGCATACTCCATTGTTTTTCTCGCACACTATCTAGTTCGTGCAGCCACACAAGCTGAGGCTGAATCTACCTAAGGATTTGTGCCTTATCTCCATGCTCTCCCTTACCGCTTGTTGAGGATGGCCAATAACTCCGACTCGTCGTCAACGTCCTGTCTCGCCTCAGCCAGCATGGCCTCAATTGGTGCTAATGTGCCCGCTATCGCCTGGTCGTTCCTGTCACTTCTCACCGGATTACTGTCTTCCACCCCCTCAGCCGCATCGAGTACGTCCAGAGCCCACACTTGGTTTGTCAACGTCCAGGCGACGAGTGCAGCTATCACAATACACGTTCTCGCCATCTACACATGGGTGAAAGGGCAGAGTTACGAGGATGTACAGATTCATGATAGTTCGCGAATGCGTTCAATAACATCAGTGCGCATTCATTTGCTCACAAGAATATCTACGGCAGTTGGAGAAGTTGCTCTCGACTATGAATCATTTGATGCTCGCGCAGCTTATTAGATGGATCGTTAGCCTACCTAAATATATCATATATTGTCAACCTTAAACGCCAGATAGTACACACATTGCTCAACTAAGAGTAGCATAACTACGTTGATGAATGATGTTCCTTTGCTTCAATTAGACACACGAATTAGAAACAATTATTTCGGGGCGGCAGGGATACCAGGCTACTGGCGAATTAGACGATGTTTGAGCACATATAGACACAACTTCGGTATAATGGCAATTACCTCTGAGATAACACACGCGCGCGCGCGCACAGAGACACGATAATTCAATCCTTGGTAATCCTCTCCTAATTCCCGCTAATCCTGTAACTGCCTGATCAAATCGGGGCTCCAGGGAGGGTTGGTTTGGAGGTGAACGCCAGTACTACCACAGGGCGCTAGGCGAATTATGGCTATACGTCCAAAAGAGCAATCCTTACGAGGATCGCGAACATATGAATATATTCCGCTGGGAAATGACATATTTCATTGTTGTTAGATAAGACTTGCCCGATAGAGAAGGGTCCAAGAAGCTATGCTTACCGTGCAATTCGTTAGCCCGTGATGGTTGTGGCTGGCACCCTCTGCTGTGCCCACGTAGTATTGTGGCCTAACCCTTGACAGAACTTCTTAGTATGACAGAAAATCGCGAGTTTGCTAATCAAATTCTGCCGGGCACGTTCGACACTCTCCCAGATCTTCATTTCACTCAGGGTGGATCGGTTTGCGAGGGGCCAACATTTTGCGAGTGGTAAGAACTCGCGAACGTCTCCAGCAACGCGAATGCGCCAATATTTCCATGGTAAACAAGGCAACACCGAAACAAGTAGAAGGCTTCATCTTAAACGTCATATTTTGTTCAAGCTGCGAATTCAGATAACAGCGCACACCCGGTTAGACCAATGGAACTTCTGCAATGGTTGATGACGTTGTTGCTATCGAACATCACTTGGTTCGGGCAAATAATGAAGCCTCTTTCATGTTCATTAGATCGATGTGGGTAGACCCAGTTGTGGCCCAGACAGAACCATGTGACCCAACCATAATTCGAAACGTCATACGAACAGTTAAACTTATCAGATGTTGCACAGAATATGATATTGAATCAGTATATATATATATATATATATATATATCACACGTTGCACAATAAATTCACACATGTTGTACGAATTCATCAAATGAAAGACCCCCCCCCACCCCCGCCCCGTTTTCTTCACAAGTCTCCATCCAGCTTCTTCACCCACTACCGAGTCAGGGTATCCGCGTCGATCAGGGTCTATGAATGAATCATAGATGTGTCGTAATGTATGACAAGCGAATGGGCGATGAGGCTGTCGCGTCGACGATTCTCTGACTAGAACGCCGACTCACTGGGACGCCTCTGCCCGGGGACGGCCACGAGCCGTCCGTTCAGTCAGCCGTTGCTTAGGCGAGACCCGGCAACGAGGAGGCAAGCATCGTCTCTTTCCAACGGGCGAAAAATCTGTCTCCAATCTGTGTCGGGTACAGTTATCGTCACCTTTTGGGGAATTTGTGGGACGCCCACGCTCCCAGTCGCTGCCTGCTGGTAGACGGCGACAGTCCGACCCAGTTCGTCGACTTCAAGCCGAAGTTGTCAGAGAAATCCCGTTAGTTCAGCCTCGCTGCATCTGAGCCAACGCGTCGATGCCGGTTTGCCTGATGACGATGTTGCTTCGCGTAATCTATCTGACCGCTGTCGGTCACCTAGTTAATGGAATGGACGCCCGCCCCCGCGCCGCTCAAAGGTGTTTGGAACAATAGCGATCGTGTATTGTGTTATGGCTCCAGTATGAACCCTGCTATGTTAGGTTGTACTTAATCTATTTTGGAGAGGGTGAAACCATTATGGACGTTCCTCGAACATTCACAGAGGCCACATGTTAGAGTCGATCAGGAGCTGATGGAACAAACACAAAGCGAGGCTACACATGAAGGCTTTCAACGTGAGAGTACGGGTGACGTAGACCAGCTGAGTCCATTCAATGATACAATGGCCGAGTCTAATAGAGTATTGGTAGTACTATAAAGTGATCCAGCCAAACTCAGCAAGTAATCTTACCATTATAGAGATTAGTAATCCTATCATTAACGAGACTAAGTGCTCATGGGTTTCACGACAGCTATATATACTAGTATAACTTTATTCCATTTGAATAGCATTGCTCACTGAAGCCCACACGAAGCGGTACTGAAGCATTCAGTAGTACCAGTGCCTACTACGCCGCCATGTTGGCCCAAAAGTGGCACCTTGTGCATCGCTCGGGGAGGGTCACGACTTCATGTCTCACTTAAGAACAGACTAGTCTACCTGCTCTGTAAAACGCCACTGGCAACGGTACACTTCCGCCTCCCACAAGTGAATGTGTCCGCCAGTTCATATACAAGTATGAGCAGGCAAGCGAGCGACACACAGCCAGCGTCCTACGAAATGCGTGCAATGAACAATGTTGAATGGAAGTGTAGCGGTCAAGCCAAGCTATGCTCTGAGACTCTCCGCTCGGTCCACATGTTTCACGACAACACCCCGCCATCCTGACCAACCCGGCGATCGATGCTTCGCTAAACAATGGGCTAAGGACGGTGTATTTTTTTTTTATGTTGACCACCCACGACCTTGTGGGTGGCAAGTGTATTAAGACAAAATTACGGAACATGTGATTCATGATTACTTCGTAATAAGGACGGTGTATTCATCGATACCGCACCGACCACCGGCATCAGCAGCAGTATTTGTTAATGACTTAGCGAGTTTATGTCACCACTGTTGTAAGCGTTAATGTTTTATTATTACGGCTTTTTTATTAATGGTATACTCACCCTGTTTTTTGTTTTGGACCCAGTTTTCACGATCTTGGTGTGCTCGGCCAGTTTGTTTGTGATTTTTATGGAAAAACCTCAGCCAGTAGTTTGGTATGATGATTATTTCACATTTTGCCGTATTTAGCCAATGGGAATTAATTACATACAGAATATATAAAGAAGAATTTTGTCAGTTATGCATTATATTATATTATTATTTATAGAGATGTTTGGTGGACCGTGGACGACAATGAAATGATTCCCAATATATATATATATATATATATATATATATATATATATATATATATATATATATATAAGAGAAAATAGAAAGCCCAATATTTGATCATGTTTTCAACAAATAGCCTGATTTGCCGACTATCCCTGCAAAATAGTTCACGTCAATTTCTATATACGAATACACATGATACTATCTCAGAATCTATAATACAGCACTGAGACTTCCCGAACTCGGCTCACGACCACGCACAGTTAAAGTCCGTAGGAAAAATTCATACATCAATAGTTCATACTAACACAATAATAATAATTACAATTAAAAAAAATCATTTTCCTCCAATCCCGCAATATATAATAGTAGACTCAGAACCCTGCCATATTCGCGAGTACACAATCAGTCCAGCGCAATGAAATCATAAATCTGAGTATATTACGTTCGATAGAGGAAATTTCGGCAGGAAAACATTCAAACTAAGGAAACGTCGATCTTTCTTAAAGCAAAGAGTTTTTTTTCATCTAATGCGCTTAGAATAACATGAATTGCGAAAACGCTTCATCTGAGCAAGCCGAGAGATGAATTTCAAAAGTCATCAATCTTCGTATCTTTGTGCTGCAGTCGATTTGAGCTATTTATACTTCGTCGAATTCTGCAATGTCTCATACAGACGATGGCTCAGGTGGAGAAGCTAACAAAGATGTACCTTGAGAGCCCTGAATTTAGAAAGATACATGTGTTTTTAGTATATGTATATGTATATATATATATATATATATATATATATATATTCTGTTAGGGATATTGGAATGTTTCAAACGGAAGGCGCACTTCGTAAAGTGACAGATAGAGAGTGATTTACAGATGTTCTCGAAAATGTCATTGGACATCTCCTGTCATTGGACAACGGGTTACAAATGTTCTCTGGTCCAAGCATAAGTAAGATAATACATGCCCACCTTCGGTGTTCAAAAGTATCAAATGCGATCCTCCAGTCGAAAATGACCATAAACACCGTGCTTTCTCTCACTTTTAATCATAGTTTGCAGTAGACAACACTTGATACCATCTTTGCATTGTTCAACAATAAGACGAAGCAATATACGATAACAAAGGCCACAGTGTCCATGATACGTTCGTAGCATTTGAAATAAAGAGCGAAAATGAAAAAAAGGCCAACATTAAGGACGCCGCACTACTGTGTTGTATTGTCCGCCATTCGTATTGTGACCTGTTGGCCACGATCCAAATAGATCGCCTATTTGGCTCAAGTGGCGAGCTAGGCGACACGAAATCTCTGATTGGCAGAAGCATAATAATGCATACACATGCACATAACGAGCTTCAACTCGAAGTCACCAACCTTGAAAATGCTGCACGATCGACCTCCAGCTCAGAGCGGATGGCATGCATAGGATTATACGTTGGACGCTTGCCAGGCATACGCCCGCCCAAGTGCCTAAATCCTCCTTGCGGTATCTGCCGTACACTTTTCACATTGTTCTTCGTAGCTGCCCGTGTCTCCATAGTAGACAAGCATAACAATGCAAATCCACCGCCCGAGGCCGATGGCCTCTTGAGTGAATGAGTTAATAAATAAATACGTGTATCTTCTCTCTCTCTCTCTCCCTCGCTCTGATCTGGCCTGCTCCGGCGAACGGGCAACGACTCATATCTTTTGTGGCCATGCGCCGCATATGCGGCGTACAAAAAAAAATGTATTTTTTTTTGTATATTGTTGAAATAAAGCGCGACGCCTGTTGGTGGCATGGGGTCGATTGACACCACAACAAATTCAATGTAAAGAATCGAGATAAATTCGAACAACAATTCCCACTAAAAATGCAAGAAGTATGATCTCCCTGTGAGTTGAGTGTATAGTGTACATGTGGCCACTGACTGATGTCTCGAGTAACAAAGAGTATTGCCTTTAAGAAATTCTAACACAGAAGATGAACGAGTCCAGAGAAGAACGGGGTGGTTGAAAGCGGGAAGTGGGATCGCGGGTTAAGACCAGCTTGATGCCTGACTCGGCCCGATTCTATATGGCATCGATTTACATATGCGAAACGCAGACGAGTGATGGGTTATGTATTATAAACCTCTCTGATCCAAGATCTCCCTGCAGTGGGTCGTAGGATGCGGAAATCTGAAGAAATGACCGAACGGAGTTTAGCAGTCGATGCCTAAAGGTGAATGCAATCTGCTGCATTCCGCGAGGTTGGAGTGTTGCATTATTCAACATCTTTGCGAACGGGAAGATCTGATCGACTCACCATTGTGTGTTATTTCTTCATTACCGAATGTGCCCAACCAGAGTTTCTTCTGCAGTACTCACATGGATACTGGCATGGGTGGCAAGACATAGCCACTCGTTAATATGATTATATATATATATATATATATATATATACCATAAATATGATATACATATGTTATATCCAGGACTTGCGATGACATTCGTCGGAAGCTAATAAACCCCACGTGGCTTGTACTTAGCCTACGACCCAGATCGACATCATCGCTGTCAGCTACAGCGGATCTGACCTGGAAGCTGAACAGTGCATATCTACATGGTAATACCGATCAATATCGGGATGTGTGCTCACCGCTAAACGCACACCGAGGATCATCGGTTCTATGGAATCAGAGACATATGGGGCTAAGAGCGGCATTGACACTGTGTGCTATTATATCACATTACCCTCCAGCTGGTTCAGAATCCAGTTTCGAACCCTTGGGGGATTTTCGGGAGGAGGCACTCTGACAAGCTGTAGTTGCAGTTTTGGTGAATCTTGACATGGCAATTACAGTTAGCTTACAAACACAGACAGCTATGGCTTTTGGGCATGGGCGTGGTGGGGGAGGTGAAGATCGGGATTAGGTCAAACTGTCGGTCGTAGCAATTGCGTTCGCCGGGCTCTGCTGGTTGTCCCCGCTGACAGACACTAATTTTTTTGCAGCAAATCATAGCCCAGATAACCAAGAGAATATCCATCTGGATCATATATATATATATATATATATATATATGACAGAATTGTACCAAATGCTACTTCCGAAGTCGAATTCACTCCCCTATACTCGGAAACTGCAATTTACGCAGAACTGACCTAGGCAGAGGTAGGAATAGTTGCAGATAATTCCAAGATAACGATAAGGTTTTATTCTATAAATAAACATGTTGTATGCGCTTTACCTAGAAGTCGTAGCAAAAAACACGTCTATCGTTATACCAAAACTCAAGCTGTCCACAATCTCTTTGGCAAAGATATAATAATAATTCTACTTGAACATTCTATCACATATATAACTCATAACTTAAGCGTATATCTAACTCCCTTGAACTCTGCGTTATCTAAAGACCAAATGATAGTTATGCACTCCATTAGCACGTACGCAATGTGATTATTTCAAGAATACAGATCTCTTGTTCTCATAGGAACGTTAATGAAACGAGAATTTTTAGCCGCATACAAATTGGACCGTGGTAATGATCTCGTATGCTAAATCTCGTTTAGAACGCGAGCGTGCTGCTAACATATATAATCATATAACTAACGCGCACATTCGAATATTGTCCATTGTGGGCTCTCTGCTCAACAGATATCTCCCGTACATCTCGGTCACCCTCGGTCCTTGCCAAAGACAGACGTTGTCAGTGGATATTAATTCCTTTAGCCAGCGACATGCGCGCATCAAAGCTAACGAAGAACATATGGTTGGCGCAAATAGTCAGCGAAATTTCCACTGACCTGATATTCATACGGATAGAACAACAACAACGGGCCCGCTACGGTCTCCGTTAATCGACGAGTCAAATGTTGATTACGTGTGGCTCAACTAAATGAAGGCTCTTCTCTAAATATAATGATAGAGGTGGCTTGAACGGTTTCGTTGTATTTGAATAAGTTCGCGGGCTAGAATGGTGTCGCTGGTTGACTTGGTCGGCGTGTTTCCTGGGTGTTCCCCATTTCCTAACCTAGTTCGTTCGTTCATAAATATGATAGACCCAAGCGTTGGACAAATGCCTGATAGATATGCAAGATGATCAGAGGAGAGATGATCAGAGGCAGATGGGCTCGTTGTTGCGCATTTCAATGATCTAATCAAACGGCATATGTTAATAGATGTCATGTCTCTATGAGACGCAACGAGCAACATGGTGGACTTGCCCGTGTTGAACACCAAGGTTCAATCATGGTACAATGATCTAGCTGTTGCTGTCGCCGTCCCCCGAAGGCCTTGAAACGACTACGCTAACCTATATTTTCATCGCTGGATGACAAACTGCAGAGGAAAGCCTCATCTGTTAAATAAATCGCCTAAAATCATTGATTTATGTCTTCATCAACACGCCCCAAGAGGGTAGTTGTCCCTATCTATTCAGTGCCAGCCGAGCACATAAAGGTAGAGGAGCAATTGAAGCGGGTCACTGTCTGTTTAGACTGAGAACGCTTTCGTGGACACTTACATCGTCTGTTTATGGACGTAAGCCGATTCGTTGAATGAAGAATTGGGTGAATAGCCAACGTTTCCATGTGGTACCTATTAGAACATGCATGTAGATGTGAACAGAACTTCGTGGATACCCTTCAGCTAAAACGTTGTTAATTCGACATTTCGATTTGTTTCTGCTTTGGTTAAAACGAGAGGTTCGTTGGCCGTTTGCAGACGGCGACCAGTTTTGTTGCTTAACAGCCAATAGAAAATCGCTGTACATTCCGCCGTATTGATTCCTATTCTAGAATCGGCAACATTTGAGATATTGGCTCTTGTACCATTCGTTCCCATAATAAATAGCATATATATATATATATATATATATATATATATATATATATGAACGACGAGCTCGTTTTTTTTCATAGAGATCAAATGGTTTCATTCAAATCTACAGGGACAATGACTCTATTATATTCCATACGTACGGCACGTGTAGACCGAGCAGGATATTTTTTCTGTCTTCTAGGACGACTACTCCGAACATGAACTCGGAAACAACAGACGACTCGAATCTCTTCCTTTACTGTACCAGGGACATTTTCTATACGAGATGAAAATATATATGTCGAAAACGATTGCAAATATCTTATTATTATTATTATTATTGCCATTTGCTGCTCCAGTCGTTGGCTGTCCCGTGTCCCAGTGGGGCCCGAGATTTCCCTCGATGCTCGTTATCTTCGACTGGACCGAAGCGCCCGAGATGCACAAAACCATACTTAGAACACAAATAACCCCTTTAGACGAGAGAGAGCTCCGATATGCTGTCTCATCCTCCTATTGTTTGACCATCTCCTACGCAGTTCCAGCTAGATGTGACATCTAGATTGTCTAAATATAGACTGCCACTATCGTAGGGGTGGGTGAAGCCGGTCAGTAACCCAACAGGTCCCGGCTTCGAGTTGTTTGTCAACCATTTATCGGCCGGGACAATCGTGGGTGATTGAGATCCCAAAGGTACTCGTTCGGATAGTTTAGGTTCGATTTGTATCGGATTACATTAATTTGTATTGGATATCTTTGATTAGAATTTGGCATAGGGTTGCAGTTGTCGACCTTATTTCAATATTTGTGCTCTACGTTATATTGTATCTACCATCAACGTCTACCAACCGGTGGTAGCTTGAAATGCCGAAAGTGCTCTCCCATTTTTGCTATATATGAGTCTGGCCTAAGGATGAACTGTAATAATTTGCGGAGCCTTGACATGTGTGATATGTTACACTTAGAGCTAGCTGTACCGTAGGAGGTTAAACAATTGTTCAATTGTTTTAAAGGATACGAGGCACACTATTAACATAGTACACATTAAATATGTAGACACGCGAGAGCACCTCGGCTGAATGACCACTCGAATGCATCCGGTTTGTTTTAGATTTGGCCTGAGTCTTCCATGGAGGCCGGGTCTTCACAACGGTGGTTGTCCTTTGCGAACCAGGCGCAGTAAGTACGTCAATCACATCCCCAAAAGCTGCTTGATTTGCTAATCCAAACGTAAATTACCTCAAGGTGTTTTCCGAGCTGACTCTCAGCTGTTCCCCTATCTGACAGGCCTCAGCTCTTAACCTTTAGGTATTACTATGAGGACCTGTCGGGGCCACCTTTGCTTATTCTCTGCCTTACTCGTACCTGACAAGAATCCTCAGATAAAGAAAGATGATAAAGAACTCCAAAGATTCTCCACGTCTGACAGGATTTGAACCCAACACACACGTGTCCCTCCGGTCTAGTGGTCTAAGACGCTCACCACTAGACCATCCAGGGGACACCTCAAGGAGAACTAAGAGCAAACTAAGTATCAGTATACTAGTATAGTGAATGCCATCACATGACTTCCCTTGAGCAGCCCTCGCAAATTGGTTGTGAATATAGCAACGAACACATGACTACCCACCATCGAAATTGTTGACTACGGATGTGCATTGCCGCACTCAGTTGGTTCATCATTGTCGAGTGAAGCGGCGTGGGGACATGAACGAGAACTTGGGCATTGTAAAAATCGCAGTTCCTTTAATCAACCGTTCCACTTGCTAAGACTGGCACACAGCCATGAAAAAATGTCCACGCAAAGTGCAAGAACGGAGAAATTGGAAATCTAAAATTGACCTTGGAAAACAAAAATTGAACATAACAACATATTTTTCAAGGCACATCTCTTCACAATGTGCAGAAGGCAAATGACTGCCTCGAACATTTCTACTAACTACCCAGTGACCTATGAAGAGCTGTATATGAATGCGGTGTGCATATTTTAGCCACAACGCGATTGTCGACACTACGATATTAGCAGCTAAGGCCGAGACCCCGAAATCCCCGGACCATGTGGCATTATCAGTCCCAACGCGCGAGTTCGGTTCTCACTGTGCCCCAGTTCAGCACCTGTTCCTGTTGCCGAAAATCCCAAAGAAATTCACATTCGTACACGCCCCTGCGTACATCCACAATGATCGCAGCGTGGTATGCAGCTTTGTACTCTGTGGCTGCCTGTGTCATGCGGCGGCCAACCGTGATTGTAGACAGGGACGGCCTGGCAATTTTCACCCCTTTGCCGAGGCCGATCGACCCGAACCGCCATTTCCAGGTCTGCCCCTCTCCCCGTACCGTCGCCATACCAATAAATAAACACACACTTTATCATCTTGGTTTATATGCAGAAGAACTAAGAAATGGAATGTTGATTTATTTGCCTCTGGGGGATGCAGACCGCTCGTTCTATCATACTTCCTGCCTCGCTTTCGAATCCTCCGCACAGGCCCTCGAGACCAGCCAACATATACGCGACGAGCGCGGTCCACTTCACTGGAAACTTGCGTTTTCATCGTAAGTAGATCGGCTCCGGTAAATCTTGCCTGGGTAGTAGTTCCTGCAGCGCACTCTCTACGGCGTAACGCTCACACATACGATGTGTTATGTGGGTGCTGTTAACTTCTAACTCGGTGATTTTCAACTGCTGCTGCTGCTGTCGTTAAAGCTGACAGGCAATCGCACAAAGGCTATTGCAAGGGTTCTTTCCACAATCACTTGTTCATTGCACCCGTTGTTTGTTGTATGCATTTTGCTGTCGTTCGTGTTTCAGTGTCTGTGTAATAATTTCACGTGTTTACGCGGTTACGTTGTTCCAAAATCGAAAAACCTGGTGACAAATTGTACGTGTTGTACATCTCTCTCTCTGTGTGTGTGTGTGTGTGTGTATATGTGTTTGTGGCTGGTTGACTCAGCCACGTGCCAGATGTCACGGTGCTTGCGCCCGTCCATAATATACCTCGAGGACAATCCCCGTTCAACAATCATTCCCTCGGCACTTTCCAGCCGGACGTGCATCCAGCAGACGTCACGCAGTCGGCGACGTACGGGATACAGTCTGGGTGGCATCATCAGCCGCAAAGCTAGGTGCTGCTGTGACATAAAGATTTAGGCATTCTCAAGTTCGTCGTCGTCGAATTCGGCCTCGTCGTCGGCCGTTGCCTCCTGGTACTGTTGGTACTCCGACACCAGGTCATTCATGTTCGACTCTGCTTCCGTGAACTCCATCTCGTCCATACCTAAGACAATCATCAGCCGAACGGGTGCAAAGCGGGGTTAATCATTGTTCAAGGGATTGCTCCATATGATCCATCCATATCTGGCTTAATAATCCCAAAATACACATTGATAATATAATAACTTGCACAACTTGCAACACACGCAGAACATTTCCTATTTCGATCACCTACCCTCTCCGGTGTACCAATGGAGGAAAGCCTTCCTGCGGAACATGGCCGTGAACTGCTCGGAGATTCTCTTGAAGAGCTCCTGAATGGCGGTCGAGTTTCCAATGAAGGTGGCGGCCATCTTCAGCCCTCGTGGGGCGATGTCGCACACCGCCGTCTTTACGTTGTTCGGGATCCATTCGACGAAGTACGACGAGTTCTTGTTCTGTACGTTCAGCATTTGCTCGTCCTGGAAAGCGACAATGAATGATAGGGTTAGTGCCTTTCATCGATCTCGTAGCGGGAAACATTTAATAGAAATGCTTTTCTAGTAACTATGTAGTAATTGGCCACATCGACTAATCGACCATGTTGTAATGGAACGGACCGACTAATTACCCAACAAGTGTGACTCATCAGCGGCATATAGACGGCATTTAACTTGGATTAGTCATACATCAAATGCGCGTGTGTGTGCACGTCTTTTACCGATCACATACTTTGCGTTGGGTTATAGCAAACTAGACAGGAATTCTTGTGATAATTGTGGTGGCACAGAATTACTGTGAGTGTTCCACACGCAAGGCCGCGTAATTGAGGCTCGATTTGCTGTTCGCTGGCTCGATTCATATGAGCGTAACGATTTCAAGGCTACAACAATGGATGACGACGTGGCGACGACGGCCAATTATAGCTTCGATCGAAGTCAAGCCAAAAACGTGATAGTCGTGGGTGAGATATTTGGTCAAGGACATCTCGCGAACAGTACTGTCCGGTGTTGACGTTCAAAAGGAACGAATTTGCGATCTCGTACGTGTTGCCCGATCAGGTCGACGCACCCACTATCCAAAGTACATACTATGATATCTGGACAATGAGACAGATTGTGATACTTACGACTTCCTTCATGCTCATACGACCGCGGAAGATCGTCGCTACGGTTAGGTAGCGTCCATGGCGCGGGTCGCAGGCGGCCATCATATTCTGAGCGAGGTGCGAACAAAACAATTTGAAATCATTGTTATTCGAGAAAAACAAAGCTTAACTAAGTATCGAAGTAATCAAACACCGATCAAGGGAAATTCTCGCACGCATGAGTAGTCCTGCCATGCGGCGTTGAAATTATTTATGTCGGCGCATTATGTCGGATTCGAATGCAATCGGACAGGAACAATATGGCGCATTGACCTGGGAAAGCGGTATGATATGCTGGAGCTTCAATGATGAGAACAGGAAATTCCTGCCTTCGAAATTGTTTTCCCCATAGTAATACAAGTGAGCAATACAATTTACTTTCATCATTATGTATACTAGAGTTAATTACATGCATCGTCTACAGCATACATCAATGATACGAATTATCTAGCCTGGTCGGCTGTTTGGTCTTAGTCCTTTCTCCAACAGGATTTCGGTGTGACATCAACGATAGGTACCTTGGCATCGAACATCTGTTGGGTGAGCTCGGGCACCGTGAGGGCGCGATACTGCTGCGAGCCGCGAGCCGTCAGAGGCGCGAAGCCTGGCATGAAGAAGTGAAGTCTGCAAATACAGTGATCAATCGAGTGATCATTCATTACACCTCAGTCTACGAGTGAAGTATTGGCATGGGTTAATGAGCTGCGTCCTACAGCGTCCTACTCTTGCCTATGTAATCAATGTCTCGCATATACCTCTTGCGCCGCTATGTTCAACAATTAGACAAGACTCACTTTGAAGCATGTGTGTGTGTGTGTGTGTGTAAGGGTAATTATAATAGTTACATTGGTCACACTGTGAGGTGTTCTTGTCGTGAGGTGCCGGCAGTCTTACCGTTTACTCCCCACACGTTACCTCTCACTATCTACAGCTTTGCCGGGCGATGATGGTGCTTTATAGTATACGGCATGGCGCGATGGAAAAAGGCGATGTGTCTTACGACGAGAACAGGTATTTTGCTGGTGTTGAAACCTACCGAGGGAACGGCACCATGTTGACAGCGAGTTTACGAAGATCGGCGTTTAGCTGTCCAGGGAACCGCAGGCAGGTGGTCACTCCCGACATCGTCACCGATACGAGATGGTTCAGGTCTCCGTAGGTGGGTGTGGTCAGCTTGAGAGTCCGGAAGCAGATATCGTACAGGGCCTCGTTGTCGATGCAGTATGTTTCGTCGGTGTTTTCGACCAGCTGGTGGACAGATAGCGTCGCGTTGTAGGGCTCCACAACGGTATCTGACACCTAGTGACAGAAGAAGGCAGATGTTGGCAATAGTTGGTACGATGACGAGGATATATGCTGTATGTATTGTATGCTAATATATATATATATTGATATATATATATATACCAACATACATATGAATATATATATACATATATAATATATATATATATATATTAGCATACATGGGTATGTGCGAGGTAAGAATGCGACTCGGTTTGCTATTGAGAGTGATGGCAAAGCATTACGAACACCATAGCCTACCTTAGGCGAGGGCATAACGGAGAATGTGTTCATGATTCTGTCTGGGTACTCCTCGCGGATCTTTGAGATCAGCAGGGTTCCCATCCCCGAGCCGGTGCCTCCTCCAAGGGAGTGGGCGAGCTGGAATCCTTGCAAACAATCGCAGGATTCCGATTCTTTGCGCACAACGTCAAGTACAGAGTCTACGAGTTCGGCTCCTGGAAAAAGATTGTCAATATATCTCCGTTTAGACAGTCTCAAATGGGTTCTGATATTTTAGCCCTAGAACTGATGATTATAATAATAATAGTAATAGAATAAATGACTCATCAAATGATTCAATCCGCTAACATACATATGCCTCAAATAATCTTGAAACTCATATTTATAATCAAGTGTAAACAAAATTGTTTGGCGTTCGCTATGAATAGGCTAATTATGGTCCGCTGCTATTTCAGTTAATTACGCTTCAACCTAGGGCTTCCTCGCTTTCCCGCACTTTGTTTTATGATAGGATGCGGAGTTACTACTATCACCACTACTACTACTCGTCTGCTAGTGGGTGCTGCATCTGAATTGAAACGGAACGATTCTATAAGCCGACCCAGACACCATCCGACGACCACTTATCCACTATCTCCGGGTGCTCTATGTGACCCCATTGAAGCACTAGATTACACATTTGCAACATCAACAACAACACCAACAACAACAGCAGCTGTAAATGTTGTTTAGGAAGCCGCGAATTGACTTTGACGCTTAAGCTAGAGCGCCGTGCCTACGCATACTCGCGGCCATCACAGGGGTCACGATTGCGGAGAACGTAATATATCGCTCGGATTGGTTAGGGACAGGGATTACTCGATATGGTGCTGCTAGATCAGAGCATATACACACACACACACATCTACACACAATACATGGGTGCCCTGGCGTCGGCAAGGCGCTGTTACTCGAGGAAGTCTCATCGGACTGAAAAGCCAGTAGCATCTAATTTCTGTCCGAAAACAGCAAAGGTCGACGCACTTTCGGTTCCAACGCTGCTACATGGTCCGTGCGCGTACACGACAGCAGCGGCAGTTGAACACCAGTTGACGGCAGCGTCGCTAAGGCTTACGTTCTAAGATATTTGCAATAGCCGCCGTCGTCGTCGTTACAAAGCGCGATGCCACGTAAGGATTAAAAAAAAAGAAACATGTGTGGGCAGTCTTTTAACGAAGATCAACGTTACTTATCGGACAGTACGAATTGACCCATGGGACGTTCTCGTAAATATTCCCCTGCTGGATACAAGATTATGCAAGGAGGGTCCAGCTGCGCGGAAAGACCCGAACAAGTATGATTTTGTTCATCTTCAACCAATCTCCGCAATGGAGGTTCTTGTGGTTGTGTTTCTATCTACTGTTTATGCTTGCGTCGATCGTCACAACGTTACGGTAGCAATCGGAAAGGAGATGCGAACGACGGGTGTCGATCGACGCTTGTTGTTGGGCAGCAGTTGTTGACTAGTCTAATCGAAGGGCGTATGGTTGACAAGCTGTCGAATTCGTTTGCAAGTTACCTTCGGTATAGTGGCCCTTGGCCCAGTTGTTTCCGGCTCCACTCTGTCCGAAGATGAAGTTATCCGGTCGGAAGAGCTGCCCGAATGGACCGGACCTGACCGAGTCCATCGTTCCGGGTTCGAGATCAAGCAAAATCGCACGCGGCACATATTTCCCACCTGGAACAGAAAGCAACAGAAGAAATGTAACAACGAGAATAGAAAGAAAAGAAAAAAAAATATATATATATAAATATATACTGCTCTATGTAACGTCCCCTATCGGTGCATATTAATCGAATGTACTAATTTCACTGCAGAGATGTACGTGCCCCGTTAGGCAATAACCTTGCGGTGTTCCCATAGTTTGTCAAAAGCATACCGTATTATAATGTTAGCACATGCGGCACATCCACGAGAATATTCCAAGCGAAATGAGATGTGTATGGATGTACCGAGCTCGTTGTCGAGGTCACCGCTCACCGTACACCGCAACCTTAGCCGAACACTGTGACGGTATCATATCTACATTTCAAGTCTGTGTGTATTGTACACTACAGATTTGTGCTTCGACGATAAACATATGGAGGGGAGTGGGTAGAAAAAGATCCCATATGAAGAATAGACCGAGAAATATCCCTTGGACTTAGGGTGTTTTGACAACACGGTGATTCATATGGTAATTGAGCCATTGAAAACCGACAAAATTTGAATGAAAATCCGAAAATGCAATAGGAGTTTGTTGTTAATATTAAAGCTTCTAATTCGAATCTGGCTGAAACATATGACCGACTTGAGTCGGAAGCAATACTGTATTACTTTCGTAATACAATAATTTATACCAGAACTTTCATTGTGTAAATAAAAGTAGCCATAGAATTAATGTCTACGTGATTGAAGCTGTTGTCAGAGTATCACTCCAGTGCAATTGCGACTAATAGAAAAGACGGGTGCCCACATTAAAAGCTCAATAGCCTGAGTCAGAACCACATTAATAGGGCCTAGGACGGAGCGGCTGACAACGGCATGATATTGATGCAGGGTCTTTTGAAAACTCAGCGAGATTGCTTAAAACTGAACCAAACAAAAGGTTCGATAAGTTCTGAACTTGTCGACTGCCTCCGAATTGCATGGTTATGTATGAAATTGTTTGTAGCTGGGCACGAACGCCGTATATATTTCATGTGGTCTTCATTACGCCATGGGAGAGTGCCCTTGAACGCGGCGCTGGTGGCGACACACCTCTTGCTCCTACGAAGAAAAGTTACATATTCAAGTAGTATATCGGCGCGCAGAGATAATACTAGGGGTCCAGAGGGTCTGGCGAGGGACATAACACTTCAGAGACACCGTACGTTATACCCTGCGAGAGTTACGAGCAAAAGATAATTCACCTCGCGTCACATGTAAGACCAATACATACACTTCCTGGATCAGTAGCGCATGTCTAGCGAACAACTAGCCATTTTATAGCACAGGCTAATATATAGAACTCGCAGAGACATTTCCACCGATAAGAGACACCCCAAGGTTGCGGGTTGCCCCCCGGATCCCTGTGTTGTCGAGCCCATTTGGCCAGAAGCCGCTGCAACAATTTAGATCATTGGCACAGTTGTTCGTTGACCATACGCCCCAGTATCACGTATTGGTAAAAGCGGTAAGCAGCTCTCGTTGATCCGGTTGGGGCAGGCACACTCTCGCGAGGCTACGACCAGTTGGCTATCTGTGTTGTCGGCTTCGGCGGCGTCGCTTCTCGAAGCTGACTCTGTCGGTCCGACTCCGTTTTATCAGCGCTGCTTGACCCAGATCTACTTCGACAGCTCCAGGACAGCTTAATGACAATTTGGGCTCGGCCAGGACAAACTCCGTGACACTAATGGTCTCGTTGCTTTGTTGGCTTATATGCATGCTCAGGGTAAATCAGCTCGACTACGGCCTCACTGGGTCCTGCGGGGTCCGCCTGGAAGGAGACGACTCTAGGACCCTCAGAGAATTTTGAGTAAGCCGGCCAAGTTGACAAAGGCCATTGAGACGTAAGTTGAGTGCGGAGTCAAGGTTGGTTGCGGTCGCGCGGTTCTGTCAAAATAAAATCCCGTACAAACGCCGCAATGGCTACCTCAGAGCAAACTGCAGACGTGGCTGCATTCAGATCGACTATGCTAGTCATAAAGCGGCTCCGGCCAGCACGAAATTAACGAACGCTGAAAATGCTTGATTTTAGTTTCGTTCTTAAATTCAATTCAGGTCGACTGCGGAGAGTTCATCTAAAAATTAGATTTCTCAGAACAGTTGTTATTGTGGCCCTACAATAAGAAATATAATTACGCCCTCGAAGATATAATTTGACGCATTTCGACATGAAATATGCAAAAGCTGCGGAACGCTTTGCTGGAAATGCTGCCTGTTTGAAAAGGCCTGCCCGCGAAAATAGGACACACAATATCAATGAACACCGCTTCGCCAGAACGATTCAGGCAGAGGCTGATTATGTATTCAATGAGTAACAGCGCATTTCAGCAATAATTGTCATAATTTTCTATGCTGATCGCGGCTGCATGCGATTGCACAGCGTCACGACCAGCATTCGCCAGAAATCCGTGGTGTAATCCAGAAATATAGCGGCATTTACTATGCGCCGCACACAACCCACCACCACCACTGTTCGGCCCTTTAATAGCAAAGCAATCTTCTAACTACATTATGAACTCGTCTAAACTATATCTAAACATCATTTCCCAACCAGCTTAAGCTGCTTGCTGCTCGTCATCGTCGCTTGCCAACAGAATGACACCGATTTTAGGTTTATTAAATGTTATTATGTTCCTATAAGGGACACGGGTATCTTTTCGAATATAGCTGTATAACTTGTCCGACTTGCAAATACACACCTGTAGCTTCGTTATAATAGACGTTAATCCTTTCGAGCTGAAGGTCCGAATCGCCATTGTAGGCTCCTGTAGGGTCGATGCCGTGCTCGTCCGAGATCACCTCCCAGAACTGTGGAAAATGAAATAAATCTCATATTTAAGTTGTTTTTTGCGCCGTCCTAAAACAGAAACGTATTTCATATTTCTAGTGATGTTAGCGTGCAATAACTGCGTTCACCTCTTACCGTTGGCAAGCGGCCTGACCCGCAACACCGATTTTTTGGAGTGCGGCACAGTTTAGACGCAATTAACTACCACAAATTCCACCCTGACCCTTTTCTATACCGTTGGGAATTATAAATCGAAGGATTACGTTTCCCCAAAAAAAAGTTGCAATTCTAAGGTCCCCATTACATGGAATGCAATACAAGACAATATATTATCGTTTGTACGTTCTTTACGAGTAGAGGTCAATGATGCATTTACGTACATTTTCTTAGGCTGTGTAGCCTATCCAGTGTACCTGTTGCTAAATCGTCTAAACTTCTTAACTCTGCCCGCAAACCATTTCAATGTACAGACCCAAGGCTCTTAGTGAATCGAAGTGCATACTATTCACTGCAGTTTTATGCATACGTTGTTTGCATGACATCAAATCTCGTCTGTAGGCTTTACTAATGCCTAGGGCGTCGTTGGCGTACGGAAGCCGTGTCAACTTTGACGTTTCGCGAAGCGCGAGCACGGTAGTGCTTGTAAACGGATTGGTAAACGCTTATTGCGAACGACGCTTACAGGGTATTACAGGTACAGAAATATCGTACGCGTCAGGGGCTCCGGAGTCAGCTGTCGGCTCTTCCTGTCAACCAGTTCACAATCCGAGCTATTATCGTAAGTGGATTACGAGCTATGGCGAACGTAGCCACAGCCTGCAGATCGCAGTATTCATCGACATTTTGCCCACCACAAATCCACAGGAAAATATTGAGCCGCCGCGTACTCTGACACATTGACCCAGAGACAGACATTGTATTTTAGCCATTTTTACATCTGTTGCGTACGCCGCTATGCACCGATCATAGTAACAGCAATAATAACGCCGGTGACTAACAAGGTGCACATTGATCAGGAATCGGTAACAACATCACATAGCAAGAAAACGATATTTCTGTCTGCTGCATTCGCCGCTTAGAAACCACACAAACACACACATACATACACACACACACACATAGACATGGTGTGACTCGCCATTCTCGTTTATTATTTATTATTTTTATTAGCATGCGTAGTGGACAAGCCATAGGTCCTCTGTTTGACGCCGACACTGCCAGCAGCTACAGCGCGTGGGCATATGCACAATCTCTCTCACTCTCTCTTGCTTGCTATATATATATATATATATATATATATTTATGTATCTTACATTGACCATACACAATTTACATCTCGTTGCGATCAACCACCACCACTTATTGTCTTCGGCTCTAGTTGATTTTAGTCGTTCTCCCTTTTTTCATTTTTCTTTGTTTATTACACACGTGTATACATTGCTATCGTGTACACATATAGACACGCACACACGGTGACTACCCCGTCGTTCGTCCCATCCTTCCTCTCAATCTTCTATTTCTCAGTGACTTTTCTTTCGCGCGTTCCACTGCTGCAGACTCATTTCTTCATATTTTTCGGGGTGTGTGCTTTGAATTATCATCGCTCTGGACGTCGTCTATTGCTGCTGCTGTTGTCGCCGTCGCCGCCGCCGCCAGCAGCCGGCACCGGCCGCAACAGCTTGACACAGATGGACATATACGCTCATTCACGTTGCCGTCGCATAGTTGTCAGAAAGCAGCAGCAGCAGCAGCAGTCAGGCAGAGACAGCGGTCGCGGCCCGTCCCTGCCGGCGACACCACCACCGCGGCGGTTGTTGTTGTTTCCGCTGTCGCTGCTATCGTCCGCCTTTTTTGCCGTATTCGTGGGTCTCAGCCGGCGTGCATTTCCCGCAGGGCCGGGTGTACGACACAAATGTGTTGTACAATGTACGCTGCGCGGCAGCGAACACCGGCGGGAACCTTTTTTGGCTACCACCGGTGGCGTCGGCGTCGGCGCTAGTCAGTGTCTGACGTTTGTGATGCCTTTTATCGTGGCAGTGCTGCTGCTGCTGCTGCTGCTGCTGCGATTGTATGTATGTGCTCGTATTCGCTTGTGTCTGTGTCTACGGTGCTACGCCAGCAGCGGTGTCGCGGTTCGGGGCGAAATCGAATGAACGGATAAGGCCACAGAGACGTGGGCGGGCGGGCGGCCAGGCGGCCGCGCGATCTGGTCGGATCAAGCAAGCTCTCCCCGGTTTCGGCTCGGCTCTTTCGGATCCGCTCGTATACTGTACTTATATTTGTCTCTTTTACTTCGCTTTTGAACGAGCGAATGCCAACGGCTACGAATGTGCACGGCTAATCTTATGGTGGCTGATGCTGCTGCTGCTGCTACTACTCATATTGCCACTGGATATGATTCGGCTATTCCTCAAGTCCCCTCTCAACACATAGACGGACATATATAATAGATAGATTGATAAACGAACAAACAGGATAGGATAGTATACGAAGCTAAATTTGCTGAGTGAATTCGTGTTGAACAACCGGCCAGAGCAGCTAAGCCGAGACGCTAACGGCGGCGGAGACAGCACGGCTCGTACGTGCACTGGTGAGGTTGCATTTTCGAGCTACCGTAAAGCGTAAAATCCTCACGTTTGGGAAAACGTGAGGAGTCGATCACTGTACCGGGTATCCGGTTGGTTGTCGTCGAATTGGCGAGACATCAGCTCGACTGACACCGGCTAATGTTAATATATGTCGATATGTAAAGAACACTTACAACACTTAGCCGATGGGTTTCGTAAGATTTTCTGCACCGCCATCGCCTGCTGAATTATTACGAGCCTCTCGTCGTCAGCTGACGCCAGCTGACAGCAGTGTCACTGATTCAGCATAGTTCACACCGTGTTAGGGTGCTTTGTGGCTTTTATTTGGTTTGTTATCGGCTCTATTGCACTGTACACAGATAGATATCCACAAAAACTAGCATTCGGTACATTCGGGAGAGGACGAGAGAAAGAGAGTCAGCGTACAAAATTAGACTATGGAAGAGTTGGCAGAAGTTGCGTCACACCTTGGGACAGAGAGAGAGAGAGAGAGAGAGAGAGAGACAGAGGGGGTTAAGTTAACTGCTAAATAAGTTAACTCTCTCTCTCTCTCTCTCTCTCGTTCTCTATCGGATATTCTAGCTATCTTGCAGCTGATTCAGAATCACTGTAGCTGAATGAAGATCGCTCGTACACCTTGGTTCCATTTGAGCACCGATGTATGATCGTAACTACTTCGAAGGAGAGCTACCAATTTTACTTTTACAAGTAGAAGGCTATCCATTCCTGTCTGCCGGTCACAACTGTGAGGTTGCCTATTTTCAATTAGAATATTATCTGATAAAAGCTTGTTGTCCGATTGAAGTGCTGACCGACGCCGTAGATATACGGCGGTTAATAACACGTCCGCCCGCGTCATTCTCTCTCAGGACAGATGCTCTGCATGCAGAAGCCAGGAAGGCTGATGGTATCACCTTAGTGCCATCGCGTCGAGGGAAATCACTGGTATGTGATTGAAAAGCGGATGATACTGTAGCATCCCTATATCTGCCGGGCACGGGAACCCCCTACTGGGGCATGCAGCGAGACTAGAAGAGCATCTGAAAAAATTTGGATTTACGGAAAATTCCTACATTTTGGACCAATTCCTTGATTTTGAGACCCTAGGTTGCAGAGAGGAACTCTCAGTGCCAATGCACTTCAAGATATGTGCGAAGAGCTGCTGTTGGCGTTAAAAGATAAGTGACCAGCCAAACCGCTTTCTACAGTGTTTATCTCTGGACGTTCAACGTGGCAAGGCAATTTTGGTTGTCGGAAGGACCCTCACTCGCTGGAAGCGTGAACAAGTTCGATCCCCCCCCCCCCCGACCCTCGATTGTCGTTTTGACCACACGTCTACAAAATGTCAATTGTTAATATTATATTATTACACTTTAAAAGATCAGCTTCGAGCGCAAATTTCACAATAAGCATTCAGCAAATAGTATGGACGCAGGGAAGCATTTTTCGTTTATCAGTTCTACCCGTCGGTCATACGTATGCCATCCACGCACCGTATTCTCCATCCGGTGGCATCAGCCTAACCTGGCCTTCAACTCAACTTATTGTGCGGATGCCAATTCGGTTTGCCGAGCCCCTAGGGATTTCGCGCCAGAGAATTAATATGAGACATTGTGTCTTTAGCGCATTAATGTCTATTGCTGTTGATGTTAATATTGGTCCTCCATCCTCATATTGGATTTCGAGAGCATTTCTCGCAGCCTGAACTCGGTGTGCTACAACGCGTAACGAATAGATAACAATATATTTCAATTAATTCCACCTTAGACACATGAAGACAAAAGCAGCGAGAGCTCAATATCGACAATCAGCTGGCAAACGTATAGCAAATCGCCTTCAACGTCGAACAAGTACATCGCGTTCGTGCACAAACAATATCGGTAGTTTGTTCAGCGATGGTAACGAATATCGCAAATGAAATAGATCTCAATTGTTGAGAGACGAATTTCGCGTGTGGCCAACACTGATTGCACTACGCATAGCGTGACATACTGAGAGAAAAAAACGAAGCCGACGATCGCTGGTTCGAGTTCCACGAGTTGGCAACATATATAGAATACAAGCATTGTGTAGAAAACAGCAGTTCCGTTTATAAACCAGTAAAATCCTTACCTTTACATATATATATATATATATATATATACTTACTTATTATATATATATATATATAAGTATAAGTAAATTGCTAGGAAGATCGAATTTTTGACCTTGACAAATGCATCATTTCTCTCGTTTGACGCGGGCCAACCCAATTTTTAGCCCTAGTATGAATGACGATGTTTTTTGAGGTTGTTAACAACCTTCTCTGCTTCTCTTGCTAATTGACTATTTGCCTCTTGTTTTCTTGGTATTGAGCTCTGGCTGATGGGCTCTGCTAAATCCGATTTTGTAGCTGTTTTTCACCTGTGTGTCTACCCACGCACAGTTCGTCATGAGGCGAATGCCGGCGCGGCAAGTCTGCCGGGGTCGGGAGATGTAATTCCCAACTGGTGTTTCTGATATTGTGCACACACAGCTTGCGGCATGTGATAGACCCGATGTCAGGATACGGCAGGTAAAATTCTTTCTAAAATTAGCACTATTATAAAGAATACTTAACCAGACTATATATTAGCAAGCTGTCTTTGTCAGAGGAGGACATTTGCTCTTAATATATTTGAGTTTATCCATTGATCTTTAATGCTGCTGTGAGTTATGGCAAAACGGCAAGGTCCGCTTATAATATATTTTAAATTAAAAAAAATACAATTCACACTGGGCGCAGCATACATTGTATCTCGGAGGGCTGTCTGAGCCTGTTTAAAGTTGGCATTTAAAAGGCGCTCATGGCGCTGTTTTAATTAGCTGTTCCTCGGTTCCTCAGTACATCTCAAATTAATCCTCATAAGCTAGCTAATGCTATTTTAGCTATGTGATGTTCGGTTCAATGTTCAAACATGTTTGAGTTTAATGATAACTCAAAAACTTGTTTAATATTTGCTCGTCGCTTGCAAGGAGTGATGATACTTCGAGTATCACTCATAGCAACCGTATTTTTCCCAGTGAGACCCATTTAGGTTATTTCTCTTCGACGTCCTCCGCCAAGTTCTTACGTGTACATTGCCAATTGCGTTCCTTCCTCGCCTCGGAGTTTCTTCTACTCCAAATGAGTGAATTACATTTATCAATTCCTGCATAGACGCATCCATTCTAGAACACGTAAAACGTGGTGTCTAGCGTTGCCTTAATGAATCAGCACGATTTGCCCATCGATATTTTCTATCCGCTTGTCTCTGCGTTCGGGCCCCCTTTTACGCCTTCGAATGTGGCAAATAGTTAACACACTCAAGGTCGACCGCGGAAGTGCGTGACCCTGTTAGGCTACAGAAAAAATCACCTCCAACTCAACGCCGCAATGGACATATTATGTTTTCGGCAGCCGCAGGATCCGGTAGCAAATTATAATGAGTTTTACTGGCGTGTTCGTATTTTGTAAAATATTTCTTGTAGCTTCAAATAGATGTGGAAACATCTAAGCCCTATCGAATCATAGCTTTGTTCCGTGAAACCACACACAAAATACCGTTGACGAATTCGTTAATTCATCATCCTATAAATGTAGGCAATATTTTCGGTGATTTCTCAGTGGATTTTTGTTCAGCTCAACGAACAGAGCTGAGCAGATCTTTGTACGAATCTTTGCAATGTAAGAAGTGGTGCTTTAGATGGAACCCTCCCAGAGGCATGAGCACATCTTCTATATACTTGTTCGAAACGTTCCCGCGCCGTTGAAAGTTATCATATATTTTACAAGATAGTATATACCGCTCGTAAGATTATAGCGTTTTGTTCTTCTACATCTCGTTCATTTGATCAAGTAAATCAAATATACGGCAAATTACACAAATACACCCGTTCTATGTCCATAGTTCCACCGCCGTTGGCGCTGTTGACGAAGTCGACCCCTCCACCATAGTCTCCCGTATCACCTCTCTCTCTCTCGCTCGCTCTCCAGCTTACCTATTTTACTCCACCGTTTATCTCGGCATTGTCGAACTTGTTCGACAATGCCGAGATACCACAATAATACTAATTGTTATCATTATTATTACGCCGCCACACAACATTACACATGACTACCGTAACGACACGTACCCAAACGCTGCACGCCGACAGCAGCTTGTCGTCGTCGTCGACGCCGGCAGCTCTTTCGTTCATAACTCCTCTATTTCCTGTCTCTTTTTTTTATGCGCGATTCACCTCATGCATGCGTTTCACTCCGATAGCGCGGGTGCTGCTGCTGCTGTTGTTACTGCATGTGGACGCCGGCGCCGGCGCGCGGTCAGTTTAAGTCGTGAGTCACGGAACTCACCCGCTTTACTCAATGTGGCTGACGGCGGCTGTGCGATCTGAGCGTGCAGCAGCAGCAGCTCATCGCTGTCGCGCAGCTCTGCGCGAAGAGCCACGAGTTTGCTCGAGCGATTTGAATTCAGAATTATATCTCGCAATTCTGCCGCATCGTACAGTGTATCAAGCGCAGTTTCACGGAACGCAAACGTAATGGCGCCCTCGAGGTGACGGCTACAGCAGGGAATACAGCTGTGCATGATACGTACAACTGTTAGAATGCGAATTCATTTTTGTTCAAATATCGAATTGTTTGCTAGCAGTCGCCGGTGTCAACCGGCGGTTGAGTGTCGAGGCGAGGTTCCCGCAGGACGGCTGGTTAATTTATGCTCAGATGGCGGGATGGCTGGTTAATTTATGCCGAGCAGTTCCGCTGAAGATACATTCCCATACGTAATCATGCAGCATTTGTATAGCTACGCTGCTATTGAGTGAACAGTCTGTGACGTGATTAAGCTGGTACTGTAGTTCAGCTTAAATGCCAGCCTTCCGGGGATAATTGCTAAGGAAACAACGCGTTGCGAGCAGATGAAGAATCACAAGAGCTCGACATCAATACATATGCTATAGTATACGTTCATAACATGTCGCGTGACCATCTTATGCAGTACGCCGGAGGTTGCAGGTTCGAGTCCCGCGATCTGGTGGCATATCGATCGAACTTAAGAGTTGCAAAAAACTGCAAGTCCGTTAATATTCCAAAACGTTCCGTTTGTATTGTATATACCCCGGCTGTATTGACAATTATCCACCGACATCGGGCGTGTTCCGTTTTGAGATTGCAGATCATTATCGAATGGCTCTGTGTTGGTTCCATGATGTTCATTTCGAACAAGTGAATTTCGACCTTTAAAAGGATTTACGCCTGCACTAAGGACCTTCAATGAGTGTTAATTCGAGCTTTTTGTTCATCTCAAATAACAGCAATAACAGTAATCATAGTAACTTGCCAATTCTAGGCAGAGTCCAATTTCTCCTTAATGCAAAACTCTTAAAAGCAGAAACACATGAAAGCTGCCCGCCATTACTGTTCCCAACCCTTCGAAATATTGTCGTTGCTCACATTTGTTGCCAATTACCATGAGGTCCTATATATAATATATGCCTCGCTCCAAAGGCGAACGGCATTAAATGAGTCTGATAACATGTTCGACATTTCCTGCTTGACATAGCGGAACCCTTGGCAATTTACCACGAGATGGATTACGTGTCACCATCCAATTCCTAACAGTGAATTGGCCATGTCAATTAGCAAATTATAAAATGCACACCGTTATCGTGCAAGGCCTCCTCTTGGGATTAACATAAGCTGCACACCTGCTGCTGGCTCAGGTGGATAGACATAATCCAATCATTATCGATTTGCAGTACGCCGTCAGGGCCGTCGTCGGGAGAAGCGCGACCGCCCGATTGAAAGGGGATCCTATATCGAGACGGGCTGACAATTGGACAGCGCCTGCTTCCGGTTGCAACGGAGCCAGATAGGCGAGAGCCCACCATTTGTTAGGACGCTCGATTAGACAGAACGAGAGCCCTGCCCCACAATGAATTGTCCCAACATCAGAGATGCCTCAGTGGCTCAAGCCCAACGGATCTTGCCAAAAAGTCTGTGTCGATTGGTGACCGATGTGTTTTTTTCCCCGGTGTCGAGAGTAGTTACTCTGTGAGGGCATTCGAACGCAGCAAGAATTGTCTACGTCGAGGAAAGCATAATTGCGATTTCTTGTATGTAAAACAAAATTTAAAAAATTAAGAAAAATAGCTGCTGAGCTGTTATACTTTACGCGCACAGGTGTGCGATAGGTGTATGCATCATTCAATTATAGTAATAAGTATATATATATATATAGTTATTCAAATTAGCTATTACAGGGTCTATATTATATTAGTAGTGGAGTTCTTCTGCTTAAGATCGACGTTTTATACGGACGAAGATCTGTGCTATATATGCCGAAATAATATGGCGCAACCAACACTACAACACGTACCACTACAGGTTTAAATGCGTTAACCAGTTGACGTTAATTGAGAAAAAAAATCTTCCACTCTGCATCACCAGACATATAACATACAATATATATATATATATATATATATATATATATATATGTGTGTGTGTGTGTACGTGAGAGTGACATTTAAATGAACGCTTTAATTGGTATTAATCGATCGCCCCTGCCCAGCCGTAAGCTCTGTACGGTATGCCTAAGCAAGACGTTTTTACTTATAATGTCATAAATGCTAATGCATCGGCTCTGACTACTGCAGTGATAGGCAATACTAGTGGCAATGATCATTATTATGTTCCTATGCGGACGGGGCACTTTGTCATCATCCAGTGGTGCTCACCTTGGCGCCGATCTGGTTGCCGCACTGGCCGGCCTGGATATGCACGATTTCACGCATGTTGCTTTGTCCTTTTTGGGCCTAGGGACAGCTTCAGTTAGTTAGTGGATAGTCAACGTTTGCAACGTCACACTCCCTTTGTGTCTCCGTGAACAACAACGGCGTCGTCAGCTGTTCGGGGTGTGCCGGCAATTGTCTTTGACGCGCTCCGGGTCCTTCTCGTTTTGTCCGCAGTACCGCTACAGGCGAACTGCTCACTCAGTAACAATAACCAGTCAGTAATAGTGGTCCACTCGTGTTTCAGGTCTCCGAGCCTGACGGAACGTACGACGTACGCTGTGTTCGTCCTGTCGTTGCTAGTCCGGCTGGCGTAGTGAACTGTCGTCGTCGATCGGGGACCTCGCGGATTGTCCTTCTCCTGCGTGGCCGATCAACACTGCCAGTCGAGGAACAATGAGCAGCACGACTTCACGACTTCACTGTTTGCTGTTCGGCGCTGCCGGGCCTACCTGGCTGTTCAGTGTTAGCGCGGGGGCCTGCAGATCCGTAGACTTCTTAATATGGAGCTTTCGGGAGAGGGCCGTCGTAGCCCGGCGAGGGTCCGTCTCATCGCTCTCATCGTCCCGTGAGTCCCGTGCCACCGTTGCCGCTGTCCAAGCTAAACTACATTATTACTCTGCTACAACCGCAGCCGGCATCACTACAACCACCAATAATGCTATCTATGGCGACGACAACAACAACGTCAACAACGACAACAACAGTAACAACAGCAACAACGAAGGGCCCGCGCTTCCGATGACAGCGTGAGCTGCAGGGAGCTCCGAGCGCGGAAGGAGTTCCTTCGACGGCACGACCCGTCTCGGTCCCGGCTGCTGATGAGGGTGTTCATAACGTTGAGGGATGATACTGCTCTGGCGGAGGCCGATGCCGACGTTGACGGCTCGTGTTGACACGTGTGGAGTGCGTGTATATGTATGTATATGAGTGTGTCTCAGTCTCAGCTGCGGCATGGACGTGAGCCGCGTGTGAGCGAGTCTCTCGCAGCAGCGATTGCACGACGGCGGACCATTCGCGGCCGGCATTCGCACGGCGTTCGCTGCGATTGCCGCAACGAGCAGTGAGCGCATCGTGCTTGCTCCCTTGTGCTCTACCGTCCATACGTAAACTTAGCTGAGCGAGCCCGCTGAACCGATGACTACCTAGGTCATGAGAAAACGTTAGGGTGGGGTAGGACACACGGCGTGCACAGAAACGAGCCCTGCATGAAGTGCGGCTAATTAGCCGCGTTGATGCAGGGGGCTAACCTGTCGAAATCGACTAATTAAGAGAAGTAAACGCCTAGTAACTCGTAGTTGAGCACAGATAACTGAAGGAGATGATGGTGTTGGTTGTAGAACAATCGAACCTGGCGTGCTGATGTGGAGCAGTTCGTGGTTCTTTCCCGTAGCGTAAGGACAGCATAGATTCGGCTATGGTCGTGGCGTTTTTCTATGAATTCATTTCGAACTGGCGAATTTTGTAGGCGGAAAATAGTTGGACGTTTGGGTCGGGCAAAATTGAAGTCAAAAAGAGCATTACCAGCTTTTGAATTGTTCGTTTCGAACTATGGCTTTGACTTTGAAAATCTACCCTTTCGATTGAGATCGAATTATTACGACTTGCTAGATGCATACTAATAATTAGCGCTATTTCGCAACACTGTTCGCTATGACGGCAACAGTGACCCTTATTTGGATCAGCTGAACGTGTGCGTTTATACAGCCGAACGATAAGAAGAATAGCTATCTTTAATAGAGCTTGCTGTTTTCAGATTTTCCACAAGACGCCAAGCAAAAGCTAAGAACTAGCGTTGTCCAAATTGAGCCTTAAAAACAACTGAAAATGTATCAAAAGTCCTTCGGCAAGGGATAGATAAAGCTGATGCCAGGCCGCTTTATCCCAGGATCTCTGAGGAACACCTTGTTCCACATGCTCCTGCGGAAATTATGTAACTTTAGCGTGGCATTCATTAGTGAAAACGATTCCCCCATCGAGGTCAGGATCAGTGTTGATTTATCGTTGGGGCCTTTCACGGTGACTCGATGGCCGAAACAACTCTAGGCAGTTATGATGGCGAATTATGTTGGGGCGATCGCGGCAGAGACCGCGATGCGTCACGGGCAGCGCTGCCTATAGTTGTGTAGTGGTGGTGAGGTCCGAATTCTGAAAATTTTTCCTCGACTTACTAGAATTATCGGGATATACATATATACTTGCTAAATGCGGACAGACTTGATTGGAAAATGGGACACACACTTCTGATCAGCTGTGGTGTCCACTGACATTTTCTTAAGGGAACTGCGTGTCGTAGAATACGACATACGTTCGTAACATGGCGTCATTGTCTGCCTGTGGATTAGTTAAGAACTAAGGATATGCCGTTTCATTATCATTCCCAAATATCTCTCAAAATAAATAATTAATTCGTCCGTAGCAAGACGCACACAGTTCAACTCGCAAAACGCATCGTGAACATTCAGTGGCAACCGTGTCCAGGGAAAGCGTGCTATGGATGTTCCTTAAACATAGCAATCATACTGTCCAACATTCTTTAATCGACGCTACGGTTCGCATCTATTAGTTTCTCTGCTAAATTGCTCATTTATGTTGGACGGCAGATTGAGCAATTGAGTTGAAACGAGCCGTTTACCGATACGGGCCTACCCTGCATTGATCGTTCCTGCTTGTTCTAAAGTGCTGTATTCCTTCTTCGAGTTCGTCTGCACCCCACCTCAGCAGCATTTCTTTATTTCTCCCTGGTCGGATGCGTTCCCTCATCCCCTATCTGAATGCGCCTCTGAGTAAACGTGTTCTTTTTTCTCTTTATTTGTTTTTCCTGTTGCAATTTCCACCATGACTTCTGCTCCAACGGCACTCCTTCTGTTTCGAATTCACGACGAAGATTGTCATTCATTACAATGCAGAATAGTAATAGTGGTAGTTGTTGCTGTCGTTATTGCTCATCTCATCGATGTTAAATATATGGTAGTTATGAGCGCATCAAAGGGGGCTGGACTCATGTAGTCGAACGTCTGCGCATAAGAAAATAGCGCTCGTACGCTCAACAGTGACTCATCATTGGTCGCCCCAATGGGGATAATTTACTGCCGATTCCCACTCCCCGTCTTGTCCTCTCTGAAGCATGGTACTGCTGCGGTTGCCTAACGTGATGAGTAGGGACATGGTGCTACATAGGTCTCGATGTGTGTGTGCCGTATTTCACTCGACGGCATCCGGTCGTTTACGGCCGGTGGCTGCTGTCAGAACTGCAGAAGCCGCCGGTACGGTTGCCACTGGTGGGTCCATGCTCATAGTGGACTCGTGCGATCCTTGTTCTATGGTCAATTCAGGTTGTTGTCGATGATATTGTCGAGCTAACTCGCTGTACGTCACCGTAGACGGACGATTCTCGCACGGTGGCTCTCGAACGGGAACAGACCAAGTAGCAATCGTAGCAAAGGGTGGTACTACTGTGTGTGTATGTGTTCTGCTTTTTTACCGTCTACCGAAGTGCCGTATCTTGCTGTTGCTGTCCTTCTTGTTGTTGTTGCGGCGGCGGCGGCGGCGGCAGCAGCGACTGCTATTGCAATGGCTCTGGCGTTGGCCACTCCGTTGTTCCATCTTTAGTGTGCTACGACTATAGACTGCTTCGTTCTGCTGCAATGATGCTGATTACAACAACAACTACTACTACCACTATTGCTGCTGCTGCTGCTACTGCTGTGGTGGCATGAACGTACAATAGCCGTAGTCATCCATGGGACGGCCACAGCAGTCGTTGTATATATAGTGTAGTATTCGCCTACGTAGACACAGCCATCAACATCGCGCGGCATCGCGACCCCGCCAAAAACGGTTGTGGATCTATTGCTCGCTCATTCTGACTCTGTCTGTCCCTCTCTCTCTCCCGCCCTCTCTCGCTCTCTCTCGCGGTTCTACCAAACGCCACCGGTTGATACTTTGTCGGTCTGCTGCTGGCTTCTGGCGTTCTTGCACTGCTCTACCAGATTGAGCAGGTCGAGCAAAGATCACTGCTTCGATCGACTGCAGCAGCCGTTGCAGTCGTTTCGTTTTGTCTTTGAGTCATCCGATTTTGTTCTGACGGTTGTTGTACCCTTCTCTCTCTCTCTCTCATATTCTATCTCCCACTCGCTCTCGCCGTGGGTTTGCGATTGTTCATCGTTTGCTTGAACGCAGTGACTTGAGCTTGGGATATATCTGGTAGTTGTTCGCGCTTGTTTGCTTGCTTGCTTGGTCTAGCTCGCTATTTCAGTCACCGACTGCTAACGTGTTCAACTAAATCAGCTCGGCAACTGTACGCGGTGGCCGACAGCCTGACATGCACAACCGATTATGATGATGGTGGTGATGATGACAGCGCTGCTGTCTCGGGTAGCTTCGTGGCCGTTTCTTCGTCGTCCTTTAATACGAGATGTGTGATTGTGTGGCGGGTGGCCTTTTACGGCGGACGGCCACCAGCGGCATCCAGCGCGAACGCCCGCCGACGTCCCGCTCTATACCAGTGAGCCCACTGTACGACGGGGAGACGCCGCCGTCACCGCGAGTATCGGAATCGGCAAGAAGTAGACAACTGACAGCAAGCGACGAACGAACTCGCTGTACACGCTCGCCCTCGGCACAGCAAACTGTATCAAACTGCCGTCTGACCGGCTCGGCCATCGACGGCGGCTGGACCAGTGGCAAAGACCAGTGGCCCCCCCCCCGGTCGCAGAATCGCCTTGCACCCGCTATACGGCGCGACGGCTGCCGGTGCCGATATCTTATGCCACCTTATATCCCGCTTGTAGTTGTCGTTAAAAGGAAGCAGCGATACGGCCGACGAGGCGAGCATGTACACACGAATGGTAGCATATCACATCGAGGGAATAAGGGACGAATCTTACGTTGATTTCTTCTTTCTGAGGAAGGAGTCGTTGTACATTCGTTGCAACGCGGACGTCAGCCGATAAAAGGAGAACTCAGGGGACAAATAAATATCTGACGGGGTGCGACATTGCCAAACATTACGTACGTACAAAACGCACTGCAAGCGTCGGTGCGTACGTCACTGACGCTACCACGGAGCGGCTAATAACTGCGATGATATTCTTTTCATGGCTTCGTAAATTTTGGGCAGGGCCTTCAACAGTTGAAAAAAATGCACACAACGCAAATACAGTGCTATGCAAATAGGATCGTACATTTCGAGTGGTGATGCTTATAAATTCAGGCTTGACATGGTATGAGATGATCGCCGTTGGGGTTGAAAGTGTGATTTTTAGAAGAATAACAGCTCAACCGTTGAGTTTTGCCCGCATATATATATATATATATATATATTGTAATTTAGACAATGATGCCACATTTATTATACACACGTACCTGGAGATCTTTCGGCACTGATCTAGTAAGAGAACGACTCTATTTTGGTGCTTCTAATTTTCCCCTTGCACCACGCCGCAATTCATCACGTACTCACAAGGGACCACTGAACGCGGTAATATCATCTATCGTTTACAGCATCTCCACTACTTTTAATCTCCCACTGTGAGAACAGCACATTGTGTAACTGCTCGAAATGGAAGCCATCGAAGACAGTCCGGGGTTCGAGCAGATAACCGACGTTCTTAACAACGCGTTATGCGACTACATCGAGATGATAGCGCCGGGATCGTTTCGCCAGCCGGGGGCGCTGCATCGCTTCACCGAAGACTTCAGCTAATTATCTCGCCTGCTCATCACAGAAGCGTCTTAATTACGCCGGCTAACAGAGAAGCAAATATCGCATGTGAATATGTCGCTGCATGTACAACAGAGGCCGGGGGGGGTGACAAAAGTAAGCTTACACTGTGGCAAGAAGCGAGTGTATAGCTAGGGAAAATGTAAGCTCATGAGTAAAGAAATGAATAGGCTTTTATTTATTATCGTTGTAATTCCGTTAATGGACTAAAGTATTATTTATCAACAGCTGGAACCGCATCTGATTTAATTGCAAATCGGCATCTGATTAAATTGTGTGTTCAGTACATAGAGACGGATCTGTACCGAACGCGTACTTTCAACGATGAGGGCTGAATGTTCCGAATGGAGCATGGTGCACGTCATTGAAGCTGGCGGTGTATGACGAACTGTTTCTATCTGACGGTAGGCTGGCTGTCATCGTTGCAATTAGCAGCGGAGTCGCCTAAGCGTAGACGTACTGGAGCCGGCTGGAGCCGTACGTTCTCGGGATAAATTATACGCGATCTCCCGTGTACGCATAGATGCACGTAACTTGAGCGCTAACAACAAACACACACTGAGTGTATCACTTTCTGATCATATCTTTGAAGTTAAGCAGTTGTGCGGGGTGAATGTACAGATCCTTTTCCCGAAGTGGTCAACCAAACTATCACGCTGTGGTTGCATCTTCTGGGTATTTAATCAGCTTGTCAATAGATCGCTCTCGTACACTAATAATAGATGATTTCGTGTATCTGCGATCACCAGTATAATGTTCGATAGCTAGCATTTCTAGCCACTACCATTTATATAATGACAAGTGACTCGACGATGACAAGTTGTAAGCAAGGCTACTTCCCAGCGTTCACTTAACTACTGACAATTGTTGTTGTCACAATTTCGGGTTTGTTTGAGCATAATGGTACTCGTTGGGATTTGCTTGATTCACGCTGCCGTTTCGAGAAGTGTGCAAAAGTTCTCGCGTACGGCAAACCGCGTTAAGGACTAGAGTAGTATCTGCCCGGGGAGTTCGAGCTAGCATATCATCACATTTCGCAACCGTGTTCATCCGACAGCACTCGGCGAGAAAACACTATTCAGTGTGAGCTTCTTGACCTTCAATGCTGTGGGCGCCGCGTAGCTATGACAGTAGCGACTTTTCAGTTGTTCGCTAACTGATCTTTCCGTCCACGAGCACGAGTTTCCAGAGCGTTTTTCAAGGCTTTGAACGCCGCCGCCTTGCATGCAGCTGACGCCCGTACGCTTGCTACGGCGCACACCGTAATGGTGGTGGTCGATGTCATCGTAACCCTACGGCTAGCGTGTCTTGGCCGTTCGCGTCGAATAGGCAGAGATCTAATATATTTCGCCTGGCCCACCCACGTAACGGCCCTTAACAGTCTTCGTTTGGGCGGCCTTTTCTGATGCTTTTGCTGTCCATCAAATGCGTCCTGCTTTGTTGCTGTTGTCGCCATTTGTTTTTACAATTGACTCGGATGTTCACTAAGCTTCCACCGACAAAGGGGAGTATTTTGTCGGTCGGATGGATGGCTCTAAGTGCTGCGGCAACGACGAAATGCCCCTCTATAGAAACTGAATAGACCAATCTAAAGGTGCTATTTACAACGACTACTACTAAATTCTTTGCTAAGATTTGTTGTTTTTTGCATCCACCGAAACTATCTAGAATATCCACTAATGTAGACAGCATTTATTTATACCAATAACACCATATGCATATATATATATATATATATATATATATATATATATATAATACCATATGCATTGATATATACATATACTATGGTACGATATTTATCGTTCGCTGTACGTATATCGGTTGGACGTCGTGAGTTTATCATATGTAGTATATATAGATATATATATATTTCTTTTATTTGGTCAAACTTTATATTACTCGCTTTGAAAAATTACCCTAATCTATCAAAGTGTAGATTAATTATAAGATAAGTATAGATAAACGATATAGTCTACATAGAAATTCTGGTTAAATGAGAAAAATGCGCTAGTGGCTCACTGGGCAAACCCACGCGAGCAACTCGTTAGTGGCTCGCCTGTGATTCCTGCGGAACAGGAGTGATAAAACCCCTCACTTATGCTGTCAAGGAAAAAGTTAATAGTTATTGCTCATGCTTTGATTTATTGAACCACTTAGAATCTGAAAGTTTCTACAGTATAGTCTACGCAATATCTACAACAAAACTAGACGCTAGGTAAGAGTCCTTTTATTAGTGGTGCGTGCACAGACAACTGAGTTGCCCTCGGGTCGATGATTGTTGAACATTGGCTGTTGTTTCCTAATGAGGTAATTCTCGTGATGCATTTCGGAGGTATACGATCCTACTGGAAATAGGCCGAGCCTTAAATGCCAATACGGCCGCTGTCGGCCTGGCCAATCGCTCACATAACGTTTAATGAGATCCTATGTTCAGTATGACTCTACATCCTCTCAGACTCACTATGGACGCGTTAGCATGGCAGGTAATGAACACAATCCTTCCCTCTTCTGCGGGAAGACTAGACTCTCTTAGTTACAGCAATTTTTTTTTCTTTTTTTTTATTAATAACTATGGGTATTTCCTTATAGATTGATTATGTTTCTGGTGGTGTCCGTGTGTTTGATGAAAATTTCCTCCTCTCAAGAAAAAAGAGGTTATCAAACACTAGCCGTCCGTAATAAGAGCGTTCGAATTGACGTTTGGTGGATCATTTCTTACCGAGATATAGGCGGAGAGCAGCCTAGCGTTATTGGGCGACTTTGCCCAGCCCTCGTGCCTACGATGCCTTCGGGTAAGCAGCATTAGAAACTCAGGGAGGGTCTAAAACTGATTGGTATGGGAATGCCTGCGTTGGGGAATAGATCTAGTATAATTTGTTAATTGTAGACATAACGGGGTCAGAGAACCTGTTTGACTGCGACTTGGGCGCTAAGGGACCCGAAGAGGAAAGACCAATCGAGATTTCTGAGATAATTGCGGGTCTTAAGCTAATTATAAGAAGTTCCATTGCCCGAACAGTTAAGAGTGGTATCGTGCTGGGGATTGAGGATTTTTACGAGGATGGAGAAGCGACCACTGAATTAAGTATTATTATTCCGGATTTAATGAGTGACGCCGCTGGTAAGTTGGTCTGGATATGGCCGAGACAGGATCTGTGGGACCGGAGGCACTGGTGTGGATGATTTCATTCATTATAGTGTGGTTTCCCTTTGCGGTTAATCCACCCTGCTGTCGATTCAAATGTGATTGAGAATTCGCATAGAGCGCCAAAAGGTTGACGGTAAACAATACCAATTAATATGTTGGGTTCGTTACCATTTAGGAGTTCAATCCAAACATTTCCGGAGAAGTATAGCCAGATAGTAAGGTAAGATTCTGGGAAAATTTAGGTTGGGGTGCAGCGAATAATTTAGGACACAAGAAGTGTAGATAGCAACTCCACCGCCAGAGTTAACCGAGTTGGGGGTTGTCAACTCACCGGTAAACACGGTTAATAATAAAGACGAATTCACCAGCATGGAGCCTGGTGTCGGATATGGAAAAAATAGAAACGTTATACTCACTGAAGATGTTCCAAGCCATTAATATGCGTTTTCAGACCATTGATGTTAGAGTGAAGTATGCTATAGTAATATACCTAGATAGTACGTTGTTCTCTGGGATACGAGATCGGTCAGCCATGGTGTGATTAAAGCATATGATAATAGGATTAATTGGGTGTGAGTTGGATGAGCTTATGTTATAGAGGAGGCATCAATATATCCAGTATCACTTTACCTTAACCCTTACTAAGACCTTGCAATCTTCCGTCGCAGATTTACTGTGAGAGCTGGTCGTTAACCGAGAGCGGGGTATCAGGCTCGGCCATAACGAGTGATGATGGATGCGCGTGGTCTTTTCGAACGGGTCTTTCGAACGCGCGGTCTCAGTGGCCCGAGTGGCAGAGAATGATAGCGTCATTCCGCCGAGTACACTGATCGAGTTCGGGCACGGATTGCTTAACCTCCGAAGAGAACCCTGTCCAACCTTCTTATAGAAGCACGCACAGGGCGAGTGACATAGTAGTGACAGATGTAATAATTGAATTAGGGCGAGTAGAAAATTCATGAAGGTCGGTGGGAGGTGAGATATATGAAGGGAGCTGCGGACTCCGGGGAGGTCCGGATGGGATTTTCGTTCAAAGTTGGCATCGAAATCTTTCCAACTTTCAAGTTGCGAAGCTTTCGACATTTTGGTTCTTAGGGGCAATGGCTGAGCGTTTCAGGTGGTAGAACTATCTGCAACCGGTGCAAATGATGCACTCTTTGTTTAAGGGACCAGAACACCTGCCACACTGCGGGATCGAGATGATGCCAATCTTGTTGATAAGCGTGGCCGGTGGGAAGATTCGAAGCATTATAGAGAAGCGGACAGATTCAATGGCCATGTGAGGGACGATGCTGTAATCGTGCTAGAGCCCACGGAGTGTACCGTCTCTCTCTCTCGAGGGTGACACTCGAGCGGTTCCCTTCCTCTCCAAAACATCCTTCTTAAAAGACTAACCGTTACGTGTCATTCATACTCCGAGGTGACTGAAGTTCGTTATGTATCCGAGGCCGACCTGAGTGGACGAGGTGCAAACAGCCTCTGCCGGCAATGTTGCGTCTGGGATCCCTTTTTTTTGTATCAGATGACTTAGATGCTCCGTATATAATATCACGATATCATCGGCACACATTAGGCTCTACGCTAAATCCCCTTGTCCCTTCGAGGGCAGCTCTGCCACAAGAGCAGAAAAAACACGATCCTAAAAATTCCCATCTCTATGAACGAACTCCGTCTTCTGCAAAACTGAATTATATTCGACAGCACAATCGTCGGTTAATCGCTGTCTGTTGTTGTTTATCTACCCTAAACCTCAACTAGATATGGGTGTTGTCCTTGTCAGCTAGATTCATGCGTTAACGAGCGCGGATTTGCCCCAGAGCTCTCGTCGTGAAATACCTTCGAAATGTGAAATGTCGACTCAAGGTCATTATACTGATAGGTTCTGCCGGTTGATCTGCCTCAAATAGGAATTTGCCAATCAGTTTCGACGATTCGCGCTCTTCTCTATTGTGCTGTGCTGGCTTGATTTCGTTAAGCCACCGTTGAAACTGTTCCATAAAACAACGCAACACGTAAGGGAGGCGAAAATTTGGCACCAACGTTGCCGTGCACGCTGCAAGATGTAGCCCGATGGGCATGACATCGCGTCTGGACGGTCAGTGGCACTTGTTCTTCTCTGTGGTCTACCACTGAGCGGCACTCTGTTATCACCAACGCGGAGTTAGCCTTAGTCGCGATAGGCCAGTGTCCCAGCGTGCGATCGGGCCGCCGACGCGAACCGCGAAGCGGCCGCGCGACAAACCGACGTTGTTCCACCACCAGCCGCCGCCGCCACCAACACCACCACGGCCAAAATCAGTATTTGTCCGTCGTCACTGCCGACCAAGTAGTGGAGACATATGGCAGCGGCGGTGGCGGCGGCGACGGCGACGTTCTGGAGTCGGGGGCGGGCGTCCTGTCGCTGTGGCTTTTCTTGCTGCTGCTGCTGCTACTGCCAATTGTTGTGGTCACCGCGAAATGAAAACTGTGGGAAGAGCTCGTCGCCTTCTTGGACTCGAGACACGAACAACAGCAGCAGCAGCAGCGGTGGCATCAGCAAGAACAGCAGCATCAGCAGGAGCAGCAATCGCCACAGACGAAGGCGAGAGAGAGAGAGAGAGAGACTGCTAGAGTGTCGACTATTTTATATGGAAGACATCTTTGCGGGTTCCACACGATCGGAGTCGATGTGCTCCGCTGCTGGGGGCAGACAAAGAGAGCTCCACGCCAGCCACGACGACGACCACCACAATAATGATTATGACAACAACAACAAGAACGACACCGGCAGCGGTGGCGGAGCTGGTCGCGACCAGCAAAACGCCCGGTCACTGTAGCCAGTCGCGTTGCGCTGGTCATGGCGGAGTCGAAACGACTGGCCGGCGCTCGAGCGAGCGGCCGCAGACGACACCCACCTAAAAAGCCATCGATCCATTTTGCATCCGAACTAACAGCGCGCAACTAAAACAGCATCGCCCAAGCAGCAGCAGCCGCAGCAGCAGCAGCGGCCATCACCGCGTCCTGCCACAACCCAAACAACGACAATCGTCTCATAGTCGGCGATGAGCCACGATGACAATGCATGCTCAGCGCTATAGCGTTGGCTACAAACGTCGCCAAAGCGGCCGCCGGTGCCGCAGCAGAGAACAGGAAAATGATGGAAAACAGATGCAGATTTACTGCATCTCTGATCCCAAGACCGCGAGCGAGAGATAAAGTGAGAGAGAGTGGGAGAGAGAGAGAAGAAAAAGTGGACAGATATGAGGGGATCATTGAGAGAACTAATGTTTTGTAGACATCGCATCAGCTATTCAGATGCGAATGAACACTGAGGGCGAGTATTGCGCGAACTGTTGAGGGTGGGGATGGCGGAAGTGAATGGTAATTATCAATTGTGCACTTTACGGAACGGTGTCCATGCCGGGTGGAATCGGTCCACACGTGTACAATACGTAGATGTTGGATGTACATTTGTGGAGGAAGACGCGCAACGCGATGTATAGTTGAAGTTGCTCTGTAGCAGAAATGTGTTTTGTTTTTCACCCCGTGATTGGTCGGTGTTACGGCCGACATTGGGGACGTCAAGCGTGCTGGTGTACGATTCTTAATCATTGTAATTGATTTGAATTAGAATATAGTTTTGTTAACACTCAAATCTAGTGGATACTCTTGAGATAACAATTTGTAGGAATATTTTTGGATGCCATTTTAAAATACTCACTGACTTATCTCGATACACAAATTTCCGCTGAGTTTCGAGACGGTCAACCGTTGAGCGTGTATGACCTGCGTGATATTCAGGTACAAAACGACTACCGCTAGATAAAAATAAAACGAACTGAAGAGGTTTGAGGCACGTATAGATAAACGCTGAATGAGTTTGGATAATGCTTATGCATATTGGAGCGCAAATAGGCCATGGTTGATGGTGATGTTACTTTTCTCTCGAGGGCGAAATGCGTTGGGGTAAACATTAGAACAAATCACTCCTCAACAGCTCAGACAGATATTGAAGACAATTCGAGCTGTACTTTTAGAGATGACTCGAAATCGCAAGCGGAATAGGAGCGCTCATCCCATATACTGCGCAATTGTTCCATTGTTGTCTTGGTTCGCGAGCGTTTCACGCGATTACCTAAAGGGGTTAGAATGAAAAAAAGTGTTTTTCGAGCCGACCCCCAGCTGTTCCCCTATCTGACAGGACTCAACTCTTAAAAGTGTTAGAGTAGCGTTTGCCTTCAACCCCGAATTAGTCATGGCAGGCGGACCCAATCAGCGTTTAGTTCGAATCCAGTAAGGAATTGATGCAATGTCTAGGCAGGCGTTTAACATGCTCTGATCATGGCCTTATCCAGATCACATCTGTGCTGTGTCAAATCATGAATACAATATGCTGAAAATAGGTCACTCCCGCTATGTGTGTTTGTGTGCGTGCATGTGCGTCCGTATGACAATCACTATGTGATGATCCGCTCGGGCTCTGTACCTCTCCTGTTGCGCGTAACATTATATGTAAACACTGAGGTTTAAAGGAATATGACAACAGTGGCAGTCGTCTCGATACACCACGAATGGAACTATGACTCAAACTCGCTCACTTTTTCTTTGTCAGGTGAGACCGTTGAGGTTACTGGACGATAGGGTACGAGCCTAATGAACCGTGAAGCGTGGAAAAATAGAGATAATGAGAGCATTCGTCCGTTCATCCTTCCAGAGGGATGCACCACGCGTGCGTCAAGAAACCTGCCAGCTTGCATTGAGTATTACGGCGGCAGATTATAGCGTTTAGAGTTCGTTTTTCTTCCTTATTGTATTATCATATTACTACTACTATTATTATTATTATTATTGGTAGTAATTATTTTATGTGTATTATTGTTAATTATCAAATTAGCGAGCTCACTTTGACAGCACGGTCGAGATTTTTGAACGGATAAATCGTAGTAACTAACGCCGGCAGGTGAAACTATGAACAAGTTGTAGAGGCTATTCGATAACGCTTCCCTCCCGGGAATACATATGCATTTCGGCTAGGACAACATTGCAAACCAAAGCTTTCGACCGATTCGCCTGAAAGCCATAGCAGGAAGGGTTCGTTTTTCAGGTTTACATCATCAACCGGATATAGGCATAATATCTGGACCTGGGCCATCCATTTTTTCGACCCCGAATGTGTTGTTACTTGGGACATGGTTCGGAACATTCGGAACATAACTATTCGTTCAGCGGGTACAATTGCCGCAAAGTGTTATAATTGAATAAATTTATATTTATCCACTTGTCGTATTTATTAGAAAACCATACGTATCCTGCGGGGGTCGAACCGGACACCCTAAGGTTCCAGGTCCCCAATGCTACCCTCACGCCATCCCGCCAACAATAACGAGCCAACAATAATTCCTGGACCAACAATAACGAACACGATATCGTTATCAGCAGCCGATTTTTGAATACACATGTCTACTCAACCGGATGATCCTAGTCTAACATTTGTCTAACATTCGCATAGAGTATCTTGCTAGAAGGAAACAAAAATGAACCCGCTCTGGTAAAGCCTGACCTATCCTGATAAACCTGTCCTGAAAAGAGGGACGCGAAATCGAGCGACTGAAATCGGCGACCTTGAATCCAAATGCTGGCTGTCTGCGTGCGGGGCCAGGTCGTCCGAACATCACCAGAATCGACCAGTGCTTGTGCATATCCCTTACAGATATGAGCGATGATGATACCACTGGGTAATTGATGTGGCGGAGCTGGCACCTACATGTATAATATTTGACGATCTGTTCGACTGCACTCGAGACGCGCAATCGTCTCATCTCATGGAAAACAGATCCGAACATTCATAGGTCCGGGCAGTCAACGAAAGTGAAGGGAACCCTTTTTACGTTGTGGGTCATGTGCACAAGATCAATAATTATGTAGATGCAGGCGGAAAGCTGACAGTTCCGTTTCAAGAACCCAAATCCGCTGTAAATATGAGGAATGACTTCTCAGCCCTTCTCAACCTATCGGTAAAAGGAGATTTTCAATCGAGTCTGAATGTCTGGCAGATCGTCCACGAGCTGCTGTCCATTGAGAGCAGTGCGTGTCGGATGTATCCTCCTCTGATCTACGGAAGGAGAGAATTAGTACTATTTACATAGTGCACTCATTAAGCAACAATCACAGCGGCACGAATGCTTAGCGTGAGCCAGATACTCCAACGCAATTTACTGAGCCGAATCGCTTCAATGCTCAAGCGAGCACCATCCGCGACCAGAACACTCGGTGTGGAAGATTTAGATTTTCATCTCTAATCAGAATATGAAGTCTATATATATATATATATATATATGATCGCATATCAAATGAATAGTTTCATCGGCGAGCGAAATGGACAGAGCATTGGCGGCATGTCACCCACCACTCGACAGAAAACATGAAAACGAAAATTGTTAGGACGTGCTGTTGTCTTAGAAAAAGAAACACCGTAGCGAATAGCCGGAACGATGCGCGGTGTGGGGGTTGTGCTTGTCATTACGGTGTGGGTGGAACACAGAGCCAATACAAAACTTCACTCAAACATTTCTAAGTGGCCGACCCGCGGAATGACCAATGTATTGTAGATGCTTGGACAACGTGAATTCGTCCGAATACATCATCTCATATTGGACACATACGATACGGGTGGTCTGATCAGTGAATCTGGGAATCTAGGAAATCTGATGTACATGACCAAGTACAATATAATAGTAACCTTGCTGTGTCGATTATATATAGGCATCATTAGACAGAGCACTTGGTAGCACCCATTGGAAAGTTTAGCTCAATCGGATGAGGATTTTATTTAAAATTGGACCACTTCAAAAGGAAAGGGCGGAATGACGATTTTTCGTTCGTCATTTTCAGATAACAAAAGTGATAATTCAACAATCTTCATAAAGTTGTACTGGAAAAAATGTAAGCAAAAGTTGACTGCGATATACAAGCCAAGAGACGAAGCTATAAATAAGAGCATAGCTGTCAAATAATTGGCACCGTCGCGGAGAAGGCCTCGCTGCCCTTGTTTTGTAGTTCAAATTAAATATTTTTGCTAAAAAAATCAAATCCGCCCTCTTAAACCACTTATAGTTCACACTATCTAATCTCCCGTGACCTCTTTGCTTTAAAGGAAAAGTCTGAAAAACGAAACTTAAAGGGAAAGCTCACGCAACATCCGCTATTACAGCTCTCAGGAGATCTTCGTATGGCTCAGAGATAGCATGTATGACACGACAACAGCATCGCGAAAATGACAAATGGCAGCTTAACATAACGCCACATCAGATGTGGTGAAGTCGGAGTCAATAACTTCTAAGTCTAGGCCAGACATTTCGGTTACGACGTTCCACTGCATCGACTCTATTCAAGCAAGTTCGCTGTATCCAAAGGGGATCATCGTGCAGTACAGGACTCATCCGATATGTTTACCTTTGACTCAGAAGAAATAACAACTTAAACATTTAGCCCATGCTGAATGTTTAAATCCAGTATCAATGCTGAAACCGAATGCGAGACCAAACCACTTTTAAAACAACAGCGAATGTCAAAGATGACTTTGCGGAACGAGCTGGGCTTATCGGTTCGTCGCACTAACATTCAATGAGTCGGTTGAGCGCATAACAGGAACATGTAGGAGCATATTGTATAGAATTCGATTCGGGCGGAACATTTGGCATTACTTATGTAAAAGAAACCCAAGATATTCTTTAAACGAAAATGCAAAAACGCTGGCTTCGGCACCGAGATGCGACAGGGTGCTGAATGGCGCTGAACGCGCAACTGTTTTTGAGCAGGCCGCCAACACCGACGACAATTTAATACGACTCGGAAGCGCTTTCAGTAACGAACGAGTAAACCAATCCTTAATGATCTCCTATCTATGATCCTGTACGGCGTGGACACATATAGACACACACACAGCACACGCATAAGAAGTAGAACAGTTTTATTAAACAGAGAACAAACTATCGCGAATTCTGGAAGTTCATCGGCCACTTTAGGTAGACCGCTGGCAGAAAGCGATGATTATTGACATCATTCTTCTCCATCGTGTGTGTGTGCTTGTAATATGTTGTAAAAGGAAAATTAAAGATGATTTAGTTGAACGTTATTTAATGACTGCACATGTGGAAATAGTCATGAATGAATATGACATGAGATTGAACATAAAGGGTGAAGTCCACCCACCACCGTTGCATACACCAAGCACAGACAGCATCTTGTAAGATCCAGTATGTATTATTTAGCTGAAAATGAATATAATTAGCAACAATCATACCTAAATCTGTAGGTTCACCTATACACTGTGAACTTCGGAACTTGTTCATCCACGTTCTCGTCTGGTGTATCTTTATTTTTCGATCTTTGCCGCGCACAGTCAGCCGGCCGAAACCCTCAGACTCTCTGCCAATCGAGGCATTAACGTGCCTTCCTCTGAGACACGTCCGCCGTTTTAGCCTTCTTTTTTTTAACGCTTCCTTCGGTCGTTATTATACGTTCCCAAGTTGAAGTCACGCAGCAGCCGTCGCACGGCTCCCTAGCGTCTTCGAATGCTTCATCCAAACTTTGTGGATCCCGCTACGAGGCATCTCGTAGACTTAACGACAACTCCGGACTTATACACCGGTATGTACAGGCTTTGTTCGAACGGCGAACAGCAACAACTGACGCTTACACGACTCACAATTGTGCTCTTGACTGAACCCCTGCCGCCCCTTGCTTCCGCCGGAGCGTGCGCAGTGCGTTCCGCGAACAATCCTTATCATTAGTGTTGTCTCCAGTTGGCGACTGAGCCGCTGGCGCTGCTGATGCGATTGTTGTTGTTGTTGTTGTTGTCAAGAATGACAAATAGTTATGGTAGGATCGGCAGTTGCGGGAGTCGATTTGTGGGCTCGCGTGCATCTCGTCCTGTAAACGTGCGCATCGCCTTTAGTTCGCCCGCCTTCCGGCCGAAGCCATTGTTGTCTACGGCTCGTCTACGGCTCTCGTAACCAACAATGACGAGAAAACGCAAGGATGATCGTGACGTGGCTGATGCGGCGTTGCTTGTTAAGCGAACGGTGTCACCGTCGACGGTGTCTGCCCTCTCATTGATGACTGAATGACTGCCCCACTTGTCTTGTCGTCATTTGATGGCGCGATATACACTCTCGGACGGGTACCGTTTTTGATTATGGGTTCACGACATGGTGAACGCATGATGACGCAAGAAGCGACCATATGCAACCCCTATATGATGAACCATTGTTTGATAGACTACAGCGACCCCTAGACGTCAAATTGCTCTTCTTGTAGCACCGCTGCTGTCGTAATGCTGTGTACGTGTATAAAGGAATATCATGGTTTGACCACGATGGACGACAACTACGCGAAATGGGCCGCACAGGGGCATTAACTGATTCAGCATGGCATTGTACTGTACCATGTAAAAGTCTCCCCTGTATACTGATCAAGCATACACATGTCGGATAAATTAGCCATATATATATATATATATATATATACTTAGACAAATAGTCCAAGTGTATATGTTTTCTCGAAAGTATCTGATGTGACGTAAATCGACACCAAACATATGAACTGCAGAACAACATATGTGTTATTTTCAACTAGTTAAACAACATGTAAATATACAATAATTATTGTTCAGTCGATTTGACGCCCTATCGGGCGTCACTCACACCGCCCCAAAGGGCCGGTACTCTTTGCGATAATGCTACTAACCTTGTCATCATTGTCCCCACCACCAACCACCATTACAGATCGCTGTTTCCTAGTACGTTAATGTCTGCAGCAGCAGCAGCAGCGGAAGCAAGACCCTAAAAAGCGGCCGGAAGGTAAAGGTTTTATTGGTTTGTTAAAGGAACTGCTGTTTTTTACAACGTGTACGTTCCTCTCTTATATGTTACCATGTTGCGGGACGACTCGACGTCCTGCGGCGTCCGGTTACTAAACCGTCAGAGACTTGGCCGCCCACGCCACTGCGTGCTGAAAATCTGTGAAGCACTGTGGGACAACGAAACAAATCCGACGATGCTGCCGATGACAGCAGTAGCAAGTACTTAAAATAATCCTAATAATAATAATAATAACCCCAATATTAATATGAATAAAAACCCTAATATCAATGACGTGTGCTTTTACTGGCTCTCACGAAGGTAGTACAGTGGTGTGAATAAACATAACCCACCCCCTATATTTCAACAATCGTTACAAAGAATACACATTTGACGCATTTCTTCTGTGTCAGATTAATGTACGTGTCAAATAACATATTTACCACAAAGAACAGCGCATACAACATCGCATGCAGCCTACTACAACAAAATGTGTCATATTTCGGTGGTGAAAAATGATAGCACACCCTCAGTTATCGAGTGTTTTCGCTGAATTAATCCAGTTTGTGTTGAGCATTCAAGCAGTACTGTAGTCATGGGACGCGCTTCGAGCCTTACTGATGCAGAGAAGGCAGTTATTACCGCTTTACACAGAGCAGGAAAGACCCAGACTGCAATTGCCAGAGAAATTGGCAAAAATCGTCACGTAGTGCAAAATTATTGACGCAGTCCATCGACGTATGGTACTAATAAGTATAAAGGACGTCCACGAAAGAACAGGCAGCGAACTGTCATGCATATCTGTCGATTGGCCTCGAATTCGACCATAAGTTGTGAAGCAATCAGGCAAGGGTTAACCCTTCAGGTTCATAGATCAACAGTTTTAAATACAATTAAGCGTTATCTGCATATCATACGGGCGCAAATGAGAACAAGACCTCGTCTTCAACAACGCCATATGACTGCCCAACTAAACTTCGCCCGCAACATTATGGACGTGACTGGACATTGATGAATATTGGGGCAACGTTTTTTTAAAAAGTGTCCTGAGGGTGTAAATCTGTCTAAAAGGTACTATGTTGTTTCAAATCGTCTCCAGTGACGAGAAGAAGTTAACTTTGGATGGGCTAGATGGATTTAACGGTTACTGACATGATGTACGTAGAGAGTCGCGGTACTTCTCGAAGCACATGTTCGGCGGAGAGTGCTTTATGGGTTGGGGAGCTTTGCAAACTTGGATTCACTTTCATCTCATCTCAAATGAATAGCGAGGACTATCAGCAGATGTTGACCAACAACCTACCACCATTTAGTAGCAGATTTCACCTACTTCCAATTGTTTTCTAACAAGATAACGCTTCAATTCACGTCAGCGCTAGTACACATGCGCGGTTAAGACGGCATGACATTGGTACCCTAGAGTGGCCAGCATGTTCTTCTTAGCTCAACCCGATGGAGAACCTCTAGGGCATTCTTATCCGAAGAGTATACGCGTCGAATCGACAGTATACATCCGTGGAAACACTAAAAAAGGCGTTGTTGGAGGCCTGGGGAGGTGTCAGCAACCGGATCCTGCTAAATTTCGTTGATAGTATGCCAAACCGAGTCTTTGACGTTATAATTAGCAAGGGTGAGTCCACACGGTACTGATTAGCACAAGAAAACAAGAACTAATTCAACGAAAACACTCGATAACTGAGGGTGTGCTATCATTTTTCACCACCGAAATATGACACATTTTGTTGTAGTAGGCTGCATGCGATGTTGTATGCGCTGTTCTTTGTGGTAAATATGTTATTTGACACGTACATTAATCTGACACAGAAGAAATGCCTCAAATGTGTATTCTTTGTAACGATTGTTGAAATATAGGGGGTGTGTTAACTTTATTCACACCACTGTATACATCGTGGTGCGCGGACAAAGTTGCTCAAAGGTTTCCGAGGGATGAGGACCCATTTCTATATCCTGCATATGGATAGTGTGAATAATTCGGTCGTGAAGAAAAGATAGCCAATGCAAGATCGGGCTGTGGATCCCGTCGAGTAGCGAGCGAGGAATGGACTCTTGGTCGCGGGGAGAACCAACAGCAGACACAGCCGTAGTAGCAACAGCAGCAGCGCACAGCTTCAATGCGATCCCGAGGAGGACTCCGACACGGACGGACTCTTTGAGAACGGCCCGTCGACGTTTGCTTCCGCCTGTAAATAACAGCTGGTCAACATAAGAGAATCGGTGTGCAGAATCAGCTGCAGGTGTTGTGGCTTCACGTCGTCCAATTCACATGGAGGCCAAACAGGCATGCATGCGGTGTGTTCGTTTAATGTTAATAATGACTGTGCGCGAAATGCACAAGAAGTAAGTGTGTTTTTGGACTGAATCCACAAAACAGATTCAATAATACTTATCTGGTGTCGAAATTATGGCCTTAATTTATTTAATTATCTAGCGTATAAGGGGACAACACTTGGCATTCACACAAACTCTAGCATCGTAGGCAAATATAACGATACCATATGATACCGCGCCACACCTTCTTGCAAGCAATTTATTCTAATTACTTGGGCAAGGGCAGGGGCCCGACCTGACAGAATTCTCATTTAGGCTAAACAAGTATTTGAGCCCGGCCCGCTGTAATCATAGCCATCAGAGTTCTCATTGTATCTTGTCAGAGGCAGTTAATTAGATATCGAATGCACACAAGCGGCTCGGGGTTAAAAACTGACACCAACATTGACATTTCAGTCGAATTGTGTCGCGTCAAATTGTCCTTTATTTAACACGCACATCCGCTGGTATACCTGTGCTCTGAAATGCTCAACCGACGTCATTCCGCGGCTCTCCATCTCAATCCAGCCGCGTGCTTGCCATGAACCTACAAATTCGATGTACTAGACATTGTACAGCTCGTATGCACGACATGTACAATAACAGATGCGTCCACAGCATGAGCAGAAGTTGCTGTGGAAATTAGTACTACTACGACAATTCGCTTATAACCGAATGTTTTTTCTCTCTCTATCTATCTATTGTATATATATATATATAATTTTTTTTATTTTCTCTTTATCTTTGCTTGGAAAGGCGACTGCTACCGGCCATCGAAGGGCTGCTTGGTATGGTTGCTATACTCGCTATGCAATCCGCAATGGATGACAAGCGCTACCGGGCGCAAGCGACGAATTGGCCCAGATCTCGTAGCGGTGGAGGGGGCGGGCAAGCCGTACAAGGCAAATATCAGCAAAAAGCGTAGTTACACATTCTGTGGGTAGATAATTATCTATCAATGAATCATTAGACCCAACAGAGAACAAACGTACACTGTGTTTTCCGGTTAAATTTCGGGGTCCTCCTTGCCATTGCCGGGCTGGTTGACCTTCCATCGTACCAAGTTGATTGGCATTACTAACCGGCTGGCAATTGCTTTCGTTGGCGTCGCTGGTTTAACCATTACCAGACACTCACAAGAAAACACCGAGAGAGAGAGAGAGAGAGAATGAACGAACTACCACACGTCTAAAGTTGACATCCCCGGTGCTGCTTTTAGCATTGCTTCGTAAGACGGAGCATTGCTACCAGATATCTGCGATTCGGCGACTTGCTACCAGACGAATCGATCACTTCAGGCGATATACCCATACCACCCAGCAGCTCTCTTATCAAAATCGGCACAGTGTTAACGATTTCACACATTGTACATCAGTGTCACGAGATACGTAATGCGTAATATACTCTCATCAGCAACACATTTGGGCCAACGAGAGAAGGACCCTAATGACCTTCCCTGTCATTGTTGCAGACATTACAGCCGCGTCGAGTGCGCGAATGTCTATCACTAATGATGCGAACTTTGATGTGGCAGCTTCGAAACGACTCTCACATAACACTTGTGCCAGCGTCACCTGACTTGTCTAACACCAATCGGGCCTCATATGTTGTCAACGGGTACATTAGTGAACTAGCTAAACTGATTCTCTGTCTATAACTGAACAACTTTGACTTATTCCCAGCACTGAAATTAAAACTGTGTTCCATTTTACAACATGTTCGATTCTGGCGACGCTTTTGACAGGCGCCTATTTCGATGAAGGAAGTAGGTGCTTTTTTCTGCAAACCGGCTTTTACGGCTATGGCATTTGCCCCGGTACCCCGCGAGGTATTCTCATCCACCAATACCAATACTACCCCCAGGCGTCGCGTCCCAGGGACGGGGGGAGATATCCGATTTGCTGTAATTTTGACACGACTCGAAATCTTTCTTTATCGCACATTAGGTGCTCGTATTCATTGTTTGCTAGGGGTCTGGATAAGACCAACTGCCTGCAAAAGGATAAATGACATTCATATTTCTAGAAGATAGCTCATACACTTGGTACTATCACGATTTATAGTCGTTAGTAAAAAGCATTGCTTCTCATATATGTGCATCCTGTCACCATGCGCACTTACTAGTATTGTTCTTATCACTATTCTCTTCATCATCACATGTATTATTCTAATATATCATGTCAATATATCATGATATAGACGTGTCTCGTACGAGAGATCAACAAAGACAAGACGCAAAGAGAAGCGATTGGCTTTGTACAATACCTTCAGTGTGATTGCCTACCGTCGAATGCGTTGATACGTAAAATACGTTGCGCATTATTTACGCGTCACGACGGCAGAATGCCATAATGTCGCTTCGTTCGTGGAGCAAACCTTATTATGCATCAAGGCCCCGGAGCGTACCGGTGCGTGACGCGCAGCGAACTCCGTCTGTGACGATGACCTGATTGCTCTTTGACCTGTCAGGTAGATACTCTGCTGTAGGTACACACTTATTCGGTCGCTTGCCTCTGGGGGACAACCTGACCAGACGGCGCCGAAGTATACAAAGTCTAAGCCGTATTGTGTAATACATACAAACAGCTAAAGGGTATGCCAACCCTTTTTTTTTCTCTCCACGATAAGAAACACCTTAGCATTGCCAGACTCAGCGTGTGATTGCTGCTACGATCGCAGATGTGAAACGAACTGGTGGAACTATCACAAAGGTATGCCTATCTATACGTACGAATGTACACATCTGCTGACAGAATAATCTAATATAATTGTGAAATCGTAATTGCACGACCAATTTGGTGATAATACACTCTTACTTTTTTAAGATTTTTTTACAATTACATAGTATTTACGTGTTTAACTATTTCCTTGATAAGTTCCTCCACCGACGTAAGTAAGCGTATCGTCCGAGGAAGGGAGGTCCAGAGTGACGGTAAGGGGCAGACGAGGGCACGCCCACGCCACTCGTTAGCAACGAAGAGCGTTAAAAACGTCGTATCGCGACGACGATTATACGCGACTGACGGCCTATAACCGTCGTCACACGCGCACCGGCGGCGGCGGTGAGCGGAAAGGAGATCTCTTGTGGAATTATGCCTTTTGCCATCTCAATGGTAAGAAAAGCTAGTGAAGTAATGTTATATGAAGAATAAGAAAGTCGGTGAAGTTATAAAGCGGAGGGCGAATGGATCAGGGCACTGCATCGTCTGGTAACGATGGGTCGGCGCGCTTTATATATATAAATATATATATATAATAACTAACCATCGTAAAGGAGCGTGATACCTATGTCCTAAGTAAAACTGTTGAAGAACCTGAGGCTCACCTCTAGACTCCTTCAAAGCGACCTTTAGGGAACACTTTAGGCGACTAAAATGAGCCAGCCTTTCAGATAGAACGTTTACGCATACAGTCTGGCGCCGGTTCGACATTCTTGCATCCACTTGAGCTAAACTTGATACGCTGAAGTTTACTTCGCCTCTATAGATGAAGTAATAGAGAGGTGTATGCGTAAACAGAATATCGGCAGAACTTCCTGAAATTTTTCTGAACTGAAACGAAAAAGAAATCTCAAGCAGGCAGACGAGGGCTACACAAGCATTGAAGGAAGCACGCACGAGGCGGCCGTCGGCTTTTCTCTTTGCCGATGAGTAGGTTGAACCTAACCCGTAAAACCTTCTCTTTATTTTTGGAGTTGTAAATACGAACTCAGCGTTGTAACAAGCCTGACCGCGTCAATACCCGTTGTGTGACTAATATGATGGGTATCCGGGCTAGCTTTAGTACGGAGGTACAAAACTCATTAGATAGTTTATTCGAATTCAAACACAACCCTAGTTAGAGTCAAGGGATGCCCGTTCAAGGCAGTTAATTAACAAACATTATTTTACATACGGGATTGTTGCTGTATTTAATTTTTGTCCGCTATAATTAAAGAAGACCAATAGAGTATATAATTAGTGAAGACTAGTGGTATATAAATGTCTTGGCGGTTTCAAAATTGTCAGGTGCTTTTCGAATCGATTCGAATTCGCCCACTCACACCGAGTGAGCAGGATGTCATGACAAACATCGGATGACATCAGATGAGACGACACAGTCCTCAGTTCGGCTTGAGGAGTTTTCACATTTAGCATTCGGGAGCACCAGTTTCTCTCGAAGGTTCGAAGTACACACTTCATGTTGGAATATCGCCGCTGGCAGGTCACTAATATTAGACAGTGCACTGGTTGAAGGCCTACTTCAGACCTATTATGCTAACTGGCGACAGGAAAGACGACGAAAATGCCTTAGGTGATGGAAGTCTCGTGCTAGATTGGGAACTGTCGCCTATTTACCTCACAGAACTTGTAATCCTCCCTGCGAATGCTGTGAGATAGCGAAGTACGTTTGAGGTGCTCATGTTTCGGCGTTATTCTCTCTTGTCGAAATCATCAGGGAACGATTGTACAATACAGGGCGAGCGGGCAGCTTCATTGTTCTTCTTGTATTTATTGCGGTTCACATAAGCCTCGCTAATGGTGTGTGATCGTCTTATTAATTAGCAATTACTTACATAAGCTTCTAGATAGCAGTAGCGACAGTTAAAACTAGAGGCCTGCTCGTTAATCTCTAAATGTGAAACATTTCTATCAGCCTATAAGTCAAAATAGGGATCTGATCGTATACAGACGGGTGGGATAAACGTGGATTACCATGTCCATAGGGCTGATAAATAGGGTGGTCGATGCCAGGCTTTTTTTGTTTTTAGGCTGATTCTCAGTCGATCTTTAACGTTCACGGTACAACTGCTTCCGGAATGGCTTCGTTAGACGAACCCGCCAATGCAACGGTGGGAATCGAACCCGTGCACCTTCGTGGCTCCCCCGCAAGGAGCACCGGAATGCACCAGGCTGTCGGGCTCGACTCGTGGCTCGGTCCTTGCTAAGCTGGCATGCTCGGACTATTCGTGTTGAATGTACGACTCTCGCTGCCTGGCACCCTCTGATTCAAGGTCCTTCTACCGGTGCCTGGGATGCGGCCAAATACACCACAAGACAAAATAAATTGTAAACATATAATTGTTGTCCTTAACTTGCTGCATTGTGCATTTACTTCAACTGGGACTCTATACGTAACACTAGCAGCTCACAGACCTATAATAAAAACCAAAATACGACATGAATGTTAATTGATAGAAACTCTTGGACAGTTAAATAACCATGGCAGGGGGCGTAGCTCTTTATATATATATCAGCCGGGAGGCTAGTACATTTATTTGTGTTCCGTGTCTACCCCGAGCCAATTACAACAGCGGTGTGCGTCTGCTGTTAATAATTAAATTGCTTTGATGCGCCTAGTCTTGTCCCGTAAGATAAAAAAAAAACCTCGCGTCGATCTCAAACGTCTGAACAGGCAAAGAAAACATTCTCATGTGTTTTATTCAGCCGGCGTTCAACTTCAGGTGAATGCCAAATGTCGTTCGCATCCCGTATGTGCAAGCCCGTGTCTGTTCATAATCCCAGCGATTTTACAAAATCTACACTAGCTTTATCATTATATGCGTTCAAAACCTGACGAAACCCTTGGTAGAGAAAGGAACTCTCGGACCATTTAAACTACAAACAGCTATAAGGAGCCACTTACATCAAATGAGGATCGCAGCGAGATCTCGCCGTATTCAAGTGGGAGACCTGAGCGAACGAAACAACTCAAGCGATGTGTATGGGCTTGTTTTTCGTCGTAATGGTTAATGTGATGCTTCTGCGCAGTAAACAGAGAGCGAGAGAGGGAGAGCGAATGCACATGCTCCCTCTATCAACGAGTGGAAATACACTTCAAATGTCTTCTTGGAAGGCGGTCCTCGAATTCGGAGACCGCTTTTCGCTACTTCGACATCATAGCGGTATCTAGAGAGAACAGCGCATCTTTTGCAAACAGCTACCGAATCGCTGTACAGGCGACATGACCTACAGGTAACTCGTACCGGCCGTACATGTCACCTTGTCGCAGTGATTCGCATGGAAAAAAAAAGTCGATATTCGTCGAGAGATTCGTCATGAGCAAATCAGAGATTGTAAATATAATCGCGGGAGCTGTTAGCCAAGGCTCAATTCGAATCCAGTCGGATGAGGCGTAATTTCGGCGAGTTCTGCTGCTGTCATTGACGTGAAGCCGATATCACGGTTGCCGTTTAAGACGCATGTGACTTTTATGAGTCATGCAAGCTATAATAGTTTAAATTTTGCTTTTTGAGAGGACAATATTTTCTTCAAACGCACACGCACCTCGAGAGATATTCCATAATCTCTATAAAATTCGGCCGATCCAGTTGCGGAGGGGGGAAGGTTAACATGGATGACAAAACGTCTCCATCTACTAAAACCACCATCCTCTGCTGAGAGTTTATCTTTTCTCTAGAGTCAGTTTCAATTTCCTTGGGAGTACGCTATTGGCTTCAGTCTCACATGTCTAATGTATATCTGGCACCATCGAGCCTTTTTTATTTCTGTCGTAATAAAAGTAAAACTGTCGGACGGACGGACATCAATAAATACTATTATATATATATATATATGAATGACGGAAAAATATATATATATGATATATGTATGTATATATATATATATATATATATATGTTCGATAGATATGCGGGGACATTGAAGCAAATCGCTATGCAATTTGCTTTCGGCAAAAGTTGCCATTTATACTAGATGCTGAATACATAGAGAATATAACTCGCAGTGGACCTCGAAAGGTTGATGTGGCAACCGTTCATTCAGCGTTACATAGGCGTGAAATGAAAAATAAAATCTTGACAATTTAAAAATCATATTCAAGGAAATCTGGACTAGACACGTCCAAAACTCGTCAACAGCTCACCAGGCCAAAGCTCGTCCTCATATGAGTTTGACAGGCTTAAAGGAAATCGTGACTTAAGCTGGGAACTCCTTGAACATGTTCAGTATCTCCTGTTCCTGCTCTTTCGGAGTGCCCAACTTGAACAATGCGGGCAAATTGCCGATGGGGCGTGCAGTCCCCTGGCGGACGGTTACTGGCAGGTTACTATTAATCTGTAGTGATTCCAATGATACGCAGTACAAGGGCAGATTTCAAAGGAAACCCTTGGATCCTTGTATTAATTATTTTGGATCTACTTGCTTGGATCTAATGCTTGGACGGCTAAGCTGTCGGAAGCAAGAGGCCGCAGAGTCGAGTCCAGCTGCTTCACATATAAGAGAGCTTAAGCGTTGTGAAACTGCAGCTCCTTTAATAAACCAATAAAGCTTACCTTACCTTACTTTTCCGTATCGTCTTCAAAAGCTCACCCTTGGTCAAGTAAGTCTCCTAACTACAGACGCTGTTACGATTAACGGAGAGCCACTCGAAGCAGTGGAATGATTCTATCACTATCCGGTGATATCTACTCTAACAATATAACTATTATCCTATGACTGAACTTCACGGAGAGGAGGGTCTGTTCTATCATAATGGGCATACCACACTTCGTCGTCTATAACTGAGTCAATATAGTTGCGTCTTTTTTTTTATTTGCACACATAATTTGTATACATCTTTCTCTTTTTATTGCATTTTGCCTTGAAGGGTACCACAAGGTGCAGTCGCCCTCCTTCTTCCGAATGTCCCTCCTTTTATTTCCGCTCGAATCGTATGGTCGGGTGGAGTGAAGTAATCTGTCCACCGGATGAGGGCAGTTGTTGCTTCGGGGTGCTGAGCAGCTCTCACGATGCAGTGATCTTGTTCCATAGGTTTAGCGGCCGTTTACGGCGCCAATGCCGCCACCCATCATATTCCCTGAAACGGCGGACGAGTATTTGCAATTGTTACTTGTTATATATAATACAATACTACGATACGATACAACACTATCTTAGCCTTACCACTTGGCGCGTTTCCGTTGTTTACCTTTGAAAAAGACAAGGTTATTCAGTATGCTTCAGGTTGTTCGTAGGGATAGCATATGCGGACTGTGCGGATCCCATATGCGTTACTTGCAACGCATATTCGTTTGTACCATGACATCACGCCTGGTGACTTCGGCTTCTGAGATGCTAATTGATCATCAAGTGTCTTAAGTGACAGAAGACTATTGTACGGGCAACAGAAAATATGAAAAACGTACGGGCACCTGTCGTAGGGGAGCAACACGTTTATGCCTGCCAAGGGGGTACACCAATTACGTCGATAGAGTATGTACATCTTATACATTACCTGGTAACTTGGGGGTTGTGATGCTGGAGTTGACTGGCAAGTTGGGGGTTGTGATGCTGGAGTTGACTGGCAAGTTGGGGGTTGTCATGCTGGAGTTGACTGGCAAGTTGGGGGTTGTGATGTTGGAGTTGACTGGCACGTTGGGCGTTGTGATGCTGGAGTTAACTGTTACATCGGGCGTGGTACTGGAATTATCCGACTGGCCGGTTACAGAGTCCGCCACGAAGAGTAAAGCTACGCCAGCGGCGAGGATGCTGAATAAGATGGGCCTCATTTTGGTTCCGGTGCTCAGGTGGACGTTTAGCGCAAAAGACTCAGTAAAGATTGAGGCAAGATCTCACAAGTGTTACGAATGACAAACACAATTATATGTTTCATCTGTGAATTGTGTGCAATATATATACTGCAGACAAAAACAGGGTCGTAATTATGCTAATACTACTACGAGATACTCACGTCACTTGTAGCTATGTGTTTTGATCATTATTGATCGGGATAAGCTGCCGCCTCCGAACACAATCGATCAAATCGCTGAGGCCAGATCAGAGTTAAATAGATAGGTACATCATCCGGTAGAGGTAATCGGATTTCCTGTGTTGGCGGTATTTGTTTTCACAGGATGGACACACTCCCATTCATTTTGAGACTCTCTATTTATCTGTAATATAATCACCATCATTGTTTACCTTCTCCAATCTCTCAAGCGTTTTATTCATCTTTCCAAAATCGGGCTGGTTTTGTGAGAGAAAGCAGTCCAGTTGTATTTTGACATCCTGTTCATTTGCGAAGTGATCTGTCAGGAACGGAAAAGGTGATAATCGTTTTGCGCAAGATCCGGTAAATATGGAGTCTTTTTTCATAGGGGAGAAATGCGTTGCGCACGAACGGACACCAAGATAGTTCCTCACAGGATCATTTCTGTATTCGATCTAACGTATCCACTTGCCGGATTCGTACATCCTAAATATGGGGTGTGTAAAAGAAGTTCTTAGTCGAAGTTGTCTAAGGTCGCTTTTACGGATCTTGCGATCTGAGGCCTGGCGTTGTCCTGCAGCAGGATTAGCTGCTATGACTTGCATCTATAGGGCCTTTTCGCTTCAATACTGCGGCCACACGATGCAAGTGGGCCGAATAGATGTGCTTGTTTTTTAGAGTCCGATTGTTTTCCAGCGCTTCCTAGTAAATCATGTCTTTCGAGTCGCAGTGAGTGGAGGTGACGCTTTGCAGTCTTGATGAGACTATCCAGGATGCCACTTTTGAACTGCTCCAACACTGAGCAGTCTTCTAATGCTGATAACATCATCACTGTACACAAAACAGATCTCCCTGGGTGCTTTTGTCATACTTTTACACCGTTATTGCACTATAGATACATGACTATTATGGGTGAATAAACAGTTTTTATTTAAACGAATGACGAACTGCGCTTTGTCCCAACTAACGAACGTTATAGAGATGCGGTGTCGTTATTAGATCTTGCTATTGCACCTTCCGTATTTGGTAGAGATGTATAGATATAAAAGTGGTACTCAGGGAGGTCAGACGGCTAGAGATGAAAAGCTCTAATTTTCTTTTAGAATGTATTAAATATTAAGATTTGTCGTTTATCAAGCCAAACGTATCCATACATAAACTGAGCTCGGTAGCGTGCAGTGCATTGCAGAGACTCCGCGAGGGCGACGTCTCCGGCGCTGCTGACGCCCTGTGCTCCTCTCACTCCACCGCCGACTTTTTCGAGGCCTTCACGATGAAGTAGCCCCCCACTAGTCTGCATGACCCCCACAGCAACTGATGAGGTTCTTGCGGCCGTTACCTCCATCCCCATAAATTTGTCCGCCGGCCCCGATGGCCTTCGCCCGTGTCACCTCAAAAACTTATTTTCCCCGCACCTCTGAGCTGTCGCCTCCGTCTTCTTCAACTCTGTTGGGGTGCAGTGAGCCGGGTGGGGCTTGGGCTGTCACCCATGCGGCGCATGCCTTCATCATAGGGGCTACGAGCATCGAGCATGATCGAGCCGTTTCTATCACCTATCTCACTCATTTTGCGGCCTTGCTCACTTATCACGGCTCGCATAAATCTAAGAAGCGTGCGCCACTAGTGTCCTCTAACATTGTCGTTGCCTCCTTAGGAAGATGGGGAGGTTATGTTGCTGGTGATGTCGCTGGCACTCGCCGTTATCGTGATGGTGGTCTCTCTCTGGCCGATTACAGAGTTCCCTACGAAGGGTAGAACTGCCACAATGACGAACATGGAGGACAAGGTGGAACTCATTTTACTTCCATTTTGGAGCTTAAAAACAGAGCACTTCGAAAGCTACAAGATACGTTTCCTAATTCAGTGTGCCATTTGCGCCTCCTGTGTCCTCTTTTCAGTAATTGCAGTCGCTTGTTGTCGTCTACATGTACAGTAGATCAGGTCGTAGCCCAGCAAACAGCCGGCTACACGGCAGAGAGCTGGCGGACAGGCTCCAGGGGCTTCAGGAATAGTACCTGCGAGCAAAGAAGGACTTAAGCGGCCACATCATAAAGAGTAAAGGGGAGAAATGGGGAGAGCTGCTTGAATTCGTTGAGAAGGACATATGGGGAAGGCCATATCGCATAATCGTGGCCAAAGTTCGTAGGCCGCCGCCTGCCTTGCCACCGGAAAAGTTGAGAGACGCGGTGCTCCCGACACAGGAGGCAAGGAAAGGGGAGACCTTCCCCGAGACGGGTGAGGATATCCCTGAGGTGATCCGGATAGAGATCAATATGCTTGTAGCACGCCTGGCACCAGGAAAGGCCCGTGGCCCGGATGGGATCCCACCAGTGCTTGTGAGCGTGCTGGCCGAACGCTGGCCTGTAGCTATCGCAAGACTATCGGGCAAGATACTGCGGGAGGGTATATATCCGGCCGCATGGAAATGCGCGCACCTGGTCCTGGTACACAAACCGGGGGCGCAGCCCCGCAGCGTACCCATTTGCCTCCTAAATGCGGTGGGTAAATTCTTCAAGCAGATCATATTAGGGAGACTCACCACTGAAATAGAGGGGAGGGAGGCTCTGTCGGACGCGCAGTACGACTTCCGGAAAGGGCTGTCTACCCTGGACGCCCCGCGTCGAGTCATATGGCGAGCGAGGGAGGGATCTGGGAAAACCCGAAGCATGCGGAGATTCATTCTCTTCTTCCTACACGGTTAACTGGAGAGTGATTATAAGGGCGCTGGAGCGAACGCGGATATCCGACAGGGTTCGATGGATTGAGTCCTGGTACCTGGGGGAGGGGGTCTGGTCGCAAGGGGCCTGGAACAGGAGATCGCCGGCGTACCCCAGGGTTCGATTCTTGGCCCGTACTCTGGAACCTTGTTTAAACGGGCTTCTGCAAACCGATATGTCGAAGGGCGCTGAGCTCCTCGGTTACGCGGATGACCTGGTGGTGATGGTCACGGGGAATATGGAGGACACCCTAGAGGGCACGGCCAATGAAGCCTTACGTAGGGTGGTACAGTGGGTGGATTCCCACCATCTCCAGCTTGCACCTGCTAAGGCAGAGGCAGTGTATCTAACAGGCAGAAAGAGGATGCGGGGGATCAACCTCCTGCTCTACGGTCACCCGATAGAAATCGGGCGGGAGGCGAAATAGTCATTCTTGATCAAAGGCTAAGCGGCCTAGAGCACATCAAGTACGCCACAGCCAAGGCACAATGAGAATTCCTGAACCCGGCGCGCCTGATGCCGAAAGCGGAAGGAGTGTCGGAGGAGAAAAGGAGACTGCTGACATCGGCAGCTATGGCCCTTTACGGTTCACCACTAAGAGCGGGCCTGGCGCTCCGTACGGCAAAGAATAGGGGATTGCTGAGGCCGGCCCAACAGACGCTGGCAATCAGGGTGAGCCAGGCAGGTTCTTCTGGCCCTAGCCGGAATGTTACCGTGTGATCTGCTAGCTACTGAAAGAGGCCTCAGGCTCCCGGCTGGGAATCTCGATCGGACCTTGGCCCGGAGGGCACCCTCGACTGGCAGCGAAAGTGGACACAGGTTACTCCGGGAGTGACGAAAGGGCGTTGGAAAAAAAGCCTGATATCAGACATCAGGGTGTGGTTAGACTGAAATATGGGAGAGCCCATGTATGAGGCGACGAAGGTGCTGACGGGCCGCGGGCAGTTCCAGACCTACATAGTTAAGATCGGAAGGACGCAGGTTGACATATGCGTACTGTGCTACTCTGGCGAAGTGGACGAGGTTGAGCATACGGTGACCCAATGCGTGTCACTGGCGTCAGCCAAGCCGGGGGCTCGTGGGAGGTTGCGGAGAAACCAGTCAGACTACTTGTGACACATATGGTCAAATCAAGGGCAGCCTGAGCGGAGTTTGTAGACTGGATGGGGGATCATTAAGCTAAAGGGGAGTAAGGAGAGAGACAGAAGGGCCCAAGTGAGCCACTAAATCCCCTCCCCCGGGGGACCCGGGGGCCCGCTCCAACGTTAGCTGGACCTGCTTCCCCCGTTTATCCCCACCCAGGTGGGCCGGGGATAGGTGGACCGAGTAGCCGGGACCTCTTGGGTAGATTGGCCGGCCTGTCATGGGGCTTCCTCCTTCACCTGTTTCTCCCCGCGCATTCCCACTGACATGGGTTGGGTATTAGGTGACCGAGCGTCCACGGACAAGACCCCAACATGGAAGCCAACGTAGTCGTAAGGCACCCGGCTATAGAACCCTAGCTAGAGTAGTTACACACCTTCGCTAGAATTCGAAGTAGTGCCAAGCGTGCCGACTCTAAAGAAGAGATAGACTCGCAGCAGAAGATGGCCTTAGGAGGCAGAGGCGTTGTGTCATCCACGTCAACCCTGCACCGGCCCGCTTTTATGAAGATTGGAATGTCTCTCGTAGTGTCCGTCTGACTGCAGATAATTTCCTCCTCCAAAAACAAGTTGGGGAGCGAAGCCTAGTATTGTAGATTAGCCAACTGCGTTAGCTAATCGATTTTCAGTCCACAGCGGTGAGTACACAGACAATTTTTCCGAACAGGAACTAACGAGTGTCGTGTACCGGACGTGATGAATCAACGGACAGATAATTATCGTCCAAATCATCAGCTAATTGTTTTACCCAGTTCGCCTTAAGGACCGCAGAAAAGTTACGCTGATACATTGTAACCCAAATATAATCGAGATCAGAAAGGCGTTGTCATGGGCGATTCAATAAGTCCCGATATCATTGAGAATACTTCCGCCAAACGCCCTGTTCTTTTTGTCAGAAACTTTGGCAAAGAGCAAATATTCTTCTACAATACTTATGAAATACCTAACGCAACCGATTGTAAATAGTGACGCAACTCATCGTGAGATGGTTATTTGAGCTACAAATGAGGGCGGATAGTTTGAGTTTGCAATTCGTTGCGTTTCGATGATTATTTCATTCTCACCAGCAAAGATCTCAATGTCGTAAAACTTCGGACTGCTCAGTTCGATTCAAATAGTGGTTTATTTTTTGGAACTGCAATTTTATAATGCTTGCCTTCTCGGAATTCAATAATAACATTATTATTAAAACATTATTTTTGCACAAGGGAACTAATTGTGGTTGTGAATTTAGAAGCAAATTAGAATTAATTGCAATTCGCTTCTATCAAATGTAGTTTGTGTTTCGATCCCCGCCGTTGCACATTTTTAAGTGGTCCTTTTAATGTAATGGTGAATACATTACCGTGGATATAAAGTGCTTTAGGCTGAGGAACAGCCCGGGAAATTCACTTATGGGTGAGGCTTTACGAGAGACCGGATTCCGTTGCAGTTTCCAGATGGCGACGAGACCTTTTAACCGAAGTTGAACAATGCGGGAAATCCTTGAATTCCCTTGCGTAACAGTAGATATAGGTATATTGAAAGAACAGCGAGCAGTCACAGGAAAGGTAAAGCTTTGTTGGTTGGCTGGTTGGAAAAGTTATAGTCAAACGATATATTCAAAAGAATGTAGAAGATGCCTTCTTAGTTTGTGTTTCCATCATCGCTATGCTTGTCCTAGTCCGTGACGAAAATTTGTGTTGTTGCTGTTGGTACTCGTGGTACCACGAACAGTAAAGTGACGCTTACAACGACGAGAGGACGGCTCCACGAGCCTCATTTCAAGAAGTAGTATGCAGGCACACATAAGGGACAAACCTCATCAAGACACACAATAATCAACAATGAATGAATGAATTTATTTATTATGAATCTATTTTTCCGTATCGTCTTCAAAAGTTTGCCCTTGGTCAAGTAAGTCTTCTGTTACGAACACATCCCTATCTGAATCAGTCTATGCTAAATGACTACACGATATTACGTATGGTTGGAAGTCAAGTAGACCGAGACGACGGGAAGGCCGTGTAAGGGAATAGGCAACCGTGATAATCCCCGCAGGGCCGTGTTGAAAGGACACGGATCACGAGAAAGCAAACTCACTGATCTCACGAGAAGAGAAAAGAAGGAGGACGACATGAACGTCGCTAGTTTTTATACTGCATGGCAACGTATTCCGTTAGATGGCGCCACCCGCCGGTCTATTGACATTCCGACTTTTATTTTGACGTCTTGACAGTGCCGCCTAATTTGAAATGGAAATCTATGACAACTATGTTTGTCACATCTTCTAACTAGAGACGCTGCTACGATTAGCGGAGAGCCACTCGAAGCAGTCGAATGGTGAATGATTCTGTCACTATTAGGAGATATATACTCTCACTATATAACTATGATCCTATGACTGAATTTCACCGAAAGGAGAGTCTATTCTAACACAGTAGGCATACCATACTCCTTCGTCTATAGTTGAGTCAAGATGTTTGCGCCTTTTTTTTTATTTGCACACACAATTTGTATACATCTTCACCTTTTTATTGCATTTTTCCTTAAAGCGTACCACAAGGTGGAGTGTCTCTCCTCCTTCCGAAGGTCTCTCCATTTGTTTTCACTCGAATCGCACGGTCGAGTGGAGTGAAGTAATCTGTCCATCGGATGAGGGCAGCCATTGCTTCGCGGTGCTAAGCAGCACGGCTGCGAAGCAGCTCTCACTATGCAGTGATCTTCTTCCATAGGTTTAGCCGTCGTTTGAGGCGCCAACGCCGCTACCACCGCCGCCGCTGCCGACACCATTGCTGTTACGTGTGAAGATATTCCCTGAAACGGCGGACGAATATTTGCAGTTGTTAATTGTTATCTATAATACAATTCTACGATACGATACAACACAATAGCCTTACCACTTGGCGCGTTTCCTTTGTTTACGTTTGAAAAAGACATAAGGTTGTTCAGTCCGTGTCAGATGCTGTTCTGCGAAGTTGTTCATGGTGATAGCGTGTGCGGACTGTGTGGATCCCATATGCATTACTTGCAACACATATTCGTTTTGTCAGACGGTATACTTTCACGACTTGTGACTTCGGCTTCTGAGATGCTAATTGATCATCAAGTGTCTTAAGTGTCTTAAGTGACTATTGTACGGGCAACAGAAAATAAGAAAAACGTGCGGGCACCTCTTGTAGGTGATTAACAAGTTTATGCCTGCCAGATTCGGCCAGGTACCTCGGGGTGTACCTTGACAAGGCCATGAGGGGCGTCACGCACGTCAGGGTAGGGGCAGCGAAGGCTTCAAAAGCTGCAGCCGGGCTTGCCCGGATCTTGCTGAACATCCACGGCCCGCGAGAAATCCAAAAGCGCCTGCTGCTGTCGGTCGTTGAATCGATCATGCTGTTCGGCGCCCGGTCTGGATCTCTGCCCCGAAGTCTCGCGCGTGCATCAAGAGGACCTTCAGGAGAACCCAGTGGACGCTGGCTCTACGGATCGCGCAAGCTTACAGAACGGTGAGCACTCAAGCGCCGATGGTCCTCGTTGGAAAGGCACCCTGGGACCTCAAAGCTGAGCTGCGACGGAGGAGATTCACAGAGGGGAGGTTCGACTGGGGACAGACCCTACTTCCTTACCCAGGTCATCACAGGGTACGGGGACTTCAGATTCTACCTCTACAGGATTGGTAAGGCCCCGTCGGATATCTGCGTGTTGTGCGATGCAGGAGCCGAGGACGATCCACCTCCATACACTGGCAGCATGTGGAGCCACGGAGCGGGTACGGCAAGAGGTCGCGGACGCCGAACTGACACGGGCCATACAGGACGGGATCCGAGGGTTCGTTTCCTACATATGCCTGGCCAGAGACAAGTGGGACAGAGGGAGAACAGGCACGGATAGCAGAGTTGGTACGCCCCAGAGGAGGACCTGAGGGACATGGTTGGAATCAACTGCCGGTCCCTGCAAGGCACTGACTGAAGTAATACTTTTAACAGTCCCGGTCACTGTCCTAAGTTAAAATCGGTTCTGGGTTTAGTCAGTAAGAGTCTGACACTACCAGGCAAATACCTCAGTGTGAGGCCTGGTGTCCATGCAGGATAAGGCTGCTTGTGTCAGCCAAGCCGATGTGATCACCACAAACATAAGGGAGCAATGCGGTATTAGCAATGAACAAAGACACACACGACGTTTAATAAGTCTATTGTGTGTATTCCCTCATGGTAGGACTGGATAGACGAAATTAAGTGAGTTGATATCGAATGTTTCGAGATTCGTTTAATATCATTTGAGCGCTTTGAGGTTGAGAATAAATTCACTTTGTTGCTTCAGGCTGACTGCAATAGACGGGCTTGGTGATTAAAAGCGAAATCACCAACAAAATAGGTTAGAGCAGCGCCCATCATAGACGCTACGAGAATTGACCATGGTTAAGCCGAGTCGGCCCTATCTGTCTCTTATCTCACTCGGCCTGCGGGCATACTCACTAATGAAGTTTGGTATATTGATCCTGCGTTTCGGGGTGCTGATGGTACCGGAAGAAGAGGAGGAGGAGGTGCTGCTAAAGATGACTGGTACATTGGGGATTGTAACGCTGGTGTTGACTGGTACATTGGGGATTGTGATGCTGGAGTTGTCTGGTAGATTGGGGGTTGTGAAGCTGGTATTGACTGGTACATTGGGGGTTGTGAAGCTGGTATTGACTGGTACATTGGGAGTTGTGAAGCTGGTATTGACTGGTACATTGGGGGTTGTGAAGCTGGTATTGACTGGTACATTGGGGGTTGTGAAGCTGGTATTGACTGGTACATTGGGAGTTGTGAAGCTGGTATTGACTGGTACATTGGGAGTTGTGAAGCTGGTATTGACTGGTACATTGGGGGTTGTGAAGCTGGTATTGACTGGTACATTGGGGGTTGTGGTGTTGACTGTTACATCGGCACTGTTATTCGTCGTTGTCGTGCTGGGGGCAGTCGTCTGGCCGGTTACAGAATTCGCTACGAAGAGTAAAGCTACCCCAGCGGCGACGATGGAGAATAAGATGGGCCTCATTTTGCTTCCGGTGCTTAGGTGGACGTTTAGCGCAAAAGACTCAGCAAAAACGGAGACGAGATCTCGCAAGGGGTACGAATGACAAACACTGTTATGTGTCTCATCTATGAATTGTGTGCGATATATATATATATACTGCATATTTGCCGACAAAGACAGGGAACTTTGAAGGTCGTAATTATGCTACCTAATACTGCTACGCGAAACTCACGTCACTTGTAGCACGTCACTTGTGTTTGATCATTATTGATCGGGATAAGCTGCCGCCTCCGAACACAATCGATCAAGTCGCAGAGGCCGGATCAGAGTTGAATAGCTAGGTGCGTCATTCGGAAGAGATGATCGGGTTTCCTGTGTTGGCGGTATTTGTTTTCACAGGATGGACACACTCCCATTCATTTTGAGACTACCTATTTATCTGTTATATATTCACCATCATTGTCTACCCGCTTCTCCAATCTCTTAAGCGTTTTATTCATCTTTCCAAAATCGGGCTGGTTTTGTGGAAGAAAGCTGCCCAGTTGTATTTTGAGATCCTGTTCATTTGCGAAGTGATCTGTCATGAATGGAAAAGGTGATAATAGTTTGGCGCAAGATCCGGTAAATATGGAGTCTTTTTTTCATAGGGGAGAAATGCGTTACGCACGAACGAGCACCAAGATTATTCCTCACAGAATCATTTCTGTATTCAATCTAACGTATCCGCTTGCCGGATTCGTAAACCCTAAATACGGGGTGTGTAAAAGAGTTCCCAGTCGAAGTTGTCTAGGGTCTCTTTTACGGATCTTGCGATGTGAGGCCTGGCGTTGTCCTGCAGCAGGGTCAGCTGCTATGACCTGCATCTATAGGGCCTTTTCGCTTCAATGTTGCGGCTTACACGATGCAACTGGGCCGAATAGATGTCCTTGTTTTTTTAGCGTCCGATTGGTTTCGAGCTCTTCCCAGTAAATCATGTCTTTCCAGTGGAGGTGACGCATTACAGTCAGGTGAGACTATCCAGAATGCCACTTTTGAACTTGGCAGATCTCGCTGGGTGCTTCCGTTGGCTTTTAGCCGCGGCGAAAAGCATAAAAGTGCTTTACGAACTGTGATTTTACAAAATCTTTCGAAAATGGTCATTATGGTATTGATCATGACCGACGATGCGACACATTGATACTGTCATACTTTTACACCGTTATTGAACTAAGGATACATGCCTTTTATGGGTGGATAAGCCGTTTTTGTTTAAATAAATGACGAACTGCTCTTTGTCCCAACTAACGAACGTTATAGAGGTGCGGTGTCGTTGTTAGATCTTACTTCTGCACCTTCCTTATTTGGTCGAGCTGTAAAGACATAAAAGTGGTACTCAGCGAGGTCAGATTTTTTCGGATAAAAAACTCGAATTTTCTTTTAGAGTACATCAAATATTAGGATTTGCCATTTATTAAGCCAGGCGTATCTATGCATACACTGAACTCGGTAGTGTCGGTATAAACTCCATATATATATATATATATATATATATATATATATAACCACTCGAGAGGCGACGGCAGACAGCCATGCGCGACACCCGCGTCTTCAGTATCTCCCCATAGGCCATGCGATTCTTTGACACTGTGGCTCTCAGGGACGTTCTCCGGTATGTCCGCACCAACAATGACACAACGAAGTCCGTTTATGCGCGGCGCTCCAGCTGTTCGTCCGAGTGGCCGGACAAGACAGACACCATCCGCTCTCTCCTGGCAGTGAACTGGCGAACCTAGTGGTGTTCCGCGCCGGGGATCGATTGGAGTACCGACTGCGTGGTCACCGGCGTCCTCGCGTGTCCCGCACACCGCCCTCGGATGCGCGTCAAGAGGCTGCGCGCATTGCATTGCAGCGACCCTGAGATGGCGACGTCTCCGGCGCTGCTGATGCCCTGTGCTCCTCTCACTCCACCGCCGACTTTCGAGGCCTTCACGATGAAGTAGCTCCCCGCACCTCCCGATGACGCCTTCCCCGAAGTTCCTCCACTAGTCTGCATGGCCCCAACAGCAACTGATGAGGTTCTTCCGGCCGTTACCTCCATCCCCCTAAGTTTGCCCGCCGGCCCCGATGATCTTCGCCCGAGCCGCTTCTATCACCTATCTCACTCATTCTGCGGCCATGCTCACTTATCACGCATAACTCTCATAAGTCTAAGAAACGTCCGCCACTAGTGTCCGCTACCATTGTCGTTGCCTCCTTAGGAAGATGGGGAGGTTGTGTTGCTGGTGATGTTGCTGGCACTCGCCGTTATCGTGATGGTGGTCTCTCTCTGCCCGGTTACAGAGTTCCCTACGAAGAGTAGAACTGCCACAATGGCGAACATGGAGGACAAGATGAAACTCATTTTACTTCTATTTCGGAGCTTAGGGACAGCCTCTGGAGCGCTTCAAGAACCCAGGAATAGTCTCGAAATAATAAGAGATAAGATACCGAAAATAGGTGATCCGCAGACAAAAACGTGGAAATTCGGTTGTCTTATCTGCGGATAACGCATATATATTATTTTTTTTGAGTAAAAACAGAGCATTTTGAAAGCTACGAAATATGTTTCCTAATTCAGTGTGCCATATGCGTGTCACCTGTAATCAATCGTGCACGTCAGTTGCTCGTTTAAAGAGTGTCCTCTCCTCAGTGATTGCAGTCGCTTGTTGTCGTGGACACATACAGTAGATCAGGTCGTAGCCCATGGGCAGTTCCAGACCGACATGGTTAAGATAGGACAGACGCAGATGCGTATCGCTAGCGTCAGCCAGGCAGGAAAACTTGAGCGAGGTTGTGAGGAAATCAGTGAGAGAACTCGTGGCACACAAGGTCAAATCAAGGGCGGCCTGGGCAGAGGTCGTAGACTGGATGGAGGCGATCATTAAGCTAAAGAAGAATAAGGACAGAGAGAGAAGAGCCCGAGTGAGCCACCAAAGCCCCTCCGTCGGGGGGGGGGGGGGAGGGGGTCTCTAAGGCCCGCTTCATGGTTAGCTAGGCCGGCCTCCCCCACGCGTTCCCACTCAGGTGGGTCGGGGATAGGTGGACCGAGCAGCCGGGACCTCTTTGGTAGACTGGCTGGCCTGTTACAGGTGCCTCCTCCTTCACCAGTCTCTCCCCGCGCATTCCCGCTAGCATAGGTTGGGTATTAGGTGACCGAGCGTCCACGGACAAGACCCCAACATGGAAGCCAACGTAGTCGTAAGGCACCCGGCTATAGAACCCTAGCCAGAGTAGTTACACATCTTCCCTAGAGATCGAAGTAGTGCCAAGCGTGCCAACTCTAAAGAAGAGATAGACTTGCAGGAGAGGATGGTTTTAGCAGGTAGAGGCGTTTTGTCATCCACATCAACCCTGCACTAGATCGGCCGGCTTTTATGAAGATTGGAATGTCTCTCGTAGTGTTCGTGTGACTGCAGATAATTTCCTCCTCCAAAGACAAGTTTAGGAGCGAAGCCTAGTAGTGTAGATTAGCCAACTGCGTTAGCTAATCGATTTTCAGTCGACAGCAGTGAGTACATAGACAATTTTTCCAAAAGGAAACTAACGAGTGTCGTGTACCGGCCGTGATGAATCAACGGACAGACAATTATCGTCCAAATCATCAGCTAATTGTTTTACCCAGTTCGTCGTAAGGACCGCAGAAAAGTTACGCTGATACATTGTAAGCCAACTATAATCGAGATCAGAAAGGAGCCGCTGTCATGGGCAATTCAATAAGTCCCGATATCATTGAGAATACTTCCGCCAAACGCCCTGTTCTTTTTGTCAGAAACTTTGGCAAAGAGCAAATATTCTTCTACAATACTTATGAAATACCTAACGCAACCGATTGTAAATAGTGACGCAACTCATCGTGAGATGGTTATTTCAGCTACTAATGCGGGCGGATAATTTGAGTTTGCAATTCATTGCGTTTCGATGATTATTTCATTCTCACCAGCAAAGATCTCTCCAGCAAACAAATCTTTGGAGATGTCACTCAATGTCGTACAACTTCGGACTGCTCAGTTCGATTGAAATAGTGCTTTATTTTTTGGAACTGCAATTTTATAATGCTTGCATTCTCGGAATTCAATAATGACATTGTGATAAATAGTGAAACATTCTTTTGCACAAGGCAACTAATTGTAGTTACGAATTTAGAACCCAATTAGAATTCATTGTAATTCGCTTCGTATCAAAAATTATTTGTGTCTCGAGCACCACACCTGCTGGTAGCCGATGAGCCAGAATAGCGAGGTCGCTAGATCTTCAACGGCTAATGGAAATACCAGCCGTCAGCCGATCTACGGGTCGGTGTGTTCATCACCGTGGTGACAAGGACGGCAATGCGGCTTGGAATGATTCCTATTTGACACGAAGACTATAACAGTATTCGATTTTGATGATGTTCATTGCTGAGTTCTTGGTGAGGCTTTACGCAGGTGCACGGGTTCGATCCCTGTCGTTGCACATTTATATGTAAGTGGTCCGTTTAATGGAGCAATGGTGAATACATTACCGTGGATATAAAGTGCTTTAGGCTGAGGGACAGCCCGGGAAATTCACTTATGGGTGAGGCTTCACGAGAGACCGGATTCCCTTGCAGTTTCCAGATGGCGACGAGACCTTTTAACCCAACTTGAACAATGCGGGAAATCCTTGAATTCCCTTGCGTAACAGTAGATATAGGTATATTGAAAGAACAGCGAGCAGTCACAGGAAAGGTAAAGCTTTGTTGGTTGGCTGGTTGGAAAAGTTATAGTCAAACGATACATTCAAAAGAATGTAGAAGATGCCTTCTTAGTTTGTGTTTCCATCATCGCTATGCTTGTCCTGGCCCGTGACGAAAACTTGTGGTGTTGCGGGTTGGTACGCGTGGTACCACGAACAGTAAAGTGACGCTTACAACGACGAGAGGACGTCTCCACTCGGCTCATTTCAAGAAGTAGTATGCAGACACACACACAAGGGACAAACCTCATCGAGACACACAATAATCAACAATGAACTAAGTCTTCTAACTAGAGACGCTGCTACGATTAGCGGAGAGCCACTCGAAGCAGTCGAATGGTGAATGATTCTGTCACTATTAGGAGATATATACTCTCACTATATAACTATGATCCTATGACTGAATTTCACCGAAAGGAGAGTCTATTCTAACGCAGTCGGCATACCATACTCCTTCGTCTATAGTTGAGTCAAGATGTTTGCGCCTTTTTTTTATTTGCACACACAATTTGTATACATCTTCACCTTTTTATTGCATTTTTCCTTAAAGCGTACCACAAGGTGGAGTGCCTCTCCTCCTTCCGAAGGTCTCTCCATTTGTTTTCACTCGAATTGTACGGTCGAGTGGAGTGAAGTAATCTGTCCATCGGATGAGGGCAGCCGTTGCTTCGTGGTGCTAAGCAGAACGGCTGCGAAGCAGCTCTCACTATGCAGTGATCTTCTTCCATAGGTTTAGCGGCCATTTGAGGCGCCAACGCCGCTACTACCGCCGCCGCTGCCGACACCATTGCTGCTACCGCCGAACATATTCACTGAAAAGGCGGACGAGTATTTGCAATTGTTAGTTGTTATATATAATACAATTCTACGATACAGCACTATCTCAGCCTTACCACTAGGGGCGTTTCCGTTGTTTACGTTTGAAAAAGACAGAGGGTTGTTCATTCCGTATCAGATGCTGTTTTGTGGAGTTGTTCGTAGGGATAGCATGTTCATATCCCTTTAGGCTGTGCTATTATATTGTATTTTTGTCAGATGGTAGGCTTTCACACCTTGTGACTTTCGGCTCCTGAGATGCGACCTGAGCATCAGGTGGCAATGCGGTATTAGCAATGAACAAAGACACACACGACGTTTAATAATTATATTGTGTGTATTCCCTCATGGTAGGACTGGATAGACGAAATTAAGTAAGTTGATATCGAATGTTTCGAGATTCGTTTAATATCGTTTGAGCGCTTTGAGATTGAGAATAAGTTCACTTTGTTGCTTCAGGCTGACTGCAATAGACGGGCTTGGTGACCCAAAGCGAAGTCACCAACAAAATAGCCTAGAGCAGCGCCCATCTCTAGACGCTACGAGAATTGACCATGGTTAAGCCGAGTCGACCCTATCTGTCTCTTATCTCACTCAGTCTGCGGGCATACTCACTGATGGCTTCCATAAATTTGCCGAATATTCCTTTGGTAGTACCGCTAGTGTTGGTAGCTTCGGTGGAAGTGGAGGTGTTGGTGGCGTTGGTGCTGTTAGATACATTGGTGGTTGTGACGGTGGCTCTGGATACTACATCAATGCCATTCCTCGTTGTCGTGCTGGGGGCAGTCGTCTGGCCGGTTACAGAATTCGCTACGAAGAGTAAAGCTACCCCAGCGGCGAGGATGGAGAATAAGATGGGCCTCATTTTGCTTCCGGTGCTTAGGTGGACGTTTAGCGCAAAAGACTCAGCAAAAACGGAGACGAGATCTCGCAACGGGTACGAATGACAAACACTGTTCTGTGTCTCATCTATGAATTGTGTGCAATATATATATATACAGCATATTTGCCGACAAAGACAGGGAACTTTTGAACGTCGTAATTATGCTACCTAATACTGCTACGCGAAACTTACGTCACCTGTACCTATGTGTTTTGATCATTATTGATCGGGATAAGCTGCCGCTTCCCAGCACAATCGATCAAGTTGCAGAGGCCAGATCAGAGTCGAATAGATATGTGCGTCATTCGGTTGAGATGATTGGGTTTACTTTGGGGCCAAGAGTCATGACTCAAATACACACGCGCAACATCAGTTTGAAGAAACTAATATTAACTAACTATTATGTCCAATTTTTAGTTGACAAAATATTATATAATATATTAGGTTGGTGAATTAGTGTTGGCGGTATTTGTTTTCACAGGATGGGCACACTCTCCATCATTTTGAGACTATCTATTTATCTGTTATATATTCACCATCATTGTCTACCCCCTTCTCCAATCTCTCAAGCGTTTTATTCATCTTTCCAAAATCGGGCTGGTTTTGTGGAAGAAAGCTGCCCAGTTGTATTTTGAGATCCTGTTCATTTGCGAAGTGATCTGTCAGGAACGGAAAAGGTGATAATAGTTTGGCGCGAGATCCGGTAAATACGGAGTCCTTTTTTCATTGGGGAGAAATGCGTTACCCACGAACGGACACCAAGATCGTTCCTCACAGGATCATTTTTGTACTCGATTTAACGTATCCGCTTGCCGGATTCGTACACCCTAAATACGGGGTGTGTAAAAGATGTTCCCAGTCGAAGTTGTGTAGGGTCGCTTTTACGGATCTTGCGATGTGAGGCCTGGCATTGTCCTGCAGCAGGTCAGCTGCTATCACCTGCATCTATAGGGCCTTTTCGCTTCAATACTGCGGCCACACGATGCAAGTGGGCCGAATAGATGTGCTCGTTTTTTAGCGTCCGATTATTTTCCAGCGTTTCCCAGTAAATCATGTCTTTCCAGTCGCATAAGTGGAGGTGACGCATTACAGTCTGGTGAGGCTATCCAGGATGCGACTTTTGAACTTGGCCATCCAACACTGAGCAGTTTTCGAATGCTGATAACATTATCACCGTGAAAGGCCTAGAAGAGCAGGTGCCAAAAATGTACCTTTTTTCCCACTTGAAACGTCCGCCTGGCCGGTTACAGAGTTTGCTATGGAGAATGAAGCTGCCCCAGTGGCGAGGATGCTGAATAAGATAGATCTCATTTTGCTTCCGGTGCTCAGGTGGACGTTTAGCGCAAAAGACTCAGCAAAAATTGGCGGCCAGATCTCACAAGGGTTACGAATGATAAACACTGTTGTGTGTCTCATCTATGGACAATCGAACAAGTCGCAGAGGGCCAGATCAGAGCTGAATAGGTAAGTACGTTCTCCGGTAAAGATAACCGGGTTTTATTTGACAAATATTCATGATTCAAATAATAAACGTTATTCAAACAGCAGCATCCGTTTGAAGAAACTAGTATTAGCTAACGACTATGTTCAAGTTTTATCTGGCATTGATTTTATATATATCCAACGCATAAAATAAGGTTTCACATCGGAACTAAGTTGATATAATATGAAGCTAAAAATAATACTAATAACGTTTGCAGATTTAATGACAGAGCCTGTTGCGTGGCATAGCTAAGTAATTCTGAGCGGAACACATTACGCCTCTGGATGTTACCGATGAAGGGGATTAGTTTCCTCTGCAGCCGTGTCGATCTCTTCGAGCGCTTTTGTCGATATCTTGGGGATCTAACCAGATAATTTCTAAAGTACGCTCAGTTGATTGAGCTAGCAGCGTTCGTTAGGCTGACGACGATGGTGGCGTAATGAGTTTCGATCTGCTTACGAACCAAAAAACATGTTTTGATGGACACCGATGACCACAACCAGTTCTGCCCTTGTATCGAATGTATATAAACTCTGCTTCTTAGATACATTCCTTCAATTATCTACTGTACCTCCATGTGTATATACCTGCTGGATGTTCTGTCTAATTACTGGTGACTAATTGTTATATGTCGGTCACACAATGCCGAAAGCTAATATCATATTTTTTTTGTTTATTTTATTCGAGAACTGCAGCATTGCAAAATTGCACTTCCGCCGGAGAGTAAACCACCTTGTGAATTTGGACATTGGAAAACGGAATGTACTCCAGTCTGTCACATCTTTCCGGCGAGATTTCGAGCAGCTCGTTTCCATCGGGATACGGCCATATGCAGTAGATAGAAATTACAAGAATTTATTATGTATCTACTTCGTATGGTCAAAGAGTCATGAGTGAATGCACTGGCTCACTCACTCGCATATCTACCTATATCAGCAGAATATAGCAGAATATATCGGTGAACAAGTACAAGAAATGAGCATCGTTCAAATAATGCGTCACTCTGTGTATAAGTCGTCCGTGTGCAGTTGACGGCAATGAGAGATAGAGAACTTCCGATAGATCGCGTTTGCCCAGTGGTTTGTGCTTCAATTCGTATCTGTGAATATGCAGCTAATAGTTGTACGAAATACGTAGACGTCTCTGAGCGACGCTGTGGTCAGGGTGGAGTTCATCGCGGAGTCACTTGTGCAGAAGTCTGACGACAACGGGAAAGAGCCGGGTGTCGTCATTGCGTGATTTAATTACTACATATACTTGAAAAAACGACTCAATAGAATTGAAGGCACTTTTTTGGATTTCGTCAACGGCCTCTCATGTTACTGGGCGGTCTGCCTCGCAAAGCATCCGACATAGCTGACTGCTCAGTCTGTTATTGGGCTTGTTGTCCCAGTGGAACCCAGCGCTGACTCGCAACTTCGAATCTGATAGTGTCGCAGGCGGCGCCTTACGACCATTAGCAGACTGAACGAATAAGCGCAGTATAATATTTACCCGGAACGAACAATCAGTCCCTTTAGGACACAGGGCGTAGATGGTGATAGGAGACCGGAGCCATTGGCGGCCTCATCGGGCTTGCTTCTTTCCGAGTCAGCTTTGGATTGGACTTGTGGCTCTCCATCACTCTCAAAACTGACAACGTCACAAGCGAAGCCTCGATCGACCGACGAAACAAGTGTGCTCTTTTTCAGGAACGAACCATCAGTCATTTACGATAGAACACCGATAATAAGAGGAAATCATGTTTTCCGCATCTGCTTCCTGCTTGTCAATCAATGTCATCAACTGTTGTCATGAAATGCATGTTAAAACTGTCTCCTGCATAGGACTAGTTGGGTGGATGTTTCTCGGTCACTTCCTGTGCGTCCGTGTAATAAATACAAAAAAATTCAATTCAGGGAACCTCGTCAGTCTAAACACATATCGATGGCTGATGTTGCTGCTAACTTTGTACATCGTTTTGAAAATAATGAACAATACATAAATTTGTCTCATATCGAAGCTGTTTTTTACGATCACCTACTTGATAGGATACAAAGACATCTTTATTAAAAGCCAGAGGAGGCTATTTGTAGATATACTATAAAACTTTATCATTGCCTGCTCGTATTAACAACGGGCCTGTGTTTCGATGGAGCAGTCCTAATTTTCTTAGTTGAATCTTAGTATAATAGAAGAAAATATCTCGGGGTTTTCAAAAACGTTACAATAGAAAATACACCAATGCAAACATGTGTAATGAAAAATATGAACGATACGTTTGCAGTCTTGAATAATATTATGTCGAATTGCGTGAATATTAGCCTAGAGGGCGATCAGAGAGCCGAAATCGGAAGCCCATGAAGGGGCTGCAGTATGAGGAAGGTAGGCGAACCAGTAGTAGGATACGCTTGCCGCAAGCTTCCAAAGAAGCAAAAACCAAAAGATCTGAAGGTAGAAGAAAAAGTGCATTAATAACGAGAGTAAACGCGAAAGACGGATACAGGAAACGCTTCGATCACCACATTTTACAATTCGCTCTTGCGAGCAGTCCTGAGACCACCGTATCACAGACCCCTAGGCTAAACTACGAAAGAGGAAACTTTTGTCGAACGAAATGGGAATTGGACCACACAAATTGGATGTCGTTCTTTGCAAGATGCGAAAGCGTTGATGAGATGTACATGAGATGTACAACATATTCGCACGGTACGTTCGTGAACTAATAGTAAAACATACTCCAGTAAGAATGAAACATGCACATCCAACGACAGCACAATTACGGAAGCTCCACGAGGTCTAAAATAAGGGATTCCGTCTGAAGGAAAGGCTTCCAGAGAAGAAAAACGGATAGCTGCGATGTAATACCTGTCCTTCTGTCAGAGATCAAACCAACCCCGAAACAAAAGACCATTTGTGTACAATCTTCCTCGACTGTGTTAGAGCCTCCGACAGGACCCCTCGTCACCTTCTGGTTGAATCATTCCAGCGCGTAGGAGTCGGCAGTGCACTCTTAGAGAATACTGGAGGCTTCTTTATCGAAGACACATTACTGGTGGAAGGCAGCAATGATATGCTAAGGGTGAAACAAAACGTGGGCATGGCTCAGGGCCACCCATTCAGTTGCACCTTTTTCATTCTGTTGCTTGCCAACCTTGTTACTCTTGTCAGCACTGAGTGTCGAAATACCATCGGGTTAATGTACGGGGATGACATCGCTGTTGTATACCGCGACCCCGGCGCTATCAAGCGCGGCACGGCCAACGGTTAAGGCATTCCTGCTGTTAAAGGGTCTAGAGATAAATGCCAGGAAAACCGCTTTGTGAATATCCTGTCGGGTACTGCTCCAGTGTTGGAGCTCGTGAGGCAAAGGCTCAAGAAACCGCCAACAAGGTAATAAATGCGCGTAAGCGTTAATTGTCTCCATTCCTCCCACGATGAGATCGTTGGCGAACAAGCGAAATAGCTGTCAACTATTAACGACACCAAATGACACGATACATACAAAATGCGTGTGCCGATTACGATTTGCAGGGAAAGTTGGAAACTTTTTTTCTTAAGATCCTCAAACCTGTTTTCAGCAATCAAAATGCGGGCAAACATTCCGATAAAACCTCGTTCTTCGTGCATCAGTCCAAATAACACTCATTGGACAGAAACAACATAGAAAAAAAACGTAAAGAGACTGGTGAGAACTTGAAGACCATAGGTAGGTGTGCAAACAAGCAAAAAACAAAGATGGCAACCAACGAGCCAACCGTTATGACCACCCGACGAAAAGCTGGTTTGCATTGTTCTAGTGTAGAATCTGCCGGAATACGCTAAAAACCGCCCAACAAATTGAGCGGACCCGCTGGGGGAGCGGGTGGGATATTGGGACAACTCTTTCTAATTGTTAGTGCAGCAACAACAACGACAAATCTTAACACGAGCTAAGAAACGAACACTTCTTTGCGGTGTTCTGCTCCTGTTCACAGGTGAAAGGATTTTAATTATATGTTATCAACCAAAAAATAAACAATATAAATACAAAGCATAACGTCCTTAAACTAGTTGTTGTTCGATCAGATCCATCGCATATCGTGAAACGTGGATCGGCGAGATTCCTTTTGTGGACTTGTCGATACGGCCAAGTCTAAACATTCGATTGAGAAGGAGCGATCAGAACAAGTATGTAAGTGCATACGAAACTGATCAAAAACAGTTGTAGATAGTTAGTATGTTCAATCTATTCAATTTAATCGAGAACTTAAGCATTGTAAAATTGCAGTTCCGGAAATAAACCGCAAATGTTATGTTATGTTATGTTATGTAATAGCATGAAGGTCATGACGCTTATTACGCCCGTGTCGAATTGCCGAGATGTATGTGTTGATAATTTATTTTGACGCTATTTCTGTGTCTGTTAGGCAACTTTACAATACACTTTTCAAAACATGCAGCGATCATCATTACATAGACAAAATACTTTGCTAGGATTCTGTATATTCGCAAGGCGTGTATGTCGAAAGAACTGGCTAGTGGCGACACCTGGTCGTTGCAGGGAGGATACACGCTAACACATGACGTTCGATCTGTTCCATGGTGTGAACCTTCAATTTCGAGCGTAAATTTAACACCTTAACTGTCAACATGTAAATAATATACGAATGTGATGTATAGTTCAGGATATCAGCAGCTCTCCGTCACTAACGTATAAGGGGTTGTTACATTTCTCCTGGTATGCCATTCGGACAAGTGCTGAGAAGATCTGAGGGCCGGCTGCCAACCAAAAAAACAAGGCAGGATACAAGAACTTTTGTAAGTGAACTCACCTATATAGGATCAGCACTTTTTCGATAAGTTATCGAGAAAGCTAAGAATTTCACCGCTTATTTCTACTTAAGATTTCGACAGTTAGACATTTGTGAAGGAATTTTGCCGTTTCAATATCCAGCAGTTACGCACATCTCTTTGCTCGAATAGAAAAGAATTTAACATCAAGCCTCGAACGAAATACACGCTGAAGTTTGTATTGATGAGAGGTAAAGTGTCGACGTCACGACTTCTTGAAACCGAATGCGCTGCAGAGACAAATTAAATCGCAGCTGCTGCATAGTTAAAAAGTCTACACCGCCAGCATATCGTGCCGCGGTCCGAGCTGTTTGGTAAATCAGAGGCAACAGAAACGTGGCCGATTTGCTCATGATGGTTTTTTGAACAAACAGCTAATATTTGTCTGCGGTTGCTATATTACAGCATTTCAGGAAAACACCTTTGTCAATACATCGACACCACTTACCAACAATGTACGGAACACAGTTGCAGAGAACTATGCTACCATTGGAAGTGAACCTCATTGAGAAGCAAGGTTGGCAGTGCCATTGGTGTATGTCTGGTTGTGGTAGCAACCATCATAGTTTGAACTAGGGTTACGTTTCTCCAGCTCCATAATGTTCATTGGACATGTTAACAATTTAGTGAAAAGGGGTGCCGTGATATTTTTATGGGTTCTAAGGACGTCTATACTATTCTTCGCCCTTTGTCTACTAAACACTGTACGGGTCCCCCTATCAAGGTCCCATTGCGAGGGTCTTGTAACCGCAAAGAGCCTCGATAGGTCTCCTAATGTCAGGCATACGAATGCGCGCAGTGCTCTCGTGATGTTGACCAGCCAGTAACGAGTACAGTATTGAAATGAGGTAAAATAATAACAACAATCAGAAATGTAATATCGAAATATGCAATAATACTGTAAAATTGGGATTTGTAATAGAACATAATATCTTTTAGCTCGAAATGAAAAAAGTCTCTCAACAAAAAAATCGTCAATAGGATCAAACGAAAACAAACACCAATGTCGACTTGTTGTTGTTTTCATAGACATTTTTATATTTTGTATTCAATTCGGTTCCCTTCCTGCTGAGGTGTCGTTACCGGCAACGGCCAATGGTTTCCCCAAAATTCGGAAGCCTGTCCGAATTCCCCAGGTACAGAGTATGTGCAAGCATAGTCTGCACGAAGGAGATAGCTTTGGAGGAATCTCTCTCGACGATTTATTGACCTCCGTAAGTACTTGTGTAGCGGCCTCGTTATTATTCCACTTATTAGCCACTCTCCATATGTCTTCAAGTGTCAAGAAGGAGAATCACGTACGATAATTGTTATCTGAGTCATTTACTGAGCGGGCACTAATATTGGTTAGCCGGGCGGACATCGTTCTCCGCGATACACTTCAGGCGTTCTCATCGAGCCGTGGTGTCGGTTGTCCAGTAGACGCTCGCTGCATTGAAGTTACCTGTGACGTCAATGTCTCTGTTCTTCGTCGGGACCATTGAAACAGGCTTCCTCTCAGCTCGTACAAGAAGAAGACGTCCTGTTAGGGGACTTATAGGTATTAGTGTATAACGTGCATTTATCTTTTTTTTTTTTTTAGAGAAGGAAATTTTCTTCAAACGCACCGTCACCACCCGAGACCTTCCAATCTCCACGAAAGTGAGCCGATCCAGTGCAGGGTTGACGTGGATGACAAAACGCCTCTGCCTGCTAAAACCATCCTCTGCTAAGAGTGTATCTCTTCCCCAGAATCGGCACGCTTGGCATTACTTCGATCTCCGGGGAAGGTGTGTACTGATCCGGCTAGTGTTCTATAGCCGGGTGCCTTAGTCTCCAATGACTACGTGCATTTATCTGTCACTATCCAGGCAAACCGTCTGCCGCTTACCTGGTCTTAAATTCCAAACTCACGGTCACGAATCCATACCGCGACATCGATATCTACACATTCGTCTACCAACCATCTCTTCCTGGAGACAAGCTCTTTGTTGGGTTCACTTGCCAGGCAGATGTCGATTTGCCACGCCCCGACCATGCTTTCCAGTTGGCTCGTAAGCGCTGCGGCACCTGTAAATATAAATTGGGAGGATTAGGAGTGGGTCAGCCAGTTGAAAGGTTGGATTCCCTCTTCTTGGCCTCCTCTGCCGATTGGCAGACGGTTTTCCTCCATTCTTTCCGCCGTTACCTTATACCCGCTGCCCTCGCCGCTTCCTTTGGGCCTTGTACTTCCTCGTAGCCTAGATGCACTCTTCAAACTTCGGGCAGGTCGTAGCCCTGCCCGATGACCTTCGACCTTGCAAGCTAGGCATATGGGACTGTCCTGTCTGCAGTTTTTGGACATACGTACCTCAGTTCCGCTTGGGTGGCAGGTTCTTCGGTAGTCTTTTCCGCCTTCCACTAAGTTATTTGCTCGGTAGTGTCCGACTCTTATTGACTAAACCCAGAACCGATTTTGACTTGGGGCACTGACCGGGACTGTCAAAAGTATTACTTCAGTCAGTGCCTTGCAGGGACCGGCAGTTGATTCCAACCATGTCCTATCCCTCAGTTCCTCCTCTGGGGCGAACCCTCCCGTCCAGCCGCAGCGGGTGGATTCCGGGCATTTTCCCTTCGGACCAGCTCTGCTATCCGCGCCCGTTCTAGCCTATCCTATCGCAGCCACATATGCTGCCAGACGTTGCTGAAAAATAGCGCAGCTCTCTGACTCCTTTCACTCATCTCTATATATGTGTTTGTATTTCTTTCTGATTTGTTTTAATTCTTTCGTTCCTATGTCTGTCTAAGATGAGAGGCATCAACGCCGCCGTCTACGCCACTATGACCACCGAATACATTGCGACTGGGAGAAATCGAGATAATTTAGAGTGATTTTTGTTATTCTACTTACCACATAGCTGCATAATTGCGATGCAAATGGAAGTTAGTTTGCATGTTAAGGCTGCCGATTGCGAATTTCCCAATTTAGATCGATTGTAGATTCATGCTTGCCATCCAGTTGGCAGACAATCACATGCAGTTCTTATATTTGATATGCCTGTATGTCGAGGGACTGAGGAGCATATTCCAATACGCGCGCGAAGGGCGCACTTCACGGCGCCTCACTTGATCATGTAACAGCCGACGACAAGCATAAGAGCAACAATAAAGAACCACACCAGTCAGTCATCGATCGACCCTTGTGTACTCACTACGTGGATGCACAAATACCACAACCTCTAGACTGGCACAGACTAAACATTCGTCGGCTACTTTCCTTACAAGTGAATGTCCCAATCCTCGAGTGAATCAAATGCCGACAAGTTGCCGACAAGCATAACACACGGTTTTGATCTGTACGAAGTGATCAGATCTTAAAGTCCATATTTAATTGTGTGAGACGATGTTTCTTCATCCGCCCTAGTAGCAAACTCGTGATTGTGAAGAGGGACGTGTGGATTGGGCTCAAATACTGTCTCACGCGGAGAATCTTTGGAGTTGTTTATCATCTTTTGTTATCTGAGGATTCTTGCCAGAAGAACGTCACCCATGACGCGAACAGACATTATGAAAGTTACCTACTGAATTTCCTATAGGCCGATATGGGACAATATGGTTTCTACGGATGCTGCTGAAGAAGTCGCCGCCGCCTCGACTGAGCCCACAGGCACAAATGGGCAAAGCACAACTCCAGAGGGAGGCGGGCAAAAAGACCAATGAGATGTCACGCAGGCGACGAGAGTGGACACGAGGTCCTATGGGTCAAGCGACGCTTGGCGGTAAGAGCACAAGGTTCGGGAAAGGTTAGGTATGGGCATACGTTGAAAAAGGGCCGGTGATCTTCACATGCGTCAGACCTATCCCCGAACTCAGGAATGAAAGATTTCAAGAAATTCTTGGAAGACTTGGGGGAGGAGATACATAGATGCAACGGATCTAACAGCAATATATTGGTAGGAGTGAATTTGAACTCGGTAGCAATGGAATTATGAAGTAGACGAAAGATGGGAAGAGGCCGGGAACTGAGATAGAGGCAGGCCCAAAGGGACATCGCCTTCCACAACGATGGCTAGACCCCAACCTATGCGCAAGAAAACCAGACCTCGCGCATAGACATGGCGTTCGAATTCTAAGCTACATACAGCTCTTCAGCCATCCCGAAACAGAGCACGGAGAGTTCTGCCGCAAGAGAAGGGATGTACCCTAGAGAATTGTCACGGGCGAGCTCCGACGCACGGCTAAGGAGGTAAAAGAGGTAATATCCAGACTCCAAAGGGGTATTTGAGGTGGCGTTCAAGCGGAGGCGGTGAAAGTCTTATGTTTACCACGATTGTAAAAACTGACTATTTGCAAAAGTGCATGTTACGTCCTTCCAGTCCATTTTGTTCGGAGATATACGAATATAAGAAAGTAAGTGGTTCTGGATGGCGGTATACAATAGGGCTTGAGCGTAAGTCAAGCCCTTGGTCAAAAACAAAAGGATCCTGATTGCAATTAACGCTGGTCTCAATAGAAGCTGTGTGACCTATCACTTGAAGGATCGGAATTTGGAAGAATCTCAGTTGACTAGACCACGGTTCTGGACGTACGCCGGACGATGTGTGTGCACAATCAAGATAGTTGTGTCGTTTGTGCGCGCTACGAACCATACTTGTGATACGTCACGCCATAACACTGCTTCTCACGTATCGTGATACAATATGCGTTCATGCGCTCTTGTTTTATGAGTAATGATACCAGTTTTCGGGAGGGGGGGGGCATCATCTCATAGTTCATAAAAATGCTACCAAGTTATAAAACAAACCAGTGTGCAATCGGCAGCTGTCGCTGTACTCAATAATGCTCCATCTGAAACTCTGATTTTGTTTTTCTCGAAAGACAATGAATGAACAATGTGTGTCGATGAGATATTGTGTCATAAACCACGAGGAGCTTAAGTTCCGCGCAAGTGAAAAATGACCATACCAAACTTTGAATAAAGTGTTATTATTATTGATAGGTTGTAGACCTTACGATGCGTCCTGTGAACTATAGAACACCCTCGGTTGGTGACCCCTCCGGGTCAGACCGTGGGAACCAGACTGCCCGGGAGAGAGGGTGTGAGTGCTGACTCTCTGGAGCGGCTCAATAAAAGCAAGAGCGCGGGTAGCTGGGGTACACTCACTAACTTACTGCTTAGAGGTGAGCGTCCGGTGCTGTCGCTCGTCTTACTATCACTTACTGTTGTGTGTTTTTCTTCTGTGTATTAGTTAGATGTAACTTCTTGTACGAGTTTAGAGGTAGCTCGCATAGTCAACGACTGATCTAGTAGTTAGGCACAGATTATTTCCAACAATTATTATTATGATTTTACACCGATGTTAATTATTCCAATGTACTGCAACCCAAGAAATGTTGTGGAAAATCAATTACTGCGCGAGAGTTAAATGGGCCAGAGAAAAAAGCCGTTTCTAACATATATGCCAGTAACTGGGTTTTAAAACAGATAGTACCCTCATGAGGCATGATGCAATTTGGTTGAAAGGAATACCAACCTTGATTATCTTAAGGTCTATCCTTCATATGAAATATATTTCGTTCCTATCATAAGCACTTTAGTATACCGAGTGTTTTTGATGTAATTGTGGAAGTTCAACTCTGTAATTTATACTTTTTTCGAATCATTGTGTTAGCTATTGTAAGCAACATTGTAATTTCTTATCTAAGCCTCTGCGCCGATACTGATGGGTTCCACTGATGATTTATAAACAACACGTACAAGATTGTTTTGCAATATTTATATATTTGCTATTTCCGCCAGTATATGACGTTCTCTTAAAGATGCAAATGCAAAAATCTTCGTACGATCCTGCAGCATCCGTCGACTCCATCGAAAAGTCATTATCCTGTGAGCTAACGGTTCCGTCTGCTGGAGGGCTACACCTTTGTCGGTGCACCACCCAACACTTTTGAGAGGGCCAATTTACTGGAAGGACGCAACTATTATCAAATGCCAATGCCAATACCGGGTCCAGCTATGGCTCCACCGAAGCCGCTAGCTAAGCCACTAGCTAAGCCTCCTGCTAGGCCGCTAGCTAAGCCGGCGCCACCGCCTCCACCGCCGGCGGCGCCACCGCCACCACCTCCACCGCCGGCGGCGCCACCGCCACCGCCTCCACCGCCGGCGGAGCCACTGCCTCCACCGCCGGAGCCACTGCCGCCACCGCCACCTAAGGCTCCACCAGCTAAGCCGCCACCCTTTCCGGCGCCGCCGCCGCCAGCTAAACCACCACCATTTCCGACGCTGCCACCTAAGCCTCCAGCTAAGGCACCTAAGCCTCCAGCTAAGGCACCTAAGCCGCCAGCTGCGCCGCCGCCAGCTGCGCCGCCGCCAGCTCCACCGCCGCCCATCATGCCGCCTAAGCGGCCCATTATGCCGCCTAAACCGCCCATCATGTTTTTAAAGCCGCCCAACATGCGGATTAAAGCGGCCATCTTGTTCATCATGGCGCTGGCCATGGCGCTGCCGAAACCGCTCATCAAAGCACTGAACATGCCTGCGAAAGCGCCAATCATGCTTCCCATTACGCCGCCGCCGCCGCCGGCACTGATACCGCCGCCGCCGCCGCTGCTGCTGCTGCTGCCGCCGCTGCTGCCGCCTCCTCCGCAGCCGCAAGCGCAGCCTCCGCAGCCGCCGCCGCAGCCTCCACCGCAGCCCCCACCGCAGCCCCCACCGGCGCCGCTGCCGCCACCGCAGCCACCGCCGCAGCCTCCACTGCAGCCTCCACCGCAGCCCCCACCGGCGCCGCTGCTGCAACCGCAGCCTCCACCACCGCCGCCGCTACCGCCGCTACCGCCGCCGACCATGGTGCCTGAAATGACCAAACATGGCTTTAAAATCTAAACTCCATGAAGGATAGCTATGAAAGTTCACTTCGAGATAGTCATATACACACTGTCCATTGGCTTCGTTTTACTAGCGGATCTCATAGGTGAAGATAGCCGTATGAAATGGCGCAATTCCTTAATTGTTCGTAATTACATCTATTTTGTTACTCAGCAAATCGCGAAGCGGGGACATGACACATTGTGATGAAGCATTGCGTTAATGTAGCAAAATTTGTCCATTTCCCGTTTCTTGTTCTGTGATCAAACTCGACAGGAAGGCAGGCCAACCAATCGAGCTAAGCACGAGCTGGCAACTTTGCGGCGTCATTTCGCATCGAAGTTTAATCGTAGCAAAATTAATCAACATCAATCATAAGCTTGGAATAAGGGCGGAGGCTTCAAAAGGCGTCTGTACTGTCTTCTATCTCCGAATGAAGTCGAACTCGGTATTGAACAAATTTCAGTAACATTGACGAGGACAAATAATAGGCCCCGCCCATTGGCTCGGTAGAAAATACTTAACTAGTCAATGAGCCAACAACTGTGATCAGGGTGACGATAACTTCGACGAAAAATGCGAAAGGCGAAGCCAAACATTCCGTTCAATGGTAATTTTAGAGGTATTTCGTACATTCTGTAAGAAAGTTCCGTCTAACTAATCTTTCGCCGAGTCTTACGGTCAGCGTAAATAAAACAACGTTCTATGAGACAGTGACAAAATGTTCTCTAGATAGACCCTCCTCTAAAAGGTGCTCACGAACCAGAATGAGTGCACAGGACAACGTACTTACCAAGTGCTTTCATAGCGTTGCGAATCATTTGCTCCTTCTCAGCAACTGAAATCAATTGGCAAAGCGAAAGCGATTATGATAATTTCACAGTTCAAGCCAATCAGCTTGCCCACTGTCTTTGTCAGACGATGGGTAATGGCACAAGCCAAATACGCCACTGACCTCATATATGAGCGAGTGTATACTGTTTTTTTAATCAAGCAAAGACCAGACGGGGAAATGTTCAGCGTGCTTGCACCGAATGAGCGGGCACCTTCGAAACAAAGCCCCACTGTGGGGTCCGAACGACTCAGCGATCGCAGGCAAGCATAGCCCTGTGTCGGTCCTGTGTCGAGAAGGCAGTCACCACAGGCACAAGATTTCGTATTCTTTCCAGAGCCTCATCAAGGCTCATCAAGGAGTACGCTGCTCGTACGTTGCTGTGATTCGTGGTGATTTTCAGTTTGTCATATTTTCTGGATTTTCATACTCACACATTTGTTTCATCTTTTCAATCATGGCGTTGTTGTCGACCTGTTGCTGCGGTGTTGCTCCATTCGAGGGCGAGCTCGTAGGACAAACCTCGCTCGGAGTCGTTGCATTCGAGGGCGACCTCGAAGGCAAGTCCCATCTCGGAGTCGTCACGTTTACGGGTGGCCTTCGAGGATCCACGGTAGGAATTACGTCCGGGTCCACGGTAACGTTGCTATTTGGCAACGGGTCTCTTGAAGTCTGACTGGACACGCCGCTGGTCCCGAGGAGCAGAAGTGCCCCGGTGACGACATAGGATGTCCTCATTGCGGATTCTCCTTTTGCTGCAGCTTCTGCTGCCCTTGCTGTGATGATCGAACAATCTCCTTGACACTGCCACTAGCCCCAGTGGGCTACTGCTAAAGCAAATGTAGCGTCTGCGTGGTGAACTGGGGAATTAGCTGACTACTTATACTAGTAGATTGTAGCGGAGGAAACCTCGTACGTCTAGCGGCAAAGAGACAGTCGGCTGTCGCTTGCGTTGCGCGTTCGACAGGTGCATGTTCCATAGCCCTGCGGAGATCAATCATGCCTTGTAATTAGATCTAAGACCTGTTCACAAAGAATGGACGACTCGATCACCCGCCATGATCTGAGGTGTAACATCGGCTGGTGACGCGTTACAACGGTCAGCAGTTTCCTCTATATTTAGCCCTTCGGCTCGGCCTGGACGTTAGATCAATCTTGAGCTAAAGACGTCAATGGAGATCGCCGCTGCGTCGGGGCTGTGCCCGTGTGTCTGTGTCTGTTAGAGCGTCTACCATTGGCTCCTTTGTACCAATGGAGTCCAACGATACTGGGTCAGTAGGCATTCATCTGTGACGTTCACGGACAAGGACATATCCGTGAATCCGCATGGGTTGACAATTAGCGTTCACCTGTTGAACATATCCGGTGACGGAACGTTGAAGTTCGAATATCGACAATCGATGGGTAAATGCCAAAAGGTCGACTCCATCCTGTGGTGTCTAGTTTTTGATCGAAATTTGTCAGTGTCTCCTAGTACAGTTCACCAAAGGAAGACTAACAACAACAGAAAATGATTAGAGCACCTCTACATGACCCCAAATTGATGATTCTAAATGTCACGCTGTCTGCCCTGTGTCATATTTATGTTATTTTTAGCTAATTCTGCATTATGCATGTATCCATATATGACTTGATGCGGCAGAAGCATCAGATATGCCGTTGAACTTGCCGTCCAAAGGCCGCATATAGAGAGACTTTCGTAGTCACCTTGATGAAACGTAGGCAGGAACGTGCCATATAAACTTGTATCGAACTATTGAGTAATGTGCGTAACAATTTGATTCTCATCTGGCATCAGAATAAAGATTTGATTGTCGTCTACATATAATTAATCATACAGTGAACAACCTGCTGGCTTGGTGATAAGAGAATTCCGCTGGTACCATCGAATCCCGTTGCATGACATATAAGAGAACTTAAGCATTCTATGCGGTTCCTTTAGTAAATCAATAAAGCCTTACCTTACCATCTGGGATATACTGCGGATATATTGAAATATGTATTCAATTCAATTTAAATACTGGTTTAATAACCAATAGCGTTGACACAATACATGTAACATAGCACAATTCATCAACTTCACTGCAAATTATCCGCGTTATTATTATCATTGTTATTGTAAGAGCGTCTAGTTCACCAACAGTGCTCCGGATGAGACGTGAGGCACTCCGCGAGAAACTTTCGTTAACTTTCTGAGTGCGAGCAAGGGCCGGAGTATGGACGGTACGCAGCACCCGTTCGTAGGCTGTTTGGTATAGTAGCTGTTATATGGGACATTGCGATGCCGGCGGAATCATGCTTTTCGCTGGTAGAGGTAAGATGAATAAGCTCTCCTGGGATATCACAATGTCAAAGTACATGCAAATTTACCTGGTTTAAATTCTGTCAAGCCTTTTGATATGCTTTTCAAAGTATGGTCTCCTGACAGTAAAGGTACTTAGGTATGACTAAACCAATCAGTCTTTTTGGTAATAAAGCAACTGAAGACCGTATTACTAATCAGGGATACTGAAAGCATTACTTCAGTGACATGGACATCGAAGTCAGGATAAGGTGTGACAATTATGTCAACGTCGCTCATGAGGCAGGTGCGTCTCGTCATTAATAGAGTATTCATTATCGTGTTGATTGGTACTTAAAGAATGTATGCTATTTCAGCGATATCGCACACCGACTGCGGCTGTTGTATCCTGCGGTGGCAGGCCATCCTATCTAGAGCGTACATGGGACATACAACTTTAAAACATTCGGATAGAACTTACGGGTCACCACGTTTGGGAGATTAGTCTTTAGATGTAGCCATATATGCACCACAGTACCGACCGAAGACAAAAGCCGTAGAGAACTACCGACCCATATGACTCATATAAATCCTGGCGTTTTAAGAATATGCAAATCTGTGTGTAGTAGAATCATGTATATACCTGTTACCCTACAGGTTGACTATCCGTTGAAGGTGGTTATTTATGCTATAAATATCAGCAATTCAAATATTCATCCTGCCATGCCAGGTGTATTGTGATCCACATTTGTCTGTACAATATAACGAGAAAAACTTAAGCGTATATAGAATTATAGTTCCGTAAATAAACCTGATATGAATTGATTTGAACTTGATGTGTTATTGAGCTTAAAACGGTTTCTTTTCCTTTCAGCTGACGTACAGCACTTTCTTCACGGATGATAAGAGCCACCTCGCAAAAGCGTATGCACCGGGAGTTCTCTAAGGCTTCTGTCTCGGGTAGCTACTGCATTGGATATTTGTCTACATTTGAAGAATGATCTTGCAGACGGGGTGACCCATAAGTTCTACCCGAAAGTTTTCAACTTGTATGTCCTATCCATGAAATAACTGCGGATCGAACTAATATTTTTAGTATCAATGCTCAAACTCTGAAGCTTGCCGATCAGTGGCTTATGACCGACACGGGTGAGAATATATCAGAAAAATTTACGGTCAAACGCTTTTGGAAAGTCGATGAAAACACATATGTAGTATGCTTGAGAAAATCTGGAGTGCCTCGTCATGAAGAAACGGGATAGCATAAAATACCTACTCGGTTGCCTATTTAATTCGTTTATTCTTTGTTATTTTTATTGATTTTTTGCATGAAAATCTCAAATGTCGTCTGCCTTTCAAGCAAATGGTACAAAAGCAGTTTTAGAGTTATAAATAGGTATCGTTCTACTAACTATTAGTCTAGAAACTATTAACGATAAAATTTCCAGGCTAACCCAGAGCCAACATTTAACGTCCACGAAACTATTGACAAACTACTAACTATCAATCTAGAAACAATTAACTATTAATCCAGTATTTGTTTTAACTGTACAGCAACTTTTAGCTTCTTCGGCAGAAACGTGAACCATATACCCAGCAGCTCTTAAGTGATAACAGTATCACGCACCGTCGCCTCCGCATAAAACACCAAGACTGCTTTGACAAGATATTCCGACAATTGTAACGTGTCTGCCTTAAACGGTGACACCAGCCGGATTTCATAGAGAATAGAAGTCTGTTTTAGAAATGCCCAGAGGCACACGTGTGTCCATTGGGGCCCAAAACAGATTCTCGTAAAGTCGAGCTCAATGAACAAAAAGATGGATGCTACAACTGAACTGAAGATCAATGCCACACCACAAGTAACATTAACTGTATTTACAGATCACTATGAAAAGGACATTTTCGTACGTTTGACAACGAATGTGACAGGGTGACAACCGCCCGTTTACCAACAGTGGGGACAGCTCTTAACCATAGATGCTCTCGCCATAGAGGCCATCGAAGCTAACGTTCATAGCTGGAGGGAAATGATCTCCGACGCCAAGTCCCCATAGCGGAGACATACGTGGGTAAAGGTGATGATAAAGCTTTATTGGTTTATTAAAGGAGCTGCAATTTCACAATGCTTAAGCTCTCTTATATGTCACGCAGCGGGGTTCGAACCCGCGGCCTCTGGGAGATTCAAGGATACTTGGAGCATCCGCAGGATAGGGGGAAAACGACACTTTGGAAAGAGGAAAGCCGGCTCTAAAGATGGCTCCTTTATTTCTTCTTTACATGTGGGCGTACTCAATTTTGCCTCTACTGCTCAGATTAGCGAAAGCGTGATTTTTCGAGACTTTGAATCTCCTTGTTCGGCATAGGTCGTATACTCCTTTAATTTTTAATAGACCATATTATAAATAGCATGCACAAATCCCGCCAAACAACGACTCCAAGGTGATACACTATTATTTGCTCAACGTCTATTCTAGTTAAGTAGGTTAGTTAACTAGGTTCATTGCAGTTATATTTTTGATAAAGAACTCCAAAGATAGGGGGACAGCTGAGGGTCAGCTCGAAAAAAAAAAGACAGTTATATTTTTGCACACTACATTCCTTGACTCCTTTTTTCAGTTTTTAATCCGTTTTTAGCTGATTATTACTTACAGAGGGATTCGTCCTGAAGAAATCGACACCGAAATATGCAGGTGCTCATACATTAACTTCGAATGGACTAAACAACCGTATGCACTTTTCGAATTAGCCTCTGCCCGCTCGCTGTGTCCAAATTCAACATGCCCATTTCGGAATGGTCGCGAATAACACATTGCTGCCACTTCGCCATCTGAGCAGTTGTAAGATTGAAGGATAGAATTTAATCAGCAGTCGAAACACCTATACAGGGCTCAATATGTCGTTCGTAATGAAGTACAAGATGCACAATGTACTCACTTATTGCCACTGGCACGTATGCAACGCTTATTGCTAGCGAAAACGCACACCCATATATCCTGCTTCGAGTTTTGCCTCGTCTGAGAGATATAATAATTATAAAGACAGTTAGGCAGCTCCCCCATAGATACGATCGAGTAAGCAAACGTCTCGCCCCCGACATCCCCTAATATGGCAATATATGAAAACCAAATTAAAATTATAAAATATAACTATAATGATGAAGAATATCAAAAATCTATTCCCACCAGGTGTTTCCGTGTTCCTAAGCGCAAGAGTCCGCTTATCTAGGATGAATATCTATTTTTGTATATTATTAATGTAAGTTAATTGAATTATCCGCCCAAACGATACATTTATAATCAAATCATTCCCAGCCGCTGTCTGCTCATTGGGCGCAGTCTCGTTAATCGGCGTGTTTCCTTTCGATTGAGCTAAGTAAAGTTGGTGCACGCCACCTCACATCTCCATGGCATTTTGCATATGCTCAATATTCACATCTATTATGAGTTTAGTTGATTTGGCTTGATCACCCGTTTTAGCGGTGAAGGGGCCGATTCTCCATTAATTCAACCTATGCCTTATTATTATTATTATTATTATTATTATTATTATTATTATTATGACTACTATTTCAAATATTTACTTCTGCTGATATGACACTGTTGCAGCGAAGCGATTGTCAGCGCTTCCGAATTCTCTCGATGGCTATAGCGCTATTTGGCTCGATAAACAAACCGCTTCAGGCACACTCGCCACCGCGCCGCCGTACCGTTCACCATACCCAGCGGCTGAGAGTACAGCAACAGTATAATCAATCCGTTTAAGCAGCAGGTTATTTTTCAGTTGATCGGAACACGTTTTTATAATATGTTGCATTTCTGCGAATATCATCCCCTCACCAGCAGCACATACAAAATATGGAGATAGAGCGATGGTTACATATGTCTGCAAACGACCAGTCGACGAATCGCACCAAACGTGAGCCGACCTCGATTCTGATTCTATTAAGCGAAATACGGATGATTATAAATGCGGCGAGGCTGCAACAGCGGCAACAGCGGGTTAACGACACACGCGGACATCTGTTTGCTGTGTGATCTTATGATCTTCATCGTATTTGCTCATTTGTATCGCTTCGCAAGTTGGCGAACAAACAAAACAATGACGCATACACTGCATGCCGGTATAAGCGAGCCAATGGGTGAGCCGTGTGGCTATCGCGATACGTAGTGCTGCATTTGGATTTTGTGCCGAGTATTTGTCGAGAGCAAATTGTCTATGAATAAATGCTAAATGTGTAATAGTTGAATTACGTGCGCAGAGTGAAATCGCGCCAATCTATATCGGGTGGGTGTATCATTCGCCGGGTCGCTCTGCGTTTTTCTTCTGTTTATATAATATAGAGATAACAAATGATCGTTTGGAGTGTCCACTCTCTCTCTGCCAATATATATATACATATATATATATATATATACGCAAGGGAAAATTTTCACAATTTCCGCGCTAGTAAAATACATGACCACTCTAAAAATACTGTCCTTTCAACTTCGTTCACACACCACAATTTGAACTCTTTTGTTACATTTTAAATAAAGACTTTTTAGCATATAGCCATATCATGTGGTTATCATTTGTTGGCTATCTCGATGGATGGGTTCCTCTCCTCGGACGGGGGCTCGATGTTGTTTGATTTCGCTCGGACAGGTTCAGCTGCTGCCGCTAACAAAGCAGTATTCCTTCCACCTCGGGTAAATGATTTGTCTCATGTCCCATACATACGAATGTATCATAGATATATATATATATATATATATATATAGATGTATAATAATGATTTTCTTGTTGGTACCGTTGCTCTTTAGGAAATTAGTGAACTGTTTCGGCCACTGGCCAATTGGGGGCTACTGTTAGGTAGTTGCCAAACTCCGTAAAACCAGCCCCAACGTGATATCATCGAAAGCTAAACTTTCGCTATATTAATCTGATCGGACTACTCAGGAAGAATTGCTTCAACAAGAATTTCATGTTTTCTTTTGATTCCGTCCTTCCGGAAATACACCGAAATTAACACAGGACATAATTTCGTCGTCAATACTAAGTTGAAGTTTCCAAATCGTTTCTAATTCTGAAAATGTTGGCAGAGTGTAAATTGCTTCTCGCTGATATCGCCCTATGGCAATTGCTAACGACCCCTTTTCAGTACTTGTAAGCCTTTCAAGAAAATTTCCTCCTCTCCAAAAAAAAGTCACCCACCCACAATAAATAAATAAATAATGTTGCTATTCATTCACCAAGCAAATTCTCATGAAACCTCTTACCATGTAAGCCTACACGATAAGGCAACAACGAGTCGAATTGCGTACCCGTAAGACAACAACCCCTCTCGGCGAGCTCTGCCGAGAGCTTGTTAGCGCTAAACGCCATCCGCTTTAGTAAACTTTCTAAAATATCAGATGAACGAAGAACGGCGTGTTACGAGAGAACACCTATGGGGGCGTATAATTAATAGTAAACAACGTATAGTGTCTACTGAACCGCTCTCCCCCTTAGTTACGAGACGAGAGTTGAGATCTCTGCGAAATATCGTGCTGAGACCCGAAGGTGGCCCGAAATAGCATGTTACACGCACGAAGTTGGCAGTCATGGACATCTATTTAAAGCTCCGTCAAGTATTGGCAGAAATGGTCAGCTAAATTGGAAATGAGTAACACTATATTCCGTTGCAGGCCGTATCTATTAATTACTATACTATAATTACCGCGACGTATAGAACACAGCTCGTGTAAAACTGTCGCTTCGTGTTCGTCTGTTTGTAAAGATGAATATGTCCAAGCAAAGGCTATATAGAAATTGGTCAGTTTGAACATAATGCGCCAAGCTCCCAGCTGGAGATTGCATTGAGTCTAACCGCCACTGCTTATCTGTTTAACGCTAGTTGATCAGGAGGAACATCCTCTATCAAAACGAAACTCCACCGCTCACAGTATAGGAGAAGCCGATGAGTTGTTACAGGAAGCGAGAAACATCCGGGCAGATACGACCTACATGGAAGCTATCGGAAGGAGACCTGGGAAGGCGCCGGCATCTGAGCGTCTGCCCAGATACCATTGCAGACCGTCCATTGCACACAAACCCTATGCTCTCAATTCTTTGCTACTCACCAGCAACGAATTGTGAATGCGGTCGTGTCATTGTCACCGCCGCCGTCGCCGTCCTCGTCACGGTGATTGGTCGAGGGATAGAACTACAAGGTCGAATCCTGCCACGAAGACATCGTCGGTAGGATGGGCCCCCCGCTGAACGGCCGAATTAATTCATTGATTAATTGGTGAAATTCCAAATAAACAATCTTCTATTGAACCTGGATGGGACAGCTATGCATTCGCTGTGGGGCAAAGCTGTATTTAGCAAAATATATACCGATTAGAACGGCGGATAGATGTTGGGATAAAACGATTATCGACAGCCCTTTATTGGCATTGTCATAAAACTTCTAGCTCAACGAACAGGTGTAGTGAGCCAACTCGTAGCGTAAGTAACAAATGATTTAAAGTATCACTACATTGATCCTTCTATCGAATAGTGTCTTGTGGAATAATCTGTTTCTACGACGGTTGAGACTTCTCCGCATCGATAAATCTACCCACTACAGCGGGTAGGTAAGTACTATAAATAAGTATTATAAGTACTTTTCCAGGTCATACGACACTGCCGGTCCCTGCAAGGCACTGACTGAAGTAATACTTTGACAGCCCCGGTCAGTGCCTCAAGTCAAAATCAGTTCTGGGTTTAGTCAGTAAGAGTCTGACCTCTACCAGGCAAATACCTTAGTGTGAGGCCTGGTGTTTTTACCAGGATTTACCTTTAACCTCTTAAAAAAAAAGGTCATACAACACTGGCGTTGTATAGTTTCAACCAAAAAATAATAGCACAAACTCTTAACTGACACCTGCCGAATTATGAGATAACACGACGCCAACATCTGCCAACTGGCAATTTCTATATGTTTCTAGCGTCAGGGTGCCATAAGCGCAATAATGGACAAACGGTAATACATAACAATAAGATCGGAAAGTACAAGTTAAAGCTGAACTGCCAAGTGTCGAAGACGGCCACACCAAACGCCATCTTCCAAAAATAGCTTATTCCTTACACCAATGCAAGGTAACTCTGAACCAAAGCACTTTGGCAATTTGGGATGAGTGAAGGATTATCTCTGTGCATTTTTGCTCTCAGCTTGAAAAGGTCGAGGACATTGCCTCGGGACTGTCTACATGTATATTTATACTTTGACCGAGGAAAGAACGCAACCTCCGCGTACGCATAACACAACTTGTCGCGAAACTCATGAACATTTTAACAAAAGTTTCTCCTAATTTGAAAGAGGTTTTTCTTTAAAATTATATGTAAATTCTGCACGAAGCTCGCTCTGTGCATCTTCCATTATTATAAAATATATTAAGATTACTGATTGTCAACAACACTAATTGTAGTTGGTATCTACCAGTTCTCGACTGATTTCTATATGCATGAAACCATATTCCATGGTTTCCAGAAGTTGTCTGCGACTTTTCCAGCACATGCGGCGAAAGTTAAAGCTAATCTCAGCGATATGTGTGGAGCACCAAACGACTACTTTGTCTAGCTAAGTCGACGGATGTACGGAACTACGACAAACGGAACGAGTCCCAAGGTGAAGGTAATCGTGACGAAGATCTAACAATCGAGCCTGGAAATGGAAGGAACGCACGAAGAACAGTGTCAATGCCATAGCCTCTGATCTCAGGTGACGACATTGCTTCACCGATGATATGAACGAATGTTTTTGTATAAACAGTGTTTTAATTCAAAGTCTCGCAGAGATCCCGGAGAAAATTGAGCATCGTCTACTCGTGTCCGAGGGTTGACGTCGCTGCCCGCCCGCCCCTTCTCAATAAGCTTGACAGCGCTATTGATATCATTTCAAATACAAAAAAAAGTAATCTAAATTAATATATATATATATATATATAATATTTGCCACGTAAAACGTTTATCAGGCAGCACCACCGTACGGATTTCGCATAAGAGGCTCATAGCAAAATCGCTTCGCCCCCTCATCGACTGATATGCAGATTACTATGCGATGCTTCACCAACTGAGACCACGGTACCAAGTTGCTCTGTACCAACGTGCTCAACTAAATAGGGATTTAAACACACGGATATCTCCTACATAGAGTTGCGTGTTGCTCATTTAACGTCGTTGGCATCGGGTGTGCGTCTATTATAATTGGATGTAATAGAACCCTCATCTCAGAAGATACGATATACACTTTAGAGTGAGCCGAGAGTATTTTAGAAGTGAGCGGCGAATAATAACTTCGTCACAGCCGTCGTCAAGCGTTGCAGGGCAACCCCTTGTTGTACAATCTGTGCCAAAATTGCTACGCTGTTTCGTGAAAGAGCAACTATGTTCAAGGGTGTTCTTCACGTTATTAGCTGAGTCGTTAGTTAGTCGCCAGGAGAATAAATGATTTCCACCTCAGTGTGAACGACCTCAAGGTAAAGGTCAAGGTTTTATTGGTGTATTAAAGGAACTGCGATCTTACAATGCTTAAGCTCTCTCTCTCTCTCTCTCTCTCAATCGCTTATATGTCACACAGGTGAAAAACAATGTTACGCCGCTTCGATGGGAGACATCGAACATAATTACACGAAAGTTAGAAGCACGAAATGTGTTCCGAAGGACAAAGACGTGTGGTGCTCGAGAGTATAATATACAGAATGTTAATGGCATCGTAGCGGAACATTGCACCTTTTTAGAAACTCTCCTTAAATATGTGCTGCAAACTTTCTCAAGGACAGCAACGCTGTTTGCCATTTAGCGGAGTGCAGCTGAACAACAATGGAACACACCGACGTCTATTTTTCTACGATGAAACGACGGTAAGTGGTGTTTTAGAGCCGAGAGTGTGATTTTTGGATTCATATGCTCAACGAAGTCGTGAAGTTTCGAGTTCACAATGGGTCACGCCGATGTCGTCGAGTGTGGTTTGTTAGAGAGACTTCAGAGGCAACGGCGGCATGGCTGGTACGGAGATTATCATCGTGTCGTGCCATCATCGCTCGCGAGGCTCGAACTGACGCATGATTGTGATCACGAGCGTTTGTGGATATGTGGACTTTTGAGTCGTTTGCGTACGGCTTAAAGGTGACACCATACGGAACTGCGGCGGATAACACAAGCACACTCAAGCCAAGCAAACTACTCAAGCACACTCAAGCCAATGGCTACATTCCAGTTTCGGGGACTTGATTATTTCATCAATTGTCTTATAGCATAGATTGCATCGGAAAAGGATTAACTGGACTAGTCTTCACGATTGGTGTCGGGTACAATCGTTAATGATCATTGTCGACGCACACGTTTACCAATGAGCAACAATTCAATGCCATTCTGTCTTGGCATTCCCTGTCCTCCAATACCTTAACACCTGTGTAACCGTAATTTAGTCGACCCCCACCCTTCCCATAGGCTCCCCACCAATGGCGAGTCCAATTTAATTACCCGCAATGGTCAGATGTACCAGTTTTACAGTATGCCTTAAACAGGAACATTGTTATATCGTTAACGGTGAGCAACAGCCAGACATCGTGTTCACCAGAGACGGTAAAGTCGGTCGGGATTACCGAAAGGTGACACAGTTTCGTCTCAAAGGAACTAAGGCCTCCCAGTAAAATCTCGTTCGTGCCTAACGCAGTTAATACGGCCCCTTTGGTCTTCTGACTCCCGTAGAGAACAGGAGCACATTTCGTCCACCTCCTCGTTGAGTTTGCCGAGGAGGAGACAACACAATACAGTGACTCTGCTACAATACCTCGCTGCTTGGTGACCCAAAATTAGAGAGGTTCCCAACAACAATACAAGAGGGAATTTGGCAGCCAGGGACGCTTCGTCGCCTCCGCCAGACGAGTCAAACGAACGAGCTGACCACTCCTGAGTCGGTAGTCGGAGCAACAGCCACAGCCGTAGCTGCGTTGCCGCCGATCCGAGCGAGACGGCCTAGCCAGGAGGGCAATAGAGCCGCTTAAATACAAGGAAACACAGGGGTAAATCAGGAGTCTACGCTTCGGCGAGCTGAACAATAGGAGTGGAAGGATTCAAAAGGCCGGATAACTACCCAGACAAATGGAAACAGAACATCGAAGGCCCACCACTGTTGCTACCTTGTACAACGTGCCGCTCGCGACTGCGGGTGCCACTCAAGCCTCTGGAAGGCTGTCACCCTTAGTTATGTGTTCGATAGTCGAGTGAACAGCGTAGGCGGTAGTTCCCGCACGGCCAGCTCGCGACCTTGAATATGTTGCTTCTCCAAGAGCACAGAGCTTGACAGCGCAATCCGAGAGGTACGGCGAAACAAAGTCAGCAATCAGTGGACGTAGCTTGGGAGGTCAAAAACAAACTGCCCCCCTACGTTGCGATATGGTCCCTTCAGCCTTCAATGAAAGGCCGTGTGCGTATGCACTATGCTGAAATGTCGCGTGGAATAGAAAGCATCGCATAGAAGAGACAATGCACACACGGGGCGATGTGCATTGAATTTATGCGCTCGCAGAACGAAGCTATATATATATATATATATATATAGGGAGCCCACAGCCCTCGACGTTGTTGGCGCTGCTTTTTTCCTCAGCAATTGCAAATGCTATCAGAGGGAGCAATAGGAATGGTGGTGGCGACACCTGAATTGGGCGATATTTGCAAGGGGAGGCACCTGATTAGTGGACTGCTGTTGTTGCGGACCCGTAGATTCATGATTTCCCAAGCCCGACACAAGGAGTAGCGTAAAACTGCAGTTCCTTTAATAAACCAATAAAGCTTTACCTTTACCCTCATTGAGATTCCGATCAACCATCAGGTCGTTGGTACCTACCGCAAAGATCGTCAACAGTACACCGAGACACTGAAATGTCGTAATAAATGAAATCAAGGCCTCCACAGATCCCATTATTTTGTGAGCACTTGTCTTGCATACAAGCGGGTATATCATGTACATATGCTTTCGAATAGCCAAATCGTTGCTATATTTGCTATTGAGGTTGGCAGCTTGATTGGCTCCAACACTGTCTTCTTGTGGGTATGCTTGGTCGTGTACGTGTGTCTTTGTGTGTGCTGTTCTGTAGCATGGCAATCGGTATCTGGGTAGGAATGAAATAATGCTTATCCGAGCTCATATCTTCATAGCGCTCTTTTGGTTAGGCAAAATACTACCTGATTTATAATATTTGCATGGCAAAGTTATATGTATATATATATATATATATAGCCCTTTATGTTCTAATCACGTACGTGGTTTGTCTGCCGTACACGTCAATGAACAGAGATAATATAGATTCTAGACACGTTCTGCTTAACGAGTCATTTATTTCAATCTAGTGGCCCGTTCATATTTAACAAACATTCGATTATATAAATAATGACCGAACCATTAGCGAATGTCACTCGAGGCTTTTACGACGAGTTTCTACAATTTGCCACTGCATTTAATCGACCTCAACAACCGAGTAGGAACTTAATATCTCACGTTTAATTTATCGTACAACTTAAAACATTGTTGGCACAGCGTGTTTCTGTTGGCACAGTAGTAGTTTTGGCGTACGAGCTTTATACAGAAGTATGTTCAAAGTCCATTGGACTCCAAGTGAGTTCTGCTACATATAACGAATTGCAAGTTACTATCATCGGTGACTTGATAATCTGTTTTTATGCAAGTGCTCGCTTAAGAATATAACGAATGTTCCCACAGTTAGCGATACCACTGTTCTGCTGAAAATGCCAATACGTCAGATGATGTAAGCGTTTGCAGAGATGGAGCAGTGCGCTAAGGTCGGTTTCTTATGGATTTTAACAATCCGTACTGGTCTTTCGATTTGGGATAATTAATAACCTACAATCCTGCTAACTTAAGGAATTAATTTCGTATCACCTCCTATACGATACCAGGTGCAAGCTATATCCTAGCATCTACAGATGCATCGAGTGTTCGGGCCGTGGAGTCTCTCAATCCTATAGACTTGGCAGTGAGAGCCATGAACCGTATACCTTGTAACTATGTAGCGAGTATCTTCGCAGGCCTCCATCCAGCTGGTACTAGTCATTGCCTTTTGTTGCGTAGAACTACGTGGCGTGGACACCTGTGCAAGACTATTCGTTTGTGAAATTCGGTTTCATATGCTGCCAACGTCTTCTCGGTTTCAGAAGCAAGTTGAGATGTTGGCGTGTGACGCCAAAACGATAAAAAAATATTAGAAGCTATATTGACCAATGTCTTGCAAACACGCTCAGGAGGTCTTTTATAAGAAATTGCAAATATTCTCTGTTTCGTAGGGCAGCCAACAAAATCGGTGGTGGAATTGGCTCGGTAAGCGATGCTTCCAAGGGATCGGGTTAATTCTATGAGGATCATCGCGTTCTGAGAGCTACTGAACACCTTGCAGCCGCTCGACATCCCGGAGCAGCAACTGCCTTCATCCGTGGACAGAATAGCTCTATTATTACCCTTAATACTCAAACAGCGAACAGAAATTATCTGTTAAAACAGATAGGGAAATGTAGATTTGTTATATCTTATGCCCGCTTCGTGCTAGGCTAGATTCTTGCCGCTATTCTACTTTTAGCACATCTCTCGTGAAGTCTTGGCAGGACAATCGCCGCGGAGCGAATTCGTGTACCCATACATCACTGACGTTGTCGTCCAAGATATTTTCTGTATTCATTCCATGACAAGCTTCAATGCGAGGAATATCAAGTGGCCCTCAGACACTGGCCACTGCGGTAACCCAATTACCTATAACGCCAGTAAACTGGGCTCGAGCCATTTCAAACATCGAATCCTCTAGCCAGAGCGACGATGCACTCGACTTGGTCTAGACATACATGACAGGTGGCAGTAAGGCACACAGACTTGAATCGCATTGCTTAAGCTTGGGGACATACCATAGTATAGCGTCGACGTTCGCGCGGCTTCGTCTTGCGGATTCCGAGGGCCGCGGCCTCCACTGGGGAGTTCGAACGTTTCTTCAAGGTGTAAGCCTACCACTACTTGTAAGTGTTTTCTATTCTAATAAAATACAGAATACTGTATACTAATACTGTATAAACAGATATATAGATGCAACGCTTACAAATTGGTAGATAGTTACATTAAAGGCGCTTCCCTTTGTCCATCCATAGAGGCGTACTTGACTGACGTAGAAAAGAAAAGGTAGCTTACATTGTAAAAATGCTAATTTGGCTTCGTCAACTTTAACTAGAGGGTAACGCGATACGAACATTGGTTTATTAAAGGAACTGCAGTCTTGACAACGTTGAAATCCTCGTAAAAAAATAACGGGAAAATCAGCCCCGCCTATAATAACGCAGTTATTATATTATTATGACAATTATATTATTATCTCCGTAATAGTGTCTGCTTTGGGAATTATTCACATATTTTGCCACATAATTATCTGTATCACTCTCTATCTACATGCTTTACAATCGCCCTTGAGAATTCCTCCTTGAGTTCAATGATCGAATCTCACGACGAAGGGAGCTCTGGACGGACAGTGAACTCTCATTTTTTAAACCAGGTTGGAGGCAAAATCCATAAAATACATCGAAAATCATTTCTGAGTTATTCGCCGTGGACTTTGTAGAGACTTTGAGCTTTGTTGAGACAGGGCAAGCAGGGGCGGCTGGCGAGGGTATGGTGTTCACGGTTGAAAGAGATGCCCGATGGGATTATACATTTAGACATCTTGAAGGCAAGCCGCTTCAAACGCGTGTAATATAATTTGTCAACGGGGAACAGTTCGTTAGAGGTAAGGGGATCATCTACAGAAACTCTGTGTCTTCCGCCAAAGATTGCCCTCAGAGAATCGTTCTGAATGAGTTTCGCCCAACAAGATATTCCCGAATAGCCACCTGCCCATATCGAATGTGCATAGCATAATATCGGCAGAAACAGCGGCTTTTGAACAAGAAGGAGGCCTTCATAAAGAACACCAATGTCCTTGAGTTTCCTTAGCGCTGCAATAGTCGCGTAACACTAATCTGCTTGTGCTTCCAAATGAAGCTGCCATTTCATTGTCTCGTGCATGTAATGTAACACGTTGAACTTGACAGGCTGAGACGACATCTCAAAATGAAACGTGTTATATTTTATCGAGCCCGTACAACCGTCTTCTACTACTTGAGCCACCTGATGGTCAAGTCGCATCTCAGCAGCCGAAAGTCACAAGGCGTGAAAGCCTGCCGTCTGACAAAAATACAATACAACATGATGGCACGGTACAAAAGAATATGTGAAGCAAGTTACGCATATGAAATTCGTATACAGTCTCATATACAGTACATGTTATGCCTAAGGACAACACAAAGAAACGGTTCTGAAGCGGACTGGACAATATTCTAACCTTTTTCAAGCGTAAACAGAGGAAACAAGTCAAGTGGTGAGAGCTTATGCTATATAAGAACTTATGCTTATGCTATATAAGCATATATAACAAGTAACAATTGCAAATTCTCGTTCGCCGTTTCAGGAAATATGATGGGTGGCAGCAGTTGTGGTGGCGGCGGCGTTGGCGCCGGAGACGGTCGCTAAATCTATGGAAGAAGGTCACTGCATCGTGAGAGCTACTTCAAGCCGAGAGATCTGCGCTTCACAGCCGTGCTGCTCAGAACCGCGAAGCAACGGCTGCCCTCATCCAATGGACAGATAACTTCACTCCATTCGACCATACGATTCGAGTGGAAACAAATGGAGAGATCTTCGAAAGCAGATGGGCAACTGCATCTTGTGGTGGTCCTTAAAATAATTAGGACATCAATATATTATAATTATAATAACACCAATCCTCATTGTGTGATACTCCTGGCTAAATTGCGGACAGGTGTAACTGTTCTTGTTGTTCTCTCTGCATGATACCGGTTCCATGGAGTTTCTCTTTTTTACAAATAATTATACAGTACAGCATTAGGTATCAGAGCTCTGCATTTTTACATCGATTACAAGGAATCACAGCTTCCGATGTTGTATGTTATCAAAAAAGAACTAATAAATACCCTTAAATATAAATAATTTACCTCCACATTGGATACATTTATATATATATATATATATACATTAATTCGGAATCACTATACGGCAGAGACGCGTTCTGTGTGCAATTCTAGGATTCATCCAATTACTGAAATTATTTCACATCCATTTTTCATTCTTTACATTTGTTCACTGTCTCCGTCTGTCCCATGTTGTCTCGGAATGAGGCCCATTCAGAAAGCATTTCTAAATTACGTAGACGTATTGCTTCGCAATAACAACACGTAACACCTGTGACCGACCGAGTTAATATTTCTTCATAAATATTCACCACATTCGGTCGGGGATGGAGGGTGGCCTAACCAAACAAGGTTTGTCGCTACTTCGTTATTCCCACCTCTCTTTCAGTGGCTCATTGTTCACAGTTCCGTATGTATGCTCGTGCGACCACATCCACCTTCCTGATCCTCGTGTCCTTTTTCCCAGTTATTCCTGTTCCTTTCTACGCCTCCTCCTTTGTTGATCGGACCGCCAGCCCGTAAAAGCCGCAACCGTCAGCATCAACATAATCATCAACGTCATCGGCTGCATGCTACCGGCTTCTGATTCCCACTTCTGACCTCGCCTTTTTTTTTCCCTCGGCCACGGTATCCACCTGGTCGCGCCCTAAGAGCCCAAAGGACCCTCGTCCCACGGCGAAGCTTTTGTAGCGTACTCTGTAGCCTTCAGTGGCATCCGACAAAAAGGCGGAAACGACGACCCTGTCCCCCGCTTAGACCGCACAGACATAGACTCAGACGTACGGTCCTTCTTCCAGATCTTCCTGAGCGAGTACGTTACGTTCGCGCGGCATGCTGCTCCGAAGTGCGTTTTGGCAACGCAATAAACTTCGGAGAAAGCAAAAAGGAGAAAGACTTTCTCTGCACAGTCCCTGCAGATAGCAGAACGCGCTGGTCGGTGAGTGTCTAGCTTCTAGAGTCGAGCACCTGCTTCGGCAGTTTCCACCCATACTCCCTCTTTAAGCAAACACATGAAACTCCGGGGAACTCCGCTGAGAATGAGCTGGCCACTGGCGGGAGCGCGTGTGTGAAGTCTAAGGTGTGCTGGGGTTCGGTGTGGGTGTAAGTAAGGTGTACCGACGCCGTTTCGCTCTGGGTCTTTCCATTCCTTCGTGTTTTGTAGTTTTTATACACCCTCCACGAGGCAGCAAGAACGGCGCCAACCATCGCCTGCTCATTTCAACAGCGTGAGTGCGACTCGACGTTCCAGGCGGCACGGGGCCTTTCTTCATTTACGCTACGGTACCTCAGCTCTCTCTCTCGGACGCCTCAAATCCGAGAACAAAATATGGAACTCAGAGGACATCCTCAATGTTTGCCCCTAAACGAGCGGACAAGAGGGTAAGAGCCGAAGCGCCCGCGCGACTGCCGGACAACGAAGGAAATGCGAAATTTTGAAAAAGACAACTCTTTCACTCTCGAGGTTCCCTCGAGTGTCGTGGCGGCTCTAGTCGTTGCTGCGCTTGTACCTACGTCCGTGATGGCGAAAGGCACTGCCGTTTGCCGGTACTTGTGCACTATGCACCGAGTCGCGTGTGTTCTTGCGGAACCCAATTCGGCGTTGTCTTTCCCTGTCGTTTACTGCCTTAGTACCTGGACCTTAGGTACACACGATACCCATGCTTCATACTCGACCTAAGGTGTGCAGGAGTATCGCCCATGATTCAATTGCGTCATGTGCGAGACTGAAGGTCGTTCAATATGAACTTTAGTTGTGTAGCAGTTTAGATGATAGAGCTTATTGATGTTATAGTAGTGTAATGAACGGGACGGATTCCCTGCTGGGATCCTATATTTCTGCTTGTGCATAAAATAATCAGCCAAATCTTAGCGTTTGATTCGGTTTGACGCTTGATCAGATGTGTTTCTGAGAAAGGGAGAAACTGCAATTTTTACAATACTTAAGTTCTCTTATATGTCACGTCGCGGGACTTGAACCTGTAGCCTCCGGTTTTTTTACGGCCAGAAACTAAGCCGCCCTAACCACAAAAGCAGCAGGAGACGCTAAGTTTTGTTGCATCCGTCAGTGTTCGCGCGAGACTATGCAGTACGCTCCTGCCAGCATATATTGGAAGGATCAGCCCACTTTGATGAATGTTGGGATGCCTCTGGTGGAAATTTTCTTTCGAAGAACATTTCCTCCTCTCAAATAGAAGTGTATACTGCGAGCCTCAATTCGAATTTTCAAAAAAATATGTCCATCATACTACAATATTTGTAGCTCAGTAGATAGATCACCAGAAAATTGGGTATCGCATCTAATAATGGATCGAAAATCCCATTATTCGAGACTTACATATGCGTAACATTATTTTGATTCCACGGCCCTTTCGCTCTACGGTGTCAGCATGCTGACCTGATCTATGTTGGGCTTGCAATTCAAACCTTGTCCGTCCGCGGTAAGCGTTTACGAGGTTATACCTGTCCAAAATCCAGATCGGATGACTCCGGATATGTTATATACGTTGATACTCGCAAACGTCTTTCACAGCGGCTTGCTCGGGTGAGCGTCCGTCATGAGACGACTAGAAATATCCGGGGTTACAATCGTCCCGTACAGTGAAGTGTCCCGGAATTATATTCGAATTTTGCACTAACTGGGAGTGTTATAAAAATGCAAAACACTTCAATAAAACTGGGAACACTGCACCAGGCTGAGGCGTTAAAGATAAATAATTAGTGAATCGTTTATATTACCTGTAATTACCCATATATGCTCTATCCAAAGCTCAGGCCATCCTTTCGGGATCGAAAATGGCTCCCCTTACCCGGCATAGTATATGTATAATCACTTAGAAACATAACGGCTGAAAGAAATTATTCGAAAGTGAATATGAGTTCAATAATAAATTGAGTTCAATGGTTCATAAGGGTTGAATGGTGTATTATAGGTATTAACAGGCAATAGTTAACGATCCGTCAAACAATATATAAATAGTGTTCAACTATCGAAATTATTACATTTTCTGGATATCGTATAGTTAGACTCATACACAGTTTCAGTAGGATCGTGGCTTCTAATCGAGATATTGTATAAGATAGCGACCGAAGCCCATGCGGGAATCACCAACCCCGGTCACGCGTCGATGGACTTAGTAAAGGGATTCAATAACACAATGGTCATTCAACTCATGCCCTCATGGGAGACCATTGCTGAGCACATCAAGAGAAAGAGAAAACGAAGCAACCCGCCTCCGGTCAGGCTTAAGCTATCCAAAGTTCGTAACTTTATCTATACCGTAGGCTATACGTTAGGCTGAATGGGTCTCCTTGGGTTCTAATTTGTCTCGAGACCGAATAGCTCTGGTAGATAGATTCGTGGGGCCCTAGAAGGCCATCAGGCCATACCGACTAAAGATGTTACGAGGCTTGCCACGGCTACTCAACTCGCACACAACGTATATAACATTCGTCCAAACCGTGGATCACATAAGCGGGACTCGAGCGAAGGGCAGGTAATACTGCGATCTCGAAATCAACTTGTTGTAGTAGCGGTTTAATGCGAGATAGTCAACAGGATATCTGTCATCTATCGGTAGTGTCGGTCACTTATTTAGTAGAAATTGTGCGCTCAGTGGCAGTTCGGCGTCGAATGACGGTACAAAGTGTCGGACAAACTCACAACTAAATCTTTTACAGGCGTACATCAGCAAACGTCCAACAAGAAATTACAACACTTCCACCATGTACGTCCCATAGATTGCTCAATGTGCCCTTCGAGACGTTCTTCGCCACAAGACCTGTCCAACCTGAGACAAGGAAAAAGTTTGTTTTTCCATTTTCCATGTCTGGACGTTCATCCGGCTCGCACTATCAGAGGTAGATAAATTATAACCAGCTGGTCATATCTAGCGAGAAGACGGATTACAACAGTCTTAACACACAAGATAAAAAACATAGTGGGCTGTACCTGTACGATATTTCCCAAGATACCACCGATATTGCATCGCTTTAATAATGACGAGCTCATTTCCATGGCGTACGAACATTGGGTAACTTGCGACTCGATCGGCTTCACTTCGCGAAGGCGGAAATGCGAAGGCAGGAGGACCACCACCAGCACCGCCAGTAGGACAGATTAATAATTCTTTCGAAGGGGGTTGATGCAATGCGGCTTGATGTTGGCTCACTGAGCAGCCATGGGTGGAGAATCGCCTGGCGTACGGGTATTACTGGGCAAGCCAATCCACGGCTGGAGTCCAGACATCATCCGCTAATCTGCCGTAGCCCCTCAGGGAAGAAGCATCATTTATTCTCGTAGCCATTCTAACCCGTCTTGGGGTCTTTTGCGGCTGCTGCTCCGAGTGAAGTTTGCCGTAGAACACGAATGATATTTCGTTAGAGATGCCTTCCGCGTTCGAAATTAACCTCTGAGAGCGTGTGTGGCATTTGACCAGCGTAAATATCATTGCACTCACTGCCGGAAATTGGTTCGAAGTTGATTCCCAACGCTACACGGAGAATTAGCCTTTATCGGGGCGATCCACGCTAAGAGGGGTTCAGCCATTCCACCTTATCTCAATTACATCCGTGCAATATCAAAGAGACAAAACGACCGTATCCATGTGAGAACAGTCAGCAATTGTGTGATACACTAATACCTCAGATGGAATGCGTGCGGAGTTGCAAAGAAATCACATGAAAGACAAATAAAAATCGGCAACTAACTGTTTCAGAGAGAACATTCAGTTACATCGAATTGATATCGAGGTTCAACCATCGAGGCCTCTTGAAACGCTATCAAAATAGAATTTCCTAATGAACTCCACGCTATCGGAGCTACCTCCTACGTCGTGCCTCGACACCGCAGAGCTGGTTACTAAAGCGGGTAGTAATACTCTCAATTCACTCTGAGAACGTAACGAATAATCGGTGGTGGCACTCCGAATGTTGCTCACCGAATAAAAGTTGGGGCCTTGACGATGAGCAGTTTCAACGATAAACACCCAAAAAATGACAACAGATACGGACACAAGGACATTCCAAGATAAGAAAAAAAAACAGATCCAAATTCATATATATATATATATATACATAGATTATAGGTACATACACGCTCGATGCATCGATGTCCCCAGACTATCCTCGTTGTTTGGTGTTACCAGAACGCTACGCTGGGAGTAGACGACCGGCCATCCCGATCGAATCGATGCCTCAAACCAAAAGATCTCCCGCAGATGGGGCGATGGGGCCACGTACCCTGCGTGGCGGGACCGTACAATCGTTAGGATTAGCCCGTTCGTTTCTGGCCCAGTCGGCTTTTTGGCAGGATGCCACAATCGCGAACTTATCCATTATGCCAAACGCCGGTATCAGTTAGTTTGTCCTTGTTTCGGTTGGTGCTATTTGCGCGAGATGATGAAATATGCTGGAACAAGCGATGTGCCTATAAGGATCATATTATATATTGCCAAAGCACGGCACAATGTAGTGCCTACAAGGAAGCGTCACGACTGCTAATCAGCAGTGAGAATACATTGAGCGAATCCCGACAACAACAATAAACGATACCTATAAAGTTATACATGTGTAGCAATGTGTGCCTATGTGCGTTCGATCACGCAGGAGATTTGATCTGTCCCACTTTATGGCCACGTCACGATTTGAACCTGCGACCGTGGGATACATCCCACGATTGGTCAATTGGCCAAAAACCAATGTGACCAGGTTAGAGCACATTATAGGAGATGCTGCTTTAGGTGGTCGCTGCCGCCAGTGGAGTCTGGTGGACTCTATACCTTCTTACCCATCAATCAAGAGACGCGGAAGCTAGAAGATGCAGAGGCCGCCACGGAGAACGCTTCGCGTGTTCGGATGGTAGCTTCTGTCGTGTTTCGAAGGCCTGAAATCCAACTCGTTTGTAGGATGACTGCTAGGGTCGCCCTCCGCACAGATGCAGTGACGAGTGTGATGCAGTAATATTTTTCCTAAACCGACTCCTGTTTTTATACACACGCAAACGAATGAGCATGTCACAACGCAAATCCAATGTTACACTCTAAAGCTCGTTGATGTTGCTATATTTGAATGTATGTGCCGACAGCTCGTACGAGGCCGATGATGTCTCGTGTGCACACCTGACTGACAAGAACGCGCTCGGGCAGACACGGCATGTCTGGGAAGCTTCATGGATAAACATATGAGAGCTTCGTCGACAGGAGGCGCTAGGCTGAGGAGAACATGTTCTTTTTGGGGCCGTTAATTCGAGAACGGTTCAGACTTTGTATGACTTGCAAATTCTTGCCAAGAAGTTGCTTACGTTGGTCAACTCTAGGTAACAGGGGCAGCAGCATTGGGCAACATTTTTTTTCCGATTTCTTACATTGGATAGGTTTAAGGGGATTTTCACCAAAAGAGCTGACAATTTGTGAGGCGTAGCAATGTCAAAACCAGGTATATTTTGTCCGAACTCTATGAAAGTAGCGTCAGAATTGTTCGGGAAGTTTCCGTTAGTCTTACCTTGACATTATTGAACAACCATGACCATAATGAGGTGACGGGAAGGAAGGAGCACATGGAGTAATTAAATTTAATCCGGATCACTCAGTGACTGAATCAAGGCTACGAAATTACTGTTACAGAGCAACGTAAGCGAATATATGGAGCAGGACAACACCAACAAGGTAACGACCATTGTCGGCCCTTGGTTAATGAGGGAGGGGGGTGGGGCTGCGATGAGATAATTGTAACAAGACAATAATGACAACTGCCACAGGGTAACGGGACTTGCACAACATGATAACAGGACATTAGAAATAGTAGTGGTTTGAACCGACCAGATGCGAATCCAGCATAGGTAAAATCGGCGAACGTAGCACGGTATTATTTAGTACTATTGCCTCAGGAGGGCCTGACTCGTGTGGATTGTACGGACGCTTGAGTACGGGTGTTCATAACCATTAAAATTTGCCCATTGTAGTCATCTGTCGTGTAGCTCGCTAGAACAATAGACCGCGTAGCGGCGATTCTTTGTACTAGAAATTGGTGGCCACTCCATACAAATCGATAGCGATCCATTTGTGAGTATAAAGTGTCGCAAAAATAGTGCTCAAAAACCAAGTCACAATCGACTTCAATTGAGTGTGCACTCTTTGACTGATCTCATTGATGATGTTGATTTGGTTACACCAAAAAACAACAAATCATATTACTATGCTTTACAGCATGTATGCTGCATGTATTTCGACAGCGAATTATGCAATGAGCACACAGGAACGTCGCAAAAAGATAATAATTGCGTCCAGCATCGGAGAAAGCAGAAAGTTAGAAAGTGTAGGCACTTGTCTTCCTTAGCAAGCAAACCTTGGCTAGGCTGCAACGCAGAGATGGGCATGTAAAAAGTGGTTGTCTGTTCAACCCCTTAACTAACAACAAAACATTCGCACTAAGCTCTAGCAGGTCTGGTTCAAAGCGGACAGGCTGCCAGCTTCGTTTGCAGAGCATAACAGGTGAGTCGTGTGTTTGTTTGTAGACATTGTAAATGCTCTTGTTTTTTGCTGAAGCCCAAACGATGCTTGTGCGTGTGCGCTCTGCATCCGCGAGCTGCAGGTTTATAATGCACTGATGTTGAAATTCGTTATATATAGCTATTCTCTGTTAAACGTTAGAAGAAACTATTGTGTTTGCGTGGGCATAAATGAAGCCAGCTCCCTACTTCCGGAACCTGCGCTGCGCACAATATCAACACTATACCCACAAAGGCCCCACAAAGATGATTCAACGAAGAGCACTTTCCCGCCATAACAGCGCGAGAGGTTCGTGCAATATTTGGACGATTAGGACCAAAGAGGTCTCCGGGACCGGCCAAAATTCCAGCGAAAACAGTTCCAATTCTACCGAGAGACCATCCACAGGTTTTCGGGGAAACGATGACAAGTATCCTGAGTAGCAGAGAGTTCCCGACAGAATGAAAAAACAGAAAACAGCAGGCCTTCCACTGATCCCAAAACCAAAAAAACCGAACGGCACAATCCCTCAGGATGCAGACCCACCGAGAATGCATCTATCGAGCATCTATGTATCGAATAATCGTAGTGCTGCTACTGATGCTGCTGATAGCGCTGGTGGGCAGATGTCTCAGGCCGTGACAGCTGATCATAACCACTCAACAGACTGCGTCATAATAAAGAAGGCATTCCTTGAAGAAATTATGTCGGCGCTGAGGAGAATTCAAGGGGAACTAGAGAGATCTGGGGCTGAGTACGATGCTAGGCTTCAGTCTATCTCTGACTCTCTAACCCAGATAACAAGCGCAAAATGTATCGACGCAGGGGATCCGTCAACTAAACCCACTGCGATCTGCATCGACGATCTTCCATATGAGCCAACCCAAAACAAACAATCTGGTGCCCCTGAGCTGGAGTCAGATGGTAGAGACCGAATTGCCCTCGTTTTCGGCGATTCAAACCTTCGACACATGTCGCGACTACTGAAGAAGTCGATTGGTTTGTCTGAGGAACTAGTGGTAAATGGAAGTGGTGGTGAGACATTGGCCCGGTGTATTGATAAGGTGAAATTTCATATGAACATTGCATCTGATGTTTCATTTGACATCCATCTTCACGCTGGGCTTGTTGATGTTCTCAATGCAGGGGACCACTCAAAAATGACAGACGCTCTCTGCTCTCAACTTAAAGAATTTGTAAAATTTTGTGAAGACAGACAATCGTCTGTCACATTTTATTCTATACCGGCCATAGTTGATGCTCGAAGACAGAAGGATTTGAGCGCAGTTGTGCGAAACTGCAATGAGGCCATAAGAAATTTGTTCCATAGACTAGATCAAAACTTCATAGACCTAGAAATCCCGTCAGATGGTTTTCGTGCTGACGGACTCCACTACAATGAGCATGGTTGCATCATGGCTGTAGCTAAAATCTCGACCCTAGTACGGCGTTACCTGCTCCGAGGTTCACCTCCACCAAAAATCGTAGATGTTAGCGCGCCCGCGCGCATAAGAAAAGGCAATTGGGAGAGAAAAAATGAAAAGAGGAAGAAAAGAGATTCAAACTATCGACAAGAGTCTCACGCTGAGCAGAATGGCCATCATCGGCGTCGCGGGCACTTATTTGCTCACCCAAAATTATCGAGAAACCGTGGATATCTCCCAAAAGTCCAAAATTTTCCCCACAATTCTCATATCCCAGTCTGGGAACACCCACCGGACTTCCTATTTCAAAAACAGTAACCGCTCCACCACCATTGTACATAGCCAATCCCGGAAACTCAGTAGTGCCATCCACCAGCCCCTCCCCGTCACTGCCAAACTCCCTAACATGTTTGTATCTTAATGCTCGATCCCTGGTTAAACCCGGTGCAATTGACTCGCTACATGCGTACACATGCCTTCATAACATCTCCATTGTGCTGATAACAGAGTCTTGGTTAGGCAAAGACATATCAAATCGGGAGTTATCATGTGGGGATCGTTATAATGTTTTCCGATGCGATCGAGACTCGAGGGGTGGCGGTGTCTGTGTCCTTATAGCGAACTACCTGAAATGCTGTGAAGTGAATATATTGTGTGATATAGAAATGGTGGCAGTTGATTTGTACTATAACCTTGACTTCATCCGTTTCGCATGCATTTACGCCACTAACGCCGGAAATGCTGCAGAGCGTAAACAGCGAATTGAGGCAGTCTGTCAGTCAGTGACTAAACTATGTGACGTAACGAAACCAATTATTATCCTAGGCGATTTTAACCTCCCTGACATTGACTGGTGCAATATAGTCCTCTCAGACTCGAACTCGATGGAGGCAAATTTTACAAATTCCTGTGTTGAAAATGGGCTTTACCAACTGATAACGGAGGTAACCCGTCCACTTAAGCGCGATCCTAATTCTCTAGCCGGTTTTACCAAAGGAAACATCTTAGATCTTCTACTTACTACCGATCCTTTTATTATCGATGAACTATCTACTCTGACCTCCCCGATACCCTCCGATCATAATGCGATAACTTTTACTGTACTTTTTGATACCGGTTGCACGGTAAACGATGAAGGTGGCTATGATTTCTGGAGAGGAGATTATGAAAGCATTGAGGCTAGGTTATGCCACATTCCGTGGAGGACGCTTTTCTCGAGCTGTGATTCTGTAAATAGTATGTTCAATACATTTATCAACCAGCTCCACATATTAATTGAACAATTCGTACCTAAAAGAGGAAATTTAATCAAATCAAGAAACAAGAGCCTTAAAACCTATATAAATAAACTTGAGGCTCTGATGAAAACAGATGCAAATCCTAAAAATGAAACCAATTTACGAAAAGCTAGCACCAGGCTTCGCATCCTTGAGGAATCGAATCTTGACTTTAAGGACTCTAAGTCATTTTTTCGTTACGCAAATAAGCGCTTGAAGGGAAAAGAGGAGATAGGTGCGCTTATAAAGGATGATAAAATTATAACAGATGACAAGGCCAAGGCACACATTTTCAAAGATTTCTTTTCAACCGTCTACGTCAAACAGCCTAGCGTGGCTCCTACGGATCTTACCTATCACACAAATGAGTCTACGCCCCTTTTAATAACAGAGGAAAATATATTTAGTAAGATCCAGGCTTTACCCATGAAATGTAGTTTTACACCTGACTCAATTCCTCCTATTTTTTACAAAAAGGTTGGGAGAACCATATCCCAACCCTTATATCTTATTTACTGCAGGTCCTATGAGGACGGCATTGTGCCAGAGTATTTTAAAACATCTGTCGTAACCCCTGTCCACAAGAAGGGGTCTAAATCCGATGTCGATAACTATCGACCATTGGCCCAGTCCTCTATAGCTTGTATTATATTTGAGAAATTGCTTGTAGATCATGTATTTAGTTTTTTAACGACTCAGGGGTTACTTGATGAGGCACAGCATGGTTTTACAAAGGGAAAATCCACCGCCACCCAGCTGGTTGATATGGTTCAAGATTGGACCATTTACATCAACAACAAACAAATGTTCGACTGCATATATTTCGATTTTTCTAAGGCGTTTGATAGAGTAAATCACTCCTCACTTTTAGCAAAAATTAAAAACCTAGGAATTGACTCACGGTCCTTTTGTTGGATATCTGACTACCTATGTAACCGCTCATTTTGTGTACGTGTAAAAAACAGTATTAGTAATTGCGGTGCCTGCCCCTCTGGGGTGCCTCAAGGTAGCTGCTTGGGACCCACATTATTTTGTATTTACATCTTAGACCTAAAAAACACTATTCCGCAGTCCATAACACATAAACTTTACGCGGATGATCTTAAGCTTTACGGCCCGTCGAAGACCGAAACCGAAAGACGCGATCTGCAGAAAGCCGTTGATGCCATCTCAAGGTGGTGCTCTAAAAATGATATGATTATATCCGTTCCTAAATGTGGCACATTATGTCTATCAGACCCTCACATATATACTCTTAACGCCCAGCCTATACCGATTGTGAAATGTATGAGGGACCTGGGCGTGATGGTCTCACCGGACTTAGATTTTAACCTTCATATTACACAAGTCATTCAGTCCGCAACGTTAGTTTGTAACACACTATTTCGTTGTTTTATTGTGAAAAGGCCGGAATTTTATATGCAGCTCTATAAGAGTTTAGTTATACCGAAATTTACATACTGCTGTGAAGTTTGGCGACCATATCTTAAGAAACATTTAGATGCTATGGAACGAGTTCAATCAAAGTTCTTAACACGCGTCTCGCTTAGATGTGGCATCGATCGCTCGACTCTTACTTTACCTCCAATTACTGACCTACACAAACAGGCAGATATGCGTTTTTACAAAAGGTTACTATCATCAAACTCGTATTATAAATATTTTAATGTCAGACAAAATAATCTGCGGAGTGGACAAACCATATCAACAGTACAAATCGCCAGGACCGAAAGAGTCAATAATATGTTTTCATTTCGAGCGACACGAATGCTCAGAAACACTCATGCATATACTATGCACTAACTAATTTTTGTACACCAAATGTAAAACCCCCTTTTGTTAATAAAGGTGTTTTTGAATTGAAAAATTGAATTGAAATGTAAAGCAGCCGAAAATATTATAAGTAACAGGCTTATATGGGGGATAGAGGAAAACGGATTCTATCGGAAATTCAACGCGGCGTTCGACCTGGCCATTGCACACTATCAGGGATATCCGAAAGGTTATGGAAACTGCTCACAATGAAAGGCGCCGGGTGTGCCGGTAGGATATTCCCAAAAAAGCGCTCGTAAAAATGAAGAAAGAATAGTCTCTAGGGAAATCAGTGGCGTCGACCGGTCGACTCAAACTCAGTCACCTGTCCACTCGTTAACCAATGATATTTCTCGCTGTTTGCTCGCGATATCATCCATATCATCGTGTATGTCTGTCAATCGATCTTATGTTGTTATACCGATATCTCGCTCGAAACGACGCCGGCAGCTCTGTTTTGTACCTGTGAGCGGTCGGTATTCGCACCGGGGAAATTAACGAGATTGTTTTTGGCTGAGTCTCTGAGGACTGACTGATCCGCATAAATCTTGCACAGTTGCAGTGGCCTCTCTCGACCGCAAGTGTTGTATTAAGGAAGGTAATCGATGACATCCAGTGTCAGTCTGGCTTAAAGAACCGAGAATTGTCAAAATGTAAAGGTCCTTGAAGACTGGATCCTCCAACGGAGATAAATTCAATGTTTAATGCTACTCAAATTACGCAATAGATGTCTAGAACTATGCTAAACGCTCTTAGAACAAAACGAACTAAAGTTAGTTTAGCTCGGCATATTATAGCTAATACAGCATAAGTAACCTCTAACGTAGCGTAAAAGTGCTAAAATAAACTAGCTATATTAGTAAGGAATGAACTATATTAAACCAATCAGCGTGAGGTGTGAACCCAATGATTGGCCCGAGTTGTCAACTTGGTCAACCCTGTGAGAGCTATCACTCCTAAATGCTACGCTGTAATTGCTCGCATTCGACGTCTTCGAGAGCTTGGATTTCCGAAAAATTGCCTCTTGCTTGTCTACAATTCCTTGCTAATACCGACGTTGGGATATGTCATGTCCATCTGGGGCAATGGATATAAAGAGGTAGTAGATAGAGGGAGAGTCATTCAAAATGATGCACTTCGAGCAGTGTTTGGAAGGTCCCGCAGAGAGTCTGTTGCCGACATCTATGGCAGGTACAGACTCCTCACCGTGGATAAGTTAAGTCAGGTTTCCACCGCGATTCTGGCTTTCAAAATGATCAAGGGTATAATCCCGTCCGATGTCGCGTTCCCCATTGTGGCCGTCGACAGAAAAACTTCTCGCCGGGCAACAGAGTTTGTACTACCTACAGCCGTCAGGGTAACTACTTGCCAGTCTCTGGCTTATCAGATGCCGTTGGTTTGGAGCTCGCTCCCGAAGGAGGTTAGGGAGCTCACATCTACCAGGAAGTTTGCCAAGGAGATAAAGAAAAGATTGCAGTTATAGTGTTATATAATTGTGTGAATTAAATAACCTGAATATTGTGAATTGTAAATAATTTGAGTGAATGTAAATATCTGTTGACAGAATAATCGATTATAATTGTGAAATCGTAATTGCATGAACAATTTGGTGATAATACACTCTTACTTTTACCCTATTTTTTAATCGAGAACTTAAGCATTGTAAAATTGCAGTTCCGGAAATAAACCGCAAATGTTATGTTATGTGAAAGTCTAGCCCCTGTGGGGCTCCCGGCTACCCCAGCGAGATATAGCAAGACATACACAATATACTACATCGGCTAATCTTAAATGCCTAGCTAGTGCTGACGAGAATTAACACGACTAATTAGGACAAATCGCCCACCATTTTATATTTGCGTTACGCCGACTCTGTTGGAGCCGTCCGTCCATCTGCTGCTCAAACAACTTGCACCGTTTATTGTTATCACTCTGTGCTGGTTCGTTGAGGCCGAGGTCCGAGGGATATTGCCATGTTTCATATTCTCCTATGAGTAGTCTCACTCGTAAGCTTATTATCCGTCGGAGCCGATAATATGGCGATACTATTCTAACAACGTTGTCACGATGGCTCTCGAACAGCGTACGGCTTTGGCTCAAGGGGAATATCGATTGTATGCACGTCTTTCCATACGCGCATTGAGGCACGCCTAGTTAGATCGGTAAAGCTATTGCGACAGCGGCTCGCTACAACACTGATACAACAGTACGCCCATCTTGTGCCTGCCTGATGATTATATTTTGTGCAGATATATAAATTTATGCTAGACACTTTCCGTGAATTTGGCCCATGCTCAGATGCAATTGTGGAGTCCCAGGTAGTCTGACCCGTGTCCTTTTGCGCTCATCGCATGAAAGGTACCGCATGTGAAACGAATTTAAATAGCGAGCTCATCGCAACCGCCCTACGCCTCAATATCTCGCGGAACCTGTGTGTTACCAGCTTTGCATTCGTACGGCAGTTAGTGACGTTTCGACCCGTGTTGGACGGCAACACGGTCTACTAGAACATCTTGTTCTTCAAGTGAAATCGAATTTTCTAACAAATCGTCGTAGAAAAATGGGGCAAGTTTGAACTTCTATCTGTCCCCATACGTATCGAGTACAGTACATTCTGGGTCACCACTCGAATATATCAGCGTGGGTTGCCGACGCATGTCAGTGTGACTTACTGCCGAAGAACCCGGCCATATTGGTGACGTTCGTGACGACATTAGAATTCCCTGCACTAAGCTTCTGTGTAACTACTATGACCTCGAATTTCCAGCACTTGCAGCTTCCTCCCATTGGCCAGGGCAGGAATTGGATAACCTACTCATTAACCTCCTTTGCTGTGGAGCTACTAATCATTCAGTTACCCCACCCAGTAGCGATATGTCTCCTAATAAGATGTACAGCAGGAATTGACAAGTGAGTTGCTCTAGTAAAACGTTCTAACTCACAGAAGACCGATTTTTGTCCACGGGTCTGCCACCAAAACGACAAGTTAGCAAAATAATGTGGCTATCTCTAGGGGATAACATCGATATGTGAGTGGCTATGTGATCGTCAGGTGCATCCGCCTCGTATGCTTCCTATGATCAACTGTAGAAAACCACTGCAGCTTAAAAAAATTGAAAATGCTTGACTACAGCCTTGGCCAGGGCCTTATCATCAACAATATTGTGTAAGGCAAAGTCTGTGCCTCCGATGCCGGAGCGAGCAGGTTGACATCCTGCGGTGGGTAACTTAGTCTTCGCTGACTACAGTCTTACGTAACTCCCAGCAGGAAAAATAGTGTGCTCTATAAGGAATAGGGTACAATTGTCGTCTGCGAGCGCTGTTAAAGGTCTCCCATTACAGTGTTTGAAGTTGCGACCTCCCGCATCGGAGGTAGAGACTTAGCCATCCGGACTGTAGCTATGGCTGTTGCATGAAGGCCTCGCCCATGCACGCCACAACTCTAGTTCCTCCAGCGCGATACTTAACTCGACTTGTGACCTTTACAAATGGAACGTATTCAAAAGAATGGGTAATATGCAGCATCGTGTCCAGCACCCATCTCGCAAATCCACTAAGGTAAGTGTGTTTCCAGGAACCGGAAAAAGAGAAATCTCTGAAACCGGAAAAAAAAAAAGAGTCTGAAAATAAATGCATGTCATTCCAGCCCTATCGTAGCTATCTGGATCTGTTGAACTACGCAGCCACGTCATCTAAAATTCTAATTGGCTCGCAATTCCATGGGCGAGGAAACGCTAAACAATACCTCACAGTCACTATATAATACCAAAGCAGTTCTACCTAGATAATGGTTCTCTTGCTCGCTTCGTATAGCAAACTATTTGATTCCATATGTCCTTCTTGGATCGGCTCCTTTCTAATTGCCCTCATTATTCCACGTTTATATGCTACGTGTTTGTAGGAAGTACGTCGTCCACGACGCGAAGCACGGCTTCAATTGTCCCACGAGAATCATCTCAGGATGAGTCGAACCAATGTGCGCCGTATTGGTGAGTAAATTTGCTTGCAGTACTTGATCGCCAGCAGATCCCTGTTTTTTTCAATATGAAGCCATACTTTATTTAAAGCGCCTCTACCGTTATCGGATCCGTGGGTAGATCATGCATAGTAGGTGAAGCCTAAATGTTATCCTTCACCATTCAGTGGTCCAGGACATTTTTATTTGCCAAAAGCAATTCCTCGTTGTGAGACGGGTTAAGAGGGCCCCCGCCTAATCTTCTACTTTTATAACCGGTTATCTCGTTCAGGGCACGCTTCACATCATTTGCACTTGAATTAGTATCAGTTCGATGCTTAATGACCCACTCTAGTGGGGGAAAAAAGCAGCTAGGGTAATGTGTCGCCATATGCCGACGAAACGTGTACACAACCCGATATTTAGCAGTAAGCATCGGAACCAAGTGGTTGACGCTACTCGACCTGTATGTTAATGAGCTTCACCGCATATAAGCTCAAGTACTTCTTCATACCTGTCCCGATATGGTTGATACAGTCCGCGTGCACCAGACCCCAGCTACTCTGATTAAATTAGTCCACTTTCTTGTTCCTATTTCCGCGTTGCAATAATTCTGGCATTACAGTTAGTATGTTACGTTATATATATATATATATATATATAGGGTTCGTTTCCTATATGTGCTAGGCCAGAGATAAGTGGTACAGAGGGGGTACACAAGCCGAAAGGATCCTCCGGGAGAAGGATAAGCTAGAACGAGTGCGGATAGCAAAGCTGGTCCGAAGGGAAAATGCCCGGAACCCACCCGCTGCGGCTGGGCGGGAGGGTTCGCGAGTAGGAACTGAGGGATAGGACATGGTCCGGTCCCTGCAAGGCACTGACTGAAGTAATACTTTTCACAGTTTCGGTCAGCACCCCAAGTCAAAATCGGTTCTGGATTTAGTCAGTAAGAGTCTGACACTACCAGGCAAATACCTTAGTTGCGAGGCCTGGTGTCCATGCAGGATTTAGCTTTAACCTTTTTAAAATATATATATATATTTTTTTTTTAATCTCTTGATACCTGGGTCAAAATTCGGGCCGAATAACGCGTAAGCTACTTGCATTGTGTTCGAAATTATACCTAGCTTCCATGTTGGCATTTTTCAAAAATTCTCAACTATTCTCGCAAAAAACACCATACTTGTTTCCTATGGCAGAAATAAGGTAAAATCAATTTTAGTATATCCTGAGAGTCATCACTGTTAGTAAGCTGATCACATGTGGCATCGAGTGGCCTCAACCATCTGTATAAGTGTTATTTGGCGGGATGCTTTGATCACAACAAAGCTCGACTCTATGTGAAAATACGCGTTGCTACCTATTCACTTTTAGCAGCATCGTTCGCTGCTATATAATTTTAAAGATGACCGTATCAAGGTCTAAATAAGATTGATGTAAGTTATGCGACCTTGAGGTTGCTGGCTGGTATCGCTACATACTTAAATCTGAAATAGTACCACTGAAATAGTAAGGTTTTGGTCCTGGTTTGGGACCGAATTACTATTAAATAAATAAATAAATTTTCCTTGCTGACCCCCAGCTAACGTTTAACGTCCATGGTACTGCTTTCGGAATTATTATTATTACTTCATTAAACCAGGCCTGTAAGGGGGAGGCTGATTATGAAGATGCCCAGTCCTTTATCATTTGTCCACCCCAGTTCATTACCAGAACATCACTACTTACTTTCCGTAGCACCTCCCTACGGTGTTTATGGACCGGCACGACAACCCTAATGAAATTTGACGAACTTCATTTGGTTGTTATAATTGAATCATGATTGACATGGATCCGCCCGTGTTTTCGAGTACTACAACAACAACAGGGCGTTACAGACATGACGTAGTTAGTTCACCCGTACTCCAAGGTCTTGCCGGGCCATTATATTGCGTATCTTTTTTCCTAGAAGTTCTCCTGGCTTATACAACCACACGCCCAGTGATATTTCAAAGTGAACATTTACGAGACCCACTTACCTTCCTCCTCGAACTATAACGTAGCTCTTATGCAACTCTTTTCACCATATTAATAGCCTCGATTGTACGAACATGTTCCCGGCCCTGAGTCTAAAGTCGTGTACCTATTGAATTCAAGTGTACTTGTCAATACGAAACATTCTACGCGCATCAGTTCACATGAGCTTCCCGTGGATGAACCAAATATCCTAACGGATAATTATGTACGAAGAGTTTAGTGATTGCTCTTCACGAAAGCTTTGCACCTCACAGTTCACGGGGTTGATCGCTAAGTACACCTGACATACGTTTCCTGGACTCATTCTGCTCTTCTTACCAAGCTGGATACTCGAAGGGCAATAATAACCACAACTGATTAGCGGCCCCTTCGAGAAAAATCACATTACGGGCATTACCAGCATTAGGTGACGCGCTTCTGTCAACAGTTTGGTTATGACAGGCATAATACGACCCGCAAGTGTTTCAGGAGAAAATTTCGGCAAGAACTAAAGTCAATACCAAAAAAGGAGTGGAGCGAACTTTCCCAAAGGGGCACTCACTTACGATGCGGCGGGTGGCGGGGGCTGATAAATTTCCTTGCAATTCGCGAGTCCGTCCTCCCACTTGATATACTCGTGCCTTTCGATATCAATCAACAGCTGGACGATCGCTGGAGCAATGACGAGGCGTTCTCGACACAAACTCATTTAAGCATGTAACAACCTTGTAGAGAACGTGTCATGAGAATTACATACATGGTCCTTCATGCGTACATCTTTACATTCATGTAACAAGCTGTACTATAACCTAATCCTTAGCGAAAAATGCCGTAGATCACTATTCAAGCGACAGGATGAGACAGAATATATGCGTACTCTCTCATGATCGAGTGCCGTGCGGATATCGTTCACTTTGGTGGTAAACCTTTTGTAGCTCCATAATATCGTCAACATTTCAATAATGCACGAACGCATATAGCAATGATATAGCAGATTAAGTTCGCCGCGCAGTATCAGTCTCGTCGAATCGAGTTCATATCCGCGCGACTCCAAGGAAATACCACAGAGTGAGTTGTCCACGCTCCTTACATCATTATAGATTCCCTAAAAATGAGCAGGACAGATGGCGGGGAAATTAAATACGGGGAATTCTAGCATCCCGTGCGGGAGCCACTGTCATTTTCAATCCAGTAGCGATAGAGCGTTACTCGTGCTTTGTCCGCCGTCATAAACAATGTGTTCCTCAGAAGACAGGTATAACACAAACTGCTACGACGACTAATTGAGTTCCGAGCAAAAAACACCAATTTAGCCGCTTAACGTTCACCTCTTCCCGAGCTAAAGAAGCTAGTTTAATATATCTTTATCCTTGGACAGTTTCTACCGGGTTAGAACTTACGCCCTTGAATAGCAAGCAAGCAAGCAACCCTCTAAATATGATTCACGTATTTAATCGAAAAAAAGATGAATGTATAGTAATCATAAAAGGAATATGGTGACTAACGATAACCTCATATAAAGTGTCGACTCATTTCACTCAGATTGAATTGATTTTCCAATAGAAATGGTACGCTAACTCAATCAAATTCGAATTTAGCTGATTATTTCTCTGGATAGTCTATGTACGGCTGAGGTAACGGGATAAGCGGCGCTAATGCGTGCTTCTCAAAAACTACGAATTTTGTTTCGAAAGTTTGAACAATGTCCCTTTCTCTAAATCGCGTCGGTGGAATCGATTGCTGCTTACCAGATTCTGCTACAGCGAATAGGAAACGTTCAAGTCCTACTGCCATCGAACGATCCGATAAAAAATATATCTAGTATCAAGTTTGTGATAATAACAATATATAAGTTTGTGTGCGTGCCTTACCGTCTGTTCACTAATATTTTGCAGTTATCCGTCCCCCCCTCCCGAAAACCTGATTCTCTATAAAGCCAACTAGTTGTTTTTTTATGTATTTGAACAATTCATTCTAGGCCGAAAACGTTATAAGAACTCTGGATAGGTAGTGCTACCAATATCTGCTTAGCGCGAGTAGAAAAAAAAAATACGATTCAAACTTAAAATCCGTTTTTTTGACAGAAACCTATGCCGATTTTAGTTATTACGCTCGATACCAAAAAATCACAAAGATGCACAGCTTTCATGTGGAACACATTTGCACATGCAGGAATCATCATCCCTGAGATTCAAAGGTGCGATTGGGAGATCTATGCACTAACTGCGAACTAATCTCGTTACCCCGGTACAATTGGGAACGTCAGCTGCTTATAAAGAAACAAACCAGCTAAATCCGGGTACAGTTGTAGTACGCGTGATTTTCTCGTAGGTACGTATGCAAAACTTACAACAAATATATTATTACAACAGAGACACAAATACAATACAATAGCAACATTCTTGTTCAAAGGGATATGTCACCAGGTCGCGAAACTCGAACCTGCGACCTCCTGCTTTTTGCAGCCAGAGACCTCGCCATTCACGTCACCGCGCTCACACGACAGGTGCCCGAGGGTCACCCTACCGGAACTGAACATCGGTCAATATTATGCGAATCATTTCATGTCTGCCTCAGTCTGGCTGTTTTGGAGCTTGAAACTGTGAGGTTATTTTTTTCTCCCAGAGGCTATCGTCCACAAAGCGTTCGGTTCGGTTGTTTGCCTTGTACGTGTATTGGTATCCACAGCGCCAGGTACGACACGGCCGTTGAATACGCCGTAAAAAAGATCAACGCTCGAAACCATGTTGTCATTGCGACGGCGCGGATCTGTCGAGCCGGCGTGACCTAGGCGAAACGGGCCGTTCAAGCGAGACCCTGACTCGGCCGGCAGCAAAAAATTGTCTCGCATCAGTAACAAACAACATCTTTTTTTTTCTGAAGCCACGGCGTCAGCGGCCCCAGACCTGAAGAGGTCTGAGAGGCCACCTTCAAGCTCCATCATTCACGGATTGAACTGTGCTCCCCCTGTCGGAAACACATTTACGACGCATTTCTCCTGCTGTTTACACGACCAGTAAACGGCGACGATCGGCGCGAATCTTCCCCTTCAAATCTCCTTCTATAATACGATTGCACCGAACGGCAATTGCTGTATCGGCATCTTCAGCAAATTGCTTGTTGAGTTGATTGCTGACGCGTGATACGAATGAAATTTGAAGAGTGACAGGGGGCACTTAAAGGGTGATTGAGTGAGGATCCGCGCATTTAATCGTCATGCGTCATCGGCGTATGACTACACGATCTAAGTGAGCTCAAATGTGTAAATTAGCGCTGTTTTTATCGGGCTCTTTTTTCCTCTTGACACTGATATGTACGCACGCGTTTGTCTATAGGTGAACGGCAAGAACGTGTAGAGCTGAACGAGACAAATATTACTTTTGCTCAATGGGCGCGTGTCGTTTCTTTCATTATTATCGCTATGCGTTGTTCATTTGATTTTGTTTACAAAATACACTACTAAAGATAACATTTTGACACGCATCACTTCTTCTGAACAATACATCATAGGCGACCAAGTGAAAAAGTGGATTACTTATTAAATGAATAATAGATACCGTCGCCCGATCGACACGCTCTCAATTCGACGAGTTCTCGAGTCGGCACAGCCTTTGTCCGACAATCACACGGACGAAATACCTGACCAGCGTCACTGATGTCCTCCCCCGTTGACACTTTGTGCCGGTGAACCGCAGCAAATATACCCCTCATATTTTGTAATTAATTCCTGCATCATCCGCTGGTATTCCCCACCGAAATTAGCGTGACTCTCCAATCGGTCGAATGGCCACATCCCGACATTGACGCTCGCGATCAGCCCCCGGAATCAGCGCTACTTCGAAATCGTTGTATTGTATACAATCTCGAAATGTTCGTTACGAACGCATCCACCATCTCACATCACTCATGTCACGCCGTGGCCACGGATGACTCAGCCATAGGGCGATACTACTCGGACATTCAGCTCACTCTGTAATTTCTTCAAGACGATATTGATTTTCGCATTTGTCGCATGCGTATTTGCCGCCCTTCGTTGTTACTGGTGCCGCTGTCTCGTGCCGCGGAGGGGCCGCCGATGATATCCTCTGTAGACGCTGAGCCTGGCGAAAGGATTTCATGTTAGCATCTCGGTTTCTGTCCCTACCATCTATGGTACCTGTTCGGACTGACGCTTGTGGCGCGTACAGATACTTCGCAACGGACAGCAGACCCCCGGATGAGATGACTGGCGTCATCTGATTTAACTCCTGATAACAGCTCCGCGTAATTGGTCTGACGTGCGCGTTCGTCGTCCATATAGCGTGACGATATCTGCTGTTCGTCGGCAATTGTCGAAGTCGTCCGATCCTCCAACCCGGTTAGCTTCTCGATTTCGAGCTGAGAGCCTAGGTGCACGATTCGATCGCTCGGCCACTCCCTAATAGTCGAACGGTGTCGTTCGTCATTATCTCCGCGCTGCGTTCGACACGGCTCCAGTCGCACAAATGCACACACATACACACTCAACGTAAACAGCTGCGTCTCCCTCGATGATCATCTACTGCAGACGCTCTCTTGTATCAACTAATATCACCCTATGGACATTTCTCAAGCAAGCAGGGCCTTCGAACAAAGGCGACATCCATGCCACGAAGGCATGCCAATAGATTCGTTTCGTTGCGGGGGGGGCGGGGGATTCATTAACGGTAGAGCACCAGCGTCATAAATCGATATGCGGAGACAATATGAATTGATGCGCAAGTTTTTGTTTTTTCTTTTATCAGCTGAGATTTACGTGAAAGTCTGCGTGAACATCACGCGTTGTGTCTCCGGGACTGACAAAGAAACACACACACAAAACAGTTACTAGAAATGAATAGTGTACTCGTTGTACGAGGTATCATACAACTATGATAGATAGCCATTTGACTCGCTAATTATATAGAATTCTATGTACGGCGACATTGGCTGTCCCCTCTGATCCGTCCGCGCTTACCTGTACGCGACACGCGTTCGAATATTCCATCATTCCTCTTTCATACCCGCAGTGACGCTTGCGCCGAGTAGCCGCACGTAATAGCGCCAGAAGCTCTCTGCAGGAATTGGTCGATAGCCTGCCAGCCGTCCGGCCAGAAAAGAGACACACACCTGCCCTCTCCTCCCACGAGATTAGCCGTACTGGCAATAACAAGTTTTTGACTAGACTCTATCGCCCCTTTGAGGTAGTTGCGTCCTTCAGTTAGTCCGCAGATCGTGCTATCACCAGCTCCCTTCCTCTCGATCCATCTATGTATCTATCGGCTCGTCGGCAGAGAGGCCAGACACGAAACCTAAGCAAGCCTTCAAAGCAACACGAGTGGATTCCCCTTTCGCTGCCAATGAATGACAAGTCGCTGGCTTGCCCTTCAACTAAGCGGAGCACGACGAGCGACCCGATGTCGAACGTCGATGTAGGCTATTCAAGCCAGCCCTAGCCCTAACCTTAGCATGATCCAATGTCGAGACGTTGGAAGCAGACGACATTCAAATACGTGGGGCTGCACAATCAACTTATGTACGCAGCTATGCACCTCCTCCAACAACGTCGCCTCCAGTCGGCCACTGTTAGCCCAACGCAACAAGTACACGACCCCTCTGCTGTCAATATTATTGACCAACTATCGGCTGGATTGTCCCACGCTCGATCCGGCTTGGGGCCATCCCCAGGAGCACTTCGGGGGGAGATATGGGCTGAACACTGCGTGTTGTGATAGTGGCGCGGCAGCAGCAATAAGCGAGACGACGTGAGATGGAGGCTAGTTGGACGAAACTGCCGAAAAAAACGTGCACCGAGCTGGAAACTGATATCAAATGTTGTGTCCATGCGGGTGGCGTCCTTCGTAAATCCGCCTCCCGCGCTATGTTCGACACGTTCTCGCCGTGGAGACAAGGTGAGTGCGAATTGAAGTGACTACAGAGATTATCGTGAGGCCGATACTGACGTAGGCGGCGACGGTGTCCGTGACTACCTGACTCATTTCGTGTTGAAAGGGTGGCCAGCAAACGCTACAAGGGAACAACATCGGTGACGAGGGAGTGACGCCACTCACAGCTGTCTCAAGCCATTTCGAAGCGTGTACCTAGATACCATTTACGCAATCACAATTTGTGGAGTTAGGAAGGCAAACACTATGTTATCGTCGGTGCAATGTATGCAAATGCTTGTGTGGCGTATGTGGGTGTCAAGGAATTAGCTATCCCAACAAATGATGTCCCACATGTCGAAAAGGCCCAAACATTTCATTTTAAGCACGTCCACGCACACACACACCACGAGCATCTAGAGCGGTAGACGCAATGCTCTCGACACTGCTTCACAAGGCGAACCCCCTTTAAATGCAAATGTTCAACGGTGGCGGATATTCGTTATCGCTGTGAGATATGACGCATCGCATGCTAGTACACGTGCGCAGATAGTTTTTTTCTGTTCTCAGCTATAATTGTTGATCGCGTATTGAATTCGCCTAGATTCGATACGATTAGTTGACAATATCATCCATCGACGCTCTAAATTGACTCTAGTTTTGAGCACTGTGGTGTGCTGTATTCGTGGGCGTCTTGCAATCGGAGGAGACGCGTAGGTACACACACGGATTCGATTCCCACATTTGCATTTGAAAAGGGGTCTGTCATATGAAGCAAGCCGAAAGCAGTTGTACCGTGAACGTTGAATGTTGGCTGCGAGCTAGCCCGGAACATTTACGTAGATTCTAGCATGCATTAAAATTCAGATTCAAACACTCCTTTGTTTCAAGCCAAGGGATGCCCGTCTACAGTAGTTTTAGCGAATACGTAATAGTATCAGCCGTACGGATCGTTACTGTATTTAATTTATTAGTTTTAATTTTTAAGCCTTAACAGGTAAGCCGCTCTTCAGTCGTAGACAATGTTTATGTGCTCAATGAGCACAACCTCGAGCTAATTGATGGTTTGGCCACCACCCAAGATATTTCCACGTAATGCAAAAAATCTATCAACCAGGCGCAGTTTTCATCATTTATGAAATACACTGATGTCAGCAGCATCATGCAGATCACCTATAGACTTGAGAGTGATGGAGTAGCCGGCGACTACACACGTGCCCTGCAAATGAATCTATTTTACACCGTTTCTAAGGCATCGATTATGTGTGTTTCATCAAACACGGCCTCCAAACAACAGAACAATACAACATCTCGGGAACAATTAATTAGTACTGCACGGCGTAACGTAGAAATCAACACTATTAACAGCAAAGCATCGGCGAGCAATATAAACACACAGCGTTTACAGACCGCACCGCTTCAGTAATATGCGAGTCAATGCGAGGGAGAGGAGTGGCGACTATGTCCAGGTCCCCCGTGGCGGGAGCCTTAGAAATGAATTCTGTTTAATAGCTGCGTGTCTTGTGTGAGACATTCATGGCTTTGCAATGTAGAGGCTAGATGGTGTTCCCATACGGGCATTGCCTATGAAAATTTTACAACTAACGAGAAATAGCACCTCGCCATTTCAGGGTACTTTGACCAGCCGCATGGGCCCCAGCTGCCCGAAGCGAACTTTACAACATCGTCATCATCATGCGGCTCGAAGACGCTCGCTTCGAAACCGCGCAACTCGCCGTCGTTACAGTGTTTCTACCTGCTCGTGTTTTGGCTTCCGCCCTGGGTCACGCGGAACCTCAATCCTGTCTCTATCTGCCTATCAATCTTCTACGTGGCCGGATATCTTCTCTTTCTCGTATTTGGCTTTCAGCGGTGAGTAACCTTTGCAGTCACCACAGGCACCAATGCATACCACGGAGGGATATACCGAAGTGAAATCCGTTGGTTGCAGGGCAATCTCTTACAAAGCAGGTAGATGATTAACAGGTATACCAACCTGTATGAGCTCTCTCGTGCAAGCGCCTTCCAATCTGCGGGGCCTGCGATTTTTTGTTTTAGCCTAGGCAACGTTATGGCAAACAAGTGCCAAGGTCGTGTGACCATTCAGACGAGAGCAACTCATAATATATCTGTGCAGTTGATGCATATAGCAGATCACTTTAATAGACATCACTAATGAAATGGTCGTAGCTGCGTTGAAATGTATTATGTCATATGGATATTAGGTTGCAGCCTAATATAAAAAATTGACAAAAAGTATAAAATATAGGGTCAACTATGTAATGGGTTCCGGAGTTTCTTGAACCTAGCGAACGGGCCACGACGATGTGTCAGCTCGGTGCAAGATTGATTGAATTCGACAATCTCGTAGTTCGTGTTGAGCTTAAACGCTCAAAATGTATTATGACTGAGCTATTATTACTGAGATTTTCAGGCACGCAGGTTACAGGAGTTAGATACCGACTAAGACTATAGATATCATTGGAATATATTGGTTTCTCTATATCTGGGCTCGCCCCTGGATATGCAGCGGAAATTATCTTTTTTTTCGAAGAGGTTAAAGGTAAATCCTGCATGGACACCAGGCTTCACAACTAAGCTATTTGCGTGGTAGTGTCAGAGTCTTACTGACTAAACCCAGAACCGATTTTGACTTCGAGCACTGACCGGAGCTGTCAAAACTAGCTGTCATGCGGAAGTCCACAAAGTGGAAATTATCTTGAGATAATAATGCGCGAAGTCCCTCTGTCCGATCTATTCTGCGAGCCGTCGAGAACTGGGGTCTTGAATAACCTTCTGCTGAGGCCGCGTTGGATATCATCGGCAACTCACACTATCTAAGACACTCACTTAAGAACTCACACAATCTAAGAACTCAAGGAGAAACGATTCGAATGCAATAGTGCAACAACTTAGTGTTCAGTACAATACATAGACCGTAAGGCCACTCTGAGATGTGTAGTGACTATTGGCCCGACCTAGCTGCGTCTGGCAAAGAAATCAATTAATTAGATACGGCCACCTCGATTTCCCGGGTCAAATTCGTTTAAGCAGGGTTATATCAGAACACCGACGAAGTACAGCCAACATCTAAGGCGGATGATTCAAAAGTCCGTTAAAATGTCGCACGTATCACTTAGTCAAGCATGCGCCGAGGCACTATTTAGCTGGTCCTGTGTTAATCACATTTGCAGCATGGAGGTGAAGTCTCATAATCAAGTTCGAGGTAGTGCGAGGCAGCAACTCATCGGAATAGGCTCCTTTGCTTGTTTTTTTTATAACTAGATGCTCCCCGGAGCTACTTTGTAGTTTTATTTTTTTGCTGCAGCGAGATATACTATTCTAGAAACGTCAAATGTTTCTTGGGATTAAAGAACATAAGAATTTCAGATCAAAGCCATCGAAGACGTCGTACGATATTTGAGACCGGCTTGAATGCGATGTCCCGAAAGCAATCGCTTATAAATTACATGACACGCCTTTAAAGGAAGAGTTTACAACGTGGCCTATCTGAGATGCTAATCCTGTTAAAACCCTAGTCACTGACTTTTATGCGGATGGCGTTGAAGAGATCCCTACGCCGACGCCGGACTGGACTGAAGGCCTCCGGGTGTCTACCGACACAGTCTCACGCACGGTTTCTGTTAGGAAAAAAAGATATCGGTGCACGAATTCAATTCATCTAATCAATCTAATTGTCTATATCCTAACACATCCCATTTTGCAGTTCGTACTATTTGTTACGACTCGTTCCTTAGTCGTTGTACGCTTCGTGTGGGTCTTTCGCAAGGCTAAAATTGGAAAACGTTGGAAATGTGAAATGCCTGGGGCGACTTCACTTTCTGAATAGACCACATATGGCTGAACCACCATCGACGCACTGCTGTCAATATTATAATTGAGATTTTCGAATGGAAAAGACATGCATCGTTTACAAATATATACCTCCACATTTTGGCTCGGGGCAAGATAAATCGTAAGTAACACACACATTGGTTAAAGCTGAGTAAGTTTGAGTTTATATCGTACTAGCTATATGACGAGTTCGTTTCGTCCGCATGGTTCCAATGCAGCTTTAATAATAGTTAATTTTCCGGGCTGATTCTCAGCCTTAAGTATTTAACGTTCACGGTACTGCTCTCGACCTTGCTTCATGAGACGGACCCCTTGAATGCAAATCCAGTGCAACCTGAGTAGGGCATAATAACAAAGTATAGGCTGATCAATACCACAGGCACTGACAGGACACGACCAGTACCAAACATATATGGTCAAAATCGGCAAGACGGAAGTGGATATCTGCGTCCTGTGTCCCTCAGGACAGACGGACGACGTGACACATACACTATTCACGTGCAGCATGCTGCAGGAAACAAGAGAAGACCTGCAGGGCGATAGCCGATGGAGCACCGTCAAGCAGGTGGTCGACGCCATCCTCGCGACAGCGGACGGCTGGCCCAACGGCGCGCGTTTCTTGGATGGAATGATACGGAGAAAGGAGAAATTAGAGACGATAAGACGGCGGGACCTAGAAGAAGGCCAACCGGGAGAGGCTTCTTCTGGAATCGGATCGGTTGCAGAGGACCAAACTTAACTAAGGGCATCCCCCCTATAGGACCCTGAGGACATACTGAATAAGTGGTTCCACGCCTTTGGGGGAAGTTAACTAAATAAATTATTAGGCTGATGACTCAACACATAACAAACATAGCGTCACCTATAGAGGTAGTTCAGGAGGGGCGCACGCATTGTGGTTAGTCAGGGTAAGGGATCAAGCAGAACTGACGCCGTGGACGTCTCAGTCAGTGCCCAGTGCTTGGCCACCTTCAGATAAAAAAAAAAGCAGTGCCGTGGACGGTAAATGTTGGCTGTGGGTCATCCCGGAAGATTTGTATAAAACTATGGCTTCAGTGGCATCTTGAGTCGTCGTGGTATCACGAGGATAACAACGGTCCACCGCGATCAGCGACCAGTAAAGGACCGAACCGTACCGCGCTATCCGGAGCAAATCCTGTTTGGGGCATGTATCAGATCAGGAGCAGGCAGCCAATTTTTTTCTCTGGTTTGGGCCTTTGAAGCAAATTGTGAATTTAACGTAATATATTCATTGGTGATGTTCGTGACTGTGGATAACTGTTATTTAATCGACCCTTAGATGTATCCACTCCAGCTATCGATAGACTGTCGATAATATTGATGGGAGCAACCCTCCACGGTATCCGTCGTCAATCAATAAACATTTCTGTGGTGTCTAGATTTTTCACCAAAATCCATTTACAATACTCTGTAAACGCATCTCATTTTAGTCGAAGCATAACCAAAGCTGTCACACGGTCTCAATGAACTATAATGATGTTGATTCATAGAAATCACAGGTATCATTCATGAGGAATCCTATTAATATTTTTATTTTTAGTCGTAATAAGGCCCGCAGACGAGTTATATTATTATAGATTTTTCGCAGATGAGTCCAGTACGTCCAACCATAACAGGTTCTTGAAGAAACGCTATACAGCGGTACTGAGTCCTGCTACGGAGGTACAGCTAAAAGGCGTACAGAAACACATCATCGTCTCTCTCTGTTTATGTTCTATTTCAGGTTCATAGGAATGGCCGAAGGAATACCGCTTCGGCCTATAGGCGTTGTGTGTTTTTGTCATGCCTTGGCTCTATTCATGCTTGTCAACTTTATCGTCATCGGATCCATTTTCATTCCATTTCCGCATCATCGAAGGCTCATTGAGAACTTCCAGCCGACATTCAAATCCGTGGTGATGATTAGCCTGTTACAGGTAATAATACAAAATTAGATGGATTTTGTTAGCTAACTTTGTTCTAAACGATTGGGAACGATAGGAACAACTAATGAGGTACGCCTGATAATCCGTAGCGTGCTTGGTAATCGCGGTAACAAAGAATATCGTTTATGGTGAAAAACATACATGAATATCGGTGAATATATGACACTATCACGGGTAAATAAAACATTTGAATGTCTTCCCGGATAGCCAGCACAATGAAACACGGTAACTGTCGAGTGATTGATCCTTTTGATGGAAAATTATATCAAGGAGATATTCTTTCAGCTCGAAAATAAATAGAGAATTGTTGCATGTATCGTAACTAGACTGCAGTATATAGTAGTAGGCTATGTTACTGTGTTATAAACTTGAATATTGCAAAGAAAGTTTGAATTTAGAATTTGACCACAAAGCTGGCTAAATGATAATCAACAAAATAGCTCACCGAAAAACAAGTTCTGAAATTTCTCACCCTCACCAAACGTTACTCGCCGCCGATTGATTGCTCAGTACTAGCAGGACATGACTTACTCGCCAAACTTTTCGCTAGACCACTTGGTCGTGAATTGGAGCCATTCAATTGGAAACCAATGAGGTATCCGCACGAAGAGAAAAAATCTGTGGCCAACCTTCGAAGACAGATTACCTCCTGCTTAACTCCATCATCAAAAAAAAAGAAAATAGAATCCTCAATCGAAATCGTAACTGGATAGCTGTGATATCTCTCAGTGCTTCGTATACCTCTTGCATAGCTCGAATCGATTTGACGTTTCGTGGACGCGCCGCTGTCGAATCAATGCGTTTCCCTCTCCCGCCAAAACAAACGCCCTCTCGCGGGATAACCCAATGTTCGAAGTATGCCAACTTTCGAATGGCTAACTCTACATTATTCTATCATTGTGCGTCGCGCAGGTGCCGCTGCTATTGTGCCTCATGTGCAAGCTATCTTGGCATTTCCATCATTTCATCTCGTCGCCCGTTCGATCACAGCCCATCTGCTTTATTCTCGCCTGCTTCTTCCATGGCTATCTCCGCTCTGCTCTGAATGGGCTGTGGCTCTTCCTGGTGCTGTTCCTTGTCGAGTGTCTCGATAGCTGGCGAGCACTTCCCTACCTGGAGCAGCTGCGCCAGCTGCAGTGGCTCAATAGCGAAATCGGAGTGCTGATGGCCTTCATGGTGGGCACCACTGTGTTTGACGCCACCTCATCAATGGTTGGTATTTGCAGACAGTGGCACTGCTATTGAATGTAGAATAGGTTTTCGGGCTAACTCTCAGCCAACATATAGCTACTATTACTACAACTAGTACTATTATACTACTCACTATGACTAACTGACTAACTAATATTTCGTATCTTCGTCGAACTGCTGGCGGGGAGGATGAGTGAGGATTTTTTCGACGGTGCTAGCCGTGTCATAAATTGACGATTGATGGGATAATTATCCGTGTAGAGCAGACCGCGCAGGCAAAACGGAGAGATTTTTTGTTCTTCGCATTTGAACGACAACCTCTCGTATCGACTCGATTTACCAATGCGTATGCTATGGCAGAGTAGTAAACGTCACGTGACAAGGGTGAAACATATATCGATTAAGCCATTCTGAGGGGATTAACCGCAATTTGTTGGCTGCATCTACGCGATCGCGCGAAACTCGCTAATTCATTAGCACACTGCGTAGGAGAGATCGATTTCAACCATTGCTCCTCCTGATAAGCCTTACGGTGCCCTTATTAAATCCTTAGCCAAATAAACGATTTTGCCAAGCGAATCCGATAGCTCGCATGTAGTGTTCATATAAGCCAAGGAGAAAGGTTCTCGAGAGACGCAGTATGCGTTAGATCAACCTGGCGGAACTGTCAGAAATAGCTGGTGTTCCCCTTTTGAGTCTGCACTCCCCCTTGACAGATGAATCGTGCATAGCCTGGGAACCAGTTCTTGCCATGTCAAGTATTCTGACAGGCCGGAGTTATCTTCTGACTCTCAACACTGGTTTGGGGGTCTGGTCACGATCAGGTAGAGCCGCCTGTGACTAAGCTACTACACTGAGCTTCGAAACTTTTTTCTTCCAAACCTACGAACACGATATGAATCGCTTTGATTTTAAGTGTGCGCAAATCAGTGTGGCTTGAATAATGCAGCTATTATTGTTAAAACCTTGGTTAACTACTGTGAAAGGTCATTATCAAACGTGCTCGTCAAAAACATTTTCGTATGTGTATGAACTTTTTTTCATTTCGTGGATAACATCTCGAATTTTTCATTTATTTAAAAAATCACAAAAATATATAGATATATATATATATATACATATATATCGGCGTGGCGATATCTCACGAGTTGTGCCCTGGGAAGGAAGAATGGCCCCGGGTCTAATCAATTTGTTCCTCAGTTTGCTAGGCCAGCCTTCAAGGTGATGCAGATCATATAGGCATTTTGCAATATGGTATCCATCTGTCTCCCACAGACAGAGGAGAAGCCCGCAGCGCATCTGCACATACACGGACGTAGCTCGTGGTGGCTGGTGAAGCCACGATGGTTGGTATTGATGAAGGAACAACGAATCATGCCTAAATATGTCGGTTCATTCGATTCGCTCTCTTCCACCCATCGATGCTCAATATCAGTTCCATAACAGTAGGCAGTTGGTTTACTCATATTTAGCTTAGAAGGCTCCTTAGTGCAGCTTGATAAGGTCACGCATATCTGGGTTACCGCCACCTGAACCGGATGGGGGAGTACAGGCAGGCACTAGGTAATGTAATGCCGGTAAAAGCTGTACCGTGGACGTTAGATGTTGGCGATGAGTCAGCCAAAATGTATTATTTTTAGGTAATGGCAGTAATTGTATGATTAGTGGTGTTAGTATTATTCCAGAGTTAGTTGGGAACCCTATGAAGCCAGCCGACAGGTGAAAGGTTCTAATGAAATATTGACTCGCGCTGTGACCTGACCGTTCCTGAGGAAACGAGCGTAATATACTAGGCGTCGTAGGAAGCATGTATATGACACCAAAACGCTCGTGGCTGTTGAGAACGTACACGCTTCGGTCGCTGCGTCAAAAGCCCTGAGCCATTGCCCAAAACGGCACGTTTGAAATATGCTTGCATGTACCAGCGAATCCGATGTCTCCTGGAGCTGGCACCGTGTCAGATCGCTTCCCCGCACAGGCCCCACATCTGATGGGGTTACAGCTGCGATAAATGCCAGAGAGTGAAATGATAAACTAGTCTAGTTAGTTATGCGTATAACGGTACTGAATGAACAGCAAGTGGCCTTCCCGAAGTACAGCATATCTTCGCCGTCGATGAGGTAGATTCAATCAGTCAAAACGTGCCCCGTCTCGCACCGGACCGCTACCAAATGAAGCAGGCGTAATCGATATTCCTGGGGATGCAATCCTCCAAGTCAGTCAGGTATGTCAGCACAATCAGTCTCGAGCGCTGCCTGTGCCGGGCCCGATAATCGAGACGGTCGAAAGCGAAAATACGCGGTATTACGATAAAATTGTCTAATGGAATTGCGACGGAGCCAGGACGCAGGTGCTAAGCAGAGCATGGCCCGTTCGAGTGTCCTGAGTTCTATTCAGAACACTTGCTCGTTCAAAGGCCTACCAGGTCGGGATGTTCCAGAAGGAGGAATCTCTGTCTTTTATAACAAAAGAATAGGCGGGACAATCTGGACTGAAGGCTCGCGGGAGATAGCATAATTGCACTCCAAGGTTCCTCGTCAAATACTGATGCCGCACATGTTACTCCGACAGGATAAGGAGCGACCGTGAAAATGCTAGATAAACTTATCCGAGGAGTCGGAGTCTCGAACCATTTTCGGGCTCCGCGTCTAAGCCTCCAATCTCGTCTCCTCGTACCATTTCTCTCGCAGACACCATGTTTTGTTTAAGAAGTGTCGGACTCACTGCTCCTGGGTGTAACAACATCGTATTCATTATTTCATTTTACATTACACAAAGTAATTACACAAAGAAGCGGTTTTTGCAACGGTCACAAACCGGAGGGGCTTACATGCATCTAGTGTGAAGTGTATAAAAGCAGTCTTGCTGCGCGTATCTCCAGTATTGTCCTCCAACAAGTTCCATATGCTGTGCATGATTTTATTTCACTTAATCGCTCTCTCTCTCTCTCTCTATCTCGAGAAAGAGCAAAGGCGGGGTATGTCTTGATCTCGTGACGTGAAATCCACGACAGTATTCGAAGATTATCATAGGATCAACTGTTTACTTGACCGTTGTGAGCTAGCAAAGCAATTTTTATTGCGGGCTGCTAGTCTGCACTTTTTCAGGCTGACGCTTCGCCAATGCTTAATGTCCACGGAACGTCTGCTTTATAAAACAGACCCCTTAAATGCAAATCTACAGCGGTGGGAATCGAAGCCGTACGCCCGTCCCGGATTGCGGACAACTACTATTACCGCCCCATCATGATCCGATGTTTATCCTTTGGTCAAATGGCACTATTAAATCTTCTACAAAACCAGTGACACCCAGCTCCAACTCGTTGCACAACAGCTAGCAGCTCGTTCCAGTAACTAATAAATTATTTATTGAATAGTTTAATGTAATATAAGAGCAAATACAAGTCACCGGGTTGGGTGTGTCACGATGCGGTCATCTCCTTGATATGGGAAAGTTGGTCCGCTAAAAAAAAAAAAACAATCTATTCTCACTCAAAAATTGCAGCTCCTTAAATAAACCAATAAAGATTTACCATTTACCATTTACTCCCGTTCTACCCATTTGTTCCTAATGTAAGTAACGCCATATGGGTTATGTCATCACAGGCTCGCTTGAGGGCTTCTCGGAATTGTTCGAAGTGTGGTCTGGCTCGAAAAATCGCGAAAAGCCTTACGAAAGGTTCATCCCGAAAACAGTCGAGGATAGAGTAGATTGAACGTGACTTTTTCGAAATGTCACACTCACTATCCCTCTACCCTCGACTTGCCTGGCCTGTTTTCGTGCCGCGCTGTTCTTAGGCCTACTTATTTTCCCCCATATAAATACAATATATATATATACACAGTAATGCTCAAAAGTATTTCGTCTTGAGTCTATTCCCGAATCAATGCGGTTTGAAGTTTTAAAATGCTTTCTAATTGTTGAACATTTTTCGGTCCTCTAGTTCAGGTTCTTGCTTAACACCCAAGCAAGGAACTACACTCTTGGGTTCGATGTAGAGGGTAGCTAGAGTGTACTGCAGTGGGACGCTATGTGTACAGGCAGAGTGCTAGTCACCAAGTGAAGCCCGCTGACTCATCATTCTCATTTTATTAGTGCCTTCTTACATTAAACTAAGTGGGCCTCCCAGAGACCCTCGTTGCCAAACCTTGTGCACTATTCCGCCTTTTTCTCTCTGTAACGCTCAAGGACTGCCAGTTCGTTTGCAGGGTTTACGTTTCGTTTCAATTTAAGCGTCCTGCATTTGGACTGAAAATCACTCAGACTACAATATGCTAAACCTGTACACGCTTACCTACCCATGCATTCCTGCCGCACATATGTTCTGCTGTATCTTTAACTGGAAACGTTGACAGTGAACAACATTAAGAATTTTAACACTAATATTAACAATAATTTTTTATATGGACTAGATTCAAGATTAGTCATCACCTAATCTGACTGTGCTTACAAAAATCAAGACCGAGCCGTGTTTATTCAATGGCTACAGTTATATGTCATGAAAAGTCGAGAAACGGTTGCCCAACAATATGTGGTCTTCGTCAGCAATGGTGCTCATTTAGTATTTCTTTACCCGGATAACTCCAGTTATCCGCCTGGAAAAAATTCGATAAGTTTCTCCAGTATAGAGCGCTCTATTTCACTCCACACTGTTTCCATAGCATCCTTGAGTGTAGGAACGCTACCCCTGTCGGTTAATAGTCGATTTCTGCCCAGAGATGTTCAATAGGATTAAGATCAGGGCTCTGTGCTGGCCAGTCGAGCAGTGGAATCTCCTCTCGGCTCATAAACCGTAATTTTGAAGCCGACTTATGCGTAGGATACTTGTCGTGTAGAAACTTTGGCCACGAAGAGTAATGATGCCCTCCAGACAGCTGCTTAATAACAGGACACTGTTGTCCTAATCACGTGCGCCTTCATGTGTGCAGAAAATTCTACACTGCTCCAACGGACAGAAACACCCTTATCCGTAAGTGGCCTGCGTAAACAATAAACACGTCATCCCGCGCAGTCGTGCGCAGTGGTCGTCCATGTCGTCACTCGGCGTCCATATTGCCTCGTTGTTTGTATTTGAGCTACAATATGTATGTGGCAGTGATTTTATGCATGTCGAGTTGTTTACCTATTTCTTGCAAAGTGAAACCTGCTTCTCGAAGCGATGTGGCTCTATGCGAATTTCCAGAGGAAGCTCCGTCGTCTCTGCAATGGTTCTTCTTCGATGCTGTATCCGCTACAAATATGGTTACAGTTCGAGGTCAATGTATTTTACCATTTAAATGGACGAGGATGGACTTCGTTACGTGTTTACTTAAATCGATATATCCATACATGTCTGATACGATTTCAAGCGTAACACCGAACGTGTAATCAGGAGACCAACTGCTTTTGAAGAGCAACCGTTTCTCGATTTATCATAACATAGTCCTGTTAGCATTATATTAACACGACTCTATCTCAACTTTTAATGTACAGTCAGATTCGGCGATGATTACTCTTGGATTTAGTGTATAGGAAATATATTAATAGAAAACATGCTAAAACTTTAAACTTCATTGATTCAACAACGGACTTGGGAGTAAATACGTTTGAGCACTACATTATATCTCTATATATATCCTCATTCTGTTGCATCATTTTTGAACAGAAAAACCTGCGCTTCGCAAAGTTACAAGACGACACCTTCACGACCTAAAACTGGGAAATGTTCATTAGATATATGTTATGTATGTATATAGATATTAGGTTGACAAAAAAATAATAAGACACATATAAATTTCAATATCGGCTAAACTAAGTTGAAATAAAGATTTTTTTAGTATGAGCTAGAGGTGTGCACCTCTTTTGTTTAAACACTGGTCCCAGGGTTCTGGCAGCCTTCTGACGGCTAGGTATGCACCGTTTCAATTACCATTTATAACTTTGTTATTTAAGGCCTCTCGGAGTAAATTGATGTTTGCATACTTTTTGCCACCTACAGCCCTCTTTAATCGATGGAAGCAACCGTAGTCACACGCGTTTAAATCGGGAGAATAGGGGGGTGATGTCATCGCTCAATATTGTTGGCCTTTAGCGAGGACGTAATTTAATTGCTACGATGGGCCCTTGCATTGTCATCGAGCAGCCACACTTGGTGCTTCCTATTGCCATGCCAATTATTCATGAGTCCCTTCAAGAACTCGAGGTATCGAGGCGAGTCCATTTTTTCTTTTGGGCCCAAAATCTCGTAGTAGCAAATTCCGTTGAATTCCATGGCAAGTGGTACCATTACTTTTGACCCGAATCTATTTGGTACTGCTACCGCCATTGCCTGTTCACCTAGTCGCAGCCACTGTTTCACTTGATCTTTTCCGGTGCCCTATACAGGCTGACCCATGTCTCGCTCACTGCAACGGTATGGTCTAAGCCACTCCTTTGGTGCCTATATATCTTCAAATTATCTCGGGAACACTCCTCACGCATTTTCAGTTGGCCAGGATCGAGTTCATGAGGGACCCATTTTGCACTATTTTTCTGCATCCTCAGATACTTTTTAATATATCGACGACATGTTCCACGAGGCACGCCAATTTTAGCCGACAAAATCGTTAATGACCAAGCTCTAGTTTGCTAAAAACTTTTTCGCTTATCTCGATCCGTTCGTCGAATTGAGATTCGGGAAGGGGTGGGCGCCCTCGATGCTTATTAATGTCCCAGTAGATTTACCTAAGCTGCGCACACCAACGGCACACCTGTCGTCGATTCAGGGCATTATGGCCGTGTGCGCTATCCAGCCTTTCGATGGATTTCAGCTAGACATTTCTTCTTTTAAAACATAAACCTGACACTGTTCTTGAGAAAATTCAAGTCTGAGGGACCTGCTCCCTCGGTTGCCATTTCGGCTTTCACGCCGCCTGCTTGCTGATTGTTGTGTCTCACTACCCGCCAAATTTGAATTCAAACCGGCCAAGAATAAGAATTCGGCGCAAGACGACAGAAGTCTCATTATTTTCGGATCAACCTAATATATATATACAATGCACGACTAAATATGAAACACTGTGTTCTACGCTACGGTAATATTATACCGTATCCTCTTTGTACTTGTATATATATATATATATCGATCTATCCTCACAGGTGTTCTACACGATATCTCCTGAGTCGTTTTCGGTCGCTGTATTGGTTCATGAGTTCTTCATCATCGGCTATGATGTCTTCTTCAATATGGTTACTGCCGAACTGTCGACCCGTATCGTTATGCAGATTCGCTCTACGATGTACACCTCCATTCAGATCCAGTCGGCTGAGGCAGCCCAAGGTAAAGGTAACCAATTTTGCCTATTTGCATAGGGATCATTTGGTCATCTGCAGATCGCGAATTGTAAGCTTGTCTAGTCCATTGGCAGAGGATTAACCCTGCCGCTAAGCCTCTCCTGCGAAACTAGAAATACTCGTATGCTCTGAGTAATATGCGGGTAACATCTATCCGATGTCTTCCACAGAGTTAGGTATATTCTTACACCTAGTACCGTGGACGTTAAATGTTGGCTGGGAGTCAGCCAGGAAAATTGAGTTGAGATATATTCGCGCATATCTAAAATGACGTCGTACACGTGCCCATCTCTGCTATTGTGAAATCATAGTCGTCGTCGTCGTAGGTGTCTGATACAGATGCTATACCTTTCTATATGTATGCACGTACGTGCACCCCTATTGCGTCCCTCACCACAAAACGCTCTTTCAATCTCGTCGTTCCTTGCTCGCCGTTTACGTTCTCATTCTTTCTCTCACCCCATTGAAAAACCTTCTCTCTGTAGGCGGGTACTGTCTCGAACAGCTGGAGCTCACGGCGCATTGCACGACAGCCATGCCCTTGGGTATAGATGCCGCCGGCGTGTTTATTCACAATCGCGGTTTCTTTGTGTCAATGTGCTCGACGACTTTGACCTTTTTACTCATCTTATACCAGATGTCGGGTGACGTCAGTCGACGAATCACTGACGGGCTTATTATGCGACGGCAGTAGAGGACACGCTGGGAAGCAGCAGCAGAAAATGGCGAGGCGATCTGGTACAGTAAACGAATCGTCACTGATTCCTGGGGTCGCACACTTCCGCGATCTGAGAGCGGGCGGCCAACGGCAACGGCGATTGTGAGCATTCGTAGACAAATAGCGAAGGTTGCTTATGATCGAATCGAAGCCCCATCCCATATCGTCGGTGGGAGAGAGTTGAGAGTTGACCCTGGATAAACAAACCTGTTGTTTCATCTTTTTTTTACAACTGTGAACAGCACAACAGCGCACATATAGTAGGAAATTTATATTGCACCTTTGCTTGTATGCCAATAGGAGGTTGTGTGATCTTTTCATTCGTGAAAGAGAACCGCCTGAAGCATTCAAAGGAGAATCGACATCTCGTGCTATTTGTAAGGCCACCGTCGAGAAAAAAGGACAGCATATCATTCGAAGCACAGGTCGGAAATGGTGTCCGTATCGAGATCATATCGAGAGGCTGTAAGGACCTAGCAAAAGGAGAGCACTGAACGTGAAGATGATTCGTTACATTTCTGTAGATTAGTGTGAATGTGAAATTGGATTGTGATAGAATCGATTTCACCGTACCCACTCGTTATCAGCAGGCCAACAAGACTAATCGCTTATGTAACTAGATGTGTACCGATTTGTTGATCTTACACAGCCGCCATGTAGTATAATAATGACGGCTTGCAATTCGCTCGATTCTGAATGCTAAACGAAATGAGACACTTTATTCAAGGGTTATGTAAATAGAACACCTTCATTGAGTTTCTTGGTTATTCTTCAGTAAGACGGGTGCCATTTTTTCTCGGGCACAGCTGACCGAATATCTCTTCCAGCTCTGATACTTATTTCAAGCAATTTTTTGCATTATATTAGTTAGGAGTCAGTGGTCAAAGATACGTCTGTAAATATACGCTCGTCTCGTCGCATTGGTCCAGAATAATAAGAGTTGGTGTAAGCTGTACACTACGACGTTACATTTTGCTATTACATTAAACGTATACCGTATGAGTTCGAAATAAAAAGTTCCGTATCATACGTAGTTGTACTTGTTATTAAACATTAATAAAGGCACGGCAGAAGCTCGAATAGCCACACTCGGGCCGGTAGCCTGTGATATATTACATATACATAAAATCTTATTCGTTTGATCAAATGTACAAGATAGATGGATAGATTACCATCAATCGAGATTCACATGCCATATTATTGACATTTCGTTGGCCATATATATATATATATATATATATATATAATAGGATATATGCATCGAACGTTTGTGAGTGGGTGACATATCGTCTACATCCGCGATCAGTCTTGTTCCATGTCACACGAGAAGTTTCTATTTTATTTCTGACGGATTCGTTGGCCAAAATAAGTGAACCACTATTTTAGGCTTTTGCAGTTTGGTGTCAACAGACGAAGCAATCAATCAATGGAGACCGTCGCTAATAGCGCGGGCGACATCGAGATCAGGCGTCGATGAAGTCATATTCAAAACAATTTGGGACGCTAAACCTTCAAAGTACGAGCGTAAACGTGCACCACTTCGATGGCGTCACTGTTATTACCAGGTGATCTTTTTTTGAGGTATGAGGCTGGCGGCGAAAATCCATCATGGACTGGGCTTCACAGGTATTAGTGTGAGACCCTCTACTCACTGAACTGAGCCTTGAACTTCCTAAGATCTAGGCCGTAACTTAGGACGGTTCATCCTCTTGTCGGGTTCCCCACCTGTACAGGGGCGCTCAGTCACGTGCGGCATTGGACCGACGCTCTTCTTGTGAATATCCGACTGTGCGAGAGCAGACGTCATCCCGCTCTTGTGTTCCTTGCTTGTGAGACTTACCGTCTCCGCCCGAACCTTTAGCGGAGATAGATGACACCATGTTGTTTATGATAGCGCCTGTCATTTAGTTGTCGATTATCAGGAGCACTTTCCGCATGTCCAACAGTACAAGCTGAATAGCCATGACTTTCACTAACTCGTTGTGCAATAACGTGACCAGCCGAGCTCTTTGTAGCCCATCCTTTTTTCTGGGATTATCTCCCACAGGCCTCTCCCTCTGTTCCATTGTTCCTTGCTTCGAAGATACAGCTACATGACAAAGCCCCGGAGCCCGTTGTTCAGCGCCCTTATCAGCCCTTGGCCACAGTGCGTGGTCCTGATGTCGTCGAACGAACGCGTTACAGTATAAACGGGAAGCCGGCCTTTGTGATATTTTCCAGGTACGTCCGGATGTTCGGCATGATCCTTATGAGTTTTGCGGCTGTCTTTGAAGCTTCGGTTGATGAGTTATCTTTTTTCCATGGTATCTGGCCGTGTTAAGGTTGTTTTGAATGCTTTTTCCGCAAGTTTTAGCTGTAAGTTGGGGTAGTTTTTCCTGCCTGTAAGCACTATGGCCTCGTTCTTTGAAAGAACAAGGTGTTTCCCTTCATCCACAGGCCGATATTTTAGAAAGCCTGGTTGGCTGCAGCTTCAAATACGCGTGAATTGTTAGTTCTTTGCTGATATGGTGACTGCTAAGTCGTCAGGCTACCAATTCCACTCCGCTTGGGAGCTCTCGCAGCCTCAGAACGCCATCGTAGCCAGTGTCTGATAGGAGAGGGCCTAAGATGAACCCCTGCCGTCATTTTATAGTTCACATTATGACTATATATATATACCAGTTTTTTAGGTCGTTCGATACGAGATTGGGGTGTTCCTGCCCAATCTGCCCAATCTGCCCAACAGTGAAGGATCACTGTCCTGCCCAATCTGCCCAACAGTGAAGGATCACTGTCCAAGGAGAGCTGTTGAATGAGTACTTGACATCCAGTACAACTGTCAGACAGAGGTCCCGTTGTTTCACTGTTGAATTTCTAGCTAGTGACACCACCCTGGTTCAATGGCTAGTGGTTCGCCTCATGAACGGATTGATGTTTCCTGAACACATAGTGGAAATTTAACAGTACCACATAGTTCTCTATGATGGTCTCGAGACCCTTTGCAAACGCATCTAGGTCTTTGAGATTTTTTCTCTTTGGAACGAGGACCACTGGTTTCCAGCTTTTGCCTTTCGCCCACTATCATTCCCCCCTGAAGGGCATTTTCTTCCGTCTTGACGGGCCCCGGTTCTAGCTCTGTCTTCGAATGTTCCGACCGCTACTGTAGTTGCGTTGCCTCTTGCGGTTTGGGTGGTTCGTGAGGGGATATCCCTCGTGCTAGAGTTTTAGCCGATGCATATGTATATATATATATATATATATATATAAACACGTCCACACAACTGTAAATAGGGAGGATTCTAATTCTCCAGTACAGAACGCTGTAACCTTCCTCTTTCTGCCATGACTGCAGGACTCGGTTCTTTCTCTCATCTTTCGATTGTAACATTCTCCTCGACAAGTATGAGGAGAAGCTAATGTGGAGAATCTGTATGTATCAAAATAAATGTGGTGCAAATTTCTAATACAAATCATTTGTTATTTTTGTACAATACAGAGAGGGGTCCTGCCTATGCTGTCGATAGCGAAGAAGGTAATATGGTGGCTTCAACTGAATTGACATATCTCTCCCTGGCAGGCAGTTGCCCGAACAGGATTATATTGGTCCAATCCTAGGTCTCTTTCTCTCTACCGGTCCCTTCCTGGTGTTGAGGAAAACTGACCTGCTGATGCCGTTAAGAGCCGCTAATTATTTGTCAACGAAACCTTCCTCAAAATGCAATGCCATGGAATAATAACCTTTAAACAATAGCGTCTTCGCAAGGAGACACGGAGGCAATACCTTGTTCTGCAATACGTTACGTACAGATTTCTCGTGTTTGTCACGTTTGCCTTTGAACTGGTCTTTGGTTGAAATTTTTGAAGCATTAAATTAGAATAAAATTATCCGGATATACTTTTCTAACGCTCACTTCGAACCCGCACAAACCAATCGAGCATATCGCGATCAAACACACCTTTATATCAGATTGTCCAGCACCGCATTCAGCGTAACTTATACACGCACTTCGTTATGTTGTAATGCTTCAGCAGGACGAATTGACTGATACAGTGAGATACGAAGCACAGCAATTATCTATTTTTAGAAGATCCGGTCAACGATTGATTCTTTCCAGCCATTACTCGCTAGGGAAATTGTGCTTGCACTTAATAGCCGCCCCTTCGGTATAATTTAGTATGCGCATATGGTTATTCGGCCCGTTCGTTTTCACCCAGAGCCATATATGCATATCCCGAAATTTCCTCCTGATAGGAAGTACCCTCACGTTCTCACATAAATTACAGGGTGAGATGCGGCGAACCTCAGAACCTCAGAGGTCCCGTCGCATGCTTAGAAGGAATACAACAAAAACTAGTACGATGCTGCACTATATACGGCATATATTCATTGAATAGACTCCACTTATCATGAGGTCACAATCGAAGCCCCTTTGTAATTGAGGGTATCTCGTTTTTTTTAATTGCCTTTAGCGTTTGCAATCCGTGTTTCCCTGTTAGGTGCTAGCATTGTAAGATTTATTGAAACACGTATATAGAGGCATGTTCTTATCTCGTCATGCTACTTGAACATCCAAGCGCTCAGACAAGACTTCTCTCACCCCTTAGTGCGGTTCAACACGTATGGAAGATAACCGCGACATCTCAATTGAATTCGGTCTCGAGTATGGAGCCTATATTACACAGATATATACAAAGATAGTAACTGTATTTATTAGTGGACTCTCGTCATTTGCATGGAATGTATACATATGTGGTTTTTGGCTAGTTTTTCTAATGGCGGGAATCTTTGCCTGAAAATTGTGCGTATCCAACGGAGAAGTCCCGCAATGTCTCTCAAATGGGTGTCATTGTTTTATCGACATATCACAGTTTGGAATAGCGACACAAATTTACAACGCGAATTGTCGAGATGTGGGCCAAGTAGAAATAGGGGTCACATCTTTGCATTTCACCGCAAACAAGCAATACTTGGAGCAATATATGCAGTTCCTCAAAAGCACAAGGGTTGCGACACCGTGTCCGCATCTTCACAGAAATTCTCCCACCTTACAGGTAAGGCATGTTTATTTTATTTTTTTAAGAGAACGTCGCGTTGTATAATTGCAGTTCTGTTAATAAATCACAATTGAATAATACCAACGTCGAATTGAATCTCATTCATACTCAGTCACCGCTCTCATTTTCTTTAAGAACAAACTCTATTTAAGGTATAGACACGTTGTCGTCGGCAGTTGTTAAGCATTAGGCGTAATCTAATAAATAATTTTTAAGGCGCACGAGGGCAAGCACACTCCACGTGCCCTTTAAAGATTATTTAGTTTTCGCCATTCACGGTTTCGAATCCGATTCCCGGGTTAAATGGCGTGATAAGCGGCCCCGCTGCCGCCGCATCAGTGAAATACGGGAGGTTTTATTCAATCATTCACAGCTGCGGTTGACAGCAGAGCTGCCTAATAAACGTGTCAGTGTCCGTGTTCACTTAAATTGAGTTGAAAACGATGGGAATATATCCGAAGACTGGGGCTCCATAATGAAATCCGCGATATTCCATAAACATAACGTAAACGATGAAAGCCGATTTTATGAAAGATTTAATTAATCTGTTCACTTATTACAAATTAAAGAAAATAACTAATATCTCAACGACTAAATCAAAAATAAAATTGTCTTTAGTGCCCAAACTGTAAAACCATCCAAAATTATTATAAATCTGTATGATATGACTCGAAAAGTTAAATTCATTTTATCTGAAGCATATAACATAATCACATATCTCAGTACTAACGAAATGTATGTGAACACTAGTAATAATGAAACGTAAGGTGCATGTCTAACAGATCAAAACCCCTTGTCCTCAACCTGACGAAGCGCGAGGTCTTCTCCTTCGACCTCCGGCGCTTGCTCCTGAGGTACCGCCTCACTCTGAAGTCGTCACTTGAGCTGGTCGGGGCCCTCTTTACGGACGAGGCCATAAGGCCCCTCCTCGACCGTAGCCTCGAAAGGACTTTGATGCTTGACCCACTGCCCCTGCTGTAGGCTCACTAGGGGCTCTTCCTCCTTCGATAATCTTTCTCGACGGCGCGGACGCAGTACGCCCTTACGACGATTTTTAACCTGCCGTTTTCTTAGGCAGCGGCGCCGTAGGCTACCCTGCTCGTCAGAAAGCCTCGGTGACCTCGGCATCCCCAGTGTTCACTGCCGCGGCATTTGCTACGTCGACTCAAAACTGACTAAGCTCGCCTCTGCGGTCGACCGGGATGATGCGGGGGCATGGTTCCACACTCTGCAGTTCTCGTCCCTTGGAACTGCCTTCGATGGCCTCTCTCTCCCTCCGCTTTCGTGTGGGCCCACGCCTCGAGGTCACTGTGGTTGCGTTCCACTGCTGCGACCTTCACGATGAATGGCCACGACGGCCTATCGTGCGAGCGCAGCGGCGGTCGCCAGCCGCGTCACTCGATGCTTAATGACACGCTTCTGAGGGTAAATGGTCACATGAACACAAGAATACTGTGTCAGAACCTACCTCTGCCGTTTCAGTTAGCTACCTCCAAGATGAATTCCCCCTTGTAGTTTATGACAACAGTGTCGCGTGGCACCGTTGCCTCTCGGTTTGTCCAGAAAAGCCGACGAAAGGTTCCGCTCGATAAAAACCTGCTCCTCTACAAATGCAGTTCTCTCGTCCATGAGCTCAATCCAACTGAACGTCTCAATTTTGGCTCTACCTTCTTTGTGTACATATGGAACAGAGCGGTCGTTTTGCGAAAGGCTGTTTGTCGTTACCAGAAATAGCTTCACCTCGTATTCGGTTCGTTCCTTCCTTCCCGCGCGGTACACTAATGATTACGAGAAGACAAACTCCGAACAGGGGATGGAGGAAGACAGAGAGAGATCTTCCGTCGCTCCGGAGCGGATCAACGCGAATAGCGCGCTAACAAAAAAGCGACCGCTAATCAACATGGGTGTTAGGCTGGCGCAGTAAATGGAAAGGCGTACAGCATCCAATACCTGTCCATGTGGACGTCTGCAGAAATTCTGCAGGATATACCCTTACAGTAAACTAATGAGCGCCGGTGTTTCGGTGCTCTGAAGGGAGGAGCACGTTTTTGTATATAAATAGAGATTTAAATAGATAGAGAATTGTATCGCGGCAACACGCATGTGGTGACTTCGGTTCTGGAAAAATCTTCCATTCTAGGATTAGATATTAAGTCCAGCCCTCTAATCATCGCGTGACTATGATCACTTTTAGAGCCTAGAGCATTGCCGGGACCCTGCGACCTTACCTCTTATCGTAAAATGATTTGAAGATGGATGGGCACACCCGAACAATTGCTGCAGTGTAGAAGTCGACCAGTTTTACCCATTGGAGGTTTTTTTTTTCTATTTTTTGAGGGGTTTTTGGGGTGCCTGATGCGCATGCGTCACCCAGCCAATCGTGGGCAACCAGTGGGTGTGAAGTGCAGGATAGGTTTTTTCGTCGTTGCTTTCTTTGTCCGTCCATTATTCTTTTTGTTATTTGTCGGCACTCGATTAGTTTTATTCTCAGCTATAGCTTCATAATTTCTCGCTCTTAGCTTGGTCTATTTCATGTATTCTCGTTGCATCCTGAACCTGTGGGTGTGTTTCAGCGAAGTGCTATATATGTCACAAGCTGTTGGGTTTGTGCCCTGTTTTTTTTATTAAGCCTTCCAGTTTGTTGTTTTATATTTTTTACTTGCAGTTCCTTAAATAAATCAATAAAGGCTTACCCTTTACCCTTTACTAAACGATTGACGGATTGATCAGTTTAGTTTATGTTCATTCAATTTGTATTCTGAGAAATTCTGAGTAGATCTTATTCTGAGTATATTGTGACTGTTCCCTGATCCGGGTTGATGTGGTAAACATACCATCACTACCATTTAGGTTTATTGGATACAAAATAGTTATTATTATTTTGAAGTCTTTAGTCAGTTCCATTTGTTGGAGAAACCTTCTTGCTATTGTTCTGTTTCTACCATATAAGCTCTATTTACGAAAACAATACAAAGCAAATTCACCTTTATTATTAGGAGTCAAGGAAGACAATGGTGGAAATTTAATGTATCTCGTTTCTTTATATTCACTTACGCTGTTCACTTGAGTTTACGCTGTTCATCCTGCCGCTCGATGACGCCGGACTCGTCTCTGATATGCACGTAGTGGTTCACTCGCCGTTGCTTGTCCTGAGTTAATTTCAAGGGTGTGCCGGTTGCGGATTAGGATTTTGTGCGACACGCAAATGGTGATTCTCATTGCCGTCCAACCTCCTGGTAAGACCGTGTTACGGCCATCAAACGGTGACCCTAGGACTCGGAACCGGGTTCAAGGCTAGACACTGGGCCGTCGAAACTACGCGCGATCCGTGCTACTGTTTGTCCATACTGGGAACGGACAGAGCCAACTAACTGCGCACACCAGCACGTATAATATGTAATATCGTTGTACAGATATTTCCTTTATTTTTCGTCGTTGAGAACGAAGTGCACAGACCTGTTAGCTTTCTATCCCAAATAATAAGGTCGCTTTTTCCGCAAGGGGCCACCTCGCCCTTCTCTACCCACAGGCGCGCATTGATTGCGCTGCTTGGTTGCAGTGCTTTTGAGCGACAACAATGTCGCACTGGCAGCGGAAGCAGCCTGCGTACGGCTGGCAAAGACTTACAGTTGTCGGACCCATTAGCCCCACTGGAACTCCACCTTGTTGAAAAATTGAGCTCGTTGTCAACGTTGCCGTACGCGCAGGCGTGCTCCGCCCTGATTCAGACGTGAGGGGCGTAAGCCACGCATCGTTCGAGACGGGAGGAAGCTGGAAGCCCACGTTAACGTTATTGCGTTTGCAATTTCTTCTTCATCCAGTCATCACGAGCCCTTTATGTTTATGTAGGTATTGTTGTCGTTTAGAGGACACATACTTCTCCATGTTGTGAACTGTCCAAGTAGACCAACTGCTGCCGAACTAATCAAGTAACGCAAACGTGCTTCTCCCTATCTCCACAGTTGTGAAGCGGCTACAATAATACAATATGTATAGTTAGTATTGAACTATCATATCGTAGTAAAGTAGTCCGCTGTTCCATGACACGATATCATTCATGGCGGTCTTCATCAGATATGCTTGACAGGCAGCATGAACTCGGGTGACCTTCAGACAGTTATTTCTACCATTTTTAAGTGACCCGAAGACGTCCAGCGTAACAAGCGAACAGAAGTGACAACATGTATTTATAATATATGTTCAATCATCGTATTCCCAAAAATAGGCAGCGTTTTGTTTTTATATATTCGTATCATATATAGTATCTGTCCCAAAGCTACCGCAAGGACCAGGCCTGCTTTCGTATAAATCAGCTCCGGGACGTACAAAAATCGTTTTGGACACCCATTTCTTAAAGACGACTAAGCGAATCGCCTCTTGCTACCGAGATAACAGATAGCTGCACTTTTCTGATTTGGGATACCGTCTATTGTTCGGGGTGCTTCGTTTGGAGTTCACACAACGCAAAAAGTGTTCACTTCTATTATAATATTACAAATCACGACTCTTTGCATTTCTCACAATAGGTGAGTTGGACTTGGGGGAGTGCCCATTGTGGATGTTGGAGAAATTACACCAACGGAAAAATGCATTAAAAAAAAGGTAACAATGTTATTATTGTTACTATATTTACTTATTTGCTTAAATTTATCTTGTGTTCCTTGCTCTGGCAAAATTCGCAACATTAAATTGGAAAATTTTGTCACAATCATATAAATAAGGCTAATCGTTTCCGGATGCACCGCAATTGTCAGAGCGTTTTCTTGTTACAGCAGGGTGATCCATAGTAAAAAAAAGAAAAATCCTTAGAGCCGTTTACGAGCTCGTAGCCAAAAACACAACGAAGGTTTTACATGCTTTATATTAGTGCATGAACCAGATTTTTCCCTATTGTCAAATGTCATTTTGATTACATTATACACATATTCGTTAGCCCAAGCCAACATACGAAAAATCATTATAGAAATCACTTGATCCGCCTTCGAGATTATCGGCCTCTACACGTTGTACGTCATGCACTTCCGAGCAAAGCATAGGATAAAACTACTGTTCAGCAGGTTTGCGTCTGAGACACGTGTCGCTATCGATTCGATCATTTTACATTTATCCATCTACCTCGATACATTCGCACAGAGATTTGTTTTCGACCGACAATCCACCAGTCCTTGTCAGACGCTCACCCTGGAACCCGACAGCTAAGCGTTGTGGCTTGCGTTTGAGGTTGTAACCAGTCTGGATGGGGGGTACGCGTATTTCCTTGGCCCTCTATAGCAGATTCTGTTTCTCGTGGATAATATGTATATCCGATTCCCTGAAGGTGGGGTCACCGAGGGGTTAAGGGTCTTTCACTTAGCTCTATAGTCGTTGGTGAACTCTAGATTAACTTCTAGGGTCCATGATTCTACGTCGCTCTTTGGAATTCTCGGTGGATAGCCTGTTATGTTCATATATATTCGAACTTATCTATATATATATATATATATATAGAGAGAGGAAGCCTCTGGAGGCGACTCCCCTAGAAATGATGAGCTGCAGTGAATTTGTGTAGCTACATTCTACACCACCGAATGCCTGTTTACGATGACCGTTGTGACGTGTTTGCATAGCTAGTTTTGAGCTCAGTTTTAACGATAACGACTTCGATCGAAAAACGAATCTAATGATATTCCCTTATTTGGCTGCTACTCGAGGTGTTCGTCCGTATTATGGGCGCATAAAGTCGTAAATAAAGTTGCAAAAGAGCCCGTCGGCGTACTCACTACAGTAGGCTCTCCAACTGGGATTATATCGAACCGCATGACAACGCGCTAGAACTCTCCTGCAGGCGAGCTAATTGTTGCCTTTACGCTCCGATGATTTCTCTAATCTGAATATTGATGAAGGAGGTAAGTGTGCTTCAGAGGTCCGACAGTTTTAGCATCGCAGTGGCTCGGATAGATTGTTCAAAGGCCAACCGGAATTTAGCTAGTTTTCTAAATGTTGAATTATATTACTTTGTTTCTTTTATTTAATCACTCATCGTTGGACAGGTATGTGTCAGTCCACGCCGCTTTAACCTGCTTTTTTATAGGTTTTCATTAATTTAACTCAGTTAGGCAACTTTGAAATGAATCTAAACATGCCAATAAAGTCGTCCGTTCACAAGCCGAGGCTCTGCAATCTGCAATTTTCGGATCGAGCAATTGCGTCCAGCTGACCTTAATATTTGTGTCATACAAGGTAAGTTTTATATTTCAACTTAACAATTGTTGTTGTTGTTGTTTTAGTTGGCTAAGCTCAGCCACTGCTTAGCATACACCCAATTTCAGGCATTGATTATTAAGAAAAGTAAGCGGCGAGCTGGACACAAACTTGAGTATGTTGTTCATGACACGAGTGTTGGTTAGGCGACTCCAAAATAAATATGCAAACTTTTCCTTGGAACGCGCTTAGATCTGTCTATGAAGGGCTGAAACTATTTCCCCATATTGCTATTTATTTATTCAGGAAAAATTCTGCAAGGGCCACCTCGGGGCGGGACCTTTCGAAGCTTCCGAAGCGGCATTTTCCGCGCCCACCTTCGAGCGCAATGTTAACAGTTAGTACGGATGTTGCAACTGCAACGCAACGAACATTTCGGGTTCTGCCTTTTGCGAATACAATGTAATAACCACCCAGACCTCTATGGATAATAGAATAGTTGGCACTCCCACTTTCGGATTAGCAATCCCAAGCAAAGGCTCACCCGCACCATTGGCGACTCGGAGAACTCCTTCCGCGGGTGAGGTCGTTCACTGTATCTATTTGTGCTAAGTAGTAGGTTTGCATTTCGGAGCAGTATGCCAATAAACCTCTTCCATTGGCGCGCGGCTGCGAGCAGTCTCAATATCGAGATCCGCGAGGTTCAAAATGACTATCTTCTCAATTTGCTTACTACCACTATTTCCCACTTATTGCTCGCTCGAACCGAAGCCAAAAACGAAATCGCTACTTGTCTAGACATATATGTGTCTGCTTTCAAAAACATGCTCCACGAAATGGCGTAACGAAGATCTGGCGTTTCCTCATAGTTTGGACTTGGACCCTTTCCCACTTTTAACTGGTTCAGCTGAATAATGATCAATGATGGGCTACTTTTCTTACATCTTGCGAAAACCCTCATCTGTTTCCAACAGTGCACGTTTTACCCGGCAACTCAAACCGATGCCCAGTCCTGTTTTTGTATCTTATGCCGCACCTGCGCAGGCACGTTGGCTACATCCTGAACGACATAAATCAAATTAATTAGCGCTACCGCCGAGCGATCTCTTTCTCTCGGTTTCTATAGAAGCATTAGCACCAAATGCGTACACATTATACAGTCTTAACATAAGCAGCCATAATAGCATACTAGTCGACCTTCGCTGGGTTGGGGCAACGATTCAATTTCAGCCGGTCATTGCAGCGGAACGATCCGCTGCAATGAACGCCGATATATTCATATCAACGTTGGGCACTCATGCAGATACCTCGAGAGACACAAGAAAGCTGTGAATTCGCTTCGCGGTCGATACACAGTATAGTTCAGGGAAAATCCTACTATGATAATTTATAGATAGCAATACTGCGTCTGTATATCACGCCTATGGCATGGAGACGTCCTTGAAGATGACAACCACCGCTTGATTCGGTCTAGTGAATATCAACGATATCCCTTTGATATATGTAGATACTCGATATCGTACAATCTAATACAATGTCATAATGATACTAATTATTAGTATTGTTACTATTATCATAACGTGAGAATATATATATATATATCTAGGAATATATACCTTGCGTATTAGTATCACACCCTAGTTCGTACAGCATCGATACTCGTGTGGTATCTACATATGACCCGGCTTCAAAAGGAACTCAATACTGAACATCCAAACGAGGTGAATTTTGGTGGTCCCTAAATCTACCGCTATTAGTAAAATGATTTGCAACTATAACATGGTTTTGAGCTGATACAATAACAGGTTACCTAAAACAAGGTAGTCCTTCAATATATAGAAAGTAGCACAGATCCGACTTAAAAGTTCAAATAAAAGGGGTTCGCTTAACCAAGTTCTGGGCTATACGAGACACTTATTTTGATCCGGCACTTCGTGTATGATCAACTTAGTTTAATCAAGTTCAGGATGTTAACACGTGACCCTTTGTCGCAGAGCATCTATAATCAGTTTGAGATAATAGCTACTAATGGCCACAATAGTGATCAAGCTTCGTTCGAATGAGCTCGTGTTATCTCGGCTAACCCTTACATACGCTTTTTGTAACACGCTCTCGGTACTGCTGAAGGATTATTTCAAAGACCGTTCGGTAGTGGTTCGTTCCACTGTGGCTTCGATATCTTATTTATTATTTCTACTTATTTTATTTATCTACGGGACATTCTCCATTTCTCAGCACCCTGAATCGTTAAGATCTAATGAGTGATGACACGGCCCACACACTGGTAATGCTCCCCAAGGCAATGCGCCTAAGCTATCCAGATAAGCTATTAACCACCTACGCGAGCTTCCAGACCTGTCTCGAATACCCGTCAACAGCATGCTAGTTAGCTCAACTTCTCGTATGGTTTACTCACTGGTATGGTTTATAGCTACGCGATGATACCATTGAGCGTCATTTTGTATATTGTGTATGTTTTTTTAATATAATATTAATAACATTAGAATAATAACATAATGCAATATTATATATGAATACACTAGAAGCAGCAGCCATGGTGGTCTGGAATGATCTGATGTTGTGTTTTCTCTAAATCTGTTTTCTAATAATTGGTAATGTCTGGATTACACACACACATGCTTTACCATTGAAGTTTGACCATTAAGGTGCGTTTAAGCAAATAAAATCCATGTTTGAAATTAAATTCCAACTATCATTGTTGCTGATAGGGTGAACAGATCTATGCGCGACATGTCGGAAGGAACCTCGGAAAACGCCTATAACATAACATTGGCCATAGCTGAGGCGAAAAGTGTACCCGACTGACAGTTACTTAGAACCAAAATACTGACAAAGGTTCTGCTAATGTTTCTTCTACAAATGATAACGTCCGCAGAAGATTGTGTGAACGAGTTTTATCCTTTCCTTATTGTTCACTTCAAATAATACACCGAATAGCTACGTCGCTAATCTCTACTTATTTTTAATGGTGTCAAAACCATTTTTGGGTACTTTTTTTTGTAATTTTCTACCGCCTCATGAGGGTGCAATTATGCTTCGCGGTGTCGTTCGAGTCGAGCTGGCACTGCTATTCACGCAGTGTTGCGCTGGTGACACGGATCAGTTTCTTACAACACGGCGGTAAAGACACTAGATCGAGCTGATTAATCTAAAGATGACACGAAGCTGAACAGCCACAACTACCGATCGTACGAGACATTTCTCCTTCAACCGTTAGTGTTAGGTACGCTAGCTTTTTATATATTGCCCAGACCACACGGATGACTTGACGCGCAAAGTTGATATCCGCACGTGGTCCGAGTTCTCAATCAGTCGTATTACCTGGCGACCGGTCGTTGTCCGGCTTTCTCTAGTTTCCCTTTGGAGATTTGCCTTGTGCCGACTCGCTCGAGGGGATTCGATCTCGTTCAAATCCTGACTTACTTTCCACCTTCTCCCATCGAAAACTCGATTTCACTGTTGAAGAAGTTCACACGCTTCTTCAGTCTATTCATACGAATAGGAGAGGACTTAAACTGCATAAACTGGCTTCCATTTATAAGAGAATTCTTTATTATTCTTTTTTTTGTCTCAGAGTCACCAAATCCCTATAGCGTACAATGGAAGTAGTAGACTTGAGTCGTCGTCGAGTTCCGCCGGGTAATTTGAGGGCGACGCTGATGTAGGTATTTGGCGGGCCCATCAGTAAGCGCCAAGGATACTACTACAGAGAAGGACTCCCTCGCTCTACCTCGCGCACACTCTTCCATGATTCGGGGAGACTGACGGCACATTCTGCTTGCGCGACAACACATGGAAGTCGGAAGGTCGAGTCTAATCCCTGATTCTTGAGGGCGATCACGGTAGTCTTAGAGAATTACCATAGAGGTGTTGCATTCGTATGCGTCTTGAAACCGGGGGGGGACATGAAGGTACATGGGTTCGATCCCCACCGTTGCATAGTTGCATTTAGGGGTCTGTCTTACAAAGTAATGTAAAAGCAATACTGTGGATGTAATGCTGGCTGCTGAGAGTCACGAAAACATAGATCCCTACACTCGAGCACATCTGGCTCACACAAATTCTCAGTTGGAGTTCTAGTGAACACTAACTGAGAATGTGCGTGATACTAGATACCAGTGTTTTTGTCCGGTGTACGCCCGCTTGCTGGGCACTCGCGGTCTCAAGTCAAACGATGCGACCCAACGGGTACATTTGCCTCAGACAAGAAAGTCTTGGATTGATTACCAACAGAATCTCGAGTTCGTTTGGAGCATGATCACTGAGCTTAATACACATCACGCAATTTTGGTTCCAGCTTGAGCAGAGAAGACACGTGCGCCGATATGGGTAAATTTCGAACGTAACTACTACTTTAGTACTTTCTAGTAAGAGACCTGACTGGCCTATGTGTAAACCTGAATACGTACATGACTTGGCATAGAATAAAGTTGGCAGTAAACACGCTCATTCGTCAAGCTGAGTCAAAAACAATATCCATAACTCAAATCACTAATATTATGCTTGGAGCGCTTTAATAAGCTTCTTGAAGCCAATATGGATCTCTCAAACGTCATCTGTCTCTCGTTAGTCAATCCTTGCAGGGCGGTTTACTAGTGAAAACCGATAGGTTGTGAGAACCCGCACGCTCGAATTCGTTGTCACACAGTTGGAGGTAAAGGAGGAAGGAATTTTGCTGGTACGAGAACGTGCCGTTGCATAAGTGAATCAATGGTTTTTAATAGCTCTCAACTGGAAGATGCTTGTGGATGCACGCTGGTGTTCAGCAATAGCTGGTGCGCGGAAGACCAAGATTAGCTACCACTGGGTTGACCGTGCACTATGAGCTCCCGAAAAGGAATCGAGACAGGGCTCGATTCTATCAGTTTCTCCGTTGGCTCCGGATACTCGAACCGTGCACGTGTGATCAAAGAAACACTACTTATTAGAGGTACTGCGTGTAGACTACAACTGCAACTGCCCTTGTAGTACTTTTTGTGCACTCTAAACACGTGTCTGCCTGCAATAACAGCTCATATTTCCTGCCCACTTAATGCACAAACGTGTAGTCGATGTAGACTACGTCTCCCATCAAGGATTTTAATCCGCGACCTCCATCGTCGGAGGCAGAGGCTCAATCTTTAAGACTGTTGTCTATACGACATACGACTTGAACCCGCGACTTCCGGTGCTGGAGGCGGAGACAGTGAGTTAGCTTGGATGCACTGATCGCGCATTATCAACCTTGTGGTCTGGCCGCAGTCTACCTTGTCCGAATTTTTTTTTGTTCATTGTGCTGTACCCCCGTCAATACGTTACTTCGCATTAGCTCCGCCTCTGCTATACAGCAGCGAGTGCGAGGTACTATCTTAACGATAGGGTTCATCCACGTTACGTTGCGAGTATAGAATTAAATGGTTCCAATGGCCTTAACGAAGCTGGCCAATGGAAGAACGTTAAGGTCCATTTGTGTGCACCCAATTCGTGCGGATTCAATGCGACTCGGGCAACAAAAACCTGCGGCGAAGAGATACAGAGCGAAATAGGATTTGTACTCAAAGGAACCACCTCAATCTGACTAATTATTCATTCGATTTTGAAATGTTTGCGCAGGTACACGACACTGCTATCCAGTTGAGTAATCTAATTAACAATCGACGCTGAAACCTGGACACGCAATCTAGGTATTACTACCTCAGTTTACATAAGCTTTCGAATTAAATTCAAGATATGGGTAAACTCCACGCATAAGGTATCCAGGTATCCGGGGACACATGCCTCGGACTGTTTATGTGAAAACGATAGCACTGCACTCTGCCCTTCGTCCCAAATAGAATTTCGAACAATCTGTCGAATTAGTTAATTATGATCGGCAAGGAATCACGATAGTGCTTATTGCATAATGCAAGGTCTGTCTCAAAGACACGTCACGGGAGTGGTTCGCATATGTAGCAGAAATCTGAGTATGTTTCAGGGCCGTTTTCAGAAGGAGTAACCAGAGAGCTTTCGCGCTGCGACAGCCCTAGGAACGTATTTCAAGATTGGAAGACCTGTGATAGTCGCTATGGCTTCTTGGCTACTACCTTCCACGAACGGGGATGAGCCAGCCATTATGGAAACGTATTTATTTTACTGTTGCCAAAGACAATCGTTCATGACTTATTCTCGCCCATCTCTGATCTTTTAAATAGATAATCAAAAGTTGTATAATAATATTAGTGAATCTAATCGTTCTGCATATTACCATAAAAGATGTTGTGAAATTCTCATCATCATGCATGTTCCTTTCTCAGAAGTCATTAAGGAATCCAGTCTAATGTTGATTGTCAAACCATTGTGTTGACTCTAACATCATTATTTGATTTAGTTCATGACAAACCTCGAGACTCGCATACGATGATGGATTGGGACCTGAAATTACCGAGGACGCCGTTTTCGCTTCGTAATTGTCCACCCTTGTACAGATATCCCGAACATTGGTACGAGGGAATTAGCTCTTCCAGGGTTGCCCAACTGAGTTAGTATTTTCTCCTCAGATAACTCGAACCAGACAGAACTGGCTGGTCTCCATAATAGCTGTCTCCAACAACAAAATCTCTGCTTCATCTTCTCGCCTGCCAAGTTCTCAGAACGCACCTTACTACAACCAGCGTGAGGCGCTAATTGAAGTCTCCAACTGCGTTCTTGCCTGGTGATGTTGTTGCTGTTTCTGTTTGTTATTGGTCTCTTGGGAAATGGAGGTCAAGCGCACTCCCAAGATCGATGCTGCAAGCTGTGCAAGCTATATCTATACTTGGTAGCCATATTTCGTTAGCTGTAGTGTGACGCTTAAAATGAAAGAAAAACAATCGTCACTTACCCGAATGACGGACAGCACTAGCATAGATTTTGTATCATGTCAACGGATGGGACTATCTCATGGATGGAATCTTGTGAAGACAGGCATACATTTTTCTCAGGCCGAGAAAACGAAAGGATTCCTGGCAGAATCATTTCTGATTATTTCCTCTATGATTTCGTGGAACAATTTTCTCAATGTAACAACAACGTTACACTGTTATTTGCTCAGTATGCAGCGTTACATGTTATATGCTCAGCAAGTTGAGATGATATTCTCATGAGTTCCTCCAACCAACTTTGAATGAAAGCTAGTCGTAATATGCTGTTACATTAAAAGAAAGGGCTATTAAAGAAATTACGCTGAGAAAAGAGTAGGTCCGAGAATGTCAACAGAGAGTAAATAAGTGAAAGCTTTTTAAAGCTATATATATATATAACGACAGTAGTAGTCAGCGATTAACAATGGTAATCTTCTCCAGGTAGTTATTCCGGTGTTGTAGACTTAATCATATCGCTAACTCGGAGACTGCGAACGAGCACGCTAATCGTAATTGTATTTAGATGTCAGACGAGCCCTAAAACCCTTAATCGTCGGTGTTGTTGCGTTAAGCATGACATTTACTAATACCGGCATGAAGTACAACCCTGTGACCACGCTGTTGTGACTCGTACTTTCATTGGAAAGGACAGCGCTTTTAGGCCCCGTGTTCTTCATTCGCAACGTGTTAGGAACTCATGCTTCCTTAGACGGCCACGCTAAAGTCAAACCATCTCTAAGGACTTCTAAAAATTGTGTCACGACACTCTATCCTATGCTGGAAAGACGGAAACCCAATAATGCCACACTCAATCAAGGTAGACAGCTGTCCTGACTCAAATATATATATACGAAAAAAAAGACGACGGTTTGCTTCAGTCGTCGAGACTTGACCGAATAGCCTATCCCTGGAGACTCAACGAGATTCTTCCGCAAAGACGCCGGAAAGGACGCCTTTGCACCTTAACATGTTCCAGCTCGCACCTGTTCTCCGAAAACGAAGCAGCAGTCTCTCCCTAAATCTAGTGCTAACAACTTGAATGGAAACGTTAGAAAAAACCACAAACTTCGAACTTGCCCTCGGCATCAGAAGACGAAGACAGTTCCCCGCCGGTACAATTCGAGAATGTACCAATTTGGTCCGAACTGAAAAGCCGCCGGTAATTCGCAGACGGCCACCGCATCTGCTAGCGCGCCGTCACCGACAATTGTTGACACTGGAACTCAATAGCGCTCCCTGTGAAATGAGTAAAAGGCAGGAAAATTCGTGCAAACGATTGCATATTGACACTAGATGGACTCGCCGACGAATTACCTCGGCTATTCACTGCACCTGCAGGGTGTTCATCAAGTCGCTGTATTCGCGCATTCTCGAAAAAGGCGCCTATTTCTTCCGGGCTTTCAGTTTGTTCCTGATCATTCTTAGTTCATAGGGTACCGCAACCATGTCCTGCTGATGGCAGCTGAAAACCGCCACTAATGAGACAGAAGCATGGGGAAAGTACATCAATTGTTCTTTTTTCTGTCGCTCGTTGCAGACTAACTGCATGACGACGCTTTGGTTATACTGGAGTTTCTTCAGTAGGGTAGTAACTTGTTGAATTTACGTGGTAGAATGTAATGTGATGTTCCTGGGTGCTCTTTTGCTTTTGCAAGTATTATGCATGTACGACTGCATCAATGGTAAATCAAAGTTGTTCACTTATTGAAATTCAAGGCTACAATCTGACTGGCTGTTTATATAATGTGGGGGGTCCTCAGCGCTAACAATCCTCTAGTAACTATACAAGTCCAGATTGGCTGCTTTGTCATGGAGACGCCACTCTCCATCGAAGACTTAAGACCTCGTGGTAGCTTGCCTGTGACGGTTGCCTTCAACACCAAACTCAAGACGTGAAAACCGAAATTTGCCGAGGTCGATCCCGACTGCTACAGCACTGGGGCGACGAGTGATCATGCGTGGAAGGGATTGAAGGGATAGGCCCAATCGTTATGTTGTAACTCGCTTCGCGTTGCTGCCACCACACACATCATGTCAAGTTCCCGAGCAAACATAGGCAGCCTTGTTATCTGCGTTGTACAATGATGCTTGCGCCTCAGCCCTCATTCGAATGACAGATTCAATCTAAGTATCTGTTTCTACGTGTGTATCTATGGGGATCCTAACCACCAAATGACCCTACCGTATGCTCGTGCCATTTTACCAGCAATGCCAGTTGTACTATCAGATATTGTAGTCCATACTATGGGATATTGTAGTCCATATTATGGGTACTAGCCATAATATTTGTCATTTTCATCCACCTTCCAAAAGTGACCAAATTAAATCAATGAATGGATGAATGAATGAATGAATCTTCTGTATATTCCTGTCTCCATCATCCCTAACATCACATCGACAGGAAGCGACCGGGGGCAGAAAAGACAACGTGACTGTTTCTCATACCTGTTCTAGTTTACAATTCACATAAGCCGTTATCAATTAGCTTGCAACTCTAGCAACTGGCCACCCCATTATCTTCGCGTAATTTTCCGAAGACTATCTAGGCCTTAACTGGACATCTGTTCAACAAAATAATAAAGAGGTATTTTTTGTGCTGAATGGACGATTCCTCAGTAACCTGACTTTCTGTACGGGAACAGTCTACGATTCGATTTAACGCCCCTGCGAGGAACGCTGTTGTTCCTCCATATTCAGGAGTTGTGTCCAATACATCTCGCTCTCAAGTAGTTGCAGTGATATTTGAAGAACTCGGTGACCTTGAACATCAATCGAGATCGCTTAGCGCGGAAAAGGCACTGAAATAGATTGACCTGTGAAAGAGTGCATCTGAGCAACCAATTAATGGCTGATGCAAATTTGTTCACCCGAAGTCCCAGCTTCTGTTACGCAATTTCTTCGCGTTGTTCATGAATTCGTCCTTGCCTAAAATACGGTTTTCCTGTGCAATTTACTTTTTCAGCTCTGGTCAAATATTAAGTGTGAATACAAATTGCCGTAACAGCAGCAGCTCTACATATACATAACCTTCGCACACTCGGCTTGCATTTATTCATAATTATGTTTATTGGTCTAAATCCATGAATATATGCAGGAATATTTCCAGCTCACAAGATTGGCTCATGCGTTTAGTAAGTGAACGGTGAACGTAAAAGTGGATACAGAGAAGGGGGATATTAAGAGACAGCAGGCGCCTTTTCGACGTCTATATTCGCCCATAGTATATATACATATATATATATATATATATATGTATATAGCTAAACACGAAGGTCACTACCCCAAGCTCTCACTCAACTCATACCTGTTGTGCGAGTACATCAGGAGGACATCAGCGCTCCGAGTTACGGGCAACCAGCTAACCTGAGGTGTCACCCATGCTACGCGCACATGTATGTGTGTGACACATCCAGTTTCGACATTGAAACACTGAAAGCAGAACCCTAGCTATTCGCACGCTGACCTCCTGTCCCCGATGACAGTTCCTTTTACGGTCATTGGCCAACTCCATGCAGCTTCCATGTCGCCGAGAGCTTATGGGCTTAGCGATCGTTGTCAGCCAGTGTTGCTCACTCGTGGAACGTGCGCTGTCAACCACCCGGAAGGATTTATGACCGCTCTTGGCTACTGCTGGAAGTGGCGCATACGTTCTTATGCAGATGTTGATTTGTCACCTATCTGCAGTCGTCTGCTGTCTCAAGGCGGTTTTCCCGGGACGATATTCAAACTCGGGCTTATTACAACCCTCTTCTCGCTGTCGAGAGAATACTTGGTGAAATACGAAATTAACTCGGAAATAGGACGCCGAAAGCCAAGATCGCACTAAAGCCGCCAACAAGACCTGCCTCTGGAACACTCCATTGGCCAGACACAACAACTGCAATTCGCGTTTGAGAAAATTGTATACCAGGATGGGTAGTATGTCGACAACGGTGTTGACATTACGAAATATCAGAACTATTCTACGGAGGGTAGCCAAGGATGCAAAAATTAAGTAGCAGGATAAGGTTTTTTAATTTGGCTGTATAAATCTGTTATGTGGAAGGAAGGTCGCGTGTCCACCCATGTGGCCTGGCGGGGCATTCGTATGTGCGCCTTGCAATCTGAGGAGAAGCTTAAGCGCACGGGTTCAATCCCCAGCATTGCACATTTGCATTTAAGGGGTCCGCCTTATGAAGCAATGCGTCGATGGACTCCGCTCGATCATCGATCGATCTATCATTCTATGACTGACGTTGTAATCAGACAATATTGACATTAATGACCCTTATTTATCTCTATTTCGCTTGATTAACACACCAATCCACACTTAATTGGACGCTACGAAAACAAACTCCAGGAGCACTTTCATACGAGCCTGACAGGGGTATGGAACCAGCGCAGGCTGATATAAAGTTAACCTTTGCTGTATCATAACTGGTAATTTGAAAAAGGCCCTGCCGTGGCCTCAGGGAGGTGTGGACCTGTACTGACATCTCTCGTAGTAGTGCCCCTATACGAATCCGTGCCGAGAAGTATCAAGCATTCCAGCATTCAGCCTAAACGAATAAGAGAATTTGAAAATTGGATTTTAAAAATTGGAACGGATTGTTCATTTTTATCCTGTCAGCCCAAGCGTTCAGGTCTGCTTACTAGATTATGAGACAATCAGCGGAACATTGTTACAGCTCACACACATCGATGAGCTCCCACTAATCACTACGTCAACCTATGCACGCTGAACGATTACTATTCGATGATAGTTCTCTAAACATTGAGCGGTTTTTCTCGTCTGGCCATTGTACAGTTTGCAGCCGGGTCCGTTCCTCGGTCGATAGCGAAGTTACAGCCTTCAAAGTCCGATGGGAAAACGTAACTCGGCGAGCCTATACCCAAGCTTAATGCATTTTTCTATTTTTTGTTTGCAACATACCGTGTGCTGGCCGACGCGTAGGCAGAGAGGACCGACATGGCCCGGGCTGAGGAGCCCCATGACCCAGGAACCGTTTCGCGATAAACTTTATGTAGCTTTAAGGAAAAAGTCGTGAAATCCAGGGACGCCGACCACTTTAGCGGAGGTTGAAGAAACGCAAAAGTACGACAACCTGTTCCCACTCCCCAACAACGCTTTGAGAGTGTACCGAATATATAAGAAAGGTTGCATAGTGCATCTCATGATACTACCTCACTGCTATTATATGAAATGCTGCTCAGTTCGGGTTCAAGCATACATTTCGGTATATCGTTGATATTTCGTACGCACTTAACTTCACGTAGGAATAACTATCGAGGAGTCAAACATATCGACTGCGCATATCTTGCTGGCGGATACCTGATACGATCCATATCCAAATGAAATGTGAGCTTGCCCTAATTTCATCAGGATATCAAACGGATTGTTCAGCGTATTGCGTTTCTGTGCAGCAACCAAATCTCTCTGGGGCTGGGGTTCTTTTCCACTGTGCTACCACTAAGATCTTAGCGCAGTCGCCTGGTAGTGTCATCCTCGTAGTTGGAAGCATATGAAAGACACGGGGACATACCAGCACGAAATACGCTCCCGTGCCGAGTGTTCGTTGGCGGCCGTCTCGGGTCGTGGCGTCTGAATGTCAAGCGTCGCCGAACATAAGCTCAAAGCCAATCTGCCTTTTGCTTTTTGTTGACATCCGTTCTGCTCCAACCCAAAGAGACGCCAAAGGTATCCTTAACCATCAGGGAAGATACTCCCAGGAAGTACAGTTCGTTAGTCTGTTTATTGCGTTCGCGGATAGCCTCGAAACTCGGCGGCATCTAAAAAAACAATTTGGAAAAAGCGAAAGAGAACACCTGAAAGCGATGAAATACAAACCTGAATTTCATTCGTTTTGGTGAATCTGTATATGTGTGTGTAGTGTGAATTTTGTAGCTATCATGTATTCAACCAGTCTTTTTTTAAGAGGTTAAAGGTAAATCCTGCATAGACACCAAATAATTGTTTTTCGAGCTGTTCCCCTGTCTGACAGGCCTCAGCTCTTAACCTTTAGGTATTACTATAAGGACCTGTCGGGACAACCTTTGCTTATTCTCTTCCTTCCTCGTACCTGACGAGAATCTTCACATAAAGGTAAAGCTTTACCTTTTTTTATCTTACATAAAGGAAGATGATAATGAACTCCAAAGAGTCTACGCGTCTGACAGGATTTGAAAAGTATTACTTCAGTCAGTGCCTTACAGGGAGCGGCAGTTGATTCCAACCATGTCCTATCCCTCAGTTCCTCCTCTGGGGCGAACCTTCCAGCCCAGCCGCAGCGGGTGGGTTCCGGGCATTTTCCCTTCGGACCAGCTCTGCTATCCGCTCCGGTTCTAGTCTATCCTTCTCCCGGAGGATCCTTTCGGCTAGTGTGTTCCCTCTGTCCCACTTGTCTCTGGCCAGGCACATAGAAGAAACGAACCCTCGCACTCAAGCAGTCTTAACCCCTGTGCTTCGACCTTTACTCTTAGGTGCGATAGCAATAGCCCCCGCATCGTTTGGATTCGCTTGGGGAACATTCGTGTAAGCATTGAACCGATCAATGAATTCAATTTGAAAAAAAATCGTCCAATTAATTAATCAATTTCCCCCAAGTTGATAGGCCGAGAACAGCTAGCATGGCTGGCCCTTCTTACACCAGTGGTATAGCGCGTTTTAGAGAAGTGCAAAGCCGGTGAATACAACCATCATTATGTAATAACAACATTCAATCTTTATAGAACAACTAACGTTCGAACGCAGATCGAACAAGCTCGGAATATGCTTTGTACAAAATGATGTTTTGAATATGCATGCATTGACTATGCCCGATAACTAACTGTCTTGCCTGTATGGTGTTCCACCCAAGCACGGTGGCCCGGTGGTGCATTCGTGTGAGCCTTACACTGTGGGAGACACGTAGGTGCACGGGCTCGATCCCCGCTGTAGCATATTTGCATTTAACCTAACCTAAGCTAACGGCTGAACCCGATTCGAAGTCTGGATTGGGGCAGCAGCTTTAAGAATCGTCGCCGCTCCTAATGCGTACTATAGGTACAAGGCGACACGAACAATGATCGAACATGTGCAGCTACTACGAGAGCCGACGTCTGTAAAAGTGTGCCCCAAATGATGCAAAGCACAAGACCACATGAGTAATTTCTGTGTGAGCTACTTCGCAGCGAGCTCGCTAACCTAGTAGTCTCTCCACGGCTTGGTTTTTTTGTCTAATATAAATTCACATAGGTTCCCAGCAATCATATAACATGAAAACCACTCAGTGAGCAGGATGCAATAGTAATAATAATAATAATGTATATATTAGTGCTTTTACATGTTGCACTCAGTAATGCTCTACGCGTTTTGCCTGAGTGCACGTAATGTGTCCATAGTGCCTATCGCTGGACCGCGATGATTCGCAACCGCCGCCGGCAGCCTAGACACTCCCAACGTCTCCAATGGGGCGTAACCGAGAGAAACCTTTGCAAGGGCAGCTCATCCATCAACAGACTACCGGAAATGTGTGCCTCGGTCTCAATGTGTGGTTGGCGTTTGCACATCCGCGTACATCACATCCTACTATTTGTTCACATGCTGCGAGTACACCTCGGCCAGCGAATGAACTGCGGATGAGCCAGCTGCACGACCTCGCAGCAGATGAGACGAACCGATGTTCATCATATATATATATATATATACATATATATATATATGTATAGGTGAGAGCAGGGGAGCTCACGGAAACGAACGAATCCAAGAACATTCTACGCAGCTTGCACACTATGTTCTAGCACAATTTACCACACACATACAATTGTTTTAAAATGCTTAGCTTCCCGCGACAACGATAACAAGGTCACAGCAAAATAGTGTCATGGAACGGTGACAATATCGTCGCGGTGTGAGATACCCCCGTTTCTCCCTGTGCGTATACAAGGGCAGTGCGCTCAGAGTCGCCTCACCTCCGTTCATAAGTATCAGGCTTTCTCAAATTGAGCAAAAAACATCATAAGAAATGTCAGCCTCTGTTTGGTTTTCGGATGTCTGAAAAGAGCACAACTGTAATCTGATGACCATATTGGCGTATCATATACAATGTGTGCTCCCCATATCGTTGTTAGCTGCGAAGATGGCAGCGGCAATTTGGACTGGTGACAATTTCCTTGAACGAGGCGGTCAGATCAGATTGTACGAAACACCTCCTAACTAAACTGCCTGGTCATGTGTGATTACCCCCCCCCCTCCGAGATAACCTCGCTGTTTTCTCAGTAGCCACTGGCCGATTTGGAGATTACCTTTACTAGAATTCCGAGTCTCGTTTATATATGATTCCTTAAACGATGTAATAAAAATCTTTCTGTTGACCACACCACCAGACGAGTTAGCATTAAGGGACGCAACATTGCTAACCAGCTGCTGACGGCGGTGGCAACAACATATGGTACAAGGTACGCGCTCTACCTGGACGTCGTCCGGGATTGACCAGCTCTGTGACATAGCGAGGGTTCTCCGAGATACACAATTCTGTGTGGGATCGTGTACATCTATTCACTCAGTTTGTCTACGCGGCTTCATCATCATCATCAGATTGCTGACACAGGCAGCGTTCAGCGAGAGGACACACACACAACGAACGTGCCGTGGACGTGAACCAGCAGAGACAGCGAAGGGGTCTGCAAACGGGTAATCGACACAGACGCGCTTCAGGATTGCAGGCAACATGCCACGCCCATGTCCGAGCATGACTGTAATCTGTACGCGTAACCTCATCTTTCCATTAGAAGATTTCGCGGTCTTTTGTTTATTACTTTTTGACACACACACTCACACACAGACACAGGGGAGGCTGCGAGGCAAAGATTATAACATCGTTTCGAGATTTTTCGCCTACTCGCACATATATATATAATACATATATATATATATATATATATATATATTGCGCAGCTATGTTAGGCACTCAGAGCGTTGCTTACACCGCAAAGCGTGGGCAGGCGTGGGCAGGCTGCACAGACAGCGCGGTTGAGAGGAACGCTCCACTGGCGTGCGGAGCCGACGGCGAACTCGCCGACCTCACGCGCCGTGTATCGATGGCCGGCCGGATGACATCGCTTTTGCCCTGTGTTTAATAACATGACGTATTGATAGCACTGATTGTTTTCGATCGATACTCGCAAGCATCAATTTCCATCTCTGCAGTTGCTTAACGAAAATATATAGGCAAATTGTGATGAGAAGCGAACTGCGAGATGGACGTGAAGACATTGCCAAGTTTGGGAACGATTCGGCTATCAAGATCTGATAGAGAGCGTTTTGAAAATGACAAATTGACTTTTTACACAGCATTTTCTCAGAACTAAAAGATATACCTGGACGAGAACAGCAATATGACTAGCTCATTAGTGAATCAAATTAGTTGCAGTGTGTACTTCTCCGAATGCCCTCGAAGGGCAGCGCTTGGATGTGGCTCGGACTCGCGTTCGGGCTGAACGAGCCACTCAGCGAGAATGAGGATAATTATAACTTGTTTTAATACGCAACCATATACCTGGATAAAAATCCAGGTACCGTGTCCACAGGGCACAATGCGTCTGACTGCCTTCGAATATGGTAATTTACTGCAGCTTTACAGATATTTTACCTATGATGATCCAGAGAGTTACACACCCAATGGAATCCAAGAAATATAGAAGTCTGTATTCTAACTGTTGACAACTATCTGGTCCAGCTTCAATGGAGGATAATACATATTATATGTCGTGTTTATGGCATGACGCTCATCTGACGTATGAGGTCAACCTATTAACGAAATATAAAAAAATACGCGTTCATATCTGTCACAGCTAAGACATGCCCATACGCACATAACGAGATTAAGCAAATCTAAAGCTACCTTCTAAACGGCAGCGGCTGGGTACAGCATACTAACCAGCGGCAGCTGAAGCCAGACTGTTGTCAGCGAGAGAAAATAGCTAGGTTCTATATGCACAGGGTTTTATCGTCTACTTAAACTGTCACATAGCAAGTTCGCTAAATGTCACATAGCAAAATGCTACATCCCGCAGTGTGAGCAATGGGAACTCATTGGAATTTAATTTAATAGAACTTCAAACATACAATAATTAGAGAATTTGTTGGGGACCGGGGGTCAAACCGAGGCCGTCGTTGTCTCGCGGGAAGGAAATGACATCGCCTCTCTCTGCCTCTGCACAGCGAGAAAAAAAGGCGTTGCGATGGGCGTTGAACCCAGACCGTTGTCAATAGTAGTATAAAAGAAAGCTTGCATTCTTCCTAAGTTCCACTGTGATTGTAAGTTGGGCAAAAAGTAGGTATGACATCTGCAAACTTTCATTGAATTTGACATGTCACAACGGTATTCCGACGTCCCATCGTTGAATGTGATAGTTCCCATTGTGCTCTATGCGAGCTGCCTGAATTTCTTAAAAAAAAATGGTAGAGTGTGGCAGATTTCGTGACCTTCGTGTAAACACGATGAACACGAGAGCCCCCGTGATTCTCACTGAAATCTCACGATCTGTTATGCGCTGACTGTTCGTTAGCTATGGGAAAATCTGAGTAGGTTTCGGGCGAGGTGCGGCGTCCCCACGCAAATTCCAGTTCAACCTCCCTTTTTTCTTGTCGAAGAAGTCGCAAGCCCGTTACCGGGTACCGTCGACCATCGATAAGACAATGGGCACTAGACAGCTCCCGGTTTGCCGCATCCAATAATTGCCCGTCCTAAAAGCGTTATCTGTTACGTATACAAGTTATTATAAATAAAATATTATCTAATTACATATATATATATATATATATATATATATATATATGTCTGTGTGGGAACGCCTCATGCCTATCAAAGTATATTATATGACGATAATTGGGGGGTCCTTCTAAAGTAACGCTGGTTGTGACGGGATGCAACGAATGGGTTGCTTAGATTTGTATGTATGTGAGGGGGACGGTTGCAATTTACTGTTCGGCCAGCGAATTGATTTACATTAATTTTCATGTTTAGCTAAGTATTCGTATTGTGGCATATAGACAAGGGTCAAACGGTGCCACATATTTCGCCACCAATTGTGTGTCATGCAGCTACACGGCGTGAAACATCCAGCATCTAGAGTCACCCAACGTAATTCGCTTACCAGCCGAACTTGTACTCGTAACTCCTGGATGGTGCGGAAGATTCCATGCGGATGTCGACACCACAAGATTCGCTGGACGCCCTCGACAGAGATTACATGTGATTTGTTTTTTATTCCGATAAACGGTAAACCTGTCCTCGCTCCGCACGAATAGCTTTAATCTTCCCGGTGGTAAATCTCGTATATGATTCCGCATGGCAGTTCTATTTCACATGTATAATACCTTTGGATGCTACGCCGGATCAAGCGGTAGCAGGGGTGGCATGAGCAGATCGTCAACTAGATTACACGTCCGGATTAGCATTAAACGTGAGCGAGATATGTCGTACGGTTGTCGTCCGCGGCGACCTCAAATGAGCCATCACCCCTAACTCGATGACCCGTACGAGTAAACGGGAACCCGTCCACTGAGTGTGCAATACACCCGAGCGTTGTGTCCTGACTCGACGACATCATCCATGAGGCGGTGAACGACAGCAAGAATACATGAATAACGCGTCCTGCTCATGAATCATGTATCATCATTCGATCATCACCGGCTGTCTCTACCGAAGGGAATCACCGTGTCATTTACGTCTGCTCGAGGCGGCCCGGCTGTTCCACGACTGACATTTGCAGAAGCACTCGGTTCGCTCAGAATGAGACACAGTTGACACAACCGAGGAGGAGTGCCTCTTGTTGGGGTAAGATGATCACCTGTCATTTCTTGTCGAGTTGTTCTCTGCGGTCGAGCAGAACAGCGGAAGCGGGGTCGATTGAATGAGATGTTGACTCGCTCTCTGCGGAGAAAGATTTTGGTACGTGCCTCCAGGGCTACTCAATTCGATATTGTATGATCCTGTTCAATTATGGTCTCCGGCCATAGCACTCCCGTAAGAAAAACGATTAACTCGTTTAATTTATTCCATGGGATTTAGGTGAGTTCTTGAGCATTGTTTTTTGAACGATTGATATTAGTGTCCACTTAGTGATGTTGATGTTGCCATATTAGAATTAATACTGATTTTGCAAATATGGTGACGACTTGGAATTTCGCGCATCGCGCATCCTTCCAGCTTGCCCCCAGCCATTCTCAGACATTTTGAGGAAACAGATGACGTACAGCAACAACGAATTGATGCCAGCGCAATTTTAAAGCATGGACGTCAACAAAACACTGCCATATTTGACCTATATTTAAGCTCACATCTCACTGAAGCACATAGGCAGCAGCTCTCCGGAAAAGAAGTTTTTGAAAATTCCCCTCATGCCTTTTGTCCTTCTCGGTGCTTGGCTGGTCTAACCTACCCTTCAAACAGGCCGCGCTTTTTTGGGCTGACACCCACCTAATCCCCATATGCGGTTGGCCTCAGCACTCGGCCAGTCGAGGTCCCCGTTGGTTATTTTTTAACCAGTCGACCCCAGCAAGAATCCATTGGTAGAGAAACAGGCTGGTGTTAGCTCTTACAATAGACGTCCACAGCGATTCTATAAAGAGGGAGATTCCAGGAAGGAAACGAGTGCATTTTCGACATTTTCTTTCCAACGTTGATCGCAAAGGTCAAAATGTGGCTCCAAATGCAACTCGTCATCTGTGCTATGTAAAGAAAAGTCTACCAGCTGAAAGAATATCTATCTCAGCGGAGCGGTTCGCAAAATTTACAAATGGCAATTTCGGCCTCTCAACATGCTCTTATTGTGAACGAATATTGTATCGAGTTATCGGGATGACGGGAAGTGGCGTCTATTAGTCTAAAATGTTAAGAAGCACAAGGGGTGGGCGGCTCCAGATTGCACTCTCCAGCTCAGGCCTAAGCACATCATCAACCCAAACAAGATTATCTTGTCATTAGATCTGTCGAGGTGGGAATACGAAGGTATTCTTCACTGGGTAATGCTTGAAACATCCATTAGCAGATCAGTACATTCATTACATTTAGTTGCACAACTTTTAACAGGTATTATATTGCGGTCAATCAGCACCTTCACGGCCCAACTGCACTGAGTCAAAGGGTCTTTTTATGCTTAGAATAATTTTTCACAATAATGCCACGTCGCCCATCGCTGAAGGCTTGAAGGAACTTGTTCTCCAGCAGTTGGAATGGAAAGTCCTCCAACATCCACTGTGTTTTCTGAACCTTGCAGTGTCTCCACGTGCTGTCTAGCCATATAACCATAAAGGCGAAACCTTTATGGATGAACAAGACTTCAAAACTAGTTATCTACTTTGAACGTTGTTTAAAACGTCTTCAGAAAACGTCGAGAACTTGTCCAGCAGCCTAAGCTATTTGTCAGGTTAATCACGAATTTATATAGAACCCCTCGTAAATACATTGAGGTGTTTTAATACTTGAGTTTGCGATATCGTACCTTAATTTCACAGAGAAGCACTGACGTGCAGATATCGACCACACGGTCTCTACGGACGGTCATTTTCGACACCGTTCCTCTATTATTCATTTTGTTTTTCATTTACTCGGCCTTTCGAAGGCCAATATTGCATGCGGCTTGCGCACTCGGCCTATGGTGTCGGTAGTTCCACTTGGTTGTATCAGTTTTTTGTCAGCTGAAGTACGGTGGTCGCAAAAGGCACCTGGAACTGTGCCTATATCGCTCGTAGGCGTCTCGGGCTGCCTTGCGGGCATCGAGTCCGGCCCAATTTACAACATAGCCGCCTTGAGCTGTTCTATAGCATGTCATATTTACTACAATAGCCATGCACGAGCACTTCAACCGGCTGTAGTCTCCTCTACGGGTGCCTCCGGGTCCACATGTGGCCCGGTGCAGAAACCAGAACAGCCATCTATAATGCTTAACTGCAACATAAAACAGATCCCGCCCAACAGGAACATTTCGTCTGGTCGAACTCCTCCGCCGTACTTGTATTGCATAGCAAGGAAGAGTCGAGTCGTTTTTCTCAATGCGTTCCACACCACCTCGACGTCGGCCTTATCTTTGCGAGGCGCGCACAATCCGCGGCGCTCTAAATACGTATTCTCGCAGTGGATCGGCGCTAGGCAAATATGCCGATCGGGGGCGTACAGCAGTGAATAACAGTCCTCAACAGCTCCCCAGCCGGTGTGGTTCTGAATTTTTATTCCGTTTGGTTTCGTTTATGGGCCGTAATATCTTCTCTCTGAACTCGGTCTCTAGTCTCGCGCAGAGGGCCCACCATCCCTTCGCTTTTTGAGGGCGCGGCGCGTGTTAAGGCCCCACTACCCCAAGAGTTTGTTGGACTTCGAAAGCGGTGGTCGGGGAATTCATATTACCGCGTCACGGCGGACCATGGCCACCGGACAGCCACGAAATGGTTCCCGCCAAACGGTCCCTTCAATCGGGTTACTCCTGGGAGTGGCTGGTGAAGCTCTCAAGGCGGACAAGGAGACCTTGCGTGAGGGAGAATTAGAGAGGAGAAGGTATCGAGAAATATAAAGGATCGCCAGCCGTTTGATATCCCAACTATGTTGGATAAGGGTTAGCTTGTAATTGAAATGCTGACCCAGTGACGCCGAAATAGAGTCGTCTTACCGCGCGCTAAATCGCCTTCAGCAGCAGCAGCAGCAGCACCAGGCGCAAGAGCCGCAAAAAGCAGCCCCGTCCTACTCCACGCCATTGTCAATTACGACACAATAGAATAGTCTGGGGATCATTAGGGGATTGTTGACATCCACCATCCTGCGTCCGAATGCCGTCTGCCTGTTGGTGTATGCTCGTGTACCCCAATACCGCCTGATAGTTCACAAAGGCGTTCTGCCACTGAGAAACGGTGCCGAGGGGCGCGTGAGTGGTGTGAAATACGCCGTGATGATGGATGTCATTGTCACTTTCGGTCGTTCCTAGCTGTTGTATGATGTCCATTCTATAAGTGGACCGACAAGATCCCTGATAGCATCATAGAAACCGTTTCGATAAACGTTTAGCAGTGCGAATCGACCAGCTGGATACGTAAATTATCGCGAACCACTATGACCTTTGTCTGGTATGAATTCTGCTGCGAATTCATCTTATGGATGTCAGTGACAGATAGCTTCATAGCAATGGCTGACACATGATGGGTGACGATATTGATCAAGGTAATGTGATACCGTTCTTAACTATTAATACACGTTCCCGGAGTAGAGTGGTTACCCAGAGTATATGAATAATAAATAATGCTTGTTATGTATTAAAGTCCGGTACCTTCTGCTTACAATGCCTTTGCTTAAGCTGAGACGAGCTCTAGGCGCTAAGATCTTCACTATAATATTGAAGGGTACATATCTCATCAGAGCTGAACTAGTACCAACGAGATGCTCTGGCGAGACTACTTCTTCATAATTACCTATTAATTTACGACTCGTCTACGTGAATGCCTGCGTAAAACGAATGCGTGGACTAATGCGCTTACCTGGGAGAATATCATTAACATTATCATTGTCACAGGCCAAATTCGAGAACTGTGACACCCGGCGGCAATGGCCACATTCGATTAGCTTTACTTGCAGTGATTGATGCAATCACAATGGCTCAAATGTTGTACGCCTGTATAGAAAAGCAGTTTTGACGTTTAATGAGACTGAATCGATAAACAGCCAGAAAATGCCTCATACAGGATTTGTGCACAATGTAGAAATGTCAGTCAGCAGACCAACCCAACAGGGATGCTGAAATGTCGGTCCATTCTGAGTTGCATTTGGCTTCAGCTTCCACTGCTTCGACACGCGCAACTCTTTTGAGGGAGTGTTCAAATCTCATATAGTAAGAGCATGATTAGCAAGGCCTGGTGGAGCGGGGGGGGGGTGTAAAATTGCTAGTCCTTTAATTACATTCGAATTAGAACGAGCGCTCATTTATCGGCAATAGTAATGCTATTGTATTCTGACACAGAATGAACAAGGCATCTCAACTGATAATGTATGTTCCCCCTCCCCCAAGACGTAATTTGCATGCGCACGAACAGAACGGGCGGAGCTGCACTCAAGTCTGACGACGACCTAGCTTCTCGATGATGACAACTCCTTGATGAAACAGGACGGATCGTGCCTGGTAACAGAGGGCGGCATGTGGGTGTCTATAACTTCGGGGCAGAGCATTCCGGCCATGTCTAACCACTCATGAGAAGAGGTCCCTTCAAAAGGACACACCGAGGTGCTGGTATACAGCGGACAAGCGTTATATTCAGACGAACTGGAAATGGTTCGTATGACGAGCACGGCGAGTATCGTTACCGTGTGCTATTCCACATAGCAACCCATACACTGGCACAAGCTGCACACACAGTGAGTGGAGACACTGTACGTGATAGAAGGTCCGGGTGAGCCCGCCCAGGTTTCAAGCCACCTTACCTGGCCGCGGGAGGCTGCAAGCTCGAGTCCCACGATGGGCGGAGAACTTAAACATTGTGAAACCGCAGTTTCTTTAATAAACCAATAATAAAACCAATTTACCCTCAATGCAGTTTGCCAAAATAATAACTCGTGTTCGATAGACGTTTTTGAAATAACCAGGTCATATTCGTTTCGGAGGTATAACGCTACCTGAAACCAACGGACGATAACCTGCTCAGCTATGCATACAGGATTTAGCTGCCCCCAGCTGCCTTTCCGCTACGGCAGACCCCGATATCGCTACGCACAGTACTATTGCGTCAAGGAGCTGTCAGGAGTGGGGGCTCAATACGATCCCTACGGATCGAACTGGCAATTGCAAATCGAAGTAGTGCTCGTATTTCCATCCAGGCCAGCCAAGAGTGGAAAGTGTATATATATATATATATATCAATTAGTTCAATTAGATCGTTTTGCGTAATTATCATTACGTACCACATATAGGGATGCCTAGGACACGTTAGTTTTCATGTCTATTAGGATCAGCCGCACTCATTCTCTAATTTCACTCACCCTCGGCTGCCTGCATATGGTAGATCGCGCGAGCAAAATGAGATACCGAGAAATTCCACCGACACCTGCTAATACATCGGGCTAGCATAGGTTAAACCTTCAAAGCTCGTCGCAGCGCTCCAGACTTTACGAGCGCTTTTTTTTTGTTCCATCACATGCAGGGCACGTCCGCTGCTTTAGAGTTTGCACTTGATCAAGGCCTGCGCAGGTGCCTCTCACTAAGCAAGTGCTGTTCCTTGTGCCGGTGCGTTTCTGCACTCCGAACCCAGACGGGCCGATAGCTAAAGTATGTAGATGTCCATATTGCGATATCCGGCTTCGGGGAATATTATTCGTGGGTACTTTTTTGTATTCTTAATGTAGGCACTTTTTCTTTGATAAATGCTTAAAACTAGAAAAATCGGATATGTTGTCTTGTGTCTAGCATTTGAAGTGTGCGTTAAGGACATACTCGTAGAAGACAATGTTCACAGTCAGCGGTCAGTGTGGAAAGCTTGCTTTGGATAAATTGTAAATTGCGAATCATTTCACTGATATGCCTTGTAATTAGCAGGCCTTAGTCTCCCTTCTATGCATTTGATGAATAGATATATATACTATAGTGCATTTTATTAATCGTTGCTTATGACGAGGCTGTCGCTCAGGTATATGGGTATCTTATGGATAACTGCACTTAGCCCAGACTAACCCTTAGGCGAGATTGTGAAAGTCATAAGGGCTTGCGCATTAAATAAGGCTCACGATAAAAGCCAGCGTTTCATTCTTGTTTTTTTCCTCGTCGTATGTTGAAATCCTCATTGTTCTACTAACTACGATCTGCCCAAGACGGCTTAAACTTAAACACCACGCAGAAGCCTGTAGTTTTTGTCACTGAAATTTTAAATAATTTATTAAATATACATATTTTCTAAATACAAAATAACATATTTTATGTCTGCTGCGAGTTTTCCTTTCCTGAGATTGGATCCAAAATGAGGAAAATATTCCCTTTGAGTAATTTTATGGTGGACCAAATATCGCAGAGCGTTTTCCAGGATTTTCCATGAAACCTGTTTATTGCCGTTAAGATTCGCTACGGCATAGTATTCGCAGGCAATACACTTATACTACTTATTTCAGTATCGACCACAGGTTGACATCATTAAATTAGGTGTTTTTATCGAAAATCACCATTATACCCTCCTTGAACTACCTTCGTGGGAATCTACGCATTTCACGCTAGCTTATCTCGTGCGACCAGCATCTGCGTCCCGTTTAGCGGTTAGCCTCGGGCCATCGCATCAGGCATGTGCCGACGATCAAAGGGCCACGGAATAGCCAAGCTGGACGTGAACTTCAACGAGGCGCCAAGTTCATCATTCTCTCCGGGACATAAGTTAGTCGAAGACGTTGCCACATACAGGCCTGGTCAGCTATCGTCTCTGCCTCCTCGTCACTGCCACTTGCGGCTACCCGAAATCCGATCCGCTGAACTTGAATTGCTGACAACGTAGAACTCGGAGCTGGCAGGCTCAAGTACACACCGCGTGGTGGGCCCCCCCCTTGCTACCCCTGATGCATTGGATATATGTTGGAGGTTGGCCTTGCTCTCTCACTGGGCCATAAATGACTCGGAAGATACGACCTAAATGGTGGACGTAACAAACACATTATCTACTAGTCTACGCCAGAAGTGCGTATCGTTTCTAGGTGACTGGCGTTTTCCGCTTAGGGAATCGTCCTGTCGACCGCTGTCGAGTCGAAGGTTGTCGTCGAACGTTGTGCTTCAAACCTCGTGGCATAATACTGATTACGAAAGCATCACGAAGCTAATTGCAGAAATAAGCTGTCAGGAACACGTAGTCTAACAAGCTCTAGTGAATACTGGAAGCTCGGCAGGGGTAATCAACCGAAACACAGGGTACACTTTGATATCATACCGCCAATCTAGCATAATATATATATATATATATATATAAGGGTTATAGTTACTGTTTACAACTTACGAAAAGATCGCTCACCAGACAGATGTTGGATATTATTCAAAATCGGACAGATTTGTTGATTGGGGAAATGCGTTTATATCGGCTCGTTCTTAATGGTCCACCTCCCTCAACGCTCTTTAAGATAACTTGAATATAAGAAATTGACAGAACTAAATTAGTTAGCAATAAGACATAGGGGCAAGAGGACTCTACTAAATTTTTGTTTTGAAGCTATTCAATTCTTTGGATTTTTTGACCGTCTTAAACAAACTGAACCTTAACGGTGCTTATTATTTAGTCAAAAATTAGTTGACCCTCCACTGGGGGCATACCATTTTGCTAGTTTCGATGACAGCAGGTCTGTATTATCAAATCGAAAAGGTGTTCCACATATACTCCTCCTTCTGATTATTTGGCCCCCACTCAAAAATTCAATTAACGTCGTTTGAGGTTGTGACCGCCTTTTGACTTCAAGAAGCAGGTTTATATGTTTTTTTTTGAGTAGACTGTAATATATATGTGGAACATAAATGAAATTACAGTTATGTGAATTGGATGAACCATGGCAACAATTATCTCGACCACCGTTGAAAATTTCAGTGTTCGAGGTCCTCCAATATTTCAAGCTGAACACATTTGTTGTATTTTCAAGTTGTAGCATTTCGAGGTAAAGGGAAAAGCTTTATTGGTTTATTAAAGGTGTAGCAATCTCACAATGCTTAAGCTCTCTGATATGTCACTAAGCTAAGAAACTATGCTTAATGAAGTCATTAGGCATAGTTTCTTACAGTCTTATAGTCTCGAGTTTGTTTTCCTAAACAAAAATGATTGTAACTTCTACAATTAACGTACGACGAATCATAATTAGCGTTTAATCGAGGAATTCTCAAAGAATCCTTGCACTATATCTCCTAGTCGCTAACGTCAGGACAGTAAACGCTGTATCGAAGAATCCCTAAATTAGGGACGATATTTGTCTCCCATCGTCTATCGATAAAGCTAGACAATTTCTAGTTCTGCATTAAATTTACGTTAGACCGCGACACTGCACCAAGGAGGAAAATCGTGCACATTTGGATGAGTGACAATAACTAGCAACAAATAGCCGAGGCACCTTTGAGAGCTGAGGTAAGTGGAGACGTGCTCGGAATTGCTCTTATATTCTTATTACGTGATCTATTATCTCGCTGCTATTAGGCGAGTTATATTTTGGGCGTCATTATTAACTTATATAAGTCCATTGAAAGCGTGCACGGTGGACAGTGTGTAGGCGAAGCGTTTTTCTTCGAACATAAAACGCTCCCTGGAAACTGAATTCAGTTATTCTGTTTGATGGTAGTAAAATTGCAGTGTGCATATCTTACGAAACTCATGGACTCCCGGACAATATGTCTTAGCAGATATTCAACTTTCAATAGTCCGACCCTATATTTATTTAAACATACAATAATTAGGAATTATTTGGGGGAGGCATTAGTTGGGGACCGGGGCTGAGGCCGACATTGTCCCGAGGAAGCCGATGGCATTGCCTCTCTGATAAGCGTTCATAGCCCTCTTCAACTCCGCTAAACGAAAGGTAACTATTTACCTTTCCAAAAATGTAGACAAGTGATGCCTGCCCAATCTGCCTTGGTGTATTGGGCAGCAGTACTCGCTGCTTCCCGTGAAATTTTTCTACATTGTTGAACGAAGCACCGAGGACTTGCAACTCTGGGGTCTCCGGTTCGAATCCCTCAGGGTACACATGGTTCAACGTAATATGAAGATAGTTCCGAACCATTGCACAAGTAATAACACCTTCAGGTAAAAAAGCTTTTTGAGCCGACTAGACCTTTTTTTTTTCTTTTTGAGAGGAGGAAATCCTGAGAGTCCATCTCTTCCCTGGTGTCGGCTCGCTTCGCATTATGTCGATTTCGAGTCAACTAGAGCAACAAGTACGCATTGTTTGTTGTTAGACCTTATTAATTTAGCTAATCTTGCGCCAATATTCGTGTCTGATGTCCCCTTTTATAAATATAAATAATCCCTGATTCTCTATTGTATATCCTACCAGTCTCATCGTTTAGGTGGCTCCTTATTGGTATCAGAGATTATGAGGCCTGCACAGTTTGCGCTGTCAGAGCCAAGTGCTCGCAACCCAATATCTGCATAAAGCCTTCAAAAATTTCGAAGCACTAAGTTTGTATACGTATGTACGGATTTATTCAGGGTGACCTAATTAGTCTTGAGCGCGAATAAATTTTAATGTACAACCGGATGGAACGGGCGACAATATACATATAATAGAATTTGTGTTTGAAATACATTCAATCCTATAATGCAATTCCCAGAACGCCTTAAATGAGAATATGTTTGTACATTTTTCCATATTCATCATATACATGTTTACTGTTTTAATGGTAGTAATTTATTTTCAATTTGCGTTACAGTTGAATAGGTGCGAAGAACAGATTGCAACAAGACGGCAACACGCAGCCGGTAAACCTTGTCAATTCGGTATTTACGGCGCCTGGCGACCGACTTGGATTCGCTATTTGGAAATATTGGAATATCGCATTTTTTTTCATGTGAGACGGCCATATGGGATGTCACATATCCTGATAGTTGCTCGCCTAGAACAGATATATTGAGAATATATTTCTTACGTAGCGAATAGGATAGATTTCAATAACAGATTCTTCATGTTCTGACAGGCCGCAAGATTTTATAGATACCATATAACAGTGGTTCTTCCCCTAAAAAAAAGAACAACTGTCAACTTTAGTTGTGCAAATTGCTCCTAGGTAAGAAAGACACAAGGATGTATTAGAAGGCATAGGAGGCGAGTTTGAGGAGCCGACGGGTGCGTTAGCCAATGAAATTACCACATTGTGATAATTACCGAAATTATCGCCTGGCGCACAAGTGACAACAACTGCAATAGCCGGAGCGCTCTTCTCTCGGAAAGAGCTCCTATACCATTACCACTGATGTCGAAACCTGATTTGCAAGTTATAGAAGGTCGCATATATAATATATATATATATGTATATATATATATATATAGTACGAGCTGTGTTTCATGTACGCCCCTCGGTTGCGAAGGAACTGAAATTTCTCCGATGGTGGAACCTGCTCCTAGCGTAGCTGTTGGCTGTAGCCTAGGCTGCACTTGATGGAGGAGGACTACTTTTGGCCATGTTTGCATGAAAGCCTGCTGAGGGGTGGATGGTGAGAAAAGACGATGCTATGCATATGACAGGAAGCTGGAGGGATTGTACGTACCCAAGTATACTAAAACCGGGAAATAGGCTGATCAGCTTTTTCGCATGGTTAATCTTCTTAAGTTCGATAAAAAAACCTCGTTCGTCGGCGACTGCATAAGAAGCTTTCATGGCGGTGCGGGAGATGTGTTATATGTGTTATTTAGAAAATACGCTATAACAATCGAATGTGGGCGTGATCGACATGTTAAGCAGAATCCTCCTCCGATCTCTCTCGACTGAATTGAACCCATCAGAATGACTCAGCAGATTTGTTTGACGCCCGTAATGATGAAATGTTCGTAAGTTATTTCAATCATAGTAAAGCTCCTCCATATATGGCATCTAATACTGTCTACAGGATGCTAACACTGCTTGGGCAGACCCAGTAGTTTAGTTAGAATATCGAGTAAGCGTCTTTGTGAAAACGGTTTCCCGTCGAGAATTCCAATCACATAAGTAGCCCTTAATGAATCGTTGGGCGACACTTAATCAACAAGTTTCAAGTACTGTTCTGGACTGAAGTATTTGACGGTTTTCTATAAGTGTAGGTCTCTGCCTCTCGACGGAGGTCGCAAGATCAACACCGTACCCGTACGCCTTCGACCCGGAACTTCCATGCCGAAGACGGAAGCTTAAACTTCAGGAGACCGCCAAAGGCCAAGTCTCCTATAACAGTACTTGGGCTAGCCGTCAAAGCCTACCGTGTGATACTATTGACTATTTTGTTTTTGTAACGCGTGCCAACTGAGACTTGTCGATTGCAGTCTACGCAACAGCTGTTGTCAGTGGTCAGCTCAATGGTGCTCGCTCATATGTTCCTCGCATGACAGCAAACGACACAATGTCACCATGCGTTGTGATGCCTGATACTAAGCGGTGCACTACGAACCTAGAGACGAGATGTTTTTTTCTCGCTAGTACTTTGTTCCTTAGCTTAGTAGGTTACACGACGCAGCTAAAAATAACAGCAAAGAACGGGTACACATGCCAAATGATTGATTGTGGACATGTCCACAGTCCAAAACTAAGTAGTCCATAAATTGCGCGGGCGAGACGAAACGTGAATATCTCACCGACGCAGTGGAAAACGCTCTCGATTACAAGCGACTTCCGGACGGCGGCCGGTAAAGGTAAAGCTTCATTGATTTATTAAAGGGACTGCATATAATGCTTTAGTTCTCTTATATGTCATGCAACGGGATTCGAACCTGCGGCCTGTGGCTTTCTACAGGTCGATCAGTGAATAATCCCTGTGCCAAAATATGCACCGATACGATCCAGCATTCAGTATCACGAATCGTGTATGCTTTTATTTGTTAAACGCTTTATTGAAATACTCACATAGTGGCATGCGGTTATTTCATATTATTGCATATCTTGAAATATGCAATTATGTCTGTTTGTTTATTTGTCAATAATGCTCTTATTTTCATCATCTGTTTCATCGTTTACGCTTTTCATCGGTTCGTTTGTCTAACTTTCCGTGTCCCGTAAAATAGCGTAGAAGTAGAGCCGGGAGCTTGGCACCCGCAAGGGCTCCGGTTCGAATCCTCTATCACACATATATGGTTTAGAGAAATTCGAAAGCAGTTCTGAACCATGGCCCAAGTAACCACGCATCGAGAGTCCAAAAAAAACAGACATAAAAACGTCAACCTTCGCGAACTCTCCACGGACCCTTTCATCACCACCTTTACGTCACTAGTTATCACTCAGTTTAGCGCCGTGACAAGCGAAAGTCGAGGTTCCCGGTGAGCACCGGAGGGTAGCTCTGTGGGACAGCCGTAGTAGAAAATCTACCCATCCATGGGACCCTCCCCTTCCCTTGACGCATCTCTCTTTTGTCGTTCATCGACCTCCTTCCATTCGTCGTTCTTGACGTCTGCGTTTTGCCCCAACCCCAGCCCGCCCCAGAGAGCCGCGCCGTTCTGGCGCCATTGCGATCCCCCGTGGTTAGTGCGAGGGATCGAGGGGGCCCGGAGCAGCTCCCAGCTGATGTATGGAAGACTTGCGCCATTGCTCTCCCTCTCTTTCCGCAAGTAGCAGCTATTCCTCTTTCCCGAATATCGGGCATACAAATGATTTGTAGTGTCGTCTCTATCATATATCTATGGCGGAAGAGACCGCAATGTGTAGGACGCCACGCGTCACAAAAACCTTTCTGACGCAGATTTCCTGCTCCGGCATCAGTGCCACCCGCCGCGAACGAGCCAGAACCCACCTGCCACTTATTCTGGAAGCTGGCACCGCCGCTTAATGCCACCTCAAAAGCACCTGACGCGGGTAAAGAACCTTTGCTGGGTAAACCACAGGTGATGCTGCCCTTCTGGCCAATACCTATTTGTTTTCTATTTCGCGTGCACTACTGTGAAACCGACTGCGGTCACCCACAGGCCAACACTTGCTCTGGCCTGCCCTTCGGGGTTGTGGCCACGACTGCAGGAGTTTCTTCTCCATGCAACTGCGCTACACCCATCTGCATCAGAGTGCCCTCCGTCGTTTGGGAGAGGGCCTCCGCATGTGCCCTCGCCACGGGCCGAGGTCCTGAATGGGCGCACTTCCACTATACGCAAGCGGCTGATCTGAATGGCCCCCCGAAGTTGGTTGAAACGCAGCCTCGGATGGCAGTAACGGCCAGCCTCAGGCAGACGAGCAGGACGACAGACACAGGCCACACGCGTGGACGGAAATCGAAGCTCGCCGAAGGCTCAGCTGAGAGTGGCTAAGAGCCTCAACAGCGGCGCGAACTTGCCACGCGGTAACAAGCCGGCCGAGCTACTCGGAGTTGGCGATAGCGCAGCGCAAAGTGAGTGCGAGGCGCGCACTGCGATCTGTTCCATGTTCTGATCTCCGAGTAAGTGAGTGTCTGATGCGTAATGTCTTCCTGCTTGATGCCACCGATGATGCTGCTGCTTGAGGACGGTAGCCGCATCGGGGCCGGCAGCGTCGCCAGCGATCAGAGTGACTGTACCACTCGTTTGTGCTACGGCAATGGCTATCATGGGGGCTTATGCCAGTAATCTCCTCTTGCCACTACATCTATTACTGTACAACTACCGCTCCAACGACAGCTGCTGGTTCGAAGCAGCAGCGATTGTGTCTCGCTGACGGGTAACGGTCGCGATGGTGTTTACGTGCCGCGTGAAGGCGTACCATCTCGAGCTGTGAGAGTGGGACGCGGAGAGAGCACTGAGGCGAAGCCGCCTATACACAGCTCGAACGAGTGAGAAAAGCAACAGAGATAGTCCGAGGACTTGAGCAGGACTGTGCGACAAGGCCGCACATACGAGTTGCAGTCATTGTCCGAGTACTCAGTCAGTCAGTGGGTGAGTCAGTCAGTGAGCCTATGAGATAGGCGCGTGTATCTTGTTGGTGTATGCCGAAGCAAGCGCGTGTGTGTGTGCGTGCCTACTCGTGTGCTCGTGTATAGTGAGTCCATAAGTCGAATCCTACGCCCACATAGAGGACGGTGGAGGCGCCTATCGTGAAACTTCATCATCTCAGCCCATCGCCAACCTTCTGTGTGACACGTTCGATTCAATGCTCGTATGCTTGAGTAGCTTAGCGTAGCGTTCCCTTGCAATGTCTGCCTGCCGCTTTGGTGGGTCTACCGTTCAGATGCGCGAGAACGCGGGAGACAACGTTTGGTAGCTGAGCAGTCGCAGTTTGACAGCTTTCAGACAGCCTAAAAGCGCGGTCTGATAGGGGAAACAACGAGTAGCCACAAGGGCCTGCTCACTTACGACCGAGCGGCTATCGTCGCCGGTGCTCTTGCAGCAGTTGCTGGTTCGTCTGTGTGCGTGCCCGCGTATATATCTGTACGCCGTGCAGTGTGCAGATGTGTACGCGTGGCGCTGCGGACCAAAGTGAGCCGCTTTCATCTTTACGACCAGGGCCACGAGCAGGCGAGATGCGATAAAGGCTCTTCTCTCGGTACCGCTGTTACGAAACCAGAAGAAGAGGCAGACAACAACGACAGAGAAGCACAAGCGAGCAGACCGAGAGCCCGAATCAGAGATAGGGCGAGAAATTTGCGTTAGCCGCTGTAGTTGTAGTTGTGGTACCCGTAGTGGCGGCGGTAACAGTTGCATCTGGCCGACAGCCCTCGGCACTGGCGGCCGGGCTCAGTTTAGCCTCTGAGTTTTGAGCTCTACAGCATCGCCACCGCCGTCACCGCCGTCAAGGCAAAATCTTGAGAGACGATTCGTGTCGTCCCTTGTGCCATAGACCCTTTCTCTCTCTCTCTCCTGGTCTCTCTATCCTTCATACGCTTCCATTCTATCGCTCTATACGGAGCGTGAGTGGCACCCACTGCCTAGCCAATGCCTGTAGAGGCCGAGGTTGTATTGCCCGCTGGCAGGCAAGCCTGGCTATCTGATAGAGACTCAAGTATCTATCTGGCATTCAGCTGGCTTCTCGCTGCATACTTCGACGGCATAATCATCGCGTGCGCGACCGAAACGCATAGCCGTGTGTAGGAAACGCGTCCACGACAGCCAACGCTGAAGTTCGGACGCCTCCTCGGACGCATCCGTAGCCGAACGGCGGTGTGTAGACCGTGATCGCGTCATTGCGGATGTCGTCATTGTGGTTGTCGTAACAAACAAAAAAAGCCAAAACCACACAGCCAATTGAGGAAGCGAGAAGGCCAAGCGACTGCAGCGTTTTGTTATTCTGCGAAGGTGACATTAACCACCGGGGGAGATAGAGGAATACAGTATTCAACTCGCTTAGTGATTTTTGTCGTTAGTTGTCCCAACCGTCATCCACCTCTCTCGAGTCTGTGTTGCTCACTTCGTCCTCGGCGGTGCTGTGGGCGTGTTGGTGTGTGTGTGTGATCTGTGTGCTCGTTCACGTAATGTTAACAACGAGAGCAGCAGGAAGTCGACAATGACGAGGACGTCGGGGGTGTCAGCACGAGGTGCCCACTAGTGGCGGGGTCGGCGGGCAACGTATCACTACAACACCAGAGTGGTCAATGAGCGGGCTGTGCTTCCGTCCAGTAGGCTATCAGTAGCTGTGATACTTATAGTGATCACAGAGACTGTTATGATATAGGAACCAAAATTAGCGTGCTCAGTGTAGCGAAGTGTGCGTAGACGCGAATAAATAAGTGAATTCGTGAGCAACAACAGGGGTATCGCATTCAGTTCACACGTTGATGAGGTCATCAGTCCAAGGCAATACCAACACATCGGGTTGTGACGGGGCCGTCGTCGTGACGGCCTAAGGGCAGCAAGGTAAACAGTGTGAGTCAACAAGGCGGTGTGCTCACCGATTCAATGGGATACACTTGACTTAACATCGTGTTGATGGCTTGTGCTTGATGGTGAATGGACGTGGTGTTTCTCTGTAGCGAAATCAATACATATGAAGGAGTGGTTTATGGAGCGTATGCAGAAACGGCTGCAGCGGCAGCGATAGTGTTGATAGCAGTTCTGTCTCCCCTCTACCCAATGACGGATACATTACGTTCTGACGGATACAACGCCTCCTGACGGGATCTACTCTACTCGAGCCTGGGATCGGCTGTTTGGGCCCCAAAGGCACACAAACAGGTGAGGACAACATTCTAACGTGAATTCTCGCTTGGAATAAGCTACTAAAATGGCTACTTACGTTTACTTCTGAATTTCGGCCCCTATTAGTTCTCTTCTACTCGACATTTCTCGGTATTTATACTTCGTATACTGGTGGCCTTACTACGAGAGGAAAGTCCCCTCCGTACGGTCACGGAATTCGAACCAGCGTCCCTGGGACATAGTGATCAATATATCTAACCTATGTCCCTGGGTACGCCAACGATGACGCCTCAAGCGTGATCACGGGAACGAATAGACAACTAATCTCAGCTCCGAGCTGAGAAGTTCTCATGGCAAGTGGGTTATTGGTGTTTGCTGTTTGCCGGAAAGGAGAGGAAGTCGCAGACCAGTGTATGCACGAGGGTTCCGACACGAGGATAATAAAACAACCATTGTATTCTACACATATTGTATTTGACTACTGGCAGCAATGGTCAAAAGGCACTAGGGTGCTGGCGAGGCTACGCCTGATGAAAGACGCGTCAGTAGGTGAGCTGGTGGAGAAAATTCATTTCAGCAGATATTTCTTGGTAGATTATCGTAGATATCTATTTTCGGTTTACAGCGACAAACAGAAGCGAGCAGAGTAGCGCTCTTCTTAAAAATAGATCCCCTGAACCCACATTGGACTAAAAGAAAAAGCAATGAATCAACCATAGTGGACATCGTCAGCCTTGTTTATACTTGCAGAGTACACAAGTGTTGAGATATTTGGATCTAGTGCGCTCGTATATAAAGCGTTTCCGTTCTCCAGAACTGTGTAATTCCATACTAAGAAACATTTCCGAATGTGTTGAGTAGAATTTCTCTCTCGGTTGTTGTCGCAACACAACATCGACCTCACGTTTATTATAACTGCTGCCCGTTAGGCGCTCAGGTCGAATCCGGGTATTCCCAGAAGGAAAAAGCAACAAAACAAAAGCTTATCCTGGCTAGAAACTCTAGTCAACAAGTTGCCCGCAAAGTGTACGGCGACAACAGAAAAGCAAGGGTAGTCTCGTACGTTCGATCTGAACGTGTTGTACTTCAGCCTAAGGAAATGACTCAGGACGTCAAGATGAGGTATGATTTGTGCTGATTTGAGGACACCACGAGGGTACAGCACTATTTAATGGCTAGAGCAGACCTGATATTGGCACCTTCCAAACGGCGCACATGGTTCCGAGCCGATTCGAACAGCAACAACAACAACGATAGTGCCGTCAACACTCAAAGTAACAGACTATGCAAATCAGTAACATGACTTAGCTAGTCATTCGCTCGGGCTGCTCAGTTATTAGTCACTCGTATGTCAATGGACGTTGCCTTCATGTTTGTACACATTTCTTCTCCGAACTCATCTTTCGCGTTATTTAGACATTTCGATAGTCTGCTGTTGTGTACCCTCGTCGGATATCCGTTGTACGGAACAATTGTCTAAACATCGCTGGTTGGAGCCACTGAGCCGAATATGGGAAGTTTACTTCAAAAAAATGTATCGCTACAGTGAGCCAATTTTTTTTGCTGCCGAGCTGGCGCTTGGCTAGACTATTGCACATCCATTATCCTTCACCGCCCTGACAATATGTCCTGCTCATTCGGTGGTGCTGCTTGATTCTATGCGGGCATTCACAAATATCCCTGATCCGAAATAGTTCCGCAACGAGGTCCTTCGTACATTCAAAATACGCACGATGGTATCAAACGAGTTGAACAGAGCCATTTTAGAGGAGCCACTTTATGTCATTCAGAAGAGACTGCGGCATCGCACCGTCTATCGCGGTCTGCTGCAGTCAGCTACCTTCTATGCTGAGCTGGAATTGCCCCTAGTGGGTAGCAAGAATAAACGACAATGGCATCAAAGATGCGTACGTACGGTTGCATAAGCTATGCAGAATGGTTTTTCATCGTGAAAATGCTGCTAGCGCTCAGATGTTTGACAAGAAGGCAAACCATACCGGGATGTCCCAAACAACTTGATCGTATTTTGACTACGTTTACGATTGGCTAAGCTAAATTGCATGCCTAACAAGGCGCCACCATATATGAATATGCAGACGTCACTATTTGCCGTCACTGAACCGATTTATTATAGATTACCGCAGCGAAGACCTGAAGGCTTCTCGAAGGCGTCTTTGTATTTGTTTGTAGTCGTTCTAAGTACACTCGCAAGCTTATTTCAAACATTGCTTAGAATCCCTACACAGATTGCTTCTGACACGTAGAGAGTACCTGTTGTTATATATCATAGAAATAGATCTGTTATTACATTTGCGTTGAAGGGGTCACAGCAAGCCGAGGCCGTTCAACAGAGGCAGCGAGAGTTAGCGTGGAGGAGACCCGTCCCGCCAAAAACGACCATGGAAAGACCCTCCGGTTTGAAGCTGCCGAAGCTGTCCAGCCAACTTTTGTTGCTTTCCTTATAGATAATGTTGTCCCTCAAGCTACCTGTAGGACTCTCGTAGGCTCTTCGAGGAGGAAAGAGCATTTGACCCGTCATAGTACCTAGCAAACAATGTATCACATGTATTTCCAGCAGTCTTTGCAGTGGCCTTGTGACGACTTGCCTCGGCGAGGCAAGTCGTTCTGTAGAATACGCAGGCGATGGCCAAAGAGATGCCCCCGCTACATATGCCAGTGGCAACCAGAGTGCAGGTATCACCGTAGCATATACCACTCAGACTTTTGCCTTTAAGATGACGGGCAAGTCGCTTACGAAGAAGAATTTCAACTAGTCATTGGTATAATACTGATCACTAGTTGGCTCACCGGCACAAGAAAATACCTAGTTGTTAGTGCTTACCGTGCTGACTTGGGTACCTACTTTTTGGCCACCACTGTCGTATGAGATGGACGATAATCAAACTATTTCAGTTGAGATTATTAAAGGATAGGAAGAAATAACTACCTGCCGTGCCCAAGGTGCACCAGCGAATAACGTGTAACACGCCTCCGTTACTGAACATGTTTCGGAATCATGTTAAAAAAAAGTACCCGCAATACCCACAATCGCCCAGAAGATACTATCCATATCTCTGATTCATTTTCACGACCTCACACCTAGGTCCAGACACCTAAGGTGTACTATATAGAAATATTGGTTAAGGGTTGAGGCCTGTCACATAGGGGAACAGCTGAGGGTCAGGCCGAAAAACAATTATTATTTAGAAATATTGAACTATTGTCGTATTTGAGCTAAATCGAACTTGCTGTGTATAGATACACAATCGGCGAATTGGTCAATACTGATCTATGGGTTTTCTCGCAATTTGCTGGACAATTCGGCACCGTGCTTGTTTGTGGGGATTGTCTAGAAGTCCAGTAATCTTCGACAAAAACAATAAGCATAGAACCACATACAGACACACATTCTCACACTCACAGGAAGGAACACATGCCTCGCAAGGTCTTAGTTATAGTCAATAACCTAAATACAAATGTTATTAGCTTCTATTGTGTATATTCGCCATAGGTACACTCAGATAACAGGGTTACATGAAACCGCGCATCCGCGTATAAATTATAGGCCACCCATTATCATTAATTTCAGCATAGCGGAAATGATATTCGACCATGAATTTATAAGTAAAGCAAGGGATGCTAAATAATTACGGCCTAATTAAAAAACAGCCTACTGGACCCTATTGGATGATATACAAAATATTTGACAAAAATTAAACCACGGTGTATTTGTTCCAATTGATTTATTCATCGGTGACATTTTGCAAATTCTGTTTTGGTTGATATTAATGCTTCATCAGAAAAAGGATCTTTAATTTCATCAATAAATTTTCCTTGGGCAAAACGAGTCGCCTCACTACCAGTAGGGATTATTATCCTCGTAGAGCTTGCCGTAACTCACAATTGTGTAGGAACGTACCAAGCACACGTTGGACGCCAAACGTTAACAAATGCTGATGGATGGGAACAATAGAGAATCGAACAACTTAAGATTGCTACGAGGCCTCTCAAAAATAACGGCAAACTATCTTAGAGTGAAAAGAGAAATTTCTTCAGAGAGGACAATTCAACGAAGAGGCAGTTCATTTGCACCGGTAAGTCGCACGGTCGACAGCTTTTGCGTAACCCTCAATTTAGCTGATCAAGGTCAACCCCCCTTCCGCTCGTTAGCTAGAGGATATTCGCGCTTACATCACACTTCGTATAGTGAACGAGTGAGCGTTTGTTAATTACATCTTCATTATTGCTTCTTCCAGTATTTTCTAATTCTGTGTGTAATATTGTAACGTTGGAAATCAACTTAGCTGTTTCTTCATTGGATTGTCTTCTCGGAAGAACTTTCTATTTTCACTCTTAGATAGTTTGCCGATATTTTTGAGGCAGTTAGGTGCAATCTTTTCTCTCCATGAACTACAGCTATATAATATATATATATATGTATATATATATCTGACTGACGGCATTTCAATCTGTGTCCACTCGGATATATTGTACAAACAATTCGGGCCCTTATTTGTGACACATTTTTATCATTATTTTATTTCGAGGTTTTGCAGTGCCGTCAATAAACGATTCGTTGTATTTTACTGTTGTTGAGTAATGTGTGATTGCGGGTAAGTTGCGCATGAAATTGGTGAACTTCCCAACAATTTGCCTAACACACACACGCCCACACACACGTGAAACTCGTATCCAAGATCTCCCTATAGGAAATCATCTATCATTGTTGATTACTTCATTTCTTTCCGTGGGTTACTGACTAAGGTAGAGTCGGTGATAAAAATTAGTACCAGATACAGGAATAAGATTCAAGTTATCCACAAGTTTCGAATGTATCCCAATTGCTCCTTTTTTGCATCTTTCGATAAATGCGCCCACCGCATTATTTCCACCGTGATGGTGATGTTCATTTGCAGTATTCTATGCCGCCCTTCAAACATTAAAGTAGCTAAGATTAAAGTGTTTCCGGCAATTACGGAGATTGTCTTGGAGGCAGCGCCGTCGACCGTGAAAGAGCACAACCCCTCGTTGCGAAGCCTATCGCAGATTGACCTCTCCCTAGATTGTCAGAATTAGCTGCTAGCCGAAGGCAATTTAAGTGTATTTGTATAAATTACTGGTTTCGACCTCCCCAGCTGCACATTGATCGAATTGCTTTGTCGTTCATGCATTTAGCCAATTACGTCAATCCGTCCGTCCCCCTAATTAGTATCTTTTGTATTATCAATTTCGCCGATGCTCAGATATAGGGTTGTTTTTCTGCTTGTCTTCTTCTACAACTACACAAGCCTGTGTTTTCATTGGATAGTAAGTGCACTTTCATGCTCTGCCTGGGACGAAACGACAAATTGGCCACCCATTCATCGCCGCCGTCCCCAGAGTATATGTAGGTATATAGAAAAACTTTATGCTAACTACAATATGGCCCTTATCACCATGGGTCACATCATGTTCTATCGGTTAGGATCTCCATAGCGCAGCACGAGGAGCACGAGGTCGCACGGCATGTGTCGATTTTGTATATACGAGGTAATGGAGGAAGCACAGCAACAGCAGCCGTCAACTGTGAAAGCAGTGGCGGTATTGTATCGCGTCAGATCTAGCATGTATGGTATTAGTAATCGATCACGCCGGTCGCATGAGAACAATGTTCGATTACTTCACGCCGGTCAGCCATTATAGGGAGGCATGGGGTGCTCTCTGACCTTATCGGTCCTTTGAACGATCGGGGGAGGGGGTATTACTCTGAGATAGATAGTTCGTTATACCAGCATCTCTTGTGCAATATACAAAAAGCTAGAAGTTCGTAACTACACGATTCGTACAAAAACAGCGAAGTCGTTTACCAAGCGCTTGCTGCTAGGTGCCTAATCTGAAATAGTGGCTCACTGTTACACCGGAAGCCCCAAAGATCATCTATGTACAGTAGAGCCGGATTGGTTACTATTATTACACGTTTGCATAAGTTAGGCTGTGTTTGCCGTCGGATGCTCTCCAATTTAATTAGCAACCGCCGAATACATGTAGTCAGCCTGTCGTCAAGGGAGCCATCGTGTGAGATTACACGTCATCAAGCGGATGCCCGTCCTTCGAAACAACACGGTACTGACTCGTATATTATAGTGCACGTACTTATTAGATATACGATGCAATTCATAGAAATACGAGTGACAGCAAAGATCATGAGTTACAGTATCACACATTTCCTACATATTGCATTTAGTAGTGAATCTTCGGGAAATACTCGCATCGTTCCGTGAGCCCCGATTAACCTATGCCAATGTCGATTTCGTGCGGTCATTGATCAAATTGCGAATTGCCAATAGAGCGCTCATGACAGATACCACGAGGATCCAGCATATGCATAGAGCACGGCGTTCACTCGTGCGAGAGCTACACAAAACATCAGCCATGATCACATATCAATGGGAGGCAAAACGCCCCGGATGGCGGGAGGGGGGGTGAGTGAGTTTTAGAGCAAAGCCATTATGTCCCCAGTAGCTGTTGAAGTAGAGGTCCGTTCGTCGTTCTCACCGCCCCCGCATGTGTCTACAGTATGACTGACAGTACACGAAAGTCCGTCTGACGGACGCCTGTGACCGACCAGTTGTTCGACCAGGCAACCGAGCACAATGTGCGCCTGTCAATGAGCAACTCGTAATGAACAAGTTGACGTTGACGTGACACGGCGCAGTTTTAGAGAAAGTAAACCGCGCCGGTGGGAGTGCTCTGGCAAAGAGTAGTAATAGTAGTTGATATTTATATTGTTCATATAAAGAAATGGCTCCCCCCGGAGTCCGGTCCACGAGCCGCTCCGAGAGATCAAGCTGTCTACTGGAGCCATCGACTGTCTCCTATATCAAGCTAAAACAATATACCATATAATATATGGCAAATACATAGTGAGGACGACAACTAGACTCAACGGAACAGGGGTGCGGTCATCTCGTAGGGGGAAGGGTCACCTTAGACATAAGCGGGGAACATGGTATATACATGCAATATCAAACAAGCGGAGAACATAACACAACAGGAACGTAAGCATGTATATTATTAGAAATGCTTATGATCGGTTGCTTTCAAATGCGACAGCGGAATTCTCAGACGACGGGGCTGAGCTTAAGCAACGTACCGATTTAAGGTGGGACATCTATGAGACATGCCAGTTTAGGCTTTAAGCAAAGCCAGCTAGTTTGCATTGGGCATTGTCTAGAGTGTACTAGGTGTTTTAATCGAGTGAGGAGGTTCGTTACAGTTGATACCGATTACAGTCAAAGATTTGACACGCACAAGTATCGTAAATGTTTGTCAGGCTTGCCGTCAACTTAATGTTATAGGGGAACAGAGATCATAAGGTTAGCATACGATTCAGCGAGGCTATTCTGGGATCCAGGCGTGATATCGTAACACAATGTAAGTGTTAGTACAAACCGCTCTCAGAGTTAACCGTTCTTGGCCCTGATCCCTGCTGTCCTTGTATTCAAGGTCGCCCGCATTATATATAATAGTATGTGTGTGCCATAGCAAGTACGAGCTGCCTACTCTAGACAACGACAACTGTAGCTATACATTTGGTGGGTGGAGAGAGAATTCAGTGCAAGCAACCCGTGATCAGTCCTTTACTGACAAAATGACAAGAACTGTCGAGACATATTCATAAGAGCGGTGATATCGTCAAAGCTGCCGTTGAGCAACTTAATAACGAAATTCGAACGTCCGTTTGAACATGCAAGATGTATATAAAAATACATTTACGATTATATATTAAATATACGATTGTATGATAATTGTATTACACAGAAAAACCGCAATAGAATATGACAGAATCGAGCGCCGTTAAAGCTTATCCGAAACTGCCAAAAGCAGTGCTTATAGACAGGCAAAAATTGGACAAACATTTTTGTTACAAAAACATATAGCGTGAGCGAACAACCGCCGGCGTGGTAGGAAAAATGCCCAAGACTCATAGAATTTGACGCTGCCACCAATGTCGTTAAATCGATCAAAAATAGTTTGATAAATATGTCGGCAATGTAACTTGGTCTCAGTGGCATGCTGTGGCAAGATTGGCGTGATAATGTCCTTTAAAAAACAGCAGCTTGAACTATATATAACTGTTTTTTCGAGCTGACCCTCAGCTGTTCCCCTATGTGACAGGCCTCAGCTCTTAACCTTTTAGGTATTACTATGAGGACCTGTCTATATATAATATAACAAATGAAATATGTATATACATATACTCAAAAATATTTCAAGCATGTATAAAAAGAGAAAACGTGTTAAAAAAAAAGTAACACAACGCTACTTTGGTTACGTGACTTTACAAACACCCTATGCCGTAATTTCTGTTCCGGTTTCACTGCTGTTTTTTAAACGACATTGTCACGCCTATATTGCCACAGCATGCCACAGACACCAAATGGCATTGCCGACATATTGCCGTCGACACATCGAACTCCACATAGAACCATCGATATTCGCAAGTCGACCTCGAGATATTTCGCAGCAAGCTCCCATTGGATGCGGCATCGAGGCCCGTCTAAAGTCTCAGACAGGCTAACAGGCGTTTTCGCTGTCTTCGTGACCTTCAAACTACCATGTGGACATATATATCCACTGAGGAATGGCGGACGACATATCGAATTCGTGCGGTTCAATTGATGAACCATAGAGCATAGACAGTGTGCACGTTCATCGGAGATTCAATAGTATCAATGAATCATCGTCGGTCCGATTACCGGCCAGAGACAACGCTGCTGGCGCCGCTATTCTCAAATGCAAACACTATCGTTCGAAGGTCTCTACAGCAGGGCAGAGTGATCGTGCTGGTGATGATGTGGGATGCCGCGATATACAAACGGGGTAATTATTCCCTCTCTCCGCGCAGTGCTGATACGTCCTCTGTGACCAGGTGGGCGAGTAGACACATCACACATACTCACACAGACACACACAGACCTTCGCAAAATGTATCGCGATCGAATATTTGCATAAAGCTATTATAAGGTATCGCTTTGCAATAGAGATAGCTGTGTGCAAACATCCTTCACTTTTGGGCCGAGCTAGACATTAGCTGACCCGCTGATTCGCGTACTCGATCGAGGAAGGCGCTCGGTAGCATATGTTTGTTCGGGTACATAGCAACTACTACTTACTAATTCTACTACTGGTATTGAACATCTGCGTAGTGTTGTGCGTCAGCAGCATGTGCTAGATATGCATGTGGGAAGGTGATATCGGTCCGTATAGATGAATGCTGGTAACACCACATTGGAGGACGTGATGAGAGGGAAGGTGACTTCAAAGCTGAAATTTCGCCGGGGTCTTAAAGCAGAAATGCTCAGTAACAGAGGCTACGGGAGGCTCAGCTTTAAATCGAGCCGTTCGCGTCACATTGTGGCTTTTGGTATATTTCTGCAGCAGTCATAAGTTGTAATCGCAGGATGGTTGTAGCAGTATCGCAAGGATAAAGGCGATTTATAAAAGAACCAATAACGTGAAACACATTGACTTTTCTGTGACCCTACTAGGTGTTCAAACCGCAAAACAACTGCGATACGAACGAAATATAAATTTAGTAAATTTTAATATTTTATCGTCTGCATCAGAAGGTAAGCGGCTGTATTTCGAGATAAACGACTACCAGATTATATCGCAGGGTGCCGCGAACGGTCCATGCAAGCTGTTAAGTTATGGCAGTCTTTTGTCATACCACGTGACCTTAGCGCCTTCAATTCAAAGATTCATCCATTAGATGTTCTTTAGCAAATATGAGAAGACATGTGACCTTAGCTGTTCATTATGATATAACAAAAAAAAAATCGGCGTTCCCAAGAGATAAGCTGTCATAAATAGAAGGAGTACATAAAAAGCGCTCGAACACACCAAAAATGAGTAGAGAGGCATATCTGCTAATATTGCTATATCGCGTTGAAAATCATCGCTGCTGTTTTCGGATACAAAACTTTCGCACAAATTACTAGCCTCTATAGGTCTTCGTGCTATATCATAAGGGTCTGACAGATTCGTTCTGGAGACGCCAAAGACTAGAGACGTTTGTCTTTCTGATCTGCTTTCTCGAAACCCTCCGGTCTTCTTCGATTAATTGCTAACGGGAAAATCTTTGCGGTCGATGCACGGCCAGCCAGAGGAATGACCGCTGACTAGTGTCCAGCCTCGAGGCTACTTCCATTATCGTTAGAACCAAATTTCCTAACCATCGTCGTGTCCTAAGTGTTATGACCCTAGGCGTGTGACATGTCGTCCGAAGAGGCGGAACCCTTAGAATGAGCGAACCGGGGTGTCTCATAAATATTGGTGAAATCGTGTATCGAGTTCGTTGTGACCGCAGTATGCCTTTGGAGAATACAGAGGGTGGGCTTGAAACTCTCACTTGATCCATATCTCTCTTTACTAAATATGTAATCCTCTTCAAAGGCAATGCCCATTGGCCTACTTGACAGCACCCGAGTCAAATATATTGCGTTGAGCGCTGTGTGGGATTGACCCTACAACCAGTCTCAACATGGCCGTTATAGCAAAGCCTTTCACTAATTTCCAAAAGGCACTTCTTCAAAACCTTGCGTGACCAGTTTCATGACCAATTGAGGAAATTGCGGCTAATTAAAGTTGTGACGAGCAGAGTCTCATTAGCTAAAATGGCTCCCCACTATGTTAAAATATTCACCACGCCTCTGTCACCACATTAGGAATACACAGGTATTATAGATAATTATAATGTTCAGTTCATTACGTCATGATACAAACGTTCACATATTATTACGCATTTTGTCGGCCAAATTTGTCGAAATAGCTCCAAGCTTCGTAGAGAAATGTGACACAAAAATTGAAGGAAAAATTTAATTCGTCTCCATTGATTTGCATTCTTCCGTGCAGTCTCCTATTGCCCCCGGTGTTCATCGAAGCCGAACTCCGATAGCGTTCTCGTTCAGTGTCCGATTGGGAGAAGTGTTCGATCCAATAGGCCCAATTTTCCCTCAGCCTATTTCGCCTCCTCTCCTCGTCCTTCTTAGCGGGCCACCCAATTTATTAGCATTCGTTCCTTTGTGCTACCTTGTATGCTTCAGCTGCCCACTGATTGTTCCCCTTCCATAAAACAAACTTTCCGCCATTGTTACTTCACGCTTGTGTGGCGCATCCTGCATTAGCCTCACGTTTGAGAGAAGTGCACGCGGAGGAGGTTGCATGGCGCACGGATACAAGGACGTACATGATGATAATGACGTTGTGATTCACTCTCGTTCGACGACGCCGGAACTGCGGGCGCTCTCGCCACCCAACGGTAATCTCTCCGCAGGAGCGTCCTATGCAGAACACCTATCAGTTCGCTTTTCGTTTGTGGCCCGTTTGTGCTCAAACTCAAGCTTCGATATCGGTGGCCACTCGATATAAAGCGGCCGTCGATTCTATTGTCTGCTGAACCCACTAGACAAACAAGGTATTTCGTAATGTCCACAATCATCTATCGTGACGAGCTTGCCAAAGCTGATAGAGTTTCTTGGAGCCACCAAAAAAAAAGGGTTTTTTAGCAGCGTTTGGTGACTATCGGCTATCCTCTGGGGAACTCGTTACAACAACCAGTGCTATCAGACAGATGTTACCCATAATTGCCATTGCCGTGGAATAGTTAAACCCACACCCAGCAGTGACGCTGTACACCACCAGCACATGTAAGGTCAAGGTTAATAAAATTAGTCCGATTACGTTAGGGGACTGAGTGGGGCTCGCGAGTTCAAGCAAAATGAAACAAGAGATTGTTCTGCTCCAAATCACCAGAGATACACCGACAGTGCAAATTTACGCATAGCCTTATCCTCGCAAGACGAGTGCTGCTGCTTCACATATCACGATTGTCATGGATTCCTCTGTACCCTTCAAATCGTCAGTGAAGACATGTCTCTTGCCTCACGCCGTTCAGGCTTCGTTAATCGATTATGTAAAAGTGAGTCAATTTGTTGATGATGACGAGGGCGTGCGGAGTCGTCACAAACTAAATATAACTTACATTCATGTTTTCCCGCGTAATGGCCAAGGCGGCAATGCCGCAGCGACACATCTTGGAAGAATTGACCAATAGTTGGGTGAGTTCTAGGTAGCAGGTTCAGCTCCTGCCGTGTTCTCAGGGAGATGTGGATTCTTCTTCTCGACTGGTCCCGTATTAATACTGTAATTATACCAACAAGTACTGAAAAATGTACGATGGGAGAATGGCGTCAACAGGGGGCGCTTCAGCCGCTAACCAGAGTCGATACGTTTCATTTATCGCAACTGGCTTCCGCTAATGACAGCATCGTCTTCACCCCTTCGAGTGAGCCAGTTGCCAACACCGGTGGGGAGGATCGCTTGCTCGATCGGTCGAATCCAGATGGCCAAATCGACCACATACGTTGTTTCTATAACATGACAATACATTGAGCAGTGTAGATGAGTGACATTCGACGTCAATTTGATTCACGGTTGTCCTGTCGAAGCTAACTATTGCATCGAGGTGGCTAGCATCGGCGTTGACGACCAGATCCATTGTCGTGTCTGCTTGTGTATTCCCTGAAGTTCTTAGTAGAACACTACTAGTGCAGAGCGTCGGACAAGGTGTCTCAATCACTAAAAGGACAAATCATGTTTCACAAAAGACGTTCTTCACTCTGTGCATTGAGCCGGTAATCCATGCACGCGCGGCGTCTGATTTGAAGGAACTACTCTCGCCGAATGCCTGCCAATTGGCTATTTATCCAATAGCACATAGGTACATGCAACTTCGCGTATATCGACTACTTCTTGGTTACAATGTAAGAGAGAGAGGAAATTCGGCCTTTAAACAGACACGAAGTCAGCCAAAGTGTGTGTACACTACCCATCATAGACAATCAATTAGCATCACACACCGACCGTTTCGAGCATTGCAACGATGTCCTTATACTTTTCCTCCGTTCATCCTCTGTTGCCAGAAGCGGATCTTGTTTGGGAAGCTCACGGGATCGAATTGACGCGGGGGCAGGGCGAAAGAACACTCTTCAACGTATTGCATGAAGCGCTTGTTGGGGAGCAACCACCGCGAATGGTCAACATGCTCTATAAATAGTCGTCGTGTATAGGCAACGGGTGGTGGCCGATCACCAGCGTCGCTCGGCTGGTTCGAGGTCGACCAAGAGTTCGGTTGAACTGATCTCTCGGAACTAATTAGGATCGGCGGCCGCGAACACCGCCTTGCGCTGAGCCTCGCACTCTCCACGTGTGAGCGCATCTGTAATGTGTGTATGCGATGTCAAATGGCGGGACTCGCCTGTCCTGTTTACTCATCCATTGTATTGGCTATTCAACACCACGACCCGCATGTGGCATGCCCACTGCTGGGTCCTTACCAATCATGAACGTTGGTCAGCTTCACCAGATCTAGTAAAAAGCGACAGATCATTGAACGCAGTGTGGTACCCAGGCGTCACGGGTGCTGCCGCAGGGGCGCTGTTGACACTACGACACCTACTAGTAATAGCAGCGGTCAAGCGAAGTGATATCGAATGATGGCTCAGAAATAGCTTTGCGCTGTGACGTCCGAATCATAAATAACGGTGGCAGACAACGCGGTACAACGGGCACAACGGTTCTACAATGTCATAGCTTTCGCTGGATGAATCCATGCCAAGACTGAACCAAACTAAAAGGACAGTTTATAATAATACAAGATAAGTACATGATATCATAGAATGCCCTCGGGCGTGTCGCGGCGGTGACGTGGCCGATTACGGCTTTGGCTTGTACCCGGGAAATTTAATTTAATCTCGACTGACGCCAACGGCCGCATCCCTTGTGTAGTATCGAAGCTTAAGCAAGTGAATCCAAACAAGAAACTACTGTCCAACGCAACTGCAAAATAGCTAGTTCACAGGGGGTACGGTTTGGCTATAAATGGCAACACACAGTGCACTCACACGAGGTTGCGTGTCAGGTTTGTTCTATCCGCAGATATTTCTTTTGAAATGAGCAGGTCAGCCGCACGCCACGAATGTCCTCACCCACGATGGTTGTAACGCCATCATGTGGCCAGTGAACCAGCTTATTTCTCGAGGGGTGTTGATAAAGAAGTTTATCTCGTCCGCCGTTGGCAAACTGTCAGGGGAAAGCTTACGACAGCAGCTAGGAAAGGCACAATTTTCAAGAGAATAAAAATACACAAAGTCCACGCCAAAACTCATAGGCGGAGGAGGGTCTTTGGCGGCCAGAGCAGCGGGGGTGTGTTTTGGTAATGCCCCTCAAGGGTGACCTAAGAAGGCGTTACCGCTGCAAACAGAGGATGCCAAGAGGTCCTAACCTCTAATGGGGTGCCAGCCCACTTTAGTTTAGTATGGTCTCAGTCTGGACTAGCAGTTGTTATGTTTCCGGATAAGAGAAATACTGGGATTGCCCCTTCATGTACGAGTAGATAAGGACACAACTACAGCACAACGCACACCGGTGTTTTTTTAGAAGCCCCTCATACGATTCTCGCTATCCCTTGAGGGTGCTGCCATTTGTATCAGAAATAATTCGATCGATTCGGCTTGAATGACCGCATTAAAATGAATGTTCCGTAAATAAACCACACATTGAATTGAATGAACTCAAATTGTAGTACATAATAAAGTCGGATTTTTGGGGCGGAATTTTCCCCATTGCACCGGCTCTTACGGAAATTGAGAACTGGTCGAAACAGCGAGTCTGGGCGTTCGGGACATCCGACAATAGAAAATCATCAGCTGGCTAATGTTTACATCGCATACGACTCTTGTTTCGACACCGTGTCGAAAAGTGAACTTTTACGAAGGTGACATACATCAGGCAGCGCACTGGCTGTCAACTTGGTAATTTAACAACCTTTTTTTTAAACTAAAGATTGAAATTAAAGCTTTTATTCAGCTAATGCTCGAATTGTCTGCCATATTGGGACCTGTCATGCGAAGAGAAATTATGCCCCTCCAATACATTGTCCTATTGGATCCGCGTTTCGATTCCTGACAATCCGATCTAAAGAATCACACCGGGACGAGTGTTGCAGCAGCGAAAGGCAGGTCGACAAACGCGTTCCCTTTTGAGTAGCATAGGTTTGCGCATGAGGGATTCACTGTTCAACTTTGTCAACTATTCGCATCGAGTGCAAATCTTTTCTTCGGTGGAATCCGATACAGCCAACTTTATAGCTAGCGTGACACTGGTAATAGAAGGAAGTTTTTGTCAATCATTGAGACCATCTCGTTTTGTCAAACGCGGCAGATCCTACTAAGCGAGGAAGAGATTCCAAGAGATCCAAAGCCTCTGCACCAAATTTCCTGAGCCAAGACTCCATTGTGCTGATCGACACAATGCCGGGCCCAAAGACAGCACAACTTTCGGCGGCCATATTCATTGCGGGATCTTCGAGTTCTATCCTAAATAGTACAAGTCCACGAATTTACGTTGATGTCAATTTTGTATACTCACCGATTTTTGTCTCACCCACAACTGAATCGTTTTTGGCGCGACTTTGTTCGAGAACGGTCTAATCACAATAAATAGTAGTTTTCGCGGTTAGCCGAGATCGGTAAAGGGCTCTCACATTTGAAGAAGGCTAAACTGGGAAAAACTTTCTGGTTCGCCTAAAATCTCTAAAAAAAAGTACAGGATACTCTCTAATGGAATACACCCATATTGGTGATTGTAGAACAATACCTATTCGGTAATGAAGGTGTTGCTTTATAATTGTCGATGCCCTTTTAGCAGTACCTATAACACACTCCCTAACATTTCATGTAATGTAGCAGGTTGATATCGGCAGATATCACAGCGTTCAGTTGTATCCCATCATCAAGCCGAATCACCCAGTGGTTTGGCCGCGTAAATCCAACGAAGGCGAGGTAAATCCACCGCGTAAATCCACCTTCAAAGAGTCTACCTACCAAAATCGCCTACCTACGACACTCAAGCCGCTTGAGCTATGCGACCCCTCGAGACAAACCACAATTGCCCGCCAATACAGTCGTCCCGTGTCAGAGGTGGCGTCGAGTGGAGCACGCAAATACGGCCGGCCGTGCTAGACAACGCAGCGATCTCGAATATTGGAGAAGAACGCAATAGAGGTAGCTAGCGGCAACAACAGGGGCAGTCATGGACTCAGCACCAGTAGCAGTGTGCACCCTGCACGAAGAGTGGCAATATTTTCCTTTATTTTGCAATCAACGGCGAATTCGCGAAAAAAAAACACCGTTACGTTTCATACAAACAGAAGAAAGACCTTCTAAAACCGGTAACTCATCACCCGAGTGCGTAGTTACTTCTGAAGTTAGTTACTTCTGCGACGCTAGTGCAATGATTGGCACAAATGACGGAGTGTGGCTGGATTGCTCTTTTGAGCCATAGTTGCGCGAATTGGATTTCGGTGGTTCGGCACTGAGGAAAGCGAAAATTGGTCATGAGAAGACCCCTCGGTGAGAACGTGTGCGCGAATGGGACACAGAGTCAAGCAGACTGTTGAATTAGCTGTTGGTAGAGGAAAAACAAGATTAAGGACATTATAAGCAGGGTCTCAAAATTCGATACACATTTTGACTTGTACGTATTCGAGATGCATTAAGTCAATAGTTCGGTAACATAAACAACAGCAGGATGGCTATATTCGCAAAATTGCAAGCACAAGGAACCGTACCGTGTCAATTTGTTGGAGTCAAATTATGCTCAAATCGAATCTGAGCTCATGAGAGGACTGGTGTCCATGCAGGATTTTTTTATACTTTTAATTTCTTTAAAAAATCTCATTAGACAAATCTTCGACTTCCGTAGGACACGTACAAATGCGTTCGGTTAATAGCGATTGCGAATTGCTTTCTCTGGAACTCGTGAGCCCATGGACAGGTACATATTTCCTTTAAGTGTAGATATCTCAACGAACAAGTAGTTAATTAACTGTTGTAGTTTCGTTATAAGATAATTGACACACATTAGTTGGCTTATATATATATATATATATGCCTCTTGAGAAACTTTGCATATATTATGTACACTTGGCCTGCGGGCATGTATCTAAGAGGAGTACAACTCGAGTGTACGCTGAGCACGTCGAGAGGAGATTCTCTCGCAGGATGAATGACCTATTTTACCAGTGCTACCAGGTTGTCTAATTTCGTGTGTGCACCGCACATTCATCACGCAGACATCACGCGGTCAGCGCAGAGGAACAGTGATGAGATGGATTCTCTCAAGTGAATGCTGTTAAATAGGCTTCCCGCTACTCTCATCCATATGTCTCGTTCGAAAAAATAGCGCCTTGGACCTGCATTCGCCCTCATGAGTCCAGCTGAGCTCGTTCAGATGGAAACGATTTCGACTACACGCAACAGACCGATCGCTGGCCCCTACCGCACACGCTATCGTGTGCATCATCGTGTAGAACGCAGGATGACTCAGGCGGTTGGTGGAATCTCCCATACGACGCACATTGTTCATGGCTTTATGTCACTTGTTCGTTATGACTAGTAGCCTTTGTAGGGGTTGCGTACGCATGAATACATTTTCTGTATAGAAATCGCCAGCCAGCACTATTCATGAGAAGGGGGATTAAGAAAAAGCACGACTTTACACATGTCGCCTCAGTGTTCCCTCAACTCCGGTCTCGTTGTATTCGACCCATACTATATGCGATATTTCCAATGAGAAAATATTGCAAATCAGTCTATTTCTCGCTCAACGAAGCTACAGACGAAGGGACGATTGAATTTCTTCAGAAAGAAATAGCCAAGGTGTCGAAACGGGAGCGAATCATAAGAGAACATGCCATCCTCCGCAACCCCAGCAACAAGGCCATCCATAACTATGTACGTAGACGGATCGTGATTAACGATACTCTCAGCTCACTACAGCGCAGCGATGGCACTTTTACCACTGACGACAAAGAAAAGGCCGAGATATTAAAAAGGCATTTCGAAGCAACGTACCCAAGCAACGATGAGCTGAAGCAACGTCAAAGCAGAGAACCACCCGCTCTGCCAGAAGGACCCCTAAGGCTCACTGTTCACGACGTAGATGTAAGTGCGGAAAACATTCACCGTCACCTACGAAAACTACAGTCGAAGTTAAGTTCCACACCAGACGACATACCATCCTACGTGATGAAGAAACTGGGGCTATCGGTCTGTGTCCCTCTCTCTTGGGTCTTTAGAAAGTCTGTCGATAATGCCACGATTCCAGATGTTTTCCGCTCAGCAATAGTATGTCCAGTACATAAGAAAGGCTCTAAGACCGATCCCAGAAACAAGAGGCCGGTTTCGCTAACAGTTATAGCATGCAAACTTCTGGAAAGCATCATATCTAAGGCTATCTACGACAATGCCAATGCCCAAGGCCTCATCAGTGAAACCCAATATGCATATAGGCCCGGATACAGCACGGTGCTCCAGCTGATAGACACACAATTCGATTGGGCCCGCGAAATCAACGCGTCGCGCTGTTTTGACGCCATCTTCTTCGACTTCAAATCGGCGTTTGAAAGAGTCACACATACAAAACTAATTGCTATGCTTCCACGCTTCGGAGTCGGCAAAATTCTAGTTGACTGGATCACTGATTTCCTTCGAAATAGAACCTTTCGAGTTCGAGTCAATGGACAGTATTCGGAAGAAACAAGCGTCACATCAGGGTGCCCTCGAGGAACCATTCTGGGACCCTTAATGTATATAATGTATATAAACTCCCTTACATATGCTCTCCCTCCCTCTGTATCTGTTAAAGTCTATGCTGACGATATTAAAATATACGCCCCCGTAGATACGCCTCAGCAGAGATCGGTGCTACAAAGAGCACTATACGATTTTTATGAATGGGCAGGGCAGCTAGATCTCATGCTTTCGATCGAGAAATGCGCCGTGCTGCATTTTGGACACGGAAATACTAAACAAAAGTACTCCATTGGTAGCATAGAACTTAAACCACAAAAATCTATTAGAGATCTAGGTATAATCACATCAACTAGTCTAAAATACTCTGAACATACTGCGGACGTTGCTCTTAAAGCTAGTCAGCGAAGCAATTGGATAATGCGCACGTTCACAATTGCCGATCCAAATCTATACGTACTACTGTTCAGAACCTACGTCGAACCTGTGATAACCTATGCTGGGCCGGTCTGGCACCCAGGTCTCAAGAAAGATCAGGATCTTTTAACGAAAGTGTATAAAAAGTTTATAAGACGAGTGGCATATAAATGTAAATGTGACAAAGAGAACGTAAATATTGTAGATGCCGTCCAGCGTCTTAACGCCCTAGATAAAGTCTTGCTTCAAAAAATGATGTTGAATCAACCGACGATGGCTGCAAAAATATTTGATATTGTCGAAAGATAGATCCAGAAGGAATATACTCCCAAAATTTATAGCCACGAAAAAATGTGTAAATGATTTATTCCCCTGGAGACTATCACGCGCACATCACGGGCACGCAACGTGCCAAAATTGAAAATGCACATAAGCGAGACTTGTAGCAATTATATATTATACCTTTGAATAAAGTGTTTGTTATTATTATTATTATTATTATTATTATCACAGAAGCGAATCGGTGAATTCGTCTCTATGTCGAACCTACTCCTAATACAATCTTACTTTTACTCGATTTTTTAGTCGAGAACTTAGGCACTGTTCAAATTGCAGTTCTGGAAATAAACCCTAAACGTTATTATATGATGTTACTGAAATCAAGCTACTAAATGCATGTTTTTATTACATAACGTGGCCATCCGTGGGTTCATTGCAATGTAACAACTTACGCTGGCCCGCAGTGTCTGGCCATTCGCGTCTAGATATTCCAGTTCGAAGCAAAATAGTCTAATGAAGCTCCTTGAAGGACGTACAACCTTCGAAGGCTGCGCAGCGCTGTAACTGACGATTGAAGTTGGATCCAGGCAGCTGTCCTGGGCACCGTCATTCAAAGTGCTCTCAAATGCAAAGCTTGTCTATTTCTCTCTTATTCTCTCTCCATCTCTAGCTGAACTCAACGTGACAAACTAGATGTGCCACGAAGTGAACAATGTGAACAGTCTACAACCTCCTCCGAGGTTTCAGACCGGACACGTTTTGTGTATTTGTCATTCAGGCGTCACTAACAATGCTAGCATCAGGACAACCCCAGATAAGCAAACGCTGCCCCCGACGTCTGGAGAAACCAGCATAAACGTACACGGGCGTGGCTAACAAAGAGGGGGACAGAAAGAGAGAGAGAGAAGTCCAAAGGATGCAGAGCAAGAGCTGTCCTGAGAAAGGCTCTCGACATCCACGACCCTGGCGCGCAAGCCGAGCAGGCCATCGGCGCATCCTACGATGTGACGGCCGCCTCTTCCCTCTACGGAGAAAAGCAAGACGACGAGAGAGACATAGAAGCAGCAGTCTATAAAAAGTTGGTATCATTCATGCGAGAAGGTGAAACTAACGGAGTTGGACGGGGGCTGGAACGAGGGTACGCTTGCGTCTCGGTGCTCTTAAAGGTTGCAGCTTTTGGCAGCCGCTACTGCTGCTTGAGCCGTCCATTCGACCTCCAAAAGATGCACAGGACTTGACGAAGAGAGGCTGACATCGAGATCGAGAAGACAGGAGGAACGCAGAGGGGATAGAGGTTTTTTGCGAGCGGAAGTAGAGTGCGTGATCACTACTCCGTTCTATTGTACAATATATGCACGGATGAAGCACTCGCACGTACATCTCTTCTCGACAACCGACGGCCTGTCCTACTGAGGCGAGTTTAGGCGCAATGCACTCCTTGAGCATCGTAGCTAAAGGGGCACACATGCCCCGACGTCGTCATCAAGGCTATCTCAGAAGACGTTTGGACTTCGACGGATAACAACGTCAGGGAGAGGCGCGGCTCGCATTTGCTATCGCTGTTTTAATCAGTAGATCCTTATCTGCTGCAACTGTTAACAACGGTTATTGTGGTTATTATTGCAGTTATAGCTGATTCCATGAGAGATGGAAGCTGGCAGACAAATATGTGTTATGTGAATGTCATTCAAGGCATTGCAGCATCGGCTCGCTTCTGCCCAGCCGTGAAACGTTCCCGGGACGGGCCACGGAGAGTTAGCCTCGGCTTGCATACATTCTGGCTGCTGGCAGCATGAAAGGAGCGCCGTCACGCCTGGCCGAAGCAGCGGACGTGACAATATGTGCCCTGCTGAGTTTTATGACAGCAACAATTTTTCTCCTATGACTGTAGGCGTCACCGAGAGTAGCCGGCGCTGTGACGCGGTACCAACAGAAATCTCAAGTTTGGACTAGCACGTTTCGAGGCTGACCGTTTCCGAAGCAGCGCAGAGATCGCGGAGACGCGACCATCGTTCGCGTTGCTTACAAACTGCTGTCGTGCGCAAGTTTGTGCTCAGCTGTTACTGTTGCGGTCGAAGATGATTTCGAGAGATAACCGAATCATATCGAGCACGAAATATTCAGCGGAGCGCAGTATGGCCGAATGTTGTAGAATTTCCTTCTTGTTCGCAGATTCGCATCAACTCTCGCGACACCAATGCTATAGTTATTATTATTATTATTATTATTATTGGTAGACGAGAAGGACGGCATCTTTGTTCGTGGCGAATATGGGCGAATTCCCTAGTTTCTCAACCAATCGTCATGGCTACATTGAAAGATACATTGACAATCTGCACACACAATACAGCGCTGAGCATACGTGTGCCCTGTAGGATTCAAACCGGAGACTCTATCGTTCCAAGTTCCCGGCGTAGCTCCCACCTCATCTCGGCGGTCTATGTTTAGCATTTTTCCCTGTGAGGGAATCAAACGAGCGCTAGTGAAACCCTATGATTAATAAATACGCGGGTTGACTAGCAGATGAGGCTCGGCCATCGACGTTGATCACCATTGAGACTGGCAGCAGCCTAAGCGAACTTAAGTAAACGTGCAACAATTACGCAACACATCATATATATATTCTGATGCACCAGATTCTTCGTCAATAGGAGCAATAGTCCTAGTGCGAATAGTTACTAGACTGCGTAAAAGATTGGGCCTGATGTCAAACATAGCACCAACAATAATTGTTCTACTTACGTTGCGATTAAGCCTCTTAAACATTCGAATCATCGTTAGCAGAGTCAGGTATAATATTTCGCTCACTGCAGGCAGTTAGCAGACATAATATTCCTTCGGGATATCGCAAAAGTCATTTACTCTAAATAAAATAATTCTGGTTAGTACCCTATCCAACGCTTCAATATGTTTCCTACGATGAGCAATAGAAATACTTTCGAAACAGTTAAAAACTGCTGATCCAGCTAATGTTTTTTTTTCTTATCTATATGCAAATCCTGAAGTTTAGTGGTCACCACTTTATGGCAGACACGGTTAAAACCTGCCGAGAAATCGAAGTAGACACAGTCGAAGTTGGTCTTCGCATTCAGGAACACAGCCCGGTCATGAATAGGTATAGTAAGAAGTGGATTCATTTAATCGTCGAAAACCGATGTTGCTCATGGTCCAGAAGATATGTAGAGGAGGGTATGTTGTAGATATGTCCCACAATGATTATGCCCTCACAAATAACGCAAGCCACGGGTCTGCAGTTATCCGCGTTACTTCTGTCATTCCTCCTATGAACAGGTGTCATTACAAAAACTTAAATGTATTTCATATTATTGTGTATCTAAACATGTACAATAATTAGCGACGCCGTCTGATATGGTGTCAGACCCACAACTTCGTGTGTTTTATTGTGAGGTGTCTGACCGTGTCACTGTTGATCGTCGAAACAAGCCGGAAACAATGACTTACTTATAGGCACGAGTAGAGATTCACCAATGAGGCTCCTCTAGGGCAGGGCCCCGTTTCATATAGACTATTGGAAGGAACTTGTCAGAGAGGTGGCTCCTTGTGGGAGCAAGATCAGAAATCTCACGTCAGACAATCTCATCTGTGATAGAGAACGAAGGGCAATCCGAGCTGCACGAAAGTAACACCTCCGAGGAATACGGAGTGAGTCCGAAGCACAAAAAATGAACTGAAAAACATCTTGACCGGTATTCCTTTCCGGGAGCCATCCGACTCTTGTGAGCCATTAACTTAATAGGCCCAAAACGATCTTTCCTTTTTGTGCAGGTGTTCACATATCTAAGGAGTTGTTTACTATCCGTGAAACGAAAGGTAAACAACTCCGGGTTGAAACCCAGAGGTAAACAAGTCTGGGTTCTAGAATACGTGGTCGGGCAGATGCGTTTGTCAGAGGCGTTGCGAAGCGAGAATTGGGATAATCTTCTAGAAGTTTCTCAATCTTATGAACGTATTCCTGTACACCCCTGTAACTGGAAGAGTTTTCCCTTTTAATAATGGATTTCCCCATCAGGCAGTGCAATAGTTCAACGAAAAGCTAGCACATCTCGTTGGCAGGATGACAACGGCTAGAGAGATCACACGAGAGATCATACGCGCAGTGGCACAGCTCCAGAGTCATCGCAGTTTCTTCTCTAGAAATTTCGGCTAGAGGTGTCAAGAAATAGCTCTCTGAAGTGACAAAATACATTGGAATAGAAAACAAAACAAAAATACGGTCTGGTAATACGTTATGAGAGGCAGCGGATAAACAATTAACTCATGAATATGGCAAGTTCGGTGGTAAACAGACGATCGATAAGCGATCCTTCACGCGTGATGGGTCAATAATTAATAAGAATTCTTTCGGGAATAAGGTTGTAACATAAAGGCCTCTAAAGAGCTGCTAGGGAATGAATATTTGGCCAGTGAATATTACTAAGATTGAATTACAACAAATGACAACGGAAGATGGAAGATCACAGAGGGTACCAATGTACTGAGCACAATGACGAACTCGTTATAAAAAATGCTCGGGATTATTTGTTAGGTGGCACGAAGGCGGTGTACATATATGCAGCAATCGCTTCCATCTTACTATGTGGGTTACGCAGCAGCAGTTCCGGCTCCTTTCAGCCAGAACCAACGTTCCACCACAACCAGCACCACCACGAGAGCCGAGGCCTTATCGGAAAACATTAAATTTGTCGCTGACAGACAAGTTTCCCTCTGCAATACCAGGCGTCAGCCAGATTCCAGCAATTAAAATTGCATCAGCCTTCCTCCCCACCTGCGTTATCCATTCAGCGTCACGTTGCGGCCTACAACATGGACGAACCCCGTTGCCGGCTACTGGAGACGAACAAACAGGCGCACGAACATCAATAGGCATGCACGACTGCTTGTAGCTCTCACGAATAATAAATACAAATGATTGACGCCACCGCGAATCTCGCGGATTGCCCACGTTATCGCGAACAGATACCCCACACAACAGAACCTGTCAATAGGAGCAGCAGCAACAACAGCAGACAGATGTTTATCCCACACCGATAGTAGCGAACTGAATGAGAGGCGGGGAGGCGCACACCTATATCTGACAGGTAAGAGGTGAAAGAGAGCAGATGCAGTTGTGTGTACGGGCGTGTGTGTGCCTTCGCTGACGTATTCCCTTAAGACATCTGTTTGCCTCCTATATCCGTACTTACAATGCATGTGTACTCTATCAAGAGGGACCTCCCAGTGCCATTGTGTTGCGCCGTTGTACCGCGCGCATAAACTAGTATTAGTAATGGTGGAAGTTAGTAGAGCTGGACGTAGTGAGGGCAGTAGAATTCCCACGTGGCTCGAATGGCCCCTCCTCGGCCTCCTAACGCCGCCACTCGCGGCTACAAATGTTGCCGGACGCGGATGGCGTCCGTCGCCTCCTTGGCCTCCTGTTCTTCATCATCTCTTTCTGCTCTTCCAGCTTCTTCTTTGCTTCTTCCTTTGTCTTCGTTCTCCTTCGAGGAAAAAAGCCCTGCCAAGTCACCATCGCCGCCTTTGCCGTCGACCACCCGTGGCCGCCGTCACATGTAATCATCTTATCAGACTGGCCCGATTCGAGCCCGCATCTCGCCGACAAAAGCCTCAGGGTCTAGCCGTGAGTGGAGAAGCTCGAGAGCAATGCGGAGTTCTCGCTCCTCGTCCGAGTTCACACGGTCCGATACGATCACGATGGAAGCGAGTGCCAACGAGAACAACTTGGGGCAGAAAATAATGCAATGGGACCAACCTACAATGACGAGCGAGTGAACGCTTCACTGACGTCGAATTATGCGTTGGTGGACACGTTGGTCGATAGGCAGTGCTTGGGTAGTGCTGGGGGGAGACAAAAAAAGAGGAAGGATCTAGTGGACAAGAACGAAGTACTGGAGACGAAAATAAGAACTTGACGCAGGAAAGGACCATGCCCATTGGCACTTGTGATCAATCCACATTGTAGCCCGCTGAGCGAGCGAGCGCGCGAGAGACAGAGAGAGTGCATTCACAGGAAGCCAAATGGGATTAATCAAAACTTAGGGTGGTTCCGCTCCAGACGGAGGAAGTCGGTGGAGACATTGCAGCGTCCTGCACCGACGTTTGCTATGCTTTAATATCTGCGATTAGAATAGCCTTGGCTCGGAGGAAAATAAGGCCCATCTCGATGATTTTCATAGCCGAGTAGATTTTGGATGGATTGGATTGGACTGTCCGGCGATTGGTGCCATCGATGCTAAATCCTTCCGTGATAACCAAGCATCGAATAGCTGCAATTTCGTCAGTACACCACAATTTGGATCAAGAATGCAGTTAATTAATATGGGTTAGCCTAATAAATCATCTGAAGTCCACGTCTGAATCAAATAATTAATCTACATATATATATATATATATATATATATATATATATATATATATATATATTACAGCAGCTGGTAGGCCACAGTCTATACGATCTGAATAATTAATAAGTATAGTATAAGTTGGCTGCGTAGCTGCGTATTTTCCATGGTTCGAGGAAAAATGGGCCTGGCACAGAGTTATGACGTTATTATTCTTCCTTCCTCAATAGAAGTGGCGTTATTATCGCCCGTTTGCCCCAGGGCGATTTTCGTTGAGAAGCGACTGCGCACAGCTCTCTGAGCAGGGTCCCTCCCGGTCAGGGTTGTTGTTTGGAGAAGCTACGCCATCGTTCTTTGTCGGCGGCTGTCGAAAGTGCTTGCTTCTTGCCAATCACAATGCCCGAGCTCTTGGCGCACTGGTACAATGCCGCGTAGCTTCGTGAGCGGCTCCGTGGCAAGGAGTCCCCTCACTTCAATAGCCTTCTCGTCAGGAAGTGCGCCGCAGATAAGGCTCACGCTGGCAACAGGATAGGTCATCCGCGTGTTGTTTCTGCCGGATAAACATCCACTGTAGCTCCGTGAACGCACAGATTGAACTCTCTAGGAGACTGTTTGTCGTAGGCAGTAGCGTCACCGTTGTTCCAGGTGATTTCTGGTAAGCATCTCTATCGTTATTACTAGGGCCAGGCCATACGGTACATCGTCGACGTCAAACGAACAGAAAAAACTACGGCATGACAAAGGAGGTTCGCCTTTTTCAGATGAATAATAAACGCAGAACTGAGGGACCGTGTATTTTTAGCCCTAAGGGGCCACCATCGCTCGCGCCGTCTACTAGAACTCTCCGCTGACTTGCACACTGATCCTGTCCTATCTACGAACATGATGGAAAAACGCTCATATTCGTTAATTCTTCACAGTCGGTATCACAGGGTCTACCCCTTTGCACGACCTTGTGATAACCATCCTATGCTGAACTCTGCCCTTCGACGAAAGCTTGTAAGGCCTCCACCGATTAAGCTATTACAGAGGGAGGGTCCCAAACTCCTGAGCAATAAATATGGATTGAGCGCAAGGCAGTAAAAAACTTTAGCAAGAATGTGCGCTAGGAGTGTCTTGACCTTCAAAGTATACTTCAAGCTATACCGAGTATACGTCAAAAGTTTGGGTGGCCACGAGGTGACTAGGAACACCATGAAATGAATAAGACGAATCCCCTATGCGTATGCTGCAAATGCCAGCATTATATGAACATGCTTGATATCCGTATAGGAACAGCTTGTGCTGTTAATGTTTGGTCTGTTTCGTTAGAAACCGATCGATTCGTTAAGCAGTAGTAGCAGCAGTCACCCTAATTGTTATCAACTACAACGATAACAGTTCCAAATCAAATGTAACTCAGCAGACGTAATATCACATGTGCCAGTCACGTGAGTTCAAGGCCACGGAAGAAGATGAACGCAGTGGATACAACGCGACAGCGGCTTGTACCCTACGAGAAGAACGATTCCATCGAGTTGAAACGTGTTCAAACCCGAAGGGCAATATGAAAGCTGACCTCGTTAGATCGCACAAAACCGTTGAATACCTGAGACAACTATGAACGACAGCCGGCTATTGCCAATAACCGCGCGATGTTCAATTCTGAATCGATCATCATTCAGCGTCACCCGTATGCAGGTGCCAGTGACGAACGGGTTTGCCCTTCCAATGTCGTGTGTGTACAAGTTCCACCAGCGTACTCAACTCTAGCATACCCCCAATACCCCTATTTTTGTTCACCTCCGCTCGTCTCGTTTCCCGTGATACCTTTCACTTCGATGTGTCATATGTAGAACAATGGCTTTTCATGCAGTCATCTCAGGCGGCCATGCCCGTCACATTCATTGTTCGGCGGCGGTGCGAGGATCGCGCGAGGCCTTGCTGCTCTGGCACACCCTCAACGTAAGGCAACCCTCCGGTACATTGTGGCTCCTTTGTCAAGGGCTTCCTGCTGATGCTACTGCAGTAGCGGCCTCCGCTATTGCCTGCGCCACCGCAGCTGTAGCTGTAGCAGAAGTGGTAGGAGAGAACAGAACAGGCCAAAACAGGGCAAGGCCAGGTCGACGCAGCGGACGCCGCAGTGCGTCGTGTAGGCGTACATGGTGCCTGTGGCGGATCGGTGCTAGGATAGGCCCGCTAGTGGTACATGGCCTTTTCGGACCTTTTCGGCGCGCAGCGAAGCAGCGTCGGCTGGATGAGCCGCCAGAGGGCGCAGCGGTGCTGCGCTGGCGACCAGCCGGAACGGGGAGATGTGGGCCTAAGGCAGGGATCACCCCCGGGGGAAATGGCAGAAAGTGAGGGAACACTAAGTGTAGGATTTTTGGTTAGGGGACACCCTTCGGGGGGTTTCACCACCAGCAGCACAGTAGTGCAGCCTAAGCCTGTGTGAGCGTGCCCATGTCAGCGTGAGCTTGTGCGTGTGTGTAGAGTTGGAGGAGTTAAATCGCTCCCAAGGGGGGAACGAGTCAGGAAGAGGGCCGTTGCTTCAGGAGGGAATACTGAGCAGCAGGAGAAAGAGCATCCATGGGGCTCCGAGGATAGCGGCAACACGCCCCTGGTCGTTCCTCCCTCCCACTGGTCCATCTCCTCGTTTTCCCCTCGCCGAAGTGGCCTATTACCCGGGTGGATCGGTTCCCTTCGATGTTCTACAATACGCTCACCGAATCCTTTCGAATTCACCCTGTGTCTCGGGATACTGTAGAATGTTATCGATGTGTCATCCGCTCACTCGGCTACAACACGATGTGTTTGGCCTAGTTCTCTCGTCGTGTGGTCAAGTGGGTGCATTTGCCATGATGTACTTCGACGCCCCGTTCGACATGTTCGTTCGCATTTCTGTAAGGAACTTTTCGCGGCGTAGGCGTTGTGTGATGTGTCGCCGTTCTTGTGGGCGGCGTCGACACTGTTTTCAGTGTCAGAAAGAGACGGGCTTGGTCTGGTGCCCCATCGACCGAGAGTAGGCCGAATCACTGGCCCTCTTGCGATGGTGATGACGACTACGTGGCGCATAGAGACGCCTTAAAGGTGTACGGGGTTCAAGCGCCTGAGGTAAATCCAGCAGCTTACGTTTGGCCAAAACTGCTGCCACTTTGTTCCGTTCGAATGTTTTCTGAATTCGTTGTTCGCCTGTTTGCAGGATCATCGACGACGCGGGTAACATCAAATCGTTCCTGCTTTTCGATATGTTTTCGCCCGTACTGCCTGGACGATTTTAAATTTCTGACCGTTTAAGTTGTAAACGCTGGAGCATTCTTGCGCTAGCGTTGTCGTGCCGTAACTGATGCCGTGTGTGAGTTGGCCTTCGCTTAAAATTCTGCTTAAGTCAAAATTCATGTAATTCCTTTGTGCTAATGCATTAGTCTAGAACATGTTCTTTTGTTCAGCTGCAGTAACTCATAAAAACAGTGAGAGCAAGCACGATGAGCATCTATTGTACTGGGGTTTTGTCTATATAGGCTCAAGATGTAGCCGCACTTAGCAATTTCACTGCAACTTCACGCACTGTGAAAGTTCCCGAGGGTCAATCTTGAGGGGAAACCCATAACAGATAATAGATTCGACCTTATAGAAATGACCACTAATAGCAGAACAAGGTTCAATTCACCGAGTATTTCTGAGCCAAACAAAGCCTGTAAGTTGGGTAAAGCGATCAATGTGGGGACGTCTCTTCCTTGACCATCGTTCTGCGGCACTGTGTTCAAGCTTTTGGTCTGTTCGAGCGATCTGTTAGGTTTAATCGCTATTCCCAGCGATGACATACTCGAAGTGAATACTGTAATGCAATCGTTCAATAATAGATGTCATACAGGAAACCAGGCTGGTGTCGACACCATCAGCACACTCAACCTGTTATTTACCTTCCCAATGTCGACTTATGAGGATCAGATTCCAATTTACTTAGAACATAGTCCTAACGGCATCGTGAGAGAAGTATGTGTCGGCAAGATGCTAGTTAATACGAACGGTTAATATTATTACTTCAGAATTAAAGTCCAATCTAATGATTATACTACAGAACGGTAGTTTGAAGTCCTTGTGGTAACCTTCTTGCGAAAACAATAAATGCATTTCACCGTACTACGATCGTCCGCAGCAAACTGCGTAGCGAAATATGCCTCCCCAAACAAGCGATCCTCCCATAGGGACGCGTCCGCGTGTAACATTTGCTGTTTCCTCTACTAAATGCAAGTTAATTAAATTAAAAAAAACAACGTCTGCTAATAACGAAATGAAGCGTTGTCTAATGCAATTTAGCCTCGTCCATTTGTAATGTGGCACTCCTGCTGATCGCCAAACTTCGCCGGACGAAACTGGATGTTTGAAAATGAAAAATGTATTACTTTTCTTAAGTATCTTGCGTGCTACCCTATGGAGGATAGTCATTTACGACGTGATGGACGTAGAACGTCAAATACGGCGATTATATTCTCATCAAAAACAGGAGCAGAGAAGTCCCTTCTGACAGATAAATCGGAATTCTAATTTCGCGTGTCGTATTCGGAATTGAGAGCCTCATCTATTCCATTTTGACAGGTATACGAGAACCGATATTTTCAACCGCTTACATAGCCATCCGCACGTCCTTCAGAGCACATATGATTAGTCTTGTGCGCTCAGCTGGAGGTTGCCATTCATTAGTTCCATGGTATTTTGTGCTGGTTCAAAGCTAATGCGAACGGGACTCCTTCCTCACCAAAGATTTCTTGGCGCGCCTGATCGGGCCCGTCGTGACGCATCGTAGGCTTCTCCTGACTCCTGAACAAGAGGCGTCCTGAACTGCATCTAGGAATGACGCGTAAGCCTCGCGTCGCGCTGCGCGCCAAATGCAGTATCGAGCTTTCAAAATAGCTCATGCTACGGGAGGAGTTTAAGGTTGTCCTTACATGACCTTTAGTCGCACCCCCGCCATCCTCATCATCCTAGGGCTCTTACTCGGTCAATAAACTCACTAGGCGTCGCTTGCCGTTGAATCTTCTCGACGTGTTTTTACAACGACAGTGCGTGCATAGCTTCCGTCCCCAGCTTGCCCCGTGTGGCACTAAACTACCGCCTCTGACGTTCCAAGACCCCGCGCTTATAACCTTCCGGCTGGAAGCAACACCAAGATGACAACAGAGCCTGTGTTATTCTCGAGAAGGCGATACTACACACCTTCTATTCAATAAGATGCATATTTTGTCGGGCGTCTTAAACTCTCGCAAAAATTGGTCGTATCAATATGTATGTACCCCCCGCCGCTAGAGGTAGTTGTGACGCCACAGGATAATTGAAAGCCTTCGTCCCACCGGTGGTGAACGATGCAGATGTATGCGTTGAGGCGAAAATTGGAACTGTTGAAATCGGGTCGGCATTTCAATAAGCTTGCGTTGGATTCTGGCAGTTGAAAACATTGAACATCGTACCCTATGATGGCCAATGTTATGACTGTATAATCAACAGAAATAATGACTGAAGTAAAATCCTTGTGCAGTTTGTTGGGGTAGGGGGTAATTAGGCTTAGTAGTGGACTGCAGCAATGCGATAATCCCAGCGAGAACTTTTGAGTTGTCTAATAATCTGTATGCTGCTATGCGAGCAAAAGTACTTTGCGCAATACCCTCCCGGGGGAGACGTTCATAATTCAGAGTTTTCACTGAGTTCAGAGAAGGAAGGCCGCTTATATCATGCAAGCGATAACTAAACAACATTGCGGCTCAAGTTCATGAAACTGCTGCTAATAAATTCTATTTCACGAGAGATCGTCGATTTATTTCTCGACATTCTAATTTATATTGTATATCAGCAAACAATACGTTCCTATATATACATTACATCTTTATTTCCGCAGCATGCTTTGCGAACGACTTCGTCGTTATTGCCGGCGTCAGTAATTTATTGCCGGCGTCAAGGTAATTTCTTGCCGCAAACGTAGTTAATAGAGGTGAGCAGCGACAATGAGCACATAACGTGGAGGACCAATCGGTGGTGGCGGCGGCGACGTAATTTCATGTACAATCTTCTTCTCTTGTCAGAAATCGCCGCAAGTGTTACGCTTTTGGTCTGGTGACGTCAGCTCATAGAGGCGGATGCGCGAACGAAGGTCGTGTCCACGTCAGTCCGTGACCGTTAAAGCGAATGTCTCATATGGGCGCTGCTTCGCCTACACCAAAGGAATAATCATAGTAGAGCTTTTCGTCCAGCGCCAACCGGATATGATCATTTCCTGGCCGTTAAGGTCATTCAACATATAAGGCCTCGGACCTATTGCTGTCTTGACGGAGAAAAACTCGGGTACAACCGTCTTTTCTCGGCAGTTTCTCTTTTTATTAGGATATTACATTGGTGACAGTCTGTGGGCCTTCGCCGTCCGTAACGGATTTACATTGACTTACGTTAGGTTCTTGTCGTTAGGCATGATAGTTGGCTCCTATGGGTTCTAGCAACAGTTAGCTGCAGAGGTTCCCTATGATTGTTATTCCGTAACGGAAAGGTGGCGCTGATTAGTCTTTACCAGAACGGACTTGTAAGCTCTTACCGTCGCGTTTATTGTTTATCCATAAGACCTTGTGGTAAATGTCCCTTACATAAACTTGAATTTTCCGGGCAGATTCTCAGCCAGCGTTTCTGCTTTCGGCATTGCCTGATAAGACGGCAAGCGTGCAACGGTGGGGATCACACACGTGTCTCCATTCATTGCAAGGCGCGCACGAAAGCACGAATTCGATTTGGGTTCGACAAACCTCTTTCACCCAACGCATAAAAGCTGCCCAGATTGGTCTTAAATTTATTGGTCGATTTATTTATTTGTTCATTTATTTATTTATAACTCTTTGACCGAACCTTCGTTCAAACGTAGGTGTCACTTGATGAACCCATTGTCGCATTACACATCGGGCAGAAACGCAGATAGTCCAGAAGGCCTGTCCCACACGAGATACAGGGGCATCGCACTACTGTGGGCTTAACGTAACACATCGTTATACAAATCAGCGATCATGCAATGCAGATAGCAATACTATTCACTTGGGCACTGCACAGTGCCTTGAATATCAATGCCAATGCAGGTTGACGAATCATGAAGCATGCATGTAGTGATCGCTTCCATCTGCCGCCTCAGAGAGTTACGAGTTCCGCCGAGGTGTCTACTGTTATTATACAAGTCCTCTTGTTTCTACCACTCCTCTGTTATGGGTTCTCTATTTGCGGCGGGGGGGGGGCTTCAGAGGAATACTCCGTCGCGTCGAAATCATCCAGAACGATGCTCTCAGGGCCGTCTTCGGCCTGCGACGTCGAGACTCTGTTGCCGACCTCTTCGAGAAGCACGACCTTCGGCCACCTGCCACTTGGTACACGGTGCAGGTGGCTGTTCTAGCGTTCGGGATGTGCAAGGGGTATCATTCCAGAAGATATCTCCTTTCCTATCACCGCGGCTGCTATTCGCCCTGCCCGTCTCGCTACTCGATTTGTGCTGCCAGTTACTTCCAGAGAGTCTAGTCGCCACGCCGTCGCCTACCGCCTGCTGCCGGCAGTCTGGACCTCACTTCCTCGCAAGGTTCGGGCTCTCACCTCAACGAAAGAGTTCACCCGGGTAGTTGAGAAAATTTTAAAGAATCATTAATTACGCGCTGCCGTTGAATTACTGGGTTAACTAATTGACTTAACATTCTTGCCTGTGTATTGCATATTTGACTTGTAATTATTCTAATAATATATGCTACTGTAATAATAGCTGTTAAGGACCTTAGATTGTCTCTGTTGTAAATAATTATACTATATTTTTTTACGAGAACTTAAGTAACGAGTAATCGCAGAAGAAGAAGCCACATGCATGGTTGAAGTGCATCCAAATTAGATGTTTAACTTCGTTCCGGACATGCAGAGAGTGACATAATTGTTATTATGTCACCAAGGAAGAACTATCAATATGCACTCACGAATAGGAAATAATAAAGGATAAGCACCAATGGCTGCCTGGCTGTCTCCGTTATTGCTGTGCCTTTAAGTGCTACGTGTCTGTAGCAAAGTTCGATCTCACACCTAACTCCAATTGGCAGATTGTATCAATGCTAGACGTGGGGATCAATGGTTGGCTGATTCTCCTAGACAAGACCGCATGGCCTCAAGTAGTAGCACGAACAGAAATGATTATGGGTTTTGCCTGAGGAAAGCGATCCTCTCCCGAATCGAAAAGTGGCGGAAGCTCAGAATCGTGTCCAAACGCAAGACGGTCCCACAGACACCAACGGCTGATGACTCTCCATCAACTATAATAGGAACATTCTTTGCCCTATTCATAATCGTTGTCAACGTCAATGATCCCCTGAGTAAAAGTTGCTGGCCGAGATTCTCCACTCCTGACTGATGAGAGTTCCTGCCGATGCTCGCCCAAACGGAAAATGAATAGCATATGCGTTAACGGCCACTTATAGCTGAGAACAAATGTAGTCGCGCGTGTATGGTGGAGCGATGACAAATACATCGACACACGTGTAATCAACCTGCTATCTCCATACTGCCACCGTCGATTTGATATCGATTGCGCTAAATGGTCACTCACTCAGCTGCTTACTGTCGAAGTTAGGCAGAGCAGGTGACATTATATTGTAGATTGACGTGGGTTTATGAATAATCGGAGGATAGCATTGAAAAGTTTGTGGTGTGCAACGTTTGCAAACCATGAGACGATGCGGCAAATTGACAATGACACGATATGATTGATATGATGTATCGTTCTATATGTATGCAGAGTAAGGTGGCCTACTATATATGCGGTTGCACCATATACCTATAGACAACGAGAATATAAATTTATTCATCATAATTGTGCGTAACAAATGACATTGTCATATATTTACATATATATATATATATATGACAATGTCGTACGTCTCATATCATAGTGTACTGTTGAAACGTAATACCCAACGAGCGCATATAAGCAAGTTAAATGCGGATGTGCCTTAGGGCCCTAACCCGCAGTATCTCTACTTCTAAACACGTGTTAGCATTATGACCTTGTCCATTATATCGTTACCTTCACTGCAGAGAGCGTGGTACGACTCTGTGAAAGCCCCATTTCGCAATATAATGCTATATCACCAAATCTGGCCACGACCGGAATCTATGTTTCCCTGAAAGAGAAGGAGATTACGGGAAACGCCCAGTTAAGACTAATCAAATAAAGTATTTTAGCGCAATGCGCTGTTCAATCTGTCATAATCGCATTGTTTTGTATAATAGAATCAATGACGAGTGAAGGATGTCCACCAACTTTTGCTGATACACAAACAGGTGGCAGACTCGACGAAAAGTCATCATTAATTCGCTACAATGCGACGGCAATCGACTGGGGTACATTTCGCTCTGCTAACTATTACATTATACCACCACTATCACCAATTGATAGCAACTCCCCTCATGTAGGTCTGTACTCGAGAGTGTGCGAACGAATGTGCTAGACTAGGAGGCAAACAGAAGTAGAGCACCAACCTGCTCGCAACAATGAAATCGGGAACAATCTCGATCAAATCAGATGAGAACGTTGGCAATTACAGGATACTTTGTATGGCATAGGTGAACGGTTAATGTACAGTATTTGGGTGAGTAGGGGTGTGTATATATATATATAGTATACAAATATATCCTTTGCTGATAAATACATACGAGACTAGGAAGACAAACATAAAAGATTAATTATTCCCTTAATATCCTCCTTCGAGTGACGAAATGCGGCCCATCACTGGATGTAGCTTCGAAACCCAATATACAACATTATACATATATATATATATATATATATATATAGAAAGGACAGTTGCTAATAACGAACGTAATGAAATCGACTCTTTTACCGAACCGTGAGAGAGAGAGAATAAGGTCGGACTCACCTAATGAGCCAATTGCGGCATAGTGCCTCGGGCAGAACGCGCACCATCCAGAAAACCTGTCCCATACCTGATACAGGGGTGTCACACTCCTGTGAGCTTGACATAACTTGATACAAATCTGCGAACGCTCAACGCAGATTCGACTTGAAGACCCGGTAGCAAATGTAATAATAAAACTCTACCACGTAAAGAAAAAGCACAGGACAAAGCTATGAGTAAATACGTAAAGTATCACTGAAATAATGCTTGGTATTATAATAACACAACGAATATATATATATATATATATATATATATATATATATATATACATACAATGTATGTTCATGGCATACAATAAAACCAGGTTACACCCCCTTCCCCGGACAATGTAGCTAACCTGAATAGTGTCTAATAATAGCCATTATTTAGCGAGTCAAATCTTCCGATTCTGGCTGGACAATGCTGCTGATGAGCGTTTCCCGAGCGTGGGGTGTTGTTGCTGGTGCGGTGTCTCTTACACTATCATAGACATATACAAAAGAGGTCCAATGGTCATTAATCCGTGAAGATATCGGACGTAGCACAAGCAATGAGAAACCTTAGTGGGTTTTCTCTTTGTCCCATAGACGAAGGCGGTCAATTGAAGCCCTTTGATGACCTCGAGGCCGGGACGTATCGTCATGGGCGAACGCAACCGCAATAATTTGCGAACGACTTGACGCCGAATACAGCAAGAGGATCTCTAACAAAACCTAGCTTACTCTGATGGAACAGACTACCACAGCTTTGAGGGAGTGTACGTCTGTGCCAGTCTTCTCTAGGTTCGATGAGTTATGATTAGGTATGTGTCGAGGAAATTGCCAGACATTATTTTGTAAGTAAAAAAGGCGTGTGTATATGTATCGGCATGTATAGCATTGTGTGGCATTTCATGTTTGTCTATGTTTGCTGCATCATTGGCAACAAAAAAAAGCAAAACAACATTAACCGCAATTGTACTGGATCTAGTGGTAGCCGATTTCATCCGAAAAATTGTTCACGGCGCAGTGAGGGCTGTTGAACCCAGGGCCGCATTCGTTTTGCGATATGATATGAATGACCGGATGAATTGTCCTTAGATTACACCGAAATGTAAATCTTGCGATTTATGTTTGTCATACAGGTAAGAGGCGGCGTTTTTCCTGGAGATTACGGGAATACCTGATGCACGCTGAGTGGTCCATCTATGAACAGCGCTAGTGTGAGACTTTCAAACCCTTCCTCACTCGGATGGCTCGGAACGGTTAGCGCATTAGTTCGAGGTAAGCGACAGTGGCCGCGTCCCGAACACTCACAATTATTGTTCGCCAGCCATCTCGATGCGTGTGATCTGAAGTCATTTCAAGAACTTTTATAACTCTTGTTACTTCGGGCAAATAACAGCCTAAGTATATACGACGCGTTATGCTTCAATATGGCAGCACGCACGATGAGCAAAAATACATCTTAGACAGTATCCCACAGTCACGTGGAAGCGATATTCATTCACAACCCCAGCACATTCGCTGTGCTTACTCTGAAATTCTCGCCGGGGCGATCCTTTGATTTCGCTGTACCCGTTGCACCATTGTATGAGGCACTCCCATGTCGTCACAGTCTGCTAGCATAATCTCTGTCCAAAGCGGGCAGAAATTGAGCGTACACACAGACATCATCTTGCCTCATATCCGTTCTCTCATCTGCTTGCTCGCTCGCTCCGTCGATAGGCGCTAGTGGATCGACTCGAGCCGAATCGATTTGCCTATGTGTATACTGCTGCTGCTGCTGTCCCTCGGCCTGATGCATGATCGACTTGTACCACAGCAGCCAGCAAGGTGCATGGCAGACGCCATCGGAGTGGCTGTGAGTGTTGTCACCTTGCAAGTTTGTGTATGTCGATGTGTGCGTGTGTGTGTATCAGCGATACGATCGAGCTGCATCGCACGAAGCCGTACGGAAGGCAAGCTAAGCGATCCCTGTCAGCATCAGCGGCCAACATCAGCGGCGACGGCCGCAGGACAGCACAGCCCAAGCGGAAGGCCGCGAGCTGGCTGGAGCTAGCGGAGGTTGGAAGTGACTAAAGGAGAGAAAAAAGTACGCTTCAGCCTTGTGGCGGCGGTGGTGGTGAACGAAGACCAAAGGAAGAGAGGTGTCTCACGGCGTCGCTTATCTCCTTTGCGCATAAGCGGTACGCCGGCCAGCGGATGCAGTCACCCAGGCCGATTGCGTCGCCCCCACTGCCCCCTCTGAATGCTGACTAGCTGGCGCGCTGGAAAAGCCACATACGACGACGAAGCCACACGCCACAAGCTTCGAAGGGTGTGCGCCTTTGAAGCAGCGCTCGTGCCGTTGCTCTGTTTGAGGAAGGCGGAAATATCTCTTAGATACAGTAGGGAGAGTAGAGAATATTGCGATTGGAGGCTGAGTAAGCGTCTGACGACGGCGGACAGATACGACAACGACAAGAAGTGTATAAACCCGCGGACAGCCTCAGGCAGCCTTGTCCGCGCCAAGTCTTCATCTGATCTGCCACCATGCGTTCGCATGCATACGCTCGATCCTAGGTAAAAATATCGAGAGCGATAGAGAGATACGCAGGTTGATACAGAGAGAGAGAGACGATGGCGTAATGGCAAAACGAAGCAGGTCGCTGCTGAATGACGCTGCGTCCTTGGAGCCCAAGCACGCAGGCATGCGCCGCAAGTGAGTAGCAACCGCAGCACGAAACCCGGCGGCAGCCATCATCTATGGAGAGCAGAAGGACATGGAACAGAGATCGAAGGTTGGCGGTCAACCGCCACGATAAGAACGGCAACAGTGAATACATGTGGTTCGACAACAATTTCGACGTGTCCCTTGGATGGTCTCGTGGTGGGCGTCCTGGACGGCTAGACAAGAGGGACATATAGCTTGGGCTCAAATCCTGGCAAACGTCGTAGAGAATATTTGGGGCTCGTTATTATTCCTCTTAATCTATCGACTGTTGCCAGGTAGCGTATGCTTGAAAAATAAAACAAAGGTGGACCCCCGACATGTCCTCATAGTAATACGAAAAGGTTCAGAGCCGAGGACTGTCACATAAGACATGGGGAACAGCTGAACATCAGTTCAAATAATGTACCTGGAATAATTGATATGTACGTGGCGTATTTCGCGAGAATATCATAAGGTGGCTTAGATGTGTATGAAATACGTGTATGCCAATAAAGCTAATGTAGCTGTAGGTGTGTCTGTGTATATCACCATGTATAAGCGCGATGTTGGGACGATAAGCATAAAATCGCCTAGATATGATTTTAGACGGATCGAACGATATCCAGCGACAACGGTTCGAATGTCGGAGCAGTGGATGCCAAGCGGATAGATATCATAATCACTTTCTATATTTAAAGCATATTAGGTAGGTTAGATATAATAGGGATTATTCGTTGAGGCGAGAAAGGCCCCTGTGAAAATGTCTGTTGCATCCGTCGCTTAGTGCGCAGGGGATTATTCCTATAGATTGGATATGTTCCCTTCTGAACCGCGGAATATCGATGTCGGCCTGTAAGATATGATAATACGATATCTACCTAGCGAGGGTGGACCTAGATCCTGAGAGCCGGCTCGACCTGGAGGTAATTTCCGGAAAATAGCCCCTACATCTCTGTATTCCGGTGTTCGGCTAGAGGTGTTCAATGAGAAATCATGCTATGTGCGCGAATCACACTAATGAAGTTCGGCATGATTTACCTCGTGTTTTGCGTCCTGCTGGAATCAAGTTCGATCGCCAATACGGTCCTTGGGTCAGTGTTTAGTGACAAACATTAGTAGCGAAAATAAAGCAAGCACATAAGATTTATCACAGATGCCCTTCACAGGAGGCCAAGGTCGAGACACATCATTTGTTAGAAGAAGACTTTTAACCACTATGAACGTAAATACCTCCTTACATAGGATCATACACAGATAATGTACGTACAGGATTATGGGAGCATCGGAAACAGCGACGCAAAAATCCAATATAAGGCTAAAATAATCGGCTCCGCTCAAATCATAATACACCAACAAAACAGCAATCCCATCCAATGCTTTAGGGCTTCAGCAGCATTAAGCACGTACCCGCTTAGAATCAGACAACGAATCCTCACACGACGATACTGACTGAGGGTCACGGGTGCCTCCAGAATTACCACAAGAAAAATGTATAAGATCAAAAACGCCCCTGACCCCGTCTGTACACACTGAGGGACAGCCGAGATGGACGATACCACCCGCATCGTCCTGCGCCGTCGAGGTCTCCAGGACGCGCAGGACGCACTGGATGCACGGACGCCAATTCTACCTATATGATAAACGACATGATGGAAACTAGGGAACGGTGGGACAGAGGAATAGGCCTCGTAGAAAGGACAATCAGAAATGGCAGAGCTTGAGAGAGAAACGACGAGAACTAGCGGATATCCGTGAGAGAGTACCTCAGTAAAAAAATCCACTGATTTATAGATCGTCCCGGGGGATGTTAAAAAAATCTTAATAGAAAGAAAGAACCGTCGCGAGACTCCCCCTAGCTGCCACAGTGTTGAAAAATGCTACCGTGAGTTAAATATACATTGCGCGTGGTCCAAATCTTCTGGCAGACGATATCGGACGTGGGCGATCGCCTGCCACCCTGGTCGCTCGAAGGTCACTGCGATAAAGACAACGGACGGACGCCGCCTAAAGGGCACGAATCGCACTGAGCAAATTATGCCGAATCGTCCGCGGACGCGATGTGGCGTTCGACTCGACGCGCGACCGCCCAGCAGGGTCACCTCATTTACGACAAGAGCTGTCGTTAGCTGCCATACGATCAGCTGGCATCAAAAGTTGCATTTCCTCTTACAATTCTAGAGGTGTATTGTAGTATATTGTAGTAAGATCTGCATTCCAAGTTCGAACTGACTAAAATTAAATCGGAGCACTGTCCGTTGGATCAGTCAGCTAACCTCTGACTCGTTAAGGAGCTGAGAACACCCTGAATACACCGATGAGATGGATCGCACACGCAGACTGTATAATGGCATCTCTCATAATGAATGATAATCCTGCTTTGGCAGCACAGTTATCTAGAGGCCTGGAGTTCTTTGCCAGGCAGCGGACGCTGGGTCGAGGTTGGACATATTAATGCAAGATGGGGTTAAGCAAAATAGGGTAGACATTTAGTAAAGAAATCCAGTATATGCTCATCACGGAATGTTTGTTTGTACTATATAATATATACTAATTATTATTATATTTGATAAATAAATAAATAAACAGATAACAACGGTCTTCGTTTGTTCGATGTCAACAGCCACGAATGCTGTTGTTGATATATAGCAACAGCCAGCTGCTGTCGTGCGAAAACGTCTCGAAAAAAAAGACGACCCTAAACCTAAAAATTCAAGATCCGACGGCTATATTTCGTATGCAGAATACAGTTATATTTTGGAAAACTTCCACTGTTTAGATCAGAGAATCTCATGTCCCAGGTGGCATAATATTCATATATGCCCTCGTCTCGCTGTAGGTTAGGCCAAACCTGTTCACTTCGTAGAAAAATGCTTATTGATCGGCGGTACCACACGCCCAGGGTTTCCGACGGCCTCTATCTTGACTTGGCGAACTTTCTTGACTAGCTAGCCGCAAGGGGAACTTCCTGTTGCGTCTGTGGACGTCTGATGAAAGTGTCTACGTCGAAGGGAGTAACTGTACACCAGCCATTCCCCGTTTGACGTCAAATAACGTCTTACCACCTCAATGAGTCACCCGTTCCTGGTGAATCATCAGTGACGCGGTGCAACGGTGTCGTTTCATCCATACGATGTCTGGCTGAGACCACCGCCGCGTGCACTGGTGGGCGAAGAAATCCAATTGCACATTCTAAGCAGGATAGGAATGTATTATATTATACTTGGTGTTCAGAATTCTCAGCTCGGTAACCTTGGTGGAGAAACTCCTCATCCTCCATTTAGGAGACTGAACGAGTATGACTTCCTCTTGGAGGCGTCTCTTCCGGGCGTGAAAAAAAACGTGAAAAAAGAAAATAGAAATAATTAATAAAACGGGTTGTGAAGTACAATAGATACAGGTTCGCCAGTAGGAAAATCGGCATCGGATCTGATTAATCGGTTTTCGAGACCAGGAAGAAAAGTCGGAGTTTTGACATATATATTAACATGTCAGTAGAACATACGCCCGTAACTAATCGAGTGTAAGAGCTGAAAAAGCTGCAACAGAAGCCTGGCGGAAATACATATATGACCACATATCATATATAGCCATATACAGGGTATTCGATCAGGTTCTCGAAATTGTTTTATTTGTTCGCGAGAGTGAACCTAACCCGAATTTTGATATGCTCTATTATAATTAGACATCTTGAAAACCCCGCTCGAGGTTAAGGTCTTTAATGTCATATTGCCTCATAATTGACATCATTAATCATGGACGGCGACGAAAGTCATGTTAAGTAGAATTTTGAAGACGACTGTCAGCTTATCCAAAGTATCTGGAAAGTCATTTTCATTACAAGCTAGCTCAGCTTCCCTAATAAAATGATAGCGAATAGCATTTACGTCGAACTGCTTGTAAACGCTGTAAAGATCAGATCTTGGCACAATTTGAAACCGTGAAACCTGTCCGCGTTGGCAAACCTGCAGAAGCTCCGCTCAAAGTTGAACCGCCATTCTCTACACGGCATCACCGTCCACGAAGTCTCGGCTATCTGTTGGAGTTGCAGTTATGTACCATAAACCCTTCAATTATTAAGGCGCTACTTACAATTAGCATTTAGAGGTGGGACGGTTCAGTTCCGCAAGAAATCGTTGCCAACAAAGTTAAGCGTTTATCGACAACATAACATATCTGCTGAGAAGTGTGATTTTGAGATCATCAACAAAAGATCATTGTTCACTCATGTGAACAATGATGTGTCGCGTTGACGACCAATTCGGCATCGTCTGGGCTGGACATCACTTCTGAGAAAATTTGTAGTTATCCAAAGTAATGGAAACTGAACATGTATATTCAGCGGCAGTGCTTAATGTATTTATATAATGATATTAATTAATGGAGGAATCAGAACGACCACCTTCGAACCATGCCATTGCTGCTAAACAATGACCAACGCTAACTGGAGTGTGTCACTGTTGCCGGCGCCCACAATAATCGATCTGAAATGCATTATTGTCCCAATGTGATGGCCGGACACGCGACACTTTGCTTGACAAGGCGCGCCGGGGTTGCTTTGACAATACTGGACAATCCTCAAAGCTCTGCAGACGATTGGTTGACCCGTCTTGAAGGAACCTGAACAAAAGGTTCTTCCGTGATCTCAATAGAATTCGATGTGCCTATTGTGGTCTAGGGTGTCGCAGAATACTATCTAACAGATTTCTATTAGCAAGCCTGTGATCCTGGTGGAGGAAACACTGCTTCTCAGGTGACCTTTAATACAATTTCGCATTTGATACCCTTTTGTAGACAGGGTTCAAGTGAACGAACGTCTTCAAAGACTACCGTCTCGGCGTGATCTCCAACATTGAACTCACCAAACTGTCTGTGCCTTCTAAGCCCAATCAGTAGCATGGTATACAATTTCTCTGGGGGTCACGTGCTTACCATACTAAAATAGTGCCTTAGCTGTGTATGATATAAATTGTATTTTGTCTCCGACTGATTTAATACCGACCTACTGTATGTTTGTATAACTGATTTAGTTCGTTTCCACATTGAACTTCTTATCTCAGATGGCGGAAGGTCTCAAGAGACAACATAATCTACAATAGTGTAGCAGTTAAAGCAAATGTGCAATGGCGGAAATCGAACCTGTCTACCTACATGTCTCCTCCGATTGCACTGCGCACACGGACGCACCTAGCCACCGGGCTTGATACTGGTATTTCGTATCAACATAAACCTAACCATTGATTCCGTTATTTTAGACAAATGTACGCAACGAGCTCGAGGAAGCGGCACAAGCGTAAAAGCCTTTGTTGAGCTTGCGTTGAGCCTTCGTTTGTCCAATGGTCAAGGTGGTGCGTATCCTTCTGTTCAATCATATCCCAGCACGTCAGAGCTCATATCAAGGATAGGCACGCCTGCACTGAGCTTCACCTCGTAAGACCCAGTTAAGTCTCGTGTCTCCGTATCTAATGATCACAGTAATTGGTGTACACATGCATGCATATAGAACACCATTTATACCGGTATACTTGTAAGGCCTTGTGCAATTTTACAATATGATACTAATGAAAACACCACATCTTCCTATATTACCCTATACTGCGCTTGGGAATACTTAGTCGTTTCACGCTTGGACGTACTCTCGACTATACCCAAGCCAACTGCACGGGTGGATTCTTTTGCAACAAATGTAGTCTCCTTAGCAAGCCAATAGGAAGCTGCGGTTTGTTGCACTTGTACATTGTTTTATATGGTACGTGTTGTAAATGGTCTGTGACTGTCTGTCCTCCTGCACTCGACCTAGCGGCGGTGTGTGATCCATCGTCCGTTCCATTATCCAGCTCTACTTCGTTTGTTTGAGTCACCTGTGTCAAGTATAGTCACATATAATATATATATATATATATATATATATATATATACTAAAAAATATATATATCTATATATATATATATATATATATATGTAGTCTGGCCCAATCCTCGCTTCAAATAGGCTGGCTTTACCCGGTCGAGCTTCTCAAGCCGCGTCGGAGAGAGGTGCTCCCATATAACCTGGATTCGGTAGGAGGCAGGCGGGGCAACCTTTATCTCGAACAGGATCAGCGAGGTTCGTAATGAAAATCTCTATGGTGTCTGTATGCCAACCCTTACCACCATAACCCTTCGTATCCTATCGGCTCCGTGTGCTATCAGGTACGTTAGATGGAAAGATCAATCCCAGATATTTGAAACGACCAACGTAACATATATTGGTGTCGTATATGTGAATTGGAGCATAAGGTGGAAGCTGACGCGCTCGGTGGAATTTGATCGCTTCTGCCTTGTTCAGATTGATCGTTAGCCAGGCCTCACGTGCCCAAAGCGCCTAAACAACACAAGGCACCTCGGAGAAAACATTTTTGACGCGCTCGCAGTGTGAGCCATCCCGATTAACATTGTGCGACTTATAATGGACACACAACAGCACTACACCGTTGCTGTTGTCTTCTGAACTTCTCCTGAATGATCTCGTGTTAAAGGTCGAGCTAGCCAGCTTCTAATAAGTATATGGGATCTAACAGATATACACGTTCCATAAATGACACCTTATGGCTGATAACACGGTGCCGTTCTTGCTCGGGCGATGATGAGCACTTCGGCATTAAAAATTTGTTGTGTGTGTTTCTGTTTGCGCCTACAGATGTGTTAGCAGCTCTACTATCATAAACGAAACGGACAGAGCAGATTAAGTAGATCGACGAGTCGGAGACGGGCGAGCCTCTGTCTCGCTTGGCGCAGAAAGTAATCGAAGATCGCATGAGTTGTTTTAGAATGCTGATTAGGCTGATCGGCAAGTTAAGCCGAGGGTGGGTGGAGTCTTCAGAAGATGATCAAGTGACGACAGCCGATGGCTGATGATGAAACAGCCATTGGAAGCGCCTGGTGGGCCTCAGCGTCCGAAAGATCAAGGACCACTTTTCGCGTCATTACGGAACATCGACGTCGACCGCTTCATTAGCGACAGTGAGAGATTAGCGGCTCGAGGACTATATTTTCTTAGAAATTGATTTCCTCATTAAAATATAGGCTCGCGCGTAGGACCTTTCAAGGGAATTTGTGGACTCATTTATTATATGAAGGCCACCACAGTCAGATATATTAAAATTTCAATCGGGGACGAGTTAATGACATTTTAAACCTGCCCGGAGTGTTCAACAGATACGAGCGCGAATTTGTATTAAGTGGGTAAATATTTTACTAAATGAATATCGAATGTGTTAGGATGTGATACCTAAGGAGACGGCAACTGGTCCACCCAAAAACCCGCATTTGATAGGTGATATATCTTAATTATAAAACGATTAACACTGACTTAGTACAGTATTCTCAATTGTATCCACTGTAGATGGGTCAGAGGGCTGAGTGCGCCCCTGTAACACTGTGCTTTCGTTACACGTACACACCAATATATCTACTTTACGACGTGTTAGTATTTATAGAAAGCAATCGTTGCTTCTGGACCTTCAATATTGGGACCGTGTGTTCGATCTATGTATATCTACTGACCCTCTAATATAGCCACCTGTAGGCATATATATGTAAATATCTATCTGTTATACAAATAACCAGCACTGTGTACCGATATGGTTGCATCTGAACAGCCTCGATCAGGGTGGATCAGAGGCAGCTATTAGTTTCAACATAAGCTGCCCAAACAAAATTTCTCGTCGGTGAAACCGGCTTTCGCGGATTTTCTGACCCAGGCCAATATTTACGACGAATACAAATAACGGCAGCCCCGTCTAGGCAAATGAGAATATGGAACACGTGCTTTATCAGGATAAAAGGCTGCTCAGAGCGTTGTTTCCTGCACGATTTTCCTTCAAATCGAGGGCGGGCACATTTAAGGGGTAACGAGAAAAGTGGATGAGCTGAGGGAACGTATGTGGCGCTTGGGTTTGAAGATGCTCAGAGCAGGAACAACAGCAGCAGCAGCAGCAACAACAGCAGCAGCAGCAGCAACAACAGCCTCCTCAGTGTACGAAGGCAATATCGATACGCATCGCTCACACAAAATCTACAGTAGGCTGACTCCCGACGCCGGATCGACTGGAGCTGAGCGAGGGGGGGATGCTCGGCCGTTATTCGATACCACCAGCCCATTCGTAGACTAGCCAGACTTGAGGTGGCGCGTTGCCCGAGGGGTTCACAGCCCTTCCGGAAACCAGCGAGAGCGTCGCATCATTGAATCGGACGACGGTAAAAGCTCCCCTTCGCTCAAAGTGGGACCCGAACAGATCGAATAGGCCCTGCATCAGTGGCGAGGCTGCGTCGTCGGCGTTGCCGGGCTAGTTGGGACCGGGTGTTAGTGGGACCTGAGATTGCCAATCTGCTTGATGGACCCGAGCCGAGTCGAGCAGCGTCGAGTAGAGTGGGATGGCAGCAAAAGCTTGCCTGCTTGTTGGCAGGCCACATCGCAGGCTCGATCAAATAGGATTCGAAAGGTCCCCCGCCTTGATCTCACTGCTGTCCATGTAAAATGTGCGCTACAGCTACTGCGTTTTCACCATGTTGTCCGATCTGGTTCTAGAGGCTGGTAGACAGAGGGAAAGAGAGAGAAAAAGAGAGAGAGGGAGAGAGAGAGACGCAGGTCGAGAGCAAGGTGAGCTGACCCTTTTGCCATATGATGGTGCTGTTTCGGTACGATAGCGGATGGCTGGCTGACTCGCTTGGGAATCTGCTCAAAAGGCTACACCGCACGTTAGCGTTAGAAAGGGGACTGGTCGCCGGCGGTCGGTGCTCTCCCAGCATGGCAGATGGTGCCCCCAGTAGAAATCTCAGTGCTCATTGCACCGCCCAACGAGACTGCCATCATCGGCTATCGCGGGACAGGCGTAACGTAAAACATAACTACTTCAAGGTCACCTGACACAGACAACTTGGGACAAGGCAAGAGACAAATGTATGAGAAATGGGTTTTTGGTGTCAAGCGCCTTTGAACATTCGGTTTTGAGGTCCGAACGAACGGCCATTACGAATGCTCATTTTATTTGATGATATTGCACGAAGGAGTTAGGGGTGTAACGGCTTGTTTCCCAATTCAGTATCACAACTCCCACCACTGCTGTGCTATGGGTAGGCAAGTCACTAAGGTCAAGGTGTCAGGCTGACACCTCTGCAGAGTAGCAGACATGGCCATGGGCTTTGTCGCATCGACAGTGCCGGAAGTGTTGGCGAACATTCGTGAGTGATACTAAATGATCCTTTGTTTTGTGTTGACGGCTAATCTTAGCTCTTTAACACATGTACAACCTCATTGCTCGTCACTATTATATATGCACGTATTGATCAGTTGAATGGATACGCCACAATAGACTCAGCTATGGCGTATCCAAGCATAGAAAGTCCTGCTGCAAAATAGCGCTACTCGCAGAACACAATAACTGATACGCTTCAACAGATTCAAGTTGCTCGCTGTAGCGAAACTCGGCCGTTGAGGCCTCAAAACCCCTTCTAATTCCCTCTAGTCAGAGTTCATTTGAGATGCCATTGTCATTGTTTCATTGATCCATCTCGATCGCCACCGTTCCTCGACATCTCTGCGCGCCTTCGACTAGGCGGAATAACATGTACTTTGTAATACTAATACACTCTCATCTGCCGCCGCGATAAATTTGCTGGACAGTATTACCACGAGCGAGAGGACAATGCGCGCGTAGCATGGGGAAAAACAGAAAAGCACCGAACAGGCATTGACGATTGTACGAGATATCGTCCGCTACTAACATGCATTATGCTGTACAGGAATGGTTAAAAAAGGACTGCCGGAAATTAACTAGTGATTTGTCTCGTACTGGGTAAGATGACTTCCATATAATTGTATTGTCTATGACTGTATCCGCGTGTGCAAGGCACACACGTATACCCTTTGTTTCGGGGGCCGCGAACGACATGAAACCGGTACTTTAATATATTAGTGTTGAATTAACGCTAACTATTGAATTAACACTCCTGATGTCCTCCTTTATTTTCGCTGCTTTTGATTTCCGCTCGAATGCTGAGTCTTGGTAATTAACCCCGAATTCGATAAGCAACGACCACTTCTAGCCGCATAGGGTCACCTCTTATCACGGCAAGTCGCTCAACGGCCACGACACCGTTCACCGTTCAATTTCCAGACCGTTTTCCGTACTAATGACAAAAAGAAAAAATCCCTTAGGGTGGGTGGTTTACTGCTCAAACGCAGGTAATGAAACAACTTCACATAAGGTCAGTATGTGGCGAGGGATCCCAGCTTGCCTTATGCAGCATAAAGTAATCAAGTAAAACTGACTACGCTTCGAATACCTTACAACATCCAGAAACGCCCGAATCTCGTGACCTCCACTATTGTTTTCCGGCTGACTCTCTCAGCCAGCATTCAGATGCGATTAAAGGAGCACAAAGCTTTTGGCAAGCGCCATAGCAAAAAAAACCGGCGTTCGAAGAAGCTCTTACCCTTGTCTGGCCGTGTTGTCTCCGCAGCAGAAACGTTCTTTGTAGCCACTCACACGGCTCTTATCATTCACCACGGGACTGTTCTAGCCAGAACCATTCTTCTACTGTATCATAGCCTCTCCATGGTCCGCGATACGCTTTCGCGTGCGAGGCATCGCTAGCCTATGGAGAGATTACTTTCGTTCGTACGCGCTCGTTATCGTCTGGTCTATACGGTCGGCAAGCAGACGTCGTGCACCTGTACAGAGATCCAATACTAAGCAGCTAGACCGCACTGTGAGGCAGGTAATTGAGCCGCCCGGAGATCCCAAGACAAACTTTTCACTTAGAGGAAAGCCGCTGCGATCGTCAGCGACCTATACCGCTATGTGTACTATCTACATTATATGATGTTTCTTGCTTTGCTACCCGGTCTGGCCCGAACAGTCATATTCCTAAGGGTTCCTGAGGCAGCATTTTTTTCCTGGGAAAGAAGAATGTGATTCCACTGACTACTGGGAACGATAGTACAACTCAACTGTGAGTTATTAAATGTTCTATTTAACTAAAACGAATTATTCCGACGTCAATGTAGCACGGAGACACGTTTGACCACTGTCGTAGTTAGGCATTGTTATCATAGGACTTATTCTTTTCCTTCGGGCTGACTCTCAGCCAATATTTGACGTTCACAGTATTGCCTCGTATTTGCATTGCTTCGTAAGATGGACCCCCAATTGTAATCATCATGATAATAATGGTAATAGCCGATACGCCCTATACCTGCAAGTATATCTTTCGAAAGAAGATTTGCATCGTTCCAGCAATTTACATCAGATGTCGCCACCTTCGACGCGAAGACAAAGCGAATTAGACATTCACGTCGGCTACCATAACAGACACGATTCATTCCGCCCGAGGGAGCGAACATCTCTTTGCTGTATATATATATCCACGTATTCGTGAGGAAATACTATGTTGAGGGGGGGGGAGAGAGATAATCTTAGCGATCGTCAAAATGCATTTCCCTTCGTAAGCGCGACCGGTTGGGCGCGTGTACGACCCTACACATACGAATGCAACGAGTGGACAACTGTCGCATGGTGACATTTCATATGCAATAGATGCAGGCGGTCCTGTACCAACAGTTATCGATACGTTCGTGCATCCTTGTATCCCTTATACGATGCATACAGGATATAGTTCCGGTAACTGAGAGCTATATCGATCCCGATATGGGCCGCCCTGTCCCACATGCGCGCTCCGTCCCGAATCTGCTCTTTGGCAAAGCGATGTTTTGTGATATCTATGTATCATACAATTGTTATTTGTTGTTATCAGACTGCCGGTGCAGCTGGGCAAGCCTTGGGCCCCCGCGCAAATTCGAGATACAAGGAAAATGGATTTATTTCTTGGAATTGCCACAATGCCGTGAATATATAAGAAAAGTGTCCTTGCTACCAGATGTTGATACGACACGCCATAGGTTAGGTTGGGAGAGCAGAGTACGAGATCCCAAATGTCCGCTGGTTGCCTGACAGCGAAGAAAACATGATTATAATGTCATCTGCCTACGACGATGCGCGTTATCATCTGTCTAGCATTAATGAGCTCATATAAACAATACGGCCTGTTCAGATTAGTTTTCTCACTCACACGCGTTATGCCCTACTTACACTCGTGTAGCATGACAAAACCCGGTTTATGCGAAAATGCCAAATGACTCTCACAGGGGAGATAAAATGTCACACTTAATTAAATGTCTCATTGACAAGCTAACGCTGGGATCACTGACTGAAATTACGCTTTTCGGCACAGATTGCCATGTGCGCGACGAAACCACCTCGGTGTCAAATGTACCTCGGTGTTGTTTTAGTTACCGAACTGCTGTATATTCCTCTATCCAAACATTGGTGCCCTCCCACACATTGTGAAATAGTGCCGAGTGCTGATATAGCAAAGCTAGCTAACTCTTATTTTGTATCCACATAGTTCTTTACTGCCGAGTACACCAGAAGCCATTAAAGGCTCACGACGGTCTATCAAGCCAAATAAAATATCCAAGTGTAGTTGTACAAGACCAAACGTCGTCGACAACCAACCATAAACCTGCAGTTGCTACGAGCGAAAATACAAGGGGAGTTGAGGTTATTCTCAATTCAGTCGACAGTCAGATGCGCGTCCAAGGCACTTTCAAGTATTCGGCACACATGTAATGGTATAGTGCATATATCCGTATAATCATAGACACATTTCTACTACCCATACGAAATGAATACATATACAAGCATATGCAGAAAAACAATACAGACCGGAGGCACTCACCTGCGGACCTATGGGTTATACATAAGGCATATTCTGCATATTCGAGTGTATTCTAGTGTTTCTCTGAAGGGAGGACATTGGCTCCCCGTTCTCGTTCGTCTTTATGTCTATGGCAGCCATGATATACTACCGCTGTGAATAATAGATATATGCTACGGTATGATACAACAGCGGAATACAATATTCAACACGGTGTCCTGGCTCTTCGCGCTGATTTGAGTTGGAGCGAGCCCTCGTTAGTTATCGCAATTGCCGGTGGATCTATCTTACAAAGATTAGAACAAAGATAGTCATGACCTTGGCTTAATTCGTATGTCCACTGTTTCTATCATTATGATTACTACTATCATTTATCTATAGATATTGTCATTGTTGGCATCCTACGGACCGTTATATCCGATGTCTGCAAATATATCCATGAATTTACACTGATTCGGTACTGAATTGATCATCGCGTAAGACAATGTATGCTGTGGGCCACACAAACTACCAATTGAACGATGCACGTCGCCAAAATGTATACACATCATTTTTTTTATGCGATACGTGTCCCCACTCATCAAAACTACCAGCAATTAGTAATACCAAATCGTCCCGTGATAAAATGCTCACTGCATTGGGTAACTCAACGTAAGTTATTCGTCATGGTGTTGGGGTCGTTCGTGTTTATATGAAAAAAATACTCGCCTATTGCTCTTATCCCTATTTTCTCTACTAGTATGTTAGGTTCACCCAAAAATAATGAGACTCTTGTCGCCTTGCGCCGAATTCTTATTCTTGGCCGGTTTGAATTTAAATTTAGCGGGTTGTGAGACACAACACTTAGCAAGCAGGCAGCGTGAAAGCCGCTAGCATTCGGCTTTCGTTGCGCGTTCGAAATGGCAACCGAGGGAGCAGGTCCCTCAGACTTGCATTTTCACAAGAACAGTGTCAGGTTTATGTTTCAAAAGAAGAAATGTCTGGCTGAAATCCATCGAAGGACGGTTAGTGTGCACGGCTATAATGCCGTGAATCGACGAGAGGTGTGCGCAATTTAGACAAGGCTGCTGGGACATTAATAAACATCGAGGGTGCCCACCCCTTCCCGAATCTCAATTCGACGAACGGATCGAGATAATAGAGAAAGCTTTTGACTAAACTAGAGCTTGGTCATTGACGACTTTGTCGGCTAAAATTGACGTGCCTCGTGAAACATGTCGTGGAATTATTAAAAATTATCTGATTTGCAGAAAAAAATGGAAAATTGGTCCCTCATGAACTCGGTCCTGGCCAACGGAAAATGCGTGAGGAGTGTTCGCGAAACAAGATTTTGGACCCTAAAGAAAAAATAGACTTGGCTAAAAAAATGAAAAAATGGCTGAAAATGGCTCTTCATCTCGAGTTCTTGAAGGGACTCATGAATAATTGGCATGGTAATAGAAAGCACCGAGTGTGGCTGCTCGATGACAATGCTAGGGCCCATCATAGCGATGAAATTACGTACTGGCTTATTGCCAACAAGATTGAGCGGAGGCGTCCACCCCCACCCACCTTCTCCCAATTTAAGCCCGTGTTAGTAAGGCTCATCAATTAAAGAGAGCTATAGGTGGCCAAAGGTACGCACGTCTCATTATTTTTGGGTCAACCATATATATAGTACATATATAAATGCGTATCTATATATAATATATACATTTAAAAGTTCTACGACGTCTAGTCGTAGAGTTTACTTATAGGTACTACCGTGTGCCCACCAGATTTGACGCAGTACATCCTTTCGAGTGTACACACTGTTAGTGAAAGCCTATCAACAACAGTGTCAGGTAGCGGTTTCATTTGTCTTCTGCATTTCAAGTTGTCTGGCGCTATTTATAGCGTATATAAAATGAAATACTTTAGGCTCCATCCGTTTTCAATCATTGACACTTCATGACGACTGCCAACACATTGTTAATACATTGTTAATAATAGCTCAATTTCCCCTAGGTAAGCAATGCATCCGGCCCTGTTGTTGTCTTTACGTGTTCACCGTTATGTCCGAGCGGTCCTCTCCTGGACTCTGGTGAACAAGCATCACATGTGTGCGTGCTTCCGAGCGATCGCGGACGTCGATAGATTTGCGATCACTGATGAAAAGGTCCTTCGTTCTCCGACGGGAAACGACTATTAAGTTATATCGTCCTTGGGAGTCAGTCGACCATCTCTCTCTCTCCCTCACCTCGAATTTATCTTATTCAAAAGGGACTGCTTTCAACGTAAAGCTGACTGGCGAAGCAGCGAGAGTTCGGCGCACGAAGGACCGTCGTTTTAAATGCTCCTCCCCTTCTAAGCTTACTGAAGCTGGTTCGATGTTTACATACGAGAGTATAGGGAACGATCGCGGGGAATGCGGGGTCAGCTTCGTTTAATTGGATATAACAAGTACCATCATCAATGATCGGAACCGCTGGCGATCGCTCCCCCACCGACAGCAGAGGCGAAGCAGGCAGGCGAGCAAAGTGCATGTTTTTTTTCTAAGTTTTCTAAGTCCTTATCACCCTAAATCGTTGGATGGAGACACTCCTTGTAATAAAATTTATATTTTGTGAATGCGTATAATGTCCAGTACATGATACAGCTCTGTTAACAACTCTACGCGTAGATTGTATATACTATAGTTCGCCTGCTTAATTGGGTTGGGCTTGCTTCACAGGAGCATCAATGTTTTTTTAATTTTCTTGTTGAAATTGCAGTTTTGGCTGTTACTGCTATTCAGCGTCTGGATAATCAAAAAAGAAACGCTTCGTCAATATATAATGTATATGGTCGTATAACTTTTGAGAAGCTCGAGGTTAGTACGTCGCCCCTTGTGATAATGTGGCAACGCTGACGGTGTGAAAATTAGGTGTTTTTGCTGCATGCCCAGTTTTACATGTCTAAGTAATTCCAATGTACACCACGTCTTTTCTTGCGAATGTGTAATATATATATATATATAAATTTATTTATATTATCGATATATATACAAACTCGCTTGGAGAACCTGAGCTTCGGGCTACGCGTACACATTATCAATCATTGCATCAATAACAAAACGAATCGTATACTTGGCCCGTGTTTGATTAGGTGCTTTGTTTGTTGTTTAGAGACACACATCTCCAGCGGTGACTGACAACAGGCAACATTACGATTGCCGGCTACAAACTAGCACATTTTTTGTGCTCCGCAACAGATTGAAAATAGGCATTATGCTGAGAATGGGTTTCCAGGCAGGGATTCAGTGTAGGACAACATAGTTGTTAGTTCGATTCGTAATTGCTTTAGCAAGTTGTGCAATCCTAGCTATGGCCAGTGGATAACACCTGTAGTAGCAACAAATCATTTCGCGCAGAAGCTCGGACTACGCTGCCGTGAAGGCCTGGCCAGACAACGCAAACTTGCGATTTGAAAAGTTTTAGCTCGACGGTGAACAGCATGATTGCATCATGTACAAACGGCATAAGCCTGGCCATTTTTCAAAACATCATTAGAGTTCTCTGTTCGTCCAAGGATAGGTGGCCCATACAGAAGGCTGTGCCTGGCGATGACTGCAGGGTTTCCCTTAGGACACACCAAACAGGTTGTACGAAATGTGCCACAACTCCATAAAATCTACTAATAACAATTTCTCAGGCAACGTTCTGTAAACCTTCGACGACCTTCCTTCGAACCTCTCGTACACGCTTCCATTGAGAGAGAGTGACCTCGTAAACCCAATCTATCAAAGCATCTGTTTATCAAGGCTTGCACACCTATACTGGCGCACTACTGTAGCAGATCGTCTCCACACGGAACTGTCTGCGAACGTCCACGATGATCAAGCGATGTAGCTCCAACAACAACACCTATCTAAACCTCTGCTCAGGCACCGGTGCTGCATCGTGTTGGATTGCGCCATCCGCGAAGCTCACGTTCCATTCTCGCGGTCAGAGAAAGAATTGTCGACAAATCCCGCTTAGCTAACGATCGGTGGCTTGCATCAGGGGTCACCGGGTAGATTTGCAGTACACTGTTTGTTGATTCCTTAGAGGACTCATACCTCCGCCCTCCCCCTCAACGGCTCCGATGTTGCCAGGAGCTTAAGCCGCTTTTAGCCTTGCGTTAGATAGTTTCGTGGGCCGGGAAGACATACGTGGGTTAACTAAATTAGTTTGCCTCCATTTATTCCTCTGTGGTCACGGAGCCACGTTCTGTGCAGCTGAAGGCTAAAATACATATGTGCGTTATTTACACGAAGCTGACTGCGATATGCTAATATACTATACCGACACGGCTGCGTATTCAAACGCCACTCGACACTTTCGCGGTTATAACGCGACATTGAGAACTTTATATCAGCTTATATCAGTCAGCCCGGCTTCTCATACCCTTCAACTTGTTACTAATTGCCTGGTGCTCACACTGTACAACCCGTTGAGTCGGTAACTTTGATCAATAACTTTACGTATTCTTGACGTGGTCTACCATTCGCATTGGTCCTAAAACCCGCCAGATACGCACGCACCTCCTTCCGCGACCAGAATTCCCCAAAAAGCTTCTGATCTGATAACTGTCCCCTTGATAGCATTTGTCTTGTTCCTTATTGCGTCGTAAAATCTTCCCCAGAGGATAGATGCACTGGGGGAACGCAGGCACCACGTATCTCTCAGTTAGGTAATTTCTGACCAATGGCCAATATTCGGGACAAATGGCATTAAGCACTATGATTTCTGGAGATATGACCACTGTTTGCGGCGGCGATTGACAGGCTAGTTTCTTCAATGAAACATCACGGGTAGCAGGTTAAGGCCCCGGGTAAGTGACACGTGGTTCCCATTTTACATTTTTTATACACATTAAACTATGGCGTCTCGTCATGTTTTCGCTCTGAACGCTATCGATACCCCCATCATTCGTTACTCGCACATCAACGAACTGCTAATATCATGTTTACTTCAATAAGTAGAAATGTTACAATCACCATTGTCGCCGCCTCGAATCATTATATTATACATTTGCAATTTCATCACCTTCGTAATAAATGGCCACCATCGTTCCGTCGAGCTACCGAGCTGGCATTGCTCGATCCCTTATCAATGTGGCCACCCACGGTGGTCCGTCACCGCAACTTCTAATTTATCGACGCCACTCCACTGTGTTTGCTTTGCCTGCACGATTATCGAATGTTATAGAATCCATGAGAACTAAATTGGATTCCACCTCTGCCATAGGATACGGCTGGAATAATAATACGATGTAACGGCCAAATCGGGTTACACTATACTGGCTAAGTCACTCCAGAAGCAGGTGCTCGTGCGTAGGCAGGCACAGCGTATTATTTCACGGCTAACGGAAATGAAGTTATACCCAGTGGGCGAACCAATTCGTCGATTCGAAACAACCGATTTAATTTATTCAACCATTGATGAAAACCCCAATACCCATCTGTTATGATACATCCATCCAATACAATTGGCGTTATGCAAAACCTTGTGTTTCGACCGCCATAGTCGATTTATAAATTTCGTCGCTGACGTCGATCCGATCGTGTTTCGCGATCAATCACATTGATAGCGCTCCTTGCGCCAGCAGCGGAAAAAGGACAAGCTCAAATCAAACGCCTGCCCACATTTGCATTTGGATAACATTTGAGGCACCGCAGACGCTGTTGCGACACGTTATGAAGTATTACCCACCCGTCGCCACTCCACGTTCGTCGCGAACAGCGGCGATTTCACTCGCACACATGAGAGGGCATGCGCGAGCTTTTCCACGGTCGATGGTCCTCCGGTTGAGTCTTTGCCCCCACCGTGTCCACGCGAGCAAATGCGAACGAATATTGATCAAATTGTCACCGATTGTGTAATGCGTGCGTGTGTGTTTGTGTACCGTGATGTGTGTGTGCACAAGGGAAAAATATTCGTGTCATGAAGTATTGATGCTACTACCTCACGGTTCGGGCCCGACATGAGAAGTCAGCTCGGGGTCATCAGCTGTGAGAGTGGGGAAAAAAAAACAAGAGAATGTTCAAGTGTTCGCGCTGTTCGCGCTACGGACGAACCAGCAATGCTGCTGCAAATTGGCGGCAAGTTGCCATCTTTCCAGGTCGGCGCGTCGTCGGTAGCGTTCTCCCGCTCCGCGCGTGGTGTCACTCCTCTCGGTTCAAACTCTTCTAATCTCTGGAGATTCCGGTGGAAGCAGGTTGAGGCTCTGGGTGGCGTGTTTCCCGTTTTCTGGGCGCCTCGTACACTAGTCGTGCAACGTCGATACGTCAGATGCCCTCCTCATCTGGTTGTTTGTATCAGGCGTGTTCCGGCACAATGCTCAGATTGACATTACGTGAAGATTCGTGCTTGCCCGGCTGCAACGGCGTCCTGATAGAGTAGCTCGGTTGCCGGCGGCGTAAGTGAGCCCTATCGTGATCTCCGAGGTGAAGCTTCACTCGAACAGTTACCAGCCAGAGAGGTTTACCAGCGGGCATATGCAATAGAACCCCTATTCTCCCCGCCCCCACACGCGTGGGGTTGATGGGGCAGCTGCAATCAAACGCCTACGTACCGCGGGCACGCTATCGACGATATCTCACTCAGGAGGCCAAAGCTAGCAGGGCTCCAACCAACGGGATTCTCGACTGATTAGTTCAGTCCGAGCAATTTCCGTTAATAATGAAGCCTTTCCTGTCAGGCGACTGTCGACTAAATTCGCCTACTGTATCACCACGACGTTTCTACAGTAGGCGAATTTAGACCCCGATAGGAAGGTACTTAATGTGGCATACGCAGGCGGTGGTAATAACCCACAACAATTACCACATACAGCGAAGACGGTGCCAACCTACAAATATGTATCACAGAGCGGAGCCAGCCGTTCGCAAGGCCGTTGTCTTCTCAAGTATCCTTTAACAAATGCTCAGCCTTGACACTGATATGGTTTCAAGCATGATCGCCGAAGAACTGGATTAGTTACACATCGAGTAGCTGAATTGAGTTCGTTGATAAATACAGTTGAATGAGTTATGAATGGATGGATTCATGTTCATAACGGGCATGGGCCCTTCGTGGACTTCGCTTGGGACGTGAGCTTTAGGAATCGACACGATCTCGAAGGAGAACGATGATCAACTCCAAGTCGCTGATGCAGAACCCTCTACAATGGCCGCAGAACAACCATGCTAGTAATACCAGCATTGACGAGTAACAAGTAATCTACCAACCGCCATATATATGAAGGTGAAGCAAGCCCAAATTGACTTCAAACGCAATGCACGAACAAACAAACAATCGATGCGGCAGTCACAATCATTTCAATCGTTCACTACATGTCTACTTATACTGCTACTAGAGGAGTTCATACGAGATATAACGCAAATGTCATATGGAATAATTGATCACCAATATCACTGCTCCTCCATGGAACCGTATCATCCTTCTACTGCTGGTGCATACAGGCTGGTGCAACTTCACCAATCCCTTCCCGCGAATTCCCGCTAATGTGAACCGGGGATTAGGTGACAGGAGCGTCCCTGGACAGGGCCCCAGCACGGAAGCCAAAGTAGTCCTGGGAGACGAAGGCACCTGGCTATAGAACACTAGTCAGTGATTACCGATGTGGCTAAATGCTTCATGACATTCGCGGTATGCCGGATATCAGCACATGTTACGTATATTAATAATAGTAGCTTTAGTAACAGATCCACAAGTACAGCAACGCATCGATTCCCATGCCCCCTGTGGGATTTGTCTATAACCTATTCATTTTATAGTATTCGTTAGAGGTGATAGCTTAAGGCAAAATATCTCATGTTCATAGCCACCTATAGTCGGAGTACGATTTCCCTGCATGCTCCCAACGAGGTGATGCGCGATCCTCGGTTATCGCTTCGGGTTGTTTAAACCGGTCGAACACTGCGATTAGCAACTTACATCGAATGTTGCCCAGCGAATGTTTAGGTTATGTGATGACCATCCAGTTTGTCCTATTTGGCTGATACGATATAGGACACAACCTAAGGATGCATATACCATAATCGCGTATGTATGTAGAGATAATTAGCTTTTGGAGAAGATATGAGAATCGGCTGTAGCTGGAGCTGGTCATTTATGCTTCCGAAATCCGTCTATGAGGTTCGATTTGAGTATGAACGACTACAACTGCTACTACGACCCTGAAATCGCCTGTAACATCCTTATATTGTATAACTGCTAAAGGCGGGACCCGTAGAGGCCGCTATTTAGATCGCGCATCGGCGACCCGGGTGTAGTGGTTGCCTTTTCGACGAGTTTGTTCTTGATGAACACTATGTTATTTTATTTATATATATATATTTATATATATAATATATATATATATATATATATATATGTATATATATATAATCATAGATATACGGTCATTCTGTGACCAACAAAACTCGGCGTTCTGATCTACCATCTGATTACATGCTAATTTACCCCAGTCCACAGGTCCATACGCGTTTACGTGCGCATTGTAATATCCTGTGTTTATTCCGTGGCGGCGGCACCAGACACAATGCTTACGTATACAGACCTAATTATTCGAAAAAATCTGCATATATAGACCTACAACTCGATTCTATTGGCTGCCGCTTTTGATAGCCTGAACGTAACAACAGGTCCAGCGCTCGATCTGGCCGTCGAACCGCACAAAGCAGGCTAGTGGCCCAACCACTAGAATCAGCTTATCACTCTAGCTCATTTGGTTGCTTCCTATTGACCTTCAACAGACAATAAGCTGCCTCATTGGCTGTAAATAATTTAGCAGTAATTCCCACTTCCGGCACCGCTAGTCCTGTCTACGATTTCTGCTCACTCCTCTCCATCAAGCCGGCGAAGTACTACTATAGTGTAGCATTCGGAGTCTGTTTTCCGATTGAAATGGATTCCTGATTCTGGGTTTCTGACAAGATTTTTTTCGAGTGCGCTGATATTCCGACGCAGCTTGAATACTAATACAACTATTGCACTGGCCGGACCAGCATCGCCACCATTATAAATGTGATTAGTTTTAATAGTATATTATTATGATTGTCATTACTATTATTTTTACTATGATTATTATTTCCACCGAAAGGGAGCCACCGAGTTTGCTTGGGAGGTATACAACGAATGCAGACGTTCCACGTGTCGTACGTGACCGGCAAACCATGGCAGGCTGGAGCTGCGTCACGCGGGATGACCGAGTTAGATGGAGGACATCCAACAACTGACGAGAGCGGCGCTGCTGCCGCCGCCGCAGCCCCACAGGATGAGTCCAGCCACAAAACTTGCGTCCAGAGTCCAGCAGGCACTTCTGAACGAGCACATGATATGTGATGGGCTAAAATGCATACCGTTCCTCTCTCTCTCTGTCTCTCTCTTTCTCGCGTCTCTATCTCAATGAAACACCGAGAGCTCATGTGCAATCGTATGCCATACGGAATGACCATCGGCAGCCGCACGCGGGCTACCGCGACCCAGTGCGATTATGGAAGGGCTGGAGCACTGTGGTAAGCTATAATAGGTCCGTCGCGCTGCTTGTGGGCCGGCATTTCATGTCCGCCTATGGCCGGCGGTGTGGGTGGACCTACAGGGCAGGTGCCTATTTTCGTTTTTGTGGGCCCCTGTGTACCTATGCGTTTGGTTGTTCTAGTTAATAGGCTGGGAGATATGCATCATGGTAATAGCCGAGCTATCTACATATCTGTGAGCGCGACCACCGTCGGGGGGCATGCAGTACAGGGCTCAACGGCAGTGCTCACGTCTAATATGTGTAGCATTATATCAGGGAATTGAATGAATAATTCGATCTGTGTCGACACCGATGGGGTAGAATCGTTAGCAATTCCCGGCTGCGTTAGAAAATAATCGGTGGCGGCTAACAGAGGCCAACACACAGAGGTACTAGGCTGCCTCAGTAAGCTGTAAAGGAAGCCGAAGTGATGAAGCTTTCTCCGAGAGATCCTTGGATACGAAGATCGTGAATACCGTGATTTGTGGAAGCTGCTGCAGTAAAATTGCACTTGCTTCAATAAACCAATAAAGCTCGACCTTTACAGATAGCTTGCCCTTACGAAGAAGCCAGGCTGAACACAAATCGCTAAACGAAGCTCGCTGCGCGATTCGTTACGTAACGGAGTCACTGAGGTGGGCAGTGCAGGTTTCATAACAAAATATATGCATGCTCTCTTGCCCGCGTAAGTGAAACGTGCCAGTCCATGTGGGACTGGTTTGGTGGAACAAGAGACGATTCCGTTAGTGTTGCACTTGAAAGAGAAGTCACTCTCTACTGAATCAACGAGCCTCGTATAAGGTATTAAACGTCTTCCTGAACTGGTGACCTTGACAACGTTTCGATTAGGCGCAGGGCGATGATCAGACCGCTTCGAATTTGTTCGAGAGGGATGTAAGCAGATAATAGCATATAATGACACACAGATATCTGTGGAGAAGCAGCATAAAATCGGATTTCGGTTAATCGACTTATTATACTTTGAAATGCTGCGTTGAACGGCTGCGAAATTCATCTGCTAAATATTTATCGTTCGGGATTCTTGCAGCTGGGACTCGTCGCTTGAAGTTTGTTAGCCTCGCGAGGTGACGCACGGTGATCTCTACTTATCTCGTTCTCTATAGCTGATGAACATGCTAGTTACGGCATAACGCTATCCTAGATGACAGAACAAATTTCTGCGCTTCATTCGACCAAAAGAATAGGTAGGCAGAGTCCGGTGCCTCGCAAGCAGCGAGAAGTCTGCAGGACGGCAGGACGCGGCAGGACGGCAGGAAGGGAAGTCTTGAATGTCTCGATTGGAAAGGTCTGCCAGTTTCGCCTGCCAGGTTTTTCGATAGACAATAGCAATCGCGAATCTTTCAGGTGGCTTGGCCTCGGGCCCTTCGGAAATAGCAATCACGCTGTTGTTGGAAAGCCAAAGTAAAACCACTGTGTGCCCTGTAGGGGGATGTGGACACGCGCCGGAATGACGAGTTTCCTAATCCTTTCAACCGCCGTTTCAAAGAATCAAACCGTTGTTCATCAGATCGAAAGGCATTGTCAACGAAGCGCTTTCATTGCGTTCCCTCAAAAAATGACGAATAACTAAAACGATGTTAAGCGGAAACTCATAATAGCTAGCATATAAATGATGAAGCTGATGAGGAAACTTCAACTTATCATAATGAATATACCGAGAATGTGGTAATTTAATAACAAATTTTTCTTGCATAGCAAGCATGTCGTAAGCGACGGAGCAACTCGCACGATGTCATTGTAGAATATAATATTGTATAACATGTATGACGCGACCTCCGCAACCTCGTCGTCTTTGTCGAAACATGAAACCCTATATATTTTGTTTAATCTTTGCCGTCCCATAGCAAGGGACGTGCTGCCAACCTGCCCGTGGGAGCCGTCGCCTGTCGGCCATAGGGACTTGCCCCTCTTGTCAAACCTCGTTGCGTTGCTTTTAGCGGGTTTATAAGCCCAGCGACAAGGCCGGTATATCTCACCCAGTGAACGATCATGGACATGTTCACTTCTGCGAAGGGCCACGCAAGGACCTGCTCGGATGTCCCAGTGATTGGCCTTGGGCGGACGATTGGCTATGTCCTGCTTGCTGATGAGGCTAACTGATGTGCGAACTGGACCTTCCGGCCTCCCGAAAGCTATTCGGAATTGCTGAGTGTCCAGTGTGCGACCGAGTCTCGTGAAGGAATAACCTCTTGAATCACCTGCGGCCTGACTGGTCTCGGTCCGCTGTGCGGTGGTCTCGCGGGGCGGGATTTTCGTTACAGGAATCAATATAGCTTTGTTGCTAGGAGACGATCTATAACCGTGTGACGCTATTTGGCTCATGTCATTTACCACTCGATATGGACTCACCTACAGGCCGACATAGTAAGAGGAACATTCTCTCGTACGTACCTGCTAACAGATCGAGTGCGAAACAGCCGCATGCTAAGATAAAACAGTGGCGCAAGCAGTTGGTATCAACAATGCTAGAAATGAAATCGAAAAAAAATGAGAAAATCTGTCAGTCAGAACACGTTTCTAATAGTAATTGTCACGGAGCTCCTCTCCTCACTGCAATAATAACAAGAGGCAATAGCAAACATGAATTGATATACAAAACGAACGATGGCCCATTTTTGTAACTAACCCCCACGTTCGTCCACGGCAAGGGCCGGATAAGGGCCGGACTCAACATACTTGTTTCAATTTGTCCCGAATTTTGTTCTCGGCCACATATCCTGCAGAGACAAAACAGGAAATCAATTATGGTCGAGTTAGACAAAGCGTGGCTTCACATACCGAATATGTCAGCGGTCGTAGAATATTTGATGTGGCATGGAAGCGCAACGTAATGAGCAATTTTCTTCACGGTCATTGAAGTATATATATATATGTATAATAATATAATAATATATATACGGTGAGGACGATCGATCTCATCGTCTAGTTAATGTATATATATATATACATATATATATATATATATATATATATATCTCGAATAATAATATAATAATCAGGTTACGAAAATAAGCAACTCTATAAATGGAAGGGGAGAGAAAAGATGCTACAGAAATGACATAAACACTGTCAAGTGGTAACAGTAAGCCAAGAAGAGAAGTCTGACCTATGAGTCAGTCTATATTCAAGCTCCGTATCCCGTAACTTGCTGTTCCTCTGTCGCTAACCCTGCTAACCTAACAAATGAAGCCATTGCAAAAGAAACCGTCGACATGAATCTCCCACCCGTGCAGACCATCTTAATCGCTTGTTGGCACGTCAATAACAATGACGTGAGAGAGCAAAGCATAATGCCAGATGTGTTCTCGAAGAAGCGGACAACCTCGCCATATTCGGGGATAGCTTTAGAGGTTAGAGTGTGAATCCAACTCCGGTGAACGGGAAAAAAATCGACTCCAAACCTGCTACAAACATTCAGGTCAGCAGATGAAAAGTTCAATAATGTCCATGTTATATTTCGAGGCAGTCTGATACTTGCATATTGAAGCTAACACACGTGTGCAACATGGACCGACCATACGACCCGACGCAATCCAGAGGTAGTCCCAGTTCGTCAGTTCGAGATGCCGACATCAAATATAAAACGTAGATCAAAGCCGATAGAAAATGGTGACATCCCATCGTTGTTATTGTAGGCCATTTGTCGGACCAGTGGCCGGAAGTCGAATCGTCTCTCCATCGTTCGATCCCGATGGGAGGCAGATTAGAAGGAAAAGTTCGCAAATCCTCTGAGCCATCCGGGCATACGCAATAATGGAAAACAGCGGAAGCGCATGAAGGAGCCCCGAGAGGGCCGAACCTACTGTAGCCAACGTAGCCAAATCAGATGCATACAGTGCACATGTCCCGTGTACCTGATCCGGGTTCGTTGGTGCTTTCGTACATGATTGCAGCTGCCACAACGCTAGTGAGAGCACTGCGCATTGCAGTCTATCAGTGGATTTCGACTGGTGCTTTGCGGCGGGTTCGACCCCAAGCTCAATAGGATTGGCGATCTGCCCCCTAAACAAATCACCCGAGATAAAGTCCAACAAAGTTTGTTAGGTCGGATTACTGGACGCTGGCGGCAGTCTCTCCTCCGTGCGAACGAACCTTTCCCGGTATCAAGGCAACGGGACAGTTTCTCTATTGCCCGCTGTGACGAATACCTTAACCGTGAGGCACAGTGTGCACGAAGCAGTTTTTACATCTGATACGAAAAAAAGGTGTCAAGGCATTCCCAAAGGTGTCTGACCAGTCACATGAATTACGGTTAATTAATTAATTATATTAATTATTATTATTATTATTATTATTATTATTATTATTATTATTAATTATTTATTATTATTAATTGCATTATGGCAAGAGAAGCTTTTTGAGAAGCAATAATATTCACTTTGTTTTGGATAGTTTTGATTTCTAACTAACCACTCAACTATAGTGATATCGGTGGCCGGCGAACGACATCGGCTTCCAAAACCATGCAGAGCTTTCTGCTTGCTTTTCGGGCCAGTTATCATTACCCAATGCCCTATACTGCTTTGAAAAGCGTTGTCGTTCTCTTCCCGTCACGTGCAAGGGGCCACGTGAGGTGGGTACAGCTGCGGTAACTGCTCGTAACTCGAAACCTCATTTCATATAGGGAGACGGAGAGAGAGAGAGAGAGAGAGAAAGAGACACTACATCCTTGGTTTTCGGCGTGTCTTAGAAACCTCGCGAGTATAGTAATGAGTCCACCTCTTAAACATCTAGTTACATCAGGTAGCTTGATATTTGTATGACGTATACGGACTTATAGCAAACTTCGTTAATAATAACCTTATCAATAACCGACTAATGTCGCGATGCCTTAAGTGTTAAAATCGCAGTCCTTGTTCAAGACACAGGCTAGATGTACAGGTAGGACACAGGAGCGGTAGTGGGATATGTTCCAGATCCTACGTTGAAGTCGTGCCCTGGCTCGCCTGCGGCGTAATGGATTATCTCCCTCCTGCCATTTTCGCCATACCCCTTTAAGATAAATAGCGAGAAATGTCAGTTAGCGGGCAACGTGACGGGGGTCCCTTTAGCCGCAAACGAAAGTCCAATAATAAGCCTTGTTTTTCCCCTTTTTCCAACTATGAAAGATCTTGATTATAATCTATCGACTCATAGAGGAGGGGTTTCCAATTCCGCCAGCTGACTACACCGGCCAGAACGCAAGGAAATAGAAACTCCGATTACGCAATAAGCAAGGTATAATGATAGGAAATAGTAAGCCGCCCCTTGATGTCAGCAGGGACGCTTCCGAACCGTGTGAGATCAACAGAATGACAACAAACCTCCATTCTGCCCAGTGGGGTGTATTGTCCCGCGAGTGACCGAGATACCGCAACCGAGTGGTCGTTTTCTAGGTCAACCTGAGCAAACTTCAAATTCTAGCACTGATGCTATTAGTAAGGCGATTTATGCTTCCCTGTTGTGCCGGTACCTCTGGCTGTTCTCAATGCAAACATTCCTATCAAACCTGCTGTGGGCTGTCGGTAAGCCTACCACGTAAAATCTATATCTGTGTGAAGAACAGGCCCAGCATACTGGTGAAACTCGTATTGCCTGCCAGTAAAGGCACACAGAACATCGGCAGGACAGCAGTATCGGGCAAGGGGTAGAGATGCACAGCACACTGTTGATAGCAGGGACAGCCTCTCGGGGTCGAAGTTGATTACACGGCAGTAGCTGAATGCGGCGCGCAGTTCGCCCAATTGAGCTGGAGCGACCCAATGAAGACGCTACGGCCGTAATGACAAATGCTACTGGGGTATATCGTCTGTCCGCTTGGTATAATACTATACCGTATAACATAAATATATTTCTATTTCTGTCATATTTTCCCTACGTAGACATGTCTAGCTGTTCTTTATGCCCATCTTGCTCCCCCTCGCTGTGCCGTACGATCGATACAATGTTCATGACTGATCTTGGTGCGGCTGGACGGAGAAATAGCATACGTACACATGACAGAGAAGAGCACTTAGCATCGAATAGACACCGGCGGACCCTATTAGTCATTGCAATGCGTAGGTGTAATCCTACAGTCATCAAAAGAAATCACCATCTCAATGTCAAAGTGTAATGGATACAGATGGCGTGCAGGGCAGAGATTCGTCTGAGACAAAAAGCAAGTTATCAACTCTACCTTGCATCTCGTTTTTGTACCCACTTGTTGAACTCAAGCTCGAGTTTGGCTCCGCCGAACCGCCGCTACCGAAGCGGTGTACATAGTTCCTCAAAGCGGGTCATCAGTCGGGCAAAGACGGTGGTGTATTACCTATATTTGTTCGAGGTATACGCTGCTACCGTCTAGTCCCGCAGTTCTTCCTTATGGCTCGTTTTCGGTGATACACCCACAGACACTCCTCCCGGAGGAGATCTCCCGGGCCGGCGCATGGAACATGCGTCGAATGTCGCTCACCCGCTGCTACGTGCCGCGGCAGGGCAAATTAGACGTTGGTCTGCTTTGAGGGGACGATGATAGTATAGTGCTATTATAGGCCTCGGATGTATTCAGCGTTTGTGATATCACAGTGCACCTGTCATGTTAAGCGTGTTTTCTTTTTGGGGGATTATGGGAATGCATGAGGCACATACGTGTTGGACGGTCCAAAGCAACGCTAGTGTGGCACTGACATAGGCCGCACTAAACCCGCGTACCTCCCCCCTCCCCAGATGGCTCGGAAAGCTATTTCGACTGTTCCATCCGGGGGATCATACAGTCCTACAATAGGCCACTGGGTGAGGGCGTCAGACTCAGCAGAGCTCCACCGCTCCTAAACCCCCCCGTAACCTGCCTATCCTCCCCCCTCCCAGACTCTGCGATCTGACCATTCTGTCCTGGGGAGTTATATGATCTTTGCCTGGCCTTCTCCAGCTTATTCTTCTTTTTCATTATAGTACCTACCAAGGTGAGAACCATAGCCCAGTTCTCCTGGGAGCGCAGCATGGTACTCACAAAGTTACTGAGAGAGCGCGATCGCAATTCCACCGGACCCGTCATTCTCTCCCTCTGCAGAGGAGCACATTCGAGCAGCGTGTTTATCAGCGATGAATAAAGCAGTGCTACACAGCAGCGTCGAGGCCTTTCTTTCCTGCCATGGAAAGTTAGCTGACGCGTAGCTAAGAGAAAAGAAAGGTTTTCGTGAAGGTTTCCTTTTGTTTTTCGTGACTGCTGAATTAAATCGTAACACTTCAAAACGTCGAAAAAAAGTCACAAAATAAGACAGTTCCTTTGAGGAAGTCTATGTCAACCCAAAGTGCCCCGAATGTGACGCTCGCAAAGAAGCTCTGTTATTTCTCGCAATCCGTTCTAAGTGTCCGCTCGTTGGCTCGCAATGTACTCATTCTCGTAGACGCCCGGGTATCGTTTGCCTGATGACACGACGAATCTGCAGTAAAGGTCTATTGCCGTTGACTGTTGGTCATTAATGCAAACAATGGGAACGAGAATTCCTTGAAACAAAAGCGTTGCTCACGTGTAATCGAATAGATGCAGGTGTTAGCGTTTGCATATATGTGCAGCAGGCCCAAGCCATATCTGCCTCGGGATTGTCTGTTCAATGCAGGTCGCCTTTTAGTCACTTACGCACCACTCGTTCCGTAATTGCTGTGTGCTAGCTTCGTACAAATATTGAGAGAGATACACAAAGAGCCGGCTAGCTAATCTGACCTGTTTGCTGCCAACCGTATCGTCGTCATAGTAAAAAATTTGGGTAGAGAGGTGTTCGTCACCACAGTGGATTCTCGCACGACCTGGGTGCGTGTGTGACGCAAATGACATACTGTGAGAACTTTACTGCACTCGGACCACGTCAAAGGAGGTATATGGATTTGAGGTTTATTACGGCGAAGATCAAGAACCTTCCAACTTAATTGACAGCTTGGCACCTCACTGGACACCGTGCAACGTACGCATTGGAACGGCAATGAGGAATTGTTTCAATTTGAATCAGCATAGCTAAGATGTTGTATTTTTAATTAAACAATTATAATTAGCATTATAATGACAGTTTCGATATGTCAACGCCTGTGGTCGTGGGGTGACGGAGAGCCGTCACCACTTACAAATGAGTATCAACTCTCGTGCGATAAATTAACAAGTTATAATTGTATTGTACATGTACGCCGGTCTGCAGCCAAATCCTTCGGGAGTGACCATGACGGCCTTGGCCTGATGGTCACCCTGTCTTCAACTTCTTCAATAATTATTTTATATTTACATTTTGTTTAACTAATCGAAAATGAAGCTCATTGTCCTCGTATGAACGCGCTAAAAAGAAAGGCCGCACTATACGCTCCTAGTTTTTCTGCACTAGCATTGCAATTTCGTTCTCATTTTGGGATCTCGGACGTGGATGAGTGTTCTAGGGGTCGGTCCAAGGAAGATGAGACTCGCGGGTTGAATAAACAAATATATATATATATACTCGGGTGAGCTAGAGCCCAGGTGAGTTCATTAAGACATGACGGCATAAAACAACGTTTAGAGGTATTAACTAATATATTCCCGCCACTGCTGATTATTTCTCAACCGACATCCAGTGACGGGTTTCCGCAACGAAGACGCATACGAGTTAGCCTTTTCCTCTTTAATTCAAAATCAAAATTGCAGATGAAACAAGAACGAGTGAACTATCACAAAATCGTAACACGATGAAATTAGTGAACAGGTGAAATTAGCCCAGAGCTATCGGTGCCTACGTGATATCCACGATAGTTTTGGGCAATGGCTTTTGTGACGATTGCCCACTCGAAGGCAGATCACGTGATAAGCGATTGCAATAGGCGTGACATGGCCATGATCAGCCTATATATCACTTTACATAGACGAGACTTGAAGGAACATACCGACATTTACCACACCTGCTTCAAACTATACAAGTATCCATTAAGCCTAGTGGAAAAAAGGTCTGCTCCGAGTTACTCATACTCAACACATATGCACGAAATACCCGTCGGTTTCTATCTAGAATTTACTATAGGCCGAATTTCTATTTCGCGAATACATTCTCTAACCGAGCCGGCAATGCTTTTCGATTTTTGTCGGACTTCTTTGCAGATTACGTCCGTCACAGATCATCCGTGAAGTAAATACATTGACATCAGAGGAGAGGCACCAGCAAGCCAGATAGTGCGCATATCAGTTAACCGGGACGATCAAGCGGCGTCTCTGCACGCCAGATCCATAGGGGGCCCGCGAACGAGCTTCAGCAACATCGCGGCACCATTCGCCCAGTCATCGCGGGGCGTCCGAGCGCGACGCCAGCGTCGCGTGGAGACGAGGTTCGTCTCCAGCCGAACGCAGCTCAGTGATGTGATGTTCGGCGATCCGCCCAGTGAAATGGGCGTCGTCGATGGCTCGGATCTGGGTGCGGCTGTTGCGGACACGAGCGGTAATGCGACCGCCCTTGGGGGCCTCGTGGCTCCCAAACTGGGCGATGACATCGATGCCTACCTACTCACCGTTCTCGGGCCAAGGGCACTGCCACTCGCCTGGCTTATTCCTCTCACAGCCATCTACACATTTATCTTTATCACCGGTAAGGAGGAGCAAATCTGAATTGATACTTTAAGATATATACACACATATATATGGATTACTTGCGGGCAGCGGAAAGTCCTTCCCGAACATGTCTTACCAAACGTTTGGGCCGACAGGACCTCTTGAGCTATTTCAGCTGGCCAAAAGGGCTGCTATTCCTGGTCATTGGATTTTATCGAATGAAGTCCTACCACAAGCTATTCAATTTCTTGGTTAGATAACAACGTACAACAACATACAAAACGGATCTGTCTTGTAAGCAAATTCGTGTGCCTTTGGGCCCACAGCTGTGCTGGTTAGCGCAGAGGAATATATATGGTGCAGGAAATTTCATGCAGGGGTTTTGGATCTCACAAATTCTGCTCCATCGGGCAGCCGATTAAGTTCTCTATATGTCACCACCATGTCGCGGGACTCGAACCCGTGTCCTCCGGTTTTGTACAGCCAAAGGCCTAGCCGTCCAAATCACCACACTGACGGTGAAATCGACGATTGAAGAAAACCCTTCGATTGCAAATGTCAGGCTATCTTGAAAATTTCAATGAAGATTCCATCACAAGAAATCATTTATATTCAATGGAAAAGGTTTCCAGAGTTGGAAAGTGGATTTCTCATGCACTAGCCTACGCGCAAACAGTGTGGGTTTGTCCGCTTGCTTTTCGCTCCTGTAGCGACCAGCCCCTCGTCTGACTTTTGAGGCAGATTGCCATATATGACGAGAAGTGGATCCAATACGACAAAGAGAGGAGGAACCACTACCACAGGATAACAAAGAACGCTTCTATGTTTGGTGTACAAGTAAGGGACACACTCACCCATACGTCGCGAGCTCGACTAAAAACAACTTGACAACACGGTTGCACTGGGAACATTTGGCGCACACACCCGAGTCACCACATTCGGACTGACGTTGTTTCCTAACGGGTCCGAGTTCATCTGATGACGAGCATATTTATATTATATATTTCTAATTAAGCATGATTTGCGATGTCTACCTGACAAAGGCGACAGAACAATGGAAATTGTATCGACACGTTCTGCTATACTATTTTCATATACAACATTACCCAAACAGTTCTTCCGACGATTGGACGTCCAACTCGTTCGTGTTCAAGAGCGATGCGCGAGACAAGATGGATGCGTCTCAAATGTGAATAGCAGATAGTTTGAATAACCCGAAACACGAGGGAAAACACACATTTACGCCTTAGTCGAACTGTCGCCATTTTTTCATATATATGCAAATTTCGGAACACTGAATTCGTCCTTTCAAATAGGCACTTTGCATTGCTGTTTCTTATCGGTGCCTGCTCCGCGCCCAAATGGTTAGTCCTTCCCGTCTTCACAGGGCTTGCACCTGGAAATGTACAGGTATCCGTCTAAATCCCGGTGCTATGCTCTTGAGTCGGCGGCAGACAAGATGAACGGTATGAAGTATATATTCGTGGTTCCACCATAGCACGTCGTGACATGGTCGTTCGAGATGACACTCCTCGGAACACTTTCTTTCAGTTGGTAAGGAAGGAGCTCATGACGCCACTGGATCACAGATGAGTTCAAGGATATGTCCCTTAGCTGTCGTGACCGTACTAAAAGAAATTTACCGGACTCACTCACAGCCAACAGTTAACGCTCACTGTACAACTGCTTTTGGCTTTGCACCGTGATGCTACCTAGAGGCTCAATACTGTTTCTGCAAATTAACAAGAGCTTGCCTAGCCTGAAAAGGTCACCTAAATGTACTTTGATGACACGCTATAGAGGACATGGGCAGGATAGATCTTCGAGGTCAGTCGGACAGTCATTTTTATCTACTTCTATGTCTCGGTGCTACTTGTGACGTGTTTGTAAATCTCCGGGAAAAATCCCACAGAAGCCAATCTAATGATTACCGGGAATAATCATTAATCGTATCACTAATAGGATTACGAAGCTAATAATAACCGGCTATTTTTATTGGCGGCATTTAATAAACAGCCGCGTAAGATTCGAACTTGTTCACGGATCGCGGATAGCTGTCTGTCGCGGATATTGGTCTAATTCAGTTTCCGAGTAAGTGTGTTCTTCAGCAGAATGCTCAATCAGAAAAATCAGCAAGCCCATGCTGGGCGCCTCGTTTTGCACTGTGTTGTGATCTGTGATTCTGTCGCTATCACTCGCGGCCTGTTTATCTTAGCTTTGGCCAATAGTAAACCCACGGGATCTGACTCACAAAAATGAATTTGCGTTTTTGTCGCTGAAAGCATCCTAGCCCTACTTCGACCAAGCATATCTCAGTACTTGGCCGTGTATAGTGGCCACTTTCGGTTAAAAATTTCGGCAGAGCATCACTCGGGGACTCGTTATCCGACTCACCGGTCCCCCGCAAGGTCGGAAACACTTAGATACTGTGTTTCAAGGTTAGAAAGCCATACGTTCATCACCGTATGTGACTTCATCACGACGCACTGCATGACTTTCTTGCTCATTACTATTTCTAATATAATCTATCTATCCCTATATCTATATTTCGTTCGATTTGATTTCTAAACGTAGTTTCGTGATAAACATTTACTTTATTGACACTGCGTGTGCGACACGACGTGGCTTCAACCAACGATTCCTGGCTCTTCGAGAATGAACCTTCGGCGTTAAAGCCGCCGACAGCCATTTGAACCGTAATCCAAAACCGCGCCTGTCAAAACAGAAAATAACCTTTCTCAAATAATACACAAGGTCGATACACATAGCTGGGTAAGGCCTTGCAACAGATCTTTCATTCGGCTATATGCAATGGTTCGTTCCGTGCTGCTCAGAGATCGCATCGAAGGCGCCATCAGCTAGTTTTTGTTTGGAAGTCAACGGCTCCGCCCGGAACACGTCATAACGATACCGAGCAGTGATACAAGCTGACATTGCTACCTGTACTAGGTGCAGATTGTATTTCCTTTAATAGTAGCTAGCAATGAGTACATACGTCCACTCGCAGTTAAAACGCGCGTGGACGTCGAATTGCGCCCCGCAGCATCCTCCTTCATGTCAGGGAATTTGGCGGAATATTTCAAGGCATGATAGGGTATGGTGAGTCGGTTAAATCGATAAAGGGATGTTACGATAGGTATGCTCGCATCCCTTCCACTGATATTGAGCCTGATGTCAGTCAAACTCAAGAGACGACTCCCCAGGCGGTCTTCGAGCTATCGTATATTTCAAAGAGTGAGATTTATGCTTCGACAGCCGTTGTGGTTCGCCCTCCATTCACTGTTGTTGTTGGCAATGTCGGGGTACCTGCTTCTTCTGTCGAGGGGGGAAGGAACTGACACGCGTCCGCAACATTTATAATATGTTGTTGTCGTTCCTAGTGTTTTTGTTATCGACTAGTTTCATTTCTTGAGGTGCTGTTATCTGGGCCATGGTTTGGAACCACTGTCCGATTACCTCGAACCATATGTCCGTGTTCTTTTTTTAAGCGGGGTTTCGGGAATGCCTCATGCACATGTTCGTCCACTGCGGAATTCGAGCCGGCGATCCTAAGGTTTCAGTCCTCGGCATTTCCCTCACGCGATGCTGTTGTTGGATCCCGTAGTAGGCACTAGATTAGTTCCCAGTAGCATCTTCCAAGTAGCAACAGATCTTAAAATTTAATTTGATCCATATGACGATGGAGTTACCTGATATTCTGATTAAGGACATCGTCATTGAATGTCTACACTATTTTTGACAGTGTGCAGAAAATTCACGGAACATAGCGTTACCTCAGACGGCAAACGTAGCAAAAAAACTTCAACGAAGACTTGACGGTTAGCCACTCACGGATCTAAGAGAAGCTTGCGCTGACCAAATTCGTAATCCTGCTTCCTAATAAGAAAAGAACACCTTGGCGAAATTCAACGGCTACGGTGATCGTGATCATACAAAAGTCACCCACCGAAGTCACTCCATCCAATCTCTAAGTCTCCCCAGTCGGGGGCAGATAATACTTCCGCGATTCGTGTCGTAGTGCTCAAAAACGGTTACACTACAAGACCGGCATGACGGCGTTATTTTTTTTAATCCGAATGTTCTCTAGTGCGCCTCGCTGCGCGCATTCTTCTCTCTACGAGCATGATGTGCCGCTACGTACACTACTAATTGCTATGGCCGTAGCATTTGCCATAACAGCAGCTGCCTTCCGTTTCTGGCTGACCCTCAGCCTTAAATATTTAGCGTTTATAGTATGGCTGTTCCATTGCTTCGTGAGACGGACCCCTAAATGCAAATGAGCAGAGATGGAGGTCGTCCAAAGCCGTCCTACCTTACAGCCGGAGGTGCAACCTACACGTTGCACCTCCGGCTGTAAGGTAGGCGCCCACACGAATGCACCCACCAGGTCGTAAGTCTCGACACAGCCATCTGGCGTCCCTCAACACAGCGTCTACTGTGGCGCAATGAACGGTCAAGCAGGTGTGTGCAGGTGTGTAACGGTCGATACTATCGAAGCTATGAGTTCGTGGAGGTTTTCACCTACGCAAGCAGCGGTGCGATCAGAAGAAAGCAACCAGTACGTCGCGCTAGATCGGTCCTGACATGTTTATATACTCGTTGATGGCTGGCGTGAGGTCTTTCAGCCTCACCGAACCTGCTTGGGCAGCCGAGAAGCTTTATGATCGAAATATTTTCTGTCCAATTCGGATGTCCCAAAGCTTGGCTGGTCAGAGCGGCCTCGTAGTGAATTCGGAATCGAATCTTTCTTCTATTCCTGTACACCTGCTCCTGCTGTACATCATTGTCAGCATTGCCAGCGTGTTCTACTGTGCGACTTACAGAAATTTCTCATTTCTGCAGATCGAACTGCGCTCAGACCAGACACTTCGTCGGCTCGATTCCCTTGCCACGAGTTACGTAGGCCGTCAGACGGGCGAGATTGTGACGCGCCTTGAACAGCCAGAATTCGCTGTTCGTTTGCCGATGTGCACCGAGGCGACCTACATACATATATCTTATAGAGGAATAAATTAATATGCAGAATTTAGAATTCGAATGAGTCTCTTTCACGGGGACTCCGAGCGACTATCGTGAAGTTGATATGTGACCCGCAGAATTGGAGAGCTCTCCTCCCGTCGAAATGATTTGTCCCTTCGGCTATTGGTCGCTACTGTGCCAGTGACAAAGAGGGATATACGAGTAATTGGAACCTGCTTCTCTCGAGGTGCAAGATTGAGCATCCACTTCGTAGCGAACATGATGCAGATATCATTTGATTGTTAAAGAAACTCGATAAAAAGAGATGTAGAAGACCCGTTCAATGATTATAACAGCGCATAAACATCGCTTCCTTTTGGCATTCTTTTTGTGTAGCAAATAACCTCGTGCTTGATCAGAGCTGCTCAATCCACAGAGCCATTTCTAGTTTAATTTCATTTCACCCATAAGCCACTGCTTGTGGGTGCCAACACCCTATCTACCCTCCGTCCGATCTGTGTAGGACAAACCTAACGAGCCTCTTACAAGCTTTCATACTTTTCCTCTCCATGAATCAACAACATATCAATAACCTCTAACAAGTACAACCAGTCAGAACAACGCGCAACACGATACACAACAGTGGCACCATCCACACACTGTTCTATCGCTCGGAAAGCTCGTGGACTAATAGTTTGCTATATGATTCACAGGAGGCCATTCGCCTCTCGTTGAGTGCGGAGTCCCCCTGCAAGTGGGTGAGATTTTGTCTCGAATTGCTTTGATAAATGAGCGTGCGTTGACGACAGGCTCTGTTCTCCGTCTCGTGCACCATGTGGACGAACTACTGTCCACTAGCGAATGATTCATAATGTTGCAACTTAAAACAGTTGTGAGTCCGTGTCAATGAGATGCAAGAACTCGGCTAGCCTTTCTCCACTTGGTCTGCTACTACCACTGCGACGGGTTGCGAAGGCGACACACCCACACTCACTTGGAGTCTAATATCAGCGTAGTATTAGGACTTCGAAAAGCAGAGAATGTTAGCAGTGTTCAGAGAAGGACAACTCGATCGGACCAGCCCTCGCCCCTCCACACACAAAACAATAGAGACACAGCACCATATCTGCGAGGGTTCGTATGGGCGAAATTTTTTGTCGACTTCTTTTACGACCATTATATCGAACGTCATTTGGAGAAGATGTTTTCTTCGGTGCCCGCTGACGCTTCGTCTCTTTGTACCGCGATCATGGTGTTCCTTTAGAATTCGACTATTTTCTCCAATGGCAAGATGCTACGTTTCGCCGAGATCGTAGGGGTCGTTACAGTCCTTGTATGGTTGCTGTCTTCGGGGACATGCGATCTAGCAACTAGACGACTGCGTAGGCCAGAGGACAGTCCAGGGGTCTAAGAACACACTCTCAACTCAAAACAATGCTTCGTCTCTATACTCTGCATGGACGATGCCGTGATTGGTATTGCACGCAATAACGTGATAATCACTGTGATGATTTTCTGTTTCAGGTATCGTCGGCAATGTATGCACATGTATGGTGATCGCACTAAACGCCTACATGCAGACGGCAACGAATTGTTACCTATTCAACCTGGCAATCGCAGACATGCTTACGCTACTGTGTGGTATGTATGACACACACACACACAATTAGCTGTTTCTTTTTAATTAGGTTTGTATTGATGACTGTCTGTAACCTCAACGTATGTCAGTAAGAAGTATGCGCGACGAAAGTATAAATATCTAGACGCTGAAAGACAAAGAGAGAGTGCACCAACGCTTCCCTACGGAGGGTGACACCCATGTAGAATTTTATTTGTTTCTATTATATATTATGTAAATATTTCGAATGTAGCATGTATCTCGCAACAACAAAAAATAAAGGGAACAACACGGAAATAGTTTACTCCGATAGTTGCTTTGATAGGTGTCGCGTACTTTGCTTAAAATGCAATCAGCCTTTCAATATTTTCACCGGGCTTTAACCATTTTTTTTCTCTAATTATATCTCTTAATATTTTTATTTTACAAACGGGTGCTCTCCTCACATGACATCTTCCACGTGTCTCTTAGTCCTATCACGAGTTTCCTCTTTATGCGGATAAATCAGTGTATACAGAGTCAACCACCATCAACGAGCGATCGTGCTTCAGATGCATGAACTGAAGCTTGCTAAAAGCTCTCTGTCTCCAAGTGTGCTAATACGAACTAGATGTTGACGGGCCCCAGTGCGAGTCCGAGGCTATTGCTACATATAAGACGTATGCGTCCGCGTAGCCATGTGCATTAATGTCACGGGTATATCGTGTTCAATCAAGCATACTACTGCCAGGTACTTGCGGTAAGGTGGTGGGAGCGGTTTCGCTGCGAAACATTGACATGGTGAACGCAAGTTCTTTATATATATAAGTAGCTCCGTAGTCGAATGTTTCCCGCATCGCCATCGGCAGCATCTCGTGCAACTTGCCCGATAGCGGTGGTCGTGCTATCAACGAATTGATTGCAATTCGCAGAGCATTTCTCTTCCTGCTGCAGCAGCATTCGATCGATTATGCATCAATGAGTCCTATAATTGTAACCATGAGTATGCGTGAATGAACAAGTATTTTTATTCTCGCTAGTCGTAGGAGTGTTTGAACGAAACGGAGACATTGCTCAGTATTGGTATTCTTGGAACGGCCCACTGGTCGATAATCTGGCGGAAGCGGGTCTGATTTCCAAAAGGCCGAAATATAACCTTGCTCTGATAGCGCCCAAGGGCAAAAGAGGCAAACCGATATATTTACAGCCTCGAGATGTTTATGAGACCCTAGAATTCTGGCGCCGTAAACTACTCACGCAGTCGAGCTATGATAACTCAGGAGCTAGTATAGGAGAGGGAGGACAATGAATGTTAGAATCCTTCGAACAATAACCCGCCTGCCTTCGTGTATCTGTTCGTCATTCACTATGTGCAATTGATATTCCCCTGTGGTTTAGGAGCTATTTTGTACATCCGAACGAACAGCTAACCTTCGAGCCGAACGTCATAGCCAGGTGAAATTTGATTTAGAGTCTATACTCGAGTCTTTTGCGTACATGCACCTTAGCTCTGGTTCAATTTCTTAGAACATACATGAATCTGGAAGCGGTAGTATCGTTCCGTGCTGACGATCAGTGTTTCCTGTTCGAATGCTTGTTTTTTGAAGGAACACAAAGCCAAATGAAATTCAATCGAAATTGGTGAATATGTTCTCACGAAAAAAAAATCTCACGAGCGGATGAATGGCGGCCTTTGCCGCAGTTTTTGAGCGATCAGAGAGCTCTGTCGGCGTATTTTGGAATCCCGCATAGGTAATCTTATGAAGTTATAACGGAAAAGGGTTAAAAATGGCCAGAGAAAAATGCAAAATGTGTCAATCACAAATTGATTCCAGCGCAGATGCAAACACGAGTGGCATACGCAAGCTGGGCGTACGCACGCCGTTGCCATCGACGAATCTTGGGTGAGTTTGCACTGGCCACGTAAGAGAGATCGGGCAAGAAAATGGCTTCGGGTAACGATTCGTACATTTTATCTCCGAGAGTGATGACGTTACCCGATATCTCGAGTTCTTGAAAGGTCTCGGCGATAAATGGCAGGGTAATCGAAAGCACACGGTGTAGCCCCTAAATAACCACGCAAAGCTCTTCGTACGGCTGCAAAAATCTAACTCGATAAAGACCTACATTATTCATCGATTGATTCAACCTGCATATTCTCCAGCGTTAAGCCCTTGCGTGATTATGCTTATTTTCGTGGGTTAAAAAGGGCAACTGGTGACGTACATTATGCAAACACCGATTTGCTTACGGAAGCTATCCAGAACGAAATCAGGTATGTCAATACGAATGCATAGTGCACTGTCGTTCACAGGCTCCCAGAACGAAAGTTCCAGTGCATGAATAATAAACAGGACTATCTCTGTTATATACCACAAAATTCGTACCCATTTTTGTTCAAAAGTTATCAACGCTTTTTCGATTTCACAAAATAGCACCGAACGACATAACATAAAGGAGAGAAATTATTATTGGGATGGGGTCTGTGCGACACTAATTAGTGACACAACTGCCTGATACTAACAAAGTGGTGATTCACGTTTGCCACGTGCCTTTGCCAATTTTTAGAGAATTCGCCTGAGTAAACAGGTGCAGATTCGTGGGGTAAGGTTCCGCAATTGACGACGTGGAGCTTTCCATAACTGCGACCCTAAGCTCTTGCGAACCAAGTTAATGCTGAGCCAAGCTTGACATGCGAAAAAGCTCATATACCTAAATTGCATCATTGCGTAACTCTTGCACTATGTAGTTAGTATTCCCCGTGGCCGGCGTCCCAATACGCACCGAATTCAAACAACCGCCGATCTTTTTTTGATGAAGAGGTTAAAGGTAACTCCTGCATGGACACCAGGCCTCACACTAAGGTATTTGCCTGGTAGTGTCAGACTCTTACTGACTAAACGCAAGACCGATTTTGACTTGCGGCACTGACCGGGACTGTCAAAAGTATTACTTCAGTCAGTGCCTTAGAGGGACCAGCAGTTTATTCCAACCATGTCCTATCCCTCAGTCCCTCTTCTGGGACGAACCTTCCCGCCCAGCCGCAGCCGGTGGGCTTCGGGCATTTTCCCTTCGGACCAGCTCTGCCCTCTGCGCCCGTTCTAGCCTATCCTTCTCCCGGAGGATCCTTTTGGCTAGTGTGCTCCCTCTGTCCCGCTTGTCGCTGGCCAGGCACATAGAGGAAACGAACCCTCGGATCTCGTCCTGCACGGCCCGTGTCAGTGCGGCATCAAGAACCTCCTGTCCTACCTACTCCGTGCCCTCCCCCCACATACTGCCAGTGTGTGGAGAGGAGCAACCGCCGATCTCAAATCTGCGAATAGTTCCCAGTTTATTATCTGTGTGCCCAGTATCGTAGAGTTGTCATATCTCGGCAGGCAATCAGTTCTACGCTCACTTCGACTTGTTAGATAATTAACGAGTATAGCTATGCTTAAGCAAAATTTGATTCACCCTATTTTGTTGAAGTACCCTGAATAAATGACCTTAACGATCTGATAAGGAATGCCGTTTGTGAAATCATGTCTGGGAAGGTCAGACTCGGTAGACAATGGTAGACCCTCACAAGCGTTTCCGCTAAACCGTTCCATGGGGCACCGTTGAATGGCGTCGACTTTAGATTCAGCAGTAAAGTTTCATTGGTGATATTTTTAGTATCGCTAATTGGTCGTGTTCTCTCACAATCTTCCCCTCTGAAGATACTGCTCAGTTTGTCCATGCATCTACTTTATTGCATACTATATATATATATATATATATAATATATATATATATATATATATATATATCTATATATATAGAACCAACACGAGGGCTTCGTTAATAATAATGACACGGCAGACGTATCGCAAGGTAGATGGAATTAGAGGTACTAAAGTTTAAAGGTCATACCTACACAATAGCCAAAAATACAACCTCAACGGTAAATATATGTACACATGTCCCCTCTCCTTAAAGCGAATCTATTGATGATGGCCTCTGCGAGCCACAATGGGCCTGCAATACACCGTATGCTTTCGATAGGTTAGTTCCGACCAGACAGAGAGCCTAAAAATCCTATATATATACTACAACGACGAGGGTGTGGTCATGGACTTACCTGCTTTGCTGGAATCAGCGTTCTGGCCCTGATACGAAGGGCTCCAGAGAAAGGGATTTCATATGGAGACTCCCTATATGGTGACCCGGGAAATAGCCGAGGGCGTGCTGTTTTCATATTAACCACTGACTGTATCGCCAATAGCACCGATCCCATACGCGGAATGAGAAAAAGTAAAAAAATGTACACTAAAGAACTTTTCATTGAAGGTACTACGCCGGTCTTTGCTGTTTTGATTCACATTGGATGTAACTTTTGTGTGAGTGTGTATATATGTGTTTGGCTAACACTGAGTGATTTCAAGTATGGTGAGATTTCAATAAGAAAACATTTCCGAGTTGACTCTCGTCTGTCGCCCTTATGGGTGCTAATGTCTTATCTGATCATGCAGATGTGTGGTCGGATAAAGTAGAATGGACACATATGTATTCAGCATTCCCGAAACCACCCATAAAGAAAAAATAACCTAATCATAGAATTGCACTTGAGCTGCAATTTCTGCCTTGTCATCATCCTTTCATCCTTGCCCACGCTCTAGCTACTTTTTGCCGAGACTATACCTGCTAACGATTACGACGACATATTGGTCTCATTCATGTCACCTCACTAACAAGCCAATGGCGATGCCAAGTTGAAACAGAGTTATCGCAAATTAAACGGAAAGCGGCCTTCTATTTTTGGCTACTGCCCACGAATAGCGAGCTGGATGCGTCTTGAGGCGCTTGACCTCTCTGGGGTAAGGCAACTATTGTATATAAATACACATTATATATATATATATAATAAGATGTATGTGACATGCATATATAACACGGCAGTTAAGTCGTTTAGAATCAACCAAGTAGCTAAACCAACTAACATACCCTAGCAAATTCGTGCGTAGGTTCTGATGGCGTAGGAGTAACCGCGCCTCTTAAAACTGGTCAGTCTTCTTGGCTTCAATAATACGCTTTCGAATATTCGTAATGGATCCTGTTGACGTCATCTAGACATCTTGAATGTGGGCGAACAGCTCTTGAAATGGTATACCTTTATGAAAAGGTCCTTCTGTCTCAAACCTACGGAAATAGCTGGTTTTTATATTCGCTGGTCGGTTGCGTATTAGTGTCGTGCTTTTGCTCTGATCTGCTTAATAGTTCGTTCATACGTTTCTTAGCACTAATATTACTCTTAGCCTTTAGAGATATGTAGCTCAAGGGGCTCGAACCTGCGGCCTGTGACTGTTCGAGACTGACCCTAAGCCGTTGAGGGCACTGTGCTGAAACCAAAGTGCTATATATATATATAGCACTTTAATATCAGCACACTATATATATATATATATATATATATATATTATTATTATTATGGAAATTTGGACACCGATGACCATCGAGGCGGGGACCAGAAATCAGGTTCGACAAGGGACAAACGGATTGACATAATCAAGGCAGCTTTTGAGCAAACTAGAGTTTGGTCCATGGAGTCTTTGTTGGCAGAAACTGGGATTCCTCAGATGACATGTTATTATCACCAATATACTGGAGTATAGTAATAAATCACCAATTTTCTGGAGTCCAGTAATTATCACCAATATACTGGAGATGAAGAAAATTAATGCAAAATGGGTTCCCCATACACTGAGTGCTGACCAGATAAAAATGCGTGTGGAGTATTCAACATCAAAACAACCAAGACCCCAACATTCTCCTGATTTAAGCCCATGTGATTATGGTTGTTTCTATGCATTAAAAAGGGCAGTAGGTGAGGTTCCATATGCAAACGTCGACTTACTCACAATAGCAATAGATAACGAAATTATAAATGAAAATACGAATGGTAAATATTTGGCTATCTCAAAACTGCCAAAGCGCTGGAATGGTTCTCATGATATGCCCTCATATTACAATGTTCATATATATATAATAGCAGCTATCTAGCGTCGACCAGCCTGTTTATCATCTCTCCACCGTTCATCAATCAATCATTCAACCAATCACTTAAGCCTTTTTAATGCATAACGAACATATATAATAATACTTCCTAAACGCTCGGCTCCGCTTCTGACGATTCCATGCTTGCTATAACATCGTGATCTTCAGTCGATCCTCCGAGAAGCGTAATAGCAAGAAGGACAAAGGACCCGACACCTCGTTCCCTCGCTGCCTTTCCACCGGCTCGGTGGCCGCGCGAATACTTGCACCTGCCTCGGTGCACCTCAGCCATGGGGCTGACAAAGTGTATGGATCGATCCACCATCGAAGTGTGCCGAGGCTCGGGACAACCTTATTTGCCATAATACTAATAATAATGCTCAGTTCGCACCAATCGCTTCTGCTGCTACTGCTGCTATTCAGCTGCCTGTCAACTTCTGCAATTGCCGCATTTATAGTAATGGCAGCAATGACAGCCCGTTTAACAATCCCACTGCGGGTACACGAATCGTCATCTGACAGATGGCTAATTCTCGAATATATATCGATATCTATATCGCTCTCACCTTCGCTCTCTTTGTTTCTCTCTCTCTATCCCCGCCTGCACCCGATGCAGGTGTTAAACGTTTGGCTAACGTAGTGGACGTTTATATGAATTAGCTAATATGTATTGAAACGATAAAGGAAATAAATAGATGATTCGATGTCGAGTCGTTAGAATCACTTAGAAAAACCCTCCAACCAATAGTCTCCGATGTGTAACGTAGGGACAATTGGCATATATTACATGTGAATAGATATTTTCATTCCGTTCATTAACTCAACACTGCATATTCTATCTGACTTTCGATTCGAAGGAGCACAGGGTGATAGATCCACTAAAGGAAGGGATCTCGCCACCCTGGACATCTTCATCAAAGCTACCCATACCGGGCGCACGAGCAGGGCGGGTACAATTGTCGCCCACTTCTACAATTAACTAAAAAATTCAAATAATAATAATGTTTCCAATCACATGCAAGGTTGTAGCAGCAACAACACCATTAATGACACCCCGAGGTATGATACTCAATAGGAACTCAGCAGCCGAAACAAAAAAGCTTCATCAGATTGTGTTCTGTCTAGTGTAACGAGTCGTACACAGATTCGATCCCCACCGTTGCCCATTTGCGTTTAAGGGGGGTCCATCCTATGAACCAATGAAGCCGTATCGTCGACGTTAAATGTTCGAGGCTGTGAGTCAGGCTGGAAAACTGAAGTGCGACAAGGCTGTTCACCTAGAACATGTGTCCAATTCAAGAGGAACCCAGCGTTCAGGCGATTCCGCTATTCACCGTAGACGCCAGGGCAATAATGACATGCATGTGCGACTTTATCAGTTCAGCCTGTTCGAGAACACTGTCAGTACAGTAATGGAAAACATTTCTGTGGCTAGACTCAACGCAATTAAAGACATCAAAAAAACGGATCGACACCGGTGTATGTCTACGCTGGCCTGTGGTTTTCAATTATTTTTTTTCTCACTCAGATCGCATCTTGATTCAAGGGAAATACTTCAGCACAGACGCATCACTTCAAGGGGCAGATGCCCAAGTTGATACTGATGGAAAATTCGACAGGTTTTCTATTTGGCTACATTTTGGTGAATTTGTCAAGGCGTTAATCAGGCATAGGCTTGACAGGTTATACAACACGTTACGAACGATGAAATATACGAATATCGATGCTGGTTAAGTTAAAAGGCTCAAAGTTTGATTGACACGTTATACCCGTACGTGCCACTTATGGCAAATTCAGGTAGCCGATGGCGGACGTTCCAATCGTTAAATCTACCTAACGAAATTGCCAGGGGCACAAGCCCTCCCTTGTACAATAAACTCGCAGCTAAAGCAATGACAGGCATTTGCTCAAAATCGACCTTCGTCGATAGGCCGTCATTGGTAAGGTCACGTAAGACATGTCCACTATATATAACCACCTTATATAACATAACAAGGTGTACTGCCGACCTCGAGTGGTTGCTGGGCTAACTTCGAGAGAGGCCCTTTTTCTCATAATCTGTTTTATTTTTCCTCGGGAGTTTAAAATAGTTTCAGCACCCACCAGGACAGAGAACGACTTGATGCCTCTCAAGATTTAATGGCGCGAAGATTTATTTTTACTTTTTTCACACAAAGTAAGACACTTCGTTTTTTTCGACAGCTTCGTCATATTGAGTGTTCCCGTACGATGGTACTTTGCTCTTTTTTCAGCGATGCCGATGGAACTCTACACGTTTTGGCATCAATATCCCTGGCAATTGGGGAACACAATGTGCGATCTTCGAGCTTTGGTAACCGAAGCCACCGCATACGCGTCCATCCTTACCATTGTCACCTTCAGCTTAGAAAGGTTTGTACTTTATGGATTCGATTTGTAGCAGCTTTTCGTAGGCAGAAAATGGTCCACTACACGAAGGGTATCCATTACTTGATTTAGTGACGCAGGATAGAGGATTTAGCGAACACACTGACAGGCTGCATCAGACACAGATTTCATCATCAAGGTCAGTATAACAAGGGATATACACACGTGCAAATGAGCAAACAGACACTGGTGCCTTTCTCATATATATATATATAATGGCAATTATTAGGTCTCCGGTTCGAATCCCACAGGGCACATTCGGCTCGATGCGATCTTCACTCTGCAAATTTGTCAATAAATATATTTCTCTCACTTTAACGTGTTGTGAGAGAGTCAACGAGAAGTCGGCTCTGAACTTTGACCTCCTCCATTTCGGGGTCTCTCACATCGCACTCTGAAGTCGTGAACAGGAACCGCACAGCCGACTCTGCGCTATCAGGAGGGACGGCAGTAATGGCAACTCTATAAAAGCTAGAGTGGCGTCCAGTGTTGACAGAGATGCTCCTTAGCCCTGCTGGTGGATGCCATTAGGTTGTCAAGAAACGTTGACCTCGGAAAACTCAATGGGGTCCAGTCGATGGTGATCGTTGGAACCATTGAATGTCCTCGAAATGCTATTATCGTCTGTTCGTCATCGGCGCGTTGAACATCTGGCTTCAGACAACTTTGGCTACACAATAATATAGTGTCAGTCGACTGCAGAGTTATTTAAGTTGAAAAATTCGATATAGGCTAGGGAGGACAATCAGCCTATTTTTAGCGTACGTACAATTGTGTTTAGTAAAAATTGTGCTAGTTGAACTCACTCATGGTTACACTGAATCACACGAAGTGGGAACGTCGCTTTAATGATTTGTGGCACGTTTTGAGCTAATTCGAATTAGTCTGAGAGCATCGAGAACCTGCCCACTAGCCAACCCTGTATTGGAGCCCTAAGTAACGAGTAGAACAAAGGCTAACAATTTGACAGGTGCATCTTAGAACAGAAACTCGACGAATACGCATGGTACCTTCTGAGCGTCGAACATTGTTCCACCAGAAGCAATTGTTGGAAGTGGTCCACCTCAGACAGAAGTCATATGACCAGTTCGTATAGGCGTATTATTGTTTATATTTGCTTATTATAATCTATTTGTCTGGCCTCCGATGATATCGCTAAATGAGCTATATATTCACATGCTAATAAGCTAATTCTATCGTAGCCGAACCAATGGCGCACCGTGGTTAAGTGGTGTCTCGTCGTCATACGATGGCCATTTCTAACCGTCAGGACTCAATTACGGCAAATCGATAGTGATCGCTTGGTGGTCTGACAGTCGCCCTCGCATGTGAAACTCGGAGGACAGCTTTTCGTCCAGAATGGACAGTCGACAACGCCCACGAGCTGAGTTAGCTCATGACAGTAATCGCTCGTATACAGATGCTCGCTCTCAACCTAATGTGTTCACTGGGAGAGTAGTACTCGTTCGATATTCCTCTGGTTTTTGCGATGCCTTTCTCCATCTATATCCGAAGCCTACGGGAGCCCACTCTAGGGAATCTAACCTATTTATACCCATCACATATCTTCACCATCCGCTTCATGAGAAAATTTCTGCACGGACCCTCTAGTACGACGACAAACTCGACCGACAGAACGAGATTAGCCTATGTACTCTAAATGTACAATAGGTAAAGGTTCACAACGTCGGCATAACACGAATAAAAGTTGCGTAAAAAGGAACAGATAAAAGAGATTTAAATCTTCGCTATCTTTGTCTAACAGCAGAAATACATTACTTGCGTAAAACCTAGAACACTTCATAGAGCAATGAAACTATAGAAAGAACGAACATAGCACAAACTAGCAATAATCCATTGAGAGTCATACAGGTTTCTTTTCAAGGATTCTGTGAGCTGTTCGGATGTTAGTCTTAGGTAGTTTTTTTTACAACGCTTAAGTTCTCGTAAAGTAATAGTGATAAAGACTAATATTTTTGTCTTTGTTTACTGTCGATAGTTCTTCGAATGCTTTAGCAATATATTGAATTTTTGTTCATACATTTTTGTGTGTAACTATCAAAAAAATGATTAGCTATTTACAAATTTTTTACGTCGTCATGGTCGTTATTGTCATCTCGGTTTCGAGCTGTGTAATTCCAGTGTTATTGTTCTATATGCATTTATAATGAGCTTGCTTTTATTTCTGCACTCCCGTAATGCTAAAACCCAATATATTCAAAAATGTGTACAAGCCTACCTATATTAGTTTGATAAAAAGCTAAATAAACCAATCAACATCAACACAAACTACTAGTATCCACCATGTGCATCATATCGCGACAACGATTCACACCAAATCTCGTCACCTGTACCAGTCACCGAGTCATTTGGATCTTTCCGACTTTCCGATTCGATAGATTCCTCTAGAAACCTATTGATTCGTAGTAAGGAGTGAGTAGTTCTGGGGTGGGTTTGATATAACTGGCAAAGGGACACGGTTAATTATTATTATTATTGGCTGGATGGCCTTAATTTGATCGACATTACATCACTTTTTTTCGTTATCCCGTATATTCCGCTTCCGACTACTGGGGCGAGGGCCAATCTTTGACATAATCTCCATCTCTCGCTGCCGTTGTGACATTCTTCGTCTGGCGGTGCGACCGGTCGCGGCGAGCACACCGAGCAGCTGCCATTATAGATCGGCATTGTACATAGGCAAGTAGACAATGTCAAAGAAAGCCGTCACTGTGCGGTGTGCGATTCTCCGGCCGCGGATGACGGCGGCTGACGTCGCCGTTGTCGTCGTGATCTGGACCACCACCGCCACTATTAACTTATCTCGCCGCCGTTTGCGGCATCGTACGCGGTATTCTTGCATTGGTGGATATCCGTACATGGTCCAGTAGTGGTAGAAGTAACAGCAGCAGCAGCAGCAACTGGAGCAGTCTATCGTCATCATCGTCCACATGGGTGTGGTACGAGGGCGAGACCCGCGCCAACTTTGGATGTCGCTAGTGAGAGTCGCTGGTGAACGGTCGAACCAACGGCCGAGAAGTCGAACGTCGGCCGAGGAATTGGCAGGAAAGCTGCACGGTGTGCCGGACGATGCTGGCGCAGTTGGAAGCGACAGTGGACGTGGCGGCCGCAGCACGCGCAAAGGCAACGCCTGTCAACCCGAAAAGGCCCCAGAGGCACACGAACAATACGTTGTCACGCCGGCGAACAGGGTCACAGGATGAAATAGTGGTGATGGCTGGCTGGCTGGCTGGCGGTGGAGGAGCTGCAAGAGCAGATGGATTGCGTGGGATCGCGTCTGGGCAGAATCGAGCCAACGGAGATACGAAGCGCCAGAGACGAATCGCGATAAAGGATTTCTATGCCATCTCACTCGTCGACCCGCGCGCTGTGCGCCATGTCCCGTTAGTCATGGGCCTATGGAGGATGATAACGCTGGTGGCAATCGTTGTATTGTGTAGTATTTACTATAATAACATTGTGCGGGTAGAGCTCGTTTTGCAACGAGGCCGGCCCCGTCCACTGCGTGGACAATGGGGATGTTTCCCATTGGGGTTTGCCAATTTGCATTTGCTGTCCTGCTGCCAGACGGACGGCGGCAGTGTCCTGTTTTTTTTTGCTTTGGTTGTCGTCGCTACGAGTTCTCCCTACAACTGTTCCATTGTCAATGGGACAGTTGTGAAACGAACGTGGCCACGTACCTCCCTAGGCAGGACTACGTGAAATTTGACGTTTCTTTGCTTCGACAGTGGCGTCGAGCCAGCGACATACCTATTCATATCGTGTCCGGATCAGTAGAGGCAAGAGAATGGGTGTGCATGTACATTGGGACGACAATCGGATTATAGCTGTCAGCGTTTGCTTTTAGCGAACGCTGCTGCTGCAAGGGAGAGAGGCTTGAGTACGACCTCTCCTAGGTTGTAGACCTAGCAACGAAAGTGGTCATGACACATTTGGAAGAACGAACAGGGTTGGGCGTAACTACAATAATATGTGCCCAAGTAAGCTCCACAGAAGCTGTACTAAATATTTTAATTGATATTATACATCTGGAAAATGTCGAGTAGTATCATCGTGGGTTCCGCGAAACGCGAACGTTACGGCTTTCCAACACGTGAAGGTTCGGCTTGCCAGATACAACTATTATCAGCGAAGTGACGATATATATATATATATATATATATATATATATATATATATATATATATACATATATACGTTTTGTTTTACTTTGGGGATGTTCTTACTCGAGCAATGGTGCGTGCGTCGTCCGGACCTTGAACCGTAAACCCTAGGGTTTCAAGTCCGGGTATAGAGTATATATCCGGGTATATACATATATATATATATATATATATATATATATATATATATATATATATATATATATGTATAATGGATAATTAACTTTGGCGCAATATTTCAGTGCACGGTACGTAGGTCGATTAAAGCTCCACTTCTGCTAAGGAGAATTAGTTTTAATCTCAAAGGTAACTACTAGTTAAAATTCCCATGACCACTGAGGGCACCATGGTGGTCGATTACAACGCGATCACACATATTCGCCCGCTAGTTAGTCCTTGTGTTGTGTGTGTTAGAAAGCTCGAATTGTATCGTCTAGAACAGGCAAAAGTCTTAATAATTACGAAGCCACCCACTGTCAAATACTACGGATAAGTTCCCTCTCTGCCAGCAGGTAAGCGGAATGCAAAGTTCATTGCGGTCTGTGGGTAGGACCTCGCATACGTTTATCACCTTCCCGCTCCCAGGAAAAGCCGATACGTGCCAAGCGCTTTCGCGACGACGACAAAACCGGATGTGTCTATCGATCAGAATAACATTTCTCTGCCTAGGTCACCTAGCACAGTCAATGGCACAGACAAGGCGGTACACCACTATCATTTCCGTGTATAGTACACCTTCCTGTAGAACTGATCACTTTGGAGAAGCTTTGTATCGTATGATTGATTTACACAGTTATAGGAAGTATGATTGATTTACACAGTCACAGGAGGAAGTGAATATCATGCCAGTATTGACTAAATTTGACAATATAGATAAGCGCACCTATATTTGTATTGGTAAACATCTTCCCATGCTAATGAGTGCAATGTTTGATCTGACTTTGACGACTACCAGAGCTGGTATAAATGTCTTACCTAAATTCATAGCTAAGAAACAATTTGTGTAAATGACTTATTTCCTTGGAGAGTGTCTCGAGCCCTACGTGATGGGTAGCTTTTTCACAACATATGACTTCTTCTTCTTGGCAAACACATAGCAGCCAACTCACATATTGTTAACCTAACCTTTGAAATAAAGCGTTATTATTATTATACCTGTGAAAACAGTGTGACGCAATTCAGTCGCTCGAGGTCATTTAGAATTCCCTCAAACAAGGGGCGTTTTTCTGTTCTCTTCACATAGTTGGGGCGCGGCTGACGCGAAGTCTCGATATTTAGCCTTGCGCCGTATTATACGTTACGATTGAGGCTACTTCGTAGCAGGTCTTAGCGTAGACTACGACCTACTGCAATATTTACCGGTCGAATACTATAATGCTCGACTGAGAAGAGAGCCATATTTCCTCTTGCTCGTCTCTTCTATTTCCTGCGCTATCTTGGCAGGCCGATCTTCAGCAGGCCAACGGCAGTTGTACACGTAACTCAAAGGGACGGTGACGAACGCCCAGTGCATGTGTAGGTTATAATTGGCCGCATTGAAGTTATGTTGAAACAACGCGACGTGTATCAATATAGAAAATGACGAGATGAAAAGGAGAGAGAGACTCGCGATGGCACCATAAGATGTTGTGCCTCTCGATTGGCTTGCTGATCACTTCTCAAAGTACGTCCAGAGTGAGGTAGGGCCTCATCCATAGATCATTCATAGACCGTCGTTCCATAATGGTAGAGTTTCACGCTCTACCCATTGCATCCGCTCCCTTGCGATCACTCTCGAATCATCTAGCTAATCCTTCTCGGATTTATGTTCGGCTTAGATGGTGTACAGGTAGGGAAAATTCGTTCGGAGACAGCTTTGGAAGGAGCAGGTCAACGCCGAGTAAAATTCTATTGATTCACCTCCTAGCTAGCCTTTGGACCGCTCTTCTGGCTGAAGCTACAGCTATTCGAATACCATGTACTGTAATACTATGCATCCTGCTGAGTGAGGGACGTTGCACGAAGGCAAGTGAAACCGAGAATTAACGAAAAAACTCATTACATTCTAACCTTGAGATGTGGACTCTTCTTAGGATTCTCGAGGGGACCTAAGGCCTAATACTACCCTTGAGCTTTATGACGGAACAGACCTTCGTCGAGTCTAATGTATTCGTCAAATCTACTGCAACTAGAAGCAAACCGAACGAGACCAGTTGAGCCTTCCAACTGGCTCTTAACAGTTGACAATACAGACGCACATTGCGGGCTTGCCTTTTGCCCCAGCCTGTGCACGGGCAAAAGACAAGCCCGCAATGTGCATTTATTCCCTCCTACATGCATATATAGACACAGCTACTGCCACACGTCTGCTTTGAAGTGTGCGTTAGGCCACACATCTGCATTGAAGCGTTTGTAAGCATCTTGAGCTCGCGACGCCTTCCACGTAAAGAGAAGAATTACATTAAAGGACTGGTCGTTCCCAATGCTACGTTCTGCGAGCTGCTGGCGCTCATTCTCTTAGACACGTGCCGGCTTATCCAGACAGTGAATCTCCTATTTTGAATCAACCTTACCCCACGATGTGTGCATGTATGACACACAAGTCGAAGTACACGACTTGTTTCACAAACGACGACTTTGGGCTGCCTGCGCTGATGTGGACGCCAAATGGTCTAAGATGCCTGACCAACGTACCTATCCGGCTCGTACGAAGTGGGTGGCCACCTCGGTTCTAGTTCCCTGATTGATGTGTAGACATGAACGGTCAGCACAACCGACGATTTTCTCTCCTATCCTGGGCTTCAGCAGGAGAGTAGATTACGCGCGCGTCCAGTCAGAACAGCTATCGGATGGAGGCCTTTGAGGGAATCAAACTAGACTGGCAACATCAGCGAGAAGGATTATTTCTGGCGGTTGCAAAGCGTAGTCTGGCGTTTACGCGAGTGAACTTTCAAGACGGTCCAGTTCTTACCTCTCTCTCTCTCTCTTTCTCTCTTTTTTTGCGTTTCTCGTGTGGCGGATTAATTAACATCGATATGAGCTGGCCCTATTCTGCTTGTTACTCGTTGTACCAATGCATCTGCGTGTCTGTTAATGAGAGCCTGCGAATTCGATAGCAAGAGCGATGCACCGTTGTTGCCAACGAAATGGTTCGTCTCGGCGAGAACAAGCCAGCACGAATTACGTACTTGACTGTAAGATTAACCAGCCGCGCATTACTGCACCGTAATGATCACTGGCTTAGGCCAGGTCAGTAGTAGTGTTAATAGTATACTAATAATAATAAAAATAATAATGACAAAAAAATACTAATAATTAATAATAATAATAATAATAATAAATTATTATTATTATTATTATTATTAAGATAAAACGGAACTTGCTGCTAAATATATCACAGTATTGGAGTTAGACAGAAGAAAATAAATCTATGAAGGTATCTATTAAAAATGTCGTATCAGTAAAGGCAGCACAGCCTACTAATAACTTCAGGCTGGACGGCTTTAAAACAGCCCAGCGTGATTAGTCATATGATGGATTATTATATACATTTGGTTGTTATACAATATCTATATTAGAATTATTCCGGTATTCTCTGATGGATACGTTTTCGATGAAATTCATCCTCGGAGACCGCTTTGTGCATATAACTAAGTTTCCCGACTCTCGCTAGGACACCACCGGAACAAAGCTGAGATCGGTGTGTAATATCTAATGTATTGTAGTTCGCCTACCAGCACAGTCCATCACCCAGGAGGTAACTTATTCGTTTGTGATATATACATTCATCAGGCTAAAGGTTCATCCTTAGATCTAACCTTGATAGTTACTACTATTGTCTACTAATTATTGACACGCTTGACTCTCGTGTATGGCTGACGATTGTGCAGTCAATATATATATATATATATATATTGACCGCACAGTCACGGTGCGGTTAATAGATACAAGTGATATGCTAGAATTACCGGAATGAGGTGATGTTACATTACAGAAGAAAGCGTTTTCGGCTCTCGTCTAGGTCCGCCTGCTCGAATGAAGCCGAATTCATCCCCTTCGACTTAAACAGTCATAGGCTTAAATAATAATATGCCGCGGGTTCGAGTCCCGTGATGTGACATATCGAGAACTATCGATATTATATGTTATTATTTCTCATTATGTTACTCGAAAGAACGGATTTATATATATATATATATATATATATATAACTACTGGTCATTCGAGTCGAGCCCGAAACAAACAGCTGCTGTTATTCGACAAGAGCAAACAACAAGTTGAGCTCAGCGCCTTGGCCAGAGTTTGCACAAGAAGGGGCCAGCGTGTTGTTGTTGTTGTTGCTGCTGCTGCTGCTGCCAGTCGAGGTGAGGCGAACCAGAGCTTTCGAGCAGCTGCTGACCGTCGGTTTCTGGTTGTTGTTACTGTTCACTGCCGTTGGGAGGGAGGAAGTCTGATAGAGAATGTCTGTCTGCTCTATCATCAGCTCTTCGCGACAGACGTCGACCCGCGGCCCCGACCTCGAGAGGGCAGAGAGTTTCCAGCTTCATTATTGCGGCCTTTGGCTGCGTTTACGTCAATGATTATCATCGTTAAAGAAGCAATCGTGGGCAAGATGGGCCACAAACCGCGCGCTTTCATTTACTTGCCATCCCGAAAGCCATGACGTTTGAGCAAAAGTTCGTCATAAATTCGCCTGCACCGTTCGGACGTTGCTGCTAACACAAAGGCCGCGAGGAGCCTTGGCCACAGACGGAGATATTCTACATATGTACATATCTACGATCTTTCACGCATGCGATTAGGGCCAATTCGTTGTTAAGCAACGAGAGATAGCGTTAACAAATACACCGATACGTTCTGAAGGTGTCTTCATATGTCATACACATGTCTGTTTAACGCAAATGCCTCACTTATTCGGCATTCGTAAATAAGCAACCGGTTCTTTCTCGATTCGATTTGTGAGGCAGATGACCTCATTATCGTGGACCTTCATGGAAGCAGCCCTGTAGAAAACCAAGACAAGAATACAGCATGTATACAGATTAGCTGAGCATGGTGAGCTCTCTCTCTCTCTCTGTTTTCCCATAATCTTGGTCAATAAATGTTGTCTCTGGCTTGAACTTTCTGATATTCGACCTTTTTCGAAAATCCCATATAGAAAAACGTATACACAGGAACGTTCCCGACTTCTCTACCCCACAGTAGCGCCGAAGCGGCCGTACAAACAACAATATAAAAGCTGCACGAATCGTCCAGGACAATCAAGCGCCAACAACAGTAGAGCCTATCCTGCTATAGAGAACCTCGCTTAAAAAGATCAGAGGCCAGAGGAGTTCCGCGGTCGAAGATTGGATTTCTCCTGTTTGGTTATCATCACCTCCATTTATTTTTTCTTGTTTCGTACCTACGAGGATCTTCGATTTCGACGGTCTCAGACACTGCTCCTATCATCGCCTTGAGCGCCGATAATTGGGGACTTCGAATGCGTTGCCGCTTCCTAGCCCGGTGGTCCAGCTACCTGGCTACCCACAGGACGGCTACCCCTGTACTTCTGTCTGGCGCTTGAGCCCAGGATCGGCGATCGGCTTGCGAAATCGGCAAAGCCAATTGTAATTAATTGATCCTGATTTTCAGGTGGAGGCCTCCGCCGCCCGCTAAGGGATTTCCTGATAAGAAGCTCGCCACCTTCCTTACGCTTGGCATTACGATGCTATCGAGCTTCTAGATTAGTTTTTTCTTTTCGGTTTCGTTTTTGCAAAACGGCAATGCATCTTCACTTTCTGCTGAACCTTCATTTCTCATCTGAGAAGACCTTGGTCTTCCTTTACTTTGTCAAGTTGCCCTTGGCGTTGCATAACAACAGCTGAACGAGTTCAGCATCAAAGTGGTCGGCGTCGTGTCGAAAAAAAAAACAATTCTCAGTGGCCTTTTGCTCTAATCATAATCTACCTTCGATGTGTGCTGCCATCTATCAGCCGCACGTCATTTTCACAGGGCTATTTTTATATGTAGGTCGCCTTGCAATATCCATCGAGGACCAGTTGCTTAGCGACGCCTGTTAAGCGTCATCGTCCACAGAACCCGAATCGACACTGGGCTGAACTGACCCGAAATAAACACGCACGCACAACTAGAGCTCGGCTTACCTAAACTGAATGAGCATTATCTGCTCAGAGCAGATCATGCTTCAGATCACTTGTTCTCCTCATTTATAATCTCTGAATGAGGAACGACGATCTTCATGAAGGAAATAACACCTAGCCTCACCTCGACACAAGTTCCCTCGCTGGTCTCGGCCATGTCGCTTTCCTTGGCAACGCGAAAGGGCGAACAGAAGCGTAAATAGAAGAATTATTAGTGGCGGTAGGACACAAGGCCACCCTGTACCAACTAGTGTAGTTGCTTCGACACTATCTCTTTGTGAAGACTTACGCATGTGATTTGTTTAACATAATATTTGTATATATGCACATTGTCTACAGGGCGCAATGCTAATAGCTATCTATGGTACACGGGTTTGAACTGAGTGCCAATGCAGGTCACTCGTGGGACGGTTCACTTGAACCCATGGGTGGTGCGGTTCACGCCACCATGATGCAGTAATAAATTCATAGAAGCAAAACGACTTCAAGACGCTAGGTTAGGCAATGAGCTCATATTTGAACACACACTCTGAAACAAACTATATATATATATATATATATATATATATGTAAGGAATGGCTTGAGGGCTTAGTGAGGCATGCTAAGCGAAAACAGTAGGTTTCTCGCGGATGAGCGCGATTGGTATCTCACGGAGGGTTTGGTTTTATTGTACAGACCGAATACACTCGAGTAACCGGCTTCACTTCCGACCTCACCGACGGGACTGATCGGTGATGACACTTCTCTTCCCTGATAGCCCCCCTCGACCGCCTACTGTCTGACGTGCCGTCTGCACGTCTCCCCCTGCTGGTACCCTCGATAGACTGTGTGTGTGTGTGCACGCTCCTACTCTCCCACAATACATACATTGTCGTGCACGTCCATTCGTTAGTTGTGTTCACAATTCTCTATAAACCATACGTGTGTTTTCTTACAGTCGGCCTATTCTGATCTGGCGGCGTCCTCGCCGACTCACTCTCATTATTGTAGCGTCTAATTACTACAGACGTCAATTTTTGTCTTGTATGTACATGCTTACATATCTCACTATTATGAATGTCATATTATTGTTACAAGTTTTTTTTTTTTTTTTTTTGTCATCGTATGAACACAAATTATTGGTAATTATTACTACAATTATTATTATCGGTACAATGATTCAATCGTCGAATCTCTTCGGCTTCCGTCTCTCCCGATGAGATCGTCTCAACAGCGTCGTTGCGACCGGAGTGGGTCGACCATCTGGTCCGGCTCCGTCACCTTGGTCGCTTGTAGATCCACTGGTCGACGGTCCTTCTTCGATCTCTATCTCTCCTTCTCTCTCGATCTCGTCCCGTTGCTGCTCATTCGCCCTTGTCATCGCCGCAACTTTCGTCTCCCTGGTATCGTCTCCGTCTACCGTGGTTTCGGTGCCTGTTGGCTCGTCCTCTTGTGTCGCTGAGATCTCCTCTCGGTCCTCGTTCGCCAGCTTGTACAGTTTTAGTTGTGAGCAGTGGGCGGTGACTGTGTACCCGCACCGACCCACAAGTTCCACCAGACGGTACGTGTCGTGCGGCAAGACCTCGGAGATCACCATCGGCCCGCGGAACTTTGCTTGTAGCTTCGTGGGATCACCTGTCGGGATGGGGAGTCTTCTGACAACTACCACGTCACCTAGATCGTAGCGAATCCGATGAGGCCTTCGACGTTCGTCATAGTACTCCTTGTACTCTGCCTGGGCCTTCTCAATGTGGCCTCGGATCTGCTCCTGTACCTCTTCAGCCGGTCGCCAGACTGATGCTTGCTGCGCGTCCACGACTGTCGAGAAGTTATCGCGCCTCGGCAGGTAGCCGTGCAACGTCTCGAACGGCGATTTTCCCGTGCTCTTCGCCGGTGCTCGGTTGATCTGCGCCTCGACAGTGCTGAGCTTATAGGGCCAATCACGTCTGTCCGCCAACTTACAGCTCGTACGAAGCCCTCGAGCGACTTCCTTGTTCATTCGTTCCACTTGCCCGTTTGCCTGTGGATGTTGTGTAGAGATCAATGCGTGCCTTATACCTTGCTGCTTCAGGAACTGACTGAACATTCTTGATGTGAACGCAGTGCCTCGGTCAGTGACCACTACGTCGGGTGCGCCAAAACGAAGAAGCACCTTCTGTAGAAACCGAACCACATACGTCGCTTGGGTAGATTTGACGGCCTCGAGAACGACAAATTTCGAGAACCCGTCTATCAGCACGATTACATGTTCCTTCCCTGCTGCCTTCGGCAACGGCCCGAGATGATCGATGAATAGTTTTTGGAACGGTCTCCGCTCCGGCACGATCGGGTTACACAGGCCTACGCGTCGGCCCGAGAAGTCCTTATTGTACAGACACTCGACGCATGCCCGTACATGCTGTTTTACGTAGTCCGTCATCTTGGGAAACCAATGACGCTCGCGGATGGCAGCCAAGGTCTTATCGACGCCGAAGTGTCCTGCTCGATCATGACACATTACCGCCATGTACTTCCTCATTGCGCTGGGCACCACGAACAAGTTCCGCTTCGACACCCTCTCGCCAACGCGCTCCTCGTATTCGCGATACAGGATCCCTTCAATCAGAACAAATCCTTGCGCCGTCCGGTTCTCCTGCTCTGTCCGCTCGGTTCTGTTCTTCTTAAGAATTTCCACTCGAGACTTGACCCACGGGTCGCTCGCTTGCACCATCGCTACTTCGGCTTCGAGTGACACTGCGAGGACTCGCCTTACCAGTGGCTCGTCGTTCACAGTTTCCTCGTCGGGGCTCTCCAGACAGTCTTCGACAGGGCTGCGGCTCAAGGCGTCGGCGTGTTCCATGGCTGTGCCTGCCCGATGCTTGATCGTGAACTCGAACTCCGACAATTGATCCAGCCAGCGTGCTAGCTGTGGCGTAGGCGAGCTTGATTTCAGCGCCGACACTGCACGGCAGTCGGACACCACCACGAATGGGTGATCATGCAAGTAGTGCCTTAGTCTCTGCATCGACCACACGACAGCCAACTGTTCCAGCTTGGTTGAATGGTAATTGGCCTCGGTCTCAGACAACTTGCGACTGATGGCGTACACCATCCTCCATCTGTCGCCGTCTTGTTGTAACAGTATGCCTCCTAGCCCGACACAACTCGCGTCTGTATGTAACTCCGTCGGGCGACCAGCCACGAACCTCGCGAGCACCGGTTCACTTGCCAGCGCCTCCCTTAACTGCTCGAACGACTTGGCGCAGCTTGCCGTCCACTCAAATGTTGCCGATTTTTTTAGTAGAGAGCTTAACGATGCGGCAATGGAAGCGTACCCCCTAACGAAGCGCCTGAAGAAACTCGTCAAACCAAGGAAGCGTCTAACATCACCAACGTTCTGCGGCCTCGGGAATTCGGCCACTGCTCTCAGTTTTCGACTGCCCGGTTGCACACCTTCTTGCGAGAGCCGAAATCCCAGGAACTCAACGGACTTCGTCAGAAAAGTGCACTTCGCTAATCGCACTGTCAGCCTGGCCTCTATCATCGTACGGAGGACCTTCTCAATGGTGGTCAGTTGCTCTTCATAACTATCGCCAGCGACTATCATATCGTCCAAGAACGGAAACGCAACCGCTTCACCAATCTCATCCTTCAGTTTCATCATCATCTGTTGAAACGTAGCGGGAGCATTGGCTAACCCCATCATCATGACATTGGGTTCGTAGTGTCCATCCGGAGTGACAAATGCTGCCTTCTCCGTCGCTCGGGCGGCGGTAGGAATTTGGAAGTACCCACACGCCAGATCGAACGTCGAATACATCTGTTTACCTCCGACAGCGTCCAGAACGTCATCGATGAGCGGCATTGGGAAATGCATGCGGATCGTCTGTGCGTTTAGTTTCCTGTAGTCGATCACCATGCGATACTCGCCGCTTTTCTTCTTAACTAGGAGCACAGGACTGGCATACGACGAGTGCGACGGGCGAATCATTCCAGTGTCGGTCATCTGCTTAATGATTCCGCGCAAGGCCTCCCGTTCGGCTAATGACAGTCGGTACGGCCTCGATGCGACGGGTTGGCTTCCCGGCAGCTCCTCTATATCGAACTCTGCCAGCGGCGTTCTGCCCAATTCGGTTAGGTCAGCTGCGAATGCGCCGCGGTACCGATTCAATAGACCGCACAGTCGGCTTCGCACTTCTCTTGGCACACCTTCTCCAGTCGTAATCTCATTCTCCGTTATGACCGTCGCTTCGTTGGGATGGCTTATTCTGGCTAGTTCACTCTCACTGCACTTCCCCTCGGCGAGCACTACGAGATCGTCTTCTTGCACTAAATGTCCCCGTTTGACGACGGTTCCCTTGTCAATACGTATCTCATTGCAGCCACTGTTAGTCACCGGCACTACTGTTGAACCATTGTCCAGGTCACATAACACTCCACACGATTCGGTCTCCAACAACACTGCGCCCCTTTGGCCATCGGTAGGTTGCACTTCCACGAAATACACACTTCGAGCTGGTACCACTATGTCTCTTGAAGTGACCAACTCCACCTTGTCTTTCGCCTCCGAATGGAGTTGCGCCAACCCCGGATAAGCTTCTGCGCTTAATACCAGTGCGGCTCCTTGGCTGTACAACGTCAGCAAACCGTCACGATCGAGTAGATCCTTGCCTAGCAGAATCTCTTCGCCGCCAAGCGCTCCATCAGGTAACACCGTAAATTTAACGTTCCCGTGACTAAGTCCGTCCAATTCGATCGTCGCGGTACACTGCCCCACTGGCACACACGCACCACCAACTCCGCGCACTTGCTTGAGTTGAGTCGGCGAAATTTCGAGTCCAAGCGCCTCGGCTGCGCCCTGAGGTATAACTGACACCTCGGCTTCTGTATCCACCCGTGCTTGCCAACTCGTTCCGTTGACCATCACTATTTTGCTTGCACGGCTCCGTATCGCGTCGCGTGTTTGATTGGCTGCACTCGCCGGCGTATTGGTTGATACTTCGCAGATTGCTGGCACAGTACACGAACGAGCTAGATGCCCCACTTGTCCGCAGCGGTAGCATGTCGCCTGCGCAATCCTGCTACCTCCTGCTGGCGAACGTTGTCTCGCCCGTTGTCCTGCTGTCTGTGCGGTGGCAGTCGCCGTCGACGCGGCTGGCAGTCCAACTCCGGCTTGCCTTACTGGCTGCTGTGAGAAGAGCTGGTGTTGTGCGGTCGGCACCATCTGGCTGCTCGTCGGGACTAGGTGCGCCGATTGACTTGGAGAGTGAGCAGAATGTGTATTGCGGTCAATTCTCTCGGGGCATTGGGCCTTCCTGTGTCCACTCTGCCGACAGAGATAGCATGTCGTTCGTCGATCTCCCTCCCCTGGCCTCACCTCCCTTGTGCACATGCTACGTGCACCATATCTGATGTCCTCGCTGCCATCACTCCCACTAACACCACACATCCGTCTGAGCTCCCGTTCCAGTGCCGCGGCACGATTGATATCAGCCACCAAGTCGAGGCTGTCTTTGTGGAGGCGGCCTGCCATCTCATGCACCAGAAAGCGATATTCCGGTCTCAGTCCCTTCAGTATTTGGTCCTTGATCGCCTCCAGCGGCAGGTGAAGCTGAACGGCAATGCTCTCCTTCCTTAGCGCATAGTGCTCGACAGACTCGTCTCTGCCCTGCACACACCGTTGAAGCTGGCTTAGTAATACGCTCATATTCGTTGGTCGGCAGTACGCGGAATTGAATTGATTTTTCCACTCCTCAAACGTCGCTGCCTTCACTCCGTGGGTTAGATGCCACAGACGCGCGGCACCAGTCATTTTAGTCATAATCACTGCTTTGGTCTGATCTTCTGTCCATTTGCCGATTGCCTTCGATAACTCGAACCTTCGCAACCATTCTTCGGGCAATAACGTATCAGATCCCGTAAACTCCTCCAACGTTATGGCCACGTCCGACAGTACTTGCGCCGGTTGTTGCTGTGTCACCGCAGACGCACCGTGAGTCGCTGTCATCGTCTTCATTGTGTCCATCCAGGTCGTCATGAATTGCATCATCGTGGCCTGAAAATCTGCCGTCTCGTTACGATCTGGGGTCGTCATCGTCCCTGTCTGTCACGCAGTCTCGTACGTATGTGACCCTGCTATCGCTTTTCCGACCAGGTCAACTCTCACGCCTTACCGAGTCCGATATCGGGCCACCCTCACAAAACGTCCTTCGCAGTCTATCCTTCAACTTCGATACCACCTTCGCTCCGCAGCAACCGTTACTTCTGTCCTTGCCAAGCACGCACCCCAATTTCTGAATTGTAAGGAATGGCTTGAGGGCTTAGTGAGGCATGCTAAGCGAAAACAGTAGGTTTCTCGCGGATGAGCGCGATTGGTATCTCACGGAGGGTTTGGTTTTATTGTACAGACCGAATACACTCGAGTAACCGGCTTCACTTCCGACCTCACCGACGGGACTGATCGGTGATGACACTTCTCTTCCCTGATAGCCCCCCTCGACCGCCTACTGTCTGACGTGCCGTCTGCACGTCTCCCCCTGCTGGTACCCTCGATAGTCTGTGTGTGCGTGTGCACGCTCCTACTCTCCCACAATACATACATTGTCGTGCACGTCCATTCGTTAGTTGTGTTCACAATTCTCTATAAACCATACGTGTGTTTTCTTACATATATATATATATACATATACATATATATACATGGATGTATGTAGAACACCGAACGTAGCCGCTACGCTCCCGATACTTTATCTTTACGCGTAGACTTGAACTGGCGAGAAAACTCTACGCTGAAAACAACATGGCGGTGAAAAATAGATTTTACCTTCAGAAGTGCAAATTAGAACGGTCCTTGATTGATGATAATTTGTGGTCGCCGTTAATCTTGTCAGGGTAACGCATCAAGGTGTGCATGCGTGGCGCAGGTCTGCTAACGCGCAAAGAAGGCGCCCCAGTGCCGAGCTTTGATATCTATACAAAATAATCCGGCCACCCTGAACGCGATCGGAATTAGAGAACTAATATGCCAATGTGCTTCACTGAGAGGCGACAGTCCCTTGGTCCCAGTACGAACGCTACTAATAAGGACTTACTTGGATTGCCATACGTAGTCATCAGGCATCATAACTCAACAAATGATCTCATTTGTTCTTAATCTCTCTCTCTCTCATATAACACATCTAGTTGAACTATATGCGTAGATGTAACTTGAATCGATTACATCTCTCAAAGGCGAATGCGTTTCTTCGCTTCCGACAGGCATCACAAGGCATCCAGCAGATACCGCCCACATATACCGCAAGTGGGCGAACGGAGATCAAATAGCGGATACTCCCATTTGGAAATCAATTGAGCTATCCTTCAGCTAACCCCAAGCAGTGTAGCTGGCCTTTCAAGCTATTGCGTCCTGGAAAATCTATCGTTGGGCTCTAACTAAACGTCACATCTCCGATGAATCGCTGTCTCTGTTGATTTAACTATAACATGATACTGTACGATTACACTGAGCAGTAGGACCTCTGTAACGAGATGGCGATCAGAGCTGCCAGCGTCATTGAATTATATTCGATTATATAATATTATATACTATATTATAATTATATATTCGATATATAGTCACACTATGCAACACGTCCTGTGCCTTCATTTGGCGCTAGATTGGCGCCAAAATCGATTCATATCTCAGCAGCGTCACCTCGTTCGTTCTGATACCTATGTATTGTGTTAATCCAGGTCGTAAAATTCGGCATAAACGCCCGTACTGATCAGTAAAGGCGCCCGATGAAATAACTAGTATAGGTGATCCCACGCGATCACCTTTCAAAGGATGAAATATATAGGATGAAATCTTCTTTGAATCCTAACAGAATGAATGTATTGCCATGCAAATACATGACAACACCGTGACCGCGAGCCCTTCCGAAACTGTTGACGATGTCCAACAGCACCGCCCTTCCCGGTATCGCTTAACTCATTCCTTTAGTGATATAGGATGGAATATAAAGCTATCAGAGCAGGATATATATATATATGTATATATATATAAGACTCTTAAGCATGCGTGGTGCAAGGAACTGGCGACAACCATGAGGCGTCTGCTATTGCATGAGACTCGTCCCAATATACATATATATATATATATGAACATTTTTTTATCTATTTTTAGCAAGAAATCCAACTAGACAGTTCTGTCATGTCTTGCTTATATCATGTTATATCATGTCTTGCTTCAGTTAACAGTCACACTCTGCCCTCGTTCTGTCCCCACGTTACAGGTACATGGCAATATGTCACCCAATGCGACAGCCGACGAAGTCGAAGATCACGCGCGCCATCCGGAACATTGTCGTTATTTGGATTCTTTCCATTCTCGCCGCGTCCCCGTACACCTTCTTCATGCGTGTCAACTATCTAACATACGAGTATGTATAATATATTCAACAGCTGAACACTGACCATTGAGAGATAATTGAGCTAATTTATCACAGCCTAAAAGGAGAAGGTCGACAGGAGAGTTCCTTCTTAAACCGGTGCCCATACCTAGACATATGCTTCTGTGTTTTGCTCTGTTTAACTTCGCAAAAATTCAAACACACACACACACAGCGAACAGGAGCGCCTCAGGGAAAGCGACGCTCTTTTGTAGTAGGGTGCAATTACTGACAGTCTTTCATAGTAACTTCGAACGTCCATTGTCTATACTACTACGTTTAATCACACTTATATAATTAGTGATGAGATCACACGCTGATTTGAAGTTAGGATCGGAGTTCCACACGGACAGGCGTCTTCTGCGTGGTGAAATGGCCGGCCGCCTGTTTATGAAATTCACCTGTGTATCTATTATTGACCCATGCTTTCATTCGCATTTTATCAAGGCTAGCTAAAGCTTCCACTCGAGTGCTATCGTGATGTTACACTCGTTGCATCACCATCGACCTTGTAACGCAATTTTCATATTCGACTTGAATGCGACAGCAAAATGGCTGGCCATGCCCTTACGTTGATGCTGGCATTTGCTGCCCATTAAATGTCGACTTTTTCGTCTCTCTAGGTACGGCTAACCAAATTGCTCAATTTGCCTGGGGACTCCGCACCCTAAAGAGGGTCCCTTCTTCACCGTCGAGGCAATTGGCGCGGTAGAGCCCGCTACGCGTCACATAATTCACTGCAAAAGCCCAAGCAGGAAAGCGAAAGAGAGTATACTTAACGGCCGCCTTGAGAGTGGGCCATTTCTCTTCTGACCAATTAACAGTTCGTAGTTCGGCTTATGGCGACAAATCAAATCAAAAAACGATATATTGTTAGATTTAGTAAATCCCGCTTTGAGATACGCCAACTTGAGGCGAATTCAACGAGAGTCGATCTCCTCGTAAACGTCGGCGTATTTTTCGAACGCTTTTAACGCTTAATTAAGTAACCTCACACTACGCCAGCATCGCGGCTGCTGCCCGTCGTAGATTTGGCGCTGGTCCTGTTCCAGCCACTTTTGATAGCTATCGTCGTTTACTTATAGCTAGTACATATAGTGTTATAGGCTAATGCGGTGGCACAGACATTTCTTAGGTGGTATGGGCAACAATCGCTTGGCAGCGTCCCCCGACGTCCCCCTTGCCATAGATACTCTCACATTTCCATGTATTAGATCCCCTTGATTATGTACAGTGGCTCAATTGAGGGTTACCGAGGAGGCGGTGGGGAATGTCCGTGAAATCGCATGACGTGGCTGATGTGTTGCGGGCATGTTAATAGAACGGACATGTGACCCCTATTAACATAGCGTGGGCACCGAATTTGCTCACCCATCGATTGTTTCTGCTTTCCCGTAAGGAAGCAGTTCGTAATTATCGGTTTGCCCAACGCTTTCTTAACTGGCGGACAAGCACGCACTTTTAAAAAGCGTATTCGAGATGAAGACAAGTCTAGATCGCGTCTCGTTGAAGCCAAGGCGTAAAAACGTCCGAACGCTTAGGATACCGAAATCGAAGCACACAATGAAAAACAACAGGCGAATGATATCGATGAAGGAATTCATTAATCATAATAATAATAATAATAATAATAATATTAATAATAATAAAAAGTGTCAAAAAATGATCTGGTCCTGATACCAGCCTGCCTTCGCTATCTCAGCTTCTTCCCGACGAGTTTCCTTGCTGACCTGACGGTAGCAGAGCAACACAAACCAATTAGAAATCAGCTAACTACCGAGATGGTTTGTTCTGACTTTTTTTGTTTTTGTCTACGCACATTTTTCTTATATTGACTTTTGCAAACGAGCGTTCACCAATCGTACTCTTGAATGTCTCCAGCCTGAAACTGATTTCCTGTTTTGCCGGGCATGAATTATTTTCCATTTTAAATTCTTCACTCTTAGGACACTGCCTTCCAGCTCACATTCGTCGTCTGATTTTCAATCGCAGCCATATGAGCCAAATTGGTTTGAAATCTCGACGCCCCCTTTATATCGGTCCCTAGACGAAAGCCGTGTTTTGAATATATTCCTCTGATTTCTGAGTGGACTGATAGAGGTTTACCGAAGGGTGTCATCGCGCCCTGATCTTCTGTATCTTGAGGGTGCTCGAACGTGCTCTCAAAATAGTTGGTACTTGAATTGCCAATAGGTTGTAATGCACTTGGGGTTTGTTGAGTTAGATTTGTTGAAAAAGAAATTTGGTTTTCTGAAAGCTAATTTTACCCCGTTTAACTGAATGTGGAATTAACGGAGAGCGTTGTTATTAATAAAGGGAAAATCATTTCCCAACGAAATTACGACAACTTAAATAAGGGGGGGGGGGGCGAATTTGCGCACGAAATGCAGACTTCTTGGAAACTGAGTCCGATATTATGATAACTTTCACAACTGAAAGCAACCTTCCCGCCCGTTTAAAGTTATCTTCAAAGATTAATGATTATACAATGGAATATATATTATATACGGTTACAAGTCATGTGATAGTCACCTTTGCTTTATCGATGGTGGTTTTTATCTATATAACAATTGTTGGATTTAAGGAAAGGGGCGTAGAATTTTTACGTATTTATTTATTATATTAATATATTATGACTAGTAATACCTAAAAGGTTAAGAGCTGAGGCCTGTCAGATAGGGGAACAGCTGAGGGTCAGCTCGAAAAAACAGTTAATATATATGTATATATATACCTTGCAGTGAATGGACTCGTACGTGATTACCATTATTAAGATAATCGTGATACTGAACGTAGTACGGAGCAAGCGAGTTATCGAGCCCGCTAACTGTTTAACTGATCGACGATCGTCGCTGTAATCGCTGTAAGTTGTCGATGTAATTAATCGTTTTTCTCATTACTACAGGACCGGCGAGCCCATCCGGGCGTCAGCTTGGTGTGGTCTTCCATTCAACCAACCTGACAAATCCTGGGAGTTTCTCCTGCTCTGCTCAACGTTCGTGTTCTTCGTCGCGCCCATGTCCATCATTATGGTTCTCTACCTACGAATCGCCGTCGCGCTCAATAAAACCCTCAAGGTAGAGTGAAGCAATTCAAACGCGCGTGTTTTACAAAGTGTCTAACAAAAAGGCGAAAATCCAATTTATTGGTTAAACAAAAAGTAAACATTATTAAATAATTGGGGAATATGAAATGTTGATACTTACTATCCTATCTTGGGCTACTGAACTCTCAATTCTTGAACTTGGTCGAAATCGAGATCCCTTTTCGTTGAGCCTCCGGGTGGCCTGGTATTGCATTCGTGTGCGCCTTCCAACCGGAGGAGACACAGTGGTGCACGGGTTGGATACCCACCTTTGCATATTTGCGTTCAGAGGTCCGTGTTACGAACCAATGCAAAAAACGCATGTTTGTTAGTATCAGTGCCTCGGGTATCCGGGGTACATATCACGTATGTGTATTGTATAACATCGTCGGGGACATTCGTACCAAGAAATCTCATGGTTATCACCGAGTGTACGCGGGTACACTCAAAATAAACGACGATTTCGAATGTGAACGCTAGCCAGTTATAGAAGAGTCCTGCCCGTCTAAATTCAGTGCACGTTTATGGAATAGCCGCTCCTCATAAGACACCAGATGTTTTAAGAACCCGTTGTAGAGAACAGACTTGCCAAATATAATATGGATCCACTTCCTTGCCTCATAGAACCTCTGCTACGTAGGTCTCCTAGGACGCGCGAGAGATAAGCTCCATAGAAGGGTATTAACACCGTCAGGGGTCTCAGAGGGTTCAGCTGTTTTGGCTATCCGAAAAATCCTCAATACCAAAAACCCATTAGAACAGCATAGCGGATCTCGTTTGACTGAAATCAATTTGGGCCTTAAACCTTGTCGCTAGCATCGTTCGTAAGCATGGAACTATTTTTCATCTTGAGCCTTATATTTTGTAAAATTTCATAATTTTCGCAGCACGGCACGCAGACACAGGTTCCCAAGAAAACTGTTGAATATCTTTAGTGTCTATAAATAGATCCCCAGTTAAATTCAAATTAATCTGCATTCGTTACCCTTTACTGTTGTCTTCTAGCATTTGTCTTAAATCATGTTACGTCAGTATGATACAATCGCACATTGACATATATATGAAATCTCTTGACTCAACCTAAGTAGTTGCGAGGCCCCCGAGAAAATAATGGAAAGCTATTCCTGTTTAAGGATCACAAAGGGCAAGGTGAATGCGTGTGGATTTCTTTTAGGAGGGGAGGGGGTCCTATTCAACATAGATTAATTAGTCATTATTTAGAGCTTTATTTATTCTTACTTATTTATTATTATTTAGAACCTATTTATGCGGGATCCATATGGCGCTATGTTATAGAGCGGGATTCGAACCAAGATCCCACGAAACATGCTGGTACGTCGTAATTGAGAATTTTGAAATGGCTTATTAGTTACAGAATTTAAGTACGCCACCGTCATTATGTCGTGAGCAGGGCAGAGGGCTGCCACGAGCCCAATTCGAACTGCCTATGCATATATTGCAACAATGTTTATGCCAGAGATCATCACGCTGAAGAGTGCAGTCGATCAATCTCACTTACCCAGGTCTTGGTCCGCCAGCAAACCTAAACATATTCATTCTTAGAAGTGCATGTGACTTGTTTGCACGAGCTGACTGACCCCCTTACACGTTGTACCGTTGTGCTATTACACTAGCTGCTTAGGTATGTATAACGTTCAATACCGTGTAAATAAATGATGAAGTTCGCATTAAGTACGCCACTGGGGGTTATTAAAACAAAGGACCTTAGAGAACTCCAGAAATGCAATGCACCTATGAAGCACGCCTACTGTTAAAACAGCATCTGTTTCAAACATTGGCTCAGGATTTTTCCAAATTAGAAGCCTATTTATTTTACAGTAGATTTACGCGATACTTTATCGTGTTTGCGATACATGTCAATTTTTCTATAAAATCTATTGCCTTGCACATAGTGAGTTCCTATAATATGAAAGACCCGGCAGCACCTGAGGCTATGAGGACCAATTAAGAAGATCCTGTGGGTTTCACACACAACCTCAGCTCCATCGAATCTCAGAATCGTACCAAGCTAGCATTAGACTACGAACGTGAAGCACAACAGTGTGAATTTTCCTTTGCGTGCCTGTAACGCCTCATTGTAAGGTACTGAATGATAAGGCTCGGTCTTCATCTGTTCCGACGTAATCTGAAATCGCATAGGGGCAACGCGCAGAACTTGGAATCATAGCGTCTCCCGTTCGAATCCCACAGGACACGTGCGAAGCAATGCTATCTTGTGCCTGACAATATATATATATATATATATATATATAATGATTTGCTTAAGAATTAATATTTCTATTATAGTGGCTAAGTCAAACAAGCGCAGTCGACGACGACAGCACCATGAAACTGATAAACAAGCGGAAAACAGCGACAACAATGGGGACGTCTTTGTAGTTTATTCATAGTTAATGAGTGCACCCGTGCGGACAAGATGATACAACCCGGCTGAGCTAATACATGCTCTTAATATTGTGAGATAATTAGTACCACTCACACGAAGTAACGCACCCTTAGACCTGCTTGCTAATGCCATTGGAAACGTCGTTCGTCACTGGTACTAGCTAACGATGGTGAGCATTGCTCGCCGTCCGACTGAATCCAAAAGCTCGCCTTTGGATATTATTGTGGTGGCAGTGACAAGAAGATGATTTTGCCCTTCCACATTCCCATGAACATCTAATACTTTGTTGTTACTTCGAATACGCTGGCACGAGACAAACTTTGAATAGTTGTATCTTCACAAAGATACAACTATTCTCGTGGGCGTGTTGATTGCTAGCATCACCAGCAGCATATAGAAGTAATAATTGGCATTTCCGATCCTTGCGGGTGGGGGGGGTGGAACTTTGTGGTGGATTTTGTGGGTTTGTGAGACCCATACTAGTCACTACTACGGCTGAGTGACACATGTGCATTCAAAATTCCCGAAACGCCCCATAACAAAAACATATAGATAAGCATCAATAGACGTCGGAGATATGCAACGGTGTCGCGTGTAATTATTACATATTCCCACTAATGTATTGTACTTTTGCAAGACGCACTATGATAGGCTTCGTGTATATTTTGGATCGTGGCTCAGACGGCTAGCTATTAAATCATGACTATGGTGGATATGAGCCGCCATCGATAAATATAGATTCAGAGAGGTCATCTACTATTTGTCAACGTAATCGGTAGCGTCCAAGCATCGAGGAACAGCACGACCCGATGGCTGCTTCCCCCCCCCATACGATCTCGATAGTTGTGGTATTGTGGAAAAAGACGAAGAGGCACAACTAAGTTCTTCTCTGATCTCTCTGATGCCTTAAAAAGAAATGTGAAGTTCAGCTTTCACTCAACACAGCGGGATTGTTCAATCTCCGATTGAACTATCTGAGCATCGCAGGCATAATAAAATAACGGAACATTTTCCAGTTGTAAATTCGGCTGGCAATACTGCTACCTACCTGCTCGTTGGTGGCTTTGTGCCCGACCAACGTAGAAGTGAACTACGGAACAACACAGCAATAGGGGCAAGAAGAAGTCACCAAAATGGAGCAAGCTGATAGTCGCAGAGACGACAAATTAGTTAGTGTTCGAATTGGTTAGTGTTAGGTGTTGGCGCAACGGCGGGGCGAAGTCAAACGAGGTGAAACTGAGCCTCTCGCGTTAGGTTATTGCGGGATAGGTTCTTCTTACTGTCAATGCACTGGCTAAAGTTAAACATGATCTTTTAAAAATAGAACATCCTCGAGCGATAAACATCAGCAGTCTTATCGTGCCCTATTCAAAGACAATGAGTATGTGACCGGAAAATCGTTGGGCGCCATGTACCCGTGGTCTTTCATTATCGCTTCCATTATTGGCTGATATCTACTTCGCTGCACATGGCGATTCGTTCGTACCGTGCCTGAACAAGCAGCCCAAAATGCCTGCAATGCATTATTTTTGTTCGAGTTAATTTGCAGTCGAATTCGTTCCCTTGACTGTAAGCATTGTCTTTACATTGTAGGCACATGCGCGCAGTGGCGTGTTAGACAGAACTGGGGAACTCTGCGCGAGTTTTGGTTACGGCGTCACCATGCCCTCATCACTTTACAGGCGATGCGGCCTCATCTAGAGAACCACGTATAACGCAAACACGGACATAATCTCGACGTTACGCGGTGTTTCGAATACTACCATCGCCGACGTATCCACTAATAGTCTTATCGTATTCCTAAGGGGATATTTCCCAGGGCTTTTGGAATAACCAGTGATTTAGATTGGACTACCACGAACACTAATTGATCTATTTGACACAAACACTAAGCTCGATCATTAAATCTCGTCGTCCGGGTTTACACAATAGTGATTTCATAATCTCGAAATGATTTACCTCTAAGTGAAGTCGTACAGTTAGCTCCTTCGTTAGCTTCTCTGCAGAAGAAAAAAAACTCTTAGATATCTGCTGGAAAACAATGAAAAAAGAAAAGCAATCACTGTTGAAAAATGGTTACGTCAGCAGCAAGCATTTCTGCTGCTCGATAAAAAATAAACTCAAGTTTCATAAACGCAACTCACTGATAATGATTAGTTGTAAATGTAATTACTATCTCTTAAAGATAGCGTAGAAGTTTGACTTCGATTGCTAATAAAGATCTCATCCAGCGCTCTGCGGAGAAACTCGATCCAGTAGGACCGCACAAGAATCACCTATGCGTGCAAGCTAACCCACCAAGCAAGAGACAACCTGTGGAGTTGCCGATTGCCAGAAAATCCCGGGTGGAGGCTTGGCATCTTCTTGCCGACGGCACTAATGCCCAAACGAGACATCCAGGCTCTTGCTACCCACCCTTCATATATAGCTGACGAGGCGACCCGAAGTCACACTATGTGGCAATGAACGAGACGAGAGTATCGATTAGTGCCATGGAACATCCTTGTCGCTATGGACGTGTCATCAAATTAACAAAAACCCTAATGCCGTGCAACATACAATGCGGTCATAATAATTGAGCCTGGTCGAAAATGCGTTAACGTTATCTTGGTACATGCAAATGATTTTTATTAACATCACATTCAAGTTCGTTCAGAACGGCTGACAATTTGTGAAACGTGCCAACATGAAAGGTCCCGTACAGTTTGAACTCCATGGAAGCGATTTAGGCAAATTGGCAATTATGTGTAACTTTAACTTGAGATCGCGGAATAACTGGAACTAGGGTAACAAGTTAGAGGTTGGAGGGTAGCAACTTGTTTCCATGAAAAAAAGTTCCACATGATATCGGAACTCGATGCATCGCGTATAACTTTCGGTAGTCTTTAGTCATTTGACGAGACATACCTTTATAAATGATAATAATAATAATAATAATAATATCGAAAAGTACATGATAGACTACGCCTATCCTGGCATATACTTGTGATTCTGATGTGATATCTTCTCCTACCTCTAATTCTATATGGATAATAAAAAAATAGACTTTTCCCATCAAAAAAAGTAGTGCGCTAATTGCACAGCCAGGACAACATAATTGACGGTGGAACACACGGTGGGACACTCGCTGCAATACGACGACTCAAACAAATTAGAGAAGCAATTCAATAGTGGAAAATGGAACCACGAGTAGAACCCAATCGACTCAATTGAACTCGATGGTAATAAAATAATGGAATCACGCTAATCGCTTTCGATCAAAATCTTCTCGGGCTCGAATACGGGTAATATGTCTAAATGTCCAAAGTAGACGAGTCAGCACAATGTCGGAGGATATAGGACAAACCACAATTTACGGTTATTCATCACTGCAATGCGGCTCAGATGCTGGATCGTATAATGAATTATCAATTTAAATTAATATGATAACTTTTTTTGTACCCTACTCTACGTATGTATATATACGTATGTATATATATATATATATATATATATATATATATACAAATAGACGAGCTATCCAAATCGATACAATCGTTTGTGTATCCATGCAACCTATGATTGAAATACACCGTATTTCTTGCGTCGAATTCTCCCAGACCCATAGTGTTTGTATGCTATCCCGAACAGACAGTATTAGCTAGCCACCGCATATTCGTGGATCCCGTATCAAATATTGTTGTGCGTTCTTTATATCACATGTTCAAGGGTACCTCTGGTTTTCTTGTTGCTGATTCTATTTGCAGATGCAGCTACAGCGATCGTATGGCGCTTCCGGGGGTTACTGTGGAGGTCGGGCTGGACCCGCTGCGAGTAGCCATCCGAGTACTGAGTGCTCTTCGCGTTACCACCGGCACGAGGGAGAACGATCTAAAATGCAGAGCCGAAGGGTGGTCGTCCGAATGCTGGGTTTGTTCATTCACTTCTCATTATATATATTGCATTATATATATATATATATATATAATATATATATATATATATATATATGCAGTTAATAAAAGCAATGAACGTTGAATGTGCACAAAGTGTAGACAATTAACTAGTATGTTAGGTAATACAGAGAAGATCGTTTGTTTTCAATGTCTTGGTAGGAAACGTGGTTATTGCGTACGCGCATCTTACAATATATTGTTGGATATAACTGTCCCCGGTGTTAGTGGCGAAGAAGGTTGCATTGGAGAGTCAGTAATCTCCGCAGCTTCAAACCTAGGCTGGATAGACATCCTATCGCAGCTCCGCGGGCGTTCCTGTATTTGCTATGATGTTTACTTTTTGGCTGGACTCGATAATATCCGTTTTTGTGCAAGCGATCTATGAAGAGCGACAAGCTGCCCATCCAAAACTGCTTTCCTATCCACCTCTCCGCTGAGGAAACGTGCAGCTGACACCACAGGCATTGTGCGTGAGATTGTGGGCGCATGTACTATTCCTGATCGAGTTTGAAGGAACTGCCGCAAGCAGTAGTTTTTTACCCTGTGCAAGAGCCATTTTAGGCACCATGTGACCTTGGTGAGCCGGGAAACGCTAGCTATACCTCGGATGAGAGATTGAGCGGGAAACCCAGGCAGATCTTCGTTGCGCATGACTAATTACTGGATGGCCATCTGTTTAGATTTATGCAGCGCGGTCTGGGGGCAATCGATTCAAAACAAAGGCAGATGCCTCAAAAAGGCTCTATGAATGGGTCGCCCCCAAGGATGTCTGTATCTACCCCTGGGGGTATCCATCGTCTGCTCGAACTATGGACGAGTGCAGTGGAATATCAGGAAGTTACTTGTATTAGTAGTTTGTTTTGAGGCTGGCCGCATCAGGTATTGTGTCGCGTATTATCCATGAGACACTTTTTCAGAATGTATCCGTATTCTGGCCGTACTGTCGTGAATAAGATCGGCGCCTCCTCTTTACAAGGATGAGTCAGTTAACCTATCCAGTACTTAGCAGTACTTGAATTGAACAGGCAAAAGAAATTCGTTTCGTTTCAACATATAACATGTGTTATTATACGCAGTGTTGGACATGGGAATCGTGATTGTAGGGAATTATGTACAGATTACGCCCTTGGCATAGTCTCCAAATCACTCGAACCCGAGGTTCACAATCCTAATGATATGTGCTCTAAGGAGCCACAATATATATATATATATATATATATATATATATATATATAGATATATAAGCCTCCGGTCGCGTTTGTTTGCAAAACCGAAGCCGCCCGGACAGGCTCCGCTTGCGAACCCGCCAGCAACCATGTGTATTATCATGAACAACAATTATATGAACACGATAAAAAATTGTAGGTGCAAGTAGTTGAATGGCCTAACTCTAGTACAATATTCGAGCCCGGTGGCCCTGCTGGTGCATTCGTGTACGCCTCGCAATCAGAGCAGACACGCACATAGGTGAATGGGTTCGATCCTCGCCGTCGCGCATTTGCATCTCAAGAGGGGTTGTCCGTCGTATGAAGCCTTACGCCGAAAGTAGTTGTACCGTGGACTTCGATAATGTTTAAGGCTGTGAGTCAGCCCGGAAAATTTCTTAGTAAAATATGATACAAGTCAATTTGATAATTGCTGTGGTGGCGAGATCCATCAAATGATCGATGTCCGTCCTAGAACACGCCGCTTTCTCGATTCCGGATGATGACAACAAAACGAACTTCAGCAGAACCCGGGAGTGGGATGGTTTCTCTTTGTTAAAACTCGATTCTCTCTGTGTCTTATTGTCGTGAGTATACATCGCCTAAATTTGCCAATCAGGTGCATATCACTCACGGTTAAATTGGATGGCCAACAACAATGACGAGGCAGCAATGGGTTTATCTTGTTCAGCAGAATCCGATATTGTCCCGTTCAGTGAAAAGTGAGAGACGATAAAATGAGCCGAGATTAAAAACACTTGGCATTGTCAGGTGTTTTTTTTGTTTTTACATTTCGCATTGTCTCGAAATTTCATTTTTTTAAAGCTTTTATTACCCTTCCTCACGTTGCGGTATCGAGGAGCAGTTTCAGGCGCCGATACATGACGGCCGACGTCAACCTCAACCTACGGGTTTTGCGCTGATTACTGTCAGCCTTAAACATTTAACGTCCACGGTACAACTGTTGTCGGCATTGTCTCATAAGACGGACAACCCCTTTAAATGGAAATGTGCAACGGATCGAGTCTGTGTGACCACCTATGTGTCTTCTCCGATTGTGAGGCAGGCGCATACGAATGCACCACTCCAAGGAGCACCACCACCGGGAGCTGGACGTCCACGCCGATCTATCGCATCATTTAAGTTGTCCGATCAAAAAAGCTATCCATCCTATACATTCGCGAGGAGTTGTTGACAGCGCAGCTGGTGTAGCGAAGCACCGTTATCGCTATTGGGCACGGTGTGTTTTTTGTTCGACGTGCCGAAAGGTGCTCGCCAGCTTCAGTGCTTCATCCCATAAGAGCAGGCCGACAGGAGAGTCCAGCTGGCCATGTTCGCAACACTCGATTTCGAGAAGCCGACGACGTGCGTAGGAGCTCGATTAACGGTCTTTTCTAAGAACTTAGCCATATATTTACGGCATAATTTACGATCACCTATGAATAGATTGGCGGTAAATGGCGGCAGGGACTCGTAATAGCCTCGAGCAAATCATGAATGGCCTTAGCGAGAATCCCCTATTTTATTCTACGCTTGTTATATATGAGTGCTTGAATTAGCTAAATACAAGTAATCCGGGGCGACTCTGTCCCCTTGAGTCGTTCGCATGCTTACAGATTATCATACGTTTAATAAGAATTTGCTAACAGTATCGTTTTTTAGCGATACAAGCCGAAAGCTTAGATTAATCAGAACTGAAAACAAAAAAAAGCAATTTATTTAATACATCGTTCGACGGGGCAATCGATTTTGAGCCTGCCAAAGGGGTGAACGAATCTAATATCAAAGTGCTACAACAGGTGTGCCAATCATAACAAAACGTATTTGCCGTACTAATCCCTATGCGGACGCTGAGCTCGGGTTGGTCAATCAACGTATGCACGATCCCGTCGAGTATAGTGACGTTTAAAACGGAAGAGAGAGAGAGAGAAAGAGTAACAATACACAGGGCGAGTATCGATGGAAGAAATATCCCTGCCTGGAAACACCAGAGCAGATGAGCTAAATTTAATAGCATCTCAGCCATTTCGATGCAGCGGACGCAGTCGCATTATAAGCTTTGTTTCTGCGGGTTCTGATAACACACAAACAATTCGCGTTCCCGCGATTATCGCCAGCTGCAGTTTTCGTTCATTCCGCGTACACAACATTATACTCAATGTCATAACCAGTGAATTCTGAGAAACTAAGAGAGGAAATCAGAGACAGAGAGAGAGGCCTCTACAAAGACTGATCGAACGCTCACAGCAGAACGAATGTACATGAACATACTCGAACGCTCATGTACAACCATAAGGTGTGTGCGTCTGGGGTTCGTCTCGTTGCATACGCATCTATGGAAGCTTCCACGAGCGAGCTTCTCTTTCCTCCGTTCATCTGGACGCGTTCTCACCGGATCATTTCGATTGACGTCCGTGCTTCGAGCGGAACACGCGAAGAACTTGAGAAGTGAGCAAGGGCTCGTTGTCGTTACCGTTACCGTATCACCAAACGTTAATAGTGGCAGCGAAACGACACGTAGTCTTGCTGCCGTCTGCAAGCACTTTCACTACAGGAAAAGGCTATATGCAATGCTATACAGGGTTTTAGTTTATCAACGCAGCTCCATATGATATGATACAGTGGAGACAGCCTGCTATAGTAGACCCTGAACATTGTCAACATCAGACTCCTGTCAGGTATATTGACTTTTGATTTAACCGAACTTTCGTTGCTACGGATATCGTTGTTTCGGATTTCCTGAGTATACGATGTCATTGCCATGCGTTTATATGCATGGAATAGCGTCTGCCGTACTTCAAACAACAGCAAGATCTTCGGGGCATGTTACAACAAACGAATGCCTCTTTGGTTCGGGTGAGGAGTCCAAACACGAGCGATACTGTGTAAACAGTGACATCCATTCGTTATACCATATATCATAATATATGCTATACCATAATATATATATATATATATATATATTAATACATGCTAATACTTCGTGCCATAGCATACAAAGTCGCGCCTGACTGATATCCCTGTACACGTGAATTTATATTCAGAGGTTTACCATTTCCATTATCCCCTTGACATTGAAGATGAATCTCGGCCACATTCATCTACACCATTATGTACAGTTACATGTACCATACGGATCAGCACCGAGCAATGTCAAAGGGCGGGGAAGCGTAATGCCTTCGGACGGCGCATGTGATTCTGTTCTACATTTGAAAGCAAACCATCCTTATAATTTTTTCTAGTCGCTTAATATAAATGAGCTGATCATCATGACAGTAATGCTAGCACATTTGTTATCGCGCCTGCAAACGCCACTGTCACGTCGAACCCCAGCCTCGGACAAAACGACAACCATTTAACAACGAGCGCGCCTCCATGCGAAATTCAATTCGCGGCTCAGTGAACGATCGCGTCGAACAGCTTTAGCAGTATTACAGAAGCGTACGCACAAGATGAGCCAGTATAAATGCAGTCCGGGATCCAAGTAATCATGATAGTTAAGGTATAATCGCTACTGTATCCTGATTATACTGACAGCGACCATTTGCCAGTGAGGCGACTCGTAAACTTCGAGCATCGGTTGTTTACTTTGCCATGAGTGAACGTTGTGTGCTCAGACCGAACGAGGCAAGTTGAGTTCCGGGGTTGCGCCAGGCTCTGCAAAATGCTGGACAAGATCGAGTTCATGTTTAAGAGAACTTTATAAAAAAATCCTCGCGATGATCTCGACAAAAAATTGTTTACATGTTAAAATAGGTGCAAGGTTGGGGCTGTTAAAAAATATCGATATATATATATATACAATATCAACAAACGGTTTGTATTTGCATTTATGGACAAAGCGTCGTGCGCGTAGAAGGAGTCCCAGCCAGCTGTAGCTCTCTCAAATAAATAATGCAAGTAAATAAAATATACGCCTTAGTAGACACTGTGTTGAAAAGTGATCCATAAGCCGTTGCAGTAGGTCTATACAACTCGTATAACTTGATGTTAACTATATATATATATATATATGTACTCTGTGCGATATTTGCAGCGGCCGTGGTGATCGCGTTTTTCCTATGTTGGGCCCCGTATCACTCACAGCGACTTCTTTTCCTGTACGTGTCTCTCCACGGCAATTGGAGTGAGACTCTGCGCGATGCCAACCAAAAGTTATATACGCTTGCGGGTAAGTTTTCGAATCTTATGCCACGACAACGAGGCGAGAAAGAGGTAAAATTCGCAAAGGAATAACTACTCATTATGTTGACCTGTTTGATATCAATATAAAGTGTGCATAGCAGATCATTCAACACATACGTAACGCATGTTGATACCACACGACCGAATCGACCCTGGCAAGTATACGAAGAACAACGAGAGCCTTCGAGCACCAAGTTGAACTAATTAGACGTTGCAGTGGTGTCAATCCGGCGTAACTAATTGTCGAAAAACAAGTGATCCGGTGGGTGAAGGTGGTTTCCGTTGAAGTTGACGTCAAACTCGATGAACGAATTTTACTGAAGACTACCGGTACGACTGCTACCCTTAGCTAATTTATGCGAAAATGTCGAAGCCTTCTGTTAGGGGAACTGAATCCCTAGTGACCTATGCTGGTTGAGGCACGCGTTCCGATTAGCGTTCTCACGCTCGGTGGCCACGTGGCTGCTGTTGCCACCGTCGCCAAGTGATGCCCGCTCTATTTACCATCCTACTTGCCCGTAGTTGACACCGCTTAGTACTCCATTAGCCATAGTTCTTTCTCTCTCCAGCTCCTCCTTGTCGAACGACGTACAGCTATATTTAGCCTCGTCACTTAGCCAATGTGTACCGAAGACAGAGCATGCGAAGGTGACATCGACGCTCGCCTTCATCGACGCTTCATGCTGCTGCTGCTGCTGCTACTGTTTGGCCTTGATGACGCCGCTGTCGCCCCCTCATCATCTAGCCCTGATTACCTCGCTCTCAATGGCAACGAACTGTTATCGCCAGCAAAAGAAAGGGAGAGATCACGATCAAAGAGGTCTCAGCATTCGATAGCAGCCACGAGCTACCGGCCACCCTATAGCAGGCAACCACACAGAGCGAGGTGGGGGAGGCTTAGAAGCACTGAGATCGACAACAGCTTCAGATGCGTTGAAAAGCCAGCCATATATCCAGAAAGCAAGCACATCCGTCGATCGATCTATATATATATATTTTTTTTTCTTTTGTGGTACGATTTCTCTGTGAAATATTGTTCGTTCTGTCTTACTAAAATTCGTTTCACTGTGGTGTTCTTCGTGTATTTGCTCTGTTCAGGTTGTTTCTACTATTTCAATTCGACGATTAACCCGATTCTCTATAGCATAATGTCCAACCGTTTCCGAGTGGCTTTCCGGGAAAAGCTATGCCCGCCGAGATTCGGCTGTTGCGCCCTCTTCCGGCAAAAGGTACGCGAGTCTATGTTTTCGATCATTAGGATCCACATTAATCATTTGCACTAGTCACTGATCATTGGCACCAATCACCAATCATCGCCGCCCACACATCGATCACAAACAATATCCAATATACTACAATTATGGATGCCGGGTTTACGCCCGATCGAAACATTCATTAGCGACAGAAAACCGCGCCATAGTCACCATTGGACTGATTTACAAACTTGTCCGGATTTCACTGGATATACTCCAGTCGATGGTGGACCAGCGGGTATTTTGGCAGCCACATGAAGTTCTATACTTATACTACGAGTCGAGGCGTCGCGCGGGCGAACGCTATCCCAGAGTCGGCGAAGATCCTTAGTTCCCCCTTGACGAACCCCCTTGCAATCACTAGCGAACTTATCGAGCGGAAGTCGGAACACCACCGCCCGAATGCAGGAAGCGTCGATATGACATTCCGCCTCCACGTTTTGTATTTTACATCTCTCGCAACGGCATTGGTTCGACGCTGGACCCTCTCAGAATACGATTACTCACGTCGCCGGGACGTTTGCAGTGTGCGAACCTCGAGACAACACAGCATGCGGCAGCTGTTGACGTTGCTGAATATCAATGAGATTTCTGCTCGTTGTTTATGCTGGAGATGCCGCGTTTATGCTGCGGGCGTGTTCGTGATACTTCAAATCGGCGATCTATTGCTTTCACCACCTAAATCGTTCAAGATTAAGTCGAGTGTCGCCATGATCCCCCCCCCCGGGGGTGCTCCTCCCAAACGAGCTTGTGCAGACGTTTCGACGCGATCGTCTCTGACACGACGGGGGTGACTGCCACCGAAGTGCAGCTTCAAAACTGCGGGGTTAAAAATATATCTCTTCAGTCGATAAGGCATAACCTATATATGTCAGTCTCATCTGCGAGCGTCATCGAGTTCAGTGATTCGGGAAGGAGAGGAGATATTATCACCATCTAGTCTCAATAACCGTATCCTTCACTTCCCATCGTGTTTTTGTGTTTTGTGTCAACACCGTGCGACACTCGCACGCATATGCTTTCACGTACATACGTTTGTTTGTTTGTGTGTGTGTGTGTGTGTCCATTCGTGTGTGTGTGTGGTGTTTTTTGATTTGTGTTATGCGTCGTCCATATAACAGGGTGACGATAGCACGGCAGGTGGGCGTGGTGGCCGCAGCGGAGGAGGCAACTATCGGGCGCCATCCGCCAGCTCCCAGCCGAGTGGAGCTAACGTTAATGGCGCACGATTAAAGCACGGAGTACATGGGACGCATCCATCAAAACACACAACCCCATCAGTCAAATGGACCTCGAAGGACAAAGCCGGTCAGCAGCAGGAAGCGAATAACGCTGATGGGCGAGATAGTAATCGAACGCTCGTCTACGGCGGCCAGCACCATATCAAAGTTCCCGTCATACGCAAATTCAGCCTATCTGGTACGTGCACATATGATATGCCAGTGTACGGGTGTACGTATGCACGCCATGCGGAGAGACGCGCCTACGTGACGCTGGACAATAAGCGTCGTGTGTGATTTTTAATTAAGTTCCGCTCGTTTCAGCCCCCATCGAGACTCTCGTGTACGGTGATAACACTGATAGTCCTGTGCGACGCAAGCCGAGTAGCCCAATTACATTGATGATAATAATAATAATAATAATAGTGATGATGATAATGATAATACTAATAATAATAATAGTGATGATGATAATGATAATACTAATAATAATACTAATGATGATATAATTAAAATAATGAATCATACTATAATGAAATCTAAGTAAATTGTCCACAACATTTATAGCCATAAGGTCTTACAGCATTCGCCATGAATTGATGACAGCTTCGGTACAGGTGACATCGTTGGCTAGCGTACATTGGACGTACACTCACATTGTGCATACTGCGATAATTTGTTTCTGCGCCATTCATATCATTGACCGCGTTGTAGTTTCACCGTCCATTACTGCGTTCCAGGCACGCAAAGCGAAGGCAACCTCATCTACGGGTGTCGTATCGCTGCCAAGGATAGCTCGATTCACGTTCGCCGGCCCACGCACAATGAGGCCGAGCTCAACAGTTCCGTGAGTGTCACCCATCTATAACACTATGAACTAACAGACCGTGCATTCATTTGTGCAGCTTGGGGAGTCGAGTCCTGTGGTAAGCATATAGTGGCACATATGGGACACGCGCATATGCCACCAACACTGTTCGCCACCATGCTCGAAACAAGCCAATGTCACCGTGCGCTTGAACTCATTCAGTGTCGCTTGTAATCGTTTACTACGGCCACTTATCTGGCAAAGTAACACTCATCAATAGATCGTTAATGATGGAGACGGTATCCGTCAAACGCCACATCCGTGGCATACGTAGTCTTAGTACTGCTGGCCCCGCTGTCTCGGCGATCATATTGGCATCAGTATCAGGTCTTCCGTAGACATATCATCACTGTGTATTGTGTCTATAGTGTTACGTCCGCAGCACTTTGAGGCCATCTGATGTTAGGGGGAGCGGGTATCTATAGCGTGAGCACTTAGTGACGAATGGACGACCGATATTGTATTCACGAGCAAAACCCGTCGCTAGTTCTTTAGTGTACGAGTGTTCGTCGGCTTGTGAATGCTGTAAAAATTGTGCCTCGTAAGGTGGATACTGCTATACAGCATGTCGTATAATTGTGAGCTTCGTTGGGTTATGTCCCATCAAAACTGTGTTAACAGTGTTCAAGCGACAAGCAGACGTGGCCCCGACAGGTCCTCATAGTAATACCTAAGGTTGAGAGCTGAGGCCTGTCAGATAGGGGAACAGCTGAGGGTCAGCTCGAAAAACAAATCGACATTTGAGGATACAAAACCATGAGGTCTCTTCTAGGCTTTATATACAATGAACGTGAAAACTCTGCATCAGCCCTACTAGCGAATGCGCCAGAGATCACAGGAGACAAAACATATAATAATCACTATTATTATTAATTGTCCCCATTATTATTTACGCTAGCGGTGCTAAATAGGCAGCAGTGTCTACTAGACAATCATTTAGCCGACTGGCTAACAATCCATCAGAGGAGACAATCATCTCTATAATTCACAAGGACCTACGAAGTGAACGTATCTAGTACCAGCCGATGTATATATCCACGGTGTCGTGTCACATTAAGTACGTTCCTTGGCTATCTGCCGGCACAGAGACATTTTTACGGGACGGACTGACGTATTAGTATACGAGTCATACATAAACAGATCGGTGTATCAAGGTCGTGCCTTCAAATGACCCGTTCGTTGCCGAAGGCGCACATAGTCCATGCGTTTGCAGCCCGATAGTGGAAATATTTTCCGATTCCTATATGTTCTATTCTATACGTTTTGTTGCGAAAACATCCGTGTCGTGGAATATGCTATATGTTTCGTCCATGCTATCGAGGATAGCACCGAGATAAATGACAAAATTGATTTAAAGCGTTCTTCATAAGCGCCTTGCCAGTGACTGATTGTGATCGTTCTGGATCCATTACGACTGGCGTATTATATCTGGGCCTGGGAGAGTAATCGCTTCAGTATTAGCCGTTTTCCTAGTAATACCTCCAGTATTAACGTGAAGAAAGTTTTTTTCTCGGCGCGATAAAAACGTTGGACCATCGGGGAGGCGGGGAGTGGGTCAGTCGCCACAATCACCGCCCAAGAACAAAGTACATCAGAATGGTGATAAAATAATAGGCTTTCTACGAAAAATGCTGCTTATATTTGCTTGTTCTACGTACAAGCACTGTTATAGTTGGTCACTGCGCTGCCTACGCTAGAAGCGGCGGTCAACGAGCACAAATGACCGGTGGAAAAAGTTTGTACTGGGGGAAACCATAGCAATGTACTATTATTTGTTGGAGCCTGACGAATAACACCAGCGCCAGCTGAGACATCGTCGAACATCGGAAACTGAGGGCGGTTCCGAAAAAAGGTCCGTGTCGGTAATGAAGCAGATCGATCACTCGATCAGAGAAGAATCGTCTGAGTCTGGGCTCAGGGAACAACAGTCAGCGTTTTGAAGGGTGTGGAAATTCAATCGGTATGAGATCTGTAAATGACTAGAAGGAATTGTGATGAGTATATGATTCCCATTCAAGTGCAACGATAAAAAAAGCTTCAGGCGATCTTTGAGCGTCATACCAAACATATAGACAGGAACGTATGGCATATTTGTTTGAGGGACAGACGTGGATTTAGCATGTGCTTCACGGTTACCTGACGCCGAGCAACCGAACCACTCTCGTACTCATCGCAGATTAGGTATAGATCCCATTTGTGGGATGTGATCGATTCACGAATGTGCTTATCTGCTTAGGGCTGGTCGTGGGCTCTTGAGACACCCTGTTCTTACAATCAATCTATAATGAGTACAATACTACACGTTTATCGGAAGAAGCAATGGCTTATACTAGTGTATAGAGCACAAATAATGTGCGTGTCGAAAATCCACACAAATCGCAAAACTCATTATCAATTTATTTACCAATTCGAACGACACCCCAGACAGTTCCTTAAACCACATTGTTCTATGATTTATCATTGTTTCATTGTGACTAACTCTTTAGTCGTTCTGTTGCCATTTCTCTGCGGGGAACCTTGAAGCTGTACCCGAAATCATTCATTTTCAATATGGAACATCTGGCGTTCTCACATGGATAACACGTTATCGTCTACAGGGGGGACGGCGTAACGTCCACATGTCTAGGCTTGTTGAGGGGAGTGTATAATCGACTGCCGATATAAGGCTAAACAATGGCTGAACAGGTGTGTGAGGCAATACCTACTCTTGGCCAACAAAGCCCCCATCCTGACAGGTCCTTAGAGCAATCTAGCTACAAACAAAGTAATGGTATCAAAACCTGCCATAGAAGGACTATAGCTGAGAGTCGGCAATGAGAGGAAACATCTGGAGGAATATTTGCTTGAAACCCCCCTCGAGTTAGAATCAATGTTGCTGAGAGTTGACGTCCACTATATTTCGTTTGATTTTCATAGGCATAAACTGTTCTTCTCACGATTACTAGGTATTAATCGAATCAGTGATGTCGTCACATAAACGCTAAATTTCGTTGTTGCTGTTGTTGTTGTTTGTAATGCACTTTCGTTTCAAGGAAGGGTAGCAGCCGCCGATGTCAGAGATGGTCGCAATTTCGTTGTTAAGACCCAGCTGCGATTGCGCAAGCAGCCGAGGTCAGATCGAGTTGTCGGGGGTCTCGATATAATAAACGGGCTCTGATAGACAGACATTAACTACTCCCTAGTATTACAGCTGCGTCAGACGAAAGGTCGTCATCAGCGAATTGTACCTTTTGCGACGTTTCGGTCGACGAGAAGAAAAGTTGGTCCTGTTAATTCCATTGTTCCTTATTTGTTCCGTTTATTGGCTAAGGCAATCAATCATAATGATGGCGTCACCTCGAAACCGTTGTTGGGCAGCAGCAAGTGTATCTCCGTTTAAACGAGATCCGTTCGTTTCCTGCAGCGCTCGTTGACGGTTGATTCCGTATCGAGCTTTGCTGTGACGCTGCAACTCAAAAAATGTCAAAGGTCGTCGAAACCTGCACGAAGTATCCTAAGGATAGGCTAGGTCGTACACGGAGAGCGGGCCGAAAAGGTGGTCTTACAGTTGGCCAAGGCAGGCAGGAGAGTTTCACGCTCGCCGTTCTTCGCCTGTGCTATCGACGCTAATGTCTGGCAATTTCCGGGCCCTGATCGTGGGGCGAGCCGCGTTTAGTGGATGGCTTTATAAGTTCTATGCTTGTCACTCATTGGCTGAGCGATGCGCGCGCATCATGCATTACCGAAGCCGTCCACACAAAAAGCAACGTTTGCTGGTATGAAAAAATAACATTGAAGAGACATCTCGTTGAAGAGCAAATCCACCTTCTGTTTAGCAACTTGCTATTTGCGACCTGTAGACATTCCGCCGTACGCTATTGTTAATGCACTTTTGCCATCCTCCCTCCGAGATCCTATATATATTTATATATATATATATCCTATATATGTTTATTGTACATTCGTATATATGAGCGGAAGTTTCTGTATATCGATGTACCCACATCAACATTGTTACTTAGACACAAAACACATGTGGTGATATATAAATAGTCATAAGGATCATGCTTATTTCGTCTCACGCTGTGAATACATACACTGACAGTAGTACCCACCCTCGTCAACAATGAATCAGCTATACAGCGAACGTGGGCGTCAAGCATTCATTGTCCTGTGGTCCATTGTCCTAGGTTTCCAGTGCTCCTTGGCCGAGGACATAGTGACAATATTTATTTTGGCTGTTATCTCTCTCCCCCTCTCTCACTACCGAACTTCGACCTTTTCTCAGGAGGCTCTGGAGTACGAAAGTGAACTCAACGAGGCGCTAAGGAGCGCTTTTGAAACGGAGAAACGAACGTCAGCTGGAAGCGCCGGCAGCGGAGCTGCCCTGTGCCACGACTGCACATCGTGCGCATCGCTTTTTGTGCCTGGACGATCAGCGGGGTTAAACGGGAGCAGCCAGGGTGGAGGGGCGAACGGCCATTCAAGATCACGAGACAGCTCATCAGCTCAACAGCAGTCATCGAAAGTTAACAAGGGTCACGCTTATTACAGGTAAGACGATTACAGCAGTCTGCTGTGACTCGAGACAGGAAGACAGCGTGTTGTAGGGTGTTTTGTGGAGGAAAAAAAAAAGAATTCTCAAGAGTTTTTCAAAGTTTTTTAATGACTTTCCCCAGTTCTTATTATCATGACTGTTCGACAAGGATCTATAGCTCTAGAGTATGCTATACTGCACAAAGAACGATTTATATACCATTATAGCCTGAGAAGTCGGCATGCACGAGTTTTAGTGGAAGACCCTATTTGTAAGATCTTTCTGGTTTTAACTCCACTAGTGCCGTTGCGTACGTGATCTCTGACTCCAGCGAAGTGAATAGAATGTTTAGTAAAGTATACAGAATAAATTAAGAATATAAACATCGTCTGGGATATGTCGATGAGAGAAGCCGCTCAACTTACTGAAAATAGCTCACGTTTACAATCCAGCTGCATATGGCTCACTTGAGCAACCGCTCCTGTGAATCCGGTTCTTTCCCGGTTGAACTAAAGAACGCCTGGATAATTCCGCTGCTCGAGAACAAAGGCGAAAGGAGATTTCCTTGCAGTTATTGGCCAATTTCTCTGGTGGACTACCTGTCCAAGGCCTTCGAAAAGAGTAATATCTTAGGCCTTCGGGCCTGGAGTAATATCTTAGTGCAATGAATTACTTCTCTTTGTGTCTGTTCAGCTTCCGCAATTCTAGATCCACCGAGTTGGCCATAGCATACTTATAGCAAGAAGTTGTGCACTTGCTCGAGGCCAATGTGTTATGTCGTACGGTCTTTGCTAGCCATCGCTTCAATTGTCTGCGCCAATCTTTCCTTCTGCAAACGCTTGAATGTCTGGACTGTAGTTCTACTGTCACTGGTTGGTTCCGCTGTTATTTCACGGAAATACCTCAGGCGATAAAGGTGTATAGAGGCAGGTCGTCCTGGAGTGTGCTCAACATTGAAAATCCGCAGGGCTCCATCATGGGACCCTATATGTTCATATTGTGATCAACTTTATCTTGCTTAAGATATTGTCTGGTAAAACTTTGAAAAACGCTTACCCACGTGGATGAACAACGCTCCTGCTTCTTGTTCGGCCCTCACCTCTCGAATTAGACGTTTCAAGAAGCTATCTCTAACGTAGAAATCATTGTTAAAACCTTTGAGAGGTTGGGCCTCGGGGTCAATGCAAACAAAACGAGTCTGACGTTTCGCACACCTCACCGTGCAATTCCAGTTGACTCGATATAGTTCTGTGGTGGGATAATCCCGGCGGATTCTGTCACAAAATGTCTTGGTTTTATGATACATGAGACACCTATGTTGCATGATCACTTGCGACTATTGGTTCCCAAGTGTTATGCTAAAATCGCCATAACAAGACACCTCCGATAGCGAGGGGATGTCCAGTTGAGTGCCTTCTCCCTATTCACAATGTACCTATGATTCCTCTGCAAGACTACGAGATTTCGATCTGGGTCAGTGGCTACAAGGTGAAAATTCGTTAGAAGTGATGTTATTCAGAACGATGGCCTTCGGGCAGTCTTTGGAAGACACCGCAAGGATTCTGTCGAGTAGGACATCTGTCACAAGTAAAACCTTTGTCCCATTAGTAAATTAGGTCTGGTCCACAGTGCGCGCTCAATATGGTTAAAGGAAGTATCCCTTCGGGCATATTTTGTCCAATTGTTGACCTTGTCTGAAGAACGACTCGTCGTGATACCGAATTCGTGAGACCTCGGGCCACTAAAGTGTTTATCCGCCTCGCTTTTGCTTTGCTTGCCAGTAGTGTGAGACTCCCTTTATAGCCATGTCGCGTAACTCAGCTCAGCTACCATCTCTGTACACGAAATAAAGAAAAAACTGTTGGGAACAATTTTGTGCAATGGTATACGCTATATATTCGTTACTCTGTGCTATATGCCTTCAGGATATGAGGTGACTTATCGTGAGTATGATGTTTTAATCATGTTACCTTTCTTTAACGTGAACGTAAGCATTGTAAAGTTGCAGTTCTGTCAATAAATCGCAGTGTGAATGACGGTCCGTTCCATGAGGATAGACATACTAGGTGGATCAATAGGTTCCTGAAACGGCATTCTCAGCTCACCAGCGGTGGAGGGTTTGTATTTTGGTGGACAGGGCCGTCCTCGAAAGGGCAGATGACAAAGAAAAAAGCTGATTGGTTGTCTCGTTTACTTTCACGACATCTCCGAATCTAAGTGTGTCGCACCGTGTCGGCACAGTGGACCGTTACGAGCTTCGGGCTGTTATTGAACACTAGCACTTTAAGAGTTGTGAGAAAACCGAAAGGAAGTTACATGCAGTTTGCGGAGAGTCTGCCCCATCGTGGGAAACTGTTCGCTATTGAATCAGTGAATTTAAAGGCGGCCAAACCAATGTCCTTTGTCTCCGAAAACGGCAACTAATGAAGAAAGCGTTCGAAAAGTGCATGAGATTGGGCTACGGATTGAGGTCCACGAAATAGCGAAATAGCATTTAAGATTAGCAAAGGTTCACCTATTTCCATCCTGTGCCACCATCTCGGTAGGGGAAAGTTGAACAGCATGTGGGTGCCACACAGCTTGACTGTGGACGAAAAACTCTCAAATCGCACCTCAGGGGCGAGCACTGTGATACAAATGGTAGCGTTAACGCCGCCGTAACGGAATAATTTGATTCTATCGAGACAATATTTTATTCGAACCGGATAGAAGCACTTGAGGGTCGTTGGGCTAGGTGCTAGGTTGAGTTTCAGGGAGAATATATTGAATAAATGCATCAACATTTCCCCTGAGGGATTGTTTTTCCTTTATATTGAGAAAACGTATTGACCCACATAGTAATGTCTCGTTCACTTTACATCGAGCGGGAAAAATGGCACCAGGAACTCCAATGGGACATGTCGTATATCTGTTGTGTGCGATTATAGTGGCAAACGCAATTAAACCCTAATCGCTTGTCGGTCAATACCCCATTTACTGGTGTCGCGGAGCGCACATGAAATGGATCACGCATCGGAGACAGACCCTTTTGTCTGGGCCGACTAAGTTAAGCGTCTCCGCCGGACAGGCCCTTGTCCACAACGGCTTCTCCGCGCCTGACAGCCGGCGATCTTGACGGACAAATGCTGCTCGTAACCCCGTCACCGGCGTGAGATAACTTCGTACCGGCTACCGGTATGGTATTGGCGACTGGTGTGTCCATGACAGGACTCTTCTTTATTCGAATGCAAGTATAGTACTGTATACTTGCTCTCCGAGGCAAGAGTGCTGCCCAGCCAAGGGTAACTCGGAACGGACAAAATAGACGCTGGGCCCAGTGTTGTGCATCGACCCGGGAAGGTAGCCTGGAGACGGGGCAGTAAAACTCTTCGGAATGGCGTCGACTGGTCGCCATTGCTGTCTCTCCGCCCCTGTTTACTCGCTGCTCGCCGACCTGGGTCGGTGGCCTGTGTCCAGGAGGAAGCTGCCGCTGCCATGACACGCGAACCGTAACCCCCACCGCTATCAGTTTCTCCCGGACCGTTATACATTGATACGTTGGCCAAACTCTTTAGCCTGCGTTCGTCCAGTGGACGACTGCGCGACACTTTCCTCTAGATACCAAACGGAACATCATGGCTAGATTCGTTTGAGGTATACGAGGGGAAAGCCGACTAATTCGTGGAATATCAAATGCACAACAGCGCGTCTTTGTATCGTAGTATTTGTTATCTTCGATTTTTGCGAAATAGCAGAATCACATGCTTCGGGTGGTGAGGCCCTCAATGTTTGTATGTGACAGCAGAGCATATCTTCCATATGGATAATGTTTCACTGCGTCATAATTCGAATACGATCTCCGTTTCATCTTTGCCGAAATGACATGACGACATCCCTGAAGATGCTTCAACTTCTTGTCAATATTCAGCAATACACTGACGTGTAACGTTCCGTTACTGCATATTCAACTCCATGTCTTTGCCCTCATTATCGACGTATTCGACCTTACTCACCACGCACTAATGAGCGAGCATACGTACAATCTTGAGGCGCTACGTGGTACTTATAGTGACTCATTCGGTCGTTAGGAATTTAGTGTCGGTATCTACATATGAGCCTTTCGACCCATCTATCAGCGAAGTGGGTTCAGGAGCTCTCAGGATTCTTGTGATTTTAGACGGTTCAAGGTCGATTGTAGCCGCGTTGACTGCTGGGAGGAATCATTAACACGGGCACATCATCGGCCGGTTCCCAGTGCGACGACAATTTCTATCTTTTCTTTTGATCCCATTGAAAACTCGGTATATATATATATATATATTGCGAATTTTTGAATGGGATCAAATTGAATGAATGTAAAGACAAAAAGCGATACCCTCCATCTGAGGCTCCATCCGGAGCGCGATGATTATTACATCTATCTTACCTGTACCTTCGTGACCGCCGCGAAAACAGCTCAAAATGTCTGTGCTGAGAGAGCGTCTGCTGCCGTTCGAGTGCTACCGCTATAAGGCACGTTCCGCTACGAAGAACCTCTGACTCGAACGATATCAGGACCAATGGAAAGGCATCGCTTTGTTAAAATGTTCAGCTAATTCAGTATTCTCCAACAACCCAATGACGATCATCGCTCCCGTGCAACTAGTGAACCGAAAATCTCAAACGGGCAAGAAGGTCCCGATACACGATATCTTGAAGTGAGCATCTAATGTCGTAAGGAAGGGGAGCTAAAGAAGAATCGATGTTTTTTTTTCTTCACTGCCATCTTCCGTGAACGCTAACCGCATTTATTCCTGTTTTTTTTGCGAGGAGGAAATTTTCTTTTTTGGAGAGGAACTTGCATCTATTGCCGTAATCTATATCTAGTGCACGTTCTCGTATTGGACAACAAAACACTTATATAGCGCAGCTCCATTGTGTGACGACGTTTTTACTTGGACCGCAATGAGACGAGAAACATCGTTGAGAAATTCTATGTTGTTCATCTCATCGAAGATTAACCCGATTACAAGTGCCTAGTTCCTACATAAGTATATGATCTGTATTTGGAGTATTGCAAACATTTCGTGAAGGAATCTACGTTGACGCGGACCGGAGTTTGTTGGTCCGATTATCGAATATGTCAATAGCTGTCCGCTCGTAACCAAGTATATATCTGTACGATCTAACATTTGACTAATTATCGAACTCACTGTGATAGTCGTAATTAAACCAGTAAATATTTCAACGGTGCAAAATACATTTGAGTCAACTCATTATTGGGGCGTTCCGTTCGTGGCACAACCACAGGGTGGACGGAGGTGCAGTAGGCTAGTGAAGGTCCGCATCGGGTTCGAGGGGTACACGTATGTCAAATTTCGTCGACAAAACAACAGTTTCCCATTACTTTTTCCCATAGGAGGCTGATCGTCAGCTGTTCTCCTTCCTTGACAGGCCTCGGTACTGCTCGACACCATTGTCACGAGGACAATTGTCAGGATATGATGCTCACGCGAGAGCGATTATAGTGTAGGCGAGGAGTAAGCCCCTCCACAACGATGTATCCATTACAACGAGTTCTACTGCCGTAATGACGAGACTCACAACAACGATTCGTATCTTACGCTTTTCGTACGTTTTTTCTATCTCGTCTTCCATTTCAGAAGCATCAGCGGGCTGACAACACACTCGCCCACGACTCTACAAACGGACAATTTTTCCGAGTCGATCGTCTGAAACGGCATCAACAGCATCCATGTATCTGTGTGTCAACTGACGTCGACTGGCCGAAATCCACTCCGATCCCACTGCAATTTCGAGGCGATCCTTATGTCGCCAACTGGGTTGCATCAGCAGCAGCAGCAGCAGCACCAACAACAAGCATCGTTCATGTCGCACCACTGCCAGACAAATCGTCCAGGCGTTGGTGGCTCGAAACTGCAAACCCGGACATCGTCATTGCGCACCATGAACTCCTGTGAACTCCATGGAATAATGGCCAATTCTCGTTTAGGCAGAGTGTCTGTAGTTAGCCACTCGCGCAGCGATTTAGCAAGCGAGTCCGAGCAAGCGGTCGCGGCGGTGGGAGGTGGCCATGTTGTGGGAAAACGCTACTGTTTGCACCGGGGCATGATTACGTCTTCGGCGGTGTTAGGCTACATCCACGGGAAAGCAATGGGTAAAGTGCATGGGCAGAGAGCGAGCATCGTCCTGATGATGAAACGCTCTCGCGATTCGGTCCTTGCCCTGCTAGGCAATCGGCTGCTCTCAACTACTTGATCGATATTTCCTGCTTGGGAAATATGAAAGAGACTACTACCATTGTATTACTAACTCCTATTATGAATACTACTTCTCTAGTACGATGACGGTGATAACAACAGTGTGCATTATGTATTGCTATTAACAGAACGAATGGCAGACAAGGGACACCATTGCCACACCAAATGGTTATGCAGAGAGAAATCAATGAATAGATGAATGAATGCCCGTTCTCATCTTGCTGCGCTAAGTAATTGCAGTTGATGTTTGTATATATATATATATATATATATATATATATAATGCATGTATTTATATGTATATATATATATACGTGATTGACACTGACCAAAGGGCAGTTCTGTTACAAGTCCACACTTTCGGAACATCTTAGTTAACTTCTTTCCGTTGTCCAACTGCAAGGGACTAGTGAAAGAGGGAGCGGCCAACACAGTTTGTTGCTCCATAATGCGCGGTCTATTCGCAACTTGTCTCACTCAACGAGAATAGTTTGCATCGTAATCATAAAATAGATATACCTTCTGTATTGTAACATTGTAACCTTAATCTGAATATGAGGTGGCCGCTGGCGCCGTACGAACACAGCAGTATTATGAATTCATATATGTTTAGTTCTGCTCAAATATGACGAAGTTCAACTTGGGCAACGGAAGACCTCACTTCCTATTTTACTCGACGCAGGGTGTCGGGGCGGGGTGGCTGGTGCAGTAATCCACACAAATTCATGATTGGAAGCAACTGTTTCGTGTGCAAGTTTGTTGAATCCCTCCCGAAGTTTCACATCTTCAATGAATGCACACAATGTATTACACATTCAGTTCTGCTAATGAATGTTGAACTTACGGTTGGGATCCCTGATGTAGCGTCACATGTTTGATTTCGTGACACGTTCGCTATTTGAATGTGAATTGTATGAGTCGTGGCCACTCCTTATTTATGCTCACCGGTTTTTCTCACGTTGAAATTACACTTTCGTTCCTGATTGAGCTATCCTCGAAATTTGAGGGAAGCGTATCTTTAGGTGGATTTGTATTTTATTAATATTTGTCTATCAATTGAAACCGTGCCGATCCAGCGTAGAAGTCGAACTTCACGTTTTGCACTGAAACGCTCAACAGAATCATTGGAATAGGCTAACCCGGCTAGTACTGAAAGGAACGGAAGGATATATCCCTTATTCTCCTCTTTTATACTCTTCCGTATTGCTTTACCTTGCTCTACATTAACTGTATCATCAAGTCACCTGAGATAGCTTATTACATGGCTATTCTATGATACCTTACATAATATATATATATATATATACATGCCGCGCGCATTGCTAATTATATTACTTAAACAAAGAATCAACTACCGATCTCAAACGTAAAGCGGTGAGCATATATACATAGGCGTGCGTATACGCCCAGCGCTCCTGGTAATATATTCGGCATATATATATATATATATATATATATATATATATATATAGAGTGAATGATTGGAGGGCATTTCGAGCGAACACAGGCGACGTTTGGCATCACTGAGGCGTTTTCCATCTTTAATATTTTTAGTGAACACGAAAGTCTGGCGACTAAAGATTATATATAGGTACGTATTGTATGATATATTATCATAACGTGAACCAGGCGTGATCGAGTGGCTAGGTATGGCGGATGCTGCAAAGCAGAGGATGTCATGTGCATTATAACTTACTATCAAGGACAGAGGTTAAACGCCGACAATGGGCACTATTATGTGATGATCTTTCCAATGGTCCTTCCCTTGTTTTCTCGAACAGCAAACCGCGGTAACCGACCACAGTGTGAAGGGCAGATACGGCTAGAAATGAGGCAGTGTAGGTTTTTGCTGATAGAACCTACCATTAACTTATATACAAGCATATAGAAAATGAATAAAGACTAACAATCGAATCAAGGAATGCGTCTAAATGAATTCCACGCTAAGCGGGTCCCTCGCGAGTTCGAAATTCAACATGACGGCTGATGGTCAGCTGTATATACATATAGCATAATATGAATGCATAGAATACTGGTAGGGACACTGACACTACATATGACTAAGAAAATATGATAGAGACAAGGGACATCCCAATGGGCTGTTGTGCATGTTACGATGTATATATACGGATATAAATATCTAAATATATAAATATATATATATATATATATATATATATATAAAAAACGAATTCAAATGGTGATCGTCGGATATATATTTTCTATTTCCGCTAGAATAGCTCGTGGCCGACTGGCAGGCCACCGCTGAGATATTGTAACTACCCGATGCGTTTGCAGTGTTATTCACTGCAGGTCATTTTTGTGAGCACTACATTGACGCACGAGAATGTCTCCCGTGTACATATACGAAAATCTTGATTAACTATAACTATGAATAAATATATATCTATATACATTTCATTGGCTGTGTCGTTACTTGTCGAGAGTCTTCAGTATTGTCAGGCCAACAGAGCAGGCATAACACGTCTGCCAAGACGAACCTGGAAGCCCTGTGATGGGTAGCATACATTGATTTGAGTTCGTTATCATTGTGGTGTGAAACGACACTCGTTGCTCGCGACTCTGTTCGTCTCGGTGGTGCGCCAGGGAGATGTGGGCCGTTAGTGTGTGGAGGCTACGAATTCAAAAAAAAAGGACAACAAAACGATTACATACTTCTCAAAGTCAGGTCGAGGAAGTGGTGCAGAGTCGGTGTTGTTATGTTTTCGCATGCATAGGGGAGACCTTCGAATGATTCCTTCCTTGTCCGTGGATTATCTATCTCGCGTTTACGTTTGACTTCCAACTTTCTCCATTAGTAATTTATCCGGATACCCCCAGGGGCCCGTGCTCAACTCTCTCAGGAAGTCTTTCCAGCAGTTTTCCTTGCTCCTGCTAATCTCTAGCTTCAGTATTTCTTTCTACTTTTTGAGGGCTGCGATGGTCCCCTGTACATTTTGATTTGTATCGTAAGCCTTTGCTCTTTCGAGCGTCTTCTAACCAGGAGACATTCATTTCTTGTGTCCAAAATGCGTAGGTTCTACCAGTATTTTCGTGGTAATGATTCTGTCTTTTTTAGGGTGGACACGTACCCCTTTGCTTGCCTTATCTAACAGTTATGTGTTGTAAGTGCATTGCGTCCCCGCGGCTTCTTTACCTTGAAATTTTACCAGTGTTGTTTTCTAGCGTTCTTCGTTCTGTGTCACGGCTGTCCTTATATCAAATCCTATTCAGAAATGATCGCTAGCATTTTTTTTCCTGTTCTAAAGCCCGCCAGTTCCCAATTTTCGCCAATCTCCATGTAACGGCCTGTGACCCCCCCCCCCGCCCCAGCTATTAAAACCCCTTAAAACCCATTAAAAACCCCTCCCTGTCACGCTTTTCCTGGTTATATCTCCTAGATTTACTATACAAAGGTCCACTCCTTCATCCACTTTTCTGTTCAGCAGGGGAGAGTTTCGTTGGATGTCCGCTTAGCAGAACAACATGAATACGTCTATTGGAGGATATCTCATCCAGGAGAATATGCCCTGCAACGATTGCAATTGACCTGTAGAACTTTATCTTTTTTGAGAGGAGGAAATTTTCTTTAAACGCACGAACACCACCGGAGATATTCCAATCTACATAGAAAGAGTGGGCCGATCCAGTGCAGGGGGGTTGACGTGGATGACAAAACGCCTCTGCCTTCTAAAACCACCATCCTCTGCTGGGAGTCTATCTCTTCCCTAGAGTCGGCACACTTGGCATTACTTCGATCTCTAGGGAAGGTGAGTACTGCTCCGGCTAGAACTTGAACCATTTCCATTGAACATATTTCGGTCTGGCTAGAATAGATTCTTTATTGCTGGTCAGTCGTTTCAGACTGCATTGACATCTTGTGCTTCTCTCGCCCCTTGTACCAGGTTGCTGATGGCCAGCTTGCACCTACTTGGGCTGTCCAGTCGAGCCGATGCTTAGCGTTCTCATGTTAAGGCACCGAGAAATATCTGCTTGTTTAGAGACCACGAGACTTATATAACCACTCTTCAATTGGTGTACTTTGGCGACCTCCACGACCCCCGACGTACTTAGCATTTGCCTAAATATTATAGATAGGCAATATCCTTCCACCTCTGTACCTGATGAAACAGCGATCAACAGCGATACAACATGAGAGCAGATTTTCTGAGTAGTTTCTATAATGTTAGCGTTCTTAACTCATCATCACGATTTGTTTGACTTGACTAACCACTATAGTTTTACGACGAGCCACCATAGAAACGAATCACGAACATCGCCAAGATTAGTGAGCGGTGAGGTTATTAAGCGGCGGTAATTGACATTCGCCCAAAATACCTATAACTGTTCCTCAGCAAATTCGCCCCTCATATAGATATATATATATATATATAACGATTCGTGAAAGGACAACACAAGTTCGTATAACATATACATATATTATATCAACATCGGATAAATATACTGTATAGTATAAGTCTTTTAGTTCATTATGAATAATAATAATAATATAGAGTATATAGAGTTTATAGGTATATATGCATGTATATATATTTATATTTATATATATATATATAGTACAACTTTTAAGTGTTTGGTTTCCGTTTTCAGAGACATTGTTGTAATTGTTAATTTTTGTGTGAATGAGTCGTATGGGTGTAATCGTCTCGTGCGCATTGTGTATAATATAATAAATTAATCTTCTATCGGTTTCCTGTTTCGATATGATGTGCATGATAATCTTGCCAAACGTGGCCGCAGTACGGGTCTATTTTCCCTAGTGATAATCGATCATCTTGCAGGTCATGCATATCATGCAAAATTATTGACATTGTGCCCTTCGAATCGTTCCCGATAAACATACATCAATATTTGTGTTATCCCTCATTCCGGGTTCTATTTGTCGCCTGTTCGGCGCTGACGCACAACGCGACGCCCATGTAGCCGTCGACGTCGTTATGCTGAGTTCATTTTGTTCTATTTTGCTTCCGTCTGGTTTTGCTGTGCGACTCAACTCTCATCGGTAGTTAAGGTACGATACAGGCTGTAATGGAGCTTCGATGCTGGCCATTTGTAATTTCTCCTCGTCATCCGGCGGCCTATCCAGGCTGCTGGTACTACTGTAATTTTTAATTACTAGCACATGGTTATCCACATCATTATCGTCAGTATCATTCCCATCATCGCCGTCGTCGTCGACGTCGTCATTACGAACAATGGCGTGCATGAATTCTGCGTACTGCGCTTCACGGTAGTTTGCTGTTGTTGAGTTTGCTCGGGTTATTTGTGGCATTGCATGCACGTGTTATTGTTTATTTTTTTCGTTAATGATGTTGCTGCTTATTGGTATAAAAAATAGTGTGTAAAGATAGTTAGGCTTAATTGTCACCCTAGAACGTTGGCACGGGACACTCCGTGAGCACTGGACCAGTTCACGAGGTTCATGAACGGATAAGAGGCGGCGAACTTCAGCTGGCGGAAGGGATTGACTTTTGCACGAACAACAATACAACTATTAGCCGCAGAGCTATATGCTGGATGGCTAGAGAGAACGTACGCACGAATGTGTCGGAACGGTAGCGAGTTAAGACGAGGCGATTGTGAGACGCGCCACAATTCGAAAGCGGACAGAGCAGAGACAGGGGTCAGCCCGAACGAGGATTCTTATGGTTCAACGAAACATGCGCCTTCAGCTTGTAGTCTCTTGAATTGTTCCGTGAGTATTTGTTTCTATCAAATACGCGATGGCTGCAAAAACGAAATGAACGATAGAGACGGTGAGAGGTACGCCAAGCGAGTACTAGAATTTTACGGAACGGGCCCAGCCTCCAGGATGTGATGTAGCTTTGGAAAAGGTATTGTTCGTTTAGTCGGGACGTGGTGCAACTGGGAAAGACGACCACCAGCAAGCCATCATCGATTAGCTCCTCAGATGAAGGAAGATTCCTCTTTTCCTCCATGGGGCACAAGGTCGGATAATGATCATATAATTAAGTAACGCTACGGTCATTACTGCTTGTTACTGCTTGAGTGCGATTATTGTTGCAATAAAAATGACAACAATCCAGATTGTTCGTCAGACTTGCTCGAGTTCGCCCTTCCACCTCGGTATCTTCAACACGATGACACAGATGATACACAACACATATCCTCTATTTGCGTCTCCGTGCGCGCAGCCCCCGGGGGGTGGAGGGGGTCCACTCGCGGAACGCACTCTACTACACACTGAGACGAAATGCATGCTAATTCATCTTCCAACTTCAGTTATACCCTAGTCAACAGTGTCAACACACACACACACACATTCGCCGTTATTGTCTGCTGTCGAAACAGAGGCAGATTATGGGGTCGAAGACACCCGAGAGGCTCAAGATCACAAATTGACCATGAGGCCACCGAAAGCGGCGGCTGGTGAGGCCGCCCGCGCGCCTACAATGCAATTCTGGAGCGCCCGGAGAAGAGGCGGGCTCGGTCACTCGATGAGACGACAACACTCGAAACCACTCAAATTGTTCCCAACATCAAAATAACAACGGGGTATTCGGCATGTTTAAAATTAGGGGATATACAATACGAAATGATAAAACACTAGTACACAATCTCACAGTGGGGCTCGCAATAAGCGACTGCGTCTGTTTCTCTTTAGCTAGATTTATCGTTAATGACTAGAAATACATATATATATATATTGAAAACAGGAAATGGTGATGTTGAGTATCCTTGATTTCTTTTCACACCACAGTGGAGACAGAGGTCTTAAGCATGAGTACACGCTCAATACAGGATGTGCGTTTTTGCGCTCTCGTGCTCATTTTCCCAGTTCGAAATTCGCCGAGACGAAACACAAGATCGAGACAGAACAAAAAATACAGCCTGTTGTTAAAACCCGGACGCTCCAGAACGAACTCCCTTTATTCTCTCTGGTATTCGTTGTAGACGCCTCTGTGCAGGTAGGCACGTATTTCCCAACAATATTCTACTCATTCTAGCATAATCATCATTGACATCATCGGCATCAAGCTTCATCTCCTCCTTACAATCGCACAAGTTTGCACAAGAACATTGCCACGCTAGTGATCTGGCCTGCCGCCCTAAGAATCGTTCATGTTTGCGTTCGTTTCGATTACACAATAATTCCATAAACAATTAGTACAACAGGAATTAGTGGGCGTTGTTTATTGCGTTGCACTCCTTATATTCGTCCAACGATGCGCCATTCATTATCCGCCACTTCTCCTCATCCATGGTGCATCCCTGGTAGGTGGGCACTGTGGTCTCCATTTTTTTTTTGGTTGTTTGTTTGTTTTTAGCTTCGTCGTTTTTTATTTGTTTGTTTGTTTGTTTTGCGTTTATTAGTTAGTTAGTTAGTTTGTTTTTGTCCGGCATGCTGTACTTGGTCCTCCGAACTGCTTGATTCTGCCCCCTGGATGTCCCTTGGTAACACGGTGAACGACACCATCTCGATGGAAGGCTGTATACTCTTCCGATACAAAAGCAGCTATTTTTTTTCGGTTGATATTGTTGCGGTTGTTGTTGTTCTTATTGTTTTGTGGTAGCGTTATCACTCTGCGATTATGTAGACAATTACTATTATTGTTATTGTTATCAATAGAGACTGGAGGAGGATCGTTATTCCATCAATCCCCATAAACTCGCCGACTATATCTAGCTCTCATAGCGAGGCTAGCTGTTCGGTGCGGATCCGGGTATCTAATTGGATGAGCTGATGCAGGAACCCGTTGTTGGGCCGTACTATGCGATGTTCCCGTACGGTAGTCAATGCCTGTTCAACGGTCATGCCACGGCGCAGCATTAGAAAGCCGATGGTTAGCGTCGCTGATCGGGACATTCCCATCAAGCAGTGAACGAGAACTTTCCCTGCAATGGCCATAAGCACAAATCACACGGAAGGTGGACGTTATCATTATTGAGATAATTTCTAAATCGTTTCTGAAGACTGGGAATAACTAATTGGCCAAGGGAGTTAGGACATGCGTGATGAGGAGGAGCTCGTAATGTCGGACTGATATAAAAGTCGCACTCTCGCCGTTGTTTACCTAAAATGTCTAATTAGTATGATTAACACCATGCTGCGCTATGCAACACGAATGGGTAAAACATGTCCTAAGTTCAGGTACGAAAGATAACACAATAATGCAAATGCACAATCGCGCCTACGGCTATCGGGCCCTCACTTCAAGAAGAGCCGCCCCCCCCAAAAAAGGAATGATTTTTGTTAATCAAGTCTAAATGCCTCAGACCCTTACGGGAATTTTGACTGATAGCAGCATCGTCGAATGCGAATCCTTTATTATATATAATAGATTGACCTTTTTTTGCTTGAGTGGCGCATTATCAGCATAAATATCTTCGAGGTTACTAAAAAAACATTTCCCATAGCTAACCCTCGACTGTCTCCGTTCTATCGCAGACCTCGGTCGCATTGCTTTGCCCTAGCAGCAACCACTTCAAGGCCCTGTATGGAGTGTCTCATGCGCGAGCACTGTAGGCTTCGCCTTGAGTAAAAGGGTTATTCAACGCCTTCAGCATTTTCACAAGTGATATTAACACGTTCGTCAACTGTCATTTGGCGGAGCGGATAACATACACACTTCATGCGGACAGGCGCCACATTGTGTCGGGGCCACATTTCATAATGAACTCCGTTCGCAGCAGGGGATTTCCACTAAATCTACATAACTGCATAGGAGCGAGGATAAAAAACAAAGTCTTCTTCGTTCATTTAGCTAATCGGTAGGCACAATTTTCTTGTCAAGCCAGCTCCGAAAGCGGACCCCCATTAATCGACGTCAGGTGCGAGGGCTGATGTGATGCATACGCACACTCACGAGGAGGTTGACAGGGAGGGGATGGCTATTTTTATAAGAACGTTCCCTCATGAACGCCTCATCATCGCCTTGCCATCCAAACGCTTAAGCAGAACAGAACACAAGAGGCGGAGAGTTTGCCGAAATTGTTTGCTGTCCCTTTAACTCGAAAGCCTTTAATGGACGGACCCAAACCCTTAATCCATTTAACAGGACAACATCTGCCTGCACCTCGCTCTCCCGCCGGGCGCGGGGGATATCCCGTATACAGTATGACTTGTACAGGTCGTACGCAATAACGACGAGGGAAGGTGACAACACCGAGTGAGCGTTCGTGTACTCCTGGTATTATCAACAACAGAGGTTTGGTCTCTACGTCGTCCAAATAATCTACGGAATAAATGAAGCGCATGAATCTCGAATTACTCCGACTTACAGTGGCGATTGCTGTCTCGTTGTCTGACAAGACACACTGAATCTCTCAATGATATAACCCCGACCATCCACCAATTGCTGATTGACCGCCGTATTTCCTCCGAGAGGTTTCCGCTCCAGTGTGAAGCGAACGAAAAATATCAAATACGCTCATATGCTAGAATGATAATTAGCCATAGCTGCGGTGTGCACTGTTACGGAATCGAAAGTTCCTTTCGGGGAAGGCTGGCCAAAATAGACAATGGTAGGTATAGCGATGCCAATCGTCAATGTTGCTCAACGATGTTGATAAACAACGTCTCGTTCGGTGTAGTTCTGGTGTATTCTTCACCCTCAAAACACACCTCCTCGCGTGTTTTGACAGTTCGACTGACGTTGCAACACAGCGACGTTATGCCTATATATATTTTTTTTTTGCATTGTCATGAGTTCTCACATACAGCAGCCAGCTATGCTTTCGCTCTCTTTACCGTTATTTTGCAAAGCGGCGTCGATAAACTCTGACGCGGGCTCAAACTGCGATATCATATCCGTGTGGCCGACATCCTCCAGCATCAAGCCCTTGTACCGCAGCCCGTGCGGCCGATAGAACTGTTCGGACGTTGACACCTAAAAATGTATGTCGAACACGATAATGGCATAGGTTTATCATTAATTAATAATTATTATAATCATTGGATCAGACACGCGTGACGCATTTAATTGCTAATATAGCTGTGTCATGTATACGTTTGGATGAAACTACAGATTCGATTTAATACGCATTTCCATTCTTACAATGCATATCGTACGTCATTAGTTATAATGCGTAAGCAGTGTGGATATGTAAGAAAGGTTAATTATGTAGATATATATATATATATATATTTGATACTACTCTTATAAAAAATATGCTCTCTTATCAAACTATTCATTTCTATGCTGGCTACAATATATTATGAAAATTATAATAAAGGACCCCCTCAATAATGAAAGCTTAGTTTACCTGTCCAAACCCGACACCCTCGGCCGCGTTGAGAACGTGAGTCACTCCGAGATATTTGAGGTACTCAACGTTGCGAGCTGCGCCTCTGAAACACACACACACACAAAACACACGATGACATCATTCACCCCAGATACGTCAAACACGTATGAAAAACATTGATTTAAACCAGATCGTCCGGACGGCTTTATCACGCCGGCCAAGTGACTTCTAAACATATCAAGTATCTACTCTGACCGGATAATCTATAAGTATGAGCCATGTAGTACAATAACTCACTCATCGCCGATGAACACGCCCGGGTAAACCTCATCGAGGTCCACACCGAACAGGTACCGGTCTCGGCCGTCAGCCTTGGCAGCAATTCCAGTCAGCTTCTCCAGGAACTCGATGCCGGCCAAACGCGTCGAAGGAGGTTTGACCTCGTTGAGGATCTGCTGCAAGGCCCTCATCCTGGCCCATATCGAAAGAAAGAAATTGTAGACGAATACAAAGTGAAACTCATTGGCGAATTTAAGCGGACGGATGAGGGCGGATGGCGTATACCACGAACATATATTTGCAATGGCTGTATAGGATCGATATCGGGTATATCGTCGACGGACCAAAGCATAGTATGCAAGTTCGTCACTTAATCTGCATGTTGATGCACCATTTCATGGCAAATACAACTGGCTGAATATATATATATATATAGATATGTATAATCGTATTGATATATATTTGATATACGCACTTGTAGTAATATAACTGCGTTTTCATAAACGCTGATATTTTAATTACATTTAAGTTAGTTGGGTTCAGGGATGCATTGATAACATATGAGGATGAAAGTGTCGGTAGTGAGTGCCACAAAAACAACTGAAACCCACCACGGTAATCATGAAAGCACACAGAAATCATGCGGGAACATTTTAACAATTATTTTACAGTTAAACTTAGAGCATTCTGGGTTAAGCTATATGTAGATAAGGCCAAATATAATCAAAATATCAACAAGGACACTGCCGGTCATTGGATGCCGGTCAAACGATGGACAACAATTAGTGATTATCACAGGAAAGTTACCTGTAACAGATTTTTTCCCTACTCGCAGTGAAGAGAATGAAACAATCGTTTGATATGAGACTTGTTAGTAACAAAGTATACATCTGCACCCATGCAAACGGTTGGAACTAACGTATGTCGTTCAGCCGATGATTAAAATTGACCCGACGTCGTATTGCAACGTAATTGTGTCCGGACACACTATAATATATAGCCGGTCCATGTAACGGCCTAGAGAGAGAAAGAGAGATGGACAGAAAGCAATTGAGAGCAGAGGCTATGTTGATCCTACATGGAGTGTTCTCTCATTATTTTGTGACTTAGAAGTGATCCACGAATTAGTGGTGGTAGTGGTTGGATATATCTGAGAGGTTCGGATTTATCTTACACATGTGCATAAAGCTGTAGCCAAGCCTCTCTAAACTACAGTGGTATGACAGTGGTTGTCCTTTCAACAAATACTTTTTTTATAGTGTTAGCTTAATTAAGATAATTAGATATATAGGTGTTCAGGGTTAGTGCCGGCGAGGGCGAGAAGCTTTGAGTAAAGAACGAGGAGACTAATCAAATGACGATTCGATCGTAAATCACCGAAGGGAAAGTATGCTCGACAAAATCCAGCTCCAGCCAGATATAAGTTGCATTAACTCTTTGAACGCCGAACTACACGAGCTACTCAACAGATTTGGCCAACTTCGCAATTTTATTCTTTACCGCTTCGTGCTCTCACCAACGGTAAGGGTATAACAGGTATCAGGAATACCGTGTACGACAAGAATCGCAAGTCTGTTTAGACAGTCGGAAGATACCCACTGAACATCAGTGATCAAATCTAGAATGTTCTTGTTTCTATTTCGGCCTTCGCCGTTGTCGACAGCTAAGAGCAGGCCTGGCCACTCGACACCACACAGACGGGTAGAATTGGAACATCGCGACGGCTGCGTTCTCCTGTAAGTTCCAGCAGAGCAAACCTCCAAGTGTCGCAAATGAATGCAGGAACAAATAATTGGACACAAGTTGCTATTCAAACAGAAGCGGCGGAGATGATATGGACTCGCTGCGTCCGTTCGCCAACAACTAAATGTCAATGGTCGACGACTGAGAGACGTTATATACGCCAGGGGATACACTACATTTTCCATAGTTTCCGTTCTTTAATACAATACTATATTCTCAAGCAATACAGACTACCGCAGTATACGCAAAAGCGAGTCCGTATGACACCTTATGCAGAAGTGTCAATACAAGCTAACATATGTAAAAAACAACTATTCGCCTGCTAGAGATTTGTGGCGTTCGAGCCTAACGCGACCGTCTAGAAGTAAATGTACTCTTGGCTTGAAGCATTGTAGTGAGCACGGGTGGACGTTAAATGTTGGCTGAGAGTCAGCCTGAAAACCTTTAGTGAGTACGGGTTATCTCCTTCGAGCCTGGTGGCCTGGTGGGTGCATTCGTGTGCGCCTGCTTCGCAATCGGAGGAATCACGTAGGTGCCCGAGTTAAATCCACACAGTTGCATTTGTAGTTAAAGGGGTCGGGAGATATTTTCTAGTATATTCTTCAGTCACACAGCACACGGTGCGCTTTACCGTATCCGCTTAGACTGAAAAACTGCCCACTCTCTGAGAGCGTTGCTGCTTATCTGCCGATTAAGTCCTTCGTCGCTTCGGATTTGTGCCCGGGAGACGTCACTTTAGGTGTCTACAGATCTAGATTCGTTCCGACGTCTCTCGTAATAATGCCATGCGATGAACGAATGTCTTATGGGAGAAGGGTTGCAGACCTCTCAGCCGCAAAGTTGAGATCTAAATTACCTAATTTCGCAACAGTGCTTACGATACGAATAGACGGTTGTACGTGTTAACCATTCCAGAGCGTGGTAGTGGTTACTCGGCAGGTCCACCACAATCATCCGAACTTTTATGGTCAAAGCGTCTATTCGTCAGGACCGTCGCTCCTCAATCTATGAGCGGCGCAGATTGAAAGGCGTTACCCAAATATCAACTGTGCTAAATGCATCGAATTGCTGGAATCGGAATAATATCGTACTACGTTGAAAAACTAAAATGTCGCCTGCTTGGTCAGCATCCGAGCTGCGTACGGTTTCGATTTAGGAACGCGCGTCTAGAACAAGCGGGCTCTGGGTTTTGCCCACGGGTCAGCTGCGAAAGTTGGCATCGAATGGGTTATTGAAATATCGCGCATCGAATCTATTACCAACTACATATTGAAATAGATGATTTCAAATGTACCTGCTGCAACTAACCCTTAAAGGACATCGAAACATTGCGTGATCGTTCAAACTTAACTTTGACACCTCGCAGACGTGCTTCAACCTAACTTTCACCGAACATCAGCGTGTATACACAATGAGTACAATATAACGATAATAAATAATACCATTGTGCAATATCAGCGACTGCTTGTCACCAATTATAAGGGCAAGAAAAACTTAGCTTCAACAAAGAAAAACCGAATCTGAAGTTGAATTAATGCGGGTTAGGCTGCGAACTGCGTAACACATGCTGCGTTGGCTGGACGCACAAGCAATTTATTGGGCGAGCAAGCCAGTGAATGGACAACATATAAGGAGATGTTAGGTGCCTTTAGTGATGAGGCGATGATCTGATGAGAGTGCGTGGTAAGGATAAAGCATGGGATGATGTATGTGAGATGGTAATCATAGATCGGAAAGCGGAACGCTGGCAAGGAGATGGGATGGAGGTCCCCGGAGGGTTTAGGGGACTCGAGGACCCCGGAGCCACCTGGACGTACTTGGGGCAGACAGCTGTGTCGACGGTCTCGCGGAACCACATGTAGACGGGCACGAAGACATTGTACAGCAGCCAGGTATGCTTAACTGACTTCCACACGCGATCCCAGATAACTCCCATCACCCCCCGAGAGCCCCGCGACTCAGCGCGGCCGCCCGATGCCGGAGGAGAGCTGATGTTGAACTGCGAAGATGGGCCGCTGACCGTTTAGCCAGCAGCCGCGATTCGCGTCACCGGGTGATTTGCTCAGCAACGTAAAATTGCTACACCGTCCCTGCCTGCGTTCGCCCTCGACTGCCGGCTTGAACGCGCGCAGAGAGGCAGTTGGACAAGGCGCGGCGACGTCGACTGGACGACGAGGTCAATTAGGAGGCCTAGCTCGTGTAACAGGGCTAATAACACAACCACGAAATGTGAACGCGCTCAGTTTGGCTTCGGAGGTCGGTGTAATAAACGCTGCTTGTTATTTTGTTGTTGTTGTCTTTTTTTCTCTTTGTTTGTCGCTTATGTCGTGGGTGTCCTGATTTCAACAGCCAACCAACCCGAATAAGTGTGTTGTGTGACTCGTCTTAGACTGTGAGGGACCCGTTCAATAAGTCGGCACACCTGCTCGCTGACATTAATGTACATGTATATTATAATGCGTATGTATGTATATATATATATATACGTATATATAATATATAGAGATTTTTATATATATAGGTATAGAATTATATATGTATAGTTATGTATTTGTGTATATATATATATATATATCCCTTTGGTGACGGTTCTCCTCGTAACTGCTCGCTGGGACAGACGGCGTTTGGCAATGCCGGTGAGACAGGGTTTGGAGAGTTAGGGTAGTATTGTTCGATTGGACGGAAACGATCAAGGTGATACCGCGCAGATTACTGCCGTTATTCGGGGAGTTAAAGGCGCCACAGTATACAGGAGAAATTCTCTACACAACGTCAAAGGCTTGTCATATGTCAATAAAATGGAACTAATACCGCCGTAACGGAATCCTTCCTCACAAATTCCTCACACGTGTGATTACAGCAATGCACAGAGGAGATAAGATCACCAATGAACGCCTTGCGTGCTCAAGTGGCAGACGATTTGCAACTAGAAGTCCACAGTTGGTGTTTTTTAATATATTCTTATCTGATATATTCTCATATATATATATATTTATATATATATATATATATATACTGTTTGTTAGTGCTGTTAATGACAACGTACGTCAAGAAGACAGTAGAGTATCGTTGGGTTCGAAGTGGTTTGTGGTTGAGTTCGTGAAATCAGCGAAGTCTTACAGTGTGGCTCGACAAAATGTCACTACGCCTCTCTCTCTCTCTCTCTCTCTCTCTCTTTTTGTTATGTTTGTTAATTTGGTTGGTTGGTTGCTGCGCCTGCTACCAGTGAATCGTGTGTATATCAATCAATCGCATCCACTTTTCTGCCCTTGTCATATGTTAGTACGTTCTCCTTTCTGCTCTTCTCGCATCAGCCTTCTCCTTCGGTCGTCGTCTTCGTCTGTTACGCCAATCGTTCTCTTTGCGAAAATCAGGTAACGAATCTCACTATGTGTCTCACTAAAGGTCCATTTTCGAGTTTGCTTTCAATTCTTCCTTTCCTTGGTTTTTTTTTCTCTCTCTCTCTCTCTCGAGCTTTTATCCGCTTGTTGACCTGCGTTTGTGTCCGGCCTCGTCGATTCAACGTTCTCGTTGATGCTTCTTAAGTGCCGCCACCTCTATTGTGTACCGCTGTGGGTATGCTTAGCTGTCACAGCGTCCGAGAGGATAAGCACTCTGACCACAAGTGTCTGTTTTTCTGGGTGAGTTTTAGTGGGTGTGTGTCTGTCTCTCTGTCTGTTTGTCTGTGCTGTCTGTGTACGTATACGCTGTCATCTGCTACATTATAGCGTATCCGTATGTCGTCTGTGTCTCAGTCTGTCGTCTGGCGGTCGGTATGGCTGGCCTTTGGACTAGCGGAACTGTGGTTGGGATCGGTGGTTCGAGGGGGGAGGGCAGGAACCGAAAGGAGTAGTCTGTTTGGTTCGTGTACGTATGCGTGGTCGTCTGCTCAGACGAATGGAGCAATGAATTGATGGGATACTCTGTGTTGGTTGTTGTTCTTGTTGTTGTTGGTGTCGTCGTCGTCGTCGTCCTAACTTCCTCAGCCTCTTAAATGGGCCAACCTCAAGCTAGATGGCGCGACTAGCGCTATTTCTTTGCGCACCCTTTACTCGAAAATCACTCGCTCAGTTAGGTTTCAATTGTTTCTGTTTCTGACAGCAGACAACCTCAGGGCAGTAGGAGCAACGGCGCAGCAGCGTGCGCTGGCAGCCGTGCTCTGTGCTCGCGTAATCCTCACAGCACGTGACTCCTGAAATGACCACAACACCAATTTAGAAGAACAGCAAAGGGGAAGGACGAATCAGAAATCAAAACAAACAGAATGACAGTGAAAGAGAGAGAGAGAGAGAAAGAGAGAGAGAGAAGGCGAAAAAGGCAGATCAAGGGAACTAGACAAGGAACGTGAGTTCGAAGGGGAGCTGGGCAAGCTATAAAAACAGAGATGACTACACGAAAGGTGCTCACACAATTTAAGTTGCATGTTTAGACAATAATAAATGTTGCTTCTTGTTTCCATCCGCTCGACTGGCGAACTTCCACACGGCATCCAACACACGCATTCAACGATAACACATGTAGCTTATACGGATGATGGTGTTAAATCCACAAAGGGTCTGTCATCGGCGAAATTATTCGCTTGTAGGCTCGTTGATCCACCTGGCTGTGCAAGGGCATAATAACAGAATGATAGTGTTTTACTATTAATCGTAATTGTAGCGTACGCGTACATGTCAGATACTCGAGTGAATACATGTCCACTTCGACATTGGTTCACTTCGTCATCACGTCGCACAGTGCGTCTGCTGCGCTGCGACGGTAAGAAGATCGGAACCACAAAAATGAAACGCGCCTTATTTGTGTGCGTGCGCTTCATAATCGGGTGATAATTCACTTGATCAGCGACCGTTACCTCCGGAAGTAAATATAACTCGGTGGTAATTACTTGATAAGAATAATAATAATAACAATAGCTGTTGCAAGTCATTAATAGCTGTGACGCGCCATCGGGGAGAATTAGCTCCGCCCGTTGGACAGTTAGAAACGTCTGCGGGTAAGCCATTAAAACCAGCCGGCGAGAATTGTCGCTCAATTTGTTCTGGCGTTGAAAGCATTGATGACGGGAACAATTGAAGGAGCCAGCGGGTACCGCTTAAATCACCACAATCCGACTAATGCACAGTCACCGCTTACGTCGTCGTTAGTGGTAATCTTATTAGATGCTGCTGTGTTTTCGTACCGGTGGTGCACTGGACCCTCATGGGCCCATTTACCTACGCACGCTTATTGAAGCAGAACTGGATTTGCATTTTGAAAGGTCATCCATACAGTACCTGGAACCTAGCCAAGCTAGTCAACGTGCGCAGGTGACCAACAAGTCTAGCGTAATCAAGGTACCAGTGCATATCGGTTACCTGTTTGTAGACACCGGGCGCAATATTGCTGTTCTGGGACACACACAAGTTTATCTTAGCTGAACTCTCCGGAATTTTCAGCCATTCGGCAGAACTACAGGGTTCGTCCAGGATCGCACTTACGGCATATATGAGTCCGCCACTATTTTCCAATGAGTGCTATTACTGCTTCCGATATTTCATTCATCGGTTATCTGGCCTTGATCCATTTCCATGCGAGTGTTAGTTGTTTTGTCGGAGTTCGCACTCCCTTGCATGTGGTTGCCACCAGCCGCCGCCTGCCTTCATGTTGATTGTTTTTGGTTACGACCGAAGATCGCCACCATGCCGGCTTGTTGTTCGGTGCTTGAGAATCGATACGCTTTGTACACACGACTAGGGTTGGCTGCCACTACTGTACCACATGGGATAATAAGATACCACAGGAAGTTTTTATAGAAAAAATTCATTACGGTCCTTAGCACGAATCGAGTCCACGCTAGCATTGACTGACGCAAGATACAAAACGCGCTACCGACTGGACTATCCCATCGACGTATTCGACAAGATTTCGACAATTCACATGACACTCCACCAATATGTTTCGGGAGAGTTTACCAGGAAAGGAAAATTCATTTAAGGTCGAAATGCCGCTCAGTTAGGCGTGAACCAGTAGCAGGTTGATTGTTTCTTTTGGGTAAATTTCTGCTCATTCTATGGCTAGGTTGATGTTAAGGATAAACACCGAAGTTATATATATATATATATGTTGCCGGGTCAGAAGGGATTTCCATTGTTAAGTAATATTTTCTATAAAGTCTCATGCGGAACTGACAAATACAGCCAATGATGGTTGTTCGGCAGGTTTAGCTTTATGATGAATCTTGTTTTATCCATGTAATTAGCCCCGCCTTATCTGTTTGGACGGGCAAATCACCACTGTGACAACGAAGTGTAGCAGGCTCTAAGAAACGAATTGATCGTTCACGAACGCCAAATCGTACGTTCGCTTTTTTGGAGCCTTGGCCCTTGAGTCTTTCGAGAATTTCCTTTCAGATTAGATTTGAATGGAGCTGAACGAAGGGTTTGTCGAGCCTGATCAATGGAATAAATCCCACGTGAGATCCGGAGATCCCCAGCGAAGGCGGCACTCTCTGCAGAAGGCCGGCCGGGAAAACTACCTCAACCATTCCTGTTTTTCCCAAGGAACTCGGGGGTTTGAGGCTTATGAGCTAGCTGTTCGCCAGCGCGCGGGAACCATTCCACACGAATTGTTCAAAGGATTACCAGCGAGAGGCATCATAGACGCTCTCGCAAATAGGGTCTTCTTGCTTCCCAAAACTCGTTTTCGACCCTCCATCAGTTCAAAGTGCCGTTTGGTTGAATCGACGCCAGAGTGACCGATCAACACACACACGCGATTTATACACATCGCACAATACAGAAAATCCACAGCTAATCTATCATTTCCATTGTAGTTATGCCATTAGTCCTGCCCCGTCAGGATGGCGAACTCAAATCGGAGTGGTGGCGGCTATGGCTACAGTTGTATACAATATTCTGGTGGCCCCTCTACAACAAGATGTCTTCCTTTCCTCTCATTGTAATGTTGTCGCCTTGATTGAAGCAGATGATATAGACATACGCCTTTCAACATGCTATTCCGAATCCATTCTTTCCCCTACTCTCTCCCTGTAGTGATGGCACTAGATATCGTAGGTGGCCAATATTATATACACAGTGGACGTGCGAATTCACATGAGTGCGCACATCGTCACCTGGACGACGAGTTACCTGCAGAATGAGTTAGGGAGGCATCTATTCGGGAAGTCGGACGACCTTGATTTTCAACGATTACACCATTACCACATACACACACACACATATTACGCGCTAATTAGTCGACGCATTATGAAGCGCATTACGTGGTCTTCTTATTAACGATGTCATATGCCCAGCCGATCATGTTATCGTCGATATTTTCTCCCTCTTCGCGTTTCCTATGGCCATCCTTGTGAAAAGCTGCCGAAATAAAGTGAATACATCCATGATGAAATTGGAAATTGTTTCGTAAATTTCACATGCTGATATGGTAGCATAATCCTCTTGAACAAAGGCTGGTTGGCTATGTTTGCACACGACGTATGCAAATGCAATGTGGCGGCGTTCACCCGTTTCGCAACAAGTACAGACATATTGTTAGCGAACTCACTCGAATTCATAGGATACTCGCCATTCGCTTCGATCAACAGGACAGAAGTGGAGAGCGTCTTCTGTTGAGTGCGGTGGGTGTCCTAGCGTTTGTCGCTCAATACGATCACGTACGGGCAGGCGTGCGCATATTGAGGACGAAATTCGATTACTACCCTTATTACAAGACATAGAAAAATCAACAATTCTCATCTCAGCTCATAAACAATCGAATAGATACTGAACATCGATCATAGCTCGCATAAACTAGAAAAAGCTTTGGCTTATGCCCTGATACTCCCCTTTCAATCTCGAATTCCGCAACTGAGCGACAAATTAGCAAAAGTCACCAAACGTAATATAAGTACAATGTTTTGTCCTCGCGACAGTAATTTGTGAACAATGAACATCAGAGTTGCTCTCTACCAGCAAAACATTAAAGCAAAGACTATGCGTTATGCCTCACTCACTGACCGCAATCGTAGCGTGCGAGCGGCTAGCACGTTTGTGCTTCGTTAATTCCTCATGGACGCTTTACATTATCACGGTCTTGTCCATTGGGCTGTTGCAAATACCCTGTATCATCATGCCAGAGAGATAGTTGCCTGCAATCAGCTAGGCGTGTATATATATATATATATATGTTGTGTACGGGAAGGTCCGAGAACAGCGTCAAACATAAACAGATGCACTCACGCAGAAGGCCCTGCCCTTTCGATGGGGACCTCTGACCGGCTCTCACAGCATGCTCTCCCAAAAGTCGAGCTCATCGTTACTTTAACGGGAGAAGGGCACCCTCTGGCGGCCGCCAGGCAAAGTATTACATTATGACATCTTCGTGAGAAGCGCTCACAGCGGCCAATTCGAGCTCTCCCACGTCCGGCACGCCCCAAGCGCTCGTCCCTTCGACGATGGGTCAGTGATAACTCGTCTATCCACCAGCAGCCACCTGAGCCCCACACTCCGACCCGGCGACGAATGAAGCCTGATGTCGTCGTCGTCAGCGATAGCCCCGCGATAGCCTCCTCCGGCCAGCTGCAAAGAACTCTGCAGCAGAAGCATCCGAACCGCCCCACATCAAAGGCAACCTTCGGTAGAAGCACATTAATGATCAAAACGTCATCGACCATCAAGAATCATCGGCACCACTGGCTGTTGCAGCGAGCATTCGCACGGGACGCGACGAGCGAACACTCTTGTATCCCATCCGCTGCGTCCGCAAAAGCAATCGTTGCATGGGTCCCATGAGAAATCTCCGTTACCATCGGCGCAAGCGCCCCCCCCCCCCCCCCGCCGCCTTCATTTTCGAAGCCCGGCTTTTATTATTCGCCAGTCCTCTCTCTCTCCCTCTCTCCTTCTGGCTGTCTTTCTCAAGCACTGAATCCTTGCGATGCATCAATGCAATTGCATTTCTCGCCACGTTCGCCGTCACTATTTGCAGGCTTCCGCTTGGACACCACCCAAGCGTCAAAGCCATCATCTGATTCTGCTATGCGGTGTGGGATTCTCCGAGGCACCGGTAACGATCTGGTAAAGGACTGGACACAAACGAAATATATATATATATATATATATACATATATATACACGTATTTTATTCGTCACGTGTTCTGCTCCACTGTTCCGTACTTTCTATTTTCTTCTATAATAGTAAATGGGACGTCAACAAAAAGACTATAGGAGAGAACGCCGTCAGAGAGGTTGAAATATCGATAGCAGTGATGTTATCATGCGCTGAGAAACGCGCTGACCGCAATATACGTGTGTGTGTGTGTGTGCCTGTGTCTGTGGTTGGGTAGGCCCCCAGGTCTGTTTAGGGCCCCTGTCCTATGGAAGCCTTACTCCTACTCAGTAAGTGCTTGTTGCTTCTGCTGCGCTGGTTCGGTCGGTTCGTTGTGGCTCGCTGGCTTGCAGGCGCGCGCTCGTTCGGTCGAGAGGAACGCTTTGGTGGGAAGTTTTCTCATTAGGGCGAGAAGAACGCTTCACCATGGCGGCGGACCATGTGGGCGGCAGAAGAACCCAGGACAATGACATTAGTTCGAGATGATATCACACTCAGTGAACAGGCGGAACGCTGACTAGAGCAGCTCTCTCTCTCAATCTCTATCTCTTTCTCTATCCAGCCGTGGGATGGGGGGGGGGGGGGGTGTTCGGCGGCCAATGAGAAGGCAACCGTTGTTGCTCTCATTAAACGGATGTCAGCGCACGCGGTACCGCCACCGCCAGCCCTACAGCCGTCGCCGCCTCTGATAACCAGCTGCTGAGTGCCAACAGCGGCAGAGTTGCAGAGATGTGCCCCCCGGAACAACTGCCCACGCCCAACAGCTGCTCTCGCAACGGAGGGAGCGATCGCTCAATCGCCCAGCCTACAGACGTCGTGTCAGTGCCGGCGCGAGTTACAATACCCCCTTCCGATGTTGAGCCTCTGTCTCAACTTTGCGTGTAGCTTGATGAGAGGAATTAGTTAAGATAAAAAGAAAAGCAAAAGAATAAGGAGCATGGACAGGACCACACGTCGAAAGGTCCTTTAAGGACACGTGTCTCATTGAATGGTTGGTGGCACAGTTTGTGTCTGTGTTGTGGCTGGGTGTGTGTGTGTGGTATATGCCGCTGTTTTGGGGACACTGGTGTAATTTCGATTAATAGAAAAGTTTGGCTACCATTTAATATTGATATGGACGATAAAGCTCTCCTTCAATTAAGCTCTTCTTCTTTAGTATCAAATTGTTTAATTGTTTCCGGGATGCTGGCTAGAGCTATTGAGCCATTAACTGGCTATCAGTATTGCACAACGATACAGCCCTTCGGCCTAGCTATCCTTGGCGGTTGTCGCCATTATCAATGGTTAGCTTTTCATAGTCGTTATCGCCTTCTTCACATGATGCAAAAATTACACAAACATTGCGTAATCGCTTAATCAGAGCTATCGGTGCTCCTATGATTGTCATTCAGTGTTCTACCTTATTCAAACTCTGTCAATCAAGCCTAATACTCCTGCGATGATCTACCCCCAATATTACATAAGGTGGAACGTAACAGTACAACATTGGGTTGGGGCTGATTTCGTTCACGTGGAAACAACGTCACTGTAGCGTTCCACGGATCGAATAACCCATTAGAAACGTGTCACAAGTGAACAAGAAAGCGCCAACAAGCTGTCGCCGAAGAGAATATAATTTGATTTATATTAATAATATAGATATATATTTTATATTCTATATTATTTAATAACCATAATCATAATATGATTATTATTATTCTCACTCATTAGCCGACTAGTTCGAACTTCCTGTGACCGCTGAGGTACCACAAGCACGGGTAATGAGGCAATTTTCGGCCTGCTCTCCTTACACATATGTCTCTCCGTTACACCGAACGGATTAGAACAAAGATCGCACAGGGGTCAAGCCCGCCCAATCTTTTCCACCCAGCCGCTTGAGCAATTATCATTATGTGTTTGTCTGTGTGTGAATGAATGAAGTTTGGTTGTCGGGACGAGCTGTTGTGTCCCGGGACGAACGTAAATAATGTACTCACTACCTCTGTCGAGCGCGTGCGACTCGCATCCATGACATCTGACCCAGCCAACGTGCAAGGGCAGATGTACGAATGTTGGATAGACTTCACCCTGTCAGTGAGTGACGTCTACCCAATATGTGTACGCACCCACCTGGACACACCTGACAGGATTTCCTGCTTGGGGACCCCGTCCCTTCAAATGGTGGAAGACCAAAGGACAATGCGCGAGTGTTTAGACAAGCAAACACAATAGTGTTTCCATTCGCTCGCCACCCGAATGATCATGTTAGACGAGCGTCACATTAAGATTATATAATGCTAGCACAATGACGCTGAGGTATTCCACTCGTGGGAGGGCCCATCGTAATCTCATAATTATGGCTTGCTTTGCTACAATCCTCCGCTACTAATAAATACTGTAGTTTATACATACATATATATATCCATATATATATAGATATATATATATATATAGTATAGCGAAGCATCGTATTCCGCTTGTGTGTGGGGCCTCTGCTCATGAGCGAGGCTTCTCGAGCGGACATTTTCACAGATCGTTCTTCAACGCCGCATCGCGCATCGTATCGCGAGCGTGATCGTTCTTCTTCGATCGCATCACTGGTAGGAATTCACTGGTAGGAATTACTGGTGGGAATCTGTAGGAAATTCTCGGCCAGATAGATAGAAATCCGATATAGATGATGAGAAATTGCTCGGATGAGCCATAAAAGTTATCTGCCACGTTTTGACTTACGTCTATTGTTGCCGTTCCCGGCGGCCCCCGCCGCATCGACCCATTTTCGACCCGGCGTGCTATTTCCCCTCGAGTCCATTAATGCGTATCTCTCGCGTCTGTAGATTAGCCTGCTCTCACGACTCGACACGCACTCGATACGTGGGTGACGGACTTGACACTGCTTGGCCGACCGGACGATTGAGCATGTACGATAACATTAGATTAACTATAATCTAATATTAATCAGCTTGTGGTAAACGTTGCCGTTTTGTCTTATTTGTCATCGAATGATAGATACACATGTGAGAATTGTACGCGCAAATTACAACAGAAATGTACAACTCAACCATTGATTATACTATCTAGCAGTCTGTGCCTGTTCGAACGGGATTTCGTTTGTCGAATCGACCTTTTTAGTGGTTAACCCGCATATCGTTGATGCTCGATTGTGATAATGCGACAGCATAACGAGTATATTGAATTTAATTTGATTCCGTCCCAATTGAAAAAACGTATATATATATATATATATATATAGATATATAATATTAACTGAAAATCGTACTAGATAGGTATTGTATGCGATATAACAATTGTCAGTTAAATATCGAACGATAAATGGTATATATATATATATATTATAGCGAAGATATAGGGTGCCATCAAATAAAAAAAACCGGATGAATCAGTGTTATATAAAACAATTAATAAGAAGGTGAACATCTGAAACACGTTCGGCGCAAAGCCCATACATTTATTCGATGCATGGGTGTATCCACACTCATGCAAATATGCGCAGAGCGGACAGAATGTATGGACAACGATCGATGAATTGGCAACAACCTTTCAATATTACCGCAGCGATGCAATATGCGTATACACGCCATCACTGTTTGTCGGTCTGTAGGTACACTGGATTCAGCTAATTACGCAACGGCCCCTGGGTGGGCAGGTCCTGGAATTTTGCTCTACTGTGTGACCGGCGTCCGTGAATACCTTCCTCGTAATTGAGTAGTGTGGCGAAATTATTTGTCTCGGCTCGAAGCGGGTGATTTCATTTCAAGGACAGACTCCCTAGCGACGAACGGCCCCAAGCGGGTGCAGGGCGTCAGGCCCGCGACGGAACGAGCGCGAACGCGGTTCCTTAGTTGCTTAATCTTGAGGGTCAAGTGAAGGCCAGTGGTATTAGAATTCTCAGCGGTTAATAGCTATATATATATATATATATATATGTTGTCTAAGCGAACGAGGGCGTCCCTCCTGGGATTCCGTTCGGGGTTTACGTTCGTGCAAGTTCGTTAACAGTCGTATTCCCAAACGGGAAATTCCCTTCCGAGAGGTTCAGATCACCGTCTTGCTCCGCCTTGGAACGCACGTAATCTACGCTCTAGGGAAGATAATCGCAATAATTGCAGGCATTTCGAAGTGAATGGATATATTGGGCCGCTTCATTCCTATTAGCAATAACAATAACCACCTTGAGGAAAATGCCATCGAACTAATAAAGGTCGTTGAGCGTCGTCGGCCGTACAGAACAAAAATACAGCTGCGAGGACAATATTGCTGTCCGGTACGGTGCTGTAGGAAGCTGCATAAATGGATACGAGTCCGCCGCAACCAATATGCTCCGGTCAGCTCAATCGTGACTTGATACACTCCAACAAAACTCGTCGGAGGTTGTCCATCAAAGGGCGTCCCCATTGAGGTGTACGTTTACATTTTCCGACGCAATGCAGTCACTGCAGTAATCCGTAGGAGACTACGGCACCCGGCTACAGAACACTAGCCGGAGCAGTTACACACCTTCCCTAGAGATCGAAGTAATGCAAAGCGTGCCGACTCCCGGGGCGAGATGGACTCTCAGCAGAAAATGGTGCTTTTAGCAGGTGGAGGCGTTTTGTCGTCCACGTCGATCCTCCTGTACTGGATTGACCCACTATTATGGAGATTGCCCCTGCTGGTGTCCGTGCATTTGGAGGAAATTTCCTTCCTCCAAAAAACAAAAGCCTTCCTTGTTGCCCACCAAACGTCTAACTGGTCCCGCCCGTTAAGTTGTTGTCTGTACCAGTACAAGCCTCAAACAGTCGACACCTTTTAGCATTTACAGCCATTAGCCATTCTGGATCTGCAGTCCCGTTTATCGCGCTGTGATAATAACTACGCGTCTAACCCATAAATACATGTGTATGTACCTATCCAATGGGCATTCAAGCACAAACGTTTGCTTTGTGTGCCAGAGAGAAACACCGTGGCTGCGGCGAACTCGTTGGCCCACCTGGGTCGGCCGAACGGCCGGCCGGGGGTCAGTTGGTGGCTCGGTTCGCGCCCCATGGAGCCGCATGAACTTGCGCGTGCGTGCCGTACAAACCGCAAAACATCCATACGGAAGTTGCTGTTGCCAGAACGAACGCTGTTCGCGTGGCACTCCAAGGCGTAGTTAGCCGGTGGGCAGGGTGAAGACGTCCTGCACTCAAAGCTCGTCTTGCGTGCCTCCTCGTAAAACTGAAACTGTTCCGCGCAGCGGGTATGCAGAAGTACGATGACGGTAGCTCCGCATTACTAAGCTGTCTGCCAGGGGGTGAGCTCCCGTACAAAGATTGCATTTACTGCGGACCAGCGGCCTGAGCGACATCCCACGGCGTTCCGACGGCCGAACGTCAGGCGAACCGCCGCAGAATGGAAAATTGGTGACGGCACGCGTGGGACCTCGTGCAGATGTGCTTCGCCCCGCCGCCCCCACCCCCACAAGAGCATTCGCTTAACCGCGACCGAGTTCGTGTTCAACGAGACGTCGCCTCGGGACTGCTTGCTTTGCGAGCTGTAAGGCGGAAGACAACGGTCTCGTAACACTTGAGGAACACCTTCGTGTAAAATGAACGTCGGTGAATCCGATGGTGGTTGGATGGCGGCGTACCATGATGGCTAATTATGGCCTAAGTCGAATGAAGATTATCTTTTGGGGACCATACTCAGGCAATGCCTACGACGCAGTGGGACCTCTGATCTCCTTGTGGTCCCACACCACGCCAATCGACTACATCGTCGGTCTGCGACAGCCCGTCGAGAGGGGCGAATCGAGCCGCACCGATCTTGTCACGAAACGAAAACAAGACGAGTAAGCATCGATAATATATAATATCGGCATCGTCCGTTCGTCGACGCGGTGTCGAGGGGCACACCGGCCAAAACATCGAATCTGCTAAGGGTCAGCTGTCCATCGTGGCATACGCTGAGCAATATCGCCCCCTATCGTTGCTGCTGGGAAGTGACGCTCAGTCGCGAGCAGCACTAAAGTCGAACAGTGACAGACGTCAGGATACTTAACACCATCGATCCGATATCAACCACTAAGAGAACGAATAGGTTCAATCGTCCATATGAAAGCTGTCTTCTTCCTTAAAGAGCCGTCCCCCCCTATTATAATCATCTATGCAACGTCAACGCATTTGGACCATGGCCTTGCAGAAATTATCCCGACTTCAGTCATCGGGTCTCTCCGCTCTTTGGGCCTCTCGATCGTATCTCAACCAAATGCGCTTTTGCATCACTTGCATTACCATTACGTGTGCACGATTTAGGTGGGTAGATGCTGCAGTCGGCGGGCAGACCTATCGGATGAGTGTAATCCACAGTTTGATGACACGTGTACGACGATGCGTACCGATGTGTGGGCAAAAATGGAGCGAATCCTGGACATCTGTCCTCGTCTGTCTCATCCGCTACTAAGAGTGATTAACACCTAACCATATGTGTGGCAGCGAAAGCAGCGGGTCGCAACAAAGCGATCGCAGGGTACCTGCGATGCGATTGTGCTAGCTATTACAGTCGACATCAACATGATGGAGAGACCCTTTGACCTATTAGAACCATTTTGGACTCTTGTTGGTATTGTATCAGTATAGGCCATACCTTGGAGGTAGCGTTTCGATATGGCATTTTGCTTACGCATCCAAATGGACACTAGTAGTATATATATGTGTATATATATATATATATATGCGAAAGCGGTACCGTGGACGTTAAATGTTGGCTGAGAGTCAGCCCGAAAAAGTTTTTTATATATATATATATATATATATATATATATATATATATATATATATATATATATATATATATATATATATATATATATATATATATATATATATATATATATATATAGGTGTATCAAGAATTTAGTTAAACCATTTTAGTGATGTCGGTTGTTGTACCTAGGTTGTTTAGCAAATATATATTTGATTTTTATAGGAAAGTTGCGCAACTCTGGCCAAAATTGGACAGTTCACAAGGTAGCTGACTTCTCTGGAATTTTCTCTCTCTCAGGCTCTATCTTCTGAAAATCTGTCCATTTAGGTAGGGCAGTGCATGCTAAACCAAAAGAGGGCTGAAAGCAAACCACAAAAAGTTACCTCAGAGAACATCACTCTTTAGTGAAAACCTTGGCGCGCTGGCGTTAGGATTCTGGGCAATAGTGCCGTCAAAACCTTTGAAAAGCTCTGGAGATCGAGTGTTGATTTGTCAGTCATTCTGTATCACTATGTCCATTTGCTTCAATTGCAATTTATAATAATAATAATAATAATAATAATAATAATAATTAGTGCTCATTATCAGCATCTTTACAATTCCGGTGAGTTTAATTTCTCGTGCCCCCCAGGCAATGCAATGTTTTTCGTACAAATTTTCAAAACGATTTTCGAACTTCTGCCTCGAAATCAAATTTCGAGAAATGTCTGACAGGAGAAGGGCTGGTGGTCCTTTCAGCCAGAGACGAGTAATCAACACTTTTGCAGTTTCTATCGCACCAAAAACATCCATCAGGGATATGTATTTTATATGATATATTCCTTGACCCCTAGGGCTAGGCCCGAGAAGTAACTGTTCGCCCCATCGTATACATATACGAATAAGAGTTTCTGATATCATCAAGAGACCTCTCCTTTGGGCAGAAATAATGATTTTTTACAACCTTATCAATGGCGGATAGCGAAGGAACAACGTCATGAGGAGCGGCAAATACGCATTTCACTGTCGCCTTCATCGCTGTCGCGACCCAGATGACTCGACAGGCGCTTACACGGGAATACCTTGGCGGTGGTGTCCAGGTCCGACATTGGCCTTAGCGCTTCGTATGGGGCAGCATCAAGCACTCGTCTACAAGCTGCTCGACAGGCAACGGAGTGTTGTTGTATTCGGCGGAATAAATAAGTAGATGCAATTAAAAGTTGCGCACGTTGACGTTAAAAACATAGCCTGTTAGCTCGTTAAGCTCTTGTGATGAGCTCCGAGAGGTAGTCCCGAGGTGCAGTGGGTACTCGACGGTCGCGAGCAGTCGCAGGCCGGACACCAACCAGCCAGTCGCGATGCCGATACCAGCCCAAGCCCTGTCCTACGCCAGGGAGTGAGCGGACCTGCCTCCCTCTCAGCGTATGGATCCGGGTTCGCGGATCCCGGTATGGGACGAGCCGCGCGGGGGAGGCGATGCATTCGCGACGGCAGGAATAGAGGTGCTCGTTAAAAAGGATCTCCGTAACGGCTGTCGTTGGGAGTGCGCTTGGACAGCGAGCGAGCGAGCTAGAGCGAGAACGATAGAGGTACCCCGTTCGTAGTATCATATGTTATTACTTTACGGACGAATGGGCGGATCCCTACCCAATCTCTTATTTATAAGCCAACTTGACGCAATAACAAGTGTCGTCGTCGTCGTCGACGACCATCCACTGACTTTCGAGATATGGCCTATTCGACTAGCTACCCCCGTGTCCAGCTGCTATCTGCTGTCGTATATGGTCATTTATTTTTTAACTGGACATGTATTACTATACTCGTATAAGGTCGGGCATCAATGAACGTGCTGGCAGCGGCGTATGAGCTCGTTTGATGGACATCTCCTGGGCTGTTAGAAGCTGAGCAGGAAAACTTTTTCGTGGCTAACCTTCAGCTGTCTCTACACGTTGGCAGGCCGCCTCGTAGCATTGCTTCAGAGACCTGGCAGAAGAGAAGGCTCATGCGAGCAATTGTAGTGTTGAGATTATTCATCGTTTTTTGTTTCTTTCTTGCTTCTATTAGCCTAACCCGACCAATCGCTCGTACCAGACCTATCCGGGCTGTCTGTCCAACAAACGTACGCGACCGCATGGCAATACAAATCATATGCCAGCTAGCCACGATTTCCGCAGATTGAATCAACGATCACTATTCATTGTGCTGTTCGAGCTCTCCGTGACCTACCGCACCTCCTAATTCAAAATCGCTTCTGGGTTTAGTCAGTAGGAGTCTGACACTACTAGGCAAATACCTTAGTGTGAGGCCTGGTGTCCATGCAGGATTTACCTTTAACCTTTTAAAAAAATGACCTACCGCACCTCAGACGATGCTCGGGCCACACTGCCACACCAGTAGCAACATCGATCATCCCGTTGTTTTTTAGTGATCAGCGGTACCACTCCTTGTATTTCTAATTGACAGTTAAAAATTATGGCATGTCCCTTGAGATAATTCCCTCCCAGGAATCCCAACAGAATGAAGTCTAATTCACGTTTTTACGTGCAGGCTCCCAAAGCTAAATGGTACTGCTAATATTTAGTACACTAGTAATTTAAGAAGACTTTCAGACGAATTGATATTTCACCCTTCACGCAATGCAATACCAAGATCTGGTTTATGAACGAAACTGCATTTCTGTACAACGCTTAAATGTTCTCGATATGTCACCAGGTCGCGGGACTCGAATCTGCGTCCTACGACATTTTACAGTCAGATACTTACCAGAACATATTATAATACTATTCTTAATCACCACTACGTTTACAATGTCTTGATTCTATTCTAAATCTTCATTGAATCGGACTTTCCTCAATCACGCAGGTGTTAAGGAAGTTCCGTAACGATCAATTCGTCACATATATCGATTTTACCTCTCATATTCTGTGCTGGATATTCACTTCCGAGACGGTGGTACCACTACATGTATATTAGTGTCCGTGTACTATTATCGGCCATCTTAATTTCTGCAGCGATTTGACACGCATTGTGAATGAAACTTCAACTACAATCCCATACTTATGATAAAGGTGACCAAATACAATTGGTTCTATTCGACTGATTCGGAGCATATGGAAGTCGAAACTATATTTTCCCTACATATGCAGCAGCTGAAGAAGACCATACGTTCCAACGTGGCCCTTACTTATGTACCAAGATTTATTAAACAAATAAACACATTATTCCTGCATAATCAAACTAATCAACATTGCACTTTCCTCATTATTTCCCGTAGACCATCGATCGTTTTTATTAATTCATAAATCTATTATTAGCGTTGACTGGGTTGGTTGACAAGTGCTACTGCGAGTTACCTATATGTCTGGGGGCAATGTAAGCGATCAAGGTTCCAGGCTTTACAACAAGAAACAACTACAGACAGGTGCAACAGGTTGTTACCTAGAACTTCGCCAATGGGCTCAACGTTGAGTCCTGGGTCGCTCTAACATTATGCTGTCCATACTGCCTTGTGGCATACAGAGATAGCATTTATTGCTCGAAAGAAAACTTATCCTCAAGTGCCCTCTTCTCTTCGATTTCATCCGCGAGAAAATTCAGTTTGCTTTTCGCAAAAATAACTCGGTCTATTCGAAGTCTCTTGACCGATGTATACGTCGAATTTGATCAGGTCCCACCTGAGGAAAGCACAGCTGGTTTAGCTATGCGGGTGGGCAGATCGGCGGAACAAATGAAGCCTGCAGGCCTGAATGTACAGCTGCTGCTGTTTATACATTTGCGACGTCAGAGCTTCAGAGGATGCAGCATTATTTACAGCAAGAGTACTCGAGTGGACTCAGTGTGACTTGTGCTTTATTTGTATACTAGCTTTATTAACTTGACTTACATTACACCCGCTTAGTATTATGCATGGCTGCTATCAATTCGCATTTGAATACCGTAGCATTGCACATGATATATATCCCGATGTGCTCGTGTTAGTACACTTATCGGATATATGAACGGGTCTGCTCTTTGGGCGTGGCGTTTTCTCCCAAGTTTTTATTACGAAATATAATAACACACAGGTATGGGGCGCTGCTCAAAATAAATTTGTGTTATTTTGTTTCAGGTATTCCAGCCTTGTCGACATTCAGCGCTCGCTGTCGTTGACGAAAGCCAAGCGAAACGAGGCCTCGAACGGCGACAGACATCTTCTACAGCTGAAGTCCTCGTCTTGCCTATCTCATGCTGGATTCGTTTTTCGTTTTTACAGGCCAAGTGCCCTCAGTATATGCTACGTCGCATTAGCTACCTGTATTGTTGGCATAGACAATAGCGGACTCGGTGATAATGCAAACTTTCGAGGTCACTCGATCCACGAATTCGAAATGACAGCCCCGGCAATAAAAATCGAGAAAGTAACGAACGGTATATTCAATGTTCTGCTATGGTCTATATATATTATACATATATATATATATATATATATATAGGGACAGTACGAATTTTCCCATCGGAAGCTGTTGTAGACTTCGTTGAGTTTTCGCTGTTGGCCATGACACCACCTTGGTCATTGGCTTGAGCGAATAAAATATGTTATTTTAAAGGAAAAGCCCCTTTCTTTAGGGCCTCTCTTTCCCGCCACCGAATGCGCCTCGAAGTATTTTTGCTGGTCGACTTAATTGGAACTCTTTTAAGACACTGTCTTTGTGTGCGATTACTTGTTTGGAGATGATCTCGTTTTGAGGTGGCACCCAGAAACCATGTGAAGCCATTGGCACGTGATAGACACACACGTTTCGCTTATGCAAAGAACCATTAGACGCCTGACATCACACGATGATGCATTCTCGTAAGCTTGTTGCTTCCCTCCTAGTCGGAGTATCGACATAGCGCGCAGCAAAGCGTTTCCTCAACGGGTCGTTATCGATCGCTTGCGAAGAGGCCTCGAAGCGACCCGCTTTCCAAAGGATTTCCTCGTATGAACGTCATTTTATTACACACTATAGTTTTTGTCTTGTTTTTTAAGAGGTTAAAGGTAAATCCTGCATGGACACCAGGCCTCACACTAAGGTATTTTCCTGGTAGTGTCAGACTCTTACTGACTAAACCCAGAGCCGATTTTAACTTGGGACACTGACCGGGTCTGTCAAAGTATTACTTCAGTCAGTGCCTTGCGCCAGTTCGTATACATAAGACAGTTATAGTTCTGTAGGTCTTTGTCAAATGTCGAGCCCGGTGGCGTGGTGACGCGTTCGTGTGTGCGTCTTGCATTCGGAGGAGACACGAAGATGAACGGGTTCAATCCCCCCCATTGGACATTTGCATTTAAAGGGGTCCGTCCTATGGAGCAATGCCGAAAGTAGTTGTACCGTGGACGTTAAATGTTTAAGGCTGTAAGTCAGGCCGGAAACATTTACTAGATCTCTGTCGAATCCATTGTCTGATACCGTTCAATATAACAGTATACGATAGCTATCGTTCGGCAGCCACTCGAAATCATGGACAAAAACCCTGTCCGTTTCTGATTCCCAAGATGTTACTCCATGTTATTATGCGATGAATGGTCCATAGGACAACTCACTGGAATGACGTCTTATCTCGACGAGTTTCGCTTATATAATGCAATCATCTTAAGAGCAATAACAACAGCATTAGCAACCTACTGGGGTTGAAAATGCACCCAGACGAGTCTACCTTGCCATCATTTGAATATTTACATAACAGGACAGCCAGGCTCACCCATCACACACAGACAGGCGCCGACACCTGCGAACCAGAAGCATTTATTCTACTATGCGGCTAATGGGCATTCTGATCAACATCCATCATTCCTTCGGGAAGTGAAGCTTCATAATGGTAATATATATATCAGACCCTTGATTGACTAAATTGATTGCCTGCTCTGCTATTGCTCCCCTCCCCCTTCCAGACCTTTGTCAGCCTCAACTTACATTTGATCAGACAGAGCGCAATTCCACGTGAGACAAACGACACGGGACTGTGGTCGTCTCGACGCGTATGACGGTGCGTACACGCGAGTGGGTGTGAATCCTCACTAAATTCGTCGAACTCCAACATCCAACGAGGCGACACTTGCTCTTGATGTATATTCTATTTGTGCAGCGATCTTCTCTCTCTCTCTCCGTCTCTCTCTTTATAGATGTACTATACACAATCGCGGCGTGTGCACTATTAGCGACATTTGCCCCTGACTAGAATTTATGAAGGGGCTTTATGCAGCTGCAGTGACCGCCGTCAACCCAGCCGACAATTCGTGTGCGAACACCTGTTGAATCCCCGTGGAGCTACGAGGAGACACGCATTGAAATGAGAGATACTTCCTCAGTGTCATCAGCGCACAGCACAGCAGCGATCTCGATCAACTGGCAGACTACAACGGTAGACTACACCAGGCGCACAGGCGTGTTTGTGAGGGCAAAAAGAGAGGGTGGATGCAACCGTGCCTCTATGGGCGATTTCACATGTGGTGACAATCGGGCAGACGCACTCGTCACCGCACCGCACAGAACGGTCACGTCGCGGCTTATGTCAGCCAGGTGACAATCTCTCCCGTTCGCCTACCACCGTGTGCCTCGTTCGGGCTGCTTTCAGCGACGATATGCTGGCTGACGGCTGGATCTTCGTTCAGATGCGCCCCATGTACTGACAAAACGTCGGAATTGACAATGACGAACTCGCGGTATACACTCTCTGTAGCCGTTGCCGGGCGTGTGGGGCACGCGTAAATAAATTCATCGCATGAAAATCCACTGCGGTATATTCCGACTTACCTCCGTGCGGAATGAATAGCTCACTCCAAATACTAGACAAGGGTGTAAGCTTGCTGCTGTGGTTGGCAGTCGCGCGCACGACGCTCGGGTTGCTGACGTAAAAAATCAAGTCTACAAGAGAGTCAGCCTGTATAGCTCCATTCGCCGGCAGCGCCAATACGGCCAGCTATTAGTTACCTGCTACAGTGCGGCCAAGTATAATTCTCGTTCTGGTCACTGTCGAGCCGGCTCTCGACGTTACGCTATAGATTCACGCTAACTGCAGATTGCCACGTTTTTTCAATCAACGTCAAAGAGTCCGTCGCGTAGCTTCGTCTCCACCGCCTATTAGTGGCGTGTTACAGCAGATTCTGCATTGAGCAAATCACACTGTTTACCCAACTCTCACTTTCATCGCTCACTGAACGTCAAACATCGCCAGTTTTGCCTGCTTTAGTGTTTGCCTTCAATACGTCTACAATCGTCGGCGTTGGTGCCATTGACGATCCTGCTGTTGTCGCCGTCGCCGCCGCCACCACCACCGACAGCCGTGAACGTGTCCGTACAGGAGAGAAAGAGCGAGGATCAATTGAGCTGAGAATGACCGTACTCTGCATTGACACAAGCTCGTCGTGTCCCTTGCTCAACTGAGATCGGGCGAGAGTTTCGGGCCGAGGCGTCCGTGTGTCTGTGTGCACGTGTGTATGTATGTGTGCGCGTCAGGTGAACTCAGCTGTTTGATAGCGCGACATCGCCCACCGACGGCGAATCTTGTTCCAACGTCACCGCGAAACGCGTTGGCTAAGCCAGGCCGGGCAATAAGAAAGAGAGAGAGAGAGAGAGAGAGAGAGAGAGAGAGAGAGAGACTACAACCGTCCACAGCACCAGGACCAATGCCACCAACGATGGCGACGCCGGCGCCGAAAGGACTCCGCTATAATCGTCACTCGAACCGGTATTGTCCCAGGCCCCGCTGCCGCAGCAGCAGCAGCGGTGCCAATACCTGTTGCGTAGCTACCCCACAAAGCGAATGATGCAGCATCGAGGGCTCGCCTCGTCCGTCGCGTAGACTGTCTGGTCAATTGTGGTTTCGGTGGCGCGACACGGCTCTCCCACCAACGCGGTATTACTCGCTGTCCACCTCTATGTCAGTGTAACATTTGGAACTGACCGCTTCGTCCCAGTTTGCCTGCGGCAAGCTTTTTACCATAGGTCTCAGCAGTGATTGTGACTGTTGCTCGTGATGTCGCCTTACGCCAGCCGACACTCGATACGCTGCCGTCAGCCGATGAAGGAAGTGTCAACAAGGTGCTCAGAAGGGTTAGTTCACGGGACACACAAAGCGACTCACGCAGTTCGACGAGATGGCATCGTGTCATGGGTATCCTGCTTTGCGCCTCCGTCTGCTTCTTGTCTCGGCAACACACAGTTGTACGATAACGAACTCACTGCTCAGGTCTCGTGTGGTCAACGTTGTCAAGTCGGATTTAACCAATTTGGTTTATGCTGGCCAGTTCGCCATAGCCTACGCCCCCTATTGCTAATTGAGCGGCGCCGCCAAACGTCAGCAGCTACAACAGCCGATTGGTCAGAGGATAACAAAAGCTCACATACACACACACACACACTGAATCCTATAGCAAATATCGTCTGAGGCTGTACCCAGGATTTTTTCTCTATTTGTTTATAATCGGCTCATCCACTCCGCTCGAGCGACAGTCCACGACTTTCCTCACCGCGAGCGGCCGTCAAGCTTGCCGAAAGACATATTCAGTTTTTGACATTAGCAGCAGAGTAACACTCGTGGCAAGCCCTTCTGCTGCTGGTTCGAAGATGTCGTCGACGACCGCCGATCGCGCCAGCCACGAAAGATGATGTTCGCTGTTCAACAATATCAACAACAACAACAGCAGCAGCAGCAGCAGCAGCGATTGCAGGGGACAAAGCGCTCACCGTCGCTAGCAGCACTCGCAACACCGGCCGATGGACCGAGCGGGCAGCCGAAGAGCCTCTGCTAGTGGCCGTAGTGGTGGTAATAAGTAGAACGCTAACACAGAGCATGCGCCCGGTGGAAAGAGGTGACGCCGCCGCCGATGACTATACAACACGAAGGAGAGGGCCAGGAGTCGGTCGGTCGGTGGGTCCGTTCTCGCAGCGAGGTCTCGGAGAAAGGGGAATGCCCGCCAAAACCGTTCAACGCATAGGAAGCAGCCAGCCATTGGAAGCCGTGCCACAGGGTGTGCGGCAGCGTCCGCAGCAGCAGATGAGCACGACCGAGGTAGAAACTGAGCGCCCATCTCGGCGTATTCCACGAACGAGTATCCATCCGCCTCCGCGAATGAACAGAACTGTCCCGCAGGAGAGTTAGCCACAATGACTCTGGAGGGCGCTAATGGGGGAAGGACCCCGTGGACATCCACTGTTTCTCATGTATAATATCATACATACGATGCACTCGTACTGTGACATCGGGTAGCCAGAAGTCCTCGCACGGCCAGCTGGTGATAGTGTTGCTTCATATTTAACCACATGATATAAATACGATGCGGTGTAACGTCAACATATTTATGGTAAATGCGCACGCATCTTGAATAGTCACAGCATGTATGTACATCGTAAGCGAGGAATGGGTTGACTGTGCGCAGAGAACGAATGCCTTTAGTAGTAACAATAGTCGAAAATGTCTTTTTCAAATGATTTTCTACGTTTCCTGCTCTGTATTAATGGGTGAGTTAATCTTCACGTTGATCGAAGTCGGCGACAAGGTCAGCCAGCTTCTATTTACCTATCGATCAACGTGTTGGTGCGAACTCGGAACGGCCCCGGGAGTGTGGGCGCACTAATCGTCAATATGTATGCGATAACTAGCGGTTCTGAAATGATTTCGGTCAGAAGCGAACAGCGCTGTAACTATTCCTTGATAGAGTGCCACCGCTGTCCCGCACATGAATTAACCACTCATCATTGTTCAACTCAGCGCAACTTTCGTAATAATGTACAGTCGCAGTTGTCTATCGATATTATCCAGATGATGATCGATATTCTCATCAAATACACTCAGTGGCGGAGACACTTTTACTGAAGGCAAAACAAGGCATGTTTCACATAAAGTCTGCAGTCTTAATTCCAAATTAAGACTCCTCTCTTGTCAACTGCAGAGTGAAAACCTAACAGACGTCCAAGGTTATGACACACATAGGAGGTAAGGTCAGCAAGAAGTTGTTGTCTTTAGCTGTTGCGTTCTCACCGCACAGACAGTATCCAGCTGGAACAAGCTGAGCTACAACAGCGGACTCTGTATAATCGGTGTAAAGTTGCAATGCAGCTCTTGTGGTATCGCTGTACATTTCACAATTCGCACGTTGGCTACCTACAACGCGAACGATATTGGGTAGAAAGTGGCGTGGCCGGAGAATCTTACAAACCTGTCGATTCGGTTCTGATTTACGAACTCGCCAGGAGCAAGCAGATAATAACGCTGGACCCATTGTGGAATCATCTGCGCGATTGAGACACACTACGAGAACTTGAGCATTGTATTGATTGGCTGCGGTTTCATCGATAAAGAACGATTAAAATTTGAATTTGAAGCGAATCCCTTTCAAGTGACAGCTATCGCCGGAAGTTCGTTGTAGATACAGTTGTCTATATCCGTATAACGATGATAATTTGCTGCCCGAGAAAGCCTCGGCCTTTTCGTTACGCATGCTCGGATTCAGCTTGCGGATTAGATTCTCCTCGCGTTTTGAAGCACATGCTAATTAGACATATTGAATTCATGCAATGGCTGAAAGATGGCTTCAGTGTACTGCATGTCCACTTGTGTTTCTCTAGCTCGCGATTAGCTGTGCGGACACAGCTTGCCATGCGCAGCTGAGCAGATGATTAGTACTACGAGTCTCATATATATCTACTTTAATACAGAGATACCAACAACATGAGGTACAGCGAAGGCTGACAATGGGTTGAAGTTTTCTACAAAGATCGGTCTCGCCCAATCTCTTTGTCGTAGAGCTAGCTATGCTGTAGGATACAATTCATTCTCTGCTCCGTTTGTCCCCGGTTCATGCGTTAGCCTCTACGAGGTTCCATCAGACCGGCTTCTTCGAGCCGGGTCGCAATTGCTCAGTGATCATATTGCCATATCGTGAACGACTCAAATGAGTAGAATTGGCCAATCAGCAACAAGTCGTGGGAATCACTCACTTACAGAGCTCCGGACCCTGCGACTACGCGACGGCAATATGGGTGTCTATAATCACCCATGGTTGCTTGGTGTCCAGCACAGCAAAGTTGGTTGCCAGGGTCCCACTTGTCTCCCTCATACCTGGCAGATCTTGCGGTGAGAGGGACAGCTCGCCCAGGATACGTTTCCGGAGTGGGCTTCACGTTCTATAGAATATATATATATATGTATATATACCCGCGAGCTGCTGGCACTGTTGACTTTGCTGTGATCGATCCGTGTGTTCGTCTCGTTCATAATGAAGCCGATGAGTTAGTCGCGAGTGGTAAGAGATGATTGCCGTTATTGTCACGTCGCTCGCGATATCCCAAATGACGATGTATACGAAACGATATCCAGATCGGTTTGCGTTCGATCCACACATTGACCCGCCGAAGAGCGTGCACTGGATATCGTATTGTTTGGTGGGGCAGGTATTCAAAAGATGATACGCAGATACTGAGATGAGCGATGTCCTGTTGCATTTCCGCGTTGTTGTAGTATAACAATAATAATAATAATTGTGTAATACTAGGATGAATCGGTCTCTGACTAAGCGTCACTATTGGCGAACTGAACAGTCCCCATCGAAGAATACATATCAATGACAAAACAGTTGTATCGTTAAGTGAAATTCGACATAAAGTGGGTGGTTTTTTTGGGCTGGGACTACCTGTGTGTTACTTCGGACAGTGGCGTGCAGCGAACCCTTCGAAAGTGGACCCGCCAGGCCCGAGCTTCAGACACCAAGGCGCGACTCCAGCTCACACTGAATTATCAAATATTCATCACTATTATGAACTGGCGAATCCGTAGTGGAACACGGTGCTCAGCCTAATTTTCTTATGTGATTCAGCTTACGACACGAAGGAAATCATTCAGGAAGCTATGGCCTGTGATGAAAGCTCATGTTGCCACAGGACCAGAGCCTCGCGGAATCGAATAAACTCTATTGCAAAATACGCGTTGCGCATTTTCTAGAGACGAGTTGAACTAACGACTTCTTCTTAAACTTATATGTGGCAGTTCTTAAAACTGTCTCGTACTTCTAAATAATTCCTTAGATTTATAAGAGATCTCCGATTTTTTTTTTAGAAAATAAATCTCCGAAGACTCATAGCTCGTTTCTTTTTCTCTAGCAATGTCTTCATGAACTGTTCGATAATAGCGAAATTGTTGGACGCAATACAGGACTGGTCATTCACCACCTGTAGATTAATGTAACAAAAGTACGTATATACCTTATTCAAATGCGCAAGTTCAATCGGACCCACTCTAATCTTACTTGCGATAGCCCGTTTTTCTGTGATACCAACATCGATCCATCTGTGCCGCTAAACTACGGGAGTATAAACAAACATATTGCTATTTATTTGACAAAAGTACTGCTGAATGGGAACAGTGCTTGATATACTATATTTTGTATGTACATATTTTTTTATAACCTGCGACGTCGCGAAGAGGATTTTAGACGCATGACATTTACTCAGGTAGAATTCCAGATTGTTTACCTGTCTTTATCTGCCATCCCGTATATCATTCAGCTAGTCAGACTGGCATCTGAGGTACAGAGTAAGCTACGGATTGCACTTACAAGAAAATAGTAAAAACTTAAGTAATATCTGATGATAAAATCCAAGCTTCAGGAGACACTCAGCAGTACAATAGGACATGCAAAATACGCGAGATGTAACATATGCGCGCTAAGATTGATTGACCTAATTTGTTAATTGCTATACGTACGCTGAAAGTAGGTGGGTTTCAGCTCTGGGGCTGTTCATTGCAAATATACACGGCGGGTTGTATATATATATATATATATATATATATACAGCACCCTAATAACGCAGGAATAGATCAAATAACAATAATCATGCAAACGAATTAATAAATGCGATTTTTTAAATAAAATTAAACTCGTTTCTGCTAGCTTTACTATTTAGGTAATAGAAACAATTAATATTCAATTTAAAAAGCTAAAAAATTATATTAAAGGTTCTACGTAGAATTGCTATTTTTGTTGTGGCTATTTTGTTGTGGAGGATGCACACATCACAACGCAGCTCTCGGAGATGCCGTAGTATCGCACGGATATAACAGCGTATCACTTTGCTCAGATCGAGTTCAAGGTTGGGGATAGCCGAAGGACATCCTTTCAATGTAGCGCAGCGCATGTCTAACAGGTAATCATATGACCTGAATATTGATAAGGCAAGATGCACGTATATGCGTTGGGAAGAGTATTTTATTAAACATGTTTATTTTATAAAAACAAAAACGTATTCAATATAAGTACCGCTACGCCAGGATATAGCTGCAGTCCAGAATCAAGCAAAATTCAAAACAGGCACTCATAGCAGCAGCCACACTCTTCAGCCTAGCTGGGTAGACCCGCAAAGGCATCACCGATGGGCCTGTGCCTAGTACCGCCTTGAAGGGTACAACGCTTCGGAGCGCTCCGGCATCGGCCATGCCCATCGGGTTTTCATACGTGTTTTTCTCTCTCGGTGTGCTAATGGACATGCCAAATATCAGCTCGAATCCATCGGACGAGTAGAGAAAACGAACGGCGGACGCGTTTCCTCTCTGTCACGTTCTAGCGATTATGTTTTTTGCCAATCCAGAATTTTCCGCGATAACAGTCGCTCCTCCAGGCGGTGGTGGCGGCCAATTGGTTTGCCTTCGCTGCCGCATGCAGAACGGGCGGCTGCAATTTCAAGCAGGGGAAAACTAACAGAACATTTGCTTCGAATCACTGCGCGTTCGAATCGCATGGGCTGGTCCGTTTTAGCGTTCGCTAAAAAAACAAACCAACGTCTGTGTACGATTCCAACTGCAATACGTCGTAACGGGTAGGATCCTCGGCGTACATGCAGAGCACATATTGGACATATGGCTGTAGCAGCAACGAGCAACGCGGCTGTGGGGATATGATGGTTATCGTCTTTGACCGCCACCGCCGCCGCCGCCATGAAGATGACTTCAACGGGGTCAGCACATTATCTTACGTAAAATATTCGCCTGTCGTCCCTCGGCGGGGGAGGGGCGGCGAAGAGCCGCGTTTTTTGCGGACTATCTCTAAATCTCCTTTGTGCTATCACTTCGCATTGTTTCTCTATAGCCAGCTCGCTTCGTCTCTACGAGTCCCTGTCTCACTCGGTGCCGGCATCTCCATTTCCGTTCATATTTTAACGATGCCAGGCTACCACGACGATGGCTAGGGGGGGGGGTCGTTGGCTGGTACAGCTCCCGGACTGCATGTGTGTGTGAGCGATGAAAAACCCTTCTCCTAGCTGCTCTGGCCAAGGAAGCACGGCTCTCGACAACGATGATCGCCGCGTGGTAGCCGTGAAAGATCCCACTCGGGCCGAGGAGCAGCGGCCACGACAGACCCTCGGGGAGCCGGGGCCCTTCCGGGGTTCGAGTCAGATCCTGCAACGGCCGGGTGAAGTGGGCCACTCGAGACGGCTGGAAGAGTGAGTTTAGCGGAGCTGAGAACTAGAAAACCGAAACTAGTTCTCTCTCTATCTCTCTCTCTCTCTCTCTGTGCTTCTCTTCTCCCTAGCCACGGCAGTGAGACGATACCCCCAGCGGAAAACGGGTTTTCGTTAGACAGACAAGGAAAAGTGCGTAGCGCAGGATACGGACGAGGCTGCGAACGTGAGAGAGTGCGGGGAGAGGCTAGACGCACCCGAGAATAGACTTGAACGGCCGTCTAACGGCGGTGGCACGAATGCTGCTGCTGCTGCTGCTGCCGCCGCCAGAGCCCGACTCGTGAGGGTTGTGGCAGTCGTCGGCGTCGGTGTTGTGAACGAGACGAGTTAGGCGATCTAAGGCAGAGTCAAGAGGAAAAGGCTCGATTCGACGGCGGAGGCGCACGAAGGATCCCGTCTGCCCCCGCCGATGGAGCGTCCTTCCCCCCATCGGTCGGGTTTGCCAACTCCTTATCCTCATGCTGCTCGCCGACGGATCGGGGGCCGCCGAGGAAACCCGAGCGGCCCGAAGGAACCGCTAGCAACGACGAGACGATGGTGACGACGGTGCGAGTGACGGCGGGAGTCCGCAGCATACACACACAACGAACGAACGCATGCCAGCCGCAGCAGCAGCAGAACTCGGAGCCAGCAGTCGAGAAGCAGGGCCAAAAGCAGAAGCGGTTTGCATTGGTTGTCTAGAGCTGGAGCTGGAGCTGGGCGAGGCGACTCAAGGAAGGGGTCGAGTAAGTCAGTGAGGAATAGAGCGAGTTTCAGGGACGACGGTCCAGCAGGCCGAGCAGCAGTTGCTCGCTGTCCGATCCATCCTTCACTCGTTGCCTGTCTGCGTGTGTGCTGACTGGGCCACTTGCGCCACTCCTGGACAGATCGGGAGCTAGCGAAGAAAGTGAAAGAGTGAACTAAGGCCCCGCTCGAAGAACGAAGCGAGACCGCGAATCGGCAGGACCGTCTTCATTTTTATTCCGGGTATTCTCCGAAACGGCCGCCGTCCCCCGCCCGGTAGTATCGTTTCCTCTGCTTCGTCCTGTCCTACGCCCGATTCTACTTGGGCAGCCGATGGCAAGCAATTCAGCAGTCGACAGTCAGCTGGCTGCAGCAGGAGCAAGCGGTGCCGATGGGCTGGCTGGCTGGCTAGCTAGCCTCAACTGGCAACTCGATCGACTGCCGGCAACGATGGTCGATACTATTCCATAAGCCTTCCTTCTCCTACCGCTCCTCGAGGAAGTGAGAGAAGGGGGAACAGAGAGCCTCCCTGCAAAAGGCCCTTCCTGAGTATCCCTCCTTCAGAAAGACCCGAAAGCCGTCAGGCGCACGCCCACTCGTCGTTCTAGCCGTCATTGGGCTTGTTGGGGCTGGGCCACGAACGGGTCGCTTTTTCGTGTGACATCGACGAAGGACCACGAAGGAAGAACGGACTCCGATGGTTGGCCCATGAATGGCTAGCCGAGTGTGGCCGGCCCTATAGAAACAGGGAAACAGGGAAAGAGATGAAAATGCGAGGGGGGGGGGGTTGTGGTGGAAAGAAATGGGGGGAGAGAGAGAGAGAAATCCAACGAAAACCTCGCCATTTCGAGCTGCCAGAGGCGACATTACCCCCTGCTTCTTATACCATGACCACCACCGGTCTAGAGCCGTTCTCGGCCCTTGGGTGTTGGACAGCCTTTACCACAAAACCTCCAATTGAACCTCTTCTGTAGAGTACTCCAAAAAGGGTTCGGAGGGCTAGTCCACACACCAATTCCTAGACACACATACGATTCCTCACGTTGTGTGAGCCAGCCTCCTGCTTAATAGCTTAGGAAAAAATTGAGGAAGGTGACGACGACGCTGAGCAGAAGGAAACGAAGCAGTTTTAATCCCCGACAGCGGCCGGCGAACCATTTCAGATGATCGGGCAAGCACCGGCACCTCTTCTGCCGCTGGCACTAGCCGAACGAAAGTGATTAACTATATGTGAATTTGCCAGCCCACTCATGCACACCCACCTACATAGATATGATGTTGACGTTTTTTTGTTCGTTTAAAGTCGAATTTGCGTAACTTCCGTGTGATAACTGACGGAGAGCGTCAATTCGAATTCTGTCCGGGTTGAGCCGCCCAGCTGCTGCCACCCAGCCAGATTTGCCAATATAACGAGATGCCAACGAGATAGTGCGAGCGGCGGGTCAGCCGACAGGAAAAAGGCCCCCAAGCAAAGGGGGATCTCAACAACAGACAGAGTTAGTCGATTGCTTTTCGAGCGCGGAGCAGGGGACGCCGGCTGTAGACAGGCAGGGCAGGAGCTAACTCCAAACGTCAAATCGTTCCACGAGTGAATGGACCAGCCAAGTTGACGTTAGCGCTGGCAGCAGTGGCTTCTGCTGCTGCTTCTGCTGCTACTCAGCCACCTTTGATCTCTGTGAACCGCACTGCTCTCCTGCTGCTGGGATTAAGTCCACGATGGGGCATGACTCCCATACAGGAGTAGTGGCAACCAATAGCGCGGAGCTTAAAGTGGCCCCGTCAGTTGGGCTATGTCGGCCGATGTCACTTGATGTGGCTGAAAGTTTTTCCGTTGGCTGAATAAAGAGATTAGCTGAGATACACGCCGAGACAGCAGCGTACAGGCGGAACTCAAGAGTCGGTGTCACATAACGGCGTATGTCTTGTCCGTACGTTTGCCGTCGCTCTGGGCTCGGCATGATGTGTACTTGTTTATTTGGAACTTCTACGAGATAGCATGATAAATATTGCCTAGGGTCAAGAGACGATTTAGTAAATTCTTCCATTCAAATTCAACTCACTAAGCTTACATGTGTATATCAATCGTGAACGTTTATGGTTTCCTTACTGTAGTTTGACGTCTCACCCACTGTAGCCCATCGGGTACCTCCCTCCCCGAGCATATATTTGAAAAACGAACTATATTTAACTGCTATGCGCCCAAAGGCATGAATATAATTTAGCACTTGAAGAATTGAAGCACTACCGTCGTCAAAGTGCGACTTGAGCCACAGCTCCCGAAGGGACCGGTCGACGTAAGCGCGTTCCCTTGGCATTCGTTTCGTAGCGAAGTCAACGCTAGGCGGTGCTGCACGTGAAATATGAACCCGTTAGAAAGCCATGAATGCTTGCGGCTCGCAGCTGTCGACTTAGCTTAAGATGAATAACCATTTCAGTATAGCAGACAAAGTTGCCTAGCGGACCCCTTGACGCTCTTGAAGCGGTGGGCCCCTTCCGACATTTGCAGCCGAGCAACACGAACATCATCGCTCCTTAAACGCGATTGTTCCCCCTGACGCGTTACTCATACAGGGCTCAACGCTCACAGCCACGCTTCTTCGGGCGGACGAGTCGAGATGAATGCCTGTGTATTGCAGGGACCGACTGAACCCTCAAGCTGGCTAAATGCTGCCATCTGCAGATGGTGGAGGCAGTGACGATACAAAAAGTCGAAATTATAATAATATTGTAGTACACACAGGTCATAGCCGCACGCAATTACGTACGGCGAGTCGCCATGCACCTAAAAGCACACCAGTTCACACATCATCTGTTGGCGCCACCGGGTAGATCCGGGCACGCCGGTGGGCAACAATTGAATGGCTGGATTGATCAAGCAATAGCCGCCGCTGTCACGATACGGCAATGGTGGCTGCGAACAGACGCTCCAAAGCGACAAGCGTCAGTCACGGCGGCCCACTGTTACGATAGATTGAACCGCCAATACGGCAGACGCCACAACTCACAGCTTTGATGCTTAGGACAATGAGTCGAATTTTAGCCAACTACTTTAACAAAAATACTTCTTTTAGGCAAGCATACGTAACATAGCAACTGGTATTCATTCAACCACAAAAGACGGCTGAGTCTCTGGCTGCAAAAAAGCCATAGAGAGCAGGTTCGAATCCCGTTGCATGACATATAAAAGAACTTAAGCATTGTATACAGTTCCCTAAATAAATCAATAAAGCTTTACCTTTACCGCTGGTTCAGGTTCCCCTGCCTGACATATAAGAGGATTCCAGCGTTGTAAAAAGCTGTAGTTCGCTCAATAAACCAATAATAAAATCAATCTTCAATCTTCTGGTACTGGTCGTGGTGGTGTATCTTCTCTGCGCGGGCCCTTCAAATGTCCATCTGTGCAACAACGCCATCATGCGTCCCCGCATCGGCCATCGATGTGGCCAGACACGAGTCTGTGTTTCAAGTCTCGCAAGCGAATTTGTTCATTCCTGTCGATGACTTTACATGGTAACAATTCGCGCAGGCTGACGCTTAACCAAGCGGCTTGTCGTGGCTTGGCTAAGTATCTCGGCTGTATTTTGCCAGCAACACGTCAGTAATACGTCGGATGGATAATTGAGTTCTTTGTCGCGTACCACGATCTCTCTGCTGCCGAAGTCGCGTACATTTCGTACTTCGCTTTACAGCGAAATCTGGTCGATCGAAACGAGGTTGTTGTTGTTTGTCGAGAGGCCGAGGCCGACTGCTGCAAGTCGACGTGTACGAGCATAGCATGAGGTCATGCGCGCCTCGTAGGGATTCAGTTAGACACAAAGGCTTCGTTCGTCACCCTGCGATACCACAGCTGCGCTCAATTCGCCGTTTTGCTGCCGATACCGCGGTGTTTGCCACTGCGCTAAAGAGCACGGGAACGGGGGGCGTAGCAGCATTATTCGGAGGCCTTCGCAGGTCTCCGTAGGCACCCGCTGATAGACGCCAAGTACTCGGTTGAGGAGGGGCCCAAGGCTCACTCTTGCACCCGCCGAGCGGCGGCTTTTAAATGCAGCCGACACTCGCTCGCTCGCTTGTTCGTCGCGTTGCTTCGTCGGCGTTGCCCCAGCAATCTTCGTGCACTGGCCATTATTATTACCCAAAATCTCCAGCCGCTTGCCGTTACGCTAGGCGATACGAAGCTGCCTTGGGCATTCTCGTCTAGCCAACTGCTGCTGCCGCAGATGGGAGCCGGGGCAGACGGCGAATGGGCGTTTCCAGTAGTCGATGCGGCAGTCGTTCGTAAATGCTATGAGTAAAGAACAAGGGACCTATTATAACGCCATCGTGGGGTTAGCAGATCACTGTGTGCTAGAGCAGGTAGCAGGACATCGATACACCACTTCAGCAGTGTTTACGACGAGTCCTGGCAAAGGCAAGCTCGTCAACAGACGTGGTTGGATTCATTCTTACTTCCTTTCAGCGGTGAATCGGTTCTCAAACGAATCTGTCATTATAGATGTATCACTTTGGTTCGTGATCGCTATTCGTGGAACTCTGCAAATAGCTCGTGTGTGTGCGCGCGCGCGGGCGTGTAGCTAAGCACCCGACATTTAGAATTTACGTAGTATTAAATAATATAGCGAATTAATTTGAGTGCAATTCGAATATTTATATAATTAGTATATACGCACGCTAGCCTTAAAGTTAACATTATACACTATAGAAAGCACTGACGTACTACACCACGCTCGTTGACCCAAAGGACTTCCATTAGACGTCGAAATTTGCTGTGGAAGCACCGTTTCCGGCACCGTTTCTGCACAGCTAAATAATGGGACATTTTGCTCTAAGTAACCATCTCCCTCCAACTGCAGATCTGTCAATAAAGCCCAATTGGAGTGAACGAATGAACGCTCTGCCGGTTTGTTTCTATGAGCAATTCTTAACGATATCTACCTGCTCTCAACAAAGGTGACTGAGTAGCTATATGAAAAAGCAATTTCATCTAAGCGGTATATCCCGTTCGCACTCATGCTCATATACACAAAGTCCAAGGAATGCTGTAATTTTGCTGCCGCCGCCGCCGCCGCCGCCGCCCATACGCGCGACCCATAGCAGCCACGCTGCGTATTTGGGCCCCTCGGTGTTCGCTGACCCGATCCGTCGGACCCCGATTTCCTCTGTACCTATCGCACATTATGTCGCTAATCACGCTCCGTTGTCCCACCTTCCAGCTTTCCTCTCTCGTGCAGACTTCGGCTGATGAGAATGACGCAGGCCGAAGACACACGGCAGGCTGGCATTCCACCAGCAACGTTATATATATACATATATATATATATATGTATATATATATATATATATATATATCTGCGCTGTGACCGGGAGGCCTATACGCATATATGAGGTTTGCACCTTATTGCGTTGAACAGCACGAGCGAATGGGCGGGCAGGCAAGCTAGCTAGCAGGATGGTGACTCAGTTCTCCCAGTTGTCCCGACGAGAGCTTATGGGGGACTAACGGACCGACTACACGCCTAGGGTACGAGAGAGAGAGATAGAGAGAGAGAGAGAGAAAGTAGAAAGCAGAGAGTAGGCGGGTTTGTAGGCGAAAAGAACGAGGATGACACAGAATAGCGGCAAGGCAGTTGTAGGGGCTACAAGGGCGTAGGGGGCCCTATAACCTGCAAAGAACCTATATAATCTATAAATAAGCGGCCGCCTATAATCAGCCATATAGAGCTCGTGCTGGCTTGCTCGCTCGCCTGCTCCACAGAGGCACTGCTCCTTGTCCCCCTTGCTCGTCTGTTATTATTTCTTGCTGTACTCGTCTCTGGACGCCCTCCGCATCCTGTTGTGTCCAGCTCGTTCGCATCGCATCGACTACATACGCGGCCCGGCTATTTCGTCTACATCTATCCCTTGCGCGTGCTCTTAGGCGGCTCCCAGCTCTTTTGCATTGCGCACGCAGAAAGGCCGCGAGGGAGAAGGCAGGCTAGGGCACACTGCGGCGCTATGGCCTATGCGGCCACACGGACAACAGGCACCAATACACACACAGATGTACATGAGCCTACCTGCAAGTCTATTCGTTTCGTGCGGAACACGAGTTTCGAGCCGCAGGAGGATCAGCGGCGTAGCCGAACCCCACCGCCCGATCGCTGTTTAGGCAAGAGCAGCACGGCACGGTACACAGCGCGACTACTTTCAACTACCGAGTCGACGTCGCCGCCCCTTACCGCGGCGGTGGCGCCAGCGGTAGTGCCAACTACGATGTGCAAGTGTTGGGAACTCGACGGCATTCAGGCCAGGCCAACCGATCGAGCAGAAGCACACACAAGACAGCAGAACAAAGCCGTACAGCCAACATCTGCTGGAAGCGCCGCCCTCGCTCGTCCTGCGGGGCCTGCGGAAGAGACGGGTTGCTTCTCTACTTTTCGCCAAGTTAGTTACCTCCCCAGTTGGCTGCCTGCGGCTACCACAACATGACGCCGCTCTCCGCCGGCCAAAAGCTGTGAAAATGTCGAGGGCTGGTTGGCAGCTGCCGTTGCTGCCTACCACGACGAGGAGTGAGGCTGTACCCTGAAATGAAGCAGAATTTCGTCGCGGGCATGGCGCGAGTTTCAGCCGTTGTAACCGGTTAAAGATGCTTGAAAGGCCTCACCCGGCGCGCGGGGCCTAACGCAGTCCAGCAGGACAACAGGGGGCGTGAAGACAAACAAGCCAACATCGGTCAGCAGCACAGCGTACCGCGCGATCCGGCGAAACACAGCTCGAGTGAGCCAAGTCAGCAGGCAGCAAATCGGCCAACCACAAGCCGAACCGACACAAGGGCTAAACTTAAGTCCTGCACAGAGGTAACCAGCCGTAGCCCGAGAGAGAAAGAGAGAGAAAGGCCGAGACCGCCAGCGGGTCACCACGACCCTCTTCCGCCGCAACAACCTATTGCTGCTCATGTTGCTTTCACAGCTTTCACCATGTATTATTTCGTTTACCTTCTCGTGATTGCAATCGCTGTCACAGCGTCACGTCGCTCTACGGTTCGGCCTCTTCTACAATAGAATGAAGTATGGGGACCGATACACGACCAGACGACCTATGTTGCCCTGTCTCTCTCTCTTCACACTCATCCCTTTCCCAAATACGGTTGCGAGCCCAACAAACGACGCCCAAATAACCCCGCGATGAAGAACAACGACGCTGCTGGTGGTGTTGTCGTGCGTAAGCTAGGAGCCAGCCGGAAACAGCCAGCGTGGTTGGGTCCGGCGTCCGTGCCGCTGACGGCCGGCTCTCTCGTAGGCAGGCGACGGCGGCGGCGGCGGCGGCGCCTCCGCTGTTTCGTCAACTCAGCGGCGCATCGTAACGGCTTGCATCGCATCATCATATTGTCGCGGAGAGGCACAACGCGCATATGTTATGCTGGCTGGCCGAGGCAGGGTGGCAGGCTGAATACGTAATTTCAGCCACTGGGCAATGCAAGGGTCAGGGCGGAGATCGCAGGGGTAGTGCTACTAGTAGTAGTAGTAGTGGAAGCACTAACAGCAGCAGGAGTGCTAGAGTGGTTGTCGTCGCGGTGGGTGATGCTGGTGGAAATAGCAGTCGAGTAGGCCGTAGCAGCTGCGCAACTTCGTAGCAGGACGCGGAAGGGCGACAACGTGCGTCTGCGCTGGCAAACCAGCGAGCAAGCAAGCAAGCAAGCAAACTTTTCCTCGTGTACGAACGTCGTCGCCGTCGCCGATGACGTCTCGACAGCAGCTCCAGCCCTCTGCTGTCTCGAACCTGATGGCGGGAAGGAACCGGGCAGCGGCCCCGGGGGCAAGGATAGGGCGATGGAGGTGGCACGACCGACGAGAAAAAAGCGACTACTATAATAGAAGGCGGGCTAGGTGGCGCTAAGCGACGACCACTCATTGCCCTGGGCGGACGACAACGACCAACAGGCGGCAGCGATTCCTCCATACAGCGTATATACCCGGCAGCCGGATGCGGAGTGAGACGAAACCACTGCTATGGCTGTTCCTGTCGAGCCCACCACACCGCCAACATCCTCTGCCTCCTCTTGCGACTAGCGCCCCCTCAATCACAAGCAGACGGACTCGTCTTGACGGATGCCGTCTGTGTACAACGCCGATGTGCACACATCGCCCGTTACAGCGTTACAGGCCGACGAGGGGTCCAATGGACGCTGCAATAGACGGACAGTAGTTCACTGGGAGCAGAGATGGACAGACCGACCGGCAGGCGGATCGATCGACGCCGATCGTCACTCGGCAGAAAAAATTATTGCGCGCTCACGTCAAGAGGATGCAAGCTGCCCTGCATATATTGTAGCCGCGGCTGCTGGCGCGAAGAGACGATTGAGACGATTTTGAGTGGAGACACGACATGTCGCTGGCAGCCAGCAATACTCGGGGGGGGGGGAGGCTGCTATTACCCTTGTTGCAGTCGAATACACATACGGACAAATACGTCTGCCGGGGCCGCGGTGAATAGCGGTGAGGAGCACGCTAGCACCCGAGCAGGCGGGCTGAACGCGATACGTACTGGTATTGACGGCCGGCGACAGCAGCGGTTTCTTAGACAGCAAGACATAAACAAGTAACGCCAGAACAGTGCGCGGACAGGCGGCCTGGAACGATATATTGATAAAGAGAATAGATTTCGAGAGAAAGGCAATTTCGCCCGAAGAATATATAGTAAGTGGGACGCGTATATATATATTGTGTGATATATAACGACGCGTGGAAGCTCTTGTACGGGGTAGTATGTCAACGACAAACATACGAGCCACGATAGAGAACAAGACGAAGTACGAACAGCGGATAGTCCCACTATTGGTTAGCTACAAATAGGTTCTTCGAGGCTGTACTGTGCAACGATGCGGAAGTGACATCCGTGCCACAAAGTCCGTCTGTAGGTGCGAGATGTGATCGAGTTGAACTGGCCGAACGCTGTTACAAATTAAATAAAGGGCTATTTCACACAATGTGGAATGGTGGTAGCGTTGACCAAGTGGTTATGCGAGGTATATATATTACATATATATGTATATATTTATATATGGAACAAGATTTCTAATGTATTATTATTATTATGCGTAATAAAAAAAAAATATATATATAATAAATAATAATAATAATAATAATAATAATAATCAAATTAAATTACAATAATAGAGGGAATTTCATTTTATTCATATGTGTAAGCACATCTTGTATGACACAAGGTACTGTCGCCAGTTTGAAAAGCGTATCGGATCCAGTTCTCCGTGTCTGTCTATATCTTTTATAACGCGGATAATATAAATGCTAATACTAAAACATTAATACATCCGCAAATTTAAAAAAAAAAAAAAAATATATATATATATATAGGAATTAAATTAAATACTATTTATTGTTACCAATCGTATCTCACAATGTCTTGTAGACCCACAATAAATTTGCATATTATGTGTAACTCCAGTGAACGTAACGTCCAACATAAACTTCTAACACTCCTGCGTTCTGGCCTTCACGCAAGCTCCCACACTCACTGACCAAGAATACTAGAAAGCGAAGAACCACCCACACACACACATTATATATATATATATATATATATATCCGCTCGCGATTACTGCCGTTTGTAACAGAAGCCAACCTTTAGAGCCTGACTGCCTCAACCACCACCACCACCTGTAGCTCTTTATTGCTTACTGGGTCCATGCGCCAATGTCGGACCACACCGAAGGAAACGAGGCCCAATGGACAACGGTCCAACCATCCATCCTCTCCTTCATCTTGATCAGCGTCGCTACTAAATGAATAGAGGATGGTTTCGCGAAACGCAGCGAACAGCAGGGACGAACAGCAGGGGAATGCAGGGCCTCTATACACCACGCCTGAAATGATCTGTCGGCTGCCGCTTAATTGACTGCCGACTGGGCCCAAGATGTGTATGATACGTCACGCCGTTGGTCGTTGCCAGCGTTCGTTCAGCGGCTCCTTGCCCGGACGGCCATCTGCCTGCTCGACCACCCTCTGTTAGGCCCTCCGAGTCCACCGCTGCTAGCGATGGCTGCTGAGACTTGTCTCACCAAAAGACTTTCGACCGAGGCTGGCTCTCGCGCGCCCGCCTGGATACAGATTCGGTTGGCACACTCACACAGGCAGAGGGACACGGTCGGCGGACCGTTACCGCGATGGACAAGCGATCGACGCTGCGATCCTCTGTTCGTTAGCGTCTCGACGGCACCTGCACATCTCGGTGTTCGGCTTGGCGGACCGCCGTCTGCCCGAGTCGCCCCCGGGGGTAGCGCCGCCAGACGACTGGATGGAAGAATCGATCGAGGAACGGGCCGACGACAAAACGGGCATCATTTCATCGGTCCATGAACAAAAGCGCATATACTGAGTATGGTTTCGCGACAATGATCAGGAGGGCCTAGTCGAGACGAGGCAGGCCGAACTGGGCCAGACGAGAGCAGAACAGGACAAGGCAGGACGCAGTCGGTGACTTCAACACGGCACTCGTCTTCGTGGTGTTAGTTGCTGGCCTGACGATGTGCCACAAGGACAGAGAAGGCCCAGAAAGGTCCCCACCGTTTCCTCCACAAGGCGATTCGCTAGCGACAACAGAATGTGCTGTTCGAGGTCCGTGCCTGTAAATGGGTCCGTGGTGGCCACACGGTTGCGACACCGCGACTACGTCGGCCAATGATCGACACCACGGAAGCGACGGGCTGCTGGCCCGTACTGGTCGGGCCCGTAGCGGATTTAGCCAGAACACCCGGAGCAGGCGGCCATCACGAGTGCGGTACACGCGCGAAGGCTGACGGCCTGACGCGCCTGACTGACGGCTGAGCTGTCCTGGACAGTTTGGAACACCCGCAAACCTCGCCGGCGTTCCTCGCCGAGCGGTGAAGAGGAACCGTCGCTACTAATGAATAATTAAACGCCTAAGTATCAAGTTGCATTAGATGGCGGCACACAGCATCATATATATACACGCGCGTACACACATACCTCCGAACATACATCATCCGTATCATATACACACATCTAAATACGCCCGTCGCTCGCTCGATCGATCGTGCGCAAACCGGTCCGGTCTGGGCCTGATCAGAGCCTGAGCTCCGAGGAGGACTCTGCAGGAACGTCAAAGGTGACACAGGCGAGGATGGTTGAAGAGGCAAATGATCGAGGATACTATAGGTGGAAGGGAGTCGCTGCTGGTGATGACGACGGAATCACAGCTAAATGACAAACTAATGATGATTAGGACAACAACGACAATGGACGATGATCGGATTGGGAAGGCTGTCAGTCAAGCGATTGTCCAGTAACACAAGACAGAGGCCACTGTTGTCCATCGCGAGAGCATTTATCGAGGAAGGGCTCGAGGGAGAGAGGATGGCAACAATTCTCTTCGGCTGGGTGGCTAAATAGAGAGAAATTCACCCTTCGCTGATTGGCTGACACATCGGGGAAATATTGGCAAGGGAAAACTCACACTGGTCTATGACGTGAACCAAGGGACAACATAACGAACACGATACCAATGGGGAGAATCGGTGTCAATCACAAATCGTGGTGAATAGCAGCGGTGAACACTACAACAGTATGATAATGGTGTTATATGGTCGTTGTAACAATAGCCGAAGTAATCGTTAATGTATTTGTACCAGGGGGCATCTAGCGAAGTAAGTATTGGACAGCGCCGACAGCGTATTCGGCCATAGCTTGAACCTGTTTATGATTTCTTCGGACGTCATCAATCAGTCAATCAATCAATCAATCAACCACGCAATAAATCATGAATCAATGACTACATCGATCAGTCCGACCTGGTTGGCCGCTTTCTTCACCTACCTGTCAGCTGCGGAGGAGTAGGACGATGGAAGGCACTAATCGACTAGAATCACTACCGCAGATCGATCGGGGGCCACTCGGCCCGTTGACAATCGATGCTGCTTGTTCGATTATTGATCTTGCTGCTGGTCGCCGTAGCACGAATACAGCTCTACGATTTTGCCATGCTGCGAACGAGCCCACCCGCATCAAGAGAAGCACATCATCAGCATCATCATCATCAGGCCAGCAGAAGAGGATGAAGAGTGTTCATGTTTGTTCTGGTGTTTTCCTTGTCTAGCCGAAGCCGGGGTCGTTTCACAGCGCACGCGTCTCTATCTTCGTCTATTATCGTCGTCGTCGTCGGCGGCGGCGATGGCGGTCGGAGGCGATCCTTTTTCGGCATGTCAGTTGGCGAGCTGGTGCTGTCTCGCGACTCGGAGTTAGCTTTTTTCTTGACACTTGCTGCCGATCCTGCTGCTACTGCTGTTGCTATTACTGCCGTTGTTGTTGTTGTTGTTGCTGCTGCTGCTGCTGCTCGTTATTGTTGCCGCAGCATTGTGCTGCCGCCGCCACCGTCTCTGTCGGTAGGTGCGTATGATCGGTGCGGCACTGTCTACCACCTACAATAATAATAATAACAACAATAACAACAACAACTGCAACTCAACTGCTACGAGCCTGGCTACTGTCGCTGCCGACCGACTGATCGAGCGCCGCCGTGCCCTGCTCGCTGAGCCTGTTCCTCAGGCTCCTCCGGAGGCTGCTCCGCTCACCGGACGCTGCCGGTGTTCGCCTACCGCCTCGTCTTCGTCCTGGCGTGTGGCCTCCCGCCTTCAGTGTCACATCGTCGTCCAACGTTGGCGTTGGCAACGAGCTGGCCGGGAACAGAACGGCGGGGCCGTTGTGTCCAGCAGCTTCATTGTGCCGGCCGTTCGCTCGCCAACCAGCCGGAGCCGGGCAAGCAGCAGCTAAGCGGGCAAACAGCCAGCAGGCAGCGAGTCTGAGGCAGACAAGGCCAGCCAGGCCAATCCTAACAAAGCAATGAGCCTGGGGAGCCGCCAGAGTAGGCGGCAACGCTGGTGGAACCCGCCAGGCAGGCCGAACGCACGAACGAACAACGGACGGATAGACGCACAGACGGACAGGTCGGCCTACCGACCGACCCAGAGACAACGGGACGAACGCGGCGCACCGGATCGCACGAAGCACAGGGGGGCCAGGAGACCCGAGCAGCCAGCCAACGAGCCACGCAAACGGTAGCCGCTTGCTCGTATAGCGGCGGCGGCGGCAGCGGCGGCAGTACGACCAAAGAGGGAACAGAGCTCGGGCGAGCCGCCCGCAGAGAGAGCCTGAGCCGACGGAGCCAGCACCCGCCCTCTCGCTTCTTCGACCGCTTCGCACCCCCCACTGAACCTCCCGAGACCCCTTGGGCACACAGTTGTCCCGTTTCTCTTGCCCCCCTTTCTCTCTCATACGGGTAACCCCCAACGATGTATTCCACTCAAAAGACACTGGGATGAGAGGGACAGGTGGGGTAGGAAGACCCACACAACGCGACGACACAACGAGAGCGAGCGAGAGAGAGAGAGAGAGGAACAGCGGCAGCAGCAGCAGCAGCTCTACGTTCAGCTGCTTGGGATTCATCCTGCCATAGCAGGAGACGTCCGTCTGCCCTTTACGGAAAACCTGTGACGATGGCGCTTGTTGTAGTGCTGGCAGAAGTAGGTGGCAATACCTGATAGAGGTGCTCTGGCGCTCGAGTAGGACACAAACGAGGATGTACGGTGTGCTTCGGGAGAAATAGTGAAACTAAAGGAAATCGAGGCTACCCTTCGATTATTATTGCTATGTTGTCTTTCGTTTAGCGAAGGAATTAGAGAAAAAGTCGCCACCGGCGTTAACGATAGCGATTTCGATATTCAAGCGAAATCGCCTCACGTTCATGACCTCATATATATATATATATATATATATATATTTCCGGGCTGACCCACAACCAACATTATATATACATATATATATAGATCATGTGGCTAGCGAAAGTACAACACGATGACGACGATCCTTGAATGCGCGCAGAACCTTTGGACACAACTGGGGAAAGGGCGCGTATGGAGAGGATTGGGCTTCTTACCGAGTCTTGTTTGAATGAACGACCAAAGCGGACCAAGGCCCAATCAATACTCCCCCAACCAAGTGTCTTTCCGATATCCGTCCAGCGGGTAGATAACGCGGGCCTTGATGCCTCGGCGAACCCCCGGAGCTCGGTCCCGAATTCGCTGAACGAGCTCCAGGAGATGCGGAGTCTAGCCAAGAGTAAGCGTCTCACTGCTCGTTCGGTGATGGACGCGGCTGACCATTAGCTTCCGCTATTTCAGCGAAGGGCAGAGCCCTCCTCTCCAAGACAAGGACAAGGATTGAGAGCGAGCAGAGGAGAACACAATCGCGTAAGGCCTCAAGGGCGTATATCGCGCTCGGTCAGGCTTAGGCATTCAGTTACCGGCGCGTCCAGGGGTGCTGCCCATAGCTTTGTCAGTTAGGGTGTACCCGAAAAGCCAACACCCACCTTGCTTACCAGGACGACACCATTGGGTGGTTTTTATCACGATTCTCTGGCAATTCTCGCATACGACGCGCGTTGAATGCGAATGCTGCTTTCGCATTGATGGACGCGTCAAAGAGAAGGCAATGAATCACACACCCGATTTTGTTACTAGAGAAGTAAAAGTACGCCACGGTTCATTATTCCCTGACGGTTGCTAATTGAAGCAAAACCCAGTGAATGCAATACGTCTTTCTCGATGAGCACATCCCTAAATATGCTCTGACATGGCCACATACTACCTGTTCAGGAAGATGGCGGTACCGTATACGATAATCCAGTCGTGCAGTTCATGTCAGAATGCGAAGTTTCAGAGAAGGTTGGTTTTGCTGCAAATGGCTTTTTATTCACGCAGGACAGCCATGGGTACATCGATGGCGCCTGCCGTTGCAACTTGGACCGCAATAACCATTTGAGTATTGATTTCAACGCCGCATGATGCTATCTGACAAGCAATACGTTTACGGACGATGCATATCCAGCTCTTACCTATTAATGGCAGATCATTATGAAGTGGTTACGAGCTATTGCACGCCGATGGCGACGACAACCGCTCATGGAACAAAAAATATTGCATAATTAATTATTACATCTTATTGTGGTGTGTCTCATATGATATACAATAATTAGTGACGCCGTTGAGGACAGGGTGTCAGGCCAGAGATATAAATTACATATATGCAACAATATGAAATTGTTTCGGTGCTAAAAGCCTGTTTTATTTACTCGTCGTGTGAGAACTGATATATGTAGAGCCGTTGGTAGGACTCACTAAAATTGTAGCCCGTTCGAAGGCGTGTCTGTAACGAAATCAATTTCGCCTGCACCGAACGTGCATACTTAATTATACATTTAATGGCGGTCCTATTACAAATTGTGTACACGGAGCCAACTATTAAAAACTTGCTCATTTGGAAATGGTCCTTTGCCTCAATGTAAAACGGCCATATTTCTTCAGACTGGAACGCTTCTAATGAGAATACCCAGATTTTTTCCAGATCTGTTAGTATAATGAACGACGTATTTTATCCTAGAAATGTTTCCTTCCAAGCCAATCATAGAACAGTATACGTGGACCGTCTTACGTCAAATCGGATGCCATCGCTAAAATTCGCTATCCAAAATTGCATCACATCTAATGCCAGCCGCTTCATATAAAAACAACACTGAGATTACGTAGGACCTTCTTATCGAACCTGTATTAAATGCTTATTAAAGAATATCAAACTACAACTAAATAGCAAACAAAACCCAATAGAAATTGTAGACTGAACTATTCACTTGGATGCATGACAACCAGTTGGCTGTCTGCATAGGAGTCCAATAGTGATCGCCAGCCGAGACGTGTTTCACTTATGTTTTTGTGGTTGCAGTCAACGAAATCCTTGAATTTGTCGGCCAACAACCGCCGGCGATGGCAACCACCAGGAGACGACGGTTTTACACACCCAAGATGCAGAACTAAGGTGTTGGGAAACTTTGGGGAACAATTTTCCACTCACATATATGCGCTGTATAAAAAACAATTGATCTCGCGAAAAGTATCGTAGAATACAACGATCGCCGGATAGGGGGTAGAGGGGTCCGCCAGACTCACAACATTCACTCAGGGTTATTGGGGTTTATTGACGAACCTGCAGTACAATGTGCAATACTTAATAAAAATAATAATGATAATAGTAAAAACGTTTAACACATCGTGCGACGAATATATTGAGTTATCAGTTTCCCTCTGTATCAAATAGCCACCACAAAGTAAACATACAATATGTGTTTGCATAAAATATATTTGTAGCACCTCAACTTTGCGGGCGGAATTTTTTTAGCAGAGGTTCGTTGCCTGATCTCTCGTGGAAGCGATCCTGAGGCAGTATTCGAGAGAGTGGCGGATCAGCCCTTGTCAGGCATTGAGCCTGACGAGCTCTGTGTGGCTCGACGGGTCATTCTTCTATCAACTGGGGTTATGTTCGCAGAGCGTCAATCCATTGACCACCTTACAACCGAGTAGTGCAGAATGAACATGACATAGCTTGCTTCTCGGACAAGTGCCGTGTCCGGGAGAGATAGCTGAGACCGCGTCCCTGCGACTCCGAGCGAACATTGGTCGGAGGACAATCTTCGGTCGTTGTGGACATCCGATCTAGATCCGTTTTAGATAATCGCGACCCGAGAAATGAATTTCTAACCACCACCACCCCAGATTGGGACACCACAGCTCAGCAATGGTATCAGCAGTGTATTGTACATAGATCAGACGATAACCAGATAAAGATCTCCAGATGGGTATGCCATTTTAGTGTCCATGAAGCATTAGACCGCAGCATTTTCAGGCTGGAGACACTGCAAGCCTTTTACCACAGAACCGGATAGGGATCATTGGGGCGGATTGCATTTTAGATGTGTGAAACGATGTCCTTTTTTTGCAGTAACAATAACCTCTTCGTTGGTTAAAACAGCCAAAATCTCCTCCTCCGAGAAGTCTTTGCCTAGTTGAGTAGTTCTCATCCAGCTTCGTTCTACATAGTTCACATCACTCGGAAATCACAGGACTAGCCAGTGGAGTAGAGAGCTCGGTGACATCAAGCAGTAATTCAAGGTGGCCATTGTGTCCGATTCTCAGTTGGGGCAATCAGCAATTTTCCTCAGATAATTCGACCTCTTGATACCAACTCACCACGCAGGTCCGTTTGATCAACGAAAACATTTTCAACACACACCCCCCTACACATAATGTATATTCGAAATTGTGTTACCTTCAAGTAACATTTGCTTCGATGTCACGGACGCAATTTTCCATTTCCGCTGATCCAGATGATGCAGTCACAACCTGTGACCCCGACCCGAGGGAACGCCAAGAACGTTGATATATTATAAAGAACGTAAGGTAAATATTTATCGGTTTATTAAAAGAGCTACAATATTTACAGTCCTCAAGTTCTGTTCTCAAGGGTCACCAGGTCGCGAGACTCAAACCGGCAAACAACGGTAGGGAAAACAACGTGGTGTATAACCATCGAGGTCTCTGTCAGTTGGCAACAAGAAAGTACGCACAGCTTATTCGTATTTAGATTGATTTATTCAATGCGTTTGATCTTTTTTAAAAAATTACATAGTTCTCTGCATTGTTCGCTACCTACGGCCTTAGACCAATTTATTGAATTTGAGAAAAGCTAGAGAGAGATAGAGATAGAGAGAGTGAGTTGTATAGCAGATTTGTTATCGAGGTGATAACAAATCTGATCCAAAAACAAGATCTCAAATAGAGTGGCCAAACTCCGATGGGCTTATGTGACCACATCGCTCTGCAGCGACCCCATAATCACATGAATCAGCCATATAATGAGCTAATTAGGCGGAAGCGTCTAGGAGTCCTCGAGGTACTATCGAAGAGTAATTTTGTTTCACATAGACCACTTCTGCTCGTGTCTGATACGTCGACGACGCAATTCCTATAAAACTAATCACTTCAAGACTGAAAGCTTAATTTAACATTTGTTGTATGATAATTTAATTTAACATTTAATATATATATATGTGTGCAACATACCTCGTAGTAAAGTAAATACATAAAATAAACTCCGCACTCGATTGTACTGGTCAATTCACTTAATCCTATAGTCTGAGCATTTGGCGGCGGGGCACACAGTGCAAAAACATCTGCGCCTCGTGTATACGGTAACTGTTCGCTCATTGAGAGGCATTCTGTTCCGTATTCTCATACATGCTGTTGTTGTTGTTCGCTCAGCAGAAACTAACTTGCAAAACAGTGTCCGACTGAGATGACATTGCTTCGTCAAGAGGTGTACCTTGAAAGTTCCTCGAGTCTTTCCGCCCGATACTCGAGCAATAATAATCGACATTTTCACCGTTTATTTTGGTTGCAGCATGACTCCCAATCGACTGGAGGAGGGGGGCAGCACTGTTTGTTCAATAATCATTTTGTTTGTCAGCATAACCCGCGGCACCATGAAGGGCTGTACGAATTCATGTGTTCTTTCTTTGGTGGTCACTGCTTTCTCCGTGGGTAACCTCAATCTCACCGGCCAAGTATTTATATATATATATATATATATATATGTGTGTGTGTATGTAGTTATATATATATACAGAAAATAAGTTGAATTCTTCCTCATTGTTTTATCTCGTGGGAACTGTTGAGTCGACTGCGGTTATACATCCGCAACTCAGTTCATGGACAACAGTTATCACCCGCTGACTACGATTGTCTAGTTTGTTATTAAGTAGTATTAGAAATATACAGTTTCGTTCACACCTCGTCCTCTATCATGGTGATCACGCGATAGAGAGCTGGGGGGGGGGGAGGGGGGGTCATCTTCGCTCATCTGAGCTAGCGTTGACCCGCACAGCCAACAATACTCCCTTGGATAACAACAATGCATTCATCATTCAGGCAGCATGAGTCCGTGCCCATGTCAACCCGGGTCTAGCACGTGCTGCCACGTGGTAATAGTCACGGAAATAATGAATGCAAAATAATTAGCTAAAGGTGAATCGAGTTACGGAGAGTTTCTGCCGCTGTTCGCTCTCCCGTTTCTTGCCAATGGCGCAGTATCATCTGACAAGGATAATAATAGCCTTACGTACAATATATATATATATATATATATATAGTACCACTTCATATCAGATTTGTATATATATATATATATATATACCCTTTTCTTTAGCTACAATGCCCATGAGGATGACAGGAAAAAAATCAACGCGTTAAGGCAACCGTTTCCGTACCAGATACAGACATTCTGTCTAGCTCACTGCAGTCCATTGAAGGTTGTGAGCAAAAGCTATTTATAAACGACACGACATGAGTAGAGAGCCGCTGGACTCTCGTCGGTCCCGCGGCGCCAAGCTGTCAAGTGGTGGCGAGTCTCTCATCATCGAAAATCTAGCTACGCAAAGTGGGTGAACATGGTCGGTCCGCAATGAATCGTTCAATGTCGATGTTCAGTGTTGGCAACTGTGGCATTATCACAAGCGAACGATCAACAGACACAGCCGATCTCCATCCCGTTCTTCGCTGGCGACCGGTGACTGGCGGCGAGTAATTCACAAGGTAGGCGTTGTCCTTGTGTTGCTATTCAAAACGCTCGTTTTGCACGCTGAGGAAGAATTGACTCGCGCGCAGATCTGAACAACGTCAACAGTGTCGACTTTTTAAGTCCTCGTTTGGCGAAGTTGAACGACTGCCCGAACGGCTCGTCATCATCTGGAATGCGCCCACATATAATGGACAGGATTAGATTGAGATTGCTCTAAATATATATATATATATATCGATCTATCGAGATCCACTAAATAGAACGTAGATTTCTCGCGTCATTGTGACATCATCGTTGGGCCCCATCACCTCGAGTGAAAGCTGTGACATGACCAACATAGTGAAAATCACACCTGAACACATCCATTGGCAATCATCACCATTATCATTATTAATTAATTAATTACAGACGTTCAGAGTTGGTCGTACCGAGAATTTTCCTTTCGGCAATCGTAGGCAAGACGGCATCGTTCGCCGACAGGGAAACAACGAACGCAAATGGCACCGCCCATAGGCAGAGAGTGAAGTAGGCGAGCACTTCGCTGAACGGGTAATATACCGATGAAAAGAATGTAAATGCCTGATAGTGGTTCCATACAACCAGCACTGAAAGTAGAGAACATTGACGTTGGCATTTTGTTAATTGACACCTAACACCAACGAATGCGGTGCAGGTTTCACTTATATCACCAATGAATTTGTAATAGCTATAGGCTAAGTTGCAGAAAGAATTATTTTGTTGTTTGTAGTTGCAGAAAGAAACAGTTTGTTCGATTTAGACCTTATCCTTGTTATCTGCCATTGTCGGTAAGTGATGTAGAGCAATTTGTTACACCAAGAAGCAAAACAACAATAACAACCACAATAGCAATAACAACCCCCCCCCCCCCAAAGAGGGTGTCTGATTTTAAATTTTGTCGAATAGATCACCGCACTTAATGATGTATGAACGAACACTGTACATACCCCCGCCGGCGATAAACGATGGTGACATCGGGTCGACAAATGGGAACGTCTTCAAAACTAGCAAATGTGACACCTGGCTAAGCAGGCCACTGAGCAGCATCGTCGATGGGAAATTCTCGAACACGAGCAGGCATAAGTAGATTAGTATTGTGCCCTGTTTCACAAAAAGAATCACATTATATACATATATATATATATCAAATAAGATTAGCACATTCATGTCTAGATGTCAGTAACCTGATATGTTGATGTTAGGGTATTGCAATCACAGCTCGTGGTATATACGCGTTTAACAATAACGACATAGAGAGAGAGAGAGAGATATCAAACTGCAATCACAAGAATGTCGGTTACTTATTTTAGTAGGGTCATCCGAACGACGCGTGCACCATGACACAATGACAAATCAATATATATATATATTTTTTTTTTCTATAAAAACACAGTGGAAAATGCACTTTGTACGCAGATGTGCTCAAGCGCCTTCTCTATTTCACTATGATGGTTAACAATGGCTCATGGACCACGGAAATCACCGATTTACTCTGTCTGTTGTTATTGTTGTTTTTCATCAATTCGTGTTAATCGAGTCGAACGACACGTCCCTTATCAATCAGACGCCTTCAATGTGCCTTATAGGTAATTCTCTGTAAATATTCCTTAAGAATACTTACGATTATCATGTGTCGAATGACGCGGTACGTGGCGACTGTGAACTCCTCAACAATTTCAGCTAGATAATATAGACCCGACGCTGCAAACATCAAGCAGAGAACGCGCATAGTGACAAATGATTAAAAGTCACCATTCATATAGTCCCTTTGTCCAATTAGTTGACGACGCAAGGCTGCTGTTTACCTTGGTTGGTCGTGCTGTAACTTTCGACAACAGTTTTCAACATAATGTGGTTGTAAATCCCGAAGGAGTCCAAGATATGGACATGTAGGTTCCTCCCCGGGAATGGAGCAATGCTATGAGTACCGAAGCCAGCATAAATACTCGAACTTATTTATATATTACTCTCTTTTAAAGATACATAGGGTTGACAAACAACTTGATATATCGAAATAGCTGATTTAGATTAAAGCTTACTCGAGGAGATAAGTTAACGATATTTGGCGTGGCTTTAGATTGCTATTACGTTGGAAGTTCCTTTACGGTATCTGGACCTTTGCCTGCGTAGGTATCTTTAGCGTCAAAGTGTAGACAGCGTCAATATAGCAAGCTCATTTCCATCTAAGCGAAGATGGAACTCCTTCATCGATAGGTAATCCCCAAACGAAGTGCAAGCCACAAAATAAACTCACTACCATAAAAAAATTGCTCATTATTCAACGTATTGAACAGAGTAAACATTTATTATTATTATTATTACTATTATTATTAGTGTCGTTAGGCAACTAGCTAAAGTTTGTTGCAAAGATCTGCGCAATCGTTAACGAAATTACTTAGTTCAGCGTAACATCAGAAAAACTATGAAAATCAATCAATATTTAGGACGATTTAGCACCAGATAATTCTTCCCAATGTATATACATACATGTATGAGTTAGCTGAAATAGTTTCGCATGACCGTTAGTTGTGCATGCACAAAGTTTGAATGCTAATTCTTGTAGCCTTTGTCAAGGACGGACATCGCCGCACATATCTCTGGATTTGAAACGTGGATGTGCTCTCCTCATCAACGATCACTTACCGATACACAGAACCGCAAAACAGATTTGTACTCCCATAGCAAACCACGATAAAACATAGAGAAACATTTTGCCGTGTCTTTCTCTCGAACGCTTCTGACATCTCAGTGGGTGCCGCCATCTTGTTTAGAAGTTCTGCCGAGTTCTACCCTCCCGTGTGTGTAGTGTGCTCCCGGCAAATGTTGTGCGTCAGTGGCGCGCTATCTCAATGTTTGGCCGTTCGCACGAAAGACTGTTTGGCCTTTAAAAGTGTTCGCGGGCAGTGTGCGTTTAAGATAAGGGGTGCTGTCAGCGACGAAGTGGATATCTGGATAAAGTTCATATTCAAACATACAATAATTAGGAATTTTTTCTAGGGATTATTGGGTGGGGGGGGGGGATTAGCTGGGACCGGGGGCTGAGGCCGACATTGTCCCGGGGGTGGCGGTGCATCTCTGTACAGCGAGGGACAGGCGTTGCAGAAGGAACGATCCTGCGCGCTTGTTCATATTTGAATCGCACAGTGGTAATGAGACACATTTTTGTCTGATAAGAGTACGATTCCTGGCTGAATATTTTCTTGTATTTATGGGTAGCTGATGTCCTCTATAGCAGCTGGATTGTACCAAATGGCAGAGATATGATTTTTGAGATGATTATTAAACATAACCGAAAGTGCTGCGCGGTCGAAGTATACTGCACGATAGTATTTCCATGGCGGCCCCGACGCGCAGTGCCTCCGAGTGATTCCCGTTTGGTGAAAAACTTCTGTGCTTATTTGCAAGCTAAATTCGCAGTCGTGCACTCTCTAGTATTTGAGAGTGCCCCGCTGGAACAGAACTCTCTTCAAATCGACCACACACATAAATACCGCTGTATTCTAAGAAGATAAAAAAAAGTCAGTCATGACTTGGCAACTCTTCATCATATGCCGCCATCACCCTTCCTATCGTATGTACACAATGAGACGGGGACGGAAAGTGGCGCGATGAATTCGAACTCGACACACACGCTATTGATGTGTGTCTGTGTGTATCTGTCCAATCGAGCGTATAGGGTCTTCAACGGGCCTGTGCGTGGTGCCCTTGAGCAACGGTAGCCTGCCACTGAGCGCACTATTATTGTAGCATAACAAAACTCTCTCTCTCTCTCTATGCAAGCTCTTCGGGAACTAGAGCGACAATGACTGGTGTATTTCTAGTAGAGATCTGTGTCCAGACCTCTTCCACGTCGTCTGCGTGACAATACATATATATATATATGCATTGCCACGTACGTCGCCATATATATATATGTCTTCCCCCTGCAAAGGTCCAACACTGCGATCCGGATTATTTCCGAGATCCTTGAGGGGGAAGGAATGAACAGCGAGTTGGGCGTTCTTTTTGCCGGTGTTTACGCCTCTTGTGGCCCAAGGCGCGACACTCTGACACTACCTACTCTATATTCAATTGTTGGTTTGCTTACTGCCATTGCCAATTCAGACGGGTAAGTACTTAGAACGTCTGATGGCAGAAGGGACGGGGGGGACTTCCCGTCACAAACGAAGGCCCATCTCTAATTCTTCGCAGTACCTAGGGAGACAGTTTTGAGAAGTAGACCGCTGATGGGTTCCGTCTCCAGTCCAAAAATTTAAATCCGGTAGTGGATCCCCCACTGAGGTGTGGATTTTCCCTCCCAAAAGTCTTCAGAGTTCTGCTGCCATACAGATAAATGCCGAAAAACGTCTGATGGCGGAAGCACCGCCAGCCCCAAAGGGCCATCCATCACTAAACATATTTCGAGCTGACCCTGCGTGATGAGCCTCATCACTCTTAACCATCACTCTGGCCCAGGTGACCACTACTTTTCGCTGTTGTTCTGGTCTACGTCGTCTGCTACAGCTGCTGGTGATGCTCTTGTTGTCACTGGCAGCTGTGATCTTTGATGACTGTTCCGAATCTGTGCTAATGGCCGTGTGTACGTGTCTGGGTGTCTGTGTGTCGATATTATGCCTATAACCATTCCGCTCACAGCTACACCTTTGCTTACTACGACTTTCGGCGGTGGCCATTCAGCCACTGGGGGCAGTATATCGGTGCTGGTTGCGGACGCTGGTTGGTTTGCTCTTCGGCAATGACAGCCAGTTCGGACCAGGCAGATGAGCGAGTGAGCAGGCGGCTGACTCACTAACGAACCGAGGGTCGGATTGGCTGTGCTCTATTAAAGCTGCGATCAGCACAACCCGGAGCAAGGTGCAGAGTACAGAGGAGTGGAAACCGAGCGTCCTCCATCGGGCTCGTCCCACATAGCAGCAGCCGCAGCAACAATCATGCTATCTGTCGATCTATCTACCTGCCAGCATACATACAATTAAGACTGTGGCTGCCTGTTATAAGGTCTAAGTAGCGGGTTGACAAACTCGTCTGGCGCAGCAGCAGCAGCAGTCGCCGTCGCCACCAGCGTAATACTAGTACACAGTGCCTGTGTGTCCTGTATATATATATATATATACCTTTCTGGCCGTCCCGCTGCGTCGAGTGAGCGGGTGTAGTGTATCTGTGTTCTGGGACGACAAACGTAAGCCAGCCAGACGACTGTATCGCTGCTGCCCCCTATAGCTGCCGTCGGAGTGTAGCCGCAGCAGCAGTGTGCGAGCGGTGGAGTCAGCTTGAGTGCGGTGGATTGAAGTGAGGTGAAGTGGACGTCAGTCAGATCGCGACGACAGGACGTCGCTCGCTTCTCAGCCATTCCGGCTTCAGTGGTGAGGCGGCCAGCTGAGTGTGAGTGTGTTGCTTCAGCAGGCGCCAGCAGCAGTTCAGCAGGGATCAGCCGTAGCGGGTTCAGTGTGGCCTCCCGATTGAAGTCTCGCCTGGTGGCTCGCTCGCTCACGGTCTCAGTGGCGCGTGTATATCAGCCGTTTCATTCCTGTCCATCTCTGTCCCCTGTGCGTGTGTTCGGCTGTCGATCGGCCTGGTGTTGATCTGCCAACCGGAGTTGGTCGGGTCTCGGCAACGAGCAGCGCGGGCGTTGTGTGTGTGCGTGTGGTGTGTAATCTCTGTGTGTTATTTCTCTGACTGACCCACGCGCCTGCTCAGTCACCACCAAGTAGTGAGTAACTGCAGGATACGAGAGGGGCTGAACAAAAAACCGAGTCGAGCGTACAGGGTCCTGCAGCCATCCGGCCTAATGTCTCATATAGTGCTTGGTCCGCGACAGCAGCAGCAGCAGCTGTAGTAGCACTGGCTGTCGCTGCGAGCTCCGTGCGACGAGGTAAGCCGCCTTCATTTGCCACTTTCCGCCAGCCCGCCGCGGCGCTGGCTCGAACGCAAATCGCTCAGGAGAGTTAACTGAGTGGGTTAAGCTGCACAACTGCCACTAGCAGCAGCAGCAGCAGCATCAGTGGACATCAGCGAGCTCAGCCAGCAGCAGCAGCAGTATAGACGGACAACTAGCAAATACGAGACCGATACAGCACCGAAAGACTTGTCACAGCGCCGCAGCAGCCGAAGCAGTTCGTGCTGTTGTAGTTCCTTCACCCATGGCCCAACGGCAACAGTTCCCACTGTCGGGTAACACCAGCAGCAGCATCACCACCAACACCACCGACGTCATCAGCAACAATAACAGCAGCAACAACAACAACAGCGTGAACGTCGTTTAGAAAAGCGTCGTCCTTCGGTGGCTGTCTGCCGTGCAATGCTATCGCAGCCGATGTTACGCATAGCTGCTCCCGTTGTCGTCGCTGTTGTTGTTGCTGTTGTTGGCGGTCGCGGCCGATGGTGAAATTCGCTTGGAATGATTCGCTGCTAGTGGTGACTTCGTCACACTACCGCTGCCAACTGCCCCTTCTGCTGTTGCCGTTATTGTTGTTGTTCTTGTTGTCGCCGCCGCCGCCGCCGCCGCCGTTATTGTTATTGTTGTTGTTGTTGGTTTCCTGCTAATTTTCGTGATCTCGTGCGACTTGTGCTTCTCCCGCTGCTGTGCAAACACTCGTGCAAATCTCACGGCGGATTCGTTTGTTGTCTGTTTGTGTCGTACCGCCAACGTGATTGGTGATCGGATTTGTTCGTCGCAGTTTGATTCAACCAGCGCGGCGGATGGTTGGACGATGAATGGTACTCGTCGTTGCCAATTCGCTTGTTTCATATACGTGAGCAAATCGAATATTTGCCACGAACATACCCGTACCGCGTACGCCATGTCATCGCGTACGAGGGAGATGCGACTGCCTGCCTGTTGTTCGGAACTGTTGCAGTGAGATTCGATTGTCGTCTCTGTCACCCTGAGGATTTACCTTTAACCTGATAACTTACCAGGCGCAGGCCGCTGCTACTTGTGTAGCACTCGTCAGCAAGCAAGGTGCCTGTGTGGCGCCATTTCGTCGGACACGAGATCGGGTCTCGGCTCGAGTCGTGTCGTCGGTACACACGCATTGAGGAGCTGTGCGCGTTCCAGTGCATAGGTGTGAGCGTTCGCGGGACCCCAGGCCGCCCCCAGCAGTTCCGGTGGTCTGCCTCTCTCTCTCCCTCTCTCTCTTTTGCCGCACTTCTATCAGTTTCGATTAGTGCTCCTACGACAACTACTTCTTCCACCGCAAACCCCGATCCAGGAGAGATTTCAGTGTATGCGTCGATGTTGTCTGCGTTCGACTCGTGAATGCGCTTTCCGTCGCGTCTGTGTTAGTGAGTTGGATACTGTAGCCGCATCACAGCGTAGACGGTGGATGGACACGCGAGGCACCAAACAACTCTCGTGTAGGGCTCGCTACAAACAACGGCAATTGCTACTGATAATACTCGTCAACTCGAAAATTAACGACAGCGCCGCCAGTTACCGAGCGTTCGGACGAACCTAACCTGGCAAGTGTAGGTTGCCATAACGTCAACTCGAACAACTCCCCGCTCCCGTCGTCAACGTTCTTGTTGTTGTTATTGTTGTTGTAGTGGTTGTTGTTGTTGTTGGTGTTGTTATTATTGTTGTTATTGTTATCATCATCATCATCATCAATCGTCCTGATGCTGTCAACAGCTGAGAGCGTCTAGCCACCAGCGAGCAGCAACTTGCCACTAGAAGTGTATTGAGCCTGTCCGGGTCCACCTCTCACAGGAAGAACGACGACCTGGCTGAGCGGGCGCGCGAAGTGTAAATTGTCCCACGCCTATGCCGCTGGGAGTGCGATTGCAATAGTAGTGTTGAGAGAGAGAGAGACAGAGCGAGAGAAAACAAAACAAGAAATACGCCAAGAGGGAATTTGTGCTGGTGATATATATAATATATATATATATATTACACTTAGATGCAAACAATGTACGGGTGATGTACAACGTGACAGCTAACGAGGAGTACTCCGAGTGTGTGCAACAGCCCCAGTAGCAGCAGCAGCAGCAGTGGAAGCACGCGCAACGGGGAGATTCTGCAACATTCGATTCACGTTGTTTCGTCCTCGCTGCATCCCTCTGGGGCGGGGATTCTTCTAAACTCAGCGGCGTACGGGTCGACCAACATCAGCAGTCCAGCCAGTAACAAATAGTGAGTACCCTCGTCATCGAATCATCACACTAGCGCACGTTGACGTACAGCAGAAATCAACAAGGAAGGCGAATAGCTAGTCACATGCGAACGATCATATCGAGTAATCGTATCGGTGGTTATCTGCGTTGCTTTGCTGCGGGCAAAGTCAAAGACACTTACAGGTCACGTTGCCCGTCTCGTCGGTATTCAGAGTTGTCCCGTGCTATATATATAATATTATAACAGTTGCGGTGGTATCGTCGTGACTCGTGAATGTTATCCGACGGGTTGGCCCGGGAGCGTTAACGATCCTACGGGCCATCGTTGGGGCAGGGCATTGTCGAGCATCCGCTATGTATTATATAATGGCGATGTACATTGAGCTACTTCGTTTGTATACGGCAATAACCCGGTTGCGGGGGGATGGTGGGGGTACATGGAGGAGGAGGAGGACAAATCGCTTGTTGTCATCGTGCTGTCGATCATTGACATCGTTGTCTGTTTGTTGTATTCGAATTTCTCCGTATTTATAATAATTGCTGTGTGATATATATATATATATATATATATGGATTAGTTGTGGCGGGAAGTGTGCACTTCGAATTTATGCTGTCGCCTCTGTGGCTCGGGAGAGCGTTCTTTGAGAATGTACCTTTTTTTCAATGACGGATAACATTTGCCCAGCTGATTTTGACGCCAATCTGATTAGCTGGGAGCGAGGATAACGCAGAACAATATATATATATATATATATATATATATATAGGTATTCATAGACTGAGAAATAATGTCTATATTCGCGATGTACTATTATATACTACGTGGCTCGACTTGCGTATTTCCCTACCACCAAATAACTTACTCAACTCACGTTACGAATATTCGCTCTGTCCAATCGCATACCGAAACCGCTCTTCGAATCGGTGAGAATTATTATTTACCAGTGGGTCTTAAATGCGTAAATTAATTACAGATCCTCATTGCTTATATTTGCATTGATATATATATATATATATATATATATATATATATATATATATATATATATATATATGAATCGAGCAGAGGCGTAAGGGGAAGGGGTGTGGAATTTATGGATAGAATCGCCAAGTGATCATGCTCTTGCCAAATGCTCGGTCGTATTTTTCTCCTCCGTTTCTGCTGTCCCGATGGAGTGAGTACCGTTGAACACTGGCTAACAAAGACGGTGGTCGCGGTGGTGCTGGTGGGTCGGCTTCTTCCTATGAGCGTCGCCTTATATACTGCTGTTCGTGTCTAGCGACGGGACTGGTGGCCGGTCGGCTGGTCCAGCAGTAAATTGTTTGCAACAACAGGGCAAGGAAGATAAATATAGAACAAATGCACAGAGCGCCTTGATGAGATGCTGCCTCGGGTACTTATCACATTGACGACGAGAGGGGGCAACCGAGAGAGTGGACTAGTAGTATAGGTGGCAGAGTACGCTTAGTTGTGCCACGACGCGCAGAGACATTGGCGATGCAATCGACCACCGATCATTCGGCGGCTCCATCTATAGTTGTTTACTCAGCAATACATTATAGTAACACATATCGATTATGGTATAACTGGTGCCTACAGGAAATGTATTATATACCTATGAATATATATATATTTTTCGATTGTGATAAAAACGGAATGTCCGAAAAATTCGATATACGTATCAAAATAGAAAATAACCTTCGAACAGAAGTTGTAAACCGAAGTGACGCCATTTTGGCTCTGTCATTGTCGTCGACGGTTGAGAATGTGCGGAACTTTTGGTGTACGTCAACTTCGAGTGAAAGTCGAGCAGGATATATTCGGGTATATTCAAGGTTATGGCTGATTTTTGGTGTTGAGACGACGAACGAGCCGCGACTGGTAACTTCCACTGGTTAGCGCCAGGTTGCTGAGCTCCTGGATAATTGCAAGGCCTCGACGGGATTATTGAACACAGCAGGTGGGGTGGCGTGTGCAGCGTGACGGGATAACTGAAACAAGCCTGTGGGGTTTCATATCGAGCCTGCTAGCGTGGTTGGTGTGTTCGTGTGCGCCTGCAACACGTGTATAGGTGCACGAGCTCGATCCCTACCTAAATTTGCATTTAGGGTGTCCGTCTTAGGAAGCAATGCAACGGCAGCACCGATGCTTAAGGCTGGAGAGCCAGCCTGGAAAAAAAATGGGGTTTAATTTAATTAGGTAAATTGAGTAACTGCAGCAGGGGGTGGAATCACTCGGAACGAAACGAGTGGAATCGAATTTCTAATGCAGGCTAATGAGATAGAAGCATTAGGCTACCGGGTGATGAGAACAATGCGGTGGGCTAATTGAGATATACTAATGAACAAACCGCAACGAGATCATATATATATATAGTATTGGAACAACAATGATAACTGCGACAGAAGAAAATGGAATCAATGTGACAAGAAGAAGCAGGGGAGAAACGAAGCTATGGCTGGATTCAAATCGACCTGTCCTAACCCCGTTCAAGGTAGATTGCACAGTTGCAGTGTTAGGCAGCGTGGCATGGTTATTGGGCACAATTTGGCCATGCCATTTCGAACTAACGCTAAATCAGCCAAAACTTGACCCACTAATGCTTGTGTCCCTAGAGTAGTGAGACTCTTGAAAGAACGAACCATACCATAATGATCAGTGACCGATTGGCGTCCTTATTATTCGTCGCCTATGAATGACTAATTATGTTGCTGTCTCGCCTGTTGCGAGCGCCGACGATCTGTGAAAGGCGCGACGTGTAAATATATATATATATATATATATATATATATATATATATATATATATATATATATATTTATATATAATATATATATATAATATAGCCAACTGGGCAAGAAAGTACTGTTTACTTATCGTTATAGGCCGGCATGAATGCGATTGTATTCTATTCTATATAACGCTAGTCGCACCGTAGTTCGTCAGTGAGTTTGTTAGAAACGCACCCTGCAGTGGCTGATTAATGCTGTGTATATTTTAATGCAAAATCAACGAAACGAATTCAATTGCGATTTACTATGATTTCTAATAGAAGAAATTCTGTCGTGGCGAATTGCCGCCCACGTACTCGGCAATCTTCGATTACCTACAAAGCGGCACTTAGATATAACATTTTGCGTTAGTATTGCTAGAGTCAATACTCGAATGGATTAGCTACTTGTGCCTGGTGAACGGCACTACTCCTGTGTCACATATTCGAACTCCCGATTGCCAGTATCGGAGGCGCTGGCCTGCGGCACGAACGAACGAATCCGAGTAGCTCTCGGAAGCTTCGTCCTTTGGAGAGCGCAACGGAAATGTCGCATCCTTCAGTCAACGAAAATCGTTCCCGGGACGTTCGTTGATTCTATTATGAGTTGTTCTGGATTTCATCTGTCACCGATAACGATCTGGCACACATGGCAATATGCTAGAGTAGATCATGTTTTAGCGGAATACAGTTGTTCATCTAATGTTTCGTATAGGAGATCTTCATCCGGGGTACTAGAGCTGGAGGTGATACTCACGATGTGATTGATCAGCTGATGCAGGTTCATGCTAAACACACTTCTGATTGGCTGGCTAGGCTTATGAATGAGAATTTCCAAAGTATAATTCACTGTGATTTTGTCTGTAGACGATCCTCGTCGCATTAGGCCTCATCGAATAGAGGTAGATATAAGTAAAAATCAAATACGAACGTATATACTGTTTTCTTGGCCCACAACATATTTACTGAGTCATGGAGATATTTCGAAGACATTCGACTACGCAATTTCTCAAAACAATATTCGATTTTAGCAGTTTTGTTGAAGGTTAGTGGACAAAGGTCGGAGAAGTTCCTTGGAGGTGGAGACTAAATTTATGATTTCGCAGGTACCAAGCACATACGACATATATATATAATATATATATATATATGGGTGAATGTTCGCGGCAAATGCAGAATTATAAAGCAGAAAATACATGGGGATAAATGCGCGGGTGGCCAATTTTAAATGTCATACTTTGCAGCATACAAGAGAGGACCATATGAGCAAGCTCCTATAATCCATTGGGTGTACCCAGCGTTCTTCGCGCGAAGGTTCCCGCGAATATTATGATTAGAATGGTCACGAAACATCGGAAGGCAACTTCTGTTAAGGACGTTGCTACAGATTCCTCCCCCCCCCCTCCCCTGCGTGGAGTGTCTATATACGACACTCGGTGGTTTTAGAAATAAATGAAGGCTGAAGCTCTGCTTGCTCCTGGGTAATGAATGCCCTACGGCTGTAAAAGATATTGTGTAATAACCTCACTTGAGGTCACGGCTTGAACCAAAAGACACACAACTCGTCGACCAGTCAATAAAGCTGGAGCAACAAGGCATGGAGAATTTAACAAACATGTGATGCGAAGCTGAACCTGTGTATAAACTAGAATGGTAGTTGGCCTAGTGGCCCAGTGACGAAAGTTCTTGTGCAGCTGTTACGTGAATCAGGAAGGGTGAGCCACAGAGTTGTTATGGCAATACATGGTTAGTCAACGTAAACACCCTGTTTAGGCATCTGTTCTTGCGCCGTTGGCGGCCAGGTTCAGTTGAACGATTTAATCGATTGATTAAATAGATGATGCGAATTTGGCGGGCAGTGTTCCCTCGTGAAACATGCCACTTCGAAGGGCGAATTTGACTTCTTGCTCTAGGTAAGAGATGTTGTCTTTCGAAATGTTTCTATTATGGGATGCGACACTGACCAAGGCTGAATGCAGGACACCATTTCGTTGTTGCTGCTGCTGCATGTGGAGCTATTACGAGAAACATTACGCGAATTCTAGTGTTCGATCCGTACAGGCGGCCACTTGAAGGCGGCAACAGTATCCGATTCCATGAGATCGTATGCTCACAATGACGATGGTGTGCGTCTGGGGCTCGCCGAATCGAACTGAGAACGCCTTTGTTATTAGGTAGAATGGGAGTTCGGTTTATTCAGCCTCATAGATGCACACTATTTGTGGTATCACAGTGGAGAGAATTTAAAATTAGCCATTCAATAGTTCGATGGAGGTGATGCAATTCTGATGGGTTCATCTAGCCGGTACACCAATCGAATACGTTGCCTATGAATGAGTGTCTTGGTGTACGCAACTGCTTTCGGGTAAGGGGACCATCGACTTGTGAGATTGTGCGATCTGCTCTGAAATAAAATTGATTGGACTCGTTCATTAAGGATCTATGTGTTTTCTGAGGTGCGTTTCAGCCACACTGGGCGCAACATATGGATTTTGGATAGAATCAGAGATTTGCACAATCTCCTGTGAACGTCCATCTCATTGATTAATTACTGGGTGTCCGTCAGTAAGGAAGTTGCTTTGATTAGCGAGGACATACGGTGTGAGTTGAGGTCGTGATTGCGGTCGACCCCGTTGGCGACGTGCATTCGCGTGCGTCTTGCACTCGAGGTTCGATGCACGGCAGTGTACGCACGGGTTCTATACCCTCGGTTGCACATTTGCGTTCAGGAGTGCGGTTAACGAAGCAATGCAATATCGTGGACCTTTAATGTTGGCTGAGACCCAGCCCGAAAACATTACTAGGTCGTGACAATTTGTACAGCAAGGTCACTCGTGACGACGGCGGCAGGAAGCTCAGTGCCATCCCTGATCTGGCTGGATTCAGATGGACTTTCACTACAGTACGACACATGGACGCGTTAAGAGAGGGGTCTCATGCCAAACCCAATGCTGCAACGAGCGATATCCAGTCAACAGGTTTTGGAACGCCGCCATGGAAGCGAGGTTGTTCTACTGCGTAGCACAGTAAAGAGCTTCAGGTCGTCGACAAGAAATGCTATTCAGTCGGCAGGTATCTATGTGCAGGGTATAAGTCGCATCTGCTACGGTCGTTGTGATGGTACGGCATGATAAGATGTAACCGCAGCGCTGTGATTGGCGCTGAGCTCATTCTCCAGCGCTTAACTTCGGGAGGAAGTTATCGGCGGCTTAGGTGGGCGCGAGGAACGAAGTCCTCGTGTCGATTCACGGTCGATTGCCGATCATTTTTGGCGAGCAATACGGGCGTGTCCCTTTCTGCCGGTTGGGGAGAGCAAGCGTATCCAAATGCTGTGGATGACCGAAGTTGTATACGAATCGTGGACAGCGTAATAGCGGTCCTCTAGAAGGGTTTCGAAAGGTGTCGATAATGGGGTCCAATCAGTGAACTGTGACAACTCGCATTTCGAATCATTGTTTTCATTGGCTGGCTTGTTTAATGTGCGAAACGACAGAGTGTATTAGGTAGCATTATACCCACAGAATCTCGATACTCCTAGCGAGTATCCTTTAGCCTCTGTTTCGGCCAACGCTTTGTTATTAGTAAGTAGGGACAGAAGGGGTGTCCACCATCGTCGATATTGGCATCCTCAGAGAAATCAACTTAGTCATTTAATCAATCAATTAATCAAGCTGTTGCCTTCTGACTTTAATGCGGTTTTGCGGCAATGTACTTGATTCACTGCTTAGGCAGCCACTCATTTACAATATAACAATACACTATAGACCGTGGCAAATCCCTTACCGCAGCTCACTCATTAGGTATCATAATATGACAAGATTCAAGAGCAACAAAGTGTTGCAGGTGATGCTGACGTCCTTATGCAGGCTCAGGCCCCCGCTTCCCTTCGGGGTGTCCGACTTGCTTCCTGCCTTAGTGTCTCGTAGCTGGAATTGTCTATCCTACCCTGCCTCGAGGGCTGGCTGTGGGCCGTGAACTGTGTTCACAGTGAGGAGACGGTCAGGCTGCTGTCCGTTGGTTAGTTGCTTGTGCGGCTCGTTCGCTTGTTGGTTGTGATGCGGCGCCAGCGACGAACTAAATAAACTTGAACAATCGACTGGACGCTTGAGCGCGCGCAAACGACAACACTGTATCTACGCCTATATATATATATATATATATATATATATATATCTGTGTTTGTTAGTTTATTTGTCTATTCCACCACTATCTAACTTATTATAGTTACTTATCCTCTCAGCGCCTGTGGATGAGCTTTACTGGGCCCCGAATAGGCCGAGTGACTATTGCGGGCAGCAGCCGTCGTAGTAGCCGTCGTAGTTGTAGTGCTGGTGGTGGTGATGGTTTCAGCAGTAACAGAAAGATGCTGGCTGAGTCAGTCGCCCGCGGTAGCAGCGTGAATCTTCTGGCTCCTCCGCCGTTTGCCATTCGTGCTGTGCGTGGCATTATCATAGAGTAGTGGTGGGTCTTCTCTTATTCCTGATGATATGACTTTAGCTCGTTGTTGTCGCTACGGCTGATATCTGCTGCTGCTGTTGTTGGTGTTGTTTGTTGTCGATTGTTGTCTGGGCTCCGACCGCCGTTCCGTGCCGCTGCTGCTGCTGCTGTTGTTGGTCGCCCTCAATCTTCCTTCTTCATCTTCAGCAGTTTCTTTCCCGCCTCCTTGGCCCGCTAGGCCGGATGAGCCGAGTCCCTAGCGGAGTCGATAAATTCTACGGAGATGCTGCAGCATGCAGATGGGCTGGCTGGCTAGCTGGCTGGCTGGCTGGCGGGCGGGCGGGCGGGCGGGCGGGCGGTCGGGCGAGCGATGATCTTCATAGCCACGTCTCGCGCGTCGCAGTGACGCTCGGTGCGCCGCGTTCGCGTCAGTTCTGAGTCAGTCGTTGTTTCTGATGCCGACCGTTTGTCGACTTCGCTTGCGACTATCCAACGGCAGCGGCTGCGGGTGCAGCAGCCGCTGCTGCTGGCTGCTGCTGGCTGCCACAGCTTGTTCACGTATTTGAGTCTATGGTTGGCTGGTTCGTCGCTGCCGACTCACTGGTCGCCGCTGTCACCGCCCGACACCATTGTCGCTCAACGAGCTGCTACTGCTCTGCTACTTTAGAGCAGCGTGCCGCTGACTTCAGTGTTGGTGCTGTTGCAACAGCTTTAAACACAACAGCGGCAGCAGAAACAACAACAGCTAGTTGCCGCAGTGCTAGCCGTGGTACATGCATATATATATTGACAAGAGAATAACGACATTAAGTTTCGCTCCGGCTGTAGGCGACCCCGCATTACATCAGGTCAATGGAACGGAACTGTGTTGGTTTCGCCAAGCGAACCACAAGCTGTTGTCTATATATATATATATATATATATATATATATATATAGTATTTATCAATAATATCTATCTATAGTATCTATCTATCTTGATCTCCACTTCGATGCGGCGATATCGTCATCTTCAGCGTCTCCTCTTGCCTCTGCCGCCGCCGCCGCCGCTCGGGCTGTTGCATCTTCCCGTGGATTCTCGCCGCCGCTGCTGCTCCTGTTGCCGCCACGCCGCAGTTAGCCCACAATCGCTGTCATGCACGCTCACACGTACAAACAGATGGCCAAACGCAGACGCTACCGCAGCAACGATCTGAGCCTGCAGTCGGGGAGCGCCAGTATGTACTGTGACTATGGTACAACGAATCGCCGACCGCAACTCAGCAACACCGAAGGGAAAAGATCGTCCCCGCTCTATCTCAGTGTAGGATTTACTCTCTGTCCAAGTGTTTGTCCGATTGTTCGGCCTATCTCGGCGTTCTCGTTTTCAATCTCGCTGACGCTGTGCGTGGCGGAACGGCTCGGGGATCCGCGTCGGAGCCGGATCCGAGATAAGAACCGAACGTGGCCAGAACCTGCGTCGGGCTTGAAGAAACTGTTCTTAATACAAAATAGAATTTTAACAATTGTTGACGACAGCGGAAGACAACAAATGAGGGAACGGACACAAGACAACGTGGCTAACTGGCCATCATGGGCCCATTAAAACTCCTGCTCTCCTATATATATATATATATCCCCTGGAAAGAGCCGCCGTATTCCTTCATCATAATCCACCAGATCGATGAAACACAACAGTGCAGCAGCAGCTGCTCTTGTGTACAAACACGCCTGCATTCGTGGGTCTCGTCGATCTATTATTGTTACTACTATTATTATAATTATCACCGTATGCGTCAAATTCGAATTTATTGTTGTATCTATACCGCAGCAATTATAACAACACTATGATCATGCAAGCAGCGTTTGTGAAAATAATCCCTTGGTATCTCGATGGTTTTTTCCCTCTATGGCGACTACACATTATCAGCATTATTTAGGCCATAGCCAAGCGAGCGCCGCGGTACGGGGTCACTCGGGGCCCACAAGACGTGGTGGTGGCAGTAAAAAAATAATGCATTTAATTTATTAATTAATTTCTTCACTCAAGCGGTGTTAGATCACTTCGGCATGCTGTGGCACTGTTCGCTTAGACAAATACCTTAATTGTACTGTGATGCGTCGGCTATTCACGCACGATTACTTCGATGGGTGGTACGTTCGATCATCCGTGGTCAATCGTCCGTTGACGCCTGCATACTCATCAAGAATTGGTGGAATACCGCCTAGTTAATTTAAGAACCTTGGTTGGCATCGGTCGGCCGTTTCAATGGATCTAGCTGTCCAAACACGAACTAAGAATCGAGGCCGGCTCTGTCTCGAAAATGTTCCGCGATTCCTTATGAAGGGTATTCGAACATTTCTTAAAGCTATATTAAACCGAAGGCTTATTACAAATCGATGGTTCATGTTGATTTTGCCGAGGATCTTATAAAGTCGACCTTGCGAATAAATATTGCCTATGCAGTTGAATAGAAAGCAATCAAGTTAAAGGTTTATTGGCTTATTGAAGGAGCTGCAATTGTTACAGGGCTTAGGCTCTCTTATATGTCATCACGCAGCGGAGCTCGAACCTGCGGCCTCTGGCGTCCGATAGCCTGAGACTTAGCCGTCCAAGCCACCTAAGCGTTGACAATAGGGACGAGGGCAATGTAGTCGAGTACTGTGATAAAAAAAACATCCTTACGAGTACTGCCTAAACACTTCGGGCCAGCATTTAATAACACATACGTGCTCGTATATATGTTGGCGACTTTAAATGGTCCTCAAGATATCTCTTAAACATATCCCTCACACTTAAACTAACGCTTATCACACTTAATCAGACGTGTACACCTTGCCACAATTTCCTGCCGTGGACTTTGCTTTGGATTTATCGAAACGAGGCTTTTGATCTGTTTGAGTTCTTGGCGATGTCCATTACGGACCAATCGCGCGGGTCGGTGTATGAAGCAACCGAAGATTTGTTCTATAATTGAGATTTATATAAAGTCGCTGGGGGTCAGAGGTCAGAGAATTGGATCTTTGTTATGAAACACGCGAACTATGAAGGCAAAAACGTTTGTATTGCTTGACAACGAAAACGCGCTGCCGCTATTACGTCGCCTAGTTGCGAGGGCCATTTGAGATGTGTGTCTTGGAAACGAATCTGTTTGATTTGGCGTTACGTTGAGATTGTTATCCAACGCTCGGTTTCGTCGGCGCTGCTTACGCTGAGATTGTTATCTCGAATCGCTTCCTAAGCTACAAACCCTTAAACCTCCCTATCTTGTTCTCGCCATCGAAATTCACATTGCTTAATTGCTAAAGCGCCGAGTGGCGTGTGTGCTATGTTACATTGTGCCAAAGCTATTAACCACGTCGTTGAGCCAAATCGTGTGTACGCTGCAATTGAAACGAATCAACGTAATCATATATCCCTCGTGTATTCATTACCGATTTATTCGAGGCCGGTCAACGTTAGCACAACGTGGACCTGTCACGGCCACTAATGCAATGTTGTGTAGTAACAGCGGACCGTGACCAATACTTTCTGGCGTTCTTGCCGCTGATCTGCGCAACGGTGCCAGTTCGTCGCATATTAATGGCGCTATCCTCTATAATAATAATAATAATAATACTATATATTATGCAATGAATCGAGATGGAGAGAATGACGACGATCGTAAACCAGTCTGTTGGCGCCCTAGAAGAGGAAGAAACTCATGTTTATGCATTTATGTTGCCAGGGTGGGGAAATTATTACATAGCGATAGTCGCTCTCCCACGATACTGTGAACTTTACGTGGTTGCGTTGCGGTAACAAAATATAGTCAATTGCTGCTGGCACATACGCGTGACCCGTCAACAAGCAGACTCTCTCTCGCTATATATATATATATATATAGAGAGAGAGAGAAAGCATATATATATATAGATATATATATATATTTTTTTTCTTTTTGAGATTACAACCCTGCAGACAAGCTCACAAGTGATCAATCCCGTGGGGAAATCCCTCATAGCGACCTCCAATTCATTTTCCAAGTTCGAACGTTCTCAAAAATATGTTGGTGCAAGCGATAGTCGTTTATTTGGTCTGGTTTGATTATTCCGACTTCTGTTGTATCTGAGATTTTCATTAATTAAACTGAACTGCACGGACGCTGTGCCGATGTCACTTGCGACTCGGGACGACCTCGGGGCCGCTGTTAATAGTTCATTCTTTTCGGTGGCTCAATTATGGATAAGCAGCTACGATCAGACGAAAGGTTAATGCCCTCCTCCCTCACGTTCGCGGAGGTGAAGGGCCTATCGCGAAGGGTTGTCCCCTCAGATGTGATCCCGAAACAGTCAGAGCATCCGAGAACAACGAGTCGCGCCGAAGCCAACGATGACAGGCACTGCTCGAATGTCACTTGCAAGGCCTTAACTCGAGGGCTCCATCAACGGAGACACGTCTCATGTTATTGCACCGTCCCGGCTCGCTGGGTTGCTAACTAGCTACGTGTTATAGGTGACCGTTGCTAGTTCATGCGACACACGCTGATGGCGTGACCGTGCGACGATGGCGGGAAAAATGAAGAGGAAAAACGGATCGCGTCACAAACGAAATCGAGGGGCGTGTGATTCATTATTGTTGTTGTTGTTATTGTTGTTGTTGGGTGGTGGTGCCTGTGGCGACAGATAAAAACAAACACAAACATTTTCTGAAGAAAGACGCGGCCACAGACAATAGGTAATAGACGGCAGTCAGATGGGATTATCCCTTTATCGTGAATGTACAATATGATATTATCCTGATCCGGGTGCTTATGTCATTATCCTTTTTATGAATACGTTGTTAATATTATTCTTCCTTTTCTTATGATTCAATGGATACCAGACATGATGATGATGGAAGGTACAGGCCGATAAACATTTCGGCAGTGCATCAAACGTTACCTGCTGTCCTATAAATGCCGATGATTTGGTTAATACCTATCGACATTGAATTGTTGCTCTCTGGCCAGCGGCATGAAATTTGTGATTTAGAAATGGCGTGATAGAGAGGTGTGCGGAAACTCTCCGACCTTGGGTGAGAGATCCTTCCTCGGATGCAATCTGTTGCACAGTACCTCGTGTTTGACGAGGAGGACATACGGCATCCTTTTTCCGGGTGGGCATATATATATATATATATATATACATATATATATATATATATATATATGTATAGGGCGGACAGAAAACGGCTGCCCTGTCTGGCGCTGGCGGTATCGGTGGCGCCGTTGCGGTGCTATGCGGAGACGGCAGGAACGAGCTACACGTTGGTATTAGCAGTGTCCCCCAAAGCTAGACGTGTGCCATTGCAGGTCGCAGCCACTTTCCCGCTTATATCCATCATATGGATGATCAACGCAATCCGTTCGTTAGTAACAATTTCAGTCATTCGTGAGAAGAAGGAAGAGAGCGAGCAGGGAAGATCCAATAGTTGTTCTCTCGAGGAACGAACTTTTCATTAGAGCTCATTATAGCTGCTCTTTGCTGAAAACGTATGATCGATTACGAGTATCTGAGTCAGCTTGGCATTTCATTTACGGCAGGCCAGTGAAATTCGTATCGTGTCATATACCGTTGAGGCTCAAGGGCAGTTGCTGCTGTTGTGGCGCGAAACGTTGTCTATCTGTCGCCAACTCACATAAATCTATCAAAGTCTAATAACGTGATATAAATACACATATTCGTTCAAGCGTTACTTCCAACATTGGGAGGGACGCTTGTCATTTATTTGCTTTGGTAGCAACAGTGCGCTGCGTTGTATCGCCGACGAGCAGGACTATATCTACTGCTAAAAAACCGTGTGGTCCCCCTCCCCGTCGAACTTGGAAGATACACGACCACTCAGATGGCTCTTCCTTGCAGAAACCGCGCGGATCGTCAATCGCTATACCCGTAGACCGACAACGCCGCGGAGAGAAAGACGGTTAGCTCGATAGCGAGGGTGGCGGTCTCGATGGTGAGGTCCGGATCGGCCGCGTCGGCACAGGGCTCTTAGGGACGGCCGCCCAGCCGGTCCGCAGTGGGTAGTTCGGTCATTGGGCTCACTCCGCGCGAAAGTTCGATCTCCCCCCTGACTCTTGGCCTGTCTCTCGCCATTGTGTGCCGTTGTCCATTAGTGCCGCTTGGTTAACCTCCACTTTCTTACATTTGTCGTTCCTCTGATCTTCAGCTCTTCTTACGGGCTGAGATCCCATGAGGGCACGTCCTATCTCGAGTCGCCACTCTACTACACTTTAGCTTGTGCTTCGCCTCGGCCGCACCGGAAATAACAGTCGCGTAGTTCTTCGCGTTCGATTCGAATTGTTAATTACGGACGAAGGCAGCTCCCTCTTGTCTGCTGGTTGTTTCAGTGGCTGTGTGGGGGGGCAGTTTTTTTTGTATCGTTTAATTCGATTCGAAATTGCAGCGTTTAGTACCGACGATAACGAGACTATAGGACGGCGTTCCGTGTGTTGGCGCTGATTGCATACGTTCAATATATGGCGTATGGCCAGAATGGGAGAATTCGAGTTTGCCATTTATAATTAGCTAACACAAGTGCAACACATGCGGCTGACAATTCTCGATCTGGGTATTATTAGCAAATCATTAATAATATAAGCAATCATAAAACAACAATAAGCCGAGATTGAACTAATGACGTACCCGTAATCGTAACCTGTCGTAAATCAATCGTAGTCGGCATTTTGTCGAAAATGATCGAAAATGAACAGAACTTATTAACGTTTGTGGAAAATGGCCTGGATGGTTTTACATGGCGGCGGCGATATATTGTATACTTCTGAAACGGCATGATAATAAAATTAAACCATTCACTGGGCCCGTGCCGTCCACCCACCTACCAGAGCAAAGGCAGTGTCATCTTTGTGGGAAGATCGTCGTTTTGAGGATTTGAGATGCATTTTCTTGAAAATGCAAGAAGAGAGCGGTTCGTTTCTATAACCGGCTAAAGGCACAGCGCAATGGTATTGTAACAGCTCTAAGGTGTGCATGGATGCTGTCCAAGTATACACACACCTTTGAGCATAGTGCGGAGCACACCCAGATTAGCGAAGAGTGAGATGATAGAGAGTAGTCATCAACAACATGCCTCCGCGCAGCGTGCAGTGTAGTTCCGTTAATAAACTCTACGATTAGGGTATTGTGTAAGCCGACGCCAATTGTGTATCTTCTGCCATTAGGTACCCCTGTTAGCCCCCCCATTCAAGGCCTTTTACTGACACATCATTACTTAGTTTGCGATTATTTATTTACACAAAAGACTTGCTTGGACAGTCGTTGTATCCATAATTAGCTAACTATCAGCTATGCGGTTATCTAGACGGGGCCGCTATCCCAAATTCTGACAGGGCAAGTGCTGAGAAGGAACTATTTCAAGACAGTGTAAATAATAATGCTCTTGTGAAAAGGGGGTTCTTATAACTACGTCGGTAATATTTATGTTATGTAGAGGGAGCCTCAGCTTTAACCTGCATACATGAGGAATGGCTCCTTCATTATATTCGTAGGTATCTCCCTTATGAAAGTGTTAACATAGATAGTGATAGGAACTGCGATTATAGTATGAGCACTCAACGTAATTAGCGCAATTAAACGCGCACGTAACATAGTTGGTCAAATGGCGAATTGGCCAAAATATACAATGCTATTCGTAGACCTCAGAAGCCGGAGAACTCAGCTATATAGATATATTAGGCTGACCAAAAAAAAATGACTGCTATCGTCTTGCGCCGTGGTCTTATTATTGGCCGGTTTGTATTCAAATTTGGCGGGTAGTGAGACGCAACAATTAGCAAGTAGGCGGCGCGAAAGCCGCTAGCATTCGGCTTTCGTTGGGAGTTCGAAATGGCAACCGGCGGACCGGGTTCCTCAGACTTGCATTCTAACAAGGAAAATGTCAGGTTTATGTTTCAAGAGAAAAAATGTCCAGCTGAAATCCATAGAGAGTTGCTTAGTGTGCACGGACATAATGCCCTAAGGCGACTGGGACATTAATGAACATCGAGGGCACTCATCCCTTCCCGAGTCTCGATTCGACGAACAGATCGAAATGATAGAAAAAGCTTTTGAGCAAACGAGAGCTTGGTCATTGACGGCGTTGTCGGCTGAAATTGGCGTGACTCGTAAAACTTGTCGTCGAATTATTAAAATGATCTGAGGATGGGTCAAATGCGTCCCTCATGAACTTGGTCCTGGCCAACTGAAAATGCGTGAGGAGTGTTTGCGAGACAATTTGAAGGTATATAGGCAGCAAAAGAGTCGCTTAGAGCATACCGTTGCGGTGGACGAGATATGGGTCAGCCTGTATAGGGGACCGGAAAAAGATCAATTGAAAGATTGGCTACGACCAGGTGAATAGGCAATGGCGGTAGCAGTACCAAGTAGATTCGAGCCAAAATTAATGATAGCACTTGACATGGATTTCGACGGACTTTGCTACTATGCGATTTTGGGCTCAAAAAGAAAAAATTGACTCTGCTCAATATCTCGAGTTCTTGAAGGGACTCATGAATAGTTTTCATGGCAATAGGAAGCACCAAGTGAGGCTGCTTTTAGACAAGGTTAGGGCCCATCGCTCCGATGAAATTAGGTCCTGGCTTAAGGCCAACAAGATTGAGCGGCAGCGTCCCTCTGTTCTCCCAATTCAAGCCCGTGTGACTACGGTTGCTTCCATCAATTAAAGAGGGCTATAGATGGCCGAAGTTATGCAAACATCCATTTGCTCCGAGAGGCCTTAGGTAACGAAGTTATAAATGGGAATAGAAATGGTGCATACGTAGCCGTCAGAGGGCTGCCAGAGCCCTGCGACCAGTGTATAAATAAAAGACGTGCATACCTCTACCACATACTAAAAAATCTGTATTTTAACTCACTTGGTTTAGCCGATATTGAAATTTATATATGTGTCATTTTTATGGGTCAGCCTAATATATCAGCAACGAATGATACGAGACGGCTAGTTACCTTGTCGTCGGCAGGCGATCGTGTGCTGGGAACTACTCGCCTTTAGCCTTAAATACCAGCCGACTTCTTTATTAAATATTTAAATATTGTCACTCCGTCAGTGCTGGATGACCTGGTCTTTACCCATAGTAATACCACAAGAAGAGGTATAGAGGCAAGCGGTAAGAGAGGCTACTAGGCTTTCAGACCAACTGAAAACTCTGAGTTCTAGTCGGTGACGCCGGTAGTCTAGCTTACCGTTAATCTATGGCGAGTCCGACAGTGTTCGGCCCAATCCGAAAGGTGGCGCCCGTTCGTGCATACCCTGGTCTTGGTGGCGCACCGTACGGTGCTGCCTCTGACCCGTTCCAATATATATATATATATATATTGATTATGATCAAAGAGCCCGGACTTTCTTTTCCAATAAAAAAGTTATTTGAAAAAGTTAGTTGACGTTTAAATTGTCAAAATTTGATTTTTTAAAAACAAAAGTAGGCGCGGGTTCACCAAATGCGTGAACCTAGTTTTGTTTTGTAAACACCGCGCGCCAGACGACTTTTTGAAATCCGGCCGCTTCCGGCCGAAAATCAGCCTAATATATATATATATATATATATATATAGCACGCATCAGCGTATCATCTTGGCAGCATCAGCCTGGTCAACATTGTAATAACAAAGCACGTCGAGTTCTATGACAATGCTATCGTGTCATGTTCAAATGCGTTCCTATGCGTTCCGCTGAGCGGGGCACAATTGCTCCTTGCTTCTTTATCCGATTGCTTCGGTCAGGATGAGAGAGAGAGAGAGAGAGAGAGAGAGAGAGGGAGATCGTTCTGTCCCGAGAAAATCACTGTGTTTTCTTGGTCTCCGTTCGAGTTAAGCCTAAAGAGCAATAACATAGCGACTGCGGATGGCCTCTCTGTGAACGGAGTGGCGTCTGTGTCCTTCAGAGCATAGACACAACGAACGATCACGACGACACCGCATTGAAGATGTCGATGGCGCCATTGAGCGTCCACTCGCCGGCCACAGACGCTCTTCACTGAAGGTTGCTATTCTTCAATTGCCTCTGTTCGGCCCTATCAAGGTCATGTGGTGCGATAATCATTGGGGCTGCGGTGACGGATGGGCATGAACGATATCTACATTAACAACAATGGAACACTTTTTGAAATTCACAAGTGTCTCCCTCAGACAGCCGAACAGAATTGCAACGATTTGTCACGAGAACGAAATAGCGGAACATGATTTTCAACAGGCATAAATTACTGATTATTGCTCTTCCATTGTAGGGCATTTCTCGCCTGGCCACTACAGAGTTCGGCATCACTTTATTAACTACTGTCTATTGATTTTATGATGACACTAGATATTATTATTGTATGCATTGCAGATCCCTGTGGAGCATCACTTGTATAGCACCTGCCCTATGATATTGTCATGCTCATCTATACTAGCGAGCATCGATTCGAATTATATTATTAATCGTACAAATATTCAGTTACGTGCATTCATACTGCTGCCAATTTATTTTTTATTACTAATTTTTTGTTCTCCTATCCCAAGCTCTCTCTGCTTAAAAATCTGTCCGTTTTCTATTGTATATATATATATATATATATATATATATATCACTGCATATGCCCGTATGGATCTTGTAGTACGAGTGCATTCGAGCGAAAATTGTCTGAAACTGAATCAGAAAACGACAAAACAAAGCGCATTCTCTACGAAAGCAAACATTTCTGATCGAGTTGTTGTTGTTGCTGATGCTGCTGCTGCTGCTGGCGCCAATCTCATAGTCGTCGCTTTGCAAGCACTTCCTTCCTTGTCAGTCAGTCGAAATTCGTGTTACTTCTCGTTCGTTATGTTTTCTATCTCGAACGAACAACGATCGCCCACGTGGCCTCGGCCATTCGGCGGCGGCGGCGAAGATGCTGCAGTCAAATTTGCTGCTTTTCGTGAACGATGATAGTGAGCCCGGCGAGAAAATGATGGTATTATGATACGATGATGAGATGACTATCATATGTGTATTTGCTGGATGCTCGTACCAAGCCTATTATTATTATTGTTATTATTATATTTGAATATTACTTTACTGATAATAATTGATACTAATGCTAATAATAATAATAATAATTAGAAAATATCATATTGTGTGCGGCAAGTAGTTCTGCTATGACTTGTGGTGTCTATGGACGTCGAACACCTGTCAGTGCATCTTCACCGTTCGTGTTTAGGAGAGTCACCTGGCGTGCGTTGAACTACCCAAGAGAAAAGTCACAGAAAAAAACGACGACAGCAACAGGAGCAACAATCAAATCGAATGTTTTCAACAGCAACAACCACCAGAGACTCTGCAACAATTATAATCAATTGTCGAAAAGTGAACTATAAAAGTCCTCGCATTCTGAATGGCATGTCATTCAGGCAGAAGGTAGCGTGGGAATTGAGATTCGCGATTATGCACTATTCCACACCGTATTACGTAGAACACGTGCTCTATATATGTGAAGGTGCCACTGTTTTTCTTTACGTCCGTCTACGTCGTGTTGACAGGTGCGGGTTTCTCCTGCCAGCGGAATACGGCGTTTAGGAACGGCGATACGGAGAGAATGCGGCTCTAGATTCAGTTTGACGAGGCGGCGTCAATTCCCTGTGATTCTACCGTGATTCTTCGAGCATGCGCATACACTTGTGCTTGTATGATGGCTCATAGCAAATGCTTATTTCTCGTTCGGTGCTTAGTTCTGTTCGTGGCGAGGGTCGACCAAGCCGTTTTTCCCCATGCTCCGGCGCGATTTGTTATTTATACATGGTGAATTTTTGGATTCTTCTTGAATTCCACCGATTCCACCCTTCTTCCTATCCAGGGAACAGGGAAGATCTAGTGTGAACATGTACGCGAGTGGCACTCTACATGGCTCTAACCCGTGGGCTGGTATCACTCGACATGTCACGGTATAGAAACACCATGATGTCTACCTGCTTCGCCAGGTTACAAGCCATTTGCCATGTCTATATTTCGCTCTTGAATATCCGTTTTCAGCTCAAGTTTCAAGGCCCAGCACTTCGTATTGTCTTCATATTTGAAATGTCCGTGAGACGTTCTCGTTATCTCGATGGCAAGTATCGCCTCGGTTAGATATTCGCCAACCGCGAACGACGCGTGTGTATACCTGTGCCAAGAAGCCAGCAACAGCCAACGAATGAGTTCTCGTATCGACAATCGTCGGGCCGTATACGAAGTCGTCGAATAGAGGCTGAGTGCTATGATGGCCGATTTATACAGTCGTGTTTACATCTCCCGCTGGCCGACAAATTTGTCGACATGTCCTTCTGCCGGTCCTGTATGCAGTTTCGTTTACTCTGCCAATGCGGTGCTTGGTTGTTTGTAGCTTGTTGCTGTTCTCTGTTGGCCGTCGATGGGCACACAGTGGCGGCCAGCTGCTGCAGGGACGGGTAGACGTAGCGATGCCGGCTAACCAGTCAGCCAGCCAGCCAGCCAAGGCTCATTTATTGTGAGCGCAACATGATGCACAAACAGTGCCCGGGGCGGCAAAAGGGGATATCTGCGTCGGAAGTCAGCTGGCGGACCTGGTGCGAAACTCTTGCCTTGTCATCATTGCTGTTACCCACTGCAGCCGTTGCTGTTTTGGCTGCCATGTACGCACTCAGCTGTTCGTTGTCTCAGGTGGACGGTGCGAGCGTGCATGCGCTGCTCGAAGCTTGGCACGACTAGATCTCCTGCCGCCGCCGTCAAGACTGAGATAACGATCTACAAGATTCCTCTCGATGGCTGATATCGCGGACACACAGTGTATGTCGCGCAGTGCAAACGCCGCCCTATACTTAGCTAGCTAGGTAGATATATATAGACATTGTCTATGGATAGTCTGGTATGAATTGTAGAAAGTGAAGAGTCATAACTCTGAACAATCGTACCCTTTCTCACCTAATAATGCACTTTTCGATCGAGTTTATTCGCAGCATTTTGCCGCGCTTTCTGTAGCCGAGGAAAATATTGCGACCCGATTGGGTATGCGCATAGGCGAAGCGGCAACTCAAAGGGATTCTGTGCATGGCGATCACATTGGATGTTCAAGAAGAAGACCATGTATTGATTCTTACTCTCAGTCCTGGAAGTTCTTGGTACAGGGGAGAGATGAGCGCAGGTATGCCTTGGCAAGACTGTCGCAGGTTTTGGCCAAGGCCAATAGACGACCTACCTGAAAACACCCTGAGGACAAGCGACTGTCTCATAGGCTCTCATATAGGCCTTCACAATTGTGCAAAATCCATAAAGCCGAATGTCGAACGCCGTACAGCTGACACTGTTGTTTATTAGTACATATCAAAATGTAATGGCACGGCAGCCGATGGCAATACAATCCCTCGCCCTGCAGTTTTCTGTAGGTCGGCAATCTCAGCGTACCGCGTACCTTTGCGACATGTGACGAATATAGAACGACTATTGCTCCTTTTTGTACCGGTTCGACAGAGTATCTGAGTGGCGTTGATAGCTATTGAACAAAGCATGTCAACATTGTACGTATACGAGGTTAACCAAACGCGAACATTTGGCCGCGTTTTGTCAGCGAGGCCAAAAAAAAACCAGCCCTCTGCGATGTCGATTGCACTAGCGAGACACAATTCATTGTACGCATACCGCTTCGTACTAACATACAATATATTGGTATAAGCCGTCTATGGTGTCTACAAGCAACCAGAGCACACAACGAAGTTCAGTGCGTTTATTGAATGAGACAACGAGTCATTGCTGTCTAGTTTGCCCTGCTGACAGGTTGGCAATCACACGCCGGGCTATTTTGTCGCATGGACATCGCGACAGAGATCGTCGGCTGGATACATTATTCGATGTGGGAACTTATTACCGCTCAGGCTAGAGGTAGCACGATCGGAAATCGCTTCTTAGCATGTCGTCGGCATGTTACGGCGAAGCGAGCACGCACGTAAATACACCCAGGCGATCGGTCCCTGGATGACCTGGATGACACTGGCTCATCGATGCATCGCAAAGATCTCTCTCCCTCTCTCTCTCTCTCTCTCTCTCTCTATATATATATATATATATATATATGGTCATTTCATCTTGTGCTTGATGCGCTGCTTTAGGTATCAGATCACTACGATAGAGTCAGAAGCCAACGGCGGCGGTTGGCATCAGCAGCAGCAGTAGCAGCAGTATCGGTCGCGTACTAGTTGTCGTGGCTGTAGTTGTCGGCATACTAATCCGACCTTCATTGCAGCCCATCCGACGCTGCGGTCAGGTTGAAGGCCATGCGGGCCATGGACTGACGACTATAGGCCGCTGCAGGCCCTTCGCATCACTATTTCCGATTCACTACTACGGCAAGGGAAATTCGGTTTGTGGCGCTGGATGAGCAGCGCGCACGGGCACCTATCGGTTTCTTGTGGTGGGGCCAAGCTCGCACAACACTTTGTCTGCCAAACCCGCACCTCAGCTCGCTAGCGACTGCAGCGGAGTACGCCTTGATGCCGCTGTCTCCGTGTCGTTACACGATGCTTGAAGTATCTTTAGGACGTTCGAGGTTAGGGTCGTTCAGCGAAGACCTAGACGATGCTGGCGCGAGAGTCAATGTTGTGTTGGTATGCTGTGGTACTGGTATGACAAACACAGAGCGAACAAAGGCCGGCTCTTATTCCATCGTTAGGCGCGTTCAGCCCGAATGCGTTATATTAACCGGGCGAGTCGGCGAAGCTGATGGTGTCGAGATGGGCGCTAAAAGCGGACAGATACAAGTTTATATCAGAGGGCACGTCAAGCGTTTGCCATCGGCCGTTCTGATCTTTACCTTTGTAACCTGCGGCACAATACTTGATGGCTATTGTTTACGGTTGTCATTATGTCTATGCTAGATAATGTTGCAACTCTTACGATTGTACAGCGTGATGCAGAGAGAGAGAGAGATAGAGAGACAGAGAGAGAGAGATAGGCTTGACGTATAGAACTCGTCATCGGAAGGCAAAACAATATGAAGCTGTAACTTTGAATACGGTGTGGATAATTGTAGCCTTATAATTATGTGCCTACGCGTTCGCAAGGATATTGTTGTAGTGAAGAGACCGCTATCGAGTAGAAACTCGATAGTGGTGTTGCCACCATATTGGAAAACGCGCTACACAATGACGAGTCGCGTATGATCTACGCAATGTATCACTACGAAATGTTACATTGCTCTACCATTGAAAGCGGTTTGTGGAAGATTTTCACAGGGACAACGATGTGTGATTCCAAATCTCTTCCAAATCAAAAGAAATAGCCATGTAAGGTTAGGTTGATCCGTTAACATTCTGGAAAGAGTGGAATTTGACGATTGAACAGAATTAGTTACGATGACGACCAGAAAAACTGAATACCTACCTGTTTTACCAAGCTTGCAGTTCTCAATTCTGGCGCTAGCTGCAACGTGCACGCGCTCGATGGCAGCCAAAGGAGACTTTGTATTATGTGACATATCCATCAGCTGCGCATCGGTTGAAGTAAAATTCGCACTGATTCGAATGTTAATCTTGACCTTCACAATTATTATAAATACTTGTGCAGCATCAACCTCGCTCCGGGTTCATATACTAGCGTAGTAGCGCTGTTACCTTTAAAATCACAGCCAAATCACATGTCTCAACGATCATATCCTATCGCATATTGCTCTTGTTCTATTGATTATTACTGCTAGGATTAATTACCGCTGAACTTACTTCACGCTGGCCATGGCTAACATCTGTCAAATATGGACAATCAAGGTGAAACCTATGTCCAAGTACATATTTGCATGTGCCATTGGTGGTCAACCAATGTTTCCCGGTGACATTGAACAGCAATTTCTCACCATATTTCTGCATACGTGTTACGGACATGATATCAAGCCGTATTCGAACACATTGAAATAATATGAACATGCGCACGTCAATAAACAGTCGTAAGATTTTGGGAATTTGGGACCAGTGGCGTTTTGCGATACGATTGAGCGGAGCTCTAAATCACTATGGGTGTCTCGGAAACTCGTTCGCTGGCCCGTTGTATTCCTCGATACCGGATAGCCGAGAAGCTCAGAAAGATAGCTATTTTTGATCCGTACCAACAACTATACACCTACTGGACAGCATCAGCTAGAACGGATTCGACGTCCCGTAGACTATAGCTCTATATTCAGTCTCAATAGATGTACGTGTGACCCCACGGTGACTAAACTTCATTTTTCACTTTTGCTACAATGTGTCATCCATCTCAACTCAACTCGTCATCGTCGTCTTCTTTCTTCTTTTTTCAGGAGAGTCCGCCGATTTCAACCCGCGTTCGATCCGCCGTGACTCCGCCGTCAGAATCGTTATTGTTGGTTGGTCGACCGTGGTGTCAGTTTCGAGCAGTCCCATCCGGAGTTGGCAAGTCGAGGCCTCCAGCAGGGTGGGGCTCCGATTGGGATCTCATCGCCGCCCAGTGCAGCAGCAACAACAGCAGCAGCAGCAGCAACTCCTCTCGTCGGTGTCGAGTGCCGGCCACCGTCCGGTGGTTCCAATTGATTGCCGTGGAACGGCCAGCCTTTCTATTGGCTGGTTGCTTGGCGGGAAGGCTCAGCCCGCCGGCGCAGGCTGTACTCACTCGTCGAGTTCTCCCCATGAGCTCGAGCGATAAGTGGAACTGCTCAAGATGTAAGTGTCCGTCAACACCTTCAACGCGGTAGCCAGGTCGTGCTAAGTTTAGCTTGTAAGCACAGGCCATGCATGCATTTATGCGTTTCAATTTCTCTCTCTCTCTCCCTCCCCTCTCTCTCTCTCTCTCTCTCTCTCTCTCGCTCCCTCTATATATATATATATATATCCTGATTCCTGATTGACTTGTTCCCGAACGACTTGGTCCTTTCCTAGATACAGCTTTGTTTTGTTCTTTCTATCACGAACAGACACCACAATCACATTTAATTATTCATTTCATTCACCAGCGTATTTCACCGTACAAAGCGGGGTTCCACACGATCCGTCCCCTTGTTGCGCTCGTATTGTGACCGTTCAAGTTCGAACACGAATGGTGTATTCACATCCATCATGTTCTCGGCGTGATACGAATTTTTGCAGGCACGTACGAGAATTGGCCGCGCGCACTGAAGTGCACACTGTGCGGGGCCGCACGGGCGAACCCGCCAGCGCCCCTGATCGAGGAGGCCGAGCCGAGGGCAGTGACTCCTCCACCAGCTTCAGCGACCGCACAACATCAGCAACATCACCATCACCAGCAGAAGCACTCGGCAGGGTACAACGGTAGCAATAACGCCACGGCAGGTTCGTAAAACGTCGTGAAGCCCTTTGACTTCGGGAACGTCCGAGGCCGATGCCTTCTCTCCGAATCAATATGAGTTTGCAGGAACGGACACCGTTTTCTACCTCGATTATTAGAAGACGCTGTCCTCTCCTCCCATGGCTTTTACGTGGGTAACTGCTTCCAGTGTGAGATTGCCTGGCGGGGCGTGCAGTGAACGATTTGTTTGATGACGGAAATGATATTTGGACGTTTTTCTCCGCAGGTTCGCCTTCGATCAAGCAGAACTCGTCCTCCGATATCCCTATTCCTTTGAGTTCGCTGGGTTCATTATCGCTTTCATTACCTGGCCCGCCTGGCAAATGGCCCTGCCCCAAGTGTACGTACCTCAATTGGCCAAAGAGCGCACGCTGTGTGCAATGCCGAGGCTCACGACCCGGCGGCGCTTCGATGAGGAGTGGCCCGCCGGGGTCTCCTGCAACCTCACCTCTGCCCCGCAGTCCATCACCACCTACAAGGGGATCTCCCGAGGCTTCTACCAGCAGCAATACGATAACAGGCGCTACGGGTGTGCATCCACAACAACAACAACAGCAGCAGCAGCAGCAACAACAACAACAGCAACAGCCACCTCAGCAGAATTCGGCCACTACAACCGGTAACGCCTGTGTAGTAACGACAACTGGAACAGTTCCAACTTCAGGATCGCCTTCCCCGACGAATGCATCCAATGACCGTAAGGGCTCGAGAGACAAAACCCAAAAATACGATTGCTTTGTCGGGTTTTGCGTCAATAGTGTTTGTTGTAAGGGAAAGATGTTTGTCTCACGGATTATCCGGAAGTAACAAAGATCAGAAATAGTCTCGAATATAACATAATGCATTATAACATATTTATATATATATATGTAACATTCATAATGTCGTCGATAAAGATGACGGGCAATTTGCACAGTTACGAAACGAAGCTTAGCGGAAGCAGTGTAAAGGGAAATTCTGTAGGCCGCCTTTTTTTCGAGTTACTATTATGATTATTATTTTTATTATTATTATTACAACGAGGATCCCTGCCATTATTTTTCACCAAAGCGATTATGCCACCGCAGTGACATTCATCCACAGGTTCAGTGGCACCTAAGCGAGCCTGTCCTAGGTCGTTCGGCACTAGGTCGACATTTGATTGGCCGTTCACACCAATGTTCACGTACAGTTTTGACGAAACCCGTCAACGCCATATCAACGCTCAGCGGGTCCAAAAACTATAAATCCACATTCGCTCTGTTCATTATCGATTGTCTTCTCGCTTCGCTTCTCGGCCATTATCTCATCATGTGATTTCTTCCCTCGATGTCTTTCGTCTGGCCGCAGTGATCGGTGCCGGCAGCGGTCCCTGCGGAGGCTCAGGGGGCAGCGGTCAGAAATGGACCTGCCTCACTTGCACGTACGCGAACTGGCCCAAGAGTCAACGCTGCGTCATGTGCTATACGATGCGTAGTTCGAACAACAATAACAACAATAGCAGTAGTAGCAATGGGCCCGCGACGCCGGGGTCGCCCCAGTTCGGTCCTTCGGCACGAGCGTCCTCACCGCCCGTCATCATAGAAACATGTAAGCAGCTGGGGCAGATTGCTAGCGCAAGGCAGAACATAATCATGAATTGATGATGAAGAAATAGAAAAATAGAAGCGTGTCATGTCACATTGTTATGCAGTGTAGGGATATTTGCGATATGTGCTTTATGTTCAAGAACAGCAGTAGCAGCAGCAGCAGCAGCAGCATGACTTATTTCGCTCTTATCTACGCCATTATCGATTGATTGATTGCGGACTTATTTAACTAACACCACTTGATCGAAATTCGCAAATCCCAATCAATGATCGCTGTGGTTTCTAGCAGTGGGCAGCGGCGAGGTGGGCGAAGCCGAATCATGTGAAAATGAAGAAGCCGAAATCAACAATTACCTCTCGACGATGCGTTCATCGAATCGTCAACAGCAGCAGCAGCAGCAGCAACAACAATTGACCAAGAACAATTCAATGTCTTCCGCTGATCGCCTCTGGCTCAACGCGTGCCTGGGCATCCTCGAAGAGAATTTCGATCCCGTACTCCGCTACGTCGAGTCGGGAAAGGACATGTTTCGTACTCTATCGAACATCGACGTGCAGCATCTGCGTGCGCTACTCCTGCATCATCAACAGCCCGGTGAGTCCGCCTTGACTCTGCCTGGACGATTGCTGAATGTCCCAGTGCAGTAAGCGTGTTTCGCGGGAACATAACGGCGAATGAAATGCCATTTTCGGGCTGCGATTGTATCAAAATATGTAGCCATACATAGTTGAATTGACATCACCTGCGCGCTGGCAGTGACGTAAACATCAAGTTGACGGAGATTGATTCTGTCAGGAGTTTCAATCTACAAGTAGCTCGAACGTCGCTTGTACAATGTTCCCCTTAAAAAAATAATGTTAATAAGTTTTAATGTCCCCCTTGATTGCTGTCTGTCTATATATATATATATATATATCTTCGTCTCTTCCTCTGTTCACCTTTGGCCATTCTGTAAAAGGAGGAGAGCAATAGTCATAACTATAATAACGTCCACCCTTGTTTTTTTTTCTTTGTGTAACTGCCGCATAGGTTCACTTTACATCGAGCCGGGTCTCTCGCTAATTTATCTCTGCGTCAAACTGCAGCGGGAAGACATGCTGACGCATCTGCTGACGGCGCTAGACAACTCCGGCGCCGTGGTACCGAAAAGGGTGCCGTCAGAGGTCTGCCAGGAGACAGCGGCCGACATTCGGCGACACGTCGCTGCGTCGTTCAAACAGCGCAAGGGCACGGATTTTGCGTGCTATTTTGTCACCGACAACGTCACGTTTGCTCTGCCATCCGAAATTGAGCACCTTCATCCGTCCGTCCAGAAGATCCTATTTGACGAACTGCTCGATCGGGACGTGCAGAAAGAACTCGAAGAGGAGTCGCCCATCATCAACTGGAGTATGGAGTGCACCCAGCGTCTGGGATCGCGGCTGTACGCGCTATGGAACCGTTCGGCCGGTGACTGCCTGTTGGATTCAGTGTTGCAGGCGACATGGGGTGTATTTGACAGGGACAATACGCTGCGGCGGATTTTGTCCGATAGTCTCTGCGACGCCGCCGCGTCACTCTACCCGCGCTGGAAGGAGGCCGAGGCGTGGCAAGCCAATCTGAATCACTACACGCTAGCTGAAGCCCAATGGCAGGAGGATTGGGCCGTTCTCGTTTCGTTGGCATCGCAGCCTGGCGCCGCCCTCGAGCAGCTGCACATCTTCACACTGGCACATGTGTTCCGTAGGCCAATTATCGTCTATGGTGTCAAATGCATCAAAAGTTTCCGCGGTGAGGATCTCGGACTCGCCCGCTTCGAGGGCATTTACTTGCCATTACTGTGGGAGTGCCCGTCGTTCTGCTGGAAGAGCCCAATAGCGTTAGGCTACACGCGGGGTCACTTCTCGGCGTTGGTTCCCATCGAGCCCCCTGACATGGACGTGATCGCGCGCGGTGGTGCCCACTCGACGTTGCATCGTCAAGACGACATCATCTATCTCCCGTTGATGAGTGCAGACAGAAAACTTCTACCTATACATTTCCTCACGGAAAAGGAGGTACGTATGAGACACAGCGCATGCATCTGCCTACGTCGTTCTGGGACGATCTGGGCCTGCGTGTCCCTGTTTGTCTGTGTGTGAGAGAGAGACCCTTGTCTGAGTACGGCCCGGTTGAATATGTGACTCAAATAAAACCGTAGCTCCTTGTAAACACACGCGTTCCCCGACTTACCACAGTCGACCCACGTCTTTCTTTACTCGGATACAAATTTCGACCTAATTTCTTCCAGGTTTTTGTTTCTTTGTTTGCTTCGTTCGTACATATTTTACGAACGTCCCCGGCCGCGGTGAACACTCGCGACTTCATCGTTGAGTGCGAAACTGTCACATTGTCACAAGCTTATAACATCTCGGGGCAGTTTGCGTTCGACAAAGTGACTTGACGACTAGTCGCTGATCTAATCGTGTCTCGTTGCCACCTCGACTTCTGTCTTGCAGATGGGCCAGGAGGAGGAACTCATCCGCGAGTGGCTAGACTTCCGGGTAACCGAAAGTGGACTCCTTGTTGCGCTACAAAGATTGCAGCCCCCTATACGCCGGCACGCTCTCGTCATGCAGATGTTAGATGAATGGCTGCATCTATATCGAAACCTTTCGGTTGGGAAGAACGCCACGAACGCGCGTCTCAATCAGCTGTTGAGTATGGCTGGCGAGAGGACCGATCGCCTTAGTCTAAGCTCTCCAGGCGGACCGGGCGGTGGTCTTGGTGGCGCCACTCAACAACAACAGAACCCGCAACGACAGAAGCAAAGGATTTCTGAAGAGGAGCATGTCAGCGAATCCGAGTGAATGTGTAAGTCCTCGCCGAGCTCCGTGGCTAATTGCTACATTACTAGCGGTTTTGATTAATGTCATGTCAAGACGATTTTAACATGCGGGGGATGGAGGTGGGATGAACAATCATGAAAAATCTGACAACCTTCCTTTCTTACGTATCCATTAATATTACGAAGTTCACTCAGTTCTTTAATGTCTGTCTCGTTTGTCATCTGTCCGACTTATAGGCAATCAACTAAGTGAGTCGGTGTAAACTCTTCTGCGTGGGAAGATCTTGTTAAATTTTTGGCTGACTGCGACTCATGTGACAAGAATAAGAACAGAGAAACGATCTTGTAGCCGGCACGCGAGGAAGCCTACGCGAGCAGACCTATCCCCCCAGGAAAACGGATGCTGACCTCGTATTAAATCTTTTATTTCGTCTTCAACCAAGAGACGCGAGTGACTGGTCGATCAGTACAAAGGTGACATGGCGCAGTTTGCCAACAGTCAGACAGAGAGAGAGAGAGGAATTAGAATCAGATAATTGGCGATGTGTCATCAATCATCTTTGAATCACTCAATGGGCTCATCCCATATAGGACACGTCCGAAATTTACCACCGTCGAAATTGGCAAGGGAGCCTCAGCGAGCGTTTCCCGGCTCGCAAACGGGGTTCGCCAGCCCCGTAAGTAAGATACTTTCGCTAAATACCGTGCTGATCTTGTGTATACCATCCGGGGGGGGGCGGGGGTTCAAGGGGTCTCTTTCGAGGCGTCGATGGATAGCGGTCCTAGGCCTTAGGAGTCGGATTGGACGAGCGCTCGAGGAAGGGAGCGGGACAGCCTAACGCAATCATAGCGTCATAATGACGATAATTGTTAATACCACGATTCCACCATGTATCGGCCATTTCGCGATGGCACTTGACACAACAACCATTGTGTATCTGTCGTTCGATATGCTTTATATCAACTGTCCGTTGCTTATTAGCCTTCGTCGGCACTCTGGTGATAAACACCAACTACTTACCTAACCCTTGCGTCTTATCTTCTGAATATATTATCATCGTCGTAATAATTATAGTAACAATTGCTATGACGTGATAAAGAAAGAAAGAGAAAGAGAGAGAGATATCGAGAGAGGTAACCCTGCATCAAGATATTGAGCATCACATTGTTTTGCATTGGGCGTACACCAGTCGTACGGATCAACATCGCGACGTCGGCATGCCTGCCGGATTAGAACATGCGGGACGTTTGGGATAGCTTGGTTATGCTGTATTGTGCCGGTAGTCATAACGGTTCATTGTTAAGCATATAGTCTCGAGAGTTTTGGGCGGCGCGTGGACAAACTACGTCTCCACAGTGAAGAATAACAAGAGTAAATACTGATGGAACGATGCCTGTATGGGCTTTCACGGCGTGGGTGATGACTGCAACCGAAGAACGGCGGCAGGCAGAACGGCCGTAACCGATCGACGACTCGTGGAGGTGATTGAACAACGATGAAAGCTGGGGTTGATTGGGGTCTGGCGAACCGTACGCTGAAACTGGTAGCGTTTTAAGATCACCTTCCTCGGCCCTATCGGCCAGACGTCATAGATGTCGATAATGTGAACATCCGCGGGAGTCGAACTTGCAAAAAAAGACCCAGAAGAGAGATGGGATGAATAAATCTGAGGAGGTCTCGATGGGTAGATTACGATGACAATAGTAACATTGGTGACCCCAAGGGGGTGGTCTTGTACGTAACGACGATCAAGACGCTCGGTCGATTCTTTTGCCAGCTTCTCCGCAAGCGTTAGCTCAGTCTGACGGATTTTTTTTGCGCTTGTTTGAATTTCGGAATGACTCGGAATGCGGATGCGACAAATATCGCCAATGCGGTGTTTCTATATTTTGTCGACACAATTCACCAGGTGGTCATAATTTCGTTGACAGCTCGTCGGCAGCAAGTTGATTGTCCTTGTGCAGGGTTTCGTGCGTAACTCGAGTCTGTCTCATATCTCCCCCCACCGCCGCCCGCCGCGCGGTTCATGGTGGCCATGGCCCCAGAGGCGGGCCTTCAACCGCCATACTTCAGTGGAATCATCACGCCTGAGTTCGCGCCGTGCGCTCATCCACACCATTCAACGTAGTCACAATCAAGGCACGGGCGATGAAATCGAACGATGGAGAAATAAGATCCAGCAATGGTAGCAGACACAGAAGGACAGGTGAAGAATCCAATGATGGTATAATGCCGAGGAAAAGATAAAAGAAGAAGACCAATAAACGATTATATAACTCGCGCGCTTCCGAATGTGTAGATAAGCGAAGTGTTACAAAGGCGTACAGCAAATATAATCATAATCATAATAATAATAATAATAATTATAATAATAAAATAGAATGAAACAGAACGAGTATACTAACACTGGTAACAGTGAGCAGGCAGTCGCCAGTCAGCAGCAACAGCGCAGGTAGTAGATGTGATATCATACGTAAATGATGACGAGAGGGCAAATAATATTATTATCATTATTACTATACATTATTATATGATAAATAATATTATTAGCGCCACTATATGAGATGATTATGAACTGTAGATGTCATAGTGATTGAGCTGGATGTTAATGTTGGTTTGTATCGCTCACACATCGCAAATATAACAATAAGAAGAAAAAAATAAAACTAAAAAAGAAAAAGTACAGAGAAATACTATGAGATAACTGCGCATATATATATATATATATATATTATCATGTGTTATCTGCATCTACCCCTTGACACAACCTTGATGTAGAAGGAGAGCGAATTGTGTTGAAAACGAGATATAGAGAAAATGGATGAGGAGTGTCGGTGGAAAGCAGTCCTGTATAACCCGTTATTATAAAATAGAAGAACCCTGTATATATGATAGCGTACATATATATATATATATATAAGTGGATAGAGAAAAATGCGTTATCGACAAAAGAAATGCGAGAATAGTATACATCTATATATATATATATATATATATCTAACATAAAACCAACAAACATGATAATGTAATCATGCTAAGGATGTTGACCCAGTGAAATTTAGTTACTAATATATCTACATATATATTATTATTATTATTAAGAAATTATACTGCAAACTGACGACATATGTATCTCGAGCACACAAATTCGACAGAGATCTTCGCAGGGACGAACACAAAGGCAACACGAACAGCGATTGGTACATACCGCTGCCCATTATGATACGCATGATGAGACGTCACAGTATACACACACACACACACACAGTCGCTCGTGGTGAGTTGAACCCGGACATATTCACAGCGTGACATCCCGGCGAAGTGCGCGCGGGGAAAACAACTTGGAAACTGTTTTTCAGCAAACATGAGTAGCTGCACGAGCTGCAGACTCGCGAGGGGTCTAAGCATATGAATATGTTGCAAAAACCTGTAAATTGTGATGACTTTATGAGGAGACGACTAACACCGAGAGAGACCATCCGTGGCGAACAGCTGCACTGCCCTCGATATCACACGGATGATGAGTTGGCGATGATGATAAATCAGAGGCCGAAAGAGAGAGAGAGAGAGACTGAGAAAAACGGGATAAAAGATGATTCAGCAAAAAATGTTTACGGTCGCCTTTCAATTCACCATGAGATATATATATATATATATATATACAATACGATGTGATGACTATTATGATTCATAAAATTTGTCCGCTCGTTTGTTTGTTTGTAAAGTACACACTCAGTGCGTTCAAATGAAATGCCGGTTGGCCAGACAAGGTGACTGGCCAACCGCGTATGTAAATGCATAGGCAACACATATGATTATTCCTGACGGCAGCAGAAAGTGCAGCAGAAGCGAAAAGTGCAGCAGAAACCGAAGTAGCGATTACGACTAGTACGATTATTAAGAATTCTTTGTGAATATGGATACTGATATTCGCTGTGTGTAAAGAGAAAAAAAGCAATGTGTGCCCGAGTAAAAATGGCGAAAAGCAAAACGCGTTTGGGGTCGTATCGGTGACGACACGATGCTTAGTACAGTGATGATTATTGCACTTAGTTCTCAAGTGGTTACATCTATGGTGAAGGACTAGCGGGGTACATAGAGATGGCGTTGATTGATACCTCGAGAACGGGCAGCGAGAGTGTCAGCTCATTTGCGGAGGAAATACGGAATGATGAAGGTGAAATAATAACGAAGCATACAAACAAGAGATACCGGGCGAAGGAAAATGCAAAACAGATTAATGGATAAATCGATATATAGATATATAATAGATAAAGGCCGCTCTTTGGAATCATCGTCGCCGGTGGAGACGAGGGAGTTTTCGCAGTGTTGGTGCTCAGCTTTCGTAGTTGGTTTGTGCTGCTTAATATATATATATATATATATATATATATATATATATATATAGTAAATGATAAAAGAGTATAGATGGAAAAGGTCGACGTTGAGCGAACGGCGACATGGGCCGCGGGTGGTGGAGACACCTCCTCAGGCCCCAGACGTTGGCCCTGGTCAACTGCCGCAATTGCTTGTTTTTCAAATTTTCTCTGTGTATCAAACTGAAACACCGAAAGTAAATTAACCAATGTGAGAACGATGAACGAGTGTCCTCATTTTAGGCAGACTTACCCATTATAGTCGCTTGCGCAGCTTTTTCCTCTTAGCTGCCACTGGCGCATTGAACTTTCAAGGATTTTGTATATATATATATATATATATAAAGAAAGAGAGAGAGAGAGTCGATGAACTTTGTGATTAGCATTGATGGGTGAAGCGAACGAATACTGAGGGTATTTCGATATGGGTGCCTTCAGGTGTGATTTGAGGGAGTTAACTAGTTGGGGTCGTGGGCCGACAGGTGAGCGGATGATCTGACGGCGATACACGACGCGAAATTCGACATTGAATACGAACATACGACATTGAACGGCGCAGCGACAGGGGTGGCGGTATTGTCTGCTGTTTAATATGCCGCTCACCCGAACATGTCCGTTCAGCTCACTGCCTAGCAGATGACTCTGTCGAGGCTAACGACAATTGTGCAACCGGATCAAAAGACGAAAAGGTGTTCACGCTTAGGGAGATTCTTTCAAGGAACGAGAATGCCTCCACCTCTCCTAGGGCATTCTCCTTGTCAAGGTTGAATGGGCGTCTATCTAGAATCTGCAGATATCAGCAACCCGGTACTGGATGTCAACGTGGTGTGCTTGAGCTTCGCTTGTCCCTCTCTTGGCTCGCTGCATTTGCTCGTGCGATGAGGTTGGATGACTTCAACGAGATTTCGCTTCCTTCAGCCCGTCCGGAACTTCAGTCAGTACAGCGTCAGAGATTTGGTAACTAACGCCTACCCAGTTAAACTTAGCTAACGCCTAACTAGATAAACTTAGTTAACTAGTTAATCTTAGCTAACCGCGACTCACTCAGGCTGGCTAACTATCATTTCCGTTTTATCTTTCATATCTACTGCTGTTTCTGCTGTTATTTCTTTTACTTTTAGCTAACCTCCCTCAGCTGGTTTTCCGCGGCAGAAAGGCCTCAGAGGTACCGTGGTCGCATACACTCCATTAGTTACTACAACTTAGCTGAACTATCAAGTTGGCCCAAAATAATGAGACTCACCAGTGCATAAATAAAGAGGTGCATACCTCTAGCTCATACTAAAAAATCTTTGTTTCTAGTTTAGCCGATATTGTAATGTATATGTGTCTCATCATTTTTGGGTCAACCTAATAAGTAATAGTCACAGTGGCGTAGTACAACACTTTGCAGGATGGGCATATAGTGCATGCATACAGCGATTATGTCAACGGGAAAATCGTATATATATATATATATAGTATTTTTCTGTTGTGTACATTTAGGAAAAGCACACATAGGTAGGATAATTGCTAGCATGCAAGCATATATGTAAATATGTGTAGATAAGTCATTTAACTACCGGGGAACGTTTAGGAGCACCGGACACTAAGTTCTCGGCTTTAATGCCCAGCCGAGTCTACGTGAATTTCATTGCTTATCTGACTATTACTATCAGTTTAACATGCAGTGGCGCTTGGCTAGCGTGAACGTGATCATATTTTCTTCAGGAAACTAGTTCGAATTTGGGCCATACCGCATCCAGGCATATGTGAAGGATTTCAGCTTTTACAAAAAAGTCACACCTGTAAATGCTGTAAAGGATTAAAAGTACTGCAGAGGACAGCCTTCCTTGATCACGCTTAGTTTGGCTATTGGCGCACGTTGCCCACGTAGGGTTACCCGATGAGTATGGGAAACGTTATATTTGAAAAAATCAAAATAGTGATAATAGCGGAATCTACGGATCCCTCGTTTCGCGCTAACGATTTCGATCTGCGGCCCATTTGGTGTATTTCGAAGCACGGCCAGCTTTGATCAGAATCTCCAATGGCTCACACCTACATAATCAGGGCAGTATCATTATTCTTAAGGTACCCAATGAAATATCTACTCAGTATCACCCGATGGCTAAACACTTCATAGTCTTCGATCATTTATTGAACATAGAATATTCTGCAACCGAATCTTAGTTCTTCTCTCAGACACACCAGCTTATTTCCTTTTCCGCAGGAGATACGCGGACGCATACGGCCACCGATAGCTGAAGCCCCCATAGGTCAGTGTCGAGTAGGCATAATGCTCAAAGGGACCCGAGCGCACCTGGCGGAAATGAGAAGAAACACATTATATTATTGTTCCTCTAAGAAAGAACAAACGTAATCCTTTTCACAGTACATAGTGATTATTACCGAATGTAAAATAGGAGCCGATTAACTATCGACACACATCGACGAGATTTTACGCGAAAAAAAAATTGGATTCGGCTGTTTCAACGTATCTGCTCGGTGCACTGACGAAGGGGTTATTATCATATTATTAATTAGTTAACGCTCTTCACTAGCTCACGAGTATCGGAGCCACTCAGACGAACATTTAATTTTCGAGACTTTTTCGCTATTTTTTTAGGTATATCGTGCTCTACAGGCGTATCTTCTCATCGGTCTATGCTCCTATAGGCGCACAATGCTTATGTGCTCGCCGAAGTTGCACACGGCCACACTGTGCTGTGTATTACCCCCGTACAGATAAACCAGTGATTCAATCACGTTCAGGTATACCATCCGTATGCAATCGATAAAACAAGACCATTAGATATTTACATATACCTATCGGACCCATCTTGTTCTGCCAACAACATCTGATAGGGATTGCTCTCGTTTGAGTATTCCAGCTCGTAGTACAAAGCGTGGTTAGTTCAGTGGGACCATTCGATAGCACTCACCACGGTGGCCGCTGCCGGAGCCACGGCAAAGGCTGGTCGACCGTGGACAGGTACATAGGGTGCTGCCGGATATAGCAGTTGGCCAGAGACGGATGATATCAAGAGGCAGACGGCCACGACAGGAGCTACGATTTGGAGCTTCATCCTCTCGGCTTCTGGAATACCAATAAACACAAACTGTGGACTTCACCGTTGTTATCTTTGGTTTAGTGAGAATAAGCGGTCTTCGATCTGCCGAGGAGGGTAATGGAGGAAAGAACTCAATGGACTCTAGGATGTCTCTATATGGAAACAAAAATAGAACTACATAGACAATAATATCAACGTTCAACTATCAAGGCGTCGAAACGTGCTCTGGGTACTCTGTTGTACCGCATCACCTCGTTATACAAATTCAAGAAATGGTAATATGCTAACTTTTTCTTTAGACATACAAAGGGGACAACGCAATTTCGATTTTGGGGAATTACGCTTTTAGTTGGGGAGTGGGACCTCCTTGTTTTAAATATTTTATTAAGGATATATATATATATATATATATATATCGAAGAGGTCGTTCTTAGATGCATTCTACGTCCAGCGGGTACAACTGTTGCCCAATTATATTATTGGATACATTAAAAAAACATTGAAATTCAATCCCACTTCCACCCGGACGGAGCCCTCGGAGCTGAAACCGACCTCGTGAGATTGATGCCACAACAGGAACGTTCAATCGTTTCTTGTCTTGAGTGCATCTTTCAGCTATTCATATATCGATCAATGACATTATATTAGCTTAGCGCAACGTAAAGCTAAGGAGCTATAGTAGCTAGGACCCTGTCCCTCTATCCAAATCTAGTAGCTGTTCGGAGTTAGCGAACGCGTCTTACCTAGAAGGACGTGTTGACGGGAAACCTCGTGTCGACGTGTTTCTTCACCGAACTGGATGCGTGCCCGCCGTGCTGCGACTGATCACCGATTCACTTGAGTGGACTATTTAAGCATCACATATCCATTCTAGCAACGGTCGTCAGCTGTCGGCGTCGAACAGCACGAGAAGGACAGGGTCGATTCAGTATTCTGTGTTTTCTCCGACCAGAACGGTTGCACGCGCATGAATAATTTTGTACCAGTGATGTGCGTCAGTCTCGATGCCGACGTTGTGTTGAGATGCGGGGTCATCACGGATCGTTCAGGTAGAACCACACAAACAGAACATACCTCGGACGACGTCGGCTCTTTCAGTCGGCTCGCAAGGACGCTGCGAAATTTCATAGCGTATCTTCCATATTTGAATTTAGCTGGATATGAGAAACAAATATGAATGTGTCTTCTGAGAAACGGCTCTAAGAGCATGGTCTCAGAGACGAGGGGACATTACAAGCTCTCGTAATATATATAAAATAATAATCAAGCATGCGTTGGGTGCTGGTTGGACACCGCGATTGGTTTTAACGAAAAAGGCTTTCCAAACTTCAAATTTGCAAAGTCGAAGCGTTTGCTTTTATAATACAGTTTATATATATATATATATATATATATATATATATATGCCAATGCTGTCTTACACATATATATATATCAATGTATATATATATATATATATATATATATATATATATATATATAGATGATTCTTTCCTCTGATACTTTTGGAACAGTTAGACAACGATCGGGAAGCATCGACATCTGGGCTTTGCTGGCAGTTGTGTGAGGGTCAGGTGTTGTTCACATCACCTGAGATGAACGACTCGCTTCGAAATAGTGCACGACACATCGCAGGCTCGCGTTTGCTGTGCTAAGTGAGTGTTCGTATATAAGCTCATGTGACCAGCGGGACTGAACCGTCTGGTAAAATGTGATTTCTATAAACAAACGTCAAAGGTCTGCTGGCCGAGCTCGCGAAACGGTACCGACATTCGCTCGTGTACACCGCATAAATTCTATGATTGCTAAGAAGACATTTGGTTAATTGAGCTTAGAACGTTCTGTAAAATGGGTAAAAGATCTCTTTTCCCACCGAAAGTCAGGTAGGCCGTGTACCGTAACAAGGTCGAAATTGAATGGCATCAACTGTAAATGTGTATTTTGTAGACGACCAATGTTCGAGGTGTCGAAGTGACAAAGATGACGTGCGAACGACTTCCTCGATCAAAAACTTGTATCTCTCGAGATTGTTATGGGGAGAACGTAACCGTTGAGCCGCGAATTGCCGTGGTAGTCCACAAGGGGAGGCAGCTGCTGGCCGTGAATCTGGGCGCAGCTGGCCCGGACTCATTCGCACGTCACACATGTGACGCAATTTGCACTGAAACACACCGCGAATTTATATATATATATATATACGAATAGAGCTAACCATAATGGATAGGCATTTTCAGAGCAGACAGCCATTGCTTGATCAGTATCATTATTATACAAAAAGGAACTTCCCTCGGAAGTGTATTTCTTCAGCCGAACGAATAAGGTGAGACACGTGCTTAGTGATTTTACTGTTTCTAAATTAGACTAAATTTCGGTGCATCGTGATAACTTCGAAGCCGCAAAGTACAAAGGCACACTGCGATTCGCGTTGTCGCGGGCGAGTGCTTTCACATTTACATCGAAACTGTGCAGAGAAATGAGTTTACGAACTCAACAGGTACCAACATCGCGAGAAGGATGTTGTCCGTCTTCTAAAGTGAGCAGTGTATGTTCTATTGGACACCCTCAATACTCTGATAGCACTCTCCAGTCTCGCTGTTGAAAAGTGCGCCGAACTTGATTTTCATCGGGGTTGACTGTCAAAAGACTACACGCCGCACTGTGTAGTTTGGCAGGATGCGATGTTCAGACAAGATAGGTGTTCATTGGTTAAGCATTTACATGATTGAAAAATGTCGCTCTAGGTTAACAGCTTGCGTTTTTTCCAATTACGTTTGTTAGCGTGGCTGAGGCAGCGTCGCCGTTCAAATCTCGACATGATTCCGCACGGTACAAACTTGAAAATCAGGCCAAGCGATCGTTTCAGCGTGATAAGACTAACAGGTAAAAGTATCGAATCTAACTTTAGGAAAAAAAGAAAAAAAATGTAATGAAGCAAAATCAAAAGAAGATACAATTTTATTAGTATTATTATTTAGTTTTTCTCCATTGAGACTACCTGGCATGTGTTATAGTACGGATAGGTTTGAACCCGTTTACGCAATGGGTAGGCTGATCGTACATGTGGTTGCATTGGCTGAGTCGCCCAAGAGGTAAAGGTTTATTGGTTTATTGAAGGAGCTGCAATTTTACAATGCTTAAGCTCTCTTTTATGTCACACGGCAGCGCTCGAACCTGCGGCCTCTGGCTTCCGATAGCCAGAAACTTAGCCGTCCAAGCCACCTAAGCGCTGACGGTGGCTAATCCCAGTATTGTATTCACTCTTGATTTTAGGCAAGCCGCTGAAAGAGGACGATCTCAACGGTCTGAGGCTCGTGAAGCACCGAGAAGGTGAGGTAACCACTCACCGTAAGGAATTGAGTAAATGAAGTTCATACAAAAGCGCGCAACATGCGGCGGCCGTTTTTTATTGACTGGAGTACACTGTACGAAATTGGCAAATCGCGATTTGAACTGTTGCTGTTGAAGTAATTAATGACTTAGGGAGGGGTACGGGTTTAGTGGGTCTATGGGTTGGTGAGTGAGTGCCCACACTTCACAGTCACTATTGGCTGTTTGACGCGTATGAATCATGAATTCCTTAAACCCCCATAAATAAAGGCTTCTAACTCTAGACACACATCTATTCATGACTCATATTCGGCACGCTAACCTACACATTCTGTTCGAACTGTTCAGGGCAAGACGTGCTCGAGGTCCAGATCGTCTCGCCCGAAAATGGAAACATGACCAGGATATTTCTACTGGACAGCAATCTAAGCTTGTGGCCTCTACGAGTACTACAGAGTTTCGTGTAACTCTGAGGCCATTACATATTCGAGTAACGTATTAAGACGTATTCAAGCTCCAGTCGAATTTCTGCTCTAAGCTAACAACTTCTCCTATATATATATATAACTTGCTCGTGCGCCAACTTCGATTCAACGTAACTGACGCTAACTTCAAATAGGAATATGCAAACAATAGTATATTATGTTTAATTTTGTATTAAGTGACTTAAACGTATAAGGTTTATGTTTGTTACCCGCCGCACAGATACCAAGTCCCACAAGTCCCTTCTATGAAGCAGATTCACGCTTCGAAACCTCATCACCGGAGCCAGCAGATGTCGAATTGTCATCGCCAACATCATGCGAAGGGATCGACATTGTACCAAACGCGAAACAGATTCATAATGTCAGTGATGCCGTATATGCCCAACATACACCTTCCGGGAACTGCGGCGACGAATCGATGGAATTGGAGACTGAAGAGGTAAACCATACAAAATAATCAAAAAAGCAGCTTCTAGACGAAGCAGGAGATTGTGGTAGAAGTCTGGCAATGTACAATAACGTTGGCACGCTTTTGGCGATGATGGAATTATTTCGAATTATCACAAAGCTAATAATAATGATAATAAGTGTTTCTGTTCGATCCATTTTTGCTTGATCTCCGATGTTTTGCATGCGCACTGTCTCGAAACAGGGTCACTGCTATCGCAGTTAGAACTTAGTATAGAGTGTTCAATCCTGACCAACGTTAGCGCTGCCGTTTGATTGGATTGAATTAGGAGGCTGAATCTACGTGGTTGCAGTTGCCAGAGGTCGCCTCGAAGAACTCGGGTACAACAATGGACAACACGTGTGGGTCCGGCAAGTATTGCTTGGCACCAGTGTACAACACAGCATTGAAGACGGAAACGGGTCCAGTGTCTGAACATGGCCTGATGAAGTCACACGAAGATCTGGACGAATCTGATTGTATGCTTGATGAAGAGGCAGATATAGCTTCGTGCTGGCCGCACTCTGTAAGTAAAGCGTAGCTTGACGTTACTTTGTCACAGCCATACCCCTAAGTAAAACTATCTGACAATTCGTGTGTTAATGCACATATTGTACAAATCAGACAATCGTTTTTCGTCATAGCCGGCCCGATATAGATCTGTGGTAGGTTCTGGATACTCCGCATATATTGATCATGTTAGGCGTATTTGCCCAGAAGTAGTATGTTGACGATTTTCAGCTGGAAATAGGTGAGAATGTCACATTAACATCTAAAATTGCTTTTTCTCTATATTTACTCACTGTGTGCAAATGTCAACTGGTATCATACCAAGCCGATTCCTTTGTTCAAACATCAGATATTCAACATAATTCATATTTATTAGTAGTAATAGTGGAGTAACAGCTGCCGCAGGTGTAATCCCCCCCTTTACGACATGCTATCAAAATGGCTAAGTGTATGAGGATTATTGCGTAATCAGGTGAGCCAACGGAGCAAGCACTTCACTTCCCCTACCGAAAAAACGTCTGATACGTCATCTGGGCCGGTCAGGAAGAACGAGGCCAGATACCGCGAGATGTGCAAGGTAGAGCCTATACGAGCCGTTCCATGTGGGATCAGATCCGACAATCACTGTGACGTTAAATCCCTGAGCGGCAACGTGCATGAGACGTCTGACGATGAGCGATCAGCCACACGAAATGATGAAGTGTCGCCGTCAGTGAGTTGTGGCCATGATGCTAAAAGCGAGCATAATGTCACTCATGACGAATCATGTCTGACGGCAGAACCGCCGGATCGACGCGACGATTGTAGAGATGCGGGTACCTCGAATCCGCAAGTCTCTCCTCAGATACCGGTAGACGAACAGTTTCGGCATGACCCAAGTCACAGCGACACCAGTCCACAGAAGGAAGAGCGGTCCACTTCGCCTTGTGATTGCTCCGCGATTGTGAATGCAGCGAAAATCGTACAAGAAATGATGCAAGAGATTACGCAGCACACTGCTGGGATCGCGGCTGAGGCGGGTTGCACAGCGGACCTCCCTCTGAAGAAGGCGAGACAGGTCGCCGTCGACTCCCCAAAGTCGCCTCCGATGGGTACCACAAATAGATACGGTTTGTCGTTCGAAGACGATGTGCCGATGTCCGCCTATGAGACTCATAAGACGCTTCATTTAGAATCTTCCCGTCTCGATGATTCTGTCTCTGACGCCGGAGGCGTGGACAGGACCAGCAGCTATCTACTGCAGGAAGATGGTGCGCAACTAGGTTTGGACGCCGACTGCTCCAGTGACTTCCCTGTTGAGTCGATCAGTTCGATACAGTCGGTACAAGAGTCGTCTTCGTCATTTTTCGACGAGGATGAACACAAAAACGATCCGGACGGCCCGCTCTGGCGTCAGAACTTCCTCGGCCAGTGCGTGCTACTGGTCGAACGGCGATTCGAAAATGCCTATGCTAACACATGCATGAAACCGCTTTGCGCGCAGTTCCCTAACGTCTACGAGGACACGTGAGTGCTTAGATATATTTTTATATATGAGAAATAGATGTCGATATCATTCGTTTGTGTGTCGTCAATCGACACCCCTGCTCAATCAGGACGTATATTGCCGGAGATTTTCACTTTTTCACGCTCGACGCTCGCTGTACGATCCAAATACATAGTAACGCTAGCACACCCTATATGTCCTAATGTAATGGGAATATCATTTTGCAAATACCTACCCGTGAAAACGGAAGTGACGAAGCCCAGCGACTGCCCACGTCGGAGCTGCCGCATCACCAGCAGGTGACGAGTATGACCGACTTCGAGCTTAGCAAGCGGCAGCCATTTAATCAGCAAGAGACCAAGCAGGTGGTGTGCAATTTCATCAACGTGGCGATGGCTTTCCGTATGAAATTCCCCTATCTTTTGGCGGGAATCCAGACGGGATTGGAGACGAAGAGAGAGATCTTCATTTTCTCGAAATTCAAAGACGAGCATCGCGTCTTCGCTAAACTCTGCTTCGGACTCAGCAAAAGGTTGGTGCGATAGATCCCGCGACTGTTACGAATGATTGACGATGTACGCTCGTAGGAGAGTTTACTGTCCACGCTCGCTGCTATTAAGTCTGAACTCACTGAACGTATTTGTCGGAGCTCAAAACGGTTAGATATATATATATATATATATATGTAAACGACAAAGGCATTTTTGCCAAATAAATTAATACCGCGCACGGATACCGAGAATCGATTCGTGTAGATGTTAATGGTTGTATAAATCTGTTTCGTACACGTGAGAGTGGCGGTGAAATCAATTTGTTTGATTGACTCTCGGCTCAATCATTGACAACTGATTCAAAGGATGTGAATTGGTTATTGCGATGAATATGTTCAACTTGATATATACCGATACTAGATAAATAACTTATTGCGCATGGCTGAGCCCAGCTGTACTCAACTTGATCAACTGATACATTCACGATAATGCGTATTTCCATATGCATTTCAAGAGTCACGTTATGAGATGGTGAGAGCCAACATTGTGACACTCTATCCAAAGACAATCAATGTGTTCCGAGCACCTTCAATCATTCAGCAAATCCAATGTTGACATCATTCATTCAGGATGGTTCTGGAGTGCATTGATCATCTTCGCGTGGTGCTCCCTTCCGACCTAGCCACCGAAGACCCCTTGGAACTGGAAGTGCTGGTCAACCGGCTATTTGTTGGGTTTGGCCCCGACTGGTTGACAATTGCTCGTCTAACCGGAATTAACCAGCGGGCGATCAAAGACATTCTGATTCAAACCAATAATATGAGTGAGTATCATGGCTTTCTTGTATCTTCTTTTTCGCCATAAACAGACACAATACTAAAATCGTAGTCGTGGTGGGAAATTGTTCTGTCCATGCGCGGAGCGATTATCAATTCATTGCTCGCATCGTTTCGTGTTTTTCTGGGACAATAGGTGCGGAGCGAGACAATCGAGGGAAGGCTGAGGTTGTGCTATTGGTCGTTCGGAGCTATTTTTTACAAAGTAGACTGACAAAACGTACCAACAAATTTCACGAACAAAAATAACCCGAACTATGCTATTTAGTATATATTTTCAGAGTTTGCCATAATACCGAATTTCGTTATCGATAGCTTCCTGAACCGAATCGATGTTCGCATAATGTACACCGCCATGTTACCTGCATTTGTCTAACACATGGGAACAACAATTATATGATTACAAGGGCACAAATCTGAGCAATATGCAGGTTGAGTCCGTCTATGAATATTGTTGATCTCTATCCAGTTCGTTTTATGGCGAGGTTGTTGCCATCGAGGAGCTACATGCCTGTTTAACATTTTCACAAGTTTCCAATGAGTTTAATTACTGATTTTTAGCAGTAAACGATGTTTTAGCTTTTGGATTCATGTTCGTTCGAAGCAATTGAGCCATACTGCTAACCGTTACGTGTTTGCTTACAAGTGCTGAGCGGCATGTAAGCAAAGACTTAAGTTTTAGCAGGTTAAATTTTTATCAGGCTGTGACGCGTGTTTCACCAATGTACAAAATAGCTACAAACGACTGAATAATTCACAGACACCATGACACGGTGGAGTCGAATAGGGGCACTGCACCGTGCAGGACCGCAGTGCGTCCCTCTAAGTGGCTCAGTAAATCTTGCACCAACGGCCATGTGGATTTGTGTGTTCTGTAGGTCTGGTCTATATATCTCTCTCTCTCTCTCGTTTATTTTGTTCCATTTGACAGAATGCTTTTACACCTTCATGGCGCTCCATAGACAGAAAAGATCATGGGTGACGCCTCAGGCCATATTGAAAACTACTCAATTCAAGGGAGAGGTTCGAACCTATGTAGGCTAGCACCCATTGGATGAGAAGCGCACACAAGGTCATACGTTTTCGCGGGGCTGTTGACGCGGATGCACGCGACAGCTGGCAGAACGTAAAAACCGCTTTCGAATGAGAGATCTTGCGTTGTAATCATCGCAAATCGGGGGTCGGTTATGATGGAGCTGATGATGATGATGATTCTGTTTATGAATTATGAACTCGAAGCATTTGTTCGAAACTGATCATGTCAATTGGCGCAGGTTTGCGTTTGCCAATTTTGCGTCTGTTTTTTTTCCTCCAGCTATGCTGGTTACATGCGGGTGAAGCAGTGATTCGTGGAACTGTCCATGAGTGACTACGGCTAACCACTCATCTGCCTTTGAATTTGTCCACTTTGGCTTTGTTTCAGATCCGTACGAACCGCCTCAATGGTCTGTGGTTCATGAGTGTTTACTAAAGGAAAAAAGGTATGCCCCTCGACCGAGCCGGCGTGGTCCATCGCCAGAGATCCCCTGGCGACCGCAGTCATCTAATCTCCACACGACTATGTCCTGCATCGGTGGACGCGCGACCAACTCATCCGTATGTGGCAAAACACTGCTAGATGCCGAGAATTGTGCTGCCGATACCGAGCCGCCGTTGACCGGAACTCCTGCACCGTGCGATGGCCGTATTGCAAATCGTAAACGGGCACACTCGATCAGTTTGAAGCAGAATACGACGGTACAATCAGCGGGATCAAACGGGGAGCCGCTGTTCCGCGTTCCCACGATTTCGTTCAGCGGGATGACGAGCAATACCACGACCTGTAGGGAAACGAAACCCGGGCAGCCAGCAATGACGAGACAGCGCGATCAGTCCTTAAGCACTAATCAAGCTAAACAGGACGATAATTTATTGAGGATTCCACCGCGCACCACGAACGATTTAGGTCAAAAGCGGTCGACTGTACCGAAGGAAGGAGCGGCGCCTTCCGCTCCTCCATCGACACTTCAGCCTATCGCAGATGCCACTAACGCGACGAAACGGAAGAGGCTTGCCTCAATCATAGATCTACAGCATAAACCAATACGGCCGGTGTCCGCTCTGTCTCAACGATCCTACTCACAACTAAAGCATCTACTAGAAAACGGTGACATTCACCAAAGTCTCGGCACAAATCTGAGATCATCGATCGGTGTGGTGGACCCGCCGGGCACAACACACGTGGTTTCCGCGGAACAAGCGGATGCGGTAGCCGACCCGCCGAAGCCGCCGCTTCGAAATGCTGCTGAAGTTCAGCAGAAGTCAGTAGTGCCCGTTGTTCGATTGAAGTCGCCGATGGGGACGCGTCGCGGAAAACGATCTCATTGTATAGCCGACCTAGACAGCAGTTTACCAGCTCGAGGAGCATCGACGAGGAAGACACGTCGAATATCGTTGTGGCATTGTGAGAGGCGCACTGATAAAAGCGACGTCAATGAAGCAACGTGAATGAGCAAATCTTTATCATCGTCAATCGAAGATTGACGACAAAATTGCACCCAAGGGTGGATCAAGGGTGGTTTAGCCGAAGAAATTCAGAACTACACAACTAGGAGTTGCTTCCCCTGGATAATTCTACTACAGTAGCAATTCGTACTCATACATCGCGTTGAAGTCTCCCTCGCTCTCTCGCTCTCTCTCTCTCTCTCTCTCTCTCTCTCTCTCGCGGACGATAGATGCCGCTGAAAGGCTATCACGAAAGGGACCTGTTCAGACTTCATAAGCCACTATGGAAAATTTCGTGTTTCACTTGTATCTTTTGTGTTGCGCTGACCTGCATGGTGAAGATCGCTTGGCTTGAAACAAATATAATGCAGTTTTATCAGCTGGAAAGCGGTGCCCGGCCGTAATTTATCGGCCCGTAATTTTGGGCAGAACATTCCCAGCAAATTGTGTATATAAATTTTCGTGGGTGTCATTGTATATTTGAGCTTGTTATTATTCAACACTGTCGAACTAAGGTCAAGTTCGTTTTTAATGAGCAATCACGTTTCGTCACAGATCGAAACGGAATAAAGAGAACAATCAGCTCTATTCGGTCTAATTTATCACTGTATTTACTGTAGTATATGTATATATTTATATATATTATATTTATCTGATCTGGTCATTGGACAGTTAGACAGTAACAGAACGGCTTAATGCATGAAAATATTAATAAACTAGTAAGACTTCATCGGCTCAATTTGCTACATAGGTAGGGTGTCCTGTCCCGTGGAAGTAACCTAATACAGAAATGCGTGGCTTTTTTTGATAACTTTAACGAAACGATACTAGATATTCACGGACACGTTCTCACACTGCCGTTACATACGACCAACTCGCGCCAGCAGTAAACAAGTATTTAACGGGATAATTAGCCTACTTGCCTCGTTAGTCGTTACATGACAAATTGAAATCAAGCGAAGACGGAGTCATTGTCGCTGTTAACCCTGAACAACAGCACCATCAAATACAAATTCGATGAGCGCACATCGTTTGAAATAATAACTGATCCACGGCATAATGTATTGTTTGTTACAAGCAGTAAATGCGACGTGTGTAATTACTTAAACATATTCGTGTAAATAATCAACCCAAATTGCTCTTCGTGTCTCAGAAATAACCGAGTCCCTCTGTCTCGACTGTTTATCAATGAGCGTTCATGAAGCAATGTAATACATCATCATTGAGGGTACGAGTGTTTCGTTTCCCTGTTCTGGATTCACAAAAAAAGAAACCACAAGAGGAGTTTATCGGCGAATTTGCTGATCGGCAGCAACTCCAAGGTCGTTCCGTGGCCGTGAAATATAAGGCCGAGAGTCAGCCCGAAAAAAAACGTTGAGTTAAGAAGTCACTGATCGAGGCTCTCGATTTATTTAGCCGTCGGTCGTCTCGCTCTGCTTGCGGCTTTGTTTGCTTATCCAGCGATCCCAGATGTCAGCGCCTTCGTGTTCGATATAGTCCCGTCCAAACGGACACACCAACGCTCCTTGACGATCCAAGATGATCAGGGTAGGCAGTCGTTTCACTGAGAAGCGTTCCTTGAGTTGCCTGCAATCGACGAGATTGTGATCTTTACGTTATTGTCGTTTAGTGAAGAACAGCTGGTCGTCCTTTACGTAATCGATAGATGTTAATAACTCGCTCGCAGCCGATAGCCGTAGGCGTGTGTTCTCTTTAGACAAAGGGAGTCCGGGCAGTGTCAGGAACATATTAATGGACCATTCTCGTGACCTTTCAGCTGACCCTGGCCTGGGCCCCCAGTGACTGATATTACATAAATACAACACATATAATATGTAGAGTGGGGCGATTCTGATTAACGTGTGATTGTGCGTGTGTGTGTGTGTGTGTGTCTGTGTCTTGAAAAAACTCCGCAGCTTCGACGACTTGATAACATCAGAATAGATAATAATTGACAACTATATAGATAACAGATAACAGTGAACTGTCATAGCGTACTATTGGAAGGTAATCACACGTAATCAGTTCATTTTTGGGGTCGGCAGAAGCGTAAACTGATCGGTTAGCTTTTGTTCAGAGTTTTTTTGTTTTTTTGGTTTTTGTGAATGACAGTTCGTGTACCTCCAACGATAGCTTTAACGATGTCGAGCGCCTTCCTCAACCACACAAAAATGTTCAGCACGCATTTTTCGACGCTGTAGGCTCATTTTTCAACGAGCATTGTCATTAACGACCTACAAACACTTCTTAATAGGGACGGGCCGATCCAGCGCCAAGCGCTCGACCGGTAGCGAATCGATTTGAGTTCCCGACGCACAGATTCAATAGTAACAAAATGGCCAGCGTTTGACCTCTTCTCCCTTGTCGTATTCTTTGTTAATTCGATAATAACTTAGCAACCCAATAGCTCGATTAGCGCAGCACAGGCAAGAGAGCGAAGAGGCGCCTCCTGTTCATTTGCCAACCTGAATAATGAGGCTATTTGCAGAGCAGCCGAGACAAATGTTGTGCATAATGTTTACAGAAACAGGAAATTTTTCGCCCCTCCTCAACGTCGGGGGTCTCCCGTACCCGCGTCGACGGGAATTTGATGACGAGTTAAACAGCCAGCTGGGGCTCTCCGCTGAAACGATGTTTATGGGCAAAATAGACAACAGCGTCGTAGAGATTTACCGATACGATATTTTTAGCCAGACGACGGAAGCCAGGCGCTCCCATCCAGATCGGGTGGATACATCTGATCCGGGTGGATGAAAATGAACAAAACTAAGCATTGTCACTAAAACGAAATATTCAGGTCGATGAGAGTAAATGTACATTGTTCTGTATTCAAATGAGAAGCTTTTTCGAGAAGGTCATCAAGCTTTTACATCAGACCTTGTATTCGGGTGCGCGCGTTGTGCGCGTACTATCGATTATTAGTTCGAGGTAAGAAAGGCGTTCTTCGAATAAATCGTCGTCGCACCCTTGGCGAAAAAATCGGTGTGTGCTTGTCGGATTTGCTGAAGGAATCGAGCCTGCCAGCAGTTGGCGGTGACAGTTGTTTACGGCTGACTTAAGGAAGAGCAGGAGACTACCATATGTGGCCAAAGTGGTCTCTGTCGTTGATCAATTCATCCAACATTAACCATACATACTGAAATAATGCAAACGACCTTTTGAATATATCCACAAATGTGTAGCTTATTGTGCACAAAAGCTTGAGTCATCCACGGAACGAAAAAATAACAAGGAAACAGATTCTGCTGTTCTGGTGCCCCCGAATGAATGCCCCCGAATATGGCTAACGTACTCATGGACAAAGCTTGTATTGTAGTATACATTTCTAATACAATACTGTACAAATTGTAACGTTCTGGTTCTATACATACACACACACATATATATATATATATAGCATCCTATATGTTGCCGCATATATGCTACTTCATCAAGTCAAGGCAGCCCCTTGTCTTCCACTCCGCCTCATGAAACCCCCGCTAATACTGTTGCTGTGCCATTATCTATGTGCGGATGGCGCCGTAACGGCAAGCCACACCTATTGTAGCACAGGTTTATTCCTTCGGGTATAGTTGCGACTAGAGAACGAATCTATCTCACAATGCGATACGTATAGACTATGCAGTTCCAGATTACCAAACACTACACAAATTCGACAACAGATACGATTACTGCCGAAGAGAGTTGACCACGATCGATCGTGAAATGCTAGATACAACAATATTGAGAATAACAGGATTCGTGCGGCGGTTCGAGCTGTTGACTCTTTGGCTGCTAAATAGCCGGATGAGGCAGATCTCTATGCTTATCCTGCAACTACATTGAATGAACGCACAATTTCGGTCAAAGCGATTTATGTAGGATGATTAACCTGAAATATAGTTGGGGTAGAGGCAATGCTCTAATCAGATGGGTAACTGATCTCGGGGGCCGGAACGACGGATTTCTAACAACTTTGGCAAGCGTTCATTTCGTACCGCCGAGGTTTAGACAGAGAGAGAGAGAGAGAGAGACCGAGAGAGATACGCAGATTGTCCCCTGGAACAGTAGCCAAAGTTAAATTATATAAAAATTAAATCAGAAGAACTGAGCCTTGGACATAACCAAATTTTTGAACTTTTGATAACACCACCGCCTTAGAAGGCTAAACGAACCATAACGCCATGCACGTGTCCCAAATTCACTTTCCGTCTATGCAACAGGTCGCCCTCTACGGCGGGTTCGAGCAAACTTGAGTCCACAGAGGATCCCCTCGTCCAGGGGTAGCTTCTCTAAGCTTCTGGCAGCCATCAACGGCGGGTTGCTATAATAATAATAATAATAATAATAATGATCTATTGAGCAGGATCCCGCGATGTTCCCACGACTTCGGTTCCAGCATTGTTCTTCAATCGTGGAAGCTATTCAGCCAAAGTTGCTAAACACACTAAAATCGCACGTTTCTATAGTACAGCGTTCAGTCTTACATGCGGGCGTCGCCGTTGAAGGGCACTGCCGGCCAGTACATGTTTGTATCATTGAGTAGCTCCATCATATTCGGTTCGGTGCGGTCCAATGAGACAACAAGAACTTCGAATCGTCTTTGGGATCTTTTCAACTCGTGGAACACTGAGCGCAGCTGGGGCGTGAACTCACTGCAAATGAGAAAGTGAAATGACATTATTAAAAGTGTGTACTTCAAAGGAACAACCACACTGAGGCGTTTCAATCGTTATAACTAGAACAGACATTATTGAATATTAATAACCAGCAGCTGTCGCCTGTGAGCTATGCCTTACCAGGGAAGTAGCCGCTGGAACAGCTATATGTGTGTAGGTAGCTCTGCTTTGTTCAGAAGATAGAACAGTCGTGCGTATGCTGAGATGTCGTGACGATTCCAGCGAGAGATTACGACTGTTTATGGTTGTTTAAGCTTGAAACTCTATGCACTCTTCTGTATACACATGCTATGAAATCATGTCCACCCAAGATGTATGGGTCATATAGGATTGACTGTGACATACGCCAAATGTACGCTTATTTGACATTTCTAAATAATCTATATTTTATTATTATTATGTCCTTCGCTAGAGTCTACCTTTCAGAAACGAGTTAGTTAACACGTTTTCTGACCTACGTATGCAAAACATTTATGTTTGATACTGACAGACACTCATAGAGCGGGGAGTTCGCAGCAAATTCATAAGTCAATCGGTCAGGGAGCAGCGTTCGCATTTTAGCCCATGATACTTTATATTTTACATAATACACAGATGTTAGAGTTAGAGCGTTTCGTTACAAACGAGATCACCCAGTTAACATTGTCAGTATTGTATGGTGTTGTGCTTATCGGACTAACGCCCTATCGAGCTGGTCATGGGGACTCGTACTAATGCTATTTTTTGCAGTATATCACTATACTATATATAAGAGCAGGGCATTGTAGTATCTCTCATTCTATCTAACTTAAGCTATATTTTAATATATATCCATTTGGGCCACCGTCCCCAAACGTACCGGCACCCGCTGCACCACTGCGCCGCAAAGTAAACTCCAACAAAATCTGCTTCGCCCATATCCGCGAGTGACGTCGTGCTCCCGTCACGGCGCACCAACTGAAGTGGTTCTAGAATATCCATCACGCAAAGATATCACAGTCGTCGGGCGAAAAAAAAAACTAAGCTGTACACTGTGTGATGTCTGTCGTCACGAGTTCGAAGGGTCACTCACTGTCTGCGCGGCGTCAGCTATCTCAGCATTATCTGGGCAGATTGCTTGATTGTTTCCATTAGCGTGTATATAGCGAGCAGGATGAAGAACGAGTAGAAATCCGCCTAACGACAGAGTCCGGAAGCGTTAATATATGAAAACTTGAAATAATACGAATGAATATTCTTGATAAAAGGCGTGCAGCAGCAGCAGCAGCATTGGCACCTCTCTGTGCGATACCACTGTGCCAACCTAGACTTGTCAGTGATCGGCTCTCTGCGTCGTTCGGTAACGCTTGTGCGAATGTTCGAAGAATAATACGTCGTACGTCCAGCGGCGCAAAGTCCTATAGCGTCCTCAGTGTGTAATCAGGACACAGCGCAAGGCCTATATCTAAGGCAAACTGGGAACTAAATCAGCGTCCGGTCGTCAGAATTCGCCGCAAGACGGCGCCGGCCTGTGGTACTGTCTCGGGGTCCCCAATCGAACGCCGGCTCGCGTGCTGACCTACAGCGTAAGGTAATATAGGCCGGGCATACATTTGGTGTGTTTCCCATACGTGGTATGGATGCAACACTACGCTACAACTCAGTATAATTCGCTCGTAGAGGCGGTCGACGGTGGCATATCGCCGTCCTGTGGAGTCTTGTGAAAGTGATTGGATCACGGAGTAGGACCTGGTAATGATGTAAATCGGATAACTTTCAGACATTATTCAGGTGCGGGAGATCTTAGTGTTGTCTTGTCAGATAGATCGAGGTCGATATCGCAACAACTAATAGTCGTACTAGCTTCTCGTCATAGAGGGCAATATGTCGGTCTGCCGGCTCTTTTGTATTGCCAAAATGCGAACTCAGATCTAAAGTTTGACATCGGGCTAAAGGTAGAAAATATTCGACGGTTCGTTCCTTAAAGGCGAAGCAATCACAGATAATGTGGCATAGTTAGTAAAATTATTCCTCAGTTAAATTATATAACACCTCAACTGTGTATACTTCTTTTAGCAATCATATCATCTAAGCAAGCGATGTCGGATTCGTTACGTTGGAGGTACAGCGAAATCACCAGCAAGTACACCACGGCCCAGAGGAAGGACTTCATCGCTGGTAGGTATCCATTCCTTATCCGACACCTTACCACATCCTGGTCACGGCACCACGTGGAAAACATGGGGGTGCCCGGTCGTATAGGGAAGGCCGGACGCGATTATCTCGGCTGGTGAGTCGTGTGTGTGAGACAACCGCTGCCTGAATATCGGAGCTGCCTGAGACCACCAGACCTTAAGCCAGACCCTATGAATGATTATCCGTGTAATCGTGACTGAAACATCGAGAACGTTAAATCTTCGTTAAGGAGCGTTATTTATTTTTTCATTCATTAATATTACGCGAGGCCGCGATGTTCAGATTGGGATTGTTATAATAATCACTGTGTTCAAGTCGTTTCATATATCATATTATATTTAGTGTATTTACTTTTATTAACACCTTCAGCCACTGGTGATATTTGAAGAAATCAGTGAGACGCTATTTAAATTTCTATTATGCTCGCCGGCTAGGTTACTGATTGTGCATTCGTCTGGTTTTCTCGACCTAAAAAGAATAATGTGAATGTTTTATGCACGATTTTATGTGCTCGATTTATGTTTTATTTACTCGATTTTAATAATATGTCCTTAACAATTAATAGAACTACTGAGCGTTAAGAGAATATGTCAACTCTAGAAGGGAATAACACAAGGTTTGACGCTTTCTGAGGTAGGCTCCATTGAGATCGATTGCAAAACGTGACAGGCCGCTGGGATGTCAAACAAAGTAGGTCACTCTTTCGGATAGCTTTCTGGAGACTTCATCTATATCTTTGTTGAGAAAAATGCAAATCCATGTTTACGTGTGAATCTCGTCGAACTCTCAATCGGGCCAAAGTGAATTTTCCGGGCTGGGCCCTCAGCCTCAGACATTTAATAAAGTCCATGGTACAACTGGCCTCAGCATAAGGCTTCACAAGACGGGCAACCCCTTTAAATGCAAATCGGCAACGGTGGAAATCAAACTTGCGTGTGCACCCCTTCGCCTGTCTCCTCCGATTGCAAGGCGCACACTATTGTCTTACCTTTATCGGGAATTCTATGGAACTCATATCGAAGCAGTACAGCAAACGATGTTTGCACCAACCTTTGATCGTCATGTCTGCAAGAAGCAGCCTGACGGGCTACGGGATGGCTCGATGTACGTGATGGCTGAGGCTATGTTAAGCTTAGTAAAACACACCTTTATTGGACCGAGAGAAAGAGACTGCTACCCTGTGAGATTACTCGCTCACGTGTATGGTTCGATTTCAGCTGAAATCATAGCAGACTTGTTGGTCTGCGTGTTATAATCAACGGCGGCCCTTTATTCAAACATTGAATGATTAGGAATTAGCAGTGAGGGGCCGTGGCCGCCCAAGGTTTCAAAGGCAAGGGGAAAGAAGAGGTGGGTTGTCTGAAGTGCGGCGTACTTCCGTAGTTTGGCTCGCTCCGCACGCGCTACCGCGTGACTGTTATATATATATATATATATATATATAGTGTGTGTAATCTAAGCGTACCTGACATTAAGCACACTAGCGATCTTAGGGAGGAGTGAAAATGGAGGAGTCGAAATGTCATGCGGGAAGTGCTCACTCGATCATTGTTTCAGAAATTCTAGAGATCAGAGACTGCGTGTTTGTTTCGAAACTCACTGAAGTCGTCCCTGAAATCGCGTACAATACGATGCTACGTCAAGTGTCAAAAGTACCCCAGCACTCTACGATCGGCGAGCCTGTCAAGATGACAAAGCAATTGTGGAATCATTGAGAATACCATACGCTTCCCAGATGATAGTTGAAACAAATTTTCCGGGCTGACCCACAGCCAGCATCCCCAAGAGATAGTTGCACACGGTGAAGCCGAATTGCTTGCGACTTGGACTATTTATATCGCATTGATACGTTTTTCACACATGGTCTAAACGGCACTTCGAAACTCCCAGGAAGTAACGAGTTAGCACAGACCCATTACACATTTGAGCGCTGTTTCTATATTGGTAGAGCTATAATCACTGAGCCAGTCGACCCAAATATTAAGATGAATCGAGTAGATTGCATAAATGTGTCCAGCATTTCGGACAACCGTTACATATATATATATATATATATATATATATATATATGTATATATGTGTGTGTGAGTAATCTAAGCGAACCTGACATTAAGCTCACTAGCGATCTCAGCGAGGAGTTCTCGAAATGTCATGCGGGAAGTGCTCACTCGATCATTTGTTCAGAAATGATAGAGATCAGAGATTCAACATATGTTGTCACGAACCATAGCACGACAATCTATTTAGGTAGAAAGCTCGGCTTTAGTGACCCCCGCCCAGGATGGCGCTGTGCTTACACCTGCACCATGCATTAGAAATGATAATACTCGGAATGAGTGTATGCACAGGAACAAGGCTGTATAATTCGGAGTTCCATTTTCTAACGAGTAGCTTTTTTGTGATGCCTAGGGATACCTTATAATTTCTAATCTCAATTCAAGTAACGAGTGATAAATGACAAACAACAAAAAGCATGCCATAGGAATATGTATGAAGGTATAAAAATATGTAAATTATGAATGCACTTCACTGTAGCAATTGACAAATTGGCAATTTATTTCGATCGTGAAAAACAGCTACCTATGATGTCATATATGTACATCTGTATCTTACATCTCCTCCCCTAACTGAAATATATATATTAAGTGCCCTGGATGCGTTTCCCGCCGTGAGATACAGCGATGTCATTATCATTGGGTGTAATGCCAGCAGCATGTCATTATCATATCAGATGTATCTCTTGCCTGGGTACTCGTCGCCCGAACAACAGCTCGATTATCGGACGCCGTAATTGGTTCTGTCATCTTAGCCTTCTCTCCTCGAAGCCGTTTTTTCTTGAGTAACATATATAGGCTCAAAGAGGCAGACGTTGTTTTTCCCATGGATTCTAGTCGGGGTTACAGTTCGTTGTTAATGTGGATTTTTGCTGCCGACACAGATTCGAGATACGCATCATCATCATCACCGCCGAACGCTAAATCTGTGTTAACTATGTGTTCAGCGCTATATTTCAGCAAGTCAATGTGTGACATTGTAACACTTTGAGCCGAGTTGAAGAACGGCTAGCTTTTTCCCCTCCGGCTCATACTGATAGAGGCCTCAGAATGGCTCTTCTGATCAGACTCTAGTCTCCCTGTGCTTCGTTTTGCGGTTTGTCGTTGCGCACTCGAAGAGATAACCCGTGAAAAGTACCGAGTGGTCGAACTGGATTCGGTATGGAACTAATCCTCGTGGGATACTACCACTGGAGTTTGCGTCGCCGTCTCATGCGTGATTGGATCCAAGATCAGCAGTATGATCGTGTACAATGTGACCGGCAGAGCCAGCGTTATGACGACGGCCTGCCGCGACAAATCGAGCGATTCCCATAACTTCAGTGTTTTCGGAAAGCTCCGCTGCTGGTTGAGGTATCGGAGGACGTTGGCGTCCACTTGGCCCTGGTTGTGCCGATGTACCCAGAGTCGCACCCGCTCAGCCTCGACAGCGATGCCGAACGAGCACTCGCACACGGCAAAATAGCCAGCGGCGAGCATTATCGCATGGGCCCACGTCGTGATGTGCGGTAGCGCATACGTCGTCTGGTGGTAGCGAGCCATCGCCAGCCCTTCGGTCACGTTGCCGATGACAGCCGCAACCCAGAAGCAGCACAGCGGACTGAACAGCGCGTCGGAATAGGCGATCAGCTTCGAGATCGTCGAGTGGCGGACGAGCGACGACTCGTGCGGTACCGGCTCCTCGATGATGGCGCGCAGCTCGAATTTGATTGCCGCTGCGATCAGAGCATACAGAACCATGACGAACACAGTCGAGCCTACGACGATGAGCGACTCGAAGTTGCGACAGAAGTAGAGCACGATGAACGTGTAAACGGTCCAGTTCTTGGAGCCGGTCAGCGGTACGTTCCGATGCGAGTTGCTCACCTCGTAGAATCGCAGTGTCAGCATCGCCGTCACCGCGGTGATCGACGCGAGCACGACAACGATGCATGTTTTGATATTCTTCGGCTGGCGCGCACTCAGCGAGCCGAGCAACAGGTAGAGCTTGTCGGTGTGCCGATTCAACGCGATGTGATTGCTGAGTGCAGCACAAACATTGAGAACGGTACTCGGCCAGAAGATGGTGACGTTTGTCTGCGGCGTGATCCACAAATAGTAGATGGAGATGACGTACATGACTATGTAGACCGCGTACAGCAGGCGAACCAATAGGAGCCAGCTTCGTGTTACGAAGGCTCGGACTGACAGGAGAGTGCACTCGGGTCGATCGTCGCCGGGCAGGTCGAGTCCTCCGCCGCCCAACACCTGCACGAGTGTAAGGGTCGTCTGAAACTCGGGCAGCAGTGATGGAATACCCTTCGCCATGCCCTGCGTGTAGACCTCGTCGATGTTTGGCGTCACAGGATATAGCGGAGACGACGGAGAGATCTCGTTGCCGGTGGCGGGCATTGTCAGTGTCAGCTGAGGCTTGTCAGGATCATCCTTACGGGTTCGTCGTCTCTTCGATGAGGTCCGCCGCCTCTGTGGGGTACGGGGCTCCGTGTCAGGCGTGTTTGTGACATCTGGTGAACCCGGTGGTGATGGAAGTGATGCCTGAGATATATCCTGAGCGTCCGACACCTCACTGACGTCGATCTTAGCTTCAAGCGGATGCTCCCTGCGATTCAGTAATCGGACTGTTAGTCAAGGTAGGCATTGAAATGCGCACGTATTCATTTTGCATATGCATGACACATATACATGCATATTTAAACATCTTTCTGTTTAATCGCTTTCGTCTACACAGGCTGGCCCATATATATATATATATATATATTGTTTTTTTTTATATATTTTTTTGTTTCTCTCTGTGGCAGCCTTATATGATAAATGCATCACTTGTACCACCTTATGTATGCACCCACCTCTCATGAGATTGCTCACATAAGCAGGAAAGATCTACTTAACTATTTATCCAGCTTGAGCTTTCATTACCAAAAACAAACCGCTGCTAGACCGTCTTCATTCACAACACGACGCTACCCTAACTCAGCAATCGCATGAATGACCTAATAACCAACAGGGAAGAGCTGCGGCAACTGCCATCAACGTTGATCACTATACATTGGGAACTACAACACCCTGGTCGATGCTTTCTCTACGTATCTACGCATGGTTCACTATAACACACCGGCTGTGTTTACCCATAACTCGATACGATGACTTACATTGTCGATAATATCAAATCGTCGTTTCACTAGCAAACACTTGACCTATTTAGGGACTCCCGTGCTAACAGTGGAATAGTCAACTCGTGTAAGTTCAGCAGCAGCACGTAATCCACTTCGGGTCATCGAGCAACACTCAGCAGTATGAGCACAACATCGGCGTGAGCGCGTGTGGCACGGGCATACGTTAACCAGTGATTTGGTGCGGCCAATAATTTCGCGACATTCTGCTCGTCGCCGGTTTGTAAACACGTTTCATTTCATTTCCAGGCCCGCGGCGGCTTCCAGACCACCGAGCCGGCAGTGCCTCTCAGGCCCACGGTCCGCCAACGGGTGCACTGGCAGCAGCAGCAGTAACGGCAACAGCTTAGCGAGATCGTGCGCTACCGGCCACGGGCCTGCGCCGGGCCACGGGCAGCGCGGACCCTCCCCACCGCGCGGGTCTGCACGAGCTCAGACAGAGGGTCCTCAGATCAGACCGGCATATGGTCCGAGTTGAGGGACTCGGCTTTGTCGGGCTGTTCCCCGGCCGGAGTTGGGTGGTCGCTCGCGTCCGCTCTTCTTTCGGTTCTCGCTCATCGAACGCGACGACCCGCGCAGCAGATCGTCGTCACTACGCTGCGAAGGGCTATTATATTTAGAACACACGTCGTCGGGAGTGGACTTCCATCGTTGACGAGGTTTGCTCGTCGTGGGCGAGCAGCTGCTGCACGCGATCTCTTGCCTTGCGTCATTCGCTTCCGAGTCGCCTCATCGGCCGCCCGACGAAGGGCTACCCTGGGTAGCTGGGTTGAACATCATATGACGAGAGGAAAATGCTTCTTTCGCAAGTCGAGAAATCCATAAAAAGCTGCACCGGCAGTTTACGCTACCTATATATGTATAATAGATGGAAAGAAATATACGCAAAGCATTCTGAAACGGCTCAACCGATGAGCCTGCTAGCTACGCGTTTGTCTATTGAAGGTGGTTAGGCAGGTTCGTAGGTTAATGAACGCAAGGTCTAACGAGACCATAATGTTCCATTTTTTTTTGCTTGTCTAATTTGAGCAATACTGAATCTCAGAAGCGTTGGTGGGCATGTTGTCTCGAGCCTATTAACCGATCTACAATTGTACAGCCCAGTTATAAAATGTGGACGCCATTCTTATAGTCGTTAAAGAAAACACAAGCTTTTTTTTTGCTAAAAACCATTTTGTTTGCCCTGCTCGTTGCTTGGTTGCATATACCAATTTGTTGAACGACAACCTTTCAAATGTGAACAGATTAGATTGCTTTTGTTCATGTTGTTCATAGAATAAACCAGAATAGAACAGGGGCAAGTGGGTCAATGAGGAGGAGCGAATCGGAGGCGCCACCCTGCGTCGCTCTTCATTTGAGACAAATATTAAACAATTTGTGTCCGAGCGTGGAGAAAATCCTAGCCTACTAAATACTAGTTATAAACTTCGGTCATTCGTTAGCTCGTCCTTGAACGAGCAAGGTGACGCTCGGTACGCACTGTATCGCGGATGCGAACTCAACCCTCTTCAGCGATACAGTGATGGAACATATTATGCGTTCATGCCTATAATCCATCAGGGGGTCGGGGTGTATATACGGGCCTCGAAAGATGAGGAGAAGAGAACACCTTTGCCGCACCTTTCCAAACCGTTGCCGTACTGTTCCCATCACCAGTACATGCTAATGACGAATCGGTCATAGAGAGAATCATTCTGTGCCGCAACATCCCGAGTGCTACTAAATTTTGTAACGATGACGCCGTTATCAAGGTTATAGATGATTGAAGCAAAGAGGGCGGACCTTTTGTGTCGGCTTTGTTGACTTTAATTCTGATCACCGGCAATGGCACTTCGGCAGCTCGTATCTCCTACCCTCAACTTCGCACACCTGCCTCCCGGCCTGAGAGAGTTACCTAATTGGAGTCAATTAGGCCAGCCATGTGGCCTAGCAGAAAGTGGAATTTGATGAAGTATCGCGCTCTTTTCAAAGGAAATTGACGTTTGAATCCTTTTCTTGAAACCCATTTCTAGACTTTGGGAAATACTACTTTTCCACAGCAGTGTGAATCCATACAAATTGTTTTGAACTCAAGGCCCTTTTTCCACTTTATGCCTCGAACATCATCTGAATAATAACACTCATGACATTATTAACGACATACTTCCCAAAAACGGTGTTATGCAGAATGTATTCACCTCTCACACACCTGCGAGCAGAGACCAACCTCAGGGTATGTGCATATTATGTGATATAACCAGTGAAATACGCGACTATCCAATGAAGTATCTGAACACGAAATTCAGCTCGGATTCGTAACGCTCTAGGTACTCGTGCAGCGCCGAAATAGTCTCAATTTCGTACCACTGACACTAACGTCCACGTGAGCGGGTACGTTCGCGCTGTTCACAGCAGTACCGTGGACGTTCAATGTTGTCTGTGAGCCAGTCCGGAGAGTTGACCTTCCGTTACATTGCATATGATTTATTCATTTCATTTGATTTATGAAATCATTTATAGCTACAACGTACGAACGTTGGCAGTTAATTTTTTTTCCCGGCAGATGTCCACGAGAAGGGCAGCTCCAGCTGCCCAGAGCTCTCGAGGGCGGAAATCCTAACCGCCTGTTGTAGCGGGCGGAACTACAGTAAATCGTGGCTAGACGACTTGAGAGAGACGGTTGATCGTTCCATTCAGATGGGCCGGCTGAAACCATTTTGACCAGTGAAGATAACAATGAGAAGGAAAGGAAGACCGGTTTGCTTCTTTCCTATGATACAACACAATAGCGGCGGAGCCGATTTCGCTGTGAGTGCTAGAACGTGTTAGCGATTTGCGCGAGTCGCTTTGTGCTGGCGAGCCGAAACGGATCGAACCGCTAGACAGACGGGCAGATTGTTGTTCAGGGCTTTCCGGGCGACGTCGTCGTCTGGACGCACACACACACAGACGACGATGCCATCTACTATTGTATGCATGGGCGATTGAGCGCGAGAATATCCGGTATACGCTGGATACTATGATGCGTTGAAATAACAGAGCATTGCGTAGAAGAAAGGTAAGTTACGACGAAATTGATCATTAACGTTATATATATATATATATATATATATATATTTGTCGTGGATGTGTTTGTAGAATAGACGTGTGCATTTCACGTTTACGGGAATGTCGACTTGGGTGAAGTTGCCCTACGGGAAAGATCATTTCGGTAATTGAAAAAATTGAAATTAAAATCTGAAAGCAAAAAATAAGGTTAGCTATATGTTTCGTTGATTTTTCATTGTGCTTCAATATGATTTTTCACTGTGCAATATTTGAAAATATTAGAGCGGATAGAGATCGGTTATAGGCGTAAAAATGATTGTATAGAATATAGTCAGATAATTTCGTTTTATCTGAATTATATTGATGTTTTAATTTTTAATTACTTGTCTATAATTGCAATTATTTTACTTTGTTCGTATATATATATATATATATATATATATATACGAACTCACATTCTGTGGTGAAAAACGCTATCGCTTATTTTTAACTGTGGATAGAATTCAAGACGACAATGATGTCAACCGACCATTTCGCTATCTTCACCGGAGATACTAGCAGGTCAATGAAGATTTACAATCGTTTATGGCTGGACCGCTTCAAGCGAAAGCGTCAACAGTGCTCTTTGGATAACCTTTGGCGTTTTGCGCGTTTCTGATTCATCACTATACCAATGGAGTGGCAGACCACTGAATGCCTATACAATCTTTTGATCTATAAACACTATATCAGTAATGATTTGAGTCAACCGTCGTTGAGTGCCAATCGTCAACCCTCGGATGTCGTCACCGAGTCGGATCTATCATAATACATAATCTTAATTCTCATCTCGATGCCTATGATTAGTCGCAACTCACCTCGCTGGACGACGAATCCGAGATTCGGTGTCATTGCCGGCAAAAACAATTGCCAATCAACGGCGCTTATCATATTAAGTAGCAGGCTTCTACGTGTCGCATGCCTCTCAATCTCTCCCCACTCCCTCTCGCTCTCCTCATATCAAGACCATTAGCTTCGTGCAATCCAATGTAATCTATCTAGACTACGCACCCAGTGTTATGCTCCAGCTGTGCTCACCATAACGTCACAGATGCATGTCCCCTCCAAGCGTATATTATCGGTGACGTTTCCGCAGGTTACATCGGCTCCATCGAGCGCAGCCGTCAAACGGATAGCTGATGACGGAGTTCATGAGTGAGGTAGATCCTGCAGGATGGCGGCATGGTGTCCATGAACTGTTTAGGCAGCAAGCATTTTCTCTTCTCACCATGAACTAGCGGGCAATCTTCGAAGCCTTAAACTGAAGCTTTTGAGCCAATTTCGGTCAAAGTATTCGATTGGACGCTCGATCCTGAGAAAATCCAAGCTTTTTTTTTGGACCACCCACGACCTTGTGGGTGGCAAGTTCATTAAGACAAAATTACGGAACATGTACACGATTACTTCGTAAGAGAAAATCCAAGCTGCGTGCGGTGAATCAGCGTACTTCCGGATATTTGTACAGGAGCTCGTTGTCGTAGTGAATTTGGAGAAGCGAGGTTTGCAAATGATATCATTATTATTATTAGTATCGTGATCTTACACTACCGCATGTCCCATGGGGTTCGTCACCTGTGAAATTGTTTTCTTTGGTTCGCCGAGATGGCGTTGTGATCACGTTGGAGAGGTCGAGCCATAGGGTCTCTGGCTACAGGGTACGTGGCAATCGATGCAGTCTTCAATTGCAGAATGACCATTAAAGTTCTTATTTAGGTAGACACATGTCTTAACATTCAAGTACTATGTAATAATAATAATATCATATATATTACATGTGAGCCTGACCACGTGTGTCTTCCTGGTGTCTTTTGCAAAAACGGATTCAATTCACCTCAGACATGAGCCAGTGCCTATGCTTGGTCACCCGTCACACGAAGTCTGATGTTAACCGATATTCACGCTAGGCCCGAGTGCAAAAACATTAAGCATTTCCTCTAGCCATAATAACTATAACAGAATCTGTAAATGAAAAATTAGCCGAGAGGGAGCCCCGATTTGCCAGAGGTTTTCCTACAGTATACCTACGTGTGATATACATTTGGGAGGATCTTAAGAATTGTGTATTGTAGACATTTTTATGTAAAGTTCACTTCGCTATCGCTCAGTATCGTAACCCAGTCAGATGTTTGAGAGGTCGCAATCGAAGCTCATTCAAGGACTTGGTTGTTCGAAGGCGATTTTCCAATTGAACCCCTGCTGTGTGCCACTTTAGCAATGATGTAAACATGTTGAATTCTGATTTATATTCCAGACGTATGCCAGCTCGCGCACTAATATCAAACTCAAATCAATTACGAGTTAAACTTATTGTAACTCGACTGCTTTACGGGCTGGTTCCATAGGAACAAGATTCGTCTCAGAGCTGCCGTCATTATTCTTATTATTATCATCATCGTCAGGGCAAAATTTCTAACTAAGTCCTTTCCCTTGATACTTTTGACAGGGTCGCCGAGCGTCTATTGAGATCGAGGCACGGCGAGATATCGATAACTTATATCCTCTCACCATACTGTCATTTGCTGCCGTCCAACGTATGATCTATACACACACATATATATGGATATCTGCAGGCTCAACGACACGACTAGTGTTTCGGGGAATATGCCTAAGTGATTAGCCAACCATTGGTCCCCTTCCTAGGTTTGGTCCTAGGTGTGTGATCCGAGGCAGCTGAGGAGTGACTGCTCCAATCATGTCCCAAGTGCTTGCAGCGATCGTGCTCGCCACAGTGGCCGTGCAACTTGTACTCTTGAGCGACACCATTGTCGAGGCAAAGAAATCAAAGCCTGGAGAACGCCGGAGGGGTCTTGCAAACGTATCCTTCTCGCACTATGTGCTTGCCATCAACACCCATGGTGGATTCTGCAATGCGACCGCCAGCTGTGATCGGTGAGTAACTGTCGTCTTATTGTTGTTGAGAATATCTCTGTTAAAGGTATATATATATATATATATATTAAAGAATAGAAACAATACTTTACTTGAGGAGAGTCAGGGGACATCACTCGTTTATTGAGAGATGACCGCCACTGAGCTGCCAGAGTACAATTCACGCAAACAAACGCGGGCAAACGAAATGCTACGGCTCTTCCTGGGAGAGCAGCCATTTTCCGTATGATGTCTACCGCACTGCTCTCAGAGTCGCTATCTAAATTGTAATGGCAATAATGCCTTGGCGGGTAACTAATTAAGGGATGACTTAAAAGTGCTTATGATGCTTGACCTTAGGCATTTGTTCTTCTTGTGCTTATAATCAGTAATGTATCGTATATGGGCTTGCTCATATCATGGTCTATTCATGGAGCTGCCTGAGCTTTTATACAAATTGAATTAACTAGCGAATGTTAACCAACTATCAGGAGTGGCGTAACGTGGAATCATGACGTGAGTAATCGGCGTCACGACCTTGTAAGATAAAAAAAAATCCACCAGAGTTTACCAAGACGTTTATCAAAGTTCAACGCCACCTGACGCAACGGTCTGGAACTGTTTTCGGTTCCCTTGTGTGTCTCAAAATACACCCTAATATCTAAAGAGGTGTTTTGGCAAGAGAAACAAGAAAACCTAATGGGGACGGTTACCTCCGGACTGGTCATGCGTTTGTCTAGGTTACCATAGGGTTGCGCTACTTTCCAAGCACCCTGTATGATAGTATCGGGTGAGTTACTGCTCAGTATCTAATGTCAACGGCTGCATCTGCTCACATAATGATATATGTTCGGTGGTATCCAGAGAGACAACGAATCACTGTACGAATTAATGGCAAAGGTTGAAAGAAAGGTGTTGATTATTGATATCGTGTACCGCATAAGTCAACCGAATTTCTACAATATATATATATATATATATATATAGCGAGAGAGAGAGAACCACACTGGGCGAGAGAATATATAATCATCTAACGTTAAGAAAACTCAACTGCTTATCTAACATTGCTTATCTTCTTAGAATAAGGGATCTACCGAAGACATCTGTTAGAAACATTGTCGGGAAATTTAGATTATCCAATTGTTCCTCTAAACAGTATTTCAGAAACTTCAAGAAGAGTACTTATTTCAATAATTTGTCTTTCTTTCTATATATATATATACATATATATATATATAATGTACCATACAAATCCACACATTGAAAACTTCAGAAAAAAGGGATCCTTGCTGCCCTGGACTATCCACGGTTTGTGGCCATCGAATAACCGCACAAAGGATTCTCCCACATCCTGTCCACTCTCAACGCGCCTCGACATGGCTAAGCTTGAGCCGCTACTTGAACGCCTAAATCGCTTCTGGCCAACATTACTGGGTAAGTTGTTGTACCAGTTTCAGACACATTTGAAAGTTATGAACCTTATGTATGGACGAATAGACCCATATTCTTGTAATCGATTATAGGTAGGTACACGGGCGCACGGATTGGGCGCGACACTTACCACCGAAGGCCGCCGATGTTCTCTCTTCGATTAGGCATATGTTGTACACGTCAGTCAGTCGGCCAATCCGTGTTGGCGATCGGCTAAGCAGGCATCATCCATTCGGATATTGGAGTTCTTCCGTATTCATCAACACCACCGCCACTGATACCACGTGGTCCGCGTGACCTCCCCGCTGAGTGCCAATGCACATTGTCATGCTATCTCGGCTGAATACGCGGCCGCATCAACATTAGATCGTCTCCGCCAATCGATCGGCTCTTTCTGTCAGCGTTCCCGGACGCCTCTCAACGCGTCCGGCTCGGGACCTTGGAAAATGGATCGCGAGGAACGACAGACAGTTCCGACCTCCAAGCAATCGATAATAGTCTAGCAGCATAATTCATTTGTGGTATCATATACAGTGCAGTAAGGTTAGTTTAGAGCGCAAAGCTTTGCTATGTGTGTGCGACTAGCCTTAGTGGCGTGCGAGATGTGATATATATATATATATATATATATATAATATAGATACATGAACATTTTAGACGGAGCTGTTTACGAAACGTTATGTGTGCCTGATACACACGTTGTATGCTGTATTTTTATTTGGAATCGAAAAATTGAGAGCGGTACGCCACAAATTCTATTCACCGTTCGTCTAGTGAAGCACTCATTATCATTCTCCGCTCAGATAATCACTGGGCTCGTACGAAATAAACAGCACGGTAACGTTTCACGGATCCCTATCCGTTTGAAGCATTTGAAGGCCCCACACCTCTGAGGTGCCCCCCGAAAGGATCCACGGTGGGATCCTGACTCAGAGGCGTCCTTCGGACCGATGTATGCGGGCCAGCTTAAATATTGCATGATTACTCCAGACTGAGACCCGTAGCAAATGCATGCGCAATGTGGGATGAAGACAATGTTGACGTTTGGCACTTGCAGATCGTAGCGAACGTGAGTGTCGCGCACTCAATACGAAAAGCTTATTCATGCTGTTGACGGGCGAGCTATTTCGACCGCGGTCAAGTTTCTGATCTGTGCAAGCCTAAGACGTGAGCGCCATATGCTTATATGTAGCTTGATGTGGCCCCACATAAGAGAGCATCTGTGAGCATCTAACGATTAAATGCCGCCAGAGACTGTTTTGAGGCGGACGAATATCGGGGATAAACCTGGTATCGAAATGCCAAGCGAATGTTTTTGGCCAACTCCGCAGCCCTTAGCGTTTGGCGTCCACGGTGGTGCTTTCGCACTGCTTCGTAAAACGGACGCCTAAATGCATATGTGCATTTAGGTAAGAATCGAGCTCGTGCGCATATATACGTGTTGCACCTACGTGTTTGCAAGGTTGACGCCCACACAAATGCGCCACCGGGCTGAACATTCAAATGCCAAGCTAACCGTACCTCAGTAGCCGTAGTCTTAGTAATAGCCAAATCATACGCCAGGTCATACATGCCCCCGACACTGGTTCCCCACGCCTGAGCACTGATACTAATTGTTTTTTCGAGCTGACCCTCAGCTGTTCCCCTATGTGACCGCCTCAGCTCTTAACCTTTTAGGCACTGATACTGAATGGCTTCGAGTTGCCGTTCTAGATATTGTTCGCGCGTATTCATTTCGAAATTGCCCGATACTCTCCTCCTTCATTGAACTGACATCCAGAACTCGCAGAGAGCTGAGCCAGTCACCGTCTGCTGAGCGTATTGACCACCTTTGTTCGACAGAGTCACACCAGCCATTGTTGTATTACCACCGTACGAAGAACACAGTGACACAGAAAGCATACTTTTCATTGAGCTTTCAACTCTGTCGCTGATACCTCGCTGAGGGTCAGCTGGCGATCAATGGAGTGTCATGCAGCCGACGCACTGACACCTCGCATAGTACTCATTTGATTTCTCGTGAAACCTCCTAACAGTCTGGGCAGACTATTACCCCAATAAGTGGCGATAGAAGTGGTGGTGGCTATCGATTTTTCGAATTACAACAATTATATTGTTACTCGATAAATCATCGTCATGTAAAAACGTACTGAACCATTATCGCCATTACACATGATCATGTTTACATAGACATATTATAGAGCTGCGGGAGCATACGCGAAATGACTTCGCCGGCAATGAACCGATAACATCGGTTGAGGCGACTAATTTCATATATAACAATTTCGAGCACAAGCTGGATATAGCATCGGCGATCTTTATAGCTTCACCAGGCGTCGTCTCCGAATCTAACAGCGTTCTGAAAGGGAAAATTCGCGATATATGATGACTCAATAGACCATAAATGTTGAGACTGCCGGGTAATAAACAAACGAGCAAAAAACTGAACGCTCAACGCTCAATACTGCAATACAGTCTTGTGTCCTAGCTATGCAGCGCAGCCTGGCAAGCAACAGTCAGGATGTGACAAGTATCGATTTAATCTGCGCATGAATCCGCGCTATACATTAGTCGTGATCTATAGATTTAGAAAGGCTTAAATAGCAAATTGACTAGAAATTCGTTGTTCAACGTTTGTACCTTATCCACCCGGAGAATTTCATTGAGGCCGGCAAAATAGTCGAGGCTGACTTTTCCGAATAACGAATTACGTCGAATTCAATGGTTCTCATGTCCTGCCCAGGATTTTTCTTTTATACCTTCGTCACCATCAAAAATGCATATTTACCATCGACAGGCAAAACCAAGTACAAACCACGTTTCAGTACGCATTTCAAATCGTACCCCGTTTATATTACATAGTAATTAATGACATCTACGTTTTATTTAGTTAATTACTCCTAAACTTGTTTTTCCCTGTGTTATCACCGCAGTTGGCAACAACTCCCGCTTTTGGCGTCACGAATGGGCGAAGCACGGAACCTGTTCGGTGAACCACACGAGAATACAGGAGCCCGTCGACTATTTCAATACAACGCTTAACCTGTTCAGGTAAGCTGAATAAGTTATAATAATGTATTATATGTAAAGGTAAAGCTTTATTGATTTATTAAAGGAGCTGCAATTGTTACAATGCTTAAGCTCTCTTATATGTCAAGCAGCGGGACTCGAATATTGTATTGTATTGCAATATAGTATGGTACCACTTGCAGCAGCAGCAGCAGCATATCGTCCAGGTTCGGTTACAAAATTGAGAATGTAATCACCTATTTATTATTACCGTTAAAATTTCATAAATCCAAAGAGGCACGAGCGGTTCGGCATGACGCACCGCCGTATAGATAGGCGGCGTAAACGACCGCCGATAAAAAAACACGATTCAAAGGACTGGTCCCTCTCCTCCACCGAATCCCATCTAGAACATCAGTGCACCGGCGTTGTAATTCAGTGTACGCCTGTGTCGGGGAAGTGAACTTGGGATAATTCGCCGCTGCTTTTGTGACAGCCCGTCCACTCTGCACTGTTGGCCGTCAATAGACTCTCAGGTTCGAGTCCGGCGACCTATTGACATGTATACAAGAGAACTTGGCGCATTGTAAAAGACCGTACAAACAAGAACAGTGCACGACAGTGCAGCATATGCAGCATGCTGCCTTTACGCCGAAAATTACGCGGATGAGAATCTGCTGAGGGCGTGTTGCCGTTCCACAGGCTCGATCAGTGGTGGGGCCAACCGTAACTATTGTCTTTATCTTCCGCGTCTCCATATTTTCAGCGCACACAACATAACGAGATACCTTGAGAATGACAACATCTATCCAGGCTTGACGGCGTACAAAACCGCCGATTTTTTCAAGGCGGTCAGCAATGACATCTCCGACAAGAACGTCAACGTAAGTGACTATTACCACCGCCGAGAACGACATGATTTAATTACAAAGCACCCGTGCAAATGAAACGCACAATAGCTTAAGGGATAACCGTCCCACAAAACTGTTCAGCAGTCTATATGTCTACCTGTATAAGCCACCTTTCACAGAATCGTGCAGTATATACAAATAGCGCGTACATATATATATATATATATATATATATATATATATTTATTTAAGTTCTTTTTACTATTGCTGGTTTACGGAAAACTAGCGACCGTGTTTTTATATAGATGACTCATAAATAAAAACGAATACCAAAATTCATAAACATTTGATAGTAGCGATAAATGCGGCTTTATATATAGACAGTCGGATGGTCAAGGTTCGGGATCCGTAGTCGAATATATAGATCCATAGTCCATATATACATATGTATATATGCGTTTGTTGTGCATACCCTATGTGTTGATGAGCAGATGAAGGCGTCCTTCTCCCCATCCTTCTGTCGGATTCGTCAAAAAATTGACAACTTTTTCAATGCGCAGGTGATCTGCAGAAAGTCGCACAACATCTCGGTCGTGGTTGAGGTGCGGCTCTGCCTCAATGAGACTTCACTCGATGTCGTTGACTGTCCGTGGAGAGGATCGAATTGCAAGAAATCACTGTACTATTTGCCCCCGACGTCAACGTCGTCCGGCGAGCGTAATCTCACGACGGATGGCAGCGCCGCCGAGAAGAAGACCAATTAAGTCGTCTAAATTATTATGCTTATTATTAAATCGATATATAATACATATTTCTCTCTCGGTGATGCCTGATGCAGACATCTGAAGAGCGTGGTCATTTCGCGTATTCTCATTTCACTCCTATATAAAAATAACGAATAGCCACTATCAGGTACTGCCGGTGGTGCTAGAACATTAGGTACTGTTCCGAGCCTGCTCCCTGCTCTGCACTGCCAATGCACCATGCAGTGTTTGTATCCATTAATAATGTCAACTCGGGAATAATTCCGCCAAAAGATCAAATGAAGGTCTTCGCAGATGTAGCTCATGTTGTTCACTCTTGAATCTGTCATGTCGGCGTTAGCTTCACTCAACGTAACGTTAGATAAGTTCGGTCCGAGGGATTGCTTCGACCCGGGGGACTAATTACGGCTGCCGCGGGCGTTTACCGCGCATTAGTTGCACGTTGATGACGGCAAGATAATCTATTTGGAACACGATTTCATCACGGAGCATTCAACTCAAATAGAGCCTCTGTTGGAAAATAGCGTGTTGCGATTTTTCAGTTATCATCAGGCCTATAGTAAATACAACCTTGAACAGGACATCGGATGCTCGGGCGAACGTCTGTGTTGCCTTTGACCTGATTTGACATTTAGGCATGCACGCACGCACGGGGGATCATTGCGCCGGTCGTATTGGGCCGCATTTTGTTTTCAGCTGTAATTTTAGTTTCAGCTGGACTCGGCGTCACAGCCTATTCATCTGGTTTACGTTAATTATTGCTTGTTGTCCCGTCGATTTAATTACACAAATTGTATGGCTCCGTCATATTACGAAGAGCCGCAATTAGACTAGTATTTATTGCACGTTGATAGAGCTTGTTGACTTCCGGTTTTTGCACCTTCAGGATGATATGAGCGAACATGTTTACCTGTCAAAATATTAGATGTGTTCCTTGAGAAAACCTCTCGAAAGTGTTTTTTTGGGATACGCAACCCATGACGCTGCGTTCGGCAGCCTGAATTCACAGGTATCAGATTCGCGATGACGTCGGTGTTAAATAACGCCAATACCGCACACAACTGGCGAACTTCGACAAAGGGCGGCATCTTTGAAGGCGTACGATTGTTATACGAAAACCCAGACGAATATGATAGTAACAAGGATAATCGAAATCGGATGCGTTCCATTTTCTGGCAGAGCTGCCGTTCATATCATGCCGCTTCAAGCAGAAAACACCTATGTATAGCCAATATCTAGCACATACTCACATCAAGGCTTGCTTATCAGTGGGGTACAGCACAAATAGATCACTGACACTAGACGAACAGAAATATAGAATGAGCCGAGAGCGAGATTGCTGAAACTAGAACATTTCCCAGCCGTTGGTACATTATTATATTTTTACTTAAGTATTACGTCCACACTAAGTTCACCTTTCAATGCGATACTATCTACTGCGATATGCGATGACACACATGGTGAGGTAGAATTTTATAAGACATTTCACTTTGTTAATGACAAATACAATTATTGTTACTATTATTATTATTAACAACATGCACACAAATTTATTATCTATAAAATTGATTATTATTATTATTATTATTATTATTACGGTGTCTACTTCTCTTCGTGGGATCTGTACTTAAGCCAGCTCTTCCCCACCTGTTGTGTATGCCTATTGGCTTCAGTGGCAGCGTTTCGACTACTTGTCCAAGTAGTATATCTTACACGCGCTTCTAATGCTTTTCAGTTTTGAACGCTGAAATCGTCCGATATTGCCAATTTTGCCCGTTCTCCATTTGACTTCACTTCGGGGCAGCCTTCCCCGCGAACTCCAGCTCTAAGCACCACCAGCAGTGCTGCCTTCTGCTGTATGTGCACACACATATATATATATATATATATATATATTTGTCTTCTACGAAGCGGCCACCCGTTGGCCGGTACAACTCCCGTGAGTGGCACTTAACGCTGCCGGGTCGGCTACTGTGCACCGTCAGCGTACGAACTGTGACTGGTCCCTTGGACTTTAACACCAAAAGGCGTTGGAGGCGCTGAAATGTGAACGGGTGAGCATGTGTGACAGCGAACGCATAGAGAGAGTGTGGTGAGCCGACCGTGCTCGTAAACCAAAGAAATGCCAACTATCAAATAGGATCGTAGCTGTGGTGGGACTTGGATAGAACAATGGAGAGAGAGAGAGAGAGAGATTAATAGCTTCTCGTGCGATTCGGAGCCCCGCACGATTCCACTGGTCGCGCAGGACAGAGTGTGTCTCAGTCTTTGAAATGAAGGAAGATAGATCGAGAGAGAGAGAGAGAGAGAGGGAGAGAAAGAGAAGCTAGAGCCCTGCCCGTTAGAAGGGGTCATACTGCCGACATGAGGCGGGACCACACAGCCGTGAACTGACAACGCAATCGGGAGCTCATGACCGATTTGAGGGTTAACAATTTGCGTTCGTTGCGGAGTAGGTGCTCGCCGGACAGGTGCCCCAGTCCCATTTATGGCCATCCGTTGTGGCCGCTTGCCAGATCCTTCTGGGAAGCTAGCCCGGAGAAACTCTCAGGGTGTCAATTTCCATAGCTCGTTCGGTTGGCAGCTCGTTTCGGTTTGGTTAGCTCACAGATCGTAACAAGTGAACTGCTGCTGAAAGAGAAGAGAATCAGGAGCAGCTGACGGACAGCCTGAGCCCTACGAAGAGGGAGAGATATAGCTAGAGATCATTGAGGAATAGAGCATTAAAGAAGATGCGGCAGTATGCACCCGATCACCATCCCGCGATGGTGTGGCCCGCTCAGAGAGACGTGTGCCGCTCCGGATCGCCGCCTCACGTGGGTGCCACGACGCGAGAGATGGCAGCCCCTGCGTAGGTTCGCGTGGCATCGCTGCTCGCATATCTATTTGCCTAGCAATATATTTGTTAAGTATGTGTGTGTGTGTGTGCGCGCGCCGCCTAAAGCTGCGGGAGCGCTTAGCTGATGAGCGACGACGTTACAGTGGCAGAGTGTAATCGAAGAAATCGCAGTAAACAGAAGAAGAGGTTGTGCTAGCCATTGAAGCGAGCACAGTATAGATACAGAGAGAGAGAGAGAGAGAGAGAGAGAGAGAGAAAGTATTCTGAGAATGATTTGGTGCCTCTTTGGCACGATATCCGCGCGATACATTGCGAATCCCAACAATAACAACAACCACTCGTGGCGGCGGTCGCGCCAATGTGTGACCGCGTAAAGTTCTACCCGTTGAATAATAATAGCATGTGCAGAATGCCAATACTCTCATCACAGGGCACACTCTTCTCGCCGGACGTCTCCCGGATTCGGTGTCGAAGAACGGGAGCCGGCACACGACGATGAGAGCCTGCTGACGGACACATATGGCCACTCCGACACAACGTCGAACAGAGCCAGGCAGCAAGGCAGACATAACAGAAGTACAACCGTTAGGCGCCAGGGGTACGAATCGACAACTTCTCGCCCAGATAAACGCTGGCACGTAGATGGACACGGACACTTGAGATGACAACGACATCAACAGCATCAACAGTTCAGCACTACCCCCGTCGAGCCACCACGGTGCTACCGGTGGCTTTCTCCGTTCTACGTGTGACCAGTGAAGAAGTGTGCCCGGAGCGTATTGGCACTTGCCCGGCCGCGTTACTGCGCGAAGTGCTCGAGCCGGCTGGGTATCTGACACGATCCATCCTGAACGATGGCGAATGGCTCAACCCTCGACTCAGTTTGCGAAGGACTTCGCCAAGTGAGAGAGGTGACGTTGCCGACGCAATGACCAGATGGATTGGAGCGTGGGTCAGCCAGTCGGGCAGAGGCAGGTCATGCTGCATTCAAGGTTCGCTCGCAGTCAATCAAGACCTAATGCCTAGGTTTCGTGCTGAAGACGTGCAAGCCATGTGTGTATCTATCTGCATCTATGATCATTGACTTCGAGTTGTGTGGACGGACTACCGTGAGTGTAACTTGCTCGTCATGCTAACGCGGACAGATGTAGACATCAATAGGTGTTGTAGATTTGTGCAGTGTTGAAGCTCAACACGTTATCCCGTTCGGCATTGATTTGATACTGGTATATGATAACACACTATGGAACCTGTTCCTGTGTGACTTGACCTTCACTTGACGTTTGGTGATATGCTTTCTAAGTACATCTATTACTCCAACAGAGCACCCGTTGATACTCCCGAGATCGTACAATCGTAGTGTTGGTCCCTAGTGACATAGTTAGCATTCGCTGTCCGATATCTGATTGCTGTACGAGAGCCACCGAGAAACGCCGGCCCGAGTTAGCCATTTGGGCTCGCTCCGACGACAACCCTCTTTAAGACACATCTGTGCAAATCTCTAGTGGGGTAGTGAGCTGTTAGTCCAGGACTTCGTCCGCTACCGTATGTGCGCCGGTACCTAAACGGACCATCTCCGAGACGAACTCAGGCCGTGATGGGTATGGAAAGTGATTGGGGCCAGCCTGGACGATGAACCCCAAACAGCCGATTTTGCCAGCACGACCCATTCCCCGCAACACTGCGGGATATGTTCACGACAAATACAGGGTCGACGGTCGGCACGAGCAGGTGACTCCGTGTTCGAAGGTGATGTGGTGGCTGTTCATCTTTATCGCTGTGGTCAGTCTTAGATAATTCATAAACTAGCATAGAGAACTAATTATAATAGCATATATATATATATATATATATATATATATATATATATATATATAAGGCGCTTAGAAGACGCGAAACAATCACATTGTAGTTAGCTTCGTACTGCTGTATAATGCATGTTGAAAATGTCAGACGAGTCAATACTTTCTCCGACTTCAAGACGACCGGCTAACGCTTTCTGAGCCGCTTGACTTCGCTGGTAGGCAGGTTCACTTGAGGATCAGTCTGTGTCGACGCAGGCGCACAAAAATGATGTACCAGTAAATATATTTGCTTGTTTCTTTTGTTGTTTTTTGAGTCGTCTTTGTCTCATTCCACCGAGTAACGGGAGCCTAACCACCTGACCAACAGAAAGGATGGGAAATTCGGTCTCAGGGCTAGCCTATATATATATACATATATTTCAAAGTGGATATAATGGGTTCGATCTTAATAAATATGATGGACAAACAACAACAAATAACAAATAATTTAGCAGTTCATTGTTACGAATGTGACTTCGTTCTTCCGAACTGGTAATGCCATCTCAGCATTGTGTTGGCTATGATGTATCGCGTTTAAGACAGGCAGAATTGTCAATCTTTGTCTACGACCACATTATTTATCAGCCAAATTCAGAATGCCTCTTGACTTATGCATCTCCATCGCCGTGAAGATCTGCTCACGAAATCAGTGGAGTCGTCTACTTAGGGGTTTAGTGTTCATTAGTAACTACCACCCCCCGTTCCAAGCGAAGCAATATGCTGTACACACAGAGCCGCACACGATATCCGATTCGAACGATTAGAATCATTCTGAGATCTATTGCCTATATCGTTGTGACCCCTGTGCGGACGCGGTGGCCGGTACTGCTTGACAGTGATGTTAGCTGCATCTCGTTCTGCGGGATACCGGCCAACATCACGGGCATGCGCGCAAATCGCGAATACAATTAACCTAATTGGTTTTGACAAAAATTACTTTTAAAAAATTCCCTTCTGGAGAGAAAGGGCGCAACCGAAAAGCTGGGCGAAGACTGAGTCGAGGTCGACTGCCAATTATACGCCGGCTTTCGCGACTCCTAGAGAAGTATCTGCCGATTTGAGAAGAAATTGAAGTGCCCTTATTAGTACCCTGCAGTAATCCCTATGACCAACCTGTAAGTGTCATGCCTCCAGCGGTTCCTCGAATTTCTCGTTGTCAGCGACAAATTTCACACAACAATATGCTATTTGAGCTGTCTGGTGTCACCGTTGAACCACAAATGCACCTGTGGAGCTAAATACGTGCAATATAGTAAGACCTGCTTGTGGGTAGTAATTATAGTCACCATCAATAGTTGTGCAATCGTACTTGCAGTAGATTGCAGCGATTGCCCACCATTTTCTCAGAGCGAATTCGACCTGATTGAGTTCAATGTACCCCTAAGTTGATACTGTTCGACCTGATTGAGTTCAAAGTACCCCCGCGCATTCGCTCAATAATAATCGACGAACGTCAATAAAAGAGTATAAAAAATATGAGAGCAGCACTAGGAATAGGCTGCCAATTGTGCACGATAACATCGAAGAAGGAATGGCCTCCGTTATGTAAATCCGAACACAGCAACATCGGCGTTCAGTTCGAGATGAAGCGAGTCCCGGTGATCTCCCTATGTGTTGACATATGTACGTGCACAGATCGCCTACGAAACCACTATGGCCCTCTAGAGATCCGATCGATAGCTATGCCGGCGCAGAACATCTGTGGGGGCCCTGAACACCACCTGTTGCCTATTGTGCCAAGGTGGAACTTGGGACTTCAGTTTATAGCTGACAGAGTGTCTTTTCGTATGGGAACATCTTACAAATTGGTTACCTTCTCTTGCAAGTGCAGAGGAAACGCACTGAACGGGACTGCTGAGGAAAAGCACAAACACTCAGACTGGACGATACTAGACGCTGTACTTAATATATGGTGTTTGGAGCGATCGATTTGTTTGCTTTTGAACCTTTATTATTACCAACTTCCCCGGGAGGTACAACAACAACACAATCGAATACCCAATACTCGAAAGGAGACACAATAGTAGAGATATCCATAACCCCGGACGGTCAAACGTGCACCCGGGCAATCCCCAATTGATTAGATATGTACGCAAAATAAACACCTCAACTCTCTACAAACGAAGCCCCCCCCCCCAGGCTGACAATCTGATCCCCACGATTCTAACATATCGCGCGAACAAGCCCCGTTGGATCAGGTGGTGGTAGTACTCTGGCCGAGGCTCCCAGCGAATGTAGACCTTCAATACTGACAGATGGACGAAAAGATCGACAAATTGAGGACTATAGACAGAGCCTTCAAACTAAATTATAGGCCACACTAGCATCAGGTGGGTCATACATATAATAGTACCGGATCTCCACAGGAACGTCACAACCAAAGAGTCAAACGGGCCGTCCCAAGGGGGTCTGAGCTGTGGGCCTTCAGAGACAAGATCAGACACCATTCCAGAGGGGATTATTATCTTGTTTCAGCTGGACGCAATGACAAATCTGAGCCAAGCAAGTTTAGCATTTAGTGATAGATTTTCTAAAAGCAGAACCCCTTTAGGTCGTCGTCCCTATTGTCCTTGCCAAGATGAACGGGCCAAGACACGAGCCCGTATGTCATTTCCTATCTTTCCCTATTGCAATGATCTGTTCAATTTTCATAATTTTGCTAAACGCAACATGTCTTATGTATCTGTCTGTACTGAGCCATCGGTATACTTGGTGAGTTTTGTGTGGGTAGTAATTATAGTGGGTGAGTTTTTCCCGCCACACGGACAGACTGCATGTAGGTAGTGACTACTGCACTGGACCACGATTGAGCGAAATTCCTCCTCGAAGGTCTTCCGTTCTCTCCCTCTGATCGGCGAACTCGTGTTACGATCCGAGCTAAGAATACTACGACGAACCAGAGGAGTTCAGCCCACCATGGAAGCTAGGCGCTGTGTCAGGTTGCACGAACGCGTCGTCCGTTTGTCCTTGATGATGGAGATGCCTATTGGCGTACTCGGCTCAATTCTACAGGTCACGGCAAACCGTAGCTCACATGCTCCTGATCATCTGTGATCTGCATTCACACGATCTAGACGTCTAGAAGCGTGGCTCTTCACACGAGCATGTGAGGATAGATGACCTAAAGTGACTGTCGCAAATGCTAGTACTACCGTTCCTTCTGTTACATCATAGTACACAGACACTAACTATGGTCACCGGTCGGTACATCGCGTCCGCCAATGTCCTCCTTTGCTCGCAAGTGCCCTTTCTAAGAAAACGTAGAAACCGGCTCACCTACAACACCCATACATATACGATACCCGTCACGCACCCTGTTCTTCCCGCCTTCTCATCGCTGCGTCGGATCAGCCTCAATGCGGCAGTGTAGGCGAAGCCGATGGTGCTCACCAGCTGGCTTAAGTGCGCCATCCCACATCCACTACGTCGTTTCCCGATCTTCGTCTTTCGCCTCCTGCCACTACCTCACTTCACTACTTCACTTCGTCTACCGCGCCCCTCGCGATCTCAGCCTCGAGCTGTCACCCATCCTCAAGGGCAGAGTCGCCAATTTTCGGCTGTTTAGCTCCCTTTTTTTCCTCCCTCATCCCTCACCCACACTGCTCGTCTCTCGTAGCCACACCGCTTGGTGGGTAGGTGGTGGCATCTATAGTATAGCCAGATACCGTAACGGATCGGCGACGGGACAGCAGAAATGGCTACATCGTGCGTGGGGGGAGGAGTGAATGGGCTATTTTTAGGAGGCCCGTTGCTTCCGTTTGGTTTCGTTCTGTCTCGTCCGCGCGTACGTCACCCAATTCCCGCCTCTTTTCCGATCATCCGCCACACAGCGCCACATGAGAGTGCCGCTGCGAATGTGGGGTGTTCCGACGATTGTGCCGCCCCGATCTCTCGCTCTATTCTTCGTCTCGTTTCTCTCTCTCTATTTCTCTTTCTATATCTCGCGACTCGACGAAGACGTCGACCCCTGCGGAACAGTCTAGTGGCAGGGTAGAATGGGCCTAGCAAGGCTGCCGAACCAAGCATACAGAACAGCAGGATGGCTGGGCCGCGTCGAGAGACCCCCGTAGACCCATTTACGTCATGGGCTGGCCGTCGGCCAGCGTCAGTGGGCATGGGCTATCAAGCAATGCCGTCTATGGCGTAGCAATGTGAACGAGATGGCTGCTGGTGATAATGGGTTGGGCTGGGAAGAGAAGTGCACAACGCGGCCCTGGGGGCATAGACCGGCATCGGTCCATGTTAGGCCCGCGAGCGACGTAGGACACATGGGGGGGGGGCCTTAACTGAGAGGGGAGTACGAAGTCCCTTAGGGCCGCCGCCACCAACCACCCACCATCCTCGTCCCCCGAAGGCCGAAGGGGATGAGCGCCTCGAGGTTGTTTCGGTGCGCGCGCAGGCCAAGCGCCGCCCCCTTTGGACTCGCGCGGGTTCTCGGCCAACTGTTGCACTCTCGGCGGCACGGCACCGTTCGCTCGCCGGCTACGAGCACTCGAGTTGCCCGCCAGCAAACGGAACTGCTTGTCCGCTGTGCGGTGCGGTCGCTGTGCAGCACCAGGTCGGGCACGCAGCACGCGGCTTGCTCATCGTGTCGAGAAGTTTTGTGTTGTCGCTCATTGACATCAACTCGGAAAGCTACCATCGCCGCCACTGTACAAACGATACATTTTTAACTGCTGTAACACCAATACCCTGTCTGAAGATAGTGAATTGTTGCTAGACTGGCGTCACCGATAAGCGGACCACGCACGGATTGGCGACAATTGACAGATCGACAACGGTGTCGCTGAGGAGCGAAAACGAATTCTGCTCGATGCAACAGGCGGCGAAATAGCTTGACATGAAGCATTGATGGTGCAGCAGCAAACTCGTCAACAGCGGCAATAACAATAGCTAGCTATCCGGTGAACACTTGCAATTGCGACTTGTGGTCAACTTTTTGGAGTTCTCAGTAAAAGCACGAGTAGAACGGCCCGTCGACTTGGGCCTCTATCATCGAGCACGAGCGGAGGTTCACCCCGGCGGGAGCATAGCATTTCGTTTCACTGCTGCTTGCCGAAGTTCGCTGCTTGTTATTATTCGATGCGATCCCTGTGCGCTGCCACGTAGGATCACCTGTTACATCGACACCCCCCCCCGGCCGTACAATTGAGAATTCGGAATCACTCGTTAACACCACTGCCGTGTCGCTGTTATCATCGTCGAAATAATTAAGCAATGGGCATATTGTCCATCGTGCCAATTGCATCATCATAGCTGCTGTGCGTCACGCCGCCAGCCGCAGGAACTATACAACAAGATTGTTAGTGGGAGAGGACAGGTCTGTAAGTACAGGACGAGGGAGTTTCGAAAGACTTCCCCATCTTCTCGTTCTATCACCCGCGTCTCGTCGCTCGGAAAGCGTAAAGTTGACGTTTTGTTGTGCTCGACAACTTCGTGATTCATACTGTTCGGACGATGGCGTTCTAGTGTGGTTACAGGTGGTGGTGGTGGTGATTGTTCTACCCAATTCACTGAGTGGAGGCCCGCCGCAGCCGCGGCGACGGGTGATTGGGCGGTGCCTGCTGACTGGTGTACCCAGGCAAAAAGTCACTGAAGTGTCGGCGAAGTGATCTCGCCTCCTAACCGATTCGAGGCCATTGATACGCCTCTACTCTATAGCGTCGACTACAACGACAACTTCAACAGCCCCTACAGGCAGTACCGTCTCCACGACGACTACTGCTGCTGCTGCTGCTACCACCACTTCTACGGTGAACACACTTCGCGTGTCAGCTGTCAGCCGCGAGGATGAGGTTATTCCTCCTTGCATCTCTCGTAAGTGTCCACAACCAGCCAATTGATAGCATCGTCTCATCGTACAGATGAGATCCAAGTGAAGCTCAGCATGCAGATGAATATATATATATATATAGAGATATATATATATATATATATATATATATATATATATATATATATATATATATATATATATATATATATATATATATATATATATATATATATATATATAGCAATAATGCGATCCATACAGCCAGCGATGAGCTGTGCAGACCGTCGAGAATGACTTCTCTCAAGATAGCAATCACTCATAATAAAAAATCGATATACACCGCATAGGCTTGACAATCATAATCGAGTAGGACAAATACCGAGAATATTTTGACGGATCTCGCCGTCGCCTTCTGATCACCGGCCCAGCTGATCCAGCTGGCTGGCACCTACGGGCAATTCCGCCCACGCGAACAGACCACCTGTAGCTTCTGTTCCATGCGAGTGCAATGGCAGCCCGCGCCGCGAAACGAGAGCTGTGCGACCATCGAACACACAGCCACCTCGTAGTCTATCTAGACTTCGTTCGTAGCGTCGTGGTAAAAGATACCCGGATTGAACCGTCTGTGCCGACAAGGAAGCGTTACCGTTGAAACAGGAGCCGAATACAGAACACGAGTTGTGCCTCCGCCAGAGCCATATAATATCAGGATAGATAACGAAACACCGACTGGCAGAGAGACATCAATCGACATATTTACATGCATGCTCGTTGATACTTGCTATTCACGTTACTATCTGCGTTATCATGATGAAGGTCTACACCCTTTCAAATGGTAGCAGTCGTCGCTGTACTTTCTAAGCTGTACCTACGACTGTGTAGAACGAATGCCGTTCGCTCTTCTGCTTTTCATCGGGCTCCATTTGAAGGGTTGGTCTATTGTGCGAGTATGTTAACTCGGCTAATATTGCCGGTAACACACTCGCTCAAGGAGACAAAACGAACTCAGGCCGAACGTACCATACTGTACCTATATCCTTGTCCATCGATAAGGGCGCTTTTGTCTGCATATTATAGATAGTGACAATTCCGCTTGGCGAACATGTTGTTTACGTAGCGCGCCCACTGAAATGAGCTGAGAGGCTGGTCTGCCCATGAGGTGGACTGGCGCGGAACGGATATAGTTGTGGCCATCATATATTTTCGTAACGTCTTTTCGTCGAGCGGCACTTCGCCCTCGTTCCTTGCTAGTACCTTTATTCTTATCGACGTAACCCGCAGTCGGACATACCGAAGGGCGAAAAGCAGCCGTGGTCCATCTAGAGATCCGTAGTGGTCGCCATTGTAGTGCATCGTATGCGATGCAACAGAGTGGGATGCAACCACTCTAGAAGGTACTGCCTACGCGATTCAACACCCCGCGGTCCGATAGATCAGATAGAGGAATATCAATGTCGCAATGATAGCCGATGCCTGGTGAGAGGTGTACGCAAGACAGTCGTGCGTAGGGAACGACCCAGCCATAGGATGTCTTCTCTGTTAAGGACACCGGCGTTCCTGACTCCCCTTCCGTGAAGGGGAGGTCCGTACTGTATCACTACGTGTGTTGCCTCGGGCGAATCTCTGTTGTTGATCGGACGGGAGCGTTTGCCTATACGATATACGGCTAGCAAGCACAATCAAGCGACGAGGACCGCCACGCGCCATATCGTGTCCGAGCGGCTGCTGGCGATGTTCGTAAAATACTGAAGGGTTGCAGCAAAAAGGTAGGCCGCAATAGAAAGAGACAACGGCCAACAGCGACGGTGAGTGGAAATCATCCGAGAGCCGAGTCCGGTGGTAACCGCCAGCGGGAGCATTTCTGCTGGGAACAAATACGTTACCTCGACGGAGAGATTGAAGAAACTTCTCCCCTTCGAAAGAAAAGGGAATTGTTGCTCAGATACGGAAGCGCATAGCTTCAAGTGACCAGATGGCGTATCTGGAAGGACATTTAGCGGAATTTAATTGACAGACGTTTGTTTATATTATGGTTTGGCATTACATTTATTTTGGTCGTCCTCGTAAAGGTTCCAATGTAGCAGAATGAATGTATGTGTTAGTGTTAATGTCAACGGCAAATACACTGGTCTTATTATTATTATTATTACATTTTTACGCTACCGCCAAAGACAATAAAGTGGGTATAAACAAACCTAAAGCTGAAATCATGCTATAAAAATAATATTTTCCAACATATGTATATATATATATAAGAGCTTCCATCTCATTGAGCGAAGTTGATCGCGTATCAATCAGGGATTTCAAAGGCTCTTAGGATGCCGATGTGACTGTTCGCAGCTCCAGCTCAACTGTATATAGATATATATATATCTATATATAGATGTATATATTCAGATTTATTCATCGTATGACTCTTGAGACGTATATATTTTTACCCACTCAGACTGACATACACACACACACACACATAGAGACACGTATACTCGAGGCACAAGTCTACATAAATCGATATTCGGCCCCGTCATCGAGCCCAAGTGTTCCATACATTGCCAGCAGCGAGAGGCGACTGGCGTCGTCCGCAATAGACGACAACCAAAGTGTCGGCCACTGGACATCCCAGTCAACGGTAGTATGTGTCTCCCTTCAACTTCAACCCCCCTATATCTATATATGGAGGATGTTGAGTGTATGATATGATATATCTTGCATCATCACATCTTCGTCTTCTACTTAGGGAGCTTTCTCTACCGATCTACTTACCGATATATTCTAGATAGAGAGAGAGATAGTATCTCTCCTCTCTCATCTACTGTGTATATTTGTCTTATATTTATTTACGTACAATCTGTAGCCTGCAGGTATATACATATGTTCTCAGCACGCGCGGAATTCGTTTTCATTTCTTTCCACTACAACTGAAACTACTATGACTACCGCCTACTCCTATCATTACTGCTACTCGCACTGTCAGCAGCGTCACCGCCTACAACAACAACAACGACTACAACGACGACACTCCCCGTCCGCAGTTGGCGTCACCTGCGGCGCTGCGCTTGAACAAGTTCCGCACTGTAGACGTAGGCGCTGAGTGGGAGCAAGCAAGTGAACGCAAAGGCCGCTGTTCTCGCAGAGGGCTCGACTACACCCAGCTCGGATTTTGCATGGCAACGTGTCACTCCAATGCGTGCACTCGATGTACAGTCTCGATGCTTCTTAGCCGAACACCATTCATGCATACTCTTTCATACCTCCGTCCGTTCATTGCTGTTCTTGCTGCAGCGAATGGCGTGACTCCTGGGCCCATTGTCCCAAAAAAAGACGCACTCCTCGTCGAATACCGCGCGTTTTGATTCGCTTCATAGTTTTACCATCGGGGTTACTAGGAGTTGGAGAGTGTCTTCCAGGGACAGGCATTCCACATAGCTCGCAGCTCGCCAGCGGCGCTGCGCTACCGCGAGACGGCGACGGTCGTCGCCGACCGGACGAACGGCCGATAGCTGCTGGGCGTTCAGCGACAACGCCATGGTGACGTGATGCAGTCAGGCAATAGTGTCTGTTCGAAGGTAAGGCTATCGTCGGACTGTTCCGTCGTCTGTCCAGAGACGGTATAGTCGAACGTCTTCGGGAAGGATTGACGAGGTGTCAATACGAATTCGTCTCGACCTGGCCGGATTTGCCTTGCAGGATGTTCCTGCTAACCTGAACTTTGGGGCTGAACGGCTCTTCTGGCTGCGGTGTTAATTTAGAACGGGACAGCGGAGGAGTCAGGGTGGTAATCTCGCAATTGATTTGTGCGAGTATCAGCTCGCGAATGCAACTAATAGACATTGAAATCAATCAGCATCCTTCGCATTTGAAGAATCGAAACCCTGAATGATGTTTTCCATTGGCATTTTACTGGTTGGCTATTTGGGTTCGCATCGGACAACCTCATCTGCAGTATGTTAGCAGAAATTATAAGATAACGCCCAACGCTACAACGTCATCCTATCCCATCATAGAAGCGTTGCGTTTGGAGAGCGACCCTACTGTATTTAATAAATCTCCTACAAATCTAGTTACTCATCGATCTCGGTGAAAGCAGCGGGCGTTCGTTCTCCGTGTCACGTTCGATCATCTTTGGCCGTATCGTAAACGTTATATGTTGGCTGAACGTGAGTTGAAAGATTTACCTTTCGACACCGTTGGCTAGAGAAGTCCACTGTGTCTAACGTGCTTTCTGCCGACGCGCAATTTAAGCTCACGCGGGAATTGAATGTATTTGTCAATGTTTCATTCAGCTCAAAGTGAGGAGAGACACAAAATTTTGTTTGTTTTATTAACGTTTACACGTTGAATAATCTGTTATTCATAGCTATATCAAATTGTGGCGTACACTTTTCATGGAAGAGTGGATACGCCTTTCAACGCTGTAGAGAACCGCTTCCGAAGTCACGACACATACTAGCCTATGGCTGAATGCAAGGACACACTATAATAAAAATGGTGTTCCTCTTCTTGAAAACGTGCGCTAACCTTTTTAATTTGGATGGATATTTCTTCTTGCGTTCGAGTAAACGCCCACAGGAACACACGAAGCAGCTCGTGCAATTCCCAGGACTCGTACAGAGCACTATGGTATTGGCAGTTGGGGCGTGTTAAAAAAAAATATATATAGCTATATATATATATATATAGCTATATACAGCAAACCTTTGTTATGCTTAGTAATTTGTCTTGCTCATTTTTGCTACCTTCAACTCATGATTATCTGGTCGCCCCCGCACAAGTCTATCACTGCATTCACTCCATTGTAGTGCAGCCTGTCATTTGTTCTACTAAAGAAAGCTCAAGATTATGTGGGCTCATATTTTCTTGTCAAGACGTATCTGTTGGCTAGAAATTAGTTTGCTCAGTGAAAGTAACCTTTGACTGAAAACCTACCTGACATTTTAAGGTGCTCACAAACCCAAAAAGACCAATGTAAACACCTCTTCATCGCCATTCGACGCTGTATACAAGTTTCACATATCAAGAGGATATCATCAGTCTCGTATGCGCTAACCTAAAAGCTCTTGTTGCGAGTGCATAAAGGTCTCGTGCCACTGTAGTTGTCAGCTGAAATGCCGATGATCAAGCTACAATGACGTTGGCCTCCCACGACAGTCAAACAGAGACACTTCGCTGCCGCCCCGGATAACGCTGAAGTCTTACTGCTGTCGATACTCTCCTATATCAATAAAATTCTATATTTTGCGATATAGCTAAGCCCCTATTGTATAATAGCAAGAATAGTAATAAGAGGCAAGGTAGTCTGTCACCGAGATAAAACAAGATCAAGATAAGGATCAATCTCGTGTACTGTTAGTCATCTCCTCATCGCTTAGCCAATCCGAGGAATTCGAACAAACTCTCGATTGGATGACAGCAGTCTGCAATTAGCATTGCGTCAATGATTATTATAATAGTCATTCTCAAGTCAATGCACAACTGGCTATGGCTCAATAGGCTTGTATCTATGTATAATAGATTAGATAGACGTGTCTCTGTTTATATAGATTCATACAGTTACGTTAGAGCGTTAACCTCTGCCCGATGGAATCTCTTCTAAATGGCTTCGAATCCCTAGAGGTCTACGAGCCGCTTCCATCTGATACAAACTTCGGGTTGCTCATGGAAAAAGAGACACCGCCCAGAAGAAATCCACAATTCCTGATTCTCACTCCTGATTCTCCCGTCCGTCATCCATCGAGCCGACAGATCATAACCTATAACCCACGCTGAACCTTATCCCCAAAGACACCTTGAGCACCCGCTACCACGCGCCTCGTCCGCGGTTGGCTAACATCACTGGGGGGTGATGACGACAACGACGACGATCGGGTAGAAGCCAAGTACTCGAAGGCGCCCGCCTTTCTATGAATTTGTCCACCTTTCTATGAATTTGTCCACCTTTCTATGAATTTGTCCACCTTTTTATAAATTTGTCCACCTTTTTATGAATTTGTCGCATTGCTGTTTGGTTTCTGCCTGCGGTGTCACGGATCTGTAATGCCATGCACACATTTTTAGCAGGGATAGGTTGTGTTCATTCTGTTTCATTGCTACAATAATACAGGACACGAAGTATCGTTGCGCAACGCACGACGTGGCCTACACATTGAAGTACTGCCATAGGGCAGCGTGAACGATACTCGACACCCGAGTGAATCTCTCCCTCGGGTCTTCGACCGGTCCTTACCACCCGCGTGCGTTCGGCCTGGCTGTGCGATCTCGTGTAACGCCTCGATGAGAAGAAACGTCAAATTGTAGGCACGTCTTAGGATATTCTGTTTGCTGACCTATCGAGGATGAAAGGGCTTAAAGAAAAGTTAAGAACTGAGGTGCCGATACGGGCATAGCCTTAATTGCAATGCCAGTGTTATATATATTAGATATAGGGGTCTGGGACAGTCGGCGTGGTCGAAGGAACGATGTGTACAAATTAAATTACTAGACCGGCATTATACTTATCCGATAGAGGTTATATTTGAGCCTTGCCAATGGAGTATACGATCGAGTCTACGAAGAAACAACAAACGTATATATATATATATATACATATATACTTTACTTTTTTAATGTATATTTTATTTATTTACCTCGTCTCTTACATAGAGTGAGTTGGAACAGCAACGACAAGCACAAAGCCGACAAGAGCAACGGCGACATTAATAAAGATCCACTGCATGACTCATTAGGTAAGACCATTAAGTAACATAAACGAAATGGTTCCGGGGCAGGTTTCGTTGCTACGGCCTATTCGCCCCCCCCCCCCCCATTTGATGTGACCTTATAGAACAAACGAATTGAATGAACAGCACTGCTACAAACACTTGAGCAGCACGTGGATTTATTTTGCTGTCGGGTACCATATCCCCGTACTTTTCTTTGGCGTTTGAAAGGTTTATCAACACGACCTACTCGCCGCACTACACTTTGCTCTGGGCAAATATAAGCGCCTTCTCAGGTTACCCAGTTTTCCAGAACTGGTTCTACTTGCCAACCGATCAACCACTCACGCTCTAGACTGCTCCTCTTTTCCCCTCACATGGCAAAACACAAGAAAACAAACATTCAAAGATAACGTTCTCACGGGCAAACATCCGTAGACGACACCGTTCTCCGTCGCGAGCCCCGAATGGGATTTTCGACTCGGCACTCACTCCTGTATGATGATGTTGCCGGTGCTGTTTCTCTCGAATAGCTTGCTGCGCTGAATTGAATTGTCGATGTGTATATACCTCTTCCTTTCGCGCGCTCACCTACGTGTATATACACGCAATAATAATAATAATAAATAATAACAACCTAATACACGTATGTATACAATACACATGTGCATATATATATATATATATATATCCCATAAGATAGGCTAGAACACGTATGGTTATTGAATCTCTTCACCGAGGTGTGCAACTAATCAATTTGTTGCTTTATTGATTTTTGGTCGTTGACTGTTCAGCGTTGATTTATATACCAAGCGAGTGCTTAACCATTATCAGATCCGCAGCCACTGAATAAATGTTCCTATTTCTGTTTACTGACGATAAGTTCATAAGTTAGGTTTAGCTTCTTGGTACAGGTTTTTCTAAGTCAGCCATTTCGCTTCGGACTCAATCCACAAGAAGATTGCGGCCCACGTGTTTACCTAGTTATGTTCTGCCGAATGAGAAGAGCGTTGTGCCTATAAATATGACTTCACCATATTTAACAGCACAGTGTAGCAGTAGCAATTTGTAATTCAACCGTCCCAGTACAGTAACGGACCAGATACAGTAGGGCTATTTTGGGATTTCGAATCGCTTATTTTGTTTTTGTCACAAACAGCGCGGCGCCTTCGAAACACGAGATTGAGTTCAAGTGCGCTCTTATTCGAAGGGTTTTTTAAAACTCGCCACCATTCGACTCCACGCGACGAGGAGGAGGGATTCTATGGAAAGCCAGCTATACATATGGCTTAGCCAGTGGCAACTAAATACATCGAATGTGCTCCCCACCTGTATAATATGATACAAAGAAGTTCAAATTACTTGTAGTTGTAAAGAAGTTCACAATATTTGCTTGACTTCTCAGCTTCGTATGCTAGACACGGTCCAGAAGCTCTTCTCCGCTGAGCTTGCCCAGCGATGCCAGGAGACGGTGAACTCGTTGACGCTGCTGCCTGACACTCAGACAAGTTCATCGAATGGACCTGTTCGCCACGGGAGAGTAGGCTCAGCAGGACAAAAAAAAAGAACTCGCGCTCGACCACCACCACCACCAGCACAGCCCTAGAGGCGAAACTCTTCAACACAAACCGGAACGCCAGTGACTCGCGCACTGCTCGTCGCTGTCGACTACCTTCATATTCGCATGCGTCTGTGTGCGGGCGCTCGTTTAATCTCGCGGAAGATGGGAACGCCATGGTGGAAGCGGCGACGCCAGCAACGTAGCCTCAGCCGTAGGGAGAGAGCGAGCGAGCGGGAGGAGGCAAAGGATGTGAAAAAGGGCTCAATACTTTGGCGATGCGCATTTGATCACCAGTTTACTTTCTACTTTTCGATGGATATCCGCACAACGTGTGGCGGCGTGTGCACGTGTGTGATGCCGGACGAACGTGGTCGCGATCCGCGACAACAAGTCGCCGCCTGCGTTCCGGCCGTCCGCCGTTGCGTTACCGCCAGAGTGATCTCGAGCTCCACGGCCAGCCAGCTAGCATTGAGCTGCTGACTGCGGATGGCGAACAGAGTTAGCCGGGAGCTTAGCAAGCTGGGCAGCACTTTCACAGGAGAGTGGAGCCCTCGATCGTACGGGGGCCTGTCAACATGTGCGGTGCAACAATCCAATATAACGAGACATAGGGCATCAGAGGGCTGCTGTGACTCCTCTGTTCGTTGCGGTATATCCCGCGTACCCGCATCGAGCGAGCGGAGCCACTAATCGTGTAGTGCCGTATCGTGTTTTAATAGTCAGAGTAGGGTATTAGCAGGATAAAATGTGGCCTCGGGTTGTGAGGCGCAAAAAAAAAAACACGAAACTAGCGTGTCGTCTCCTATGTAAATATAACATAACTATTTATAGATTCTGGTTATTATTGCATGCGTGATGGGCTAAAAATAGGATTGCACGATAGCGGCGTACAGGGACTAAAGCGTATGACAAACTTCACCCGTACACGGCACAAGTGTCCACCCACATTGAGCGTGATGGAAAATGGCCGTGATGCGTCGATGGAGGCTCGGCTCGACTCGGCATCTCGGGTCCATTCATTGATGTATTTCGATGAATTCGCTCGATTGGCGATCGTGACAAATTCGTCTATTTGTAAATGATTTCCTTTACGTAGCTTCTTACGAGAGATTGTTGTTGTTGTTTTGTTTTTGGTGAGCGCTTGTTTTCGCACCGTCCGTTGGCTTTTGATCGCGCGTCAATAGTGTCCTTAATGTTCATACCTCACTTCCTTATAAGTCATTTTATAGTGGGTTTGTGTTATACAATCGCTTGTCGCCGGAATCGGTTGTCGTTGTTGCTGGTTGTCGAAGTTGACGTGCTGTTGACCGCCTTGGCTTGCTGTGCTTCATACCGCTGCGCTAGGCTTATAACGAAAATTGCCGATACAGACAGTGAATACTACACAACTGCTACTTGGCTGTGTGAGAGGAATATATGTGTTTCTCAAAATGTTGGTACGGCTTCAATAACGGCCGAAATATCCGGGTATATATCTATGTAGCGCGGCCGGCAATACGAATGACATATCCTGCTACCGATAGACATTTGTACCAGGATACCATAATAAGCCGATGTACGCGTCTAACACTTCGCTATCCACCAGATATTGGCCGGTTAATTATCGATGCGATCTTACGAGACTCGTCAAATATACTCTTCATGTACACTGACCGTCTACATGTCAGCGATGCACAATGAAAGCAAATGTACGAGACGCACACGTTCTCATCTCGGACAAATCGAAGATTCTCTCTAGCGATCTGATGCAGGAAATGCAGGAGGAAATAGCAGCGCGGATGCCTAAGGTTCCCGAACTGTAGAGGCATCGTCTTTGCTTGCTCTCTGAAGGAGCTCTGGTCTAGCTCTGTGGGTATATATCATACCTGGGCCGAATGAGGAAACCCTGCTAGAAATATACCAATATAGTAAATGCATATATCGCGTGCGATAACAGAGCACGTTCTCTTCCGCGAGAGCCGTGAACACTATATACATACATATACACGAGTACACACACACACGCATGATCTTCGGGAGATTGAAAGGAAGCTTGCCCGATGGTTGATTGTATAGCGGCGGCGAACCCACACACCCTACAGGAAGATGCTGCTATCATGGCTTAGAATGACGCAACGCACAGGGCAGTGTTTTCTCATCAAACAACGAGGAGAAAGAAGAAAAATAATAGAGAAAGTGAATGCGAGATCAGACGATGAACTGGGCGGCTCAGTGTCCCACTGATTCGGACACTGGCCGCTGCTTGATCACGATCGACGTCGTCAGCAGTGGTGAGTCGCGCATTGCAGCAACAACGAACTGTCACCGATAATTTCATAAGTCTTTGCTCTTCTCATTGTTGCTTAGCTTAGCCTACACAAGTGAGGTACGAGTCATGCGATATCCTTCCTCAGAGTGCGTCTGAAGTAACCGAATTATTATATGGGTACGTGCACCAAATTAATATGATAAATACAGAAAGAAGGCCAGCTCATCACGAGTCGGTACGAAGGTTTGTTAGTGGTGGATCCGCTAACAATTTGTCGGTACCTATCCGTATAGTGGCGCTATAGGTAGGAGAGGTGTCGAGAGAGAAAATCCGCACCTACATGAGGTCACGACGGGGATTTGTACCTGCGATATGGGACGTATGCCACTCCCGGTCTAATTACCAAAGCTGTGTCCCGTACAGACACGGTGACGTCGCCGTCCCAGCCGCGATCACAGGGGGCTCGAAGGATGAAACTTCACAGAACAGATTGAAGCTGTTATTTCCTGTCGCGAGATAGTGAGAGAGAGAGAGAGAGAAAAGCTATAAATGGACGAACGAAACTGGTTGATATCGTGGCCAGGTGACTCGCATCGAAGGCAGCTACAGTCGAGCTCGTCTTTGTGCCAGCCCCCCGTATGTGGCCTTAAGAAGTCATTGCTGAACTTCTTCATATCGCAATGTAGCCATTTGATCATTCAAACGAGGAGTCGATATCGAATGATAAAGTAAGAAGTTAGGTATAATAATATAAGTAGTTCACTGTATCAGGGGAATACGTCTGGATGACCCAGTATACCTTGGAGTTAAAGGATTTTTGCAAAAGGCTACGCCAGTCAGTCGCCGAAACTAATGGACGATAGTTGCTATTCGATAGTCGTAAGCGCCTTGTTGTATTTACGTTACGCGAAATCGATGCATTAAACATCGACTCACTCGTGAGTGGAAGGGGACTTTTCTACGTAACACAAATGTATTCAGTCTCAGGCTGCTTCCTTTGAAGTCACCATGGTCGCTGATGGATAGGCTCGACAGCGTGCAGTTTAAAGCAGGAGAAATACTCTAGAGAACAACGGAAAATCACCGACAATGTCTGAAAGTCCACCTACACAGCCATTTACACCCGTTCGTGGGTGGCCCGGCTCGAATCCAAACTTAACCAGATCATACACTAAGCCCCTATACGCGTAGCTAGTGCTAGTCCCTTACGGCGCCTTTGGGTGGCGTGGATCAAAGTTACTCGTAAGCATCATATATTATGGGTACGTCTATTTAAATCCGCCTACGAACGGTTCGGCCAATCCATTCGATTGTGGGCGCAGAACACCACAAGGAGTGAGCGTACCTTTGCTACTTCTCTTCGTATTTCACAGAAGGTCCCGAATGTGGGCGCTGGTGAATTGCGTGCCATCAGTGTCAATGACTCGTGTAATTCTGCTGCGGGCTAATGTATTGTGTACAATGCGTGTAGTGTTCGTGCTGGTTGCATTTTGCATCTCTTTGCTATTTACTTAATTACGCCAATTGTAATTTGAACATTTTTTCTTTCCGTGGGTCGTGCGACATCCAGGTGAATTCGCTCGGTAGGGGGTGGTTTGTCTCAGGCCAGAGGCCGCACTGATGCTACACTTGGCTGACATGAACTGTTTCTACAAATATGGCCAAACTTTAGACGTAAATATTTGGCTAAGTTGAATTTCAACGAAGTCTGCATCGAGCTCTGGCCACAATACAGAGCATCGAGATAGAATTTCCTTAGTCTTCGTCAGGGCGGTGGATTAGACGGCTAAGTGGTCTCTGGCTGTCGGAAGCCAGAGGCCGCGGGTTCGAGCCCCGTTGCGTGACAGATATAAGAGAGATTAAGCGTTGTGAAATTTCCGCTCCTTTAATAAACCAATAAAGCTTTACAGTTCCCTTTTGTTCTGGCACTTCTAGGGAAGATTTAGATGGAACTGTTCTTGTATTCGATTTTGTAATGTACGTGGTAAAACTACTCGGTCATTAATGAAGCCCGACGGCTGAACCATTTGAATATGACGCCGTTCGTATCGATCTTACGTGGCCACGGTCCACGAAAGTATTGCACGACTGTTTTTAGTACATGATCGTTTGCTGTTTCGATTCGAATACCTTATAATAATAATAATGATTTTATGACGCGTAACTATTTTAATAGTGCCTAACACGACTTATACAAATATATATATATATATATATATATTTATATATATATACTTTTTGTCCACCAAAGATGGTGAGCAGAAGTTGATAATCGGTGTAAAGGATAGCTCATATACCGAGTATGTACCGTGTCATACTACAGCGCTGACACCCGAGGACTTTCGCAAGTGTTGCCTTTAAAGCTTCAGCACACTTCTGTTCAGCTGACGTCAAAAAGCCAGTTGTATGTCAAATGAGTCGTTCGCTTCCATAACGATAGATATGGTAGACATACTGCCCCCCACCATATTGGCTTGCGTCTGCGGTAACAGTTACCGGTATGTGTGCATCCCTATAAATGAATAAGAAATCGCTTTGGAAAGTCGTCTTCAATTTTTCAAAACATCTCCGACATTCGTCGCTTCGAACAAATTTGACTTTAATGTTTTTTTCTACGGCTCGGTGTATTGGTTGTCGTCGAACTTGTCGTAGGCTATTAACGAACGTGGAAAAGTGTGTTATCATAGCAAGCACAAATCTTAGTTCTGATATACCTATTGGTGACATCTTCAATTTCCCCGGATCGGGTTTTGGACCCTCTGCACGGCCCTTTAGGACGCGGCTAAGAGGGAAAGTCTCATTTTTTTAGAATAAAATTACTATATTCTCCGAGAAGTTCGGGTATTCTATCATCATGTATCCGTTTATTATATCGGCACAAATGATTATATATTTAAGTAGGCGGGTATTCTGTACGTTCCCGTAATGAGATTAGTCGTCGTTTAATGGAGAATTCCGGGTGCGATACAATATTATACCAAAATGCAATCGATTTTCATAACGAACTAGGGACGCTAGTGTTAGCTGTTAATAAGGGCTTCGGTTTGACGTCAACTTGAGTTGTCGAGGCGCTTCGGAGAGAGTTACCCTATCACAGATATAATAGCACTATACTGCCAATGTGCGTAGTCGTCGTTTTTTTTTCTGATTAGCAATGACTGACAGACTGACTAATTAGCTGCACAGTTTTACTTATGCGGTGCAAACGGCCAAAAGCGAAGCTTTTCAGCATTTCCGAATCAAATTGCTTGTTCATTTCTTCAAAAGTCGACCTACTCCACCGAGCGCGTTTATGTAATCTCTTAAGGGCAATATAGCCAGCACGACCAGCCGGCAGAGAACGATCAATTCATTCCTTAATCAGCAGCAATCCCTATGTAAATGCTTTCTCGACACTGGCCAATATGAAAAGTAACACAAAACACCTACTACAGCTTTGTCATTAGTACCATCATGTGTCATTAGAGCCGATTATGGACGTTAAGTGTTGGCTGTGGGTCAGCCCGGAAAATGTAAAAGGTAAATTAGAGCCGATTGGCAAATCAGCCTTTGTATAGGATAATTCGGTCAGGACTTTACATTCCTCTTCCCCGCTCTCTATCTATCCTTCACTCGATACCTCAGTCCTCGCCAGGTCGACATCGACGCAATTCGTGGATTCGTGTTCATTCATTGTCTTCTTGATGAAGTGTTTCATACAAAATCGCACATGAGCATATGTGACTCCGGCTCGGACCATGATGCGCTCTTGGCATCGCACAAAGAAACTCACACGGAGACACAACCGGCTGTATCGTTACCGGTTGGTTCCGCGTGCAGAACTATTGTGATAGTATCGCTTGCAATGCTTATATATAATATCTAGTATCGTATCCGACGGCCGGACTGAACGAATAACTCGAACTGGGCTTTAGCAACGCCGTAGGCTGAAAATAGACTTAGCGACGCTGACAAGATATCATACCGTAGCATATCTAGGAATATCCGACATCCAACTGCATTTGTACGCCAACCTGTCTTCGAAACTGTCCATCTGCATATATAGCTACTCGCACTGCATTTAGACAGATACACGTTGAAAACAGCAAGCTATATTGTCCGTTCGTCGCTGCATGCATCCCATGTTTCCGATAGCTGCTGCCGCGTCGCGGGGCACGAGGAGCTAGAGATCTGAGAGCAGTCGAACGGCCAACATCAGACGGAATAATGATGGATCATTGACGCCGATAGTAGATCAGCAAGGAAGACAAATAGGCAATGTAAACTCCGGCAGAGGCGGAAGCGAGCGCATTTGGATGGGACTTCCGAATGGGGAAGCGCAGGAGTAAAATTTGCGTTTGACAACGTCACCGTCGCAGTCACTAGCGATGGACACATCGAGGTGCAGAGGAGTCACTTTCTTCGGATGAAGAATCGTAGCGAACAGCTCGATTAGAAACGCTATACGCTATAGATTATAGGATCGGTTCGATGGCCCGAATATCGGTGCGCGGCTCTGGCTGACAGGCGTGCTAGGGAGAGCGCTACTGCATAATCCCTAGAAATATAATAATTCCTAACTACTGCATGTTTGACTTTGGTAGTACGCTCACTAAATCAGTGCGTTTCGTCGACACTGATCATTGGGTAGGTGGCGTTTCGTTGTGTTAACCTTATCTGTTTCCAGTTAAACATTGTGTTAAGCATTTCCAGGTCCGAAACATTGTGTAATAGATTATGATTATGAATGTAAAGTTTTGTCAACTGCTTTCCGCGTTCATTCATGATAGCGACAACAGGCTAAATCTATCTACGCTAATGCTGTTGAACCTTGATAAGAAATATAGCGTATCGTTTCTGCTTATCTAAACATGCATAAAACGGATACAATCAGCAATTTACTTGCAGTGATTAGTATAGGCAATCATCATTGGGTTCCCATTAGATATTGTCTACCAAAATGGAAATCATTATGGACATGATGCTGATTCATTTGGCACAGATAATGGTGTTGACAGAAATATTCAGAGAGCGTTACGAAGCTGTGATAATCACCGGAATTGCCTACTGCTGATATCAATGAGATGAATCTGCAAGCTGATACCTCCATTTTTCCTAAAATAGTGGAGCGCGCAACAGGTGATGCAAGATTGAAGACATTGTATTATTGTATTACGGTTAATTTACTAATTTTCTAATGATCTTAATATTTAGACGCGGACGCCGCCCCTTGTATCGTTGCTTCGAGTTATGCATAAGATGAAACCCCTTAAGAACACGGTGCCTTTTTCGGCTTTAGCGATTCGCCCCTGAACCGCTGATGACGGCGATTCATCAACGTCGATAATGGATACCGCCCTTAGGTAATTAGCGAACCCTGACAGCAACTAGATGACAGTTCATTCATGCTCTTCTCTATTGCAAAACATCTACAGTCACAACGGATTCTGTCAATAGTCATTGAGAGGATAGTGACGACATAGTAGAAAATAATACCTGAACGTAAAGGTAAAGCTTTGTTGGCTTATTGGAGGAGCTGCAATTTCACAATGCTTGAATTCTATGTAATCTATATAATCAACTTCATCAACTATTGGATGGGTGGATAAATCAATCAATTAAAAAAAATGCAATCCTAAGCTTAGCGTTCGAGTACGGCCACGATCGATTGACATTCAAAGGCAATCCACCCGATTTGAATGGTCTTAAACCTCTTTCGCTCGTCTCACATCTCCCCATTCGTGAACACTAGCAATACCCTATTGAAGATATACAATTTAAGCTTGATGATGAGCAGCACCCTTGCCAACTTTGGCCATCTTCTTCATGCGGTTGTCGCGTATATATATCTACCGGCATTTTCTTATCCAATTCCACACAGGCCCATTTCCGCGTCTCGAGAAACACACCGTCATCCACGAGCGGCCTGCCGCCTGCAGTGCGTTTCCACTGTGAATGCTCTCATACAAGCACACAAATGCACACACACACACACACACACAGATATCTATGTATTATAGACACAGGCAGAGCCACGTGCTGCCTATATATATATATATATATATATATTGGTACATAGATATGCTGGCAACGAAAAGGTATGCATGTACGCATACTATAGTATATGGCAAGGAGCCATTCTGCACATGGCGATGAACAACAAGCAGGGCGTTTGTTACGGACTGTTAGATTTTGGCGGAGGGAGTACGAGGGCGGTCGTTCGGGGGCTTCGGGGGCGCGTTGGGTTGCATTTGTGGGCGGGACCAACACCACGACCACCAGCAGCACACCCCTCTCGCTTGCGCCTTACTCTTTCTGTCTACGCTATCATACGACTTGCCGCTACCCTGAGCAGAACCCTACGCCCGTACACTGCCGTGAGCCGTCGACCGGCGCAGCCGCCGCCGCCGCCTGTTCTGTCAGGTTACCACCTCTGACGCGCACGCTCTGCTGCCCGTTCACCCGTTTGCTTGCCCGCGCTAGGCCCCTCTGACAGACAGTGGCTGATCCCCTGCCGGCCGCACCCCCGACGTCCGCCTCATCCCGCGCTTTCTTCGCTCTCCGCCGAAAATAGGCTTTTGTCTACCCAGATACGTACGGCGCCGCACAGCAGCAGCAGCAACAACAACAACGTCAACCGACGAACACATCACGATCACCAGCAGAGTCATCGCCATCATCAGCAGCATCGCTGTGGCGGACTACGTTCGAGTCCGGGGGTTAGCAGCGTAGCGACAGTGCGCGCCCCACAGACGGCCAGAAACGTCGCCCATTTCTGTGTCGTGCACGGTAGGTTCTGCGGGCCGCGTGCATGCATGCAGCGTAGCATACAGGCGAGGCGGATAGACAGACTGCCTTACCTGCTTCGCGCGCACGAAGCAGCGAGCTCGGACGGCTGGCCAACCCAGCGGCATCAACGTTTAGCCGCCACTGGCACGGCTCAGCGGCCGATGGTTCTGCTCGTTCATATATTCGTCCAGTGTGTTCGCTTGCCATCGGGCTCGTGCAACAGCCGCAGCGGCGCCGAGGCAGCCGAGCCAGGAGCCGAAGGCCCTCACTGCCGGTTTATCGTCGTCGTCGTCGTCGTCGCCGGCCTTGTTCCGCCCGTACGGAAACGCCCCCTCCGAAAATAGACCAGCGGAACTGGCGGAAAACGGTGTAAGGCAGCGGCGCCATTGCGCTCAGAATGAATACTACTACCAGCAACCACAATCTCTGTCCTTCACACTGTGCCCCCCCTACTCACCATCTCTCTTTCTAGCCTCTCTCTCTCTCTCTCTCTCTCGGTGTTTCCTTCACCGTGGCACTGTACACAGATAGATTGCCTGTGCCCCAGCCCATATGAGACCCATCCCCAAGCAGACAAGCAACGAACCGCCCATATGACCGGACAGCTGCGGCCACGCCATGTATTTATGACGAAGTCAGGGGAACAGCGAACAGAGACGGTGGCGTAGGTGGAGAAGGCGAGTTGAATCGAGGCAAAAGACAGGATGGGCAAAGGACCCGAGGTGGAAACAAAGTCAGATGTTCACAACGAGGAATCTTCAGGCAAAGACAGATAGAAGGGAATGATACGGATAAGGCTAAGAGAGAGAGAGAGAGAGAGTCGTACACTGTCCGCACAATCGGACACCAGCGCTTGAGCGGCGGATATGCTTTTCGTGACCTTAATTTATTGATTTAGTCATTCACGTCATGATGTCTCTATGCAACGGCAAATTCACAACGCTTAAAAGTTATCGGGAAAAGTGGGTGGGAGATTTGTGGTACGGTAGCAGGGGCTTGACCGCCATCTCGAACTGCGATGGGCGGAAATCTGAATTTAGGTTTTATTCATATCATGTGCATCTCCTGACCGCTGACAGTTGCGGACGTCACGCGGGACAGCAGCTGACTTCGGTCAGCTATTGCATAAGTTGAGAAGTGGCATTGCGCATATTTTTTTCGATATTTGAGCAAGTCCATAACCAAACTGTTTATACCGAAACTCACGAGTTTAGTCGGCGATACGACGAACTAAGTTCGATCATTCGTCAACCACATGTAAGTCTCTGTGAAATCTAACCAATCGATTACATGGTCTACACGGTAGACGAGCAATTAGTTCGAAATCGTGAATTGCCGTTCGCTGCTGGAAACTGCGAAATGGAAAAAGTCCGATTTGTCAGATATACCCAGTATCGTCCGTCGTCCGCCGCATGAGCACAGTCTATCCGCTTATATCTTTAGTCTAGATATAATATAGGACGCGGTTATGCTACTGTCGAATGTCCATTCCGATTAGGCACTTTGTACCATAGCATCAGTGACAACAAAAATACGCCACAAACCACGTTCGTGTACGCGATCCCGCGATCACTTAGTCTGTCCCCACGAGTTGTTTGCCCCTAAGTTTGTGCCCAAACACGTGTGTTCTTCATATATATATATCAGCCCGAAAAAGTGTTTTGTGTTAGTAGTGTCAATCTAGCGAGAAGACGTTTGCTTAGCGCCGAGGACTTGGACTCGTGCGGTCCTCGGCTTGTATCCCGCAGGACTCATACGGTTTGAAGTAATACGGGTAGTTCCGAGCCATGGTAACAGCACCTCGAGAGAAACAGGGCGAGAAAAGCGGCTACAGTGCCTCTTAGATATATATATATATATATTGATCATAAGGTTTTTTACAACCAATGCCGGTATCAATGTCTGACGTGGCTCACGATTAGATGGAACACTTCAGTTAATGCACTAATCATCGGAAATCGATATGTTTTTCACTTCAATATATTGCTGTCTCCGCAAATGCCAGACAGCTGATGCGCTTCGACAAGACGACATTGTATAATTAATTATTACGGAATGTAGATATCTGTATGGTAGACTATTGCGAAATAGTTGGAAAAAGCTAAGTTTAGCTCGAGGCGACGTAGACTATGAATCGAAGTACAAATGTGCAGTTAACAAACTTGGGACTTACTTTCAAACCTGGGAGAAAGTGACATTTGAAGCTGAGCAGACATCGGATGCTTGCTGTGCCCACGATTCGAACAATATGATTAGCCTCTCCATGTGACCCCCCCTTACCTTACCGGCTTTGACCTATACGTGAGCGTAACTCGCACAACAGGCCCGGCAATCTTGGACGAGCCTTGCTGTTGTGAGATGTTTTCTAACAAATATATCAGAATAGGTAGCCCACGTTGTTAATCGCATAAATTTATAGAACTGCTTTCAGAATTGTTCCATAAGACGGACCCCTTCAATGCAAATGTGCAATGGTAGATATATCCCTAGTAAAACACAATGTCCTTGATGGAAACTGACCGCATTAAAGTGACAATATTTCTAGCAGAGACATAACTTCGAATGAAATCGCTTAGTGACATCTCTACATGTTATGTATGCGCGCAACGTCATCACTTGGTAGAGGGAGCAATCATCCCCACTCGCAAACACTTTCCACGTGCCCGGTCGTAGAGGAAACATATGTCCCAGTGTTTTGTGAAGTGGGCCGTGTAAGGGGCCCAGACAAACATTGAAATCCTACGTCGGAGTGCAGAACCAATTCGAACACCGATATGTGTTATTGACGTAGGTCTTGTCGAGTTCCTTCTCTGCGAACCGTGGCGGGTTATGCGTCTTATTTCAGGCTGGAGCCCCCTTGTTGTTCATAGTTACATGATTGTTAACGAAGCGGCATAATGAGATCAACTTGACAAGTACATATATATATATATATATATATATATATATATATATATCTATTCCAGACACTCTCTGGAAGCTGACACAAATATGTTGGGAAATTCTTCCAGAAGCAACTTGAAACGCTCCTGCAACGATATGAGTTCCCAATCCGGTATAGCCACAGGCATGCTTTCCGAGCTGACACATGTTTCTGTGCGTCGAGCGCGCATAACAAACTGCATTGGGGGTGTACGACCATGGAGTCAAGCAGTGCAGCGTTCCCGTTTTGTCTGCGGCATTTTGGAACTAGAAGCAGAACGGAGTCGAACTAAATAGGAGATTCTGTGTGATATCTATAACTCGCTTGCGAAGTATTCGATGTAACAATCAAATGGTGGTGGTGGTGCATAATGCATAACAATTTCTTAAAGCAGCCTATAACCTAGGGCCACCCTGTATATTCGCCCGTGGTCTATCCATTTGCAACGGCATTCCCAGTTATCCAGCTCTTTCGAGTTTTTGTTCCGCGATAGTTTTGCATCTCGACCTTGAAACACTTCAACACCCTCGGCCCCCCACGTCACGGCACGGCCTTCTCTTACGTGGGCGGTCGGTCGGCCAGTGAACTTCGCCTCGAAACAGCCCAAAACCGTGTGTGCTCATCTCCGACACTGGCGGCTCAGGCACAAGCTTGACCTCGTTTCACTCTGCGACGCGATGTTGCTGCTGTATTCGGATATGTCATGATGACAGAGCTTTCATCAAGTATCCTCGTGACCTCTTCAACGCGTATGCTATGGGCAGCTCGGTGACACAGACGAAGCAAAGGCGGCGGCGACGACGTCGTCCTCGTCGTTGTGTACTAAGGGCGGAGCGGACGCGTCTCAAAGATCAGTAGGGTCAATGGGGAGTGGGTAACCTGGGTAGCTGAGGGATGTCCGCAAAAAAGCTGTGACAAATTCGACGAATAACCATGCGTCATACTATACGTGATATGGCATATATGGAGCAGCTGCTACCATTAGCCGAGAAGGAACCGCAAATGTCGGCAACCAGCGACCATGTTGCGAGGATTAAGATGGTATGATAGGAGGATTAGGTTGATTACAGAGTGAGGCAACAACTGGGACAATCTGACTTGTCAGCTCATTCGCTGTTCTCATGAGGGCTGTCGCCTTTATTGCGCCGAAAGCTGTTGATTCAGTCGAGTCATTTGAACAGCGACTCAGAACGACCTTTTCTACGCTCTATGACTGCGTGGCACGTTCGCTTCAAGCGACCGCTAGAGGCGAAATTTGATTGAGAACTAAGTACTCGTGTTGTCTTTGGTGACTGGTTGAGTGAATACGTGGAACACCTTTAAAATACAAAAAAAAGGGAACAATTATCAAACCGCTAAAAGGTCGAGGTAGCCAATTAGTCAACGTTCAGGTCGAAGCGAAAAGGTTTCGATCTGACGTTCAGCGTAGAGAAGTTGTATATAGAAAACATCGACGCTAACATACAGATACATTAGGAGGTAAGTGTTCCATCTTCCTTGCACCTTTGGTCAGAACCTCGCAATTCTCTGCGCGTACGAGAGATCTTGGCGACACATATATGAATTTAGAAACGCTTTGACAACAGTTCGGCTCGAGGTGGGTCTCGGCTCAAGAACGAAACGAAGCTGGCCACCTTTTGTCGTCATGGACACTACGATATTACGTGTGTGACAATGGAAAGGCAGCCGTTTTGTAGTGATAATGAATTCTACTCTTTTGCACCCATTCATGCGGCTGCCGTTGTGCATTACAGATAATCGCTATCGTCCACGTCACCCCGACGACGACGACGGCGGCGCTTCCGTGAACGAATGATCATACCGCTACCACTATTTCTACACGATACGAACGTCATACTCTCGTACAGCCGGATCACAGCGAGATTGTGCGACAGATACACTCACGGAGGCTCACAAGCACACAATCACATACATTACTGTTCCCTTGAGGATGAGGTTCCCGTACTATTCTACTGCCTCAGGGAAGATGGCTTTCTTCTTCCGTACGCCCTCGCTCTTGAACGCCCTTCGAAGTGCTGGCCGAGCACAAGCGAAAGTGCGCGAACGGGCCGACTATGCCATGCTATGCTCCCGCTAGCTGTTGAAGCACACACAGCCGGCGCAGTTGACGCCCAGCGCGCTAACTTGGTAAGCGACTAAGTAGGCGGCTGGATGCCTACCTACCTGCTTCGGTGGTTGGCGAGACCGAGGCAGGCCACCCGACTACTCGCGCGCGTGGGGGCTGTAGCAGTGGCAGCCGGAGCAGCAGCAAAAGGTGGAAAAAGCACGGGGCGGGAGCGGCGATGCCGCCGGGAAACCCCGCGACGGAAGATTTATTCGTCCTGAAGGAATCGCACACTCCTTAGCACTAGGCCGTCGACTGCTATGGGCTACTACTACTACTACCACCACTATGGCTGTAGGCTTCAAAGGACGGGAGGAGATGGGAGGATTTCATGTGGTGGCTGTGGCCTTTGCGTGCGCTCTGTGATGGGAAGAAAGAGAATCCACGAAACCGTTTCTGCCTTTGCCACTTCGCTCCTGCTCGTTGCCATCGTATTTCGTTGATGTGACGTCGATAGGAGTTCGCCATAGGTGCGAGCGACTCAGGGGGGGGGGGGGGTTTCTTCGGGGTTTGCGGGACGAGCCAGAGAGAGGACGCCTGGGAAGAGAATAGCAAACGACCGGGAATGACGGAGGGGGATGCTGGCTAGAGAGAGACGAACAGTCTGTAGGTGTCTGGGTGCATGTCTGCTTGCCATCTAAAAGCATGCCCCAACGCCTGACTCTTTCGTGAGACTGTTGAGGTAGCCGCTCCGTCGACCCCTTTCTCCCTGAACGCCCCTGGAGCCCGCTCTTGCTTGATGTGCGCGAAGGGTGGCCCACCAGAGCTTCTTCGGCAGGCTGAAAGGAGGCAAGGATAGATGAGGACAAGCGAGGATAGTGACGACACTATTGCGAGTAAGTGGGCGATGCTGGTCCTAATGATGAGGACCTGACGTCCTCGTGAGGTGGGGGCGGACGAGGGGGCGGCGGCCACGGCGACACTGGTTTAGCAGCTTCACCGAACGATCTATTCTTAGCATTTTGATTCCCGCCTCAGCGGCCCGCGCCCGGCCGGCATCTACAGCACCGCTCACGGAAGACACTGCTGCCGCTGCGGCTGTTGCTAGCTTTCACTTATTCTCTTCCTCAATCACTGCCAAACTCCTCTTGCATTTGGTTGGTTGCTAGCGTCACAAAATTCTGGCGAGAGAGAGGTAGTCGCACGACGTCCCACACGGCACACCTGGGAGGGACGCGTCATGCAGCAAGCCAAACCTGCGCCCGCCAACCAACTAACCGTCTCCCCTTCAGCCTTCGTGCGGTCGCCTTCTTGTATATGGTCCTGCGAGGGCGATCAGCATCTCTCGGAGACGCGCCTCTTGTTGTCCGCCCCCGAACGACGACAACGACAACGGCTAACTCAAAGGCCTAGATCGACGTTGTCCTGCATTTTTGGCAATTAGCTAAGCACCGCGCGTGTCAGGAGCTGTCACGCGAAGGGACCTAACGAAACATGCCATTCCGCGGTTACCTTGGTAGTATTGGCATCATCATCACTTTGTTCTATTAAGAATAATGTGTCAAGATCATTCCTCTGCGCTGATAAAATGACGACAAACGCAATCATGTTATGCATAGTTGCTTGAAGCTTTCCTTATGCCGTTTCCTTATGAATTATCGTGAGGAGACGACAGAGGGAGGGGAAGCTTCCTACGAACATGTGCTATGCAATCACTTTTGGAAGTATGGCCGCCTACGCTTTTCTTTAACTCGGAGCGTTTGTGGGGTGAATGAGTTCTACGGGATTCAGGAACATGGAGCGTGAAGGAAATGCCGGATGACTGACTGTACACGTCACCATGCGAAATGCCCGTTTCGCTCAGACAGCGTGCTTATAATGAATCTCGTAAAATCGAGATTCAAAAAAAAATATGAAGGCCCATTGTCATCAGAATACGATCATCTATTGTCGATCCGTTCCTTTTACGCACATCTTAAACCTCAATTCATATTGTACTTATTGGCTCGTTCCCGTAGCTACCGTTCAGTAAAACCCCTTCTCAGCGAGGTCGAGAATCTACGCGCCACTAAAACCCACGCATTTTTACGGACCTAGTGATGACCTTGACCTGCAAGACGGCCAAGGATCTAGAGCTCATGCAATTTAGATCGAGGCTGTTTACAGCCTTTTCACAGCAGCAGCAGCAGCAGCAGTAATGTATTAGGATCATACGAAAACAACCATCTGATAACGGAAATAACACAAGTACTATTAAAGGCGGAAATTTCTCTATGTGTCGAAAGTTTGGGTTCGGTGTTGCCGTTTTTTTTGTTGATTTTTAGCCTGAATGATAATTATGTCTGCCGACTACACGACGTACACAGAGTAGTTATACAGGTCTGTGGGAAACAATACAACAGTTCCTAATTTAAATCAGCAGTTTAATCTGGCAGCCATTAACTTGGACAAGCGTTCGGATAAAAAATGACACACCACCGCTAGTCCGTATTCACGGAGTGAGCCGGTGTCACGGCAATTACCCGCTGCTAAGGTCCACTAGGTGTGCGGCTCGTTGGAACGGCCCTGTCGAAATCCTTCGTGCTTATGCAATCGTGACCTGGCCGAAAAGTTTCCGAGAGACTCTCCCACCTGTGTCCGTTCCATTACGACTCACTGCGTGGACGAGTGCTTACCGAACGTTCCCTGTGAGGAAATCTGTGAGAAAGCACTGATTGTTATGGCCTCCGATTTGCTGCCATCTAACTGGACGTCTCCGCGAAACCCCATCATGAGCAGCAACAGAGCTAAACTAGCCGCACCTGGTTAGACTGGTCCGTACTCTATCACGCGCCCGCATACTCGATTTCCCTCTTGCACGTCCCCGCTAACCTCCAACGCTTTATTGCGACCCGTCGAACAAGTGCGGGTCGGAACTCGCCGTCAGCGGAGCCACTCCTGGCCGTACTCCATCTTTCGAAGACCGTCACTGCGTTGGCCTGTCCTCCCGTTGGGCCAGTTATAGTTGGCACGTACGGCAATAGTATACAGTTTCTAGCTCAGATTACGTAAGCTTCCTCAATGTTACCAGAAATAGCTACATACGTATCGGAGAGCGGTACTGAGTGCACACATCGCCAGCTCTAGTAACGATAATAATGGTAATGATAATTTTTATCATTACCTTTATAGCAGTCGTACGAGGCCTGTCATTATAACGATTTCGAACAAGAAATCCTGGCAAACTGGCTTCACTGTAGCTGTGAAAGGAGAAGGTCAGGTGCAGTACAAATATTTGAGTTTTGCGCTGGCTCTTCAAAACGTTTATAGGACTCGATGAAGCTTGTGAATGCGCATCATCGTTAGCAGGTTCAACCCCGATATTGCGGGGTGTTTATGTTTAACACGCACTGCGAAAACAAATCGAAAATCAGCAGACAAATGCGTGGAGGAAAGGGATAATACGTGGAGGAAACAACACAGGCAAAGTCGTAGCAAATTAATTCATTCAATGAAGAACGATCCTCAAGCGGATCGCTGCACCAATGCGAACGGTTGGTCAAACGTTCGTGGAAAAGGTTTCACGTAAAATTGCGGAATTCGACGACGATTCCACTTGTGCACCTAAGAGACAAAGGGTCGAACTTGTCCAGAATGTCAGTTGCCAAGAACAAGAGAACTAATCGCCCGAAGCACCATGCCACCGTGGCATTACTATCCGAGGATCCTTTGCAGAAAGTCAATGAAACGTCCAGCGTCATACAATGCTATGAGTGTGCGGACGTTCAGCTAAGAACTTCGACCGTCGTCGGGGTCAAGCAGCAGCCTCCTTGGCATGATAGGCATATACGAGTATATAAATAGAAGCCGCTGTAGTTGCTTTTGAAAGAGGTGGATCCGGAGTGTTCAAAAATACTTTCCCGTCTATATTTGGCAACGTCCGGTTGAACACATGTCAGATTGTTGTCAATCACCGTCAATGTGACAATTGCTCGAGGCAATACCCTCATTGAAGCCGACGTTAGTGCGTTAGTCACGTGACACACGCAGAAAGTTCGGCATGAGGACGCGGAGTTTGTCGAACTTTGTCGTTCAAACAAGCTGCGCGACTCGTGACTCTACAAAATGACAAAGTGAAATCCCAGCCTTGTGGTTTCGAAAAAATAAATCGTTAAATATTTAGAGCAGGGTACGCTCGAGCGAGATTAGCCACAAGAATACCGGAGTCGTGTAGATGAACAAAAATCTTAAAACTAATAGTACGAGTAGAGGTCCGACAAATGTTTAACTAATTAAGAGTCACGAGAGGTAAACAGCTAGTAGATTATTTTGTAGAGTAAGAGTTACGTTTTAGAATCAATACGGGAAGTCCACAAGGTGCCTGTTTGGCATCGAAGTACCACCACATGAGGTGGTAGTACCACTCGCTCGGTTTGGCAATCATTTCGCTTCAGATGCGACGGCAGGCTCGTTGCACTCACTGTTTATTAGGGAAGTGTTTCACTATAACCAAGATATAAAATTTCCTTGTAGTTGTAACGCACACATCGTTGGCTATTCCTTCCACCTTGATTACTCTCCATATCTTCCGGAGCAAGTTTTATTATACTTGCTGGATGTTTCCCGAAATCCCACTCCAGCGAGTCCCACGCGAGGAGAAGATTAATCTTCACAAACAAGAGGGATGCATTTGCAGTCGTGGTTTCCATTTCATTTGAACATGTATTGCAAAATGTCAGCCAGATCAAGCAAGTAATACAGCTTCCCAGATAAAAAAAAAAAATAGAGAATGGAGTTGGTCAGTGGGTGGGCGTATAGTGGTCAGGCCAACTGGTGATACTGAGTATCCTGTGGAGCTTCTTGCTTGGATTCGTTGTCTCGTTTGTAGCAGCGTATAGCTACAATCGTATTCAGCATGGCCGGATACGACAGTGGACAGCGTCCAGCGAACCGAGGCTACTTTGACGTACGGCCGTAGGCAACTCGCTAAGATTAAATGCTGTTACCAGCTAGCAGCGGTGGACGAGACGAAAGCAAGCGACGACAACAGCAATTGGTGGGGCATCTAGCGGGGTGTCTAGGCACCCTCGTAGACCGCATCATCCCGGCTACACCCGGTAGAACCGTACTACGGTTCCCGCTTTGGAGAGGGGGCGAGTCACCGGGCGCACATTGGCGGGAACCTCGCTGTGCTCGATCTCTCGGCGTTGCACGGACGAAAGGAACTGTGCGAGTTGCATATATAGTACGGACGTCGTCGAAGCGAGTGACTCTGCATCTTCCCGTGTCGAGAGGCACCGCGAGTGCCAAGGAGTGGGCGGGCTGAACGCCTCTACTTCATTCAGGCCTCGAACTGCTGCCGGCAACAAGTGGCGATGAGCGAGACGCAGCGGCCTCAGCAGTGGACAGCAGTGGACCACGCTATCGTAAATTGAACCCCCCACAGTAGTCTACTCTCCAGACCTACACTCCAGACCTTGTCCCCTTCTTCGGGGGTGTGGAATCCCACACGCTGATCCTCCTATCGCAGTGATCTGGCATCTAGCCAGTCCATCCCCCTCGAGGCTCTAGCGCCATGCCGAACTCACTCACCAACCAACGAACGCGGCTTTAGCCGTGGTTCGGCCTACAGCACCCCGCAGCCTCGACGGCAAAAACATACACAAAACTCGAGCGACACACAGCTCGAGTACAAGCGATTGCCAATGGTCTGCGGCCCACACCACGTCACGGAGTTTGCCGCACCCACGCCGGATGTCGCAGCACGGCAACCGGGCTCGAATCTGAATCGTGGGCTCGTTCTGACTCTTGCACGTTCCCTCCTCCTCATGTGAATACACTTTCACACACACACACAGACACTGTATGCTGAACACGTGGCTGTTCCACTCCTTTCCTTGCAGCCTGCCTCTACGGCGAGGGCCGTTCTGGTCCACGGCGAGATTTTGGCAGTCGGCAGGCGACTCTCGACTTCAAGTTGATTAACGCGTACCATCCATACGAACAGGCGACAACAACGAACGAATGGACGAAGCGTCCTCCTGTGCTCCTTAGCCGTGGCGAGCTTCCTCCGCTCGACGCTGAAACGGCCCTACATTCGTTCTATTTATGTACATCACTTTCATTTGCACTGTCGTCACCGCATCTGGCTAATACACCAGCTCCTCGCTCGTTGCTCGTGCTACTCAATGAGTTGAGCTGGCGGGCGTCGAGAGCAACGTCCTCCGCGCGCTGACGAGGGCCTCCTCTGGACTTTCGAGTCCTCAAATCGTCACGGTTGTGTTGCGTTTGTCCCTCTGGACCCTTCAAGCGCCGTCGCCGCCTCTATAACTAGCATTCGCTGTCGGCCTGCCGCTATCGCCGTCTGAGGCTCGACTGTGTACACTGTGCAATTTATCACTTAGTAACTTCGTCACACTGCAAGAGTAACTTGGCAAGTTTTACTTGTCGCTCGTTTGTACATTGCTGCGTACAACAGATGCGCAACAGAGTCCCACGGTGTTCCTAAACAGCGCACAGGCACGGACACATGTGAGCGTGCATATAGAGCTCGACCAGTATTACACGCAGGACGCTCGCATAGGCCACTTCAGATGCATGCTTAGATGCATGTGAGCCTTGCTGGCCGATGGCGCGAAGATTTCTGACGTGAAAATAAATAGGCACTTCGCGACCAAGAGCAGGGAATGAGGAGCCCTCTCTCAGCGCTCGCACCGCCTGGATCCCTTAACGTTCCAAGGTGCTCTGAGCGAATCCACGTGGAGCGTGGCCACAACGCTATGTGCCTGAGACCCTAACAGCTTCTCGGCGTTCTGTTATTTATGAAAAATAAAACGGAACACATGCATAGAGCACATGCATAGAAACAAACATCGACAATTGCTAGGACTAACAATTAACTCGCTAAGTAGAGATAATGTTTTATAGGGCAAGTAAAAAATGTATTCCTTCCACGCCTCGTTGTATCATAATGGTACAATGTCCGAGGAAGGCTGCTCTCATCGTTTTTGTCTCACGAGGAAATTAAAGAACGACATCACTAAGCGAAGATCCTTCAGTAATCCTGCTAAAATGTTTACCGTAAAATTCGGCTGCATCCGACAATTTGCATCGTTGTCCATTAGTGCTCTATTATCTTGACCACTGTCGTGGTTGCAGTATCGCTGGCCTTATGCAGTACCGTGGACGTTAAATGTTGGCTGAGAGTCAGCCCGAAAACCTTTGGCCTTGTGCAGTCCGTTGGGCCTATATACATCACAACGCTTGCGCATATACATGGGGGTACTCTGTGTTGATATTCAGCGATGACTAGATGACCCGAGCATATAGATCTTCCTGTGCGTGGGTGTTCGGGACGGGCCAGGCGAAGGACAGTCGACAACACGGACAGTTTAGTTTGACTTGTTTCAGGCCTCGCCATGACCTTCTCGCTGTAGTTCTCTGCGAGGTTCGCTTGACTAATTCCCGCCGGAGTGAGTACGAAGTGACCGCAAACGGCCTGGCCCCTACCGCAAAAGTGTGTGGCCTTATTAACCGACTCTTAGCTTGGTTCGGCGAACCGCTTCCGACGAAGTTGATCGAGGATAGGATGCGGCCAAGTTGCCAAATGAACTTGCGCCAGAGCCACGTAGTAGTTCGCCATGTTCGACATTCGCAGATAGCCTCGAGTAACAACGGGACTGGCAGCGCCTACGGCGGCGGACATTGGCTCGAGACGTGAAGTGTCGTGAAATTTTCGGTCAAGTCGTTATTTTATTTGCGCTCGTCTGTGTGAACAAACCGGCGAAAAGTCTACTGCCCTCAAATAAAACAACTGATAATATATATATATGTCAAATAAAACAACAAGAACGTTTATGTGAAGGTGATCCCCCGGGCAGAGGAGACACAAAATTGGGCCACTTTCTCGCCTTCACAGTTTGAAAGTGAGCTTAGTAGCAAACGGAAGCGTATTCGAGATAGCGCCAATAAAACGGTAGCCTTTCCACTTACGAAGATAAGGTCGACTAACGAAGGTCGGTTACGCAAGTATACCACTAAAAGGCACATCGAAGGTCCCTGCTGCAGTGTACCTGAATTTCTCCATCTGGCGAGCTTTCATCTCTGCAACCAAAGGAATAATTAGTGGTACGACCACACTTTATTTATTGCACAATGCATCCCTCAAGCCGAGCAGCTAACAAAAACACTGTTAAGGTGAGCAGATTGTGTAACTTCAGGGCGGGCAAGCAATCCATGCAAGCGAACTTTATGGGGCTCAAGCTTTTCAAGCAGCCTATGCACTTCGTCGACTCGTTGACCATTTGACATATACAGCTCACGCACGTCAGGTTTGGACAATATTGTTGTGATATCAGTAAACTAGGCTAGTGAAATAAACTAGTTTTCCAGTAGCATGCTTTTTGCACTGCCACGGTATTTGCAACTGAGGGTCTTCACAGCTAATGTAATCTGTTTGAGAGGCTTGCCAAGGAGAGCCAGGTTTATTACAGGGCCACAGAGCACTTAGCCGGACACAGAGGCATTTCAAGGGCGCGATTACAAGGAAAGGTTAAACATTCGACTGGTAACTGCTCCAGCCATATCGGACTTGTCGTTTGCAAAGGGGCACCCTTCGAGGCTTATTTCTCTACGAACGAGCTCATGTGAAGCTGAAACGCCTGTCACACAATGCTACCAAACCCACTATTGATTACCCAACTGTAATGACACAGCCAATCATCTTCCAAGTGCATGAAATTCGATGCCTCTCTCTCTCTCGATCCAGTTGGCAGTATACTGTCATAGGCGTACACCTCCCAGTCCGCTAATTGCATCATGGCAACGGAACTCAACCTTGGCCATAGAACGCCACAGGACAGAGAAATCACCTCATTGCGTTGTCTGTTTCGTCTGCGCAAACATCAATGTAGCATCCTCTTCCCGCTACTATTCTGTCGTTGACTCGTATGCTTTAAACGTTGCCAATTGTGCGGATCGCGACTGCCTTTTTTTAGCGTACACATGCACGCTGCTAAATGGGCCAAGTGACACAACATCTAAATGGGCAGAGGACCACGTGGAAATCTAAGCAGGACGTGTGTCCTAATTCGAGATCTCGGTACACACATACGTCGTTTTGGCCTAAGAATTGTCTGCTACAGTTGTACTCGTGACGTTTTTCAAACGGAGGACGATGTGTACCCCAGCAAAGAACGCGGTGAGACGGTTCATCGTTGTGGTGTGGAAATCAAATGCTAGTTTTACAACTCCCGGCTTAACCTTGTCGTCGAATCTCGCCCACATGACATCTCTACAGATGAGTTCAACTCAGCACGTGCGATAATTGGCGATTCAATCTGAAGATTGAATAGGCCGAATTTGAACCTCCTTCTCTATGGTGGCCGCGTATGTTAGAGTCACGTCGTGTTGTGTGCGAGTTGGCTATTTACAGGTCCCATAAGCAAAATTCGGTACGTGCAAGACTTCCTACTCTTTTGAGCTTCGTGACTTCTGTTTTGGCCCTGTTCATTTGAAGGGCGACATAAGCCACGCAACGGTTCACATTTGTTAACTCCTACTGCAGGTGGAGTCTGCCCTTGTTACACATTACCAGATCGTCGGCATATAGCTCGCACGAGGTTGTATCGACTCGCTTGCTGACATCAGCCTAATCGAATTAGTTATAAGCGGATATATATAGATATAAAAGGAGCACAAAAGCGTTCGGCGGAACGAGACACGGAGCAACGATAGGCATACGCAATAACAATCGAAGGCACTACCGCCAGGAATAAACTGGGAATTGACAGGTCCACGAGACTTCTACCATGAATCACCAGCGTTTATTGCTCAATTACAGTGTGTCTATATATACATGCACATTTGTATACATATATATATATATATATATATATATAGAAAGTATGGACCTAACATAAATAGTACATTGTCAAATCCCTTTGGATAGAACTGCTAGCGCTGGCACCAAAGCTGCCTACACGGATCCATCTACCTGAGAGTTAATCTAGGCGGAAGAAAAACCCAAGTAGGACCGAACGTTATACATCGTCCACAGGCCATAGCGAGGCCTAAGAATACCCTAAGGACACCAGCAGCAGGACCGTAAGAAGCAATGTTTATCCTCCCTTTAGTACTTTGATGAGGATACCTATCGTCGCCCAGCGGAAAATACTTAGGGTCCAAAAAATCCGAAGGAAGATTAAGGCGATGCGTCAGTTCACCGTTCACTAAATGCGTTCCGGGCCCAAATAAGTTCACAATGCGGATATTGCCACTACAAGGAGAATGGCGTGTCATTACACGCCTTTGAAGGGACCTTAGCCAGCCGATTTGTGTGTGCGAGTCAACTATGATCCAGGAAAAGACTTCAATGAGAGCCAGGGACTAAATCGACATGGGGATGAAATTCCTCCCGAGTCAAGCCCTTTTCAATGACACGACGTCATCTGGAAAGCGTCGTCTGTTGGCGTTCGAATCGCTCAGCAGAACAAAAATTAGGAGAATCATCGTTCGATACCACGGACAGATTTAGAAACAGAATCGACGAAGCTTAATAATCCCGAAGAATTACTCCTCTTATTAGAACACGCGATAATTATGGTTGATAGTGTTTCACGAATCCTACAAGTACTATTATAATTATAGGCTGAACGTTCTTATCATTTTCATGACGCGTCGACGAGTCTAAAATCTCAAAAATTAATCAAGGTAGATAGTTGTGCCATACTCAATTAGTAATAAATGTTGAGACATGTTTTGGCTACACAACAACTTTCAAAGCTACGATAGTCCATGTAAATATTCAAATGTATCAAACTAATTTGCTTTGTGTATCCAAACGGTTAGCTCTGACACATGTACTATAGAAAAACATTTATTAAAATTGTCCCCCATATCTCGATAAGGACTGTCACCAAATTTTGTATCTATACTTGTCGAGTCGATACGAAATCTGGATCTCAAAAGAACAACCGGAAGCTCAGTCCTACAATCCATCTCCGGTGTAATTTTGACCCCCTTTAATTAGCTAAATCAATGGTCCTTCCCTAGGCAACGACAAACAGCGCTGGTCAACGCCGAAAACATTACCCGCACGATATGCGTACATATTATATAATACTATGCGCTGACCTGGGATTTCGCGGCTCATAAGCGAACGCTGCCGCCTTGCCAACGTTATTGAACGTTCACGGAAGTTCGCGTCCAAAATAGACCTTCTTCCAGCCGTCTTCATTTGTCCATGACGAATCAACACTTGCATGAGATCAATCACTCCGCCGGACGGTACTCCTGAAAAGTCAATGATCAGCCAACCCTAAGGTCATACGCGGAGTTGCCGCACCCGACTACATGCGCGCGTATCTGAATGTCTGTCTGCCTTTATCCTCGATGCCTCCCCCGATGGATTCAGTTTTCCCATGTTTATCCCGGCCCGATTCTGTGTGGCCAATGTTGACGCGGACGACTTGAGCAAGGACGCTAACGACTTGCAGCTGATTGATATCTGAATTTAGCCAGCCGCGTCTGTTTATACGACGGCGACCAGCACGCCAGCGAGAATATTATGATCAGCCCAACGGGTGACGGTGAAATAGCCGATGGCGTAAATAAATAAATATCCAAATAAATATCCGCTGCTGACGGAAAAGCTCCCGAGGCCGGCCTTCCGCCGAATGATGATATATCCTGAAAATATCGCGTGCTCAGATGCGCATAAATAGATCGAGGGATAGATACTCCCCATACGGCTTGGATCGGATCCACCCGATGGTCGAGATTAGCCTCCGTTTATACAGATTGAATCTGCGACAGCAACGAGACAACTTGTGGGTAGAGGGCGGATTCAGCATAGGGTTTCCTATTTGGGCAGCGAGTCAAACCGCGAGAGCCGCGGACACCCAGTCCGAGAGATCTGGCCCCAAAACCACAATGAGCCTGAGTTGGGCGAGGCGCGGCCTCGGAACGAGGAATGGAGGGGTCCGGTTTTCAACCTTTCGTTGAGAACGAGGCGGGTTCTTTCTTGGTTCGTCTAGTCTGCGCCGTTTTCAATCGACCTCCTACCGCAATTCTCTGGGACTACCCCGTAGGAGCACGACCGGCATCGCCGCGAAGGGGAACATCGCATTGTGCAGCGTAATGCTCATTCATTATACTTTTTTTTTAGAGGAGGAAATTTTCTTCAAACGCACGGTTACCACCAGAGATCATTCATTATACTAACGCATAATAGTTGTCCAATAATTCCATGCTGTTTGTGTGATAGTTCATTGGCTTTCGCCGCCTTCAGCAGCATCCGGCTGCATGGAGCTTTCTCCGTTCTCCGCAGGGAAAGTTACAGCTCATCCGGTGGTGGTATCTGAATGCCGGCATCTTCTTTCTCAATATTTGAACGCTTCAGCGTAGTGGACGAGCACTGGACGACGCAGCTACATATATTGTCATATATACAATATATTTCTAAACATACTGGCTCCTGCCGTTTTACTATGTCTGCTATGGCGGCAGTTCAGCAAACTGAACCCTAATGATTTATCGAAGAAAAACATCGCGACACTGATGCACGGAAGCGATGCGAAACCACTCGTAGACTAACTACGTATATACATTCAGTTTGATTTCGGGTTAGTGACTATTATGGGGCGTATTTATCGCTTGGCTTGCCGAGCAGTACCTGTACGAGGAGTTGAAACGAAGAACTCAGTTACTGACCGGGAATTGTTTATCCTCAAGCTGGAAATTCTCCTGTGATTTTTTAGGTGTATCAACCACCTCTCGACAACGCCATGCAAACGATACCCAACGCCAATTTTCTATTTATAGCCAGCCAGCTGGAGCTGTACAGAATGGTGCGGCTTGAAGGCCGCCACCCTAGATGAGAATTAGTGGGGGGCGGAAGCAGCATCGAGTCGATCGCCGCCACGTATTGGATAAAGCACAATCTCGAAGCGTGTCCGGGCGTTCTTCTGGGACACTCACTAACGAACAGACAGACAATATTCGCTTGTCCTTCGAGCGATCGAGACCGAAGTCATGTGTGATCGAACTCAAGCATCCCGCAGACAACTTTAGCCCTCAGCCATCTGGTGTCACCTGGAATTTGTCCGAATTATATTAAAAATAGGGGATTCTACAACAATGTCAACGTCGATGTTCGAATGGCTTCACGTAATTACTTAATTACTTCATTACTTTTCGATAAAGACGATCCCAATGCCTAGATGGCGGCGCGGTACTTGCCAGCCTGTCCTAGCTACGTATACTACACAAAATCTAATACTGCCCTCGGACTTCACTTCGCCCAAGAACAACAACAACAACCACACCGAAGTCTGCTCTAGGAGCGTTGCACTTTATGGCAGCTTCTTCCCGGAAGTGGCGAATAACTTTGCTGCTGTCACTGCGGCTTGGTTACAGACGAGGCAAACGGGGGAGCAGGCTACAATATAAGACGAGATAATAAGCTGCACTCGGAGCGACGACAACGAGAACCTCTGCGGCCCCTCGCTCATTGAGATTAACGGGCGGAACTATGGTTGCGACAAACTGTTCGGCCAGGCAGGTCTTCCCCCAGTTAGACGTGAACGCTATCGCGTGTGGCAGTATTGTTATATATATATATATATATATATATATATATATAAACAAACAATTATGTACTGTGCCAAAGCCATGCGGGCAGATTAGCAGTCCACTGACGGAATGATGGTATCGTGGACTTGTCCGTACTTGAGGGTTTCTTCCAGCAAAAGATCAAGGCTAGCTGAACTAGAACATTACTCTGATGCAGTCGAACGGAACGTGAAGTAGATATATGCGTCAACAAAATGAACAATTGTCTAAATGAATCTTTAAAAATTATTTGTCATACAGAGGCCGTTTTCAGCAAAGAGCTTTATCGTCAGAGCAGGAATGAAATCAAAATCGTTGGAGCCGTTATGTTTCGGGATTTTCACCATGGAAATAATACATTAGGTCGGCCAAGAGGTTGAGATCTAGCCGTTTTTTCAACACTTGAAAAACGTTCTCAAAGGAAAGAAACTTGCTAACATAATATGTTCTTTGTAGTGCCCGTTGTTGTCTACAACCCTCTCACCTCAGCCACTGAGTGTTTGAATCCATCTTGCCAGAATTTGGCGGGTTTGCCATCGAGTTGTATAACCCTAGGGTTTTGGTCAATCATTAATGTTTGGCCACTTATTTGGTTGAGGATGACGGGTCGAAAAGGTGCAAGGCCCGAGAGTAAGAAGGATGCTAAAGGACCTCATTTCAGCCCTTGGAATGGGAGGTCCTCCAGTATCACAGCATATTAGCCTCACGCTTTTGCATATACGCATATTGCCCGCATGCATATACTATGCACTAGCTAATTTTTGTACACCAAATGTATAACCCCCTTTTGTTAATAAAGGTGTTTTTGAATTAAATTGAATTGTTACAGCACATACACACACTTACATTTTTAGATTAAGTTCTGTTTAGGCCTGGGGTGAAGGGTGCACCTTGGAGCCACGCGATCTTTATCAGACGACCTAATATATATACATAATAAATCATTTTTGTGTAGAGGAAATTGCCTCAAAACCTACACCTGACGTAGTTATTATTATGAACCTTAAGCTAAAGCATAAACCAAAAATACAACCTCAAAAATTATTACATACAAATGACATTTTTATTTACTGCGATCATGGCGTAAACAACTCAGAAGCTCTCCCCTCCCCCCGCCGCCTTTGCATCTAATTTCAAAGCAGCAAACGAACACTGCTACCACAGTCATTACTTCGAACAGCAGGAGAACCACCTAGTCGTGCACCTACCACCAGCGTAGCCTACGAGCTCGTTATTTCGCGCGGCAAACGCTGAATCAATGTGCGAGCAACGCGGACACACAGCCACACACAGCCACACAGGCGGATGATGCGACGCTCGCATCTATCTTTATTAAATCCATTGGCTGTATGTTGCATATAAACCATATACTAACAACGTGTCTACCTCTGCTTCGATCTGATCTCCGAGCTTGCCCTCCTCTTCCATCCCGATCGTGCGCCCCAACCGGAACGAGCCACTAATTTGCTGCCACGAGGGCAAAACCTCATCCAATTCACGAACGTGAGCATCTTAGTTCCCGCCTACGCCAACTGGTGTTGGTGGTGGTGGTGCTGCTGCTGCTGCACGCGGTTTGTTTACGTGGCAATGCCTTTACTAGCGGAACTGACTGATCCGATGGTTCGAAACTGATCGTAGTGAGTATCCCAATTGAACCTGCCTTGCGTGTGCATGTTAGTCGAGGCCCAGGGAGGTGATCCTGAGTTTTTTTTCTTGCTTCTCCCGAGTCCTATAATGGAACGCATCTACACAGAGACGACCACCTCTATGCAAAGCAGACGCGAGGCCGTCCAGAGATCGATACTCGGTCTGTGTACAGCGTGCACACCCAGACACAGGTCGAATTCAACGTTGTTCAATTTCATATTGTCCCCATTTAGCAGCATTGACAACAATCGTACAGTCGGATTTATACGAAATTTATACTCATAATCAGCTGCCGTTCGTATACTCGTAGCCACGTGATGAGAGCCTGTTCGATGCCGAGGTTACGCCAGACATATGATTCGCTTCTTCGAATCCTACAGCGAGCGTACGACACACTCGGACGCGATGTATCTCCATTTTTGACTTATGCATTGGTTGGGCTGGCGCGAGTGGCAAGGGGGGGGGGGTCGCAGATATCGATTGCAATCGATTCCACCAAAGGTCGAGAAAGATCCTGCTTCGCAATGCATGTTGCAGTGCGAATGAACGGCCGTCTCGAGCGCCCCAAACGAAAGGTTTCTTGAGTCGGGTGAAACTCCGCGTCGGCCCGACGTGGACGGATGACTGGTAGCCACCACCAAACGGGATATGCATATCTAATACTAATGCCACAGTGACATTCGAAGTTTGACGTGCTTCGAGCGCACTGAGCGATTCCCATTAGCATACCCTGACGCCACGAGCTGTACCAGGCAACCGTGCTCACGGAGCGGGTTTGTTTCTTTGGGGGGCTTTGACAAGCCCCCAACCCAGCGGGATCCTGTGCACCTAACCGTGAGCATCATGTCCCACGTGTCAGGACCGCGTCAGCGTGGAGAAGAAATCGTTCAAATTCACCTGGTGGAAGAAATCATCAACAGCTAATGAGAGTGAACGCTAGTTTTGTACAACACGCCTGATTTCGAGTACTATGAATGCTGGAAGGACACCCGTGCTGGACGGGTGCGAATCATGCTCCAGCAATGACTATACCTTATCTTTGAACACCTAGCTAAATCGACATTCTCGCTGATTCGAGGCAGCGTTCTTAATTCAACCCTATGTATTTATCCGACTCGTAAAATTTCTCTTGAATCAATAAAGCAAAAGTCACCGTTTGTGGTCAAACTGTTACTTGCTAATTAGAACGCATAAGTAACTTCTTAGAACGACCTGACAGGGAAAAGCGCTTCTTGTCGCTGCGTGTTCTCATTAGAGAACAGGGTGCTTACCTCACTACCCCATAGGTAAACTACGGATATACGGTATTCGAATGGAAATCCTTCTCAGACGCTCGATATGATTATAAATTCGGCTCGACGCTGAGTGCCAACTACGAGGTCGTGTGTATTTTCAATTAAACGAGCGAGCCGGATCTCCCTCTAGCCGAATGTCTTATTATATATGTATTATATATTTCAACTGTAGCACGTTAGCCTGGCGATGCTCATGTGGAGATGCCAATAGAGCAATTGATCAGTGCACAATTTCCTTTTTGTCCAACTGAATGCATCAAAACGTAAGGAAAATCTTCGTTATCGAAGTTGTTGTGAATTGAAAATGATAGCAATTATACCGTGCCGTGTAAGCAATATTCACAAAACGAATAATTAATATCGCCTGGTGACAACCCTAGCGAAGTGTAGTGTGTTGCCGCGTGTGCTATCTCAATTAACGGCGATAAAATAAGATTCAAAATGATAACGAGACGATAAGGCCAAGTACAGGAGTGCGAGAGGGTGGGTCAAATTGCAACTTTTTTTTTTTTTTTCGAGCCGACCTTCAGCTGTTCCCCTATCTGACAGGCTTCAGCTCTTAACCGCTTTAGGTATTACTATGAGGGCCTGTCGGGGCCATCATTGCTTATTCTCTGCCTTACCTCGTACCTGGCAAGAATCCTCAGATAAAGAAAGATGATAAAGAACTCCAAAGATTCTCCGCGTCTGACAGGATTTGAACCCAACAGACTGGAGGGACACGTGTGTGTTGGGTTCAAATCCTGTCAGACGCGGGTAACATTGCAACCTAAATGTTGTATATATATATATATGTATATAATATACCTATTGTATATTACGAATAAGGAATACAACAATATTCATACTGGTCATACCTAAATGTTTGGTTCGCTGATAGGCGCCAGTTGTTATCGAATTATTTCAGACCAAACCCTGTAACGGATAAAATAACGGATGAGTGCAGCGAAACAACGCAATTCTATCAGTAATTTGTTGCAGGGAGATTTCTTGCTGTACTAAGTATGCTAGCCTAATTTTGAGATCGCTACCTGCGCCCTGAGACTGAAGCAATGACAGAATAAACGGTTGCTTCCAATCATATTGTTATTAGCATTGAATTCATTGTGGTGAAACAATAAATCAGTGAAAAGCGAAAATTGACTGGGAACAGCCAAATCAATTGAAATATCACCTACACGTAATAACAACGGTAGACAACACATGAGCGGGACATCCATCAGCACATTCCCTATATAACATCACCTCGAAGGACCCGCAGATGCTTCTGACAATGCAGGGCGGATCGTGTCGTCATTACTTTGAATGCGTTTAATCACTTTGCTGAATTTTCGAAGTGATGTAAGATAACAGCTCAGTGCCTAATTGAACATTTCGTTAGTTGGTCAATAATTGACGATCTTTCCATAATCGTAACAGCTCTAGTGTTAAACAATGCGCCACTTGGCATTACGCTAATGCGATCTCATTTGTGATCTCTCATCTCGAAGGATCTCCTATACAGGTCTTGAACAAACGAATCCTGGAATCTAAAATCGGATCCAGATGGTAAAGTGTCCCTTTGACTCAATGAACACCGCATCTAAGCACACGTCAGCACAACAAAAAAACGAACGACTAATCACACAGACCTCGAGAACATAACGAGGGGCATATCAATGACTCCACGCGAGACCTTTCTATACAAAGTCACGTATTCAGCCTGTGACCTTTCAAGGTGTATCGCATCTATGCGAGGATCAATCTCCTTCAGCAGCGAGCGTTGTTGGCCTTTGCTCATCACATGGCCGTGTATCGCCTGAGTCGTTAACGAGATCGTCTTGTCCCTCTTCCTGCTGGTTTGATGCAGCGTCCCTTGTGTGTCTGGCAGGCCGCGCTTATGTCCTGTGCTTGATCCAGTTGCCTAAGCCACACTGCGGGGTGTCTTGAGAAAAAGACGCATGGAGAGGTTGATATATATATATATATATATATATATATATATTATAAATATATCTATGGAGCTTCAATATATGTATATGTGAGAACCCAAACCTCTCTCTGCCTCTGTCGCTCTCCACACTCAAAGACAACCCTAGCTCTCTACCTAATACTGAATATGACCTGTGAGCAGGCGTAAATGAACGCTCAAGTAGATGAGACCAAGCCCCGTTATGCGATGTCCATCCACTATAGTGCTGCCAGTTCAGTGCGAACTCTCATGTTAGCCCTTGTCTGTGATCCATGGTCCATGGGAAAAGACGCCCGAAGAATTTGCGGGTGACCGAATTCGTCACAGATTTCTCGCTTGTGGGATCGCATCTTGGACACATCCTGCGTTGCTCCATTGATCCCTGGGTAAGAGAGATTAGTCGTCTGTAGATTAATGCCCTAACGGTGGGCATTCTCAACAGCGTCGAGTGTGCTGAAAAGGCACGATAAGTGCGATATCTTCGTTGGGGGACGATGCGATATCGTGACTCAACCCTGTGCAACTTATAAGAACCATAGGAGGCCAGCATTGTTTGGCAGTAAACTCTCGTCGGCAAAGCGCCACCTCGTAGCCTATTCGTGCCTATTTTTAGCCCGCCATAGAATGCTTAATACCCCCTCAAATTCAATATGTGGTGGCCATGGACGAGTATTGAGATTGCTCATTGAAGCATTGAATAGGCCGCTTCATGCCGTAACGACGACTATAGATGCATCCAGCACAACATGAGCAACAGCGCTGATCCCCTCTCAACTTCCTCATCCCGAAATTGGTACAAGTCAAGGCTCACACTGATTTTCTACTGCGATCTCAAAAGCGGTCATGTCGAATCGGTAGGCATCGTATTCCAGAGGGGTCATCAAGGCTTCTGGTGTGGGTGGAGAGTCGAATGCTGCCAATATGAAACCCAGATATCCGTGAGGAGCGTTATGGGGCATTTCCGCATATTAGGTTCATCAAGTGAAATCGTGCTAAAAAACAAAACAAAAAACAATACCATCTCTCTGTCTTAACAATTTTGAGTGCTGTATGACACACAGTGGAGCGAACCTGGTCGACCAGGTTTGATGGTAGTAGAACACATGAATGTAATCCGGATGGCCAATCAAGCCGGTGTATTTGTAGAAGCCTCCTTCGGGTAGTAGAGCAGTCATCATAAATGAAGGTCTCAGCAGTACACGATAGGCACTTCAAGCAAAAACCTGTCTACCTGATCAAATGGGTGTATATTGCAACTGTGCAGCGTTTAGTGCTTCTAAACTTGACACTGCAAATGTATCGCTTTTTCTTGATATGAAAGTGACCATTGAGATCGCTTCTGACACGGAGGGCCATCATTTCGCTTGGAATCCCCTCGATACGGAATATATACTGTGGACCTCCTATGCCGACAAGTATTGCGTTGTTCTGGTCACGCACTGAGACCTGCCGGGCGTGTAGCTTTTATACACAGTAGATATGCTGCCCAACATGTGAGCATCCGGAAATTTTAACGCAGTTCCGTCCCATAGTGCCGAATGCCTTGTTTGTACACCTCACGACTTATTCTTCATTTTTTGAGGTGACTCTCGATTTGTTCTCCCATCGACAGGCCTCGGCACTGAAACTGAGAGGTACAACTACGAGGACATGCCGGGGTGCCACCTTTGCGTGATGTTTCAACCTTGCCTTACCTGGTAAGAACACATATATAAAAGAGTATGATAAAGAAATTCAAAAATTCGCCGCGTCTGATTCGGTCTAGATCCAAGCCGTGCGTCCCCTTGTCGATAAATCCAATCTGGGGCACGTGCATCCCGCACAGCTCTTGAGTGAAATACGCCGGATCTTCCTACGCCAAATAGAAACTAAGCTCTTGATTCGATCTGAGTTGAAATCACGACCCGCGTATCAATGAAAAACACGCTATAGAAAAGCAATAGCATGTCGCTTAAACGAAGCCTTACTTCTATATATATATATATATATATATATATATATATAGAAGTAAGGTTTACTGTGTGGTCACTGGACACCGAAACTTCATTACCTGAAATGTCCTCATAACTGAAATATGTCTGAAGGGAACATCTCTGTGAAATATCGCTGTTATTGTACAGGTCGCTAAAGCTGACGGGTGACAATACGTTGAGACAAGGCGTTGGGCTGTCCGCTTGTTGTCCGTTGAAATCTAAGATACCACCCAAATTTGGCCAAACCATTTACCGATCGGAGTCTTTCTCGGCCTCTTTTTCAAATCTGAAATTGAGATTCGGTCCGACCTAAGAAAAAAAGGCGACATTAAATAAGCCAGGACGACGAAAAGGCGGCTATAATCGCAGGCCATCACCTTCCGCTAATAATTCCGCTACCGACGAGCGTAGTTCTGGAACTGACGGTTACCAATTAGATTTCGATGATTTTCGGCCACGTTCGAAGATGGTCCGAGAATGTCTGATCTATCAGAACACGTCATCGTTGACGGGGCACAGTTTCTAGGGCAATATTACAATAATGGTGCTTGCTTTCGATTTCACCTAAGTGGCTCGATCGACCGATCAACCAGAGAAGCAGTCCCCAACTTTGAAATCCTCCTCGTTCGAGATATCTGATGCAAGAAACGCATTGTGTGTGTGTGTGTGTGTGTGGTATAAGAAGACGCAGATTGTAGGGTTCATTGAACTCCGGTGGTGTTCTGACACGTGTAGAGTCACAGGATCGGATAGCGGATTGCGGACTATTATAAGTGCTTTAGCAGACAAACGACAGGCTTGGCCTGGGCGGTCAAAATGCGAATCAGGTCAATTTTGTGATCGTGACGATTTGGACTAACCGTTGAAAGGTCTTGGAAATAAATAAAATCCGACAACGCAAAACGAGCATTGAAATTGATCCTGTTCCATTTTGGGATTCATGCTAGCGATGACACTGTAGATTCGATTTGAAATACAACGATGTCGTTTTGTAGACGTAGTTCCGATTGCAGCATCGGAAGAGCATGCCGAGGGTAATAATAGCACATCTAAATGAACATTTCGAAATTCGAAAAAATCAGGGAGGTATCCGGTGACAGCGGCCAGGCTTGTTTCAAGTGATTTCGTTACCTTAATGCGAATGACGAAGTAGCGCCTGCTTAATGAGTCCGATGGGCATCTTGGATACCAGCATACGGTGTGTTTAGCCAGCCATATTCAACTATAGACGTATATTCACACACAGAAATATCCTGCATTATTACGCTTTATTGACGTAAGGAGTCAGGATATTTGACCATTTACAACCCGACACTTAACGAAGCAATGCTAGAGGCATTTGTACCGTGGACGTTAAATGTTTAAGGCTGAGAGTCAGCTCGAAAACCTTTAACCCGAGATTTAACAAGCGGGTTATATATATATATATATATATATATATAGTGATGGCCACTGTAATATAATATATGATAGCTTGCCAGAGAGGATATCTTCTCCTCAAACCGTGCACCCATCTTCCAAAGAAACACAGAGCTAGGATAGACGCATAAACTAGAGCCATTTCCCTTTTAGTTTCCAGCTGCAGTCGTAGACGGCCACCACGAGCACAATCTAGAAAGGTAGTCGCCAGCAGAGAGCCGGGGCTGTCGGCAATCGTCTTCTTCTTCTTCTGCTCAGTCCAGTCGAGTGATTCCTGTCTCAACGACCACAATAGCTGCATAAGCAGTAGCATCATTGTGCTATCTCTCGCCAACGCGATTCGTTGAAGGGGTACGTTGGGAACGTGACGTCGGCGGTTGAGACGGTCGACTAACTGACGGCCGGCGAACTCGCGATAGGACGAGATGGAACGGGTAGACGCGGCTCGCGTATGACCTCTGCCCCAGAACAGAGGGCGCCCGGCAGGCTTTGGCCAGCCGTCTACTCTCGGCTGTTACCGCCACGCGCCGCGCGTAGGTGGAGCGTATCTGAGCGTATCCTCTTAAGGAAGCTTACGAGCCCCTGCTAGAGGGGAAGTGGTAGCGGCCGCTGTCGCCTCAGCAGTAACAGCAGTAGCTAAACTACATGTGGCGGCACCCCGGTGACCGTTGTCGTCTTTACCGACAACGACGACTCTCGCCGACCGCTGCGGCGATTGGCCTCTTTACGATGGCCCAACTAGTCCGGTCCTCCTCTAAATCTCCTTTGTATTCCTGAGGCGACTACAACGACATTGACTACAACCGCACGGTACAGCAACGACCGCCGCTTCAATAAAGCAACTAGAGCTGCTCAAACAACGAAGAGGGTCTCATTCACGCAGAAGCACGTAAAGCCCACTCGTGGCTAGTGACAGTAAACGTGGGCTACATGGGTACCTAAAAGCAGCGTGCATCCTCCACCGGAGGGACGCGCTTGCTGCATATCGAGCTGAAAATTTGAAGGCTGTAAACGCGTATGTTGTGCGTATGTGTGTGCTTTATAATTATTAGAATGATAACGATGGCAAGCATTAATGTAAATATCAATAGGTGAGGAGGTGCGCGGCTACGTGGCATTGTAGTTCAGTCGGCGGATCGAACAGTATCACCTACACTGTGTTGTGGTTGGCGTATGATGTTTAAAGGCAACAACACTATTTAGGGCAACGCACCTCGTTCCATTTGTTTATGGCCCTTTCAAGTTGAATAGATCCTGACGTCTAATGTATAGAAAAATGAGAATTATGGCAGACGATTGTCAGAATCAACCGAACTGTTGCAAAGTAGTGTACAATCGTCTAGTGAGCTTTCACCTCCGCACGCGCAGCGTACCACAGTGGGCGGAGTGCTTGGAAATCTGTAGAGCACCTCGTAGGCAAAGAGAAAGGCTCTCTAACGAAAGCGCAGCTCTATGAATGCCAATGAGCCGTACGGTATTCTAATTTAACACTATTCGATATTGGGCGGTCTTTTGCGGATGGCGAAGCTTCTTCTACTTTCTGGCAGTTTATACCCGCAGCCTGGACAGGATTGGACGGTTAACAATATTATCAGCCCTGACCTAAAATCGTGTGTTGAGTTGCGGCTGACAAATGATTTGTCTAACGTGTACAACTAGCTTAGAAATACGCCTGCTGGAAACAATGTCCTGTTCAAGCACAACGCACAGCTCAGCTCGGCGATCGAATTCAACAAATTCGATGGCCCCCTCAGCTAGACTTGCGGCTTAAGGTGATCAATGCGAGAGAAGCAATTGCGTGGCAAATCTCACTGGCCTGTGAAAGCCTGTGGTCGATTTTCTTTGTTTGCGTTAATTACTCGATCGATACATGGCGTCGTTCGGCGTGTGGTCGAAATAGAGGTTAAGAAAACAATTAGTAGGATCTACCCATAATTAATCCCTTAGCAGCGGACTCCGCCAGATGTCACAGGGATCACCTCATTTCATTCGTGCTCGGACACCCCCGGAGGCAGTTGCTCGCTATATGTTCGTCTCGTGGCCTCGACAATGGCGTTTGTGGAAAGAGGGAATCATGGTTTGCCAAAACCCTTATCGTTCCCTCATGAGCCAACAGGAGAAGGTCGCCAAGCGCCAACACCCTGATGCAAACACACATCCTACTGTGATCCGGTAATCAGGCAGTCTAGCCTGTCCTTATCCTGAATAGCATCCGTCCAACGCACGCATGAACTGGATGGCGGTTTCTGCGAACGGAGAACATTCCCTACTGAATAACCGACTCCGTGGAAGTGTCCTCTGCAAGCATCTGAGGTATCGTTGATCAATGGACAAGACCCTTATGCGCAAGACCCTGACACCCAACTGTGTATGCTGTGCCACCACACACACACACACTTGTGTGTAGTGGCCTACCGGATCCCCTTGTGACACCTTCTACTCGGGGTTAAAAAAGCGACATTTGCTCGAGCAGGAGGTGATGTTGTGTTACCAACAGCAATACAACAAACATGCACGTTGTGTGACGACGCGCAACCACGACAAGGACAACAATACGTGTAGATGGTTGTGGTACCGAGCGATCACCACGTGCAAAGAAGTAGCAGATCCTATGCAATAGTAAAACAGCAACACCCGCATGGACATTGATTACGAGCGGCGAACGAAATGGGCGGCGAATTGCACTCATTCGACACCGGTGGCAGGTATCTAAGCTCGCCTATTCATATATTCCGTGAGTTCTCTTCTAGACAAACCCGGCAGTATTGTCAGATGGCCGAAGATCCCGGTAGAGTGCGCTTAAGGCTAAGATAGACGGCAATTGAAAATTAGATAAATGTACATCTTTTACATGTCGTCCATAATCGGATATTGAAGCTAGATTGTAGGAGGAGGCAAGCTCATTGTACTACTATACGCTACAAACATTCGTTTATTGTCAGCCAAAGAAGACAAATGTAAGAATATATAGAATATATTCACAGAAATTGTCGTCCTTACGTGTGGTTAGAGCAGCAATCGTTTTATCTCAACAAACGCGCGACTCTCCAGGAACAAGGATTTCAATACAATTTCATTGTCGTCTTGACACGACGACATTCATAAATTACGTGGCTCGCTGAACATTCTGAGATTACTATGCCAACAGGCAACATGCGCACAAGTCTTAGCCGAAATACGAAATGCCAACGGTGCCTCTATAAAATAACAAGACAGTCAAATCGTCATGTTGTTTCTCAATTAGTCACCATCGGATGTTCATGCAATCGCGTAGCGTAACGGTTGTGCTCTCTGATTCACTGATCTTCGCCATATGTGGCGTCATCAGCCAAACTTACCACCGTCTATGTCTGTTTCCTCAACGGAGGGCGTGTGTCGATCAGATGAGCACTAGGCATACAAGCGATTTCGCAATGATCTGCATATATATATATACATATCTATATATATATCTATAATATGCAGATGCTCGTCTGCTAAATCCAACACCCCATTGTTCTCATCGTGGAGCAGACTGCTCAGGAAACCCTGTTCGTGAATCATACGCTGCATCTGCGCATTTTCTAGCCCACGAACCCAACGCACGAATCCATCCGCGGCTCGTTCAGCTCCGGTACCGTATGCTTGACTTACCCTTGCTATTCTCCTCGACCTCCGTATGACGGTAGCTAGCGGCCGTGTGTTTGCCGTTTACGCTGTATATCCCTCATCCCCACACATGTCTTGCCTTCTCCCTCTGTCTTCCTGCCAGTGGCTCGATGTTGCTTTGTCCAAGCGTTTGGTAACGAGGTTGACAAAACAACATTATCGGTGTCGTCTACACAGTTTACAATAGGCGTTCAGAATCTAATGAAATTCAGCCAAAAATAAACTTGGGCAAGAGGCGCCGGCGTTCGTCGGCGGCAGCATTCACGAGCTATTTGGAGGTTCCGGTGGTGCACGGACCCCTGGCGGTTTCACTTTAGAGGGATGGTCTATGGTTTGGAACGAAATAGAATGAATTTCCTCACGACATAATCACCTATCACTGCCATCATGCCCCCTAAACGCCGCAAACTTCGGCGTAGGACACGCGTTGACGCAGGCTCTACCGTAGCTATGGCGGTACAACGTATATGAGCGGTAATTCTTGGTGAATACCTGCTACCGAATTAGGTTAGGGCGATACACAGCCTGTAAATGGGCCTCACGCAATACCAAACTCTCGATTGGCCTCCATCTATGCGTTCGTCTCGGGACTTGGCAATAATCAAAGGAACTTTGCTTTGTACTTTACCAGAACATCAAAGGGACATTGAGCATGGTCTGTATAGACAGTCATATCGCGGCAAGAGAAGGGGTGTCTCATACCTCACAGTTGTCTAGGCATAAGTTCGAAGATACTCAGGGGGATGGAACGACCCAGTAGATAGACCCGGAAGCGTAGTGTATGTCGTTGCAACGACAACCGCTGAGACTGGCTGCCTGAGGACAAGCCATCGGGAAGGCAATGCTATAAAAGCTGAAAGCGGACAGACACGTCGAGATCAATGGGTATTACCTATTCCGTCGGTACCGTAGCCTATTCCGAGTATGGATGGGCCGACGAGAGATATATTTGCGAAAAGTCGTACACAGTGGACGCAACAGGTGATCGGTTCTCGTGGTGTTGTAACTGGTTGCCACGACAAGGCAAGGCCCTACCGTCCTCATGCTGACCTACGAAGGCCGTTGTTTTGAAGGAGCCCACCTGAGGACCAGTGGCGAAAACGGCGAAATTGAGAGGGTTGCCACAGAGAGTTGTCTCGAACAGAAGACTCCTTGCTGGCAAATGGATTTAAAAATCATACGATAAAATTGTAATGAGGAATAATGGAGGACAGAAAGTAATAGGATCTTCGATCTCTCTGTGATCTCATACCATAAAAACTCGGATCAGATCGGCTATCTGCGAGGTTATTGAGAAAGGAACGCGCCGTTGGTCGCGATTATCAATCGTCGATGACGTCCAAACGGTATACAACTAGACGGGTATTGGCAAAACGCTGAGGAGGGTCCCGGCGGCGTTTATATCATACCGGCATCGAATGTGATGACGTCGTGCATCGGAAGAGCATGCACCAATGGACCCGTTCGTCAGCAGCCGTAAAGGACAGAGCGACACCGTCAACCTGCCTGCAGACGCCTCGCAGCCCCGCGGCAAGGTATCCCTTTGAATACCCTCGTTAGCGAGTGTCCCATTTTCACTGGGAAAACCTAACGCTTCACTGCGGCCACTGCCGCAAAGGCAGTGCAGGCCAACTTTTTACTAGCCACATGTTCCACTGTCCGCCGTAAAGAGTGGACGCCCTGCAGTCGCTGAGAGAAGAGCGTTCCCCAACGCTCGTAGTTGTCCGCCTCTCGACAGAATCGGCATACCGCTACACGGACTACTCAAGGGCGACACTACGGCACGCGTGGGTGTAAATGGGTTGCATGTTCTCGTAGTTGCATGTTCTCGATGCGTGAGTGTGTGTGTGTGTCATGCCCACGCGAGCGGGCTCCAGCAGCGATCAGAAGGAACAACCGACACGGAGGTAACAAACGAGTTTGTCCACGGGACAGCACGGTGAAGTTCTGGGGACAGGTCCGCGCACGCGACGTTGGACAGATTCAGCTGAATGAATACGTCGAGAGTTTCTTCGTGTGTGACTACTGACCAGCATGAATCGCTAAAATTGCTGTTGAGACGCAGGTTTGTCTGCTAATCTTGGGGGACCGTGATTGAGCTATTGGAGAAGGAGGCTTAAGTCGGTTCGATTTCTCGCCGTATCAAAGTGTCACTTGGCATCCACTTTTCCTTGTCAACCTTGCGCAATACGGTTCGATATGTGAAGGCGCTGAAACGCGACGGAAATGCAACGTTTTAATCACAGGAACCCTTTTCCAAGCTGGTGACTAGATCAAATAACAATGATTATATATCGAATACTATCTCTTGCCTGTCTGACACAACTTCAGTGGCACCTAATGGCGTTATTAACCTGGATGTTGGTCACATTGTTCTTGCTGTCTTGACTTGTGTCTCTTGCTTACTATTCTTGCAGATGGTGGTGGCAGGAAGTGCACATAAGGTGGCCGCTTCGTATGGAGTCTTCGATCGCGAGAGAGACCGGGCGTCTGGATCGTATCATCGCAGCAGACCACAACAAATGGCGCTACCCACATTCGCACAGCAGCAACAGATGCAGCTAATGCAACAACGGCAGCAGCAGCAGCAGCAGCAACAACAACAGCCGCAACTTAGCAGATCAGTTAATAGCTTGTGAGTTTTAATATGCCGATTAGTACAATTAGTATTAGTCCAAATCCATTATATTATTACTAGTGTTAACAATACTCAATGATTAAACCAAAAAAGGGTCACAGTGTGACTATATTATGCAATACTAACTGAGGATGATAATTTCAACTAGTCAACACGGTTCGATAGATATGTATAATAGATAGGTGTCTGCACGGTGTCTTCAGCGGGTCGCGACATCGTATTTGAGCGACTGGACGTGGTTTGGGTTTCCATTTTGATAAAAATGCTCCTTCTGGCCAATTGCGTGCTCATTCGTGGTTAGTTAAAGCTAGCCATCTTGCTGTGTCTGCTATACTGCCCTATCAATTAGGAACATTCCGTACATAGTGAGTTCATCAAACTGCCAACAAGGCCCATTGTTGCAACGTCATTCAAAGTATTCCAATAGTCAATCAACAGTTAGAAAAACAGACTCGTACATATTTTGAGGACTATCCCACGAAATCAATAATGGAGGCCATAGCAGCGCGTCTTTCGACCCCGATAAAGGATAAATAATGGCATCATTACTGTATCACGTCGACTTGAAACGGGGCCGGCCAAAGGTCTAACATGCGTGAGCGTTTCTACAATAGTAACAACTTCAAAGTATTCCTTTCAAACGCAAGCAGCCCTGCGACAATTGGGAAATGCAGAACGTATCAGCCGATGACCCGATCAGCGATACTGTCGGATTTACTTTCTGATCCCCTCCGAGGCTCGGTGGCCCTTCCAAAATGTCATTTGCATCAGGCAGTATTGAGGACTTTCGACAGCCGGCCAGACCTCACTCACCGAGAGTGCGCCATGAAACTGAGAGCACCAAAAAGGTCACGGCTTACCGAGCTGTTTCGCTATTATACAATCGCAGTGCACATGATATAATACATCGCATTATAGCCTAGTATTTTCTGGCTGACTCACAGTGAACATTTAACGTCCACGGTGTTGCTTCCGTATTCAAGCCTGAACACAGGCAAGAGCAAGTAGAGCTGTTCAACAACAGTCCACCGAGTAGATTGGCATAGGGTTCTGACTATACATAGACATCTCTGAGTCAGAGGTCTCACAGGTTCCCCGTGTCAGACAGGTTTAAGTGTACTGAGACCATTGAAAGCGTACAGTTTTCCCGTTTGCGCCATATTGCTGTGCTGTTGTCCACAGTCCCCGAAATGATGCGGGTGTTCGGGACCTTTTCTGAAAATGGCGTTACATAATAGGCATAATTCAAGGCATCGATTGACTGCGACCAGAGTAATGCTGACGTCCCTAAACGGTTACGCAACTATGTTTATTGTTTGCTTGATTGCAACTGCGTCATCTTGGGTTCGTATCGTTTCAGAGCGATGCAAACGAGGGTAACCTTGCCTAGCACTGAAATCTATTCGGTCAGGCCTATGCTGCACAACATATTCCTCGAGCAAGGGAATAAATGGGTGCAAAACTTCTCTATGTAAATATTGTAACGATTAAGGAACAACAGGAAATGAAAGGTCGTACATTGGTTTCAAAAATTATGAAAAACAGCGCCTTAAGCTGAGACCCTTCGAACTGTGTTCAATCAGGCCAGTTGAGCCGACTCAGTTTTACATATTCGACAGGTCCTCATAGTAATACCTAAAAGGTTAAGAGCTGAGGCCTGTCAGATAGGGGAACAGCAGGGACATGGTTGGAATCAACTGCCGGTTCCTGCAAGGCACTGACTGAAGTAATACTTTTGATAGTCTCGCTCAGTGCCAAAATCGGTTCTGGGTTTAGTCAGTAAGAGTCTGACACTACCAGGCAAATACCTTAGTGTGAGGCTTGATGTCCATGCAGGATTTACCTTTAACCTCTTAAAAATACGAGATAGGGGAACAGCTGAGGGTCAGCTCGGAAAACAGTTAGTTTTACATATTTACCGAGCATTATGACGCACACCCATATGCCATAGGGAAGGATCATGTTTTTCCCATTGGGGTGCTAAATGAAAAAATGGGGAGAATTTTCATAATAAGGCCCGCAGTGTTGGCGTCTCGTCCTGTCGGAGTTTCTCCCGGGCTGCGATTGAGAAACAGCAAAATGCGGGATAGCACTTATAGGAATACTCTGTTCTGTTGATGTCAATAGGAGAAAGCAACGAACACCCAGGCCTTGTCGACCTCTTCGGGAAAAGAAACGCCAACCATCGGTAACCTTTACAACGAGGACGTACTATAGACATGTTATAAAAGTCTACGGTGACTTCCAGTCTCGCTACAATTGTCGAGTGGCTCAGAGAACGCAAGTACATACTGCTTGTCTACAAAAATAGCATTATAACGAAGCGAGATGTTTTGTTTTATTTTTATACGGAAACATACGAGTGGTGCATTCTCCTACAGGATTTCCGCTGCGTCGACGTAGTCGCGCAATGAAGCCCAAAGGTCCGTTTGCTTTTGTCACAATGCATTAGGCGTTCGCGACGGAAGGCATAGCTGGTGTGTGAACTATTTGTACGTGTGGGCCCGCCTTCTGTGCTCAGCCATCTTCAATGGCTGAAAGCTAGCTCACTGAGTAACGTCAGCAGACGGAGCATAGTTACTCATTCGCGAACTTACCTAAACGATCCCGCAATCGCTCTTTTGTTGACATGCAAAATCCATAAAGTGCTACTAGATAAGGGTGACGTGGTTCTAGGCGCTCGTCTGTCTCAACTGCTAGACTACCTTCGTTTTGAAATCACTTCTTCGTCTCAATTGTGTACGGCGGTTTGTTCTGTCACAAAATAACAAGAGGTTCATCGAAGCTAGTTTTCAGGACTGATTCTCAGCCAACATCTAACGTACCGGGACAGCTTTCGTCATTGCAAGGGCCTCGTATCCCGGGTTCCAACTGCTGTTCTCTCTGATCTCCCTTGACTTACCCTTGTTTTTGTTTGTTATTTCTGAGCCTGTCTGGTGTGTTTGCTTCGGCTATCGCTCGAACCTACTTGTTATGTAACTTCAGATCGTGTGTGTCCTGCGGAACCCGGATTGAAGACCCATAGGTTCCGGAGGTACTCTCACGCGGTCCAAATTTACGATCTTCCTTCACTGATCTTCCTTATCTTCCGACACGAGGACACTCAAAAGTCATCCGATACCAGACAGGCTATACCCGGTGGCTTGCCATCTTATTCATCTGACATCGCACATGACCACCTCCTTATACGCTGTGGTAGTGCACTCAAAGAACAGCGGCCTGCTCTTCCTTGTACACTGTCTTCATGCGGTCCGCTTGTTACGTGGATTATTTTTAGCCTCCGACCACCTTCGCGTCCCGTGTCCCTCGATCGTTGACCACTCCACTCTCGATCTCTCGTCAATACTACGCACCACAGCCAATACTACCAGCGTTCATTCATCCGATCATCTGTCTGTCGTACGTGAGCAGCAGATGCGGATAGCCGCACTAGACGAGGTCGTTGTCGGAGAGAGGGAGGGGGCAGACGAGCTTTAGTGCCTGCGGTGGCAAAGTAGCAGCACAGACCGCCGTAGTGTCCGATGACTCAATCAAGCTTGCGGAAGAACAAACGGACATACACGTATAGCCATCGTGCAGTACGGGCTGTGTATCGGCTACACGTGGGCGTAGGAAGCGAGTTCGCGTGTGCACGTACATGTCTACATAGAGGGCCACCTATGGAAAGAACATCTTATCTAGCATTAACGTGAGTACTACAGCGGCCACTAGCAATAGTATCGACTGCCACTCCCCCTGCTGCTAGGGCTTCTACTTCGACTGGTATTTGTGGATGTCTGGATGCTGCTGGTTGTGTAATACATTTTAGCCTTCGTTCCGATGGGTAGCTGTCTAGTCATTCATGGGAATGGTAACGATATCCGATCTAGTCGTTCAGCGGTTTAGGATATGAAGATGCCTCACCTCCTCTGACTTCGGCTCATCTCGACGGCCATTGACGAATGAGAGAATGCTGGATGGACGAACTAAAGACCCGACAGTGACTACGGACGTGGGTGGCGATCTCACGAAGGAATTGGCGCTGATGGTGGAATTGGCCACGGCACCAGGGGGCGATCTGGTTAACGACATGGCGCGATGTGCCGAGAACAGAATCATGACAATACTCGTATACATTCTATGGTATCTCTCGTCTCCTTCTCTTCTCGCCACTGCCAATCTCGGTGTGGCCTTAACCAGCCTTTTTTAAGGTTTTCGGGCTAATTCTCAGCCAACATTTAACGTCCACGGTACTGCTTTTAGCAGCCTTAACCAGCCTAAGGTTTTCAGGCTGCCTCTCAGCCAATATTTAACGTCCACGGTACTGCTTTTAGCATTGCTTCGCATTGCCTTAACCAGCCTGTTCCGACGTAACGGCAATGGGTCCCGCAAGGCCAAACAAGCGTGTGCGCCGAGTCTGTAAATTACACCTGAATTGACGCCGTCTGTTAGTTTCGCTTATCACCGAAAACTCGTTCATAGTGGACAAGTGGAAATTGCGAAATTCGAAAACTGACCGACAAGCCCGGCATAGATGAACGTTTCTATTATAATATCTGAAAGCTTCTGTTTTGCACTTTCAAGCCAATTATTTGCGCGATAAACCAATTGAAATTCTTGTTCAAATACCCGCATTCGTGCTAATTAGGTTCACTAACAAACAACGTGCACGAGCATCGAATTGAATCTCCAAAATATAATCGAATCCCGGAAATATAGCCGAATCGAATAACTTCGCTAGACGCAAGGGGAAACCTCGCAATGTTCAGAGTTGTTTTCGCAGGACTCGTAGACTTTTTATTTTTAGCGATTTCAAATTTGATCCACTTCTCCAAGCTGATGCCTACGTAGAAAATATGTTAATCGTAAGCAGCAGGGACCCCACTCAAAGTATATTCGATATGTTCCATTTATTTTGACCCCACCTCTCTATCTCTCTCTCTCTCTGTCTGTCCCCATCTCGAGCTCCCTATTCGGGTTTCCTCTTAACGAAAGTCATGGTGTGTGCGCTACAAGAGACCCGTCGATGTTCGGGTTCATTATCATCATCCTTTTGGTTACGCAATATTACTCCCAAATAGAGTAGGTTCCCTCCCCTCAGCGCTGTTTCAGCCACGCTAATATATAATACGGATCTGGTGAGCTAATTTTAGCAGAGTTAGCTCGATATCGCTATGGAAAGCAATGGAAATATTAAGTAAGATCACTGGCCATCGGATTCCCCCATTCCGTTTGCCGGATTTCTAGTTGACGTTCCTTTACGCGTTGATCTGGTCCGGCACGATCAACATTAGCGTACCTCTTTAATGGGATAAAGCGTTTGAAGGCGTTCACTATGTGAAGCGTCCATACCTGGCTGACGGGATCGAGCTGTTCGTATCCGCAGCAGAGTCGAGAAGACGCAAGGTCAAATTAACCCATATGCAATGGTGTCGCACATGGAATGGCAGGCTGAAGAAACGACCCAATTTTCCTCTGAGTTACATTGGTGACTCACGTTAAGGGGTGGCAAAACGCCGACGTACGCGCAATGTAGGGGGAACGGATCGCCTTCACAAGCGACTCCCACGAACAGAACACATGGGGACACAATGCCAAGCTAAAATCGAAATTTCATGTCGTCCTTGTTAAACCAACAAGTCGACTACTCGGAAAGTCAGAGGAACAATGTCAACCCTTCGAGTTTAATAAAGCTCTCGCCTTTCATCGAATTACGTCTTCCGCATCAATATGATGTGTCAAGCTGGAAAGGGGTAAATTTCTATCTCGTTCACCATGTTCATCTTCAATTTATCCTATCACATTAAAGCTGCTTTCATAGTGAAATATAAATGCATGTTCTAGTTGCTCGAAGGTTGTTGTTGTTGTTGTTATTTCATACTCACACGTATCTGAAAAGCTACGACACCATAGAATAAATTTCGTCACACGATATCTGCCGGAGCAATAAGCAGTTCGTAGTGGCGATTCAAATACTCACACCATGCTGCTGCCACACGTTGCATTTGAACGTATCTACGGTTGCTCCGGTAGATACTGGACATACTTGTAGACACTGAGTGCATACACACATACGCTGAGATTCGCGCTCGACAAACGGCTCCCCTCGTAACATCTACAATCCGTCGCAGTTGCCATTACTTGTTGATTTTCCAGAGTTCCTTCTGTTTCTGACGTCGCCGCATATTAGCATCGGATCGGATTCTCCTTACCTTCCCCTTGCTGAGTACCTTTCAGTGCTCGTGGGCCTCATCGTGGGCCTCTGGTCAGCGGCCTGTCGCAGCTTAATAACATAACAAAGGACTAGCTCCCGTTAGCCAGCCCACGTGCTGCTTCCCTGGTCCCTTGGTGTTGTTCCGCCTTGGCTTTAGCCCACTCCAGGACGGCCCGCTTATGTGGCGGCACCGACCGCGCAATGGAAAGGTTCGGATTGTAATTGGCGCCCTCAGAGAGCCCGAGGGCCCAGATCGAGGATTGGAAAGTAGGAACACCGGGCAAAGGGATCGGCCGACCGCCCTAGGGACTGCGATACGGAGACAGGCCGAGATCAATGGGTCGCATTGTTCCTTGCGTTCAATTGCCCCCCAACCACGAGCGACAGTCATCGCGTGACAGCTATCCCTGCCTCGAACGTCGTCGGATTTTAGTAGTCCCTGCAGAAAATCGAGGCTTTGGACGTCGTAGTAGGATCTCAGGGGGGTGCAGCACGAACCGGGCCAGGATTTCCTCGTCATTCACAGGCGATGACACATAGCTCGCCGAACTTCCAGCTATGAACGACAATTATCTATTTACGATGTTCAACAAGAAAAATTTGAACAAAAAACAATAAGAGCAATCGTGGTAAATAACTGTTCGACCTTAGTGTTGCAGTAACGGACATAGCAGCACTGTCACAGTATGCCTCAAGCTTTATATATGGCTTCGTTTAGCGAGCCCACTGATGACAAGCCGATGATCATAAAACTCACAAACAAAATAACCCCCTCCCCCCCTACCGTTCACTAGTCCAGCATGATAAGACATATGGAGCCTTGCGACGCTCCGGTACTGAGACTTTTAGCATACGGCAATTGGAGGCGATTTTGAACCAACCGTCATTTCAAAAGCTGAATGACTGCTTATGCAAATAACTGCTGGAGCCGTCGAGAAAAAATCCGAGATCAAAGTCAGGTCTAATCCAGCGACAAGTGTTCAATTTGCAACATGCAGGACTCGTCTCCATCTGCCAGCCTATGTGTGTTTTCGGGTAGTCCACCGTGGGACCATCTCTCTAGGTGACACATTGGATACAACTCTGCTCCAATTCATGCATGCCTTTGCCGGCTGTTATCTTTCACCACATTTTATATGTATTTTGTTTGGCATATATATATATATATATACATTTCACTCACAAATATAATTCGTCACGTATATAGCAAATATTTGCTTTAATCACGTTACAGAAAGACATCACAAATCCCGTTATGTTCCCCTTGTCATGCTATCCTTAGAGGACAATCATCTGCCCCTGTTCCCATAAGGGTATCTAACTGGTTCCTTGTTAACCTAAGCTAAAGTGGACTCAATTTAATTGTTGCCGCCCAAAAAGAAATATTCAACGAAGGGAAGCAACGAAGAGGCGAACGCTCGCTGAATGTTCTAATATTTGAAACAAAAAATGGCCTTCGTTTTACCTTCGTATTCTATTATATAACAACCTACTGAACCATTTGGTAGGCAGTGCCAAGACCGTCAGCTACTGCTGCTGCGTTCCAAGCATAATAAACGAACGCTATCGTTGCACACTCTCCTTGAGGTTAAACACAGTTCGACGCATGGTGCTCACGCGAAGAAGAGCGAATTGCTCTCGTACGTCCCCGGCAAGCCGCTCCGAAAGACGGGCAGGGAACAACATTGTTTCTGTCGAAACAACCTTGACCTTCCATGGCATATAGAGCAGTAAGCCAAGATCTCGTTATAATGATATAGTAAGCACATACGGATTGCCCCCATTTTAAGCATGAACTTCTGCGCGTCTCATGAGACGATGCGGTATATCACGATTAATAATTCTTAGCTGTTCATATTTTTAAGTAGCGCCGAGGATTGTTATAATACGATGTGCGACTGCTAGACGGGAAATCACTCATGCGGCTCCCAGCTGGAAATGCGATGGTATTTGAAACTAAAAAAAAAGAAGGGGTCGACATTGTACGTGTTGTTAAAACGTAAGATTACAACTACGCCTGTCTATCTCTGGGGAGAACGAATTATATGGTGGCTATGTACTCAGCACGTATTCTCGGTACTACTACGTCTCAACAAACTGTACGACCCAGATGAGCGTCAGACTAACTCCATTTCGCTGGGATCTGCGTAATTGTCGCCACCAACTCCTAAAAGCGCTATAAGCAGCTAAGGTTTACTGCAAATAGCTTAAAAATCAACACCTTCTCCCCATGGCTTCTGGTGAGCACGCGCAGTAACCGTCGGTGTCACCCACGGGACTCGTTGTGGTGGGACGGATACTCAGAATCCTGACAGGTTCAAACAGGAGGCCCATTCAGCCATTCTGAGGCCTGTATTGGGTAGCGCGAGACGCCACACTACAGCATATGTCGTGTTAGTTCTATTTTCGGCATCGAAGCCCATTCTATTATGGCTGTAGCTTTCGTTCTCATCAAGGTCATCATTCCATTTGGCCTTGGCAGATATATATATATATATATGTGTGTGTGTGTGTGTGTGTAGTTACTCTGAATTGTTTTTAGGTAATGTAGTTAGAAAGGTCACCTTCCCATTGTTGAAGTTCCGAATGTAAATGGGCAGTGTGACCTGATCGGAGCCGTGTTCCCACCTAGGATTACGCTTGAAACACTACCGCGACAGCAGAAAAACCAGACACGCCTGCTGATTAGTCTACGTCATTCGCATGACGGCCATACTGAATGATATCTACTTAGGATGTTCGAATATCGTTGCGCCACTCAGCAACAACGTAAAGCGAATAGCGCTAAAGGCACTATTCGCAACCGATAGGTTGTTCTCTATGTGATCTCTGTTAGGTTTACCAGTTCCTTTTCCAACCCGAGGGCAAAACAACAGAAATTACCAGTAAGTAAGCGAGATTTATCCACTGCTTCCAAATGGGACGGTCCCTTCAGAAAACGTTTCATGATGAAAGAAGGTTTTCACCATGAAGGTAAATGGTATTTTTCGAAGGAATACCAGCATCAAGGAAGAAACGCATGTGCTCCATATATATGCCTATATGAATTGAGAGAAGTGGCCGCAGATCATTATCATATGCCCGTTGTGAAAATTGCAGTTCCTTTTGTAAATCAATAAAGTTTTAGGCACAACTTCAGTAAATGAGCCGACAAATTCAATTTTCTCGGACATTTCTTCTGTTAATGGCCATTAGACAAGTAAGGAGCGACTGATGGACAATGGGAAAAGGATCTGGCGTCCAGCCATAAAATATAGCTAATTTTTAGATTCTTATTCTATATATATATATATATATATTCCATTTGACGGCGCTGATTTTGGGGGTGATGTTTCGTAACGGCAACCTGCCCATGACATAACTATTACAACATGGCTTTGACATGTTTGATCCTTTTGATGGTTTGTATACACACACTACATATTGGCGCGCAACGTCCCTCAATCCCCCTCGATCCTTCTAATTATATTTATAGCTAATAATAATAATAAATACGACCCGTTCAGATCGTATTAGAAATCCCGCCTTGAGTGTCCTATAGATAACTGCCAAGGCTGAAGTATTATTACGAAAGCAAAATGGTGGCGGTTGTAGGTGGGCACCGATGATGACGTGGAACATTCAACATATGAATTGATTCTAATGCTAAATGACTATTTTTCAAAAAAGGCAGCCAATATTTTATCGACAAGGCTTCGGGCACCAAATCAAGTTTAAACGTATAAGAAATATCTATGATCTATAGCCCTTAGTATTTTCAGTCAATTTGATATGCATCACCACTCGATTCTTCACGCGCTAGTGGTTTAGGATATCTCGAGAATGCTATATTTATACTGTCACCATAACTGCTATTAATGATACATTACTAGATGCCATTGTCGACACGATCTGGCCTGAAAAGTCTACAATTGATACCCAATACATGCTCTTCCTTCTCTATATCTGTGTCTGTGTGTATGTGTATCTCGTCCATAAGGATACATTAAGTAGAACGTACAACGATATCAAGAAGTAGTATCTCCATGTAGATACCCCCACATACTCTCAAATAGCCAGCGATATTAGGCGGAAGTGCCCTTTGATACATAAGAAACCTTTGCTCTCGACCAAGCTCTATCGCTGTTGCGTTAGGGCACTATATATATATATATATATATATATATACTGCAATTGCTAAACATACATGGCTATATCTGGTGGGAGAGGCAGGAGAAGAGTAACGGCAACCAGAGGCTCACGTGTAGCCTCAGATCTCAATAGATCTAAGCGAATCTGATAGTAGCTGAGTGTAACTACGTTTTCTGCGCACCAAGCGGGCCGCACCGGGCAGACCTGTGATTGTTCTCCAATTGTTAGATTATATATACATTATATATATATATATATATATATATATATATATATACCGAAAGCAATGACAGATATATCGTATGGCAATGGTTTTTTCAAGTCATCCTGTACCGTAGCCATTGCATAAGGTGTCTGGCGACCAGTTTCCTTCAGAGGTGTTTTTATGAGTATTAGTTGACGCCACCTAATAGCTTACCTGATCAGTGGATCGGGTCTCCCCTGCTGCTGTCCAACGAGTGTGGAACAGCGATCAGAAAAGACCGAAAACTAGTTCAACTGTGCTCGGACAGTGTTTCTACTTGCTCGAGTGGCAATAACTCGAGTTGACTCCGAGTTGAGCGTTCTCCGAATTCACATGAAAGACACCTGTATCGATTAATATCACTCACGAGCCAGTGCCGTCTCGCTAGAGTTCAACTGGAGTGCATCCTTAACGAGGGTAGACACACGGGTAGACCTATGTCCGTAAGGGCATCATCGAGGCAAGGCAACGAGCCCCCAACGAACTCTATCGATACCCACACTCCTACATGACTGATACGATGCTGTGTGGTGCTCGCGATGTGGGCTTCGATTCATGTAATAAACACTTTATTGAATAATTAATGCATACGCCTCTCCCCCATCTGCGCACCACCGTTATAGCCACCCCTCATTATCATATTACGTGTCGCTCGTACCCCCCTGACTCTGGCCGGCCTGATCCCCCCACCCACCCCCGAGCTCCTGCGGCTTCAGTCCTTCACATTTTCCACTCATCCGTGGACGCATCCACGAGCGGGGCGGGTCGCTCACTCTTGGTCATGGATGGCGAAGAGCTCTGTGCCGAAGGTGTACTGGCACATTCAGTAGTAAGGCTCGGGATACTGCCAAATGTCACCGCGCTCCCTAAGGGCCGGACGTCGGCTCGGGAAACTCGACGACACGGACAAACGGACATGCGGACATGCCTAATGCAAGACGGGCCGACGTACCGGGTGCACCGATAACATCGATCGAGCTGCAACGTTCGCACGGCGGGCAGAGGCGCAAAAAGAGGAGGACGCGTCGGTGAAAATGTCGAAAGTACAGTGTTCGATGGAGCAGGATGGGTAAAGAGGAAAAGTCAGTGACGGGGACTTGATTCTGAAGGGGCGCAGAATCTCCCCTCCGCTGTGTGACAAGCGTGTTAGCCCTCTTTGCAGCTAGAGGTCTAGGAGTATATGTTATCATCTGTATATATATATATATATATCTTATATATACATAATCATAGGTCCCGAGTGATCGGTCTTCATATTGCTGATCATTTTTATCGTAACTCTGAATTCTAGTACGACGCCTTTACACGCGTTCGCACCACTTGCAGCCGACAGGCTACTGAATGTGGTCGAATGGATTATTGTTCTAATATCATTTCTTACCAAATAGTACCCATGACGCATGTATTAGCCGACCCATAAAATAGTCTGTTTGCGTGAAATCGCCGTCCGTAAGCACCGCTACCCGACGGCCTCTCGTAGACCTCGACAGCCCAAAGTAGAGCTAGCGGATCCGGGGGGTTTTCTCTTACGAGTGTGGCAACCATGAATGGATATTCGAGTTGTAGATGTCCCTGGTGGGCATATGTGGTCTGAACTCTGTAGGGACTTCAGTCTGGTGAGGCAGACCTCTGCGGGTATGCACGTATATATGTGACGGTGTCATAGGTATAAATGTTAACGAGGCGCTACGCTGTGTCAGGGAACGAGGAACTCCGTTCGAGGGGGTTTCGACGAAATGAAACGTCCGACTTGTCTCGATCACAGCGGCCTTGTCGATGGAAATTAATGGACCTTCATCCATTTACCCTATGCCTGTGGCTATGTTTAGCCGTTAGCACTATGCTTTACTGGCACTGTCGAGAGAGCAGGTAGATCACATGGTATCAGGTGTGGTAGAATAGATATCTTTTCTTTCAGGAGTGCAACGACTTTGGACAACTTGGGCTGTGATCTGGGCTTGTATTCGTTCTGGTGTTATTTTCTTTAGGTATCACCTTTCGTGAGCTGGACATATTGTTAAGCTCAGTTAGCAATCCAGCACGTCTAACACCTGAACGGCAGCACCTCTGTGAAGGGTGAATATCACCAGATAATCTTGTTAGTCAAGATTAAATGATATGAGGCCACCTGTGATCAATATTATTTGTTGCTTGTCAAGGGCGTGCACATACCGGACCGCCAATGTGACCAAGGACAAACTGCATTGAGCTCAACTTGAGCTTTGATCATTAAACGATTTGATTATCATTATTATTATTATCTCCTATTCTACTAGACTACCGGCACAGCAGTTAATTAATTTGATATTATTACAATACAATACAATTTGATCGTTTTAACATATTCAGTGTTGATTGATTCCATTGCAGGTACAATAGAAATGCGATATGGGGAAGCTCCTACGAGGATCCAGCAGCATCAGCAGCAGCAGCAACAGCAGCCAGCGGTGGTTCCTCGTTGGAACCATTAGCGGTGCTACCGGAAGAGCAGAACGAGGTGGAAGTTCTCGAGAACCGCGATTGTTGTCCAACCGTCACCGAGCTCATTCACCCGTTGGCTGGCGTTTCGCGCTCTGGCATCATACTCGAAATCTATCGAGGCGAGAATAAAACGCAAAAGTTCTATCAGACTTCTTGCCGCCGGGACGTCAAGGATAGACCCTGCAGGTATGCTCCACCTTGTCTGAAGGTTATCCACATTGCTTTACGCCGCATGTAGCGCAATTGGAGTGAAATTACATTGTGCGGAGAACTTAACAGGCGAGCGGTTGTCGTGTGCAAGTTGTTTTCAAAAAGTCGAAGCAGTTCGTTTGAGTCAAGAACGAGACAAATTAACAATCGTAGAACGTCACTCAACCAATGTAGTTTCATCTACGAAGTCGCTACCGAATACCGAAAGGGAATAATCAATTTGGTCATTGAAATATTAGTACAATCTTCGAGTTTCACGAAAACATCGGAAAGACGCTTATTTAAATTATCGTCAACAAACAACGCAATGTTGTCTGTTTCATTCATGCGTAAGGGTTCGCCGGGTAGCTCGCATCGATGTTGCTTATCCCGGGGCGCGGAGGGAGGGGGCTGAACTGGCCCTGAAGTAGAGGCGGAATTGAGAATTAGCTGATTAGCGGCAAAACTTAGTTGCGCTTCACCGGAGTTGCATATCCGATGGAGCACCTCTCCAGATCTAATGTGATTAGTCCTACAAGGCGGAAGAGCCTGTCCTCCACCTTTGTGGTTGTTTCAAATATCTAGGGATGTCCATGAATCCCGGTAGGATTCATTTCGGATCTTCGTCCGACTTCCAGCTAACTTTCGCAACAGGATCGGCGTACGTGGTTGACGTGCTGTGTAAAATCTGGACTTGTAGCCCAACGTAAAACACGAAAGTTTGACCTTTGAATAAAGTGTCGATGGCACAGAATATATAACTGGAATTGAACATTTTATAACGATCCCACTGAGAACCAATAGAAACCATCGGTTGTTGACCTCGTTAGTCACCGCCCACGACGTGGGTTAACTCATAACAGACTTCACTAGATAACAGACACTACGACAATGACAGCGAGGAGCGCCAGTATCGTTTTCTACCGCAAGATCAATCAAAGGAACGCGACAATTAACACTAGCTCTATTATTAACACTCACAGATATAAAACGTTTATCAGACGTTTCTGTATCCGACTGTCTGAGAGTCGCGGCCCCCGCCATAATTGGTCAAAGTGGGCGATTCAGGCAAGCTTTGCGACCCTGGGGAGCCAAACTCAATAGCGCGCAGTAGAGTTTTTGAGCTTTACAGTTTCTCCCGATACGAAATGCACCGTACACCTTGGCATATTTGCCGGGCGATACCCCTTGTGTTGTGTTGCTCACAACAGGAGAACCTAAAAAAGAATTTGGACACCCTAAAATTCCCTCGTACCTCCGCGTTATGAAACAATATGAGGAGAAACCGGTGGGTATCGGTTCAGCCTCCTTCACAACAGGCGCATAGAATAGCTGAAAGTGGCCGAGTGCCTAGAGAACAAATAGCCAGATCGTAAGATTACAGAGATACAATCGTAAGATGTTCCACCATGTCCTTTCATCATGTACTTGTTCCTGTAAATGTTGCCACTCGTTATGCACGACAACACCACTGTAATGCGTACCACTCTCTAACCCTAGATGTATTGAATGCACTCGCGCCAACGTCCTAGAGCGTTTGTATTGCATGTATTACCGATACCTGACGTAAGGTGACAATGAGTTATATGATTATCATCATTATGATTACCCTCTGCAATTGCAGGGATCTGCCCGCAATATACTCGTTATATACCGTTGTTCACAATAGGTTCACACCGTTGTCTACCTAGAATGTCATCACAAGACACAAATGAATACCTCGACACCGAATAAACCCAATTGGAATCTTGTTGTTGTTGTTGATTATCTTGTCAGATTCGTGCGGTCCAAGTACGAGCTGTCGTCGCGCTGCACGCAGGAGTACAGTTACACGTACGCGATCGTGCGCGACCTCAAGTCGGACGGACAATGGCGTATGGATCACATCCGGGTTCGTTCCGGTTGCGCTTGCAAAGTGACCAAACTGACAAGGCAGCGCAGTCAAGAAGTCCACAAGAAACGTAAATGAGCACCGAAACGCGAGGCGTACTGATGACTCTCGAGAGAGCCGACGGCACCCATCACCACCTATCCGCTCGGCCAACGAGGGACTTCGAAACGTTCGCCGCAACAACAACAGCAGTAGCAGTAGCAGCAGCAGCAGAAACAGTTGCTTGCTGTTGTTGGCAGCGAATTGCAAAAACACTGTTTTTAGTGCGATACTGACTGGAAGATAATCCTGAGTCATCGCCATCACAGGGACGGAATGATCTATTATTCTGACGATCTGATATCACCGTTGATTATTGGTTTGCAATCGAAATCGAGGCGAGCAGTGTCGTGATAGTCGTTGAAGTCCGGGCTAAGCAACTACGGACATGGGATAATGACAGAAGGATGCTGATGGCGATCTCTCGGGCGCTTAGATGTTCATGATGTAAAATGGTTTTAATGCGATTATTGTTTGTTTGTTTGTTTTTTTTGGTCTGCTGTGCGAAATACTAATACTATCACACATTACGAATGGCGGGAATGGTGCGGATTATCTGTTGAGTCATCATATGAACGATAGGGGATTAGGGAGAGATGGATGGATCTGAGATAAAAGACATGTATGTCACGGAACAGCGGTGGCGGGGGCGGCGGCGACGGCGGTGGCATGGAAGGAACTACTGTAATAATTACCCGTCGACAGTGTACATAGAATGCGCATCGATCTCATTGTGGATTTCATTCAGCATCTTCATCATCTCCGAACCGACAACAACCTAAGCATGCTCGCTCCAAACCTTTGAACGGGAAAACACCGCATTCAACAACCCATCGGCGACCTTACCACCACTATCACCACCACCACCTCTTCAGCTATTACTACTGCTAAGTACTACAGGCAAGCGAGCCTCGCTCTTGACCTGTACAGAGCAACAAGACAGGCATTGTGATGGCAGCCAGCCTGTCCAGCTGCGTAGGCATGCATAGATGAACTCCAATTAGATGACGGACTCCTCGCCCCGGGCTGAGTAGAGATTTGACACTATGTAACGTCTTTCGCCAAATAGCTAACGTAGATTCAACGTAAGTAATACTTGATCGCTATCCGTTTACAGCTAGTTGTTGAGCTAATGGCAGCAAGATAAAACCACTATGGCACTAATAACTCTGACAATTACAGCAAGTAGTAATATAATAGTAATAATATGATAATTAATGTGAGAAAAGCTGAAGAATATCATCCAGATCATCAATCGAAAGAGCCTATCGCCAAAACGAGAAGGTAGAGGTGGCCACACACACACACACATATATTTATCAAAAGTTACTGAACCGTTGAAAACAAGCAACTTAAATCGATATTGGTTATGCAGTATGCTTGTAGCGCACACGCTGACATAAGAATAATAACTTGAAAATAATAAGCGAATGGGGTCTTCTGATGTCTCTTTCCCTCGTGTACATAGTCTGGGCTGTAAAGAGCCCTGTGAAAACATAACCACGACAATATATCAATACTAACAGCGACAAAAATGAAAATCACTTCTTTCTCTCTCTCTCTCTCAATATATATATATATATATATATATATATATATATATATACAAGGTGATTAGTCCACTCAGCTTCTCAACGACGGTGAGGTTCAGGGGAAACTTGTTATGGAATAATTGGTTCTCGTTATTAATTTATTAAAATATGAAAAAAAATGTTTTTCTTGCTTCCCCTGATCATTAGTATCTCCTATTAAATGTATTTTTCGTGTGACTTGCGGTAGACTGCTTTCGAAAACTCTGCGTAGAAATAATTAGATACGGAAGAGCAATACAGATAAAAGGCTCACGAGTATTTTCAATTTTTTCTAGTTATTTAGAAAAAAAATAATTCTCAAATTCGCAGAAATCCCAAAAATTTCCGATTCCGCCTCCCTCCCATCTATCCCTTCAGCAATTTTTAAAGAATTTCCGTTAACCTTGCTAGCCGTGATCGATAAATGAGATATTAACAAAAATGTTTCCTTGTTCATTTCTTTCAAAATAACTCTCAAATTGAGTGAATTTAGTTAGGGTCAAACAGGAGTCAGACAATAAAAAAGTCTAAAATAACACGAAAATCTGCACAGTAGAGAAATCAACGCAAGAAATTTGTGCTCAAAGATAAAATACGCCTTTCCCTGATTGCAGGCCCACTTCCGCGGAGAACCGCATTGAACTTCGTTTTCGACATCTCGATCAGTAATACTTATTTATAATATAGCAATGCGGGATAGAGAAGATCTGACATTAGCAGATGCGTTGTGTTATTTGGCCGACAACACACGTCGTCGTAGTGTACTTCTTCGCGAAGCCTCACCGTTTTCAAGATCAATAAAAAATGTATTTAGTAACCACGCATATATATATATATATATATATATATCTAGGATAAGTACTTATAGTGTGATCCTAAATATCCCAACAATTACTAGTAGTAACATTGACATCATCATTTCATTATTATTATTATTATTATACTGTTGCTGTTAGAATTATTAAGATGGAAAGAGCAAATCATGTACAAACAAGCAATCAGCACCCACACAAGGAAGAATGGACAACCTGTAAAATTAAGAATAGATAACGATTTTAGGTCGATTATATATTTAGAGAAATATACAAATATAAATGCAGATACAGGGAGAGAGAAAGGTCGAAAAACAAATCTAACGAGATATATATATATAGATATATATATATATATATATTGAGAGAGAGAAGGAACGAGAGAGACAAAGAAGAATACATTAATATTAAAAATGTTACATTGACTTATGACTCTAAACATTAGACCTATCATCCTGTGACATCTAGTGTTGCAAAGCAAAAAAAACGAAAAATATACTCTATGTCTCTTTTGTCTGGTACCGGAACCACCATCAATCAATTATTCTCCCCATTGGATGTCGTTTGTCTGTACCCGTCGAATTTAGCATGGATAAACAAATGAACAGCTAAAGATCTACAAGATGCATCAGTATATCAATCAGGATTGACGATAACTGCCCTATTTAGCCGTTACTATACAGATTAGATTTAGCAGGGGCTACCACTCAACAATAGCTACGTTGCCGTAAATAGTGAACAGATGAATACTTTTGGGCCCTCCCCGCGACATATATATATATATATATATATATATAGACAAAGCAGTGGCTGAAACAAAGGTCAGCCAGCTTACACATTGATGCCGGCCGATAGAAGAGACGAAACAAATGTCGATCGAAGGAACGGTGAAATAATGGTCACAGTCAATAACCGAGCTATGCCTACCTCGTAGTATGTTCGAACAGCATTGGAAAAATGGCGACTCGCAGGTCGGGTGCGGCTACGTCAAGTAAGGAATAAGGAGTAATAATGGAAATAGCGCCAGTCCACATAATATTTATGTGGAACTATTGCGAAAGAGAGACGCAATGACAAGCGAATGCTGCAAGGAGCAAAAAAATCATCACCTGTTATTATATATATATATATATATACAAATTATAAATATATATATATATATATATATATGGCAACTTGTACATTTAGTGAGATGCCTACACACATCTATACATAATACAATACACACTTTGCGGAAACTGAGTACTTCTATGAGACGAAAGGCGTTAACACTTGAACCGAGTGTGCTGTCAAGATACCCTCCCCAGGCCCACATCCTGTGACATCAGTGAAGACGATTAACGGGTGGATAGCCGGAGTATCATCGCATTAGTTAGGTTCACAGATATTTTGGCCCGACAAAGATGAACTTCACACCGACCTCCGCCTTAGGAATCGCTCCTCTGCTGCGTGCTAAATAAACACTGAGCATTCTCCGTTCTACGGGTCACTTTTGCACTTTCGTTCGAGCAGCGGGGTGAAGTATATAGCAAGTCTGTCGTAATTTCTGAAAATTTCGATGCCATCAACGAATGGTGTGCTAGACAAGACCAGCTGGAGAAGACCAGCTTGGTTCGTTTAGCAACGCCACGCTCGAACTCCCATCGACGGGTATCGTTGTCTCGGAGTGGTTTCCTTGTTAACCCACAAGCAGACACAGGGGGCTAGCGGTGTTGAGCTTACGAATGCTACGTCCAACCCAATAACACAAAGCCTTCAGTAATTCATATCAGCGTGGTGGGGGTCGGCTTTACGTTCGCCAATGCAGTTGTGTGCGCGCAGGGCGGCTACAGGTTAGGCCGTTGCAGGTTCACTTCACCGACTAGATCTGTTTAGGCAAACCTCCGTTAGCTGGAGGAAGATCGTGCACTGGTGGCCGACCCAAAAGTCAAGGCGAACTGAAAGCGAAACCAGTGCTAACTTCCTGCTATCAGCATGAAAAGCAGAGCGACAAAAACGAGATGTTTGAATTGTCGGTAATCAGCCGAAACGCTTATTTGCTAGGAGATCCATGGCAATACTCATCGTTGATCTGCTGAAGGTCGGTGAAAATCAATAACCTACAGAAATCTCCAACAGCAGCAACAACAATATAGTAATAATAATAATAATAGCAATCATATAGAGGTAAGATAATGACAATAATTACAATATTGATTATAAAAATATTAATGATAACAATAAAATAATAATTAATAATAACAACAACAATAACGACAATAAATCATAATCATATTTTTGCTCTCTATGAGAAGGTGCGTTTTTTTGAATACAATATATGATAGGGGTATCATCAATGCCATATAATTTGAGAGCGGGAATTTTACATGTTTACTAACTCCTACTGACTTTATGTCAATACAAACTCCACATCTCAATTAGGCTCATTCATTTAGCCAGATGGATCAGTCCGAGTAAAGCTGTATGTCGACCTAAAGATGTACGTATATGCCAGCAATAGTGGCATTAATTAACGGTATATATATATATATATATCCGAGCTTGTATAATCACATTATGCCGGTTGCTCTCGTTCTCCATGTGGCAGTCCGCCACAATGTTAAAGCGGATTAAACGAATTTGATTAAATGCGCTCGAACATCGTTGGTTACCACGTGACCTGACGCGTATGAGACAGCAGCCTAGAAATTCTCGTTGTTATTCGCGCTGTTTGTTACCGCCTGATGATTCCCGCTGCCGATAGATAATTTACCACATTTGGACACATACGAAGTGTGCCGCTCAGCGCAGCAGCACTGGAGAGCTACTGGGTAGTGGGCAGGGTTCTGAAAACTTGAAACACATTCAGCTGAAGCTTGATAATGTTGTTGTCTAAGCACTGAACATGTCCTGTATGAATGTGCTCGCCGAATCTGCGCAGCAAATTTTCCTCAACCATTTCTAGGTAGCGCGGAACGACGTAAACTTGTAAGATTTTTTTGCCCTCGGTTTAATAAATATTGGACGGCTGCTACGTGAATCAGAGGGTGGGGAGGGGAGACGAGACAATGTCATTAGTGATGTACCTCTCGTAAAGAAGTTGTGTTTCTTCCAGACAATGGTTGAACTGTGCAATTCCACGGTGGCGGTTACGAGTGCACTGCTTTGGTGACCTTTGAAAATGAAAGCCTTAAGAGGTGAACGGAGAGTGAAATGTCAAAGATAACCTACAATATACAATAATTAGAGGAGCGGGCAAATTTTGCTCCCAATTAGTTGTTACGAGTGAAATTTACCTTCCGGGATGACGGAGCGATAACGCCGGGGACTCACAACCGTAGGGTCTCTGGTTCGAATCCCACACGGGACGTACGAATCGACGCGACACTTACTTGCAGATTTGTCTATCAAGTTTGTGGTGTTGTACTCATTGGGTTCCGTTGTTTAACTAATTAGTCGGAATATTGGTCTCCGTATTGAAATTGATATTGATAATAAAATGGCGGATCATTCGGTCTCGTGTTATCGTGAGAGACGGTTGTGTACTTCCTGATATGTAGATAGTGTCGAGCCCGGTGGCGTGGTGCATTCGTGTGCGCCTCGCAATCGGGGGAGACACGTAGGTGCGCGGGTTCGATCCCCACCGTTGCACATTTGCATTTTCAAGGGGTCCGTCTTACGAAGCAATGCGAAAGCGGTACCGTGGACGTTAAATGTTGGCTGAGAGTCAGCCCGAAAAAGTTTTGATATGTAGATAGTGCGACATTACATATTGGCGCAGCCGGCTATTTTGAATTTGGATGTGTGCGACCTGTTCCACGCTATCATGTCAGGGATACCGCCGCCCGACCCGTTTCTGCCCCGCCCCGGACCACCCATCATTCCGTTTGAGGTATGGTTGTCAATGTTTGAGACGTATATGGAAGCAACCGGCCAAACTTCTTCTTCGGACAGTCGGAAGCGTTCATTGCTGCTAACCTGTCTGGGAGCCGAGGGTTTCGTTCAATATAAGGCCATGGAGGGTCAGCCGGTGAACGTGGACGAGAAGAGCAAGACGCCGCTGTATGACACAGCAGTGATGCTTCTACGTGCGAGATTTGTTACTAGATCCGGACTAACAGCTGCACGTGCGGATTTTCTCGGTCGTTCGTTTCGACCCGGCGAGGGTGTTGCAGAGTACGCGACGGCCCTTTTGGGCATTGGGAAGCACTGTTCGTTTGACAAGTTCAACCTAGACCAGGCGGTAGTGACGATGATAATCGTTAATGTGCCTAATGAGAATGTCCGACGTGCATTACTGAATGAAGAGTCCACAGAGTTGACTCTCGAAAAGGCGCTCACGTTGGCGAAACAGGCCGAACAGAGATCTGCAGAGGCGAGTCGATTCGCCGGTACCGTTGGTATGGGATCGCGCCCGAATGTGTGCGCTGTCGAAGAGGTAGATGCGATCCGCCAACCGATGGATTGGAAAAAGGGTGGCCGACGTGCCCCGGCCGGTTCATCTCACCGAAGGCGAACCACGAATCACAACTACAGCAGCCCCAGCCATCCGAGCACGAGTAGAGCGACCGATGTTCGCCACTGTGCGCGCTGCACTAGCACTCGTCACACCTCAGATGACCCAGCATGTCCCGCACTCAATGCGATGTGTAGAAGCTGCCGCGAATACGGCCACTATGGAGTAGTTTGCTCCAAGTGGAAGAAGATATCTTGTGTATCAGAACATGAGGAAATGAATGACCAGATGGTTTTTGTGTATTCGTTGTCGTTTCTTCGTGATAAACGCGTGTCATGTTTAGTTAAGGTAAATAAGGAAAATACTACGTTTATGGTGGATTCTGGGGCGACGGCGACCATTTTAGGTAGTAGTGATTGTAAGAAATATATGGATAGACTACGGCCGGTTAGTAAGAGGTTAGTGGCATATACTGGGGAACCTATAAAAGCGAAAGGGGAGATCGATGTTGAATTGGAATTTGATGGAAAAATTACACATTGTAGAGTATTTGTTGTTGAAAAGGGCCAATCTGTGTTAGGTATGGATGCTTTGCGAGCTCTTGGAATGAATATTGACTGTAAGCAAGGTAAATGTTGGGTAGCAGCTGTTGGCGAGGTCCCATTACCGGATCATCTTAAACAATTTAGTGGTTTGTTTAATGGGGATCTTGGAAAGATAGAGGGCTATAAGCATTTGATCAGAACAAAGAACGGGATCATCCCTAAGCAGCAGAAATTGAGGCGTTTGCCTATCGAAATTCGCCACAGAGTAAAGGAATTGATTGACCGAATGCAAGACCAAGGTGTCATCGAGAAGACCGATGCATCCGAGTGGGTGTCTCCGTTGGTAATAGTTCAGAAGAAAAGTGGTGATCTCAGGTTCTGTGTTGATCTACGTGAAGTAAATAGAGCGATAGTTGCGAATCCATTTCCAATACCCCACCTCGAGGATCTTCTGCTAGAATTAAGAGGAGCATCCGTGTTTTCTAAGATTGATGCCATGAGCGCATATTTTCAACTTGAATTGGCTGAGAGTTCTCGCAGTATGACGGCGTTCATCACGCCGTGGGGACTCTTCCGTTTCCGACGAGTACCACAAGGTCTTAGCTCAGCACCGGGTGCTTTCCAAGAAGTGATGCAGGATCTTCTTGGAGATCTCACAGGTGTCGTAATTTATCTTGATGATGTACTAATTTTTGGTAACACGCAGGCTCAGCATGATGAACGTTTACATGCGGTTCTGTCTAGGATCCAGAATGCCGGTATGACGTTGAATTCCAAGTGTGTTTTCAGTGTACCAGTTGTTGATTTCGTCGGATTTACCATCAGTGCGGACGGGGTTCGTCCGACCATCGATAACGTTCGGGCGATTCAGGAGATGCCAGTACCCACCACTGTTGTTCAACTTCGGTCCATGTTGGGTGCGGCGAGTTTCTATATACGTTGCGTACCGCATTTTGCGGATCGGACTGAACCATTGAGGCGTTTGCTTAGGCAAGGTGTCGTATTCGATTGGGGTCCAGAGCAGCAGACCGCATTCGAGGGACATTAAACGAGAGATTCGGAACGCTGCACCGCTCGCGATCTTTGACCCGAAATTGGAGACTATCATAGCTACCGACGCATCGGACTATGGTCTCGGAGCAGTTTTGCTACAACGCCACTTCGATCGTGAACTTCCGGTAGCGTATGCTTCGACTGTTCTAGATACGGCTCAGCGCAAATATTCGACGGGTGAGAAAGAAGCATTAGCATGTTTATTTGCTATCGAGAAATGGCACGTTTTCTTGTGGGGTCGTCCCTTCGTGCTTCGCACTGACCACCAGGCTTTGGTGGCTCTCCTGGGTACTTCTGGCACGGGTCGGAAGCCAATGAGGCTGGCTCGTTGGGTCGAACGTTTACGACCGTACAATTTCACGGTAGAGTATCGTCCCGGTGTCAGCAATATTGTCCCTGATATGTTGTCTCGATTACCAGTGCCGGAAGTATTTAGTTTAGGAAATGACAATGAGGACGAAACAGTGGTAGCCGCTATTATAGATGATGTGAAACCTATGGAATGGAATGATATATCCAGTGCAACACAGCGTGATGTTGAACTCCAGACTGTTATTACTTTACTTTCTAAGAAATCTCGACCAGAAAACGTGCCCGCCACTTGGCGTCCGATTTTTCAGGAATTATCGGTGCTTGATGGTGTTGTCCTTCGTGGGAATCAGGTGGTTCTACCTCTCTCTTTACGCTCGAAAGCCATGACCTTGGCTCATTCAGACGCTCACCAAGGAATTGTTCGTACTAAACAGAGGTTAAGAGGTCATTTCTGGTGGCCGTCCATGGACAGGCAGGTGGAGGAGCTTGTCAAGTGTTGTGGCATTTGCCAACATCTAGATAAAACGGCCCAGCAGGCACCCGCTCCAATGATCCCAGTAGAGTTGCCTCATGGTCCATGGCAAAAACTTGCGGTGGACATTCGGGGTCCCGATGGTTCACTTCCACACAATTGCCGATTCCAGATTGTCGTGATCGACTATTTTTCAAAATGGGTTGAAGTAGAATTAGTACCTGAAGCGTCGACCAGACGGATACTGGGTTTCTTGAGACGTATTTTTGCTCGTGAAGGGAATCCTCACTCCTTGGTGTCGGATAATGGAGTCCAGTTTGTGAGTCATGAGTTCCAGGAGTTTTTGAGTTGTCGAGGTATTCAACACCAACGCACAGCAGTCTACCATCCACAGAGTAATGGGTTAGTGGAACGATTTAACCGAACCCTAGGTGGATTTTTACAGACTGCACGACAGACTGGTGGTAATGATGTTGAGATGAGGGTGATCGAGATGGTTGCCTCCTATAACTCCACACCCCATGCAACTACTAATAAGAGTCCCTCCAAGTTACTTCACGGTCGTGATATGCGTACTAAACTCACAGTCTTACGACCTAGGTCCACTCCTTTGGGAGGAGAGAAATGGAGGAAGGCTATCGCTAAAAAACAACTGAGTCAAAAGAGTTACGCCGATCAGAGACGTGCTGCTAAGCTAAGGGTTTTCAAGGAAGGCGACTGGGTTAAGATAAAGAAACCGGGTCATGTGTCTAAAGGGGACTCTCATTACTCGACACCTGTTAAAGTTCTGAAACGTCTGGGAGAAGTAACATATTTGACGAGTGACTCCCGTAGATGGAATGTCGCTCGGCTGTCCCCAACGAACTTGCAACCTGATATTGAGAGCCGTGAAACTATTGATTTTGGTTTAGGGCCGAATATGGATCTCTATAGACACTACCAACAGGACCAGCAACAAAATCAAGATTCGGTTGGACCGTCGTCGTTCATAACCGAAGACTCACCTACAACGACTGACGGTAACCTAATGGAATCGAGACGGAAACCCACCAAGCGTACTGTAGAGGACGCTGACGTTACACAACTAGAAGAACCTGACCTAGGTATCGGATCACGACGTAGGCAACGACCTCGGTGGATGCAAGACTATTATATTGAGTCTGGAGTCAGACAGCATGATGAAGTGGATACCGAGATGCCGACTCGATTAGATATCTCCAGTGATGACTCGGACTCTTAGGGGGAGAGAATGTTGTGATGTACTCATTGGGTTCCGTTGTTTAACTAATTAGTCGGAATATTGGTCTCCGTATTGAAATTGATATTGATAATAAAATGGCGGATCATTCGGTCTCGTGTTATCGTGAGAGACGGTTGTGTACTTCCTGATATGTAGATAGTGCGACATTACAAAGTTATTATTATTATTATTATCCTTTTAATATATTCAACTTACGCGATTGAGTCTATTTTCAGCTTCTATGATAAAAATCGATGCAGGCTTGCGACACTTTAGTGTCACTCTAGAAAATTTAGTAGCTCATGGTGCGGATTTTGCGGCACGATATAAACGTAGCGCGCAAAGCGTTTGCTCAAAAATGTTCATTTTAGGGAGGTTTATGGTTTGCCTGACCTTTATTGCAGCCATATATATATATTTATTCAAACGAATCTAGCGAATTAAATGAAAAGAGCTTTTGTAGAATTTAGCTTGTAGTCTGCTTGGCAATAAACATCTCTGCAACTCTTCAGGTTTAGTAAATCAACCAAGGTAAGGATGAGCTTAAACATTGACAATAGTAATAAAAATAATAATATTAATAATGGTCATAATCAGGATACAGCAAAATTTCAAACAAATCGATCCTTGCACCCGAATATGATTGCATTTTCCTGGACTATTCAACCAAAATATATCAAAACGTATTTGGAGAGTGCGCCGAACCTGCGGTGGAAAGCTGAGTTTCTACTGCGCGACTTCACTTGGAGACGTTTCGTGTACGGTAACTTAACACTAATAGGGTCTGTGGTTCGAATTATCTCTAGCCTGATTCCTAGCGTCACCGAACAACACGTACACATATTGCGCCAATTTACGAATAGGATGTAATTAATTCACACAGTAAATGAGCGTAAACAACTGAATGGTCGCCTGATATCTCCATGGTAATATTTGTGCTTTGCAGTCGATGTCAGCAGGAAAATACGTCAAGGTAAACTTTGTACCTAGCCTAGAAGAAAATCGACAAACGCAAATCGAATCAGATCGATAGATATCCAATGACAACGAACGCGTGTTTGTATTCCAATACTGATAGCTTTACTGAATTCACTCGTTCGTACATCGAATGACAAAAAGTTCCTCGTCACAAATTTATCATTTATATAGGCATTTGGATATTTCGATTTCTGCCCATGTATTCTGTTTGATATATGCTTGTTGTTGCGGTTATTGTTATTATCATTGTTGTTGCTGATGTGGGTCTCCCGCCCACAGTTGGAGTCGCCGAAATGGATGAAGGCTTGCCGCCATTTCATTAATAAGCTTCAGCCTCGTTGTTTGACATGAACAGTCGAATCGAATGTTGTTCCTGATAGTGACAATAGAAATTCTCAGTAAAAATTAGTATATATATATATATAGATATATGAATGTATACTCCAAATAATTAAGGCTCTATTATTATTATTATTACCTTTTTGTATAATGTCATCCTGTAATCGTAATACGATCGATTCCGTCAATACTTTTATCTACCTCCGCCGTCAACCTCACCCACTTTTGGTACAGTTTTGTTTTTTTTTGCCTCGGTGACCACCTCCGCCGTATCCATGTCGATTTATGCTCTTAGATCTCCCGCCCCATTTCTCTATCTATTTCTTCCTATAATTATCATTTGCTATTGTAAGATTGTTACAGCCGTCATTACAATCTTCATCGCCAATCATCATTGCGATAATTCTGTTATTGTTCTTCTTACGGCCATTTCGCCATACGGCAACTCCTGTGTAGGCGGCATCAGCATGATGCTAAGGCCAAACCTCGGCCAATGGCTTCATCCGCTCATGCGGGATCAGCGTATATTGTTGAACCCCATTTCCAATGTGTGCGACTTATGTGATAAGTACGTGTGTTGACAGAATTTGGCAGAGCACAGTACAGTACGCCGTTCTCTTCTTGCGGTAAGTGTGATTCTCGTTACCTAAGTAATGTCACGCACACACACACACACGCCCCTCACATATACACACAGGGAGACTTACACTGTTTTAAAATTAGCAGACCAATTAAACAGGAAGCATTATGTGGTGTTCGAGGAGGAAGAGGTGGCGTCTTAGGGTTACCCGGTGAGCGATTTAGTCAAAAACAAGGAATAACCCAAACAATTAACGCGGCGGCCTTGATTGGCATGACGGGGACGACAATACACTGGTCGGTGTAAAAAGCAACCTACAATTTGATAACCTAACATAAGGAAGCTAATAAATATAAACACGTAGACATTATTAATATTATTATTATTATTATTGTATATGCGTATGCATGCATGCATGTGTATATAGTATTCTGCAGCGATTCACACGTAGCTTGGATAAAGTGTATCGTCCACCAGCATATGAAATCATCGCCGTACTCAGTCAGTCTCAGTCAATCAACCAATCACCGTATGTACCGTATACATATATAATAGATCATTCTTGAGGACCACACACAGTCACACGTATACACGCAAAAAAATGATTATTATATATTGTAGAAGAAGACGTCTTTTCTCTCTCTCTCGCTCTCTCGCATTACGCTGCCTCATTTCTCGATATGATGGATATGACGACAAGCGTAATGTCTGCCAATTGATACTGTTTGTTTGGTGTCAAGGAACTGAAAGATAGATAAATAGATGGGTATACAATACAATACTCGCGCGCTATACTCGAACTCACTCGCACAGATTTGCTCCGTTGACGCGTTTGTGTCGAACGCAGGCATCTTTGCAATTTTAATAATAATAATAATAATAATAATAGTCATCTTGTATTGGTGTTAATTATAATCATCCATATATATATATATATATATATATATATATATTTATATATATGTACTGTAATATAGTAGCAGTGCTAAGTATATAAACTAACCTAAATTGGGTACATTTGGCCTAGCGCGAAGTAGGCCGAGCAGAGCCATGCCACGATTCGTTTCAACATTGAGTGTATCGCCGGATCGCGGTAGGTTAGATTAGCTATCCCGTCCGCGGTAGTTGTTGCTGTTGTTATAACTTTGCTTGAGTTGTGTACTTATTTTAGTTGTGGTTCCTTGCTCGCTTCGTTCCACAAAGGTGAAATTCGGATGATTTTCAGAGATTCAGTCGAAGCCCCACAGCCCATGTTGTACAGTGACTATTCTCTGCAGCGTTTAATGCAGACTCTTATAGGTGATCAGATGGAATAACGGGTCCGACAATCATGTGTTTGATGATATCTGCTATCAGGACATAAGGGTGACTATATGTTGATGTCGAGTGCTACGACCGCTCGTTGTTCATAATGGCTCCATTGTATGACAATAATAATAATAAGAATAATAATAATAATAATTTGCTGTATCTCGTTATTGTATTTCGTTAATTGCAAATTCTCGGATCGCTCAAACACCATACACGCAATTTCTACCAATAATAACGTCGACTTCTAATTGCTAAATCGCTAATACAATATACAATTGATTCATTGCTCCTGCCGTTCACCATTGGGGGATTTATACACTGAGCTGATGTTATGCCTGTATGGTCATCTGTATTGATGTTGCGTTTGTACGTCGTAGATGGTGTGATATCAGCACTATCACTATCAATGTCCTGTTTCGTCTGCTGTTTTGGACAAATCAATGGCTCCTCGTTTTCGCTATTTTCGAAATGAGGATTTTCGCAAAAATCAATTTTTCTCGGTCTCGTCGTTGGCGAGCCATTGCGAGCCATCATCATAATGAACGGCACACAGCTCACAAATGCAGTGGCGAATCTGCCTCAAATGCTAAATATGTTCATTGATATCGTCTCCGTGCAGCTCGAGCGTTTCACAGTTGTGGTTCATCGTCAATAATCCAATCGCTCGACCAGTTCTCCTTGGTCAGCTTGTCCTTGTCGCTGGTCTCAGCTGGCGGCTGCGGTTCGGGGACGCGAGGATCGACGAGGTCCGCGTACCACTCGAAGGACAGCAGTTTCCGCTGTTGTGTCGGCGATGAGGGAGCGTCCACCTCATCGATATCGGCCGACCTCCTTCGGCGTCTCCACCGAGCAGCGTCATCTCTGTGTCCTCCACGGGTGCTTGGCCCGCCCGACGGAGTCGAGCTGCTGCCGCTGCCGCCCCCGCCGCCGCCTGACAGGGTGCTGCTAACCTCGACGCAAAGTACGACGAAGCGCATACTACAGGGGTACTTCTGCTGATCGAGCAGTCGTCCATGCAGAAGAGATGACCCGAATCCGGTCTTTCGCGGGGAAGCAGAGTTCCAGGCGTCGCAGTAGTGTTCGATACTGCGGGCGCCATTTCGATCCGCGCCGTGCCACACGACCTTCTGTGGCCTGTAATTAGGATTGCACATATATATATATATATATATATATATATATATATATATCTATATATATGTATATATATGGAGATATAGTTGCACACATATACAAATATATATTTATATATGGAGATATAGTTGCGCACATATACAAATATGACTCGTCTGCGCCACCGGGGACAGGCGCACGGGATCTATCGTTCCGCAGCGCTTTTCCCGAGCAGTATGTGCAAAGAGGTCATCGCCATTCTCGGGGGATGGCGATGACAGCCTCGGCCGGACACCCCCTGACCCCAACTGCGTCACTAATTATTGTATATTTTAAAATACACAGTATATAACACATTTGAAAAAGGTTCGATCTATATATACATTTTGGGCTGACTCTTGCCTGCTTCACGATGTGACGAGGCACAACTCCTAAGGGCTACTTAGATAATTACTTCGAGTTCGTCTTGATACTGCTATAGATACAATGCACTAAAACATTGACGGGTGAAACAATTGAGTGGACTGTCGGATCATACCAGGAGTGATCGTTCATGACGTTTTTGCCATCGAACGAATAAATGCGCGGGCTTATCGGGAAGTGACCGAGACCCCCTGAGAATATTTCCCGCCATGAGTTGAAGAGCAGCTCGCCCTTGAGGTTCACCACGGGCGCGGTTGCATCGCGCGCCCGTACTAGCGAGTCCACGTTCTGGATCCTACGAAATGCAAAAGACACAACGCCGAGCTGAGTTAGAATACAGAAAATTCCGCCCAGGTACAATTCCCATCTCATAGGTGACACTGGGCCAGTGCAGAAGCTTGACCGGTGATCTTGACATCCTTGTGATTGTCAGACACGGTGAGAAGTGGTGTGGCCACGAAGTGTTTTCGCAGCACGGTTTAAGGATAAAAGTTCGATATTGATACCTTCTCATTTTGATTTCTCTAGAAATGTATTTGTTATTTTATTAATTCACAGCACACCCACATATCGTATATATACACGCACTTACGATCAAAACTGAAATGAGCTCTCACACCCAACGACTTTCAGCCAACATTGCAGAACAATCCCTGCAATACACTTTTGGTCTCAGCTAACCTACAGAATGCCACTGAATGGTCCGTAACGGACGACACTGGAGAACCCTATGCTTCTCTGAAATCTCGACGCACCGACGGTGCGTGATTTCAGTATGGTGTGGCGTGTATTTTCTTCTCTCCCATTAAGTGTATGAATCCAAGCAATTGTTGCGAATGCGTTGAAAAGACGAGTTGACATTTATCAGTGCACTCTTGATTCAAAATCCCCCTCCCCCTGATACCGGCCGAGTTGTTACAATTGGTTGCATTAGAGCATCATTTGAAGAGGTACCTGGAGGCGAGGAATGCCTTGAATGTGCCGTTGAGACCGGCGTTTCGGCTTTCGCGATAGCACTCATAGTCCGCCGAGCGAACACCATGCATGTCACCGCTATACGCAGAGTTCAATGCCGCCATACGTATCTGAAATAGGGCCGCGGAGAACGTACACCATGAGCGTATTAAACTGACGATTGACTCACAATAGGATTGGACCAGAACAGCTATACAGCGGATGATTGATCATCAGTCGGTAAATTTATGATGTGAAAAGGTAGCCTTAACGATCAACATGACTTTGTTGTCATTACCAGCACTGCACTGCACTAAATATGTTCCTAGAAGCATGCAGAGAGAAGTACAGGCCGAGGAACAGAATGGCGACACGGATGGTTTATATTTGAGTAACCAGATCTAAGTGAATTTTCCGGGCTGACTCTCAGCATTAAACATTTGGACGTCCACGGTACTATTTTCGGCATTGCCTCCAACGACGAATATCCCTTTAAATGCAAATGTGCAACGATGGACGTTGAACGCCATGCACCTATGTACGCGTGTCCTCCTATTGCAAGGCGCACACGAATGCACCACCGCGTCACCCGGCTCCCGATATGATAACCTAATCTTACCATATTGAATCTTACCTTACGCCTCTTCTTGATGTTTTGGCAAGCATGCAGAAATACAGAAAATACGGTAGCGTGTTAGGCACTGCTTTGTATAACAGGGAGACTCGATGGCGTAGGTGGGGGCGTCCCAATGTGGATCAGTTGTTGCAAGAAGCTAGCAACAACAGAAACAGTACCCGATCTATCTATCCGTGATATGATCCCGCGCGATAATAACTGCGTGTGGCGTGCGCTTTAGCTTGAACTACACGCCATCTCGATATTTTCGTCTGGAGCGTCAGATCCAGACGATTTCGCAGTGGCGAACACATTTTGCCATTTTACCGGAAGGTGGTTCCCGGTCGCAACATCGAAACATCGACACAACGCACTGCCGTGTATATGCTAGATATAAATGTCAACTAGCTTTGGGCTGTGGCAAAGTTCGCTTGATGGTCATCCAATTCGGAATTATAATCGATTTTGCTTTCGAATTAGTTTTTTTGTGTGTTCTTTCACTCCGGGCGTGTGCACGTACACAAACTGTCGACGCAGTCGCCAGTTTGCGAAGGTATTATATATAGAATATTGACCTCCGTTGGCATTTCCTTCTCCGAATAACAACGCCGGCTGTGGGTGTAATTCGTTCCTTGTGCCCTGAAATATTTCCCGCCCATCCCGCCCTGCACATTTCCCCACATGTGTTGGGCCGAGTTGGGCCGAGTTGGGCGTGTCCAAATTATTGGCATGGACTGGCATGATTCGATTTTATAATACCTGTAACGGCTGACATGTCACGACCGAACATCTAGCCATAAATTAAATACGTCAGATAATAATGATGATAATAATAAAAATAATAAATAGAACAATAACAATAATAAGAAGAAGAATGAGAAAAAGAAGAACTGATACACCCATAATTAGTGGTAGTAATTATTTTTTTTTAGATCTTTTAAAGTCAGATTTTAATTTGCGACGATCAACCGTCGACGAGCATTTACTTACAGTGGGAACGTTTTTGAGGTCATCTGCTGTTAGAGCAGGTCTCGGCGGTTCTGTTGTGGTTGTTGTGCTTGCTGTAATCGCAGGAAGAATTGTTGGACCAAGCTGAAATATCGAGTGGACAAATGTTAACACATCAGCCATAACTGCAGTCCATTGCCACTGTGATAGATAAAGCTGTTTTACGATATCACGCAAAACGTGTTGTTCTCCCGACATTCAGCTGTATACTATAACGAAGCTCGATACCGGTTCACTAAATGTCTTTCAGTGTTTGTGTCATCGAAGACATACCCCAATATACTGCCATCCTTGAGGTACGCGAAGCATCAGGGCCTCGTCATCAGTGATATAAGCCAACACGCCTGGCGTAGTGAAATCTGTTGTTTCGTGGAGAGCCTTCTGATCCTTGATCACCAAACTTCCGGGCACGACCTCCAAAGGACAAAACGAATTCGTGTATTAGAACACCGCTTGGAGAGCATAAGTTCGGAAACGCGTCGTAGCTTGCCTAATATAATGAAATACATGATGTAAATGATTTCGCAGAAAACTCTCTCTCTCTCTCTTTATATATATATATATATATATATATATATATAAAATATAAGTAGAACTGTTGTTCACTGGTCACTGAAGGAAGCCTGCCCCTGTGAAAAGTCCCTACATCATACAACTAATGAAAGTAACACATCATGGGAAAATGCACGGTTTACTCTTCTATGACCTCGGTGTCCTATAAATGTTTCGCGTTCAATTCAGGACTTGTGTTACATCTATGCAATAACTATCTAACCACCACATGTTTAAAATTTATTGTCAGATTTCACGAGTCTCTGTGTCTAGATGAAGGAAGCGTCTATAGGGTTTTGTATACTTACCTGGGATGGTTTCTGGTTCGTATGACATGTGCACTCTCCAGGGGGACCCGGGGGTCCTGGTGGGCCCCGAGGACCCATGAAGTGGGACACTTAAAAAAAGGTAAATAAAAATAATTGGGTACAACAGATTTATCAGATTTGTTCAAACTCCATCGGAGAGATGCTCAAGTATCTAAGATATTAAGATTCAATTAAGCACTAAAAGCTTGAATAAAAACACTATGTTTTTCCAACAGTTATTCGTTATGGTAGGAATTCATGATGCCTTTATAGAGGCTATAATGTTATCATGGTACACCGTTGACATTCAAAAGAGCTTCTCGCTAAATGGGACACACGGGAGAACGGTATGTTGGTGTTTAAGAAGGTTCAAGTGAGGAGCCAGATCAGTTGGCCAACACCTGAGATTCGAATATTCATCTCTCATCACTTACTCATCGGTCCGGGAGCACGAAGCATTGCGCTGACGGGTGCTGCAACGTAGAAGGACAGCGTATTTACACGAAGGAAATCAGATTTTTGACCGGTTACACCTTGCGACACCTCGATAGAATTTCTAATTTTACGTATCAACGGATTTAATAATTATCTGGAGTTCGTGGCTCCGCTCAGGATTTATCTTTAACCTCAATAAAAATAAAAAAAATTCTCATTGAACATACCATTGCCATTTGTAGATGTATCCCAGGTGGGTCCAGGCGGTCCTGGGGGTCCAGGGGGTCCGGGGACGCCAACCCCTTGAGCTCCCTGTGGTCCGGGAGGACCTTGAACACCCAATCCTGGCTCGCCCTTTTCACCCTTAATTGTTGCCACGTCGAATGAGCTACCATCCGAGAAGGTCACGGGCCCAGGAGGTCCCGGTGGACCCTGAGGTCCTCGTTCACCTCTATCACCTCGCTCACCAATGTCGCCACGGGGTCCAACCGGTCCTGGCTCACCAGGCTCCCCACGAACCACTTCTCCATTCTTCAAAGGTGTAAATAAAATATATGAACGATACGCGTTGCCCTGGCTAAGTTTTTATCTTTACGTAGGTTTTCTCGAAAGGCCAATAGTCTATAATAATGATCTGGGGCATAAAAAGAGCTGGGCGAGATTCCTTACCATGTCCCTAACGAGACCTGGTGGTCCTGGAAGTCCAATCTCGCCTTTCTCTCCCTTAATGCCGACATCACGACCAGGGGAACCGGGTAGTCCTGGAGGACCTGGCGGGCCCTCAGGACCCTGCGAGGGACCTGGAGGCCCCGGGAACCCGCGTTTCCCCCGGCGTCCGGAATCTCCTTTGTCTCCTTTCTGCAAGGAATGAATCGCAAGACCCAGAAATACACAAACAAATACAAAAGGTCCGGCATGCGGTGTGAGTCTATAAGAAAATTATTATTATTATTATGTTTACATACAAAAGTCACCCCATTGTACAACGATCTGTTACTAGGGCGCATATTGTCTGTCAGCATTTCCTTAAATAAAAGAGTCCTTTTTGTTAGAATACGCTATCACACAGCCCATGATACCAGCATGAAACAGGACCTATTTGTTTCAATTTCTAGTAGCAATGAGGGTATGTTTCGAGTTAACTTGTCTCGACCGTATTGTACTGATCGAATACGAAAGTACTTCCAAATCCCCATCCCAAAATGTACTGATGAAATACAAACCATAACATGTATGGCGACATTGTCTCCGAGTAGCGTGACAGGTCCTGGTTCTCCTTTGGGACCCATGGGTCCTGTAAGTCCCCGTTCACCAGTTTCGCCTCTATGTCCGGGATTTCCATCGCGTCCGCCCGGGCCAGGCTCGCCTTTATCACCTGGGGAAATTCGCACGAAATGCAACGATGTCACTCATGAAAGCAGAGATCTGTTCACAACCATCGCAAATGCGTGAGTTAAATGACTTACTCGTTATCTAAATCCAGTTAACGATAGATCATGATCCGAAACAATAAATATGAACGGCACATATGAAGTCGACCAACTCAAAAAAAACAGACCAGAATTCTGATGTAATTAAGGTTCATTTGCCTTTCGTCTAAATAGCAATTGCCTTGTTTGAGAGCGATGCTGAGGGCGATTGCTTTGTTGCCGATTTACAAGCTATCTTATGGCTGCACAGGGGAGCCCCTTCGCCAGCTTCCTCGGCCATTTTAAGGTCACTAAATTATGGGGAATGAGCAGCCATAATTGTCGGATTAATTCGGTATCATGGATGAAGAAATAATTGATATCATCAAAAGTATCTAAAGTGCCACCTGTTTATCTAGGTCGAGTTTCTTAAGAGCTTACAGTTAAGACTCATATAGTGCTGTATATCAAGTCTTCGAGAGTCTTTTATTTACCTTTACATCTAAAACAATAAATTGAAGCAGCGGAGTAATTGGGCGCCCGACATAGTCAGAACTCTTTAATGAGACAAGGTCGACAGCGACAGTACTCCGCTTTTGGCGGGTTTGGTGTGATCCACAAAGGCAACACGGTTTTGGCATAAAAACCAACCCTGAGTTCCGGGACAAGAACGATGGGTATCGAGAACGTAGACCACTGTTGACTACCTACGAGCGATTAGTTTAGTATCTTTTTAGAGCTTCTGCTCGAGGGTATATATATACATCGACCATTGCCAAGGACCCTTGAACCCCTCCTAAACACCATTGCACACGTATCACCAAGTCGGGCTCGAGTATTCTATCTAGTCGTTAGGCGTAAAGCACCTACAACAACCGTTCTAATGCTCAAACAGCTTTGTAATCAAATCATACCCCTCGCTACGCTGCTTCCCTGTTCGCATTTCTGCAGCACATCGCGTATCGGAAGGTCAAATAATTTGTGCCGACACAACGACATTCGCAAAATCTGTGCGACTTTCAATGCTCGGTAGTCGACGCGATCGAGCGAAGCTGTTCCATAGAGTAATCCAACGATAGAGCACAAGCTAGTGCCCAATTATTGTTATCGTCATTATCATGGTTCATCGACAGCATTGCCTGTCTACTCCCGTCCGCCGTCCGTGCCAAGCCGTCGATAAATATAGGCGATGCACCCGGTAGGCCCGCGTTCAACAACTCGAAATTAGCCGACGGTAGAGTATCCTTCGCCGTCGACCGACAATGAACGTCAAATCAAACTCGGCCGATTCATGGTCGACTACGTAATCTCTGTAGTCATCTGTAGCGCTCTGTTTCAACACGTCGGCGCCGGCTTGTTTGTCGGTGTTCCGCTTGCCGTCGCATGGCGGAACACTGCAACAGAGCTGCCCGCCTACACCAGAGGCCTCGGCGCCTACGCGAACGCAGACGCGTCCTACGATCGAAAGGGTCGGGTCGATCGATGCCACTGCATCGGCCAATAATAACATCATAGCTCAAATTTAGACCTGCTCGATACCAGCTTCTCGGGGCCGCGCAGAGGCGAGTACCCTGTAGTTTTCAGTGGGCGTATGGCCACCAATTAGCGTTTGCAAACAATGACACGATGGAGGCGGCAAACGACTGGATCTATGGCGCCGTTGTATTTCGAACGTTACGGGCGCAGAAAGAGGAGAACTCCTATTCTTGAATCTCTGCTTTCTGGTTCGCTTCTTACGATGATGTGGGTTTAGTAATTTTCCTTTATCGTCAGTATTCATAATAGTCACACATCATGGTTAATACTGAATCACTACCATAGTCGCAAGGCACACGCCCATATCGCCAGTAAAATCATCACCAGTCAGGAAAGTGAGAGGTGAGTCATTCGGGCACTCCACTAGCATAGGTACAAGCAGAGTCTGGAAGTGAGCTCGTGACTCGAACGTTGACAAGGAACCTGAGCGACTGAACTGACGGCAATTGCTGCCAAATCACACCTGAAGCTGGCTGAAATCATTTGTATTTTCTATTACCGGCCGTTTGACGATTACTGATACTTTAGCTATGCTGGAGACGGTGCACGATGAACTGAATGCCTTCGAGATTCATGTTAAGAGTCCTTTATACATTAGTACAACAGATCAAAGAAAGACATTTGATCCGAAAGAAAAACAAGTTAGAGGTTGAATATCATGAATTTGCTCCCATCCTACCTTTGATGGGTTCGAGTATAAGTCCGTTTTCATAATCATCCTGCGCAACGACATTTCTCCCTGGTGGTCCAGGAGGTCCCGGCAAACCGACTCCTGGGTCGCCTTTCTCGCCACGCTCGCCTTGAGGCCCGCGTTCTCCGAGTCGGCCTGGCGTGCCAGGTCGCCCGTAGGCGCCAGGTATTCCCGGTTCACCTTTAGTTCCCTGTCTGCCAGTGATTCCCTGTACGAAACGATATGCAGCAATTTGTAGCGACTCGCAATACGTACGTATGCACGAATGCATGCATATTTCTCTGTACGGTATACGGTGGACGTCTTTGAGCGTTTATGTGCGTGTGTGCACGAGTGCGACGCAGGTTGACCCATTTTTATTGACTGTGTCCTTCACTTTGCTTCGCATATGGACCACTCTTACCTAATGGGTTAGGGGGAGGGGGGTGTATACGGCATGAGAATACATGAAGACGAACGAATGGAGGACATTGTGCTATTTATCTAGGATGATCATGTCATGTCTGTGACAATCGGGTCACCGAGAAGAGCCGAAAAGGGAGATTGACACCATTTTGATAGAAATAGCTCACACGGTCGAATTTTAGATTTGGAAATCAACAGCTGTTAAGATCAATTAAATCAACATGGAATCAAGATTGCTGCAAAAGCCACCTCATGCGATGATCAAAAGTTACATGTGACCGAATTGCCGTACACAGGCACATGGCATACACAAGCCGAGGCCGAACGGATAAACTTCGCGTTACGTATTTATCCAATATACCGTTGCTCTTGGTAGAATTTTGGCAAATATATTTAGTAAGATAATCCTAAAAAATAAGAGATTTCCTACCGGCGGGCCTCGTTGTCCTCGAAAACCTTTGGTACCAGGGTCTCCTGTGGCTCCTTTGTCTCCTGCAGGGCCTCGTGTTCCTTTAAGTCCAGGTGGGCCCTGAGGCCCTTGTGGACCGACAGGGCCAGGTGCACCCATGTAGGTACCATAAGTTCCATCGGCTAAACCGGTGTCAAACTGCAAAAGACAACAGTTGGGTATATGATAATTAAAAATGCAGTGTCCAGTTCATGCTAGTTAGAAGAAAAAGTATCCCTTGATGGAACAAAAGTTGGTAAATGATACACGTACTTCAAAGTATCGGCCATGTGAAGGCCCCGGTGGACCTGGCGGTCCGGGAGGCCCTTGTAGTCCTTGAATGCCAGGCGTGCCGTCCGAACCCGAGTCGCCTTTGTCACCACGTGGCCCTGCAGGCCCAGGTTGACCGGTGGGTCCCTGCGGGCCTTCTGGACCCGGAAGTCCCATTTCTCCACGGGGGCCTTCCGGTCCTGGCATACCCTGCGTTCACACATACAGTACGATCATAGTTTAATAAGCTTCCAACTTCGCCACTTCTGTTGCTCATTCAATGCTAGACTGTATAGAATGCTAGACGGGCAATTGAAAACAGGAAAATTCATCTTGCTGCCTATTCGTAAGGCAGCGAGGAATAGCGTGATATGCAAGACTTGTTGAGATGCGATTTCCGAACGATTTGAATGAGACGCGAACGAATATCTTACAGAACGTCCAGGTGTTCCATCAAGCCCGTCGCGTCCATCTCTACCAGCTGGTCCACGGAATGTCTCGGCGTTGATGAAATCTGAGGAGCAGGTGCAGTTTCCTGCGGGACCGCGGAGCTTCTCACGTAGTCCCTAAACACACAATGATTTGAAATTAGCGATTGAATCGGATTTATTAGACGCCTAGACTATGCTTAAAAACATACATGCGCAAAACGTACGAGGAGAAAGGGGAACACTTCTAATTAGCATCTTCTGAGACTTACGTGTTTGTCCTCGTCAATCCACGCTGCCAAGAGCTCGGGACTGCAGGATGCGTCCTAGAGACAACCAGAAACAACGCATCGACTTTGATGAAAAGTGACCCCTTACCCACAGAGTCGATAGGTTTTGCGATATATGCTGGTATGTTAACTGTTTTTTCGAGCTGACCCTCAACTGTTCCCCTATCTGACAGGCCTATATGCTGGTATGTTGCTGACAGTCATCTACGGAATTTATCCTGTTACTTTGTTCTTGTTTGTAAGTTGAAAGTACTTCCTTAATTACTAAATTAAGCCAAGACAGGCTTAATCTACAGAGAAGAATTATACACATCACCAACAGCAGTAGGAGAACAAAATGGAATTTGTTGCTTCACGGGGCTCAAACCTGCATTTCCCGTCATTTGGCATTCAGAGACTTCGCCGTCCAAGCCGCCGTTCAGACGTCTCTTTCACCGTATGGAGTCCAGCGATGCGTGCTCGTTTATGGAGATACACAGCAATATTAAGCATGCGGCGTTAGACCCATACCTTGTTGAGGCGCTGCTCCATGGCACTGTCCGTGTCAACGTCCGGCTCGAGAAGCTTTCGAACCTCTTCATCAGTTCGCGAGATTTCGTCATCCGATCCGCCGATGGTATCCAATCGGTTGCCAACAATGCTGGTGCCGCCGTTTGGCTCCTGGATGCCGTCCTGGCCATCCTGCCCGTTGATGATATCCGTCGGATTCTCCTCAGCGTTGTTATCCTCCTGGCCACTTCCCAGGTCCCCGCGGGCCTGTACGTCGTCAGGTAGGACAGCGTCTGTCTGCTTATCCGAATCCACGCGATTTTCCCCATCGGTATCCTCTCCTTCACCTAATTAGATTTTAAGCTAATTAGATTCAGGAGAGTTCGCCAGCTCTCCCACAGTGACACGTGTAGTTCGGTCGAAGTTTGATCGATCATGCTCGATGTCATGTTTGATGCGTGGGTTAGTGGATAGCAGACACACACACTACCCTATCATCAATGTGTTGTAAGCGGCTCGCTTGACAAACATATGTGCAAGGGTGATGCGATGTCGATTTATACACGAGCGTATTAAAATTGTGCGTCATGTGAACAATACAGCAGAAATATTAATTCGAGTGAAACCGTGTCTCCATTTACATTCACCCACTGCGTCTTGCTTGACTCGCAGGTAACTCGAGGGAGTGAGATGAAGGGTTAATCACAGATCCTTCCCAGAGGAAGATCCTTATTTCTCATAGTAGATGTGGGACTGTACAAAAGTAATGCGAAGACTCGGCATGCCAATGCAATGTTTTGTTGAATGTTAAATGGACAACGAAAAAGACGATTTCGTTTAAGGTGTGCTTGATCAGCCTTTTTGTCAAAAAGCTGCTGTTCGCTGTCGATAACTAGTTTAACCTTTGATGCTCGAATAGTTAATGTGCGCTGTGTATATGTGCGTTGAAACCTCGCTCAGCGACAGTGCTACCCCTTGAAGAGAGCTTGTTGATGTAAAGTTGTAGGGACTGGAAGTTGCGGCATACGGCAGACGGGTAGGCAGTGCAATACACATTCACCCTGGTCAACCTCTGCAAAAATTGTGCGGTAACCTGATCTTAAAAAACAGAGACGATGTTCCTAAACCGTTAATAAACTGAACGACAATCGGCGGTCAATCCCTTGGCCCCGACCCCAAAAACGGCTGGCATATTTTTCCCCGAATCGGCAATACGACAATCGGCACCCGACGCGCAACAAGCAATGTTCGTTAGTGGGTCTGATTCGGTTAGTGCAATTGCTCAAGTCGTCATGTCGTGCAGTCATAGTCAAGCGTTAATGCGCGTTGTGCGTTATATGTTGGCGTTGCAGGTGAGGTGACTCTTGCAGACGGTCCTCGTATCATCCAGGCCGTTTTTTTTTCTGTCCGTCTATCGTACCGCTGTAATCGGTTCGGGCCTCCTCCTCATCAGGAACGTCCTCCGCCTGACTATCGATGATGTGCTCCTGGATGTGGAGTGTCTCCGGAGGGTCGCTGCCCTCCGCACGGGTGAGCTCGTCCTCGGCCTTCGTCCGTTTGCTCGTCGTTGCCGTGTAGTGCGGAGTCGGTTCGCTGCTGTTGTCAACCCTCTCCTGGGTTGACGGTGCGGTGAAATCGTCCGGGGTCGGACTGTTGCCCGCATTGTGGCCCGGCTGGTCCAGCTCGTCTGCGGCCGACAACTTAGCGGTTGCTGTGTCGTTCGTGCTGGCGTCGTTGGTGTCTTCGACGACGAAGGTCGTTGGTCGCTCACTCGTTGACGAGAACAATGTCGTTGATAATAGGGCCGTATGGTAGTCTATGACCTTATCCAATGATGAGGATAGCACTGACGAGGAGACTGCATCGGTGTCGTTGAACTCGACAGATACTGGTCCATCCGTATCTGCCGGAATGGTTCGTTACACAAATTACCGCCGTGCCAGATCATTCATTGGTGAAATGTACCCTAGGGATGCGGTGCCATAATATCGTAATTGCATATATGTGTGTGTGACCTGATAGCTTGATATGTCGTTAACAAGTGTGTTCACAAGGGGCACTGTAATGTATTCGCGGCCGACATGACTATTCACGATATGTTGGCTGTCAGAGGTGATCAGTGGTGTATTAGATTCATGGATTACTTCCCGTGCTTGCGTTTTGAGGCTCGCTATGAATTTCTCTCTGTGTCATATATACCGCCCAAAGGTCTAATTTGATTAGAGGTATAACTGGTAAGATTGAAAAGCCTGCACAAAGAACGATCACATTCAAAAGATCCCTCACGAACCTTCTCGTTATTTTTGTTAGTTATGAAAAGTAGTTCGACTAGTTATCTATGACTGAAATTATCGAATGGAATTAAGGACATGAAAAAATCTTGAGAGTTATAGTCTACCGATGTTGTCAAGACGCTGGTGACCCTCATTCGTTCCACTTCTTGAATCAACCTCCAGTTGCTCTATGGGATCTTCTTTCGTACTGCCATCTCTCAGGCCGGCACCATCGGCAGTTGTCTCCTTATCAACTTCCCCGTGACGTCCCTTGCTGAGTGACGCGATGACAGCGCTAGTCTCTGCGACCTGATTGCCAAAATGCTCGATATCTTCCCGGTCGGCGGGGGTCTCCCCCAAGCCACCCTGACCGCGTCGGCCATTACGTCCGTGATGGTGATTATGACCTTGCCCATGTTGCTGGTGCGGTTGGCGGTGCCGTTGACGGTGGTGACGCTCGGGATGTGCTCGATGACCCTCCTGAGACATCGATCATATTATATATATTTTTATATATATATATATATATATATATATATATATATATATAGATATCCGTGTTGACTTAGCCTGTATTTCTATTCAGTCAGCTGAAATATCACTGCTGCAGTTGGAACTTGTTCATCGAAACTTATATGAAGAACACAGCTATTCTCATGAGAGATGATAGTGAATTTCCCCTCTAATCCTGTGTAGGTGAAATTGTTTATTTACATTTCCAATGCGAGGCACGTCAGTACGACGTTATACTGTGTGTACTACAAATACACACGCACACGCATATGAATAGATACATATATATAACCAGATATACGTCAGATAGACGTTTCACTATTCTATATTGACCCTTGCCTATATGGATCCTAAAACAGAGAGAAATGGAGCATCTAGACTCTTAGAGAAAACACTACACTTTGGTTTAGTGTAATTCAGCACCACTGGCACGATAAATGGTCATTTCGGACATACCTTTTCCTCTTCATGAAGAGCATCTTTGTGTTTCACAGCGCCTGTAAGAGTTGCCAACAAAAGTGGACGTGATGATTCTCAGATAGTTGCCTGTATACAACATGTTAGTACCGTCATGTTTGACTCCCCTAGTACCGCACGAGACAAAGAATCGCGCGGTGAATTTAAACTAAATAGCTGGTATCAAATACGAGCTAAGTTTGCCGTCCATAAACTTATCACAAATGTGTGTTGTCGGGCGGGTTCGCAGCGAAAACAATGACGCAAACAAATCGAAATAAGGCAGGTGTGTAGCAATATAAACGGTGACAGAGGGTCGGGTGCGAATTACCGCCGACACAGTCGGCAGATCTATTGACACCGGTTGTCTAGAAAAAGATATTTTTTTCCTTGCACGCGCGGCATGAACGTAGATAACTAGAGATGCACCATGGCCCTATCTTTCCAGCACTGTTATTTCGCATTATACAATTGTAAACAGAGGGGCGCGCAGTACTGAAGTACGCCCGTGATCTCCGGCGCCAACTTAGGCAAGATTATGTTGAATAGAAACAAGTGACTGCCGTATAGCACTTCGCTATTGTTCACCCTTAGAATCACGCATGACGTTGTCAAACACTGTGACGGCCGGAGCGAGCACACGATACACAAGCGTACCATGAAACGCATAACGAATTCTCATAGGTGAGACACAAACAGCCAACAAAGATTAGATAACTTTTGTACAAAAGGAATACATAAAAAAGAACACGCTTACCATGTCTCACGAAATAACGATCTTCAGAGGGTGCCGAAGGGACTACAACGAACGTGCGTGAAAACACAGGAAAAAAATGAAACAAAAGAAACGAAACGGAAAAATTATCTCACCGTTAAGCAACGATACGGTGAGCAACTATATTTCATTTTTCATTTTCATTTCATTTGAGGTTTATTTTCGGAACTGCAGTTCAACAATGCTTAGGTTCTCGCGGAAAAAAATATGATAAAGGTGTGTAAAAACAAGGTCAGGATAATCTGACTTAGAACACGGTCAGGATAATCTGACTGAAAACACAATTCAGGACAATCTGAACAAATAAAATAATTGTAAAAACCAGGCACATCGCAGTCCGGTGTGCGAAATTAGTCCCGGTAACAGAGACCTGTGGCAGTAGACTGACAACTATTGCTATAATTGTCGACTATTCGAAGTTTAGCAAAATATACAGTTATAATCGTCAATGTTTAACACAATTATTGACAAATAGAATATATACACAGTAGCAGAAAATTACAATAAAGCCATCGGGTCCCTGAAACCATTAATCGGTGATAGAGTTACTGCGTGTACGCACTTCTTTTTTTAAAGCACGGGCAAATAATTTTACTGAGGAGAGGCCCCGGATCTCCGAGGGGAGTGAGGTCCAGACTGCTGGTAGTCGGTAAGCCAGAGCATGGCGACTAGACTCTCTAACAGTAAATGGCATCTCAAATCGAGTGGCACGACGGGTAGAGCGACTGGCGGCTGCGGTGATTGGAAATGATATCTCTTCTGAAATGATACCTCTGACCATCTTAAAAGCGAGGACCGCTACATGGACGGTGTACCACGCCCGGATTGGTAGGAGGTTGAGATCTCTGAAAAGGTCGGCAACGGAATCTCTACGTTGTCTACCAAACACTGCCCTGAGGGCATCGTTCTGAGTGACCTGGACGCGATGAAGGATCCCGCTGAAGCCACCACCCCATATGGATAGCCCATAGCATATCAGAGGCACAAATAGCGCTTTGTACAAGAGAATTAGACACTTCGACGGCAAGCCCAGTTCTCTAAGGCGACGGATCGAGGCGATCACCGCGTAGCACTTGGGCAGCAGTGTCCCCAGATGACTCCACCATTTGAGAGTCTCATGCACAGTCAGACCTAAGCATTTCACGGACGGGGACAGAGCCAGGCTCAGGCCACGAAACTGAACAGGGCCGGACATACCGGGTCTATGGGGTGAGCGGAACAGGGTAATGCCTGTTTTCCCTGCGTTGATGACCAGGCCGAACTTTTCAAATAGGCCCACCACTACCTCCACGACAGTGAGAGCTTCCTGCACGTCTCCCTGAATCTCGGAGTGCCGAATACGAAACAATAGAGAAGTGTCATCGGCGTACGCAATAGCCCTACACGCCTTGAGCGATACCGTCTTCAGAAGGATGAAGTTAATTAGGATGATGAACATAAAGGGACCCAGAATAGAGCCCTGTGGCGTACCAATGTTAATCACCTGCGGAGAAGATTCAACATCTCCAACCCTCACCGCCTGCTGCCGATCAAGCAGGTACGAGCGAAACCACGCGACAACCGTCGAAGCACAGCCTAGCTTCTCCAGCATCTGAAGGAAGTAGGAATGCCGGAGGCAGTTGAAAGCGGCCGACACATCTAAGAAGACGCCAAGGCATAGTTGGCCCTTCTCGATAGAATTCGCGATCTCCTGATGCAGATGCGCTAAGGCAAGCTCCGTGGACCGTGACTTACGAAAACCGAATTGACAGGGCGAGAAAAACCCGGCCGCGTCGAGGTGCGCCTCAAACCTGGTCAGAACCAGTTTTTCAAAGACTTTAGAGAGATAATCGACTAAGGAGATCGGGCGGTAGTTCGCAGGGAGCCTGCGATCGCCCTTGTTTTTGAACAGAGGGATGATCTTAGCATCCTTTAGTTTCGTCGGGAACTCACCGCACCTGAGAGATATATTAAACACGGAAGCTAACGGACGAGCAAGGGTATGCGCACACAGCCGGATCAGCTTACTGGGAACGCCAGCAGCCCCCACACTCCAATCGGCCTTAGTCGACTCGAGCGCCTTTCTAACGTCACTAACACTGACCGGTGTAAATGTGAAACACGAACTCCGATCCCCCCACATTACATCTAAGTCAGGACCAATATCGTCTTGGAGCTGGAGGGAGGATACCGTCCGCGAGCCGACCGTGGCAAAATGCCAGTTTAGCTCCTCGACAATCTCCTGAGGAGAAGAAAGCTGCCCCTCTCGACCAATAAGGGAGCATGGCAGCTCTGTATCTGCTCATATATGTGAATAGTATAATAGAAATAGAATTTCAATGACATAGTGATTATGCTCTCGACTCGAAAGGAGCTATATTATGCAACAGATCACGTGCAGTAGAATACGCTGCGCAGTTAAACTAGCTGATAAATCATATTGACTATATAAATATATATATATATATATATATATTTGTGCGGGGCTGAACAACGACTAGATTAGCAAGCTTTAGTTTTCTTATGAGAATTGGAATAAATTTGATCGGTACCGCCAATACGACACTAGCGGGGTTTGTTGTCGTCCCGCGTGGAATTATTATATTACTATGACCAATAATTTGGTAAAAATAAGCTAACACAGTAACTGAGCAAGAGCTGCCTCTAAGAGTAATCCTGTTTCTGAATCTTGATTTGGCCCTCCGGATTCTACATGACTATTGTAGAATAGTATTAAACAGTGTTAATTCTAATAGACAATAATTATATGGCGCTCTCTCACTTCTCACGATTGCGTTGGAAGTGAGAGAGGAGTAGATTCATCGTCGGCGGACCATCATAATGTGTTTAGGGAAACGACCTAAAAAGGTTGCCTGGATAGGCTAAAAGGAAACGGCTGTGCTGAGGTTATCTGGCCCGTTTTAAAGCTTCAGTCACACGAGTTGCTGTATTCGTTATTACAGTTATTAGCCTGCTGTATTCATCGGAACGCTAGGAATAAATATAAATGTGCTTCAAACGAGGGTCCACCGAACTAGCTCGGTAGCGTTATGCCAGTGCAGTGTACAACGCCCCCCCCCCCCCCCAGAAAACCGGAGGGTTTGTTATTAATTCACATTTGAAATGTGTCTCTCTTCTATGTTGTGCCCTCTATACCATGAATCGCATTTTAATACCAATAAGTCAATGTGTTTGTTTCTGCCGTAGAGTCGATACAGCAACAGTGTCAAGCAAATAACCAGAGTGCCAAGGTGAACAAACCGGACTTACCAAAGTTTTCCAGGTCATCGCCACTGCCATCCGCGACGAGTTGAGTATCATCGACGAGATGGTCTCCCCGCTGAAAACAGTGAATACAATCACGACATGATCACTTCTATTAGTCACAACTTGTTTATATATATATGTATATATATACTATTGATTCATGATTTGTTCCCAATTATTGCGTCTATCAAACACATAATAATGTTCACTTCGGCGCATGAACCTTGCGCATGTTTTTGTTTTATTGTAAGACGTTGACGGATAAAATGATTCCCTAGATTACATCGACTATAAATTAATTAGGCTTTATCAAATATTCCAAGTGTTACTTAACAAAATAACTGTACGTTGCTGCTAAGCATTAACCCGATCGCCTTCGTTGGTTGGCGTTAAGTGATGCCGCTTAGCTTGCGTAAGTCACACCATAGCGTGGTTTGATATTCAGAGAAAAACGAGCCGACAAGATCGAATATAAAGACTAGAGACTTCCATTATATAGTGCTAGTATTGACGTATGTATAATGTTTGCGTGGTGTAGATGTCCAAGACTTAATCGGAGGAACTCGGCATTCTGTCATCAGTATGAGTAACAATGCGTCTCTCCAAAACCGAATCGTATACACGCTGTTTTGCACTTGTATGTAAGCATAGCATATGCGCTGGCAGAAACACAGGATGGCCACTGTCTTGGACAGCGGTAAGCCAGTTTCGAGCAAATGAGTTACAACCCGCAGTTCTGTTGAGCCTTCCGAGTGCTACGTGTGAAAGCTGCTCACGTGATGAGTACGCGCTCGCAACGATTCCGAGTTTCACGTACAGTCATATCTAGCAATCCAAGTTGGACTCAACGAACGTTGAAATCAGGGCGAAAGACAGATCACAAGGATAACTAACTTCCACTACTGACAGCTGGTCATTCGCCGTGCTTGCTGCCTGTCCGCTGGTACTCCTGTCTTACGCGGGCATCCATTCTATGCATCCATATGCAGAATGCGAATTGTGAAAGCTCAACCTTCGGCTATACGGAAAATAGAGATTAGCCGCTCTCGGCGCGTGAGCACCACCAGCCACCAACCACGCTATCACTGCATAATACAGGGAAAGCGTTTCGCGACGCCGACCTGTCCCGCTGACGCATCCATGTTCAGCAAGCGCCGACTGCAGATGCGCCCAACGTAGTGCCGTCGCGCAGGCTACACACGCGAAGGTTGTACCGTTGTGTTTTTCTATCTAAGACAACATTGTGGACCTGCGTAGTCCGTCGGCATAGCGAGCTAACCGCCGTAGACCGTCATACGGAGGCTTCTCTTGTTGAAACAGGCCCGACCAACGCGTCTGAATGCGGCTCGACCAGCCAGACTATAATATATGCGGCCTTATCCACTGTGCTGGTGGGCGAATAGCTGCAATGTCTCCTTCGTCCAGTGCTTTGGTTCTATCCTAGGAACGTGCCCAATAGTAGACAGCCTCTTCAGGTGGATTTCCACCCGAATAAGAGCATTCTCCTCGAAGGGGAACGTACCGGGAAAACGTTGAGCGGCTCTGTTTCATCTCAATCGAATTTTCCTGTCATTCTGGACGTCAATTGTGGATGTTGTTTGAGTGCACGAAATAACGCGGGTGTGAATGTTTCTATGAGAATAGCCAGCAACGCATTGGCACGGCTCAACGCTTAAGTTGTGAGAGTTGATGTGACGTTCAGTTATGACGCGCGCGCCTGGAATAGCCGCACCCAGATACGTCGACTGGCTTCTGACTGGTTGACGTCATTAACGTGGATAATATTAATCGACTCGCCATATCGCTGGTAACGAATCGATAACGAACGTGCTCAATCTTGAGGGTAATATTCATAGAAATTATGACATCAGAGAAACTATTTAAATTTTCCTGAAAGACATTTATAGTGGTGAGTACGATCTTAAACATTTACATTCTCAAACGGGCTTGACTCCGTAGACTATTGACGTTGCCACTCTACGACTTTGTCAGGCATTACCTAGAACTCTCGGCAGACTCTGGATTTATTGTCTCGTAATCAGTACAATGTATCTCTAATCTCTATTCGAATTTCATTTGGAGATAAATTCATCATATATATATATATATATATATATATATCGCTAACCACAGGGGTATAACGCTCCGACCACATCTGGCGACCACGAAGAGAATGTCAAATCTGACAAGCGATACTTGCCAATTCTTTGTGAAATCGCAGCTGATACTATTTTGCAAAACAACACAGACTAGTCATCGATTGCTAAGCCGTAAATGGCGACGTCGGTCAAAAGTGACTCATCAGTTTGAGGTAAGGAGTCCTGTTTCTCCTGCAGATCCCGCGGCATCGGGAGGCAGTGTGACGGCTAGCATCGATAAACGATGGCTTCGCGGCTGACGCAAGTCCTTAAAGTTCTAGTGGGCCTTCTGTTGACGGCCACCGTGGCCGCTCTTATTGGATTTGTGGTCGTGACCTACAGAAATCGTCAACGTGACTCCCCACCCAATATCATCATCTTCATCGCTGACGATCTCGTGAGTTACGCGTGGCAAAACACCCACTTCCACGGAGTGTACGACAATACAACATAGAAATATTTCGTAGGGATTGTAGGTGATATATAATATATATAATATTTTGTAGGTGAAGTTCCTGAAGCGACACGTATATAACTGACGAGTTTATATATTGTACAATAGAAGATAATAACACAGGCCCAATTATTCTATCAATTATTGTACATGCTGAAGGGAGAGGCGAATATGGCGACTATAAAGGGCAGAAATAATAATAATAATAAAAAAACCGTGAATACTGTAATAAATACATCGAGCAAGGCTAACGCAGGTGACATATTACCGCATCCAAAATAGATTAAAACTCCATAATTCAATAGGTAGCATTTGTCATCGCTACACTGGCATACGATTCGCATTAATATACTATTATATATATATATATATATATTAATCGACGTGTGTAAATGATTGGCAGGGTTGGGACGATGTGTCGTTCCATGGCAACGATCAAATCCCGACACCGAATCTCGATGCGTTCGCCTCGCATGGCGTCATTCTCAACTCGCTCTACTCGGCTCCTCAATGTACCCCTTCGAGGGGCGCTCTGCTAACGGGCAAACTGCCCCTGCACATCGGTATGAGATATACGATTAAGTCAATTTTCTAGCTTTGAACTGTTCCTAATTGAAAACGCCATTTGTGCTCTATTATGCCAGATTTGTACGTCGTAAGCGGCATAATATTGACATAAGCACAATCAAAAGATTTTCGGGTTTTGTACATAGAACTGTGATGCAACTCGTCAGGCTATTGAGGTATACGACCCCTGGGCACCTTATCATATCATATTGGTGGCCTCGCATCATTGGCATCCACACCATTGTCGTGGCTCGGTGAATCCCGCTCGTAGTGTAGAGGATATGAAGAGATCCATCATTGGCATACGAGGCCTTGTTTGACTCAATGGTGTGCACTATATGAAACTATCGATGCGATCTTTACATTGAAAAGCTTGAGGGATGTAGTTACGCCAAAGGAGGTGTGGTTTTGGCCAAGGACCCCACTAGAGCACTTCTCGCCCTTGCCAAGGCATGCTGAGTAAAGGACCTGCGGTCGGTTGGCCGATTTAATTAAGGCTCGCAAGACCAACGCGGTAAAGAAACAAGTTGTCGCTGCTGGCAACGTTAGGAATTCGTTCGAGAATAGAATACAAAGCATCCATTAGTATATTTCTGACTTGAAGAATTATTGATGTATGTGTGTCGCTTATAGATCGTTCCAATTCGATTAGAATTGACAATCGAACATTACATGCGTTTAACTGTTTTAGGTTTACACGAGTTCCTTGTGTTAAGTGGCGTATATGGCTCTGGGCTTTCACTGAATCATAAGCTAATGCCGGAATACCTTCGCGATATGGGATATGAGACTCACCTCATTGGCAAGGTAAGACGACGTTCTTATCAGACCATTCAGTCAGATGCAAGATTGTAACAGTTGATCAAGGTTGTCCGATTGAATACGCCGTTGGAGAGGGGGAAACACACGGCAAAGGGTGGCGATAATATATTACCAACAAGAAAAAGCAAAGCCCCAAAGGTTGGCCGCCAAATCATATAGCCTTCAATCAACGACCTGTGCATTAATCAATTTTTAACAGGAAACTCGCGCGTAGAGGGTGGGGACAGTTGACGGCTTGATCACTTAGTCAGTATTAACGTGTCAACCAGTCTAGCGGGGGGTAGGAAAGGTGATATGATCCCGGATACAAAGCCACGCGGACAGACATCATTCACTTGTGTGTTCTGTGCATAAGCGAAATGTTCGTGGTGGTCGGGGCTGTTCTGAAAATAATTTGTATTCGTTGTCCATTGTTAGACCATAAGCTCGGTAACTGAAACGAGTGAGAAACATGTATAAAAAAAAAAAAAAACATAAATATACATTTATACCAAGTATACATTTAGAATGACACATACACACAAACGCATGTATATTGGTATGGCTATCATCCACAAATGCCACTTAAATATGATACTGCCGAAGAAGAGACTGCATGGCATACTATTTCCGGCGGCACTCTCCCGCCGCACGTTAACCACACGCAGGTGTCGCTGGAGACCAGCTGTTAGTCATAGAACATGGCGAAACGCATGGATTGCAAAGCGAGTCACCATGTCCCGGTTCGATGTAGTTTTTTTTTTTTATGACGGAGAATGCTCATGCAGACCAGGCCTCACAACTAAGGTATTTGCCATAGGCACTTCCATGTTTAGCTCGATATAAGCACCCTGCGCTCAAGAAGTGTTGATAACATTAAACGAATATTACAGTGGCATCTTGGCTTCTACAAGGAAAGTCTACTGCCCACGCGTCGTGGCTTTGATAGCCACTATGGGCACTACTCAGGCGCCGGATCCTATTATGGTCATCTATTCGCTGAGGTAGGGCAAAAGCCGTTTGTAAACAACTTTTCTCAGGTTTATCTATTGTCTTTCTTTACTGTACATATATGTTGAAAATCAGCACAAAAATCAATTAACTAAACAGAAGGTAACTAGCTGAGGTTCACTAGAAATTTAGTTCAGATTGGAATCGCCACCGATTGCTAGTATTTGCCACATTGTGTACGAACTGAAAGTGGTTAACCAGTGCTATAAATCGTATCGTCTAATACGATACGGTACATGATCTCCTTCGCGAGCGAGAGGTGTTAACTGCTCGATTATGATCAGAGATGACATCGATTGTCTACTTAATGTTTCAGAGCGATTTTATACCGCTTGGCGTTCCGGCAGGGTACGATCTTCACAAGGATGGAGCACCTGAATTCTCAGGCTATGGACAATATGTGACGGATTTGTACGACCGGCGATTTCGGGAAGTGGTTAAACACAAAAGTGACAAGCCGCTATTAATTGTGCTCTCGCATATGGCCGCACATGGCAACTATCCGGGAGATCTCCTACAGGTACCGGAAAGTGCGTACAATGGCGCTGACTTTGCCCACATTCATCACAAACAACGCAAGAAATTTGCTGGTTAGTATTACGATTCATTAGCGAGTATTGCTGAAGGCTTTCACTAGGTAATATATATATATATATATATGTATATATATCGGTCCACCAGAACCGATCCAAAAGTCGACTTCCTAAAAAATTTTGGACACATTGTAAAAACTCAATACATCCGTATTGAATATTCAGTCTTCGACGAATCAAAATTAAGAACGGAACCTTCAGACAAACGAACGCAATTGCATCGTTTAGGTGGCCAGAATCCACATCGAACTCACCACCTTTCAATTTCCGGACTAACTAATCTAAACACACACTTTTCTGTGTTGGACTTTATTCACTTTTTAATTTTTTTAATTCACTGCACCAGGAAGTTTTCTTAGATAGCTGCATAGTTTAACTGATACCTCATAAACATTCGTGGATCGCCAGAGACGCTTAATGGCTACGACATCCTTAACGAGAACGAATTCCTTAAGCATCGAAATGTGAAGTTTTTTGCGTTGTGAGTACATCTATCATATGCATCTGACGTCGACATGACCACGATCACACGATATTGTAGACTCAATGGGTTACAAGCGTTCAATTTTGACTTAAAAAACGAATTGATAAAGGTGAATTAAAAGGCGCTGAATTGAAAGGCGCACATTTGCATTTTTCAAGGGGTCCATCTTATGAAGCAATACCGAAAGCAGTCGTACCGTGGACGTTAAATGTTTACGGCTGAGAGTCAGCCTGAAAACTTTAAAAGGCGCTGAATAACCTGAATGCAAGCTTGGCCTTTCTTGGCTAACGATAAAGGAGTGTTTAAAATGAATCAAAACTTCATTGAATTGTAGGGGTCACAGGTTATGTCAAGTTAATCAAGTCTAGTTGACCACCATTGAATTTGCAGTTGTGAATTAATTCATAATTGAAAATATTCTAGGGGAGACGTGGTTACATATGCTTCTTTATATGCACATGTATAGGGCTTGTCAAAACGGTGGATGACTCGTTCGGCAGAACGGTGGAAGTCTTAGCCGAGAATGGACTTCTGGAGAACTCTGTTATCCTGTTTATGTCGGACAATGGCGGACCGTCATTTAAGGCAGCATTGTACAACACTGGCTCATCCAATTGGCCGTTTAGAGGACACAAGTTTACTCCTTGGCAGGGCGCTATGCGGGTGCCTAGCTTCATTTGGAGTCCCCTTATAAAAGACGCGCCGTATGTCAACAACAAGCTGTATCACTTCGCTGATGTGCTGCCGACCCTCTACAGGTTAGCAGGTACGTACATACGTAAATATTTACTATGAACCCACTGGTGTGTGTGTGTTTTCATTATATTTCATTGGACCTGTTTGTGTCAGTTGTATTTATTAACATTGGTACTTCATTCGTTTACAGGAGGAAATCTGACAGATTTGAAAGAAATTGACGGGAAAGACATGTGGGCATCCATCAGCGATGAAGGCGTCCCTTCTCCACGTGACGAGCTTCTCCTCGTTTACGATCGCTACAGCACAATCGACTACGCCGGTTACGCTGCTATCATGGGGCGCTATAAATTGGTATCGGGAAACTGGGCATTCAACGACCTAAATAATTACTATCTGGCTGCCGGGGACCGCCTGAACAGCGTCAATGAACTCGAGCGACGGAGACTGATTTCGAAGGCCCATAGTGTTCTCCGAGATAGGGGCCTCGATCGAAACATAACCTCAAATTGGAGAGACCAAGCTGTGATTAGGTGCTCCTGGGATGAGCATCTCAGATGCAATGACGATCCGTGCGATAACACTACAATGGTGAGCCCCACTGGAGGGGACTATCTTGAGGTCGAAGTGAAACCGGTAAATGAAACATTCAAGTGCGACTTTACCCATGAGCCCTGTCTGTTTGATCTGCAAACGGATCCATGCGAGACGGTTAATGTTGCCGAAATATACCCGGACATATTCCAAAAGCTCAAGGACTTCATTAATACATTCGAGGCCGAGGAGCCAACGACTAGTTTTGATTACCGGGCTTGTTATGATCGCAAAGCGAATCCGGCGCGAAAGGACCCACCCATTTGGGAACCATGGGCTAAAGGTTGTGATGGTCTGTTAGACGAAGAGTGTCCCCATAAACTGATTCGTAACGAGAGCAGCCCCTGTCCACCAGGAGGTGATATTCAACACGAACCTACCCCTTAACAACACTGTAAAGAAGATAGCGTTCGAAGCCCCAATACGGGAAACGTTCAATTAATTAACAAATGTACAATATTGTAATCAAGCATGCAGATTTTGTACAAACGACCCACCGATCAAATACTGAGCATGTCGTCAGAAAACTTAACAAGCCAATCGGACTCATTGAACTTCTTAGCATCGGACAACTTCTGCAATTCTGAATGCTCTGAGATGTGTACATATGGACAAAAATAACTATATATATATATATATATATATATATATATATAAAATGTTAAATTGTAAAGCTTAACATTTCTACAGAACTAATTGTTGCAATTAAAAAGTAAAGACGAACTTCAATTGTACTGGTTACATGACTTTTCCTTACAATCGACCGCCGTCGACTTCATGAATGAGTAAGAATCCTCTCACATTGCAATCGAAAAGAACAACCATTTTTGCGTTTGGGCACCGTTCTCATTTTCGTTATACTAATATTGTACTTTGTTTGGCATACCAACAAGGACCCTACCTAGAGAGATAGAGAGCCTAGACTGTTGCCTCCCTGTGTGATCGTAAACACCCTGTGACCTACAAACATGATCAGCGTGTAGCCTCGATGGAAGTACCTGCTGTAAATGATGGCGAAGACATCAGCTGGAACTGGCTCATGATTCGTTTCAGGCCTTGCCCAGTCTTCCGTCCACAGTATCATCCTTTGTGGTCCCACAGAGTTCACTATCAGCGTCCACCGTTTCGACGACGAGGGTTGAATTTACAGAGGCTAGGAATGGCTTCCCGGTTGGTGCAAGTCGCCAAGGTCCTCATAGGCTTGACGTTGTTAGCTGCTCTGGCAACGCTTGTCACCCTAACAGTGATCGGATATCAAAGGGAGCTACGTACAGCCAGACCTCACATAGTGATTTTCGTTCTCGATGATCTCGTAAGTTTTCGACACAGTGGCTCGTGGATTACTATCTATCTTCTATCTATCCTTTGGTGATTGGGGCTCAGTTCTCTGTAGATCATGTAGCTTTCATAACTCGTCGTAATATATATATATATATTCCTAGATCAAAATGGTTTCGATGCGCCGGCTAGGTCACTCCCCCTTGGGCATACGTGTCATACGTTGTTCAATACAACCTCTCATCGCGTTTACGATAGGGCAATTTAAGGGTCCACATAGTTTCACACATGAGTGATATGATACACGTAAGTGATTGTGCACGCTTGTGACCGTTGTGAGTTACCCGTAGGGTTGGGACGATGTGTCGTTCCATGGCAACGATCAAATCCCGACACCGAATCTCGATGCGTTCGCCTTGCATGGCGTCATTTTCAACTCGCTCTACTCGGCTCCTTCATGTACCCCTTCGAGGGGCGCTCTGCTAACGGGCAAACTGCCCCTGCACACAGGTAGAAGTATATGCTTTGCGTCCAACTAGGTCTTTGCTACCAACAATGGCTTCGTATAAACGTCTTTTGATGATAACTTCGACAATTTTCACGCAGGGTAAACATGTTCGAACGAAACCCCAAGGAAAGGTGGGCTCACTTGGTCATATCTTGAGGGAAGATCACTGTAGTGTCCACTTCAGCACGTTTTGTCGTGGGTCACACCAGAAAAAGACATGCTAACAAAGTTCAACCAGTTGAACCTTTCTCAAAACCGAAGACAGTTCCAAAAAAATGACTTCAATCAGGAGAGACCATCAAGGGCGACCAGCCACATGGTCCCTAATACACAGAAAGAGCTACATCCCTAAACAAGGAAACACTAAAACATGCGCTTAAGCGCCTTACAACGCATATCTATTCATTCAAACATGTTTACAACGCCAGGTTGGCACCGCTGGGCAACGACGCGAGTCTGGCACTGTAAACTATACACAACCTATAGCGTTACCATCCTCCAAATCACTCCGTAGAGTCACTGAGCGCATTAGCGCGGATTACCCAAGCTGGTAATAAGTAACCCAATGTCCAAGGCGTCTAAAAATCAATATTCCTTCTGCAACGCCTGTCCCTCGCTGTGCAGAAAGGCAATGCCATCGCCTTCCTCGGGACATTGTCGACCTCACCCGCACCCCCCCATAATACCTAGAAATAATACTTGCTAACTACTGTATGTTTGAATAAATCAATATTGGTACAAGATAACACTTCTTTAGTTAGATAAATGAAAAAATAATTTTGTATTGAGTCGAAACGAAATGCTCCTCTAACGTTCTTAGGGTTCTTACATATTCATCGAAATGAGTGCCAAAGGACAGGCTGTGATTTTCAAACAGTGATCGTTGTCAGTTGTGGTTTTCTCGCAAATGACGATAGGTAGACTCGTTGGAAAGGTACAACACTAACATATATACTTCTTGACCAGGAGTTCCCTTTTCCGAAAAAGCTGATATTGTGCGAAAGAAAAACCACTTTTGAGAGTAATAAGAGCAAAATAGCTATATGTACTTTGAATATTGCACTCCGTCTTAATTCTAGTTCCGCAGCGCTATGCCATCGAACACGACTTCAATGAGCTTTTACAACGAGACTACGTATAGTGAAAGTACAGTATCGTCTTCATGGTTGGCATATAACCAGGTTTGCTGAGTGAAATTATAAACCTGCTAATTAGAAAACCGCTTCGGCGAGGCTAGAATTGATAGTCGCCGGGGATCACACATAGACCGAGCAGCCTAAGTTACCGCCGTCGATCATACAATATATGCGCGTTCATGCTATAACAACCACCGAATGGCTCCATCCATGGCGCATCACATAATCTTGCCCGCTGTCACTTGGTGGTTCCGCAATCTACGTTAAGTTGAAATTAATTACTGTATATTTTGATTGTATAATAGTGGCATCTGGGTTTCTACAAGGCGAGCCTCCTTCCAACGAATCGTGGTTTCGATACCCACTACGGTCATTACTCCGGCGCAGGATCCTATTATGGCCACCTGTACTTGGAGGTAATATATATATAGAAATCTAATATTAACTACCTATGATCGAAATTGAATGGATGTTAGGTCATCTATTATAAATTAACTTTCTTTAATTTTTTGTAGAATTTCTTTTAAGCAACTGTGGCTCTCCTTCGTACAATCAATGGAATCAACATATAGAAATCAGCCATCGGCTCTATGAACTCCACCCCCGCATAGTATGCTGACAAATTCACAAATTCATTTGTGTACTCCTAAGCGCTCTAAGGCGTTCATTGACATTTTATAAAGTACCGTGTCTAATTTGAGCATTTGTGCAGACACACTTAATCAAATACTCAACAAAGCCGCTAGGATATAACTTGCAGTTCGTGACGAAGAACGCGCAGTATAATAGTACTAATGATGATGATTTGATAAAGCCAAGCGACTCGATGACAATTACGGATTTGTGCACCACAGTGATACCTCTGTGTTTGCTATAGGAACGTTTTTTCGGATAGGGATGCTGTTGCAGTGTTGTTCGTATGGCCTTCTCAACATCGGAGCCCACAAAGATCATATCTACTGCATTTGAATATCAGTTATATTAATCGAACTTATCGAAATCAGGCTCACATTTGCCTAAACTTGTTTGGGGATTTTTACTATCAAGACCCATGAGGCGGCGGCGGTGGCGACATGACAACATGTGCGATGTGAAGAGTGTACGAATTTCGCTTGTATGAATTCCCAGACTGAAATGGAATCATTCGGGGTGCCGGCCGGGTACGATTTTCATCTCAATGGAAAACCCGATTTCTCCGGGTATGGACACTATGTAACAGATTTGTACGATCGACGCTTTCGTGAGATTGTCAACTCGAGGAGCGATAAGCCACTCTTCATAGTCCTATCCCATATGGCGGTACATGGGAACTATCCGGGGGATGTCATACAGGCTCCGGAGTCATCTTACAATGGGCCGGAGTTCGCCCATATCAAGCATCAGCATCGAACAAAATACGCGGGTGAGCACTTTTGTGTAACTCACAGCATGATAAATCCCCCAAGGAGTTTAATAAAAATGGTATACGTTCATTTTGGCCTTGGTGGCATAATCAAGCTGGACGAAAGATTGAAGTGTGAACCACACTAGACCATGATAAAAATCAACTAGCAAGTCTTTGTAGGAATACCTATGCAATACCCAACGAGAATGGGTCTAAATACTTATACTTGATGCACTTATGAACTCGCAACAGACAACACGAGCCCGCTAACGAATATATAAAAATTATAATCACGCTTTTATCACATAGGGCTTGTCAAAACGGTGGATGACTCGTTCGGCAGAACGGTGGAAGTCTTAGCCGAGAATGGACTTCTGGAGAACTCTGTTATCCTGTTTATGTCGGACAATGGCGGACCGTCATTTAAGGCAGCATTGTACAACACTGGCTCATCCAATTGGCCGTTTAGAGGACACAAGTTTACTCCTTGGCAGGGCGCTATGCGGGTGCCGAGCTTCATTTGGAGTCCCCTTATAAAAGACGCGCCGTATGTCAACAACAAACTGTATCACTTCGTTGATGTGCTGCCTACCCTCTACGGGTTAACAGGTACGTACATAAGTAAATATTTACTATGAACCCACTGGTGTGTGTGTGTGTTTTCATTATATTTCATTGGACCTGTTTGTGTCAGTTGTATTTATTAACATTGGCTTTTCACTCGGTTACAGGAGGAAATCTGACAGATTTGAAAGAAATTGACGGGAAAGACATGTGGGCATCCATCAGCTATGAAGGCGTCCCTTCTCCACGTGACGAGCTTCTCCTCGTTTACGATCGCTACAGCACAATCGACTACGCCGGTTACGCTGCTATCATGGGGCGCTATAAATTGGTATCGGGAAACTGGGCATTCAACGACCTAAATAATTACTATCTGGCTGCCGGGGACCGCCTGAACAGCGTCAATGAACTCGAGCGACGGAGACTGAATTCGAAGGCCCATAGTGTTCTCCGAGATAGGGGCCTCGATCGAAACATAACCTCAAATTGGAGAGACCAAGCTGTGATCAGGTGCTCCTGGGGTGAACATCTCAGATGCAATGACGACCCGTGCGATAACACTACAATGGTGAGCCCCACTGGAGGGGACTATCTTGAGGTCGAAGTGAAACCGGTAAATGAAACATTCAAGTGCGACTTTACCCATGAGCCCTGTCTGTTTGATCTGCAAACGGATCCATGCGAGACGGTTAATGTTGCCGAAATATACCCGGACATATTCCAAAAGCTCAAGGACTTCATTAATACATTCGAGGCCGAGGAGCCAACGACTGCTTTTGATTACCGGGCTTGTTATGATCGCAAAGCGAATCCGGCGCGAGAGGACCCACCCATTTGGGAACCATGGGCTAAAGGTTGTGATGGTCTGTTAGACGAAGAGTGTCCCCACACACTGATTCGTAACGAGAGCAGCCCCTGCCCACCAGGAGGTGATATTCAACACGAGCCTGCCCCTTAACAACACTGTAGAGAAGATAGCGTTCGAAGCCCTAATACGGGAAACGTTCAATTAATTAACAAATGTACAATATTGTAATCAAGCATGCAGATTTTGTACAAACGACCCACCGATCAAATACTGAGTAGGGTGTATAAAACCATAACAAGCCGATTGGTTCCCGAAGGAAAACGCTTCGCATAAGCCACGTAGAAGGTAGTCTCTCAGACATGGAAGCACTGAGACATGTAGATATGGACAAATAGGTTCTGCGTTGTCTTTTCGAAGAAAATAAATTGTACACTGTTTCGATACACTAGACCACATGTTTCTTTAATGACCTGACAAAAATGATCTCGTCTTGAATGGGATGCTTTGACTCGTATAGCTCGGACCTCGCAGCTTCACATTGTCAGGGACGCTGCAGAACAATTTGAATAATCAAATCTTCAGTTCCCTGGACTGAATACTCAAAAATACCCTTGATGATTAATTTTCCTTTAGACCTCAGGTAGCTTATGAAATAGGGATAATGAAGAGATGGCACAAAGACCTTAAACCGAACGAAACAAATTAGTTGATTAAATTGCAAGAGGATGAACTGGGGTGAGAGAGATGCTCACATCATCATCGGCTGGTGCGAAGTAATACTAGTAATGCAGTGCCGAACCAGGCCCAAGTCCTGAAACGGTGCAAGGCTCTTTGCGAGTAAACATTTTTAACTCAGCTAATTTGTTGACCATATGACATTGATCATTGGCAACATCTTAGGTTGTCAGGGCGGTGTTGGTGCAGCTATGATGCTGAGCTTGCCAGGTCTGTCTCGACAACTTTCAAATAGGTTGCCACAATGTCACCAAACTGCGTTGAGGTAAAATGCCCTAAATGACCTGCTATGTCCCAAGTTTGCTCATCTGACGGCACATATCAGGTTTATACATATACATATCCCAAAACATCGCGCGCCCCCAATTGTGCGGATACGCTTAGCTTCAAATCACAGCCACGGCCAAGTTACCGATTCTCAAGGTCGGCCTAGCGGCTATCCATTCGGAGGCTGACGGCGCTAGGCAGCTTTTGCAACTGTGGTGGCCGCCACAATGCCCAAATATAAAATAAACAAGATATCGAGTGTTCCAAATTGCTCTAACGCGCGACTGCTTCTCGGCTCTGTTTAGTAAGATAGCCATTGTTGACGTTCAACTGATAAACGAGTAAGACACAGCGTACGGCACTGGTGTCAACAGCAATTAGATAGTTCACCTCCAGCTGATCGTAGAATAGGCGGCCACGCTCAACGAACGAATGGTCAATCATCGAGTCGTAAACTCGGCCATTGGTGAGGCAGCTTCGTAGTACCTATAGTATTCAGCCTTACTTAACAATAGGTCGGTGGGCCGTACCCGCATGAAGAGAACATGGTTTCCACGTTAGCGAAACTCTTCAAACTATTCGCCGCGGTAGCACTACTGGCTGCGCTGACCGCTTCCATCACGTATATCGTGATGAAGTACTCAAGCAGCGGACGTGATTCACGACCTAATATCGTACTTGTTATTGCCGATGATCTCGTAAGTTCATTGTGTGACCAACTTGATGGTCGTACCCGGTCGATTTGTGTTCCGTTCCCGTGCTGGACCAGTGAAAATACACAACGTGTGCTCCGAATATTCGACCTAGTGTTACCGTATAAGTGTTGAGGTGTGATGTGTGAAGATGTATATATATATATATATATATATTTATATATATGCATGCGATATGTGTTTTGCCTCTAGAAAAAGGGCACTTAATTATTTAGTAAACACTCCCAATGTGTCTTCTCGCCAGACAGGCTAGGGTTAATGGTCCCCGTCGCTACCTGTGCGCCACTCCGTTGGACTCCTTTCACTATGTTACTCATTAAGTATACTAACCGTCCTAGTATACGTTGTGTGACATCAAAAAACGCATGATGACATTCACCTACTATTCGTGCATGATATTTATTTATTTACATTTTTTCAATTCGCAGGGTTGGGACGACGTATCGTTCCATGGCAACGATCAAATCCCGACACCGAATCTCGATGCGTTCGCATCGCATGGCGTCATTCTCAACTCGCTCTACTCGGCTAGCTGCTGTACACCCTCAAGAGGCGCTCTATTAACTGGAAAATTTCCCTTACATATCGGTATACTGTTCGAGAGTTGTTTTTTCTCACCGTATTAGGGATTATTTAGAACAAATATAATTTATTTGAAAATAAGAGGGTTTTTGCTAAAACAAAAAAATATATGGATTGTGTAGATATCGTTTGTAAGTCCACCGGTGACGAACAGTCGACGAACTTCCACACGAATGAGTGAGCTCATGAACGCTAAAATTGAGCATGCGTGTTATGGCCGTGAGTAAGTTGGTTGGAGGCAAGCAGTCGTTAAATGAACTGAAAACAACTTGCGTATCTTTGGTAAACACTGCTTACTTGTCTAAAGATTTTGAACTGTCATTAATTTTTCATTTCGGTTATGGCGAAAATCATATTGTATTATTTGTCAGCAGTTAGGATGGTTGAAGGTCGCCTTACGATGTGATATTCATGGATACCTATTATCTTTCGTAAGACTGTCGGGTTAAATGTGTGTGAATGAGAGGCGCTAAGCTAATGGGAATCTAAATTGCTCGACCAGGTCTGCATGAGTACGTCGTTCTAGACGGCGTTTACGGATCTGGGCTGCCTCTAAACCACAAACTGATACCCGAACACTTTCGCCAATTAGGATATGAAACCCATCTCATTGGAAAGGTACCAAACATAAATGTATTCAGCTTACATATCTCACTCAAACTACAACCCGTCAATCGAAATCACATCTATTTGTTATGAAGCAAATGTAAATACATCATTATCGAGAGAGTCCAAAGTGGCACCAAAATCACAATAGACTAGTTTGATATCCCGACCACGTAGATTGTAGATTCTGTGGCAAGTTTATCTCAGCTATTTAGTTTAAGTTTAGGGTGTGATATCAACACTGCGCTTTCATTAATAAAGGAATAAGTATAAATCCTTCGTTGAATCATTTGGTAGCCATGATACGTTCTGCAGGGCCCTTTTTCGAGGATCCGTAGGTGCAGATATTGATTAGGGTTAATTGAATCGATTTCAGTGGCATCTCGGCTTCTATAAGGACAGTCTTCTACCAACGAATCGTGGCTTTGATAGCCATTATGGACACTACTCAGGCGCTGGATCGTACTACAGTCATACATATCTTGAGGTGAACGCTAAGTCTGTTATCAGCTCATTGTATGTATTATGACACACTATTACTTCTATGAATTTTTAGATATATAATTTATGATTCTTACAAGACTTTAGCATAATTAAGAATATAAATTGGAATCAGCTAAACTACTTAGGTGAATTAGGTATTTTATCGAAGCAGTACCGCGGACGTTAAATGTTGACTGTGGGCCAGCCCGGAACATTTATTATTGGTACCTTATAGAAGGGCGTTAATTTAATTTGTTTCTTGTTTTATTGACGATTAACGAGAGACACAATGAATTTAAGGTTTTTAGAAACTCTTCATGTGGTTACTTTATCAAAAAAAACGTGCGTTCACCTGTAATTATATAGCACACGATCAGTACTTCTTTAGTCTGCATTTGTGCAATTTATAAATGTCTCAATGTGTTTGTTTTAGATGGAATTTGCATCTTTGGGAGTACCAGCCGGCTATGATTTGCACCTGAATGGAAAACCCGATTTCTCTGGATATGGGCAGTATGTTACCGACCTGTACAATCGACGCTTCCAAGAAATTATCGAAAACAAAGGCGAAAGACCGCTGTTTGTAATCTTTTCACATATGGCACCTCATGGAAATTATCCGGGAGATGTAATCCAGACGCCAGAGAATTCATACAACGGATCGGAGTTCGTGCACATCAAGCATTCCCATCGAAAGAAATACGCCGGTTGGTAAGCTTGTGGATACACCGTATGTTGCTGGTCACACAAAGTATATTCATTAGGAAGCCGTCATCGTGCACAATTGGCTTGCCAGTCACGACCTCGTTGGTAAACATGATTCGGTGCAATTGGATTAAAAAAACTAATCTAAGTGGTGCGATTCATTTTGCAGGTCTCATAAAGACGATTGATGACTCGTTTGGCAAGGCAATAGAGGTAATTGCTGACAATGGACTTCTCGAGAACTCTGTCATCCTATTTATGTCGGACAATGGCGGCCCTGCGTTCACATCACCGCTCTACAATACCGGAGCGTCAAATTTTCCTTTCAGGGGACATAAGTTTACCCCTTGGCAGGGCGCCGTTCGCGTTGCCGGATTCATATGGAGCTCGCTTTTAAGGGACGCACCTTACGTCAACAATAAATTGTATCACTTTGTTGATATTCTTCCAAGTCTATACGCTCTGGCAGGTACGCGTATGCTCCCATGCATTCACATAACCAGAACAAACAATACGCTATATGATTGAAGGTTTGATTTTTCTAACATTACTCCGAGACATGTTTTTTTTTACAGACCCACTCGTGAAAAATAGTTCGTTTCTTGAAACAGACTTTTCCCCCCGTGGACATATTTGGTGGCGAACTGTGTTAAAGCGAACTGTGAATATGTTCAGGGGTGCCTGATGCATGTGCGAACATTTGTAACATTGTCTTGAACATGTATACTTGTAGATGTTTCATTTTTCTCAGAATGTTCCTTCTGATTCACCTTTATTGCACGTGTACACTGTTCTCGCGATTTTTTCTCAAATAGACACCTTCGCTTCTACGACGAATAGTCGATCTGCGATAGACGCGATAAATCTCTGCTGGCACTAAGTCATTTGAAAATGTCCTTCATTTTCAGGGGGAAACCTAACCGATCTTGGTGAAATCGATGGCATCGACGTATGGGCGTCGATAAGCAATCAAGATATTCCCTCTCCCCGTAGAGAGGTTCTCCTCGTCTATGATCGTCAGAACACAGTAAACTATGCTGGTTACGCTGGTATCATGGGCCGTTATAAGCTAGTGTCGGGAAAATGGCCAATGAATGATCGTAACAATTTTTACCTTCCTGGTGGCAACCGCCTCAATAACGTCGAGGAACTCGAGCGACGCCGGGTGAATTCGAAAGCGCATCGAATTCTCCAAAATAGGCTTCTCGCTAGAAACGCAAGTCCAAATTGGAGGGATAAAGCTGTGGTAAGGTGCTCCTGGGGTAACCACCTCAGATGTAACGACAAGCCATGTGCAAGCATAATGGTCAATCCTACCGGCGATGATTATCTTGAGGTGGAAGTGAAACCAGTGAATGATACGCTCGTTTGCGATTTTACAAATGAGCCGTGTCTCTTTGACCTCAAGGACGATCCGTGTGAGACAACGAATGTTGCTAAGGTGTATCCACACATACTGCAAAAGCTTTTAGACTACGTCAATGGCTTTCAAGCTGCGGAATCAGCGGTGCAGTTCGGCTACAGAAATTGCTTCGACCGAAACTCAAACCCAGCCCTAGAGGACCCGCCCGTGTGGAAGCCATGGGCTGAAGGTTGTGACGGACTCTTAGGTGAGCCGTGTGCTCGAGTGATCGTTGGCAGTGGTCCCTGCCCACCTGGCGGTGATATTGCACATCGGCCACTACCTTAAATGGCGAAACGTATACGGCTCAAGCGGAGGCCTCCAATGCAGATTATTTATCCACGGTAATCATCCTAGCAGATTTCCAAGTCAATCTATTACCAAGTCTTGCTAACAAGTTGACTGTTCATCGTTCAGGTGCGAGGCCATGTTACCTGACAGACACTCCGTAGAATGTACATTACTTTCTTGAATAAATTCGATTTCAGACCAAGTCCATGTAGTGTTGCCTTTTCATTCAATTATGTGCTAGTGAAGAATGATTTGCTGTCTATTGCGTTTTCTTGAGCGGACTACATTTTTTTTTAGTTGCATAGTGATTATGGTACACGAGCAGGAAAAATGAATAGAATTACGTTAAGCAAAGTGGTTAGTAAAGGATGATTTTAAATTAATTGGCTTCCCCGCCACAGAACGTCTCCATAAAAGAACGCAACTAATCCTAACAAACAGATGAGTAAGTATAATATATAAGAGTATATTGTAAATTTGGCCAGGCCCGGGGGATGACATACCTAGCGTACACATTTGTTATTGGCCCCTTCAGGTAAGAAATCCAGCAAATGTTCCCTCTGTATGCAGTGGAGTAAGCCTGTCAACACACACACTACCCATAAGTAACAGTAGTTCTGAGAGAACAACGGATTAGCAATAAAAATAAAAATCCGTAGTCCTAATTTCGGATAAAACGAAGACCGATTTTGATGCTCTTCGTACTGATCTCATGTCGAATGTGCATTACGTATTGAGCAACCCATTACGTGAGAGATCCATGTTTTGTGTGAAAATGGCATGCTAAACAAATAAGCGCGAACGTAACAATCAGCAACTGAACCGACAATACTACACTTTTTCTTCGCCGCAGAAATACTGGGTTTGATCGATTGCCGGAATTTGTCTATGACGCACGTATTATGACTGCGTCATTGGACTTGTATGTATATATATATATGTATACATATATGTATGTATGTATATATATATATGTGTACATATATGTATGTATGTATATATATATATGTATACATATATGTATGTATATATATATATATATATATACATATATGTACATACACGTACATGTATGTATGTATGTATATATATATATATATATAGATACATGTATGTATATATATACATGTACAATATATGTATATATATACATACATGTACATGTTCACCAACGGTACTTCCTAGTTCAGATTTTCAATGAATTCAGAGGTTGGCCATGGATTTCTTTGAGTGCTCGATAGGGAGAATACAATAGTATATGTCTGATCATGTGTACGTATGTCTGTGTTTGGGTTAAGAGTGCAGCTTTCTTGTGGTATCGGACGTCGTAGGCGAGAATATGAAAGGCTTGGACGGAGTGTCTCAATACGCATCCGCGACTGTATCGGATACTTGGCGTTGGGAGACAATACGAGGACGTAGTTAGCTGCAGTGGGAGTTCTAGTTCGTTCCTTGTTGAGGGTTGTTGTCAGCTTAACGCACGAAAATTCGGCACGCAGCAGGAAGCATAACTAATGCCAGTAAAATCCACAACGACGAACACAGCTGCAGAGACTATGTTGACAGTTTGTCGTGAAATACCATAGTTGGTGAACACATGAACAGACCTCTGCTATTCAGCTACGTCTGAAAATCGTTCTTGAGAGTTCTCTGACACACGGTACAGTGACAAAAGCACCGCCGGATCAGTTCACCAATCGACGCAACCGTGTGAGCTTGTCGCGTCATACCACCGACGATAGTGTTCCTGTGAGTGTGTGCTCGGACCGAGCAAAGCCCGCCAGACAGCGTCTGTGGTCCGGATAACCGGTCGCCACCTGATATCAGAAGAACTGAGCTAAACAAAAAATATGGACGATGACAGCAATACCTGTGTCGAATTGGAACGCCCAGATCCACATGACAAATGGGGGATCGGCCAGGAAGCCAAGAAAGGCCTCGATCCGGCAACGAACACATCCAGCACCTCCCTAGCCACCGTCAAAGCAACAATAGCAACAAGTCTGAATAAAAAGCAAACAACAAAGACATGGTATGCGACGATGTCGAAACGACCCGCAACCCTCATGACGGGTATCGCGATTGCAGTCGCAGCTTTAATTATCCTTGTTATGCTTATTTTTGTGCTTAGCGTGGCTGTGTGGCCAACCCCTCGACCACATATCATTGTGTTCCTCGCCGATGACCTGGTTAGTTTGCTTGTTTTGCCTTGAAGTGGTGCTTTTCAATATAGCGTCATTAGAACTTGCTTATTTTGTTGTTTTAGTCGCGTGAAACATCGTGCTGATGGAGGGATCAATCGTGATCACTGATATATCCAAGAGAGAGAGAGAGAGAGACGGCTGGTTCGAGTTCGGCGACAGAATGAGAGGTTCTGTTGACTGGAACCGATTGAGTTTTTTTTTTGTTCTACGGGAAACTAGTAGTTCAGCCCGTTAGCTTCATACTAGTAATAACAACCACTTATAATGAGTTGCATTTGTTAACTTGTGCACTTAACTAACTCGCTGGCTCTTTTTACAGCCTGCAGAAAAAGTGATCGTTATTGCCATCATCTGTAATAGGCATATGTGTTTGTAGTTTGGTTTATCGTTGCTGCCTATATGGATGTCTAGGCCAGTGATCCATTACACACACACCCTGTCGTGTTAAGCAGTCCAATCTAGTTTGGTTTACGACGGAAGCCGAACTAATGTAAACCCCATTTTGTGGTACTAATGATGCATGTGGTACAGCAGCACAGACAGCTGTAACACATGTACTGATACTGTGCCATGGATCTGTAACCTTCTGCAAATTGATTGTGTATTAGATGAATACGCGATTCTTTCACTAACACGGTACCCTAGGCTACCGAACGTGATCATGAGATTCTTCTACAGAGCATAAATGTACTAAACACAACGCGACACGTACACCGCGACGTTAGTCATGGCGAAAGGGACGCCAACGTAATCATCGCGTAGCGTGATCCTCTGTCGATGAGCATTAAAGCGCCAGGCTATGGGACATGGTTGACCTTGTTGACCGCATGTAGTCACATCCTGAATTTCGATTGAGCAGGGCTGGTCGGACTTGTCGTTTCATGGGAACGGCCAAATTCCCACTCCGCACATAGACGCCATGTGTTCCGATGGGATCGTACTCAACTCGCATTACTCCCAGCCGTCATCTTCGGCGTCGAGAGCAGCATTGCTTACCGGGAAATATCCCATACGATACGGTACGTTTGCATCGTATATTGGGTGGTCCTGTGATTTCGGCCTTATGTTTATTATGCTTGTGTGTCCTTTTGTTGTATGTCCCGTACAAATCACGTGGCTATATAGTCGACAATAATTCACTATGACTCGTCCCCTCTAAACAGCAAGCATCAAAATGAGCTTCGCTGGCCCTCTCGTTTCGCTAAATACCAGACGCGAGGTATAGCACATTATGTATAATAATTATCCGTCCTTTATTGTATAATAGCAGTGATTACACGTATGCATTATACTAATTGATGCAACTATTCAGCAATTGCTTGATGATAACAGACATACATTTAATCAACATAGGCCTGCAGGAATACTCGATTCGGGCAGGAACAAAGGAGGCCTTGCCTCTGGATATCAAGCTTCTACCGCAGTACCTCAAAGAGCTCGGTTATAAGACACACCTCATAGGAAAGGTTCGTAGTGCCCGGCTCAACTTCGAGCCTTAGGTTTATGTATAATGTAATACTATGTGACATGCGCGTACGATAGAACGTTGTTAGTGAGATAAGATGGAGGTGTCCGTGCGTTTGAAGAAAATTTCGTCCTCTTATAAAAAAACACAAAAATTGAGATAAGATTTTGCGAAAAGAGGGTGCCTATCCATAGACGCTCTGATTGAATCATCTGAATCTATGGTGTATTCTAAGGTTGAGCCGGCACTCGCTGACGCTTGCGTTAAATGTATGAGCATATTTAGTCAGGGTCCGATCGACGCTGTTCGTGGTGGATACCTTTAACACATTCCCAGATTGATTGAAAGCAATAGTATAAGCCTGTGTATCATGAGGAAAGTGGCCATCCTAGCTTTTCCCAACATTGTCTATTTTATCAGAATTAGCAATCGTTGCTTCTCTCCTGCTCAAGACCATGAGTCCTCTCACAAATGAGCACAACAAACTACGAGATTTCTTGTGTAACAAGTATTTAGATATCATATAGAAGTATATAATATAATAATAATAACAAATCGTTGTTAGTATTTAAATTGTCCCATTCTGCGCAACTCTACTATAGATTGTTCGATTTAAGAAGCCCATGGTCGGTCCCGGTTGTCGGCAAGATATTAAGAGAATGAGCACTTGTTGACGCATCGCTGCTTTCAACAGATCTTTTGTTGGACCGAATGGTCTTCAGATCGAACGGATTTCATGGAATTTCTACAGTATATATATATATATATATATATATATATATACACAAACAAACGGGCTTAATTTTTCAGTGAAATAGTAATAATAGTTCTATTCGAATTACAAATGATTGTATGTCACTTCACGGTACTCGAACCTGCGGCCAATTCAGTTTTCCACAGCAAATATGACACTCCAACGTATATGATATTTCACAGTGGCATCTGGGATTCTACGAAGAAAAGTTTCTGCCTAATAACCGAGGCTTTGATACGTTCGATGGGTACTATAATGAGGGCGGCGACTATTATCGGCACACACATACCGAGGTATGATGGTATATATATATATAGATATACATATATATATATCTAATACTGTAAAACGATTTCTTCTCGTTGTTGTTCGAAGTGCGATTGGCAAGGATTCTGGGAGTCAACCGCAGGGTTCAATTGATTAACACCTACTATCGATTAACTGCTCTCAGCTCGACAGATACCGTGGATATGACTGGCATACGAACGACAAAGTAGACAAATCTGTTGATGGACGATATGCTACTGATATAATCACTGAACGGATGGAGCATCTGTTGAAGAAGTGGAACAGAATTGCGCCCATCTTTCTCATGATCTCTCATATGGCACCGCACGGAGGTCCACCTGAATCTCGCTTTCAGGTCGACCAGAAATGTATTAAGGACCCCGCAATCGCTCACATTCGCGATGCGAAGCGGACAGCATATGCAGGTAGAGAAACAATAGGCCACATCTTGGTTTGTGGCCGTCCGCAACTCCCACGATCAATTCGATTGTAGTATAAAGCTAGTCAAATGGAACCGTTGTGGGACAATTATCTGACTGTAACAAACTGGGAGACGACTGATTGCCGCCTCGATTCACAGCGAACGAACCTGTCCGAACGAAGCTTTGTTCCTGTGCTTCTTGAATTGGATCTAAAATGGTTTGCGTACATTTTGGCATTTGTGGTTGATTTCGCCGAACTCGACAGGAATGGTGCGTGCCTTAGACGACGCGTTCGGAAAGACTGTAGCGGCACTCAAGAGGTATGGCTTATTGGACAATTGCATCATTCTGTTCAGTTCGGCAAATGGCGGAACCAGCCACGCTGACGAGGAATCCCCTACCGGGGCATCCAACTGGCCATTGCGAGGGCAGAAGTGGTCGCTGTGGGAAGGAGGCTCTCGGGTGGCGAGCTTTATCTGGAGTCCGTTGATAGCGTCGCGGCGATACGTCAACAATCGCCTCCTTCACTTCACTGATTGGTTGCCGACGTTCTACGCTCAAGCTGGTGCGTCTCGTTGATCGGAACCGCTACCACAAATACACAAACAGTGTGTTAATAACTACTACTACTACTAGTGTTGTACTATACTGTACAACTGAACCTTGCAATGCTCTAGGCATGAATTAATGAGCGCTTAAGTCGTTCTTGGAAGAAGCGTGCCCGCTACAGTCGCCGCTTGTCAGACGACTGCAGGATATTTGCATGGCCATAACTGGAATTATTATCACAGTTTCACGTATTTGTCAGTTGAATTGAGGCTTTTCTTTGCAGTTTGCTTTTTTCCTATGTGTGCTTCGGTCTCTTTTTACTCTCTCTCGTCTTTCCCTTTCTTCGCACCTAATTCCAACCAGTAATTCCGAAGGCCTGCTCAACATGACACAAGGTCGCGTATGTGCTACATCTGGCCCTTCGTGTACAGTGCCAATGGAAACCATCCCTATATATAATATGTATATATATATAATGAAGGTAAACATACGGAAATGAATTTATTCAAACTTGCAATAATTAGGAATTATTTGCGGGGGGGATATATATATATATATATATATGTAATTATATATATAATAATTTCTACCAAAACTTTCCGAATGTAATTGTAACGCAAATTCCACCAGAAATATATTTATAAGAGATAATAATAATGGTCCAACAAAGCAAAAAAATGACGAACTGGAAAAAAAAATCACTTTGTGTCTGATTTGTACTGAATCTCACCATCCTTAAGAATCTGACTAGCAATCACCCTGTACGTATATATATATATATATATGTGTGTAGGGTGATAGCTGTGAATGTAGCGGTCGCACATTATGGGTGATTCACATGTCAAAGCGAAATGGGTATTCTAATTGATTTATGGCCAAAGAAGCATTGAAATGTCTTGCCTCAATACACAAGTTGTAAATATTAACAGCATGTTGACGACGAAAAGACATCTACGCTTCGGGAAGAACCAGGGTAAATTTGGCAGGGTGTTTGTAGTTGGAAATTACGTTCCAAATCAACTGGAAATGCTTAGAGTAAAGTACATAAGTGACATGGGAGGAAAATATTATTTGCAGAGAAAGTGTCGCAATAGCCAAACTAATGATAGCTACTGTTCTGCAATCCTTTTAGGAGGTGATCTGAGAAATCTACCAAGAGACCTGGACGGGCACAATATCTGGCCGTCAATAGTCAACAATACTGATTCGCCTCGTAAGACCCTTCTAATCAACTATGACACAGGTGGAACTGAGCACTTCGCTATTCGCTGGGGCAGGTTCAAGCTCATCCACGGATTGCCCACAACGATATGTACCGTTCAAGGTGCTCGAGGCGGCTGGTACAATGAATGGTACACAGGTGCTGGGGGATCACTGGTTGACCCTATGCTGCCGCAAAGGTACATGAAGAATACCTTAACATATAGGATCATCACCCGATTTCCCGACTTTGAGTCACGCCCCGACACTTGGAGAGACGAAGGAAGACTCACCTGCCAACCCAAGCACCTGTATGCGAGGAGCCGTCAAGGCTACAATAGTTCAACCTTTGGCTCCGAGAAGATGAAACAACAATCTGTGAGAGACATCGATGATGAGCTATGCAGTGGGGACCACAATAGGACATGTCTGTTTGATTTACTGAGGGATCCCTGCGAGCGAGAGCAATACTGGGGTGCGGATCGTCACGATTTGATCTACAAGCTGATCGAACTCGGCAATGAGTTCCTAAATGGAACGGCCAAGGCTCTGACGCCTTGGAAAAATCGCAGTTCGCTTATTGATAAAGCTTCTGAGCCAGCAAGACGAGACGGTTCGTGGACGCCTTGGATATCACAGGGATCTCATACGAATGTTTGATACGAACCTTTGATTTTAATCCTTATAGCTATAGTCACACAAACTATTTTGCATATATTTGTCGTGCGAAAAAAAACGAGTATATTAATTACGTTACTTCGTTTTTGCTTCTGTATCATATAATACAGGTGAATGCTCACGAATGGGACACACGCTGAATTTTTACTAGGTTCGAGTGGTGGCATCCAAATATACAAGTAACTAAATATGATACACGTGCCTAACTCGAGCAAAGAACACACTTTCGTATCAAAATTATTTACATAAGCACCAGCACAACAATACGAGGCCGAACTCTAATGGCTCTCAAAGCCCCTCAAGTTCTGAAAACGATCAAATGCCTTGGAAACTGTAAAGCGATCTCAAAGCGAGAAATTGGGGTTTTCAAATTTCAGCGCGATGTCTTGCTTGGTGCACAAGTATCTGGACATCAAAATTGCTGTCAATAGTTACGTTGCGTACCTAGTATTCATAGAGATTTCCATGCCCTACGTAAGGACCAAATGCACTCTTGTTTCTACGTGTATCACCGTCTTAATACACGTCCAAGCATTCTTCGTGAATCTACCGCGAAGTAAAGCACGAACCAAGCATGCGCAATTTTATAGACCAAAGTTTTAGCTCCGCAAACATTCCTGCGCACTCAGGGCGTTATCCATCAAAAACAGAGGGCGAGATAGAGAGGGCGAGTGACGGAGTTCCCGTTTCCAAGGCTAATTGGCTTGTAAATGAGATAATCAGCTCTTTTCCCAATAAGAATAATGAGCTATTGTCAATTCCAATGTGACGCCCATGTCGATCCTTCTGGAGATACTGGACATTACAAAATCTCAATTCGAGAAAGGGTACATTTTTGTAAATTCTGCGCTCGTTGAAAATGCACAATGTTGTTTAGGTAAATAAGGCTCGTTCGCCAACCCGAACGAATGTCACTGTCACCTCGAGTGACAGTGAATCATCCCCAGGCGAAATTTTCGGAACGTCCACAAAATCTATCGCGGCCAAGCACCGCGAATCGCTATTGCAAACTGAAATACAAGGCCGGACAGATTGCGCCGCCTGTGACAATCCAATGTCAAGGCGTATTCTATACCCCGCCAAAATCCTTACGCTACTCACCCAGTTAAGGATACCCTCGAGTTGGCTGAGCCAACATGACGTCATTCGTTGTATAATATCTTTTTCTTCGTCCTCATTATAACAATTCCAGGAGGTCCGATGCCGCCGGGAGGGGGCGGGCGCGAGTCTTCCGCTCAGAGTCTGTCTTTAGTTTCGTCGAGCCCCTGCTCATTGTGCAACACTCGCTGTCCGCGAAGTGGAGACATCCCGTGTTCAATTATCCCCCTCGCCCTCGTCCCCAATGGCTAGCCACCCAGGAAAGGCAAACATACGAGCGAGCTGGGCATGTCCCGCTCTGATAATGGGGCTGACACTGTGTTCGAAGCGTCTACGCGGATGACGCGACAAGTGTATCGTCATTTTTTTCTCCTACGTGATTTCCGACGGCCAACTGCGACGATCACCAACGGCGAGGATGGACACAGTGATTGTTTCAGCTCGTGTCCGTTGGCTTTCTATGGCGGCAGCTGCGACTTCGTGACCACCCAACGATGAGGCTGTCACTTGTGCTACTCATTGTGACCACTCATTATATTTTTGGCATGGACATGGCATACTGACCACAGGATCCCACCCCACGCACGTCGAGGGACAGCTGACCAATGCCGTAGGGATTGCTTAACCAATCAATATTGTAGTTAGTTAGAGAAGTTGGTGAAACTGCCACCCGATGATGGTAACAATACGATTCAAGGCTTTGTTCACGATTCAGATAGATGAGGTTTCAATGTAACAATTACAGCCACCTACCTCGCCCTCGGAGTACTCGCCGTTTCCTAGTACCTGTAAACGAATGAAAGTCATTCTCGTTAGTAACGAATATAAATATATAATGCATTTTGTGAATACTGTGTGATGTTGGCATAGCAATGTATTTCGTTGAAGGCCAACCTTCTTAAAATGTTTACATTGCCGAAAGGTCGAGTATTCGGAGACGAGCCCTTGAAAGTGTATGGCCACAATGGATCCGGATTACGATAGAACAAAAAAAAACGTACGTTTTTCGGACTGTGAGTTATAAAGCCAACAATTATCGTACACTGTACAACTGCTTTCGGCATTGCTTTATATGAAGGGCCCATCTTTAAATGCAAAGATATGTATGTGTGTGTGTGCATCTCCGCGTCTGTTCCGAATTATAACGACCTGTACATCGCACGCTGAATCATCCCGCTCAATGCTGCGTAGGCGTAGGGTCGGATTATTTCGATATGGTCAGCCCGCAGGGTCGAACTGGCCATTTAAGATCGTATATCTACTACACACGTGATTTGCCTGCGGGGTTAATCCAACATTCTAAAATAATGTATAAGTATAAGGTACGTGTCTACTGTCGGGATATCCGCCAGCATCGTAATCACATACTAACATCGCACTTTAGTAGCGACAGCTATCGAAGGCGCTACCGGGAGAAGACCAATCATCGGCTTCTTTATTAGAACATCAATCAGACACCGTGTGGGAATGCCATACGAATTTCATCGAACGAGAGAGAGAGAGCGTTCAGTTACCGCGTGGAGGTCCCCACTGCTTCCGTGATGGCGGATTAGTCCTAAATCGACTCCCGCTTGCGGCTGACTCTCACCTAGTCACCTCCGGAGCTTTTCTGCCTCTCCTGCCGAAGCAGAGCTCCGTGAGTCACTGAAAGGATGCCTGCCAATATCAGCTACGGTATCCGCAGTTTTCTCCGCATGGTAATAGAAAGAGTCCATATAGCGACACCGTGGCTCAATGGTGCGGTGTGGACAAGCAGTCCGAATAAGGCGAGGGATGCTGCCTATGGTAAGTATCAGGGATGATGAAGCTGTGATAGAGAGAAAGAAAAAGAGTCTGTATATGTGTACATGCTTGCGTTTTTCTTGTTAAGGCCTCACTTGGACTCACCCTCACACTTTCCGATGGGGGAATCAAATGCCAGGTGGCCACTGTGCCAAGACGAGGCCAACTGGTGCCGCCAAGCAAGTGTCGAGTCCACCTAGATGCACACGGCCCTCTGCTAGTTCGTGTTATCTAGATTCCCAGTAGGATCTTGCAAGCGATCGTGGGCAAGGTGTTACCACCGCCTCAGCTGGTGTCTATCCAGCATACCCCACTGGCTGGGCACAATCCCAACATAAACTGCCGGTGCGAACCCCCATAAGTGCCATTCCCGTCCCCCGTACAGCCCCGCGGACCCCACAAACGAATGACTGAACGAACGAATCAAGCCGAGGCAGTCGACACGAGCGCCGCCTGGGCGATCCCTGCCCAGAGATCGGTGACGCTCTTCGTTTTGCGTAAACTCGAGCTGGTCGCGAGCGGCGCGTACCTCAAAGAAGTGGAAATCTTTCTTCACTTCAGCTAACCTCAATGCGCCGTTAGCTGGGAGGCAGCTGAGAGCGAGCGTGTGTCTCCTGGTAAGTGCAAGTGTGATCGATGGGCCTCGCTGTTGCAAGGCGGGGCAAAGCAACGGTATGGCACCATTTCGCGATTTCACAAGGGGCGCCGTTGAAGCTCCTTACTTAGTCGCTTGGCTAGTATCTATCGCTAGGTGTGCTGAATTCAGCTACCTTGTGCACCCCATCCCCAGCCCCGGCCACGCAGCACAGCACTGATACTTCATCAATTCAGTGTCACACACACCGTGCAAAAAAAGGCCGCGCAGCTTCGAGAAATCGAAGGAAATCACTGAAATGAAAAATGTTCAGGGTACGAAACAAATGATGAAATATTAGACAAATGAAACAATCGAGTATACTATATATATATATATATATATATGTACCCGTATTTTTTAGACGGGTACTAACTTACAAGAATTAGCCCATAATTGGATGGTTGATTATCTCAACAGATTAAGATGGAACTAGTCTCAGTTGGTACACCCGAGTTGGAAAACTAATAAGATTATCGAGTATATCTCATGTTATGAAATCTACTTGGCCTTCATGGGGTAGGCAATACTACGGAAGAAGGGGACTGTTCATCACATTACTTTTCAGTTTGTTTTACTTTACCTTCGACAATCCCCGAGACGGATATAAACATCAGTTTTTGCCATGCTAAAATAAAAGTTGCGACACACCCACTTTCTCATCTTTTACAGGTCTATGTCGCTTTCTCTCTCTCTCTTCCTTCCTCTGTGGTTAAGAACAGTAGTTACCTTTAGCCTTGTTCTTTTGCTGCTCGTCAGATTTGTTTAGCTCCGTTCTTGTCCAGCAACCGATCATAGTCACAGTTGTCTTAACTGCGAGAGAGTGGAGGGGACTCTCGTACGTAACAGTAGCATTTACAGTTACGAGTAGTTGCAGCAGCAGACGTGTTCGTAGTGGACGCCGAGGCCAGGCCACAGCGGGACGATCACGCTCCGCTCTTACGACCCAATCATTGCAAATGGACCCACCAGCTGGCAAAACAAAGTCGCCTCTACTGCCCTTTACAGCTTTGCACGGTTGCTGGCTTCTCTGATCCGATCGGCCATTGCAGTCCTCCGCGGCCTCCACGGCAGCCGGCCACTGCAACAACGACTTCATCCCTTTCGCGCCTCCCCCATTTGTACTAACGCTCGTTCCTTCACGCACCTCGAAACACCAACACTACCACCCCCGGCCCAACGTCGTATACCCCGGAGCTCGGAGTGCGGCCCTTGAGCTCGCCCCGCGCGCACTTCGGTTGGGACTTTCGACTTCTGGACTATGTTGCTCCTCGATGCCCCTCCGACTTGGGCTCGGCTCGGCCGTCCAGTGACGGCTATGACCGGCCATCGACCGGTGGCGGTAGTTCTTCGTCGGCACAGAATGAGAGAGAGAGAAAGAAATCGCCAGGGAGAACAAATGATCAAGAGCGTAGCGAAGACCTTCTCCCGCTACGACCCTCTTCGCCAACACCCCCGCCGGTGTCTACGACCTACATCCACCGATATCTTCTTCCACCAATGAAGGCAGAGCCTGCACCGAGCGCGGGCCCGGCCTGCCACCAAACCAGCCATTTCAGTCCAATCCCCGACTTCGGCACAGCTTGCGAACTGCCTGATTCCTCCGACGCCTCCGCCGCCGCCGCGGACCTACCGTTGCATCGTCGGCCCTTGGCGGGTCCTGCTCTACGTCCAGTAACTGTTGTTGGCGTGTACAGCGACCAGTTGTTCTTTGTCTCTCTCTCTGTCTGCCTTTGGCGTCTGTGTGCGACACGCCACAGCACACGCATGTGAGCGAGTGGCGTGCCGCTATAACTTCATGCCCCTTTCGGCCTGTCGGCCAGCCGGCCTTCCCGCGTGCCCAGCCGCTTCTCTCGCACCTCGCTGCCTACTACGGGCGCAAGGCAATCGGCAACGACCGAACTGAAACGGGGAGGCCGGGGGACAACCAGAAGCCGAAGTAGGGGGTAGGCTATTACGGTCTTGTTCCCGCTGGGAGAGGCACTGAAACAGAGTGGAGGATGGAGAGCGAGCGAGAATGATAGAAAGAGGATACGGTGTCATAGAGACAAAAGCCGTAGGAGAAATTCACACTGGCGCTATACACCGGGTAGCGAAACAGACACCTGGAGCAGGCGCAGTACGGCGCTGATCATCAGTGCGGGACAATCCATAAGGGCACGCAACATGCCCCCAGTAGAACCGCAACGAAACAACCGGAACAACATATGAACACAGTGACGGAACGTAAGAACTACGCGGACAGGACTCTCGTCTGAGTCCGAAAGAAGCCAGAGGCCGCAGGTTCAAGCCCTGCCGTGTGACATATAAGAGAGCTTAAGCATTGTAAAAATTGCAGCTCCTTCAATAAACCAATAAACCTTTACCTTTACCTTTTACCTTACATGCATTTTATTTCACAGAGATGTGTTGCTGTGTCCGCCTTTGTGTCTAAGCGAGCGGGGACGAAGTCTTAGATATTCGCATAGGGGCAGCAACAGCGACAGCTTGGATGCTGTCCTGGGTTTAGCGCGGGATGTGTAACCCGTTTGATACGCTGGGAGGCCTCTCCTGCGGGAGGGATACGCTTCTAGAAACGCCTTGTTAGGAGAAAGAGCGCTTCTAAATCTGTATCTTTGGAGGGGAGACAGATAGTACCAGAAAGTACAGCAGACGTCGAGGAATTGTTATCGGGGACTGTTATTTCCGAGTATGGTCAAAAAGTAGTCATCATTAATAGTACACAACTTGCATATGGGCAACTGCAGACGCAATGTTTAACTGCTCCCCGCCTATATCAGTGTCAGGGATGAAGTTGTAGCCACCAAACGTTAATGAAAATGCGCTTATTGCGGACGGCTAGTGTCTGATGACCTATTTAGAGAAAAATGCGTACGGTTTGTCATTAATCAAGTGCTCATGAAGAAAGGATTCCCCTCTTCCTCTATGTCCTCTCTGGGTACTATCTCGTTCCTCATTTACATATTGCCATCCCGACAGGGTTGGCATATATCCTTTCGAATTGCAAACCCCCCTCCCCTGTTGTCAACCAGCTCTCGTTTTACGGAAATGTGCCAGACAACTCGTAGTGACATTGATTAATCTCTTCGTAGAACAGGGCGAATTGACTGACTCTCTCAAATATTTCCGTGTTACTCCAGTCCTTAAAGGAGGCGATAAACAGGTTTACGACAACTGGAAACCAATCGCGGCATCTTTCCCCTTGGGGAAAACCGTCGAATGAGTGCCCCAGATCAGCTGAGGTTATTTCGTGCCGAACCCAACATCCTCACCACCAACCAGTGCGCTTCCGCAAGCGTTGTAACACGACCTCCGGATAGTACGACTCTCTGAATTTCTACACAGAGTAAAGGACTCCGGTCAGCACTCGCTTGCCATCCTATTCGACTTGCGCAAGGCTTTTGCCTCTGTCAGCCCTGTTATACTCTTCACGAGGCTCCGCGCCTACAATCTCTCCGAAGATGCTGCGAACCTTGTGCAGTCATTCATGTCAGATCCTAGTCAGCGCGTCGCCATATCAAGCGTGCTCTCTTCGCCTAAACAAATTTGCTCAGGTGTCCCGCAGGGAAGCCTTTTTGGACCCACACTTTCCACTCAATTTTCACCAACTAGTCAATGTCTGTCAAGATTGCAACGTCTACCACGGCATAAGAAAAATGGAAAAGGAAGATTCTATCAATAACCAGTGACTATAAAGTATGAAAAAAGAGGGCTATGAATAGCTAAAGAAAGTACAAGCACCTTTTACTAATTACGAGTTGTATTCAATTCTTCATTCACTTATTCAATAATAACCAAATGATCATCAAGCTCAATTAATTCTATTACCGGACATGAGTGATTATAACCAAGCAGAGTGAACAACGTGGCGCAGTTTAAGTAGATAACAGAACAATGTATATCACTCAAGGGCACAGTTGCAACACCACGAGGACCACTTGCTGTTTTACAGCCCCAATGGCCACTCGAGGAAACTAATTATCCTAGGCGTGAGAAGTGCTAGGCCCTTAGTTATATTAATTTTCGGTCCTCTTTTTTATTTACTCTCCCTTACAAATAACGCACCCAGCATTTTCGCACTTGTTTATGCCAGCAAATTGTCTACAAAGGACTTCTCTAGTCTAGAACGCCCCCACCGAGACCCTGGCTCATGGGGATACTTGCGAATACACAGCGGTGCTGTCTACACACGTTCATTCGGGCACAATTGTTAGCCTTCTGCTTATCAATAAATCGCTAAAATGGAATTAATGCATAAGTTGCCACACATTCAAGAAAGAAATGGACAACTTAAACATCGCTTGCGGCATACTCGAAGCCGGCCTTTGCCGAAATAAGCACGTAACAAAAACACAATAGAAATTTCCACCCCATCACACGTCAGGTATGCCGGCATAGATGCACCGCAATTAGCAACGTGACAAACTTACACATATGAGTTGTTTGGGAGGGGTGAATCAACTATGCGGTTAAGTAGGTAGTTTTTGTATTCGTTTTGGTCGCTGGAGAGCTTTGCGTATACCTTAGGTCTGATGTGGCCAACGATTCGTACAACTGCTTCGTCCTATTACATATTCTTCATTGAGGGCACATAATTTATTGATTACACCTTCACTAGGGGGGCACATAATTTATTAAATTATTACAGTGTCCTTACGTATGCATGCATGTATATACGAGCCCAAAAGGCCACTACCACTACAGACACAGTGCACATATATCGAGTCCGCGAGACAACACGAGAGAAAATCAATCAAAACAGACCAACGACGGCCGCTCGTTGCTCGGAGTTGGCGCTGGCCAACATCATCACCGCGACTGGCACCCACGTGACCCTCTCTCCATCCATCTATCTATCTCTCATTCGATTTCTCTTTCTCTCTGTGGTAACAGCTGTTGTACGACGGTCTGCCGGTGGTCGGTTCGCGCGGTGTCTGCAGATGGACAGTATTTTTTTGCGGTGCCACTCCTCTGCACACCTACCCTCGATGAGCAGATGGACACAGGGGAGCTTATGTACGGCGCAGCTGGGGTCTGTCCATCATCGTCAATAAACTTCACCTCTGTGACGCGACCCCCGAGACGCGAGGCGGCAGATAAGGTTAAGCGATGCCGTTCGTACACGCCTACGTTCGTCGTCCAAGTTGAGTTAGCTTTCGAAGATGGACAAGAAGTGTGCGCGCAAAGCATATACTACCGCCCACTCAATAGTCTCCATATAGTCTCTCTCGCTTGCCAGCCGCGGGGAGGGGGGTCTATCTCTGTCTGCTCGTTTAGAGACGGCAGGCGTCACATTCGTTTCATCGAAAATGCCACCAGCGCCGAGTGCGTGGACGATGATGTAGGTGACTAACGAACTAACTATTATTGGCACTCTCGCGACGAGGTGCCACGGCCGACAACAACGATCACGGAGCCCACAGCGAAACAGTCGACAAGCATAGATGGGACGCGGCTAACGGAAGCCGATTTAGGATTCGCTTCCCCCCGGCGGCGTTCTACTATCGTTATAATTAAATGAATGCAATTTTTTTATCTGTTCAAAATATTCGCACAGAGTGGACCAGAGATCGGAGTCGTCAATTCGTAATTAATTGATGAGACAAAAATGCTTGTGGGATGGAAGCTTTGCTGGCGAGAACTCATATGGACCGGGTCAGTGTAGACGTCAGGAGGATACCATCGTAACGTGGTGGTAGGCCAACGTTGCGTATTTCACTCTCTCCGATCGACTACGACAAAACCCCTAATATGGCTATATTGTTCGACTTGTTGCATGGAACGGACAAGATGAATTTCGCAGCACGTAGATGTTGGCGGGGCGAAGGCTGAAGACGAGTGCCTCTGTTATCGACATCTCAACGCGGAGCCAACCACAATCTAGCCGCGTGCACGGGTGGCACGACACACAGACGGAAGCCCCTCTCGGGCTTTGTACCGGCCGTTGCGGTAGCGTCAGATTGACATCGGCGATTGCCTGTCAAGTAGAACGCCGCACCAGTAGGCGACTGCGAATCGCGCCCGCGGATTCTTCGACGGCAGGATCCATTGCTGTCCTTGCGTGCAGCACTGCGCGGCCCAGTGAAGACTCGCACAAAGGAGTTGTTCTCCTTGTCCTCCAGCCAGCTCCCCGTTAGATTCTGATGTTGGTCAACGAATAGACGAATCGCTGCTTCTTCGCTTGCGTTTTTCTCCGCCTTGCCTTTATGTCCAGCTATACCGTACCGCTCTAGCGGGCAGCAGGTATTGATCTCTCGCGGATTCACGTCGACGCTAAGACGACGGTAAGTGAGAAGGTGACGAGGCGCCTTTGCCGATGGAGAGATGCAGGCAAATCGAAGTAGGACGAGAGAAGGCTAAAAACGACAGGCAGAACAAGAGGAATGACGTCGGGTCCGACGATGCGGCGAGAAGAACCTAACGAAGTCGGTAGCTCGGAAAGCTGGCCACCCTTCCCGTTCCTGACAACTCGATTGGATGAAATCGGAGAGAATCAGAGAGCGAGAGAGAGGGGAAAACAGAAAGCCAGCCCCCGGCGGAATCTGACCGCTCCTTCCAAACGATGCCCAATGAAAAGAAGCGTTCGACAAAACAACGAACAACCAACCGAATCAAAACAACAACAACAACAACAACAACAACGACACCAACAACAACAGCAACAAACAACAACAACAATAACTACAGCAACAACGACAACATCGTTTTTCTACACTGCGTAACTAGGTTGCTCTGACCGTAGCCTAAAGTTACTCAAAACATGGGCGCCCAGAAAGGGTTATGGCGTTATAGTTATACTGGACAAGCTAGGATGCAATTAGCCTCATTCGGAATGAAACTAGATATAGTAACCATCAATTACTACGTTTTAGTAGGACACTCCCCCCATAGGGCTTAGTGACGAGGTTTCTCTGCACAGTCAAATAACATAGACCATGCAGAGAAACCTCGTCACTAACATCGATCGTAAGTTAGGTCAACTTAAAAACTTCCCCATCTAAGAAAGAGAGTTTCCCTTATAGCGGACGACTGTTTCACTCCATCACTGGCACCATCCAGTTGGGTGTCACTCATCAATGTTATCAAGCAATTCCCCTTTTTCAACATCGAGATAAAGAGAGCCGAATATCTAAGACGATTTAAAGCATCGTCGAATCTTTTGTTATGGAGAACAGACTGGGCTATCCCCGCGAGCGTTAAAGAGCAATGGCACACTGTCGTCGTTCAGAGCCTGTGAGTTACTTCTCGGCGCTGACTTTCGGGTTGGTCGACCACTTCGGAACGGGCTGTGTATATGGTGATGTCTTGGATAGTTCGCCCCTTTAGGATATGAACACGTAATATCAGTTGGTTGTGAACGTTATCTATCACACGGTCAAGCATAAAAAGACGCCCTTGGCATCAGTAGACACCTGTGAAGTGTGTGATACTTTTCCGCTCCGTAAGACTGGGCCCTTTTTCGGCTGTTGCTCTTGTTGTTTTAAGCGACTTTGAAATTGGAGCTTGCAATTTCCAATTGGATACAGACATCCAATAATGACAGATAATTATGTACTGGGTATATATATATATATATATATTATACATTCGTGTGTATTGCATAGATCTATATTTCCATTTCTCCTATATTGTGTCATTTTCCACATTGCACAAACGATATCTAGTTACGCTATTAACAACTTTTTTTTGTTTCCGACAATTTGTGATCCTCCAACTAAAATCCTCAGCCATAGATCGCCTGTTCACCCGTCAAGCCGGCGCGTTACCGCCGGTTTCTCTGTGTTATATCGATGTAGACATAATTCGCCTATTGTCTCTCAGCTCTCAAAACTTCTCTGACCGCGAGGTGATGATCCATTTTCGGTGATACTTCGACAGTTATTATAGTTATCAGCCTCTCACCTGAGCGTATTGTTAGAAGGCACTATTATATGACACACTCAGTGACATTCTCATATATAAGTTGGAGTACCAGGTCACTCCAGGTGCCTCTCTTCAGCTCAGGGTTGATTTCCATCAACAACCTTAATCCTATTTCTCCTTGTCGTTAATGTAGGTTATCTATTTTGTCCCTTGTGTCGAACAAGAGGGTATAGTCACTACTATCCACCAACATTATAGGCGTTTCTTCGTTTATGTTTATTTATAGGCACATTCGCGCTGCCTTCTAATTCGCTCTCAGAACGAAATCACCAATAGTGGACTTCCATCTGTCTTCAGCGTAACTACGTTTTTCGTGTCACTGAAATTGTGCCTGAAATTTATATTCAACATTTTACACCTCTCGCGAAATACCTCTAAATCTTGTTGTTTATCCATCAACGAACTGTGGGTGAGTTCTGCTTGTATTTTAATTCTAATTGGCTTCGTGTTTCGCTCATTGAGGCCGTTTTTGTCTTGTGATTAAGCATTGTATTTTGTTCCCCTTGATTACTACGATGCCGATTTCCAACTAATAACAACATAATTGATTAACACCTATCCAACTATGCTCATTGTTGGTAGATGATCTTGTCTAGTCCCATCAGGTACGGCTCACTTACACAAGCAACATCCAAATATACAATGTCCCCTATTACGCCGATGCCAAAAGCATTCCCAGCTTAGAACCCTGGACACTTCCACATCACTCATTTCCTCGTCCAACCACTATCATTATGGTCCGATTAGTTGGCCCTTCGGAATCGGGCTTGCCCTTATCTCTTTGACTTCCTCCCCTGTCGGCAACAGTTGCGATTTCTGTTCTATTCACCTATTGGTGTTTTTGCTCAAGCAGTCGACACTGTGCAGTCGGCAAGCCCCGTTATTCTATATCCTTCGTAGCGAGAACGTCCCCCACCGTTCAGGCCATGCTGTTCCCTTCGATAGACCCGTACTACGCTTCGCTCATTATATAATAGCTGCATCAGCAAGAGCTGCACGTCATCTTCCCCTTGGAACGACTGCACGGTCGTTCCAAGAGGAAGGCCGTCTCTGACTCATTTCTATTAACCGTCGAATAGACAGATTTCTTCGTTCTTCTGCGCCCGTGATCGGTCTTAGTCCATGCTGTTAACTGTATTCCGCGGTGTAACTGTCCGAATGCTACAACTCGATCGCAGAGAAAGATGTTCGCAGGATAAAGCGATTGAGTTTTCGTAAATAAAACAACTCGATCGAGCGCCATGCCATTTCACGAGGTTGGCCGTTGGCATTCAAAGGCGATACGTTCCGAGCGGATCACCACCCACGGATGGACATCTCTTCAGAACTATTCGAGTATAATCCGAATCCGTTTACCCTGAGAGCTACTTCCGTTCAGAACGTTCTGGGCGGAATTGTGCGCCTGATACACCGCATCGTAGCTATGCGGGCAATAACGATCCCTCTTCGTCCGCTGGCTGAAGCCATACAGCAGAGCAGGCACGAGACTTACATAAACCCTAACCCCTGAGAGGGCTACAAGTTTTGCGCGCCATTCCCTACCTACGTCGACGAGCAAGGTTGACTCATAGTTTCCGTGTGCGAAAAGCCGAAACGAGAAGCCTCTCCGAACGCGAACTGGTCTAGAACAACAATTCGTTCCCATGAAAGGTTTGCTATGATGGCCGTCCCGCGGCGAACTCGGAACGAAATGAAAACTTCATCACGTCCACGCGCCCCACCACTGAAGTAAGATCCTGCTCCGTCTTCATCGCCGTCCCCTTCACTTATCTTCGTGCTTTTTTCACAGGCTTCGCGCATCTTCGCTTTCTCCGGTTCGTTTATCTTGTTTTTTCATATGGACGTTCCGATGATGTGCTTGTGAGCTACACATGATGTGTGCTCGGCTGTGGGCATATCTCTCTCTCTCTCTCTCTCTACATATGTATGTATATGGTGTTAATCAACGGCCAGCCTGGGACCATGTATACACTTGAGTGCGAGTGTAGCACCGCGCGAGGATCTCGGATGTGGGTCCGCTGGCACATGCTGGCACGAGGAGGAATAGCCGTGGAGTCTGGAGGATTACCGCGACGACTGGGGTATTGTCAGGGGGTTGAGTGGTAGACGGGCCTGGAGCGAAGCGTGCCGTACTCAAGCCGACCCCCCGCGCGATCAAACCGAGCAGCGTTGACGGCCAACACGACCGTAAGGACCCACCCATAAGTGAATGAACAACGCCTGCCCTGGTTGGGGTGACTTATCGGTAACATAAATAATAAAAGTATTCCATCATCAACGGGTGGAACCCCGGCCCTGCTCAGCTTGCCCCAGCCCTGTCGGCCTGACTTCGTCGGTAACGGGTGCTCTGAGCCCTGTCGGCCTGACTTCTGCGGCCTGGCTCCTGATCCTGCTGCCGCTGCTAGGTCCATTGAGCCGTTTGGCGAGACAAGCCAAACGGGGGTTCGCGCGTTATGGTGAAGACGGCCAGCGGCAAACGCCCGAGCGTTATAGGGGGGCTGGGAATCGGCGGGAGGGGGGGGGGAATCCCATTGGCCAAATTGGTTCCCCGTGCAGGCAGGGTGGTGTTGGTGGAGGTGCAGAGCGAAAAGGCGAAGAACGACGCGGCCAAGACCACGGCTTGGGGCGGGCGAATTGGAACGAAACAAGGCGCGAGACGGAGAGGCCGCTACCACCGAGAAGAAGTCAAGACCCCTTCTTGACTTGTCTGTTTAGCCATTGCTGAGGCAGTTGTTACGTTTTGCTGGTGCGGCCGTGGCCGCCGCCGCCGCCGTAGCTGCTACCGTTCTTGCCGCGCTCTCAGCCCACGGCCGACGCTGCTCTCGGGGAAACGGAGAAAAATATGTCTTGAGGAGGACGGAAAGACCAGAGCTGTGTGGCAATGCTGACTCGACTCCTCTACATCCTCTCCTGGTGGATGGGCGACCGGGAGCTGTTGGGAAGCTGACCAGGAGCGCAGACGACAGGAGCGACTGGGAAGGCGGGACAGGATGGATGCCGAATCGAAGCTAAACCAGCTCCCTGGCGACGTGACCCGAGGCGATTGAGAGTGACATCCAAATAAGGTTACCACAACGAAACTGAATGGAGCGGTTATGATGCCATCAGAGCTAGCAAACAGCAGAAGGCTAACACCAAATTGTGCCGAGAGGTAAAATGAGTGATGCTTTGATGAAACGGGTGAATTTTGTAGAGCATAATCCGTATAGTAAACGTAATGGCTTATTGGTTTATTAAATGAACTGCATTTTTTAGAATGCTTAAGTTCTCTTATATGCGGGACTCGAACATGCACGCCTCGGGATTTTTACCGCCAGGGACTTAGCCGTCCAACCGCCACCGCGTAAAACGTAATACAAGCAAGTCAGCTACCGCTGTCCTAGATCGTCATGTTGATACTGAAGAATTCGCTAAGCGATACCGGGAAGGGTGGTGCTATTGAACATCGTCAACAGTTCCATAAGGGGGGGGTCATGGTGTTGGCATGCATTAGTATGCCAACAACCCCTTAAAAAAAAAAAAAGATCATCAGGTTGAGTCACATACATCAACCCTTGATTTATATATATATATATATGGAAATGTGAATAAAGCTGTGTTGAATTGAATACACAATGAGGAGGAAATAATGCCAATGAATAGAAACTCTTTCTTATATGTTATGTACGTCGCGTTTTTTGCCCATGTACCTACAAGGAGCTAATATCGTCTGGATAATTCTAAAAGTCTGCCTCTTAGCCGTTCTTAAAGGTATCGTAAAGGATCAATGGAGTTGCGATATACAACACCATGGTTTACATGAAATATAAGTTGCAGTCGCTCCATTTGTATATAGTAAGATAGACCAGGTCTATATCTACCGACCCTCAAGGCGTCTTTCTAGCTTCGTGTACGTGTTTACACCATGCGTACAATATTTATTTTCATTATTACTGCTATTTCTATTATTATCATCATCATTATTATTAGGAACGACAAGCACAAGGAGCCATTATCGTGCTTAGCCTACTTGCCCCTTCAGTCAATCATGCTCTGTCTCTGTGACGCCTGCGTCCTTAGCTCTGAACGTAACTATGATATACTGCCTTGCCGCTCGGTTATTTCACTGTAACGTTAGTCGAACGCAGCGGCAGTAGCGGCATCGGAGGCAATCACGTCTAGTTGAAACATCGAGGTATATCAAGGCTCCGACAAAAACCCTTCCCAGCACCGTCGCCAGACGCCCCCAGGCTTCGACGTCCCAATCACCGTTACAGTAGAAGCGACGCTCAAGTAGTAGGAAAAAAACTCCGACGCAGGGGAACCGAGCACAGATCGGACAGCAGAGATAACGTGGTAGTTGGTCAGAAGATAGAGATACGCCATTCTCCTCGCCCATGTTCTCTCTCTCGCTCTCTCTCTCGTTGGCTTGGTCTCTTTTTCATGCAGTTCTACCCTCTTTTAGGAAGGGCTATTGTCGGCCGGCGTACGCGTCGAACCTCAACGGGTTGTTGTTCTGCTTGCCAGGACAGAGGCGTCTGCCAGCAGAAGATCCTTCCTGCGGCAAGAATCGTCCTTCTTTTTACCTCCGAGGCGTAGACACGCAACACGAACGTTAGGGGGAGAGACAGAGAGAGAGAGAGAGACCCATAGAGGAGAGTGGTACGACGAGCGGGTAAGCAGGTAAACAGTGTAGGAAGAAAAGAAAGATCAGAATGAGACGCCCAGGTCGACGCTAGCAGAGACTGCAGCCACTGGATATTGTGCTTGTGCTTCTTAGTTGCTGATGCTGTTGCTGGTCGATGGCGGCGGCGGCGGCTTCCCTCGTGCAGCAGGCCGATGGGAGAGTGAGAAGGGTGTGCAAGTGGTAAGTCCTCCTCGAGGCGTGCGTGAACCATGAGGCTGGGACTGCCAACAGGAGCAGCCAACGGGAGACGGAGTAGGCTGCAACTCGCTCCACTGATTGGGCCTCCTTGCTTGATAGTCTGCCAGCCAGCGGCTGACAAAGCTAAAACACACGATAGGAGTGAAGCCCCTGTTGAACTGGTAGCTGAACAGGCGGTGAACTGATGCCGGAGGTGTCCGGGCGAGAATTTTGCCTCGCCACCTTCGCTCCATCTCAGCGGTTCGCTATTGTTGGACCGGGGCATGGAGAGTCTCGCCTTTTGGCTCCTATTCGTTGGACTTTTTCGTATCGGCTCGTTGTACGATGACAGTGGAACCAACCCGCGAACTCTCAGTCCCACTTGCGGGTGCTGCCCTTCGGTATCACACTGAAGATGGATACCATAGTGTGTTCACTTATGCGAACAGTATGAAAGAAATGTCGTATATATTATACTACAAAGGGAACACAGAGCCATGCGTAATAGAGAGATATCCCATACAGCTGAATATAGTAATGTATTAATTTTGTCCCTTGCAAAATAGCAGGTCATCGCACGTCATTTGTAAATGGGAATATTAACAAAATTCTAGCTCACGCAGAGTTGATGAACAGCATATTGGTAACAGAATGAAGATGCATCGTCGACGATATCACGATATGAAAATCTCAACTTTGACTGTGCGATTGCAGAAAAGAGTTCGTCCCACCAAGACTAAAGTATCTCGGAACGCCTTAAACTTGGTATTTTTTTTGCTAAAATTAGTCGATTACGCTTAAAGCTGCCCCTCAGATTACGCTCGTGTGATATTCCAATCGTGGTCTCAAGTGAAGTACATCTGACGACATATTCCCCATTTCTCTGGCCACGTTTTGAACGTTATAGTTTACACGGGCAAGCACGTCCATGCGTTATGGTGGCCTTCGCCTTCGGTCATCAGCTACCACTGATGTGTAATAGCTCTCGATGAAACGGCTCCTTCGACTCATCTCGACCAGCCTCCTAATTCTCTTCGTCACTTGGTGCCCACATTGGCCGAACGGCGATCGGCTGTTGATAGCAAATGAGAGGTGTTCATTTCTTCAGGGTTCGCGGAGACGTGGCTAGACTCGAGGCCCTCCGTCCAGCTTCTTGCTCGATGCACGATGACGATCGGTAAGTAATTGGGGTGCGATGCCAGGTCGCAGCGAAAGAGGTCGATACCATTAGTAGTAGCAGTCGTAGTGGCGAGAGTGCCCCCATAGGAAGCTCCATGAGAGTAGGTTAGGCGAACGTGGGAACGGCACATAGGCGAAGAGTCCGCTAACCCCGCTGGCGCATACCCTTGCCGAGCTGACGACCATTGCTGAGGACTCGAGAGTGTCGGCAAATCTACCCATTTCGACTCGCGACTTCCCGAATGCCGCCGCCGTCGCTGCTGCCAACGTTCTCTTAACCCAACACGGCTGGCACGAGAAAGCTCGCCCAGACCTCCACCCCCCCCCGCGGCCTTCCGAACCAATCACCGACACCGCTGCTGCTGCTGCTGCTGCTGAAGAACCGGCCAACGATATCGAATGGCGGTTTTGCACTGGGTACCCCTGCACCCAGCTCGCTCCGCTTCGTCCGACTAGCATCGCTCTTCCTCGAGGCGTCGACGGGCGATCTGCCACGCCGTGCCACGCCGTGCCAGTGATCTGCAGGAGCTGCCAGTGAGCTGCCGTTGCCGTCCGCTCGCACTGCGGCAGCTACCCCCGAGTGGCCTGCCCAGGGGAGTCTCTGCTGTTGCAGCGGTGGTGGCCCATGGCCCGGATGTTGAAAGGAGAGGGAGAGCGATAGACACTGAGAGTAGGGACGAGAGGGACGTTCGGACGCGTGCTGTAGCAGCAGTAGTGGTAATTTTGTTTTTAGAGCCAAATTGCTCAATGACTGGGAAACGAAATCGCTGGGGGTACGGTTCTGCCTACCCCCCAAGCTCATGTTCTCTCACTGGCGTTTCCCGACAGCGGCCACAGAGGCACTTGTGGTATTCCCGCAGCGGGCTCGGCAACTCGACACGGAGTCCCAGTCTTTTGGTCCACAACGATCGGTGGCTACCCCCGGAGCCACTGCCGACCGGCGGTTACCACCAGAGAAACGATTAGCCCGCGAATGAACATCGAGCAGCAGCAGCAGCAGCCGTAGCAGCGGCCAGCATGCGGCCACTGGTTGTCTCAGCTCGAAACGAGCAAAAGAGAGACTGAGTGAACTTCTGTCCGGCTCGGGTTTGCTTTGCTTCGTTTAGGGCACGGCTCGTAAGCCATAGCACATATCAACGCCGAACCAACAGCTCCTAGCCCTCTCATGCACATAGTGTCGTGCAGATTTGTCTTGTGGCATACGCAAGACGGCGGGGTCAAGGCGCGGGACCATAGCCGTGGAGTCGCGGAGTCGATTGAAATTGACTCTTCCCAGTGCAGACCGCGCGTATCAAGGCAGGAAGAAATCAAGGGAGCGAGAGATCATTCGTGTAGGCTCGATTTGAAATTCACTTCCGAGATGTATTCCCACCAACACCGTCTTCACTTAAACGGAAATGTAGTTCAGAGGGGAGCAGTTATCAAGCATACTACGAGGAATACGGGCAATATCGAGATCGACGATACGCTTCGTCGCCTTGTTACGCCATCCTTCGACCAAGTTATGTCAAACGACTGATTTACGTTATGTACCGTAAGTCATATTCTTTTGTACTAATATATGCCATCCAATGTCACAGATGACAACCATATCCATGAATATACTTTAAGTGACATATAAGAGAACTTGAGCATTGAAAACCTGCAGTTCCTTTAATAAACCAATACAAGCATTACTTTTATCACCTTTTACCATTGATCAAAGGCATGACCTTGAAGGTAACGAATAGTCAACCACTGCGAGATCTCTGTTTAACTACGAGTAGGCCGACAATGTTTTCCATTTCATAGGCTACACGGGGTAACGCAACACTCAAAACAGCAGAGTGGTACTGCGACGACAAACGGGGGCGTGGGGCTATTGTATACAGTTCGTTTTTTTAAATAAATCTTCCCGGCTAACTTGCAGCCAACATTTCACGTCCACGGTATCGCTTTAGGCGCTGTCTCATCGTATACAGCTTAGAATAACTGTACCGTCGAACTCGGCCGCTAAGAAAGACATCATTTGTGGTCTCGCTTCACATCATTACGCAGTGATGTACTAGATACTACATATTCTCTTGGTAAACAGTTAGAACGAAGTTCGTAATATAAGTTGTTACTGCTGAGTAAAGCTGATCTGATCTCATCAACACACGCAACGAATCTGCATCAGCTAACACTGATCAGCCGGGCTCGTTTGAGAGATGTTTAAAAGTGTCAAACCCGAACGTCACAGCCTTTGAGCTCATGATTTGGTACTTGCATTGCAGGGGGTACTATGCGCCATATAATGATAGCCCTAATGATGATTCCATCCAATATCAGAATATATTCAAGGATTTGTGAACACGTGTCATTATTTAGTTTCAGTTCATCTACGTTCTGGAGATTTTCAAGCGATCCAGTGTTTCTTATAGCAGGACTTACCTCGCCGACCTTAGAATCGACCTCCGTAACAGTCTTTAACACACTCCCCCGTTCAGCCTCTCGTACTAGACCCCGCCTGGGTGCTAACCGCCTGACCCAGACCGTACAAATCTCTCTCGAGCCACCTGACAAGTTCCCAGCTCGATACACTCCAGCGGGTAATGGTATGGAAGCAAACCTGCTTAGTCGAGCAGTTGAACCTCGATGACGACAGAGAACGGGACAGAACGAGCGCCAAATGACTTCGTTTTTCCGGTCCTCAACAAATGAAAGGTAAATTGCACGAAAAAGGAAATGAAACAGATATGCATCGAAAGCTGACAGCATGCTGAATTTCTTTTATTGATAGGCTACTCTCTCTCCTCTATTCCCTGTTGCCGACGGCCGGAACACTTCCTATGTATAATATTTAGACGCGTTCGCTATGTGTGAGAGTCATGATAAAGAAAACATAATCGAGGAGGTTAAAAATGCTTCAGATGATGTCCGTAGTGCTTGTCACCGAAGTCTCGTCATTGCTGGCAACGAGCATCCAGAAGGGCGGAAGGCAGAGAAAAAACGCTCGATTATTTGAGTTCGCTGAACACTGGACCCTGCTCAACCCGTACTGCTACCACGTAACCGACATTTCCGCGTTTCGAGTGGTGTCGCTGTCCAAGAGCATCCTCAGCCTTCGAGAGGGTTTAGCCTAATTTTCGTGTATCGTCGAACTTCTTCCGTGAGCGTCTTCGGGTCGCTCTCGTTATTTCCTTAGCTCTCCGTCCGAGGTTCTACCTATCGACTCTAAGTTGATAGCTGCTGACGCCGCGTCTTCAAGTTAAAGCAATAAAGACAGCGACCATGTGATGGGAGGTGTGGAAGTCGTTTCTGTAGCTGTGGCCGCGGTTGTGTTCGTTCGAGGCAAGGCGCACCATTGAGCTGTATGGGTGTAGCACGACTGGTGGACATTGAGACACTTGCTGTACCTCCCCACCACCTCGCCCTATAGCGGTGTCCCCCAAAACAGGGGGGCTTTGCACCTATCGCCTCGACTCGGTCCTAGGTCTCTCAACCGGCGTCTCGCATGCGGCTACTTTCGGGACAGCCCGGCCTGCGTCGTCGTCCGGAATACTAAAAGGAATGACATCAACTCCTGCTCCTAAGAAGTATGGTACACCACGCTACCACCACACTAGCGGCTGGCCTATAGGAATGAACCGGGCAGGACACAGGGGATCCAAGGGGAGCGGCCTACGAGACGAGGGCGCAAAGCTGCTACATTTTTTTCTCCCCAGCTGGCTGTCATCGCCGCCCAGGGTCGGCCACCACGAAGACCGGACTGAAGCAATGACGAAGGGGAGGCGAGTCTGTCGACGCTGCCCTATCCGAATCATGTAGGCCTTGGGATAGTGTCAATAACGTTCGAGGTCTCTGGGGCTTGAGGGGCTATTTGGAATAGCCATGCCCGCCTAGTAGCTAGTATCGTGCTCGGCAACATTATCCCAACGTGGGGTTACTTCGCGAGGCGAAGTTGAAGTTCTGCGGCGAGACAGACGTTTGTCCTGTATATTGTGTCCTGCGATCGACTAGGACTTGCGGAAAATCTCCCGGAAACGATAATAAAGAATATCCCGCCATCGTTTCGCGCGGATAGTCGCTACGGATCGCGGTCATAGCTAGAAGCACCTTCACACGACGAGGTGCATTCGAGTGTTGATGAATTAGGTTTAATGTGATGCCGAGCAGTTCATGATAGATTAGGATTAGGGATCAGATGAAATCTCTTCCGCCTCTGGCAGGGTTCGGTACCTTGGGGTTGGCTGGCGGCCTGAAGCGCGATGAAAATTCGAAGCCACATAAATTTAAGTCAGAACGAAAACGTAGCGGAGGTGGCATGCGATCGGCTCGGCAAAAAAATATTGGGTGGACGTCCCGCGGCGAGGATAGACCTCATATGCGACTTTCAAACACTCAATGGATTTTCTTCAGCGACGATCGACTTGAAAAACTCGCCCGCGTTCATTCGAACGATGGAACAGCAAGGTAATTTTCGCTGTGTAAAAATAGCACGCACTAAAAAATATGAAATATCTAGAGCGTACCTAAGATTGTACCTAAGACTATAAATGAGGTAAAGGTAAAGGTTTAATGGTTTATTGCAGGAGCTGCAATTTTACAATGCTTAAGCCCTCTTTTATGTCACACGGCAGGGCTCGAAATAAAAACAACAAAAAACTTATTGTTATACCATATTGTTCGGGCATCATAATTGAACAGATAAGCGATAGCTAATCTCGCGTTGATCACGAGCAAATGCATCACAAACACATCGAACGAAACCCTGCCCCACTTCAGCGTTCGATCCAATCGACTTCTGATTAACGATTCGACACGTACGCCGCAGCAATATCAAATATAGTGGACAAGCCCAAAAACAAATCACAATAGAAGACTATCACCACAAGGGCTACATGTTTCTATATCGCCGACCGCCTTCGATTCGCCGTTGTTGTTGTTCTTGTTGTTGTTGTGCTTTTGCTGTCCCACAAAAATGTTTCACCTCTCTCTTGATCGTCTTCTTCGCCTATCTCCCCTTTACTTGTCGGCCTCTTGCTGTTTGTAAGCCTATGGCAGAAAGCGCAGGCCAGAGCGGGCCAGCCCGACTCGGCCTGAGCCGCAATGCTTATCTATTGCGATGCTTCGCGCGCATCTTTAGCCCTCATGCTCGTCGTCGTCGTCGTTCTGCTCTCGCTCCTCCTTCTTGATTCTTCATTGTCCTGCCTCCAGCCCATTGTCTCGGACGGTAGCGCTGGTTCTCCAAACCCTCACACCCACACAGCCCCGATCTCGCCTCCTGGGCTGACTCTACTGCCGGCGCCACCGTCCCCCTGTTTATTTCCTTCATCTTCTCGTTCTTTACCCGCATCGCCGCTCTATCCCCCCCGTCCGAGCTCACCTCATCCGAGCCCAAACCCCGGGCTCTCCGCCTGTGCTCTTGCCTCTTAACTTTCCCGCTAATCCCCGTCGTTATGACCGCCTCGGCAATGCCCACAACCCACCCAAAGGCGCAGCCCGCACCCACATCGTCTACCGGCGACCCAGTCTCACGCGCAACGCGGGGCTTCATTGCGGCACCGAGGACACGGCCAATCGTGAACGTGTATGAGTGTGTCTGGGTCAGACAGACCTGTCGTGTGTGTCTCTCGTCCAGCGAAGATGTCCCCCTACCGCATGTGGCGTTATCCTTTTGCGGCTCAAGGTGCCACTACGCCCAACTCTCCCGCTTATTCCTCCCGCTCTATCCCTCTCCACGAGCCAGCCGTCCGCCATCCTAATGTGTACGTCGGCCATCGGAAGCGTCTGTCAGTCACTTTGCGACGAAATTCTACGAGCATACGATATTTATACAATATATCTATATCTCCGTATCGAATTCGTTGATCCTTCCGAAGTTGGCTTCCTACCGCATCCTTCCACCTATCCATCCATGCGTTCTATACTTCCGTGGCATCAGCGTCTCCGGTTGGCGGTCGAGCGCACGGAAGCCCCCGGGGTCCGTGAGTCCCTGCCCTGTCTAGTAATAATACTTATATATCCCGGTGGATGCCCCACTGAATAAGCGAGTAAGCTCGCCGTTGTGGTCGCTCTGCTTCGCTGCGATAGCCATTTTGGCAGTCGTCTCTTGGTGGACACCGCTTCAGCAGTTTTATTTTCCCTTGTACCTATCGTTAAGCGATAGTGTCATACGCTCTGTTGTCGTGTTGTTATCCTTCGGGAATGCGGAAGGAGGCGACCTGTTGGAACAGCAGGCAAGGGCAAAGCCGTGTTGCCCAATGTTGTTCTGACCCGACCCGATGTCCAAAAGCGAGCGAACGACCCCGCGGCCAAGGGACTAACCCCGTCGTTCTGATGCTGCCGCTGGTCTGGCTCTGTGATCTGGTGATCTTGATCTGTATTCTGTCGAGGCAGCTTCTAGTTGGCTGCCTAGGCCTCCTTTGCCGTTAGCCAACTCTGTGTACAATAGCCGAACAGTATGGGCCGTGCTAAGTGGCTCGTCCCCATAACAACGTATATCGGGGTTGCCCTCATGGATTCTCCTATCTTCTTATCCAATAATGCCGGCGATCCGTCTTGGAGACTAGCCTTGTCCGCATTTGCGTAGCTTTGAACATCCCTTCAGCTGATCGTAGCTATTGCGAGGCCGACATTCGGACGGGCGGCCCACTGCCGGCAAACAGATGGTAAAAAGCCAAACGAGTTGCAACGAATACCAGGTTGTCCGTGGATCCAATGATTTCAAGGGATGTTGAACAACAAAACCTCAAAAGGTCGCGGGGGATTGCGCTTTGGTAAGAGTTATTGAGGCGCGTACCAACTATTATCAACCAGCGGATATGAATTGCTTATTAACGACTGTTATTATTTACTATGTTTATTACAATTTGTGTGATTAATCTATAGCACTCATACTTAGGGCCTTATGAAACTGGTGCTGCGTGAAAGAAATGATCGATACTTCGTTCTGCGTTAAATATCTAAGCTTTATTACAGTGGTGTTTGCGAGGTGGCCTGGGCTACTAGGCCCTTGAATGTGGAATGCGAGAGGCAAGGAACCCTTGAGGTTTGAGCCTTGTGAAATGACATATTCATCTCATTGAGGAGGAGTACTTAAACAAAATTAAACCCAAGGGGCCGTGCATGGGTCAGGCGGGGACATTGTATTTACTTCGTACAAGGAATATACGCCCAAAACAGACTCGCAGTGACGCCATTCTAATTTTGTAGATCAGAATTTTTCGTTTTCATCGGCCTCGAGAAAGAAACCTTCAGTCGGTTATTCTTCCCTTGCTATACAACGACACCTTCTGAGGACTAGGGAAACCATCGATACGTAGCATTTAGTAAGCGTAAACGTTTAAGCACCAATTCTCTCGAATTTTTTAATATAAGAAAACTGGCTGGTAGACCACAAAGAAACCCAAAATTCTACGGGCTTCCGACGAGTTGAGCACACGACGCAGCGTACATACAGCATATTCGAATAGTGTCAGGTATTTATATTACACTCAATCGCAGAACGTCGTCACATGATATTTGGTGATTAGTTATCTGCGCTTTGACCTCTGTTGATTCCTTTTAATACGGGCCTCTACTCGCCAGCCGACAGTGCATCGAAGCACGAAGGCCATGTCATTCTAGGCGCGAGATGAAAGGCCACTAGGATGATGGTAAGATCATTTATGATAGCTTTTTTTTTAGTGCTAGTTTTTCCGTGGGACTTTTTTGCATTGCCATGGTAAGTCGATTTATTGTACGTCGACGCGTTACAACCGAACCCCTCCGCTGGACGCTCAACACGTTGCCACTCAAACAGCAACAACAGGAGCATCAGTCGGCTGCAACTCAGCAGCGACGTCGAAGTAGCCTCCTGCGCAAGCTAGGTCAGGGCTTCGAATGCTTCAAACTACTTCACAATCGGATTTGTCCATGCGAAAAGCCAGTACGTGTCACTATGAGTGTGTGTGTGTCTGTGTACGAGCCTGTGGGTGTACGTTGCTTTGCACTCGACGCCTACTCCGGTGCACGGTAAGATGCTCCTTGCACTTAGTGGTGGACGCCATAAGTACCGGGCAAATCTCTAAATCCTATCCCACCCACGTCGGCACTATAGCGCCCGCCACGCTATCCCGTCTTCGGATGTTCCTGGGCGCCCCAGTAGCGATGTGCGTTGTCTGTGTCACTGTGGACATTTATAGTTTGTGTCTTATATTTCACGTCCCCGATCCTCTCTTGGCTCCTCTCATTGTGTGATGATTTGTTCGCGAACCCGTCATAATGATTCGCACTGAGAACGTATGGAGACATTGTAGTACATTGATGCACTGTGGGGACGACCTTACATCCCTCTATAATTGTTGGAAGGATCTCGTTCCAGGTCTCGGGTCCACCCGCGTTTTCGTTTGCGCCAGCATGGCTATTATGCCAACCAGGCAATAAAATGGCTGCGCAAATTATTCTGTGATTAGACAATACTATTGTACTACACAATAGCTCGCCGAATCTCTCCACCAGGAAATACCACGCGGGACCAGGAGTTCATCATGCTGGGGGCTTCGTGACCGTTTCAGCCAATTGTAGAAAACATGGGGGTGTCTGGTCGTACAGGGAAGGCCGGTGTGTTCGAGGCCCGTCTCCTAAACTAGTGTCACTGTTGCTACTGCTGCCATTCAGCCATCGTCATCAGACTCCACTGTATCGCCAACTGGAGTGCCTCACCTTTCATTACCTGTGTATAGCCTGTGCATTCTATCATATAACAACACAGAATAATCATATCAATTCGACTTGTATTCATCAGCAGGCCAACTACAACAGCACTCCCCCAACTACAACTGTCGTCTAACCTATCTACTGGTTATTTAAAGTCTGGCCCTAGACTGCTCGACTACGTGACCCCCCCCCTCGTGCCCGTTTATTACGTGCCACCTGAATCATTTCCTCTTCCCTTAGATATTCGCAGGTTCTGCATTGCTTGGCACACTCATCTGCCAATACCATCGCCATCCTCAATGTCAACGCCCATCCACTTGCTACCCACAGGCAGGGCCGTCTCCCAGCCGAGTTGGCCCTGCAGCCGAGCTTTTCCCCTGACGATTGTCACATAGCAAAAGTGCATAAATTTACACCTGAAATTGGTCGTCGCCTCGTCGACACGGTTGTCGTTCAAAGTACGACATCCTGCTAGCTACACGAGCTATGCCGAGCAGGCGTTCGTGGCCGGGGATACTGCGCGCGCGAAAGAAAAAGAGAGAGAGAGAGAGAGGAAAAGTAGAACATCGAGAACGAAAAAACCAGGCGACAAAGACAGGCATAAGAAAAGACGCATGAGTGGGAAGGACACGACAGTAACGGCATCGATTGTGGCCAAAGGCCAAAAGGAGGCCGCCGCGGGGGAGGCCGGGGGAGCGGTGAACGCAAGCGAAATATGCACCCGGGAGGGTTGAAGTCTCCGAGGTGTTCACTGAGAGGAGTGAAATTCATTGCGAAGATAACGCCGCCGAAGCGTCGGCGGTTTGGGGTGACCTACAGCTCGGGCGGAGACCGGTTCGCATCGGGAGACTGCGTTCGTATGGGTATGTCTGTGTAGTCGGTGGAGGCGTCCGGTGGTTCGGTCGGCCGCGGGCCAACTCTTTACGTACGACCGAAGTCCGGCTGGGCTTTTTCGACTCGTGATGTCCGGCAAAAGAAGAAAAAAAAAGAGACGGAGTCTATAGCAGAGAGCGAAGACGAACGCATCTCTCCACCGTCCATCCTGTTCAGGTATCTTCTATCAGGCGACTACATTCGTTACACCCGCTGCACTGGCATCACGGCGACGACACAGAACGCGTCGATCTGCTGCCGATTTTGCCTGAAGCCAGCTGGAGGCCAATTGAAATTCCTGGGGCAACGTCGCTCGAGAAGGTGGGGTCAACGATATAAGCGGGGGACTTGGCAGCAGCACCGCACAGAAGAACGCTTAGGAAGCGAACAGCGGTGCAGAAAGGACGACGACCCGCTGGAGGGTGACTATTTGGCCTCCCCAGGACCAATTCCTCCCCTATCTAGGACTAAACACTAGAGGACAAACCCTGCCGGGGCAGTGGCCAGGACAAACCTACATGAACGTAGGGACAGCAAAATGTTCGGAAGGCAATAAATGGCAAACAGCATCCTATGCTTGCGTGCGCTTCTGACTGTCCATACGTGTACAGACATATAGAAACATACAATACGATATAACGCGTCTGTAACAATAGACAGTTGTACTATTCCAAGCCAGGGTTTACAAACGACTTGCTGCCGAACCGAGGACTCACCTTAGCTACGACCCACTGTTTTGTCTCAGTTTCCGTGTTCGAATAAGAGCACCCTCGGTGTCATCTTCCATGAGTGAGGCCCGCGCAATAGAAGAGCACTAAATCTGCTGATGGTGGCCCGCCACACGCAGCGATACGCTTAAACGGCAGAGAGGCGAAAGTCGTCCAAGAAAAAAACCATCTCATTCATTCGGATCAGAACGCGAACATTGCGATGCAGCCAGTGCAGCTATTGCAATACATGCTACTCCGATACGGGGAAGGTTCGGTAGGAAGCGTTGGTAGGCATACTTGTACACATGTATGTTGCGTTATGTTGAACAAAAAATAGCAGGTGCAACGAGACCAATGTCGGCCCGATGGCGATAGCACCGCGAAGCACTTGGGACTGTCACGGAAAATAACTGATCGAGGAAGTTGAGCTGGGGTGCGCCGCCAACTGTGGAAAGCAGAATCAGTGTTCGCCGCTCTTGTGGGGGGGGCAACAAATAAGCAACAAATAAGGCCAGCGGGAACCTGCGATGGAAGCTCGCAATTACACATCGTTTCCAATCGGCTGTTTGTGTTATGCTTCTTGTGCTCGCGTGGATCAACTTCAACACACCATTCGTATGATACAAATACATGGACGTAGTTAGGAAAGTTCAACTTTCAAAGTATGTCTTAGATTCGAGCAGATTGATAACAAGATGATGATTAGAGTTTGATATGCACGATGCTGAATGCGCACATTACAAGACAATTTTATGGCAACAATCAAAGCGACGGTCATAAGTTCAATATGAAATTATTCTATTGCGGTTATTGGAATCATTAATTACCACCAACTCCACGATTCGAACGAAAGGTCTGCTAATTTGATCACCCACAAGTGCCCTTTATACACGGCGCCATTCTGACATACAGCTCAAAACTGCAGCTTCGCGGCCTTAACGATTAAACGGACGATCGTTTTAGTTGACATGTTGAGGGATTGTCCCGGTATTCGACGTTTCAAACGTCACCGTTCAGCGCTCACGTATCGGGGTTCTAGGAAATCCGCCTTAAAGTTACACATGGCTTGATTATTTACGCTTCGTTTTCTGTAATTCACAACTTAAAATGCGAATAAGTATACTCCAACCACTCCTGCATGCACAGGAAGTCCTGCGTATTTCTCTTCTGTCTTGCCCGTCATTATTGGGCAATCGAACACGCTCCACCCTCCCCCTTTAAAGTTAGCGTTTCTTGAGATCTACGGAATGAGAGGCGTTGATATATCAGTCAAATGGAACTCAGCACGATTGACACGAAGCTCTGAAAGGCGACCATTTAGTTGCCAGTGGAGGCAGCGAACATCAGCCGTCCAGTGTCGTCGAGATCGTCTCGAAGGCAGCACTTCTTCTCTTTCTGCGACGTCTAGCCAGCACCCCCCCCACCTACGCCTACTCATCATGGATTTCAACATTATTTTAGCCTGTTGCAGCCCATCGCTTACAGCTACCTCGAAGCGTATCTCAGTAGATCTCCCGCTCTATGTGTGCCTTCAGGGATGCTGAGCGTCCATTGAAGCTTGTTATTGTCTTAAGTATTTTGATTGGATAACCCCCTCTGCCCCTAACAGGCTTGAGTCCTGTATTGATGCTAGCCAATCGTCCATAGTCCTCCCACCAGAGCTATCCGTTTCTTCATTCGTCCGTTCGTTTTTGTGACCGATGAGAGGAAAATCCTGCCTGATGTTAGCTAACGCCCACCCCCGAACTCATACGACGGCTCCCTTCTACTTGCCAGGAACAGACGACTGGCAAATCGCAAGCTTGGCACTCACGAAATCCACCAGCGGCCTGGTGGCCCATCCGTAGAGTTCCGCGATACGCTCCGCTCCGGAACTGCGGGCTGGCTTGATATTGGAACAAACGACGCTGGAGTCTTCGCTGATTTCGCTCTGTCTCTCTCTCACTAGCTCCGTCTCTCTCGGACGACTTCAAATCCCCAACGGCTCCTCGGCGAGTTCTTCGAGCCCGGTGCATTCTGCCCCCTCAGTTTCTCCCATTCCGACTTCACCATGCCACCCCACCATGGCACACCCGACGTCGTCCAGTGTCCAGGCTACTTCCTTTGTTTGATGACAGAAGTCCCTCGGCCAGCCGATCTATCCGACCGTAAACTTATAATGCGAGACCCATCTTCACGTGACGAACAGCACTAAGGTGATAGCTACACGCAAGCAACGGCCTACGAAGCAGGAAAAGGGCAAGGTAACTATTGCAAGGCATGCAAAAGTGCGGACAGACACGCGGGTGCAAGGCACGTACGTTACCACGTTCGGACTCAGAACGATTGTCACAACCACGTGCGATAGTTACCACTATGGGAACGTGGGAGGTGCGCCACAAAATGCAGCATTCGTTTGTGAACACCAATCGTGTTCCTGGGTCCGTCTTACTCCGTTTCAATCGGGTCTATAGAGACTCTGACAAGGCCGCAAATGTCTATAGATATATGTATTATACTTGACATCGCATTGTACACCGATTTGCTCGCACATTTGTTAATAACCTTCAGCGAACATATGATATCTTGGTGCTACATCTCATGCTTATTACCTACTGTGCTATTATACAAAGGGAAAGCTCAGACCTAACGAACTAAGGTTAACGGTTGCTTGCGTCTGGTCTTGCATTAGTTGCTGCCCCTTATGGATCATAGATCTCTACCCACTTGCGCCAACTTGGGTTCCAGCTTGTTTTGCCTTGTTGTGCCACTGCTGTGGGCCCGGATCAGAGCCTCAGAGTCTCGTGCTGTCCTCTGCAACGCGAATGACGTATGCACCAGTCGTCTTATCCACTTTGGCATGTTTGCCGATCGTTAGCTAGCAAAATACTCGATCCCCTGTATCTCCCTCTCTCAGGTCTCCCGCCTTCACAGGCAGCAGTTGCGGCCCTTTTTCTGAACGTTCGAGTCCTATGCCTCGTCGTGCTTACTTGCACTCTTCGACTGCGGCCACCGTACACCAGCTCAAGTCTTCGTACAGGCAAGCCTAATTCGATTCGTAGCTTGTCTACCCACAACACGTATATCTAATAGACGGCACGAGTGAAGTGAAATATCGTTTTTGGCTGAAGAAACACTCTCATATACTTGCAGCCCCCGTGGAGGAAACTGTCACAAAGTGGGTATATGTCTTATACCAATAAGAAGTGCGGTGCTGCGGCCCCCAAAACAAAAATATAAAAACAAGCGAAAAAACATCTCTCTCTTACGACGTAGATTAGACTTTAGTTAATTACCTAACTATGTATGGGTATTATTTTCTATCTGCAAGGTATACATATAAGTTGTCACAACTTCATGTTAATTGCTCATCTTTGGTGTTGTGTTTGCATCAGCGGAGTAAGCGGCTCACGTCCACATGCAGAGGTTCCAATTCGTCGTCTTTGTACCCCGAACAGAAATGGATCCCTTTCGGGATCCATCAGCTTCAACGATACTCGAACATACAATGCATGAGAAAAACGGCATCAGAGCAAAGATAGATCTCCTGTCGGAGGCTTCATCCCAGAGGCTGCAGCTGTTGCTCTTAAGACGATTTATATCGCTGTCTGGGCTTCTGCGTTCCCTCGATTCTGTCTTTTGATCACAGTCAATAACTCGCCTTCAGCGTTGTCCATCCTTCCGCGACGTTCTGGCGTACGCTTTTCCAAGACTAACCACCAGCTAACCTTCGAAATGAAGTGTGTACTATCGTACCTAGTATCGAACTCTAAGCACCTAGGCACCTTGAGGTGTCCGAACGATGCGCGCGCTATCTTTTGCTCGAAACGTTCTCGATCACACTGTCCTCCTCCGCCTCCGTCGGTTCTGGTGCTCTTTCGACCTGCACTGTGGTTGGGCGAGCTGGTAGAACACGTGCGTTTTTAAGACGGGCCTTTAAGAGCTTACGGAATACCAAGCCAAATGTTAGCACCCCTCGAAGCCGCAAAAGCTCCGATGGCCCCCCTCCATAGAACGTAATTCAGCCGCATCCGCGAACTGTTGGCCGGAGTGGCTAGGTTCACATTGACAGGGATCGATTGAGTGCGCGCGAGGACGGCCACCACAAATCGACACGTGCTCTACAACCGAATCCATGATGGGGAGGTGCTGCACAGCTTTGAGTCCGTAGTAGTACAACAGTAAGTAGTATAGAAGCTGGCTCTCATATGGCAAAACACAGTGCCTCTCGCACCTTCTCTCTGTCGCTTTCTCACCAGCCTCAAATACCTGCTCGTGACCCTGTCGTCTGTCGGGAGCAGCCAACATCCGTCGACAGAATACCAAGTGGCATGCTGTATAGCTGCGCTGCTCGGCGCCTACCCATGTAGCTTGGAGGAATAAGCCTCGATAGAGAAGGATAGAGAGTGCGGGAGAGGCGGGGGTATCCGCCATGTACCCGTATTTGCGAGCAGAATACCTTGTTGGAGTACTATGCCGCTTGAGGCGGGGGAAGAGGCGAGCCTCCTACAGATAGGCTCGCACGACGTCGTTCTTGCAATTTGCGCAATGCGCGATGCCTGATAATAGGCGGAATAGATTAATAGACAGAACATGTATTATAGGATTACGGTGTCACCGATAACGGCGGGTTAGGCTAGGTTAGGTTAGGGCGCAAACGTGGCCAGGAGCGTCCCGGTACACGCATGCTTTTTCTCTGCATGAGGCGATATGCGACCTAGTTCTGCAGGCGGTGACGCCACTGATGAATGAACCGGCAGTCAACGGAAGCGGCTCCTGCAAATTGTGTTCGTTGTGGAGAAAAAATTTAACCTCGTGCTGTACCATGTGACTGCGTCTATGATATAACCGGAGCTCGGATTGTATTGCGGAGCTCGTGGAGATGCTGGTTGAATTATATGATCTCTAGCTAAAAGATGCACGTAGAAAGAATGTGGATGGGACGGCGCCACGCTAGGACTATATGAGTGATGTTTGAAACAATAGCAGACGTTTCGAATAGACAATGTCTCAGCTGAACGCGCGCCCAGTGGATATCTTCTAGACACTGCCAAATTGTATAACCATAAACATCGTAGGCGTTCGTTCAATTATTCTACACTCAGACCATTCTCGCGCTATTTCCTGCTAAGGCCCGACGTGTTTTACCTTGTCATAAGACAGCTATTGGGGTAAGAATCTTAGTGTATCGATTTTGAATTGTCGACCATATTGTTACAGGATAGCTCAATGGGCTTTGCAAACTATTCCACTATGATGATCTGGGCAACTTTATCTTGGAAGTGGCAACCTGGAGGCAAATAAGACAGAACTATCGCTGATCGAAGCACGGATCCAGGATCGTGAAACAGGCATGGGTCATCATTTGTTCAAATGTAAAACAATACGTCTTCCTGTACAAAATGAAGAGTTCGCACGAAAGAGGGATGACATATATACAGATATATATATAGATATATATGCGAAGGCACCGTGGAGGATGAGGTGCAGCGATTCTTCTCCCTTCAAACAACGGTAGAACGAATAAATCAAAATGATGATGCCAATTTCTCCCACAGTTGAAAGTCAGTTAAAATGAACCGCTATTTGAATTAATGAATTGACGAATACAACCTGTTCGTTTATTACTAAGTGATAATGGACTATTTATAGCATCGGGGACGTATCGTACCACAGGAAAACGGCATCCTTGATCAGTGGCCTTCAGCCGAGAGCTGCCGGAGAGGCTTGTACGAAGTGTGTTTTTTGTCTAAACGAAACTGATTCGAGGGGCTTAAAGTCGGCCAGGGTCTTTGATTAGCTAAATTTGATGCTAAATTCATAAATACAAATGCTTTTTGCCTGTATTGCTTATTAAGCATGATACGCCATCGGTGGGAGGCGAAACGCGGGAAACGATGTGGAAAAATGAGGAAACACTGAGGGAATAGCGGTTTCTATGTCTTACATCTCTCCTACAGGTAACAAAAACTCTGGTACAAACACTAGTAATACTATATATACCACTTTACCACTAGCTTGTTTTCCCTGTTACGTTGGAGCATCGGGACTAATGCCCCACGCGTGCGCCGACAAAGCGCTGAAGAAAGCTGTCTACCATTACAGCGTAGTTACGGACCACTACCACATTGTACAATTCTCTTAATAGACGAGCGAGAACTTTCCAAAAAAAAGCATTGCTGTTTCTATCTGTTTCATCACGTGTTTCGACTGTGCCAGACCACGTATAAGGTATCACGTACACACAGCGATGACAGCCCATGACGTTCACAAAACAAGAATGAGTGGTCGCGGAAGCGTTTCCACGTCGAATGAGCTGCCTCAGACGTTCAGCGCTTTCGACTCAACCTCTGAATTTCAGCAGGACGGCCTCGTTGACAGTGGCTTTCGTTTGACGGCCAGAAACGGATTGCTTACGCCGGAAGGTCTCAGCCTGCTCCTGTCCCTTCGAGTCAACGATCAGACCCCGACGATGACGACAATAACGACGCCGGCCACAGTGACGAGACGCCGCCGCCGCCGCCGCCGCCGCCGCCGCCGTACCCGAGCGAACGCGCTGCAGCAAGCGTGCAGTGGAAATCGAAACCCGCCCACGGCGGAGATGCCACGCTCAGAATTTCGTTGCCAGCAGCAGACGCACACTCGACAGCCAGCGTAAGTCTACGAAACGACTCAGCAAATGTGAGCCGACCGAGGAGGTGGTCCGCCCGGTGTCAGTGCAAGACGATACTTGCTAGTGCGCTTAGTTTGTGTTCGTTCGTCCATCCGCTCGTCGGGCCGTTATCCCGGCATCGGAGCACAGGGTGCACACAGGGTTATTGAGGCTGTTGGCCAGGCCTGCAGGCCCGCGAGCCTGCGCTAGTTGCCGCTAGGGCCGGCGACCAGGTAAAGGAAAGGGACGACGAGTACGAGCAGAGGGAGGAATGAACGGTGCAATTACAAATTAGTGCTGATGCCGTCATCTATATCTGGCCGTTCTCCGGACCGATACACTCAAACGTACCACGAGCCTGTCATACCAACAGGCAGGCACATGACTGCGGAGCAGCAATAGTGCCAGTGGCTGGGGTACCGGCCGCCAGCAGGGGTTCCGCGGAGAGTTCGCCACATACGTGCTGATATCATACTTGGTCAAGCGGTGATTTCTCGGCCCGGCTGCACACCGATACATTTCGAACGTAGAATTGCGGGCTCGCAGAACATTAGTAGGAAGTAATCTTGCAGTAATAGCGTGATGCGACGCACGCGACTACATATACAGGCGATCTCGTCTGTTCGCCGCCCTTCTCAAAGTCCATGTAAATTTCACCTAGCTACCTAGATATCTTCTTTGGCCGAGGTCCCTACCTCCGCGTACGTATAAGCAATCGTCCGAGGCGGGATGTCTACCTAACGAACTCGGCCTGTAGCTCGAACTCTTTTCCAACATGTAGCCAAGCCTTTGCAGGCCAGCCTCGATGGCCTGTGTCCTGCACTCAGCGGTTACTTACCTCGAAACTTAACTTAATATGCTGTACTGCCGACCACCTCCTGTTCGCAGCTATGCTGCGGAGTTTACCTGCGGTCGCACTTAAAATGCAGCCATCGGTCATATGCCGTGGACAGGTTTGCCTCGCGCCATGGATGGCGTGTAGACCGCAGACCGAACGGGTGGAGGGGGCAGGCGGGTTACCTACCACGCTTGCAGAGTTCGCAATCGACTATCTGCTTTTCCAACGAAAGCGCTACCGCAGAGTGAGTTATTGAAAAATGGCACACTATATAGAGTTATATTATATAATAATAATGATAATAATAATACTAATACATATAAGGCTACTTCATAGAAAATATACAATACTACATATTATACTTCAGAGTGTTTTTTACGACAAGATTACGCCGAGAACTCGATGGCGGGCGGTGTAGGTTTTTTGCCGATTTTCATTCTCACGTAATAGGATTTTTTTCCGATTTCGTAACTTGTCACAAATAGGTATTTAGATCTTCCCACGGTACACCATAGTTCGCAGGGCGGCTTTGACCGTGAATATGAGAGACTTAAGCATTGTATAACCGCCGGTAATTTAATACACCAATTAAAAAACGTTTATATTTAACCTTTACAAGTGATGTTCGAATAGACACAACAGGGAAGAGGTCACATGTTTTTTTTTCGCTCTCTCTCTCTCTCTCTCCCTGTTGGATTGAATAAATTTTTCTAATTGTTGTTGTTGCTTCTTAACGTTTTTAAGCGCGTCCTTCAAAATCCACAGACGAGTAAGAACCCCAGCCCTGATGCATCGATTTTCCTCGCTGTATTCCCCACTGTATTCCTACGGCAGTCTGTATTTTGGTTCATTCAAGTGGCTGCAAGTGAGTTCAAGTAGCCTGCGATGGAGGCTGACGCGGACCTCCATTCTACAGCCCGTACAGACGAATCCACCGTGGCAGTTCGAGTTAGATGTGTGGCAACGGTCAATGTGTGCGTGTGTGCCTGTAACGGTATGTAACACGGTCGACGAGCTCGTTTTCGCGTTGGGACTTTGGGGACCCCACCCCCTCCCCCTTCGGGCCCAATGGGCCAACGTTGGTGAACGACAAGCTGGGAATTAATTAAATATCGGTAACGACAGAAAGCACAATTCCCCGAGCTGGGATTCAAAAGCCAGACTCCCCTTAATCCCCCCCCCCAACCACCCTCCGAGCATCGCAAAAGCTCGGCCGAGCTCTCAGCCAGCACGCCGTTCTCCCAGGCAAGCAAGCAACCCCCAGAACTGCGTTTGGCCTTAGGGCTCGCCCCTGGGGCACTTACGGTCCCTCCACTCATGCAGGCTGGGCTAGCCAGGGCCGCCGCAGCGGCCTCTGTAACCGCGCGGCAACCAGACCATCACGTGGTGGTCTCTAAGATCGTGCTCCCTTTCTAACAAGCCCTGCCATCGAGACGTCACCACTACGCCCATGTCCCCCCCATCCCCCCTACTGCTCGTCGTCCAACTCGAACGAATCGGACACGGTAGCACTGGCGGCAGCCGCAGTACAACTTGCCGGCCTGCGCGAGATCCTCGCCCCCGATTTCCAATCCTCCATCTCCTGACGAAGCCCCTTGATCCGGCATCCCCGAAAAAGCCCCCGAAGTCACAGCAGCCGCTGCCTCGCTTTCGTTCGCTGGGATCCCTGGGAGAGCGGTGGCAGTCAACTCGCCACCGTCGGTTGTTCGTTACTCTTCGAGGGCACTCACATTGAGCGCGCAGCAGTGGAAATAGCCATAGCAGTAGCACCAGCAGCAGCAGCAGTAGCGGCGACAGTGCTAGCGAAACGCTGCAACGACAGCAGAAGCAATGGGCAACGAAACAGGAACAGGCTGCAAAGTCAAGTCGTAACCAATTCCGGGGGACTTATTTATGTGCGCGTTGGGACCGACCAACGAGAGCCAACCTCACACGAACGGCGCAGCCATCCGGCCGCAGTAACAGACGCCAACACAGTCACACATACAAATACACAGACTTGCTCGTTTCGTCCCCGCCTCTGTCTCTTTCTCTCGGGCCAACAGTGGCCAGATACCGAAAGCCGCAGCCCATTGATATATATATATATATATATATTCTCTACTATTACAACTACCACCACTACACTACGTGCACGGAGGAAGCGAACGCCGGCGACCGCCACTCAGTCAGTCAGAGCCGTCTGCTGGACGGCCACACATCCAACAGATAGCCAACAGACATCCCCGGCCGTTGGACGGGGTGGATAGGATTGGTGGCGACTTTTGAGAGGGCGCAGAGGCATTGCGGATCGCATGAGGAGGGTTCGCCGCACGAGCCAACCAAGCCGTGCGGATAGGTACGATGAAGGCCTTACGTCTGTGGAGAACACCAGCATTGTGATCAGCGGTGGCTATTACAGTTGTTACGATTATCGTAGATTCGAACGAATGACTCTGTGTGTCAACCAGCTCGGTCGAGAGCGGGAGAATGACAACGACGATTAAGAATTTATGGCAGAGACACCGTTCTTCTTGGTAACCTCTCAATTCCAAAAAACAAACCTCCTATCATTAGTGAAATATGAAATGCTACTGATTAGACCGTCTTTGCTGGCCACGTTGCCACGCTGGCTGCAAATCAGAATGCCATAAGCATCCCAAGCTTAGCCAAGTGCGGATGATACGCATGACATAAACCATTTAATAAAACCAAAAATCATTTCGTTATAGAATATCATATTGTGTTCTCACTCTTCAGAATCGATGCCCGCCCTTAACCTATATCCAGTAGAACCGGCCAAGAGCACCAACGACTGGGCATTGGTTGAATGAATACTTGCTGCTTTTTACAGAACATCCGGCGGAATAAAACCAAATTGTGTTTTTCCAGTCTTCCAAAGTCATGAACAAATAAGCAACAGTGGATGACATTTATTGGATCCCGTAGATATATGTGTATATATGTATATCTCAAGGAAAGCAGAATATGATGACGCCGCGGCCGCCGCCTACCGCGACACATCTGTAGGCGACATCTGTCTAAGGGACACGTGCGTCTTGCTTCTACAGCGCTGTCCTGTCCGCTTGCCGGGTGGAGCGACGATGAGCGATTCAGTAGCTCTCTGCTCACGGCGTTGCAGCTCGTGTTATTTTTACTCGTCTGCTGGCCTCGATTGACTCGAGCAAATGCTTCCCTGGAGACAGAGCCTGGTAACTCGCTAGCCACACGAACTCACGCTGGCCGGAGGATCGGGCCAATGTACACCCTCCCGCAACCATTCCCGAGCGCACCGAGCTATCCAGCCGGTGCCGCACGCCTGAGGGCTCTTTCCTGGAGTGCGTCTGGATACGAGGAAGGCCTACCGACGAGGGGCTTCGGCAGAAGATATGAAAAACGTAAAGAACGCGGAAAGTATCACGAGGTGCGATCACCATCAGCTCTCGTAGTGCAGATGCACTTCTACTCGTAGAGGCGTGGAACGCGAATGAGCTCCGCCAACACATTGCGTGGCACTCACGCACACCCATAGCAACTGTCGTCCAACTCGTGAAACACGTTTCGAAATGAGAGGAGAAACGGAGGTCGCGAAGAGTGGCGGTAAGGAGGGCAAATGCCAGAAGGTAGATTGTGCGACAGCTTCGTATTTCGACGGATTTGAACTCGCGAGAGGTCTGCTCCTAAAAACCCTGCCACCATTCTGTCTGTGAGACTCGTGTGACCCTCTCTTTTTGAGTATATATATATATATATATATATATATATGGACAGCAATACAATGCGGTACAATACAAATGTTGTTTATTGAGCGAAGTGCGACTACAGTTATGCTTAAGTTCCTGCAATCCATTGATGATAAAACACTATCACAAATCTTCAGGTCATCAGAACCTAATTGCTTGTACGTGCACCCAAGTAGGAACAGATTTTCCAATCCACGGTATCTAAATTTTACTAATGTGTTTTCATAATTCGATGACGAAATGTCCAGTCGACACAGTCGCAGTTCACGAGGGCGAGAGCAGGCAAAACGAGTCGTACATTAAAACGTCTGCCTCTCTGAATGTCTATTTGATTATTAACTCGCGCTTAGCGCCTATTGGTTAGGATTACACGAGAACCTGTAAACCTGTTTTTCGCCAGCTTTACGGCAACGTCCTGATCAACTCGGTATTCTTCGAACGCTAAAGCGTCTTTAATCTGTCCCACTCCGCTGGCTCCTCAATCTCGTCCGCTACAAGCTAGCCACTCGTCGCCAGTCAACCTGTATGATCAGTACCGTTCCCCTCGAACTCCACTAGGTGCATCCTCTGCTTTTCTCTATTCGTCATCCGCTCAACACGAGCTGTCCGTCTCGGGATCCGAGGTTAATCTCTCACAGGCTCGTTTGCCTAGTACCTAGTCATCAGAGCCATTAACACCGAACCCGACGTCCCGCCTGCCCGCCAGCTCCTGTAGCCAGTTAGGACCCAGCAGCCATGAGGATCCACAAGACGTCCCTCGCAGGTGAGTACAACTAACAACTTCACACCCAAGAGGACGTTCGTTAGTTTGTTGACGCTCGGTTTCTTAGCCTTTCTCTCTCTCTCTCTCTCTCTCTGGCTTGCTCTCCCCATCTAAGCCTATCTTTCCAGTGTCTGCCATCGGCTATCCTGTCTGCTCTGCTATCGCCCTATCCCTCAAGTCCCTCGTTATATCCCAATCCTCAAAGCCTTTAAGCAACGCCCCCAAAGAGCTCCCTGCCCCAAAAGCCCCAACGTTCGACCAAGCACATCCATTGGTGCGGGTACGAAACCCGCGGCTAAAATGATCTGTCCCTCCTCAGAAGCCACTTTTGTTCTCCTTCGTGTTCCTCCTCCTACTCCTCCTGAGCTTCCTTCTGACCTCGGATGCTCTTCGTCCACATCCGTCCTCCGACGTCCCCCTGCTTTTTCCTTACCGGCAGCTCCTAGAGCTCCTCTTCGTTTCAATGCAATATATATGGCACCGGTGATCACAATCGCACTACGCCCGAACTTGCTGCATCACACCCCCTGTCCGCTGGAATATCCTCCACTTGCTGCCGTTGCTGCTGCGGCAGAGGCGGCTCACCCGTCCTCTCCCCGCACACTTAACACCCGATAGGCCAACCACGGCTGTTATCGGCGCGCGTCAGGACGGGACACAAGAAGGTGATGGCGGTGATGGCGAATTGCAAGGGGCACCCATGTGCTGTGTGCTGCTTGGGTGAGACAGTTTTGCAGTTGGCTTGGCGTCGTTGGGTAGAAAGTCGTAGGGGTTATGGGTGATACAACGGGCGACAGGGCGGCTGACCCCGGCTTTGTGCTAATCCCTGATATAGTCGTTCCCCACTCAACACGCGCGCTATTGCGCCTCCCTCAGCAGGCCACTTTCCCCATTCCGCCGGGTCGAGCCCCAGACCGCGCACACACAGTTAGTTCCTTGGTGGCCGGACCCTCACGCGGCATGGACCTTCTTGTTCGACCCCAGCCCAAGTTTTGTCCAACCTCCAATCTGGCTCCTCTGTCCTCTCTAAGGAAACTACTAACGGCCCTGCTGCTGCTGTTGTTGCAGGAATCACCACGTTTTATACCGGCTCATAGTAGGATAGGGCGAGGCCCTGGAATCCTCGTTCATTCCACTGCTTCTGCTCCGTCTCCATCCCTTCGGCATCCTTAATGGGGACGGCCACCTTAATGTGGCGGCAGCACCATCCCGCCAGCACTAGAGCGGCGCTACGCTGCGCGGTGCGCTGCAGGCCAATGAACCAACTAGAATCACGACGTTAACCCGCGAAAATGTCAGCCAATCGGGCACAAACCGAAGAACGGGCCATCGCAAGCGAAGGAAAAGATGCCTCGGGAAGACACATTGCTGTGAACATATATTGCCTACACCGCTGTTGCTGTTATGGCAGCATGGCGGGTACCCGTCGCACGAACCCAAGCAAATCTGCTCACTGTCAGGCACCGCCTATCTCGTCACGCTAGCAGCGCGAACGGCGTAAACGCCGCACTCGAAGCTGTGCGCCGACGAGACACAAAGACGAAGGACAAACAAACAAATCAATAAACAAGCCAAGAAACAGCAGCGGCGAACGCAACACGGGCGAAGATACTGGTTACTGAGACTCATTGTGTTTGTAGGGATTCTGTACGCGAGTGACTCTAGCCCGTCTATATTCATATGTAAATGGTAGACGCTCGTATTATTATTATTGTACTATTTATTATAGTGTCACAATTTTAAAAATATTATACATATTAGACGCGGTGCCTACAGATGTAACGTCAACGTCAAGGATATAGAATCTGTAAATATAATCGCTATGATAAAAGGGGTTGACGCCCGCACTTTTTAATACCATATGCAAAAGGCCAGATACGGAAGATACATTTTTCAATGTCACAACCACAAACACTCACTCTGGCACTAATATACAAGCTAAATGTGTTGCTAGAAAAGGAATTGTAAACTGTTTGCATGGCGAACTATGAGGGCATTTCACAATTTCTTTTTTTCTATTACCTGAGTAAAGCCCCCCTGATAAAAGGTGTGAAAATGTAAAAACAAAATAAAAAAATATATATATATATTATATATACCCATGATTCTCCAACATCTGAGTATGGTGCTGTTGCATCAACCATCGACATGCTCATAATAATCGCTTAGTATATGTTTTTTCATTTGTGCTATGAGTCATCCGTCGCATCCATCGTGTACACCTCTGCCTAAAATGAGTCAATTTGTCAAAATGCCAGAATGAATGGTGGTGACGACGTCATTCCGACCAGCCAAATCTTTCGGTGGTCAGTCTCCAAATAGCGGATACTTTTTCTTGCTCATTCATTGATATCCGTTCTTTTAGGGAAAAGCATCGTGGAAAAGGAATACTTCCAAGGTGGACCATTTAAGATCGTTTAGTCATATCAACACGATTTCATCTCCATCATTAGCATCGAGTAGTCGAGATTTCATTCTCAGATCTGCTCTTTTTACGAATTCCACTATTAATGAATGCCACTACTAATCAGCCACAGTTAAACCGTGACGGTGCCAAACGGATGTCCGGGTTAGAAAAGCCTGTGGCCTGGAGTACTATAGATTGCGCCGCCCCGTCGGAACGGGTCTCTCTCCGTAAATGGGACACGGTCGGTTGGAATGGCTATCACGATCCTCGTATACCGGACGCAGCGCCGACAGTGTTCGCCGATATAACAGAAAGCAACTGGAATCGATTGGGAAAACTTGTCGACTCAAGTCTGCCGAGTCCTTATTCGATTATTGCATTGCAGTCTCTCTGGCCTGTTTGCGGTTTCATTGCATCTGTCGGTTGATATATAGTCAAATATTAGGATTATACGATATATGGAGGAAGGTTAGCAATTTCCTCAAGATGCTTGCAGAAGACTAATTAGCATTGTAGGTATCGGGGCAGATATAGCAGCGACTGGTCCGCTCACTTGCATGTAATCCGTTCAAGAGCAGGATGGTTACTCCGAATACGAGCAAAACTCTCTGCAGTATAACATCGAACGGTCAAACCCTAAATACTATACCTAACTACTATTATATATATATATATATATATATATCGAGCTGGCAAATGTATTTATCAGTCAAAGGCGGCCAGAGCTGCGGCAGGAATGATCATGCATTTTGCTTCGGCCCACTGGCTAACTTAGACTGCCGAACGGCAGAAGAACTTCTACTGAGAACTGCTATTGTTCTTCCCACAGAGCAGACCCTAGAAATAAGCATCTGGGTTAGTTAAGGCTATTCGGTTGTTATGAGGCGGAACGCGAGGTGAAACTGGTGATGGTGCCACCGCTATACAAACTTCAGCAGCGGATAACAACGACAGCCAACTCAATGAGAATTGAGTTGTTGGGCAAATATTGACAAGCGCCAACCCTCCGTCGGCGAACCTCCGCTACAGCCGACTCACTCTTGCTAGATACAGCCTCTACAAAAAATCGTATCGGAACCAGAGATGAAGATCTCTCCAATTCGTCGCCTGGCTTTGAGGTTCGAGGATCGGCCAGGCGACCTGGTGTACTTACGTACGAGGTGCACTTCGAGACAACGCCGAGAGATGCAGAAGGACCGCAACGACGACAAAAATTAAAGGTCATTCCGTCGTCTTGAGACGCCAGCAGCAGAGCAGGCACACTCTAGCGGACAACCTCGCTTTGGCTATGCATGTCCAACAAGCTCGGCGTACCAGATACGTAACGCGCAGGTGAACCCACAAATGCCTTCCTTGTTGCTCTATAGCTTGATAGGCTGGATAGTTGACCGCTTTTAGACAATTCAACAAAGAGGAAACTTCACTAGAGGCAAAAAAGAGGCTGACTAGCTGAGCACCAAAGAAAGCGATAGTGCACTCTGACACTCACGTCGATGACATGTGAAGACATGCTTGGCATGGGTTATTGTTGTGGTTGTTCGCTTCAGGATTGAAAACACAAACGGGTGGCCTTTCAGCGGCGAGGCTGAGGGACGCTAGGCCACAGATAGTGAGTGCAACACGGGATGTAAACCTGCACGATGATCATGTTCGACTGTTACCAAAGATGCTGCTGTGTTGCTTGTGAACGGTCGGTGGCTGGCTTCTGAGGTCGGGGATTGTCTGGTTGGCATTGTCGCAACGGGGAGACATCGCGTAGAGCTCAAAACCCCTTGGGAGGTCTTGTGTCAACTCGAGCGCGAAACCGCTGATCAGATCCCTTCCGAGAATCCCCCACCGCCACTTTGGGGTGGCTTGAGCTTGGTTTGAGCAGCGAGCGTCCGATTGGGTCAAGAATGAAAACGACCCCAGCAGGAGAAAGTGGGGCGCCTTTTTTTCTGTTAGTGCTTGGTGTTGTTTCAGTCGCACAGCAACGAGACGCGGCAACAAGGGTCTCCAACAAACGTACAACTTGATAACTGTGCTAGCTGCCGAAGTGACCACACTAAAAATCGATGTCGTGTTGGCAAGTCGTTCAAATTGTAGGACGGATGACTCCTTTCTCTCTGACGGCGGAGTCCGATCGTCGACCGGTGTCGCATCGCTTGTAATCGGTGTCGTTTTGTGCTACTTCGGGATATATCGGGGATTGATCACACCTCAACGTAGAAATTTACCACAGCTCCTATCACAGTACACATTACGGCTCTATTCGACGTGTAATCGCGCTGAGATCGAAGTTTTGCGCTTGTCCTTCACGTTCCAATATGTGAGTTCGAATTTTCCGTATATTTTAGTAGATCTGCAATTCTAACTACACCTGTCAGATAGGGGAACAGCTAAGAGTCAGCTCGACAAAAAAAAAAAAAAAAAAAAATGAAGCACAGGTTGTGTGTTCGACCGCTCGATTGCCAAATGGCTCCTTGTCAATCTTCCCTGGGCATACAACAATCCCAAAATGGCTTCCATGGGCATGAACACAATACAGCGATCTCTCCCTTCCCTTCTTTGTAGAACCTTTTGCTGCGTTCTACCTCGCCCGCGTGCGCTTTTCATTTTCGCTTCGTGATCGCTGAAAAGATAAACGACCTCGAGAGGGGGAGAGAAAGAGAGCCAAAACGGCCGCCACTGCCGGCGGGAATTCTACATGCAGGTCTATTTCATAAAATGTTTCATATTCAAGTCGCGTAGTCCACGACTACGGGGCATGTTGAGCACGAGGCTGTACGTACTCGCAGGTATGGCAGCCGCCCGACGTTGAGGCAGGCATGAAGCCGGAGCAACCCCCGCTTTGGATGAACCGCCAGGCCAATAGGACACGAGATGAGCCAGCCTCGTGTCGGCTTCGGCGCAAAGAGGCCCTCAGGCAAGCGCCGTCAGAAGGTTCCCTGCCCTCTGGGCAGCGTGCACTCGGACGGACATAAACGCAAGGCGCACGGTGTGGTCTACCGTGGGCACACTGCTCCGAAGTCCCTCCCGTTCGAAGGCTGCCTCGAAAATCCCCACCCGGCACAGCTCTCTCAGTCAAGCCACTCCAACCATCAGCGAGCTCATCGCGAGCGCGGGCCCCCGTGTCTCATCTGTCATGCCAACGAGGCAGTCCGACGGTAAAACCCGTGTTGTTCGGCATCGACGTTTCTAGGCGGTTCTGCACGGAGCAGCAAACGAACGAACGATTTCAGGGTGAAGTATTGCGCCCGCTGATGGGGTCGCACTCGAAAGCGATTGGCAACGGTAGCACTCGGAAGATGACGAGGAGCCAAAGGTGGAAGGAACAAATCGCCACACAAGGGGTCCACCAGTGCTGCATGTTACGACGATGGGACAAGCCGAGAAGTACGTACAAGAGTGCTTACTAACGAACAACAAAGGAATCTCGTGTCAGACGAGGGAGACCCAGTGAGGAGTCGTTCGGCAACTGAGAAACGGCGGAGCTGGGTAGTGACGTGTCTTCCATTGGGAATCCTGCACCAGAGTTTTCGGATGAAATGAGCCAAGCGGGTCCTATCGTCGCCATCGAGCCCGTTGCGTAAGAACGGCTACCAAAAGAAGCAATATAGTTCGAGGGATAGTGGCGTACGTCAGTCGTCTACAACAGTAGTAGCATCTCGCTATTATCTCGCTATCTAGCATTTCATCATATATGGTATAACGTCGATAAGCATGAAGTGGTGACGTGCCAATATGTATTCCTTCAAAGTTCCGCTGTCCAAGTCAAAACACACAGCGGAACAACAACTGACTGATTCCCCTTCGATCCATATCGCAGGCGAAATCCGACAAGGAGCAGGACGAGCAGGAAAAATTGCTGTAAGATAGCCGTGTACTATAGGGGTTAGATTGTATGTCATCTTTAACAATGGGCCTATCGTTCTAACTCGGCAATGATTCGTTATTAGATTGTTTATAGCTAGTGGGGCCTCAGGGCCGTGTTGAGCTTGCTCCGTGCTTGCCGGGCGGCGTAAGTAGCTAGCATATCACATTTGCGTGTGCATACGATGTCCATTTCTATCTTGCTGGCGACTCGAAGCTAACCAACGAAGCCATGGGCTCGAGACACAGAAGAAGAAAATACGCCGAAATAGCAGGGTGTCGTTGTTCGAGAAGGCAATTTTTTGCACGCACCCACAGATTCAGCTTTGTTCGACAGACATACATATTTAAAACAAATACCTTTCCCCCCCTGCTGCCCCGGGGCAAAACGAGATTGGAAACAAAACAGAGAACGTCAATTGTGTTTTGCGTATGACTCATACAGATGCATCAATGGCCGTATACAATGCTGACGATCCGAAGCGATATGGGAATTAATCTGTGCCATTGGCCTATCTGAGCTGATTTTGTGCTGCTGTTTTGTTTTGTCTATGTACCTAAATTATTGTGAAAAATTAACTCTCATAGGTTTTGCAAAGTTTGGATCGCTCCCTTTCTGAGTTTTCAGGAGGGTGGCGCATGCGAGTTATGTTTGCCAAGCTGCTTTTACAACAACCTTCTTCTTTGTTAAAAACTTTAGTCCAACAAGTTTCGTCTTAGGAAGGGTACCTTGTCAGGACTCTCTCTCTCTCTCTCTATATATATATATGTACTTGGATTGCAGAGATCTATTTTTGTATTGTATATCCAGCGCTGTTCTTCTTCTTTGGGGGGGACCCCCAAAGGAGACGAACAGCGGTTCTTTTCATTTATCCTAAGGAATGCCTCCGGTCTTTTTCATTTACCGCCACAATTCTTGCTATATGCTCACTCTACAAACCCCACAAATCGCTCTACCCCCGCTGTGGTCCTGTGACAGGGCCGGGACCGCCAACCATTGCCCGGTGGCGTAGTGAATGATGACCCGCGATCGAGGAGTTACCTGTGAGAGGCGGAAACTCCGCCGCCCCCCCAATAAAGCGCCTTCAAAGAAGATCTCATGCGCATCGACAATACGACGGACTATGAGCAGAAGCATCGCACAATCCTTCGTTCCCGAGGTTTACCACATTTTCCTGTTTGGGCATCGTTCGAGATATACAGCATTGTCTCTAGCTCAGACGCTGAATTGCGCGGGATATTTTGGACGCCATAGGGCACGGCCCGCAGCGAAAATATCACCTGATATTGTAAGCACGCATACGTCATACGTTTGAGTTGACATTTCGATACATTTCGTGAGACCCTTTCTTTGTACGACTGTCGTGGCTGTCGCTTGGTGGATAGTAAAAGGCAGAAGTGACATTAGGAATTGCCCTCGTTGTTTGTTTCGGCTTTTTCACCACAACTTCGATCTAACCCGCAGAAATATCGAGGCAATGTATATTCTCCACTTCAAAATATGTGACTTACCTTGCACGAGCCCTAGTTCTCTGAACATATACACCCTGTTTTTTTACGATAAACAGCGTCATAACATTGTCGTATATTTCGATATCAAGCGAAACTATCAAGGTTAGACGTACCTAGATGTTTGATATGAAGTATGGCAACAACTGATATGGTATGGCTTGATGTTTCCATATGTGGTATGACATGGGAGGAGGCAAGAGAATCATTTTTCGGTGGCATGACCCTTAACCATATTTCTCCCTATCGACTCTCGTATAAGCTACTGGCTAAAATTGCCCAAACTTCTAGGGGTGACGAATATGTTTGGCCCCACTCGAATCTCTATGTAATACTACGCGTGTTTGTTAAGGATCAAAAATCAAACGTAGGAGAGTACTCACAAGGAAGGTATCGTCGCAGAGGACTTCCGCAGGCGCGTTAGAGTTGAATGAGAAGATCTTGAGCGACTCGAGCGTCCCCTGCGAAGCGAGCACAATGAAGTAGGCACGCAATAACATCCAGATAAGTCCCAACACTCCACATGAACCCTTCCCGGGCCACATGTTCGATAGCCCTCGAAGGTTAAGGTCTTCAGGACAGGCGTACCCGAGTCGCAAGCGTGCCACCGTCACCCTCGTCAATGCCGCGGCTGCAAGAGGCCAAATTAGTCAACCGGAAGATATCTACAAAATGGAAATGTCTAGCACATTGCATAGCATATATACAAGTGATGGGTGGGGGGAGGTGGAACAAGAGTAGGCATGCACAAGGATGAGAAGTCAAATTGGACAAAGTAGGCCTCCAATTAGGAAAAGGCAACTGGGCCTGCAGTTAAAGCAATCCTTCTTAACCAGTCTGGCTACTCTTTTCTTAACTGGGAAGCTATATTTTTCCTAACGGCACACCTACGTCTTGGCGTACTGTAAACCTACTTTTGCCCCCCTCCCCATATATATATATATATACATATTATTGAAACATACATACACAGTGTAATTTAGATAGAGCAAAGATTGAAAAGAAGAACGATGATGCACTCAAGGTTGGAGACGGCAATAATTCCTCTAATTCAAACAAACAAAAATTACTATGGTATAAAATAGGTCATACAGCTGTAAAGCGTCGCCCTTCCGAGAAGATCAAACATCATACTGAATACGCCTCAATAGCGGAAAGCCATCAGCGAAGGCTTCGAACTCGTCTGGTCAGGAGTCGTCAAACGCAGGAATCACACCCACGCTTGCCTCACACCCACTCTTCTGTCGATGAAGGATGCGTGACGTTCCGACAAGTCATCTCGAGGCCAGAGGTGTGGGGCCCATCTCTCTAATGCAAATGCACCAAGCGAACGAGGCCATATTTGCGTAGCAGACCCTCGCACAGCGTGAAGGGGAGTACCCGTGGAATCAGCCTGTTGAATCTGAGAACAATAGGTACTCTAACAGTTCCATTGGATCGGCTTAACTAAGGGACGATTCATTGTGCAAAATTCGCTCGAAAAAAGCTAACCTCCCCGCCCCCTAGGCCCGACCGGCTGTGGCGCGGTAGGGAACATTTCAAATTACTGCAACAACGTTGCCAATTGTGTCTGTAAACTATCACGTTCGTGTTGGTCAACCTAAACACGCTCGGTTGGTCAGACCACAGCAGGGGCCAGCGAAACGCAGCTTTCCGTCAGCGAATTCTCTCAACGAAGGATTCTAAAGGGCGACGTTCGAAGAGGAACGGGAAGTCACCATCTCTGATTTAGAAACAGTAGGCTCACTCGTCAACAACTCGGTGCGAAGTGACAATAAAAATGATTATTAACTTTTTCCAATAAAACCCTTGCAAAGATCAGCCTTTCAAACTGGTGGCGGATATCCCTGTGAAGTCTAACACAAGCAGCAATCCATAATGATCCGCTCGGATGAGAAATGTCGTGTTGCTCATTGAGATTCGCAACACGTTCCTGACAATGATCGTTTCGTTTTTGCGGCTTGTGTTGTCGCTGTTGGCGTTATGGAGGTTTCTAGTGGCCTCTGCCAAATACGGTTGACGCTGCCATCTCTAACCATGGTATTTCCTCTGGGCTATAATAATATATACACAACAGGGATACCCGTCTTTCATTTATAACGTTTATCCCGCCATTATGTGGCTGATACGTGCAGCATCAAGTGCGTGTGACACGTCAACTGTCCTGTGTTGCTCTCATGATATCGCTGCTGCTTCGAAACGTCCGACCGTGGCGGGTCAATAGGAAATCTGGGGCATATCGGAACCCGAAACCAAAAGGATTCTCATGGCCGCCATAATAGTGCTTATTGGAGTTCCACGATTATGTGAACTCCGCATCTGACCTTCAGCCTGGATAGAGTCAAGCCACGAAATAGGCAATGAATAAAATCTGCTCCTGGCTAACATTATCATGGCTCTCATCTGAGCCGCCTGTCATGACGAGTTCTTGGAGCAAAGCTGTAAGTTTAAGCGATGGATAAGACTTTTACATTTTAAGCGTGCGTGTATATATATATAGAATCACTTGTGTATTTAGAGTACGTCAGTATATCCAGAGTATATCTCTTTGAAGGACCCTGGCCAATCTCCCGTAAGTTATTCGAGCGGATCTTTCGCGTCTCTCGTCAGAGCACAGGAAACAAATAGGCCTCATGGATTTTGGCTACTTCATTTCCTGCTTTGGGCAACTCCGGCAAGCCAAACCCTCGCATCAGTTCTTAATACCGATATCAGGCATGGAGCAAGAGGAGGCGATTGGTGCTTGCGCATCGCCGCGTTTCCCGCTGCCACGTAATTCAATTGGACAGTCTAAGTCTAAGGCAGAGCAATTCATGACTGCCCTGAAATAGATCCCACCAGCCATGTCGTGCCCATCGTCCCTGTCGAGTCAGCGTGCATCTTAAGTGGCAGCGGTACACAGAGCGAAGACAAGCCTGATAGATAGAGAAAATCAAGCTGTCGTTAAACTTTAAAGGGTCTTTAAACAGTTATTATATATAATTGTTATAACACCTGGCTCAGTGAGGAACCTTTGGGTGTGTGGAATATTCTTTGGACACCTGTTCAAGGTGAAGTACAGGATATTCAACTTTCAGCTCTCCCGTCAGCTTGATATTCCAGGCCATGTCCTTCCCGCATAACCTCCCTTTGTGGGACTCTGTGTCCTGTAACCCGTGTCACCCATAAGTGACACCATACGGCCGATGCCAAAGAGGAAGACACTGGTAATAACTAACAGGCCTGAGAAACGAGCCGGATGGAAGCCGAACCTGACGAGAAGCCGAGTGTATCAACCGACCGATCCAAATGAGCTCAGTAATTACGGACAGTGCATTACGAAATGATGCTACGATAACTGATGCTAGATGAATCAATTGCGGAGCCTCGAATTAGGAGAATGAAGCGTTCATGTCCAGCATTGTGCTGCGGTGCTGAGGCAGCTTGCCTCACCGCGATAATAATCACCGTCTTCCCAGTCGAATATAAAAGTCTGCTGTTGTTCGTTAGGAGGCTGTCGTGCTACGATTTATATGATATCTTCATGGTAATGGGAGAATCGACTTCTCGAGCGCAGTGCATATGGAGACCAACCATCCCCCTGATATGGACAGGGAATATTTAGATTTGTCCCATACACGTGATTCCCTAGACTAGTGAGTTCTTCTAAGCGGTTACCAAGGGCATTTGCAGAAGTCAATGCCGATTGATGTCTCTAAATAAACCTAACAGCAAAGAGAAGCCATTTCCGGAAGTTTGAAGTAGGCCTTGTTCCTGCCGATTCAAAGCTACCCCTTTCCCCATCGTTCTTACATGCTCTGTAAATCATTCAAGCTTCTGTCCTGAACAACAGTTCTTCGTTAGCCACTCTGCCTGTCAACATGTCATGTACTGGTCAGTCGGTAACCCGCAACTTCAACTGGCTTCGATTAATAGCTACACAGCCGGATCCAGCGTCAACAGTCCATGACGATCCAACGGGCCTTACATTTCACATAACATCCTAAAGCAATAACAGCGAGCTCCTGGCCCCCACTCTGTTGGGACGGGCTGTGTAGGCTAACCCTGTGCCACTGCCGAGCAATGTAACTGTGGAGATTCGTACGTCAATTGATTCGCGGACGTTTATACACTGTCGTGTGCAAAGGGGCGTGGAGCCGAATATATAAACAGTATATGTGCCTAGTATCCGATGCCAGCCGCCCCCATCCCAGCGTTGAGTTGGAAGCGTGGGGAAATCACAATCCAACTAGCAAGTCATCTATGAGAGAGTGCACGGCAAACGAATCGCCCGTTTACCGATCTTACTTCTCTCTGTGCACAGACAACAACAGCATGACAGACAATGAGCAAGTGGGGTCGCAGTGGCAGAGGAACGGGCGTTTGAGCGTGGTTTGAATTGGATTGTAGCCGGCAAGGTTGGTGGATCTTGCTTGCTAGGCGCTCACCAGAGAAGGGTGAGGCTGAACCCTCGTGAAGAATTCACGATGTTGATCGGGCCCAGGAGCCAAAGCTAGTGAAGTGCCCACGCGAATGCCTCGCAGAGACCGGCCGGTGTCCAGCGTCAAACGTGTACCGGACGCACAAAGTGATGGAGGAGCGACGGAGAAGAGTTTAGCTGAAATTCAACAACTGCGATGATTTCAACATAGGCATTGGGTTTCAGTCAACAACAGGCAATCACAGTAGCTGATTTTAGCAGACCGGCTGACAATGATCGCAATGTAGTGGTAGTAATGATAAGGGAAATCTCGAAACCTTTTGTAGCAGGTGTTTAAAATGAAAAAGGGAGCTAGGGTAAGCTTACAGTTGGGTAAGACGCAAGCGCAGAGTTGGGAAACAATAGATTCGCAGCCGGCGATAAAGTGAAGTGCACAACTAAAGCAGCACCTGTGAACCGTTTTGTCTTTTTGCCTAACTGACCCTCAGCTGTCTTTCTATGGCAGAAAGGCACTGTGTAGCAGCATTACTTCAAGGACTTATCATGTCAGTCATGGTAGGGCCTCCTCCAACAGACCTATGTAACCACAGGAAGGGCAACGTTAACCGTATTCCTGTCGAACCGAGATTTCTGGGGATCGAACCGGCGCTCACGGATCGTGGTTCTCGTAGTTTTCATGGCTACAGCACTAAGGCGGTGCGCATTAACCACCTAGGCCACGCCACCGCAATCATTTCTGTACACTTGGGCTTTACTCAACTGTTAGCCTGACATTGCGCCGTCCTCGTACTCTACCTGCCGCCACGTTGGAACCAAAGATCCTTTGTGAAATTGACACTAGACCATAGCGTATGCTCTGTAGTTCGCGCAAGTCGATATATCGATACAAGAGGTCCTTGATACTACTCAAGCTCGGAATACAGTGACACGTTTAGGAGATTGGAGAACACTTTCTAAAGCACTTGCTTCCTTGCCATAACTCATTATGGTACCACATAACAGTTCTCCTAGATTTGTTTATTGACTATTGTATCGAGTCTCCGTAACTTAACACAGCCATCATGTAGAATGCATGTATAGGATAGCAGTTCGATATTGTGTTCCATGCTGTTCATTTCACCTTCGGACCCGCTGATGTCCGTTCAGCCACAACCCCATCATTATGTCTATTACAATCTCTCGCTTTTCTCTCCTTCCATTTCTTTTCACAAGTGTCTTGCCTTTCCCTGTTTTTCCTGCATTTTGTTATGCCTGCGGAACGCCGTACGCCTCGGGATCCCCACTTTTGCTCGAGTGCAATTGAAACCTTCAAACGCTGCCCGTACGTTCCACCTGTGCGTTTTGCATAAGGTTTGCATTCAGGGTGTGCAGGCCCCGCCAGCTACCTGCCGAGCCTAGTTCCGTCGGCGTCGTTGTTGTCATCGTCGTCGTCGCTCACCTAAAGTGAATTACCTTCACTCGTCCTCGTTTCATTCGCCCGAAGTGAAGCCTCCGGTAGCCGAAGCTAAGCGGAACGAAGGCGAACAGCTCAGTGAAATAGCGGCCGCCACCCCCGCCACTGCTGTCGCCAGCGGCTGATGTCAGGTGGCGACAGACGACCACCCGGAAATTCAGGCCAGTCACCGCGTCTCCCAGAGACCTCCACCGCGCCGGGCATGGCCGGATCAGGGCGTCGATGTTGACGCGCCTCCGCGCCAGCTTACAAAAAAGCGACCCGTCGCCCACGCTAGAATCTAGCACTGCCATTATATATGCCCAAGTTTATCCGTGCGCCTCTGTGGGGTAGACGTCGATGCGGGCGTGTATATTTAGAGATTGAGTCATTGCACACAGCAACGAAGTTTTTCTCGTACAAAGATCGGAATAGACTCCCTCTTCGCCTGTATCGAGCGATACGGGGCAGGTGACAATGCAGAATTTGGCGAGCGGATCGACAGCGGCGAGCAGCAAAGCTGAAGGGAAAGCTGTTGCGTCCGCGACGCGGCCCCGGTGGATGCTGCCAGCAAGGTGTATGGCACGCTTGGGTCCGTGTGGCTGTAAGCAATGCGCAACACTGTAGAGGTCCTCTGGTGCCTTGGCGGCTGTATTGTGCCGCCTGTCCGTCAGCGCAAGAGGGATCCAGGTATTCGGCTGGCCTTTATGCGTTTGCATTCAAGTCGTCGCCTGTCTCCCTGCTGTAGAAGAACACATGCTATCAAACAATGCAGCGTGGCTTGAGAGCGTTTGGAGCGATTGGACGACTCTTCCCCCATGGGCGCCTTCGTCATCTCACGTGTAAGTTTGCTCGTGGGCTTCGATCTGATGTCGGTCTTGTAGGTGAAGGTGATGAAGGTGTGCATAAGGAATTGGCGGCCATTTCCTTCTCTCAAGGTGTCAAAAAGCCCAGGCCGCTGCGATTGCGGAAGCTGGTTTTCGATCAGCTCCTCAAATTTTACGACGTCACGAAGAACTTCGGATTTTCCCTTCAAAGAAAAGGGCCTGCCACTATGGTAACATGACGGAACACAAGAGAACTAACCGCTGTTCCGGGGCGACACCCAGTCCACCGCCCATAATTCCGTTGCTTGACACCTTACGGGCTCTCAAAGCTCACATGAACACCGGCTGACCCAATTCAAAAGAGCGAGAGGGTTAACTCAGGAAGTTTATGCAGCTAGTTAGATACCGACTTCGGTGGTCATCCGTACCCTGCCGTAGTTATTTGCGTCACCGAATAAACGAAGTGCCGATTGCAGAATAACTACAGCCATCTGCTAAGTGCACACTTTATATCAAGGCCGCTCGTGTAACTCTGCACGGAAAGGTAGCCTGCAGAGGCCTAACATTCCGTTTACAGCACGCCACATTCACGTGCTGACGATACGCAGAGATTACTGGGTAGTTGTCTCAGGCCTGTCGAGAGGGCCGAGAGTTTCGTTGGCCTAGACGGAGTACGCCGCAGTGTCCCGCAGAGTCAACGCGAGGCGTTCACAAAGAAGTCGAGATGCACCGCTGGCCCCACCGCCGACTAATTAGCAGGCTACCTTTGCGAGCCGGGTGTGCGATGCACGACTCGGTTGGCATTGGCGAATGGAGGCTATGCCGTCGAGCGTTGCCTTCGACATAAGTTAAGCCACAGAACGAACTGACCGTTATCGCTATAACAGACCTATAATTGAGCATGGTGTAGCACACACACACACACGTCTCGCCGACAGCACCGCATTACTGCTGTGGATAATCATTTCTTGTAGAACTAAATCTCCGTTTGATATTTCCTGCTAGATGATTGCACTGTATTCCTATTTGCATGACTGCAATAGATACATTTTCTAGTCGGAGATGATTTGTTTATGTGCCGTGATCTCCACCAGTCAAGCTAGCTATGAATACTTTATTAATGGTACACCTATTTCATAAAATGGTTCCATTGCGTGACCTTCGGGTGATAGTTATCACTGATTTGAACTTACAAATTCATGGAATTTGAATTCGTACGATCCGCCGCTCGACTATGTAACAACCCAGTGCATAGTTAGGTGCTCTATCATTAAAATCATAAAAAATCCCCTTTGGGACTGTATTGAAGTGTCTACAGGACTCGGGAACTGTATAGGAGTCGTTCCCGATATACTCCGATATTCATTTGTACTCTGGAGATCTTATCTGAAAGCGCATATCCGAGTCAATTGGTCGAGATCAGCTCAGTCTGGCTTTACCCGGCGAGTTGCAAAGTGATGTGACGTTGGAAATTGGGTCGGATCTTGCTTCACTCTATACCAATTTATTCTATCGGATTATGCTGCTGATCTAAGATTGTTCAAGAGGCTGCTAAACGACGACACCATCGTCAAATTTCTTAGTCCACGACACTTTATGAAGCGTAGCCTATCCTACGCTTGGGGGCAGTATCAAGATCCGAATGGATAAATAATTTTTATCCAGGAGAGCTGTCCGCCTCGTCAGGGGCGCCGGCAGTCGAAATCACAAACAATAATAATATATCACGTAACTACAACTTATAGCCCAATTTCTAATGTACAACAATACAGATTGTACTATTCCTTTCGCTTAAAATAAAGAAGAGATTGAACTGAATTACAAAAAAAAAGATCGCATAGCCGTCAATATGGAGGCGTGCGTACGTCTCAGGGGTTGCCTCAAAGTCTGTGGGATATGAATGTTGGTGGCGTTATTTGGATTCACTTGAATTATAAAAACGAAACCTAACCAACCATCAGTGGTTAAGTATCCATAGCAAGTATACTATGTTCTTCGAGGATAAACAATTCTACTGCATGATCCGTGTACCGTTTTATCGAGAACTAAAGCGCATGATATTGTAGTTCTGAAAATAAACTTGATTTTGAAACTTGGAACTTGTACGAGAACCTATGCTAAGCCGTAGAACTTACTTGGTTCAGGTTGAACTGTGGTCTGTCAAGCAAATAGAACTTCCCACAAGTCAGACTCTGTAACGAGTTTTCAAGCTAACCTTCCCGGCGAACTGAGCAACCGGGCAGGCACATGTGTGATTTCACTATTGGATATTGTGGTGCAGGAATATCAATATCGCTGCTTGCTCTGCAACCCAGTCGTGATTGCTTGTTCACCACCGAAGAGTCTCGGCCGATCCCGCTGATGCCACAACACATACTCCATAGAGCGATTCGAGACTTCACAGCGAATCCGGCGCACAGCTGGAAACGTTGGGCCGATTCCACTTGTTGTTGTTGTTGTTGCTGTTGTTGTTGTTGTTGTTGTTGCTACTACTGTAGCTTGCTTTCCACAGGGCTCGGGATCATTCAGGGACCGAACAGGCTGGTGTATACCTTGGCCCAAACGCAGAGAGGCGTCTACCCAGCACCGGTAGCAGCTAACTGTACCCCTATCAAATATATATATAAATAAATCACCTCCGCTTGTGGCACGACCACATCGGCTACATTGCTCTTCGCCTCGCTTCCGTCTCTGTTTTGTTCGTTTTGGCGTTCGTTGTTGTTGTTGTTGTTGTTGCTACTTTTATTTTTCGGTCCTCTGTCCTATTGTCACTGTGCAAAAGTCGTCCACCGCCCGAGCACCCGCATGCTTCCTCTCCGACGCCCGCGCGCCAACTATCCGCCTGATTGCGGCTGGTCTATTTTCTAAATGAGAGCAGCAAGAAAGGCAACAACAAACAAACAGCAGCAGCTAGCTACAACAGCAGCAGCAGCGGCAGCGACACCAACGTCGTCCACATTGATTGGACTGTCGTCCAGAGAGAGCGTCCTCGGACGCTCGAATCGGCAAGGGCAACAGCTCAGGAGGAGACGGCGACAGCGCCAACTAGTTTCGTCGTCGGAAGCGAGCACGGCTCAACCTGGACGCAAAGACAATACCAGCGAACGCCGACAGCCTCAAGGAGACGAAATGAACAACGGAGGAACTGTGACCATGTCGAAGGGAAGGGGGGTCGCTGGGGACGATGGCAGGAGGGATAGATCCTCAGCCCCCGCGGCGTTTTTTTTAAACAGACCTCTCCACACGATGTGAGACGACCGCGTCCCCGCCCGCGTTTCCGCTGTCCTGTCGACCCGATCGAGTAGCAGAAGTGGTAGTAATACTAGTCGACGTCGTCGTCGGCGTCGTCGAGAAAGGCCCCGACGGAAGAGGTTCCGGCGGCGGTGGCAACGAGGTCGTGGCTTGCGGACGGCGACTGACTCGGGCTCGCGTGACGGATCCGGGCAGCATTTAGACTGGTGTCCGGCGTTTTCTGAGTCGTCGGACGCCGTTGGCGTTGTCCCTCCGCATTCGAGACTGCTCTATCGTCCACAATGCCTTGTTGCTGCCCTGGTGTCGAAATTTGTCTTTTTGGGATTTCTCCGAAAAAAAGCTTGTGCTCGTTTTCTCGCTGTTACGGCTGGCGTCGTAAGTCGTCACTCGACGCCGACGTCGACCAATGCACTAGAGGCAACAACAGGAGGAACTGCATCACCACTGCTGAAAGCTAACTAAGTGACTCGCTCGAAAGGAGTTATAGTGAACGGGGTATAACTCCAACAACACTGTCTTCTACGTCTGTCTACTGCTGAGGTCCGCGCTGGAGCGACTCGTTCGTATCGACTCCTTGACGCCGACTGCGTTCTTGGTAGGAGGAAGGCTGCCTTTTATTGGCTAGATTACACACCACAGGCGGTCAGTAACCACCAGTGGGGGTTTGCCGATGCGCCTCGTCGATTAGTGGATGGGGGGATAAGGTTAAGGGGCCGCCTTAACTAGCCTCTCACGACCCGGGCTGTAGGAGGGGGACCTCCACAACACGCCTATATAATAACGCCTGCCTGTTTCGATGTGTGTGTGTGACCCCTGGTCAGGTCAAGACAGGGTGATCTTTATGGGTGCATTGCCTGTTTGCCTGGCTGGACTGCGTTTAACGCTTCCTCGAAAACGCCCTGGTCTAAAACCCGATTCGTGCCGGCACACACACACGTGCAATACATAAGCTAGCTAAGTTTGCTATGGCGGAAAACTCACGAAGCGTACTAGTTCTGGGTAGTTCTCAAAATACATTGTCATGCCAGAAACGCTAGAAATTTCTAGGACGAGCAAATAATAGCTTGAATAAGGACACACTCGCCTCCTGAGTACTGGAATTGTCAAAGCGACTGTACCTAATGCTCGCTTGAAGCTGACAACAAGAGTATCCATTTGCAAACCTCTGAAATAGTACTGTACTTGAGATCCAGAGACCGAGCGAGATCTGTTATAGAATCTTCGAAATAACCACAAACAATAGTAGCTAACGCTCAGATCTTAGCACTTATTGCGGCCAAACGCCTTGCCACCACTCTAAAACTATACACTCAACCATAAGAAAAAAACATGAAATATCAACAGATCTAGCTACATCCCATATTTCATTTCAATCGTTCTCACATCAGCCTCTTCCAGCCCAGTCTCTCTAAGAAACCTTTCCAGCTACATTGTCATCTGCATAAGTTTCCAGTCGGCGCGACGGCTATAGGTCCCCGTAATCGCCGGATGATTTCGCTGAAATGTGTGCTAACTTCTAATAGGGCTGTTTACGGCAGCAGAATCTCAGCATCTGTCTCTCTCTCTCTCCCTCTCAACCCGAGTCTGTCGCCGAGTGGTCATTTGAGCGTTGTACCCTAAAGACGGTGACGTTCCAAGAGACGCCGCATATCTTCGCAGCAGCACACCAGGCACAACATAAACCATTCGTGGCCTACCATTCGACGTCAATCACGTCGTGCAGCTGCTCAAGCTTGTGACACACACACGCACATCGTTCACACACGCATATCGCATACGTGTTATATATTCAGCTACACAACGTGATATATGGCGAACTCATGAGAGGCTTTCCAGGAAGAAATCTCGAGAACTGTGTGTGTGTGTTCGACTCATTACCGTGCTGTCATTATTAAGCTGGCACTAAGAATTTATAGGTAATACCTGTGTAGTCGTCTACAGGCGTCTAATCAATTCAATGTTGACTGAACGAACTGAGTCGCCTGCGTCGAGACCGTCCGCGTTTTGTGAACCGTCTTCCTATTGCAGTATTGTCGCTCCCTCCCCTTACGTCAGTACATATATAAATAGAAGATACAATGCCATCTGATTAAAGAGTATCTCGTGTTGCCATTTGAGTGAATGAGGTGATCACTTCGCACGGTATCAAGTGGCAATTAGGCTCCCGAGACGAGAGGTAGCTGCTGTTGATTGCCCCCTTATTTGCTTGACTCATCGCTTGAGCAGCGGGGGGGGGGAGGGTCAGCTACTGGACAGTAGCTTGGCATGAAGGCACTTGACAAAAGTAGAGCAGGTGTCTATAAAAGAGGAGGCGATTTGTAGCTAGACAAGACATTCATAGTAAATATAAGACGTGGAGCATCTGACGTAACTGACGATCTTGAAGACGTTGAATGAACGACCGGCCTCTGTCCGGCTGATACTAATGTTATCAGACCGAAAATTGCATGTCTCTATATTCGTTTTACAGGAAAATTCAACGCAACTTTTGCAGTGGACACACGCACACACACATGCAGCATCCATTACAGTGTGTCAGAGTAATGCTAAATTTGCATTCAACATGAATGCGGGACAAATATATGGAATATAACCGACAGCGTCTAGTGTGCAGTATGCTCATCATTGGTCTATATATATATATATATGTATATATATGATTGAATTTTCCCGGTGATGCTACTAGAGACAATTGTGCCAATATAAAACAGGCACCGATTGGTCGCGTCAGATAAGAGGCTGCCAAAGTATACCCCGGTAAGGCCAGCATGGCCGACACGACAACTCCTTGAGCAATATACACACTACTACTACTACTGCACACCAATCCCGAGGCCTGTCACGAGCGGAAGACAGCTGGGGGGGTTAACTATGAAAAATGAAGAAACCGCTGACCTGGCATAGAGGCTACCAGGTCAGCGTCATCACCAACAGCAGCTAATTTGCTGATGTTGGTGACATAGGTATTCAACAAGCGGCAACAACTGTTAGCAGCATTAACAACTAATAATCAATTCAGTGGGTCGAAGCGGGCAGAGGCGACTACGACAGCCGTCGGACCGAATATTTCACGTAAACGGGAGCCATCGTAGCTGGAACCACAGCAAAAACCATGTACTATAATACCTTATATAAGAAGAGCCAATGAGAAATGTAGGATTGTCACTGAATTGATTAAGTCTGTGCGATGTATCTCTCGCCGATGCTATCGCTGACGATCGGTGACACAGCCGCGTGATGGGTCTATTGATCACTGATCACTGCCGGTAGTAGTGAGATCCAATTGTCAAATTGCCACGAGAGGACGTGTTAAGAGGTGACCAGAGTTCGCTAGCATTCACTGTCCGCGGATAAGCCTTTTTGTCCAGTTTCTTTCATATAAAAGCATGCTCGCAATACAGCAGACACGACGGTTTCTTAAGCACGCGCAATTCAGATCCATACGCAATTGATTTATTTGCTGCCATGATAAAAATCGGTAAGAGCTGCTATGCGGTTAATCGTAGACTACGCCAGTTTCTATGGGGTAGCCATGGGAAAAAGAACTAAAACTAATCGTACCCGTTTGATCTGAGGCAGCTGTTCCTAAAAAGTTTCGCCTCGGGTGGACATACGATAACCTTACCGATACTGACAAGGCAATTGTGAATTGCATGACCTACCAATTTATTAACCGTGTATTAATCAACCGATAAGTAATCAACTAATCTCTGAATCATCATGCTTTTAGTTAGCTCAGTGGGAAATTAAAAGCTGCGTCGGAGGCGTCCATACACGTGGCTAACGAGAGATTCAACAGACTCTGTGGGCATCGATGCCAAAATATTTTAGTTGACTTTATCTTCTACTCAATTTCAGTGAATCTATCTGAGTCAGATATAAATAAATCATATTTGGTTAGACGACCATCACACTGCGGTCTGAATTAAAAACAGGTACTAAGCTAGATCGTCGCATTGAATGGGACTTGCATTGGGTCGGTTTTACAGATCTGAAGGTGATCTATCCTGATTATTATTGCTAATTGTTCTCCGTTCTTGTAAGAGAGCTCCTATTATTTGCATACGTGGCCATGTCCTTGCCATTTAATTAGTGTTCTGATGCGCAAAACGAATTTTCGCGCACTTCCAAATATCACGCGTTGTCTAGATCCAACATTGATAACAATCATGTCGATGACGATAAACGAGTATGAATATGCTGAGATTGTACAAAGTCGTATCGACGCGCGCACAGTCACGTCCACTCACGTTCGTTGTGGAAGGTAATCGTGACGGGTGAGATCACGCCTTTTGCAACATGCTCTATTTTTTGGCCTTTGAAGTTGCCGATCGTCGGCGCGCGCCAACCAAACGACCGATTGTGTTCGCCTCGTTTAACATGACTGGTGAGCACCTTTCGGCGAAAATCCGATGTCGAACAAAACAAACGCTGGCTTGGCTTGCCTCGCGATTCGTCTACGGCGGCCTCTATGACGAATGCATGCGTGTTGGTACCAGTTTTAGCTAATTACATCCGGGGTTATTAACCTTCCGAGTTAGCTCATTACAAGGTTATTAACCTACAGACCAGACTCATTCGACTAGTCGTTCGTTATTGGCCACCGCCAACGCAAGGAGTGCGCCACCACCTTCCAGACGTGAAATGCCACCGGTGCGACAAAGTTGCCGACAAAGCGAGTTTGTCAGAGAGACACGCTTCCTGCATTTGTGGAACCGATACCTCTTCTCTTGTGTTGTGCTCTCCGAATCGGAGCAGAGGATTCAGGTACTGCGTATTATAGCTGACACACAGGAGATATGAAATATTTATTAAGGCATTATAGCAGGTAGCATTAGGTAGCATTCTTTGCTTGAATCGTGTAAAATCTATGAGTTCCTTGATAATTCGATTGTATCGGGGAAATATGATGAGGCTGACACTGTTTGTGTTGTCCTCAATACAACAACATAAAACATGCGTCTCATGTATTGTATCCGATAAGAAATATGATGCATTTGCATCTAAAACATTTTTGTGTTTCGACGGATATTGGTTAAAGGCGTTCGTCCTGACAAATTTCAACAGGTGTTCCAGACCTAGGTTGCGCGTTTCCAGCTTTGCGTATCTTGAGGTACGGTGTAGATTTCGTAGCTCATTCGCAACGATTCTCATTTCCGCTGTAATACTGCTTGCATACGCCGTTACGATAAAAAGTAGTCGTTCCAGCTCATGCTTTTCTTCAGGCTTCATCTCCTCACTGACCGACCTGCGTCCCGAGCTTGCACTAGCTAACGCGTCAAGCGACTGAGGATGTCGACATTATTCGTTTTATGCCCTTCAAAACTCTGACCTGGCGCAGGCCGGCAATCTAACCAGTTGTGTCTTCGTTCGTCTGTTTGACCTTCAGTCTAAAGCTCGCGTGCAGGGAACCACTTTCATGGACATCCACAGGCTAAGTCGGCTGTCCAACTGTGTTGTCTCTGCTCGACAAGTCGCAGATTAATTGGGCCTCCCGTAGCCAAAATCAATCTTTCGGACAAAGGCATACATAAGCCGCTGGTCCTTTCGAAAGCTAAACAAAAAAAGCGAGTCCGCGATCGACGGGAACGGTGGTATGGACGCACAGGTAGTCGGGGCAGAGAGTTGTGGTTGCGCGCGGCAGAGAAACTAGCTATAGGATCACATGGAGGCATGACAGATCGTTCACAGCCGAGCCCAGCTATTCAGTTTTCCTTCGGGCGACATCTCGGTACCGGTAGCGTAAAGTACCGAGATCCGCATTAGCAGCGACAGCAGCATCAGCCTGGCCTCTCTCTTTCTCAGTGTTCCCCGGTGGAAGAAACGACACGACAAGATCAAACGTGATATACATGCACACACATATATATATATATATATATATATATATATAGAGTGGAAGACGAGTTGCTTTAGGCAACGTGTGCTGCGGTTAGGCGTTGCCGATAGAACAACACCGGAAGGTTAACGCAGAGTCGATGAGAGGCTTGAGACTTCCCTTCTTCGAATTCAACTGGCATGCGAAGAACATTCGCCCGTGTGTTGTGAAGTGGCCAGCGACAGCGCAAGCCGTGTTGGTACCACGACAACATCAAGGCAAATGGCACAAATGTAGATAGCGAGGCGGGTCGCTATCGCCGGTGAACATAGCGGATCGCAATGCGAAGAAGAGCTCGCAGCAGCTGGATGAAAGGGAGGCGAAGAGACGGGACAGAGAGAGCGAACTCTGGGAGGGCTCGAAATGACATTGGGAGATATTCTATTGGGCGTGCGGAGATCAGCAGAGTGCCACTCAGTGCCGCAGGTACCGCGGGCGAGATCGGGCCGAGCAGATCAGAGAGACAGCCGGATCGGGAGAGTCAGCAGATCGGTGGAGAGAGACCAACGACGGAGAACTCGCGGACGAGAGATGGGTTGGCTAAGCTGGCGGGCTGAACTTGACCATGAAACAATGTTGGATACGACCTCGGTTCTAGCCTGGTAGACAGGGACTCCTGGGGAAAGGCTCTGTGGCGACAGAGTTTCGCCGCTCGGATGATGTGGAGCGTTCTTTGACAAGCCTGTCTGCCGGCACGACACGCACCGTGCTCACATAGATCTTCATAGGGTAGCAAGAGGCAAGACTACACAACGACAGGTTCGGGTCCAAATTTGTGCAACGGACGCGGCTCTGTATCGAGTGGCTCATAGGACTCGAGGGGACGATAAGTGACGTTTGGTATCATTGTCCTGGTTAACGAACCATTTCGAGACCGGAAGCTGGCAATAAATCTAAACGCCACCAAAGCAAGCGCGTGTCGTACGGAAAACGGCTCAAGTACAAGTGAACGAACGCTAATAGACCGGATAGGCCATACAAAAGTTCTCTATGCAAAACTTGGGAAAGATACAACAATCTGTTTGTTGGTCTTGAAATCGGTGCAGCATTTCTAGTTTGTCAAACACGTCACAAGGTTACTCAACACTGCCGTGCGTAACCAAGCCGTACAGTTACGCAGGCAGCTGCCTTTTCACTGAACACTCACCATGAAAATGAATCTGTTCAGCTGTTCGTCAAGTCCGCGCGAATCGACAAGTGTATCGTATTTCTTATCAAAGGGTCGCTGTATCGCGCTTTATCAGGCCACAGACGATTGAGGCGCATCCGCGGAGTGGGTATCATGAGCGGGCGAAGACGCCGCTGGCTTCTTGTTGTTCCGGGAAGCACACACTTGCTCAGGCCATCCAGCACAAGTCGGCACAAGCCGTTATCGTGGCCAGATGATCTTTCTATTTTTGTATCAGAGTGAAAGAAGAAGTTAAACGCTAGCAACTCGCCCATAAGCTACAACTACTATTACTGGTACTCGGTCCGGGGGGGGGAGGCGGGAAGGGGATTGAGAGGATAACTCCACTGCTGTGGAAGCCGTAAGGTCGCTGGTTGTCTGAACCGAACAGTGAACATTTCTCGTCTATTGTAGGATATACTAGAGACTCCAGGTTTTTGGCTTCACTGCGAAAACAGTCGCTCGATATTGTGCGACACACAGGCTTTGATCCCGTTGGTATTGTCGTAATATCAGCATAGTATTACTATTGTTGCACTGCGCAGTGTTACGTCTCAACGGAACGAGGCACCTCCTTCCCTGTGCGGCCACGATTTCGAGCTCGTCCCTACAGTCGAGCGATGCAAGAACAACGGGCAACGTTAGCGGCGGGGAGCGGCTGGTGTATTGGCGTTTTCAAAGTTTCCGCTGCTGGTGAACCTCGATCAAATGAAGACATCTGATATGGGGTCACATTTAAAATGATTGTATAATAATACATCCTGTGAAATGTTCATCAGCATAGTATTATTATGTTAGAAGTGATCGCCACGAGCTCGCAGTGTCAAACGCTGCCTGAATGATGTCGACTTTTACAGCTAAAGGTGGTCAGGTGGCGTTTCGTTCATACCGACGTAGAGCAATTGACCCGGACATCATGGAGAAACAGTATCTATCTTTCCCAGCAAAAATAAGAACAATATTTCTACTATGGTAGAAAACACATTTGAATTTACGTAATAATTACGTAAATGGCTTTATGGGCCACCCACCAGAGGTGGCATGAAATGGCGTGAGCAGATCATTGCTCTCACTACGGAGCGATCGCATCCAAACTCATGCAATTCTCGATTATTATTGCAATCTGTTTTGCTAATTACCTGCTGCGTATGATGGACACGGCAGCGAGCAGAGCACATAGTATTCGGCGATACTTTTAACCGTTGATTCAAAAGCAAAGGAGGCGACACCCTTACTCTGACGATCAAGCAGGTATAATAACTATAACAGCAACAGAACACATCTACCTCGACCCCCTCCACCGCTCTTCCAACCCCGTCAGCAGGTTGAAGTCCGGCTGAATCATCTTCAGATACCTCGTATCGTCGCTACATCAGCACCCGTGGTGTTGGCAGGCTGCCGACCACATACATCAAGCTTCGAGCTGTGTCCTTCCATCTCTGTCTTCGCGCCTCTCTCTACGGCTGCCAATGTGGGTCTAGCCGCGCACGCGTCCCAAACTGCAGTGCACATTGCGTTCTCATTACGGCAGGAGAGCCAATCGTGCCCAGCTGTAGGGGGTGCCCAGCGCGAACACCAGCAGTGCTTGCTAGCACTTCCGAGACGGTATCGCGACGCAGCGAGAATAACCGCGGAAGGGATTGGGGGAGCACTGAGGATTTTGGCGGCGCGTTAACGACGCGGCCAGGGGCTGATGTCATCTTCTTGTCGTGCGGGGCCATCTGCGCGATCCGCCACCGGCAGCTACATCGTGGGCGCCACCGCTGATCTGAGACGCGCCGGACGCAGCGGAACCGCCTCAGCTTCGAGCGTCGTCGTCGCTGCCGCCGCCGTCGCGTCGACGATATTTTTAAACCTGGACGAACATGACGATGGGGCACGGCCGAACTAAACGAACCAATTGAGCTATCTATTAGCAGCAGTTAATTAATGGCCCTTGCGGTTTCGACTAAGTCACGCGGACAATTTCATCTTTCGCTCTCTTTCGTGTTTATTCCCTATTCTGTCGGTCTGTGCACGTCCGGCGGCGGCGGCGGCGGCCACAGCAACAACAGCTCCCGGTTCCTTCGGAGTCCTCGTCACGGTCGGCGGCAGTGCTTTTCTCACTGATGCTCACAGATGTCTCGCTTGCACCCACTTGATAGGCTGTGCCAGGCCCCGATGCAGGTGACACTATGATAGCATTGGCCGCTTATCATAATGGTCACAGCGACAGGTAGCAGGTCCGCAGCGCAATGCCAGGAATGGTAGCGGGCGGTGCGCATATCCGTCTGTGCAGATATGTACATGTAGGTACATAATATGTAGTCCGTTATGACCGCCGAATGCGGCCTCGGGCCTGCGCGTGTCGTTTGAAATCTCTCGCGCGCGCGCGCCCCTCAGCGAAATGAATCTGCTGCATACATAGCCAATCAACGGTCGAAACGGAGCAACGAAGATTGAATGTGGTGCTGAATTGTCACATACAGTAACACAGCGACGCCGATATGGGCTGAAGAAGAAATCGTCGTCGCCGCCGCCACCGCCTGTTGCAGACGGGCACATCTATCATAGAATGTCTTCGAACGTGGAACGCTCGAAGGAATGGGTCGCCGAAAAGGTTCAAAAAGCAAAGACACAAAATTGAGGTGTCAGCTTCTATCGAGATAACATGTCACATAAAATCCCGTTTTATGTCTGACTTCGCATAAAGTCACGTTCGTGCTCATGATGGCTCGCTCGATCTCAGGGTAGACGAGTCGTCGGAGCTGGGTTTCTGCTTTTTTCGTTCTCAGCGGCGATACTCCCGCAAGGAGCAGTATTGCCGCTGGGGGCGCAGGATGCCAATTTCAATCGACTACGAACACAGGTGTAAGAATAATGAGACTGGTCAAACGAAACGATGCAGCGGGCTGATATTTCGAACTCAAATGTCCGATATTGATTATGATTGCGCGACCTAAAGGTGAATATGTAGGTAAAGCTTTATTGGTTTTATTAAAGGAGCTGCAATTTCGCAACACAACAAGCTCTGTCATGCAGCGGGGCTCGAACCCGCCGCCTCTGGCTGTCGAAAGCCACAGCACTGACAACAATTAGAGAAGTAGTTAGGGATGGGGGGTGTCAAGCCGAGACCTTGATGGTCACCCCCAAGGGTGGCGACGGCATTGCCTCTCATCGTTTTAACAGCGAAGGAAAGACACTGCAGAAGAAAGGATCCTGCGCTGTGCCACAAACTCAAATTATTCAAAATAATCTCTGAGCCACAGATAGCGATACACACCGTGTCCTAGTTCAGTCTAGCCACTGCATCGATTGTGGGACCAACTGAAGTTTTGATATTTACAGGTTATCGATGTAAATTGCAGAGAAAATACAATGAAAAACAACGAAGCGGGCTTCGATATTTGGAAAAGGTCGCGGAAAGCGTGGACAAGCAAAGAAAAGTGCACGGCTATCTCGTTCTTCAGCAAATATAAGTCGCATTGGCTCGACGGCTTCTCCAAGCATATATATATATATATCAACGATTCTCTGTTCAGCATTGTTTCTATTTAGCAATCCCATTATTGGTGTGATTATTCCGCTTTAGATTGGGCATACTTGAGACGATGCAGTTCTCCTATATTGCGGCTTTCTTAATAGAGTTAATTAACTCCAGCTAGTTATTAGTCATCAATATTACTGTAACATTATACCAAGCTCACCTCGCTCTGCAGCATGTTTCAGATTACATAATATAAGCTATATCATGTGCAGCTATTGCTATAAGTCGGGCCTCTTACACGTATCTGCCTAGGTTTGCCACCAGTTAGGTATTTGTGAGTACGAAGTATCCCATCAAATCAGGAGCCTTTGAACCGTGAAACTGCCAGTATTCAATATTAGATACGAATATGCTCTCATATCTGTTGCGGTGGTGTAAATATTCTGTTATAACATCACGTCATAACACAATCATGCTCGCATGTCCTGGTGCCTGTCATTCAATCGCGGATAAAATGAAGAACAGCCTAGATTTCAATACAAAAACATTGTACATGAGGACTTCCGATTTCAAAGGCTTTGATTTCAATTTGAGCTCTCTGCTGAATTCGACGATACCCGCCACCGTTACACTTTGGTTGATTACACCGACAATCACGTCAACTCAATGGTCGTACATCTACCATTATCTCCTTAGGAACGTCTGGGTGCTAGCAAGTCGAACTAGAATAAACATAAGCATAGTATTTCGACCCCTGAGAGAAGTCTGACTAACGAGGTGGCCTAACTAAATAAGTGCTCTTTACGAAATCGGTGTCCATACTGCTCAGTGCATACGTGACTGGCCATCGCCTGAGAATGACAAGCAGCGCACCGCATCGATATCTTTTCATGGAAACCGCAACTGAACCACGAACTCCGATATCTACAGCCACTTTTCTCATTCGCTATTTGAGAATCTCGAATCTCGCTCGGAGGGAGCTCTGACCAGTGACCTCGTCGGCGCGCTTTGAACAACAGCAAACGTGTTCATGGGGAACGGCGGCGGAGGCCGAGACCAGCCACTTCTCTTCAACAGGCAAAAGAGATGCATGGGCCGAGTATTTACATTGCTCATCATTTTATTAGTCTTTTCCCTTTTTTTTTTTCGAAAACGGTTCGAGGCGATTGAGCGATTTTCAATCGATTTCTAGGCGAGAAGAACAACAAAAAACAATTGATGGCTGTCTCAGTGGAATATTTTCTTAGCTGTCAAACGTATCGGAGAATGTGCCTCACCGTCAAGCGCTGTCCATGTAGCGTTGGCTGCTGGGTGGTGTTAGCGACGGGGAACGTGTGTACAGATAGGCTCTACCGGGCAGTTCCCCTCAGGCAGTGCGCCGCTGATGAAATTTTGCAAAACATAGTTTACTATTGACGAAAGGAGTGCGAGGGACGAAAACAAAATACAAGATAATGTCAATAAGCCGTAGATGATGCTTGTTTCAGTGCGTTGACATTCCCGATTGAGCGCAAAGAAAAACTTCGTTGTCAGCCTCCATTACAGAATGGCTCTCGGCGTGTCCAATGCTGGAAATCCAATGACTCCTCCGACCCGTAATCGCTTAATCGGTAAAGTAGCCACCTGTGTGTCGTTATATCTTTATGGGATTGTGCTTATTCTAAGGTTCGCTTGCATCTCGTAGAGGAATCTTTCGTTTGCCGGTGCAAAGTAGAGTAGATAAAATTTTACCATTGTATGTATAATGCATTGAGGAGGATTATCAGCGTACCTGTGGTATTGAGCACCGTGCGATGCGACACCATTACGGCGAGTATCGCTCGCAGCCCTTACAATGAATCCGAATTCTGATATTTGCTAAATCAGACTCGTTCGTTCGGGCCACCGCTCGAAGTTGACCCCCCTCCCCTCCCCGAACGGCAAAGCATCAGCGGCTCGGACGGCTCCGTTGCCTCCATCTTCATCCACTATCCACCACCCTGTACGAAGGACCCCTTGAGCGGAAGTCCTGTCGCCGGTTAATAAGTGCGACGAGCGGAGATAACGCCAGAGACAGTTAGCTGTGTAAGATAATGGTAATAATAACTCGATGACTTGACTGCTCGCTCCAACTGGCGTCCATTGGCAGAGGAAGAGGTTCCGGCGGCCGCTCCCGCATGGACTGCTCCATAGAGAGAGAGAGAGAGGGACTTTACCAAGGTAGGTAACTACACATAGTTCGCCATCATCCCAGTCGCCATTTCCCATAATGGAGACATTACTCCCCCCTGACGCCAGAAGGCCATTTGGCCATATGCAATACACAGCTAGCTAGAAGTAACAGAGTAAAGGCTGAACGACGCGAACAGCGCGCCGTGCAAGCCAGCCTGTAGTGCAAGCGGGTTCGCATGATCCCAAGTGAGGATGTGCCGATCACATAGTCAAAATGGAGACGAGGAAACACGGCGACTCCCGCCACCTGATGTCCGCATCGCAGAAGAGCCGTTCGTAGCGATGTAGGCGATGAACGGCCTGCGGGGATATCGGAAGAGGATCCGACCTTCCCATCTTAGGGTTCCTACATTTCCCGAGCCCGTTCCTCACACCCGTTGTCGTCGTCGATTAAACGCGAGACCTTTTTGCACTGAATGATTTACGGGGGTAACGCTACGGCGACATGTTCTTTGCAGGGTAGACGGTGCCGACATTGCCGATCATGTACCAACGGATACAAGCACACACAAGTGTTCAATAACAACAAAATGGCACCGGGCAGGGTGATAACGAATTACTAACGTATAATACACATTATAGCATTCGTTTGGCTGTCGTCCCCTGGATGGTCTAGTGGTGAGCGTCTTGGACTGCGAGGCCGGAGGGACGTGTGTGTTGGGTTCAAATCCTGTCAGGCGCGGAGAATCTTTGGAGTCCTTTATCATCTTTCTTTATCTGAAGGTTCTTGCCGGGTACGAGTAAGGAAGGGAATAAGCGAAGGTGGCCCCGACAGGTCCTCATAGTAATACCTAAAGCGGTTAAGAGCTGAGGCCTGTCAAATAGGGGGGAACAGCTGAGGGTCAGCTCGAAAAACAATTATTGGGTGTCGTCCTTCGCCATTTATCCCTGAAGTCCTACAACGTTAAAGATAACCGAGAGGAAAAACCAATTCAACAATTCGCTGGGAAAGATGAAAATCTGCTATTTCCCCCTACGGCGTGGTAATTCTGTTGTTGTTGGTGGTGGTAGTGGTGGTGGTGGTATTCTGTTGTCCTACGCCACACAACAAGTAAACACTCTTCAAGGAGCGCGCATTCTCGATGTACATTATGTTGTTGATGTTGGCATTATAGGGTACGCTGTGACTTCTAATTCGGCGACGTATTGAACGGCATGATGGAATTGCGTGAATATTTGGACGCTGCAAGACATGTGAAGCATCGTACTGAACCACCATCACCATAGCTTGATAATATCATGTGGTAATTTTTTGTTGTTTGATTTGCTGGTGATGCAAAAATCTACGAGACAGCCAGTCGGTCCCTGTTGAAAGTTTCGCGCCCGAAGAAGCACCAGCGAAACGCATAAAGACGTGTTAAACTCAAGCTCGGGATTAACTTCTCATCATCTGGGCGGGACGGGCTCTACTTCATGACGACGTTCCCACCAAAACCAGAGCTTTTTTAGTTTCGAGGTAGAGTCTGAAAGTCGGATCCCTTGGGTCGCAGAATGGCACCAGATGAGACAGGGCGAACTGCTCCGAAATGCCTCTCAGAGACCCCAGCCCGTCTCATGCTGCGAAGACTACGCTCTCTTATATAAATAATTGTAAAAACGGCCCCGCGTGGAAATTTCAACGCGAGACTGCCACGTACGGTATGTGCTGCTGCTACAGCCTCTACCGTGTGTACGAAACAGGCTGTTGCAAATCAACAACCCTTCGAGATCGTGTCAAATTTGCTATACGAGTCCATCATACTTGGACTGGTTAATCGGATGAGTGATTGCATTCATTCAGGTGCGCGGAGGCGTTTATCACACGCGGCATTGCTTCCGCCTCTTGCTGTGTAGTTGGAACAGCCAATACTAGAGAGCAAGCACTGTCTAAAGGAGGGGCCATATCGTGCAAGGTCCCTTAGGCAGTGGGCAGGCCGACTTAGTAATATATGTGTGCCATACTTCTCGTCAAATCCGCTAATTCCCTTGCGATGCCGAAAGAGGGATTGACCATATCCTGATGCCTCTTAGCGACGCGATCTTATTCTCAGAGCTCGTTGCGCCGTCACAGTTACAGGGAAGACGAGCAGATAGCCCTATGGGATGTACGCTTATTCGGTTATATTGCAGTATAGTAGTTAGGGGAGGTTAGAGCTTGTTTCAGCCAACGTTTCAGCAAGCCTGGCCGGTTCAGGGCGTTCCGCTGTTCTCGGGCGGCTGCTCGGTCTGTCGCTTGGTTGGTCCGCGATCCGACGAATTCCACGTTCGCGAAACCCTGGAATTCGTCGGATTGGGCTGGCGAATCGCGAGAGGGTCCTACCCGGGACGGGGGGGGTCTACATAACGAGGATGGGTATATGTGCTTCCGGCCTGTGCCTCGAGCAAGGTGACATCCTTATAGGAATACCAGCATCACGCCCGCCATCTACAATACCGGCGGCAGCAGCAGAACATATTCCGTGTGAGGATCACAAGAAGGTCGACCGACCACAGAAAGAGCGAACAACGTTCGAGAGAATAGCGACAATGGGTTCCACTGTCGCCGCAGCAGCTAAAGGCGACGTATATTTCTGTGGTCGGCGCCGACCGACCTGAATCATTCGGTTGACGGCGTTGACTGTTGGCTCCAGAACTGCGTTCTTGTATTTTGTTTCAAAGGCCTGTTTCTGATCGTTGGCGTTCGGCGAGCTGATTGCCACAGATGCATGAGCGTGTCGAGATTACGGTGTTGAACATAACATCGCGCAATTTGTATCGATTTGAAATTTCGCGTATTGCAACAACATTAGCAGGGTGATACCATCAAATGAATATGGTAACGGTCATGTTCCCCGATATAGTAGCGGTAAGCGGGGAGAGATATGCCTCTTGAGGCGACAAAATAAACTGCAGTAACAGATGATTTCTCTTACGACTACAATGATTATATATTATATATATATATATATATATATATATAAGTTTGGTTTTTATTGCGAGATAGTCAATCGAAATATAACAACACTGAAGAATAATAGCACTCGTTCATAGTTGTTTGCCAGCTTCGGACAACAATTTGTCTATGATATCACCTTCTTCAGCTGTGAATTTCCTCATACGAGCTACACGTTCAAGAGTATTGAAGGCGTTTCTCTCTCTCTCTCTATCACACAGCAAAGACATCAATCGTGTCCAGCTGGCACACACCACGATCGCATCCGGATCGCAGTATGCTCCCCGCTTAGATAAAGCAAACACCTCTATCTGAATGACTAAGGGATAGCTTCCGCAGGGAGCTGGTCGTGTGTCGCCTGTTGTTGTTGTGGCTCCTGCGGCCCCAGTTGTCTTCCCCAAGTGACCTATGTATGGACGGCCCATAGCGAAACGGGAGAATACCGACCTCAAGGCTCAGCAGCACAAGCCCTGAGGTCGGTTTGCCCCAGCAGTTTGCCTCGCTAAAGGTCGATGCGGAATGAGAAGCACGTTCAGTGTCGCACGCGCTTTTATCCTTGCCAGACCGATCCATTCAGTCGCGCCACAAACAGCCCCACTGCCGCCGCACCCACCGCCGCCGCCACCACTGTAACGCGCATATCGGGAAGTGCGTGGCCACTTTGCTGCCGCGAGAGACCACAACGTCACCGGGACGCTTTGCGACAATTCGGTCGCGCCACCCCTGAATAAATATTCGTTTTCCGTACCTTCGTCCGGGAACCCCCCGGACCCCTGGCAACACCTTCGCGGACGTTCGGATCCCAATCTCTGCTCGAAATTCGCCACGTAGCGGGCGGGTTACGGCTAAATTCAACGGACAAATTGCCTCCTTCGCACAAAGCCGTGCGTGGATGTATGCTGTTGTGTGCGTTCTATTAGTTCGCTGTTCATGATCATTGTGCCAGCGTCGATGGACACACGCTCACAGACACCACGAGTCTCTACCACGAGGCCGTGTGGGAAGTCATTATAAGCGATAGTCTTTATATACGATATTCGTGTTTTTTTTTGCAATTATCAGGCATTCACTCCTTTGTTTCGGACAGCACGTGAGGAGCTATTGTAATGCCATAGTGTTACTAAACGCGTTGGCGTTGGTATTTTCAGCGCCCCCTGCTCGTCGCAAGTCCAACCGAGCGCTTGGTATCTCCATTTGCGACCACAGTCACGGGCGTATGTGTCGGGTACCACTGCCAGATAGCAGTGCCTGTCCGGGCAACTGGGACACTGACGGCATAGTGTGCGACAGATTACTTTTATTATTATTATTATTATTAATTATTATTATTATTATTATTATTATTATTATTATTATTATTATTATTATTATTATTATTATTATTATTATTATTATTATTATTATTATTATTATTATATTATTATTATTATTATTATTATTATTATAGGAATACGTAGAATCGAACGAAATATAATCACAGCGAGATCGCTGCGTGGTAAGCCGTATTTGCGTTGTTCCAAGAAACGTGCAAGGGAAGTGTAACAACGAAAAAATTGGCCTGTCCAAGATCAGTTAGGAAATAGCTCAGAATCGATTGGTTATCGACAACGACAAAAAAGCGTATGATAAAAAATGTTTAGAACCGAGATAGCTCCTCTGAGAATATCGCGAATACATAATACTAATAAATCTAGAGCATGGCACGTTTCGATGTTCACTAGACAAACAAACATTGACCAACAGACTCAAAGCGATTTAGATGTAATTGCGACGCTTTGTTTCTCATTAGATGAACTTCGAAAGCCAGGCCATGTTTAGCGCGATGTAATGGTAACCAAATTCGCATTAACAAACACACACTAATGAGAAGACCCGGCCCGCTTTGCCTCATGCTGTATGCCAACGACAGCCTAAACCGGAAGGTCCAGAGACTTTCGACAATTTTCACTTGCTTCCGACTCGCTTGCTCAGCAGCTCTCTCTCTCTCTCTCTCTCTATATATATATATATATATATATATATGTATAATAGACCGGCACATGCAGTCATCTGCTGTTTCACCATTCGCCGACGGCAGTGGAATACAGCGCCGGCGCCATTCAATCGTTGAGCCGCTTGTCAAAAAACCTCACGCACCGACGGCGAGGAAGCCAGACTTTAGCAAACAGCTGTGTGCTAGCTGACCCCTCTGCTCACAGTGAACGGTGTGAATGGTTTACGGCGTGCTATACACACGCACACACACGCATAGAAACAAACAAACAAATGCGCACGTCGAACTCCTCATAAGCAATTCCGGCCTCGTACGAGCTATTTTGTACGCAATGTGTTAGGGAATAGAACGGAGAACGCCAACGCGAATTCGCATGATCAACACAGCAAAAATTAGCGCTAGCGACTGTATCGTGTGCAATAGCGAGAAATGACATTATTTTGTGACATATCACAAAATAATGTATAGATATCCTATGTTTAGAGCAGGAAAAACACGACAAAATATTGTATTATCCTGCGCTAACGGAACGAGGAGGCAGCCAGCGCCGATGTCAGTGAACAGTACCTCTTTCAAATGATTAAATTAACAACGATATTCAGGCTGCACAAAACAAATGTACCATTAGAAGTTCAGCCAGGTATGTATTGGTGCTGAGCGCGAGGTCCCGTATCTGAGCGTAGATAAAAGCTGTTCAACCAGCCAGTTGAATCAATGTAGCGACTGGCGGAGCGCGCATATTACCCGCGCACGCTCCGTGGCACGCACCCGCAGTGCAAGCGAATGAATGACCAGCCGCAGGAACTCGCAAGCGGCAAACGTCCAATACAAAGATAAGTCTCATTAGATCGCAGTATGGTAACTGCTCTACTAATTACAACACTTCGATTGTAATTAGTAGAGCAGTTAAAACGATATAACCATAAATGTACCATATATATATATAAGAAGTCCCGATTCATGATATAAAGCAATATATCATATACCAATATATAATATATGGCTTCTTGCGTATCCCATGGGTAGGCAGCGATATCATATATAGATATCATATAGGGTAGCGATTGCTATACGAGCAACCGCCAAAACAACGTTTGAACTGTACCGCAAACGTTATTTGCACGGGACAAACCCTTAAATATGTTTTCCTGTTCAGAGTTGACGCCAGCGATAATGATGATGATCAATGGAGGTAAATCACACTTTTCTGTGATCTGCTTGCAGGCACACTATGAGGGACTCGATCAACAAATGCACCCCTTTCAGCCAAGTTCTCTTCGTCCTTCGAAGTGCCTGAGGTGTTTCACCAGCTGTTCGCTATATCCCAAGGCAAATTGCTCCATAGTAATCTAATCCAATCTCAGTGCGACGATTTGCAGTTTTGACGAATGTAAAATTTGTTTTTTTATTTTTTTTCAGACTGATGCAAGTTTTGACGTCCGTGTTCACCAGATTTATAAAAGTTAAAAATTGCCTCAAATGCAGTATTCCCACCATGAATGGAAGGTGACATATTCCCGTCAATTATCTATCATGGCAATTGTTTCAATACATCAACAAAAAATATGTATATATCTCTGGAAACATCTAATAGCTCTTACCTTTCTTGCCGTTTCCTATCTAGCGCTCACCAGACGTTCGCTCACAGTAAGACACACCCCATACATACACAGACGTCCACGCAGAAACGCGTCCAGTTTTATGCTGTCACAGGGTTCCGACAGCCGCTGAGGTCGAACCGGCGAAACTTTTTCGAAACGTCGCCAGCTAATTTCGGAATACTTCTCCTGAGCGGGCGTGAGCTGACTCGCTCAGGTCACGTGAACATGGTTGTTCCACACGGCTACGGGTTAGGTCTGCTCTTTGGTAGCGGGTTCGTACAATACACGAGTGGCCGACCACCATCCAAGGGCCAGTCAAGCAGCACTTTGATGAGAGTTGGAAAAAGGTACTGATATGTTTGATAGGTTGAGAGGGGTAAATTGTTCGCCGGGGGCACTTTTTCAGCTTCGTCCGCCCACCTTGGCCGAACACCTCGTCGGAGATCCTCGGAGTCGGAGGCAGTCAGGCAACGCAACCTGAGTTTGTCTCGCGTGCTCCGCTACCGCTGCTCTATCCGATCGGTTGCGTCCGTCGTCAGTCGCATGGCAGTCAGCGGCTTGCTCTACTGATGGCTAGCTTCGACTGCGCGCGTCTAATTTCGCAGACCCGCTCACTTGACAAAAAGAAAAACTATCAAATCGAGGCAGAGGTCTCGCATCGACAACATTGAAATCGGAAAAGTTTGCCTCTGCCCTCTCCCGCTGTCCGACCCGCCGTCTACTGTATTACGGATCAGAGCGATTATCGGCCCCGGGCCGTTGTAGATACCCAAGCTTCGAGCGTACGTGCGTCACCGTTCATCTACAACCATGCCGCCCTAAGTGTTCTCCACGAGCACGGCGGGGCTCGAGCGCCGGGCCGGTGCTCCAGCGCCAAAGTAAAACCGCGAGCCAAAAGCCAACTGCCAATGCCAACGAGAACGCTGGAGAAGAAGCTAAGAAGAGCAAGAAATCGCGACCGACCACACTCGTAGTACCGTCGAGAGCCCCGTTCATCCGAGCAACCCGCGCCGCCCGGGGAGAGGGAGCCTTCCCGCCACGAGACTACTCAGCGTTCCCTTTCCTGGGAAGAGGTTTCCATTGCGTCCTCTCCACATCTCCAAGCGAACGCTTTCCCTGAGCACCTCTCGAGCAGTCACCGTGCCGCGCTTTCAACGCTGCTCATATACGAAGTTCATCACTGAGATGGACAGCGTGAAAGTTTTCGTGACCTTCGCACGGTCGCGCAAGCGGAACGGATCTGGGAACCGCGGTACAGCCTGAATACCGGCCGAACGAACTGCTCCAGCGGTGGCTAACTACTCCGACATAACGGTGCCGTCTTTAGGGGTAGACGGGAGCACTTCGAAACCAAGCTAACGCGTGGCGATTATCTGAACAGCTCGAGCGGAATTACGAAACCGTCACGTCCAATACCTATCACAGCGATGAATTACAAACAGATACAATCGTTTCGCGCGTTACTCGCGTGTTACGGTCGGCTAAATAAGCTGGGTATATTGGCAAATATGAAAAAGGTACTGATATGTTTGATCGGGGAGAGGGATAAATTGCGCGAACGTTCGCCGGGGGCACTTTTTCAGCTTCGTCCGCCCACCTTGGCCGAACACCTCGTCGGAGATCCTCGGAGTCGGAGGTAATCAGGCAACGCAAGCTGAGTTTGTCCCACGTGCTCCGCTACTGTTCAATCCGGTCGGCACCGTCCATCATCAGTCGCATGTCTGTCAGCGGCTTGCTCTACTGATGGCTAGCTTCGAGCGGTCAGGCTGACACTGCATAGCGACTACGTTACGTGTGTCAGTGACCAGACGATTGAAATTAATTAACAACCTGCTGTTAATTATGATGTTGCTTCAATATGTGGAAGTCTTCGGAAAGAACGCGCTGTGTCTGTAGGGCTCGGGTGAGCTGTCGCTTTATAACGAAAAGAACAATTTTCGTGAAGCTCTCTCTAAGCTTGAGCGTAAATAGTCGCGATTTTTTGACGGTATATTCAACAACGAAATGGCTGCTTTGTTGAGTGTGCCCTTTTATTTAGTTTACAGTAATTGAATGCTTTAATTTATTATGATTTTTTTGGGTTCCCTACAAATTAAACTATACGTTATTCAACCGTACATGCCTCATCGGTTTGCAGGCACCGCTATTAACTAAAGATGATTTAACACATTTTATTTAATAATGTGTATAACGCATAAGATATGGTCCCAAGTGACAACTAAATGAGTAAACTAGCAACTGAAATACATAAATTATACAAGCTTAAATCACTGACCAAGCTGTATAATCTAGCTTGGTAAGCCTGAGACGAGTACCTTGTGCCTCCGAATGTCACGGATAAACAGCGGGAAGAAGAACCACATCGTAACTATGTGGATATCTCGGAAAGCGTAATATATAAGTTCTGCGCTGCGTTGATTAAGCCAGCACCGTGGTGTGGCTGCATTTGAGAACATATAGAAGGCTGACGGACATGGTGTCACGACTCCAGCAGAGGGATCCAGCAGAGATTTGTGCATCAGGCATCCCGATCGCAGCTTACACAGTTGTGGGATAGTATGAATGCCATGCGCAAGAAGAAGGCGAGATGTCAATCTAGTGGATCTCGGTAATCCAAGGGTGGCCCCTAGTGGCGTCATGCTGGACGATTTTCATTATATTTCGGTGCCGAGAAGCAGTTCTATCCCAAACGACTTTTATCCAAGCCTCTACCTGATGCCTTCATACACGAGACCATGGGAAAATTCTTCGACTTGTACAGTGCGTGTTCACCATTACCGATTTACGCAGAGTATCCAGTGGGCTCAACGTGGCAAGATCGTGGTGGTCGATACAAAGACATCCCTCCAGAACTAAGCTCCAAAATGGAAAAGCTCCTACATCTGCCCAACGGTAAAGACGTTTAAGCATGCCTCAGAGAATGGCTGACAAAAGTAAACCACATCATGCAAATGGTCACCACGAGAAGCTAAACATTGGCCTCGTTTTGCACCATACGGGAAACCCGCAACAATTAACATCGCGGGGTCACAACAAGAATTTGTACTTGAGATGGTACGATGCAATTCGAGAAGAAGATCTATATCCACAATCAGCAATAGATGCTGTTTAAGATCACATCTCTATAAAGTAGACACCGTACGATGAAGGGCTTTGCCTTCGAATCCGTAATGACGCTTTGTCCAATAATATTAATAGCTAGATACGATGTCATTTTCCAAATCGATTATTAAAGAATTAGCGCCCCTTTCAAAGCATATTCCGATGGCTAAACTCACCGAGTTTCAGGAGCCGTTACACAGCAGACAGGTTTCATGCGGTGGAAGACAACGAGATGATTACAGAAACGAATCTATCAGGCGTTCTGGCGGCCAGACTTCTATAATACAGGAGCAATTACAAAGGTTCGCGCTCAGGCTTGTGCGGTGCACAGGGGCCGTCGCTCAACGACTTGCGGGTCCGCTGTGCCTTTTATAGAGAAGCGTGCTTTTGACGCCTTGGCTGGACATGATGCAATTTCAAAATGCCCCGCCTCTTACGATTGGACAGGACCTTAAGCCGTACCCCGCTATGCCGTACAACAGTGTAAAACTGCCACTGAACTCACTTCTAGTGAACTTTCAAATACTCGAATGGATCGATTACATTCTAACCGTGATTGGGGAAGCTGTAATCGACTTTGTGTGCCGCGCGATCTATTGCCCGACGGACACGCGTACTCGCAAGATCCCATGCAGATCCTAACCGTAGTAACGCGACCTTTGTAACGCTTGAACCTATGTAAATAAATGCACACGACTGTTGTTCATTACATGACAGGTGAGGAGAATCACTGGTGGCGTGGCAAAAAAATCCAATAAAGTGACAAATAAATAGACAGGCAGTTAGAATGACTCGTATCCTGTCATAGCGACTATATCGGCTAACGTATAGGTCTACATTTTAATGTGTTTTAATTCACTAGCTATCATCTACGGTCGATGATTTGCGTATTGATTAACAAATGTCTTAATAATGGAGGTGTCGCAAAAACGGTTCATCTGACAATGGGAGGCCTACTACTGAGATACAGTAATACAAACACGCATGCAGAAATAAGAACATCGTAAATGAACGAAGACTTCCGGTTGAGCTAACTCTAGCAGGCCACTTACCTTGCAGCCGGACAGTGAGGCACGTACGCGAAGTGACGTCCCTGTCAGTACTGCTGTTTCTTAAGAGGCTGTTATTTGTTGCTTAATTATCACCGAGGCGTCTTATTAAATTTTTCAAATTTACTTAGGTGGAATAAGATGCATTTTCGATGGCATGTTAATATATATATATATATATATATATATATATACATACATATATCGTTATTAATATTGGTCAATGGATCATGGGTTACCCTCGAACGAGTATATGGGTATAGTGTAGTAACATATGCTAGTGAAGTGTTTAGAAAATGTTATTGCAATAGATCGGCGAAGCTGGGTCGATTGAAGATAAATCAATGCATGAACTCCACCGTCTCAGGTATATGAAACTTGTGTAACTTCGCAAACTGTAGATACGTTTCACATATTAATGCATGTCAGTGATAAGGTGAAATTAGCCCAATGCTACTCAAACACATTTACATTTACAGTTGGGGACAGAATGAAAGCAGCTTTTTAATAATCAATCAGTTGTCAGTTCTGTGATCTAATCTCGAAAATGAAAAAGGACGACTAATTTTATCCATAGTGATCTGTAGCTTATTTAAATTAAGTTCAAAAAAGCTGAACGAAGCACTTATCAGCAAAGGGTTCTTCATAACGGTGCAGACAGTAAGATACAAGTAGCCCTTTTCCAAACAGGAGCCTTAACTCTGATACATAAAAGTTAGCTCCACAAAACGATCACTTGGAGATAACGCTTACCACAAAGTGTCCGTTGAAAACCGGTCCTCCCTGACCAACGAAGAGAGTCGAAACCATGTCGAAGGTCAGCCCGCCGGGACTTCGAACTACGCGAGCCGTTGACACGTTTTTGCAGTCAACGAATAACGTTAGATCGCCCGCGTGAAATTTCAGACTTAACCTGTTCAAATCGAAAAACGCGGACGTTATAAACAACACATGGCTTGGCTTTGTTGCACCGCGTTAGATGGCTTAACGCGAATCTGTCAATGTAATTGACAGAGCCAGAGGTCGCGGGTTCGAATCCCGCGACGTGACATGTAAGAGAACTCAAGCATTGTAAAACTGCAGTTCCTTTAATAAACCAATTATTGGTCGAATCGTTACTCATCTATACAACGCGTTTATTGATTGAATATTCTGATCGGTGTAGACGGAGGCGGTGAACTCCGTCCAAATAGTCACTTTAGAGCCTACAGAATACGTGTTTGTTTTTTTTGACTTTAAACGTAATTACAAAGCAATTTGTAATTATTTGCGATTTTGCTTTGTGTAACACACAAATAAGTTGCTACCGCAGGGTTTATATTCATTTAAATTCATTAACGATGGTACATGCACCCCTTGATAACTTGGGCAGAATCAAGTTACTTAAGAACTTTCGTTCCGCCCGTTCGCAGGGCGGGGCAAAAGTTAATGATAGTTGGGGGTGAATTTCACAAGATCAGAAGAACCTGCCCTAATTATATTTCACCTCTATGAATTCTGATAGCGTCCGCTGTTTGCAATACGTACATCGACAGGTGAAGCTAGATTTTCTGTATGGACCTACGTTAAGTACCAACTATTTTCCTGCTATGGTTTTATTTACGAGGTCAAAGAACTGGTCAAGTGCATCGTTTCTACACAAGATTCTTCCGGGTGTGGCTTTGTATCAACCGTGATCATTCTGGCCATGGACGCAGTCGACTCCAGGCTGTTTCCACCAATTAGAAGAATAAGGGTCTCATCTTTTGTTGCCTCTAGTGCAAAAGAGGGACTGGAAAAAAGTGATTAAAAAAATAAATATATATATGTATATATATATATATATATATATGTATATATATATATATATATATATATATATATATATATATATATATATATATGTATATATATATATATATCTATATATATATATATATATGTATATATATATGTATATGTATATATATATATATATATATGTATATATATATATATATATGTATATATATATATATATGTATATATATATGTATATATATATATATATATATATGTATATATATATATATATATATATATGTATATATACATATATGTACACTAACCAGAGATAATAAGTAAACGTTATAGTTACCGTATCCATGTGCCGGTGAAATCGTCGATGACAAATTCCGCGATTTGGTTGTTTCGAATGTTTCGACTATTTGAATAATATATGGTGATGTTCTGCTTAAAGTTGTCCACAGGATGCATGTACAAGCCGAGCTGGATGACGGTCTCCGACGAGTCCAGCACCGCGAACACATAGCCTCCTAAAGGGCTCTCCGATTTGAGCTTAGTGGTCAGCATGAAATGGCGAGGCATTGCCTCCGGTAATACCAGTCTGAGGGGAGTACATTCAATCCGGACGTAGAAAGTGAGATATTGCACGCTAATGGTCAATGACTCCCGCTTGTCGGAATGCCAACCAAAGGATTTCCTTGAAAACGATTTCCCAGTTAATCTAATGTGACTAGTAAAAGCAGCATGAGATATACAGATCAACGCGTCCGCATCAATGTTTCTAGGCAGCTTCTAAAAAAAAAGCTCGATTTTTTTATTAAGGATTCAAAATGGAAGAACGACTTTCGAAATGTATCGTAGACGTTTGAGCTATCTAAAATATACTACTATCACAACCCTAGTCCCCGTCGTTTAACTCATTGTTTAACGAAGCTCTTCGAATATCTTCTCTACACACAATCATAACCTATTGGACAATAACAGTAATCAGCATAGCCTTCTCAACAACCCGAAAATGTCCCCCTCCCCTGGACAGCACAGAGCTTCACAGCATTCTGCTATATCATACAACATTGATCCTTTCGGCCGCTCTACCCCAAAAGACACCCATTCAACGCACACAACATCCGCTAACATTAGCATACGATCAGAACGATCCCGACGGACCTTCACAACCGATCGCCTGAACCGCAGCGCCTTGATACACTGACTATTTACTGTTTTTCGAACTCACCCTCAGCTGTTCCCCCATCTGACAGGCCTCAGCTCTTAACCGCTTTAGGTATTATGACTATTCCCATACAGTCCGGAGAGACACGTGTGTGTTGGGTTCAAATCCTGTCAGACGCGGAGAATCTTTGGAGTTCTTTATCATCTTTCTTTATCTGAAGATTCTCGCCAGGTACGAGTAAGGCAGAGAATAAGCAAAGGTGGCCCCGACAGGTCCTCATAGTAATACCTAAAGCGGTTACGAGCTGAGGCCTGTCAGATACGGGCAGAACAGCTGAGGGTCAGCTCGAAAAACGATTTATAATAGCAAAATCGCTCATCATTCAAGCGCGACGAACTTCACTCGCCTGTGCGGTATTCGAATGTTTGAATTCGGTGCGAGAGAGATGGCATTGTCGTAGTGATTGTTGCTGGTGACATGTTTGTTATTGTTGCTGCTGCTGGTATCATCGTCATTCGTGTTCCCGTTGTTGCTGTGGCGAAAAATCGCAGCCTCTACATCGCTATCAGTGTCGAAACGTTGACGGTGTTGTTGTTGCTGTTGTTGGCGGTTGCTGCTTCTTGTTGCCGATGTTGAGAAGAGCGACGATGATGGCCCTCGATCGCTGGCGGCTTTCCTCACTCCGGGCGTCGAGTCCGTGGGGTGAACCTCGTACAGGAGATCTATTTCGTGGCATTCGAAGCCTGAAATACAGCGAAGTACAACGAACGACGTTCAATTGACGTTCATTAGTTAGATAATAAGAATTCTACGGCTGTTAGTTATATATGAATATTTTGGTGCTGTGAAGTACATCAGGCGGCGGGGAGAGGGGGGGGGGGGTTCGGTGACGTCGGGTGATAGGTACGAGTCAATTAATTAGCAATGAACACTGTCGACAGGCAAACGTGAGCTGTCCTGTATAATGAATGCTGCATCAGTCGAGAAAGTACAACCGGGTGGCTTATAAAGCCCAACCTTCAAAATAGCATCTCATCTCAGTTTCATTAAGTGCAGCGTGTATTTACGCACCATGTGTTTGTTTCTACTCAAGGTCGAACTCGTCGATCGGGCAATAACCCCGTTTCATCGTTGTACTTGGCCCGGAACATGTGGCGGGTCTCACAAAATGTATTACGTGTGAGACCATTGCCCAGATGGGAAATACCTGAATGGCTGTGAGATGGCGAGATAATGGCTGAATGAGAGCAAATTCATATATTGTGGGTCCATCGTGATATTAGCAAAAAATAGATGAGTGTTTATTTATAATATATCCAAAGCATACTTCGAATCTAATCATTATAATACTGTATATCAGCAAATATAAGCGGGGAGGAGTTCCACTACTACATTGATCTATTGATCCGGACTCCCAGGAGAACACAAGGCCAATCTCATCCTGCAGGATTCCTTTAGCAGACGGGGTAATGACTGTAAAAATAGAGAGGCGCCACCGCCCCGCCTCGCATCCCCCATACTGGTGGTGTAGGCCGTGTCACTCGATCGCTAATTCGAGGGAGGGTCAGTAAGGCAACACATACATAGTCGTCGATCGAGAGATAAATGACCTTCGTGGGTCATGTCTTGGATGGGAGGTCACCATTGATTCAGGCACTTTTCATAAAAATAAATCACGACCGTACTGCATCGAAACAAATTGATGGTGGTATATGAATACTTGAAAACTTGTAAGATTAAATAAACAAACTTGGGAGTGTAGGCAGAATCGCGAAATAGAACGCCTAGTGGTCGTCGCAGTACATTTTTGGTATATATATTATATATATATATAATATATATACGCGCCCCTTTGGAAATGTGAATTACTGGGTCAAATAATAGCTTCAAATAATAATAGTAAAAGAACAAATTTCATTGTTGACAAATCTGCAAAAGACAGCATCGATTCGCACATGTCCTGCGGGTTTGAACCAGCAACTCAATAGATCCACTCTTCGCGGCCTAGCAAGTACGCCACCCTTGGTGGACAGAATTTATAGGTTAAATGCATTACGGCAGAGGTTGGAGAAACGACCTTTTTAATCGTGAAAGAGACCTTCTTCTTCTGTCTGAGTTCAGGTTCTGTCGACACAAATGGCAGATGACTCAATTGGATTCTTTGCTTGGTCAGCTATGCAAGCATTCTGCTTGTAATTCAGTTTTAGCCCACCTCACATACCGACCATATAGCAGACGTTGTATCCAAATCTGAACGAATCTACTTAGGTATACTTTGACAGAGGCTGCGGCGCCGGTGGTAATAACTTTAAACGATGTCCTCGAGACAATCAACAATATATCGCTGATCACACACTCTACGGCAGTACAACTTGAGTTCTCCCACCTGCGAGCATTCTATGCACGACGGCCGACCGATTTTCGAATTTGCTGTATATCTTGTTATATCTTGTTCTGTTCCCCTCTACTTGAACGCGTATCAGCGTTCGCTGTACTCCCGTCTGTTTGTCTGATAAGTTTTGATATTCTAACCTTACTCTGACTCTATTTCAACTCAGATTTCACTGGTCAATTCAACTCCTGTTCAACAACCGCTTCTTCCTGCCCTTAATTGCGTACTGGATGAAAGTAGCAATGCCATCGTTGATCGGTCGCCCACTCTCGGCGTCGGAGTTAGTTTTGCTGGGCTCTTTCAGTGCCCGGCAGATGGCTAGCGTGTGTCACGGATTGTCCTCCAGCCCTTCAGGCTTTCCAATGGACATTAAGTAGGACTAAACATTCCCGTGATGAACTGTTTGAGGCACCAAAAGAGCTCTCGCCACCTCGGCGTCGGTCGATCCAGTCACGAATTATTGGTATTACATATCGAACCCTGGCTTCCCGCTTCACCAATTCGTTGGTTTCCCATTCTGGCTGCCATACACTCATCGTCTCGTGTCATCATTTGCCCTCACTCCTGATTAAGTCGTTCCAATGCTTTCTTCTGTCCATTGCCTTCAAGTCCCAGGGTATAGAACCGGCTAATAGCAATGAAGCAGATGTGCTAACTGTCCAGTATGCCTCACTGACTCTTCATGCTGAGGTCTTTTTTCGAAACAAGTCTTTCGCACATGTTTTGCATTCCGCGGGACTCCTGCCCACTCCGGAGCTTTGAATAGGACGATTGACCCTACCACGCTCATAAAACGTCTTCTGGTTCCTTCTTTTGGCCCGAATATGTTGACATCATTTTGGCAAGCTCACACGAAACTTTTGCGACTTTGTGTCCTGTCAACCGAAAGTGGTAAGCTCCTGTCATGCCCTTGTCTAAGTATAGGCCTAAGTATCCGGCTGTGTTCACTACCTTGTTTTCTCGTCCTACGAAAGTGGATGGGAAAATGCGAGGGAACTTTTTACCTCGCATTTAGCTGAGGCGAGCCCGATCCGTTTTTCCCATACGGACGCAACTGCCCCCAGTGCTGCATTTGATCATAGCGCCTCGATGTAAGGCGCTAACCAGTGCCAAATTATTTGTGTAGGCAATGAGTTCTGTTTCTGGGGGAAGGTTCTTCATTCGTAGCATCCCGTCGTAGGCTAGGTTCCATTGAAGTGGACCTAGGATATCCCGTGGTATACTCGCTGTCATCCGAAGCACCTGTCCCTCTGAGCTGATTGGCCGATTTTTTGGGTAATTAGGAATTATGCGTATCAGGTAAGGCAGGCTTTATTGGTTTATTAAAATCCTGCAATTTCACAATGCTTAAGCTCTCTTATGTGTCACGCTGCTGGACATAGGTTGGGAGAGGTTTTGCCTTTCTTTAGCGCCGTTAGGGCGGTTTTCCATGGGACACTATTGAAGGCCTTCTTTACGTCTGGAAGACTGTGAGGAAGAGGTCCCTCGTCTTTTCTGTCGAAGATCGAATTAGCTCAGCCTTGAAGATGATCGCACTGAGGGCTGAGCGAAGCTTTCTGAATCCGCACTGTGACGATAAGAGTAGGCCGTGATTCTCCACAGGCACACGTTTTAGCGGCCTAATTTTTTTCCCGTAGCGTACAATGGATGAGTACGAGGCATCAATCTTGTTCGATCTCCAACAATCGCTCAAGTCCCTCGGCCGAACCACGATGGTTTTAGCTAACTCATGCGATTCTTTGAACAACATATTCTGAGGCTGCCATAATATAATAGTAGCATTAATTATGCCCCAGTCATGCAGGTAACTAATCGCCCGTTTCCCGCACACCATCCTGCCTTATCTACAATAGACTCTCTCCGGTCTAATACAACATTTCGGGTCGCCCACCAATTACTGTTGTATTGTGCAAATCTCAAAAATAACACGCGTTGACCGCACACCTGTTCAAATATGGAATATTTCTATCCACAGTTAGGTATCCAATAGTTATGACACTGCCCGACACAGTCAGGTACATCTGAAAGCGGGACGGTCCCGAGTTTCCTGATCTTGGGGTTGTCGCTGCCTCTCGTGTCCAAACGTAAGACAGGACCTGTCTACGTAAACTGTGCTATGTACTGTTTCACAGTATTTCAATAATATTGTAATGACATAAGCTACGCCGGCAGTCTTGTCGAAAGTTGTTGAAGATAATCCCAATAAGGGTATTTCAGGATCGTCTCTGGTGTTTAGAACCTCAGGTTGTTCATTTTCTGAACTCGCTGAACCCAACGGAGAATCCTAAAATATCATAACAATAACCTGTTGATACGATCTTTTCTTCGAAACCGTTGAAGCCGTCAACGATGAAGCAGACACATGACGTTAAAGCCCAGCGGCGAGAAGAGTCTAGACCACGTCAGTGGACGCATCTCGCCATCGAGGATTTTCGACTTTTAATCCAAGACACGTGACATAAAGTACAGCCACAAGCGCCTAGACTAGACACCCATCTGTATACTGTAGATCTATTTCGCCTTCGCTATCGAAATCTCTCGGTCACTCTCGTTCTCGACGTGACTCGTGAGATTTTGATTTTGAGCATCGAGCAAGGTAAATCGCCCGGGCTGACTCTCAGCCGTAAACATTTAAAGTCCACGGTACTGCTTTCGGCATTGCTTCATAAGACGGGCTCCTTAAATGTAGATGTGCATGCAGCTGGGACTTGAACCCGTGCACCTGCGTGCCCCCTCCTCTTGCAATGTGTAGACGCATGTAAGTGTAGTGAACTTGGTAATCAGGTGCCGATAGTTAATCTCTTTAGAGTGCACCATGGGCTGTCCGTCTTATGAAGCAACGCCGTCTTATGAATTACCGTAGACGTTAAATATTTAAGGCTGTGAGTCAGCCGAAATTTACGCTATGAACTGTTCGATGACGACAACGAAGGTATTGGTTGAGCTCGTGACAACTATACAATCATTAAATAGAAATATGATGCTTATTTGCTGACGATAGCATTGATGAAAAGGATGATGTCTTTGAAGACATGTGCCCCTTGTATGTCTGGCCTTCAACACCTTTCAGTTCAACTGTAATAAAATCTAACACGACCTAGGGATCACAATGGCATTTCGATGTGAAAAACGTTGCATCTCTCTGGTAAACATGTTTTTTCGTTTTAGCAATGCCTCTAGGTAGTGTTATATTGGATTACTACGAAACACTACTGAACTGAAAGAAGTTGAAAGCAACACAGACGTGCAGCATGGGCCTTCATCGGCATTAGCCTTATGTATGATTCAGATATTAAGATATAATACACTTATTCGACGAACTTCTTGTTAAACCACCTTACACAAAGGGCGCGTCAACTAACGCTCCACCTCTCACGCTAATTTCAACTGCGGCACTATTAATTTATTATCACTATTATTAAGTGCTGTCCTTATCGCTTCTTGGGGAATAGTTCAGTTTGATCGAGAATAATTATGAAATACTCCTCGCTATAGACAATTTATTCAAATTGGTCCCTGCCGTCCCATCAGCGGTAGCCAAAGATCTGTAGCCAGTCTGAGGGGGAAGGGGGAATTTATCGATGCAAAGAGCCTTCAACAACAGCAGTTCCAGCAGAAAAAAAGATTTCGTTCGTCCAACACCAGATGTTGTATCAAATGACACCGATACTCCCTAAAGGACACTAAAAATTGTATATTGAGCTCGTATATGAGATGCGCATATGTTCATGTTCACCGGCTGAAACTTTAGCTTGCTCTGATCATAATAGACGTCCATTGGCATAATAGTATTTTTACCACGCTGTCAGCGGATTGATCGACCTTGCCCGGCGACAACTCGCAAGACAGTAGCGCCGTTCTTCGGGATTACCACTGATCTATATGATAATCTCTCCGCTCGGAGCTATCAACAAGACTCGGGTCCCCTTCGCTCTACCTAAGCGTTCCCTTCTCTAATGGGTCCTTCATTAATATCATATTTATACGCCAGTGCTGGCGCACCGCACGGCATTGGCGGAGAGACAGCCGAAGACATCAGTTGACCAAGGCCATCACAACCGCCAGCCCCACTGGCGCTGCATGAACAACGAATGTGGCTATCTTATAATGTTACTGCTGCTGGTCCGACCTTGGGGGCGTCCCATGTTATTGAGTTGGCTCCATTATACTGCTCTAAGTAGTGGTCGAGGGAAGTTGATCGGACAACTGCCCATTTGAATTATGTTCTGCTTCGCTTGCTTATCTCGGAGCAATCAAGTGCCCACGACGTTGCCAGCTCATGACTGTGAGAACCCCCAGCCGAATGGGGGCCCCTTTCTTCATGTGCGTTGCTCCCCTGTATCGGTCATATCTCTAGGCTCGATTTGTCAATAGAGAACAAGGAATTGTCGCGCCCCGAACGAGCACGGATCATGGCCGTATCACTCGTTGTATTTGACCCTAGAGGTGTTGCTGCTTGTTGGGCCATGCCTCGGAACTGTCACGACTACTGCCGCTGCTTAGATTGCCTGGTCTATTTTTAAGTCACAAACGTATCGCATTACGAACGTTGAATCGTGATATACATTCAACTCATGATACCTTGGGTAATAGTATGGTGAGTCCCGTGTTTGCCTATATCCGCGTACACTGCTAGCCGACTCGTTTGCCAATCGACTGATACGACTGAGTTCTGCCCGGTCGATATGTTGACGTAACTGGCCCCGTGAAATATTAGGCACCTGTCAATAACTAACGTAGGAGGTAAATAAAATATCGGAGTAAAGTATTCGAGGCACCGAACAGCTGGAGCGATATAGCGCTCGCATCTGCGCGAGCCGAACGGACAAACGAACGGTCACCGATGACATGTGTCCACTAGCAACGATTTCAATGATATCAAAGCCCAGAGGAGGTTAATTAATGAAACATTCACGATTGCGCAATATTGTCCCTCGCTACTTAGCAGGAGAACCTGACAGGGTTCATCGTTGTTGGGGCTGACGTCTGCGTTGTCGATTCGACCTAGGAAGTTTTGATTTAAGAACACCTCTCTCTGCGTAGTATATATATTTATATATATATAATGTAATGTATATATATAATGTATGCATATATGTGTATATATATATATAATGTATAGGTGTATATGAAATGGGAGAGAACAGTGTACGTAATGCGTTCACTGTCGTTTACTCGCCATTCAGTGAACTTATTTCGTCGAGAGAGAGAGAGAGAGGAGTAACGCTCTGGTGGGATCTATGCGAATGCGAGGTGACACACGTCTTTATCATCGACGACTCGAAAAAAGGACACTTGACTCGGGACTCCTTGAAATGTGTATGGGATCACCTCCTCAGTATGGCATTCACGAACCATCTGTCCCCATGTCTCATTGGGGAAAAAAGAACATACGCACGACCTTGACATGCTGAAACCCGCATGCATCTAGCCCGACTTTTAAGCTTCGACACGCTATGTCGTCGCTACCTCGTCGGAGATACGATACCGTCTAGCCAACACGCCATTTCTTTCGTTCAGGCACCGGTGGAGTGTGTTTTTTTTCTTTACAAAAAAAATCCGATTCACCAGCTAGCTACCATAGTTTTTTTTCACGGATAAGATGGCCGCATGCATAAAGCCTGGCCATTTCGACATGGAGGCTGGAAACAGCTGCAGGTGCCGGACAACGCGCGCAATTTTGCCTTCGCCGCTTCTCGTCATCTACCCAACTTTCATAGTGTGGTATGCGTCATAAATGGCTGGGCTATCACCTGCCAAAATCACCTTGGTGTACTCCACCACTGTGCACGATGTTCTATCATCACCTGCACTAGGGTGGTGTCCCTCGATCGGCTTGCAAAGTGACTAGCAAATTTTGCCGTGGTACTTGTATTACACAAAATAGTAATACTTTATCATTTTGTCAAAGGAGACTTAACAAAGCTTATTTTAAACATATTAATGAATAGAGCCAAGAAGGTGCTCCAATGTCAGGTCCACCAAATAGTACACCTTGTACCCGAAGTGCTACACGCAACCTAAAAAAAGTTTATATACATATATATATGTAATAATTATGGTAATCAACTTCTAATTCACATGGCCTCCCCTGAGAGTATTTACGCGACCTGTCTGCAGCTTTCGGTTAATACAAGAACAAGTTTGTCACCGCGCCACCGTTAATTCCCTCAACGTCGAAGTGCATCGAAACATTCCCCTATGTCGCCGCGTCCGTTGTACGATCATCTGTACGCGAGGCATACCCGATCGAGCCGCTGAGTATCCCGGAGCAAGCCAACGAACACGAGTCGACACTCGCCGACGGGGGCCACTTTTACTCAACAACAGCGACTTCGAATCAACCAGTTTAGCTGGTCGAGCCGCACAATCGACATTTTTATTTTACTATGACCTGTCACAGGTGACCGCGACTCACGTACACACATAGCGTTGGGTCGCCGAGGGCAATCCCTTCTCTCAGCGGCGATGCTCCACCTTGGCGGCCCGATATAGGTGGACAGGAGCTGTTACTGGAGTGGCAACGGATTCTGAATCTGGCAACCGCCTGTCATGGTTGCAACTGCCACTGATTGAGCGATGTATGGTCAAGCATACATGCTAATTGCTTCAAATCAAACGTGTGCGTACAATAACGTATGCTGAATAACGGCGTCGACTTGTGTAGCCAAAAACAGCTCACATTATAAAGGAAGAGTTTGTAAAGTAAGTTCAGCGAGGGAGGGGGTGGGGGAGAGGCAACAGAATCCAACAGATACTTTGATGGTAATAATAATAATAATAATTAACTTGATTAGAGCATGTGATAGATATAATCGTCTGAAAGTGATCGCGCTGCTCACCTGCAGCGTCAGGCCAGTTCAGTCATTATATATATATATATATATATGCAAATAACGTTCTAGTTTCAATTTGACCTTGGCGCAATGTTGCAATCTATGCTTACAATATTGTGGTACGTCCCTCAGTTGATACGCTTTCTGCGCAACGGAAAATTGCGTATGTCACCTTTGTACGCCTAGGTCAGTAGAATAGGTAGATGCTGTTATAGATGCGTCTCTTCGCCGTGTGTCCCAGGTCTGTGTAATCAGCAATTGAGCTGCGAGTGGACTACTTCGTTTGGATTCTATTATACTTCAATCGATGCCTCTTAACTCTTGAGTTACCTCAACAGCCGAGCGGCCTGACGTGAAATTCAAGGCCACAATCGATTCAGGCTTGCTGAACTGACCTCTTCAGCCTCATTTAATCATGACAATAATAGTAAAGATTCGTAATCGAAAAATCAATAAGAGCATTACCGCATTCGTAAAGGTATATATGCCAAAATAACAAGAACAGCGCCAGCGCCAATGCATGTCAATTAATCGATTCATGGAATTCACATGTATTGCAACCGGTCCACGGAAGGACCTCTGGATCCCTACTCCAAGTCCGCGTGAGGCGATACTTCGAGTCGTGCTATGGTAAGATATCCACGAATGCAACCAGGTAACCTCCTCCGCAAACTCTAGCCAAGCGAAGAACAGCTCTGAACAACGACAACTCCTTGGGGGTGGAGGGGGATTAGGTAATGTGGAACGATAGATGGTCCAGCCGGCGATGGTGGAAGTTGTTCGGTGACAAAATCAACAGAAATATGACCCCCAAGCCAAACAAGCGCCCCAACACCCTCGTCAGCAGTATCGCAACCTACTAGCGTACTTAACCGGCGGCGGCGCTGCCTGTCGCGTTCTGGCTGCTTGCACTTGCCTTTCTCTGTCGTTAGGCCGTTCTAATTAATGGTGACAGATTGTGGACATGGGAGGTAGCAGCTGTGATGCAGCCTAGGTAAGAGTCCAAGGGGGAGGAGAGAGAGGGAGAGATATAGATGATATCAGAGTATGTGAGAAAGAGAGAGACAGTCGGTCAGACCGAGAGAGAACTGCGGGTCGAGTGGCGTAAAGCCGTTCGCAATCGTTGACCATACATACAACGACGTGATCCGCCTGCCGCCGTAAAATGCCTCATCTCGCCTGTAGCCACACCCCTTCACCCCCGGTCGGCTCGCTGGCTCGCTCACGCACAGCATTGCTTGCGCTTGGAACAGGACACGTTTGACGGGTGCAGTCCAAATTGCCTGATTCTTGTCAAAAAGGCGAACTAGAGCTACGAGCAGAGATCCCCCTCTGTCGATTGCCACCGTGCTTACCATAGATTGTACCTGCAAACGTTCCCTCCTTCGATGCAACGTACCTATATGCATACGTCTCGGCACAGTTTCACGCGCGTAAAGGTGCTTGGATAAATTCGTGCCTAGGGTAATAATGGTAAACGGTCGCAAGATGCATATCCACATCCACTTCAATTACTATCGTACCTTGTATCCATGTATATATACGTTCGTCTCTATTCCATGCCGTATATAGTGGTGTTAGTTCGCCGACTGCTGAACCCAACGGATGCCCCGAAAGAAAAGAGCATTCAGTGACCACGAACGATTGAACGGTTGGTAATCAATCGGTGCGAAGCTCAGGACAGCTTCTGATCTGATCAGCGGCTTATCTGATCAAATTAGCCTGTCGGGGACCGCAATGTAACAATCGTCCGTGAAGTATGAGCGTCGAGAGGTGGGAATTCATCGTAACCTCGATCAAACCTCGAATGCCAGGCCAACACAATCGGGTTAGCTTCGGCTGTTTAGTATGCCATGGGGTGGGTCCGCTGTCCGTGGCTTCATTGCTGGCCGACTAATGTAGTCACGAGGAAGCGGTAAATGTTCGGAGAGTTTAGTAATAATTGAAATTGTTAATCAGCTCACTCGTCCCGAGAGACTTCAAGGGCTGGATTGATAAGAATTGCCAATTATGATCAAATTTAATGATTCAAGGTGACACATGTCGCGACTGACCTTGATCGATTATTAACGATCGAGCGCTTTGTTTTATACTTAGAAACAAGTGAATTTTATACTTAGAAATAAGAATTAGCAGCTAATGCGACCTTGAGAGAAATCACGTCCAGGAATGAAACTCGTGGGTATGAAAAAATGTACAGATTCGATGTCACCTTCGCGTGTATCAATGATAGCGACAGTCTGGAGTTCCCTTTTGGGTCGGCATCATCATCATGATCCGATGGGATCTACCTTCAACGACGACCAAAAAGAGTTATGTCGGCTAACAGCTATACAGTGTCCTACTATCCACTGTTTGGGTCTAATTGATGTATGTTCTTGTGGGCTCATAGATACTTTCCCATTGTTCACATGCTACCGGGAACCGATTACAACTCCATGAAACTCTCATTCTGACTCTATATGTCGACCTCCCTTGACTTGCTCATCCGTCAACGTGGCGTCACGTTTGACGAAGAACGTTATCGCTGTTCACGAATTCAACCTCAAGGTACCTGAATACACCGCTTCCTGAAGTATATGTTCTTTTACTGAATATAAATTGAGGTCTCCGCCGATATCTCTCCGGACAGAACAACAGTGGGCGCATCTTCTCATTAATCTTCAGTTCGATATCCTGCTGAAGCTCCTGAACATTCTTCTTCCCGTATGACCATATCGTCTTCAAAGAGACTAAAATGCTATGTCTACATAATAAATCGTAACCCTCATAATGTTTGTGATTCTTGAAACTTATTTACACTACACTTACACAATGGATCACCGGTGTAGTGTATCATCATGACCTTTCGATATCGATGAAGTTTGCACGATTGCACTGAGAGCGGTGCAATCTTTAGCTGATGGACACCGCAATTGACGTCTGATCCAGCTAGTCAGTTCCACTAATTTTATAGAGGCCTGTGTCAAGAACAGCTTTAGGACCCAGTGCAATCACTTTAGAGGCCCCGTGGTACCATTAGAGTACATGTAAGCGACACTTCCTGTCGGACACTTTTGGTTCGAGACCCGGATACGGGACAACATCCCAATATGAAAAACCTACCGCTCGTATTGTCGATTTGTGAAATCAGCGAGACTGATTCACTCATGCAAATTTCGCACGACAATAAATCGTACTGTCCGACTACATGGCTAGTTCTCACAAGCCCTTCTCGGCAGTACGCGACAGCCAAATGAAGGTCACAGGTCAACAACAATCAATCTTGTACACTATGATAACACTGACGGTGCGTGTAGCTTCTGCGGATCCGTACAGTTCTTTCCTCTGCTGCAGCGCCGTTTACGGGCGGAATCATCTCCCTCGGGTAGATACTAGACGTAGGAAGGCCACCGACGACTACTTCCAGCGGCGGTGGGCAGTGCTTCGCGACCCGGGGGAAGGCGTCGTGGAGAATTGGTGCAATCCTCTCCGTGTGAGCCATTCACAGGGACACCACAGATTTTAGGAGGCGGACATTTGGTGCTCTCCAGATAGCGGCGGGGAAGGGCCCGCCGTGATGGTGTCGCTCGTGGACGACCCCCGACTCTGTTCATTACGAACCTTTGGTGAACGTGCGACGTACACAGTGCTTTGCTGCTTGTCCTGGACGTTACCCCTAGTCCTGGTGAATACAAGTTGTGGCTGTGCGCTCAGCCAGCAGCGAGAACAAAAGTGCAATCTGATCTGCGAAGCTGAACATCATGAACCCCGCCGGCATGAAGATGAAGCCACGGTAAGCCAAACAGATCATGGTATATACATCAACATATATATATATATATATATATATATATATATTATGAATGAAGTGGATGTTACTGCAGCAATTTTCAAGGCAGTTTGTAGAAAATTCTCATTTGGAAATCTTGTTTCTAGTAACAACAACAAGTTCGTCAAGGCGATAGAGCGGCATTCAGTCATAAGAGAGTCGAGTATTCAGTGAGAACCAATATATTTTTGGAAATGCTTGTTGGTTAACCTTAAGTATATAAAAAAAAAAAAACAATTCCTGGCTTTATTATAACTTATTATAGTATCAAATCGACGTACAACAGAAGACAAAACGATGGTACTGTCACGTCTAATCTGAAAGCCACTAGCAAGAGGTAGGACGGCAGAATTGTATAATCGTCGCGGTGACCACTCGGGTCAACGTATAGCCACTATTATAGGAATGACCTTAAAAGCGAGTACCGCGCTGAATAAGCTAGATTATATAAATCAAAATAGATGGTGGTATCAGCAGTGTCCAAATAACGGGACCACTATAGCTCGACATCATATATATATATATATATATAGAATACCCGACCATACCCAGTTATGCCACCCTTGAAATTGACGTGCCCCCCTATTTGGATAGGTAATGTTAGACAGCAACAGGACAGATTGCATTAAATATAAGCATCAAAACCGAAGCAGATAGAAGTCTTGAGGTTTCGTTGACGTTTTTTGCTTAAGGTCCGATATTGTTTTATTTTTGTTTCGCATCTATGAATTTTCGAAGTATGTGAAACTGCGACCAGAGGTAATATTCTATAATAGAAATCTCTCCTTTATTCAAGGGATTATTTCATATTTAGAGGGTCGTCTGTGGATGTAGCACGTGGGATCCCCCACGAGGAAAAGTTATTTATGAGTTCGGCACGGGGCGGTTCAAGAGTCCGTACTGACATCCTACTAGGTGGTGGAATGTTTACACGATATTCAGCCCTCATACTGCACGTGATATTGAGCTTGCGAAGCTTCTTACAATACAAACTGCTCTTGTAACCATGTAGAGTCAGCGGCGAGGTGCAGGTCGCTGAGCGTCGAAATGAACACAGAACTCGGGAGGCATCGCAACGCTGAGAGACACACGTTGAATGTATCTTCTGCTTACGAGGGCGGTAATATCCTTGGTTAGATACGGGAACCGTACAGGAGAACAATAAACGAACCCTTAAATCGAAAAAAAATGTGATCGGAGAGAGAGAGAGAGAGAGAGAGAGAGGAATTGAGGGAAAGATAAGGAAGACACTTAGAAGGAGACGTATGTGTGCATCTCGGGTGCAGCCATTTGTGAAGAACGAACAGCCAAGTGATAGTATTGAATTGCAAAACACGTATGTCCGCCTGCTTGATGCTGGATGGCGAGAACGAAATAGATGAGCTGAGAAGAATTGAACTGAAAATCTTCTTTGTCGACATAAAGCGGGGTTTATATATCAGGGTTATACTGCGAGAGACAGAGAGATCTGTGTTAGGATCTGTGTTGAGGAGTGGCGTCATCTATTCCAGCAGAAAGAGTGTGGTCTCACCGTTCAGCTCGAATACGGGACACTTCGTGTGGTCGAGAACCCTGCCGTTGGTAGAGGTGTCAAAAAATGAAGCGAGGTTATCTGAAGTGCGGTTGGAAATCCAGCATTCGAAAGGGAGAGCACGTGCTAGGGTTCATTAGCAGCGAACATTACGGCTAGAATAATAGTAGCGGTGGTAATAATATACCTATATCTAACAGTGAATCGGATGTTAACCCACAAGGCCAACGCCCCCAGTGCTCGAAAACCTCAAGAGAATATATACGGAGTATTTGGAAGGGGGATATATATATATATATACTCTATGGGAGCTGTGGAACCGAACGTTGACGTTGTCGGAGTCAACCTTCCGGAAACCTTCGTGAGGTTCGTTTTCTGTTGACTAATACTTAGATAGTGACGAGTTTTGTTCAAACAACGAAAATCCCATAGAGAGAAAACTGAGAGAAATGGGCAAGCTTAAGGCTTCTAACCCCACCAGCGCTGCAAATCTATATCACGAAAGCTTTATATTGCCTAAGATAGATATTGGTGACTTTTGTCTTTTCTCCTCTGTTCGCCGTAACTTACATACTACAATCTACGTTGTATCGACGGACAGAAGAAAGAAAGACAAATAATTGCAGGGAAAGCTACCCTCAGAAACTGACGCGTCAAATGTTCATCAAATGTTCAAATGCCCACAGGGTTGCGTAACTTTCTGAGCGCCCCGTATGGTGTATTACGGACATCGCGCAGTATTCAATACGATGGAGGTTGTTGGTTCGTGTAATGCTTTACAGCAACGTGTGAATGTTATTTGTGGGTTTGATTTTCTAACTACCCATCATGTGCTACGATATGTTTCATCAAGAAAGTTTCTCTCTAAATAGATTTACAGAAATGTAAAAAACAGATTTAATTCTCCGAGATATCCTTCATTTATAAACAAGTCTCTCTCCATTTCTGTCTCCGAAATACTTTCCATTTATAAGTTACATATTAGATACGAACAGTCGCCCGCCTCATCCACATTTCTGACACAGCTCACACTTCGATAACGACTTTCCTAATGTTCTCTCAAGATCTTGCTGTCATTATATTAAACAAATGTAGTACAACAATCCTTTTGTATAGATGAAGCGGCCGTTAAAGTGGACGTTGCGTGATAAATTTAAGGTAATATTACCCAGTGGCAGTCTTTAGATCCTTAAATCTTGCTGCAGCTCCCCGAGAGAAAAGAGTAGCCTAAAGCGCTTTTCGCAGTTTATTGAGCTGACCCTCAGCTGTTCCCCCATGTGACAGGCCGCAGCACCTATTGGGCCACCTTTGTTGATTTTTTAACCGGTTGTGCCCGACAAGAATCCACAGGTAAAGAGGGATGACGAAGAAATCCAATAGTTCTCCAAAACATCTGGCTGCAACAGGATTTGAACCCAAGACATATGTCCCTCTTGTTTAGCAGACCAAGGATTATCATCTGCCTAGAAGGCTTCTCCAATATCAATGTGAATAGATAGATATGCGAAGTTCATTTTAGTGTGGTTTAGGTTCGTTGACCCTCCTTTTGGATCATTCGTATTCAAGAGCGAAGGTCAAAGTGTTTCTGTGTAAGAACTACTTTCACAAAGGTCCGTCTCACGCCTTAGTCCTTAAGCCTATCCATACCATATTTGCTGTACGGTAAGGCCCTAAGGTCATGTCATGAAGTTTGGGTCCTCAAATGATGTGCAGCGGCTCCCGAAGAAGACAAAATCATATATAGCGGTTCATATTGAATGTCAACCACCATATCACGAACCATTCGCTAGGGCTAGAGCAATTGCTACAATTTTGCCAAAATGCTACTCTGATTCGGCTATAACGGTCAATTTAATACACTTGGGATAAGCTTGAGCCAGCGTTCATTCATTGACGCAGGTATTGCAGACAGTGCACTTTGCGTTTGCCGTACACCAGGACAAAAGCAAGAATGGCTGACCATTCACTCTGAGAGAAACTCTCCCCTAATTTGGTTTGGCGTCCTTACGGATTTCTAAACGAACCGTCAGGCGCAATAATAGACGTTGCACATATCACGTTCGTCTCACGTGGCAATGCAACAATCGTTAGATTTGGCTAAACCGAAACGCCGTATGGGTGACAGAGTGTAATCGTCATCTAACAATACTCAACGAGTGATACTCAACAGTGATTCGTTGAGCTTTGATTGGATTCACCATAAGTGGTCCTCGAAATGCGGATATCATAGCTAAGTCGAAAGGCGTCCCTTTGATGTCACGCGAATTAAATGTGTGTAACAGTTGATACCTCTTCCACGTTACCGCAAGACTTTCTGCTGATCACTAACCACTGATGATCGGAACGAAATGAATATTCTTTTGATCAGGCTGTTCCCGAGACTCTGCCAAAACGTTCTCGGCGTGTGTATGAATACACGCAGTTGAAACACACATTGAGTAGCTCTAACTCGAGAACATCCACATGTACTGTTACAGCTGTACTGTCTGCTCTACGAAAGAAGATCCGTCAACGGATGCAATCGGATCTAATCGCCAGGATTCGAGCATTTCATATGGAATTAGCTAACTATGTCCTTCCTCTGTGTACCACAGTAATACCGTTATCGTAACCGTGCGTCCTTGGGTAGCACAAAGGTCTCGTAATCTGTTCGTCAGAGCATTACACTTCTTCCAGTCCGCGCACAAGCTGCCCCAAGCTATTTCCAAATATACATACCTACGCTTACATGTCCAGGCAGGGATTGTGATGATTTGTCAAACTCAACTCATCTGCTGGAACAGCTGAACTTACTTCAGCTGTCACAGTCGAGTGTTGCCGTTTCCCTAACGGTGCGATGACACCAGACGGGCGGTGTACTTCGTGTGGGTGGTACCCATCAGTTATAGTCTGGGATAGAGTAACAGCAAATCCGCTCTGCTCTGCTTCGCGACTGCTGGCGTTTGCAGCCTTGCTGTCGAGGACTCACTTCGGGCACTACCGAAACTCAAACGACTGAATAGCAGCCGCACTTCCACAAAAGACTTCATGTTACTTGTTTTTACATGCTGCGCGAGCAGTAAAACGAGTAAATTTAACAATTTGAACAACCTCCAAACGCAACACTCGTTGGTTATTACGTTGTAGTTTTGATAAATACATATATTCGAGACTTTATTGCTGAGTAAAATTAGTTAGCGTTCAACGATGTTAGTGTATTATATATATATATATATATATATATATACGATGCTAAAATATGTATTTTGCCAATAGACGAACAGAGACAGAGCTTTTATAGGCGATACTCTGAACTATTATAATCAGCATAATCACCAATCGTGTGTAATTAAAGTTTAACTAGACAATGAAAATAAAATGACAATGACAGGTTTCTCGTAAACGATACCTGTGATTCGACATCCTCCATCGCATATCTAATGTTTACTGCAACAAGTTGACATCCATATTAAACGCCGTCATTATTTGGTTTACTGGTAAAGGTTTTGTTTATTTTACGACATTGTCTACAACTTAACATGATTATATCCTCAACCATTTTGGGGTAAATTACGTGGGCGTTGCCCTAAACATAAAAAAAAAACGAGGTACCTGTTGCGAGATGGCCAATTTGTTCGCAAGCTATTCTTGCTCAGCCCAGCTGCATCAACGCAAACCATAGCCGCTTATTATAGGGACCATAACAACGATCCGTGTTTGGGCGTCTGAGCCCGACAAAACTATTATATAACATTACTGGTCTACACAATTCGCTTTTGGGGCGGGGGCTACGTACAGCGTCTAACTCAACCCAGCTGGAGGTACATTGTAGGCGATATATGATTTGATACAAACAAGACCGCTGAGTCTCCGATTTGAGGTCTGACTTTGCCCGTCCGAGAGCGCACGCGTTGGTGCTGTCGCCATCCATTACATGGTCGTCATGCCTGAGGTGGCGCAGGGTAGTTGAGTACAGCAACACGGCACTGTTGCGTATCCCCATAGAGGGTGACAAATTTAGCTAGCAAACGGTGGCTGACCGAACTATAGCGCCAAGAGTTACATTTCGATGGCTGGAGGCCTCGAACCCACGGTGATGTATGCTGCATATTTGGAATTGGGATTTTTGAACAACGATCCAAGTGCTTTGAGGGGCATATGATTGTACCCTGTTTAAACGAATTCACCGCATGTTGCTTAGTGCTATCTTTCCGGTTCGAGATGCTTGCTGTGACGTTTCGTTAGGAGCAATGAGATGAAACTTTGGACAAAAAAAGCCTAAAATGGATTGCAAAACTCAATGGGAATTATTAATATATTATAAGTCGAATCGATGGAGCGATTGGCGGGATGACCTGAACGACAACGTCTATATCGAGATACGTAGAATATCGCTGATTTTAAGACCCGTCATTTCACCGGCCCAGTGACCACGAGTCATATCATAAAAACGAATTCAGGTAAAGCACTCTCCGCCTCCGTCATAGATGTATGTATATTATTAAGGTTATCTATTTTTTCTTCCATTTATTAAGGCTGAGAGATGGTGCGCTCATAATAATGCAATAACTCCGCAATATTTAAACGCCCACGGTGTAAATTCATCAAGCCATCGAGACACCCCGAGTCTCGTCTTGTAGCAAACAAGTCAAAAGTTATATCTACGTTTGAATTAATTGTGCTTGTTCAAATCAACCGTTTCATGATCACACTATAATCGTTTACTTACAGCTGTATATCTTCATAGGATATTTATCTTCTTTCTAGTATTTATGTCAATCATAGTTCGTATAGCATGCCGCTTTCTAATCGAGGTCTGACCAACTCCTCTGAGGAATTTCAAGCTAAAATGATCCAAGTTATGTTTTTACATTTCGTCATTTTTAGTAAATTGTTTTGTCAATATTCTTGCCAATATATCACTAATATGTCAAATAGAGAAACAATATCTGAATTATGTACATTTGCTGACAAGTTACATTGTATAATTTGCACATTGTCTGCGCAATTTGCATTGTTTCATTTAGACAGTCGCACCAACACAAATTCAACGTGAAGATAGCAAATAACAACCCGGCCTAGACCTATGGTTTTTCGAAAGAGGACTCTGGTTGGCCAAAAGCAATTGATGGCTCTCACGCAATAAAAAAACAGGACGGTCGACACGTCTCGAGTCGCTACTCCCCGTAATAAGTTCTAATAATAAAATCCTCACGCCGAATACTGTGCCGAACGCTCCAAATATGCCAAACATTTGACTGACCTACAAACGTATCTAACACACGCCGGAATCCCTACATAAACCAGACTAGCATCACTTAAATCGTCTTATTTCGCACACACCCAAACATAATGCACAATATATAACACCATCCACGTTTCAACGGCAAGTCTTAGGTATTTTAGGTATATATATATCTTCATTCATTAGCATCCAATACAATTGTATCGTCTTGAAGCTACTGAGTATGTGTGTGTGTGTGTATCGGAGATTTGCCATCGTCAGTTGATTTAGATTCAAAACAAGCTTCAAATGTTCCCCGGCATAAGATTTCTCAATAAAATAATATAAAAAGGTATTTTTGTCGTTACCTTCACTGTGATGTCAAATCAATCTGAGGTGTTACGACCAAGCGAAAAGAGAACAGAGCCAACGTGCTTCAACGAGCTGCTCTACGTATTATTATTTTTGAGTTAAAAAAGGCAGAATATATATATATGTATATGTCAACAAGCAAATTGGCTACGAAACAATCGCACTTCTCTTAGTTTCTACACGGGTAGACAGGAATATCTAGATGTCAACCACATCCTAGTCAAACAGAAACAGAAGGTTCATTAATATAAATAGAGAAGTTCAGAGCGAGGAGCTGTGTACCGGTGCTCCATGGGTTCGAAAATCTGGGATGGTATTCCGGACCTAACGGACGACCGCCTGTTAGCTTAATACGTTCATTCACTATCTGGCTATGGCCGTGTTTATTTAGATTTCGAACTGTGCGTACATTCGCCGGCGCGCAGAACTAAGAAGAGCGGAACCAGTGTTCTACGAGTGCACCGAAGAATCGAATACCAATGCGTGACTAGTTCCAACTCATTCAGTGAATTAGCACAAGCTGCTGCTTCTTGTTACGGGGCCGCATTCGAGACCGCGAAACCCAGTGTTGTGTGTTCGTGTGCGTTGATCGATTTCGGTGTGCTCAAGGCGGCTTCCGTTGACACATAGTGAATAAGTCAGTGAGTGCTTGTCTGGATGTTGATCCGTAGACTACTCAATTCTTCATCTGTTCTATACAGGCAAATACACTTATTTTCTATTAGCCATGTAACTCAGCTATATTCATTCTATATATATATATATATATATATATACTGCTTTTTGTGCTTGATACTTAATTAGAACGAGTGTGAGGTTTGATTTCTTTACTTCAGAAGCTCGCTTTTTTTTAAGTTTAATCTTGAGTAGAGTATTACGTGTGTACCTGCTTGTACTGCCATATAATTCTGAGATTCATTGTGTGTTTTAAATATGCAGTAATTAGAGATGCGTTTTGTGTTTCTTCGTACGGTTAACGAGGTAGATTCTTCAGATTTAAGACTATATCAAAGTACTATTATTACATATTGTAATTGTTTTATAACTGATGACCGTGGTAATTTTCGTTCTGGCCAAGACATACGGAATCGAACACGAACCCCGCCTCTGTTGTTTGAATATTTTGCAGAACACGCGCGTGAACTTTTCCAAGTTTGCCAAAGGGTTATTCATTATTTTGTAAAGTTCAGGTTGGCCCGTCCGTCTCCCCAAACAAACAGAGAAGTCGAGTTCATATATACATATAAACTGACTCCACGCTAATAGATGTTCATAATATTGAGAGGATGTTCAGTATTCGAATCGGAAATTGTCTCTTTGAAGGTCACCTACGAATCAATATGGGGTAACTATAATATTATCAATGTAGGCGCGCAATATTACTGAACAAATATAATACGAAGTCGTTGATTAGTAACGAGCTCGATTGCTTTTATGGTGATCGGTAGACTTATTGAAGCCTGTAGGCATGGGCACATTAGTTCAGCACTTCGGCGGCGTCCTGGCCGATCAAGACACGATCCCCCGGAAACGACTATCGTACGCTGCACATTGGGATGAGCAAGAGTTGAATTGCTCTGAGTCCTGACTTTGAAGTTAGCGTGGTGCTGACTGCTATGCACCTGCAAATAGTGCGTACTGTTGTTGGACAGTGTTAATCATTCCATGCTTGCGGAATCGTCAGATTGCAGTCGAGTGGCGGTCAGTTCTTCTAACAGTGATACCGAACAGCGAGGGGAATCCCAGGAAACCAACAGTTTATCGGGCATTGCAAAAAACAATCGCTGATGTTGGCTTTTGTTTCAGGTCCTCACGGACCTACTCACGCATATTCGTATGTAGCTTCGAGGATACGATACGTAGGGTCGTATTTCACCTTACCAACTGGGATCTGCTCTATTCGTGCGCCTAGCGGAGACAAAAAGCCACTGCATCGAAATCCCAATCCTTCCAGCCAAGGGGTCTGGGAAAATGGGATTTAGGCGCCGTTCGTGCCCAGTCTTACCTTTGCGTGTTGCGTGCTTGCATGTATAAGGGCGAAATGTCCTCCACGTATCCGGTGGAAGTACCATCCCTGAGCATGATTATTAACAATAAGCCCATATTCATTCAATTAATCATATGCAATCTTGTCCGTGAGTCATATCTCAGAGTTTTCCGGTGATGATTAATAAATATTATAATTATTTAAATTAAATAAATTTCCTCGCTTATAACTAGAGAAAGACTGTTGCTGCGCGCAACAGACCTTTTATCAGAATACCTGGCCATTAATGAAGATAAGCTTAGAGGAAAAACAGGGCGTCCGAGCGAATCATTCCATATATACGGTTGGTTCCGTGAATACATTGGACACCCTTAAGAGGCCTGGATAATATCTCCACGTTGTATTCATCAAGTTTAGCCTCTCCTTCGTCATGGTTCCGTGAATCATCGCGCTCTTCAGGTTTTCACGTAGTGTCGCTAAACGCCGTCAATTTAATATGGCATATACTGCAAGAGAACCGAATCATCTTACAAGATGGAGTGGTCGAGTTTGGCCCTGTTATTCAGGCGAGAGGGGTAGCGCGTTGGACAATCCCAGTCCACTGCTTTTCTCCGTAATCACCAACGGCTTACCAAACGAGAACAAGGCGCGTCACGAGCAGGTCGAGGTTCGTTTATATGCAGACAATCTCGTAATATTTTGTAGGAGGCCACGCTGCCAAACAACTGGCGAGCAGCTGCATAGTCTCGCCGGCGAGCATGGAGTGGTGGACAAGGTAGGCAGTACCACAAAGGGATTTTTGTAGAGTCGGAAGTTCAAATCTTAGTGGAGCCATATTTACTTTTTATGGGTAGTATCTCCGCAACAAGATTTGAAAAGTAGTAGTAGCAACTAATGTGGTCTGCGGCACAGCTACCACTGTGCAGAAAGGAAGGCCCCGTACACCCCCTGTATGCATCGTCAATACTGCGTGTTTACGTACACGGGGCTTTCTACAGATACCTGATTGACCATAGTAGTCGTTTACGGACGGGAAACGTGCAGATGTCGTAGAGAGAAAGTCTGGGGTGAGAGAGAAGGGAAGCAGCTGAGAGTCAGCTATCCACGTCATGTCCGTACGGTGAGGAGGATGTGTGGTGCTCTTGGCTGGGCTTGTACACATCTCGCAGCCCTAACTGAAAGAATGCGCTAAGCGAGGGCGGGGCTGCTGAACATCGTCTACAGTTCCAGACGAAGGGCGGGGCGGTCGCGGTGTTGTCATGCATTAGCATGGCAGCACCGTGACCGCCCACCCCTAAAGAAAAAGCTGCATGGTCTTGACCGAATGAATCCTTCATAGATAAAACGACGTCTTGGGCGCTCGACCAGAAACAGACTGATACGTCTGGGAAACGCCGCTATTGGTTGAGGAACAGACTCCGTCTGGTCAAATCAAGGGGTCATAGGCGAATTTTCGGAAAAAAAAACGAACGAAATAAATCCGGCGTTCAACCAAAGGGGGTCGATAAGCGATGTCGCTTGCAAGAGCAGTGGAGGTTCAGACATAACCCTGTACGCGGACCATCATCTCTCTACGTTCTCTTTTGAAAGCTTTTGATCACCACCCTGGAGATGACTACCATTGTGCTAGGTGTCAATTGCAGTGCGCTCGATATCACTCGGTCAGTCTTTACCCATTAATGATTTCGATAACCGAGCGCGCCCATAGCTGTCATGCAACTCACAGTTGCCTACAACAGTCAAATCTTGGGTATATTTACTCAAAAAAGTTGTTAAGAGGTCCCGACATCGGATCTGCAGCGCGGACACCATAGTAACTGCACCGATACCATCGGAACCATCAGTGGAATGGCGTTGCGTGGGTTACAAAGCACTGCGAAACTTTTGGCCGGTGCATGCTATACAGATCGCGCCAATCCAATGGTAGCGCACTCCAAATGTGGTTGTGCAGACCAATGGTAAACCTTAAAACATATATACACCCGTCTTTTGTAATGAATGCTGGATGACCACCATTCTGTTTACGGTAGCAGCCTATGAAAAAGAGAGGCGTCCCCGATAGGTCCAGATGTCGTCATACTGTACAACTAGCACTGACTCGCCCTCCAGGTGCGCTTTCCCTCCAACGGCCACTGCCACAGGAAAGGCAGAGACACAGCATGATAAAAGAAGAGACCAAGACCGAAATCAAGCCTATACTATCACGCATATGCGTGATCCAAACTTGTGTGATCATTTTGTGAGCATGCCGCAACCGAGTGATTTGCACCACACCTCTGAAACATCCGTAATCGAAGCGGCTTTCATGACCTCGTCGTTTTAAGCCATGTCCTCAGCGGCGCTCAATCATTCCAGTCTGCTTCCACCACCGCCTCCGTTTCTTGCTGGGGCCGGCGAACCGCCGATCGCTTTTGCTGACTGGCTCGCATTGTTCGAAACCTATCTCGAAGCCACGGGACAAAGCGGCTACCCCGACCGACGTCGCCGGGCAATCCTCATACACTGTTTGGGCACCGAGGGTCAGCTGAAATACCACGCGTGTGAACGGCAACGTGTCATCCTCAACCCGAATTGTACGTCGCCGCTGTACGAGACGGCGATCGTGCTATTGAAGCGACGGTTCTGCACAAATCACCGCCTGTTTCGTGCCCGAGATCAATTTCTGCGTCGGGTGCAAGGGTCCAGCGAGTCGGTGGATCAATACGTTGAGGCGCTGCGAGTGTTGGTGAGAAAGTGCGACTTCCACAAGTATTCACCTGAGCAAGCTATACTTAGTCAAGTGATTATCAATACAAATGTGTGGGTCCGTGAAGCGCTTCTACGTCACGACAGCGCTGCGTTGAACCTCGAGAATGCGCTCACGATTGCCCGCTTGGCTGAAAAATTCTCCAAAGGTGCCATGCGGTATGTATTCTAGTTTGGTCTGGTCAGGTCCCGGTCTTAGTTAGCTGGCAGGTCGTTTCGACCAAATCATGAAGTATTCCTTGGATACAAGTTAACCAGCTAATCATATATTTTACACCTTTTACCTATTATTTTTTACGATAACTTAAGCAATGCATGTTGCAGTTCCGTCAATAAACAGCACTTTGTATTGCATTGTATGATCACGAAGTGGCTGGACTTTTATGTAATTTTTAGCCATTTCTCTTTTCTGGGCAAAATTATAGTAGATTTATTAAGCGATTGAATAAATGCGATTTATAGATTGTCCGGTTCAGTGAAAGCTAATAGTTGCTGCTGAACTCGATCTCGATCGCGTTTTCGCGCTTCGCATTGCCGCGACCTAACTAACTTTTGTTGGTTGGGCACGACAATGACATCTCGAGCGTCGTGGAGCATGGAAAATGCTATTCCCTGCTCTATAACCTATTAGGCATGACATTAACATATAGCACAGCATCTGTTTCTATATTTAGCGTTGCTTCATGATGGCGAGCTTCTTCAAGGCAGATCAGAATTACTACGATGTGTATGATTTTGCCGTTTGAATGGCAGAGACTGGTTATCGTAGTCCATCGGGGTAATGACACATTAATAGATTCGAGTTGTAAGTTTGTCTGATCATGGTATCTTTCGACCTTCGAGCAGTTAAGCAATAAGCAGGCAACATAGATACGCAGTGCCCCACAGTCAGAAAGAACCGCGTTAATCTTAGATGCAGATTTGCTGTACACCTAGGCCAGCCAGACCACCACCAACTGGTTGGCCTCTTCCGGTAACAGTTCCATTATTAATTGGTCAATACTCGTGTAAAAGTTATATATATATATATTATGCTGACCCATAAAACACGAGACTGCTATAGTCTTGCGCCGTGTTCGTATTATTAGCCGGTTTGAATTCAAATTTGGCAGGTAGTGAGGGGACCGGAAAAAGATCAAGTAAAACAGTGGCTACGACCAGGTGAACAGGCAATGGCGGTAGCAGTATCAAATAGATTCCAGCCCAAAGTAAAGGTAGCACTTGCCATGGATTTCAACCGAATTTGCTACTACAAGATTTTGGGCCTAAAAGAAAAAATGGACTCGCCTCGATATCTCGAGTTCTTGAAGGAACTCATGAATAATTGGCATGACAATAGGAAGCACCGAGTGTGGCTTCTCGATGACAATGCTAGGGCACATCGTAGCGATTAAATTACGTCCTCGCTTAGGCCAACAATATTGAGCGATGCCATTACCCCCCCCCGCATTTTCCCGATTTAAGCCCGTGTGACTATGGTTGCTTCCATCAATTAAAGAGTGCTATAGGTGGCCAAAGGTATATAAACATTGATTTGCTCCGAGAAGCCTTAACTAATGAAGTTATAAATGAGAATAGAAATGGTGCATACCTAGCTGTCAGAAGGCTACCAGAACTCTCGGACCAGTGTATAAATAAAAGTTGTGCAAACCTCTAATTCATACAAAAAAAATCTTTGTTTTAACTCACTTAGTTTAGCCGATATTGAAATGTATACGTGTCTCATCATTTTTGGGTCAGCATAATATTGACAAATAGCGAAAAGTAAGATAAACAGATAAAAATTTGATACTATTCTAACTTTTGTCAGTTTAAACCGATTTCAATGGTAAGCGTTGAATCGCCGGAGAAACTCTCAACTCAAACTGATGTGGCCGCGCCAAGAGAATCCAATGAATTGAGCCTCGCCAGTGGTCGTGGCGATGCTAGATAATCCACCTATTGGGTGGGGATTTAACTCATACGCCTTTAATTTAAGACTCGTACCTGGTAGACGTTCATCAACGTTCCGTTGAATAGCGTTCGCTTATAGCTAGCAGATGATGTGGTTCCCAACACACCGTCGTAGTTTTTTCTCCGTGATTCACCCAATGACGGTGTACACTGCCGATAAACTGTGATCTAAATAGTGTTTGAACGTGTCAAGTGAGAGTATCGTAGGCACCAATCAACAGTCAATATCGGGAATAAATAGCGATTTAAGTAAAGACATATTGTGCCTTTGAATGTATATTCCCTACAATGATCGCAACACCAGGCATTTCGCAATTCGGCAACATTCCACTGCCTCCACCGTATCTGTCCGAGCCCGGTTCACCGTCGATCCAGTTTGACGTGTGGCTGGCCTTGTTTGAGACCTATCTCGAAGCTACGGGCCAAGATCAGTGTTCAGACGGACGCAAGCGAGCACTTCTTCTATATTGCTTGGGCACCGAAGGCCAACTGCAGTACCGTGCCATCGAACATCAACAAGTGACTGTCAACCGCCACAGCAGATGGCCAACGTATGAGGCCACGCTGCTAAGGCTAAAGCAACGTTTTGGCAAGAAACCTAGTGTAGCCGTAGCTCGAAATGAGTTCATGCGACGAGCCCAGCGGCCGGGTGAATCCGTTTTTGAGTATGTCGGCGCATTGCGAACGTTGGCGAGACAATGCCGATTTGAGTGCTATTCGTCAGATCAGGCGATTATCACACAGGTAATTAGTAAGACACATAATGGCAAGATCCGCCAGGCCCTTCTGGAGACTGACGAAGTGGCGTTGCTAAGCATCGCCCAACTCCTCACGGTTGCCCAGTCGGTGGAAAACGAGATAATCGGCGAGCAGGGCAGAACTCATGGAGCGGCAATGCCGCGAGCCGAAGACGCCGGCTACTGGAGTGTCAGCGACTCGTCGTTGAATGGGGCCGAGTCAAACAATGATGACAGCAGTCAGCCCGCCGAAGAAAACCCGTCTGCCACCTCACCACTAGCCCTGCGTCGGACATCGGTCTCCGAGCGGCGAGTGCTCAAACTGGCAGAGCCCCGGCGAGAATCATGCAGCGATGTCGTTTCAACATTCTGTGGCCTGTGCGGCACAGGAGCACACTTATCTGATTATGCTGGCTGTCCAGCCCGTAACGCCAAGTGCGGCAGGTGTCACGGCTTTGGACACTACGCCATCGTGTGCAAAATCAGTAACGACGTCATCACTGCTCTAAGAAATGATACGGTCATGTATGTTTGTTTATTTGGAGTAAATTATTCGTATATTGAGCTTCATGACATTCATTCATTGATTCATTCAGGTGGAATACCGTGCAGACTCGAACGGATGGTGAACTATATTTATATATATATATATATATATATATATTGGTATATCGTTGTCTTCGTGTATGCGAACGATATAATGTCAAATGCGTTCAGAGAGCAAGGAAGACGATCGTCTCAAAGTATAGCTGAGACGTTAGCTATTAACTAGTACGACTGGAGTGGAGGTGTTCGTCAAACATTGGGCAATTTAAGGCGACTTGCACTCCAGGCTGACATACATGTCGATACCGAGTGTATGTGTTCACATGTGCACGTCCCAAATTGGCTCAATCTCTCGATTCTCTGTTCAACTGGACAGTGAATCGAGAGATTCTCAGCCAATTATGGGTTATTACAATTAATATCTAATAGCTAGTAGCGAGCTACGAATGTGTTGAATGCACAATAACGGCGCGTTCGGCATTCGTCCCGATTGTCGTCCTTCGATCATGACCTCTTTGAGATTTGTTGTTTGCGCAGGTGCGGCACGCGCATTCGCGGCATGGAGGCTGTCAACGTCCACACGATGTCCACCGAACCGAAGGTGGCGGCAAATCGAGGTGGGTCCATTCACGTATTTATTACTAGCGATTTGTGGCAATAGTTTGCTGAGAAAGTCTAGCACAATACATAGGATGCTATTTTAGGCACGTTCCGCGCCCGCCGTACGAATGCAATCATAATCGTTTCTTATTGTCCGACTAGCAACGTACTAGTGATTATAATAGATGTATGTAGATGAGCTACCTGCTGATCCACAACAATGTTGGACCGCGATCGGGGAACGGGGGAAATCGGCGACAGAGAGAGACAGAAAGAGATAGAGATTACTATATACGATACAATATGCGCTCAGCGCTATGTTTAATTCTATGGGGTATTTATCCGAATATATATCAAGATGATTGTAATATTTTGTTGGCTATCGATTATGGGCCGTTAGCCGCCGCGAGATCTAAATGTGCCCCGATCAGGACTGAACAGGCCATGAATAGGTAGGTAGCTATTTTATCTAATATAAGGCTTAATGGCCGGTCCGCTCGCTATACTGGTTGATTTATATAGTACATTTTTTCGAAGCCCGCACCCGCCTCTTCTCTCCATTGTGAGCTACTGTTGATAACAGTGATGATCATGGTTAACCCATTAAGTAAGTGTCGTTGGTGTTCGTGATAGCGCTGGCGATCCCGGTTGTCGTCTTGTGGCGAGTGGCTGTTGCTGTTTTGTGATTAATCGTGCATAACCGACCAGTCACCGATTTGACTAGGCCCATATGCACGTGGCATCCAGATCCACCCAATGTGCTACAGGGGTGCGGAGAAATCATGGGGGACGTACCAGTAAAAGATGGGGTTATCCCGCTGGTTTTGATTCGATTCACGGGCTGAGTAGGTAAAATCCAAACCCGTATCTCAGCCGGACGGTCTACGGTGCGTGCCCATCCACCTGCCAACTCGTGGTTTCGGTGGAAGGTAATTTCCGAATGTCCACGACGATAGCGGACCACACTGAAGCCACTGATGAAACCATACCGGAAATAGTCCGTGGTCCTGGAGGGCCCTAAAGTTGCCTCATCGGCCTCATATTTTGCTCTGTTCTCTCCAGCAGTTGTCCACAGTCGATGCAAAACTTTAATCGACCTGCTCCTGTGTCGAATAGACGGATTGTCTGCTGCTGCTGCTGCTGGTGCTGCTGTGACGTTTGAACGGTGGTCCATATTAATGTTTTGCTTTCTCCGAGAAGGAGATAGGGTCTACTATTTCGACCGGTTCGGCCGTCGACCGTCATTATTATTATTATTCAGGATGACCGACATAGGCTTCGCGTTCTATCGATCGATGTGTACTCAGCGACACAGCAGTCTACCGGTATAAGCAGCGACGCTCTGACCAACGAACCCTTTGCTTAGCTCGGTGTTCAATAATCCCCAGGGACGCAAACATGTCTCATTGAGTAAATGATTAAATAGGGACCTCCAACCTTAAGAAGGAAAAACCTCCAACCTTAAGAAGGAAAAACCTTAAGAAAAAAAAAAAATTACTTACGAATGATTTGTGCACTTTCACTACACAGATCGAAAGAGTCTTCTTGTTTGTTTCAAAAATCCGATGTGACGAAATCAAGACAGTCACTCGACAATGTGAATACATAAATTAATCTTGGGTACCCAACACAAGCTGCATTCTAGGGAGGATGCTGCCGAAAAATCGAAAGCTATCAAGGCCTTGTAAGCCCCCCGCTGTTTCCAGTTTCGAGAATGAGCTACGTGTACACAATTCATTATCATTAGATCATGTTTTATTATTGTTCAACTTCGTCATGTACATCTGTCATATGATTATAGGATCTTTACCAAATCGGTGGTGTTAATAAATGCAATACAATTGATATATTCAATTATTCGATGCATTCGTCTATCTGTGACTTACACCCTACGTTGCACACCAGCATATTTTACGTTATACACGTGCACAACCACTGATGCTAGCTAAGAATCACTGTGTGTGACGCTGCATTGAGCGCCGCTTAGAGACATCATTGGAGAATAGTTATTATACTATCTACTGTACTCCATAGCTTGAGCCATGTAGGCTATGTCCTGCAATATACTTGATCTCTAATCTGTCTCGCGGTACGAAGTAGAGCGTACTCAATCAGCCTAATGGACAAGGTAACGAAAAAATAAAGCATAATAATAATGATAATAATAATAATCATTGTAGAGACAATGCATAATCGTTTTTATACAGGAAGAGACGGAGTCAAGGAAAGATAGACTGAGAGCTACGCTGGGTAATCTAACTCTTTGAGGCTTTTGAAGTCGGAAGTCGAATCTCCTATTAGAATTTATTAGATAATGTACACATCGGGTTAGCATGTGACTAGCAGCTGTCTCCTGACCTCATACCCATTAGCACCATGGCAAACATATTGATTTACGCCTTATCATACGCCGGTATATAGCCGGCATACAGGCAAATTGGCAGCTAGAATCGGACCCGCACTTGCCTAGTGCGCAATGTCGCGAACCACGAATGTAACTTATGTACGACACTGATATGACAGCGCGCTACCTGGCCCAATGGTCTAAACACTGGACGAGAACGTGTGAGGGAGGAGCTGCTGAGATACAATACATGTAGTTCTACTTGCCACGAACTTGTATCGTTGGCCTTCTCCTGAAATGAGCTACAAGAGATATATTTCCTCCCGTCATGTTACTATATTTTCCGAACTATGTATGAAATATCCCATTTGAGTAAAATTTTACAATACACGACCACCAATAGCTCAATGTATGTGTGGCAAAAAAAAATGGTACAGCCACTACTGAAACCTTTGGTTGAGGATACATGTATTAAGAACAATAAAGTGAGTTGTCTTTACAAAATAACAAACTTCTGCTACGAAATTAGCAGCAATTAGCTCTGGGTTGTCCAGAGCCACAATAGAAATAGGAGCAGCCACCGTCTACTTTGGGCAGTATTCCTCATCTCATCCATCCCATAGTTAGAATATTCATTCGGTCTTGCTCTCATTTCCCAAGGCCGCTTCTTTCGTGGACGAGCGACGTCTCAGCAGGCCACCACCACCAGCGTACGTAGCATCTCTTTGTTAGACACTTGCTAGCAGATGGCATTTTTTGAAGCAACTCGGCGTTTCCTCAAGGTCAAACCTGTCTGATCCTTCTAGCAAATAACCTGGTTACCTCCTCGGCTCGGTCCATCTGGGTGCCTGCCGACTGCCCGTGCCCGAAATAGTGGACGCACCGAGTGTTCAGGACATCGGATAAACACACACTATAGCGCTGAACGCCACTATCTACCGGGTGCAAGGGAGAGCGCAGCTGTAACGCTTTTTATTCCCGTGAGTTCGCTTCGAGTTCCCGGGCGAACGACAGCCGACCAGACGGACGGACAGGCCGGCCAGCCAGCCGACGGCGTCCTTCGTTGCAGGCCACATTCAGGACCGCTCCGTCGCGAGCGAGGAACTGGCCCGCGAGCAATCTATGTCTGTGGATGGGTCCGTGTACGCGTGAGTGTATGTACGTGCATGTCTTGGTGCAGACCTCTGCGGGACAACATGGAAAAGGTCAGCGACGGCCTGGAAATGAAGGGGGCAGCTCCGCGCGATGGGGCCTCAGCCGGGCAAACTACCCGTCAGCGAACTAAGCGGTCGAGATAAGTAGAGACTCTCTGCCCGAGAGACCCGGAGATAGTTGTCCTCCCATCAATAATGACAGCGAATGGAGCAGCAGCAGCAGCTTTAGCAACGGACACATTAAAAAAACGACGCGGACCCCTGATACCACAAGGCCCTCCCGCCCTCAGATCCCTAGATCCCTTCCATCATAGCTGGTACTCCCCACGATTACGTTGCTGCCGGCCGGCCGCCCGTCCTCTATCCGTCTATGGCCGAGCGGACAGCGGAGCTCAACTTGTCACAACCTGTTGTGGGTTGGTGTCTATCTACCTGCCTAGAACGCTATCGAAATGGCAACCCTCTGAAGGGCAGAAGGGGACCGTAAACGGACTCGGCTGGGTGAAATTGGGTGAGATTTCCTCTTCGAAACCGTTTGAAACTACAGATCCCTACAGATAATGATGACGGTCACAGATGATGCGGTGACTGGGGTGAAAATTGAGAGCCAATTCATAGGCGGATCCACGAAGGGGAAATCGGTGTTGCGAAGAGGCGAAATTGCCGGCGGAATTGACGCCGGTGATAGGGACCCGGAACGACCATGTGAGGAATGAATTGACATGTTGGATATATTTCGAACTTATGTCGTTTCTGCTGGCCATGTGTTAAAAAGGTTGAGCAGCACTTTTGGGGGCCAAAAGATTGTTTCTACGCTTAGCTAATCTCTGCGCGGAATTAGTCAATGGATACAGTCAAGAGCTCACGCCGGACAACTGTCCAGCAAGCGCGGGTGGGGTGAGTCATTCGGTGGCGCATATTGCATCCGGCTCGTGTGGGTGCTATCCGTGCTGTCAGGCAAACGGATATTTCTATAAACTTCCTTTGGAATCTCATCCCATGCGCTACGGTAGTTATAGCAAAACCACTGCCGTGTGCGAACGGCGTCGACTCTCAAGCTTAAAAGGGACATAGCTGCCATGGAAGTGGTGCCGACCATAACGACAACCCGTGATGGCAGCGAACCGTAACCACGTCCAAAGCAATATACGAATTGATCAGCGCCGAATACGGTGTCGGCATTAATACGGTTGAACTAAAGCGGGCTCATTCAAATATGCTGAGAGTCGCCTACCTTAGGACGAAACCCGAAGTGCCTACCGGAGTGTGGAAGAATATCTGAGGGGACTCCGCTTAAGGGAGACGAGACCTAGGGTCAACAGTGGATGCGCTAAGCTGCATTAAGCCACCTCTGTAATTGTGTGTTGTTTACGAACAGTTTGTTGTGAAGTCTATTGTCCATTGTTGTGCCACATAGCGACAGGTACCGAGTTGTTTGAAGCTCGCAAATCAATCGGTTGAGTCAGGGCGATAACTGTTAATAGCCTGTTGATAACAACGAATAGTATAATCTACTTAGGATATATATGGACATATAGGATATATCTCTCTGCGGGCAAGCTAGCCAATTCCATCAGAGAAATCTATACAGAAATGAGGATACATAAGCAAATGACACCCTTGAATTGGTCACGTTCATTACTAGCGTCCTTCACAATGTCTGCTATCGAAGTATTATTTGTTAATCTGGAACGTTCAGCAATATAGTGGCCATCTCGATCGTTGTTGTTGTTGTTGTTCCAATATACGATAACATGGATATGACCGAGGAGAGACGATGGAATAAAGTCCATCAAGGGTCATAACACCCTCGGTTACTCGATTCGTTCTGACATTCGACTCTGACCAGAAGACTTTGAATTCGACACCGTTCTCTATATCATCGCTTGTTCTCTAAACTACGAAGAGAGTAAGCCACAAATGGACATTGATCCGCTGTTCTTCGATTACTTTTCCTTAACGAGGCCACGCTGATCTTAGATGTATGATGTGACTCCGCCGGGTATCTGCGTTGTGGATATTATTTGTTGATGTTCTTATGGCTTGGGGTTGCGACGTCGAAAGCTATCGTCAGATCTAAGAGAATAGCAATTGCTAGAATTTGTATAGGTCGGGCCACAACCGAATCGACAACCTGACAGCAACACTCATGCCAGCGCCCTTCATGGCCACTTGAACCGCGATTTACGGCATTGCATATCGCCGTTGTTCCCATCACCTGCTACTACAGAGCGACAATGATTTGACGAGACTCGCATCAACATTGGTTGATTTGATCCAGGCTAATCGAATCTAACTTATAAGAGAGCTTAAGCATTGTAAAATTGCAGCTCCCTTAATAAACCAATAAAACCTTTGGCCGCTATCCTTACGTGTGGTTTGTGACGAAAATCAAACTCAATTTTATACCGCATACATTCAGTCTACGTAAAAGTCCCCGGAGCAACCTCGGACTGCATATTATGTGACCTAATCATTTGCCCGCACCGTTAGTCATTTGTTGCATCGTCCAGCTATATCGTAGGAAATCCTGCACGCTTGGCCTGCAGGATTCCCTCAGTTATAAGTTAAGCTTGCACAGATGCACGAGTGTCTCTCGACTGCGACGCACTTTTGAAGACCTTAGTCATACGATAGTAGTATTTCTAGTTATTGTGGCCATCGTGTGAGAAAAAAAACAACTAATCTAAGATGACCAATCACGCTGGCGATTTACGCAGCTTGTCGGAGTAAACATCGGCCCGTGGCCCTGCATGTTAATGCGTCTGTTCAGTGCTGCACAATTCACGTGAAGCCTATAGAATGCTAGATGATGCATTTTATGTGTTGTAGTTAGCGCGCATTTGTTATTGCTTTTTTTGTCTTGCCTCTCGATTGTGTCTAGATTCGATTCCCGCAACTTGACATCGAAGGGAACTAAAGCGGAAAGCCTCTAATAAAAGCTTTCTCCTTTTTCTTTATCTTTGCATCACTTCAGACAAATACCTAAACATGACATTGGATGAACGGCGACACCATTACAAGTGTGGCAAGAAGTTTATCATTCTCGAAGACCTCATCGACTGGCCGACGTACGCTCGTCTAAAAGATTGCGCCAAAAAGGTATGCATATTGTAAGCTGCTATAAAAATAAAAATGATAAAAATGCATCTACAAATCGACGACTGTTGGGAGATTGACCCAACTGACGAGATACTTAGAACACTCATTGACTGGTGCCATCCACTCGAATCGTTCACATCATCTATTATTCGATCACCTGCGCAGATGGATACCAAATGGACACTGAAGCCTGAGCTGAATCGGAAAATCTGCATCTTCGAGGGCGATATCACCACCCTTGAAATTGACGCCATAGTGAATGCTGCCAACAACCGTTTGCTGGGCGGTGGCGGGGTTGATGGCGCTATTCATCGGGCCGCGGGACCGCAGCTGGTTGAGGAGTGCGCGACGCTCAACGGGTGCGATACAGGCGATGCCAAGGCCACAGGTGAGACGCTGATATATACACACATATATATATATATATATATATATATATATATATCCACGTAAAAATGTGTGTTGACAGAAACACGACCCGACGCTCAACTATGCGCACATCGTCGCTAGCCATTGCCACTTTCTGGTAATCTGTGCTGCTAGAGTGGGCTTAGTTTTCAATATATAAATAGTATAGCGCATAAGCAATATAGACGTATAGACTCGTCGGTAAAGTCATGGCTGAAAGACGCCCCGGTCAATACAAAGCGATAGTTTACCGATATATGATTCGACGATTATAGATGATCAAAAATTATAGACTGGTACGCCAGTACAGCAATCAGTCGCGTAGCTCTCCCGCTCACAGAGGTGACTGCTCTTGAACCGTGCCTGCATGTCGGACACGCACAGGTGGCTATAAGCTTCCGGCCAAATACGTGATCCACACGGTTGGCCCGATCGGCGAGAACGAGGCAAAACTTCACGGCTGTTACCTGACATCGCTGGAAACAGCTCGAGCAAATCGAATGCGTCATATTGCTTTTCCGTGCGTTTCAACTGGCGTCTACGGATACCCAAATAGGAACGCTGCCCATGTGGCCCTATCGACGACGAGGGAGTGGCTTGAAAAGGATGAGAATGCTGTACAGGTAAGTGAGCTAATATAAACGACATACTAATACACGACTGATTCTCCTGTTGGAGTAACGCTATCGCATGGCATGGATAGACGGTTCGTAGGATACGCTTTGTACATGCCGCGAAGGGGTCCGTCTTACGAAGCAATGCTAAAAGCAGTTGTACCGTGGACGTTAAATGTTTACGGCTGAGAGTCAGCCCGAAAACCGTTAGATTCTCAGAACGTTTTCCACGGAGCGAGTGAATTCGTCTAAATCTCCAATGACACTGTTTGACATCACCGTTCGAGGAACAGATTGCATTTTAACACGTAGTGGTATAAGGCTCGTAGAACATGTATCGTCTTTCTCGTTGAGGTTTACGCCAACCAAGGTTCGCGACCTGTCTTACGTGACTGTTCTGCCTATTCGCGATCAACGTGTCATGTTTGCGATTCAGGTGACCAGTTTGAAATATACTACGATATTTGTCGAACAATGATTTGGTGATGGATTTATGGCCAGCCACAGCCACTGGGGTTCTTAACGACTAACATCTGCGAAAAAGCTATCATTATTTATATTATTAATGTTAACCTTATCCACACAAATGTGTACGTGAACCTTAGCAATACGCTTTCCAGTTTGATAAGATTTTGTTTATCGATTTTTTTGTTGCTATATCGATCCGTATTCATTTTTTACTATAGTGTATTATGTCTCTCTCTCACTATCCCTCTCGGCTGTTGAGTCGATGGCGCTTGCTTTTAAAAAGTGACTTTTTTTCTCTTTTTCTTTAAAAGTGCTTTTTCAAATTTTAACAACGATTCGCTATCCACAAAATAATGTAAAGCCAGCCCTTATGAGTGAGTCGAATCAGGATATAACGACCATCGTAATAAATGTGAGGGTGTGAGATGTGAAGCAGTGGATTCGTTTTGTGCTTGATAAGGTGGTATGTTCAATGTATTATTATACCTACCAACTATGGAGACAGTGAACGAACATATACCGGTGCGTGCCCACAACAGCAGCAGTAGATCTTTCTACCAATGTCATTGATCCTATCGATTTCTTAATGGCAATCTATGCTTGTTTGTATTGCATACTCTATTAATTTCGTATGCCAATAATGGGCCCACAAGTTCCGAGTTGTGTTCTGAGTAGGGTGTGTAGCAAGGGACTAAATGCTTAATCAATGTACAGATTAGGATCCAGCTGTGTGGACGTCGCTTTTACAGATTGTCATAGTTGAGTGCACTCACACCTATTATATATATATATATATATATTGACACTGCTTCCCTGCAAATCTATTACTCCGCCTTATTAATATAGTTTCTCTTAACTTCTAACAATAGTCCCAGGTAATCCTCCATTTGGAGCGATCGTATATGGTCGTCTGTAAAGGAAACGCTTACCTATATTTTCGTGTAAACCACCATCAGCCGGAGGTCAAAACTACCAAATTTCGCTACAGCATCGCTCGCAGTCTCCAATCACACAGATCTAAATACATGTGTGGCTGCTTACGGTGAGCCGTTGCTTCAGGTCTTGTCAATCAACAGTGTCGGCCAGTCGTCGACAAGCTAGACCCTATTCATTAAAACGTTGAAAATCGTCCGGCAATCCCGACTCAAAAGTGAACAAATTCACCTTTCGACACACCCCTCCAATATCGTCGTTCGTCGAAGCGACAGCCACCCTTCAGCAGGCAGGGCCGGCTCTGGTAGTGACGTTCAAATAGGTGCGTTCCTTGTTCCTCTCTCTCTCTCTCGTCATGAGCGCGTCGATGGTACTTTTCAAGAGTTGACTTATTCGTCTTCTCCAGCTCGCGCTGAAAACATCATCAGTCGCCTCGACTCGCCGACTGACAAGCGCAGAAGCACGAAGGCAGAGGCCATACGGCGTTAGCCAACGACTGTTGAAAAACAGCTAGTCAGCGAGTGACACACAGATCGGTGGATAGATAGGCACTAGTTCCTCAAAAAAAACATGGATACGCGGGGGGGGGGCGTGGCCACAGATGGAAGCATAGCTGCCATGGAAATACTTTCGCAATTTCATGGCAGACTTATATCTAGGTCAGGGTTCGTAACCATACCCGACTTCGGTGGTGGCGACGACTAAACGGGCTCAACCACGATTTCCGTGGCGGGTGCCCATAGGCGGTGCATGTATGTGTGTGGGTGCGTGTGTGTGGTGGCTTATCGTACACGTTGCTCGATGTTCGCGGGCTAGTTCGCTCGAGACTAGGTAGGCTGATGGGCCTGCCAGTTCGGAACGACTAGCAAGCAGTCAGCCAGCCAGACTATGTGAGGTGATGACTGAGATATGTCGCAGGTGTAAGCAAACATTGAGGAGAGGGAACGTGATGACACGTTTGCCATCTCCGAATATTCGGGAAAACTAGCTCGTGTCAAGCATTTGACCCTGCGGCCATGCACCGAGACTGTGACCTAATTTCGTATTCATTCATACCTCTATATATCACGAATATCACTTACAAGAGTTTATAGTAGTATTATTACTATTTATTATTAATCATCGCACTAATGCGGTGCTCTGTCGCTTTGCCTATGGCCTTGATCGTTTCGAACGTAACCCGCAAACGATTATTACGTATCAGACGCGTAGCATTACTGCAACAATGCAACGAAATTAAATATTTATAATTTGATCAGAGAGTGTCAAATAATGAAAGAACCTGTTACTTCCTGTCGGAGATACTCGCACAGTTGACTTAACTGTAATGGCGTAATTCTTCGTTGTAAGTCAACGCATATCATACCTCTGCCATCATCCTCTGTTCAAGGTAATTTCTAACCTTCTCGTCCATTATAACACTGAATGTCCTTGTTACCCACAACATATACATGTCCCTTTAATTTTACTCCCTTCCATCTAACCCATAATCTAGGCCACTGGTTGACGTGGGTTAGACAATGTATTCTGTTCGGTATTTGCTCCTCGAGGTCCGCCGTAGATGAATCCGATACTTAGCAGAATCCCGTTAATTGCAACAACTGCGCTGGAACAACAGCATCTGCTGTCCGATGCGATACGCATAACTATGTATTTGAATGTCCTTGCCGGCTTCGGACGGTTCCTCGCCTGGCCTCGATCCCTTCGTTGACCGCAATCCCGGGGGCGGAAGGGGCCAGCAGCCGACGCCAGACCTCGAGACGACAGGTCGACAAATTTGGCAAACGCTGATAGCAGCAGCAGTAGTAGCCGTAATAATAATTCCCCTTGACTGACTTCGTCATCGGACAAGGCATCGCCGGGCGGGTATTGCCTCACCGAGACGCGCGCGTCCCGTAGCGTCCTCGTAGTCGGCTGGTCGGCTTACACGACCGGCGGCCCTCTGTTCCTGTTCAAGATAGTATTACTTTGTTATGCTATCGCCTCCTCTGCCTGGCCATCTCTCGAGTGGCTGTCGTTTGCTGAGCAGCGTTTTACGCCGCATCTCGCGACGACCACGGTGGTCACACTACAACGGCTCGTGTCCCTGCCACGGTCGTTGTCCATTGTGGTATGATATTCATCGATCCGTACGATCCACGACCCTCGACGATGTGTGGGTGTGTGCCTATGGCCGCGCCAGCCTGCTATTCTAAAGGAGCAGCCAATGTTTGTGCTCGGTCATAGTGGCAACGGCACAACTAGCGACGTAAGCGGATGGGGTTTATGTGACCGTCCTATGACCTTCGTGCTGCGGAGTGTGGCTCGGCTCTACTTGTGTTGATCTGCTCGATTATGGAGATGTCTCACTTGGACCACACATCATTAGCTAGTCGTTGAGAGCCCGTGTCGTTGGGGACAACCACGACGGAAGATGACACCCAGACTTTGAAGTATTTTGTAGACTTTATGGTAGAGAGACGCAGCCAATGAGAGAGAGAGAGAGAGAGACCTGCCGCCGGTGCTCGGTATCGATGCAGCGCAAAGAGTTGTTCTTGTACGTTGTCGGTTGTATTCGTTATAGCGGAATTACAGACGCGTTGCTACGATGCACGATGTGCGCAGTCGTTCGGCACAGTCAACACATGGTCGAGAATATGCTCGATTTAGATTGGAACAAATCAGTCGTTCGCGGCACGTTATAGCTAGAGGAACTATCGGTTAAACTTCAATGTGTCCACCTTCTAGGAACAGCGCCAATCTAGTTGTTCATATTATAGTTGGTTTTGTTTATACTTCTAAAATACAAATTGCCCCACCATTTTTCTTCACAGTGTATCAAAGGTACTTGCGCATCGAGGGAGTAACGATCCACCTGTTCTCATTTCATGGCTGACACTACCGTGCATCTTACGTTCGCTCGATTTGGCGGTTATCCGCGAAGGGGCCTTTTCGACTCCTGAGGTCTGTTTGCCGAAACAAGCGTACATCCGTCTCTCTGTCAAAGTTACTGTTAATGTGTACTTTAGACATGATAGCACTCAGGTGGCGTGTAGGCTATAATACTTCTCAACAACGAGAGTCTCGACGCCATATCTGTCGACAATATGCCACTTCCGCCGTTCGACTTCTGTCTGAGTTTGGAGCGGTACACAAAGTTCTGTCTGAGTTTGCTGATATACTGCAAATACTTCAGATAAGGGCTAACCTGATATGTCAACACGTGAAATCAGCTAACCAGGAAATGCTAGCCTAGCATCGATCTAACTTGTCAATTAAAATGTGCAGCAAATTGGCAAGATAGCCATCCTGCTGCTGGCTATGTTCCAAGCTTTTTCTGATTCCATTACACATTGGACTTGCTCTCCTGCTGTGTATACGCGTAGCATGATCATGATCATCACCTCTACACAGGTATTATATATTGAACTCTGGAAGTCCTTCAATCGACATGTTCTCACGTATCAACGCAAGCATCTAGGGATTATTAATGACGACTCTAATTAATTGTGTCTATTTGACGGAGCGGCGAACGCGCTGATCTGGCCAGACGGCGGGAGGGGCAGCTCTCGCTGCCCACTATGTAGATCTACCCTGCCATTCTTGTCAATATTTGTCTGCTGCTCTCGACGAATGCTACCAACGATATCGTACGTCGAGCGAGCGCGTGCTGCGGCTCTCAAGCCATCATTACCGGAACTCGTGGACGCCCTCTCGACCACGTAAAGCGGATATGACGAAGGAATTGCATGTGACAGATCTCTACGAGGCTTGAGGCCCTCCCCCCGCTGGCCAATACCTGTGGCTGTTGCTGCATCAATCACATTACCTTTCGTAGCGTTTCTTATCGCGCATGTTGATTATGATACGTCTGTTTGTGTGAGGTTGATCACGGCAATGTAGTTGCTGTGAACGGTGGGTCGCCTAAACCAAATAGCCCGTAGCGACCAGATCTGTTTATCAATACGGTGCGAATATCTGCCAATGTGCAATTTGAGGACAGGCGACGAGACATAGCAAGAGCGGGGATCTGTATGAGGCACATGCTTAGGTAAAAAAGCTCAGCCCTATCAGACGTCAGAAGATGACATGGCTTTTTTGTGCTATACTTCTTGACTGCGATTTGTGCTTTTGTGTCGCAATGTCCAAGGTCATTCGAATGGTCTACTGTCTGTTAAGCAGCATCGTGTATCGTGAAGCTTCTGTCACGTACGAGCGGATTACGGATTACGTAAAGCTTGGTGATTTGACGTAGATTATCTATTCCGTAGGCTTCCTGCTGAAGGGATGCATCCAGTCCGCGATAGTACTGAATGGTAATTATCCCAAATAAATGAAAATATCCTGTAACTCCTGTTAACATATTTTCAATGTCAGTTCATTGTTCGAATCATTAACAGCCAAGGCCTAAGTGTGTGACGCGTTAGTCATGTACTAACCGACTCATTTCGTTTTAGACAGAGAAATGCGGACTTAGCCTTGTCTTATTGGACCTTGCAAGGCATCAAATATGTGTCGTTATTATAATGTAAGCAAGCAAGTACTCAGAATCCACCCATAGGTTGAAGTCTCCCATAACGAAGTGATTAAGAGCTATCGTTATTACATATGATCATGTCTCCATTGTCTCTCTGCTGAATGGGGGCGCTCTCTTGATTCGTACTGCCCAACGCTCGGCTCGAAACTCGAGAACTGGAGGTGGTTCGACGTTCCATAATGTATAATAGACATTGAAAGGTAGCTTCGTAGATTTTTTCTGAATCAGGTATTGTGATGCAGATTTTGTCTAGTTATACTCAGCGATGTAACGACCACCGCTTATGAACTGGCCCGGTAGAAGCACAATATAGCTAACACCCTGTATTTTTTTATTTGCCTGTACCCAACGATTACAGTGTGATACGCAGTGATAATTGTGCGATTTTGAAGTACATTGCTCATATGTGTTGAATACTGGTCCATAAATCCAGTGTATATATATATATATATATATATATATGAGTATCTTCGAGAGTGACCCACTACCAAAAGGAGATTTTAGACCACGCATGAAGTGTGTCCATGTATTTGAAGTTTCATTGAGTTCGTGAGCGCGGGCAGGCTTCGGTCATGGGGAATGACCATTGCTAGCTACATAATCCATTACGCCATTTCGAGGGAGCTGCTCCTCAAGAGCAAGCCGAGAGGGATGTCGACCTACTTTAGTAATTATGTGGACCTGCGGGGAGGTTCTTCGACCCGTCTAGCAAGCAGCGCTTCAGTGGGGTGTTACTCGTCTCTCCGTCCGTCGAGATTCCTCGCTGAGGGTAGCTCGGAGGGGTGGCTAGACGAACTCCCTCCCCCAATATATAACCGTGATGTCTCGACCGCCCGTGACCCAACTCAGGCCCCGAGGTCTTTCTCCAATTCCACATCTGCATCTTTGCAACAACAGCTCATTCTTGACGGACCATGCTCGCTTCGGGACGGAGTAACCGATAGAGGAAGGCATCGAGAAAGTCGTATGATTTATTGCTAGATGTTTTTTGTGCTAGCATGTGATGATGACATGTTATGCTAGCCAACTTGGTCACCATCAGCCAGCTCAATTCGCCAATCCGCAACTCGCATCTAAGGTCGCTGGAAATCTCTGCCCGACCACCGCAACTGAAGCTGTCGAGCAGAGCTACCATATCTAGCTGGCTAACATTAACATACACACACATATATATAAATATATATATATATATATATAAATATACAAAAACGGCCATATTTGGCCCTGTCTCCACATCCAGTGCGAGGTCCCATATTCGTTCGCTTCCTTTATTTATACCTTTATGAACGAACACATCTTAGACTGCTTACGCATGCCTATGCGGACAGTTGCATTCTTGCGACCTATCTTTTCGGAGACGAAATGTTGGGTCTGGTTAATTCAGCGACTTTGTCAAACGCCTACATATTACCTACACACAACAATGACATTGTCGAAGCTACTATTTTTTTTCTCACGTCTGAACCTTGTCGCGACCGTATCGCGCTTATCAAAGTTCTATGTTCGCTCGTTTCATACACGATACCCGCGCTCCCTAAACCCATTTGAAAATCGCCGGCCTCGGATGCACGTTACCGCCAGCCAAACCTGACAGGCGATCGGTCATCTAACTGTTGCGCATAGACCGACAGTCTGTTGGGGCTGTTTCGACTTACAGCGAACAATAATTCCCTAAGGACTACTGCGTTATACGAGATGGTATTAACTGCAGCCACCGGCTGTCGGACGATATTGGCGGTACGAACAACTACACCGCCACTGTCAACTTCCATTTGAAAAAAAAACGAATTGCGCCTCTGTGAATGCCGCTCGACGTCATTCGAACGACTGCGTACGCTACTCGCTATTGCCGATGTCGACGAGGATTACCCAACAGTTTTCTCGTTAGGACTCGATTGCAGCCATTTTCAAAGGTTAGGACCACTTAATCAGCTACTCCACTTAGCTGCTCTCGTCCGAAGCCTGAGCAGATCGTGATGTTCCAATCAACAGGTAAATGTCAAAGTTACCAAGTTGTCAACGCTGGGCTATTTTTCACATAATGTCTTTCTAACAACGTTCCTCTTAAGCTCAGATTAACCGGATATCAAAGGGCAGCTGTCGGCTCTCCCGCCATTACGCTTCCGTTACAAAGCGACTTTAAACAGACACCCCTGGCCGCCAATGCCAACCCCGCCCATATAGGAACAGATCGTCATTGTTCGGCGGCTGACAACGACGGGGCCATCGAAGGGCTAATCGAAGACGATGTGAACGCTTGTCATCGTGATTATTTCGATATTATTGCTATATTATCAATATCGGTGTTCACTGGCATTCAGTGTGCGACTGAATGGTTGTCTTCAGTAACAACGATTGTGATTGTTTCTCAACGCCAAAAGGGTGGGAGTGGGTGGCGGGCACGGATTAGCAAGCGGCAAGACGAGATTATGAATGAGTGTTCTCCGTGCTTATAATAGTAGCAGTCGTACGGAATAAGATACGGGACGTGCCACTGCAGTTCGACAACGGTCTAGCAGAAACGGGTGTGCTGCGCAGACGCCGATTGGCGCCCCCGAACTCATGTTGCCTTGCCCAGGACACAGGTCCAGGATTACTCGCCAGTGGCTGGGAAGAGCGATGCCGAAGCGGCTGTTGCTGTTATAAGGCGCGATGGCGTTGCGAACGTATCCTGGGACTTAGCATTCATTGTATCGTCACCCGGCGCGGGTTGACAGGCGGCCGGTACCTGGAGGGCGTAATTACAGTGACGGCAAACAGAGAACGTAGAACGAAAACGAAAGACCAGTGGATCGCTTGTGGGGGCGCCTGCAGCTGGCTGGGCTCCCCATTGGCCGTCGCCGTTATCATCATTATTGGCTGGCGATTGCCATAGTTCGCAATATTGCCTTGATTTCTACACTGTCGTGGTTGCAGAGTCGAACGTCAGCAGGGCTCGTTTTATTGAGGAAGTATATGTCGTCTTCCTGTCCGAACTTAGTGTATTAGTATTTCGAGGCAGTCCGCACATCTATCTGATGCTTACCGCATTCTTAAATATCCCTTGCTAATTGCGTGCTGCTTCTGCATATTGGCGATATTGTACCCTGGTGTCCTGGTCCATTACGAGATAGATATGCCTTCATCTGTCGTAAGCACTGCGCGGAGAGAACGTCTAAACGATGAAGTCTAGGCAGGAAGCAGCAGCAGCCGCATCATCTAGCCGTACAGGCAAGGGAGTGTGCAGCCGAAATATTTACATACGTACATATATTCATATATGTATTATATATGTATATATGAAAAGAGAGAGAGAGAAAGAGTGAGTCTCATCATTGCACCAATGCCGCTGACATTCTACGATTTTGCTCTAAAATGTGGTGTGCCCTCACTATATATTCGCAGTACATGCGCGTACGGAGGCCTGGCCCGGATCGGCCGGCGGAGACCTTCATTGAGCACTCCTCTATCCCAAACGAAACGGGCAGAATCGGGAGGGCGGGCGGTCGGTCGTGCGATAGGGGGTCGATTTTCATCGATTTGATCCCCTCGTACTCGCAATCGCTGAGGCAGACTGTACCACTCGTAACTCGGCACTCGCGATCTCTGGGGCTTGGGATAGCCTAACTGAGCAATCTATCTATTTCGCTCGTATCTTGGCGAGGAGTTCATTGGTTGCGTCCGGCCGACCCGACCCGACCGATGGTTGTCGCATCGCCGTGCCGTATAATAGTTAGACAGGTCGTGTCTGCTGGCCATTGTTGACGGCGACGAACGACTGGGTGAACAGAGCGATGTGTGAGAGCTCGGGTCTTGGTCTAGCATCGTGACAATGATGATGATGGGCGACGGATAATGACCCCCCTCTCAGACGCCGGTGTCGACAGCTCGTAGTGAGTCATCGGGCTTTTCTCTCTTTATATTTACTTGGGGGTTGTTTTGCTCTCTCTCTCTCTCACTCTCTCTCCCTAGTTCATTTTCACTGCTTTGGGGTATTCGACAAAAGTGCCACTGAAAGGCGTTGTGACGCACGGTGAATTGCCGCGTGATAAGGGGCTCATCGGTGTGCGACAAACTGTACACGCTCGTGAAGAGTCGAAACACATAAGTCGTCATTAAATAGCAGCGCCGAAACGATTTGCAGGATTCGAGAGTGGACCCTGGACTCCGCCTGCGAGAGACTGGCCTTTTCAGTTAGTTAGGCCTCCTTTGTTGACCATGTTGTCTTCACTCCCGAACGCCATTCGGAGTCGAAGTGACCGATCGTCACTGGCAACTATATTGATTCCGTTAGCGCATATTGTATTATATATATATAGCGGTGGCCGAACCATAGCACTGTCCAGCTTCAATGAATGGTTTCAGCGATCATGAATCTATTCTTCACTCAAACTTTGGATACCCGGCAACCTCGTTCTGTAGGGGGCGGTTCCCCGAACACCCACTATGTCTCTCATGATAGGTATAACAGTCACAAGTGTTTTCTGAACAAAGGGTCTTAGGAACGAATTGTATAGATATTCATCGTCTTTCACTATCACACGTTGGGAGCTTGCTCAGATTCGCATATCGGCTGCCGGATGTTACCCCAAGGCATGTTGTGTGTGCAAAAGTCAAGTGTACGGCTATTGCCCAACTGCTGCAGAACAGAGAGGAAAGTGAAACATCTTTGGATGGCACACCACAATTCTCCTTTAACTAGAAATTTTCGAGGTATATATATATTTGTATACGTAGCTTCCACCCGTTCGTAGCCACATCAGCTTTCTTCCATGGATAGAATGTTGTCGACTACGATAATATAGCGAATCCCAGTGTTCATAGTTTATAATTTGCCACTACATCTCACACTTCCTCATGCTAATTAGCTAGTTCGCCTAATTCCTGACAACATGTGATCTTCGTCGATTTGGTGGTCCGGTGGACCCATTCATTTTGCGTGGCACAGTCCTTCCGCGCCACTTATCGACTCTGGGGGGAGGGAGCATTTACACTCCGTAGTCTTGACAAAACAACGTATGGACAGATCTCGCTGCTGTGGCTCCGTTCCACAAATGTTCGGCGGCTTCTTAGGCACAAGTTGTTACTCGAAAATCCATGATATCAAGTATGAGTGGACGAACGAGAGAAACAGAGAACAAACTGAGCAAGTGGGCGTGAAGTGGGCGAACCCTTCGGCGACACGTCACCATCGACTCGTCTCTACTCTAGAATATATATGTGAGGTTAGAAACTGTAATTGCCTGACCCCTTGCATCTATCACTAATGAGACCGAACGATCGTATGGCGTGTCGCATGAAGGCCCTATCGCGACCTCGGTCGATAGGTCGTGTCAATGTGCTCGGAGCGGGCCAGCGAGTGTTGTCCATATGCCATATCGTGGATAGGTGGCCTAGCCGGCACGACTTCATGTCCTAAACTCTTGTATGTATATATATATATATATATATATATATATATACAGGGAACTCGGGGCCAGCTATATACGAAAGTGAATCCTTGTTAGTTCTGTCAAACGACTGGTACGTGACTGCCGGTTCGCTCTCGTGGCGCTCAGTCGAGATCGATTCAAATGAAATTAAAGCAATCGCCTCATCGGTGGTGGCAATGTGTTCGGCGAGTGACGTCACCATTTGATATATTGTCTTGGTCTAGTTCATGTGGAGTAAACGGACCGCGCTTGTATAATATGCGTGCATCATTTGCCAGCTGATTATTATAGCTGAGATAACGTAAACGGTGGTATAATTATGTCATGGTTCTAAACAATGATCTGTTTCAATTTTCCGTAAAGAGCTTAAAGAGGGCAGGATATAATTCGCAGAGCACTATATTGCATCTGTTCCAGAAGCCAAGATATGACTGTTCGAGGATGACGTCCCAACATTTATCTAAAATATCATGCGCGGCCCGAATTATAATTGCAGAATTAACAATTAACTCTTGTCGCCGCTCTTAGTTGATACTTGAAGCTGTGTGAGGAGGCTCTTCGTCAAATTCAATCTCGTCTGCGTGTTAGTACGCTATGGTATTAGGCTTCACAGCTAATGAGCTCTATCAATATTATCCCAGTTGTTCATGCAAGCTTTCCATTTGATACACATTTATCATCACTCCAATGTGTAACGTACAAATAACGACCTTCACTAAGTCTCTGGCTATCGGAAGCCAGAGGCCGCAGGTTCGAGTCCCGCTGCGTGATGACATATAAGAGAGCTTAAGCATTGTAACAATTGCAGCTCCTTCAATAAGCCAATAAATCTTAACCGTAACCTTCAGTAGGCTGGTCACGCGTAGCTTGGTGTTGACTTTTCTATTTTGTCGTTTGATAACAATAAGGTAATTCGGGGGATTATTAGACATGTGCGCAAGGTTGCCCATGCAAAAATCAACCCCTCTGCCTCGTTGGTCTTCGCCGGCTGGTTATTCCCCGTGATTGCCTTGAATGTAGAATAGAAGCTGCTCGCGTGGATATAGCAGGTCGAGTCAGGCGAACCTGTGCAGACGTATTCCTTACGACATTGTGTGAATTATGATGGTTGGGTGTTTTGATGGCCTGCTCCCGATGAAACAGTTCTCAGCGGGTCAGACGAACGAATGGTCCACGCCCACAAGAGCAGCGTACGTCACGGCTGGGCTTAAAGCCTGCGGCCGCCAGCTTTTTGAAGCCAGAGACAATTGGCGATGCAGGCCACAGCGCGGGGGACGTATATTTCCAGATAACTATATATACAACAATATTATATTTCGTTCATGTTCTTAATCATTTCAGGTGGATCGCATTATCTTCTGCCTCTTCCTTCCTGTTGACGTAAAAGCCTACAAGGAACTTCTAAATACGTATTTCCCTCTTGTCGAGTAAGACTCGTCACGGCGGAAACCCTGACGCCAGCCACCGTCGACTGTCGCGGCAATTGCCGGCCCTCGTAGAACCGCGCGCCGAGGGGAATTCGTTCATGTACCAGCGGGGATTCGTGCGACTCAATGATAAACAGCGGTTTTATCTATCCATGTAGCGATATCGATTGTTCCGCAATGACGCAGAACCATGAACGATTTGAACGATCTTTAAATGCCTCCATTTCTTTGTGCTCGAATATCCGAAATAGAGAGCTTTACTTTTGAAGGTATTCTTGCAACAGCAATTGGAGCTCTGAACGAGCTCCGAAGGAGGCTGAGGTGAAGGCTGTTGAGTAGTGCCGAATAGCGATCGAGGGGGTGTTCGATGCCCGCGAATGTGCCCGTGTTCGCGAGGCGGTTGCGGCCGACTTTATGGCTATCATTATGAGTATATTTAGTATGAGTTGTTGCGGTGATGAGACACATGGCCTGACGACTCGCTCCGTGATCACCTGTTGTTCGGCGTATCATCGTCTTTTTGCTAACTTACACAATATGTAACATCCGGCACGCCTGATACATGCCATAATTTACTAAATCCTTGCCATCCTATCTCTATGATATTTTAACAAGGTTAGATAAAATACGACACAACAATTGTCAGGTCACCTTCACTGATATTCTAACCCCTATAGACGCAACAGCAGTTATTTTAATTCACATGCATTGACTATTGTTACAATTACACTGTTAAAAAGCACGATCACAGATTTCAGAGCCCATTTTCAAGCGATGTCGTCATTTTCGTTTGTATTCAACGCTAGCAGAATACAGTGAAATACTTCCTTTTTTTCTGACTAAAATAAACTTGTAGCAACGTCGTATAATTGCTCATTGTTGAAATTATTTCCACCCTCTCGGATTCACTAGACAGCATCGATCCATCTTCGTTGAATCTTACCGTCAGAAAATATCTGGCGTTAGTAAACGACGACTCAGAAAGGCAAGCAGAGCACAAACGTTCTGCGTAACGTCAGACGAGACAAATCCTCGAGGTACGTATTCGACTCATTCTGGTCTATACCTAGCTGAAATTTCTACTCCAAGCACCACCGGCCGCCAGGAGACTCTCAGTTTAACTTCCGTCGGTCGTCCACACGAAACACATGCTAACATTTCGAGTGGCTCAGGAAGTCGGCGTGTACTCGAGATGAGAGCGACTTGCCACTAAGCGAATGGGCCCAAGACGTGGGGTTTCCCGAAAGCTCGGGTGGCTACGCCGAGCGTTATGCTCTGCTCACCGTTGCTCGCCGTTAACTGAACAGCGTGCCGGACTTCGGCGACAGGGTGTTGCAGGCGCATCCGGCTTGCGAAGACGATATCGCCGTGACAGGGTAAACGTTGCTGGGGACGCCTGTCATTGGAAGCAGCTAGAAGAGGTCCCGTGTGGCCGATAGCAGCGTTCCACAAGGGTCTTATGGTTTTTTTTTTCCTAGCGGATGTTAGCCGTTGCCTCTTGACACAGACGGAGGCAATGCTGCTGCTGCTGCTACTCTCTCCGTTAGCTACCTTTGTTACTGCGGGGCAAATACACGCTGGGACTTGTTGAAGAACCAGAGAGGCAATGGAAAAGTAGGAAAAACTGCGCTCGGGTATCTCAGTGGCTACGAGTGGGGACAGAGAGCTGAAGGGAGAAGTCATCAAAAGTAACTGCGAGAAATGACGCTTACTTATCCGGGCAGTCCTGCTCAACGAACTCGTTCGCCTGAAGAAACTCTGGAGGGGGCGGGGGCAGCTGGAGGCTCCTGAAGGCCTCCGGTTGATTGACAAGTAAGTTGAAGAAGGCTCAGACGAGAGAGCAATCCCTCAATCCCGATAGTAACTTCAGCACGGATGGAAGCGTAGAGCGAGATAGGAAACGCTAAACTAACGTTCGACAATTGTAAGCCGCATTAATTCGGAATCATCTATGGTCGAATCGTACACAGGTAACTGTACTTGCACGAAATTATAGCTTGCACACGTTCCGTTGATTATCGACTTCCGTAAAGAACAAGTGATCCTCGTGCGCAATATATATCCCATGCGGGGATTTACAGGTTGTTGCGTACTGTTTAATTGTAATTTCACTTTTGGCGCATTGAAAGAGAGTTCTTTTATTGTGAGTGTCAGCAATTTCTAAAATCGAGGCAAACAATTACCTTCGAGATTGTTATCCTCTAACAGATTCAGATTTACATGCTAATTGTGGCTACTTTACTCTTGATCGTTCAACGACGCAAGAAAACTCGCTGCCAATTAATCTGGTATAACCTTAAATAACGCAGTATACGTAGAACGAGCGTAGAAATATTTACCTAATTCAAACATTTTAAATGTGACCATGTAATATTATTAACTTGATCTAACATTCCCCGCAAACATTCTGACAATTAAGCAATGCGCAACACAGGTGTTAGCAAGGCCACACGACAGCAGAACGGTGACTGTTGTTGAACGACTGTAGTTAACGTACAGTTGTCTGGGGTTCACCAAGTCGGTATCTCGTTGGCGATCATCCAAACACAATCGGCACTTAGGTAGGCAGATAGACACTATTATGTGTGATATTTAAAATACACATGGTTGTTGCGAAGCAACGTGTTTTCCTTTGATCATAAGGCGTACGAGATAGATCTAGTGGCGAATTATAGTTGACACCGACCACGAGATCTAACCAGTATAAAAGAATAGGATCCGACATTTATCCCTACATCGTAATTCGTTTGGGATAGTTCATATTGCATAGTGAGTAAGAGGGCGGAACAGCAGGTACTGTAAGCGGGCCGCGACGAAGCCACCTCCATGAAGACCCTGATCTGAAAAGCGGCGTTCCTCTCTCGCCGGACAAACAAACCGCTATTTCGCTGTCTGGCAGAGTTCGCGCCACAAGTCGAGGGTGGCCACTCGCTACCCTGGCACTAAGCGTGGCACCTCTTTGGTGCTCTTGCACACACGATAACGCTATCGGAGAACAACGATGGACCTAAGTGAGGTTATAATATGATTTACACCTAACCTAACCTTCTTTCCTCTATACCCCCCCCCCCACGCGGCCTGTCGCCTCTCCCCGCACAGACCGAGTTCCCATCTGGACGACCTGACTGAATCCTCTTGCTTATACGACCCTTCGTGCTTATCCTTGCAATGTTGCTGCAGTAAAAATAAGTACACTCCACTTTCTCGCATGCAAAGCCCTTCGTCTCTCTCGCTCTCTCTCTCTCTCTCTCTCTGCGTCAGGAAGCTGCAACCTGCGGCGCCTGCAGCCTAGGTGACGACGCTGACCGTTGGAATGCTTTTGGCCTTGGGCCCTGTCGACTCAATTGGTGGGCGGCCAACCCCCCGATGTTTGGGCACTCTGTGCCTAAGTATAAGCTGCTTCTCCTATAGTAGCTCAGACGGTAGAGGCTCGCGTCGGCTAGAACTGAGCTAGAGGCCCGCGCTGAGCACCCTGCCTGTCCGCTGCAAGCTAGCGGACCTAGCTCGCTCAAGGTACGTTGGGTAGAGACTAGCAAGATAAAGCAGTAGAGGAGGGTAAGTGTTGTTCCTATGCGATGTGTTGTTCCCGGCCGGGAACAACAACGACATCGAAACGATAACAACGACAGGGGCAGGCTGCCATAGGAATGGAAGGCGCGGAAAAGGCTGCAAGGATGCAAGCGTCAGCAAGTGGATCGTACAGGACGGTGTCAAGTGACGCTGGGTGCAGTTTAGGTAGGCCAACTACGAAAACGAAAACATTGCTATGGGAGAGCCGTCATAGATGAACGAACCCGTGGATGTTCGACGACCTGCAGGCAGGTGGCTGCTGCTCGAAGCCGTAGCTGATGGCCTATCTACTTCGACCCCGTCGAGGGGCGACCAAGGAGACGACATGCTGTTGATAGCCGCGCACGGTCCCACGAGAGAGAGAGAGAGAGCGAGAGATACCACCTAGTCGTCACCTATCACACCTGGTGCACAACACCTGCAACCCGAGATAGGAGAGCCTGTCTGGCCACAAGTGCAAAGAATTTTCCACAGGTTTTGTGTCGAGGCAGGCTGTCGCAAAGATAGACTGGACTTGGCGAGGAGCACCCAACTCAAGTCAGTTGAACCAAACGAAATAGACATTAACTATATCAATTACGTCCCTAGAAAGATGTCCTTGTACGATGAACTATAGCTGATGGCCTTAGCCGTCAAATCGTTTGTATTCTTTGTATAAATACGAACTCATGCAGAGTGGAACTGAGCCAATCCGAACATATAAATATTTCCTCTTGCGAAATCATCTGTGAGCAACCTCAAAGGTGGGATCCTTCACACACACATTAACACACACTTATTTTTCAATTAGTCAACTTCTTAATTCAGAGCCCACCGCTAGTTAAAAGATCTTACATTACTGAAAGAAAATCCTAGTTCACTCGGCTTCCGGGCCCTTTGACACGTTGTTACAGGGTTGATTTCGCTGTACAGCGCTGTAGAACGTTCTAACACCGTCGTTAAACTCGCCATATCCAATGCCAGTGTGCCACGTCACTCGATACCTCCCACCCGCCTGGTTGGCTTTTCCCGGTCGCTTCTCCACACTACTATTTCGTCTTTCAATTTCCGAGTTCGGCATCCATCGAAGATCCATTAAGTGTTGCGAATTTGTGGTCGACGAACAGCTGGATAATAAACGGGATGCCAATGAGGGTCCTGGTGGGTCTACGGGTCGAGGGTCACGGGACCGAGATCAGAGACATGGTATGTTCCTTGGCCGGCGCCCGTCCGTTCCACGGTCCTGTATGACGCGCCACTCCCTGCCCACCGGATTGATGGTAGTTGTCGCGACCCCTGGCGCCCACGACCCCCGGCTCCACCACAACTTCCGCCCTCAAGGATCTTTCACGTTTCGTGGTGTACTTCGACGTAAGTGCTATTGCCAGGTTCCCCCCGCCCCCCGCAGGCAGCAGTAGATAACAAGGATAAATAATAGTAGGTGTTTGCCCGTCCCGTTGTTCCACCATCTACTTCGGCCTCTTAGACGCTTTTGCCGAGTAGAACTACAGGGAGCCGGCGTTTTCCCTCCCAAAAACCTAACCAGAGACAGAAACAGCTGCCCCGCCTCCGCGAGGGGTTTTGGTTTCAGTCAGAGCGCGCGCGCGCGGGAGAGAACGAGAGAGAGAGAGAGAGAGACATACACAAGAGGAAAAAATAAGAAAAGAAAGGCAACCTTCAGAGGAAGAGTGGGAGAGTGGTTAACCGCCAATTGTCCAAAGTGGTCTTCTCTATAATCGCTGCGTTAGTGTAGCGTAGCACTTCTTCGCGTTCGCTCAACTCCGATCCGTCACTTACAATTCAGACGAACACATGGTACGGGCTGCAGGCATAAGGAATCCTGGGCGGATAGATCGTCATTTAGCTTGTGAACTTAGTCGATGTTACATGTAGCAACGGTGAAAGTAACCTGTTGATTGTATCGAAATCGGCGTCGATGAGCCGCTAGCCGTCTCTGACACGACTGAATTGTGCGACCAATAGCAACTGACACTGGTTATGAGCACTATATATATATATATGTGTGTGTGTGTATAGGGAGCGTGTCATACGAATGTATGTATGTATACCATAGATTTGATGGCACGGCTCTTATTTATCCAACCTGGTGCATTGGGCTAGTTCAAAGATGATGTGTTGATACTGTTTTAGTACCATCTAACAAGTTGGAAAATAGCAACCGGACCGTCGTCGCTGTCTGGTTCTGTCTAAAGTTAGCTCTTACTATTAAAAAGCCCGCTTGAGTATCAAGCAATTATTATTAGCAATCCGAACAATTATCGGAAAGTAATGTAGTATAGACCTATAATCATCAGCTAATCACAGCCAGCATTTACAAACGATTCAGCACAAGAGTAGTGCACAAGTTCGTTTTTGTCCATAAGGACGACGTTTCACTGTTTTATTTACACGTCATATTTTAGCAGATTTGCGTTACACAACATAAAGTTTGGGTTCATATACAGTAATAGTAGTGGAAGTTCTGGTGGTGGCCCCGACAGGTCCTCATTGTAATACCTAAAAGGTTAAGAGCTGAGGCCTGTCACATAGGGGAACAGCTGAGGGTCAGCTCGAAAAAACAATTATAATAGTAGTAGAAGTTAAATTGTGTTCATTCAATCCCGCTCTGGCCATGTGGATATAGCTCAGTAGGATGACACGCATCGTCACTCCAGGTCAAAATCAACGCAGTTTTGTTTGGTTATATTTATTTTACATGTTGGGCCAATATATATATATATATATATATATATATGTATATATATATAAGCTAGTTATATATTGAAAGGGTGAGGGCAGCATCGCCAAGAAACGAAATCGTCGGCAAGAAGCCATCGCCGGCCCTAGTTCCAGAATATGCATCCCCACAGGTCGCCTGCACAAAAACACTATATGTCAGTGTGCATTGGTATTTTTTTTGTCATTACAAGAGCAATCAAATATTGAACAATCAACGGGGCTGCCTGATATAGCTGAAATGATGTTTTTTTTCCAAAAATTGACGTTATGCTCTGCGTCGAGTAGAGGACTAATGAAATCGGTAGAAAACTTTGGTTTCGCCGTATCCCAGTCTAAAGTGATGATCCGCGAAGTGGACAGTCGACAAAATCATAGGGAACAATGATCGAACAGCTTAATCTTGTATTCGTTATATTCGTGATATAAGCGTGTATTGATCTGATCACGATTCATCTTGTTCTCACTGGGTGAGATTCGCTTCCTGTGCTTCGCTTACTGCCCGCTTCATACACAGCCCGACTTTAAGCAGTTTTATGGTTTCTACTTATTTTATATTTTAGTGTAAAGACGAAACGCATATCCTCGAACGCGTATCTAAAAACGTTCCAGTGACAGCGCTTGTTAAATGAATTTAGGATTTCGTACTTAAACGCTCTTAAGGAAATGTCATTGATTTGACGATGACCGATTGAAACCAGCGAAAAATGAAATTTGTAGATATCTCCAGTGTAGACATGGCTTGTAAGTCACTTTGTATCTGATAAACTAATCTCTTACAGAGCTACAATAACAGGCTAGGAATCGTAATTAAGATGCATTGTTACCAACTTAAAATATAACGACACCCTTGTTGTGGGTCTCGTCGTAATTCGTTGTAATTGTCGTCCAATTCGAGGTCCCATTGGTCCAGTTCAGTTCCCACAAGATCATTGAGTTAGATTAATTAATCACTACATGTTAGTGACCTTAGTCTACGTCACAGTAATTATGAAAACCATTAAGGCTCATATCACTGAACTACGCCATGCCTGCGCTGTCGAACGGCTGCTCTCAATCATATCGATTATGATGATTAGTGATTTTACACCCGACACCTGGGTCTATTCTTGCAACAATCTATTACTTCAATCCCTAGTACAGCTGCCTCGTATATATATTTTCACTTGCCCCGGGAAATACAGTGTACATGTGTATGTAATATATTTTTCGCTCCTAAGATCCATTGTTCGTTCGTCTTGTCCGAAAATGCAGTCGAAGTCTATTTTTGTAAACAACGTGGCCGGGATTAGATCACAGGGTTCTCAGTGGAATCCTCCGAGGGTTGTTCCTCTACGCACAAATTATTGAAAGAAAACGCGCACAGGACGCCTATGCGTTTCTTTCGCTCTCTAGCCACGTATTATATATGCAATGGAAACAGGCCCATGAGGGTTACCAGTTGAAGGATGACTCGCTTAACAAAAAAAGACACACCCTGTCTACGGAGCGGCGCTGCCTCGGCTCGCCAGATACCCCCGCAAAATTAGCTCAGTGTGAGTGCAGTTCAAAGCAAGGCCAGTGTGAGTGCCGTTCGGGAAACAGCGAACGCATTGGCGCAACAGAGGATTACACAATCCTGCTGGGCATTGAGGCAATCGGGCTCAAGCCCCCGGTAGCAAAGCGGGGTCACTCTGCGGCCGGCTCGCTGGCTGACGTAGGAGATGGCTAATAGTTTCGTTATTATGTATTTTCTTCTCGATCTCTGTCTCGTCGGTAAACTAAGAAAGAGTAAATTTAGCCTATCTAATGGATGGGGGTCGCCGACGGCACCGAGCGCTGTAGCAATTGCCGGACAGGTTCGGGGTACGCCGTTTCCTCAGGAGATGGACAGGGGATTCGTGCACGGGCCGAGTTGTCTCAGAGATAAGCCGAAATACGACTACAGTATAAGTACATGGAACAAAGTGGAGGGAATGATTCTACAAGCTGAGCACGGTGCGTGTGGGCGTGTGTCTGTGTGTATATTCTCAACGTCATTGATCAATAAGCATTACGCATACAGGATATGAACCCCCTCCCCTGCGCGCTATCCGCGAGACTGCTGGTGCTTGTAAACCACGTTTCTCCATCGCAATTATGTGATTCTATCTGATTCTGCCGCGCAGGTACGGCTTCGGCACGGGGATTTTTCATTTTAATCAGCCATGTTGCGATACGATAAGGTTAGCTCTATACTCCGCCAACGTCGTGTCATTTCCTTGCTATTATTATGTAGTGGTCGAAAAAAACGCTCCTAGTAATTTCTGCTCTGTATTTCAGACTGTATTGTAGAAGTTAACTCGCAACGCTAGAAATTGATATTAATATGTATGTGGTTATCTCATTCGTGTTCGCCGCAGGCTAATTTTAGTATATTCATTGGCACTAGATTAAGTTCATCAAGCGGCCGGCCTCTAACCGTGGCCTAATAGGACCCAATATTGTCATGGCACGAATTCGAATGAGGCAAGTGAATGCTTTTGCTTCATGTAGGCCTGCGCTGGCGACAGGCCGATCGGACGAAACGACTTAACTGCAGCACCCTGAATATAATATAGGACTGTCAACTTAGCCAGCTATGCGGATGAGGCGATCTGTATTTTCGAGTAAGCTCAAGTAAATTATTACAGCTCAACGACATCATTCTGTATGACAGCAAATTAGGATCGATCAATACGAGCACAAAACTTTTGCGTAATTGGCCTTCAAAGGCAAGCGATGTAGACGATGTCGATCTTGGCGCTCGTTTGCTAGACTTGTGCGTCTTACGGCCGGTCCAACTGCCTGTGGTGGCTCTGACCACAACGGACCCCTGAGACCTGTTGTATGCACAGGACGCAAATGGGATGAGATGAGGTTAGCCGTTAAGCACGCATTGGGTACTTGAACGTGTCGAATAACTTTTGGACAAAAGAAATCATTTCAGCATTAGCTTGGAAGGTACGCATAACGATAAGTCATTACTATAGTCAACGATATTACATAATACCTAGAAGCCTCTAGGGCTTTTCAATTCCACAATTGTTATAGATTCAAGATGGTTTTTGCTTCTTCGAGTAAAAGTCCTTATGCGATAGTTAAAATACTCTCCACCGTCCTCCGCTAGCTTGCTACTTAGATTGCACCGGAACACACAGCCTTGAGGAGTGTTAATTTTCCTCAACCTGTTTATCACCTAAACGAGTTGACGCTTGAAACAATCCAGTGGCTTGTTCTGCCTCTTGGAAGAAATACGGTATAAATACAGAACATTGAAGAAAAATCGTAGGTGAACTTATCAAAAGAAATATTCAAGGAATCATTCGTTACACCACTTAGCACAGAGCAACGGGGGATGCATTCGAGCCAGTTTTTGTTCCGCAGACAGATCGCCTTGAGATGCCATCTGATGACTTTATATGGTGGTTTTTTTAGCGTCTTAGCTTGCCTTTATAGGCATCTCATCAGGGAGGGACACTGCGATGTATAATAGTAGCTGAGTAACAACCGCAGTTGCCGTCAGTAACTAGTCCAGCATTTGCGCAAGTAGTATACCTACGTTGTATCTTTCAATTGCAGACTTAGTCAGTTGCCGTCAGTTACATGTAATAGCTCCTTAATCTTCCTCGCGCCGGTCCGGTAATAGAAACAGTGAGGTCGATTCGTGAACTCTTGGGCGAATATTGACCCGTCGGGTCCCGCCCTGCTCAGTTTCTGTTGGTGTTGCTTCTCGTGAAAATATGTTCTACCACCACTAAGTTCTTTTTTCTTTATGTAATAGCATAGGAACGCTTCCGTTCTTTGAGAAGTAGTATGTGTAACACAATTTCCGTGTACACTTTACGTTTCGCCATCCTTGGTCGTATTGCTGAACGTACATACAACTCGCGTGAGTCGTGATTCTGATTTTTTATTATTCACCCTGCTCATGGCCTATTCTTTGTTCGCTAGCAAGGTCACACCGAAAGTTTGTTTCACGTTATCAAATTACTTAGGATCTGAAGGTCAACGATGAGGACCACAATGGCTGGAAGAGACTTTGTGGAAGGGTTTGTCTATTCAGGCCACGACAAAGCCGTACACATGGGCAAGTGTAATCTGCTTCCCTTCGGGGACCTGTGCCCAAGGACGAGTAATGCGCTATTTCAGTGAGGCTGAAATGAGGAGTGACCACAACAGAGATTATCGCTGCTGTTGTTGCCCGCTAGCCGACAAGGGGATCACCTACCTCGGGCCACCCCCAAGTCGGCAAACTGGAAAGCCAAAGTAAGTCGCGGAAAGTAGACAAAACAGACACATATATATATATATATATGTATGTGTCTGTTTTGTCTACTTTCTCTCTCTCTCTCTTTCTCTCCATATATATATATATATATATATATGGAGAGAAAGAGAGAGAGAGAGAAAGAAAGAGCACGAAGCGACGGGCCCCAATTCTATTTGCGTCTCCTTGTGGACGGCACGTTATGAAGTACGAATGCTCAAGGCCGGTAGCGACCTTTTCTCGGGACACCAGCGTTAGCAACCCATCTTGCACGTAACCTCTGCCGTGGCACCGATTGTGCGGCGCACGTCATTATGTGCAACGGACACATCTCTATTGCTTTCCAGAGTGTGGCGGCATGGCCGACATCGATGCCAATAGGGGCAAAGCGGAAGGGGCTCGAGGGATATGCGAGATAAGGATGAATGCAAAGGGGAAGTAGCCACGAATTTTGCCTGTGATGCCGCATCTGTGCCTTCGTGCGTTCGCTCAAAGTTTGTCCCTTGGGCCAAAGTTGGTTTTGACTCACAAAAGGCTCGCGCAGGATCGCGGTGAGACAGGCGAGCCAAGTGGCTGCAAGGACAGGGCGAGAGACACGGGCGAGCGGGCGGGGTGGGGGGTCAAGGAGGGAGGATCCAGTCTGCTTTATTTTCTAATATTCAACCCGCCGACTCTCGTGCTCACAGCGATCTCAATTGCTCCGCTAGCCTTAAATGAGGTGGCTGCAGTAGAAACGATTGCCGAGTGGCCGGGAATGTAGCTGGGCACGACATCGTCTCGACGGTAGCAGAGGGACACCGGGTCACCGTTGGGCTGTTCCGTTCCTTTTGCAGGACTCCTCGTCGGAAACTCGATGTGCGGCGTCCGTTAAGAAACGTTGAGAAAGCGTCCTGCTCTCAGGAAGTGAAAGGGCTATATGCCTTACGAGATGTCTCGAGGTAGATACGCTTCCACTCGAACGTTCACTATGCACGAGTGGAGAGCGGATTGTGAAAAAAGCAGGGAAGGAGAAAGCATTACTACCGCCAACGCGACAACGTCGACGTCGTGGGAGGCGGCGGCGGCGATGAAGAAAAACAAGCGCAAAGGGGCCCACGGAATAAGTGAAAGCTCATGGAAGGGAACGCGTGAATATCACAGAATGCCCCTGGCCTCACTTCTCGTTGACATTTTGCTACGATCGTAAACGCCTCCTATGTTATGGACATACGCCTTGCGACGATGAATGTAATGATAGCCAGGACTGCTCTTGCAGGACCAAGAGTCATATATAACGTATATGGCAGATGTGAGCAAAGGCTCAACTTCGTTTTTGAAACGAAGTCGGCACACCTAAGGCCTCAAGTAAATCTCCATGTCCTTTGCATGACGACTCAATCTTTAACATATAGCGTGATATGTTAGATGAATAAGGTAGACGTCATCGATCTTCAAATTAACTATAATCATTCTCTGAACAAGAATAAGTCCGGAGTTTGAATTTACTTGTCCCAACATTAGGCTCCAATTGTAGGGCCATCACAGGATGTGCCCGCATATCGTAAATACTTAATGTGTACCTATATTCAAATATTGATCCTCGTGCAAGTGTCTGACTATCAGCTAAATAATAATATTATACTAATTATATTGTAAAGCCATCACTGCTTTCGTCGTTAACGTCCAGGCAAATAATGTCCCTAGTTACTTGCTTGTTATGTCGATATTTCACATTTACCTGACGTCAATTCACTCACGGCGCTATTCAGTGTTATATATATATATATATATATATATATATACATATTCAGTTGAATATTAACGAGTAGCTGGCTAGTAATTACGATTCGGCCTCCTGTTTCGCTCTCGGCCGGGGGCGGAGGACATTGTCACGGAATCGAAGCGATGATCCATGACGATAGGCTAATTATGCGTCGTTCGAGTAGTAATTACCACCTGCAAATGACACCGCAGTTGTTCGGTCGCCATGAGCAAACACTGACTGGGTTCGTAATGTCGGCTGGTTAGTGAGCGCTGCTTCGAGCAAAATTCTCCTCCACTGACGAGGTCTTAGTCCGCAAGGTCGAATCCAGCGGGTTCTAAACGTACCCTCCCGCGCCAGTGCGTTCATGTTAACAACAAGAACAACGACACCAGCAGCATCTGTGATGATGACCGGGCGTCATCCACCTCTCGGGAGAATCTTTAGAGGACAGCTGTGTCAATTTGCGCGGAGGACTACACAACTCGCAGTGGCGATCGGGGAGATCTGAGGCTGAGGGTTCAATCTCTCGAATATTAATAACAATATAATCGCCTAGCGAAATCGTTCCATGAACAAACTTAACGATGATAGATATAAAGCGCATCATTAATAACTACTATAGATTCATGCGGAAGTGGTAGCCAAATTCGCCGTGCAGCAGTCAGCATAAGAGCGTCTTATTGCATAGTGTTTTGAATTCACACCTTACACCTCTTATCTTTTTTGAATTCACACCTTACACCTCTTATCTTTTTTGAATTCACACCTTACACCTCTAATCTTATTAACAACGAAACACTCCGGCTAAGATAGAATACATCACAGGTGTAAGCACAGAGGTAGGTACGGCTCACGTGATGGTAGAGTGCCACGCATTATGGTGTGAATGTGCACGATGGTGACACTGCGTGCACTCGTGACTGTACGTAGTGAGGAAGGAGAGAGGAGATCCTCTAACGTCCAAAATATATGTAATAGATACCGACTATTATCGACAACCGACTGAAGTAATACTTTGACAGTCCCAGTCAGTGCCCCAAGTCAAAATCGGTTCTGGGTTTAGTCAGTAAGGAGAGTCTGACATTACCAGGCAAACACCTTAGATACCGACTATCGAAGCAGTACGAAGGCGCTGCTCAAACCGTGAAGGTCGACACACTGACAGAGAATAAAAGTATGCGGTTGTATCAACGACTTGTGCCAGACTTGTCAATGTTTCCTATCCCAGCCTAGGCTAACCTAACTCTCGAGCATCCTCTGACACAGGGTAGTATGGACCGGTTATAAGTAAACATTCAATACATGAATGTGTATGGTTGTTTCATACCGTCGATCGGAGCCGATCAGGGAAATGGCCCATGTGATAATAGTACCCGTATGCATATGGCCTATAGGGGATTCTGGCACGGAAGACGTCACTGGATGGAAAGGTTACCACACATTGTCAGAGCAGTGCTAGTTGGTCGACAAGTGAAGCCATCGGTAGAATAGCGGAAAGTATCAACAGCTCGGAAGAAAGACCTACAGCGAAGGGATTCATCCTTTGCAGCGTGTCGATCCACAGACGTCTATCTAGACACACGCCTACAGAACACACACAGACACACAGAGACGCCTGTCCATGTGGCGAAACTACACTAGCGTATCAGCGTCACCCAGGCCAGCCCGCCTGGGCTCTTGCTTTTGTAGTCAATTGTGGCCACTTCGAAGCTGCACTATGAACAATCTGTGCTGCTGGTGCCGTCCTACTAGAACTGGCAAGTCGAGAGCCAGCAGTGCAGCATACCATCAAACTCTAGCACAGATATATCGTTTTCGGTCGCCTTTATAAGTAGATAGTCCATTAGAGAGAAGCACTACTACAACCACTCCTATCGAATTGAGTGTCCCACAGGTGTCGGTTAACGGCCTTCTGCTGCGGCCGCGGCTTCGATCCTTCTGGCCGCATGCGGTCCTGGCCAGTTGGTCCCCGCTTGCCCCGAGGGCCGGGCCCCGGCCCCGCTACCGTTCAATCACATTGGCGCAGGTTTTCAGCTAAATCTTTGCTATTGCGTCACACGTTCGTATAGCTCTGTAACAACTGTCTGTGCCGCACTTGGCGCCTCGGCGGGTTTCTACCGTGGCGGTTTCCGCCTTTGTTATTGCTCGTCCTTTTGCTGCTGTTGGTGCTGCTGTGGATGGCGCCATTTGTGTTGTGTCCTCGACGCCGTCACCCCCCTCACCCCACAGCGAGAAAAAGGCCTCGAAGCAGCCAGCAAAGCAGCGAGTATCATGTGAGTATCTGGCTATCCTGTTCACACCCGCAATCGTCACCTGATCAGGTGTTGTCGACTGTCGCCACCCAACAATACAGATCGCTGGTCGCGCAGGTGGCACGAGACAAACAGACCAAGAACGATCTGCCTCAACGTAGGACTACTCAGATCCAACTATAGATACGAATACGCTAAGCGCTGCCCAGACGCGGAGCCGAAACAGGTGAGCAAGCGTTTGCTAAATAAGAACACGGAGAGGACCGCGGACCAGCCACACACGCACACCACCCACGAACGCACCTCGAGCCGGAGCCACTGCAGCTAGCATCCACTGCATCTAAACCGTTCTTCTTAGTTGAGGGAGAATACCCTTAGGACTTGACGAGACAGTATCACGGTCACCTGTTTCGCATTGCATCCCGTCCATTACGTCCCACTCGCCAGCATCTGCGTTTACCTCGCAAGTGGAATGAGGCATCGATACCAACGGCTGATCGTCTCCTCCGATGCGATCGGAGGACTTCTGTGGGCCGACCCATCTCTGTGCCGTTCTCATTTGTTCCGATTCGCTTTAGGCCTCCGTTCCTCGCTATTGCGTAAGTGTTCCATACACACCTCCGCCCCCCCCCCCGCGCGAGGTATAGTTCCGGCTCTACGTTGACGACTAAGCAGGGCGCCACCAGCGAGACGTAGCAGTGGCAGAACCTCGCAGAGTAGGGCAAGTGAACCCTCCGTCAACATCCTCCGTCACCAGCGGACCCCCTCCCATCGTAGAGGGAAAAGCGGGGTGGAAGGATCTGGTTCCATGGGAACATAATTGGCCCGCTCATCATTGTACTGCGCGGCCGGTGTTGTTGCTGCTGCTGCAGTGATGGCTATTACTGTTGTTTCCGTTGCTGCCGCCCATTCCTCTAGTGACCACTATGTACGACGACTTCTCCACGATATGTTGACAGATCTAGCCGTCCGTCGAGTATTGGTGGCTCGTTGGGGGCGACAGAGATCTCGGCCTCTGGTTACTCCCGCGAACGCTCGTCCGGCGCCGACTCGCTCCGAAGCAACTGTCCAACGGTGACGCAGCAGTGAAAGACAGAGGGGACTCACTCGAGTTCATGGGACATTATCAATCAGAGCAACGGGTCCCCCTGTACCCACCCAGCGGACGTAGTAACGTGTCGTAGTTGTTATTAATTTGCTTTTTCGTAATGGATTCGTGCTTGATAACAGCTGCCTATAGCACTCTGAAGTGGATTAAGAGAACAGATCGGTTGCGATCGCAGCTGAACTTGAAGGGATCCTACTCGACCATCGTCGTCGAGTGGGATCCACCGGAAAACGGCTATCCCCTGAGAAGATTGAAGGTAGTTAGTTGGTTCGTTCACTTGCAAAGTGGTCACGGTTTAAGCTGAAAGGTGCCCAGCCACCGCATCAAAAGATCAACAGCTGAATCAAAAGCGCTTCACTCCCTCAACAGTGTGATCTTATAGAGAGCTGATCAGCTAGAAATAGTGGTAGCGTGCCGTCAGTGGCGCGACAGATCTTGCCTATGACATCTTTCAAATGAAACAAATAAACCGGCGTTTCATTTCTAAATTAAAAAAATATATATATATATAAACATAATGGCACTTATAGACCACAATGGTGCCGAGACCTCCATATATTATCTCCGTATGTCCACCCAAAAGGATAATTTTCGCTAAAATCACTTTTTGCTGCCGTTTCCCTCAGTCGCTGGCTTAATTTGGTCGTTGTACGGATTCGCGGTTATGGTCTAATATACTATATACAACTATATAAAACCGCAAATGTTATGTTATGTTATATAACTAGCCAATGCAGTAGGTCCCAACAATGAAATCTCGAACTTAATGTTTTTTAATCAAGCCACGCCTGCCCGCAAGGACCCGTTATTCAGGTTGATATATAGAGAAGATATCCCATTGTGCTCAATGACTTTCTGGAATCTCCTCACAACCTTTGTTATTCCTCGTATATATTCCATCCTGAGTTTTATGGCTAAAGAAATCATTCAAGGCATTTTTGCCAGAGAACCGAACGGGCAATTCTCCAAGATGTTCTGTAGGCGCCCCAAGCCAGCCACAATCTGAAGACGCCAGCCATAATCTGTCCGGAGTGGTGTACGGTGAGGTGCACCAAAAGCATCCCACCCGAGTCGCAATTATTTTTGCCTGGTCATCAAAGAATCGTAATGTGGTCTAGCGTTGTCCTCGTGAAACACAACGACCCTTCTAAAATATGGCTTTTATTTGATATCCAAAGACCTTGATATCCTTGACCCATGTGCGAGAGGAAAGACAACTGGAAGCGGATCGTAAACAAATCATGCCATGAATCCCGGGCCTCGGGGCCGCGGGGTCTGTTCTGTTCGAATCTCACAGGGCACATGCGAATAGATGCTGTCTTTTATTTGGAAATTGGTCATCAATCTAATGTATCATACACATATATATATGTTTAATATTTTAATGACCCCGAGCTCGTGGATAATAGCGAACTGCGACTTGGGCCTTTCGAACGCGCGAGTCCTTTATCAGTTCGTCTTCAAATTAGCATGCCTCCTTCCCGCGACTGCCTGCTGGCAGTCGCCACTTCCCCACCTCGTCGTTTTCGCTTCTTAACTGTTCACGCACATGCATACATGCTGTACGTACGTACACCCCTCGTACACAAACTTTCTCATAGGCTCGCCCCTGACCAGCTACGCCGGTGACTGTGTGCCACTCGTGCGTGAAGAGATCTCAGCGCATAGCAGACGATGACCGCCACTTTTTTTTGCGAATATCACCGAGCAGAACGAAGAAAGGAGGCTAGCGATCGGCAGGCGCCACTTCACCGATACACGGCGATGCCAGCTGCCAGCCTCCGGCAACTTGTGCATCTGAGGTGACCCAGTCGGCGTACGAAGGCCCTCAACGCTCCTGGGTACAGCCAAAGCGAGTCGAGCCAGTGGCTCGAGAAAGCCGCAGCTGGCCGCAGCTCCCTTCCCACAAAATGGGTAGGGTGGCACACAGGAACACCGCATTTCGCATACGGGTGGCACGCAGGAACAAGACAACGGGGCGCAAGAAGGGTGGTACGTGTGATGGCCGATGCAAATGCAGCGTTATGCAGTCGTGACTTGACAATTGCATGACGATTAACAAGGCCGATTTCCTATCGCATTTGTTTTGCCGGCGTGAAAAAGGCAGCCATTGGAACGTTTTGGTCTGAAATTTACAAAAATCGTCATTCGACAACGGATATATCGACGGGCGAATATTTTGATCGAGGTCGTGACGCGCCATTCTCGTGATTATCCCCTCATAATCGACAGTCCTGTGTAGGGAGACTAAAAGAAGATTTTGACCTCCATGTACCGCTCTTCGACTTCGACTAACTTCAGAGACAACACTTACTGTGTCGGATTTTATCCAAGGCCACATCTCCCTGCTTAGCTGATTTAATTACTACACTATTAAGATCTAGCAATTGTTGATAGGAAGAGGTCAGTTGTACAGTATTTATAGTGTTATTTGTCGATGCTCAACATAGATAGATTCAATCATGCAATATGCACAGAGGGCTTAGCACTGTTTGTTCACCTGCGTCGGCCATCTCTGAGCTTCGTGTCAATAAAAATAATCACGTCGGGCATAAAAGTTGTTTTGATTTGATTTCAATAAATAACTAATGCATGCTTTCTCAGCCGATCAGTTGTTCCTCTATGCCTCGGGGTCAGGTTAAAAGTGTCCACATTTCAAATCAGATAGAGTCGAGAGAAAGGAAACACAAGGGACATTCGAATTAAAGGCAGTGCGAGTCTTTCGGATTCCACAAGACATGCGGCAGCTTGGCCTACGATATCGACTCTGTGGACTCTCGTCTATTGCAGCCTGATTCGCAGTTTTCCCTCCATATCGCGCTCCGATATAGGCTTCACGTTGGCTATTTACCGGGGAACGAACGACGCCTGTCCGTATATCGAGATACGAATCACTTTTCTAGGATTTTGTACACATATATACATTTGAACGAATCCCGTACACGAGACAACCTATCATATCGTGTAGTGTGCCTTCGAAACAATTGCGGTGGTGCTTTGGTCGGGCTTCTTGGTGGTCTGAAAAAGACAAGCTGAACAACTCCCGTGGCTATTTGTGGAGAGCTCTATGTGCGCCCATTGGCAAGTGGCGAATGCCGGCAGCTTTGTAGCACTGTGACAGACGATGCTTGCGAAGATTTGACAAAAATGCCACCTCGAATAGACCCGTTCCGCATAGCAAGCGACACCGGTGAGCTATTTTCCACGCCAAATTCGTTGCTTCTCCTGTTGCTGACGAAGCGGCACAATGACGTGCAACGAGATTCCAGCAGGATAGATTCCAGCCGCTGTAAACGTTTTGCTATACCGAAATCACCCAGCAAGGTACATTTCCTGATCTCTGCTGTATTCGTCAAGCCCGACGGCGTGGCGAACCCGTGCGCTCGTACCTTGCAATCGGAGGGGGACACGTAGCTGTGCATGCGGGTTCGATCCCCACCGTTGCACAGTTGAGTTTAAAGGGGTCGCCCGTCTTATGAAGCAATGCCGAAAGCAGTTGTACCGTGGACATTGTCAAAGATTGGCTGTGAGTCATCTCGGAAAGTGTACTTTGCTGCGCCCGTTTTATTATATTGCATCGAGGTACGCCGAATAAACATGAACATCAAATTAGTAGCTGAGCTCTTCTTCATTGAAAAGGGAACTGCAACGCCGGAGAATAGAGGCCTGCTTCTCTATCTTGAAATATGGATAACACTTAGTTATGCTTTGACTCGAGCTCCGTTTAATGAATTCTGGTTAAATTCGAGACACGAAAGAAGCTAGTATTACCATTATACCGCAAATGACTATTAAAATATTCCTCATCACGATATCCACAGCCGATCGATCGATCGAGAGTACGCCAGGCTGGCACTAGTTCGGCTGATCAACTTTACCGAAGTGACCCACTTCGAGATAAACAAGCACACGAAAATAGAACACATAGAGACCGTACTGGCTTGTACGGCGAAAATACAAAAAAAAAAGCATAAAGCAACACAATAATGATAATGGGGTCTCGCGGAGAGTCCGGTGATGTATCGTAACATAAATATTAATTTAAATATTGTCATAGTATTCAGTAAATATTCGTCGACTATATGCCGAACATTTTCGGGCGACGATCTTCGATATCCAATGATACAGATGTGAATAGTAAATATCTCTGGGTGTAACGATTGTGTTCACGTCTAATTTTAGTATCGATTGTTAGATTGAGGCACACACACACTGCACGATGACTATAGTGTATCTATTGACAAGGGGATTTCGAAACCTTCACATGGCATGATCAACGTGATACAATGTTATACATGCATGAATTCGCAACCCCGAAAGGTTTAGCCTCAATGAGCTACCCTGCTCCTAGATGGCTAGGCATGTTTGCACTAATTAAATAAGAATACGGATCGCTTGTTTTTAGTGTCTCTAGCTTGCGTAAATTTGCTGTTAGTCATAGCCGAAATATGATGATGTCTATATATATGAAAAAAAAAATATATATATATGTATTGATTTTTGTATTATTTATATATATATATATATATATATATATATATATATATATATATATATATATATATATATATATACATATGTATATATATATATGACGCGTCTTGGAGATATCTCAAGGTCTATCGATGTTTAAATAGTAAAGTAAGCTAATGTCCTGAATGACCTTGGGTGCTGGGTCGTCCTTGTTTGCTTAGATAACAGTTACATTTTACACGCTTTCGACAAGTCAATGTGGCCAATACGAGTGAGTCAGTATAATTTTCAGCTAGACCTTGTAGAAGCCACAAATTCTTGTGAAAAAGGTTGGCAATTTAAGGCTATTTTGAACAATAAAACTTAGAATATTAATATTTGCTATGACCATCCTGATGGTCCGGATAGAGAGCAATGGCTCGAAAAATAAGCAGGAATAAATTAACACTCATTTGTAAGGCATTATCCTATGGACGGGGGGTGTTAAACAAAATTCGATTGTACGTTTGCGCGCACGCTTATGTATTCGTATGTAATTTACCATGCCTACTTTTGTTTCGTTCTATTATTATCATTCTCACTCATAGTCAAAGTTATCACTATTTGGATAACCATTGTCATCATTACCTAATTTACCATTATTACTATTATTATTATTATTATTATTATCATTATTATTATTGATATTATCATTATTGTCATAATTTAAATTACCATTATTATTATTATTAATGAAATTAACATAACTATCGTCATTTAAATGACCATTATTATCATCATTATCGAAATTACCATTACTATTATTATCATTATTGAAAGTATCATCAAAGTACGAGAGAGACATCACATTCACAATTATTTTCCTCATTCCATTCTATATTCAGTTGACGCTCCACCCTTATGGGGTTTATACTTTATAAACAGTGGTGGATGGATAATCATCGCTTTATGGCATTATCGGCATGCAGCATCTGTCGAGCACAGCACAGTTATCAGCAAATATATGTACATGTAGGTTGTATCTGAAAACTAAAAACAATAGCTATATAGAAAATTAAACTTAGCTAACTCAAAAATGAACAACCTTAGAAAACGTAAGGTACATTTTCCTTATTAGCCTAGCAAAATCACATTATTTAGCGTATACAAGTATCCACCATTGGAATAGGCGCGAAAGTGCCTCAAGGTTCAGATGCTGGGCCTGTCAACAGCTGGGGATGTCAACAGCTGGGAGTCAACTCAAAATACGCTATCGTAACACGTACGAATCACTCATTGGCAAGTTCCTTCGAAAGTCGTTGTGCAGAACCTCATCGCAGAACCGCGAGAACGAACGACGACGCCTAAATCCGACATTGTCAAAGTGAAATTTTGTCAGGACAACAAAAAGGATTTCGCAAAAATAACCGGGACAGGCCAAAAAATAGAACCATTGATAAATATGATAAACATTGATCGCATATACATTCATTTGCACCCGTCATTCTTGAATGCGAGAGCAGGACAGTGGCTGGTCCAACACGGACCATTCAATCTCAACGGAACAGTTGAGACGTCCGTGGACGCCAATCCCTCGGGGCATATAAACAACGGCGGAACATTTAACTCGTTAAGTTCTCAATTGACCGGAAGGATATCGATCGTATGGTAGTTCCTTTCTATATTTGTAGGATTTTGATGACCCCTTTAGCACGGAACTCTGTTCCATTATTCCCGATGCATTGTCATATTTTGTGGCACACAGTACCGTACTACGTTTTGATCGAAGCCGACATCCGCCTCAAAATAGGCACTGAATGAAGTTGCCTTATCATTGTGTAAAGTTACTACGAAGAGTGTTTGCGAACGTTCCAAGCGCACAAGGTGCAGGGGGGGGGGGGGTTTGGAAAGTGGAGGGAATTTAGGAGACTGCGTTTCAGTCGTCGGTTGAGAAAAAAAAAACTCTGTTATTAAGGTAAACTGAGCAGAGATTGGCGGTTCCGAAGGAGACCTTCAGACAACTGTTCTCTTGAGATTTTTTGATCCCAATACATAGTTACATAGTGCCGCACTCGTTAAGGCGTGATGGCTTGGACGGCTAAAGCCCTGGCTGTTAAAAGCCGGAGGCCGTAGATTCGAACCTTGCCATAACACGTAATTACTCAACACGACTGGCTTAATAGCGAAAGTATATGTTAAAGAAAAACAGGAAGAGAAATAGAGAAATAGTTCATGAAAGTTGCCCCTGGAAGCAGCATCTAACTTCAGTGCAAATCATGATGCGCTGATTTGCCGTCCCGTAACATTTTATTTTCTGAATCTCTCGTTCTTTTTATATTATGAAATACAAATTTCTATCTATATGTGTCGATATATATCTATATCTGTCGATACGTGTCCACAGATACAAGAAACAAAATTCATGGAAGTTTACCTTCGAAACCGCCAAACGTTGCTTAGTCGCCCATAGAGTTTCGTGCCTTTTCAAACACCCTGCATTCAAGCAGTTATAAAAATCGGCATTTATCTCGACTTTCCATTGTTCAGCTACATGTCATTTGTGGGCAACTCGAATGACTTACCGACTATGCAGGATACGTCGACCATTGGATAGGGAATTCGCGGGTTGTCCCCGCAGGGGTGCAAACGTGTGGCGCCCGTCCAAGGAATCAGCCAGCCCCCGATGAGGGCGGCCAGGGCGGCCCCGGCCGATAGAACAGGTCCAAGCCTCATTTAGCTGGGTTAGTAAGAAGGGCTGGCTAGCCTAGTCCGCACACCTGTTTCACCTGTCACAGGCTCTGACGCTTTACTGCAGCTGTCCTGTTGCAGGCGACAACCCACGATACTCTTCGCACTGAATAATCGGTCGACTAGTGAAGCCCGTTAGTGGGGACGTTCTTAATAGCCACCGCCGCTGCCGCCGCCCCTGCTTCGCTTGCGGTTGCGGTTGTCAACGCTCTTGATTGCGTTAACACACTTCGAGCTTCCCTAGCCCTTCTGAAGGCTCCACCATCGAGGCGGCGATAGACGGGTATCACAAGCGAAGCTCATCTTCGTCATCAGTACGGCATCAGCACGGACTCACTGGATAAGTGCCATCCGGACACGAGGCAAGGTAGCGCTTCCGCACCGCGCACGTAGAACGTATACGCAGCCGTTGTGGAGACGAGCATCAACATGGGACACTGCACGATTGATTCCAATCATGACACTCGACTTACGTTCTGATAAAACTGCTACTCTCCCTCCTCGCACACTTTAGACACACTTGCTTCCTGGTCCAGAACCTCAACAAGAAATTACAACTTTTTGGCTATTTCACCTTTCACGAAATGTTCGACATAATCTGCCACAAGTCCACGAGCTATCTCCGCCAATAAGTACTTTTTAAACACTTCTTATTCACGACATATCGCGGGCAACATTGTTCATTCCTGTGAGAATGAGCAACTTCAACAGGAAACTCGCCAACTTCAACAGCAGGACGCTGAGGACACTGGGAGGACGTCCGGTGACAACTTCGCCGTCGTCGAGACCCTCTTGCGAACTTCTTTCTTTCACGGAATTTCACCACTGAATCGCCACCTATCAGTGTCTACAGGGCAAGCTCCGCGGCCGGCCTTGCTTTGTCTCCGCTTTGTCCCCGTTCGTCGTCTCGCTAATCACGCACCTGCCGTGTCTTTACCAAAGTCCTTCACCGTGGCGCCTGGCCCGTGCCGTATCGTACATCCCCCGTGTCTCGAGACACCCGCGTAAGCTTCTCCGTCAGGGCTTTCGACTCTCTCCACGGGTTCTCTCAACCAGCCGACTAATGACAGTGGCCGAACAACGCCGGGCGCCGAGGGCCGCGATCTCTCCCAGAGGGCGCTGCGCTCGGCAGGCAGCATACTCCAGCCAGAGGCTGATAGCAGGCGGTCTGAGGGGCCAGCCAAGGAAGCGCACACCACCGACCTGCCACAGTGGTGCTACCCCCCCGACCGGCTCCTCGCCTAAATAACTACCCCTCAGCGTGCTCAGGGGAGGCGGAACGACCGATGGACGTTTTCGGCCACCGTCTCGTCAGAAGCAGCTGCTGCTGCTGTTGCTGCCGCCGTTAGATCGCATGCTACGGTAGATTGTCAAGGTACGGCGGGCTCCAACATGTGTCTGCGCGGGGCCTGACGTTGAGGGGACGGCCACCCCTCGAATGTTAGCACACGTGTAGTTGCCGGATGCCCGATGAAGCGTCCGCCCGATCTCTGCCAGCCTGGCCTTATATATGGCCACTCCGGCGGAGACGGCTGATAGACAACGACAATGGACGCAACGTATCGTTGTCATTGCTGTGAGCGAAACGTTTGCCCGTTTCGAGAGGTGTCAATCAAGTAGCAATGAACGAAGCGAAGAGAACGGGTGTAGCCGGTCCACGATGATGTGGGGACAGTGCCAGACGACTGCCCCGTAGATTTTCCGGGACGACACTGGCAGCGGCACACAGAAAAATGTGTGAACATTCACGTAGGCAAATTCACACGACCATGTCGTACTGTATGTAACACCCATATCAGTACCCCATATCACAACCCCGCCGTTCGTAGCGTTGGGGTTGACTTGCAGCTTGATGTGGATGATCAGGTCCCGATCGGTTGCTGGCATGCGTCATGCTAAAGCGCAGAGGGAGGAAACATCAACAGCGAGTGCGGGCGGGAATAGGTGATAGAATACCCCAGCGATGACGGGGCCAGCGAGGGAGGGGCCACCGTAGCAAGAACAGCGGCAGCTTTGAGTATGATGCTGATGCTGTGAAAAAAGGAAGGTGTCAAGTCGGCCATCCGTGACGTCCCACTCACAACAACGAGCGATGTTTATCCCACTTACTCACTGTTATACAATGATGTTTGGTCGTTGACGAAGACCGCCAGAACGACGACAACAGCAACAACGACAACAGCAACAACAACAACAACAATGACAACAACATTGAATGGGGGAAGGGATCTAGGCAGGACAGCGGCTTGCGGGGGACTGGATAAGCCCCTCCTGCCAACAGAAGCCCCAGACACCCCCCGACCCCCGGGGGCTCTGGGGAAGGCGGTGAACACGGGAAGCAATGCTCTCGCCGTTGACTCTGCTGCAACGAGAGTTGTTGGGCGGAACAGACACGAGTTTCCTGTGAGTAAAAATGCTGACCTTCCTCGCCGCCGAATGGACCCAATGCACTCACGCCAGCACCGCCCTGCGTTCCCGAATGGCCGGGACTCTCACTCCGGACGCGGTAGCAGCAGGGACGCGCCCACGAGAACGGGAGAAAAAAATCACAATTTAAGTTTGTAGCCTAGCGGCGAAAACGAAAAAGGGCGAAACACTGATGCGTTCCTCGCCCCCCCTTCCCGCTATTATTGCATCTCGAGGAGTATGAGAGAACAGCCAGAGTGGAGCCCAGCGGATCCAGATGAGGTGGTTCGATGCCTTCCCGAGCTAAACTCGAACTCGCCTTGTGCCGTGATGCCGGTGAGGAAGCCGGGTGCTTGATACGGTGTGTGGAAATATAGAGGATGCTTAGGGGGGTGGGCAATGTTCGTTGGTTTTTGCTTGAAACCACCCTCTGGATGGACGAGGCTCAACTGTCCATTGGGGGCATTTGACCAAGCGGTGTAAGGTCTGAAGTTAAGTGGTGCGCCGAGTCTAACCAGGTGTGGCTTTAAAATCGAATATCTATTCGATCCTAGAGTGATACTGTATTATACTATGTGATCGTTTGTCGGACACTTTAAATAACAGGTTCGTGTGGGCGTTGAGGCATGAGCTCTCCCTGTGAATAGTGTCCGTCCTGCGAAGCCTTCGTCTGTTCGAATTTTCCATTTCGGAAAGCTCGGCTATTTTATGTTGTCTATCGTCATACATTGATCTTTAAATTTATTGAAGGATATCGCTAGACAAGACCTAAGGAGCGGATTAAGTTCCATAGAACTGTATGGTAACTTGAGCGTTTGCGTGGAAAACTGATATTCAGTTGTTCGTCATCTTCAATTATCGGAAAGATGTGGCATATTACAGTAATGTGGCATATCGTTTCTATTTCTGTGCGACGGCACTTGAAAGTTATCAAAAAAAGATTTGCATAAATTACAAGCATGTATTTCGAAGCAACATCCCTGGATTTCATTTCACACCTTCCCAGAGTGGGAAACACACGTGTCATTTTCGAGTATTTCTTAAATTGAATATGCGATCATCATTAATATTATATAATGACAATACCACCGGTCGAAATGCTCCGGTTTGACTGCAGAACTATGTAATTGAAGGCTCTGAGTGGTTCCATTTTGCAAGTGCTTCTGAATTTGCTAGAAGTTCGTGTCGCACCAGAACAGGCAACTCCTCGCAACGTCACTCGTGCAGAACTAATGCTGCTCGTTTAAAGGCGAAGTATATATACATATATATATATATATATATATATTAGGGGAGCGTTGGAAGAAAACTTTCTCTTCTTGCTGATGCTCATCTTTCGATTCTGGCGGGACACGTGTGATATTCGTGACATTTCCCGAAAGACGAACTTCCTATAAAATGAAATGTTTCAAACACAACTATGCATTTACAACGAGCGACGATGCTTACCAGATTTGATCAATTGTCCATACAATCGAATTGTTGCAGCTTATTTAGGGGGTGCTGCATCCTTGCGGTGAGTGAGCTCTCCTCGGCTAGTAAATTGATGAATTTTGCCAATATGATGGACAGCCTTCTCGGATGACCTGCACCTGATGCCATATGTTCACTGCGCAACCATGGCGGTTGTCAATGCATGGTATTATACTCAATTTAATGGTAACCGTTGTACGATGTTCTTCGTGTTATTAATTTAATTTTTACTACTTTTGCTCTCCTTTTTTTTGTCGCAGGTTTAGTTCGACTGGGGTGCGTTCGCTCGTGTATCGACATTTATGCAATATGTGTCCCATGTTTCGCACGATGCGAAATTCTCTATCAACACTGATTTCATTGTCGCCAACAATGATTAACGACTAAGGAACAAAGAAAGAGTCTGTGAAATATTCTGCTGGTGTCGAACGTTCCTGTCGTGGGACCTTTGATTGATTTTCTATAATCAACACAATGAAAGGGGCTGTTAGAAGACCTTGCATCCATTAAAGATTTACGTTATGCTTTGACGTGACCAGTTCATTTTCATGGCTGAAGATTCGGATCGCATATTCGATCAAAATGATGTTTTTTCAATGAAACTCGTCGATGATCTTCGATTGTCCATCTTGCAGGACAACTCAGGACAAGCATCAAATGGGACGAGTGGGCCATATAAAATCCCGTGAATTTTTCTCCTTTAGACCCAACGACCTCTGTAGTTCTTTCAACCATGATCCTGTTTGTGCGTAAACGTTGGATGGAAGTCACAACTGTTGTTCCAGGTATAACCATTTTGGCGGTATGACGTAGGGATCCAACGAGCACAAAATAAGCAGCGATACGTAAACCGAGCTTGAATTATGGACTCGCCGAAAATGTCTCCATTTCGATCACGGCAGATGGATTCGCCAGATGTCTGTGGCCTTACATAAAGAAACATTTGTGATTTTTGTTTTCGAAATTTTTGTTGTATTATCATATTGCAGTGCGTAGTCGTGCAGTTTGAGCAAATGTATCCTTTTCAATATGCTTCACTACTTCAAAAAAACATTATTGCAAGGATTACTTACCGAAGTGTCGCCGACAAAGCGTGTTATCACGGACATTTAATGAACTTGAAATTCTACTGTGCAGGGGCATATGTGGAACGGTGGCTAAACGATGAGATATTAAGGGTTAACTCTAACATTACGGCCCATTAGTGCAAGTTTCTTCTGCGTATTCCTTCGCCCTGGTTCGTTATGAAGCTTCCCTTTTTGGTGTGAGACCTAACTGACCTATATCTAACCAATGGCAGGATCTTGAACACAAGCATGTCTATTACACAACGGCAGGCATACCTTGTAAAAGGTTAATCGCAACGGGAGCAATGACGATATTCTATACGCTCTCGGGTATAGGCGGACAAGAGACAAAGCATCCTCCCACGAAATTCACCTAATAGTTATGCTAATCAAGTTGTATCTCGATGACGGGATCGCCCGAGATTCATCCGGCGGCCCTAGTTTCAGCAAAATGACCGATCAATAGGATCTAGTCTAGGATAAGTATCACCTGAGCTGAACGTGGCAATACTGACAAAATTCCCTACAACTAAAATGTTATTCGTTCAATACTCACTATAGTATAGTTGCTGCAAATTGACGTAGGTTTAACAATCCCTATAAGCCAGTACACTTATTACAAACCACCGTATTTATGGGCGGGGGGGGGGGGCAGCTTGTTTATGCTTGAGCATATCAGAGGCTCAAACTAGTTGGACCGTAGTTACGCAATTCTGGTCATGATCATGATAGTAATGATCATCTACCAGTATGGCCAGCGTCAATAACGAACACATCGGCTAAATTCGATGTTTTTGTTCTAAATATATGCTCCCTTGGATAAAACTGCTTCAACGCAGTATATCGTTGGCCTTGCCGACTGTAGCCGACCCTCCTTGACGGCGCTCAAGCCATCCGGGTCGTATCGTCTCGCAGGGAGCAGTTCTAGCATCGATTATGTGTATGTTAATTGACTTAATGGGTGTTGGTAGTCCCCCTCGAAAGCCTCCCCATTGAACGCAACCAATAATCACATCATCGAACTTGCGAGCCCCTCGTGTCTCCTTTGGCCAACAAATGTTGCTAGCAACCCCCCCCCCTGTAAACTTTGTCACCATTCTGTTGGTTGTCGATCATCGGCAGCTCTCCCGATCGGTGGTCACCACTAGCGGGTACCCGTCGCTGCGCCAGAGCTGGGAATTCAAAGGCGGCTAAAATGTCGTGGCCACATCAAAGTGCCCCCGCACACACATACACTCCCGTACGCGCGGATCGTATCCAGTACGAACGTGCGTCCAGTGGTCTTAGGCTAACAAAATGCTATGGACATACTACAAATTTTGGCACAAGTGAAGTTCTTGTGGTTGTTGTTGCTGCTGCTGCTAGCCAAATCAAATAATCGAACCTAGACTGCCCCTCCCCCAAAACTACATGCACCCTATAGCGCTAAGAACTATCTGCTTGCAAAGGACGTCGATGATCTTCGACTCAACCGTAGTCGACGCAGCTCTCTGAGACGGGTGCAGTGTCAAACGAATCCATGGGACAGTGAGGATGAAGATGAAGCCATCTCGATCCCACCCATCGGTTCATTCGGTCCAGCTTCAGCGTTCCTAGCATCATGTCGCTTCGCGATATCAATCCCCATATATGGACCGAAACCACCACCGCTGCGGCTGCTACCACCGGCACAAGTCGCGACCACTCAACAGATACTCACTGATGATCCCCTCCGAAAACGTAGGCCTCTCTGTCATGTTGGCCCCACGAAGCCGCATCCAGCAAGTCAGTTAGCCTACCTCTACCCTGTTGGGCTCCTCTTCCCGAAAATACGATCCGTAGCTATATATCGGACAGTGTCTTCATCGCAGAGAAGCGTGCGCCCGCGACGTATAATATCAATGGAGCGCTCTCTGCCCGCCGACTCCCTGAGACGATAAACCACCACGTGACCACTGGCCCATGTGGTTCGTTTCCCTTCACTTGGGTTCAGAGGACCCCTCTGCTTCATAAGGAACAGTAACCGATGATACAATCGGCTGTGATCGACTCCATCTCGGAAGAAGACGGTAGGGTCGCATGGCCCTAGACGAGCGAGGCCAGGCAAGGCCTGTCCATGGGCATAGCAAGAGCATCGGGCCACATCGGGTACGTCAACAGGAGTGCTCTGCCACTACGCATAGTGGTCCGCTACGAGACCCCTCGACATTGGACATCCTCCAGTCACTGGCCCGTTTAGTCGTCTCGGATGGACTAACCGTCGATGTTCCCTTCGTGCTATGCCTCGCTCGCCACGACGAGGTCGCTTCCTGCTTCGAACATCTACTTAGTGCCGTTGTAGATTTTGCCGCGATTCGTAGCGGTGCGCGGTCCGCAGAGCCCCGACTGCCGTTAGTCCGTCCGCTCGGTCGGGCTCTCCCTGGCTAGCCAGCTTGCTCGCTCGCCCACTCACTCCTCGCAACAAATGAACTCCTCTCAACGCTGCAACGCTTGCAGCGTCTCGGCCGAAGCGGCAGCGATTGGCCCATGATTTATAACGGACATAGTGGAAGAGGCCGCGTGGAGAAGGTGGAACGAGCCGTGTTTTGTCCCACACGGCGCCACGCGGCTAGCCTGCAGTCTCTCTTTCGTCGGCCGCGTTGGGGTGCCTGTGAACAAGCGTCTCCCGGGGAAAAAGCGTCGCCGCAGCGCGGTGTGGGGGAAGGTGGACACGAGAACCGAACGGTGAGGCCCGTCGGGAGAGAGCACCTATACCGTGCTGGCCGATAACCACATGATAACTACACTCGCGGACATGCGTACGCCCGCGGACACAACGCACCCCAGCAACTTACCGATAATGCCGATTGGCTCCTCTCGGACGAGCGATCGGAGTCGGCCTCGGAGATGGCGCGGCTGTCGAAAGGGGCTGCGGTGGCCTGACGGAGCCCAGAGTTCGGGATAGCTAATTTGTTGAAAGGCAAAGGCCATCGCCAGTGACGACGGTCTGAAGAGAGACCCCGGCAAGTGGTTCGGGGACTCTTAGCGACGGGGACTGTCAAGGAGGACCAAAGCGGAGAGACCTTAGTCGAGCTGCATGTGACTATTATAGCAAGGTCGAAGACGTTCAGCTTGTCCCATGCAAGGCGCTCAGATTTGACAGATATTTCTACACGCCCCTGCCGCCCTACGTTTTTCCCCGATTTCGCCGAGATTGCCGCGATGTGCGAACCGCCTGCTTCTGCGCTCGTTGGCTGATAGGGCGGACCAAGCCTGTTCAAGCCTGTTTTGAAGAGCCACGATCTTCGATCGCTTCGTATAGCCTATACATAGTACCCAGAAGCGAGTGTGCACCTAGGTGTCGACAACGAAACGTATTCTGATCTAAGCTCCACTTCGGCCGTAATTGCTATTGCTTGATCACCTAGAAGGGAAAGCTGCTCGTTCAAAAAGGGAATTCCGCATCAGGTTCAGCATCAATAAAATTCATTGAGATTCAGGCGATTTCGAAGGTCATGCTAGAGAGCGGTAGATCTTGAAATGTGTATTTTCTCCTCAGTGTAATAGTATTAAATACGCAATGATTTTCTTAGTTTCGTTTGAAGAAGGACGCCCGTGTTCTGTTGCCTGGATATCCGAATGGCATACTCAGGATGCTGTTGAATGCTGCCCATAATTTTTGATATCCTTGTGCGCTGTGCGACACCCCAACTCAGTACTTATCACAAAGTCAAACAGGTAGAATAATTCTATTACTTTATCAATTTTTCCTCACAAATTACAATCATTAATAATCACTTGTAAGCATGCATGTCGACCTTAATTCCAGATTGACGTTGTGGTGAGGATCAAAATGGCAAGCTTCGAGACGAGCATTCCCGACGGTCGTCATAGTTTGGAATACATTGGCGCGCTCGAGGGTGTGTTAACTATATGAAGCTCAAACGTTGCGCGAGTTTAGTCGTTAGTAGGATCTGCCATTGCGCGCCATGTCAGATCATACCGATCGATTCTACGGCGAAGAGTGCTCAATCCACAGATTGGCCTTATATGACGATGTTGATTGAATGTGTCGAATTGTAACGTAAGAGGGAATTGCTCTTAGAGTGAGTTTGGATAATCGCCAATAGACCAAAGAAACATTCTATTGATAGTAATTTGTTTCGTTTACTGTCCTTATCCACACTATCAAATAATTGTGGAGAAGGACACAAACATTCACGGTCCTTCTTTATGCCATTCCTGCCAGTCTTCGTTGCGCCTCGTCCTACATTCGCCACAGCACTTCTGTCCTGTGAAACCTAAGGCAACCTTAATATCTGCCTTGTTTTTCTTGTGGCTAGCGTTTTCGACTCTAGCTCCACGCTTTTAATTGATTCCGTTTCTTTCCCGCAAATTTTACCCTTAACATTTTCCAATTCAGGAGATTCTGACTTCTGCGTTTTGATATTTGACGTTCATGTTCCACCGTCTGCTAGTAGATGCTTTAGAGCTTTCACCTGTGCCTCACGCAAACAAAGAAACTCGAAGTCCCAAGGTCTCCTTCGAAGAATTTCCTTCCCGTGTATGTGTGTCTCTCTTAATATTATACAAAGCGTATTCGACAGAGACATCACAGTAGGCAGCATTTTTTATGGATATGGTCGTAATCCTATTGGCCCGCTGTCACTACCGGGTTCAGCAGGGAGTGTTGGATTCCGCCCCATCGGAAGGATGTTGGTTCCGCCTAAAAGGCTCCTACTATCAATTTAACATATCTTGCCAATCCCTTAAGCCTCGCCCTCTGCCGGCCTGGATCTAATCATGCAATAGTAATATTTACTATGGAGAGATGTGGTGGCAGTCGCTTAACGGACCAATTGGAAGCGGTTCAGTTTTCAAGTGGCGTCATCTGCGCGACTACAGACAGCCACGCTTTCTCTGCTCCCCTTTTTCCCAATAAAAATCTACGTGGAAATTGAAAAACCATTAGGTATCAAAAAGCAAGTGTCGCAATTAGAGGCACAATAGATTAACCCACGAACAATCTGACGTCCGATGTCTATCATGCATAAACTTGTCATTGGTCCTTTGCAAGTCATTAGTCAGCAGTCGTCACGTTTCTCCATAGATGATCATTTCGACGGCCTGTGCTAATTAAATCGTTGATTCTCATCGTCATTGTCCAGCGGCAACAGTCGAATGAATGATGTCAGGTGAATGCCAAGTACCGCGTGATTGAAAATAAAGCAAAGGGTGTCCTCGTCGGCATGTCATCGTCGTAATTCCCAAAGATTCAAATCAGAGACCTGTCACAGAGGGGAACATCTGAGAGTCCCTTTCCAGAGATGGTAAAAGTCGACCGAAATATTGTATTTCGAGCCGAAGGATTTCGATGGCAGGTGAGCAGAGAGGGTAAGGAAACGCTTTATTGGTTCATTAGAGGAACTGCAACTTTACAATGCTCAAGTTATCTGAGCTAATTACTAGTGAGTGCGCACTTAGACGTTGAACTATGCTCTACATCGTCTTATGACGAAAAGGTCGAGGCTGTGGCGATACATAGAGGGTTGCGAACGTCTCTGTCCTGCCGATGATTGTGGCTTGAGAGTTACTCATACGAAGCATAAAGAAGGTCAGCCACTGTCTGCCTTTCTGTCATCCACCTTTGGCCTGCCCTACGTCTGGCGTACGGGTGCTGACTTCACAAGTGGAAACTAGCTATTCTCACTCAACTATCCTGAATGAATCTCTAGGTCACTCTGTCTCAAGGACTTTGCACTTCTCTGAGTCCCCATGTAGAGTAACGTATACTTCGATGATTTAGTTGATTCGAGGTACATTAAATATACCCGTGTGAGATGTAAAGCTAAGCTTACCTTTCACAGTTGCCGTGACGATGGAGGTCGCAATTAGCAAGCGCTTCGGCATATTTGCGATATGACCCTCCGAGGCTACTTTCGACACTGGCTGGCTTCAATTTGGCCACTGGGGTGACATGGGTACATATCGTTCTGACCACAGATACTTATACATCTACCATATCACCTATGCTGAACGTTCATGGGCAGGATAATTCATTCTTTATTGATGAATTAATAAGGCTGTTGGGACTACAACGTATGTACGCTCTCGTAAACCTCCATGAGAGGAGACCTTGATCGGAGCTCGAATGTATTTCTTTGTTCAATACAATCGCAACCTAATGCTGCTAACCTGATGTGTATCGATTTTCATCAAAATTAATCAATACGGCGTGTTTCCTCTCACAGAGAAAATATAGTTGATGTTATTGCCATAGCGTAGCATGAAATACATCTCTTGTTTGATTTAGTTGAGGGAGAGTGTGCATTTTTAGAAAGCTCTGAATCGTTCACCAGGTACGGCTGTAACCCAATTGAGTCATGCATGTGTCATAAGTATGATGTATACTTAAATATAGTTTGTAAGTGGTGTTTGCATGTAAATTATTCAAAATCTAGAAAATGTACATATTTCAACTTTAATCAGGTTCTTCGCATTCAATTACACGAGTGGCGGAGATTTTCTTAGGACGAAACTATGCAATTCTCAGTTGTTGCACTCCTGTCTTAAACAATGGTGTCACGCAAGTAGAACCGACTTCGAGTGTTAGGGCGCTATAAATTGGCTCATAAGTGTAATATAGCATATATCAGTAATTTGAATTAACGGGGAGAGTTGCACCAGCGGATTGCCCCATGGAGGTTCCGTATCGCTAACAACAATTTACAAAAAATAGCTGTTACCCTCTAGTTCCACAACACAGGTTGGCAAACGTGTTTTAAGATACCGAAGCAAACGTAAAAAACACAGGGGACTTTTAATTCCTGAAGAAATTATTGGTCTGTAACAGAAACATTAGCTATCTAGTAATAATAGGTTGCTGTGTTTAATATTTACGGCCATTTTATCATTACGAATACTATATAAATTGTCTATATTACAACTAGCTTACTAAAGACGCCTATTCGGGTTGATTTAGCTTCTTCCAACATAAATTTTATGTCTCAAAAAAACGATAATTCCCCTCAATAAAAATATGCTACGACTTGGCAGACTTCAATGCCTCTTCCTTGCTTGTGTGGTGACGTAGGATGAGGCTCCCATTGACAGGAAGTACTTTCGAATCTTCGCGCGCATGTCAGCGAAAGCCAAGATGGCCGCGCCCATACTTCAAAAACAAGCACGACAACAACAACGCGGGTGAGTTCCAGAAGAATATGACATGCTAAGTTGTCCATCGTTTACACGAAGCAGTTTTGTAGTGTGTAGTTGGTAATGTAGACGTGTATAGTTGCTGTGTTAATAGAGCGAGACCTAGCGGTCACGTTAGCTTCCCGTCCCCAGGGTGATCTTCCCGCATAGGGCGAGATAGACAGAGACCGTGGAAATACATATGTTCCCATCACATTCTTGTGGAACGTAGCGGCTCCGAACACGAAGATGACTTCGATGAACCCGTTAACGCCCCGATATAGTTCGGGTGCTGACTACAGCCTAAGCTCGGATAAGAATCCGGTGGTGCTGGAGATAGGCAGATCCTATACAAAGTGCGGATTTGCCCGAGAGCCAAGCCCGCGGGTTGTGATCCCCTCCCGGGTGGCCGGCCATGATCTCTACTCGTACAGCCACGCAAGCGAACTACCTCATCTCCTGCAGGACTTCCTCTACGCTGTCTACTACAAGCATCTGTGTACAAGCCCCAAGGATCGTCGCCTGGTGGTCGTCGAGTCGCTCATGGTACCCACCGAGTTCAAGGATACGCTTGCCAGCGTTCTATACGAGCACTTCGAAGTGCCGGCTGTCGTATTCGTTCCCTCCCATCTCTGCACACTATACACGCTTCGGCTGAATACCGCACTCGTCGTCGATGTCGGCTTCCGGGAGACGACAGTTCTGCCGGTATACGAAGGCGTCTGCGTTCTGCAGGCGTTCCACGATGCACCCCTCGGCGCGCACGAGATCCACCGGAGACTCGAGAGTTTCCTGTTGAAATTTGGCCGGGTGCTCTGTCCCGATGGGCAGACATGCTTTCTCGGCGAGCTAAATCCCGATATTCTCGCGGACGGCCACATCGTTGAGGATATCAAGGTTCGCACATGCTTCGTCACACCCAGGGATCGGCACGTCCAGGCGCAGGCATTTCAGGAAGCCTTCTGCGAGGGGCGTCAGCTTGAATTGCCAGCCCCCTCCGACGTGCGATATCCTCTCGAGGGGGACAAGGTTCTGGAAATTCCCGGCACGTTACGGGAATTCGCGCCGGAGTGTCTCTTCGAGTTGGATAATGAAATGATTTCAGTGGCCACCCTTGTCCTCGATGCTCTGCTTCTGTGTAGTCGTGATTTTCGTCGCGCCCTCGCGGAGAACATCGTTCTCGTAGGTGGAACCGCAATGCTTCCCGGATTTAAACGTCGCCTTAAAGAGGAGCTTCTCGCTCTTCTACAGGAGCCTCGCTACAAAGAGCGACTCTTTTTAGACAAATTCAAGTTTCACACAACGCCCTGCTGCTCGAATGTAGCTGCCTGGTTAGGCGGATCGGTATACGGCGCAACTGACTACGTCAGCTCGCAGGCTATAACAAAGGATCAGTTCATCGAAAACAGAAAACACATTCCGGATTGGGCCGATCAAAAATGGAAGAAGGATGTTGTCCCTGGATTGTGATTGTAAATCATTAATCATTACCGCCGTTACATTGAGCGTGTTGGTTTCTTCGATTTTTCATTCTAAGTAAAAAAAGTAACATATAAATATATATATATATAATATATATATATAATGATTATCCGTCTCTAGATGAATAAACATGGATGTACATATATTTGAAAATTAAGAAGAACTGTTAATATATAATAATTAATAATAAAAAGGACATCGAATGCATGAATTGGTCGACCTTATTTTCCGTGTCAGTTGCCACCTATCTGCTTCAACGTTGAAAAACGACAATTAACTTAAAATCCCACGAATTACAGGGATGGAGAATAGAGATCAAAAATAACAAAGTGCTAAGATGTGATCTCGTGTAAAGATAAGGTGTATAAGAAACGTGTGCCAAGATCATTTACGTTGACTCGTACTGAGGGATTCTCTCTTATCTCTCAATCTGATCTTTTTGGATTGACAGCGAACCGTGTTGGCTATTTTCTTCATCTGTATTTTGCGGCAGGATCTCCCGGCGAAGCTGAGGTCAGGTTTGAGGTCAACATTGCGAGATGTCGATAACATCAAAAATCGTATTCGCCGCATCGGCAATTATCTCCGGGGTTACGATTGGCTATGTTCATTACAACCAGGGACGTGAACGGTACGCATCTATGAAGACGTCCACAATTTCTGTATCTTCATTTCATCGCTTCTTTTTCACTATTTATTATTTGTTCTTACTTAGACTTTAAGCGTTGTGAAATTACGGCTACGTAAATAAATCATGCCATGAATCCTAGCTCTTATGTTTACTGCTCCCGGTGCCGTTTTGAGATGCTTAAGGCTCGAAAGCGACAGCTACTATGGTTGTCTTTAAGGCATGGTTGCCGATGTTTTTTTGTTTTATATTTTTTGTTATTATTATTTTTACTATTATCGTAATGTAGTATGTTATATATTATATTAGTACATAGTAATTAGTACTGCCTGATGCGGTTAAATAATAAGGCGAACTCAGTTCGAGATGCTCTTCCTTCCTCTGATTCCGATCCAATTTTATTCAGGGTATAATCCTTGGACTATAGACTTCCTATCATTTGTTTGAAATGCGCAAATGTCATACAAGTGATTCCAGCTTCATAGCCATGTTCAGTAGATAGTTCATGTGTAGATACATTTGCAGATCTGCTAGATTTATCGACAAAGTCACCAATAGTGTCACTCTAACTGTGCTCACGAACAGACAACTAAGCAGAACTGTGAGGAAATTACAAATACTAATCTATGTCATGTGGCGGCCTAACCAGTGATTACAGGATGATTTGTTTTCTGCTCCGTATAGCTTCCTGCCCCTGTGATTCTGTGTTCCATTCTAAACTAATGGTAATTCACGTCCCCGTACTAAATGGTGTCTCCATAGTAGGTGATTGTTGCTGAGCAAGCCCGAGTAGATTTCATGATGATCAGAGAGCTATATTTATGTGGTTTTTACTGTAAATAAGCTATACTATGTTCCTGATCAAAATTCGGATAAGAATCCACATAACCCACTGTAAACCACGATGTCCCAGATACGTCAATATGTATTATATCGATCAATATGTAGCAACTAATGATGTAGGTTAATTGCATTGTTTCAACAGGAGCCAATTAAAGCAGGGAATCATTGACGATATCGAACGCCGAAGACGACGTCAAATTGAGAACGTGGTAGTACTTCAAAGACAGAGTGATCTAGCCAAGGAATTACGCAAACGGGAGAGCAGTCCAGATTCTGCGATGCAGCTGAAAAACGAACAACCTTTATTGCCCACCTAATCACACAGATATTGTCCTATGGGGGAAGTGTCTACATCTCATTGCTGGTATCTCAAGCGTATAATTCCCTCATATATATATATATATATATATAAACGGCATGTGTAGCATGTAATATAGTATTTTATTCGTTATTTTAGTAGGTTGAGAAGATGTTTAATAAATAGCTCTTTCCTAATTAATTGAGATTGTTTCTTGTTAAGATTTTCGATATTTTATAATAATAGTTTCTTGCCTATCAACTAAATATCCAGTCAACTATTGCAGTCGATATATACATATAACAGATGAGCAAGCAATGCACGATACGTCAATTAGCGATATCGTACCTGAAAATAGTACGTACGTTCCGGGAGTCCTTTTTCCCCAAAAAGCGAGCACCAATAACCCTGTCACGCGAATGCATGTTCTATGACTCGGTGTTGTTAGCGCTCTTTGCGAAATCGCTTGCCGAAACAGTGGCGAGTTGCGGTCCCCAACGGGGCCATCAGTGCAAACTCCAAAACAAATAAATAATAGATAAAGACTTGGATAATGTACGTCCAAGATTCAGTGAAATATTGATGGGTGTATTAAAAGTTAGTCTCGATAAAAGAACGATTACTTCACAAATTAGCACACACACACACTTCCTCAGATTGGATAATCGTTTATTATTATTTTGTCCGCTTTGGCTTCTCCGTCTCCTCCAACTTTAATTATTCCTTTTTCGTTATTACCATTATCATCATCGTCGTAGTAATTATGAATAATATGATATCTCATTCGTTAATTCATCTCATTGTACATAATTTAATACAGGCCATTTGCGGATGGAACTTTGGACTCATTTTACCTAGTTGTCCACTACCTCTCTCTCTCTCTGCTCTGTACACGATCTTAGACGATATATATATATATATATATATGTAATGTAAATATATCTTTATATATTTATCTATAGCAGAAATAGATAAGCATGATATTCGTCGTCGCAAGATGTCACCACAATGCTACAATGTTCGTATTAATCGCTAGTTCTAACGAAAATACTTTTACACACATTCACAATTCATCATTTCACCCATGCTCGTCTTTCGATTAATCGAACAGTCGTCTTTTGTTCATTATCTGCCGTAGTTGAAATGTTTTTCTTCATCTTTACATCCCATCCGCCACCCTGATGTTTACAAATGCTCGAGGCCGGTGCTTGGCAGTACATACATTATTTATGAAGACCTTCTCTAGGCCAAAGATTCCCTCTTCGTGCATCTCATCGCCAAAATAAAAACAACGTTTTTCTTCTTTACACTCAATTGAACACTATCTGTAGACACCGATCCTGCCTAGATGCTTGTCTAACACAAATCCATATGTGGAGATATTCGTAAATTTTGCTCGGACTACCGTGTACCGGACACGACCGCTCGGGGAGGTCCTGTTTGCGTCAGGGTAAAAGTTGCGCACAACCTCAAGTCGTTCGAAATGCTATCGAAGTTTAAACTGTGATGAAGGACACTCCAGTGTGGAGTCATTCGTGGCTTCGGCACAGCGAGCGCGACGGGACCTCAGCTCGGAAGTAAAAGGTAATCGGTACTCGTATCGACGACATTGTTACTATTATCGCGGGTTCGCGCTATAGCAAACGTCGCCATGTCTCGCTAATACCGACTACCAATCACCCTAAAAAAAAAAAATAACCACCACGACGAATCATTTCCATCCGTGTCGACGCTCGACGTGTTTTGCCCACATTAACTTTCATCGAACGGTTGTTAATTAGTCAATGGGAACGGCACACCCGACTGTTGTTCTGATGTTATTCGTATCATTTGTTCATGACACATGACTACTACTACCACCCCTTGTCAACTGTACATATCCTCATGGATCAATGTCCAAAGCCATTATGCACACGAGTTGAAATTCGTCGCCGCCCTAAGCCTTTGCTTGAGGTGGCAAGAAATATCACTTCTGTCCACTTCGAAGAGATGTCACCCGATCAAATTTAGTCACATCCGTTGACCAGCCGCAGGGCTGAGCTTCTACTCAATTCCGTCATCGAGCACCGTCCCTTCGAGCGCAAGTGACACCAAAAGTATACTATGACTACCGACATGGCTAATCTTCTTCTTGACCACAGCTGGCGTTTCCGTGACCCCTATCCACCGACTCCGATGTCCATCCACACGTATTATGATATGGCAGGCATTACGGTGCAATCAGTAAAATTAGTATACACTCGTTTAAATCGCTGTCCATATGCGTTATGTCGATGGTAACGTCGCTGTGGTTGTCGTTGTTGTTATTGTTGTTGCTGCTGCTGCTGCTGTCCAGTGAGCATAGACCTCTTTTCTTTGTTATAATTCTGACCACTCTTTCACACCCTTTCGTTCTTTTTCACATCGAGAATAGAATTATTTTGCACATGTACATATATAATTACATAATATCAATAAATATGTAAGTGTGTGTGTGTGTGTGTGTATACGTGTTTGTCTGCTTGTTTGTGTTATCTCACAATTCATCGTAATAATGTCCACTTAGCACTTGTTCAGCTCTTTTGGTAGTAATAGGTAGTAATAGTAATGATAACAATAATAATAATAGTTTAGCAGCATGTTTGCTCCATGCTGAGCGCTCATTTCGTGGCGTCGTACTCTGTCAGTGTATTCTCACAAATTCATTGACCACGATGAGATGCTCGTTGACTACGGTGTGGTATTCACTATGGATAGATAATTAGGCCCCAAACACACACACACACACACACACACGGTTCCACTCTATTCGGTTCGATTCGGCTGATTCAGCAAGTTAAGCATTTAATTATCGATTATTCATCGTTGCCTCCTCGATTAGCCACCATCCACATTCATTCTCCATTATCTCACAGCTCGTTTAGCATACACAGCATACAGTCACACAACCCTGGCTAACGGCATTTGCTATGGGAAATACGACGCATCCACATGAAGATCGTCAGGAGGGCGATCGATGGACAGACGACCCACCTAATCGATATGGTTGATATTGAGGGCGTCCTTCAGCATGAAGTCACGCAGCGCCCACAGTGCATTGACAGCACTACCGTGAAGTCCCGCCCCGTTGGCCAGCCAATGCATAGGCAGCTGCTGGGGTCCGTTATGCGATGCTGGCGGCGTTGTGTTATCACGAGTTGCCTTGAGCTGTTGGTCCCAGTTAGAGACGGTCTTCTGTCCCTCCTGGTTAAGGCCTTCGATGTATTTGATATACGCAAATGTGTGCAGCAGCTTGTGGGGTTTTGGCGGCGGGGCGACAAACAAAGGCTCGGCAACGATTGGACGAGCGGCGGCCACCGGAGAAACGGACATTGATGGGCCTGTTGGTGACATGATGACAACCGAGTTAGTTGAATCGTGTCCACGATAGAATATATAGCTGTGATGAGTACAGTCATAAAGACATTTTCGACCATTCTACTAAAAGCGATGAAACCTGCGATGAAGTAAGTTCATTGAAAATCTCGACGCACACACGCGTAATGAACTCGATCATCGGGGGCGTGATGCGCAACATTTCTCTGCAACTCGACCTGAGAATTGAGTTAGTGAAGGCGGACTTCGTAAGCCCTTACACCAGGATCGTCTTAAATAAAGTCGTCGAGCTGAGATTCTGCCCTTACACCTCGATATAGATAGTTGTGAAGATTGCTACGAAGTACGTTAGCACGAATTCGTTGGGTAGGCTGTCTGGGAAGCTGAGTATAACTACTCCATTCAGATAGACGAAAGCAGGCACGGCAAGAGACTACTACGAGCAGGATCTACATTTACTACAACTATTACGATCATTGCACTCTGATCCTGATTGAATAGCCTGGAGCAAGCAGAAAACAATATCACCCCCTGCGGAAGCGATGCCACAGATGACGATACAGCAATGCCTCAGAGACACTCGATCGATGACAACATAATCATCCTCATCATTATCATCATCACCATCATCATCCGTATTCTTACGAGTCATCATGCCATCAACATGATCAGCAATGACTTACCATGCGCATGGGCATGACCTCCGTTATGCATGGGAGGAAGTCCAGGTATGGCAAAATGTGGGGACGCTGTACTATGTGGATAGCCCGGATGGGCCGCATAGCCAACGGCGAGATGGCCGGGATGCATCTGTGGCGTGCCAGGGGCCCCCGGATGGCCCGGATGATGTTGACCAAACTGGCCAGCAACGTTCGACGGTACAGCCGCCCCTTGCGGGACAGACATTCCGGGGCCGCCTGGATAGTGGTGTTGGTGTTGATGATGGTACTGCATGTGCTGTTGGACCTGCATGCCACCGTGTACCGGCGATCCGGGCGGCACAGCGATCCCCATGCCTCCGTGAGCTTTACTCGATTACGACCACGAGTAGGAGGAGACGCGTCACGCGGGTGACACAGGCACACATCAGACATCGGGTGGCGGAGGAGATGCGCGCCAAGAAATTTTCACGCAGATGGGCAGAAGCCACACACACACCCAGACACACACGGAAAGGATACGGCAACAGCGAGGACGAGAGGAAAAACAGAAGGAACACAAGGAGCGTCGAGGTTCATCACGCACAGACACGCACATATAGAGAGACCAGGAGAGGCAGATGACAACAAGGCGAGAAGAACGAATCAATGGTTGATAATCACAGTTAGAGGTCAGTCGAGTCAGGTAGAATAACAAAACAGGGTGACAAATAACAGCAACAACAACAACAACAATGGTGATAATGATGATGATGGTGATGATAATAATATGTGATTGGTTGACTGTTACTGCTATGATGAGTCCATCCGAGTGGATATGTTAAAAATAAGGTATAAGATGATGTATAAGGATGTGGGGTTCAAACATATCTACATTCTACTCTATTATGTGTTCACGTAGACAGATCATCTAGTATCGACGATAATGAAGACAGAATGGGCAGTTTAGGAGGATGCGCGGAGGCTGTATTATGTATATAGGCATAGTGCTTATATCACTGTGCTCGATATCGGAGTGCTTGGAGAGAGAGGGGGGCTAACAACCCTGTAGATCATACAGATCATTATTTGTTTGCAAGCTAACTCACAATCGAGGATTGATACCATTATAACACGTGTCGACGTGTATTATATCCGTCTGCTTGTGACTCTGCCAGAGAAACAAGGCCGGATGGGTTATCCAGCCTTGACAGGTCTGTCTTCAGTCTCTGGACAGTAGCGGTTAGTGTTATTATGCACATGTGATATGCACGTGGCCACGTTTCGAAACAGTGCACGAAACAGCTCTATGCTACTATGCCGGCAACTACTGCGCTACATTAACTGGACTTCTAAATACGAATATCTGAAAACGATCAAATAAAGCAACTCGTCACCTATGGGAATGAAAACAAATGTGCTGAAAAATCTGCCGCTTACCTGGAGAGGCGTTAAGATGCATCTGCTGCTGTGGCATCATCTGACCGGGATGGTGGCCCTGAACGGAAATATGCACCATCTGTCCGGGCATACCCGGATGCGCTCCCGGATGCATCGGTCCACCGGGACTTGTCGTTTGCTGATGCTGAAGTCGTCTGGTGCAGAAATTCCTTGTCTTTTGTTCAGGAAGGATCGTCCGCTGCGACGTCTTTACGTGAACGTCTTTGACGTGCTTGAGCAGCTTCGGAATCGTGTTGAACGGGGGCTGGCTTTTCTTCACACGACCGCACATCAGCCAACGACACTGGAAATTGACACTTTCGTTGAGCTTAATAAACGTCTGGTAAATGTGTCCCGAAGGATCGTGGGTCAGATGATGGGTGAGATCGTCCTGGTCCTCAAACTGATAATCGCAGTTGTCCCAGTGGCACTCGAACACCTTGAGAAGGTCAGCAGCAGTTCTGCAAAACGATAAGCATACAGACAGACAGACAGATCGACACACACACACGTACATATATTTAGGTCTAGATAACGGACTCAGTAAACGCGAATGTCCTATTGTACAATGCAATGCTGTGTTCAAATGCTGCTTCAAACAAGGGTGTCAAACGTCACTGATTTCCGGTGAGCCTGTTTACGCGAACCGTAGTTCGTATCCTCTCATCAACGTGCTAATCCCAAACCAATCGGATTCCCCTTACCGTTCCGTGTATGCAATGCTGTTATTAACATTGAACATTTCCGCATGTTTGATCTTGTTGAGCTCGTTCTGCTTGACTGCTTTCCCCTCGTAAAGGGACTTCGTTTCTGGTGGCAGTTCCTTCCATTCGTTACCGAGCATCCGCGACAGCTCGCCGAATGTACACTCGGGATTCTCGGCCGTGATCGCCTTTCGCCGCTCGGTCGAGTAGACAATGTAGCCGCTGATGCGCATTTGCTTCACCTTGTTCGCCAGTTTCTGCTTGGTAGACAAGGGGGTGGCAGCCGGGGGTTGTGACGTTGTTGTTGACATCGACATCTGCGAGGTCGAGTGATTCGATGTCTCGTCCCGGGCTGACGTCTCATTACTGTCGTCATTATCGCTGGCCAGACCGGGTGGGAGGCCAGCCCTCGTCGACGCAGAGCTGCTAGCGTTCGCTGGCGTTGGTGCAGCCGCTGGAGCCGGCTTGGGCGCAGCTGGCGTGGCCGTCTCCTGTTGAGAACTCTTTGGCACAAAAGGGAAACTTTCCCGAGCGAGGCGCGGCGGCCGCCGGAGCGTGTACACCTCGTCAACGTGCACCGCGTCCGAGTGGAGGATCTTCCGGAGGCCGTGCTCAAGACGAGTGATAACCTTGTCACCTTCGTTGTAGGCATTCTCGCAGACGTAGATATCCTCTTCGGGAATCTCAGTCGGCCGACCTATAGGACAACGTGGTAAAATTAGAGCTGCATTCTAACATAACGAAGTTGTTCAGCGATAACGCATGTGTACCTATTGAATGCGACCCAACCCAGACTCTCCTGCGACCCAACCTCTGTCTAAAATTTTCTTAGTTGGTGGCTCAGCAACTCGGGGCCCTACTTTTTTGTCAAAATCAAAGAAAAAACTAAATCGTCCAAGAAAGCGATACGCGCCAGAGAGAGAGGGAGAGAGAGAGAGATTGACTAGGACCTCATTGTCATTGTGCTCCATACTTACTGCTCATGTATTCCTTAAGGTCCATCACGTGACATCTTCCCGTGATAGCCAGCAGCGGGTTCGTATCTTCGATCGACGAGAGGAAGACTTCTTGCCGGAAGTACTGTCTTCCTGGCTCTGCACCCGACGCATGGATCTCCTTCGGTGTGACAAACCATGGCCCATGGAAGAAGCCCACTCCCATATTGTCTGTCCACATCTTCTCGATGCGGGCCATCAAGTTGTCCGTCTCTGTTCGCACGCATACACAGTCACCGGTGCGGTAGGTACCTCCGGAGAAAGTGATTTGCTCGTAATACGTGTTTTCATTGTCGTCTCCGGACGGGGTCGGCAACATAACGTCCTTGAGGAAATAGAACCGACACCAATTAGCATATGATCAATATTCACTAATTCAATTCACTCGTGGCAATTGTTAGATTTAGTATAATAAGCGCAAGTTTGAATACATATATATATATATATATATATATATATATATATATATATATATATATATATATATATATATATATATATATATATATATATATATATTTGATGTAAATGACGACGTGTTTTGGTTTCGGAGAGTTCATGTTATAGTTGCATTTGTTCCACATTATATCACCGGAATAACGCGGGCAGAAGCTAAATAGAATATAGAACAAACTATCTAAAAAACAAGCCGGCATATAAACATGTTGTACTATTCCGTGCTGTATATATGCATCAGCGAAGTTCAGCAATTGAAATCCCTTACATCAACTAGGACGCTCTTTACTCATCTCATTATATAATACTTACAGGCATGACCCTGTCACAGGGGCGATAGTCGTCCTGTAAAGGCAAGGCGGGCATGATGAGCTCTTTGGAGTCGCCATCGCTCTCACGTTTCGAGCCCTCCTTGCTGTCCTGAGCCTTTTCATCGTCCGAATCCTTTTTGCGGAAAATCGAAGGCACTCGAATGGCCTCGAGAGGCTTGTCACGGGGAACATACTTGACATCATCATTCAGTGGCCACATCTTGATCTTTTGGAAGCGTTTCATCTTCGGGAAATAGCGCGACTCGCACACGAACACATCCTGATCGGCGAAGCCGACCGGACGCGTCGTGAAGAAGTCTCTCGCGAACATAACATGGCATCTTCCCATAACTTCACTGAGCAATGTGTTTGTGTGGCTGTCACTTTTGAACACTTCTTTGGCGAGGAACTTTCGGGAGGCGAGGTGGAATGTCTCGTGCGGCCGGTAGAACCACGTGCCGAACAGCCAGTGAAGGCCTTTCTCATCCGTGTACAGTCTCTCGATCATGGTAACGTGAGGCTCCATTCCCTTCTCGCGGGGCTGCACGTACACGTAATCGCCGACACGCACTGTCATCCCGTTGACGTCCATCTGCTGGACACCGTTGTCCATCGCTGATGACTTCGACACCTCCTTCGGCGCCTCGTGGTCGCTAGCTTCCAGGACAGTTTTTTCCGCTTTCGTTTTCTCTGTTAGGATAACAAGACGAGAGGAAAATGAGAGATAATGTCACACACTCAATAGTAGAATAACAAATGGAACAGCTACATCCTACAAAGAGTTTGAAGCGCAGCCTATTGTGAGAGCTAGAGAGACATCGAACTAAGGGATGCACAAGAAAACATGCACTCAAAAAATGCATTACTTCGAAGTGGAAACCAAGCTACTTGCTCAACTGTAACAATAACTATCGCTATGCAGCCAATTTCTTTCGTTTCCTTCTAAATGCTATTCATGTGAATTACATATTAAATACGGGTGCCATCTCGAGAACTCATCATCGCGAGAACTAAAGCGTTTTGTATAACTTGAATACGTTCCGTTAGTAGACACGTTTTTTGAAATTGAAATCTGAGAATTAATTTAGAGCAATTTTTTTTAAGAATAAACCTAGCATGTGTATGGAGAAAGCAGTTACCAATCTGCCGAACACTTGGGCTAGGGTAGTCCAAGAGGATGGTGCTTACATTATTTAATAAAAATGGTTACATGAATAAATCATGTCTCCTTTTATTGCTTAAAAGTAAAAGGGCACGAACGTCATGACCGTTACCAATAGATATATGGCCATACATAACAGCTGCAATGTTCAGCCGAGAGAATGGAATCACACGTACCGATCTCATCCGCAAGGTCATTCTCCGTATATGAGAGTGCCGGCGACTCGAATCTATTCTGGCAGAGCTCGTCCCGGTAGCGAATAAAGAATGTCTGCAAAACAATCGAATCCATCCAAACTGTGGAATCAGTCTTCGTTGCCTTCCGGGCGCGTCGGAAGAATGTGAACATATCCTGTTGGAAAACGTCAAGCCGGCGATAATTTCCCCGATCCATGGCACGCTTAATTAGGTCGAGATTGAGCACGCGGGCGCCCTCGTCCTCGGCGGCCGCCACAAATTCAGCCGTCTCACTAAATTCGACAAGTGAATCGGTGTAACCCCGACCAGTTTTCTCATCCTGATGGTTGTAGGTCGACGTGAACAGATTGCTCAGCAGCTCAAGAACGATGCCGCTCATGTCAGGAACACCGTCCTCAAGCTCGGCGGCGCCCAACTCCAACTTCGTCTGTAATGCTACTTTACGCAACAGCAGCGCATCCTTGTACAGCTGCGAGTCGGGCTCGTTATACGTGCACGCGTTATCAAACATCAGCAGCAAATCATGAAGCATGTCATCGAAAGACTCGTAGCTGCCCCTTCCCCATTTTTGCTTGACCATCTCGAGATCGATAGGCTCCTTGATGACGTCGTAATACTCAGGATATTCAAGTTTTGACGGAAGCTTGTTGAAAATGCGGCTGATGTTACGGCCTTTATTGTCCACATAGTTCGACACTTTATCGTATAGTGTCTGTAGCTTAGATCGAGATAGTTTCTTGCCACTACCGCCAGCACCATTTTTCCTTGGACTTGTGGCGCTTGCAGGCGGGTCCGACGGTGGAAGGTATGGTCCGAACTCCTTTAGCTTCGCTTGTAGAACCCTCTCGAGTCGGTTGGCGTCTTGATAGATCTGCGAATTCTCTTCGTTATATGTGCGGCAGTTTTCAAACATTAGTCGTAGGTCGGCGACGCAGGCGTCCGGGGTCGTGTAACGAAGATGTCGGACACGCTCGTGTATCATCTGCATGTCTATCGGAGTTTGGATCACGTCGTAATAGTCGGGATACTCCTGGGGGTCGGGTTTCTTCAAGAACGGGTCGATCAGAGAACGGCCATCTTCTTCCTGTAAAGTATATACAAAACCAATGCTGGTGAGATCCAGGTGGAACCACAATTCAAAGCAACGACAGAGAGCATGAACGAGTAATAATTATTTCTTACAATTCCATATCTAAAAAACGTAATTTCATAACTTTCACAACTTCAAGAGCACGATTCGAGGCGTAAACAAAACCGGTAATCCAAGGTGCATTACACACAAAGAAAATGTTCAACCGGGATTGGAATTTTACAATGACAGACCTAGGCACCTACATAGGTATTCAGGCATTACTATGAAGATCTGTCGGGCCTCGTTTGCTGACTTATTTCCACTGCTTGTACCAGGCAAGCTTACACAAAATTCAAGAAATCCAAAGATTCTACGCATGTGCTAGAATATGAACTCAAGCCATATGTGCTGTCTGTCTGGCAGTCCTAGACGCTCACTATTAGACCACAAAGGGGACACTATCACCCTTCTTAAACAGCTGTAAAAAATAGTCTAATGAACCTAATCACTTGTGTTGTTCGCCGCGAACCGCGGACGTATGGATGTTAGCAACCAGTGCAGCAAAAGTAATTGAGTGCTAACTTACGTAAGTAAGTATTGCCTTGTAGAGGGCGTGACATCTGGTCTTCAACGGATGTTCAGCCTTGTCAGACCGAGGCTTGCGGCATCCCTTGATGACTAACTCCGATTTTTCGATATCGTCGTCAGCAGCGCCAGGGACCTTGAGCTCTAAGAAGTTTGGAATCGCTTCCCGGAGCTCTCTGACCCTCGAGTGCAACGCTTTCAAAAGGCTGACAGCAACCTGGAAGATCTTCGAGTCTGGCCTATTGTACAGTTTAGCGTTCTTGAAGATGAGGTCGAGATCGGCAACGACCTCCTTCACGTAGCCGTACTTCTGCTTGATGATATTCGTGACCACCTTTCGAAAAGACATCGGTTTGTTAATTTCCTGATGGTAATCGGGGGCAGCTTTCTTGCTAGGAATACGCATGAACTGATCCGTGATAAGGGGAGCAGATGTGGTTTGACTGCCGCCGGCGCCACTGCTCTGCCACATCCTCAGCATTAGGATCAGATCCCAGATGACGGCTTTATCCATCTCGGGCTCCTTTTCGCTCACGTCTTCCTCCTCCTCGTCGACATCGTCATCATCATCTTCGTCATTTTCGGCATCGTCTTCCGCTGCCTCGTCATCAACTTCTGCTTCCTGCTCCTCCGCCTTCTGTTGTTCTTCGATCAGCTTGAGCGCTTTCGGCTTGCGGCCCCGTCGTTTCGGCACCTTCACTTCGACGACTTCGTCCGCGACCTCCTCCTCGATCTCATCATCGTCATCGACTTCAGGCTCCTCCTCCTCCTCTTCTTCCTCATCCATGTCCTCGTCGTCGGCGTCGCTGTCCTCGAGGTTGGCGATGCTCTCGACGAGCAAGTGGGCCCCTTTTATTATGCTCCGCCTGCCCCGCTTGAAAACGGCGGGCGCGCGACGATTCTCCACTTCGAAGCGTGTGCTCTTTATCAGCTTTTGTAGGAACGCCGCGTCCTTGTAGATCTCGGAGCCGGGCTCATTGTAGGTTTTCGCATTTCGACACATTTGAGTTAGATCCTTCTCGAGTTCGTGCAGTGACTGGTAGGCACCTTGCTGAATATTCTGTGCGATTGTCTTCAAGTCGATAGGCTGACTGATCACCTCGTAGTAATCGGGGTAAACCCGCTTCGAGGGTAGAATTTTGAACACGTCGGTAATCTCTCGTCCCTCATCCGTCGCCTTGACGACAATACTGAACATCTCGGCCATCTGGTCACCCATAGGATCAGCCTCAAATGGTTCGTCCGCATCACCTTCAGATGGCACGGCGCTTCCGCCATGCTCCTCCTTACGTAACTCCTCGAGGTGGTTCCACAGCTCAACGGCGTCAGCGTATTCCTGGCTGTCTTTTTTATAGTAAAGCTTCGCATTGTCGACGAGGAGCTGAAAGTCTGCAACAAAGTCATCGATTGAAGCATACTCATCGTTGCGAACTTTGAGCTGGATGCGGCTGAAGTCGATGGGCTCCTTTACCACCTCGAAATAATCCGCCATGAAGCGTTTCTTTGGCAAACGAATAAACGGGTCGAGGTAGAATCTGCAACAGATCGTTCAAGAGAATACATTCAGCCCGTAGATACGTTACAAGCACACCAGTGCTAGAGCCCTAGCCGTTCATAGTTTTGCATAGTCTAGTATAGTACATCTCAGACATTTTTCCGGGAATCCGCCCGTCTGGATGATGCTTTTAGACTAACGTAATAAAGTAGGCGCCATAATTTCATCGCGGCCGACATCGAACTGGAAAACGAGTACAGCTAAGCGTTCAGACCCAGATAGCATGCATAATCAATTAACAAGTCAGGATATTGATGCTCGAAAAGGGTGTTGTATACACTAACCTGTCATCTTCGTCGCATTTCAATTCCTTTAGCGAATCCGCAAAACCATTGAGGATATCACTCAGGTCGGCACCCTGACGTCTCCGCTTAGAGAGACGTAACGGGGCTACCACCTCCTCATCTTCATCGTTAGGGGGTCGCCTCTTAAGCGGCATTCTGCTCGCTTTATGTATGTCTCGCGATCCTCTTGCTCGATCCTCTCTCTGGGCCAACTGCTCGACCGTGTGAGTCACTCAGTAGTAAAGCAGCCGGCCAGAGGTCAGATTGTTCATTAATGGATTATAAGCGACGTCCGTCTGCCGATTTCTGTGAAATTGAAGAAGCGATGAATCTAGTAAGTTGCTCTCCTTCTATGATTGTTCCCCAGTGCAATTTTCGTTCACTTGCAATTGCTAATAAATACGTGACAGTGGTTTTCAACGTTTAATTGTAAGCAGCACTTCTACCGTTGTCTATACGGGAATCTCGCCCGTCGCTTGTTCCTAGTGTCAGTCTCATGTAGCGCATATGCAGAGAACAACACTTGCCATGTAACACCCGCATTCGGCACATGAAATAGGCATCAGCACATGTGGCCGACCTAGCTATAAAGGTCAACAGCTTTCATTAGGTTCAGTTTGAACATTCAGGCTCTAATGTTACAGCATTGCTGTGGTGTACTCAAAGTTTCAATGGCAATATTTAGATAAGCCTAATACGGGCGAGATAGACACTATTTCGCCATAAATTGGTATTAACGTCCTAACAACTACCGTTTTGCGATACATAAGGCAAGTCGACTGCAATTTATCTGCTAATAGCTCACACAATGTCTCAAAGACATTAAAAATTAAGAGCGCTTATTACGAAATTAATCTTAAGTGAGGCCATGCACCGTCATCTGTCTCAACACAAACGCTCGCTCAAACAACAAACTCATGTTCACTGTTTTTCTCGATCTCGCAAAGAAAACTTACTCAACACGATTCAAAGCGCGCAAAACTGTTCTTGTTGTCTTGATAAGAAGCTCGCAACGTCTTGTGTTGTATACATGTAAGGGAACTGCACAGGGGCTGCGCGACATCGATTCTTCACTCGTCGACCACTGAACTTTTTCGAACATGTCCAATGGAACAGACTTACATGATGAAGGTGAAGTAATTAATGAAATAAACCAATTAATCACTTCAATCACTACCAGCAGAACGGGAGAAAGAAACCGACTTCGGGTGTAACTAATATAAATTGCTAGGCAACCAGCACCGTCCAAGTGTTTTGACGAAATCTAGCTTATTTGAAACTATGACATAAATATATATATATATTTGTATTTTTTTCGCAAACTGACCCCAATTGGTAGAATTCTACTACTACTACTCGAAACATTCAAAAATTGAGAGCGAAATTGGTGTCGACTTCTTGGCCACGATCAGATTTCATGAATAAGAAACTTCTCAAGTCATCTGCAACCTGACAGCTCCCTGCATGTACATAAAAATATTCAAATTACAATCGATCTGCATGCAATAAATCCTGCTCACGTTCATCTTAACGACGAACCTCCAGCTGGATTTTCATCACTGAAGCGCTCTTTATAAACTCGGATATTCTTGTTAATATTTAACGTACGAGGTCTATCAAAATCAACTGGAAGTCAAAAAAAGACAACAACAGAGCCAGCAAACAAATGTACATTTTCATGTATGATCATATGCATTATCATCAGTTAAGTTAACCAACTACACAAGTGATTCTACGACACAAAAGTATTGTACCCACTACACCTGAGAATCTCATTTAGTTCTCGGAGCAACCGTTCGCAAATGAACTGCTCTACAAAATGCTAGTCTTCCACCGTTACGAGTGAATCTGTTGCACTTATTTACTTGCCAGCCTGACCGTATGTATTACCATCGATGGCCGAGTTGGTTTTGGCGGCAAGTCGCGGATTTACCGGTGCCTCTCACTGCACCGAGGACCTCCGCGAACAGAGCGAAACGGGCGCACTTAACCAAAATATCCCCTCGGGGCCGCTTAACCACGACAATCTGCGGTAGCTTGGACACAAACCCTCTCACGTTAGCCAACGGGGCCACGCCAGAGGTTCCGTAACAAAGCAGATTGTCGGGCTCGGCAAAAAGGGGGCTCATCAAAACAAAACGCGCCACAGCGAACACCAAGATAAATTCACCTCGCACTTCGGGGCAAATTAACCCGTACAGCTATATGTATCTAGACACACCGCACGCAGGCGTCTTCCACTCTGTGTGTCGGTGAAGTCGTTGCCAGACGTCACAGCAACAGGGCGCCTGCCTGATGACTGCCCTGGCAGGCAGGAGCCTTCGTTCGTCTGATCTACCGCACAATGGACCTGTGCTACAAGCGCGGCTCACTATCGACGAGAAGACGTCGTTGAGCTAGCTGTTCGTTCGCATTTCATCAGGGGGGGGTGAGGCAGAGGGAAAAAAACCTAGGCAGCAACTTACATTAAACATTTATCCAGGCTACAGCACAACACAACGTTCGGGGGCCTTCTTTCTGCTGCTGCTAGCCGACTACCGTCGCTCAGTCGAAATTCATCACAACACAAGAGTCGCAATCATCATAATAATAACAACACGGTGACGACGATAGCGGAAGCAGGCAGGACTACTCAATGTATCCCTATGAGTCAACGGACTCGATGTTGCCAGCGCTGCCGGTGGGGCCCTTCCTTGCTGACTGCTATTAATGTTGGTGCTGCTGCTGCTGATGCAACAACTCACAAAAACCGGTACATCAGACAGCGAGCGGCGTCGTAGTGATGGCCATGAGCGGAGCGCCACCTCGAAAGCAGAATATAGACACAACGGCAGTGCTAGGCGATAAAACAGACGAGCAATCCGAAGGAAGTTCCCATATTCAACGGATCGAGGGTCGTCCGCCGGATGGGAGCTGGGCTGGGCTAATCAACTGGAGGTGGCCCGGGAAGATTTAAATTTTCGTAAGCAGACTGGCTTACAGCAGCCTACACAGTAGTGGTGGATGTTAGAGAAAGACAACGTTGAAGTCTGATATAGAGTGATTTAATCACATATCGAAAATATCGTTGTCATTAATGATCATTTCGTTTTCGAAATATCATATCAACTAGATAAATATACAATTAAATTCATACTAACTGATTCCTAACTACTGTATGTTTGAATAAACCTTTATTTTGTTTAGATATTAAATTCATACTTGGATTTTCGTTGGCGGCTGAAGGACCCTCAACCCTTTTCCCATCAGACACTTCTCGGCACTTGCACGTTGTATGGTTTTATTAATCATGTTATCATAATCAGTTAGTAGTCCTTAGGACCCCGTAACATCGATTTAAGATATAGAGCAAATCTACACGCAACTAGGCCAGATTTTATCCACAACCGATCACATCATAATAGTTCTATCACGATCGTATTGACACAGTTCACTAGTCAGGTGGGACTGTTTGCGGTTGGCGGAGCCTACAGCACCTGTGCCATTAGACAATCCTCGATTCTTATGATCCTCCCGCATAATGACGTATTACGACGAGAATTATTGTCGCACGGCGGTTGCACACAGCGCGTAAATGCTTCTCTAAAGTCCACCGAAATAGCGGGGTGATGTCGTCTGGACACTTTGGCTGCGCTGAGCTTCGCGCACACCGCCATACATCCTGTGTATCTGTGTGGCATTCGAACGCCCGTACGACCGTTCTCCCATCTCCGTTCTCAGCTCATCGTTCTCACATATGTTTACCGTCTGATTGGGCGAGCCTCCCCCTTCAGCAGTGAGGGAAGAAAACTGCTCAGGCGGCGGCTGGCTGCCAAGCAGCACAGGGTATATACATATATATGTATATATCCTAGTGGCGTGTGTGCGATTGCATAACAACTGTTTGTGCGCTGCGCATCGAACAGCAAGAGGCCGACCGACAAGGGGGTGGTTTCCCACACGAATGTGCTCGGTTTCGTGACTACCGGACAGTGGAGAGTAGACGGCCTCGGAAAAACACCGATCCGAATCGACTTGAGGGGCTGGTGCAGAGGCGCTCTCACCGTGATGGCTTCTCCAACACCGGAGCCATCGAGCAGTGGGCCCAATGTGAGTTCAGTTGCCAACGGGCGCGATGGTCAATCATTTGACATCCGTCAAATGTTTTGTTTACCCGTTCGTTATTCTGTATAACACCCACTGTTTGACAGTTCGCCACCGTAAAGCAACAGCGGAATGATATTTTGTTCTGATTTTTCCCTTTTCTATATATCGCTTTTTACGATAAACTATAAACTAAGCTAGTTCAGGAACGTTCGCGAGTTACTGGAGTGTTGGAACTATTAGTTAAAAGATTCATTCAGAATAAACGTGTCAATGTGAAGTGTTCTATGCAGGAAATACTTGTTCTTTTTTTCCGTGGGCGATTTTGTTCGGGCCGGCTTTTGTGTGCGGAAACGATAGTTGTGACTTTCGAAAGTCTAATTTACAAAATAGATATTCGGAAAAGTAACAGAGTTTATTACCGAATAAAAATTAATCAAAAATAAATATTTATTTTCCCTTCCAATTGATTAGCCATGTTATACTTAATTAAAAGGTTATACATTTGATGTGTATTTTGTATTATTTTTCAGAATAACTAAAATATCAAAAATAAATACAAATTCAGAAATAGGCATTTCAAAAGGGTCCCGCCACCCAGCGTGATGCGTGCGCCCTGCCGTGAGACAAGAGACATGTTCGTTTTAACTTTATATGCAGATCAATCTCGCAGCATAAGTGTTGTGATCATATAAATCGTTGAATATTTTTTCAAGTTCTTGCAGGGACAAGAGGCGTAGCTATAATCTGTGGGGTGTACAGCTTTTAGAGACTTTGATGAACGCTGTTTGTAAATGTGCGATGAAAAGTTAAGAAAAATTTAAGTATGTCTCGAAATCGGACACGTTTATGTAGGGTATCCACTGTTATTTTCGAGTAACGGTGATATCGCCTTGAAAAGGATCTGTTCAGCGAAAGCTCGATTGAGTCGATGGTGTGGGGCAGTTCTTCGGTGTAGTCTAAAATTTGTGCGAACTAAATGGGCGGATTGATGAGTACAACATGGGGGGGATATCATGACGGAGGCATTGAATGATGATCATTTTCCTCAAGTTTTTTTGCGTTTGTCTGATAAACTTTAGGATGGTGGTAATGGCGAGGCCGGCCATACGTTCGATGGCACCCTCAGTAATGTAAGTAGAATTGTATTCAACACTGCACAAGTACGAGCACTTTCGAAATCAAATTACGCTTGATGAGACAACGTATTGTACTTTGCAAGTAAACGCAATTTCATTCAGTAAGGTTGAAACTTGTCTCAGCTACAACATGTCTATGTTTTTTTTAGTTTAATTAAAGTAGCACAGGAAAAAATTATCTAGGCAAATCTTCTACAAATATTGGTCCTCTTTGTGATGCGTAACTATAACTTACGAAGTAACTGATAGTTACACACATCATTATGAAGCGCATGGACGTATTTTGAGGTTTGTTGTTGAACAATACGCTAATAATGTGTATACGTGCGTGTGTACTATTTAATTTGTATTGTTTTATGACCGCTTGTGTGCCACGACATCACGATATCTCGATTCTGCTGGGCAGGAAGAGGCCCATTTTTCAGGGGACTTCGATGCAGCGAGTGGGTCCACACCGTTTTTTTGTTCCGAGATTAATTTCAACGAGATCTCGGACACGCTCTCAATTGCGTCCGGGATCAGCTCACTATCCTCCTCATCAAAGCTCAGACGATCGCCAAAACCGGCGGTAAGGCACATTCTGTATAGACATATATATATATATTCGACTGACCTAAAAAATGACACACATATAAATTTAATATCGGCTAAACTAAATGAGCTAAAACAAAGATTTTGGTAGTATGAGTTAGAGGCATGCACCTCTTTTATTTATCCACCTGGTGGAAGCAACCTTAGTATCACGGGCTTAAATTAAGACGTAATTTCATTGCTACGATGTGCCCTAACATTGTCAATACTGTACTAGCAGCCACACCCGGCGCATCCTATTCCCATGCCAATTATTCATGAGTCTCGTTAAGAACTCCAGATATCGAGCCGAGTCCATTTTTTCTTTTGAGCCCAAAATATCGTAATAGCAAATTCCGTTGAAATCTATGTCAAGTGCCACCATTACTTTAGGCTCGAATCTATTTGGTACTACTACCGCCATTACCTGTTCACCTGGTCGTAGCCGCTGTTTCAATTGATATTTTTCCGGTCCCCTATACAGGCTGAATTATGTCTCTTTTACTGCAACGGTATGCTCTAAGCGAATCTTTTGTTGCCTATATATCTTCAAATTGTCTCGGGAACGCTCTCCACGCATTTTCAGTTGGCCAGGACCGAGTTAATGAGGGACCCATTTTGCACTTTTTCTCTGCATCCTCAGATTATTTTTAATAATTCGACGACATGTTTCACTAGGCACGCCAATTTCAGCTCACAAACTCGTCAATGACCAAGCTCTAGCTTGCTCTAGAGCTTTTTCGATTATCTCGATCTGTTCGTCGAATCGAGATTCGGGAAGGGGTGGGCGCCCTCGATGTTCATAATGTCCCAGTCGCCTTGCCTAATTAAACTGTACAAACGAACGGTACACCTGTGCTCGACTTAGGGCATTATGGCCGTGCGCACTAACCAACCTTCGATGGATTTGAGCTGGACATTTCTTCTCTTGAAACATAAACCTGACACTTTTCTTCTGAGAATGCAAGTCCGAGAGACCTGGTCCGCCGGTTGCCATTTCGAACGCCCAACGAAAGCAAATTGCAAGCGGCTTTCGGGCCGCCTGCTTGCTAATTGTTGTATCTCACTACCCGCAAGACGATAGGGGTGTCATTTTGTTGGGTCAGCCTAATATATATATATATATATAAGCATTTGTGAACCGCATGCGAGCTGCAATTCTATACAATAATTATAATACTAATTAGTGGCCTGCTCTTCTGCTATTATAGATGAAGGGTAGCGTGGTTCGTCATGTCCAATTACGACAAATTGGAGCGCAGTTGCAGAGAGCCTTCGAGAGCAGCGAGGTTGGCTCTCCATCGGCTATGGCCGTTGCCACACTCATCGCCATTGGAACCTCGAATGGAGTCACCCTCGTTTTTGGTACTAACCAACACACTAACCCATTTCGAATACCTGATAATGTAGAAACATCTAGCGTCACAGATTTCGAGAAAATTCGCAAACGTGTATATGTTTATTCGCCCGAAGGCCTACTAATCGCTGCGGTCTTTCCATTGCTATGATTTTAGATTCAGAACAAACTCTCAGATGCAAATTGGGCTCATCTGAGAGTGGCCACGGCCTCGTGTCTGCCGTCTCATTCAATTCGGATGCTACGAGAATCATTGTGGGCCACTCAAAGGGACACGTCAGTACCGGGTGTTTTCTTTTCACTCTAATGCATTACATATAATCGTGTTTCTATTACGATACCGTGAAATAAAACGCGTCACGCAACAACACAGCGTAACTTGAAGAAATCACTTTATATGCAGAAGGCGAACTTCAGACTCAGAGAACGAACTTTCGATTCCGAAAATCGAAGCTCAGATTCAGAAAACCAACTTCACATTCCGAGAACTAACTTGAGGTTTGATTTTGTCCGGAGCATAGATGACGATGTGGGATACGACCCACGGGAAGCTTTTGCGCAATCTGTCAGATGTGCATACGCCTAACCATGGCGTTCTGCTGCTTGCGTTCACCGATGATCCGACCACAGCCGTGGTCACTGATACGGGAGGTTCAGTGTTCGAGGTGAATTTCAAAAAGATCCTCACGTCGAGGTCGTATGAGAGCAGCTGCATCTTCTCGGGAAGGTACAGGGTCGTTTTAACACGTGTGGATACATAGGTATTGTTGTTAATCATCTTTTATTGATCAGTACTTAATCAAGCAAAGAAAGATTGCGTAACCGACGCTATAGGATTCGCGCATCAAGACAGATGCGTGTAGCCTGAGCGATGCTCGTGATGTGATGACAATGTTGTACGATAGTTAAGGTAAAGCTCTGTTGGTTTACTCCATTATTGTATAATGGCCGCCTGTCGTTGTTTTCCGGATCGAACAAAACACTACTGATTGTGTGTCATCATACGTAACATTGAAGTACTATAGGTGTGCCACGTCGCAAAAGGCAGCTATCAGACAGAGATCAGATGAGATTGGCCGTTTGCACGTTTCCAAAATTCGACGTCAACAGGTTCGCCCGTTTATTTCTAATCATTATTTTCTATCAGTCGAGGCGAGGTGTGCGCCATGGAGCCGCTGCGGGTGGCTCGAAAGTTCCGCGGTCATCCTGTGGAAGGACTATCACTTGTCGCCCTTGGCACGGTCACGAAATGTATTGTGATCCTCCTTCGACCCGTCATCACTGTAGTCTTCACTCACCAGCTCCGGGTGGGTATCGGTCAGTCCTGGTGGGCTACTACTCGGCATGGTTCAAGGGGGGCATTGTTTCACATATCACAGTAGCAGTCAATACTTCGTGGTCAAATGAACAAAATGTTTGATGTAACAGCGATGAATTTTCACATATATATATATATATATATATATATATATATATGTATATATATGCTTTTGCCACTGCCGAATTTAAAGCGCATATGCCGGCAGACTCTTTAATCTCTTATCAACAAGCGGCGTAGCGGTACGCGCGTTTAACGTATATAGCGAATTGATCGGTATTTAAAATATAACCATTTTACAAATCGATCCTGTGAATTTTGCAGGCGGAGACCGACACGATACCGGTGTTGAGCTGGCAGTTCTCGTTCTTCCAAGAGGGAAGCCGCAAAGTTTGTTCGCCTGTTCTTGCGTTCGGCCGAAAATCAACTATCTACCTATTTCGGGTGGGTCCACTCGGCGACGAGACGACTGGAACACGTGATCAGATTAATTGTTAATTAATTAATTGATTTGGCTAACATTTCGTCAATTTTAATGGAAAAATCTCGATTGTATCTATCTGCCTTTAAAGGTTCACACTCAGAGCAATCACAAGGTTACATTCGAACCTCTACAACAGCTGGAGGTGTCGTACACGATGCGGCAGCTTTGCTTCGTCAACTACAAAACGCTTGCCATTCTCGACCATCGGGAGAGTGTGCGATTCCTCGACGTTCGTGTTGACGAAGAGGTCGAGTCAATGGATTGCTCGGATCTCGACATTATCTACGAGGCTAGTCGCTATCGAGCCGAAGACACGGGAGGGAACGTCAGCCGAGCTATGGTCAGTCTCATACACCTTTTATTAACCCTTTACGTCAACAATATGCAATAGTCATAGATACATTTAGTAATCGGTTAGATATCGTTAGTAAATCGGTTCGAATCGAGCCGCCGTAGCCTAGATTCGACGACGAGAACCGCTCGCTCTGTCAACGTGAAGGTGAAGGCGGACTATTAACCAACGAAATGCATATTGTTCTTGTGCCATCGGCGCAGACCGTGATTGGAGAAACTGCCTGCTCAAACACCATGGTCCCGTTCGGCAGTCAGTGTTTGATTCTCGGTGGACGAGGTATCCACATCTATTCCATGAGATCCTGGACGGAACGCGTGAACTTCTTCTCAAAGCAGAAGCTATACTCAGAAGCGCTCAAGTTCGCTATCTCGTACTACAATGATGAGGGCGAGGCCACATCATCCAATAGGGTTTGTATATGCATAACGAACAACTACGGATCCCATTTTCCAATCCGAGAACGACTTACGAGTTCGTATAGCGGCTACGACATTTCGCCTACATGGCAGGATGCAGTTCATACATTCGATTGTCGGGTAGTCGCGTTTAAGTATAAATCCTCGTGCGGATAGCGTAAACGTGCTGGCGGCATTATGTTGTTGTTATTGTTGTTGTTGTACGATCAGAAGTTACTACCAGCAAAGGTAACTAGAGTACGCCATGTGCGGAGTGGACTCGATTCGAGCTCAAGCTAAAAAAAAAGTACACCTTCAGTTGTAGTTGATGAGTGCCGTTAGCGGATTGGCATCCCTTTCGATTGAGCTGTTGGGCTGGTAACATTGAGAGACCTCATCGCGTTTGTAGGTAATTGAAATCGTGACTCCGAAGACCGACAAGAGTCAAGCTCTCGTAGCTGAGAAGATCGCGCTTCTCATCGAAGAGTTCGGCCTGTTCCTTGTTCATCGAGAAGGGCAAAAGATCGACAATTTGTTGACGCACTACGCGGCCAACGTTCCGCTGTGCATTCACTATGCGGTGATCCTGCCAACGAAATACCAGATCCTTGACACACTCTATGAGCTCTTCGCACAGGACCCGATGGCTCTCACCGTGTTCCTATCTAGTGAGTATGGACATTGAAATGAACAGAAATCAACGTAATATACTCTCATACAGGTTATATATATATATAGTTGGGCGTGCCCGAGGCAAAAAATACTTGGCGTAATGGGTAATGCCGGCGACGCGGAAGCAGACCGTCTCTGGTTTAAATTCTGCATGGGCACTTTACCTCGAGGTTTTGGATTGAGGTTTTAGAATAGTTTAGGTCGAATAGGGATATAAAGCCTTTGAAAATGAAATGCTGCGAATGGCCAATTTGTGTTTAGGGGGTGTATAAAAAAACGATTTCTTGCTATAATTAGTATCATAACCAGCAATCGTTGGCGATTTTTTAGTTCTTGTTTTGTTAGCCTGTGGCTTGCTGTTTACTTGCGTTTTACTTGAGTTTTCTTGCGGATATGTTCGACACATTTGGTTGATTAACGGCTAATTATCGATGTTCCATTGTAGGTCTTCAGCCGTACATCAGTGGAGGCGATCTCCCCGAATTGAATCCAGTTATCGTAAAGGACTTTGTCAATTTGCTGAGTTGCGAGAACAAATTTGGCGAGCTGGAGAGATCGCTTGTACAGCTAGCAATAACTTCCATAGACATACACCAGGTGAGACGATTCGAGATCATTTGCCGATAGGCTATATTTACTACGCTATCACTAATCACCGAATAAATGGCAAAAAAAAGACACAGTCAAACGGGCAGTGATCATCGATATCAGTTGACCGGGGGGGGGCGGGCATTTCTGCGGTTTGATTCGTGTTCCTGTTTGCGTCAGGTAATGACCATCTGCAAGGAGAATCGCCTCTACGATGCTATTATCCACATCCACAACGCCGCGATGTTGGATTACACGGCACCGATTGAAGAAATGGTCGACATTATCGCCGCACCCCTCGCCGCAAACAGGGAGCCAAATTACGCCGAGATTGAGGTGAGCTTCGCTCGAACAGAGGACTACGGCGAAACGCAAGTGTTGCTTGAAGCAAGCGTTGATCACTACGGTATTAATTATAGTAAATTGTTCCTTTACCCGTCCCGGTAGAGCACGCGGAGGCTAATGCCTCTGCGTGCCGTAGCGGGGACAAAGTGTGAGCGATCTTTTTCTAACTACGCTATCCGCACCATTCTTATATAAATTTCTGTATAGCTATTAAACAGACAAGTAGAATCAGTGGTAGAGAATTACCAGGGCTAAGATGATTTCCACAAAGCGAACGAAACAGATTGTCGAAGATCTCCGATGCATAAATGCTGAGAATATATCGCTCATAAGCATTGATTCCTATTACACCATGTGCATTGGGCGATTTTTTCCCCCGCACTTATTTGAAAGTTTGTTCCTGTGTTTGTCTTTCCGACCGTCAGTTGCTACAGTGAGCGTTAAGGCACTTACCTATTCATTGGATGCGGTGGATGAACTTTCATTTGAGCTTGAGAGAGGAAGTACAGACAGAAAAATCTCCATCGTATCGCACTCCGCGCTGGGTTAGACGATGCTACCGGGGACCACCCTTGCAGGCGTTTTCAGCAAGCAGATACTACACTCGAATAAGCTAGGGGATATGGGCAATTTTTCCATATCCGAATGATTTCTCAATGTGACTGCTAGAGACCTCATGCCTCCTACGCAATATACGATAGTGTAACAAAAAGTGCATTTCTTATTGGTTTTTTTTTGTTGTGTTGCTCTTTTTCATGCTGCGCCGGGCTTGCAAACGTTTGCTAGGTGGGCAACAAATTAATGGTGTACATAAGCTGCTGTCTGGCAGGGGCAGCGTACCCGTGCGGGGTACTCTCGTCGAGCGAGGCTCGCCGCGCTCGCGAGACCATCGTGAAGTATCTAACCACCGCCGTGCCTTCGGGATCGATCCGTTCCGCTTTCTACTGTCTCCGGACCCTTTTGCACTTCAACGCCCGGGAGTTCCTCAATGTCTTGTCGCTCGCGTTTCAGGACGAGCAATTCAACGCAATAGAAGGTTTATATATTGGCTTTCTCATACATTTGACCTTCTCTGCATGACCTTGATATACTCTTCCTCTCATAATACATAGTATCCTCTATATAATCATCGTATATGCGTACACCTCTTGCTCACTTCGCTTATCGAACTGGAAAGCGCGTGGGCTACCGCTTATTAGTCAATTTCATTTCTGGGGTAATCTCGAAGATGCGTCTCGCCAGATTTCCCTGCAGATCCCGGATCGTGATACGGTTTGGTATTACTATGTATTATTATGTCTACTATACATGAATGTGTTGTAGAGTCGAACGAAACCACGGACGCACCAGACCCTCCAGAGGCGGCAGGTGCTGCCACCCTGGCGCAGGATAAACAACAGATCGTCGATATCCTCTTACAGCTGATGGTCCGTGAGGAGGGTTTCGAAACCCATGAGATGGGTGCTCTTTTCACTTTTCTCGCTCGCCAGATGGCGAAACAGGAGGCCGGCACTGGTATCCGCGTCGACAAACTGCTGTTCGAACAGGTGAGGGTTCTCCTCAAATGGACTCGAATGGGGGTTAGTTAGTGTCGTTGACTGGCTCACTTCTATAGAAGTTTCAACGTATGATTTATATATATATATATATATATATCATGTGTTGAAACATCCTATCTCGTCGAAAAAGAATAATTTTTCCTCCTGATACGGGCTTGTATTGATTTCAGCAAGCTACCGACTATGAGCGGAGATGTTAATTCCTGTCTCATGTTTACTGCAGGGCAGCCAGACTCTCATGCATTGTTTAATTTGATATAATGGTGCTTAATATGGGTGTATTTCTTCAGGTGGTTGAGTATTTGACGAATGTCGACGAGAAAAGCCGAATGGAGGAGAGGCAGCAGGCCATGATGGAGTTGCTAACCAGTGGCGGACTTAAAGGTACAATGCGTCCATAGTTTTAGCCTGTCGCTGCATCGTGCTAGTGGATTTCTATATCGCTATAAATTTGTGTTTAGAGGGACAGCTCTAGTTAGGAGGTAATTACGTGTAATAAGGCAATGCTCGCGTTGCCGCCGATTGGCTACCTATATTCTGTTGTCACGCAGTGAGCAGGACAGCATAAGCTAAGCTTAGCAGGTGGTTCTGCCCGGTCAGTTCGAAACACGAACCATTTCCTTAGGCATCGAGCGTCCAATGAAGGACGGTGCATGCCGTCCTTCATTGGACGCGCTAACTATACGGGAACATTGCATCTTTCAGATATCCCTATCGAACGTCTGCTGGAGTTGGCTGAACAAGCTCGATTTTATCGCGTCTGTGAGGTACTCTATGAACAGCAGAGGCGCTTCGATAAGGTGCTACTCTGCTATCTTAATGACCCCGCTCGCCGAACCAAATGTTTCGCCTACGTCATCCAGATTCTGAACGGAACAGATTATAAGTGTGCGGAAAAGACCCAACTCGAAGATCAGGTCGTGGCAGTTATCGACGAACTCGTGCAAGTGGATGCGATGTCAACGGCCGCAGTCGTCATCGATCTGCTGCCAAAGAGGATCAAGGAGGTGCTTGATCGTCTTGAGGGAATGCCCGAAACACAATACTACTTACTTGAGGGCGCTTATCGAGTGGCCGCTGGCGAGAGTCAGGATACGATCATTGCGGTCAAGGACGCAGAAGCGGTCACAATGTCTCCTGAAGTTCAGGAGAAGTACGTGGAGCTTAAGTGCATCTTCGACCCTGATGGCGTGCTGTCATTCCTCAAGGGCGCCGACTATTTCCGCGATCTCGAGGTGTTGGCCATCTGCAAAACTCACCGAGTGTACGAGGCGACATCGTTCCTCCTAGAGAAACTCGGCGAAATATCGGAGGCGTTCGAGAGCTACGTGAGCCTGGTCGAGCAGCATCTCAATCGGTGGCTAGAATCTGTCGACACCGCTTCGCCCCCTGGCGACTGCTCAAAACTCTCCGACCAAGTTGGAAAAGTTGTCTACTTCCTTCAGAGAAACTGCGGAGCGTTACAGGTAAGCGTGGCCATTGGCCCAGTTAAGTTTGTCAAGCAAGGTTGTTCCAAGGTTATGCCAAGCAGATCACTGTGGCACGGAAAACAGCCAATTTGAAAAATGAAGCAGTAGACCATTTGTGGATCATCTGATGAATCCTGCTATGACAGATGATGATCTGGTAAACTTTCCGGGCCGACGGGCTCGCCAACATTTAACGTCGGCAGGTACAACTGCTTTCGGCGTTGCTTCATAAGACGGACTCCTTCAATTCAAACGTCCACTCACGGGGATCGGCGAGGACACGTGGGTACACGGGTTCGATCCCCACCGTTGCGCAGTTGCATTTTGGAATCCGTCTCAGGAGGTAGCTATGCAAAAACACAATTTCGTGGACGTCAACGTGTTTAACGACAGCGGCTAGTGTCAGGCTAGAAAGTTTACCATATAACAGACGATCTATCGCCTACAAACGGCTCCCGTTTGCTGTTCCAGGCGGATGAACGCGAAACAATGTGGTTCCGCCTGCTGGATGTTGTCATGCAACCGCAGAAGGATTCCCTGGATAGGCCAGACCTAAAGGAGCTGACGTCGTCGTTACTGAACGCGATGATGGGCTACGTGAGTCCGCATTCGATTCTCAGCAAGGTGATGTCCGACCCCGCTTACAACCTCAGTGAGTTCCGAGAGGTGCGACGCTTCATCGGAGCAATGATCGATACGTACAATTTCGAACAGACGATGTTGGCCACGACGAGCAACCTTATTAATTGTGACCTGTCATGCAAATTAGCAGACCTGAAGCGATTAGCTAATAGGGCTGTCGTAGCCTCTGTGGCAACCTGTGCTTTCTGCAGCCGTCCGTTCGCTGGAGCTGACACCCGAGAGGTAAGTGTTCGGTCGGTCAAAGTTTCTAGTCAAAGCTTCCGGCTCTCAGATTGGCTCTGATTGCTAATTCACTACAACAGTGTCTTGTGGGCAAACATCGATTTCGATATAGTTTCGGTGACATCGCACATTATAAACCATTCGGGAGCGTTCATTCTATACTTCGCTAGTCATAGTCATAATCAAGGCAACCACTTCGAATAGGCACTTTAAGACTTGATTTGATTCAATGCAAGCTCAACGTGGCCAATTCGTCTGTCCAAAGGAGTTGGCGGACACGGGTCAAGGATTAGGGGGTCTAGTAACCTTATATATAGGTCTGCGAAAAAAGTGCCAGCCTCTAGCCGATCGCCCGTGCGTGCGAGACTTTTCAGGTGGTCGTCTTTCGTTGCGGGCATGGTTATCACCGCGAATGTGTAGATCAGAAACTCGAAGCCGTCACTGCGAAGGATCTGAAATGCCTCCGCTGTGGCCGAATGAACTGTGCCGCATTTGGCTCATCGCCGTCAGAATCGCCCGCGATTCAGGCCGGCAGTGCTCAAAAGGAGCATCTGAAAGAAGATGCCGCTGACGCCGGTAGACAGGTTCGAAAACGGCGAATTCGACTGATCGCCCCGCGCTTGCTACCAAAGGAAGCCTATACGGAGAGCAACGAGACGCGGGCGGCCACTGTTGTGAGTGTTTTGCACCAACTATTCTCTCTCTCTCTCTCTCTCTCTCTCTCTCTCTCTCTCTCTCTCTCTCTCTCTCTCTCTCTCTCTCTCTCTCTCTCTCTCTCTCTCTCTCTCTCTCTTTCTTTCTCTCTCTCTCTCTCTCTCTCTCTCTCTCTCTCTTTCTCTCTCTCTCTCTCTCTCTCTCTCTCTCTCTCTCTCTCTCTCTCTTTCTCTCTCTCTCTCTCTCTTTCTCTCTCTCTCTCTCTCTCTCTCTCTCTCTCTCTTTCTCTCTCTCTCTCTCTCTTTCTCTTTCTCTCTCTCTCTCTCTCTCTTTCTCTCTCTCTCTCTCTCTTTCTCTCTCTTTCTCTCTCTTTCTCTCTCTTTCTCTCTCTTTCTCTCTCTCTCTCTCTCTCTTTCTCTCTCTCTCTCTATATATATATATATATATATATCTCTCATTGGACACTTCATTGACACTCCTAAAATGCTCCGAGCGACGCATCGAACGTTCACCAACGCGAACAAAAACATGCCACCATATATTAATTTCATAGGTAAATCGATAGCACGCATTCGATTTGTACATATAAACCTTACTTCGACTAACAGTCGCTGCGTTATGCTTCTCTTCGTTTTCTGTCGCCAGTATTCGACGCTTTCGCCTGCCCAGATGGAAGCGCTCGAGCACTTCAAAATGACGCAGAAGATATCCCAGGCATCTTCGTCATCGAACGACGAACTGCGACTTCGAGCCGGCACGTTACTCTCGCGTGACGGCTTCAAGCTGTTCCTTGGCCCGCCGCCCGACAATCCCGTCGCTAGGGAGCTCTTCAGCTGAAACTCATACGAACGAGACATTACAAGGGGAAACTACGCATTGCCCGTACTTGTGTCTGCCATCGAAGCGACCTAGTGTATCTATCGCTCGTGGCCGAAGTTGGTCACTGTCAGTTTTTGTTTGTACGCAATGGTATCATTCTTGTCATCAGTAGATCGAAGCGCACGTGTCCCTACGAGGGCAGAGACCACTGTTCTATGAAATATTCGCGCGGTGACGTGTCTATTCTCACTGGTCGTTCGTCTGGGCTTGTTGGATCGACGAGTGGTCGGCCACCGAACACAAGAGGCCGTTTGGATATTTCAGTATTGAATATTTTTTCGAGCAGATTAGAAATACGACATCGATTGCTGAATTATACAGCACAGATTATGTAATTAGTTGGCATTTCGTTGTATCGCCACCCAGCGATGGGTATCCATTCGTCTTGCTTGCTACACATGATGAACTAGCTGCAGCGGCCCATGGTGACGCTATTCGAAGCGACAGAGGCCCCACAAATGGGCGCCAAATGTAGCAAGTGACTTTATTGCCTGGTACACAGCCACTCCATGAACTCGATTTCAACACGTGACTACGTCAGCGGAAACACAATTAATGGAGCGTCGGTAAAATACGTGAGATATGTTGAAACGGTGGTCAATGGGGAGACTGGGGAGTCCTGCAAAAATGAAATCAGCGTTTCCTGAATGCCGTTACCACGGCAGCTACAGTATAAGCTAAATGGCGTTTAACACAGACCCGAAGAGGTGTTTTTGTTGGATCAAAAATCTAGGTCACACCATATGAGTATATCGAGAGATGCCGGCTGCAAATATATATATAGACAACGAATTGCCTCGAATCGAGTGGACAAACCGAACGATATCGACCAATTGACTGATTTAGGACTAATTCAACCGCGATTTAATTATCATAAGAGAACGAGAACGCAGTCGCATTCAATGTCTATGACGTGATGCGTTGATGTGATATGCCTGAACTCGATATTTGTATAATTCCTACACATGTGTGAACTGCACATAAACAATATAAGCGTTGACGGAAGTAGGACTAATTTTTAAGGATAGGTTACAAACAGGTGAAGAATAACTTAGTCAGATTTGTTAGGCAGTTGCTGGTCGGGCAACGTGAACCATCAGAGACAGCAAATATCAAATGGTTAGTTATACACGCTAGGAATAAGAATCGAAATCTTTTTAACGATATCTTTTACATAATTTACGTGTGCAATGAAATGAATTCAACAAAAGTACGTGTATCGATATATTTATTCATTACCATAATATATATATATATATATATGCTATAATAAATTTAGTTTACAAAACCTTCATTGTTACTAGTTCTCACTTCTTAGTGGACCTTTGAAAAGACAACTGTTTCAAGCTGCTTGTTTGGTCACATGCCCATAATAACAGCGAGCCGGTGTTACCAAGGTGTTACCCCTACGAGTTACTCTGGTTAACCCATAGGAAGTCTTCCTATGAGCCGGGTGTATGCTTGTTTGAGTTTTGATGTTTCGCACAGCCTATAGGTAACAAATACATAGATCAGGGCCGAACGCGCTTCCAGTTGTAGCGGTTGACACGTTTCCCTGTGTGAAATTGCTGCTGTTCCGCGATATCAGGCGAAAGCTACACTTCCAATATGTCCGAACAAACTATACTCAACTTGCGTGGAAGTCGAAAAAGCGATTAAAAAGTAAATAATAATGATTATTCGAAAGAGACCAAAAATCACAACGTATTAGCGGAGGCAGAGTAGAATAACGTCAGATGAAAATCCGATGATGACAGAGCTCTCGAGCACCGCATTGTACTCATCACCCTATTTTTCGCCTACGGAAAGAACACAAGCTTTCTCACAAGCTCACATTTCTCTGTCGTCGAGACGCGCTTAGGGTTGGCGAGGTCGTCTGGCTATACGTTCGTAACCAATATGAATAAGCATGGTCATAGCGGATAAGTTAATATTAAGTTCCCAACAAGCCCGAATCGTTTTTCCGTTAAACGGTGTTCGTACGTCGCCGTCACCCTGACGTATTTCAGAAGAACAGAGCAGTCGTTTCGAACGGACACACGTGATCGTCAGTAGTGAACAACTGGTCACTGATTGATGCTATCTGATTAGCAAACGGAATCAATATTTGAAATAGAAATCGGCGTGAGTACAATCCTATACAACGTTCTTATTTTGGTTTATCAACGGACTGCAGTTGTTTTACAACGCTGATGTTCACGATTGGGACATGTCACCGGATCGCGGGTGTCGAATCTGCGACCTTCGGCTTAGGCTAAGGCAGACCTTTAGCCGTCCAAGCCACCTGCGTTCATGTGGGTAATGGGCTAAGCGTCAACCATGGTTGCTCGTTGCCGCCATGGATTACATCATAGAAAAATAATTCTCCTAATTTTGCTTGAATTCTCGCTTGTTTCACTACTGTGTTTTTGTATCGTTCTCGATATGCTACTGTACCACTTTATTCCGCTGATCTTGTTATCCTGTTGTTGTAGTTGTTTCGTTCGCTTACGAATATTAATTAGGTTGTCAAGGTCGGCTGATCTGTTACGTCGTTCGGGTAACCGTTGTTGTTGTTGTTTCATTGCAAGCATCTCTTCGCAGTTTTCCCATAATACTATTTCAATGCAATTCCATGGTTGTTCCATTGCTTACCCGCAGTGATAACATTACTACAGCCCAGTTACCTGATTGTTGTTGCTGTTCCAGTAATCTGCCACATTTAGTTCCTTGCCTTAGTTCGGACATCCCGTTTCGATGCAGATATCCCATCCTGTGCATCCACCATATGCTAAGGAAACCCTCACGTTGTTGCCATGGACTTCCTATCCTCTTGCAGTTACCCCATTGTCCTATTTTGGGGTGGGCGAACGCCCCCGTCTCGCTCGGTCCTGCTTAGTCCGAGCCCGTCAATCCCACAGCTCCTTATGGCCTCCATAGTTTCAGAACGTGGACTTGTCGCAACAAACCACACAGTAGTAAAACATGACCCTACCGGATCCCACTTCGGGTTTCACTAAAACGGCATACGCAGCTAACGTTTGACGATTCCGGCGTTACGCAATAGCGTTGTGCATCTGCACAAGTTTCAACCGCTTTCCGAAAAGCACGATATATTTCTATTCCCCTCAACCGCACGATGTCAACGAATCGTGCCACACACGAGCGCATTGATCCACTTTTAGCCATAATGGCCACACAGGGTCAAGTATGTTGTCATCCCATGCCTCGGAAGTGTGCCACCTTAGACAGGTACGACGCGCTGGCCAAATACTATCCAGCTACCTTTTGTTTCTCCAATCTAACTTAATACTGGTCTATACCTAATTCGTTTAAACGTGAGCTAGCATTTCGCCATCCCGTTTCTCTGTAGCGTTGAGCGCTGCTGCAATAATGGCGTTCCAGATATGCCAATACTATAGCTTATTTCAATTAATTCGCTACAACTGTTCTACCTATTCAATCTGTTCCACTAGATATTGTCAAACCTGGCCACTTATCCGACTATATTGCACCGTTATCTAGCTGCAGTTAGAAATTACTAATTAATAAAATTACTTCGCTGCTCCGATCCAGTCATCTCGCTTCGCAGCGGAAGCAGTAGCAGTTACGCTTGAGTTAATTATTTCGTCTACACATTGCATTTGACCAGCGATCGATAGCAACGAATAACCACTTATCTTAGTAGAGTTGGCCCGTGACTTCATAGCGGTTATTGCGTAAGCTCAAGGTGACATTGAACAGAGGTCAACTGTAATAGAAATAATGACCAAAGAGGCTATATTTTTCTCTATTTACAACGTTCCATGGAGAGGTGTTTCACATATATATATATATATATATATATACCTAATTGTTTTCAAATGTGTCCTGTTTAGTATAGTATTTTTGCGGCCGCCTATTACTTCCACCATAGTGTCTTCTTATGAAACCGGGCCTGCCTCGTACAGACGAACCACCATTAAAATCGCTCGAGCCGTTGTCGAAATCGTCGGTACAAGCGCATATATATATATATATATATATATATACAACCTTTTTTTTAATAAGAGTACACCATAAGATAGAATATTATACATCATATACCCAACTCGTTTTGCGCCGCAAGGATGAGATGCTTACTTACGAACTTAAAAAATCTCAAGACTGACAAATCGAACAAAATCGTTTCTAAGAGATTGTCTTTCTTTCGACTATGATTTTCTATTGAGAACGCCAGCGTCCCTTCTCCCCGTCTCTTTTTCTCAACTGACCCCTCCGCTGATTTCCATGGCAGTCCCGGTATCACTGTGTGCCATTTCTTCAATGATCCGCAATTGAAGTGATCAACGCTGCACGCACGCACCACGAAGAACGAGTGTAACTGCTCCAGCGCGAGCTCTTCACTGCGGTCTTCCCGAAGCGGCCAACGTTCCCGACCGAAGTTGCATCTACCCATTCGTCAGTCCCGCATTGCAAGCAGACGCAACGGCCTCTCGTGGCTCCGAGCGATTGATATCAGAGGATCGCGTCGGCAACTTCGTCAATGGACTCAAAACTTCTGATTACGCTCGGCTGTGAGTTGAGATAACGACCGCATGTGCTATCATAATATATCGTTGTTCACCATTGTCTCAGCAACGCGACGTGATTCCAATTGGAACTGAAATTCATCTGTCAATATCCGCCGCCCCCCCCCTCTCTCTCTCTCGGAAGCCGTCTGCCCGATCATGTCGTGTTTTTGCGGTCTGGCTGTATAATTCTGGAGCAGTATGATGTAGTTTTTGTTTACCATCAGTTGTGGCTACCCGTCAAAGTGTCTGGAAGTGAAAATCGCGCACACGTTTCTCTTGTGACCGGTTATTGACGCCGCGCGCTACCGACGTAAACGTGAAGACCCGACCAGGCCCCCATTTGAAGAACACTTATTGAAACCATGAACATCTGCTGCATTCTCATCAAACTTGAAAGTGGCAACTTGGATTCGAATTTTGTTCCATAGCGCCGTAGATATCGCCAAGTTCAATTTTGTGTATGTGTTTCATTGACGTATTCGTCAGTTTAGCGGGTGGTCTAGTCTCTGCGTTCATAGCGGATGATATTCACATTCGTAAGACTCGTTAATATGAATGTTACACACGTTTATATATCCGGCTTTGTGACACGGTAACGTCTTACGATAATAGATTGCATATAATTAGATATGCAATTGCCTAAATCATATTACTTTCGGATAGTCGTAGCATGATTAATTAGCACTATAAGTATCAGGTAATCATTAGCGTGTACCAGGCTGGCGAAGTCGCCTGTGAACGGCACCGGGAGCAATCGGGTTTCCGGTTCTAATTCCACATAGCACATGCAACCGGATGCGGAGTTGTATCTGCACACTTGTCAATAGGAGCCATTTATTTTTAATAGCTAGTTACCCAGATGGCTTAAATAACGTAGAAACCTCTCTGTTTAAATGAATAAGCCAGAGAATGGGGTAGCTGGCATCGTATAGCCATGAGCTAATGTGTCTGCCTTAAAATCAAAGAAGTTCAATTTTGCTGGAGCAACTGCCGAGATTTGTCATCGATAGAAATGCGAATGAATGTCCTTTGTCGTTTTCACGAGGCTACCCTCTAAGACTGTTATATTGTTATATGTATACTAGACCATTTTGTTTGTTAAAGGTTGCAACACACCTTCTCAGCTGTTCCCCCATGTGACAGGCCTCGAAACTTAACTTCTTTCAAAACTTAGGCTCAGAACTTAACTTTCGGTAATATTTCGAGGACTTTACTGTCCGGACAACCCCTGCTTTGTTCCACCGATCCCATAGCTAGCAAGAATCAGTCACAGATGAGGAAAAGCGCAGGTGGCACAGAGCTCCAAAGGTTACATGCTTCTGCCAGCTGCCCTTGAATCCAAACAACCATCCTATCCCTCCTATCCAACAGCTGAACCAGCACTCAGACGACCATCACGAGGACAGGGTGTGTTCTTCTAGCGGTCCTCGTTCATTCGTTCGTATCGGATAGGCTGACAGCAGCCGCCGCCATCTGCAGTAATGCGCGGTTAGATATCTACTAAACACCAACACTCTGAACGTTCGAACTACGAGGATTTATGCCTTCGTCCAATCTAACGACAAAAAAAAATACGATATACAAACGAAATTATGCTATGTGACATCACTGCCCGGCTATAGCCGTCAGTCTATTCGCATTAAAGCTTTGGACTTTGTCGAAAGGGTGAAGCTATTTGCAGCGGAGTCTTGATACCGCACGCACTGATCGGCCGGTTCGATTGCGCCCAATAGATAACCTGGGTAGCTCTCACCGTTTCTCGTTGTTATAGCTGGCCCTTTAGCATACCCCGCCAATGGTGGCAAAGGCGGCGCTAGTCTGGGCAAAGCATAGTCGTTTACATGGTGGCGGCGACGGCGGCTACCGCTGCTTGTCTCGTAGATACAACGCTACAGGTACGCATCACGGCCGCTCCGGATTTTTTACAGCGGATACTACCGATAGGAGCTGCGAAGGACCGCAGGTTGGGACTGTAGCTATCCTTCGAGCTGCCAATGCTGCTGCTGCTGGTTTTTGTTGATATAGGTGAACGAGATGTACCGACAACGGCACAAGGATCCGGAAGGACCTGAGGCCCAGATACGCAGACAAGACTTTGGTGGCAAGCCAGCAAAGGCACTCGAGCTGCGCTGCTGTGGTTGCTGTTACGTCAATGTGCTTAACAATCAAGGGTGGTAAACTGGCTCCTGGATGGACGGACGGCCGGTGGAAGGTGCTCGCCAGCCGATCATTTGGTAGCGAGCAGATACCACCTGAGACTGTTCGGACCGCTTATGATGTTACGTCTTGCCGATGTGACGTTGTCTGGCAGCGTGCGAAGGGCGAGAAACAGCTATCCCGAACAACATTGAATAGGGGCTTTACGATATATTACAGTTCACTGTATGCATATATGAATGCGTGTGTACACATGTGTGTGTGTATATGTGACCATATGCTTGTGTGTGTGTGTGTGTCGTGTGCATTTGACCGCCGAACAACATGGCCACACAGGGCTAACGAAACGGCCACAAACGAATGGCACATCCGCCAACAAACGGGGTTTATCTAGCTATCGGCGGCTGCACCCGCGTCATAACAACAAGGAAATTAATTGTTTTTGTTGTCGATGAAATCGTGACTCGTGTAGACCAATACAGGCAAGAGCGACAACAGCAGCATCATGAACAGCGGCCCCCACAATCAAGTATCGATAACATGAGCAGATATACACTATACGGGACTAGCAGTCATGTGCTTGCTATCAGCAAGCGTTCGTTGTGGCTGTGGTCACTACCGCGGCTGCTGCTGCTTCTGCTCGTGGAGAGGTCATTGTGCGTCATGCAGAGCCAATATGTGGACACGATTGAACTAGGTCGGCAGTACATGTGCCAACACATTACGACCGATGACGTATTCTGTAAGGATTTACATAAATTCACCGTAATTAACTGCACTGTGGGCATACGCTTCTCATGGTTGAACCCCAAAGTGAATCGTATGTTCGAAGGAGATGACGTACGGATTGAAATGAATTTATGCGCCGATATTCGTATCAGTGTAGGCGTGCATTCGTATTTGCATTAAACGGCGATCAGTTGTGTCTGCTAATTACGTTGCGATTATATTTCGAATGTGAATTAAAACATCCGTTCATACAACGAGTTACAATCTATCGATTTAAATAAAAGCCTTCACCACTTAGAATTTGAGGTCGGACACGTTGAGGAAAATGAAAGTGCCACGGGTCCTACTGGAGGAACGGTTTGAAATATTATAGCGTTTACAATTAGTGGTTGGACACTCGCTATCACTGGACCACTGGCGACCATCGTTTCCAGACATAATGTACCCAATAAGCCATTAATCACCATTGCTTGATTGCCTGTAGATGACTTCCTGGTGATCTTCGATGTGAGCGGGTTCAATTGAAGCAACGGATAACAAAGCAGATGAAGTGCGATGATGTTTGCGGATGGTGACCGCAAAAAAATGACACATTTAGCTTTTGTGTTTCCCGCAAAGCGTGGACAAGCGGAAGTGCTCCCACAGCTTGACGAGTACGGCAGATATTTTCCAGAGCAAAATTCTGAACAATCAATGAATAGAAATTAGATACAAATCGAAAGTCAGATAGTACAGATCATCGATCCCGTTCCATGGCTGTTCAGCTTGCTAAAACGCTATATAATGCTTGTCTGATCTCAATACCTATTCTGAGCTCGTGTCCCCCCTTTTTCTAAACGATACATCCGTCTGTTCCGTTTGCTTGTTGCGCTTTTCTTTTTCAACTTGAGCATTACTGCACGCCGGGGTTATATTGGTGCCCTTATAATTGGTGCCCTCTTTCTATCTATATAGATTCGACTCAAGTCCCCTATGGGGGTATCACCTATTCAAATAGTCGACAGTCCGAATTCTCCTTTCGAAAACTTTGTAGCACACCTATATAAGGCCGTTCGGAGCTATCTGGTACATTGATAATAACGCTGATAACCTTTACACCAAACGTTGTGGCCAGGTAAAATTTGACACAGTTTATATAATACTCAAGTGTCTTTTGCTCACATACAGGTCAGCCCTGGCTCAGTTTCTTAGAACGGACTTGAATTCGAGCGCTGTGGCACATCGTTCGGTGCCCAAAATCCGTTTTGGACTCGAGCCTCTTTGTCGGCCTGCTGTAGAATTCATGTTGGCCACATGTTGAAGTCATAACGAATCATTGAAAATTACGAAAAAAACATGCGGAGTGGGTCCCCCATCGTATTAACTCCGGCGCAGATAGAGACACGTGTGGCATAACTACCTGCGATCTAAGTGCAATCTAAAAGACTAGGAATACTGGTCGAACGCTCACCCGTTGTGATCGACAAGTCTTGGGCGAATTTATATCGGTGGCCTGCGGGGGAAAAAGGTGAGAAAATGGCTTCGAACGGACGAAAAACCATCCCCAGTGACCGGCAGAATAGATTTGGTCACAAAATGATGATTATATTCGCTATGGACGCTAACGGCATTTATTATTTTTGGTTATTGAGTCAAGGACATCAATGCAATCCGATATCTCGAGTTCTTGAGAAGATCCATGGACAAGGATTTAAGCCCTTGTCATTATGCTTGTTCTCATTCATTCTTGAAATTGGGGCAATTGGTGGTGTAGGCTATGCAGTATGCAATCTTCAGTGTTTGCTTCAGGAAGCTATCGTCAGCGAAATTATTATGGGTATGTTAACGCAAATGAAAAGTATACGGTCGTTCAGAAGTTCTCAGAGCGCTGGCTCCGCTGCGCAAATAATAACGAACAGGACCTCTGATCTATGGCTAGAAAAATTCATAGTTCTAGCAGCATAGATGTCTGTTACCAGTATTTTTTTTCGATGAACAAAATAATTGATGAGCGATCTAATCTTGACCAGCCACTGCTTGTCTAATCGAATCGAACCTATTGGCTGCATTTGGATTGACTCTTATGATTTCATTTTGCGTACGTCATCGTCGGAACAAGCGAACTCTGTCATATCTTATTTGTTACTAAAAACCTTATCGATAATAGGTAGCGCCATTATTTTAAGAACCAACATATCTGGCACCCGGCACCGAAGTAGCTGTGTCTCACCCTGTCAAAGAGGTCGCAAGTCTTCATCGAGGCACGAGAATAACGAACTCACCCATAACTACCATCGTTTCTATTGTAACGGTGACAAATTTTGACCAACTATAATTGTCTTTTCTCCCATGCATAATTAGCCGCACTTGATCAAGCTCCGTCATAAACGCATTTCCGCACAACACGTGTTATAAATAACGGTAGTCTGTAACTATTCACACGTGATCCAATTTGGCTAGCAGCCGATTGTGAGGGATAAAATTCTCACCTGAAATGTTTAACCCCTCAAAACTACCTCTGGTAACAATTATATTCTGGGTCCACAACGGTGCACGCGCCAACACTAGAATAGTTCTTTCGTCGATGACATCTATATACATGCATTATCTCTGTGAAAAATGGGATGCGGTGGCAGCGATTACTGTTAAAGTTATCGTCGTGTTTTTTCGCGGCAACACGGGCCTTCGTCGTACTGTCAAATCGCATTGCGTTGCTTATGTTGATCAAGTGTAACAATGCCGTTCGTACAAAAATTTCACAGTGACCTTAATTGCACTCAATTCAATAGTAATGAAGATTGGTCTTGCCTGATGTGTTCATTTCTTCCGTCACTATTCAATGATTTAAGATGGTTTGATATTGTCGTCGTAACCACATAAGAAAAAAGAATCTCGTCGTTCCACATAAGCAGGTGATTGATATTTTCGGCTAATGCCTTGTGAATGATTAGAAATCATTTTGTGATTTTCGTACAAATGAGGTCAGAAAAATCGTCAAACATGCTACTGTTTTGTCTGCACTCCTTGGGATCAGCAGAGTTTTCAGATTATCATCAATGTCTTGCGGTATACGGCTGTGATGGCCAACGGGGACATCCACGTTCAAATTTCAAGAGAAACCTACTTCGCATCTATTTTCAGGGGTAACTCCATAATCAAAGGTTTTATCGGGTGCCAGATTACCGATGCACACAACTCATTATAGGAAGATAACATCTGAGTTGTATAATATTTCGTAGGCAGATGGGGAATCTAAATTCATTAATTCAATCAATGTGCGGTTTATTTACGAAACTTACAATATACATACGTTCCTGTTCTCGTCTTCAAATATATGTTAAAAGCACAATAATATAAATGTAGCCCATAGCCCCGAGAGATTAAAGGCTCGTAGTGTCTAGCAACATATCAAACAACTTTGTTGTATATCTGATTCGACGTGCTAACTAAAGCTCAAAGTTCCGGAAAAATGAACTTCCACATTGTTGGCTACATTTATCTTGCTTAGTTTCGTGTCTTCTTCTTTTGAATCTCGTTTGTACCCTCAAGGAGAGCTTCGTTATCGTAGGTGCTTAACACCTTATTTGTGAGGGAGAAACAGAGACCTATATGTTCCGACGACCGCGTGGCCACGTCGTTGACAGCACTTGGTAGAGCCTGGTGGTCACCGTGGTTTTGGACCGTTCATCAGTTCATCTTCGACAAGGTTAGACTTTACACCACGCAAGCTCGAAGTGCCGTGCTGGCCAAAACCAGTGAAGGAAAATTCCCCTCTTTATTACGAGCAGAATAAAATCATGTCACAACGAGAGACTGTGCTCATTTTTCGGCTATGGAATTGAATCCGTTTTTTGCTTCGAGCTTGCTATATCGAGCCCGGTGGTGTGGCGCCCCTGACCAGCAACCGGAGAACACACGAATGGTGCGAAGTCCTCACCGTTGCACATTTACCTTTAAAGGGATCCCCACGGATATTTTTGGGCATGACCGCATAACAACACGGAAGAAATACCGAATGTTAACTATGGACGTTCAATGTTTAACGCTGAAAGTCAGCCCGGAACCGGTCGAATTGATTGAAAAGGAGACCTCATGAAACGGTCGGGGCTCGCCAGGAAGAGCGATCCGCAATTGGTAAATTTGAAGATTATTGATCGATTCAACGTTTGTCGCACAACACACAGAAGGTGTGCTCAATGATACGCGACTTGCCACCGCGCGAATCCGGATATATCGGTAATTATCTAGTTGCTTTCAATGTTACGGGCCATTTATACAATGTCGACGCCAGCTCTTTTCTAGTGAAATTTCGATGCAAAACCATCATTCATTCTGTCTCAGAATCCACGTTGACTCACGTCGATTATTTAATTTTAGTATTATGTTGCCCGGACGTACCCCAAGTTCAGCTCGTATCAATTTCACTCTGCAGGTAAAAAAAAAAAGAAATGAACGGCACCTTACAATGGTAATGGGCGATCGATTGCCTTTAATTGTCACTTCCCGTACAGGGTGGCTTCTTTCGTTTTACTCTTCTTCGTTGCAGAATGGTTTTCATTTGTTTACATTAGTCAAATGCAAAGCGTGTGGGGTCCCAGCAAACGGGGCTCGCCTCCAAGCGTTTTGTTAGCGGAAGTAAATTGATCGTTGCGTATTGAAGCGGCGTTCATACACGTACACTATGCAAACTAAAACATGTTTCTTTTTTCTATCATCTATCCCTCCCTCTCTCTCTGTCTATATATATATATATATATATATATATATATATATATACTTTATATGACACTAGGATCTAGTGTCCATTACGTGGCGACAGTGACGCGAGTGGCCTTATCGATAGATCGCGCATCATTATGCGACAAAATGGTCTAATCTTCAACATCATCGAAAGTGATTGTTCCTTTACTGGTCGTCGTCGTGGGGCAAGCCAGAATTGATGTCACGATTGCTTGACAGGTTTTGCTGCACTAATCACCAACGGTGGCTTCACCCGTGATTAGATCCTCACAATAACGACCACTAGCTTGACGACGCATGCCATTTTCAGATCCAAATTTAGGCACTTTGTGTCTTGTGCGACTTTTTCCTGAACAATTTCATGTCCAGATATCGAGGAAGATATTTAGTTAGCTATTACAGATTGCATAAATCCGACAAGCAAGGAAGACTTGATACACTTGAGCGGTTCTTGCATGTATGCGTATACGGACGGCGTTCAGTTGGCCGGGGGCACTGTGGCTTACACAAAGCTCATGTTGTGCTGGCGTTTTCGCTGGCAGTGCTCATCCAGCTGGGTTGGGTCGGTCGCGGCAGACCCCGGCAAAACGGGACTTCCACTGGATGGATGGCATGGGCGCGAGCCGTCGCCCCAAGAAAGGGATCCCCAGCGCAAAGACGATCCAAGCGCCAGCGATTCGCAGCGGTGCAGACATCTACAGGCGTATAAATAAAGAGGAAATCTGCTATAGTGGCACAAGCAGTCGCATTGAAGTTACCGAAGTGGACAGTTCGATTGTTCGATAGATCGATTCGGCCACACAGAACACCAGTTGAAGATACGCTTCCGTGAACGTCGCAACAAAGTCAAGGTAGGAGAGAATAGCCACCATAGCTAGCGTTAAAGGTCTCTGGAGAGTGGTATTACCAAATATCAATAGAGATTTAAGAAATGATCGACGCTATGTCCACCCGTTATTCATGCATCTCGCGATGAAATTCTGTACCTCATTCAACTCTCGTCTGTTGACGTTGAAGTATGCCCATCTGTGCTCGCAGATAGATTCTGATAGTGTCCATTGATGAGAGCTTGCACATCGTGCTGATGTTGTATCATAGCTTTTTCTTTAGCGTATTTGATGCGAAGTTTCTCGCTCTCAGTGTATAAGGTGCCACACATCCGTCTGCGAAATGCAGATGCTCTGAATGACGCTGGACGTCCCTTGAATTTGCCTAGTGAGATTAGTATGCAACTTTGGCCATTTTGGTGGTGGCTTCTTGCAGCGATCAGATATTTACAGCCTTCTGACTCTATCAAAGTTTTCGATGTTTGACTTTGTGCCTCGCATATTTATCATTTACGCCTCAACGCCGCTGCCAAGGCAATTCGTTCTCCCACGAAACGGATCACGGAAATTTGATTTCAGTGTCAATGCAACTGTTTCTCCGTTCAGCATATGTGGACTTTTGCGGCTGTTTGTCCACTGCAAATTTCAGGGTAGAGACCCTTAGAGACCCTACACCTCTGGCATTTAGCATTCGCGCACCGATCTTTATAGCCCCCCCAAACTAGGCAGCTCAGAAGATCCAAGCAGTGGAACTAAGATACGTAGTTTTTTCTACTTAAGTTCATTTCGAATTTGCGGCATACGCACTGTGAGACTATAGCTCTTCTCGGCCCTAGAAAACAGTCCTCTCTGATATCCAGCACAAAAAGGCAACGATTTCTTGTTTTTTTCTTCTTGTTTTAGCGATCGTGTTTCTTAAAACCTATATATGTATGACGCATTGAGAAGCCATCATGTATCTAGGCGCGCTAGCTGCCCCAATAGACATTCTTCATCACTCGAAGAAATTCAACGGGTCGCCTTACCTGATCAATCTACCCCAACTAGATTCCTTGATCACGCTCATGCGAGACAAATTCGCTTTTACTGAACAGAAAGCTCGCATTTCATTTTCTTTACTTTCAGATGCAGCTTCGCAGCCTCCTTCCCGTGACTATTGTCCTGATGGCTCTATTTGCCGTCCTGGCATCGGGACAGTGGGGTCGACCTCACCGCAGGCCTGGTCACAATAACCACTATCCACGTCCGCATTACCCCCAACGACCTCACCACGGCTACCCCGGCCGCTACCCTGGCTAAGGCCGAAGCTCGAAGGGGAGAAGCCGGAAACCAAATTGGTGTAGGCGATTATGTAACTCGACAACGAGCATCGAAGAAATTCATGAAATTAACGCTACAATGTTGTTGAAGTATTGCCAACTGACGCGAATAGTTGGTGGTTATCAGGGGTGAGCGATTATAATTTAGTTCGGAGGAGAGAGAGAGGTATGAAAGGCAGATTAGGTTAGTCAAACTGAGGCGATACTTAAGCAATTGTTTAAGGTATAAGGAATGTATTGAGTTGAATAAAATCTATACTGAATTGTATTTATTAAAATGCAACTGTACATAACGGAAATATTGCCGCATTCATTTGACGACTACGGTTCGAACTGCTGTTTCATCGTCGATATGAGGTCAATCCTAGGCTTTTAATTTGGTTAGATAATGAAAATTGCCCTCGGGTCAGTTGCCAATTTAAGTTATCTACTTTTTTTTTTTTTTTTTCGAGTTCACCCCCAGCTGTTCCTCTATCTGACAGTTTATAAACCTAAGTTATCTACTTAGGTTTATATACTATTATACATATAAATTACCTAGGTTACGTACACTCTGATGCCGGATTTCTTTGTATTTCGTGTGTGGCGGAAGTGTCACCCGCCATTTTGAGAGGGGAACCTTACAGTAGGAGGAACATTACATCACTCAAAGGAGCAGGTTTACCCAATAAAGTAATTTCTCAAGTTGTGTGACATTCGCGATCTATTTGTGATTGGATTTTTGCGCGAGTGACAAAGACCGACTTACGCTACAGTGCACAAACGAGCTTTGCGCGATTACCGAGTATATTGACTGGGTTTTGTAGTGCTTTTGTTCTTTTTGAAGCTTCGCGGTCGAACATTCCGCCGCTCCAACGTTCCACTGTCGGGTGTGGAACCAGTCCGACTGGCGGGGAGCGTTCTGGCGCGGGTTGTCCAGATATATATACGTTACTTACGCTGAGAATGTAGCAGGCTCTTCGGGTCGGCCGACCCGTGGAACAACGGACACAATTTGCATGTTATTAAATCACTCGGCGCGGCCATGTCGCTCATGTGCCCTTGTGAAACGACCCCATAATCATCATGGACGAGGTCAGGGCCCTGCAGGGGCTATTATACTTTGTAGTCAAGGCTTCCGCAGTTTGTGTCCGCGAGGGAGAAAGATGTAGAGAGCACTTTGAGCCACGAGTCAAGTGGCTGCCAAATTCAAGTATGCGTGTCTGTGTGTTCGCCTAAACATATATCCTTTCTATCTTAGTGTCCTGTGTTCGAAACAAAGTATCCGTGTCATGCGCTGGTCTAAACGTACACGAGGCGTTCACGGGCACCCATTTTCCGTGTGTCTATGGGCTCGTAGTTTAGAACCTATGTGTTGTTGTAACTATATTTGAAATACAACAAAATCGGCCTTCGATAGAACTACGAATGGGTTTTACCGAGGTGAGTGACAGTTCGACAAGTGCCATGCCAGCAATGGTTAGGTTTGTCGGGAGTGGGACTCGCGCACGCACTTTCAAGAGGTGGCGAATTGAATCACTATCTAACACGTCTTGATTTTTTTAAATAAATTCAGCTGCTTTTATATATGCTAGCCACGCGGTAACATGGTATTTAAATTGGAATACTTTGGACTAAACATATATTTTTGTAAAATAGAGATAGCCCACAGCTAGATTCAAGCAGTTCATAATTTTCGACCATGTGAATTATAGTCAATATATGTAGCTATTAATTAAATTTCTGAAAGAATCTTTCATTTGTTTTTGTCTGCCCTGCTTTGCCCTCCTCGCGAATAAGGGATATTCCGTCCTCATATAGTTTAATTCAGACTGACACAGTTACAGATGGAGTTTCTTTTAAGGACGTTTAAATGTCATTATGAGAAAAAGGCGAATTAACGCCTCTTGCTTTTGCAAAATATTTAAAGAATGACCATGCTGTTGCCATATTGGAAGCAGCTGAGGGAGTTGGACTTTAAGTGATATATTTTTATGTAGTGGTGCAGCAGAAAGCTCAGTAGAAAGAAAGTAAAAAGAAAAATTCTACAATAGATAATTATACAATAAATAAATTATTAATAAATTTTCCAATACAATGTATTCAACGGGAATCGTAGGTTAAGCGAGCAAGGTGATTTTGCTGCAAAACCTTGTTCACTAGCAAACTCCCAAGCGGAATCCTATGATCATTCATCTTAAGGCCCGCTTCTACCTGCTTAAAACGATATGCATCTTATGTTGCTCCATTGTTTCTTGTGCGTATGCGTGTACCATAGGGAACCCGATCAACAGAGGAGGCATGTGGCTCCTTGACAAATATAATTAAAGAGGAGTTCGCCGTAGCGTGTAGACGCATGTTTGCTAAACAGTCACAACCTGTAATCAAATGATGGCAGCATGTAAATGAATGATAGCTGTCAATGTAAAACAGTTTCAAGGGATTTCATGGAATGAACCCATATTTGAGACAACCAAAAGAAGAATTGAAATGAATCCATTTTTAGCAAGGTTATGTTGTTTATACTCATCTAAAAATTACACGAAAGTGCTATATACGGGCTCGACCCAATTAACAACACGCGGTGTGTGCTCAAGCAGAAACGAAAGTAGCAAATAGTCTTTGCTGTCGTAATTACGAGTCACTCATTAACTAACTAACTTGTGCCGAATCAGATGGGTCTCTTCGCGCCTTCTGCGCTTGATATGAATAAAACGCTAACTGATTTACTCACCAATGAACTTTATTGATTAGCGTCACATATATACATACACTTGTGTTATGCAAACATGCATAATAATGTTATGCATGTGCACAAAACACAATTAAATTATGAAATTATAATGTATGGTGTGCTCTGTCAAGGTACTACCGTGGATTTGTGGTTGTACGGACGGGGGAGCGTAATACAAGATACGTATTCAGCATAAAGTGAGAATCCTTAAGAGCTCGGTGAATGTGATAGCAGGTATATCCAATCCACCATTTCTATGGCATATGTATTATCTGTAGGAGCCATCTCTATCATTGTTTTGTCAACTGACAGTCTACTAACAACAGTTCGGGGCTTGCGTATCGGCTAGTTAATATAACGGCAGAGCTTTCCCAAGTCATTCGAAATGCATGTGACTCATCAGTGGCTGAAAGTCGAAAGTTTATGGAAACGCATGACGCGTATACATGCTGAACGTTTCGTACTAACGACACGAGTGTGCGACTTACAACCCGCACTAAACACGCTTAGCCCTCCTCCCCCAGATGGCTCGCAAAGCTTGTCGCAAATGTCTATCTGACCGCAATCCTGTAAAGCTTGACCTGTCCCTACCAGAAGGCTGCGACAAGTCGTATATACACTGGATTGACCCAAAAATAATGTGACACATATACATTTCAATATCGGCTAAACTCAGTAAGTTAAAACAAAGATTTTTCTAGTGTGAGCTAGAGGTATACCATTATTTTATTTATACACTGGTCCCAGAGTTCTGGCAGCCCTCTAACGGCTAGGTATGCACCGTTTCTATTATCATTTATATCTTCATTATTTAAGGCCGTTCGGAGTAAATCGATGTTTGCATACCTTCTGCCACCTATTCTCTCCTCTTTTTCCGGTCCCCTATACCGGCTGAATTTTGTCTCGTTCACTGCAACGGTATGTTCCAAGCGACTCTTTTGCTGCCTATATATATCTCCAAATTATCTCGCGAACACTCGTCACGCATTTTCAGTTGGCCAGGATCGAGTTAAAAAGGGACCCATTTTACACTTTTTTTCTGCATCCTAAGATTATTTTTAATAATTCGACGACATGTTTCACGGGGCATGCAAATTTCAGCCGACAAAGTCGTCAATGAGCCAGCTCTAGTTTGCCCAAAAGCTTTTTCGATTATCTCGATCCGTTCATGGAATCGAGATTCGGGAAGGGATGGGCGCTCTCGATGTTCATTAATGTCCCAGTGGCCTTACCTAAACTGCGCACAACCACGGCACACCTGTGTTCGGCTCAGGGCATTATAGCCTTGCACACAAACCAACCTTCGATGAATTTCAACTGGACATTTCTTCTCTTGAAACATAAACCTGACACTTTCCTTCTGAGAATGCAAGTCTGAGTGACCTGCTCCGCCGGTTGCCATTTCGAACGCCCAACGAAAGCCGAATGCTAGCGGCTTTCGGGCCGCCTGCTTGCTAATTGTTGTGTCTCACTACACGCCAAGTTTGAATTCAAACCGGCCAATAATAAGAATTCGGCGCAAGACAATACGAGTCTCATTATTCTATATGGGTCAACCTAATATATATATATATGATATGATATAATTTATTTACTATTTTCGAGACGGAGAACACCCGATATCGTGAAAATACTTTTACTTCTTTTTATTGGTTTTCTTTTTGAAGATATCATTAATCAACGTGCCATCAACGCTGCGATACGGTCACAGCGGAAAAATACACGGACTAATTAGAAACAACGACAACCTTCACGAACGGCCTATGTTTTATGCTTATACTTTAATTCACGATTTATTTTGATCATTATGTTGTGACAATATCACAGTATAAGTTATATCGCGGTTATATATACACAGTTGAGAATAAATAATCTATACGGATATAACGTCCGCACAAAGTGAGTCCAAATGAGTGAAAATACTCTATGAAACTGGCAGCACCAGTTTCACCAGCTTCTGTCAGAGATTTTGTAATACACGCTGAAAATCTCATAAGTTTTGTGAACACGTCACTCCCTATGGCATCCGTTCAAGACTGCCCGCAAAATACATAACTCGATTTAAGCTTTTGAAACGGAATACTGCAAGAGATTCAAACAATTTGTGTCTTCTGTCAAATATAGTCAAAATGCCAAAAAAGTAGGCAATGCGAAGGATAAATAAGATTGATTACGATTTCACAATGGTGCCAGGTGGGTCAACCATCGCGTTTAGTCGTTGAAATTGCTGTGGCTGTTGCTGCTGCTGCTGCTGCTGGAGCCGTAGCTGTAGCTGTGGCGGATAGGGTCCCATTGGCGCATTAAAAGGATTTGTCCTCCGGATGACCTTGCGAACTATTCGGCTTCGCGTGACACGATTGGGGGGACTCTGTAAGAGTTGTTGCAACGGTCGTTAGAGGCATGTGGACAGCACGACGTAATTATGCTGTCAACGCGTACGCTATAGCCTGATGGGGATATTGACTCGTTGTTTAACTGGCGTCGAATGTCATCTCTGCCCGATCGATAGACTATTAAACATAGCGTCGTATGTAGAGGAACATAATATTTGTTATTATGGCGCTTTCGTCGCTTAGTCACCGGTATGTCGTGGAGGTAATTTTCGAGTTTGGTGTCCACCATGTAAACACATACCCGCCGTCCGCCTGTCTAGATATAATATATATATATATATATATATATGTATATACTATTCGAATTTTATACATGAAATTTGCATATTGCTGATCCACATCTAGCATCTACTCTTCCTGTTCGTTGGAGTTTCTAAACTTCAAACGACTGCCGCCACAGTGGGTTTCTTCGCAACATATCGAATAGCTGTAAGGTATTTCATCTAGAATGTGTACGCTGAAAATCTCTTTTTTTTTGGCTACACGTGTTCCCGGCAAGGTCGCTGAGTTTGCACTGGAGTGATTGTAACTTATGGTGCTGGCTTGCGGCCACTATTCAGCTGAAACTGATATATGACGCTTGTTTGTTATAATACTCGGCCAGGGAATGAGTACGAGCGGGAATCAGTTATGGGTTGGAGCGTCCCCAGAGATCGATTGAAGCCACTCGTGGTCGCGAATGGACCCCCAACCATCTGCTAGTTAGGCTTGGCGTTTCGATCGGGCATAGATAATGCACGTTTGGTAGCGGCAGCTTCCGACGCGAATAGCACCTGTATATCGCGATTCATCGGGTCAAACGTGGGGATCGAGCTACGCCGCGACAGGAGCACGTCGACGTCTTGAACGGGTGTCGCCGTTTGTCGATGTTGGGCCTGGTCGATAGCTTGAGGCGGTACAACAGCTGGCAGCTCGACCACAACTCCGTGTCGTGGCGACGGATCTTTCAGGACATCAGGTGCAATTGTTTGCCCGTTAATGTGGTCGATCATCGTTAGGTTGCTGAATTAGACAGAGCAGGAAAAGGAGTACGACAGAATGTGGTTGAAATGAGGTTACGGATATGAGTGCGCAAACAATACCGGGGGCTATGAGTGTCATAGGGGATGCATAATGGCGGATATGGGTATGAGTGTAACGAAATATATTCAATGTCAAGCATTCGCAGCGAGAAGGGAAGTATGACAGGGCTTCTGGTTGATTCTTCGGCAAAGATTCGATTTTGCAATAGCGGTGTGCCGCGCAGTGGCGCAATGTTAGCTGCATGTTCATGATGAGTTGAACCGGACGAGTATTAGTGGATAGCCTGATAGATTAGCATGACAATTAGTGAAGTATGGCGGTATCGGAGCAATAACTGTGTTAACAAAAATCACATAATAGATGAAGAGGCTAAAAATCTGATGGGCAGATAAGGCGTGCATGGTGGAACATGAAGGGGGGCGGGGGGCATTCTGTTATCGAACAGGTATTAGTAGGTATGGCAAGGTGACGCACGCGCGAAGCATGATAACGCGAATGAAGGATTCTGGCCTCGGGCCTTTCGTCTAGGTGCAGGACAAGTTCCTTTGTCAGCCTTATGGACAAATCGGCGGGAGACGGCGGAGCCTGCACCATTATTAGCTAGCTGTGGCTAGTTATCACCGTGTGCGTGTACTCGCCGACCACTAACTGGTCAACATCTTGGTCAATCCCATAATGATGTTAGGTCCATTTGAAATAGAAGTCGTAGCAGGGCAGGTAAGCGAGCGAAGGGGATATTACTACGGTAACTGGCATAGGTACAGACGATTCAGCTTCGGGATATCCTTGAATGAAGTCATTGGTTCGCGGAGCTGACGGACAGTGGTTTTTTTTTCGAAATGTGTTGAGATTTCAATGTCAAACTAATGACTGTCAAATAATGTAGAATGCCATTCGGCATGAATGCAATCATTGTCGCAGCTCACCCTAAGCTTAACCAGATCGCACGTACCGTGCGTTGGAAGGCCCGCCGGCAGGCTTACTGGCTAAGCAAGATTATTTTAAAATTTAAATACCAGCTTCGGCATGTTGATGCGGTACCGCCCGCGGCAAACGACTTGTTCGACGGACGGCAGAACAACAAGCACGTTTGCTAAAACTTCAATACAATACGCAGGCGATTTTCATTGTTTTTGGCTAATGCGTATAATTAAAAGCATTTATTTTCGATTAGCTAGACAGTTTTGGCTTATTGATATTATTGCAGTTCCCCTGATGCTCGCGAACGATGAATGATATATTAATTTTAAATCTACTACAAGCTTCGTCGCGTCGCCGCGTTAAAACTGAACTAGACTGGCTGGACTTCAACGAGCTACCAATGACCCCAAGAGGGCGCAAACACCTATCGGACTCGCTGAATGAAACAGGTCGACTGGTGTTCATAGGTAGTACTATGTGCGAAGCTTTACAACGATGCAGAATGCGTTGTCACACACAGGCACGGGGGAACAGAGTGTATGTTGTTTGCCTATCACGTTGTGGGTCCTTGTTTCGATTGGAGGATCTGATTCTTGTTATCTCACTTTATAAAGAACGTATTGGATACGGCGAAGGTGGCGGAGAAGAAGCTTGGCTTCCAGTACGGTCTCGGTGTGCCGTGCAGTCCTCGCCACTGTATTTACCGTATATATATATATATATATATATATATATATATATATATATATATATATATATCTGTGCATTGGGTACATATTCAAGATGGGTACTCCGATGGCCTCGGGGGCTATTTCAAGGGTATGTACAGACACTAAAGGAGCGTGAAGGGCACTCATGAATGGCTGGCGTTTGCACCGACACTAACCGCCGCTAATATAGTTACACCGTTACTTAGTCGAACTGTGTCGAAGTATATATATATATGTAAACTATTTTCGACACTAGCCACATTACGATAGGCAATCAAACAACAAAAATAGTCACAACAAAACGAACGTCGATTTCGTCTCCGGCGACTTACCTTGGCGCTGCGATCTTAGCCGTCACGACGGCGTCGTGTATATCCCGCGGCAGAGCGGTGCTCACATGGGCATACCTGCTGAGTGGGCTCCGCTTTTCGCAGTGATCCGTCCGCAGACCGATGCATGCAGCATAGGCGAGAGCGTGCGGTATATACGTGTTATCGTGAGTTCCCGTGAACAGATGGGCCCAGGGTCCTTTAGCGTAGACGGCCACATCCTCGCCGCCGTGAACGCCCTTTTTCGTGTGTATCATAGCAGGCTGGAGGAACTGGTTCACCAACGCTATGAATACCCAAGGAAAAAGGGAGAAAAAGGGAGCGAGAGAGAAAGAAAGAGAGAGAGATCATTGTCATTGTGATTATCAGAGAATCCTATGGACGGATCAAATAATGCTGTGCTGTCATACGATGTCGTAACGAACGAAAGGAGCGCTCTGAATGCACAACGGCACTCCTTCTACAAGTTGAGCTCCCCCAACTGACGCAATGATGCGCGAGCTGCGAAGCTCCTTATGATCCTAATGAGAGACAGGCAACGATACTTACTAAATCTGTCCTCATCTTCCGCGTTGAGATTCGATCCCGGACCGGTGGCGTAGCTCAGCGTGCTGTAGGGCTTCTTGTTTAGATCTCTTCCGGCATGGCCTAAGTATAGACACCCATCCCGTATGGGACCGACGACAAGATGCGTGTAGTAGAGCGGAGATTAGATTTGAGTGAAAACTGAGCTGAATGGAAGTGCTGTTTCATTATGTATGGCGGCACTAAGTGCGCTTTCCGTTATATTCCAGTTACCTTCGACTAAGCAAATCGTTTGCTTAAATGGGTACTATTGTTTCAAACCCTCTCGAAAAAGAGAGGGTTTGAAGCAATAGTAGTTATATATATATATATATATATATATAAAGAGCGAGAGAGATAGGAGCCGGCCGCTGTGGGCATCCATTTTAAGTACGTAGTTTCGCCCAGAATAACTAGCATATCGCCAAGCATAATAGCTCGTACAGTATACCCACCCGCCCATGCAGAAGATTCAGGCACACACGCCCTCACAAAAACACGCATATATATATATATATATATATCGTGTAACCGTTGCCTTGACGATCGATTCGAATAAAGGTATTCATTTCAAACAAGTTGCTCTAGCTTCGTTTCGAAATTTAACTTAACGGCGAGGTGTGGATAGTTAAAGGCGGTCGAATTCGTCTTCGAATACAGCTGGTATTACGCTCTATTCTGACCGAGGAAAGTCACTATGCAAATTTAACGACAGGGAACAAGCTCGGCGGTCCGGAGGTAACTCATTTCGAACCTCAAGGCATTAGCATACGTAACCATGAATGAAATCGCGTTGAAATTCCACTGCTCAAAGACGATCTGGAAAGCTCACTGGAGGCGTATCTGATACTGTAGTGTTCAGTATCCATCTATTTAATACTAGCAGAAATTGATAGTGGTCTGCGTATCTGAATGAGTCTTACCCCTCGCCCCCTCGGCCCCTGGGTGAAATGTGCAGATTTCAGGTACGCTTCTTGTATGAGTCTAGCAGGCGAATAACGCAAAGGTGATCTCATGAAATTGCTGTTCGAAAACGAACCGGAAAGCGAGCCGTTCGGTTCGAGCTGAGGTAGAACGAAGCTGCCCTGTAGAAGCGGGCGCCTTTGTTATATTGGTCTAATGTTAATTCTAGATGGCGTCTCAGTATCGGCGGCCACTTACCGCTCTGGAAGAGCGGTAAGGTTCCTGCTCTGTAGTGAGCATTGGCAGGAACAATCGTCCACTGGATTGGGGACAACACCATAACGAAATTTCGTTGAAGGGATCTCGTCAGACCCCAAGAGCTCGGGGGTGGGAGCACGCCGGTTCAGTGCGGCCTTTGTGAGCCCCACACAATTGTGTTGGCATGAACCGTCCAACACGTATGTGCATCATGTATATCCGTAGGCCTCAAAAAAAAACGATGCCAAGAGCTGCTTTGTTTGCGTGTCCAGAATTATAATATGTTGAGGATAAAAATAGTTCTCGAAATCGTCTCTTTCCTTCGACAGCTCGTTGAGCATTGGCAATACGTAGAATACATTTCGGCGGGTATGCCCTGTACTGCTGATAAATTCACACATGTCTGATGTCCCCCCCGTCCCCCGCCATAATTTGATACTCTTAATATGCGTGTTCTTGCCGTCGTTGGTCCCTAACATCTCGATTGACTAATCTACGAACAGGCCGGGTGGCGCAAACAAATCTTCCGTTCAGTATGCTATTCCCTATTAATTATGTATGAATCATTATGCACACTAAGTATGTCGCGGTAACAGCTGCAAGTCCGAGTGGACACGGTGGTAAGCGAAGCCGTAGTCTTTTTGCGAGCGTCACAACGGCTGAACGAGTTGAGCCACGTTGTCCAGCACGGACTCGACCCCATCGGCGAGTGCAGGTAGCGTTCCTGGTTTCGCTCACATATCTCTCGTATCGAATCGTCTATCGCCCATTCGAGTGTGTGGCCAGCCACGTGACCGGCGCTAGTATGTGCGCCTGACTCGGCCAAATATGAGACATATATGTTCGCGGTCTCCATTAGCTGCTAGGTTTAGTGAGTTTACCGAGAATATCATTTCCTCGAGGAGCGTATCCGTTGAGGGTGAACGCATGCGAATGGTCAGCAGTGACGATAGTAAGAGTTTCCTCTTCCGAGGTCATGGAAGCGGCTGCTTCGATTGCCTTGTCGAATTGATACACCTGAAACAGGGAAGGACGCGAAGAGACGGATTTACCACGGAACCATCGTTCGAGAGGACACGAGGTCAGCTGGTGGAAACAGTGAAATGATGTCTATGATCTGAGCAAGGTGTGTACATCGCAATGACATTGTGAGGTTGAGCATTGACATCTGTTGGTAGGCTCAATCAGCTCCTTTCTCTGGGACCATAAATTCACTCACAAACCGGTGTCAGGACACGGTCCTAGTGTCACCGTACGAATGCCTATATATATATATATATAGATATAACACCCAGCTAATTAGTTGCAATCACACCATAGCAGTCATTGGAGAGGCAGAACTAAAGGCCAGATATGCATCTGAGCCAAGCGGGGAAATGGATTGTTTCACAGATCAGTACCTCCTCAAGTGAGTATCCGGGCAGATTTTCATGATGCGCGGTGTCAATACGGGCTCCCTCCACAAACAACACATAACCTGTCAGGTATCAGACGAGCAGAAAGAGAGACACAGGGTATTGATAGAGCTTTGTTTCAATTTGATGTAATCAATTGGTTCAGCCACTTCCGAAGGGGCTTTTACGCATGCGAAATGCGATTTTCTATAATATAGCTTTCACGCCAATGGAGAAAACTTCAATACGATGCTTAGTGTATATTTTTATTGCAGTTTACTATTATGTCACGTTGCAAATAGACGCAAACTAGTTTGTTGTTAGTATAAATTAATTAAGATAAATTTACTAACAACATGATAAAAAAACAAATATATTATTAAACTTTCGTCTGATATTAGGAGAAAGCTTATCGTCCACTATAAGAGAACCGCGTGGTAAGGCGATGAACACTACATCCATCCGTCTTAACTCTACGTCGTCTAGGAACAGATCCTGCTACAAGTTAATCCTGTTATGTATTCCATTTAATACTCCACTGTGATTAACTGAACGATGTATATTGTGGCCAGAATGTGGCGGGCGTCGTATTCGGCTACATATCCCCAGTACAAAGTCAGATATAGATTGTTTTGGTGACATCTTGAAATCTCGTATTATATTAAGGTAAAATAGTCATTGGGCATTGCAATACCATATCTACCGCAGCTTGGTCGAAATTCAGCAATGCCAAATGACCAACGTTTTTTTTTCGTGTGTCGATAATTCAATGGTGTTCTGTCAACGGTAAAGTGTTGCTTCGTACACTGATTCATTTTCATAATGAATATCGATATTGCCGAACTTACACCAACTGCTATCGTCATGGAATACAATGGAGCTGGACGTTCCTACGTACCGGAGGGGGACTGGCTTAACTTGTTGATGGCGACCCTCGTCATTTCCTCAAGCGTTGGCTGGTCCTTTCCAGGAACCTCTTCCCCATTTCGTTGGGCCAGAATCTTGTCCATCGAATAGGCCATCGAGTCCGTTGCGAAGAGTCCTGATGACAAACGAAGGGTTACATTTCTACTCAGAGTTGACTCCCCCCCGCCCCCCGCTGATTGTCACACAACTGACGCTATTTAAATCCGGCGAGCTGATGTGTGATAATGATTTTGGTTTAGTTTTTCCGTGGCTAAATTCAGAGGAAACGAAGGATTTCAGCGTTTGTTTCGTTTGTTTACAGGATTCATTCAATGTAAATCGATCGGAGATGCATTCGATCAGTAGAAATGGTTGACACAATCAGATATCCGTCGACGTTTTCTCTCTCTAAACTGTAAATCAATGTCTGTGAATGAGAATATTTAAGAAGCCCCCGCAATTTGATTTTAATTGAATTCATTGAACGCGTTTTCGATCTCGTGTTGTGAAGTTGCTAGTATTTCAGCTAATGCTATTTATAATTAAGTTAATGCAACGTCATCACAGACTAAAGGAAATTTTCTGAGAACTAAAGGAAGTTTCTATAATAAGCAATCCCTATGAGCCTATTGGCAACAACTCATTGGGCTGTATTTCACGCCTGATTTTACTGTCAAACACCATCACGAGCATGAGGTCAATGTGCCTTTCGTTGCAGCTTCTGCTCTAAGATAAAAGCCACAGCCACAGCACTTCGGTGTCATCATTCACCGACTCGCTCTCTCGCTCCGTCGCGGAGGTCATCCACTGAGTGAAACTGCGACCTCGGCAGTAGTAACCCGCCTCTCCAAGCAATCGATCCGTCCTCTGTCAGTTCTGCTTAATTGGACACTTTGTCACAAATGACCGCACATAGCCGTTTGCATGCATACAACACGCGCGTGGAGGCGGCGTAGCGTCCTCTCGTCCTGATGTGTGGCGTATCTCGTATAATTTCACGTAACTTCAAGAGCGACACATAGCTAGAGATGGTCGACGGTGGCGGTGATACGGGCCAGCGGCGGACAACAAGGCGACGACATGGCCAAGCCCACTGCAAAAGCTGGGTCGTATGTACACGAGAAGGCGTTTTCTGGCCATGAATATTCTACGATAATTGCATCTCCATCCACTCGAGTCGACCCGAGATCGGCACCGGGAACGATGGCTGACATGCTCGCATTAAGTTCGGCTTGCGCTGTCTATATTTGACAATATGGTCTCGGTTATCCTCAATAGAATAGCGACAGTGCGTGGGTATAACGGGGTGAGGCAAAGATCAGCCGGGGACGGTGCTGGCCCGTTCGCATCGTTTTATTTCGACATGATAATAGTTGCTTCTAATGTATACTGTCAAATCGTGCTAACTGTGGATTGTGCCATTTGAATTGTTGAGATGAGATAACATACCTCTTGAGTGTATGTCTCGAGATCGTTTATATATATATAGATATATATATATATATACGATGTGGTTGAACTTAGTTGATAAATACCCGGTGATTGGAGATAATATAAGCGACCGATGTGCATTGTGTCCTCGGAAGTCCCTGATGTCGTGAGTTTACTGTTTGTGAGATTTTTGTGTACACATTTTATCAGTGACGTAATTGCACGCAAGCTGATGCCGAAATTAATCAAACCAGTGGGCCATCTCTGGGCTTTAGGTTATTAAACGACTCGGGTATTTTCCCGTTATCTTTTAGTTCTATATTCTTCCAAAGGATGCGAGTAATGTAGATCGTATCAATATTGTCGTGAGCGTCCCGACCCCACGGTAGCCTAATGTCTCAAGGGTATGCAACCCATGGTAATAATTTCCATTATTGTCATTGCAGACTGGGTTTATCCAATGAAAGTTCAACCTATGAATTACGCCATCGAAGTTTGATAGAATCGCTGCATCGCGTTCTAAGTAAACTACGTGTCATGTTACGGAACATTAGAGACCCTTGAGCCCGTGCATACAGCTGTGCTCTCCCCTTGTTAGCCCATTTGCGATCGCAAACTCCAACGTCGCAAATCATGTTTTTCGCAGGGCGTATGTCACATACAATGGCCCAATAGTAGTACATCAAACTACTTTGAAATTTTCTTCTTTTTATTCTTAACTTAGAAACCCCGTCTGTATTGTACTGTAGAAAGAACCACGGTCAGTGTCATGCGCCTGTAAATAGAGAATCTCTTATATCGAGCGACTGTTCGTTCGATTCCTATAATCTACCACCCTCCCCGCATCGTATGCGGACCTGCACAGTAACACGGACAGAAACAAATCGTAGCGACAAAAAATAAGGAGATTATGTTCTTTTGTCCAGTGTCCGTCTGCCGAGGTAGCGTGCTGCGTATGGTCCCCTCGCTTTGTTCAGTGGGCGTCGCTCAAAGTCCCTCTGATCAATGCAAAGTATCCGTCCAGCCACTCGATCGTTGTCCGCCCGTGACTCGCTAAATTAGCTTATCTATCTCACGGTGGGTAGGGACACCTTTGTTGTCCGAATGCGTTGAAACCCGGCAGCGCCAACGTCCCCGGGGTAACAATGGAACCCCGATCGGATGGGCTAACAGCAGTAATCCTCCTCGAGGCAGGCAGGAAGAAAAGGATTTTCCTCGTACGCAACAACGGGGAGATGAGGGAGCGGCTCGGTGCCCGCGAGCATACGCTCGCCACACTTTTCCCAGGAGGGGCGCTGGATGGGGCATGCTTTAAGCCATAGAATGATGCTGACGGGACACTGTCGGCTGTTGCCAAGTGGTGTCGCTGTCCTTTAGGCGGCAGTGAAGAAGCTCGCTGGCATCGGATATGTTTTTGCATCGGGAATAAAGACAAAAGCTCAGAAATATCGTAGGTTAGTGGTTGTACGCAAGCTATTGTGCTGCACATTGGTAGGGTTTGACCAGCAATACTGGGCGGGGTGATCTCGGGGGAGCGCTGTACGATTTAACTTATCACAGGACAACGTGGAGAACTTCACAGCTTATTGAAACAGCGTGCGCGAACAACTTCAATGCTGTCTTCAAGATTAAATTTGTTAACACTGTCTATAATGAAGGGATTGTGCTCAAAGCCAAGCTCTTTAGCTACGCTTCATTTATGCGTACGCACATTCATGGGCTCGCCAATACACAAATAAAAAGTAACCATAAACACTCTTAAACAGTCAACGGTTATTAACAACGGTGGTGGCAGAATGTATTACGGCAAGCTGGACAAAGTGGCTCTCGTTCGCTTCATGGGCGTATGTCAATAGTTTGTTGGTCTGAAAAAAATAGTAGGTTTTCCGAGTTGACTCACACTCGACATTTGACGACATTTGCTTCATAAGACGGACCCCTTTAAATGCAAATGTCCGACGGTGGGGGTCGAACCCGTACACCTTCGTGTCCCCTCCGATTTGCCGGGTGCGCGCGAACGCACCACCAGGCCACCGGGCTCGACAATTTCTTGTTGATCTGTTAGCACACAGCCGCACGCCGTCACGATTTACCTCTATTCTGCAACCTTTTCTATGGACAAAATCAATGCTGCCTATTTACCGACGACGACGACCAGCAGCGTCTACAACGGGATAACGTTTACTTTTTCTATTTCCGTAACAAAAAACGCAGCTCTGTTCTGTCGACAGCGGTTATTCGCGACATCGGCAGCACCTCGGCGTGAAACATTTCAGATTGAGTTGGCCCAACAAACCAACCCCCCAGGGGCTATACCCCACTGCGACAACGCTGGATGGAATCTGGATCCGATGCGAGCTTCTCCTTGAATGGGCGCGATGAAGCGGTCAGGTAGGCAGCGGCGCCAGGCACAACCGGGCCCACGTCGGCGCTACGGCTCCCTCGAAGCCGCCGGCGGACAGTTCGTCGTCCGCCATCGCGGGCTGCTGGTTACGAAACAGCTTCCAGGCGACTCCATCGGATTCCAAAGCGAGGAAAAAAAAAGGCGGACCCGTAAAGTCCGATTATTTACATCGAAAGGCGCCGACAATGTCTGGTGTGCTGACTCCGCTGAATGCAGACGGATGCCCGTTGTGTGGCAGCGCGGGTGGTGGCTGGTGGCAACGAATTTCAGTCAACAAATCACAGCAACAGAGGAAGCTCGATGGATTTGGCCGACAACACGCAACAAATGTTTCGTTATGGTACGTGATGGCACGCGTACTGGAAATTGTCCCGTACTGGCCATTTTGCTATGGACGAAAACGGCAACGTTTTTGCAGAGAGAGCAATTTAGCAGTAGCAGCCGCAATGGCAACAAGACTGCTGGTTTCGGCTTTTCGAAAATACACCGCGTTTATATCCGTGTCTGTAATATCGAATTTCGCCGTGTGTGACTCGTGACCTGTGTGTGTTGTTATGTAACATACAACCGTAGAAGCAATTTAACCTCATCGTAGATAACTAATGGTGAGGAGAGACTCTGTAATTGCCTAGAAATATAATAGTATCACCCCACGTATGTTCCACGTAGAGTCGAATAAGGATTAGGGACTGCTAACCAGACAAGCGGATGTGAGATATGCGAGTTAACTGAGCGACCGTAACGTCAATTTGAAATCGAATGAAACTTAGTGAGATATTAAGCATGAAACGACTATTGTTTGCCCCGGACTTGAAGCCGAGACATATGGCAGCGTTCACCGAGAAGTTGTTCTGAAGTAGCGAGTTTCTACGGTTTCAGAGAGGTATGCGCATGCAGAGAGCCAAGAAAGGCACGGCCACCGAACTCACCCAGTATATAGTCCTCGTTGTAGTCTCCCTCGTGCAGCATCTGAAGGTGATTTTTACTCCAGAGATAGGCGGCGGTATGGTTTCGACGGTGATGCTTTTCAAGCCACTCTTCAAGAAGGTTTCGGCCGTCAGACCTAATGCCGCGACCGTTGATGGCCGGATTGTCGACGTCCACCCTGCGCTCACTAGCCGGTCGACGGTTCGCAGGCAAAAAGTGTTTCCGACCCCCGCCAAGAATTACCTGATTGTGGTGGTGGTGGGTCGAAACGCGAAAAGAACAATTATATTTTTTGCCAATACGGTTTTGAATTACTCAATACACATTCGCTGGCTAACACGCGCCTAGCTGTGGGACTGATTGATAACTCTATGTTTCAATACTTCGACATATAAGAGCAAACGAAGCATATATGCACAAAATCATAACTAATTAATTGCGTACAGGCAGTACTTGGTGGATAAGTCTACAAATGTCATAACTACGTGCATACTAGTAATTGCTGCTAACAGTCCATAGTGACTATCTCATTTGACGTGAGGAAATCGCCTGACACTAATTTGCGTACACGTTTCACTTGGCTCACGGTGTAATTTGCGTACACGTTTCATCCTCGGTATCACGGCGTACATGGTTGGATCTGGACATAGCGTGTCTAACAACTATATATATATATATATATATATATATATATAAAGTGCTTGTTCTACAAATACTTCTCTACGTTTCGAGTTGGTCATTGTCTCCTGTTAAGTATGATTCTTACCATCTTCAAGTTTGTTTGTGCAAATCTCAGAGGCCATCGAGAATCTTTGTATCGCAACAGTACCCACCAATTTGGTTGGCCCGGTGGGCAAGGCTGGCTCTGTTGGCCATGATGCCATTGTAATTACTACAATCGCTGAACCTTATACCTCCAAACAAGCTTCAATTCGACACTCAATATGATTATATTATACTATTGACGCTGGTATTATTATATACGTCTCTCGTATCAGATCAACGTCCATATACTAGTATATATACTATAATACAACGAACAAGGATGGACAGCAGATCGACCATGCACAAGCTCATATAGGAGAACATCTCACGAACAAATGGATTCGAGGGAAAGCTGTATGGTAGTTATATTTTTCACCATCAATCAAGACGATATATATATATATATATATCCAAAAAGGGATGTCCACTCACATAATTCGATCGTGACAATCTGAAATAACATTATTGATATCGTTACACGATATAGCGAATTCAGATTGAGGATCGTCTCTTTGTAGATTTACACACCGAGCATTTGAGCACGTCTACATAATCATAGCACGCAAGTAATATTTGAACAAACTGAATCACTCTGTGATGTAATCATCTTCTTTAATACGTCTTTTAGCGAGAACTTAAGCGTTGTCAAAACTTTTGGTTCGGTTATAAACGACAATTTTAAGTGAAAAATGTAACTTCATACAGTAATTCCGGTAGTACGACTTAATATATAGTATGATAATTTCTACGGTTGTAAAGACTTCAAATCATGAGAAAGCCTAGTGCAAGTAATATTTCGGAAACACACACGGAGAACAGTACGTTTGAGGGCAACCACCAGCCACTGATTTGGGTCGCAATCCACTAGACGTTTCGAGATACACTCCCAGCAGAGGATGGTGGTTTCAGCAGGCGGAGGCGTTTTGTCATCCACGTCAACGCCCCTGCACTGGATCGGCCCACTCTTTCTATGGGGATTGGAATGTTTCTGGTGGTGTCCGTCCGTTTGAGGGAAATGTCCTCATCTACAAAAATAGGACATGACGTTTCGATTGCACCGTCCCTATTGAACGGACAGCTGAACGGCTTTCACTAGCTATTCCGAATTTTTCGGGTATTTATTAGCTTTAACGGCATCGTTCATAGAATTGCTGTTAAATGATCTTTGTTTCACTAGCGACAAACAGCACAGGTCGCTGATGCTGTCAGAGATCGACTGGTGCCACTACACCGAATATAGTTTAATAATTATAATATAAACATCATCGAGCTCAATCAACTCTCTCCGACTAGTGAACATGGACCGCTTCGAACCAAGACGCTTAATTAACCCTTTTTGTTTATGTGTAGGTATGAAATGATGTTCATCGATAAGTTTAATTCAAATTTATACATACAACAACAATATAATAATTGTTTTGTGTAAATCAAAAACTTCTCTCACTTACTCGAAACTTTGAGCCAGGCCTGCCATGGATGAGTTGTTGGGCAATATCCATTGCGGAACATCCTTCCGGCACCTGGAAGTAACAATGGCATGCAGACTTTTCAGATAAATTCGCGTTTTTCGCTCGGATTCATTACCCACCCTGTGCAGGCGGTAAGATAGTGCATACGTTTGTTGATACTGACACTACTATTTAGGCCAAATGAGACTACTCAACAAAATGCTGATGGAATTGCTGATTGCGGATCCAATGACGAATAATCTCTCGTTGTTGCGTCAGGTCAGAAGATGAAAGACCTCCTAAAATGATCCCAAATTGTGAAATATCCCTCCCTTCCGTGTATTAACCTTCTCGACCTCAACTGTACTTTAGTTCAGCACACCGTATATAGGTAAGCGGATCAAGCGAGCGGGCATCTGAGAATTGACTGAAAATACCATTTTCAGATCGCCAATGAACGAATCCGCCAATCAATCAACCAACCTCGCTGTAGAACCCGCGACTTGAGGCGTGCGCGTAAGCAGCGGCTGGAGACGCGCCTACGATCTGATCAGTCGTCACAATACCTGAAATGGAGGGGAATAACGGTACAGCCAATGCACATTTCGTTTCTAGATTTGGTGGAGGTATTTACCTTTGGAGTAGGCACCCCTGAAAGACGGTAGTAGTAGTAGTAGCAGCAGTGACGATGGTGGTGGTCGTGGTTGTCAGACAAGGTGATCTTTGCTTTTTGTGAGCTGACCCTTAACTGTTCCCCTGTTCTATGTGACACGCCCCGGAAACCACATCGGCATTGTGATTCAAGAAATGAACGGATGAAGAACACTAGTCAAGAACACGATGTCATCTTGTCAGCTCTAACTAACCCACACACGTGCAGCTCAGTCGGGCTAATGTAGCCCGTGCAGACTTGGGGCTACACGTATTTAAACCAAAGAAAAAAGCGTTCAATTATACTTGATGCTTGGAACTAATTCCCTAGACAAATTTTGCTTGTGTCCTATGCTTTCTTTTCTTTGTTAATCTGTTTCCCCACTTTGTACAACGATCTCGTTTCGAGTCGTCCGAGCAGAGCGAGATCCGCTCAGAAGCTGACCATTCGACTAACCATTCAACGCGACAACTTACCAGTCCATTTACCCTCCTTCTGGGCCCACGTCATAATGCTCTCCACCTGATTGGCCTTGTCCGCTGCCGCATCGCAATTTGTCGTTTTAACCTCGGAGGTCACCCCGAGTGCTCCCATATTGGTTTTGACTCCGCAGAGGTAGGCGGTTGCAGACGCCGCCGAATCCGTTGTCTGCCGATCCACGCAGTAAGTCTGATGATGGACGCATGTAGGGATAGGTAAGACGTTGCCAAAGAGCCACATTAGTAATTGTCGTGTTTCTCTGTTTCGCCTTGTTAACTTCATTCATTCAAGCGATACAATGTCGCTTGCAAATTTGACAAGCTCATTTCTCTATAGTATTAATGATTCCTTGATCAGGGATCGATGAGGAGCAGCCGGCCAAGTATCATCGTTCGAATAGCTACTTGCTCCCTATTGCTCTGCAGGTTTCGAGATAGGCTTACGCAGAACAATTATTTACCGATGACACTGCGAGCTCCCCTTCATTGTCTTTCTGTTCGGACATCATAGGAAATCGCTGCTCACTACATAATTCAGTACATCCCCTCCGTGTGTACGAACGCATATATATATATATATATATATATATATATATATACGCCCTCACACACGTTTGTGTGAGGGCGTATATGTATGCCTGAATGCTCTGGATGGGCGCGTGGGTATTCTTTACGAGCTATTATGCTTAGCGATATGCTAGTTATTCTAGGCGAAGGCACGTACTTAAAACGGACGCCCACAGCGGGTGGCTCCTGTCGCGCGCGCGCGAGATAGAGAGAGTTGGAGAGTGCGCGGAAATGAAAACAAGCTAATCATCGAGCGGATCGGTTGAGACTGGGACATTAACCTAAACAATATTAATGATATGCCACTGGCTACAAAGCCAGGGGCGTTATTACGAGATGGGTAGATAATCAATTAATTATCGATGAAGACTAATCTAATAACAACAAGACTAATCGATGATGATGATGAAGATAACGTGTGATTATGATGATGTCGTTGTCGTCGTCGTCGTCGCTGCTGGTTATCATTGGTGATGTAATTTTTATTACTGCATTGGTACCGTGGGCTTGTGTATTCAATAGGACGTCTCTGTCTAGCTTGGCGTATTTATATATTATATATTTATTTATTATATATTTATATATTCATCGACACGCACACCAATTCGCGCCGATAAGGGCGGCCCAGTTTCGCAGCCGGTAAGGGCGGCCCAGTTTCGCAGCCGGCAAGGGCGGCCCAGTTTTGTTCATTCGGTGGACTCGCCCGGCGCACAACAACACTCGAATTCCGCTTCCGTCTATCGAAGCTCAAAGTAAACTCGGTTATGCTTTCCAATTGTCTGTGACGCCGTCTACCAACATGACGTCGTTGATCCTTCAACACATATAGAAATTCTCAATGGCAGCCGCGACAAGAAACGGGAGACCTCAACTTCGCTCGAGTTCAACGCTCGAGCGATTCGGAGACAGATGGGCATTTGTTTCGTTATTATTTGTCGAGAGTTCTAACCATCTTGTATATATATATATATATATATATATATATATATATATAGATGTATCCATATATTTATATCTGAAGACACACAATAATATGAAATAGATCTTTCGTTATTTGTGCAATCGTGATCGACATCGGGCGAGCAGCAGTTGGGTCCCCCATGCATTTGCGGGGTCTCGAAGCTTTGTTGCTACTCAAAGATACGACGAATTCAGCCGCACGAATAAACATGTCCCTTTCTGTATTCGAATATCTGTATCATAATGAACTGACTAATAATAATAATAATAACATTAATAGAGATAAAAATTAATACCTAACTAGGCTATCATTTTACGAGCATCACAAATAGTCACCAACAAAAATAAATTGTCAGTAAATTATCTAAATAAATAAATTGTCACCAACTTGCACAATATCATTCTATGTTTGCACCTTTCTCGTACAATTGCCATTCAGGGTCATGTCATCGACGGAACTATGAGCACAACGTCCGGCTATCAAACGCTCACGTTAGAATACGTTATAGTGTTTCCTTAACAAATTTGATGAGTTGAAAATGATCCTTAACAAGACTCCAAAACTCCTGAACAAAGTGATGACTGTGACAGGGCACACGGCTATTTCTAGGTCGTCATGTTGCGCTGCAAGCAGTTACGCAGTTGCATAGCGAAAGTAGTCTCGTGGACGTCAAATGTTGGCTGAGAGTCTGCCCAGAGAATTGACGTTGGGCCGCTTTGTCGCGGTGATCTGGTGGCTCATGCAATGGCGGCCATCAGACCGCGATGCCAGTACCGGAGCAACTCTTTATCGAAGCGAAGTGCTCCGGTGAACCTGGCAGACGAAGTAAATCAATCAGTCAATCGCTCAATCGGTCACCGATGGTGAATCTGCCACTGACTGCCCATGTTCCTCATATCTCGTCGCCGTCAGCGAGACGGTGCTAAGCACACCGAGAGAGAAAGTGCCAAGTTATGTTTGATTGATTCATTAGCGCTTGACATCCCTTCATTTTTCTCAGTTATTTTTTTTTTGTACATGAACTGTAATGTAGGAGTTCGCTCTAACTGCGAGTGTCCTCGTGGGGGGAGCGAATTATTGAATGGAGGATGAATCCATTGAAACACCGCCTTCGATGCGGGCCTCGTTCGTGTGGGTGGTGCTGCTCTCTGCTTGCTCCTTCTGAATAAGGAAATTAGAAAGTTAACTTAATTTAGAGGCAAATACCACTCATGTGGAGGCAAATGGACAATTTCCAATGGAGGTGTCTCTGCGTATCTGTGAGCCTACTGGGCCAAACAGTCTTTCAATGCATGTATGGATGTGATATCCTTTGTAATTGTCGTCTGACGTACGGCAAGAAAACTAGTGGGTGTTGGCCACAATTGAATCATTTGATTTTTTTTCATCTAATGACGCCGAATGGAATTGAACTCGACCACTCTAACCCACAGTGGGTCTTTTCCATTTAGGGCAGAGCTCACACCGTCACTAGAATACGATTTATGATACCTTCACTCTGTTGTCCGCCACTCGCTCATCGGCTCGTCCCGGCAATATCAGTTAACCCCCTGCGCGCCCACCTGCCTGAACCGATGCAACCTGTTGAAGCAAAGTGGCGCCCGAGCCGCTGAAGGTCGTCACCAATTAGCGAGAGCTAAATCAAAGTAGCTCAGTAAAAATGGGAACAACGATCGCTTGGCAACGTCGGTAACGAGGATGGCTGTCGGTTCGAAGCGCTGTCGTTGCGGAGCAAAATTCGCCCGGGTGACGACGACCTGCATAGGCGAACACGTTCAGCTAGACAGCCAGTAACACAGCCACTGAGCGTTCGCAAGTTGTCCTCTACGGCAACCGATGCTGGAATCGAACATACAACAAGTGAATCTCGCGCGATCTCGTAATGGAAACCGATACTGTGGGTTCTGGCCGTTTGGCCGCCCTTGTTAGCATTGTATCACCAACAGATTCTGTTGTATCGGATAGAGTTTAGCATGGAACAGCTCTCTGTGTTTCTCATGAGAACTCGAAGACACTGACCATCTTGACGCTGATCGTGCCGATCACGTAATTTATATCGCATTATATTTATCTCGTCGAGCATAATTTCTGCTCGTCATATACGTATTTATCTCATACGGGATCCTCGGTCAATGAGTAACTGGTGGGTGGCCCTACTCAAACTTCGTCAAGAGTGCTAAAATTTCGTTGTGTCTAGTACGGCACTAACTAAAGGTGAGACGGTGTGATCTATGCAGAGCCTAACATGTAACCCAAATAAACCCTTTTTTTTTTGTCAAATATGTAACCGACGTACAGGCCTATGTTCTACCAATTGGATTAGGCCAATTCAGCATAGGTTGTTGAAGAATTATATTTGATTAAGCCAAAGAATCATCATTCAACCATCATTACTATGGCCCACGCCTGAACTCAGCTATTGAAGTTTGCCATATATCAGTGCCAATAGGCAGAGTGTTCGTGTCAACCTGGCGGCGAACAATTCTGTGCTGCCGCAGGAGTCGTAGAAGAACCACCAAAAAGGAAGGCAATTTGAATGATTTGAAGTGTTCTCATTTGATCGTCAAACCTTTCTACATTTGGCCAGTGGGGGCGTCATCGGTTCATCGATAACTTGGACTCGTAGCATGAACAGCTGCTCATGGGGGCTTTCAGCACCATGCAGTAATACTTCATATTTGCCTTCGGAGTTTGCCAGATATCCGTGTTGTTTCTACGCGGGCGATTGTAGCAGATAACTACATATTTAGGCGCCCGATAGTGTCCCGATCTTGTTACGAGAAAGGATGGGTCACTTTGGATGAGTACACCGTATCATTTTTTTGGTTTTGATATTTCGCTTCTGTAAATGCTAGAAAATGTTCATCATTTCCGTCGGGTGAAGCTGCGCTTAGCGTTCGATGGATGAGCTCTTTGCAATTTTGTCGTCACCACTATTACACGAGCGGCTCCGGCGAGCCCAAAATTCCCTCGACGCCACAAGGCTCCCGATCGATAACATCTCGAAGAGGTGAATTGAAGGCGGAGGTCAACTTTGTTTTTGTAATTTATTCAAAGTTAATACGCAAAGGAAGTATCTTTTTTTTTGGAAATACGTTTTCTCGATCCGCAGCCTCGTCTCCGAGGGCCTTGTCATGTCTATTGTATGTTATGCTCATCGTTTGTGATAGCTTGCCAGTCAACAGGTTTCATATTGCACGCTAATTTCGCCTGCCCTGTACAATGAAACACGCATTCGCATAGAAACGTGGATCGCCAGTGAGTACAGAGCGACTTGCAAATTAGCCTTATCCACCCACCCACCCATCCATCTATTTAATCTATCTATGTAGATATCGGATTTTTCTAATCTAAGAAAACCCTTCGAGGGCAAAAACCTCCAACGAACACTCTACCCTACTGTCGAGTTCGAAAAACTGTTCGTTCCCTCGGGTCCGGGTAACCGTTATTCGCTGTTAATTGACAACGTAAGCGCAAGTGTGAATGATTCAACGGGCCAGCGGGGCGCTGCTCGTTCGGAAATATTCGGCGCTACGTTCATTAGTGCGGAAGTGGTTCATTGTTTAAGCGACAGTAGACATCGACGCTAATGCCCGGCCCACTTCGTCCTACTCCGTACAACTTCTCTCTTAGGGTTGTTCAGGCTATTATTAGGTAGACAACCGGTCTCAGGTGCCTCAGAATGGGGTAACCAGGTAGTAAGGATCAAGTTAAGGACGGGTACTTGTTCTCGTCGACGTCGAAGCAGCGTGGAGCGTCTGTGAGCATACGGAATCGATAGCAAACGGATTTCAGACAACGTGCCGATAAACGCAATACTCAACATACGACGTCGAATACGTTGAGTTGAAGGTTTAACTCAACGCTGCATACAATAGCGAACTTGTAGATGGACTCGTACGACAATACCCATTGAGAGGTTTCAGTTGTATCGGCAATGATTCAATGGGTAGTGGACTCATATCGCAAGGCTGCACAGGAATTGATATGATACTGTATTCGGCGCAACGTGGCCGGCAACGCAAAAAGTCAATGGCAAACATTTAAATCTATCGATAGCATATATACCTAGCGTCCTCGGACGAATATTATACAACACTTATCTGTGTGATTATATAGATAAGCAAACAAAATGCCCCGCAAAGCCTTGTTCGACCACTTTGGACAAACACATAAATATAGCATCCAAAACAAGCCGTTTACCAAAGTTGAGACCGAAGCTTACAATGTAGACCCAAACAGGTAGCTGGGTAGGTAGCCAATGCAGTCACTTAGAACTAGATGTCCTCGGCATTATCACATTAAAATTCACACAGAGCACATCTATATGTACATATTATCATCGGTTCCATATCGAGATGAAATTATTTCTGTCTCTAGCTGCTCAGCGAAGTACACACATGAGATAATCAATCATTGCTGCTACTCTCTACTAATTACCGCAAGTCTCAAATAACCTGTTCGTTTGCTTTGGCTGAAACGCGAAGACTGTCTAAATCCTCGTAGCTGCCCACCTTCAATTTCAGCGTTCCTCTATCTGAGCCGTATGCCTAGGACTCTGACCTTGGTCAGCCAGGAGTTGAGTGGCGAGCGGAGTTTCGTTTCGAACACGGTCTTTCACCGTAGGCCGGACTTGTTGGCACAGCTATTTTTATTGATAGGCCGAACTAGTTCTTGTAATCAGACCCGGAAGTAACCACTGCAGATAATAGCCGCGAACAGCCAAGGCTATCCGGCATAATATTACTATATTAGATACCGACTCAATGACAAGGCTGGTCTTCGTGCCTAGCATACACACAAGGGATCTGTGTAAGTTGTTCTGTTATACATTCGCTGATGTCGCATATTCGAACATTTAATTAATGCGTGCACAAGCGTGTTCTTGAGCACACGAAGCAAATCGACGAGTTGATTCTCCACCTGTGATTAGCGTTCGATGGCGAGGCAGGGTTTAGTCTTGTAGAGTGACTTTAGTCACCGATCATTAATGTAACGAATGATACCGTTGTCTCACGAGGCATTTCCGCTGCATCGAGCAAGGTACAAAACGAGGTGAGCACGTGCAACATAGTTACTATTAGTTAGTATTATTATGATTATTGCAATACAATTCGAAACAGGATTTGACATTGGACTGGCTTATACGTGTCACGATTGTTTCGGCTATTAATTAATGACCAAAATAAATCTCAGCTAAATGTGATCATTGGGCGCGCTTTGTTGTTGCTATGGTTGCTCTCGGCCGAATCTGGGTCACTCCTGTTAGCATAATAATTATACTGTATTATATAATAAAAGTACTCCATGTTCTCATAACTCGTTCGGTGATTAAAAATTAGTTAGAGATTAGCGATTTAAGTTAGAGCGACGCACGGACGCGAGGCAGAAAGGCAGGCAGAGAGAGAGAGATAACGAGCTCGAATGAGTCAACTCGCAGAAGTTGCACCAACAACAACAACAACAATGGGCATACATCACTCACCATATATATATATATATATATATATATATATAGGTGTTTTATTCAAACATACAGTAGTTAGGAATTATTTCTAGGGATTATGGGGGGGATTAGCTGGGGCCGGGATGAGGTCGACATTGTCGCTAGGAAGGCGATGGCATTGCGCTCTGCACAGCGAGGGACAGGCGTTGCAGAGGGAAAGAACCTGCGCGCTTGTCATATACATAGTATACATAGTATATGTTTGTATATCATAGTCGATCTGCACGAGCTAGATACTCAGGCGCCCGGTAAAAGGTTTTTTAAACAATGGCTGACCCTCAGTATCGTCTCCCTCAACTTAATCCCCCAGGAGCCTTCAGCCACTTGGGGCTTCGGCCAGGAGTAGGCTCCCGGCTAACATATATTATATATGAACGAGCCCGCTTCACAACCTGCCCCCCCCCCCCCCCCCGCCCCCCCGGTTTCAAATAATAAATACTGTATTATTGTCTTCATTTCAATCATCGATCACTCGGCCTTGACCAATTTCTATGCGGGTGTTATCGTTTTGTTATTGCGTGAGAGTTAATAATCCTTTGCATGTGGTCACGGTTCGCTGTCACAACCATCCACACGTGTCGTTGTTATAGTTATGGTCGTCACCACCACATTCGTGTTTGTTAATAGTCATTAAGGCCGTCGCTGCCGATTTTGTTGGTTCATGCTTGAGAGTCGACGTCAGCAGCACACCGTCCGTTGCCACCACCGTACCACGCGGGATAAGACACAGACGGAGAGGTCGTTTTATAGAATAGGGTGGGAATGACGCCCGATTCATTCATTCATTCAAATATAGCCACTAAAATGTCACTCCAGCTGTTGTAGTTAAGTCGATACTCAAGTTCCATGTAGGCTATAGCATGAGCCGAGGTGATGGAAAGTCGGCCCACTATTCAAGTAGCTATTCGGTAGAATTACAAAAGGCGGCTGGAAAATGAGATATCGGACAGGGGTAGATTGTGACGACTCTTCTCGATGCGTCGGTAGATATTTCAGACGCGACTACATGCACCCTTCGATAGGAATTTGTGTTTCAAACATGAGACGTTGCCGGGTTGGACGTAAGCAAATATTTCGCATACGAAATTGTCACAGAAACAAGCGACACTCATCTCTTTACAATATATATATATATATATATACATATGTATATATAAAGATATATAAAGATATTTTTTCTGTATGTTATTATCGGATAACTAGGCCAAATTTTATGCACACTTCTAAATACGGGGGTAGAGTACTTGCAATAAATTAAATAATAAAGATAGCTGTGTGAGCTGTCGTTGACTTTTGCACACGATAGAAAATCGTGCATAGTGAAATATTGTCAGATCGGATAGAAGTTCTCGTAGTTAAGTTTAGGCTCGTCTCAAGCTATCCATTGTATTATGGAATATCAATTCATTATGTGATCCGATGATGACATATGACAACTAACAAATACAGGAAGAAGTCTAGTTTATTATTATTATTATTATCCTCAAACCAAAAACTCCTGAAGTAGCAACTACGGATCGATTCTGCCTGTACCACCACCACGTGATGGCATCGTTTACAAAACAAACGAACGTCATCTGCCGAAATGAATGAGACAGTAGCCCATATGTTATGCGCTATTTTTCTATTGGAAAAGCGTACGCGTCTGAAGCTTGTAACGCAGTTGTCATAATGAGGCAGATAGCCTAATAGGTCAGACATGACTGCAATGACACGCGTGCGCGTTAATGCCTACAATTTAATGACCTCCCATTCCGTGGGAGGGACCGAGGGCCGACCTAAATTCGATCGGGTGGATGAACGCAAATCCCGCAAAACGCCGCCCTTCCGTCAAGTCTGTCGCATTGAACACGTTTAGTTGGAACCTAGATGATTTTGGCTACACGTGGTAAATATAACCATTTATAGCATATTAAGTTAATATTCGTATTTGATAATTGGTCTAATCCGCCAACTGAAACTGCCCATCGACCGGTTGACAGCGAGAGAGAGAACTAGCTAACTTGAGAAATAGGCGCGGATTAATGAGTGTCTGCTTTTTGGGCAGCTTCATGTTATGGACACGAATCATATTGAAATGACACAACACACGTCGATGAACAATATTATCAAGTATAGATGTATATATGATAGATATAAATATATATATGGATGAATTTATGTGTATATATATATATAGTAAATACTCGTTTTATTTTTATTTGGAACGACAAGAACAGCGACCAGCTTCAATCTGTTCATCTATGTATCTGTTTGGTTACCTTGCACAAGGACGTGTATGGGAAGGTGTCCATATTGAGAACGGTTTCTTCACCGGAGTGGCGCCCTTTCTGGCCCTTGTAGATTCGACCGGCCGTGACTGTCGATACGCCCATGCCATCGCCCAAGAAGAATATGATGTTTTTTGCAATGTTCGTGTTCAAACGACGGTTGATTCGATCGTTGAGGGCGTTATAACTTTCTTTCCGCCAAAAATTTGGATCACCTACAAAGCAGCAGAGAGAAAAAAATTGGCTAGGGTTAAAATAAATAGATGATATCTATATATATATATATGGTGTGACTTCTATATGATTGAGTGTTACAGGTCCATTGCGAGAAAGTGGATCCCTGATTGCGAGGTATATTTTCACCTGCGAATAACAAAAACTATAATAATAATAATAATAATATTTATAATAATAAGGTATGAACATAACATGAATTTGTGAGGTCACCCAATATTGGGTTTAGCTTAAAATCCCAGCTTAATGAATCCTGCGAACCAAGTCACATATTATGACCAGATGTAGTCACATATTATAGTCTCACCACTACTTAATTAGCTGACTCATTTAAAATGCAACAAATAGGTTACCGCTGCCATGTGTGAGAACGGATCAAGGAGTTCGAGCGACAGTCAATGCCAGCCTATTGGCCATCCACTTTCATCTGGACTGTTCAGATAGCGAATACTGACACTAATCCTGGGCGGAAACAGCAAGTCTCGTATGGTATCTCTATGCAAATATACGATTAGTAGAGTTATCGATCTCACTCAATCAGCGTTGCCGGTAGCTTCGCGGCTCCAACCTGCGATGATCGGGCTGTATCGCTCCCTTGTAGTTTAGTGAGACGCTCGCTGAGTAAATTGACGCTGCTCTGGCGGGCTAACGGTTAATGGACTAGGCCGAAAACCCGTCGATGTTTCGTGCTCTCGACGACAACGACGACAAGGATATATAATGTGACCTTTTGAAGAGTGCACCATCCGATTGATGCTTGCATCGATTAGGACAGTTATTCGATACAGTTATATCCTCAACCGTACAATTGCATTTCGTCCAAAATCACTGAGTGTAGCAGAACAGCTCAATCTGCTAGTTATTGTCTAATAGGTATTAGTAGCAATACCATGAATTCGAGGATCGTGAAGAGCTCAACCTCAACGCGGATCGAGTCTATCACGGGATGATGTCAGAGCATCGACAAGTGATCAAACCCGCTCAACAAAATGGAATTATGAGTGCGAATGTCGGTCGCCTGAAAATACGTTTGTTTGCAAAGCTAGATGGGGATTCGCTAATACCGGCCCGTTCCTTATATCGGCCTAATGTCATTCCCCATTCGATTTGAGTGCAAGCAAGCGGGTTCTACAGGAAAAAATGACGCAGTCACATTAGCTATCAGCTGACCACTGGAACCATTCGTCGTTATTATTTTGTTATTATAATTAGTTTCTGGTTTTTATACAATGGTACATTTCCGTTGGTTCGACCGTTGACACAGCTTAAGCAACTAGAAAAATTCAGAGGCCGACAACAATATACAATATTCCTACAAAATCATACAGGCTATTTTCTGACTTCTACGGGAGCGTTAGGTGGTTGGAGTAATGTTGCAAAACAAACTCATATTTCTGTAATTTTTAACAAAATTAATTTCGCTCGCTACATATATATATATATATATATATATATATTTGATGTATTAATAACTCATCAAACTCATAACTGAGCGTATAATCGGGAGATCCCGGGAGGATGTTTCCATACATTTTTTCTCAGTCGCTTCTCTGTAATAGTACAATGAGATACAAGAGATGTTCTGAACAAATTTGTGAACAAACCAATATGTACGTGAGTCTGAGATTGCAAATTTCGTACACTTCCAGGAAAAAATTGGTATCTTTTTCTTTGCATTGGCACGAAACATAACCTTTCGTTCCTTTCAGGAACGAAACATACACTCCGCATGTGAGTGCTGCACACATTGAGTGACGATAAGACAATTAGCTGTCAAGCTTAAGAGCACTTCGTAATTGAGGCTGAGAACTCCTTGAGCAGCACCCTCCGTATGTCTCCGATCTTGCTCCATCTCCTTAGCACTTGTTCAGATCGATGACGAACTATTTAGGTAGAAAAAGACTATCTGAGGTCAAAATGGGGTCGCCTCGTGTTTCTTTTTGCCAAGGAAAAGGGTTGCTCGCTTGCACTGAACACATGCACAGCGATAATAATAATAATAATAATAATAAAGATATTCCCACACTTCAACGCCTGAAGGAGTTGATATTAGCGGCCAGTCCTTTTCTGTGGAAATGCTACAGTGGGCAATCACTTGGTGAAGGCGAGATGAAGTAGTCCCTATGCATTGCATCTGTATTGCCACAGGGTTCTGTCTGTGAGTGGGAACTTCCTTTGGGACGTCGTTTCTACAAAAATGATAGATTCGATCGCAGAGCTGATCCGTACAACAGAAATAAAATCAACAACTGCGAGAACATGCATTCACCCGTACGTGCATACTACTGTGAGCCTGGCATCGACCTCAGGATGCACGAATCTGCGTCGCCTTGAAGCAATAACTGAAGCACACTGAGACAAAAATCGGCAACTTGACAACGCATCCTGTATATATCATGTCTGACGTTCCTGTTTAATTTTACATATCATCTCGCCAAATTTGCCAGGTATGCTGGACGTCCCAAAAGGACGACATTCACGTGCCAGGAAAGCGAATATGTATACAAACATCGACACATACATACACCCACACTTAAACAAAGCCATATCAAAGGTAGAAAAAAAACTCGAAACGGAACAAGGAGGTCAGCCGGCTGGAAAGTCATTCAGCATCAATCAGTCTATGTTGTCAAGGTAGATTCGTTATCACCTTTTTCACTTGGTAATCTATGTATGAGTTCATGTGTAATAAATGTTATAATTAGATATTATATAACCTGCTGGCTATAATTCTTTATTCTAGCTCACTTCAGTGTATCGCTGGGTAGCCTGTCTCTCTCTCTCTCACTCCCTCTCATCCATCCAGTTTCCATCTGATTCACCAGGCGGTATTGTAATGGAACCAGTATTTGAGTGGTGACACTGAAACCGTAGGGAAAAAAAAGCCGTTCATCAGTTCTGCCTCGCCCGTCACAGTAGCAACAGTAGCATCATCAACCATTGATAATCTCTGTCGCTCCTCATCCGACCACCACTCCGGCTCGCCCAGTTGAATCCCACAGTGAGTTCCACAATTGTAACGCCAAACCCCACGACCTTTGTCCGGCTATGCTGAAGCTAAACACCGCAGCAGAAGCAGCAGCAGCAACAACGCTAATAGTACCAACGCCATAAGTGCGTTCACTGCTATTCAACAGCTGTCCCCCTCAATGCGCTGCATTGATGCGTTGTTGGCGTTGCTTCTTCAGCTATTGTTGTGGTCCTATGGTGGTGGTGCTACTGCTGCTGGGGTTATATAACACGTTCGCTTGATCAGTGCGCGCAGGTCCGCCGGCATCAGTGGGCATTATTATCCGCCGGTATCCGTCGCGTCTGACCATGAGACAGCTTAGTATAATAGAGTAGATAATAACAACAGCTGCCGCTGGTCCGACTCAGACAAACAGTGATGCACACGGTCAGACTGACATGACATACAGACATTTACATGCATATACATACACACATACATGATAACCGCGGGGGGAGGAGGCAACGGCAATATAAAACGGCCTGTAATGGTAACGTAACGAATTACGGTAGCATCGCACCGATATAGCAACAGTGGGAGGGGGTCCATGAGGGTCTGAGTAATAATAATTGCACTGAGTCACTGGCTGATTGTGATGATTGCTGACGAATAAAAGAGAGGGAGGGAGAGAGAGAGCTGTCTTGTTGATTTTATGAACTATGAGCGCACAGCCAATTAATCTGCCGTGTCGACGCTCCCGCGGCCATTGTGTTGTGTGTTCGGTTGGGGTCGTCTTCTCTGAGGTTTGGAGCTTCGCGTCGTTGCGTCGTATATGCGTTACTGTCATCTGCCGACGACCCGTTATCATCACGATTATGACGTAAGCGAGAGCTAAACCGAGCTGTTGGTCTGTAGCGGTAATCCTACAAGTAAAAACAAAGAGGTAACGAACAACGGATCCATTCCGCCCGAGCCGAACGGGGCTGGGCTGTTTGTGGGCACAGAACGAGTGGCGCATCTCCCGAGCCAGCTCGCGTCAGCTGTTTCGAAGCTGTGAACAAAGTAAGTCGAGACGATTCCAGGCAGCTGGGCATCATCGCTCGTTAAATGGCCGCATAGACCACCACCACCACTGCACTTGCTGATTCGATTATTACTGCTACAACTATTACTATGATAATAATAATAGTAATATTATAATAATTGTAATAATAATGGCAGTGTTTAGCGCTGCTGACTGAACTTGAATAATAAAGCAATGTGTTACCCCTATCAGATACGAGCATCTATTTCGATTGTCCGGTTCGGGAGATGCTTCTTGATCGTTTATATCTTTACGCTGATGGTGGTATCTGTCCTTTGTTGAGAACACGCTGTAAGATGCATTATTTTGGGGTATCGTGTATATGTATATATATATATATATACACACATATTTATACATATATATATATATATATACACACATATTTATACATATATATATATACACACATATTTATACATATATATATATACACACATATTTATACATATATATATATATATACACACATATTTATACATATATATATATATATATATACACACATATTTATACATATATATATAGCACTGGCCGCACCTTTAGCGCTGTATACAGAGAAGCAATGCCAGCCATCGCCTCACTTGGGGGTAACCATGACCTCGAGCCCCGATCTGAATACCTGTCCCCACTCGTCCGAAGCGTGAGTGACCGATATGAACTATTATAGGTATAGGATAATTCAGATGGTTACTCGAGACTCGCATCTGCGGCGAGTTGCGGTGGTGCACTTGCATTCTATTGTATTATAGCATTTTTGACCACAGAATGCTGTTCCAGAGAAACTGTGGTGGACCCGTTGAGCATAATTGAATGTTATATAAGAGCTTACGTATCGGATATCGATTGAGTTAACAAACTCTGCCTGAGGGGAACTATACACGACGTCTGTGATATAGCAGGACAGATGAGACGGACATAACGCAAATTTTGCTTCGGGAAAGTAACAAGCCAGTTGCTCGTCCACATACATAACTACTCACGAATCGGTTCAGCCACGTCGCTTTGTAAAGTCGTTCCTGGTGTTTGTTTGTTTGTATATATATATATATATATATATATATATATATATATATATATATATATATATATACAGTAACAGTATATATATATATATATACAGTAACAGTATATATGTATTTATATACAGCATGCCCTTCTGTATACGACGACTTGTAAGTACTTCGTCACAACATGTTTTGTGCTGGAACTCGATTTGCCGTGTTCGAGTGCATCGGCAACGACTGGGCGAGAACTTATTTAGCCATCTAATGCGTTCCGACTAAGCACCAATTGAGATTTGTCAGATAGGGGCAGAGGCGAGGGCCAGCTCTCAAAAAAGATAAGATTGCGCGCAAACCAGTCATCTATGTCCCCAGCATAAACGAGAAATCTTGTCAAGGCCGAAGTCCGTAAGCGTTACAAACGTTGAAGCGTCGTCTCAGCTGACAAATCATCAATCTTCCACCATCGATGATTTCTGTTCCCATGCCTGCCATGATGCAAATAAGATGATGGCCATCTCTGGTCATTTGCGCACCAGCCAATGTAATATTCACATCGTCAGATAGGTGTTAGGTTGAAGAGACGCCAATAAATTTCTGAAACATTTCCCGCTTCCTCTAGTTGTCTATGTTTGATGAAATCACCTGGTTGTGGAATGATTTCGCCGTGCCGAGGAAAATAGATAACAAGATACAGCGAGAGGGAGAGCAAGTGAGAGAGAGAGAGAGAGAGAAACTAGGAGATGTGACGATGTTGTGTCTCTCTATGCTTAACAGAAGATATCCGCGAAAATGTATGTTAATCTACCTTATCGTATATGCTAATAATTGTGTGAGTGCATTTCCTCAGCAAGATATTAACTGGTTCAGAACACCGACGGTGGCCACGCCACGAGCGGCTGTGGCGGGTATCTTCGACACGGCATCAAGGCGCAGTCGTTCGTTGCCCGTTCGCGTCATTATGGAAATATATGGAACGTGTTCTACCGTCGTGGATATGACGTGATCAGGTTTTACAAAATGTTTGACCGTCGATTGAAGAATATAAGCATAATATTTTGTATCATAATCGCCTCCCACATACGGTAACGGCACGATTGCAGAATACCCCTTGTGGGACCCTCCCCTGTGTGGCCGGTCGCAAAAGCTCTCAATATCTACTACAACATTTAGGCCAATTCATAGTAGCGGTCGATACCTGCATGAAGCAGAAAGTCGCAGTGGTGTGATCTGTGTCACAGCTAATCGTATTGTTGGGCACAGTAGTTTGCCACTCAACGGTGGCGTGGTATTGCGCAAGAACGGATTACCAAGCTCCGTTCGTCTAGTTATCGAAGCCAGCCATGGCAGTAATGGCGATTTTCGAAGCGACAGAAATTTTTGCAACGGTTTTCAATGGCACTCTGCTATGGAAATCACCTGTCGAAAATTGCAGCTAGTTGACTGGCTGGCCAGCGCAGAGGAACTACCCGTTTCGCGCATTCACAACAGCAACATTGCAACGGATGTCGGTGATTGGGTCCGCGTGGCCTTGGATGGCCACGGCTGCCCATTGAGTGGATGGAAATGGAGTTCTTTTCAGATTGAGAATCATAGTGCGTATCATCCGTGGGCATAGGTTTAACCGAATGCGTTTTTAGCACCGATATGGGAGGCGGGGGGCGGTGCCATTGCTGTCATTTTATGACTGATCCTTTGCGGATCGCGACAGATCAGACAGGGATTAACCGGCTGATGTTAGGGTAGGAATTATCGAGTTCGGATCAAAAGACACCTTTTTCCCAGTTCCATTGAGGGTTTAGTCGAGTTTTATTTACTTTGGACATTTCACCATAGAACAACGAGTCGCAGCTGCAGCATCGCCTACATTGGCATACGCCGCCATAGCCAACAAACGACACCCCCGACACCGCCGCGAGGATTGCCGCTCCGGGCCGCTTGAGTCGAGGTAGTAAATAATACCACATAATTCTCTGGTGTTAGTCAAAAAAAATACAACGAACTCCGTGAGTGTCAAGCGATACAACTGCATTGTATTATATAACGTATGAAACATTCTCGGCATGTTTAACAAGACAGACAAGATAAGCAAACAATGAAGTGTTAAAATTCGCCGCGAACACTCTAAGATGGTGTCGTTAATTTCGACAATTTAACTACCTACGGAATTGTTCAAAACACAAGCCACACGTGCTTTAGATCCATGATGGTGTTAATTACATGTAGAGTTTGTCTTGTTTTTCAGGGTCTTGTTGATATATATATATATATATATATATATATATATATATATAATATATTGATGGCTTTCGTCTGTGTTGAAGCAATAAGCGTCTTCTAGACAGCTTCGTCTTCAAGAGCCGTACAAATGAACGGCTCCCGTCGAGGGTGATATAATCATTCGTAACCCCAACAGGATGCGCAAGTTGCTAGTATGTCCGGGCTGCATACTTGATATGATACTTCTGATAAACTTGACCATCATTTTAATAGTAACTAATTTTATGTAGCTAAGTCCTCGCTGTGCTGGCGACGACTAGACAGATGACCTCAGCGGTTTTGCGTCAGATGTTAAAAAGATAGTTCTATAGATTAAATAAAAGCAGGATCCGCGCAGTTGATGCGAGTATTCTGCCCTTCTGTTGAATGTGTGTTCTGCTCATGATCATTAGGGAAGAGATTCACGTGAACGCCTCCTCGTGCTTCGCATTTATTCGTTTCTCGTTTAAGATTAAGCCATATGCTGGGCAATGCAACCGTAACAATGATAACCATGTTAGAATTAATAATAATAGCCGTCTTTTCTGTGTTCTGACCATGCCCGAATTCATCGTCAGTCGCTGCGAGAGTGGCTTCGTTTATTATGCGACACCGCAACGATGAGCTTAATTAGTGATTACTAATAGTGCTGCCATTTCTCCACATGTCACTCTATCTTAATCATCACAGATAATAAATAGATGAATATTCTTTATCAATGTTCCCGTCTTCATCGAATGTGTATTATTATTATTATTATTATTGCTATTGTTATTATGTTATTAAGTGTCGGTGTGACAATGTACAAGTAATATACTGGACAGCTCTTGGGGCTCACTGGCTGAACGATGGCAGTTGCAGCTGCCGTCAATTGACGAGCCTATAATCCACTAGCGCACACTCGTTCACATCGTAGTCAGTCAGTCAGCCAAGCAGCGAACAAAGCGAACGGGCCCCTGCTTGTCCCGCTTCCACTGGTCCCTCGGCCCGAGGGGCCTCATGCCGACAGTGGGACCCCGTACAGTGCTTAGGTGGTACACAGCTACAGGGGATTCATAGGATGATGCCACCACGGCCACTGCTGTATCTATGCCCTGCTGCCTTCGTTGCGGTTCTATCTAGGGCTGTCTCTCTAGTCGCCTTTCTCTCGCTCTCTCTCTCTCCTTTAGTGGATCCACATATACTCGAGATCCATACCACACTTACATCTATCTATATCGTACACAGACAGCTAGCCTGCACACCGCCAGACAGATTCACACAGCACTCACATCATACATGTGATAGTATAGGATGGTGTAGTCGGCCATCGTCGCACGCATCCGCTGCTCGTAGTCGTACTCATATATACACATCGAGGCAAGGCACGCAGGCAAGCCTGCCCCCAGAGAGGGCCATTAGCATAGATATGATATAGCGGACGCTGAGGTTGCACAAGAGCCCCGGGGGTGCGAAGGCCCTCGGCCCATCAAGGCCCCCAAAAGGCCCGAGCTAGAGATGGGCGGCGTGCTACGGTGGCCGCGGTGAGCTAACCCCGCCGTGTGCCGGCGAAGACCTGTCCGGAACGGCACAGGACGCGCGCTAGGCATGAGCTGCTACTCCTGCTGTGCCAAAACTCTACTCAGCGGTCTACGTAATAGTACTACACTGTAAGGGTCGAACGGTGAGAAACAACAGTTCGGGTAGCCAGAACGTCCGAAATAGGAAACGTTGTAGGGGGAGAGGCTTGTGTATGTGTGAGTGTGTCGGGGTCTACTACAGAGGAAGCTGGGACTGCGTTCGACCGAGCTTGCACTTGGCATACGCTACGTTAGCCATACGGCCATACGTCGGTCGGTCGGTCGCTCGGTGGCGCAAGGCACCCTACAGGCACGACAGTCTCTGGGGAGATCAGCAGCCATAGCGCCACACCGTGCAAACCATTGCCGCCTGGCGCCGCGACGAAGAGAATCAGCGTTGTCGGCTTTTACATGCTGCTGCTCGCTCCCTCTGCGGGTAGCGGGTGCAGGCAGCCGGCAGCGCCTTGCTCCGCCTCAGCATTGCGACACGCAGAAGCGAACCGGTTGTGCGCTCCGCGCGCCCGTTGCCGGGCCGCGCACGCGAAGCACACGAACAGACGGGAGCTGCTTGCCACTAGCCTGGGCAGCTCGCCAGGCAGCCTGCGGCCTGCTTGCGCGGGTATATATACACTTGTGTATTAGAACGTGTACTTAGTATAGCGGCAGGAGGCAGAATCTTGGCGATAGCGCAGACTGCTGCTGCTGCTGCTGCTGCTGTAGCTGAAAAAGAACAGAACTCAAGTATCATCAGGAGCCACAGCGGAACGGGTGGGCGGAGAGAGAGAGAGAGACCCGAAGAAGAAGGCGGGTGTTAGGCGGTGTTACAAAGAGCGAGCTGGTTCAAAAGTGCCATAAACATAATGCAAAATATAGCTTGCGGTTGCGAGGTTCTGCGTGCAAAAAATGCGCCGGCACAAAGCCGCAGCCTTTGGTAGGATGAGAGATGAATAGGAACGGTAGAATTCGCTGTTCGTGCCGGCGAAGTGTTGTGTTATAGATGGTAAAGCGATTGAATGGCGAAAGAGAGATATAGGCATTTTATATAATAACATCAGAACAAAGTGTCCGGTGGTGTTGTTTAGTTAATATAACAGGAAGAGCGTTTTGCTCGAAAAGAATGATTCGTGTAATACCAAAGGATCGTTCTTCTTCTTGTAGATTTTCCTGGTGATATTTCTTAGGAGATAGTCGTGCATTGTTGGATTGAGAAGTCTCACCAAGACAAATAGTACATTTTGAAGGTACACATAAACGCACACTTTGATTCAACGAAATCTGCTACGATGCGAAGTTCGGCTCGTAATTTCTCGGACGCGCCTACTAAACATGGCGCAGCCACAGTCGAAGGACGTTCTCCTCGCTGGTGGCTGTTGTGTAATCGTTCTGTTGGCAACAGGCTGAATATTGAATGAATCAGGTGCAATAAGCACTGGGAACAGTTGGGCTCAAAGGAGACCACAAATGCTTTGCCAGGAAATTTTGAACTTGGAGTTGACTGGCGTGGACAGATGAGTGAATATGGCAGCGCAGGCCACTGCAGCCTGTAAACCATTCTGCTGTTCCATTCTGCGATTCGCAAATCCATTGTAGTCTTTCGGAGTGTGAAGGCACCTCATCGCCCCGCTCAGGCGGCGAAGATTGCCTAGTCGATATAAAGATTGCTCCGGTGAGCTTTTTCGATGTAGATCCAGTATGAGTATAAATTGCGCAAGGCTGATTTCCAAGTACGGGAAATAGATAGAGAGAGGAAAAATAGCGTTCTTAACGACCGCACTGCGTCTGCCAGCCGACTGCCGTAACAGACTTACCATTAATCGGACGCTGGTTTGTTGAAGGTTCGGGTTCCCGGCCACGGTGCAATGCGGCGAGTTCATCCAAAAACCTCGAAACTCAACAAGCTTAGGTTTAGGCTGACTTCCACAAAGGGCAAGCAATGAAAGACCCTTCGTGGAAATGACCTCTGTAAGCTTCAAGGCATCCTAAGGCTAACCTGTGCCACCCACGGCTTTAATGACCTTTTATGAAGAGATGTAGCATACCACAGACCAGCCATCAAGATCCGAAATACCTCTCTTCAGCAGATCTCTCCAGTCGCGAATTGACTAGCCTGTCAACACCTTCGCCCTGGAGACCTGCGTGTCAATAGGAGGCCTTCGCTTGATTGCTATTGTTATGTATGTACTTGTTAACATTAACGTACAGTGGCATCAAACGAGTAATGACTAAATAAATATCAAATATATCTAAAGTTACCCTACGTCGCTCACGGGATAGCCGTGCTTAGCACACATTAGCTTGCACACGAGTCTTACCGGATTAACTTAAAGAATTGAACTTCACTCCACAGAGAGATTCGTTCCACAGCGCGTTCGCAGGGTTCGTTCACCTGCTTTTGCTCTATCTCGTTTGACCTTCGGTGCTCAAGCGTTTTACATGTGTATGATGTACCGGCAGAGTTACTGATCTGTAATACCCTGAGGAGTTGAAGGTTGACGGGACGTGGCAAGCTGTATACCTGCAGCAGTACGCGGCAAGGAATGGGGACACAGGAAAAAAGCCAGTCAACTCAAGGCAAGTGTAGCCCGTTGGCCTGGTGGTGTATTCGCGTGCGCTTTGCAATCATAGGAGGCTCGTAGGTGCCCAGGTTCGATTCCCACCGTTGCACATTTACACTTAGAAAGGGGAAGAAGTAGTTAAAAGCTAACAATATTCAACAGTTAGTTAAAACGCTAAGTGAGGAAATTTCTTGTATACCATCTGTTTTATGTGTAAACCAACGACTGCCTATTACTACAAAAGGAGGCTAAAGACCACTCTAATATATTTTTCCCAATGTTTTATCTTTGTATAGTAATTCTTCGTATACTGTAACATCGACAACCCAGACAGGGCGGCTAAGCGGGAGGGTTCGCCCCAGAGGAGGAACTAAGGGATAGGACATGGTTGGAATCAACTGCCGGTCCCTCTAAGGCACTGACGGAACTAATACTTTTGACAGTCCCGGTCAGTGCCGCAAGTCGAAATCGGTTCTGGGTTTAGTCAGTAAGAGCCTGACACTACCAGGCAAATACCTTAGTGTGAGGCCTGGTGTCCATGCAGGATTTACCTTTAACCATTTTGAAAAAAAAGAAAAGAAAGATAGGGTAACCCATTTGACCAATGAAAGTGCTACCACTCGAACTCCGAAACCCGTTTCGGCGAGTCGAAACTCCCTGGCGGGTGAATGTTTCAACAGAGAACACTTCATGTTAAGCTGCATGTTAGTCTCGAGGATTGATGGCCACATATGTCTCCAGAGCACATACAATATTGTAGGAGCATATCTAATACGTACAATACAATATTGTATTAACACACTAATAATCTAGTCAGACCTAGCTGATCAATCAGCGAATAGCCACGTGAGCTCCTTTGCATGAAGTATAGAGATCATCTCGCTGATAATCTCGGTAATATAATACCTAATCTGATTTCTGCTCACTGCATATCGCGCGAACGAGCATACGAACGAACGCGTAAGTAATCATTATGATTGATTGGAATAGTTGGTCTCTGGCTGGTCCTGCAATACGTCACTTCTCCACGGTCTCGCTCAGTTGACGTGCTACCTCGGGCCTGACGCCCTGCTCGACGCTGACGTAAAAGCCTTAGCAACAATTACCGACGCAACCTTGCCCGTTTTCTCCGTCCCTTTCAATCTCTCTCTCTCTCTCTCTATATGGCCGTCTTTGCGCTTCCACCGAACTCCTGGTACACAGAATTATCATCAGCAGCGGTAACGGCGTCACTATGGTCATCTGCCGATGAGGGGACTGACCGGGGTTGTAGTAGGGTGGACGTACAGCGACGGCCTATGCTTGTTCATTTGTTTTGTTGCGATGGTATGATACTACCACACAACATGATGTCTAATGGCAGTGAATGGCGGCGCGCATTGCTGTGAGCGGGCCGCCATCGGTAGATATGGCGATTTCTCTCCTGTTTCTGGCGACAATGCTTGGGACACGCGCCATACAGCATTAGCGATTGGCCGTAGACAGCAGCAGGCCGGGACGGATGTACGAGTTGCAGGGGGCGTTGGCACTGGCAGAAGAAAGCAGTAACAGAACCAGTCGTTGGCTTGCTGACAGACCCGGCCCAGTCGGAGTATCCGAACGAATTCGGATGGACAGGACGCTAGTGGTAGTGCATACAATGGATCTGCTGCCGAGTGTCCAGAGGCCGTAGCAGCAGCAGCAGCGTCTCGTTCCGTTGAGCTGTATTGTGGTGTTTTTTTTTATGGCGTGGGTCGCACGGACTGCTGGTTAGGCCCTCTGAGCCCAGCTCGGCTGCCGCGAGAGGCGCGCCACAAGATTCTGATAGTCTCGGTATGTTCTACAAGATCTATACACACACACACTATGACTCCTATTTATGCTCTAATGCTAAAGCAATAGACGATGTCACCGAACGGGCACAGTTCGTCGATAGGAATCATACTTATTTCTATGGCCGTTGTATTGAACATACACCCATAAAACATAGATACAGTACATAGAAGCATATTGGCAGATGGGTATGACTATCTATATCGTATGGTTAGTCAGTTGGTCGGCCGGTATCGGATCTCGATGGTCATAATGTGATAATGATGCTGCCGAATGAAGATCAGACAGGAACAAGAAGAAACAGCATCGAGAAGAATAGTATAGAGAGAATAGTGTCGTCATATCGGTCCGTATACGTGCAAATGATGAGATACATCAGGCGTGTGACTAAGGAGTGCCCTAACATCGCACTTATTGACTTACTAAGGACATGTTACGCAGCGAGTTCTTAGCACGCGTTGCCTTGCCGATTCGATTTGTCCTGTGGCCTGTAGCCTATGCAGGCTTTCGAGATTAGCTTTTCAGCGAATTGTCAAGGAGGTTCAATTGGCTGATTATCAAATGCCTGTTGTACAATACCATTTTGAGGCGTATATACGCTGCAAGCAATTGAGATGTAAAATACATACGAACTCATACTCACTACAATTCCGTAGACAATGTCGACTCGTCGACGTCACGAAAGCACTAACAGCAATTTATTCGATACTGTTCCATCATGGAACTTCTTTGACCGATGCCAATTAATTGTAAACTCACGTTATCCGCAACTAGCAACTATTTGACTTTCGCGATTTGTCATCGTTGGCAAACACGTTACATCGTGCTTATACATCTATTTAACCAACTCGCCACAAGCGACTCTGTAAATATAAATCTGTATTGCAAACGTGATTAGAGCTTATGATCGAACGGTTTATGCAATATATGTATACCTAAGCATACAGAAAGCGGTTACAAGAGTCGGTTTACGCTTGGAAAAAGTACAGATTAGTTGCCGTCGCGTCACGTTCGACTTCTGGAAGGACATTGGGTTGTTCCGTAAGTGCGTGGCGGATTTCGAAACCCTTCACGCATGAATTCCGGTACGAACTTACGGGACACCCCGTAGCTATGACCCCGACCTCAAATCGATACCTGATCCCCTACTCGTTATTATTGCCAAACATATCAGGAAAGCGGCAAAATGTGAGCTTCTCTCTCTCTCAAGAGTTTAGTCCATATCTCAGAGAGCTCTACATAAAAATCGATCCTTACAGTGCGTTTGCATAATGTGAACATCATTGTACAAAAGTTACCTTCGGATAAGCTTTGTGGGTTTCGATACTGCTCATCATCCAAGGATCGTTTCGACGATGTTGACACTGGGCTGATAAGACAGACGGCCAGCAGTTGCAGCCACGGCAGGATTTGTCTCCCGTTGAACATCGTTCGCCTGCAAGAATCGGGGTCAGCCGGATCAGTTAGTCTGCAGGTGGTCAGTGGCGGCCACAGAGAAGGCGCGCTGCTCCATGACACGAAAAATCACAAATGAAACACCAAATATTTGCCACTTGGCAGATGATAAGGTCCGGCTAATCTGGCCGGATTGGTCGAACAGATGGTTTAGATCATTTAGTCAAATCGGTGATACAAAGAGCTCGCCAGCGCGTCTGAAAAGCTTTGACTCGATGCCAATTCTGCCGTTAAGAGTAAGTATTGTATATTATGAAGTGGTAGAAATGAAATCTCGTTTGTCGGAGATTGACAACAGATTGGCCTACGGTTAGGACTGTTGTAGGCCTGATAACAGCAGTGAACTGGTGGCAGAGTATCTTCTATATATTATAGTTGATACCAACGTTGTAACAAGGCAACAGATGTGGTATTATTTTGTTCAGATATGCGATCAGGCACGCGCATGTAGCTCGGCATATTCAAAGCTAGAAAATCAAAGTTGCAGGCATTGTCAAGTGCCAGTCAACAGTTAGTCACGTTGTCAGCGCACGGAGAATATTCTCCAATGGCACAGTGTTTACATGGTTTACATACATATGCACATTCATACATATCTCCAACGAATAGCAATAATTTACTGACGAATACAATATATCGTAATAAACAATCGTTGATATCATCACTGTGATTGGGACACTCTGCTTACAAGTTCTATTTGTCAACGATATTATGCGCTCTTTTCATCAGGCCAAATGTATGGCCTCAGTGCCTCGGGTTGACGCTGTACACCTGCCACTCTAGCGGGAAAATCAAGTTTGTTTCAAGTAAACATGCTCTCGGCAAACTACCATACAACTATATGAGTATTCGGCGTTCGCTTGGCTAAGGTCAGGGTTGAGATCTGTCGCAAATCTCGGCCTCCGACACTGCTCCACGCGTTACATGTTGAACTGGCTTTGGCGGCGGCTCCGGCTTAGACATAGCTCGCACGACTGTATATGTTTGTGTGTGTTTCGGCTTGTTTGCGTTGACTCTCGCAGTGTTGGGTTGAAATGCAACAGCAAATGGTTCTGGGACCTTGAGTTGCAAAATATTCCCGGTGGCGGCAGAATGGCACAGAGCGACAATAACCGTTGTCTATCTGCGCCCTTCCTGCTGAAGGTCAGCGTCATGTCGTAATAGTTCATGTGGTTAAGGTTAAGCACAGCTCGTGCATATGAACGGTAACATCCTTATGATTAGATCTTCACTGGCACCTGTCGCAAATCTGTTCGTATGTCATGTAAGGGAACCCTACATGAATACAATGTTGACTGGAGGTCTAAGAAGCTTCTTATTTGAGTGCATCTTATATTGATTGTACGACTCTGGAGCTATCTCATTTGCTGCTTTGAGACACTGTCACGTAGAACCAGCTTGAAATCCCGATCAGGTCGCTATTTCATGATCTGTAGGACAGGTCTTGTCAGGATAGCTTGATCGTGTCTTGGACTCTTCGACGACAAATAGATACTGTGCTGCAATTGAACTCGTGCAGAAGTCAGTGATATAAATCACTTGAAAATTCGCTCTACATATCTGTCATGCTTTCCTTCCCACAGTTGGCACAGCTACTTCGTCGAATTGTGAACAGCAGAAGCAATGCCACCTTATTATTTTCCGGAAAGTAATCTCTATACGCCCCCCCCCACACACACATACATATATATATATATATATATATATGTGTGTGTGTGTGTATATGGGGGTCTGAGTGTTCTTTGTTTTCATCCCAATTCTTCTTGATTCAGTTCGATCCCATCGTCTGTAACTTGCGCGACCTCCATATATCTCCCTTTTTCGCTGTCGCTTTCGGCCCGCGAACGTCTGCACACAGGTGAGGTAACAGAGGTGTATGCCCTGCGTGTGCAGGTGACTCTCTGTCGTTGCCTGCCGATTATTCGTCCACCTCTCCACCTGCTTTATTCTCATTTCATCGCCAGCCATCGTCACCCATCGCTCTTCGCTTTTTCTATCTTGAGCCGACTCTGTCCGGCCCGCTCGCGCCGAGTTCGTTCATTGATTATTGTTCGAACCAATCAACGGCGACCGATTCGGTCGGCATCGAGCTGCTACCAGCGCTGGTACTACTCTAGCCGGAGCTGCTGCTGCTGCTAACGACGACAACGACGAGGAGAACGAGCTGAGACGAACTTTCACTGCTATAGATATACCTTCCGTAGTATTCAATGTGCGTAGCGTATAGCACGGAGGCGGCACTATATCGGTTATCTCAGCAGCAACAGCGGCAGCAGTCGGCAGGGGTGATTCTCTCGCTCGCTCGACTCTATACGAATTGTGCGTAGATCCTCCGTGGGGCAGGGTCCTCTCGCGCTGCCGGCGTTTCAATGTTAAATGAAAATGTATGACTCTCTCTCGCTCTCTCATCGGCATACATTTGTCTTCGACAGGATGGCGCCCTGCTCGATGCGGGACGGTATTGAGCCACGAGGAGAGTCTATTATTATTATTATTACGGTGACTTGAAAACTTCGCCGGAACAGGGTCGCGGGGGCGGTCGCGAGGCCGGCTCCGCGGGTGCCCGGTTCGAAGCGCAAATGTAGTCGTGTCACCCGTTAACTGGCGCACAAATGCGACCGTCGGCAGCAGCAGCAGACACAATGGACACGCTTGCAGTCCAGTCCGCCAGAAAGCAATCGACTAATAATAATCAACACATTCGGGATGTAAAAACCTATAGAAAAGACCGACGTCGAAGCCACTCGCCGTGAATGACGGGCGGAGAGTCACCGGACGCCTATGAAGACGGCGGGATCGGACTTTTTAGGCGTTCAGGCTCGCTTTGTTCAGGTCACTGCAGGTTTCGGTGCAGTATGACGAACGCCTTTTAGGTGGCACCGTTCATCTGAACGATATCCCACGAACACCTATTGGACCTTCAACAGATGTAGTGATCACGAGTCACTTAAGTATGGATTCGATAAGATCATATTAGCGAGACAATTTTAGAAAAGATACACTTCGCAATTATAGTACTTTGTAATTATGTTGCACCTATCGCAGCCTAGCCCGCTACAGGCGAATGCGTCGAAATCTCAAAGCAAGCTCTAGCGAGTTCGCCGAGAACATACTTGAAAAACATCAAAAATGGTACTTGCGGGTGCTGGTCACGTTTCAACAAACACGTTATCTAGGCCACCTAACCCGCCAGCGGATTACATAACGACTCTGCGATTTACTCTGAAATGGGGCATCTTTGACCACATTGTATTCTGTGGCGTATGCATAGATAAAAAAAACAACAGCAGCGTAATGCTTCTGCACGAGTGTTTCGCCTGGTTCCAGATGTGGACTGACCAGCGGGCAGTTAACGGCAGACCGTGCAAGAATCGTTGGACAGTAGTTGTACGTCATAGTGGGTGTTGCCTATGGAGGAGTAACGCTGTTGAAAAAGGAACGTCTCCTTCTGGTTAAATCCTGCTTTGCATTTGTCGCCCCTCGGCAACGTTAGCGCAAGTACACTTAATGCTCTGTCCGGCTAGACAGACACATAGTTTGTATGCACAGCGACAGTTAGTTGCTGCTGTAGCCGACACCACCCGCATATGCTACAAGTGCCATGGAGTCGAGAACAGTATTCTAATGAGCTGGTATCACACTAGACAAAGGGGCCCAGATGAAGTATTGTAAAAATCGTGACTAAACTATGCAGTACACGTGTCGAGGAGCGAGCATTTGAGCAGATCTGAGCGTAGGTATAGCTGGTATGGCCGAGCAGGTAGGCAACGTCGCTTTCACTGGTATCTTTTATTACCGGCGGCCAGTCAGCCACGCGGTCAGTGACGCGGTTTTTTTCCAAATGCTTTGGTCTTAGTGTCGACGTTTTTGTGTAGAGAAGCGACTTCCGACCATTGAAAATGCTATATAATACATTATGCTACCCGACCAAATGAATGCGTTTAGATCGATGCGTACCATGTTATGGGGAAGCAAAGAGGTACGACGAGGGGAGTTGGATACGGGCGATTCCAGAGCTAGCTAACGAGACGAGAACTACTGATGTTTATCACAACTCGTAGAATGAGCACTATCGTCCCATTATTATTATTTTATTAGTAAGCGTTTATTTGCTCCTGAATTCTGTTTGCTTCACAGACCCTTATCTAATCGTCATTTTCCTTTTCTCCGTAGAGGTATAGGAAATATATCTCGTATTTATCAAGTGAGCACAGCAACTGAATCACAATGTCAGTTATATGCATTTAAATCAACCAGATTCGACTTTATGGTACAGGCAACCGTGTGCATCGATTGGTGTTGGCCAAGAGAAACTTCCTCACAATTCCAAAGAAAGAAAAAATAAAAGTAAAAAAAAAATTAAAATTCGATTATGTTTGTTTGATGATATTTTGATGATGAAACCTGATCAGTCCATAGTGATTGCTGCCACGACCAGCCCCGATGCCCTAGTGCAATCTTGGTTTTTGTCTAAGACACTTCCAACGAAGGTCACCCTAACAAATCCCCTCGATGAATTGGAGCAGAATCCAACGCGTCATTCTGTGTTTACTCTAAAAAAAACGCACCACTCTCAGATAGAGCTAAGCCTCGTCATCCGTTTGCCGTTCGCGCACAATGAGACTATACGGACCATTTCACACAACTGGACCCTTCACCTGAATCGTCCTGTATACGGCCTGCGAAGGACCTTCTCGCCTGCAGCGAGGAGAACGATGACGATAGTGGAATGACAGTAAATTCTCCGGCTACCTGTGGCGGACACCGACATAATGTCCGTACGGGAGACAAGGAATCCAGAGAAAGCCCAGAGGAAAGAGACAGAGAGCCGACCGGGGCGGGAATCGTTGGCAAATGATTATTATCGTTATTCCCTCTCCCCTTGTCTTCATCTTCTGCGCTGGCGATTCGCGCCCGTTGCAGAGTCGCTATCTAGGTATGTATCCTTGGTCCGGCCATATGAGTGTAAACCCCGCACGAATCGTCAGCCTGAGAAACTTCGTCATGTCGAGTAGTACTTTCCTCGTTCCTGCCATCTCATTGCGTGCGAATTGCATTATATTTAAATAGAGTGATAAGAGCTGAAAGCGATTGTGAACATTTGAGAGGAATACGTTGGCGGGTGCCGCCGCCTCTTGTCGGCTCGCATTGCGCAGAAAGAGCGGTCGCGGGTAGACGACGACGATGACCAGGAACAAGGTGTTAGACACGCGTCATCTGACTGGAGGAAATGAGAACCGCATCTCAAGAGTGACCATCGTTGCTAACTATATATATATATATATATATATATATATATTAGATATAGACACCAAGAGCGATCCGATTGCCTATAAAATACATGTTACATATATAGAGAGCAGGATCGCTCTTGGTGTATCCTATATTACACTACCAAATGTGCTGCGCAATATACTGCATTTAGTCTAAAATTTCCACAGCGTTCTTCATGTGAAATGGTCCTGTGCATGGGCGATGCTTTTTAGAATACAATACAAAGGCACTTTATTCAAGGTAAAACGAATTATATATATAGTTTTTGTTATCATACATGTAACAATGAAGTATTAATGAGGTCTATAAAAATGTCATGCTATCAGCTCGACCTGAGCTGCGCCTTCGTGCTGAGTTGCAGGAGCTTATCCTATTGAATTGGTGACACCAAAATGGTCCTCGTACTTGTGTGGTTATTAGTACAGGGAGCTAGGTACCTTCGCAGTTCTGGTAGAAGTTTCCGCGGTACCAGCACGTAAATAAATGAGCATACATCCCTTTAGGAAGCCCACACTCACGACCCTTTGCTTGGAAACAAATCAATATATTAACAGAGACTTACTTACGCTACTTAAAAAAGAAGTGGCAAAACAGTTTTATGAATTCTATTTTTGCGATAACTCGAAAAGTGTCTCACAACGGCGTTTTTTTGTCGTGCGAACAGTAAAACGTTTCACTATATATATATATATATATATTATAGGACTCGTTTTCAGATTGTTCTTACAACCCGCCAAATTATAAAAGAGTTATAGTTAAATTGCAATATTTCTAGGCAAAGTTACTACTATGACTCTGTATCATTGCCTCGCCAAAATTCGCAATGTAATGGATATGATTAATTATTTGACAACTTTCGGTAATTTTCACCATGCATACGTGGGTCACACGAGCGAAACAGTTTTGAAAGATCATTTTTGCCCCGTTTTGTCGTGACGCTTTCAAGGGTAAGCAATGTACAATGATTCGATTAAGGGGCTAATCAAATGCGCCATATTCCTGCCTCATATTTGCATCTGTTCCATTCAGACGTAACGCCAGGCAAGGGCGATAATAAAGAAATACGTTTTTTTTTTAAACTGTTACCACCACTCTACCGCAACCGCAACCACGAATCCAAACGTTGAAGGCCACCGTCAAATTTGGGAGGTGCGCACAGTTCTGTGCGAGCGGGTAATTGTCACGGTAGCCACAGCAGCCGCAGCAGCAGCAGCAACAGCACAATTAGCCAAAACAGGCAAAAACATAGTTGACAATAGAAACAGCCATCTAAACGAGAAATTTCACCGGCAAAATAACCCGCGCACGCTGAAGGAGGGGCGGCTCCCCTCGCGGCTCGGGTTGCCGGCCGTTGTAAATCGGGGCCGCAGGGCGGTTGTCATCCGAAAAACGCCCGCAAATCGTTACCAGTTGATTGGGTCGGCGTATTCTCCGCGATTCTGCATTTGCTCGCGGTTGACAACAGCGCGAGCATTCTCGTTGTCGAGCTGTGCCATTCGTGCCAATGACTCAGTGGTTGAAGTCCGGCTCCGCCGGTGCCTTTGGCCACCGCTCTGGCCAGACGTTTAGTGGCTTTTAGTTGTTATTGACAGAACCAGTGGCATCATAGCAGTAACATAATGGCGGAATTGTGCTGTTGTTGTGCTTGTTGCCGTTGTTGCTGTTCTTGCTGTTGCTACAGCTGCGGCTGCTGCTACTGCTGATGTTGTTGTTGCTGTTGTTAAAGCCAACCGGTCGTGCCACCGTCGTTGTACCACGCCGGTCGGTTGTCGAATATACTTGGATTTGTAGGCCATTTTTTTCGTTGACGATACAGCAAGGATTTTTGCTGGCCGAGTCGCTCGTGGCTGGGCCTTGAAAGATCGCTATGGCCAATAGCTGGCTGCGGTCTGATCCGCTGATCGGGGGTACGAACGGTCCACGTTCGTGATCGATAATAAGAAATGATCATATCGAAATCGGAATGATTGAATTCGAATACCACACAATAATAATTGATTTTAAACCAACAAATGGTTGCAGATAAGATTTTTGACTACCTATTGTATGTTAGCCAACTTCGATTCTGACCACTATTACTATGACTAGTGAACGGGACAGCCATCGAATGATTAACGTGCTTAGAAGATCTCGATCGCCTTCTACCGAACGAAAAGATCGGAGCTGGTGATTTCCTGCTTATGTCGCAATATAGCCTCGGCGGAACTCCCGCACCCGCCGATGTTGCAGAGGTTTTTTGGGTCGATTCCGAACAGAATGCATTCATTAGTTAGCTGCTTAGAACGTCAGGCAGTGCGCGGCTGGCTGAGTTGCTAGAACGGGTTGCTGGAATAATATTTGTATCACTTTCAAATGTCTAAAAACATCTCTAGCTAGTCCTAGATAGTATCTAATCCTAGCGTTGCGCTAAAAGGTAAACTGGGCATGTTCTCGTAGGGTGTATATAGCTATTATATTATATGAGCGACGACAGGGTGCGCGAGTAGTGCAGGTGCTCTGACAACGATTTTGGCCAAATCACCCCCTTGCATAGCCGCATTTACCTGTCAGTATTCTGGAAGCAGGGCTAACCATTTTGTTAGCTGTTCGCGATCAGACAATTTCTCTTTCATTTGAAGATTTGGACGAATTTCAGATAGTTTCCAGAGTGCTAGACAAGTATAGCTGTGAGATTCGTGTCGCTGTCAATTCAAGGATATCAAAATTGGCGACGTTGCTTGTGCTTGATTCCAACGCGTGGAAATCGGCAGTGCTTCATAGCTCAACCGGTGTAAGGGTACGATACCACGAAGGGTCATTAGGTGAAATTCATATCGGTGACAATGTTGGATAATCTTGTAGAAGTACGATTCAGCATGTCTAAAAACCACACGCGTATAACACCTAGTACTAGGACTGGTCGGGTCACGCCGCTCGATCTGTATGCCACTGTAATTGCATTACACATAAGTACGCACATCGTCCATTTTCGATGGTTACAGACACTGTTATGCTCAAGCGCTTCGTCAAATGTACGTCACACACAGCATTCAGGAGCACCGGATGCTGTGTGGCATTGACCTGCCACTGTTGCGGTGAAAGCCGAACTCAGTGTTATCCCGTTGAAATTTCCCTAATGTCACGGTACTGCAATTATTGATTTCGAAAACGCCGTCATCTGGGCCGATGAACGAGTGTACGTTTATGAGGAAAACAATCCAATTTTAGTCAAATATCACACGACAAATAGAACGTTGTAACATCGTTAACATGAATCCATTATTTTTTTCTCGTCATTTTCCAGACATAACGAAATTCTTATTGCTCAGCGGCAGGCTCAAAGGACAACGGGGATCCTTCATCTCAAACAAGCTCAGTCTCATTATCTCGTAAGCGATTCGCTATTGAGTTAACAAACACGCGACTTTCACATTAGCCACATTTCTCGACACCTTCAGCTATGTCTGCGACTCTGTATGGGCCAGAAAACGATTGACGTTGATCGTTCGAAAATCCGATTTTGTGCCGACTACATAGGGGGTTCAAAGGAATAAGCAAATTTTGCAGTCGATAGTGTGACAAAAGCTCAATCGTTGTCGACATGTGACGGGAAAGGTAATCTTCTCCTCAGCTCACGACATTCGCTGGGGATCGAGTCTTTCGTATCAATTCAACATGATGAGCCTGATTCTCGAGAGTCACCTACAACCTGAACGCAGCTGGGATATAGGATAGGATAGGCTGTTTCGGTATAATAGTAGCTGTTCGAAAAATTCACCACACAGCGCATTTCTGAGGCATAGCACATTAAGGTGAGCCAGTGTTAACGAACGGCAAGGTTTACTAACCACTAACGTATTAGTAAAATCGTAGTTACGACGACGACGGCGCCTCCTAAATTTAAAAAAAATAAATAGATAAGTATTCACACGTTTAAGGCAAAAAAAATCAACTATAACCTCTAACGGTGAGCACAAAAAATTATTTCACATTGAAATGTATCGTCTTCGTTTTCTCACAAGGGAATCATTTTTCACAGAAAGCTTTCCCAGACGTCTGTCCAACTCCGTGGTGAATCAAGCTTCACGCCATCATTGGCGTCACCAAAGCTACCATTGTAACATCAAGCCGTTTCCCACGTGGTGCAATATAATAATATATTGCGCCAAAAGCTCTGTTCCGACTAGAGTTATCGCGGACTAAGCAGCCCGAGCTGCATTGCTAGTCGCTATTAATTTCAGCAAAAACAAATCGCTTTAAAATTTCACAATGTTGCCATGATATTATCGTTTAACAAAACGTTAATTGGCACTTTAGTGCGTTCCAAGCCGATTAAGTGCCACACTTCGACATTAGCCACTGAACCGCGTCAATATCTCACTATTAAGAGTGATCGCCGGCGTTGCACATTGAGGCGTTCATTTCTCATTTCCCAGAAAGTAGACCGTATCGAAAAGCTGCTGCGATCGGCCGTGTGGCCGCGGTCGATCGAGTCTCTTGCTGCTCCTCGCTGGACTCACGGCTGGATTTCGTGTGATCTCATTGCACACTATCACCGGGGGGTGAGGGGGAGCACAGTAATTGAAGCAAAAATCGAGAGATTTGCCTGCGCGGACATTTCGCAGTTGATCAATTTCCTTCTGTCGCATTAGTCGCAGCAGGGGATACTACTTGATAAGCAGTTTACACGTTTTGTCCGTAAAAAAAAAGGTATATCTACTGTCACAAAATATATTTGTCCAACAGAATCGTTGATATAATAGAAAAAGATATCACTGAAAAAATACTATCAGCGCCGGCGGCGGCGGCGGCGGCAACGGTCTGGGATAGCAGCGCGCTATCTGCTTGCCTTGCCGTCGAACGATAACGGGGCGATACTTATCGACTGCATCCGAATACTTTGAGAACTCGTGGAGAGCTAAGATTTATGCTACCTTTTTACTGATTGTTGTTTGCTATTGAATTGATCGAAGGGAAAGGTGATTTCGTCCCATGGTTTTTTTTGTGTCGTTCTCGGGCTGTTTCAGCTCTGGATGTGGGGTAAGTGTCACTGTTGTGTGACATAGATTTCTTAGCTAAGTGAACCAAATGGTCGAGATATGCTCAGTGATAATATCAGTCGTGGCGTTCTTAGCTATCCGAGGGAGATATATATATATATATATACATATATCATAAAAGACTAGGCTGTTGGTCGCAGACGGACGAACGAACAATTTGCTTCCAGCAAGGGGGTTTATTCCTGGCTGAAGCATGAATAGAAGGAATTGAGAATGTTATCTTCATCAGAGCAATCTGTTTTAATACAATTATACAATGTCTGTCTTTTTTTTTAATAATCGAGACGTTTTCATCGAGGGTTGAGTACTGGCTATCAAATGATCGACTGGCCCATACATTATACGAAATGTTCGGGTCATAGCTAGTCGATGCACAGTTGGAATCAGAAAAAAATTATATATTAAAGACGTCCGTCTTCGATGATCCCGGCTCAATCTTTATGGTCAATCGTCATCTATGCGGCTGACATTTAGAGAGGTCTCACCCTGCTGGACTCCAGCCGGGTCCATTGTTTCCATTGAGCTCGACGCGCGAAGGGCAAATTCGCTTACGTCGATTTGCACTTGATACTCACTTCAACCCACGCTCAGCATAGATCGGCCTTGTTCCCCGACATGGCATATTTCACATTCAGTGCTGCTGCTGCTATTATGGTACAAGCGACAAACGCTATCACCATAATTATTATTCTTATCGTGGTTTCGACAAGCAAGGGGAGGGACTTTTATTGTTAGGAGCTCCACGAGGCTGAATATATATTCTATTATATAATAAGTTGGTAGCATCTTCCTCTTCTCGAGAGAGAGAGAGAGAGAGAGAGAGACAGCAGGGGAGAGAGCAAGCCTGAGTGAATCGGTACTCTCAAGGGCAGCGGATAATTAGAAAACGTCTTCTGTCAATGTAAGCAGTTGCGCACTTGTAGCTCTAGACGATGCATAAGGTAAATTAAATTAAAGTAACGATCGAGATGCGGGCGACGTTCAATCTATTGAATGAGCTCCAAGCACGCATACATGCATGCAAGCGAATTCGTGAGTTCGTAGGAAAACACTGAATGGCTCTAGAGGTTATAATCAGGTGCGATAACTGCGTCCCCAATCTGATCTATTGTTCGGCAGCTTCTCAGCTTCCGCTGATCTGTCTTATGAAAGCAGTGCTCCATACAGATTTAGTTACGGGTTCTTGACAACAACAACAACAACAAACAACAGCGACAACAGCAACAGCAAACATTTGCCCAATAGTACACATTTCGCGTTCACTGATTCACATACTTATAGATCAATAATGATTTGAAACTGAATATTCACCAGCGTTCGAATTGTGTCTATTCAACCTCGAAGTGTCTGCGAACACATCAACTAGAGCTAATAATCTAAGAAAAACATGTACGGCTCTATTACACTACACAATCACCTGTTCATTATTATTATTATTATTGCGTCAAGCTAAATTGTTCGCCTGCGTTCGCCGACCAAACGAACTGGTTTGATCTTTTTTTTGCTGTAATTTTTCCCGGCGTTCTTCTGCGCGACCGTTCCCAATTTGTTAATCAATACGGCCCCGCATTCATTTCGTCACAGATGATATCGCAGATGGCGTTACGGTCCTACACGTTCTAGTCGTCGATAGCTACAGCGGTTATGTCAGTACAGCTTGGGAGGGGCGGCCACTCGGTTCGGCGTGATCACTTTCACATAAGGATTTTGCTCGTACTAACAAAACTATCGAAACATAACCATTGACGTTGTTCATAGCTGGATTTATAGACGATCTGGACGATTTATATATGATGGAATGAAATACACCTTCTGACGAATTCGCGCTTGTGTTTACTACGATTTTGCGTTATGATTATGCGCTTACACGTTCGTTAACTGTTCATAGTGCATGTTCTCCCGATGTTGACTAGTGGTAAGACAATCGAAGCCTGCCCAACACGGCCATATTCATGCTGTCGACGGTTACCACATTTTGATTGAACTGAATGTATTCCACCTGATTGTATGGGTGGCAGAAACTAGGTGGGATTTCAATTGAGCTCGCCAGTTTTTTTTTTTAGCAATAACTTTTCTCCGCGCTTGTTATTGCCAACCGGCTGTCGATGTCAATACGAGCCTGTGCTCGTGGTATCGTCGAAATCACGAGGACCAACTATTGTGCAACCCGCAGGGCGGAACAGTTAACAGACAATGGTCAGCACCGAACGGGGGACTGGGGAGCCGATTAAGGCTGACTTTCAGCCTTAAACATTTAACGTGCACGGTGAAACTGCTTTTCGCATTGCTTCGTAAGACGGGCAACCCCTTGAACATGCAAACGTGCAACGGTGGAGATCGAACCCGCACACCTACGTCCGTCTCCCCCGACTTCAAGGCGCACACACGAATGCACCACAAGGCCACCGGGCTCGACTGATTGGAGTAGTTGTTCGAGCTAAACCGTGCTTCATCAGCACATTGCATGAATGTCTTAATTAATTCAAACAGCACAAAGCACACAGTTTCATTGTCGAATATTTACAAACAGCTCGTTTGAATCCTGGCGTTGGCGTACTGTGACGACCTTTACAAGGCGAGTTCTAATATTCTGTTTAATAGAAAACACGATCATTAAAAGACCAAATAGGTGAAGGACCTCAAGTGAATTGCGATAAAGTCCATATTCTTCTTCCAGATCAGCAATCGGTCAAGTCAATAGATCCATCGTCGCATTGCCGCTGAGCGGGCCAGAAAGAAGGCGTCCAGTATTAAATTGTGTTCTATAGCGAAATGCTTAATGAATGCGCAGATATATCTGCGGAGCAGCATACAATTATAATCGCGGTGTTCAACATAAGTATTCTTAGCATATTGCTATTACTATTATTATTATTATTATTATCACTATTATTGTTATTATTTATTAGATTTCGTCATTTTTCTCGTCACTTAGTTAATAAGAATGCTTCGACGAACAGCAAACATTTTTCAGGTGGCCTCCACACTAATGAGACAAACAGATATGGTTTCAAATCATTGGGAAACCTGTCTTACTCATTGTGAGCTACGACACCGAACAAGTTAACTGACGACGGTGAATTTTGAATCTAACCTACTTCACTTTTTTTTTCATTTACTTGTGCTTAGGTTTCATATCAAAGACATTTAACATTAGTCGCGATATCTCGAGATTATCATTGTTGTCGTTATTAAATCCCTCCCTCGCGAGGTCTGCTCACCCAACTCGCTAAAGATCAATTATGAAAAAGTTCTCTAAAGCATTTAAATAAAAAATAAAAAAGGGCATAATGTCACAACACATGAATCTGTACGCTGCCAATTCTTGCTATGATAAATTAATAAGTCAATAATTATGATAAGGAAGAATGTCGTGACCGTGAATGTGACCATCTCCTTACTACTTTTACGAAGACTGAGGGCCTTTTCAAAGCTGCAGTTTCATTAAGATGCAGTTGAACATGTTTGCCATACATCGTGGACTTACTTTGATTATACGTTCGCAGAGTGCGATTCACTACTACTACTACTATCACCACTACAATTAATTCACAAAATGAGCTGAAATAATTTATGTGCAACTTACTTATAGACTCGTGTACTATGTCGGATTTTAATACGAGAGATAATCTACAAACAGAAATCATATTTGCCCGAATTAGATATTCGTACATTTTAGGTGACACTTTCGATTTAGACAGTCACATGTTTATTAGCAACGTGTTGCGAGCAGATAGCCGAACAGATAACAACACATTGGTATCTTATGCAATACAGCTCAATGTATGATGATATTATTAGCATGATAAGTGATACTTGTGGCGATGCTGGTCATATTATATAGGCGTGTGCTTTTATCGTTTAAGCAGTCGTCGTTATTGTTGACCGACAGAACGGCTTGTACACCGCTATTGTTGCAACTACTGCTGTTGTTGTTGTTGTTTGTTATGATTAAAAAGTGTTTCACCTTGGGTGTTTGTAAAATATTTGTCGACGACATCGAGATGGCTGCTTTGTTATTATCCGCATTACTATTGCTACTACTATACATGTGGACGCTCTAGAAAATAAAACTGTAGCAGCAGAGACACGATATTATGCGCCATCAAGCCCCCATCATCCGCGACTTGAACACAGACGTAACTGTCACGATATCGAAGCTGGCTCGGTCACAGACGCCGACGCCGGCGGCCCACTCCGTTATGTCCGCCGCTGCTGCTGCTGAATTGTCTGTTTTACTTGTTGTGGTTTTAGCATTATTATGATGTGACGCAACAAAATGTCGTCTACCCACAATATTCCACTAGCGACAAAAGAAAAACCAAGCGCTCTGCGGAGGAACTACAATAGAGCTATACGAATTTGCATTCGACCTTGATCTCTCGTCGTTATTCTGCGTTGTGATAAGCAGCAGCAGCCACCACCGCCTTTTTGTGACCGATCGCCTGCGCGAGCTGGTTTTCGTTTTGAAAAGTTTCCGTTGTTGTTGTTGTTACCGTTATTGGCGTCGTCGTCGTCGACGAGGGAAACGCTATAGTCCCCCGGACCGCTGGCTCTCCATAGTACCTATGAATCTGTCACTGGTGGCGTGGAGTGGCGGTGGCGCCGATGGCCGCTCGCGGTTGTGGCCGTCACACGGTCAGAGACATATGGAGGCATATAGAGCAACCAGCATCATAGACAACAATAACAACGGTAATAACGGCCAGAGAATAATAGTGGCCAGTTAAGCAGGCTGTTCGCCACCGTGTATGCTACCGTGCCTGCCTACGTTGGCAAAGCTGCCGGCTGCTAGCACACCGCCGTAGTCGACGCTCGCCACGGAGTCGTCCTGCAGAGGAGCTAGCCTATCTGTCCGTCGGTCTCTGAGTCTCAGCTTGCGTGTGCTTGTCTGCAAGTGGGGGGTGGGTTGCTGGGGCGGCTAGATTTCGAGCGTCGCGGCCACGGGTTGCCAATGGATCGGGGGAGATGTGGGCGTTTGTGTCCAGCGGCATTGGAGCACGGCCGACGTTGACAGAAGATGCGGGAAAGCTATGCGCCAGCAGAGATCGCTTGATAGGTCCGTTCCGCTATCGCTAGAACAACCCCTCTCCGCGACCGGGGGTTACCCTCGTTGGGAGCGAAGCTGGACGGCGGGGGTAAAGTCAGGCGGCGGATAGCTTGAATGGAGTGGGGTGACAAGTCAAATGACAGCAACTGCTTGTGGGGGACGATTGACGTAAATAGCGAGCGATTGAAATGAAACAGTATCAGCTGCTGCTGCTGCTGCTTGAATAACAGCCACGCTTGGGTTACACACAGAAGGACGTGGAGAGACGCCCGCAATGCGTTGTGATTATTTGTCTTTGCCGATAGAACAGACCAGGAGACATTTGACAGTGAGCGAAAGTGGGAGTATACGTAGCGCGTATCAAGATCGTGACTTAAATTCATTTTATAGCAGCAATTAAAGCCGAAATCTCGTATTTGTACATTGAGCAATGCAGTAGTACCTGTTCTGCACCGACATCCATCTTGCCGGACTCATTCTGAGTATTATCGTCGAGTGTAAGTTTTGTCACAGGCACGGGTACCGTTGTGTTTCGTTGAATACGTACGTTCTACTTATTAGTGTTATTACAAAATTCATGAGTCCTCAGAAGTGTCCGGCTCGTGTCCGTTGATGGCCGAACGACCCTCAGCGATTCCTAGCTACTCGCTTCGACGCCAGCTGTTTATGCTTGGCTTAGGCTGGCGCGGAATGAGTTATGATAGCTGTATGCTAATAACGTGAGAAATCGATCAGACTTCTCCCAATGATGACGTTGTCTTCATGCTCATTTTGCCCTCGGTGCCGTTTAGATATTGGTATCATACATGTACAACATATAACGGTGTCCAATCCTCTCTTAGGGTTCTTATCCAGTCATGTCCACTCCGCACAGCAACAGCCTACATATTACACAGTAGCATTCATCGCATTAATGGCGCAATGCAGAACAGACATAGCTCCCTCCCCCTTTATATTGAGTGTTGGAAGGCTGGCATAAAGCAACGGTGGGGGCTCGCGGACACGACGGACTATACGCCAAATGAGAGAATGCTTACGAATATGACATCTATGATGTCTGTCATTTCGTGGATTTTGAAACATCTCTTCTATGTATTATAATTCATAGGACTTCTAACATAAAATGCTCAGCGTAACGAGAGAGCTGCTAGTCAATATGCGTATAGCATCTTCAGTCTGGTGTCTGGACGTCTATCTACCAACTATGCTCATATTGACTGACACGCTCTAACGAGAACACGTGTCACCGATTGAAATTGATAGATCACGCAAATCTCGAAAGCGACCCCGACTTATTATGAGTTCAATAATTATCGTAAAAGCCCCCCTGAACAGAGAGGACAGCCCCAAATCGATGCGGATCCTTTTTTGCAGTAGACTAAGGTTCTACCTGGAGCTCACGTGCAACATCAAACATACAGCGTCATGTCCACGTACAAACGAAGCACGCCATAATGATATTGTGCACAGAATAGCCCTTTAACGATACCTATGTCTCGCTACGATGACAACTGGTCGAGGAATACAAGCTAATTTCGTCCGATGTACTTATCACTCTCGATCATCACCCAGCTCGCTAGAATGCCATGAACACGAGCATATGCATGAACGATCTAGAAGACACGCGCTCCCAGCAATATCGAACGGACAACGCTCGCGCCTGCTTGCCTACAACCACTTTGAGTGCTGCTTGACTCAATGGGTTCAGCTTATCGGTTCCGCCCCGATACAAACACGTGTGCTTGTACGATCATACCGAATCGTAAACGACTACCCCATGGGGGTAACAACAGGGGGAAACGATGCTCGTAGCCGAGAAGAAGTAGCCGACTTGCAGATTTCTTGTGAAATTTGTGAAGTAAAATGTAGCACATGTGGTATCACGCCCGTATGCCGGTGTTTGTTTGTACCGTAAGGATATTCGTGACATTTATAGCGAAATAGCATTGCGCTTTTTCGTCTTGTTTGTTCAGGGACATTACGACATTTCAGGGAATTTCTTCTGCCAGGAACCGTGTCGCTTGTACACGTAATTCTTAGTTTAGATGAATATATGAATGTTGCATACATTTAATTAGGAACGTCACATCGAATAATGTTGCGCCTTTTTTTCAGTCAATGTTGACAACGCGATTTGTCTGAAGTCTGGTCGATAGTCGTATGGGAATTTGAAGATGTGAACCTGTCCCGGTAGGGAGATGTTCACATATATTTGCGAGTCTAAGAATAAAATATTATACTAATCTAACTAGGCATTGGAATATGAACGCGAATATTGTCGCTATGATTATATGACTGTGTCGCGCCTCTTTTTAATTGAATAATAGTCATTTGGATGTTAGGAAAGTCACAGTGTTGTTTTTATCACTAGACGATGTAACGGACTGGCCGAGATGCGCGATTGGTTTAGTGGCCGCAGAGAACGGGTAAATGCACCTTTAAACAAGATGGTGCAATATTTAGTCACGATAGATTAACGAATGGTTCCACAAATGGTTGATTCAAGTTGTGGTGTTGGTTATATAAATATATTGGTGATCTTGCGATCATCTCTTTCCGCCGACAGCGGACGCGCGCGAAGCGCTGGCCCCTAATGACTTCATCTCTGACGGCGTCTGTTTCGGTTGGAAACATGAAGCAAGTTACTTATGAAGTTATTTAGTTTCTCATCTCACAAAAGTAAGTAAGTATCTTCAAACGATCATGTCATTTATCATCGGCTGGTGACACTGCGTTGGTTTAGAGAAAAAGCTGATGAGAATAGCCACTTGGTCAGGTGAAATGCTTGACGGTGCAATATATAATACTTTATCGAATACTTTGCTCAATTGACCACCTCCGTTAGCCCTGTAGCGCAAACAGAGATCAATCCCTACATACATCTAATATATAATTATTGTTTGTCTTAATATCTACGATGATTAGTGATGCAGGTGGGGACAGGGCATCCGGCCCAGGTCATCCATCCCCTTTCTCGGGGGGTAGCGAATACACGTACCTGTATTGACAACAGACCTGGTTAACTTCGTTCTGTTGTAGTACCAGCCAATGCTGCACCTCAGCAACGGAACTGGCTTATTTCCGTGGGAATTACTACACTAGCACTTCATTGAGGCCGACCACGAGTGGAGTTGCTGTACACTGACCACAAACAACGTGTTCTCCTCGATAGACTTCACTCAACGGTTATCCACTGTTAGCACCTCACATCAAACCTTAGTCTGCACAAAAACTATGGTCTCCTTCGCTGATATAGCAGAGCCTCGTGGCTCGCGATCCCCCACTGGTGGCGGTGCACTCACGAAGAACGCACCAGGTCCCGAGCACTGACTCTCTGCTCGATCCCAACGGTATAATCCGCACGAGCGGCCTCTGTCTTTTTAGCTGGGGCTGCCGCTTCCAAAAAGAGCAATCGTTGAAGAGACAAATGGGTGGCCCTCTCAACTTTTGCCGCCCGCTCGTTCACGGAGACGACGGCGACATTCATGGGCTATTCACATCATCCGTATCGCAGAAAACCCGGTCACACAAATAGGCACCGGCTAGTTCCTGTCGTTAGCCGAACACAAGTACGAGGGCTCCCCGGCTCTTCGATGGCTCCTCCCCTTCGTCCATGCACCGAGTATCGATTGACGCGCACCACAGGCGGCTCGTGCCTCCGTCTAGCAAATCGGTAACGAATTTCGGCGAAAGAGTTCCCCGAACCGACTCGGATTGTCTACCATGTCATATCTCTGTCTCTCCCTCTCTATATCTCTCTCTCTCTTTCTTTCTCGATTTTCGCTCTCGAAGTGCACTCACGAGACCTTCAACTTCGGCATGCTCGCTTCGGCGAGCTAGCTTTCCACAACGGCAGGTAGTGACAACTGTTTCCGAACACGGCGCATCACACAGACCCACGCAGATCGCCCCCTCCCAATTGCCCGCTGAAGAATAACAGGTTCGGTGGCTAGTCAGCTGTTTATGTCGCTGGCTGGCGGCCAGCCAGATACGAAATGGCGCACGCAGATAATGTGGAAATGTGAGGCTCGGTGACGATTATGCTGCTGCTGCTGCTGCTGCACCGCGGCAATCGGCACATTGAGTGCAGCTCATCAATGAAGGCTGGCTCGCGCTGTTCACGTCCCCGGTGCCTGGGAGGCCGAAACTGATCTCTCAACGATCGGTGTGCTAGCTCGCACACGGACAAGACGACAAAACCCAATGTGCCAAGCGCAAATGATTTCCGACTGACTCTTGGCTACGGGCAACTGCATGGCAATCACATGGCAAATGTAGAGTGGCAAGTGCAACTTGCCGTCGCCGCCGCCGCCACCGCCGTTGACGGTATCAAGAGGCAGCAACAACGACATACAGAAATATCATTGGTCGCGGCATTAAATAGGGGTGGGGTGGGGTCGTGTTGGGCCCGGAATCAGCTCATTCTGCATCGGGTCCTTCGTCGGTCTATGCGCGTGCGGGTTTTCTCTCGCTAGAACGAGCTAGGTAGCTGTTATTATCTGGCTGGCTATCTGGCCATCGGCGAGCCACACCGCGCCACGTTGATGCTGAATGCTGAAGTTGTCTCGTGGAGGGGAACTGAGAGAGGAGGTGGCGATTTGACGACGACAGCGGCGGACAGTTTGACGATGGCCACGAACAGCGATGGCGCTTATTACGATAATAATGTTAATAACAACAACAATAATAATAATGATGACTGGCTGAGTGATGCTTGCTGCGTAAAGTGAGTTAGTTCATTTGACTCGACTGTGTCAAATCTGCTGGTACTTGTCAGGTCTCCGCTCAAGGGGAAATGCTATAATTCGTATAGCATGGGTTAACCTACACGTCTATGGCTATCTGTACTATTTATAATAGGTCACATCATTCGTCACTGAAGCGACACGAACTCGAGGTGTATGTACAATCTGGACCTGAATTAGACACACTACATATACAGCTAGATGATGTAGAACATATCTGTGAAATACCAGACGACCACGGACTTGAGCTAAATAATTAGTACGGACTGATATAATTAGTAAGCCAACGAAACACTTATCGAAACTAGATTTTACTTTGGGATCAGAAGTCGTCCTCAAAACGCTGTTTCACAACAGGGAGAGTATGTCGCGTGTCAAGTTGACAGACGATTGAAAAATGAAGACCATCTTGCCACTGCAATTTCAATGGAATTCTCAAACCCTGCTAATTGCCGAAATTCGCACGAAACTGTATTCACATTCAAAACTGTCGGTGAAAACATCGCCGGTCGACTTGTCCATGTTGAATTTAAGCTCACCACGGACCTGGGGGCGGTCAGGGGAGCGATTGTAACGCGAATAGTTCGGAATCGAACAGCGTTCCTCTTCGAAAAAACGGTTTTCTGATTGTCGTTCATTGCGGTGAGTTTACTTTCACCTTGACTCGGAGCATTTATCGCGTCGCGTCACCCGACAACACTAGATACTTAACCAGACTAAAACTACGATACACAGCATGCTGCGTCTGGTCCAGCTAGAAATAGCCACAATGACAGCTTTTGAGGCAGGCTCGCAGTAGCGAGACGACCTGCGTGAAATCGTTTCGCTCCTGAATGAATTGTGATCAGGAGGCAAGTCGAATTAATAGGAGTGACTTGTCGTACGTGTGTACCATCCAAGAAGGAATCAAATAATGCATATGTTAATTGTAATATATGGGGAAGATGGTGATTTTGTCACTCGGTCTAATCGGGTGTCCATAGTGCAACGTCGAACTCGGTGGCGTGATACATTCGTATGCGCCCTCCTCGCTGTCGGAGGGACACGTAGACACCCAGATTCGATCCCCACCGCATTTCCATGACAAAAACTCGGTCCGAATTATGAAGCAGTGCCGAAAGCACCTCCGAGGACGTTAGATGCTCGCTGAGTGATTCAGCCAGGAAAATTCACTTTTAGTACAACGTTGCAAAAATCGCCGTTGTTGACAATCCATTCAATACCTACGCTCGACACAGTAGCGATGTTTCCTGTGCGAATGTTTCCGAGACAACTGTTTAGCTGGCCAGATGTCATATACTTTTCAAGAAAATGATTCGATTTTGACAAATTGCATAATGACCAAACGCATTCAATGTGATCGCCCCATCGCCCTGCTCTGGCGTCACCGTGCTCCGTTTAAAAGGGTTAACTTCATGGAACGCATTGGATCATGTATTTATATTTGATTACTTTGTATTTTGACGTAACGAAGCTGCCGAGCATAATACCGACTGATCCCATTATTATTATTATTCGACGTGTTCAACGTGTCATAACTCGATATTATATTAATACTAAACGGGATACACCTGAATCTCAAGTTAAGCTCGCTAATGCTATTAATTAACATGAAAGCAGATCGAAGTGGATTACTTCGAGTCGCAATCATTTAATAAATAACCTAAGAACAAAATAAATGAAATTATCTACTACGAGAAGACATTCTACGACGAGGTCGCCGAAGTCGCTATTTATGCTGCTACCAAGCCATTAATATTGGCTTATTTCGGCGGCCGGCTTCGTGTTACCTCGCGCTTGTTTGCTATTCATGTGTTTTGGCCGTCAATGAATAATGATTTAATAATGGAATTTGTGTACCGGTAGGTGTTCTAGCAGCAAAAATCGAATGCAACAGATAATCAAGTACATAATGGCAGAATCCGATACAGGCAAACAAGCGGTACAACTAGCTGACAAAAAACAAATGCCGATGTGGTTACCATAGGGTACGCTAGAGAATAACGAACGTCACACGGACGAAGGCACAGGGCTTCAACTTTCTTCAGATCGAAAATAAATCAACACTGTGTTATATTCATCTATTTTATAGAAAATGATTAAGGCGAGACGAAACGAACGAAGTCTGAAGGTGAAATCATTTGGAAATGGTCCGCAAGTGATGATGCATTAAATACTATATATTTATTCAAACATGCAATAATTAGGAATTATTTCTAGGGATTATTAGAGGGGAGGGGGGATTAGAGCAGGGACTGTGCAGGGATGATGCATAGCTTCATCACGGTCCATTGTTTCACGAGGCTAATATCCTGTGGGCGTTTCTGTTGAATCGAATTCCACTCGTCGTGCGCTATGGATGACGTATCAGCTTTCGACAAAGCCACATATTGATCGTAGAATTCCTCATTGCGGTCGAGTTTCCGGAAGGTGTCCCCCACTCGTGGTTGTCTAGTGGGGAACTCTGCGGGTTGTGTCGCCTCTTTTGTCGGATCGAACAAAATCGGGATATTCTTCTAGCCGCGTAGAAGGCACCAGCTAGCTTCGGGGCTCATCGACCGTTTCGACGGAAGTCTGATAACTGGCGGACCATCGGCGTTCTTCAAGAGACCTGGCTTCGGAGTACTGTATTGAGTGTCAATCGGTACGAGTTGTGCATGGAGACAGGTTCGAGCTAGATGCGATTTGCCGCTCTCTTGAAACGCGTCACCTGAACTCGGACACTGCAGAAACTTGTGAATTTCCGACATGACTAATTGATAGCTCAACGTAAGCTAAAGATTTCTCTCCTAAGAATGACACCGAAATAAGTTGAGATTCGAGGAATTTAACTTGTCCTGTATCTCGGCAAATCTTGTGCAAAAATACCGACACATCTCCCCTAATAACAACGGTGCAAAGTGGGCATGCGTTGCTAAACAGAAATTTCCGGTGTGATTTAACTTTAGCAAATGTATTCCTGCAATGTGACTTATATATTTGGAGAGCTCCCCTGACTAATGTACGTCTTAATTGTTATCGTACAGTTCAAGCGGATTCTTGCGCTGACCTTCAGCTGTTCCCCGACGTGATAGGTCTCACAATTTAACTTTGAGAACCCTACTGTCGGGGTGAGCTCTGCCTTGTTCCACCGATCCGATACCTGGCAACAATCAGTCACAGATAAAGATAAAGAAAAAGAAAAACAAATGAGAAGTAACATCAAATAGTATCTGCGTCTACCAGCGGCCGAACAAAAAACTTAGCCCATTATCGCCAACTCTGGTTGGACGTTACGCATCTGCACGTGAGCATGGTCATGTTGACATTTGTCCCGACAATCTACTACTGTCATTGATTTTTTTTTATGCCTCCACCATTTTGATTTTTCTATCCAGAATCGTCTTCGGTTATCACGGTTCTGATCGGACGGTCCCCAAAGAAGACAATATAGCAGCTTAGCACCACGACTGCCATATTTGTCTTTATTATACTCATACTCCGAGAGTACTATATAGCGTGCCGCTTCATCGTAGCATGCATGAACAACCCGAGGAACAACACATTAATCCGAAACTTAGACGACGCATCAATTTATCACCAAGAGCCGTCAACGGCAGTGGTGTCTCCTTCACGAAAGGAACCTCCATTCGTCTGGCACATAAACAACTCGCTCCTATAAAAAAAAAACAATCCTGACTGCGCTGTTCGTGACAACGTTTGTACAGAGAAAGTTTCAACTGGCATCGTCGTTTAATGCTGTCTCACGCTGATCAACACCAGCAGCAACAACAACAACAACAACTGTTGTTGCAAGGCTGTGGACGCCATCGCAAGCTGCTTTTATTGTGCCATCTTGCATATTGAGGCGTCTACATTGGACAGAAAACAGATCTCGCCCGCCCTGACAGCCCCGGTGCCGTATAATAATAACAATAATGGAGCTAGGTAGGCATAGGTGTACAGACTGCTCTTTGAATCAGATCTCTGATGAGCTTCACGTCTGAAAGCTGACATATCTTGTACTAGTGATTCTTCAGCGAGGAGCAGAGCGAGTGTAGTCTACTCAGCTTCACCTTCATATCTCTGACGTTCGATCTCGTTGTTGGGCGTCTGCCTTGCGTGCATTTCGGCCTTTTTCTTCTGGTAACCCATTCTCTCAGCCGCAGATGCGTAGACGTCACAGGGAAACAATCGCTCTCACAGGCGGAGAATTGAGAGACTACCCTTAAATCGTTTCAGACAACGCAGCGCGCAAATACGGACATCTGCGAAATGTGTGAATTGAGCTGAACGCCCACCTTAACAAATGCGTTTAGCCGTTTTTGTTGTCGATCTGATCTCTCTTCTTGTGGAGTCGCCGACGATCACGTGCTTCGTATCGCACGCGAAATCAGCTTCGCCTCATGTGGACAGCTCTACTTGTAGACTTCTGTATTTCTGGAAGCATGTCCAATACAAAAAAAAAAAACTGCACAGAGTCGCACCTGATGTCGTATGCAGATCAAAATGAAGGTTTGAATTGTTAAAAAAGTGTCTTGTTATATGGCGCAAATTGTTGACCTTGTTAGGCGATACTTTTTTTGTTTATATATATATATTGCTGAGTAGCAAGACATATTCATACGATATAAGCTTTCATCATTAAGGTTACATGGTAGAAGCCCGCAGTGGATCATAGGCTAACCTAAATTATTTTCAGAAAATCGTACGTAACACTACCATTATTTTATAACAACTATCAAAGTCTATGTTGACTTTTTTGTGATTAACCTTGGAGGGTTTGCTGAGCCAGGCGGGCGTGACGCAATGAGCGCTATGATTAGCATGCGGTAATATGATTAAGGATCAAAATCTCACGCCGGTCCAGAAAAGATCCTGTTACGAACTTAGCTGCCGATTAGACAATGGCAATGACTCATTTGGCATTGTCTAATCACCCCCTTGTGAGTGATTTAATCATCTACGAAAAACGCCACAGATAGTGGCACCATTCTGTTAGATAGTTCTCATTATCATATCTCAGAAAACGAGGTTCAACGAACATTATTGAAAAAAAAATTTGTCTCGTTTGAATAAAAACCAAGCATCGTTTTACACCAGATATTTTTCTGATAATTAGCCTAACACCGGCACATACCAAGAAGTGGCTTAATTTTCCAAGCAATTTTGTCAAATAGAGAATTGCACCAAAATAAAAGAAAAAGCAAACCAATCTAAGTGGCACGCAGATAAATGTGAGGCTACATTGATTTGTTTGAACGAGTACAATTAGCTGGGATTCATTCGAGGTAAATCACACCTTTATGTGTGAAGGCTAATTCAAGCTTGTTGTCGCTGTTATAAACACAATGTGATACATTTTTATATATATATATATATGTATATACAATATAATATAAAAAAAAAAAAATATATATATATCATGAGATAGGGTTTAATCAGTTTTCGTTGGCTTGATGATACCCGCAAAGGTGACATTTTATAATATATATGATTGTCTACATCATTGCCCATAATGTCCACAGTTGTTGAGACGCAATCAATGATTATTTTATGCCATGCATTTTATTAAAGGCTACTGTTTGCTCAATGCTTAAAAATACCAACGATGTAATCTAAATACTACTGTCAATATCTGCTATGAAGTAACCTTACAAATTAGGAAAGATGACCCAAATATCTCCCCCCCCTAGGCTAGGTTTACTCGATGTATCATAATTAACCTTAGTAGTCGCGGCCTCGATTAGTGGATAAACATCATTTAATAATCTCTCCAATAAACCTTGATCATTGATTAGCGATGCAAAACTATTTTACAAGCAGTACAGGGAAACAGAGGTAAATAATATTTTTGAAAAAATCGAATGTTCGAGCTCTCAGAAACAGTACTACTCATATTCATGTTTATATGATTTCATTTAACGAACATTTGGCGTTAATAAATAAATAAACAAACAAAGTATTACGGTGTAAAGGCTAACATCGTCCCCTCATCAATGGTCGATGCTGTTAGAGACGTTGCATAAAAAGCTAAGAATTCTAGGGCCACTTTGTGCTCGAGTTCCTACTTAACAGAGATACATATTTCTGCTTTAATCTATTAGTTCCGCCGGTTCTTGTACGCCGAGCTGAATGTACCGACCACGCTGTTGGAACCAATGAAAGAGGTACTGCAGATAACGGGGTAACAAGAGGCAACATTGCGAGCGACGCTGAGCACCAATGTATAATGTTGGGCTGAAAATAAACAAGAAACAACAGAGGCAACGAAGTTTAGATGCGAATGACGGCTCATTGGAAATGACACCGTTCGAGCGAACGGCGAGGCCCTCGAGTCTGTCAGCGTATTCACAAAGCTCGACATTACCCTGACCTCAACGACCACCATATCGAGGAGAGGGCTTGAAAAGCGACCAAGAAACCTCAGAACCTGTCAATAGAAAGCGCAGTGGAACTACTCAATCTCAACGTGATACCCACTACTGCCAACGGAGTCCCCATCATCTGGGCGAACCTTAGCGACGAAGAGTTGGCCGTGCTTGAGGGAAAACAAATCGAACTTTCTGACGGAAGCGTTAGGTCCCCCCATACAATGATGCGTAATCTGCTTGTGCATCTTCGGACGACATATGGCTCCTTTGCGAGGACCGTTGTTTTCTATGCGCCTTTCGAAATTCGATGTGGCCAAAAAGCGACGCACACATCAGAGACAGGAAAACAATGAGAGCGATGCATCCTCCTTCAGAAAGCCACCGGTGGCGGATAGTGTACGTGGAAGTGTTGAAGACGGACAGGTCGACATTTGAAGAGGTCCGTCTAATGAAACAACTCCGAAAGCATTTGTACCGCGGACTTCGTCAAATGTTTAAGGCTGCGAGTCAGCCCGGAAAATTGATTATAAGTCAACACTTGACGACTATGTACATGCTGTACACGGGTCCCATTACTTAGACCTGTGGGACACTCAGGCCCTCCGTGAGGCGAGTGATATTAATGTTTGAAGATTGCTTCAGAGATTGCTGTCAGATATATCACATGCTGGCGTGTGCGCTCAAATACAATCCCATCTCGCAACCCAACTTCAAGCTAAAACAAACATGTAATAGCTGGATCAGCCGTGTCAACATTCGATAACTCGTTACTGTATATCGTGTAGATTACAGACACATGAAAACGTATCATGATAGCAACTGGTTGTTGGTCAGAGTAGGCGTGATAGAGTCGCTACTAGTACACGCATATAAATCGATTGCAATTATAAAATGAGTGTGAAAGAAATTAAATAAACGGAATTAATTGTTTCATTCATCCATATTGTGATTCGGTTATGTTATAGATGTCGAAGCACTGAAAAACTTGTCCGCTGAATATTTAAGTGAAGAAGTTGACTTTTGTACAGGATACTGATGCCATGTGACCCCTAATTATACTCTAATTAGGGGCCACATGGGTCAAGTAAACATTTTGAAACTAAAAAAAACTGTGAGTTTCAGAAATAGAAATTTCCGAAGTACAATGAACGAGATTCGTTGCTCTTTAACTTTTATCATTGTTTACTGCGCCAGGAGGCGTTCGGGGTCCACGATTATATAACAATTATTAGCATAACAATAATTAACAAGAAATACATACACAGTAAACTTCGGGAATGACGATATGAACAAGGGAACAATATTGTAGCGTTTTTCGTTAAGGAGGACACTCCTTTCAGATGTTCGAAGTGTACGCGAGCTAATGGCCAGATTGCTGATTTTACATCAGGGCTACAGCAAAGTTGGGAAGATGTGTGGTGTTGGTGGTGAGAGAGGTACACTACAAAGTCATCTTTTTTCCAACTTCATCTTTCATGCACCAGGGGCGTGTACGGGCACGAGATCGTCATGGAAAATCTGGCACTGAAACGAAAATCGGTGAACTATTCACTTTCAATTTTCCATAGGTCATGATGTTGAAAATCGCGTTCGTTGATAGCCGCCAACGTTGTCTCCTATATCCAGCTGGTGGTGGTTGCGCCTTGGGAAAGCCTGAAGGGCAATATTGTCGAAATGTATCAATTTTTGAAGCAAGCTAAATCTGTACGTTCGCCTGGACGATCCATCCGTGTGATGTTTCGACGGTCTATTCTCTTCCCTGCTCAGGTCAATTTCGCTAATTGTTTCGCATAGTGAAGTACTATTATATTTACTACATGGAATGTAGGTAATCAACTCACTATTCTACCTGCCCTCGACGGAGCAGCATAACAACAAGCAAGCAAGCTGATCAGTTTGTATTTCAATCAAAGTTGACAAGGCGTCGAAATCAATCAGTTGCCGGTATTGACGGTAGAAACGCCTCAATCATTAAGAAGGTTACCGGGGGATCATAGGGCATTGAACTCCGCACCGTCCCCCATTAACAGAACATGATGACCATTGATGTAACACAGCAGACAACCATGTATCCTCGGTATATCAATCCCTCGCTGTACACACACATACACAAGTACCCGAAGCGAATCGTGCTTAGAATACATTGCGGTACGGGACTCATGCAGCGGTCTGACCGCTAATCTATCTTCACTCTCTGGTGGACTTATTTTCGAAAATCTTAATATGGAACGCATGGTTCGGACGACATGTTTCCGTTTTAAATAATTGACGTGCTTTGCTAGCCAGAGCCTCGCTTGACGCGATATCTCGCCTCGTCAAGGCGAAGTGAACTACGGTAAACTTTGAGGTCATCGATACGCGCCGCGTCAGTAGAAAGCCTACAGGGCCAGCCTAGTTTAATTAGCGAATAGCAAGTTCCGAGAATTCCACGGCAGCATTCCAGGAATCCACAACAGTTCCGCTGGGTCATATGACAAATATCGACGGCTGGACCTATCTTATAATAGATATGACTTGACTTGAGTGTAATAATAATAAAAATAAAATAATATTAATAACATGCAGTAATAGATTTGTGAGATCGTACGATATCATAGTAGCCTTCACACGGTTCCACTGTCGGGATAAGCCTACTAGTTGGCTCATTGAGCAAACTATTATGTAAAAGCGATGTATTCCTTCGATGGCTTGATAGGCTATCAGAGCAAGCAGTTCACAGGGCTGGGTGAATTTCCTCGTCTCAAAAAACAAAAGGTCAATAGGCGACCGGGTTTTCAAGCGACAGATATCGATGGTGGCAGAAACACGAATGGCATCAGAAATTGGCTGATAAACGTCAAAAAATTGTATCGAATTCAGTTATTTCTCATTAATTTCAGCTAATGTGCAATCACCAGCATTTACACCACTACAGAGCCTGTTCACAATGTAGCTCAATTCGAGACACGGCTGGTCCGAATGATCTACGACTCATGCTATGAGAATTTAGATTAACATAGGTGCCGCGAAAGTGCATATATATATATATATACATATATATAAACGTGCGACGAGTTTTGGCTTAGACGAAATAAATGCTGGCTTTGATATTATATAATACAAATATCTTACAGAGTCGTAGATGATGTATCATACAATATATGAACTCGACCCCGTAGCGTTCTTCGGCATCTTAGTTGATGTAGTTAGCTAATTGTTCCGATACTGCCACAGCCACAATCATCAACACCGTCACCATCATCATCAAGCGAGGAAGACTCCCACGTACAGATGTCTACGGGTTCCTACGGCCATAGACCAACATTGTGGAATGTCACCCTACCCATTTCACAGGATGTGTTCGAATTTGTCCCCACACATTGGCATTAGCTTCGAGCTGACACCGGTCGACGATGCAACCGTCTCCCCCATTGACGATACAATGGACCACGCTTGATGGTGACCCACAGTCAAAGAAATGGGGTTGGTCCGAATTTTATTCAAATGTTCACTTCTTTGATTCGTAGGTCTCGAGCAAACAGAATAAATGAGCGAGGTCATTTTTTGCATTGGTTATTGACTTATTGAGTATGCTGATTGATGTCTGTCTACCTATATGCCGATAGGGATGGAGGCGATTTCGATTCTTGTATATATGTATAGAGTGTAGTGTTTTTAAATATATAGGCGATATATATTAGGTAATCTAAATATATCCAATATATCGGTTAAATATTGGATATTTCATATATGGCATATGTCAATGTCGTCATCTCAGTGTAACCCTGGTGACGGCCAAGTCTCGGACAGGTCGGCAAAAGTCTGAATTTTAGCTTAATGTCTGTTTGGGTATTCGAAATTCGTGATGAATTCAGAATAAGAAATTTTCGAGTGTAGCTTGGCGTTGAAGCATCCGAGGACCAACAGGGCAAATAAAATAAAAAAGAAGAAATAAATAAAAAGTAACAACGTATTTCACGTTCAGCGGGTGCAATTGTCGTCTACTTTTATAATTGACTAATAAACGGCGATATGTAGTTTAATGCACCAAAAAGTAACAATGTTTATGCCACCGATGTTGGTTCATGCTATTCATAATCGGGAGTTTTCATTCGAGATAATATGATCACCCCGGGGCGAAGTACCTGGAAGAGGACGCACAGTCTACTCGGACAGGGACACGATGTCCTGCACAGGCCAAGTGATCCTTGATGCATTCAGCACAAATATACTACTATCTGCCGTAGAAAACACGATAATGACTATGACTCCGGGGCCTGTTGTTACTGCTGATGCTGCTGTTGTTGTTGTCTTTTTTTATTGTTGCTGTTGTTGTTGCAACTTGTTATATGGCACACTGCCGGCACAATGCGATACAACAACATGAGGAGGGGGAATTGGCCACGGGCCTTGCCCTCGACACCAGTAGTAGTAGTGGCAGCAAATGCCTACGCTGCTGCCGATAACAGGCTACATCAAAGCGGTTTGCTCCTTCCGTCACGACCTGCATGCATTCGGATGATCAAAAATTATCGAAATAATTCGATGGAGAGCTGGATCGGGCAAGTGGACCCCCCGGGAAATCGAATGCACGAAACACGAACCTCTAACCAAGGAGCCTCCCTTCGAGAGACAGACGCCACAGCGAATCTGAATCGATTATTTGATCAATTTCGGCTGTTTCCGCTGCTTGAATTGTGCTTGCTCGGCTGTCGGTCAACTAGGAATGGGACGTCACGGAAATTTTAGTAGGGCATTCTTACGTCTGTTCATTCATTACTGCTATAATTAGTTCTGAGATAGGTACAGTAATCAAATCCTAGCCCAGCCCGGATGCACCGGTTGGCTGAATACTCAGGGTCTAAAGGATACTGAAATTTAAAGCAGAGACATATTTGCTTCTTGTTGAAGTCTTGATTCGTCGACAGTAGCGAATCTGAGATGTTAATTAAGATGCGTTCATGTTTAATATGTAAGTATTGTAGTTTCATAACAACAAAAGACACTTAAATGCCTAAAGTTTCGGAAATAGAACCGGCAAAAAGGACCCTTTTTTCTATAACAATTCAATCAACATTTTTGTGAGTAACCAACACGAACACAGACCGAGCTGCATTACTGAAAACCTAAGAGGAAGGTTTTTTAGGTCACCTTTCTCAATGTATATATATGTATATATATATATATATATATATATATATATATATATATATATATAGAGAGAGAGAGAGAGAGATTAATGGGGAGCCCAACAAAGTAATTAATAACGTCTGGTTATAGCAGCATATCAGCCCCGGATCATCATAGTAGCAGATGGACCAGCATTCGGATTTCTGAATACCAAGGGAGCACCCTGCCATAACCAATGGGCATTATTCATTGACTTTTATATTAGAGCAATGATGTCTGTCCGTCTGACGATGAGGTGCAAAACTTTTCGGTGGCGATTGCGGGCGCATTTTGTCTCCGAAGGTGATCATGCTTGGTCTCATTTTGTAGCTACGGACGGGGGGTTTCCATCGAAGGCGCTATATTCTCAGTGGTTAACGTTGTGCTAATGATGTGATAATCCTTGTTTATTTGTGAAAAACAAAAACCTACCACTAAACATTTCGCTGTTGCGTCGTTTTTCAATATTTTCCATTGACTTCCTCTTAACAATGTCAATCGGGTAATTGTTCGCTTGGACAAGCGGCATCTTTTGGGATGGGTTGTATATTTCTATTTCGCTAACGGTTTTTTTTTAATTAGACAAATTCCATTATTTAAGCTTAATGTTAGACTTATTCCTTATACAGAACATTGACTGTTTGTATAATAGGCTTAATAGTTGGTAAGCTGGCCAAGCAAGCAATAGGTGTTCCCATACCTAAAGTCGATCGTTTTCGAGCTAATGACGATTATGTGCCAAGAGCGAAATTCAGCAAGATGCTGAAAAACACTATGTTGTCTGTTTGTCCATATGCCCGCAAGCTAACACGTCGGCCATATAGCTACCGAAAAAGCCAATTCATAAACATAACACCAAAACACATAACACTCTAAGAGCCAGAAGAAGGTCACGGTGTCGGCCAGAGGCCGAAGGCTACGCCCGGTGCTCACCCTACTGACGTCTCAGAAACACCCGAATCTCAAATTGTTGCACAAGTATCCTCCCAAAATAAACCTATCGCGAGCGGGATAACCTCATACAACGTCTGAGAAAGCCTCTTTTTTACATATCCTTCAAATCATAGCATATCACGAACGGGACTATGTAGAGTTGGCCACCGCCCGCCGGGGCAAGGCCAACTCTAGTTCAGTGACTTTTATTGGCGATTAAGTTGTTCGGTTTGATTGATTCATATGCCTCCCTTGATTTTGTGTTAGACTATACCCTCACTACTACTGAGGGTGTAGTTCAGTTTTATTCAGATATCCGGGGGACAGGGGAAGTGTCATAGATGCAGATGCCTCTCAATGGAAAAACCGCATCCGTACAAAGTAAGTGCAAACATTCACAGAAAAATCTCGGTTTGTCGTCCAAATCCAAAGAAATTTCCGCTCTATCGCTTTGCTGAAACCACTTTTCTGGCCAACTCTATGAGATACTGCGCAGTCCCCATTAATTTCAACCACAAGCAGTGATGTCAGCTGCAGTTCTCCCGCCGTGGAAGCAATGATGAAGGCTGTATATATGTAGATCAGACGATATGGAAAGCGTGCATCTATAGGTCGAAAGAGGCCGCTACCAGCACCGGCTCGTGCAACGAGTGCAGTACGCGAGACTATTCCAGCGACACCCTGTCTGAACCCGGTTTTCAACCGAACGTGTGCTTGTGAGAAATGTGTGTGATGTTTGGACTCAGAGACAATACAACATGTGGTGATATTTTGAATGTCGCACAGGAGACCTCGGTGAGCAAGCACAACGTCAGCCGCCTGGAACTATTGAGAGGGAGAGAGAAGAGCGATGGGCTACACCGCCATCTGGGTCGCTAAAATACCATTAAGAAGATTGGGTCTCAGAAACTTGAAGAAACTGGTGAGGAATTGCTTCCCCATGCGCCTAGAGTAACGCACAGCAGCGACCGTCAAATGAGGACTGGATGACCGGCATCAGGATGACCGTACTATATCAATAGTAAATTGGATCTGCACGATTGATTTGAAACTCTCAGTCTCTATCTCTCTCTGGCCGTTTTTCGGGTGCAATCGAACATGGTAGAACATCGAACATCGATAGAACATCCAATATGAAGTTTAAGCTTATTAATAGAATTGCAGCTTTTTCTTATAACGCTTACGAAGTTCTCGATAAGATAGCACGTCACGGGGCTCGAACCCGCGACCTCCGGCATTTTACAGCCGCTCCAGCCATACAGCCCGCTGACACAGCGAGTATTTCTTTAACGCACTCTAAGTGTAAAGGTACATTTTTATTGATTATTTCAAGGAACTGCAATCTCTTTACAATGCTAAGGATCTTTCCGTATATGTCAAGTATGTGGTTGCGTGTTCCGTTCTTGCGAGTCAAATAGGTACGCCCTCTACAAACTGATTTGTTTCTTCCTGCAGACGAATCCCATCTATTTCGGCGCATTCTGCAATGCATGTGACTATATGGCATCACGGCGTTCATCGATTGGTTTGAGTCGGACCGCTGTATGCGTGCGTGAGTTGCACGGAATGGTGGTATCGGCAATTCGTAATCGACTCGTATTGCCGGGGGTATAGTCAGCGGCGGCGATGAAAGGACGTCTGTAGATGACGCGGAAAATGGACGTTGGATACTGTCGTAACGCAATAAATGCACAGGTAACACTATCGGACTATGGAGAATTTGTCAAATCGTGCGGTAAACAAGTTCTCTATCTCTCAGGCTATAGAGAACACTAGCTGAATAGATAGACAAATCGATGTAAAATTTGTTATGCACACCAAACGGATTTGTTATGATCTCGATCTTGTTCTAGGAAACTCATAGAAACTGATTAACAAAGTGATTGACCAAAAACTGGCCATAAACTGATTCTACGCCGGAATGAGTCGCATCATGTAATTCGCTATCGAGTAAATTAATGCTAGATATGTACAAACAATGTACATGATAGCATACGTATTGCAGTCGTCTCGACCTCACAGGAAGGCATCTTTTTATAAGGCACACTTTTTTAGCTCACATACACGACCCGGTTTCGCCGGAGGCAGCTGGTGCGAGCCCCCCGCCCGCGACATATAAGAGAGCTTAAGCATTATAAAGATTGCATCTCCTTTAATAAACCAATATAAACCTTTACCTTCACCCGTGTAACATCATTATGTCGTGGCCTGATGACGCGTTGTTGTTAGAAGGGACGAGTCCTTCTCATAGGATTAATACAATGCTTCCTTAACCGTGAATGGGATGAGACAATTTGCACGAGGTGATACCGCTAATATTCAGTGGTAGCGCCGAGCACGCATCGGATGCACTCAGGAGGCCGCCCTCGACAAAAGCCAGAGTGGGAGTCCCATTTGTTCACTATCCTCTATGATTACAATGTATGTGTTTGCTGGATATGATATTTATGCGGGATCACATAGTGACAGCGGTTGGCAGTATAAAGAAGAGAGGCCGGCCAGTGACGTGACTGCTACGATTAGAGATAACATAAATGGGATATAGATATCCACCTATCTGCGTGTGTGATCGTCATATTCTTTGGCCTGAATTCGATCGCGTGGCCGAGATATCGAACGCATATGGTTACCAACGAGGGGGAAAGGCTAATCTTATATTTACATTGTGCCCTGGATAGACCGACCCAATTTCACTCAGAAGTTAGGTAGCAATTTCCAGCAATGTGAGCCGCCTTCCGGCTAGAAGGTTAGAATGACCATCGCCCATTCGAATGAACTATGGCTATGTCTCATATGAATGGGTTCAAAGGTGAACAGAGTGACTTTGGTGAAACAGTCCTACGGCTACTGACGACAGAGGTTGTAGACGACAACGTTTTCGCTATCATCAGATCGTTGTTCTGTTGTACGCTTACAGCGAGCTGGAAATAGTTCACGAATTGAACACACCTCCCATTAGAGATATTCGCTATAGCTGAAATTGTCGCTGGAAAAGTCTCGTGTCAATCGAAACTCGCCGGAGACTGCAGCGGTTTGTGCGGTGCCGTTTAAAGCGCATGATGTGCTTCGCCATTGTATGGAAAAACTGTATGTGTAGGCACAATACAAGGTGCTATATGGTATCACTATACGACAAGATTTAGGTGTCAACATGCGTCGTCAGCTAATCAAGTCGAACTGTTTTGTCAGTTATTATCAAGGCGTGGCAAAACAATAGTCATCGGAACTTGGTTTTTTTTGTGAGGGCTGAAACCTCTCAGTAAGAGAGCGCAGTGCTCCCGCAATGGGCACTAGTGCCTAGACCCGGTTTTAAATACATTGCGGAAGATGAGTGTAACGGTATTTACACTTGTCAAAGGTACTCGCAGCTGGTCCGTGAGGTGATATTTATAACTCAGTCATTTTGGAGTACATTGCCGAATGTCAATCAACTGGCGTTCTAAACCCAGACGTTATGAGTCGATGTGAGCGCGGCATTCGACCCACTCCGATGTCACGATAGCGGACTTCGTTCAGTCTTCTGAAGCGTCGTCCATAGATCCGTATCTGTGTCAACCCTCTTTATTTTCTTATTTCCAGTTCGTCAACTCTGCACGCGTCATGTTGCAGCAAACTTGATGCTCAGTGAGTTCAACGAGAACGCTATGAGGTGACGTTGCCTTAACACAAAATGAATAGATCTTACTGTCCATTACGATTTTGGTGGGGCGTCGTTGAGACATCCAGCGATTTACAATGAGCCCGTTTACGCCGAACTCGTCACCCGTGCCGAGCCAATCTCGCCGAGAGCACAGAGAGATCTCGAGCAGAAATGTACATCGTTTGGCGCAGTTAGACCGAAAATCCTCCTTGATTATTCTACTTGAAGCCGAGTGAGAAGCCAGTCTGAGTAAATAATCCGAGAAGCCAAAACGCAGTGAACCTTGCTAGTTAAATGTATGCGTACACGCATCGACCTCAGTGGCGAGTCCTCATATATTGTTCACGTGCTATCGGGCGCTTGAGCCTCGATCGCGCGAGACAGTAGTCAATTCGAGACGGCACAAAAGTTCAATTAAAGAGGTAGGCCTGCAGGACCCGGCCCCTCCAGGCCGATACTTCATTTCCATTGTATTGTCTATGGAGACTGCAGCAGAAGACAGCACGAAGGCAAGCGTGCGAGCATTTAATTTGAAAATTGGAAAGAAAAACGAGATCGAGAATAGAGGAGATGGACAAATATAGTGAGATACCTAGATAGACAGATGGAGAGAGCCTGGACGTTCAAGCTTTACAAGCGCAAGAGTGAAATCACTGAGGAGTAATCATGTTAGTACAATAACATGACAGGAATATTATCCACCAGAGGATGGCGATGAAAGGCTAGACAGAGGTAGCATTTGGCCGTTGTCAATCCTGCGTTTGCCCTCATCATTGTATCGTAATGAATATCTGATAATTCGTAGCGGATACCAAAATCAAGTTGTCGTATGGAGAGTGACGTTTATTCACAGCCTCCCACTGGAACAAATAGTATTTCAGTACTAATAATAAAGAACACTTAAAGTATGTCACAAACGTTGCTTAGCCATGTAGTATCTGCTGCCCCGAAGGTACTGTGAACTCTAGAACTCACATTGGGGTCTTAGGTTACATGCACTTCTCTGTAACCTAAGATACAGTTATTTCAGCATTTGGGAATATTGAACTGTTTCATCAGTAGAGCAAAATTTGTCCCTGGTAAAGATTGCTAATCAATGCAGCATGAATCGATGTATTGGCTAAACATTGTTATAGAACTAAAATCAACCAGCATGTATTTAGGTTAGATATATATATATATATATATATATGGCCCAGTGCTTAACTTGGCCGATGGGGCTTGATAAGAATCGCAGCTTTGTAAATGTACGTACATGAAACTACGACACCAACATAACGCAGATAAAAATCAAATTACAATGATTAGACAGAATAAGGGAGTACACAAATTATCTAACTAAACACGAAACAGATATAGTTGTCATAAGTGAATTATAGAAATTGAAATACATACATATGAATGGTAGACCAAACATTCAAATGCGAATTAAGAGAGCACAACAAGAAGATAGAAACTAAGAAATAAATAATCTAAGATCATTTGGGCAACAATTGTACCCCGTGAACATTTATTAATAATTCGTAATTATATATATATATATATATATATATAATTACGAATTACGTGACGTCACTTCACGAAGAGAAAGGCATAACGCACCTTGATGTTACAGGCCCGTGTCTCGGGAACACTATTGTGGAACTACATTTGCAGCTTCCTCTCCTGTAAAGACCTTCCGAATAGGGATCAGCATGGCTTTACAAAGGGGAAATCAATTGAGACTAACCTGGTGTAGCCTATTCGTAATTGGGCCAATAACTAGAATGCTGAGATCGACTTCGGTTGCGGCTACTTCGATTTTTCGAAAGCTTTTGACCGCATCAGCCACAAAATACTAATCGCTGAGCTTCAGAGTTTGAACATTGATACCAAAAGTATTGGTTGGATACGGAGTTATCTCATGGACAGGACTATCTATTCAAATGTTAACAACACATACAGGTCATATGGGCCATGTCCGTTGGGAGTTACACAAGGCTTCTTTATTAGCCCTTGCTGTTCGGTATATATTTGCTAGATTTGAAGAATGATCTTACAGATAGGGATTAGTTCTATGGGGATGATTTGAAGTTCTACGTGCCGATATACTCTACAGACGATAGATTGGCACTACAAGCTCCTATAGGCGCAGCTAGTGCTTGATATCGTCGAAATTATATGCTCGTTTCTATACCGAAGTGCCCAGTTTCATGTTCTAGTTAACACAATAATGAGCACTCCATTGACAACGACGTAATAAAGTGCACCCGCTCCATGAGGGGCCCTGGCATCGTAGTCACACCCTATAGCGGCTCCGAGCGTCATGTTATCGAACTAGTGCGGCAATACTTGCCTGATTATATATAATAATAACACGTCCTCTACGTCTAATGGTTAAATAAGCTGGCTTCTATGACTTCTCTTTATAAGAGTTTAGGTCTTATTCAAGTACTTTTACTGTTCCGCTGTCCGGATAGCATACCTAACAAAAAGTATCGAGGCGCTCAAACGAGTTGAAATCAGGTTAACTTGCAGTGCAAGTAAACGATGCGTTATCACAAAGGAATGTATTAATCTTCCTTCTATAAGACGAAATATATGATTCCCGCAACATCCGAATGTATCAGAGACTCAATCTAGGCAGCACGGGCAAATGGCGCTACCGTCCGCAGTATGGTTGTCGACCGCACTGCGAATATTGATACGATGTTCTCGTTGAGGATTTCATATCTCATCCGGAAGGCCGATATAGCTTGTCGTTATTATTATTATTGCTGTTCTCATTGTCGAAGACACCTTGGGCGAATCTTGTGCCTCATCTCCATACTACAGACAATAGCGTTCCGAAACCGACGATCAACAACCCCAAGTCCTACATCGGACAGCAGTTCCCCTCGGACGATGATGACGACAACAGAAACGGGACCAGCGCCAACGGCAGCAGCGCTGGTAGTGGTGGTGACGAGTGGTCTTTACCTCTATTCAGTGTGTCTTTTATTGAAGCGAACCTCTAGTCGGACGGGCTAAACGGTTAAATAACAATAATAGTATTAAGAGTCATAACAGCTCATAGAACCTGAAAGACAGGTTTCTTTACTTTTTTTTCTCTTCCTACCAAGCGATGGCTTAAGGATGTCTAGCCAAGTGGTACCTATGGATGGATCTGATACAATATATTTTCATGGGCTATGAATCAAGAATAACAATGGGAGATAGGGATAGGATAAGATGAGATTAAGGCAAACTGTACAAGAACTCTGTACAGACGCTACAGACATATTATACATACAGATATGGCGATCAGATCGCTGTGCTCTTGCTCCGGAGTTAAAATTATTTGTCTCTTATTATTATTATTCTCTGAAGGAAGTTTGCGTGGTAATTAAATGTCAAATGTACAGCACCTTAATATATATATATATTAAAGTTTCATTCATCGAAGGCTACCTGTACCAGCAAGAAGGGGTCAAAGGGGTGGTGCAACGATGGAAATCCTATTGGTGGTGTCTGAGCAAATTGGTCAGGTCAGAACGATATGCGGCGAATAGCCTAGTATGAGGAAAAATGGAAAGAGAATATTATACTGTTACCATGTAATGTTATTGCTCTGTGATTGTACTTAATCTTTGAGCTGAATAGCTGGTTTACTTAAAGGTAGTTTAATAGTACAGAGACTCGAAACAAAGGGTCAGTGACTTATCGACACGATATACTTGTAACTCTCTACGTCGTTGAATATTATTATTCAGCCATAATTCGAATTAATTCCGATCTTTCGCTCTGACGCCGCGAGTGAACCTCATTCCGGAGGGTACAACTCAGTTGATTATCTCACCATTTGGGCTGGCATTTTCAGACAGAGATAAACTCCTGTCGTGCGGGCATGGCGTGGTGGAGAAGGTAGGCAGTACCACAAAGGGAGTTCTGTGGAGTCTGAGGTTCAAATCTGAGTGGAGTCATATTTACTCTTATGGGCAGTATCTCCTCTCTCTAGTAGAGGATGTGTGGTGGTCGTGGCTGGGCTTGTACACACCTCACCACCCTTACTGAAGAATGCGCTAAGCGATACAGGGAAGGGTGGTGCTGTTGAACATCGTCAACAGTTCCATAAGGGGGAGCGGCCATGGTGTTAGTATGCATTAGCATGCCAACAACCACCTTAAAAAAAAAAGAGATAAACTCCAGGAAGATCTCTAAACAGTGAAACATCAGGCTAAAGTGAGAGTATATCAGCTAGCTGAGCCGTGTTCCGACCTCGGGCGTTTCGTTAAATATATCGTTAAATATAAATATAGTACTATGGCAAAGTACTACATTACAGGTAAATTGCCAACCAAGAAGTTTCGCACGACTTCTCGAAGAGTGTAGCTTAAGTGAGAAGAGTGTATCTTAAGTGGAAGTTTTGTCAGATGTCAACGACACGAATCCTTTCTTCGAGACGCCCAGGGACATTGGCTATCATATTTATAAAATACTGTAGAAGTACACAAATGAGTCTATAAAGCGTAACGCTTTTTGAGCTAATGGTATTACCAAGAGACGCTGTGAACATTGCAATACGTATCTCGACGTCTTGAACTTACTGGCAAAATCTGGCGCCTCGGAGGCATTTGTACTATATATATATATATATATATATAATAGGCTCTCTGATCAGTAACAGATCCTTAACAAAGACTTTATAACATAATTCAATGTATCTTCAGGGGAGTGTCCATCAAGTAGTTCAATCATTGACATTGCCGTTCAGTGTTGCCGAGGGGCAGAAGAGCGACATGCAGGGTATAGGCGATACCAAAGGGTGACGAATTGCCTATTTGCACTCATCACACACTAGTAGAGTAGATCACCACTCTGTTTTTTAACGTTGTACACACAGGGTTGTACTTAGGAAGAAATGCTCACGTCAATCTACTTTACTCCCCCCAACCCGCCTTCGCCGCTTGACTTGATCAAACATACAGGGTGTTCCGAAGTTCACCCTATGGCGTTCGAAAAACCCAGAGGGTTACGACACTCGAGGAGTTCGCGGAATCAGTTAAACGGTTCAGATCTCCTCTAGAGACCCCCTATGCACAGTGCTCAAAATTCGACGCTATCCTCCGTGTGGTCGCACAAAGGTTTTCAAAGCTTTGAATAAGTGTCGCAATGTTACAGGGTTCCGTAGCTATTTTGAGCGCGTCCAAGAAACAGCTTCACGGGATGGCGTTTCCTTTCCTCTATGGATCGCTCAACGTGTTTGAATTCTATGTGCATAACTTTCTAAACACCCTGTCATATATTTGTTTCATCTGCTATTGGTATGGGATTAGTCACTCGATCGATACAACGCTTCGCTTAACGGCAACATGATTTTCGAGTTTGATTCCATCACCCGTCTCGATGATCATCACTCATTTGCGTCAAAGCTAACACTTTTGCGGATGCTTTAATTGGACATTCCTCGGGATCCGTGGCGTATACAAAGTTTAATTATATTTCGAACATGGTGCATTTGTAATAAATGTTTTTCGTTTGAAATTTACTCGATTTTCATTATATTTGCAAATTTGAGCATGCTTGTTGTTGCTGCTGTTTTTGTTTCGTATGTGTCTCGACAAAACGTGTCTCGATTGTGTCAATTCGAAGAAACTGATGTCAGCTAACGATGATGTAAAAAGTATAGAAAATACTGTCCCAAATACAAACGAAATTTGTTAAGTAATATCAATAATGTCCTAGATGATATTATAGTTTATGGCTCTAGATACCACGGACGAAAGGGCGAATGGCGTTTAGACGCAACTATGTTGATATCTTGGAGAATTCACTACATAATCTCTGCATTCCGTTGACTGAGCTAGCAATGTTTTGTGGTCACTCTCGCGAAGGCATACAGGGGACGCGTTCAGAGGAGTCCTGATCCTCGAGGTATTCATATAGACATTTCTGCACCAGACATCTTGACCAAAGCGTCTATCGCTGTCAGACAGTAATAATGCCGTGGGCGACGAGAAGGCGACATGGTGTACGTGGAGTTCGGAATCCGAAGATTGTCCAAGAGGCATTATGCTATGCAGTTGATAGTTCTACCGCGCACCACGATAGTGTACTTTGGTGTCGATTGAAGAAGGGATATTTTTTGAGAGGAGGAAATTTTCTTCAAACCTGCGGAGACCACCAGAGACACTTCATATAGCGGGGTCGACCCCGTGCAGGGTTGACATGGATGACAAAATGTCTCTACCTGCTAAGACCATCCTCTGCTGAGGGTATCTCTTCCCTAGAGTCGGCATGCTTGGCATTACTTCGATCTCTGAGCGAGGTGTGCAACAGCTCCGGCTAGTGTTCTGTAGCCGGGTGCCTTAGTCTCCTATGACTACTTTGGCTTCCGTGTTGGGGACCTGTACAGGGACGCTCGGTCAGCTAATCCGCGGCCCATGTTAACGGGAATGTGCGGAAAGAGACTGGTGAAGGGGGACGCCCGAGTGACAGGCCAGCCAATCTACCCTAAAGGTCTCGGCTGCTCAGTCCACCTATCCCTGGCCCTCCTGGGTTGGAATGCGCGGGAGAAGGCGGTCTAGCTAACGGTGGAGCGGGCCTTCGAGGCCCTCCGGGGGGGAGGGGCTTTGGTGGCTCATTCGGGCCCTTCTGTCTCCCTCCTTACTCTCCTTTAGCTTAATGATCGCCCCCCATCCAGTCTACGACCTCCGCCCGGGCTGGCCTTGATTTGACCATATGTGGCACAAGTTCTCTGGCTGGTATCCCCGCAACCTTTCTCGAGCCCCCCTGCCTGACTGACGCTGGTGCCACGCATGGGGTCACCGTATACTTAATGTCGTCCACCTCGCCAGAGTCACACAGCCGCATATGTCCAACTGCGTCTTTCCGATCTTAACCATGTAGGTCTGAAACTGCCCATGGCCCGTCAACACCTGCGTCGCCTCATACGTGGGCTCACTCATATTGCAGTCTAACCACACCCTGAGGTCTGGTATCAAGCTTTTGGTACAACGCCCCTTCGTCACTCCCGGCGTAACCTGCGTCCACTCTCGTTGCCAGCCGTCGAGGGTGGCCCTCCGGAGCATGGTCGGATCGAGATTCGCAGCCGGGAGCCTGAGGCCTCTTTCAGTAGCTAGCAGATCCCATGGTAATATTCTGCGTAGAGCCAGGGGGACGTCAGTCGACACCATCCGGTACGCTCACCTCGTCCTGATTGCCAGCGTCCGTTGGGCTGACCTCAGCATCCCCCTAGCTTTCCAATACGGAGCGCCAAGTCCGCCCATACTGGTGAACCGTAGACCATAGACTTAGCTACCAATACTAGCCGTCTCGTCCGACACTCCCTTGACCCAAGGCATGAGGAGCGCGAGGTTCAGAAATACTCGCTGAACCTTAGCTGTAGCGTACCTGATGTGCGCCAGGCTGTTCAGCCTTTGGTCAAGAATCACTATGAGGTATTTCGCCTCCTGTCTGATTTCTATCGAGTGACCATGAGCAACAGGTTGATCCCCCGCGTCCCCTTTCTGCCTGTGAGGTACACGCCTCCGTCTTAGCAGGTGCAAACTGGCAATCCATCCACTGTACCACCCTACCGAAGGCTTCATTAGCCATGCTCTCTGGGGTGTCTTCTATTCTCGCCGTGGCCATCAGCGCCAGGCCATCCGCGCAGACGAGGAGCTCAACGCCCTCCGGCATATCGGTTTGCAGAACTCCGTCATAGGCAACGTTCCAAAGTACGGGCTCCAGAATCGAACCCTGGCGGATGCCGGCAGTGGCCTAGTGCTCCAGGCCCCCTGCGACTAGACCTCGCCTTGTCCCACGTATGAGGGCAGAATCAGTCGAATCCCGTTGGATTTTCGCTTACTCTCTAGCGCCCCATGATCACTCCCCAGTTAGCCATCTAGTAGGATGAAGAGAACGAATCGCCGCGTCCTTCGGCTTTTCCCGGATTGTTCCCTGGCTCGCCGTACGATTCGACACAGGGTATGAAGGGTAGACCGCCCTTTCCGGAAGCCGTACTGCGCGTTTGACAGCGCCTCCTTCTCCTCTGTTTTAGCGTTGAGTCCGCCTAATGTGATCTGCTCGAAACGTTTACTCACCGTGTCAAGGAGACAAATGGGTGGGGACTCCGCGGGGTCGATTTTTGCCCCCGGCTTGGTACTAGAGCAGGTACGCTCGGATATATCCACCCCCGCAATATCTTGCCCGCTAGCATTGTGATAGCTACAGGCCAACATTTGGCTAGCACGTACATAACCTCTGATGAGACCCCATCCGAGTCAGGAGCCTTCCCTGGGACTCGGCGTGCTGCTATAGTAAAACCATATATTTGCATCGCGAAGTCTGGAACTCGGTTTGACACAGGAGCCTGAAATGGGTTTGATGCTTGATTGGTCACCATTCCAATCGCTCATGGAGGGCCCCAAGTCGACATCGCGATAATCCTGTTTATGCTATTATGAATAATGATATCATTACGAATACAACCGCTACAACAACAACTATTACTATCGCTACTTAACTGAAGTACCGTTCTTGTTAACTGAATAAAGAAACGCGTTTTACTTTTTCTCACCTTTTCACAGGACTGAGTGATAGATCGGTTAAGAAGTTAAGTTACTGCCAGAAGTTCATTCGGATTTCGTAAGTTTTGGAGGATCGCTTTTCAAGGCAAGCCGTTATGCACTACCTCGACATTTTCGACAGAAGCCCAGAGAGCGTTGCTGATTCTGTCGACCTTCGCGCACTCTGCGTTTCCTACAGTGATGAACATGCCGAGTAACATAGAATACCTCCGTCCAAAGGAATAAGAGAAGGTCCACATCGTCGCTTCTCCCGAGCCGAATACAACGGTGATCTCGGGAAGCGACACGTAACTTGGCCGAATCATTTCAACCGAGCTTGCTGTAATTAGGAGACTCACTGTACTATCTAGAGGTAAGGCCAAGTTAGCTACCACTTGTCGAATCAAGGCTTCGAGTTTCTCACCAGATTGCGTGCTTCGCAGGTATTTGTTGCATACTAAAGGAACTTTGGGCTGTGTCCTTTGGTAGAGTCCAATTAGCTCATAATCGATATCTTTAATCATCGCATTCCTGTGACCTTGAGTCCGTTGCAGCCTGTCGATGTTCGGCAAATCTAGGAACGAAGCGCGAATGGCCACTCGTTAAGCCGCATCTAGAGCTGCATCACGGCTCAGATGAACAACTGCGCAGACATAGTCAGATGGCATAGTTCGCCTTGGTCTGCTTTGACATATGGTCGTACTAGGCTACGGTTCCTCCTTTCTCTATCAGCTTAAGTAGATTAAATGGTACGTGAATGCTAAATATCAAACGCCGTAACCAAATATAATTGCACTTCTTCTGAAGTAACAAACAAGTCACAACAATTAACAGACCTTGCTGTACGTCCAGTTATTATTATTATTATCACTATGTAGTCATACACCTGCCCTGAATTTCATACATATTTTTTCCCTAATTCAAACAGAGGGCAGCCCTCGCTTCACGGCTTAGCCAAATGCACGTCCGCTAAAAGCGCTGCTACCGATTACAGCTGATCCCCTGATATGATAAGTAATAATAAGGGGCGAGATTCGAAACACAGTCGTTACCATAGCGGACACACGCTTCGAGCCATCCGATCTATCTGCACGGGGTTCTTATTTGCACTTCCTGTAACGCCGGTCAGCGGCCCGAGGGGAGAATTTCATACGTCTTGTTGCGGACGCCAACAGGAAACCGATCAAAATTGCTGCTATTAGATTATCATTATTTTAATATGTGGGAAAAAGAAAGCAAGTAGCAACAAGCGCCGCGTATTAGGTAGACGTAGATACGTCTTACGGAAAATAAAAAAATAACGCTCTATCCGCGACTATCCGATGAACCAATGAAACAGACCGACTCAACGATATGCACATCTTAGCATTTACCGCGTATGCATCACGGCGCTGTCAAGGAACATTGCCACAAATGATGTATACACATGGCATGCTTACAAGCGAGTATCAGTCGTGTTACGCTTATCGTTGAAGCCTGAAAGATCGCTTGTTCGTGAGACGCTCTCATTTTTTGTATTGCGGAAAGGTCTTCCGGATGGGTGAACGCATCCAACTGCGCAGGAAGCGTCTGATATTCAACTCCAATGGGGCCGCTACTCGTAAGACCGTGGTATATTAGACGTCCAGGTGAAGGTCGATGACCCGACGTCAAGGTACCAAGGGATTATACAAGGGTTTCGTTGAAATTGAGACAAAGAGCACCGTTCCGATCAGCCGTTGTCAGTTGCGTTAATATAATCACATTGGAGTTCGGCTGCTATGAGATAAATGCTCACGTTCAAGTCCGGCGTATTTCCCCTCAGCATATAAAATACCTACAAGGGTTAGCAGCCAGCGAGTCATTGAATCCATTGTAGCTCTGAGGCGTGCGTGACCCATTCGCATCAAACCGGATAAAGATGAAGTGACATCGTACAATACCAGTAATACTATGAATATCCCAGTATTTGTGACGGTGTGAGGTGGCGCAGTATTGTGGGGATAGGCGGCCAAGTATTATACTATGCTCCATCGCTGTACACAAAACACCGGCCAGCTCGATAATACGACAGTACGAGATTCTACTGCATATGTGTATATATATATATATACATAGAAATGTCTATGCAGTAGAATCACATATATATATATATATATATACGAATATTCGTTTCTGTCCGTAGCGGATGGCGGACAGTCATTGTAGTTGAAGACTGTATGTGTGTACCGCGTCGCAAGGCTGACACGCAATCGAAACGGCGAACTGATATCGCCGGCCGGTGCCAACAACAACAAAATGAACTTTGCATTGCGGCTCAATGTCCCCCAGCGCTTCTGCAGATCATTCATTTCTCGGTACTTACTATCCGGCGCGGCCTTAATTTCATTAACAGTCATCACCCCGCAAGCAGCGGCACAACAACAGCAACAACGGCAAGAACAAGATACAAGCGATACAAGATACCTGACCCATTGAACGCTGCCACAGCCCGACGCTCTTCTTCGCAGCCTGAACTAAGCAGCCCACTTGCAAAAAGTATAAGGAGCAATGGTACTGTTGGATGTCAGCCAACGGCAACGCTATGGAGCGCGAGGGGCAGGCTCAGCAATTCTAGCCACGAAATCATGACTGACGTGAATTGACGTCCACGCCAATTTCACGCCACCGTACATCATCGCCACAGCAACAAACATATCGCTCTTAATGTCACTTCGACCACCACAAATGCCACAACTAGAACGACAATACCCCCTGCATATGACCAATATAAATATGATCACATATTCCATTTCCACGTATATATATATATATATATGCGCAAACTGCTAGCTAACCCGCTGGCGGGACGTAGCCAGACAGTCATTGCTTCTACAATAGAACGATGAATGGCACTACAACAGTTGCTGGCATTGTACCGTTGCCGATGGCCGTTTTACGACTGGTCCCCAATCTGCCCGATGAGCGTTTCGCTGCAGCAGCTGCGGCCGACGCCGCGAGTGTTGCTGCGTCATAGCAGTAGACGCAGTTAGAGAGATGGTTCTCGTCGTCGTACGGCTTCGTAGGCGCTCCCCCGCTCACTAGGTACCTAGGTTGCTCGTCCGCTCAGCCCTACACCTACACACCTGCCCACCCACACATTCACTATACGTAAATACTAGCTGGGCACGAGAGGCTGACACGCCACCAACCGGCCGACCTCTCAACGACTGGATCGTATAGCATGGCAGCATAACAGGACGAAAACAACGGATCCTGTAACGCCTCCACGATATCGGATATCTATCTGATCGTGCAGTTGTTACAGCGTTTGCTACAGCGTGCGTTGCTTAGCTCGAAGCAGACGGCTGGCGCAAACGCACGCGTCTGCGAATTCACTCGAGCGGATAGCCACATCGCGCATGGCCCAGACAACGAGAGTAATCGACTAATACAGGCCTGTAGCTGTGACAAGACAGTGTGCTCGCCTACCATAGACAAACATCGGTAGAGGAATAGCACCTGCAGACAGACGTTCCCTAGTCTCATCCTCTTCCCCTCTCTCTCTCTTTCTCTCTTAGTTTCCCTGGAGAAAACGATAGCAATTGCGGTAGCCAGCCGGTATCCGATAGAAATGTGTGAGTTGATTTGGCTGCCCGAGTTATTATATGTATGTTTTTGTTATCATACAAATTCGGCCGCTAGTGAATGGAAGAGATGCCACGTAGCAAGCTCGTTCGGCTGATGACGTTTGTGCACACGTTTTGTACAAGCATACACATCACAATGATCGTTCATTAATAACCTTGTGGTGGGTCGCTCAGGCTGCGTCCCCAGTGGAACAGATGGTGGAAAGAGAGATAGAGAGAGCAATTGAATGAACTACGCATAGTGCACAGAACGGTTCGATGTACTTTGAGCTGCGTGCAATGCATATTCTGAGTATATGCATACGTGTATCTGGATTAGTTAATGTTTATTTGATTTAGGTCGCACCTTCGTACCACCCGAGTTCTATTAAAACGTTTACAAACGTTGTGACCCTCCGAACGCACGTGTATGACGCAGAGGTAATTAGAGTCCTGGACTAGCGAAACCTAAACATTTCAGCGATAGAAAAATCGTTGAGAACCGCTTCGCCGCCCTGAGTTGCCCTGACATTCAATGTTGATATTAGTGGATAACGTGATAGTATAACGTGATATATTAACACTGTAATAACTAAGGTTTTCGGGCTGACGCTCAGCCAACATTTCACTGCGTTTTATTATTGCTTCGTAGGACGGACCCCTAAATGCAAATGCGCAACGGTGGGGATCGAACCCGCGCACCTACGTCCGTCTCCTCCTGTAATAACTTATCAATAACATTGTATTATATGCACGTGGCCCTCGTTGGCTTAACAAATGAATACCTTATTTGATTTTTGTTCATTTCAACAAGTCGCCATTTATCATAAACAAATAACGGCACAAGGTTTCGTTAAAATAGAGTGATCTCATACAGTTACTTCAGTACAGCATGTATCCCTAGCGGTTTGATCAAGAGCTACCACTTCACACCGCTGGCACGGTTTGGCGATTTTGTAAACCATGGTCGGGTCGCCATCTTCGATTTCTCACCGAGAAAAACCAGATCTAACCCAAAACATCAAACAGATGGGTGGGTCTGTGAAACATCGCTCACTGATCCCAACGAGGCAACATTGACTGTGTGACTAGGGAAGATCAACGTTCAACTATTTGTCTGGAAATTTTCTTTCTCCGATGTTACATACGAAATGTTAGCGCTTTCCTCACTACAATGTCATTGATGCATTCATAAGGAACTAGGCGATTGAGAATCTTGACTCTGCATTCTGTCGCTCTGTGTTCGCTATGGCCCGAAAGCAGCCACCGATACCGTTCCGTGTTACGAACTCTCCGCCGGGATATTTTACTTAGAGTCGTTCAAACCATAGTTACCACATCCTCTTATCACGTCCATAGCAGTGTTCGCGACTTCTACGATAGCCATAGCCGCAGCAGCAGCAGCAGCTGTATGAGCCTCGACAATGCTGAGCCATTGGATCATGAGCAGATTAGAAAGGCTATCTGTTGTTCGTGGCGTCATATCCGAAGGGTTGCTGATCGAAGTCGGAACGAGGCAAAGCCCTTGGCAGTCCTTGGAGCGGTCTTGCAAAGCAGAGTTCAGGTAGTGCAGGCAAAGGACATGCAAAGGAATCTTCGGAAGGTAGAATTTGATGACCCGTGGGACGTCGAAGTCCTTTCTTCGCTTGCTTTTGCACCGAATGGCCGAATCGGCACCTCAGCCATCATCGCACCCGCTACACCGGCAGGATGAGGTGGGGGTGTGCGGCAAGGCTCAGTGTGTTTCCCCTTCCCGCGGTGTCCGTCACCTCCATTGGATCAGGCTCGAAGAAGCCTGTCCTCGAAGGTGACGTCGTAATCCGATCTGTCGTAAGCCGACCCAACTATCCCGCCGTCAAGCGGCCTCTGGAGAACTAGTCTTTTACCCCAAGCACTATTGAATCTCGCCCCCACCCCCCTCCCCCATTGCTCGAAGTCTCAGTCATTCGTCGCAGACGTCATTGTCTTACCTGATTCATCTACCCCTCTGATACTCGTGATAGCGTAACACCGAGCGAGAATACAACAAGCAGCCGTGTGAAGCCCCCCCACAGTTAGAAATGTAAGACACTACATAATGCTCCTTCATCGAGACGACATTCGCGGAAGCCTCTGAAAGAGCGCCTGGAGGTATATATATATATATATATATATATATATAGTAAAGCTATTTTTAGGTTGTACCCTAAACCCTCAAAGCAGTTACGTTTACTCGGGATTCGTACTGTCTATCTGTATGTGTATGATGCCCATTTAGGCGTGGGTACCCAAAAGAAAAATCGTTGACCGGACCCGTAAAAAGATCTAGCAACAGCCACCAAAAGCGTTCGGGCGCAGAAGCGAGCCGGGACCGACGGAGAGAGAGAGAGAGCGAGGGAGAGAATACATCACTGCGAGCTGCTTCAAGGGACTCGTAATATACGTCGACGTTAGACGGCACCCAACGAGATGACCTCTGAAGGAACAACACACGCTGCTCACAGGTGCGCCTCGGGCGGATCATTTTAGCAACGCATCTCGGAAGGAGCTGTCGTACAACTACGCGTCTGTCGGAACTAAGAGAAGAGGAAGTAGGACCCCGAGCATTGCCATTGTTATTGAGCGGTTCTACCGGCAGTTCAAGCCGAAACCGCATCTCGGAGCGGTGGAAGACCTTTCGCCTCGGGGAAGACCTTTAGAGAGGGCTTCGCGCCATCCGAGCGCAACTTTAAAATCAAGTGGCATGGGTACACGAAGCGAGCGAGTTTTAACCCTACAGAGGTCGCATCAGGACCACACTCTGGCCACACCTGAAAACTGCCACAAACGCTCGGTGTCATCTATCCTCGTATTCTACAACACTGCTAACCATGTAGCTTAATAGGATTTCTCAGCAACTACCAACTCGTATCGCAGGTGGGACACACAGGCGCCCACAATAATAGACGACAGGAGAGGTTATGTTCGAGGCAATGATATGAAGACGCCAGATCTCTATTAGCCAAATAAAAAAAACTACGCGCCACTCTCTACATGTGTAGGGGCTGCCGGCCCGGCATAAACAGAACCCCGCAATGATCGCCGTTACAACCATTTCTAGTCCATCTGTATTATATATCTATAATATATTACAACGCATCATACCTAGTGTATTATGTGCAGCAAATAATGCCCGAGACTTTGATTTAGAGTCGAGTTAGATCAACAATTTATAGGGGAACAGCTGAGGGTCAGCTCGAAAAACTGTTAGATCAACAATTTATAAATGGACAAACGCATCTATCTAGATCCTGTGTTGTACGTGCTAGCTGTTCCTATGCCGTTACATAATACACCGGAAATCGCTCAGTTGTCGCGATCCAACACTTATGCGTGTTGGGATGAGCACGCCAGGTTACACAACAACTAGCTTGCCAGGAAGATCTGAAAGATCCACTTGCGTATATGACATATGCACGGCGTTGGCATTCGCTCGCAGTTGGCCGTATTGTTCTGTTGATATCGCTATACGTCTTCGGGAGGGGTCAGTGTTTCATTGATTCGTTTGTCCTTTAACTGTAATCTCTATACGCCAATGATACGTCGCTACATTGACCTTAAATGAGACCGGCGGCTGCGATCGCTCAATGTCATTTACCCACTCGCCATGATCAAACGGCGAATATTCTTGCTTCCGTCCATTTGGGAACGCTCTGCTCTGGAAATGCTTGGAGTACGTCACCTTCTCCGTTAAGAGCAACCTTTCCACGCTAGCCTCCAAATGGCCCTAATCGCTTGGTGTCATCTTGTTGTGGGAACGCATGGTGTGCACACAGCTGCTGAGCCACAAACACCGAGGGTAACTTGAGGATCTTTCAGATATTAATTTCAAATTACGTATTGGTCATTAGTTAGGTTGCCCCCGCTGGTGCTGTGGCCGCTGACGCAGCACTGAACGCTATCATTTAATCGATGGCTCTCAGGCCTCAACTTCTTGAGGCATCGACCATAGGTATAAGGTGAGCTCCATTGAAAAAATTGCAGTTCCATTAATAAACCAATAAACATTTACCTTTACGTTACCCTTGTTGAAGTAATTTAATTAACGAAATGTCCACTATTTAACTGAGTTGTTCATTCGTTTGAATTTTGTTGTAGGCAACCGAAGACCAAGTGGTTATCTAGATCGATTTCGAATCAGGATATATTTATTGATTCGGACGAGTCCCTTAGCAACGTTCACTGCATTTCCAGCATCTTGCGTAACGAATCCTTGACTCATGACGTAGGACTGCTACAGTTATTTTGAGAGCAAGTGCTTTTGAGCTGCCGTTCATTTCAACGCGTGACGGCCCTCCAACGCACCGCATTAATTACAGAGACACCGAGCGCCAGCATCACTAAACGCAAGAAAAGCAGCAGTTTACTCTGTTAAACGAAATTCTTGTTACAATATATACATACATACGTACACAGGTTTCGTGACCGGACCGCATTTACACCTCGGCGAATATTATTTATTAGCCGACGCTTGCCAAACATGAACAATCACCTATAGCTGCAGTCGTGATCATCTCGACCCGGCGACCATAGACGGTACATCGTCTGTGTGCGCGTGGGAATAATTGCGCGCGAACCTTCCGCGCCGTATTCCCCAGAAATCCCCGAAGGTTAGGTTGGGAGGAACAATCGAAGAACAATCTATTGTCGTCCCGTCTTGGTGGCACCGACGATTATTCAGACGCTCTTCAGCAGTAGAACGAAATAGCTACAATAACACCAATAGCATTTCGCGTCTACGGGTTCCTCTCGACCCCGCCTTCATCGCCAACCTCCCACGAGACCTGCCACCAGAAGCACTTGCGCCCCCTCAACGCCCTCATCGCACGAGGGTATGCTGCTGCTACCCCTGCAGCGGTAACTATTACTGCTGCTAGCAGCATATACGTACACGCCAGCCACTTGGGAGGGTAGGGCGCCGCGGTTGTAGCTCCTTGGATGAGACCGGGGGTCTGGCGTGAGCCGGCATTTGAGTCGGTAGGCAGACCCCAGCCCTGCATCGCGCTCGGCGGTCCGCTCCTACGTGAGAACGCTTAGACCTAGCTCTGACCAGCGTAGCCCGAACGCAGAGCGTGCTTTGGAAGCAGGCTGCTGCAATATGTCGAGCGCGCTGCACCCAAAAATGGGTTCGACACGCGAACAGGCAAGCACTGCTTCTGCTGCTACTGTTTGTGCTACTGCAGCTCCGACGAGTAATGTGTTCATCATTATATACGTGGAGAGTCGTAAGTGCCAGTGAGGATGGGGACGGCACCATCTCTAGATTGCTGCAGGCCCTCGCAGGCTCCGCTCTCGGCCTGAAAGAGCCGCCCTGAGAATGACGAGAAAGCCGTCCGCCCCGGCCAGTCAACCGACTCGTACAAAGCTCTCGTGTCCGCTTGCCTATGTGTGCGAGATATACGGGTGGCTCGTCCATATTAAAGGAGCGCTTGTGGAATTGTCGGCCAGAGGTTGAGTGGGTAGATCGCATTTGACATTCGTACGCACAGATACACATATATACATAAACCCATCGAGACCTAGGAGCGCCTTCGTTCGTGACGAACCCGCCGAAGCTTTTGGCGAATTTCACGCTCGGCCGTGTTCCGCTTATGGTGTTTCTTTTATGGACCCTTGATGAAGACCCCTTGTCCATACACCGATTCACACCTTGGTGGCAGATACTGACTGTTTGCTAGGCGCCCGGTATGTTATGCTTTGTACAACAGTATAGCAAATAATATAGGAGTACATGCGAAGATTAGCTAGATGCGGGATCGAATCAATTTATTTATTTCTCGTGGAGATGGCCACGTCGCCTTAGTTAATATTCATCATTGTGTAAGACGTTGATATGAATAGCCCTATCCGTCGAGATGATCTTCGTTACTGTTTTCCCATAAAATTACCTTACCGATGTGACATATGAGAGAACATAACAATTGAAAAACTGCTCCGCCTTTAACATGACGAAAAGTCCCAGAGCGGCCATCTAGGCCTATTCAGGTTAGCCGATTGCTGTAGATATCCCATCTTCCTGAGGCAGGTATAACCGAACCTTCGGTTTGGTACCAACCGTTGATGCCTCACCTAATCCAAGTTACGCCTCCGTCCGAATTTGGGGGTGGAGAAATGTCTATTCTCGGCTCCCGGGGACAGAAAGTCGTAGTTAAGAAAATGAACGAATCAACCATTTTGATCGACCCAGCTAATTGCTGCCGTTCATCTGTCATCTGAAGGTAAATCTGACCCCTACTTATCATAGTATAGGCAATAGACTTTCTATATCACTTGAAACACTGTCCAACCTACACATCTGTATCCTTCACAAGTTCTAAACAGGTTTTAGCAAAATTCGGATCGCTGATGATGGTTATCTGGGATGTTTATCAAATGCACGCGCTCAGGTACGTTTTTACTATTGTGAGCGTGGCTCACGCCAATCGACCTGAATGCCGCCTAGCCGCGAGGCACACGCGCACTTTTATATTGTTATTACTGATAACTGTTCTTCAATTAGCCTACTTCTGACTCTTACGGCGACCTACGTTCAGGTACATTTCAACGCTGACTTAATTTACTCCGCAGGACACGTGCCGCGCACTAGCTAACAGCCTTCTATCCCCTATAACGTAACCTAAACCAAATTCACACCTAATCAGGCTCAGCCCAAGCTATAACTTCGCTGTCCTGTTAGCCTATAAAACGAATTATTCTGCTGCAGTTATCCCACACCTCTGTACTTATTGATTCGCATTGCAATTAACGCGTTACCTCGCAACCTCTGATCCGATTCCCTGAGGAACTCACAACGCTACCTTATTTCAGGTGTTCCAAAGGTGTTCCAAAGGGGCAACGCATATTATTACTGGTAACCTATTTCTATCCATCTATATCAGTCACCTGTCCTCACTTCATGTCCGTGTACGGCTAATAATTAATAATATAACTAAAAATACCTCTACGTTATTATTATTATTATTATTATTATTACTATTATTGGCTAACCCCAATGAAGTAGTTCCCGTCCGTTTGCGCGTTCGTTCCTGAACTCGTTTCGTATTTTCGGCGTACGGAGACAGTTCCTATTATGATCCTGTCCGCAGAGAAAGGTCGGACGATATTTGCTGTTGTGGCCGTTCCCTGGCCCCCCCCCCCCCCCACCTTCGCCCACTAACCAATGTGGGCTTCCTTTCGACCGCTGCAGTCGCCGCAGCAACGACTCTGCAGAATCGACGTACAGAGCTAGCGAGCGACCGCTTCCTCGCCCCTGGACGCGAGATTGGTTTAGTTCGATGGTAGACAGAGAGGGAATCCCGAAGGAGTTATTGCTTGCGGCCGACCACACAACGAAGGAGGCGAAGACGAACTCAGGTAGGCTACACAGCAATGTCACCCTACCCCCACTGTTTCGGCTTCCCTGGAGGCAACAACTCTCGGTCAAGTTTCCTTTAACCTCGATGACTGGTCCGGGTGCTGCTGCTGCTGCTATCTCCTGCTGCGGCTGCTTTTTCTTTGCTGTCCGGACCCCTAACCGACGCCTCACTACGCAGCCGCGACAGCAGGGACATTTTTTCGTTTCCTCGGCTGGCACGTCGTCCACAGAAGACTTTCAAGCAAGCAGGCATACGTACGTCAATAGCAGCGACACTGGCGTTTGCGAGCGGGATAATCGGTTAGCGGGGACTCGATTAAGGTCCACGATGGCTCTGCTTGACAGCTTCGTCAGCTCGGCTAGACGCGTAGGCGCCTATCTATTGTGTTCCTAACGATGCTGCGTTGGCCCCATAGTTCACTCATGGTGCATTGACGCTACCGACGCACAGTGATAACGCATTGACCGACGTCTGTTGGAAATCAAATATCCGTCTGTCTTTGCACCTTATTCGATCGAGGATGCTACCGTGGTAGAGTTCGGACACGGGTCCCCATGGAAGGGATCTCGTTTAATTCACGTGCCAATCCTTTCCACTTGACTAGCCGGGGTAAACCAGTGAAAAAATAGGAAATTACTCTTAAACTGTATCAATAAGGCGCGACCCTGTGTTAGACCAGTTATAGTCAGATAGCGCTCCTTCATATTTTTCTCCATAACCGGCAACTAAGAGGAAAAAGGGCCAATCTCGTAATGAAAATGTGCCCTTTGGTCTACAGGGCACTTGGCCACAAACGTTCGTAAGGGTATTCTTTTTTCAAATTATTGATTAGCTAAGTCACCAGACAGCACGATACGTTCAACAAATACCTATCTATGCCGAGAACGATGGGTCATATCGAATTCGCAACGTGCGACAGTACAAGAGGATACCCCCATCTGCTAGAAGCGCGAACGATATTGCGACCTTCAAAATCAAGCCGGCTGGAGTTCAGACGGCCTGGAAAATAGCGGGGGAAGGTTGATTTATCGAGGCGCACACTGATTCTAACGAACTTGCACTGCTAGAAGTGTGGACCAAAGACAGACTCGGATCTGAACTCTTCGTTTATTCGCTCTCTCTTGCCTTGTCACTGCACAGATCAGAATCAGTCGAGGTAGCGTTCGGCAACCCCCGGTAAGCCTCGTTAGTAACATGCTTCGTATAAGGCCACGGGCCTATCAAAATATAGAACTCTCCTCGCGTTCACTCCAGCGGTTCGCATTTATTATAAATAGTATTAGACTAGATTCCGGTTAACTAAGCTAAAATAAACGACGTCGAGTTGGCCTTCTTTTGGCCGGTTGCAGCAACCTCGACGTACGCTTGAATATCGTTAACGAGACTGATTTACCAAGACAATGTGTGTCTTGGCTTTTCCTTCAACGTGAATATTTCTTCTTGTCCCGCCACCTCTTGCTGAGCAGCACGGAACAGAAGCAGCCGTTGGAGAACGGTTGTACTTCCGGTGTTCTGACTAGTGACCGTGGAGGACAGTGTCATATCAGGCGCAGGGTATAATAATAATAATAATCATGATAAGAATAATATTAGCAATAACTCTGTATTTGGTATACTTTCTGTAGTTTCCAATCGTAAAGCAGCTCTTTGAGGTGCATATGTAATGGTTTATGTCAAAATGTGTAGCTTTGTCTCCGTCCCTGTCCTGAATATGCAGGCCGTACTCGAAGAAATCAGATAAATCAGTAGACAACTCGAAACAGAATGAATTATTTCCCTGCATAGATAATTTGAATCATAATTCAAAATGGAATTCAAATTTCTTCTATTGCCCATTTCCGCTCGCCGCAAGTAACAGCTGCCCGGCACAAACGTTCACCGTGAACTCGGCCCGTGAAACTTCGAAGTGAGGTGCGACCTACAGCATAAATCCAGTGTGACGACTCAGTCCGGTGGGTAGATCTCGGACGAGGAATAGACAACGCATGTTTCCAATAAGTACACTCTCGGTAGAGAGTTATGATTAACCGCTTATTTGAGAACAGTTTGCTCCGCGGCGTGCGTCCGACACTCGGTTCAGTTTTCCTATCCACGCGCTGATACACGGATGTGTGGCCCGCCTGCCAGCTGCCGATTTCCCACGTGATTTTCTCGCCCCCTCGGTCGTTTCTAGTTTCTGGTTGTTTGACTATATCGCACACACGTATACACGTATATACGTCTATCAATAGTTTACTTCCGGCGTCTCGTTACAGACATTCAGCTGTTTCACATGTGGTGATGGATTGCTATTTTTGGTTCTGCTCCTACGGGGCAAAGCTTCGACTCGATTGCAACTCTGCGTAAGAGAACTGAAAATATGTATAGGTAGATTTTACCTACTGCTTTATGTCCGATACGAGGCCTTGGAAGCCCAAGGGGAAACTCTTGAAGAAATAGTATGTCAGGACATTTGAATGTATGATAAATTCGCGCACACAGTGTAAAAAGCTTCCTCGAACAGTGAAAAATGTATACTTTATTCAGCTGTTGTATCGAAATACAAGTAAAAGAATTCACGATTGAACCAGTTAATGTGAATATTTCCCTATTAATGCACTGAGTCAATATGGACTCGTTTGAGAGCACCTCGTCACAAGCATTGAGCAAGCACGCCAGCTAAATCGAACGATATGTTGAAATAAAACGCTTATCGATATCAAAAATGAAACAGTGATTCGTACATGCTAAACGCATCATAGCATATCCTGAATATCATAGTCGATCCATAGATTCATATTCACGTATTTAAGAGAAGCCATTTCATGCGGGTAAGGTACACTTCGTATAGTAATTCACAGAGTCGTTGAGAGGAGACTTTGTCTCCGTGAGGTTGGCTGAAATTTCCTCGCAAATCCCTCGAGTCGCAATGACCCCGAAGTGTGAATCCATGTAGCTCGGAGTGTTTGTCAAGTCCGTCGAGATCCTAGCCAAGGTCAAAATCTAACTTTTACCATGCCGCCAATAGCCACCCTCGTAGTTTTCGCCGAGAGACATAAGTATGGTGGGAGCTGCATTTCCAGATGTCCCCTGTTGACCATAAACCACTCTATTCGCTAAAGACCATCGTTGCAGCGTGGCTAAGTTAAGTTTACGGCAAGGCGTGTTACTTGGCGTAACTAGAGGCTGGCCCCTCACAACGAAGCTGGCTAGGATTTTAGCCCTATCATCTGAACGTGTCCGCACGCTCCGAAGCTGCCTCAGGGGTTTTGGCTGCACCTGACCACTGCTGAGTTTCGGACGCCAGTTTACCGGCAAGATATACGAAGAACCCGGACAACGTATATAGATGTCATTACAACGATACTAGGATCGGCGTCTGAGGCTATAACGTTGGCATCATCATGAATGTCAGTCTTATACGAAATAAAAACCTAGGGAAGGTCTTGCTATTAAACATGAACGATCAAAATGCGCCAGATTTTCGATAAAGTCCAATGCAATGTAGATTCCTTTCGTGGAGGTTGGAGCTACGAATATACTAGACTTAACTGGAACCTGCGCTCCCCACTTTCAGTTCACTTTAGCTCAGTGTGGAACTGTTTGCTAGACATAGTCGACCACTGTTAGCGGCAGCTACGGTTGCACCGGGTGTTTCGGAAGTAAAACTTAACTATATTTAAGGGCCGGTTAAGCTCAATAGCAGAAACACTTTCCCCGTGGGATTCTCGGGTGTCGAGACACTAGTTACTTGCAACACGCCAACATTTCATAAAGGTGACCTGACAAACCTTGAAAATGTGGCGTGTGTGTGAGAACTCCTGCTCTGATTGAGCGATTGACAATATACGCGTGCAGAGAGAGAGAGAGCGAACAGTGTAACAGTGTATGGTCTTTCGCGTGGCACCAATTTAAATTCAGTCGTATAAAAATTAATAGGGGCACAAGTAAAATGACAAGCTGTTTTAAGTTCATCACGACGATGGAATTATAGGTAATTAATTATGATTACTTCCATCTAGCCCGAAGATGGAATTATTCCATTATGGTCAGAGACCTGGAAGTATTTGCGTGAAGCTCAGACATTCGTTCAATCGAGCTGACGAGATATTGAGTAGCTCATTGGTTTTAGAGAATTATGATTACGATCGTCGTCTTTCTATACCATCGTATATAAATAGCATTAGAGATTAGATATCGTATCGTATCCCAGCTGATGTAGCGATGATAGCGACAGTTAACCTCGATACACGTTTGACACCGATGACAAAAAGAGTTCTATCAACGATTTTTAGCAGTTGAAGGCCGATAAACACAGAGATTTTGTAATGCAAGGACCAGGTCAATTTTGCGGACGAACTCTCAGCCTTTAACATGCAGCGTCACGGTTCAACTGCTTTCGGCATTTCTTCATAAGACGGATGCCCTTTTAAATACAACTGCAAGGTCTGTGCAACGTTTGCAAAACCTGAACTAGCAATATCTGGCTTTAGACTGGCGACTTCCTCTTGACCAGTGCAGTTGGTCTAGTCCATCGCCCTGCAAGTGGTCGTTTTGAGAGGCCTCATATCAGTTGAGGATCACTGCAAATGTACAATAGTTCACGTTTTAGAATCCACTTCAAGGAAATTCTCGAAGAATAGCGAGTCATCAGCAGCGTTTCATATTCTATTAAGAACATATGAAGGAGGGTGTTCTTAGATACATTTTACGTTCAGCGAGTACAGTTGTGGCCCACTTTTCTAACTGACTAGTAAATATCATACTCTCATAGCAAATATACAGTAACAATTATGCACGCATAATAATAATAATCAATATCCGACATATTATGCAGATAATAATAATAATAATATTAAGCTACCAGTTGAATATATCATTATTTACTATATTTGCATACTAACTCCATGTGTTTGGCCTTGTTTCTCGGATCTTTCCTCGCGGATAGCTTGATTTCTCGTTACAACTGGGATAACGACCTCCTTGTTGGCCGTTATGTTATTCTCAAGCATTTCCCTGTGTATCAGTTTTTTTTCGCTCAGTTCATACAGAAGCTAACATCCAAGTTTTTGTCAGCACTTATCAGGTGTCAACATAATTATCGTGCTCCTGTGATTACCGTTCGTATGATTATTCGTTCTACCTGGGGCCTTATTCTTAGCGAGATATAATCAATCACTTTAATAGCGATGTTTGACCGTGCCATAAGGAAACGTGATTGATTGCAATATTAACCAAACACAGTGGTGCCAGCATACATTGTATGTACCTAACAAACAATAACATGTATAATTACTGTACATAACACAGAACTGTGGCACGTATTATGTCGTTAGTCTTATCACTGTGATCTGACTTGTGTATTGATTTTTCGTTTAATGAGAACTTGACCTTTGTGAAATTACACTTTCATAGATAACTCATGCCATAAAGACGATGGAATGAACAGAGGAACTGCGTACAGTGGATGGATTACGGCATGTCACAAATCAACTCCATTTTTAGTTACGCCTTACTTACCATTGCCTCAGTGAGATCTATGATATTAGTTATTTTGACCGCATAGCGTCCCTGTGACCATACTATATATTATATATATATATATAGAAAGAGAGAGAGAGAGATGGTGGGCAGATAAAAATACTTGCTTATATCCGAATGTTTTATTTATTACGTCGATTATTGTTTATCTATTAAAGGGCATAGATGGCTGACACATGCAATCTCTGTGTTTGTGTCTCTCTGTCGTTCAGTTCGTAGCTCGTCGTTCATAGCAGCCACTGCAGTGGAGCAGAATGACATTGAGTCATACACTGAGATCCATTACGCACCGAACTGCCGAGAAGTACGAGTTGCTCTAAGGTGCTTGAGTGAGCGACCTGCGAATAGTATGCCACTTATACGATCATGTTAAAACCAGCCGACCCCCAATTCCTCTGACGGATTGCGTTTGTATTTTATTAGGACCGCATGGGTCGTCCGGCCACCGATCCATAAGCCGGTGACGTAGTCGACCGAGTTCGATACTCTCGCGTTACTGCCCGTTGTCGTCACTCGGGTGGACAGTGATAGAGAGAGCTCAATACCGCCAAACCTTGGGCGATGCCAGAGAGAAACGCAAGCATGGCGAGATATCACTTAGTTTTGACCGATTATTAGGTTTGCTATATAGAATGTATATATATATATATGCGTATGTGTAGAGCGGATTCAAAAGTAAATAAAAGTAAGATACATAGGTTATTCATATGAAGAATTAACATTCAGATCACGTTTAATAAACGGAGGTGAGTTAAAGTATAGGAATGAGATGAATTACCCACGGCCGCGTAAACTTCTATCAAACAATGCCGACTCCCTTAAGCATTATAAAATTGCAGCTCCTTTAATAAACCAATAAAACATTTACATTTACCTTTACCTTGTAAGTATGAATGAGTTGACGTTGTTTGCAAATTGCTATCGTTACGATCTTTCCTTGAAACCACAGTTTGAACCTGGCGAGCGTCCACAGATAATGATTTCTGAAGACTCTCCACAGCGTCGGGCAGCAATTGATACCAATTCACATCTTCCTGTCTAGCACCTCAAGGCGTTCATCACTAACGTATCAGGAGGACTAATCTCTAGTTCCGAACATTGCCTAGCCCCTGTGAGTTGCATGGAACTGATCAACGTCGGTGGCTACACACAAAATATTATCGACTGTCTTCGATGAAATAAAAGCATACACAGGTGAGCCATGTGAACAGATCTATAACAATAGGAACTCGACGGCCCCTTTTATGAACATCGACCCCATCGTTTTACAATAGTAACATATACATTAATTATTGTTATGTACATACAATTTGCATATTAGAACCTGAAAAACCATTAACCCATTTATCTGCCACCTCTGCAATATATATATATATATATATCATCTCAAGAGGTCTATCGTGGTCGTTTGCAGAATAGTACTCACTTGGAACACATGAAGGATGATAACTCAGAGTTGATAGTTCGCTTCGTCTCAACTAAATCTGGCATGTTGTTTTACACAACATCAAGCTGGAAACTCATTATCATACCTAAAGGTTAAGTCCTGAAGCCTGTCACAAAGCGAAAGAATTTCAAGTCAGTTCAAACGAAAATTTTCTTCAAATAGAGCAGCTTCTCGACCAAACCCAGTAGGTATGCTTGCGCATATGGGTACGCCGTTTTCAGGTGCGCCTAATTAAAATTTGATCTTTCATAGAAAAACTCCAAAGCGAGCAAGACGATATTCGTTCAACGAAAACTGTAAGCGAAGATACCACATGTGCACAATTAGTGGCACAGTTAGTAATTATATATAAAGGGTAAGGATGTTTGGAGTTAATAATATATAAGGGTGTTAGGAAGGTTTCGCAACCCCCCGGGAGACTAACGCTATCAACAATGATTTTTTCAATCTTTCGTCCAATGTTTTCTTTCCGTTTTTCTTTGTAAATACATATTCAGATAGTAACTGATATTTTAGGAAAGTAGAAGTTTCCTCAGACCTAATTAAAATTCCGCCTGCGCTGAAAGCGTTTAATCAAAGGTCGGGTCCTCTGGGAAAGCTCTTTGTGGATGTAATCTCATCTCCCTCCGTTTTGAAATATACGTTACCATCCAGATGGATATCTGTATAAAAAATATGGCACGAAAGCTTACCTACAAAACGTGAATTTTGTCAATTTTAGATGAGGTAGTGGAGTTGTACACACAGCCGGTACGGCTTGTCTACTAACGACTGAATATATTTGAAAGCGAACCAAATGCTGTCAAGTTAACGGAACACGAACCAGTTCTGATAAACACCGCCTTTACACATTTTCTTATAACGGTTACATCGCGTTTATATCTAATAGCTCGAATCGTCAACAGGCATGCTTAAATACTTATATACACACTGCATCGCACAGTGGAACCGTGCGTTGTCGTAACAAGCATGCAACTATACACAGGTAAATAACCCAGTTAGGTGTTGCTGTCCGTAATGGAAACCATTCTTCTCGCAGTGATCCAGACACGGACCACAATTCATGCCGACTCAATTATCCCGCACAATTGGGTATTAATTTGCCATCTGCATCGGCCTCTCTTCGTCCCTTTGACGAAATCAGCGGCATTGCTGTGCACAACACTATAATAGCCAGTAAAGCTTGTATGAGCGCGGAATTGGCCTTCCTGGCACTACTAGTTCTTCTTGTCGTGGTGCTGCTAACGCTGTCTGTGTCCAGGATTCTCCATGGACTGCTACTGTCCTGCTTTCGGGCCCATGTCCAGCTCAATCCTAGGCACACCTAGGGCCCGAGAGTGATATAGGAGTACACGTCCTGGGCACGCCCCCATTTCAGTAGTGAAACAGAAAACAGCGTTCTTTCATCCCCCTGGGCCACGTGGCAGAGGCAAAGAAGCTTACGTGCTTCAGCATCGGTGAAGCGCGCGGCAGGGCAGGGCAGGCGTGAATGGCCTGGTTGCTTATCTGTCCGTTGCTTGTACTATGGGGCATAATTAGCTGAATAGAGATCGACAGAGCGACTCATTGGTTTCGGTGAATCACTGATGTCTAACTGAGGAACGCGCCTAGAAAAGTGCCCGGCATGGGTGCTTAAACTAGGATGATTCGGTGCGGAATGAGCTCCGTATGGCCAGAGGTGGCGGAGAGCGTTCAGAGATGTGGCTTTGGTTGCAAGCGAGTTGCAATGGTGCCAAGCCGATGTCAGGGCAGACCACGCTATCCAGGAATAATAATAATAATAATAAGGCCAATGATGATGGAAGTTTCCAACGACGTGTGGTTAACAGACCAGGGTCAGCAGCAAGGAACGGCCGAAAATGACCTGACCCAGTTTGGGAGCACGTTTTCTATCTAGCGTGGCGGCTGTCGTGTTTAGCTGACCCGTACTTAACTCCTGTTAAAGTTACAAACGGCAGCTAGACGCCGTTATCAGTCGTTGTGTCGATGCCGAGAACGAGAGATTCATAGACGCAGTGATCTCGAGCGATGCGATGCGATTCCACCGTTTTTTATATCTCCTGCGATTGCGTTCTCAGAGGGTGATTTTCGCCGCTGCTAAGCCATACGAGTAGTTACGCAAGCTATAGACTCTTGGATTAGATTAGAAAAACTAACGCGTTGTCGGCGAATATACGTAGGCTAAGTTAGATCAATCACGATGAACCCAAGTCAGAAGGTGATATCCGGGATCAGTTACATTTGAAATACAAAACGAATGAGTCGGCTGTGTGCCGCGAGCGACGCGATATGGACATGCCTATGCATGCTGCACGAAGAACCCTACACAAGGCATTTAAGGTTGGCCTGTGAAGTCGGTCAAAAGTTTTCCTTCGGAAGAGGCTGAAATATTCAGAAAGCCTATTTTAGACTGAAGTGTATGTTTAAGCTGGTTTACCTATCTTATTGAACAATCTTTTACCTGCCTCTCACTTATTTCCGTTATGTGACAGGTCTCTGCTTGGAGCGTATTACTATGGTGACATGAGGGTCCAGCATTGCTTGATCTTTCAACTATGTCTAACCTGGCAAGAATTCATAGATAAAGACAACATGGCAGACGTTTGGCCTCCCTGCACAGTGTCTCTTCAGCGCTGGTGTCGATCCGCGGTGGTTAACGACAGATTTTAGAACGCCCCAATGCATTTGGTAATGGTTTCCCCTCTGCGCAAGGACACGGCAGCATAACGTTGCTAACACTGATTCTGGTCACTTCGGCCATGGCAGTGGATGGGGAAATTTAGTTCAAGCCACAATGGGAACATCTTCGGGGCGGCGGTAACCAACGGCCGCTGCTGACTGACCTTTGCGGCAACCGGAGGATTTTCTCGTCAGGGGAAGAGTCGAGGACTGCCTTTTGACCCAATGGTGGAGAACGAATTGAAATTGAATTGAAGACGGCCGAATGATTCGAGCTTGATAGTGTTGAAGCGAGCGGATTAGCGAATGAAGTATGCTGTACTCAGAAGGCATCTCTTTTTTACGATTCAAAAAAGACTACCTGTACTATGTGACATGCTCGTTCCCGTTCCATTGAAGTTTCTATTTAATCTTGATTTTTTCTCGTTCAGGCTCCGGCTCCTTCTGGCGGGCGAGGAGTGCTATCCAAGAAATATTTTAGTCTCGTGTGCTTCCGGTGAAGAAATTTTCGTTCGTGCCGATCTTCTAGAGTCGTTCCAGATTTAGCTGATACACCCTGTATATTGTTATTTTATTGATAAATAAGTCTTTCCAAGTTACTCTTGGAACGGAACTGTTACCACTTATACCAAAATATCTCTTTGACATCAGCTCAGTAAAGGGCAGAGATCTGCCCGGGGGGGGGGGTAGTCCGATAGCCCGCTAAAAAGTTAGTTTCGCTTAGATCAATCACCATTGATCTGGGTCTACTTCTTCGTTGTATGTATGCTACTAGGAGTACACCCTACGATTTATATTCCGCTCCAGTGTTGCTGATCGAAATGTCGATGAGTGATTATTTTTACCACATTTACCAAACACAATAGAGCCATGAACGTTTTGCGTACACATGTCGAACTCTTAATTAACTTTAACGGCGCTGTCCCGAAAGGTTAATCATTGTCGTTTGTGACTCTCCAGTGCAATTGTAAACGACGACGTTGCGTGTCAACAATAAGATTTATGAATCGGATAACTTCCGTTGTTTGTCGTTGTTACCATTAAGGAAGTTGTAATAATTACCATTCGGTTGAAGATGCGTAGCAACGATTAACATTCAGATGTTCACCAATCGGAGTCATGTCAAACACGAGAGCCACTCGTGCCTGGCCTGGACAAAGATCATATCGAGATCGAGGCGAATTTCAAGAACAACTAATACTAACAATACATTTCTCATCGTGACTCATCATCACAATATTTAGCGTTATCGAATAGAATTGAGGTCTATGACGAAAGCTAGTCGTCATTCTACGAAAACCTGGCTGTCCAATGATTTTTTTGCAAATTATATAAGGCAATCCTTTTTTTGGGAGGGTTTCCCGTGTTGCTTTAAGAACTTTCACATAGGCACTTCCATGAACGTGTACAGTTTCGCACGCACTACAGCGGATACGGGGGAAGCTCATCGTCATCAGTGAATGTATCGATATGTGCTTGCGTGTAGTGTGGGGACTAAGAGTCGAATAGACAACCACTGAGATAACTGTGCACTCTCTGCTAAAGCTAGACGTGCACAGCCAAAGTTGGACATCCTATGCGTATGGACATAATGAGCAACAGCAGCCCTTTAGGCATCCAAAATCTTCCAACAGCGTCCTGATGTCCTGTAATAGATCCCTCCGTGCCCGCCCAACTACGCCATACGCACGCTATGCAGCCGGAGTCAAACGACAGCGATAACGTATACTACATATGGCGTATGCACAGCTGCGACCTTATGACAGCTGCCGTCAACGGTCTCCATCTTAACTATAAACCATCCATCCCTGGTGACTCTCAATGAGTTCGGCTTGGACGGAGAAGTTCGCGACAGAGTTCGCCTGACAGCAAGTACTTTCCAGCCGCAACGATAATACGTCAAGGAACCTGTCCTCTCCTCCTTCTTGGCTCGCTGCTCGAAAGCCGCAAACTGTACGGTGCGGTACGATATTCGATTGCTGGAGAGCAGATTCGAACATAGAATCTCATTTTTGCTATAACCACAAGTCGTTTGGCCGCATGCCTGCGTATCGGCCACGGCCATTGGGTCGTGGAGAAGCTAGACCGTCTATTGGATTTCGCTAGGACAACTGGACCGGTATATTTTTCTGCATGGACATGGTGCAATATTTAGCTCAGAGGCGAGAGACAAGACAAGACTTGTCAGCACAGAGTTGAAGTCGTCTAAAAGAGCGGGGACGATTTTGCATAGTCAGTACGTGTACGTCTTGGCACAAGGGCGCGCAAGGTCCAGCGTCTGTTTGACGAGGCGATTTGGCAAGCGATGAGATCGACATTTGAAGGGTCCCAGCCAAGATTACGTTCGTGGCAAGCAGAAGGTGAAACCCAACGGAGGCATACGAACGGACCAAACTGTCTCGTACTTTACGTCGACATTTTACAGATTCACATCAGTAGGGTGACACCGTTGTCACGAGCATGATTGCTAGACAATTTAACCTGTTATACCACATTGTATAAGACCATTTGTGCAAGCGCTACGCACTCGACGACATCCCCAAGTATTCCCTCGGGCTTGCTAGCCATCGCAATTCGTGGACACGCTAGCTCGCCAGCCAGGAAGGAACAAAGACATTATAATATCATTTGACATTCGCATGGCAAGGCGCTGTTAAGACCAAACGCTTCATAATGTGGCCGCGGCATAAATCGTTTCGTCCGCTTCGGAGACGCCCCTGCGCACGGCCGGCGCGGCTGTTTCTGACAACGATGTAGCTGCTCTTGACAATGTAAAACATTTCTACATCTATTTCTATACATGTTTCTTGTGGCGTCCTTCATCCACGAGCATGCGAGTACAGAGAGTTGCCAATGATAGCTTAGTCGGCAAAGCTAAAAAGATTATATGCCTGAGTCGCCCGTCTATCCGATTGAGAGCGCCTTTAAACTGCCAGCTCAACGAGTACAATCATTGAAATTGTATTATGAGCGTACGTCTAATAGGGATTTGAGCAATATGTGTTGCCATGAAAATTGTGTTGTACCAAAGTAGTTTTTTTCTTGGAGATACTCGCACCAGGTCATACTCGCATATGTGGGTGGGCGGCTGCAGCGAAAGAGCGCGAATTGAAACATTGCTTGCAGGGGTTATGCAATAATTTGAATATCTCTTCTGCGTACTCAAATGTAAAGCAGTGAAAGATAACGTGTGTGGAATTACTGATTTAATAAAGTCGTACTGCTCTCGCTTACTTCGAAGTCTGGGTACTAAGAACAGTTGTTTGAACAAAAATGGTCCGTCTATCGGTAGTTATTGTATATCGGAATCAAGAACATACAAGCATGCGGCTTGTAGTTCAGAAGATCACCCATATATATATATATATATATGATTTGCAGACATATCGCACGCGAGTTTTAGAACAACAGCACATCAGTTGTACTCTCGAACAGAATTAGTATCATGTCATAGACAAACAGCAACCAGATCCGCCGATAACTTGGGCTTTGTGCGACGCAGTATCAATGGTGGAGCGTTCGTGGCCCTTGTGCCTATTATACGATTTGCAATCGTGTGGCCAGTCGCCTTAAGTACAACTAGAGCAAACAGTAAGAAGAAGCGGAAAACGAATTTAAATCCACAAATATCTACAATGCTGTTATATGTTGAGCTGAAGAAAAGCAATTCGACAGCATCCCGCCAATATATCTTGCTATTTGTTTTTTTATTATGCCCGCACTCGCTCCAGTTGTTTTGGACGTATCTCTCACTGCGTCGAGGCGTGCTTCACCTGTCATTGGTATCGCGAAATCCCGATGCATGCCCGCCATACGTTAGTCAGGGCCCGACAGCGATGGACAATAGCACGTGCCCTCTGTCTCTCTCTCTCTCTCTCGCTATATATATCCATTGTATCTCTCATAGTCTCTCGACAAAGGTCATGTATATCCTACTGACCGTTAGATCAGCGAGACCCGCACGCCACCAAATATTTATGGTTATAGCCACTGAAACGAATGAGGCGGTACGAGGATCAAAGCATGGACAGCATTGAATTCTCATTGAGAAGCCAACAGGTGGGGAGTGCGACGCTGGAGCGGACGCACAGTGCTCAGTAAGAAACAGCCAAACCGTCATGTGACTTGTCGTGTCTGTTTGGGCCCTGCAGCCAACGCGTTCTGTGCGTTGAAAGCGGCCGTTGTTGATGTGGGTCTCACGTTATTCTATGTGGGTTAATATACGATAGCAGTAATAATCAAATCATAATTGTAACAGCGTTGTCGAGCTCAGATTGTGCACAGTCATGTTTGAGACACAATTATTGGAAGTCTGCCTGCGGATCGTTTTGACGAATCAAATTTTCTATTTTGCAAGAGAGAGCATTTGACAGATGTCTCTAACAGCATGCTTACGTAGCTTTTCCAATGCTAAAGAAGGGCGTATACTGAACGATGACTGGGATTTTGAGCCGTAGGCCCTGCAAGTTGCATGTATACATATGAAGCCAGATAGTCCTTGTACTCGTCGCTGAACAAATTGAGTTAATCACTGCTGTACTAATATTTGTACGCTGATAGATTTGTTTAGCAGAAACTCTTCATTGTTTATCTCGCAGCGAAGGAGGAGTTATTAAATGGGAGAGTTAACCTTTTTTTTTAAAATATATTATGATTATGATTACAGGATCATTTATAATTATCTTGTATGAACGTCTGTCTGCTCTCGTTTGCCAGAGGCAGGTTAGTAGCTGTTGGGTAACACAAGTGTTCTTTCGCAACGATTAAATATCCATATATACTACCATGCCCCGTGCCACAAAAGCATACAAAAAGAAAGGCATAGTATACCGCCTCGAGCTATAATCATGATGTTTCCTTCAAGAGTAATTTCAAGTGCACTCTGCTATGATAATGTACATATTACGGCTCCCTCAATCGTCCGTTCCACAGATTTATGTCCTTATGGATCAGCTTATCCAAGCTGTGCCCCACTTCAGTCTACGAGATCCACCAGCGCCTGGCTAAGTTGGCTACCTGGATGGCCTTCATTGTCATCGTAACGAATATGGAACTCGTATCTTTTTCTCGACACGCTAGCGCACCCCTTCATATCTCGGTCCCTCTCCGGCCTGCTGCAATGGCGAATACCCTATATCACACACTTGCGCGAAACTCACCGGGATATCAACGCCATAAATATAGATGAACCTGCCAAAAAAACAACACTATACTGTCTGTATCCTTAATCTATATCGTTTCAACCATATATCAGCAGGATAGCAGCAGCGGTATGGGGAGTCCCTGACCACTGCAGAAGCCAATCGGCCCCTTCCGCCGTCAGCGCCAGCGAACACTTTAGAGGTCTGTGTCTCGGGACAATAACTCTGGCGGGGGGACACAGAGTTCGGTGGAGGGATTTGATGGCGTCCGGGGCATCCTCTCTGATATCGACGATCGCGATTTATGATTCTGCGCTGAAATGTCTCACAACGAACGAAGGGCAACTTTGCGCGGCGCGCACCAGCAACGGCGGCGGCGGCGGTGGATAGACTCGTAATTGTGCTGTATGGTGATCTGCGGTTAATCTAACAGCGGCGTCGCGCAGTCTGCAGCGTGTGTGCGTTGATCCGAGACAGTGCAGCGGGCGGCGATTTCGGGTTGGTACGTCCTTCGTGGGCTAGAGTGTAAATTACCCGACGCGTAACATGCTTGTGGCTAATCTGATTTGAGACATCATCGTATTCGATATACTAAACCTTCCTTACCATGGGAGCAAAGCTGACATATATTGTCGACCTTTCCAATATAAAGCACTGACGTGGCATATCCCTACCGAGATCTCAAGCATTGTACAAAGCTGCGGTTCCATCTATATACCCAAAACCTTTGTATTATATTGCAATTAAGACACAACTATAATGAATTTATCGCCTTAATTTTCTCGTAAAACAGTACGCAAATTGTATAGTGGAAGGGTCCTGCACTATTGGCGTTCAGCATAAGAGAAAAGAAAAAGAGCTATATTTTCTTGATAATACAGCCTAGTATTTTAGGTGTTTCGCTGAAGGTGTATTTTCTCGGGGAAACGCGATCTCCATGTCGCCTACCGCCATGAGGAGACAGCCGTCCCCGAGACTTCCCTGAGCTCGTTGAAGAGCTCGTACATCACTTTGGCTGTAGCTGCTGATCGTTTGCATGTCCCATCCACATTGCACGATACAGGTAGAGGCGCACCGTGCCGTAATCTGAGACTACCGGTGATAGTTGTGCTACCGCTGCAAACATACGTGAACGAAATGAGGTTCCCTCCCCTACCAACCTACCTGGACCGAATACGGAAGAGGTTAGGCGTCCGACATACAGGCGTCCGACATATGCCAGCTGAATAGAGCAGTAAAGTGTGGTAGGAATGTATGCATCTAGATGACGCACATGGCACACAGACCCGTCACGGGGGATGAGGACGATCTGGCGTCAGGGTGACGCTTGGTTAGCGTACGCTTCAGGCGCGAAAACCGCTAGGTTTGTCGTCTGATGAGGGAAGATGAGCGCTCCAGCTGAGGGCTGCTCCCGATGGGGCGTTCGTACATCGCACTAACCACGCCATTCGTCACGCGCGACTTGCATGGGGTACGCGAATGAGATGGGCATGGCACCGTTCACAGTCGTTACCGACGGCACATGCACAGATTGTCGGACTGTGAGTCGGATCGTCTTGGGAGGGCTAGGTGGACATATCGCTGTCGTAGAACGAGGTGGTTGGGTTGAGTTGTGGAGCTCTTACGTTCGAAAAGGGTATCATATAATAGATGAGTCTCACGGACAGCGGAGACCTCAGCAGGTTGATGGACAGAAGGGACTCAGCATAAGAGCATAATCCTGGAGTCAAAGTACGCTAGGTACGTGCTTGAGGAGGAACGTTGTTGTGCAATACATCAATTAATCACCCAGCTGTTGCAGGTTTGTGAACCAGGCCAAATGTGAATTTCGACCGACAAATTTTAAGAAAAAAATTCAAACGTCGATTTCCTTTAACAAGCAGCGACATTTAATCAAATTCGTCTTTCTGGAAAATCTCACCGCTGGTCTAACTCACTCAAGCTTGGTGAAGTTTTTAAGCTGGGATGCCGTGCTTGCAGGATGAAGGTGTACGGAAATGGAGTTTGACGTTTAAGCACGAAGAAAAAAAAGAAAAAAAATGTGAGACGATCTGCCGAAGCTGCACGTTTCTCATGTTCGAAACACTCGTCCCTCCGCTTGCTTGCGAATCACACAGAACTGTCGTACTCCACAGTTCAGCGCATCGTCAAGGATGATCTTTGCGTGAACAAGGATTCTGCCGTGCGAATTGTAGAAGGGAAAAGAAATATCCGCGTTTTGTTTCTTTTTTTGTTGTTTTGAGCAGAACTCGGACTATCATTCGAAGATGAAAGCGACCCTGAAAAGTAGTCTCACGATTGATGAGACATGAGTCAACTGTGCATGCAGCACGACAGGAACCAGCGTAGCCAATATTTATGAAATAGCTAAAGCCGAGGTGTGCGAACAGATTCTCGATGGCAAAAGGATGCTAATTAAGGATGCGGCGGGTTTGCTTGAATCACCAAGATAGTGCAATATCTGAAGGTTCGGAGTCCAAAAATCCATTCAAATTGTTCTCCCGATTACTGGAGTAAACGTAACCACAACTATAATATGTGTACCAATCTGCTCTTGACTATTAATAGTACTGCGAGACATTTTTAAAATGAACCTAAAATATATTTAATGAATATATATATATGTATATGAATACAGTGATTTTGTGGCTCTATGTGGCCAACTTTTGGTAAAGTTTGCATTTCAAACAGTTGAGGCAGCTATATCGTGATAGTTCAATACCTCAGCACTACTCAGCGCAGTGAGTCGATAGTCGGTACGCAACATTTAATTAATTATTCGCGATGAAAACCTCGTGTTAACTAACCCATTGCTGAAACACTTCAAACGGCCGAGAGACCGGAACCCTGAAAAATAGACCTAAACTCTGAACTCGAAAGTGCACACATACATGAATCGTCTGAACATCGGACGTTCTAGACGAGAACGCTCATAATTCCATGGGGCTGTCGCCGCGCGCCGCTGCCGCCGCCGTAGTTGAGTGGTATGCGTGAGTGAGTACCTTGCTGATTTCATCAAGGCAAGGCGCCGAACTCCGCGATTGGTCTACCTGCTCAATTAATCCCTCATTTCTTATCGTTATGTTAAAAAAATCGAGACATTTCGCAAAGCGTTAAATGCAGCAGCAACCTAGAGAGCACCGATTGCGTACGCTGTAATCAATCAGCTCCAATTTCCCATCACTCGAACGAGCCCTGGCTGTCTCTTGCTTGCAGGGCTTGCAGAAAGACGCACAGCCATCTCGATTGGTTGACCCGGGAAGATATGGCCCGCTAACCTACCCCTGTCTCCTATCGGCCAACCCCGTCATTGCATCGTTGCAATAACCCTGCGCACCTCTGCGTGCCGGGTCCGGTTGTGCGATCTCTCAACGTGCGCCGCGCACGGCCTAAGCCTCTCTTGCAACTCACGCAAACTCAACCGTCACCGCGATGGCCTCCACCCACTGAGCGAGTTGGCCGGGACAGAACTCCGCGCGACGATGGCGGAGCCGGTAATCAGCGTCAATGCTACGCACCTCTTCAACAAAAATCGAGAACTTGCTTGAATTGCGTAACGGAATTTTCAAGCAGTGAGGGTGCCACCAGCTGCTGGGCCAGCATCCCTCCCCCGCCGTCATGTGGAGAAGGCGAGCGCTTGCTACCGTGCGTCTCACCTGAAGTGGCATGGCATAAGACGACGCCGTCCGCATTGTGATCATTAGAATGCGGTGTAGATTACAGGGACACTATGAGGACACTATGCCATCATTTCTTATGACTCTCTCATATTTCTTATTATTACCACCCAGTTTTATGTTGTTGATGTGTAACCTCAGAATTTCTCAGCTTTCGCACGAAGTGCCCACACAAAGAGATTTCGTTTCGAACATGTCGGAATCCGATATAGACCCAAGGGCGCTAGACAGCTATAACTCGGAGCTAATTCCGTGGGGAATAGGGAGTTATCTACCGGTCACTCTAATTACCGAGAGCAGCTTTGGCGGCAGCAACAGCAGATGAGTGGACGCCTGGCTCTGTCGTGATTGAAACGTTTGCGAATTCCAAAACCATAATTAACGCCTGAATGGAAATTATTTATGCATTTTCATCCACGGTGTAAGGGTGTCCTGTTATCATCATCATTATACCTTGTCCTTTTCATCTATATATATATATATATATAGATAGATATATGTATATAAGAGGAGGAGAAGGTTTAGTGGTGACTATAATAGAACATTACATCCTTAGGTGTAATCGGCCTTCGTGCTAGATTAAGTATTTTGCGCGGGGTATTGACTTGTAGGAGCTCTCTGTCGATATCTAAGCCGTCCCTAAATACACCGCTCTCGTTTCGAGTCATGACTCGAGTGATTTCAGTCGGCCACATTTACCTCTATTATCCACACTCGGGATCCGAAAACTAATCTTGAATGAGCGCAAATTCGGTGACTGTTTCTCGGTTCTATTGCTACGGGATCAGTACCGCAGGTTCAAATCGAGCTCCGGCTGGCGTCGGAGAGATGTGAATTTTTCCTCCCGACATCTGTTTTCAGGGTAATGCAGCCATTGTACGAATAGTGGCCAAGACGTGTCAGCTGAAAGACGGGCTGGGGGCCCTTTAGCCGCTAAACAAACAAAGAGCACGCCACCTTGGCCGCTACTCCTAATGGAGCAATTAGTTGCAACATTGTCGTGTCGGATCGTCGTGGTTTGAATTTTCTGCTCGGTTAAAAACCACAACGTTTGCAATTCAATGCACAATCGTACGATCGCTTTCTCTCACGTTTATGTCTCATATGTTTCGGCGAAATGTCTTCATGTATCTGGGCCGTATTGCTAGCTAGACTGTTCGGGTGCGGCTGTGCTGACACAGGTGCGAGGCGGGCGGGCGGGCAGCCGAGGAGCGGCAGGCCTTAGGGGTGGGATCAGTGAACGAAGAAAGCCGTGTAATCTCACAGCGGTAACGATGAAGCTTGCCATGTGACACGAGATAGCTACCCAACCGCCGGCCAAGATGGGTGCAGGTGGATAGACCTTCGGTGGAGCAGCAGTCACTGGCCGCGGCAAAGCCGACCGATCAGGCTGTTATAGAGACACTGGACGAAGGGTTGATTGTTGCTTCCCCACGAACGAAGATTGAGGGTCACCCAATGAGCAGACAGCACTAGGCCAAGTACTTCAATACGGTGGTGCAATACAGTGACACCCAGCGAAAGAACCCGAGCCCGGCCTCGACCTGACCTAACCTGACGTGCCCGTCGGAGCTGGGGTGTCGGTGAAGACAGATGGGTAATCAGGACAACGTGCGTCAGTGTGTGTGTGTACCCGCGTTCGTATGTCTGACCCCATACCCTGATATAATGACCGTACCTAATGGAGCGCTAATTATGAGTGAGGACGAAGGCCAGATTTGGCGTATTCACGCCCTTTAGATGTTGCCTGATACGAACAGCTAAATAATATACAGATATCCAAGCATGAATCCAAATATGGACACATATTCGAGGACAAAATAGTATGGAAGAACTTGACCGAGAGTCACGCCTCGCTGGCATCGAATGAAAGCTGTCAAAGTGACCATCCCCTTTTTCCGCGGGTGTGTCAATAGGTCAAACGACAACACTACTTCCAATTCTATCAAGTATATGAGACACAATACGAATGTAAAACAATAGTATACGACATTAATGGATACCACAGTACGTGACCAGAAATAATGCTATCACACTTAGTCATCGTCATATTTTTTTACCATTCTAGAAAAAGGTATGCCCTATCGTAATTCTAATCATGACTCGCCAGGCGAACGCATCCCTGCCAGCCGAGTATGATAATAATTTAGCTGCAACCAGCCAGCTGGGATTCATTCATAGTGTACGGGCGTTTTCGCTACGCGAGACAACATGGCACAACTCGTATACAATCGTCGACAACGATCGACAAACAGCACAGCTTGAGCCACCGCTGATTATCCTCTTATAAGGCACCAATGTCTACTTAGCGCTGTACCGGCAGCACAAGTGCTGATCGCCCACTGGCACCGCTTCCTGTATGGTCAGGACGAAGTGGCGGTATGATGACAACAAAGAATGGCTAGCTCATCCTTTTTTCTCTCACCTACGGCCGAGTACATCCAATCTGCTGTACACTGAGCGGAAATTAATCGAGGTACCCACCCTTCTGTTAACCACTTACGTAAGCGACATTGCGGCGCACAGCCACAGGATGTTGCCGCTTGACTATAAGAAATGGGTAGATTATATATATATATATATATATATATGTATAGATCTAATATCACTCATGTTGAACGTGTATATATGCACTCGACATGAGTAATTCAATAAAACGAGTATACGCACACAGTCACATACAATACATGGTTGAATCTCGAAGGCTACGATTTTTCTGAATGAGATCTATACTTCGCAAATAGTCGAAGCGCTTCTTTTGTTCTGGTTTACCACCCCGATGATCGTTCGGGGTTCCCTGGCTTCTTGACAATGTCCAGATTGTGGATTGTTTCTCCTGCCCATTACAACTACTATCAGAACTATTCAGAAAATGACGAGAACATTCTCTGAGTAGTATGCACACAAAAGTTGGCACACATCTCGGAAATCGCATATATTTCGCTTAATGAATTTACAGTAAGTCATTACATGATGAAGGCGAATGTTTGTCTGGCACTCTTGTTCTCGCTAAGGAGTACAAGTGCGGGTAACGCGCCAAACGATTTGGCCAGCAGTGTGTTGCCTCGCTTGATGGCTCCAGGGTTCTGAGATTGTTTATTGTAATTAGGTCTTGCTGTCACGAGGGCCGATGGACATGGTAAGCCCTCGGCACATTGCCATCTGAAGCAGTTGCCGAGGAAGCTCGTTCACGGCCAATTAGCAGTGCAAATAACCGCACGTTTAGAGCTACCTCCGGAGAGTGAATGTGTCATATAATATAAAGGGTTGTTTGTTGTTTACGAATGCATGCACGAATAAAATACAACTGAAATCTACGGTACCAGATTGATTTTGGCAAACGTACAATAATACAATGAAGTGTGTACATGAGGGTACCATTTAGTGCGCGTATGTCAGAGAAGCCTCAGAAGTCCGCTAATCTGATGCGACTAACAACTAGACTGACATGCATTCACAACGCGGGACAGCGTGCAAATATATTTTCCATTCTGTTTTCCAATAAACAAAAAGTTAGAGTAGAATCGATCTATATAGTCAGTCTGCGGCAGAGAATTGTTACCGATCACATGTATATTTGCTGTACTGTGTGCTGTTTTTTTTTCTCGTATACGAACCGCAGCGCGATACCTTCTTCTGTATGTGACTTCTCACGTTCGTCAGTTGCGTCCCAGATGTTGGTCTGGAGTGGAACGACAGCTATGCTATGTCAATTCCGTTTGCGTAGCTGTTTTTGGGCAGCACTATCGTGTCCGCAGATGTTGAAATGACGCGGCCATCTAACACCACCATGCCATAGCTCATTGGTTCTCGACGAAATCGTCCAGACCGATGATTACATCCGAGACGCCTAAAGTTCCAGGGGAATCGGACACTCAGCTTTAATTGTTGGCCCTTCAACCAGAGTCGCCGTCCTCCTAAACACGCCTATGACATAGGGGTCCGTTTCGGCGCAAGTGTCCCGGCGTCAGTTGAAATCGTTTCGTATTGCGGATAGCACAGGGGGCCGAGTAATTGAGTTGTCGGACCACGAACTCTATCTGTCCTCCCGTAATAGGTATAATATACCTAGAGGACACGTTCCCTTCGCCTGATAGAGCCAGCCGCGGCTAGATCCGATACGGCCACAGATGTAGCTACGTACCGCGTACGATTGAGTATTCGAGTCCACAAAACCTACCTTTTAGTAGCGAGTGTCAAGCGCCGAGTGTCTCAATCGCTTTGGCTAGATCGTCTGTGCCCATCGGGGTCGACACAAACACGAACGTCATGACCTTACCCGTGGTAAAACAGAGCTGCGTGGGGCGGCGGAGGAAGGGCAAGGTTAATTTCCAGGTCGTCGATTCTCTCCCGAGTACTAGAATATACTGAAAAAACCGAAGAATGACATGGGACACTTGCGTACCACAATACTTCCTTTATATGGATATTGATTGTTTCATTAACGCGAACAACACTATTAACAACGAATTGTATTTCCGAAATAATGCTCATAGGAGATGCAGAGATACAAGAGCCATGTGCCATATCTTTGTTAATGTTGCTTTTAGAAACTTTGGCTTTTCGTTGTATTGCAATCTGTATTGCCCATTTGAGGTAAGTCGGCGCCCGGTAAAATAATTCACGAGTCAAACGTTCGTACTCGTGTCGAGCACGTGGAGAAATTCTACAAAAAAATGGTAGCTACAAAACTATAATAGTACCGCGATCGAGTGGCTCTCGCCACCGAACGTCTGTCTGCTTATGGCTGGCCCTCAGCCGAGCTCTTTCCATCGAGAAAAAGTCTCGGGATCATGGCAATGTAGCAACATTTTGTCCTCGATGTGACCCGCGACGCACGTGTCGTCTCGCCCAACAGGGTCACAGTAGAGTCCCTATTGCTCCGTTGTGCGAATCTCGTCACTTCGTGCGCAATTATCTATTCTTGTCCCGTTGTAATTATCGTTTCTAATCGTTCAGTTCATGCACTGCACTGCTTTGGTCATTTAGTGACCCTAACGTTGTTACGCCACTAGGCAAATTATAATCGATTGCATCACCACCAAGTTCCAGTCATCCTGTAACATTGAATCTGTTATATCCTATTCTCTCGCCGGTCGAATTATCGCGACTTCGCGTTTCAACTAATTACTGCCATAATGCCGATTGAATTAATTCCGTCACCGCATTGCAGTCATTGGGTGCTCTGAGGGAAAATGTCCCCCTAATTTTTCACGTGTCAAACGTGAAAATTGTTCTGATATCTGTCCGAATTGGAAATTCATTTGGACAGTCTTAGGCGTGCAGAGTTACAAATACGTACTATCGGGATCAGACCTTATGTACTACGCGGTTGTACCCTTAGCGAGATCATCAACATGTGCCTATATATATATTACGCTTGTATGTCTGAAAGAGCGTGAATTATTATAATAATTGGCTCCGTGTGAATATATGATATAATTCCAGCATAAACTGAGTTTCGAACTATATATATATATATATATATGTGTGTATGTCCGGCCCTATGATTTTGTTTAGATGTTGAATGGCACCTGAAAACGCACCGATGTTGACACGGCGAACGGAATAGATTTCACTTGTCTCCAAATTTGTGCTGTTTACCAACCTAACACGGATATAGGGGATGTGGGTTGCACAATTAATCTAACTCTATATAAAGGCAAGACCTAAGGCGATCTCAAAAAGTTCCCTCTTCTAGTTCGAAACTCAGTTTAAGCTGGAATTATATCATATATTCACACGGAGCCAATTATTAATTCACGCTCTTTCAGTCATACAGGCGTTGAACACAACGAACGAACCAATTCAATGATTCAGTAAATGAAATATATATATATATACGAATAACATCGTTGGATTCGGCTTTGAATGCGCTTCCTATCGGAGGGGGGGCGTAGGGTAAACGAACTTTGTTCAATTTAAAACAATGTAAAGCAGTCCGCGCTGAATTAACACTAACATCTGTGAGTCAAATGAGGCCGTTTATTATGGATGTCAAATTGCATGGCTCAGCTGCGCAGATGTGTATCTATGGAGCCGTAGAACAAGCCGTTACGAATTACATGTCATCAGTGCCCAGGAGCAATTTTGTTGTTCATCTTAGAAGTGCCCTTTGCCTGGATGATCAGCCGTTCATGGATTTACAGATCTGATCCATCGGAGCGACATCATTAAGCGGTCTGGCCTCTCCCAGATCACGACCATGTCATTGCTCGATCAGGCTGGTTGATGGGGTCGCTAAGGAGCCCATTAGCCACCACCGAATATAGTCAAATGGGGAAATGGAGCCAGTGGCATTGGAGAACACTACGGAAACGCGACCGTCTCCGAGTGAAGCGAAGCAAGTCAGCCTGGACTAGGTTCGAACAGAACATGTGGCAAACGCCGGTAGGAGGCTGCTTGATCATTGCAGGCATTTGCGGGCATACGAAGGGCCGGCCGAGTCGGAAAGCCAAGCACATCTTACTCGGTCGGGGGCACCTCATAGCCAGTACTCGTCATTTTCTCTCTCTTCCACCGAGTCTTTGTGCTTGCCTTCTTGCCTCGTCTCTAGAGTAGAATCTGATGATCCTGCGGGAGTTTCAGGTCACCTAGTTCTTTTTCTTTTTCTTCTTCTTGTGCCGTCCGCCCCACCGCGGTTCGCGCAGCCCACTCCAGTGCTTCATCCGAGAAGCAAGCCCCCCCCCCCCCCCCCCAGCGCTCTATCATCCGCCGGTGCCGTTAGGTACTAACGGTAAACGGACGCCTGGTGCACGAGAGCTTCCAGAGTCAAAGGGAGAGAGAAGCGAGTAGACCCCTTATTTCCAGTGTGCCGGACAGAAGAGGAATGACGTGCTAATCCTCGGCCGCGAGCGCGGGTTCCCTTTCCTTTTCCAGTCTCATAGGGCGCGGGGCTGTCCTTCCTACACGGGGCTGTCGTTCCTATGCCATTGCAGAAGCCCCTCGAGAGGGAGCGAAGCCTGGGCAGCCATCTGAAAGAGTCATCCTATCTTACCTTTAGTACGATGCCACGTTCGAGGTCAGACTAACCAGCATGAGGGCGCCGCGTACAATAGCAGCTCTATGTAGTCTTAGTCGGTGCCGAACCCAACGAGGGGTTTACTCCGAGTTGCTGTCTGTTCAGCCAACTGATGAAGCAGCCTCAAAGCGGCTGCCTTCAAAAATGCAGCGTGTGCGTTGCGCTAAGCGTCTGTGGGACTCACTGCAGCCTTATTTGACAAGACGAATATATATATATCCTAGGCTTTATAGCCCGCCGCTAACGGCTAGTCAAGTCACGAACTTGAAGGAGTGCCCGGTGCAGCACTCGAGGCGTTCTAAGAAGCGAGGTCAAATAAAGAATGTACATTGGATAAATGTGCACGATCGGAGGACAATGGTTCGGGTTATGGATTATAAAGCCGACATGCGATAAGATACAACGGCGGAGCAAGATGGTGTGCGCTATATTAGCACGAGAACTCATTGAAACAGCCAGTAGACTGCTGACTAGCTGAGGGAGATAGTCAAGAAATAACCTGACCTCACAGATACCGGTTTACAGCTATATGTATCTGCTTTTTTTTTGTTTTACTAGAAAATGCTACATGTATCTCTCTCAGCCCTTACAATTGGGAGGACCTTTTTGAATTTGAGGGCACGTTGCGTCGGAGCACCGCAACGTGTATGCCACTTCACCTTGTTACCCACTATGCTATTGCCCAGCACTGTCCGCAACGAGCGACAATCCAAGACAACTTAGATATGTGTCAGGTGTGTCGCCGTTGAGCAATGCTTTATGGACGATCGAAAACCGGCCTATCCCCACCCAGACTTGTAACGGCTTTACTTCTCATAAGTAAGACTCCTCACCATAAAAACGTGTAACCTGTAGCACAGTGGTTAGCATAGAGGTTTTTGTGAGGATTAGAACACGAAGAGACGAGGAGGCTTATCGAGCTATCTCTATCGCTGCGGTCATGTTTGGGCGCGCCTGGGGTAAAAGAAGATGAGATAGGCCAGAAATCACTAAAATCTGTCTGTTGCTTCTGTCCTTCAATACACTTTACTCCGCAGAAATACATGATGATAGTGAGTTGGTGATGAAGGGCATAATACTATTATGGATGATGTTGAGGAAATTGAGACGTACGCTGTCCGCTGATGAAGCACCTTTCGGCAAAAGTTCGGCGGGTCGACCTGAGCTAGACTCGGATCCTGACGAGGGTTAGTAGAGCGTCAGGCGGGAACAGCAGGCTGCCAGCCAGCCTTGGTCGCGGAATCAACTGCGTTATAAAATAGCACCCGAGTGGGGGGCCAGCACTTCGCATGGCAAACGATAGAAACGCACCGAGGTCAACTCAAAGGACATTGACAATCAGGGTAAACCGGACGGTCTCGACCGAAGCGTTGCTGATCCTGGCTTCGAACTTCCTAGGGGGATAGAGAAGAACGCGAGCACTACTCCTGGATAAATTAAACTTTATCGCGGCCAGAAGTGCCACCGTTGGAAGCATAGGTATAGCAGGAAGCATGGATGACGGCAAGACATGGGAGACAGACCAAGGGTACCTGGACCAAGAGCCTGCTACCGGATCCCCGGGTTGGCTTAGGTCAGACGGGAAGCTAACCCATGGTGCAACTCAGGTGCTATTCGGACAAGGCCAGTTCCAGAGCTATTTGATCAAAATTGGGAAAAACCAGATGGATATATGCGTTCTTTGTAACACCGTGGAGGTAGACAATGCAGAACACACTGATGAAAATAGGAGGATCAGGAGAGAACGTCTCGGAGCTGATGCTACCGTGAAAGTAGCGCAATGACAACCTTTGACCCTGAGACACTTATTTGACCTACTGATTAGAGGGGAACTCCACAACTAGCATGTGTCAGTTGAGGCAGGTTGCTAGGTTTACTCACAAACTTGGGAATTTTTTTTGCGTGTGGTCTCCTCGGCAAGAGACTCTCTACCTTAGTTTTATTCAACTACAATTGCAGCCGATCTACATCATCTCAGCGTGTGGGCGAATTTTGCTTGTTTCCACATCCAGCCAACCCCGCGGAGTTTGGCCCGCAATGAATGGATTTTCATCCTGGCGGCGCCTATTCATATGAAGTACATTGGTCCCTTCCTCTCAAATATAGAGCAAGTTACAACTGAATTCTTGCGCGTATCAGTACTGTTCTAGAAATGTTCTCAAAGAAAGTCAGTTGAAACGTTTTGGCTCGTTGACACGTATCGTTCCTTCGTTGTCGTTCGGTCGTTTGCGATTCGAAATATTATCGAAATGGATGACTGAACAGCCAGTCTCGCAATGTTGGCAACGCGAGGCGATGTAATCCAATGCGCATTACCTCTAAGCAGTCCAATGTATTATACAAAATGGTCTATGCACTGCGTCGGCACCCTGCCCTCAGCGCCGTCTATGACATCCATCATACTGAAACTACCTTGTGTATGCGAGCCTACAAGGGCGGTAATCGTTTCGCTTGGCGTGACGGGGTCATCTGTAATCACGGCTGACAAAGGACCACATCATTGTGGTTGCTGTTAGCCTAATAATAATGGCACAACGGTGTCTAATAGCGCACCGAGCGGCGAGCCCATAGAGAAGCGGCGGTTGTACAGCGTATAGATTCCAACGTATTTAGCATATCGTTGCTGTACAATATTTCCGATCGTTCCAATTTTCCATATTTGCCACCACTGCAAGTGGACGAATAGCGAGAATTAAACATAATCGCAGTGGTAATAAAGGTCAAAACCAGCGTCCGTTTGGGTGAACCACGTGAAAAGAAATGCGACTTTTGCCAATAATAGGTGTGCACTTGTCGGTCGAACGTAGGACTCATTTTGCCTGAGCCGCGACCATCTGATACGGACCGAGATTATGAGTAGAATGAACTTCATACAATATGTGGTACATTTATGTTCATTCAGTACATTTCGTTCGGCCCACTTTCATGGAGATTGGAAGGTGTCTCTGGTGGTGACCGTGCGTTTGAAGAAAATTTCCTCCTCTAAAAAAGAAAAAAAGAGGACATTTCGTTCGATTTAACCTATTTGAACTTTGATTTTTTGTGTACGCTACTTCGAAGCGGTGGCTCAGGCTGCCATGCTTCTCCCGGTGGTAGCCGCCCGTGAGCAGCGAGAGCAGCCAGGAATCGAAGCTCGCCAGGATTAAACCTCGCGGCGCGAACCCCGAAACCTTTAAAAGGACAAATCGCTTAGGTACTGTTACTACTACAAGTGCCGAACACATTTCACCTTCAGCTTGGTGCGGTCGATGGACGAATTATGATTGAATATGCGCGTTTCAAGGATATGATGAAATTTCGAAACTGCAAGTTATGACCGCTCTCAACAACTCCCTTTCTGTCATATCTACCACGTGTCCGGGACGACCCCGGGGGGCCTCTAGGCGGGTGAACTGCAAACACAACTAGCACCTTGTAAATTTTCAACAAGGAAAGCCGGCTGTTCGTGGTGTCCAGCTCTTGCGCCATCTCTCGCCCTCATTCGCAGTGATGCTGCTGGACAGAGAGAGAGAGCGATCAATTCCATTTTTGGAATACAGCATTGCCTCCTCTTGTGGAGATAGCAATCTTTTGTCTAAATGCGTCCCTTGGGCTTTTACGGCAGAGAAGGCCATGCACGATATAGTGCTCTCTGTTTTGTAGCGAAATTTCAACTGCGTAGGTCCCACTGAGGCCTTTCTAGATGCTGAAGTTCGTGCACTCACCCACGGTGCCTAATGCTGGCCTAGGCAAGCCTGGTTTTGTGAGCCGTATATCGTTCACACTATATCGGAGATCTCGTGGATGTACACACAGGTTCGATACCCACCGTTGCACATTTGCATTCAACGGGGTCCGTCTAATGAAGCAATGCCGAAGTACAGTTGTACCGTGGACTTTGTTAAATGATTAAAGTTGAACGTCCGCCCGGAAAATTTACTTTTAGTATATCGGAAATCTACTTATACAGAGTAGCTCTTCATTTATAGTATTTTTCTTTTATTTAGTGAATAAGCTGGTGTTCACATCAATACGACACCGTTGTATCGAACATTACCATCGAAAGTCTATCACTAATCTATTTTTGTCTAAGTAACCTCGGAACGGTATGGTCTAGTGGATGTTCTCGGCTGACGTTGAGCCGACAGTTAACAGATGGTCTAAGTAAATAAGTAAATTTTCGGAACTGACGTTTAGCCAACATTTACGTTCACGGTAGTACTTTCAGCAGCATGTACTATCCACGGATGGCCAGCCAAGTTACGGACAGTTTGCTTAAGCTGGTAGCAAATACAACAGCAGCACTGTGACTCGTGGTAACGTCACAGGAACGATTATATTTGCACGAACCGCTCGTAATCGCAACAACTAATTAACAACCGCCTACGGGATTGTTCGACACTTCGTCTACCTTAGGAAAATCATATTACTAATTGCTATAGCTACTATTTACATTAAATCAGCACATCTCCTTAACACTGCAGATGGCAGCTCTGAGCAGCTCGACACATGGCTTTTTCTCCTCTCGTTGTAGCCCGCACAACAATGTTGTTACTGGCTAACCAAGAGCGGGAACGCAGCGGAAGCTTGTTCGACACGGAACGATGACGAAGCGAATGTGGATACTCTCGACAGGTACACCCTTTAGGAGGTGGGATACGCGATGCACCCAGGAGGGGCATTCGAATACAACGTACTCTGCCGTTCGTCATCATCGATCAATTACGGAAAGATGTCGCCCGGCTGGAGAGATATGCCGGCCCCCGGGCGTAGAAAAATCCGACGCGGAAAGGATGTTGCCCACTACTTGTTCACTATGCAGACGGGTTACACACAGAGATGCAGATAGAGCGGGTGGCGGGGGCGGATACTAACAGAAAAAGTCGTAATGCAGAAAGGGCCTGTCCAATGCCGGCCTCCGCAAGGGCGAATCTCGGTGGACGTTGATGGGATTCGCGGACGTAACAAAAAAAGCTATGAGGAGTGAGAACGCTTTCCAAAATGTGCTGACAATAGCGCCTTTGGAGCTCCTGCGTGTGAATTGATGCGGGCTATATTCGTATTTGTTGCGATTCAAATTGGTCACTGTTGCTTGCCTCATTGATGGCCTATATTTGTGATATTGATAACAATTATATATATTGGGGGGAGGGTTTAAAACGGGGGGTCCTTGCGGGGAGGGTTTAAAATGTGACTATAATTACAATTATATATTTCAGATTATCCTGGTCACGATATGTCTCAGACTATCCTGACCACGTTGTAAGTCAGATTATCCTGAGCTTGTTTTATATACACCTTTTATTCAAATTTTTTTTTGCGAGAACTTAAGCATTTTGAAACTGCAGTTCCGAAAATAAACCACTAATGAAATGAAAATGAAATATATATATATATTGAGCACGGTGCTACAGCTGAGAGTAAAAGAGAAATATAAACATGATTCGGAGTATTGGAATATCAAGCATTTCTAAATAATCAAGGGGAACTTAGGAAATGATAAATAGTTCTGACTACCGTCACCTCTCCGCGTAACGTGTTTAGAACCACGAAGAAGTTTGTATACCGATTGGTCGTTTGTGTCACTAAATATTTAACAAAAAAGAACTCCTTACTGTGACATCTTTTGTGTCTATCTAAGGCAGTGTTTAGCCTCTGTGACTCGGCTTCCAACAGCCCAAATATCCAACAAGCTGCTCTTAGCTACGAAGCGGATCTAATTAATCTTTTGACGACGGCATCGTCGCCCGTCTTGTGGCTCTTCGCGCGGCTCGCTGAAGTACTTTATTTTAATGAAAAACTAGCTCCCATGTTCATCTCATTCATTCAACTGTGGCCTCCCTTGGCAAGGGCAAAACAGTGCGGCGATGGCACTTAGCTCTCGCTGCGCCGAAGGGCGGCTCCAAGCAAGTTAACTCACCCTGTCCCAGTGCTCTCTAAATGCGTCACTCGCGAGCCCCATTGTCTAATCGTGAAGCTTCTCGTTGACTGTCAGCACCGTTGGAAAGCGTTCCATCGTTGACGCCGTAGCATCGAAGCATGTGGAGCCCAATGCATCGGAAACGCACACAAAGAGCGCTGACTGCGAAAAAGCTGGCGATGGAACGTTCGAGGCTCGCGACATAACATATCGAGGACTTAAGCATTATTAAACAAAACTGACGTTCCGTACATAAAGCAAAACCTTGTACTATATTACATTGTTTCCCTATATGACAGGGCCCCGGTTCTAGAACTCTCGATCATATCAAAATACAGATGGTGTCCACTAATATGATATCTAATCAAATCTAAATATCATCACAATTGTCTACCATTACACTTGGGCAGCAGTAGCACACTGCTGATGGTCTATTTCATAACTCGCTCTCGTAAGTCCGGGCTCACATTGGGCCTTGATTGGCTGCTCGGATTGGCCGCTACGAAGTCAATCTTCTAATCGCTTAGCTGGCTGGACGTGCCTCACATGAATTCTTAGCGGGGATTTTGGCCAGAATTGTGAAGGGATCTAGGCTGGCTAAGCAACGTCTACATCGACTTACATGGAGTAATGCTTCGGCTGCCCCATAAACGCGACGAGCCGTGCACGCTGGCCCGTATCTCGAGGATGGGGCAGGGGCAGACCTCCAATTCGAGGAAGACGCCTCTTGTAAATATCGCTATTGGCGAACCCAAACTAGCCTCTATATATTGTAGTTGTTACAAAGAAAGTTCCAGCTGGCGAAGAAGATAAACACGAAGGGTTTCTCTCTCGACAACAGCTAGTGGAAATAATAATAATAATAATAATATTGTTATATTATATCAAGCTGGGTGGTGTAGTCTATTGCAAGCGCCTATCATCGCTGAGGTCCACGTGAAAATCGTTGTTGTTTAGTCATCGCCGTTAGCTTCCCATAGCTGACACATGATTGCATATGTATTATATATATATATATATTCCGATGGCATTTTATTAAACGAACTGCTCCAGTGAATAAGAATATCTTTTGAACGTCTTGGTTTCAACAGTTGATGTGTAGTAATTATTATTATTAGCTGGTCATTCGTCACAGCCTCTCAGCTCCCTCAGCTAGTAATACGGTTAAGAGCTGAGGCCTGTCAGATAGGGGATCAGCTGAGGGTCAGCTCGAAAAACAGTTTTGGTCATTCGTCACAGCTATTTTCGTTATCAAACAGACAAACGACACTTTTGACAAGACGCATTGTGCGACTGTGCTATTCAAGACAATGCGGTGAACACTAGACAATGAACGGTACAATCTCAATAATGAATAGTGCCATAGAGTTAGGAGCTATAGAAAAAAATCAATCTGATATAGAATAAAAAATAAAGCTTCGATTGGGTCATATAAAAGAATCTCTCCCTTTCTCTTTTGTTAGTTATCTCTATCCTATACACATCTATCTCAGATAGGTGTGTTACAGGATAGAGAGAATGTAAACACATCGTTGGTCCCCCAATCCGTAAAGTCGTCAGTGCCGCACATCAATTACATATCGCCGATGAAAAGCCCTGGGCTTCAAAATCCCACCACCAAAACACCTACAGTACAAGCTCATCCACGCAGACAGATATGCACACATCGAAGAAGGCATAGGAAAGTGCTAGGAGTAGGAGTTTGTACTACATGACACTTAGCAAGAAATATACTTATGCGTAAACTATACAGTTGTGAATAGTCTGTGATGTTTTTTTTCATCCACCAGTCCGATTTACCCACGGACGTCGGTCTATTTCGAAGTTGCTACCGTTCTCCTTGTTGGCTGGTCACAGGTGCCCCTTGGTACCTCATGGTATGCAGAGTGTGTTACACAACTTTCACGATGTAGCCGGGGTAGGGCCATGGATGGGCTCATTCAAGCACAGCAATGACATCTATACACGTTCGGAGTCGATCGAAAGCCTCCGCTGCCCTAACACATCGAGATGGACAGGGTCACCAATATACAATACAACCAGGGTTTGTCGTCATCCTGGAGACCATCCGCGCGCGTTGCTGTTGCTCGAATGGCTCCGGGGGGACCAGTAAATCAAAAGGACCACTACGCTCCATCCACTCGAAACTTACTACAGGTCGCGTTCAATACTTAGTGGCTTCTTGGTACGCGTTCGAGGCGCCAGCGCTTGTAGGGTAACTTGCAACCAATGGGGTTCGAAGCCTCGAAGACGCCTCGAAGCACAGCCTCGTCGCCGGCGCAACTGCAGTGTCAACCCTGGTGTTGAAACAGGATTCCAGCTCACTCTCGTTTCATAGTTCCTGCGTTCATCTCCTCTGGAGGGTCGTAGACGCAAAAAAACGCCCGGTGTTTATACTCGCCAGGCAGGCCACGGGGTCACAGGCACGACCCCTGTCCTCCGTCTCCTCTATGTAGGCGATCGCTGGTTGCTCTCGGTTATCCTTCAGCAGCCATTCGAAGTGTAAATCTTCTACCTAACCCGTGAACGTTTTGCACTTTTGCGCCCTCTAGGGGTATATCATATAATGGGCGGTCGTACTGGTGGTTAGAAAAGACTGGGTCGGTAAGAGTAGGCAACATCCATCGATGCTCTCGTATTTTAGCCATTTTGTCGATGAAACCCGGAGCGTTGCGTCACAGGTCAACCAAATGTCCATTACGCAGACCACTAGGGTCCAATGATCGAGGTGTGATTGCGAAGCCTTCCGGAGGAAATTCGGCTATGCGGCATAAGGCGGCCAGACAACGCGAGGGCTAACGTCAAAACTTTGTTACGAGTTGGGTACCACGGTTGCACGGACGAAGTCACGGACGAACGACATTACAGCTCGAATCGATATCTAATTTGTTTACTTAAGGCAGTACACAGAGGATAGGCTAGTTAATCGATCATTCAAGGGCACCTTTATTAAACCAAGGTGGGCACGGGGACATAACATATATTTGTATTATTTTAGGTTGGCGCATAAGTAATGCATATGTATTCTATTCACTTTCAAAGTGCCGTAGCGTTTGATAGTATGAGTGGATCTTAATTAATATAGTGTCCCTCGCTTTCTAGGACTCCCACTCTTCTGTGGATGGCAGCATGTGGATCTTTTTTTTAAAGAGGGGTGTTGCCACGCTAATGCACGTCAACACCGTGACCGCTCCCACCCCTTTTCTGGAACTGTGGACGATGTTCAACAGCACCACCCTTCCCGGTATCAGCATGTGGATCTAATGTTGGGAAAACATCTCGTCATGGGAAACGATCCATCCCCCTGGTAGCTTTCGAAAGGACTCGAGGGACATTTCTGGTCGGGATGACTCTAGTATATCATTCCGTGAAGGTTCGTCCAATACTGATTTGAGTTCTGGGCTACGTTATCAGCATGCCTAACTAAACTTGTAAGGTACGTGGATACAAGCACATGCACAAACTTGAAATGTACATATCTCCCACATGCACAAATCAATTCGTACGTTGATTGCAGCAATGTTCGCCGTGGGGATCCCTTCCAATCAATGGTATATAGTTACCGTGCTTCGTGCTAAATAACACCCCATGCCAACCAGTCGCCTCAATGACGAGAGCCATCAAATATTGTCACTCCCTTATAGCACTGTTTGGATACCCAATATTAACACAAAAGGAAATCCTATGCGATACCTGCGTGCAGATTACAAGTCCCGGATAGTGGCCGTCTGACAACGTTGATGCTCGGGCGACCGTCCCCGTTTGCGCGGATGTAGCAAATAGCCAGAGACATTCGTTTGCGCAACGACTGCATACGACGGTCTGAGTCAGCTGTATCCAGCTGACTCAGAGGGCAGTGTGCTCGTGCTGTGTGTTCGAGGCAGGACAAGTCGGCTGCGCATCCCGCCATCACAACCAGCGCCGTCGTCAACAACGAGAACGTCAGTGTCATCGCCAGCATCATCAGCCCAAGCTACGATGGATCCCCTTACATTTGCGATGGTGTCCGCCTTTGCTCGTTGATCCTGTTCACCAGCTTCGGTGACGCTTGGTTTGTCATCGATCCCTACTCGGCGAGCTTTCACTCTATCGACGCTTGCCGATCGCATCGCTCGCATATCGCCCGCAACCGTGCCACCACGATGCAGATGCATACATCCATATCTCGCTATACACAGCCATATTCAGACGGGGGCAGATACGTACTATCACACAAGCGCAGGCTGAATGGTTTCTCTATGAGCACATATGTTGTTCGCCAGAGAGGTCAGCTCGTATTGCGCGTACAGAGTACTGGTCGATAGAGAACGAGGTCCGACAAGGGAGTGCCCGAGGTGAATAGATGCGTGCTTTACGATCGATGCTTTTTGAGGTTCCACTGAGTAGACGTATTTAGCGCGAGCGGTCGTTGCTCTGAGCTTAGGAGACTCTGGTAGATGGCTGATGTGGGGACTGGGAGAAGCTGCAGCCACCCAATTAGCGCCAAACGCCTACTCGAGGGCTAGCAAGGTAAGCAAGACAACGTGTAGATGAGCTTGTTCCCGACCCGACATCTCCATCTTTTTCATCTCGCGCCTCTGCCGAATAAGACCCTCCCATTGCCAGCGTTTGTTGTTGTTGTTGTTGTTGCTACCGTGTTTGTGGGCTTGTGCACAGAGTTACGGCGGAGGAGGTGGAGCGATGACAGGCCAATACTGGTAGGGCTCAAACATAGGAGTAAGCCGCACATCGGCGGCCAACTTCATGTAGACCTGATAATCGGTCAGTTACCTGCACGGTCACTTGGGGTGTGTGCGTATGGGTTTTGTGGGTTTCTGATGGGTTTCACCACGATAAAAGATACCTTCAGCAGCGCTGACTTGGGAGAATGTTTGACAACCGTCCACAAATAGGCCTGCACCACATGGTGGGGCACCCTGGCTGGAAATCGCAATAGCTAGGTCTTTTAGAAAATTGAGATAATTCTCAAATTTAATTTAGTTACACGCGTACCATACATTGAATTTACGACTTGTCTTAAATTACCTTCTTAGGTGAGCTACCTTGCTACGTCAAGGAAATTTGCATAAAATAACCCCCATTACGCTGTTACAGGCTACACGTAGAAGTCTATTTCATAGTATTGTGTGTCTTAATATATAATGCATTTCCATGTGGGTGTTTCCAGTAAACAAACCTTAGCCCCTTCAGCATGATTTAATACAGCTGATTCAGACTTACATGATAGTCCATGATATCAATGTACAGATGTGGGGTTAAAAATATCTAAACATTGTCCAAGGGTATCCACTTGACAGTGGGTCCCTCATCGTCTGAGAATGATATCCAACCGTACGCTTTATTCAGTTCAGTGATCTACTCAGTACGCCATAGGGCAGAAAACCGCTAACGAACGTCATTTGGTCTCCAAGAGTTACAATAAATGCCTAAAGTTACAATTTAATTATCCAATAGCTGCTTAGTTCATATTACAAAACCAGGTTGCAGGACAGCGAAGGTCATTGCATTGATGTCCACTGATATATTTGCATTACGCCAAATACTCTTTGACCCTGCTGCTACTCGATAGTAAACGAAAATAATCCTTCGGACAAAGGGAGTCGCTGCCGAATGGCCAACGATGTGACAAAAACAATGAAAATAGCCGAAAGAAAACAGAAGGGAGATATTAAGGAGTGGCCGAATTGACACGATATATTTGAGCTAATTTGTTAACCCTCGTACGATTGATCTCGTTCCAAAGACCGAAGTGACAACAACAGACGATTAGTTCGCATCGATGCCTATTCCAAAACATTCTATGAAGTAGAGTGCGATAAAACACTAGTCTCTTTGGGTGGCTTTATATCTATGCAAATCTCTTTGTCGGCTTAAGTGAGCATTTGGCCAACGTCACGCCCTTGGCAATCGATCGGCCTTGGGAGGCCTTCTCTTTTTGCCTTATACGGCCCGTCGGAAACGCTCAGGACTTATCCAGACTTTTTCCCGGCACAGCTGTACGACGACAGGGCTTCAGTGAACTATATTCCAGTAACGCGCGGGTTCTAGAGATCGACCCGACGATCACAACTTGCTGTGCGTTCCGTGGCAACTGCACCCAAAAGAGGTTGTGCATTAACCACCCAGACCACGCCGTCTGTTTCGAGGTTACGACGCATACGAGGGAATTCTCTAAATATGCGCGGAACGAATGGGTTTGCAGCCGTCAATCGCCGTCATAGTGATGCGAATGTTATTCGTATTGCTGTTATAATTGTATAGTACATGTCCTGTCTCAGCTTTTCTTTGGTCAAATAAACTGGCTCAGGATAAAATAATTGTGTTTCGAGCTGACCCTCAGCTGTTCTGCCCCTATCTGACAGGTCTCAGCTCTTAACCTTTGACGTATTACTATGAGGACCTGTCGGGGCCACCTTTGTTTATTTTCTTCTTTACTCGTACCTGGCAAGAATCTTCAGATAAAAAAAGATGATAAAGAACTCCAAAGATTCTCCGCGTCTGACAGGATTTGACCTCAACCCACACGTCTCTCCGGTCTAGCAGTCCAAGAGCGCTCACCACTAGACCATCCAGCGGACAACTTGCTCAGGATGGACATTGGCGATATGATCCAGCTTTTTGCTCGATCGTCGAAACCTGTATTACTCCTGTAAATAGAACAGAATAGCTGCAGTGACGCCGTAAACAGGAAACATACGATCATATACGTAGCAGATGATTGTCTGTCGTTTCAATCAATCGTCTTGTTATAATTGTTTGCGAACAATACTCTGTGTAATTGTCTAATTATCATCATGCGCACACTGTCACAGCCATGTATAACAGAAGGGATCTACGACGATTCTCAATTTGATCGTACGCTCTAAACGAAGACCAGCCGGCGCAGCTGATCCATCGTACAGGATGGAGTAACTATCCGGGCGCGTTCAACGCTCCACAAGATCGATTAGCTCCCATTGTATGGAAGCTGATATGCAATATATTCTGTTCATGTGATTACCCTCGCCGTTGTGATACGGCCCGTCGAAAATTTAATATTGTAGAGAATCCTACACCAGCAACCGCTTCAGCCTTGCGGCGGCGGCGGCAGCAGCTGACCATCAAGCTATATAGCACTTAATCGTGTTTGTATCGGACCTGACACAAGAAGAACAAAAATATACGAACTTCTCCTGCTTGAGGCTTGGATATTGCACGTGTCCTATGTAGAAGCGAGTGTAGAGTTTATCCTCTAATATATTATATTGACAGGCTCACATGTTTGGCTGCCGTTTGAATTTTTTATGATTCGTTACCTATGACACAGACCTAATCAAGTTATTCCGATCCTACTTTATGCTTCAGATGACACGTAGATTTTTGTCAAAAAATACAGTACTTCTATTAGATAATAATAATAATAATAATATACCTACTTCCATTCCAGCAGCGCCTCTCGTCGAACACCCGCCATCGTTGTTTATTTCCTTCGAGTCGCACAAGATTTTCTCAATTCCTACCATACGACGACTTCTTCTCCGATAGCAATTTTGTTCAATTTTTTTTCGTTCCACCAACTTTCTCCTCGATCGCGCTAGCCATTCTAGCACATGACATCGCACAATTTCAATTCGCTTCGCCACATACAGCGTCCACCGTTGCCGAACGGCTCGACCTCGAGATAGCCCTTCGCGCAGCATGCCCTCCTGCCGAGCAGAAAAGCAAATCTTCACCTAATTCGACTCTCGGAGTGCTTGCACTTCACTTGCCACTGTCATGATGTCACTTTGCCTTTTGAATTCGAATTTTAAAGAGTTTTCCTTTCAGTGTCCTTCAATAGGCGAGTGGACTTCGCCTCCCCGGGGTCGGCGATCGCCGCGGCCGGCGTTCGATCGAGCTCGATTTTTTCCAATCAAGGCCAACTCAGGTCTTCATTTCCAGTGGCCGCTTCATTTGGAGCGTGTCCTTCGAGCACCCGCCTTGAATAAGAATGAGGCATCTGAAAGCCTCGCCCCAGTATGAGAATAATCCATAACGGATACACGCGGTGGCGCAAAGCCGGGCAGGCGAGCGCGCAAGGGGGCGGGCGTTTGCTCTTTTAGGTCGGCAATTCCCGGCGTAACGCAAGGGAACATTGAGATCCTCAAAGCGATCACATGGTGTGAAATCAGTTCGAGACCCCAGCCCTTCGCCGGGAGCGAATCCAGAAAGAGGAAGACACGACGTTGATTTCTTCCAGCGAGAATGGAGCCTAACCTGAAGAGGTCCGTAAGTGAATCGGAGAATGAGTGCTGAGGTAGCAGCAAGTCGTGACATTTGTACGCAAACGCGTGTACACCTCACGTATATATGTACTCGCGTACCGAATCGATGCGGGGTCGATTCCGTCCGCTTATCTAGCGGAATAATATTTCGGACAAATCAAAAAAGCATTCGACTCGTCGTGGCCCACTGTCGACGCCACAATTGTCGTATTAATAATAAATACGTAGTCATATGTACGTGTGCGCAACGGATCTTGCGAGAGACTGTGCCCCAAAATGCAGACATGTCGATTGGTCCGAGTTGAAGGACATATTCCTATAAGCAACTCTGACAAGCAAAAAAGAACTACGAAACGGCGGATCCTCTATGGAAACTATTCCTAAATGCTGTACATGAGGTCCGAAATATAGGATATCGACAATAGCGGAACCCTGAAGGGCATATGCAGGTCATCCGATCGGCTTTGTAGACAGACAGCTCGACTTTGAGACTAAATTTCTTCTAATTACTGCGCGTTTATTAATGACAAAACGCTCACCGATGTGTTTATGTACATAAAATACGGAAATACTTGTACGTTGGTGAGTTGTAATCCAGTGGTTATAACATAGTCCCAACATGTCGAGCATGGCTGATGCTCGGAAGGCATCGAGAAAGCGTGTGAAAATGGACAACTCTTCTCGAGAGAGAGATCTGCGATATGACGATATCATACCAGGTTGAGCTTAACTAGCGCAACGCGAGAATGTACCGTGTGGCCGCTAACGTTTGGTCGACAGCTCTTTATATGAATGTCACTAGATGCAAATGGCTCCTTGACGGGTACTTGCCCTATATGTTAGCACATAATAGTTGGCTAACCAGCTTTCGTTGTGTCGCTGTATACACATGTGAGTCACACTTGCTGTTATCATGATACTGCCATGGGCAGTAGTTAGTTACCTGTTAACATTGTCATACGATTGAATGAATGACTTACTTGATATGAGTCAACATCAGTCAACGTAGTACCTCATAGTAATACCTAAAAGGTTAAGAGCTGAGGCCTGTCACATAGGGGAACAGCTAAGGCCTGTCAGCTCGAAAAAAAAAAAACATTAGTCAACGACTTGTTCGTATTAATAACAGTATTCTCACTCCGATTGGCATGCGTTTAATCACCTGCTCGTAGGCAGAGGCGTTTTGTCATCCACGTCAACCGCTCCCCTGCACTGGATCGGCCCACGTTTACGGAGATTGGAACGTCTCTGGTGGTGTCCGTGCGTTTAAAGAAAATTTCCTCCTTTCAAAAAAAAAGTCCTGGACTTTCTAGAGTTCAATAATGAAATTGCATCAAAATGGCCTTAGGCAAGAACAAAATTGTCAAATTCAAATTGTGGTTTATTGACGGAACGGCAGTTAATTTTTTTTAATGCTTACCTTGTAATACTTTTTTAACTTTCCGTGAGAACATTTTTGCTAGTTTAATTGAACTTTTTCTTTAACTATATACGGTTCACTACTGGAACGGCGATATCTACATCACGAGCATCAGTCATCGCGCGTAGTTGCTGCTTCGTCCAATGTGCACGCCCACTTCAAGGCGTCTACTGGCGCGTGATCTCCTCATTGTGTATACGTATCGTTTGCCGGAAACACTTTTGTGGGGCCGCTGTTTCATCGAATCAGCAGCCTTGACAGATTGGTGAAAACATATCTGCGCGCCACATCTGGTTGATTCTGGATGCGCCTGGACTGTCGTGCCCACACCCCGTCTTCTGCGAGTATATAGCCTCGCATGCTGGCGTTGCTGGCTGGACACTGCTCGATTACGTGATGTGCGTCCCGCCTACACTGAATACTCGTCTGCTTACACTCGTACGTACGTGTATGTGACAAGGATTGCCGGTTGAAAACACTTGCCCGACCGTAAGCAGGAGAGGCGCAGATTGGTCGGTTGCTGATGCAGAGTAAGCAGGACTGCAAAAGGCTAAAAGAGCCAATCAACGAGGTAAACTAATTGCCCTCGTGATAAATTACGCTTAGTTGTTGTAGTTTCATATTAGGTTGTGTGAGATGATGCAATCAAGCAAGCGACGTCAGGACGATGCGTGTGTTCACGAATGCTGCCAGATTTCAATATTCTTACAATATATTGTATCTTATGCTAGAGCGTTTGCTAGAACCGAGGTCCATCGCGTTGGTATCGTGCTCTGGGCCAGATGTGTATTGTGCGTTTGTGTTGTACCATCAGTGCTGCTAAGAGCATAATTACTGATTCATTAAAATTGCCCCAGAGAACTGGATGGGTGAACGCATCCATGGAGCGCATGTGTGGTAATCCTGAAAGACGAAATGCCTCTTCGATAATCGTGAGACTTTGCGCTCGCGTTTGTATATCAAACTATGTTCGCTCCCCTATTAGTAATCTGATGATTCACCATCAGTTGTGTCAGTAACGGGCTGGTACACCCGGCCGGTTTCGTGTTGTCGCTGTCCGACTTGTTGTTACAGCGGCAGAACTATTGATCATTCATCAAACGCTAATTATATGAACGATAGTTAACTTCGTGACAGTTCTGTGAATCGATTATCAGGCAACTATTAGTTACAACAAGAAAAGCTATCTGATGACACTCATTCGACGGTACACCTTTCCACCTGCTCCGTTGTCCACGGAACACAGACAACGGCCGCGTTGCGTGGGCGAATTAACGGGCAATGTGCCGCGCTCGCTTGCAGTGTTTGCATACGCATAGAATAGTATAACTGGTTTTAGATCTGGGTGTATAGCAGTCATGGCCACTTATATGTCATACGGCTGAGAGTTGACTGGGTACACTAGTTAACCCCGTCGTTAGTGGGAACAGTATGCGGTTGATGTGGGAAAATTGTCTTGTTGGATTCACAATCTTCGAGACATACCGATTTGGATTATTTCGTTCGGCAAAACTTCAGGCTTATCTTAGCCTTTAGATGCTTCACGGCGTCCGTGTTGGCATATTTCAGCCGAATCATGTGAGATATAAGCAGTATATTTCAGTGTATCCCCACGATTGGACATTCGAAGAACAATAATCTGACAAATCTAGTATGAGAGTGACGTCTGAGCCGGCCAGTCTCTATTTCGATGCAGTTTACATGGATGACTGATATTGGAATAGAATGTACCTATCAATCAATGGTCGTTTACCGATATCTACTTCCTGGTTATAGAAAGTCCTCTCTCTAAAGACCGTTTGGCCTCTTCTCCAGGCTACGTAATGGGTCGAGTATCGATTTGCCTGGCGGCGTGCGTGGTCGCTCACGTTGCCGGCACCGCATCAACAGCGGTGAGCCTGCCACAGCCGATCAGCGAGACGTACAAGGCTGTACGTATTTTCGACGGATACGTGTTCACGACGTCCTTGGAACTTCCGCTGCACAATGTTGGATCCGTAAGTCGATCGCTGTTGCTGGGGCAGCAGTTCTTCGTGTTACCGATCATTTCGTGTATCACGTTTCGTATAACTACGAATATTCTCTGATATGTGCGCGCAATGTCTTTACCCATCATTTTAGCACATTCGATTTCCGTAATAGAGACATATATATATATATATATATATATATATATATATATGTTAATCTACTGTCTAATGAACAATGCCTGTGTGTTTTTTTTCAATGAGCCAAGCACGAGATCCTAGTTCACGCACTAATTATCGTTCTTCAAAAGCCTTCAAAACCCGTAGCACAGCTGAAGCTCACAATTTGCCTTTGTCGAGATAGGGTTCCTTTGTCATTTCTGTATCATCGTGTATTTCCTTCTAGCGAACTGCTCTATTATCGTTTTAGCCGAAAATCAAAATGAAGAAGCACCCGTTCGTGACGAGCATCGAGACGGTGGCGGGCCGACTCGTCATTAAGGGTCTGCCCTTACGCGATCAGAGGCAGATTTTAAGTTTAAAGACGAATCTCACTGATGGATCGACGAGATATGTGAGGATATATTTTGTTCCTGAGGAGCGTAAGAAAATGGTTCGTGGCTGTCGTCTGGTGCCGATCGCCGGTAAGCTGCTGAGCAGGGTTTCAGCTCGAATTAGCTATGATATAAATTCGACTATGATCGGTTTAGCGTGAACGTGAAGTGTTGGCTGAGAGTCAGCCTGACAATGATATTGAATCGACTATGATCGTCGACAAGAAACAACAATACAGTAGTTTGTCGTGTGCTCAAAAACAGAAAGCACTCGCTAGATGGGTCACTGTCGCGGTTGGAACTAGGGATGATTATTGAGACTGATGCCATTGCTATGAGTCTGGCCAAAATATAACATTAATGTTATATAACAACCTATGATAAATGTCGCATATCGTGCTTGGACAGCTAAGTCGCGATGCCTCTTGAGTGCGCTCCGGCTCCGGAAACGATTAACGAGGTAACGCGTCACGGGCACACGAATGTTCGAAGGGTTGATACCCATACAGGATCAACCTATCTGGACTTCTGATTTGATTTTGTCGATTTTTTAACTTGTTTATCTCATTTTGCTCAAGCATGACGCCGCGTCCGACTTGTGAGATAAATGCAATTGTGCTATGACAAGACGTATAGCCACTCGGTATTTTCTGAGTTGGGTTTTGTCATTTAAAGCACCCTCTAACTACACAAGACTAGTAGTTCTCATCGTTGAAATTTTTGTCATCACGATTTACTACGAGCGTTACAATATAATTAACGGCATCGTAATGTACCAATGATTAGGATTGAATTACAGTCGTAAACGCCCGTCGAAATTGTTTATGCAGCACTACCGCAATAGTTGCAATATAAGCAAATGTTCTGCTGATTTGATAGAGAATATTTCGACAGCAATAGGAGATGTTCGGGGGACAATATCGAAATGTCACCACTATCAACAAGCACGGGAAAGACAATGTGTGTAAACTCTGTGGTTTTATGCAGGCATCGACTTTGGCAAGGACGAAATACTTGACAGGATCGAGATTGTTGACTTTATCGAGACTCTCTCCAAGACCCTGAACCATCCAACCGGATGGATAAAGGCCACCAACGATGTCCCGCATGGAAACGCAGAGGTTCGACAACGTTTTATTGTGATTCTTATTTTTATTTATGAGCAATACGAAAAAAAAACAATCCATGTGTTCATATAACTACGAGTTATCGTTTTTATTTATTCATCTTGCAAGAACAGCAATCAACACCTCCATGAACGGGGTAGCCGTAGAAAGGGTGGCAAGTATAATTCAATTCACACGCTATGTGGATCAATAATCTTTGTCTCTCTCCTACGTTGGTACATGGATGAATACTGCACAACGGTATTATCTTAATCCTGTTTCCGGACAGGGGTCCTTCGAAGGCGGGACGGAATTTCGCACAGAGTGATACCATAGAGTGTTCACGGTTGTTCGTCGATCTTTCAGAAGCTGGTATCGGGTCTTCGCATACTTCTGATGTCCCCTGGACCCTGTGATGGCAAGGGCTCGGCGACACGAAATTCGATGCAGGCGGTCGAAAACCTGTTCGAACTTCATGAAACTGGAAAGCTGCAGCGATCGGCTCCGTTTGGCCATAGGTAACGCGCCGCGTTGTGTTGTATGACATTTTCGTCAAATACGTAATATCTATTGTGGGATGGTATGGCATCGAAACACAGAATATGACACGTGCCTGTCCAACTTGAGTAACGAAGTATCGACAAAAAATAAATATAATCAGTCTATATCATTCGTCAGGCCTGGGACTATATATATATATATATATATATATATATATATCATATATACTATACCATTTAATTACTGTGGCGAAGGAAGCGAACACCGAACGCGGGCATGTGCTACAGTGTGTTCAACAGAGACGAGACAATAGAATCGACGTATAGTTCCTCAGTTGACGCATATACTGAAGAATAATCACTCAAATGAAAAATAATAATAATCACTCAAACAGACAGACGTAGTACGTCTGACAGAACTGAAAGGTAGTCATCATCCCTGGATATAATAATAATAATAACCACTACTACTTTATTCAAGGTAATTAGCATACATCTCATAAAATAATACAGCCGTTGATGAGCATCATTATGAATCATGTTTCATATCGCTTCCATATTACGTTAGTAAACAAAAAAAAAGGTCCACGCACCCAGATACACAATAGTTCACGCGCGCAACAAACTGCCGCAAAACCACAAATCTCTAAGTAGGGAACTGATCTTGCCTTTCGCAAGGCCTTCACAAGGCATTACGCACAAAGATTCGATCGATACGATGCCGTTTATTCGAGATACGGCAGCGTTGAGCTACTGATAACAAATCACATAACATCCCGCTTTCGAAGGATGTATGCGCCTTTGACTTTAGAAAAGGTAGCGGCCTTTACTTAGGCACGAAATTGCGATTCCGCTCAGTTAGCGCCATTGCACTAACTGCCAACATAAAAGAAGTCTGATTGCCGCTGGTAAGCCAAGCAAAGCGCAGCGGGGCAATCGTCCACCGGTTACGTTTCTTCAGTATGCGTCAACTATGACGATGTAGGTTATGTATATATATATATATAGTTTATACTTTTTTATAAGTATCTTTTTTTGGGCTAACCTTTGTCAAATTATCTTTTAGAATTGACACAGTGTACGCGATCGGGACGGAAGAAATAAATAGGCCGGATCGCTCAGATGAGAACCGCTCTTTGGAATCAGCGTACCGTATGGACTCAACAGATAAGCCTATCCAGATAGTGACTGATTTGATTGAAGAAACATCAACGCAACATCTCCGCAATGAAAGGAAATCTGCGGAGTACACTTCGACCGTTGAGCCATCAACAACGACCTCAACAACAACTGTTGTTCCATCAACAATGACCTCAACAACAACGACTGTCAAGCCATCAACTACGACCTCAACAACAACGACAGTCGAGCCATCAACAACGACCTCAACAACAACGACGGTCAAGCCATCAACAACAACAACGACCTCAACAACAACGACAGTCGAGCCATCAACAACGACCTCAACAACAACGACGGTCAAGCCATCAACAACAACAACGACTGTCAAGCCATCAACAACGACCTCAACAACAACAACGACTGTCAAGCCATCAACAACGACCTCAACAACAACAACTGTCAAGCCATCGACAACAACAACGACCTCCACAACAACGACGGTCAAGCCATCAACAACAACAACGACGGTCAAGCCATCAACAACAACAACGACTGTCAAGCCATCAACAACGACCTCAACAACAACGACGGTCAAGCCATCAACAACGACCTCAACAACAACGACGGTCAAGCCATCAACAACAACAACGACTGTCAAGCCATCAACAACGACGGTCAAGCCATCAACAACAACAACAACAACGACTGTCAAGCCATCAACAACGACCTCAACAACAACGACAACAACAACCGTTGTTCCATCAACGACGACGACGGAACTGTCAACAACTGCGAGGTCGAATCGAGAGAGCGAGCACTATACCGTAACTCCTCAACACAGTGTTGTAAAGTTCACGACGGACGACGAAGTCCACCGAGAGGACAAGCCCGATATTCCACAAGGGAGTGTGGATGAAACCGCTCACCACAGCCTCGTGATACCCATTGTCGTCATCTCTACGATGCTGATCATTGGCGTCAGTCTCATATTGATTATAACTCTGAGGAGACGAGCGTCCGAGTACTACCATTTGCATCGAGGTTGGTATCGACGCTGACGACGATCTCGAATCGAATGCCTGCCGATGTCTACAGGCCACAGCCTATGACCCAATTCTCCCATTGAGCGGGACGGGCGAATCGACAGATGAATAGATTTCTCTGTTTTATATATCGTGTTCCAGTTCGTCCTGGATCTATATATATATTTAGATATTATTTTTTTATGATATATATATATATATATTTAGATATTATTTTTTTATGATATATATATATATATATTTAGATATTATTTTTTTATGATATATATATATATATATATATTATCGTATGTATTACTTTATTTTAGTTATATTTTCACTTTGTTCGATAAGCTTCGATGGTAAAGCCAGCTGCACAGATACCTTTTTTGGTGCTCATCAGTAACGTGCGTTGTGTTTGATTTATGATGTTATTTCAGTCAGCGAGGAGGGTCGTGTCCACGGCGTTGTGGCGGCGCTTTGATGACCGCGCGGGTCCCTCACGTTAGCTTACGCAATCATTCGAATCTCACTTTGGAGCGACGAGCGCAAGGGGCGCAGATGTTTAATTACACCGCGGTTGAGCATCGGTGTAATGAACAATGAGTCATAACAATGTACTCATATACATTTTAATATAATAATAATAATAATAGTAATTTTATTTAATAATATTTAATAATAATTTATCTAGCACGACTGTGGCATTGAAACCGACCTGCAAAAATGAGCGAACAACTCATTTCCAGCATTCTACATTATATGATCATATATAAATGTGTAGATCGACTCGGGTGTTAATAGATGTACTGATGGCCAAAAGCGCCACATGTACCACTAAGTACACTAGCTAGTGAATATCATTGACAGACACCCTTATGTTGAGGACCAATGCAAAGTGGCTTTTTTTAAATTATACTACTTATTATAGTATGGTACGATGACTACGGAACAAATAGCTCTGTAAATATACCAAAGTTGTATGTTTACTGTGTTCATATATATATAAATATATATATATATTTATATTGGCATTTTGCTGCAAAGATAATTGATCAAATATATTGATATAAAGCACATCAATCTGCTGAGAAGAAATCAAACGTGGCGTTTTTTCATCCGTGATTCGCGTACAATAGTTGACATGGACCAGACTAACTCTATCTGCAAACAACACGGCCGTCAGCGAGGTGACTTGGACGGCGGCTAACTCTCTTCGGCCGCACGTTCGAGTCCCCTTGCGTGATGAGGACCTATAAGAGAACTTAGGCGCTGTAAAATTGCAGTTCATTTTATAGACCAATAAAGCTTTACTGTATTTATAAAAAAAAACTTAAACATTTTTTTCTTAAAAACTTTACTTTGCTATTACATTAAAATCCTCTCTTTCGGGGATTATTGTCATATAAACGCAAACGAACGTCACATCGCTAACGATCTATCGTCATCGATTTGTGTCTAGCACAATATGCTCAGCCGTTTCGTCTAGTATTTGCCAGTACACCTATGCTTGCATGCGGCTATCGCTGAACGAGCTCATTTCAGGGTAAAATGTATAATAGCTTTGACGTGGAAAAATTAGCATGAGCAACAGTGAATCATGGTATCGCATTGTTCGTTGACTGAGCAAATTAAATTTTGTTACAAAGATTCGTATTGATTTTCATCAATTTATAATTATATAGAATATAATGCATATATATATATAAATATATATGCAAATATATCTATATATATATATATATACATATACGTGTCATTCGACGGTTAGTAATAAATAGTCTAGCACCAAGTGAAGGCTCATTATTCACGGGAGATTCCTCTTTCCATTCAGCCTGTCGTTCAGTTGGGAACATCGTCCCCTGGCGGCCGAACAGGTCCGACGGGACTACTAAATCAAAAAAGCACATAACACAGACTAAACTCGCCTTCCGGAAGCGCTGCCTAGTACAACTTTTCTTTTTATTCTAATGGTAACGGTAGATGTAACGCACTGCAGCCGGCACGGAACGTCCTTGTCATCTGGGCTAGGACTCCTCTGTCAGAGGAGACGGGAATTCAGATTCTCTTTCTCTCTCTCTCCATCGTACCTCGGCTCGCCAAATACGAATTAGTGTTGGTCAACTGTTTGAGAGCGAAATATAATCAAAATAACTAGTGAAAGACGAACTGTGACGAAGTTTTTTTTTTTCGTTTGAAATTTTATCGAAGGCACAGACAAGAACATTTGGATTTCGCCGCTTGGCAATACATTGAGTTGATTACATGCACCCATATTGTACTATATGTAGACAGATTAAATCCTAATTAAAAAAAATATATATTCTTTTCATTGAGCTGTTTTTACCTACATTTGTAATTGCATTGGTCGCAGTCTAAATATCATTTAATTATAAATCACATCGCATATGTGCTCAAGATATATGCTTTTGTGAAGCATGTGATTACGCGTACGTGACGCACTCTCGGCGTTAAATTCGTTCATTCTATGACAATTGCGGCTTGTATTCTATGACAGAGTAAATTTGATGCCGCCCCAGGTCTCCCTATAAATGCATCTGCGTTTTTACGGCTGAAAAGCCCCAGAGCCCTTCTCTGATCAGGCACTCCTCGGCATTACAGGAAGAAGGTGAAGGTTTATGAAAGGAATTACAATTTTTTCAATGCCGAAGTGGCGGCGGTGGCGAGCGATCTGGCACATACCCCACACGTCACTCAGACGACAATAATTAGTTATTGAAGATTTTTTTTTTAAGCTGACTGAAATTAATATTTTCATTTGTTTTCTGTCATAGAATCGGCGCTACTGACACCAGTGCTACTAAGACCCAAAATGACGAGCTGAGCGGCTAGCTACATACGATGACACCTGAACGATTTGAAACAAAATAACAGAGTTTCTTTCACAAGAAGGCTACGTGCACTTGTCACAAATGTATATGCATTGCCACCTGGTCAAGGTACAGTCAATTTTCGCGAATAGATAAACCTACGAGTGACGTTCTGCGAATCAAACCATGCTATCGGGACGTGAAGTACAGCTGAGATAGCCAGCCGTTATGAGAAATCCACTCTCTTCGATTCGAGATTCTAAATAGGATAGCAAGACTCACATTGATAAATAAGTGCGTCCACCATGCTGACTTGCATTAGGCCTCATAATCAGACCTCACAATCTTAAAAGGGTTAAACAAGCGAAACCGCACGTGTAGCAATGGGAGAACGACAATATCGAAAAGGCAGCCCACTTCAAAGACGAATATTCCATTTCGAGTGATTGGTCACAGCGTACCTTCACTTATAAGTTTATGCATCTTTACGAGTGGTATACATTGACGCTCATGTGCTACTCATATCGGTATATGGACTTATAACATGGACCTATGATATTATATGATACTTTACAAACAGACCTCGATATTACTAACGAACTGTGCTTACGCAAATCTACGTTGACGTCAGCCTGTCCTCTTCACACATATTGGCGTCCACTAATTGATGCGAGGCAAATTTAGCTGCACTCTTTAATCATGCGTCAGCACGGCCTGCTCGTGCGCTTAGCTATCATTCAACGTTAGGGCCCTTCGAAATGTCCACTAAGTCGGAGCATGGTAATTTGGCATGAGAGCTCCAAGAAAACCGAATTGGAACACGATCGTAAAATATGTACGTTCATTCTAAGGGCACACAAACGCAACAGCGCCGCAGGTACATACGCACAGCGTGTCTGTACGCTGTTGCCGGCACCCTATTGCTGAGAACGACCTGGCATCGCCACGCGCAAACAAAAAAACACGGAAGTTGTACGGCTCGAATTAATTGTCTTCGTGTGCCGTAGTTGATTGCATACAAGCGCAATGACTAGCATCGAATTCGTGGAAGAGTTAGCCAAATCGAATAAATGATCACAAGCAGAATGGCATACGTGGGAGAAACCACCAACTTCGGCGGGGGGAGGGGGGACAGAACGGTGATGGCAAAACACGTCGCAAGTGGCGTGCGTTTTTTGGTCTTTAAATTACGTACAATATGCCGGATAGGCTGTCGCCGGCTATCTTACGACGTGACCAGTCAGTGATCGATGCAAACAGACCACGCCAGATACTGTGCATTGACAAATCATATATGTGGGTGGCTAATTAGCCTCATTGGGCTGTGCGCAAATAGCCTTTCGGTGTGTCGGCAGCTATTACAAAATGGCAAATATGCACATAGCTATGAGACAGCCAAGCAACAGTACGCAGGCAGAAAATTGAGCCATTGTTGTTAGAGATTGAGATGTGCAAATGTCGGTCACGTGTTTTGCACGATTTATTTCTTGTTGATTCGAGATGGTGCACCCCAGTACCTACGATATTTAGTGCCTGCTGCCGACGCACGCAAGGATTACACCTACGATTTTTCGGCCGACTCTCAGCTTTAAACATTTGTTGTCCACGATATTTATCTAGCATTGCTTCGTAAGTCGGACCCCTTTAAATGCAAATGTGCAATGGGTGGCGATCAAACCCGCGCACCGACGTGTCACCTCCGACTCTTCTTGTGCTACGATTTAAGCTATTCCGGTTGTTTCTGCTATATCATATAGTCATGCTTAATACACATGCATGAAATACACGTCTCACACCTGCACGATCATTACATTTATTCAGTGGTAGGTAGGTAGGTACCACAATCACGATATTCCACAATGCCGATACACCGATACAAATATACTAGTGTTGCAAGCCATTGATATTATCAGCATTGTCATCCACCGGTTTTAATATTCGATCATTTTTCATGATATCTACACACGTACCCCAATTCATTAATTGGCATATGTCGATTGACCATATTTGAGATGCCACCCTACGAGTGTAACCATTTCACCGGATGCGTCCCATCGTGAAGCCGAGTTCGAGGTATGCACGCCGCCCTGCCAGCGAGAATGTAATGAATATTCTATAACTTATTGCACACACACGCGAACTGATTTATTATGGATCTGTCGCGTTATCCGCTCATAGCTGTGAGTGAGTTCGTCGGGCCGCGGGCAACATACCATGTTTTCTCTCTTTCTCAACACCGACGTCTCGCACTGAATGTCCATGAAGGGTGGCCATTTCTCCGGGCTCGGCTCATGGTTCTACTTGCACATATCCTGCGCCGCTTCAACGACTCGGCTGGCCGCGCCCCACTGTCCAAACGATGGCCACCTTTATGCTGCCCAATGTATGCTGATGCTTGTGTATGTCAACCATTTCGTAGTTGTATGCCATTTGAGTTATTACACTCCATTCTAGCCGGAGCTAGAATTCTGCATAATCTATCTAATAAGATTCGTATGTGGTGCCAAGCGAGTAGAAGTCGCTCGTCGACCCGTGCAGCAGTCGAATGGGCTCGTCTTGTCATGTCTACTGCCTGCGGTTAACAATGCCTTGTACCAGCGGTGGTTTGCAGTGAGACCCTCTCTCTCTCTCTCTGACTCTCTCTCCATCTCTCTTTCTCTCGCTAGTTTGCGCGGTACCCACAGCTACGGGCGGAGAACGGTCGCCTCGGTCGTCGCCGGGGCCAGCCGTGGAAGAAGTTGCTAACGAGCGAGGGTCACGCTAAACTAGATAATGCCGCGAGGGTCTAGAAGGAAGAATATGATGTTTTAAGGAGAGTGTAGGTACACCACGAAGCAAGCACGAAAGAGGATTAGTGACCATCGCCAGGGCGGGGCGTAGTTGCCGGAGGCATTTTACCAGTCGCGTTGCGTCTGTGCTGCGGCCATAGATGACATTATCTATTATATAGCGTTGGTATGCCAACCAGAGTACGGAGAATATGCTGCCATGGCTTTTCTGTGTCGGCCGTCCTACGGCCATCGATATTTACAGATAGATGTATATATATATATATATCCCTACTAATTGTTCCTTCTGACTGCGAAAGCGACCTCCACCTAATGAACACTTCATGACTTTGTGGCCGGCAGTCGAACCCGGCTAGGCAATGTACGATGGGAAACTATCCAGACGATTCCGCCGACAGTCAACATATATTCTCCAGTATACTCGAAATGATCACGACTCGACCTGATGCCTGAGCGCCCTTCCCCGATTCAGTGGACATGCGCGGACTAAAAAAATGAATCTCTTCTTCGCGTCATTGAGCTCGAGCCCGGCTCGAGCTCTGTAGTAGAGTAAAAAGCGAAGCGAGCAGCCAGCCCACATCAAGCCGGCAGCTTTTATTTCGCCGTCGAGAGGACTCACCTTTCAATGTCTGACCAGGGGACGCCAACTCCAGGCCAGTAGTTGATTTTCGAGAAGACATCTGTGTGTGTGTGAGAGTGGGGGGGGGGGGGGGCAGATCGGGAAGGACGAAGCCGGACTCTTACCTTTTGATTGCCAGAGATCGACGCCCACGAATAAGATACACCGTGCATAGATCAGTTACAATTGGCTTGAACTTCCATTATTCAATTACGGTGCCCATTATTAAATCGCTTCCAGTGTATTGCTGCGCGCCGTATATTGCTTCCGCCTCTACGACTTCCACCGCGACTAACGGACTCGAACGCTAGGAAAGGAGGAAATTGTAACCCATACAGTGCGCGTTGACGTTCACGTAAGCGACCAACGCTACGCGGAGCTGCTCCTATGAGGATAGTGCATAGTGAGCGCTGTGTGTTGTATCAAGTCCAGCTTGATTGGCTCCGTGGGACCCTCGGACGGGATTCCGTCATCAAGACATTCTCAATTCCTGAATACCTTATCTACAGGCCTCTGCCCTGCACATGTACAAATAATCGCGTATTGTGTGTATTAACGTATGATAATCGATTGCTGTCTAATTGGCATTACGTGTTCGTCCTTCTAATATGCTCCATCTCGTAGGATACATATTTTAGTGGGAAAAATATTTGGTCAGAGCCTGCACAAGTCGATCGGGTTTGGGTTTTCGTTAGGTAATATAAGTGCAGTTTTCCCCCGTTCTGTTGGCTTGTGTCCTCCTGTTGCAGCTGGAAGCGTTGAGCTCTGTGAGATGCTCGCAACGCGCTTGACAAGCGAATTTCCCAAGATGCCGAAGTATGAACCAGTAAAGAATGCAGGATTGACAAGCATTTCCTAAACTTTCATGATGCCATGTTTGGTGGCATCATCTGTCAGTCAGATGAGCGCTTCGTTCACACGAGAATTCACCTGTCATCTATAGCTGACAGCGCTGTTACGTGAGCGCAAGTCAAACCCGGTGAGCACAGGCGTTCCCGACCTTTCCGCGGCATCATTCTAGCCTTAACAGATCCACTGATGATGACACACATACTGAACTCCGAATGCGATTATGGATGAGCACGATGAATGTATTATATAATAGTACAGTAAACAAATACTATGTATGACCACTTAGGCACACAAGGTGAAATCTAGCGAGAAGGCCTGAAATGGTAACGATGGACAGCCGAAATCCTAGTTTCATACAAGAGCAGGTCCAATAGCAGTCACTTTACTTAGTTTAGTCATTTTGATTGTGATTAGTGATGCAGTCACCTAGCCTTGCTACCTTGATCAACATCATTTTCTATTCTAGGAGAGTCGTATATGTGTCGTCTTCTAAATCGACCTACCTACGAGCACTGACTTCCAACCGTCATTGCTTGTGGATTGGATGGCGTCCTCGACGTTTCAGAGAGCCGTGATTTGAGTGTCGTCATTAAGCCACGTGTTCAGGGTCAAGGAGAGAGCATCGAGTGCACGTTCACTAAATCAGCCCTTGATGGGGCCATTGTGGAGACCATTAAGCAAGACGAGGTTTGTCATTGCCTACAGCTTCTCTCTCTCTCTCTCTCTCCCCTCTCTCTCTCTCTCTTTCACTTGATCTTTCTAGGCGTTTCGTTGCCTTTTCCCTCGGCTCTCGTTTGTTGGACGCTATTGGGAAACGCTACGAGATCACTCTTCCGCTAGGTGGGGAAGCATGCCGAGCCGGAGTCAGAAGAAAGCAAGCGAAGAACGAACAACAGGGAACAAGTCCATTGAAACGACGAGATCTTACTCATCGGAGACTGCAATCCTCCTGCAAGCTTGTCCACCCAGGCTGAACCTTTCGAAGGCGAAGTTAGTTTGGCGGAAGGTGTGCGGCGTGCCCATATGACCATACGTGTCAGCTGAGTGCACCAGATAGCAGAGGCATCGAGGCGAACGGGTGGCATGAAAGGAGAGCAAGATATATATATATATATATAGAGAGAGAGAGGGGGCATACAACCGTTTCTGCTCTGGGCGTCATCTGAGAGTAGAATCTGATGAGCTCTTGAGAGATGTGCTGCTGCTGCTGCTGCTACGGCGGCTGTTACTGCTATCGCCTCTTGGAGCAGGACTCTACCCTTCGTTGGTAGCTGCATCAGTTCCCGTTGTTCCCACTGACACAGTGCTCCCTCCTCCAGCCAGAGCGATGTGCGTCTCATCGTGGTGCTGCTGCTGCTGCTGCTGTTTCGACTACTGCTGCCTCTGCTGCTGCTGCTGTAACCCCCAGACAACGGAACGAGCCTGAGAGAATAGCTGGGAGAGAACTCGCCTCTCTCTCTCTCTCTCTCTCTCTCGCTTTGTCCTGATTCAAGCAGGATTCAGTGGAAGCACAGCTGGATGACGTCCTAATCCTTTCTACCTTACATTCCTTCCTATTTCAGTAGCTTCTACGTCTCACGACCGGTAACCCATGTGGGGAGTTTCGCCTAGCTTGGCCTCCTCCTCGGACCCGTGCCCATTGTCTCAGTCAGCTGCTGCTGTTGCTCCTGCTATGTCTAGGCCTTTGATACCCTTTGTGGGAGAGAGTGTGGTATGGATGACGTTACGGGCGGACTACCGCGGCGAGTTCCTGTGGCCCGGCCCCTTCAAGGCATGACCTTATTGTCTTCGAGTTAATTAGTCGCTGTGAAATATGATATTTCTACGTACTCTAGTAAAGTTTGGCGATGGAAACCGGTGGAAAACGATAGAGATTGTTCTATAACGCTACAAATTAGATCTTTGAATAGACGTAATATAACCAATAATCATAATGGAGAAATAAATGCGATACGATGACCAACATACGGGTTCCGATGTTGGTAAGGTATCACATTGAGGACTTCTTGTATAAATAATATAAATTGAGGAAATATACATCTTGACCCGATCCGTCGGAATGAAATTTTCAGACGAATCTGAAAATCTTTTTGATAAATATTATATGTAAATTCACTGGCTGCAATGCTGCAGCTTTTCAGAATTATAATAATAGATTGTACATGAAATCTCGGCCAGTACACAGTCCTCCCAACGGGGCTGCTTGCAAAAGTGTGAAGCCTTGTCTCAACTACCCACACGGTTACAATAACATTTCCATTTTAGCATATATCTTGCGTGTTACAAGTGCAGCCGGCATTATCCGACGTCCCTATGAATAATAACTTGCCTGTATCGCAAAGGGCTTAGTTCCATAAAGGCAGATGGAAGCACATGACATATGGTTTTAATAAATGTATTATTTAAGCTGTGGGCTAACTTTGAAGCGTACTATTTTTTAGCTGCATAACGAGCATGTATATAGACATACGCAAGAAAATGTCATAATGCAATACTCGAAACAGTGTGTGTAAGTACCCGTTTCGGTGAAAATTACAAACAATATGGCGGAAATTGTTATATTTGAAAACAGGGAGAATACCTCACTAAATAAGTCTGTCATGTAGCTTCAACCGCTGTTTACTACCCTCTCTAACCTCTCCTCGAAGTGTTTGAATCCATCTCAGCATTTATTTACGAACGTTTGACCACTTATATAGTTCTTACTTGGACCGGGATTGAGCCGTTGTTTCAGCTAGTAGATATTGTCGTCTATGTAGAAGACAGATGTCTCTGCCTCGTTGAGCCTGGAATCTCCATCTTTATCGGATCGCCATGGAAGGTAGGAAGCAATTGCCAATGGATTGTAGCACTTACACGGCCACTTTGAATGACCGGTTAGACCAGCCAAATACCGAGAAGAGGAAAACTGCAAGGGAGGCTTTCCAAATAACTGCGGGTACCTATCTAGCATCATAACACACACTAACTATATATATATATATATAAACTTAATTATATTTATTTTGTCAAATATAAAATTATACAAGCACGCATCAATGACCACGCAGTATATAAAATAATCTAGCGAGGGACACCTTGTATCCTTGGTTGCGGTCAACGTGCCTTCTTGTTTCAGCCTGCGTTTCACAAGCGTTCATACCAACAGGGGCAGCTCAGAAGAGGACCGGCAGCGGGGAGCACAAAGCACTTGACCGTGTGGTCTAAGCCTGGCTGCGAGAGAGATATTTCACTCTTGCTGTTGGGTCTCCTTGCTTGCTTCGGTTGAAGCCAGCGACTCCGTCGCTATTGCATCACATACCGCACTATCTGAGAGCTCAGGCTCGGGGCCTGAGCGAGGCGTGACAATATTTTTGCCGGATCTGGCATCAGACTTTCCAGCGGCGACATCAATGCGGTGATGTCGATGAGGACAGAGTGACACAGCCCGCACCTCGCGTGCTGACGGTTTCGTTCGAAGGGAGGGGGGGGGGACAACTCATCCGAAATCGATGTTTCTACCGCTCGCTGCTGTTGGATGATCCCAAAGTTCGATTCCCTATCGGTCGACGCCCTCTTATATCCTCTGTATTTCCCAGCCTCTTCCTAAACATTACTCTGTCCCGGGGCCGGCGTCAGCAGTCGCCTGTTTGCCAGGCCCCACCGGCCGTCTCGTCGCACAACCCCAACGGTGGCACTGGCTCCTATGATGAATCTCTCTCTCTCTCTCGCCTGGGGGTAGCTCCATCCGTGTCCACCCCTCGAGCGCTAACTCGCTCCCCCGAAACGACGTTTATACTACCGTTGTGGCCTGCCGACATCGATGTGTCGATGTCGTCGGCAGGACATAACGGCCGGCATTGCGGACAAAGCAGGAGAGTTCTAATTGGAGGATCAGCAAGTTGAGAGATCGAAGCAACGAGGACCACATACGTTATGTTGTTTGCTTCGTTTGTGATAGTACACATTCGTCATGGCGCATTCGTATTCCAGGGACCCCATTTTTGCCTATAGTTACTGTTGACGTGGTGGTTCTAACGGCAAATAATCCCCTTCTCGGAATTTGGGTCGGGTGAAATTTTTTGAGCGATATTGGTGTGGCTGTCTATGAGCTGGAAATATGCGCTAACATAATTAAAGGCTCAAAGGATACCCAGACCTAGCCCACACGGTGGACACTGGCTCTGCTGGTCCTCTGAAAGGCACCAAATTGCCCATGGTCAAATGAAGACTGATTGAACAATGTGAAAACTACGTCCAAGTTGTAAAGCTAACTTTGCTTTTGCCATTTTGAGTAGAGAAAAGTATAAATACGGAAGTAAAATTTCTAGCGTCTTACACGAAAAAGCACAAACCAAAAACTAGCCTAAAATACAACTATATAAAAAGAATAAAATACAACTAAAACACAACTCGGTGTGCGCATGTCTCTTCGGGAGATAAGTCGGAGACATTCGTCTTATGTAACATCTGTACTATCTGTGATCATCTTCACACTGACCTACTTGTGGTGTTTTGTATTTTCATTTGTTTCTACCAGCCGGTGGCACTATAGAGCCAAGATACACCCTCCTGGCTGTCGCCGTCTCCCTTGACGTCCTCATCGACAGCTTGGTTGGCGAAATAGTAGCGTGTCTCGACTTAGAAAAACTTTATACGGCAGACGCGTAACGCCGTTGCGCTCAGCGTCCCAGACGGCCAAGATGATCTTCTCGTTCTGATGATGACGGGTACAAATGATCTTCTCTCCCTTTACTTTCAAGGCGCCATTTACAAAGTGACGGGCCAGCTCCATGTCACTGTCTTCTGTTTGTCCTTCTACCCGATTGAGGTAATAAGCGTTTTGGCTAAGATCACTACGAGGGCGTCTCGACGTGGGAAATGCTTCCTCTACAATACATGACATCCGACTTTGTGATGAGAGAAATGAAAACGCCTCGCGAAGATCGACACTTGGCAGATAGCAGCCCGCTGGGGTAAATAGAACTATTAGCGAGGCGACAACAACTCTGGGCCATGGCGAACAAAAGGACCAGGGTGATGATAAACTACAACAATTTCGACGTCGGTTGGCATGGGTCCACAATGGCTTCGATCGCGCAGAAGGCTACTTTAGAGAGAGAGAGAGAGAGACGGGATGAGATAGTGTTTTGTTGTTTGTGAATGAATATTGCACTAGACATAGTTCGACGCTACTAGCGAGAAAACACTTGAAAGCGATCTATTCCTTATACGGATTTCTAAGGGTATCCCATCGATAGCACTGGAGAGGAACAAGAACTGCGAGAGACGGCACGAAGAGAAATTTATTTTTCTAATCTCATCAATATGGCGATGCGTGCATATGCCATGTTTGCCGCTTTACAAAATCGCCGACAAAATCCGCTTTAGCGAAACACTTTATGGCATCGATAAAGGGTAGCCTGTGTTCAGAGCCCTCGGAACTGTTTGTCTCGAACACGATCCGTTCTGAGTCGCTATTCTGTTCGACTGGTATCTCGCATTAGGTGTCAGAAAGTTGGCGGATAGCAACAGCCCAAAGTCGTTATCAGACCGAATATGTTGTATGTTCCGTCTAGTAGTTCCGAACATAAACACGTGGATCCAAAGTAACCCGGCTCTAATTAGTTGTTCATTTCTGAACCGCTTAATGATGTGGCTCGAACAAGCTTAGTCACTTTCCTCAAGTTACTTTGGTAAGCATAAAGGGCCAATTGCAGTAGAATCGTATTTACTTATTCATTTGTAGACGACACTGTTCCCAACGAAAATATATAATGGACAAAAAGGGTGGTAAGTACCCCATTCTAAAAGTGTACTAACTCTCTGATCAACTTGAGTGTAATGAGTAAAAATGGATTCAAATGAGCGACAAGAAAACTTGGTAACTTAAATCCTTCCAATGAAATATCGCCTTAAGGCTGAGCGAACAGGAATTCTGAGGAAAACGTACACAAGTATTTATGTTGCAGTTCCGATTTGAATATGTCTTCGGAGGCTCATACAATCGTGAACTATATGCATCTTATATTGTATGTCTAGCGTGGCGTAGGAATCAGGAGACTTCGTTATACATTTCTCTATATGTCCCCTCTGCACGCAGAATTCTCTGTTGTCTGTAGATTTTGAGAGAATACATTATGTCATTAACGGAGCAACCTAACTAATGGGCATTTCCGGTTACTAAATCCAAAGAATAGTGTCGTGCCTCTATGCTCCTATGAATAGTGCTTACCTCCCAGAGTCGTCCCTGTAAAGGAAGAGTTACGATGCCATAGACATACGTCTCTTGTCGAGCCCGGTCGCTTGGTGCACTCGTGTGTGCGCCTGGCAATCGGAAGAGACACGGAGGTGCACGGGTTCGATCCCCACCGTTGCACATTTGCATTTCGAAGGGGTCCATCTTACGAAGCAATGCTAAAGGCAGTACCGTCGACGTTGAATGTTGGCTGAGAGTCAGCCCGAAAACCTTTTAGGCATACGTCTCTAAGCGTCTAAGTACTAATATGACTAATATGTAGATACGCAACAAACAACGGCTATCCGTATGCTGCATAGCTTTCATGTTACAAGTCTGCACATATAGTAAAGGAGAAAACTCACAAAGTTGAGAAAGCAGGCTCCAATGTAAAATGATACCGAAAAAATTCGCCTATCCAATGAGGCGCTATTCTAATTGCGCCTTTTTTTAGACATGCACTCTTCTTAGGAACGTAAAGGCACGACACTGTCCTAAGGATTTACTAACCAGAAAAACCCATATTTTTAGGTTGTCCATTAGACATGGCCAAGATTCTTGATTCTTACCTCATGCTAGACATAGAATATTATATACATATAGTTCTATTTTGTATGAGGCCCAGGGGACACATACAAATCGAAACTATACTATAAATACAGTTACCCCGCTCCCCACCTAGTTTCTTCCTGCAGTTACGGACCATGCGCAGACTTCTAGTTTGACCGAAAACCTTTACGTGTAATCAGTACCAATAACCTCTATAAAAAATAAAAAAAAAGTACACGAAATAGACATATGGAACATCGTATAATATATGACGTCTTCCAAGTCTACCGGTGAGCAGGACAGATCAATGGATTTGATCTGTCTAGCGAGGCTCGCTCTATACATAGATTATTTCGAATTCCAGCCTCACCAAATGCTGTGCTCAGCGCCACGGCCAGCGATGGGCTAACGCGGACCGTCAAACGAGTCTCCAGAAGGCCAGAAGGATGCAAAGCATGACGTACAGCCTAGATAACTAGGAGCGGCCTTATTATATTGGGGGCGGCTATTTTCTGCTTCGACAAAACCTGACACATGCTAAGCAGACGGCTTCTTCAGTGACGTCTGTTGGCCGGTGCAACCGCGTCATTTGACGGATGATTCGATTTCTAGACGGACCGACGTTCGAGTAGACCCAAGTTCGAAGTTCGTCGTACGAATAGGTTCGTCCGTATTCTGTCCACCGGTTTGTCGCTCGTCAAAGGAAACTACTTAGCCTTGATGTCCTTGGCCGTCCCCCTCGAACGCCCGAACGCCCCCATCACCGCCCAGGCCTGGACGCACATCTATTGCGTTTTTCTATTTGTTACTCCCCTGTTCGCTATCCCGATCAAACCCCGTGGGCCGAGGGTCCGGTCGCGCACCGCACCCACAGTGCTGCTGTTGGTGCTTCTACTACCACTGCTGCCTCGTCTTCTGTTATATGACTGTGGAGTTGTGAATTATAGATAGAACACACCCGCACAGAAGAGGAATAGGGCTCTGTCCGACGAAACGGCTAGAGCGGGATGGCCTAGCAGGACAGAGCAAAGTTTGGGAGGGTCGGTCATCCAGCCTGACCCGACAGTGGGTGTCTGTACCGGACTGTTTTCCTTTCAGTGCCCTCATTCGCTAGCCCGTACTCATGTGGCGGTGGTTGTGTCTATGTGTGGGTATATGCTCTTGCGTATGATACAGAGCGAGAAATAGAGGAAGAAAGAGAGAGAGAGAAAGAATAAGAGCGGCATGGGCCGCTAGATAAGACCCACTGTGAGGAATAACTGAAGTAAACAGGCTGAATCCCCTGCACCCCCCAGTGTCGGCCGCAGGACAGAAGGGGGGGGGGGGGGCGTATAGGGAGCGAGCAAAGGACAACTCTGCAACCGGGGACCCGGGCTTGTTTCGGTTCATTCGGCCGAGCGCAGAGGACTGTGATGTGGATGCCATTCTGGCAAGCCGGGTCTTAGCCAACTGCGTGAACTGGCTCCTCTCGGCACAGAAGCAACAGTAGAAGCACCGAGTGGAGACACACGAAACCCGCTGCAGTGGAGAGGGCTGGGCGCGGTGGCCGTTGAACGACGGAGGAGGTCCAACCAGTGCGGAAAAGACGCACAAAGCCGTCAGGGATGTTACCTGTACAGTAGCGTAAGGCCCATAATAATAGCAGCGAATAGCAGCTAAGCTGACTAGAGACTATATCATTTCGAGAAGCGTAATCGGGTCAGGAGTTCAAACTAGTAATCAGTGGCATATACTGATTCAGAGAAACGCCATGAGAAATTAGGTGAGGAAATATGCAGGGACATTCAACAATTTTCCATATGCATCGTTGTTGAGTATTGTCAAAACATCTGCTCTCGATATCAGGACAGGCGGAATGCTCCCGTTTGTTAAAAAGCTGCTGCGAAACTGCAGTTGTACAGGAAACTGGCATATTAAACAATATAAGAATAAGTATGTCGCTGATACCCGTTTTTGAATTTGGTGTTTGAGACGCTTCAGGGAAGCCTTATGCGAGTGGCTTGGGCTTGTCTCGTTAACACAAAACGGGTTCGTGATCGTATAGTATCTTTGGAGAACATGCGTGACTGGCGTCTTACCTGAGGGGAGTCAGGCTACAGCGACTACCTAACGGTACACGACAGTCACAACGCGGTGCGACAGGTTTGCTGTCTGGGCAACGAATGACGCCCCTGTTAGCGACCCATCCGCTGTTGATTTATTCAAATCGAGACGCTCGTTGTGTGCGCCCGTTCTGCGCTTCGACTACCACGGCACTGGGCCGACTGTGTTCGATTGTTATTATTATATTTACATTTGGAAGATTCGCTGCTCACCAGTATTGGCTATAACAAACATCTTAAAACGAATCATATCACGTACTATTTACACTGTTAGCATAATTAAAACAACGTAATTTGCAATAGTCAGGGTCGGGTTATCTCACGGCCGTCATATGCGTTCGTTGAAATGTAAAGTAAAAGTACATGTAAAAGTAAACCATGTAGGACGAGTTGGGTCGTAAGAGATGATTAAGAAATTCGAATGTTCGATAGGGACCGATGCCTAACGGATGTTCCCGATCAACCAATAGAATCAGATAAATTAGGATCACTGCGCTGTTAAGTTTATGGATTTCAGTAAGGACAACATAAAGCTTGCGATACGCACGTACTTGGCTTCCGAGTGGCCTCGTGACAGCTGAAGCCGAACGATACAACCGTCGACAGCGGCTAGAGACACAGTTTGTACAGGTTGTAGCAGGTCAATGGCAATCATTACCTATATTCGATCCCGTGGTATTATAATGTTTTAGGGTTGCATTATTTAACGAAAGTAAGCCGCAGTTCGTCATATAGTAGCATTTTATTCAGGTGGGAAAAACAATCTGGGACCAAGTCCCGGTGTTGGAGCGAGGTGTGGATTTTTCCTGCCGACCGTTCTCGTCGTAATGCCACGACACACCGAGAGTGCACTCAGAAACTTCCGATGGGAAAACGTTGCCGCCAGCCAGCCAGCCAGCCGAGACGAACATCCGCCCGACTACGGTACAGTGGCACGATGGATGCATGAGGGTGCGGAAAAACAGAAAGCATTTTCTCTAACCTTTTATGGAAGGTAAAGGTAAAGGTTTAATGGTTTATTGAAGGATCTGCAATCTTTACAATGCTTAAGCTCTCTTTTATGTCACCCGGCAGGGCTCGAACCTGCGACCTCTGGCTTCCGATAGCCAGAGACTTAGCCGTCCAAGCCACCTAAGCGCTGACGGTGTATTTAAGTTATATGGAATCACGTCTCTGTGACGTTCATAGCTAATTCGATAACTTTCACTACTTCGAACGGATCATATAAGACAAAGAATGCCACTCGAAATGATACCAAAATTTCATATGTCCATTTTGTGTTGTCTGTCCCCAGGCTTCAAAAACGAACACGCTCCAAGATCAAACGTAGGCGAATCTCGTTAACTTGACGATTCTGCAACTAATTCACGTACCATTATAATTGCTTGTCCCGAATGACATTAGGGCATGATTAATCTGTACATCGCGCGTGACATATGTTTGTGAATATTTAGCCAACTTGTATTGAACGAACCATCGTGTCAATTCCTAGGGCCAATAACATATGATTTCGCTCTCTAACCTCACCTCTCTCTCTCTGTCTCTCTCTCGTTAGCAGTGCATCCACCTGGTTTCGTTGTCCGTGCTGACCAGCATTCGCCGTCAAGCAAATGAATCACAACGTGCGCCTAAACAGGCGGTTGGACGCTGACTAAATACGGGATTAGCAATGAACAAATGGGGCAATTCGCCCTATCGCTGACCTATACCGAAACGGCTATCTAGTGCTGCTAGCTCTAGCCCGCTAGTCTAGTCTGTACTATTATGGACTGGATTAGTAATTAGTATATATAATATGTATTCATATTTGTGTCCACTAATGTGTTCTCGCAAATACATAGAGCGATTCCTGATGTATGTCGGATTCAGCTCGACATGAAAACTAAGCGAATGCCAAAATCAGAATCATTGAAATTGAATGAATAAGGGTGGTGAGATGTGTACAAGCCCAGCCACGAGCACCACACTCAAAAAAGTAAACATGTCGATTCAACTTATTAGTCTCTGACGTGGATCTTTAAATGAACGTATGTCCATTCGTCAGGCGGCCTGTGTGGTGATTACCACCATGTCGACTGAACGCTACCGTGGTTATATCATTCGTAACGCCACCTAGCGGTACCGTCGACGTTAAATGTTGGCTGAGGGTTAGCCTGAAAAAGTTTGGTTTTTTAACGCCACCTAGGGCATACGCTCGAAAATGGCCAGCAACGACCCTGTCTTATACCAGACGGCGCAGTATCTATAGCTGTCCAATAGGAATCAGAAGATAATTGAATTTCAGGCGAAAGATAGAGAGAGAGAGAGAGAGAGAGAGACCCAATAAGGAAACTTTGATTCAAGTATAATTCACACAGTACCGTACCACTGGATATGCGCTGCCCCCTACAGAGGCAAAAACCGACCAATATATCAGCAGAACGGGCAAGTACAATAATGATTTCCTATTGTCTACGCCCTCTGCCTTCAGACTCGAAATGTCGGACATAATCAGTCATATTAGTGCTTCTGCGACACCGCGTTCCCTCCCACTCGGCAGCCATCGGTATCGTCGGTACCATCCACCTGATTTCGCAGGCCGATCCCATGCATGACGATAATGGCATACCGCGAAGCGAGCACTCGGAGAAGCACTTCTTATAAAAGTCTACCGTTTCGAGCCCGACCGAGAGCGGGGAGAAAGCAGCCTAGGGAATTTATTGCATGGCAAGAAAGTATAAACAGCACCAAACGACCACCACCACCACCACCAGCACTACTCGAGAACGAAGACTTGAGCTCAGAGTCCTGGCTGGTCCTGAGCCGGCTTCGTTCGACAGGAGCATTCCCCCTTTTCGGAACAGCTCGCCCGCGGGTCGGAACAGCTTAATAAATTTCAAATCTCTTCTCACCGCCTGGCGGGGCCGTCACCCCCATGGGATTGTTCGAAATTTAGAGTCTGGCCGCGTACGTCATACAGGCATATGTACCACATATGTACAAGGTGATGACGATGGGGATGTATATAGTGGTCGCTATTTCCTCGAGCTCGGAGCGTCGAGCACCGAAGACCTCGCTCGGCACGGGCTGGCGCAGATCCGATAGATGAACTCAAATTGCAGCTCAACAACGCGATGTCTACCGCTATAACAAGCGTGCATGAGTGGAATAGATCCAAAACGAAGTTCGTTACAGGTTAAAGCCCTGGCACAATTGCGGCTCAAATGACAATTGACTTGTTGACGATTTTTAATATTGGCCAATAATTGACAATTATACAGTGGTTACTCGGAGCCACGGTACCGTCTACAATTCCGATTTAGATTGAGACGGGAAGCAGAACAAGATAGACATATCATTAGGCCATGGGAAACCTGAAATAAACATGCAGAAACATCGAGCTAATATCAAATTATAGTCGAAATATGAGTCATAGTTCGAAAGCACTCACGCCGTTAGTAATGTCTATTTGAAATGCTATGTATTCATTATAGCTACAGAAGCGAATACGTCAATTTATCTAGTTAGTATCTAGTCAATTTATCTAGTTAGGTTTAACCTTGCCAAACCTCGCAGTACATGCCGATCAGATGGAACAGTCGATCGCAAGAAAGCGGACATTTGGTGTCAACGGATGCTTCAGTGCTAATTCGTACGGCTAGATGTACTGCACTAGTGATAATTGACGAACAGGGTTTTCAAAGAAGTGATCTCCTTCTGAGGAACGCGCTGAAACACGCATTCATCTCCTCGTAACAGCTGCGACATATCTCCGTGGACGATCGAAATACTCATATTTTTTATGAGAATAGTCGACTAGCACGCTCGCGTTTGTCATTATTATTATTATTCCAACTAACCTCAACCTACCTAATCATGATAATGCTAATTAACACATAATTATATGTGCCACCTATATGTACGAAAAGTATTGTATGTGATGTCCCTTTGATTATTAAGCGTCAGTCAAATACAATTTGATATAACTTGACGGCACCACCGCCAGACTGTCCATCCGTTTCAAAGAAGTCGATCGAAGTTTGACAGCACGGGAGCAGCTCATCGAAAGGTTTCTCATATAGAAAATCTTTACTTTTTGCCGCCTCGGCTATATGTTCTCTCGGTCATACTTCCGCACGCTTCCAATCTCTCTCGAAGCCCATATCGCGCAAACAAACTTTCTAGGATAACACAAACAAAACAGAGTTCGTGGCAGAAATATACCTCGAACGCCTGGCTCAGTTCTATAAGGTCGTTTATCGCAGAACTCGAACACCTGCAAATACGCACGTCGAATCGGAACTGCTACATCACTATTATCATATGCGGCATATACATATTTATCAGATACCTCTAGAATATCGACACTAGAACAGTCGGCACTATGGATAATTGTTAGTAGACCTACAAATAGGCAATTGTTATGAAAGCACATTCACTACAGATTTCGTGTTACAACGTGCTCGGCTGTACACCGGCTCTCGGGCCCACATCATCGCCCGATGAAATGCACGATTTCAGTCAAATCTATCTAAATCTGAATGATAACCAAGTAAAAAATAACAGCAAACGATCCGCTCAAGCCAGCTGCTTTGTGTCCAACACAAAAGCCTCGCGTAATCTCTGTTCCTCAAGGAACTCTAGTGAAACCATAGTTCCTGTCGCTCATTCGAACGATCGGTGTGTTTGGGTCGTTCTCTCAGATTGTCCCGGCAATGTTGGCGTTTTGAAATTATCCGCACGCGTGCGTCGTTGATCTGCAGCTGACTGTGGCGAGCAAAATTCCCGGGGAAGTTCAACCCGCAGCAGCGAACGCTTTGAGCGCAGCGAACGTCCCACTGAAGACGGCGAATTGGGTGGAGTGATTGGCCCGAGCTGAAAACTGGATCCTTCCTCGCATGCTTTCGTTATCAGATATATAGGTGCACAGACTCCGCCGGGAATATGATGAGCACATGGCTAAATACATATTAGGCACTCGCAAGGTACGCTCGCTCGGTTGTCGCCATTTCAGCAGCGGCAACAGCAACAACGGCGGCCGCGGCAGTAGCAGCTATGTAGATAATTGTACATACATAAGCGTTACATGCTAATAACCGCTGGATGTCGACATCCGATTCTCTCTTGAGGATCCGCACAAGAGCCACGTTTATCGTTTTAAATACACAAATATGCTACCTTGTCTAGTTGTTGCCATGAGTTGCCACGTGTCACAGATGTGTGGCCACCGGAGGCGTAATGAGATCAATGTGAGGAGGTGCAACGCTTCAGAGGCAACGAGGAGGACTCATTCCCTTCATCTTGCCAATCTGTATAAGACACGTATAGCGTTTGGTTTGGACGAATCTCCAGTGCGGGTTCGGGAACCGTATGAATCCACTGAAGATCATTTCACCCAGCGTCTTCTTCCACCATGGGATGCACGCCACTCACTTGCAACGCACAAAACAAATAGTTATTCGATTAGGCGCTAACGCACCGTCGGCTGCCGTGTGTCGATCAGCTGGCCGATGTAAGCGATTCGTACGTCGCGTACAAATCGCTCAGATCGCCCAGCAACACATAGTCCAGACGGCTAAATGATATTCCTGCGCCGGTTCCACGCAAACGTGCCATGCAAACATAAAAACAATAATCTGCTTATGCAAGTCTGCCTAGCCGTCCTAGGTAAACAGATGAATCGACACACGGACACATCACTTTTTTGCTACACTCCCTTCGAATGCAGAATGCTGTAGTTGTCTCTCTGGTTACCTCCATGCGGGTGGCATGATGCAAATAATGAAGGCGCCACAAAGCACAGAGACAAGCGTGAAGGACGCAACATGATTATGAAGTGGTTCGCCACCGCCGTAACAGATTGAGGATCATTTGCTATATCAGAGTAGACTTCGCTGCCAGCCCCAACGCCGGGCACGAACGCCGTGTTAAGGTCACCGTGCCGGCAGCCCTTGATGGAGTGTGACACGCCACATTCTATTTACGCGTGCTAAGGTTAGATGACTGGGGTCTTGCCTTGTGCGCCATGGTTGCCGGCACGTATTCGCCAAGTTGGAACTTCTGCAGAGCGGCAATATTTGTGATGAGACAGTTGCTCGCTTTGTGGCATCAATGTTGCTCTCGGGTTTGTCACGCGCGATAACGACAATGCATGTTATCATCATCACTGGGCATTGCCTTCTTCGGTGTATTTCGACGGAAACCCAGCGATAAGACGATCAATAAAGCAGGACGCTGTTGTAATTTGTGGGCGGGCGGGGTTTAGCATTGCGCATATAATATATTATATCAACAGGAAGCTCCACAGGATTATTATTCGTATTGCTAAAGCGTGTAGTGTTTTTGCCGTATTCGCGTTTATGCCCACGAAGAATCTCGCTGATGGATAAACGTCGAATTACAACTATGATTACTAGCCGTTCCAGAACATTATGCTGTGTATATTTCGATGAACAGAAACTGAAATAAATACAAATTGTGAGACTGGATAGAGATTGAAGAGAACGTCGCCTTCGAAGCTTCTGTAAGCAATTGCCATTCGTACACTTGACATTATAGGGTGTCGTGATATCACCCGCTGCTACACGCGTCCACGACAGAGAGAGAGATGTGGACACGAACAAAATGGCCCTGTTGCGCTTCCGCGACTCTACCTGATTTTAATTACTTCGTGTGACGAAAGCCGTAGGCCACAGTGAACGTCCATAGTTGGCGAGAGGCAATCAAATTAACAAAGACAGTACGGCAGTAATTATCGTTAATATAACCGTCATAGGCAAAATTGAAAGGCGAGAGCGACGGACGGCCCCGCGCTTTGACGTTGCACCACGAGCGTGTTCGTTGTTTCTGGAAGCTTTCAAATTTCACACAGCGAATGCTCGAAGTCCGCGTTTGAACTGCTACATTTGAAGACCTCCAGCGCAATGAGCCTTTTGGGTTGCCACCGTCGAAGCACGGCGGAGTCATCCCCATTTTAGCATTTTTTTTCTTTAGTGAAAACGACTTAAAAAAAACACCAGTGAATTCCACATAGCTCGGTTGGAAAACACGGGGCTAAACTCACAATGGTGTGAATCGAATCGCGTTTGTTCGGAGCTGTTTTTTTGGTGACTTTTGATGAGAAACTTGATTTTCAGCAGGTGTTCCTTTCAGTGTGTGATGCACGAAAGCGTCCTGATTAATTGCCGCTTATGCGGGACAGCTTGCGCATTGAAGTTGAGCATTTGAAAATGTTTTTTAGGAGATGTTAGTCACGGCGAGAAGCTCTTTGAAAGCCGCTTGCAATGAACTTTCTAACGCATCTTTATTCATCTATATATATATATATATATATGTGTTGTGCTCCATGCTCCAACATATATGAGTATGTATCGAATCCGTTAGTCACTCTGTGCGGACACATCGAATCGTTGGATAGGTTTTGGTAACTCGTGTAGTATCTGACGGCAACTTTTTGGCAACGTGTGCTCGATCCATGCCGACCAGACGATGTTTCCTATAAAAACTTCCTTTGGTGAAGACGCCCCATGTGGTATGGTAACAGTGACACGCAACCGTAACAGTGTGCAAAGCGTATCGACTCCCAAGCATAAAACAACGAAGCCACCATGGCAGTGGCGGGGGCCATAACAAGTCCAACACGTCTGGGTGTTTGTGGCACGGAACAGTAACCACGTGTTAAAGGAGTATTAACTCTCATGCACTAACAAAACAACAACACCCGCATAGAAATCGATGAAGGCCAAACGACTGGTGAATGAAATGTCGGCATACAGAATTAATTCAAAACCGGTATCAGGTATTGAAGCAAGCCCACAGATCCCGTGAGTTCCCTCCTGGACAAACCCTATGGATCTGCCGAAGATCCGGAGGGAGTCAATTTAAGGGAGATGAGATTGACGATGAGATTGGGTATACTGAATAGCCTTATTGTGACGCGTGGACATATTATCGTGGACACGGACGCGCTTTTGTTGCCTGTTTCTTAGAATAGCATGATTAAATAACAAGTTATATATGCGCGGACTCAAGAAAATGGACAGAGCAGTCCAAGGCGTATCCACAAATGATTCCGCGAAATCCATTCCTCCTGTTGAATACGCCGAATACACCCTGTCGAAACTCGTTCCGAGCTCAAGCAGATCGTTTTACAACGTTCCAACGGTTCAGAGAGTGGCAAAATATCCCTCGTTGTTATGTGATATGTATATCAGGATTCTAGTAAAACAAGACTGAACAATTACCTTTGCTGACATTAAAAAATAGTCGGCATCCTCGAGAAAAACGCTGTCCGCTGTCTTCAGAGTAAGGTTCTCACGATGTCAATATATCCAAACGTTCAACCCAACTATCCAGATACACATTATAGGTGCCCCCGGCCAAAGTGCCGCTTTACATTACAGTCTATTACCCTCTACCGTTGTTCAAACCTTGGGGCTTCGGTAGCTGTGCCGCGTACCCGAACTCTCACACACACACTTAAATAGCTAGCTATCTCCGTTCGATTTGAGTATGTCATATTGGAAGGCTTTGAACGAAAACAGTTATACCTCTCTGTTGAGGTCCTCCAAAGTTACTTACATACCCTATATATATATATATATATACCATATATTATACACATGAATAACACGTCATTCTGTTAATGTTATATTGATATATAATAGTGATCTATATAATATATAAAGAAAGAGCACACAGCTATGAATGCCACGAGTCGCTATCTCGGATCTCGTAGGCTTTCTTTCGTTTCCTCTTCTATTTCTCAATCCGCTCAGCTCTGCTCGCAGATCGGGGGCAAATATTTCGTATAGTACGACCCCCTGCAAGCGCTCGCTGGTTGCTACCTACAGCCAGTGAGTTCCAATCGATGATAGGTCATTTGAAACGGCGATGTCGTCGCCAGCCTCCTCTTCATTTGAAAGATGAGATTTTCCAGCCGGACGATTTCTTTGACGAATCGAAGGTCAACAAGCTCCCATTAGCGTGTTAGCATAACATATTGGTACTGGTCGTGACATCCTTTGAGAAGAAGAAACGCCACCGGAGCTGTCCTCGTCGTTCTGCCGATGCTGCCGTTTTGCCATAGCGAATTCATACTTGGGAATATGCGTGCGTACCATAATAGAATATAGATAATATTGAAATCGGACGTACACGTTGCCAGCTTCCGTTCAGTGTCAATGGGTGTTAGGGCGGATATTTCACCTTGACGCGTCATTTTTATCTGGCTTTTTTTTCCACGGAAAAGCTGCTTCTCGAATAGCGTAGCTTGTTTACTTTGTAGACGACTAACGGCACGGCATGGCCTGACGCATCTGGCAAAAAAAAATCGCTCGCACGGCAACAACCCCGAAAAAAAAAACGTGGGAATACACCAACGAAGATTCGAACGAGACATCAAGTGATGTGCACTGTGGACCAGCGAACTAGTTCGAGGCTAATCCGACGAGGTAAATATAATATGATATGAATAGATAGATATCGACGATGTGTATCTTCCTAGCAACGTTTGTCGAACACGAGGGTGGCACGAAATTATATTAGCGAGGTCGTACGAAGTGGAACTGCTGAAACTAAAGACGCTGAAACCGATCCGAGCTGCGAAGTGGGCCCACCAACTTTTGGCAGCAATTATCTATAAGTGCAATATTTATATATATATATATATCCGTGATGCTTAATGATCATTGAACTACATTAGTAAGTATTGAGTCCAGCAGATATCTATATACATATATATATATATATATAGTGGATTGGCAAAGCTTGAAGTCGAGTTAATACACCAGTCAGTATATTACCCGCCACAGTATTTATCTGCTTATCTCTTGACCTATGTCGATGACATATGATAATACCATATTGTTCCTGTCACGCACAGAGGCATATACTCATCGTACTGTATGTACTCAAATAAATAAACGAACAGCCAAGCCCCAGCAGCGCATAATATAATAGTATTCGGCTAAGTTCATAATCATTCGTTGGAATAATGTCCCGAGGGTAGTATCGACCTTAGGAAACTTCATCCCACTCATTATGATGCCTTGTGTAGCTTGTACAGGGTTGTGTACAGTTTAGGTAACTACGAAGTCTGATTTGACTGTGGAAAATGCCGCAAGCGTTTTATGAAATACAGATGCATTCTGTTCAGCTCTCTGCTCTGCTACGCCTCGCTCAACGGCGCCCTCCGGAATCCCCGAGTCATCTATGCAGAAAGCATTGAGATGTAGTGAAATTCCCGAAACGTGCATATCTTCATATAATTTGAGGGATAATGTAATAGTTTCCCACCGACGAATTCCCTAATCTCACTTGTTCACTTGTCCAGTTTGCTCGCTTGGAAGCTCCTGGGCGCTGTTATATCTTAAACACTTGGTCGACGCTGGTTGCGTCTAAGCGCAGCATCGGTATATGTTTGGAATATAGGTATTAACCACTCGTCAAACTTAGGTCGAGAAAAACACACACTACTGCAGGTTGCGGTCGATCCACGGCAGGAGTTAGTATAGCTGTTATTTTAGATTTACTCGATTATAGCTACACACTTCTGCCTCTTACCTAATAAAGTGAGCACGTTCACGTTTAAAGAATCGTTTTGTAAATCAATTGAATTAAAGAGCACTACTAAACTCAAGTGGCAACGCTGGACAAGGGGAACACTTGAACTCTGGATGCATCTCGCGATTCAGCTGTGTCTGTCCAGTGCTTTCGATAGTTCTCAACATACCCCCCCCCCCCGTACACATCGGAACCGGACACGTAGACTAACAGTAATACTAATAGCGATATATTGCGATTATGCCAAATTTGATCGCTCCGGAAAACGTATTCGGCCAGAGGCCGAATCCAAAGCAGCCGGACAGCGGCTGAAAGGCATTCAGCAAGGCGAGATTTGTGATTAAGGACGAGAGGAGAAGATACAGATCACGCGAGTAAATCGCTTTAACAATTCCGAGTTACCTTGAGATCGACACTATGCATATGTCACCTAGTGAGTCAGATCGATAGAGCAGTGAGTGAGTGTTGACTAACTGACGCGGCTAATAACTGCGATCATTGTGAGTCGAGAGAGAATGCCTTCGACTCGTCGCAGAGATCATGCGTAATTTGGCTGCTGCGCTGTGGTGCCAGGGCACAAATGATAATGCACCCTCGATACCACCAGCTAATAATATACGCACGTATGTAATTACGCCAGTAATTACGTTCGAGTAGCAAAGAAGCACGATCATCGACTTCAAGCCGAAGTTTATCATCGTTTCGGCCTTGTGGCCCGTCGATGTTCGATGGATGGCAGATCATCTCACGGGCGTCAGCGATTATGGAAAGAAAAGCTGACGGGATCAAAGCGCTCAAGCGACACTTCAGCGGCACAGCGTTCGCGTGTCATTTTCTATCAGATTCAGGTGAGCACCATTTCCGCCGCCACTCGGACAGACGAAGTCGCCGCCTCAACAGTGAGATGCAAGGCTCTTTTGCCGCAATGATTAGGACACACTCGCTAATGATGAATTTCACTGTCCAGTTCCACCGGTCCGCTCGGCTAACGGACGTGCTAGGCTGGGATCCACCTGTCCTAGCCACAGCTATGATATACATAACCTTTACAAGGGGAAGGACATCGTTTCGAAATGACAAACCTTTATGGATGATGACCTTCCCTCACATCGAATTGTCTCGTCGAAAGACTCACAGCACGTGGTTCGATTGTGCCACTGCGAAAGGCATCACAAGTGAACGGGATCGCGTATCTATCGATCTATTGTATTGATTTTTCCACTGATGTTTACCTTACGAAGGTTGCCCGCTGCGCTGTTAACCCGCCGCCCACGTGACGAGCTCGGACAAATGAGTCGTAGAGGAAGCCGCAGCTGTTTTTAGCGGGTCTCTCGAGATCAGTGCACTCATAATTACAAAGAAACGGCACGCGTGCGTGCTTCACGAAGCGCCGCGCGCTATCCGAAAGAATATTTGCCATTCTGGGTAGCGTTTGCAAGAGCACCACCCAAAGCAATGACCCTTTACTGATCGGCAGGCCCCGGCACGTCGGGGAGCGTTGACCATTTGAGCGGCCGAGAAACGCGGGCCTATACTCGTCGGATCCAGCATTCGCGAATTAATTATTCGTCGCCATAACAATTGCCCGTAAACGTACGGGCACACTTACACAAGATGCGAAATAGCTCTCGTAGGAGATAAGCAGCAAGCAACTAATCGCAGATGGGATTGCTATCAGAGCACCATTGCCGCATCAGTCATATGGCAGTTACTGAAATTAACAGAATTGCAAGTAGGCAGATCTATAATTGGCTGTTGCATGTGAAATATCTGTAGTTCGTAACTCTGTTTTGTTTTTTGTTGTAAGTGGAGGAAATTTTCTTCAGACGCACAAGTACCACTAGGAAAATGTCCAATCTCTACTGAACGTGGGCCGATAGAGTGCAGGGTTGACGTGGAGAGATGTCAAAACGCCTCCGCCTACTAAAACCATCTTCTCTTGAGAGTCTATCTCTATCCCGGATTCGGCACGCTAGGAATTACTTCGATATCCGGGGAGATGTGTAACTGACCTTGTTGTCCTCGTTCGCTATGCTCCTGCTATATATATATATATATATATAATATATATGCATGAACACGTCTCCAAATTCAACATGTATTAACCTCCTGAATGATTCTCAGACACAACAGGTATCACCGTTAGAGTAGTATAATCGCTTTCTCTCTTCCTCCGCGAAATGGCTCTGGTATTGTGACAACGGCAGATTGGCTCCCTTCGGGAAACATACTCCAGGTGTTGTTGGCTATCGACCCACGTGCCGGCGAGACGAGAGCGAGCCTACACACGGATGCCCTCCATCGATGGCAGGTGCTCAGAAGTGGAAGCAATCAGAGCCGGCAAAAAAGGATGCGTTCGAAGTCGGCACTCATCAGGACACGTGAATGACCCGTAATGATTAGCGTAACTCGAGAAAAAAACACAAACATTTACGTCCAGAAGCGCGAATCCTAATGATTAGTGCTCCGGAATGCCGCGCAAGGAACAACGAACGGACAATTAGCTGACATTAATAGTGCCTTGAAGGCTTGATAGTGAGTCGAGCCCCGAATGTGTTTGTGGCATTATTAACGAGATTATCAATAACTCACAACACAAGAACGTGGTGGCTAGAAATAGGCACTCTTCGAGTACGGGGTTAAATGGAGCTGCTTCAAAAGATCAGATCGAACTATCTCAAGGTTCGTTTGCACCGTAGTGAAATAACTTGAACAACGGCAAATCACGAGCTGTCACGAGCGCAACGAGCGTTGTACCGCAAACCACACTCGTGCTACGGATATTGTTCGAAATGAATCGATACTATTATACGAACGAGAGGGTTTCTTATGGTGTCTAAAGCCCACGGGTGTGGCGGAGTTATTAAGTATAGGTAAGAGGTTTAGTTAGATACAATACATGGGCGTTACTACTTCAATACATCGGGCATTACTACTTCAATACATGGCCATGAAGTAGTAATGCCCGAAGGTGGTCCCGAGGCCTGAGTCGTATCGCATTGGCATCAACTTTGAAGAGTGCGCAGAGTTCTTTGACGCGCTGCAATCTCCTCGGTACGGCCACGTCTTCGGGTAAGTCGTCCTGCAACGTCGTACGAATGAATCAGCGTTTGATATTTCTAATGAAGGTTTGCTTAATAAATTACGTATCACTTCATTTTATCTCTTGTCATACGAGTTCGACAGCTGGGGCTTCCGCGGATACAGGGTCATTTTCACGGCGCAACGTTATCTTAAAGCCGCGACTCTGTCTGTTAGACTGTCCACAAACGTTGATCTTATCAAGCAAAGGTGATCATTCGCAATAAATAAATACGGGTTGTGCCTTGCTAAAACGAACTTCTTTTTCAACGGAGGCTAACTACGATAAACGTCATACACAACTCTTGGAGATGCCGAATCACATAGCTACTACGTGTTGACGCTGTTAAGCTGTCACGTATTTACGTTGTGGTCGTCATTTAAATCGAACGGTGTTCACATTAATTGATTTTCAATGCTCGATAGCTGTGGCGCACCTTGAATTTAAGACGAAGTGAAGATTACTGGGGTATTCCTTTTGGGATTGTTGGAGGGCCACTTTCTTTGAAATGCATTATATTACTACACGCTGACTTCGAGTACAACTGTTGTAAGCGATTACTTCATAAAGCCAATCAATTCTACATAAGGGTTTTAGAAATTCACGCAAAGACGTGCTCTAACCATTATTTTCATTTTCGTCAATACAATACAAACTGCGGTTTATTGACGCAACTGCATCATACATTGTCAAGAACTATTGTACCTTTCGACAGCCAAACCAAAGCATATAAACATCTATATACATAGATGCTTTGGCGTTATATCAGTACCTTTGTGTCTGTTAGCGTTCAATGCATTCAGTTCATGCCAATGGAATAAGAACGCCTACTCGATCGTACGACACGCTTGGGTGTTCATAACCTGCGTGTACATAACCACCTCCAGGAACAGGATGGTGACAACGAACATTGTTTCCGCTCGGCATTTTTCTCCTTCCGCTGGCTAATATCCACGTATTGTTCGTTCACGTCGACTAGACGAGACTGTCCTCGCCTCAGTTGATCGTCCGTGTTGTGGACGATAGATACATTTCTGAAGAACCACTCCAGAACAGCCTATTTTGGTAATTTTTCATATAATGAAAATATATTTAACACAACCCTTTTTTTTCGAGGAAATCAAGGCGTTGTGTTTGAAAATGGCGAATAGAAACTCTCAAATTGGTACATTTCACGCATCTTCAACAGTTAGAAATGTGTGGGGCTTGTTACGTCGACAATTGTTAGCTCTGTTGTGATCTTTTGCGCTACATTACAGGAGCTATGGAAAAAGCAAAAATGGTGTTTTTCAACAAAAATATTCAACTACCCTCTTGGAAAGAGCATCAGGTTAGGCGTTTGGACGAATCTCTATCAACCTACATCCACAGAAATAGGAGTGACAAAAATTCAGCATACAGAAGATCTAAGCATTCATATATCGACTATGGATCTATGTACATATGCATTAAGGATTTATACTTGCAACACGTATGATATATTAGATATATAACTGGCGGCATAAAAACGATGATATATAGATGACGGAAGAGAGCGGGATTCATAGTACCACCTAATCTGAGTCGCCCCTGTGTCCAGCTTATTACGAAAGTATTTCGTTGTTTTACGGTCGATTCCGCGTAAGTACGCCGCGTAGAAACCAGGATAGGGGCCGGGCTGGGGTCCACTACTTTTCCCCCTTAATAGTTGGGCTTCCCGCTGGCTAACTCCACTAGGTCTCCGGCTGTCGGAGCGGATGGCGCAAGCGCTGATTGAGTTGACGACTTAGCACATCCAGTATTATAGGTTGTCAGGCGTAGGTATGCTGGTTAAGCACGCCCTTAGGCTAACGTCTTCGAAGGCTGGAGTCCTTCAGTTAGGTCGCAAACGATCCAAATCGGCGTAAAATACGGTGATAATAACCTACTTAGATAACGTTTTTCCAGATGACATAGCAGATATGTAGGTAGGGGTATTCGCAGTCGATACCCTGCAATAATCTATGTAGCAAGATTAGTATCCAATCCCCGAAGTTGAGCAGAAGTATCCAGAAGTGGAAGCACACAGTGGAAATGTTTTCCAGGAAAATTCTCAATTCCTTCAAAACACTGATCCATTGTTCGAGAATCTTTGTGCCATTTGAAACAGGTACTCGTTTGCTGATATATGACCTTGCTCCGTTAACTAAAAATGGTCTAAAACCGCTGTTCAGAGAGCGGAGAAAACCGACCTCCGTTTCATACGATGAAGGAATATTAATTTTAGTAATGCTTCTCAATGCTCGAACTACCAAAGGACCCACTTGTCATTTGTCCGATTCGTTATGTAGTACTCCCTTAGACAGCATGTTTGAAATATTGGGGATCGGATTGAATCGGACGATCCACAGGGGATGGCTCGTGATGTATGGTCACTCCTTTAACACGGTTCTCGGGCTCTACTAATTGCTTAGAGGGAACACACGCAACTTACGGCCGGGTTCTATGGTGACCGGCACCCAACTCATTTATTCATGGTTACTGGAATTGCGGTTAGCGCAGTTGAGTTGTCATTTACGCTTTGTGAGAACATTTCACAATATCGAATTCAGGCGATTATTCACATATGTACAAAATGAATGTTTTTGAGACAACGCCTCGATCTCTCGGTAAAGAGAGCGTGTCAGCTTTCAAGTCTAAGAAGCCGCAAGGCGACACCTGATGGTGTCGTATGTCTCCAGTATTTTTAGTCACGATTATTATTAACTGTATTATTACACAATTTAACTACGAGAATTTGACAGCATGTATTGCAAGGCCACAGGGCAGTGAAGCCAAATTGTTTGAGTTTAATGTAGATTTTAAAAGTATTATCCATTCCTCTTTGTTATGAGTTTACGTTTGTATAGCGGGCGTTACGTTTTGTCCGCAAGACATATTCAATTCCCGTAAACTTGAATACATAAATTAGTCGTTCGCCTGCGTTCAAATATTGAATAATGGGATGATCGACAAAAACTCATGATATGTGTGATGACATTGGTTACTAGCTAATGTTGAGAAGGAGACCCTTGTTTCGGATCGCGGCTTGCCAGAATATTCTTTTTGGCGTATTCAAATCGTGCCAGTACGAGATCTTCACTATTTCACGATTCGACACGCACACACCTGGCATTATCCTGACGCCCTGCCTCTGTTTAACCTGTGACATATGTGAATATATACTATATGTGATGCGTCTGATATGCCTAATGACTTAGCCATATTGAATATGCATGTAACCTAACTTCGAAAGGTCAAATAATACTGATTCACGAAGCACCGATGGCAGCCATTCGAGTGTTACACTCTCAAACGCCACATCAGATGTTTCGATGATCCTTTAAAAATGGTCCGTTTCGATGGCGTTTGAGCAGTAAATGGAAAATATGTGTCTTATATGCGCATCACGTATAGAATATATTCACATATGTAACAGGTTAAACAGAGGCAGGGCGTCAGAATAATGCCAGGTGTGTGTGTGTGTGTCGCCCCGGAAATTGTGAAGATCTCGTACTGGCCCGACTTGAGTACTCCAAGCAAATATTCTGGCTATTTTTTTTTGTCGGTTCGCGACGCTTCGAAATGCATACAAAAAAACACCAGCAGTCTTCCGTTTCATGTTCATAGCGTAATTAGACTTTGTCTATCGTCAGGGATCTCGACGAATCCCACTGAAATGACAACACAAATCCCAGTGTTCAGTAAATTTGCGACACTCTATTGTGTTACGTCCACGCGAGCGAAAATGAAAGCAACAGAGAACGACACCTGAGGGGATTTCACTTCGGAATTATGCATATGCAGATGGGTAAAGAAGCTGCAGAGTCTGCATGTATATACATAACCGAAGGCATTTATGATTCCGGCCTGTCCTCAAACCGTCAACGAAACAGCAAGTCATTGTCTACCGTCACGAGAGAGAGAGAGAGAAATGGAAGGATGTGTTTCCAGCTGATGCTTATTTATAATTTACATTTAACATTTACGAACTTGGTCAAAGACCCATAGTGTGAGGATTGGTATTTGCTCTGTAATAACATAGAATACAGGTATCTGCAGGTTCATATACAAAATGATGACGCATAACCATCGAGCCCATGAGCGCTCTGATTCAGCATGGCCGTGTTGGCCACAGAGGCTTATATATATATATATATATATATATATATATATATATATATATATATATATATATATATATATATATATATATATATTATTATAAATTGTTATACGAACATAAAGCAACATTTCGATGCGACGTCTAGAGACAAACACTATCCATCACTCTGTCGAGCGAATGGCGAAGAGATGTCAATTCAGTTAAACCTCGCTGCCGAGGTACCGCTTCTGACCAAGCCTAGCGAAAGCGATTCCATCTGATTCGGTGTATGTCAAGATGTCAAGGCACAGACATCAGATATAGCGGGGTGGGCGGGATACTTCTGCTGAGCTCAGCAGAGTAAAATTCGACCAGAAACGGAGTGCCTGTAAATCATCTCCTTCGCCACGCGACGATCCCCTTGACGGCGAAGCCGTCCCCGGCCTCTCTCGGCGTTCTTCAACGTCCCCCGCAAAGACACAAGCCATGCTCGTTAGCGTACTTCCACTGGCCGTGTTTATTTTCGTGACTTCGGTCTGCCGTAGTGTGCTAGCAAAAAATGCAAGCACAACCCGACACTCTCCCACGGCCAGAACGAACGACGATCGACCCGATGGAAAATGTGCTTACGCCGCCTGCGGCTATCTCCAACGTTGTGCAGGAGACGAAAGCCCGCCGGCCAAGTTGCCTATTGAAGGAACTAGCAAACGAGCGATTTGGCTAGGGAGCTTCCTTGCGAATGGCGGTGTCGCAATGTCACCAAGGCAAAAAGAGATCTTAGGCGTTGCTGCAACGTACATGCGGCGTTATTTGCATTTGGCTAGCCTAGTGGGTGAGGCACAATGTCTTACTTTTGTTCGTCCACGTGCTACAGTGTCGTCAGATGATTGGAGATGCCGAAGCGCAGTTGTCACTGGCAGTTGTAGAGTTGGCAAGAAAAAAATGGCACGTCGTCCGTCAAGCTGCAACTTGTAGCCGAACGAGCGTCGTGAAGGTGAATTGACAGCGGGCTGTTAAAGGCGGACTAGTTTGTTCGTAGATTCGCGTCTTACAGCAAATAACCTTCTCAGTTTAGAAACATTATCGAGAGTTTGATCTTCTATAATAGTATTTAGAAAGTGATGTATCCTGAGCAGGACATTCATATTTCGAGCCTCGTTCATCTGCGTCGGATTTGAATTTCTTGTTCAAACGCATCTTTAGTACAGTGAGCTCGAATCAGGTCGAATCCAAACACTCGTCCCAACTGCAATGAACGTTCCATAAATAAACATTGCGAGTGAAAACAGCAATCATAATTGTCGTTTTAGAAACGCACACGTTTCGTGATCAACGGTGGGGCGTCGATGAATACGTACTCAATTACGGAACAAGCAGCTATCGGGCAAGCAACAACTAAGTCTATTTTAAGTGTTCAGCTATGGTTTTAGTAACCAACTAAAACCACCCACTTCTTGTAGATTTTAGAAGGTACACCCCCCTAGAACACTTCGTCTAAATTACTCCCATTGATCGACTGACCATTGTGACAGGGCCGGAGACGTCTCTTAACGATGTGCGAGCCATTAAGAGCCGAGATTTAACGTCTCAAGCGGACTCTACCACACAGGTAGAGTATCTTTACCGCACACTGTCTGTTCAGTGTCAGTATGCAGCACCTAGGGGAAATGCGTACACTTGGCAAGTGTATTTGCGTATCTTAGACAACTTCGTCAGGTTGCTTCGTTGAATGAGTTTACAATTTGGTTCAGATCAACAGATTCCGTGTTTTGATGTTTCTCATTTCGCAGCATCTTAGACACCTGCGGGGTCTGCCCTTTTCGGCCTTCGAGGAAAATATTCTTGCTACACAAGCGGTGCTCTCTGTTCCTGAACACAACGTGATTCGTATATCGTGAGCTGACCTAAGGCACCTTGATCCCCAGAGCCTTTACAGGGGTCTCCTAAAATGGTTAGCTACTGTCCTTTCTCATATATTATATCCGCTCTTTTTTTTTGTTAAATTGTCAAGGCGTCCTCAACTGAGGATCGAACCCAACGGGAGGGATTTTACCTTATCTTACTAATTGTTATTGTCTATAAAATATAGAAACAACAACGAAAATAACCAACCTGGTATTGCCAACTACATTTCAAAGTATGCATATTTGTCTTGTTTCACAACACAGAAATAATTGATTCGCGAAACGTATGAGCAGAGTATTCGTGCGATTACTAAGTTCGACATGCAAATTTAAGTCAAACGCGTATGTCAATTAGTAAACTTAGCATTTCAGCTGAATGAGCCCCAAGTGGCCTAAACAAGCAAGCACGTATAGACGTCAGCTATCCATGTATATGCCAAACATGGAATACAAGACGTGCACTATATATATATATATATATAAGCCGTTTGTGAAAGTTGGTACAACGACGGCCTACTCACAAATTATCATTAACCCATGTACGTTAAATTAGCATACCTATTGAAGACTACAACCGATATAGCTTCCGTAGGGGTCGAACTTCTTCTTCCGCTAAAAGTAATTGGTTATCTCACTGTGTCGAGTATACACGAGATAATACTCGGCAAACATCGTAGGCGTATTTCCACAAGTTCTATTTCTACTGCTACTACCCAGAATGTTCGCTAGCTGGTCTGCCTTTAAGAGCGCCCAGTTCGGCGAGACAAGTATTAGGCCGGGAAGGACCCAGTTACGTGGTGTTGATACCAGTCAATACCTAATTGAACCGCTTAGTATATATATATATATATATATACACACGGCACGCTCTCTGTTCAATACGAGCGAATACTTTGACAACACACGTTGCCGTGTACTTCTACAACCAAAACCCTAGACGTTAGACACGTATTGAGGCACCGCACGTCAACGCAGTGTTTTTGAACTGACGAACAATAGATAAGTCGCATGCACATTCATATGCTCCTCTAACTCACTCAAGTGGATAGTCGTTATTCGTTAGCGTATTTTCTCTACTCACCAAGAATCAGCTTCTTGATCTATTTCTCCAATCGCGTTCGGTGTTATTCTTGAAGGGTCGATGGAGCAAACAGTAAACAGGTTGTTGTAACACCCTGTTGACCTAAGGTAAATAATTGTGCCTCTAACCGTCGGCTAATGTTGAAATACAGTAGGAAATACCCCTCCTCTTACAAATTTAGGTGTGGACAGACACAGTGGGCGGACACTGCTGTTATATCACTGTGCGAGTCAAGTCGACATCAATGTATGTGCTATACCTCAACAGGTATCGCATATGATATGAAATACATTATCCTCCGCTTTGGAGCCGAATTTGATCATCGGGCCCAGACAATAAGCGGTGTTTTGAAGCGCACCATACTCTATTTGGGCGATGACGTCAACAGGACATCCACTCAGCGTTTTCATAACGCCTCTCACTTTTGAACGACTGATTTGTCCGCTATCCGATATCGGACGTACATCATATTTGTATTGCGCAATCACGTACTTTTGCTCTGAAGCGGATACCCTTTGCCGAGATCGATTGACGTGCGGAGATCGTGATTTAGCTAAATAGCCGTTTGGAGATACACACACTATCAGTGTATCAGATAGCATTGGTTGGTTTGGAAGGCCTCTTGCTCTCTTCGAATTATTATCGATGGAGGAAATGACCAGAAATCGAGAGGAGATGGTGATACCTTTGCTGGTAATCACGATGTAGTTTGTGGCCGTGTCTGCCAGCCTCGGCTCCCTCCGAAGTGTCGTACAGTGACACGGACGAAACAAATCTGGCTGCCACTATGGCGAACAACGTCTTGGGAGGGAATCTTGGGAGCCTGCTTGGCTTGTGAGTCCCACACAAGTCGCTGTGGTTGAGTGACGCATGTACATTAGGCATTCCCGAGACCCGCTCATAACAAAACATGAGAAGTCAAAGGCGTTTGCAGATGAAGAACGCTTTAGCATCTTGCACTTACCAGAAGACAATGCTTTGTCGCCGCGGCTGGACGTCCTGCAGTTTTCGGAGACCTGCCTTCTTCGACAGCTGCGAATTCAGAATCTACCCTATTCATGAACTGTCGGCATCCGTTGGCATCTGATATGTTTGCGGTGCTATCATTTCTTATGGAACGGTGTGCAGCGGGCGTAATTCTTCTGATTCCATTACGTATACGTTGTACGGTGAAGGCACTGTACCCCATATTGATGATGCCTATAGAACATGCGTAATATAATAACGAAGTAGGCTAAGGTTGGCTGTAATTGGATTTTATATTTGCTACGAATCAAAACTTGAGCTGAATGGTGGTGTCTATGACAATTTAATCTCGGGCGGAATGAGAGCCTGACTGATCAGAGGGGTCTGATCGGAGGTGACATGCTCTAATGCAACCCTTATCCCCTTCCACCGAGACCAGCACCTTGTTCGGGACGGCACGGTGGTTGACACTCTAGCACCTTCTTATGTCAACCACTGTGCAACCAGCCCCGGTTTCGCGGTAGCTCATTGACCACCTCAGCCCCCCCCCCCCCCCAACCCATAATCCCCAGAAATAATTCCTAACTACTGTATGTTTGAATAAACCTCACAGCAGGCATGCAACAAATACAATTTTAGTAGATGCCAGATTATTTTGCCCGTCAGAAGCGGAAGAGCTAAAACCACTCACTCGTAGCTTGCTGTCTCAGTAAACATCGTTGCGACTTTGAAACTTGTTTCGGGGGGGGAGTCTTTCCTAATGACCGGTCTATACGAGTAGAGTATCGGTCTATACGAGTAGAGTATCGGTCTATACGAGTAGAACATACACGAAAAAAAAGTGACGCCAACTAAAGTCTCTACGGAGGTAGTTTCTGGCGGCCGTGTCTGATGCAGGCATACACCAATCAGAAGTTCTAGAGTCAATGCTCATTGCTAAAGGCCGACGGAGAAGAATCAGTGAATGTTCGCCACGTACGAGACCGTGCAAGTAAGAGAGATCCGAATAGCTGGAGTGGAAAGCTACCACCTCAAGCCGCAGGACGTATCGACGTCGTTTTTCCACCACGTGTGAGGAAGATATCGTACTGTTAGAAGTGGTCTCGTTTGTAACAGAGTCGCAGATTAAATGAAAATCTACAGGTATATACGTATGTGTGTGTATGGGAATGTTTTTAATTGACGGCTTTTTGGACTCGGAACTGACCGATTGAGCAGACTTTCGAGGACCTTATTGTAGGCAGGCGCGTACAACGCCTGTTAGGAAGCCAAGGGCCAAGTGCGCTCGCTCGGGTCAGTGTAATTGTTTAATGGACCGTGTAGTCACACTCGAGCTGTCGCGGCAAGTTGATTCGATAAACATAGAAAAGGACATGGTTAAACTGACGGGAAGTGACTGCGGCGCCTGATTTCTGTAGATGATATCTGAGAGAACTTTCGGACAGTCAGAGTGGGATTTGAATGTTGGCGGCCCCCGAAAGCCGTCTCTCTGCCATCTAGGCTCGATCGATGAGGGATGCTCAACTTCGGGGCGGCTCAGTAACGCTGCGGAGCTCGTCCGCCACAGATCTAATTAATATATCTATGACGAGTAGTGATTTAATAAAGCAAACAACGAGTCGCAAATAATGAATCAATTAATTGGTCCGATGCGAGACGTGAAATGACGAGAAATAAAACACAAGGCATATTCATTTTAACTACATAACGTGTAACGGTACATCATATCGCGGCCGTAGAGGACCGCCGGCGGATCAATCGCGGCGTCCATGCCGGAAATCAATGCAACTTCCTCATTCTTGCCAGAATGGCCCGCGCATTTCGAATGTGCACCCCCATTCTGCGGCAGTTAGCTAATCGAGACACGCGGGTCGTGCAGGCCAATGAGCGACGATCGGCATTTCTGAACTCAAGGCAGGGATCACGTTGTAGGAATATACACGGATACGTACTAGCGTGACTTCGGCTAGGCCAAGCGAGAAAAAACTAAAGCTTTGTCATCATGCCAACACAATTACTACCGCCGAATTCCTATCAATAGATGAGCTTCGGATGAGGATATCGATTGGCGCACGTGTTTTCACATAATTTATTATTATTATTATTGTTATGCTATGCATGCTGTCAGCAGGCCGGAAGGCAAGCATTCACCCGAATTCACTCGAATACAGGTCTGAGGAGTTTTTAAGGACACCGTCCCCAACCTCGCGCGCTAGCGCTTGTCGATACTACAGCTTGTGGCGTGATGTCTATTATTACCGAATCGGACCCCGGAGTGAACGACGCCGTAATGGACACTATATATGCTACAGTCGGTTGATGTTTTTGGCCATTTCGATCGATTCGGCGAGCGCCAGGAGTTATTCGTCAAATCGGACAATGCGATTTCGGTATCTGGCTGCACGTGACTTATACGAAAAAATTATATATATATATATATATATATATATATATATATATATATATATATATATATATATATATATATATATATATATATATATATATATATATATACTCGTTATATTTGTTTTATATCGTATTGTATAATAATGTCGGCAATCGTCGAATAGCCGTTGATTTGAGAGGTGACGGATAATGCGACCAGTAATAATGATAACTATTATTATTATTATTGTTAGAATTGGAGTAACAAAACTTGCAATAGTTATTGCAGGCGCCGTCCCTGTCAGGATGCAGAGACCGATATAGTGTACGACGATTGGCAATCTTCGGTGTGAATCAAGACGAGATGTCGTGGTTTTATGCGGCCTACGGCCTGGACCCCCATGGAAAGATGATCACGAGTGTAACTGTTCCTGCCTCAGGCCGAACGGGCCACATTGGGTGGGCCTAAAAGTCGATGGGTGCTGTCCTACCATAGCTACCGTAACTGGGAGATGCCTGTTTCATTGATTGTCATGTTGCCGAATGTTACTATAAGTACCCAAGCAGCTATGGGGTAGCTATATATGGGAGACGCAAATGATCTGATGATGCCAGGGTGAAATCACCCCTTTGAACATACGCGTATATTTGACTCATGCGATAGATAGCTATGAATGTACGAATCCATACGTTGTTACAGTTTTCAATTCAGCCACGTCAGTTAACGTACGGCTCGGTAAGTAAGGTGCGAATAATGAATAGCTAAGCAGTGCGACGAAATTAGCTAGTGAGAATGCACCCGCAACCCCGTTATCTCGATGAGGCGTAGAGGGGTGTGTGTTTAGCTGCTTGGGGGCTGAACTATCAGCCGGTTGTGATAGTTACCCCAGGAAGGAATTTGCCGGGTCATGCAGTACGCCACCGTTACTGATCTGTCTAAGAGTGATAACACCGCACATCGATCCTTCGTACGACTGACTGACTGGCTGCGCGCCAGTGTCGTATGTTTTTATTTCAGGAGCATGCGCCCCAGATCCCGTCCGGCGGCGGAAACAGCTAGATCTACGTCACATATTCAAATAGGTGGCGGTTCGCCTGCGCGTCGCCCATTGCTCATCCTTACAATCATGAGCTACTGATCACAAATTCGACATAGTGCAATGCTCGCGTTACGTTGATATATATTTCTCATGTTTGTATTATGTGCCGCTCAACTGATTGTAAACGACGCCTTCAGCAGGCGACATTCGAACGTGGTTAGAGCTTGCCGCGTTCTTTGCATGTAGTGGCCTGTTTGGCTGAAGGTACGCGTACTCACGAGCGGCAGGGCAAAATTACTCGAACGGTTTAGACTTGCCGCCTGTACTTTTTGAATGTTTCCGTTGGCCTCACCATCAACGGGCCATTTCGTCACCGCTAAGGACCAACAAGGTCGAGGTCATCAAACAGGACCTGTTGGTAATTAGCAGAGTGTGCGCCTTACGGTCGGAGGAGACCCGAAGGTGAACAGGTTCAATTCTCACCGTTCCACATTTTCACTTACGGGGTCCGCCTTATGAGGCAATGCCGAAAGCAATTCTGGGAACGTCAAGTATATATTATTTTAGGCTGTGAGTCAGCCTGGCGGATTTTCCTTGCTCGACTGCGTGCGCAACTCTACGTGCTTCTAATGAGTTCAAGTCTACTCAAAATGGTGGATCACATCATGGAGCACACCATGGCCAAATTCATTGGCCTCACGTTGAGTTCAATGTCAAGGGCAACGGGGCAAGCTACGAAAGAAGTGAAGTAGATATGAATTAGCTGACAAACCCGATGTAGGTCGACCAATCTACGGGGGTGCATATATAATGCACGGCAGAGAACTATAAGGACGGGTGATTTAACAAACACGTCGATACGAATAGATACCGCTTCCTGCACAGTCGTCGGCATTTCTGCTCTCGCACAACAACATGACCCACGCGAAATGTCCACAACTCGCGCTAGCGTGCACTCACAATATTGGATTGCTATCATGCAATTTGTTCAGCTAACCGTTGTTTGGAGTCGAGTTTGTATGAAATAATACAACAGAAAGGTGTCTTATGAAAACATTCAATGTCATCAAATTTTACTGGAGACAGCATGAATACACCGTTATGATACCGCTGATACGATTGTGGCTATACAGTTACTAATATCACAAATGTCCGTTATAGTCCGTTCGATGCTTGTGAGTGCAGCGAATTGCTCATTTCACATTTTCATCCATTTTCGTTCTAGACCCCGATCTGTTGGACCACTGACCCTATACCTATAATCAATTAAGGCTTGAATGAATAAGGGAAGTGCATTGTCGTGTCTCCTTGCAATTCCCCTGCGTTATCTATCGACTACGTCAGCACAGCTGCGAAAGGGCTAAGTATGAAGTCGTATTCAATATCGATTGCAGCTACTTCTTCGCGTAACCATTCGAGTAATTACGTGGATCGCAGCTATTTAACGACACCCCGGGTACTGTCAACTCATTTGCGCCGTAATACGGCTGCGTAACGATGTTTGGCTGGGGTCGACATCAACCGCAGTAGCAGCAGCAGCAGCAACAACATCAGGAGCGGCAGCAGCAGGCAACTTTGACAGCGGTAGCATCGATCACGCACTCGATGCTCAAGCATCGCAGAAGTTCGCTTTCAGGACAGTTCCGTTCGCCTTCCCATATACTTCTAAAGACACACGCCAATCCACGGAATAGCAGACACGCTGCAACTCCTAGATACCTTACCTTGAACGACCTTGGGGAACGTGGACTTCGAAGATTGCCTTTGCCCAAGTGTCCCGAATGCTAACGCTGAGGGCCGGTCGGTGTCCAGAGGCGGACCGACTTGGGCAAGCCGGGCTTCGTTCGGAGGTTTGGGAGAACGGGGAGCGGGCGGGCGGGGGGCGAGAGAGGAGGCGTCGGGTCGGTTCCTCGAGGGAATCCATTTCCGTTCGGCAGAAGTGGCGCTGGCACTTGTCGCCTGAAGCAATCCTGTCACTCTGCGAGTTGCCGCGGCCAGAATTTCGTTTATGCTGCCAACGTCGACGGGATCCCACAAGGCGCGGAATTAATGACTCGCCCACGTTACAATGTTACCACTCAGGTGAGCTGGTAGATGCATGCGTTTATGGTTGTGTTCGTATATGCCTATGTGTGCCTGCGTGTGTGTGTGTGTTTCATGTGTATGTGTGCCTTCATATGTCTGTCTCTGAGAGTGCGACTCTGTAGACTCGTACCCACTTGAACAGAAGCAGAGCGACAGTTTATGTTATGCGGTTACGGCATACGCCTACAACTATTCTATAACACATATTTACTAGAAATTGACACAGCACATCCCACCTCTGTTGCGGTGTGGGACTTTTTTTCGGTCATCCTATGCTGCCTCATGCACCTAAGCGAATCGTTGCATCAGAATGATCAATTTTGCAAATACGATTTAATCGGAAATTTCAATAACTACATATATAATATTTAGATCACATGTCGTCGATTTGTGCTCAATGTTTCTGTTAGCAATTGGCCAGATTGTTTAGTATGGATATTTGAATTGCTCACCATATTTATGGGGTCACAATAGGCGAAAATAAATCGCCAACTTCAGCTGCGCGCAACGTCAGCAGCTGGACATCATTCCAGCCTCAACAGATTTGGGCGAGCTTCGCCCGAGCATGGCACATCCCTGTTAGTACTTGTGCGGATGCTGGCTGCACTATTTCACCGAGCTAGATACACTAGTTCCACTTGCCGCTTCTGTTGAACCACCAGGCAGTAGTATAACTACCACTGGTGGCTCCTGTCGCCAGCGATGTTCCTGTTGCAGCGGCAGCAGCAAGAACATCGCTTGGTACAACAAGCAGGTAAAGTAAATTTTCCGCCCAGCCAGTATTTAAGGCTACAACTGCTTTTGGGCATTGCTTACGCAGGTACGCAGCGTCCACGTAGCTGTAGGAGAAAATAATGTAAGATACACTTCTTCTAGGGGGAGGAGGGGGAGAGTCATTTTGCATCAATGTGTAGTGGATACGATGTAACCGCAGCGAGATCTGAGGCGACGGGCTAGCTGAGGTAGATGCAGACCCGTTAGTGACCCTTCACAAGGGATCAAAGCATGTCAGCTTAGTTTGAAACCGTTAGTCAAGAACCCGCGACCGTCTGCTGTACCTGTTGGCCGAGAATCTTTTGTCTCGTTGAAGCTATTCGCAAGGCGCTCGTTGAAGTCTCCCTGAGGCCGTATGTCGAATCTTCACAGAAACGCACGAGATAAACGAAACGGGAATTGATCCCACTGTTATTCTCAGCCCCAGCAACGGTTATGCATCTGAGCACAGGCGTCCAATCGGAAAAGCAGATAGCTATATAGTTGGTCAGCGAGCTGGGTAAGCAAGTGAAATATCGACTCGACACAAAAACCTTGAAAGCGACGTGGGAACGATTGCACTAACACGGCAGGTTCGTGCACTGGCTGCAGATCGCTCCAATATATAATAGAGTCTCAATCCCCTCGATATTGTGTAGAAACCTCGAGTATATGTGTTCTTTCAGTGTGTCGATCTCAATGCAAATAGACATAACAAGCACAGGAGAAACTTCATCACCCGTACACCTCTAAATTTCTCAGCAATCCAGGATATCAAGGTAGGAGAGAGAGGGAGAAGGATATATCGTAACGGGGAGTTATAGCGCACCCTGTAACGCCACCAATGACGATACCGGGCACTGGATAGACTGTACAGTTCGATTTCACGGCGAAGTCTGGGATTAACACGAAATTTGACAGAGGTAGGTTTGCCATGAGACGCTTCTACGAAGGAATATCTTTGATTATGAAAAAGTCAAATATTAAACAGGTGTACTCCAAATAGTTGCTGCTCGTAGCCAAAAAGCAACGCTAACAAGGTCATGGGTAGCCGTATACTAGAAAGAAGAAATATAGCGTTTAGAAATAGTGTCCTTCATCGAAGCTTCGCCCACAGCCGATTTAGTGTCTGGTGCAGAATGGCAAAAGCGGATGAACGATTGGTATTGTTAAGGACTCGAAAAAGAGCCTTTTGTCGCAGGCTGACAGCAGAACGACCCGCCGCTAGGGCTTTCACAGCTAAACCGCGTGCAAATCGGTAGCATTTGTACTATTATTATTATTATTATTATCAACCGCAAACATTCGGCCCTACGTGGTGCCAGACGACTGCTTCATCACAGTCGTCTGGTCCCCAAGAGCCCTCACGGCTGTTTCTTTGCGAGCCCGAATACCTCTCCGGATGAGGCTCTCACTGCTCTAAGCATTCTTCCATGGTTCTACTTCCCCGTAAATGTCCTACATGACGTTTCGGCCCACGCCGAAGCATGAACGCTCTAGCCGCAGGCGTGTCACTTTCCCGCAGCTGCGACCAGATTGTCAAGGACTAGCAAAGCCGTTCATCGGAGACAGACAATACATCGGCCTTCGGCTAAGCCATTTATACCCACACTGTACACTTCTACTGTGCACTTGTTACTGTGTAGATATTTTTAACGGCAACACTACGCAGACTATAATTACTAAATATACTATTACTATAAGTTGTACTTAGAGGAGCGCGCGCTATGGGCGAAAGGCTGTACGAGACGTGAACAGGGGGTTTGGCTAGAACGAGTTTCCTGTCATTGTACCGCCCCGGACACGAGCACCACTCTACAGCCCTGTAAAGAGCATCGTAGTGTAAGGGGAATGTACCACGTCAAGTATATGATAGACATCACTGCTTGGAACTCCCACAGGGGCCGTAAGATCTGTCCCGTTGGTCGGAGCTGCCCGGGCTCGCTGGATGTAGAGCGGGCGGGTTAAACCCAGCGGCTGCGCAGGTAGCTCCGCTAGCAAACGCTCTGGACTGCTCGGGGCAGGTCTGCCCTTAACGAAAACACACCTTTCCGAAAACCGTTAACTGAATATTAGCTTAACCATGGGAAAAACAATATGCGCCACATTAAATGTACGCTTACACCCCGCGACAACTACGGCGTCGAGCGATGTGCAAGTGATAAATCCATTAGCATTGCATGCCACACATAAATACTATGAATATGTTGGTAGTGCGAGCAGAGGTCGCCCTCCGATGGACCTGTCACTATCGTTCATAGTAATCGTCTAATAACGTATTGGTACTGACACAGCTTGGCAGTGTTTGTTAACTTAGAAAGAGACGCTTTGTTATGCTTGTTGCATTTGTGACTGTACGTAACTGTATTTTTTTTTACAGTATTTTTTTTAAACTGTATTTTTGCCAGACGTCACTACGATAAGCCCCCAGTATAAAACGACTTTCTAAAAGAGATTGTAGATAAAATGAATATATATCCATGCCCGTATATTCATGACGCTTCGAAACAAATGCGTAAGTCACACTGGATCCCAGCTGAAACGTGAACTGGTTACTCGTTCATGGCTAATAGGTCGAGCAATATTCAAATGATAATTAGCCACTAGACTTCGTCTGAGTTAACACGCAGAGTCGAAGGTCCGCGGGACAAATCAGATAGTTAATGAATGTCTGCTAACAAGACAGGTTAATGAATGCCAATAAAACAGTATATAACAGGGCTTAATGAATAGTTGCCTGCTTCTCGGTCATAGCCAGCTGATATTATGATTATTAAATACAAACAAATAGCCTTTGAAGCCGGATCATTAACAAATCTGTAGTGGTTGTCGTGTATACGATATCACGGTTGTTTGTATACGCACGCGTAAGTAACAACATTGTATCGTTCATACACCTAAAGGTTTTCGGGCTGACCCTCAGCCAACATTTATTCAAACATACAATAATTAGGACTTATTCGGGGGGGGGGGATTAGTTGGGGACCGGGGCCGAGACAGACATTGTCCCGAGGAAGCCGATGGTATTGCCTCTCTGCCATCATTTCAATTAGGTGAATGAAAGTCAATTTTACACGAAGCTACAGGTTATGCGATGATGGGTGTGACGCATTTGTATAATACTTCCGGCGAACTTGATTAGCTTCAATTTGTCGGTGAAGTTTGCCGATCACATTGGTATTATAACGTTATTATTTTCAAAGCGATACCAGACGGCTCGTAGTGAAGGATAACACTGTATTCGACGAAGATTCGACCCTGACCCTGTGGGATGGTGTATTGCCAGAGCAAACAATAATATATATATGTATGTAGTAGAAACGTAGCTCAAACAGTGATGGCCGAGAGTCAAATGATACTTTTTGTCACCAAATTGGTGTGCGTTCTGACTATTATATATGCATCACCAAACGCATGCGGGAACTTGTCCAATATATACATATATATATATATATATATATATATATATATATATAGTCCTATACAGTTCTGCTTGGATGCAAACGCCCTGTGTTTAAGGGCGGCTGCCGTGCACGCTGACGGATGAAGCCGTAAAATATTCACGGCCTGTGCAAGGCGCACTCATTTCAAAGGTGGGATTTTCCCTGCGGGCTGAATGTCCGCGGCATCACGAGATTCCTCGTAGTTCCTTCTCTCGCTATGCACGCATCACGGCCTCGGCGACATCTAGCCAGTGTCGCCGGGAAGTATTAGTGACAAGTTGACGTTACGGGCGTTTCCGCCAGGGACGAAGTTCAGAGAGTTCAATTCATCGTGTGGCCATACGGAAGCGGCAATCTCAGCCACTGACGTATCATAGGTCGGAGGTAGATCAAGAACACCAATCGCCTTTGGCTGCCTCTAGCTGCGCGGAAAAGACCTCAACACGATTGCGAAGGGTTCATCTTTTTCCTCTCGGAGATTCCGTCGCGGCTCTAAAAATCGAAGTACACTCGTCTATTGACAATACCCAATGATAAAATGTATAGGCATTACTTCAGTTGGCTTCTTAAATCGATTTCGAGCTGAAATAACATTCCACAACCAGCCAGCTCTTGTGGACAGGTAGCCCGATTTATTATAGGAATCATCTGGGATATTGATGAGCCCTCATTGAACTTGCTGGACAACGGAGCTGGCCATACAGCCAAATGCTTTTCATAGATTTGTAGCCATGTGTCTACAGGGCGGAGAGATAGCGATCAAATGCGACCGTCGTTCGTCCATGATCAATTGCATTACGATAACGGGTAATGGGAATAATGGAAGTAGGTTCACAGTTGAAACACCCGATGCATCAAATGTCAACCTGCTTTCCCAACTACAAACCTATCGTTCACCTAGAGGGTAGACTTGTGTCTTACTTTATTGTTAGCCAAGTTTTGACCTCTCCTGTATACGCAGGACAGACATGGGTAAATCATAAACCATCCACTCTCGTCAACGACCGATCAGAGCAAATCAGTGAGAGAGAGATTGAGGTGGACGTGGCCAGTGGGACTGGCCTCACTTCCATCGTATTCGATGAAATAGTGATAAGATCAAATTGGACTGATTGCCTCTCCGAAGCATTGATGCTATCGCATCGATCCGGAAAACAGTTTAGGACAACATCCGTGGTAATCCTACTGAAACCGAATCTCTTATACGTTTCATTTTCATTTCAAGACTGACCCTTGCCAAATCAAATCGGACACAAATTTCTAGCAAGATCGGGCACTATTCAAATGGAAACGGCGTTTGCAAACGGCTATTTACTATTTTGACGCATGTATGATGCATTGTTTGCGCCTTATGATTGACTAGCACTGAAGCGGGATAGCTAGACTTGGCACAAGCAGAAAATTTTCCGCATTTCACGCTACATTTCGGGTAGCGCGCTCGCTAAGGTTTGTTATCATGACATTTTTCCGACGTTTTTCGACAATGATAGCGACCCCTCCCCTTAAAAAAAACAGCCCAAAATGCATAATATTATTATTATCCAAAAATATTATAGTGTGTAGCGGTAAGCTAAAGGCGTGCTGTGGTAATATTGCTATTGTAACAATAGCAATACTCACTTCAATGAAACTGAACGTGTCGATACAATGGTTGTATGTCCATCTTTGCTGTACAGGTAAAACGCGTTGGAGAGGTTAAATGGGTTCGAATGAGGTGATCAAAACAATAAAGGTGAAAAAATGAGTGAATATATTAGGTAATCAACAGATTTCAGCCAACGTAGGCCTCCAAAGTGAATCGAATTCTTTAGAATATCAAGAAATATAAGAATAATTCCATTCAATATGATGCGTTATATATATATATATATATATATATATATATATAGATGATCTGATATCTTTGTCGATTTCTTTAGGCTTGTGCAGATCAGCTCGAACAAGGAGCTAGGTTATTTTTGATCCGAGATTCTATGCAGCAGAAGATGACTGCCGCCGTATCTTGGAGTCATCACTATCTTTCTACAGAATTAACACACTCAGAATCCTTCCAGTTCTTTCTCGTTACCTCATCCGTCATGGCGGTAAACCTGGTCGTAAGTGAGGCTAGAATTTGTCGATTCAACTTTTGCGACCCATTTTCGGTGATCGGGCACCGGACGTCTTACAACCCATTGTCCGAACAACCCATTTCTCGACGAATTGCGTAATAAGTCGAGTGTTTACTTTGCAGAGAAGGCTCCCGATCAAGTTCATATTCTGACGCTTATGATACATTGACACGTTGGCGGAGTTCAACGTGAACGGCGCATGTGAAGTAAATAGATAGAGTAGGGATGAAGACCGAGTCGCCGTCCGCCTTCGCAGCTCGCTTGTAAGTAACTACGTTGGTGTGCCGTTTGCCTCAACCAGCTTGCCTTGGAGCAGTCCCGTCCGAAGACAGATTTGGCCAGGAAGTGAAGGTCGCCCATCATCCTCCAGAGGAAGGCTTTGTTCCACGCCCTGCGGCGTCTGCGGCGACCTTCCAACCTCCCCCAGCCTCGAGCAGAGTAGATATACACTGCTACTGCTAACAGATTGCACCCACGCTATAAAGCCGAGTGATACATGCCCAGTCAGTGGCACCGACCCACGGCAGACTGCTACGGCTTGCAAGACTTTTCCTCTCCACTCCAGCCGGCCGACTTTAGCGTCGACTTTAGGCCGACTTTAGCGTGGCTCCAGCCGGCCACATGGCGTAAGTTGTGCTCCATAGATCTCGAGAGAAATCGCGTATTCAGTTATTGTAGCTTGTTGGATCTGGATACCGTCTCCGCTCTTGTGGCCCGCGCTGCTGCTGCCCCGCTGACCGCAAAAGCTCACCGCAAAAGCAGAGGAACAAAGGTCAACTACGACACAAGCGGGTGAAATACAAGTGGGCCCTTTCCACCAGTCACTCTGTAGATGATGTTGGAGTTATTGTGAGCCGGACGGATCTAGTTCATGTTATACTACGGCGCCGTGTGGCGGAGTGATTTCCATGAGTATCTGTAGATGATAAATAGATACATATACGTAGTTGTTCTATAACTAGTTCAAGTTTCGCATGGGAGTTAGGTAGTCGGATATATTTGCACGGGGCGAGTGAAACTCTGAACCGATAGAACGGAACCAAGCAGAACATGAAAATGACTAAATGCGAGTTAAAAGTAAGACGAGGAGGTGACTAGTAATAACCGATACTGTCAGCGCTTAATTTGATCATTTTTAATTTTCATCAGTTAAACGCCCACCCCGCCATAGTCTCATATACAATTCGCCCGAAGATCGCTACATCGATATCTGATATGTAAATATGTAGTCATAATTTACATGGAGCGATTATTAGATTTATGGGCATTATTGTTGTCACGGGTTCAGTTTATATTGTAACAATTATAAGTTAATATGTAGTGATCAAGAAGTGGGCTTGCTCCGGCAATACGTGACTTGCGTTCCATCAACGAGCGCTCCTTGGTTTAGCCAAATTAATGTTCCGCACTTCATTATTGATCGTATATCAGCACGGGATACAGCTTCATCAACGGTCATAAATCGATACAGAAAGTTCACCCCCAAAAATAACTAGATACACTACCACCTTATATGTGTAATTTCTGGTAACAGAAATAGATACGACATTGACCTTGGCTTCTCAGTTCTTATCTGATCTCTGTATGAAATCATAAATGGAGCATACCATGTTTTTCGGCTAAACATCGTATAAAATACATGGTGGACCCATGTAGCTCAGTATTCATTCTTCACAGACTTAGTCAACACTCGTTTGATTCATGTAGATTAAGCTTAGCAATAGGTCAACGTTGTTTGCATGTAAAATATATCTCGTTTAACAGCGTATCGGTCAAACGATGACTGAGGGGTGGATTGAAGTGGAATAGACTTACTCACGCAATAAGTAATATATATATATATATATATATATACATATATCCATTCAACGTACCTGCCAATAAAGTGACTCAGACCCAGTTACTTACATGAACCTCGATTCGCCTTGCCAAAATGACCAAAATATGTTCCATATTTCTACTCATTCCCTTTTCCCTACTTCAATAAGCACTTTTTACTAACGTGGACATAGCAATTAGTCCTTGTCAAACCATTCGATATTTTACAGTGAGCGGGAGGCACATCACTCCACTCGAAGGGTGATACCATGTAGCTAGAAAAGGCAGAACCGGTCACGCAGTGGACATCAACGAGGATCCCCTATTTCTCTCATCAGTCGTTTGGAGGGAGAAAGCCCAGTAAAAGCTATTGAAGGTAAACGGATACAAAGCAGGGAGAAGGGGACTCACTCGGTGGGAAACACTGCCTCGGAAGTGTGTGTCCAAAGAAAGGGCTGAGCCCGTGGAAGAACCCAGCCCGGACATTGGCAGCAAATGAGCTCTTGTCCCATAATCTCCAGGGACATCCAGCCAGTCTCCTTCATGGCTCCTTTTGTATTCAGCCTTTGTCTGACCTCCGAGTTTTCCAAGAGTCTAGGCAGACCTCGAAAACTTTTCTAGCGCCGTTCACCTAATGTGCACTCGAGGCGCACAGGTTGGTGGTGCTCTCCTCTACTTTCCTTTACAAAAAAAATGTGACTGCCGATGACTGTACAAAAAAGCTACTGTTTGTGACTCGAACATCATTAGGACGGATAAGTATAAATTTAGGTAAGTGACAACCTGGCACGGACAAGTGTAAGAAGGAAACGATTCTAGGTAGTGGGCGCCGGAGGTCATTTTCCTCTGTGGCTCATGGAAGTTCAAAAGTATCTTCTGCTTGCTAGCGTAATGAGCAGCATAATTCAATATCTGCGAATGTCGGACGGCGCACTACCAGGATTTGGGGGTGGATCATGTCCAAGTACGTGCACAAATCTACTGGTATTTCATTTTGTGGGCTTGCTTAAAGACTTCCGCAGAAAAAAACATATTGATTCAATTAGGAACAGTGACGCGCAGACGTGTTTAACTCTCGAGAAATAGTAAGTTTCTTTGAGAAATACCTAGTTTTATCTATGTGTAGCGCTCACTTTAAAGGACACACATACACATAATAGGTCGTATTTTTAATTTTGAGGACTTCTTCGAAACACGTTGTTGAATGCTATAAAATATTGCTAACTAATAAAAAAAATATAATAATCAGATTTGTATTAATATCTCGTAAGAATGTTATCCGCCAAAGATCTGCTATGCAGACCGTATCTATATCGAAATTAATATGTGGTCCTCCTTCGCGGCAAAATCTTCGTTATCGCATGACGTACGTGATTGACTCCTATAGGTCATTTGTCAAGGATCATTCCAGGGCAAGTGGCAAGAGTGACTCTGACTTCCTATCGTTTAGTAGAATTGCTTTGGTTTTCTGTAGCGCCGGAAGCAAACCATTGAGACCGTGTATTCTTCAGCGATTGAGTGACGTCTTCGACCATTAAGCGCCCCATTAACTGTCGCCTCAAGCTTTACAGGTTTATGAACCTTAGCTATCACAGCTAGGGCATCCGCATGAGCTACATAGAGAATTATTGGGGACGGGTCATACGAAATGCCTCGGAATAAGCAATACTCCTCAGAGTCCAACCTAGGGCCGACCTCTGCTGTTCGCCTGCCGGCACGGAATATGACAATTGTCAGGATTGTCATAATCCGTATACTTCTGTCTGATTGTGTTCGGAGAGGTGCGGAGGAAGGCCTTTCTATATCTATGGTTTGATGCCCTGTAGTTGGGCCAGGGCATCCTTTATATATATGCGTAACGGTTCGCAATTTTCCGCCTCTGAAGCCATGGGCAACTTGAGTTGGACCTCTTCAAGTGCATTTGCGCCTTTGGCTATTTGGGAGTTCAAGAGAATTAAGAAAAGTAGTGATTCGTAGTGTGCCCTCGTGTTTCGTTTCGTGCCGATACCACGGGACATTTGGATCATTGTAAAGTACGTTTAAGATATCTGAGCGCTTCACTGTGAAACAGTAGAACACACACTCTTCTAGGAAGAAACTGCTTGTACTCACAACGCACTGTATGTCACTGCCTTTAAAAAAAAGCCATTGTGACCCTCCTTGAACGCGTGTGTGACTCCAAGATAACGTGCCGCGGATGTCTAGGTCTGTCTTTGTCGCGGCTGTTGTTTTCAGATAAAGTCATATTACTGACAAATATGGGACGTGCTGGATGTGCCTTTTAAAAGTGTCCTGTCCGAAACAGTCTTCGACAGCCGACCGAGCGCCCACAGCCATCAGGTTCGCATCTCAGAAGAATTTCTGAGTTGATGGCTTCATCGGCGCTGCAATGGCTCCCGCGGGGCTCTTGAACGCATCCGCTGTCTTTAACACTATGCGCCTTGCGCGCGTTCGACTTACTCACGAGTCACTAACTGCTTTTTGATGATCCTTCAGAGGGAAGCCATCCACAGCATGACGGCTCCTTCTCGCAGGCCGATTCTCCGCTGTTGTTTTTGGTAACACGTTACGCGTATATAGGGAGATTTCAAAAATAACACACTCATAAATATCCCAACAACGCAGTCTTTGCATGCACCAGCAAATCGCACACATTGCGTCATTTAGGTCGGGTTAGCTAACGACATATAATTAAATGACAATAGGCCTTGGGATTTAAAACTAAACTAAACTTGGGATTTAACCTAACTAAGCCTGTTTGACACGATGCAGATATAATATAGTGTTAGCCATTCCGCTGAGTCGAAGGCGAAAGAACAAATTCTTGAAGGGAAATTCAGCCCTTGGTGCCGAGCTTGCTCAACCCTCAGCGCGGCGTTCCTCTATCGATTACAAGGAGCCACCAGATGTTCAGCGTCCTACCTCCGTCAACAGGTTGTTCCATGTTCTCGCCGAATAACCTGGTCATCATAGCAAAAAGGCACGGTGTGTCTCTTGAGTTGTCCGCGTACACTCCTCCTTTGTCGCGTTTGATGCGAGCATTCGTGATCACCAATACACGCCTCGGTACTATTTGGCAGGAGAATTCAGAAGCTATTTGAAGAGTTTTCGCTATTCCACTCACCACCTGCCGTTACCAATCGAACAGCCCGAATACCAATCTACGGCCACGAAATAGGTTCAGTCAGCGGAGGACAATAAAGGGAACATAACTTGCTCGGCTTTTCGACTTTCGCCTGAGCAAAGGTAGAATACGACCGTTGACGGGCTAGGCTAATTTGGTCGTCAGCAATCAACCTGTAGAGGAACACGAGCGGCAATCGCCAGCGGGGCTGTATTAATCCCCCGCAGGTACTGACGGACTGTTTGGCGAGTCTGATCTGATTGTTGAACACCTGCTGTTTGGTTAGAAAGGGGATACGCAGAGCGATTTCATCGGACTTCAATTCCATAAAGGATGGAACGACGAGAGGTGCGCCTATTGTCCGATTCCGTGTTCTGCTATGGCCGATGATACTCCCTCGGAGTTGGTCCGCCTCCAGTCGAACGACTATTCGTTGTGTGGGGTATTTCTACGAACGTAAGTATTTATTCTGGTTATTTCGTCAGTCATATAGTACACAGATATGCTCGTGCAGGTACTACTTCAGAGGTATTTTCCTATCATTTTCGAAGAAAAATCATTAAAGCCAGAGCAGAGGACACTTCCAAAGAGGAACAGAGGGAAACGATACAAGCGCACTAAATTATGTTTGTATACACATTATGATCAGTAAACACCATTCGAAACACACATGCAGAGTATTTCTTTCAAAAGATCTTATATATATATATTATATGTATATCTAAATATAGTTCGAGATAGCAATGTCGAACTTCCTTGAAGTCGCGTTTATTGAATTTAACCGCTTTTACTTTATAGTCTAACTAAATATGGAAGTTTCTATCAGTTTGGACATACGCCTTCGGATCACACGTGAAGTCCTTCGAGACGTCTGTTTACCGAAGAGGTTGAATGTGTTCAATGAATCTACCAACGTCCAAAAGGGAATCCGTCCCCTCTTCGCTCAGATCAAAGACCTGCTGAGCTATCAGCAATATGGATACGCAATTCCTATCTGTAGAAACATCGGGAGTCCGAAGGTCATTCCAGAAAATGTCTTCAACGCATGTTTTACGCGCATGTTTGGAATAGTCATTATATAAGCATTTAAAACATTTAAAACATTTAACGCATGTTTTGGAATAGTCATTATATAAGCATATATATATATACGCCACAGAGTTATCGTCCAAATGCTCCACATTAGCATTTTTATTCATTTTTTATTCTATGTTGATATATTGACTTCCTCGACGCCAAATTTGCAAGTATAAACCACCAGCCACGAGATTTGCGTGCTCCCTCCATAGCTGGAACGGAAAACATCACGATTAAGATTCCCTCAATGCTACCTCAACTTGCCAGCCTACTGTAAAGTGCAGTTCTGAGAATAGACAAACAATTTGAATTGAAGCAATAATAATGGTTCAAGCTGGCATGATTAGAATCATTCTTTCCTTACCTTGATGATTCCAATGGAAGGAATCGTACGCGCGTCTTTCCATGATTATATTGTAGAGACATCCGTACAATTCGGCGCGTGGCAACGTGTCCTGTGTCTCCCTCGCACCTGACCCTATGGCAGCCGCGCTAAGGTGGCGGTCCTGCGATAGCCTAAGGACGAAGGCGCTGAGGAGAACGAGAGGCCACCAGAGGAGAAGAAACATTGCTTTGAATGTTGAATATTTGAAGGTGTGCCACACACAAGGCGCGTACGCTGCCAGGCGGCTATCCATCAGGCTGGCTGTCCTGTCGGAGAAGGCAAACAGCGGGAGGGGAAGCGAGGTGCCGCTTGGAGAGGCGAGCATGGACCATTATTCAAGACTAACCTGACCCTTTGTGGATCTCTTCTACGTTGGCGGGTTAGGCGAGACACGAATGTTGGAAAAAAGAATCGATTGTGTCTGTGAGCGAGGCAAGCCGACTCACAGAGTGGACGACTTTTTCGGATAGCGAATAGCAGAGCTGTGTTGTAATTATTGCTTAGACATTATGTATTTCCGGATATGGCGCTGCTTCTTGGATAATAGCCGATTTTCTCTAGGTTGTACCGTAATAGAATGCTTTTTTGTATGTGTGTGTGTGTTGAATGCCTATGTTGAAAGTCTGTTGAATTACAGTGTAGCATGCCCTGCAGTCCTCGCAGGCAAATGAACATATTATGCGATTAAATGTAACCGCGGCACGTAACTACGGTAAAAATATAGCGTAGCGTTCACCTGGTGCTCCACTGACCGAAGCGATAAATAGCTCCATGAATGTGCTGATTAGTTTGAACTGGTGACGGCCCTGATCATCGCAAAGGATTTGTCAACCGCCGCCGAGACACCTCTAAAAACACCAGTCATAAAAATGGCTGATAGAGAGAAATGCATACGAAGTGAAGAATATATTCAAGCCTTTCACATTTCGCTATTCTCAAGGGAAACCATTAACGCAACAGGTTCAAGATACATAGATGTTAACACTAGCGCCGGTGCGGAGTCGCTGCTCCGACCGTAACCAGTTTCACAGCTAAGTAGCGGCATATAAGGCAACATGCGCAGACCTACTTTATTATCAACGCTGCCGGCGAGATCGCGACCGGTATCAGGTAGAAAGGTTTTGAGCGCCAGACGGCGGAAAGCATCCTGACAACACGCGAAGTAACAACAACAACAGGTTCAGTAGCCGAGAGAGCGATTGTGCCACGGCGTTGTTGGGCGGACTCCGTGTTCAGCTGCTTGACTCTTGGATAACGACGTAGATAGCTCTGATCTGGCCAGATAGAGGCAGGTGAGCTTGGAAAATTGTGGCGATGAATGGAGGCATGCCTTATCGTCGACAGCCACACAAACCAAAGCTGACGCTGGCGTCGTGCGTTGCTCCCTTCCGCCGCTGTGGGCGGGTACGTACCGGGCATCTTACACCCTCTAGGCGCTTGATAAGCGTAACTCAGCCGTGTGCTCTCGTAAACTGCCCCGTACAAGGACTGTGCCCACCGCTTGGCCTGGCGGCAGTCGTCGACCAGTTGTTGCCGGCTTGTTACGCAACTAGTGTGTTGCACCGAGACGTCGGGCGTTACTCGAGATGCCCGCCGATGTTTGTTTTTTCTTTCCCACCAGCAAACTCAGTGCAGCAAACTCATGTATGAACCTCGACGTTAGATAAAGGTAAAAAAAATGATGGGTTTTTTATGCTGTTGGCCTCCTGCCGAACACGCATGCTATACCTGATGCAGGCGAAGTGGCTCAGTGGTTATATGGGACGCCCGACGCCGTCGTGAGCGCCCCTTCAGTCCGCTTGCTTGTTTAGGCAACATGATCAGATGTTTCTCGGCTCGGCCAAGTAGCATCAGTTATCCACTCGTGTCCATCAGGTCAGCTTCTTTTTTTCCTTAAAGGGTGGGTGGGTGTTGGCATGCAGATGCATGTCAACACCGTGACTGTCCCGTCCCCCTTGTGGAATCATCGGGTCAACTTGAGGGGCGAACTAGTTTGTCAACAGTTTGGCGGAGGGGAAATAAATTAAAGATGGACTTCGTTGCTGCGAACAAAACAGTACGAGTCAACTTTCAGACATCGTCATTCCTGTTGCCAAATCTAGTCTTCGTCACCCGAAACGACAAAATCAAAATGACACGAAACATTCGATAAATTGTTCGATGAAGCGAAAGGTATTATTTATTATCGTGCGTGTCGTACTAGCTCCAGCTCTCAAAAGATAAAACCGAACCACTTTGTGTTTGGTGCTAAATTACGAGGCGTTTTTCACATATTATAATAATCTTGTAGATGTTTATTGTTGATTACATATTCCTAATGAGACTAAATTAAGTCAGATGCCTATTGACAATCAGCCGATCACGGAGTCTGGTTTTTGGGATGAACGTAATACTATTGCGTGAACGAAGATAACCTTGAGGGACACAGAGAGAAACGTTTAGTAGAGAAAAGAAAAAGATTCAACATTTTCAATTCCGTTTGATTATTCGATAAGAGGATCGTTGTTAAGCTTCTTGTCCTATAAAAGAGCCCTTCGAAGACTATTGCCACTGGATGGACTAGAACGTCAACCTCTCCCTAAACATTCTATGAGAACAATATGTTATGTGGCCTTACCACCTTACTGAGCGCAAAATTTGTGCATCGGAATAAAAGCTTATGTGCACACGACTACATGATACACATATATATATATATATATATCTACGGTGTGTCACAAAACATGATAGTCTGTTCACTACATCATCATCAGCGGTTCCTACTCAAGGTCAATCCCTCTATCAAAACAGATTTGTATATTCATTTATTTAACTTCCCCCCAGAGGCGTGGAATCACTTAGTTAGTATGTCTTCAGAGTCCTCCAGGGGGGATGCCTCTAGTTAAGCTTGGTCCTCGACAACCGGTCCAATGCTCGGAGAAGCCTCTCCCGGTCGCCGCCGCCGCCGTCTAATCTTTTCTAATTCCTTCTTTCTTCGCATCATTCTGTCCAAGAAACGCGCGCCGTTGGACCAGCCGTCCGCTCTCGCGAGCATGGCGTCGACCGCCTGCTTGACCTTGCTCCATCGGCGATCGCCCTGCAGGTCTTCCCTTGTGTCTTGAAGCCTGCTGAACGTGAGTAGTGTACGTGTCACGTCGTCCGTCTGTCCTGAGGGACGCAGGACGCAGATATCCACTTCCGTCTTGCCGATTTTGACCATATATGTTTGGAACTGGCCATGGGCTGTCAGTGCCTGTGTGATATGATATATATATATATATATATATATGTATAACTGTTTCCTCAGCTGTTCCCCTATGTGACAGGCCTCAGCTCTTAACCTTTTAGGTATTATTATGAGGACCTGTCGGGGCTATCTTTGATATTATCTTCCCCACTCATGCATTTTATATATGAATATATATTATATTTTAACTTTTCCTAGATATCATCATCATATAATTTTTGGAAATTCTATTTTAGCATATTTTCCTATTTCTCATCATCACAACTTATTTCCGTCTTATTCGACGTGCTACAATTATTATATTATTGTAACCGACACTATGACACTGTCATGCGTCCTGATTTCTATTATACAATTTATTTATTTATATTTCAATCGTTATTCCACTTGCTGTATCGTACGGGATCTCATCTGTGTCACGCTGCTGAACGTATTAAGCCCACTATATAATGTAGACAGTATATATATATATATTTTTTTTCCGTTGTATATTATATAGTTTTGAGTAGCTGTAGTCAAAGCCATCCCAGATATGACACAGCCGCTATCTGTTGTATGGGTCTGACAGCAGTTCCAATGTAATGTTATAATCGCCGTTCCCCCTAAATTGAATACGATCTCCTCCTTTGTACACGACCTCAAGGCTTTCACTGGCCCATTCACTTTTGCTCAGGATGCAAAGGTTTTCGTTGAATGCTCTCCGCATCAGTCTGTTGCCTTGGGATTTGCGAGGCCTCACAGCATACTTTCACTTGGATATGTTACGCGAGGGGGTGGTTTTGGCCTTTTTGAAGGACGCCGTCGCCCGAATGGCAGAATGCCTGCAACCGATAGGCTTCTCAGAGAGGATCGTATACTGCATAGAGAAAGGACAAATTCCTCGTGGCTGCCAAGCAGGGACTTGGCTCGAGAAAATTAGAAACTTTACGAGTCAAGGTAGGAGATACACACTGCAGGCGTATCATTCACATCGTGAGCAGGTCTATACTCTATCAGCGTGTGTACGCTTTGGTTATCGGTTGCTGCAAAGGCTGTAGCCCGACTGACGTCCCGTATCTCCGCGCTGTCTCTCTCCTCCAAACTCAGATACTATTGAATATAAAGATTTATCTAGATGACCTATTCAAGCTGCTAGAGACTATAGACACGTGAAGGCCATTCTCGAAATCTTTCTAGCGAACAAGGATCTACGTGAAATTTCGGCTGATTTTGGTTGGAAAATATTCCTGTTGCTTGGATTTACCGACACCTGCTGTTGAGGGATATCCAGGCCTGTCAATCGTTTACTTATAAAGTTTCTCTATACTTATTCTATTAGTCATTACACTGCTTGTACATGCAGTTCAGGATTTATATTATTGCTATTAGAATGTTAATTTCAAATCTGTAATCATTTATTTTCCCTTGTGCATTTTTGTTTGGAATGAAATACTAAACAAGATATATATATATATATATATATATCTAGCAGATTTTAGATTATCTAATATTCATCATTGTTTAGGACGAGCATGAAGCGCGAAAGAATGGAAACGTATCTAATGCACCTGAAAGCAGAGAATCGGTGTTTTACAGAGTAACAATCTGGAAACGCCATTTGTGTGCCTTCTCAAATGGCTGAGTCCCAAATTTGAAACAGTTGAAACAGCTTTTTCCCTAATGTCTCTGCCAGGACTTCCTGTCCTCGGGCGCTGTTCGAGATTGTCCAACAGGCTCTTGGCTTGCCTCGATTTCGTAGCCGCAGACACACACACACACATACGCACGCCCGCACGCCCTTTAAAACGTAAAGTGAAATTTCATCATCTCAATTGAGGTCTCGCGAGCTTCCTTCTTCCGATGGCTTTCTGCGAGGTGAGGAACGCAGAGCTGTTGGCGGTAGCGGGTCGAGGTCTAACGGCGCTTCTATAGTACGCGCCCACACACATACACATAGGACATACGCGAAGGGGTAGAACTTTTACGTCGCTCCTAAGCCCTGCCCCAGCGGTTTGGATGTCGTTTGGAGACTCTCCAAAATAGAAACCGGGAGACGGCAACGACTCAGGGACGAGGAACAGAGGAGCATTCGCGCACTCTCGGCATCACCAGCACATGCCCCTCGTTTTGCCACGCTAGCCGTTTCGTCTCTCAGCCCCCCGCCCGCCCGCCCGCCCGCGCGCCTTACGAACGTACACAGAGTCATACTCTTGCTCGCGCACACAGGGGCCATTTGAAGGGATCAACACGAGGGGCAGTGGCAGCGGCATGATGCGCAAATAACCGGTGAGAGATGCGCGCCGCCTGCCTACTCACCCAGCCGCTATTAGGAGGACGCCTGCAGAGAGTACGCCAGACGGAGGGGTTTCAAGCAAGACCCACCTCGGTCGGGGGTCCGCGGTCGCCAACGCCGCCGTAGAATGCTTGCACAGTATGAACGCCCTCTGATAATGCCGGGACGCACACATTCTACTCGGTGGGCTGGCTTGGCATGTCCAAGATAACTGCCTAACTGTTCAACCGCATATCGGTATTGTGAAGGTCTTGCGGAGAATAGCTCAGCGCGTGCTAATGGCTTAGTGATATGCAAACGAACACAACATGTGATATGTGCGTGTATAATGAAGGGCCATAACTTGCTAAATAGTCCACTATTCTATACATGTATAGTTAAATGTTTGGTAATTAACGGTCATTGCGTGTCATCAACATTCTTTCCTAATGTTCCAGTTTGTTGAAATGTAGCTACCAGCAGTTCTGCGCTGTTCGGTATCGCTGTAGCTTTTCAACAGCAACATCTACGGCTCTGTCGCTGCGGGGAGGCTATTCAAGCTTCTCCGGTTCGAGTTCCACTGAGTAACACACACAGACAGTAGGCCGTATCGTTAGGCAGTGCTCTGATATTGATCGATTCAGTGATCTGGTAGCGGCATCTGATAAGGGAAGTGTTACGATTTCGGCAGACCTCTAGGTAATCCGATTTTCAAATCGGAAAGATCGCCTACGAGATCGGTACCTTCACTTATTGCTCTACAGTTGTAAGATTGTTGATTCATCAAATTGTGTTGCGGATTGTGATGAAGTTTCTTTGAGGAACTGACAAAACAACGCGCTAAAGTTGAAGCGATCTGGATTTGTTCTTACAGTTTTGTTTCCTCAATTACTGCAGACACAATCGCTTCGAGGACCAATTAGGAATTGTCCCTCGCCGTGTATTTCATTGATAATATGGACTACAAATGTCTAAAACTTGTAAAGCCTCCACGTGTACCTGGAAGCTTGAAGACATCACATATTAACGTTGGTAGGTATGATTGTTCTCGATAGCCTGGGATAAACAATGGTGTAGTAAAATTTGCGATAAGCCCAGCCGCTACAGGAAAGTGTTACGAAATTGCTGATTCGATAGAAACATACCGCCGTGTTAGCAAAGCTGTTTACTCAGCTCGAGACCGACTCTCGGCGGCGATAAAGCCTATAAAACACGCGAGGCGATGGCGGTGCGGTGCCCTTGGCCGAACGAAGGCAACTAGGATTGTTCGCCTAGCCGGAGATAGTTCCATCGTATGAGAGCTGGGAATTTGGGCCAGGACGAAGTTGGGGTTTCTGAGGGAGCGCACACCCATAGACGAGACTTAGCCATAGAGACGCCTCAGGACCCGTAAGCAGGCAGAAGAAGCTCGCCAATTTCGAGCGGGCCATGTCGACGCGTCGAGAGAAGCCTCCGGCATGGAACGTGTGTGTAGCTGGCTGGCTGTATAATAATGGCCTTCTGCGGCAAGTACGACCTCTCTTCCTCTTTTTTCCTCGCCGTAGACCGTTGTCTGTTTCCCGCTGTTGGTTTCGCGTCCTACCTTCCGGAGAGCAGGTCCTATTCGATGGAAAGAGGCCGAGACGTGTTCTCCGTAGGATGTCGGGTCGGGTAACCCTGATACAACAACTGGAAACATCTCCTCTTCGTGTGTTCCCTAAATACTCCTCTACAGGGAGCCAATCCCCGGACCCCCGTTTCGACGTACCGCCTCCGTGGAAGCCAGCCCTCGGGGATAGTAATGCGAGTTTAATGGCTCGTTTTCGTCGCTTCTCGTAACACATCCACCGAAATCCTAACGGGCGCTAGTACCTGCCGATTATATTCATGCTAGAGCATACATTGGGCGATATGCGATGATGCCACTTCACGACAGGACACCCATCATCTACTCCGCCACTAACGAAAACTTAGGGCGATTTTACTAAATACGATAGCGCGACAACCAACGTGCGAGGAAGACCACTGGGTCAATGGCTGTTACCAGTGAGCGTGCCTTTTCGTATCTGGAGCACGCACATCTGACGAAAAGGCCGGTTGACACGACGGATCAAACAGTTCGCCCGTGAATTAAGCACTGTAGAGTTGACTCGGTATCGCAATGTGTAACCTGCTGGCCAACAAAAAAATACTAGGATTTTCGATACGCACGCTGAACCTGTGCTATCGTAGATGGCGTGTGTGTACTTCGACCATTTGAAATTGTTCATGCCGCTGGCTGACGATCGCAACGAGATCGGCTAACTACCATTTTATTATTCAACGTCATTGCAGTACGCCATATAGGTATGAGGTATTGCAACTCCACGGTACCATCTATTACGTATGGGCCATGACCCGTGACGTGATTTCGATACGTGACGGATAGTCGCTGATGAACACCAATAATGATTTGTCCACATCAAGTCCCAAGAGTAATTTGTGGGTGAAAGTTCTACCGATGTGTCATTTTTGCTTCCCCAGGAATAGTTTGCAAATAGTTACAAATAGCAGATAACACGCGTCCCAATGTTTCCGACATATAACAGGCTGGGCATAGCGCTTCGTTCGTCTTTTGTGCCAGCCGTCAAACAGCGTTTTCACGAGAACTACGAAAATAGCCTCATCCAAACAGTCTCTGTCCAAGATATCCTGCTGTTGTACGTGACGGCACGTCCCGTTACTTTCTCACGGCAGAACTCCGATGTGAAATGCTGTGTTCTCCGGGCGGGTGGTGGGGTTGTGGGGGGGGAGATTGTTTCCAACTAAACGTCGTGTCTCTTGAGAAACATACCCTTCTGAGGATGGCAAAACACGCTTATTCTATTCCACTCAAGTGCTTTCAGAACTCTTGTGTTCGAGGTGTCTGTGCCTCGAACTGACGATTTCTGAAAGTTTCCCTTGTGTGAAGGTCTTGTGTATCAGATGATTTTGAGGAACTTATATATTTGCTGTTGTAATTCGCATTTGGGACGTTGAAGAGAAAACAAAATTAGACACACGTTCAAAAAGAAAAACGCAAACAAAACATGATATATATATATATAAATATATATATAATCTTATGCAGAAATGCTGGCGAAATGCTGAAATGCTGCATCGGACATCGCAATGTTCACCACGTTGTATTGTGTCATGCGATATAGCAATGCACTGGAATCTCTGCACCTACGGACTCTGATCTGTACAATAAAAAATTGATCTCATCACCTGAACGTGTTTCATCTGTCACACGACTGACATTATAAATAATTTGTCAATATTTATGTATAATATTATCATGTAGACAATATGTTTATTATACTAAATGGCATATTATTGCGCCGTTACCACCTTGAAATTTTAAAATAGCATGAGGATTATTATACACAAATGTGGATTACATGATCCCTGACACAATAAGACACCCAGTCAACTGTGTTTCTAATAAATAAATAGACGTTCTGTCACTGTCATGCACCTAAACATTGCTGTCATTGCAGTTCCGTCAACAACATTTATATCGTATTGTATTGCTTTGACAAGACATCAGCTCAACATAGCCAGTTCAACTCAGCGATGTACTGCTGAAGAGATCGGAAATTTTAGACCAATCTCGGAGTACGTGACTAGACAAGGTTCCGTTATACACCCTAAGTTTATCTTGTTTAAGCCCAGATACGTCCACTATGATCGACTTTCCGAATACGCCCAGATACAGGAAAAAGGCGATCGATAAATAATTAATGATGCTCAATGCTCTGTTTTTGATCCCACTCGCGTGGATCCAGGTAAGGTCGCAACGACGTCAACGCTCCGCGGACGTCATTCTACTCTACGCATAACGCAGATTTCATCTGCGCCAGTCGGCCATTATCCCCTGTTCAGAATTGATATCATCACCATCGACTGGGTAGCAAAGACAACGTGATGAAGTTCCGCTGGAGTCGCCTTGTATACCGCCATGGTCTCGGTTCTTGGTGCAGTACGCGTGCACGCGTCGTCCATTTTTGTGACCTGGGAATAGGGTTATCTGCGACAAGGGTGACGCTATCTACCATGAAGTGCTAGGGTTCATTTGTAGCTGCCATTGATGAAAGCGTAATGTGTCTAATCAGGCTTTTTGAAATAACGGCTATTTTCGAGCGGTCACCTTAAGTGCGTATTGGCTAAGAGTCTGCCTGGAAAATTTACTTACGAGGAACAATTTTTCGTGGAAACGCAATGTTCCTTGTTCCATGCACAATCTCGTACGCATTTCTCTTCGATGGTCGGATTTATTGTTCAAGGTCATATGTGGTCCGTGGTCCCCTGATACTTGAGTGACAAGAGCAGACTACTGAATAATTGTGGTATATTGTATGCGCATGATCTTTAGCTATTTCCCTTTCCGAGCTACTTTCTAGCATATTGAAATCTTGTCATATCTCTTTCATCTCTACGATAGAGATTGTAAGTACTATAATTTGTCGAATTATAATCTAATCGTCCGGTATGGTTCAGTTGACCGGCGAATTGTTTTTAATGATACTAACACCAATCGAGTTATATTGCATTATTTGAACTATAACTACTTTATGCTGAAATATCTAAAAGTACATAGAATGTGTATCTCTCCTCTCGTTGGTCCTGTCCACACTGAGTTCCCGGCTGTCCATCGGAAATATATTTGTCACAAATTATCATTATTATTATTATAGTTGTACAGTACGATAGCAATTATACTATACTTCGGGTCTGCGGTCCCGTTCTCTTATCTATCTCGCTCGTTATAAACCTTCGTATTTCTCAGAGTCTCCCCGCATCTTTATCGCCGCCTGTCGCTCCCATAAGCTTGTTACTTCGTCTGCTCCCGACAGGCACTTGTTGTTCCTGTTCGACACATTCGCTGGACATCGCCCTGCCCAATGTATGGCCCGCCGTCGGCTGCTCCCCGTTTAGCTTGGGTCATTCCCACGTGTCTGTTACCCATTCTTCGTATTTTTGTGACGTGTATTACCGCCGCTTCGCTGGTTGGTTGGTTGGTTTGCGTGCCCATATGGGTGAGTTCGTGCACTGTTCTTGTGTGATTGTGCGAAGGTAGCTTTACTTTCATTGGATCTCGTGATACCTTGCTTCGTTCCTTCGTGATGGCGTGTGCTGTGCTGTGGTGTTCGGCCGCTAGGATTTTGTGAGTTCGCCGCTAGGATTTGTGCTAGCTAATCGTAAACGTAGGTACTGCAGTGCCTTTCTAATATATTCGTGGTGGTTCTGTTTCTCGCTAATGATATCGCGGATGCCAGCGTCCTCGCACCTGCGCGCTGCATTTGTTGGGGGCATTGTTTTATATATTCGTACTTAACGCTTTCGCTTCGCGCCTCCTCTATTCAATGCTTCAGCGATATGTGCCTGCGTAGCTTGAATTATCGGTATCTTCTGTGACTTCGAGATAGGTTTGTTCGTTTTAGAAGTACGTATGCTATCTAGCGTTGTGGTGTCCAGTAACTGCCGTCTGTGGCTGACTATCACTCGTTCCTCGATGCGGATTTTATATGGACATGGTTCCGTGTTTTCTGTGCAACGCCCTAGTATCCATTCGTAGTCTTTGGTTTGCAGTTCGAAGTATCTTCTCCGCCTGTGGTATCAAGGCAGCCGGGATGTACCCGAAGAATTTTTCTGCTGGCGATGGGCCATTCGTTGATTCTGTTAATCGCCACACCAGAAATATATGTATATTTATGGCTTGTTTATTCCAATACCAGGACATCTTACAAGCATACAGTGTCGCCCCTTTCTCCGAGGGGTCCCCTTCATTGCTTATGAGAAGAGGAACAGTGTGTCGAAGACGTCATTGTTCTGTCTCAACACAATATCCCATATTCACGTTTCTTTGATGTTCTGATCTTATTGGTCAGGGTCACTTATCCCAGCAGGGATAGCGTGCGGATAACACTGAAGACGTGGAACACGAGGGTCTCCTTTTCAGATCTCTAACGTCTATTTTCGGCACCTGTATTTGGTCAGTACTGAAGCATTGAATAATAAGAATAGTAACATTATTGTCCAAAGCATATTTCCTCGTTCGGTGATCTTTGTATAGTGGTTCTTTTTTCTGCTTTATTGATACCGGTATTATGGGAAAGAACGAAAATAGAATTCTGCGTAAAACGCGAAGCTAACCTATTTACCGAACTAACCTATATACGGTTTATAAGCTAGGCCAGTGAGATCAGAATCTCTCTCTCTCTGTCTCTCTCTCTCTCTCTCTTTTTTTGCCTCTCTGGCTAAATCTCGTTATGTCATTGTTATTTCACCTCAACCGACTTTGAATGTGGTCACTTTGTTTTCGTTGCTATGTCCAATGGCCGATAGTTAGGTCAACCTCTGAATGAGCTCTATTCTTTGTTTTCTAGACGTGAACTATTGCCTGGTTCAAGTAAGAGACCGTATTCTCTATTAAATCAAGCCTACACAAAGCAGAACAGAAACGCGAAAGCTGAGGTTGCTCAATCCGCTTAGGATACGCAGCGGCTAGATGACGCGGGAAGTTGGTGGCCTTCGAAGTATCCTCAACAGCCGATGAGTCTGTGAAAGAAACAGTACCCCGCAGATTCTTCTGGGAAACCGCGCCGTCCAGACAGGACATGGGATCAAACAGAATGATCGTAGGATTCGAGGTTATCGCACTTTGTTAATTGGACTATCGATCTAGTGGCCTTGATCCTTTGATCCCCTTATTATAATTATAATAACAATAATAGTCATAATAAAAACAATGCCAAAAGCAATACCGTGGACGTTAAATGTTGGCTGTGGGTCAGCCTGGAAAATCTACCTTTTTTTTTAATAGTCATAATAGACACTACGGAACTGCCAGTGGCATCGTTCCAATGGTCAGCGCACAGAGCTTTTGACAAATTGGCGAAAACAATGCTTATTGAGTAAATTATAATAAAAATGGAAATAATTGACGGACTATGGAGTGCGTTGTGACTTGTTCATATATTCTGTTTGTTAGCATCATTCTGCTGTCCAGTAAAGAATGACATGACCTCACCTGGTGGTGGTATTCATTCGCGACTATCTTATTGCCAAAGCGGAACTTGAAAATTTGTTGAACATTGACCTGCTTAACGAAAACGGCTCTAAACTCTCGAAATGGTCTCTGCGTATTTTGTAGGAAACAACAAACACAATTGCGTTGCATAAAGGAGACCCGAGTTTCACGTGGGTTGAAATCTACGCCATTTCGACACCATGAATCCTCAGTGAACCAATTATTAGACACCGGCACCGGTGTCGAGTTACCCTCAACCCCGTCACAACGGTTGTGTTTTATATATATATGTATATGATATATATATATATATATATATATATATATGTAATACTATAGCAGAACTTTCCGAAAACAAAGCAACGATCGCTTTGTACAATGGCTGTCGTATTTATCTTCAAGCCTTGCCTTGTATAAATTTTATTGTATTGTAAAGCCGATGTACAAACACGTGATCAGCAAAGGCGTTATTCAACAAAATTTCTAAATACTTCAGCAAGCGGCCAGGAGATGAATTGCGCCAATCGATTGAAAACCGAACTGGGTAAGTCAGGTGCAAATTTACTTACCTGTGGTTATCTGCCCCAAATGACTTGTTCGACAACTGCCCTTGCAGTTGTCACATCGAATATGTTCCACCCCTCCGGCTATCTTTCTCAATCATAGTAGCGATAGCAACGCTCACTCAACGTCATTCCCTCAGCGAGTTTTCGCGCGAGCTTGATATTGATGCATTATATGTCGGACCCGCTAAGAACACACGTTGGCAGACGAACGCCATGCGTGCCAGCCACCGAGGGCAAACAAGATGAACTCATATCCGGCGAACGAAGGCGGCCTTTGTAGACGTATCAGGCCGCCTTGAGCGCAGCTGCTGTGAGCACACAGTATGATCAGTTCGGCGGCAGACACTCGGAAGAAATGAACCGCTTGCCAGCGAATGCATTTCGCAGTCTGTGCGGTTCCAGAGTTCGTGGAATGTCTCCGGGGGGCGCGCGCGGCTGTAACAGCTATCACTGTTGACCCGGCTGCGACTGCTGCAGCTGGGTCCCCTCGGAAGTCCTCCTGCTGAGGTGCTATAGTACCTCAGCCGGCGCGACGTAGTCCCAACTTCGTGCTCTCCTCCCTCTAACCCGGCGCATTCCCAAGCTAGCTTTTCAGTTCGCTCCCTTTTCTATCTGTTCGCTTGCCCTTCAATCCCGTCTGATGTGAGGGGCTGCCCTTCCGACGATACCAACAACGAACACTACAACAACAATAACAAAGCTGGAACCAGCACCAGTGAGCTACGCCAAGAGCACCATCAACACTCCTACCGTACTAGACTTCTACGAGGAGGCTTCCACAGACGTAACGGCATACGGGTGCGTAGGGTGAGGTCGTGAGGCTACACACCAAACCTCATCTCTGTGAAGGGCTTTGGGGGGCGGGGGGCGGGGGGCAAGCCAAGCCCTTTTGTAAACGTGTCATGTGACACGCGTGCAAGCAGAGTCTGGAAGCTGTGCGTGAACGCTGGACGAGAAGGAGGCAGCGACGGCGGCGGTGGCTGCGGACAAACGGGCGTTGAGTTCTGGCGGAAAAAACAACATCACAACGGCGACAACAGAAGAAGATGCAGAGCAGGTCTAGCTGGCTGCGTGGCCCAGGGAGATGATGGTGGCAGGCGGGGCAGGCACTCGTCACCGTCGTTTCACTTGCGACGGTGCCCATAGCAACAACGACCCGAGAGCGAGAAAGACCAACGCATGCTGACACCCTGTAGAGTAGAATCCGCACATAAGAGCTAGTGGCCTGAAGACAGGCGACCTCTGCGGAGTGCGGCGTCTCTCTGCAACAAAAAAATAAACAACTCTGAATCCTTCCTTCGCCCTTCATACATACGTGGGCTAGCCTTCGCCTAACACGGCCGTCTCGCACGCTCCCAAGGGCGGTACAACGAAGAATGCTGAGCCAGCTTGCTTGCTTGGTTTCGTCCTCGACGGTATGACGTTCGCTCTACGGTATGGCTCTGGATAGGGCTGTGGACGCTGGTGTGTGCGCTGGCCTACGAAATAATGCTGACTGTTGACTGCTGGACTTCTTGCAAGATTTCCGAGTTGCGGTTACACGAGGAAGGATGACATGAAAAGGAAGAATCGTGGATAAGCCTCGGCAGATTAACCTCCTCTCCCTTCGGATGGGTTCGCTGCATGTAGTTTCTACCGGCGACCTTGCAATTCCCTTGAGCAGAGGTGCTTTTGTATTGTTGACGACACCAGGCTAGCATGCAAACCCGGCGACTTTTTGGCGTTCGGGAATTCTTTTTTTGTAGAGAATTTCTGACTCCACAGCAAGGCCAATGTTGTTGCGTTGGGGTTGGCGATATATGAGCATGTGTTGTTTTATATATATAGGTGAAACTGGGCAGCAAAAAAATTATTTCAAGGTGAAAATATGATTCGGGTCATTTTGCATTACAGTCGTGTGAATAAATGGGTTTAGCTCTGTATGCTTGATCCATAGGTATAATGGCAATTCGTGTGGTCTCAGCTAACTACATAGTTTGTTTCGAACTATCACATATAGAATATGTATTCTATGGCTTTTCATCGAGATTAAGCTCGTCGAAAAAAATGTTTCCCGATTGTACTACCACGTTGCAAAAACAGGGACTGTTGGATTCAACAACCATAAGAGGAACGTATTTAATAATGAGTACTGCTGAAGAGTTACAAAGCTTGCCGATTCCCATAACAATGCATAAAAAATTTTTAATACTAGTGTAATCTATTCAGGAGTGATGACTGGACTGTGGGAGACCTCGGAGGCAGACCTTGACCAGCCTTCGATTACCGCAGCCACAGATTACCGCAGCCAAAGTAAAGGTTCGACTAGAAGCTCTTTGTCGGCCTGTTCCGCGCGCCACATGTCGAAGTTACAACGAAAATTTGAAAAGGACCAACTAAAATGCAAAAATGGGTCCCCCACCGTATTGACTACCACGCGGATGGAAACACGTGCGGCATATTCTAAATGAACGTATTCTAAATTCTAATAGCCGATAAGACGATAAGCAACAAGAAAACTCTGCTAGCGTACACCATCACGATCGTCGGTTTTAGATACGTTTGTTAAAATAGTTAATCCAGCTACTTTATTTGCATGCGATTCCGTGTAAGCTTCGACAGTCGAACGATGTTACTATTCAGCTCTTATTTCTTTGAACTGATCCATTTGTACTATGGATGAATAGTGGTCGGTTCAAAGAGATCTCAGTTCCGGCAGGATGGGGTGGTAACGCATGTGTAAAAACCAGAAATGATCTGTACAAGCCCTCAATACAGCATTATCACACTTCAAGTAATTTTTTTTGGTGTAATTTTTTTCAGCCCGAGAAGTCTAAACTCGTGTAGTTTAATGCTAAACTAATACAAATGTTGGCTTATTAGACGGAACTCCGACTACATCAACGCTTAAGTTCTCGTAATGTTTTCGTAATACAGAACAAAAGCTAGATGCATGGCAGTCATGCAGTATGCTAATATCGGAGGCAGCTGCGAGTAGCAGGACACCACACAGGATTCTTTATGATGGCAGAGCTCCGTCATGTTTTGTTATGTCTGTTGCGGGCAATTTCGAGGGATTAGGGAGTGCGTATTGTGTCCGCCTAAGGATTCCTTCTCTGTTTCTCTCTACCTCTCTCTCTGTTCTGTATAGCGGAGAACGACTTCTTCTCGTGTGAAATCTCGATCCCTGCCAGTCCCTACTGTTCTTAGAAGACGTTGGGGAGGCCCGGGCAGCGTCAAAGCTCAGCGAGACAATAAGCTCCCAGGGACCTTGGGCAAGGTTACTTCCCAAGATGTCCTCTCATTGAACAACGGAGGCCAGAGAACTAAATAGGCTCGAGATCCTTTTGGCAACAGGACAAGAACAGCATGCCATAGACGACACCGTACGCCTTCTAATATGACCTTGGTGCTGTAGCACAACAGAGTAACTAGGACACACGAATGGTCTAATCTCTCGCTCTCTCTATATATATATTATACATGTGCGCCCCGACGCACCTATTTATTTTGGGGCAATCAAGCGTTCTCAGTTCAGGTCCACAAACTACGTGGACCCAGGTAGTTGAGCATAACCCTCTAGCCACTGAAGGTCATCGTTCAAATCCGATTATGAGCTCATATTTATGTCGGTTCGATCAACTACTCGAGTGAACATATACTGAGTCATTAAGAGAGCAACTGCAAAACAAGAATATTCCTTTTAGTTTATTTTAATGAACTGATACCGATATATAATAGATTGCAACTGCTTCGTCTGAGTGGATTAACATTGGAAAAGGTGTATGAAGTGGCGAAATTAATTATAGGCAAAACTATATAATACAGTGAACCTTGGCATACTTTATGCTCGTTCTCATATAGCATTCTTCTCGATAACCTGGCCAGCCCACGAAATGTTCAATATCAAGAATATTGAATATTGTTCCAAGTTCAGGTTCATTCGAAATGCGCCACATGAATAGATGGCTAATTCTTTCAGAGCGACCTGTAGTTTTTGGTTTATTGACAATGTCCACTTTACTGTTCGTTCATCTCAAGTAAGAAAAGCATAGGCCACACCTTCATTATTGAGTATTGGCTATTGCCTGAGATCACCGAGAGACATCATTACTATGTTGTAGCATCCGGGTCGACAACGAACCTCGACTCGCCGAAGCGAGCTTCTCCACAACTGGACCTTTTACTGCGTTCGCGTCTCCTTTTGTACCCGGGCTCCACACCGCGCAAACGCACAGTCGCAGCGGAACAGCATGGGATTCGTACAACAATAGTTTCGCGGAGGGAGATTTGAGAAAAGGCACTTAAAATCCAGCAGATATAACAGGGCTGACTACGAAGGAGTTCTATAAAAGGGTTGAGTAGGACCAGGGACTTTTAGAAAGTGTCACTTTTGGAAGTGATAGGTAACAATTACAAAGGTAATCCGATAATCCGACCTCGGCGCTGCAGCTTTTACTGCAAAAGTTCTGGGTGAAAAAACAGGTTTAACTCCAGCCAGGTTATGCCACAGGTATCTACACACCAAATGTGTACAATATAGAAAGTTCACTAAATATTTTTTGAAACCCATGTATGTCCAGTACTGCCCTTCTTCATTAGCGGCATTGTCTTTTCTAACGTGGACTATAGAAATTTAAAATCTGATAAGCTTGACCTTGATTACGAGTGACGTTCGATACCAACAGGTGACTTTTGAGCGGCTTTCAACAAAACACTCCACCCACTGGAGAATCGTAAAATTTCTCTGTGTAGTAGTAATTCTTTTTGTTTCTTACTTTCAAGACTGACTTAGACGTAGCGAACTTCGGACCTCGTGTTCTAACTTTCACCATCGTTACTGTCACTCCTAGCCTATACAATACACTAACGCCGCTCTTACTATACAGTAATTCACTTCACTAAAAGCTGCTTAGTCGCCAAGACGTCACTCGAGTTAAGGTAAGTTTCCTCGACACAGTTCTCAGTCAGCCCACCACTATCCGAAGGCGACCTCTGTTCCTCTAAAATGGGTCGAGAGAGAGAGAGGGAGAGTGACATCTGACCAATATAAGTACAAGCCTCGACAAGTTCTCAAAATACTGCAGTTAAATCGTATCACGCTCCTTACTGTGGATGTGTATATATTCAAATTTTTAAATTGAAGATTCTTTCACAGCCCCACTTGATGGACGCTGCTGTAGTCCAGCTTTTTCGTTCTTCACAAGGGAACATCCCCAAGGCAAGTGGTAGTTGACCGAGCACTAGACGAGGAAGGCAAGTCATCGTATTTCCGTGATTTCTGCATTTCTTTTTCGCTAGGAAATTTAAACCTTATATACCTATATTTAAAATGTAGATTTCAACCTTATACACCTATATTCATACTTAACTAATTACTAAAAATATTTATTCAAACATACAGTAGTTAGGAATTATTTCTAGGGATTATGGGGGGAGGGTATGGTCTGGGGGGGATATTCATACTTCATACTATTTTCTTCATTTTTGACTGATCTTCAACTCTTTCCCCATTAGAAATTGCTCGGTACTTCTAACCGTACGGCATTACCACGACAAATGCCATGAGTAACACCCATGCTACCCCAAGGACAGGAGAGAACTTGTCCTTGCGACCTGAGCCGTCTCCCATTGACTAGCCCATTGATTCAAGCTGAGTCCCTACGGTAACTTAGGGATATCATCATAGACACCGGTGTCTGTGAATCTACCAGTACAATGTAATACAATAACTGTCTATAAACCTCTCTCTCTCTCCCTCGTGTTGTTTTTTTCCCAGAACACACAATCGTTTCATATAGTACAAAAAATATTGTAATTTATTAAATAAAAGAAAAGTTCTCTTGTAAACTATGAATGTGTGCACTATGAATAAAACGTTACCATCCGCGTATCGGGCAGGCGAGTGTCACGCGATAGGAATGTCTTCTTTTCCACAGGATTGGCGGATGGCTTCGTTCCTCCAGTGAGATGCCAATAGCAAGAGGCCGACTATTAGAATGAAATATTGACTCCTCCGTTCTTCACGTTGGTGGGACGGTGAGGGCGCCTGGTCGCTCACATCCGCTAAGAACCCCCAATGGCTACCCCAACGTCTAACACTTCCCGGGCTCCGTTCGCAAGCTACGCCAGTCCACGCACCCGATCTCAGCGGCCCAGGTAGCCTAGGTGGGGCGCTGCCGCACGCAACCCTGCCCGTGACTAGACGGGCCCCTTGACCTCGTCGCCTATACCGCTGGAGAGGAATTCTTTCGGAACGAGAGAAGGCAAGACTGAGACAGAGAGAGAGAGAGAGAGAGAGAAATTTATTTTAAAAAATAAAGAAGTAACGCGGCTGAACGAAGTAAGGAAAGCTCCGGACGGAAGATCACTTCCTTTCCTTGGGGTGCAGTTCGCAGATATTGGAATGACTCGAAGTGAGTGATGAAGTATGTGAATGAGTGGAAGTTTTCATCTGGCGACGCCTAGTGCCTATTGGCGGACGTTTAACGGTTAAGCTGTCAATATAATATAAGTCAGCTTGTCTGCCTGATATGCAATGCTTAGAGAGTGTTCAGTTCGTTTTTCAGCTGGCGATGCAAGCACATTCAAAGGACCTTGTGTGTGTGTCCTTCTTGGGGAAAAACGAGCAAACCGAAATTTCTTATGATCGACCGCCGTTGCATTATGTACATACGTATTCTATAATAGGTCTCTACGGGGGTAACACTAATGTGCGTAACATTTATCCGACAAAATATATGAATATGCTCGTGGAGAGACGAGAAATGCAGTTTCGGTCAGCGTTCGAACGAGCTCCTTGCCATTTGCCACGCAAGTGAGCTAATCGTACGGTTATTAGCAGCTGACAGGGCTGCAATCCTGTGCCAGGCTGTCGGGTTATGTTGTACCCAATCGGTTTCGATTCGCCATCAATTCCGCCTTGTATTGTAGCTGCGACGCCGTTCACAATTTGGAAGTGGTCTACTATGCGTAGTTTCTTCTGCCGATAGGTTCGTACGCTCATCCATCGAAGACAGCGGAAATATAGCACTAGTGGCAGGAACTCGAACAAACGGATGCAGACCATGTGCAAACTCAGGATCCTTGAGATGATCACACACACACACACACGACCGGCACCACGAGGCTCGTGCATCATTCACCTTTACATCCACCTAATCAGCGAGCACTCCCTCAGTCAGTAGGAGAAGCAATAGCAGTAGTAGTAATAGTACTAGTTCCTAAAAATTGACGAATATGCCGGAACGCTAATTAAGGCCGTGTGCTCCATTATCAGGAGGAGTAGCAGGAGGGGGGATGGTGGAGAGCAGCCGACGCCAGCTGAACAGCGAAGGGGAATCTTAATAATCCTATTAACATATTATATTTATGCTATCCTCGAACAGAGTCAGGGAGGCATCTGCTCACCGACAGCCATGGCCACACCTGGCACACCAACAACAACACGACGCGATACGCCTCTGTTCACACTCACACGTTTACGCGCACACAAACATACACAAACACTGTAAAGCGTCACTTGGACTCGCCAGCAAGTCTCCTCGACGTAGCTTGCGTCTGGTACCTAGGCCGTCCCGTACGTTGATGTGGGCAACACCTTCGGCGGAGTACGGCCGGGAGCAAAAGCCGTGCTACATCATAGAACGGGGCCAGGCCAGCTCCATTGGCGCTGGCTCATCATGGTGCCTGGGTGAAACGTGGATGCGGGCGCGAAGAGAAGAGGCGACATTTTTCACCTTCTGTTGATCCGGCATAGACAAGCCAACCGGGACACACATGCTCATGCAAACAGGAAAGGCGATGATGTTGTTGTTGTTGCTAACGCCACTCAGTGCACCTCACCAGTCGACGGGAACGCAGGGCGGTCTATGAGAGCCTTGCGGGACTTCGCCGAACGAACTAACTAACTAACGAACTAATCTCGTCATAGTGCGTTGCACAAGGTGTCGGCGTGAAGATTCGTCCCGCTCCTCTGGGGCTCACGCTGTCAAGGGATAGGATCGGCTTTGTTGGGAAATGGGAAAGACGGCAGAAGTGTGGCCTTTACAGAGGTGTAGAAGAAGAAGTATGGTGGCACCTTTTTATCGATGCGCCGTGAATTAAGGGTCGGGAGATACGAGTTTTTTGGGGTCGGTGTTGAGGAGTTTTGATGCTAACTCCCTTCGGCTATTATTGGCGGGGGGTGCATTTCTGTTGGGGTTTTCGTTAGCTATTTTCAATGAGGCTGAATAAATCTCAATGTATATGCGAACTTGTTGGCTTGTGCTATCTATTGGACTTGACGAACAAGTTGATGGTCAAGTGGGCCAATAGACGCGTGCAAGAAAATGTTGTAACTTCAAAATTATAGTCATGACAGTGCATAGGTTGAACCGAACATCGATCTAAAAGAGACTTATTAGCAAATGAATGTTTATTCTAGATAAATATAGATAAGTGGCGAGTGCTGAGCTACCGCGGTGGTGGACTGGGTACCGAGTTCGATTCCCAGCAGAGACTGGGTGATCTTCTTAAATTCTTTGAGTTATTAACATCCGCTGACCGGACAGCCTGGCTTGACCAGTGCGAGTGTCCTCGCAGTCCCTTCCTGTAATTCGTTTAAAATTTATACTAGTCGCGCCCCGAATGTAGGCGGATCGCAGCTAAAAGGTTTCGGAGATTGACAATATCACCCTAACACAATGATGTGTTTTTCTACAGTGATTCTTTCTCATCGTTTATTGTATTTTACATAGCAATCGTTTACGCTATTTCATATACCTATTCTGAGAGTACGCTATAGTGCCCCACAAGCATCAGCACAGCCAGCATAGGACACGCCATGGAAACGGATCCATACCAAGGTGAAGAAACATCGTGCACAATCTACTCCATTCATTATGCAGTTGGCACATTTCTCCTCCTATTGAGTATGAGCGTTTCACCACACAGTTTCATGATTGGTTCAATGCAGTGCTGTTCTCGGGGCGACTGACAACTCACGTCACCATCATCATCATTGCCAACAGGGATGAAAACACAGTATATTAAATATATGCGATATATGCGTAATAATTAGGTGCATTTCAAGAACCTGCTCAAGGATAGAAGTTGATACATAGAATATGGTGCTGAATGATGAATAACACGATCGAGTTGTTGGATGTCCTGTCCAGGAAGTCTGAAGTGAGAGATGGCCATCAAAAGGTTCACTGTTCCTCCTTGAAGACGTGCTTAATTCTGGATATACTTCGTAAGCGCTGTGTATGTCAATTTAATTCTCTACACTGCAAACACACAGACAATTTCCTGTTGCTGCCTGATCTAAGTTGCTGTGAAATACCTTGAATGAAACAAACCCATGGTGGAAAGTTGTATTGCAGTTAGCCAATGAAGGCTGTGCGGAGTTGCCATATGCAGTTCGCATGGAAGATACCCATTGACAACAGGTGTCACCGAATGCCACAGAGAACGACGGGGTGCTTACGTCCCGAAGGGCAGGGAACAGCCTTGAGAAAGAAAATGATGCTTCACTAAATGTGCCCAGGATGATCGAGGAATCATGGTGTACAGTACATAATCGTAGTCTATCATTTATTAAGATCACTTATGTGGGAAAAAAACGGGTTCTTATCAGGTTTTGTTATAGGTTATTTCCAAGCAAGTCAGTTGATTATGCACCTATAATGCATACTGATGTGACAAACAAGAACATGTAACGAAACACTTTTATCGCTTCGACGTTTGATTCATTGGGCTACTCAGCACACCAGGGACTGGCTGTGGAAATGATACGCGAACGCCCGTATGCGTATTCAAGTAACTATCCCAACGGACGATTTCACCTGCGGCCTACCGTTGAGGTCCAATGATACATTTGCGATTTGTTGGAAACTACAAAACGATGCCTTTATCCGTAAATAAATGCCTCCAAAAAAGCTACCTGCTACTCGTATGTTCGTTAACTGCTCATTAAGAGTTAACTATTGAAAGGGATCTGGTCGTAAGAGAGATCAGCCTTCGATGTGTTTCTCGGTTGCACTGCGCAATTTGCTATCGGATTAGCAATTTGCTATGGGGTACCCCCCTTTGGTTCCCTATGGTCTTTTATTGTTGCAAATATTATAGCTTCGTGGTTTGGTAACGACCAAGCACTCCTGTCTAGCGATCAATTAGCCTTGTTGCGAAGTAGCGATGACATTGGATTGCCTTGCAGCCAAACATCTATTATTTGTTATTGGCAAACTCTTCCCTTCATTCCGGATTAAGCGGTGGTCCAGGTAAAATGTAATTATAGCACTCTATTGAAATGCGACCGATAAATACAATACATACATCAAGCACCTGCTGGAGTTACCCAAGGCAGCAAATGGCTGGTTCCCTTCCTGGGCCGTAATATCCGGGCATTTGGCACACCAGACTATGAAACCCGTGAACTGGGAATCGGCTCAGAACACTTCTGTTAATTCTGCCGCTGTCCTTCCAGAAAAAGTTAGTGATAGCTCCAACTCAGCAGAAGTCAATGCCAATATCATCGCTCGCTTCGTATTCGGTGATCTGTCGGTAGGTTTCTGTTTCTGGCAGCTAGAACCGTCGTCTCATCTCCGTAACCGCAAATGGAGGCATCTCACAGGACAAGCAGACAAGTTTATTCTTCGTCGAAACGCCGAAGCCCGACACGTGCTTCGGATAGGCAGACTTGACGCAATCGAGGTCGCGCAGCCGATGACTGTTCCCATGTGATCAGAGGTGTTTCTCCTAAAGTAGCGGCACTTCGTCAAATGCACGGAGGACCGCTTTCAAGTCAAATAGAACCAACGCCGTTTTCGGTGAAAGTCTCCATGGAATCGCTATCGCAGTAACCGCCACCAAACACTTTCGCGTCCTGTAACGGCTAATGCGCTCTCCAATAGTACTCACAAGCTCGAAATAACAACCTGGAATAGTAACTTATAGCTACGGCCCTTCTTCGTAGAGGCCCGCCAGCTGGAGGCCTCTTTAGGATACGTTTTATACATTCATATTTTTTTCTCTCCTTATCAGGTATCAGAGAGAGAGAAAGCTATTTCACTTTTTCCACTCGACTGAAACGCAGCCGTCGCTTAGACACGCGTACAATTTGCCATGATAACCACCAAGCACTTAATTTGCATTTTGCCCGTGTTCCGAAAAGCAAATTTAGATACGAGCCATTAACACGGTAACATTTTTTACAGAAAAACATCTAAATATTGTGATACAGATCTAATTAGCTAATACCTATGTGGCATCTGCATTGGGCGTTTACAATATGCTCTATTATGCCTCAGCGGTTGACTATAAATGAAGGTACGCACGATTTCTTGAGGAAATTATGAATGTTTGTATACGCGAATAGTGCTAGTTTGTCCGCTTTCATGTATAGATATTAGACTCGAGGAGGAATAATGGAAACGAGTCTTCATACTCGTTGTTTGTATTCCCCAATGTAAAGCGACAGCATTATTGGACAGCACTATTGACGCCATTATTGGAGAAGGGCTGTACATTTTCGGGTGGAAATAAGTATAGATAGATACCTCATGACAAGGTTAGCTACCGTTATTAATAGTAACAATACTAATCACCATGCTCAAAGGATAGACGGTGGTTAGTTAGGGCAAACCGAACTGTACACAGCGATAAATCCGGATCTTTCGGAACTTCCGCGTCACCTGTCAGCTTACCAATAATTGCGCTGTTTGGGAAACACGCAGGATAACAAGAACAGAACCACATGTACTATGAACGTGGAAGGGTGGTCCTCTATATATTCTACAAGAACAGGCTACCCTATGAAACGAAGCTGCATGAAGGAACAAAACGGTCCCCTACCCTTTTTCCAGGTTGCAGTGCGGACAACTTTGGGCTTAGCATCCGTCCATTGATCGCAAACCTAGGTTCGGACGACTGGAACACTGACCTTGCCGATTTAGTCAGAGTTTCCTGCTGGCGCAAAGCTAACGATCGAGGCCAGTGTCTCGTTATCCACAGCGCTGGGATTCTCCTTATTTTGCCGGTCCACGTTCATACATTTGAGATTTTTTGTTGTCTTCGTCTGTTCGCGCCATCGTGGCTGCCTCAGCGGTCCTCAGCTGGAGGGCGCGGTGTGCTGTTCGGGGGAGTCTGGCAAGCAGCTCTGCCATCCCGTTCGATTGATGGCGAAACAGGAAAAGCTACTGAAACGCACCGAGCCCGCTGGCTCGTCCAAAGACGCTAGACGGGAACAGGTTTGCTGGTGTCTGGCCGGCTTCTTCTACAACTCCGCTGAAGGGGCCTCCCTTCCATCATCACCTTGGGCACTTCGTTCGGCCTGCCGATTTTTCTGCTCCAGCTCGTCCGTTGTCTGTGTATCGTTTCTTCCGAAGCAGGCCCGGTAAGGCGTTGGGTAAGGCCTGGGACTGCAAATGATTTTCCTATCATTTAGGAAAGGTAGGATTATCTGGGCGAACGGAGCGTAGAATCGGTGCCACAGTGGAGAGAAAGCTCTTGGATGCTCTTGGATTCCACAACGAGAAAGGTGTGCTGCCGCAGGTATGGCGCCCCATACTGTGCTATTGTAGAAATCAAAATGGAACGAACATGTGAATGTATATGTGACATCAGAACAGACGTATGTGTGTACTGTGGACATCACATTTTCCACATGGGTATGAGAACTTAGAATTGTAGTAACACTGAAAATGAACAACTTATGAAAGAATACATTCAACAGACACATTTACTAGTCAGCTTTCAGTTCTTTTTCTATAACCGGATAGAATGTTTTCAATATAAGCTCAAGGTGACCTAGACACTTTAAAATTGGCGAGCGCAAAAACAATTGCAGACAACTTGCTTGTCTTGTAAGACCCCAGCAGTATTGGAATTCTGTCACGGCCCGTCAAAGTGCCCCGTCTCCAAATCTATTTGCAATTCCTGTATTTGCAATTTAAACACGATCGACGATGTACATTATCACACGTCTTCATGTTTGTCGACTGCGGCTACAAGGACGACACCTTCGATAAATCCGGACAGCTTTCCTCTATTTTCACGCCCACGTTGACTTCAGCCGCGTTGTCGGTGATGCAAGTAAAACTCAATAGTGGTATACGAATCCCGGTGGCGCTGGTGAACCTTAGAAGAGTTTTCATTTTCGCTTGAGGGATCGTTGGTGGGAATTACCAACTTTTGCGCATGATTTCACCTGTACATTGCATGTGTCGAAATAAAATAGTGATAATGCTAGTCCCGGACGTACTTGCTCAGGTATCGGGAGGCCGTCAAAGAACCCAACGATATTATAGAGCGACAGGAGAAACGGACGCGCTGAAGTTCGTCACATATTGGGATGAGCTGATGAGCGGCCAGGTGGTCGTTCGTCGCAACGATGCACCCGTTGGGGCCCCTAGATAGCTTTGAGATATGACTACTGTCCCACTATTGATCGCAAACCATATAGACAATACGTTTTCCTTTAGGCCTCGGTGGTACAGCTGTCCTGCTTTATTTCGTGTTCTCAGAGAATATAGAACCTCATCACTGTGCACCACGCTGAGAACGTATACGATACCTGCCGCCTAACGAGGCGTGTCTGAAAACAGTTCAGTATTCATTTTGGAATTGTTGTCTCGAACGCGCGTAAACGAACTTAGCACAAATTTTCATTTCTAAGATAATATTCGCTGTTCTACGGCAGCGTTCATTTATTGGAATAAAAATATGATATTTATAGACAGGTCGCGTCCATCTCTACCGAGAGATATCATTTGCATTAAAAAATAATATATATTCCCGTGATGAGACGAGGGACAAAATGAAGCTAAGTTAACTTTCAAAGGCAAGATCGAATTGTACAATCATCTTTGGACAGGCCAAGTATATTTAGCCAAGATAAATCAGATGCTCCAGTATAAAAATATGTGTCGCGAGAACCACTTTTCTTGATAAGCGTCATATGAACAGGGGGAGATTGTACCACCACAGATGTTGGTACCTATTGAGCTTGGTAGGCCAGGTCTCTGGCGCGCTCGACACATTCTGCACGGTTCAAGCTCGTCAGGAAGATCTGTAATAGAATAACCATTGTAGTACACCTCATAGGGGGTAGTTCATTTCCTTTTTAGACGTGAGAGGCTCCGACCACCTCTCGCTTTGGTACACTTGACTAACCGGCAGGAAGCTATTTGAGCTGCTCGCATCTAGTTAGAAGACGGGTGTCGATGCGGGCGACCGTGGTCACCTACAGTCCTCTAGTCGAGTGAGGGCTAGGGACTCTGGCTTGTTGGCAACCAGCGGAATCGGCCAGGCCCAACAACAGTCGCAGTCGCCGTACAACCTGAGAAACAAACCAGCTGTACAGGGAACGACTCGGAAGAGAATGAAACCCCAAAGCTTGAGTGACCACACCGAGTAGTCACCTCTTTGTTGCAGTATTCTTTTGGAGGAAGAGATCTTTCCATCCACTAGATTTCCTCCATATCCGTCTTCGTTGTCGGACTCGTCGGATCTTCGGACCTCCGCTCGAGTCCCACCGTTTCCCCAGATCTCTCTCCCCGCCCAAGAGAAGGATCGCTCTTATAGTATACCATGTGCATGTCGATTTGAAGCGAGTGCGTTCAGTTGAGCTATGATACGACGTTGACGGGGCGTGGGTTGCCCATACAATACCGTTCTCACTTCTACAAGCTCTTTCTCGCTCGCGATCCTGCTGTTCGACACTGTTGCTGCTAGCGAGACCTTTGCTTTTCGCGCACGATGGCACACGATGAGGTGAGGTAGGCCCTAGTGTCTGTTTCCAGTCAGGTACAATTTGGCTCAGGAACAAATTTCAGTTCGCGGACCAGCTTCTTCCCCATACTCCCCTTCTCCTCTGTATCTCTGATTCTCCGCGCTATTCGGCCGCTCCGGAGAAGAGGCGTTTTAGTGGGGAAGGGATACGAGGCCGTGTGGAGGCTTATGAGGGACGTTGTGGGGACGCTGGCTCCGGCAATGCTGTCAAACTACTTCGTTTTCCTTCGTCGCTTTTCCACCTCCGCGTAGGACGCACGGTGCGACCATTTGAAGCGCCACTGTTTTCGCTTGACTGCTTACGCGTTATTGTTCTTCGGGGAGGCTGAGAAAAGGAGGCAAACAAGGCTACAACCGCTCTCTTTCTCTTTCTCTCTCTCTCTCTCTCTCTCTTTTCTTCTTGCTTTGGACCAGCAGAGGAACAGCGGTGGCGTAGGCTACAGCGGCATAAGTTGGCTCCCCTTATGGGAGCTGATGGCCGGACTCGCTGGTCGGTTGCCTGGTTGTGTGTCTGGCAAAAAAACAAAGGAGCGGGCCTCACTTGAACGTGAACGCCGTTGTGGACTCGGCTTCGGCTGCTCGGGCAGGCTGAAGGCAGGATTGCACTCAGCCGGGTCTAGAATAGCGAAGGCGCTATCAAGGACAGAGCAGCAAGGTACCGGCAGCCGCTGCAGGTGAGGACGGCGATTCTAACAGCAGCAGTAGCAACAGCAGCAATATAAGATACAACTAGAAGACAAGGACTATTCAGCAATAGGAATTGCTTTTTCAAGAAAACATATGCCACTTTCTTTTTATTTTTTTTTCCTCGGGATCCCCCTTTTCACATCTTCACGTCCCATGCATCCGTCACTGTCCGCGAGACTGCCATTGCCCGATTCGTTGTGCGCATAGACGCGCAACCGACGAGACTAGAAACAGGTCCAGAGGAGATGAGCTTTCGGAAACAATAATAGAATAAAGACAATGTGTCATTTCTCGATTTTTTCCAGTTTAGAAACATTCCTCTACGAAGGAGAACATTGGTCCCGCCACTTCAACAATAGCAACAACACAAACAGCAGCATCAACAACAAAATGTAGCCAGATATTGCAGGTAATATTGAACGGAGCGATAAGGGACGATGTGACAAGAGGATCGCCTACCGAAGCAGATCTCCCAGTAGTGAGGGAGAGATGGATGCACGGAGGGTATGTGTCTATGTACCACCTACATAGAGCGGGTCGAATCGTCGGCGAGTGAACGAACGAACGCGTGGACAAGCAAGGAAATGACCCGAACTGGAGAACAACATTGGAAATCGCATAATCGTCAGCGTTCTCTGCTCGACCAATCGTAGGATTCAAGGCTCTCGGAGTCGCCCGTTGCGAGGCGGAACGAATATGTTCGTCGCCAGATCAGGCCGGGATCTCTGAGCGACAGGGATCAACGACGTGCGATGTCGACGACGGATCTCATGTGATGGCCTTTCCGTACATCCGCGCTCATGCTAAGCAGCGTGTCGAAGTTGTATGTAGCGAGCTACACATCGAGGGATCGATTTGGGTACGACATGGCCGCGGATGGGCAACGTCGGAGACACAACACAAGTGGACGTGCATTCGCAGGGCAAGCCGTTACAAGGCCGCAGTGATACGCAGATACGTTGCGTGCAATAGGATTGTACGATTAATTTATATATATATATATATATGTACGTTACACGCGATAGCGAAAACATAGAAATATTGTGTTGCTGGAACCACGTAGAATAGTACGAGATCCGTGATAAACCTGCTTCGTTTGTTCCGGCGCCTAACCTATAATATATATATAGAAGAGAAAAACATCGTGAGCATATGTGTATAGTACCAATGACGACGAAAAACAGCGCCCAAAACGCATTTTTAAATGGTATAAACTAAAATATAGGTAGAAGCTTATTTTGAGAGGGATTCAGAGGAATACGAGACACAATTTGTATTCGGCCATATATTTGTCCGATACAGTTTATACAGCGAACGCAAATTTGGCAATTTTTTTAGTCTTCTTTTTTAATTTTATTAGTACTTTTTCTGTTTTTTTTTGTCCTATTTTTTACTGTGTTTTAATATTTTTTAGAACTTTATTTTTACTTTTTCTTTTCAAAAATATGTAAAAGAAAACAAAATAGTATTAAAAAAATATATAAATAATATATTTTCTTAATACTATCTTTTACATATTTTTGAACAATTTTTTGTCGCTCGGCTAAACTTCACATATATATATATATATATATATATGTATATATATATATAAGAGGCAACCCAATCGTTTTCTTTCACTTTTCCAAGAATGACGTTTTGTCGAACTTGCAGGTCGAGGTCGCATCTACCACACAAACGTAGCATAGAGGTTAAACTAGAATAGCCTTGCCCTGCTGCTTGGCTGGCTGGCTGGTCGTCTACAGCACCCTTTCTATCTAAATCTACTTTTTTGTTACCTCACTCTCTTGTTGGCGTCAGCGAACAAATGGCCAGCTAGAAGTGGTAGTTCTCCCCTATTTCCTCTCTCTCGTTCTATTTCTCGGCCTCTCCGGGGACAGGTATGATACTGTTGCACGGCTGCCACCTATCATTCATTCGATCAATGGAACAAAGACGGTCACCACCGCTCGCAGTAGGTGGCACGGCAACCGCCGCAAATGCTCCTGGCCGTTTGGACCGCTCGACTCGGAAGAGGTTTAAGGGAAAGGCTGCCAGTCTGGCTGCCCTCCGATCCGTTGCGTCCGCAGTGGGCGAACCTCCCCTCCTCGCGCTTCTTCCCGTAGAAAATCCGCCGGCACCAAAAAAGCGCCGTGCCTCGTGGACCGCTGGCCAAACGACTGCTGTTCATACCCGCGGTGTCGTTTGAGTGACGACCGACCATAGCATTTTGAGCGCAAATGGCGAAGTCGGGAGAACGAGAGACGGCCCAGGAGCGACCATCGAAGGCGGAGCGAGCGACCGGCTGGCCCTGTGGTGGGGGGCTCGCGGAGGAGTTTACAGATTCGGGGATTTCGGGCATCGAGGGATGTTCATGGAGCGAACGGCTTGAAGCTTGGGCATTTTCGCCAAGCGTTCTCGATGAATCTGCAGCGCGTCTACGCGTCAGTGCGAGTCAATGATGCCACGAACACCGCCGTCGTCGTCGCCGGAACGCCGTTCCCCACTTCTCTCTGTTTCGCTTCCGCCAAAGCAGCCATAATGCGCGTGCCATATATCATTATACTAGAAGGGCCCTATTGGACTGATCTCTCACTCTGTATATCCTTCTCGCTCGACACGATACCGACCCGATAAGTGAATGCTATACTATAGAAAACAGGCTCAGACGGAGGAAGTGGACGACATACGGGGCCTACTGAGGAGTGCCGGCCAAGGTGTGTAAAATAAACAAAAGAAAAAGTAAGACTATAAAATAATAAAAGAGTTCTGCACACTCGAATGCGGATATCAATGCTTCGAGTATCTGTTCGGCAAAACGAATCACGATGATCACGATATTCTACTAAGTCGTGGTTGTTATTTGCCTGTTGTTTCCGTTGCTCGAGAAGATAAGCGAGAATAAAGGAAATGGTGAAAACGATTCTTTCTCTTCTGAAGTAGAAACAACAGCAGGAAATAACGCAGGAATAGCATTCGATAGAACAAAATACCACGAATTTACTATATTACGACAAGAGAAAATTCGTTTGGGAGTGGAATAGCGGCGTTTAATTTTTGTGGACATCGTTATGGTAACCACAGTGACTCTGTGCTGTACGAGCGTAAATCAGCAACTACAATATACTCGGATTGCTCATAGAAAATATGTTGCAATATATATATATATATATACTCACTTTCCAGACTGACGCTCAGCCAAGATTCTACGACCACGGTACGGTTTGCCAACATTTTATTTCGTTATTGCTTCATAAGACAGACCCCCAAATGCAAATGTGCAATGGCGCCGATCGAAATCGCTCACCTACACACCTACCCCGATTGCGAGGTGCACACGAACACATCGCGCCACTGGGCTCGACATATGTACTGCTGTTTCGATATAATTGTCATGGAGAGTCGCGTACAGGAAACGGCTCAGAATGATATTTCTTCTAAACTTCCTTGGCTGGTTGACTAACATTTTCGTATTCCTCTTTAGCTGTGTGGGACGATTGGTGCCCACCAGTCGTTCAAACGTTTGCGGAAACAATCCAACACGTTGTGAACCTAACGTCTGGTTCGTTACCACAGCAGGCGAAGGTGTCATATGCATAATGTGACTCTGTATATTGCACATTAAAAATAGTAAATACCATAGATGTCGAAACGCAATACGTTGCTTTCTTCTGCATACGGGTATCAGAAATGAGTCAAGTAATAACAGCAAATCTATGGAAGGAATCATTGAACGTACACCGGTTAGCGGTGGAGGGGCGGTCATTTTTGATCATGTGAATGGACAGTGTGAGCTAGAGCTTCAGGAAAATCTTTACCCAAAGAAGAAGTTAAGTTGTTGTAGTAAAAACTGCAGGGAACAAGTCATCTAAGGATCTATACAGAGTGGTCATTGTCACCCTATTCAAAATGCGAATATAATCCTGAATAGAGCAAAAATATATACCCGTTGTGTAGTGGCAGAGTTATGGGAATCTATTCAGATAAAGCTGATGTTGACATGACAATGCATTACTGCGTCCCGAGTATGCCTTCTCAGTGACTCAAATATCGCCAACCATTGAGGTCCTGTTAGCTGGACTTTCTCAGGGGCTTCGTTTAAGGGAAGGGAGGTCCTGCTACCAAATATGAGTCTCTCTTCTCTGTCATATCAACACATGGATAAAGTTGAGCTTGCCTTGACCACATTTTGAAATTGGACTTCCAGCCAACGAAAGCAGATTAACTGGCCACCACTAGCAGATTCGATTAGAGTATCGACATCGAACGTAACATAAGACCTTCTCATGACATCCATTCCCGGCCTCTCGGTAGCGGGTGTCATAGCAATCAGCACAATGAGACGCCCCCAATAAGCGACGTCTGCTTGTGCTGATCACGACGGTCGTCTTTATACTCAGAGTATGTGCAAATGTTGGTATTTTCTCCTTCTCCCATCACCCTTTGTCGATGATAAAGAAGGTCACGAGAATAAGACGACGATCGCCTTTGAATGAGGCGAGTCGTTTACACCAGCAAAGGTGACGTCATTCACGCCTGTCATCGTCGTTCCCTCGCGTAGGATTATTGTTGTCCACTCTGAGCTCGCTATGGATGGCCTGTTATGGATGGCCAATACAGGGCACGCAGGACATGTCTGAGGTATGATGGCTTTCTTCTATTTTCAATGGTCCTTCTTCGTTATGTGATCCCCTGTCGATAGGTGATCTCAGCTCGAGGGTGCTCTACGCGGAGACATATCAGCTCTGTCGAACAACTCGCTTGATCAATATCTACCGGAAACGCCTTAGAAATGGGACGCTTGTAAAGTGGGCATTGAGTGTGACATTGAGGGTGCAGAAAATGGTAACATATGTCGGCATATTGCACGATGTCTGGTCTCGGAGTAACGAGATTTTGATGGGACGGTGAGTATTCTGGCCTCTTGAACACTTATTAATGAAGTCTAGTTTTGCAAATTTCAACGTGGTTTGTATATCCAAACGATGCATACGTTAGGTTTATACACGTAGAGATACGAAAATACAGACAGTTCAAATACTAATTGGTATGTATGTTTATAATAGATATGAAAAAAGCCGCTTTAATCAAAACAAATCCCATAGGGTTATCTTTCACAATAAATATCGTAAGCAGTTGTATATCACCGAACAAATGGAAGCTGTAAGTATCACATGCCCAATGTCATAACTGCATTGTATGATAACTGGCAACGGCAATGAATGTCTGGAGACTGAATGCGGAGCCTACATGCTGCATAAATGCTCAGTGGAGACAAAGATGTCGGCCTTTAGTCCTGACCGCTTTCATCTAGCGTTCTTACCATAATTACGCCATTCAGTTACCTGCGCGTTGTGAGCTCAATTTCACGAATGTGCTTGCTCGCATTGCTTATAATCTCGGCCGTAGCAATCACCTGCGGCCCAAGTCGTTCTCGCCCGCGCGTTTTTCTTTTTACAGAAACGCGGAAGAAAGACCCAGCCAGCCTCGTGGAAGCCGAGCGGATTCCTCCATTCACCGTGGCTATCCGATGTCTACCCCCAGCTCACTCTGCAGCTAAACTAAGCTGACGTAGATGCCACACTATATGCCACGCTATGCCAGCGAGTCTTTTTCTCTAACCACGTTGACAGAGCTGAATCGTTGCACATGGTGACACTTCGTCGATGGAGGGGGCCACGCCAGACAAGTCGCATCAACGAGGCATCCAGCTATACTAATTATTCAGTGCAACCGTTCTCAACTACGACTACAGGAGCAACATCGATGATGGCAACAAACAACGTTCAACGGATGATTTATGCGGCAGTGGCCGACCATCGTTGCCTGTTGCTATCGGCGCTGATGGTGGGCATCAATCACAGGTGTGTAGCGTGATTATTTCTGATACCATCTTCGTGGGACACGTTCCCGCATGCGTTTGCCGATGTATATATATAAATATAACAGTTAGTACGCACGCCAATTTGGTGGCAAAAAGTATCACTTGACTCTCGGCAATCGATGTTTGAGCTACGTTTCACTATATATATATATATATTTATATATATAGGTATATGTATATTGAATTGAATATGTTAACGTCAACGAATGATGCCAGCGCGTAAGTGACGTCAAAGTCGCATAGTACGGACGAACGAGAGCTCAATGAATCTGTCTATAGACGTCAGCGCTATCGCCGACGTTTTCGCTGGACGAAATTGTTACCAGAGCAGCTAGTTTTGACTGGCATACTCCAATTGTCACGGCATGACGTATTGGCGTCTATGCACTTCTATAACGAATAATAATAATAATAACAACAACAACAACAATAATAGATCCTAATAGAATCGCACCGTTGAGGGCTCGAACGATAACACTACGCGAAATACTATCGCGCATTGATTTTTGTCCTGCCCACGCACACGGCCGCCGTCCGTAAAGACATAAACCCTCCCCCTCGTCTGTCGCCAGCAGGCTGATGTTTACCGTTACGTCAAATCTGCTGCGTAAGATGCTCACAATGAGACGCGGTGTCGTTCGCCATTCAGACGTTTTCCATTGGCGTTTCTTGCAGTCTCGATTCTGTAACGAGCGACATACGCCATGAAATAATGAATGAATTCGAAATGGTGCACGCTAATGCTTAAGTGTTCACGCTATGGAGCTAGCCTTGCCCTCCTATGCGAGATCGTCTCTGTGCGGCTGTGTGCAGGCGAACCTACATGTATCTATGTATGATGATTTGTAATTTGTATGCAAATTGTCCTATCTCTGCCAGTTCGCGGACGGAGATAGCTTAACTCGTTTGGACGCCTTTACTTCGAACGAGGACGCGGTCTGTCCCGTGACGATTTTCATTAGACCCACGCCTGTCGGCCAGACATTCTCCACATCTTACCCATGAGAATAGGGCGAACGCTGTTCTCCGCCGCGTCCCAGTTAAGTGTCGTCGCCAAAGCAGAGAAAAAGGGAAAACGTATTCGCTAATACCTCTCAGCCGACCATCACCCGACTAATCAAGTTGGCGGACTGGCAATCTGCCCAGTAGCGGCAGCGGCGGCGGCGGCGGCAGGACATTTCTCAATTCGAAGTGAGCACTCCTAACGTGAGCAACAAGACAAGAATGAATGAGATGAGCAACTCATCTGGTGGCTACGGCGGAGGCAACCGGGGGTGCGAGGGCTGCTTCGCGCTGAGCGAACACACGTGAGAAAATAAATACATTTTCTGCTAATTGCTTCTGCTATGTTTCGATTAATCACTATTATTCTGGGTGAATGTGGGTGAGCGCCCAGGGGGCCATGCCACTCAATGGAACCGCGACTCTGAACGAAATGGAGACCATTCCTTTATTGACGGGGGGTGGGGGGTGGGGGTGGGGGGTGAGGAACTCACCCCCGAATCCGGGAGCGAGTTCCTCCCGCGTGCGTCGGACTTCTAACGCTCAACGCGACTTCGGAGGAAGGTCCGGAAAGCTCCTTTTTCCGTTGTAGCGTTTCGGAGCTGCTTGAGGCGGCGCCGCCAGCCGCCAGCCGCCGCCTCCATCAGAGCCGAGAACGTAGTCGACGAAGGCTCATGAAGGAGAGCCATTACGGTGTCCCACTAATGGAAAATGATTGAACGCACCGTCGCGTAATGTTAGCTAGATTGGGCTTTCGGGCCGCTCGTTTTGGTTGCGGCGGCGGGAGAGGCGTTTCTTTGCCACTTCCTGTTGCACTTAAGCTCGAATGTATGTGAATCTGAAGCCTCGGTGACGTAAGGTGCGCCAAAGCGGTTCGCGTCTGGCTCAGCCGCAGCGGTGGCGTGTTAGTTAGAGCGTCATGCGGCGATTTTTTTTTTTTGTTAGACAAAGAGACACTCGCTGATGGCCATTACAGAGGCGGCAATGACAGCACCTTGAGAACTGTCGAAATGCTAGATCTTCGATCTTGTCTTTGATTACTCTCCATTGAAAACGAACAGCCGTCGCGTCGACTGGGCGCAGATGAAAGGTTTCCCCCGTAAGTTTTCTCTAGGAAGAAAGATTTTATTTTCATCTATCTGCGGAATCATTGAAGATGATGATATCGATAAACAAAGCTGATTGTTTATTGTCGTAATTCAAGGCAGTGATAGTATTTCACGCGCGGTAACAATTGCATTTGAAGTTGGCAGAGCTCAATAGGCGGAGACTTGTGACGAGTTTCGTTTAAACCTGTTTTTGAAGGTTATCCGTTGAGCGTTTCGAAAACGGAGAGAAAACGCTTAGAAAAACAGACACGGAGACGACGGGGAGACCTGTCCTCTGCACTCACCCTTAGCCATTTTGCTAGTAGATGGCCTAACATCACATCTACTAGTAAAATAGCCAGCGATGAGTCACCTACACGCGCGCTTTCGAACGCCCCAAGCAGTCAAATCAGGGTGACGAACCTGAGATCACTCGAATCGATACGATGTAAGTTTAAGCGCTCCTCTTCATTAAAGGCGGCCTGTCACCCCGTGTGGCGCGCGAGCCTGCGGCTTCTGATGTCTCGCAGCCGGAGGCTTAGCCATTTAAACGGACTGCGCCATTGTCTATTACATTTATGACCTTCGTTTTGTCCTCACTTTCGAACAAAGCGTTCAGTCACTCTCGTCAGCCAGCACCATTCATCTGGTATTACTGCAACGTTACTACCCCTACCAATCTTCTACTCTGTGCTGAAAATACGAGGCACGTGTCGTCCGAAGTCTGTCTCTGATTCGATTTCAGTTGCCAGTCGCCTGGAGTCGACCAATGGATAATTTAGTACCCTTTGAATATTACCGATGGACACGATCTAGAGTTTCAATGAATTAGCTGTTGATTATAGTCCATCGCGAAGGGATATTACTTGCAGCAGATCCTCAACGCCGAGTCCTCTATCGGAACCAGCGAAGTGCCACACTCCTGATTCAGTTTAGTCCGTGACCGCCGCCGCCACCACCACCAAGCCATCTATTATAACCGACCCCCAGCATAAAGCTGTGATCAAGTCTGATGGACGAAGTCTGCTCACGAATAATGGATCGATAAATAGATTCAATAGTCCGAGAGCAGGGCACGCTCCGCCACAGTAGACTGCCAACTCTTGACCACTTGGATCATAAGTGGACGGATGCGCGCAAATCGATCTAGAGACGAAACAGTGATTGTTGTCCGTCTGTTGGAACCTTCGCATTGATCAGACGCTTCAGTCGCGTTTAATCGTAAACCACCCCAAAGGTCATTGTAAAATGACCGCAATGCAGCGATCAGCATGCATCATGAGCATGACTTGTTTGTGTTGCGTTTCTGCTCGTCCGCTGATATGGCCGGTCACGTGCGAGCAAGCTGGCCAGGTGAAGGCCATGATTTTTGTTGTTGTTGTTGTTGTCTGCGGATGGTGGTCAGGGTCGATTTCCGAGATGTCGAATTGCTGGGCAAAAGGTAGATCTCCAGATCTAGCGGCAAACAGGTAAAACCTCTAACCACTAACTGAATAACGGAGAGGGGGATAGATGGCTTTAGCATTACGCACGAGCGGGTCCAGCATTAGACCATTGCTATTGATGGCGAAGCATTGAGCGAGTGAGGACTAATGCTAAACAATGAATTGCCATAATTGTCGTTTTCCTTGCGATTTTCTGACTTGACGTGATAGTTCCAATGGAAAATTGCTCAGCGAACGGCAGAAGGTGCAACTCGAAACCCCGAAAATAGCCCCTGATCGTAATCAGATAGCTGCCCTGATTTCACGTTGTAATAGCGCGTACCGTTCCACCACGCGACCGGGAATGAAGCTCAGTTGATGCGGCTTACTCACATTTAAACGAATTTGTGTGAAATTCCCATTTTATAATACATGGTTGGTACGAAAAAGTCTCACGTGAGCTCGAAGCACGTTTGCATGAAACTATACAATTTAATTCGAACAATTAATACATTGCTATCTCTCTATTTCGGACATCGAATATTCACAAAAAGACAATCGAATATGTAAATTAATAATTTTATATATAAAATATTAATACCGTTGCTTAGCATCAACGGGTGGCCAGGAGCGTTTGAATTATTTGGAGTTCTGCAATACGCCAGAGATCTACTCTCCTTTACGTCGTTATAAGCGGCGAAAATTATGGCGACCTTCGCAAGGGCACCCTTTGCTCGAAGTCAGGGCTAAATGTGCTGCGTACTGAAACAATGTCGCATTGGCAAACTAGTATATAATACACATTGCGTGTTGGACGTCCAAGAGCGACTGCGTATTCAGGCGTAACGAATGGTGATTTCCCGTAAAGAGATGTTATCATGTTATAATTCTCACTGCGCTAATTAAACACACATAATAAGGTTATCTAGTATCATGTGAAACAGGCATTTGCGCGGCATGCCACTATGACATGCTACACAGTCTGTATGCTGATTAAGTAACACCGACGTCGGTGCTGTCGACCTTTAAAGTTAAGGGAAATCGTCGCGTTTTGATGTTTCCGTTTCATTGGGCCCAAGCCCAGCCGGCTCTGCGATCATTGGCTAACGTCCATTAGCTAATACGTCGACCAGCGTTACTAGCGAATTTGAAATGCGCGCCCTTGTCTCAAGTTGAAATGAAATTACATTCGCAAAGGCGTCCAAGTTAGCAGCAGTATACATCCATTGTGTATACCGTTATTCAAGGGTGACACTCGTTCGACGTAATGGAACTGATCTATTATATATAGAAGAGCGCGCGGAGTATACATGTAGTATAAAGTATCATGCCAAGAGGAGGCGCACACCGTGGAGTTTAATTAATGTCGGACTTTCGGAAAGATGTAGGATTAGCAACGAGTAGACACTAGGTAGTGTTCGTATATCTGAAAAATAACTCTGCTTTGATGCCCGGACAGCTGATGTGGCCCACTCATCTCTCATAGGGTTCAGGGCTAATTACAGAGCGCGCTCAACAAGATCAACATTTTGTCGCTAAGTCGACCGTCATTCGCTAAACTGTACCATCGACAGCAAGCTACTACGCGTGCGCAACCCCTCATGTTTTATGGGTCTCTCTGTTAGTTTGAATAAGTGAAGCCGTGATCCGTGATGAATTTTCAATATTTTGGAAAATCTCTCATTTGCTTGACAAACTATCCTCCTCGCCCGTTATTTTCGATGAGGTATAGATGATTCATATCGGACAACTTGCATATATTCGTGAAATAAATGTACATATTGGCGTTAACAGGCTATTTTCTAAGGTTGAACTGGCCTGAGCAGCGCTCTTTAGGACGAGTTTAGCAAATACAGTGGTTACTCCAATTACAGAGCATGCATTGAAATGCTATACTGAGATTGCGAACACGTACATCACACCAATCATTTGACTGATTCAGCTGACTCATTTTGCCGGGAAACAGAGGCTATGGAATAAAGAAGAAAAAAAGCATTGTACAACCGCCGAATTGAAAACCTCCAGCTTCTGCACTTTTCATTGGACTAGAGCATTCTGCTTGTATGGCAGGACTGGAAGATTCAACTCTTCAGTCGTGTATGTCTACATTCGGCTCAGTATCCTCAAAATATAGTCCGATATCGACTACCAAATGCCTATTAATTGCCGCCCGGACACCCCCTAGCACTGACACGTTTTAGGCAAGCCACCTTGCGGACCTATATCGCACAGCACATCCTGCTCAAAAACGACCTACTCGGTGTCCCGGTCATCGATCGATCTAGAGCATCGATCGAGTTAGTGAGATTCGCATGTTTCGTGGTTCGCATTCGTTCACCAGGGTTGACCGATGTGATGATAGTATTATCTATTTATTCCACAATGCACAGATGACATATTCCATGTCCGTATTGCACGATGTCCACAAACAAAACACTCCACTTCAGAATGACAGAGAATGACGTACTTACAGCTATAATAGCTTGGTAGAGATCAATAAGTAGAGGTGGCGATTTCGCTCGGGCTCTGCTGGACGGCACACATACACAGGTTTCGTCCAAATACGAAGCATGCACTTGTGAGCATAATAGATCGCTCCGTTGTTCGAACAGAGAAAATCAATGCATAGTTTATTGTTCAATGAACAATGATTTTCCGTGCCCCTTCGGGCGATCCCTGACACTCAACTTGGTGCTCAAATTGGCGACTTTTTTGCTTTGTGTAATATAAACGGATTTTTTTTTGTTGAAAGGGGGAACTTTTCTTCAAACGCACGGACGCCGGCAGAGACATTCCAATCTCCAGGAAAGTGGGCCGATCCAAGATTTCTGCTTGCAATATACCATAGGAATTAATATATATAAATATGTATGCCCCTTGTCGATTTCCCATCTCAGCTCATGCAATGGCCGTCCACGCAAATTGTTCACTAAGCTCCCCACAACCAGACCTCACCTCAATCAATTTTATTCCTGCAGTGCCGTCCACCCATCGACGTCGACGATTAAGAGATCAATAATAATTATAATAATAATAATAACAACAATAATGAACCGCTCACCATTGTATACCTCAGTGTATCTGAGATATATCTCACCATTGTATAAGGTATGTGCTAATAGTGACCCAGAGGGACTTTGAACATATACGCGCATTATGAGTTATCAGCGTGGTATTGCCATGATATTATATATAATTATACAATAATATAATGAGTACACCCCATACTAATCGTGATCTCCAAATATTTTCGTCAAATAAATTGCTGAATTTCTCTTCCAAGTCTGCTTGCGTTGCAAATCCCGCTTTCCATAAACCGAAGGCCTGCCCAAACATCTATCTTCTCTATATTTGTATAATAAATCCGTTAAAAGTATTGTCAACATCCTTCGTCTTGGTAGTGTGAATCCTTTCGGTCGGTAGTTTTCATTAGCTACGATACTAGTTGGATCCATTGACACTTTTCGATGGCCCCTTCGACAAAGTTAGATATAAAAAAAAAGCCGACTCACTATATTGGTATTTTGTCTCTCCTAAATTATTGTATTGCATTGTTTTTCTCAACCATGAATTAGCATGGGATCACTTCGAGTTTCTCCGAACTACTCTAATTATTTATGCCAAATTCGCACTCTTGCTGTGTGCTCGGATCGACAATCCCGGCAGCCTTCAATTTGATTTAGATCGTCCTTGGACGCACAAACACGTATGCATTTGTCAGCTCGTATCTATATATATATATATATACTTGTGTGAAGCTTGCGGTGTATGAGGCTGTATCCACATTTACCTTTACAATATCACTTATTGAGGATATTTTCCACAATACATCTTATGTTACGGGAGTTGACCCGTATTCATGTGTTGAACGCTCGCTCATTGTTGACGGGTGAAATTCGATGTCCATTCGAGAACATTCGCATTTACACACACACACAGAGCAACACAAACAAAAAATTCTCCATACCAATCGCGTCGCTGGCACTTTGGCCATCTTTACGCTTCCGTGCGCCCTCTGCCGTCCAGTAGAGTTCCCAGTGGGTTCGCGAAGAATTGTGTGGATATTACCTTTCTCTCGAGAAGCGACGGCCCCTGCAGAGCGAGGTGGGTACTGCCTCTCGCTGCGCGCCTCGTTGGCCAGATATCGTGGGGCCCTTTCGAACGCTTCACTAGATAAGAAGCTATGGTTGTGAACCGATTGCTTACGGAATCTTTTCACTTCAAAAAAGGATACCTTTAAGCGTTCCTCGCCCGACACGACGCCCGATGTATCGTTTTGCGCGATACATCGGGCGTACAGAATACCCCTCAGATATCTATCTGAGGGGTATTCTGAACGGAACTAGACTGCACAGCACTATGCCGAAGCTTCCAGAGCAGAATAAACAAATGCTATACATCGATTTCTGTAAGCATAGTAGTCAGGCAACGTGGACATCTATTGTGCAATGAATACGATATAGTATGATGATGGTAACCGTGCGCTTGAAGAAAATTTCCTCCTCTAAAAAAAAAGAAAAAGAAAAAAGTATTATGAGATTTGAATCGGCGAAGGAGCCCTTTTCGAATACTGAGTACATTTATGAACGGTATTTCAAGCAACAGCAGTGGCATATTACCATTAGTTTTAAGTGGCTAGGAACTACAGCAATGGCATATTGTTATTATTATTCTTTCTTCTCTTATGTGAATTCCTTTTCACGAATTTAATTAATTTCTAATTTGCATTACAATTATGGGATTCTCCCCTTCAATGGCCCACTTGCTATTGTTTTTCATATGTAAGCGCGGTCGTAGCATCGGTCCCGTTCGAGGAGATGCTGATACGATATGGCATATCACGTCTTCGCGAGTTTCGCCTATACGGTGCGATGTTACTTGAGACCAGATATTTTCCAGCGTACTATTATAGATGTCTCAGTTCGTAAGATGATTTGGTGATGCTTCGCTTTTCTATTGACAAGGGTTACAATACATGTTACAGAAATGTGTAGATTACATCATGAGCATGGTCATGCTGCATTCAGTAAACAAGCTCAGAACGGCGTTTAACGAATGGATGTTTGGATCGCCTTTTGTAACCTGCGAAATCCGAGCACAATTTCATTCAGTGCCGTGCTAGGCAACAGGCATGCATTTCATGCGGTTACATCACTGTGACGCGACTTAGCCAAAATTAATCAAGATGAATTATATCATACAGTTTGTGTGCTAATTGTTAAATGCGTTCGGCAGTGCGTTCGGGCCACACCAAGCCAATATAGAATTTAGAGCGGCTTCTTGGTACCAGCTTAGAACAGCGCTATTTCACATAGCTCGATTCACTAAGCACAGGATTTGACTGAGATCCATGCCGTTTCCGATTTAGATCATACAAACAATATAAGAGTTTGTTTGAGGCGCATAATCAATTGTTGATCAAGTCAAGCTTAAAATGTTCAGTGTCAACTCGGTAGAGAGCTCTAAACCAATTTTGGTTGTGTGTGTCTTGGATGTTTGTTAAACGTGGCGTTCATTTCTCATCCATGGCTTATGTCTTCTGGTTCTTAAATGACTGTCTATTAATCTCACAGACATTTACACACGACAGTCTGAAAGATGCGTCAAGACTGAACGAATTATCCTGCATAAAATATTGGAATGTTTATATATATATATATATATATATATATATATATGACGGAACAAAAAGAGATTCACATTTACGAATACTGTAGTTTTTTTTTTGCTTTAATTATCTTCAGGATACGAGCGATCTATCAACACGTCTTGATCCAGGAACATGTCTTACAATTGTTACAAGCTATTTATATCTATTATATTTTGCCAGGACACGTTAAGGATCCACTTTTCATTTAATCCTCAAGCGAGAAGACTAACACTACGACAACTACGACAGAACCCGATCGATCAGATAAACAGGATAGCCATCTAGTACACGGAAATACGCAAGACAGCTCAACCCGAGCTCACTCTGCGAACTCTATAAAGAGCCGCCAAGAGTAGGCAGACTGAGCGAATAATGACAATGCTTCGCTCTTGGCTTCAAGGTAAGGCAAATCTTCAATATTGAAGAAAAGCGCTTGTTTACGTTATTGTTTCCATATCTGTTTTTTTTTCTTTCGTTCGAAGTCTCTGCTCCTGGCACCCAGTCAATAAAATGATGACAACTCGCCGACTTCGTTTCAAACAGCGGAGGGATAACAGCTGTCTCTTTCTGTTTGCGTGTGTTCTCAATCACTTCAACGACTGCATGTTCAGTAAGGCTACACATGGAACTTCTTTTTTTTGAACTCGATCGACCAATCGTATTTCGTAACGATTACACGCTCGATCGGTCACGTGCTGTGAAAGATGGCTAGCTGGGGTACCGTGCATCACGGAGCTGCGTGAGATTCACTTAAGTCGTTACTACTTACGGGGCGATGTTTTATCGCCCTTCAAGCCGAACCATTCATTGCTTATCGGTTCAACACGTCCGCGCCAACAACTTCGTACATATCGCCGAGCCTATTCACCTAAGAAGCACAGCTGGAGTCCGCTGGACGTTGACGATGCACTGAGGTGAAACTCGGGATCGTTTGAGACGTCACGAGATGTCGAATCTGCTGCGTTGCCGTGTAGACGGTAGGCGGTTGGAGGTTTCATTCAAATAACAACGTTTCCCATCAGTGGCTCTCTCTCTCCCACCCACACACAGTCGCAAGCTCCTTATATCTCTCTCTCTCTCTCTCGCTCGCTCGCTCGCTCGCACGACCGACGATCGTTCCTGTGCAGAGGAGCTTAGCGTTCCCAGGGAACTCCATGATGTCTCGGGACACTGGACGTGGGGAAATGGCTGGCACCGAGCGAGCGGCAGCGTAACAAACGAGACACAATGAAAGGAGAGCGAGGACGGTAGAGAGAAGTCAGTGGCTTGACCAACTTGGTCGAACAGGGATTCTCACAGCTCGTAAACCTGCCACCATTCGACCCGAACGGACTGCGCCGTGTGCCTGGTGTTCACCCACCACCGCTGGTCGGTGCTAAATATATTGGTTCCAACTCCACGACGTCCCAAGCTGCAAAGGCATCAAGGCAAGCGTTTTTCTATGGTCACCGCCTGGCGGTCAAACTGGCCGCCTGGGGTGCGGTCGGTACTCACTTGCCACTTCATCGTCCGATAGTTTGGTAATGGCAAAGCCAAAATACGATGCCATAGGCAGTGTAGGCGTTTTGATTAAGCTTTAGTATGTCACAAATTAGTTGGTTGATACTCACTCAGGGTGAACTCAAAGGCGAGATGTACTCGACAAACGACCCAGACAACAAAATGGTGATACTTTAATCTCCTTTGCTCCCGCGGTTGCTGTGCGATATTTTCGATGCAGGCCATGTCCGATTCGTGCATGGGCAAAAACCTTTTCTTTCGAAACGTAGATTGCAATTGTGGTCTCTGCTTGAAGTGAGCTTTTAGCATTACATTTCTATTGAAAATATAATACTTGCCGGTATTATACCTTGGTTAGGCTTCGGGCGGGCAGGTAAGATTTTTGGGAACATGCAGGGTTCCAAGCGTCCATCGTACAAGCGTGTTTGAAGAAAATATCCTCCTCGACAAACATACGCATCCAAGCTGATATTTGAGTTATATTCTTCCTTACGAGTTGCTTGAGTTTTTCATACAGCTCCGGTGAAAATGCCATTTAGAAATGCTGAATAGTATTACAGTCATCCTCTTGTATATAGACGAATCAGCATGGCGTACCTCCGTGTTGCGTCCAACGGGTCAGGTTAGATTTCTGTTGGCGTACGTATCGTATATACCTCAATATGTTCTTTACATCGCCTTAATTGGAAGTCAAAATTGAACTTAAGAAGCATCCTCTATAAGTATAAACAACATACGCACATAGCTGGAAAATGCAACACGCTGATATAAAAACCAGTTGCCCTCGGCTATTTATATTGAAGACAGAAATTCAATTATAACATAATAACAATAATAATAATAACAATAAAAATAACATTTTCAGAGGTGCATGAGTTCAGCATTATTCTCAGCGTGTTAACATTTTCATTAACTTACCAAAATAAGTACAGTTACACGTCACGTACAACTTGTCTACTTGGCTGGTGAGAAAATCGACCAACGGCTCTACAAACAAAGTCAGCCGTCGAACTTGGAAAGTTACTCAAGTAAAGTTATCTATCTCCGTCTGCTGATTCGGTGTTACCTACAAAGAGTGACGCAGATGTGGCGGCGGCTGGACGAAGTGTAAAAGTCTTCTCCTGTACCGTTCGAGCAAGCTCCCACCGGTTGACAGACGAGCGTCCCTCGAGCGTCACGTAACAACCGGCTCTGTCCGCTTGAACGTCAGAGCAGGTTGACAGTGTGTTCGACCAGGTAGAGCTGTCAGTTCAATGAAACCTTAAACCTCACGGACCTTCCCGATGTATCCGGCTAGACCTATGGGTTCGGTGCTCTCAAAGTATCCATCCGAAACGGAATTTTACTCTACGTCTGCACAAAGCACTAAATTATCGACCTGCATTTCCATGGGATCTTCTGAGTTCTGGTGCAGTGATTCTCAGATGCTTTACGGTGTGGACATAGAGCTCAAAACTAACTCAAACTACTGATTGATGCTAAAACGGGTGCCAATTCTGTTCCCAATATTTCAATCATCGCTGTAAGTGTAGCTCGCTATTGTCCTCGAGTGCTAATCGTACACTCCATAAAAAAGGGCTCTAATAGGTTATCTCTTTGAAATCGCATTCATGCGAAAAGCTAACAGAGCCTAAATATAGGTTTAAATAAAACGAAAAATATATACTGCGTGTGGATATATGTGTGTGTCTGTGTGTTAGCCACATATGTTGAACAAGTCACCATTGATACACGTGAAAATCACTTTCAATCGATGAAACACCTTCACTTCAATGTGAACAAAGCCGCTAGCCTGTGTTCGCATTTCGCGAAGTTCGCAGTGACCGTACGGCTGTAGATAGGATCGATTCTCCACAGGGGCTGTTAGGCAGCTCGAACAGTGATTATACTCGTAATCAACCCGGTCTAAAGGTAAACGTAAATCTGTCGCCAACACTTGACTCTATCCACCAACCGATTCTCCGTAGAGATAAGCTCGGCATAAAAATCCATAAGCGGTGCGCTTGCCCTGTACATTGTCAAAAATCGTCTCCTTTCAAAGTTACCGAGCTACTATTATCAGATGTATAATATTGATTTATTATAATATATTAAACGTTAAAATAGGTCGGAATTTCTAGGGATTATGGGGGTGGGGGGTGGGGGGTCGGGGGGGAGGACGACAATGTCCCGAGGAAGGCGATGGCATTGCCTCTCTGCACAGCGAGGGACAGGCGCTGCAGGAGGAAAGAGCCGGCGCGCTTGTCCCCGGTGGCGCGGATCAACCTATGGTAGACCCCCTCGAGGAAGTTCGCAGTGAGAGGGCCGTGCCCGCCCAGGGTCTCAAAGGCAAGGGGGGAAAACAGGTGCGTTGCTTGGAGTGCGGCGTACTTCCTCAGCTTTGCCCGCTCCGCACGCGCTACTGCGTAACCGGGGATGGTTGCACAGTGGCTGACATAAGAAGGTGCTAGGGTATAATACTTCTTACTAGCTACCCAATCCCTCCGTCTGCATGCTTAGTCTGTCACTGATGTCCGCCTTCCACCCGGTGACTATCCAGATACCAAGATACAAAGCACCCTTTCTCAGTTCAGCAGACAAAACATTACTCCGCGCGCATATTCTCTGTGGCGGGCAGTGTGCATTGCTGTGGGCTCGATCTAGCCGCACCTCGCTCAGCAGAGGTAAATGTAGCCCCACGCTCGCCGAGTTGTTACATGACATCGCAACGGCCGGCGCGTCTGGCCCGCGCCGTCAACCGAGCGTCACCGTTCGGGACGCAGCCGGGTAACGTCTATTTGATAGCGTCAGCTGCCGGTCGAGGTGGGCCTACCCTAACGATGACCAGGAACTAGGCCATGTTGGCGGGGAAATCCTGTATTTGAGGACCTACTGAGACGTCCTTCCCTTCCCTAAGCCCCTTCCCCGCACCGGAACCCGCTTCGGCCACGTTCACGACGCCCGCCGTGGATATGGTCTGCGCGTATTAACTCGGTACACAACCGACCGTGAGAGGAATGTTGTAACAGGTTGCGGGTTTTTTCCCTCTTGCAGCACCACGAGTTTCCTCAAACAACTTTTTTTCTCCCGGCGCCAGTCGACTGATCTGAACGTTGCGGAGACGATTGGCGCGAGCACTCTCGATGTCGGCGGTCTGAATCACAAGCGCGCACGCGGGGGGGGGGGGTCGCAGAAGTTGAGCTCTAAAAAATCAAATGCGAGAATTTCATGAACGGAGCTTGTTTCGAAAAGCTAACAGACTACGAAACGACCGTGCCATGCAGAACATATGGCGATATATGGAAATTGGGAGCGGAGCGAGTAGAACTGCGTTGGACATCGTCCCTGATGATCAGGCGGGGTCACACCGCCGGATTCATCCATAGTGTCGAATATAGAATATAAAATGAAGCTAAGTGCTTGCGCGGTAATGTAAAGCATGCTGCTTGTGAAGCCATAGGTTCATATTAAACTAATTATTATGAACGAAGCAACGATTATTTTTTTTCTTTTTTTTATGACAGTCCTAAGCAACGATTCTTGCTCGATATATTGTTGATATATATGTAATATATATATAATATAATATATATATATATATATATATATATATATATATATATATATATTATATAATATATATATATCGTTAATACATAGCGTCTTAGATGAATATTACCGGTCAGCCACATGCTCAGAGTTGTCTGCCACATCGATGATTTAAAACTGGTGCGATGACCTCATCCAATACTTTGGCTAATGTAGACGCTCCCCAAGTCGAGACGCCATGAAACATGAAATCGTACCCGTATTTATAGCAGGAAAGAAAAAATAACTAAGACGAAGGTCACTGAGGGTTAATTGTTTTCATTCTGTGTTATGGCTAAAAACAGTCTACGGAATTGACGCTGGTGATTTATCTATCAGAGCTGGACTTTGTCAGCCTCTCCCTCGTGGGTCATAGCTTTCGCTGTTGGACCTCCCGGCTTCACGAAGAGCTTACGAAAGAGGAGAGAACAACACGGCGCCATTGACGTCAACTGGTCTCGTCGCAACTGTCCAAGCATGAGGGGTAGTCGGACCCCCGACTAGATCTCGTCCCGGGCCAGCCGGCAGCTGGTGGATTTTCGGAGCGGAATCAAGCTAGAGAATGCCCACCAGCCCCGAAGCGCTTTTCGTGTCGGTCGAAGTTCGCTGATAGTGGTCAGTGGAAATCCAGGCTGGCTTCGAGATGAATGGGAGCGCCAGGATGGATTTTCGGCTTCGGCGAAAAAAGGAGGCCGCAAATCGGAGGTGCAAATCTTTTCGACAAATAAAACGCGAATAACATCGGATTATTTTGACCGAATTATTTTATTGAAGGCACTGTACTCGTTTTTGGATCTGTCCTATTTTCTGATTATTGACCTTTAATTTTAAGAACAAAATGTGTACACATTTGCGTCAAAAAATTGCCCTCGTAGGCCCCGCAAAATTATTGATTGCTAATAAGTTTTTAAAAAAATATGTTTTTTTGAAATATTTTTTTTAGGTAAGTGAAAGCCTTTTTTTAGCCGTGTGATTACGGTTTCGTAGGAACAGAACAAGTCCATGCTCAAAAATGTTTCAAAATATCAGGCGCTGCTTACCTCTAAGCACTTTGCGCTTCGGCCTTGAAAATATTCTTCATGAATTCTTATAGACTAGACTTGATCGAAGCACTGTCTGAGTTACGTATAGTCCTCATCTCGATAGTCCTCGATCTCCTGTGCGAGCCTACCGTTATCTACAGATTTTGAACTCACGAAATCATTCACTTGCTCAGCCCATACGATATATATATATACATATACATAAATATTATACTCTTAGAGCCCAGTTATGCCGCAAAATGGGCTGCTGGCGGATGCGATCATTGATACTCTGACCGACGAGAGAGGAGACACTCTGAGCGGGACACGCGGGCATTGGACGTGAAGTGAGTATATGCGGATAGGGTATTGGAGGCAAAACAGCACCTTGTTCTGTGGGAGGTTGAGACTACCTATCGAGATACGGATTGTGACGTGACTAAATGAAGGCTACCTACGTATGAAGAAATTCGAGGAAAATTGTATGCTTCACTGTCATGCTGATAAAAAAACGCATGTGTTTTTACGCCATCAAAAAACGCATGTAACATTTTGATGTTACATGCGTCTGGTCACTAAAATATCGTCTGCAATCATCGTGTACGTAATTAGTGAGGCATGGATGAGTCTGCTTAGACAGCCCCCGGCAGAAGGCTCTGAGCAGGCAGTGGTATGGACAAGGCCGTCTGGCCAATTCATCAGTAAAAGCGCAGAGAGACACGATTTAAGATGTAGCTAAACATTTAACAGATACGAAAAGATTTAAGCACGAAAAGTATCCACCTTCGAGAAAAGAGTGATGGGAATTTCTTTCTCAGACGCCTACAGAAGGAAATTGATGTCAGAACGTTGTTCCAGTAGAAATAGAAAGATATTACCTAGTTGGCTATTCGAGATAACGTAGCAAGGGTCTACAGTTGTCGCTGATTTCATAATCAGTAATACGGCGATTTCATTTCTGTCCCAATCTCATTAATTCAATAAGGCACCTAGCATAGAGTAGCTAGAGCAATTCTTGTTTGAATCATGGCATTTGCCGTTTCTGTAGAATCTGTAATTCCTTAACAAATTATTAATAATAACCGTATATTAATTGCATACGCTAATAGGTATGAACGACCCAGCGTAAAAGGGTTTTCCAAGGGGTTCCTTCAAAGGGGGCTGACAGTTTATACTGGTCCGCTTCAGTACCTTTCTCATTCACCGGCTATTAATTTTAATCAATTTTGCCGTGCGAGTTATCTTGTGTTGTATACTTGAGAGCTGGCACATCTGTGCACATTCTGATGTATCGAGCTCAAGTCCACGTGAGAATCCACGCCCATGGGATGAGATGACTCTGTTGGTGGCGCGAATTGTACCCGGCGGCATCCGCAACCACAACACTTTTGGGTGGTGGTGCCAGCGAAACATAACCTCGGGCACAGGTATATCAACTCACAAGCATACAAAACAAGAAAAAACCGCATGGCAATGGATTAAGATAGATAAGTGGTGAAGGAAATATCGGTATTAATTCGAAACCGGTGTTGGGTATTAGAGCGGACGTATATCAGCTATAAGTCCCCTCTTGGAGAAATCTCCTAGTGCCACCGAGTGTGAAGATCCGGGGCGACAAATTAAATGAGACGAGGCTCCGGGTGTTCAGTCGTCGAATCAAAGGGTACCTTTAAAGTTCACATGTGGCCAAAGTCCTTTTAAGCTGGCTCGTTCATGCTCCGGTAACTAACAGATGGTTATATTATTGCTCATTTTGTTAAGGAATTATTATTATCATTATTACTAATTATTATTATATCATTAACTATTATTATTACTAACGATTATTATTAATGATTATCCACAAGGTACGCATGCCATTTATCAAGCACTAATTGCGCTGGAACCTCTATGCTGGTTGTCTTATCCAATTCATTGATTGGTACTGAAATCAACGATTCGTATAACTGGTTATGAAATCATCAACTATCGTGCGCGGCAGCTGGTAAGGGAAATTTACCTATAGATATGTGTGTGGCATAGTACGTCAACAAACTCTACCACCCCTGCTGTTACTTTAATATACAATAATTGTCATGTCTATAGTACAAGTAATTGCAAATCATTCGAGATTATATATAAATATATATATATATATATATATATATATAATATATATATATATATATAATATATATATATATATATATATATATATAATATATATATACTTCGTTTCGAAAAAACTATCCGCGGTTTAACTTCCGTTGTTATCTCAGCACTTAATGAAGAACTGTGTCTTGACTGGTCGTTTGTTGATGAACTGCCTTCGAACCGCCTCTCCCGATTCAGCTTGTGGATTAGTGTCTTCCCTACACAAGATAAACGAGACTGCAGCGCCCACGCGGCTGTTGAACTATCTTTATTGTATAACCACGTGCCGTGGCGAACCTCAGAGCCGGAGCCAACAAACTGCTTGGGCGATATTATACTTGTTCAATGTATCTCTTTTCTCTAGACCTTCACCTGTACAACAGAAGATAGTGAGCGAACTAATTAATTTGTGTCCACGACGGCAAATGGTGCTGGCTACCACATTGTGTCGAAGCTATTTCGATATATAACCGACAGACGAATGCGCGAAACCTTGTCTAATACAGGACTCAGGGACTAAGGACTCAACAGTAGCGATGGAGTCATTTGCGTAAAATTGCTTTAAGGAACTGCCATTCGACATGGCTTGGAAGTTGGAACTTTAGAATCGATTTGAAATATTACGAAGCCTTGGGACTATCGAACGGATTGCGGACACTAAAGCCGTTTCCGGGCTGAAGTCCCTGCGCCAAATGTGCGCCGTCGCAGCTATGAACGGGTAATTAAATCCAGCTGATGCAAATGTTTTTGACCCAGATGACAATGACGCTCCTTGCAACGAAGCTGTCTCCTGAGGGCATTCGAGTCAAGAGGCCTCCCCGATTCTCTGCTCACACCAGCATATGCAGGGTCAAGATTTTACGATTCGGAACCTAGAACGTCCATTAACTCTACCCGCTAACCGTTCAAGCGACGTTAGAGGTTTCGTCAGTGTCCTTCAGCGCAGGCAACGTCGGCCACCGCGAAAGGCGATTTTTAAAAGAGCGTTATTTACATGCAGCACCTTAAGGCTACATGGCCTTAATTTAGCGTTCGTTTTCCCGCTAATCCGCGAACCGGGGCGGTCCAGCGAATCCTTCCTAGACGATATGTCCTGAACATGATTTTGCTTGACCTTCGTCAGCTGGCAATGCTGCTTGCTTGTGGATGACTCGACGAGGACGTATCGTCAAGTGGGCTTACCTAAGACACATTCGGATAAGTTAGAACAATTTTTGAATGCCCGCCATTTGTTGATATTCTTACATGGCAAGCATTTAGGCTGGCGGCACCGAGGCCGGCGTTGAGAAGCTGTGATGGAGACGAGTTCTTTACTACGCTGACCCGGTTGGCGACCTAAAAGTTGGCCATAACGCCTCCAACGCAAGCTGCGCGCAGGTCAAAGTGACCCAAGTTAGCCAATGTGTGGCAAGGTCGCCCATTTGACGATACGATATCAACGTACACGAGAAAACGAGCCGACTGGTTGTGCATTAAGCCAATGTCCTCATTAATATGTTCGTGTTTCGTTGGTAATCCACGACGTTGTTGGCATGGCCGTGACTTTCGCGCGCTGTTTCGAAACGCCATATAATCTCCTCTCATGGCAGTGCGGGAGGCAGGTTTAGCTGGGGGCACCCAGTGGCTCAGGTCGGGGAGCTTAGCAATGGTCTTTTGTCAATGTCACCATCACCATCATAATATATAACTGTACTACGATAATACTCAATAGGTTATAACTTTACGATCTTGTTTAAGCTTGATTGGTTACATCGTTGCGATACCTACGTTAGTGCCGTTGAGCCATTGGCGAGCCGACCTGATGCGATTGGATGCAGTGTGATGATGCGCATCTCCTATGCATACACCTATTCATAGCCACCTTCTGGCCGACCGAGCCTTGTCCACTTGGACCTCGACGGTTGTAGGTGAACGAGTGACACAGGACCGACCACACAGAGAGATTGAGCAAGAGCGAAAGAGGTCTCTATTACGCGAAACCGCCCCTCAATAATTGGCAGAGCGCCATTATTGCCGACGGGTGAACGTGATGATTATCTCCACGTGTTCCGCAGTGGAGAGTCAATCCGTACGGGCACACCGAGATCATAACGACATATAAAGCATCACATGTGTCCCAATACGGGAATATGTTGGGAGTGCGCGAGCAGTTTCGCGACCGAGGGAAATTCATCAAAATCAATTATCTTCAGTTGTTCGTATTTGTTCGATGCAACCGAGGGAAGCCGTACACAAGTTGGCGTTGAGCGTTTGCACGCGTATATGACTTGCACTTGTGGTCGTGACTCGCTGTTTCAATGGCATCCGACACCAGATAGATATTTACTGTGTTTCACCCACCAGAATCGATATTTGGGGATGGGCATGCTCTCTGTATGAGCCGGACGTTGCATTTATTCTAGGCTGACCCGCCCTTCTTCCTGCAGGATGAGCATAGCAACAGTCCATCTATAATAAATTACGGAAGATCTGTATCTAGTATCATCCCAAATGACGAGTGCGCTGAATCCTACCGGATAGATGAACGCGACCAGCATTTTGACATCAATGTAGACAACATTTTGAAATTGTACAGCGCAACGATTTAATTTACGTTTATTGCACACAATGGTTGCTCGAACGACTATGCGGTCGATAATCCGCAGCGGTCGATACTATCCAAAGATCGGTGCCCCTTTCAAAGACGGCGCGGTACAGTTGACATTTGCGATACTTTGCGAACATTTTACTATTACTATTATTATAATTATTACCATAAAATATATTTGGTTTTAAGTACACGTGCCGCATATGTCCGCATGTCCAAATTGCGGTGTGGATCGATAGGCTAGAACATTGTAAATATCAGGTAGCAAACATTGTACGATACTGGCAGCAAATTGTCCAACACGAGCATCCGTTTGTACAGACTTAACACGTCGTTTTTCAGGGCCGCCCATTAGCATGTTAGTATGTCTCGGATTTCGGCATAACCTATGCACGACGACTAGCGATCGGCCTAGGCTACATCTATGCCCCACGCGTTACTTCGTGCTTTAGCACGGACGAAGCATTCAGAGGAAGAAACTTCGCGACGCCCCAAAACGCCGCAAGAGAACCGCCAGCAAGTGTTGTTGTAATTGATGAACGTGGGCGTATCTGTTGGGCGTATCTCAGGCGACTCATCGCGGTGGCACAACGATTCAGAAGCAAGGTATCTGATTCGTTCCTTGAACGCGGACGTTCTCGGCCCGCGCGCGTCAGGTCTGAATCGATGTCACTTGGTAGCGCCGTCGGAGCCCAGATAAGGAAAATTTCCCAATGTTTTGCTCTTTCGTTGCTGTTGTTGTTGTTGCTGTAGAGTTCAGTCTACCGAATCCCCAATATGCGACAGAGCAGAGATAACTGGAGGATGTCAGTGTCGGCGGCACCCAGCACGGGAGTGCCGGCCAACCGTATTCGGTTCCAAAGTAAATAAATCAGCAAATCAATCAACAGGCCCGCTCGTACTTTTGCTCCAAGTGAGTGTTTCGTGGAAGCCAAGCATAATGGATCGGGTAGAGATCCCGACTAAAAATAACAAAGATAAGTAATACTAAAAAAAAATAGAACGTGCTTGCTTAAGAAAATTTGTGACACAAATCAGGTTAGGACTGCAGCTGAGCCGTCTGATCATGTAATCGATCGTTTTTCAATGGAGTGTTTTTATTTTTGTTGTCAATTCTCTGTTGTCGATCGCAATTTCCACGGGGTTAAGCGACGTCGATAAAGAGTAAATAAATAGACTATCCGAGACGATTTAAGCAACAGTGGCTTTGATGTGTTCCTGAGGCCTGAACTGGGCAAGACGAACACCACTACAAAGTATTCCCGCGATTGCCTTTAATCACTTCTCTTGTTTTTGTAGAGCAGTAGTAATTGATTCTGGCCAATCTACTAAATGAGCCCCTGACTCAATTAATAGGAGGACACTGGGCTCTGCCGGTGGACGTCGAACAGAATGCCACACATTGGCCGTCTCTCTAACATCAATTGCTAGTTTGGTCCAAAGTTCAGGAGAGTTTTAATTTCAAAGTACGTATATAGGCAAGTCATTCTCTAAAGTTTTCAGGAGCTGTTAAGTGATTGCTGTCCCGTATGATATATTTGAAATACAGGACGGGCGTACTTTCTTAAGGGCTCGCATTAGCTAATTGGATAAATCAATTTATTCCTGCTATATATTTTCCTACGAACCAACAATGCGCAAATGCGACCCTGCCATGATATGCATTAAATCGATTTGTCGCTAACAACATCGCAACAAATAGATCATTATTATGCATTCAAAATACAGCAAGCGTACGGCTATTTAACTTAGTATACAGTATTTCATATTCTCCCCTTGTGAAATCAGGACAAGCTCGGGACCCCGACAACCCGCTGTGACAGATTATAACATATAATACAATTACAGTTCCAGATGTTAGAAAGTAGCAATTATTTAGTAATAGTGATTATGCGTCTTTAGATATACAATAATCAGAGACGTCATTGGGTTGTCAGGCCGGGGCCGTCATGGTCACCCCCTCCCCCAGGGGGACAAGCGATGACATTTGGATCTCTGCCTCTGCACAGCATGGAAAAGGCGTCGCAAAGTGAAGGATCGTGCGCTCTTGGTTCGGATGTTAGAAATCTTCTGTAGCACAAATCTCCAATAATATACGCTTCTCTTGTTACGCAATCATTCAATATAAGTCGTCCAGACTCGGCCTACATACTTGCACCTTCACAAATCCCTGCCTTTGAGTACGGAGCATTCATTGCCTTCTTACGCATAGACGTTACAATAACAGAAACAGTAAGAGAGAGAGAGAGTTCTTTCAGTGATTGCAGGAATAACACTAACAAATAGATTTTCCTGGCTGACTCACAGACAAAATTTAACGTCCACGGTACAACTGCTTTCGACATTGCTTCATAGGACGGGCCTCCTTTAAATGCAAATATGCGACGGTGGGGATCGAACCGTGCACCTTCGGGTCTCCTCCAGTTGAAAGGCGCACTCACGGACCAGTTGCACCACCAGGCCACCGGCTAAGTGTCTAGCTGTAAAAAGGCAGAGGCCGCAGGTTCAAGTCCCGCTTCGTGACATATAAGATAACTTAAGCATTGTGAAATTGCAGTTCCCTTAAAGCACAAGTAACACTGACCAGCGTTCATTGCCCAAAGGGGCAGTATGACAACGAGGCACAGGTGAATGAGAGAAATGTATCGATGTATGGTCTCGTCGTTCGCTGAACTGAATATCTTTCGATTAGTTCAATATACTCTATAGTGCTTGAATGAACTCGGATCCACATAACAGCCCTGATTGCTCACATATTTTGTTACAGCCGCGTAGAATGGAAAGTTTGATAGAACCCATTATAAATATACGGCCGTAGCACAAAGCGTCTGACAGAAACAGCTATCGGCGTATCCCGCCATATTATGGGAGATAAATATACACATATAATTTGTAGGAGCAGTTGTTAGATTCCGAGACTACATAGTTTAGCGAAATCTTCTACATCACACATTTAGATGTTAGAGCCTATACCGGCAAATCGGAAGCATAGCTCTGTTCCAAGTGGTGGCCTCACCATACAAAAGTTATGCTACGATAGCAGTTCAGAGTCAATGTCTGATTAAGCGTATATCCACGGGGTCGCACAAGGGTCCATGCAACGTACCGAGCCTATCTACTCAACTTGAACTTGAATCTCGAGAGTAGGAACGACGACCTACACACTTTCAATTTCAATTACAAATCCTTCACTCGAATTTCGGTTATTTAGTGTTTTCATCCACTCCAGCAGAACAAGTTGCTTGTCAGCGTAGCGACAACTCCGAGGCACTATTCACAATTGGCGGCTGAACCGTTCGCACCACTTGAGCTCTTCGATTGGCCTGTCGGACCGATTTGAATTTTGTACGCAATCGCCGGCCACGTTTTGTCTCTGCACCTGTACGCGGCGTCAACGTCCCCCCCAGCTTGTGTCGTTCGTTGCGTCTATCTATAAACTTGGATATCTCATTTCTAGGAATGAGATCGTTGAGAGAACTATATACATCTATAGGAATTCTTAAATCGCCGCCCCTTTTCGAATCCTCTTTCTAACACTCGGCGAATATTAGTTGAAGGATACTTTTTGTGCGCGAACTCTTTGTACAACATGTTTTATTTAAGATGCGTGTTAGACATTGATGTATCCAAGAAGACTGGTTGGGTTGACCAGCTCCTTATTGAAGTCAGGGCTCCCTCCCCCGACTGTTTTTTTCGACGGTTTTACTAATGACCGCTTGGTCCCTCTCCGCTGACGATTCCATAGGGTGAATCGTGTGTACGGAATTTCCTTCGGAGGGGCAACTCGTCCAGAGTATTTTCTTTATGGCCGTAGAAGGCCATGTCGCAATATCTGCATAGAGTAAGCAGTCGTTTAACCCGAACGTATTTCCTTAATATTTATTATGTTGATGTGATGACGCATGGGCTTTGCGAAATCCTAATCGAAATCGTCGAACGCGAATATTATAGAGGCACGATATAAAAGTCTAATTAGCTATACTATATATTACATATACAGCTAAATCGACACTCAATGCACATGCAACGAAAATGAATAAAGCTAGTTTAGGAAACGGGTTTCGCAAATGAGTGTGTGGTATTCCTTATCCAGTATCAAAGAGACGGCGTCCCTTTCCATTAGCGCACTCGTAGGTGTTCTGCGCACCGAGTTTCTCGTTGGCCAAGTTTAGGCCTCTGAGTTTGTCTGTTTTGGCCTCCGCGGTAACATCATCTCTGTTCGCAAGACAGAGAAGATTGAACGCACTCCAGGAAAGAGAACTCCTTACCCTTCGGATTTTCCTCCCAGAAGATTTTACCTTGCGATGGCGTCTAAACCAGCCAGCTACACAGGTGAATAAGTATCTGTGATGTATTGTCATAACTGGCAGGCGGGATCCCCGACCATAAATAACACCCATAGCCATAATATTCTATCTGTGGCTGGTCGGTGAAATTATTTCTGTCCTTTAGGTATGCAGAGTGGCTGTAGTCTCTGCCGCAATTCACGCGTGGCCTAGTAGACGCGTCTTGTCTATGTAGTAGCAGTAATCGCGCCGTATATTACACGATTCTACGCGTAAAGCGAAGACGTCGCCAGGCCTTTACGCTTCTGTGTGCATAAGGCATGTTACCTATGTAAGGCATGTTTTTTGTCGCAATGAAAGTCAGCTCTCTTGTACGATGCGTACGGATCACTCATCTGTCTGCATCCTAGAAATTCGAAGCCAGGCATCCACTACCGCTTTGGGTGAATAGGTCCGTCTGTGACTGTCCAGTCGCGACCCGATAACTTACGGTGTCCTTCTCGAATGTAACCGTTTCGAACACTTCGAAGGAAGATACGTCCCCTTTGCCAATAGCTCCGTCGTCGTTCAGTATCCAATGGCTCCGGCGAGGGCAGTAACTCAAAGCTCGCAACATAGTTTTCCTTCCTGCGAAGAAGTTAGCCTCGAATGATGGCGTTCACGGGTAGAATGAACGGGTAGATGGTGGGTGGTCAATGGGTTCCAGTGCTGTGGTCCTTCGGTTTCTGAGTACAGCTTGCAAAGTTCGCTCCTACAAACTCAAGGAGATGAACACCCGATGTACCCTTTAGGATGGGACACACCCTCTCAGAGTGTACAGTTACCTAGATTCTAAATAGACACTAGAATCCTTATTAGCGACATCGCCTCTTCTGTGCCCAGCATGACCTGCTCGTCTCGTTGGTTTGGCTCAGTGTTCCCTGGTTCTTACGATACAAGATGTCCACGGCCACTTTTCGAATTCCCTCGGGAGACATTAGAGGTGGATGCCTACATACAGGCCTCTCACGTGTAGCCCACGGAGTGCTTTCGAACATCTCCCTTGCACGCGTAGCGCAATTGGGGAGAGCCGAGGGGCTCTGATTATAAGCCTTCAAGTTGAACTATTCGCCTATCCACCTGTACACTGTGAGTTAGGTATCCGACTGAAGACACTGAGCGCCGAGGTCCACTTTCGTGTTGGTCTTCGTAAATTTTTGCCACACAATTTACGATTCACCAACAGCCTTCACGTCAGATACATTCAGTTGAATTTTGTGGAGCTCTTTGACAAGTGCATTCGTTAGTAGATTAGTGACAGCTGCTGTGCTTTGTACTTTTGCTAGAAGCTCTATTGTACACATGATTACATTTTGTTGGAATTAGGAATCATCCGACGGGTTTGCACTGGCAAATGAAAGTAGAACGTGTGTACGTTCATATGACATCGCATGCAGCCTGCTACAATAAAATGTGTCGTATTTCGGGTGTGCAAAATGATAACGCACCCTCAGTTATCGAATGTTCTCGCTGAATTAATCCAGTTTGTGTTGAGCATTCAAGCTGTACTGTAGTCATGGGACATGCTTCGAGCCTTTCTGATGCAGAGAAAGCAGTTATTACTCCTTTCGAATTCGACCATAAGTTGTGAAGCAATCAGGCAAGAGTTAAACCTTCAGGTTCACAGATCAACAGTTTTAAGGATGATTAAGCGTTATCCGCATATCATAGGGGAGCAAATGAAAACAACACCGCGTCTTCAACGACGCCACATGACTGCCCGACTAAACTTCGCCCGCAACAATATGGCCAGAGACTGGAAATTAGTGAATATTGGGGCAATGTTTTTTAAAGAGTATCTTGTGGGTGCACATCTGTTAAACGCTTGACGTATCACCCAGGTTGAGCTTATTCTAAGCTACACATTTCGACAGGCAGCATCTCTAGTTGTAGTGCGTCGTAGCTTTTCAGCATCCTACGTAAGTTGCCTAAGCGCTCACCGAGTCATTTCAAACGGCTTCGTGTGTAAATTGCGTAGGCATAGTTATGTTTGTTTCCGGTTATCAATTTGTAGCGTATACCAGTGCGTTACCAGAACCCTATCCACCGATTTATTATCATAGCCGAGTGATTCCATGTGCAACGTTGTTTATGTCTGGCTGCACGCTTTCCTGTGTACGAAATGCTCGAGGAGAACTCGCCATATGAGGCGGAGTTGCGCGTACCAGAGACCCCTGGGCACCCACTTGGCTCTTGCACAATGTGTCTGGAAAGAACGCACTGGTTTTCGGCCAAAGACCGACCTTTGCTTTATATATATACAATAACTTGATTTAACTACTTGAGCACGCGTGCGCATGACTAGCTGTTTCACTAAGGGAGGAAATATCACGAAATAAAATAAGTGTTACGCTTAAAGTTCAAAAGCACTCTAACTAATGCAAAAACAAATAGACACTACTTTCCACTGAGCCTGATACTTTTTGTCAGTAATTTCAGTGCCGGCTAACAATTCGCAGATGAGAGTTGCAGCCACATCAATAGCGGAGCGTAATAGGTCATTCCGGGTATAGGTACAGCAAGGGACGCATAATATCAAATAATCTAAATATAATTTGCTTGTTAGGATGACATGTTTTGAGATCTACCATAATTGTTCAAGCCATCTCCGTTCCGTTTCGATATACCAAGGACCATACCCATCGACATTCGACGAATACAATTTGAAACCCGTTCCATACGTATCTATATACAAATCCAGAGACTCAGTCTACGGCGTCGAGCCCGGTGGTGCATTTATGTGTGCGCCTTGCAACCGAACGAGACAGGTAGGTGCACGGGCTCGATCCCCACCGTTGCACACTTGCATTTCGAAGGGGTCCGTCTTATGAAGCAATGCCGAAAGCAGTTGTACCGTGAACGCCAAATGTTGGCTGGGAGTCAGCCCGAAAAATGTATTTTTATAGTCTACAAGCAGGCCTATTTCGTCAATACCATGCTGCTACCATGCACCAAATTCTAATGGCGCATTAACCTTAATTTTGCTCTAATTTTTTCTTTCCTGCGGACATCAGGCAGACGTTAGACGGGAGACAAAAACGCTCCCACTCGTTAAATCGACTTCTGCCCCTTCTAGCTCACTCATGAGCGGTCAAAATTAATACTCAAACTCCCCTATGCTCTACGAACGCTCGAAGGATATAAAGAGGAGAGATCCGCACCAGACAGCGTCGACTGCCTTCCACAGACCCGACAAGTGCTCCTCTATAGTCTGCCAAGTGCATGATGGGGCGATGTGCCCTACGAGTCGTTCACGAGTGAAAATAAATTCACCGGAGGATATTAACCTCCTCTGAACGACGCGAAGTTTCAGTTAGGAAACGAGCACGGGCAGCGGCAACACTTCGACTTTTTTCTTCACATGCTCGCGGGGATACTATTATGTTCGGCATCGAGAAGGTTCGCCCAACCAGAGATTGAAGGTCAGCGCTTAAAGTCAGGCATAGTATTGAGATTGCTACAATGTCTTGAGCAGCCCTACTGTTTTGTGCGTTTTTGTGACCGATGGTGGAGCATAGAAATGCTTTCTTCGACAGTTATTATAGTACGGCATACTATGGAATTATTGATGACTCAATGAAAGTGCAATACAAGTGCAATTACTGTCCAGATTGCTTGTGTTCATCGACATGCACATTATCATAATCATCATAATTGCATGCATCCTATAATAGATCGTAAATCTGAGTTGGCGTTATATTATGTGTCTGGAAAATACGGTCTTGTATGAATAGGTCCATGTTTAATTAGTTGTTAGTTTTCTTTTTGGCAATATTCACATGCTATGCAATAGGAATGGGCCGGCCTGGCCGAGGGGCGGTGGCCGCAACTGGGCGCCTCTGTTCAAGTGAACTATTCAATCAGTAATTTTAAGTTGCTAGATTCTCTATTTTCCTTTCCAGTTACTGCTGCTTAAACAATTGCACTTTCTGACATTTCCGCACGTATCTCAATTGATGTTGGCCTTATTGCACGGGAAGTCTATATATACATATATATATATATATATATACATCTAGGCTTTAAATGCAACGCAGTCCCTGTCATGCTTACCTGCTAGTTTCATCTCCTCACAACCCTTTCAGTGTTGCTTCATGTCCGCGAAACACAAAACCACCAACCACTATCATGGACACTGGCGGCGTGGCGCTCTCTCGCATGAGCCACGACTCGACCGCCAGCCGTCGACTTGTACATCCCACCGATCACCTGTACAGATCCTCGACTGAGGCAAGGCTGGCCCGAAGACGGCCAGCCCGCCCGCCTGCCTGCCTGCCGTATACCGTATAGCTGGCGAAATAACGCCGACGAGAACACTGTTTTATGAGTCTGACGGCATCTTGAAGTAGCAGAGTATGGGCAGCACGATACCGCATGGGCAACAAGAATACAACAGGCCCGGTGATACGTGACCGCCTTTCACAGTCAGTTCCTCTCCTGCGAGCTGGGCGGTAGTCACCGAAAGCGACGATCGCATATTGCTTCCGAGGAGGCTTCCAATGTTTGTTGGACTAGCAGTGCTTCGCACACATGTCGCACGTGCGTGTGCTATCCATGTTACTCGGGAACATCGGTTCGCGATCGTTCGCCTTCGCGTGCATAGACACTAGGCACTTCTGTATGCAGTTTGTATGTGTCTTGATATGGCTGGGCAAAACCGCTATTTCTTCCTGCCACTTGATAAAAACCAAAGCTGAACCAAAAAAACAGGGCCGAACACAATGTCGGGGGCTTCGGGGTCTACGCTGTTTTAGGTGGACTACCTATAGAGAGACGCTGCTTGCTGTCTGTACTTGTGGTAATCTGCCGTTGGCTGTAGCAACGCTGGAAGCTAAAGAAGACGTTGGTGTTAGCGAAAGTGGAATTGTCTCCATATTCTATGTACATCAATCGGCCTTTGGCAGTGAGCTCAAGGTCACCAGCCACCAGTACCACTCAGTATGAAGAAATCATAATAAAAATAATAATAATAGGCGTCCAGATCGATCTACGTTAACGACAGTTGTTCCCGTTGCATACACAACGCTATCTCGGCCAATACCTATCCGCACGAGATGAACATCTCCCCAGGTTTTCTTATCATCTGACAAATGGATCGACACAACCACATGTATTACCTATTTTACAAATAGGTTTTCGACACCTGATACCTTAACACTTGTAGATTGAAGCTCATAGCGGTGACAGCGATCTGTTTGAGAGCATATTCACGGGGTACATCCAGTTTGCAAAACGATCGACAAATAAATCAACCGGTATTCATATGATCTGCAATCAGGCTACAATTACACCGTGGATGTCCTACTCCCCCGGTACTGCGGATGCAACAGCCAGCAGCCGGACATCTGTGGATCGCCTTTGTCGAAAAGGCCACCGCGTTCGGGTGACCTACATCCCGTCCGTAGCAATGACCTCCACTGCTGAATTTGCATACAACTAATACGACCTCTCTCTGTCCGCGTCCCTTTGCTCAGCATCCCACGAACGATATATCTACGATACAGCATCGGATGTCAGGCGTGTATGACTACTGTCAACAAAGGGAGATATATAATAGGCGGGTACACATCATAAAGGATTCCATTGCTATTCCGTCTGCCCCGCCGCCGGAGACAATGTTGCTGAGAGCACGCTCGTCGATGAGAGCCGGGAAAATGATCAGGGGAGAATCGTGGGCGCGGCGGGTCGAAGTCGAGTCAAGGTTAAGCGCATCGGCGACATCGTCGAACGTCTTACATTGATCCCTGCCATAACACAGAGTGGTGAGCTTTCCGTTTCGACAGCCACAGCCGGACGACGTGGTCGTCACCCCGAAATCGCAAGTAGCTTAACCAGCAGTTGTACACGCATATGACTGCACAGGACAGCAAGCGACGTTCCCTTGAAATTCTGCAAATGGATTTTGGCGAGCTGCTCACACGGGGGCAACGTCTGCACTGATCTGACGATGGCGAACCGCTTGTGAAATCGACTGTGTTAACATGCTGCCGCTATGTAACGCGCATTGGTATTACGGACGCATATTCGTGTTAGCATTTCATGGAAACAAGCTGTCGGGAGTGGCAGGTGATACTTTGTTGCTATTTCTGAAGCACGTTTGCGAATGATTTCGATTTGCTTGTATCATGGACTTGGCCAAGGATGGACGAAACTTCGGATGTGCTCAGGAAAAATTGCCTTCGTGATCATGCAGGATCGATCAACTGAAATATGGATAACGTTTCCAGAAAGTCAGTTGTCATAGGTCAACGGCCCATCAAAGTTCATGCATTCGTAGCGAAGAGAGAAGCTCTCCGAGTCAGATTGTAAGGCAATAATCGTAGAATTTCAATGTTCATACAGATGCATACGTGTAGTGGTGGGGCAGTGTCACATAGATCCGTATTTTTTTGCCCGCATCAAACAACGCAAATGTAGGCGAATATGAACAGCTTATGCGGGTAGAACATGTAATCATTACATACACGCAGTGCCAAAAAGTCATAATTTTTTACTCGCTACACGTGTGGACCTATCGGTATCCCATCAGCGTCGAGTGAGATGATTCCAATCGAAGCGTTCGTTGGAAACTTCGGTGAACTATTATAGAAATGGAAGTATACGCCTCCCGTGGGTGGGGGTGACTTTCAACAGTTCGACAGCACAGCGACGGGTGTCGCTGTCAAGGTGAACGCTCAGAGCGAGGCCGTACAGGTGCGTTACGTTTGCTGCGTGCAAACGCTGAACTCAGCCAACTGTCGATACCTCGGTACAAATATAGACACGACTGTGCAACACCAACGCTCATGAGCTGTCCTGTTTATCATGACGTGCAATGCATTCGGCGCGATGTGGCAATGTTACAGACAGGTACGCACACGCGTAATACTTCACATTTGATATTTTCAAGGATAACTGGCGAACTGCATATGCAAGCCTAAATGCTATAAATGAGGGGGAAAAAAGCCGATCTGATGTTTTCTGTTAAAATTCAAATAAGCTGCTTTTTTGGGGGCTAATAAAAGAGCTAATTATATTGGGGTAAGAGTACACGTTAAAGTTTTGTTCAAATAAATATTCCACAACAATTTCTCGGAAAATCATGTTCATAATCAATGAGACAATCTCAATGGAAACAGCAAAATAAGATTTACATCGAATTTTTATTCGAGGTCTTAATTTGAAAATTTTTCGAGAGAAAGAGAATTTTTTGATGTTTTACTAATATAAATAGAGAAGTTGCAAACAGATTTATTACTTCCTAATCGGTGGTCATGATCGATTTTGGAACAGGTAATCGGTCTAAGGTCACAGCTCTCTGCGGAAACGAGGGGGCTCTCCTGGTGGCGTTGCGGCTAACGGGGCTGCCTATGCGCGCAACCTGATCTTGTGCCACAGATACAGGGATACAGCGTTCAACGACCAGGGAAGGGTTTAGAGTGTAAGACCAGTTTCAACTTTTGGAAAGAAGTTCGTGTGGCCGGTATCGCTCTCGGCCAAACAAGCCCAGCACGAGCCAATAAGTAGCACGGTTGCTACCATGATACCCATGACGGGTAGAGGCATAGACAGCGTTTGCAATAACCATACTACTAGTGGTGTTTATTATATATATGAATATAAATAGTAATATTCGAGTGATTCGCGTGCGAATTCGATCAGGCATTGATTTTTTTTCCCGAAGACAGTTATCAAATCTTTGACGTACAACGACGAGGTGCAAGATTCAGGAAAGGACAGTGATTTCCACAAAGCAGCGCGAGCGATCACTCACGCTACGCTGCTGTACCAGGCCGTGACGTGTGTACTGTTTGTTCCAAGCTGCCGTGACTTTGCCCCGCCGTTGAGGTAACCACCCCTCAAGTTGGTGCACCATGGCCTATTGCACATGCAACAGTGTACCTGCATGTCCGAGCTGCCCGTACAACGGTTACTACAACGGCAACAACCTTCGAGGTGGCGCAGTGAATGGACCGAACCTTGGGAACGACCTGACGACTATGGACGCGGTTGACGCGGCGAAAATGGGAATCTTTGATTATGCTCAGTATGCGGCCCAAGCTATTGGAGGCATTATACTTGTTGGGTCACTAGCCGGCTTTATTTTCACGATGCTAGCACCTAAAGTTAATCGAAATTATCAAGCGCACGGCAATGACGCTTATAACCTGTACGAAGGAGGGATGGCTAACTCATGCCCGTATTGCGTCCGGTATTAGTGTATAGTGGATTAATTATCTGCGCCATCAGTCGGCTCCTTCCGAGTCGGATGAAGGCCGAGATTGTCGATTGCGGGTTAGGAGCCTTTCCCATATCGTGTTGCCCATTGAAGACACCGGACGAGCGCGGCAAGCCAAAGGAAAAGCTAATTTAAATCAAATCGGTACATCTTTGTACGAATAAAATCTATGGCGACCATATCGAACCGACTGACCGTTCACGAGAGATTGACTGTGAGAGAGAGAGAAAAAGAGAGAGCCTTAATCACGAGGTACACTTATCTCGTTGTTTTGCGAACCAAAAGTCGCTGGCCGGATGCACGTCGTTGTAACAGGCTCAGTTGTTCACATACACCCAACTTATGCAATGTGTGCTCGTATGAGCAATGGCACGCGCATCATTAGAATTGAATTTCACATTGAAAGATCTATGGCGAATTTTGTACGCTTATTGTTATCTATGTGTGTGTGTATATATATATACACACACATAGATATATATATATAAATGTGTATGAGAGAGATATAGAGACGAATGTAACTTGAATGTGTTCCACTAAAAGGGAAGTTCAGGCCTAAACCTCCGATTTGCGTTAGCCGGCTTCGTTTGTCCTCTGGTTCGGCTCACTGGCTCGCAAAGCATCGCTATGGAAGTGCCCCACAGCGATGCTCCTTGACTCGCATGGCGCGTCACCATAGAACCGTACCGGGCGCTGGGGGCATGGGTGCATTTTTAATGACTTTACTTTTCATCGACGGGAACCATCCACTGGCTGCTTGACGCAGAGCAAAGCCGGATATACCGAGTACCCGCTTTCAATGCCGGCGAGCCACATGTCACCAATTCAACACAACGTACATATGCAGTGAATTAACTTCGTATATCTATGTACGCGCGAGCATGCAGCCAACTGATATAACAGCTGTTAGCTGGAGCGACCGAATGCATTAGCTCTCACTTATCTGCCGTCAACTTATTCACTTCGGAACTGCCGAGCACATCGATCATACGATGAACTGCACAGAAGGCGGCTTTCGAGTACATGTCTAACCATGGAACGACGCTGTCGGCGAGCCAGCCAGATAATCCCTAGTGTGATCATTGTTTGTTCCCGAGTTTCGAACGAGCTTAGGAGAGAGGGGTCGTTAGAGATGTTCAATTTTAGGACGTGTCCTTCCTTGCATGCTATATTACTATTATTGTTATTGATGAAACATTTACATTGAAGGCCGGTGGCGATAGCAGTACAGGCTGTACGCCGAATGGCTGTTGCCAACATCGGTGGTGGTCACCGATTTGGTGGTATGCCTGTGGTAAGTCTATTTGCAGATGTCCGCATGTTCTCCAGCTCTTTCGATGACTCCAGAAAGTACAGCAATGCCGGCGGGGGGAAGGATAGCCGTTGGACCGCTATCGATACAAATGTTGTGCAGAACTAGTGGAGATTTCAACCGTCAGGATAAATATGGAGATGCCATCTGCCTGAGCATGCGGACAGCTGCAGCGACAGCAGCACGACTTCGAGGACGGTTCCACGTCGTGAATTCTCGCCGTTCGCAGAGGCATCTTGCTTTTTGAATAGCGCTGAAGCGGATAGAGGGCGTGTGAATGTATAGGCTGTTCTCGGCCACGCGATATAGCCATAGTAGCCTACGTCCTTCGGCCATATGACGCCCCGCATGATGATACCTGCCATGCTTCGTGTCAATGTGGGAACGCAGCCTATCGAGATAACGGGCATAACCAGTCCCGTTCGCGAACGATGGAATTTCGACACCTGTAAATCTGTAGGGTATATTATGTGTAAACGCTGAGGGATTGACCAGTGACGTGAATAGGAAAAACGAACGAGGTATCATACATGAAGGTACGATTCAGTCTTGCACATTAGAAGTACGAGACTGTGAATATTATCAGGCTTTTTATTTATACAGCCTGTAACCAGAACTGTCCGCGACTTCGACAGCTAGGCATTTCGGGCAGCTTGGTCCAGGATAAGCTTCACTCCTCCTGGAAGGTCCATCCGTCTGCTCGTTCAGTTGATCCTGGAGGACTCCGCTTCGACCAGGACGAAATTGACGTGAAGTGTCACCAAGGCAACGGTGGCTGAAAGGTATCGAGATATCGGCCATTTCTTGGCCCGCCCTCAATTGTTGCTCACTCGCATTAATTTACCGTAGTTCATATTTTGAGTCCCCAAAGGCGCGCACCTAAAATATTCTCTCTTCCTCGTTATTTACAACATTTAATAAACGAAAGTGTTTGCTGGTAGACCCACGTACGGCCCACTTCGTCGAAGTGGCGTATCTCTTCCTTGAATTCGAACCAAGTAGCATTTCGGCAACGCCTACAACGCGGAGGTGTTCAGGCTAATTCCCGCAACCTAAAGCCAGCTGCCATCTCGCAAGTAGCAATCAATTCGTGTTTGATGAACGCGACTTCGACAATGAGATGGTAGCCACATGCGTGTGTGTAATTACGTGTAGAGCATCGTATTTAATGCCGACTACACGTGCGTCAGGGAGATGAGCATCTATGTATAATGGTTAGTATACTGAATACGAACGGTGGATACAGCGTTCGGTAGCCTGAGCCAATGAAAAGAGCGGCGGGATGACATGTCATGCGCGCATTGAAAGTCAATCCGTAAAAGCGAAACGTTTGTGGGAAGGGTAGCGTTGATTCTCAGAAGCAGCGGGGAATGCATTTAAAAACGAGGAATTAAACTAATTAATAAGCATAACACATACAGTTCGGATAAATGCAGATGCCTGAGAGTAGGGCGAGTGAAAGCAATGAGGGTAGAGGATATGGAAGGAATAAGATCAATACAGCCTTGAGGACGATATTCGACGTATTGGAAACGACTGAGAGTTGAGACCACCGTAAAATAATCGAAAACCTCTGGGACACCACATGACTGCTGAGGAAATAGAATGTCTGGAGAAAATGGCATACCCATGAGGCTTCTAAACAGCATGGGTAAACCAATGCTCCAACGCTTAGCAAGGCATTTTAATCAAACACTAGACGGGAAGGCAATGCCCAAGGACTGGCTATCCGGCCGAGTTACTCTTACTTCTAAACGAACTCAAGCTAGCGAATTGGAGTCCTGTAACTATGATTACAAACGTCGTATACATGCCGCAGTAGTGGGGTTTTAGGACTACAGAATGAAATGAAAGTGAAGCCTTGTCAAAGTGGGTTTAGAGTAGGAGTTTAAATATAAGGGCGTACATTTGCCTATTGATATTACTTATAGAAACTACGTATTGGGCGAGGTCATCGCAGTTACTCTACGACAAAGTTAGAAGGGGTGATCTTACGTTGACAAAAGCACTACACGAGGGATGCCCATGCTCGATGACATTGTTCCTCATTGAGGCCCTATATGGAGAAAGCAATACACGAAAGCGATCTTGGAATGGTAACGTCGACAGACGTAAATCAGATGGGGTGTCCTGGTGTTCGCGGACGACATCGTACTCACGTCTAGCGGCGAAGATGAATTGCATCAGATGGCGAATAAGGTCGGGAATATTGCCGACCGATATTGGACAATAATTCAATCTCAAAAAATGTCCTCGTGTCATATTCTCGGGAAATTCGCAACGCCAAATGCCGCTACAATTCAGAGTAAACGAATCGAATTCAACGGCGTTGTTCTACACACAGACACACACATATATATATATATATATATCTATATATATATATATATATATATGACAGTCGCCAACTGGCAGTCGTCGAGTGCGGTCACGCGCTCCCGATTGTGTCTTTTGAAGGAAGCTTGAGCGTCCTCCAGCTTTGGCTACGAGAAGCTCAACTTCCCCGAGAAACCCAGTGTAACAGAGTGTGGTTACGAAGAGTGAAACTTTTGGTATGAAATTGGTGCTTGTGACTGAGCCGGGAGCGACTCCGCTGGACGTCCGCACTCATCGACGGGCCACACGTAAGTGACCTTTTTTGGTGTGTGTTCGGATCCGCCAGAGGGCGCGCAGGTGCGACAGATCGCCTGTCACCCAATTAGCGCACCTTGCCGGTGTTCGTGGATGTGCGTGTGTTGCGCGTGCTGGTGCGTGGCCTGCTTTCTCTTTTTGGTGCGCCGGCTTCCAAGCTTCATTCACCAACTAAAATAAGTCTGACCACGGGCAGCTACGATATTCAACACCGCCATCACGCCTTATATAGGTCCTTCACAGGGCCTCGGGCAAAAGCAGGGGCAACTTTCGGTGTAAGCGGCAAGTCACGGTCCGCCAGGTCGTGTGCGATCGCTCAGACCCCCGACCACAGAGCAGCGAGCACGGCAACCTAGCTCTCTATAACGCAGGATCCCGGATTAACCTAGCACACTCCCAACCAGGAGCTGGTGGGGTGTCCAGATCTGCTGAGGCTAGCTGCCGCTGCGTTTCGCTGCTGCTAACGCGGTAACCGCTGCGCGCTGCGCCGCTGCGTATACCTACCACCAATTCACGTTCGCGGATATAGCTCGAGAACGGTTGGTGGGACGAACCTGAAAGTTCGCAAGGGGGGACAGATTGGCGAGCTCTATCGATCTAGATAGGCGTCAAGTATGTCCAACCCCTTCGAGGGCACCAGGAACCTGGCCAGGTCCCCCATAAGCCAAAGCACGCAAGCTACAGGCTTAGCTCCATTGAGTGGAGACGGCACAGCAGTGGCTGCTGAGCAGGCTGCGGTGGAACTGGACAGTGAAGAAGGGAGGCAAACAGGAGAAGATGATAGATCAGGAGAGCAAGCTACTGAAACGGAGGGGCCCAGAAGAGCGAAGAGAACGTACGAAGCTGGTTCCCCTCCGAAAGGGATCAACCTGGAAGAAGTACCGGAACGCCTGCGACCGCTCCTCCAAAAGGCGCCCAAAAAAAGCAAGACCGCTACTGTCAAGACCTCTGACCAGCCGAAGGATTACGAGGATGCTTTCAAGAAGATCCAGGACTCCGTCGAAGAACTGAATGTCCTCATGGGCCTACATGGCAAAACGCACCTAGATATACAGAGAGCAGTAATTAGACTAGACCTGGTGGCATGGTGGTGTAAACTGGAGAATGAGAAGAGGGAGACAGGTCCCCAAGCTAGCCCTGAGAAGTGGCAAGCAGAAAGAACGACACTGTCTTCCCAGATAGCCGAGCTAACAAAGGCGCTGGAGGAGAGCCGCCAGCAGGGCGACCTTCTCCAGGGCAAGTACGACACCCTCAAGGACCGCCTGGAAAAATCCCAGCAACAGCAACCTCTCCCCACTAACAAGGCTGACCACGTCCCAGAGGACCCTAATGGGGTGCTCTGTAGTAAGTGTAACGGCCAGATAGAGAAGGAGAGAATGAGGCAACTTAGAGCAGAGAAACTGACAAGAGAAATAGAGGCAGACATGGAGCAAGCGCATACAACAGAAGCAAAGATTGCTCTGATCAGCAGAGAATGGCCAGAGGAGGCTTTTAAGAACACGACAATTGGTAGAAAGAGCATTGTTGGAACCCGTAACACGCGTTCCATACTGGTTACGCAGGGCTCGGACAAGGACAAGAAGCTTCTCGAACAGTTGGCAGCACAGTTTCCCTCAGCTGTTGCCGTACAGAACATCCCAGTTGGATCTGTGGTGGTCCTACACAACAGCGAGGCTCTAGAGGTGGTTGAGGGCCTCGAGGAGCCGCAGGACGGCCTAGGCAACACTGCCAGGTCGCTCACGGTTGCTATGCTGGGAAGGGAAAAAGACCCCGCTGGGTTCCTAAATACCCTCCAGAAAGTCATCGCAAAAAGTAGCTCACTTGCTAGTGGAGATGAGGCCGCCCTCCACATATCGGAGGAGTGGGACGGCCCCGAGATAAGAAGAGCTGTAGAAATCTGCTGTAAAAGGAGCTCCTGCAAGGTAGAGCTGGCCATGAGGACAGGGCTAAGACCCGCTCGGGAGCGTAGCGCATCTCGCACCAGAGAGCCGATCAGTACGATCCACAGCACTATCAGGGTGAAGGCCAAGGAGGGCGAGAGCTTTGCCGACGTCCTGAACGCAATCAGCGATCACGTGAAGCCGGACGAAGCAGGAGTAAAGTTAGGAAGGGTCACACCGCTAGGCTATGAGGGTGATGTGCTTATAGCCGTCAGTGCCACCAACGCAGCGGGTGGCGCGACTTTTGCTGAAATGATTCGTAAGGGGGCTGGGGTCGAAGTCGATATCCGTGCGGCCAAAGGCCCTAGTATGACAGTGTTGCTCCACAATGTCGACCCTTTTCTGGGCCCTAGGCTCAGCGCAGAGTTAGGCTCAGTGCTGGGACTAAATGCCAATGTAGAGATCAGAGCAGACGAGAAGGCATGGCTGGGAAAAGATAAGGTATGGAAACGCAGAGTCACACTCCCCATTGTGTTGGGTAAGAGACTGATAGCTATGCGGTCCGTGAAACTCGGGACGATGAATTGTAAACCGGAAGAGTGGGTAGTGATACCAACTTGTTACAATTGCCAGATGCTGGGTCATCTCACCAGGGAATGTAAGAGCGACAGGGTGGAGGGACGACGCTGCAACAGGTGCGGAGACGTTGGCCACCTCATCAAGGATTGTACAGCGCAACAGCCCAGGTGTTACGCGTGCAACGTAAATGGTCATACTGCTGCTTCAATGGAGTGTCCAAAATTCAAAGAAATGATAGAGCGCAGAAGACAGACAGCAACTGCTTCCAGGACGGAGCAAATAGAACAGCCAGAGCCAGAAGCTCGGAGGCAGCGAAAACAGAAACAACAGACCATCATAGATGCGGAAGGCTTCCAGACAGCGAAGAACACCTTCAAGGCCTCGACTGCAGGAACCTCCAGCGATGTCTAACTGCTTAAAGATCATTCAAGTCAACTGCCGCTGCAGTAGACTATCCTACAACATGGTTGAGGAGATCGCAAACAGAAGAGAAGCAAAGCTTATCCTGGTCAGCGAACCAAACGAAAGACAAGCTCAGAGTAAGGCGGGATGGATTGTTGATAAGTCCACAAAGGCTTGCATCATTGCAGACCGCTCAATAGCCATTGCGAGAAAAGGGTCCGGAAACGGGTTTGCGTGGATTGAGATAGCGGGAACGGGCAGAATATACTCCTGCTATATCAGCCCAAATATAAGCCGCAGAGAAGTGGATAACATACTGGATGAGTTGGCCACCTCCATGAGAGAACCGGCGACACCCAGGGAAATAATAGTAGCCGGGGACTTTAATGCTGCGTCCGAGGTATGGGGATCGAGGGAAACAAACAATAGGGGAAATGTCATGCTGGACTGGGCAGCAGCCAACAATATGGTAGTAGTGAACACGGGAAACGTTCCTACTTTCCAGCGTTATCGGCTCGGTAGAACTGAAGAGTCGCACATTGACTTGACTCTATGCAGCGAAGAGATGGTAGAAGCTATCAAAGAATGGAAGGTACTTGACGAAGAGGTCAACCTCAGTGATCATCACTGTATTGAGTTCTCGGTCGAAGCAGCCAGAAGGAGTCCGCCACTTACTCCCCCACGGGCAGGCCTAAGAATCAGAGACATGGAGGTACTGCAGAACGTAATCAGAGAGACCCTCAGCGAACCCGCGAACAGCACGCCAGAAACCCCAGAGCAGCTACAGAAGGTGTTACTTGAATCCTGTAAAAAAGCTTCAGACAGGCCAATTCACCCAAAAAGAAAGGTCCCGGTGCAACCGAAGTACTGGTGGAATGAAGAAATCAAGAAGAGCAGGGAAGAATACATGAAAGCTCGGAGAAAACTTAAGCTTGCGAGAACGCGTGGCTGGGACACGAACGATCTCCTACTTTCCCTAAGACGCTGCACGGCGGTACTTAAGCGGGCAATCGCCATCAGTAAAAAGAAATGCTGGAACGAATTTCTAGCAGAGCTAGACGACGACCCGTGGGGACGCCCGTACAGACTAATGAGGGGGAAAATAGGGAAAGCTCCTAAAGTAGATATCTTGGAAACGGAAAGACTGGACATACTGAATAAGCTCTTCCCCCGCCACCAGGACTTCGAAAGGGAAGAATTTCAACGTCAGGGAAGAGACTTTGAGGAAGATTTCCCAGCAGTAACGACCGCAGAAGTACTCAAAGCAGCGGAAAGGATAAAAGCAGGTAAGGCGCCTGGTCCTGATGGAATTCCACCAGCTGCAGTCAAGGTGCTTTTCAGGAAGTTCCCCGAGATTGTTGCTGGTGTCGCCACAAATATGCTGCGCAGTGGAAAATTTCCACCAGCCTGGAAGACTGCGGAGGTGGTCCTCATCCCAAAAGGCAGCGGAGGTTATAGACCCATATGCCTCATTAATACGCTTGCCAAGGGGTTCGAGATGATAGTGGAAGAAAGGCTGAGGGTTTTTGCAGAAGCACAGGGCCTGCTTTCGGCCAGCCAGTATGGCTTCCGCAAGCACAGGTCCGTACACATGCCAATACACAAGTTGGTTGCAAAAGCGGAACTTCTACATAATTCCACGCGACAGACAAGGCGCCTAATGGTAGCAATTTTCCTTGATGTCAAAAATGCTTTTAACAGTCTGCCATGGAAAATTGTCCTGAGTACTCTCAGTCGGAAACGGGCACCGTACTATCTGGTAAGAATTATATCAGATTATTTGAAGGACAGAGTTATCACAAGTTCGGGAGTAACCATGAGCATGACGGCAGGTGTTCCGCAAGGCTCCATTATGGGACCTCTACTTTGGAACATTGCCTACGACGATGTTCTTACCCTGGAGGGTTTACCCGACGGAGTCGAAACCCTTGCATACGCTGATGATCTGGCGGTAGTAGTGGAAGCCAAAACGGGCATAGAACTGGAAATTAAAGCCAACAAGGTTCTCCATTCTATACAGGTATGGATGGTCGGCGTCGGTCTCGAACTTGCTCCACAAAAGAGTGAGGCGGTGGTGCTGACTGGCAAAGTTCCTGTCCACCAGCTGGAGTTGCAACTGGCCGGTCAAGTCATCAAGCAGGTAAACCATGCGAGGTACCTGGGGGTACACCTGGACAAGGGTCTCAGTGGTAACGAACATATCAAGATCGCCACAGCCAAGGCGAGCAAGGCAGCTAACGAGATAGCCAAGATTCTCCCGAACATTCATGGGCCCAAGCGAACAGATCGCAGGAAGCTTATCATGTCCGTTGCAGGGTCGATTGCCCTGTTCGGGGCCTCGGTTTGGTTCAGCCGGACCACCGCCACCGCCAGAAACAGGTGTCTTCTAAGGAAAACGCAACGCACGGCAGCGCTCAGGATAATACAAGCGTACAGAACAGTGAGCACGACGGCTGCACTTGTCTTGGCTGGTACCCCGCCTTGGGATCTGGTGGCTGACGAGCGACGCAGGCTCTGGGACAAAGGTCCCGAGGGCTCTAAGGAGGTAGAAAAAGAAGCGATGTTTGCTGCTTGGCAGGAGGAGTGGACCGCGCTCCGCAGGGGCGACCCTGGTGCAAAGGTCCGTGATCTGATCCCCGACATAAAGAAGTGGATGAACCGTCCGGGGGGGCAGATGGATTTCTTCCTGACTCAGGTTATCACCGGTCACGGAGACTTCCAAGCATACCTCGACGACTTTAACGTGACTCCACAATCAGGAAGCTGCATTCACTGCTTGGAAGGGGCAAGAGACGATGCCTTCCACACGCTACTTGTCTGCCCTGCCCTGGAGCCTGCAAGAATTCTAGCTCTGAACAAGGTCACGCGCTGTTGGCAGCTAAATGGCGAGGCTAGAAGCAGAACTCCCCCTCCAAGCATGCCGAGGGCGAGCATGAAAGACTTCGTCGACTTCATCTGCGAGACTAGCAGCGGCTGGGAAATCGGAGCCGAGACTGCTAAAAACGTACTCGAAGAAAAGAGACGCCTGGCCCGAATCCGCCAAAGCAGATTCCCATTTATATCAGAGGCCGAGAGGGGAGTAACTCAAGAAGATATAGGACGTGACTTGTATGGTTCTGCGGAAAGTCACGCCGAGGACAATGCCACAAGAATGTCGGGTTCACAGGTTGATGGGAACGGCTTGTCTGATGAGGTGGGGAACCCGACGGGCGACCTCGGCCAATTGATCCGGTAGGCGCCTGCCACTCGTTGTTGGTTCGTAGTACTGTTAATTCTGAAGATCCGGACCAACTCAGAGTGAAGTTTAAGTGGGGCGTGAGTTTAGTGGGTAGGTCTGCCACTCCACCAGGCAGGAGTCCCACAGTACCATGGCAAATACCTTAGTTGTGAGGCCTGGTCTGCATGAGCATTCTCCGTCATAAAAAAAAAAAAAAAAAAAAAAAAAATATATATATATATATATATATATATATCTATATATATATATATATATATATATAATATAAAGTTGGTAAAAACAAGATCGAACTGATAAGATAGAAAAATATACTGTAATTAGTATGAAAGTTGTATCGGTCAGGAACTCACCAAGAGCCTCACCTAAACTCAAGTGGAGACGACAGATGGAGAAAAGGAACTCATTGAAGCGTACAGTGAAAATCAGAGACAACAAAAGTCGAGGGGACGCCATAGAATACTAACAAATACCCCGACAGGATTGTTTGCGAGCTGTAACGCTGGAGTATCGCGTACAAATGTGTATAAAGGCAAAGCATAGCGAGGACAGACCAGATGCCGATGTACGTAGGGGGGGAAGGAAGAAACAATTGAACGTATTGTCTGCCATACGATGTATTGGTTTAGTTACCCGAACTAACGGATGCAGCGGATGAGGCACTAGGACTCATGGAGGTCAAATAATGGGACCAAGGTAATTAACGAAAATGAGGCTGGGAAAATGGCCTGTTATTATAAGAGAAGCATTGAAAGTTGTGAAAGCAGCGAGAAAATAACATTTGTATATCATTGAAACAGACGTATATAAATATTGTTAACATGTATGCTAATGTCCATGGCAATGGAACTCGTCCAAAATAACGTAATCAGAGTGAATAGTATATACACAGAAATCCTCTTACGGCTCTCAGCCATGAAGCATGCATCTGCTAAAGAAGAGATTTCAAGGAATGGAAAATAAAATATATAAATATATATATATATATATATACATATATGGATTACGTAGAGCCGTACCATGATCCTTTGCAGCGTGTGAACGAACACAGGATCGTTTATGTATTATGCAACACGGAAAAGCTCGCACCCTCTATTGACAAGTCCTCCTTTTTTTTAATAGAGCAAAAACAGCCACATAAGACCGCGTCGACGTTCTCACAGCAGCTGCAGTAGTGTCTATTGTGAATGTAGTGAAATCGTACGAACAGCTCAACTGAGCTGTTTAATGACACTTACCAGCCTGTCAGTTAACGTGCCTTCACGCTACGGCTCGAGAAGCGTGTTCGAACATGAGGTTATGCGCAGATTATGTTAATATCTCATGAAAATTTCAATAACGACTCCAGCAGCGATATTTGTCCGACTTTGTGATCAAACATAAGCCACTCACTGGCTACTCACTCGACTCACTGTTGGCTTCTTGTGGTTCTAGTTCAGTTTCCTGCGGCGTCCCTGGAGACGATATAATTTAATAGGCAATAGGCGCCCTCAGTGGGCGCCTGTTTGTGGCCCGGGTCGTTGTAACTCGTGCATTTTTTTGTCATTGTACTATAGGGCTGGCTTCGCTTGTTATGGCTGTGTTAGCATACGCACATAATGGGAATCATCTTTGCCCCGGCATTTCACAGCATAATACAATACAACGTACGCCGCACTCCAAGCAACGCACCTGTTTTCCCCCCTTGCATTTGAGACCCTGGGCGGGCACGGCCCTCTCACTGCGAACTTCCTCGAGGGGGTCTACCATAGGTTGATCCGCGCCACCGGGGACAAGCGCGCTGGCTCTTTCCTCCTGCAGCGCCTGTCCCTCGCTGTGCAGAGAGTCAATGCCATCGCCTTCCTCGGGACATTGTCGTCCTCACCCCCCCCCCCCCCCCACCCCCATAATCCCTAGAAATTCCGACCTACTGTATGTTTGAATAAATATAGGATACAACGTTTAGTGAACAAGATGACAACCGTGTATTGCAAAGCGATGTATATATATATATATATATATACAATTTTTGCAATACACTGTAATACACAATGCGCAATGTTATTATAAATGTGGTTTATTACTGGAAACTCCAACAGTTACACCCCCCTTTCGTTATCATAAAAAATCATAGTATGAATGGGGCAACAATCGGACAAATATATATCTACACTCCACTTGCATTCGCAGCAATTATAATGACACTGAAACGGTGTAGCCTTGTGACGTGCTTTCTTTCCACATTTCTAATTATCTCCAATTTTGTTCACCCATCTACTTGCGTTTATCGACCGGTTAATAAACGCGAATGGCGCCTACCATTGCGTAAGTAGAACGTGTATACTCTAATCCTTAAGGGACGTTTGCTGTTTATGAGAAGCAACTGGTCACTTATCCTGCTGTTTTAGATGTATTCCTGCTGCTAGGTTATGTCGTCTATATGAGTACTTTCGTTCCTCGACCTTGGACGGCTGAGTCTCTGGCTGTAAAAAGCCAGAGGCCGCAGGTTCGAATCCCGTTGCATGACATATAAGAGAACCTTAACTATGCAGTTCCTTTAATAAATCAATAAAGCCTTACCTTACCTGACCGCCATGTTGATGTTGACTATTCAGGGCACGTCACTTGATTGCCTTTTGTGGCGCCTTTCATCTGCTGTTAGATCTTAGATCTATTTTTAATTGAGATTTAGATTTCTCGCCTCGATATTGAGCATCTCGTCATCTACCATCTTGTACAAGTCCTGCAAGTCCATCCTGCAGCACTCGATTCCGTTTACGGCCGTCCGATTCGTGCGGTCGGCTTGGGCTTCCAAGGCGAACGTGCTTCCGCTTAAACAACAATAACAACGTAATGTGATATTAAATACATATTTAAGTCATCAAAAGCGTTTCAGGTAGACGATCAGCTGGGTCTAGGTTAGCAGCTATCGATCTGACGTACAGCGCTTGATGTGTTTTGTTTGCAGGGGTACATTACCGTCAGCTTCAAGTCATGCCATATTGTGGTTGATTCTTCTGCATATTAGAACAAACGAACCTACCATATTTCTCTGTCTCTACAGTTACTGCGATCAATGATTTAAGGGGATTTGAATTGATTATAATACATCTCTCACCACCATAGGTCAGGCAATATCCGAGTTCAGGTAAATGAGTCGACGTGCAGCAGCTATTGAATCGACAAGACGCGTTCCTAACCCTTAAAATGTACTTAAACATGAACAGTACGTGAAACGAGTCCAGTCGAATAGAACAAATGATCAACGGACGGGCCTATCTTGCTAATGGGCTTGGCCCGTGTCCAAGCTGGAAATAGGCCAGGAAGCACCATTGAACGGAGCGAACAAAGCAGCCTGATGACGCTTGCTCCAAGGCTTGACTTGACCAACCAGCCTCAGAGAAAGCGGGTGGCCATTCCATTTGCTCACATGAAAAACAAAGCCGAGTCAGACGAAAAATCATCTCGTGGGCGATTATGTCTTGCGTTTGTTGAAAGGACCTCGGGCATTAGACGAGAAAGAAAACGAGACTGATAGAGAACATCGTTTACCCAGTGGAGATGCATTTCACTTTATTCAGCTAACTGTTGAAGGGTTTTTGGCCAGCTCTCTGTGTTGTTTCAATGTTTAGTTACATTGTTCCTTTTGTCGCTAAGTTAGTGCATAAGACGCCTTTAGAATAGTAGCAAGACCTGTAGTAATTTTAGAAGGATAATTTACTTGAGGAATAGCTTGAGGCACTGTTTCGTAAGACGGACCCCTTCAATGCAAACTGGACACACCTATCTATTTCAAAATATACCTCAATCGAGTTCATGACTTGACCCGCTCTGATAAATAAGGTCGACACAACTATATATATATATATATATCGTTCATAGTCTATAATTGAACATATCATAAAATGCGTAGGTAGAATGTATTATTTTACCAATATATGTCATTTGACTCTCTGACGGTACCGAATTAATCGTTACAGAATGCCCTCTGTATTGTACGCACCCGCACGCGGTGTCCATATATGCGCGCGTGTGCATTTGTAAATATTAAATGTACATACGAATACCACTGGAGATCTCCATTCGTATGATAGTTGCAATTGTGTCGACCAGATCAGTCGGTTAACAGGTCCTTGCTGGAGTGCCTGCTCTCATTCCATTTCTCTCCCAAGCAGGAGAGACACCGAGATCAGGACCAGCACGGCGGAGAGTTAGCATCGCCATGAGAATTCCAGCATCGCGTACTCCACGAGGCACGTACCTACCTTCCCACGTATGTATATGTGTTATATAATCTAAAATACATATGAGCTGAGCAGAGCTCGAAGGGAGAGGAAGAGACAACTTTTAGTAGGGACACACCGTAGCACTATGAGGGTGCCATTTTGTCGCCAGTTCGCCGTATTCGCATCTAGCTATACTGTGTACAGCCATGGAAGCATGGTGCTCCGCCAGGGTTCGCGTACATTGTCATTGTGTTACTCCATCACAGTCACGGCGCCGAGCTAGAACCTCTGCCCTAAAGCAGAGGTGAACCCGCGGCCATTGCCAACCCTATTTCCCAAGGGAGCACAAGGGCTATGCGCCACAAGTGTGGGTAAAAGCTCTTACGGGCAACGAGGCGTACGTTTGTTGGCTAGTGTTGTTAGGCTATGCACAGCCATGCACCCGAACACGAATTGGTCTGTGGCTGGAGCCCTTCTAGGTCAAGTGGCGACTGTGGACAGCGGTGTCTGTGTGGATGATGCGACACAACGTGTCGTACGACATCCGGCCCTCATGGGCCAACAACAACGACAAGGTGACGCCAGCTGCTGAGAGCGACATTCGTCACAAGCAAACACCCCAATCGAACGCGTTGGTCAGGGTTCGTACTCGGGACTATTGCCGCTGCTGCTGCCGCTTCAAGAGACAGAACGTGGGAGCAACTGGAGGTAAGGGTGGTTCGGTTCGTGTAGGTTGGCTAGGCTGGCGAGCAGTAGCCTCGAAGAGAAAAGGGATCAGGGGACCTTCACCTGCGGTCCAGCCCGAGTGAGCGAGCTGCGAAGGCATGTAGAGAGTGTCATTACTGTCGCCGATGTTAGCACTTGGGTGTCTGAGTGGCGCCTGAGTGTTAAAGGCGCGGGGCCTGTTTGTAGCTGTCCTGTGTTGAGCCGTCGACCTCGTCGACGATCGGGATGACGGCTGTTGCTCGCAGGGCTTTTCTGCCAGTCGTTGCTTTTAGGGGACATGGCTTCAGGGTTGCTCGATGCGCTCATCTACTGTTGCGCAGGCCCGCCAATAGGCGCAACGCAGCTTCCGCCGAGACGGCAGCAAAACCAGTGGGAAACCTATTGGGAGTCACTGTCGAACGTGGACACTCGGAAGCTCTACTCGAATGTCGAGGCGCACGGTGCCTAGCTGGTAAATGTCCCTCATCCTGGCCGACCTAGGCGCGGAAAACTTGTTTCGCCATTTGGGACGCAACGAATAGAAAGTTTGACGAAATAACCTAAATCGAATTTTTGTACAGTGCACCTGCGCAGATCGGCGAGCGAAACCCGTACAAAGAAGCATCTATTTCTGTAAAACGATGCAAAACAGACGCATAAAATGGTATTTGCGTAGAAAAGTGATAAGTAGAGTAGACAGTTTCTCGACCTAATGATGTCCTTGGTGATCATGAGGATAAACCGTGTTCATTAGCGCAACAACTCGCTTTCACGTAACTCCAACCTACTTGCGGAAATGGAATATTTAATCGAATTGCTTTATGAAATATAATTTTGTTCCATAAAATGCAATTTCGTAAAATTTCGACGAATTTTTCGAAATTATTAATTGTGAGTTTGTGCTTTCTTTTGAAAATTGATAGGTTGTCAGTTTAGTCGGCCTTCTCAAGTATCATTTACCATGTTTAAACTCAGCGCAGGCATATCCAGCACGCGCTTGAGCAAGGGTCGAGGCGGAAATGTAAACACAATTTATGAAGTATCTCCGATAGGACATCTTAGTATTATAACTATGTAGTCACATCCTATGTTTTACCTAATTAAGTAACTAATCAATTTAATGGTACAAAACACAGATTCATTCATCGAAGAGTCTTCGGTGACTCCAACGGAGGAGCGAGATGAGTTTAAGTAGAGAGGTTCCCATAAATCTCGTAATTCAATAGTATTATCGCTCGGCCCAATAATACTGCCCGGCCCGTAGAACAATCAGAAACACAATAATAAGCAGTGTTGTTTTTAGAGGGCTTGGAACAGACTCTATGTATAACACATTACATTGGTCGCCAATATGGTCTGCATGTGTCGGTGTACCACCCTATTTGAAAGAGCAGAATGACTGATGCCAGTTGCCCAGAGCGTATCAGGATAGTGTTTGCTGTTGATAGTGCCCGATGTCTAGCTGATATTAAGGCTACATGTACGTTGTCCCGATACTTGTGTGGCCTTGTCCGTGGGCTACGTTAGTTTGCCAAGAGTATACCGTGCACTTCTTTCCTGCAGCCTAATCGTGGGTCCATGGAACATGACGTAGGTCATGCGCTCCATCAGCTGGATAACACCAATTTGCCTAGTCAATGAATAATTCCCATGTAAACCTTAGACTAAATGTCTACTTAGAAAACACACCGATATGACTAATGTGATACTGGTTCTATTCAGTACGTCATTACAACGATCAGAAAACTAATTTGTAGAAAACAGCATAGCCGGACAGGGAATTCCTATCTCTTTGACAAAAAAAAGATCTTAAAACAAATTGTGCTGGGAAACGCTTTACGCCTGATAGTAGCCAGGTCAAATTGTGCGTCGAGGTAGTAAGAATAGACAATTGTACGGAGATCACCTCCCCCCGGGACAGCGAAAGCGGCAGAGCTATTTGGTACGCCGACCAACATCACGCCGACGCATCACAGACGTAGCACCACCCTTCTCTGAAATACTTTAGACAATTTCTCCAATTCCGCTGGAGCTTCAGCTATTCTTAATGACTATACAAGTGGGTCATCGATAGAAATGATAAACAAAGCTTTGGGGCCTATCGCTCGTATTAGTATAGTATCGCGAAGCTGGGCCAAAGCATAATAGCCTCGACTCGTGCTTGCTTCGTTTCAAAGTTGAGTCACCAGACACATTACTCCACAGCCAATTCAGGGCCCTAACAGCGTCCCGCATCCCCTTCATATCCCTGAACGTTAAACAGAGAATAGTTCTCCCCTCTCAACGCCCTGAGCAAATCACATTCACAACGCGTCAAATAACAAACACTAATAATAATCATCACATCCGCATCGATATGAGGACTTCTTCTGCTCTCTCGCATAACTCAAGAGCCTTTAATAGAAACATTGACATTGGACAATAATCCCTCTCACCTTTATGCTAGTGACGGCTGTCTCTGCTCCTTTTGTTCGCCATCGACATCATCAATATCTACTGCACGCCTGTGCAGTTCCCCTTGCCTCTAATGGATGACGACGATTCCGTCTCGGCTGCTGTATCCGAAGTTGCTGGTCCAATGGTGGCTGGTTGAAATAGTCGAATCCGGCTGGCCCCTGGCTATTCGCTCGCCTGTCGTTTGCTTAATGACGAGGTAAACACGTCAGTACGACGGTAGGCGGTGCCAACCGCTGGGAACCCAATGGCCGTAGGTGGACGGTGCGTATTTGCCACACTTCGCAGAGTCGGTTGGTCGTTGATTGTTTCAATCGCCTCGTATTGGCCCGAGTCGCCGTTAAAATACTTAGATTTTTGTTAAAGGCTCTCGCATTCGGCTGTTAGATATTCATTTTGGCCAAGTTAAACAAATGAGTAATTTACGAGTACTTCACTGCCTTATTGTTGGCCATTCTGTGATCAAACGATTCGGCAACGCGTAGATTCTTTCCCCACCCATAATACTCCATCTGTGATCGAATTATTCCCGGTCAACTTCTTAAGGAATGAGGGCGGGCCAAATTCAGAACGAAATACCGGAAAACGTTGGGGTGTAACGATCAGTGGGCATTGATGAACATTCTCCGCCCAAATACCACCTTTTCTGTAATTATTGAATTTTGACCCTTACCGAAGGCTCATCGTCGCGAGTGGCAAGTGACCTTTACCTACTCGTGTCAACAACTCGTGTTCGACATTTGGCTTTTTCGGTATTTTATAATTCCACCCGTGCTCAATACGCGGGGTCTTTCTACAAATACGACCGTCTTTCCCGGCCTTCGCAGAGACATACGTGACGCTTGCTAATTTTTTTTTCCAAAGAAACGAGTCTCCACGCACAGATCAAATCAGCAATACAATATAATACAATACCATGGCACTTTTTGTGTCAAAGGGATTGGTCCATGTGGCAGTCTGTGCCCTCTACAGTCGATACCCGTTCATCAGTCACCTAGGTTAGGCTGATCCAGGCCCTACACATCAATAGGTTTCCCCAGTTAGACAGGTATTCGAGTTCGATTTCAGGCGGGAACACTTTTGGATCCGTAGGGATCTGTGCAATGCCGAGAACTCCCAAACAGATTCCCATCTTGTCCCAATTCGTGCCTCCCAAATGTCGTTCGTACCCTGGCGCGCCTTCCTTTCCCCGGTCGAAGTGGTGCTGATGAGCTGATAATGACAACGACTCGTTAGCACGCAGTTTAATCAGGACGCCACCAGAGAAGCGTGGATGGTGCCCGTGTTGGGAACATTAAGCAGCAGCAGCTGTAGAATTCTGTGGAGACCTCAGTTTGGCATTAGGGAGGGTATTCGAAACAACACCCACAGACGCGCTAGGTGCCCCTGGCCACGAACCCTTTCACACAGGCAGCGAGCTTTAGGCAAGCAAGTCCTCGTCTTTCTATGATTAACCATATCTCCCTCTGGATGGTATACAACTGTTCCTATAGATGTATCGCATATGGGCTAAAGCTGGCTGAAGTGACTATACAAATGATTGCTCCAACCATGAATGCCTTATGATTTGGTAGTTGGTCGGGTTGTGCGTAATCTGTCACCTCAGGTTAAACGACGTGGCTACATTGATGCACTGATGGTAAATTACGTGCGATCATATAGCTTCACTTCCGAGTACGACAGACCACCTTAAACCAAAATTCGTCCCAACCTCTCAAAATGCAATGTGCAAGTAATAGGGTGTGTAATTAGCAATTCGGCATTGTTTCCAGTCCAAGCATTTATGTAATGTTGCTGTAAGAAGAGAATGCGAGTGAGCGAGAGCCGTAGTGAGATCACTTAGGCCCCTGTGCGAACCGTAACCAGAGTTCAAGACACGCGAATGGTGTCGTACCTCCTATGACGTATACCTGGCGAACGAATCAGAAACTGCGCATGAGTGTTAGTTACCAAGCGCGTAGAATAATATATATATATATATAATAGGTCCATTAGGGACTGCCCTCCGGGTACGGGTTCATCAACTCTTGATAAGTGACTCGAAATGAACCGACCGGTAGTCTACAAATAGTGTGTACTTTGTATTCGGGAGGTATTCTAGTACGAATATTACTGTCGATATTAATCAAGCTATTAAGGGATTTGCTGAACTTGGTGTGAATTGCGTCAATGGTGTGAAATCTTATTGAAAGGCGATTAGTTGAACTCAAAATATTTACTATTATTTACTAGATATTTACTAGATCTTCAGCAGGCTTCGTGTGAACAGTGCAAGTATATTTATCTCGTCTCATGTCGTGTGATGTGAAACATCCAGTTAACACGGGGAGAAAGTATACGTATATCCAGGTATTTACCAGGGAGCACTATACTAGTGAATAACATAACCACAACTTTGCGCTCTACCTACGCAAATCGGCAGTTATAATACTAGTGATTGTATTTCTACCTGCTACCTACTCTCTAATAGCTCAACTACATTCCTATATATATATATCAAGTGTCGTGTCCTCAAAATATGGCCGCATATCCATTTCAAATGTTCTAGCCCACCACAAGGCCTTAGACCCTCCAAATCGCTGGTAAGAATATTCGTACTGTTTCCCAGTGGAAAAGTTATTTGAAAACAGCTAAACGCAAGCTTGGTTAGCGTGGTCGACGAGGCAAGCTGAAGCAGTCTCGAGAAGTCTGTCGCAGCATGGTAGCCTAATGGTCTTAAAAAGTGACCCGGTAAAGATCGGGGTTGACTCACCTGGCTGCACTTGACTAGAATTTCTGATAGTCAACATTCTCCAATATGATCATATATTCATATTAAGTACGTGTTTGAGGAACTCCAACAGGTGAGCTGACCTGCTGGTCAAGCTATAAAAGGCCAAATCACTAGCTCTGGTTTGCTTCTTCTAACCGCGAGTTTCGGTTCCCGGAAGGACTTCCCAGTCAGATTCTTATGAGATTTTTTGGATCTTCACACTCGGTGGTACCCCGGAGATCGTCCAGGGGGGGACTCACGGCATATATGGACCAGCATCAATATCTGCCACCCGCTTTAGTATTCATCACTATTTTTTTAGCTGAGTCTCAACTGTTTCCCTGTGTGACAGGCCTCACCACTTAACCTTAGGTATTACTTTAAGGACCTGTCAGGGCCACTTTTGTTTTGTTTCACAGATCCCATACCTGGCAAAAATACACAGATAAAGAAATGATGATAAAGGTTCAAAGATTGTCCGCATTTGGCACGATTTGACCCCAAGCAACCATTCCCCTCTCCACCAGTCAAAGGAGCTTATCACTAGACGATCGCGGGGACAGTGTCCATCACTGGTGCCTGCTCACTGGCCGCGGCTCTTCGGCGCATGAAACTCGGCATTGAAAAGCATCTGATTATTGTGAAGCCACGGAAAGTGTCGAAGGAAAACCTCTTGAGTATCGGAATAAATTTCATCAGTGTCATGAATTAACATTACCCATCAATTGCTCCTCACGTTGCAAGTAGAATATACTGAAGCGCCTGGCGATTGTGATTTTCTCAGCCCAAAGCCTTGCAGTTCGGCTAATGTATGCGTACACAGACTATTATTGTGATACGACTCCCTTACGCCCTTGGTGATCCACTCATGGTAGGGCCGCACAGAACGGCCCCACCAGGGCCGCGCAGTGAAGGAAGCTTCCGAAGCATTCGTCTCTCTAAGAGGTGCCCAGGCGGCCCTTGTCGGCCGAGGCAGTTAAGGTCGCGCGGGTGGTGGTGGTGGACTGACTTTTGCTTCCTAGTGTGAGGAAAGCGAGACGAGCTATCAAGCGGCCTCACCCGTGGCCCTGTTTATCCCCTATTTTGACCCCAATGCTCCTGACGCCCGCCCGGAAGTCGGAAGTTGCCTCAATGGAGCCGCCAATCGATTCGGTCAAAGGAGCACCAGCCACAGCAGCAGTGGCGGCGGTGGACAACAGCAGACACCGGCTGCTTATCCTTACTTAGCACAACTCCATCGGCACCCGCAATGCGGTAGCGGTGTCGGCGGCGATGCCCTGCCAGCAGTAGTCTCGCTGAGGTCTTTCTTCTTTCTTGCAGTAGGCTGCCTGGGACCATCACATATATACATGCCATGCTTACTGTGTCGCCGGTGTCGATGCTTGGACAGGTGATAGGGAACTTGACGGAGAGCCGCCCCCAGGGCGGCTCGGACATGGCGCGCTGGCGCCATTCACCTCGCTCGTTGGTTACCTGAAGACCAGCTTTGCTTTGTGGCGCGAGTCACAAGTAATAATTCCTCTGGCGAGTAGTCGTACCTGTGCTGCTTTGATAGCACCAGTGATGCTGCCCCTGGCCTCGAGCTATTACATACACCTGGCATATACCAGCAACGCCTGCCGCGCCAACATACTGGGAAACTGGGATTCCAAAGATCCCAAGTGATTTAACACCCTCGGGAGCCGAAGGCGTTGCGGTAAATAGTTGAGGTACCCAAGGGCAGAACCCGCGTAGCACAGGCACAAATAGCATAGTGTCACAGCCCAGTGACAGAGATGAAGGAGGGCCTCCCATAGACATATTTAACAAGTCATTGTCTGCATATGCAGCCCACCAGTATGCGACTGACTGAGAAGAGATTCCATCTAGGGGTCTATTTAAACTCGGAATATCAAGTGTACGTCTTCTTCCTCCAGTTCTTTATATCGAAATAGTTCGTTCTCCATTTCGTTAACCTTTTACGCGACCAACATTTTCATCTAGTTCACTACGATTTTTCATTAATTGACATGTGTGACGATATTGATTACCTGCCTGCGCCCGCACGTGAGTGTACACACAATTGTACACCGCGATCATTTGTCGAGGTCTATTGGTGCAATTTTCGCCGCTAGCTAGGCGCCTGAATTTCCGAGCACAGATGAATACAAATCATTCAAGCTGGTCAATACAAGCCATTAACTTGATGGCCAATGAGAATATTCGATATTTTGTACTATTGATCACCGCTGTGTCGAACGAAGTGTGAACTTCATACGATATCAAATATTCATTACTATGTCTTGGAGAATCAATAGGTGTGATTACGAAGTGATTATTTCGTCTATTTAGCAACGAATTGTCAGTGCTCTCTAGACATTGGCTCCATATCGCGCTGACGTCAGCGACTTCTTCACCAAGCATGTATACATATGTAATTAATAAATATAATTGTTATCGGCCGTCGTCTCCGCAAGGCAGGTGCTATATTCAGCAATATTAGCGACACTAATTATTACTACCTATGTGTATATTAGATTATATTGAAATCTCTAGTGACTTGCTCCTCTTATGTCGTCGAGATACACGCTGGATGAATTTCCATGGTCATTTTAACCTTAGTATTATAATAATAATAATTATTATTATTATTATAACTATTTTTTTTGCTCCTATTCCCGACCTTTCTCGTGATTAACATTCTTCTAATTGATTTGTTTAATCAGTGCCATTTTTATTATTATTATATATGGAAATGTCAATACGCAAGAGAAACAAGTCAATATACAGCTATTTCACAGCAAAAGAAATCCGTTTTCAAAATTATTTATCCACCTTTTTAGAGAACCACACTTGGGAAACTGAAACCAATCGCACAGTAACGTCATATTCCTATTACTCCCGTGCACTTAGCGTGTGTTGCCGTCCCACGGCAACTACCGCCAACGGGTCTTCCTCTTCGGAAGTTGAGTAGTCGCCCGGAAATAGGACATCATAGCATAAACGAGCGAAGCAGGCCACAAATTATCTCCACCGATGGACAGGCCGAAGGAGATCGATTGGTCAAAGGACCAGCGAAGGCGGGGTGGCTAAGGGAATCATTGAGGGTCACCGCTTGAAGACACCGATGAGACCTTACGATGTAGTAGTCTATGGAGGTGTCAATTGAGCTTGGCATAGTATACGAAGGTTGAAAAAGCTACTGTGCTATCTCAACAGGGTTATGCATTCTAGTGCGTTGTTCTGTATCGGTTATCTTGTCACAGCAAATGCATTACGCGATACCGGTTATACGGACATCAAACGTCAGGGCAGTGCTTTGGACGGTGGAAGTCTCTGGCTGTATAAACCCACCGGGGGCAAGTTCAAGTCCTGCGACGTGACATGTGAGAAAAACTAAGCATTCTAAAAATTGCAGTTCCTTTAATATAGTATCTAGTATCTTTCATGGAGATTGAAATGTCTCTGGTGGTGATCGTGCGTTTGAAGAAAATTTCCTCCTCTAAAAAAAGAAAAAGAAAAAAAAGTATCTAATACACCTTTACCTTACCTTTTGCTTTGGAATAAGTCGAGCAAAATGCGGTCTATTGTGACTGATTCTCATTCAGGTCTTCTCTGTGTTTCTCATACTCATCTAAGAGTTACTTGTAAAATAGGTTTCTAGCGTGCGATTTAGTGAGATTTTAGCCCATTATAATTATTAGGCTCAATCAACGAAATTTCGAATAAAGCAACAATTTGTTGTTGTTCGTCATGAAATCAGCAAAAACTACGCATAATATCTATGCATACTGTACGAATGCACCCTTATCAAGTTCGGGAAATTGGCACTAAAAACAGACATTCTCTCGCGAACTAAAAAAGCTTTTTTTTTTTTTTTCTAAAGGGGGGTGTTCGCATGCTAATGCATGCCAACACCATGCTTCCCTTCTCTCTCACTCTCCCAAGACCAGACTTCCTCTCAATACCTCTGTCCACTTCCCGTCTGTGAACAAGTACTGTGCTCAATAGGGTGTCTGTATAAAGCCCAGTGTATGTAAACTTGTAGTATTTATGACCGCATACAGGGGGTGTACGTTGCCTTCCTTCCTGCACAGTGGTAGCTGTGCCGCAGACCACATTGGTTGCCACTACTACTTAACAAATCTTATTGCGGAGATACTGCCCATCAAAGCTAAATATGGCCCCACTCAGATCTGAACCTCAGACTCCACAAAACTCCCTTTTTAGCACTGCCTACCTTGCCCACCACCCACGACATGCCCGCAAGCGACACAAAAAAAAGCTATGAAGACGGTCCTATCCGTACATGCACACACGCACGTAGGCGCTCAAAATTCCCGAATGATTCATTGTAGACGAGAGGCGCATTTTGGGTAGTGGGGGGAGGGGGGGGGGGGCACTGCCAAAATATTAATATTCTAAGTAGTCTACGCCTCCAGGTGTTCGACAAACGTGAGGCGTAACCCGCTAATGCTAGCACACCTACACTCTCCTACAATGGACGTTGCCACTACCGCGTTCACCCTACGCGAAGCGGGGTCCGATGTCTTCCGTCTTCCGAGTAGTTGGCCGACTGTTCCGCCGCTGCTATCAGCCAGCATCCCCGGAGCCCTCGCGTTAGCCAAGGCAACAGAACAGGCGTCGTTCAAGGCATTGTTCTTTGCTTCGCCACAGCGCACATCTGTGTCATGCCAACCACAGCAGCAATTCCCGTATTGCTTGCTCATCTACGCGTCTCCTTAAGAGAAAAGCTTGCCTCAATTAACCCCTGTAGTCGGCAACCGCGTAGTCTATCTTTGGTTACTCTCGCTTAAGCCTCGGCTTGAGTCGTCTGCCAGTTGGCCTCCGGCCTCACATTGCTACATTCCTCACTTGCCCACGTACATAATTACGGTCGACGCGGTGGGCAATTGCCCGTTTATCGCGCGAATAGGCCTTCCGCACATGCGGATGCTGCTGCGGGCGAATTGGCTCACTCAGTAACAGGACAGCCATTGCGTGTTCACCTGCCGTACATTGGGTTCGTGGCAATGCACCCGCAACGACGTTGATAAGAAGGTAAGCAACCAATGCACGTGGCCTGTGGGGGGTCTGAGCAGGCCGAGAGGCGGCAGAAGACATCGTTCGCTTTTCCTCGAGGGATTAGTATAGATATACGATAGTAAGGGCAGCGGCGGCGGCGGCGACGGTGGCGGCCCTGAAGTGCATTATGTAAACGACGATTCAGGCATGAAGCAATAATAATTATGGTTACCGGAGGTTAATAGGGTCAGGTCCGCAGGTGGCAATTAAAAATTAGTAAATGTGCTCGTACGTAAATAGGCCCGTATAGGAGACGTCAGATGCGTGGTTGGGTATACAGTTGGTTGGGAAACAGATGCTGTTTTCACTGTAGGCCTATTGTCTTTCCTTAACTGTGAATTTATTATTTTCTTAAATGTAGATATCTCTGGGTGCGGTCAATTCCAAGAGAATTAATTATTTGTCCCATCAGCGCGAGTAGTTCCGCGTGAACACACAGAGTCACTTCACAACTTAGATTATCAGAATGATATCCGAGCATATGGCACTTTGAGTTAAGATCACATCGCTTTTTATAAGCTTTCATATACGCAGCAAGATTCAAATCCGAGTTGTCCAGAAAGCTAACAGAGTCGCGTGATACATTGCAATTTTTGAAAAGCCGTCTTGAAATCTGGTTCGGACCCTCTCCGCGGCACTCAGTTCTTTGTCGAAGTAGATTAACCACAGAGGACTACAACAATACCACTTGGGCACTGCAAGGCGCATATTTAGTCAGAGAGATAAAACTCGGCATTACTGACTACAAAACAAAGCGATGTTGCATTAAAACGCCCCTTGGCAGACTTCGCAATGCTAAGTGATATATGTCCAGAGAAGCCAAGTTTCAGATTTATGATAACTCCCAAGTCCAGGGAAACTGCCGACAATCGGTACTTGTTCCCTGGCTAACGCTTGCGTTGTGACAGAACCATCCGACCCCACGGAAGCGCGCTTTGGTGCCGAGACTATCATGTTATTGAGGTGGCACCGTTCTGACATGGCTGAACCAGCCAGTCGTGTTATCGCTTAGTGACGTAGTGTGGTTCGTCGATCGACATATATAATATATATATTTTTTTTTTGAGTCATCATTGGTTTGTGTCTGCATGTTATTTATCTTACCCACCTTTCCCTGTTAGAGGCCCTTCACCATTACATATAATATAATCTTCAGGTCGGGGAACCTCAACCCAGGGAACGTTACCGAGGCTACAATAAGGCGGTTACGTCCCACCGACCGTGAGGATGCCGCGACCGTAGAAACCTGGGGATTCGAATGAATGGACTTGTAAATCCTACGTCAGTCACCACGAGTGGCTGAGTGACGCGCGAGCATCATGCATTCCCGAAACTCTCCTAAGAAACCTCATAATAGGTTAAGAATGTTTATTTACTTGTAAGAGTGAAGAGCAGGCGAAACGATCGAGTTGACACTGAAAGTCATTAGGACCACTCCTCGTGGGGAATAAATCGTCTATTCCATTCGTATAGTGAGGGGAAGCGGCGGAATAGCTATATCATATAGCGGGACAAGATAGCAGTCTAACATGTTAAGTCCACTTCCAAACTATGTTCTTGGGAAAATTGCGTAAGTTTCAGCCGGTTGCATTCGACCCTTCGTGGCAGGCCCTTAATAGCCCTGCGGGCAAGCCGCTCCGCGTTTGCCAATCGATCTGTGCGTTGGAGTGCCACGAATACCACGCACTGTATATGCACACTGTATGGTGTGTACAGGCGACACCCAGAATCCGCTGATGAGCGGCTAGCATCTGTCCTCGAGTTTTGACGCTGCCGGCAACGAGAAGATGAAGGAGAATTGAGCGAACGATCGAGGCCTAGCGAACAATAAAAACGCTAGCCGATAATTCATTTAGCTCACGCGACCGCAGGTAGTAGACACCGGAGCAAATAGGCAGAGGCGCTGGCTTTCTGGTCGACACTCGGGCAGGGAGAAATTTTTGCATTGGCAATTTGCAATCACTGTCGTCGGATGCCAGATATCGTCGCCGAGACGAAAGTAGTTCTGGTTAACACACGCTCTATACGCTTATGTGCCAGCTTACGGAACAAGTCTGTATACAATATATATATATATATAAGTTCGCAGAAATCTTGACTTTTTGTGCTCGATACTGAACACGGATCATTTTTCGCAATAGCAGACGAGGCCCTGAATTCAAAAATACTCGCACGGACTTCGAGATTCGTCGTGGTTGACAAGTTGTGCATTTTGAACGTTGCGTCTCCGACACTGCCTGGAGGTGGGTGACTATGAGACACGACTTTAATGTTATTAATAAATAATAAATAACACTAATTGATATAATATATAGTGAGGGGAAGCTAAATCTCCCATGCGTCTAGGATACCGGCTTGAGTGATGCAGTGTGCCGATATGGCAGATCTGCAGCTCTAGTAGAACACTGAGTGCCGACTCTAGGGAAGGGATAAGCTCTCTGCAGAGGATGGTGGTTTCAACAGGTAGAGGCGTTTTGTGATCCACGTCAACCCCCCACCTGCACTGGATCAGCTCACTGTTTTCTATGGGGATTGGAAGGTGTCTCTGGTGGTGTCCGTGGGTTTGAAGAAAATCGACTCCTCTAAAAATGAAAAGTAAAACACAGGGAACAACTGCTTGTATTATTCATGAGCAGTATACAGATATTGTTGTAAATACATTGCTATTCAGTCGACGACCATCGATAACTGGTATCGGTTATATTGCAATATACAATGTATCACATGGCACCCGTTTCTAGAATGATCTCGTTGAGGATCAATTTCTCAAATCAGCAGGTGATAGCAGGACTCATTGCCAGCTCAAAGAGTGCGTCTCGTATCGGCCTGCCACAAATGACTGAAGGTCATTGTGAGGTTGAGCTTGCACAGGATAGGCTTACAACGCTCGTTGACATTCGGACACTGCGAAATCGTGGAGCCGAGTTCACAGCAGCAGAAGCAGCAGCAGGATTACTTGTCATGAAAACATGTCACGTGAAGCATAAAGTATCATTATATTGTCCAAACAAATATCCACAAACAGTGCCCCCCTAACGCACATATATGCACCTCGCCTTATGTTTCCGTACAGACGCACAACAACTATTCAATGAATCGTTGAACATCAGCGGCATCACCCACCGTTGGCAGAACGTGCTCCAAACACGTTGCCTTGCTGCTTCACGGTTAGTAGCAGTGTTATTCACAAACACTGCGAGCCGCCCAGCGCTCAAGGTTGGCCACTTGAGTTGTCGGGGGCGAACCGAATTGGCGCAGGTTATCGCTGCAAACTGTAAAAGCAGTTTGGACCCAGTGCTGGAAAGTCGTGACAGACATTGTCGAGCGCTTGCCCCGCCGCTAGCTCTAACGAACGATGAGGCCTGTACAGTGGTGAGCCCGGCACAGGATGAGTGCATCTCGGCTCGGATAATATTTCACCTTAATTGACAGAATGGGCCCGACTCTGGCAGTATTCACCGGCCACGTTCCTCCTATATTCCTATGAACCCCGGCTGAACTATATTGCAACGGCAGCAGCCATATATCGCTTCAGCAATGATTTCGCGACAATGGCTATTTCGTATATGCGTTATGCAAATATGAGTCGAACTATGCGTCGAAATGAGGATGACGGGGCCTGGTTTAGAAATGTTGGATTTTTCACTGCATCGCTCTAAACTCGCCCCGGGGGGTGAGTTGGTGATATTCTAGAATCAGCTGGAGAGTACGTCCACATGGTCGGGAGTTTTTCGGTTAATGTGGAAGGAGTGACATGGGTGCCGAGGTTTGCGATGTGTCTGTGAAGTTGCATGTAGACTATAAGTGCTGCGCCGTTTGTGGATGATTCGTTTGTGCGCTAACAGAAATTTGGCTAACAAACGTGCATAGTCAAACTCCGGAGGTTAGATTTGTGGGATTCGGGGACATTTGATCCACATTAGTGTTCACTCTATATACGCTGATGAACCGTTACATATATATATATATATATGTATATAATGTCCCCTGGATGGTCTAGTGGTGAGCGTCTGAGACTACTAGACCGGAGGGACACGCGTGTGTTGGGTTCAAATCCTGTCAGACGCGGAGAATCTTTGGAGTTCTTTATCATCTTTCTTTATCTGATGATTCTGGTCAGGTACGAGTAAGGCAGAGAATAAGCAAAGGTGGCCCCGACAGGTCTTCATAGTGATACCTAAAACGGTTAAGAGCTGAGGCCTGTCAGATAGGGACAGAACAGCTGAGGGTCAGCTCGAAAAACAGTTTATATATATATATGTATATATATATTATTTTTTGTAATGTAAATACAATACACATCCGAACGCTTTATGTAGTCAAAGGCCAATCTCGAAAGTTGTACATACTAGATCACATTTAAATACCTTAATTGAAGCATGAAGTGGTCATTTTCTTGTGGAACAATAATTTCAAACGCATTTACATCTGTGTATAGCAGGTGTTGCAAGATGTCATAGTCGTTCTCGTGTGTTCTTCCGCATTTAGCGTTTACCATATCACCTTAGCGAGACAAAAGTTCCCCTTGTTCGCGAGGTGGCCTTGAAGTTGAACGAAGTGCGTCGAATGACAGAACATGGGTTTGGATTCGTTGTAAATGCTTATATAAAAGTTTATATATCAATCTACATAATACATATCAACATCTTTGCCTACTATAGTCTAGATTCTTAAGGTGCGTAAGATTTATAGTATCACAGACCTTAGGCTGAAGACCTGCTTGAAGATGCGTCATCGACCGTTTTTGTCACACTCGTCCACAATTTTTACGTAGCACTCACGTACGTTTTTCGGGCTGACTCACCGCCAGCATTCGACGCCCACGGTATTGCTTTACGCGTCTCTTCATACGAAGGGCCCCTTTCAATGCAAATGCGCAACGGTGGGTATCGAACCCGTGCACCTAGATATCTCGTCCGATTGCAAGGCGCACACGAATGCACCCGGGCTCAGCCGGCCGAGAGATCTAGACACTCCCGTACTGCCCGTAGCCCCAGTAAGCAATTAGTTCCATCCGGTTCGCTTCCATATGCATTATGATCGGCTTTTTTTCTTGCTCACCAGGTTCATCGTCGCTCTCGCCTGCTTCACTTGTCCTTACACACAGCGTACGAGAACAATGGGCCCCATAGGCAGTCTGACGAGGTGAAGCTCGTCGAAATGCCGACCACATGAGTCTTGCAAACGGCGTCGTTGTCATTGGTGCCCACATGAGGGCAGGGGCGATGCCTTGGCACAGGAGATGAACGGCTCAGCGATGAGTTTGCAGCGTGGCGCCCACTGCCTGAGTCTCGACTCGTTCAAGCCAAGGGACACGCGCTCAGCCATATTTTGTCAGAATCTCCTTTTGTCTTCCACAGTCAAGAAATCGGCATAAAAATAAATCGCCACTCGGGCAATGTATCTCTCTAGCTCTACAATACGTGAAGTATGCCAGAACGCTTCCATAAATTGCCAATGGTTGTTGTGTATCGATACGAGCCTGAACCACCCTACAATATATATACTTTGAAGGGATGGAGGAGCGACTCTTCGTTTGCCCCGATCAAATTTACTTTTCTTTTCAAACCGTGTAAATACGGGTTCATAAACGACGCTTAAAGGGTATGCCACTGTAAGCATGGAATAAAAACTTCTGCCGTTATAAATTTACTGCATCCACGAGACGAAAAATCAATACAATAGCGAACAATTTGAAGGGAAAATTTGCTAAGGAGATTACGAAATCTCATGCTTGCAAGGCGATAACTTGCACTTGTACTTCAAATGCCTGCGAATTTGAAACCGTTTGTTATCGACTATATGGCCCTATCATAACAAACTTGATGGCTTAAATTTAATATACATTTTATTAATGACCAATATGCTATTGCAAGGGTCCCATCAGTTTATCCGTACCCTGACTGGGACTTCAATGGCTCAGAGATATGATCTGGCGATAGGTAGATATGATTTTGTGCGTGTATATAGCAACGCCGACTTTTACCATGCCCGAATCAATCTGCACCCAAATGCAGCAGAAATATTATATGCTATTCTATCAGCTTCGACATACCGATGAACCAGAAGTCACTAGGTAAACTAGTTAGTGATCGTTTGTTACCCTGGCGGGATGGATCAACGCTCATTAGGTGGAAAACCTGGGATGGCGGCGTGACCTGCCAGGCTTGTGGGCATTTCTTGAGTGCGGTTGTGATGAAAGCTGGGCTTTGCGTATATTTCTTGGGCTTTTTCTTGGGCTCGGAATTCATGCTCATTGCGGGAGTGGGTCACTAATCGGTGTAGCACTAAAGACGTTTAGTCCACCCTGTAGATATTCAGCTGTATAGTCATAGTACAAAGATACTAGCTGGTGACATCGGGTTGCATATCGTCTATGCATGATTCAATTAGACATGCATACTCATGATTTTCCTACGGGGGACACATGTACATGAGCACTACTCTAATTAACAGTTTATTAGCTAAGTCGACTAACAGCCTTTCTAATCTCTATTTCTTATGGCTCCGCCGAGTTGCCATGTTGTGACGACAGAGCCGCAATAACAGACGGCATCTCTTGTAAATAAACCAGGCCGGCCTGCCAAAGCCAACTGGATTATTCACGCCCCAGACCCTGCTACCAACGACAAGGTTGTTGAGAGCCCCACATTGTTCTAGCGATGAGTAATGTCAGAAGAACCATTGGCTGGCTTCGTTTATCGACGTTTTTTTGCCTGCGTGCTATGAGTCAATTTCTACAGAGTAGCATTACATGGCGTATATTTCGAAGGCGCCATACGCAAGGTCATTTGGTAACGGCATGACGCAGGGGCTAATGCTCAGTCTCTGACGTACACTATTGCAAGAACACTCTCGCATGATATTTCCCAATCCTTAATCCGACAACTCCTCAACTCCGTCAGATGCCGGTCGACGGTTAGCATTCACCCTACGGGTGCAGCTTACAATCGCCCCGAGGGGAGGTTAGATAAAATTGCCGCTTTCCAATTATTATATTTAATTACGACTGTCTCGCTTTCTCTCGTACGAAAGCAAGCGGTTGCTGGGGATCATTATAGTCAATTAGACAATCGCAAGGTCGCCGTCTCGTCGTCAAAGATCCTCGTAGCCACATCGGGTATGCCTTCGTTTCTTTGTCGAGGCTCCAACGCCCGCCACCCATACATTGTAACCTTGACCGAGAGCAGACGAGACTCACTGCTTAGGCTCGATCTGGACGCCGAACTCGTTTCAAATCAACATCATCGCTACGACCTACTTGTCGATACCGCAGTATCTCCCCCCCCCCTCCTCGTATTAGCTGCAAATTTATTAGGTATTTCTTTTAGGTTACTATAGTAAGCGGCTAAGTTACTATGTATAATGCGGCGACTGCAATCGCATGCACAAGGCGCATGTGCCATGTAATGGTATTAGCCAACATCGAAGTACTGCCAAGCGTAAAGCCGACTCTAGAGAAGAGATCTAGACTCTCAGCAGAGGATGGTGGTTTTAGCTGGCAGAGGCGGCGTTTTGTCGTCCACATCAACCCCTCCCTTGCACTGGATCGGCCCACGTTTACGGAGATTGGAACGTCTCTGGAAAAAAATTTCCTCCTCTCAAGAAAAAAGTCAAGAGCGGCTGGCTCATCGTACAAAGCATATTAACCTTAGGCTCTGCTAGGTGAAATATGCGGCAGGAAGCCTTCCCATAGATCAAGTAGCACTTGTCGACCCCGGTGGCCTGGTGGTGCATTCGTGTGCGCCTTGCAACAGGAGGGCAATTCCTCACCGTTGCACATTTGCATTTAAGGGTCCGTCTAACGAAGCAATTCAAATGGAATACCGTCGGCGTTAAATGTTTAAGGCTGAGAGCCAGCCGAAAAACACTATTATTGGATCAAGTAGTAGTGCTTGTCCGTATCATACGTGGGAAAGGCCCCAAGCTAGCTTAGCAGTTAAGATGTGCAGGTCGTCGAGGTAGCTTTGACGGTAGCGTGTCTCCGAATCGTATGAATGCTGGATGCATGAAACCAGAGGGCCATGTTTCAAGAACGCATCACCATCTAATTCTGCACACGTCGTGCGCAGGCGGCGAATTAATTAATTATCCACCGTTTTTGTTTCCATATTTTCTTCCGTAATTCCCGTACACAAGATTGTGGACGCATTAGGCAAATTGTCCAACACCTGCGGGAATTACTATGATTCGCGTTGGATTCTAATTATATTCACTTTCAGCACGGAATCTCAACGAATTCTCGAACCCAACTGGCTTATTGTATAATAGTTGCTGTGAATGTCACCTACCAGCTGGATGCATGGAGTAACATGCCTATGCCTGGAACTGTACGCTCACCCAGGTGAGCATTCGTACATGGGCCTTGACCCACATGATTGCCCCCAGCTTGGCTACACAATCTAGCATCGTGACAAAGTTTGATATGTGCGGCTATTCCGCACGATTCAGTTCATAATATTGACGCAGGGTCCCTCCCCCCTGCCTCCCCCGCAGATGTTTTAGTCATCCTCAATTGTTAGTGTATGTGTAATAAATTATCGATCGTTAGAAAACTGCTGCATTGTAGTGAGCCAACGGAGATCGTCCAACATGCGCCGACAACGAGTCGAGACACCTTAGGCGCAGCAGGCATCTGTGACGTGCGTGCATACGTACGCTGACTCGCTCGCCTTTAAAACGCCTTTTAAAACCACTTGATAGGGACGCTCGTAAGGGCCGTGGAGAAATGGACAAAAAACTATCATAACATTAAGACGTTGAAGCTCTTGGCCTTTATTTACATAGGCGCTGTCAACGTCGACGAGGAACAAGCGTAAAAGTCATTGATCTGCTTTGACAACGATAGAGGCGAGTGTCATGCTATTTCAAGCGAATATCGAGTGAGGAGGCGACGGTCTCCTCCTCAGCAAGAAACAGATCCGAACGTATTGAGCCTCCCGCAAGCAAGAGGGCTCTGCTATTCCAGAAATAGATTATTTACGCCGCGGTATCGACCAGATGATAAATAATCAAATGATCCATGAGCTGACATTTCACTAATGTAGACAACGTTATCTTTTTTTGGAACCTCTAGCTGGACTGGGGACGACCTAAATTTAAACACTCCCACCAAATCGAAGGGAAGTAAATAAACATTCACCTCGTAACAGCTAGGTGACGTGTCAAATCGGTGAACGAATGCGAACTCCGGATAGGCTCGATAGTGACAATATTCAACTAAACAGCTGTCTAGACTAAAATCTGTATGCAAGGAATATCGGCGTTCTATTTCTGGGTCGAATAAAAGACACGTACCCAACGATTCTAATGAGTCCAGTTGGCATACGGCGGACGTATCTCGCAAAGACCATAACATCGGATTAAACTTAGTTGAATGTGCAATTAGTTTGTATGATCGTGTCTACTGTAGTTAACTGCTTCGCTTGTTATTCCTGTTGCACTGGTTAATCTGCTTCACGCTATACGCCAGACACAAGAATATACATGAAGAGCACCATTGCTTTGCCTTTCGAGCCATCACACAATTGATCTCTATTTTCTCTTTATTAGAGGTGTTGTTAGCTATAAATAGCCACACCCCACTACCACAGATATATCAGCTGATAAGGGTAAGTGGAAATCGATGAACTATAGTTGAAGAACGCGCCAAGCTACCATTTAGTCCAATCCAATCCAAATCACCCCGCAAAAATGAGGAATTCAACAATATGTGCCTGCAGTGCGGTCAGTACAAACGTCTGAAACTCTGGCGGGCAGAAGCGTTGCTTACAACGATGAGTGCAATCGAAAGAGTGCGGATCAATGACATTTTCGCCTGTAGGCTGGTGCGAATATTAAAGCAATAACGCACTGCTGTAACTGTACCAATCGCCTTCCTTGTCTTTGGTGATGGAGCATTTGTATTGTATAGCATTTTATAGGTACATCCGCTTGTAGCAGAGAGCGTTCGCGTACCAAGCGAAACACATCCTCACGAGCCCTCAACGTTTACACGTAGCGTCGAACTTATTTTAAACATAGTGTTCAATATACGTCTCCCTCATAGATAATTAGGTTGAACATAATTGTCGGCAGCTCTAGCATTTACGTCAATTTCAAGTGGCAAAATCAAGCCCATATTGGTGAGCTCAAAATTTCCAGACCATGTGACCATGTTGCTCGTGGTGTGCACTCGGCTGGCTATATCACCAGTGTTGTTATTATCGTTCTAGTAAAAGCTGTTGTGAATTGTGCGACTGTTGTCAAAGATATTTGATACATATTTGATCTGTTGTCGCCTGCTAATTAATATCCTAGCCTCTTCGCGTCGCACTCCATCTTATTGCTTGATACGTATTAGTGTACTTTAGTTTCGAACAATAAATCCTCCAATAGCCTAATCGCCCTTGCATACGCCTCGTTTGTCCAGTGCTGCGTTTACGTGTTGTGCCGTAGACTATGTCATAAAAGCGTATCGCAGCTACGCTAAGTTGACCTCGGCCTAGTTAGTTAACCGAGCCCAAGCGACGAGCTTGGCGATAAGTTGGAAAGTGCTGAAATTTGAAATGCTAGCTCGTGGCATGTGTACAACGTATCGGCCTATTCGAGGCAGAAAGGGTGTATTATAATACATAAACACGAAAGGCTTCTTGAAACTTGGCTTCCAAGAATGTCTTCGACTTCTAAACTAGATGCATGTATGTATATTGAGGTGATGATTTGCTTAATTTAAGCATAGATATTTATATTCGCTCGAGTCATCCTTCACAGTGGATAGATACAGGCCCCCACTGTTCCATATGGTATCTACTATTATATTTCTGGCTTCTCGTCGAGGACGCTGGCCCAACGGCTGGCTTGCAGCAGCTACAGCAAGTTGATGCATGCAGATGCTTGAGCTAATTAGTGCGTGAACGAGCCCGCTGTTCACGAATAGCCGCCAGTCAGCTCATGTTGCAGCTTTCACAAGAACGGCGACGTGTAGCAAAATAGAAACCTATGTCGTTTCTAGCGAAGCATACGGCCGCGTTTACAGCATTAAGCAGCCTAAAGTTGTGGTGCCTAAGGTTGCTGCGGTGAAGTTTTTCTTTCCTTCTGTCAATCAACGCTCGGTATTTATTTATACCGCTTATAGCAAACCCCTGAATCAGAACTGACATCGTTCAGCTGCAATATGGGGCCACGGTGTGATATAACATTTGCCCAGATGGCTCCGTTTTTTCCTCATATTCAACAGAATATTAATTTATTAGCAATCCGTCACTGGCGTGTGTGTGTGTGTGTATCTGTGTGCTAGCTCACATCCACTGGATGCACGATAAGCTCTCGTGGAGTATATTTAGCGCAGGAGGACAGCCCTACGATTAACCTGTTATCATTTGATAACCGGCTTGCGCTGTTAATATTTGGTTGACGCATTTGTGCCGTACAGTGGAGTCCCATGAAATGATTGAACGCATCACGGGTCGAAAGTGGTGCCCGTGCGAGCAATTTTACTTCTTTCGCCGTCATGGCTGCTGTATGGGTTACTGCCTGAGGCGAGGTTGGCTGGTGTTAGCTAACGTAACCTAAGTGCTGCTCGTCTCTCTATCCATTGTCGTAATTAAATACCTAAGTGACAGCCATGAATATAGTCATGGTCTACAGCAGGCTACATGCCATAGACCTGATATAATATGTAGGCTGAGAAGCAGACGTGCCCAGCAATTTGCGGCAGATAGGCACTATACGAGACCTCGTATCCTGGTGTTCCGGGCGGGGGAAGCTGCTCGATTGTATTTGAGTCCATATATGACATGTTCGCTCGAACGCCTAGGAACAAAAAACGATTGAAAATGAATCCTATTCTATGTGGCCTGGCTTCTGTCGAACACGGTGAGTTTCCGTGTTGGCCTGTTGCCGGTCCATTGAAGCAGACACGGAGATGAAAGCTGAGTATAGTGTCATTGTGCTGACGCGATATATGAAATAGAACTTCACGCTAACAAATGAAGACTATGACGACTTGAAATGTCCTCCTGGTTACGCTTATGATTGATTGAGCCATGTTGCTAAAGTTCAAATCTGGTGGTCATGTTCGTTGATTTTCAAGTCACAAGTATCTCTATCGACAATCCATTGTGGGCACGCTATCATTGACCACAGGACCAACTCCTTCCTGCCCAAAACCTCTCCACTAAACGAACGCTCGCCATTGCTCGCGTTTCGAAGTAAACGTCTTCGATAGATGCGCGACTGGGTGTCCGACTGATTGCGTCCGCAGCTTTCACCGTACTGTTGAAGCACCATAGACATGTTGTTTACGCGCAAGCCTGTCGAAATACTCACAACAGCGGCTGGAAGATTCGCAAAGCCGAGCTGGACGCGTGAACGCACAGCGACTCTCGGCGAGCCACGTTATCGTTCCTCTACCACCCATCTGGCAGGGCAAGCACCCTCAAGTGTAATTATGCTCTTTAGCAATCTTGCGTACTCTTAACGGTAGCTATAATACTCTACGGGCATAGGATCATCTCGAGAGCAAAGCGGCATTTTTTACATAGTTACAACCCGGTACAGATAACGCCACTCAACGGCACACTCTATCCGACCTTCCCCTGCATCATCCCGCAGGGAATTATCAGGTAGTGCAACAGGCTACGGAGCTCAACACTGTATTTTTTGGAGGAGGTGGAGAGGGACGTGTGAGGCCGGTGGACGGCAGATTCAGCCCGTTGGAGCTTTTGAGCTTGTGCGAGCACGTTTTTCGGGGTGTGTACGAGCTGTACTGATGACGAGCGCATGATACAAGGTTAGGGTTGGCAGCGGCGCATAGTCATGATACACCCTTTTCTACACGAAGTCGCTACGTAATGCAGATCTGAAGTTCAATGAAGAATAATCCCGAACGCCTTCTAAATACATACGTATATATATATATATATATATATATATATATATATATATATGCATAGAAATACATACATTGCGTTTCGAAGCTACAACCTATGATGGGTCGTGTTTCGTCACTCGAACAAGTGTTGTAGGATATAACAGTAATTAACCTCTGCTAACTGCCTTTCAAGGCTAGCATGCATTTCTCACCAAAAAGGCGAGAGCGTTTTCGAACGTCGCTCACTTACCGTTGATTGCAACAACGGTGGTACAATTCATTCCCAGAGACAAATTAAAGCAAAGCAGCGCACACCTATATTGGCGAAATTATACACCGTTTATATTTCACTAGCAATACATTACACGGGGCGGAGGGCCGGCAAAAATAATCGCCCAAAATAGTGCAGAAATTTCTTATCGATGCTATGACGCACCGAGCTTAAGTGTGCCAGCATTTGGAATGCCTAACGTTTATGGGACCTTAGGAGCGAAGTAACTTTTCCCGGCTGACTCACAGCATTAAACATTTAACGTCCACGGAACTCCTTTCGGCATTGCTTCATAAGCAGGGACTCGACGAGGCCAGCAGGCTGGAAGCAACTTCGGCACCACGTCGGAATGGTTTGTTCTGACTCGGATCTTAGTGCCTCAAGTACTCGTTCAAATATTTCGTACGGGCGAACATTTTTCATACAAATTCTATTATAAAGGGTGAATCTAGTCGGCTTCCGACCAACATGCTCCGTCAGATAAGCGGCCTACATCACCCAAAGAGAGCACGTAAGGCCACATTCATTTTTGATGTTCTCATCATATTCTCGGCTATATCTTCGCCAGAGAATATCTGTTGCTCCGGGAAATGGCATATACGTTAGCTGTATAGCATTAACTTTCAAGTAATTACTAAACGTACACGGAAGTTGAACGAACAGGCTGATATTCTGTTATGAGAGCAGTGCATTCACAGTGCATTTTGCATTAGTGCACTAAGTAAATAGGATCAGGCTTTTTGACGAGTTGTTTATCGAGCGCCACAAACATCACTAAGGGCTTGCGACAATAAGGCTAAAATGGTTATGATATCTCGGGAGAGATCTCTTTTGACGAGATGCTGAAATTGAGGTCGACATTTCACTACCATCTTTCGATTATGCGCAAATAGACTTCGAGAGGCTCCTTCAGCAGTCCCGAGTGAATCTCTTTCAGTGAATATTGTGAATTCTACAGAAGAGCAAGGGTGTATTTCTTTCTAAGGGTACGTTCAATTTGAAACTCACTACGCAAATTGTGCGAACTCCAACGTTAAAACGGTGTCCCAAATGTCTCGACACTGTGCCGACTAGACTAGCCTTTATAACAAATGATAGTCATTAATAGCATGTCTGTTCACACTCTGCTCAGTTGGTTGGGCTCATGTCCTGCGCAACAGCACATCTAATATTGTTAATATTGGCACCACTCAATACTGTTTTGACGGTAAGTGAGATGCAGTCAATTATTGCATAACAACGCGAATATTGCAGGCAGCGTTGCCCACAAATTGCCATTGACCGATGTGATGTGAAGTAGACGTTTAACACAGCTAGCGATAGCAGCCAACCATCCTGGTGGGTATGGTTTCAAATAGTTGACAACCATTGAGTGTGGATTGCTCATTCCTAGATAATTTATTGCCTGAAACCTAACAACATTTGTTCTGACATTATTTCTGTTAACCCTGTGATTTAGTAATAAATAACGAAACATCAATGGTAACACGAAAGTCGACCAAGTTTACACTCACAGCCACTTTCGGATATGTACTCAATCACACTCCAATGGATTTCAAACAATCACAAACCTCAATCATTTGGCTGGCGAGTCACCTAAACGTCCACAGCCAACTAGCTCCCGATTCTAACAGATTCGCCAATTATGGATCATTGCATGGACAGCTCGCATAGTTCGCCACATGCACAAATGGGCCCTGCCTAAGCGGCCCATACAAAAAACGTACAGTAAACTGCTCAAGCAGAATGTCACGACCCGGCTTTAATACCTCCCCCCTCCATTATGTTATTAGTTTCTTCGATATATCTCTCTCTCTCGGCGAAATGTCCTATGCTATTCAATCTCGCTATTGTTACGAACAAGAGGTGTCGTTACATCCTACAACATCAGGGCAGTGACCGGGATTGCAAGGTAAAGGTAAAGCTTTAATGATTTATTAAAGGGACTGCATACAATGCTTAAGTTCTCTTATATGTCATGCAACGGTATTCGAACCTGTCAAACGTATTACTTGAGTCAACTTACCAAGAACTGGATAGAGCAAGGGGGGTCAACCTACTATGAATGTTAACCAATTAATGAAACATGACTCTGAATCACCTTTTGATTAATCATCGCCCATAAGTCCCAAGAGACGGGACGTACTCCTCCGGCGGTGACTCTTTCCCATTCAGAGGCGTATACAATTTGCTACGCCACTTGATTTAGCCGTACCTATCGGACGCCGTAATTGCAACTAGTCTTATATATACTGTCGCAATATAACCAAACGTATCTCGGCCACAAGTAACTGTTGGTTTTCAAAGCAAACAATACGCACACACATATGTGTATGCGTTACTGCTTCACGCCAACACCGAAGGCTCAATCGTATCGAGTGATATTTGTTTTAGCTTGCGGGATAAAGAGAGAGAGAGAGAGAGCGAAGAAAAGCAATAATAGGACTCAGATCGCCCTGGTAGCCGCAGCTGCCGCCGCGCAATCTCCTTTGGTTTCTGAGGATCTCTCCGATCGAGCTATGACGACATAGGGCCCAGTTGAGCGATTTGCTGGGGTCAGCGAGATATATTACGAGCATGAAGGCCGGGCAGGTCCCCATCGGTCAATGGCCTTTGTTGGCCATCTATTGTTTCAATGCGAAATGGCGATATTGTATCGGCGACATATTCTCATGGAAGCTCCAAGTGAAAGCACTCAGCATGCGTCGTAAGGCGTCGGAAGTATATCGATCTCATGGAACGCGACAAACAGCCAGCTGTGGAAGGTTGAGTGTGTACATTGTTTGATTCGACAGTCCACATAGTAGAGAACGCTCCATTTATGGTTACAGGAAATATAGAGCTGCGTTTTATAACTAGCCTAACTGGCCTTGCGATGAACATCGAACGTGAAATCATATGCATGGCGGACATCGAGATCTGAAAGCACACGAGATTCCGAAACCTGATCAATACGACTTTGTATCTGTGTATCGGATACTCGACTTCGATCCGGCTAACACAGTGTGCTGCCTGTGCTTGTCCTTACCTGTATCAGCTATTGCTGGTCCAGGCACGAGTTGATTCCGAAAGGTCAAATCTACAAATGCGCATACTCACTTCGCCGTTTCTTTGAACGTACGAACAGTATCGGAACAATAGAACACGAATCCTTGAAGATTTCGGCCACTTCGCCCTCAACGTTCACCGAGGCTGAGATTCGAAGCACATTTTTATGCTGCCAGACGAAGGTTGGCGGAGGCTCCGCACCAACCCTGAGATATCAATACAGCGCCGTAAGGGTTCGTGAAAACGTTTGCTTCGAGACTCATCTTCCGAATATTACCAGAGAATGAAAATATTTCGGTAGTGATTATTGTGTGGCACGCTGGGCCATATTTTCCCATATTGAAGTCGAAATGATCTTCGTAAGATCGATAACACAGAGAAAAAAAGATGAAACATGGTTTAGTTCTTCCTTATTTAAAATAAAAACTTAAGGGTATAGCCAGCTAATTATATAACTTATAATAAGTTTGGTAGAAGTCGTTCCTTGTATAGACTAACCAAACTACGTTGTTAAAGCAGCTAGACACAAAGGGGAGATTGAACTGCTGAAAAATATAGCTAACATGAATAACTGCTGGAAATTTGTAGAACTGAAACCTGCATGATGCTTCTCGGAGACAATTCTAAGACTCAAGGTAACGTAAGTGGCTAGAAATTGTCGACAGCGAATTTTAAACAAAATTATGTTATATCCTTGATGATATTGAACTCTTTTCCTGTTGCCAACGTTTACTCAATTCATTTATCTGCAACTTGCGATTCGTTTATCTGCAAGAATTATATATCAAAATCAGCGGTAGATTACATTCGGGTATCGTTGTCTTCACATTACCGGCTCATTTGATCTTTCCTTCGATTCGAGTCGGGCTCAATGGGGAAGAACTGCTATTCGTTCAGTTTTAGGGGAAAGCCTAACTTTAGATCGGTGGACTTTGATTAAATTTACATATTCTCCGTTCTATAATTAGCTTCGCATGCGTTCGCTGTACGTTTCTAGTTATAATAGCAGGCAGAATTTGCCGTGTTTCAGGAAGAAGCAATCAAATGAACTTAATTGAGACTCATCTGTCTGAGCGGGCAGTTTCTGTTTAAAACGATCAGAGCTCACCGTTGGATGTAATCGTGCTCTACCTGTTGGCCCATCTTTTCCACGGCAGAAATACCTCGATACGCCTGTGTACGAGCATCGCTTCAGGAACATGCCATGTCGGTCATGATGAATTTATCTTGGCATTCTCCGACAGACCTATGCGACGGCGGGGTTACCTTCTCTGGGATTTCCGCGAATTCCGGCGATCGAACCGGCGGCGATCAGAAATCGTATTGTCCTGGATTTCCACGGCACTCTAAGAGACGCGAGTTAGCCATGTCATCATAAAAAAAAAACAGGAATTAAAAAGGAGACGATCCGAACAGTTCAAACACGTCCCATCAAACACAACCTTGTGGTCAGTGTCAGCCTGAAGAATAACCAGAAAGATTTAACACCTGAAGACTAACGTGTATCTTAATTCAGCATTTGCTTCTTCTTGAGGAAATATGCAGCTTCAAAAGAAATCCCGTTATACTTCTGCTATTATGGAATGCTACCGGTCATCTGCTACAGTTGGTTGACAAATACGGTCAAATAGAGATCACCACAGACGGTTGAGTGATCTCTAGCTATAAAGAGCCAGAGGTCGCAGGTTCGAGTCTCGTGTCGTGACATATAAGAGAACTTAAGCAGTGTAAAAACTGCAGTTCCTTTAATAAACAAATAAAGCTTTACCTTTACCTTACCTTTACCACTAATAACGGCGCTCGAGAGAACCAGCTACCACGGGGCGCATGCATGTATCGGCAGCATCAATAAATCTCACCATATCGCGGTGGGCCAGGTATTATAGACATTTTCTAATTTCCAAGGTTCGTGGTCCCAATGTTTGTGGGAACAGCACACGAGCGCGTTTTGGATAACATTATGGGGACGCGTCCTTTCAGAGGGCGTCGTCACAGCCCGACATAGCGAACGGGTTCGGTTTTGACGAGGACAAACTATGAAAGAAATAGAGATCTCGAAAATTGGCCATGGGTAGTGTACGCTTCCAAGCTTCCGACCTCGTTTTTTTCGAACTTCGTGGACTCAGGGACCTCTGGCCGTCCAGGGTACAACGCATGTGAGTATTTCTCTGAGTGTGCGTCAGAGAAATGATCCGCATGCGCGATCATGTGAAGCAGTGCGGCCGCTACTGCTGATGATGATCAGAATGATTACGCCGATGATGGCAGCGTGCTTGTTTGCACGGTTATACGTGCATTCGCTGAGGGATTTGTAACGCGTTGTCCCACTCAAAGGCGGGTCGCACTACAAGAACTTAATTAAATAGTTCTAATAGGCAGTCGACAGCAACAACGACAAAGACCACAACAGCAACGGCACGTGCGCACTAGCTATTGTGGCGAACAGCAATATTTCATTCGGCGTATTTCAGGGCCTCCAGACGTGCAACCTCTGCCGAAGACACATTTTGTGAGGGTGGAGGATTTGCGTACACGAACGTTGTCCTTAAAGTTTCACACTGCCAAACAAAAACAATGCGAAACATGAATAGGACGGGTCTGCGGAAACGGCGGTGAATAAAACTTCAAGGAGTTTTGGGCCTGGTCAAGCATATGATACATTGAAGGCAGCTGAATTTAGGTGGTCCTTTTTTTGCTAGTAGATATACACAAGTATTTACGGTATACTACTAGTAGTTCTCAGTTAGGTTCGCCAATCTGTTCTGATGTGGAAGGCAAACGAGTATTATTTCCAGTTTTCCTAACATATATTGCATGGTTGATCCATATAACTCATCAGGGGCCGCTTGTTGGGCGACCCCTGGCAAACGTTCAATAGTTCAATTCCTATCATTAGGTTATATCTGTGGTTGTTATTAGAAATGCAGCAGAACTTCACCACACCTCAGGCGAATATTGTAGCTTGGTTAGACATTAGGCCAATCGTGCTTACCTTGAGCTATAGATCGTCTACAGGGCTTGATGACCTTCTTGTGTCGTGTGTAAATTTCTAGTTTCACGCAGGCTTTTCTCCAGTTTCTACTTTAAACTAGAGTGCGTAATTTCGTTTTGTGTTTTCCATAAATTGACATATAAGGCCAGCTAACATTGCAGCTATGTGGAATAAGTCAGGAATTTTCTCCAAGGAGAAAACTTTTGTCTTAGTAACGAATGCCACCAAATACTCAACACTTTTTGAGGCCCATAAAATACCCATAAAAGGGGTAAATACGTGTATAGCCTACTCATGCAGTGCGGTGCTGCACAACTTAGCTATCATATTTTGACGCTTGTTTTCTGGCGGGATTATGACGGCAATGTTGCCCCAGCATAGATAATTAATACTACTGTTTCATTTATTTAACTTCCCCAGGGGGGGAGGCCTTTAGTTAAGCTTGGCCTCTCCCGGTCGGCGTTCAAGGTCCCGCCATCTTATCTATTGCATGCCCTAGACAGCTCCAATGCTTCCTAATATTGAGCAGTGTGAGCCAAGTTATAATTGTCCTCCCTACTGCAAGCAGGGATCATTATAATCGGCGAGGGTCATTTAATCGGCGAGATCAAAAGGAAAACCTCGACTAGAGTCTGTAATATATAAGAGTTATATTCTGTACCAACAACAAAAATTAATACTTAGCTAACGCTCAACTAAGATATTTCCACAGCGATATGTTAGCTTTGAAGCCACTAAGATTGGGGTCTTCCGACAAAACCATTAGTGTCTCATACATATCGCTCATAGACATGTAAATAATACACTGATGAATTTCTTCTCCTCTGTAGTCTTAACGGTAGCGTTTAATCATTTTGGCCCTAGGTGATTCCATTATTCCACGACGAGTAATTAAAGGTGGCTGTGCAGCTGATTCGCAACAAGCGGGCGAAAAGTCAGCCGCGTCCATGTGATTCCTCGGTCACCAGCAACGTCATACGGACTTGTATTTAGGCCAAATGTACACATGAGAATCTTTTCACCCGTTGCCGAAAAAGCGACTACACAAAGCATTTTCTCTCAATATATATATATATATATATATATAGATGTATGAACACCGCTCCCGAATATCGTACGGATATATATGTATGTATGTGTACGGATAGATGTATGTATGTATTAGGCACGCATATCTTTTTCGAACAGCATCTGTGTTGGAAAAAAGGCAAGAGGAACTCTGTTCGTTATAATATGTATCATTTTGATGATTCGGTTAAGCAAAAAGACTTTAGGTGGAACGAATATACTACGGAATCGAGGCGAGGAGTCGAGCGAAAAGCGCTATGAAACAAATATTGATCTGACTGGAAAAGCTGACGTGAAGGATCGGCTTACGGCAAAGTATCTGCGGCAGCTTGACTCGCTCGAATCTTCAAGCGTCCTCATAGGTTCAGAGGCGGAATAAGATTGCCGAATCATCAAGACGCCTACTCAAAGCCCAGTCCAGAACTGTCCGCTTATATGCCGTACGTTATGCATGCATTCCCAGAACGCGATCGTAAACAGAGTGCTCCTGGAGTGCGTTGCAGATTCGCACGAGTCCCGGTATGCTTTGCGTGAGAGGCAATCCGAATGGCATTGCCTTGGTAACGGAGTCGCCTGTAAGCAGGCAAAGCATATCCGGCAATACCTGCGCCTCCGAACAGTGCTCGTGGTGATGATGTGTTCGTCTTTTATCGATTACGTATAGCTTGTGATTCAAGCATTTCTCTGACATCCCTTCTCGGACTGCTACCCTTTGTCAGATGCCTGAGTAACTCTTACGAGGCAAATGATATTATTTTTAATGGACCAACATCTCCACATTTGCAGCTTTTCCGCTGGGATTACATGGGCTGGTGGATCAGCTGCGTGTTAGACGAAACAGTTTACCGTTATTGCCATAAAGGGTCTCTGATTGGGGTTCTCGAGCTAGCTTATTGTGCTTGGTCTTTACAGTTTTCTTAGCCTCCTTCACCCCCGTAGAAAGTAATTCTGTGAGAACGAGAGCTCAGTTCAGTATGAGGTTTTTGGCTATCCAGTGGTGATATTCTGGCAAGCATGGGTTGTCGTGCTCTCCGCTGTATCGGTCGCGACCTTTACCCACTGATATCTCGACCTGCTTAAAACATCGTTGAGCTAACTCTCGGCTCACCCCCATATGACAGGCTTCAGATCTGAACCTCTACGCTCAGGTCCGACACGTTTGAAGAAACAGTGATCAACAGTAGGCCGTAGGAGCTCCGTCTCCGAAGGGTTGCGCTTGAGCAAGAGTGTCCAAGGGAGAGGAATACTGGTACGCTTAAGCAATAGGGGAATTAAATCACTGATGAAAGTTAAGGCTCACTCTGTGCATCGGTAAATGACAACATCAGACCAGTATCTTTTTTTTATTTAAAGGGGGTGTGTTGGCATGCTAATGCATGCCAACACCATGACCGCCCCCCCTTATGGAACTGTTGACGATGTTCCACAGCACCACCCTTCCCGGTACCGCTTAGCGCGTTCTCCAGTAAGGGTTGTGAGATGTGTACAAGCCCAGCCACGAGCACCACACATCCTCCTCAAAAAAAGAAGACCAGTATCTATTACATAGTATATGGAAATTGAAAGGAAGGCAAGCTCGATTACTTGATTAATTAGCAACGCGCATTTTCGTCGCCGGTTATTGAAACTGCCGAACAATATTATACATAACCAAATTAATGTCATAACCAGGGGTAGGCTCATGAGACGATGCAAAAGTATTGCAGAAGTCGGTGGAAGAGTTAGAAAATTTCGCAAGATTTCGTTATGAATGCGGTGAATATGATTATCGATTAGTTTAATACAAATTGAAATCCAATATGTACTCAATCGTATAAGTTGTATTCTGATAATTTCTCCCGTGAAATCAAGCCTCACCTACGGTACTCACGAGCGTATGCCCCTTGCTGCAACTGAACAGCTGAAGGTAGTTATTGAGTCGATTTTTCTTTGAGCGTTCGAGCTTGTATTTCGACTGGTTGTTGCTGCGTCCAATATTGTTGTTGTTATTGTTGCCAGCTGGACATGTCTGTAGGCAACGGAACATCTGCTATAGCCTTAGCTGTATTTAAGATACATTTTTTTAGGCTGACGTTCCACCAACATTGTACGTCCACGGTAGTGTTTTCGGCATTGCTCCATAAGACGGGACTACTTAAATGGGAAATTTGCAAAGGTGGGAATCGAACCCGTGGACGCTCGTGTCTCCTCCGATTGCAAGGCGCAGGAGACACGTGCGTCGATCACGCCACCGGGCCCGACAGCATTAACTTCCACTGGCCATTTGGGAATGTCTTTGCGAGAATGTACGATAAGGTATAATTTAATTGTCTTGAGTAACAAACTTACATTTATTTTCATGGAAGCCGCGTGTGGTTCGGCCATCCGAATGCTTCGTTAAGTGAGTTCACGTTCGTTTTTCAAGCATATACTGATACGACATGCTGACATACGAGTCCGCCCTTAATGAACGCCAAAGCAGAATCCATGCCGTGCTGCCGATTCCCCACGATGCACTATAACCCAACGGGTGGCATTCGGCAACCCATTTGGAACAGCCCTTCTACCTACCAAACTGCCGGGCTTATCGAAAATCTTTGATGACCTTACTGGCGGGTAGTGGTCATTAAGTACATATTTACTTAAGCCTTGAAGGACCCTCGAAGTGTGCCACCCCATTGCCATTCTAACGATTTACAGCAACCAACTTACCTTCATATTTATATAAATATATATATGTATATATATATATGTTGCTGCAGCCAACAATTCTAAGCGTTCCCTGCCAGCTGCATTCTAACAAGTAGTGTGCGATGGTAGGCTTTTCAGTCATAGTATATTAAAAACTTAGTTTATTGACACGTTGTTATAGAGCGACCGCCAGCCTACCTAATAATATATAGATCATAGTTCGGCGATGACATCTTGTTGTGCACGACCAGAGTGAATAACTAATATGTTTAAAAGCTTTCTTTTAATAAATAAGTTTCAGGCTGGGGTGACATCGCTTTCTCCCGGAAATTTGATGTCAATAGCAATCGGCTAATTTAATGACGACGCTAGGATTGGCTGCGCTTTGGTATTATGCTTTGTTAGTTTACTCTCGTTCGCACGCGTTACAGTGAAGTTGTCCCCCCAGCCAGGACACTTTAGTGCCTGGCTCCATCCACTTCTGACGAGATCCGCCACAAAGCTCTTCAGTATATTTATGCTTCTTCCGCCCAAAAGTGCTCATGCAGATTGTATATACGTTCGAAATATATATAGTCACACGAGAACGTTTGCAAAGCAGCCTTCGTAAACTCTTTCGAGCACATATATTATAAAATCGAATTTCGATAGCTAGTACATATACTAGTAGATATTAGTATATATTCGTACAGAGATTATGATCTAGCTTCTTCTGGCATAATTTCCACGTAATCGTATCGCGTTTCTGTACGCGGAGCAATGCTGCCTAGAGAGAGTGTAGAGTGACAATGCGGAACACGCCATCTCCCAACATACCCTCTCCTATACGGTGGTTCTTCGTTGCGAGCAGTGTCTCTGTGAGCAAGATAGCGATAGATAGATATATAGGGGAGATAGAGAATTGAAGGGAAACAGATCCAGAGACCCGTTTTGCTGTTCGCAGGCCTTCCTCGCTTGTCTTCTTTGCCATTGGGTTGGCTGTATAAGTGAAACGTGTCAGCCACGTACGAAGCAGACACAGCGGGTGGGTGCAAGGGACACGAAGCTGGTCTCGCGCTCTGGTCGACCGGTCGGCCCTGGCTGCTCGAAGCCACTTGCACTTGTGCAGCCAGTGGCTGGCGACGGCCGCCGAGGGTGGCCGCAGGCATGAGCCGGCGGCGTAGTGACGAGTCGGTGAAACGCGTCGACAAAAACGCCTCCACTCGACTCGACTCGCTCGGTCAGTGCGACTCGCTCGAGTCGACTCTTCGACAACGTCAATGCGAACGGCAATTGGTCCCGTCACCATCCCGAGTTGCCTTTGCCGTGGTCGTGGCATCGACGCAGCTTGCTGCTGCTGCCGCTGAGTCCTGCCTCGATGGCTGTCGCTGCGCTACGCTTCGCCGTTCGGCTGTGTCCTTCTGTCGACACGGTGAGGTTCGACGTGGCGACACGGGACGTCGGGCAGCGTCGACGGAACACACAGAAAACATCGAGAGGACATCGACGAACAAGGCCGACGAGGAAGCAGGACTTTATCCTCACGTTCTCTCTCACTCTCCATAGTGGTGCGAAGGGAACGAGACACCCATTCCAGCGTTGCCTCTATGCCACCGGCTGCTACTACGTTCATCTCTTCCATTTGGCTGTTTCAGCCAAAGCGACCGGTTTGCTTGGGGATTTAGGTGCGGCTCGCCTGCCGCCAGCAGTGAGACCCCACTCAGTGACACCTTCGCCTGCGTTTAGTTCCGTTCCGTGTGTCGGACCGATGAGCGTTTTTAGCCGCCGGCCCTACTACCGCCACCAGACAGAGTCCGAAGGGTAGCAGTGAGGGACAGAGAGAGAGAGATCTTTTGAGAGAGAAGGGGAAAAATCGAAAAGGGGACGCTCGCTTCTCGCGTGGACGCAACCACCGTGGACCTTCCACCGGCAGCCTTGCCGCTGTCACCCTCGCGATGTCGGAGGCTGCCGCCGAAAAGAGGCCGAACTGCACGACACATGGACGGGGACAGAGGAGAGGGGAATGTTGTCACTAATGAAATCTTCAATTTCACCCGAACAACACGCGGACCACCCACAGCGTGACACTCAGACGAGCGGAACACAAGACGAGAACCTCAGTGACGGCGACAAAGGTAGCGAAGAGACACATATAGAATACACAGACACACATATTATAGTCACTTATCCGCACACGACGAGGAGGGTGACACAGCGATCTTTCTCCGTTACTTTGCCGCTCGTTTTCTGTCTGCCTTCCAGCCTCGGAAAGGTTGGGGTACGGGACAGCTCGTAGGGAGGAGCCGGAACGTGGCCTGGCCGCGATCGTCGGCGTGGCACGCTGTCGTCCTCCCATATGTTTTCGTCTTGGTGTCTTCCTGGCACCCTCAACTATAGTATCACACTACCTCAAGCTTGTACAAGATTCCATGCGTTGCCTATCTCGTTTCAGTTGAGTAACCCTACGACTACTAGCTGTACCTTTTTCTAGGGTCTGGACTTCTACAACGAACATTTGAGATGGGATATGGGGATGACCACATTCGAGCGACGTTTCGAACTTCATTTGACGTTCGTATGTTGTCGACCCCACACCTTGACCAAGGTTCGACGTATGGGTGTTGCGGCGTGGCCTTTGCCACTATGTTATATGATTCAGGTCAATGTATTTGACCGCCCGAGGCACTTAAAATCTGACACCTAACTCTGAGACGCCTGTCTGCTCCGAGAACGAGCGGGTTTGTGAAATCGAATGATATTTTATTTTATTTTAACATGATGTATTGTAGGGTGTTGTTTTTAGTTTAATCCAGTTGATTGTCGTATACATTTAATATGAGATGACTAGTAAAGATGAGAAATTCGTGAAGGAGGATATTGGCTTCGTTGTCTTATTTTAATCAGGTCCAAGAAATCGATCACAGATGTATTTACTTCAACTAGATCAGAAGTTGCGTGCATTCGCAATTCGAATTAAATGAAGCGAACGTAGGTTCCCCCCGCCACGTGGCATGATAACCTCCCAAAACAATAATGACATTGTCTCTCTATAACGGTAAATCCAGACGAAAGAAAATACCATAAAAACTCGCTGTCCCCTATGTAGCCGCTCACTGTGCTAAGCGCCTTGCAGAGCGCACTTGATAAATATCAAGGCACTTTCACCCATTTTCTCTAGGGTCTCCCGCTGCTGCAGTAGTTGTAACCGTGGGTACACTCCGCACTGGGTAGCGGCTATGCTGCCAAATCAACAAAGCGATCTCGTCCTATCCGAAGCTCTGACGCTCGTATCGTCATGGCGCAATATTTCATTCAAGTCCGCGTGGTGTGGGAAATGACCCTTGTCTGCCTTGCACCTAAGATCGTGGTCACCTGTAAGGGTGACCGGAGACTATCAGTGGAAGCGATATCTATAGCTGGCTACACTCCTCGCATCTTTCGTACGATAATTTTCAGGCAAGCATTTTACATCTACAGACAGTTTCACATACGAAGTCAATTTGTAAAAAGGTAACAATAGCAATACTTGGATGAAACGAACTTAAATCACTAAGCAAGATTAAGTGCAATTATAGCTTAGTAATTCTGAGCGAAATACTTTGTGGTTCTTGACGCCACCACGAATGGTGGTACGTCAAGAAGAAAAGGTGCCGATGAATTCCAAACATAACTGTGTTAATATAATATCTTGAAGGATTAAATGCTGAATTTCCACGTTCACTTGACTGAGCTAGCATATCAAGCTAGCACTTCACCTTTGACACCATATGGAGGGCGTAACGCATCTGCTGATATTCACTGGTGCTCCACGCTGTGAACCAACTAACATTTTTTTTCTTTGAGAGGAGTACATTTCCAACCAACTAACTAGTTATCAACAAATGTACACGAAAACAAGCAATCAGCGTGCAACAATATCCCGTCCCATATCTTCTATTCACTTGTGAAGCATCAATTTTCCCTTCAACAATTTCTATGGCAGCACAGATCGGCGCATTTGACTTCGTCCTGCCTGTTGAGAAGCAATACGTCCCGAGTCAGCCCGTTCGATATGTACACCTCTATCCAAAGGGAACGACAGATTGTTGTAGGTCAAACCCGCACCCGGGCCATGGGCGCTTTTGCTCGGTAGATTCTTCCTCGAACTCCTTTCTTGCTTCCCTTTAGCGCGCGACTGAACTCGACACCAGCTTTGCTTCTCTGCACCCTTCACAACTCACGTATGCTCAGCTTACTCACCCCCCGCCCCAGACTCAAGGCCACGTAGCCTTTTTCTGGGGTCGAATTGGCTCGTTCTAGCGCCTAGTGTATGTCGAGATGGTAGGTTCAACGTTATGTTTGCATATTACACATCCGTATACAGAGGGGAGGGAGGTACAAGTGCGGCATCTCGTTTTTCTTGTTGATATCAACACAGTTACGGATGGATTGGCTCATGTTGACGCGTCCCTGTTGCGTTCCCTATGCAACTACATAACGAGACAAGCCAGCAGAGGCAATACTTTTGCTATGGCACGCATCTACACCCATTTTATTTATCCTATTCTAACTTTATGATATGTTGGTTTTCAATCGAGATGAAATCATCTTACAGCTTTCCTCTTTATCCTCGTTCGGTGCAACGTTATGCCCGACTTATCCCCCGCTTGCGGGTGGCACAACTACCACTGTCGGGTTAGCAGTTCCCCGGTTTCCTGCTATCGTGTCCGTGTCGCGCTGGATGGACAGTCTGCCTTGATTTATTACTGTTGGGTTCGCCATTGAAGCTAAAGTTTGATATCGACTTTGCCCGTTCTCTCCAAGAGCAACACCCCTGTGCGGATAGCGATCATATGGATCATGATCGCTTTGCTGCACAGCGTTACGTGGCGCCAGCTGGATTAAACTGCCATAGGAATTTGGCGCGGTGGCCATTGAGTAAGTTCACTCGAGAAGATATCCGGAGAAAACGAGCTAAAGGCGGAACATAGCGAGCGATACTACAAACCGCGCACGTGCTCGATGCCGGTGAATCTCGCGTAATAAATTAGCTAAGATGAGAAATATTTTTCCTGGCTTGAAAAAGACCTTCGGAAAGTGTGCACACTCAGATGTTCGTTTTTGTTCGCTGCTGACAGAAATCACTGAGCGATTATGCCGAGGTAACAACTATACACTCTGTACGATATACCGCACCACCTCGTAGATGGCCTGTTACCGGTATTTGGCCATTGCCTGTACCATTTCGATTTGGAAAAACGCATTCGATATGTTTTTGTGAAGCAACCACAACAGTTAACATCTGATAGCAGTTTACCGTTACCGATTACCGGTCCGCTTTATTCGAAACATGGCAAAGTGAATTAGATAGCTCACTGGTTCGCTTCGAACTCTCAGCTAAGTCACAATACAATTTTGAGAATCGTACCAATAGCGGGTTCATGGTTCACACAGAGTCGTGGTCATGTGTTGAAGTGTGCGCCTGTTATTAATAGTTCGCGGCTAATAGCATCGCATACAGTAGTGGAATAAAAAGAATCAATTTGTGAATCGTCGAAGGTCAAGGCACGAAATTAATCGCTTAATGAACCCCCGATGGGAAGGGAAGGTCACTTCGCCGCCACAAACGTGGGAAAAATACACGATGAAAACGTTCCGCCTCTAAAGTTCTTAGAATCCCGACATTGGCATTGGAAGGAATGTCGAGTTCCCACCGGTGGTAATGGATAGGGAACAATTTACTTAAAACAAAAGGTAAACTTCGTTGTGCAGCTGAAATGTGCAGCACAGGGTTTTATAGAATCTAAGTGACATCGAAAATTGAGATTGTAGCATATATCATACATCTTTTGCACAATGCATTAGGTAAATGTATCTAATCGACTTGGTGATATGGAAAGAGTGTCTGTTCTATCTCGATAGAATGATCGTTGTTGATTGAGTTCCGTATCTCAATAAATAAAATACATGAATTCGAAATGGCGTCCCGATTAATTTCGGCACAAATTGACAGTGTTGTTTGTATGTGTGTACACACATCTTTAATGCACTAACTTGGTCCCGGGATCGAATAATCATCTCCACAGGGGCTCTTGTTAGACGAAACTGTATTTTCTCTGGCAGACCCATGAGACGAGAAAGAAGGCGGGGTTCACATACTAGCAGCTATTTCTCTCGCATTCATTGTGCTTAAGGATCGAAGGAAACACGTGAGGCTAACCTTAGCAACGACTTACATTCTGTTTATTTCGGAGTGGACCTGGTTGCATACTGCTTTGCCCTGATGTTACAGCACTGTCCATCATGGTACACGAATAAGGACATGCTGTGCTTTTATTTTAACGCGGAAAGCTTCGGTTTCTGTGCCTTTTTTGAGAGGAAGGGGGTAATGCACTCATGCCAGTGAATGGAACTACGTTGTGGTACTTTACTCACTGGATGTTAAGGGTCCCCCTGTGGTCAGACCAAGGAAAGGGAAAGCTTTATTGGTTTATTAAAGGAACTGCAATTTTACAATGCGTAAGTTCTCTTATATGTCACGCAGCAGTAGTTATTGCCCTACCCACCCTGACTTGTCTGACACGTCTTACCGGCTACGACCTTCTAGTCTAGCCAGAAAGAATGCATATGTGACGATTCTTGTCTCATTCTATTGTATCCGACGGTATGCAATGGATTCCAGGCGTGCTCTATGAGTTCAATTGACGCGCAGGCGACATCAAAGACAATCGTTACATTCCTCAGACTTGGGCGCCTTTAAACCATCCTAGATCTAGTGAACAGAACCGCGAAATACAAAGAGAGGGAACTACCCGTCCGGCAGAACTGCACCGCAAAGTTGGAAAGACTCAACGAAGAGATAGCCAGCCTCAAAGAGAAAGAGGGCTCAAGACCTGCACCGCCGGAAGCAGCAACCTGCTCGCGATGCTCCAAGGAGCTCGATGCAGCGACAAGGGCAGAAACAGAAATGCGCAACCGGATAAGGGAACTTGATGAAGAGCTACAGGCAGCCATGACGGAAGCAGTGCTCGCTGCCATGATTGAGAAACCATGGCCGGAGCAAGCTTTCAGGCGGGTTCAGCAGACAAATAAATTGATTCTTGCAGACAAGGGCAATCATTGCCAAGAAAGGTTCCAGCAAGAACCAGGACCTCCTAGAGAAGCTAGCCGGCATGTTCCCCGCCGCCTGGGCTACAGCTAGACTGGCTGCAGGAAAAATAGCTATCCTGAAAAGCAACGATATGCTAGAAACGCCAGACGAAAGGGATGAGGAAGAAGGTCCCGAAGGTTGCTCGGTGACCTCCATCAGAACACGCGTCGTCGGAATGGCAGGACCAGAAGATGACACAACCAAGTTCCTGGAATTACTTGTCAAGGTAGTTGGCAGGACAAGCGCTGGAGGTAGCATGCTCCATCACGGGAGGGTATTTCGACATATCAACGCCGGGATACCAGGCGCAAAAGGTCGCATACACCAAAGACAGCGGACTCCGCAACGCTCCACCAGCTACAACCTTAAGAATCAAAGCTTCTCAAGAATGAACAATGGAAGAGACACCGTCAGCCATAGGTGACCTTCTCATTAAGCTCAATGAAACAAAGCAAGGGGGCACTAGGTCCTTTGCGGACGTACTGAGAGCAGGCACAGGAGCTGTCGTTGAGGTCAGCGACACTATGTCGCGACCGACAGTCATCCTGAAGAGCATAGACCGCTTCCTGGATGCTAAAGGCACAGAAGCGGAACTGCGATCGGTCCCGAATATGCCTGCAGATGCGGCAATCAAACTCGCGGGTCCAAAGGTCAGAAAGCATGGATGGACCTGCATCATCGTTGCTATCCCACAGACATATTCCAGGAGGCTTGCTAAGCTGAAGAGAATTCAAGTTGCCAATACATACTGTACATCTGAAGAGTTCATACAGGTTCCGACCTGCTACAACTGTCAGAAGCCAGGTCACATAGCGAAAGCATGCAAGGGAAGGAAGGCAGAGGGCAAGAGGTGTTACAACTGCGGGTCCGAAGCCCACACAATGAAAGAATGCCCCGACAAGGAACCATGCTGCTGCACCTGTGAGGTGAAGGGCCACAAAGCCAGCTCGATAGCGCACCCTGCATGCAGAAACCTAGTTGAGGAACTTCGGAACAAGAGGAAACAAGAGCGTTCGGACAAGACTTCGGACAAGACTAAAGGCCAACGAAGGACTGACAGGAGAGAGGCAAACAAGGACAAGATAGACGGCGATGGATGGACCATCCCTGGGGCAGGAAAGTGTGTTAAGAAGTCCTCTCTCAAGAAACATGATTAGGGTACTGCAGGGGTAAATCTAAATTGGAACAAAGACGCGCACGACATGCCGCTTGGGACAGCTAGTGATTACTAAGCATAACTAAAGGCATTCCTCCCCTCCCGGAGGACTCTGAAGACATACTGAATATGTGGTTCCACGCCTCTGGGGAAATTAAATAAGTAAACAGATCTAGTGAACATTGACGAAGTCTTTGATCCGATTTAGTACCTTGTAAGCGTATTTTTCGACGCTGGAGTTCTGTTAACTGACCTTGAAATAATTTCATGATAAACAAGAAGGTCGGGTGGTTTCGTTCGGGTCCCTCCTTCATTATTCAGTGTTACATTCAGCTAGGGAACCGTTATTGTATTTTTGTTTTATAGCATAGAATGCTCATACAAAGCAGACCTTACAGAGAAGGTGTGTCTGCAGTGAAGGTACTCCTGCCTGTTGGTATAGCAGACGTACAAGCTAAACCTACCCCCCACTTAAGACACTCTCATCCTTCATTTAACAGTTGTATGAACCAGCAGGAGAAGTGGCTAGTTCCAACAGTATACATTTTTCGAGTTTGCCAATGTCTGCAATCGGTGCCATTCTTTTTCTTCACCGATCTTTCTCAGTTATTGAACCTCATGCCAGAACCTGCCCTCGTTCGCACTGTACTTTGCTTCCGGTTGCGTGAAAACAAATTTCTGAGGCTGCCCTGGCTATTCTTGGAAGTTGCCGTGGCACGAAAGGAACGGTGTCATGTAAAAAGTGAGTTCACTTCCTGGACGTACAATCCATTTTCTGATATCAGGGATGTTGTCTCTGGCTACAGTTCCTCGTGCAATTCTCGCCCACTTTGCCTGCCAAGCTGTGATGCTTTCGCCTACAGGGTCTATTCGGGTCTACCCGTCTGGAGTTGAGCGAACGGTGGGACGAGCACATCCTGAGTTGCTACCGACGAAGCCGTTATAATAAGTGGCAACACACCTGGTAAGGTGGTGGCTTCGCCCTTGACGAAACATTGTAAACAGCAAAAAGTGAATCAGTGATTTCGGACCCAGTATATTACATAGGTTCTTCAATATATGTTGAATGTTTGCGGAGAATGCACAGAAGATGCAGAACAGCATTTCAAAGAGAGATAAAGCTCGAATGTATTTAATAGTACCAGAATATCTTAGTAGAAATATGTAATTTGAAGTACGAGGCAGCGAAGCAGAAACACGGAGAGCTTAAAAACACTTGAGGAGAGGTGGGGCTTGTGGATGAAGGCGACATATTAAAAAAAGAGAAAGAGATGTATAAAACTAAGGTTAAGCTACATGACGATGGGATCATTGTTAGAAAGATAGTACTGTGACCTTGCACTACGTGTTAGTAACGAGAGAAACGTGGACAAGCGCATACGTTTGTGCCACCATGGTGACAACATACGCTAACGCAATTGTCACCGTGAATGCAAGGATAGCTAGCATTAAATCAGACACGATACGACCAAGAATGACGAAACAAGCAATATGATATATTATAAATGCATACACTCTACACAAATATTAGATGGGGAGTTCTGAAAGTCAAGTATTTTTCGGTCGCTTTAGAAGGACAAGCAGGAATTACTTTACGGGGGGGGGGCGGGGGGCTAACATTTTAGAGGAACAAAGAGTTCACAACGGAGCCCCGGAGCATGCTCACGAAAAAAGGCGAGGGTAGGAAGCAAGAAAGTGTTCTGCATAAATCGGTTGAACCGATATATGAAAAGGAAACAATAAATGAAACGGCGAGAGAACAGAAATAAAGAACATCCAAATTATATCTACAGCGGCAAACCTCTCTGCTGCTGTACAATGATTAGAGGCAAATGAGATATGATGTTCGTGCTATTAGTGGCATACACGAATTCTAAAGCGGGGTAGAGGCGCAAGAGGGACGTGGAACCCTTGAGTCTCCACTTCGAAGACCGCAGGTGTGGCTCGAAGTAATACGAAAGTAATTCCTAACCTAGTGACAGCAGCTTCAAGGCCAAAAAATGTCCTTTCGTTGATTCTAGGACAGTTATGCTAAATACAAAAATGGTAAGAGCAAAATACCAAGTGGAAACGGACGAGCAGCTATACAGTGCAGACTGTGCAGAGAAGAGGGGAGACAGTACAACACATTGTGATAAAATGTGAGGTGTTGGGATTAAGGAATGCAGCGGCTAAAAGAAGGTCTCAGAGCAGAAATACAATGGATGGGAGTAAGTGAGATGCAAAGAAGATCTTATGAACTATAGATAAAAGGTATTATAATATATATATATATAGTATACATGGGCTGAAAAGATGCAGTACACTAACTCTTCTAACTGGAACTACATGCGCGCACAATGATATTGATGCGAGCTCAAATGGTGTGGTTTTGTCGTTTGAATTCCTCGATATCCGAAGGAGAGCAGGCAAACTGTTCGACGGGAATTGTTCCCTCGGGTGAAAAGTGGCTCGCTGACTGTCCTTGTCCGGCGCCGGCAGATATTAGAAACGGGCACAGATATGGTGCGCGAATGGGATTTCTTCCTTACGAGCAGGAGTCCATATTTCATTCTAATAGAGCGGCGGCTTTCCCAATGGCGGCTTTTCGGCCGATTCAATGAGGTACGTTTGGTCTTTGGTCCTTTTTTTCCAGCTCTTACCTCCCACTGCCAGATGCTGTCTGTCGTCTTGTCTCGTTCCTGTATCCAGACTAGGCTCAATAGAGGCGAAAACGTGAGGTCCAACCGAGAGCATTTCACCAGTCGGCTAGAGCGGCTTGCGAAAGGGTTCAGGTTCGGCAGCCTGCGTTCGGTTATCCTGATAAAATATTCTATTGAAGGATATCAATTTGTAGTCCGCACCATTATGAACAGATGAGGGCTGCAGTACTCGGGCGAATAGCGCATTCTACTGTTGATAACACGTTTAACCTGAGGAACGAGGTGGACGCTACCAGATTCATCTATAGCTAATGCTCTCGGTTCAGATAGAGTTTCCAGAGAAGCTAGTCGCGTCCCGAGGTGATGACATGAATGCTGGAATTAGGCATGAGTTTATGGAAGCAGCGAATGAATTCGCACGTAGCGTTCTCTAGAAAAATAGTGTTTCAATTCATTCGAATTATAGTCTGCATGTATGGAATCGGTCAATGTCCTTTAATAGTTTCAATAAATATACCATTGTTCGTTGTTACTGAGCGCGCCCTCATCGTTACAATGTAATATAGTACCAACTAATTTTGATTTCCTGTTGTAACACATGACAAAAGCTGGCTATAAATATAAATAGAAAGTGATTGATGGAATATATTGGTCATGTGCTAGATAGGAACTGTATAATATTTAAAAAAATAAACCTCACTTTTGTTTTAGAAAAAAGTGTAATAATAATTATGGTATATTTTATATCTGTAAATAAAATATATAATATGGGTCTATTTTCTAAGCAAATAAATATATTATAGGTGACATGCCGTTGTGATCAATCGACTTCGCAGTTCGATTTCGCTTGTATCGAGTTTTCTCCGTGCCCCCAGTTGGAAATATGTGGACTCCGCAATATACTGTGATTACCGTTCGAGTGCATCGCTGACATGGACCGTGGAAATCGATCAGCTCGACCGTATCAACTCAGCGTAGAAACTAGCTATACCGACAAACGTGTTTCTACAAGTTCAGCGGTGCTCAGATAAATTGACACAGTACGAATAGTATAGCATCATACAGTACTAGAAAGATGAGGACTTGGAAACCTTGTTCTGAAAATTGCCCAGGAAACTACAGAGATGACATTGTGCATCGTATCGCGGTACGGGTGCCAAGACGTGACGGCTCATGAATACGGACCTGGCTCTCCGTTCAGAGATATTCATCTTTATGTACATTAACGTTGTTGCGAGGCTGCGGCCTTGGAGCCGCTATTTGATCCAATTGTGGGGATTCGTGTAATACACGAGGTCAGTATCGACCTCAAAGGACACGTAACCTAGATACGCTCCCCTCAAAATCGAGGCGGGAAGCCGAAGAATTTGTAGTTTAAGGTCGTGCTATCTGGTGAATCACGATCACATTATAAGCTAGGGAAACGGGACAAAGCAAGCGTGGGATTGATGCGACCCTCTGAAATCTCCTTTAGTTACTGAATTCGGCAGAGGGGTTCAGAACACAAAGACTCTTTGCGCCGTGCGTCCATGGTCAGCGTATAGAGTATGGACGTGTAAGGCACGAGTTAACGACACTTGAAGGCACTTTCTGTCAGTTTCGAATTGTATCGTGCCATACGCCAGGGTTAGCTACATAATAACCAATAATATATATATATATATATATATATATATATATATATATATATATATACTTATATATATATACTTTACAATGCTTAATTTTTTTTTTAATGTGTGTGAATATTTGTGTGAGACAGGGTCATTCAAATAAATATTATATAGCTATCCTGACCAAACGGTGGCCGAGGGAGATCATTTTAACAGCACGTGTCATACACACCGGTGACAACGACACCCAATAGAAGAGTGATGTTTTAGAAAATGAGGTCCCGATAGGCGCAGGTTGGAGATCACTGAATAGAGTCAGCGTTTCTAGTGTAGCGCCTGTGCTCGAATTCTCCGAAAACGCTCGCTATGACGAATTGGCGATCAACCCTCGTACCCCGATATCGTACGATACCGAACGCTCTTTAGCTTTAAGCCGTTTGAACATGTCTAGTTGTTGGTCTTCGATAGCGTCTAATCCCCAACTAGAACAACTTTAGAAAATGTTTTCAATCGACTAGAACCGATCGCGCAACTGAAATCATGGTGAGGCTAACGACGGGGACCGCTGAATGTGGCTAACATCCACCGAACGTTGGGCAAGTACGTGTATGCTAGAATTCACCGAAATATTCACAGTAATAATAACAATAATAATAATAATTATAACGAAGACCCTAGCTATTAGATTTCAAATATGAATAACATCATCAAATTTAGCGTGGCGACTATTCCAGCATTTTCAATTTGACCATTACGAAAATACGGCGACACTAAAGTATGCTATTACTCGTTGAGGAAATATCGCTCGTATATAAGATTGGCATGCACTATTAGAATCTTGAGTTCGTTCGAAAATGTATAGAAAATTGGCATGTCGACATGCCATTTAGGATAGTTGGGTCCCTCGGCAGAATTCTTCGTTGGGTTGAATTAATAACAACCTCTGGCCCTCGGCACCGCTTTTGTGTTTGCGAGCAAACTTTAGTTAGAGTCCTTTCATCAGTCCTTCCCCTGCACGCGGAGTGTAGGCAGCGAGAGTGAAGCATGTCGAGCGTGACAAACCTCGACCAGTTGCCTGCTGATCATGAACCTGGTGAGGTCCTCAAATATTCAGCTTGGGCTAGCGACAATGTCATTCCAGTAGGTTGTTGGCCGCCTGTCGACACCGAGGCTACCCCTACTAATGATGTTAGGCCAATACGTCAGAAACAATGAAAAAGACAAAGATGCAAGGAAAATATCAGGAAATTATTCGAATTCTAGAATCTCTCTCCGAAACGCTCTAGGTATCTGACACACACACACTGGCAAATCAATGCTAATCAATAATCATAATTAGCACGCGAATTACCCAAATTAAAATGCTCTGTTTAGCAGTAGCACTTGGTAACTTCAACTCGTCATGAAGTCATCATATATTTCGTCTTCTTTTTCAGCATGGTTCTAATGGCAGTCTAACAGTATGAAACGGGGAGGGGCACATTTTGCAAGGTCCTGAATCCACGTACTGCAACAATGTTTGCCATTACCACTCCCTGCTGCGGCAGTTGCTGGGATACATCAGTAGATATAATCGATGAGAGTCGCCGGCGTGTTGGGTTAAAGTGACAAATAGCCTAGTTAAGAAAAAACACACAGAAACACTAATAAGCCACGCGAGACACAAACCATTTCAAAGAATTATAACCAAGCATTTTGCTGGTAAAAATAAGTAATAGCCGGTTGTTTTACAAGCCAAAATAGCAGATCAACGGAATGGCAGAATATAGACCGAACCTTAGAAGGAACTAGTTCAGAAAAGCTCGAGATGTTGTTTCAACGAACTATAACACTAGCTCCACCATAGATATCGCATGTAGAACAAGCTATCGTGAGCTATGAATTGATTGAAAACGTGCAAACAAAACCCGACGATACCTCTATCTGGTTTATCTAAGCTTCAACTTCACCAGAATCAATTGGACGGATTTTCTTGGCCTCGAAATATAATGCCACTGTGTAAATACAACGTGGTATAAGGCCGAAAGTATATATTGTATAAGAGTTTGGCGGAGTATCGAGCGGATTCTCATAGCTGGGTACATACACGCTTTCAAATCGCCTCATAACCTATCTCATCCTTCTAGCGGGGCCCTGCATTCGTTTCGCGACTTCAAGTCTCTCTTCGCCTTTTCTTGGAACGTATCGGCGTTCTATTGAAATAATAGGAACATGCCCCTTCCCCTTATAGAACACCCCCACTCTCAGTGTAAACCCATTAGAACAATTGCGCCACAAAGCAACAACCACTTGTTCAGTCGATGGAACCCCTTAGTTCGAATGGAGAGACAACTCGTGTTCCTCTGTTTCAACATGAACTCCCTTAGCGGCAGTCACGGTGACGTTCGAACCGACTTCAACTGACGACACTGGCCCAGTATCCAGCCAAATATCCTCCCACTGATTCCCTGGCCGGGGATGCTGCAGTATATCGCGTACCTCAGTTCCTACTAGCTGCTGATACGCTCCTCAGCATCGAGTGCTTTACAAACCGCGTTCGCGTCGGCCAGCGCTCGCCATACTATCCAAACAGACGATACCCACTCCGTGAACCATCCCATCGAAACGTTAGCGGAAGCGAGATCTCGTCCTGGCACACCACTGCCGTAGATAGAAAAGTGTCCTACAGTCAACCAGACAGGCAGTCAGCTAGTGATCGCTCTACAACTCTTTCGCCTTCATCGCCTTCTCTCTCTGTCTTTGTCCTCGTCTCCACCCTCGTTCCCGGGTAGTCGCAGTGGTAGTCGTCGTCGTCGTCGAGGTGATGGTGGTATGGTATATTGCATTTGCAGGGAGGAACGCGACGCCACGGCCACGCAAGGTGCGGACGCTGCCATTCAGCCGTCTGTCGCTGAGGAACGACAAAACAAACCTCCTTTTTCGTCAAAGGGAAAAAGAGACTTTGAAAGACTCTCGTTGGAGAGGCTTCTCGGCCCGAACCCCGATCGCCCACAACATCCCGGCCTCGTCCTTTTTACCCGCACTGCGTACTGCTCACGCAGCCAGGCCCCCGTGCGGATTTTGTCGAGGGCACTCGTCCTGTTCTTGGTCCTGCCATCCAAGTACCACCTCCCTTCGCCGCGTTCTCCCGCTAGCTGCCTGCGCACCCCAACGCTTGTTCCTCGACAGCACCTTTCCCGTAAAACTTATTCCTACTTACTTTTTCGTTTCTCCCGTACACACACTCACATTGTTCGTATGCACTTGAACGAGAGCACCATCTTGCGGCTTGAGCCTTGCTTGACGGCAAGGATATTTCCACCATGACCATACTACCACTGCTGCTGATCTGCTGTTGCAAGCACTGCGGGCAGGGCTACCACGACATCCCTTCTCAGTGAGCTGCACGCGGATCGACATGGCGAACAGGCGAGGGAGACCAAAGCGACGACAGTCATATCTTGCATGTGCTGTGTGTGTGTGTGTGTCCGAGGGGAGCGTCAATTTCGCCGTTTCATTTCTCCCTGCAAGCTCCGAGCAGCTCCAATTTTAAATTCCCTCTTCGCCTCGATCCGCATTCCCGACGTATCCCTCAAGATTGCAGCAGATATGGCGATCAGGCGCACGACGCGGTGGGGGCGTCTGCAGGCTACCTCCCCCCTTGGGTCGAAGAAAACAAGCCTCGCAGCAGACTGAGAACTGCAGCAGTCGCAGCGGCAACCGCCATACGAATTTAGCCGCTTCATATCTGTTCTGTTTTTGGGGGGGGCGCTGTTCGTGAAAAAGTACCAACCCATTTCGTGTATATCGGTATGTTAAGACCTCTAACAATAAGATGTGCGTCTGGATTGTGTCAGCAGCGAACTCGGCAGGACGGGGCAGGGGAGGCGCGGCGAAGTTTTTTTCCTGCTATTACATTGACACAAGTCTAAACGTTCCACGACTCAAATAGTCTCCCAGATCATAAAAACGCTTCCATCGATCATTTTCGACGGCTTTTGTCATGATGGGATTCAGGCCACTGCAGCTGAAAGAACCTGAGCATCGTGTGTCTTTAGAATGGTGATCAGTAGCGGTCACAGCCACGGCCTATCATATACTTCAAAGGACAACGATTTGCAACGCATATGACAAACACATGCGTTCTTCTATACACCATATGATATGCTTGTTTGTACGACTGGCATGGTTTCCTTTAAATGTCATTGGCAGTGACAACATGGGCATAATGCAGACGTATGGAGGGGAAGAGGGATTTTCCTACAATTCAATAATTGCTGAATATATAGCATTCTGGGAATTCTAACCCCCTAATGTAATGATGATCGTTATACTAATAAATAGCCAATTGAATAGCCGATTTTGTTTTCTCTAATATCGGTGTCATTATATAGTTGTAGTTCGATATCCACTTAATGTGCGCTGATTATGCGTGAACCACCCCCACTTTCTGCTGCCTGTTTATTAACTATTTTAACTACGAACACAAAACGAGTATGCCCAAAAACCAATTAGTAACAACCGTTAATAAGGGTTGTTGTTATTAGCCATGATCTTCTATAGCTCTTCGATGAGTTAAATAACAATGAAGTTAATGCTGATGGATTATGTCAGCCTCTCTGCGACGCTGGCCCAACATAAGCGTTTCGCAAAACAAACTCAATGATCATTGATAGCACAGCAACGACGGCAGCGGCCTTGTCAACCCATGAACGTTGTCGAAATGGCCAGGTCCCTTTGACCGGCACCACAAATATTGCTTGAACGTTATGTTTAAGTCAATACCACCCCCTCTTTGCCTTTGGTCTCATTCTTCAAATCTTCCATCCGCCAGCATTCCCCTATCCGAACACTCGATGTTTTCGTGTGAGACTCGGCCGGTCTCTGCTTCCCACCAACGACGCTTCCACTCACCCTGTTTGCATCTGTCAAATTCGATTCCTCTTTGAGCCGCAAACGCCCCCCCAACACACGAGAATAGAGAAAACAACGAATTCCCCCACGGCCAACACTGCCGCCACCACAAACACCCCTCACCGCAACACACAGTCGAACCCCAACCGCTATCCGGGCCCTGCCGAAATGGCGTCATCGTTTGAAGTGCTTGCCCGCGCATCGTGAAGCCCCCAGCCAGGCAGCCACGAGTCGGCTGGCTCCCGGGATGCGGGATCACCACATCGCGTTTCATGTCAAGTAGTGCTAGTGGGTAGAGCTGTTTCGACAACCTCGGCTGGTCGACCAGGCAAGGGGTGGCAGCCAGCAACGGCTGGCGAGGCCCTGTGCCGGTGAAGTTTCCGGGTGGAACACGCCGCCCTGGCTGCGGCCGTTGCTATTTTTTGCTATTCTCCCGTTGTCTCATGTGAATCACGAATGAGCTGAGTCGTTCGTTGTTGCTGCTGCTGCTGCTGCTGCCCGCTACCGAAACGCTGCTCGATTCTGCTTCGCTGAACCTGATTAAACACGTCAATCTCAGCGCTCGCTCTCTCCCACGAGCTGTGAGTTTCGATTTGTATGCCGGCCGAGTAGGCGCCTGCTACCTCATACGCTTGTTTCGTGGTTCGCGGTTCATCGTCGTCGTCGTCGTTGTCGACGTTTCTCTCTTTCTCTCTCTCCCCCTCTCGATCCGACTTTCCCATTCGGATCATTCCGACTGTCGCCGGACACGACAGCGTACTGTCGTGTTGACGCTGTCAATGAGAGACGCGGGGATCATTCAAGTATCGGCGGCGATACAACTCGATACGCCCGTCTCCTCATTCAGCCCCTTTCTCTCTCCCAGCCCTCTCGGGTAAGTCCGACATCTCCCCCGTTCGATCGTCCAACCAGCTGCTGCTGCTGCTGATGAACTGATTGCGCCGAGATACCACTGTTGGCTCCGCATCAAGGTCCGTCTTCCCATTATTCGGCGGTATCATCCCCATCATTCGTCAATACAGCACGTCAGTACGCGCAGACACATCGATACAGTCAGCACCCACGCGCTGCCAGCGCTGCTCGCGAGCAGTAGTAGCAGCCGTTTGATGATGATTATTAATTTTATTCAGCCATTATGATGACGAAGTATTATACATATGCGCGCGTGTCTGCGTGATAAGGGGGGGGGGTTGGGGGTTGGGGGGAATCAGAGGCAGCGGAACTGTCGGCACTTCGAAAATAGCCTAAGCCAGTTCGCCTCGCGAGGGGATCGCCGCCGCCGCCGCCGCCGCCGCCGCCGCCGCCGCCGCCGCCGCCGCCGCCGCCGCCGCCGCCGCCGCCGCCGCCGCTGCAGCCACGGCAGTACCAGTAGAGGCAACAGCAGATGAAATGAGACGACAGCAGCTAATTAGGATGAGAAGAGGACGCCCGGTGAAAACAGTCGGAGACCCAAATAGACAAATCCTCAGTCGATGATATTGCCGCGGGTTGCGGCGGAGGGGAGGACTTGAAACAGCAGCAGCAGCAGCAGCATTCAGAGACGGGGCGAAACTCGAAGACGAGTGGTAAGCCGTGACAGAAATTCTTAAATAGAGGATGTGCTCGGAAATGCTCATCTGCCGGATAATGATTGTGTGGACACGGTACGAGTGTACCTATCATAGCATACAATGCACATAGAGACACACACGGTGCGCTTGCACCACTCTGTGGAACAAACTTGGTGCAAGAAATTCTGTGCTGCAGTCTTTACTGTGCTTGCTAGCTGGCCAGGTTCGGCGCGACGTTCGGTTCACGGCACGTGTTGACGCGCGAGGTGGTGACTTATGCACGGAGTAAACAATAATAGCAAGAATAATGACAAATATCGGCAATGAACTGTCTTTCTCATACGGATGTTAGATACATATCTGTTATAGGAAGCTTCGTAGAAATACGATGTCAAAACGGCGGCGCACACGCTACAAGTCAATTCAACCTAGAAACAAGGTGGCGCATATCGAAAACAGATCTTCAGATAGGTATCTATGTATGTAAATATCACACGAGAACTCGGAGAAGGGAACCGTTCGTGCAGCTCCACCTAGCCTTAAGCAGAGAGAAGCTGTTGTTATTGATGGATTCAGAGGGCGCAACGACCTTGAGCATAATTGAGCATCGCTTCTGGAGGTTATTAGATCTAATTCACCAAAAAAAAAAAACGATGAACCGCGTTTGAGCTCTGGGGCTGAGCAAGTGATCGTACACCTTGAGTTACGAGGTGCAGAAGACAGATGGTCGAGACACAGTGTCATTATCTGAGAAGCATCGCGTCTGTTTAGAGGTCTTTTTTAGACTCTTGCGAGCCGATTTTTTCTGCTTTCATAGATGTGGCCTTCTGCACACACAGGAGAGCAGCATAGTAGCATAATTTATGCTACGCGAGCGTACGAAATAGAGAGAGAGAGAGAGAGACAGCCGATTCCTTAATTATAAAACACCAAATTGGTTTCAAGCTAATCAATCGGTGAAGTAGAAGGCAAAGACCAACTTATATGTATTCAATACCTGACTGCAGGCAACTACCTTGCAGTCGTTAATTCGCTTGGCACGCGTTGGAGCATATGTACCTACGACCGTTCTATATACTGCTCGTGTTCTTTTCCGCTGAAGAAACATCGTTACCCGGAAACGCCCACAAGACGTTCTTTTTTTCAGTCAGCATAAATACGTACTTAGTACTCTGTTGCAAGTCTTCTCTGTTCTCCGCGAAGGCTTGAACCAGGCTCCAGTCCCCATTGTTCCGGTGCCACTTGCGTGGCGTTTGTGAATTATCCACTGAAAAAACGTCACCAGAAGAAAAGGAGGACTACACGATAGGATCGTCGCCTTTGGGGGAGATACAGTCGGGATAGGCTCCTTGCCGACACACCAGAGGCAAGAAGAGGCCTGATCAGCGTACGATGCCGAAACAACGGCTGCTAGCTATTGCGGTCCTTGCTGTTGTTACTGGTGCTGTTGCTGAAAGTGATTGAGAGTCCTACACGATAGCCAGCCGTGTCGTCTACTGCTAGTTGATCGTGAACGCCACGAACCCTGTACGTATCGCCCGAAGCCCCCCGGATAGCTATTCCTCTTTCTCGTTTATTTTCTGTTAGGTTCGGTGAACGACGGACATCCCATTTCGTCTCAGTGGACACGCGAATATAGGCCTACAGCTGCGGCCGCCAGTGGCTGTTGCTGCTGCTGGGGGTTCTTCCCGCTCCCTTCACCCCGATGCCCCTTCATGTGCCAGAGAGTAAGCGACCGAACAGGACGGATACAATGGCGACCGACGCAGCGAGGAGTGTTCTCCTTATAGCTATAAGGAGAAGAGTAGTCCTGGACGAGGACGAGCATCACGGAGAAGGAATACGGCCCCCGTCCGGCAAGCAGGCCTGGCGAGGCCGGGAAAAGCCTAGCCGAGAAAAGTCTGGGAGTACGACGGCGAGGAGCCCAGATGCGAGTAGGACGTGGGACAGGCGAGTCGCTCTCTCTATCTCTCTCTCTAGTGGACGAAGGACGTACGAGAACGCGACAGGCATAGGCCCTGCCGGTCGTGGCATGGAAGCGTAGCCCGGCCGACATACTATAATCAGACCCGTTGACCGTGTGCTTTTGGCGCTTGACCGTGTCTAATCGGTCAGCAGGCGGCAACGGACTTAGAGCGGAGGGCCGCTGCCAGCCTCCGGTGAGCTCTTGACTGCCACGGGGCGTCAAGCAGTCGGACTACTTTTGTGAAGTCACGAGATTGAAGGGTCCAACTAGGCCACTCCTCGTCGGCACTCAAGTCTCCGCGAGAGACGAGTGAAAGAGAAAGGAAGAAGTACGGATGGAATAGACGAAATAAGTGAAGAAAAACTAATAGGCTTACGAAGGAAAATGGAAAGTCACGGACATCATCGTGATGGTCAGTGGCATAGGACTGGAGTAGGCAATTTCTGCCTTTTTGTAACTACAGGCTCAGCCGTTCACCTCATCGTACTGAGGATTTATGCTTATTTTAGTAGTTTCGGCATGAATATAAGAGAAGACATTTAATATAGGTCGATGAGTGCAGCGTGCATATTCCAATGCATATACAGCTTCATGCATGTATCTATATATATAATATATATATATATATATATATATATATATATATACGTGGCTGTGGTAATATAATACATACAATTTGTATGTGCCCAGTATTTGTCTAGCAGCAATTTGCTCTAATACGGAATGTTTGAACTCAATGCAACCGTCCACGTTAGCTGACGATTCGGAATGGAAACAGTTAAGCTCATAACAGGTATCATCGTTTGCTACCGGCCATAATCGTTGTATCGTGCTAAGCGCATGCCAGATGCCGCCAAGATGAAGCAGACGAAATGTGTCAAGCAACCGATAGACTCCGATAATAGATTTCTAGGACGACCTCCCTCATTGTCAAGGGGCAGAGCAAACACGTTGAGATGAGTGTCCGCTGTTGGCCTTACGCAGCCTGGCCACTAGCACCGCCGGGCCATAGGCATCCTTGGAACTTGGAGGGGTCCCCTGTCAATTGACTCATCCAATAGCAATAGGGGCTGAAAGATCTATTTTTTTTCTATAGCTGACCCCCGCCCATCGTCCTCGGTACCGCTGTGCAACATTGCTTTAAGAGTGTAGAGGGCGACAGCCTCTTTCAGCTGGTCTGGCTCATAGTATGGTCTATTGATCGAAACAAAAAAACAACGTCACTGCATTGGGAATGGTGTATATTGTTGTTATGGTTATAAAATATAATGATCAAAACCAGTTAGCCATAAATTGAGCCTAAGCCCACACGGAGCTTTCATCCTGTAAGTCTTGAAAAACTGTGGAGTTATTATTGTGCTGATTTTGCGATGCTTTTGTGTGGATTTCTTATATATATATAATATATATATATATATATATATATATATATATATATATATATATATATATATATATATATATATAGGCGTTAACAATGCAACTAGAGAGATTGCACACACGTGCTTCACGCATGTGCAATATTCTGTAATGATTCAAGGCTTCAGCCGTGTAACAGGTCAGCAGTAATCTTGAGACCATTCGGTATTATCGCAAGCAATTTTTGTAAAAAAAGTACCGAATGTACCAAATAATAGGGTCGTGACATAGCGAAGGAACTCGAAGGAATTCGTTTTGTCAAATGTTCTCCTTTGGGAACATAATGGCAATTTTTATCAGTTGTCTTTTGTAGTTAGCTGCTTTGCTCTATCATCAACGAGATACCTTGTGATAATTGCCTATGTGTGTTTCACAGTATTGGTCACATACTGTCTGGGCCGTACCATGATTTAGGAGAGACCTGTACCTTTGGTCCCCAGATTCTAATTTGGGCGGAGGTACGCGGTGGATTATTCTTGTTAGAAAAGATAGCTAGTGCCAGCCAAACCCGGCCTTGTGGACCCGTAATATGACTACGCAGTTGTCCGAGTTTATACCAGCTATAGGAACGAGATAAGGACATTTTCCTCTCAGCTCTATCATTATGGAACCTCCACCACATTGAAAGTACCCTTCTACACACAGGTACCAACTGCTGCTGTTCTGAGGCAAATGCCAACGTGGATACTACACAGTAGGATGCTGTGTTTTGTACACAGTGAAACTCGTCGTTCTGCGTAAGCACAGTATTTTTGCAGTTCAATATTAATTGCATCGAATATTTTCAGGTGTCCGTGAAATGGTTGCGCGATCAGGTGTACTAATCCAAACAAAACCTCATTCTTTTCTCGAGCAGGCGCAAGTTAGTTTCTCAAACAAAACTGTTACCATTAATAACAGCTTTCAATGGATAACTCATAGAATAGGGTGCGCGTTCATTTTGGCCATCTGTGTCCGGATCCACAAACGTTGTGAATAAAGAGAGATCACTTGACTCAACTCTCATGACAATCGCCTCACAGGTGGAGGTGGCGATAATCAAAAAAAAAACCGAGCTAGCGTGGAAGGGCGTTGGGGGATCAGGAGCAAGATCAGGAATATCTGACGGCAATACAATGGAGCAATCACATGAGAATATAAGGAATAATAGAACAACAACTATTTGGCCAGCTAAGAGATGACAGGGAACCCTTGGAAGAGCCCCACGACCCTTTGACTTGTGTGCGGACCATATATATATATATATATATCTCGCCTTAGGGGCAGTACCCTTAGACAGTGCGATCTTATTGTGACCGGACGAAAAGGGAGCCAGCCGCAGCAGTGAGGACCGTGGCGTACTCCTCTTGACCGGACAACAAAGCATTCGATCAAAGAGGGTCTTGTTGAACTCCACATGTCCAATGAGTCATTACCATCGTGATGTGAGCTTCCGTTCACTGGTGCAAATACGACCTCTATTTGTGATGAATGGTATGGTTGAACATTGAAGCTGTCAGATATATAATAGTACCACTTATGAGTAGTGGTAAAGAGAAAACAGTATATTTGTAAATAAAGTGCTTTGGCCATACTGCTTGTGAGGTATGGAAAACTTTTGCATTTAAGTTCGCCTTCTAAATGTTACGACGATACTCGAATTCGGTTGGTAGTCCTATTTGCCTTACGATTCCGGAGGGCAACGCTTTGAATACTTGTATATTGGCACATATGTATATCCAGAAAATGGGATGAACTATCGTTGGACAACCCTTGCGGGTTATCCTTCGGCGCCCTAATTAATAGAAGTAATTAGTGACAGCAGGACAACAGCAGGCAAACGAGAATCCTTCTATTACTTGAAGATACGTCCTTCGCAAATTTCAAGCAAACTATGGTGGTGAGCCTTCAGTCGAATACGCGCATTTCACCCACATTGAGGACACACATGGAAACACTGTGACTGCCCCCCTTCTGGAACTGTTGACAATGTTCAACACCCCCGCTCTGAACATGATCCCTTGCGACAGTAAGTTAGTAGAAATGAACGTCTATTTAAAGAAACCAACTTATCAGAATCAACGGTGCGCGCAGATGAGGTCTGCCATCTCTCCAGTTTCAGCGCTGAAAACAGAAATCTGTAGTGGTATTATATATACGCAACGTTAGATGGTTTGCCAAACATTATCATGTGTCATATAACGCACTTTAGCAGAATTAGTCCCCGAAAGACGATAAGGTTTCAACTTTTACTGATATAACAGGGGCACGTCGCGGCGTACACATGTATTCTTAAAGGAATTAGCTTCCCCAGAGGGAGTACTTGAAGGCCATCGGCGCATTGCGCATGTTGGGTGTCTCTATTCAAATTCCGTGAACTCCCACATAAATCACATAAGGATGCATTTGGCCAGCATTATTCCCGATTTGTTACTTGGTGTAATAATGAATTTGCGATTTGAGTTCCAAGGAGCTGTCAACCAATCCACTGAGATGTCCCCGAGCACCATCTCGCAGAAACCCGCTTCAAAATTGTATTTGTTACTTGACAGGCAAATATTGGAGGCACTTGCTAGTCAATTCTTGGTCTCATCGAAGTAATGGCGAGGTCATCACAATGATCATCAGAGATGAATTTATCCTTGAAGAAAATGCAATTATGATCAGCACTTTACCGAGTACATTATTAGTTGGATTATATCAAGAGTTGACTTAGGCCCGCGCTGGGTGATCGTCATTTCTCATCCGCTGAAAAGGCATTTTCTTAAGACACACTTTCGTTTCTACGAAAAGTGGCCCGCGATTCGTTTGCGACTGCCGTGGCGCATATTTACCCTTTAAACGTTCAACTGCTCACGTAAAATCCAACGCTCCTCAGACGCTGTCAAGGAGAAACAGAGGAACGTCGCTTCTCGACAGAGTTCCTCGTACGTTTCTACCAGACAATCTGGCATTGGCCCCAGTCGGCGACGTACAATTTCCGTTGTTTCGTGTCGTCAACGAGAGTGACTCCCTAAGGTCATCTGAAAACGGAGGATTTTGAAGTACCTGCTTTGACTTGACAACGAAACTAAGATCTAAGCTATTACATTATACGTCCTATCTCTGATTCAATGGTGATGGTCTTATAATAATTTCATATAGTTTATCCGTTAACGACGAGCATTCCAGGTTCCACGTTTATGGATGAGAATTCAGACACCACAACGTGGTCTGATATGTTAAGCCTTATGTGGTCGGACATGCGAGACACACAATACAGCGAGCAATGCTCATGCGAATAAAGTCGAACTGCCTTGTTTATGTAGAGGTTGAATTGAAGTCGATGCAGCAACTAATTGCAGTATACATGCAATTCGGTAATGAGACCGAGGCTTAGGTCAATATGGGTAGCTTCGATCTAGTCGGCTAGTTAATAATAGATTATCATATTAATTAAATCACAGTAGAGGACTAACATGGAACAGTGTGTCGGCTCACTGACATACAACACGATATGAAGCAGTCGAAATGAGTATATATCTCTTGCTCACCCGGTTGTCACACTTCGCGAATCTCCTGATGTCGGCCATAAAGTTGTTTATTATCTTATCTTGACATCCTATTTCTGGTCCGGGACTTTTCTATGATTCTGGGTACCTATGGGCAGCATTGCGTCAGGGAACATCCAGAAATCTTGTAGCTGCTATACGAGATTTTGGGTTCGTCCTCATTTTTCGCGATGTCATGTTCTCGAATGCAGGTTTGCTGTACAAGCACGATAACCGCGCCATTACTGAAATTGAGAAGATCGACGCGGGCAGCCATTAACACTGAGCGCGGCACTGGACTTAGGGCTGGCTGTGCTACCGATATTGCAGAGGTCATTCTTCGTGACATTTGCAAGGAACCATCTCTAGGTTTTCATCCATGGCAGCCCCTATGGGCTAGCACTCTTCTCAACAATGGTCTGCACATGAGACACGAGCACACTTTGTGGCCAAGGCCACCTCTGGCTCGACATCGTGGCTATTGACACGCCAGAGTTTATTCATTCATCCATTCATTCGGAGCACTGCAATATCAACTTTTGCAGGCCGTCCATGTGTTGGCATATCAATCGAAGGAGTCTCGAGTCCTGTCAGTTAGGGTAGCCTTGCATAGCGCTTACAGTGGACATGCAAGTATCCAATCATCAAGGCGGTGTGGAACGCCCCACCTTCGTTCGGGAAATCCCTATTTATAACGAGATTAGTTGACTTAGTACGATTGCTTTTGGACAAAACTGCTAGATACTTTCCGTAATACCTAGATCCTCGGTACAATTCTGCCCTAGTGTCGTAATCCCACTGATTTATGTCCGCCACGTAATCAGTTAGCTATCTAAAATGATTTATTCCTAATAATCACCATCGGCGCCTCTGAAATAGACGAGAGTATTTCAGCCAGAGGGGTTCGAATCGAGTGTACCACCTGCATTTGGCCTCCTCAATGGGAAGTGTGCTTTTCAAGGAAGAAACGTTGGGAAAAATGCGATCATTATTATTATATCATTGTTGAATGGGAGCTCCTGGATGAAATCGTGTTTCCTTCATGTAAACACGTTTAACGACCTCCGGTTTTATATAGGATCGAACTGTGCCAATGCCTCTGCCCTGTGAAACGGTCCATATGGTCATTCATGGAATTGTGTCATTTGAGAAAGGTTCTGTACGCACATTACAGAAAATGCCTGCAGCAGGTCATACATCCGTACGTGCTTTATTAAAAAATTAGTCTTAATGCATGTATAATTAAATTTGTGGCCAATTGCAAGCGCGCGGTGTTACGAAGCCGCAAGCTGAGCGTCTCTGATTGTCAGAGAGACAGTTTCAGGGAGTCAATATTTGAATTTCATTCTGACTGTTGTTCGAAGGTTCTCATATTCTCTGATAGGGCATAGGTACCAAGTAATTTGCCTACTGCATTAGGCAGCGTAAAATTATTACTTAGAGTCATAATCTTAGTAAACCGATAAGTCTTGCGTACTTTTCCAAATATTGATTCAATTTTGAGCTCAACTCACGAATGGACGAATGACCATCAGGATCTGTACATATTAGACAGAGCTGAGCAATAAAACATCAGGGTTCACTGACTTTGTCGAGAGTATTTAGGAAATATTTACAGACCAGGCTAGACATGGGCGACTAGTCTTCGCGACGCTCTCTGCTCAATGCTTGCTGTCAACGATCCCAGTCAATGTGGTCCAACATCCGCCTCACAAACATCGGATAACCTTCTATCGTTAAGCCCTTAAGATTGTCTCGTCCAGCAAGGACGCATATTAGTAAAGGAAAGGCTTAGTAGCTCAAGCCTCGATGACCCCTAGCTCAACTCGAAACGTCTATAGATGGATAGACAAGGGTGACGCCTCGCAGCCTACGACAGGCATATCTTCAACCCGCCCAAGTTATACAAGCATATTAGCCGCGTTATAAGCAATTAGATAATATAATAACATAACGAGGTCTCCTTATTGAACCTATGTTTCCCCGATATGCACCCGAATGCTATAATTGTGCCCACGTCTGTATACAAACCAAACAACTCTCCAGAGGTTGAGTTCGAACAGAGTTAAGTTCGACATTACTTAAAGCGGCATCTAGTTAAACATACCTCTAGGCTCTATTGAACAGCAGGCAATTTAATAGAAAATGTTATTTTTGCACTTATTTACGAACGTCCTATTTCACGAATTCTCTTGTGTGATGCAAAGTTCACTCACACTCAATATCTCTTCGCATCCCTTGAATATCTCTCCTTAGGACACCCGAACGAACACTGACCATAGAGTGACTATGGATACAGTCGGAGAGTGCGAAACTTAATTCTAATCGCTGTGTGAGACGGTGCTAGTATCTAAATTAATAGCAGCACCTTAATAGCACCCTGGTTCGTTGTGTCTATCTTGCGTGCAAGATATTAGAAACTTTCTCCTGAGACTCATCTGCATAGTGTTCGTGTCCCACCGGGAAAAGTTAGATACGGCAGGTCCGCAGGACCTCTTGCTGCCCCTCGCGCGGGTAGATCTAAAGCCAACTAGATTTAATTCACGTAATACATTTTCTAGGGAATACTTACTGTTACTTATTCTATTGTCGTTTTTGTCCTGTCTCTTCATAAGCGAGCACTAATTATCGTGTCTTATTTAAAGGTGCAATCCTCGCGTTACTTGTACCAAATACTGCACATGTTGCGTCAGCTTAGTATTACGGATCACTGGTAGCTATGGCAAAGAGATCGATGAGGATGAGAGTGTTCTCGGGTTGTGGTTTAAAATTTCCTTACGAATTCGTAGTTTGTTTCAGCCAATTAGATCGGTCTGCGCGTTGGCTTGGGTTGCCATGTCTGTGAAACGCTGGAGGCTGCAGATTCGGGCCCTGTCAAGTGACATATAGGTACCCAACACGCGATTAAATATAGAGCCTAAGCAAAATGCTGGTATCTGATTATCGTGGTATCAGGGCTACTGAAGTGGATGTACATCCATGTGTGACCTCTCTATCCATCAAATACAATCAACGAAAAGCCGAAGTCGATTGCTGATACGTCCACCTGCGTAGAATTAATACCGTGAAGTACAAAACATCCACCTACATAAGCACATCAAGGTACATATGTATATCCTACTATGCGTTAAACCGGGGCGTGACTTTAGTAGGCATGTCTGCCACTTCTTCGGGCAGGAGTCAAACAGTACCATGGCAAATATAATACCCTAGTTGTGAGGCCTGGTCTGTATGAGCATTCCCCGTCATAAAATGGCGGTGTTTTTTCACTTTATACAAAAAATGGCGATGTTCAGTGATAAAAATCTGTCAGCATGATTTCCCGTCATTCGCTGGCGGCATGATATTCTTCGAGTTGTCTCGGCTTTTTTTTGTTGTTGTTGTTGTTGTCGTCGTCGTTGGTGTTAGGTGGTCGGCCATATAGAACTATTCACCAGTTCCAAATATTTTCTGTCGCCCTCCTCGACGACACATGCCGCAACTCTATCCTCACCGGGCCACGAAGAAATCCCTCTCGGCAGAGAACCTCACACCGATAAATCCACACCGGTACATTCCATTCGACACACATTTAAGAGGTGGTGTCTTGGGCTTTGGGGCTACGGGACCGGCTGGGGCGGAGCGCCAACGCAGCGGAACGATCGGAACGGCAGCCGCTGTTAGGAAGTCGGTCGAGTCTCCAGCTCAGATCGTCTCGGATGTAAAGTTTATGAAAGGGGAGCAGGAATAACGCAAGTGAAGTGCTGCTGCTGCTGCCGCCGGTACAGTCCCGCAGAAGGTTCGCCACTCGTAGCGTCGTTTCCCTTCGCATCTCCCATCGGTGGCAGCTGTGGCGCGAGATCCTCGCCGCCTCTCTGCCTTCGAACTCCCGCGGGCTTCTTCGGCCAGGCGTCCTACGTTCGACCAAGTTGTAGACTGCAAGCGAGACGGCAGAGGAGCGATTGGTCGACGACATCGTTGTCGCCGGCGTTCCCACCGCGAACACCACCAGCATCAGCCGGAGCGTTGCTGTTTTCTTTTGGGCCTCCTGACAAGCTCCCTTCGACGCCCACCCTCGACGGAGAGTAAGGGCAGGCACCACCACTTGAGAATGAAACGGGAGCGAACGTCGAACGACCACGCGGAAAACGAAACAAAAAATCTGGAAGACTTGGCTCATGACGACGACGGCGGCCAACACTACCGCCACCAACAACAGCATCTATTGGCTATGGAAGAACGAACGTCTCGAAGGAGTCTAGAAGGAAAGAGCAAAAGGAAGAGATGGCCTGCTCTGTCGCTAGCCCTTTCCTGCCGATTTTCCTCCAACACGCCACCTTTCCCCTCCTTTCCAGCTTCCTCTGCTAGTCAGCTCTCTGCCCTGTAAGCCATCACGCCCGCTGCTACGTCCCCGATCCACTACCACTAACTGAGAGAGAGAGAGAGGACGAGAGAAAGCGGCCCAGCGCGGCTGGCGTCAGTGTAGTGGCGTATGGCCTAGTCGTCCTCAACGATGTGGCGGCTCTTTTTCTTCCGCGTGAGCTTTTGTGACTGTGTCCGTCTGTCAGCCTGTCTGTCTCTGTCTGTGTATCGCCTGGTCCGCTTCCCATTTTCCCAATGCGACGCAGTCAGCTGGTTGAAAATTCTGCTTCAGCTGGTGCCCTTCGGACGATTCTTCGGCGTATCTTGCGCCTGCGAGGATCTCTGTGTCGACGTATGGCGCAGCGGGGCCGGGAGAATCAGCGAGAGTAGTACGCTATGAGGCAGCACTACCAGTATCTAGCGTATCTGTCTAGTATCACTACCACGACCCAGTGCTACAATCACTACGGCTAGCCAGCTCTCTTCTGAAAAGATTGCCTTACCCTGCTCACCCCCCGCTGTTCCGGCAACCCGAGCTAGAAAAGAGGGGCCAGCACTTAGGGTCGTCTGCGATCCCACTTCAAGACGCCTCGAAGCCTCCATGCTGGGCGACGTACGACGGACGATCAGTCGCCTGACAGCGGCTGACTGGGTACACGCAGCAGTCGACAGTTGTCTCCGTGCCGATTCGCGAGCACTTCGTGGTTCATCACTTGCGAGCCAGCCAGCCAGCCTGGGGAAGCCATGTGTCTGCCCATCTTACAATTCCACTGTGTCTCCTGCTTGTGTTGGCCCGCGCTCATTGGTAGCAGCGTCGATGACGATCGCAAGGGCAGGGATTCCTCCTTTTATTTTTTGAGTTTCGCCAGTTGTACAACGCTAGAAACACGGCTTTGGCAGATGGACGTGAAACGACACTCAGCGAAAACAACATTTTTCTCGGTTGGATTGTTGCTGGCCCGTACGAGCCGCCCTATCGTCGCCGCGTGGGTGTTATTATGCAATGGATAAGTTGGAAGAGCGAGAAGCAAGAACTGCAAAATCGTCAAATTGACAGAAACAGAGATTGACATCTGGAAGACTCAAATATATTCATTTTACATATGCATTATACAGTAGGAAATATAGATGACGTTGAATTCATACCACCGACCAGAATAATTAACAAGGTTCACTGTAGTCAACATTGATTCCAGTCTTTGTCATATTTAAACCGAGCCTACGTAGAGTAATTATTGCAATCTCATAGATGGTTTGCGATGCCGATACGTTAATTCTGTTGGATATTGTAGATGGAACTTACCGAAGTTTATGACCCTGACCCGCTACCTTCGGTCAGTTTGCCGAGCACAATTCGTGCGAGGTGAACTAGTTTATCTACATTAACTATTAACTACTCGCTGGTGTAACAAGCAACAAATACCGCTAAACGATTTGCAACGGGTTATATGATCAATTAAATTAATAAATCGGCCGCGCATTCTTTATAAGCCCAGTAACTTTCAGGAGACTTCGCGCGTACAGTTCGTCAGACAGCTAAAGACCTATTTTTGGGAAGGTCATTTAGCGGCAATGGTCTGCTGTTAGTTACCACTACACTGCCTCTACTATACCATTTGCACTAGGAACGAGCAATGGTGGTTAGTTAGCCCCGCAGCAGTCGAAGAAGACAAAGCAAAGTCTGCGGGGGGCCATTTGTCACGGGAAAGAGGCGTTACAGCAATCTAGGAAACGGGCGCTTTGTCGAACTGCAAGGAGGCAAGGGTCCGACCTGTGCAGTGAAAGACTAATGGCTCTCGTTGAAGCCAGAGAGGATCTCCTCAACTACCATTTAGTGCGCGTTTAAGTGATCTGATCCCGTATGACGCGCCCTCCGTCGGAGAACATCCCTCTGAGGGGAAGCAATCGTGGAAACGAACCACCCAGCGTTGACTGACAGCGTTGTATTTGCAATGTAAATGCATACATAACCGTGGCAGGATTCGACGACTAAGACAACAGGTAGGTCGGCCGGGTGCGTCCGCGTTTGACTTCTTCGATTTTTCCTCTGGACCCACGCTGTACACAATTCAGGGAACCTAACGCTGTGGTTCTCAACAGCTTTATTTAAACTGAATAATAAATATATACTTGTTAAACTAAATAATAAATATGTATTGTAAGCTGAAATATAATTACAACATCCCTTTAACGCGGGTTTTCTGTGAGTTATTCCTTAGCTACGCTAATCAACTGAAAGGTTTCCCGCTGGTTCGAGCCCCGCTGCGTGACATATAAGGGAGCTTGAGCATTGTAAAATTGCATCTCCTTTAAGAAACCAATAAACCTTTACCTTTACCTTTAAATGTGCTCAAGATTTGGGGAAGACCATTAGTTGGAAGTTACTAAAAGCCTCTTGAATCCTCTCGAAGCTGCTCTATTGAACAAGAGCAAATCCGTGAAGGTTCGTTCGTAGAAGGACAAACCAAACACATGTATGATTGCTAGTATGATTGCAAAAACTACCAATGTGAGATTCGTTTCACACTTAGCGAGTTATCCTTTCGCTCTTTCGGAAAACAACGTCAAAATGACGCAAGCCTCAACCCTCATCTTACCGGCGAATATCATCGTATCAGTACTAGTTGATTCTACCCGCGCTTTATACTGATGCAGTAGAATGTAGTGACTGCACCATAGGCGAACACTAAATAGCTCCCTGTTGTACAATAGTATCCTGGCTCTTTTGCGACCAGCTGTCTCTGACACGCACCTGTTCGTCCTACCGCGGTATCGTCCTTCAACTGCCTCTACCGAACGCTTTCTCCCTCTCTCACCAGGCTAGAACGCTTTGAGCGCTTGTTGACACATAAGTTCACTGTGTCATTACCAGATGTTTCGGGTAACATTTCTACGGAAACGCTCCACCACGAGGCGCTCTGAGTGAGCGAGCAGCTGGTCAGCAGAGACTTTCACGTTTCATCGTGGCCATTGGACCATCATCAATCGTCGGTAGCCGAGAAAAGGTAGCGGAGTCTGTGTGGCCAGCCTGAAGCCAGCGACAGCCTTGCGCCGTTTCCAGATCACGGCTGGTTACTTCGCATGCAAGCATAAGGAAAATATTGTATTGCACTATCATAGAAACGCTGGTGCTATTTATATTATTTATGGGCCCGACGATACCTTGGATCATTGAGTCCTATTCTTGCTTACCTTGCAGGACTGTTATGCCCTGTGATTATCGGTCTAATTAATCTGGTGTTACTGAACAGCTCGGAAGGTTGGAACACAAATTAAGTTGCTGGTCTGCGGCTCCTCAAAACACAATCGATTCGTCTCGTGCGGTGGGTGTCTTTCGACACCTGTTCTTCTTTGCCTTTTGCCGAGGCTAAAATGCTGCCGAGGCAACTCGGAACATATGTTCTGCGTACGGTGCGAACTATATTAGCGTAAGGAGCGCTCAAGAATGGTTTGCCAAGTTCAAATTAGGTATTTTGTATGTGGAGGATGCGCCCCTTTCTGGCCGACCATCCTTGAGATGACGACCGTCTCAAGGTATTTTTCAGCGAAAACGGCCTTCAAACAAGTCGAGAGTTGGTTTTTAAGATCGGCTGGGGGCACCCGACTATGTCAGATACTTTAATTCAATGGAATTTGTACAAAAACGTGAGTGTTGGCTTCCGCTTGAACTGAGCGAAAAAAAAACATAGAAAAAAAACACTGCAAAATGCTTGAGAATAAAAAAACGGTCAACAAGGAGGTTTTATTTAGCCCAGTTGTATCGAGTAAATCAAGCTATCTGCGAGAAAAGACTCGAGAAACAAGCCCAAGTCGTTCTACTGCACGACAATGCCAGGCCCCACACCCCTAAAATCGTCAAAAAGGCTCTTCAAGTGCTTGCATTCTGCTCGCTGTCAAACAATCTTAATGGTCATACATTTGACAGTGAAGAGAGTCTCAAAATGTGGCTCGAGAACTTCTTCGCGAGCAAAAGTGAAAAATTCTGACGAGCCCGCAGAAAAAAATTGGCTGAGAGGTGGGAGGAGGTTGTGAATAGTGGCGGAGAGTCATCAGAAATTAAATGGTTCGTATAGTGTGCTCGAAAAGGCTGTATGTTTGAATAAGAAAAAAAGCGCGGAAACTTACGAACCAACCTAATATATAATATATATAAATATTTATTGTGAATACCCTACCCACTCGGGTGACTATAGTCTCTCGAGTCAATGTAGTTTTCTTTGTTCAAACAAATCTCGTCTCTCCGACTCTCGAAGTCCGACGATGTAAATAGAATTTCAAAGCGGACGAGCTCCCAACATGTTTCATCAAGAAGAACACGTACGTGTGTGTGTGTACCGTCCTGTTCTCGACTCTGTACTAGTCAAGTGCCTACAGGGTAAGCGCAAGGTAGTTCCGGTAGCGTACCGACTGGCGGTGGCGTGGTGGTCTGCGCAAAATCGAGCTAGTGGCCCGTATGCCCCCATGGGAGGTGACTTCAAAAACGCCCTGACCGGACGAGGGCGAACTTGTGTGTGTGTGTGCGCCATATCGAATATTTGCTATGCGCGCGCTGTGTCTCCTGTCAAACTTTCCGCTTCAACGAGGAAAATACGCAAGCGACGCTAATGGAGAACTGTTGACCGTCTGTCTCTCAAAGGAACTGTTCTGAGAAAGATCCTACGCCCTCGACGATCAAATGGGAACTCCGGGAGAGAGAGAGAGAAAGAGGCAGAGGGAGGAGCTATCGACTCATCCTAAGTCACTTCAAAAAATGTCTGTAAAAAAAATATCACGAAAAACACATCAGCACGCCGAAGACAAACGAGAGCTTATATAATAGTTTTCGAAATGTAGCCATGTAGTTTTTGAAATAGCAGCCTAATAGTTGAAGCCGAGGTTGCAAGAAGTGCGCTTACAGTTGAAATAGAGCTGGGAGAGGTATAGGTTAACAGCTATGCATACGTAAAATATGTAGATACATCCAGATAGCGATTGTTACAATGTTTTCATCATTCGATTTATAATGCTGGCATTGCATAACATGAATTATTCACAGTCGCGTAATCGTTCGCAAAGAGACCAAACAATGGCGCCGCGTTAATTCTTATGAGTGAGATGAGTAAGCATCAATAAACAAGCGTTACTGTTCGGCGTGCAGAGCGGCATTACCAGCAATCGTCAACACACATCCCCATCATTGAGATCGTGTCACAAACGATCTGCTTAGGTTCAACTACGTATGTCGAAACAAGCACAATCTTCGAGGCCCCGACCGAATTGGACGCAGAAGTTGTCCCTTTGCTGAACAGTCGCTCCGTATTTTTCGGGTGATACTGAAAGCAGAATGAGAACAGTCGTGGCGCAAGGGTGACTAGTGCCACACCATTGTTGAAATCTCGAAAGCAGAATGCTACATATTGAACTATAAACGGTGAATGAACAATGATATTAAAAGGAAACTTACGCAAATCACGTCAACAGATCAATAATAATTAACGCAAGACCATTTGCGGACAATTTATATTAGTCGAGTGTGAATAATTCTAGGCTGTATGTTTGTCATTGTACGACAAAAAACAAATTCATCGAATATGCATTACATGGATGTCTATTATATGTTGCATACTGTTAACGTACTTATTCTCAATGCCTGTTTAAACCGGCAAACCTCGTCTTTCCCATCCTGTATATGAACTGGATATCGCCTAATCTGTGTACGTCCACAGTGCCGAAACAAGCAGTGCCACAAATGCTATCAAGGACAGATTTCCGCCTCTCTATACTCTCTATACGGATAACCCAGACAGGAAAAATACGTTAGAAGAGACTCAGAAACTATGCCCAAGTCGACTGTCTCCTCTGACCTGCTGCCAGCCACTTACAGTGCTATTAATGAAGATTATAAGCGTTCTTAGAACAGCTCGAACACATTAAAGCTGGCTGTAGAGGGCTGGCCATTTTACCTCAAGACATGTATTTAGACCCTATTCGACGTTTGTCTCAAAGAGACACTTTGGTCTTTTCGACTTTTTTTTTATCCCTCGTAGATTTCGAATCCGCTATCCCACGGTGACGCGCCGTTGTTGCACACATGTGTATTTTGCCCCTAAGATCACATTCATAAGGCGGAGCATCGCAGAAGGATGTCGTTTGAGCATTCATCCATTTCCTAGAGTTTTCCTGATGATCCATCAAAAACTGGCCCTTGTCGCTGCTGTCCTGTAGCCTTTTTACAGTCCATACGACTGACCTGCCCACTCACGTGTTAACCCCCCCTTCCGTGTAGACAGGACTCACTTTGCCAGATCCTGGGATTTATTTTGATCCTTTTGGGATTTGCCGGCTGGCCTTAGAAGTGACCACGATCGATTGAGGCCGACTCCCATGACAGTGATCCCCATAGTTTACGTTGTAGCGTCCGATAGCCTGCTGAATAGCCGCGCCGTTCCATTGAGGTCTCGAAGCTTCAAATCATCTGCTTTTTCGATCTAACTTCAAATTGGCGTGACGGCCGCCAAACCACCGTCTATCTGTTATTATCGGCCGACTTTCTCAATAGAATCGAGATGTTAGAAATGAATAGGGGTAGAGTATTGCCATATGCATTTGGCAGCGTTAAGCAGTAAAACATAATCGCGCAATGTCGATCCTATGAGGCGCTCCGATGAAGCTCCCCTATAAATGTGACGCTCAAAACGATGGAGGACCACTCGTTGGACAGGCATAAGCGTATTGCGCTCCGTAACCATCCCGCAGGGACTAATCAAGCCGAATTTCACTACACACATTCGCCGTACACCAAACTGTACCGAGACAAGGTAAAACTACTTGAATACAGTATCGTCCGGGCCTCCAAATTATCGCAGACAAACCAGCGCTAATGCTAAGTCAAGGAGACGACGTATATGGGAGCATAAAGTAAACGTCCCCTCTAACTGCTTCGATCGATCACTGCGTCTTTTGACGCTAAGACCCCCATGGCATCCGGCTTATAGGAACGGCAACACCGTCCATGTGTATAAGTGGATCCGGGGCCACTCCTTTACAAGTCTGCTTACTACGACGAACGTCGGTCCTGAACGCTGTCGAGCGACGTAAAGAAAAAAAAAGACCATCTTAAATTGAGTGCCTTGCCAGTACTCGATATATATTTTTTATTTTTCAGGATCTTGAAGCCACTTTGAAGAAAAACACGAGCCTCCTTCGGTTAACACGAGGGCACCCTCCACTTTCACAAATCGCTAGCCGCATTGCTATCGGCTGTGTGTGTGTGTGCTCAGCCAACGACACTGTCTCGGATAGGCAACGCCAATGGCAATTACAGACGTAGTCAAGTTCTCACTTGCGTAACGCGGCGCTTAGTTATACAGGCTGGAGCTCAATTGAGAGGCATATGCTATATACGTTGCACCGTAGGTAGCAACTCTCCCTAAGGAGATCGTTCGATCGAAATGGATTTGCACAAATGCACGCCAATAAATATGGTATCGTCGTGATTCATAATGACATTTGCAATACCTCACACACCTCTCGCCCCTGGCGAAGTATGATACGTCGATTTTACTAGGGCTAAAACTTCTCACACCGATTGCTCCCGGTGAAGGCCTATTGCCCTCGGCGTGGTGGGATCCATTGCGAACATATTACGAATAGGGTGTGTAACGATGTCCACGCTGACGGTCAAGCGTGACTGACATTGATAAGCTGTTATTACGAACTTAAATAATCTAAGCTGCATTCGAATACGGGGACCACCTCGTCGACGGTTGCAAATCCTATACGTCAAGAGGCAGCCAAGAAACGTTCGCATGTCGCAACGATACCTTCTCTGCAGTCTGTTTCGTCCACACAATGTCGACATCTTCTTGTATGTTGCGTTTCGACGCGGGTTCCTCAATGCCATATAGTCGCGCTAGGATTGCGCAGTGAAGCTTCACTCCCCTGTCGCCTTCGACGGGATGACGTCAGGTGTGCAGTGAATTTCGTTTGCAGCGACACGAATACTCGTATGAATAAAACAGCACAGGCATTTCCCAATTGAAGGATATCATCACTATTCGAACCCCGCAACCCCCCCTTTCTATCTATATAGATATTCTTCTGTATACACCGCTCGGCACTGTGCTTAAAGTGCCAAAGGAAACTGGCGGCAATCAGTCATACGGCAAAGCCAAAGGTTCCCATTTTCTTCCAGCGGTGTGGTCGGTTCCCGGCTGACGCTTGGAGACCTAGTACGTCCTTCGGCGTCTCGAAACGGTGGTATCACTGGGCTCGTGTAGGGATTTACGTGCGGGAGTTCGCGGAGGCGGCGGAGCTGGGTAGGCGATGGACGGCCTTAGGTAGGAAGTTTGTGGTCATCCGTCAGTGATTGCGGCTCCTTTGACAGAGTGCACTTGATCATCAGCGATCGCGTACGGGCCGAGTCAGCCATTCAACACTGAGCCTGAAAGACAGCCTACGGGTGGAAATGTGGCCTTGGAAGCCGGCGGAACATGTGAAAGTGAAAACGATGAGATAGGTAGATATGAAGAGGAAATAGATGAAGGCGGACAGCCGATATGCCCCACGGTCTGAGCAGAGCGGCAATATTGCAACAGATGTTGAATTGCGCTGGTGGCTAATAACGAAAAACGAGAGAGAAAATGATCATGAGTACACCCCACATATAACAGTAACCTCTCGAACGGAACCCCTCTCATGGATTTACTGTATAGACATCCCTGTTCAAAAGGATTTCATAGATGACGGCGTCAAGCCACGGTGTGTTGAACGATATCTGTGTGTGCATCAAACGAGCGATATATATCTTTTAACTCGTTCGAAACTATTAAGCGAATCGTAGAATTATATAAGTCGCATTACCTGAATGATTGATTGGTAAGTATTCGTTTTTATATTAAGCGTGTACTATTGATAGTCGAGTTTGCGCAGACGGTTGCGTGTGATGCCGACCAGTATTCTGTCGTTCGATTCTCTAGACGTGCTGCTTCTTTTGAACCTTTATGATGGTCTTATGCGTCGCCCTGTACAGACGGGGCCTATACAAAATAGTGCCGACAGATCCACTTCGTTGAGTAAACTGTGCGTTGCTTGTATTTCGTCCTGGGCTCTAACGAGTGTAATATGTATATCAATTTATCGGACCGCGTTATCTAAGTTATCACAGTGTAATAACACGCGCAGTTCAATTCTAATCATGACAATATTGGTCGAACAATTCGTGCACGCAACTGAATGGCATCTTTACGTCGGAAGCCCGCAATGGTGCTCCAATATGACGTCTAAGTTGGCCTTAACCTATGCACGGTGCGAGTTGACTGATTCAGTGACCTAGAGGCGGCAAACGTTCGAGTCGACCAGCCCAGGAAGAGATATCGAACCCGGTGGCGTGGTGCATTCGTGTGTACTCTGAAACCAGAGGAGACGGACGTGGGTGTACGGGTTCGATCCCCACTGTTGCACATTTGCATCTAAAGGATGCGTTTTACGAAGCAATGAGAAGCCAGTACTAGCTAACTGTTAGCTGAGAGTCAGCCAAAAAAAAAACGATTATTAAACTTGCTAAAAATAGATTGCTTCAATGAGGCTAGACAGTATCAGTTTGATGCGCTGAAGGTCGGCGAGGTGTCGTCTCACCGGAACACTCTTAGTATTGGCCCTCCTCCGAGGCAACGTGGCCAAATAGCGAGTAAAAGCAACACGAATGCAACAGAACAAGCAAACTATTCAGGATGGTCGCCGGATTCCATGAACAACACAGAGAATCCGATTGTGTCAACATATCAAGCCACTGTCTAAGGTCACGAAATACAACACACAAACAGGGAGAGAGAGAAAGAGAGACAGCGATCATGGATCTAAATGCTATTCAACTTCTCCCTCCTGATGGCTGGGTCAGACATGGCACGGAGGCGGATGTGTTCGTAAGACTTCTTCTATGTGCAGACATTTTGAGGATTTCACTCACAGTTCAACCCTGAAACCAATATCAGGTTGTCCTTAACTTTGCGTTTTCTCGTCCGCTTCAATTCACCTTCGCATATAGCGCAATACAATAACCTAGTATACATATACAGTAGTATTATCGTAGTATATCATATATCGCTCTCGTATCGGCTACTTCGATAACCTCGACTCGATATGGGCGTTAAGCGAATGATGAGCGAGCTTAACATAACGCAGCCCAGCTCAGCCAAAGTTATGACGAAAGAGGCTAACTACTATTACTGCGAAAGTGTATAACTATTATTAATTATTATTGATTGGCCTATCCCAAAAATCTATCTAGATATATACTCTGCGTTAGCGCAGCATAGTATAACCCTTGTTGCTTTCTATGTTTCGCCCCCGCGGTGCGGCTCGTCTGAGCCAAACGCCCCTACGAACATACTTGCTCTTTCGGATCATCTCCGTTCTTACAAATAGCTTAATCCTTAACGCCTGGATTATTTACTCTGTCACGTTGTTACCATTGATTGCTAATGACACACGCTATCGAACGGAGAAGAGATGTTTGGTTCAGATATTGCGACAAGTGGCAGGCTTGGGCTGATTGGCTCGCGAACCATTCTGCGAAAAACGAGCTCTGCTAAAGCGGAATCGACGCGACCCCACCGAATCGAAAGGACTAACATGCTCCGGTGTCTAAGAATACCCTCTTTGTTGCTCGTCTTGTGTAGGCATGCGTCAGGGTAGCGTTAGCTGGAAGCCAGCGGTGATCACTGGCTCGTTCAAAAAGTGTGATATTGAATTGATATTGAAAGGAGCCCGTATGACAGCTAATGATGGGTCGGGTCCTATGGCCTAGCAGTCTGAGTTGTGGTAAGCAATTTCCGAACTTTGGGGATGGAGGGAAACAGAGGAATTTAGTGGACCTGTGAGTCCCATAGTAGCCACTACGGCTGAGTGAGAAATGTATATTAAGCATTCCCGGAAGCGCCGATAACAAAAACAAAAGAAGGCCGAATTGCGGTTGTGTGAATTTCTAATACACGTGCGCTCGTCTCTGTCAAATAATGCATTACACGAATAGATGTAACTATCTTAGGTATTTATTTAAGATAGAAGCGAACGGAAGTATTTAGGTTGATTTTGTATGAGGAGTATAATACAGTGCGATGTTATCCGAGAGCGACTAATATGTTTTGTAACTAATTACCTTTATTGGCTTACCATGGCAGGCCTACAGGGCGATTAAGGGACCGCTCACTCATCATCGTTCGTAGGCGCTTCTTTGTCTCGGCTAACATTTCTCCATTCATTTTGAAGTCTGCGCTTCTTTATAATTTATTACCCTCAGGCTACATCGTCCATAGAACAGCGCTGCTAAGGCAGCACTCCGATGCGAAATTGGGGCACGACGTACGATTACAACGGAGAAGCTCTGAGCCGATCTGATGTAACGCAGATCGGTCTGCGCTAAAGAGCTCTTCTACCCGCGTACAACTAGCAGTAGATGATTCACAATCGTTCGTTGAAGACGACGACGGCGAAGATAATATGAATGTCCTGCGTCGAACTAATTCACTTGAGGCACCTTTTTCCTTTTCAATGTCCACTGTATTTCAAGGGGAAATGCGCAGCTAAGGCCCTGTCCCATATCGGCTGGCATCTTGTGACGTCTCGCAGTCGGTCCTTGAAAATCAGATATCGCTGGTATCGTCGTTACAAATATAGATCAGAAAGATGTTCACGGTCTACATATTCGAGAAAGCCATCCAAACTGGACACTTGAATGAGTGGTGTGGACTAGAACCTATATGTCTATATGCAGTATGTCTATATGCACTCTTTCATTGTAGAGTTTAAATCGTTATCTGGATTGTCCCCGCACTCGATGAAATCTCGTCGTCAAATGGCATTCGTGATGTCGGACAAAGAGTTCCCTTTCTTTTGCATCGTAGATCTGTATGAAACCCGCTCAGTCGCTCTCTAAGTCGTCGACTCTCTTATGGACATTTTCCAGAGGGGCCGACCTGATTCGACTGCTTGCTGTGAATACAAAAAAAAATTGCCTTCGTGACCACTGTACGCTGGCTAAATTACGTATCACGTCTGTAGCTACCACAGTGCCGGTTGATGCTTGAGTTATCATTGCCGAGTTGTCGTTGTATCTCGCCATTTCCTCTGGGATCTTGTAGCGGTCAGTCATGCCAAGTGCCACCGGTAGCTAAATCATTTAAGGTGAACCTTACCCCGCTTACATGCTGCAGACCCCAAAACATGCCTACAGCATTGTAGCAGCTAACCGGTTGGTTAGCGGCATTGATATATCTATACCACGCTGAGGCAACTCCTATTTGTCTTGGTTACACGTGCCACTCACCTATTCTTTCTGTCTGTCTTTTCTTTCTTTCGATGCGAGCGAGAGGGTGAGCCAGCCAGCGACCATGAGACCGAAACAAAGCAGGAAAGAGACGGCGAGAGATCGCACAATGATAACGGATGTTCTATGTATCCCTTCGTATTCGAAGGGGCAGAGGGTGCTGCTGAATCAGAGAAGACGGCAGAGGTAGGTATAGCAGCCACTGACTCCGTCACTGGCGGCAGGCGTTTACTGCATCGAACTAATTGAATTTTCAGGTTCACCTTCTACGTTTGCCCTTCGGGGCTAATTCGTTACTTTTTCACTTACGTAGTCAGGGCTGGCGGCCGTAGCTGGCAACGAGGCCAGCCGGTGTAACCGGACCCTATGGCAAAATGGTGCAAGTTGTCCTACCTCACGGACGAACGCACACACGGAGGCTCACACATACACACGGAGTGGGCGGTGGAACCGCAATTGAGCCAATTCGCCTATCCCCTCAAATGCTGACTTTGCACACCGCTGCAGCTGCCGACGCCGCTACCGCAATGCGATCCCTGTGCGAAGGTTGCCCCCCCGTTCGGCAGGTTCATCCACTGTTGGCCTACTGAGCGAGGCGGCTGAAAGTAAAGGTCGGTCGGTTGTCTGCTGGACGAGAACAAGGGACTTGACTACGTATCATCCACCGTGAACACTCTCACCGTGGACTGGCCACCCGTAGCGGTCAGTTAGTCAGTTGCTACCGAAGAGCAAGCGGTGCACAACGGGCAAAAAAACGCAACCGGCTCCTCTACCTTCCGCTAACCCCGACCGCGAGCCCCATTCGGCCTCCGCCGAGCAGTTTGCCAGGCGATCCCCCGCAGGACAAAGAGGGGAACGGCCGAGTGGCCAGCGTGCGAGAGCTAATTAGATCACTACAATGAGCCCATGCTGGAGAAGAACGCTGGCGACGACGACAAGTGGTAACAAGAACAGCAACAACAGTGCGTCATACGAGTACAAACGTCATACGGCCGCGCCCGGCCGGAAACGGGGCTGACGTTGCGGAGTGACCCGCGCAAGATGTGCTCACAATCACTACCGATGATTATTGCATTGCGACAACGTAATGGCAATGCATTACGACATTATTGTCAACGCGGTTGACCCGACGATTTGAATCGAATCAGCATTCGGTTTATCTGCTTTGCGGAAATTCTTAGAGAAACATGTGTCCGCAACGTTCGTTGGGTGACCGGAGTCCTGTGAGGTAGAGGGCACAAAGCTGAAAGTTGACTCAAGGATAATTTCTCGGGGGCGGCCACGTGAAAGGGCCGTGATGGAGATCGCAGTTGCGCGTTACGCTGACACGGAAAGACTGTTTAGAGGACTGTCAGAAAAAGATCGCTAAGTCGTCTCAAAAAGGCCCGATTATAACCAAATATCAAAGTTGCACGATGGTCATACGTGTCCCACTCGCATACTGACTGCTACTGTTTGGGAAGTTGCGCTGCACAAATCTCGTCCAATTGAGAGTTAATTTACATCTATATAAATAGTTATTCAGCCCCTTGCTATCCCTCTCTTTCTTTCTCCCTGTCTCTCATAGGTGTCTCAGCTAGCATACGTCACGGATAAGAGAATACGATGAAGACCGCTGAAATCATTTGTACGATCAAAATCATCCCTGCTAGATGCACGCGTAGTGCACCAAGCATGGTCGACGCGAGTAAACGACGTCATTAATATTGTGCATTCTTATACTATATATATCTATTATACTTGGGAATACGTCATATTGTGAAGCCCTCTCCGTTGATTTGCCTCGTCCCGACGGCAAAACGTCAACACTGCCTGGATACCTTGTATACGTACAACTTTAGCGCATGGGGTCGTCTCCACCGTGAAGACATCTCTAGATGCTGGCCCCTATTTCCCGGTTCTCGACACTGCTCTCTTCCGTTGGCTCTCTGCCGCGATGTATGGCATGAAACGATGGGGTTATCATTCGAGTTTTTCGCTGGGGTGGTTTTTCCTTTCATCCAGGAATAGCGCAAGGCCACGGGGGGTAATGGCTGCCAAGCGAGTTTCTAAGGACGACGTAGCTTTACATTGTAGCCCTGCGCCGAGCGAAGGTGTTTTGTTGATGTGGTGACTAACAACGAAAAGGTAAACCTCCTCAGTTTCTCTCTCTCTCTCTCTCTCTGTATCTATCGGTGTAACTATGTCCTCGTTTGGCGAAGACGTCCGCGGCAACGCGATAAGGCGGCTGTGCAATGCCTCTCAAGCAGCATCCGAATGGAGTGGGTGGAGTGCTTTACGCTACAGAGATACGTGTATGCACGTTGCCTGCGCAGATCATTACGAGTACGATACAATGTTCACAGCACCATGACTATAGTGGCGCTTGCCGAACTATAACACATCCGTGAACATCAAATTGCCGTGGACTGGTGGCGTCATTTGCGAGCAGTTCGTTTGCGGCTAAAGCGCAATGATCGTACATCGTAGTGTGTTCGTCGCCCATATTGCTGTATGCGCGCGCGTTTCAAACGAGGTTAAAGAAACGCTAGAGATTAATAGTGTAAAGGTCCTTTTTTGAGGCAACTCGTTTTCTGACCCAAGTATTCGTTTATGACCCTGTATATTAAAAAAAAGAATATTCATTAAAAGAGCGACTTATATAGCATCTGCGAAACGTCCACTCTCGGATATATACGTATGTGCCTGCAACGCGCGTCACCCTTGAAATTGTTGATCGCCATTCGATCGTTGTTACGGATCGCTTTGAAATATGGACAAGTTGACGCAAGATGTCACCACTCAACACGGAAACAAAACCATGCAAGCTATGGACATGCGGTGAGCCGTAGCCATGCCACTTCTACGGCATAGCGCTCTTTGTACTCGGGAGAAACGTCAAGGCTAACAGGAATAAAATGGACATATAATATATATTCCGCTTGACACGCGACAAACGGTTGAAAATGGCGTCAAAGTCCTGACGTGCAAGGGCGTTATGACAACAGGATAAGGCGTTCTGTAGAACAGAATCATGATGCACCTCAACAGATCTGTAACCTTCCACGCAAAATGAATCCGCGTAGTTACCGTGAACATGTGAAGGTTTCCACCATCTCAATGATCTACCCAATCGTCCCACGTTCGATTATTTTAATAGCCACCAAAAAATAGTCCCTGTCAAACACGAGTCACGAGTGCTGGGGCTACACTTTTGCGACGAGCGGTTTTGCGGCTATTATGGCCAGATGTGCTGCTGACAATGAGGTCGTTTCTATTGTATATTATAATGAGTGAATTCCTGCTACGTTTAGTAACGATGTATCGAAATTGGATTTTTGAAAAACGCGCATGTGCTTAAATGCTCAAATGCACATGGCGGCAAACTTTAAACGTTATTCTTCCAACATTCATACGTGATGATCCAAATGCTCATTTTTAGATTCAATCCATAGCTGGTCTACAGCTATTCAGTACGGCCTGTTCGAGTGACCTAAGGATGATGACGCATAGCATATAATTTGGCTTTGTATTTTGGCGAGCGCCCTTCGCCACTCTATTACTATAGTTAGATAGGGTACCGTGATATTGCAAGCAAAGCTGACCATCCACCCACCCACCCCCCCCGGCACGCCCGCAACGTGTCGAACTGCGTGTGAGTCACCTCCAAACGATCACGAAAAAGCTATCAGAGCATAACTCATCATGGACGATGCGATTCGATGATCGCGCAGCACAAAAAAAGACATGCCCCGTTATACGAGCAGATTCTCTCTATTCTTTCGCTGGTTGGCTGGTCCAGCAGAACCGCGGGCGCGCGCGCACGAGGTGTCTGGTATCCTGACCTGACTGGCTGGCGTGCCGACGGATAACTGGGCGAATATGAAGCAGCTGCACTGGCTGCATTGTTCACAATGCTGCAATAAGATCCTATCTGAGGCTAAGTGAAAATAGCCGCTGTGCGATCTGATACTGCTTCCGAAAGTGGAGATGATTTTCCACGCGTGTGCGACGAGATGATCCGGCACCGTGGTCACGGGAACGCTCGTCGGCAGGGCTTGGGGACGTGTTTGGGTTGCAGTAGAGAGATCGATCTGCACTGGAGGTAACCGACTTCGCCTTGCGTGAAGACCGATGAACAGCGATATCAAATTGCGAAGGCGACCGCTGAGTCAAGCTAATACAGTGTCTCTATCGAACTTGCCGTTCGGGGGCTGAACACGTCAGCGTTATACGCGACAGTTAAAGAGGAGAGGGAGAGAGAGGAACACTCATAGATGTCTATGTACTGCGTGCTGTTTGAACATAAGTCACGCTACTGGATCGTGCTTGTATTAGACACTATCTGGAATAATCCTGGAATTATTGGACAGATCGTCAAACGGACAAGAAGGTGGGTGGCGTGAAGCGATATCGCTCGCGATTGGGGCTATGCGATCTTTCCAGTGTGGTCGCGCTGGACGCACACACACTGCTGTGGTGTTTCGGTGACGAATGCAACCAAATATAGTCTACGATAGGTATCATTGAACGCCCGCTGTCCACATCGATACTTGATCGAAGTAGTCTGATAAAATGTATTAGAGGATGCATGACATTGAATAGTGGGAAGTGTGGAGTCCGGGCAACATTGGCGAATCTGCTTGCTTGCAGATACGGGACGTTTCGTTAATCAATGTCAGAGAGAGGACGCGCTGTCCGAGGCACCCGCGATATATAAACACAGTTCATCGGATCTTACGAAGAGGAGATTGCCGATTATAACCCTGAATTTGTCATTATGAAACCAACAAATAGTCTCGAGTGAAAAGTGTGCCTAACCGATACCTGCTATAGTGCTCATATACGCAATGAATGAGTTCCTCCGTTTCCATTGTGTACAGGTGACGGTTAACACAACCTAGATTATACGTGTGTTTGTAAATATCGTGGATTGCCTTGGCTCGAGCACCACGAGCGCGATCAATTACCGAACCTGTTCAATGAAGTGCCCGTATATCAATACGCACTAACTATACCTTCCAATGTTCTGTGTTCGAAGTCCATCGTGTTGGCGTCGAATGCGATCAGACTTTAGGGATGTTAATTTACGTAAGGTTCTTTTGAGTTCGGGTCCCATGTCAATATAAGAGAACTCCCTTCATCGTATTCGTCTGACTGCATCGCAATGACTGACTATGCGAGGATAATATCGAAATCCTATTTCAGGTTCACTGTTCGTCAAATGTGACAAAACAAACAATAGGTCTCACCCTAATACAGCTTTGCGCGTTATTATCAATCAATGTTCACTGGTAACGACTGAAAATAATATGGAAAACCTGTGATAAGTTAGATTAATTTGCTGTAACAGCAAAAATAGCATAGGCCTGCCGAGCTGACAATAATCAGGAACAGTGGCAACTGTGGATTTACGAGACGATTGATTCATTATATATAATATTTGCACGCACTTAATGGTTGTGCTACAGTACACATATGTATACTCTTTTACTCCATTTGACAGACGCGTACCAGATACCACAATACGTCCGTGTTTCTTGCGTGTTGCACAAGCGCAAACATTACGAATATCAGTTGTCATGCCAAATGCCTACATTATATATTCTAGATTTGTTTGTACAACTAGGTAAAATGCAATCATTTAAAATGCTATCGAGTAACTATACGAACCCCTAGAATGGACCTTGAACCAGGATTAACCCTCAGCGTTGTGGGCTTTCTTTTCCCTTCAAGGAAGTCCCCTCTCCGGAGCTGCACGAATCTTACGAATGGGCTCCAACCCTGCTGGCTTCGCTCTGCCTTAGGGTGGCGTAAACGATGAACTGGTAGTTGGGTTTTTCCCTCTTCAATCGCTATCGGGATATTGTATTTCCCCTGTGTTTCACCTCGGTCTGACTTCGCGGCTGACCGCGATGCCTCGCCTCCGCCGCCGCCGCAGCAGCAACCGCTACCACTTGGCCGGCTGAACCAATCCTGACTCCCGAAACTTTCGCGCAGCGTGCGCACACCCGAAGGCGGCCAATCCCGAGGCTGTCAATTCCCAGAATGTCAGCTCGTCGCTTCTGGGGTTAAGATTGGCAGGGTGCTTCTTGGGAAAGGTTGTGGTTAACAAAGTGGCCATTTATTGCTCAAGTACATCAGGGCTGGCAGCCCACTGCACTGGCTCAAACACAAAAAGCAAACCTCAACCAGGCAACTTCCGACTTTCTGTTACCTCGTCTGCTCGTCCAAACCGAGACAAGAACAACCCCCCTTCAGCCCATACACCACCCAGATGAACTGCCGAGATGTCTGCAGCGGTAAGTTGTAGAGAACTGGTAACTCCAATGGGGAATCAGCCCGCAAACGAGAACAACAGCCCAGCTTGGGCCTACACATGAAGCGTACAAGATTGAATTGTGTCCGGAACACGAGGTGCACGGTACGCTTTTGCCACGCCTTCAACGATTGACTTAGAGCCACCGTGGAGAATACATGGTAATAGTGAATTCGTAAACAAAATCGTCACAGCGAAGCAGTTTGTCGGATACGTAAGTTCAGTTGAGCCGTGACCGTACGTTTGCATTTTCGAGCAAAAATGTTTTTTCCCCCTATTTATAATTACGTGTTTAGAGTATGCATGTGTGTGTGCGTGTCTCGACGTGTGCAATATATGCCACACAAACATTAACTCTGCAGCGCAAAATCGTGAATAAAGGTTATTGTCTTATTGGTTCACTGACGAACCTGCAGTATTACGTAATGCGTAACTTTTGTATATGTCAGGTCTAGTAAATTTACTTCGCCTGTACAATCTTGCCATGGACGAAATCACCGATACCACGATAGTAAGCGATGTGATCCCCTATAGTGATATGTAGAACCAATACGACTGCCAATATAAGATTGACGTCAAAAATCTTCTATGTTATTTTCGAGGACTCAAATAAATCCTATTGCGTCTTCTGACGTCGAGTGGGAAAATATCGCAAGAATTATTTATACAATAATACCATTAGCTCAGTGGCCTTCGTGTAAACTCACCAGTGTCGGTTATTCGGAATATATTATAATTGACTTAGATGCATTAGAGGAAATGTATAGTTATTCCGTTTTCGACATATATATATATATCGAGTGCTTCCTTGCACAGTGCTCTAAGTCCATTGACTTTACACTAGACCTGGGTCTTTTTGAATGAGAGCACGTCGTAAACAGCAAATATCTAATATTTTCTAGTCACAAAAAGAAACATTTGTATTCCGCACTAATTTGCGGCACATACATGTGAGACGAACATCGTAACGTTGTACAGGTAGACACAGATGTGAGTATGCTATGGGTAATTTTTCATATTTACCATCGTTTGACTTGCTTGGGATGCAAGGCGTAAATATTATCAGTACTACAAGACCTACCCTGTGTCTTACATTGGTTGGTTCCTTCTCAGTTTAACATCACATGTATGTTTAACCACACAAGCAACATTTATCTTCAGCTTACATATGTACACTCCACGTAGCCTCTCTCTGTCTCCTTTATATGTGTGGCACTATCATATGAATGATCAACAGGGTCCCAATGCCAACGTGAGCAACAGGGTCCCAATGCCTCTATACTTGCCTTACTGAGATCTCATCCTCCGACAATGCATATAGTAGATATAGACTTCAGCGCGGATGGACGGTTTCGAGTAAAAACGCATCACAGACTCCTAATAAAGTGGCGCAGCGTCACCGAATCCTGCTGCAGCACAGCGACTTGCATAATCTTGTCCTGCGAAAGGCGGTGTATATGGCGGCAAGCGGCATCCATCTAGTTGCCGCAGGGTGACGTCTACGTTAATTAGGACAAAGAGGAATCGCGGGGGACGTCGCGGCGTGTTATATTTACAGCGTTTATTTTCGCTCACGTCGTCGGCTTGTACGGCCCTGATTGAGTGGGGCACCGCCGAATTCGACGGAGTTGACAAACAGACAAAAAAGTACGTTCACTATTATGCAAGCGTGCACATGGCTTGCGTAACGATGGAACCGCTGCGCCTACCGAGCGTCATCCGAGTGAGATCATAGAAAGATGCTTGGCCGGAAATCTTAGCTGAGCTTATGCTTGCTTACTATTAAGTGTCTAATCAAGAACATCCCGTGGCTAATGTAACGGGTAATATTATATAGTTTATATAGGTGAATATATTTGTGCGGAGACGGATTGTTCTGCATAGATGTGTACGGCATCGCAGTTACGGGCAGACCCGATTTATTGATTGTGCATTGTGATGGGCATAATCGTTTCGCCGATAGGGGCCGCTGTCTGGGCGGACACTTCGATTGGCATGGTCTCCCAACACGGACTCCGTTATCAGAAATATTCTGATGATGAGAAGATTGGTGAGAATTGTTTTTCAAGCACAAAGCAGATCGTGGTTAGAGATCTATTGAAAAAACATTTGCTAATAACATGTAAAACTTAGTTGATACTTGATCTGACCAGGAGATAGTCTACTTCTATCGTTCTACAGAAGCAGGTGTAGATTTCCCGGATTCTAGGTAAGAGCCAATTCATTCTCTTGTAGTAATTCCATATCTTAAACGAGTTCAATGGCCAACAGAGCTCCAAAGGTTCATCCAAACCGGTCATGTTAAACATATTCTCTCGACGAGCTTTACCAGCTATCGTCAGCAAACAAATCTTCGCATCCTATCTGTGTATTACGTGATTCTTTTTTTGGAGAGGGGGACATTTCCTCCATACGCACGGACACCACCAGAGACACTCCAATCTGCATAAAAGGTACCACGCCATACCAACGTGAGCAAGTTGCACAGGATATCGATAACGATGTCGATATTTTTAGAGATATTTCAACTTCAATGAAATGCTGCCACTGTGCTTCGTAGGAGGATTTTCTAGAAAATTGTTTCGACTACATACATATTATATCCTGTCCTTTGCCTCAACGATTAATATGAGAACATATATGCGTCCGCGTAAAATGGGTCTAAGTCCAACAGAAATACGATGCATATGGGTTTGCCCTTATGTGCAGATACACTTCATATAAATAGTGGCTGTAATATGAGCGCAATGTCGCGATAACCTGAAGAAGAATACCATTCATAAGTCAACCGACACCGAGGTTGCGTCTACTCTGTAGATCATTGTTTTCATAGAGATCACTGCCTCATTTATTCTACGAGCTTACCACCGTTCTGGCGTAGTCATATGAATTAGTCCGCTACATTCATATATCTCCGTACGATTATACAATATATTCGATTATTGGATAAAAATATGAATCATCACGTTATGTATATATATATATATATTTATTTATTTATATATATATTTATATATATGCATGGAATCTTTCGAGTTTCTCATAAAAAAAAACAGGTACGTTAGCTAATGTATTCAATATTTGTACCAGGTAACAGCGTCCCTGCAGTGCCGCGTGTCCTTACACGTACTATATTAATGGGTACGAGACCGACATATCCCGGAGGCATCTAATTAGTCAAATGGATAGATCAGATAATGACATTACGAGCACAGAGTACATAATAACAATAACGACAACGCGTGATGGATGGCAAACGCCGACGAGTTACGCATCTGCACAACGGTGGCAGTGGCCACGAGGCGTTTAGCTTTAGGACAAGTTTAACAGCGGAGCGACAGGACCTCATTGCAAGCACAGCTGTGATTACTAGGATTTTAACTTCAGTATTCCTCCCCGTAAACAGTAAGTGAGGCAGTAGTAAACGATTCAACTTACCTCTTCTATTATATATATATATATATATTGCGGGGACATTTAAACGTATACAGCCGTGGGCCGAAGCGTATAGGCAAGATCAATTCACTGAAAAGTAATTTTTCTGTTTTATATACAATGTATATTTTTCTTTATATACTATCAATTATGTCAAGTTAGAATCTCTTTCGGTTAGTCTTTTATAATATATATATATATATGCAAAATAATTCTCCACTGATAGGACCTTACGCTAAGGTGATCATTATTAAAGATTTTTTTCCCTATATTTTGCTCTATTTAGTGTTGGTTTTCCTCGAAACCGTAATATTTTGGGCACTCCTCCGCACATATATATATAATATATATATATATATGAGGTGTTTACCATATATAAAAAATATGTTTTACATTTTCTTACAATTAAATGCTAGTATTACCTCCATAGCAGGCTTTGTCATTCGCCTTAAGGAAATTGCCAAAGCTAAACGCACCAATCACCTGTTCCTATGGACGCTGGCCTTGCTTGCAAATGGAGATTACAACTGACTGCGATAACAATCAAAACAAGATGTTATTATGTGACGATTTATATTTTCCTGCAAATGAGCAAAACTTTCTCATTTAATAAGAATTGTATTATATCGCTTGCGGTGTTCGCCCTTCGATTGTGCAAGAACAATGATTACTCCCGAGTTGCTTAGCAGTACTCTCATCAGAGTTATAATAATGTTATGGCTCGCATACTGCGAAGTCCTGGCCTTAGTAGGCCAGGCCATCGTTAGCTTCGAACGCATAGCGACCCACCTTAGTAGATTGCTGCTTATATTATTATGTATGTGTATATACGGCTTATATGTCATGTATATACTTGTTGTTTTCTTGCCTCAAGTCTTCAAGATTTTATCGCCTATTTTTCAGGGCGACCCAAAAGTTAAATTTCCAGGCTGACTCACAGCCTTAAATATTGAACGTCTGCGGAACTGCTTTCGGTACTGCTTCATAAAACGTACCCCGTTTAAATGCAAATGTGCAATGACAGCGGAGCAAACACGTGACCTATGGTTTGATCAAGGAAGATGGCCATGCGTGTTGACTACATTGTCGCGCATATTTGAAGCCGCCGAAGAATTATCTTGACTTGGCGAAATTGCCTCAAAGCAAATGTGGGGCGCAGTCATGCCTTTAATTTAAGATGCTCATAGATTTATAGTTGGGTTTGTAGAGGCCTGGACACCTATTTGTGAGTGAACGTTGGCTCGAGCTGTACAACGAAACGTATAATATTATAATGTTTTATTGAAACGAAGTGTGCCCATACAAACGCACTGTGTATCCGTGATTGAGATTACTGAGACTTCTACTATGGAGTATGTTGTTGCTTGCTTTTTTCTGCTTGCTTTATCGGACATTAGTATCTCAAACAAAGTGTCTCGAATAGCTTTGAACTAGTCAAGGCGGCGCGTGTGACACAATCATAGGTTGGTCGCAGTTGATTGATACGTCCGTAATTTGAATAAAGCAATCGGGTTTTGGCTCATAGGGTTATCAAACTGATTGGAGCAGATGTGACTTCATGGAAGAAACTTGCTGAAAACATTGGACGATTTTTGACTTGACCACAAGTCTTAGGGTTTGGGTGGTGGGAAATAAAACCGATATAGGTACCCAACAAAGTCGAAAATGATTCGACCAATATTAATGCAGACAAACCAACCGTGCTTGCTTCTAATCCAAACTCCCTATACGCAGCCCCCTTGAATTGCGATAATTTGTTAAGAAACAAGGAGATTTTAATGAGCGCATGAGTACACCAGCTGCGGCGTTCACCAGGGAAGAGGTTGTGCTGTCTCGTGTAAAAGCTTATTCGTGAGCTCTGATTCAAGCTGTCATTTTGGCGATATGCCCATCTCTAGCTGGAATGATTACTTGTCGTCATAAATTTAAGAGATCTTATGCGATCAATCTGTTAGAAGAACGCTTATTTGGGTAATTAATAAGCCTAATCGTTAAATTAACTCACGATTGGTAGCACTCCTGGCAGTAAACGGTGGACATTGTCAATATTTGATATGCATTATTCGAATGGAAATGCTCGCGACGCTTGCCAACAGCGACAGCGGTTCTAACCGAAAAGAACTCTATGGTGGATCCTGTCATCTCACCTCTTCGCGGCGTCGGCCTTGTGCCAGTCGGACCACGTTGCCGCATGGTAATACGCTATATGTTCGCAGCACAGGCAGATATTACGTGTGGCGATGGCACAGTGTAAGTGATAATGCTCTTGCCCAGGTAAACTGCATTCTCCCTGTCCTATGCCGGCTGGCGTATATATCTAATATACCAGAGGAATCTAGCAGAAGAGCCGTGTGGGCCGGTTAATATGCGCGCACTAATAAATCGCGATTCGCGGTGCACACGACTAGGTGCACTGGAAAATCGCCGGTTGCCTCGTTCAATGTACCCTTTGATTTGTCAGCGCGGGGCTCCGACGGCTAAGTCTCTGGCTCTGGGAAGCCAGAGACTGCAGGTTCAAGCCCCGCTGTGTGATGAAATATAAGAAAGCTTAAGCATTGTAAAATTGTAGCTCCTTTAATAAACCAATAAACCTTCACCATATTTTGTTGTGGAATATTTTTGCTAAACTGCTAAACCAACGTATGCCAAAATTGGTGGAAGTCATTTAGTGTTCCTTAATATTCAGAATGATTTGGAAAATCAGTTAGTGTATCAAACATTCATCTGATGAAAGCCAACGACGATTACTGGTTGTTTCAGTGACTTTATATATATATGGCCAAATCCGCGCCAAATTACCTTTTCGAATACTTAAAAACCAGCTTTTCTTGCGAATCTACCAGAGAGGGAGGACGATCGTTCCGATTGCCGAAATAAATTTATGTTTGGCCTTTTTTTGGTATTCGAAACTGCGACGACAACGTTGATACAGAATACCTCGAGACTAAAAAAAATTTTGTCAACAGATATATCAATATAACTTATTATAGTTTGATGGCCAAAAAGCTGCATCCTATCGGTTAGTGCTAAATTTTGTGTATTCGTCTATTTTACTACAAAGCCTATTAGTATATTCTATTTGCAAACGAGTAACGCAAGTTCCGTTCTGGGTATCATGACCAGGTATCATGACCACTCAGGCTGCGAGGTACTCGTTCCCTTAGAAAAGAAAACACCGTTCTCTTAATTATGCCTACTCAAGACAATTCTAACATTTTATCGCAATTTTAATAAGGACCATTTATTTAATGACTAGTTATCATTTAAATCAAGCCACTGCGAAGACTCTAAATCAAGTCTGTCGAAGACTCTGTGGCGTGATACGGAAATCAACTTCTTTATATCAGACGTTCGTAATTCAAGCTATTCTCACCACATCCATCCGGCATTTCGTCATCACGAGACAGAGCGTTGGTTAGACAGCCCTTGGTTAGAACATACGCTAGTGCGGTCACGCCTAATTGTTACGTTAGAAGAAGATGTTGTATTGTAAACCAAGTACTTCTGGAAACGATGTCTGCTTTCTCCAGCTTAGCACACAAGCGATTCACGTCGATGGGGTGAGCGAGGCCGTCATAAAAAAGTATGGATGTAAAGTTCAAACCACGAGTTCGATGTCAGACGACGTGGCTTCCATTGATGAATATCAGAATGAAGGCATGAAAGGTTTTGGGTTCCGGGGAAGTTCATTATAAACGTATATGAAATTACAGTACTAGAGTAATACAGAAAGAAACAAATTACAAGTAACACACAACATAATTATAAATAATAAGACCTTGCTTTTAGTTTATAAACAATTCAAATATGACAAATTGAGTAAATGCGCAAAAAGTCTGCCATAAGAAAAAAGAAGCATCGAACATGTTACCGAGTGAAAAGAGCTATTAATGAAAAAAATTAAAAATGTTTATTGTGATTATGCAAAAATAGAGTTGACAAAAATGTGTGACATGTAAATCGAAGGGTTAGCCGTAGCAGTCGTCAGATAATAGATATATAATATAATATTGTCTACAGATAATAGATTTGTAATATTGTCTACAAGAGAATGGATCTATAATATAGTCTACAAGATAATATATCTATAATATGGTCTACAAGATAATAGATCTAGGTTCTTTTGGTTCTTATGTCTCCAACATTTGCCGCGCTCTTTTATCATGATTTTATTATGGGATCGTAAGCATTGCTGCAATCGTAGTTTCGTCAACAGACCAACATTTGTATGCATTAATATAATCGTATTCGTGCATTTCGTCGCATTTTGATAGAGTTATTCAAATTGTTTCCAGGTTACCACGTGTAGATTTAAAACGATGCGCGTTTTTCAATTCATCATAACTCTATGTTTGTTTCGTGTCTATGCTCTCGTGTACACCTAAATTAGAGTTGCAATACACCCAACGTGTTTTAATTAATTAGTTAGTCCAGTGCCGAGCAATTTCCCTTATTGAGCAAATGCGTAAATTACAAATATAGTTATTAGATAAAATATCACCATAATATACGTCATGCGAACAAATGATTATTATTAAGTTGCTACCTTGGGAGCCCGGCTAGTTGTCCCACTTCTGAGATGATTTATTTGTTCGCTAAAATCATCAGATCGCGTAATGGGAATTTAGAATTTCATGAAACGTTCGTGCTGCACCGTCAAATATATCATAAATCTTTGGTAATCCTTCAGCCATTGGATGGCAGAAATGAGAGCAGGCTCTGAGGGTCAAAAATATCTCTGTGCAAAAAAGGCGTTCATCCCAGACTGGTAGCTAACGAGTCGTCAATAGTCAAACCAAGTTACTTAAAAGCTAAACTACAGAATTTTTGCCAGCAGATGCACTCCAAGGGCGTTTCCTGAAATGCTGCTTTCCAAAGCGCGTCCGTTGTACCTATCTGCACTGAGGCGGCCTCCGTTTGCGAAGGCTACAATTACTGCAAACTGCCCGCTGGGTCCTGACACTCTAAAATGTCTCCACCGACCAGCAGTGCCCTTCCGCATGAGTTTCGATCCAGTCTACCCGCTTTTCAAGTTGTGCCAACCATTGCGGACCCAAGATAGCGGAATCCGCACGAAAAGATAGGGACAGGGAGAGGTTGCAGAGGATGGGTGCATTAACACCAATTGAATCAACTTCTGTCGATGTGCGCTTACGAAACACGGCACTATATAGTTGGGGGAGGGTGGGGATTGTAATAGAAGCAGGGTACTTACTCATAGCATTAGTCGTGAGCAAACAGAACGAAAGTACGAGGGAGAAATAAGAGAGATTGGGGTGTAGTCACAAATTGTGTTACGTGTGAGTCGCCCTATCCCAGCGGCCCCGGCGGGGGCAGGTCGAGAGTGTGTCTCTTCCTCTCGCGTGCTTTCTTTGGCTCTCTCTCTCTCTCTATGTAAAAGGAGAGTCATTGAACTTTCCGTACCGGCCCGACGCCGCGTTTCCGAACTCTGATCGAGGCGGACGCTTCCTGAAACGCTGAGGCACAGCGTCGTGTGTGGTATGAGAAACGAGCCTCGTTCGAACTTCTATTTGCCAACTTTGAACGGTGATCCATTTCCACACATCTCCCGTCCGGCCAGGCTCGTCACCTTGAGATGAGCTTGAGAAACTTAACGAGACCTTTGAGTCATCCCCAACGCCCTGACGGGGTTCTGCCACACGCTTGCAGTTATAAAGTCGGTGGATATTTTTGTTCTGCAAAGTGAACCTGCCTATAGAAGTGCACGTAGACAAGTATGACATTTGGTCCGCCCAAATTAGATTGTGCTTCGTAGAAGGTTAGCCTTTAAACGATACGAAAATCTCTTTTAAGGCATCTAATAAATACCACATGATAAGACTCAAGGACTCGAGCTCCACGAAGGCCTTGCGATTAGCTCATTCCTATAAAGTGGTTATTCGTTCACGACTGATTCATTCACCCTGTATCAAGTTGCAGTTCCTCAAGTCCGACTCTGTGCATGATATACCATGTTAGGTTGGAAAGAAAGTTGTTAAAGTTTTCCTTAAGTTACTTCCCGCCTCAATTAATCTCTGTTGTGTGGCCAGGTGCTATGCACTATTCGAACTCGCTCGCTTTGCTTTATGCCGAATTTTACCTTGCGTTTTAGCGATAAATAGGATGTGCCGGGTGGAATGGGACGCTAATTTTGACATCTCATAAAGCTCAAAACACACCTTTCAGGTGTTAAAGGAACCACAAAGATCTGCTATATTAAAGGAACAGTCAAAACGTAAAAAATCACCAAACCATCAGCTGTTCATTGTTTAATATATACGCATATTGGCATCAAGCAGTACAGCGACATATATGTAAATCGTGTATGGAGATAGTATCGTTAGCAAAAGCTCATGTCGAAAGCGGGTTGTGAATTTCGGGTCAAGGTCAAGGTCAAGGTTTTATTGGTTTATTAAAGGAGCTGCAATTTTACAATGCTTAAGCTCTCTTATATGTCACACAGCAGGTCTCGAACCCACGGCCTCCGGCTTCCAATAGCCAGAGACTTAGCTGTCCGAGCCACCGCGCTGACAGCTAAGACAGACGGGTGCGGAGATTTTCATCTCCAGGTTGCCCCTCACTGCGGCCAACCAGTCGCTGCCGATGTCGATCAAATCAAGGCTTTAATCGACTCCGACCGGTATTCAACGGCTAGAGAAATCGAAAACTCAGCATTGTTCCGATCAAGTGTTGCAAGACAACTGCGGAAACTTGGGATGGTAAACAAGCTTCCGCCAGGACAACACTACACCACACGTTTGTTTGACAACCCGGCAAAAATTATTGTGCATGGGTGGAATGTTTTGGTGCAACCGTATAGCCCGGACCTTACATCTTCCCCTAAGATTATTTGCTTGCCCGAAGATCCCAGGACCTCGATAAAAGAGGGGTAATGAAGTTCATGGAGAGACAGCGGCAGAAAGTCATTGAACAGCATACGACATATTTACTTCATTGGAATCGTTCTCTTAGTTAATACGTTGAAAAATTAGAGGCGTTTGAAATTAAAATCGATTTTCGCTACCAACATCAACCCAAAACTGTTTGGGTCGGCAAATACACATTGCACGTATATATATATATAGTATATGGGGTATTGAACTTATTCATACTGTGGTTCCAGTCGACGACAGAACTCGTTAGCAGGACAAAACAAATGATACATTGGTGTTTGTTAAGGCCCGCTCGTTGCTCGGGGTTGCACAGGGTTGAAATGTCTGGTTCTAGTAGGCAGTGCATTAGGATGCACTTGCGCCCCAAGGTTGCCCTAAGGTCTCAACGTTCTCAGCTTGTTCTCCATCGCACAACGAGGTAATGGCCCGTGAGGGGCGGAGCAAACTGTTCAAACGCACGCGCCTCATTTACTATTGTGGTCAGATGAAATACGACAGATATGAGCTAGCCTAAGAAACGAAAAGAATAGCGAATGGCGCAGGCACCGTATACGGCGGCCGTGCACGCACCCTCAGGGATCGTGCTGTCGTTGAGGCGGGCTTGCGATACGAGGGATGTATAATATGATATGATGTAAGCCCAATTTGTGTATGAGCGTGCCGGACAATCAAGCACACGACCGGGGCGCCTAAGACATCCTTATAGCAAAAGGCTCTCTCAATAGACAGTTACGCTTGGGTGCGCTGACAGCCCGGACGGCGCATGTGTTTAGACGATTTTTTTACGTTCTACGTTTGTTTCTAGAATTTTTTTTCTAATACATTGTGCATACAGTGTGTTGGCAGTTTTGAAAGTTTTGGCCTCGCGACCTGGATAGACTCGTAAGCAAGCTGAGAGCAGAGGAACCGCTACGATTTCTCCGGTAGGGGCAGCAAGGCTGAGGGGATTACTAACGTATCGAGTGGCTGGTGAGACTAGTGCTATAAAGGAGAAACGTCCCTTATTGTTTATCGGAAACGGCATGATCACAAACCTCGGGCAAGGTTTGGGAAAGGTTCGTGCTCGACTCAGCACATTGCGATGGTTTACTCCAACACTACTGGAACTGTATTGAGTTCGCTATTTATAGAGTTCTGCCGCAAGATCTTCCCGACGAATGCTTCAGCTTTGGAAGGCGAACCAGCGTTGCTTTTTTGCTTGTTCCGCTGTCACGTTTGCCATGGGGGGGAGGATGGGTAGGGGGTAACGCTTGACGTGACCAACTTTGGTTCAAGGTCACCTTGCCACCCGCTAGATCGGCGCCTGCGCTCGCTGTATGTTGGATATTCATGAACGAGTTTCGCAAAAGCTCCTCAGAGACAACTTAGCTAGGCTAGGATAGTTTCTAAAGTAAACAGTAATTTCTGTTAGGTCGCACGCTACTAAATGTATACCTCGGAATCTAGGGATTGAAAAGTCGCCTGTGTAGTCCCGACTTTAGTGCTCGCCGATTTCGAAACTTAAAATCAAGGTACAACATTTGTAAAAGTTACACAAATACATTTTACCCTACGTACATACTAGTATACGAGTTGAGAGCAAAGACACTGATCCGATTTCGCCCATATCGGCAGCAGGGATGATATATATATATATATATGTATGACAGGTCAAGAACATATTTACTAGTTGTCGGCATCAAAGCGAGGTTAGCGGAGTGCATACATGTCGGGAAGAGCGAGGGCGCTTTGAAATGATCTGCTTTTGATCCGGTAGTGGTAGATACGTCGTCTCCCCATTTGGACCTTCGTTTTCTCCTTGGCCAACAGCCCTCCGAATCTCTCACTGAACATAGCTTTGTACCTATCCGTATGGCTTTACCACACTTTGGTGGCAAAGGAAGGCAACAATCCTTGACCCGGATGTTGTTATTATTATTATTAAGCTATTATACCTAGTCATGGACGGAAATGACTGTCGAACGTTGGTTCCAAACTCTGACGATGTGCGGACGGACCACCGGCGAACACCCAAGGGAATTCGATGGTGTAGCGGCGGCTGTTGGTGTTGCTAAGCTGCTGTTGAGCGAGTCACTGAAACCTTGGTACGAGTAGTTCAGCAAGCGGAGGTGCTCATGTTCGACCAGTCGAAGTATGATTTGCCAGTCAGGACCTTGGAGATCGCAACATGTGTCAACAGCTGAACCTCATCAATGTCTGCTTAAATTCGCTTATATACATCGCCCAGAGTCAGCCCGAAGAACCTGGTTCGAATTCGTCCTCGATAGGGTGACTTTCGTTGGATGAGCTAAAGCCAGATCATTTCAGCGGGTCCCAAGAGGGGCACCACTGCTCGTGGAAAAGGCGACCGATAACGTAAGCACGTCCACCGGGAAAAGCGTGTGGAGAAATCCGCAAGTCCTGTTGAAACGCGTACCCTCACAAATTTGAAGCGTTTCTCGAAGACGTCAACGCATCGGGCCGATCGGATGCTTTCACGAAGCCACCTCAGAACGGGCGAGTGTTTCCCCGACGAAAATCGGTGCCGGTGCCTGCAGACGGCCACTTGGAAACGTTCCCCGACCGAGAGCATTCTGCCGCCAACTTTTCGGTGATGGCTTCTCAACGAGCACCTTTTTTTCTTTGGAAATCGCGAAAGCACTACGGCAACAACGACCTATATGTGACGAACAGGAGTTTCGTCGAACATTTAAGATATTTGTTATTGTTATTGTTATGATTACTCGTTAAGACGACATATTCTCAAATATTATTTTGAGTGAATATACAACATTATCCTCATTGCAAATTATATATGTATGTATCTAATAATTAGACACTGAAATCTCATCAAAATATTCATCAACATTTCAATAAAGTAAAGCTGGTAAGGGAGTGAGGTATGACAGTGGCGACATCTAGCGGATTGATGAGGAACTTCGAGTGGGTCCGATTTCCATCATCATCAATCGGTCTGATCACTCCCGAGTCAACCTTAGAGGCAAAAGGTCGTTTCAACCTTTCCCTGCGGGGTTCTTCATATCCTCTAAGTTGCCCTGTCTACACCTCCCAACATTTACCGATTAGACGGAGAATTATCTGTGTTCTTCTTGATGTAGATAGGAGTTTCGCGTAGCGATACGTAATATGGTGTCAGAAGTATTTGGAAGCCCGGTTCCAGTTTTGGTGGTCTTCCTGACAAAAAATTGCTTGTGAGGTGCTGGAGTCGGCCGTCACCACTCTACTCGCGCAAGTCATTACCGGTTTATACCTACAGTAGGCTAGCCCTACCTGGTCAACACCGGCCTGTCAACAGGACAAACAACGATTCAAGTGGTTCGGTACGTTCATATCACGATGTCAACAGATACAATGAACATTACGCCGGATTCCGGCAAAGATGCCCCTGAACTCGAAGCAATCCGCACCAAACGCAGAAGCTTAAGGGGACAGTTCCGTTTAAAGAGTAGTGAGCTGAAAAAATTTATGTCCCGTACCTTCCCCACAGCAGAGTCGTATAAATCGGTGCTCGCTAAACATAGCGAAATTCAACTATTAGTGGATCAGGTATTGGTCCTAGACAAACAAATCGACGAGATGGTGTTGGGTCAGAGACCGAGAACCATTCCCCAAGAACGAGCCAAGCAATTATCATTTTCAGAAGAAGCGGCTCAGTTGAGAATCGTGGTGGACCAGTTCGAGGCGCAAGCACGCGGGAACGAGCAGGCCACCCGAAGCTCATTATCCAGCCAAGCCCAACCGACGGGCCTCGGTCAGCAAACGCCAACCCAGGTTCAAACAATCCTGGCATCACAGCAAGATCAACTGCAAAGTATGCAAAAGATGATGCAGGATTTTATGGTTTCGGTGCAGAAACAGATCGCATCGATTGGGCAGCAGCCAACAGCCCAAACGGCAGAGCCCATGACGATGCAGCAGCAGACACAATCGGCTCCCCATCAATCGTTCACGCCTCCACAACAGCTCACGGTTGAACAACAGCTTCAGCAAGCGCTTGAAACACAAAGAGCTCAGGCAGAGCAAATCAGACTTTTGCAGCAGCAACAACAAATGGCAGCAACTAACCGCCAACAGCAACAGCCAGCCGTCAGGCCCCGTACGAAGGCCCAAGCATCGGGAGGCATATCGCCTTCATCCCCTCTTCGTGCAAATGATGATCTTTCCGGACAGCCGCTCTCCACCTGTACCAGGGCGTGCTCAACAAATTTCGACTCACTTCCGAAATTTTCCGGCGACATCAAAAAATTTCGCGGATGGTGGCAACTCTTCGAGGTCGCAGTTCACGGTCGAGCTGACTTGGCCGACATCGAAAAGTTCTGGCGCCTCAAGAAGTCTCTTGCGGGACCGGCAGCCGCAACGATCGTTCATCTTGACTTTGTGGCGGAGCAATATGAGATCGCTGTGCAACTTCTTCTGGAAGAATACGACAACGCCGGTGCAGCAGAGCGGGCACACATGCAAGTCATTGCAAAGCTGTGCTCGGAAAGGGATCTCGACCACCCTCAAAAAATAAGTAGTTTTGTTAGCTCATTAGATCAGAATGTGAAAGCATTGGAAGCAAGGGGTGTAGAATGCTCAGCTCTATCATTTGCAATAACCCCGATGGTCCTAAAATGTGTCTCGGATCAATTTAAGTTAAATTTTGCTACTTGGAGACAGACGACTGAGGATCCTGAACGGACTCAATTAGAATTAATTATAGAGTATTTGTATTTACGTAAAACTTGGAATAGTGAGTTAGAAATGCAAAGTACCAAGAGACATAATTCGCATCCACCCATGACAAATAAGCAATCGTTTCCCATAACATCTAATAGCATTAACAGTAGGAAATTCAGACCGCAACATCACAGCACTTTGAATAATAATAATAATAATAATAGGAATAACTTTGCTTTCGGTACTGTGACAAAATCTAAAGAGCAGGTCTGTATATTCTGTGACGGCTCTCACGAGAGCAAAAAATGTAATTTAAGTATGTCGTTAGCGGACCGAAGACAATTGTTAGCAGAAAAAAAAGTGTGTTTTCAGATGCTTACAATTTAACCATACAGCAGATAAGTGTAGAAACTCACGAATTAATTGTAGCGAGTGTAGAGGCAAACATTATTTAGTGATGTGCCCGAGACTAGATTGCAGATCAGGAACTAATCGTACCTCTATTCCCCCGGCTCACTCATCGAATACGGCCACACACACAAATTCATACAATGCATCTATAGACACACATGGTCCGAGTGAATCGGTCGACGCACAACTGTTGATGACGGGATACGTATGGATCTTTGCCAACAACCGGCGCTCGTTATGCCGCCTTCTGTTGGATCCAGGCTCGCAGAGGTCTTTCGTGAGTGACCGTCTGTTGAAGTCCTTGGGTGTCAAACCCAACGGCTCTCAAGCGTTGGTCACTTACACCATAGGCGGCCAGATCTCAAAACTACAGGAGTGCGGCATATACGATCTGGAGTTGGGTAGCCGTTTTGCTCCTTATGAACGCATACCTATCAGCGGCTTGGGACTACCGGAGATCACGAAGGGAGTGCTTCCCACAGTTTCCTTTACACATGATCTCGTCCCAGTCGCTGACCATCTCGTTAAGCATGCTTCCGAGGCGGTAGACATTCTTCTGGGAACAGATGTGTTACCTCGTATAATTTCTGATACGGTACGAGTGTTCGGAGATTTAGTTGCCACTTATACGAAGTTCGGATGGTTCTTCTACGGATCAACCAAAACGCCTATGCCAACCTCCGCTCATTCAATTTTGTGTGTGCTAAATGTCACCATGATGTCTGATCAGAGCAACCCGGTCTCAGACGTTAAAAATTTCGCTGCTACAGATGAGCTTTCCGATTCTAACACAGACGGTTCATCCCCAATTCTGAATCTGTCATCGAATATCGACGATCCACTTGCAGACCTAAAATTGTTGTGGGATGTCGAACATCTTGGCATTGAAGAGCCTAATACAGAAGCTGTTTCACAGCTGGAGTCCGACCTTAAACAATTTTTTAGGGATACGATTCAGCAGGAGAGCGATGGCAGATATATTGTCTCATTGCCATTCAAAACAGACATTTCTAGTCTGGGAGATAATTTCAATATCGCGCACGCTCGTTTGCGCTGGTTACTAAAATCCGCTAAAAAAGACACGAAGCTTTTGGCCGCGATTGATAACGAGATTGCTAAGGCTATTAAAGCAGGCTATGTCGAACCGGCATCTCCACGGCGAACTGGTGTACCAGCTCACTACCTGCCGCTTCTGGCAGTCTCGAAAGTTGCAAGTGCAACAGAGGAGTTAAAGGTTCGCATCGTAAAGGACGCTGGCGCTCGTGAAAAAAACGTAGCTGCCTTAAACGACATTCTTCATCAAGGTCCTAGTTTATTGCCAAACATTATAAAGGTCCTTATTCATTTTAGGAGGTATCCAATAATAGTGACGACTGATATTGTCAAAGCTTTCCATCAATTTAAGATTAACCCGGAACATCGCACCTTTTTGAGATTTTTATGGCCACTAGATATCTCGAAATATCCTAATGCACCGATTCAAGAATTTTGGGCAACTGTTCTTGATTTCGGTCTCATTTGTAGTCCTTGGCTGCACTGCCAGGGTTTGAAATTTCATTTAGAGAAACAACAGGAGCTTTATCCACGGGAAAAAAATTTTCTTTCCGAGTTATCCGACCATTTCTATATGGACGATGTGGTTTTCGGCGCGTTGTCGGATAACGATGCCTTGTTAAAATATGAATTCATAAAAAAGGTTTTCGATGCGGGACGTTTTCCGTTAAATAAATGGGCCACAAATTCTAAACTGGTCAGCGATTACATCAAGGCTAATTCTTCACCTGATACTACAGTTCTTTATGGTGATGATGATCACAAATTTCTAGGTATAACGTGGTGCCAACCTACCGATTATATATCCGTTTCACTCGAGAATGCGATCCGGTCTTTTGGTCAGAGCAATATTCCATCAAAACGCACTCTACTCCAGTCTTTGGCGAAGATTTTTGATCCTCTTGGCATACTATCACCAATCACGATAAAGGCTAAAATGCTATTGCAGTCATTGTGGAAGCACAGACTCGGTTGGGACGATGTTCTCACTGGTGACTATTTAGATGAATTCAACTCCATTGCGCGCGCTTTGGCAACCCACGTGGACACAAAGATATCGCGCTCTCTAAATGTCAACAATAATAATCTGAGGAATGAACTCCATATATTTTGCGATGCCTGCTTTGGCGCATATGGATGCATTATTTATCTACGACATGTAGCGGGCGATTCAGCAGTTGTCAATTTTGTGTTTGCAAAAGGCAGAGTAGCTCCGTTGAAACAACATTGGACGATCCCACGTCTTGAGCTACTGGGTGCAGTAATTGCAGCTCGCGCAGCAGCCAAAATCAAGAATTATATAGGCGAACAATTCATTCACGAAATTAAATTTTGGTGTGACAATTCTGCGGTTCTGGGCTGGATTCGCGATACTCCAGAGAAGTGGAAAGCCTTTGTTGCAAACCGTATTAATGAGATTCACTCTCTCTCCGACAAGAATCAGTGGAACTATGTTCGCTCGAAGGACAATCCGGCTGATCTTCTATCCAGAGGAATTGTTCTTGACTCAGATGATCTTAAAAGATTTTGGTTTTCAGGACCAGACTGGTTAAGTTCAGCAGGTCATCCAGATGTTACGCATCAGCTGAACATACCGGATGCAAATGCATCTGTCGAAGCCGTTGAATGTGAACGTAGACTGCATTTCATGTGCACAGCTACTCAATGTTCCTCCACAGCTTTACCGCAATTAGCGGACGGAGATCGATTTTCAAGTTGGTCGAAGACTGTGCGGGTGGTAGCATTCGTGATGCGTTTCATTGATAGAATTAAAAAATCGCCTGTAAGGAAAACTGATAATTTTATAGGAGCTGATGAATTTGATCGCGCAGCTAAAATTTTGCTGAAAGATGTCCAGTCCAGAGCTTTCCCTTTGGAGCTCAATTCATTATGTTCGAACGTTCCTAAGTCTAGCCCGATCTATCAATATCAGCCATTTGTAGATAATGATGGTCTGATTAGGTGTCGTTCGCGATTGGAAAGGTCGAATGAATTCTCGTATAACGAAATCTATCCTATCATCCTGCCAGGGGATAGTTCGCTTGTAAAATTGCTAATCCAGTGGATACATGCAGTAAAGTGTCTGCATTCCGGTGGTTTGAATGCGCTTTTACACCAGCTTCGTTCGAGTTTTCTGGTGACGCACGCTAGGCGAGTGGCACGTTCGGTGTTATCTAAATGCATACCTTGCACAAGATTTCACGCTAAACCGGCTTGTGAAGTAACGCCGCCGTTACCGGCCTTCAGAATAGACAGATCTCCACCATTTTTCTTCACTGGTGTTGACTTTGCTGGACCCATTTTCTCTCGTGACGACAGTGGACAAAAACGCAAAAGTTATATCGCACTTTTTTGCTGTGCCACAGTGCGAGCTGTTCATATTGAATTAGTGCCAGATTTGACGACATATGAATTCCTGTTAGCTCTTCGTCGCTTTCTCAACCGTAGACCTATGGTATCTAAATTTTTTTCTGACAACGCGCTCACGTTTAAGAGAGCCGCTACAGAAATAAAACTAATCTACAACCATATTAGAAGTCAGCAAACTCAGACCCTTCTAGCAGAGAAAGGTATTTCATGGGAATTCATTACAGAGAGAGCTCCCCAACATGGAGCGTGGTGGGAACGACTTGTCCAAGTCATTAAACGCCCGCTACGGAAAATCTTAGGCACGAATTGTCTTCCTTTTAGAGAGCTTGCTACTATTTTGACAGATATCGAGTCAATGGCCAATATGCGACCAATCACGACAGTAGCTGCTGACGATTCAGACTTTCGAGCCCTCTGTCCGGCAGATCTACTCTATGGTTACAGAGCTACCACAGTTCTTCCAGGAACTTCGAAAATTCCTTTTTCATTTCCCGACAACTCAGCAATCATGGTCTCTAAACGTTGGCGTTTTCAACAATCTCTCCTGGAATCATATTGGAAGCGTTTCAAGAAGGAATATCTAGAATATCTTCGCTCCGCTCACATACGTAACCCAACTGCCATTAGACCTTTACAGGCTGGCGACATCTGCATCCTTCACGATCCAGCCCCCTCGAGGGCTTACTGGCCTCTTGTTCGTGTCGTGTCGACACTTGGCGGGGAGAGAACAGATCTTAGGCAAAGATCTTGTATCATACAGTTACCCTCAGGTCAACGTCTGAAAAGACCAATTCATTTACTCTACAAGCTAGAACTATAAGCACGTTCAGATATTTACAGACAGCACAAAACGATTTCGACTATTTTCGTTTTTCATTTAACAACTTACCTACATTACATCATACATAGGCCTGGTGAGAAACCGTTATTTAATCTACCTTAGAAAAATAATATATTTAAATTTATTCCCCCTTTCCTTATCTGCGATCCTCTATTATGAAACAAGAAATGCGTTCCCGCATTTGCGGGGAGTGTGACGAACAGGAGTTTCGTCGAACATTTAAGATATTTGTTATTGTTATTGTTATGATTACTCGTTAAGACGACATATTCTCAAATATTATTTTGAGTGAATATACAACATTATCCTCATTGCAAATTATATATGTATGTATCTAATAATTAGACACTGAAATCTCATCAAAATATTCATCAACATTTCAATAAAGTAAAGCTGGTAAGGGAGTGAGGTATGACAGTGGCGACATCTAGCGGATTGATGAGGAACTTCGAGTGGGTCCGATTTCCATCATCATCAATCGGTCTGATCACTCCCGAGTCAACCTTAGAGGCAAAAGGTCGTTTCAACCTTTCCCTGCGGGGTTCTTCATATCCTCTAAGTTGCCCTGTCTACACCTCCCAACATTTACCGATTAGACGGAGAATTATCTGTGTTCTTCTTGATGTAGATAGGAGTTTCGCGTAGCGATACGTAATATGCTTTCACGAAGCCACCTCAGAACGGGCGAGTGTTTCCCCGACGAAAATCGGTGCCGGTGCCTGCAGACGGCCACTTGGAAACGTTCCCCGACCGAGAGCATTCTGCCGCCAACTTTTCGGTGATGGCTTCTCAACGAGCACCTTTTTTTTCTTTGGAAATCGCGAAAGCACTACGGCAACAACGACCTATATTCATCTGCAATGGGACGTGTCTACCTGTGTCCAGAATGATAAAATATTGATAAAGGCTAACCTTCAACAGTGGTTTGTGTTGTTCTGTGTTGTGCGGTCCCTGAGAAGCATCAGAATTAATCAAAGCAACGTTATGACGGGCGTCACAGGCCGAAGCCCGCGGATCAATCTAGTCATCCACTTGCGTTGTCGCTGCTTAGCGTGAATTATCTAATTGAAAATGTACTCTGAAGCAAACGGTTGCGTCAGTCTATTTATTCAGCTATGCTATCAACATGGGCCATCGTATCGTTATCTGTAGTAACAATAGCAACCCCCGTCTGCGTGCATTTCCCCCATTATCCAATAAGCAAGTATAATGTATAATATTACATTACATGTTCTGCCTCTCATAAGCACGTTTATGCCTGCCATTTTATATAAAACAATCAATATAGTCGCTGCTGTAGCAGCAGTTCGCCATAATGTAATGAACAAGCAACACAGTCTAGCCAGTGTAGTTTGCTCGTAATTAGTTAGTCGTCGACGAACTCCTTTGGCGTCGCCTCACAGCGGAGGCAAGGGGCCTCTTCGCTACTTGACAAAGTTAATTACCTTTCTTGCTGGCCAAATTCTGCCCTTCGCTCACCGGCCATGTCTGCTTACTGCTGCTGCTATCCCCGCAGTTACACATATGTAGAACAGCATATGTTTTGGCACGGGCCTAAAACTCGCTAAACGTCCTCTCGTAGACAACTCGTCTATTCTCAAGACACTCTCAGCAAGGCTATAATGCCAAGTGCACATTTTCTCTGATCACACACACACATATATATATATATATATATATATATATTGTATGATTATCGCTTATTGTGCAGAATAACAAGAACCTTCGAAGGGGGAAACTCCCTGACGTGGTGCTGACACTGCCTGACTCTACTGTGAGGTGCGATCTGACCTGATGATGTGAGGCAGTGAAGTTTTGTTACATCTCTCATTTGTATTTTGCTATTCACATGTGCAAAGTAAACGCCGGGGCCAAACTAGCATGCATGACACTTATGAGTGAATCAAAAACGAATCTTAACTAAATATCCTACTATGTCGTCTTACATGTCTCAACGGCGCGAAGCCAGAACGGCCGCTGCACAGTGGGTGTGCGTAGATTTTTCCCGGATTTTTCTTCGTCACATGGATGTCTTATCCCGTACTCTGAAACGCGCGAAATCTGATGTTCATGAGTTGCCGACGATCCCGAGAAAGTGCTCTGAAGGTTTCTGGTGATTCGCATACGCGGCTTCGGGTTAGCAGGGATGCACTATAGTGAGAAGGGCATGAATAGTGAAAATCACCTACATCTAAGAAATATGAGAGAAACTGTTCAAATATTCCCTGTGTTGTTTTAGCATCTAGCACCGATAGAAATTCTCGAGTTAGAACTAGACTCGTCCCTAATCTATCTACTAGTATCATATAGAGATGCCGTGCGCAGATATGCTTGACAGCTGATACCGGAACTTAATATTATTCTAGTCAACGAGGAGAAAACGAGTACATCTGGAGGTCGGCTGAGCACTCCCCACATCAGGCATGGTTGATAAATGATGCATATCGGACAAATGCTGTTCCAGTCGCGGTTTGACATTTATTTATCCTGTATGCGCATAGATTATAAGCATCCTCCTCTGAGATCTGTACACACGCGAGTTGTAGACTTATTGAATCTGTTGTCGCACCGAGAAGAGCGATGTGCTATATGGTCGCGACGCTGAGAGAAAGTGTCTATGCACCGCGCCTACAATGGCCCTCTCGGGAGACGCGCACGTAACACGTATCATGCAGCTCCGACGCGATGGGTGTCCGCAGCTTGCATATATATATATATATATAGAGCCAAGTCACAGGTTTCCTGACACAGTCTTGGACGAGAGAACGACTGAAGGACATTGTATCAGGACGGAACAGCAACGATACTGAATTTGGAGAGGCATCCTACAAGAGTTTTGATGTAGTGGTCTCACTGGGGTCGTTAGACCACCTGTGTCAATAGTCTCAGAGGAACGGACCACCTGAAGAGGATTTTTTGAAGAAGGCATGATATGCCGTTGCGTTCTCGTCCGAAAACGTCCGGATCGTCCCAGAATGACATGATGCCACCGACACAACCTGCCTGGCATATTCGCATATACGCGAGACTTCCGCAAAACGGATACGCTAGATCGAGTGATCACCTGCTATTTAAATGCGACGAAAAAATGTGCCATAAGTACATATATATATATATAGATATATCATGGATAATGTGTGTACCGTAATTTTTATATATAATGTGCTATAGTTACAAACGGGCGTTAATTAATATTAAGTTTAAGTTGCTAGATTCTCTATATTTCTCTTCCGTTACTGCAGTTGAAACAATTGCACTTTCTGACGTTTCCGCACGTATTTCAATTTATGTTGGCATTATTGCACGGGAAGTCAACACTTCAGGCTCTTTGCTGAAAAAAAAAACACCATCAAGACTCCGCTGAAGCTGACGAATATTATATTACAAATAAGTAGCACATCACATCGTAGAGACAATTATAATTTTAGCGTAGGCTAGACGGTGGCTTAAGCGATGCTGTCTCGTGTTGGGCTATTAAATCCAGGTGAACGAACGGCCTAGGACCTAACAACCTATCAAGCCATACAGTACTCAGGTCGACGAAACCCGGAGGATCTCCCCTCGACGCCGCCTTCTTTGCCGGTGATCTGAGTGACGCTAATTCGCGTGAGGTTTATCTTAGATAGCGCAAGGTAAACTCTAGCGTTAGGCCGTAGAGATGTTGCTCAGCTGTACCTGTTGCAATGTAAATAGTTCGCCTACTACACTGCTGTACAAATCAAGGTGTCGCAGTGACCATAGTACACTGTAATTATAATGCCTTTCTGCAGTTTTGTTGTTCCTCCATTTGAAGCGACCCTCTACCCCGCTTGTCTCTGAACTACACATAAGCGTGCATACATCCACAACGATGCGTAACTCTGCGCAACACACACAACTCAATCGTTGTACACACAGCGTAGGATTTCACCCACGACAAGGTTCACTACTACAACATTGAATTGGATGTTACGGAGACAAAAACGCCTTAGCAAAAAGTCGAGCTGAATAGCATAGGTACAACGTAGATGGGCTTGAACTAATGAGTTCATATTTTCGGGCTGACTCCCTGCCAACGGTTCACGTTCACGGTATTGCTTTAAACAGCTGAATGCCATTAGGCTGTTTGGTTCGTATCGAGTCTAATGATCGAGTCGACTGTTGAAGACTGACTTAGACAATGCTTCCGCAATGCACCTTCGAAGCGAGTGAGTTACGCTAGCTTAGCCAATGAACAAATAATGTCGAAAAACTCGACAAAGACGAATAACTTCTGTCTCACTTTGTCCGCAACGCAATGCATGGGACGGTGGGAGTCCGCTATTCGATCGAAGGCAAATGAGTCGCAGATTCGCAGATGAAGATGCGATCGAACAGAAACGCTCATGCTTGAGACAAACAATCGCAAATCGCAATTTTTAGTTTTATATAATAGATAGATAGATATTATATATTATAGGCAGATAGAAAACACTAGTTTTACTATCGAATGAGCGTACTACATATACCATGCAACGAAACACAGCGGTTGCCGAAGATGATGGGGGAACAAGTGTAGGTCCCTATATTCTGACGCGAATATCAGTCAATATTTTGTATGTATATATATACCGAGTACGTTAAAAATGTGTACATACATGTTATATTGTCGTGACGGTGTCAAATTCAGAAGGGCGGAGCGGGGCGAAACGCTCCAATCTGCCAGTACAACTGTGTAATTAATTGCTCAGCAAATTACACAGGAGGAAAAAGAGTTGAAGGGGATTACGCATCGATCGTCGTAAGTTACTGTCGATGGTGGTAACTTTCGGTAGAAGTTGATCAGACACAAGTAAAGGTTGAACTTTCGCGGGTGACAGTTTTTCAGATCTTCTCCTATCAGAAGAGGTCTCTCGGGATTTGCCATCCACATGATATTACCACGGGAAAATCCACACCTCCCTGTGGTGTCCACGGCAGGATTTGAAACTGCGACCTGCGTCAATATCCCACTGCCGAAACATGGAAGGGAGTTAGCTGACAACGTGAACGTCGCGTTTCCCCGGAAAATCCACGGAGGTGACTTGCGATCGCGATTTTGCTGTTTGATTAAGTTACTGAAAGTACAGCAACTGTCCCGCCTCGCTCATGCCATATACGGTGGTTATAACGTTTGGTAGCGTGACCTCACTCGGCCTTGGTAAGGCTTGACATTCGACCCGGCGCAGGGGAACCGTGTGGACTTCCTTGTACAACATCGGACGCGATGATTTCTTATTACCCTCGAATATACGGACAACACAAGATATTTTCCCAACCAAACCTCTACGAGCCACTGTCTAGAGGTCCACTATCACAGACTAACAAACTTGTTAAAGGTCGCCTAAAAGCGAAAGGCTATCTCCGGCGATTCCTATCTGCCAAAGGAAGCAATTACAGACCTGAGCCCTCTCCTCAACTGTCACTTGACCTGTGGCTGTTCTTCCCGGAAGCGGATTCTGCTGCAACTTGCGGAATGGGAACTCATTTGTCAATTTCTTTTTTTCCGGCCAACGTTTCCGACCGGCTTTCCACGAGTAACAGCTTTGCTGCCAAAGTCAGATCGTATCGCTGAAAGGTGCCACCGTTCCAGATGTAGTTTCCTCTCTGGCTCTCAAACATTGTCGCCATTTCATACATCAGGCACGAGTGCCTGAACTGCCAACGTATGTGGGCGAGACGAGGTGGGGTCGGTGGTCATACGTTGAGTCGCACTCCTTATGAGTGATAGTGCAATTCCTTCGTAAAGCAGGTCGTTCTACACGACAATAGTAAACGATATCTGTGCCATAGAGTAGCAAAGTATTCTTCTCTTCTCTACGGTATTGATTTTTCGGCATTGTATTACACGATTACTGCCAGCGATACGAGTCGCCGCAGCAGTGTCGGCAACTTTTTAATGATGAGGCCTGCACTATTTTATTCGAGGTCCCCTTGCATAAGTGCACGATCGAAGCAAACTTTGTCGCTGATAGCCGTACTTCTCATATATATATATATATATATTAAAAGTAGAATGAGAAACTAAGTTACCACTATTTTTACCGATTTTTCCACGTCTTTCCATGCGTTAAGTTAATCGTATTTTCGAAGCGTGTTATTTTGTCGCGATTTCTCCCTATTTACATTTGGATACCTGAGCAGAGGTAGAATTTCGGTTGATCTAGAATTCTCACTGTTGCCCATATTCTGTTTGCAACAGTTCAGAGCGTCATGCCTGAGTTACCAAATTTGAACGAATCTCGATGTCAACGAGTGCAATTTATTGCATACGAACTAATTGTTGACCACACATCACGGCATCAGCTGTTCAATTTCGAGTTGGAGACGCAACTTTGTACAAAGAGCTGACGGAGTCCTTACGTCCACGTTCGTGTATGGTGTCTACCGATTTCAGTTTCACAGTTTCTATAGGCGTATAATTCTATAAATAAAATGAATAAACAGGCAAGGCCTTCCGGCACAGAGCGCATTGCCATCAAGCGCGTCCACCCTGACCATCGAAAGTGGCCTGTTTCCTAGATTTCACGACCACGTATTTAAGCTCCCAGGAGGGGCGGCCTTAGCTACACACATCCATTGAACCAGCTGGCCGGTTATCTGGACGTCCGTGGCGAGTTGTACGTCGTGAAAGAGGCTGTAAAATATTTACAGCAGTCGAAAGTGTTCCCATGCCACATGGGGTGGGATGTTACGGGACAGCTGGTGTGGCGCGGCCACCTGCGATCGTATAGCATTGACCTCGTCATTTCGGCTTCCGCCCTGAAGGAGCCAGAAGTCACGGACAACTTTCGAAACGCGACTTGCCTAGGCGCAGCCAGCTCGTCTTAGCTTCGGTCCAGAAACAAGCTCCGGAGGGCAACCTCAGAGTCAGACGAATCAAACACCGGTGTCTCGATTGTAAAAGCCACCCCCTCCCACGCCCCATTGGGCCGGCCGTGTCGGCCGACTATTCCCTAATCGGTTTGGAAATGCACAACGTGTTATAACAAGCAATATGCATACGAGGCACTCGCGTGTTAGTTGAAACATATTCTGGTTGCTTAGCTATGTAATACTGTACCCGATCCGAGTCAGATCGCTAATCGGAGACTGTTCTTGGTCATTAAGTAGACACTGAGAAACGCTTCGCTAGTAAACTACGATGTCGTTCGCGTATCAACCTTTCAAGCAGACGTATTTATACTTTGGCGTTCTACGGTCGTCTCTATCGCTGCCAGTAAATATGACTTAGAAACTCGTTTTACTACGACGGTTGAACTATAAACTACGAAAAGCATGGTCCACCGTCACTTCAGCTGATAGTTAGCTGCTCATTTCTTTATACCGCGAGCATCAGAAGAGTCGCACATCGTGGCACACACTATGCGGGTGGCCTGACCAACCTGATGAACATACACTACCCCACGTTGGATTAGTCGCAGTGGATACAGCGGCATTCGTGGTCAGCGAGGAGTCGTGTCTACTTTGTTTGCTTGATTGAAAACGTTGTTTTATCACAACGCGTCAATAGGTGAGCTTAACGGATATATATATATATATATATATATATATATATATATGAAATCCTAAACAATTTCGCATAGGCGGGTAGTATAAACATATATTTTAGATGGCTCTATTTCTGGAGGTCGTGGACGCCGAACTGACACGGGCCATGCAGGATAGGATCTGAGAGTTCGTTTCCTACATGTGGCTGACCATGGGACAAGTGGGACAGAGGGAGCACACTAGCCGAAATGATCCTCCGGGAGAAGGATAGGCTAGAAGGGACGTGGATAGCAGAGCTGGTCCGAAGGGAAAATGCCCGGAATCCACCCGCTGCGGCTGGGCGGGAGGGTTCGCCCCAGAGGAGGAACTGAGGGATAGGTCATGGTTGCAATCAACTGCCAGTCCCTGTAAGGCACTGACTGAAGTAATACTTTTGACAGTCCCGGTCAGTGTCCCAGATCAGAATCGGTTCAGGTCTTGTCAGTAAGAGTCTGACACTACCAGGTAAATATCTTAGTTTGAGGCCTGGTAACCATGCAGGATTTACCTTTAACCTCTAATAAAAATAGATGGCTCTTTTTCTTGGACAGGATCTTTCCGATGTCGATATATCCTTTATTATTTCAATGCTCAAAAGAATAGATACTTACTAGCACCATTATAACTGAGCTGAGAATCAATCAGTCGAATAGGTGCATTGTCAACTGACAATATATATACATATATATATATATATTTATTCAGAACATAAATAACTCCGATTTGCTACGGATCACGTTCGCTTGTGCTACGCTAGCGAAACCCTAACGTTGAGTATGGCGCAGATGTCCTGCCGACATTACTGCCTAACAGATATGATCATACAGGAGCATTGGACAGAAGCGTTGTCTGTTTCGAAATGCACACTTACACAGTGCATTGTCGCCAATCGTCTGCTGGCAATCCCATTGTCGCCGATGTATAATAGCCATTATACTCTTCTGACCCCCGCCCACCATACGAGTCGCTTGTGCCGACCCGTGTACGTGTGCGAGGGGATTCCCTCCTCTTTGTTGGTATATATATATATATATATATATATATATAATGCAACAATCGAATCAGGCAAACGGCGAATCAGGGGAATCAGTTCTTCTCCTAAAACAGCGTACGGAAGCAGAGGGACAAGCAAGCAACCAAGAAGCGGACGGATGGAGGAACCAACGAACGAATCCTGGAAGAAAGTTGCTAACGAGTCAAGGTCACGTGCGAGCGACAAAGAAAGAGACGACAACGAACGAGGCAGAGCTCAATCTTTCCAGCTCGATCTATCATTGGTTAGCTATAGCGGCTCATGTGTGAATGTCCTTTTCTTCATCGACGCCCCAAGCGCCATCTAGACCTCCACGTTCGCGGCGTCTGTGTCGCTGCTTATGGCGCCGCTGTGGTGGTAACTATGGTTCGCGGCGTTAGCGACGGACGAAAGTGGAGACACGGGCGTCTTCTATTAACGGGCATCAATCTGGTGATTGCCACCACGGTTGTGATACCCATTAGCTGCGTGTGTGCGCACTAGATATAATTTGTATTCGTGCTGTAGTAAGTATATTATTGTGTATATTGTTGTGTATACTATTGTCTAGCCATCATCACCTGTTGATGGCCGGTGGCGATTTTTGCAGCGGAACCATAAATGATATTGTTTTGAATTGATTGGTACAGGAAAGTATAGCTTGCTGACTTTGTGAGCTGTATCGTTTAACTAAACGTGTTGGATTGGATCTTATCTGATAACTCAGCTAAGCTGTTATGATTATTATTGTTTATTATTATAATATTATGCTGTGTACTTGCTACCGCTGGCGTCACCACTGGGTGATGTGACATAGGGAACTATTATATATCATCATTCGCGTTCATCCTTGCACGAGCAGAGGGCGACTCCGCTAAAACCCCAGTCGGCTTTCGGGGTCGCAGCGGGAGAACGCTCCTCAATCTCAGCTTCGGCATCTCCACAGGACGCAACGCCGGATGCAGCACGCAACCGAAACTGGCAGCCTCGCTTCGACCTTGTCGATCTTCACTGTTCGGCCGGTCCGCGGCCGCCCTCCAGCAGATAGATGACGTCGATTAGATAGACGGTTATTGTGTTGTGTTCCCACTGAGCTGACCCACTAGAGCGGCTGGCATCGCGCACATCCGCCTTAATGCCTCTGTCCCGTCCCGATCCAAACGTCTATACTCTCACTGACTTCTGCCTTCGCTTGTAATAATATATACTCAGGATCAGGCGCTGGCCAGGACTCTCTGCGGTCGGGATTTTCTCCTGCGCCCCTCTATCGCCTGGCGACCCCATCCCCCGCGCGCTGCGCTCTCAGCGGACAAGCAATTCAAGCAAGTCGAGGGTCGTAGCCGTCGCACAGCCGGACAGCTTGGCCCGGGACAGTGCAGCCCCGAAGGGCGGTTGGCGAGCCGCCAGTGGCCGCCGCATTGGTCGTGGGTCCGTTCGTCGTGAGACATAGCTGGCCGTATGGCTTGCCAACGCCATGGATGCGCGGTCGGTCCATGTTTGGCAATCACAGTTCACGCTTAGCCCGAACGACCCCCAGTGGTCCGTTACAGATCTCGCTCTGGCATTCTTCTCCATTTTCTCCATAGTTGGGCTGACGCCAGTTTTTGTTCGGACCGCAATCGTTGTTGTTCGTGGCCGACGCGACCCTCCGCGACAGGAAGTCGGCCTCGTATGTCCGTGCCAATCTGTGCGGTTTGGGCCTGCTTGCTTGGCTGGTTGATTGGTTGGTTCCCATGCCTCCTCGGTGCCTGCCTCCGAGTCCGCTGACACGCGTGCACATGTCGTCTACGGGAGGAACCGGCCCGTTCTTTTGTGTGTTGATACTCGGCCAGCAAAGACGATATCGGATTCTCTGCTTTGATCAGTGGAATCAGCTGCATGGGCCAGGCTGATATCTCTCTCTCTCGCGCTCTCTCTCGTTCGCTACGAGCTGACATATAATATATCGGACAGCGATTGCGAAATTGTGCGCCCCAACATAAAAATGATTTTTAGCCCTCCCCCTTCAATGTTCAGCGATAAGAAGGCGGGCGCTGCTGAAATCAAATCAATGTGGGTATCGATAAAACGGCATGCAAATGAATGCGAACAATATACACAAATGAGATATTGTTATACATAGACGCGAATTCAAAAACAGCTGATCGGTTTGTATGTCCCTCCGTTCAGTAAAAACAAATGCAGGCCAGGCGAATGCTGTTGAATGCTTGCATAACGTGGAACAGTTTGCCACCACTATGAGAAACAATGTCGCATCATATGTGCGAGATTTCCTCATTCGTCAGTACCACAAAAATATAACTCGAGGGCTCGAATTCAAATCAGTGCATTCAACGGACATAACATAACATTTGCGGTTTATTTCCGGAACAGCAATTTTACAATGCTTAAGTTGTCGATTAAAAAATAGGGTAAAAGTAAGAGTGTATTATCACCAAATTGTTCAAGCAATTACGATTTCACAATTATAATCGATTATTCTGTCGACAGATATATACATTCACATATTCAAATTATTTACAACTCACAATATTCAGGTTATTTAATTCACACAATTATATGGCATTATAACTGCAATATTTTCTTTATCTTCTTGGCAAATCTTCAATTATACTCGAGTGCGGTAACTTTATTTTTCGAAATATGTTTACAATGAGAAAAATGTCACAGTACCATCCCTTTCGAAATATCGGCCCGCACCATAACTTTCTAGATTTCCAATTAAGCCTTTTCTTTAAGGTCATCTTCCGTCATCTAATTGCTAGGATGCGGGCCCAGCAGCAGATGCTTATACCGCCACTGTCCCCAATATCGTTCCCTAGACAAGGATATTTCTACAGAGTAACTATACTCGTAGGTAATAGCGACAGTGGGCAATTTTACGAAATGAGATGTTGTTCTCGTGGGCATTCATTGAACGCTGGCTTCAACAATACAAGCATAACTGTCACGTCAGTCTTTCTCGCTATTTCCAGTCGCGATAGCCAATAAGAGTTGATGACTAACGAATGACAGTTAACGTCTTAACGTGGCCTCGCGTAGGATATTCCGCGAAGTTCAACGTTCAAGCTGAAGCGTTTTCGCCTAGGGGATCCGTTTCACATTAGCCAACGCATTAGGAATTGTAGCCATTGGCCAATACGGCATGTATTGTATGTTGGGGGCAATGTCTCCTTTACGACAAGGCAATCGAAGCAGTGTCGCAATATCGGAGCCATCGATATTGCCGACTTGTAGTCGAATCGTTCGTGTACCAATTTACAATACCAGTTTAAGTAAATAACTTCTCACATTAACTTATGTGCCGGTGAACATTCCGAATGTTGTCTGGCCGAATGGTAAACACTCGGAACCGACCAATTACATCACGATCATAGAACGGCTGTCCGGATTGTCGAAAGCCCAGGTCGCCTGCCCGGATCGATGGCGTACCTCTTCGTAATAGGTTTCGACCCACTGTTCCGCCCCGAGCGACAAGTGCCTCGGGGCTATTTGTGTTCTCTGTCGGAGCTCAGTGCTGGACGACGACGACGACGATGCCCAAGCTCCCTACAACACATGCACACGATGACACACACGTACACCGTACGCCTCATGACGTTGCCACCAACAAGTTCTAAGTGATGGCATGGATCGACTGGCTTCGCTTGACGAGGACGCGTCCCACCGGATGTACACCACCAACAGACACCAGCACTGTCCTCTGTCCAAAACGAGCTGTTGTGGAGTCGGTCGATCGTCTCACCCGTGTTGTGTACGGCGACTCGAACGTCGAGAACAAGATTTGCAATCAGTTCCTATCTCAGACGTCAATAGTTGCTGTCCATACACCGTGCTGCAGAGTGACGCGCCAAAAGCGACCTGTAGCCGCGCATCGTGTCGCCGACAACAACGCCCACAGCAGGAAAATAGGTCGAAGGATGTTTGTAATCTTTTTGCTGGCTGTTCAGCACTGCTGAAATTGCGGTTTATTTCATACAAGGGAAACGCTAGATTTGTTGGTAGGATGGTATCAAGGTCGGACGTGGACAATTACTAAGCGAACTACGTACAACAACGGAAATATTTCCACATGATTGGATCGGTGAATCCATTGTGTGTGATGTGTCTTCTCTAGCACACAATACATATATATTTATGTATATATATATATATATATATAGACAGTGGTGTGCATAAACTAAACGCACCCCTATATTTAAACAACTCGTTACAAAGAATACACATTTGAGGCATTTATTCTATATCAGATTAATGTACGTGTCAAATAACATCCATACCATAAAGAACAGCGAATATGACGTCGCATGCAGCCTGCTACAATAAAAAGTGTCATTTTTCGTTTGTGCAAAATGATAACGCACCTCTGTTATCGAGTGTTCTCGCTGAATTATTTCTCGTTTTCTTTTGCTAATCAGTACCGTGTGGCCCCGCCCTTTCCAATTATAATGTCGAAGACTCTGTTTGGCATAATATCGACGAGATTTAGCAGGTTCTGGTGGCTGACACCTCGCCAAGCCTCCAACAACGCCTCTTTTAGTGCCTCCACTTGTATACTGTCGATTCGACTCATATACTCTTCGGACAAGAATACTCCAGAGGTTCTTCATCGGGTTGGAATCAGGAAAACATGCTGGCCGCTCTAGGGTTTCGTTGATGAAATCTGCTCCTAAACGGTAGTAGGTTGCTGATCAACATCTGCTGATAGTCCTCGCTATTCATTCAAGATGAGATGATAGCGAGTGGGAGTCTGCCAAGGGAGGTGAAAGCTCCCCAAACCATGACGGTGCCGCGACCAAAGTTGCGCTTTGAGAAGTGCCGCGACTCTTTACGTACATCATGCCAATAACCGTTAAATACATCTGGCCTGTCCAAATTGAACCTTTTCTCGTTACTGAAGATGATCTTAAACAACACAGTACCTTTTAGATAGATGTGCACCCACAAGATACTCTTAAAAAACATTGCCCCAATACTCACCAATTTCCAGTCTCTGGCCATATTGTTGCGGGCGAAGTTTAGTCGGGCAGTCATGTGGTGTCGTTGAAGACGCGATCTTGTTTTCATTTGCGCCCGTATGATATGTTTATAACGCTTAATTGTCCTTAAAACTGTTGATCTATGAACCTGAAGGTTTAACTTCTGCCTGATTGCTTCACAACTTATGGTCGAATTCGAGGCCAATCGACAGATGTGCATAGCAGTTCGCTGGCTAATCTTTCGTGAACGTCCTTTAAACTTATTAGTACCATACGTCGACGGACTGCGTAAATAACTTTGCACTACGCGACGACTTCTGCCAATTTCTCTGGCACTTGCAGCATCGATCTTTCCTGCTTTCTCTGGATCAGTAGTCCCATGACTACAGTGCAGTTTGAATGTTCAACACAAAATTGGTTAATTCAGCGAGAACACTCGATAATTGAGGGTGCGTTGTCATTTTGCACAACCGAAATATGACACATTTTATTGCAGCAGGCTGCATGCGACGTCATATGCACTGTTCTTTGTGGTGTGTATGTTATTCGACACGTACATTAATCGGATACAGAATAAATCCCTCAAATGTGTATTATTTGTAACGATTTGTTGAAATATCGTTGGTGCGTTAAGTTTGTGCACACCACTGTACATATTATTATAAATAATTTAGTTCATTCACAATCTGTACGGCTCAAAATATAAAGCTGATATGTTAAATTCGTACCCTGGATTGAAGCGTTACAATAAACGTCGGGTTCCGATTATAAGACCACTACGATTGGCGCCTTCTTCAGGATCGTAGCTTTCGATAAATAACTCGACCAGATATAGTACGTTTCTAAAATCTAGCTCACGTTCCTACCACGCTCAGATAGATACGCTCATCATGCGTAAAAATGATAGGCCTTCACCCCCAACAGCCAGGGTAAAAAGAGAGGGTAAGATCATCTCAGTGTTCAGCAGATGGAAGCCCTCACCCCTAGTGTTATAAGTTAGGGTGCGCCTCGCGAACTATCGCGCTATCAATCAGAAGCCTCGTTGTTCTTGGCTACCTACGCAGGCAGCTAGCGCAGACGTAAGGAAGACTCAATTCTGCGCATAGATTTACTAAATCGGCTTTTTCTCCCAAGTGGTTGAAATTGGACATCTAACACGGATTTACTTGTTGATGTTGGGCAGTTTCCGTTACGGTTTATGTCGAAGAGATTCTCAACGGACGGCCTTTGCGGATAATTTCATTGGCGGTAAAAAATTACCAAAAATTATATATATATATATTTATATCTTCCACCTCAGTGGCCAACAGGAAGACTCGATGTCAATTCCAAAGCCTAATGTCGCTCAAGCGTTCAACTGCACCAACGGTATCCATCGTTGAGCTGTGTAATGACTTCCTTCTAGCAGTGCTATCAAGTTCACCTGTCACGACATGTCATCCTGTGTAAGAATCGCTGCCTTATCTCCACAATGGGTTGTGTGTTCAACTTCTTTACGTAACTCTGCTGGCTGCAGCAGAGTTGTATGAACAATTTTGAACTGCACATTCTCCAAACGTTCGACGAAACGTTAGAAAGCTCAGAGATGGTGAAGAAATCTGATGCGATTACTATAATATCCCGCTGGGGAAACTATCCGAGTAACCAGAGACCTAAATATGAAAGGGTTCATGTGCATGAACCAGCGACGCCACTTCGAAATTATGATTTCGGTTGGGCTGAGTGCACCCTGACAAGCATCAGAATTCATAAAAAAAAAGGCAACAGCACAATAGACATCTCAGGGCAAGGCCCGCAGGCCACTCCGGTACCTTAATAGATCTCGGTGTCCGAATATGTACAAGTAAGCGGGTTCGGCTTCCGGATAAGTTAATTGTAAATGCCGTTAAGTGAAATTACAGTAGCTAATTAATAATACGGAGAGAAAATAAAAAAATAATACATTCGATAACATGAACATGACATAATGCTTGTTTGGTACTATTTGAGGCGCTCATTTGATCCCATCAAGTGCCACTTTGAGTGATCATGTACTCATTGCGCTGACCCACGTCTTAATCCGCCGTGGGGATTCGCACACGGGGGAACGTTACCTGACACGTTAGCGAACACGTAGACGGACCCATAGGCTCGGCAGTTATGTAGGCAACGGATTGTCTGTGCCGAAATTCTAAGTTTCCAATTGTCGATACCAAATTACTATATGAATTCGTTCGTCGAAGCTTTGCCTCACCTCCGGACTACTCAACGTCACTTGTGAACGTGGATGACGATCGATAACGGCAAACTACCACGGCTCGATCCGCACCGCAACTGGTTAACGAGCCGAAGTCCAAAGCTCTGAAGATTCCGACGGGTTAATCCAACGCGGTGTCGCCACACGGCGCTTTGGGACGATTAAAAATGCGAGGCGACTTCAGCAGAAATAGTGTAAAGATCGCAGTGTCGAAACGCAGCTTTTGGAGACGATGAGGAGGGCGACGTCCAGTGAGCGATGGATGGTCATGGACCCATTGCGCCCTGTGCGTCTTCGATACGGATCACCTCAAAGTGACCAACGTTTGTGTTCACTGAATATTGCCCCCCCCCCCCCGCGTGGTTCCACAAGGCTACATAACATTTTCCAGACATTTTCACTCAGTTATGAGCGGCCTTTAGAGACAGCTGCTGATCAAAGTTGAAAAACATTATGTCGGAGGCCTATGCCATGTTAATGTTCGCACACCCGCTCTCTCTCTCCCTCTCTCTCTCTATCTCTCGTTCACTGACGCATCTGGCGATATTCCACCACTTCTTCGCCAGCTATGCTCGGAACTCTCGGGTTTGACGTTACTGTCTTCCCAGTAGGCCGTATGTGGCACATTTCGCCGTTGTTCGTTACTGTCGAGAATGCTTCACGCCGCTTATAGAAAATCCCATAGCGCCTGTCCTGTGGGTCTGCTCGACGCGTTGCGCCCAGACGGAATTGCCCTGAGAACGGTAATTCCAGTCGTTCCTTCCCGGAGACCAAGCACTCACAAATGTCTATCATAATGATGCAGTTGAAGGTTGTGGCCCTGGACCAGTTCACGGCCCAGCCACACAATGACGAGCGCGTCATCAGTACCTCAGCCAGCTGAAACCATGCTTAGCCTGACGAGTGAGGGCGGCACTAACATATGGGGGGCGGGGGCAGATCGTGAACAAAGATTTACTTAACGCCGCTCATTCTCGTCTGTCCTCCCTGTCGAGATTCGCGATCGGCAGAGGAAGCCACCAGGCGTAATGCGGCCCTGCGGTCGCACTGAGGAACTGCTAGATACGCAATCGATGAATGGTGCATGTGTGTGCGTGTCTATCGGTGAACACGCCATTTGGGTCAGGAGTTATCACATCTCGGTAGGGGCACACGTGCTACTCGCTAATAAAGCAACCAAGAGCACCAAGTGTGTTATCTGGCAGCAATTTTTAGCCAAGCGCTGTGACGCTATCCGTGACAGAGTAGTCCTACAGACGCCTGCTGAAGGTGTCCTCGATTTTGCAAAAGTCTAGTCTGTTTTTGCGGCAGGCACAAGAGAATAATCATTTTTCCTAAATATTATTCTGATAGATTAATTAGCCACGAGTGCTCTACTCATTTCGCCCTCCACCGTTAGAGATTGAAACCTAGATAGGCCGAAGCTAAGGCATTCTTTGCTACAGAAATTCTACAAAAATTACGAAAGTCGGCACGTCTCTCGGGAGCATCCGAGGCGCACATCGTAGTTAGCGTTTTGGTGTCGTGTTTACGGGACGCATTCAAGAAACGATTCCATTTGTTCACTGTCAAACACCAGCCTTGCCAGCTTTCTCAGACGCACCTACATCCATAGTTTGGTCTGGGCGAGTGCCGAGCATCATTAATTATCAATAAACGAATGCATGCCCAGTAGTTGGGCTTACTATTAGTAGTTGGACTTATTATTAGCCTACTGTATCTGATACCGCGTCTTGGAGGAAGCTGTATTCTCATTATAACGTGTAAGCGTGAGTCATAATGCCAGACTAGACGCATACTGGTCTATCGAAGCTAGTCGAGTACAAACTAATATTATACTATTACTACTAAAACCGCCATGTGGCCCAGTAATCTCACTCGTTATGATTAATTGCGCCCATCCGAAGCAGGTGAATACCATAGGCAACAATAGCTGCAGGCAACGCTACTGCCCTGTATATTGCCATGCCCCACTTGGCTTTAATAATGCAGGTGAATTTGTGCTGTATGTATTTGTGCCTACTCTCACCATCCAAGAGTACAACGAGTACTTGATTATCCCGCGAAAACGGGTTTGTGTTGAAGTTTTGCGCCCGTTCATGCGACCGTTAGTTGAGGCGCACCTCACACTTATTTCGGCCATTAGATTCCTCGAACAACAATTGCTTTCCTTCAAAATGCCTCTATTTGTTTCGCTCCTCATTCCAAACATAGTAACCTGGTCACACCTTACGCACGCCTATTGTCCTACAACATCGACATGGTCCGCAGCTGCGGCCTCCACGCGGATAGCGACCACATCAAGCTGTAAAATCTTCATAGATGTTCTTGGCTCGAAACGTTTCCCACGATACCGTGGGAAATTTTAAGTCGTAAGTATATTCATTTGCACATTGCTGATGCTTTGAAAGTGTCTTATGCGAACTAACTACGTAGATTCTGTCCGGATCATAACGAGAGTAGATTTATGCGATATCGACGGCCTTCGTGTTTTGTGCGATCTACTCGAGCAAGCTGCTCTGGCTCAGATAAATAAAAAATAACATGACGTCACACAATGCTGAAAAAAACGTCTTGACAACTGAATTGTCTAAGCAGTACATTGGCATGATGGCATTGCTCTCCACGTGTCGCTATCGTGCATCCGAAAATCATCCCTCTGCCGAGCAATTTGCCCTATTTTGATTGGGTGCCGCCCGGCGCCAAGGACTCTGAGGACGAGAAGCCTTGCGGCGTCAGGATGACTGATACCATTACTCGATGCCGCTCATGTGATAGACGATAAAAATCCTCTCAATTTCGCATATATTCAGTGCGGCTAGGTAGCCTTTAGAAATATTGCAATGTTGTCCAAGATGTATTCATATAACATACATGAGACCCAGACGAGACTTTCGGAACTAAACATTGCAATTGCCGGTGCTGCTGCGGTGTGCTGCTATAGGAGCTAGAAGTCTCAACCACACACTAACATACCATACACATGAATTGTGAATACCATACACATGTGAATTAAATAACCTGAATATTGTGAATTGTAAATAATTTGAGTAAATGTTTATATCTGTTGACGGAATAATCGATTATAATTGTGAAATCGTAATTGCTTGAACAATTTGGTGATAATACACTCTTACTTTTACCCTATTTTTTAATCGACAACTTAAGCATTGTAAAATTGCAGTTCCGGAAATAAACCGCAAATGTTATGTTATGTTATGAACAGTATTCGATACACTGAACGCGTTTATAGGGAGGTAAAACACGTCACCAGACTAATCATAGTGTACACTGTCCGTTCCGCGGATGGTCGTCTAGCGGATTCGATCACCACCGTTGCACGGTTGCATTTAAAGGCGTCCATTCAATGAAGCAATGCCGAAAGCAGTTGTACCGTCAACGTTAAAGTGCTGACTGAGAGTCAGTCCGGGAAATTAAGATGGTCGTCTAGGGGTGAGCGTCTTGAATTGCTAGACAGGAGGGACATCTAACTTGGGGTCAAATCCTGCCGGATGCTCAGGAGAATCTTGAAGTTCTTGACTATCTATTTTTTTTGATCTGTTAATAGACGTTATCTGCAACGAAATTTTTATACGAAATACTGTTAATAAAGGTACTAACGTCAACTAAAAATTGGAAAAGGAACTGGTAAACTATTTATCTCCCACCGTCGGGTTCAAGCCCACTGTCCCCACCCAGTCGAATTCGAGGGGTACAGTCGCAGTGGAATGGTATCGCTAGCTTGTTGTAGAGGCCCAAGTGTCTAGGCCGTAGCTTCTTGGACCTCTCATACGGTCTAGCTTTGGAGGAGAGGGACGTCTTCTCTTGCTATTAGATAATGAGTTAGTGATAGAGAAGAAGGGTGATGACATGACCCAGATCTTCGTCTAAACAATGTGTAACATTTCACTTTGCCCAAAGGTATGATCAGAAGCTGTTTATCGATAGATTCCATCACATCACAAACATTAATCATCGAAATGGTAACCAGATGGACGAGTTCCATCGTCACCGGTGCTACAACTAATATGATTTGTTTATGATAGACTGTCGATATATCACATTGCTACAATCGAACCGAACGCGCTGGCAGTAGTTGGGCTGATGAAATAGTGGCCTATGTGTGCATGTACATACAGGGGGAAGCTTGCGATTAGGTATAAATTAAGTTAGCAGTTAGTGAAAAAGTGTGTTTATAGTGCTTTTCAACTGCCTGCCTCAGTTGAAAAGCCCGTTTTTTTTTCTTACCTGCGAACACTTATTCAATGAGCTTCGAAGACGTCAGAATGTACAATGCATCAGCCGTGCTGAAATATTAAAATAGTGCAATATGGTGAATCAAAATGGAATGATAAAAAGCACATTATAGTTGTTAATTATTCAAATGTGTGTCCTAACTCGATTACGATCGGCTGCCAGCACCGTCAGATTGTATAATAAGCTAGAGAAAGCCTTTTTTTTTGTAGAAAACATTTTCCGTGTTCTCATCAAGAGTTGAACCCACACCAGAAAATAGACTACGATACTAACGCAAGATACTATGCCCACTGGGCCATTCTCCATCGGTACAGCGTCACCTGCTACATTCCCCTTATAGATGCCAAATAGGGCCTCTTAATGTCGTTTGCACACGCACCCATGTCTAATGCAGGAATGAAAACATCGACGGGGTCGTCTTATAACGAGATACCTAAAGACGGAGTTGGTTTGTTGTTCGAGACCATTACCAACTTTTAATCTTTTGGAGCAATGCCCCGCTCATATGACTAAACGAGGAAACGCTTGGGCTCCCTCGAAAAGGTTCGGCTTCAAGGCCAGAGCCGATTGGAACCGACCGTCCACCGTTTTGATACAATATTAAGCTACAATGATATATCCTACGAGGAAAATCACCGGGCGGGCATTCTATCGGAACGGGGCGCACAGCTTGCTATAATATTATACAATGAACTCCACATGGTTGGTCCCCACATTGGGGTGCGTTCCGGGCGAACAGCGCATCGAGAACTATCATTATCAAGAAAAAGTACACACTACTCAAGAGGCATTCAAACAGAGGTAATAATAGTTAGAGGTCGACATCAGGCTCGATTGGCTACACGTGTGCCTCTTACTCCGGACTTCAGATCGAAATTCAGGTTTACGTGAGCTAAATAATAATAATAATAACAACAACAACATTTAAGGCAGTATCCATACATATAACGAAGTGATATCCCCGCACATTTTACTTCAGTATGGAAAAATGGATCTGTGACAGGCTAGCCACGATTGGACCTGCCATTCTGAGAAGCGGTTCGAATTATCGAGGCTCGAACATTTGTGTCTCTTGCAGTTCAATATTTTTTCAGAATAACTCTTTGGCAATGATTGTCGAACGTAAGGTAAGGTAAGGCTTTATTGATTTGATTGACGTGTGCCCCGTTTCACGACGTGCATCAGGCTAGCATTGAAGCAGCTCAGTTACTGAGCAATGTCATGCCCTTATGCGATTATCGAATTAATTGTCGCGAAATTATGAAGCAGGTATAGACATTTACATTTTTGTTTAACTAGTAAATGCGGGCTGTCATATATTTGATGGTATAGTCATCCTTATGGATGGAACTCCATTTGCGGGAAGTTCAGCGGGATTGTGTTGAGCCAAAGCCGGTGATTTAGCACTATTGGGTCGCCAATTCATAATTTCCTTGGGCACATCCGAATTGATTCGGTCTAGATCTTGGCACTATAGAGAAATTAGCTATGAAATAGCTGGAAAGGCCTTCAATTTTTCTATATGAAGGCAAATACTGTTTAACCGATGGCCCAAGGTCAGCGTACGATGCCAAATGATTAGTTACTAAACCGGATGCTAAATCTGTTAACGAATTTGGCATATCTAGGCTCTCTCTCTCTCTCTCTCTCTCTCCTTGTTTTTAGGCACCGACTAAGTGTCGACGAAATCTGACAATCATTCACATACAAGCTATTATTATATATACAATATTCGTAGTGAGATACACAGCACCGAACGGATATATAAATTGCTTCCAACATTTCCCGACGCAAATAACGAGTTTAGCGAAATCTTAAAGAGCTGAAATCTCGGGAAATGTCTACAGCTCTATATTCTCTATTCGATTCCGGGGTTTCGACGCTCGCTGCTCAAAGAACTCGTCGAGCGATCGCGAAAGAACGCTACATGGACGAACATGTGGGGACATCCGCGGGCACAATTCGCCGCCATCGTACGAAATTACGAACTCGGAATAGTTCGAATTGACTGTTGTCGGAAACCGTTCATTGGAACGAATATGGAAGGTTATTATCCTCCCCATTTCGTTCTGTTCGTCGGAAGGCTGCCACTAAAATGAACTCGTCTTTGTGAATCGGGTCGAAAAAAACTTGACGCTTGGTGCTTCGGCGAACTACCCGGCAGTGTTGGCACACCTGATGGCGTTCGCTAACTGGTGCCTCACACCTTTAAGTTAATTGATAGGTAATTTTCGGCCGGCTATATATTATATTTGCTACCGGTACCAAATTGTAGCTGAATTGTAGAGAGTTGCTTCTCACTTGTAACCGGCGCACTGTAAAATCAGTCCTAAAGTAAGACGCCTCGGATTTTGAGGCCTACCGTAAATTAAAATTAGCTAAATCTAGCGACGATGAAAGCTACATCATTGTGTATTCTGTTTGGAATCGTCTTCACTTTAGTGTCAGACAAGGATAAAACTCAACACGTGTGCGGGAAAAATCTCATTTCATATGATCGATAATGTTATCTTACGCTCACCTATTCAATACGGCAGCTGGAGAGAAGAAGCCCAGTAGAAGTTTGGGATCTATTTTTCTTATCTGTAGCTTTTTTGTTGCGTTTCTATCGATTTCAGTACCTATACGATTCATTGTCGATAGCACTAATACATATTATATTAATATTACTGAACATTTCGATTCCTTTGATTTGCAGTACTTTTTCGTAGCTCTAATCAATAACCTTCCTTTTTTTCTAACTATATCATTCATAACCTGTGTCCTTTGCCATCTATCAGCACCTATTACCTACACCTGCTACGCAATACAATATTATCAATATTGCCTCTGATCTGTATCACCAATAAGATTAAACCGATAACTACAATACGAGAGTGGCTGCGAGCACAACCCTTGGTTCACCTTGGCACCCCGAACAGACTAATGCCATTAAATCGGCGTTTCAGTCCAGTTTTGTTATTTGCGGCTTCAACAATAATTTCCTCGTGGGGCCACGATGCAGTGGTCGTTTTGCTAATCGTCGTTGGCCGGCACGTAAGGCGATTAAAACCCGAGTGAGACAGAGAGAGAGAGAGCCTGGAGGAGAGGGAGAGAGCGAGAGAACCCAGTCTGATACTGTTCAGGCTTAGTGGCTTAGGATACCTCCCCCCCTTTTGTATAGATTCCCACCTGTCTCATTGTTACAACACCGTCAGGTCGGTGGTACCACTTTTAACGGTGTTTCTCTCGAACGCGGCTGCGATGGCGGGCACTAGCCCCAGAGCAGGGCCGTTCGTTTGTTCACCAACCGCCATTCGCTCTCTCACCGGGCCCGCTGGGTTTTTCTCGCTGTCGACGGCGCTATTGTTCGAAATTGCCGGCCGTATCCAGCAGCCCGTCGTGGTGCAGCTGCGTGGAATTCAATTCACGCCCAGCTCTGAGAATGCACCGGGAAGGCCGGGGGGGGGGGGCGGCCGCGTTCGCGGCTTGACTGCGACAGTCACATGGCATACTTGAGCGTGCTTAAGCGAAGTCGGCTGACGAGACCTCGTCTCACTGCTGTTTTATCTATATACGAGGCGGGCTGTGGGGAGGTCCGCTTTCGATAAACGACATAGTCAGTGTTTTATCTTAGATATATATATATATATTTGAGAATTTTGGGAACTCAACCACTAATCAATCCCGGTGCCCAGCTTTTTTACCCCATATATTCAAGAGAATAAAAGCATACCACGTATCCGCATTTGTGTATTGCATGTGCCACCAGTCGAAAACCTTTAGTGCAGTCAATTTCTTCCTTTCTTTTCATGCGGTAACGTGCAGGTGTAGGCGAGCCTGTGGTAGAACCTGCGTATCTGGAAGATCACTGCCAAGGTTCTGCTTTGTTTTGACCTAGTAACTACGGTAGCCGCAATTGAACTACATACCCCCTGCTGGATACTGATCGATCTATCTCCCTGCTGGATACTGTGGCCCTTTAGACTTCGATGGTTTAAGTGGAGATTTTTCTCCCGAGAAAAATTCAAATCTGCACACGCTGGTCGCACTTTTGTATCAGCTTGCAGCTGTATTTATGTCGAAAACACACATATCACTACTGGCAATTGTTTCCAAACGCCTGCTCCTCGATTCAGGCTCTCTCCTTCCTACAGCTTCGATGGGTAAATGGAAGGGGTCTACAATACGACGGACGGATCAAATCCCTGCGGTGTTTGATTACACAATTCCAAAAATCAGTGGAATTGATATTTATATCTCGGTGGCGATGGTGTGCCCCAGCTATCTCTCTTGGCGTTTGGCGGCTTCGCGTTCGCCGTATCTCGCCGATAGGAAAGATTCTCCGAGGGGAGCACGTTTGTAGGGTCTCTGGTCGGCGAGTCTGTTTCGCTTCATTAGAGCTTGCCGGCCATCCCGCAACGATAGCCACTAGCTAGGGAGCTGGAGACCACCATATCCTTTAGCATCTCGTGCTCTGCGCCCGAGCAGGCGCAGCAGCGTTCGCTTCGCGTTCCATTTGTTCCATGTTGAGAATCGTAACGGGGAAACAAGGAGATCATCTATCTGAGTTCAGTGCAAGTGTTCAGCACAATGTGAATGCGATTTTTTGTCTCCCATAACTACAACGCTTCCGGAGATTCGCCATTGAACGCTAGGGCGACCTCCGAATTCGCAACGAACATCTATGCTTCGATTAAACTTAGTTCGTTGGAGGCTCGTCCCGGCCCGTCTCCGATCAGACTCGTCTCGGCTGTTATCCGTAGAATGGCTGTATTACTACGGGAAATGGCGAGAGGAAAAATCCACACCTCTCTGATGCCATGGGACAGGATGCCTCGAGCAAAGAAACGTAGTATTAGTTGCCACTGTTACGACGGGGATTGCAGAATCGGGTGATTGCGAGAGCTGTTTTCGCGGTAGGGCCTCGCAACAAACGAGGTCCTGATTCAAAACGTCACCTTGGGAGCCACTTTCGCCGCGACCCGTTAATTGTGTCTGTAACTGAAACTATTTACAGGCCCAATGTGTTTGGTTAATCAAAAGGACAACTTTCTCTTTTAAATCTGTCCTTGAGTCACGCTCCTCTAGTGTCCTGGGTGACACGACCTCGTTCGCCACAGGCATAAAACGCGCAATGAAATTAAACAACAATACTTGATGAGCGCTTGGTAGGCAGCCGCTGAGGACAACGAAACAAGAGAGTTAGTGAGAGAATTCAACGATGTTCGGTGTATTCGTTACGATATTTTACTGGCGAATTTAGTTGCTCTAATTTGCTAAGAACTATTTTTAGTAATGAACTTTCGGAAGATTATCAAGCGTTCGTTCGACGACCGTCATACACAGTGAATCAAAATAAGTTACGAGCATATTCTCAAGATAACGGCTATCCTGAAATTTATATTGCTTGAACACGACAGGTTAGGTCCAGTTTACTGTTCTGTTTCCAAAAATTCGAGACGAAAATGTGTTTCCTATGACTTCCGGCAGCAATAACATCGTCGCCTACGATAAAGGACACGACCACAGTATTCTGCACACATATGGATACTCGTATGCATTTTTTTGGCCGTTCCATAAACATGCATATATGTAGCTTGAGAGAATTTCTGCTCTAGCTGTGGTTCGGGGTTGGCTAACGAGAAGGAAAGGGACCTAAGGCTGCTTCAGGCGGCCTATCTTAAGGCACAGCCACATAACATGTGTGTCAAATAAACGAGCATAGTTCCGACTCACGCGTTAGTGTTAAGGGTGTAACAACTCGTCAAGCATATTCCCCCCGTTCGTCAGCAACCGAAGAAGTTTTCGATGATTCATTTTAATGCTGATGAACTGTTATACATAAATTAGCATCTCTTTATCTCGACCGCCCGAGCTCGGGCCGCGGATCGCGAGCGCGCGCGCTGTTGTCCGTAGCAAAACTATTGTATGGCGAACTTCAGTCGGTAGGGTGGTGCTAGCGTATGACACAGCCGCTGCAGTTCCCATTGGAGATTTTTGCGTTTAAATCTATGAAATCGTACCTCCAGAATACAGAACAACGCTATTACCAAAAACGCAATTAAATGTGAATCATCAGAGTACCTGCAACTACACATGCGATCATGGTATTATCAAACGAATGTTACCCGGGCGTGCGCGGATCCCAAGAACAGCAACGGCCAACATTCTTAGTACGCACACCTATGTACACACACACGTCTTTCTCGGATCTCCTCGATTTTCCAGTTGGTCACGAGCCTTTTCCGCCCTGGCTGTTCGCTACAGGGCGTCTACGTGGTATGCTCGAGCCTCGACGGCAGAGCACTCGCAAAAAGCACCAACCTGAGGCGAACGCGCCAGAAGCGAAGCTGAACAAGGGCCGGAGGGCGGCCGAGCACAGTTTTACCACGAACACGGCAGCAGCCATCGTCGCCTTCGTCATTCGACGAGGCAGTGACTGAATGGACAAGCGAAGGCACGAACGAATGAATGCCCATCCATCTAATGAAATCCTCTACGAGGCTGCGGCTACCATTACTGTCGTCGACGACGTCCCGGGGACGGCCACCGCAGGCCATTACGGACGGCGGTAGTGGAAGCCCAGAAGACCATAGCGTCACAAGCGCCTCGGCTCGCGGCGAGCTGGATTCGCCAGCGGTGCCAGCAGCGAGCGAGTGCGGGTGTGACCCACTGGCTGTGCCGCTGTGTGTGAGCGGGCGTGCTTGGCTGGGTTTGTGAAGAAGCGTCCGAGAGAGGCAGGAGCCGACAAGCGGAGCCTGCGGCAGAAACTACGGCGTTGGAAGGGGAGGAAAGCTTAATAATCATCTTATTAACATATTATATTTACGCTGTTGCTGTTGCTTCGAATGCAGTGCTTCGCTCGCTCTCTGCTCTCGTCACCGCTCCCGCTTAACTCTCGTGCATTGCCTTGCACTCGTGGGGGGGGGGGTTCGCGCGTTACGCTGCTACTGCTGTTGCTGCGGGTACGGCTGCTTATGGCTCGACGATCAACATACAGCCACATACACGCACACAGCTGAGCCGATGCTGATGTTAAGCTGATGACAGTTGTGTGTTGGCGGGGTCGTCCTTCCCGGGAAGAGGGCCGGTCCGAGCTGACGGGAGGGGGTGTTGCAGAACCACTGCTCTGATAGTTATCTAGACTCTGGTGCTTCGTTGCCTTCCACTTGTCGGGGGGACGGCTGTGGTGACGTAGTGAGCGTCTGACGTAACGCTCGACTCGTCGATATGAGACACGCAACACCATCAGCCAGCCAATCCAATACACAGCACGTTTTGAAAGTTCATGCCCGGCTTGCGTTTGAAAGCAGTTCACGCTTAGTTTCGCTTAGTCGCCTTCGTTATCTTGGTGGTGGTGGCGGTGCCCCCACACCGGCCACACGTCATGTATCGGTTTCTCGCTAATTTAACGAAGGACAAAACGTCACCATCAGGGAATTCATTGTCGTCGAGCGCTCTGTACGTCGTATAGCTGGCGTGGAGAAGTGAATATTAACATTGAACTGCAAAAAACGTTTGAGAAAGCGGGGAGAGTTAGAGGAACAAGGCTGATTAGGCAGACTCGGATGGTAACAGTGTGAAATAAATAGCTGCAAAATATGACAACACTTATATAGTGCTTTATTCTATGTAGGATATTGATTATGGTTGTGCATTTTAAAATATACAATAATTAGCGAAGCAGTTTGGGGCTAGGGTGTCAGGCCGAGACCGTCATGGTCACCCCCGAGGGAAGCGATGGCATTGCCTCTCTGCAGAGAGACGGAACGGCGCTGCACACGGAAGGCTCCTGCGCGCTTGTCCCTGGTGGCGCGGATCAGCCTGTGGTAGACTCCTTCGAGGAAGTTAGCAGGCCTTGGCCGTATAGGGTTTTGAACGCCAGAATTGAAAAGAGGTGAGTTGTCTGGAGAGCGGCGTACTTCCGTAGATTGGCCCACTCCGCACGGGCTGTTGCGTAACTGGGGGTGGTTTCACAGTGATTGACATAATAGCAGCAATAATTTTCCTGTATATTCTTCGGGAACAACGAACAAAACCGAACGAAAAAGAAAGAGAGAGAGAGAGAGAGATTCGTATGATGGCCTTTGGTAGCCACACTACAATAACCATCAATTAGATTGTCTGAGATGGCTTCCGTAGATACTTCTCATTAAAAAAATACTCATTATTGGCTTCGCATCAGCAATGTCCATGGAGGTTCCGCCGTGACGCCAATTTACATAGACGAACTTGCTGTTCATGTTCGGTGTAGGGTACCGGCTGCGGGGATGAAACTAGCAATATCATTGGTCCATAGCTGAAACACTCCCACGCCGAGGGGCGTGGGGGCGTTTCAGCCACTCCAAGGCCTTAGGGTGCAGGAATCTGATAGCGAACAGGCTGAGATGGGTACACAGAACTGGTATTTTAGTAAATCCCCTCTCAGTCTAGATAATGCTGACAGATTTGTAAACATGCACGCCAAGCTGTACATCGAATATCAGCAGAGCGCTTCCTTCTCATGGAGACGTTGCGCAAGTGTCTATCTACCTGGAGACGAGTATGCTATGCACATTATGAATACTGTTACTTCAGGTATGTTCTCACCCTTTTCCCCGGTTGCCGTCGAAACCTTAGGCAGCTTCAGCCCCCTCACTGCTAGTCTTCTCAAAGGGGTCCATCACAGGTTGATCCGTACCAGCCGGCACAAGCGTGCTTCGTTCTGCAGCGCCTTTCCCTGCCTGTGAGGCAACGAGGTAATGCAATCGCCTCCCTCGGGGGTTACCATGACGGCCTCGGATCGAGACCCCCCGTCCCCAACTGTGTCATTAATATTATGGGGATATTAGATGGGGATCGAACCGGTGGGTGCACCTCCGTGTCTCCTCCGGCTCTCGGCTCGCCTGTACCCTGTGGGATTCGAACCAGAGGCTCTATGATTCCAAGTATTGGTTCGCGTTGCCCATAAATACGTTATCCCGGTCGTGATCGATCATGAATTATTATCACACTAACTGGCTTGGACTGGTGTCTAGCTATCGGGCTCGAAATCTCAAAGTGAATTTCTTCGGCTAGATGCGTTGATAGTCTTGGAATCGCTATTATAGGTAGGGAACTGCAATCGTCTGCATTATACTTAAAGGGTATTCTTGTTGCGTACGTATATTTCTTCGCTATACGCTATTGCTGGATAGTATGACTCGAGTCATTTATTGTAGTAGTTATTACAATAAACTATACGTAGTTATTAGATTGTATAGATAGTCCTAGTTGTTGCAGACAAAAAGGAGACAGCAAGTTTGATTAGAATTGAGTAGACTATTCCGAAAGTTACTCGGGCGAGGCTAAAATAGGAACATTGAGGGGGAAGTGAGTTTGACCCAAATTAATTGAAACAGCTGATTGTGTGTGACCACCAGCCAATACACATTACACAGTGTAGTGTGACACTCGCGACGGATGTTAATACGAGGCGATGTGCGGCCAATATATATATATATATATATATATGCGTTTGCTTGGTTGCCAAGCAAACGCCCTTTATTTGAACTATATATATATATGTGTAATTCCACATATATTAGCAAGGCCCTACAATGACGGGGCAGTCTAGTGGTATCAATGACCCAAAGAAAATGCGTCAGGACCCAAAATTTACATTTCGTTCTGTCCTTGTTTTTTTTCGAGAGTATCGCTATATACTAGCAAACACTCTTTGGGACATTTCAGCAAAGAACCATAGGGTCGACGTACCCGATTAATTCCAATTTTACAGATCGGAACCACCCAGGCCAGCAAGAAACTCTCGAAAGAAGCAGCGGAAACGTATCCCGAGAGAGCAGCTGTCATCGTGTCTCTCGCATTCAGACACAGTCGGGATTTAAGTAGAAGTATCTCACGGGGCAGAGCGTCCGGGCAGTGGGTTCCTCGATGTTCGACTAGAATCGGCTAAGAAGTTTCCGCCGCATCATTGGACACGTTCGATCTGTATATATATATATATATATATATATATATATATATATATATATATATATATATATATATATATATATATATATATATATTGAAAATAACTTTATTCGGATCTATGGACTGCATCGATGCTTCAGCTTGAAGTCTCCAAAAGACATTAAACTATAACCAGAGGTATATTTAGTTGTAACGATAATATGTAGCATTCGTGTATATATAATAAATATAATACGAACAAAATGTCGTTCATGAAGCAATTACAAATATCGAATAATTGACGAGACAATTATATATATATATATATATATATATATATATATAACAGAGAATAATATAACATTGAAAATAGAATGAATGCAGGGCAATGAACAGGACAAATTCGGGGGGAGGGGAGAGTCAACAAAGCGCAGAAATAGAATTGATTTAACGAGAGAAAACATGGGCTTTGAGATCTTGGCGAAACACGAATAGTAAGTTGGTGGTCTAATATTATAATAAGCGACTGTATAGAGGTATCCAGATACGGCCACGGAACCTGAGGGGAGTTTAATCCCGAAGTGCGGGTTACCTTATTGCCTTCAACACACAGCGTGGAGATCAGTGTGATGGAAGTGGCCAAATTTCTATTCAAGAGTTTCATTGGGGTGCACGTTGACTAGAGGCGGTTGGTTGCCAAGCAAACGCCCTTTATTTGAACATCAGACAATGCAATGCGATGCGCACTGAAGCGGTGAATATTTGAGAAGTAGTAACGCAGAATCGAGTAAGGCCAGAAAGATAAGTTTGATGGTGTCGCGCTGGACGATCTCGAAGTGGTGGGCACATGACCCGTAAGTAGATCCCCAGAACGAACGATGCCAGAGGAGATTCTAACTAGAAAAAGTGCATCGGATTGTCTAAAATGTATGTTGGCTCGGGTAGAAGAAATAAACATTGGCTAGGCAAGTAAGGGGCCATTGTATCATACGTTAACGTATCGCTCGAAGAGCTTTGAAGAAATAAGTCAAGGAATATTGGCACGATATCCAACGGATGAGATTTACGCTCGTTGTCGCATGCAGTGGAATTACACGGGCCTCTTCAAATTTGAACTTAAATTTGCCGGGGAACACAGCTCAAATGATCTGGGTGGGTTCAAGGTGCCAGGAATAAGGGAAAACGCCCCTTTTATAACTAAGAACGGTACGGGATCAGTTGGGGCTTTGGAAAGAAATATCTACTAAACTCGAAGCTGAACCGCGTCAGCAGTATGATTTGAATTTATTACTTCATGATTGTCAACGATATATATATATATATATATATATATACTAATTTGGACTATGAAGCTAATAGGCACTATATTGGTAATGAGGCCGGTATGTTGGCATACGCGATCAGAGTGGCTTGTCACATTTTTATCGAGACTAGAGCGGCGTCGAATCTTTGGCTTTGATTGCACCAACAAACAATAGGAAATTGCTTCACACAGCGGATTTGGCTCGTTTTCCAGCCGGCATTTCAAATCTCTCTGTCGTAGTTCCAACGATTCATATTTTGTTTAGTATTTGCTTATTCAGTCGTTGCACCGGCTAATAAATCTGGGCAGACTACAATTTATGCCTCATGTTGTTGACAACAAAGTCGTTCAATGGTGCAAACTGTTTAAAATCCCCCATGAAAACGTATAGTTGTAGGTCTCAGAAGTATAGATTACGCCGACGATGGGCGGCCACATTTCAGGCGGCATGCGCACAGGTCCCCCACAATTACTATGCGATACAATGGATTTCACGAACGGCGCACTTGTTCGAACAGTAATCGAAAATCGTTTCGATATTTGCTGTCGATGCGTAACTACAGGTTACCACTAAATGGATAAGTACAATGAAGGAGAAGACGACAGTGCAGAGATTGATTCGACAGAGGGTGATGCCAAATTTGAGGTAACTTTGTCGTGGTGGGCTGTCATTTATTGTGTTCCGTTACAGAGCTGCCCTAAACCCCGTTCAACTTTTTTTTGCCCCATTTGTTCCGGCTAACGCCGCGAAGGAGTTGAAGAACACAGCCGCTGCTGCGATCGCTTGCCATAGCTGCCGAGCTGTATAAGACAAATGGGTGAGATTCCGTAATGAACAAACGCCGCAACTAATCCTAAGTCTGGTAGGAAACAGACGTGGCTCCGCGTCCATAAGATGGCTATTAGGTTACGCTGCATCAGTATTGTAAGCATCGTTTGAAATGAGCTATACAGTGTTACGGTCTGATGTAGTTGTGTGTAATTCTGTAATGCAGTAACCCTCCACTTTACTAGGGCCAAAGCGCTGACATCGAATAACCCATGATGATGAAATGACCAACGATACGCAGGTACTTATGGTACCGATGAACAAAAAGGCATCCGGATCAATCTCGACCCGTTATTTCGTGTAAATCCAATCTCATTGAATTCTAGTGTAATCACATTTGCTATACAATCAGTTGCGAGCTGGCTTCTACATATTGCCAGGGTGTCACGCTCTGCTTCGAAGCTAGAAGTAAGCCATCTCATTTCTCGGAACATATCCTAACTACGTTGTTAAGTTCCACCACTGGCTGATATCGGTTGAATCGATCGACGCAATACTTATGACTCAAATACCCCAGCAGAGTCGGCCCGAAAAGGCCAGTGCGTATCGTTTTTGTGCGACACACATCATCTACTACACACATTGCGTTCGCCATGATTCATGGTCCTTTTTTTTGTTGCCGAGTCCGTTCAACGGATCGCCCATGCCGCTACGCTGGTCGCGTGGGCGAACATTAACTGTGAACTGAAGCCGATGGCTCCATTCAAGTGAGCTTCGTACGTTCATACGCTCGCTACGGAGAACGTCGAGTGTAGACATCATCACTAGAGGTAAAATAGACGAGTGGCTCATCTGCTGCTGCTGCTGCTGCCGCTGCGAGCGACATCGTAATTGATTTGATAGCAATTTATTATTAAACTGACCTTGACCGGCATGTGGACGACTAGTGGCCCGAGCGCGGAAATCGTCGCTCATTTCCCTCTATTTACCGTAGCGATCTCTATTTATACTCGTACGTGTGTGCGAACTGGACGGGGCACTACTAGCTGGGAGGTAAAATCAGTGGATCAAATTTATTTCCACCTTGAGTCCAGAGCGGATCTGCGATGCTGTGGTAGCTGCTTTTTGGCTGCGATTATAGTGGTTTTTTTTTCGATTCTTGCCGCGAGCACACGATTCAGATTGGGGAGTATTAGCAGCTGGTTTTTGTCCACTGCCTCGGAAAGAGAGATTGAAGGGTGGCTACATTTTCGCGAATTATCTCGTTTTTCAATGTAATACCTTTAGGTATGGCTCTTTTTACGGAGGATACTGCTTTCGCCCGTAGCCAGAACACAGAAGGCCAGCGTTGTGACGTACTGCAAAACCGAGATGGTAACGATACATGTCCTCATGAACAAGATCCGATTGGAAAACGATTTCGACGAGACACTGCTCGCGTTGAAGTCGACCGATCAGAATATTCAGCTATGCAATGCGATTTTCGTTGGCCTCACGACGAATCCACGGTATGGCCTATGGCCACGATGTGTGGCATTGCTGGCGTTATTGCGTACGCTGCAAGCTTGTGAAGTTGGAGTCGCAGGCCTCGGCTGTCAAGGTTCCGATTTGCCAAGGAATCAGGCACGCAGGCAGACCCAGTTCCGCTGCTGTGGGTATGCTTCGCGTACAGCTCGACCCTGTTTGTGTTCGCACATCTCTCTGTCCGACCTCTGGGCCGTCGGCCCCGCCCGGTTAGACCTCTTCAGGGACGTTCAGATCTCCCTGTCCGTCCAACGTACACGCAAGTCGTATTGCCCCTATGACAGCTGCTGTGTAGATGTACAATATTATTTATATATGGGTGTCGCTGTACAGCTCTCGTCATCAAGATTGTTGATCTTGCACCACTCTTTAGCATTCGGAGATTTGTGCTAGTTGCCAAAATTGTACCGAGTGAGCTAAAAAGGGGTGCGAGGCGTTCGACTGCGGATTTCGGAAAATTCCAGCAAAATTACTGTGACTACCATTTACCCAGTAATTACCTGTAACACATGTTCGATATTAGGATGGAGAAATTGTTCGACCGGGACCCGTAGTCGAAGCAGACATCCTCGGTAATTCGTACGTACAAGCCCCCTTAATGCTGCCATTCAGTACAGGGTAATTAATTACCCAGTAGGCCACCCAGTGACTGCATTGCGTTTATGGGGTGAGGTATATCTGCTGACTCGAGTCAACCTACTACACATGTTATGGCGCAGCGCAATTGGGGCTCACCAGCCATTTGCGAACTCACTTCAAATTAGACACTCAGTGATAGCCCTCTGAACACCCGCACACATATGACGCTTCATGGAAACTAATGAATCGCGTATATTATTACTTCCCTACTGGAAGACAACATTTCCCTATACACACGTTGTCAATGTCTAAATCGTGAATAGAAAACGAGGCAAAGCTAAATTAATTGCTTTCTAGAGATGGTTTATTTAGACACTCGCTGAGACCGGATACACGCGGTCAAACGTCATCAAGGACTAATCATGATGAACGAGGGCGTCCACGGAGCGATAACGGATTAATGCTAAACATCACACTGAAACACGGCAGTGACTTGATCGACAGTACGTTTTTAGGGCAAAATACCAAGGTGTCGACAGTCGGAGACTGAACGTAAAAATGTGAGCGAGACCTGCAGACGTAATTGTGCCTCCGTCCTGTCTTGATCGACGGCTCTTTCAGCCGACGTCTGCCAGTGTAGAGAGACAATGCAATAGCTTCCTTCGAGAGATAGACCATGGCGGGCTCGGGTTGACACCCTGTCCCCAACGGTGTCACTAATTATTGTAGATCTGAAGACACGAGGCAGTTGTCTGCCATCCTTTACCTCCTGAGTCGCCTGACTCTCAGGCTCATATTGCAATATAGAATAAATATAAATAAATAAATATAAATAATAAAATATAAATCTGTTACCAGCATGCTGCATATTACGTTATTTCGAGTTATCCCTTTCGTGATATGACTACAGGCAGGGCAATCCTAACCATATCCCAGCCAAGTCGCGATTTCTGGGCATCGAACCGACTATCGCAGATCATATTGCTGTTCGAGGCTTCCGTCGCAACCGCACGCACAGAGATACGCATTGGCTACCCAGACCGCGCTGCCACCGGTTTCATTACACTGACAAACGATGCCACACCTTTCAGCACTACCCCTTACGACAGATGTCAACCGTCCACGCCAAGACCGGGTGCATTTCGCGTCACAATCCACTGTGTAGGAAGCAGTGTGGCTATGAACAGTATCGGATCTGGATATCCGAAGTATCCAGCGCAAACACTGCTGACGCCTCGACCAACAGTGCACGAAGCGGCGAGGATATTTTATTTGAATAATAATAATAATAATAATAATAATAATAAGAATAATAATATTTTATTTCTGCCAATACAGATTTTAGAATAAGAATATGTACTTCACATGAACAAAAAAGATAGAGGAAAAAGCGTCTCTCAAAGTTCGGTCAAATGTCCCTTCGAGAGCTGGCCAGGTTTCAAGGAAATCTTGAGCCGCTGCTTGCAGAAACGTTTCTCTTTTATTCGATTCAATTTTCTTTTTGTTAGACATGAACGCTTCTATCCAAATCTATCTACTTTAGAAAAAAGGCACACAACGACTGAGAGAAAGGTTTCCTTCATAACTGCCAGACCTTGGTTGGACACCTACAGGATTGCGTCACCCTCTCTGCCTGTACATCACACGTGGTCGTGGACAATGCATATGGACAATACATATTAAGGTGACCATATAGAGTCGGGGGTTGAGCTATATTTCTTTGCCCGGTGGGGTCCTCGTCGCGACGAACCTCGCTGTCGCCCATCGGTCGTCAAGTTCCGCGCATATATCATGTATCTGCCATATCTGCTATCATCCCTATGATCTCGTGGCCGCGACATTGTCTGTCCGGGACAGGCAGGAGGCATCCGCCGTCTCCTGTGGTCACGAACGACGACCTGGCAGACAGACCTGTTAGGTAGGGTGTATATCGTATGTCCCCACTGAACGGAGGGCACAAGCAACGCCCGGCACCTCGGGACAGCCGCGACCAGATCACAACGGGTGAATTTCAAAGCCCCCCCCCCTCATCAACGGGTGAAGCGCCATACCAGATGTCACCCTGATTAGAAAGGAGACCAGCAGTGCTGTTCTGCGATACTCTGTTGCCTGCATCCCACAATTGTTTCGTTGTCGTTCCGTCGCGTATCGGCCAGAACGACCCAGACGACAAAACGCTAGGAGCAATATCGCATGATAATGACAACGCGGGTCGCGTTTGAATGTCATTCTGCTGTTGTCAGCAGCCGTGGGACATCATCGCACCACCGACGGTGATCTGGCGTGCGATTATATAATCATATGCAAGCGACTGCGCACGCGATGGGCTCATGCTAAATATACAGTTCTCCTGTCCCGCTATGGGTTTCGATGACTGTGTCGATTCACTTGAGTCAATGTTCGACGTCGACGTCGAAGTCTGAAAGAGGGCAGTTTGCGTGACGCCAACGTCCTTCGAGTCGTACTGTTCAATACTTTTTCATACTTGCGAAAATGGTGAAATCGACTTTCTTAAGTAAATCTGATTAATACCAAGCGCTGCTACTGGTACACATCGTTTGCATCGAAAACCAAATGCAAAATGGCCAGCCAGCCCAAGATGTCAAACAACAGATTCTCGGTGATGTAGCATCGTGTATGGGCTGTTCATTGCGAGGGTGCGGCGCTTAGATCAAAATATCTTGTTTTCGAACACCCGGCGTAAGCTACCCGATGTCGTTACGTTGATGCTCGCTTCTAGTATACCTCTGTACGATAATGAGATCGTAAACATGGCATGGTGGGTACAGCTTGCCGAGTTACACATTTTATATGGCATATCTTCCGCTAGGCGAATGCCGCACCGATAATCGGACTACTCAATTGGACTTCTCCCATATAACGACACAGGAACTCCTCGGAGATGAAAACACAGACGAGATATTTGCAAGAAGCATAACCGAATGTGTTTTGTGTGCATATGAGCTCAATCTGATCGATTGATATCAATAGATAATTCGTAAATAAAATACTGACATTTTGCGCATACGTCACATACGCTATAACTGAAAATGAAGACATACTTTTCTGGGTGTCCCAATATACGATCGTTAATTTAACGAGATTATATAGCTTTCTATGCGATTGTATACCATTAATTACGGTTTGAATTAGTGGTCGCATATGGTCACTACACAGTAGTCTACCTAACTCGATTCGTAATGGAACGCCCTCAGCGTCGTGCCACTCTCTTCGATTCGTAGGTCGTACGTCGACGAACCCGTTCAACTAACCAGTTAGAGGTGTAATTGTTTTCCACATATACATTATCCCGCGACCGTAGCACTGACGCTGTACGATTTTATATTACGCAAAATACCCTCACATCGCGTCTGCTATACATCGATCACCATTGATTTCTCGAAAAAGGCCGCACGGCGACGCATCTCAAAAATACTGTATATGTATATATTAACACCGAGGTTCCTTATCTAGCGTATGTTATTCATCTCATCCAGAACTTGTATGAGCACCAAACGTTCCTGTAGTCGTTATGTTCTCGTCGCTACACGACGGTGTCACATCCACCAGTGGCAACGCTGTTCTGCCATTGAGCCCCGCCTCTGCAAAGAGCGCAGTACACAGTTCCGGTTCACGGAACTGGAAAACACGTAGCCTCCCGCCGCGCTCGCGCGTTCCCTGTCCGGAAACTCTGGCCTACTTTTCAGTTTTCAGCTGCGATTGAAACTGGCGGTGAACTGGTGGGAACGTTTCTCTCGCTTTTCATAAAGGGAGCCCTGCCCAATGTGGACCTCGGAGTCATTTTTGGTGCTGATACCTTTCCGTCTTACTGTAGGTTAGTCCACCGGAGCCTATTGCGTTTAGCAGTGGGCCCGTGCCGCCGAATGGTTGTGACAAAAGTAAAAAGAGTGATACAGTTACTCGCTGAATGTTCCGCTCGTAATGTTTAGATTATTGTGGCTTCTCTTGGTGAGCAGCTTAGTGACACGCTCGCGAGGGCTCTCCGCGCTGCCGGTACCCATTGCACAAGGGAGTCGTAGGGCCTCCACGTATGAACGGGCACTGTCCCAACCGCCTCACCCACATTTCCTTCCATCTAGACCAGCACCTCTATTGGGACAGGACGGTTGTTTGCACTCTAGCATCCTCTCGTGTCAACCACTGCGTATCCAGCCTCGGTTACGCGATGTCCAGTGCGGAGCAGGCCAAGCTAGGGAAGCATGCCACCCTTCAGGCAACCCAGCTCTCTTCTCCTCTTTTCCTCGAAAACTTTGGCGGCCCCGGCCCCCTTAATACCAGTCTCCTCTAAGAGCTCTGCCACAGGTTGATCCGCGCCACCGAGGATAAGCTCGCAAGATTCTTCGTTCTGCAGAGCCTTTCTCTCACTATGCAAAGAGGCAGTGCCTTCCATTGAAAAATTACAGTTACCATTCAATGCTTATCTCTTCAAAATATTTTATTATTGTACACACTCATCTCCATAGATCCCTAAGGTAAATAAAAGTTTTACATCATACAACAAGTTGAGTACATTCAAGCGATTATTGTTTCACTAGATTGTTCCCGGTACAATTCATCAGTCTTTTTAAAGAGGCCGGCGCGAGGGGAGATCGTCCGCCGCTTCGGCTATACAACAACTTGAACATTACGAGGACAAAAACGGCAAGAATATGATTACTGTAAGCTTTGTTAGGCTAGGTTATGCCCAGCATGCTGCGTGGAGATACAATTGAAACTGAGGGGTGGCTCACTTCTTATCGACACACGGCCATTGTAATACTTAATATATGGTACACGAAGTGTAACAACATGTGCATGTAATGTTTGTAACGAAAACCTGTACTGCCTCACGAACCCCGTATACAGTGGAGCAATCTATAAGACACACAATCATAGTCAATATCCTACACAGAATAAATAAACTCATAGAGTAGATATGTATAAGACTGCTACTTTGATCAAAGTAGATTATATATAAGCAAGTTGTCAATTTTTCCAAGTGTTCTCCGTCAGCTTCTTCGGATGCTTTTGATTTTCCTAAACATAGTGAAAAAGTCCACGGGTTGGTCCATCACTCAATTAATAGTAATCGGTAATTAATCGACTTGTTAAACTGCAAACGCGCCGGAACGCCTGCCGAGCTGACAGGACTATACGACTCTCCCTTATAATCCAACATTTCGTCCGCCTTATCCTGTATGTTCTTGGGATCTCCATGTGCTAGGCAACACGGCGCAATAAGGTGGCAATATTGCCGCATAATCATCCACGGTGCAAATTGCCAGCTGGTACCCAAGGTGATTACCAAAGTACATATTTACATCTATTCTTTTACAGCAGAAATTAGTAACCACGATTTACATAGCGCATGTACGGTCAGCTAGCCAACGAGCTGACATTTTGTAGGACTACTTTTTGATTATTATACGCCAGGCAGTTACTGCTCGCGACCGCAGTTAGATTATCTATCACTCGCGCTGCAGCTACTACAGCATAGTTACTCAGACGAAGGGCGGCCGTCCCATCACAGATGGTAGAACATTAAATGACTGAATCGCGACAGAAAAAAAAAGATGAGTCCGCTACATCCGTGTGCGTTGGCCTCGTGTCTGTCCGTTGCAATAACGATGCAAGCAGAGACAGTGGCAATAAGAGAATCCTAAACATCCATTCGGCATTCATGTTTTTCTGAACGAATTCATTTTGCGGTTCGTTATCAGCAAACAGATAAATGGTGGGCGGCATCTAGCCGGCTACGGATTAGTACCGAGAAACATTTGATGGGAGATGGGCTGGGGGCCTTTCAGCCGTTAACGAAAGTCCATCTAGTCGGCTGGTGACAAACTTGTTAAATGAATTCTTCATTCCTTTGGAAAAAGAACCAAAGAGCACACTATCTGCGTAATGGACCTCGGGGACAGTGCAAGTGCTGGGGTGACCCTCCCTCCCTTTCAGTCGCTATTTACTCGTGTCTACATCATTTAGGCAACTAAGAAATGAACATTGCTCATACAATAGTTCATTGTTTGGTTTAGGTGATAATATTACAGAGTGTTCCTTGCTTCAAATAATAGGATATATATATATATATATATATATATCCTATTATTTGAAGCAAGGAACACTATATAATATTATCACCTAAACCAAACAATGAATTAGGGGGTGCTTCGATACTGGAATAGTTTACTGCCAGAAAAATGACGCGTTATTTGAAATGCCTGGGCGAGAGAGTTGACACAGATGAATAAGATAAGTGCTGTGACGGGACTACGAGAAAGGGGAACTACTGGGGTAATTTAATGACGATAATTCGGTGACCAAAGCTAGGTAACGAAATTACTAAGAAACAATACGAAAACTAAGTGGGTGCACGTAAATATCGCAAAGGGCAAAGCCCAACGAGGTGAGCCCATCGGGAGTACAACAATCATAGCTGTGACGCAGGAGCAGTGCAACAGGGTAGCAGGAAAATTGTAGCTGTTAATAGAGAGTGGCCAAGCGTACCCACGTGTAGTGCAGTTGGTCAGCGTGCAGGTCTACGGGTATTAACTGCCAATCGACCGCAGAACTAGATCTAATATGTTATTATGCGTTTGATACGCGTAGGGTACTGATACGCCTGTTATTATATATGCTAACAGAGTCTCTATGGTGGGGAAGACGTTAGACTAACAGTTGAGAACGAAATCACTCGTTTCCAGTTAAGAAGGTAACGTGGTAAAGTAGCAAATCTAATTATTTTTCCAAGATGAATATTTTGCCTTCAATTTCTTACCAAATAAAAAAAGCGCTAAGAAGGTGAGCCAACCTTTTCTTTCCTCCGCTTTATGCTAATTAGCAGTTTTAGCCTAGGGACCTGCACATACGAACGCTAAGCAATAGTGCTGAATCGTTATTTTTTTTGTTTGTTATTGATTCAAGGATAGACCACATCATAATCATCATCATCGCCACGTTATTCTCGAGAGGCAGAGGGCCCATGAGGCTACCTTTCAGTTCCTCGTTGTCCAAATCTACTTGGGGCTTTGCCTAGCCACAGAATGTTCGACGCTCAAGTGCATGCCTTCAAGTATCGATTATCTCACAGTGTTTCAGTGATATAGCGGACAACCACAATTCGCTTCTCTGGCAATGGTGTTGCTGTGCCTTGCTCGTGTAGCGCCAATCGACCTCGGTGTCCACCCGAGATGAGGCTGTAGTAGATGAAACAGCAGTTGTCGTGACTCGACATCACAGGGTCGCCCGAAGCCAGAGGACGGTGCAGCTGCTATCGATCGGCAGATTCGACGAATCGAGACGAGACTTTTTGCCAATGATTTGCGTAGCGTTTCGCGAAAGGGTACTTCACCCTGCAAGGTCTGGCCTTGTTTGCAGCACAAAAACTGTTTTTCGAGCTGACCCTCAGCTGTTCCCCTATCTGACAGGCCTCAGCTCTTAACCTTTAGGTTGTTAGGCTGAGGCTGTTAGGTTGTTTGCAGCACAGACCACTCCAGGTTGCTCCGAGAAAGGTCTGTATACCTTCTGATTCTGGTGTACGACAAAGTTCAACGTTTCCGCAAGCGAACTCATAGGCGCGACAGTTGTTGCGGCGATGAGCGCTTCGGTAGCGACCGAATTAACTGTCTAAGAAAATGTACAGAGAAATGTCATAGGTATTTCCGTCCCGACAGATAATTCAATATATGCATATTGTGCAAATATAAATGTTACCTGAACTGTATTGCATTCATATTTGTCGCATTGATTTACTCAACAAAAAAAAAAAACATTCTCACGCAAGATTTTACACACAGTTATCGTATGCGTGGCATTCGTTTGAATATTGTTCCCGGATATTTATTATGATGAATTATTACCTACTGTACAATTACGATCCTTATCGTAATGAGTATCTCAATCGAATTCCCTAAACGAATTTTTTTGAATCGATGTTTGTGGTTTCAGGTGAACCAGGATTCAGCACAACTGAATTCGTGGCCGTGCCGCCATTGTTCACTGGACACGTTGAAAGAACCCGCGCCACAAATCATGATCGTTTTTCAGCACATGATGTTCGTGTCTACCCGGCGAACTTATTAAGTTGCGAATTGCAGCACCACACCAGTCATCTATGGTTCACGATATTTGCATCTCTCGTGGTAAAGGCGAAGGTTTATTGGTACATATATATATATATTTTTTTTTTTTGAGAGGAGGAAATTTTCTTCAAACTAACAATTATTAGTATATCGATGTAGCATTGGAGTACATGGCCCAAGTAACAATATCTCGCTAGAGGCCCAAAACAAATGCATCGCAGGTGTCGCCGTTAATGCAACCAGGCTCGAGCACACTCCTATACGTCCTTCGCGTTACAGGACAATACGGCCATCGGATGACGCAGTGAAGGTCATAGAACTTGTTACGAAACAGGAGTTCCTTGCTATTTCACCATCCCGAGCGAACGTCCGTCTTAGGCTAAAGCCTCACGGTGCGGACGGAGCCGGCAAACGTCTCGTTGTCCTCTCGAAAGTTGTACCGCCCTTCCCCCCTGGGAGTAATCATGATCATAATTCTGAGATGTGTGTCCGCAAGGACGCGCGGGGGGCGAGTACGTTACTCGCCGGGAGTCCGTCTGTCGACAGACAGCTCAGGCAGAATACGGGAGCATTGTGACCCCGTTGTTGAGATGTCCGGACGGCGACAGATGGTAGCTTTCCCGCATACCGCGTGCAAACGTACAGCCCCGAGCACCTGCCAAGCAATCGCTAGCCAAGCTTTTGCAGCTGGAAACTTCCAAGGGTCGGCTTTACTTTAGCGAGTGGCCCAGAAGGCACGACACAAGGTCATAGTGAAATGCGTTCTGCTATTAGGCGGGCCACAAATCGAACGACGAACAAGTGAAAACGCGTTGGTACTCTGATATGACAAACTCGCGAACGTTATGAGATATTGTCATTTTGACGTTTCGCCCTCACTCATTCGGTCTCTCCGTCAGCTATCGGTGTGTGAGAGTGGCAGGGTGTTTTTTTTTGACCCTGGCAATGTTGTTGCTTGGGCCATGGCTCGGAACTCATTTCGTGTTAGTTCAAACCATTCCTGTTCCGTGGGATTCAAACCGGAAACGCCACGGTTCAAAGTCATCGGCGTTACCCCCGCGCCATCCTACTTGACAGGGGTCAAGGGCGTTATTGCTGTGATATCTATTTTCGATAATTCGGCTATGGGAACCGATACCCTGAACCCAGTTTCCTGACAATGTATTAATGCTCATGGAGTAAGCAGTTCTGGAAGTGACTCGCGAGAGCGATGAAGCATAGCGCGAAACATGCTGATTTCAAGGGAACATATATTTTCTGTGGAGATCCTGATGTGGTCGGTGAATCATGGGGCCACCTCGCCCAGCCAGATGGAAGGTAGAAAGTTAATGAAATTCAGGAATCTCTGAGCGGGCATACGCTCCCAATGTTTTTATGCCGTGTATGCGCAGGCCGCCTTTCCTCAGGCTACGCAAAAGAGCAATTCCATTTGCGTATTTTGATCAGCTAATCTAATGGCTCATTGAGAGCAGCAACACGGGCTACTCTCGGACAAGGCTGCAACGCAGTGATTTCTTTTTCCATGGTTTCAGCCTCTAACTCAAAGAGGCAATATATATATATATATATATATATATACTGTGCTCAACAACATACAAATATTCATGTTTAACTAGTTCACAAGCGGTCCACATACACATCCTCGATATAATAACCATGAGTTACCAGAACCTTCGTAATACAACAGAATATATCGTCGCACGTGTCACCGATTCAAATTACAAGTGTATTGGATATATATGCAGAACTCGGAATGATTGTTCATATATTTCGCCAGCAGGCGCCGTATACGACTGCATTCCATTATTTGTTCACATCTGCATCATGTAGCGTATCCGCGAACCTCGATATCATAGCAAAGTCACTTGCGACACCTGCGTACCCTCGATGGTTCACATACCAGAGAGGTTGATGATTTTCTGATTGATTTCACATGTGTGCAACTTAGCAATATGAATGTATAGTTTGCAGAGACCAAACTAGTCAAACAATCGGTATAATACATTGATAATTACCAACCGTTGTCGTTGGGTGGTGACACAAGAGAGACAACTAAGTGTCTGATTGCGAAGCCCGTTCAGATAGGCCCGTTCTGTTGGGCTTTAGTGTGAGGTCCAATTCGAGAGGTCCTCTCTACAATAACTATATTTTGGAGTTCGAATTAGCATTGTCCTCTGTAAGGCTTCGCACAGAGTATCGTGGACTTTGCGCGCAGCTTATACCTATGGACATGTATTTGAGATTGTGGCCTATAAAATGACACATTCGACCTGGTCGGTGACGAACAAAATGCTACATTGAGATGCTTGGATATTTATGAATTGAATTAATTAGTTAGTTCGAGGGAACACGTCTCCTCGAACTTATCGAGGTTGCGCGAGGCCCGGTGCCGATGCGGTGTCCACTAAAAGCTTTCAATAACTTCATCATCACTGTAATCATAATTACGGCAGCAAATAAACGTCGACGCCGAATACACAGCTACCAGCCAATTCATCTAGGCATACGCTGAGCTCTCGTTGTGAGAACGGGGAGTTCTTCTCATGGTCACAGAAAGACTTGCATCGGCTTCTCGTCCCAGGGAACTCAGCCAGTGATGCGGCCTTCTGCCAAGATACCGTATCACATGACAGGCTGACTGTCAGTAGCATAATAACAGATTATATGACAAGGCAAAAATCGAACCAAGGCATGCTTTCCTCGTGTAGTTTCATCCCATGCTGTTTCTCGCCGCACTTGACATCACCGCCACTGTTGTTGTCAACAATCTAATCAGAATCTCGTATTAGCGACAAACGCTCGCATGCCACTTGCGGATAAGCTTAGCCCCTCACTGCGCCTTCTATATCCCCCTTATCCAATATGCATCGTCCACTGAATGTATGACAAACGAAGTGTGGCATGCTCGAGAAGCGGGACGGCCAACCAACCTCGTCAACTCTAATCGGCGAGTTCATCAAAGAAGGCGTCCTCTAGGATAGGAAGCTCTTCAGTCTTTTATTAAATGCATATCTCTCCGGTGATATGAAAGGGGGCAACGGAGGAACAGCACAGAGAACGAGCGTGGAATCTTAGATTGTTGATGAGACTTTGCCGAGCGCCACAGCTGAAGGGAGGCTTTCGAGTTTGCCAACTGAGCAAGCAGCTTCTTCGTAATACTCTGTAGGAGGACCCGGGGATCGCCAAAAGCAACATTAAACAGATCATATTAGGATCACATGATTATATAGGAGAATATCCCGTGTCCCGGCAGCGTGGCAATACTCTGGCGTGGCAATACCTCGTATATGATATTAGCCGAGCAAGGAACTCATGAAGTTTAAATTTACTAATTACCTTAATATACGCCGATGGGCATTGTTGCGCTCAGCATCATTCTTCATGTCACAACTTCAACATGAGGCGGGTCAGGAAGTTGAGCGCTAGAGGTTATTAAAAAGGTTAATGAACCTCTAGCCATAGAGCGGAGCGATGCGTCGAATAAACACAACGCTCGGATTCGCTCCATGGTCGATCTGTCTGAGAGCATACAAACAAAGCGACCCTAAAAGGTCGAAGCAATCTGAAAAAAATTTCGGATCAAAGTCATCCAAAGGCCTAAATCGTGGTCTAATACATTCGAAGAATACCACCAATATCCTTGAAATGGGGGAGGGGGTCGGGTTCAGTTAACTCTGCAGCGGGCGGATTTGCGAGACACAGGTGATTTTAGAGTTGCTTATCGACATAGGTGATCTTCGATTTGCTTGTGGCTTAATGCTATCGAGCCAGTAAGACGCACGCTTTATCCTGCCATACGAGGGTCGGACACAAAGTCCCCGAATTGTTCATCGCAGTAATGTTACAAGCTTTCCGAGCCATCTGGGTAGGGGATGAGCTACGCGGGTTTAGTGCGGCCTTAGTGAGTCCCACACAGCTGTGTTGGTGTGGACCGTCCAACACGTATGTGTATCATGCATTCCCGTAGTCACCCAAAGTAGAAAAATAGATTCTTCATCGCCGTCGTCATACCCTGTCATAAGCTCTAGCCTATATTAATATTAAACGAAAGCGTTGTATTGTATTTGTTGCTCACTACAGAGATAAGTGCTAAGATGATCAACTACGAAATGAGAGAATTGAAATGGAGAATTCTAGGCGTGTTGAAAACCGCACGAAGGGAGATGGAAGTAGGACGATCAAGAACTCCAAATAATTAGAACACGGTACTTGAATAATGGAGTCCCTACTCGAATAATCCCAATACTCATTTAATATATCATAATCCCAATACTCATTTATCATTTGGGATTATTTCCATACATATACGAACTCATTATGTGGTGTATATTGGACGGGCAGACAAATTTTTCTCAATCTGATGGAACTGAATGAGGAGACATAGCAGCAGATATAGGTTCATTCATAAGCAGACACGATCTGCGAGAGTGTTCACACCATATATTTTAAGGGCTACACATTCGCTCGAACCAATTTTTTAGATCAACTTTCAAGAACCATTCATATACGTAAGTGTGCCAACTAACTAATATGAACAGATAAGTGTCACATAACCAATATTGGTTTAAAAACAAGTGTAGAAAATTTGAAGCATTTGAGCAATTTAGCCTGCTACATTTCGGAGCGCCTGCCTGTTCACCCATACGATTAGGCACGTTTCTCAAAACCATTTATTCATCCGTTGGCGAATTTGTTGATCATCGACGCAGCGACTAAAGGTGAATGATCGTAGTAAAGTGTACCATGTTGTAGGATTTCGCGAGCTGTCAACCGAGAGAGAAAGAGACAGATCGAAAAAGGTGGATGTTCTTCTGGCTAAATTTAGAAATCATTTGAGGTGCATTTAGTATCAATTAGACGCGGTTCTCCTACAATCGACTCTCGGGGCGCCGGGTATCTTACTACCTAGGTGTCTCGTCAGTTTGCCCAAATGCCATTCAGCTCTTCGATGACCTTTGTTGGCTTTGAGTGTCTAAACAACGACTTATATATATATATATATATATATATATGAGTCTACGTGCGCGTATTTTGTTTATAGCCTAAAGTCACCAGGCTCTGACAGCTGATCTATGAGGCTGAGGTATTAACGAAAGCCTCTACCTGAATGTATCGATCCGTCACCGTTGGCAAACCATCGAGGCTCCGCGCTTGCCTATATCGGCTGCCTAGATGTGAAGTGTCACGTTTGTCTAGTTCGTAGAACACATGCTGTTTGCCCTCGGTACAGCAAGCGTAGGCACGCGACCAGTGAGAGCAGCCTTTGTCTGGGGGTCGTAAAACTTCGCCACTGAGGACGAAACAATGACTCTCCCCTGTGTCGAATCGGATACTCGAGGGGACTCCAACGTGACAAAACGGTAAAGCCTTACGAAGCCTTACTCGGTAGAGGAACGAAACGCTGCAAGATCAGGATGTTAACGGATGCCGGGCGGGCCACTGGCCCCTGGTGCTGACGGTCGTTTGGAGGTGGCGTTTAGTTCCGTCGAGTGGAACAAGCGAGCTGGCGGTGCTTGGAAATGCTAAGGCTATCGCGCTGGATGAAGCTGACGGCTGCCTGCTAGTATGGCCATTGTGAGAGAGATCGACAGATAGATCGTGATGGGAAGAGAGAGAGAGAGAAGTCTAGCCACGTTAGAGACTTGTCGATGGGATATAGTCGATGCCCACCCAGTGTGTGTGCACAGACGAGAGCCCAGAGGGACGGACGCTTGCTGACGAGGTCAACGCTTCATCAGGAGGCTGGTCATCTTACCCTTGACACAGGTTCCCGCCCTTTCTAGATCTATATGGGACAACGGACGTTAGCTTATTAGCAACTTTCCTACACGCTATCGTCGGTTCTTGTTGGCTTGAAAACACCCGTAATAATAGCAGATTACGCCGCGCACTTTGTCACGCCGTTACCATTAGTCAGTGTTTGAGAGGACAAATAGAAATCACTTCGAATACGCATATCCACTATAACTGCGTGATTACGCGACATAGATTACGTGACTTGTGAGGGGGTAACAAAACAAATGTCTCGAATATGTACGCCATAACGACAGTTCGTAATTCAACGTACAAATGAGTTGCATGGACGTGTGAACATCTATTATTTACAGAGAAGATAAGCAACAATCTCGGGCAGAGAGGTCTCGTCGTAGACTCTCGTTGAGTTGCTTCCTGGTAATGCTATCTAGTATCCTGCGCCGTTTCTTGCCTTTGATTTGTTTAGGTGTAGACGAAGTTGTTGACGAGAGACAAAGGGGACTTCGTATAAGCGACTCGGCTTACATTGGTTGTATTTCGACAAGTTCGTTAATGCCTTATTGCTCACAGGGACGAATACCTCCTTCAGGTTGCCTCGAATAGTGGAAGTTCTAGCATACGTTCAAGTTAGAAGAAAGCGTTAGTTAAAGACGAACTTTAGTGAGAGGGGGTTGCTTACAACGCCGGCAGTGTACCTTTGTCTCAAAGTAGAGACAAAAAAATAGAGCGGTGCGGCTAAATTTCGAACCCACTTAGAGCTGGGACTTTGGTTAATTGTGACTCTGAAAAAAATACTGCTGTCAGCGGGATCCTGCGCTACGGGAACTCTATCTGGGGTGGCGGATATAAACTGCAGCGATAATTCGAAGAGCTGAGATCGTTCATAATGACACTCTTCGAGTGCTCTTTGCTAGACGTCGCATGGACCTGATTGCTGACGTTGTTGACGAATTTGACTTGCTGCTTATGGGTAAGATTTACACGGCTCACTTCGCAATTCTTGCATCAAGATGGTGAGAATATCAATCTCTCATGATATATTGCATTCCCAATTACCGCTGTCATCAAAAACTCGAACCGCTGGCCAACTGTCCTCGTGAAACCATTTGTCGTAAGAGAATTCAGCCGCTATGCTCTCGTCCACTGCTTGCCTGCGCTCCGGTCCTCGCTCCTTCGTGAAATTGGAACCCCTACGTCAACTAAGAGGTTTGCTCAGGGAGGACAAGAAATTAATTTGTAACTAATTCAGCTGGGTTGTATGCTGTATATCCTAATGAAGTGAACAGTAACTTTTGTGTGTTTACAATTGCTGTTAATGCTTGAAGTGTGTAACCTATATATCCGTGCGGCCACTGTCCCATGTTTACAGTTATCTTTTTATAAGAACGAAAGTGATATAAATATTGATAGTGATATATAAAACACTGCCTGTCCAGCAGTGAACCGAATTTAAATAATAAAAATCAAAAGTAAATTTCGTTATCCGTGTCCTGCAAACTGCACCTCGCATGCTCGGCACCTAGAGCTAGAATCTGCTCCGCACCGAGACGGGCAGACCATCGAGACCATTTTGTTTTTGTCGACCTCGCAAACGTGCTCCGCCATAGTGTTCCGTATAGCAAGTGTCTCGCGTGACTTCAGGTGGTTCAAAGGCTTCATGCAGACCCGAGTTAGAGAAAATGCCTTTCGTCTGTTGTTACGAGCGATGATACCGTGAAGCCGGGGGTATTCAGAAGGCAACTGCAGGGACCTTATTTTACATCATATCATTTCCTTATAGCGAATTCTATACCTCTGACAGTTCCATTAGACGGGCAGGTCGTTTCTATGGCTAGGATATGGGTAGAGTTTGGCCGAAGTAATTTCTGTTCAGTGCTAAATATTCGTTATTCACATTTCGTATGATATGGTTAGGTATTCCGTCGATGGAAGGTATCCTGTCAGGAGTACCGTGGACGCTAACTGTTGGCTGTGAGAAAGCCCGCAAGGTATTCTGTCGCCGCTAGACTTCCCTCTGTTGGACTTCAGTGTGCTTTACTGGATTGGACGTCACCCGAGCTAATGATGGGATGATTCCTCAGCGGATATTATAAGAGGCAGCTTCTGGGTTTTAACCAGGGCCGGTATGCCACGTAGAACAGTGACCGACATAACAACGGCCCGATCCCGAAACGCTGTGGACGGGATCATCGTTCAAGGTGTAGACAAAATCGTGTGGAGAGGACGATACAGCTGCACAATTGGGTATGGATATCAAGATGTCGTTAAGCTCGCACCACTCTGCTGTGGCGTTTATTGACTGCTTCCTACTACAAGACGATCAGAAGGGCCGATAAAATACAGATCATCTGCGTCGAGTTTGCGAACAACGCATTTTGGTATAATTTTTTAAAGGTACAATATACCACGGTCTAGTATGCACAAAACCATAGCTGAAGCACATAAGATCTCTGGGGCAGCCCAGGCGGGCAATGTCCAAGTGAGCTAAGTTTCTCGTTTACTCTGACTTTGAAATGGTGATCCATTAGATAGCTGGACACTAAGCCTATGGTCTTATTATCAATCCCTAGCTCGTAGGGCTTAGATATTAGTCGTGACTGAGAAACTCTGTCAAACGCTTTGGAAAAATCGAACAAAATACAGTGGAAGTTAATCTTTCGATTTTGATATTGAGCCCAGTCATGAAACGCACCAACCCGTTGAGTAGAGGTAGATCTACCCCTGGTGAATCTACCGTGCTGATCATTATATAACCGACCCTTTTGAGACAAAGATAACGCAATGCATTGGTCCTTGGGCTACAGTTCTGCAATTTTCAGCTTTAAGTTAGTGGTCTATTGTGAACCGGTGTAACTAGCGAGCGTCGGAAACAATCTCTTCTTCGTAGCTCCTACATAAATCGAAACAAAGCGACCCAGTTACGGCAGTAGCGAGATATTAATGGACAACAGGAGGAACACAGTCAGGGGTGAGGTTTCACTTGAGAGGAATAGATCCGATTGTCACTGCTCTTTGCTCAACCGTTATGTTGTACGTGGGGCAATTGAACACCACGCTACAGTTGTGTTCAGTGTGCCGGCGACATTGAGAAATGACAAAGGCACGCACGAGGTGGTCGTTAAAAATCTGCGCTTGTTCTGCATCGTCCGCCAATAGCTGTTCATTTATTTCGTAGCATTTTTTTTCGCTTCCGCTCCTCGTATTCTCTTGTTGCATACAGGAGAGAATACTCCTTTTAGGCAAAAACTCCGTTGGCATTTTATACGTACGCCCCTAGTGTTATCTCTATGAGAACTTAAACATTGCACAAATGCAGTTCCCTCAATAGACTTCACTGAATAAATGAAGTGTGATATCTCAGCGACTTCTTCCTATCATTTTGGTCGCATCGGCACGGTTCCTGCTTTAACCGATTCGTTTTTACAATTGCGTAACACCAACGCTGTGCTCCGATTTTCTGCGTCGTGCCATAGAGTTGCGTGGTATATACAGAAACAATCATGATTTCAAATTTACAAAAACAACCAAAGAGCCGGAGGGTGGCACGTTGAGGTCACAACTGGCGCATATGTTACAATGGCTACACGTGAGTGCGCGATCCCCTCAAACGTTCGAGAGGTCATGGTGTGAAGCTGCTGGCGGAGCAGCGACCCTTCCAAGGTCACTGGTAATGAAGAAACGTCGACATATGTCGACCACCCTTCGAGCAGGAGTCAAGGCACGTCACGGCAGAAAAAACATGCTCTCAGCTTTTATTGAAAGAATGTATTAACATGCCTTCAAGGACACGTAGAAAAACGGCAAAGAAATATCATTGACCCTTTAATGACTACCGGTCCTGGGAAAAGATACACAAAGGAAAGAGAAAGAATGCGTCCTTATCCGAGATAGTCCTTATTAGAAAACGAGCTCTATTATCAGATCTAGAAACCAAGGGCGAGCAAAACACTGCTGACGGATATAATAGCGACTTAATGGGATACGAATGATATACATTATTAAGTACAAACAAATATATTAATACTAAAGTTGTACAGCAGCCCTTAGAAGGGCTTTTGAATAGTATGTCGTGGCCGGCGAAAGGAGAAAGCTATCGAAGCGGATCTGAGGATTAATGTAATTTAGCAATATACGGATGCGGTAACTCGTCCAACTGTGGTCGATTGGACAGATATCCCAAGCAGAACAAAACGGCGTACACAATATCACATAGGATCGTATCCAAGAGATCGCTATGTGAGTACCGAAATGGGAAACTGCTCCTTTGAGCGGTTTGGCAGCTGACACTGGCCCACGCAGTGGTGAGCCTTCCTCTGACACTTGGCTACACTGACGTTGAAAACCGAATCGGGCACCGCGAACGCCCATTGTGACACCTGTACGTGATTCAGTAGAACGAACGTATCGTTCGTTAAGCAACTCTCACTTAGATTCCAGAATGTAAGGTCTCATTTCGGTGTATGACCAGCTACTATAGCATGACGAAGAACAACGGGAAATTCTAATTCATGAACATTGAAGAGCTCGAGTTATCTTCAGTTTGGCCGAGATGCCAGCCTCTTCGTTCATTTTCTTGCTTCGTGGGCCTCGGGAGTTTTTGTCCTCCTAAGGCAACGTTCTCCCTAGAGGAATGGATGTTCTGGATCTTGCACGGTAATAGAAAGCAATAGCGAACTATTAGTTAATGAATACTCGTGTTGGTGATCTTCGGTGACATGGACGGCCATATGGAGAAACAATAATACTCCACGTGATCCATGAGTTTGCATTGCAACCCAACCCGACCTCGGTAGAAGAAGCTTAGAAAGTTTAAGATGCGGCTGAACAAAGTATCTTTATTTTTTTTTTGTTGCCTGGGACACTGCTCACCGCCGGCCTGTCTCCTGTACACAAAGAAAATAGTGAAAGTTGTCGGATCCGCTTAGGAGGGAGCTTTCTTTACCCTGGGCCTGCCGATTAGAGGTGGGCATTTCCCTGACGGTTGGGCGGTCGGTGAGGCTGCGTCACCGAGGACTATAGCACACTGATTAATTGGCGCCATGCGGGCCTCTTTGTTTGATACTTATAGTCTGTTAAGCTGTTAGAAGAATAGAACCGTGCACCCTCGAAGGGTTAGGCCGGGACCAAGAGCGTCGGCCATATTGATTGTAGCGTATCAATGCGGAGAATGCCGACTATGAAGCTATCAGTGCCGTGCAACAAACCGGATCCAATGGAAATCATAAAAATAGTCTACTATTTTAGCCGATTCAGATTGGTTGCAAGATTTGAGCCCCTTGTCTAAAAGTCAACGGCTGTCACTTCAAACAGACATACACTACAAACGAATGAGGTAATTAGGTACACAATGCAATTATGAACATACCTTAAGTAAATATATATATATATATATATATATAAGTATATTGGAATCAGATTTTACTACCACTCAGTAATTGCATACAATGTACATAAGTATGAGGTGGAGAATATAACAAGCCTATGAGTACAAAAGAGCTGTCATTTCCAGATGTATAGCGCTTGATCATATGCACTTCATCGGTCGCATCACGGCAGGCAAATTACGTGAGCGAAATCCGGTTGTATGCTGACGATCTCATAATGCCAACCCACTGGAAGTAATTATCATACAAAGGGGACAATTCTAGAAGTTTTGATTAGCTTATTGAGAAAGAAAGGTATATTGGCTCGTGTCTAACAACATAAACATTACGAATAGCGATTATTGTCTATTCAGCTTATCGGAATGGGAAGTAGGTCTATTATTTAGTATTCCTGCGTTGTGCGTCATTTTCGTGGATGAAGAGATTCTCCACTTTCATAATTCTCAGGTAGACTAAGTGAATCACATCCGATATTCGGAAGCGCGTTAAGACTATATTCATGTACACATCTATGTTTGTGCCAACGACCTCGACGAAGGTTTGAACGATTGTGGCTATTTGTAGTATACAGACCTGAGCTTACAAGGTTTGGTAACAATCAGGTTACAAAATAAGTATATGTTATCAAGTACTCATTTACATGTTGGAGCCGAACATCTCGAAAATGGCACTAACGAATTTGACGTTTCTTTGTGTGCAGGACTCACTTAACAAGAAAACACTATGGTGACCATTCGAGGTCACGTGCAAAAATAATCGGGTTCACATGCATAAATCGATTGCTGGAGGCTGCGGAAAAAAGACAGGACTATTAATTGCAGCCATTGCTTTGCATGTTTGACTTCCACACAACTGGCACAAAATTTGATTTTAAAAAATTTGGCGATTTTTCTGTTTTCTCCACAGGTGGCACTATGGCGTTCGTCGCGAACCTGGGACCCTATCGACGCGGATTGAAAATTAAGGACAGTTTTGCCTTGAGATCGCGGAATTACCACAATGGCGCGCCGAAATGGAGTGACCAATCAGTGTTTGCGAGGTGGCGAGTAAGTTACAAAGGCCAGGTAGGGATAATCGTGTGCGCCTTACGATAGCTGGAGACCCGAAGGTACACAGGTTCGATCCCCACCGTTGCACGTTTTCACTTAAAAAGGGGTCCGTCTTTCAGTCTGTCAGTGCCGAAATCAGTTCAGTGGACGTTAAATGTTTAAGGCTGAGAGTCAGCCCGAAAAATCTACTTTTTAGTTTAGAATAATATTGTATTGGGATACCTGTTGCAACGAGATTGGAGGTGGTAGTTGATAAATTAAATCGGCATATTCAACTTATTCATATCGATGATGTTCGAACCCTTTTAGGTTCGATTGCCAATAATTTTATGGAAACCTCCTCACTTAATAATAATAAATGAGTATAATATATATATATATATATATATATATATATATATATATATATATATATACATATACACCTCTGGTGGCTGACGAGCGACGCAGGCTCTGGGACAAAGGTCCCGAGGGCTCTAAGGAGGTAGAAAGAGAAGCGATGTTTGCTGCTTGGCAGGAGGAGTGGACCGCGCTCCGCAGGGGCGACCCTGGTGCAAAGGTCCGTGATCTGATCCCCGACATAAAGAAGTGGATGAACCGTCCGGGGGGGCAGATGGATTTCTTCCTGACTCAGGTTATCACCGGTCACGGAGACTTCCAAGCATACCTCGACGACTTCAACGTGACTCCACAGTCGGGAAGCTGCATTCACTGCTTGGAAGGGGCAAGGGACGATGCCTTCCACACGCTACTTGTCTGCCCTGCCCTGGAGCCTGCAAGAATTCTAGCTCTGAAAAAGGTCACGCGCTGTTGGCAGCTAAATGGCGAGGCTAGAAGCAGAACTCCCCCTCCAAGCATGCCGAGGGCGAGCATGAAAGACTTCGTCGACTTCATCTGCAAGACTAGCAGTGGCTGGGAAATCGGAGCCGAGACTGCTAAAAACGTGCTCGAAGAAAAGAGACGCCTGGCCCGAATCCGCCAAAGCAGATTCCCATTTATATCAGAGGCCGAGAGGGTCTGATGAGGTGGGGAACCCGACTGGCGACCTCGGCCAATTGATCCGGTAGGCGCCTGCCACTCGTTGTTGGTTCGTAGTACTGTTAATTCTGAAGATCCGGACCAACTCAGAGTGAAGTTTAAGTGGGGCGTGAGTTTAGTGGGTAGGTCTGCCACTCCACCAGGCAGGAGTCCCACAGTACCATGGCAAATACCTTAGTTGTGAGGCCTGGTCTGCATGAGCATTCTCCGTCATAAAAAAAAAAAAAAAAAAAAAATATATATATATATATACATATACATATATATACATATAATTAGTGTTGTACTATGGTTAATATGATATATGCTAAACATTATATCGCATTATGAATTTACGATACTAGAACCTCCCCATGGATAAAGTTCTTGACGCGCTGCGTACGTGCCATGTTGTTTGGTGTCAATATAAATGCTCCCCTTGAATCCGTCACTGTCGGATCAATCATTACTTCATTTTTCATTATTCGACTCAGTTGTTTTATGTCAGCATTTTTGTTCCTGTCTTCTTTTTAGGTCGTCTCTGTCGACCTTCGTCCAGCACCGCCCCGCACCGAAATTTTAGTGGTCGTATAAATCTTCTCCGCATTCTCTCTAAAATATTAAGGTCTCCCGCTCGTGATTCATGCAACACCTTATGGTATATTACTAGTGAGGCTACATGAGACTTCCTACACAAAAGACTCTTAAGGTTAAGTTGCGTACAAGAGAACACGAAGTGAATAGTGGATGATTTGTTCGGCGATGTTCAAAATTTGCTGGAAAATGTACCCTCAGCGCACGGAACAGTATTTCTGCGCTGTTGGTCTCAGACATATTCTCTTTGAGCAAAGACGTTCTTTGGAGTATACAGTTCAACATCGGCCCCATACATCACAATTTACAGGACTCGATCAGATATGCCTGACCTCGTCAGTTAATATCATAAACAACAGGTTGCTAAGCCGGTACAGTACCTTGTCGGCGTCTGGCATGGACATTCTCAGGTCTTGCGAGTGCGTCCCTGACTCTAACCGCAAATGTTCTATCTCGCAGAAGGTCAGATACCTATTTAATGATTTTTTTCGTCCACTTCTTCGAAATGAAATGCCGACGATAACAAATCATGGTACAGTTTCAAATGCACCTTCAAAAGCACTGCATACAATACTTGCAACTAATTAATGAAGCGGTAAAGACACTGGATAAGTAAAGACACTCGTCTTTCGGCGTGTTCCAATAGTTCTCTACTTATCGTTCTTTTGAGCATCCTGAAGCACACCTTACCGTAGGAGACATGGGTCGCTTTTCACTGTACATATCTTTTTTTCCCTGTACATATCTGGTACGCAGACGGCGTTTAGCGATCCCTGAAAAATAGCATTTAGTGAATACGCCAAAAAAAAGCTGGAAAAGGTTTGCCGATAGGCCCTTTGTATTTCGGCTGTGTTGTAAGTATCATTTTGTCGCCTGTCGATACACAGAAGGCTGACACCTCGACCTTTCTCCATTACTGATGGTGGAACAGCCGAGGTGGTGCAGGAATGACGGCGCTTGATGACTATCTCTGCTTCGGCAGTTCACACAACTAAGCTTTGCCTTCTAATAAGTATGAGTCACCTTCGTTCCGTTTTAGAATTTGAGTACATCGAGGTCACCCCTCGTCTGGAATCATTTTGCTGCGTACCCACAAATCTTTATTGGTCTTGACGTTAGCGATCGGTGCACCTGTGTCGCGTGGCGCATATAGAAACGTAAGACACGAAGCAGTACTTGTGTGTACATGGGTGTCCACAGCCGTTAAAGATGTCTGGTCTTAGCTTCGTTACCATGCAGGGCGAATGATGTTAGCCACTCGATGTGGGTACTCATATTTAAATTGTAAAATGAGTCTCCGGTGACCAAATTTCCACATTTGGTAACGTCGACGCCTCCAGGAACCGCTCTGCTTGATTGGGTCTGAATCTAACAGCGAGTTCGCTTAAACAACAACGTCTCAAACTAGCAGGCATACGTCAGCAAAATCGTACGCGACATCGCGGAACTGCCGAGTAAGTAGTGAGACCGGATATACGATAAAACGCTGGGACTAATTCCTGTGTGCTTGCAGAAGCTTGAGAAGCAACTCCATCATTGCCATGTCACCACCTCGATAATAACCTGGCCTTTGAAGGGCTACTTAGCTGTCTCGAATGAGCAACGTTTTCTAGCGTATTCTCACCTGAGAAACATAACATAACATTTGCGGTTTATTTCCGGAACTGCAATTTTACAATGCTTAAGTTCTCGACTAAAAAATAGGGTAAAAGTAAGAGTGTATTATACTTGCAGTTGTAGGTCCCAGTTAAAGAATCCCGTTATTGCGTGGGACGCGGGAAGGACAAGCATGGGCTCGTGGAAGGTGGCGTGATATTCACAATTGTCAGGTGCGGCTCTTTTATGGGCAGTATCTCCGCAATTCGATTTGAGAATTAGTACTGGCAACTAATTTGATCTGCGGCACAGCTACCACTGTGCAGAAAGGAAGGCACCGTCACGAATACTGCATTGAATGAATACATTGAACATAGTCAAAAGTTTGTTCCAACCACGGGGGGAAAGGGGCGATCACGGTGTTGTCATACATTAGCATAGCTACACCACCCTTTTTATGCCAAAATGAATACGTGAGCTCTGGTTGGGTTGACATTAAAAACTTTGTAAATTTAGACAAAATAGTGGAACTTGAAGATGAGCCACTAAATACGGGCTGGAGTTTGAACCAGTGACCTCGTAGTTTCAGGACAGAAGCTCCACTTACCTCGTCATTGCTAATTTCTACTGATTTACCAAGCCTCGTCATATAGTCTCAGGATTGTTTTGTCTACAGACAGAACGAATGCAATTTTGTCACTTTCAACAAGGGCTGAACATCATAAGGCGACGCTGTCGATTCCGAGCAGATGTAACCCAGAGGTTGACCCCATAACACACTACTTTTATGGGGGTGTATAGCGGACGGCGAAAGCCATGAACCTCCAGCCGCGGCCGAAACGGTGGCTTGGTCGAGACTGTACGTCATATATATACATATATACTATTTGTGTCAACAACGAAAGGTTATTTTCAAATGCTGAGTGGCAACTGGAAATCAAAGTATGCCTTGGTGCGTTAACAATTTCTCGAACACTACTCAGCTATATTAGACTAGCATCCAGCGAAATTATAATACGTATTTGGAGAAAGGCGCCAGGTATCCACAATTACCTCAATTTTGCGACGGAGAAGAAGTTGCTTCAGTGTTTCTATCGAGGACGTTCTTTTCTTTTTTAACGAACGAACAAATTAAACTCTGATAATTGACTCGGTCATACCGATCTCGTCCTCAGCATTACCCAAAGTGCATTCCTCCACCCAGGCTGACCCTTATGAAGCACTCGTTGAGTGCAGGCCGCACACGTAATCTACGTCCGTGGAGTCTGAGGAGATAACCTCAAGGCACGCCAAGCTGCCATATGGACCACTGAGTAGGCCGGCTGTCTGCCAAACCCGAAGAATATGACCCGTCCGAGGTATATGTAGTAATGTTATAAAATGCAAACAATTTTTTTGGCTACCTAGATTTATCGAAATGTGAACCTGAGGTAAAGATATTTCGGTTTATTAATGGAACTGCAATTTTTACAATGCTTAAGTTCTCTTATATGTCATTACATCGCAGGACTTCAGCATATGCTGCTGAACACATGAGAAACGAGAGAATTTTAGGTTAGAAACAGAGTTATTTTCTCCCATTTTGTCTTGGGCAGTTCGGAAACGCAACGATTAACGATATCTCTACGCACACTACTATGACACACTTTTAGTTATGATTATTCTTATACATAAGATACGTTGTTAACTACCATTGGGTCACGCAGGAACCGTCGGCAGTGCCTTAACGGCTTCCAGCGTAACTACACTTAATTAATTAGCCATAGACTTCTTAGTTTAGTAAAAGTTTTCGAACAACGTTTTTCTTCTGCAATAGACTGGAGTAATGGGGAAGGATCCTTATCTTAGGCCCTTGAGTGTAATTATAGCGGCGTCCTTCTTCGAAGAAGCGTCGGCGAGCACAACAACAGTCTAATTATGGTCTTGAACTTAGAAGAAGCGAAGACAACGGAGGTGTTGAGGGGGCGGTCCTTGTATGTGTAAATTAATTGGTCACCCACGATTATTTGTCGCTGGAACTAATGCACCTAGCGTCGCGCTAATCTCACCCGTTTATCATGTCGGTGCTGGCCGTAGTTGTTATTAAAATATCCGATTACTTGCAAGTCAGTCTAAGAGGAGGTCGCGCAGCAATACCAATTTCAGTTAAACGTTTCTACAATATTTTTGTAGTTTAAATTCTTTGCTATGGTGGTTTCGAGGCTGCTTAATGTACATGTGTCACCCAGCCGTAATGACCGGTGTGAAACTCGCAAAGCCACTAAACACGGGTCCCCCTGCGCCCCCAATTCTCGAAAATTGCTAGACATAAACTCGATACCATGGAGCGGGCCCTCGGACTCCTATTATACGTATACACCGTGTCCGACCACACATCTGCATGACTAGATAAGAGATGAACGCCTGTCCACAACTCGGGCGCCCGTGGATACATCGAGCGTCATCGCTTATTGGCCAGGCTGCTGGGAACTCGTCCCCGCCTATGCCTACGTGGGTCCCCGTCTCGACTTCCCTCAATAGGTCGATCAAACCTTGCCCTTCTCGTCGTTTTCTTGTCCGTCTTGAGTGTCATGATTGCGTCGAGAAAGGTCGTGACCTCCGTCCATGCCACCGCTGAGGTCATGTAGTCTACGACCGCCTTGATCGGTTTGTCCCTTACGACACCGAGCTCGCGTCCCTTGCGTCCGACAGCACAGAACTGTATGTTTCACGTAGTCCGGCTCCCCTGAGTCGCATAACGTGCAGGAATCGGAGTTGTTTCTACAATCTACTTCTCTCAAACAAGCCTTATGAGACTCTGGTACACTGCACGCAATAGTGCCCGACGATATTGCATTTGCTGATATCGTGCCAGGGTCTGCCGTGCAAAACGCGAAGTTAGCAGATTACTCTACGGGTCCATCAATGTCGTAAAAAAAGGCTCGAAGTGAAACACAACGGACTGAAGCATAGTGGTAAGTTACGCGCAGCCTGGCGAAGTTAAAGGGATAACCTAAGTACTCACATCGACAAAGTATCCTGACAATGTATCTCACATTCATTAGCGTGTCATAATGTGTTTCATATAACAACTCATACGAAATGGAACTACTCCAGTCATTGGGATACACTTTTGGTCATCGCTTTTGAACGCTTTGCAGATAGTGAGTGCACGAACCTGCATATATTGACTAGAAATAAACAGGCCTCTCTATATCCACGCCACCAGTTGTCGAAACCAGTCCGTAAACATGTAGTAATCATCAAGACAGTGAGTGTCCTGCGCAACGCATGCTGGCCAAAGTGTCAATTGCTACTATCGAAGGCAGCCGCAAGCGTCGCAAAGCCGACCATCATCTTGGTGGGTTATACGTTTGTGTAGAGTGCCACCCACCACTTTGTATCAACCGTAAATCGCAATGTCTACTTCCGAGTTCTGTGCCAATAGAATTCTCTCTGGGGACCAATCAGGATCAGATGTGGCGACGAAATTTCCTTCCATTCCGGAATTCGCTTTAGATATATATATATATTTCGCAAAATCGGTCGTACGATCATTCACGATCATGAGGCAATAAGGATACGGCGATCGCAAATGCGTATGTGCTTTTACAGTTCAGTTTGATAGCAGATTGCCAAAATGGTCATGGCCAAGGTCCAGAAGCAACGGAGCGAGTAACCATCGGGATGTTTTGCCGAAAAAATATTCTCTAACATTTACTTCAGTGGGGACGAGAGATGGTTGATTGGACGCACATCGCAGGGCCAGAACAAGTTCACCAGTCGAGTGGATAGTTTCGTCAAGACAACAGAGAGAACTAAAATGAAAACACAAACAACAAACGTTGACAATTAGGCAATTAGCAAGTCAACTCAGAAAAATACTAATAACAATGATACAATTAGCATGTGCTGATATTTTCATGACCTTAAGACTCTTCGTAGATCTGAAAACTCACGAGTTGGCGAACCCGGCCGGTGAGCACTAAACCAATGATGGACGTCATTCCCTGCACTCATGAGGATCATGTTGTATAATATTTTGAATGATTTTTCTATGATATATATATACATATATATATTTGAGACTGAGTTCAATATATACACGAGTGGCTGTGGCCGCCTGTAAATCAAAGCAATTGTTGCATAATAATACTACACGGTACAGAAACTATGAAATAGTATCGATATCATAGGGTCAAGTTAGCTAACGTTGTCAATATATATTGACAGGCACCTTCTGGGAAAATCCCTCTCTTTCTCTCAGCCTTTCTACTATTGGCGAATAGCATTACCAAATTTTTCAGCTTTTCAATGCGCTTCAAATATTCTCAGTTAACGAGGTGTTGATAAATTTCTGGTAGTGATTTTTGAATTTCTTTACACTTACGCCAACGCGACACGTTATCTGCGGGGCTAGATAAGTCTAGAATTTCCGACGTTTGCCGTGCCAAATCTAAGCCGCCCGTTGCCGGCCTAGCTATGAACGTTCATTTTCCGGCTGAAACCCTCACCCAGTCCTTCTCCCGTAAGACCTATTTATAGGTACCTATGAGAATAACGCGAGCGTACTACGAGAAGTGTTGGGAAGAAGAATCCACACCTCCCTAAGGCCTATGGTTAAGATATGCCCGCTAAAATGTGGCCTGAGGCACAACGAGAGTAAATATATGGACCATCCAGTGCTCAGCCGATGCCTGATCATTGGAAAGCCATCCATCCATCTATCGGCGAAGGGACGGAATGCTCGGCGGACGTTCGTGAACGTTGGCGTATCGATCCAAATACCAGCTATCTATGCGGTGCTAATAGGTCCCTACTTCTCATGAAGAAGCGCTTATAAAGCGCTGTCAGAATTGCTGTCTAGGCACATGCATGCACCGTGTGTGCACACTTCGAGTGACTTAAGTAAGCTGCTCTGTGAAGCAATGCACTGATACATAGATCCGTACTTTGGTCTATACTTACTTGAGGGTGGATCAAGTGGATGATCTGCTCCTCCTTGTAGACAAACTACGAAAACTCAACGCGGTGTGCTGCAATAGGTGATATCGATTGAGACGAGCATGGGCGAGTTTCTTTTTTACATGGGTAGGTGCACTGGACATCGGAGAAATCAGGTGCGTAGGTGTGATTTTTTACCTTTACTTGGTACTACTTCAGGGAGCGGGAGAGAGAGAGAGAGAGAAAGAACTTATTACGAAAAGTGGAGGCTATAATTAACCGCCAGTGACCTCGATAGCATCGCCACGGGGTTCTCCCTCTCGTTCGCTCATGAGATGATGCGGTGCTGAATATTTCGCGAACGAAGCATTTTACTTGCTCGCCCTTTCTAATCGAATCCATTTTCTAACTCTATATATATATATATATATATATATTCCTAAAACGTTTTGCACTATAATTAGGTAGGGTTAACAGGCAGAACCACACCCTATATAATCCACTATATATATTTACTATGGACATTTACAATGAGACCACTGAATCATTTCTAACCCTCGAAGAACAAGAGTTACGATACGGATCCTGCATCTAAAAACTTATCTCGATAATAAGAGTCATACTAATAATAATAATAATAATAATAACATGATCGTAATAAAATAAGAGACAATGCTATGGGTGTCGTTCTCAACTTTATTGAACCTCTTTCGTGGGCGCCTTTTTTTGCAAGAAAAATATTATCATTATTATTATCATTATTGTTATTTTTGGCCAAATGTCGTCGTCTTAGACGCATTTGGTACAAGTACATTTCATCTCAACCCTTCATCACATTTTTCAGACACTGGTTGACATATTTCATTGTTTATTTTTTGTTTTAATCAACCATCTTCCTCCCGGACCAGATTCGCATTTGGTATAATCGTGTTCGCTCTCCATAAAGGTACCGCGGGTACGAAAACTTGTTTTTTTTTTTAGAACTATTGGTCTCCATGTTTGCATTTGAGTCAATGTCTCCTTGACGAAGGTGCGATAGGCAAAAACGATAATTTCACTATAGTTTTTACTGATAAGTACACAGCAGCTTTCGAGCTGTACTGTCCAGTCAAATTGCCAACCTTGTCTATACAATATTACTCGTGAGCTGCTATGGAGTAGGCCACCAAGGCATGGATTCACACACACCGGCCTTGTTGTTCAAACGTAACCTGCTGCTTCGGCGTTTCTGCGAAGCTTCACCCCTGCCTTTTTCCTCATATCAAACATATGCCCAAGTGGTGGTAAAAGTAAAGCAACGTTTTGTTAATCAACCTGCCGGTATAATTACTGCTCCGGTTATCTCAACTTAGAGTGCATCCTGATCATTTAAGTGCGTGGATATTTTGCCTCGCTCTCACATCTTTATGGATCACGAACTTCACGTCACTTAGGAGACGACAAAGAACGCTATACAAAATTTTATATATATATATATATATATATATAGCTACCTATGCATACTACTATTCACTGTTCATCTTTCGCCGCTTAAGGTAATGTCTTCTCTTTTTCTCTTTCTCTCTGTCTCTCTCGAGCGCGATCCCTTCATTTGCCGCTATCATCCATCAACTCCATATCTCACTGTACAACGAACCTCGCCCCCACCCCCACCCCGTCCAATGGTCGCAACCTTGTACATAGTCGTGTGTGAATTCAATTAAATTCTTACATTATTATCTTATTACTATTGTTACTACCGTCAGCGTATTCTGTCGACAGTCCCTCCTCCCCGGCCTCACTCTGACCACGTGGGTATCTGTTCGCGTCGTAACGTTCGTCCTTATCGTCATAACCGCGTAATCCACCTCCACTGCAGGCCCTGAGCCCCCTCGGCTGTCGTGACGCCCGCGGCCTAGTAAGCTGCGCTGACCGCCGCTCGCCGCCGCCTTAGCCTTACATAAGACAAAGGCTCTAATACTTCATGAATGTGCGCGATAATACCATCGCAAGGGCATGTATTTGTTGATGCTGTTTCGTGTTGCGCTCGCAGCCGGCGTTAGTGCCTGCCTTGGCGTTGCTTTGAGCTGACATCATCTACATTATCGCAGTGAATATGAGCGGGTCTCTCTCTAGTGGGTCTCAGGGGGGGGGGGGGGGGCGGGACGGCGGGACGGAGGGCCGTGAATATATTTCTTTGTGTCTCGGTTTTATACACAACAACTCTGTCCTGCCAGCGATGTATATACCATGCAACTGGTTCGCTACCCGTCGAGACTGACGCCGATCCAGGCACACTCTCGTTATTTATTATATGTCCGCACGTGTCACACGTAAAGCCTGCACCTCCAGCAGCACGAGGTCGCGGTTCTTGCTGCGGCACCGTCACAGTGGTCATGATTCATCCGGCAGGCGCGCACACACACACACACACACACAAACACAATCACCATATTAAACTTGCGAATGCTAACACTGTAATTATAATTGTTATGATTCTCATTGCTCGTGTGGTATTTGTTCTTATTTAGCCTAATGGTTATTGGATCATTGTTTACGTAGCGACTCAGGGAGTCCAATGAGTCAATCGTTCGTAATATAATTATAATGTCGCCAATCAAGCTGTGTGTGTATCATCCGTTTGGCTTGCTATTTATGTTTAATGAGTAATCGACAGTGTGACTTCGGAGGGGACAGGATAGGAAGAAGCCTCACGCTCTGATTGTGAACAGATTTTATAATGAATCCTCTTTTGCGAGTACACACTCATATCAATATCGGTAAAGTAACCAATTTTTATGACCGATTTATTCGTATCTATATATATGTGTATATATATATATATTTTTTTTTTCACTTCTCAACATAATCTCCATTTCTTATTAAGGATTATTTTTACTTATAGTTGAAAATAGGAAGGCCCGATACGTTCACCTTGTCATAATAACGATCGGCATAATTAAATCCAGCAGCAAAATGAAAGAAATATAATAATTTGTATAACCACTTCACACATAATTATAATGATAATAAGGAGCAACAATAATATTACGACTCACATTTTATTTGCATATAAACTCGTTTTCTATATCTCTCTGTATATCATCACAAATTTTCTCCTTTTGATTAATTCCGAACCAATGATCCAAAAGCGACATACATCAACGGCTTACTTGTAATTCATAGATATTAATAATATGAATATATGACATGACAATAAACATCACAAGATCCCCAGTTCGAGGTCATAGTTTGGCTTCACTGAGCGGCTAACTGATGGCCTCCGGTCCACCATCTGGGTGCTCGTTGCGTATCTTTATCATTATGAATTGTTTCGATTACATCTCGCCTCTCGTTCGCAATTGCCACTTCCTCTCACCATACACATCAGGCAGCGCATTCGTCACGAAAATCACTCTGAGTTATAAACAAACATTTGCTAGTCGCTTGACCCATTCACGCTAAACATCGTACGCCAGGTGAGATCGGTGCTTAAGATCGCCTTTGGTAGATTACCACCGGAACGCGACGCGGAATCGCTAGCGTCAATCACATGCCGCCCATTGCCAATGGAGACAGAATCACTGAAATCGTCGGGAGCTTAAAGTCAACCATTGCATTTATTTCACATGTTTGTAAGTCGGGGCGCCTGAGAGTCGTCGGAATTTTGCAAACAGTATATTATATAGCTTAGTTGTTCTTGAAGTGACAAATGCTGCTATTTTATACTGTAACCTTCGCGGTTACGTGCACGTGGAGCAATAATGCTTAATAAAACAGAGAGAAAGTGAGAGAGAGAGGCTGCTTGCTGAATTGCGTTACATTCGTTTGTCAGCATAAACTTCACCGAATACGAATCGTACGCCACTCCATCATGAGCTGATTAATTACCCCCCCCACCCCCCTACCCCCCCCGGCGGCAGTGATAGCGCTCACCATTAATAACATCCATTACTCACGCCTGATTATGAGTCGGTACAAAGTACACCAAACAGACGTATTTACGTAGATCACAGTTTCACCGTACGCAGTCGCTCGAATGGCCGGCCTCCTAACGTTATAACGCACACACTCAGCAACGCGACGTTTATCGCTCGCGACAATGGGCAGTAAATGTTCAAATTGCAAATTTTACCCGTTAGACATGCATGTATCGATCATCGCACGATGATCAAATCGAAATCTTGAAACATAATGAATTCTTGGGCGAGTAGTCGGTGCAAAATTGACGAGCAAGGTAAATGAAATGCCAGACGTGTCCGTCGTAACAGCGTGAACGGCCAGGTTGCCCATCTAAATATTCGAGTTTAGCAATTTAATCGATTAAAGGCCGCTCAACTGAGCTTAGTCTGGCCGGCGAGCTGAATTGTAAATGCATGCATGCAGGGCTCTCGGCATTCCGTCAATAATCGCTCCCATTGAATATTCTGGTGAAATGTTGACAATTAATTTAAAATTTCTACATCGGTAACTTCGCCGCTTCGGAGACTTTCGAGTGGGGCTGGGATGTCGTCAATTATGTAGCCATCATGACAGCGTATCGGTCTGATGGGGGCTCGGTTCCAACAATGTGTTCGACTATTGGTTCTTGGTTATACGAGACGGGTTGGGTCGGGCGCCGGACTCGCAATGACGCGGTTCCGGGTTCGAATCCCAGCTGGGGCTGAGTGATGTTGTCAAACTACTTGTTTAGTTTAGAATATGGGCCCACTGCACGTTTGACCAGCTTGAATATCGTTACACGTCAGGTCATTTGTTCGAAAGAGTTCCCACCAGGCAGCGGGAAATAGGTATTTAGCGCCTTGGCTGGGGGGAGCGGTTTGAGGCCTTGCAAGAGGCAGATGAAATAAGTGGTTGAATGACCGATTCCCAGTTCAGTTGTGTCCTGTCCAATCACCAGATGAATTTCCATGCACCCATTCGTTACCTGCGCTCAGGGTAGCCGGCCGTTGCTTCATGCAGACCGGTCCAAGTTTCGTTCTCGTCAGCATGGACACAAAGACACGAGGAGACGTTCCACTGCGATTCCCATTGGCCTTCACCGATGATTTGAACGGCCCGATGATCAATACAACTCTATGATACATTGCGAACGCCGGATACAGAGGCCAAACAGCCAGCCGGATCATTTGTTACAATTTAGCAGGGATGTCTGACGGACGTCTGAAACTGCCGCCAGCAAATGCCAATCCCCTCGGAACGAACATGAGACGTCCGATACGAATACTGGGTGTCTTATGCAGATGTCTATACATTCGCTGTGTGCTCCCTGTGATTGCTGTGGACGATAACACGTGTTTAGCATTATCGTCGATACGAAGATCGAGCAGAATGGGATGGTGATAATGATGATGATGCAAAGTTCGAATTGAGCAAAAATGCAGCAATTTTCTAGAGATAACTCTCCAGGCTGTCACTCACAGCACTATTGTGTATGCGTGTGTGTGCGTGTTGGATGAATGATGTTTGTTCAACGAAACCTCTCCTGTATTTAGCCGAACCAATGGTGCTAGCTTGAAATAGTGATTTTATTGGTCTCTATTTGAAGATGCATCCCTCCACATATATATATATATATATATATATATATAGATTTTATTTTTCTGGTTAGTCCACGTTGATTTCCTATGTGTTCCTATAGCAGAATTCTCGAATACGCTCATTCTCGAATAGATAGCGACAGATTGCCCGAGATTGGCTATCAAGCTGATTCCAATGAGAGGAATCTTAGAAGTCATCGCAATTTTGGCCAAAGATCGATAAGTGCACTTTATCCCATCTTGCCCACGTCTTCGTTGGCCTCTCCCGCTCTTTCGTTCTCGCTTGCTCGTTACTGTGGTACTGCATATAGTAGTGCCGCCGTCGCCGCCCAGTTGCGCTGTACCTGCGTCCGTCCCACTGTTCCCCATTCCACGCTACCGTATTTACAACATGTGCATAAATAGTAAAAACAGTGCTCTCTTCTCAAGAAGATGCCCGCCTGCTAAACATGCCAATTGGTTGTTGCCGGCACGTTGGCACGTTATCACGTTTTCATGGCCCAGCCGAGCCGAAGGAAGTAACTCGCCGAGCAGGTTTCGGAATTAGCAGCATCAGTTGCAGTAGCCGAAGCACGACCTGAATCTCGAAGCAGCTTCCGCTGACAGCGCCGACACGTAGGACCGGCGGCCCACTCCGCGCAGTGGCTAAATATCTGGAATAGGCAGAAATAGAGGAAGGACAACGAGAGAGAGAGAACACAATTAAACGCGAGCAGCAAGTGAGCCTGGCGAAGCAGGGCCTCGCCTACACTCGTACGCATGGTATAACCGTGGCAATGGAACGAAGATAATAATAACAATCATAATATTGGAATAATTCTTTTGTGTCCACCGCACTCGGTTCATTTTGCCTCGTAGAAACGTGTAGGTGTACCCTCGTAGACTTTGCGATACCCAGCTAGGCTTTGGAGCGACCCTAGAGCGAAGTGTATATGTCAATCTGAGCGGTGTGCGTTCCGCCTCATCGTGTTGGAGTTGCAGCGTTGTTGCTGGCCTTGCCGTGGCATCGGACAGAGAGACTAAGCACATTCAGGGCCGATGGGATTGCTAGAGAGACTTGTTTCGCAATGGCTATTGGAAGGGTAGCTCATGGTAAATGACACTATTATCTCTAAAAGGATTGCCTGAACGGGTTTGCTCGAGAAGTTTGGCCCAGGCCGTACGTTGATAGGGGGAGTGCGTGTGTATTGCCAGTTGTACGACTCGCGCCGCTGTGTCTAGATGGCTTCCTCATTGCATCTGTTGGTCAGCTTGAGGCGCAGCCGGCTAGCCTGCCCCCCCGGGCGGTTCGGTCGGGACGGACTCTCTCTTTGAGAACTTAACAAGACCATGGGCTTATGGAGCAACCGAGAGAAAACAGCTCGCCTGCTCTGCCGAGGATCAATAACTGTCCTAGATAACGCTTACGCATATGATTCTTGCAACTCGGCTGGTTCGAAGCGTCTGGCAGACGCAGAATTTGCTGGCGTGTTTCATTTGACGGGTGTACAACGGAGGAACAACTCTATTTGACTAATATATAGTAACAACGGCACTTTAGGTAGCCCATGTCATTTTCCTTAACTCATGTTCTGCTACCTACATGTGATAGATTGTTCGCCTAAACAGCGCTATCATCTTAGCACACATAATTGGACAGTTACGAGACAGACGTTCTCCGAAACACTGAATGTGTCCAGTCAGCAATGTTCAAAACAATGCATAGAAAATGCGTGGCACAGCTCGAACTAACGGAGGAACTACCACAATTCAGTGATACATTTAGTAGATCGCAATAAACAGTCAGGTTATAGTTGACGTGGGAAGGAAGTGTTCTTAGGCATAGCGCGGTTCACTTAGCTATGGTTTCAACTTTTCTTGTCGTTACATTCACCTGCAGGGGGAAGCCGACATAGAGCGTCTTGCCATGGTAAGGACAGGATGTCACAGTGTGAAATTATGCAGCGAACTTGGGCGAGCGCCGCATGGCGTTTCACTCAATAGTTGATGGGTTAGCGGTTACAACAGGCGTGTGACAATGTGGCGATCACGCATAATGCATAGGTGACGTGGCAGGAGGGAGTTGTTCCCGGACGAGTGTCTGGAAGGTGCGTGAGGCGTTTTTGCGTTTGTGACTGCCTCGATCTTCGGATATGGGTTAAATCTAGGCGCGGTGCAGGGGCAACTCCGTTGAGCTGATACACAGATGTTGCCAAATCCGTATGCCATACGATGGTGATGCCGGGTTAACGGCACGTAATGTTCTCTACCGCAGTTTTCTACCAGATAAACACTCATACTCGGCTATTGATGTAGATCGTTGAGAAAACGAAGTGTAACTTATAACGAGATTTCGATAAGGAGAGGAAGGTAGACCCTAAATCATGTGCCCAGTGCATCGATTTCAGCCTAAATAATATCGTTCCAGTCCACCAATTACATATAGGGCAACTAGGTTGAATAAGTCGAGGTCAGTCTCCTACACAGACAGGCCGAGTGTCTCAGATATCGTGTGAGCACGCATAAGCGCCCAATCGTATCCACTCAGATGTACTCACACTGTGATTTATTACCCTCCCGATAGTTTCGCTCAGATACTACGCAATTGTCGAAAGTCACCTCTCACCACAGCTGCTTCAAGGCCGATTACCAATCACTCCGGTTATCCCGGAGTCAGCTCAAGTAGACTCTAGTCTCTGAAGTCATCGTATCTTGCTCTCAAAAACAGCACGACTCCACCAGGCAGCATCGGCGTCCCGTCGAAAATATTTGGGTTGGCTTGGATCCAAAGTCGAAAAGTAATCGAGCCCCTAGTCTATGAATGCGCCCCAGGTCAGCTGTTCATCCAGCCTAGCAGCCGCCGTTGCCAGTCGCAGCTGCAGCAGCAGCACTAGTTCGGCAGCCAGGGCAAAATTACGGGCAGACCTCACCCCTGATCCTGCGAACCTGCGGTACCTGCTACCCTCCTCCAAAGTCGGCTTGTCGAACTTGATCGCGCACACGCCGGGGTAAGCTGATCAATATTCACTGGACGGTTGGGCGAATCGAGGGAGGTACGGACGAAGCTAGCGAGCGAGTGAGAGCGAACAGCGATGGATATCAAATTGCCGAGATGAGCAACGCCCCCAGGTGCTGAAGGCGCGAGGCTGGGAGGGCCGAGGCGCCCATTGCAGCGTTCCTATTTTGCGCTTGAGACCCTGACTACTACCACTACTGCTATCATTACCGTCACGACCACAGGAAGGAGCCGAGGATCTGGACTCCGAAACGCCTTACCAGATTCCCCCTGTTCGCTCGGCTTCGTTTCGAGAGAGGGCAGCAGAGATGATTATATAACGCTATTTCAAACGTACCTGTCCCTGTTCGAGGGTCGTCGTTGCTGTCGTTGTTGTTCTCGCCCGCTAACAAAGTAGGCCAACCTCTCTACAAGGTCTCTATAACACGGGGTTAAAAGAGAAAAAACGATAAGCTCTATGCCAACTCGGCAACAGTAGAAATCGCCGAGCGAAAAGATAGCCACCTTGAGACCACTTGGGCTGTCCGTTACGACGAACGCGATCGGACCAAAAGTCTTATGTTGATGCTTACAACTAGACCTGCGCAGGTGGAGATAAAAGAGAATAAGAGCGATACCAACTGGTCGGTCGATTTTCAACCATCGCGTGGATGATGCTTGCCTCTTCAGAGGAAGACGAGGCTAGGCAGAAACGCAGTTCTTTTTATTCACAGCCTCCCCTGAACTGTGGGGGCAAACCTTTTCAGCTATAGCGCTTGACTTTCCGAACGTGCAACGCAACGCTTAGGATTCTTGGTTTGATTTAACAACTTCGGAACGATTTTATTTCTAAAGGCTCACATATCGAATCGAGAGATGCATATCATGAAAATCCTCGTCAGCTCGCATGTCAAACTGGCAAGAAACTTCGTGCTGTTGTTATAATAACCAATACAATGGCAATTTATCAGGACCGACCTTTGGTGATCGATTTGACCGAAATCAGGAATCATAAAGTCTCCTATGAGACGTCTCCAAGTAGGCGACTGCGGGCGGATCTCTCAAAAATTCGTGTATCTATTCTACATACGATTCAAGTGCACCTTCATTTCCAGTCAAGGGGACCATTTCGTATATGTCGATAGATGGCGTATACTAAGACTCACTTTCGGATCACTTGTCTCTATGGCGCGTCCGGTCCATGTAGGGCGGTGCTTCGAATTCTAATATTTGTGTGGGCGGATGGAAACTCATCCGAGGGTGTGTCCATGTGCTCACGGACTTCAACACCGTATAGCAATCTCATTGCGTTGTGTGTTGCGTAGATATTTCAAATGGTTGCGAGTTTTTTTTTGCAGTATGTCGTTACGGATTCGTTTCGCAGGTTAACCAGATAAATACGATTGCGACACAGGTAATAGACCAGCAATCCCACTTCAGAATGACTGCTTAGGTAACGTTGAACTATACTAACCTAACACGAATACGTATCAGTCAACGGAATATATATATATATATATATATATATATATATATAAAAGAGATATATATAAAAGAGATTATTCTCACCTTAGCTGTAATACCGCGTTCGTTTGCCGCGCGCGACCGAAGCTGCTGCTGTGAACAGCAGCCCAACAGCTTCCATCACCATTGTCATGATCACAATTTTTGTCCGTGTCCTCGTGGCTTCCTCGATGACCTTCGTCTCCGTCACAACTCTGTCCTTTCCGATGTCTTGCTCTCACAAATGTTTCCCTGTTGCTGCTGAACCACAGTGCTTGTCGTGGTCGTAGCCAACTCTGTGCACCGGCTCTGCTGCGTTTGCTGCTGCTGCTGCTGCTGTTGCTGCCAATTCTCGTGGGTCCTCGACGTTGTCAGCGTTGTCGTCTCGCTCGTGGGCCCTTGTCGTCGATGAGAACTGCTCAGGTTGAGGCAGTGCAGACGGGCGTCTCTGAGTCACCGGAGGAGGTAGAGAGGCAGAAGGAGCATCGACAGCAAAAGTTCTCGGGAGCGCACTACCGCCGCCGGAGACTCCATACCCAATGCACCTGCGGCCACGCTGTCCTGCATTGCCGCTGGCGGCTCGTCTGCGTTATGCGTATAGAAGAGAGAACAACGGCAATCAAGGCACAGGCAGCCTTAGTAAGTTGCACTGATAGGAGCCAGAACATGAGTGTTGCTATTTTTTTTTTCTGTGTGTCGTGAGGTACGTGTTTGCGATTTCAACTTGCCGACGACCGTATGAGTGCGCTCGTGGCTATGGCGAGAGGGTGGACTTTCCATCTAGGTGGCACATTTTTGGAATGATATCTTGGTAGGATATTGTTGACCATGATAACGCACTTGTTCTAGCTGCTTAGCTTTCACGTGCAAAAAACATCAGCTTTCAGAGAGATGTACCGAGATGCAGCGATAACTGTTACGTGCAACGATCGGCAACAATCACTGTTACGATGATTATTACTGTGCAATTTGTGTTGCTTTGCTCCTTTTCTGACTTTCATATTGTCTATCTAGAGCAAAGGGGTACGTCACGTCTATGTGACTACGCCTTTAACAGCTATCAATGTTTACAACTGCAACAGATTTAGGCTCCTGAAAAGTCACCGGCGATGGGTGAATGACAGGCACTTTGAAGGTTTCAACTCATAACTTAAAGATGGCTTACTCTAACGGTGTCGTTATAAATAGCTCACATATGGCCACAAAACTACTACCACTACTACTGCAGGGTTCCATTGATGAAAGCTCATAATCCCACGGAAGAGTTCTTTTACCCTTTCCTGCCGCGGTGATTATCAAAGCGTTGCACACTCAGGTTCCAAATCGGAGTTGGCCAGATATACGCACACATCGTCATAATCGTATATCTTTTGGGATATTATACATGGGCCTTATTTATTTTACTAAAGTATTAGGATCCGCAACCAGCATATCGCTTCGCGCAGCAGCTCAACGCCCGCTGATAGAAGCATACCAATAATAATAATAATAATTGTATTTATTTCGTTTCCGTCTATTAATTGCTCTGACGTGGCTCTCGCCATCGCGTCGTACCGACAGCTCGACGAGGGTTGCCGTTGGGGAGCAGGCGAGGTTCGATAGGTTTGGTCAGAGAGAAGAAGGCCCTATTCATAATGCCGCTTGATGACTGCTAGCGACTGTTATAGAGTTCTTCTCTAGTTCATTAGAATCGCGCCTGAGGTCATAAAAATTGCCTACGTGTCCCTCGGCAGATGTTTGAGAAGGATCAACTTCCCGTTATGTTGTCTCGCTAGCTAACGAAGCAATGGTGGAGCTTCAGAAGGAATCGGGGGGGGAGGGTTCAGGGGGAAACAGACAGCTACTACGTAACATTTTTACGTGACGGCGTTGGCGCCTCGTGACTATTGCTGAAGCGACTATGGCCGAGCGACTGTCAAGCATCCGATTTGGTAAGGAATGAGGACAAGATTCATATCTCTCTTCACTCTCTCTCTCTCTCTCTATCTCTCTTTGTTACACAAACACGGAGAATCTCTCCCGTGAGAGCGTTCGGATTAGCCGAAACAGCGGCGCACACATAATGGCCGAATGATTACAGTTTGCCATTCAATTCAGCTAGTCGTAGCATATCTATCACAGAGTTGGGCAAATTGAAATCGTATAAATATATATATATATATATATATATATATATGTGGGCCTCGGATATGTATATACAAAATGTCAATTATAGAAAGTGTGGTAGGTATTTACATGTGAACTAGAGGCGCATTCTACTCACTAACAATGACGAACACTTGAATGACGTCTGGCGCCGAATTCGATGGTCGACAGGAATAGTTGCCCGAGTCGTCCGCTCTCACTGAGGAAATTTCAAGACGACTTTCGAGTCGCCGCTGCGGTCGCTCGTTTTCAGCGGGCCTATTGTTATTCTCGTTGTTGTGATCACGGTCACGGCGCTCCGCAGCTATCCGCTCGGAGACATGCCTGATTGGCGCCGCTGTCCCAGCAGAGACAGGTGGGCCTGCGCTTGGCGTTGGAATTGAGAGGCTAACTCGCTGCCGCAGATCGAGATCGTAGTTCAACAGTTTGCCGTTGCGGAACCAGAACACGAACTCGGTGTCGCCGGATGTCGGTGAGGTCGTTGGCGTCGAAGTTGATGACGAAGATGACGTTGACGTCGGGGCTGCGGCAACCGCATCAACGAGGCACACAAGCCGTAAAACTGAGCCGCCGTTCACGTACAACGAGGGACCGCCGACGATCGACGCACGGCTCTCTGCAAGTGGTAGAAGCGAGTGTTAGTGGTGTGGCCCTGTGTGGCTGTTCGCACTATTTGAGTGAAACGGTTGAACTTATCTGAAGCCCTGCAAAACCTGACGGGAGCCTATGGAGCTCCGGCAATAAGCACGTTGATTGGTTGGTTGGTTGGCAGGGGCAGGGTATCATTGGCTGAACCCCCGCCCCCCCCGGATGTGGACAATGGATAAGACCAACATAGCCTCCTGCTTTTAACACGCGCTAGACTATCTTGCGATCATTCATCTTTGCCGATTCGCCTAGTTGGTCCTGAAGGACGCTGCATGTTCCCTAAACCAGGCCGGCCTGGGGGCAGCGCTGGGTGACGGTAATCGCCCATGATAGGTCAGGTATAAGGCTTGACACGAGCTTGACATCGCTCGAAAATGCGCACGATGGACGAAAAGCATACGATGACATTATCGGCGATATTTTTACCTCCTGCTACGCTATACATAAGTGTGTGTCGTCGCTCATGCAGGCACTTGTACGCGCGCACATCTGCCGGTAGGTCTCTGTCGATACGTACCGACAACATCCAATCGGACGAAGCGGCTTATTTTGGGCGTGGTGCTGACTTGGCACTCATAGACGCCGCTATCGTCGAGCGATGGGTACTTGATGTGCAACGCCCAGGACTCGGAGTTGTCGAAGTGCACCACCTGAAATCGTTGATCCATTGTGTACGCGAACCGGCCGACGGTGAGCACGTTCAGGCCGCCTTCGACTGTTCGCCGGATCCAGGACACCTGGAAATGGTTGTCACATTGAAATGTATAATAAAAAAATTGGCCTTGTCATACATCTCGTATCCGTACTTGCACGACGGCTAGTTTTGCTTTCCGCAACGTAAGCGTCTTTTGTTCTACTCAAGTATGGAATTCATGCATGTGTGATGGCGGGACGAAAAATATAGCTTAACTTTTTTGTATACCGAGGTTGCGGTTGTCTGAAATGCCACGGCGGTTTCGAGTACTGGGATATTCGGAAAGGCGTTGCCCTCCGAACGCCAAACGTCGTCTGTATTGTGAAATTTGGGTAGAGGCAAAAGCTTGAAAATTCGCACACTTCTAATACATTTTTCACCATATTTCAGATTTCGAATACATTCGAAGCTCAAATGAAGTGATGAGCAGCGGTGAACGGACTTACCGTCACTGAGTTTGGACATTACTGTCATTGGACATTAGAACAATGGCGAAATGTTGCCCTGCCGTAATCACCAGACGTTGATCAATCGAGTTGTGTTTTTCGGATAAACATCGGATCTATTTGCATTTACTTATCGGCATGCTGTGTGAACAACACTTACGGTTCGATCGCCCAGATGCCTTACGTTGCAAGGTAGGAAGACGGCCTTTCCTTGAGCAGCGGTCACCTACATGTGTTAATAGTTTCTTAGTTGGATCGCCCGCATTACACAAGGTAAATCTCGCGACGGCAATTTGCCTCGCCTCTGTTTCTGTAAAAAAAATGTAGCTTTCAAGCGTGGACCACGTACCTATGGATAATTCGTTTCCAAAGTCCGAATTTCTTACGAACAACGATCGCCCACTATCCTAAGTGATAACAGGTGGAACGTTGCAATTGATTGGCATGCACACACGTTCATTATCGCGGCCGTCATTCTAATTAGCCGCAACTGAGAGCTAGACCGGGCATTAGCGCTTGAAAGTGAAGGAGCATTATCATAGGGAAGGATTGAGAGGTGGCTCATAACCACGCGCTACGAAGGAGCAGCAGGTGATCACTGCGCCTCAAAGAAACTCGAACCCATCATATGCCGGTGCTTTCAGCGTGATAACACCTACACTTGGTCCCCTGGATGGTTGTCTAGTGATGAGCGTCTTCTTAGACTACTAGACCGGAGGGACACGTGTGTGTTGGGTTCAAATCCTGTCAGACGCCTTGGAGAACCTTTGGAGTTCTTTATCATCTTCCTTTATCTGGAGATTCTTGTCAGGTACGAATATGGACGAGAATAAGCAAAGGTGGCCCCGACAGGTCCTCATAGTAATACCTAAAGGTTAAGAGCTGAGGCCTGTCAGATAGGAGAACAGCTGAGGGTCAGCTCAAAAAAAAAAAAAAAAAAACACCTACACTTGACCATTGCTGGAGGCACCATTGCGCCTCACCCTACACCGTGAAAGGTGCAGATATGTGTTCCCTCCTAGTAATGTACTATATATTTTATCAGAGTAAGATGAACAACAATATTTGAAATCGCCGAACCTGCGCCGGCGTCGAATTGTCGAAGTGCGGAGAGATTTTAGAAACTAGCGGCGGCGGAGGGTTTGCAAGAGGCACCGTATTCATCTTCGGATTGTTCACGTTAGCCGGTGATTCCTTTGGATAACCTCCGCCGGCCTTGTTGCCACGGCCCCGGTGATGGATGCCACCACCACGCTGTCGATGTTGGTAGCCTGCAAATGCAAACAAGTTCATAGACATCATATGACCGTAGGGTAGATTCCATGCGATAGCGGCTAACAAAGTATCTATTTACGCAGTACGATTAGATAGTACGAGGAGAGAGTTGATAAATTAGGCCTGGCGCGGTCCGATCCGCGTTGTGGTCACTTACCCTGCGAACACGAGCGGTATATCCCAACTTCTGTTATCGGTACGGTTAGACTGCTAGACACTCGACATAGACGAACATCTATTTATAATCTGTGCTATACAGATAAGATAAACACGATACCATGCCGGTACATAAATGCCTGGTTAGGCTGTATTATTGCACTATTATCTGTAACGGGCCATTCACCTCGGGGCCAACATTGCCCCCAACATCGCGTGGCAGAGCACTCTTTGCACGTTATACTTTCATAGAGACACGTACTGCAAGACAAGACATACCAATACGAACATTTAAGCGAGGACATGCTCACTATTTCCCAATCATTGAAAGGAAGAATTCGACAAAATTTGACAGTTAGTAATATTGTGCAATATATTGTAATGCAACAATATCGTGTACCGTTATTATAGCTTATGCTTTCGAAATAACAATAGATAATGTACCGTTGGCGTGGCCTGACCTCGAAGAGTTCACGGCAACCTGAGAAAATCGATAATCGCAAATAGCGATATTCATTGACAGCAAACGCCCCATAGAGACGGGAAGAGATGAAGGATGCAGTCGAGTAACAAAATACGCTCTCGCTCAATTCCAATAAGCTCCAGACGAGTGCACCTCCAATTACACTCAGCATGTGGAACGTGGCCGAGCGCATATTCCCACTGCGAGTTCCCCAAGAGTCGTATGCAATTTCCTTGACGTAACTATTGTATGCTGGTTATCTGGCTAATTTTCATCGGCTTGACGTCGATATGATCACAGCGTGGACACACTTAAAGCGATCCGTTCTCGACAACGCCGTGGAAAGGGACGGCGGTAGCTAGAAGTGTGCTCATATCGTACAGGGTCGTTAAAGTCGGGAGGAATACTCGCGTCCGTGAGCAAAAGCGCGTAGAGGGGAGCTCGGAGTCTCATCCACCAGCGAGTCCGAGATAGTCCGAAATCAGGATAACTCCACCCCTTGTGCGCGCTTCTCCTGCGGTGGTTCTTCGGAACTGCTTATTAGCTGGCGCAGTGGAAGGGAGATAAAGGGAGAGTATCAAGAGAAACTGACCGGCTGCCAACACCTTCTCTTCCTCTAGCAATCCCCGAGGCAGTTGTCGCTGCAGCGACCCGCCTATAGTCGTACTTCGTAATATGCTTGTTAGCCGGCAGTACTTAGACGGCACCACCCAGCCTTTTGAGTACGCCGCATTTAACAGTCAAATCGACAACTCCATTGGGCGGGACTCCTCTCGAACACTCGGTGTGAACTCGTGTTTGGGTCGAAAAGTTATAGTCTGGCCCTCACCACCGGATGCACGTGGTATAAGTAGGTACATTTTCGGTACGTCGTAATTTCCATTGTTATGTTCCAACTTTTCGAAACTAACCGCGGGGGAAAAGTCGATTGAACTGTGAATATGTCACTCAATAGTGTAACTATAATTACAGCCAAATAGCAGACATTCTGAGGAATGATCCGTTGTACTATAATGTAATCAAAGGAGCCGGGCGCGTGTAACTGACAGTCGATAAGAATGAGAAAGACTTCGTACAGCTGGCTAGCTAAGGCGGTCGCAAGATTGTGTCCGGGTGACAAAATGTGGTAAAAGGGTCCGGTGGTCTCGTCACCAGAATGGCATCATTTGGACGATATACTCAAGGGTGGCGTCTTTGTCCAGAAAATTCATATTTACATAGCTCAATGAATCAATGCCATACATAGCTCAATGAAATCAATGCCATACATATCTCTATGTAATCAATGCCAGAGGCCAATATGCGCGATACATTTAGACCTCTTGCGTCATACACATACGAACAAAATCACACACCATTATTTCTCTGACCCAGCCCGCCCTGCCGAGAATAGAAACAGCTTCGTTTAGCTACAGTGCATGGATTATATATTCTGCAAGTATGCTAATCTGCTAACCTTTTGCGAATCTTGCGTAAGTTATACGTCAGCACAAACCCGCACTATTATGACTCCGCAGCGTGGCACCATGCGGCCCCAGCCGTGTACACCCGAAACGATCCCGATAGGGCGTTGCACCAATTTTGTTAATACTCCACGTTGTGGCCTAGAAGGCTCCCTCTTTGCTAATAGTAGTAACGCTTGCTTCGTTCGGTAATTAGGGCAGGCAAAAATAGCAGAGAGCATTCGAGTTCGTATCGTAAGAACTGGCCGGAATTCGTTTTACGTAGGCGAGACGCTGCTTGTTAGAAGACTGCGAGGCAAAAACCAGTAGCGGTGATGGCACTCGAAGTTCGTTCGGATCCGACACTGCCACGAGATAGACAAATCGAAAGATGCTCAGCCGGGCGCTTTATCGATACAGCCGTAAGCGGGGCTTCTTTATCTTTCGCCTGCTATCCTCTTTCGTGTGTGTTATTGACCAAAGGGTAGTAATTGGCTGTGCGCAGATAGAATAGTTTCGGGGCGGGGGTCCAATATGAACACAGAGAGGTTAAAACAACCTGTGCAGCAGAAACGCAGAAACAGCACAGCCAGAGTGTGTTCGTATAGGGGAATCGGAAAGAGGAGCCTCCCACGCGGCACGCACATTCGCCTTGAATACAAGCTGTATATTTCCCGTGATCAGCCCTATCTAGTTCAGATTACATTGGATATATATATATATATATATATATATATGTTTTTTTTATCGATTTATTTCCTAAAAATTTGCTCTTTGGGCTGCTTTGGATCAGAATCGCGATATATATATATATATATATATTGTTTTTCATAAGCAAGCAAATAGTGAGACAGGTGCCATTGGCATTTTCATTGAGTTCATGTATCATCCACTTCCTCCCTTTTGCACCTTTCGTAGCGGCTGTAGGCGATGCACCACAGTTGACTCGACTATTGTTAGCAGAGCAATGGGCCGCATTTTCATCCAAGAGATCTAGGAATTCGTCGTCATCTGTCTCCCCTGGTCGTCCGGGACATTCCTTATCATTCAAATCGAACTCTCCAGCCTTAAAGCCTTATTAAACCGATATTGCCAGACTCCGGCGGATACCAGACCTTCGCATCAGTTGAATATACGATTCTCACAGTTTTAGCAGTACCTTTTCCAGCACGAAGACATTGAGGAAGCCGTTGCAATGTCGGATATGCATTTTTCCTAGACTCCATGTTTCGAGCGCTTAGGCGACTGCCGCCAATGAACCCGGCCAAAATATCTAATAGTTGGTGCGACGCGGAAGTGATTCTAAAAATAAATTTGAAGCCCATAGCATTTATCCTAGTGAAACTGAAAAACTTCAAAGATGTGATCATTATATATCGGCCAGCCTAATAATACAAACACGCATTATGTACGGATTTTTCCTTCCAATGTTTGTCGTACTAAGACAGCCCACAGCCAAGTACTACGACGAACTGTCTGACGGGCGAAGGGCCGAGGTGGAGCCACTCAGCCGGCAAACGAATGGTCCATAAGTAGGTCGCCAGACGACGCGGACGCCTCCGCCGTTCCGGGATTGGTCTCGAAAATTGCTGTGAGCCGGCCCGAGTCGTCACTCTCGCTTCGTGCAGTTGCGTGATTATCTGAGTAGCAGCCGTTAAGCGGACGAGAACAGGTTTGCATGCAGCTGTTGCTTGTTGTCGGATAGGAGAAGCACTATAAGCAAACGCTAAGGTTATGATCATCACAGGCGCCTGTTCCCTCGTCGACCACAGGACCTTCCCACCTTCTTCTGTGCTACTCGGCCATGTTTGTTTCTTTTTTCTCTTTTGCTTTGGCGTGCATAACGCGCGAACTAGGCAATATTGTTTGGCGCAGTAGCTTGCACCACCTCCGCCAGCGTCCGACGTCGTCGCTAGGTTACCTTCAGAAGCTCCGTGCCTTCCTCGAAGACTCCGAGGAAAGTCTATGCCGTGGGTCCGACACGCTGCGGCCACCACAATAGTAGCGAGACAACACTACGAATCAGTACGAGGTGAGAAAAACGCCCGCCGCATCAGCAGCAGCAGCACCAGCGAGCATTTCCATTGTTGCTCCAGCGTGTAAGGTTTCCTATTTGAGACATACGTACATGCACACGGTCGTATATGTGTTCGCAAACGTGGTGCGAGCCTGCCGCTTCGTCCCGGCTGCTGCCCTAGTCAGCCCGTTCTACCGGTAGCTGCGAGCGGTGCAGATCGGGTATTCGCCCATGGATGAGTGGTTATGCGTTATGCTACGAGAGCAGGATAGAGAGCACCCGTGTGACTGCTGTGTCGCTCCAGTCCTCGTCCGCTCCATTGTCGGTTGTCTGTTCCGCCATTCGCACGTACGGGCACGTCAGCAGCAGCAGCAGCAGCGGCCGTCTGTGCTATGCTATACTATGATGTGCTGCGCTGTGCTGCATGCTCTGCTCGGCTCTCCCGCCCAGCGGCACCGATCCCCGGCGGCGACCCCACCTCAGCCCGCACGACGAGGGCCACCCATAGCTAGCCATCGCCGCAGCAGCAGCTCTGCTGATGGCAGCATACACGCCACCACCGCGGGCCGTGTCGCGCCACGCCGGGCCAAGGCCCTGCTACGCTACAGCATGCCAGGCCACCCACGCCACTTGGAGCCGACGCCGCCACTTGAGGGAGGACGTTGGCAGGGTCGGCGTGCGGACACCGCAATGGGGCCTTAGGGACCTCGAGCGTGTTGTGCCCTGCAAGCGTGGCCTGCATACACTGTGATCGAGTAGTGGTTGTAGTAGTCGTAGTGGTAGACGCAGTGCTAGTGGCAGCAAATGTAGAAGTAGCAATAGCCATAGTATTGGCTGTAACGATGGCGGTGCTGGCTCCCCTGCTAGCGTTCGCAGTACCATAGAGCACTAAGGTCGAATCGCCGCTTCGTGCCGGTAGCAGGCACAGCATTGAAGCCAACCAACGGCCTATAACGACAAGGGGCATAATAGCTCGCAGGATGATCTCAGGAAACCACCTAATTTTTGTCAGGAATCCGGCGCAGCGGGACGGAACAACGTGAAACGCTGAACGCCTACTCGATTAGCCGTTGTGTGAGTTACGATATCCGCGGATTGATCGGCCGAAAGAACACACATACAAAACAAATTGTTCGCGTACTGCTAGTATATGATATTAGAGAGAGTGTCTGTTTGCCGTCGGCTATGGGCACACATCTATACTCATGGACGATGTGACCACCCGCGTTTATTTATTTATCAGACCCCTTCCTGTCAGTCCACTGCATGGATATAATACACTGCGCCCTCAGAGATAAAGAGGTCACCAACACGTGTCATTTCTCTCCCACAAAACATTATCAGATTGAAGGGTGATGGTGGTGGTGGGTGACGTGGTGGTGACGATTTACGCTGGCTAGACACGTGGACATCGCTCCATTGTATAATAGTCAGGGTGATCGTTCAGACTTAGCGAGGCGAAGTAAGGCGAGGTACGGAGCAATGATATTATACATGACGCTTGCACCAAACCAGCTGGCAGAACCTTGGTGTTGTTTACGGCGAGCCAGAATAAGCTCACTCTTCATATATCCGTAATAGCGGTCCGCCTCATCATGTTGGTAGCGCGTTGGTGTCGCTTTTTTACTAAGTAACACGCCTAACCCCCTTGATGCTTGCTGGCACCGCGTGCAACGTGGGAAACCATACGTATATAAGTACATCAGGCGTGGACGGTATGTTTACGAAGAGTGAGTCTACACGCAGTGTGCCGATTATCGATTTCTAAAGGGTTTGAAGAGTTCTTATTGGCAAACTTGCAAGTGCCGCGACAATATACGCTTCGCGCGGAAGCTTATAACTCATTGTTCGTCCGACTTTCGACTCTTTTCTACAGGTGACGCTCGGTTGTGATGTTGTGTTCATTTATAACGGCTGTCGTCATTGTACACGAGTCGTTTGGTAAATACACTATCTCTACTGTCGCATTGATACAATGACGCAGCGCATTCGTTAAGCTGGCGTATCTGTTGAGTTAAGGCATATCGTCATCATTTTCGTTATGGGGATATGCAATTAGAGACAATTTATTGAGCGATTATATTATTGAATAGGCATGTATAACATATGAAATGATTCACATACACAATACGACGGCGTTCTTTGCAGTCTATGCTTTTTAGCGTCTCTTGATTGTACGATAGCAACCACATCCGAGCTGTCGATATTAAGTAGTATGTTTCAGCAGCAACTCACGTTCGACACGATATTCAAGATTATGTCAGTAACTTCTTAAATATCTCCGCGACAACATTGGTCATGAGGACACATTGCACGAGGTAGTTTTTCACATATATATATATATATATATATATATATATATATTAAATGGAACAACGGCCTGCAAATGTGAGGAGACCGCCACTTTCCTTGCTGCTGCATGTTGACGCAACTGACAAAGCATGTCGTATTGAGCCTTCTGAACTTTGGCCCAATCTGTCAATGTTGTTTAGCGGTAATTCATTGACGCCGACAGTTCGTCCGCACTTGATCGATCGCGGAGCTCGATGTCACGAAGTGGTGACACGGCATGAGCTCTCCACTTCGTATGAGTTCGAAGCGTTAAAGCAGTCTCCGAGTGGGCTCTCCCTCCGTTCGAGTGACGCTTGCCCGACCTCGACTCCCTGGCTGGCTACACTCAGGGAACGGTCGTTCTACGCTACTCGCCAAGAGAGCGAGAGAGAGAGAGAGAAGGACAAGCCGAAGGTTGCGCATGCAAACAGACGCATGTTAAACCAACAGCTCACCTCGACGAGGAGCCACATCCCTATTCGAACGAGCTGTTGCTTTTCAAAATATTTGCTTTAGACGTAGGCTGACGCCTCGAATTTCAAACGACGCCCAGATAGGAATTATTTACTAATGAGCTTAAAGTGTTTATCTTGTCGCCAGTAATCCCAATAGAATCCTGGAAAACTTTCGCAAGCTGCTGTTTACCCGAACAATGTGTGTCGAATTCTCAATGCGTTAGTGTGGCCGTCCCCCCCGGTGCTTGACGTTTGTATTACAAAGCTCGAGGCATCAGACCCCATCGGCTCAAATGACGGCCGATTGGTTTGCTGTAATTACACACCACTATGCTATCGGGAGCAGTTGTTTTAGGCGTGGCGTGACCATCGACGTGAATACGTATCCACTATGTAAATGTTCAGCAACGAACAATGCGCGTACACATTTTACATTCGAGTGAGCCGATTCAACATGTCGAACAATGTTCCATAGTTATCACTATACCGCCTTTGTTATAATGAAGCCAAACAACAATCACGCCATTCGTCTGCCATCCCAGGAGGCAGCACTAAGTTGTTTTGAGCGACGAGAGGTCACGATAGAGTTTTTTTTTCTAATCACTCGAGTGTGAGATGCAAAATCAAACGCGAATCGTCGGTCGTAATCGAAGAGCTGTCCAGAGAGGAGCCAGTTCGTTCGGATGCTTCGTGTCATTATCCTGGTTTTTACAGCACAAGCTGACAGCCAAATTACACTATCAGTCTCAGCCTGAGACGGCAGAGAGACTCGTTTCGAATTTAACTAATAAATTGCTTAGATTCGATTTGTCGTCAGCACGTTCACCTCGCGTTCATCTATACACCCAATACAAGCCAGTCAAAAACACGGGCCACATACACGTTGTTGAGTAGTTAAATGCGTCGATACATTCTCTCTCGACGGTGGAGGGAAAAGTCACACGCACTATAAATATCGATTCCTTTCAGTCGAACGCTGTGCGAGCAGCTTCGCTGGCGCTCACCGTTCGCACGGGGACCAAATCTGGACAGCGCCCTATTGTCTCTATGTCATCATCCCCAATACCCAAAATGTCTAGCAATTATTAGCACCTGACTCTGGCCGACTCTCACGACGTCGGCGACTCGGCCAAACGGCCTCCACTCCTACAAATGGCCTCGACTGCGACAGACACCACATCACGAACACTACTACCACCACCAGCAGCACCACCACCGCCGCCGCCGCTGCTACGACTACTACCACTACTAGTCCTCGTACTACAATAATAACTCCATCGACAGACTAATAACTATCCACAGGCGGTCATATACGTGTCCCTTCTCTGCACACAGAGAGAAGCCCACATGGCCACGCACGATACACTGGCTTCGTGCGCGATCTATAATATCTTGCGAGCGTGTCCTGCCACTTCGAGCAAAACCACTTAGTAGCTTCGGCGGCGGTGGCGGCGGCGGTGGCGGCGGCGGTGGCGGAGCAAATGCCATCTTCAGCCATGTTGACGTATTCTCGAATTCGTCCCCCCGAAGCGTGATATCATCTCATTTTCATACTTCACTAGGCAGTTCGTCTCTATTATGCTTTCGGAGTTTTGTCGACGCTGCCAGGTTTCAGCCCTTGCAAAACGAATGAGGCCCGTGGGTCATCTATGGGTTCGGATTTCGGGGAGTCACTTCGGCCATAAATTCATTAATTCCCATTGCTGTTCATTGATGGAACCGCAAGTTCTCGTTAAAAAAAAATAGTAAAATAATTAAAGCGTCATAGTTACAGTAAGTTGCCTCATACCCGGAGGGTGCATGACTCAGCATATATGTATAATAATAATAATAATATATACAGTATGCCATTGGACAAAATGTTTCTCAACGCGTCTTTTTTGACTTAGTTCGCAAACGAAGTTGGTAGCTGAGCTCTCTGACATCCCTATGTTGGGTGGCCAACACTGCTGGCAAGGCGATAAGCCAGCGCATAGGAAAGTCTTCACTTGGCGGTAAGCGCCTGGCACAGTAGATAATAAATTAGCATCTGACAAAAGAAGGCAGCGATTCGAAAATACGACGTGTATGAGATAAGCATTCGAACACTTGTGAAAAATAGCTGATGCGAAATTACCGCTGACCAAGCTAACTACCCCCTCATCCCCGCCTTAGGGCGATCGCTCACTTTACGCTCGCTATAGCAATAATCAGCCTGGTCGCCGCAGTCAGCAATCACCGCTTCGGTGCGCTTTTCCATGAACACACGTGCTAATTCCATATGCAAAATGATATATATAGATACTGGCCATCAACATATATTTGTCACTCTACAGTGACAAAGCGTCACGACACGGTCGATTGCAGTTGCGCTTAGAGAAACAGTGTTCACGAAGTGTCCCTGAGTTCCTTGTTGTTTTTTTGTTTATGAATCTGTTGACGTCATTTGCCTACGCTGGACAAATCGTTTCATCGGAGCTTGGTGCCATTGTGGTAACAGCATCGGTGCAGTCTGTTGTTCTGTTACTCGTTAGTGTGAATTACGATTCATCGTATTCGAACGTCACCAGGTATCACTCTGATTACGATTACTATCATAACTCTCTACGGTGACACCCTCGCCATCGGTTGAGATGTAGCACTTCGAACAATCATCTATACTACCATTTTACGAACGCTATCGATGCTCCTTGTAGGTATTCTGCACAAAACCTACTAGTTAGCTATTTGCTAATATGTGACCATCAGAATATCAGCGTGGAGTATATTTACTGCTACGTGTGTATTTCATTTGATAGTCCCGACCGTCAGCAATATACATCCGCTCTCTTTCTCTCACTCTCTCTCTCTATGTTTCACTACGATTTTACTGTGCGGGGCGGGGCCCCGCGGAAGGGTAATATTGCACAGCAGTGGCACAGCATCGAAATTCAGTTACGGTAATCGTCATCGAATATTAAACAGCGTATTGGCTCGAATATCGACCATAGTGTACATCGTATATTGTTCGACCACAGTATATGGGTCCACCCGTCTGTCGTTTGCTAATGGTGAACCAATGTGATGATGATGTTGATGTTGTATCAGCATGGCAGGTCGACAGTCGCCGTTTAGAAGATGTAGTATCTCTATAGACACTGTCGCATTGGTCATAATGATGCAGTGTAATAACGTTCGCCATGTAAAGCTCAGATGAGCTGGGGGTCAACGAGCGGATAGTGCTTGATGCGATATGTTCGCTGATCAGTAAGTTACGAAAAACGCAAATGGTAAGCACAAATTACCCAAATAATAATCCTACTAATAATAAGTTCCTCTTGCAATTTCAGAACAGCCTTATATCGACGTGAGCTCCCACAGTGAATAGCTGATCTCTATGATATCATCTAGACTCGACCAATCCCCATTGTGTGTACCAAGTCACGGAGTGTAATCACAGAAGCTATTGATGTATGCAGGAAGGTGGACACAGTAAGGCAAGTAAGGGTTATGTCGTCATCAGACAACTATCACATCTGGATCCGCAGGATCGACGCGACACTATGGCCGCTGAATCTGAAACCCTGTTTGGTTTTCGCTGCCTTCATGCCTTACCATTACATGAGGTTCCTACTATGAAGTGCGTCATCATATCTAAGCAGGCGGGCATCAACGGATGCTTTCAACTCTTTGTTATTTGGCTATTCACATCTTTACTGTAGATGCCGTCGCGACCATGAAGGTCACGTCGTGCCGGCTAACGGGGGTAATCTGACCAAGAGGTTATTACTGCAAACGCATATCAAATGGATACGCCATTACGGAAGTCCCCACCGAATGAACATCCGCATATCATAGCATTGTTCGACATTTTGTAACTACTGATTACCCTGTTGCGTGCGATATGCGAGATCGCTGTACGGCGCTACGAACCACGGAGTTTGGTGGCGTTTGCCGTTTCGGCGTTTATTCAGCGATGTAAACGAATTTGTCCGCTTATGCAGTACGCTATTGCGGGCCGGCGGTCGGAGACCGCTATTGCTTGGTTCTAACGGGTTGCTCGCTGTCGTCAATTCCTTCCGTCTTTGGCATATTCACAGAAGACAATTTATTTTGAAATACAGTCCAATAACATCTCTCTTTGTACGTCTGTATAATGTACATGCTGCCGATGCATAATTTCTACCCGTACCAGGCATCTGCTCCTGACATGACCGTAGCCATCGCCGGGGATTTGAGCTCGCCTAATCGAACGAAATGAATGCAACATCGTCCGTTGGTGTTACATTTGCATACGGCACGTAGACCCAGGACTAGTTCGAGTCACTTGTGTCTTTTATCAATTATGCCAGATATAACTACTGCTCAGAAAGTACAGTATCTACAAAACGTCCCAACTGCTAAAGAGTCATCTATCTATGACGACGAAGGCTCGTTTCGGCTTTCGCTGATAGCATAACTGCTGTAAAATCCATTTCAACTTGTCCGTCCATTATGTGTGGCTTATTAGATATACTAAATGTGACATTTGGGACGGCTGTTAGGTTACAGCCTGTTCGAATCCCTTTCGAACGGAATGAATATAATGTTCATATCTGAAAACGATCAATGTCAAACAATAGACGCTGCCTGGAACAGCCGGACGACTCAACCTATATCTCACTGGCGCGCTTACGCGAAGAGGACAGTCAAATCACTCGCTATTCGTTGTCGCTATTCGGTGATTCAGTGTCTCCAGTTATGTGGAACATGCCAGACGAAACACTTGCATATATGCACACACACACACACATACTGTACAGTAGGTGTATTATTATCACTTTAGTGGCGTGCGCATTATTGGACATGGCAAACCGTGACATGACACCATCGCCGCCGGAAGGTCAGCTAGCAGAAGAATAGGCGTGATGTATTTACCTGAATTCAACATCGGGAAGATATATTCATAATGGTGGTCTGTCGGTGTCGCATGTAGCCTAGCCGCTAAGTGACCTGTCTATATGTTCACCTGTATAGTCTGTATGTTGTCATTTGTTAAGATTCCCACGGCATAAACGTACCTGTAAGCACATGTCATTTGATCCTCACACCTCTTAACTAATCATGAGAAAGCACAGAGCTAGGCGTCCGAATGGAATATTCCATAAGTGCGCCATGAAGCATTTCGGGTTAGGTTAGGTGACAATGGAGGCCAATTGCAAGATGAAACATGGTAATTATTTCCTAGGTTAATTATATTCAGCCAAAATCTGTACCGCTGTGTTTTGCACGTTTGCGCTTACTTATTTCCCAAGCGAACAACAATCCATTAATTATTTTGACGTGAGACGGCGGCTAGTACACAGTAGCCACGTCAAGTACACGTGCACAAATAAGCGGATCTTCTCATAAGCGGATACCCTCCGATATGTGACTGGGCGATCGATGCCATTCGTGCCTGTATCATATTAGAGAGTAGATTGCCAGCTCTATGGCGTCATGAGAACGTTGCGAATATTCACACGTTCGTAGCCTCCCGGTGGTAATCCACATCCGTGTAACACTTTGGTCCGCATTACGGCTGTCTCTATTATTCCCGACGAAGGGGAATTGCTGTTGAATTGGATGAAATATGGATGCAATCCATGTTCAAATAACCGGACTCGGTGGACACCGGCCAAATCCGGAGGCACATCGAGATCGCTCAGCCGGTTGTTAGTTGTGACATTGTCACATTGGGATTGTAGCGTCGCTGGGAGTATCACTTGGTAATTGTGTTGCTGCAGTTGTTGATCTAGCAGTTATTGCTCTAGCTGTACATATATATATATATATATATATATATATATATATATATATATATGTGACCGCTCCTCGGATCGATGGTGGCCACTTGGCCACTCAATAGTCGTTCAGGCAGAGTCTGACGAGGCTGAAATGCCGTGAATCATAGCTCCAATTGCGAGGCATCTCTCCTGTGCCCTCTCTCACTCTTCTTCCCGGACGTGTTCGACGACCGCACCGACTCGCTGCTCCGACAATGTCACCGAGCAACGGCAGAGGCGGGATTAGGAGCTTGTCGGCGGGCGGGCGACATTTGTTAGCCTGACACACAGGCAGACAGAATCCCAAGCAGCTAACGACGACAGTGGAAAGATCAAAAGAGCGCTGGGCATACGATGAACGAGATCATCTTTGTATGAATATATATATATATATATTCACACATGTCATTGCCCTCCATTCAATCCGACCATGGGGTTTACCGTTGTGATAATTCGCTGCATTCGCACACATGCATATGTATGGACACATTTAATTATGCTAACAGAGTGACGCGCCAATGGCTATTTCGGGTGGCTTCCCGTCTGCTGGCGTTTCGTTCCAACGGGATATTTCGAGGCAGGTTTCGTGATGTATAATTAACATCTACTGATTTTTCGTATGGTTTCCAAGCTGAGGTATCTCGAAAAAACAGACACCATGTGGGGGATGTTGAAATTCTATAAATAGGCACACAGTCAATTAAGGGAAAAAACGCGTGCAATGCATCTAAGAACACCCTCTTAATAGGATTAGCTAACCTTGAGTTAGCCACGGCGGTTGCTTGTCTTTTTTTTTGGGAACCAACTGGAATCGGTTAAAATTCAGTATAACATTGTAAATGTCCTCGGTCAAATGCAACGGGGAACATCGAACATTGTATTCATCGTTGTATGTTAATATTGACTCACATTTGATTGAAGATGCTCAGACACATGCACGCTCATTGCTATCGTGCATCAGTGTAATCTCGGTCTGCACACGGAAGCAGCGTTGTTGATTGGCTATGCAATTATCGCGCAACGTGTTTAATTTCCTTTACGACATGAAAAGGACTAAAACTTTCTATTTATCTGGTTGGCCCTCCTTTCAGCCGCAGTTCGGCCATCGTCTGCTGGTGGCCTGCTGCGCGCGTCGACCGTCAGATGCCAGATGCCCGTGGCTATCTAGAAGATCGTCAAGACATCAAACTGAGGTTTAAGAGGATCAAGGCCGCGCACACGCCGTCTTGGTGGAACAGCGGACGCAAACGACCCCCTACCCACCAACCACCCCACCCCCCTGCCGGTGAACAGCTGAGTACAACTGAGTCCTCTGCGACTGAGAGACAGGCTGAGTTGCTTTGCCGACCGGGCCGAGATACGAGGTGGTGCGGTGGTGGTGGTAAGATTCCCTCAAAGGACAAAACGACAACAGCAACTTCGGCCAGCAGGCGACATCCAACGCTAAAAACAAAAACGACTTCGACATCAAGCATGAAAAGCGCCTTATCCCCTCCCACTTTGCTTTTGTCCTGCTTGTGCTGTTCGAGGTCGCCCGAGGCCTATGTTGTGCCGCTATCCCGCAGCCATGTTGCCGAGGAAGCACGACGCAGCGCTGACGTAATGCCGCGCAAAGTTTGACTACGTTTACCCGACATGAAGTTGGCGGAGCAGTGTCCGTCCTCCAATGCCCGCGTTGTAGACCTGGCCCCCGTCGCCCGCTCCCCACAAACACTCGACAGTGACAGGCCATTGTTACACGCTAGTTGGACAGTGTGCACTTTAACACTTTAACACGGCTTCTTTAGGAAGCCAACGCTGCCATCAACATCCAACGCCTTGCACACGGAGTAATCGTCAGAAAATCTGCTTCTGTTGCTGCACAGTCGCTCCGAAATGCATTCACATCCGTGGCCGCTTCGACTGTAGTCGACTAAGCACGGCTAGATCCGAGTCCATAGAGTAGGCCCGTGGGTATACATACATATGCCTAAGTAGGTGCCGGTCTGGCTGTTTGGCATCCGGCGGACAAAATCTCTTGACGTCCTTTTTCTTCCCATACCAGCTCCTTCAGTATATCCGAGCTCGATGTTCCCTCGTCTCGTTTGTGCGAAGTTGCCGACGACGCCGAAATCCTTGCTCAACTCGCGCCGCTGTTGTTCTCTGCCTTCAAAAGCACTGACCGATTGCACGTACAAATTGATGCTGGGTGTCCCGCGCGGATGCTGTGCTGTATAGCGGCAATGGTACGATATGTGAACAAATGGGGCATAAGCGAGCTAAGCCTCTGTGAGGATCAGGGAGACGCAGGCCAAACGAAGGAAAGCCATGCACAAATGCGGAGTTCAAGAGCAGGCCAATGAGGGGTTGCTAGATGGACACTACGGTTGGCTTATAGCGGGACATCCACCGCCGTCTCTAGTTCCTGCGAGATGAAGCTATTCAAGGCTAAAGCTGAGCGCCATACGGATCGTAGCCAACACTGAACGGATGTGTATGGGCACCCCATAGCTGATTCGATATGTACCCCTTAGCATACGTTACCCCGTGCTTAGTCCTTTTGCCGTTGCTTCGTTCCGATTCGCCCAATGGTTCCTGACCTGTTCCTTCTCTCAGCAGAAGCTGGAGACAAGACACACACACACCCGGCTCTCATAGTGCAATTCGCAGGAACCACTGAGCGAGGCCACCTAACCGGCAACACATTGGACCTCGCTGCACAGACGACTGCACCAATAAATGTATCTGTGTGATTTTTCCCCATTAAGCGTTAACGCAATAAACCGCACATAAAGCTATCGAATATAGCAGCCTTGTTAAGCCAGGTACGTGGAAGCGTTATATTATGAATGCGAAGTCGACAACGAAAAAAATCCTCCTCAACTCAAGTAGATATGATAAGCATGGTAGAGCCGTTGTGAATACGTTGGATAGGTCGGGGAGCGATCTACAAATTCAAGCGCCGGTTGCAGGTGCTACATCGCTCTACGATCTGAATTGTCACTTCTTTGTCGAGACAAGGGGGAACGGGCGATATATCCTATTCTACGCGTAACAGATGTAGGCAGAGCTCATGTTCAAGAGCAACGAACAGGTGAAGCCTTGAGCGAGCAACGACATTGACGTGATATATACGCCGTATTCACACAGCGGCAAAATACACCGCTATAATCTGCGGAATGGTCCACTTTTCGTTCAATGGACAGCGGCGATCCTTGGGGAATATCAACGATTGGCAGTTTCTTACTCAGCTCTCGCTATTTCTAAATATATATATATATATATATATATATATATATATATATATATATAATTAATCAATACCTGACATAAGGTGATAATAAAAACCAATATAGTCCTCTCTTTCTCTGCATATATGTATATATACATATATATATATATATATATATATATCGCTCTTTGCGTCCGAATTTTTATCGCGCCTCGCCAACGTGCATACAGGCCTCTTAGTTTTATAATTTATGAAGCTTTATATGCCATACATATTAATCCGTGTACATATTTTCCGCATGTTATTATATCGATGAACAGAAATCAAACGAGCAGTTGTCGTCTCAGCGAAAATCCCACCCTCACCACCTGTGATAAGGGGCTGAAGTGGCGGCCAACGCGTCTGTTTGTTCGTTGCTATAAGAATCTCCACTTCGGCGACAACGACAAAAAGTTGCACTTTTCGTAATGATTTTCTTCTCTTAAAAAGCATCCATATGAATGACAAGCACCTCTGTGATGTGTGCTATTGTGAAGACTCTTAATCTACATATATGTGAGTGTAATACTGCACAAATTATGCCCCCCGAAAAAACCTACCCTACCTCCGTTTGAGTCACGGCGAAATGCATCCCAAATGTATTGATGTGAGCATCGCCATCAGAAAGTGGCTTTACGAGTACAATTATTAAACCTAAGGCTCAGTCTCTGGCTGTGAAAAGCCCGAGGTCGCAGGTTCGAGTCGCGCGACGAGTGACACATTCGAGCACGTAAGCGTTACAAAACTACAGTTCCTTCAATAAACCAATAAAACCTCCACCTGCATTGTCTGCATGTAGATCGCCTGAACTGCTATTACACCTCTCCATATTATTTTCCGATTTCATAGTTCTCCGTTCGTCTGACTGTGGGCTTCCCTGCCCTTGAGGAAAATCTCTGCCTCTTGTGACGTGACCACTGGGCCATGACCGCACATCGCTTTCGTCAGTCTTGAAATGAACCTACGCCTTACCCTCAGTCGCTGCCCTTTTTTTCTGCCTTAATATATCAAATGGAAATAATATATCTATCATGGAATGGGTGCACATGGTCCTTCGCGTGCTCGGACACGCAAAAACCGTACTTTGAAAATTGCACGTACTGTCTTTTCGCACCCTGCAATTAATCGCTCGCTTCTGAAAAAAAAAGTGCGCGAGAAACGACGCGATAGTGGTGCTTTTAATGAGTATAAAAATTGGCTTCCACGGCGACGTTCTCCGACATTGCCCATTGATACCATGTTAACTAGACACGGAATAAATGTGGAACGTCGAGGGTGAATCAACCACCGAATATATTCGGCCGCTCGACAACGGACGAGTGAATAGTGGGCTAGGCGAAATTAGTTCATGTGATTTGTGGCTCAGTCTAACCTCACGGTTATCATCAGTTTCATCTCAAGGCCAAAGTCAGATGGGCCAATGCCGTTTCTGATTCATTGATGACTTCTGTATCTCTCTCACTGAGGCAAGATTCTCAATGTTTTCATCATTCGCAACGGTAGTATCCGACTTCCCAGACATTTTCTCTTAGTTCCTTTACTCATGATTTACACGCGTCATCCAAAGCTGTACTGGCACCCCGGGTATGTATGTTTATCCCTCTTTTTTTAGAGGAGGAAATTTTCTTCAAACGCATTGACACCGCCAGGGACGTTGCAATCTTCATAGAAAGAGAGGGTCGGTCTAGTGCAGGGCTGTCGTGGATGACAAAACACCTCTACGAGCTCCCTATATCTCTGTGCTCTTTAACTAGGCACCAAGGTGCTCTTGATCGACACAGGTATCACGCCGGTACGCGTCGGCGGTATCTCTTCGCGTGTTCCTAGCAGGACTACTATCGTTTCGTGGGTTCGGAGTTGTATACGCTCCTAGGTGCATAGCAACATCATGCTATTCCAGCACGCGTGTTCAGGTTGACACTCGCTAATGACGAAAGCTGGTGAGTTCATCGGAGGGACTTTTCTCCTCTTCGATCAAGGACCTCGACTAAAAATTGAAAAGTTCCTCCGATGACTGATATAGCTACTGAAGGAGGGGATTTCAAGGGCAAATGACAAAAAATGAGCAACCTAATTAACCAACCTCTCTTTCTGCCCCCAAGAACTTTACTAATATATGAGGAGGGGTTATCGCCGTCCGCTATGCGGGGGCGGATTGGTCGCCCACCTTTCAACTCTCGTAACTCGGTTCTCACAATGACACACTACAAAATTGTGGAACTGTCACATGTCCTATCAAACTGTCGGTTGATCGAGCAACTTTGCTTAGTCATGCTAACAGGTGAGATCGCCCGTTTACTCTATGGGTGGACGTAGTACGGAGCTTTTTTTGCCCATGTACAGGTTGCAGACGGGTACGATTAGATACACGCGCAATTCGAAACTTATAATCAATGATTTGCCTTTGAGATGTATCGGCAAACAGCGTCGACTGTAAAAAGGTATACGATATTTCATTCATTTAACATGAAACCTAAATCTGCCTGGTATCTTGATAGCGCCGTCTCAGTTGAAAAGGTCCCTCCGACATTGTCAAGGTCCATAAGGTCGCTTGGGCGAATCGAGAGCTCCCACTCTGCATTTAGCCTCAGCCAGTTTATGCAGCTGTCGCTTGGGCAGATCAAGCATCTGAGTCATTCGGAGTTGAAGGGCAAGCAAACGCCTCGCAGAGACTAAACATGCATACCTCATAATGTAAACGTTTTCTTACACGTTCGCCGTGTAAATATAACAATTACACTTGTTGCTGATTCGGTGGGTCTAATCGTCTATTTCTGCCCTTGCATACAATCGTTCTTACGTGCTAAGTACTGCAATTATGTGCGCTAAAACTTTAGGCAATCTGGGCGAAAAAGCTGGAAAATTGCGTTTTACGCTCACTGCAGAATGAGGCCACAACTGAGCCAGGTATGAGCCAACCGTGTACACTCTACAGTGATAAGTGAGCCACTGTTAGAATATCGAACACGAGAGTTGCAAATGACCAGTCCGAGGAACTTGCACTGGTTCGATCCCCGCCGTTGCACATTTGCATTTAAGCGATCCGTCGTATGAAGCAATGCCGAAAGCAGCCGTACCGTCGACGTTAACTGTTTAAGGCTGTAAGTCAGCCCGGAAAGGGAACTAGTTGTGTCTCGGTGTAAAGGTACATCCTTACGCTTTCTCGTCAGAATAGCTGGTCCACAGTGTGGCAAGGACATGTTTCCGTATTGTGCATATATATATATCCCTATCATGGTTGAATTTCGACCTAAGACTCAGCACGAGTACTGCAAAAACACGTGATCCCTATATCCGAATATCCCGACCGCCAGACGAACACGCTCAATGAATACTGTTAATATATTAGGAATATGTACGAATTTTCGTAATGCGCATGTGCGCACTGTGAAGTTAGTTACAAAGTTCCGATTTGCTGTATCAGTGTTGCCAAGCCATCCGCCGCTCAAAGATAACAGGAGACTTTCAACATAGACCTGTATACGAAATAAACTTGGGCGGGGTACACCGCTCTGCGAAGAAGTCCACGAGTCAGTGTGGGAGATTGAACAGGGATCACGAGATATCGCGATCTGTCTCTCTGGAAGTTTGACAACAACTTTGAGGAAGTTTGTGTGCGCGCAAAACCTGTCAGTCAGCTGAGGTTGGACATTCTCGTAGCCATCTTTGTAGCACACAGCTTTGCCTTTTGGACAGCGTTGAGGGAATCGAAATACGTCGACTACTTGCGATACGATTACATGTGCTGTGTTTTGATGAGTGTTTTTTTTGACTAGAACAAATAGCAAGAATCCCCAACAACGTTCTTCCACATTACGACGGATTAGGATTTTTTCTCTTGGAAATTTCTAAATTTGCATTCCACACATTGGTTAGTTACACCGCCGCCTGCATCGGGTGCCTCGGACGGCCGAAGCGGATGGGTTGTTAGCGGGGGTGGGCCAGCAGCCACCTTTCAAAGGCACGCTCATAAGTGCTAGGTTTTCTTACCGTTAACGGCGGTGGCGCACAGCACTAGTGCAACGGCCATGTAGATTCCTCCCAGACGCCGCATCTTATTTACACGCTGTAATTAGCGCTCACACTTGGCAGGCACACGTTCTAGTCACACCTCTCAGTGAGGTATCCTTCGGGAGAATCACCTTTGAACTTCTTCCTCCTGCTGTAGTCCTCGGTCTGCACGGCGATTTGAGTCTTGCGTGTTTCCCATCATTGTTGTCACCACTATGATTTTTGTGACGGCCCAAAAGTCCGTCATGATCTTGAACAACACAGGCCGTTTGAGCAAAAGACACACTGCGCACTCTTGGATATAGTGTCTCTCGCAAAAACTCCCCGAACTCACGATCAAAACAAATAGTAACAACTAACGGCAGGCGTTTGTTTATTACATTATATAGATAAATACATGGTTCCTTTCCAACGCGAACTTGGATGCGCACTCACACACACAAACACATATTGACGTTTCGCTTGTTCCCTTGTGCTGTTCCGCGACAAAGATTCCACCACAGGATTCTCACACTCCGGCACTAGCCAAGGCAGATAGATGTACCCCACCTCACGACGAAGCTTGGGCGCTGCCGCCGAACGACCTGTCACTTGTCATGTGCGGAGAACGATGTTGGTGATTCCTCACTTCGTGCAACTTCCCGATCAGCGCACTATGTACGTACTCTGTCGACCTCCGGGTGACACTGCAGGGAGCATTTCGATAGGCGACCACATTGCATTTCATCTCACTACGAAAGTGATTCTGTTCTGCGTGACGCGGCCTACACCTAGTCCCGGGTACCGCACACTTTGGACGCACGTTGTCGTCTCTGCACGCTGCACTAGCGAGCACGCGTTGATAGCACGGAGCGCGTGCCCGACCCTCTCCGAGTGGGCGAGTCTCGTAGGAGAAAGGGTCCACGTTGGCCTTGAGGAGGAGGGTTGTACTTTCGAGAGTTCGCCGAGACGGTCGCCACTGTGCCCACGGCTCGCAGACTCTAAGAGAAGAGAAGACTATTTATCGAGTAACAACAAACACGGGTAGTGTTTCCCTTACAATCGTAGGTGGCTGTAGCAATAGACTAGACGTGGCCCACAGATCGACCTGGGGTAACCCAGGATAAAAGCCAGATTATGGCACTGCAGCCAGAACGGAAATTTCACCAGCTTGTTACTTTCTAGGGCTTTGCGAGAAACGATGACTGCAACAAAAGCATTTGCGATTCAAGGTGTGTATGTTGATGTTCGGCTTCCTTTTTAAGTATTGATTGCTTGTTCGTCTATGACTAACGATTCTGCTGCCCCGTAGACCGCCTCGTCGTGAGCTTATTGAATTGCTAAACCGAAGGATTCTGTGCCTTGGGTTCAAATCCTGTGAGACGCTGAGAATCTTTGGATTTCTTAGCATCATTCTTTATCTGTGGATTCTGGCCAAGTATGACACGGTTGAAAAATAAAGTGAAGATGACGCCGATATTTTGTTGTAGTAATAACCAAATGTTCAGAGCCGAGGCCTGTCACCATGGAGGTAACGCTGAGAGCCAGCTCAAATAATATAAATAATAATAATAATTCATCAAATCCAATTATAGATCAACACATGTTTTACCAGGTCCTGGCAATCGTTGAGACAAGTATTGCATACTGAGGCCCTTTCACTATAGCAAAGAGTAACCTTGGAGACTGGTTTCTATGATGTCTGTTTTAACTTGGATTCAAACCCTATGTATTCGCTGAACTACATAGTCTTGTACTGCGTTTGCTTTCGTGAATACCCTGCTGCAGAGGCGGGAGTTCGAAATATATTACCTTGTCAATAGAACAACAATGACGTGCTACGAAGTATGTCCCCGGTGCGCCTAGACGAAATATACCGTTTGGTGCTCGAAATACTGAGGAGTTACCGTGGAAGTTATGAACGTGGTTCTCAAAGTTTCATGCATGCACATATTTGGAACTTACTGTGAGAAAACATAGAAAATGAAACTCACCCTAATCGTTGGAAAGCAAACCCTAATGGTTGGTCCCTTATTATTGAAGCACGTCAGACAGACCTTGGAGAGCTGTAAGCGGGCAGGTGTGGCCCAACAACATGCTCACCTGCTAGTTGAGCTGTATCCGGGTTGATGTGGCCCTTCTGCAGCCTTTCGAAGAGTGGGTACTGTCGGACACTCCAGACAGCCCGTCGACATTATCCTGATCGGGAGGAAAAGAAGCTTGTATGGCAGACAACTAAGGAATCCTCACAGGTTACTTCATAGCGAACGTCCACCTGCCAGTCCGATCTCTTCGAACTCACCAGTACAGCTCGGACCTCTTTCGCAACAAACACTTGAGGCTTGCAGCTGACATGTTCCCACTTTGAACGAGTCTATTACACGCCTATCTCGGTTAGGGCCGCCTTCCAAGGAGCTGGAATGACGCCTTGATCACTGTTACATACTATGATGAAATATCGAAACATAAAATTACATAACAATAATAAATGCAGCATTTAACTCGAAGGTATTGCACATATTTGAAGAAATTACGATACGCGTTTCATACAATGTAGCAGTGTGTTGACTTCGCGAAACGATATGAATCGGTAGAGAAGAGGTGGTTGGCGATAGCGAACGGGCTGAAACAAAAGCTTGTTCGTGTAACGAATTATAGCAATCCGTACTGTTGTTAGCTGCACCGTTTTTCTAATCGATGGTTTGCTATTGTGGCCGAAAGTAAAATGATAATACTATTCCTACGGGGTTTCAGAATTATATGGCAAACATGTATACAGATCCTACGTGCTCCTCTTATAAAATATTATATATATATATATATATATATATATATATATATATATATATATATATATATATATATATATAAGTTCCGTACAAAGTACGACGACCACGTCGATTAAGAGGGACTAATCTTCTTACGAAAAGACCGTTCTTTTACACACGTTCACTCAAGACAACTGTAATATCTAAATACATTTGTATATATATATATATATATGTATACAAAGAGGCGAGCAGAAGTAGGCTTATGATCAATCCTCGATTATATCAAACATACTTAACTATCGCGTTGGTGCTGAAGATGTACACGATGAGTGCAATGGAGGTTACAAAGCTTGGTGATAGAAGTGTTGGTCTGTAAGGAAGTATAGACGATGAAGAAGCGAAATTTTCAATTGCTTGCTATGAAACTTCAGAGAGAGAGAGAGTTCCAGGCTTATGGCAGTTGCTATTCTGGGCTCTTGACGAAAGGTTTGGTAGCCGTAGCAGGCCGTATGCAAAGTCAGGGAGGTCCTCGAATGTACGGCGTAGGGGAAAGTAGTACACAGTTTGGCCTGGAACCACAAGGCGTCATGACGACAAGAATGATATACTAGGACTCAGAGGAAGAGTTTGTGGAGGTGCCTGGAAGGTGCCAAGTAGGACATGCTGAGAAATGAGAGAATACGAAGAGGAAGTTTGGGGTTCATTGCAGGGATTGCTCGTATGGCCCCGTTCTGTGATATCTAGAGACCACAGAGAGTCTCGGAAGCAGGTCAAAAGATTTAGAATGAGAGAGGATGGAGATCACACGTTTTGGAAGGGGGCAATCAATATGGGGCTTCGAGAACAAGTCAAACGCCTATATGAGGGCAGAGTCTTTAAATTATATGTTATGATCAACAAAAGGTGAATGGTGCCACGATGAGATTAGGAAATCGCAAGTGTTTTAGGGGGACGGCCACTGTTTTAATAACGTTGAGAGCAAATTGAAGGGAACGGTAGGAATATATATATATATATGCACAAATTCACAGCACACAGCTGCTCCTCTATGATAATTGCCTGATCCCAAGTTCAATCCAGAAATATACCTGGTCAAACAAACCGGCGAACGTTCTTAGCCAACACGAACATAAGAACGACAGTGCAACAGTAAATAGCACGAGTCCTTTGGTTGTCTCACAAGCAGACGCATAATCGTATTATATTCTCGTAGTCGTCATAGATTGGAAACGTGACTCTCATCAAAATCTCTATTTGCCTAATGAACTTTCTGGTCGACTGATTCAGTATACGTACATTGTACTAATCCCGCTCCCATATACGGCATGGGCCATTGTCTTGAGCGCGCGTCGGCGCAGGACGACCTTCAATAGCTTCCACGTGGCGCTCTCCTTTTGACTTCTTGACTCAGTAGCTAGCGAAAACGGAGACGCAATTTCATCTGCGGCCATTGACGTACACAGGACGAACTACATTCGAAGTAAGTGAGCCCAGCTTAGCTAGTAGGTCACCAGCAAACGCCCACATACGCACAGAGACAGTCTTACCAACCCTGATTTGTTGTGTTGCTTTGCCGCATACAAGCCGCATAGGAGTACCTCTGGGGCCAATCCAGTGAAATCGGGGCGCACGTATGCACCGCTGGGAACCAGCAGGTTTCCATTATTTGATTAGTCAAAAACACGGGTCGGCCCTTATAGTCCTTTGAGGTTAAATCGTCTGTTGCTTCTCATCGGCAAGGTTGCTTGATCAAAAAGTGGGTGCCACCATTTGACGTCATATAATTCAATATAGATATTTGGCGCAATATTTAAGGCAAACTAAATAAATAGCTTGAGTAAGTAGCTCAATGGTAATGATGGAAAAGAACAATGACTATTTTCCATTTTTCCCACATAGTTCCCACAGTTTTTAGTGCATTAGAGGTCTGCAATGACACCTATGATCGTCATTAACGATAGTCTCTCTTTGACCGCAGAACAACCCGTCATGATTTTTATGACGACACCATTTTCGAGTGTCAAACGATCCATTTCCTACCTTGTACGCATTAACAAGTGCATCCCCACTAATATTTCGATAAGTAAATAACTAAAAGCGCATTGGTGCAAACGCCTAATTAGGATTCAGCTATGCGAGGAGGGTCTAGTGGAAGTCATAATAGTTCGGATTTCATAGCAACAGTCGTGTCAGAGATTATGCCGAGTGACTGAGCCGCTGAGAGGGACCGATGGAGTGGGTTAGAGTGTCTAATCCAGTGTCTCTAGCGAGTATACCCGTATCATTCCCGACGAATCCCTTCAAGCTCGGCCGATCTGTGGGGAAGAGCAAGTTCCCGCTATTACAGTTCCGTTCCCTTGTTATTATAGGAGTTCTTGCGTAAGCGGACACAGAACGACAATTGACCGCCTTTGACCCACTTTTCCCGGATCTTCTTGCGCGCAGCAGCAGCAAGGAATCGTGGATACCCGCCCGCAGAATCCTCGAATCTGCTCGGGAATCTCCGGATCTCTGTCCCGGCGGTTGCTGTAGTTCTCGTCGAGACGCTGCAAGAGCGAAGCCAGCGAAGGGCGAAGCAGCTTGTCTTTCCCTGATGCCTGACTCCGCTGAGCGCACCCACTGAGGGTACACTGGTCCGCCCCCTTCAATGGTGAACGTGTGGAGGGGGCTGAACGTCGACTGGTTAGGTTCTGCCTCAGCCAGAGATCAAGAGGTTCAGTGAAGCAGAAATGTCAAGGACATGGATGGGTCGGCGGTTAGGCGCCACCGCCTATAGAGGAGTAAAGCCGGAGGAATAAGAGAGAATGAAGAAAGGCCCGAACAGCCAAAGCGTGAGAAAGAGATAGAGAGAGTTTTCCCTCGCCGGTTCTCTGAGCCTGCTGCTCCTCGACGTGACATCGCCGGGGACAGGCTGTGGCCGGCGCACTCGATTATTTCCAGCCTCCTCCCGGCGACAGCACCGGGCCGAGTCTCTTCGCAGCGAGGACCTCTTCCTCACTCCAGAGCTATGTCAGCCGACGCATCAGCAGCCAGCAGCAGAGCCGAGCGCAGCGTAGCGGCACCCACTCACTTGCGCCTTGCGCCACCATTTTCTTTTTCTTCGTTCGCCGCAGCCACGGAGCGGCTGTGATACCCCTCAGCGTCTCTCTTCGCTAGTAGTACAAGCGATCGGTTGGGAATCCATCGCGGCCGGCCCTCGGACGATGGTGGGTCTCTCCTCTCCAGCCGTGGCTAACGTCGAATTGCCGCTCCGCCGCCTCGGAACCTGATCAGAAGTCTGGTTTCTTCCGCGACGGCTGCTGCGACACCCACAACCCACTACTTTGGGCCCTGCCGAGCTGCGAGGCAAGTGCGGAGTAACCAGCGGCCCTCGACCGACCAATGACGACACGTTGTCTATACAAGACAAAGCGAGTGGTGAACACATTTAGCACAGATTGTCGTCACCGTGTGGTCGAACAACCGCTTTTCAGGATCTTTCTCTCTCTTCCTTTCAAGGGTCTTTTTCTTATACTAAATTGAACAATGTCAGTACACTGACGACGTTCAATATGCTCACTCGTGTAGCTATAGACATCTGATGCCGTACCTGTTGAAGGTGAGCTTTGGAGAGTCAGAGAAGAATTATTATTATTTGAATTATTATTATTATTATTATTATGTTCAATAGATACTGTAAAACTTAACGACTTTGGACAGTGGGCTCATTTCTCATTATTGAACAAACACTCGAACAGCTAGGGTATGGAATAGTTACGCTGAGGGTGTGCTCGAATGAGATACAGGGTCGGAGTGGTATGGCTGTTCAATTGTATTAACTGCTTTGATATTCTACCTACTATAGATATGTGGTGGCCGGTCTTAAGAAGCGACAATGGGCAAGAATCTGAATAAGCCCTGTAGGGGACGCCTCAAACCTCCTAATTTTGAATGAACGAATTCCTGTAGCTCGTCCATAAGTTGATGGAGATATCAGTAGCATATGACAAGGAAAATACGTAAATAATTTATTGTGCTTGCGACGATACACGAAGGTAAGGTAGAGGTTTATAAAAGGGTTAAAGGTTAATATAGATAGATAGATATATATATATATATATATATATATATGCAGAGATATATACAGAGATATATGTCTTGCAACGATGCAATAAAACATAATTTCAAAGTGTTTCCTCTTGGCTTTTAAAACCCGATAGCTAAGGATGATCTCGGAATAATCACATCTCTTGTCTATGGACGCGATCAGACGTAACTGACATAGAAGCTAAGAAGTTAAAATTTTATCTGCCCGTCTAGGGCGTTTATTGTGCATGGTATCTTTCGACTATGCGAACGCATTTCGCAACGCACCTATGCGTATGCATGTCTCAAAGGTACCTAAGACACTTTATGTGGACCTTTCTACTTGTTTGCCTATTGAGCATGGGATCATTGTTTTAAATGTATAAAAAAACGACTGTATAAAGATTCGTTCTATCTCATCGTCTGCGTTTCCTATAGAAAGCTCTTCTTAGGTCTATTTAGGATTCTTTAGTTCTATACTACACTTGATATCCGAGATGCTGTGTTGCTTTCGTGTGTACATAGAGCTGCCATTAGCAACTGTGTATTAGCGGACCAGGATTGTTACCGTCGTCGGGCTCAGGGTGGCATTACTGTAGTTCGAAATTCGTTCAGCCATTTGAGCTCGGCCCTAAAGTAACCATTAATCAACACGAATAATAATATACTTGACCCCACCGAATCCCCAGCTACGGCACTTATCATTGTATATATGAAAACACAATAAACATGTTTGTACACTTGTATTTGCCGTAACTTTGCAACTCCAGTACCGAATATTTGTTCTTATTTTTATATCTATTATTATTATTATTATTATTATACAACGACAACGGTGTACACGCACACTTCGCAAGGCACCTTCGAATGTGACACGACAAATGTGCACCTAAACTATAGTTACTCAATCCATCTGCTTTCGCCCAAATGTATGCGTCTAATGCACGCAAAACGACTGCCGACAAAACGCATCACATCCAAAAGGTTGGAGCAGGCACACAGCCGTGCTAATAACCTGCTGAATTTCCTTTCTAACGCCGTTTGAGTCGCGTTTGTTCAAACGAAGGTCATCTGGAATTCTGAGGAGATTACGAGGCTACTCATAGAGTCTGGCCTGGAACGCGGGCAAAGGGCTCAGCTAGGCGCTTCTGGAACATGTCGGAGCCGACCGGCAAGGCACACGCCCGCCACACACGTTGGCGTTGCCCGGCTGGTCGTGCGAGGCTGTGGGCCATGGCATGGCGCGTCGCGTCTCATCGCATTGCAGGAAAAAAAGAACAACCGTTTGGTTGAATGCGCGATCTGCCGCGTTTCGAAAGGGCATTGCAGAGCGAAGGGACCCGCAAGGAGGGGGCGAACGCGTCGGTGTCTGCCCCTCTGGTGACGTAACCGGCTAGCCTGCCGCCTGTATGAAGCAGCCTAGTACCGAAGCGCAAGGAATGAGTTATGTGGGATCTGGGCGGCGTGTCTTGGCCTGGCTAGCTCCACTTGGCGTTGCTCGGTGCTCGCTAGCTGGCTTGTAAGTGGAGGAAAGAGGGATTTTTTTTTTTGCGAAAAAACAGAGGGATTCCACTCATAGCCCATTTGAATGGGGCAAGCCTTCGCCAGCGAGGCCGACCTGCTCGCTGGCGCCCGCACGTTATCTCCGCTCCTGCCGTCCGCCAAGCATTAACCCTCGACTACTAACCGGACATAGCTGAAGGGCTTTCTTTTGAAAGGACGGGATCAGTGGCTTGAGCGGAGGTGAGCTCCGAGGACACCTTGAAGATCGCGCGCTGTCGCATGCGGTCGCCCGCGGTTGAAAGCTGTTCGAGGAGCCGCTTTCAACGGCTGCCCAGAGCTGTTCGTCTGCTCAGGGCGGCCCCAAGTGTACATCGTGTTCACGTTCTACAGCCGGGTCCCTCCAGCAAGGGGTTGACGCAGCGCAGAGCAGTCGGGCCCAACGCTTGAAATGAGTCAGCTTAGTGTTCGTTCGAGAAGAGAAGAGGTGAGCAGACGGCGAGAGAAGGCGGCTGGACTTAAATGACGCTTACTCCCCCAGAGATGGCCGTTCAGCCTCTGCAGGAGTCGTTGCCTTCTCGGTTTGCGAGGAATAACCGCACATTACACACTATTCAAGCCTGGCTGTGTTTTTGGATATACAAAGGCTATGTCTGCTTTAACAAGTAGTTAGGTTAGTGGCTTTACTTTTAAACTAAGCGAGATAAACGCACATTGCCTCTCAATGTGTATATTGCCGGCGGGACTCGTACTGACGACGTCAGACTTTCAGGAAATTCGTTTCAACTGTACACTGGTGTTATTGTTGCTCCGGAGAAGGTGGCCAGCTGGGCTTGACTGCGAACTGCTTTTGGCATTGGACAATGTGATTTTCTGAAGTAAATGTCACTACCATTGATTTGTTACGCTCGTCATGCGTTTTGCTAACTGGCAGGTTCAAGTTCACAAGGTATAAAAAATGAATCGGGCCAAACATACTTCGATGAAGCTAGATTGGGTTAAATACGATTTCCAGTACAATGGCGTCATGCTACAGTATACAGCATCGCACCAATCCTTCTTTTCAACTGCCTTTCGTTGTCCGACCACCGTCCTCGCAATTCATGGACACGAACCCAAACAAGCACCTTACTGTTGGTCAGTTCCGAGGCTAGAGGGAACAAAAAAACGGTTATACACGTTCCAGGCGGTCCACGCCGACATCCCTGATCACACCAGGGGCATGTGGCCAGCACACGTAATTCCGTCCGCGCCCCCTCCTATAGTTTTCCAGTCTCGACGGCGACGTGGTAACGCGAGTCGACGTAAGCTTTATAGTCTTATACTACTCTTCCGGACAGTCTTGCCGCCCGCGTTGCCCTAGAGAACCTGGCAGCGGCAGCGGCGGCGGCGGAGGCGGCGGTCACAATCAAAATTAACGATCCGGAAAGAAGCGTATTATAATTTCGATCGCGGATGGCCAGAGAGACAGAGAGAGAGAGAGAGAGAGCGCGAGAGCGCGAGAGAGAGAGAGAACTAGAGTACCCGAGTGGCAGCGGATGCAGCAGCTTAATAGCCGCTATTGAAAGGCTAATTGACCCAGTCCAAGGCGACTGGCTTAATCGCTGGCTAGGCTGAGTGTGCCTCGTAGCCACTGAGCGGCAGGAGACGTGGGTCGACACAGACTCGGCTCGTGTTATGCAAACGGCAGATAGGTGCGAACGGGCAGAGTTTTTGCACCGGATACAATTAATGCATCGGATACACATATAAATAGGTGTGAATTACCGGAGAGTTAGGTGAGTCGATGAAACCGAACAGTGAGATATAGAGAACAGTTCGTTGGACAGGCGGCCTTATTTAAGCTGGTACATATGTATACTATTATTGCTTGGAACCGCTTTGTCTCGAAGGTGGGTGACATAGGACATCTTGTTGACTTGGCAAAGGTAGGCGGTTCGAGCCTCAGCTGATGCATGGTGAAGGAACTTCTAGAACTCTGCAGTCAGCTTTGGGCTATGGGGGGCGATGCCTAAGAATTCGGCAGTATGAATATTTTTTAATGAAATTCCCATAAGGAGATGACTTTTGCGAGAATATTTTCCTATTTAGAGGTAACTACGCCGTAACCAGTGTCCCTTTTTACCGATTACGAATAGTGTTGAGTAACACTCGAATCATGCCTTCATGAGGGAGATACTTCTCGGAGAAAATTTGATCACAGGATACACTTTGGTATAAATATCGGCTATACTCGACGGTAGTTCACACCGTTTACTTCGCTCTGTATTTTAACAACGACTGCCCGCAAACATAGATTATTGTCCCACGACCTGGTGGCGTACCGAGGACTTAAGCATTGTAAAACTTCACTTCCGCCAATGAACCAATCTAAAACCACTGTCGTTAATGTACAAGTCCGCCACGTCATATTTCCACAGCCAGAGAAAAAAACGCAAAAAAAGCGCTCCAGAAGCAGTTCGAAACGGGTTTTTGCCGCTTGCCAGTGCGGTGATTCTACAACATCGCCAAACCGAGCTGCTCCACGAACAACAACAAAAACCGGCTGTTTATCTCCAAGTGCATCATCACACGACCTAGACGGCGATCTATTTAGCCGTTGTTTGGCGAATGGAGGACTGTAGTCAGTAGGGGTAACATGCTACTACATACACAGCTAGCCGCACCCAACACAACAACAGCAACTCGAATCGTTCGAGCCTTTAAACCCGCTGGCCCGCCAGCAACTTCACGTTTGCTGGGAGGACGCCTCACGAGCTTCTCGCAGGCGTTACGGCGTTCAGCTGAGTACAGCAGCCAAGTGGAACGAGCAGCCAACGGCGTTCATGTTTACCGCTTGTCATTGTTTCGGATATGTGCACAGCTAGCAGCAGCCGTCGAGCAGCTCGGCCCGGCCCCACCGGGGCTGGTCCGACCGACGACAGCGGTGTCGCGGAATAGATTCGTGAAGCTAAATGAGGATGAGCCGTCGGAAAGAGTAAATCGGTCTTGTGCGGACGGGCGGAGAGTTTCGGCAGGTCGAGTCCGTGGTCCGGGCAGCGGTTGTGCTCATGGTTGGGCCACAGACGGTCTGTTGTGGGTCTGTCCAGCGTCGTGTGTATTGTGGTCGGGGAGGCATTTTGCTGAACACAGCGTTTTAACTCTCATTTGTTGCTTGTCGAACACCGGCACCACATTAGGTAGAGGCCGCAGACCATGTTGTTCTTTCGACCGTTGTTGTTACACTGTTGTCACTGTCAATGCTACTGATATCGTGTTACAGTTTAGGTTTACGTGCGTTCGCAGAAGACCTCCTAGCCTCCGTAGCGCCTGCGAGACGGTTTTCGAGTCGACTACCATTGGGTCTACACAGGGCGAATTGGAGGGGGTCTGTGGACAGCTTCGGAACGGAGCATTGCTGTCCTTCTCGATTAAGATTCTTGTCGAGCAAATACGTATACAGCTACCGCTTAGAGTGATTCCCAAGCGAATTCGTTCTAGATTTGCTTCGTGCTTGTCTTGCTTCATCAACCCTCAATATATCTATTGTAGATATGCATGTGTGTCCGAGCGTTCGTCTAGAATCATTTTCAGCTCGGGAAAGGTTTTGGGGGGGTAATGAGACGATGCTTAAGTCTTCGATCTCCACAGGGAACGAGACCTTCAGACACCAGCAATACAAACGCGTTTTTACATAGGGTATTATAATATATATATATATATATATGGTGGGGGTAAATAGTAGCTTATGAACGATTCATATGGACCTGATGAAGCGTATGACGCATCTGGCAGACTACAACTAAACGGCCATCTGTAGTACAGTGAGCGACGCCAACTAAAAGACCCTCTGCTTAAACCATCCTGCTCGTTGTTGTTGCTACCATATCTATCTGTCTACTACAGATCCGGAATCATCAGACGAAACGGGGTCAAGGGAAGGATTATTTCTATCTCGAAGGGTGCTTCTAAGCAAATGTGTCTTGGGGTGATAGTTTATCTGCGTCAACGTACGGTATGCATAGCGATACATTTGTAACACTACTGCTAAAGATGCTAAAAGCAGGAATCCTTTTATATTGCAGTGAAGGGCATGGATTCAGATACATCGCTGGAGATTACTCTGTGTACTGACAGTGGCTTGGCACTCAGCGTTGCATCTTGCGTCAGAGTGGTAATGGAGATGCGTCAAGATTTATTGCATGTAGTTTCGCGAGACATCTCAGCTTTTTCTGAAATCTCCCTAGGATATGGATTTACTCTCTGTGGGGTATTGGGGATCCTTCGAAGTTACATGGTACTTGTTGATAGCTTCGATTGATTTTGCACCAATATCTCACCATTTCAGCGAGATGTGTAAGTACGACGCGGCGGCATTACAATCGCCAAAATATTGTGATTCAGAGACAGATGAATTGATACCTCCTACCGAACCCTGCACGATGCTGCACTCGCTCCACGTATGATCTCATGTAGCTATTTCTAGTATCTAACTAGCCAGCTACTCGATCGGACTCCCACACGCGTTTTGGCTCTATTTTCAGGATATACTATTTTTCCGGTACTCAGGTCTATTTATACTATTAACATAGGTATCTGGCGTCAGCGCCATTCCCTGCTTAATGAGCAAGAGGCCAGCTAGAGGCTAGCGCGCGGTCATTGCAACGTTTTTGCAACGTATTGCTGCTATCCGCTGCCTAACACGTCCAGTGAGAGTCGGCCGTTGGTTATCGGAAGCTAACGCCTCGTTCCCGGTCCAACCCAGACCGGTCTCTGTCTTCTCTGCCGTTTGTGGGTCCTCTCTGTTCGGTCGTGTCTGTCCGCCTTCATGTGCGTTCGACTGAGTGTATATGGGCACACCCCTCCTGATCTCTCACTATCCCGCTCCCTCGGTGCGCTAATGACAGTCTTCTCTTCTGGCGTCTTCTTCCGCCCTTCTTCCTATCGAATAGTTCACTTTTCCCGCAGAGCACTTTCTCTTTTTCCTTCTCTAGCTCGGCTCCGTATTCTCCCACAAGCAAACCCGCGAACCCCGCTTTCCTTGCCACTTTGCCTCGGTCGTCTTTTACATGTTCCCTCAATCGTCTGCCCTTTCTCCGAGTTGATTCTTTTTGCCGTCTGGCGCTTCGTCCTTTTTCTCCGATTTCTTTTACTTCGTTTTCGTTGTCTCAGAGCCGCTCTTTCAGCGGCGCCTGCAGCACCGGTGTCCCCGCGCTCGCCGCGCCTCGGCTTAGATCGAAGATAAGCAGCACACCAACATCCGACTTCCGATCAGATCTTGGTCCGGCCGGGGCTGGGCTCCCTCGCACGCGTCATCTACATCGTCTCCCCTGTCTTTTACGTTCTCTTTTCCCGTCACGGTAAACAAGAGCGTTGTCGTTGGCAGACAGCTCTGAGCTGAACAGAAGCATAATCTCGTTTTGCGTTTTCTTGTGTGTCTCATTGCTTACGGTTGGAGGCCAGGCAGATGCCCTTGCAACAAGCAGGTGTTCGTTGCCGGCCGCTGCGTCGTCCATCTGCCGCTTCCCGAGGAGAATCTTCAGATTACCTGAAGGCGTCTGTGGCTGGATTCACCCACTCTCCAGACTGGCCCATGCCCCGGCGTGTTGCCAACCTGGCAAGTGTATGGCCATGGCCCTCGCGACAGACCTTCTTCACGCTCTACTCTCGTGTTTTCGCCGTTCGCTGCCGATTCTCTCCTACTACAGCTAGTTCTGCGTTTCCTTCCCAATGCTCCACCGTCCCTCGCCCTCAGCCAGATGCGCATTGAAGCCGAAGGAACGGATGGCTAAAGTTGGCCAACTGTTTGCTTCTTCGTTTTTCATTCGCCTTCGAGGAAAAAGCAGGACAAACGGGGCGAGCTGTTATCCTGAGCGGCCTCTCTATCTCTCTCGTTCACTTCTCTTCCCTGTTTTCGCATCGGCCTCGTTCCTTTCTTCGACTAAATTGTCCGGCACAGCGCAGCCGCCGCCGCCACCGACCCGCCATTCCGATAGCTTTGCCGGCCACTTGCCAAAGCAGCCCGCCATGTTCCCTTTCATTCCTGTCCGTTTCAGCGAAGTTGCGAAGGCCACAACACATATAGTTCCAGATGGTGGCCAGCCAGTTGGCTCTTTCTCCTTTGATCTCGGCAGCAGCCGCCACCATAGCTGTTGTTGCTGTTGGCAGCCACTGATGCAGCCACCGGCGGCTCCGTTACCGCGGCCATGCGGCATCGAACGGGTGAGCCAAGCGGGGGCGAAGAACGGTGTGTGGGTGGCCGAGAAAAATGCCGCGATAGTCCGATCGCGAAGTGGAACGCGGAGTCGGGAAAGGCCGGGAGGAGTCCTCGATTCTCCTCCGACTTCCTCTTCGTGGAGTCGCTGTGTCCGTCCATCTTCTATGTTCCTCCGCTAGTACGCCTTATTTTCCGCCGTAGATTCCCGCTCGTTCCCGCGACTACTCCTGCCGCCTCCACCGCCGTCGCGGCGGAGACAGCGCCGCTCGTTGTTATTGTTGCCTGTTTCTGGCTTTCTGTACCGCTATACTAGTACTGCTACTATTTCTCCATCTTACTGCCTCATCCTTTGCTATTCTCCTCTCCTGTCGGCTTCTGTGCGGCGTCGCCTTCTCAGCCCTCGGCACCCGGTCTCTGCCTCGCGCGCGAACCTTCCCCCGATGTTTCTGGCCGAGGCGGGATATATAGCGGAATGCTACCCTCATACTCCATTTAGGCCGTACGCTGGGGAGAAGGGGCCGCTGGGGCCCAGAACGAGAAGGGCCCGTGCGCCATTTTGTGCCCACCTCCCTGTCGGCCCTGATCCAGCTTCCAGGATAAATACATCAGACTTAGAAATTCACTTATAGAAAATGTATTCACTCATTGTCGAGGCATTGTAGATTGCAGCGTAACTGCTCGTATACTAGTGATATTCGCTTCGAGATGAAAGAGTGTGTACAACGTGAACGGGTTTCGTGGATCACCATTCACTCGAGACTAGGTATATAGTCACAGTACGTGCTACGATTACACATGTGGGGCCGTATTCGCGATAACACACTTGCGAAAGGAAGATAAAAAATGTAAATGACGTATGAATGTGCTCTAGTTGATAACGCGCTGCCTGCTCCATCCAACACGTATATTGTCCGAACGCTTCAGCCTGTCTGCTTGCTGCTAGGCAACCTTTTTCGTCCTTCCTTCGACAGCTAGAATAATTAACGGGCGGGGGGGGGGGCTTGTAGAGACCATCGACCTCAATTACGATGTAATTGATAATGCCGCACCGACAATGGAGGTTTAACACGGGGAAAATAAGAACTCTATAAAGGGAGTCGAGCTGGTTCAATAGTACCCTTCCATGCAGTGGTGTGAACTGAAGACACTGATCCCATATACGACATATTCGGTATGTCGCATAGTCAATACTGAATTACAGGCAACCTTAAATAAACTAGCTTTTTCGCACCAAGTGTGTATGTTCTTGTACGCCGCATCACAAGGCTTGAGCCAGTGATAGGCGGACTTTTACCGTATCGGCCTGGTACGACTGGAGCGTCTGCTGCTATTGCTTTGCTTATTGGGACGCAACTGTTTTGTCATCTTTTCAAGTGTATACCAAGAAAAATGCACGACCGCATTTCGACGACTGGAAAAAAGCTTTTCGCCGAAGCCCTCGCTATGACGACATGCATCAGGTCGGTCGTACTAATAGCGGATCCCGTCTAGGTTCGGTTTCTGTTCAGATTGTAAAGGCTAACAGGCTTATTCGGACAACGTTGCCAGAGAAAGTCAAATTAAAGATGGTCCAAATCCCACCATGCCAATTATTATTAGGCTATTTATCAAATGCGTACAAATGCACACAGCCTAAGAACTGTGTGCCCTGTTCACCTCACGTGACGATATTGATGATGTCAATTCGTCTAAAAGATCGAGTTAGTTTCAAACTTTAAACGAGCCCACCATTATTGACTTGGTCATATTGGACTTTTTACGTCGCCACATCTGAAGATGGAAACCGGGGAGCTAGCTTGAACGTGTAGAGGTGGGTCCATGGACAGTGAACATGTCCAGCCAGGCAGCAGTCTAATGGCCTGTCTTCCTGTCCATTTGTACGTTCTACCGTTTCTGTCAGAGTGCGTCACCATCCCCTTGACCAGCTCGCGTATGACTTACTCCGTTTTATAATGGCAAGCCTGTTTCGTTTCTATCTTCTCACACGAAGGAACTAGTTCAAAGGCTACGCTACATTCGAATGCATGGCATTCTTAAACATTTCAAATGTGTATCTTCCCCTTTCAAATTGTATATGCCGGTATTTGTTGAATTTCAAGAACGAATATAATTAATGCAATTTCAAACACTTCTCAACTCAGTGGCGCGTACGTCAAAGTACATTTAAAGCCAGACTGCACATAAAACCCCTAAAATGTTTTAAATTTCCCATCGAGAGCAGAATGGCGTGGCAGTGCCTTCATGGGACGCACAACAACTTCAGCCTAACAGCGGTAGAAATAATGACATGAACAAGAAACGCCGTATCGATTCGTTAACGGGCAATTTAGAAACTGTCTATGAATGTTGTATCGCGTGGCTTGAAATGAATACGTACCGGGTCATCATTATCCGGTTGAAAATAATGGTTGGACACTTTTAATTGCATCCGGTCGCCGTTTTCGATGCGGAATTGTCTTAAACCGAGCTTTCGCAATGCGAGGTCAGCCACCCAAACGAAAGGCCTTGACAGCTGTGTGGCGTATAAACAGCAGCGTATACCTGCGAGAACTTTTATGTAAAAACACAAAGTCGTTAAATGATGCACCTATTTAATGGTTGGCAAATTCTAGCTGAACTATAAATGCTTGAAATGTGCGGAAGGTTTGCCTGTATACTGGCTACTGATAATTGGAAACATTCGTAGGATTGATATATAGTATAGGGAAACCAGTGCCACTGCGTTACATTAATTTGAGAACGTTCCTCCACAACAAATGGCAAGGCGTAAATGGATTTTATTTGACTGACTCGTGTTTCTACTGTTTCCTCAGTGAATAGTTACTTCGGCTACTTGAAATCAGCTCCTAGCCACAACTATTATATATTTACATCCCGCAGACACTACGATGGACCTTCTTAGCTTTTCAAAAAATGAAGCAGTCATAGCAAAACATAACAGGTATTTCTTTTCAATTCTAAATCAATAATCGATTTCTGTTGTCTGCCCTTGCGCGCAGACAACAGAAATCTTCCGAAGCTCCATTGGGTCACCATATTACAGGACACATATATTTGATACCCGAGACGTCGCATTTCGCTTTGTACTATCCTACGCATACACTAGGTGTATGCCCATCCCGGGAAATTGGAACTGTGTCAGAGGACATGGGTTACAGTATTTTTTTTTTCTCGAAACAATGTCTGTTTCCTGTCCCGTTGTCGATCACCGAATGGTAGCAGCGGTAGTAATAGCAGCAGTCATCGCTGGCTCTGAGCACCGCCGCAATGCATCGAACCATTCCTCCACTCACGAAGGCCGCCGTCGTTCGCAAACTCTCTACCCAGCAAATTCTGCTTTTGTACCGGACGGGGTGGTCCATGCCAATGGTGGCGCTTGAGGGGGGGGGTCTGCTTTCGGAGCCTCGCGTCCAAAGCGGGTCGATGATCGTCACGTCATCTCACCCGGGTAGAGCGCTCGCGTTCGTGGCGCAAAGGCCAATGGGAGACGGATTCTAGCGGATTGTGCAGGAATAGGGCGTCCATGGTTGTAGGGGGCCTGTGGGCAATGCGGTACCGTATCGCTGGTCGTTCTGCTGCTTGTGCCGTTGTTGGACGAGTGTTGAGCGAGCATGCCCCTCTGGTCCCACGCTACGCCTGAGATAGGTATTCCCCTCCTGTTCCCTCTCTTCGCCTCTCGCATAGGTGAGCGCCGATGCATCCAGGTTGCCCACGATCGCGTGACTAGCCCAGAGAGAGAGAGAGACAGAGAGAGTGGGACAGAGAGAGAGAGAGAAATTCACAAAGAGAAGGAGCATACTCTGCGCGGCGAATATCCGTCGGAGCGTGTCATGTGGCCGCCGACTAAGGCTGAGACCGAGGCAAATCTAACCCCTGTTCAAGTCCGAGTTTCGTACAATCAAGTAGGGCCTTCACTAGCAGATCCCTCGTTCGCTTTGCATGTACCGCTACTCCTCCTAGGCGAACTGCAAGAGGAGAAACTGGAGAAGGAAGGACAAGCAAGCGCGAGGCCAATGAACAACGAACCAAGGACCAACTTTGAAGAGCTGCGGAGGAGCTGTATGGACTCTCTAGTAGTTGGACGGAGAACAGCGGCAGGGCGGGTGGTGGTAGCAAGCAGCGCAAACGCCGGCGGAGTCGATTAGATCTAGAACGATTAGATTTGTAAAATAAAGAGAGATTGAGAAGGAAATAGATGTTCTTCGCAACCATGCATCCGTTGCCATTATTCGAGCGTGATCGATATAGCCACAGGATAGCAGTATGAACGTAGTTTGTGCGACACTTACAAACACGTTTACGTTGATAAGGCAAAAAGAAAGCAATGCGCAACCTCGCGATGATAAAAGCAACATTTGTGAAGAGACCTGATCTCGTGCTGTCTCGCGTGTCAGCGTTTTCTTTGCATTACGACGAAAGCCCTGAAAAGTTGTACCTATTGCTGGTGTTTATGAACTCGGCATGACCTCGATCAGTCGACGTAGGCCTCCTCTCCACTCAGCCTCGCAAGGGCGTTATGGGCAATGAAGAAAAACTTGGAACCCGCGAAGGGGACGTCAGTCGACCACAGCCAACCTTTGGCCAACCACAGGTAGACAAGCGATCATTTAACCCTTCAAATTTCAGTTCACTATTTGGCTAGAATGTAGTTCTCTTTTCTCGTTTACTTGGGCCCCGCTCCATTTTTTTTACGTCGCTCTGCGCGTACTTCGCTTTCACAGATACGCTCGAAGGACAAGCATGAGCCCGAGGTCGTTGTCGAATGAGAGCCACAACTGTTAAAAGAAACTTTCATGATTAGGGAGTGCCATGGTCGGGAGTGCCAAATTATAAGTTTGCTCTCTAAAAAACCACAATAGAAGGAGATGGCAGCATGATTCGCTCTCGGCACCTTATTCGCCCAACGTACCCAACGTCAAACAATACGAGAATCAACGCCATCCCAACAAAGGGGCATGCTGAGCACATTTGAGATGGTGTTTGTAGCTGGCGATGCGAAGTCACAATTGACCATTGACGCAAATCGTGTCGCGTATCAATATATAGTAAAAAGAGTATAAATAATATAAGTAATAAGTACGTATAAGAGTATAAGTAATATACTAATTTCGCATATTACCGATTGGAACAAATCAGTCGCCTGCTTTTGATGACAAATATCTCGGGACGACACTTGGTACTAAGAAGTTCCGGGTGATCTGATAAGGACAAGTTGGTGATTGCCTATGGGCAGCAATTTCTCACAGACCATAGAAGAGGAATATTACATTGCATTTGTATGTATGTAATAGAACACGCATCCTGAGTATATCGAGTTATGTTGAAGGTCGCAGTCGATATTTAAAAACTGCCTGGGACCCTCAACATAGATCGGTTATGAAATGACAATGATATAGAAATTCTAACTCGGTTCGCACGGACTAGCAGCTACACGTGTTGACCACTGTTTAAACAATTCATGTTTGCGAAACTTGCTTCATCCGACCCACAATGCCTACTGTGAAAGAGGGTGCTCGGCTGCTCTCATAAGAACTTAAACATATAAGTCCTGTCTATTGCCGTATAGCCTTGGTGTTGGCAGCCACGGTAAGCTAGTCGTTGACTCGTGCCGAGATGTTGACCAGGATAGTGACTCTGTCGTTTTTGTTCTGTTTACATTTCATATTCGTTGATTACCGATGGTGTTTTATGAAATATGCAGCACACGGTTCGATTGTACTATTATTATATAAAGAAATAATATTTGCCGGATGCAGAGAGGCAGTACCATCGCCTCAGTCGGGGGTGACCACAACGGCCGCGACCTGACACACCCTGCCCCCAACCGCATCATTAACTACTGCACATTATAAGTCTCTACCGCATTCAAATGCAAACACACAATTTTTGGGGCCCTTTTAAAACACACATATTTTTATGACACATCCTGTTTGTTTGTCGTCAGACTTTCCAAGTCGGTTCACTTTCTAACTAGCCACGCCGACGGATTATGCCAAAGCAGAAACACAAGCGTTTCGAGAAAAATCGTACTACAACTCAAGGTATGCGCGTCAGCCGAGCCATTGCGTAACCAGCCCGGAAGTGGCAGTACTTACTCCCAGTTAATCCTCTGCGTTCACCGTTCTGATGAAGCAGCCAAACTTCGATCGTTCGATGAAGACGGCTGTAGGGGCGGCACATACCTCGGATCTATTGATGCGGGCGAAGGCCTCTGTTAAACGCTTCTCCCAGTCCATGTGCGAAGCGCGCATTCCCGAGGAACGCCAACAGGAATGTAGGTGAATTGACTTGCATAGATTCGCACAACATTCTCCTAAAAGCCACTGGAGGAGGGGGGGGGGGGGGCTCTGGATTTAAGGGCTTCATCCAATGTTTGACACCACAGTAGGCCTGAACTTTGGGCACGGCTGACCCCTGAGGTCAGATATCGGTCCCGTCCCGTTCAGCGAAGCTGGTCAGACAGCTATTAACAAACAGCTAATAATTATAAAAATATCTTGAACTGTTATGTGTCGCTTTTGCCCAACAACGTGACCAAACATTGATACATGAGAATTAAATCACTCAGTATAAGTGTGCATTTTTAAGTGTTCTAGCAACGATCACACGCTATTGTTTTATTAGGTAATTGCTTGCTAAGTAATAAATTCCCTATGTGGAATCGATACTGGGCATATTCTCCTGTCGGACGTTAGATTGGCTAATGTACTGTTCTGTGTTTTTCAAACATTTGCCGTATCTCGATATTTACTCAATTACTTACACCTTAATTGCACTTACACCTTCTCTTAATTGCACTTACACCTCTAAAACTAGTTCTACATAAAATATATTACTAAGCTTCAAACCGAATGTAGCCCCAATTCGAGTTCGGTTCTTGCAATCTAAAGCGATAATATAGTGATGATGGCACTCCTGTTTACGTCCGCCATCCACCTTTTCGTATAAGATCAATTTCGCGTACAATTATAGATGTCCCCTTATTTTTATTTCATTGGACATTTCGAGGTGTACGAAAGATACTAATCATTGTAAAATTGCAGCTCCTTTAATAAACCAATAAAACTTTACCTTTTACTAAAGCACCTACGGTGGCCAAAAAAAAGAAACATGCGCTTTCCCGGCCAACTTCCGAGTTTTCATCAGTGTCTAGCTTTCCAAACGATTCGTGTCCCATTTCGACAATAATCATGAGGGCTTGACGGCCAACATTGTATCGTGTGATCGGTGCATGTTCCCCGTTCAAATAAAAGCCCGCTGCATGGGACTGACTTGTTTTTAGTGTCATCGTCGCTCTTTGTACGTTGTATCATGGCACCGGCTTCAATGAATACGTTACTAATGCTGATTAAGCTCGTCTGAGCAACTGCGAAGAACGCTGCTGTCGAATGGAACGATTGAGATTCTCGGCCACTGGAGAAAGCGACGTGTAGTGGCTACTGGATCTTGACTCGAGGCCTACTTCTTCTGGGTGCTGTCAGTCACGCTAATCGTCGGCCGTCGTCCTAGCCAGGCCAAACTAACCTTCAACCGGCTGCTCCTTCAGCGGCGTCTTCCAGTTGAACGCCCACAAGGCAGGCCATCGTGGCCAGGCACAGCCTGACCCGGAGTGATCGCGGTCAGCAGACCCTGCGTGGTGCATCGTCGTCGCTGCTTCGACTCCCTGCGCCTGCTTCCAGCCTCTCTTTACTCTAGCTAGGCCTTGCTAGGCCTTGCTAGGCCTTGGGCAGGGGCCGACCGTCGTGAATCAGTGTTTGAGTCTGACGGCATGTAATCGTTCCAAACAGCAACAGGTAGATAACGGCCCGTGTGCCCACTGGGGCTGGTGCACTTCCAGGCCACGCACAGTGCCATGGTGGGTTGCATTCTGCCAGCTGTTTGCCGGCTTCAACAGCCCAGTCCTCGATTAGTGGGCGCAAACGCTCGCCACAGCCAGCGACAGGGTGGGCCTTACCTTCGGACACTATGGATGGTGAGGGAGAAAAGGTTTCTCGTTTAGTCAGTGTTTCCAGACCCTCAGGCACTCAGGTCTCCTGTCGCCGCCTGCACCGCTGACCCTGTGCGGGTGGACAGCTCGGCAGAGCTAGCTCGTCCGTGTGGGAACAGGGACAGCGGCCTGGTACTGCCTCGTTGCTCCTGCTGTTGCAAGCCGGCTTGCAACTTGTTGGTAATTAGGCGTCCGGGTGCTGCTTGGCATTCGGAGCTTGTGCCTGTCGTCCCATAGCTGTCCCGTCCGAGACAGCAGCCCCTCCATATGTCCAAACAGCGAAGCCTCTACGCACCGTCGCCTCGGCCAGGCCTTAGTGCACTGTTTCTGTAGTGAGCGCAAGTGAACGCAAAACGGAGAGATCAGATCCAGCCCGCCGTGCATTATCGTCTTGTTTAGCCACTAGCCAACTAACGCCGCCCGAAAGCCGCCGCCGCCGCCTCTAAGCACCCGCTCGGTCGAATGCTGACGTCAAGATTGGCCTCCTCGATCGATGTATACGGCGTTGCCTCGTGAATGGCTGCGCCGCATAGAACAAACGGATTACTTTTACCGGAAGACGATGCTGTACTCTAGATATTTACTGGACGCAAAATAGAGTGCGTACGCACGTCGACGAATGGACACACTGATCAATAAGAACCTCTTGTGGCCTTGACACCTCGAGATGCAACTGGTCGAAAGCGATTTTTCGCTTGGAAATAAACAGAGATATGACGCAGCGTGTCACTTGTTTTTGTCGATAATAATACTAATCATAAAGATTACTACAATTATAATGATTTTATTCAGTACAGTTCAGTTCATTCAGTCCAATCCAGTCCTACAGGCTATTGTAGAACTATAAGGCGTAATCTTAACCGAGCTAATTTCATACCATATGTGATATATTTCAAAAGGACATTCAAAAAACCACAAGCACAATAGGGTGGAAGTTTGAGTCGGCGCCACTGTCCATAATTGCCGCCTCCGTTAACAAAACGAGCGCCAATAACCTCTCAGGTGCTATTCCTTACCTAGAATCATATACGAGAAACTTTAGAAATAGGCAAAATATTTCTTATGAGTTTAAGCATGCTTGGTGCACAGTAGAAGAAATACTTAAAGTTGGCAAAGGTCTGTTGGTTTATAAAAGCAGTGCAATTCTTCCGATGCTTAAGGTGGTTCATAGACAAAAAGCCAAGAAAAACGCCTTGTAATATATCATACTAGAACCCCCTTATTCAGACAACAGAATTGGTCCAGCGGGACAATTAGTCGGGACCTGCAACGAAATTTAGGCGCGCCATATCCATTAAGGTCGACGCCCTTCATTATGCAGACGATCTAGTAATATTTACTAGGAGCCCCCACCACCTCCAGCAGGCTTCAGCCATTGGACTTGATATGTTAATCTTTTACATGCACAGAGCGGTCTTTTACAGAGCATATACGGCCAGGGTCCCGAGAAGCGCTGGTAACTGTGTCGAAAACTGAGAACCCCATCGAACTCTCCTTGTACGCGGCACTCAGTTCGACCTGAGGGTGACACCCTGTGCATCGAACGAAGTACCAGTACTGTGGGAACACCTGACAGCTAGACAGGTGCATGACCCTGGCCGGCTAAAGCCAGCCTATCTAAGACAAGTTCTCGGATTGCGTATCAGAAACACTCTAGTATACTAGCTCTGGGAGACGCCAATCTTCTTCGAGGAAATAAAGCAATTATTCCAGCTACCTGCAGTGCAGGCGTATCGTTAATTCAGAGACAAATATTAGTGGAAATAACCGATAAATATCAGGCATTCTAAAATACTAGAGGCCATGACCAGTGCCCCTTGGGAGAGAAGTAGCTGCTCAAACCATCACTTTGTACCCGGTAGGCGGTTCCACCAGGTTTTTTCCCCGAACTCCCGCTTTCCAAGAGACTACAGATGACTCTCGATCTGCAAGGTGGTATTACACTAACCATTGCCAATCAGTTACTTCTCTTAACAGTGTCGCACACTCAGAGCTTTCACAATTATCCGTTTATTTTATAGCATTCAGGTAATATTTAAGAATAATTCATCAAATCAGGTAAAACATGCTTTTAGAATGTGTTACTAAACTATTGTTCACCATAGTACAATACATGTGTGATTATATATATATATATTGATTGATAAAGAATATCAAAGTGGTGTTTACCTCAAACGAAATCATGCCCCTTTGCATGTCACAACAGTTGTATCCGACCAGCCAATGTTCTATAACGCACGCTCAATAGCATTCGTGTGTTGCTACTATAACATATATTACGTTTCCATAGCTTCTACTCCTATAATATATATATAGGGCAACATCAAAACTAATTGTGGATTCATTATTGTGATTCCAATAAAATCGTCCTCACAAAATACATCCTGAGCTGTTTAAGTAAATTGCTCTCATCATCGATAATGAAGGTTCGATAAACTGCACACACAAGATCGCAAGATGTCCGACTGCTCAGCACTGGTTGAGGCAGGGCACGTACAACTGTCATTGTTACCCTAAGCGTTGAACACATGGATCCAATTCCCAGCTGAGGGCAGCTTAGCCCCATTATTCTCAATCACCGAGACCCCAGCAGCAAGCAATGCTGGAGTAGCTTTCACGTTGGTCTCTGACGTGCACATGTCTCTCGTGCGTATGTTATGGAGAAAGATATGACAGACCGACCCAGTGCCGACTGAATAGATGATAACATATAGGAAGCTGTACAACTTGGCCAGAAAACTTGCGGGAGTACTATCACACTATATTTAAGGCAGGGTTGCTTGACAGAAATACAATTCCGCTACGCGATGCTGGTCGTTGTCTTGTACTTTTTCACAACTACATTTTTCTTGTATAATCTTGTATTGCATCGCGGATTGAGGAAATTCGCTATTTTCACAGCTCTATTTAAAATCACGGGAGAGCTTCAGCTTGGGTTTATTTTATCATTGTTTTAGGGATACGTTCCGGTGTGTGACGAATGCTTCTCGATTATTTGATCTCTTCTATATGAAAGATACATTCAGCTACCCTTCCAGAGGCGACCTATTCCAAAGGAGCCACAAGTCTTTGAGGATTAGAACATCCTTGAGTTTATCTGAATGAAACCCTCAAACTTACCAGCTCTGTCGATTCCCGAGTTTTCGGAAACATCATGAGGTGGAATACCATACGACAGGGATGCCTTAGGACGCAGGAGTCGAAGGTCCTGACGAACGTCTTATACGCTGTCGCACACACGGGGTTAAACAGCAGAGATAATTTTTTCTAATTTTGAATTACTTTTGAGCACGGCAGCTCTGTAAAGCTAGCTCCAACCGAGCCTATCATAGATCGGGATTTGAATCAGACACCTGACATAGGATACTTTTTTTTTAAGAGGTTAAAGGTGAATCCTGCATGGATACCAGGCGTCACACCAAGGTATTTGCCTGGTAACGTCAGACTCTTACTGACTAAACCCAGAACCAGGGTTGGGGCACTGACCGGAACTGTCAAAGTATTACTTCAGCCAGTGCCTTGCAGGGACCGGCAGTTGATTCCAACCATGTTCTCTCCCTCAGTTCCTCCTCTGGGGCGAACCCTCCCGCCCAGCCGCAGCGGGTGGGTTCCGGACATTTTCAGAGCAGACTCGTGCCAGCACTAGTCAATGTTGTTTTCGATGGTACCAGGAACACTAACGAAGCCGGGGGGAACAAGCCGTGATTAGGCATATCGAATTATTAGAGGCTTGAATGTGATTTGAGCCCAGACCATGTGTTGTAAAGAATTAGCCTTAGAGGAAAATTTCTTTCGCCGTCATTAAGTAGTAATTTATAGTTGTACCTGAATATATTATAAGTTTTCCGTATAAGTCGATGCATATGTGGCAGGGTTGCCCATAAGTCATTGCTCACAAATTCCAATATAATTTATTCTGATAATCATTATTCACAGCCGTAATTGTGTGTGTGTGTGTACTTAATTAAAGTGAAACAAAGACTGATTATAGCTGGTCGCTGCATATTTCATACTTCGACTAGAACACTTCCAATCGACACGGCATTATCTGATCGGACAGAACTAGCACCTCGTGCTTGTATTACACTTGCCATTAGGAGATCTACTGTTCTCGCTTCGCCTTGGCTCGACTCGGGAAACGAGCTAAATGCAGTCCTATGCCGGAAGCCGGAAACACTTGTCATGGAAGTCATTAGTCGCAAGCCAAGGGTAGCTACACTTAGAACCAACGCCAATGGCGAAGTCGAGCCTTTCTGGGGCCTACCGCTGCTGGAACGTCCGCCTACTTTGCCCTTGCAAGCACTCGGCCTATTCCCTCTGCTGTGTTTGGTAGGTTTCACCTTATAAGCGTGATGATGTGTCGTCGCACGTTTGTGGCGAATCCCGTTCTAAGAAGGTTTATTCAGGTGCGCCATTACCCCACTCTACTGGTGAAGGATGCCCGCTCGCAGTTTGCATTATGTCACGCATACATACACATAAACACATTCGTGTGGACACTGTACAACGGCGGTGTTTGCTAGTGGGCCCTAGAGGCTCCTCTTCCAGTAGACTTGTTACAATGGCTACACTAACATCAGTCTGTCTGCTGGTTCAGCGGCGGCAGTTTCGGCTTTGTGTAGGTAGTTGCAGGTTGAGTGATGCGATAGCAGTATGATGGCCATACAAGTACAGGCATTGCATGCCGTACAAGCATAGTCGGATAGCTCCGTTCGTGTGGTGCTCGCCGCGTCACAGAGACTGACGGTGGAGGTGGCCAGTGATGAAACTCTCCATTTCGTTCTGGCTCTCCCGGCCCCAGCGAACCGCGGGGGCGACCCTCTCCCCCTCCCTGGCGCCCCTCATAATCAACCTCCGAACTTTTCGACGTTCGAAATACGATGCCAAGAAGTGAGAAATGTAGCAATGGCCGTCCCGTCAGCGCTGGATGTGCAACCGCTGAGGAAAGTATGACATACAGATGGACGGGGAGATATCACAAGCCCGGAGACGCAGAAACACATTCTCACCCGATTCTGCTTTCGCTGATGACAAAGTTGGAGCGTTGCCGGAGTCAAGCAACGAGTTGGAGAAATTTGTCGAAAAAGAGGAAACCTGGAACTCGCGAGGCCAGCGCCAGACTTGGACCGCGAACGAGTGACCGAGGCGCATTTGTGGAATTAAAAGCATCTTTGCTTTTTCCTACTCATCTGTTGCTGCTGCTGCTGCCGGTGACCATGAAGGACTTTGCCGTCTTTGCTTCTAGTGGGACTATTCGCGAAGATTTTTAGGCGCTGTCAGCCGTCAACAACGGCTTGCTGCCATCTACAATTGGATAGTTTCTCGTGACAATTCGAAATACAGATTGCTGCTTTATTCGACGGTGCGCTTTACTCTTTAGGGAATTGCGTCCACGGGTCTCAAAGGCATAACCTTATAGTGCATTGAAGTCTTGCACCAACGAATAGAAAATGACGGATCACTTCTAACAATTTACAGTAAATAAGCAGCATATTAGGGAGTGATAGAGGAAAGGGTACACTCCCGAGTTCCCAGCATTCATACATCATTTTCAGTACGAGGAATATAATACGGTCTGAGCTCGCAAAGCGCAGGGAGACCTCTGTATTAAATAGAAAATGCCACTTACTTCTACGATTTCGTATGAAATCTGCAAAATAGACCAACGGTAGCATCATGAGTGCACTGCCTCCCCCGAATAAACGCCACTTTGAAAGGAAAAAAATGAATGATTCCGTAACGCTCGTACCATCGTTTATCGAAACTTACACAGCAATCGGACGATGTCCTCTATATATCACAAGTTAGGAAGATATTTCTTTTCATTTTATTGACCGTGCGAAATGCTAGAGCTCCGTGACTAAAGCCTCCGGTGTAAGACTGCATAATGAAAAGTTTCTGGAAGGATGTCAGCAGGTCGGGGGTGAAAAGTCGCGCCGTATGGGCGCGAGTTTCACGAGCAAACGCGCTCATTAAGAGTGTTCGCGCCGAGTTTTAAGGAAGTGAGACGGGAGATTTTCGAGATACGACTAACTCAAAGATACTGTGATTACTCAGAAGCCAGCATAACTTAAGGTCAGATAACCCAATATGCTGGAAAACACCAAAGGAACACTGTACTCACATAAACATTTTACAAACGCTAGTATGAGCGCTCTTTCTAGCCTTGTCCGTATAGGCGTAGTGTTGATCAGCAGCGTAGTGGAGAGATGCGATTCAAACATGCCCGATTCTCTATGGCACGAGCTCCAGGTAGACCGCAGTTGGCGCGTGCTCATTTGAATGCAGGTGCCAATGCGACGAGTTGCCTAGATCTTAACGACGTTACTGATGTCCTGCAGGAACAGGTCGTTCCCAAGAAAGGAGAAGCCATGCGACTTCGCGAATGGCCGAGCTGCCTCCACTTCCCGGGACGCTTCATCTGGTCTAACCGCGTTGGACTTCAGCTTATCTTTTCACACCAATGGCCTTCTTCTGAGATAGGGGGGCCCAGGCCATAATGACGTTACGTTGAGCCACCTCACACTGTTCCTCTTTGTGACCCCATTGCCCGCATTGTCATTCTTCTCGAACGCTTGTCGTGACGCAGTGACGCACTCGCTGCAGACGACAATAAAATCGGCTAGGCTTTGCCCGATAATTGATTTGCCCGGAGTTGATTTAGTGGTCGATCTGCCATTCGTGATGTCTTCTCGTGGAGTATAGGACGTTGTGCAAAGGGGCGTAGGTGGGTAGGTGATCATTTTCTAGACGTTGGAGTGTACGGATACGTTCGAAACGATTGCGCCACCCTGAATCTTTCCATCGAAGTGCGTGTGGACAAGTGACTCATGCTGACGAATAATCACATCCGTATGCATAGGTGTCAGTAAAACAAAATATCACTTCATTGCCAATACTTTGGCTTTCGGCTGCGTCACAGATCAAGGGGCTGCAACTTCAGTCCGATCAGAATCTGAGATAATTTGCCCGACGTTGGTGGATTTCGATCATTATATGGATATATCCTAGTTAGTCATTCTGTACAAATCATCAACTTTACTCATTATTACTTACATGTTGTATTGGACGGAGCACCCTCCGCATGATGCATGTGTGCGCGTCTGTCTGAGTTTCTATGGGAGCATATGCTCGTGCGAGAATAACGGCATCACCAACGACCGACTGATCTGTGTAAGGTATTACTCGGCAGTTTCAGTCTAGCGATCGATTTATTTGCTGTGACGCCGTTTGACTAGGGAAGGAGGCTGGTTGGAAGCGAGGCGGCCCCGGGGGAGAACACGGGTCTTCAGTTCGTTGGGGGCAACGGCAAGAAGGGCTGGTGCATATGATGCTGGCAATGCTTATATCCTTAATATTAATGAACTTGCCCGTGTGTACATGTCCATCCACGGCCGGCATACAGGAAGAGGCCGAAACAGGCTCGGTCCTGGAGCGGAGTTGGGCCGAATGCCTAGCTACTACCATGAGCTATGGGTCATGTGGCAGCGAGTGTCGACGGCGGTGGCAGCGGTGTCGCTAGCGCAAGGACCTTGACGCGGGGGGGGCCTTGAGGGGCCTCGTTCAGGCTCGCTTCAACCGGGGAAAGTATAGGAGTATCGATCTAATTAGGATTGAACAGGCAGGAGGCAGCTGCGGCCTTGACTTGCTGAAGCGAAGGTTGTCGTACTCTCGATCTATGTATGGATGTACGTCGTGTCTAGCGAGCAAAACCGAAGGCGCCTGCAACGGCAGCCCTCTTATTTAGTTATCAAGCAAGTGGCAGGGTTTCGTGTTTTGAGCTACATAACAGATTTATGCACGTTCGTCATAGTAAATGTAATCGTTTTGTTGTTCAGTGTGAACTTGCACAGGTTGTATGCTCTTGATTGCAGAGCAGTTACGTTATGTACAGATGAACAAAATTATCATTCAATCCGAATCAGGGCTCGGCGCCTTTAATGCATACCTGCGTTTGCCTGCTGATATTTTTTATGTATTTGCAAAAATTGCCTTCGGTGCTGTGCGCCGTTTTGGGTTTAGGAATATGTTCGTTTTTGCAGTGAGGAATCAACCGGACCTTTGTGGCCCTCCACAGTGCCACCCATCAAATATTGTCCTTCTGTTTTCTTTATATAATATTTCCAAATCTTTATCTAGGGGGGCCAGATGCTCAATCGGCCTTCGTAATAGATTTCTGGAACTACATATTTTTGCTCCTTTTTATTTTTTATACTTGGCAGATGCTGTTACGTAGGTTATGCTTCGAGGCTACTTTTTATCATTTCAAATATGTGTCCTGCGGGGCTCGAGCTGAAGACCCCAGGGGCTCCAAACCCTCGGTGCTGCCCCCATGCGATTCCACTTGGCACTTGTCAGGAATCTACAATAACTTGGCAAGGCACGATTGCTGGAAAAGATCTGCACTTGTACCTCCGGCCAGCTTTGCCATGATCCGACACAAGAGCCAACATGACCTTGACGGCGACCCCTTTTGTATCATACCAGAAGGTGGCGCCCTTTGAAGCGGATCGCTTTGTACGGTGTCTGTGTGTACAACTATGCGTGGACTTACGTATTCCATATACTCTAATCGAAAGGGCTCCCAAACCGATTGTTAAGTTGCATGTTTTCCCGAAGCGATTCGCCCATAAATAATATTATTAGAACGAATGCACCATGTTGACGAATACACCAGCATGACGCCTATTTAGATCGTCTCGTTGGTGTCAGCATATCTACGTATCTGGGTTAGATGAATCAATAATTTATTCTCATGGAGATTGCCACATCCGCTTAGAGAATCCTAGTAACTGTGTCATACGCTCCTATATATATATATATATATATACTTCTCTTCTCGTTTATCTCTCTCTCCCTCTCTGCCTCGGCGGGCTTTCCTTCTCGATAAGAAAACAAACCAACAAACAATATAGTGGGCCAGCCGATTGCTCGCTCGGTGCTCACAGCCGAACTGGGCTCTCCATGGCCCTCCTGGTAGATTCCCTGTACGCGAACGGCGGTCGTCGCGGTACAGCATCACATCTTCCTAAATAGCATCGATCGGCCGACAACGATTCCATTCCCACGGTCCCCACAGGATGACGCAGATGGCGGGCAGCTGCAAGAAGTCCCAAATGACGCCCATCGGGTAAATATGCCCGCCAGTGTACGACACCGATATAGGTACGTAGACCTCGAAGACAGCAGGGAGCACAGTGCACCTTACGCGGTCCAGTGGGTCTGGTTGCAATGAACGTCGGCGGCGAAGTACGACTCACGTCAACGGAGACGCCAGGAGCCTGATCACGGTTGAACAGGACCAAAGGACAAACCGTAAAACGTATCGAGCGGATTGGAAGGGTGGAGATGCGCGAACGTCGAGTTATATGGCTACAAATGAGATCGTTGGCAGGCCACGACGACTTCGAGGTCGTTCCGAAGGAAGCAACGTGCAGTGGGGAGAACTCCCATTCGACTGAATGATATAGGATGTTTTCTGCGCGCTTTTTTTTCAACCAGCGATGCACGCCCTAAAGCTCGCGTTCAGATTCACTTTCACCCCCCACCACTCCTCAGTTTGTACAGTCTCGCTCAGGGGCATTGATCAGACGCATCCCAAAATGCGTCACCCGTTTCGGTCGAAATGCGAGGCCGTCCAGCCGTGTTGATCAGACACTCGTCATCGATTGCTATACTTCCGCAGACTATTTTCCACGCTGGCGCGAGCCTTTAAATCTTGGCCTCTGCTTTGTCCATTTCGTCACATGGTGAGTCGCATCATGGCACCGCATTGATACGATGTGTGTGTGTGTGTGTGTGTGTGTATATGGTTCTCGGCTATAGTAACCGTATCGGTCAGCCGAGATTGGTCGGTGTTCATTTTTATAACGATGGATCCCCGTAAGGCTTGCCGCTGACTGGCATACTTTGCCGGAGGCAGAAATGTCCTCAGCTCGTTTCTCCATACGTTGAGCCTGGTAGAGGTAAATCCGATACGACAAAAGGGAAAACCGCAGGTCGTGCGTATACATTGTAAATGTGGCTGCGTCTCGCCGTATTCTACAGTGACTAGAATAGGCATTGCTCAGTGTGGAGATGAACACACATTGATGAATACACATTATCAAAATCCAATAATCGAGCAGTTATTTTCGAACACGCTGGAACACGTAACAGAACCTTGAATTCTCATATAGAACACTGCATAAAGAATACAAGCTCAAGCTACGGGGGAGAAAGCCTAAGCGAGATGCGAGTGAGGATCAGTCGTGTGTTGAGAACACTTTAAACACATGGAACGAATGGAACAAGTCATTGACGAGATGTCTCGATATTACCGATATGCAACAGCGGTTTCATTCGTATATTCAGTTGGCTTGCCGGTAAAGGCATGGGGCGGCAGTTTTCGTTAGCCGGAAGCGTATTACGAATAAGTGTATTGATAATTTCATTAGATTATATTACAGCATAACTAAAATAGATACAAAAGAGCTTACACCGCGTCCGAAGGGCTCTCGAACAGTATGCACGTATTAAAATATTTATCACCTACATAATGAGTTTCGACAGTGAACGCGAAGCATTCAGCCATTCTGCAGCGATGTTTTATATGATCGGCTGTGTTCTCACCAGTCGGAGGTCGAATTAATTTGACTGGAACCTGAACGTATCCTTAGCCTCCCATTAGATGGCCAGGCGATTAGCGATTTGTCTCTGAACGCTTTACGCTTCGTATGCGACTATATTATCCAGCGAGTTTCCCAACAAGAAGATTCAGTTTTGGCGTAACGCTGTAGTTACGGCTAGTTGTCTAATTGTCGGCATAACAATAATTCTCACCAGCATGGCAAGCAAATGTCAGAGCGCACATATATTTAACAAATAACAAAATAGAAAACGAACACGTTTTTGTCAATACGTGTCCCTCTTCCAATCCAATACGTAATAAGGAAATGATGAGTTCCTCGACAGCGTCCGCACAACTTTCAACGCCCGGAACTCCTGCCGATCATACAACCCACTGGGTGTCCGCGCCCAAAAATAACTGACCGTAAAACCTGACTGATTATTGAGCACAAAAAGTGAAAGCGGACATCTGCTTAAGCTAAAAGGGTCTTCGTGTTAAATGATCAGTAAAGCGTTAATTGGTGATCTAACAAATATGATTGCTTAACCAGAATAGACTCAAACTAATGCGATGTCATCTCGATGCGATCGCTTGTCTCAACAATGGCTCTATCGCTGTCGTCGAAGTTCGTGTGCTCTTGAGTTGACACAGACGCATCAGGCTTTATGACGAGATCAAACAAGATTAGCTTATCCTAAGTCCCGTTCCGGTTTTGTGGTAAGAAGCATAGGCGTCTCAAGGAGACTGGAAAGGCTTCGACAGCGGACGGTCGGAGATAGGAGGGGGAGGTGGTAGAAACGGATCCACCCATTTGGTGGAATCCTATTTCGAGCTATTGTCGATCGCACCATCACATGAACCGCTCACTACGCTCAGCTTCTGCGGAGCCCACAAGTCTGCCGCACTTCGGCTGTTTGAGTCGCTGTAGAGTTTTAGTTTCTCCTTCAGCTTAGCTTCTTGTCGGATCAGATGTCACATCAACCGAGCCTCTCTGTCGGCAAAGCCCGCAGCGGTGACTGGAACGCCCCTTAGACGTATTCCGAGATCCGGCGATTCTCGATCTGAACTCCGTTGCCTGTCTACGTTTCTCGTTTTTTTTTTGTCTGTCGGAGAGAACGCGGGCCTCTATCGTTGGCCGCAACGATAAAGGCCCAAGTGCGTCATTCCGTGTGCAGCCGACCCAACCGTAAGGTTGCGTTATCAACGGGAGCGCAACCACTTTGCAGTGGGATGGCTCGCTCTGCAACTTCCTTGTAGTGTGCAGGACACTTGAAAACATACCCGATGCGAAGCGATGACTTGGCCAGTCGTTGCCCAGTTGCGTTGTCCGGGTCAAAATCAGTCAAACGTGGATGTGCTGGGAAACGGAGCCAGGTCAACGGTGACCCTCGCCGGAAGAACGAAGAACAAGGGCTTCGTGGTTGATTGAGTAACTGTCGTCCCTTGGGGCGGCGCGGACAGGAGGCCACTTATACCACAGCCCAAAACACACCGAGATACTACGAAAAGCATCCCTCTGCATTGTGTCTTCTCCCGTTGACATTGGTTGTTGTGGCAGTGACCCTTCGGGGGTTAGATTTAGGGCTAGGTTAAAGGCCACTAGCCGCCTTTAACCTAACCCTAAATCTATGCGGTGCCCATTATTTTACCAAATGCCCACGTTAGTAGATATCCAATTTTGATCTATCTGGCTTTGTATTAGAAAACAAAATACTAACACAGATCGCGACTTCAAAACCATACCCAAGATCGGCATAAGACATAACTATACATACGTGTGCGATCTCAGCGGGAGGAAGCTGCTCTCCACACGACTCGGCTGTCATAAGGTAAAGTTACCGAGCCACCGCCGAGTTCCATTTTTCAATTGAGAGACAGTTCCGTCGCACCAAAGAAATAGTGCTTCAAAAAGGGTGCTGCGGAATACTGTTGTTTATTTATTGAATATTAGGCAGGTCCGTGGAAGAATTGGCAGCAATCACAATTCGCCATTTGTGATGGTAGAGTGTTCAGTCGGCCTCGTTTCCCAGAGTTCCTATCCGGTCTTCTACGCTATGAACGTAAGACTTATATAAGCAGATGCATTTAGCCCACAGACAGAAGACGAACAACGCGGCCGCGCACATCGAGTCGTCCGCTTTGCCTGCTGACTTCGACTACTAGCTGTGGTTTCGACTCCCTGCTCTGGTCGCTCCTGGTGCGGTAGCGGCATCTTTCTCGTTCTCGCATCGGAACTCCACCCGGCCTTCATCCGATGGCCGGAGACCTGAAATGCGCCGCTAGGGAAATCAAACAACTCATTTGCCCGTAGACTCGCCTGCTGGGCGCACTGCTTACTGGCTCCGTCGTTCGTACACGGCCAGCCGTCTCTTCTTCCTGTCGGTGTGTGGAGCTATCTCTCCATTGCAATCTTTCCCAGTTGCTGCCGCCGCCGTTGAGCTGGCAGGGGTCTGTTCCGCGCCTCGCTCCGGCGCTCGAAAATGCCAAAGAGACAGTGGCAATGGATGGAGTACGATGTGCCGCTCGCCGCAGATTTCTACTCCTCGCGCACCGGCCCCTCCGGCCCCACCTGCAAATGCAGTCACGGCCTAGAGCGCAGCTGAGCAGAACGCTGACCAACGAGCGTCCGACCCCTGTGCTTCGGTCGCTAGTATCGCTGCGCCTCAGCTGAAGATGTGTCCATACGCGCCATCGTCGACGCTACGGCACACGCCACTCGAGTCTGGCTGACTCTCAGCGAGTGGTGGCGAGCAACGCCGATACAATTGCCCATAAACGTTTCCGCGAAAGGCGGCCATCGGTCTCAAGGGCATCTAGGTGGAAGAAGTGATAGTTACAGCACAGACGAGCAGGTTCAGCTTCTGTTTATATTTGAATGTGTTGCAGATTCACGACCGTTTGTGAAATAACGACCCAGGACGTCGTCTTATCTTGAGTTTTTTTTATCAGCTCCTTCATGGCTGACCCGCATCCGTTTTTCCACCATGGCAGGCCCCGATACGACTTTAGAGACCTGTCATGTCGGTCACGCTGGGCTCATCTGGGCGTAGTTCAGCAGACCTATGTGACCATAGGCAGGGCAATGTTAACCGTAGTTCAGGTCAAACTGCGACTTCTAGGAATCAAATGGCATCTTATCCTCGGTTTATAATAATGTGCAATATTTTGTAGGTAAATACAATGGGCATCGTCCCACGAATCTCATTTACTGTGAAAATTCGCAGTATTATCTATGCGAAACTTAGAGAATTCCAAAGAAGATGTCACGAACAGGAGTTCAGTGCTAGTCGTTTGGGTTTGTATCGTCAATCTTCGTAGGTGCCTCCATCGGACTGTGTTTTCATTGATCTAAAATACTCAACTAGATGGAGGTCGCTGTTCGCTGACGACCCACTCACCTACTAACTTTATTTAAGAAAGAGGGCTACGCTCATCTGCCAGTCCAATTTTGTCTAGATCCTACCTCCGGAATCTACGCCGCGGTACTCATAGGCATACAGGATATCTATACCTGGTACTAATTGATTCCACCTAAGAGAGTGAACATAATTATGCATCCTGTATGCATTTCACCATATAAGTATCATACGCCAGAAGCAGAAGCAGTAAAATTTATATTTGCTGATGTACAATCAATAAATGTAAAACGATCCACTTTGAGAAAGTCGACCTGATACTTAAAATAGTTCATTGCGGGACGCAGCATCACGCCCGGTATCGGGCAGCAAGCCGTTGATCTCCATGTGTTTGGACGATGATTTAGACTTTGAACCTAAGTTAGGCGCTATCTTTACTAAGGTCTCATTACGAATGGCAAACATTCTGACTAATTTTCTCAACCACTCGAAGTGTCATTATGCCAATGAGACTCCAGTCTTGGCTTCTAATGATTGAGGTGGCTTCCATTAAATTTCAATTAAAGGTACAACGCTGCGCAATAGTGTTTATAATTAGTAACTCATATGGTGCATTTTTATACCGTTGCCGTCTAGGTCTACGAATCAATTATACCTGGCTTTTTGCAATTATCATTAACGATTATTATCGGAGAAGAAGCAATCACCAATCGGTTGTTGTCCATAGGTCCGGTGTTGGCAGAACGAGTACCTCGACTGTATCCTCAGTGGAAATATGTTTACGTATTAATTATGCTTAATCATCAGTTTAGGTACTACTTTCGGCGCTGCCCCATAAGACGGGCACCTTTATATGCAAATGTGCAACGGTGGGGACCGAACCCGTACACCTACGTGTCTCGTTCGGTTGCAATGCACACGCGTACGAATCGCTACGCCACTGGGCTCTACACATACGTTGATAGCAATGCTTGTGAGCTGGCTGACCGATGGTCGGAAGCGCTGGTTCCTGGGCTCGATTACGAACCACACACACCAATCGTATCCCATGGTTCAGCGCATCGTCAAAGATGATTTTTGCATGAGAAAGATTTGGGCCAAATGGGCGAGATTTTTGCCTTATTTTATTGTGAGCAGAATTAGGGCTATTATTCTAAGGAGCTGCTGTTGTTCAGAAGGGAATCAGGCTGTGAATCAATCCGCATATTCTTCTAATATATAAAGCCAATTGAAGAGGTATCTGGGGGCTACCAATTATCAAAATTGCAACAAGTTCGAGAAAGCACTCGGAGAGACAGTGTTACTATGACCTCTGGCACGGAGGTCCACCAGAAAGAAATGCAGGTATGACTGAACTAATTGTGTCGTTCGATTGTTCAGTTCAATTGAGCTGTACTAGCATTCAACAGAGTTGTATCGTTGTTCGGCATCTGTTCAATCTTATTCATAGCAGAGCTATCGAGTTCTAATGTGACTAAACTGTGTCGTTTTTCCAAACTTGCTTTGCGTTCACCCGAACTAAGCTGTACGCTACCTTTTTTGCCCAGATCTATGTTGAGCGTGAAACTGCGAATTCGTATTACAACAATATTGAAGTGTGAGAATCGGATTCGTGCAGCATTGCTCGATTCAATTGCGCCGCATTTATGTTTATATCCAGTTCAGGCGTGTTACTGTTCGCTGTGTAATTCGCTGCGAGATCGTCTCCCGTAGTTTTCCACTGAGGTCAGAGACCCTAATGCAACAATGGTTGACGATTGAGATAAGAATGTCTCTCTCGCAGGTAGCGGAAGCTGGATATAGGGTTACCCGCAATTGAAGAACAACAAAACTGCCGAACCAAAATGGAGCTACTCTCGTAGTAGAGTGGGAGGACGGGATTAGTGCACCCTTGAGTAAGAGGGTATCCGCCTACAACGGGGAATTCGCCTGCAACTCAGTGGCCACTCCACTTCTGAATAATAGTATATATATATATAGCTTGTCGAGGAATGACATCCAGAATCAATCAAAGGCGCGGCGAAACGGGCGTTGCGGGCCAGCGCCCGCGGGTAACTCTAGTAACGATCAAAAACCAAGCCGACGTGCTCACATGTGGGTGCGATCATTAGTATAAGGCTGGGGTAGCATCAGCCATTCGCTACCGCTCGTTATGATATGAGCTTTGAATAGGCTATCCAATTGTGTTCGTCATATATTGCCAAAAATCAGGATCGTTTTTACAATAATTATGATCATCATAAGTCCACATCATTTTTCCTGATTTCGTTGGAATTTCATAGAAAGTTAATTTTTAATAACTCAACCAATTAGATTAGTAAGGGCTCCCTCGAAATAACGTTTACCTGTTTTCATATAGAACAGGAGCATTTCTGAGATGCGAAAGCAAACCTGCGGATGTCCCGTTAACAGGGACGTTTCGAGCCTATCATATATTTGCGAATGTCCCAGAAAGTTAAGCCATCAAATGATGCTAATCCATTGGTTCCAGTTCGATTTTAAATTTGACATTGATAATTCTTACGATTGCAACGAACAAAATCGCACGACACGGTCTCGGTTTTCCACGAAAGCTCTCCAAATTGAAAACGCCGTCAAGGTTATTCAAAGAATTGCGCTGTCCTTATGCTAAGATCGGAATTCGCACACGGAATGTTTTTCGCACGTTTTCTATCAGAATGTGCCGCTGTTACCGAGACGTACAAATCGTTCGATATATCCGCTTGCACGAAAGTGGCGCTAGTGAAAGCTCGGGATAGTTCACTAACTAGGCTTATAGGAGAAAAAAAAAAGTGCAAATTTGCAAAATAAGTGTTCGGTTCACTTGCTAAAGGACTAGGAGCACTAAAGCAAAATACATATCTATCTATCTATATCGGTTTTTAATAATGCAGCTCATTTGCACCTTCATCAAGTCGAATTATGCTGTGTTTCCCACCAGATCCTCATCCGTTCGCACGATGTTTATATCTCTCTAGTTGTCGAACAGGTTACCATCACGGGTAATGAGTGTGGCAGGACACGGGAATAACCTACAACAATGGGGTACTCCCCTATGAGGTCTCCCTCCGTGGGGGAGCCTCCCTAGCATCTGTCGCGGAACAGCTGATGAACAGTTGCTGCTGAATCGCAGATGTCGCCGTGACACCACCCCCAGCGGCAACTACCACCACTGGGAGCCATCACATCTCCGACCGCTAACGATGCGGACCGCAGCGAGAGCGAACAACGACGTAGACAGCATAAATGGACCTCCCGATTCTTCATGTAGAGAGCGCAAGATACGAGAGAGACAGGGGCGCATAGCCAACGCCGAAACCGGTGGTATCTGGCGGGAGGAACTCATGGTCGCTTCTGTTTGTTCCATTGCTGCCGTTGTTGTGGCTGCCACTGTGGTGGATAAACACTGCCGCAGGACGCGGTGAAAGAGGGCGAGGCATAGGCGGTGCGGTGTCGCAGGGGTGTATCGCGCGCTTGCTGCTCTGGCCACGCAATTGAAAGCGCGCCTGTTCGACCGCGTGTGTCGTTTGCTAAGTTGGGGGTCGGCAAAGCATCGCCAACGTGTCGTATCGCATTGAACTGCACCAAGCGAGACAGCAGCAGTAGCGGGGCCTCCTCCTCCCCAGGCGTGACGTCGCGTCGAAGCACCACCCTGCCAGGCTGGGGTTAGCTCTACCGCAGCTAACTCGTTGTCAAAAGCTCGTTTGTGTCAACGACGCCTGCTGGTCGACGCAAACTTGGAGCAAGTGACACACCGATGGAACCTCCTCTCACACAGATGATACTGCTTGTGTATGACACCGAAGAGTTTACAGATCGTGTCCGTAATTGTGTGTACATATCGCGGGGTGTAACGAGACGTGCGTGTCGGTGTGGAGGGGGGGGCGACGAGTGGATATGTGTGTTTACGAATGTCTGCTTGTGAGTCAATAACAATATATCAATAACAAAGTGACGTGCAATTTGCAACCTGCGAAGCAACGTTGACGCGCTTACCTTGGAGCATAGCATATGAAGGTTCGACTCTGATGTTCCCTCGTCCGTGATGATTCTCATAGACCCGAACACCCGCACACACACACACACACACACACACACACAGAAAATCCTCCCCTAGCTATTATACTTCGAGAACGAAGTTTCATCTATTGGTAGCACGCTCGCGGGCCCAGCAGGCAAGCAAACACGCAGTCTTGTCTGCAACCAGCCTATTGGCGCTGGTTTCCTCAGGGTGACAACACCTCCCAACACAACACCCCCAGCACAACACCCCACGTAGCTGCTGCAAGGGAATGAAGCAGAGTGTTGTTACGGTTCGGGGCTCCGTCGCTGTGGCGTGTGCCCGAACGGTCGGTACCGACCGTATGCTTCTCCTTCGAGACTTTCAATTTTACCGCATGGGCGGACGATGTGTGTGGACGGTCGACTACGTGTGATCTCTCTTGCCAAAGGCATGTTGCGACTGAATCTGCAAACCCGTGCTGGCAGCGTCTCTGGGAAAGTATATGGATCTTCAAATTTTAGCAATCTTCAAATGCTTTTTTTTCTAGCAATTTTGTCACAAGCGCCATTGTGCGTAAGCGCCATTGGTTTTGGGTGGGACTGTGCTCCTGTGCGAGTGGCTAAATGTTGCTTGAAGGCAGCTTCGCACAGTGAAGGCACAGGGCTAACCGCAGGAAGCTGCTGTAGAGATTGATCTATGTAAGGTGAAATTTCCTCAATAAACTCCTCAAGATCATCTGAGGTTTCGTTCACTAGAAGTGAGACACATTTAGTGAAGTGTGCTACAAAGTGTCACTCGAGTAATGAATGGGGAATGAGGATCAGCCTTAAACATTAACAAAAAAAAACTGAAATAGCTAAGGGAACTTGACAAAAAAATATCCTATATCCGAAATGGTCCCCATCTGGAGACATACAATGATTTATACGTTCAAAGAGTGTACTAAAATACCTTTTGGTGCCGTTAGCTGTGAAGTGGTGTGGAAAATGACGCCACGTTATTCGTCATAAGCTTTCAACATACTGTCACGTAATGTGTCGCATCTCGGCTTTCAGTGAGCGAATTGTTGCAAACGCTTCGAGACGTGTCGTTTGTGACCGTATTAATAAAGGCCAGCCCCTGAAAAATCCACATCCAAGCAACGTATGATGCCATTAGATTTCGTTTAAATTAAAATTTATTTTTAACATTAAAGCAATTCCATCACCTTTGGTTAAGCGGGTACATGATTTAGAAATATTTCGCGTCAGTTAACATTGTCAATACTATTATAAAATGTCGAGATACCAAAACGATCGTTGTTGAGTGACAATCAACAAGTACACACCTTGAAATCACGAAAATCTCAAATGGTAGTGCCTGACTCGAGAACACATGCATCTACGATTGCTATCAAATGATATAATGTATGTACCCATTTTCTTGTATACATCTACAAGTCGCTCCGGCTTCGTATCGCTTGGATTTCGTGGCATCGATGTGGTCTTCGGTGCATATATGAAATCTGGCCTTCTTAAGGAAATTAGCAACCTTTCCTGTGGGACATTCGATCGTTGTCGGTGTGCGCTAAACCTCCACCACTGTCTGCTTTGGTTGTTATTGCCCGGCCCGACCGTTGAACACTTCGTACGCTAAGTTTACCACACGAAGAAGCACGCGTCCCTATACTAGTCCCATGAATTGCAAAAGTCATACGAACCGCAGCGTGGCTATAACGCTCAACGATGCCAATACGCCAATATACTCACCTATACGAACACGCGATATTGTTCCTTGAGACAGGTTTCAAGCAAACGATAACCATAGGATAACCGAGACAACGCAGGTTACAAGCAAATTCATTCTCAGGCGCCTTCGCTTTCGGGGACAACCTGGCGACGTTAGGGGCTTTACGCTTCTTAACTGTCACATCTGAGATCACACCTAAAGCTCATTACTGAATTTATGGTAAAATACAGGGGGCCGCATGTACATAATGGATCTTTACTCAGCTACATCCTAAGTATCTCCTTTAGAAGCCACAAACGATGCATTTGTGGCAGACCAGAGAGGCAGGTAACAACATTAAACGTAACATATCTTGGTCATGTAGATATATTTTTGAAGTGGCAGCTGCCGTACTGGTTTTCAGGCAGATATCGGCGTATTGCCACGCTTGACTCCAGCCCATCGAAGCACCGAGTCGGAAGGAACGATACACCTTAGCAGACATTGAGTAGACGGCGGGCTGACAAACTGGGGAATAGCGGGATTACAGTAACCCCCACAATAATCTACCTTAGACCGCTTCAAGCGCCCCCGTCAAGTCCCTTGTCCAGCCAAGCGTGGTGCCAGTGTCTCACACAATAGGCGAATTATACCAGCTACCTCTGGCGCTTTGGGATCAAAGAGGTTGCAGGTATGAAGGTGCTAGCGATAATGGAGTCGTGTCACGTTTGAGAAAGCCACCGTCTCGGCCAGACACGGCTTGTCCCGACTATTGTGTTTCATCCCGGTGCGGTTACAGATGCTCTCCTCATTCTTATTTGCAGCTTGTTAGGGCTAATCGCGAACCGTACAAGCAGTCTGCCCTTCACTGGAGCTCGCCCAAGAGAACACCCGAAATCTGACCAGCCTGATCGCACACTTTTGGAGTTAACCTCGCCATCGCGGTAGCCGCGTCACGTTGCACCTCTGTGAGCGAAACTGACAGACGCTTCCGTGTGTGTGTGATGCTTCTTGTCAATGGACAGAATAGGGGCGGCGTAGTAATGAGTTAGCCGTCGTACCGAGGAACACTTCCAACTCATACAGGCCCAAATCAATTACGTGCAGCATAATTCGTTGCAGTTAAGTATAAGACATTCCCTGAATATTGCTAATGTACATCCAGCACAATATACAAGTCTATAGGGTAGAGGACCCAGACATGACCAGATCAATGATACATCCACTGAAGCATTAGGATCAGCCCAGATTCCCTGCGTGTTGGAACCGCTGCGCGTACGTTGTAACAACGGCCATCGTCCAGATGGTCTATCACTTATACCTTCACCTCACAGAGGAAAAGCTCTGGTATGAGATGAAACGTGGCGAAGATTCTGACCAGCCGTCTTATACCAGCTACGGAACTTCTCGATCAGAATTTGTGGCCTCATCAGCCAAGCAAATACAGCTTCAACAATACACGAGTCTACAGAAAATGTAAATATTCTATCTTTGTCATTGGAAACGTCACATGTACTTGGCCAAATAACGGCGTTTACCGGAACTATGTCAATGGTTAGAAAAGGCGTCTGGAGGCCCATGAGTAAGCGAATATCTTATACAGATACAGCGTATTTCGCTCGACGTTTTATGCAACTAGGCAATGCTGCTGTTATGGGCACAATGACCGAATGGAGCAGGATGGTGTCCACGTTACGAAGCAATGCCAAAAACAGGATTGTGGATGTTTAATGTTTAAGGCTAAGAATCAACACAAATAATTTTTTGTTTTTTTAGGCTTTCCGCCTTGGAGTGGTTTAAGATTATAAGGGGTAAGGGCCAAATGGGCCCTTACCCCTTACAAGCTCTCCGATATGGGGTACACACAAGGACAGTTGGACCATAGTTGTTTACTCACTCATAACTATTTAACTAATACTTTTGGCTATTATGTCAGCTCACCTCAGAGTGCCACATCTTCAGTTCATTTTATACATTTTTTGTAATGTATTTAAATGAATATAACGTTCACGTGCTCCCGGTAGCCATGATCTCGGACACTTTTCTAATATCTCTGACGGTAACATAACTTCTAACGAGTTAATTTTGAAATTTCCCTCAGCTTGGCCCGTTTCCGTTTAGCACAAACATGAAATCAACTCACCCCGATACAAAGTATAGTGAAGTTTACCGGCGGACAGATGATCTACTAGAATAAATAGGCAATTAATTAAGCGGCTTAATAGTTGCAGTCGCCGTTAATAAACCAAGTAAATGCTCAACACCGTTTTTTTTTGTAGAGGAGATTGTTTTTAAACGCACGGCCACCACCGAACACATGCCAATCCCCATAGAAAGTGGGCCGATCCACTGCAGGTTTGACTACGACGACGCATCTACGTGCTAGAACCGTCCTCTGTTGCGAGTCGGACCCCTAGACTATTTGTATACTACAGCCATGATCGATTCTCGAGTTTCGATTTGGGAGGCCACTTATTAGGTCTGAATCGAGTGGGGACGTTTGTAGTGGTGACCGTTCTCTCACGACCGGCTAGCGATAGTTCCCTACGCTACGGCGAATGTTCAACCAGATATGAAGTGGGCACGTTTTGATGAGATTGCGAAATGTCTGGAAGCAGCGCAGGGAAGTGTGCCCGAGCCATAAAATGGATTTGCATACCCGCGAGGTATTCTTGCAGCAACATTGAACCTCATCGTTGAACGCCTGTGATTTTTTTATAAAATCTTATCTATAAAATCGAGCAAAATTGCAGCTCGTTTAATAAACCAATAAATCTTTACGTTTACCTCACCTTGAATTAGCAGTACCTTCATGAATTTTCAGTCGGATCTCTCTCTTCCCGTGTAGAATCTCCCGGGCCTTGCGGACATTACCTATCTCGTAATATATAACCTAGATAGTTGACAAGTCTCTACTGAACACCCAGCAAATACCTTGTTTACCTTGAATAAAGTGCGTTTGTTTTTGGTATATAAGGCAGTCCTTGCACGATTCCAAAGAACACCTGTCCAGGGACGCAGTTTCGCACGCATACATTCACGGCAACGATAAAGTAACAATATGACAAGTAATCAACAACGGGGCAACATTGTGAAGAACACTGATACGTTGCAAACTTTGTCACATAGCGTCTTCGCGTGAAAAATCAACGCGAGACACATTGCCACTAATAATCGTATGCAGAGTTTTCATGTGTACCGTCCATCTTTGAGGCCCCCTCTGCTCCATTTTTTACGACCACTCAGCAGCAGTTTTGTCGCCTCTGAAGATTTCCATATACAATGACATCTCTCCCTCCGACATCATCAGCTCACCGTTAGATGGCTCATGTCTCGTCGGTGGCATAGCAGCAGCAGCAGCAGCAACAGCACGAACAACAACTGCGGCAAATCTCTAAATCGGATTTTGTGCTGATCGACTGCTCTACCCTGACGATGTTCGTAATTCACTCGCTTCCCAGCCTATCTGCGGGCCCAGCAATGGAAGGAGGGGCGGAGATACATAGGTGAAGATGTGCAGACGAACGCACGATGCGAATTCCTTGCGTGTCCCTTGTGTTCGTGGCACGACCGAGACGGGCCGACCACTCCTCATTGTCTTTTGCTGTACGCTGTCTCGTAGTATTATACTACGAGTCTCTGCCCGTCCTATCGTGCCTGCCTGCTGTAATTGGCCCCTGAAAACAACAGTGGCGGGGCTCCGTCGAACGCCTTCGAGAGTTTCCTGCTCCCGAGAGAAAGGCCTTAGGCCGCCTTGCTTACCCGGTCTTGTCCTGCGTCCCGTGCACGTGATGGTGGGGTGGCGCCTGGCAGCGGGTCCAGACGCAGACACCAAGGAAACGAAGTGAGGCTGAGAGGAATACTCGGCTGGGCGCAATAGTAGCGCCGGGTGGCTGTCGGGCCGGCCGTGTTATCATCGTAGCAAGCAAGTACGCCGCGAAATCGTAGCTCCTACACGTCTCGATCTCCTGGTCCTGCCCTCCTCGACAAGCGGAACTCGCTCGCGGATCGGGAACACAAGCCGCACGAGACGGCTGGGTGCGAATATCGCCAAATAAAATGGCTTCACTTGTGCCACCCAATCTGCCAGCGCGGACGATTCTCGTACCATTGAAAGCGAGAGACAGTGAGAGAGAGAGAGAGAGAACGAGAGAAAGAACCAGAGAAAGAGAGAGAGAGCTTGGGAAAGAAGACGTAGAGAAATGCACAACGACACGAACCAACGAAGCGAACGGGAGAGGAGCTACGCTAAGTGTGAAGTGTCGAAGGCTCGTAGAACCTCAAGGAAGTCCTTCCCCTTAAAATGCAACTGACGCCTCAAAATACGACGGACAAGATTTGTAAGCAAGTCCGTGCTGTTGTTTATCTGCGCTGTCGCTAAGCAGATGGCGAGGGAGGCGTGATGCAAAACATGTGCCTACGCGCACACATGTCGTACCCGCTCAGGATAACGCTTCGACGGACTCTATCTGCTATCTGTACAGTGAATCGGTACAGCATACATGTGTTCGGGTATATTAGTGCTTCTGCTTCCGCGATACGTTTAGCACCCAACACAAACACTGCACGTCGTTGAGAGCCCGTGAACTTAGGCGATATCCTCCGTATTTATCTGTGTGTTAATTTGCGGAAACCATTGTTATAAAGGATAATAATGTTTTGTTTATTTAATACTATGAATAATACTATTTAGCCATTTATCCTGCGCATTTGCACGATGTAAAAAGTTTCAATATTATTTAATCCGTGCCGAAACCATTCGCGTGCTTTGAACGCCTTTCGAGCCCTCCCCGAGGTGGCTTTCTCTGAGTGCGCTCGTATGAAGTTAATAAATAATCATGGTGGATAAATATTAGGATTCGTCCAGTCCTCTGGCTCCTTGACACGCTGATCTCGTTTTGTCGATTTCTGTTAAGGATTAGTGTAATCCTACGAAGGATGGAGAGGAATTCATCTAGCCCAAATGTATAAGCAATATATCCATCTAACACCGCTTGAGATCGTTCTCAACAGGACGATTTTACCGCTCACTGGACAATGCTGGCTTATCGGTTATTGTTTTTATTTACTCTCAACAATACGGTTTCGTCCTGAGGTATACTGTTATTGTTGTTGCTGCTGGCTGCAGGCAGTTCACGTATACCGACGTGTTCTGTTTCAAAGTAGTTGCTCTATTTACAATACGATGTTTTACACCAAAGCAACTTTGGCAAATTGCAAAACATGTTTCCGAAATATAACCCCCCGACTGGTCGAAAGCGATAAATTCAACAGCTGATCTCCACTTCGATGTGCAACACTTTCTACAGTCATTTTTCCGCCCAATACAAATTATTCTGGTACCAATACTTGAAGATGGGCAATTACCCAACAGCAAGCCGGAGCTCGCTTTCGAATCGGCCAAACAAACACAACCCGACGAATACTGGAGGCATCCTCAGTTGGCTCCATCTATGTAAACATCGCGTCATCAACGCTACGCCAACTCTGTACATCAGGTAAATGCTCTTCATTAACAAATTACTGGTCTCTTCCGCCCGCTCGGTCGCAGCATACATGAAGACGAGGCATGCGATTGCTGTTGCCGTCATCTATGTGTGCACGTAGGTGTACCGCAGTGCATATATATATATATATATATGTGGATGGATGGATGGCTTATATAGTTTCAATCCATATGTACTACTTCTACTACAACCACTACTAGTCGCCGCGTCGGCGTCGGCGGCGGCCGTAGCGTGAGAGACGCTTGAGAGCTGTCTTATTTCCCAGTGGGAGGGAGCGCCCGTCTCGTGTCATAACGCCTTAGTGTGGCAGCGTCGCGAGGCGCGCTGCTGAATGAGAGCAGCATCAGCTACTTTGCTATCTTGTCGTAAACTTCACGCTACGTCATCGGTCGCCTGCCCCGTCTCCTCTCTCCCAGGGCCTAGCTAGGCCGTACACTGAGCGGCGAAACGCACCACTACTCTATGGGGCGTTGCGTTTCCCCGGCGAGCTCCTTGGCGTTCTCTACCCCCCCCCCCCCGGGCCGCTTCTCCCTTCGCCGCTTTCTTCCCACAAAACACGCAGCGTACCCCACCCTGGCTCGCACACTCACCCCAGCCTATCCGCGGGCCCCATACCCCTCGGCAGGTCTTCACACCGCGTAGATATGCCTGGCTGGCTGTTGGGCGAGCGAGAGACGGCGAACGGATGATGTCGGTCCCAAGCGAACACATCGCGGCTCCCCCTCGCCTGTGCCTTTGCTGCTGTCTCCTCCGCCTCGGCTACTGTGGCAGCTTCATACATCGACCGCTGAGATACAACGGGGGTACAGCTGCTATCTACCAGCTGGTCGACTTCACATCCGCTCTCCGGGTGGCAGCGCCACTGGCTGGCCCCACCGCGGCTGCTCAGCCGGTGGTCTGCCCACTCACGTCGCTGGTGAATAGGGCGAGGCAGTGGAACGAAGCAATTTTTGCTGACAATTTCGCGATCCGATCCATTCTGGCCGTCGTGGTTGCTGTATGATGCGTTCGTCGGATATGGAGTAGTTGGCAGCGCCGTGGGTAGCGGCTGACGGAGCAGCGGGAACGCAGGTGGCTTGTCCTTATCCGAAACGGCAGGAAGTGACTTAATGTCAGCGAACGTGTTACACAATGGACCTTTCTCATAGGATGTGCACGTGTGGGGTTCAACGCAGTTATAGAAAACACTTATTATATTGTGTTATACTATATTGTGCACATACGATTTATTGGGACTTTTCTATGAACTTCCGGAATTAGCCCGAAATGGACATAACTGCGTATACACGCAGGATATTAGCAATGTACGTCGTTGTTAGATCAGACTGTCCACATAATCCAGATATCGTGCCTTTCACTGGTGACCAATCAGCAGGCATCAATCAACTCTAATTAATGAGTTGATCAGTCTAGGCACAATACAGTCGTCGTTTATCATCGTGCCACCACTCGCGCCCACAGCAGTGGCATATATATATAAACGACCTCTCTTCATCCCGCTAGGTGTGTCTCGTCGGCACCCCAAGTAGATACTTATCTATTGCATATTCATATATGCAACGCGTTCAGTTGATTCGTGCGCGGCGGTCGTAGTGCTGTGCTCCCATAGCGATGCACAGTTCCCAACCTACTGCATTTCCTGACTCCGAGGCGGGCATTTTCGCGAACATCTCGGTGTGTTGACCTCCTCCTGAGCTGTGTGTACCAAGGAGTCAGAAGAAACCGCCGAGCGACGTCCGCGTCGCCAGTTCTAAGCCCACGCAAGCGATAGGGCTTTGTCCTGTCTTACCTCAGCATTCATTCAGTTGGTGTTGGCTCGCTATGATAGCTAGCTAATTAACACACAGACACAAGCACAAACACAGCCATGAATCCTGGAGACGGACGCACTCCCGCGTGGTCATGCAGTGACAAGCAGCTCGTGCGTCATCGCCCTCTCGAGTCTTGGGAACCGAACGTATGACTACATCCTACGCACGCGCGAAGGTGGTATAAGCACTAGCAGTGACTAAAACGAACCACCGGAGAAGATTAGTTAGACAGGCCGAGAAGCTCAAGCGGCACTAGAACAGGCAACGCGGACAAAGCACGCTGGGGTCCGTTTGGGGGTCCAGAGGCGGGACAAGTTCCTACGGGTTGGTTTCTACACCAATGGTTGGAGATAACTGTCGTCGGCCGGCAACGGCACAACATTCAGAAGTGCCGATCTGTCTACCGATCTATCCATTTTGGTTCCTTCCCTGTGTGAATGCGTGTGAGTGTGGTTTCATCTCCCTTCAAAAGAAGGCCTGCTGCCCTTGTTTCATAGGGCGGCTTTCACGGCTCACTAGCAATAGAAGTGATCCTAGACCTTCCCATGGAAAGTCAGTTGAGGGTCAGCTAAGAGAACATACAAACACAAGTGGCAGTCCTAGTGTAATAGCAGAGGCTACTGGTACCACCATAGAGTCTTTGTTTTATTTAGGCTCGCTCACGGACCTCAAACAACCCGGCCATACAACATGTTCTGAAGATTACACAACAGGTTAATGCACACATTATGTAAATACATATAATCGATGGATGAGATAGGTATCAACACGCGCTTAACACCTCGATTACATGTGCTATTTGTTCGGCACCATAAGGCTAGACGATAGAACAACAAGCACGGTGAAGTTGTTGCAACTTCTTTACCAATTGGAATTGGGGGGCGGGTTATATATATATATATATATATATATGTGTGTGTTTATCAAATATAGACATTTTTAACATATATATATATATATGTTAAAAATGTCTAATTTGGTAAACACACAAATATCCTGTAATATCTATTTTTTTGATAAACAATCTTCCCCCATAGATGTTTCCCCATTCGTGGTATGTCTACGAGTGAGGTTGTGGATATGCCTCATACTACAATTATATTTTTTCCAATCTCTGCTCAATTATATGTTACTACGAAACTATGTTACAATCATGTTAAAAATATAGGCCACAACCTAATAAGAATAGATATATACACATGTGTTTTTCGATTATTGCCGTACGAGAGGGCGTATTGCAGGAGTCGATTCCATTTCTAAGAACGCTACGAAATTAATACTCTATGTTCGATAATGACCTCGCTCTTGTTCCACATATGTTTTATCATCTCATAAGAATAATAATAACAATAATAATGGTAATAACAATCACACTTTAATATATCTGCTCGAGCTCGAAAAATCTACATCATTCTCCGATACGAATACGTTACACGGCAGTGCAGACGCCCCCTATTGATATATATATTGATTTTTTGCTCGCACACATACATATTTGTCGAACTCCCCGACAAGGGAGGAGCGGGCGACACGCAAACGCGGCCTGCTGCGAAGAAGGGTAGTGGTGCTGCTTATCCAATTCTTTTTAAATCTAATTTTTCTGGCTCCTTCAATAGTTCCAGGGGCCGTTAGCGCCGAAACGTTCGAGGACATGTTTCGCATGCGCAGGGCGCCGCAAACGTGCCAGTCTGCTAGACAGCTGTCACGTCCGCTGCCAGAGACGTCGTCCTTCGAGAGCGAACTCACTGAGATGACGAGAGACACATGCCTCACTTGGCTCCGAATCCTCGGAAGTGTTACCCTCGTGGATGAGGCCAAGAAGGAGGGAAATATAATTGAGGCTGGCTGGCTGACTGATCGATAAAGCAGACGGAATGGTCAGAGATCAGGATTGCGAACGTTCATCATCGACATTCAGACATACGCTAAATAAGCGAGATCGGGACAGCAATGAATAGATTCATGGGCTCCTGATAATCTATTGGTTATGCCGTATGACGGGGTAAACAAATTGCCGGACTGAGGGAACCTCGTAGAGAGGGTCTTTTTTTGGCTGTTGTTTGTTTCTACGGTATAATATAAGCTCTACTATTTGAGTTGCTTGTTTTTCGACATTTTCAAACGAAATTTCGCTAACTTGACTGTTTTCAACTGTAGCGGCAGTTCTGTATTTTACCGACATCGATAAGCTGACTCCGACTACTGTTCTACGTTTAGAATGGCGCATTACTGTACAGATACCTTCCTTAGTCGAATTTCTAAGCGGCAGGCCACTGCAACGTTATGTATAGTAATAGCCTGTGTTCCAAAGATCGATCCCATTGATCGTTCTAATATCGAGCCCTGATTGAAAGCTGTTTATTGATTTATCTAGTCTGATGTCTATATGGGCAGATTGAGTTTCATCGAAGGACCTTGGCGCTGTTGATTTCTAAAAATAGTTTGATTACGTTTTTATTTTTATGAAAGAAAAATTTTGTCTTTTCCCGCAAATTGTAGTGTCGTGTCAAAAATCAATTTGTAGACGACAACATCGACAACCGTTGAAAGTCTCTGGAGGATGCCCATTTTTGAATACGTTTTAAATAAATAGGAGAAATTTAGTTTCTTCACATTCCTCTTTGCTGTGGAGAATCGGTTGATTCTCTTCGTTGTCATGGACTATCTTATATAAAAAGTGCGGAATGTGGATCGAGACAGTCTCTATTGTAGGAGATTTTGGCCAAAGCTCTTCGCTCCGTATCTATTCCTTGCATTCATGAAACAACAGGTATTTGTATATATCTGATGGTATGTCGTTAATCCCCGAAGAATTCTGGTTTGGGATTACACTGTGGTTGATACTTTAGCACCTTCTTATGCCAGTCGCGGAGCAACACAGCCTGGTCGTACGGCGCATACAGCCGAACAAGCTACGAACAGAAAATGAGCCTCGTTAATGATAATAAGTACTACTTTAGACCTGTAGCCTTCGAGCCATTGGGGGGACCGGGAATACAATCATTAAATTTTCTTCAGATATTAGGACAAAGGTTAAGATCCGCTACAGAAGAGCGGCGTGCAACCGAATTTTTAATGCAACTATTTTCCATAGATATCCAAAGGGGCAACGCAATTTCTATTTTACGAACGCTTAACGATTGGCGGAATGGGGCCTCCTTCTACTAGATATTCTATAAAGAACATATAGAGGAAGGTGTTTTTAGATGTATTTCACGATCAGCGGGTACAATTGTCGCTCATTGTTATGATTTAGTAAATTTTAATAAGGAGAAATGTTCGAATCTTAAAAGGAGTAAGCAGAATAGCCATTCCGAGCGTTCATTATCATCCAACGGGGAGGTGGGCGAGGGCGGGGAGGGGGGGTCGATATTTGGACCACCTTTAAAAAGAAAATCAAAGAAAAGCATCCGAGCAGGCATGAACGGATAAGAGTTCCCTTACGTTCTGGGCTCCATGATTTCGTTGTCAGCGAATAATCACTGAATCGGAACGGATTAGTGAGATGCTCAAAGAGGTGCACCCCCTTGCTCTATTTAAAGTCACAATGGTAGTACACAAGGGTATGCCACAGTTTGTGGCACACCACTAGCCTCTAGTGTTTTGGGCAGGACGATGATTTTCTTGTCACCAATGTAATTGCGATGCCTCGTGATTGTCTGGCAAATATCGAAATCGGATTTGATTAGTTACAGTATCTCAAAGTTTTGCAAGCGACCTCAGAATTTACTCTCTGCAACAAATTCGATCCGAGAAATACGTACAGTACCGACAGCTGTCGACAACATGGCTAAGGATAAAGGTATTGGTTTATTATAGGTACTGCAGTTTTTACAATGCTTAGGTTCTCTTATATGTTGCCTCCGGCTTTTACAGCCAAAGTCTTAGCCGCCGTCTATCCGCCACCGCGCTGACACGCGCTGGTTGTAGTGTGATATTAATATGTGAATTCTGGTAGCGATAATGCCTTCATATCCTCTGATCGTCTGGGTTTCGGGCTGACTCTCAGCCAACATTTAACGTCCACGATACTGCTTTTAGCATTTCTTCGTAAGACTGACCCCAAAATACAAATGTGCAACGGTGGGGATCGAACACGTGCACCTACGTGTCTCCTACGATTGTAAGGCCACCGGACTCGACATCCCCTGATGGTCTAGAAGAACGTAACACGTCGAATAGCATTTCAATTTCGTTCGCTTATAGCTCTCGCGACCTAGGTGAACTTGTCGCAGCCTTAGTTGGTACCGTATAAGGGTCTTGGACTGCTAGACAAGAGGGACAAGAGGTAGGTCCAGGATGAAATCCTTCCAACCGTTGAGGTGTTGTTGCCACACGAGAATTCAATCTCACAACGACATATGAGTAACTTGGTTGACTAAGCAGTTATGTGACATTCCGATATTCCGACGTTGTATAGTTAAACTGTTTAATCTCAAACGATGCCTCGAATCAGAGCTAGTTAAAATCGATACTAGCCAAACTAACTAAACAGCCTAACCAACTCTACCTAGATTTTGCAGTTTTACTTCAAATTTTCCAACGTATTTGTTCTTCCTAAACGTACTGGCGCATTGTTTCCAGCTTTGGTTGCAGCAAAAAAGAAAGGACTTCTGAGTTCGCGCGAAGAGTTGCGTTGTACCCAAGGCCAGTATACCTACAACGAAACTTACCGAGCTATACGAAACAACAGATCTTAACCGTCGTTTTCGCCAAGGGTGTAATAACGATATGGGCGGGTCTCCAGTAAGCTATAACGGGAGGCACAAGACTGTGATTTTATTCGATGCTGTGATGGCGTTTGTTGGTGTTCGATATTGTGCAGCGACCAGATGTTTAAATGCGATTTTTAGCTGAGTCCTTTAAACGCGCAGCATTTTCTCGCCTGATGGTGTCTGTTCCGTCAGTTCTCGTAGTTCGCTGCGAGAGTAGTTAAGATCGGGAAAGGCATTAGCGATCGTTAAAGGAGGCGGGATTCCATTGACCTTCATGGGAGTTCTCACCGAAGTCCCAAGGCTGCGATTACGCCGAGACTTAACTGCTGCCCGAATCATTGAGACGCAGAACAATATACTAAACACCACTTCAGCCGTACCGCGAACTACAATTTCCACTGTGTGGCAATAGGACGCTGGCTGGGTACGGCATTCATTCCTTCAGATAGAGGAGAACTGTAGTCATTACAGTTGGTTTATTTCGTAAGTGCACGGGTGCACGGGTTCGATTCTCACCGTTGCACAATTGAATTTCAAAGGGGTCCGTTTTATGAAGCAATGCCGAAAGCAGGTCCACGGACGTTAAATGTTTACGGCTGAGAGTCCACCCGGAAAATCGATGCACTAGTTAGTTTAATTATTGCTTCTTCGCTAAACGAGCGCCAATCTGCACTGTAGACGGGGCTTTCTTTCAACGTGGGAAATTTCCTTCAAACCAGAGAAACACACCATCAGAGAAATCTCCATAAAAGTGGACCGATCCAGTGCAGGGTTAACATGTATGACAAAACGCCTCTACCTGCTAAGACAAATCCTCTGCTGAGCGTCTATCTCTTCTCTGGGTTCGGCTCTACGCTTGGCGTTACTTCGATCTCTCGGCAAGGTGTGCAAAAGGTCCGGCTTGTGTTCTACAGCCGGGTGCCTTTGTCTCCTATTTCTGCTTTTGTATTCGCTGTTGGAGTCCTGTCCGGGCATGCTCGGTGACCATGGCTGGACCTGACCCACCTGAATCGATCATTCGCTTTGATGATGTTTAAGATGTTTCGCCGATTACATTCAGCTTATGTAGTTTTTTTTTGTTTATATTTAGGACGAGTTTTCACGATCTTGGTGTGTTTGGCTAGTTTATTGGGGATTCAAACGAAACCTCATCCAAACACAGACACCACAGACACCGGAACGGTCTTTCGAAATCTCATCGGTGTAGGATGGAGGAGCTTAGAACGAATAAATAATATTACAATAGTACATAATGACACTCATCTGATTGCACTTTCTCCTCGACTCTCTTTCTGCCTTATGTAGATTACCAGCTTATATAGTGAACTACTCGAGCTTGTCCGATGTTATATGCAATACAACATCGGGGTATTGCATACAACATCGGTAATGTCAGCGGTTCATTATGTCTGTTTAGCTTGTTTATCACGTGTTATACAAAACACATTCAGCCGGACCGTGGGAAAAAATCAATAAGAATAAGTATACGAGGCATTTTACCGTTACCGTGTCATTAGCTAAATACGTATTCTAATTATAATCGAAATTCCATCTTATTGTTATCTCATAACGAATAGGCAAGCTCAGTGTACCGATCGTAAATTGTTGTCCGTAAAGCCTTCGTTCTGAGCCAAAGAGGGATCAGTTCGAGTTTCGTAACCGCGAGCAGCCGCTACGAGGTTCTCAGTCCAGATTTGTGGATCACCGTAATGCTCACAAACGAATTCTTCCGCATGCCGTCCACGAACGCCGAAGCCGGTAGACAGATCGGGTCGTCCCGATGACCGTTACAATCGAGCCGGCAAGCACGGACAAGCTATCATGGTGTCTTGATGCGTTACCGCCGTAGATCGGCGGGCCGAGCAATTCGAGCACGTTTTTGTGGTCTTTTTTTTTGGTGCTATCCGTACGGGACAGCGTCTACCTGAATCGATGAGATGTCTGCAAGAGAGAATTGTTTCTGCGGTCACTTGTGAATTCTGTACAGTCATCGATCAGCCCACTATTCGGTTGGCTGGCGTAACTAATACAGGGGTGGTAGTGAGCTCTGGGGAGAGGCACGGAAGGGGACATTGGATACGTCTCTCTGATTATAGCGAGTGGACACACCTCTTCGTAGGCAATTCATTTTCGCCCGTGTACCAGCGATGCTGTAGGCGTCCACTGGTGGACGGGCCAACTGCGAAGTTTGAACAACATTCGTAATGCTCAACCTATCGGAGTCTGGTGAGCTTGCCACTCGTTGTCGAGGTGGCCCGGTCGGTCGATACCGTTTCGCTCAGCTGGGAGAGGACCACAAAGCTCCAGCACGGAGTAATATCGTGATTGAGAGCTTGCGACGTCACGCGAGAGGGCATCCTTTATCAATCGTCTGAAACCTCAGTTCGCATTCACACCGAAGACAAGCCCCGAGAATGCCGTGAATTTCTACCAACCAAGAAATCAGACCACTAGCAAGCTCAAACTCATCTATCTGGTCATAGGAGGTATACACATACAGAGATTTCACGTGCCGAGGACATATGATACAAGAGTCGGCAATGTCTACTACTCAGCGCCTATAATCTTTAAACGGTCAGTGCAGTTGAAGCGATATTTCTCTGTATATTGGCGATCCCAATTCTTCATCTCGTGCATATAAAAATGGCTCTGTCTAACATCTCTTAATTTCAGCAGAAACTTTGGAATTCTCCCAACGTCGGCTGCTTCTAAGTTAAAACATTCAAGGTCAGCCAGTGTAACTAAATTGCATTGCCACTTGTGCTATTCTACCTTGATCCGAAAAGATACCGGGGACTCGACCATTTTTTATGTACACAAACACACTCGAACTCAACGCTTCTATATTTCCCATCTCTTATCCACGTCTTGTGGAGTGCACCGGAACAACGCACGCGATTGCCTCTGGCAGTGAAACTTTGAGTTCTTGTAGCACTAGCATCGTATAGCCTCCGTATGTCAGTCCGCTGATCGTTGACAGGTTGACGGTAGCCTGAGAAGGTTTTACTTGTAATATGAATAATAACCAAACGGTCAGAGCAGTTCCGCAGCAGTTCAGATCACAAATTTGTGTATACGCGCAGTAGACAAACGATGAGGTTCGCTTGTTTTGTGCTAGTGCCGCTAGTAAAGGAAGAGATCGAAGCGAATTTGACCGCCGTTTTTGTAACCCGTAAGTCGTATGTGCGCAATTCTGATGTGTAACTCGACCGGCCAGATTCCATTGTCCGGCCGTTACGAGCTAACTGACTAACACCCTTCAGTTGAAGCCGATTTTCGGGCCGGCTTCCATCTCGCACTCTGCGCCCCTCTCCGTTAAGCGTTCCTAGGGTAGAGTGCCCTGACATTCTTGCCCCCCGTCGCCCAATGAGGCTTAGCCCGAATCCTATGCAGATTCTATGCGGCTCAACCCCAAACACGACCGTCTAAAGAAGCTGAGTTACGCAGTCGTATAGTCTCCGACCGCAGCTAGACACTCGTACAAACTGCGCTCGTTCGATTCGTGTTCGGGAACGACCATCCAACTCCAGCTGGTCCTGTCGCAGGACACTGCTGTGGGATAGGGTATCTATCGTCCTTCTCTCTCTCTCCATCGATATTTCTAAATGAACCGGTCAAGGGTGGGTACAAGGACACTGCCTCCTGCTCCTCTCCATTTTCTCTGTTCGATACTCCTTGATAATAAATTCTCAAGTTTCCACTTCGGCTACCCCCAAGGCTCTCGCTCGCCTCGCGGCGTCTGAATCATTGCCTGTTCGGGGGGTTGTCTTGAGGTCCCGGTTTATCCGTGACCAGTCTCACATTTGCGTATGGTGTCGCCGAGTCCCGATGACGGAGACCCTACGGCGACTACGAACCAAGCGGGTGGGTTCGTTTCGCCGAAGGAATGCAACGCAACTTGCTGGCAGGCATGCTGGCTTTGCCCATTGACACGAATTCCAAAAATGCAATTAGGTCCAATGAACGCGAAAGAATTTTGTTGCTCTAGTTACGCCGACCGATGGCTGGTGATCTAGCCAAGGAGATAATTAGTTGAGTACTAGACGAATGCGGCTGGGACAGTTATGAACAGCGTGCAATGATTATAGTAAAAAGAAATAACCATTAATGCTATCTTTATTGAGCAAATGCTTAGTTCTCTTTGAATGGCGCATCTACCTTTGGAGTTAACCTTTCTATTGCAGACATTTATAACGTAAATTCATCATATGTAGCAATTCAAAGCGCTCACATATAGGGCTACCATGAGATCAGATGTAAGTGTACAGTCACCAAACAAATACGTTATACTCTACATTGAGCCTATTTCTCCCTACTATGCAGGCCAAAGCACGATTTGAGTTGAAAAATGACGCTGTCGGACACAAGAAAAGCCCATGAATGAAACTTGTACGAGCGTGTTTTCGGACTACATAGCCTGCTGCGAAGCTGAATAACAATAAACGATTTCACAGAGTGACATTTCAGCTTGAAATTTAACCGTTTAGTTATTTTTATATTTTGTTTCGTGATGCTTATCTTTAGTTATATTATCGTTATATTTAGTTATAATTGTGTTTATCCCTAGTTGTCATTAATTTCGATTAGTTTTCTCTTATTTATAGCCAAAGAACCCTAAGAATTTATTTATAATGTTTAACTTCCCCAAAGGCATCCAGTATGTCAGTATTCAGTATGCCTTCAGATTCCTCCAAGCGGGCGAGCCTTTAGGTAAGCTTGGCCCTCTACAACCGGTCCAACCAAAGAACCCATCACTTCGAATCCTTTCGAGGAGGCGAGAGGGTGAAATGCCTGGACGTTGCTTACACCTGGGTCTCATCTGGAACTCTGCGCTGCCATTTTCTTTAATTCTTCCTTCCGTCCGTAGTTCCCTTCAGGGAAATAATACTTTCGATCATATACACAATGATATAATAAGACCGACTAGCACAGCTTCAGGTGACGACCAATGTATTGGTCCTTGTGGTGAAATCGTAACGCGCACTTTGATCAAGCGTCACTTCGTAGTTGAAAGCTAAACTAAATAAAACACAGTATTTACCTAATGAGGTGGTCAAGCTCATGCTCGGTTAAACATCCGTCGAATATGAACGTCGTGTCGGCACTTCTTGTACGTACTGTTTATCAAACATAGTAATAAATTCATATAAACATATCATAAATCTCTGCTTGTTCAAATAGCATTCGTACAACCTAACGCTAATTCTCGACCTATAGGCCACATCCATAGCGGTTTGTTTGGCGTCGACTACAATCAGCAAAAAATAAATAACCTACATAAACACCTTCTATATTCATCCATATTGCTCAGGCGCGTTTGGTAAGGACTCTTTTGCTTGCCCTGTGCGGCGCTAATGAACAGTTGTGACCTGATGTGTCAAAGTTTATCGCTGAAATTGCGTCTCGCCAAAAAAACACACGAGGCGCGCACCTCCAGAGGCTCGGACGAACTTCCCGGCTGCAGTTTCGCTCACTACTGCCATTGGTCTGTTGGATTGGTGGTTGCTGCTCATCGATGGTGGGTACCCACGTCGTCGAAGGGGAGAAAAGCTTATTAAAGTTAAGCGACGGCTGCCGTCTAACGCTGATGGATCTGTTGGAGAAGTCAGACAAGGTTCGCAAGACCCCGAACGTAGGCGCAAGTGCGATTTTCGAAATTACCCGCCCGCGTACACAGCGCAGAGTCGAAGTACAGGTGTTGCGATTGGGTTCTGCTCAGATCGTAATCGCTCAATGGTTCTGCCCATACTCGATGGCGTTTGGCTAGATTTGCTTGAGTTCAAACTCAACCTTTTGCGGTCTACCCGCATTTATTCGTCGTAGTGAACCCTTCTAGAGTGCTGCCTTACTGGTACGCAGATCGATACGCAAAAGTATATCTGAAAGAACAGTATACGTTCAGTTTGAACACGTCCGTTTCGCGGCGCTTCGCGACGAATGAGTGTTATGGCAGTTGGAATTCTTTTATTCGCTCAAAGCATTCGAATCATTTGCAGCATTTCGTTTCGGCAGCGAAGTGGTTATATAGTTGCGAAGTGTTGTAATAGCCCCTTGCGCTGACCAGTTAATAACTGCGATTTCGAAATACGGTCAAATTAACCACCGAATGCCTCCAGGAATTATTGGCGAGCATGGGTCTTCCAGTTCCTCTCGTCAAAGCAGGCTCGAATGGCCAGCCAGTTTCTACCCGCATCCCTGACAGCTATTGGGGCTTACGCCTCGCTAGTACACGGGATTCTCAGAGCGCGCGCAAAGTCAAGTTTGTGCCGCGAGCTTGTATCACAACCCTGTTATAGGGTAGCGGGAGAGCTTCAAAAGGGGAAATATGCCAGGGAGTTAGAGCAACAAGGGAACGGCCATGGATAGGTTCCGGAGAAGGATCTCGTATCGCGACCTGCCATGCAGGCGGGAGGGAGGAAGGGCGGTCGGTCGGTCGCTCGTATGTGAGTGAATAAATAATTAAAAAACAAGATAAATGCCGCCGGCAATAATTAACCGTCAAAGAGTCGATTGGGCCCATTCTCCCTGAGGGAGGGTGTTTTGTTCCTGTAGGTTGTTTCGTTCTCATGGGGATGCTTCGGTTCCTGCCACCCCACCCGGAGTTAGTTAGAACTTCGAGACACGAACGCTTAACCATCGGCTTCGGCGTTCGTCAGAATACGTCGGCCGCAACGTCGAATTTCAAACAGCAAAGTAACAATACGCCACAGAGTGTATGGTCTTCGTGACATCTTGTGACGTGAGGCGAGCCGCATTTCCCTACTGATCTTGACACATGTGCGTACAATGTAAATTAACCTACTTATGAGGTGGTGGTGAATTTAAGTGTCATAGTTTTGACTCTGAAAATAATCGATGTGTTAACTGCGAATGACATTATAGTCGAGTTTCTTGGCGCCCACCGGACGATATTGACTTTAAACAAACGTATTGCTTGAAAACCTGAAGGCCACCTCCCACAGGGGTCGATCACCAATCGATTTGCTGTACCGGGGGGTCGGTAGACCTTCTCGTCAAAATGTCAACACGAACCAACGGATGGCGAACTATCTTGTAAATAATAAAACGATCTTGTTAACGTGAAACGTAACGTGACGACTAGAAGATGTCTCTCGCCGCCGACGGCTGCCAGAGACGAATGCTGAGTTGCTCCGAGATTTAGGGACTCGCACTGAGCGAGGGCTGAGAGATTTGATCTCAGCTGTACGAAAACTGATGGTTCGCTCAAAAGATCGTCTCGGATTTGACAATCTGTAGTTTTTGTCACCATCTCGGCCACTTGAAGTGGCAGTTCATCAAACTCCAAACAAAATGTACGAAACGAGTTACTAACGTGCATTCGAGTATACTTTGTAGGCAGCTTTTCTTTAGACCCTCGAAGTCAGCTAACGATTATAGCTTTGTCGGTGGCGAGCGAGTTGTCGCTTTTGTACTCGGTTACTGATGCGAGTCACACAGAGTACGCTCTCATGATCTATAATTTGTCTTCTATAGCCGAATAAGGTTTCAAATCCTACATTAGCTTAAATCCACTGCGTGCTTTATGACAGTTATCTCCTGGAGTTGACATCACTTACCACAGCTATACCTACTAGCTTCACGAATGCTGACTTCAACCTCACTTGGCTGAACATAAATGCACCATTTAGACGGCGGCGTTCAATTGGCTTTAAGGATGGATGGGGTAAGTTTCTACAATTGAAACAGCGATACACCCTTGCAGCTTCTAGGTACACGCTTTCTTAATAGATCTAGCCGGAGAGCTCGTAGATGGGGGCGGGGTGACTAGGCCTCGTCGGTCCTTCGTGCTGCAGGCTAGCAGTAGAATCGTTCCTGCAGATCGAAAAAAAACGTACAATTCCTTGGTCCTCTTGACTAGCCTGCTACGAACGTACAACTCGTGTCGCGACTGGGGCCTCGGAGAGCAGCGAGCGTTGCGATGGTGGGTGCTGAAACCTGTCCGCCCTGCGGCAGCGCCAACGGGCCACGGTCGTCGTGTCTCCTTCGGGTTGGCCGTCCCTCGGCCCGGTTCCGCAAGCGGCATCGGACTCGGGTCTTCCCGTCCTCCTGAGCGGAGCGAGCAAGACCAGGACAAGGGAAGGACAGGAGGCATTTTTATAGGAACAGTTACGCTTTCTAAAACGTAAGTCAGCAGCGCTATAGAGGTGAAGCAAAGCAGAGAGGCAGAGCGGAACAGCAAACGGCGGAGGCATTGTACGACGACGGTGCCGGTAGCGGCGGAACGCCGCGTGGCCTCTGGCTGTAAACGCCGAGGGAAGGAAGCACTTCATTGGTGATTTTGTTCGACAAGCGCTGTGCCGCGCCGGTCTTCGGATGGGTGGGCCCAGTTTCGGAGCGCGTCTCGGGGCCTAGCCTCGTACAAGCTTGTGGGGGCGACGGGGTTTGGGTTGGGTCCGCACCGGAGATCGGTGGCCCTCAACGATCAGGCCACATGCCGAGACAAGGGGATACAGAGGGGCTAGACGAGAAGGACGAGTTCGGCGGAGAAAAGCCTCTGCTGACAGCGAGACTGCGCAAGGGATACGATTCACCTCGATGAGAGGGACATTGAGAGAGAGAGAGAATGGAAGCGAGCGAGAGAGCGAGCAAGAGGCAAAAAGCGGACCAGAGACTATTCGGGATTCCGATACAAATGAAAGAGCTTCGTGTGTTCGAGGGGCGGCAGTGAGCGACTACGTCGTACGGCAAGTCTGCGGCTTCCGAGCTCGCGGAGGAGCATGACGCGCTCCACACGGAAAGTACTGCAAAAATAGATCCAGCCATCGCAAGGAACTCGCGGCACGTGGCCACGAATCGTCTCGTTCAGGGCCGAGAAAGGCTCAGAGAAAAGTGCTCTTCCCCTCGTAGAATTCGACCGCGTAGCAGGGCGATGCGTTCGATGATGACGGCGAGTTCGCCAGGAGTGTCTGGCTGTTTCTCCTGTACGACTGCTTCGCCCGCTGAGTCGAGTGTGTCTCGTCCAGACTGGCGACGTGGTATTCTGACTGTGTCGCCCTAGAACGGCGGAGGAAAGTGTGCACAATTCAAATTTTTGACCAAGCAAAGAAATCAAATCGAATCGATGCATCGAGCAACGAAGACGAGCCGCAAGGCAGCGGTTGCAGGCCGAGACACGATGCATGCAGCTACTGCGGTTATCCAGAAAAAAAAAGAGGAGAGAGAACGCAGTTTTGTTTTACGAGATGTGATAACGATCGTCGTCGTGACGCGAATGACGGCTATTTACTAGAAGTGCACACGCAGGCTATCGCGTGAGTATTGCTCGACGAAGGGAACGACGCAATACGCTGAAGGGTGTCCTTGCCGAAGCTTGGTCCTCTCGATTTCCAATTGAATTCCCTTCACCGGAAAGTGCCGCGAGACTGTTGTTACCATCTGGCGCCCCGCCACTTGCAGCTTGGAGAACAAATGGTGAACTAACATGTCAGGTAAATTGAGGCTAATCAAAAACGAATGACCTAATGTTGGAGTAGCACTATATTCAAAGGTCTGTAGCCGTGTTATAACACCGATCACAAACACATTGAATTATGTACCATACCACGTGCCTGAACTAGAAACGTGCCTCGTTGAAACTCAAATGGTCGAAGGTCTCGCTCCAACCGATTGGAAGTACGATCACAAACTCGTTGAAAACCGCAAATAAGCGCGGTATATATTATAATTGTTTTTCGAGCTGAAAAAAACTATTATAATATATACCGCGGTATATATTAGGTTGACCCAAAAACCACACACATATAAATTTCAATATCGGCTAAACTAAGTAAGTTAAAACAAAGATTTTTTAGTATGAGCTCGATGAATGCACCTCTTTTATTTATACACAGGTCCCAGAGTTCTGGCAGCCTTCTAATGGGTAGGTATGCACCGTTTCTCTTACCTTTCGACGTGGCTTGGTCGGCTGAGTCTCTCGCTGTCGGAAGCCAGAGGCCGCAGGTTCGAGTCCCGCTGCGTGATGACATATAGGAGAGGTTAAGCATTGTGAAATTGCAGCTCCTTGAATAACCCAATAAAGCGTTACCTTTACCATTTATAACTTCGTTCTTTAAGGCCTCTCGGAATAAATCGATGTTTGCATACCTTTTGCCACAGGTCTATGATCGTTTATGTCCCGTTTCGATTTCATTAAGTGAAGTGATTACTATTGTTACAAATACTGTCACCACAACGAGGTAACGCAAAAATTATGCTGGCTGTGCAGCACATCGAGAATTGAGATTATATAATCACACTGGAGAGTACATTATTAAAAAGTCACTGTCGCATAGAAGCCCATTAGTCGAAATTCAGCACAATGAAAATACTCATTACGATAATGATCAGGAATAACCCTGACGAGAGTAAATATCAGTTCCATCAATAGATTCGAGACCAACCGGATCGTCCGATTCGATGCTTTGCTGCAACTGTGTGACGTGAAATACACCCACGTACGCAAGTGCACGCCCATGTAAACATTTCATCCCAGCTAAGGCTTCGAGAGAGACCACATATTATTAGAAAGCGAACAACAGATCGGGGAGCGAACGCAGAGAGCCTGATGATAGGTTAATTTTTAGGTAGACGTCGCTACGTCGTCTTGAAGCTTTGGCGACTTCACTTCTTGTGAGCGTTTCGCTGATGGCAGGCCATCTGCGCACATATTAAAAATTGACCGACACGTGTCCAAAGGACGTCTGCTTGGTACATTGCTTGTAGTGAACTGGAACTACTCCCTGTGACAAGTCACTGGTGGTCACCCTGAACATATCACGGACTCGCGCCCTCGCAACGGCCTGAAGACCCTCAGTCGCTACCAGCTACGCATGACCAACAGCGCTCTCCATGTTCATCTAAAAGTGCTCCGTCAATGGACGTTCTTCAGTAAAGGATAGGTTAGGATGTAGAATGCTTGTTTTCAAAATTGGCGCCGGAATCTTAATCTATTATTAACTACCTAAGTGGATATGGCATGGTATGACATTTCTATGTAGAGTGTATCTCTGCTACTTTTTGCATCATTGGCGTGTTTGTGTGTCTGTGTGAAGCGAATTGATCAATGTTGTTAAGGAAATATTATTGTTGTTTTTTAAATACCGCGAAAATCTTCGCTTCGAGGTCCCTGGTTCGTCAACTGAAAGCGTGCTTCGGCATTATTGTTCTGTAAAATTTGAGTTCCGTCCATCACTCTGCGAAATGTGAAATTCTCAATCTTGACATTTCAGATCATTTGAGCTAAACATAAATAAATACTTAGAATATTGTGATCAAGATAGTTACTGCAAACGACGAACGTGCCCAGCCGTGGGTACAGGGCACTACAACACAGTTCGCACGAAATATCACACACAAGAGAAATCCTACCGCCGAGCTTTCAACTATGTAAATATAATATAATGAACGGCACCGTAGGCATATTGTCTCTCCTCAAATGTTCAGTTGGCCGCCTCACGTGCAGCGATACCCCTCCAGCCGGTTCCGTTCCGGAAGCTTACTCATTCAGTCTGGGTAACGAACGTCTAGCGTTTAATTCTTCGCCCTGCGCTATCTTTACTCCCAGCCGCCTATCTTTCAATCTAATGAACGCGCATGCCCTGCCAACACCCCCTAGTCACCCCCGGGCAGCTCGTGGCCCGCATCTACCGCATGCTCCGTACAGTTTGGTCAGCTCCCTCAAGCTCTCTCGTTGCCTACAGCCCACCTTCCATTACACCATGTGAGGGCTCGACACAACTGAAGAAAGACAGATAAGGAAAGCGGCGTTTCTTATGGATTCGTTCCTTTGTTGTCTCCAAATACTGCAGCACCCCGATAGGTCTGCTCAATTGGGAACAATGAAACAGGCACGCGGTCCGATTGCATACGTTGCAGTCATTTAGAGACGTTCCCGATTGATTTGGTACAAAACGTGCAGTTGTATGTCTGCACATCGCGTTGATCCAAACCAACTTTTCTGTCGAGGACGTCGACATCTAAGGCACCGCACCGCCGACATTTGCAAACATGTACGTGAGTGGCAAACTGAACAACAGAGTAGGAATAGCTCGTATAGACAAAGGGCGTATTGAGCGAAAATGGGTGGATAGATTCCGAGTTCGATTTTTTCGAAACTGTTTTTCAAACGTATCACAAGAGATTGGCTCACTGGACAGCTCATTTTCAGTGATAGAAATTGCTGTTCTATGACTGACAAAATGGCAAGAAAAAAAAAAGGGAAAATAACAATGTGGCAATATGGCAAGTATTCAACCTTACGATGTATCGTGGATGCCCAAAGGAAGCGGTCAGACGACCGTTTTCATGCATGCATATAAATCTCTCATTTTCAGATTAGCCAATATATAGTTTCTTCCCCTTTTTAACTCGGGTACTTAGCTGTTGTCAAATATTTTTTTCCGGCGGATTCAGCTCAGCTGAGTTTGCCGGCAACTCGAAAAATCTCACCTCATTTTCCTTGACTGAAATCTTCATCCAAGGTGCCCTATACCTCGGGTTTTTTTTTTGTCGTGCACAAATACAATATTCTGGCAGTGAAACCCGTCAGTGCTGCATAACATTATTGATCACCTGGCCTTATATTGAATGCGTTCCATCAAACCATCGACTACGAAGAGACCACCAGGGCCCCGAATGGCGATTACAAACAATATAATATATCAGCGCGTTAAATGTCATAGCTGACGTTGCTTCCGTCGGGTTTTTGCACCTTATATATCGGCACACGCTGTGTGTTGATGCTGCACTATCGAAACGTTCGACAAGTGTCCACTTCTGTCCTAGGCGTTTTCCGCAATTCCGCGTACTGCATATACTCTCTCTCTCTCTCTCTGAGAGTTCGTATATAATCGAATCGTTCGAATAAACAAGCTGAAATCCATCGTTCTGCCGAACTGAGCCAGAGTTGTGGATACAACAAGAAATGTATTTTTTAAACTCTCCTTGCAAGCGGTCGCTTTCGGGGGGACAGTGTGTCCACTGCGACAAAAAGGAGGGCGAGTATTGATAACAATTATGGATCGAGCTATCAACCCGTTACCACATTTTGTAGTGTCCGGATATCGACGTCATCAACGCAAGCCTTTGGAGGATCACACCGTCTGCTGACTCTTCGGGCGGATCTGGCCTGTACCCTCTGAATAGCCTTTATATGTTTCTTACGATACAGCCGCCGCACCGCCAAGCAACCGACGAATTTTGGAATTAACAGACTCTTATACAGTCCGACATACATATCAACCTTGATTACAATATGTAATAGTATCTAAAGATTGTGTTGCAAATCAAGTCCGTTGCGTTCTATGACCCCATTGATGATATCATCATTGTCAGATTCGCTAGTACATACGCACCGAGTCTCGTAATGGAGATTAACATATCATTCGTACGACACTACTTGGAGATGGCTCTAATAGTTGACGGACGGAGGAGCCTAACGGTAGCATCACAAATCGAAACATAAATCTTAAGATCATCTGCGTAGAGCTGATTCCATCTAGAAACGTCTTGCAAATCCAACACAATGGTACAATAGGGCGAAGTCCATGCAGATGACCCTGAGACCGCTAACGGGCACAATTCATGATATTATTTATCTAAACGCGGAACTTTCCTGTGGTGAGGTGACACCGTAACTGTTCTGTGCTTTTGTGTACACCTTAACGAATATGTTTGGAAATTGAAAGGCGATGCGTTACGCGGCGAAAAAGAAAAATCGATCTGTTATTGTATCTATAATATATCATTATCTGGTGGAATGACTGCTAGTGTGCATACGAGCGTAATTCGAGAGCAAACCTCTTCTGGATGTTGATTATGAGAGAAGTTAAGAAGTGAAACGTACATCGAACTAGGATGCACAATTTCGACACCCTCATGTTATTTCGTATCAGACTCTCCACTCATTCGAATATGCGTATCGATGTCGTTCATCGATACACATATTCGAATGACAACAAAATCGATGTGTTTCCGAATTATATCTCGTTGCATCTTGCCGTATGGCCTGCGATATGACGCGCTAAGCAGTTCCAATGATTCGCCTTTGAAGAGAGACTTTACAAGCTGAAAATAAGTGAAGTTAGCAAATGGGTAATGGTTCACATCCAAGTGAACACACCGATGCTGCCGCTTTAACATGCGTTTGCCCTCTCGCCAGAGCATTCTGCAATCAACGACTTTGCAGACGACTACTGGCATGCTCAACCTTTTGGTTGTCACTATTTTGTCTCCCTGCCTTTCGCCGCTGCGTGTGATTCTCGTTGCTGCTATGGCTGCTGCTGCTACTACTGGCTGTCACGATATCCACAGAGTTGTGCTTGTGTCGGAGGGAGGGCTTGAAAGAGGCAGATAGGTTGGTAGGTAGATGAAAGAGATGAGAGAGAGAGAGTGCCCGAAAACCTTAGGTAGATGAAAGGGGCGTTTCGCCTTCTCTGTTTTCCCCTCTATCTCTCAAGCGACGAATCCCCGACCATCTATGTTGTAGCTAGTTACTTGACGTTAGCTCTGCGAGGCACCGCCGCATTGGTGGGGTCCTTGCTGGTTTCCTGTTTCCTTTCGTCGAACTGCGCCAGCACCAACGGTAGCAACAGGACAGCAGCATTCGGTCAGCGGCACCGCCGGCCGGTACGGTCGCGTCTCCCGTCTCTCCCGCGTTTACGCCCAACGACACGTGGCAGACCGGCAAACCAACACACACACACTCACACACATTCACATACATCCATGAACTTTTTCCTCTATTGCAGTCACAGCATTGCTGGCCGCACGCCGACGAAGAGGGTGACGCGGAAATGCAGCGGGGTCCCCTGCTTTCGCGGCCGCGGGTAAGGGAGACCAGTATAGGATCAGCAAATAATCCGACAGGCGGTCGCCGGCCCAACCGTCAGACCGGCCAACAGCAGCGGATTGATAGCGGACCCTCTTGGTGTGTCAGTGACGTCGGCCGATCCGGGCGAACGTCAGCTGCTGGCTGGGGACGTCCCTGCTGCCAATGCAACGACATCCTCTGTGAGTGACACGAACGGACCCAGTGCATCTGGTGAGGGGTGACGGCGCTCGAAGGCGCTCGGGGGTTGTGGACAACGAAGCGACAGCATCTCAGAACCAGTGGGGGCACGCGCGCGAGTGCTTGTGAATGGGTGTACCCGGCCACCGGGTCCGAACGGCTCCCTCGGTATCCAAAAATAGAGAGCGTTTTGTGCAAGAGTTCGGGAATCATTTGGTATTACGAGCGGCACGCGGACAAAAAAGCGAATGTGGCAAATGGGATGTGAACATCCATTATTTCGCGCATTTGCGGAAGCAATATTTTTCGCCAGACATCAGTACCTAGCTCGAGCTCGGCTTGACCCCACAATAATTATAGTAGATAAATTGTACACATTGAACCTGGGAATACATCTACAATATTTAAAAAAAACAACAAGAAAATTGCACACATCGTACAACGTGTTAATACTCAAGTGCTGTTAGTTGACAAAACAGAATTAAGCAGGCTTTGAAACCGAGTGTTCACCTAATCGTAGTTATGGTACTCTGTTGGACATTTATTATGATATCGTATAATCGTATAATTACAGCGGGCAAGCTAACAACCTAGTGGTTAGGCACATATATGACAAATTGACACAGTACGCAAAATAGTATAGACTTCGTTACGTGTCCGTTTTAATTTTGTAATTATAAAGTATATTGTAGTTTCAGACAAGCCAAGCTGTATCTGTCCTGTCTCGTCTCAAGGGAACATAATATATATATATATATATATATGAAATTCAACTGGGTTCGATGGGCAAAAATGCACATGAGCTTCAGCGTTGAGAGTGTCAACCACGGAGGAAGCTCCCGATATTTTCTCCTTTGGCCTTCTCAAGAACGGGAAGTGAATTGCATATGTGCTGTCGCGACGGCCAGTGAAAAGCACTATGTGATGCTATCGTATCGCCTGTGGCATCGTACGGTGTGCTGGCAAGTGTAATCGTATTAGCGAGAAACGTCTTGTGGCGAATCTGCCGAAGGTCTAGGGAGGCAGCAATGAAGAAGGGTACCAAAACCATAGTACAGCCGATTTCCCAGTGACAAAAATATAAAGTTCGACAATTATATAGATTTTAAGGTCTCATGGTCAAGGCTCGTGCGAAGGCCGCAATCACCCTTAAGCAAGCTCACCCTAAAGCCGCCAGCTGAAGAAATAGCCCGTGATTTAGGCCACCCGTGCGATTATGTGATTTCAACGGTGCGCGCGTGCTCCTGGAGGTTGCAACGAAAACACACCTACCTAATTAACAACTAATTATTTTCCTATATTCCAGCTTCTCCTTGTGTTACGCACCACACAGCTTAGCCGATACAGGCAGATGTGCAAACGATTACATGACATCAATAGTATTAAGCAACTCCTTCGCCATATTAGGGAATAGACTTCGGAAAGGCCACACGATCGGGTCGTTAGAAGTTGTGCGTCCTGAACGGCTTAACAAAGTTTTTGTCCTGGCGAGCTTCTCGCCTGATGAGAACGCCGCCCCACAGAGCCTCTGCGACCCTTTAACCCTACACTAATTAATTGCTCGTTACTGCTTAATGTCAAGAGTTAATTTTATGTGCATTTCTGTGTTCACAAATATTTTATATAATGTATGGTATGTGTTTGCCTTGTGTTGCCTATAACAACCAACTCGACACCACCGGCGTCATAATTAATCACCCCTTCATTACTTAAAGGCATGACTGAATTGAACTTAGGCTAATTGTTAAGCAGAATAATTTCAAGCGTAATTGGTTGAACGAGCTGACAGGGTAAGTTGCAATCGTATGTATAATGATTGAATATTCAATGATCGGAGATTCGATATAAAATATAACCATGATTCCTAATGCTCGCGTATACAGGGTGCTTCAAGCTGCGAATCATTACGGGTGCTTCGAAAGGTAGATACTGCCGGCTGTTAATCACAACAAATACTCAAGGCAGCGACCGTTGAGTCTCACACTAGGTGGCAAGAGGCTGTTCTGTCACGCATGTGCATTACGCGTTCCCGAAACACCCCATAAAAAAAATAAAAGATAACGAAGTGGCGTATTGCTCCTATTATGCTGCTCATTATATCAGCAGACAACCGACTTCCACAATAGAAGGGACGATTTTCTGGAGACGTCACATCTTCAGGAGACAGTTAGGGTCGGGTGTCGTAGATGAGATGATTCCCAAAACGATGTCACGAAAAATCAGTCAAAACTTGAAACGTGTCGGAAAATTGCAGGCGTCATTTGTCAATTTTTCGTGCTCGCCAATGAAAGAGCAGCGTCATAGCAACTCAGATCCTCCTACCTCGTCGGTTGTAGAGGGGAGTTCTTGCGTAATGTAATCTAAGGGTAATACTAATAATCAGGCCAACTATATTCGAAATGTTTCATATTCGACACATGACATATTTCATCAATTCGATGTACGGGAGCCACAATAACAGGGTCTCCACCCCCATCATATGGGGTCCACCGCGAAGTCTCTCTCAGATAGAATAGTAGGCGATGTCACCTGAAACGCAAATTGCGGCATTTGCCAATGAACAATATCTAGTAATCCGTACAATGATTGGAATAAATATCTCTTTCATTCATTGAACTATTACATCAAGCCATCAAATATTGTCTGTGAATTTTGAGGTGTAAGCATCGATTTCAAGCGAGAATAATGTGGTTTCGAAGAGCTCACATCAGGATGAGGGCGGCGCGTGAATTTCTCACGGTATTGGCTAAGGGCCAAATTGAGTTTGGCGTTCCTATCATTAGACACTATTGTATCGCTTTGATCATTAACCCTGTACTCTAGCTAGTAAATATATTAATCCACGGATAGAACGAATATATGCGTGTCAAAGGCGAATTTCATTACTGCCCTTATTGATTAGATGATCAATTCTACGGCATCCCTTCCAACACTTGTTGCTGTTGTAAACAGGTTAGGTTAGTTGTGCATCCGAGAAACTCGTTAGGTTCACTGACCGATACGCTGGTACACTTAGCATTGATTGACTAATTAAGAGTCCACCAAAAAAAAACAATAGTTACGGGTCATATTCATCTGGCTGGCTATTTTTATTATTGTTATTCTGAGGGCGGACTAAAATTACGATAGCCATTAGTACTATGACGTCGCAGTGGTCGCTCTGGCTAGAGGTCCATCGAAAGCATCTGAGCTTCCCTTGTCACGATCTCCTCAGTGCAAGCAAAGTCTGGCCCGATTCGGTCAACTTCGGAGTATCCATCTTGGCAATGGAGGAGGGCTGATGATAGTAGTTTGGCTCCCAGGTTTTCCTGAAGCCTCGAGAGCAGATCTTCTCAGTGATATATTACTGAGACCATGCGTCGAATTTTTCATGTGAATGCAATTATGAACTGTCAAAACGCGCTAACAGATGTGCAGTTGTGTTGCTTGATCTTCGCCCCACCGCTGGCCCGGTAGAAAGTCGTTGAACGTGACAAATTCAAACGGCCATGTTTCTGTTCTGCCTTGAAGCTATGCTCTGTGCCTGTTTAATATGACCCTGTGACGACCTAATCCAAGAAGGCCAAAGAACCATCTTTGTGTCTTCGTCCTCTTCCTGGCCAAGCGCCCTAATACTCGCGACGAAGGCGAGACCGTCATAAACCTGACACAAACGAGGAGCTCCATTTTATTCTCTTCCCGAAGGACGCGGCCAGTGGCCTAATGGCTCATACGCGTTTTCTCATCCTGAGACAGGACGGCGTTACATCACGTTGGATGGACTTATCGATGGAATTTCCTCTCGCTTCTGCCGTTGTTCGTCCATCAGGACCCAATGGAGTGTCCAGGAGATTGACATTCTGAAGGTTGCGTAGTTGATCCCTTTGAGAGAGAGAGACAGAGAGGGCCACCGGACAACGCTTCCACCTAATGTGAGTGCTTTTGAAATGGCAGTTGGTGAGCGTGATGCTGTATGCACACAGGGACAAAATAATGCAGTATGTTCACAAGTCTATGGGGGCACTGTTCAAAATATAACCTAACACATAGTGCTCCAAAAGAGGCCCTCGACCCTGCCCCAGACCGGCCAAGTCTCCGGCTAAAATAGTCAGTCAGGGACGATTTCACTGAGCGACAGATCCCAACACAGTACGCAGAAAATAACGAGATGTTCTAAAACAGCTATTCAAATAGCAATCCAATCTACATAATCAATATTTTCCAACCGTCCTGCACTGCCTTGCTACAACGACCTGCAAAAGCAAATTCGCCGAGATCAACGCCTCATTTCTAAACACTGGCGCAAGGAACAGCGATGCGTAGGAAAGGGCGAATCGACTGAACCCACTTTTGTCTACGTCCGCGCTGAGGTCTTGTTCGCGGGACATAATAGGTAGAGAGCATGATGCAAAATGTCAACATGCTACCTCGCTGGCCAGCCGTTCCTCTCCCGGACCACTCGTGAGGTGTCCTTGCGCCTCCATTCGCACTTTATGCCGATGTCTGTTAATTTGTACCAATAAATGCCACACGACAAAGTGCGCATTATATCAAACGAATACTCAAGATTTTCACACAGCTATTTATTTTGTGAAAATGTGAAGTTTATTTAAATGGAATAGGTATTGAGTCAATCTAAATCGAATTATACAACGACTACAATATAAATGTGTTCCCCTTATATACAGTTCCGGATCTCATGGGATATTTTGAGGACAACCCTATGAGCTCATCCATCGAGGGATCCCCTAAGCAAATACAAATGCAACTCGATATCCGGATAATGCAGATAAATTTCTCATCACGAATCTGCCCTAGAACAAAAGCTTCCTGTCAGAAGCCCATCCGCCAGTTAAATGACTACCAAGTCATTTAATTGAAGTATGATAGTTATGTTTCTGACTGAGGCCTGCATGTCCGAATATAATATCTATTATGTCAGTGTGGAGCCTTATAGATTAGCATTCCGCGTATTCGTTAAATGCACCATCGTATCATGCTAAACAGAAATTGTCACAAAGACGTACCTATTATATATACATTGCAGTTCTCAGATAAAGCACTCGGTCGTTATGAAAGGGAATACACTACTAAAAGAGCGTCGATATAGGTGGCGTCTAAGGACACAATCACCTGAATAGTGCCAAATAGTTACCTATAAAACAGAGTATACTCCCTCATGCTGAACACTCTAACCCAACCATCTCTCAGTTCTCCCTTGTTGCCTGTATACAAGCATCGAAGCATAAAACCGATAGCTAGAATTGCACTTACCTAGAGGACAGTTATCCGCGGATAACGAGATGGCTCTAGAAATGGTCCGGGGTGCACACAAGTTGATATTGTGCACCGTATCATAGTGCATCCTGCTTATGGTCGATTATTACGGCGGGAATATCCGGGTTCGGCGAATTTCTAGCCGTCGATTCAATGTTCAATGAATGTGCACCTTCAAGGAAAAGAGCACACCTGAAAGATAAACGAAGCCTAGCCAGAAGACGCCTAGGGAATTAGGCACATTTAGGAACGCTCACGACACTCTAGGCGAGGCATTACGTTCTCCTTATGTACCACGACCATGACGAAGAGGCATCTCGCTAAAGGAAGAGAATGTCTGAATGAGATTGCAATTGGAAGAACGCACGATTGGTAGAGCAATACAAAATGCGGCACTTGGCCGCAGACGTGTCTCCTACTCGGACGAACTCCTCGGGGGTTGATCGCTCCGGAAGGACGCGATTTGTCTGGCGTTGATTGTGCATTGGCGTAAACGGCGTCATTTGGTTGTATAGAAAGTACGATAGGCCGACGGCGAAATGCTGAAAGCGAAAAAGGTGTTCGCCCAATTTTCTGCCAGCTGTTACTGAACCCGCCTGCGCTTTAGTGCGGAGGGACTCTGCTATACGATCCATAGTGTCATTGGTGATGTGAAATGCAATTACTGCATTGTTCATTTATTGGCGCTGGCAATAATAAATTAGTTCAATTAAAAGAAAAAACACATCAGGAAGGAGGCCCAGGCCACGTCCTGCGTGAGTCGCATCCATGTAGCCCTAATCAGAAGGAGGCAAAATCTGGAGAACAACAGTCACAGTTAAATACTAGTCATACTCGAATGGAAGGAAATAGCTCAATGTGCTTGAAGAAGTGAAATTATGTGACAACATCATTTCAAACATCGCTCTCAATTCGTTTCCGTGAGTTGTCATGGTTCAAGCTCCACGCCGGATGCGTACAACTTTAGTTAGTAGTGCCCGTTGTGAGCTACGTTAGTTTCAGAGAGAGATATTAGCACATTACAATTTAGACCGTGGCATTTACCTGTATCGTGTAGGTCTTTCGATTGATGTAAGCTCGAATCGTTTGCCTCGGCAGCTGCCAAATTTCTAAAGTTTGTATTACTTTTTTGTAAGGGCTCTCTCAGCACTCGGACACGCCGGGATCCCTTCTCCACAAACTTACTGTCAGATGCTGAATCGAGATAACAACGGTTATTGGGCATAGTCTGGCTGAAATCTTGATAAACGAGAGCCACAAAAGAGAGATATATAAAGGTCTATACTTTTGTTCCGACCTGCAAGGTATGTTGTTTGTGCCCTCGTGGCTGCGTACTTAGGGCCGTGCACTACGTTCAGCCGCGGACAATTGTTAGCGCAATAGCGTAAATGGCGGGTGTCGATTATCTGCCCTTCACGGAAGCAGCAACCCGCGATCGCAGCAGCTCTTGCACAGATTTCACTGTGTCACACGGTCGATTTCTGCAAGAAGTTGCCAGTGCCCTGTAATCATTGCATGCAGCCAAAAGTGACTCTATCCCAGTAGTGCGGGCACGATGGTAAAGACAATCGACTCTGTCTACCTCTTCACTGAAATCTTCCTCCGCTATCGACATCTGCTGTATTGCCCGTCCATCCTAGACATTTCTTTCTTCGTAGACATTTTATGTCAGCGCCATTTTCTGTCATTCGTGCACGCCCATACACGTTTGTCCAATTTGATTCCGACGATGATAGCTCGCGCCAACACTTGATCCCATATCGGATATCGCTGGCTATTGGCATTGTTGTCGCTCGGACTGTCGCATTCACGGTTCCATCCGGGAGGCGCGCAAAGGGTAGAAGGTACACAATAGGTACATGTATCCCTGCCGAGCAAAGAGTCGCGATTTCTCCTTTCCCCTTCGTATGAAACACCTCGACGCGTCATATCATCAGGGGCGGCCCCACCGTCACCGCCGTCGTTCGAGGTTCTCGTACACACACGTTCGAATCTCAATTTTTCTTGTCCCGTGACGTCTAATGCAAGACAATGCACTCGTACGCTTATGCCTCTGCTAATGCTTGCTGGTATTCGCATTGTATGCGTACTACTATTGCAACTAGAAGGTTACTTAAAGTTCATACGTACAGACAGCTGTAGGATATCGTCGTCTCTATCCCTTCTGTGTGGGTATCGCAGCCGGCACGAGTTGTCCCTCAGCGACTGGTTGTTCAGCGTTGACATAGACGGTATCCCGGCGCGCATCTATTCGTACAGTACAGCCGGATGCACGCACACAATTGTCGACTCTCTCTCCCTCCTTTCTCTCTCGCTTCCACACGTACCTGAGAGCTACATTGCTAAATCTACGCCTGCAACTTTGCTTTAATGATGACTGAAATCCGTGGACGTCCGGCTACGTCCATCGTTTCGCAAGCATCGCGTGCTGAGGCAAACGCGCAGGGCCATCAAGGGCAGGCAAACCGGGCCTTGGGCAGGTCTTCTACGCAACGGGTCGGCCGGAGGAGAAGGACAGGTCGGGACTTGAAGATGGCCTTGAGCGACCTTAGTGGCCAGGCCGTAGTATGCATGCTGTGCAGTGCACTGCAGTGCGTTCCTGCATAGATGGCTGTTTGCTTATGTTTCCCTCTCGGTGAGGATTATGGAAGAACGGTGACGAAATCGCGTGTGCTTGCTTTCCACACCGGTGCGAGTGATGAGCATTTTTACACGCCTCCTTGGAGGTATAACGTTTGGTCTTTTCCTGGCAGGCATACGGCATTGTCACCTAGCTAAATGTTGTTCCTGCATTACTGATCTGCGGCGACAGCCTATCTCTGCGTATCCAAATCGGCAGTGGCACTTCCAGCCATGTGATACTCGGGATCTAGCCAGAGTGCAGGATAACAATCACTCGGCATTCAGGTAGAAAGCAACCGCCTATTTGACACACGTAACAATTTGTAATAATATCAACGAGATGTTAATACAACATACACAAATTCATAATGAGATAACACAACATATATAACTAATAATATGCATGATAGGATGTTGAGGTCAACATCCTTATATGTTGCCTTAATCTTCCTCCTTGCCGATAATCTACACGATAATGCATGTGGCTGTCGAAACGACAGCGTAAGTCATAGGTTTTGTCTATCGGGTTTTGAGCTCTGAGACGATTTGTTCAGTGTGAGTGGGTATATGTGAAATATGTTTCAAGGCCTCAATTAATTTTTCGCATGGGAACCAACTGATTTACAGTCACCTCAATATCAACATTCGTTATGGTTGTAAGCAAACGTATTCGAGATTCGTATGCGAAAACATCTGCGCAGGCAGCAAGTATCGCATTTAGTTCTTCCACGGCGCACATTCGCTTAAGCAAGCCGCCATCACCAATACTTGTCATAATTTTTAACGAAGGAGACCATCGCCTCAAAGTGCTCCGGAGGCTGTGACCGCTCACGAAATGACTATATAGAGCTAACGACAATATAATTAGATCATAGGTGTTCTTTCTAAAAATAGACGAGCTATTGTATTCGGGTTTTCGATATTTGTCCAAGACTAATATGTAGTGTATCAAGACTAACCATCTAATCAGAATATCTTCTTTGGATTGAGCTACATAATAACTCAACGTCTCTTCTACAACCTTCGCTGTTCCGGCGACTTTCATAAATCATTCTAATGAGAGCTAATCATTGTGAAATGTGCACGCACATGAAAGTCTGAATCAAGTTAATTATCTATAAGTACAAATAGATTTAGTTCGGTACAATCCGCCCAACGCTGGCCAGTCTGTCAGTTCCACTCCAACCTTTCAATGTAGACAACTAGCAATCGTCTCTCATGTTGCCCGAAGTAAGCTTTCAAAGTAGATCAGCTCCCTCCTACACAATTTCTGCGACGCACGGAGCTGATCCGCGCTGCACGCCGAACACGCTACATGATACAACTTTGGCCACGGCGTGCAAGCGGGATCGCCGATACCGTCATCGTTGAATCTCCCATATCAGTACCACTATTGGGTGCGGCGAGCTCTGCGTAAACAGCGTCGTCCAGCACCTTGAGGAGTGTGCGGAGCAGCGTCATTCTCACATTATTTCATGTCGTCTACTCGCGTTGGCAGACGGTGAAGCCCATTTGCAGCCGTTTACACTCTTTGTATCGTAGACACGTCAAAGTATCGGCACGCAGACGATTAAGTGAGCAGGTGAGTATTCGATTGCCGAGGCGGCCCATACAATATTTCTCTGTGAAGGTTTTCGTAGCCAACACGTGTGATGACACGACCCTATCTAAGCGAACTACCCTTTAATTTTTTTTTTTTCTGTTTTTCGAGCTGACCCTTAGCTTGAAAAAGGAAGGACACTCGGACTTGTTGGGACGATGGGATAGCGCAGAGAGTCGGGTCGGTCGAGGATATTTGAACACAGACCGGTGTCCACAAGATGGCGCACTGACTGTCGAGAGATGTGTGTGTTGACTGGGCGGCGGACACAAAGTGAGTTGAAGTCTGTGCGTCCACCCTGAGGAAGCCACCCGACCGTCCTGACCTCTAGCGCGCTATGCTCAATTTATTATATTAATTATTAATAACAGCATAATACATATTAATTTCGTAGTAATGTTCTCATTCGTGTGAGGAATAAACACTTTGTATAATAAATAACCATGTTCTCTACCTTTTATCTATTCATAATCTGACGAACCACTCATCCGTTCGTCACAATGCGTTTCGAAGCGGCGAGAGAGCGCCGCGAATTCTCGAATGCCTCACTACCGAGCATGTTTCACATGAGATATGACTGATGATGCCGAAAGCATCGCTCGACTACTAACCTCGTAATTATTATCGAATAATAATTGGCCTCATCCCATTCTGAAATCGCATAGAAAGCGCACTGCGATGTTTGCCCTGGCTCCCTCCGTGTACGCGGTTACCGTTCAATTCTGAATGTGTTTAACATTCTGCTGTATACCGACTCACGTATCGACTCTCTCTCTCTCTCTCCTCTTCAGCCTAGAACTTCGCCTTATTTGTTTACCAATATTTGTGATTTTCGATGTCCGCCGAGTCCTAACTTGCCCCCTATGCTAATGATGCCGATCGTCGATATTTCTCTGCTCAATATTCTTTCATCTGGTACGTTCCACCTTTTCGAGTTAATAAGTCTGTAAGTAAAAGGCAGGTTTAAGCAAATTGCATATATACGCTTAGTAAGTGTGTACACATATTACTAATAGGACAACCATTGTACACTTTGCAATCGTCGCAGTTATGCAGTATGCGCATAGTGCACATGAAGCTATTTATCCGCTATAGTTGAATCGTTATCGACGAATGTCAACGTGGTGACCTAGAGCCCAATATGCAGCACCCATCAGCACGCTGACATCCGCTCGGCTAATTGCTCTCAGCGAATCATGTATCGCATAAACACAACTGTGTGAAATGCTGGAAGACCAGTTGATCATACAATACAGTACTCTGGCTTATTTGCGGAACTTGAGTATCGTATATGAGGCTTAGGTTCTCGTTACAAAAAAATATAGAACAAAAGACAATCACAACGTACTGAACAATTCGAGCATTGCTCATTGAAATGCATGCACATTACGCTAAAAACACTGAAAATATCGCTGTAAACAGCAGACATTGGAACGCATCACTGTGTCGACAAACATTGCTAACCGCTACAAAGCGCGACACGTTTACATCGCGAATGGACCCTACAGCTTTGAGAACGCAAGTTACAATTTTGCGTTCTGGTCTACCTGTTAAAGGTCGACATGCCCTCAGCGTTGCGTCACGTTTGAACTGAATGCTGATTTTTGTTGACATTTTGTTGCGAGAGGCAGATATTTGTATAGTTGTTGCCCATTGGTACAAATGAGATAAACATTTTGAAGGGGACGCTCAGCTCTGGCGAACATAAGGATTAGACCCTATTGATTTTATGCTTATGGCAAAAACAAATGATTCGCTCAGCCGGAGGTCGGGTTATCAAGTTATCCGTCCTGCTGCAATGCTAACACTAACAAAATTCATTTGTCATTAATTCACCTTTGTCAGGTGGTTCATCATAAACAATAAAACAATATAATACAAATACAATACAAACTGACATATATACGTAGACACGGTTAATCACAGCTGCGATTGCGATGATGCTCGATAACGATCGAATGTACATATATTATACTATACAATATGACTAGCTATACGGAATCGACGTACACTGGCACTAATATTAGCAGATCGTAGCAACTATATATCAATATATATATGATATATAGCAACTATATATCAACTATATATAACTGCTTATCACCTGAGCAGTACTGTAACAACAACAACGACAACAACATAGCAATCAAGGTGCCTGGGCAACTAAGTATTGCGCAGGCGCTGCTTTGAAAATCCCTTTCGCATTTCGAAGTGAAATTTGCAATTGTTTTATTCCTGGCATCCGTAGGACACGTTCATTGATCGGAATCGATAAATACAACGTACACGTCAATCACCGCTATGCAGCAGTGTATTTCGCAGCGCTCGAACCCTCCTAATCTGGGTGGGCCTAGACCGAAAAAGTCATAAAATGCACGCGATGCCATTCGCACTGATTGGGAAAAGTGCTAATGCTATGTTAGGCTTGACAGCATAGATGACCCAATGTATCTGAGTCAAATTAAAATTCGTAAACGGGGAATAGAGACAGAATACTAGAAATCAATATATCGTGCTATGCTTCGTCATAGATCCAAATAGACAGATTTGCCCAAGGTAGAACATTGCGCTTCACCGGATCATTTTCGTAGTCGATCTCGCGTGTATCCGCTTGCTAGATTCGTGTCCTTTGAAAGTTAAGGCTTTGCGGCACTTGAGATTGGTACCAATGGCGGATATTGTGGCGCCCGGATGAAGGTGTGGCCCTGCTCTCTGGATTCGCAACTGTTTACTCTCGAAGCGACAGTTGATGCAAATCCACTTAGTATATGTGTCATGCTGCAGAATTGGTTGTCCAACAACTGTCGAGACGAGCTAATGGATGCTTTCACGTCTGGCAAAGAACTGAACGTAGCTATGGCTGGAGTGGCAAAACAGACATTGTATTGTTTTTTATTATATTTACATAGAAATGCGTACAGTTGGCTGCTGGATATACGCCTCCTTGTGTGCGAGCCGCTTTTCAGATGAATAGTAATGATGCTGATTCGGGTTACTGTAAATAGCTGTTATATGTTGCTGAATGTAGTCCAAGGCCTGCTCGATACGTTGGTGCCTGTAAGGTGATTATATTTTATACAACATGATATGAGTAGAGGTTTGGAAAGCTGGATGGACAGCGACATCATACAGATCTATTCCGCGAGCCGTTTCTCCATTCCAAACACATGAACGAAGCTTAAGCGAGAGAGAACATTTATGTTGGAAGATATCAACTATTTGTGAGCTTGTGAAATCAGAAAAGCAATACAGCCAGAGCCAAAATGCCAAAAAAAAGGCATTTGCCCGATTTCGTTTGACCACAAAATCGACTGACGAAAGAGGTATCTATGTCCATCAGGATTCTGACGAGGGTTATGGTGAACGTTTTTCCCTTAATTCGGCTCATTGTAGTTGTCAGCACGACAGTGCTTGATCCATTGATGTTGACAACGACATGTGTGTTCCAAAATGTCCTTCCTTCCACCTGTGAACGATATACAGTAGGAAGTATTCACAAAAAGGGTGGAAGTAAACCCGCAAGTATTTATGCAATCTACGAACATCAATGTAGCAGCCCTTGAGCTATATATGATATAATACTACAAAGCCTTTGTCTCTCTACGATGGTCTTAATTCATTGTACAGCTGGTGATTGAAGGACGTAACCATAAGTAATCTATTTTCTTGCAAATGCGAACTAGGCAGTTCGCTTTCCGAACTACACCCCTTCAAGCGAGTACAGCAGATAGTAGACGAGACGCCAACGGCGAACCAGCCGCCGTGCGGCCCTGCTTCGCTAGACTAGCCGGCGATAAACAGGCACGCACTGTACTCGTTGTGCAACGGCACTAGTCCGACCCAGCGCTGCTCGTCCTAGAGGTCCTGCTTCTATGGCTACAAACCCTACGGGGTGGTTCGTGTTCAGTGCGCGGTGTCATCTCTCTGTACCGCTCTATCTTACTCGATATCCTCGGTGTGCGAGCAGTCGAAAGACCCAACCCAAACCAGCCAATTCCGCTCGTAAGTCGCAGCCGCAACTGTGTCTATGCGCTATCTCTCTCGTTCTCTCTCGCTATTTCTTTCAACTGTTCGTGCTGCCTACCGCGATCGCGAGTGTAACGGTGCGTAACCGACGTGAGCGTGACAGTTATCCAATTTGAAAGTCAATACACAGTCGAGTCGTACTCGGACCGGCCGCCGAGCCCGCCTCAGACGGCTGGAGCGGCTGGGGGTCCCCTGCGAGGGACGCGCAGTGAACGGTCACTAGAACGAACGGCCTCTGGGGGAGGCATCGAGGTCGGGCGCGCCGTCATTGCTTGTGAAGGGATGTCGTAAGCTATCGTCGAACAGGACAACAAGAGATGACACTATGGACAAGGGTAAAGGCAGATAGGGGAAGGATCAGGGCAGCGACTGTCGGCGAGCAAGCGAAGCGCAGGTGCGAGACCCGCAACCGTCCCTGCAGCAGCACAAAGCGGTGGCAGAAGCCGCCACCGCCGCCGCTGCTCGTCGAAGGACAACCAAGCGCTCGCCATCCCCCATGGTACTGATGCTAACGGTGGTTGGCGGCCAGCAGTAGGTGCTTGTCTCGCTGGCGGTCGTGGGTGACCAGACAGAGAGGCTATATCAATGACCACCTAGTGTCATACGAATGGTGAGGATTGACAAGAGGCGGTCAGTGTGCGAGCGAGGTCGGCAGGGACAAATGTTAGGGGTGTACCAGTATTACTCGATAGGGGGAGTTCCGGTGGGCATTATAAGCGGACCCTCTGCGAGCTCCTCCTATGGGGTTCCTTGCCGGCAAGGTCCTGGCGGCCTTTTTATGGGGGACTGGGAATACGAGCCGCTGTCGTGATGGATGTGTTGTATTGTCGAATATCGAATCCCGGAGGGGATGGGCGCGGCGGTGGGCCATCGAGCTCGTATGTATACGCCTTTGGTGGGCGTCAGGTGAAGTGCGACCGGTGGACGATTCTCAGTTCCAGCTAGTGATCTGAGCAAACAGCGTACATTGTCATACTAACGTCCGCCGCTCAAACAACGATAGCGGGCGTAGCGATACAAACAACTGTTTCAACATCATATTGACAATGGAACGATTGCGTGCGTGCTGTTTGTGTGAAAGGTCATTGTCTATCTGGCACCGTCAACCGGAATAAGTGTTTAGCCTCGGTGAGTTCATCCATGTTCTGTAAATCTCATGTTGTTGCCCGGATGTATTGTTATACCATACGCTACGCTCTCTTTCACTGCGAAATTCGCGATTTATCAAATCACGTTTTTTTCCGCCTTCGAGTTTCCGATTGTTACCCGAGGTCCGACGCCAACATCGAGTGCGCGCGCGCTCAACTACTTAAGCTGTCCCCTTAGACCAGGACTCTATTCGTAAGCACCAACAGCAACAGTATCAGCACGATTGTCATTGATATGAAGGCCAACCTATACGATGCACCGCATCATCCCCAAATTTGCTTGACCCGGCAAAGAACGAGAGAGACAGGGAGAGAGAGAGAGAGAGAGAGAGAGAGGCGGGTGGAGAGCGGGATAGTATATCATACACAGCATTGAATCGTACGACCGTGGGTCGTCGAATCACCGAATAGTCATGCAGCAGCCCGACATCGACTCGGACATTCGATTCCGATAATGATAATTTTCTGACCATTCGCTTGATAGCCATCTACATACCCCGCCCCCCCCCCCCCCGATCGCTTGCTAAGGTCGCTGCGTACAGTTGCCAAGCACCGACGATCCCTCCAACCTGCTATTCTTGGTTGCTTTATGCTACCTCTGCCGAAGCTCTGTCAACCGAAAAAAATCACCCTTAGAACCCATCGTTCACGTGATCGCCATTGGCAGCCGTGCGGCCAGCGTGGGAGAACATCATTCGCTGGCAAAACGGGTGTCACTGCCGCGCTTATGTGCTATTAGCTTGTATTGTTCACGGCACGGACTCGATTTGCGTAGACCTGCAACGCATAAAATTCTCCCTCCTGGAAATGAGACAAACCTCGTGGTGCTCGTGATGCGATATTCGATTGCGATATTTGCAGAAATTGCCTATCGCGCAACGGCGAGTTAAAGATGGCATACTGCCGCAGGGCTGTTCGACGGACGAGCCGACTTTGGGGGAGTTTGTTTTTAGATTTCGATTTCGCGGAAGCGGGCAACTCTGTTCGCGACTTTCTTTTTTGTTCTCTGTGCACTGTCTTCATATTCAATAGTCTGGAGATATTCAAGCATTGAACAGTCGAAGTGCTGCATCGAAGTCGAAGGCTGACGAAACAAAGGGGAAATTTAAATCATGCCTGCATCATAATTCTAGGTCATATGATATTAACTGCTCCTGTAATGTGGAGCTATGTATTTATTATAGGTAACGATGCAAGAATCTCCAGCCTCGATATAGGTAGAAAGATCAATGTTAATGTTACAGGCTTGTGTGGATTTAGTTGACGGGCTTCAAAGACTTCTGACATTTAGGTGAAAGATGGGCCCTAACACGTTGATATATTCGTGTAAAAATTGGCGTGGAGTACTCTGGGTTAACAAACACGTAGTTATTTTGCTTGGCTAATCAGTACTGGGCGACAACACGAGTAAGGCAGTTCTTATGTTACAGCACCTACTCTATATATATATATATATATATATATATATATAATATGTTTATATACACATATATATGTAGAGATATATATGCATATATATAACCAGTCATCACCCTGTAGTCGCAATCCGGTTTCACGTCCTCTGAAGCAAACTATACAATACGCTACCATTTCATTTCGGCGCGGCTAGAACCATGCGGTGCTGTCAACCATAGAGCGAATTCGGACCAGATATTAGATTGGCATTACATATGGTATTCTCCACAGCCCCGCATGCACGGTACAAGTCACCAGAGTTCCTGAGAGAGGTCGTTCGGGAGGGGGCGGTTGGGTAGAGCTCCCTATAATTTCGAGCCAATAGAATACGATCGGTCAGCAGCAGCAGCAGCGCGGCTACTGGACGCAGTCCAGAGTACGATACCTGCTCCGGCGTCTGAGCCGCGCCACGAGCAACGCGACCAAACGAAACGGGGCTAGCACCGCTTCTGGATGAAGACAGAGTGTCGCTCGATATAGAAAAAAAACGGCAAGTTTGCCGCTTTGCAGAGGGTCCGAGGACCGACGACGCGAGTGGAGGTTGAAGAACGATCAAAAGTCGGTCGCCTTTGAGAGTAAGCAAAGGGGAACACACACATTTGTGATCGGACACTATGCGTGGTCCAGGGCTGCCTCCGCAACAGCGGCCAGCGTCTCTCGACCTGCGGCCAGATATAATCGCTTTTGATATGAAGAACCGCGGCACTGAGCGAGTCCCCGAGCTGCAGCACGCCGTGTCCACCCGTTGGACATACATAGTGTAGCAACGAGATGGGTGTACTCGCACGCGTGTATACACACACACACACACACACGTACGTATAATATCAATAATAAAAGTACATAATCCGTGCAATAGCAGGGGTCATAAACATCTGGAGGTGTGTATGCTTGCTGAATCGTGCGGGTCACTGAGCCAGCCTGCCGATTGTGGATATGAAGGGGAACACATTGAAGGACAAACAAAATCCGGTCTAAGACTGTTCGGCCGGCGACAGCAGCAGCAGCAGAACCAGCAACCTCAAGTACCTCGTTCAAGACGGCAGGAAATCGGGTTGGCAACTCGATATCCGGCTGTATCTGCCTTCGTATGTGTGTGGTTATGCATCGACACTAGGGAAGTGGATCTCGCGGCCTGGTCTCCGCTGCCAAGCGTCGTCCTTGATTCTCCGTAGAACGTTGCCGCTTTCGAGTGGCGCTGAAGAACGCGCCATGAAGAATGTATGTGAGGGCAGAGTTGCCGCTCACGGCGCCAACAGCTGGTAGTGGCGGCCACAACGAACGCTTGAACTTTACTTCCTCCATTCGAGCAGGTAGTAACTTAGGCAACACCTGGACATCGGGTTGCCGAAGCTGTTACCGCGTAGCTTGGATACAGATACAGCCTACGTATATAATGTAGTTCTTGTGCTCTATCGGGTAGTCGAAATGTAGTTGTCAGCAGGTTCGCTGAGTGACGATTGGCAAAATTGATTTTTCAACTCGCAATGAATAACGACAATGAATATGTCAATGTGTGATTAACTGATGGAAGTAAGGGACTCATCGAGGCTCTCCTGTGTCACGATCTCAAATTCTCCAAGCACATCTGTCTCGTCCACAACGATGTACAATATTATAGTTCGCTACGATTTCGAGAGCCATCAGTAGACTTCGCTGACCGCTAAGTGTAGTGGAATATATTATATATCAGATAGGCCAGTATGGAGGCCCGCAAGGACCCATGGCCTTCTCGGAGCACTTGGCAAACGACGTACGGGATGCCAAACACTTCATTCAAACGATTCAAAGACAGGGTACATCGAGTGCTCCGGATCGCGTACCTACAACGGAAAAGGCCAAAGGCGCACTTCAATTTTAAGGGTGCGACTACCTCTGTTGTACATTCATCGAACTGTTACAAAGGCCGTTTTCGCGCGAGCTGTATGCGTTATCATCTACTGTGCCAAAGAGCATTGATACTGTAATCGCAGGGTGTTGCAAAATATATGAGAATATGTAGCATTGTCTGAATTTAAAACTCAGTCGCGTTACGTTAGCTGACTGTTTGAATAGGTTGGCAAGCATGTGGTATACAAATGATAAATAATTCAGCCACTATCCGCATGCTCTGTGAAAAACTTTGTTTAGATAGATATGAATTAACTGTTCTGCGTCACATGTCAGCATTTGCTTAACATTATATAAATACTAATTCAAGTTCTGTCAGCTACGGTAGGTAGAATTTTAGCATAACCCCTGTCGCCTTCTGCAACCATTCATCTCTGGCGCCAGAAATAGTGTGAGATCCATTTTAATAATAAAAAATATTATATAATATATAAAAAAATATATAAAATATACGAACCAGCTATTGGCAACAAATCATATATATATGTATATATAATATATATATATATATATATATATAGTAGTTTAATATTATTAACGCAAACTTAGTTAAATGAAATTATACAGTCGGTGCCCATTCAACTTGACTTCACTCATCAGTCTATTCCTCAGAGGCTATATATAATCAATTTATTTATAAGAGTTCGCCTTCCCAGCTTCTTTGCCATCTTTTTTAAGGGTGGGTGTTGGCATGCTAATGCATGTCAACACCGTGACCGCCACCCTTCTGGAACTGTTGACGATGCTCAACAGCACCACCCTTCCCGGTATCGCTTAGCGCATTCTTTCAGTTAGGGCTGCGAGATGTGTACAAGCCCAGCCACGAGCACCACACGTCCTCCACACCGTGCGAACATGACGTGGTTAGCTGACTCTCAGCTGCTTCCCTTCTCTCTGGTCCCAGACTTCCGCTCTACGACATATGCACGTTTCCCTTCCGTAAACAACTACTGTGGTCAATGGGGCGTCTGTAGGAAGCCCCGTGTACGTAAACACGCAGTATTCGTGACGCATACAACGGGTGTACGATACTTGCCTTTCTACACTGTGGCAGCCCTTATGCACCACGCAATGCCCGGAGGCGCCACCATTTAGAATCTCGTATTATGCGTCTCCGCTTATTTTCTATCCATTGATGCTTAATTGGTGTCCATTCCACGCACAAGCGGATGCTCAATCAAACCACTTCAAGCGTCCACTTCAGTATAACTAGATCTTGAAGACCGTGGTAACCGCGCGTTTAAAGAAAATTTCCTCCTCTAAAATAAAAATAAAGAGCTTGAAGAAAATTTCCTCCTCTCAAACGAAAAAGAGAAAACAGTTGGATAAGCAACTAAACAAAATGCATTTTCCGCAAACTCCTTCTGGTATACTTTCATAATTCGAGAATCGCGTCCACTACGATAAACTCCATCTCATTGTACCTATTCTATTCCTCACCATCCTGGAGTATCCGTCACAGCTGAAGCAAAAAAAATACTCCCAAGATTACCCTTGTATATAGTGCAGTTACGAGCGCAAGTGTGAAACAAGAACGGAATCATACCCTCCGCAATATGTTCTGTGGGCGGCACCGTTAAGCCTGGCCCTGCGACTCAACGACATTGGAAATGAACAGAAGGAATTTTAGTTAATCTATTTTCATTAATGTACTTCTCCTCCAAGTGGATTCATTTATTTCCATTCATTAGCGTACGGTGTTACATGCTGCCCAGAAAGGAGACCGAAGTGGTTAGCGAAGTAAGTGAAGTTTTCTCACGAAGTAACTGTGTCCTTCGTTACTTCGACGGCACCTGCCCAGTGCATGCCACCTAGTTGTTGAGTGCTTCTACAATGATTACTTCTTCAGGAAATTTGGCTAGTTAGGTGGTATCTAGATGCTCCTTGGAATCGGAGGAGACCCGAAGGTGCACGGGTTCGATCCCCACCGTTGCACATTTGCATTTAAAGGGTCCATCTTATGAAGCAATGCCGAAAGCAGTTCCGTGGACGTTAAATGTTTACGGCTGAGAGTCAGCCCGAAGTATTTATCTTGAGATGATAGTACAGTATGCACAGATGAACACGAAGAAGATTCCGAGAGAACCCTGTGACCTTGCGCTTCTGTTAGCCTACGGCTCTATCTGCGCTTCTAAACCAGAGGAAATCTTCAATGGACTCTGGTCCAAGCGAAGCGGTCAACGACACAATAATAATAATGATAATAATAACAATACTGCAACGATTCCAGGGTAATTTACTTATGTGTTATGTCGAGTCATGTTATGTACTACATATTATATATAGTTCCTAATTAGTGCCCATCAGAGTAGAATGTAAGCACGATTAGCCGGCTGTTTATGAACACACGATATGCAATCGGTGTGAATATGGAAAGTGAGTTTATCTGACGGCCATTGAATATGAATGGTAGCACTCTTAACAAAGCAAAGCCTTGAGAAATCAACAAGTAAAATGCATTGTAAAGGTCAACTTTAAAAGCTTCTGACCAGCGTACGCTCTTGCAATCGACTCATCGTAGGCGCATACATAGAGAATTAGTTTAATTTTACTTAATTTCATGTGTATGTTGTCGTTTAGATAATGAAAACAGCCGAAGTATTTCTTTGAATAATAATAATACCGCTATATAGATATTTATTGAGCTCGTGTATACACAGCGATAATAACTCAAGTATATATAAATAGATATGTATATACTCGGTACAGAAAACGCCAATATCAATGCCACTAATACAGGGTGTTTGGTCCAAACAGTTGAAAACTTCTGCATGTTTGAAGCAAGTCCAGTCGAGGTACTCGGATTCTTAAAAAATCTCCGATCGTAACCTTGCAAACTCTCAACGGATTTTTTTTGTTATTCGCGGCTCACCTGTTCCAAGGGCCATCTTTAGATGTTCATTCGTAATTTGAAATATTTAAAAGTTCGCAATAATCTGTCGAAATAGTCTGCTGCTACCCAAGCAAAGTGTCACATCATCACGGCCGGAGCTTTCACAGGCTGACAAAAAAAAAAAACAACCTACCGGAGAGATGAACTTTTGCATCATAACATAAGTGACAAGAAATCTCTTCGAATTCACTAAATTGTGAGGCAACCCTCTGCTTTTTCAACGAACTAGGTGAACTTTTCTGAAGTCCCCTTAATCGTCCTTTAATATAAATAATATAACACTATGGATCGTTATCTTGGAGAGATCGGGAGCATTAACATTGAGAATTATATTTAGACGTTTGCGAGCTTTACACAAGTGGCGGCAAATCGAACCTGCTTGAAGTTTCTTTGGTCGCAATTCGTTAACGATTCGAAAAGGTTTGGCTTTAAATAAGGCGTAAAGGTCGCCTCAAACTATAAATGTAACCTTTAAAACCGACTAACCTCAAAGGTGCACAAACCTTCAACCGTTGGAAAAAGAAAAAACGTTTTGTTATCATTGTCAATTCGAACTTACTGGAAGTCTAAGCAACCGAGCTCTGCGCCTCCTGTAGATCGAATAATATATATATTTGCCTCACGTACCTCGTCTCTGTCGTCTCAATCAGTATTAATTACTTTCCCTCTCTCTTATAACAGTATACCACAGTATAGAAAATATTTACTGAAAAGAAGGTATGTGTTCATTCGATTTCACATGCGTTTGGTTATCATTATTTTATTCATAACCCTATTAGTACATATAACCATTTTTTATTGCGATGTTTTTCGTGTTAGTCTCTACAGATCTGTAACAAAGTCATATCATATATATATATATATATATATGTATATATATAGATCTTGCTGTCTGCATCTTGCAACGTACAAATTACATTTCAATTGTATATATGTGGCAAGCCAAATAAGTAGGGAGTGCTTATAAGCAATTATGTAGATGGCTGCTCCACCTCTCCATAGAAAACAAATCGATACCCGTCAGGTGACAATTTATTTCGTTTTCGGGCTCGTCATTTGCTCATGAATACGTTGCATTTCGGCTACGTTGTTGGTAGTGACGCCATTAGTTGAACGTGAATTCGTGAACCCAAGAATTCACTTGCGTTATCGTCTTAGGCTCACAGCGCACGTAGGTACGTTCACGCATACAATGCTCCTGATTGGCACAATGCTCCATGTTCCGTGACGTTCGATTTTAGGTCTGATCAGATTGTGCATTTGAGTGTGTGGTTTCGCAATCGAAATCAATCGCATTGGTAAGGTATTGTTTTTCTGTGAACTATGTCTCGGTTGGCAAATTTGAAAAAGCGGATACAAAATATGTGGCAAAATAAAATGTGAAGAGCTTTTTTATGCATCACCGAAATAAGCGATAATAATAATAATAATAATAATTTTATTATTAGTATTACAAGTTAACACCATATCGACTATTTTGAATTTATACGCTACATTGTATAACTAGAGCATCCATGTAATATGAAAACGTAGAGTACACCTGTACAATTGTTTATATATTTTTCGCCCACAATACGGTGTCTGCTAAACAACTTCCATTGGCACATCCAAAGTTCCCATCCTTTGGGCTGCTAAAGACGTTTAATCAATCCCTGCCAATTCCATGAGTGTTCACACTTAATAGTTCACAGATAATTAATGAGAAGCACATCTCACATTCGACGGCAATTTGCGACGTTCATGAAGTCTCCTGTTAAATCATTTAGCGATTGCTTAACACGTCCAGCGTCTTCACCAAGAGTGCCATATAAAACCAAATATAAAGCCCCGAAGATATATGATATTGCGCCTAGTCCTTAATCACACATAAAGCCTGCTACACGTGCTTCAATCTCAAGTTACCATGAAAGGATTTCTATTTGCCGCGTGCCTATTGAAATCATTGTGTGGAGGTATTGAGCCGTGTTTCGCAACAATCGTCGACACCACTGCAAGCAGGCGCTCTTTGTCGGAACTGTAATCGTTTAGAGCTTCAACACGTGTAACCGTAGGCAATCGCAACATCTCTTGAGTAATCGAGTGCGGCTTAACGGAGATTCTCTAGGGGTGGACTAGTTTGAAGTGGAGGCTCGCTCCTTCCAACGGACCCTTTGACCTTGACCTGAACTTGAGAAAACCGACTATATATATTCGTCTAATAGCCAATTGCTTCTTGTCCCCAACCACAACAACAACGACAACAACGACAACGAGAGTAGCATCCACATCATCCGCAAGGGAAACACCATTGTTCCTTAGGTATAAGGAGCTCGCCAACAATCGAACTTGCTCGGTTGCTAGTTAGTTACAACAGTATCTCCGCCAGTTTCGGAAATAAACGAAATATGAAACGTTCTGCGTAATGCGTAACCCTTCCCAACGACGCAATTCGTTCGTTATGATTTCGTAGAATTTATTAGGAACGCAAGCTGAAATAAGCATAGACATCGGTTCATAACAATCGATGCATACATTGAAATGGGAACACTCGGAATGAAATTGAATCCGGATGCCATCCGTTATTCGTTCTTGACTTCGAAGCCCTGTGACCTTTCCCCTCATACTTGGGAAGAAATAGCCGGCCAGACTCGTTCGTTTGCGAATAAATCCGCAATCGATTAATTTCATTGACTCCTCGTTTGCGTTTAAGATAGTTTTAGGCTAAAGTGTACACAGTGTATTCGCTTTGATGAGGGGAGCGTCGTTAACAATCGGAGACGAGCAGTTTGTTCGGTGACAATTACACTCAATGACATGACTAATGGATAGTGTTCGTCGATCTAGGCTCAAACGTTCTCCGTGAGCATTCATCACCCACTGTAAGGACGGCCTTACGTACGCACTTCATGAATGGAATTACTACCTGGGGCCCTCCTTTCACAGCAATGAAACTGTGTCAGCCCTAGCGGGGTTTTCCGACCTCCAAACCAAAGCGCCTTTTTCAAAATTTGCCTAATTGCGTTGACTAATTAGGCCATCTTTTGATTTTTGCTTCCCAAGTCACCGACTAGCTCCTACTTGACCGTTATACAGCAATAGCCATTTCTTTTCGATTCAGATCATCAGGCTTCGGCGACCTTCGAATTTCGCCTGCTCATATTGTCTCTCTTCTCGCTCATTGTCGCCTATTATCGTGCGATTTGTACCATGACGCCGCTCCGGCCTCAGCCCCCAGTGCTGCAGCGGAAGCTGTAGAAGCAACATGTGCTGTATCCTGGGTGAATAATTCGCGGGTGGCACGTTTCCACCGAATCAAACATCATGCATTTACTCCACAGTGACAGCAGACGGACGTCGCGGCGACCGCGGCGACCGAAGCGCGTATCCGTAGCCCATCAGATATTCAGAGCGAATTTGCGGGGATGTCCGGTGTGGGCGACGTTCACATGGACCTTCGTCGTGATGGCCCAGGGCTTCTCTGCCGTGAGGCATCGGTCGGTAGATCGGACTGCGGGATGGGAGGGTGTGCTTTGCCCCGCAGTCAGGTTGTTTTGGATGAACGGTCCGTTGCGTATCAGCCGATGTGGCGGCGGTGCCGGTTGGAATAGAACAATTCCCGAGACTCGTAACTGCGGAGAGTGACCTCAGTGCTGTGAGTGAGAGCCTGGCGGACGGGCCTGCTAGCGGGTTTGCACATGTTGGATTCGGAGAGGAGAGACAACAAGGAGGAAGGATAAAGAGAAAATGCTCTGGCGAAACGCTCCGCCTCCCCGGAGCTATGATTCGAATACGTGGTAATCCCCACGAGATAATCCAAACGAGCTGCGGGGACAAGGGAGATGGTGTTGGGCAATTGGACGACTACCTACAACTAGCAGTATCAGGATAATCGACTCGTCGATCGATAACCCTAGCCCACCTCTGGGATCGTTTGTTTGAATGCGTGTATTTCCCCAGAACGTGGCTGGTGCAGGAAACATGATAAGAGCTATGGCGACACGGAATCCCACTACCTGCCCTGATGTAATTATATGAAGTTTCCCCAACACATCGATAGGAACCGACAGGAGTCGCAGAGATCAGAGAACCCTGCGCCCCGCCAACGTTCCACTCGAAATTTAGCCTCTGCCAAAGCCGGCGGAGCATTTCCCATTTGTATGCGTCTTCCACCGGTCAGGCACTGTGGCGACAACGATATTTGATTCTATGCGACTTCGACTCAATAGTGGTGCGTATTAAACAATTGCACGGACGTCCACCATACGAGCCCAGTTCTGTTCTCAATATAAGTCAGCTTTTATTGGAGAGAGAGAAGATCGCGATCACAGCTGGTTGATATTATAAGTTCGTTGGGCTCCGTTTTTCAAGCCGCCTCACACAGTTCATGTTGAACCCAGGCCTCAACATCATATAAATATTCACAGGCGCGAAGCAGACCGGATGCGTATTGATCCTCATTGCTCATGAGACGGCTGATAATCAGCTCGCATTCATGCGCTCGGTCGATACGCCCACTATTGCAGTTGCAGAACTGATCACTGAGGATTTATCGATATATCCTTCTGTATTCGTCCAAGTGATATACAATACATTGGACGGACTTTGTAATTGCTTGCAGTACGCTACTTCTCTGTTAATCCATAGTTGGCTGGCAATCACCTCGAGGAAGGGTCCGTTTTACTTTCTGCATCTAAGTTTCCATATACTAATATATAACGAATCCTTTCAATGGGGCCACTTTGATGCTCATTATTCGCAGGACTTGCATCACAATTTCCGTTCGCCTGCAGATTTTGATCGGGCGCAAAGAAGTACGAGCTGTATGGAACGGTTAGAGAGTAGAAATTGGCACCCACGGCTTGAACTCTAAATTGGATAGTGGCGTTTGACTTACATAATATCAACGATTCGAGGTATTCTAAAATATGTTGCACATCGTCGTACTTCCGCCAATAGCACTCTGCTCAAAACCGACCACTTCCTGCCGTATACGGAACCATATGGTCTCGAGCGTAAAACGTAGATCTGTATAAGAAATCATGCGTAGAGGGGCTGGTATGGGCGCCTATCCAATACCCAAGTCGCCATTTTCCTGATGCATTTTCCCTCTCTCCTCTCTCTCTTTCTGATTCTCGCGTGCGCTTGAGCAAACGCTGTTCATGTAACAGTCTAACAGCGTCTACATACACATCTGTCTGGCATGAAGCCGCTTACGACTATGAACCGAGCAAATCGAAGCTTAGGGCAGGTCTAAGGCAGCCGAAGTGACACAGCCACTGGGTCTATTTGCTCTTAGTAGATAGCACCATGTGTGATGACTGCCATCGGGCAGTTTTGCTGGTTGGCTGTACAACGTACACTGTTCCGCTGTACGGCACTACACTCTACCGTCTTCTGGCCAGAGGTTTCTCGGCGGGAGAACGCCGCTTCTTGGTCCTGATGCCTCGGCATGTGTGCTTGTACGAGCTGTGTGTGCCGTCTGGGCCAGCCAGCGTTCGCAGTGGCGGCGACTTCTAGCTGCCAGGACGCTGTTCGCCTTCTCACTTGCCAGTGTTGATAGACAAGGAAACCAAGCAACAGGCCGGCGATACGCAGATACGCAGCAGGTTCGTATCTTAGTTCGTACTTTGTCGGCAAACTACCTTATATGGCTCCCCGGAGACTGGCATGTTGCGGCCTCAGGTTTCGCTGCATGCGCCGACTCGCTTGGGCGCGCCAATGTGGTTCGCTTCTGTGAATGTGGGTTATGGGTTCGTGTGTTCGGCTACTAGCAACCGAGCTGCGGCTGGCGCGCTTGCTAAAGCGAGTATCATAACGCCGTTGGCATAGCCAGCTGGCTAACTGCTTACACAAAGACAAGTTGCCATCACGATCGCTGACTCGCGCCGGATAGCACATGCTCCCCTATAGTTCGGGTACACCGCGAACAACCCGAACGGTCCTGGCGCAATATGCTGTAGTATGGACAGATGTTAATGTGCATGCATGCGGCCCTGCGTGACGTATGAGAATACCAGGCAGTGTATACCTATGTGGCGGAGCTCGTGGTGGATCGAGGTTGTGTCTCGTACGGGAGCGGTGGACTGTTGCGACTCTCTCACAGCTATCACGATTTGGACGCGGGCAGCTGGCAGTGGTGTCGATTACGCGGCTCATTAAGGAACGTACGATAACATTAATACCTATCATAATTGTATTATCATTTAAACAACACGCTCATCATTATTATTATTCATATTATTATTATTATCATCATTTTCATCCATATTACTATACTCTTCAGTTTTTGTTTATGTACATTTATGTTTATACTTATTTATATATTATTGTTAAATAGTACCATAAGCGAAGAAGGACAAACGTAGCCTAAATATCTCGAAATGTGTACAACCTACAGATTTATCATACAGTTTATATATGTACATAATCTATTATGCTACGAATATCCATTATATGAATTAGCCAAATTAGATGCATGCTATCGTTGTCACCTGCCAACACGAGTTTGCCTTGTGCCGGTAGCGCTGATTCATTCACAACAGGTCTATGTATCTACTTAGTTACCGAATGACTGGCAATCGATTACTATTAAGTTTCATACACAATCGACGCCACTCCAAGTTGGGAGTAAGTCTTCACATTCAACGCTTGAAACGATCGGCACACATACACACAGAGGCTCGCCACATCGAACTATGGATTCTATCCCGAACATAGTGGAAGCACTTACCACAGACCCTAAGCCCCATCTTCGTCTTCTGCTTCGACAAGTCCGTATATAAGTGTGTGTGTGTTCTGTTTGTGTTCTACAATGCGATACGCAGCAGGCAAATTTATGCCTCAGGGCAGATCCTCCAATGAATGGCATCGGTTCCCTGCTGCAAGATCTAGCTCAGCGATGTAAGAGAAACGTATGTATGTTCACTAAAGTATACCCACTCATTGTATTATACATATTAATCTTCAACTATCTCAACAATGTATTGTCACAAATCAAGATCGTGTATGGAGTCTTATTATTAATAGTATTATTATCATTATCCGTGTTGCCTAGGTATGCGTGGCAATACGGTGACATCCTCGCAACTTATTGCTATACGACCTATCGACAAAATGTCTTCAAGCAGCGTTCTCGCTTTCTCTCTCTCTCGCATCTCATCGTGAAAGTGACTCTTCATGGTCAAATCAACACTTGACTTATCTAAGTGCGAGTTGATTACATAGGGGTGCGCCTCTATCTCTGCAGATCCACCTCCTGCTATATCACATTGTTCGCAATGAATACACGTCGCTTGCATTATATTACACAGTTCACCTGTTCACTAAATCGCCTCGGAGATATTCCTTGACGTTCTGCCTTTCTCGGTTTTGTGCAGTTCGAGCCTCTCCCAGTGCAGAGGCCGTAAGGACCATAACCTTATCAACAGATGAGGAGCTGGTAATTCGGGAGATTGGCATCGACCCGACTCGTGGAACTGGTCTCGTGGAGCTGTAGTTGTCATATACTAGTGACGTTCGACGATGCGGTTTGTCTCATCCTTCCTGACGGTGCCCTGTTGACAAAGATGACGAAGTCGACGACGCGATCGGGCGACAGCTCAAGCTGGAAGACGCGAGGGCTCGTAGATGACCTCCGCATTCGTAGAAACAGTAATGGCCCCGTTCGGCTTCTTCTCGACATCAAAGTCACCGCTTCACAAGCAACAGCGACGCTGCAGCCACAACCGCTAGAAGCCGGACGTGATCCCGCACTCCACAATATCCAAGCAAGCCACATTGACCGGGTGCTGCAGCACTTGCGGAGAATTGCGACCCTCCAGCATTGTCGATGCCACTGCTCCCAGAGGCAGCACCCATAACGCTGTCCTGCATGGCCGCTGGCGAGTCATCTACAATGTAAATGCAAAGTGAACAAACAGCAGTCAATGAGCGTAAGTACACACAAATACGCACACTTGTATTTATATATATGCTACACGCAGACACACTCTCATCGTCCAGGAGAGAAAAACACCGACAACAGGGAAGAAGGCTTCCTGCCCCTCGTTGCGGATACATTCCCGAGTCCCGTATAGATGCGTGGACGGGGATCTATGGAGGGCGTCAGTGACGAAGGCCCTGGGTCCGAGGGCCCACTTTCAAGCTTTCACTTTTCCTCGACCCTAGGGGGCTCATTTTCGTTCTCAGCAGCGCGACCTCCCCCCCCCGTCCTTCTCACTGGGTCGACCATCGATTCCTACTATTCTATGTAAACTTCCGTTGTCGCCGCCGCCGCCGCCGCAGCAGCAACGCCAGCCTGAGGCGACTCAATTCGCTGGTGGTCGGGCCTCATTCTGCTACTTCGGATGCAGAGCTCCTTGCTAAATCTCTCTTCTGGATCATACTGTTGGCCAGTGTAGATTTTGTATACTGCTACAGCACAGCTAGTAGCGAATATTTTAAAGTAATCTCTGTAACCTGTTATATGTATATATATATATATATATATTGGAGGATTACCATGAACCAAGCCCATGCTGTCAAGACCGTGAGAGACAGTGTGTCAGAATCGAATTAATTAATTAATTAATGACCTTGTCAAATCGACTAACGATGGTCAAGGTTAGTTTTAATGGGTATTTCGCGAAAATCAATAAAATTATATATATATATATATATATATAGAGAGAGAGAGAGAAAAGGGTGTCTTGCCTGACATTTTACTCACTGTGATTGTAGCAAGGATGATCGAGGGACTAATGTAATACGGCAGGTATGAAGCGAGCCAACTCGAAACATTCGGACAATAGCAAAGCATTGATATTTTGTATGCGGGACTGATAAGCGGTTCCAGCGAAGGAAAAGTTCAAGAGTTCTTTATCATCTCGAGCTATCAAAGCGAGTAACGTGACACACCGTATATATTTTATGAATTCGTCCTCTACGTTTGATTAGCTAGATAGGTACGTCACGGTTTACGAATAAGTGATGTTGTGGAAAACGTCGATTGGGTCCCTCGTAGACGACACTGCCAATATTCATTGATATTTTACAACTTCCCGTTTCTTCATTGCTTCTACCACACTTTATAGTGGCATTCGTAAACATGACACGGGTATACATTTTCTGTGAGAGCCAGCCTCGAATACATCGAATAGGAACGTGGAATAATTGACGAGTCTGACAAAAAAAAACAAACACGAATGACCTCGCTGAGGGCCAGACCCATTGCTGTCGTGCGCCGAGTTGTAGAGAACCAATATACTTTAACCGCGAATCAAACATACGAAGTCCCAATAATTATTATATTCGAAACGTATTTCCATGGAGAACACCCATACGCATCTGAATATCGTATATTCAATCAGTCAGCATTTGCTTCGACGTCATTCGTTCTGGGTCCGTAAATTGTGCAATCACTATACGGTGCCTGGTTACGCTACAATGAGAGAGAGAGAGAGAGAACAGAGCAGGCAAAATCGACACTTGCTCGAGATTCCTGTGGACATCTGATACTCACTGTGAACAATGACGAACACCTGTATAACGTCCGGGCCCGAGTTCGACGGCTGGCATGTGTAATTGCCTGAGTCGCCGGCGGTTACAGAGACGATCTCTAGGCGACTTTCGAGCCGGCGCCGGCCCACCTCGCCGGCGTTTCCACCGCCCCCTTCGGTGGTTTGTTCAGTTTTCAGCTTCGTTCCGTTGGATTCGGCTGTTGGTGATGGCAGCGAGAGGGTTACCCGCTGCCGTTCGTCCTGATCGTAATTGAGCAATTTGCCGTTGCGAGACCAGAATACGAACTCGGTCTGATCTGAGGAGCGCGACGAAATTGATGGCCACGACGATGCTGGAGTTATCGGCGTGGAGAGTAGTAACGAAGGTGCTCCGTCCACGAGACAGGTTAATCGTAGAACCGAGCCTCCGTTCACGTACAACAGGGGACCACCGATGATTGTGGCACGGCTTTCTGTACTCATATGAAATTCATAGGGAAAAATCGACCCCGCTTGAATGGGCTGTCTCGCGCGTCACGATTAGCTCTGCTTTGCTACAGCTGTATATATCTACGGGGAAACGTTTGAGTCAAGACATCATAGTTCAATAGGTATTCTCAAAATAAACTGCAAACTAACACTTGTGCATGTCACAACCGGCGTTGATATTCTGGCTATTTCATATGTACTCGTTACTATATACTGCTCATTATATTTTGCTCATTAGCAATATCGGCCTGTCAAAGGACCAATGGAATCAACTTGGACGTCGACACTTGCTGTCAAGGACTGCCTCGCTGCAACAAAATCTCCCTTGTGCGTTGTAAGCCTAAACTAGTTGACTAGCGCAGGATAGCCCAAGTCCAGTTAGTTGTTTCATTGCGGGTTAGCAAATAACGCAACATGCGGAATCACCGTAATCGAGAATCACAGTCTCAACCAGGCGTGTGTCGAGGGTGTGTCGAAACATACCAACTGCTCGAAGCGTGATGAGCCGACTGATCTTGGGCGTCGTGCTGACCTGACATTCATAGACGCCGGCGTCCTCAAGCCGTACGTCACGGATCTGCAGGTTCCACGATTCCGAGTTGTCGAGATGGATCGGCTGAATCCGCGACTCCATCGTGTACGTGTGTCGGCCAACGGTGAGAACGTTTAGTGTCCCGGAAGACAGCCGTCGGATCCAGGACACCTGCGCGATCGTAACAACGACGAGACCCAACTGAGCAAGTCATGCTATACATGATAGAAGCCACGTCATGGCGTACATACGCAAATATGACTAAGCTCACGAGGGCGTTAGAATACAGTTAGCATCAGTAGTAGTAGCGGCAGCAGCAGCCGAACTCTCAGTGTCACCTTCCTTCAACACTTTCCACTGCTATCACGTTCTACTCCTGCTGACGATCCATTTACTTCTTTCCAGAGCTTGACAGGTCACTGACACGGCGACTTGGACTAATCGTCATTCCGGCTCGGCGAGCGGGGCTGGCTAGGCCTGCTGGTTCGGTGGTGTGCGGCGGCTCTGTACGGTCGAGATGACAGAGGGGACTGCATATACGGCGCCCTTTGGCTCGTGGTGTCGTGCACCCACTCGCTCGCTTCACTTTGTACGTCTGAAGCTCACTTCTAATGAACGTACTAGCACTGGTGAGTACACCGTGGCAGTCATGCAGCAGCCGCAGCCGCCGTGGCACCAAGTCAAGGCCGATATGCTATGGCAGGGACGCGGCAACGATGGAGAATAGTAGCAACAGCAGCAGCTGCAGCAACAACAGGGCCAGTGCACACTGCGAGCACTCCCCTGTTGCAGATGATGCCGCCATAGCAGGCAAAGTTTGTCGGCGTTGGCGTCCCCTTCGCCTGGCGAAGAGCCTGTCGCCCCCGGCGGGGGAAGGGGACTCAGAGGTTTGCGTGTTCGTTTACTGGGGTTTGTTCCTAGCCCGCACATCTACCACCGTTTCACTAAGTACACGAACGCAACAGCTCGCCAACAAACAAGCCTCCCGGCCGCCCTTCAATGGCAACTGCGATATTACAAAACATCGGTCTATAATTAGCATGCACGTGACCCAGTGCAAATAATGCGACCACCAAGCGCGATTGTCAGTGAACATGCGGGCAGTGTCAAGTATCAAGTAGATCCCCATAAACGAGAGCGAGTGGAACTCCTGTTTCTGAACGATTTAACTATTATGTTTAGTAGGTACGATATATTTAGCTGATGAGGGACGCTAGCGCAACACACGCTCGTGGCCTGTGATGCCAGTGATTCCTTAGCTGATTCAGGGGAGTTAACCGAGACGAACGCACGACCTATTTCACGTACCGTCCTGTCGCCGAGGTGCCGAACGCTGCAGGGTAGAAAGATGTCCTTTCCCGTGTTGGCGACGACCTCTGTCGCTGTCGAGTTATCGAAGTGCGGTATCATCTTGATGAAATACGATGGCAGCCGCCGATAGGTTTTGACAACTCGCGGCGTAAAGACATTCTGATCGCGGCCGGTTGAGTTGGCCCAACCTGCAAACGAGAAGGTATTTCGTCAAACGTTGTGTTAGTAGTGATATTGTCTGTTGGCTCGTTGAGTCTACCTACGATGGGTTGCGGGGGTGAGGCAAGCGCGCGTGCGCGCGCGCGGGAGGTATCTAGCAGCACCATTATTTGTGTCAGGACGTTCGTTCCTGGTGCAGTGCGATCTGCTTTGACAAGTCGGCGCGACCATAGCTGTGAGCGGTTGTCTCAAAGACAACCGTTTAAGCCAGGGCGGCGGCGGCGACGGCATCAGCAGGCGACCAACATGAGGCAGCTAACGGCAACGCAAAGCGAAAATCGCTAGGGACGATCAACCGCCCATCACATAGAGCGATGCATAGGCTGAGCTGGCAAGCAACAAACGAGCTAAAATGACTTTCCAATGACGCCTCTATTGTGTACAGTCGCTGGATGCATTGTTTGCCTGCTCTGACGTTTCTCTGGCGGCGGCGGTGGCCACCCACCGCCGCCGTCGCCCGACTGATTAGTAGACGGTGTGTTCACAGTTGTCGCAATAGTCGACGAGCGCCTGCCGCGAAGACGACAACGACTCGGGAGAGACGATGCGCAGCTTGTCATCTATTGTATACCACACGGAGGTCTAACCATCTCGCGCAACTGAGAAGTAGAGCCCGCGCACATTCGAAAGGACATTCCCACTGATCTTGCCCGATTAGCGGAAGCTGACAAGGCCCGACAAGGCGTTTCTGGCCATCGCTGCGGCAGGGACTGCTGCTGCTGCTGGTTCGCCCGGCTGCGTTGCGTTCTCGCAAACGTCGCGGAACGTAGCAAACATACTGCCGCCCATGACTGTCCACACGAATGAACGGGCTTCGTGTCTGCTTCTTCATCGTTGCTGTTGTCGGCCCCTGCGGTCCCCTCCAGCCCGCTATAGCAGTATATGTACAATGCGGCACTAGTAGTGTGGCGATTGGCTGCACTTCTTGTTCTATGGCAGAGTAGACTTGGGCTCTGCTAACTAAAGTCGACAAGAGCGACGCCCGATGCCGGCCGATGGCGGTGGCGGCGGCGGTGGTGGTGGTGGCGGCGACACCAACGACAATGTCAGAATGAACAGAGTCGGCACGGGCCGCGGCACGGGCCCATGACAAGACCCATCCCCGCCCCAGGTCCCACGGGATGCCCAGCGCCTCCCCCAGCATCGCCAGTGTACTACATATAGGACAGGGCATGGACAGGACACGCGGAGAACCGCAGAAGACAGCTGCGAGTCGAGATAGCCCGAACGACAGAGATGGTCGCCATCGCGCCAGCGGGCGACTAGTAATGCGTCGAGAGTGTGGCGAGATGGCACGGAACGGGGATGGCGTAGTGGAGATGGGAAATAAGGGGAGTTGAGGTCCAGTGGAGCCCTGTGCGGCCCTCGTCTGCTGCTGGGGACGGACAGCAATGATGTGAACTGCATAGGGGGGGGGGGGTGAAACCCCTCGCGTTGGTACTAGCAGGCGGGTCAAAGAGAGAAAGATAGATAGATGTAGGGTGAGGGGACGAGCTGGCGAGGCATTGGCGAGAACGACACAGAAGAAGAGACACAGACAGACAGACAGACAGACCGACGCAGGCAATCAGCGCGGCCCGTGGCGCCGAGCGGCTGCCATCACTGGCCAGGAGGCGCCACAGTACTGCCGAGTTGTGGTGGCCAATGATGACAACTGCAGCGGCGGCGGCGGCGGCAGCAACTGCGCCGAGAGAGAGATCGAGAGACAGGGAGAATGGGAGCGAGGGTTGGGCGGAACGGGACACATCATGGTCCTGACACTCGGCCATCGCAAACGACGACACGGCTGCCCCGCTACAGCGGCGACCCCCAGACGACGACCACGGAGACGCGGTGAGCCAGTGGCCAATGGCGATCTCCGACCGACCGACCGGCGTCCGCGGAATCTATGCAATGGAACTGCACGGGACGGAGCAGCACAATGGCCAACGTTCGTTGGGTCAACCACCGGCAGCGCAGCCTCAACAGTGAAGCGGTAACAGCCGTAACGAGGAGCGGCGGCCTTGTGGGACACCATCATCGCCACTATTGCTTTCTACATTGGACCAACGTCAGTCAGTCAGCTCACCAGCCAGCCACCCAGCGTACTCGCTATGAGTAACTGTGCATGTGTGTGTGCGTGTGCGTCTGCTTGTGCTGTGAAAGGGCTCCACTCTCTATCACTCTCTCTCTCTCTCTCGCTCTCCGTTTCGCAATTTCTGTTGTCCCACATTTTTTGTTCCCTTTACTCTATCTCTATTTTATTGCTGCCGCCACTTTATGCACACACGTCTTGACCCACCAGCAACAACGACAACAACAAGCGCATGTGATGCCTGGCAGTCAGGCTGAAGAAGCTGAAGTATAGCGCAGCTCGCTTGACGATATTTGCCCTTAGCGAGGGCAACGTCTGCAAGTAAGGACGCGCTCGAAAGCGTTAAAGGACCTCACAGTTGGAGGGTGCACCAGCTCCTACTATGTAGCGTAAGTTAAAGGAAATAGCCCTGGGGACAGGAGGGGAATTGCGGGGGACGAGGAAAGCGAACCCCTTTGATCGAAGAAAGATATCGGGGGTGTTTCATGAAATGGGCATTCATAGGCAGCAAATATGAGTAATAAGATCGTCCTCAATCACCTCGAAAATTGGTAGGTATCGCCTCCTGGGAACTCATTACCCGTGGTGCGTGGACACGATGAAACAAAGTATGAATGAGGTCTCGTACCGGGTTTAAAGAATAACTATGTAAAGATGACCCCAATAGTTAATATCTTAAGGTAATGCCCAAAGGTGGTTCCAAGGCCTGTCGCACACGGAAGCAGGTGAGAAGCAGGTTCGCTCAAACAAATAAATAGTATACATAAGCTAGAATTTCTGTTGCTGATGCTGGCCTTCAATCAGTAAACTTGTCTTCGTGGCCTGATATGGAATATGCGGTAGGCGTGAGTGACTTTCGCTTGGTTATATTATTATAGGTAATTTTGCACTACTGCTTTCTGCTGTCGTCGGTGATGGCGTTTCAATTCCGCTTAATATTTTCATGTGCACTCTAACCGTACACCAACTGTTTATCAAACCATCGATTTTTAACTTACGACTTAGTGAATGGCGCGATATATATGAAACTAATTATTAAGTTTGGTTTATTCTTATATTACGAATCTTCCTATCATATCATCATAACATAAGCCTCACTCGTCCGCGATACGAATTGAGTGAAGCTCCTATTGAGAAACACCTCGGCATACGCAATGTGCCATATCTGTTATAAAAACCAATGAAGGATCAGAAGAGAGCAAGGTGCAGCATGATTTTTGAGGAAGTCCAACTTGAAAACCCAGCATGATCTATCGTTCGCCTAATATCCGCCTTTGCACAATATATATATATATATATATATATATATATGAAATATGGCCAAAAGCAGCGCAGTATAGATGTTGGCCTAGGGCGCTCTGTCGCCTCTCGAATATTTGCCAGCAGAAATGCCAATGCTAGTCGCTGTCAGCTTTCCATGGCGCAAGCATTTGAAAATGGACTGGAGAGAGGATGCCTCATGCGACGTCCGACCCTTGCTTCTTGGCCGCGTTCCCGTTGTCGCCGACGTCGAAGTCGGATGACAGCGTCATCGCTGCACGCGCACAGAAGTGAGAACATTGCACGTATCTGTTGCTACATGCTGGATGTTGTCGTCCCTCGTCTCATTGACTAGCGGAGAACGCCGTTGTCAAGGCCGAACAAGAGCAAATACACCGAACGAGGCGACGGTGGGAGATTCGTCTGCACGGCAAGGGATCGTTGTACGAGGCGCGAAAAACTCGAGGAGAGATGGGCCTCAGCAGCAGAGAATCGTATTTTAGAACCTGGAGGCGATTTTGAAGTGGAATAAAGCAGCGGGACCGGGGCGGCGGTGGCGCCAGCAAATCGAGGCAAATGCGCGCAGACGATAGCTTCGTTCGACTGTTGTCGAACTGTAGGCACTTGAGGCATTTGAACGACAAAAAGGCGCTACTTTCCTCACAGCCGGAGTACACGCAGAATATTGCTCGTAAACGATTTCGGAGAAAAAAAAGATGACAACACAACGAAAATGTCTTATGACACAAATGTCGGACAATGTCTAGTTACGTTTCTGTGATGGAAAGGTGGGTAGGAATCTAGCACTACGGTGACGGGAGACTGAATGCAAATTGGATTCGGGGTACTGAATATAATGATATATATATATATATATACAAGTCGACGACGCAAGAACGTTATGCGATTTTGTTAAGAGTCTGTGAAAACATCTCATTCTTACAGTCACTCAAATAAATTGTAACAACACAACACATGACGAGTAGCTGAGCACTACAGAGGAGCGTCACCTAAAAAGACCAAGGCGAAAGGTGACTATCTAAGAACTAACTGACGGGACAAATTAACAACTAATTGTTCAAATCAAATATTCAATGGTGTTGATATTTTAACAATCACAAGCTATGACCGTTCCGCAACGCTATGACCCTCCGGTCTGTCCATCCAATTTATAAAATTACGTTTAAATTAAATTGCATTATAGAATGATGGTTGATCAGATTTGCTGGACGTATTTTCAGAGTAGCAGGAGCTTAACAATACTGCGCGACTATAATTAACACAGAGAGAAATGCTTCCGTGTCTCGGTGTGTGAAGGGAACACCATACAAAAGCTAAGCTAACACTTTGTTAGCCAACAACGTCTTGAGTAGTGATTTAAACTTCTTTCTTGCGTAATAAGATAAATACCGAACCAAATATCGATGCGTCGTTACAACGACAGCGGGCTGATTCCCAACTCGATTTGCCACGCAACGCAAATGACAGCAGTGAGGCCAAATTTGACCTTTATGAAACTTGTGTTACTTCGAAGGTCAAGGTGCCCAATGTTGTCTCAGTCGACGGGTTACTAAAAAAGCATGCATTGTATGTATTATTATACAAGTATATGTCGATTAACGTTTATTTTGTCATTCGTTCAGCGGTTAATTAAAAACGGTTCATCAATTGAGAGCTAATTAATTAATGATGCCCGTTTGAACATCTGTGGCTTAAACTAAAATGCCGTCGACCGCAAAATAGCGTTTCATAGGCTAGATGTCGTTGGCACGACCCTGCCAGCAAGAGGCGGGAAGGTCGTTAATTTGACAGCCAAAAGTCAATCTGTGTCCACCCACAAAGGGCATTCGGTCATTTCGGCCTAATTTACTCTCTCCAGGGAGTAACCTCGGGGCGATTGAATAAATTGATCACCAGTCCCAAATCAATGAACCACCTCGCGTAACGGTTGGTGAGGCTGTGACCCATCGAGTTGGTTGAGGCGAAAACTCCAGGGAGCTGTGTCTTGGCAGATCACTTCCTGTATTTCTACTTCAATCCAATACGACAGATACGACGAGTTTCAACACGAAAGTTTGCATAAAGATCACGAGCTTGGCAACGATAAATTGTCGGATAAGGTAAAGTCCACCCGCAATTAGTCTGCCTGAAATAGTAAATGTCGCTCCTTACATTACAACTATACAAGAAACTAAACGTGTACATGAATGACACATATAATGATTCCCGGTTATACTACACGTATCACACCGGCTATCATCATCACATGGTGCTGCTTAAGCAGGTTTGCCATTGACAAATTATGCCGTTTTGCAGTTTGTCGAGTGTAGCAGGGGCGGGTACCATATAGGTTATATCGTATATATATACTATCCCTCTATGTGTCTCTCTCTCTCGCTTGCGCGCGCGCGCCTCTATCTCGCTTTCTTTCCTGTTTCGCCGTATTCTGCTGCAATGATCAATCGGAATCAATAGTCAGCTCTAATGAGAGTTCATTTTCTCATTCGACCGCATTTTTATCCATATTAATTTATTATTTATCCTATGAGTTACCCTAATGATGCAAGATACCAGTACCACTAAAATTGCATATGGTTGCTAGTCTGCTTGTTAATATCCAAATAGCACCCACGAAGTGGTGCTTATTCATTTACGACACCGTCTACCATTGCACGTATGCTATTCTACCACACAAAATTCTATAAAAACGACTTCATGCAGAATTTTCGCCATTTTTCTACCATCTGGCCGATATTCCGCCTTGTTCATGTCGTTGGCAATAAATATCAATAGGCACATTCTAACTGGACACCGATATGTCGACATTATTATCGTGTCGGCTAGCCCACTCACACTGTGCAACTTTTCGGTAGTGGATACAGAAATATGGCTTAGCGTGGTTTTCGAATCCTTAGCGTAGCACGTTGTACGTTCTTGATTCGTGTTCCTTTCTCGGGGGTGCCATCCCGAAATATACCTGGCTAATTCAATGCGTCTTCTCGTTTCCTTCTTAAATTGGCACCAGCCCAGTCCAAGTGGCCTCGACCTCTCACTTAACTGTAAAAAGCGTTCCTTGACCCGTGTTTGAAATATCGCGGCACAGCGATAGCATGGCGGCTGGCTGGGATTGTCTTTTCTTTGGCTCCTCTTACTGGTGAATACTGCTACTACTATTACGTATGTAATGACGAAGGTCAAACCGCCTTATGTGCCAAACCTCTTCCCAATGTATGTTCTCCCAACTCGAAACGCCTCGGCCAAACGCAGGCCAGGAAGGCGCTTCATCGGATGTGACCAGCACACTCTAAGCTCCCGACTCCCGCGTTCCCTTACCGGTGCCCGTGCTCTCCCACACTCACATCAAGACTGACGCACAAGTCCTCGCCTTCGTCAGCTACCTCCAACGACAATTAGCTCGACCGTACGACCCTCGGCGTACTTCGACTTCGACAGCTTTGGAACAGCGTAGGAGCGAACCGGCATACGTTCCGATATAAGCGATGAACGCAAGATTTTTGCAGATTTCCGCACGAACGCCTTCCTCCTCGCCTTTTGAACTAAGTAAAAACTCTCCAAGCGCGCGTCTTCACTGCGACAGAGCAGCCGAGTCTGTTCCGTGGCTCGTTCGCTCGCCAGCTCAACCCGAAACCGCTTATTCCACGGTGCGCTGGCTAGAGCAGCCACCAAGCAGTCTCCTTTCCTCGGGTTCTATCCTAAAAGACTTGGAAATCGTTTGGCTTCCCGCTTCCCACAGAGGCCATCGAGAGAAGTCGCCCGTCGGTGGCGGCGGAGAGCGGGGGCCGGGCACAAACCGGAGTCGGCCGTTAACACGTTACGCCACAGTGGTGTTTTTTGGCAGCTCGCGCTGCTATAGAAACGAAACGCCGCGGATACGCGTCCCCTGATATGAAGGAGAGGCGGTGGCGTCCCTGCCTTTCTTGCCCCTCGCGGTATTGTCATTTGGGAGAAAATGCGAGCAATTTATCGTACATTGTAGCAACGCAACGCTGCTGTTCAGACGATAATGTCAGAATGGCCGGATGTCCCCTATCCAATCCTGTTGAAAATGTTCGCCACCGACGCAGCCACCGTTAAAAGTTGCAGTGCAATAGGTCTGGCGGAAGGGAGCGACCCGCTCTCTTATCCTGTAAAGGTTCGCTTCACTCTAAGGATCTTCGCCACGATCTTGCAGTTTTACCGAGATAGATTCTGCAACGAACAACTTAGCTCGGCCTACAAAGGAATACACAGTAATGCTATTGTGAGACATTATTGCGAACCCACTTTTACAATTAAATACATTTTTAAGTATCTAAACAAGTATTGTACAACGGTCATACCGCCACCCGGCCAGGCCACGGGGCGAAAAATAGCTCGCATCCGCACAAACCCAAGCCGCGTTATGACGCTATATGGCGAATGGAGAGTCGTTCGTGGCTATCACCCATTTCTTTGAACTGCCTCGAATCTAGCTCAAGCGTCGTTCCAGAGGGTGGCTCGACGTGCGGAGCTTCGAATATTTATTCATATCACCTTCCAATTCCTATTATCACGCGTTGGTGTATCTCGGTATGGACACTGTGTAATTGGCAGGTTTATCGATAGTGCTATCAAAAAAAAAGAGTTCTTACGCACCTATGACGTCTAGTACAATAGCGATGAATTCCACCTACGGTGTAATTTGCTTTGGGAAAATGTATATAACACCCAGCGTACGGTTGTCTCATTTCTCCATATTTGTACCAACGTAAAACAGGCTATAAAGAACGTCTACGCAGTGATGTGGATCTGCGTCCTTGTCGTCTGCAAATGCTGGCAAAGAGTCCCGAGGGACGGCAGGTCACCTCCCAAGTCCCCAATGGAGGGCTGATGTTAAGCCTCTTATCTATTTGTCTCCTGCACAACGCCCTGCCACATACCTCGCGCTATTAAGAGAACACAATAATGTAGAAGCTTCCGAAAGTTTGTATTTTGTTGAAGATGCAGTATATGCTGTTATGAGCGTTGTCGTGTAGGTTAACAAACACCACTTCTTTGCCAGTGTCGTTGCGAGTGTCGGCTGCTGTGGAGACTCTTCATATATATATATATATATATATATAATGCTAAGAATGGTTCCGCTTGTTCCGGCCGAGTCGCTAGAATTCGCGAGTTGGACCACCGCATGCACAAGCTCCATTATTTCTGCGTACTATACGCCCCACCGAAGGAACTCGTTCACACGCTCACAAGGCTTAATTCCAATGTAATTATTTTCATTTGTCCCCTGCCGGCCTCAGCAGCGCGCTACGATTCTGTTCTCGCTGTTGCTTCATCGGTAATAGTCACCGCTGTGGTAGTTTCATATTTGTGGCGATCCGGCCCAGGAGCAAGGTGCCACGTACGAAGATGGACACGGGGCGAATAGTATCACGCAATGTAACCACAGATGCCGTAGTTATTGTCGCTCTGAAACGGTTTCTTCATCAAACCTCAAGAATCTGCGGGGCCCGACAAAATGAGTTCACGCAGGAACGAAACTGGTCGCACTTGTAATGTAAGCGCTGTGCCAACGGAGCCAACCAGGAACAGCGTCACCCGAATTAAGTGCCGTCCGCTCTGCTATGACGAGACAGGGTAGCGTAGATCGTAGTTTTCTGTTCTTGATGATCGCAGTGCGCAGCATACGTGACAACCCTCAGATCCTTCCAGTGGGGGACAATCGTATGAACCTGTAAGACTGCAGATCAGATTCATATTCGAACTGCTGATACATTGAGAGTGCTGCGGGCTTCGCAAAGCAATTTTGTAACGTTCCCGAGGACTGTTGTAGCAACGATTGACTATTGTCATTTAATCTTCAGTTTACAAGTCGTCGGCATCTACTATCTACTTGACCTTTAAACAGAATATCTACGGAAGTTATTGTGCGAGGCCGCTAATGAGACTTGAGCCTTGACTCACGTCGCAAATGGCTTTTCGGTGAGTACGACGTTGCTCGAACGGCTCGTATTACGGGCCACCAAAAAGTAGTGACAACGTACACGCGCCTCATTATGGAAGCAACTTATACGGCATCATTTACCTCTCATATGTCGTTACGGCCTCTGGAGAAACAAGCCGTCGTTCGACATCCGCCTCTATACCGTGCTGAGAGTGCTATGATATCAATTTTTTGTTTTCCGGCAGCTTGCGATATCGAAATCATTGCTTTTAAACTCGTTGGATTACCAATTTATCTATCCGGTCTTCTATTTCACATGGGCCGTGCATTATCCTCAAATAAACGTTCGTAGTTGCTGCAGCTGAACGATGCCAAACCTCCGCGCGACAACAAAGAGCCAACTGATGAGAATGACTAAACAAATTGAAAAGTGCCACCGTCGATTTCAAATGTGAGGCAGAAGGCTAATTTCTTTGTTGGGAAAACGGCCCTCGATACGCACCGGCCTCTGCCCCCATAGCGTTTACCGCATCATGGACAGGACTGCGCCATGACCCGCCGGCCGGTCTTGCCCTTGCTTTCGGCCTTCCAGCGTCTACTTGATAGACGCTGTCCATTACGGTTCGGCGCTGCTATTTGACACCCGGTAGGCTCTGTCGGTAGCAGTGTCATGATCGATGACCAGCACCACCTCAGCCCCTTGGGCTCAACCAATGCGCCTACGCGGCGACCGCATACTCCGCGTACACCGACTACAGACGCTTGCTCTCCATCGGCAATGGTCTCGTCTCCCCTACTTGCTTCGTTCATCCTGCCATAGATTCGTCTATCCTGCTCAGACCCTGCCCCGCCACTAAAACTCGCCCTTAACGGAGCTAATAGGCCATTGCCGAATCTGTCCACCGCCGCTGCCCCAGCCATCCTGCTTGCCTGAATGACTGTCTGCCCATCGCGAAAAGCAGGCAGATGATGCCCACTGGCCTCCGGATCCCCAAGAGTGCCCGCCTAAGAAGACCTTCCCAAAGACATCTCTCTCTCAGTCGAGCCCCGCATTGACCCCCAACTCCCCGCCTTCTCCTGCCAGAATAAAGGCCAATCAATGCAGCTGCCACCATTCGGCAGGGAATGGAAGGATGTTCCCGTCTCCTGATGTTTGTGCGGCAGGCTCCGCTGCTTTCTGGCCAGGTCTGCGTGCCGTGTGCCTGCGTGGGTCTCACGCCCAATGTGCAGGTCCCACGTATAAAAAGCAGCGCTACGTGCTGCCAGGCAACGGGCCAACGACACCGGTGTCGGAGTCTGCCTGGACCTCGGCTGCAGTCGCGAACCTCGTCCGGCCGCAGAATCCCGGACCGTGGTCGACCTAGAAATCAGACGATGGCAGGCACCTGCGGCCAACCGGCCAACCGCACCACCATGTACTCTGCACTACAGCTATTATCAACGTGACCGAACATCAACATCGCCCATCCTACTTATATGTATGTAGTAGACGACTAACCGGTCACAGGCGCCGCTCGTATGGTCGCGCTTATAGCGGTCGACCAAATTGGTCAGGTCGTTCGATTTTTAGCAATGAACACGACGGTAGACATTTAGACGAAGTCAATGTGGATCCATCGGACAGATGCCAACGTCGCTGCTGTTGAACAGAACGAAAGGAGAGGTAATACAGTAAGCAGTGTCTTGTTTAGGCCTCTCGTGTTTCGGGGGGCAGATGGCTCTTTACTCGCAGTTCCACGGTGGTGGACGACGGATAGAATTGAGCTGTGGGGTCGCGGACCTTAATGGCCTGCAGGCTAATAACGAATGAATAGACGGACGGAAGAAAAATTGAAGAGACGCTGGATGAGTGAGCCAGGCCTAATCAATCACGGATGCAATGAATTAATCGTATTGTCTATCTCTGTTGTCGAGACTACGAGTATCTGGTGAGCACAAGGTCGGCCGTGATGGACTGGCGGAATTTCACTAAGACAATATGCCGTGTAACCATTCGATGCGTATATGCAATCAAGGTGCCTCGACATAGCGTATGTAGAGTGTAGTAAAGCCAAGTGCATTGTAGATATAATCTATTATATATAATATATTGGCCAGCAAGAGTTTTCATTGTTTCATCAACCACAGACACGGGGCATCGCTGGGTGTATTCGTTGGCCGATCCAAAAGCCGGTTCTAGCTTTCTCGATTGAAAGAGGCAACACCTTTCGATGCAGGCAGCACACAAGCACCATTTGATGTGCGAACTCGAAGTGTATGCAAAAGCGTTGAACATGACAAGACACATATCTATGGGAACCTCTGCAAAGACTGCGCTTTTCGTGCTGGGACGTTTCTGGTTTAAGTTTGACGTTCTCCGAATACACTGTACTGGATGAGTCGCGACAACCCCCAAGCGAAGGCGCACTCATTAGCGAGGTGTTGAACTTGTTCGTCTCAGCAAACTTCCGCTACAAGGCGAGAGCAGGGGCGCGCATTTGAGCAGTGTTACTGCATGGTGAAATGTGACGTTGTGCCTTCATCTAGCCATCTACACTCTGTTTACTTAAGGACGGATGATCACATGAGCAAAGTGCTCACAACTACATATATATTATATATAAGGCACGCTGCGTTCACCTGACTGGCTGGGTACGCAAGTGCATGCTCGTATTTACCGAACGAATTGCCCAAGCGTACCAACAGTGTACCAACTCGTATGTGGTATACTACTGAACAATCGTTACCTATTTGTATGGTACCAGAGAGCTGTACCAGGCAGTTGCCTACGTACTGCAACCGAAGCTTGTGCTCGCGGAAGAGCTTTGAGAGCTTTTCGCTGTTGTGTATATATTGCGTAGGGTATGGAATTCAAATTGCCATCACCGCTAAAGTTCGTTCAAGTTACATAGGGGTATGACGCGGTTCAACGCGTTCGTTTGCGGAGAGCCTATGTACAGGCGATCTGCAGTCTGGGAGGGATTATATTTCGTGTTCTAGAATAGTCACCTCCGACGTCAAGGATGCACCGAAGCCCTCTAATAACTTTCGACCGTAGTATGAGTACCCACGATGATTCAAGTGTTATGCTCAGCGAGCTTTCTGGTGTGCTACTTATACGGACCTCTTGAATTAGATATCCTTTTGGCAGTGATTAGCTGTGTGCACCTGTCTCAAGTTTAAGGTGTTTTTTTGGCTGTTGCGGAGATTACGGGAATGCATGATACACATACGTGTTGGGCGGTCCATAGCAACACTAGTGTGGGACTCACAAAGGCCGCACTAAACCCGACGGCTCCCCCGCACTAAACCCCCTCCCCGCATGGCTCGGAAAGCTTGTAGCATTAGGGCTTCAACTGCTCCATCCGGAGGAAGTTTGAGGTGCAAACTGCCTTTTCTGCATTATAACCGTGTAGCTGTAAAATCGGCACGTCTGTTGCATTCGTCATCTCCCATAGAGTGTGTCACCATAAATGATATTTTATATTTTGCGAATTTCTAATGATGTAGAATACACAGCAAGCATATCGTCTAATTACAGCACGTTCGTGATACTGTATATCTAACATATATGACATATATGTAATGTAGAAACATGAGACCGCCTGGCTCCGGGGGACTTCATAAAAGCAAAACAATCTCAAATATGTACTCAGCGATACGAGCCACAGCAGCAGATATGATATGCGATATCCAACTGATATTTAATATGTGTAGAGCGATGAACTTAAGTGCGACTGTCAGATTCAGCCGACTGCCACTGTCGGCATAGAACTCATCGTTATGTATATATATATATATATATATATAATAGATATTGTATATCCTCTCCAGAGGAGGGAGAGAGGACTTCACATTGACAAAGCCTTTTACTCCAGATGTGCAGCCCTCCCGAGGACGGCGTATTTTTGTATCGCTCACAGCAAGACCTAGTTTCTGGTAGCTGGAAAGCTAGCATCTGGTCTGCACGCGAGGCTGTTTTTCGCTGTGTACGCAGAATAGGCATATTGCACTGCTTTTCAGTAGCATAACAGTCACTACAGCAGAACCATGGCCCAGAAAGATCAGGATGACTTAGAGGTCCTCGAGCGGCGAAAGTCTAGTTTCGCGGGGTTGGACTAAGACCTTCGGAGAATTAGATATGTAGATATGACGATTGTATTGCGGCAGAAACGCGGTAAGTCAACGCAGATATAGGCGGGCATGAGGGTTTTACGCAAGGTGAGTACATCCGACACGCCGATAACACACTGTAATACACGATTGTCTCTCGTACGGGGTGACAATAGTATTTTCCTCTGTATGTTGCCCTGTGGCCGCGGGCAGAAACAACTCGTAGGAGTGGTCGTTCGGGATCTTCACAAATATCTAGTGTTCATACTGAAACCTGCGCCCGGATGACAGAACTTAAAAAACTGAAACGCTTCAGGAGAATCGCCGTAGACTTATGTATGCTCAGTCGTAACGTCGGCATAACCCAACATACGAACAAACAAACAGAGGTCACTGAGCTGTTGAGCAAAGGTTAGCAAGCGATCGTTACTGTCAACAGATAAAGTCGGTAGATAAAGTCTAACGATAGCGCACAGACCCCATGCGCCCCCCCCCCCGCGTTATAACGACATGACAATAAACGATCAAGTTGACGTTACCGAGCTCGTGACCCTTCTCTTCAGCAGTCCACAGCAAATGCAAATGGCGATCTGATCTCAGATATTAACAGGGACTATTGTTATATATAACTGAGTCAGGATCGATGGTAGTATACGTAAAATTGACGTCCTCACCGGACGGAGAATGTTACGCTGCTGAATAACCCCCCCCCCTTTCCGTTTTTATTCAGAAGCAACAGCTACCAATAGAGAGAAAGAGAGAGAGAAATTGGGTTACCGCCAAGCTGGCAAAGCCTCACAGTGACCGCAGACCCTTATCGAGGCAAGCGGCGCAGAGGTGGGAGCCATCACAACCATCACCATCCGACATGATCTGCGATTTGCTGATGTTTCTGAGTATTATGGTAATTGCTAGCCGGCACTGCAGCGGACCCGGTATCCTCCTCTTTCCCCCGCCCGAGTTCAAGCGCGGAGCACCTTCAATTGGTGCGTGTCAGAGGTCCGGTCGTTGGTCGTCATTCAGCCTCGACGTCCTCGACCTCGGGGCGCAACCTTCCCGTTATGATGGCAAGGGAAAACGCGTTCTGCTGCCTCTGGAAGTCGTGCACCCAGTCGACGCGGGCTTGCGGACAGCTGCTGTACTCTGCAGTAGCGTTCGCCAGTGATCGGCCAGGTCAATTTCAGCTTTGGCTTCTTCTCTACTTCACCTTCCATCTGCCAATGGGAAGAGCCTATCTGTAGCCATTAATCGATCACCATATAACAAGGCGCATGTAGAGCGTTTCTGGTCGCTGGCTGGCCGAATTTCTCTCGTCCTCTGGAGACCCCTGTTCCCTCCGTCTGTTTGCTGTTGCTGGCACCGTCCACCAGCGCCAGTGGCAGTGCAGCTGAACACTCGATATTGTTATTACCATTCGGGTATACTAAATACAACAAGGGCCCAATAGAATTGATTAACCCACCGGGCGCCGAAGCGTACCGGGGCCAGCGTGCTAGGGCACAATGACCCCCTATATGTACCCATCAGGGCAGCCTAGTGCGAAGCAGAACGCGTACGTCAAAGCTGAGGCGGCGGCGGCATCAGATAACATAGATTAAAAAAGGACAAAAATTAACATAGAAATACCACGGTAAATATCTGCGTACATAGAAGTATAAAGGTACGATCTTACTTACATTAATATATAGCGTCTAAAGGGAGAAAATTCTTATATAGAAATTAATTATAGGAAATTCTTCATTCTTAGCAGTACCTTATATGCGCTTCGGAGTATTTTCGAGATATCCTAGAAATTACATTCGGACCGAAATAGGCTAATGCCGGCCTTGGCCTGACATCCTGTCACCCAACTGCGTCACTAATTTATTGTATATATATATATATATATATATAGATACACAATAATACGAAATTCGATAATAAGCAAACACGTGCTTTCGCAAATAAAAAATAAGATGTTTGAGACATAAAGTTGCTTCACAATTAGACAACTCCTACAGACGTTTCTGCTTATGAGAGGAGTAACTATAAGGAGTAACTCGATCCCTTGGAGGAAGTCACTGTCAAATCACTTTGCAGCAAAGGCGACCGTGTGTATTTAACGCTTAAGGGGACCTTCTTTGGACTGAGTATCGACAGCGAGGTGGCAGGGTGTCGGGCTGAGGTCGTGGTTTCGAGTGAAAGGCTATAGCATTGCCTTTTTGCGGGGCGAGCTTAAAGCTTATATCCTCTCTCGTCCGCGTTTTTCCAATGACAATAATAATAACACCGAACACTGAGATAAAACCCGAAGGTTGCCGTACGCTAGACGTACATCGAATAGCGGCCTTGAGACCCGAGATTTGCGCCAGTAATAGGGATACAGGTGGCAGTTGTTGCCGCAGCTGTAATTGTGACAGGGCAGCGCCTCATCTCGTTTCAAGTGGCACCTCTACACTGAAAGCAATGACGAACGAGATGTCTGCACGAGAGTAGGCACATGGACAGAAGGAAGTTCCACACATCGAACTTGCAACCAACTGAGCACCCGACTGACTCCCTGCGGGCACTCGCTAACCCGCTCACTATGGGTGAACGCATCCTGCAACAGTCTGCGCCTGGCAGTCAAGCAGTAGGGACTATCAGTCAGGGCAATGCAGCTTATATATATATATATATATATATATATATATGTATATATCGATATGCTCGCCTGTGCCAGGGACGGATCTCCAGTTGTCCAAGCCACCGAACTAACATCAATACTACAATGGGAGAATTCCACACCCACTGCATGACACTTGTAAGTGGGAAGGAAAGCCTGTCTCCCGCCGGCGGCTGTCACGACGTCTCCGCTGTCGTCGGCGCCTCGTGGCCTCGATGTACTGGCACGTCCTGCTCGAATGTCGCCCTCCGGCTTTCCAAACCGCTGCGAGAAACTTTCGTCGACAAACGCCTGATGCCAGCCCACTCGTGCAGGGCCCGGCAGCCTCGACATTGCCTACCCCAGCGGGTAGAATCCGCGTGTGTCTTGTCATTGGCATGCTTTGAGACGGCCGCACCAGAGGCGAATCTCCGCGTCACCCTATACAACGTAGGGATACCTTAGCCGTCGGAGGGCTGGAGCCCCTTCTTGTCAGCGTTGTACGAGGACGTGGCCGATGATGGCGGCGGCGGCTACTGCTGCGGCTCCTTATGTCATCTCAACGACATCATCTCGGCAGGGCACAGCCTTATGCATACGACATATGCGTCTCGTTCAGATCGCGATGTATATGTCTACCAAGGGTAGGACACGGTGGATTGAGGCAAAAATAGATTGAAAATCTGAGCAAAAAGGGAGGCAGATTAAAATTTGGATAATCAACAAACTTATGCAATAATACATTAGCTGTGGGGGCCTCCGCCTCAGTTGTAATTCTGCTTCGTTTCCTAAATGGAAGCATACATTGTTTCTTAAGTATACATTAGGGTCGTTTGTTTTGGGTAGCATTCGGATGCATTTACGTGCATTACCAGCTCCTGTTGTCCTCGTGATGAATTCATTTAGGGATTTCTTTGATATCCTCTTGCCTGCTGCTCATGTGGAATCATAGGTTGCTCCTTTTCGCCGTTTGTTGCCGACGGCCCTGCTCTGATCTAAACACGTGGCCGGAGCGGTTTTACACGGAGGCCATAGTGTCCTACCACCATTTGAGTACGCAGCATTTTCATCGCTGGCAAGGCTGGCGTTTATCTGGGAAAGCGCCGCCTCGTATATCGGCTGTGACGTGCGATCGGCATCATCATTCTTCTCTTCCAGCTTGAAGATATGGGACCACCCAAAGACGGTCGAGTTCCCTGTCTCGCACACGTTTCTCACGACCTGTTAATGATATCCTTGTTAATGAGCCACCGTCTATGTACATGTAAGAGACGTCAAGATGGATGCAGGGACGTATTATACCTCTATGCCAATAGTCATAGGCGTCTTCAAACGATTCAACCAACGCGACATGCAGTGCCGAATTTGACGAAAGCGCAGATACCCCTATGATTGACGAGACAGCAAGATTTGTTTGGATTTCTGAAACTCTGTAGTAAATTTTCTCGATTGTGAATTTGTGGTTGTTAGTTACAGTCGATTAGCTCTATTCGGCCTAAACGTACCACCAGACAACTATCAGGACAGAAAGGATGCAAACGAACTGAATGTCAAGTCCTAACCCAGCTGTCGGAAGCTCTGTGTACTTGTTCGACCGAATTAATTGTTTTTCAAGTTGACCCTCAGCTGTTCCCCTATCAGACCGAATTAGCAATTAGCAATGTTGCCGTGTATACCTAAAACCACTTCGCCATACGAAATCGACAGAAAACAATCTCTACAATATACGCGCGAATATATGCGCCGAGCATGAGCCTGGTGAGCGTTTGACCGCTGTGAATTCAACTTGCCACGGCGACGCCACTATCTCCATGATCTATAATCGATAGTAGAACATCATTGTCCCATTCTCGTCCCTCTGTACACTGCAGTTGGTATAACTATCTCAGAACACTCTCACTCCCGCCCTCTGCACCTCTCTCCTTATTTATAATAGATAATCTAGCCCATGACAAACAGCTACATAATATATAGTCAGTATGAAATTCTCAGGTTGCGTACACATTAGACTGCCGCCGATGATGCTGCCACTCTGAGACGCTGCCTGCCCTGACCACACGAACTTGCTTGGGATCGAACGAAACGCGGGCGGACGGACGGGCGCGCCCGATGATCTGCTCGACCTGCCGCAATGCTAATAGAATCGCTGCCTACTATGCATTAACGTCGCAGTTGAGGAGACACTAGCTCACTGGTCCCTTTGTGATACCTCAGCCCAGGCGGTCATCATCGTTGTTCTAGCCTTGGGGGTCTCTCTCTCTCTCTCTCTCCCCCTTATCTATCCTTTTACTTCTCACTGTCCTTCTGTTTAAACATGGTGATTGCCGCTGTCGCAAAGAAGTGCTGGGCTACGTGGGTCAGTGCATCGCGTTAGGATCAGAACGCGGTAGGGCGAATAGGTCCGTCTGAACCAGTATCCACTAATGGTGTTCGCTGAGTAGCTAAAGATGTATATTTGATGATGATGATGATGATGGATGATGACAATGTTCCGCTTCAAGAAAGACTTCACTTGGGGCTTCAGCCGCCTGATGCAGGGGCGACGCGCGATTGGACAGTGTCGTCTATCGAGGTCAAAACATGACCACACAGCAAGGCTCACTAAGGGAGAAGCGGGGGGGGTGTGGGGTCGGATGCAGCAGACACTAGTGTACTCTGACAGCCCACAGAGCCCTGGTCAGGCCCTGGAAGCCTGGTCAGGCCAAATTTTAGGTGCCGCATACTGCTGCGTTCGTATAACGATACCGATGCTAATATGTGCATATGCAAATATGGCACTGCGACAGTGAGGACGATCTTATTAAGACACTATTAAGCTGCGACAATATGCGAACGGTCCCCGCCACCCGTTACCGTCCGCTACTGATGTGAGCAGCATCGTCATTTGTCCGATACCGAGCTGTACAGCTTCGTTTAAATGACAGCGAACAGCCATGTTTATGCTCGGGAGCTATTACGCTGAATACGATAGAGTAGAATCATGTGGCACGGAGACAATGCTAGCTATTGTGGGTAGGAGAGTGTTCAAGGGTAGGTAGTTGTAAGGCAATCGGAAACGGGCCTGCCCTTGATACGGTTGTATGCGAATCAACAATTCGCTCATGTTGCAAACAAATCGTACAATTGACACCGCCTCCCCTTTGGGTTAAACGAACGAGGACTGCCTCGTTTCCTTTGTAGAAAAACATTTTTAAGGAAACTGTGAAACAAGTTATCTCCTATATATATATATATATAATATCTGACTCGAGTTCTCATTGCTCAATTTCATCGGGGGCCTGCATGATGTTGTACAAGTCAGACATACACGATATATTGGCTACGCTCTCCTAAAGTCAGCCAGCCACCTACGAAAGCTGGCTATAAGCCACTATTGCATGTCCATATCATTACGTGGACATCGGTAATGTTCAAGGCAGGACGTCCTTTGGGATATGGTACATCCCATGTAGATCAGCCCCGGCAGCTATTATATTCCCTCTACGATGCATCATTCTTATTGCTAATAGCACCATCCCTATGATAGGTGGCCACTGCTTGGCCCCGTTAGTGCGATCGGCGGCAGATCCACGCGGTCCCAACCTCGGCCGAACAATTCGGCTGCTGGCTGACCAACCCCATATAGTGTCATAGTCGTTCGATGTATAGCACACGTGACATGCTCACCGTTGTACAATACATTGGCGGAAGTGGACTGGCCGCGTACTGCATGGCGTGCTGTGTTCTCGACATCAACGGAGGTAGGTTCCGCAGCTCGACGTGCCACCAGGCCGAGCAGGTGTCGCTGCAAATGCTGACTGTGTCTCTGCTGTGCTTGCCTCTCTCGATAGACGAACCGTCGTTATCGAGACGAGCACCTTTAGCCTCTAGAATACTAAAGGAAGAGAGAGGACGCGATGCACAGAGGACCAATGAATGAAACCTTGATAGGGAAAAGGAAGCGGGCAGCTCCGGTGACTCGAGGAGGCGTACAACTAGCGAACGATCACTCGCTGTGCCAACTCTCGTTCATGGGCACTTACACAGACAAACCGACAGAGGGATGCATATATATTTATATATATATATATATATACATGTATTGTAGAATGTGAATAAATGACACTGGCACCAAGATGTACCTTCACGAGATGCGATGACACAAGAGGAATAGAGATACCGGCTTTGTAACAGCAAAAACGGCACGATCAAGGGTAGATAGACATCCAATGGCCAAATCGCGTTTTCCCTGTCTGCTTCAATGATGATCGATAGTCGAGAGGAAATGGTTCGCGACTTAGGTGTAAATCTCTATTCCTTGCGTAGAAATACTCTCAGTTATCTATGCAGTATGCGTCTGTCGCGCGGCTCAAAAAGGACGCGTTTCAGTTTATGCCGTACGCAAGACGTGTGCGCATGTGCAACAAAATAAAGACTGTTAGTTATATCGAAGACTTTTATTCTGATGCCAGCTACCTAATTTTCTCTAGACCCGACCAACAAATTGTGCCCTTAGCTGAACTTTACGAACACAATATATATATATATATATATATGTATCATTAGTTCAACAACCGTGGGTTCATTTTGGACAGAGCCATAGAAAGGGCATAGATTCGATGTAGTAGTGGTATTTAGACATTAACTCTTTATGCTCTCCGTAAGTAAGATCTGTTCTAGAAGATCTTGCTCGGATTGCAGACCTAGCTTTTGTATAACCTTCTGCCCAGCTTCGCTCGATTTCAAAATAACTCAGCTGTGACGTTCGCTAATAACGAGGATTCGTGTCTCACGACCGAATCCGTGTTTCGTCCTGTGAAGGCCGTTCAGAATTTCAGCCTTGGAAACTACTGTTCTGATATCGAGTGTTCGGACAAGGAACTGCTGTTGCGAACGGTCTTCCACCGATAAGCTCGAGAGACTGCCATCATGTTAATGACTAATTAAACTGCCTAATAATTTCGTGTTGCAAGGAAATCATGGAAGAATATCTGTGCAACCTAAATTGAAAGGTTGATGCTATGCTATTACTCTATAGCGCGTTGTAGAACAATATGACCGAAGTCCCAACCTAATTCCTTTCTGAAATTCAAGCTTCGTTCTCGGCTGAAATGTTTTCTGCCGCTTGAACTTCAAGTTCTCAGTGCTTCCTCTTAAGTATACCTAAGTAGCAAGTCTTGCTGTGTGACCTTCTTTATTTTAATGCTCTGAATGAGATTGGCTTTATATGCAGATAAGGCATGCTTATACGATAAGCATGCTTTATCTGAATATAAAGGAAGGACTTAGCTTCAGATTATAGAACCTGCTTAGATATAAATGAAAGTTATATGACAATAATAGAAATGGTTGTGAAAGATGAAAAAAAAACGTTTCCAACAGAAAAGCAACATTACCCGTTCCACGCTCATTTTCTAACGGGCACCATTCAGGTATTACATACATAGGTATCGTCCGAGACGGCTCCCCAGGCCACGATGCCTGTTTCTGCTGCCAATGTTTCTGATGACCCAGATGTCAATGTCACAGCCATGTTCACTCTGCTCTCTGTGAGCGCCACCGCGGGAAGTAATGCACTTCTGATCGACGGATCTACCAACGGCACAAACAATCGCATTCATGTTGTAGACACTCAACGAGGACCTTCAACGTTTTACGAGCCATAAACGGGGCAAAATTGCGAGGAAAATCCGTTGAAGAGATACCATGCTGATGAAAACCATGGTGATGACGAGAAAAGGGCATCTGCGACGCCTACGTAGCCAGAAAGAAAGATTGTGTGCAAACATATAGAAACAATGAGCGTGCCTCCTTTGCCGAAGCAATGATCTCTCAATCATTGCATTAGATGGCTGCTAGATGCCTAGGAGTGGTGGCTGTCTTTAAAATGTATATCATACAAGTTTTACGGAAAGCTTTTGCTTAATTATTTGAGATACTTAATAAGTGATTTCAGCAGAGTGTATTATTTTTTGGATTAATGTGCTGCTTTATTAGAGAAGATTGTTAGACGTGTGGATTTTTTCCGGTGTATCATGAACGTGTTGGTAAGATCGTTATGGTCCCTATAATCAAGGTGGCACGTCCGCCATATCGAGTCGACCACATAGACGCTTAGTAGCCCTTACTACGTTACTAGATCTCGACCGCTTTGTCGTCCAGAATTCGAGCACACCTATTGGTTATACCACTAGACTAGCGAAATCAACAGACGAGACATGAGACACAGTATATTTATATTATATATCATAATGTGTCCATAAAAATGTACGTTAGATTAACGGCGACGATCGATTCCTATATAACTACATATACAGCAGCGGGTAATCGTTACAAAACTCGAGCAACAATTACATAGATAAGCAGCCTCATTAGTTAGCCTTTTTTTTGGTCGCAGGGCGGGGGCCCGACTCCAAAGAACAGCTAACAGTAGCAAGTGCCGTAACGACAACGAGAGCAGGAACAGCAACAACAACAACAACAGTAATAATAGCAACAACAACAACAACACCGCCGCGACGTGTATAGAACACCGAGGTGTGCAAGGGAACCGGGCTCGATTTAGTGAAGGGGTGGGAACCAACTGAGTAACTCGTCTGTGACTTCAGTCTCAAATAGTCAATGTACACAGAGAGCTGCAACGGGGTGTTGCAGCAGTGGAACGACGTGGATCTCTAGCTGTCTGCCACCATGGCCTCCTGCTTTGCGACGAGCCACACCGAAGCCGAGCATCGTTAGCGAGGTCAAACAAATGCCGCGCCCTCTCCCTACCAAGCGCTTTGCCGCGAATACATTAGCACCATTCACTGACTCTTCTCTATCTTGGAGCCGACCGTTGCTCCCACAGTCACAACCAGCCTCACTAACGAAACAGAAACGACACAGCAGCTAATAGCATATTTCTAACAACAGCAACTGTACGCAACCACCACGACGACAACAACGACGACAACAGCAGCAAAAACGACGACAACAGCAGCAACAACAACAACAACATCAACAACCTCTGCGGCGACGCTGGCTACAACGACCCGGACAGCTAAAACAACAGGTCATTGGGGAACAGACATTCTCGTATACATGTGCTCGCACACAGAGGGGACTGGGTGACTTCAGGATACCGAGTGAGGCAAATGTTTGCTTTCGTTTTGCTTCGGATATCCACACACTCCGACGAGCGAACCCACATAGGCGACACACGGTCACTTACTTGCAAGTGCAAGAGGGTCTGTGTAAGCCGTCTGTTTGTATGTGTGCACGAGTGCGATCGGGCGATTGGTCGTGCGGTGTGCGTCCTCTACATGGATCTGCCTGGAAGAGGTTGGCTCTCGGCCTGTGCAACTGTGTATCCGCTGGCCACGCCACCGACGCCGCTGCCGCCTCCCACAGCGCACTACTGGCTCTCGCGATTGCCATCGCGCCGTTGCATGAACGGAGCGAGCGCAAGCCGCGAAACTCGTAAGTCGACCTTGCCGAGGAAGGCCGGCTCGCTCCGACATCGGTCTGGCAGGCTAGGATTAGTCATCTAAAACTCGAGACGGGCCGGGTGGGTGGTTGTGAGTCCGGCCGCGCGGTCTGGCAGCAGACAAGCAACAAGGCTTTGCCACATCCAGGCAAGCGGCACAGTTGCCCCGGCGGCAAGTCCGGTAGCGGTATACCATCTGCCAGTTCCAGCAGCGCGAAGTGAGTGTGACTATTACCAGAACGACTCGAGTAGCAGCTCGACTCGCAAAGGGCCACTTCGCCCTTCGCGCTCCTCAGAGATGTACACGACCGCAGAAGCACACTCACACACATTGCTTTGCATCTCTCTTCGTATTAGCTCCTGTTTTGCCCGATGAGCTGGCTGCCCGTCGCTCCCTCCGAAGCGGCCTGCATAATACTACTGGAGTTAAGTTATGGCAGGCGAACGGGAGTGGCCAGCGAGAGGAAGTCCGGATGGCACGGCACTCCGTACGGACGATGTGGCGGATCGGGCCATCCAACAGCAAGTCCCCGCCGTCTGCTGGGGACCCCTCGTGGTGCCGATGCGGTCGGCGCGAAATTAATGAGCGACCCAGACCCCCCCTTTTTTACGACCCGTGTGGCCAGGCTCCCATGGCTTAGTCCTTGCCGAGGCAGCAGCCGCCGCCGCCGCCTCTGCTTCTGCAACTGCTAGTGCTGCTGTGTGACGGCAGCGTGGGAAACAGCAGCAACACAATGCAAAAGAGAGCTAAACGCGAACTAAACAAGGGACATACAAGGATAGGGAAGAATTTCGGGTACACATGTGCCCTACGTGCTAAACGTCACTGAAAGATGAGCCGGCACAGCCCATTTGTCCGACGAATGTTCTGGCCTCAAAATGCGACGCAGGCCGCAACGGTGCCTGTCAAGCCTTTCTGAGCGAACGCGAAAGGCGCTGTGCGTTCGCCTCAGAATGCGGCAGAGGCCTATTCGTATGGCGGGGAGCCAGCAAGGACCTGGTAGTGAGCAGTAGCCCAGCGTTTGGTGCGGAGTGAACGACAAAATGAAGAAGAGGCACTACGCGCGCCTTGAGTGTATCTCGCTAAGGAAATAGAATTTATGTTTGCAAGGAGGAAAAAGGAAAAATGCGGGTTTCCATGCGACGCTGCTGCTATATGCTAGAGGACAGCCTAGACCAGTAGATGTGGTGGAGATGGTGAAGGCAATTGTTCTACTGGCGGCTGGAGCGCCGGCGATAGCAGGAAGCTGCTATTGGAGAGCGTGAACAGGTAGTAACGCCTGCCTAGGTGGTGTCCTAGTAGGTGGCGGCCGTCCCGCTTGATGGAGGTGCAGGAGAGATTTATGGGGTGAGTCCGCAGGCGGCACAGCCAGGATAGAGGCGTGGAGCTGCCTCGAAGGGCACGGGGGCGTAGCGTCGCGTTCGGCAAGGGGGCGGCTTCTACAGAATGTGTCACCCTATTCGGCGCAGCCAACCAGCCACGGTGGTTCATCCCCGTCAAGGCTCCACAAGGCCCCTCCTTCGCCTCCCGGGGGTCTGCTCAAAGCCCTAACGGTACTTCGGAGCGAAACTCGATGGACTAGCTGGCTGAATGGTAAGAATACTGTACGATCGCCTCCACCGCCGAGTGGCAGGAGTCGCGGAAGTCTCCGAGACCATCTATTCTCTGCCCCCACTGAGTACTATATCATAGCTGCCAACAGCAGCGCGTTTCCCTGGAACAGATCATCCGAGAGGATAGAGCGCTTTCTCTCCATCTCCCTGACTTTCTCCGTTCTGGAGAACCGCAGAATCGCGGGCTCTCTCTTCGGGGTTGCTATTTCCTCTCGAAAGCTGGAGCAGGAAAATCAGTATACGCGAGAGAGAGAGAAGTCTGAAAATCTGCAATAACCTAAACCTTCTCGACGGGGTTACTCCGCTATGGCAAGTAGCGAACGATCGGGTGTTGGCGTTGTTGTATCGATGATACGTAATAATTTATTTTCACGTCACTTTCACAGGCGCAGTAGAATTCATAGAGTATCTTGAGATGTACATCGGGTAGCAGACTACACCGCATGATCATATTCTATTGGCAAATACTCCAGGAGTAGCTTTAATCGATACCTCGTTCGACCCGTTAAAGGGTTGGGGGGGGGTGACGCTTGTTTAAGTGAAACCTGCAGGTGAAAAGTCTGTATGGTACCGTCTAGACTTCAGTATGGCCAGTATGTAATAATATGCAAATATCCACCTATCCGCTACCAAGTACACAAACAACTGAGTATATATATATATACGTATGTAAAGGTATTTGCGTGCTCCCGCCGCGGGCCTCGTCTCTTCCACGCTGAATCAGCGAAACCCTTTTTTTTATGTATTTTCCAAGTGCTCAGTCAACATGTTTAGACTATGCCACGTACGAAGTGCTCTTATTGTGCGGCATTCGCCGAATCTATCTCAGTCCTAGGTTTTCGGACCGACTGTCAGCCAACATTTAACATCCACGGTACTGCTTTTAGCATTGCCTCTCGTCCCGTCCCGAGTAAGTGTACACTAGCTTCATTTCAGCCCAGCGGGCCCAGCCGCACTCGTTTTTACTGCGTTTATTTGTTGCTGAGAACGAAGGTCGTGGCTAGCTATACATTCGGCCGGCGCATGTACGTGCAATACGTAGAGACAACCGCTTGATGATCAGTACTTGAATAATCTCCGTGCTCGACGACTGTCGAAATGTTTGGCTTCATCTGATCATTTCGAATCGAATGGCTGTCGTGATATCATGTCTCGAAATGCCCAACACTATCTCTTGTGTAGAGAGACAGATCGAAGCATCCCGATCCTTGCCATGTAACGATAGTCTACTTATTTGGTGTGCATAAGAGTCGGCTCGGAGTAGGCCCGATACGCCGAGCGATCGATATGTTGGCAGCTCCATAAAAATGAGAGTGGACGGACCCTAGATCTACACCAAACGATGTACAGGCGTTTCAATCGATAGTCACTTAAACGAAGAATGTCGCTGCCAGCCTGTTCAAATTTGAACAAAAACGGTTAGAGCAATTGTGGCGACTGCTCGAAGTTCGAACAGCAACTGGCTGTCTAGTTTCGGAATCAAGTACTCAAACAAACATGACTGGTTGAACATGGCCCGTTTTTGCAGGCCTCTTTAGCGCGCTGAGTTCTGGCGAACGACAAGCGCTCAGTCGTTCCTCATTTTTGTCAATGGACCAATAGCATACAAATGCTTGATGGCGCACAATGTGTACGGATTCAAGGTGAACCGAAGCGGTCGGCAGATTGCTCAGCTAACCTCACTATACTTCAATGGTAAATACGATATAAGAGATATAGTCTTACAATATAAGAAGATATTGTAAAGGCCCGGTTCGCCAAGAATCGATTCCTCAGAGAAAATATCACAGAATTGAATGGGACTATGTCGCGGTGTACGCTGACAGCCAGCTCTCATCAATAATAGCATGCCGCCCAGAGCCTACTGCGTGATACATATGAACAGAAATACGCGAAACGCGAGAATAAAATTCCAGTAGTAAAATAAATTCGAGGATTTGCCGTAGTCGCCCCCTTAACTTACAGTCGATTTCATAGACGACAACGTCGACGCAATGGAAATCATTTCCGTTTTCGACCCACTGTGAGAAATACACAAGAAGAACACAAGATGGCTTGGAAAGTGCCCCAGACCGTAACGTGGATCTTGAAGGACTAATCGTGTTTTGAACATTTCTTATCAGAAGATACAACGTTGACGTGGTTCACCATGGTTCGTTCACTACGAGTCACGCTCACGACCGAGACAGCGAGAGTCCTCACGCGTAGTGAAAGTGGGAGTCGTTTGTATTTAATTCTGCTACAACTGCTCATGTGGTTGGTGTCTCGCAATTATTAAAGACGATACGTGACCATGGGGATACAGTTTTCCTGAGTACACATTTGTTCAGTTATATTGTACATCTGCTAATGACTAACGATTAACACACTAATTAAGAGCGTGATAAGCGTGTGTTTCGGAGCCAACATATTTTAAATGTACGCATTTATTAATAGCAACACATGGTACCGCGCGACATCGCCTTATCTGGCACATTGGTTGCGCCGGCCGAGACGTGATATAATGAGAGTACTTGATTAGTGTATAATTGTTGAAACGGATGACTAGCGAGTGAAATACGAAGAACCGCCATTCATTGCAAACAACTGCACGCGAGTGTACCTCTCGCAATAAAATTAATCACAATCCCTTGAGAACAGATCAGAATTATACAAACAACATCGTGTCCGGCCAAAGAGTGCGTCGCCATTTCGAGCAGGTCAACAGCGACAACGGCATCAAAACACAAGGAAAAATCCAGAGAACAAACGAAGTATGGCACAAGCAAGGTGGTCGGTTACAAAGAACCATCTCAATATTGAACACTGTCTTCTCGGCACTTTCCATTGCCGAAATAAGAAAATAAATGATTTTTGCAGATAATAATCAGCAATCGACATCACCGATAAACCGAAACCACACTTGGTGTGAGTGTCAATATGGTGCTTAACTGCGAGCAAACCTGCTGGCCAAGCACGAGCTCAGGGTACAATATTAAGCCTTGCGTCATCCCATCTATTCCACTCACCGGTTGATGCGGTGGCCGCAACGACCGTCTGGAGCAGGATCATCCATAGAGCCACTAGCTCGATCACAATAAATCGAGCAGCACACCGAGTGCGCATCCTTGCTTTTATCTGCATGTGCGCGCGATTTGCGCACAGAAACAAGTCGATACAGGTCCACGATAAACGGTTACGGGTTTTCCTTGGCCCTGCTGTACTTTACGCACTTCGTGTTGTTCTTGTTGCTGCTGCTACCGCAATGATAAAGCACGCCGACAATCAGGTGCCTGTGATTTCGTCTAGCCATCACGACCCTATTTCGTAGTGCTCACGAGAAACACTGGAGCAGTCTTCACTCTTGGTACTAACTACGGTACAGCCGTATCTGTATCCAGTGAGGCCATAACGTTTGCTCGTTCAATCCAGCAAAGGCGGCACAATCCGGACGATTCTGAGATCCACAGACGCAGTTCTGAAAACACTACGCGATGAGCTCGAATCAAGGAGAGTTCTCCTGGATCCCACATTCAGTCCACGACAGGTAATGTCATAGTCCTTTAGCAAAAGGGCTACCTCTCAATCGTCCCATAGATCTGAGGATCAGACGCAATGGTACGCCGAGCGAGACACCGATATCGAGGACTCACTTGCCGACTAGATTCCGACTGTAGGGCAGGGGGGCTTGCCTGGCGCAAAGGCAAAGCAAAGTTTGTTATGAAGGATGGAACAGCGTGGAGGCTGCATGGAGGCCCCGGTGGAGGCTCACCGACTCGGGTGAGTTTACCCTCTCCCTGGAGAGGGCGACGCGGAGGAGAGACACAGCATGTGGAGGGCCCTAAGGGGCCTTATCCACACGCCGGGCCCAATGCCACCACCGTATCACGATTTCGCGAGAACATGGGAGGGGGTATAATTCCGCCTTGCTGCCGGGAGACGTATGTACATACATCCGGTTCGTTCGGCTATCCTCATCGATGCTTCAATGATGCGTGCAGCATCTCCGGTCTCTCACACCCTTCAGGCAAACGCGAAAAGCACTCCTTGATAATGCGCTGCACGCCGTCGTGGCACGTAGTCTTCGCAAAGGCATCCGTGTGAGAGCTTGTGGACAGCGGTGGTCTCGGGGGTTCATCACGCAGGAGTGAAACAGATGTACACACTTATGCCCACTCACTCCCCGAACGCCAAATACAACAAATGTGGGAAAAATTTCCCCTTACAGATACTCCTTGACTGGCCCGGATAGTAATAGCGATGCCGGTCTTTAGGAATACGGACACAAACGATGCTTTTTTGGGTTGGGTCCGACGAGTGAAGCGTATGCGACGGCGGTGCTATTTAGCTCTGGCAAGGTTCAAGCCTGCCAGATTGAGCATGGCTTCGATCCCCACCGTTGCACATTTACATTGAAGGGGTCCGTCTTATGAAGCAATGCCGAAAGCAGTTCTGTGGATGTTATATAACGTTTAAAGCTGTGAATCAGCCTGGAAAATCTACTATTAAGGTTAAGCACGTTCATTCCGCTTATTTGCTGCATTGATTTTAATGACTCACAGTGACAACACTCGAATCACGGACTCTCCCGATTAGCCAGCGCTTAGCCACGGCTTCTGCTTAGTTTCCGCACCTTGCGGCACTCTTCTTTGAGTTAGTCCGCCGTGGCTTCCCATCTTTATGTACATTTACAAATGTTGACTAATGACAGTGAATTTGAAATCGATTGAAAGCCCGTTGACAAAATATCTTAACAAGTTGAATGCTGTGTCAACAGCGACGTGCTGGCCTAAATGCAAAAGTATTGCATTGTGATGTGGACGAGACGGCGAGTTGGTGAATACAGTTTTGACTGTTACTGCTCCTCTGATCACTACGCCAATTCCCCTAGATATCTCAGGGCGACGCGTCCATTCTTGGACTAACCAGCCTCATCCGCCTCCGCTGAACACGGCCAATTTGACTGCCGAGTGTCCACTACGGGCCTGTGCCGCTTGCCTGACCTCTTGCTAGCTGCTAAAAACTCACTGACAGGGATATAAACAGCGACTCGTCAAATTCATGCATGTAAATTCCTTATTTGTCTTTCACCCATCGTGACCGTCCTCTCTTCGGGTTCGCTTCTATTTCCTTTAACATCCGGAAGGAAATAGATGACTGGGATTTTGAGCCGATAGGGAACTGCTACCGATAGAAAACTGAGATTTTGAGCGTTATAAACAACGTGTTTAGTAACACTTGCACAATGTCACACAGGAGACGCTCGGACACTACTACTATTAGCAACATATCGACTCCTGCTCAACTGATGAACTTCTCCCCCTAGTGGATATAAAGCATGTATTTGTGAACAAATCCATGATTTAACTGCATTCGCGGAATATATTGTACATCGTTACGAAATACTATATATATATATATATGTAATATCATGGACGAAAAATTTATATATATATATGTATATATTGTATATATATTTGCAACAAACCGCAGATTCAGAACCCAGCCGAGTAAGCCTTCGAATTTAGCATCGATTAATATCGGACAAATCGACAGATCCGACAGCATGTTTAGTTTTTCGTTCAGAAGCGATTATACCTCTGGTCTATTTGTGCCCATTCGGAATGGACACTGGAGATCATTGCGCAAATGAAATCGGCCACTTCGTAGCTATCGCATGCAACAACTTGCTCAGCCCCCTAATGAACCGATAGCTGCGCCTCGATCAAGATTCAGCCTCACAAATATGACAAGATGGATTGTTTTGTGATGTCGAATGGACGCTCAAATGTCCCCCCAAAAATAGCTGAATGAAGTGAGACTCCGCTGTTTACGAAGAAATTATTATTTAGATAACGATCTGGTTTACTTCTGTCCCCGGGACAAAGTTTTGCTACTGGAATTAATTAGACTACAAACACTGACTTATCGCTATGACGTATGACATGTCACAACAGCACTGTATGAGCTAATATGTCAAGGATGTTCGGCGCAGATGGACATCGAAAAGCTATTAGACGCCTGACGGAAATCAACTTCAGATACAACGCTACCACCAGCTTGTATGACTGTTCAGTTCAACTGAGATATACTTGTGACTCGGCCGGAATGTAGGCTTGTTAGGAGACCGATACAGCGTGAGAACGAAGGTGAAGTAATACAAAAAAAGCTCCGTGACCGACGATTCTGGTAGGGAGTGTCTGGTTGTTGAAGGGACCTACGAAGATCTATAAGTCCGTGTTCGGAAACTGCGTGTTCCTAATTTCATTTTGGACACGCCGTGTTGCGCTCAAACAATCTATGACTATAAAATGTGGGAATATTCAAATTGATACTGTTCGAAAACATAGCGTTGACGAAACAATGTCGATAGTTAAGTTGATATTTCAATTGGCCTCCGTTGAAGGTTAACAAATATCGCAGATGGCAGATAGACAATGGTGGCCCACCGGATTACAACCACATCCTATATAATAGTAAGAAGAACATTGTATATATTATTGAATAAGCTAAATTTTAGAACAAAACTAACCAGAAATATAATATATAAACAAAAATAAAGGCAAAATATGGTAGATGTCCTTAGACGAGTCACTAATTACTGACAACATCATTGTTTCGAGTATGTTGCTCTAATTCTACTAATTAATTCATTGTTTGCAACGACCTTCGCGGCCACACAACAGCTGTTGCTCTGAACGGCTCTAATGATATCGACAACGATTTATCTTTAGGAAAAACGTCTCACGTTCACTTAATGCTTACACATACGCTGTGGTCAGCCGTGCTAACCGAACGGTGAATCACCGGATTGTTCAGTGGCGGGCCAACGGCCCCTTCCGACACCGATACGAACGGTAATCAGTCTTCCGCTGTCGTCGCCAGGGTGTCGTCTCCCAAAAAAGCTGGACAACTGATAGCTTTTGCGTGTGCTAAACGTTTACGTACAGCTATTCGTCAATATTTTATCAATGTAATACCATCAACTTTCACGTATCTCAGCGTTGCGTTGTCAGCAAATGCTGCTACCCTTCGTTGTCTATTCATAGCAACCGCTAAGATCATCACACAATGCACAAAATGCGCCACTCCTTGAATGCCAATTGATATATCACGTTTCGAATGAATGTCACATAGCGGAGGAATGCATTTGAACTGAATTCTTCATTTGCATAATGGTCCTAGAAATTGCATTGAATGTATTATAGAACGTAGAGTGATCTAACAACGAGGGCCACTCTACAGGATGTTATCGGGCAACCTTTCGGGCGATCGAAGAACTTTACGAAGTCCGCCAGCGAAACGCCGCGAATAGTGTTCAAATAGTGACGCCACCCCATGCGAGGGTTTGTTATGTTTGGCTGCCTTCGATCGCCCTATACATGGTGTCTCTATAGGGCGTATAGATCAAATCGTTGGAAGGTTGAAAGGGTTAAGCAAAATAACCCCCACATTAGGGTGACTTTTTTTTTGACGCGTTTAACAAGCAAACGCCACTCTAGGTCGTTGCGTGCCTTCTGCAACACCCTGTATGTTGCTTGCACCGAAAAAGTCGAGGTTCTGCTCTGCTGGAAAACTCAATTCCGTTCATATACTCATTTACGGTGTTGGTTTTGTTCCATTGTGATTTTATGAATGACAAATGGATCGACGGATAGGAAACCCTTTATCACGAAAGCTATGAACGCCTGATGCGTCGATAACGGCTGTTGCACAGAGTTACGGCTATGATTTGGCACGTAGGCTCCTCCGGACCAACCGCCCCCCGGCAGTCGTCAAGGAAAATCGCCGATCAGCGATATCATTGCCTATCTCCCATATAAGGTCATTGTTCTTCAGCACCTCCCGCAAGTTTCGTCCTTGTAGTGAGGCTCATGGGCTTATGAGTGAGATACCGAATCTAAGCCGTGGATATGTCCTGACAAGCCATCTGACGCAATTTTCCAATCGACGACCTTCTCTAGGATGGGTTATGAAAACCGCATCATATACAATAGAATTGAAGTTGAATTCATCGGGTTTTTTCTGAATTTCTCACGGTCCTTGTGTAACGGAATGCGTATCACACGTTTTGGCAAAGGTTAAAAAAATGTTCAAAATGTGGCCATTTGTAAATTTAAAACTACTTATTCTCCTTATATCTCAACGAAGACCCTATGGAAATATGCTATGTTACACGAAAGTTGTGTACTTTGGAAAGGCTGAGCATTGACACCAAAATGGATGATTCATATAAACCGAGTTATTTCAATGGAAGTGGTTTACAAACAAGCTTCTATTGTCCAAAATGAGTTAGAAAGGTTAAAACGTTCACGCGAAATCCTAAGACTAGAAATCCATTTTGGGAACCTTACGCGTCAAATGCATTAAGATTTTCCTGTCAGTTAGTATGTATACTGTTACGAATGTCTACGCTTTACATTCATGGTCGATCCCGTCAACTTCCACAGGTCAACGCTTTATGCTCGTCGAGAGATAAGTCTATGTATGATATAAATAGTGGTCATATCTAATACGTGATATAGCTACTAGTAATATAAATGTTATTAGTCCTATACAACATCGATTTGTGAGTATGAAGCGGTTTATGTGAGTGTATGGCTTTGTGAGTGTATTCGCCTCATCAGCGGATAGTTGAGTGTGCTCTGCCCCCCACAGCACCGTAAAATCCCGTCGATCGTCTAGTGGTGAGCACATTCGACTGCTAGATAGGAGAGACACGCTCTGGAGAACCTTTTGATTTCTTTACCATTTATCTATAGTTTTTCTGGCTACATTTTTGCATTCTTCGGGCATCTCTAAGAAGGTGGGTTCTAACAAAATGGACACGCAATGAAAGTTGTTCAGGTCGGCGAGGGCTGGCCATCGTTACCACAACGACATGTTTGCTGTTCAGGAAAACTGATTCCCAGTTAGGAACGTATATGTCTGCGCGCGTTAATAGTAGATATAATAACTAAAAACGCCATATGAATCCCCGTGATTGAATTTCTCGACTTTTAAAAACGTCCCACTTTTATCTACAAAAAGGGGTCTGTTTGTGTACCGGTATGGCGCAGCGATGATGACGAAGTCTTGAAACACTTGTGTTTCCGGTTCGAGTCTCACAGGGCCCAATCGATGAATATCGTTTTCACCTGTCACGATTTGTCAGTAAAGTAACTAAAAAAATACGGCTTTTTATTAGTTGACTGAGCTTCGTCTTGTCGTTGTCGCGTGAAGAGGCGTTGTAAAAGAGACCTGGCAGGAGCGCACGTGTAAAGCTTGCCGCAAATTTGTACATATGTTGTTATTATAATTATTAGTATTATAGGATCATCTTTATCAACCGCATAATAATCTTCCTGAACGAAGCTGCACCGGAATCAACAAGTTAAGAGCTACAAGCGTGGCAAGCTTGTATTTTGCTTGATCAAAGAAGTCAGTCCTCAATATTATTTTCTGAGAATGGTGGCGACCGTTCGAATTTTTGTATTTTCTAAGTGTGTCATATTGGTTCATTGCCTTTCGCTCGACATTCGACATGGACCACTGCGCGAATGTAGGGTGATATGATTCATGTTGTTCTCATATCGATTTTAATAATAAACTTTTATATCATTCGACTTCCGTATTGCTGTGTAATAGCAGCGCCAGTGCGGTTTGTCTGACACTCTGCTCTTGAGACGGGAAGCATCTGCAATGTACTGATGATTTTGTAAAAGTCTGCTCTTGTGAACAGTTTATCGCCGATCCTTTTTCGAGTTAAAGCATCCGCGCACCTTGGATATAGAATGCGCGAGAATATTATGGCCACTTGTAAGCCTGAATCGTCTGCTGCGATTGATATTACATTGAACGTTTATATATATATATATATATATATGAGACCTTCAATTCCGGAGCGGGCATCCCTGGTAGGGTTGGTGTGAACAAAGCACAAACATTTACACAGTGTAACCAATGATGTACGATGCTACGACGTATCAGCCCATTCATCAGCCCATTTCTTCTTTTTTATTATATTATAAATACATGACAGTTAACATGAACGATTTCGACAATAATCACATGAGCTGTTACACATTTTTTTAGGATGTTGAGCACTCCCTGTGAATCTATGCGCAAATGACATGCGCAAATGACATCACGTTTGATATATGATACAATACCTTACAATGTCGATGGCCATCTCTCTCGCCATTTCGCTGCTAAAATATATGACTCAATTAATTATATTAGTAGAAGTGATCTTTACGATAGGGAACGAAGTTGTTCTGGGCAGTTATATCGATAACGAGATAGCACCATAATCTATAATATCGCTCCATTTCAGTCACCTGTGTCAGGTACGGTCAGGGTACCAGTTTGCTTCAGTTCCGCTAAATGTCCATCACCTGCTATAAGGCTGCGAGTCAAGCTTTTATTCGACGGATTATGTCCATAACCTCATTAATTACGCTAATGTATCGCACAATTCAGCTCCATTTGAACAGACATGCTTAGGCTTGGCAACTCGGTCTACATCACGCGATTTCTGTTTCAGGCTTCCAATTTCAAGGGTGTTTACTTATCTTTTACAAAACTTACTCGAAGCTATTTTGCGTTCACCTAATCCAACATGACTTCTTCGGATCTGTGAGAAAGAGGATTCAATTAAGTGAGGCGAAGTGGCGACGTGCAACGTCAAGTTGACGAGACGTGTTGTGAGGTGCCGCGTCCCTAAACTTCGAGATAATTCGAAGCTAAAAAATATAAACAGAGAGAAATAAATGATCATTCGATCTCTCGCGGTGACAGACAGCCAAGACTGTTGCATTGTGCTTTCAATATAGACCGTAAATTCCACAGAATGCTCACGGCACCAGCTTGCGAGGAACGTTGCTATAGGAGCTGGTTGATTGCTGGTGGACCAGCTTCCTTGGTATCGCTCCGGGTCACCCAATTGTCATTCTGTAGCATTTACGGCCCATATTGAAAACACAATTCATAAGCAGATCATACTGCCACTACGAATGTAGTGACTGACAACCTTCAGTCACCGTGACATCGAGTGGTCATTTAGTTCTCTCTATCTCTATGTTTTAACCTCGAAGCATCTTGAAGTTTAGGGACGATGCACTTCACAACACGTTACATCAATTTGAAGTTGTACTTCATTTCTTTTTGTTAACTGAACGCCACCAGCATTCGGTGAACAATGTGACGTTGTAGATTAAGCCGTCGTTTTCCCGCAGTGGGGGAGTGATCGTATTTGCCGGAATCAGCCAGCATGGATAAAAATCGCTTATACAAATATTATCACGATTATTAACAAAGGGTATCAACAAAGTGCCCGCTTCGGTGCCACCCTCTCTCGCTTCGTATGTGTTCTAAATATCGAGCCGTTGTGGCCTTCATATCGGCCCCGGGCGAACCCACTCCACTGACCACTTCTTTTTTTTACTGTCCTACTCCTACGAAGCCTAGGATAGAGTTTCACCCGCGAGTCTCATCGCTCTCTGATTTCTGAGGATTGCTTGAATATTTCTTAGAAAAGTTAGTTTTTCTTTTTTCGTAAAGTATAATGTAAACGGGGTACAACGCCGCTTTAAAACGACTATATCGACCGTTATTGAACATTTCTGCAACATGCCAATTCACAGTGTCAATTCCAAAAACGATTGTGGTTTCGACAGTCGATGTTGAGCTCCTTTTCGAACCGCTTCAAAATCCCAACATCTGTTGTACCGAAGGTCTGTGCATATGTTTGTTAAGCTTCAAGTGAGAAACGCCTACCTATTACTGAACGAGTTGCTGTCTAGATCCTATTGGCCTGTGTGCCGGATCATGTACCTGCTCGGACGGGACCTCTCCTCCGGCAATAGAGTCCGTAATAAGCTAGGATCGGGGCTACCACCGCGAAGACCGATCCGGCTGCTGCTCCGCCTGGATATTGATCGGATTATTTACGGCAGGAAAGTAACATTTTGGCTTTATGTAGTCATCAGTTTGTATGTATACATACCGTAATCCATAGATTAAGCTACGTAAATACCGAACAGTCTGTAATCTAGCAGTCTGTACATCGTGCAATGCTGGGGCTCTTTGTATTTTAAGTCTCCGTCGTATGAAGTAATGCCGAAAGTAGTACCGTGGCCATTAAATGTCAGCCCGGAAATTCGATTATAGTCTATAGTATTTGAAACGTATTTACCTACCCCACTTATAGAACTATTCGACTCGGTGGAGATGAATCTCAAACCTAAAATATAGCATGTTCGAGCACTCGGGACTCTGGATTGTTTCATACAGATGTCTACAATAGATACAAATATACATAATACAGTATAGCAGAAAATGCAATTACACATATATATATATATTAACTAGCGCGGTGGCTTGGACGGCTAAGTTTCTGGCTGACAAGTCCAGGGGTCACGGGTGGGAGTTCCGCATACACACATGTACATACACGCTTTATGTAAATTTAAGGAATCATATTTATGCATAATATATACTAGTCATATTCATGCGAGGGCCGTCAGCAGCATTCATAGAGTAGAAAGTCGCCATCGGGACAAGACTGACCTCCGAAGGATCAACCCTGCTCACCCGAGACCCCAAACTAGGATTGGTGTTTTCAGGGTCAGCCTCGCAGTAAGGCCAGCAACACTCTCATTACAATTATATTCTAATACGAACAATATATACATGTATTCTATGGAACGTTACGCCATACCAGGGTACATTACCCTGTAGGTCACCATATTCGTGGCTCATCAAAGGTTCGCGAATGATAGAATACAATTACATACGAGTGAGTGGTACAAAATGCTGCTTCGGAAAAAGTCGTGTAAGCGTAGGTTGCGAGTATGTTTTAGATGTTCATTGACATTTATTCGCTAGCTTCGCCGACAAAGGGTTCTCCATAGCAGTCGGCACCGGCACCCTGGTTCATACAACGGGTTCAGGGAATGCGACTGGATCAGGACACCGGCCGCAAGAAGGAAACACCACTGCACTATTCCATAGAATGGGTAGAGAGCGAAGGCGAAATCGTCGCGAAACGAGGGAGCCTTCGTCCCCCACAAGGGCCATTGTTAGTTCTATGATGAAAGGGACAAACCGCGACCTCGAATAGTTCACAGGAGCCAGGCAGACGACAGAGGAGCAGAAATAGGATGGGGTGCCGTTGTGGCTGCCACCGTTAGATCTTTTCATACTTGTGCTGGCGACGACGGTGTACGGCCGCCGTCTCTCTGTTTACAGTCTCTCGCTCTTCCTCTTTGTCACTTTTTCCATCCACGACGAGTGCCAACGTGATATCATCGTGGTTTTGCTGGAAAATTGAAGGTGCCGTGAGCGCGGTGCGATGCCTCGTGTCGCGGAAACTGTTAAACGTTTAGGGAATTATGAACGTTTGGAAATAGCGAGAGAGAGAAATGGAGGTCCTTTATTCCGCGACCTGCTTTGGCGACTAGCGAAATATATTAGCGTTATCGCTAGCGGGACAGGTACGTAACTAAATTATGTGTGTGTGTGTGCGTGTTTGTGGGGACGGGTGATGCGAGAATCGATTGTAGCCAGTTGTTCTGTCTCGATTCCGCATATTGACACTATTTCGCCACCGTTGAACTTACCTGGATAATCGAACTCGAAAACGGGATAGACTGGCCGAAGCTGGCAAAATAATTGTATTTGTAATGGCATTTTTAATAAGCAGTGCACCTAAACACAAAATGCAATCCAAACATCATCTCATTAAGTTACGTTTCCCGAGGAAATGGCGCTGGACAACGACTGATAGCTCAGCTAGGCGTGGACGACTATAGAGTCCCTATGGAGTGTGATCAGAAAAGTGTTCAGGGAAGCTCTCCATAGGGGGATGGCATGTATTATTACATCCACCTGGCTGAATTTATCGATACCTAATCGGTGTTCTCTGCTGATGTTGGTTGAAGAATGTTTGCCAAAATATTTTGTCGAATTGATCGAATGAAAGCGACGACACACTAGACATCATCAACATCCATCTGAAGTTAAGACATGGGAGGTTTTCTGTTATTAACACATCCGCTTTTATTTTCTCTAGCATTTTTACTCGAAGTCAAACATAGGTATCATAATCATGATCAAATGATGATGATGATGATGATGATGATTATTATTATTATTATTATTAGACACATCAATTCTCCCCTTGATCAATTGTGGGGTGTACGATTTTATGAACTGACTGAATTGGCTTGAAGTAATAGGTGACACTTGTGCGGTTTGCCGCTTTCACGACTGATCTGAGAATCGGAAACGTCCTTTCCAGAGAAGGTCTCCAACGAGCTCCATTTCATTGGAGCTTTCTATTCATTCACATAAACTCGATTGGCAGGTTGAGATTTACGCCACTTCGTATCCTCGTTGTTTTTGGGTTTTCTGCGGTTTGCTTGGGTTTTTGTTTATTACTGTAGTGTAATTCTGTTTCAAAATGCCGAAGTGCTGTAGCAAGCGTCAGACCGATACAAGTTCTGCTGGCGTCCGAACATCTTCGTCGGGACTCGAGCGATAGGTTTACAACGTCAACGTCGCTGCGACATCTCAGATTTATTCATGCAATCTTAGATTAGGTACACATGGTGAGTAGCAAAGGTTTCCTCAGGTTTGTTCAACTGTGGACGGAATAGCGGAACGTCTGTCGTTCCCATTGTAATGCAAACCTGTTGGACAGCCGAAGACGTGATGTAGTGCCGATTATGTTCATTTATCAATGACCAGTGTGTATGGGTCTGCCGTGCCCGGTGGCGCATGGTGGTACATCCGTGTGCGTCTTGCAATCGGAGGAGACACGTAGACACGCACGCAGGTGTACCGGTTCGATCCCCACCGTTGCACATTTACATTTAAAGGGGTCCGCCTTATGAAGCTATACTGAAAGCAGTATCGTGGACGTTAAAGGTTGGCTATCGTGGACGTTAAAGCCCGGAAAATGTACTCGTTAGTGCGTATGGGTCTCTAAATCGAGCAGACGTATTTCGTAGTTTCACAGCGGATCGCTTTTAAATGGGAATATGCAACATTGGGGATCAAACCCATGCACCTTCACGTCTCCTCCGGCTGAAAGGCGCACAGCAATGCATCACGCCACCGAGCTCGATAAACATCATCTACGTCAATCTGTACATAAACTTCCTCGAGGTCCATTTGCGTAAAGTGCGTTCCTCCGTTTAACTCAGTGGCAAAGATATCAGCAGGTACGGGTGATAAGTAGTGATTGTGTTTGGGAACCTCAGTATGTAATCTGCACACAACTCAGTGCCACTCGGCCTTTTCATTAGGATAACCATAATTGTGACGAACTGAAAATGGTTTTGGTCCGCTCTATAACGCCGTTGAAAACCAATTTTGTCGTTCGGCGTCAACTCTGGGGGCAATTTCGTATGAGACAAGGTTTGCTCTCGGGAATACTGGCAGGGTCGAAAGCTGTTTGAGTTCTAAGTGTGCGTTGATCTTCGTGCAAAGCCCAAAGTCAGCCTACTTAATTAACTACAATATTCCGTCAAGTGATGTATCGGTATCGATTTTGACGATGTCTCGTAGGATTCTCCCCTACTACCGGTTCATTAGAAAGGTGCGATTGAACGAACTTACCCTACTTGTATTTTTCGGTGCTAATTCAGTCTCAATCCATGTGCCGGTTATGTTTGTTTCAGCCACGCGACATTGCTCCACAGAACGTTCACTTCAGCTCTATTCGAAAGTGCAATGTAACGAGCGCAGGTAGGCTAATCTATTCATGTTCGTGACTACGCCTACTCAAGCATTACTGGATGTTTCGTAGCCCCCTAGAGATTTTTTGCTGACCATTGAAACGTCTAACTCTGCGTCAACCTTAAACTTAAGTGGTTGTTTGTGTGACACAGGCAGAGGTCGTCTGGAGGTCCGTACGCTTGCGTGCCCCGAATAATAATGCTGACAAAATTAACAGTAACAATGATACAATGGGAAGTTTCCGGTCAAGGTTTCACTAGTACCATTTTGTGCTCATCATCCATGAATATATGAATGGATGTCAACCGTCTCGCGGTTTGCTAAGAGAAAACATTGGTCTTCGTTGACGCGACGGACGATCAAAGATCGCAGTGCGCTGCACGGCGGCGGGCTGACATAAAGAAAGAGCCGGCAAGTGGCGATGTCCCCTGCACAAGTGGACAGGTGAGTGCTCCTCTGTGTGGGCTTTCTACAGAAGCGAGACTTTTGAGATGTGGGACAGAGTGTGTTGGCAAAATCTCGATTCGGCTGACCTTGCAGAGCACTTGAGATAGTGCGCACGAAGCAACGACAAGAGGCTTGGACGTCGGGGGCCGTGTAACGCTGTATGAGGCTATCGCGCCCTGTGTGGGCAACTCGATGTACAGGGTGGTTTTCTCTGGAAGGGAACGGATGAGACTTAAACGGTAGACGCTTCGGTCGGAGAATTGGTTTAAGAGGCAGTAATGATTTTTCTGATAGTTTCTGCCCTTCACTGTGAAGGCGCCGAACGCTTCGTCTTGTGTTATGTCATAAGCGTGTCTGTAACAACTAGCCTACCGAGGGTGTGCGCTATATGATAGCAATGCTTCGCCTATATCCACTTTCTGGTTTCATTGAGGAAGATGCCAGCAGCTTTCCGGACCTACTGACTGCGAGCACAAGTACAAACATTTGTCATCACTATACCATTGACGAATAGTGGAAGTCTCTATTACGTGGCAACACGTATAAACGGAGTAATTGTAATTACATTTAGACCACAAGAATATTGTTGGAGATGGCGTAGCAGTAACGACCCGCCTAGCACCACTCGTTGTATAGCATGAATTTCCAAAACAGAATGTAAATGTTCGAGGGTGAATTGCTCATACGCGGGTAATTAGATTTACCTCAAATGAGTTCGGCAGATGCCAAAGAATACCTCCCCTCAGTAGGCTCATATTTAAATATTAATATAAACGATTAATGCTCTATGCTGGCATGGGACGACCCAGGCGATGTGGACCTTTACAGAACAAGGTATATGTTTTTGAGGATATCTTAATGAATTCAGATATTCTAATTACCCAGAGCTCGAAATGGGTGCACCACGACTAAAATTCGAGGTCGGGACCTTTGGCTCAACTGCTCGAACCGACTATACTATCTCATCACATCAAGTTTCAGGTTATATGTATATGTATATAGATAGATACTCGTACAATTACAAGGGTAGGCCTCCTGGGAGTATGTGCTGACTTTTCGCCTGGATTCCAGTATATTCAAGTGTGTTTTTGAGGGTATCTTAATGGAACTCGATATTCTAATTACCCTCAACCGAAGATTGGGGACAACGCGTCTCGCTAGTTACTCTTGCTCTGTGGTTTGACTTCCAAGATACTATCGTACATTAATGCCCTTGTTACTCGTTACAATGATTTACATAACGGTAACTCTATCAGTTATCTGGAGGTCGTGCGCATAGGACGTATGAATAATTATATTATAACATCACTGTTGGAGGCTGGCACACTTGTTGAGGTCGATTGTTCTTAACCTAATAATACCTTAGTGCCACAATGTATGTGCATATATATATATATATGTATATTTTTTATCTTTATCTTTGTCCACCTTGGCTGACAGTGAATGAGTGTTTTGTATTACATTATATATCAGGAAACACCTGTTTTACCCAGAGGGCTATTTCTGAAGTCACTTACCAATATGGGTAAATGAATAGCTCGTATAGACTTCGAAATAGAAGAGGTAAACGATAGAGATGAGCTCGTTTAAAAAAAATGTAGCCTTTATTATTCCCTTTTTTGATAATTCTTAATAATGAAAATATCCGTCACAACTGTAACCCTGCCACCGTCGTTTTGTCACCAAGTAGCCAATTGGGTGGCCGTCTATTTGTCAGTTCCACATCGATAGTGGAAGTAATCCACAAGAGTGAGCTCATATAATCACGACAGGAGATTAGGGAAAAGTGGAGACAGCCCCTGAGATAACCAGAAGCAGACAATTAGTTCGCAGCGCAAGCAGTGGTGGGGGGGGCCAAGCATGTATTCCTATTGGGCAAACTCAAACACCAAGACCAGATCCTGCTTCTAGTTGACGGGGCGACAACGACAACGAAACCGTCGGACAGGGAACAGAGATGAATCACAGATACGAGGAGAACGCGAGCAAGGTGTTACGTCCTTCAGAAATTGTTGCCATCAAATCCAATCTGCTAAAACATCATCTAGTTATGTAGCAGTTGTGTAATCGTAATTGTATATTCGTACTATGACATTCGATCGACTGGTCGGGAAACCTGGCAAATCGAATAGGCAAAATTGGTACCCAATAGGAGAGGTTCTCAATACCGAGCCGTTCCTTCGCGGCTCTGCTACATTGATCTCATGAACGATGATATGAACAGCTTAACGAGGCGAGTGCAGAATCGCATTCTATCACTATATCAACGCCTTTGTAGGTGGTGGATTAATTAATAATGACGTTAATTAGGAAGTCTTTTATGATGGTTCAGCTCGGGCGACGTTGACACTATATGGAGCACCTACCTCATGCAGACGGTATGGCCCATATATATATATATATATATATATATATATCACCTATTAAAAGGTTCACGGATCGTGATCTTTTGTCGAAAGGATATCATCGAAGTGTGCACAGGAGTCACGCCCCCCCACACGCCCATCCTCCCGCATCCATTTCACATGTGACACTAATTGAGCAAGGAGTATACTTTAGTACGTATCAGATTCTGCCAACGTATTCCTTCATAAGGTATTATAGTCACTGAGCGTAAGGCGATGAAGTAAAGTGCACCGTGACAAATATTAATAATAATAATAATAATAATAATAAAAAAACAATAGTTATAAGAGCAACAACAAAATAGCCAATCGTTACCAGAGGAAGTCTTTAGTAGATGAATGTCTATATTATTTTAGTTCATTCACTCTCTATGCATTTTCGTACACGTTGAGCTATGGGGTGGAGGGGGATTACATCGAATCGAAGTAGTTGCAGCCGAGCACTGTATGGAATACCTTACCATCATGGTTCGGCATGGGTGTCCATCTCTTTGTCACTGACTGATGTTTAACACAATTGGAATGGAACCAAAATGGTTTAAAAATGGGTTCGAATGCCATATCCGACCTAATACCGAGAGGGAATGAATCACTCGATAGCGCTACAAATAGTAGTCGCTTCGCAAACGACCTACTACGACGGCTAGAACATGATTGATTAGTGAAGAAAGCGTCCTCCTGAAGATCATTAATGATTTCGTAGGGTTCTTTACTATTGAGGCCCGCACTAGTAATTATTATGTCTGTTCGTCGATGTGTTCCTCTTCAACGTCACGACGTAGCGAGCCATCAGCCTTTATGGGGTTAACAAGTTCGTCGCAATCGGAAACCGTTTCGTTTATTGAAGTTCGTACGCCCGCTACGGAGTTATTATATCCAATATTAACATTGATCCTGGACTCATCCTGCACGAACTGAGAATAGCCGTACAAGATCCATAGCAACTGACTGGCCCATTGAAATAGTGCACGAATGAGCTGGACAACGGGGACATGTTGATCAAATGACCGTTACAACGGACACTGATCCCTTTACATTTAGGATCAGAACATAATAACAGCTACATATATATATATATATATATATATATATATATATATATAGATTATCGGAAACATTTTCTATTACCCCCGATGCAAATGCCCAGTACCTTAACGTTAATAGATGGATCCCGACATTTCTCGTATCTTTTCTATGGACAACCGGTAAGAAGCCGACAAGTGTCTGATGGGAGTGGCCCTATATATATATATATATATATATGTGAAAGAAGTACAGCTGTTAAGTATGAACAGTGTATGTAATGAGCCACCCGAATTTCAGATGGCATGCATATTGTGTTTGTATTTACCCTGTATGCAGCAAGAAATGCTATCCTCTGGCTGCCGCAATTTCTAACTCCCTAATCCTCATTGGGCGCTACGAGTTGTTTTTGTATATATATATATATATACAAATACTCAATGCATTTGTGAATATTAATTCGCCAACTTATTCGACCATTCTTATGATAAAAGTCGTTAAAAATTCAACAATCAAGTATCACTTTGTATTTATTAAGATAAGACTTTCCACCGTATTCCTTACCTGAGTGTTTAATCAATAGCGAATTTTCCCAAAGATGGCTGGAAGACTTCCCCGGACCAAGGCGATCACTGGTCTGTGAACCGCTACGCGAGGCCCATGCCTCATTTCGACTACACGCAACTCTGCTACATGTATGTAACTGCTGCGTCTGCAATGGAACTATAAGTAGCAATGATATCCCGAGGTATATAGAGGTGAGGGCTTGCAGTATTACAGTACCCGGGCGACTGGTCGAACGCCTCACCCTCACGAGATGTAGCACAGAGAAGCAAGTTTCCACAGCTTACGTTCGCCTCCTTCTAGCACAAAGAATAAGCACTTGCTCTTGCTGTACCCCTAATGCTTAGCAGATTTGATGATCGAGTTGTGGACGGGCGAAACACGGTGTTTTCATGGAGGAGCTTAGGGAAAAGAAAAATCAACCAGGCAGTGATGACGAGTGCGTTAGCGTTCTCGGGGCTTTTACGTACTTGCTGTGTTGTCGGCTAGCCGAACGGTGTGAAAAGGCTTTGCTACGTTAAGTCGCCTTTTTGCCGCTCCTCCATAGCCGTGGTAGCGGGTCTGGGTACAGCGAGCCGGCCACTCCTCAGTTCCTCGACGATTCGAGCGGTCGTCGGCTGGCACCAAAAGGTCCCGAAATGGCACGGCGTCTGGGCACCAATACGGCATGCGGTGCAGGAGACGTCAGTGAAGTGACTGAGAAAGCCAAAGAGTCTGAAGAGAGAGAGAGAGAGAGAGAGAGAGGAGAGAAGAGAGCCAACGGCAAAGGGGGACTGAAGGCGACGGCAACGAGAGGTCATCAGCGTAAATCATTGCCCCCTTCCAGCCGATGGCGGAACGAACGACCTTCCCTAGTTGAGGTCCATTTGCAGTAGACGCCTGCTGCACCACCGACTCTCTCTCCAGCTCGAAGGCGAAGCTGGCCGACGGCCGGCCGTCAAGCTGGCAGCCTTGGGCAGGCGCCGCCACGAAGTCGACCGGACACTCTCCGATTTCGCAGGAACGTCGCCTGGTGCTTGGCAGTCTGACCAAGGACAGACAGGACGAGGGCAGAACTGACCACTACGGCTTCAGTAGTCGATGTCATCAGGCCGTTGCGGTTCGCCTGTCGACACCCGTGTAATGTTCCATGTCATGGTGGTACTAAACGAACTGAGGTAACGAACGTATATATGATACTACACACACACACACACATACACGCACATTATTAATAGCTATGCGAAAATGGGTAACCAGCAGGTGCCAAAATCAGATCATCTGTGTAATTCTAGCAAATATTCCAATGCATGCATAGCTCCTCTGATTGGTCGAATGTTTGGCTATATTACGTCAAACGTAGGCGTCGGCCGCATGGTGTCGAATAAATGGTTTGTATTCGCGGAAGGTCCACCATACTAGCAGACGCTTGTCGATACACAACGTGCGAGCGTTTGTTTGCGTTCAGGGCATTAGGCCGACACGAATGGCAGAGAAAATATACGAAATACTGTTTAGTCATGCGTTGATTACGAACGGGGAATGATTACGCACTGCGAAGTCGGTACACGTGTTTGAATTTAAAAAAAAATAAAGCAATTACAAGTAACACCACGCTACGGACACACGAGGAGTTTTGGAGAGCGCGTAACACGCAGAATTGCGTGCATAATCAGCAAACAGGGTAGACGTAATACTGAGGGCTGTATGTGGGACAGCTGGAGACTAATTTGGGATCGAGCAGGGGAAACTCATTTCTCTGCCAGGTAAAACTTATGATGAAATTATTAAAGACACGGTATAAACTGTCCATTGTACTAGTCGGGTTAGTATAGAAAGAAAAACCATTCTTTGGGGAGAAAATGATGATGCATTTTTTTATATATATGTATTCCCCCTGAAACTCAATGCACCTCGTCTAGTGAAACTCACCCAGTTTAGCCAACACCTTTCGCTTCTGCATGCCAGCCAATTCACAGTTGCTTACGATCTCAAGCTTCTGTAAATGTCTCACAACAGTTCATTGCTCTATGCTGAGTTTGTGTCTGCACGCTTTATCTCTCTCGCTCGCTCGCTAATCGTCCAATGGCGGCCGGAGTGGTCGACAACAGTTTTTCTTTGATCGATATCTCAGTGTTTGAGTGACCCACGGAGCCCGGAGTATCTTGCAGATCAAGAACCACCTTTGACCACGCACACACACACACCTTCACTTACGCCACTATCTCCGTGCCTGTCGTCTATATGTTTGTTAATTTGCGAGGCGATTTTGCATTTTCGGAAATAACAAAATAATGAAATGAAAACGAATATTTTTGTCTTCTTCCACGTTCAAGACGCAATATAACCTCGTACACGTCAACGATCCAGATGAATATGATCTTGACATGCGGCACAAATATCAGCTTTCAGTCGATATACGACACTGGGCATGTTTGAGACATGCATGCGGGGAAGTATAAGTGAGGGCGGAGCGCTACGGACTTATGCTATATATACATATCTTTACCATTCTGTACAGAATCTCTCATGGTGTTGTCGCATTCTGATATTTTGACTGAATGTCAATGTTGCTGGTCTCCATCTTCGTCTTATTAATGTGATCCCATTATTTGTTGCGACGTACTTGACAACGCTTCAATAAGGCTACCCGTATAATTACTTGAAACATTGCACAATATCACAGTCGGTTTAATCGTCATTTCGCCGCCATTACACAGTTCACCCTATGTTCCTCATATTTTGCTTTTGAGACTTCGTATAGAACATCCCAACCCTATATATATATATATATATATATTATAAACCTCAACTCTGTAATCTCCCAAGTCGTGCATCCTGACAATCCACGAGGTGGACCCCGAAGTGGAGCTTTCCTGTTCGTTGATCATTAGTACATTATTAATAACTACTAGCACCGCAGAGCCCGCGAAATGATGCCAGTTCCTCACGTCGGAACGGACGATGCTCGACAGGACAGACTGCCCCCACTGGTGGCCCTGTCCTTGGCCACCCCCCAGTCCCTCGTGTCCCCCGCCGTTGCTTCATGGGTCCTCGGTCACTGCTTCAGTCGTGCGAGATTCAGCGGTTGGAGAATGTGTGAATGTGGGCACCAGCCAGCCAGCGAGCGAGCGTTCGCTTAGCAATATATTATTTCTTTTCTTTCTACATCGCTACAGCGCTTCCCGCCGCCCGTCTCTCACGCGATCCCGACAAGTGTGCTATGGCACGATTCACCTGGCGTACCTAAGCGGCCGACCAAGCTGGCCAACCGTTTAGCGTGTGTGCGTGAAGTGGGCAAATATATTGAGGAAAGATGACATGGGCGAGCTTCGCAGAAGCGGGCCCACCGGGCCATCCGGTGGAGGCGGTGCGTCAGGACGGCACGGAGCGGAACCGAAACACAGAAACGGAACGCTCATTTTTTTTGGACAATTTGCACAAGCTTTTGAAGGGCGTCACTTTCCAGCCATCAACGTTATCGTCGCCGTTGTCGGCCGCCGCCAGCAGCAGCACAGGCGTCGCGTTCTCTGAAGTGCACCCGGAGGAGATAGGCTTACTGCTGCCGACCGACGCCCGCCGCTGCGTTTGACATGGCGGTTTACTGGAACCGCCCATTAAAGTTTGTGCTTGACGGCACAAGTCGCGGAAGGGCTCCGTTGACAGTTGTGGGATGAACTACAGGCGACCTTTATTAACTATGGCGCTGCAGCTTGAGGGACATATATATATATATAATGTGCTCCTTGAAAAATGATGACATGTACGCAATGCCTAGGCTCTGCGAGTTCCATCAATGAAAAACACTCTCTGACGGATGCACATTGACAATTACGTTACCGGATACACCTTCGAGTATAGCGTTTGATCAAATACAACATTGTAATAATTACCCATTTATCATTGATTACGCGAACAATTTTATTACGCTGGTGACACCGAATCCTGCTCGTTGATTCTGGCAACGTGCAGGTTAAATGTACAATAGACATTTGAACCAAGCAAGGAGATGACTTTGTAGTAAATTTATGTTCGTAGGATTCCTTCTTGTGGGAGATCCGACATCTGGTCAAGTGTTTTTCCTTTTCAGTTCGTACCACCACGAGCAAAAAAGCAATCAATGGAACTGTACATTTCCCTATTTATTTATTTGAAGCACGCGATCATCTGAAGTTTGGGAGACTCTGTACATTGAGTAGAGCCAACCGACGCACCGCCGGTCGAGAACCGTCCTTGCGACTGCGCAACAACGACGCTACGGCCACACTCAGCCGCACAGTATCCGTGCACCACCCCCTCCCCCCCCCCCCCCGTTGTGGGGCTACGTTTCGATTCTGTTTTTCGTGTTCGGCTCGACGTCGCACCCCTGCCTTTGGGGGGGATATATCCCCCGATTGCGAAGGGCGCCGGCCGTTCGTTCGCTGTTCTGCTCGCTGGTCTGACAGCGCTCGAGAGCGAATAGCATATTCGTCCGCGGGCGGCCTGACAAAGTCGCCATTCTTTCCTCTGGAAATTCGCTCCGTAATTGCCGAGGACTGAAGTACGTTCGCCTTCACCGCTGCTGCTAGCTCTTCGTCTCAACTAACTCGTAGCAACCTCAGGTCCGAGAAATTCTCTCCCCTCCACGCTCTGGCTTCCAGACGTCGAAACTCCGGTCGGCGTCGCAACGACGTCTCTATACCTTGCCGTCTCCTGAGAAGTCTTCAACTATCCACATCACATAGCAAAAGAGGAGGGGGGGTCCGGGGGTGCGTGGATGGGTTTGGAATGAGAAAAGGGAAAGCTAGGCCAGCGAGAGAAGAAACGAGAGAATAAGACAGAGTGGATGATGACAAGTAAAAGAAACACTGCTCCGGCCGTGCCCAGTTCCAGAACCGGCCGAACTCCCGTACGGGCTCCCCTGTTGGCTGACTGAAGAGGAAGGCATTTTTTTGCGACTAGGAGCCTCGGGGCTGATTTCCCAGTTGTGCTCCGCGGCTCCAGCCACCATTGCCACACTGTGGCCGTTTGCTTGTGGTGGGTACCGGTGCTATTGGCGCGGTGGCGACGAAGGTCGTGCTAGACGACGTATGACTTCTCGTATTTTCCACAGCGCTCTCATTCCGGCAGTTCCGGAAGGCATCTCAGTTTCCCTTTCGGAAAACAGCAGCTCCCTGTCCGCCGCCTTCCGTGCCTCTTAAGTACAATCTAAACGGACAGCCTAGGGAGGCAAGGGCTCAAGCAGTCCTACCAAACAGAAATAAATTAGCTTCCTTCCTTTCTTTCTCGCATCGTTTTCAAGCGACATCATCGAGATCGTCCTCGTTGACGTCGTTGCTAGACAATGAGATAATAGTTACTTGTGTGAGCCTTTTCCAAGCGTCTATTGTGTCCATATATATATATATATATATATATATATATATATTGTCTCCAACACCATTCTGCCTGGTGGGGTTTAGCTATCGTTGACCAGATATGAGGGTTTCCTCACCCGCTATGAGTAGCTCACCGAACGGAACAGATGTAGAGTACAGGACCGGGGATTAAAGAAAGGGGATTCCCCACGTTCGCGATATTGTTCCGAGGAGCTGGAACAAGGAAAGTGAGGTCGTCGTTGATTGATCCATAGACGATTCTGCCAACGATGGTGTCGCCTTCGCGTAATTTTCTCAGATCTTCGCTTCTAACCGAAGCATCCCCCGCTGCGGCCTAGGACGCCTGGCTTCGCTATCGTGGTCCAAGTATGTTCCTGACCCTATCGAGTACTGGCTGGGGAGACACTGCTACTTGATTATTGCTTTTAGCACATATCGGCCAGATGCTATACACGCCCTCAAAGCAGAAGCGAACAGATTTCAGACATGGGTATGTGAATTCGTATGCACTTAATCAAGTAGTTTAATATTAACTACGTAACGCAAGGACATTCTTACATTTTATTCGTTCAGATATCGCCGTCGTAAATGCAGGTTTCTTTGTTCAGGTTTTTTCCCCATGCTCTGATGCATGAGGTAAAAGCCTTAAACGACCCTTGTATAGGACGAAACATTATGGAACGTCCTAAACATCAAAACGAAAAGGCTACACTATATTGGTGAGTTGGATTGAACCCGAGTTGGGCGCCAACTTGAAATGAAGGTCAATTCCCATGGTTGCTACAAAATGTTCCGCCACCTGGCCTGCAACCACTTACACGCATCTCTATCGATCCCCGCAATTTGAATCGTTCAACATCTTGAGCCTTACCGTCTTGATACCTAGTTACGCGACACGTGCAAATGTGCTGATTATGACATAGACGCTTCGCAATGACTTAATTGAGCACCAGAGACCAATTTGGTGCAAAGTTGGTTCTATAGTCGACGGTAATTTTGCTTGCCCTTCCAAAGGCGGATTTCCTGCAGCGCGATAAGGAGTAGCGCTTGAGTAAGTTACAGCTGCAGAGAAAAGACGAAACAAACGCCGCTGGAAACGATGTCATTATCACGTGAGTTGCGCCCACCGGTCTGCGCGGTAAACAGCCACGAAGGTCTGCTTCCGGGGGTTCGCCGGGGCAGCGAACTGAACGCAAATGGGAACATGAGCCTGGCTCAGAGCAGACGATGGCCCCCGGCCGACAGCAGAAGAGAGCTATTCAAAAGTCACGTCAGTTTCCCATTTTAATTAATCGCTTCTCTCTCATGCAACGATCCGGGTTTGCTCCAGGTTACTTCCTGTGAAAGAATTGGTGAAACGGAAGGAGATCCGTCCGCACTTTCCGTTATAGTCAAACAGGTCACTCCAAACAGGACTGTGGCCAGGACCACGCTGCATTGCAGTGAAGCACCTTTGGCAGCCGACACAGCTAAGTGCTACTTGATAATGATGTGTTTAAGTGATACACATTTTAGTTGCATGGGCTTCCCTGCTGAACGTACGCGATGGTGTCACATATGAGATATGTCAGATATAACATGGCTTGTTCTAGATAGGTACGGATATGCAGGGATTACTTGAATCGTGTACGTTTGACGGTTGTTGTTCTTCCTTTGCCGCCAGGCTGATGTTGTCACCCGTTTTAGGCATCTCATTGTGTAATTGCGCACCGCATACGACCCCTTCGAGGTCGGTGCATGGACATCATGGAGGCAGAACCCCTCGGAGTTGCCCCCTGATGTCTACGCACGTTATCCCTGGGTTGGGATCATCCGGTCACCTCTCGTGTTCCGTCAGTGTCCGATTGATTGCGTAGTGTAAAGGGGTAATAAACGAGGATAATATATGTGTTACACTTGACCAGAGTAGGGCTTCAGCTTCACTAACCGATATGTGATTAGAAAATGTATGCTAGATAACCGCTTTAGTGCTATTGCTAGTGCTATTGGGTCGGGCTATTGCGTGCCGTTATAACTATTCCATTGTGCCGTTCCACATCGCCCGTCATCGTGCTACATTTAGTTAATAACTCGTGTTTACATCACCTGTTTTTGGATAGGCTGCTATACCAATTCTGCGGGGGTTCCGGGCATGGGACAGTTTTCACGTTAGCCCTGTTTGCAGGTGGCCGGTTGTTATGGCTGAGTTATAGCTGACTATGGCCCCGTAGTCAACGGTATGCGATTTATTTGTCGAGGAGCGATTATCCTGGGACAGATTGACGCTTGCCTTTCCAATTATACCAATATGGCTTTACGCTTTACCACTCTACTGTTACGGTTCCCACGTTAGACACTTTATAGTGGAGACGATGTTTGAACAGCGTAGTTACGTCGTTGTCGTTCATGCCGAGTTTTCAAAATTAATCAGGACAACACGAGTGACACTCTTCGTTTTTCTGAGTAATTCCTCATATTTTTCTACTTAAATCGGTTTACGGTCTCAGTAGTCAATTATTATATCTATAATGCAGTTCTGTATGTCCAAATGCTGTTTCGCCTATTAAACAGTCATTCTCATAAGAAATATGACAATGACTGTGCAGTGGATGTGTCGTGATACATAACGATCAAGTTCCACACACTGGATCACGCACCGGAGTCCGTGGGCAACGTTTTTTAGCACCACACGCCTCAATTAGAAGGTACAGCTCAAACTACACCACGTTTGTTAGAGCTCTTCCAGTTCGATCCACACACAGGCGTGGATTGAATTTCTCCTTGGACAAAACCTCTTCAATCAGGTCTGCATTCGTTATCGACACTACGCGCGATCTCGACAAAGTCGACCGAGTCATCTAGGAACCTGCCCCGAACTTAGCAGCATCTTCTATATTATTGAGAAAAGTGAATTTTTAAAAGGAATAAGGAAATGCTCGATTTATTTTTCTAAAACTTGTTGTGAGCCTATCTAGTCAGGGAAAACTTGCAATTGATCTAGCGGGAAACTCTATCGAGAGAATACACAAGCATCTGAGAGGAATTGAGGCCATTTGTCGAGCAGGATGCACGACAAGGATCGGATCTCGAGGGGGACGCAACATCCGAGTTTTACAATACGTATTATATAATACATGGATATTTCAACTGACATCGGTCATAGTACCCTAGCGAATTTGTGTAATAATCTAAGGCATTTATTTAAGAGACTATGACATATAGCCGCCAGATGCATAGACAACACTCAATGGTACAACACCTAAAGTGGACTGGGTTGTCAAAAGGATAGATTGTTTGCGAGAAGACCAGTCTTCATCTTTTTCTGAATGAATGAGATACAGTTGTAGAAGTGCGCAGGCGCTTGGCTTCAGGCTCACAGGTTCAGACATTCTGAGGGCGAATCAGTAGCGCGAACGTCTTAAAAAAATTACGCTCATTATTCATTCTACGTGAAGTCGTTTAATTTGGTATAATAACTATGCCGTTTACACAGTTAGTGACAATATGGCACGATGTTGCAAATTAGCAAAAGTTATTATAATTGCAGTAGCAGGAACAACGATAACAATAGTTGCTCTATTGACGGGCAATGTTTTCGACCGTTGTAGTAAACGAGTTAGTGTTAAGCCACTTGGAATCGCTAATGCTTTTTATGCTTATGCTCTCATCGTGCTTATTTATTCAAATAAGGATTAATTGGAAGGTGTCTCGCCTAGTCACATGCAACCACAGTAGTAGGATTCCCCATTGATCTCTTGCCGCCGAACGACGCGAGGCCACTGGGCAACAAGGTACTGTTCCTTTGAATTATCCGTAGGTGGGAGTCCCTGTTATGTCAAGGTTAAAGGTTATATAAAGGACTGCAGTTTTACAAGGCATGTCACGTCGCGGGACTTTTGGACCGCTAGAATGTATAATAATTGAAAAGCGCATATCGATTATTAGTAATTTCAGCTGGTCATGACGATTTGTCGCTGTTGTGTAGCCCATTGCAGTCGCGAAACGTCTTGCGTCGGACGCACCGAGCGAAAATATTGTGAACTCTTTCAACTGTCATTAGGCCCTTGGTTCGCAACAATAGAATTCTTATTATCAGTTGGCCTTCAGCCATTCTCAGATCAGACACTTCTCGGCACCTACCCGAGGTCATGGCAGGAATTGAACCTGCTATACGGGGCTTGTCCCAATACTGGTATATTTATCCACGCTGTGTCCCAAGCACCGTCGGCGTTGCCGTCTCGACCATCACGGGAGCCCTTGGTTCAGAGCTAAAGTTTTTATCGGTGGCGGGTGGCCCCCAGCTCTTCTCCCATGAGAGACTTTTCGGCACTTATCCGTACGGTTGGATTACTAGGAGAAATTTCAGGAGGAAAACTTCACACCTTCCTGAGTTACGGCAGGATTTGAACCTGAGATAATCATCCGAATATAAAAATTATATTCGGTCTACATACCCTAGCAATGTTTCTAGGTACTGCCGACGTTATCGCCTCGATATTGTTCGGAGCTAACCTCATCCGATGCCCCTGAGGCTCCGATCAGTTCATTGGACATTCCCGGTGCACGCGTAACGCATGGAGATCATCGTTATTTATGATGACATCGGATCATAATCTCTCGTTGGTCTGGAGTTTAAGTAACAAAGCCACAGTGAAAGGTTAGCAAATCCTGTTACATACAGAACCTAGAACGCAATTTCGAAACGGCCGTAGCCGAACTGCTCAACTGATATACAATACCCCTTTAGCCTATACGATCCTTATATCGTTCACATCTACAAATGACTTGGAGCTAAACATTACCCTTTAGAAGTCACTGCTTGAATAAATGCAACCTGCATTTTTGTAGGGAGGCCATTCTTTAAAGCGCTAACCGGCTTAATGAAATATACGTAAGTCAAACTGGATTGTCACAATCTGTGATTGTCACAATCATCACCTAGATGCTTCTGTATTGAACTCTAGGTTACCGCTCTCGTTTACTCAGGCTGCGCGACTTACAACATCGGAAAACTCGACGTCAGGATTGAGCCAATGGTCTCCATTGGATATAGGCTGCTTTAGAAAATAATGTACAACTCATATGCTAAATATTGGATTGCCAGTTACTTATAATGTGGATAGTCAACGCGCTGCTGTGTTATAGAGGACTACGTTAAGATGGTCCAATACTCATCTGTGGCGTCTGCACTATCTGATTGACCGTTTCATTCTAAAGGTATGGCAAACTTTGTTAGTTTCGAAAGTTTCGAAATCCTTCGTCAGATGTGATCGCCGAGATCACACCAACGACACTTCAAAGGCTAGTAGTTGTTCCGATAAGACCTGAATTGCAACTACGTTTGATTCCCAGATCGCCACCGAAAATTAGATACATATAGATACGGGTAATGGTAGCAGTTTTGAGGGTGGCGCCCGAATAGAAGCTTTACGCTTATTGTGCCGTGGTACGACTCGACACGGTGAGACACCTATCGCCGCTCAATGTTCTCCCCTTCTCCATATCGCATATCCAGGCAGCAAGACGCAGGACAACGCCTCGGGTACCCTTGAAATCGTTACAATACGGGGGAGGGTGTGCGGAGCACGGAGTACGCTGCTACTAGTAGACGTACCCGACCAGTTGGGGTCATTGTTTTCCACTCGAAAGCGTTGATGAGGGCGGGGCCCTGATGCTCGATGGGTTGGGGCCCCGCGTCGAGACTTCCGAGGGGGCTCACTAAAAGCATTATTTCAAATTATGGCACCATTGAGTGACGGCGAATGCGATAACGGCAGAGGTCAAAATCGGTGTCTGTAACCGAATGTGCCATCTATGTCACGGGTGGGATCCCGGGTCTGTGACAGACTGACACGTGACAGCGGGGCGAAAGTCTCCCGTCACACAAAACGAAATATAATATCATAGCTAAGCCTAGACAGGCTAATTCGTCGACGAGTGCTTGCTCCAAATGCACAAAGCCCACACGCGTTACGTGCTTAGCGCTATGCTCCCGCTCGATTTCGTACGGGTGCCATTCCACCCTGGCGCACTGTGCCACGCCACGCCGGCTGATTACTACTGCGCTCCACCATACATGTATCCTTCGGATTCTGAAGAACGAGCCAGTGGGAGGGTGGTAATAGCTAGCCAATTTAGGCTTGCGGCTTGACGCCTCGGCCCCCTTGTGGCCCATGTGATAGTGCCCTCTGTACGAGTGTCCAGGGGCAGTTGCCACTCGCCACTCGGACTCGGCCGTCCCTTGGCACTCCTTCCCATTACGGATCGGCGAGAGAGAAACGTGGCATATAGGAGACACGGTGGCCCCATAGAGATGTCACATATCCACACTGTCACATATCCGGCGGGGAGCGCGTTCTCTTGACGCATCGTTTGTTTCCGCGACCCTTGAAAGGGGGTCACAAGAGGTCAGTCCGCGGTTTGGACGACAGCCACTGACATTTTACTTGAGCGCATTTCAGCGGCCCTCAACAGTCACTACTAGAGCAGTGTGTGTTGCAAGGAGCCATTTAGCAGATTCGGCTGTTCCACACAGGAGCAAGGAAGAAGAGGGTTCAATGAGGAAACACGACGTATGGAGAGATTGTAGAGAATGCACTGTGCCTTTCTGTCGACCTCGCTGTGGTTAGCTCAGAGAGGAAGGCCCCATCGGGAACGGGGAATATACGCCCACAAATAGATCACATGGTCAACTTCGAGCAACGAGGCTGTTGCCGGCTTCGGCTTCATTGTTCGTTCGTTAAAGTTTACCGAGTCCCTAAAGCTGGGCTTAAAATTGTTTGTGTGTACCCTATTTTTCATTGATCTAATGAGCAGGCATCTGCACTGGTGTGTCGTTTCGAGAACTGGCAAATATTTGTGTTTGTAGTTGTTTTGCAAAAAGGGATCCACTTCTTAGCACTGCTCGGTGTTCGACTAAAGTGTATCGCTCATAATAATGAAACTGCACTCACATCAAAGGCGATGACTAAGAAAATAGTGGCAATCGAACCCAAGACCTAGGAATCGAAGGAAGTGTTTTTAAACCGAAAAAAAACGGGCAGATACAACGGAAAAGCATCATTGTCAATTGAATATTTCTGTCCTGAACGTATCATTTGAGCTTTTGTATACACAGATCACATTTTGAAAAATTTGGCGCAATTAGACATTGCTTTAGTCGATTTCCATTGCTATGAATATATGTACAATAGTTACACATATAACTGTAGCCAAACCAGCGAACAGAGTAAACCTCTTTTTAGATGTTCTTCTTTTTCTTTTATCAACTTGCAAACTTTTTGCAATTATTATAGCAGAGACTATGATCTGAAGGGGTTATCCAGGTGAAATAGTTTGCCCTTTGTATAAGAACGACCCAGTTTGTGTTAATTGATTTTCCCAACAATTCCAATTGTCTGCGGTTCTGTTCTACGATGGGTCTTCGGTGACACTCAATGCAGGCTAGCCAATCGATCCCAAGGAGCAAATGAATATGAAGCGTTTCAACTATTTAGGACTTTGAACGGGATCTGCGCCGCATGCAGCTGCCCCTTGATAAATTTTAGAGGTTTATTCGTGAGTCGATCATATTATTATTATCATCATTATTATTACTATTCGATTTTTATTTAAGTTTTTTTTTTATACTTGTAGTCTATGATCCGTGACTGATTGGTAACATCATTTTTCTCTAGTAACTCCGATTCTTCAACCATAAACGGGCAAACTCCATTCTAACCTCGTCGCGTATTTTGTTTTGGAGAAAACACTATATAACCGCTACTGGTTTTGGAAGTTAACCGAGAATTTTTATATCTCGTTCATTTTAGCCGATTTGACATTTTTCAACATTTTTCTCAGTGGACGTTTGCAGTTAAACGAAGTTTCCTTGCTACCGCGTTCGCATGCGAGGAGATTCAACGATATTTTGCTTTACTATAGCACGCAAAAGAAGGTTCTTCCCAATCCATGTGAGGATCGCTAACTTTCTTCGATCATCGGAACATCTCGAGTTCGGACACGGCCACTTCTCTGCTAGGCCCACCCTGTCTACGTAGGGCCGGCACGTAGCTACCGAGGCCGAGAGATAGGTCAAGAAATCAACCAGCCAGCCTCCGGCACACGGACACACACGATTCGGAGTCCATCAGTCAGACCGGTCGTCGTTGCCTATCTTGACTGCGTAGGCGGCAACTAGCAATTTGTCAGTGTCCCTCTCCCTTTGGCATATGAACGGCAACGCTACGACTTGATCAGAGAAAACTGTCTCGGTCCCTCGGATCGCCTACCTTGAAGTAGTCGCCGGCTATTATTTATTGGTGCCTATATTTTTTTTGCTATAATTCAAAGGAACTCTGTTCAAACATAGCGAGCGTCCGGCGGTAGCATCAGTGCGAAGGGATACGATAAGAAAGATAAGTAAGATATTGAAATGGTCACTATGAGCTGGAGCTTAGATCGGACTATATGTAGGTCGTCGCCCTGACCCAAGTGGCCATGACTGCAATTTGATCATCAAGTTCGCGTTTCATACAAAATTATCTCTGTGCATGTTCAACGCCAGACCAAGAAATGACACAGGTACTAATAGGATTACATACGTCAGAGGCGATTTTTTAATATTGTATTGCCGCGAGGAGGAGAGAGGCGAGGAGGGAGCGAAATATAAATATATAGCAAGTGTCAATGGTTATGTTTACAGCAATAACTCACAATTATCATACTAGCTGGGTATTATACTAGCTTAACTCACAGATCAAGTTAAGGTAATATGGCCTGGTGGCACTTTCGACTCTGTTGTGTTTTTGCTTCAACACGGCTTCCAGATTGAAGATCAACACCGACTCAGCCTCGACTATCTGCTGTTTCATCTATTAGAAAGCTCGTAGCTAGTCGCTGCTCCAAATATACCTATTACCTCGTATTGACGGTCGACTCTTGGGCTCGAGATGAGATACAAGGGGTCTTCTATACCTATTAAACCCGAAGCTAACCGTCTCTAGTAACAATTTAACAACTGGCGTTGTTAACAACAATTCTAACTTGTTTTCCATCATCTTGATATTGCTAGCTGATCTCGTATCATACAACATCGATTCTATTCGAACCAAGGATACACTTCTCGTTCAGTGTCCTCCCTGTCTCTTGTACTATTTCTGCACTAACATCTATTTTGGTGACTGTGGGTGGCGTTTTCGGTTCCCACTATATCAACACAACACATGATTAAAGTAGATGACAACACCTGTCCAAAAGCCATCAGCATGTCTGTCATCAAACGCTTTAAAGGCAGGTGAAGTTGACGCCAAAGCGTAACACGGCTACAGACGTGTGGCAGTCTGTAAGCAGTGGCACAATGAGCGATGTTACATCTCGAAGCCCTCCTGCCAATTCTGCCTGATCATCTGCCGATGAAGCGCGGTAGTCATCTAGCTTCGCGAACCATTTGAAGCATCGAGGTTCCCCCAGGAAATCTTCCATGTAGAACAACCGTATATATATATATATATATATATATATATATAACAGCTGTTGTTGTTACTGCTCCATCTATTCGTGGTCCATATATGCGTACGTTCCTGTATCGCTTGATCCCTGCTGTTGCTGATACCAACTCTGGTGGTTCGATCTGCTCGTTTATGCCGCGTTGAACTTGCAATCTAAGGCTTGTTTGTCGCTTTCTTTTTATCGACAGCGCTATCCTCCTGCGAACAATTTGCTAAGCTGGCACCGCACATTTTGTGACCCTCACCCGATGGTCGAAGCCTTGCATTTTACATGCCCAATACCCCGGAGGAAATCATCTTGAATCTATCCACTCCATGGGAACCGCAGACGTTTGCCTCGAACAGTGTACCTCTATCAGGGCCGGTTGGGCATCTCTCCCCAAAACAAACACCTTCTCCGCTATGCTACTTGATGTTAAGAGTTATTTATTTAATACTTCTGAATGCTACTGGTATTTGTAAGTTGCGCATATCTTCGATACAGACAGTCCCGGTCGAATTGAAAATAAATCGTATCTTCGATGGATGTGGTACCTTTTAGTGTGTGAATGATGTGTAGGAACTGTGGCAAAAAAAAATATGAATAAACACGAACCAGCCACAAATAAATCTACTTGTATACTATCTGAGTTTTGTGTGGACTAACACTAAACTATTTAGGACTGACTCTGGCCTTAAACATTTAACGTCCACGGAACCGCTTTGGGCATTGCTTTATAAGAAGAACCCCTTAAATACAATCGCGCAACGGCGAGGATCGGATCCGTCCAGGCTCGTGTCTCCTCCTGTACAACGTCTCGTTTTTCTGTGGACTGACAATTTGTGCTTGGGTTTTTCAATAGGTTTTCCCATTGGCTTTTGCAATGTTCCCCCTTTTTCACTGAGATTGGACAGTGGCCTAGCCAAGAAATATTACCACTTGCTTTTCTGTGTCCTACACCAAAAGACATACGTAGCTGTCCTACGCAACAGAGACAAAGGTGCAGACGACAATTTAGTAGCCCGTTGGTGATTCTATTCGAGTCAATAGCGTTGCGTTTATCGGGATTGCTCGATTGTTTCGACATTATTTTCCTATTTAGCGCCATGCACCCGTTCACGCCAAGGGTAAATGAATAACGGGTTAATAATGGTTTACCTTAGTGTTCGGAAGACGAGTCGATTGTCCATATGTCGTCAACGATATCGGCTTTTTTTTTAAGAGAGGAGGAAATTTTCTTCCCTACCAGCACCACCACTAATTTAGTTCAACTGTTCAATTTAATTGCTCTGCGTTTATATGTATTTATGTTAATATGTTTATATCCAGTCCAACTATGCTACTGGTCAGCTGTGTCACCTGCTTCGAAACGATTTCTAGCATTTGTGTCATTGGAAGCAAATATTTTCACGGGAACGGCCGACTGCCGATGTAACAATGTGACGGATATGATGGAAGCAATATATCACAAGCTAGCCGAAATGGAAAACAACAACAAAACTGCGCAACAAACCATAATAGGGCTGCCGTGTTGTATTTGAGTAGCAGCACTGGATTCATCCCTCCCAGGGCAACAGGATATTCAGCTACACATAAGAGATTGTGTAAAGGTAAAGTTCTTTATTGATTTATTAAAGGAGCTGCAATTTCTGTGTATATCAACTAACCGGGAGTCCCACTTCCAAACTATATATCCTAGTTTATTGTAGGCGAGGAATCATGTTCAAAATCAATGAAATCCACAGCAAAGCGGTAGTCGCGAGGCGATACATTCAGGACACTCGAAGGAATCACATAGATCACGACTACTGTATCATTTATTGAATGATGTACATATATTTTATAACGAGACATAGAGAAGTTTGCCGCATTTTCCCATGTCGAAATTTCAGTTCGTCGCCGTCGTCATTCGCTCGTAGAAATGGGTGTTTTCCAGCATATTGCGTTCGGTCTGCTTCATATCGTCTTGCCCTGCTCTCTCGCCTCTAGTATTAAGTTGCGAGCGACGTAGAACAAGTGAGCTTTTTGTCGTGTCAATATTAATCAATGGATTACGAGTAATCAATACCGTCTCCTTTGGTACTAAAGACGTCTGAGCCCATCTGAATCCGACTCCGCCCAGATCCCATTCGTGATCCTTCGCTCATACGAATAAACGCGGCGACAACCCCCAATTAACCTAATCAGCTTCACACCCAATACGTTGTCCTTTGCTCACTTACGTCTGCGGGATAATTATATCAATAAGCCTTATACACTCCCCCTGTTTTAGCTGAGTACAGCTTGAGAAACCCTCACGCTTCTCAATGTGTGTGTGTGTGTGTGTGTGTGTGCGTTGAGGCAGAGTTTCATTTAATTCAGTGGCATTATGAGTCTTCTCCAAGAAGGCCCTACATTTGAGTTCCTCATGAAAATGTTTTCCGCTAATGTTCGTCCAAATGAGTCAAGGGGTGTCTTTATGTGCGAGGTCATGGAGTATCTTAGCTGGCTGAATATACGTAGTCGTACAGCAGTGCAGCATCATCGCATTTGGTTCACAGCGTAGAATATAACACGATTTGTGTATACACATCAAGCGTTCGAAGCCCTTCTAAAGCTCACGAATCTTCATACCTGATGATCTTATTAACAAATCCACTGAAGATGTTGAAATAACATTAAGGGTAGAATATGAAATGAGCGCACCATCTATAGAACCTCCGATGACGCAACTTAAACATCTTGCATATCGATAGTGATATAAAGCATATATGCTGAAAAAATCGTCTCGAACCAGCGTTTGCCGAGCTTTGCCTCCGGGTCCATGAGAGCCGCGACATATAATAGTCGAGTTCTTAATGGATCCTACAATTACACTACTTTGACAATCACTACAACAACCAATGTTCTTGGAGCACACTTTTGCCCTTGCCTCTATGATATCATTAATCGCCGACATTCCCACCACAATTTGCAACCTTTATATGAATTAGATGCACATGGTCAGAAATGAGGGGCTGATTTTCACACTCAAGAAGCTGTACGGCCCCGTACACAGCGGTCACCCACTTCGTCTGCCCTTGTATCATAATGTCCCTTTGGTTGGTCCGTCGCAACATTTCGCTTCCCGGAAACGGCCGAAGTATCATCATCGCCAGCGTACACCGTACTGTTATAGCTGGTTATGGCCGTTGTTCCTCCGTACTCTCTCTCTCTATGTGTTACCCTCGAGACGAGTCATCTGGCCCGCTTACATCTCTCTCTAGGCGTGTACGTTGGCTTCTGATATATATATATATATATATATACATGTATATATATACATGCATCTTGTACGAGGCTGTGTGAGCGTGTGAAGGACTCACTGTATTCCCCTACCTCTGTCTGGCGCTGTTTCCGCTATGGGCGACACGAGTCGACAGGGCGGGTGTCCTCATACGTACGTTCGTTCCTGCTATACGTACTGCTACTTTCCAGCAGCTCTTCAATAACATACTCTCTCCCATTGGCCATGATCCAGGCGTTCCCTATCCAGGCAAACAACCGTGCCCGTATACCTCTCGTTGGTCGTCATGCACCGCGCTTCCTGAAACGATGATGCGCAGAACGGTCGCCGTCGTCGACCGGGGTCGATGTAACCAATGGGTGGTTGCGTCGTTGAGATGCGCCAGAGGGAGCAGACGATACAACCGACAGCCGCAGACGCAGCCGCAGCACTGGCAGTCGGCGCGCTTCCACCGTCGGCGTCGACGACCTAGGCTGTGCTCATATGCTTGCCGCATCCCGAGACCCTTATACACAGTCCCTATACGGCCTTGTTTCGCTCTATCTCATCCTATCCAGCCCCCGCCAGTACTGCATCTCCCGTTGCGGCACACTCACCCTCTCTCGGATTCACTCGCTAGCCCAGCCTCTCGGTCTCCCGTTCTGTTCTGCCGTTCCGTCGTGGCTCTCCTCGTCTGCCGTGTGGCCGAATGTTGTCGTGCGGCCAATGTCATGCACGGCTCGGACTCTTCCGGAAGTGGTCTCCTAATCGCTGTTTCCGGTTGTGAATAACTCGACTTCCGCCGACACTCCGGGCTCCGAGCGGCCAGGAACCAGAAAGCCAGCCAGCCAGCGAGCCAAGCTAGCTAGCTAGCAGCCGCTGATGCTGCTGCTGCTGGGTGCCGGCTTCGCGCGCTTATTCAGCCCAAGCCCCTTGCCTGCCAGACGTCGTCTCTTGTCACCGCCGTTGTGCATTAATAAACATACACACACACACTTGTGCAGACGCTAGTTGGGACACTCGCGCATACCCCGTTCTATACATGAGCACGTGCTGCACCCACATACCCACGCAGCACTGCAAGCGACATTAGGCGTCGCTTGTAGTGCTGCTGCGATCACTGAAGCGACTGTCGGCTGCTCAAGTTCCAGCAGCTCCGGCCCAGACAGTCTCGGCAGGAGTGCGATGTAGACAGTCGTGGATGTGGCAGGGATTCGGGGGGGGGGCAGCAGCTGCAACATCCGCCGTAACTCGCTTGTGCAGGAGCTTCCTCGTCTGTCAACTCTGCGGGACCGAGTGCCCGCCAGGTTCCGAGCTGTGCGACCGGACCGGGCAATGGAACGAGGATGCGGCGGTGGTGACGGCAACTGCTCCTACTTCTGGACGGGGTCGTCTGATAATCCCTTAAAACAGTAACATCAACAACAACCGCCTGTGGTGGGGGAAGCATCTACACGGTACGGGAGATGCGCACACTGAACGGTAAAGGTAAAGGTTTATTGGTTTATTAAAGGAGCTGCAATTGTTACAATGCCTAAGCTCTCTTATATGTCACACGGCAGGGCTCGAACCCGCGGCCTCTGGCTTCCGATAGAGTATTTGAACAAGAACAGCTGGTAGCTGGCAGGCTATGTGGTGAACAGTGTATTGGAGTCTTTAAAGGAACTGGAGTTTTTCGCATCAGACATAAGGAACGTGCGAAAGGTAAAAGAACAAACAGGCCCTGTGGTCTTGAATGCCTCTGATGATGCGATCTAAAGCCGATTGTGACTGTCCCGTCCTAACGTCTCCAGATTAGCCAGGTCTCAGTGTGTTCGCCAGCACGGAGAAATTGGGCATAGGGGCATATTGTCCCCGTCAATACAATATCAGCGCGAACCCGCTTTTTACCTACAAGTGGTATGAAGGGTTGCATCTGTGTCGCAAGCCGCACCATATCTGAGGCTGTGCCTGCAGTCTGCAGGAATCCCTCTGTGTCGGTGACAGAACCGCCCAGAACTCTGAACAGAAAAAAAACAGAGAAGAGAACTTGAGTTCTGGGGAGGTACATTATGCTTTAGGGACATGCCCGTCGAAGCGAATATTGCACAACGCTCGGCCAGAACTGCGTCTTCAAAATAATCAAATGCTTCAAATCGTTCCCTTGGGCTGTGCAAACAAACATAAAAATAAAGGATACGTTTCATAATAAGCATTATAAGAGAACTTGCTCCAGCCCTTGACAGTTGCTTCAAAGAAACAGATTGAATTAGTTGAATCGGCTTCTCGTCCAATATGTACTTTCAGCCAGCTTTGTGTTTACCAACGTTGGCAATATATATATATTTATTCAAAAATACAATACGTTGGCAATTCATACATAGCGTGGAGGAATGCCACCGGCCATTGATCTGATTGACTAACCGGCCGCGACGGGGACCTTATCTACCCAACCACTGATAGGCTAAAAAATAGTGAAATGTATTGTTTCATCATTTGCCACTTGGCAATAAATTAACTATCAGCGATAGGTAAAGTTGTTTCAAGGGCTCGATAGAACTACATGTACACCTACATGTATATGTGCATTGTTATTCCTGATAAACGCATTGTACAGTCCGCCAACCGGTCGCACAATTCTGTTTAACAAAATGTATCGATCGGGAGGATCAACAAGCATTATTCGAATGGGTCCAACTTTGCAACGAGTGGCCCTTACCGACTTCGGATATCCGTCCGTACGACCGTCTGAGCATGTGGTTAGCCCTTATCGCGCATCTAGATGACATCGACTTGATCTGTGCGCTTCATACGAGTGCGGGCGGGTACAGACAGAACACATTAATAATGCGTTATCGACTTCTTGTTTGTTTGCCAGTGAGATACAGGTGTCCTTCGATGATTTCTAAAAGCGAAAACTAAAAGCTTAATTGGCGTAAACCCGAAACAAACAACGGACAGATGGATCAATGAGTTCAATTCGGTCTCTTTGCTGCTTGCTATACCTGGCTGTGCTGCGCGGTATGCCTTTTTTGTAGAGGAGGAAATTTTCTTCAAACGCGCGGACACCACCAGAGACATTTCAATCCCCGTAGAAAGAGCAGGTCGATCCAATGCAGGGTGGTTGACGTGGATGGCGAAACGCGCAACCTGCCAAAACCATAATCTGCATCTCTTCCCAAGAATCTGCTCGACGCTTGGCGTTATTTCGATAGCAACGTATGCACTGGTTAGCGGGTACATGCAGTTGCCCGTAGAAAGACAATGAGTCTCGTGAGGTAGTTGCTGCACAGATTATTGAGAGCCGCTCTACGCCTGCATATAAACTGCAAATACACTGTTACCTTCTGTTCTAACAAGAATAGGAAAAAATTAACGAACTAAAAAAAAATCAACGGCGTTGTTTAAGTATCACAGGCGAATTTTACAACCAAATTTCTTGTTGTGAAAAGGATTCTTGTCAGGTACGAGCAAGGCAGAGAATAAGCGCTAACAGAACTATTTGAACCTAATCATCAGTGGGATTCTGCCTAGCAGGGTGAGTGGCTACGTTGTTGGCTATATTGACTGAGATGGATGTCGGATGTGTGGCCCAGGTATTCTAAATGATGTGTTTCTAACACACCGTCGAAATCTCGAACAGCGATCCATCGCAAACCATTGCGTGTACATTGCGAGGTACGTAGGGTAAAATCTGAAAAATGTTGATAGATCAATAAATTGAGGGCAGGTCACTTGACATCAACCTTCTGGCGAAATCACGGCCTTGTATATAAATGGATAGACTATGGCAGACCTCGCGACTGAAGTCGTTATATGAAAGGCATCGACCCAGTATAAATAAAAGAATACCACTATATAGGCCACCGATCGTCGGAGGCATTTCTGACAAAACAACGTCTTCCTAAAATTCCCTTTAATCCTCAAAAGGTCAAGGGATACTATTGTAGAATGAAGTTCTATAACACAGGTTTCGCTTGTGCATCTTGTTTTTAAATCTTGACGTAAGAGGTCACATGCAGATTCTATATTCGGAGGTAAACAGCTACCTTTGCTCTTACCCAGCTTTCTTTGTGTTTTTGAACAGAGTGGGATCCCTGAGAAATTGCTGAGAAATTCTGTTATTCAAAGGGGCTGAGATCGGAAAAGTGCACACGTGATCACGGGCTAGTCCTTCGAATTATAAAGGAGTATCGCTTTGTTTGAGAAAAATAAAGTATCACAGCATTTATAAGGGAAAGTTTTCCATGTAAATCACGTTGAGAGAACATACACGTACCATATCTGACATATACATATCATATCGTCACTAATCAGTTATGACCGCATTACCATGAGAAATGCCAGGAGAAATAATCCGCACGTCCATGATGGCCAGCCACGGCAGGATTTACCCAGCCTATTTATCCAAGCTGTGTCCCTGGGTACTGCCGACGATACCGCCTAGACGATCACGGCGAACGTCTGGGAAATCGAAGACGGAGTTCCGATGTCGCCTTAATGCTCCACCGCCGAAATGCGTCATAAAAGAAATACGCTACTGATATCTGCTTTACTTAGCCCCACAGCAAGAAGAATGATGTTCAACATTGAAGGGGTCTGATAAGACCTAACCCGTTATTCAAACCCTTATCGCCCAAGCTAATTGTGCAGGTTCGTTTCACACCTGACTCTCCAGTGATATCGTTCGCTCAAGGGTGTTAAATACACGATGGTATACGCGACTTGTGATTGCATCACAACGTAATACTGTGATGTATTGTTACGTGAGAGAGCCGACACAACCGACTGATCGAATCTGCACTCGCGACCTTCATCGCGACGTTGATCAGTAAACAATTATAATAACAGATTATTCACACGCCATACGTCGCGCCACGAAATAGGATTCGCCTTGTTTGACAGGTGCACTTGGGTGGATAGGCGCTCTCCCACGCATGCGGCATAGTATATTGACACTTGTTAACTCGGTAACATCAGAGTCGTCATGCGAGCGTTGAGCGTTCCGGACCTTAGTGCTGTTTGTTGTAAATAAATCATTCCCCTATCGTTGTACGCGTAGTACAATAAGGGCACTAGTCAAAGATGTAGACTGCATCGTCAGCCTTAAGCCAGTACAGCTTAATGATACTATAATAGACAATTTTGTATATAAATTTCACCTTCAGCTCGTCGTCCATGTGAAGAGTAAATGGAACTTCACCATTCGGAAGTTGATCTAGCAAAATCTGCTAAAGATTGCACTTTTCAGGATGCAGATTATCCCTTGTATCTTCTCGTTCTCCATTTCCGAGTGTAATCCAGTTATACGTACTTGCAGTAATTTTTGGGCAGCTTCGCTGATACAGCAAGTGATGTCGCTGATCGTGGAGTGGAATCAAGTCGAGCTAAACTATTGGTCTTATACTTCGTTCAATCTAACCTTTTGAATACGATCGATATTGACGAGCACGAGCTACCGCCCATACACTGAGGCAATTCAGCCTGCCGACTGCGGAAAGCACTATAAATATTTTTGCCTCAGACAGCGAGCATCATAACAATCATAATGGCTATGACTACCCGCAATGATAACAACCAATTATATCATTCTGTTGTGCTATAATATAGTTCATGTCGTGGCCGTCAATCACTTCCTCAAATTGCATTCGAATCTGACTAATACCGCGAACTATCGTAGAATACATTCGTGGATTGTTGACCAGACCCCGATCGTGGTTTGAATTAGTTAAACTGAGCAGGCGGAGATTCCCACCGATAACTCGCCCATAATACCTACCTAAGTTCGAACGACTAGAATGTACTTTTTGCAGGATTTTTTAATCTTTCTAAACATTGTCTTCCGATCTCCGTGGAGAAGGCTGTGCTCCATGACGCACCATAAAATAGTTAACGAAACCTCAGATCATACAGGTATTAACCGAATGCGTGGAAGCTGTTGTTGTCGGTGACCACGAATATTTCGACCCTAAGAACTCAAACCAGCCAAAGCAATTCCGCCGCGGTATAATTTCTAATAAAAAAAACGCTAATTCGCAGGGTGGAATGATTCGAGTGAACAATCGAACGTCCATCGATCTCTGGCTTTTGCAGCCATGGACATGAGGGCATGGCGTGGTGGGCAAGGTAGGCAGTACCGAAAATGGAATTTTGTGGAGCCTGAGGTTCAAATTATGAGTGGGGCCATATTTACTTTGATGGGCAGTATCTCTGCAATGAAACCTGTTACGTAGTAGCGCCAAATAATGTGGTCTGCGGCACAGCTACCACTGTGCAAAAAGGAAGGTCATAAACACTACATGTTTACATACATGGGGCTTTCTACAGACACCGTATTGACCACAGTAGTTGTTCACAGACGTGAAGTGGGCAGAGGAATTTAGAGGAAGATCTGGTCTTGAGAGAGTGAGAGAGAAGGGGCGCAGCTGAGAGTTAGCTAACCACGTCATGTCCGTACGGCAAGGAGGATGTGTGGTGCTCGTGGCTGGGCTTGTACACATCTCACCGGCCTTACTGAAGAATGCGCTAAGCGCTGCCGGGAAGGGTGGTGCTGTTGAACATCGTCAACGGTTCCACAAGGGGGAGGTCACGGTGTTGCCATGCACATTAGCATGCCAACATCCCCCTTAAAAAAAGAAGCCATGGACCTGACCTGGTCACCGACTCAGGCCTAAGAAAAGAGTAACGTCTTGTTTTACTGCCATTGTTTTATCGCCAATGCCTTGTAACAAAGACGCTCCTATGTAGGCGTATTTATCATAACACTGGTCGCAGACGGGACTCTGATTGACTCACTATTTGTTCTTATTTGTTAATTATATTGAAACAAAAGAAACTACGAACAAGGTAAAATATATTTTGTCAAAAATCTTGTGTTCTGCTTTCTCTCCTTGCATTTTAGGCATTGTAGAAGCCTCTTGTGAACAAGAGTTTACATTTTCTGACATAGATAATCATGAAAGATAATTAATAAGAATTTGTAAGTAAGTCTACTCCTGTAAGAAATCGTCTATTTTTTTTATTCTATCTAAAACCACTCATTGCACAACTTACAACATAGTCGAGTTCACCCTTTTCTGAGACAAGATATGCCCAGCCCTCCTTCGTGCTTCACTTACCGTCATGCCGCCGTCTGCATATCGTTACCTATTTGGTACGCTTCGAGAAAGCAATCATACTCCCCGACATGCGCGTAGCTCGATCATTGATCTACCCAGGAGGATCGACGCAGGATCAATAGTGAGACACCATCGCCGCCCGCATAGCGTGACGCCGAAATGACAGCATAGGAGAGCGCGCTTGCCGCTGATTCATTCACTGACAATGATTTCTTGGACATCGACAGCAAGCAGAAGAGCCAGCTACCTCGGCCAGCATAAACAACAACAGCACACTATACGCATTTGTCTGCTTTCAAGCATATCGACGCCAGCAACGTCAATCGCAACCACGACAATAGGCCGGACGTGGATTTGAGTCACCCTTTACGCCGGATCACAACGTGGAGCAGGCGCCCGATAAGGTTCAATGTTGACCACCGAGTCGTCGAGGTCAACGGTGATCATCATCGTATGGATACGAACGACTAAATACATCAACTAGATGTATCAACAAAAATACGAGGGTTGTATTGACTTTAGATTGACGATAGGTCGATACATTTTCGCTGGATTATACCTCCAGCTGCTACGCTAGCAGATACAACGGCAACGGGTTTGATTCGAACACGTCACGCAACCTATGGACACAGGCCACGCTAGTAATTATCCTGCCGGTAATTAGCAAAAATTGTACGGTATACACTCACTGTTGCGTTAGCGAGTTAATAGTGAAATCGTACACAACGTGTTTGTGGCAGTGCAAGTCAAACATTGCAAAATGGATACAATGCAAATATCGGCTGCACGTGGCAGTGTTCATCGTTACAATGCTTGTTATGGTCTAGCGGTGGGCGTTATTGACTGCTAGACAGGAGGAGTGGCTGTTTGGATCCAAATCCTGCCAGACGCCGACAATCTTTGAAGTCCCTTATCATCTTTCTTTATCTGTGGACTCTTGCCAGATACGGGATCCGCGGAACAACGCAAAGGTTACCAACAGACAAATACAGCAACTCGTATATATGTATATATATAACAGTTCTCGAACGATTCCACGAACAGACCATGCAAATAATGCCATTAAACAGTCAACAACTCAAGCGATGGATAAACATGAGTCTACACGCCACAGAATGATGATCAGTTTCGTTTGGCATTGTGCAAACGAAATAATATGATTTGGTGACATGCAACTAATGTTAGTGTTAGATGCTATTATCGTTATGCTCAGCCCCACTGTTGATTTGCCAGCCAGCGATATGGATCAGATAGGCGAGCTGGGCTAGGAGAGGCGGGAGAGATAGAGAGAATGGAGGGTCTAGATATAAAACACTGATTTATGTTTCCCGAGGGCATTGCCATGCCCACATCAACGTTGACAGGGCAGCAGTTTGTTCTCTAGGGCAGGGTTGGCCCTGTGGTAGATTGCCATTTTGCCTCCGTTCTACAAACGAACTGTGTATACGGCGAGGACGCTCGGCGCGAGCGAGCGAGTGGGCGAACCCAACCCCAGTCAACGTGACAGTTACAAGCATCAAGGAAGGTTATAGACAGACTGCCTACCTTTCAACGAATCCGACGAGGCCTCCACATGCGCGCAAAGGTTGAGTGTGCTGGAGGCCGATGCGAGCAGCTGTCAGGGATGAGTGTCCGAAACACTGGACACCGGTCAAGCAGTCATTCGGACTGAAGCTGTTGTTACAGATCTTTTTTCATATATATATATATATATATATGTATATATATATATATATATACCTACAATACAAATGATTGCGCCTGTCTCGGCAGGAGTCACCGGAGGCGTACGGGGCCCCAACGTTCATCCACGATCAAGCCACGACAGTTGGTTTAGACAAGCAAAAGTGACAAAATGGACGTGTCGAGGAACGAAAAGTGATCGAGGAGCCATCGTCCTTAGAAATAAAATTTTATCGTTGTTTTTTATTTGTCCAAGTCGAAAAATCGCCTTGTAATTGAACGTCGAAAAATCCACATTGCGATAATGAGCGTTTGTAGTTCCATGAAAGCCTGTCCTTTACGAGCGGTAATTTACTTCTTTTTTTCTTCTGTCCTTAAAAAATAAATCTTCGACGAATTAGATGATGTTGCAGTTGTGGCCACTCGAGAATAGCCTGCTCACACATATATTTGCGATGTTCAAGCTTGTTTTCGAACAATTACATAGATGCTTTTGATGATTATCTAGGTCACTATTATTATTAATAGGAACTCCGTGAAGAATGGACACACACCATTGCGATCCTGATGGGCCATTTGGGCCAGGAATTATGCTGTGCACTAACACAGCATCATCCTGGCTTGATCTACGATTCAAATGCAGGTTGCCTTGCCCATATCGCGCACGTGGAGTTAGCACAAATCGCTGCAAGTGCTGAGGCCTGTCGCATAGGGGAACAGCTGAGGGTCAGCTGGAAAAAAAAAAAACAAAAAATCAAAAAAAAATCGCTGCAAGTAGCCTGTATACGAATATTAATTCAATTGATGATGAAATGATTTAAGGGTGTCACAGCAAACGAATGATAGTCGGATTTCTGAGTATGTGTTTTTACAACATAGCCAGCTAGAGTTTAGTGCGCAGATGATGAAGGTTAATGTTCATTATGATAAATAGACAAGTTTGACTTAAAGTTAGCATGTTGTACGATAACTTGTGCATGCCCGACGGCAACAGAAATGAAAGCGATTCAACAAGTTTAAATTATAGTTTATTTCCGGAATTGCAATTTGACAACGCTTGAATAATAAGTTCTTGAAAAATAGAACGATATAGTGACCAACTTAACTCAAATTGAATATAACTACAAGCAGATGGCCGAGACTGAGGCGGTGGTGCTCAACTTACGGAAACGTCAGCCGAGCATCGAACTCACCATGGCCGGCCATAGTTTCAAGCCAACGAAGACGGAGCAGCGGCCTCACCGAGGCCCCTCATGCAAATTACGCATCCGAGGAGGCGGAGCGAGCTGCCACGGATCCCGCAAGGATACTCCCAGGCACACACGGAGCTACGGATGAGGTCAGAAGGCTGATGGCCAAGATGGCGGAGAGCATTGCCCTCTATGTCTCCCCCCCTTTTGGAGGCACGCTGCCAAGAAGAAGACGATTGCCCGGATGCTCGACAGTAGTTAGAGGACCATGGCGATCAGGGTTGCGAGATCCCACCGTACGGTGGCGACCACGGCACTACAGGTTCTGGCGCGCCAGATCCCGTGGTCGCCGAGGATCGCCGAGTCTACGAGGGACGAGGAGCACAGCCGCGAGACGGAAGGGCGCACGCCTTCAAGCTAGGACGGTCCGATTGATTGGTGGGCGAACAAGTGATCCTCCATCCAGCCTGGATAACCGGGGCACTGGACGAGATCACTGCAAAAAGCAACAAGCAAAAACTATAGCGGCAGAGCGGAAAGAGGTGACGATCTCTATGGGTGTCAAACGACGGGGGTTGAGACAGAAATTTTTCAGGTCCTCCGTGAGGGTATGCCCGATTGTGGCGGTTTTCCAGGGGGCTCCCTCCCACTTGGGAAGCGTGGGAAAAGTGGGGTAGGTATTCTGTCTTTCCTCGAAAAAAAAAACAAGCAGATGTTTTTCTGATTAATGAAATATACAAGTAGTATTTTTCTAATTAATGAAACTCACGGGGACCGCATCTCGACTAATTGCAACGGGCCAATTCCGCTCCGCCGGAAACCTCTGACCAATCGGGTAGGCCACACTTGGCCGTCGCACGGTTTGCTGTGTAACGGTACAAATTCATTTTGTTGGAGCCACAGTATATATTAGATAATGTATTAGTGTCTTTACACGGTCCCGTTCAGTTGTTAATGACTTTTAGATGTCCAGCGAAAAAAAACTTCAACAATGGATGAAATAGGCATTCATCCATTGTTAGTATAGACAAATGCCACTGCAAGTTTTGAATAAAGTTATTATTGATATACTTAAATACGTCTGCCACCTACGATTCAAAGCAAGACACATTTATTATTCATTATTATATGGATTGTATTGTCATTATGCTCTTCGTCTTCGCGCAAGTACCTAAACCAAGCGTCGTAGAGCCTTTGCTTGTTGTGTCAAATATAGTGTATTGTATTGTTATAGTGATGCGTTGTGTATGTTACGCAATACAGTGTGAAAATCACTACATATTATTAATATCATTAGAGTGATACATCATGCTAGTGGTACAGACACGTATCATCATCTCTTTTTTTTTTTTTTGAGCTGACTCTCAGCTGTTTCTTTATCTGACATTCCTCAGCTCGTATCATCATCTGGCTGGATAGTTGTTCCTGTGTATATATTGTTGGCAGCTGAGCATATAACATATTTACGTTTTTCAGTAATCTCCTATCAAGGTTTTATTCTGTGTCGAATCTTAATTATGGTTGTGCGTCCTAAACTATACAATAATTAAAGAAGCATTACCTCGTTAGCATATTGCAACGCTCCGTTGTCGCTGTCAGAATTAGACAAAACCACACATAGAGAAGGCGTATAGACGTGCGTAAATTTCTAACGAATGGCTATCTAGAGGACGTCCTAGTGTTGTTCTAATGAGCTGCTATATTCAATATCTAATTAATGTTTAGTATATTCAATATCCAATAATGATTTAATGGCATACTAACACACGATCGCAGAACAGTAAAAATATTGTAGAAATTACCAGCCATAGAAACGCCATATAAGGATTTCAAAACGGAACGCATCCCTACGGGATCGACTAGGTCTTGCAGGCACTCAAAAGGTTAATAAAAACATGATCCTTGAAGTATTGCGTCGCTTTTTCAATAGTATACATAGTGTATTGAGCCGTTCAATAAGTGCCGTTCATGATTTCTTTGAGTGTCGAGCCAAAAATGAGTTTCAGCATCCGGCTTGGCGGGAGACCTGACGTTCAAGTCTGTTCCTTGCCAGGTCATTGCCCGTCGCTGGATTAATGCCTCAGTGGTCCAGTGGGGGATCAGCGAAAAGAATCGCAAAGAACGGTTGTTGTATAATTTCACAGTATACATAATAGATATCGTACCGAACGGTGAACTCTTTCAAAGAAATCGGCGCAGACTTCAGCTACGTCCATCTACGCCTCTCTGTTCTGCCTATAAGTGGAAGTTCACTGTCAACTGGATTCATTAATACGCGCCACTTAATTGGGGGTTCATTTTTGACGGGAAGTCGCTTGTTATTCACTTACACAAGGTATTGTTACAGTTCATAATTAGTGAACACAGTTACACTACTTAGAGTAATATGCAATGGTAGTGTAGTGCTAATTCTCACTGAGCTTCTGGGCTCGGCTCAACACGCGGGGTCAAATCGACAACGCCCAACCGTGACACCTATAATATTTAATTGCGCGTCTCACTCATTATATTGGAAAGACACGAAGACAGGACGATTCCCACCATTTCAACAAAAGCTACAAACACCGCCTTCGAAACACAGCGGTAATAGTGTTCCTCGAGAAATGTCTCTATCCGGAGAAGGCACCCAGACGAATCGTGGTCGCTGATTCCTTGGCACGATTCCGGAACCTCCAATTGTAAACTTTGGTAATCCTGAGGTCCTTCAGCTCCGCAGCACCTTAACGACGATTGGACGTCATCCCAGGCTCTCCGAATGGCGTAGTCTGTCATATGTTGCATTGATTTTCTCACTTGCACTTTCATCATGTCCATTAATTCATGACGCCAACCGAACACGAGCCAACCTCCAACGATCTTTGCAAGTAAACTCACGGCGAGACTCCATTTGAACAGTCCAATCATAAACGAACTGTTCATGTGAGCACCACAGTATCCTATGGCCGAGATCCCACACAGAGTGGCTCCGACTCCAAGAAACGCAACGCTAAAGGGTGGGCTCTGTCCTACGAGGTGTTGTATCAGCTCAAGGCGGGCAATGTCAGCGACGACTAACGCCACAATCGCGATGCCGCAGATGAAAAGCGTCGTGACAAAACATTTCATAATTAATTTCGACGTTCTTGCATTGCACCAAGCTTCCATCGTTGTATTGATGTAAGCTGTTGTGCTGATAAAAGAAACCCAAAATTGGGAGATCGAACGATTCTACAGACGGACCTAGCTAGCCTGACTTGTGCAGTATCAACAAGCACTCTGAAATGATCAGGGTTTTACATGTGGCTTCTTTAGCCGACGGAGGAGAGCCACTAGAGTAGAACTATCGTAGAATATTCTATAAAGGGCGTAGCAGATACTGTACGACACGATCAGAAACCGCAATTAGACAGCAGCGATCATGCGGTTTGGCTGATCTTGCTATAATATATATACATATATATATATATATATATATATATATATATATATATATATATATATGTACGTGTATATATGTATGTATACTGTTGTCCGTTGCCGGTCTTCAGTTAGCACTGATAAAACAATACTTCGATGTAAACGAAATGACACAGGGATATGGTATCTGCGGTTAGGTTATATCTGCGGTCTCATTGTATACCGTGTATGTCTATATAGCGTGACAGTGAACGCCCCTGAGATCTTCGCCGAGTGTCTCTGCTCAGGGGGCACATTTGCCAATACAACTCTCCACTACCATTATTTGTATTAATTGTATTTCCGAAAAACGCGATATGACTCGATGAGCGATGGGCGAGTGCCTGTGTTCAGTCTCAAACGCCGCAACAATTTCACCGAGACCCTATCTTAGGCTTCAACTATGTAAATCGGCGTTTTTTTTTGCTTGAGTTTCGAGGGTGTACATGAGTCACTCAGCGAATTAGGAGTGCCGAATGAAGTACGGGGCCCAGTTATAGAAGGCATTCACTGATTAAAGAGGCCGTTCAACACTACCGAGTTCATGAGTCACTCGATGAGAACTCCCAGATGAAGGACATCCGACCTGTAATCTCCGAGCTCGTGACGTAAGTTGTGAAATGGCAGCGACGAAAATAGACAAAACGAGAAAAAGGCAAAGGCGGTCGCGTAGGTCCTCCTGATTGGTGCTGACGAGGGGGATCAAAAACGAGCTGTCGACCCAGGATTAGGGCCGGGAGAGACTGTCTAAATTTAGTGGGAACTGCGGTTGGAAAATGCCGACTGAAGCCCACCCGCACCGATCGTGTGACTAACAAACGACACCTTAGCCGTTGATTTGCACATAAACCTCATTGAAATAGGAATGTGTTTAAGAAGCAAACTAGGTACAATATGATATCTACATTCTGTATTTGCTATGGTTTTGCAAATATATAATAGATGGCGCCCAGACAATATGTTTGAACGCTTTCTCAGCTAAACTGCCAAAGCCCACTGAATCTCGTTAAATGTCTTGCTTCATCAAACGAACTAAACTCGTCGGTGCAACAGATCAGTGCCGATAACTCTCTCTCTTTCTATGGTTACAACTCATATCACTATTGTCAAAAAATTAACCAAAATTTAATATCAACGTATATAGGCATCTAGGAGGGAGAACTAGGAATTTTCTAAAATCTAACACACTAGGTAAATCAGAAGGCACTCGACAGTGTTCATCGATGCTGTTCAATTGTAGGGGAATAGCCACCTAATTGTCTACGTTTGATGGCTTCGCCTTTTTTAATGTATTTCTTCAACCATACAGTGCGCATCTTATATATTCTTTAGGAGACAGAACAGCGTCGAGCCCGGTGGCGTCGTCCATTCGGGCAGAACAGCAGCCTGGGCAAGGCGGTCTTTCACCTTCTCGCTTGGATGGGTGGCTCAGCCGCCGTAATCGATAGATCGAATGTGAAGATTCACGGCCGAATTCCCGCTTTCGCCTCGTTGTCCTAGCTTGTGCAGGACTACTCTCAGTTGCGCCCGGCACCGAACTTAGGGCGCGTTAACGGAATCCAACTGCATCTTCTAGTAAGGCTCTAGATGGATGAGCCCCTCGTGGATGTTGCCTTCTTTGCCGCATCTATAGTTTTTCGTACTCTAAATGGAGCAACAAGCTCTGACTCACGATCAACTTCGTCTCCAGGGGAAGCCATCATTTTTGTACATTGAACCGCCACGTCCGCCTGCAGAATTCGATCACCCCACGAGAGAAAAACGCGTGCTTCGATATCGACTTCGCGATGGAGCGTTCGCGGACATTCTAACCAACACGAATTTGCCCCGTCTCAAAGGACATTAGTTACCGTCGCATTCGAACGCAACCATTGTATTGATAAGCTGGACGAGCAAATGGAAGCATACATCTGACGTGTTCCGACAATCGAGTGTAAGGCAAGGTCTTTGTATATAACCTCATCCTCGGCAACACAGAAGAAACAATAAAATCTTATAAAACCTTATATGTATATCACGAGTTCGATCTGCTCTACAAATATTAATTTAATTTATAATAATAATAATAATAATACTTGAATTTATCGATATATAAAAAATGTATCGCTAACAAAATATACACCACATTGACTCGTGATAATAAATCTTAAACAGTACATATAGATAGATAATTCAATAAAATTAATTTAAAGTATATATATATATATATATATTTGTGTATGTATATCTCAAGAACAATGCATTAGCAACATTAATCCGGTTACTGCTGCGCTAGCAGGGGCTCTTGGGCTATCGATAAAAAATAATCAGCTAAATCCGACTGTTCGAGTTGTCGAGTAAGTCTCCATGTTGGCTTTATCCGATACAGTTGCAAATGCACCGCCGCGCAAGATAACAAAAATAGCGCTTACCCCTCCCCGTTGTTGGGGCTACTGAGGGGTAAAACCCCTGCAGAGTTTCTTTACTTCTGGAACATTTTATCCAACGTGATTAATAACCCGTACATCTAATTAATACCCCACCCAACTAAATCCTTTCAAAACAAGCTGATGAAAAATGCGAGCTCGCTTTCGCCCCTCGATCTCTACCGTCATTGTCTGCAGATAGACGGACAAAGGATTTCCAATTAAAATATCTCTCCGCTGCGTACGCCAGCTGGTTTGAGAAGACAAACCTCATCCGCTTGGGCTGAACCCGGACACAAATACACCATGGCACTATTAGCTATGTGTAATTCTGCCGGCCGTTAGGTTTATTCCGCGATAGGCAACGTAGGGTAGTGCCTGCACAAATCTCCCTTTCAAAACAACAAGGCAAGGTCGAAGCCGATGCCAACCCCTGCAACAAGATCGTCGTACAGTGCAAACTTTGTATTTAGTTGAGCTTCCTAGGAATTGCAGCTAGCCGTTTCGAGACGCCCACAGTAACTCGGTTACCGGTCGTATTTATGCCTGGGAACTCGATGGATGTGCTTTCTCTCCGTCTCTCTCTTCTGTCTGGCTGGCATCTGCCAACGGTTACGAAATAGGGCAAAAGCACACAGGGAGGTTTGTATCTAATTAACTACTATGATATTATATGAACGTTGTAATAGGTGAACCGAGTGGTACATGCGTTAAAGAAGTCACATACAGCGGCAGTGGAAAGCAACCGTTGGCGTGGAAGAACAAGAATTATACAAAGAGCATTCCCCAAAGACTCATAAGACAGACAGTGTAACAGTATGAGAAACAAATTAGAGCGACTATATATATATATATATATATATATCACTATACGTATGCGTTTTGCTTGCACATTAACTAAATATGTACGTGTTATTAATCTAGACAATGGATAAAGATAAGCAAATGAACAACATAGTGACAATGGAAAGAATCAAAGATAGAGTCGGTGTCATGTTTTACAATAAATTCGTCATACAACTACATCTTAGTGCCCAATTCCTAATCTTAAATAATACAAAGCTATGGCCATGACGGCCTCGAGCTGACACCCTGTCCCCAACTAATTCTTCTAATTATTGTATGTTTAAAGTTGCATATACGTATATACAGTGGTGTGCATAAACTTAACGCACCCCTATATTTCAACAAATCGTTACAAAGAATACACATTTGAGGAATTTATTCTGTATCAGATTAACAGACGTGTCAAATAACATACACACCATAAAAAAAACAGCGCGTATGACATCGCATGCAGCCTGCTACAATAAAATGTGTCATATTTCGGTTGTGAAAAATGATAACGCACCCTCAGTTATCGAGTGTTCTCGCTGATTTAATCCAGTTTGTGTTGAACATTTAAGCTGTACTGTAGTCATGGGACACGCTTCGAGGCTTACGGATGCAGAGAAAGCAGTTGTTACTGCTTTACACCGATTAGAAAAGACCCAGGCTGCAATTGCCAGAGAAATTGACAGAAGTCGTCGCGTGGTGCAAAATAATTTACGCAGTCTGTCGACGTATCGTATTAATAAGTCTAAAGGACGCCCACGAAAGATCACCCAGCGAACTGCTATGCAAATCTGTCGATTGGGCTCGAATTCGACCATAAGTTGTGAATAATCAGGCAAGAGTTAAACCTTCAGGTTCATCGATCAACAGTTTTAAGAATAATTAAGCGTTATCCGCATATCATACGTGCGCAAATGAAAACAAGACCGCATCTTCAACAACGGCAGATGACCGCCCGACTAAACTTAGCCCGCAACAATATGGCCAGAGACTGGAAATTGGCGAATATTGGGGCAATATTTTTTAAAGAGTATCTTGCGGGTGCACATCTATCTAAAAGGTACTGTGGTGTTGCAGATCATCTTCGGTGACGAGAAGAAGTTCAATTTGGACGGGCCAGATGGATTTAACGGTTATTGGCATGATGTAAGTAAAGAGCCGCGGTACTTCTGAAAGCGCAACTTCGGTGGCGGGACCGTTATGGCTTGGGGAGCTTTCACCTCTCTTGGCAGACTCCCACTCGCTATCATCTCATCTCGAATGAATAGCGAGGACTATCAGCAGATGTTGATCAACAACCTACTACCGTTTAGGAGCAGATTTCATCTACTGCCAATTGTTATCCAATAAGATAACGCTGCAATTCACGTCAGCGCTAGTACACGTGCGTGGTTAGGACGGCATGACATGGAAACCCTAGAGTGGCCAGCAGGTTCTCCTGATCTCAACCCGATGGAGAACCCCTGGAGCATTCTTGTCCGAAGAGTATATGCGTCGAATCGACAGTATACATCCGTCGAAGCACAAAAAGAGGCGTTGTTGGAGGCCTGGGGAGATGTCAGCTACCAGATCCTGCTAAATCTCGTTGATTGTGTGCCAAACCGAGTCTTTGACGTTGTAATTAGTAAGGGCGGGGCCACACGGTACTGATTAGCACAAGAAAACGAGAACTAATTCAGCGAGAACACTCGATAACTGAGGGTGCGTTATCATTTTGCACAACCGAGATATGACACATTTTATTGTAGCAGGCTGCATGCGACGTCATGTGCGCTGTTCTTTGTAGTGTGTATCTTATGTGACATGTATCTTAATCTGATACAGAATAAATGCCTCAAATGTGTATTCTTTGTAACGATTTGTTGAAATATAGGGGTGCGTTAAGTTTATGCACACAACTGTATAATATAATAAGAATAATAAGAAATTGTGCTTAATTAGTCCTGCTATTGAATTGTACCACCCATCCGTTTTGGTTAATAAAGGACCGATTGAATTTAATAGATAGCACTATTGGTTTGTTCGTCTCATGTGCTTCAAAAATGGATAGTGTTAAAAACCAATGTTTACCATTTTATAGAAACGAATGGTCGAAGACAATTAGTTTTGTCTTTGCTGTCTTCGGTTAAGTTTCGCCGATATATATACATATATATATATTATATATACATATACATATATATATATATATACATATACATATATATATATATATATATATATATATATATATATAGACCTTAAACAGGACGGCATTGGCGAAAGTGAGTTTCCCACATTCAAACAGTACAATTATGAGGGATACAATTGCACTGGGTGCTGATGAATACCTACAACGCTTATTGATCGAAGGGAGTCGTCACAGAATTTAGTATGATTATCTTTTATACCTCGGAAGTCTGCTTTGCGTCGGTAGTGCGGCGCTCATCTTAGATAGGTGTGATGGTGAGATTATGATTGTCGAATGTTTGAAGCGACCGCTATTATATAATACCCTTGCAAAGCTCCGTATGTTATTAAGAGGTGCAGTTATTCGAGAAGTATGGTATTCTGCTCGTCGCGGCATGGGACACTAGCAATTGCTTTTGGGACACGCGAGTCCTTATTCGGAAAAGGATAGGTTAGGTCGGGGCCGTGTAACCTCCAAGTTGAATTTTTCTTGCTGCCTCACCCCGATCACGGACCGTAACCACTGCTTTGCCGAGGACAGGATAAAGGTCGTGATGTGACCATGAAATCATCAACGATTTCCATGCTGAGATTCGGCCCTCTCTGTCGTGCTCGGCTGTACACCACCAGCAGCAGCAGCAATGGTAGCAGGACTAAAAGTATATTAATCGGGCTGACTCACAACCGTCAACATTTAGCTCAGTCCACGGCACGACTGCTTTCGGCATTGCTTCATAAGACGCACCCCTTGAATGCAAATGTGTAATAGCTGAGATCGAACCCGTGCATCTCCCGATTGCAAGACGCTTACGAACGCACCACGCCACCGGGCTCGACAGTGGCAGCCGTACTATAAAGGAGTATCTATGCCGTTTCTGATACTCGAATGCCACACCGCATGTTGTCGTTTTGGATGAAATGTTTTTGTGAGAATTACATGTACCCACATGTCTGCATATATATATATATATATATATGTGTGTGTATGTACAACTATGCTCGAAGGCATTTCAACATAGATGAACCACTTGGTGCGAGGAGACTATCTCTGGTTGGCAGAGCTTCAGCCATGAGCACTGTGCCTGGGCCAGCTCCCGGCCTAGCACCAGTCAGTGATCGTAGACTCCTTGTCTTCTGTGCATCGACGTCCCAATCCGTTCCCACATCTAAATAAACTTCTGTATCACTTATTCCCGATCGACCCAAGCACATCTTCAGTTTAGATACTGTAGATAAGTCAGGCTAACATTTACGCCACAGTTTTTAATCTTGTTCAGTAAACCGTTTCTAAACCTAGCTTATGTACGGCAATAGGTCTTGTCGAACCCATCAATATCGTAAACTTCCGTAGCGAGGATAACAATAAGAACAACAACGACTTCTCGAATTCCTCAGTGTGCTCTTAGAGCACACACGCACACACAACACGTTGCTCTAATCGGTCCATGCTTTTGGCGCAAACGCCCTTCGTGATTTCGGTAACGCTCACACTAAGCTGAACGGAAATTGTCGGCAAAAACTACACATTGTTAAGCCGATTACTATGATAATTATCATATAACCACTACACATACTCACACTCGAAGTTCTCGCTTTCGAATCCCGCCTGGAATATTCACAATTGATGCATTCGTGAATGCTGCATAGACAACGTTGTTCTGCCCGCTTTTACTTACGATCTTGGTCTGATTCAATAGGTCTTCTTGCTTAACAAGTGCCCTCTCTTTTGTGACGTAACCTCGTATCGGCCGACTATCGGCTCATCCTATTTCAAGGTTTTTCTTTCTTCTTCGTCTTTGAGAGGAGGAAATTTTCTTCAAACGCTCTCATACACACTCCCCCATTGGGCACATACAAAACGAAACTATTTCAGGGTCTAGTGGATCCCAAGTGCCGCTTAAGACGCACTCACAATTCTCTTGGAAAACCCTTGAACAACAAGAAATCTACTCTTGTTCGCTTCACATTGAGACGGGATGTTATGTCTAACAATCGATGACTCCGAGGCATTTATTATATTTCTGCTGTGCGCGTAACACACCGAAACATAGACAATAGCGCTTCAGTGCATTGCGTTCATGGGATAGAAGGGTCGATGTTTACCACAACTGTGAACTTGCTCTCCAACTATCGTCTGTACTCAAAGTCACGTCTTTTTCCTCGAAGGGAGAATAGGGGGGGTTACCGGAATGACTGATGCACGCACACACACACGCTGCGCGGCCCATCTAGAACCCAGCGTTAGTGTGAGACTCTCACATCCACTAACCCGTTTACCTAACAGATGGCTAGGAGAGTTCAGGTCACATAGTCAAAGTCACCTGTATCTGTGCTCTATTTGTCCCTATTAAGCTGTTTGTTCATCCCATAACACATATGTAGCAGCATTAAATTCCACTGTGACATTTAGCTTCATACATCTATCTACTAATTCGAATCAATGTGCAGTGCGAAAAAGGGGTCAGAAAGAAGTGACGCTGGTTCTCCTCACACGGGATTGACCTGAACTATTCTTCTGGGATTCGTATTTTCACGGTTCGTGGGATACAATTGTCGGCGAACTTTAGCCGGAAAACGAAATCGTTTCCAGTGAGAAAAAATCTATAAAAATAAAGCGAGTATACTTGATTAGCGGATAAGGGATAAATGGTGAGCTGTATTCGTATCACTCACTGAATGCATACGCATTACATCAGCTTCGGCTGACCCCCCCTACTGTAACGGATTGCATGTTTCGGAAACACGAAACTATGTTTTTTTAACATGGCATATATATATGTCATTACCACTATTCTACGACAATATAACAACGTCGAAATATTCGCTATAGGGATAAACGCCGAGTGTGCTATATGCATTGGACTACTCGCTACACGTGAACGTGCACAATAATTTCAAAATGCCAAACTACAAAGGGCACATTCGAACTAGAGTTCACGTTTTCGGGCCGACAGTCGAAATAACGGTACGATTTATTATACTGGTATGACTGTTTCATTCTATTTGACAGGCCTCAGCCGTTAACCTTTGGGTATTACTATGAGGACCTGTCGGACCTGCCACCTTTGCTTATTTTTCTCTTCCTTACTCGTACCTAGCAAGAATATTCAGATAAAAAAACTTCAAAGATTCACCGCGTCTGGCAGGATTTGGACCCAACGCCCACGTCCCTCCGGTCTGGCAGCCCAAAACGCTCACGACTACACGATCCAGGAGACGTTTTATTCTATGTCGGATATTGATGGGAGCAACTCACCTCTTTCCCTTCCTGCCTTCATGACCTTAGGTGGCCACAACATCCTCACAGCTAATTTTCTCGAAGGACTCTGAGGACAGGCTGATCCTCGCCACCGAGGACAACGCGCACAAGGTGATTCCTTCTGCAGCGCCATTCGTTCGTTGTGCGGCAGAGAGTTAATGCCATCCCTTGCCTCCCTCGGGGGTCACCATAACGATGTCGGCCTGACACCCTGTTTCCAACTGCTTCTCTAATTATTGTATATTTTATACTAGTGCTCGTTCCCCTTTTTAGGATTCTAGCTAATGGGATTTACAAAGGGGGTTTGAATTTGCTCGTGCTGTCAGCAGTCCGACGGACCTAGCCTTCTCGGACGTATAGCAAAGAGAATACGCTGTCTACCTGAAGTCCTCACAGATTGCGGAGTCTCACAACAGATAATCGGTTTATGAGCACGTGACGATAAGAGGGGGCTCGCGTTCCGCAAGCGCCGATTGTATATGTCATGGAAATGATAACACCAGATCAATCAGGCAGTGAAAAGTGGCAAAGAATAAAATTTTAATAAATTTAATTAATCAATAATGAAAATAGTAGACGATAGTTTATCGATGATATCACTTGAAATTACAGTGAAGAACTTTAGGTTACTACCCTAGACCACCTCGCTGTCAGCGATGCTGATAAGTGCCACCCCATGTTTATTACATTATCTTATTATTTTTACTAGTATTTTTCTATCATCAAATTTTTATTCGTTCCTGTCTGTACACGAGACATCATTGCACGTTAGAAACGCTCAGTTGTTCAAACGTAAAAGTATTAGTAATACATACATATATATATATATATATATATATATGTATATATGTATCGAGTCGAGCTGTTCTGACCCTCTGCAATGTCGAAACGAAGTCCTAATGCGTTTCGTTAAAGCAAATTGCATTACTGTGAGAGTGCGGATTATCTAAACGTATCCGGGGCAGTTCGCTCGCATTTGAAGTGGTCGTAGTTCATAAGATACGCAACAAAGTAGGTCATGCTTAAACATGAATGGCAGAGAGAAATAGCGAGAGCAAGAGAGAGAGAGAGAGAGATGGCCGACCGTTGTTAATGGATTATTTCGCTATCTATATATCTATGATGTATAACAGTACAATAGGAAGTCTCATCGGAGCGTTCATGTTTCCCTTCCCGTATCCCAGATGGCCGACTATTCGTCTTCTATATGATACGAACACATCGAGATACTTCTCTGTAGTTGAACACTGAATGACAGCCATGACATAGCAGAGCATTTGGCCTTCGTGTCAGTCATGTAAACATGAGCTGGAACATATTCTTTGGGACGTGCTTTCGCTGCTAATATCTATCTCGTTCTCTCTGCCGGGATCACGGTGTTCTGATGCACTACTGCTACGACTAGTGGTGCATATCCAGGATGTGGAAATTAAATCATCATTGCTTAGATCCGAGCATACACACATATATATATATATATATATACTTTGTATTACTACTGTAACTGCGTGCGCCCGGTTTTGGATGCTCGGCAAGCTTGATACTTGACAGGAAATGTGTCGTTTGAGAAATGCTCACTATGTTGTGAATTCGCTTTTCAAATGAGTAGATTAAAATAGTACGAAATATTTATTCCATAGAAGTTCATCACACAGTCACAAATACATATATATATATATATCTAATTTTGTTTAGATTCATATTGAAATCAAAATATCTTGCACGGAGTGCCGCAATGTGAGTGCGGGCTAACTCTCAGCCTTAAACATTTAACGTCCACGGTACCGCTTTCGCATTGCTTCGTAAGACGGACCCCGAAATGTAAAATGTACAAGGGTACAAGTGATAATTACAACAATATTCTTACTAATGGCTTCATTGTGGACCTAACAGCGTTTCTCTTGCGTGCGCTAAAATCGTTAGGGGGTGAAGATCTTTGTTTGTCTCCATGACGATTCTGAATACTGATACAATAATGCTATAGTAATGTACAACATAACTGCGGCCAACAAGTACAGAATAGCAAAACGCGAAGCCCACCAAATGCGCAAATCGAATTCGGTGTTCCGCATCAGTGCAGCTGTCTTCATGGCTACCTGTCTATAGACGCATGCACTAAACGCCTCTCGGATCTCAATGGCCACGATAGTGCTCTAGTCATGCAGTGCCTAATTATAGTGCACGCGTTGTGCGGGTGGTAATACAAGTGTTGCCAGCAAGCTGCTGCTTCAAACAATGCTTCACCACATCGTAGTTTACTCGAAACGCTAATTCGCAGAGGGAGAGGGTGACCGAGAGCGTAGAGAACGCGGAAATGTATCGCGACGTTGTCAGCAAAAACAAGGCGAATAGGCATTTCATAGAGGATATGTTCGTCGTCGGCCACCGTGCACATTGGAGCCTTGGCCGTCGCCAACATATAATTCAAGGGCTGCTAAGGGCTTAGGTGTTCGTGAGAGACGCCCACTGGGCAGTCGCGTCGCTGCTTCAGGTGGCATGCCGTCATGCGGAGAACACTGGTTTAAATTTCAACACTGAGAAGCGTTGCGGCGTCGGTATACCATATCATTATATTGTCGGCAGCTCATCATCGTCTTGTTATCAGGGAGAATGAGCCACTTTCGGAGAGCCGCGTGATCACTGAATCCAACGATGCCGATGTCAAGATGCTATTCTAAGGAAAGCAATCGGTCAAGGGCGACGCGGGAGATGAAAGGCGTGGGGCAATAAGGTTGACACAAGGTTTCTTCATTTCAGTAACTGCAGTTACCGCGAACGCCACCTACTTCTGCATGAGCCGACCTCGACAACGTGAACTTTCAGTGTCCGACTTCCTTCACATTTCCTTTTCGTTACGTGAAGGCACTCTGAAATCGTTCGCCGGAGCAGCCTGACGCGAATGTTCGGCCTAGCGGCCCCACCTACCCGAGTAGTCCTTGGACTCCGGCACCTCCAGTCTATGGACAAGTCCATGGATTCAGCGAATCGCTCGTTCCCGTGTTTGCCGAAGCGAGCGCGGGGGCACAGTCCACCGGGCCTGGCCCGCAGGCCCGTTTAGGCTTGGCATCGCACCCCAATGCTACCCCGTAAACGCTAGCGCACATGAGACACGTCTCGAAAACTGGGCCTCGCCACCCAGGAGTTCGGGTGGGCAGGTCCGAATCTGCGGTCCCTGTTATATTCCTGACGTGGTTCTCCACTTTACGACAAACCGCTAGGACATCGGGCAGACTTGGCCCAACGTGATGTCCCCACGAAGTCCCCAGAGGCTTTGAGCGCTGGCCTGACCGTACACCACGAATGACCATATCCGTAGTGGGGTTCGAGAATCACTCGAAATGTATCCATTTCGTCGATGTAAGCGATCTAGCGGAAGCCATCACTAACTGTCCATGATGGGCAGCAATCTGTGAACGATTCGTGTTGTCTTCGACATCGACAGATAAACTTGGCAATTTTTCTTCTCGGTAGGAACCTCCTTGTCGGCCTTCTAATACATTGGATACTACACTGCTAGGTGCCTCGAGCGGCACCGCTCGCGTGACTACTGGGATATCCACGAAACGTGCGTTTTTGACAGGTCCAGAAACCATGCTGAACAGGCCCGCTGTTTCGGTCTAATGGTCTTCAGCGAAGACCCGGCGCGACGCGACCGCATCCGGAGACGCTTGTTATTAGAAGGCCTCAAACGATCACTTGAGACCACTGCCTTGGTTGAATCGGCCAAAACTGGTCCACAACGAGGCTACACGAGGAGCAGCATCGGTACTGGTTTGGCGACATCTTTTAACATGGCGCCGGATGCACAAGGAACCATCGATCCCTCAAGTTTTTCACTCTATACCGAGTAAGTCCAGTGTGAATTAAAACAATCAATATATATATATATATATAACTCGCCATTGTATGTTCTTCCAAAACACTGACGATTACGATCTGTTACAACACGCTGGTCCCAGAAGACTGGATCAATAATGCGCTCCAAATCTTCACCCAACATGCGTTCCATGTGCACCGCTCTCGACCAGTACGCACTCGGCGGTGACTCCTGTGTTGGCAAGTGTGTCAGCCTTCAAAGCCCAGCGGCAGAGGGATCCGCCGACCCTTTGGGCTCCTCGCTCAGTTTACCACGCCCTCTGATCTTAATGAACGTATAATCGTCGTTTGTTGTCGAATCGCTACAGCAGGGCGGAGCGAGGGAGCGCATGTTAACCAAGCCGCGCAGCAGACAGACAAGCCCAAGCAAACTGCCCCACCCCTCACTAGACGCCACACAGCGCTTCATGGACACCCTCTAGCGGGGAAAATCACGCAATGGCTACCAAGGTCCGAGACAGTTCTAATCGACGGTGAGGAGAAGCCAATGAGGCGTCCCCGACCGATGGTGGATTCCAAAGCTGCTCCGGAGGCGGCTGGCGGAACAGGGCTGACTGGACTGGCACTGTGTTTATGGCCTGATAGCAAGGCTATCGGATAATCCAGACGATCGCGTGCCGGTTGAAGCTTTGGTGTACAGTATATTTCTTTAATGTCTATGTAATATAATATTATGAACAATAAAACATATCACGCAACAACTGAGATAAGTACCCGCTTCAATTCGTGCCACTAAGTGAACCAAGACACATGGCGAGTTCGTGGCCAGTCCCGCTGGCTATATGGTTGATATCGGGTTTCTAGCACCCTAAGTGGATATTATGCCATCCGGTGGCTTCGCCCGTCACTGGCTCTCGCTGGTGGTTGCGACACGATGCGGAGCTGTTTTGAACGCCTGAATTATATATGTTGGGACCTTATATTGAGGTTCTGTTTCTTGTGCGTGTCGTTTTGAAGAACGCTTTACAAGCTCTTAAAGTCAATACATTTGGCTGTGGTAAGCGCGAACGCACAAAATAAGCCCCTTTAGAATCCCTGAACAGGTTCGCCTTAGACGGCTCAATGAAGTCTGTCAAAAAGTAAGTCTGACGAATGACTTTCGACATCGTTCCCGTGCTTTCAAGCTGTTCTTTGTTCTCAACCAAATGGTTCCCCATTTTATATTCTCATATGTTCATCCCTGGCATGTCGTTCCCGAGATTTGAAGTGTCGCCTGTTAGCGCAACCCAAAAACTGCCATGCCAAGTGACAGCATCTGCTGTGATTGAGAGTTAGCTCTCGTGCCCAACCGATGCAACGTTCTCCAGCGCGCTGCTCTTAGCGCTGCCCGTCAGGACTGCTCTTTAGACTTTCCGACTAAACAGACCCTGGTTTCGTTGTTCGGGAACAATATAGTGCTGTAATTTATGGCTCTTTAGGGCTGCAACAAGGACTGCCGTGCCGCCGAAACCGACGGCTACATATAAGCTCAGCGTCAGCGTAGAAAATCGTTAGGGCACACTGCAACCACGTCTGAGGTCAGCTTGAGCGCAGGTCGATCAATGGTCTTAAACATAAAAAGCGAGATTTAATTAGTTAAATTCGCTCCCCACAAGCGTTGTGGTACGTTCAGAAATCACATTTTAATATTTAGGAATATAGGCATAAGATGTACATGGTATCTCCATTCTTTTAACGTGCTGCTCGCCGCACGGACTGCTCAGAAAATGACGCAACTCAATGGAAGACTAGCCGAAATCTGGCCTTGTTCTAGGATGATTTTTCTAAGCGACGTGGTCCAGAAACAGAAGTCGAAATCTCTATTAAATAGCTGCATATTTTACAAGGGCATTTCTTACGACGAGCCACAATCATATACGGAGGCAATCTCATAAACTAGCTGAGTGCTCATAGCTTGCCCAAATGCTATGATTACAAGTAATTTGACTTATATGTGTTTATTTACCGCATACTAATACCAATAACGAGAAAAGTACCACACCCACACAAAAACGATCACTATTATATTTCACTCCATCGGTATGCTTGCAGCCTCCCATGGCCGGTATCAGACGTGTCCTTCTCCTCTATATGTATCTATAAGGTTGTCTGAGAGTGCCTCGCTCGGAGAGTGTCGAGTGTCCGGCTTATTTTGGTCTTGGCCAAAAAAAAAGTTGCCTTTGCACCTAACAGAAATACGAACGAACGAAGCAAGAGGGCCCGCTGCAGAGGCCAAAGGCGGGATCAGATTCCCCGCTCAGTTGGAAAATATATTCCCCTCCGGGATACACCAGTCTCGTCCCCGGTGTTCGCCGAGACTCTGCCGCCTTTTAGATGTATGGCTACCTGTCGACCAGCTGTCTGCGAGCTCAGACTAAGTCCGTGAGTAAACTGACCGTGCACACGTTACGCTGAACTGTTGGACAGATAGCCGTGAGTCCCCTCGCATAAGTCTCTCCGCTGCTACAACGCCCAATACCATGTTGAGCTTGTTGTTCTTATCGACAGCACGAGGGAAATATCGAAGGGGGGAGAGAGAGAGAGAGGAATAAAACCACAGAAATAATGGATGCTACACAATTTCTCTTTCAATGAAGTTACAGAATATTTTATGGGGTGAATTGCTCTATCATTAACCCGTGTGGAGTTCTACGCGTGCGTTCAACCGGATTCCTCAGGGAAGTGGCGCAGACCGGTTGGCTAACACCGGTGACAATGGTCACTATTTTTGTCTTTATGCAATTATATGTAATCTCTTTTTTGGCCCGTGCGAATCAAGTTTAAAAACCTAGGACATGAAACAGTTAATGATGCTTTGTCCCATAGAGGCTAGTGTAACTTGAGTAAAACATGAGTCAACAACGGTTATCTCGACACCTGTTAAAATTATCTGTAACAATCGAAAAATGCTTTGAAATACCTAATTAGACACATTTGTAGTAATGAATGAGCAATATTTTTACTTATCAACAAACGTTTTTGTAAAATAGCCCTTGTTACTTGATAGAGGAATCCTAGGAGAATCTTCGCCCACTTCTCCCAGTCGCTATCGCCAGGGCAGCTCATGCTGCACCGGGAGAGCCCAATACAGCGACGATAGTTGGATCCCTCCCCAACGGATGATCTTGGGAATAATGGACCAACTAAACCCATCAGGGACATTTTGTACAATCGGCACAAACGGATGGTTTTTTTTTACGATTTCATGTTATTGATATTATTATTATTATTATTATCAAATCTAGTATCTATCTATGATAAAATTTACTAGTACTACGAACAAGAAAAAGGAAAATTCTGTTGGACTGGATGAGGCTCGCAACCTGAATATTTCGAGATAGTGAAGGGACGACACCCACAACGGTGTTTCCTTAGCAGCTGCACGTCCAAGATATCAATAAGTCGCTTTGCGTCTATATCCGGGTATTCGGCTATTTGGCGTCGCGAGGTGCTCTTGAGGGTCGATTTTGATGTTGTTTGGCTTCGTGGGCCCTCTCGTAATCACTGAGGACAGCATAAGTCAGTCCCCATTTCCATTATACTGGCCATGCTGGCTGACGCTTCTTTTTGTTTATGTTATTACAATCAATTTGTTATCGAATGAATCCGGTCATCTTGGAAGGATGGAGTACTTCGCTGGCTTAATTACACCTATTCTCAATCTGCGTTTGGAGTCTGTCTTTTCGTCAGGTTGCAATTGACTTTCTCATTGAGCATTCGACGCCAGTAACGAGCTCCTAGCTAAACTCCTAGGTACACCACCCGTGGAAGCTGAGCCGTCCTATCCTATAGCCTGCGTTATATCGGCTCACGGGGTCGGCTCACTCGCTGACTAATCGGCGCATTCTCCATAGCCGCAACTGCATTTAGCAATCTCGGCCCATAGCAGGAATTTACGCTGCGATGCATTGCCGGCAATGCTCGAATGTCTCCAGGGAACGATAGTCATTCGTTCAGTCGGCTGTTCTAGTTCGCTTTAGTCCAATGGCAGTCGGGTAGAATTCCCGAGGAAACATGGAGCCGGCTGGAGCTGGGCTCGAACATCGCCCCTTCCGCTGCCTGTGACTACCATCGTATCTTTCACCACCATGTGGTCCGTTTACTTCCGTAGTCGTAAATGGCGACACATGGTTATATTAGATACAAACAAAACGGACGGACAGACATATCGCCATAGCGAATGTGATACCTGGAACTCATTCAACCACGCAACATATCAACGCTTATTCTAAAAATATCGGAATTAAATAGAAGTACATACAGCTGTTGAGTATAAACCATACGTGTAATGAGCCACGCGAATATATATATATATATATATATATATATAGCTATACCGTGCCCACCCAAAATCAGAAGGTTCCTTGACCAAGAAAATAAAGCGTCATATATTTTTGTAGTACGCTAGGCAGGGATTATTATCATATCGGCACTAAATGGTCATTTTTCATTGTCAAAATTATCAGCATTGCGTTCAGTATTGTCGACATAAGAGACTGTCGTCATGTCTGTCACAACACTGTCGTCAATTCTCATCGTCGGCGATGGCGGCCGCGGCGGCAGAGTTCACTCCGTGGAATGGCTTCGACATCGATGTCTCTGTTCATGTTGAGCGTGAGCCGCTCAACTGATGTGGGTCGCGCCAACGTACTTCGAGTCATTGGGAAGATTCAGGGGATTCAGAAGGGGGAGGCCCGTTGAGCAGCACGACGCCTTCGAGGGTCATAGCTCCGTCGTATCGGCGTTGGCGGCAGGAGCGGCCTCCCGCTCAACCGCCGGCCGCGGCTGGTGTTGTCTGGGGTAACTGGCTGACTGCGCGGGAAAAGAATGGGACGCTGAGATCAAAAACCCGTAAAGCGTATCACGCCAATCAGCAGTACGGCCACGTCGTTCACGCTTTTCTCAAATACCGCCACCCATTCTACTCCGGAGTAGCGGGCCCTCTCCAATGACACCCTTCCAAAAGAAAGGAAAAAACGCCACCGAACACATAGAGAACGAAGGGACCAGAACCCGCAGACACCCAGCCGTACACAGACACACACACTCACGCGAACGGTCTACGCGGATCTACGCGAACGAAAGAAATTCCCGCTTTGCGCCGTTACCTCTTTTGGTGTGGGACGAGATGTGGGCCTGGGTTCGCGTCACCATCACAGCCTCGGTCGTTCGGCCCTGACTCAGCCCGCATCGCAACGGGCGAACGGCGACAAGGGGCTATGGGGGGGAAGGGGACGTTTGGGGTTACAATTTTTGAGGGCGTCGTTCCTCGGCGCTGTTCCGACGTCGACGGCAGCCGCGACGACGGCTGGCTGCCTGCCGGCGAACAGTGGAACGAACGCGACGAAGAAAAGCAGAGGAAACGCAGGTACGCAAAGGAAAGAATGGTGACAAACTGCTACCATCTAACATCAGCCATCTTTCACTGCTGCAGGCGGCCATAGGCCTTTCGGTGGTCGAGTCAGAGGCGTAGTCGACCCTTTCTTGACCAGAATTCTAACACCTGACGGAAGGGGAGGGGCCATTCGAGACGGGCTTGTGCAGACTGAAGTTCAGAAGAGGCGTAGGAAGAGAGTTAGAGAGAGAGAGAGAGAGACCCCCTCTCTTGCGAGCCCACATAGAAAGCCGACACTCGAGAGATCGAAGCGTGCCCATCCAGCCCCAAGGTCGCTGCTGCCAAGCGCACACAAACCTTCTTGGCTACCCGGCCCACCTTGAACGTCGCCTGCCTCAAACGTCTATGGGTGTACAGAGAGCAAAACTAGTTCCACTAGACACGACTGTTTCTGCCCGCTACAATTGCAGCCATGACCAGAGCCAGATAAATCTGGCCCGGCCAGCAGCAGCAGCAGCAGCAGCAGTACTGCTGCTAGTCAAGCAGAAACGGCGGCGGAAAATGCTGGCTACAAAGTGCTATCCTCACTGCAAAGCCTATCCTGTCGGGGGCCGAAAAGCCGAAGACTAACGTCCACTTGCCAGGGTGACTGCGTAGTGCTCCCCGCCATCTGCAATCTATGGAAGGTTGTCATTTAGAGGTAGGCGGGACCTTACTCACCACAGCTGAGGCCACTGCTTCCACGGAACACCGGACATGTTATCCGGCTACTGCTGCAGCTGCAGCGGCTCGACTCGCCCATGTTGTAATTACTGCTCGTCGTCTGATCTGTGGACGCTATGGCTCTTAGGGTTCAAGTCGCCGTTGGGAGGGTGCGATCAGGCCCGAAACCAAGGAAGGCTGTAGGAAACGACAGAAGGACAGCGACGCCCCGTGGCCGATGATATTTCGGCCTTATACCAAAGTTGATGGTGAACGGTGGGATGGCAAAAACAATACCTGCTATTAAGTTTTTTGTATTTTCTTGTAAATCGAACACATATCACGGTTAATGGTCATGCCAGGAATAATTATACATGGATAAAGACGTCCAACACTGACGGTCACCTGGACACAGTCAGTGCCACCAGTTGCCAGTAAATATATATCTTCTACTTATAAAATCACTGCCCACCATTTGCTCGATGATGTCAAAGCATCCCACCTCATATCAAAGTTTCGGATAGCTTCTTTGAGAAAATTTGAGCACTATTTATAATATACAAATATATATATATATTTTTTTAATTGAGGTTTATTCTTGGAACTGCTTTTTTATAACGCTTACGTTCTCAGATAAAGAAATATTGAGTTGTATACAACAATATTCATAAAGGTTCATCGCCTAAGGTTAGGGCTGAGGGACACATTCATCACCAGTGCAATCGATGAGCCTAATCGTCAACTACGTCTGCCGTCACAACCTCACTATCATTACGTGGAGTAAGTCTAGCATGATTATACACATGTTTGATTTGTGAGGTATACACAGTAATATATATCTATATATATATATATATTTTGGAGATAAGTGTACAAACTCGTATTTGTGTGTATTCGAATATTTATTGATAATTCTTACTTACATAAACACCTATCGCCTATTCAAAGTGATCAAAAAGCTGTTGCCCAGTTAGTCTGTTTAGTTCTGGCTTACATGTGCTGCTAGTACGTACTTGTCATTAGTTCTAACTCATCTTAGATATACTTTGTCTCAAAAGGTCTACAGGCTTCCCGGGTTGTAGTCATCTAAAAATGTATGAAGCTGATCATGAATGCAAGGTACATACAGGATTTTCAGGCATTTGCCAAAGAAGCGATTATTGTTGATTTCTCAACAGTTTAATTGAGTAAAAAGATAACCGCAAAAATAGCGTCAATAGCAGTTCATAGTCACCCCCATATATGAACAGTAAGCAGGTACTTGGGCGGATCGATGCTCGCAGACGTTTAGAGTGTGGATACATAAAGCTCTGCGGTTGCCGCGCACATACTTTGGAGTAGCTTGCACTCACGCTCTGAAAGGCAAGACGAGACGATTTTCTGGGAAGGGCATCCAAGCAAATTGCGCGCTGCCGTTATAAGGTTGGCCCGACTTTCCAGAAGCTCTTTAGGGAGTTTCAAGGTCGAGTCTTTTTGCCACAGCTGGGCAGCAGGACTCAGTAACAGAAGCAGCACAAGCTGTTTGCTGCCAGCTGCGTCGATCTCCGCCTATCCTGTGCTTGGACCACCGCGACAGCGTGGAATATGCCCGGGACGCGTAATGCTGCCCCCAGGTTGCGTTTCCCATCAGCAGCAGCTGCGAGGTCGATCCTGTTTGGCGCACGAAGCTCGTCCTGCTACAACTGAGACTGCTGTTGCTGCTGCTGCTGCTGCTGCTTTGGCAGTATGGACAGTAAATGGGGCAGTCGAGGGAAAAGGCGGGCCGGTCAGAGAGAGCTTCGAACTACCCTGTAAGGTTGGGGCGGTGAGTCGACTAGGGCCGCCTTGCTCTGCCAGACAAGGCGCATCCAGGCAGACGTGTCGTCATATGAGACCTTGTGTAGATCGCAACGCGTTCACTGCTCGCGTCCGTTTCGGCGCACGGGACTGCGTCTGGGACCGATTTCTACCACTTCACGATCATGGCGAAGGGTGCCCCAGAAACATGCGTTCGCCTCGACGCGAGGCAAGTTCTGGCGCACGCACAGCATGCGTGTAGCCTTGCAGAAGATCCGCGCAGGCGTGCAAGATTTCTAAGCGAATCAGGTAGTTGGACAGGGGCATGCGTGCGGCATATCCGTACAATTACGTCCAGACGTACCATCATCATGGTGGGAGACGCACGCTCGTAATACTCGGGTAGATGTATGGCATTTAAACGGTCCCGCATTTGCCGGCGTCTTGGTACGGCGCTGCAGGTCCGGCGCTAGTTTCCTGCTGATCGTCTGAATCACATTGCATGTGTGAACATCGTGGATTTGCACACCGGCACTCTCTCACTAGCATTCTCACAAGCTCCCATAAACATCATACACACACACACACCCAATGGAAGAAAACAAGTCTACAAAGACAAACTTGAGTCAGACCGGCCGGGGAAGTGGAGAGAGGGGGGGCGGGGGAGCTAAGCGGTAGTTGCAATTATGGTACAGGTATTAATGGAGGAGCGAACGGAATCAACATGATGTAACACATACAAGTATCATCGGGCATCCCGTAAAACGTTGGCTAAACCCTGACCTGCCGGGAGATCTCGTGGCCACAGCAATATCAGTGACAACATCTTCGGCCCTACAATACATTGTTCATGGACATCGCCTAGACTCGTCGCTGCCGGTTAGACTTCCAGTCACATGTAGCCTTAGGTTAGTAAATTGGGTATATCCCACCCACCCTGTCCTGCTCCTCTGTTGGGGCCGGCGTTCTGTTCATTCATGCAAAACAGCATGTGAGAACAGCGCAGGCTGGTTTGTCCCTATGTTCAAGTCGGTGAGGCGTACCATCTGCTAAACGAGAAGCGCAGCAGCGCGCTTTCACTTGTAGCCGTCATTACGCCGTCTGATAAAGGGTTTGCTGCATTTGCGTGCAACACGAGGAAAATTATCCTCGGTCTGGTCCGTGTACAATCTCGAGGCGTGGGACACAAGGCGAGACTTTACTGTTAGGTCGCTTAGGGGGGGGTATGCGGACCTACCAACGAAGTGTCGTCGTGTCGTCGATTACGGGAAGCTCCGGAGTGGACGGTCACCGAAAACGACGCCCATCTCGCTCTTATTCATGGATTACATTTGGTATTCGGCAACTGTGAGGGAGGAGAACCTTTCTTCTCCGGCTGAAGGCCCTTGCGAGAGTTTATAGAGATAGGCCCCCCCTTGAGGAAGATTCCTCGAGCTTTTCGTCGCTACGCTGCCTACTTGTGGCTTCGTTGAATAGAGGTCGCCGAGCTTCTTGCGTCAGCTTAATCTGCCATTGTATTGCGGCGAGTATCCCCTCTTCCTGTCAACGAATTGGAGCGATGTGGGTCGGCGTAGCTCAACGGAGGACCGCTACAAGGCGAAGGGATTGCCAAGCAGCTGGGTGCACGCTACAAGGCAAAAGACCAAAGGACGAAGTGGCCAAAGTTCCATGGGAATATGGGAGTGCACTTGCCGTCCAAATTGGATGTTCGTATTTCTTTTTGACTTGCAAATCGTCCCTTGACCCTGAGGCTCGCTCGCCAGAGCACGGTATTCAGGCAGTCATTTCGCATTCACCAAGGACGGAACCAGCTCAAATTAAGGGGAGTACAACAAACAGAGAACATGGCAAAGCGACACGTGGTCCTTTCCAACTCCTATCTTATGCTAAGCTAACGGTGAAACAGTGTACCGTAGCAAAACGTGACGGATTGTACCTTATATGTTGCATAGAGTTGTATAAAAACCTACCTCGTAACCGGAAGAGTATCCCATGTGAACTAGGCAAAGAGTCACTTATAAAGTGATGTCACCTGTTAGCTATCCGCAGATGATTGCGTCACAATCATTCGGCAAACTAAGGCACGCGTTGTCGGCAGAGAAAACCGTTCAGTGTCGACAGTTCCGTTGGCAATATCTATGGAGACGTTTCTTGAACTCCCTCGCCGGCATACGGCGAACGATCATAATATTCTCGCCCTTGTAACGCGAAAGCCGACCCAACGCGCCGGTGCCTGCAGTTAAAAAAGTTACGCTCCTTATATATAGAACGTGCACCCCTCCTGATATCCTATTGCTGCATATGAGTGCGTGCGGTACATTACAGCCAAACCACCAGCACCGCACATGTGCCATCGTTGGCATGTGCTTACTTGAAAACAGATTACGAACAGTATATCAGAATTAGCCACCCAAGCACAAGCTAATACTGAGTACAATCAGTATTTATTGGTGTAATTATTAAAAATACTTGAGGATTGAATTCCTCTTGGAAGGAGTCTTACTGAGAAAGAGAAAGAAATCCGTCGGGAGTGGTAAATATTGAACAATTCGTTTTACCGCCATCGACTCTTAATAGCATCTGGCTCAATTTGCGCTTTCAATCGTAGAATTATAGAAATGGATTTCTCGCCTCGGCGTGTTTTTTTTGGTATAAAGTGACTCTTATGTAAATCACTGACCAGAAAGATGCATGATGCGTCTGCCTGTACCCCCACACTTCTACCGATTAACAGCAAACAGTACCTTTTTACAGGTCACTGTTAGTTTCCTCCACCTGCAAAATCCACGTGACTAATTGAAGCAAAACAAGATTACATGGTGAACTAGAAGCCAAGTGTCTTGCCTTATCTGCCTGCTGAATGTGGATAGCCTGGCAGTGATATGCGTTGTAAACGCAAATCATCCAAGTTCCAAACTCTAGCCTGAGGCAAAGCAAGCAGTATTATATCATTATAGCCGTTATTAATGCAGCGGTTTGCATTCTACGATATGATATCTCGACATTGAGATGAGGAAATAGCAAAACAACAGGTTCGTATGCATATGGGCCTTCATACATATGAATAGCTGAACGTGCAAACGTAATAGTGATTACGCTGTTGATAAGGCTTAATCAAAAGTTCATGGTTAGTTCGCGCGGTCTGGGACGGGTCCGAAATGATCCCTCCTTTTGTTCCGGAGCGCGAGTTGCGACCGAGGGCGCCGACAACCCTCGCTGGGTTGTCTCCCGGGTTGGACAGGGGGGGCTGCTTCTCGTTCGTGTGGCCGGTCTCTTAATGAAGATGGTGGAGCCAGCGATCCGGCACAAAGCCAGGACGGGCAGCGCAGAGCAGAGAGAGAGAGAGGCAGGGCATTCTGAGCAACCTAATACGTGCAGATATCGTGACTATCTTGCTCAGACACTCGCCGCCCTCCGATCCTCACCTCGAGCCCACGCGCACATACTTCGTTTCGGTCAGACTCGCGGAGCATCTGGCGTCGGAGCGTCCCAACCCGGGCAGAGTTCAAGATAAAGATAGATCTTGAATATGCTAAGAAAGTTGAGTAACTGCGAAAGAAAGCTTCGCCTCTCAAATAAAAGTCAGAGCGTCAAGGAAAAAGGCCAACTTAAAAAAAAATACATATATATAATATATACGTAAGTATAATGAATAGTCATGATCCAATTGAACTGTCACTTTTATTCATCTCATGTATATATTTCTATATATATATATATGCTAGTCTTGAGTAGGGTACGAATCAGTGTTTTACAAACATTCGTTAACAGATACCTATTATAGGCATTCCGGAAGGAGAGGTAAGATCAAGAAGGGCGAGTAGTGTATTCCTCTATTGTGCGCGTTTGCTAGATACAAGATAAATCATTCATGAGTGATTTTCCTATCTATTATTTCTGCTATCCTTATCGATCGTGACGCTGACAACACGTCATGCTGCATCATTCTATGTATGTATTGTGCCATAATAAGTGTCGCGTAATTGTCATTTATACCGTTTTGTCAAACCACACAGATACGCAAAACTTATTACACATCGCAGCTCGGCAGACGATCCTACCGCGCGCACATATGGCAACACACACACACCCACCCACCCACACATACACGGAAATACGAATGACGGCTCTCCACATAGACAGATATACACTCGGAAGGCGTATGTTGTATCGAGGACGAGGCGGACGGGTGGGGGTGCGAGGCGCGCGAGCAGAAGCCCCGACGACGGAGAGTGGCAAAGGGGAAGATTCATTTGCGCGTTCATTTAGGTTGTTTCGAATGGAGCTGCTGGCCGCTGCCTCCACCGCTTCCGCCGACAACAGCGGAACAGCACCTCGGCACCTTTCGCACGGCACCACCCGAATTCTCGCATAGGACCGACCACCCCCCCCCCCACCCCCACAGGCTACTGCCCCCGAAGGCCTGCTTTCCTCAAAACCGGCAGAGTGTGGCTCGGCCCAGCCCGGCACCGCCTGGCCCGTCTCCTATGCGCAGTTTTGGAGACCAGAGGCAGAAGATCTCCTGGGAGAGCGGTGGCTGCACCAGATCGACAGTGCTCCCGTGGCGCCCCGTGCGGACGGCGTTCGCGTGCGCAAGCTACGCGAACTGGACCAAAAGCAGCAGCAGCAGCAGCTCAGTTCCACGCAGTTAGAGCGCACCTCTCCCCGCCCCAAGCTTATTTCGTCCCGACAGCCGGTCGTTGCTCGTCGTCCGTCGCCTCGAGCTCGCTCTGCCTCCTGTGGCCTCCGACACCGCGTTGCGAAAAGGTGACTCTCGTTCAGCACATCTGGGACAGAGAGGGTCCATTGGACAGGGGATGCTCTCTCTCTCTCTCTCTCCCTCCCTCTTTCTCTCTTTGTCGATTTACACCGGGTGCAGTGTACCAGCGCATGTATGTAGCAGCCGGCGGTGGTCTTCCCGCTTGTTTCGATTGTGCGCCAACCGATCCACGTTTTATGTAAATAGTCACCTCGCTGCAGAAGCTGCCAGAGCCTCGTCGCCCGCCCAACGTTTCTGTTCACCTCCGTCTGCTCTTGTCCTGCTGGGCTTTCACCCATCTCGTTCAGTATTTCAGACCCCATCTCTCTACCAGGCCCCTGTCCCCTTCGCCATTTCGACTCACTCACGTACTCCATCTATCTATTTATTTATCTTTTCACCCATCTTTCTTTCCAGCTCCAACTTAATTTAGGGCCCTTTTATAAGGGGCCACCAATGATGACAGTAGTAGCAGCCCCCGCCGCCGCCGCTGCTGCCACGTCAGAAAGTGGCCATTGGATAGATGCTACGGCGCTGGTCTCTGTCATAGAAACGTACGCAAGTGTGTGTGCGTGTGTGCGCCCGTGTGTTCGGTTTGTCAAGTGTGAGTAGTACTAAGCTTTCTCGCGACGGAGTGGATCTCCCTCAGGGTTCGCTCCATCATGTTACGTGGCGGTCAGACCCTAGTCTCACTGTCTCTGAACTAAGCTCCCGGAGCGGCCCCATATCCCAGCGTGCGCGCGCGCGCGCCCGCCTGATCGTTCGCCCACCATTAATGTCATTTATCATCAAACAGTAGAAACAGAAGAAGCGAACCCCCGGGCTGCGAAGAGAACTGAAACTAATACAAGCACCGCAACCGCCGCCACCGATGCCACGATGACGCTCGCGTGTCGTATACACCTTACACGATATGCATGTTGATGAAATTGCACGCACCCATTTAGTCAGTTACTCGAACGAACTCAGCAGCGACATTTTCGCTGATTTAACCTGCCCAAATTGGAGCACTCATAATAAATCGCGCAGGCCCACAAAGCGACAAAGAGACACAAACGAGGCGACACATACATGGCCGGATAGAAACGACATTTGTAGATGACACTCGGCCTTAACACGTTCTAGACGTATCTATATAACGGCAAACATATAGTTATTTAATCTGCCATCACATAATCGAACTACAAGATTGGTTTTATTTGTCGATTCGATTTGTCGCATTGACGTAAATCCGGAGGTCAAGCTTGTCCTGGATAAAACTCGTTTTCATTATCGGCGCGTTAACAATAAAAAACAAGCCTCTGTGATCGAAAGACCACGACAGGTATTAAATGAACACTGGTAAAGGATTCCCGTTTCTTATTAAGGCCCTGGCCTGAGTCAACCGTAGGTCTGTTTGATGGAGTGATAACCAAGCATGACAGAAGGAGATAACCAAATGATGGACCTCGACTGAGAGGTCAACGAAGAACCATTTGCACTGCTTGCGGCTGCCTTTATTGGCAGCAGCAGCAGCCTTAGCGGCACAGCAAAAGCTGCGGTAGTAACTTTATATGTGATAACCGCCCTAGGCTCTCGGCGATTCCCTCCGTCCTGTTTCTCTCTCGGTCGCTCTCTCTCTCTTCCATCAGTCTCTGTGCGAATGGAACTGCTCCGGAGACCTGCCGTCCATGACCCTCGCGGAGAGCTCCTCTGCAGAGGAGCAAGCGTGCTTAGCTGGCCCATACTCTGTGGTGGTGTGTGTCCATAGGCGGTGTGTGTCCGTGTTTCTTTCCTTAGCCCCTCTTCCGCCCTGGAGGCGATGGTGGAGCTGCTTTTGCTGCTGCTGCTGCTGGCCCACATTCGCACATCGCCTCGCCGATTATTCGGTCGCTGAAGGGGGGCACCCATGAGCACGGAGTGAGCCTTAAGCTAGCCCTTCGCCGTTGTTACATTGTAATCTGCAAAAAAAGACCAAAAGTACGCCACCAGGCGAGCACCCTGCGACCGTGCAACGGCAGTGAATGACCAGCAGCAGCAGCACCATCGGCAATTCGACACACATTGTCAGAAACAGCCACACACACACACAGACACGCAGACACATATAGAAACGGTGGATATATATATATATATATATATATTGGTCATTGGATCGAGGTCGCGATGGTGATGGGGCTGGCTGTCGCCTCCGAGTAACCAGGATACACCTTCGTCCCAATTGTCCAGGACCGAGGCTCAGGAGCCGCCGGTGTATGGAAGCGAGAAGTGTAGGAGGAGAGGAACACAAGCGGACTGGGTTTTGGTTGAAGAACCGAACGACCCGAGGACTGGACCGCGGGCGATAGACATTATTACGTGAGAGGGATAATCTACTTTGTCCCTTGAGGGTACGCAGGCGACGAGAAGGAGAAACCTACTACCTACTGGGGCTTCATGAGGAGGAGGAGGCGGCGGCAGCGCCGGCCCCATGAGGGCCCATCTTACGTCCAGCGATTCTGTCGCTTATTCTCAGAAATAGACGAACGACGACTGCCCAACTCACTCGCCGACGCTCTATCCCTGCGGAGCGCCAAGCTACCCCAGGGGAGACACGAGGACGGCGGAGGACTCCGCTAAAGGAAAGGTCTCCGCCGGTACCCCGCCGAAAGGCCAATATTATGGAGGTCCCCTCTAGCTATGGACACTACTATCGACGTCGTTTCGCCACCGCCTCCCAGCTGCGAGTATAGTACCTTTTGCGTCGATGTGTCAGCTAGCGTGCGTATGCGTGCGTGGTGCAGAGCGCTTACGGCACAGTGGAGATTGTGTGTCGTAGGGGGTGTGTACAGCGAGTGTGAGGCCGACTGGTCGCGGACACGGGATTACCCTGATGGAGATATGTATCTAAGTAAGCTAAGCAATCTGAGTCAAGCCTCGAGTGTGTCTACCAGGAACATCAGTGTAGCTGCGCGGATAGTTACCTGACACTCCATCATTGCTGGGTGCCGTGAGAATGGTCGTCGCTTGAGATGGATCCATCGGGGCCGGAGGAAGAAACAGAACTAAGTGCACCTGTTACTTTTTCATCCGACAACCAACAGACGCAAACAATCCGCCGCCGTAGTAAACAGACCTAGCGAAAGTCATGCCGAGTCAGATATAGCGTTAAAGCTGTTGTAATGTATAATATATCGAATGTCGCTTGTAAATATACTAGGGCGAAAAAGGGAAGTCGGATAAAATATTCAATCTCTTCCATCTGCAACCCGTAGATAGTCAGCGATACACGTGCATATTTTACAAAAACTCATTTATTACTTATTACAATTAAGCAACTTTTCATCATTCACTTCTATTTCTTCTAAAATGTTAGGCTTTATATATATATATATATATATATATATATGTGAATATAATAATAATATCCTATATAATATAATAATATTCTTATGTAATATATATGCAGTCAGCGATTTTTGCCGCTATATCAATACAGGGTGATCAGATGCACGTAACTATGCTTATCGTTTCAGGGTACCTATTTTTGAAACGCTGGACAACTTACTGACGTTACGAATTTCGCCTTGGTTACCAACCATTTTGTCTAACCACTGCAAAATGCAGGCGATGCGCGGACTCCATGTTATTAGACTCGCCGACGACCGGCGTAATGCCTGTTCAGTTGTCGAGATTCGTGCCTTTCTATGCTTGGCTTGACTAGCAAGCAACGAAAGAGTCCGAAACGAACTTAGAAATATGTAGAAACCAACAATATGTTTACTGTTGGCGTCAATCGACATTTAGTACTTCTATGGGTAGTGCAGCATCAGTGTAGTTAGTATTTGAGGCAGCTGACGTTGTCAGAAATCGTACCTGGTTCCATCTGTGGCCACTGGCAAGTTTGTGAACCTCGCAAGCGTCAGATCCTTTACAATTGCGATTCTCAAATACGTTATACAACACCGAGCATGCTTAGATGTGAGATATGTCTCTCCTTATTTAGCGCAACGGGTAACCATTTCTGTAGCGGCAACAGCAAAAAGCAATTGCGCCATGTGTAGCTATGTAGCTTGCAAGCGGAAGTAGTCACCCGTTGAACTTCGGGGCTACACATAGTTCTTCCTTGTGTCGGCTGATCACGGACGTGAACTCAGGAGGGACAGCAGTAGAGGAGTGTCCATCGGGTTGACGAGGTTTGGGGGGGACAATCATGAAAGGCTGCTTCTTCACCAGGCAGGGCCCTGGCCCTCTGAACGCCTCAGCGAACTCTCCCCTTGAGTGCAGGGCGGTCTTTACCCTTTAGCCTCTTAGCTTTCTTTTCCCTTAGAGCTCAGTCGCACATCCACGCCACATCTCTCCTCAGCGCGGCCGTCCGACGCCGACCTTCGATCATGATGGATGACTTTGGGAGGACAACGGCAACTCTCTTGGCCTGAAACGAGCGGTGCAGAGCAGGGACGCGGAGAGTCGCGCTCCTCAACCCGAGCACAAACGTCCGGCCGCTCAACGAACGCCTCCCCCCCCCCCCATCGGGAAGCCAGAGCCCTCTCCTCTCGACCAACACCAGACGAAGCCGACGGCCCGTGCAATCTTCAGTAGTCAGTCTCCTCCACTGGTACCTAAGCAACATCCCCATACTATATCGCCACTAACACCCCCGAGGACCCTGACACCCTGGAGATGGGTGAAGCGCCAACACATCTGACCTAGCCCGATCGAAGCCATTGTGTCCCGTGTGAGGAAGAGCTGTTGGGGCCGGTGGCTGGACAGGAGAGCAAGTGTGTATTTGCTCACAGCTAACTAGCGCGGAACCGACCAACGCTCAGGGTAATCGGATCCGCTGCGCGTAGCGCCGAGCAGATTCGGGAAGCTAGCAGGCAGGCGGAGTCAACGAAAATTCTGGAAAGTGACGCACTCATCCTATTTGCCTTCTGCAACGGCGGACACTCCCTAGAATGATGGCACTTGGGGCGCGGGAATCAGGTGGAAGTTTTATATTATATAGTATTTGCAATGGAATCTATCTTCTAACTGCCCCATCCTTTATACGGAAAACTAACCTAGATAACTGCATAAGGGGGTGATCATTGGTTAGCACGTTAGCCTGATTACAGCTTTGTTGTAGATACGAGGAGGTCGAATATTCAGATTTCTTCTAATTGAATAGGAGAAAAATAAAGGATTATGTAAAAATTCAATCAGATATAGTGCTTCGAGGCAACGGCAGTGTTCCAAGAAAGGAGCAGCCAACCACGGAAAATTACAGGTCCTTAATTCAAAGCCCAGCATACTTCGTTCGTGCCTGAGAGAATTGTCCTTTAAAGAGTACGTGCGTGCGGCCAGTTATCACCCTGCAATCCCAACGGATTTACGGAAAGGTCTGTTCATCGAGGGTTCAGCCGCTGATCCGCCCCCACCACACGACAGCTAACCACAGGTGTTACAGTGTTGCACGCTGTTTGCTTGCAATTGACTACATCATGCTACTTAAACATTAGCAGGTAGCTCGCGATATCGAAACACAAACAAATTGATACGATTACAAATTCGTGGACATGGAAAACGTGCTTACACATATATGTTAAGTCTAGACAAAAGAATTAGCCAAATGGGATACGCTAAAAACATATTGGACGTTGGCGTTTAGAACGCGCGCCCCTCCCAGCTTTGACTAAAGCGTATCTTTCACTCGGGCGTCGAGACGTTGAAACCAAATCTGTCTTCGTCAGCTTCTCGAAACTGAATACAGGTGGCTCGGCTAGCCATCGCTAATCATATATGCCGTGTCTCCCACGTAGGATAGTTAATTATATAACAGCAGTCGTGTAATACAATTTGTTTGTGCATCGACTTCAAATGCAACTTCAAGCACATGGAGCTGTGTTCCTCGTTGGCCGTTGTAATTCGATCTTATGTAATCCAAGCTTCAGAGTTCAGATGTTTCCCGTGAGACATTCGATTGGTATAATAGAAACATCACTTGGAGAGAAACAGGCTCTGAGATTTGACTCCCCTCAATGGGATCAGTTTCTTTTACCTCGTCAATTAAGTCCGACAGGGCGAGCAGTAGGTACAAGACTGAATATCCTATGTCCTTAGTGGGGGTCGGAGAAGCAGCTTGAAGTAGACTGTGTAACACAAGATTTTGACGAAATATTTTTCATTGAAAACTCCCTCCAACGAATCGGCTAAGTCAAGACAATATAAGAAATATTGAATTGCGAGAATGAAACCCGGACCGTAGGACCTACGGGACTTACTTCGCGAAATTGACTCGCTCTACAGTATACTTTGGAAGTTATCCTTCAGCTAACTTTTGAACCTATAGAATTTTTAATGGGGCCAGGACGTGTCCATCAACAAATAGATCAAATGTACACAATTTGACCTTTCGGTGGAAAAGTGTATCGTTAGATGCGCCCTGAGTCGGTAGTGGCTTTGGGATATCAGTTTTCAACAACTTTTTTTTCAGCGATAATAATTATTATAATTATCGCATAGTGGCGGTGTGGCTATTCATAATATTATGCTGTTATTAAACGAAATATCTTCACTAGCTACCGACCGACCGATTCGCCTCTTCCAATGTATTAAAATGTCCCATTTTCTCCTATTCTACCAGCTTCTTCCTTCCTCATAGAAGACCGCGTGTTGACAGATGCAACGAATGAGTCCAAAATGAATATCCTCAGGCGCACACGCTCATCTTCGCTGCTGTACCATATCGTTCAACGTTATCCTGGAAGTTGTGCGGTAAGCATCTCATGAGCAGGCGCCACTTCGCTAGTCATACGCCAATGTGGGCCACAGTACAAGGAGCAAAAAAACAAAATATATCTTTACGACCTAAACAAAAAGCACCATTTTGCACCTTACCCTGTCTTGGCGAGCCTCGTCCGGGCCTAATGCACTGTTTTCACGTCGTATACCGCGCACATATCACATTTATCTGTTTGCCATACTTACCGTTGGTGTGTTTACTACGCATGTGCGTACACCTTTGGGTTAGTAGGTCTAGTATCCCTGTGCTACATTGGCGTGTACAAGATGACCCCTTTTTCCAGTGTTATGCTATGCAGTTTCGACCTGGGCTAGGTAACTATCATGGTATGTCTCGTAGGGCTTAAACTATTCAGAACGATCGAGGGCACTTTCTGGCAGAAGCCGCCACGTCTCTCGGTTGATGATCCACTCACCCCATCTGCGTTGCTCACAGAGGAAAAGAGCTAGACTATGCTTGTCCCTGTCTGCTTTATGGCACGTTGAAGGTCAGAATTCCCTCGGAGATTCCTTTACCATTTCGTAGTGGTAGTATCGTCAGCCGCGCTAACCGTCGCAACGACGACATTTGAAATACCGTTTGCTTCTAACGAATCGAGCAGACATGGGCTCGCTATTGATCTGGGACTCCCTCCCTCGTGAAATTCGGATCACTCAGCGCCGCGAAACATTTTGTCCGAGAGACACAGATGCATATTAATAACACGTAAATATTAAATGTCAATGCAACATGATGTATAAATAATCACGCGAAGTAAAATACTTTGTACAATAATGCGACACAGAGGTTTGTACCTCGTGAAGCATTCGGCAGTGTGTACAGCCACATGGGCAGATGAGAACGACAGCAGTTATTTATAATGATTATGTCGCGTCCATATTGTTGTATAGGTTAAGTACCCGGCATAAGAGAAAAATACATTAGGATTGATTGACCCTTATATGTACATATATATATAAGGATATATATATATATATATATATATATATATTTTTTTTTTTTTTTTTTTTTTTTTTTTTTATGACGGAGAATGCTCATGCAGACCAGGCCTCACAACTAAGGTATTTGCCATGGTACTGTGGGACTCCTGCCTGGTGGAGTGGCAGACCTACCCACTAAACTCACGCCCCACTTAAACTTCACTCTGAGTTGGTCCGGATCTTCAGAATTAACAGTACTACGAACCAACAACGAGTGGCAGGCGCCTACCGGATCAATTGGCCGAGGTCGCCCGTCGGGTTCCCCACCTCATCAGACAAGCCGTTCCCATCAACCTGTGAACCCGACATTCTTGTGGCATTGTCCTCGGCGTGACTTTCCGCAGAACCATACAAGTCACGTCCTATATCTTCTTGAGTTACTCCCCTCTCGGCCTCTGATATAAATGGGAATCTGCTTTGGCGGATTCGGGCCAGGCGTCTCTTTTCTTCGAGTACGTTTTTAGCAGTCTCGGCTCCGATTTCCCAGCCGCTGCTAGTCTCGCAGATGAAGTCGACGAAGTCTTTCATGCTCGCCCTCGGCATGCTTGGAGGGGGAGTTCTGCTTCTAGCCTCGCCATTTAGCTGCCAACAGCGCGTGACCTTGTTCAGAGCTAGAATTCTTGCAGGCTCCAGGGCAGGGCAGACAAGTAGCGTGTGGAAGGCATCGTCTCTTGCCCCTTCCAAGCAGTGAATGCAGCTTCCTGATTGTGGAGTCACGTTAAAGTCGTCGAGGTATGCTTGGAAGTCTCCGTGACCGGTGATAACCTGAGTCAGGAAGAAATCCATCTGCCCCCCCGGACGGTTCATCCACTTCTTTATGTCGGGGATCAGATCACGGACCTTTGCACCAGGGTCGCCCCTGCGGAGCGCGGTCCACTCCTCCTGCCAAGCAGCAAACATCGCTTCTCTTTCTACCTCCTTAGAGCCCTCGGGACCTTTGTCCCAGAGCCTGCGTCGCTCGTCAGCCACCAGATCCCAAGGCGGGGTACCAGCCAAGACAAGTGCAGCCGTCGTGCTCACTGTTCTGTACGCTTGTATTATCCTGAGCGCTGCCGTGCGTTGCGTTTTCCTTAGAAGACACCTGTTTCTGGCGGTGGCGGTGGTCCGGCTGAACCAAACCGAGGCAAACAGGGCAATCGACCCTGCAACGGACATGATAAGCTTCCTGCGATCTGTTCGCTTGGGCCCATGAATGTTCGGGAGAATCTTGGCTATCTCGTTAGCTGCCTTGCTCGCCTTGGCTGTGGCGATCTTGATATGTTCGTTACCACTGAGACCCTTGTCCAGGTGTACCCCCAGGTACCTCGCATGGTTTACCTGCTTGATGACTTGACCGGCCAGTTGCAACTCCAGCTGGTGGACAGGAACTTTGCCAGTCAGCACCACCGCCTCACTCTTTTGTGGAGCAAGTTCGAGACCGACGCCGACCATCCATACCTGTATAGAATGGAGAACCTTGTTGGCTTTAATTTCCAGTTCTATGCCCGTTTTGGCTTCCACTACTACCGCCAGATCATCAGCGTATGCAAGGGTTTCGACTCCGTCGGGTAAACCCTCCAGGGTAAGAACATCGTCGTAGGCAATGTTCCAAAGTAGAGGTCCCATAATGGAGCCTTGCGGAACACCTGCCGTCATGCTCATGGTTACTCCCGAACTTGTGATAACTCTGTCCTTCAAATAATCTGATATAATTCTTACCAGATAGTACGGTGCCCGTTTCCGACTGAGAGTACTCAGGACAATTTTCCATGGCAGACTGTTAAAAGCATTTTTGACATCAAGGAAAATTGCTACCATTAGGCGCCTTGTCTGTCGCGTGGAATTATGTAGAAGTTCCGCTTTTGCAACCAACTTGTGTATTGGCATGTGTACGGACCTGTGCTTGCGGAAGCCATACTGGCTGGCCGAAAGCAGGCCCTGTGCTTCTGCAAAAACCCTCAGCCTTTCTTCCACTATCATCTCGAACCCCTTGGCAAGCGTATTAATGAGGCATATGGGTCTATAACCTCCGCTGCCTTTTGGGATGAGGACCACCTCCGCAGTCTTCCAGGCTGGTGGAAATTTTCCACTGCGCAGCATATTTGTGGCGACACCAGCAACAATCTCGGGGAACTTCCTGAAAAGCACCTTGACTGCAGCTGGTGGAATTCCATCAGGACCAGGCGCCTTACCTGCTTTTATCCTTTCCGCTGCTTTGAGTACTTCTGCGGTCGTTACTGCTGGGAAATCTTCCTCAAAGTCTCTTCCCTGACGTTGAAATTCTTCCCTTTCGAAGTCCCGGTGGCGGGGGAAGAGCTTATTCAGTATGTCCAGTCTTTCCGTTTCCAAGATATCTACTTTAGGAGCTTTCCCTATTTTCCCCCTCATTAGTCTGTACGGGCGTCCCCACGGGTCGTCGTCTAGCTCTGCTAGAAATTCGTTCCAGCATTTCTTTTTACTGATGGCGATTGCCCGCTTAAGTACCGCCGTGCAGCGTCTTAGGGAAAGTAGGAGATCGTTCGTGTCCCAGCCACGCGTTCTCGCAAGCTTAAGTTTTCTCCGAGCTTTCATGTATTCTTCCCTGCTCTTCTTGATTTCTTCATTCCACCAGTACTTCGGTTGCACCGGGACCTTTCTTTTTGGATGAATTGGCCTGTCTGAAGCTTTTTTACAGGATTCAAGTAACACCTTCTGTAGCTGCTCTGGGGTTTCTGGCGTGCTGTTCGCGGGTTCGCTGAGGGTCTCTCTGATTACGTTCTGCAGTACCTCCATGTCTCTGATTCTTAGGCCTGCCCGTGGGGGAGTAAGTGGCGGACTCCTTCTGGCTGCTTCGACCGAGAACTCAATACAGTGATGATCACTGAGGTTGACCTCTTCGTCAAGTACCTTCCATTCTTTGATAGCTTCTACCATCTCTTCGCTGCATAGAGTCAAGTCAATGTGCGACTCTTCAGTTCTACCGAGCCGATAACGCTGGAAAGTAGGAACGTTTCCCGTGTTCACTACTACCATATTGTTGGCTGCTGCCCAGTCCAGCATGACATTTCCCCTATTGTTTGTTTCCCTCGATCCCCATACCTCGGACGCAGCATTAAAGTCCCCGGCTACTATTATTTCCCTGGGTGTCGCCGGTTCTCTCATGGAGGTGGCCAACTCATCCAGTATGTTATCCACTTCTCTGCGGCTTATATTTGGGCTGATATAGCAGGAGTATATTCTGCCCGTTCCCGCTATCTCAATCCACGCAAACCCGTTTCCGGACCCTTTTCTCGCAATGGCTATTGAGCGGTCTGCAATGATGCAAGCCTTTGTGGACTTATCAACAATCCATCCCGCCTTACTCTGAGCTTGTCTTTCGTTTGGTTCGCTGATCAGGATAAGCTTTGCTTCTCTTCTGTTTGCGATCTCCTCAACCATGTTGTAGGATAGTCTACTGCAGCGGCAGTTGACTTGAATGATCTTTAAGCAGTTAGACATCGCTGGAGGTTCCTGCAGTCGAGGCCTTGAAGGTGTTCTTCGCTGTCTGGAAGCCTTCCGCATCTATGATGGTCTGTTGTTTCTGTTTTCGCTGCCTCCGAGCTTCTGGCTCTGGCTGTTCTATTTGCTCCGTCCTGGAAGCAGTTGCTGTCTGTCTTCTGCGCTCTATCATTTCTTTGAATTTTGGACACTCCATTGAAGCAGCAGTATGACCATTTACGTTGCACGCGTAACACCTGGGCTGTTGCGCTGTACAATCCTTGATGAGGTGGCCAACGTCTCCGCACCTGTTGCAGCGTCGTCCCTCCACCCTGTCGCTCTTACATTCCCTGGTGAGATGACCCAGCATCTGGCAATTGTAACAAGTTGGTATCACTACCCACTCTTCCGGTTTACAATTCATCGTCCCGAGTTTCACGGACCGCATAGCTATCAGTCTCTTACCCAACACAATGGGGAGTGTGACTCTGCGTTTCCATACCTTATCTTTTCCCAGCCATGCCTTCTCGTCTGCTCTGATCTCTACATTGGCATTTAGTCCCAGCACTGAGCCTAACTCTGCGCTGAGCCTAGGGCCCAGAAAAGGGTCGACATTGTGGAGCAACACTGTCATACTAGGGCCTTTGGCCGCACGGATATCGACTTCGACCCCAGCCCCCTTACGAATCATTTCAGCAAAAGTCGCGCCACCCGCTGCGTTGGTGGCACTGACGGCTATAAGCACATCACCCTCATAGCCTAGCGGTGTGACCCTTCCTAACTTTACTCCTGCTTCGTCCGGCTTCACGTGATCGCTGATTGCGTTCAGGACGTCGGCAAAGCTCTCGCCCTCCTTGGCCTTCACCCTGATAGTGCTGTGGATCGTACTGATCGGCTCTCTGGTGCGAGATGCGCTACGCTCCCGAGCGGGTCTTAGCCCTGTCCTCATGGCCAGCTCTACCTTGCAGGAGCTCCTTTTACAGCAGATTTCTACAGCTCTTCTTATCTCGGGGCCGTCCCACTCCTCCGATATGTGGAGGGCGGCCTCATCTCCACTAGCAAGTGAGCTACTTTTTGCGATGACTTTCTGGAGGGTATTTAGGAACCCAGCGGGGTCTTTTTCCCTTCCCAGCATAGCAACCGTGAGCGACCTGGCAGTGTTGCCGAGGCCGTCCTGCGGCTCCTCGAGGCCCTCAACCACCTCTAGAGCCTCGCTGTTGTGTAGGACCACCACAGATCCAACTGGGATGTTCTGTACGGCAACAGCTGAGGGAAACTGTGCTGCCAACTGTTCGAGAAGCTTCTTGTCCTTGTCCGAGCCCTGCGTAACCAGTATGGAACGCGTGTTACGGGTTCCAACAATGCTCTTTCTACCAATTGTCGTGTTCTTAAAAGCCTCCTCTGGCCATTCTCTGCTGATCAGAGCAATCTTTGCTTCTGTTGTATGCGCTTGCTCCATGTCTGCCTCTATTTCTCTTGTCAGTTTCTCTGCTCTAAGTTGCCTCATTCTCTCCTTCTCTATCTGGCCGTTACACTTACTACAGAGCACCCCATTAGGGTCCTCTGGGACGTGGTCAGCCTTGTTAGTGGGGAGAGGTTGCTGTTGCTGGGATTTTTCCAGGCGGTCCTTGAGGGTGTCGTACTTGCCCTGGAGAAGGTCGCCCTGCTGGCGGCTCTCCTCCAGCGCCTTTGTTAGCTCGGCTATCTGGGAAGACAGTGTCGTTCTTTCTGCTTGCCACTTCTCAGGGCTAGCTTGGGGACCTGTCTCCCTCTTCTCATTCTCCAGTTTACACCACCATGCCACCAGGTCTAGTCTAATTACTGCTCTCTGTATATCTAGGTGCGTTTTGCCATGTAGGCCCATGAGGACATTCAGTTCTTCGACGGAGTCCTGGATCTTCTTGAAAGCATCCTCGTAATCCTTCGGCTGGTCAGAGGTCTTGACAGTAGCGGTCTTGCTTTTTTTGGGCGCCTTTTGGAGGAGCGGTCGCAGGCGTTCCGGTACTTCTTCCAGGTTGATCCCTTTCGGAGGGGAACCAGCTTCGTACGTTCTCTTCGCTCTTCTGGGCCCCTCCGTTTCAGTAGCTTGCTCTCCTGATCTATCATCTTCTCCTGTTTGCCTCCCTTCTTCACTGTCCAGTTCCACCGCAGCCTGCTCAGCAGCCACTGCTGTGCCGTCTCCACTCAATGGAGCTAAGCCTGTAGCTTGCGTGCTTTGGCTTATGGGGGACCTGGCCAGGTTCCTGGTGCCCTCGAAGGGGTTGGACATACTTGACGCCTATCTAGATCGATAGAGCTCGCCAATCTGTCCCCCCTTGCGAACTTTCAGGTTCGTCCCACCAACCGTTCTCGAGCTATATCCGCGAACGTGAATTGGTGGTAGGTATACGCAGCGGCGCAGCGGTTACCGCGTTAGCAGCAGCGAAACGCAGCGGCAGCTAGCCTCAGCAGATCTGGACACCCCACCAGCTCCTGGTTGGGAGTGTGCTAGGTTAATCCGGGATCCTGCGTTATAGAGAGCTAGGTTGCCGTGCTCGCTGCTCTGTGGTCGGGGGTCTGAGCGATCGCACACGACCTGGCGGACCGTGACTTGCCGCTTACACCGAAAGTTGCCCCTGCTTTTGCCCGAGGCCCTGTGAAGGACCTATATAAGGCGTGATGGCGGTGTTGAATATCGTAGCTGCCCGTGGTCAGACTTATTTTAGTTGGTGAATGAAGCTTGGAAGCCGGCGCACCAAAAAGAGAAAGCAGGCCACGCACCAGCACGCGCAACACACGCACATCCACGAACACCGGCAAGGTGCGCTAATTGGGTGACAGGCGATCTGTCGCACCTGCGCGCCCTCTGGCGGATCCGAACACACACCAAAAAAGGTCACTTACGTGTGGCCCGTCGATGAGTGCGGACGTCCAGCGGAGTCGCTCCCGGCTCAGTCACAAGCACCAATTTCACACCAAAAGTTTCACTCTTCGTAACCACACTCTGTTACACTGGGTTTCTCGGGGAAGTTGAGCTTCTCGTAGCCAAAGCTGGAGGACGCTCAAGCTTCCTTCAAAAGACACAATCGGGAGCGCGTGACCGCACTCGACGACTGCCAGTTGGCGACTGTTATATATATATATATATATATATATATATATATATATATATAAATAAATAAATATACATATTTGCTGCATTAATTTGACATTCGAAAGAGGCGGAAGACCTTTAAAGTCTTTTTAAGACTTAGCAGTTAGCTTCCAGGTGCCATAACAAGCCACAACCGCTAGTAATTTACGATAATTGGACGATGACGTTGCTAACATCTGAATCTCTGTATTAACGAGCGGATTCGCGGCCTTGAGGCAACCGTGGAACCGTGAAAATTGCCAGCCAAGCACTTGAACCCTCCAGGGGGGGGGTCTAACTAAAATGATTCGAGAAAAAGTAAAGTGATATTTACCGGTTTATGCAGGTCGTCGGATGGTAGATTTGTACACAAGAGCTTCATTTCGTTGGCTTGCTCCAGCGAGTCTATAAATCCATCAAACGACCATAGAAACGACCACTCCTGAGTATGTAGTCCTCCCTTGGCGTATATAGCGCAACAAAACTCGAACGTGAACGCTCGGAGTGTCCAAGGACACCACTATTATGCCCATTGCTATTCCCTGTTACATAACCAAGTAAAAGGCGTCTTCCCATGTTCCGAATGTAATATTCACAGGCTTCGGCCTTTGCGCCGCTTTCTGAAGAGGAAGGATCTTCGATGTAGTGAGCACAATGTGGACAGATCGGACCATATTTGTGTTTCTGGTATACCACGGCTAAGTGTAGACTATAAGCGTGTGCCAAAATGATGGTATTTAGTAGATGTGTATGTGACTTGTGTTGGTTGTCGCCTTCTATAATATGCGTCCAATCAAACTATAAGAACCAAAATAACTATAACAGGTATTATTATTACATAACATTTCCGTAATCGCTTTAGAAGAGCGTTAAATCTCATTTAAGGTTCACCTGCTCTAGAACAAAAATTTATATTGATTATTGTCATTGTTTTATAGCAGTTAAATGTTTGGATATTTCTAAATTGTAAATAATAGTTTAGGTTTCTGACAAAGCACATTTTCTTTTATTTATTAGCGCTTTCTTTTTTTATTTATTCTCTACAATACAATATATCACTCGTTGAAAGTGTGAAAGGTATTTTACTGGACTAGGTTTGCTTGTTTTCAATGAAACGTTCCCAGATACTACGAATTATTGGTAAAGGTAAAGCTTTATTGGTTTATTAACGGAGCTGCAATTGTTACAATGCTTATATATATATATATATTTATATATATATATCGGTATACTTTATATTCGAATGCTGTTCAAAGTACGTTATTATTAAAGCTGTCGGCAGCAGCTGTGTGTACCCGCACCGTGACATAACAGTATGTTTTAATATTAGTTAGACGAGAACCCAAGCGTTGTGAAAGAAAAACTGCAATTACGACTATAAACCACAATTTGAATTTGAAATTATACACATGCTTATCTCGGGATTTGCATACATTGTTTTCTGAGGGAGCGAGTGCTCTAGTCTCTACTTGACTGATTTGATCTCGGTTACGTGACGAAGCGGCGCTCGACGAGCAAAAACAAGCTTTGGGACTAAATCATAGTTATCGTGTGTGGATATATCACACTTCAATCCTGTGGAATATAACACGGTAGTGTTATACTGGGGAATAATCAGTCGATAGCGCTATTGTTAGTGTATTATGCATGGTTACACTTATTTTTATTGATTACTTTCTGAGGTACCGCGGTACAACATACTTACTACCGCGTGTTTACGTTATTTTTTCTAACGAACTGTCTGCCAAAAAAAGAACGGACTGTTTGTGCAGGATAGTTAGAAAAAAATAAAAACTAGACTCTCATCATTTTCATAATTCGTTTCAATAATTTAGGTCGCCGATTTTAGATTTTCCGTTTACAGAAGGCATCATCCGTACGGCTGTCACGACCAAGTTGACACCTCTGTTGAGTTCTTCGGGGGAACTTTCATAGCGTTTTTCAGGTGAATCCACGTCGGATATTTTAATCGGCTTTCGCATTGCCGATGCAACAGAGTCACTTGTACAGCGTGGGCTTCTTATAGGTCAACGCAAGCCTTATGGTATGCAAGACCGAACTCCCTGAGGATCCAGTAGCATACAAATGAACATCTTCGCCCAACGAATTCAACCTCTGCCATCACTGAGCGTTGGCGTACTGAAAACCGCACACCTAAATCTATTCTAGCCACTTCTATTTTAGTTAAACCAGGCCCTTTCGAAACCAGGTATTTCGAGTTAAAGCAGGTGTTTCAACTTAGAAGACTAAGTCTATTATATCTCGCTTGTTTTTGCTACAAATGGCATCTTTGACATCACTTGGTATTCGCGACCTTGGGCACAGCTAAACGCGATCAAGCGCCACTGTAGAGGCCTTCTTCTGCCATTGCACTATTTGATATTATTATTATTATTAGTACTTTTTTTAGATTTTTTATTACTATTGTTTCCCTGCTCTGGTGATGTATTGTCTGCAAGCCTTAGCTTGCTATCACCTGTTGCAGCGAAAATAGTGGCCACCTTGGTCAAAGGAGATGTTTCGCCCGGGGCAAAACGTGTAGCATATCCAGCGTATTGTTGATCCCCTCAGCTTGCGGTGCCAATGCACTACCCGACGACCTTTATCTACACAACCAGCATCCCGAATATGAAAGATGATATTCCCGCTTGCCTTGCTAAAGCCAGCCAGAAATATATGTCTTCACTGCAGAAGCTGTATTAGAGATTGTTACTGCGAACTGAGGACAGCGAAGGTAGTAGCCATAAATCATATATTTTATTTAGCACTTGCGTTTGGTATAAAATACGCGTGGTCCGCATGAGGACGCCATGTACATCCCTTGCTTGTAGAGAGGTACAGCCGTGAAGGCAGGACACGGTCAAGTTCTCGAATCATAAATCAACAGCTAATCTCTCTCTACTGCGTTGTTACTCGCGATTGCGTCCGTTCATAATTATCGCTTGCCAAGCTATGGCGTTTCTTCCTTTTCATGCAGCACATCATCACTATTGTTGATGCCTGCTGCTGGCTTGTTTTCCTTCTCATCGCCACCACTGCGGCGACGTTGCTGCAAGGGCCATTGCGTTCGGTTGCCAGGTTGTCCGCACTCATTGTCCAAGCGGACAATGACTTTCGCGCAGTCTAATTGAGAGAAGACACATTTCGCCTTAGCTATCACAGTTATACATGCGTACGTTTTATCCAACCGAAGCGGATGGGGTGGGGGGGAATCAGCGAATTGTCATGAGAAAAATGAACAGCGAGCACTCACCCGTGAGTCTACATGACGGCTGAGATGATCGCCGAGATGGTCATCTTTTCTGTTGGTCGATAGATTCGACATGATACTACTGATGAGAGACCCTGCTTTGTGGTCTAGGGTGGATCCCCGAGCTGTGAGCCGCGGGGTGGTCACGTCATTTACGACTCGATCTGCTCGGCTGCTCCTAGCCACTACGGGAGATATAACGCATTGAACGGACCCGTCGCGTTCGGCTCTACTCGGGTGCGCCCAACTGCACCCCAGCGCTACTAGTGAGCCCCTGATCACAAATGTGACCCAGCGCCATTACCTTCTCTTCCTCCTGGCGACATGTTGGGGCTATTTTCCGCGTTTCGAGAAGCCGCCCCTCCCCCAATCAACCTTCATGCTACTACACGTTGATGCGGTAGCGTTCAGGATTCCTCTGTGATCCTGGCTGTATCGTACCTCTATAAAGGATTGCCCTTCACACCTTTCTTTCTTTCTCTTTCTTCCTTGTGCACACACGCACACTTTCAGAGTTGATACCTAATCAAGCTCGATGTTCCTATTTGGAAAAGCATATGCTCAGCAGCTCGTCAGTCTGTCCAGATGTATAGCAGCCATCCCGGTGCGGTACCACAAGTTGTATGGTCCTTTAGTCAGCACGGTGGCTCAGGCGGCTAAGTCTCTGGATGTATAAAGCTAGAGGCCGTAGGTTCGAGTCCCGCTGCATGATGACATGTAACAGAACTTACGCTTTGAAAAATCGCAATTCCCTTAATAAACCAGTAAATCTTTACCTTCTTACCTCCTTTCTTTCCGCAGATGGAAATCGAAGACAGCCTGCCCGCATCGAAATGAGTAGTGCAGTATGGATATTTTGCGTATGAATGGCCTCTAGATAGAACACATGGCACGGTAGAACTAACCAGCTAGCTAGGTAAACGCCAATCAACACCAAATATCGTCTCATCGGCAGTAAAACCTTGTAGCTGTCCTGCCCTCCTCATCAGCTTGAGGCTAGGGAATCCCTCGATGTGTGTACGCCCAGCTCTACAGTGAAGAGAAATGGATCTAGCAAAACGGGTCGCCAAGGCCATCGTGACCTCAGTGACATCGTCGAGCAGTTGCGACACAGCGCCAACTGATAGCCGGCGGTGAAGCCGGAGCGGTTATTCTGAGACCGACTCTGGTCCCGATGAGCTGAACGGGTTTAGAACCCGGATGCAGGGAGTGAGGGACTCTTGGAGATTGCGAGACAATGAGGGGGCGTCAAACAGTTGAGGAAAGATCCGAGGCGTAGAGGACCACGGCAGGCCACAGCCGACCTTGCCCCGTATCGTCGGGTGGTCACAACGTCCGTCCTCAGGCTTCGAGCTTCCGAGACCGGATGTGAATGGCCTCTAAGCGGAGCCCCTAATGGGCGAATTTGCGAAATTGGCAAAGTACGTGCTCTAGATTTCTGCCCTCTCTTCCATCCAACACTTGACGGCGTCGAAAGCGGTGACTATACTGACGCTAGCCGTATGGAGATCTCGGGACACGCAACGCCCGTCGACCGACAACAGCGACGATGGCAATCACTGGGGTGTCCGAGGCGCCATCGTGATCAACGGGTCGTTGACGCTGGGCACGCGGCGTTATCCGACCAACGTTCGTCGGTTTCAATGGGCGCAATCTCGAAAGCGAGAACGAGGCTTGAGGATAACCTAGAAGAAGCGAGAGGGACCCACGCCCATGGTTTATCTATGTGCGCCTTGGTGTCTGTCTGTTTGTTTGTGTGACCACTGATGGAGAGAGAGGAAGAATACAAGAGACGAAGGAGCAGCTTAATTGAACTGCTTCAAAACGCCCCGCGCCGACATTCACCGTGCTGTGAAGAGCAGTCCTCCAGCGACGCGTTGCTGCGTCCGGCTATTGGCCATAGTAACAACAACTTAAGCGATGCTCGCTCGCGACAGATGAACAGCTTCGGACGTTTAGAGAAGGCGTCAATTGTCACTTAACTGACAATTACGGAGGAAACGACCTTGCCCAGCAACCATCGGCTGGACGAAGCGGTGACGATTCAGGCCATCAGACTGTAGCTAGCTTACGGGCGAGTAACGGATAGGATAAGATCGTACTACCCTCTAGCTCTCGGTTGACAGAAGTTGCCGGTTTTGGTTGCCGGTTTTTTTTCCCACCGCTATAGGGCTCTCGCAAAGAGGGGAACAGCAGAGATTCTGACACATCGGGATGACGTTGCCGGAGGCAGCACAGTTCGGACTCAAGAAAACGAAACCGAGAAGTGGACGTCTCTTCTTGGTAGCTCATCCGAGCTATGGAGAGAGAGGGCAGAGAGAGGAGAGAGAACTGCACGCAATGGGAGAAAACTCAGTGTAAGTACTGATAAGACCTTTCTCTCTTTGGGTACCTCGATCTATCGCTATCGCTCTGTGCCAATCCATTGCGCATTCCCACATACACACACGCGCACACCATAGTACACACTCGGCGGGAAAGACGCCATGCAACAACCTTTTCTACTGATGCACAAAAATGTACTCTGGTGTTACTTACCACCTCTGGCTGTGGTGCTAAGTAGTAAAGGAGTCCAAAGGCGCCCGATCGAATGAGGCCGGCGGAAGCCAGGCACCTCAGCTCACCGCTTCGGCAGGTGTGAAGAACTGACGTCGGAAAGGAAGTCGCTCCCTTTTTCGCAGCCATGAGCGGTGGGAAGAATCAGTCGGGTGGATGGGACTTCCCGGTAACTTTTCCGTTCGAGCGACTGTCTCTTCTCGCTCTCTCGCGATCGCTCTTGAACGCGAAGTGACTGCCGGCGTGGGTATGGTTCGCGGACGTTCCTCGTCGTACACTGAGGGGCGCAGTGTTTGTTTGCGCTGCGAGGAGGTGTATGCTTGGTAGCAAGCGAAACAGGCGAATGGGCCCGAGTGTCTAACTGCGAGAAGAACTCGGTTGTGGGAGCGCCATGCGGGTTCGTCGGACGGGATACTTGAGAACGCAAAATGCCCGGGGCATTGCCACCAGGACGTCGCTGCCGCTCCCGCCAACCGACGAAGCGGTGGGGGGTATGAGAGGGGTCGGCTGGATCCGGCTAAAGGCTCGCCCTTCTCCCTGTCTCTCTCTCTTCCTGCTCCTGCTGCTTCTAGCGTGAGCCAGCTGAAACGAGTGACGCGACAGGAACTCACTGTGGCGCTCACTGTGCGACCCGGCCAGCGGCAGCAGTGGCGGCCACCGTCGTCTGTTTGCGCAAAGCATTAGTCAAACAAACGGCTTAGGCGCGAGGCGTGAGCAAGTGCAGCGCTGTGTGTGTGGCTGTGCAACGCGCGGAGGAGAGACGCGGAATAGAAGCTAAGCTAAGCCAAACCAAGTGAGGCCACCTCCCTTTCACACAACGCGCACGGTTCTGGTCTGGTGGTGCTCAGCCAGTGAACGATATTGACTGCAGCTGCATTTTGGCGATGGGCGCCGAAACCTGGCGTTCTGCCATCCCCGCCGACACCGAGTGGCGCAGTGTTGCCTGACGGTTGGAGGCTGACCTCTCCGAGAGCCCGCGAAAGAGATGTTGGTGTTCGATGATGACTCTGAATGAAGCAAAGGCCGACTTGTAACGGAAACGCGAAACTGTCGAAAGCAACGGGCATGCAACAATCTTTCACTCTGTTTAACACAAAGGTGGCTCCACTGGAACGGGCTGGCTCTGATATTTGCAGAGGTTAATCATATACGATTGGACGTTCCGACATTTCATATGATCAATACAGAAAATTAATGTAAATACAAAGTACTAAAGATGCTGTTAAGTTGAAACAGGTCGCAGGAAACGGGCACCCGCAATAGTGACCAGATAGGGTAGCGGTATAAGCGTGAATACTGCTGAATCTGAGCATGCTCTCGGTGACAGTGAGGTTTCGCTACTTTTTTTTTCGAGAGAGGAGGACATTTTCTTCAAACGCGCAGACACCGCCAGAGACAGAGGTTTTGCTGCTGAATGCACTCATGTGTACTCATGAATAGGGCCAACTTATAGCTATAAAACATCATAAATAGGGCCAACTTATAGCTATAAAACAACAGCTTTAACCCACGCGACCCGCAACAACGGATCTCTGACTTTCTCACACAACGCCGTGGCTAATAATAATCATAACACTAATAATAGAGATTAGTCTTATTCATGATAGCCAAAAAAAGATTTCACAAACGAGCGCACGAATATATTGCACTTCTATAAATTCCATATATATATACCGACACTTAGAGACGAGACAAGCCGATCCGCGAGAAAGTGCACTAATAAAAAGAGCAGTGCGTAAAAACGATGACGCACCTACACATGCTCGAGAAGTACCTAAGCTGCCGTATGTAAAAACAAGGCTAAACACACGAAAAGTGCACATATCACGTATGTGTCCAACTGTGACCGCGGAAGCTGTGTACAATCACCTGAATAATAACGGCAACGTTCATCCCATTTCGGTCAAGAAACTGAGGAATCGGAGCAATGGCTTTAGGTTCCACGTCGAAGTCCTAGTCGAAGACAACGAAACTGTTATAAACGACGACTTATGAGAGCCGGACACCGAAATTCCACAGTTGCCAGGCCCCTTGCGTGAAATATCGATAGCAGTATCGTACCCATTGGAATGCCTCTCAGCGAATATGGACAAGGATGACTGTCATACCTCACCCCGCCTGAAATTCTATGTGTCTGTAGAAAGGCACAATCGCTCCAAACAAAAAAAACCATTGATGCGCTCCATTTATGCTTAGAAGAACAAACTATCGATATGGCTATAGAGATACACTTCAAGGCAAACAAAACGCGTATATCCTATAAGAGCGCAGATAACTAGACTACATCAATCCCTTAACGAAGCGAAGGATGTGAAGATAATCGCATTTCTACAAAAAAAAAACAGCAAAACGAGAGCGGGTTATAAAGGAGTACACCATTCTACGCAAACCCGAAAAGAAGACAATGCACAAGACAATGCACTGTGTACACAAGAGCGTCGTACAAAGGGAGACACTATGATTGGAGTAAAAGACGAATGATCTATCATCATTCGTGATGAAGAAACTCGGGCTGTCAGTTTGTGTACCGCTCTTATGGGTCTTCGTTTACGATAATGCCAACCGCCAAGTGCAGTGCTTCGATGCTATCTACTTCGACTTCAAATCTTTATATAAATTCTCACATATAACCACCCTCCTTCTATATCAACTACAACATTAAGATAGACTGTTCAACTAGCACCCCACAATAAAGATCAACTCCCCAGCAGGTATTGGGAGACTTTTACGAGTGGACAGAAAAGCTAGACCTCAAGTTATCGATTGAGAAATGCGCAGAGCTCCACTTTGGACACGGAATTGCTAAACAGAAATATACCATAGGTAACATAGAACTCAAATCTCAACAGACTAATATATTAAAGATCTAGAAGCAATCACATCAACTACTCTAAAATACTCGGAACATGAAACAGGCGTTGCTTAGTCAGCGTGTTGCTTAGTTAGCGAACCGAAGTTATATATGACATTGTTTAGACCATACATAGAACCTATAAAAATGCCTAGTTAACTCCCAAAAAATACAAAGAAAAAATCTTCAAAAAAGGAAATTAAACAAAGTTAAAAAAAAGGTGTAAACTAAAAGGCAACCTAACCGAAGAAAAACAATTGAACCCGAATTACGTGGGACCTATGTAGAAGCCAGGCCCTAAGAGAGACTAAGAAAGAACTCCTAGAAAAAGTACTGTCATCCAGCGTTTAAACGATTTAGACGAAGCCTTACTCAACAAAATTGAATTAAAACAGCCGTCCATGGTCGAAAAGATGTTTAATCTTAGAGAAAGCACGACCAGATCCAAAAGGCACACACAAACAAAATTCGTATCGGCACAAAGCGTATTACTGATCTCTTTGCCTGGAGAATATCACGTTTACTTCATGAATTAGGGAAGGAGTAAACAGAATAATGGGTACGACGAAAAAAATACCCATTATTATTATTATCGTGTTTGATTATCGAGGTTCCCTCCTCGAGACCACCAGCAGAACCAGCAATATCATTGATGCAATATATAATCGATGTGGTCCGAAACGTGTTATTTGCTCAAAACTACCTCCGAAAATTGTTATCGCTTTTCAGAGCAACCACCGAACTACCATCATATAATATCAAACTTTACGACGCTCCGACTCAAACACATTCAAGACTTTTTCATTATTACCATTATTATTGTTATGATGATTATAATCGTAAGTATTATACAACAACAATTTGTCAAGGCAATGAAGACACCATGAACATATCATCCACACGATATTCGTTGGGGGGGGGGCGCGGCTCAGGCGGCAGCCGATTCGGGGGTAGTCGTCGCCACTGTTTTATCAAATTGCGTGTTCAAGGAACACATATTCAAGCATAACATAATCTCTCCCTTGCCATGCCCAATTGCCTTGTGTCCTGTGTATAGGATATACCACCCATTCGTACACGACGAATATGGTTGGGGCATTCAAACAGCGTGCGTATTGAGACTCAAATGCTTTTTAGGAAGGTGGGCGTTAGTAGCGCCGTACCTTGACGCACCGGGTTACCATATCATATGCCTCTAGCGAACTCACTCGGCGAGTGCTTCGCCCGTTCCTCTTGAGTGGTCTCACCAACAAGCAGCAACCGAATCTATTACGCCGTCCCTCTGGCGGATTGCTGAAGCACTGAGCGGCTTGGAAGCCAACACGAATCCTTTTCGGACGCCTAGTCCAAGAGAGCGACTTCGTTGCACATGCCTACGCCGCCCGCTTAGCGCCTTTACTAGCTCAGCAACGCGCGGCAGGACACGATACTCGGATGTGTCCGCTATGCCGCCACGAATGCTGTCGACACCGAGTCCTTTAGCAACAAATACTTCGGACCGTGCATCTGTTCCTGTCGCTGCTCATTGTTACGACATCCATTACAAGCAAACTGGATGCAGTAACACTCCTTGTCAACTGAGTGTCTCTGAATGGCGAGGCGTTCGCGCGAAGCGGCGGATCCTGTTAGCTAGATAGGAATTCGTTTGGCTTTTTTCTTGCCATCGTCACCATCATCCGTGAGTGAAAAGCTAGGCCAGCTAGGTAGTTTCCTCAGATGTTCTTCCGGATACAGCCGGGCGAGGGGAGCAGACAGGAGAGACCGGCCGGACGCCGACTTGACAAGATCGCTAGAGCATGGCAGAACCGAGCTGTGTAAGTCGCCCTACTCGGAGAGTGGTTCTGGTGGTGGTGGTAACGGCGGTGATAGCTAGTCGCGAACGGCTGGCTAGCTGGTGACGGACGTGTCGAAACCCGGTCCTGGCCATCAGCGCTGGCAAACGGCTGCAAGGCCCAATGGCGCGCCAGGCCGACCATCACTAGCAGCGTGGCTGTCAAGCTGTTGGACGGGAAGCATCGTTGGTTGGCCTTGCCGTAAGGCTCAGGCCAACCGAAAGCACAGCAGCAACACGACGCCGTTGCTGAACGTTGCTGGGCCTCACTTACTCCGACCACAGTAACAACAGCAGTAAAAGCAGCAGCAGCAACAACAACAGCAAGGGTAGGTCCTTGTAGACAACACACCACTTACGAAGATTACTCACCGAGCTGGGGGCACATTTCTTTTAAAGAAAACTGTCTCTTTAATTTGTCATCACAAAGCTTGACATGTGTAATGTTTACAACACCAAATCGCCTATTGCGCAACGGTGAACATTTACTGGGTCGGATTGTAGATGTAATTACAGGCCTTCATTGTGTTATATGGTAAATCTTTAGATTAGTTACACCTCATTACTTGACTTGTCGATCTACATGGCACATGCAAACAAACATTAACCTTCTCAGAGTTTGGGTACAGAATGAGCCTTTTTCGGCTGGCCGTGCAGTGTAGGACAGGTCAAAGAGCCTCGTCTAATGTCTCTCGATTTTTTTGCAAGTAATCTTTGTTGTTTGAGATCAGCATATCTTAGTCTATAACGACAGATGGTACTTAGTACAAGGCTATGTCTGTCAAAGTGGCACCTCTATTCAAGCCGTCTTACCTAGGCAACCTACCTCGCATTCTTTCAAGTAACTCTACGTTCCCACGTCTCAGCGAACTCCAGTACCAGCACCATATAGAAGCATGGTTCCAACGGACTCCATCAGTGTCCATGCGGTGTCATATGGAAGGATATGGATGTTTGAGGAAACCCTCTCAGAATGTAAGACGAACATTTATATGCAACAAATTCTGAATGTTCGATAAAAGTTCGTGACTGTAGGAACCCAACCTTTAAGTCCCTAGAGAGCTCCATTTTAGCTACGTCCATTTTTATCAACCTACAATTCAATTTTGCATTCCCACTGGCAATATATATATATATTTTTTTTTTTTTGAAGAGGTTAAAAGTAAATCCTGCATGGACTCTAGGTTTCATACTAAGGTATTTGCCTGGTAGTGTCAGACCCGTACTGACTAAACCCAGAACCGATTTTGACTTGGGGCACTGACCGAGACTGTCAAAAGTATTAGTTCAGTCAGTGCCCTGCAGGGAGAGGCAGTTGATTATAACCATGGCCTATGCCTCAGTTCCTCCTCTGGGGCGAACCCTCAGAGGAAGGTTCGCCCCTTCCCGCCCAGCCGCAGCGGGTGGGCTTTGGGCATTTTCCCTTTGGACCAGCTCTGCTATCCGCGCTCGTTCTAGCCTATCCTTCTCCCGGTGGATCCTGTTCCCATTGACCATATGGAGTGTCCTAACTAGTACTAATCCCATCGCTTCGAGCCACATCACCAAATTATTTCGGGAACTAATGCAGGATTTCATTAACTCCAGCGTCTTTAAACGCCACTGCTAATTTGAGGCCATCCACATACACAGAGTGTTGCACCCATCCATTTACGATGCACAATGAAGAGCACATGTAGAACGCTGCCCAGGACTGTTTCTTGTGGACAATCTGTTGTTGCATATCCCCTTCGCGAAAACGCGCCGTTGACCTTTGCATTGAAAAACCTTCCACGGAAAAGGTCAAAATCTATTCCACCAATTTGCTATCACCCGTCGATGGTAGAACAAAGAATAATCTCAAGTGGCACAATCTCAAACGTATCGATTGGAAGATTGGTAGTAATTCAGATAGAGAGATCGCTACTCCTCTTGGGACCCATTTTCATAATTGTGCTACACACCGCTGTTATAAATAGGCCAACATGATCCTCACAGGAGACCTTCAGTAAGCAAAAGACATCTTCGTTCGTTGAGGTAACCCCTGAACGTTCTCTCGAACTGATCACATTGTAGGTCAACTTTCTCGGGGTCGTTTAAATTTTTCGGACCTGGACTCACGTACCAGGACCGAGGGATCATCCTTTAAGTTCATTCTCGCTGCCGCATAACCAAATACCCGTGCAGGATCCCGTTAGTTTTATCTTGCTATCTAGACCTACAGTTTTTGATCTTCCTGTGTAACCTCGAAGCCTGTTCCTCAATTGGTTTGCGAGGAGAGCAATCGCGGAAATGCCTGTTGACGATCTGTAGAAAGTTATCAGTGAATATCGAGCAAAGTGTACGTCATTAGAACTGGAGTAAGCAAGAAGCATCGTCCATCTGACTTCCACTAAGGTCGTCACAATAGTATCATAATCAGCTCGATTCCAATCAATTTCGGGTACGTGACTTCACGGGGCAGTCAGATTCACCACACTCTCGAGATCGAGCTCAACCTTTCGGTAGCCGGTGAGTATGCAGCGGTCACGAAAAGAAGCAGCGATTTCGTTGTGATATCAACACGGACCACTTCGGAGTGATCTATTTCTCCAATCAGCTGCGTGCACTTCGCTCTCTTTTAAACGATAATAGGGTAAGGATGCAGATGGTACAGATTCTTCCCAGGTACGACCGGTGGACAAAAAAGCAAATGTGGTCCCGTTAGGTCCTCATAGTAATACCTAAATGTTAAGCGCTGCGGCCTGTCGCATAGGGACACCGCTAAGAGACAAAAAGGGGGAGCGGCGGCCATCCGCCCTTGTGAACATCACTCCGATCACCCAGCTGCACCTTGGCACTATTCCTCTCCTGCCATTGACTCCGCACACCATTGCCTTGTACTGTTCGTGGACAGGGCCTTCCAGCCTAACAACTTCACCAAGTTTGAGTTCATTAGGCCTGTGTGGTATTGCATAACATCGAATTGTATCTAGCATTGTTGTTCATCGAAGGAAATTGACGTTCGAAATCGTTTCCTTACAACTCCTTAGTCGAAATTCGCATGCAGACTTTCTCACAATCTTTCCACGGCTGTGTGAACCTATACTAATTTTTGTTTTGAAAACAATGCAGCTATTACTGCAGGCGGCTTTTTGAAAATCCAACGGCTTTGCTTGAGTAAACCTAGTATATGCGCCCCGACCTCTGAAGGTGATACTAGAACAGCAGTAATAAAAACGAGGCCGTGGACACCAAAAGACCACCTGTTTTCAATTGATGATGACAATTAGATGGTGACAATTAGATGATGACAATTAGATGGTCGGAAAGCTCGACGTACCTGCTATAAGCGAGGTCGTATTTAGGACATATTAACCAGAATTGGATATGTATTCTCCTTTTGTGGCATCAGACGCTAGTTCTACTTTATTTCGAAAAATCTTCAAAATTCTCTTCTAGCAGCGTCTCCTATCTACAAGAAACGCCTTTTTTAGCTTCTACTGACGAATGTGTCGCTCACAATACGGTGCGATCGAACAACGCACAGAGGCAACTTGCTTTAATAGTTGCTTCTGTCGAAACCTAGTAATTGTCGCCGATTGGTACAAAAAACCTTCCGAGATACCACAGCTTCACTGTTCACAGAAAATGCCTGCAGGTTCGGAAACAGTTTATTCACAGGATTAGCTAAACCCTCATCCTCGAATAATTGCCCAAACTGTTGTGACGTCCCGAACGTTTCGTTTAAAGCTAAGCATGAAGCACTGTGCGCTGAGCGTGAACAAACAGCAGCCGAACAGGTGAATTCTCACCGACGGATGGTGTTGTCTTATACGGTCTAGTCCCCAGTTCACGGCACGTTAAGTGCGACACTCGACAAGACACGATGCGATGCGTCCGAGTTAGGCTCACCGGATTAGAAGTCCATAAAGTATGTGCCGGTACCTCGTTCAGGGGTTGTTCTGTAGTGCTGTAACTCGGCTCTTACTGATACAACGATACGAGGGGTGTTCTCGTGCGCGAGAACGCTGGCTAGGTCCGTACCAGGGTGCCTCGGTGTCCCACGCTATAGGCTGTGAAAGCAAGAAGCAACGCGTAAGTGAGCGAAACAGCCCCCTTGGGTCCGACCAAGCCTAGCTGAGTGCGGTGCGTCTGCAGTAGCGATTCGCGCGTTGATGGCTTGCTATTGCAGATCATAGCCATGGCGCCATTGGCTCCTGTGATTGCTGGTCGAAACGCATAGCGTGGCGTTATCCTCCCGGTTATCCCATTTATAGTGGAGATCACGCAACGAGCCTTTTCCTGTTTAGCCGCCTCGACGCCAGTAAATACGAAATTCAAGTGTGAACGCAGCACTTTTGTGTTGCTAAATCACTGGGCATCCCCTGTGAGAAGCGTAATTAGAAAACCGGAAATGAAGTGAGACAAAAATTTTGACTATACCAGAGTACTCGGCAACAAGTTAATGTTGAGGTCATGCAGCTTTATAGCAGAAGGTGACCATGAGCGCTGAGTGGATCGTGCAAACGGCTTACACAGTTCGAAAGTACTAACCCGTTCAAATCATTTGTTCAACCTAACGTGGTCAACGCGATCCAGATTAAAATATGTGATAGACGTCCTTGTCAAATCAGTAGATACTGTCTTGTTGTACAATATCATCAGTGTAAATTTGATAAAACAAACAAAATCAGACCGTTCTCGATCATTTATTCCTAAAACGCTAATAATTTTAGTTTTCCCTAATCATCGAACGATAGAAAAAATTATACAAAGTTGGCCAATGTATTCGTACTAGTCGCCTGTACGTCTGCCAGAAGTTCTTCCGGCTGTCTCAGTTGTTTTATTTCACATTATCACCGATTTCGTAAATGTAGACCTCTGCTGCAGCTGCTGCTCCCGATAGCTCCGCACAGCCGGAAACAACAGATTTCTACGACTTCCGGAAAGGCGTGACGCTGTCAGGACACAGGACTTAAAGACGGGCAAGAGGCACTTGACGTTCGGGAGCGATTCAGCAGAAGAGCGCGCATCGCTTATACTCGAGGTCTAAGGGAGGTCTAACGGTCGAACAGAGCTCAAAGATAAACCCAGCTGACATGTCGCGTGGATGCGCGGCCTGGCGACGCCCAGACGTTGAGTCTGATAACGGCGGGTTCAAGAAGAGGGACACAACGGATTCGGAGTCAGCCAGTCGAGACTTCTACTTCGGTCAACAGTAGAAGCGATAGTTAGTTAAGTCTCCGAGACGTTGCCTCCAGCCCCCCTACCCAATGTCCATTTCGGCTGAGCTAAAGAAAGTTTCAGTGTAGAATTCTAGCCTTTGTAGAAGACGGCTTTTTTGTAGTCCACTTTAAATGGCTGCTAAGCTGACAGATGACGCTATTTCTACTGCACGACAAAGGTCTTAAGGTCGATCTTGGACGGAAGGCTGAATACAAATAACATTCTATAGAAATAAATCTCAGACATTATTAGCTTCTTACGAATAATTGATTGCCATCGCCACTATAGCATGAAAGGGAGACAATACCAAAGTCATATCAAAACGATAATACCTAACCAAATTGTATTTTTTTTCCAAACGCGTCAGTATATGTTACTGTTTGCAAAACATTATAGAGCCTCTGAGAAAATCATGATGAAATGTACGAGTTCTGCGTAAAAACAGTCATTATTAGCTGATACGCTACATATCCCGATAATCATACAGCCATGACCATTGGCTACTTGTCACTTGTTATCCGAATCCATTTGTTCGCCCTGTTCACATCCGAAAAGGTGTACAATTTATTCCGCTGCCAATGAGAGAAATGGATAGTGTTTGACAACGTCCGATTTATTTCGTCCTGCAAAGATTCTATCCTTGTGCTCAATTGCAACCACGAACTGAACAAGGAAGGCGTTATCCTCGGAGGCAGTCGCCCGTCGTCCTGGGGGGGGGGTTGAAGCATTAGTCGTGGCGGCCGAGCTGGTTTTGGCATCCGGTCGCTTCGTCAGTATATCATATGTTTCGGGTGGTGCCTTAGCTACGCGATAGTCGGCGACGAGACGACAAAATATCTAGCCTGAAAGATGCTTGCACCCGAAGGGGCATCGGTCTGCGCATAGAGACACGACAGTGAGACGCGATTGTAGAGGTCCATGATTTCTCCTACTCTTCACTGTCCTATTCCCCCGTCCTCCCCAACCCCAAAGAGTTCCTTGATGGTGATGAATAAAGATAACAGTAAACGCCCCTCATACGAAACGCACTGCTTCTGTTCATGAAGCGATACATCAAGCCACTGTGCGTACAGAAACTTGCCGCACAATACCAGGAACTTAACAATACCTGCTGACAAAGAATCCGATGCTCGCAACCCGAACTCGAGAATCGATTGTATTATATTTATGTACATAGATTCGGATGATCATCATCTCTCATATCGTATTGTATATCGCGGGTGTGCGCTGTGAGGCGGTCAAACACTCGCTTGAAGCGGTGAATGGATCTTACGAATAATATGCTGTTCTTCTTGAAATTGGTTGAAAGGTCGTTGTGTTGAGTACATGTCAGCTTCGTGTGTCTCCAAGTTCTCCCTCCGCGGTAGTTCCGCCACAGCTATCAATATCAATGCAAGGAAATGACCGCCCTCACTGGTTTGCTTTTGTATACTATATAACTATATATTATATATTGCAATGTACATTACAATACTTTATTTAATATGTACTGTATTCATCCGTAACTAATGAAAGTTTCAGCCGTACGCATTAATATATATATATAGATATATAAATATATATATGTATATATACCTCAATGATGAATTTCGTACCCCTGAAACTTGCGTAGTTACGGGTGAATACATTACATATGGAACAAAGTACCGTAATCTATAATATATAGTTATATATAACATGAAAGAGGTGAGTGGCAGTCATCTCCTTTCATAGATACTGATACCGGGGAAACAGAACTCGGCAACACACAAAGCTGTGATAGATACGCTGGTATGATACGACAAACACACTCGAACATGACTCGACGGCCTATGCTTGTTCAAGCTTGTGTTCAATGTGACCGTTTCGTATTCGGAGATTGCGACGATCGCAGAAATGAAGCATGGGGTGGGTTTCTAAGGGGTTGGCGAGAACGGGGAGTCAGCTCGCTTGGCTGTGTTCTAAGTTTATCTGCTACAGCAAGTGTATTATTCATGGAGCCGGCATCGTGCGCCATTCATCTCCATAAGGCGTAACGTCTGGTGATAATATCGATGTTAGACCACCAGCTATCCATAACCTATCCACGGGGAGCGTGAACATCGACAGTTAGGAGTGACTATATAAGACTGATGATCGATGACTCGCCATAATTCGTCTAAACATTGGTGGTCTCATGTCATGTTAGTGAATATGTAACCCCAGAGCTGCAACGCAAACCTCGCTAGCTGCCGGGGGAAATCTCTCTCTCTTCTCGCGGATTGGGTCGCGTTTTTTCGGCGTCGGATATTCCGATTCGGCAATCCGGTGCCGATGAGAACAAGCTGTCCGAGTAGCAAGCGAAATAATGAAGTGTTACAGAACGCTAAAGGTTTAGCGGGAAATCTCTAAACGTGACGAGGCTCGTCCCTTGGAGTGGCGCAACACAAGTAGCACTACGTTTGCTGAGAGACCTGTTATACATATTGTAGAAAAAAAAACATATCCTTTGATAGATCTGTTTGCTCTACAGACGAAAAACGCAATACGCCAGTACTCCCGAGGTTGGGGTTCTAGGCCCGAGGCATGAGTGGCAGTGTACGTATACGTTTGACAACAACCTCCTCGCCAGACTAGTCACCCGATGTGCGTACCCATCGGCATAAACGATAGGCACTTGAGCTAATGATGACGTGGCGAGTTTACAAGGCGAATGTCAGCAAGCACTCCCGGTGGCAAGTGCCGGAAGAGTGCCATACCCGCATAGACATACACCGCTATATAGATGTACATCTATGATATGTACAGTGGCCGCCATTGGACAAACACGAAAATCGCTGGAAGAGTCTTTTTCGCTGGGGCAAGTTCATGGGCAGCACAAAGTCCCTTCGATATTCGATCACTTTCAACTGCCGCTGGCGGTCCCAACGGCTCCGGTGGCTTTGCACAGGAAGGTGACCACGTTGGCGTCGGTGTTTGTTTAAACTTAGCTCCTTCCCTTCTCTCTCTCTCTCTCTTTCGTTCTATGTGGGTCGCCGTACCTCGTCTGCGTGCCTGATTCAAAGTCAAGCGGCCGCAGAGTAAACAACGTTACGAATTCCTTAGGACTTGCTTGCACCGGGCAGGAGGTACCGGCCAGGAGGCACCGGCATCTCCGGACCTTTCCAAACAACCACTTCTCGAATAGAGTTTGTAGGTGCCCCAGCAACGTAGGCATTGGCGGGGTTGACGCAACGAAAGGCTGCTACTTCGAAATTCGTCAGCCAACGGGCCCACAAGGCAATAACGATGCAATCAGCAGAGCGTCGCAGCGGACCCCCCTCTGCCTCTGATCCGCAGCGAATACATACAAATGAGTAGGCACGGGGCGAATAGGCATGGCTAACAGACAAAGAGTCAAAAGGATTGCCAGTTACGAGAGCGTACCGGTTCGAATTGAGTGTCAGCAGGGTGTGCGGATGTAGAGCTCCCGCAACTGCCGAGGAATACAGTACGTGGTGACCGTTTACAACCGTTGGACCTCTCTGACGTGCTTGGATATATGGCATAAGCCCCACTAGTGCTAACGTCGTTTTCAACGCCATTTTGAATCTGGGGATATTTTTATCATCTGTGAATGTGGGCATCAATCGACACGTTTCGTATAGTGTGACTGTCACGCACCAACAGATAGTCAATAGGACACAGTGATTCATATAATAGATTACAATAAATTCTATAGGGTGACAAGTCGCCAAAAAGTGAACCATTCATAAATGAATACGTGGAAATCGGTTGACGGTCGTATTCTCGTGGTTTTGATGGAGAGAAAAATCGTATACGATCACTACGAGGTTTCGAAGATTATTTGTGTGTGATCATTCGCGCAGCGCAACGAGTTACTTTCAGCCTGGTAAAGGTAAAGGTTTTATCGGTTTATTAAAGGAGCTGCAATTTTTACAATGCTTAAGCTCTCTTATGTGTCACACTGGAAGAAGTGTAAGTTTACTCCGAGGCTAAATTCGGTGATATGAAGCTTGCTGGATTACTGGACGACTCAGGCGCCCATTACGAGTAGGGACAGAGCAGCAAAGTCCTCTGCTATTCTGAGATCACCAGCAGCTGAACCATTAGCTGAACGAACGTGGAAACCCCACCAGCCTATCCACCCATTGACAAGACGTTGAAGGTAGACTCAGATGATAAAATCAAAGCTTCAACGTGAACCTCTAGCAAGTACACGATGCCTCTGCTGAATTGCTGCAAAGTTGCAAAGGGCCACCAAGCGTACACTCACATTCGTTACGATTCTGAAAGAGGCAAAAAGAGAAGAAAAATGTTGATGGAGCAGGAAGCTGTTTGGAGAAGTGTGTGAGGAGGCTCGGCGTTCCTATGTAACCCCATCTCGGCGGATTGGCTACCCTTTAATGAACTCGTGGAAGCATTGGAGCGTACTCTGTTTTCATTTATCCAAAGGGCGTGCCCTTTTCGTATCCGCCAATTAATCTGTTCCTAGATAATTAACTCACGAGAAAGTGGAAAAAAAAGACAGAGAAGAAACTTTGACCAGACAGGATTCCGGTGAGGCTTTGAGACAGTATTGTCGAGCCTTTCGTTGTCATGTAATTGTGACTTCAAATTCATCAGGCTCGATCGCGGATGGTTCGCAGATTCGCTACGACACGAGAAAATGCTGCTCAGTCCTCACATGATGAACTGTACTTTGTCGCGCTGTCATGCAAAAGGCGCACATATTCCTGTACCGAAAGGATGTTTCGACGAGACACGGCCGTTCGAGACGACCCGAAATGTTCGATCGTACGGTACAACCACCCACGATGAGTTTTCGCGGTATGCCTTCCCACGAGGTTTGTTATTACAATCGAGATGTGAGATGCTGCTAGAATTGGCCTTACGTTATACACAATGCATAACAACGGAGCAGAAACAAAGATGTTTACGTGGCATACGTTACTTAAAATCGTGTACTATTGCAAATGAAATCAGCCATTGCTGTACTATATAATGAGGCACAACTAAGTAGGGCGCGTTTCTTCCAATTCTACGAACTGATTACATGTATTTATCTATGAGGGTGAGGGGTTTATCGCCACCCCACCCTCTCCCCGTACAACAATGTGTACCTTAGCTATTACAAGCATGCGCTTGCTGAGGGCGTAAGGGAACACTGGTCTATACGCGATAGCACGCAACAGGGTCGAGTCGAAGACTTTTATCCGACTTGGTATGGCGGGCACGAAACCAAATAAGCCGGTAGGAATCGTTGACATCATCCGTAGCGAGCGCGCGTCTGACAGCGGCCCCCATCCGCGTCCGCCAACCCGCGGCCAAATGCTCCATCCGGTCTACAACCTCAGGATTACAACGAAGAGGACCTCTCGCATGGCGTGGCATGGGCCAAACGACAAAAAGAGTATGCTCCCGCAGCCGGACGAGCCAATAACGGCCGACCGAAGTGAAGCGACCCTCAGAGTCTGTCTTTCTCTCTCTCTCACTGTACTCTACTACAACCAGTGCGGTGCGGTTATACAGATGCGCAGGCAGATACATGTGTGCGACGGCATTCCCTGTGCCAGTTTGATACGCCACGGGCTCCCCTGCTCGGCCTGAATCAGTTTGGGTCTGTTGGAGAGAAATGTACGGGCCGACGAAGCGTGTACGTATCAAATTGGTGCATCGCTGTAGCCCTTCTTTGCCTGTGCCTTTGCTGGTGACCGGCCAGGAACGCGGGTGCGCGTTCGCTGTCCGTTGCTATGCCTCGCACGTACCTGCGTCTGCCTCGGTACCAACGGATGGCAGCAAACAAAGCGAAACTCTACCTCTCCCCGTAAGTCTCGCTGGACGAACGCTGCAGCCAAGCGACGTGCCGCGGCTTGGTTGTGTCGCCAATGGTGGATGGTGGAGCCAGCCGGCTAGTCATTTCCACGCACTTCGGGGGTGAGAGATAATGGCGCGGCGACGACTGTCGAAGAGCGTTCGGGAGGGACGGGAGGTGCAGCCGCGACCGCCTTCAGATAGCAGACACCAGCTACAATGTGTGATGACACTAAGTCAATAATAGCACACGGACATCGTGCAGTGGTTGGTCAGACGAGCCCACGCCCATAGTTCGTGCTGTCTTTTATCCCAGCAGAAGTCGTGGAGGCTGGTGAAGCGAGGTGCGCTGATAGAAAAAAAAAGTGCTGCAGGTGAGCCGGTTTTAGAATGCCAATCGGCTTACTGATGATGCCTCCATAATGGGGTGGTGGTTGGGATTCGGCCGTTTGCATTCGATACGCTTGCTTCCTTGTGAAAATGTACTGTCGTAATCGAAAGGACAAATCCACAAACGTATGCATGCATCTGCGCTTGTTCGTTGATCGCTTGAGCTTTGATGCCGGGGGCCTCGGTCACGATGGGGGCAGGCCTGAACCAGATGGGGGCGCTCACAGCAGAGCGTTTGTTAATCAGCCACTGACCCCCAGAACCTTTATACCACGGAGTGTCACGCATCACCACGCGTTATCAGCGTTGGCACACGCCATTCTAACGATTCTAGCGTAATTAGCAGGATAAAACCGTAATACCTGCCGTTCTTGCTGCTTGGCCCAATTCCACATGTCAATACTCGACTATTGTTATCATATTCGATCATATGATCCCATATGAATAGCGTGCCGTGGTAACGTCATGAATATCTGGGTGTCCTCTGATGTGTCGTTTACCTCAATGATTATGTGAGCGGTATGTGAAATTTACGAAGCTAAAGGTTTTTCCACACACCGCTAAGCGAATCGTTATTGTACCATTGCACAATATTGCAGCTATCAGCAGCGAAGGACATTTATTCAAGATCATCATCATCGTCGAACAAAACGAGATGCAACCATGTTTTGATCTGTTGAAGCGTCTGTCACGCAGACGCGCATAAATCAATGATACAGAACGACCCCTGCCTGTCTCGCCGGCGGAAGTCCTCATACAGCGTGCAGCCTATAAATCTATGTGATCAATACAAAATAATAAGAGAGATTCGTGATTATCGACACTTCCCAAACGTACAAAAGTGTTCCCCTTTCTAGCGAAAGCCTTACTCGTCCGTCCCCTCTATTGCAGATTCGTGAGTGTGGTAGTCCCATGTGAGGCAAATAATAGACGCATCGTGTGACAGCATCGTATTGCTTAATGCTATATAATATCTGCGCTAACAATATGAGTAATAGCAAATTATTGGCACTACAGTCATAAGCATGATGTTGTTGTCTTTTGCTGATTACGCTGTCAATAGACTTTCTGAGAAGGAGGCTAGTTGAACTTGCAATCCTTGGGAGGGCAATTAACATGGGCCGAATGTTCATCACATAGTCGGCATGTACAAAAACAAGCGCTTACGTTACCATTACGTATTAAAAGCTGCTTGTGGCGAGTGTCAGCAATCGAGTCAGCAGCAGGGGCACTGTAACACGGTTACACACGGCCACAGCCTCGGGCACCCCATCGGCAAACTCAGCCAACGTTTAACCCAGCGTCGGCAAGAGCGATGTGGCCCAAAGCGCCCGGCTCCATGCCACTCTTCTCGCTCAGTTTCCCTGTCCGTTGCAGGAAGTCACATGGCGTGTACTTTCTCCACACAAACTGAGCCATTGTTTGAATCAGGTGTGTTGCGTGGGTGTACGTGTACCGACTGAGTGAGTTCGGTTTACTGTATATATATATATATATATATATAGATATATACGTACTGGGTGATCCAGTGGGGACGCCAGCAAACAACAGAGGGTGACGCGGTTGGCAAGCATTGTTTGGTGTGATAGTGCCAGTGGTGGCGTGGGCGAAGTGGATTCCGCGTACGATTGGGGACCGCTCCTTGGGGATACCGGCGAGGGCAGGAGCGGCCCCGGACGCCGAGGGGGGTGGGGGTTCACTTGGCTGGTTATGGGGGCCCAACCTCGATGGGGTAGTGAAGGTGGGCGGTATAGAAAAGCTGAGGAAAGCAGCAGCAGTAGCAGCCGATCCAGGAGTTGCAATTGGCCACCACCGCCTCCTCCAATTCCTTCACTGCCACTACCACTGCTGTGGCTAGTGCTGCTGCCGCGCCATTTGGCTGACACAACTAGCCTGCTGGCCGACCAACAACACGGGGGGCTGGTTCACTACTGTTACTGACTGGGAACAGTTGGGAGTTGCAACCGAGGGCATTGTGAGGAGGCGGGCTATTAGAGGGGACAGGGTTGCTGAGTTCGCCCTGCCTAGAGTTGTTGATATCATTGCTGTTATTTTTGTTGGCGCTGCTGTTGTTGCTGTTGTTGTTGTTGTCGTCGTCGTCGTCGTTGTCGCCGCCGCTCCAACTGCTTCTCCACTGCTGCGTCCGCTGGAACCTTTCCAGCGTACAGCCGACACCGATGCTGCGCTCGGCACCAAGCACTTGCACGAAGCTTCGGGGTAATAGCTGCCCCTCTTCGCTCAACCAAGTCGTGTAGTAGAAGTAGCAGCAGCAGCCGACCCCGCGTCAGCGGCCCCTTTGTGCGCCCCCCCCCGGATCCGTGGGTCGTACCCAGACTCGGCAGCGTGGCCCGTCCCACCAAAACGTGCCTGTGTAAGACGAAACAACGTGTACGTGTAACTTGATGTAACACAGTGGTCTTTCATTCTCGCTCAGTTTCTTTTCTCTCTCTCTCTCTCTCTCTTTCTCAATCGTTGCTAACGTATGGGGGCGTTTGAGAGCAGCGACGGCGGCTGTTGTTGACGAAAGAGCCGGCAGCAAATGTACTAATGCGCACAATGCTAACAGCAGCAGCAGACGGGAACAGCGTAGCGCCGTTGCGTGGCGTGGAAACCCCTGTCGTCGATAGAAACGTGCTTCATCGGGATAGGATCACCAGCTACTACAACAACAACGACAGCAACAACAACAACAACGACGACAGCTACAACAACAACGACAACGACAACAGCAACAACGACAACACTCTTAGGTTAGATGCTCGTTTGGCTGCTGTCAGCTGAGAAAGACGAGAGCCACGAAGCAGCGAAGAACAGCGGGGCCAACAGCGCCGACGACTACGGCGACCGCACAGACGGCGGATCGGATCGGAGCGATAGGCTTTTGCTTGCTGGCTCACTGTGCTCGGATGGTAGGGCGGCCAGCTGTAGGCTGTAACTGCTGCGATTGGTGTCGTACGACGGACGAAAGTGAGCGCACAAAACGGACTGCGCGACGGCCGGCGCCAGATGGTTAGGCGGTCCCTGCTCGCAACTAAGTTGTACTACTACGACTACCACCACTACTACTCGAGAGAGAGAGAGAAAAGAAGGATGGATGGATGGGTGAGATTTACGGAAAAAGGCCGAGGCCGAAAATGGGGCCGAGCGACATCCGGAGCCTTGCAAGAAGTCAAAAGGTCCAGTGTCGATGGATCGTCGGCTTCAGCAGACCGACTGGCAGATTTAGATTGCAGCTTTCGTTGACTCCTTGCGAATAGCAGCGGGAGGAGTGAAGTTTAGCTAAAAACATAGATGAAGATTGTTCAATATTTCTAGAGAGCATGTAGATAATCGCGTAACATGTACGCATAGCGGCGCTTCGTCAGACTTCGAAGGAAGTCCGTCGGGCATGCAGGGTGCGACCGGCTCGTAATCAATCCGTGTTCGGAAATAGGCAGTCACGCCGGTGGCGCCAGGAAAGATCAGGCAGCTGTTGTACAACGGGAAAGCCGCAGTCATCTAGCAATACCACTGGGCCTTGCTATTCTGGTAAGCTTGCCACTGGTGTTGGGTTAAGCTCGACTAGGTTCCCCTCCCTCAGGTTTTGGAACCCGCCACAGACCCAGCTCCGATGGTTTCTCTAAGATCTCTCAAAGGTAGTGGAAAGTCGACAACGATGGATGTGCGAACGCCCAGCGTGCCAAATACGATACATGGCAGCGTATTGGTGGACATATCTATATATTGAAGGTGAGACAGTTGATACTGATGATACTGGACCATTGGACAGCTTCTAAATTGAATATGCTAAATATAGAATTCTGCTGGCTCTAGCGGACAAAATGCTAAATGGGCGTGGACATCTTAGGCATCTGTCATTGTGGAAGCATCACAGGTCCCGCCAACGATTGTAACCGAACCTGAAGTATAATTTAGCAAAAAATGATAGAGAAGGCCGTATAATATTAAGAAATGCCGTTTTCAAACGGCAAATTGTTGTCAAAAACTAGCAACAGAAAATGAAAATCATCATTTATTATTGGTCTAGTTGGTCTCATTACGAAACCGAGGACATGGGAGGTGCTATTGTTCACATTGCTTGGTCTTCCGCAAACGTTTATGGGGCCAGTTTATATGTTTATGGATAGGCTTACAATATCGTGGGGCGTAAGTCTCATGTTTGGAAATGTACACGCTCACACGTCTAAAATAATAAATTTACAGTACAAGAATCAATTGTTTAATGCGTCACAAACTATCGTATATATTAAAACTCACAATACACATGACATTATGAATAGGTGCTTTACTGAAGCCTGTTTTTGAATCTTTCTGAATATATATATATATATTATATATACATACAATGAAACTTATTTTCAACCACCTTACCTTCACGCATATTGAACACAACCAAGAAGTACATATGTGTACATGTTACACATCTATTTACATTAACGAATATCTGATATACCTCTCGCATTCAGAGTTTGTCAATTGGAAATTGACGTTTCCTCACTGCCGACGTTTCCGTCACAAGAACTCGACAGTTTGGCAAGTTTCCAGGCACGGTTCCGTCAGCCTCTCGTCGAAGAGAGTCGTACTTTCGTTAGAACTCGAGGTAAACCAATATTTAAGCCGTTCTTGGTTGTACCGCCTCCTCTGTTGGGCAACTAATACCCCGTTCCATACATTTACATCGTTGTCGAAATGGTGCACACCGATCTAAAGCGTACATATAATCAATAGTCGGAATCTATTTTTCCAGCTCGAAAGCATTGAGACGCGAAGAACCTGGAACTTTTTTAGGGCATGAGTGCCCAGACAGCTTGTGCCCAACAAGTGGTGCTTTTTCGAGGAAAAACACTTGTGAAGTACGAGTCCTTTGGCATACAGGAGCAGACGAGTGACCTGCAGATCGAGGCGGCACCCACTGAGTTGTTACAGCAAGGCTATGATAATGTTAACATCGTCTTGGGGCTACGATTGTGTCGAATCTTCCCGGAAAGTGGGTTCGTTCCAAGGAGCCAGCAGCAACGGATGAGGTTTTACTATATAACAGCTTATGCTAGGAAAAACACCCCCTCCCCCCGCCCCCTTCAGGCGAATCAGATTTGGTCACAAGATACGTTCATCCATCGTCGTTGTCACTGTCCTCGTTGGGAATCCACTGGATGGTCTCCATAGTGACCTGGTGGAGCAGTGTGCTCACCAGCTAGACGCATTGTTGAAAGACGCGTCTGAGTATTTCGGGGGTGTTCGGGGAGCCTCATGACGACATGTCCCTGGAAATGAGAAACTAGCGTCCGGCAAAGTCCAAATACTACAACGAAACAAAGAACCTAACCTGTCAGCCGACTGACAACACCACATGGACACAGGCCTCACGAGCGTTTTTTGGCTGTCTAACGCAGAATGAACTCAAGGCGTTCATGTGAGTGGGGTTTCCATGAAGGCTAAGTCTCGCTCATATGGTATCCAACGATGGAGGCTTGTTTGTTGAAGCTAGCTGTCTCATGATATATACGTGCAAAAACATCGATTCTTCCACAAAGCATTGCGCCTCAATATAGACTCCATAATTTACTTGCTGTTAATATCCGCCCTATCGTTAGCGCTTGGGTAGATGCTACGTTCACCTGGCCAGTAAGCTCGCCATTTCTCTCCTAGTCTCCACATACTATTACAGCAGGTTGCTGCTAACCCAGTACGATCCCGGATGTTTTGAACTCGTTTAAATCTGTGCAGGCAGCCGATAATGAGTGCCATTACAGAACGATCTTGACGTGGTCGTTCCGATCTCCGCAGCTCCAGTACCAGCTCTTGCCCTCATCTCATCCACTCTATGCTTCCCTCCGCACCACGGCTCTTTGCGCCACTGTAGGCTTGTCTCACCCGCGCGTTCTATTTATCTGAGTCTACCGCGGCCTAGGCGTGTAGACCTGCTGCCGTAGTAGGCTTGCATACACCGGACACGGCCGGTATCTACTAAATAGATGGAGTTAGAAAAGCGGGGAGGAGGGGTGGCAGGTGAGAGCGCCGCACGCTAGCTTTGCACGAAGAGGAAGCTTGGCCGAGCCCCGCACGGCCGGCCTGCCCTGCTGCCGGAAAGCAGTTCAGAGAGGCATTTGGCGAGAATGGCTTTTCGCCACCCTCCCGCGACCCGGTTCACGGTCCTTCTTCAACCTCACACTGAACAGCTCTCGTTCTCGCACGCCATTAGAGAGTGTTTGTATGTACAACGCAACGGGCTGGACGCTCGGCTATCCGGCTGCCTGCCTTTCAGCCATCCAGCGCAGTAGTGCTGGAGTAACGCTGCGCAGTCGGAACGTTTCTAGAGGAAAAGGCTCGTCTGAGCTCGCGAAAAGGGTGTGACGACCCCACTTGTGTGCAGGGAAAAAATGAGACGGATGTTGTAGCCTCTGCGAGCCTCTCTAGGCTGAGATTGCGTGAGAATGTAAATTTTGTTCTAGGCCGGCCAGGTTCCTCACCTAGACTGAAATCTGATTGCGATTAGGACGACGACCCCCAGAGTGTAGGCCGCACCAGAGCAAGCTGTGCCGCACCGTGTGACGCGACGTGCGTGCGCCAGTTGTTATTCTTCTTCCTCTTATTTTCTTAGATTGCAAATCTCTGCGGTACAGACTACATCTAACGGTAGCAGGCTTCGTGCAGAAACAGTTGTTGTTCACACGAAAGCGACGAGACGAGAGGCAGCTCTGTCAGCTCAAATGGCGGCCAAATTCGAATAGTGTCCAGCACGGTCTCTCCCTTGTACCAGTGGTCCCGCCCGACTCGGTAGCTGTAGTGCTTGTAGCCGCCCCAGAAGTAGTCCCAGTAGTAGCAGTAAGTGTTCAGTGGCAGTAAGAGCCCCAGACACAGTACGACGAAGGCGCTAGCCATCAGCCGTTGTCGCCTTGCTTACGCAGCCCTCCCGCGTGCTCAGTTGAGTCGTTCCGAGGCATCACCTCGAAACCTCCCCTCAACGCGAAACAGCCCGAGGGTCCTCTAGCCCGGTTGTTGGCCGACGGTTGACGTTGTGCGCCGGCGTTATGTCGCCGCTTGCCACCACGCAGTTCTTTATTGCGGGCGCATTGCCTCTACCAGCACGACCACCACCACCACCGCCATTTGTAGCCTTTCTCATGAATTATTCAAACGCCAACCGGCGCAACGAACGACGCCCGCCACAAACCAACAACCAACGGCCATTCGCCGTCATGCGGCTACTACAGCTTCGCCTGCTGCTGCTGCTACATGGCGAACGGCGTCGCTCGAGCCGGGACATAGGCTGACCGGACCCAGTGCATGATGCCTGAAGTTTTTCAATCTCTCCCCTCTCTCTCGATTCTGCAACCCTCAGCCGCTTCCCGCACCCCGTCCACAGTCGCACGAACGCTGGAACGTTTCCAGCGCCCGCAAACCCATCATCCGCCGTGGATGAGGTGCGTTTTGCAGATAATGAACGAATCCCTCAGCACGTAGATACGGCAGCAGTGGATCTCAAGCAGACAGCGAACGACAGCGTCGAGAAGTGGGGGAGGGGTTAGTAACCGACGCAAGTGCAATGCAAGTTCAGCCGAATGTAGATAGACTAAGCGTCTTTGTGAGCAGGTATTCCCAATCGATAATATTCTGAGCTGGGCAAGAATTTATGGTGGGTTTGTGCATTCACTTGTGTGTGTGTGTGAGTGTGGCTCTCGAGCAGCTGTTGAACTCCTTCGACCTCGAAAGCTATAACAAGGTCGAACGAACGAGGTTAGCGAGTAAGTCTCGCATGTTTCTAGGACATGGACAAATGGTTTAGATCACCGGTTTGCCTAACATCCGATCTTCATTGGAAGTAGCCTACACATAAGCCATAGCCTACACATGTTTTCCAGTCATCGGCGGCGCTTATTTGCATCATATGTTGGCTATCTGAATTCAGGATGCTTTGTTGAATGTATGGGGAGAGAAAGGTCACATGGCGTAATGGAGTCGGCAATGTTCAACGATGCCAGGAAACGCGGAACAGAATTCGCAGTTTGAAACAATTGTCTTGAACTATACGAAGCAACGGATCGGTGTTATCTCACGTGGTGTATTCTCTTATACGAGAACGAATGATAAAGACAAACCATTTAACAACAAAAGTAAAATAAAAAATAAAAATGAAGTTAAATAACCAAAATCAAATAACGACAAAAAACACCGAACGTTTCATCTGCACGGCTCCGTGTTGTTATCAGTTAGTCGCATGTTGCAAGCTTTCCCCAGGAGTTGTTCGATCTATGGGCATTACACGACGACTATGTGTATGGTAAGATAAATCCGTCGGTATTAGAGGTTCACCACCACGCATGTGTCTACAAGGGTCTCTTATCAGCATAGCTTCTGCATAGTCCCAAAAGAAATGAAGAAGCATTATTTCACTGGAACATCCTTCAGTTTCGCCGTTCCTCGAAGAGTACAACGATCCAATGCTGGAGTAGCAACGGAAACATGACTGTATCAATGCGACTGTTAGCATCGGCGAAACGCAAGCTGCTCTTCGAACAGGCTGGCTTTGTTCGTAGGCCATGGAGACGCTTCCGCACGTACAATACGCAGCAGGCACGAGAGGCGGAACGCCGGCTGCGAGGGGGTATTGCAACGCATCTCTGAGCCGCTTGAGTGCGTACGCCTTGGCTGGTTCAGTTTCCTCCAGCTTCGATGCTCTGCAGGGGAGTTGCGCCGAGAGAAAAAAACACCGAACAGCGAAGGCATCACGACGTCTCGAAACGGCCACGGCCGCCGGCAAAGCCGCCTCCGCCGCCGCTGCCGCCTGCCAGCCAAAGCAGTGGCATCAATGCGCAGGGTTAGACATTGCATTTTGCTTCGCCGACAACGGAGAGAGAAGTAGCACAGCAACCGACTATATACCACAACAGCAAAGGTGATGGTGCCTCATTGGGGCGTGGCCGCCTCGGAATCCGTTGTGTGTTGCTGCGACTGACTATTCACATTCGAGCAAACAAATAAGCATAACCCTGACGAGGGCTTACACATCTCTCTCTCCCTCTCTTTCTCTCTCTTACGCCAGAAAGGGTTAAGATACCAGAGACAGATGCAGGAACAAGTCGACAAGCTGGCAACACGTAATTCAAACGGTAGCCATAAAGCGTTAGTGAAAACAACAAATTAAGCCTTGATTTGACGCATTCTTAATTATGTTATGAGGGAATTGTCGTGAGAACTGTGTTTTGTCACAGCATGTAACAAAACAATTCGCTTTTTTTTGTGCCATTTTCCCCCCCATAGTGCTTACAGGACATTGCATTTGAAGCTGCTGCTGTAGGCAAAAGTTAGTTCGGCGAAATATCGCCACATCGCCATTTTCAATGAGGAATCTAACCTTCGGCGATTTAGTTTCAAAGTTTCGACAGAGAACAAGAGTCAACATAGTGAGATTGGTTAATAACTGATTAAGAAACGTACACTACACGTCACGCACCCGAGGCTGTCTAGGTCCTAGACTAATGACACGGTTGGTGCATCGTGAAAAAATCACGGTTAGTTCAATTCGTGTGTGGTTGACCGCCGTGTAACCTACTGGCAAGCCGGGTTGTTGATAATGGCAGACGACCAACTTCTCCCACCTTTCTACTCAACTAATCATCGCACTAGTTGCAGATTTCACTAATATTCGCTTCGTGACGAACTCCTCAGAAACGATTGGTAACTGATCTGAGTCAGGCTTTATTTAATCAAAGTTTCGACAACGGCATCGATTTCGATAACTCGCTAGCTTGGTGCTTCTATGGAAGACTGCCAGCCCCTCTGGTTATGCAAGCCCACCTCGTCGAAACGCAGAGAAGTCCTTTTCAACAGATATTTATAAACGATCCTACGCAAATGTGTCGCTTATGCTTATGACTCCTTATAGCATCTGCAGTGACTCTTCAGTCTAGCAAAGTCCTCGTTGCCGACACCGGAATGCTGTAGCTATGTGCCCTATAAAACTGTTGCACTCCGAATTACCTCACACAACCCAATTGATGTCCTTTTTTTTTTTTTTTTTGTTTTGGAACACACTGTAAAATGCATACGCACTGACCCCGAGCTTCACTCAAATGGTTTTCGCCCGAGAGTGTGGCCCATTGCTGGGTCCACTAAAAGCAGTGATGTCCATCCCCCAGTCATCCCCGGAACACAGCGAGCATTACTTCGGCGGAGGTGGAGGTGAGTCTCCTTCATGCTCCTATGAGGGTTGTACAATGACGGGGGCCGCCCTACGTTGAAGCTCCAGCTCATTTTTCTTCTTGAGAATCCTTTCCACCAGGCTGCAACCCCGGTCCCACACCTGCTCGTCTTCCAGCATGGCGGCGATGAGGCCATGCACCGTCATAGCATCTGCGAGTACAGGCGATCCTTCCCGAGCGCCAGCGAGGGCTGGGCAGTCGCAGATGGTGTGTGTTACATCATCTACAACGCCCGTGTCGCACATGACGCACGTGGGATCAGGGACTTTATTTATCTTTTTCAGATACTTTTGGAAGCATCCGTGGCCCGTCAGCACCTGAGTCAGGTAGTATGTGGTGTCACCGTGTGGTCTGGTGAACCACTTGACCAGATCAGGGATGAGATGACGAGTCCACGCGCCTGGGACTGTGTCCGGGAGATTGGTCCATTCCTGTTGCCAGTCGCGCAGCGTCTGGAGTCTGGCTTCGGCTTTTCCCAGTGTGGGGTGCGCTTTGAGTCTGATCTTTTCGTCGATCAGTCTCGTCCATGGCACTAGCCTCGCGATCGCAATCACGGCCTTCGTCTCAGACGTTTTGTAAGCTCTGGCCACTCTTATGGCAATCTTGCGTTGGGCTTTCAGGAGTTTGAGCTGGTTCTTCTTGAGCTTCATGGCCCTAAGGCCCCACGTGGGCGCCGCGTACAGCACAGTTGATTCTGCCACTGTCGCGAGTAGTCGACGCTTGCCTTCTGATGCTCCGCGGGTTCTGGGCAGGATTTTCTCCAGGCTGTTTGCAACCTTTACTGCCTTACTGGTCGCCTTTTCTATGTGCAAATTGCCGTTAAGGGCCCGGTCAACAGTCACGCCCAGATAGCGGACAGACTGTTTTACCTGAATCTGCACACCGTTTAGGGACAGGGTGACCTCCCCTCTGAAACGCTTCCTCCCGATAAGCAAGACCGCCTCGCTCTTTTCGGGTGCTAGTTGAAGGCCGTGGTCCTCCATCCACCGGTTGACCTCCTCTACGGCTGCTTGGGCCCTTCTGCCGAGTTCGTCCTCTTCGCGAGCTGTCACGAGGATGGCAAGATCATCCGCGTAAGCCAGCGTTTGGACTCCCTCTGCGTTGACGAGCTCCAGTACGCCGTTGTACGCCATGTTCCAAAGTGTGGGCCCAAGGATAGATCCCTGGGGTACTCCGGCTGTCATGGGAAACTCAGATTCGCCGTAGGTAACGGACCGGCCGTTGAGGTAGGAAGCGATGAGCTTCTGCAGATACGGGGAGACCCTCTTCTCTCGCATGACGTCGATGATGACCTGCCAGCTCAGTGAGTTGAAGGCATTGCGTACGTCGAGGAGTATGACGAGGACAAACTCTCTTGACCATTGATTCTTGTCGCGTTGCCGAGAGGCTTCGTCGAGTACCTTCCCAATAGCCATTTCCGTCGACCGTCCCTTCCGGAAGCCGTACTGGGCGTCTGAGATTGCCCCGTTGGCTTCAAGCTCCGCCGTTAGCCTCATGTTGATGATCGTCTCGAGGGCCTTCCCGATTGTGTCTAGGAGACAAATCGGGCGGTATCCTCCAGGATCGGTAGCCGGTTTCCCGGGCTTCCTGATGAGGGCTAAGATGGCCTTCTTCCATTGTTGCGGGTATAGCCCCTCTCTCCATATTTGGTCCGCCATCCTTTGGAAGAGTTCCGGCTTTTCCTGAAGCAGGACTTTCACTGCTTCCGCCGGTATTCCATCGGGACCTGGTGCTTTACCTTTCGGAGAGCGACCTACTACAGCCTCTATCTCCTCTCTGGTTGTGCAAGGGATGCCGTCCGATGCTACGAGCGGATCAGGGCGAGTGGGGTCTGGCTGGCTTGGAAAGAGCTGTCGCACCGCGCTCTCCACCAATTCCGTCGGGAGCGTGGGTCGTGGCCTCCTGAGTTTGTCCATGACGATTTTATAGGGTTTACCCCATACGTCATCTTCGACCTCCTCACACAATTCCCTCCACTTGCTTGCCTTGCTCTTCCTGATGGCGTTCTTGAAAGCTTTCCTCGCCTGATGAAGGACCTTCCAGGTTTCTTCGACTCCTCTTCCGGCCCCTCGTGCGCGAGTGTACGCCCGGCGTTCCCTATTGCAGGTCCTTCTCAGGTCTGCAATTTCTGTGGTCCACCAGTACTTGGGGGGAGGGTGCCTGCGCGGTACCCTGCGCCGGCTGGCTGTAGCCGCCTCGCACGCCACCTTAAGCACTTCCACCACTACGTCCGGTTTTATATCGCTTCCAGCGTCGAGTGCCCTCTGCGCTCCAGCGCTCACCTCGGTACGGAGTTTGTCGAAGTCCATTTTGTTGGCGCGCCAGGCCACGCGGGGGGTAGTGTGCTCCCGCTGGCCACCTATGGTTGCTTCGTACTCGTACGCGATGTAGGCGTGGTCGCTAGAAGAGTCCTCGTCCAGAACCCGCCAGTTGCTCAGTCTTCCTGTCACTTCCTCAGTTCCGAACGTGAGGTCGATGAATGTGGCTTGATTGCACCGCCGGAACGTAGGCTCGAGGCCATCGTTGAAGAGGGTCATGTCCTGTTGTGCCAGCCATTCCGTCAGGGTTCTTCCTCTTGAGGACGTCTTAGAGCTTCCCCACTCCGTTGCTGCCGCGTTGAAATCTCCTCCAACCACAATCTTCTTGTTCCGTCTCTCACATCGTCTCATTTCTTCCCCTAGATCGTCGAGGAAGTTAGAGAAAGCTGTGGCGCCTGAGTTGGGCGAGATATAACAACTGAACACAGTGGGTCCGTTGTCAATCTCCACCCAAACCCAGCCGTCCCCTGATCCTTGGGCTTTCACCGCGAGGTCGGGGCGGATCCAGAGCGCAGCATTCCCCAGAGTATCGCTGAAACACTGTTGGTCTTGCTTCTGTGAGAGCCGCCCTAGATTTGGCTCGCTCATTAGTATCAGTCCTATCCTCTCTCTCCGGCTCGTCTCGTCCAGCACGTCATGTGCGAAGGGCGACCGATTCAGATTGATCTGTAGGCACTTGATTATAGCTTGCGTCATCCTAGTTGGCAGGTTGAGTTGTCTCCGGACGGGGTTTCATGGTCTTCGAATAGGTCCTGAAGTCCTCTGAAGTCGTCGCTCTGCTTCTTGGAGTTTGATCGGTACGTCCTTCGTTGCTCCCGCTTTCCGTGTTGCCTGCGCGGGTCTGCTTGTTGCGGGCCCTCAGGTCACTCATGCTTTGCTTGAAGAGGGGGCACTGCACAGAGTTTGCTGCGTGGCTACGTTCACCCTGTTTGGGGGGACCGCAGTTGTAGCACGATGGCTCGGCCTCACATCCTTTGGCAGGGTGTCCTAAACCTCCGCACTTGTGGCACCTGATTTTTGTCACCTCCTGCCCTTTGCAGTCTCGCGCGATGTGCCCTATCTTCTGGCATTTGGGGCAACACGGGGGAGATAGCCATTCACTTATGGGGTATGAGGTCCACCCGATCCTGATGTAGCTCTGGGCTAGAAGTTTTTCAGCCCTTCGCTTATCGAGGACTATGGTGGCCCCCCATCTGTCCTCGCCGAAGTTCTTAGGCTCCTCCGCGTCCACCTTCACCGATGAGTCGAGTCGCAGGTCCCTCCTAACCGCCTCCACGATATCCTCCCTCGTTATGCCTAGGTTGCGCCCTCGGATACGAAGTCTCGTACCTTGTGCGGATTCCTTGGCTTCGAGTGAGGTCTGGGCCTTGATTTCGTTCATGAAGGCTGCCGTGGCACCTCTTTGGTTCTCCTTGAAGAACACCCTGAGGTCTCCGCTCTGGAGAGGCAGGACGTTCCTGACCGAGACCCCCGCTTTAGAGGTATCCACCTTCTTTTGCAGCAAGCTTGCCCATTGGATTGGTGTCTTGTCCGCGGTGGTCCTAATAATGATGGAGTCATCTTTCTTTCGGTTGGGTTCTTCGCGCCTTGTCTCAGCTCCGGGGGCGGCTTTCTTCTTCAAGGAGAGGTCCAGTTCTCCGCTGGCCTTCAGCAGGCAATACTCAACTGCCTTCCTTGCCAGCATGGAGTCGACACCCTCTGTAACGTGCAGTACTACCTTGTTTCTGCCGTCGTCGGCCTTCCAAGCGCCGTCGAGCTTGCCTGCCATCTTGGCTGTCATTTTTTGGATGACATCGACGATGGACTTTACGCCCGCTTCTGCGCCGATTTTCCCCACGATAAGCGATCTTCTGCTCGGGGCTGGCGAGTCTCTGGGCTCTTCCGGTTCGTCCAGATCTAGAGTTCCCGGGATGATCTCCGCAGAGCCGGTCCTACCGACAGCTATGTTCGCTAGCTGTTTCGCGCCAGAGAAGAGCGGGGTGAGACGTCTGATGATATCAGCGTCTTTGGCGTTCCCGTCCTGGATGAGGACTGCTCTAATCTCCCTATCTCCTATGACGCTGCTTTTCACTGGCTTTGTGTTTCTGTACGCTTTCCGAGGCCAGTCTCTCTCGATGATTTTCACCGCCTCTTCCGTTGCCGTCGCCGCCTGTAGGTCCTCGAGGATCTTTACCGCTCTCTCCTCCTCCGTTTGTTTTGGGTCTCCCCGGTTTGCAGGTACCGTAGCACGGAGCTCTTGGAGCACGCCTTGAAGTTGGATGTATCTTGCGCGTTCGTTCGCCAGCTGGTGTTTGTGCTCTTGAGCTTCACGGGTTTTTTGGGCCCTAAGCTCTTCGAGCTCTGCGCGCAGCCGGTTCACCTCCGTCATTTGGGATTGTAAGTCCTTCCTGAGGTCCTGCGCGATTTCTTTAAGCTCCTCAACCGCCTCTGGTTCGTTGAGCTTCACGAGAGTGATCGCCTGTCGTCTTTCCAAGAGCTTGTCCAAGTTTTTTCCCATTGCTGTCACAGCATGCTTGACCAGCTGGCATGTGTTTCCGGGAATCTTGCCTTCCTTGTCTGCCTGCACGAGGTTTAGTACCGTGTTGACGAGCTGGTCGAGTTCGGCTAGTCCCCATCTGGCACCAGCGTCTGCCGGCGTAGACGGGTTTGGATCCTCGTAAGGGCCTCCTTTACGCTTTTTGGGATTGTTCTGCTCCGCTAGCGACGTTGCTACCCAGGTGGCAGCCGTTATCTCCGACTGGTTAGGCACTGAGCCTCTCCTGTTCCCCAGAGGGGACCTGCTGGTTAAGGCGGACCTTGCGAACTCAGCCGGGGCTTTCTCCATCGCTTTTCCATCCTTCTTGGGCTCTTCGGTCTTCGCCTTGCTCGAGCTCATCTTATAGGTTCGTTGGGTGCTTCGAGTGGGCCTCGCGGCCGGCCCGAGTTGCCCTGCCTACTGTTCGCCTCAGAAATGCAAAATTTTGAAGAAAATTCAATATCTTGGCTTCTGGTGGCTTGATGGCGATCTCCGGCGCACCTTCGTACTTCTCTTCTTGTTACCTATTATCTCCCGCGATCGGTTTCTGGCTGCGCCGACTTTTCGGATTTCCGATCAGCTGATGTAGTCTAAAACGGGAAATTTGAGAGATAATAGGTATGTGGCCTATGACTCTCTCGCCGTAGGGGGGTCGTGTAACCCCTCTATGGGATCCTCGTTGTGCGAGCTGTTCAGATTTGGAGTCGGGTTTCCGATCTTCCGACTTTTTCCAGGATACAGATCAGCTGTTTGTCTCCAGAAACGAGAAATTTCGATTAAATTGGACAACTCGCGTTCCCGTTGACTCACTGCGGAGTTCAACCCCTCTCCGTGGTCCCCGTAGTGAGGGCTAATTGAAGGTGGTACTTTGGGAGTCTTCCCGGGGGACGACGGCCCTCCGATATGACGGCCTCCTGTAGCGGTCGCCAAACGTTCGAAATTGCACTGGTTTCACTTCACTGGCACTTTTACACTAAAGTTCGTATCCAACGTTGCATAATCACACCTTAAAACGTGCACCGAGTCGTGGGCTATGGTCAGAGCACCCTGCGTCCAGGAATACGTCCAAAAAACTTTAGCTTTATGGATATTTTTCCGGGAGCGCCTGCCTGTAGCACTCACAACGTTCACAGCTGATTCAATTGATGTCCTTAGGTAACTGCAACGATATAATACACCACTCAATGACATGATAGGCAGTCAATTGCTCCTAGGTACGCAAAATCGATTTTGCTGCCTCGACAGTTCAACGCCCGACAGATGCTCGACAGAGTGTTCTACGCTACACATAATGAAATCTCGCTGGAACTTGTTTTCGTGGCATTTATACTATATCAATACAAAACGGTGTTGTGATTCTGTTGCTTAGTTGCACCTGCTTTAGACCTGCTAATGGCTTTCTGCTTGTTTATTCGTTACCATTGAAATAAGCAAGCAGTGTCGTTATGCACTGGGCCAATTGTATTTATATATTATATAATTACATATTCATAATATGTACAGCAAGCTGGCTTCACATAAATCAATCGCAAGCTCAGTTCATGAACTTGTTAAATAACAAAATTATCCATATATATATATAATTTCTATAAAATCTCCACGAAATAACGTAATCAAGCGTATCTCACATCGTCATTCTCAGACCTAATGATCGATATCAGGTCAACGCCAACGACTACCAGCATTCCGTAATCTTACGTTATACATCAATACTGACAATAGGTGGATGCCATGTGGGGCAAGGCGTTGGTTCAGCAAAGGTATACCGCCGCCGCCATCGTACCGTGAGAGATCAGGTGCTCGCTCAAAGCTCAAAAGCATTGTTCACTAGTCTAATAAGGACACCTACGAAATTCATTACAGCTAACTGACCGCTGGGTAGCCTATTGTTCAGCGCCAGCAAGAGGCACAATACAACGCACCCATTGACCCCTCTCTCTCTCTCCCTCTCTGATCTGGCGGCATCGTCGGACGCTGCTGCCGCCACAGATATCAGCAGTAAAGAACACCGGAAGCAGTACAAAGACGCGCTGTCGAGAGATCGAAGACAAAAGGTCGAATTCCTCTCACCCAGGCCCATGACGCCAATGTGCTGCTGCCTGACGTACGATGATAAAGAATTTAACTGGCCCTTGCTCATCTATGTATATGTGCATTATGTGCCACCCCGATCACATTCAGTGGGCTTTATAATATAAGAGGCGGCCTTTTCGCCGAACTCCCCCCCCCCCCCCCCGTCCTCCGCCCTCTGCCCTCCCGAGGACCTTGGCATTCGGGCCTTGCTGGGAATAAGATAGAACGGCGAACTAGCTAGCCAGTGGCAGCTCCCACCATAGCAGCCAGGGTCAGGGAAATTTCCCTCGCCTTCTTACGACTATCAACATGAGTACAGTTATGGCCTTCCGTCTGGGTCGCAGGCCTTCGCCCGTTGGACATATCTCGGTGCTTATTCGTGCGGCGTCCGGGGCTGTGTCGTGAGGAAAAATCCACGCCTCGCTTGACGTGTGGACACGGCAAGTCTGTGACTACAGATAAATATTGCACAAAGACCCACATTGGTATACGGCGCGTTAGAAGCAATCGGTTACGAGAAATTTCGGATGGTGTTCTCTTCGTTTCACGAATTGCAAAGTATCCGCCCATTATTTTTATACGGAAACTGCATAGCGGTACTGGCAGCGATTTGCGGATGAATCTAGCTACGTGGTATGTGTGTTCCAAATGAATCAATTTATGTGACAAAAAAAATGCAAACACAATGCCTATTGCTATGTGGTTTCAATGCCACTTCCATGGAGTGCACCTAACCTGGTTCACACATACTTATTATTTATAGAACTCGTTTTACTTCAATTCGTACCCGAACGACGTGCCTTCTCACTAGGATGAGTGAGGTCATTTAACCGTTAATTGAATTCACGTGTACCAGGCTATAACAACTTACTAACCGCGATTCCACTATCCAATATTATTGAGAACTCGCCAAGAGAAGAAGAAAAGGCACATAATCTCTTGCCAGTCAATTCCCTTGCTCCGTAAAGCCAGATCCCTCCGAATTTCAATGATCTATTGAACATCTTAGTGATGTTACCCAACAAAGCAGCTAGAAAGATTAATGGGTCGAATAATTTGATGGTAACGGACAAAAGCCGGCTTGATTAAGAAGAACATACAGACATTCCCTTGCGTGATCTTGATCTAGCTAAGCTTAACACTAAACATACCACGTTATGCAGTGCCCTATTGGTGGCAATAGTTGCCGTAGTGGCATTTCTATAAGTTGTATATATATATATATATATATATATGCGCTTATGCTGTGGAACGTTGCTGAAATCGCTCAATCCGTCTTCCTATTTCAGTCCGACACGTGCCTATATCCCAAGGCTAGAAACACGAGTGCAATATCTTGACGTTTTCCCAATAAAGGATACGTATTATGTTATGAAATTAGCAAATATCGTTCTGTTGCGTCAAACCACGTCTGACAGAAGCCAGACGTAGAAGTCACAACACGGTGAGCGGGTAAAGAGGCTCGAACCTATATTCCAATCGTACCTCGGAAATTGCATGACCAGGCTGGTTGGCTCTAGAACACATACTGGTTTGTGCCGCAGCGAAAGTGGCCCACCGCTGAAACTACAAGTGTAAAGTTTCATCACTTGCATATTTCTAACAATTGACTAAACAAATTTTAAACAATTTTCTATACATTTTTTTACAATTTATGAGGCGTATGTTAATATACTCAACATAGCACGTTGGGACAATTCGCTTCTAATTTCTTATACAAGTAGGCCTAGAGCAGAGTGCGACGCAAGTTTCAATTTGGAAAGACCGACCTCGAGTTAAGAAAACATGTGTTCATAGTTAACATAGATTCTACTTCATGTGTATTCTACTTTTCTATTTGACAATGTTGGACTTATTGCGTTTGAACTGTGGACTCAGGTCTTTCACATTTACTTTTTTATACTTATGCATATACCTGTATATTCCTACTCTACTGCCAGCCTATTTTGGCCTAGTTACCGTACCGCACTTGTAGGTAACCATTGTATTAGGTCACACCACGTATCGGCCCGCCAGCTCCCTAGAGAATGGACAAGGTCTTCCGCCTGGAGGCCTAATGCGTATACGCATGGATGCTTAGAATATGACACACGCATAGTGTACACAAATAGGTACACAAATGCTCTGATGCAGGAAAGTCTGCATCAAATCATGTTCTGCTGAGGTAGACACAGTCTCTGTTGTTCCAGACCTGCTCCAAACGACGACAACGGCTGTACATGGCATGTTCCTTTATAATGTTTTGTACTCGGTATATACTGGCATTCACGATTTCGTCATTGAGCATTCGCTACGCCATCAAGACTATGTTGTCATCGTCCATGAATCTCCCTTCATTAGCCTTCATGGAGATCTCTTTCTGTCTCTCTCTCTCCTTCGCCAGTTGGCCCCGCACGCATTGACTTGCCAATTTACACAGAGTCGAACCTGCGACCTGTCGGGGTGGCACGTATGCGTTCAGGTTAAAAATATGCAAAGGCCCCCTCGCCTTGACAGGCCCTCATAGTAATACCTAAAGTTAAGTGGGAAGCCAGTCACATTGGGAACATGCGAGAGGTCAGCTCGACAAATGTTATATACAAAACTAGATATTTATTAGGATCGTATCACTTTCGTAAGATGCTATGCTTTTGTTCTATATCCGTTATGCCATATAAAACACAAAACGGAACTACGTTTTATCCAGCACACTGCCAGAACAAGATGAACGAAAGAGATTGGAGACGAAGCCCCGACGGTGTCGTATTGGGGAAAAGGCTCCCTGCGTTTGTAAGCCCCTCCCCATGTCCACGTTCTGTCCCGTATATGGGCCATGCTCCTGGTTTATCATGCTCTGCGCGTCCCACTCACTCCAGCGTCTGTCAACAACGACCTCAAACAGCGCCAGCATACCCGCTATAGCAGTGTCAAGTTTTCGGCTCGACCTGTGGAAACTCCGCTTCGTATCTTACTCTCGGCTGAGAAAGGGCTACAGAGGGTACGAGATACGGCCGGGGCGAGTGGAGGGGTTAGTTGCGTATGATTCACCCCTCGTCTAATACCTCTGTAGAAAGCACTGGTGCCATCGTGCTAATTTTAAGGCAGTAGGCCAACATGTTGCCCGCTCGTGCTCAGGCAAAAAAGGAGACATACTACGTGTCCGATTATCAGTGGCTGGTTTTAATAGTGTCGGACAACAGGATGGATCGTGCGGCCATAGGCATACCCACGGTCCCGCTCGACGCCTAGCTTTGACAACCAGAGCAGGGAGCGGGCGTAATCTATCGAGGTGGCTCTCGGAACGGTTTCCTATCGACGTTGTTTGTTGATACTGTCCAAGAGATGACGGCGGTCGGGCTTGAGCCGGGGGCGGAGTGGTAGTGCTAAGGTGTGGTCAGTGGCGTTCGGGGCGAAATGGTAAAGCCACAATCTGGCCGCACGCCACATACACGTGACCGGAAATGGTGCCCTAGCTACATCGCGGAAAGACTCCCTGCACTACTTGGTCGGTAAAATGATTTCACCCACGTTTTGATAAGGAATTGGGTGAGCACACACATATATATATATATATATATGTATATATATAGCGGGGTTGGACGTGAAGGGGGTCGCATAACACCTTTTAGCGATTCACGTCCGGGAGGAACTGAATGTTGAGACCTAATGTGCCGAGCGGAGTCGAAAAATTTGCACAACACTAATAGAGTGGTAAGAAAAGTAAAAAAAGCTACGAAAATAGAACATTTAAAAGGTTTTCGTTGCTCGGGTAAAATATTATAGTATTATAGAACAACGGGCCCTGCGATGATTTGGCCTAACATCATATTTGTTTAATTTACTTAGCCTTATTTACTAACTAGGCGTGAACACTATGACTAATAATAAATGGCAGGTAAGTGCACGTCATCTCGACGACAGGCGTAGCGCGAACGTGATATTTTAAGAAACCGGGCCCGAACGAGTTTCCACATGTTATTGTGTTTCATCAAATGCCGAAATAGAACGAGCCATTTATATAAGGGATAGTGTATACATCAAATGGTTCTATACTAAAGCATATACAGACTGGTACTACTGGATGGAGGCTGGTATACGGGGCACTGAACTCCGGTTGCAGATTCGACTAGTTGTGCAGTATTATGTTCCGTAGAATTCATCAACATGTCTAAGTCACAAGTAACAGCAGCAGAGCATCGAAGCATGGCTCGATTAACTGCATAATTATAATCAGGAGCACGGTTATTTTAAGCAACCAATATCTGCGTAGAGTATAATGTTCTATTTTCATTGCGCCTCATTCAAACGACCTCAACAACAGCAGTCTGTAGACTTTCATGAGAGACTCGGTTCTATTCTATCTATCGTGTCGTATATCTCGAGATCATCAGCATCTTGAAGATACTTGACCTCATACTTGTATGTAACGACAAATGTCCAACACAAATATAGCGAAGAGCATTGACGAGACGCATCCTCCCTGTGGTACACCTGAAAAGACGGAAGCACAGGTTGAGGAAGGCTGAAATTAGCGGCAATTATCGCAGGTGAATCCTAATCGCAGCAGTGGTTAGTTGTGGGATAGGTGTTGAAAATACGGTCCGATCGGATTTTTGCTTTCTCCGACTTTGTCTCATAACAGGAGATTAGAGGTAACTTGGTTTGAAGGTCAGCGATGTCAATCGACAGCTCACACCCGCACACAGCACTCTGAGCTTTCGATCGATACTGCGCGGCTGAGGCGTTTGGCTGATCAAAATGCCGACTCCACCATTCCGATATGGACGATCAAGATAAGTGATATGTTGAGTTTTGCTGTAAAATAGCTTGGCATTTCGGATGACATTTTCAAATCAGGCTTTTCAAAGCAGGTCAGTGTGTATATTTCTTGTCAGTCCATCATAGCACCGAAGAGCGCTGAACTTAGCTGCTGGGTGAGACTTCAGTCGTAGATATTTCAGCGAGCGATTCCTTCTAGAGGTAGCTGACCAAAAACGTCCGATTGTTCATTGTCAACACCCCGCAAAGATACACAACACAGAATACGGGTCGTGCTGCCCATGAAACAGTCACTGAGCGTCATGATTTGAGTTCGCCCTTCACCACATTGTGCCGTACGGTACTTAGAGTAACTTGGTGTAAGTCTGGTGATGGATACTCTATCGTTGAATCAAAACTCATAAAAACAGTATTTCGTCTTCCGATTGCCGCGTTATAAGGACCCACATTTGCAGCCTGCAAAAATCCATAGGGTGGTGATGGCCAATGCCGAATCACTGGTCGCTCTGCAGCTAGATCGCCAGCCGCATCTGATCTGTTGCCTAAGTCAAGAAAAAGACGTACTAGGACAGAGGGAGTTGCCTCTCCCACTCTCGTCAACATCAAACGTGGCGGCCGGCCGTATGCAGTTCTTTATAGATCGGCCCGCGTACAAATCCGTTTGTCGAGGTGGCCTTATTTTGCCTGGGTCGAGATCCTCTAAGCTTTCCGTTGCCTCACGTGCAGATTGGTGGGGGCTTCTTCGTTGGCCGCCTTTCATCTTACTGTTTGCATCCCCAAGGAGCCAACTTGGTGGTAAGTCCACATCCTATGGGAACGCAATGGCAGGGCTTATGCCACGCCGGCCGTCCCAACAAGCCGCCACCGTAGTCGATGTATTGTAGAAACTTTGTTCCTTGCATTGAACTCTCCGCCACTTCGGACGACTCGTTAGACCTAACAATATTCACACTGCAAATGATTGCAGAGCCTGTGCGTGTTCTTCTTCATAGTTTCGATTAGTGACTTCTCCCATTTGCTAGCGGTTTGGTACGTTTCCAATAAACACGTCCAGGCTAACCGAAGGGCGAGCCACCGTGGAGGCGAATCCCTTCCGTGATTTCTTCGACTTGCGGCCTTCAGCGATTTCAACTTGCACGCCTATCTACGCACTGGTAATCCGGTGAAACGCAATCAGAAATCACCAACTCGGTGAGGCTCTAGGATCGTTATCACGATTGTGCATGCACGATCAGAGCCAATTGAAGGTCAGCTTCGATGTAACCAGAAAGTTCGGCATCCTATATGTCGGCTCCCAATTTCCATATAGTATTATATATACACGAATTAATTAATCAATTGTTCGTACTGTTAGGAGGCTCACGCCAGCCGATTTGTCCCATTAGGCCGCGTAGCTGTTTGCCGCTCCGGAAGGATTTGCCGCCTAGATTTGAATGAATGCTAAAGTTGAGTTGTAGGTTTGTCTACTATGGAAGAAATGTAACTAATCGAAAAGAACCATAAATGCCTGTGAAGAAGCAATAACATATTTTAGAAACAACTTACTGTTTAGCGATGAGAGTAAAGGCGAACACCAGTAAGTGTCAAGTTGGGAATCGCCACTTGGTCCTCATAACCACAATGCTGAGAAATGTTATCTGTAGCATTGTCGCAACGCGTAAGACAATTATTTAGTTAATGTAGTGGCCTACGCTATGTTCTTCGCAAAGTAAGGTTATTTTCTGATTATTCAAGTCCCAGTTGCGGTTCCGTCGGACTATCTAGTCAAAGGACCATCAGGCCCAAGTAAAAAAAGGCCGGTAGTCCTTGTGTTGTAGTTTACTCAAACAAAGAATCGCCTGGTGTAGCAGGTATTTCTCATTTTGTTTTTAAAGGCGTGCCATAAACGGGCTGATGACAGTGTGTTTATCTACTGATCCGCTTCCTCTGTACGTAACTATACCGAGAAATGTCAACGTATTCATGTACGGTGCACTTTGACGCTCCGGCTCTACGTAGTATGTAGATGTACCGTTGAGGACCATGTATAGTTGTAGTGCTGCATTATTGTGGTTAAGCCGGGAACCGGTGTAGGTCGGCTTTAGTTATATAAGGGAACACCGCCCCGCCGCGCAAGGGACGACGGTAGCCCCTCAGAAGTTGGTTGCAGGTGCGGGAAGAGACGGCCCGCAGTAGATCACGCCTGCCTCGCCTTGCACTGCAGTTCTCTGTGAGCCTTTACCCTCGTTCGCCTTCCGCGTCTCCACCGTACCCATTCTGTTATACCTCAGGGCATTCGCAACATTAGGGCAGTCGGCCATTGTACGTGTGTGTGTGTGTGTGTGATGTCTATGTGTGGTGGGTTCGTGTGTGCTTTAGTTAATGGCGGCCAATTAGTATCTTCCTGAGGCGGTTGGCGTCGCCCCGTTGGGCCGGGGCGATGGGGGTGGAGTTCGAGAGTATGAACGAGTGGCCAGACGAACAGGCTAGCGCCCATCCGGCAAAATTCGCGGCGACTTAAAGGCAGCGGAGCCACCAGATCCAGATTCTGGGGACACCGCCCCTCTCGGCCTGCCGACCGACGGCGGAGAGAAACAGATAAGGGTCTGTGGAACACAGGGTCTAGATCTTGGCTGCGGTGGCGTACCCACCCAAACTGTCCACCATGCCAGTGGGGCAAAGAATGGGATGTACCATGTAGGATGGTGCACTGTCGCGAGGCGGTCCGTGCACTCTCATCGGTGCCCAGTGGGGTCCCACACCTCACGCTGTAGCCCTGCTTGTGACACCCCAATCGAGGCGAAAGCCACGGGTGTTGTCGAGAGGCCATAGACGGGTGAAATCCAAATAGGCGCGCGTCGTCCACCCACCAAAGTGGCTTTCTAAAGTGCGAGTCAAGCGGGGCTGCCGCTTCAGACTCATACGCCGACTGTGATAAGCGCCCTATAGGAAAGGTCGCTACTCGGGCGGGCAGGCAGGAACGTAGATGATGAACATGCAAACAGGGATGGTTGCCGTAATCCAAGCAACATCTGCGTATTTGCGGTGTACGATGGAGCCAACACTGGAGGAGCGCGTTGTTGGGAAACTAATGACCTGTATATTATAGAATTCGGTCGTTGACAAAACACGAAGGAATTGTCGATGATGAAAGAGCGAACACGAAAGAGGTTCACATCTGATTTTCGTTCCGGATAGCGGCCGACGAAGGAGAAACGCCGAACCCTCTGGAATTGGCTAGGTAAATTAGGTTCGGGGGAATTCGGGATTCTCCGAGCTGACTCACGGCCAACATTTAGCATTCACGGTACAACTGCTTTCGGCGTTGCTTCGGAATGAAACTTACTTCACTTGATTGTTACATCCGCTATCGAACACAGTCGTGTAGCATTGCAGCTATACAGCTTAGTAGTGTTTGCTGGCTCTATATTGGTGGTAACATACTTACCATAACTTCGCTATAGTAAACATTGCCAACTCTCTGTAGATGTTGACCAGGGCGGACGTTCAGATTTCAAATAATCGCGGGACGGGGTCCTATCAGTGATCCCCTAACGGTCTCGCTATTCTCCATCTCCAAGCGCTGTTCTTCTCTCTGATTGCGTTGAGTGCAGGTTAGTGAAATGCTGGACAGACCTCTGCAGGGCATACTAGTGTAAATAATTGTCTTTGATTGCGAGATGCTACTTTCTCACCGCCCAATGATTGACTAGTGTTATGATTACTATATTATGTTCAGCTGACTATATTCGGGCGGATCAGTACTCACTTTGTAGCGAGTCAGACGAACCAGGTGGAGTTCCTATAGAAATGTCCCTAGACAAAGAGATTTAACATTGAGCTTGCAACAAGCCACCACGAGAGTTAACATTTTGCTGGGCTCCCCATCATCTAGCATGTTATCGTATTCTGTATCGCTGTCTACTGACTGTGCCGTGAAATACTGATTGCCAAGCGAACGCATTCAACAATAAACAATGCCTTCCTGCCGTTGTGACGAGTTAGCAAAAACACTGACTCTGTCGCCTGCTTGTGTACAGTAGATATTAAATTAGCAGACTCGATTCCCGGATCGGATGGAGGTTATCCAGGAATCCAGTGAGCTGATTGGTATTTTTCTAGAATCCTTTTGGGAAATGTGAAACTCTCACATTTTATCTCATGTTAGTATTAAACGAGGTGGCCATCGTGGCGCATTTGCATTTAAAGGGGTTGTCCGTCTTGCGAAGCAATGCCGAAAGCAGCAAATGTACCCTCGACGTTCAATGTTGACTGTCAGTCAGCCCGGAAAAAGTATTTACGTGTCCATCGGGTGATACCCGAACAGTCACCTTAAGCAACACTGTTCCATGCCCTGTGTCAGGCCTTTCAGGTTCCACCTCTATTTCTTCCCATGATCCCATGATCTCGCATTTTATTTCGGGCGAATTGACGCTGTAAACCGTTTTTTTTCCTCGTTTACAACGGAACAGCGTTCTCATTACCACGCTTGGCCTCTTTACTCTCTCTCTCTTTCTCTCTCTCTCCCTAGCCTAACTCATATCTCGTTTGCCGGTTCTCATTCTCCTGTTATACAAAGACCTAATTAAATTAGCGCGCCTAATATTCATTAACACAGAAGGGGGGCGGGGGGCTGCTCTTCTATCCAATGCTCTACTACTGCTTTATTAACCATGATACCTCTCGTATCAGTTATGGGTGACGCGCACAAACTCCGTGTATAATTAACGGCGTTGTGGCAAATATACCGCGTTTTAAACGCTCTATAGTGTGTCTGTGCTGCCATAGCGTGTTCTCATGCCACCACTTCTTGTTTGCCTTTGACGTCCCGCATCATTCAGTCATGATTAGCTTCAGTATGATGTATATATATATATATATATATCTTACCTGAGAACAACAACGTACCTATTGGAAGCAGCAGATCGAATTGGCCTGAATCAGCTGTTTGCCAGATTCTCTAATTACTCTTAGTGTACTCTTCGCTGGAGCCAAAATACACACAAGGTGCTAACTACATATGATAGGTCTCAATTAGTTAAAGTGACTAATTGGAGTTATTTATTTTGAAATTACGCTTTTGTGTTTGCATTAGTAAACACATATATCTTTTCTTTGAAACTGGCTAACCGAGCTTCTCACGAGAATCCTCTATATATAATCGAACTTCGATATGCTTTAGTTTCGAATACGCTAATTAATTATTGTCCAGAGATGTGTTAAAACAATTCGGACATGAATAAAGAGTTAAAGAAAAAAACTCGCCTATTTGAAAATAAACAGAAACGCAGGAAAGAAGTTTCTCTCAATCAACCTAATTTCCAACATCGATTGATACACAAATTATAGAAACCCGCCAGACATAACACAGTATAAACAGATTGTGTCTTACGCGATATAGCATGCGAATTTCAACTCAACACACGGTGGGGTGGTGTGGGATACTTTTCGACAACATTGCTACAACTACTACTGCAACAATGCTAATTTCTTTGACCTCGCTATAACCATCGATGTAGCAGAAATAACAAAATAAATACAGAAAGTTACAGGGGTCTTCGGCGAATACACGAACTAAATCGTCGTAACAGCTTTCCTCGTTCACGCATAACGCTTCGACGTTTTGTTTTGGCGAAAATAACGTCATCTTTGCCTATATGCAAAAATTAGCGGATGTAATACCTCAGTTCTATATATTTGTGATCAACATTGATGCGTGTCCGAGCGAAACATTCGACTGGCTCATGCGTTAGCGAACTGATATAAAGGCCACATTTGTGGCGGTCAGTCGAAGCTTTGCGACTGTGGCAAGGGTGACTCGAGGCAGGTTAACCTCCAAATGTCTTTGCGGGTACCGGGTGAAGTAAGGGCCAGCATCTACCGTCCATTGTTCTTCCCACTGCTATGACTCGTTCACCGAAATGAAGTCGCTTGTCTTCTGGTTACGGACGTACGGCGAACGCCCTCACCTCGTCAGCAGTGGTCGCCGGTAATCGGTCCACTTTTAGCTCGCTTTTTCTCTCGGTGCTGCTTCGTCTCTCGACGACGTCTGCGTGACTCGCCTTCGCCATGTGTCGAACTCGAGCGAACTGTATGTACCTCGAGTTCATGGCAGGTCGCTCTCTCGACGTAGTGGTAGCCGGTAGTCGTCCTAGGCATTGCGCCCGACCCTCAGCTAGACCCACCCGGCTAGTGGCCTCTTCGTGGCCCGGGGGATTCGTTGCAAGAGGGGGATTTCGTTTTCCGTTTCCCCGCAGGCTGCTGCTGCTGCTGCGGCAGGGAACGTGGCGCCTGTTTTCTATGCTTTCCATTTCCCATCGTCGAGCGGGGCGTCGGAACCTCCTCGCGTTACTATGCGCTCTGTGTGTCCATGGAAGAGCACCAGCAGCAGAGTAAGTGACGATTTAATAATAACAGTCACCATAAATGTGCGGGCGGGCGGGCGGGCAGGAGTGCGACCGACTTCTACACCCTACGTGGCGGCTTCAGAGATGAACCTACGAGCGGTTGCTGTTGCTGCCACTGTGTCTAGCACTCGCGCCTCTCGGCTCCTTCTCTACTCACGCCCGCTCCGCCGCATACGACTCGTGCATGCTTGGATAGAAGGCTTTTCGGGAGGAGGTTGAGGAAACGCGCAGCTCGTCTCGTCGCCGTTCGTTGTTCCTCCTCTGTCGCTGATGATGTGTCTGTCGGCGTAGACACGTGAAACTCTGCGTGACTGTGCTAGGGTCGACAGGCGGCAAGGGGTATGGGCGACCCCCACCGTTTGACCATCATACGCCTCATACGGCCTCTGCAGCTTTCCTTCGCCGCTGGTAGAATGTCTGAGCGCCACGGCGGCTGCCTCATTCGCTGAAACGACGACGTCCTTTTACGTTCCTCGTCATCTAAACCTATTTCAACTACCTATTCCGCCTCTGCCACCACCGCCTCTCTGCTTGCCATCTCGGCCTTTTCGCCTACGTTCCCTTCTGTCGTGCGCTCTAGCTCAACGAAAAGAATCATAAGTGGCGAGGAGGTGGGAAACGCACGCCGGCAAGGGTTGCGAAGGGTTGAAACGGCGCTGCAAAAGCCAAAAGCTTTTGGGGGCAGGAGAGACGTCCTGTATGCTGAGATGGCGACAACTACGACAGCTCTCGGGAGAATCTTCGGGGAAGAGAGGGTCAATGAGCGAGCGACGACAAGAGGGAGATGAAGAGAAATTCTGGCTCTGCTTTGACGAAACGAATTCAACCAGCGCTGATTCATGGAACTCGTCTTCCCTTTAATCCAGCAAAGGGTTCACTGCTTTTGAGGATTGGCATGCCCCTTTTAGGGTCAAAATTATGTTGGGTCTGCGAGACTGACTGGTGCTCCTTTGGACGTAGGTGGGGGTACGCTTACCCCAATGGTATGCCTGCGGGGCCGGGGTACCAGATGGAACAGGCTAGCGCCGTCTCGAGGGCGAGTTGGTGATCAGCTCCATGTTGATACACCATGGTAAGTGGCTCTAATTGTGACTGTTGTTGTTGTTGCTGCTGCTGCTGATCTCGTCGTCGTCAATCTCACATCTGTGGTATGTGTCGCTGTATAAGAGTGTCTCCCAGTATTGAAAGAGGGCGAGTCAGAGAGACAACTCCATTATACGAGCAAGAGTAGTATGTATGTGCGTGTGTGGCTCTATCCGCTCGCGCGTGCTGAGACGAAATGTCCGACAAGAAAAGAGAAACGCTTGCTGGAAATGCTCCACTGTACTCCTCACTTCTGCGACTACGGCCCGACTGCCCGTGGCAGGGCGGCTACCCTCTTCTCGCACCCCTTGAGAGCACACTGAAGACCTCCGAGGGCCAGGAGGTTGCTAGCAGTGTCAACGACTTATTTCGGATCTTCTATTATATATATAAGTCGCTGGCTGGCGCCCGCTCAGCTTAAGTTGCTGAAGCGGCTGCCGGTCGCGTGGTCGCGCCGTTGAGGGGGAAATTCTCGCCGCAGTGGCTTAATTTCAGCGCAAAAAGACCGACGAATGAGAGCGAAAGGGGAAGTCAAGGGAGGTGGTGGGGATCGAAAGAAACCGGCGTCAAATGAGCGAAGTAGCAGAGGGCAGGCCGACGCCACTGCGCACGCGGTCGACGGTCCAAGTGGTAACGGATTGGAAAATTACTTTTTAGTGCCAACCACCCCCAACAGACGCTCCGTCAGGCCCAGCCACGAGGCCGCCGAGCCGCTGAGCCTGGCGTTGCCCTTGTGGACCGAGTGGCTAGTTTCTGTGGTAGAGCCCTCAGCGGTTCGTCCCTCAACCCTCAAGCCCAGTTGACCCTATATCCAAGACAGATTTGCCTCCGCCACCTGGTCCTTTCCTTATGTCAATCTCCCCTTTATATTTCCTCTCGGAGGTCGAGAGAAGTGGCGCACACAGTGGCACTGGTAGATACGAGCGAAGCAGCTGCCAATAAGATCGAGGAGAGTTTGATCGCTGGCCCCGAGGCTCGCGACCGTCATCATTCGCACTGTAGTCGTTCTCCACTTTCCCCCAGACTCGTTCTCTGGAGGCTCGCGGGAGTCGCACGTCATCCGGTCGTTCATTCGCTACTCGACTATCCGACATTTTCAAAGGACTCAACTCGCCTTTAATTCTATGTGTATTATATAATGGCTATGACGGTAGGCGGACTTTTCGGATCAATACATGTGTTACTTTGTCCCGGGAAGGAGACCTGCAGTGCATCAGCAACTCCCGTCGCGCTGTGGAGCGGATTTTGTTTGGATTCTGTTCATGTGTACGTCACTGGATTAGGTCAGTGGGCTGGATTCCTATATCCTCGACAACTTGTTGTTACTTGACTCCTATTGAGATGATTATAAGATATGTACTGCGTTACTAAGTCAGATGCGGCCATTGTCTTGTAGGCTGCAGTCTGGATAGCAACATTTCGACGCCCGAGCTGGGGCAGAGGCACTCTTTCTCCAGTTCAATTTGAGATTACTACAAATATTAGTTGAATTAGTCCGAAGCCTCCAAGCCGCCAACTGTGTTCAAGGCGTCGCTCGAATACATGGAGCTTCTCCCGAAAAATTGCTTGAACGCATCCTGTAGCAAATGGACTCAATTCTAATGGAGCCACATAACGAGTATATCGTACATAGAACACCAGTCGGGTGCACCTTCAATCCATGCTGAGTGCGATGTACGATAAGGGAACATGACGATTACGCCCGGCTCCTCGTACTTCCGGTATCGCATGCATGTCGTTGCTGTATTCTGTCGACCATCACATCTTGTTATATCCGGTTTTCACTCTTCATTAGGTCTCAGTTCGATGGGAGCCTATGGGGACGTTTCACATCGATCGTCCTTCACACAACAATCAAATCACAAAATGCCACTGTGCCCGTCTCGTTTTGACTTCCCCTTGAAATTCATCGTACCTCACGATACGAATGGCTGGCAAACTCAGCGTGCTTCTCGTTCACTTTGAGATCTATGTAGCTGTAATTCTCAGAGAAGAAAGGATATATCGATTTGTGTCTCAAATCTTGTGTGCCCGTGTGACATGCAAACAGAAATACATCAAATAGATGCTGGCTATTGTATAATAATGCATAAACATCGTCTCGGTCTCAAAAAAACGTATCTATTCTATATTCAAAGCGGTACGCACAAGAACAGGGTCGAACACAAAAGTCATTGGTTCGATTAGAACCCATCACACTTAAGGTAAATAGCACGTCAGTCACGTTCTCAGCCGGATTCCAGATTAGCGTCCGGTGGCAACCAAGCCATCCGCATCGCCGCGGCTCGTCCGTTCATAGATATTGGAAAAGCATTCGATGCGCAAAATGGGTTATGCAGGAGCGACAACAAAACAGCCAGCATCGGCCCGAGGAGACGGGTTGGTAGCTGGGCAGACATGCGTTCCATGCAGACATCCCGTTGCTCCATTTCTTGTCAATGTTCCTCTGAGCGTCTGGTGTGTGCTTGTGTGGGTGAGCACCCTTAGCAGCGTCAGGGACCGAGAGAATGGGCCGAGAGTGGATGAATAGCTGCGCGAACAGAGTGGAAGGACCTGTATAGGGAAGGCTGCGAGGCCGGTGGTCGATAGAATCGTCAAATCGCTCTCTGTTCTTCACTTGTGTGCCAATCCTCCGCCGCCAGGGCCTTCTCGTCATCATCTGACATATCTCTGGTTATTACTAGCGTACGGGGACTCGACGCGCTTGTCTGCGCTGGCGATCGCCTCAGTCTCCAGCCCCGACCGAAAAGGGTGTTCGACATGAGCTGCTTGGCTGGATGACGTGTCTACGAGCGGGCCTCCGCATTCGCGCTGTTCCCGCGGCGTTTCCTCATCATCTCAAGCAACGAGCCGCCGTAGCGATTGGTATCCGAGCTGAGCGGCATGTGGCTACCGCGTCGTTGCCAACAAACGAGTGACAACGACGCGATAACAACTACAACCAGAACAACAACGGCATGAGATCAACACCAAAGACCTAAGGTGGAGAGGGGAAGAGTTCTACAATATAAACAACTTCCAAGAGCTACATCAAGCACAACAGAGACAACAGCAGCAGCAGCAGCAACAGCAACAACCAACGACTAACAACAATCGTAGCCGTATGAGGCGTAACAGTGATGAGGGCGATAGCGGCCACGAGGAAATTATCACCAGTCGAAATGCTAACGAAAGAGACAATAGTGATACACTGAGTCATTGGGGTTAGGTAGAAAGAGCCGAGCTGATAGCAAACGTACGGGGGAGATCAATAGCGATGATGTTATCTGTATACGGTAGAGACGATCTCCCGCTTTGTCGGCTTTCCCTCCATCGGGAATAGGCAGAATAGATGTGCAGTAGCGCGTAAAAAACTATTGTCACTTGTGTTGTTATTGAACGTCGAGGGTTAATTTCGAGAAGCCCCGGGGGGGGGGGGTAAAGGCGATGCCCATCTAGTCATCGGCCACGTGTCCAATGCTAGATAAAAGGACAACATCGTACAATGTAACATAATAGAAGTATGATAGTGTGGGTATTCCGAACGAGCTATGATTCGATAAACGAACATGTTGGATACATTGTCTCACGCGAGCATTCATTTAGGGCTAAGATCAAAATTGTGTAGGCTCAGCGAATAACAGGTTCGTCGAACTGATTTGGCCTAACCTGATCGACGACGACTACTCAGGTCCATGGGATCAGAGCCGTTTTCGATATTCGTTCTTTGCGGACTCTCGTTATTTAATCACTCACGTTGAGCAGATATGCGGTCACGGACCACAAGAGCACGTGCTTAACTCACAGTTACTGATGGCAAACAACGCGCGCGTATCGTGTAGTAATTAGCATTCATAAACAAGACTCCAAGTTCTATTGTATTCAATTATCGCTCTCAGCAACGACAGCAGAATGGAGCACGCATCGAAGAAACTAGCATTAATTAGATGCTATCTTGTTATGATAATTAGATACATATCGCTTTAGTCCGGGATGCGATCTCATGCCGCGCGTTGGAGATGCGTCTAGAGTTTGTCTGCGTGGCTTGTGTCGGCTGAAAGTCCCCTCAAGTGAGGTCGGAATTAAAATAGAGAATCGGTATAGATACCCGTGTGTCCACGTGTGTGTCATCAGTGCAACGCTAATCTATATTAACGTTCCTCACCGGAGCCATTGATTGCTTCGATCCAAGCAGCGAATCATGATGGATAGTGTATCATTTAGTTCGCAGTGCGGAAATTGTCTCAGAATATTTATTTGTCGCGACAGCGCTTTCATGGACTGCCAACTTGGTTTTACACTATTATGTTCTATGGTGCAAGGATAACGAAATAGAGCCAGAAACTATATTTATATATATATATATATATATATATATATATATATAATAAAAAACAGCTTAACACAAATTATATGAGGAACAATTACAAGAATAACAATTTAAGAATTTGGTACTCTGGGATTGCTGGCAAATGCGGACGACGCATGCGGTTCTCGATCAGCAATGGGGTATCCGAGTAAATAGGTCTACAATACGATTCCGCACTGGGATGTGGAGGGCCATTACCCTCTTCGGAAAAGCCGCTTGTACTGGATCTACTACTGCCATCCAACCTACCGTCATCTAGCGCCATACATATTAACTGGATGTTATATGATGCGTACGGAGCTATTGAATAAGGCAATAGCGGTTGGTTTGCTCTCTGATCGCATTGGCGACCATAATGGTTTGTGATATTCCTCCGTTACATGGGCCGTGAAAACGGTCCCGTAGTCCTGATTGGTGTTAATTATATATATATATATATATATATATATGTATATATATATATATATAATATCATGTTCCCGATGAGCAATGTTAAGAATAATTTTACATTTGCATTATCTAGCAGCGACCTTTCCGTGTCTCTAAAGGGTGAGTGCAGTTATAGTGGGAGAAAGCGGAGGGGTTTGTTTATTTTATTTATTATATTTCAGCCTCGACCCTTTTGGTGCGTCGATTTTGCTATTGGACCGTGCTTTAACCATTACTGTGAGCTTTTCACTCAATATATATATGGCGGAACCATAGGCGATCAACGGGTAAATGTGGCTACAGGTTGGTCAACTCACCGAAGGCATTGGAGAAAGCCGGCCCGGACCGAAGATCGTCTGAGGTCGATCGCGTTGAAATAGTCCTTTTCGAGGAAAAGGGCCATCAAGAGTTGCTTATTGATGGTCGACCTCCTCGTCAGTCGAAGCGACTTTTGAATCTAAGCGCGCTAACCGTAACCGACAGGAACGCAATCCTCGAAAAATCTACAACTAGGCGAAAGTTAACGCAATCGTACATTTGAAAAAAAATCGAATAATAACATATCATGAATAGTTATAATGGCAATAATAATGATAATAGTACACGATTTTCTCACTCCGCGATATAGGGCGCAATTTTTTAAATGTCGGTGTCGATGTCCTGTATCCGAGAGACCTGACCTTAGCTGGGATCCGAACTCGTCAGCCTCCCAAATGAACGAGGCAATGTGAAAACAGGCAATAACCGAGCACTCCAAAGCAAATGGAAGGCCCATAGGGCTGAGTGGAAGCTGCGCTGGACATTGAGTTACCTAATGCGTGTAGATTGTACGTCTGTATCGAGCGAGCAGCCGCCGTATGTGATATTGTGATAACGAAAAGGAAACAGCGAAATAATGCGGCGAAGGTCAACTAAGCGGGTTCCGTAACATACCTGTTGATAAGCTCTACCTTAAAACATGATTCTGGTGAGCAAAAAAGGGCTGAACATAATACATATGAATACAAACCCGATGAAATTGATTTCTCACTGAGTCGACGGGCCGTACGAGGTGTCTAAATCTCTCAACCTCAACTGTCCAGAAAATTTCAGATCTCTCAACCTCAGAACAGTATTTATTATCAGATTCGTTGGTACGAACAGGTGCGAACAGCTCGACCGCACACAGCCTGCTATAAACGTTAGCATATGCCAAATCAGCTCAATCAACTGTACAGCATACGTTGGAAAAGCCACGAGCACATAGCCATGCGACTTGTTCAACGGGAGGCTAGCCAATATGCTGCAGGGCCACGTGGATGTACATAGAAATGATGAGATGGTTTTTACCTAATCGACATGAGTTTCTAACATATCAATTAACAACTCGTATTTATACCCAAGACTAATACGTGAACGATTTATTCATGTTATATTAATTGTCATCCATAAGCGTACCCGTATGCAGAATTAGTGGCGATCCTCTCTTGAGGTTCGGTCGCTGCCTTCTTCATGAGCGTGTGATAGCACAACCCAGAGCTGTAAAACCCATCGATAGCCTGTTGTAGGTTGCGAAACTACGTAGGAAGCGGACAGTCACTGTCAGGCGATCTTATCGAGACGACCGAATACCCCACAGAGTGGCGACCTCCGTATGGAAAAATGGCACAGTTCCTATAATTGCGTTAAACCTTGCCTTACTCGAGCGAGCACCAGACACAACCTCTTTTTATTCTAAGCGTATCGACCTTTCGACGTCGTTCGACCAGAAGGCTAGGGTATATTGTGCCTCTTCGTCTCTTGTTATACACCGTTGTCCACGACAGTGTGCCTATACGCTACGCGGGGGTCCTTTGTTTGAAAAACGCGCTCGATCCGGAGGTGGCGGGCCTTAATACTTGTACGAGCCTTGCGTGTCCGTACAACGAGCCAGACATCCCCCAGATGGCCTTCTCTTTATACCGACCTCTTTCCGAGTGCTTCCCGTACAGAAGAGCCGCCCTGATGAGCAGGCTAGCGCTCTTTGACTTGTCCTGCACGCCTCCGTATGCCGCCATACCTTAGCCGTCGTCCCAGCTCCGCACGGACAGAGAGAGGAACAGCACTCTCGAGGAGAAAAAAAAACTTAATCCCGTTATCAGCTGTTAAATATCTTTAATATATTTATATAGGGCACGCGCCTTATTAGGAGGGGTACGTTCGTATAAACGGAGTTGCCCGTTGTCTCATCGTGGGCGGGTGTCTCTGTGCGAGTGTGTGGCAGGCTGATATCTTGGGCTCGCGTGGGCGTTGTGCAGGCCAAGCTAGGCCCAAGACCCAGGCCCCGGCAACTGCTCAGGAAAGCGGCGGGTCCCCAGGGTTCGAAGGAAGTGGTCGGAAGAGACGATTATCGTCGCCAGAGGATGACTTTTTAAACTAATGAATACGCCATCACGGACGGCGCGTTGCCACCGCTTACGGTAGAGCATAAACGAGGCGAGAGCTATCTCTTATTTTGTTGCACGTGGACTGCTCCTGCGGCAGCGCTCGAGGTCCGGTCTCCAACGGTCCCATGGTGTTTCTGGTATACTGGTGGAGTGAGCATCACCCGAGGCTTTTGCGTAGACAGTTATCTACTGTAACGAACGTGCTAAAGACAATACGCTATGTATTTCGGTGAATTCGTCCAGGGCACAAATGCGTTTCCTTCGCCAGAGTGTCGCCCGCTAACAGGGCGTCAGGCGGAAAAGCCATTAAGGAAGCTGCTTATAAAATATAGCACAGGAACGATCTATAAGTAGAGAGTACGTCTATAGTGTTGACACTACTTGATACCGTATGTGAAGCCTATAGGCAGCGAACTATAATAGATAATTTTTCAGTTACCCAGCTGTGCCCTTCTGCGGGCTTCGTGACGGATTTCCCTTATCCAGAGCCAGAAATTTAGAATGATCTTTTAGTTGCGAAGGTATGTTTTAAGTATTGGCTTCATGACCGGTGCTCCATGTGGGAATGGCGCATGCATATATACTCATTCAATCCAATAAAAAGTTTTCGTTTATCATTCATATGTTAAGGTGTTCCCTGTCAATCAAAGGCACGCCCGTCACATATGCCATTAACATATTTATCGTATGTGGCACCATAAGGGAAATTAAGTTCGACGTTCACGATGACGAAATATAGGTGGCGAAATTTTTGCCGTTCTGGATTTTTTCGCAGATGCACATTACGACAGTAGCCTCAATTTTCATATCTAGAAGATACGCAAGAAGCTATATCAGAAGTTGTCAAACTTTCGTTACAATTCTGAGGGGCTGGTGGCATTTTAATTAATTATACGGAAATTGATGGATTGGTTAGGTCGTAAACAAACCGTAGGTGCCAAACCAGCCTGCGGACATGGCGTGCTGGGTAGGCAGTACCAAAAAGGGAGTTTTGTGGAGCCTGAGGTTCAAATCCGAGCGGGGCCATATTTACTTTTATGGGCAGTATCGCCGCAATAAAACGTGTTACGTAGCAGTGGGAGCTAATGCGGTCTGCGGCACAGCTACCACTGTACACCCCCTGTATGCGTCATAAATACTACATGTTTACATACATGGAGCTTTCTACAGACACCCTCTTGTTCACAGGCGGGAAGTGGACAGAGGTATTGAGAGGAAGTCTGGAAGTCTCTTGAGAGAGCGAGAAAGAAGGGGCGCAGCTGAGAGCCAGCTAACCACGCCATGTCCCCGTACGATGAGAAGGATGTGTGGTGCTCCTTGCTGGGCTTGTACACATCTCATCGCCGTTACTGAAGAATGGGCTAAACGATACCGGGAAGGGTGGTTCTGTTGAAAAAAAAAGTGCTAAAACCACGCTTCACAAATGACTCCTCTACTTCTATATACAATAGCAAGAACGCATTGTGTCGCAGTGAGGCATCCGGCATGGCTGTTCACTGCGTCAGTAGGCTTCCGGCCACATGGCAACGCAACACGAAGTACTGGAACCAAAATAAGAATCCTTCGTGGCCGTTGGCTAACTGGCAGCTCTGTGCTGTTCACCATTATTCAGTGGTGTTCAGCTTATATTGTATTGACATCGAGAAAAAAATTGTTTTCCGAGCTGAGCCTCAGCTGTTCCCCTATCTGACAGGCCTCAGCTCTTAACCTTTGAGGCATTACAATGAGGACCTGTCGGGCCACCTTTGCTTATTCTCTCCCTTACTCGTACCTGGCAAGAATCTTCAGATGAAGAAATATGATAAAAAACACCAAAGATTCTCCGCGTCTGACAGGATTTCAACCCAACCCACACGTCCCTCCGATCATCGACGTCCCTCATTGACATCAAGAAGGGATTGGTCGAATGGACAGAAATATGGAATAGATAGCTATTCTAAAGAAATTATAGTGGGTAATATGGGTGAACACATCATTTAACAATATGCATTTCGGCGTCCCCTCAGACTACTACAATATGGAAACGTCCAAAAGGAGAACATCGTGCGACACGTTGTTTTTCAGGCACCTAATTTTTGCGTGAATGATTCCGCCTGCTGATAATTCTGAGAGCGTGCCATTTTCTTTCATTGCAGCGTGACCTTTACGATTGAAAAAGCAAACAGTGACCGGGCGAAGCATTCGAACAAAATATTGACCGACGAAGATGGGATTCGAACCCACGCGGGCAGAGCCCATTGGATTAGCAGTCCAACGCCTTAACCACTCGGCCACCTCGTCGCACGGGAGCGGTGGAACAACAACTGAAACAGTTGTCGATTTTTTTATCTATCAGCAACAGGACGCTCTAGGGCTTCAGGTATTCCTATTTCATCGTGTGACGAGGTGGCCGAGTGGTTAAGGCGTTGGACTGCTAATCCAATGGGCTCTGCCCGCGTGGGTTCGAATCCCATCTTCGTCGGTTAGCATTTTGTTCACATGCTTCGCCCGGTCGCCGTTTGCTTTTTCAATCGTAAAAATCAAGCTGCAGTCAAAGAAAATCGCATCCTCTCAGAGTTATCAGCAGGCGGAATCATTCACGCAAGAATTAGGTGCCTGGAAAACAACGTGTCGTACGATGTTCTCCTTTTGGACGTTTCCATATTGTAGTGGTCTGAGGGGACGGTGAAATGCATCTTGTTAAATGATGTGTTTAACCATATTACCCACTATAATTTAATTGGAATAGCTATCTATTCCATATTATAGTCCATTCAACCAATCCCTTCTCGATGTCAATACAATATAAGCTGAACACCACTGAATAATGGTGAACAGGACACAGCTGCCAGTTAGCCAACGGTCACGAAGGATCCTCATTTTGGCTCGAGTACTTCGTTTGTGCTGCGTTGCCATATGGCCGGAAGCCTACCGACACAGTGAACAGCCATGCCGGATGCCTCACTGCGACACATTGCGTTCTTGCCATTGTTTATATCATCCCTCACTGGGATGGTCATTTAAGGCGGCAAGCTGTTAGTGGTTCCGTATAAACTTTTAATCAAACGATGGCTACCTTTTTTAGGATCGTAGTCATATTTTAAAAGCACAAAAAAGGGCGCTTAAAAGTAAATGTGTTAAATGTCAAAAAATTAAATCGTTTACTTAAAAACAATTTTATTTTAAACACGTGAAAAATATTTAATGATGACAAATATTTCATTTCAAAGAAAATGAAACGAGCATCATGATTTTAAATTATCTTTCAAAAAATTGAACAGATTCAATGTAAAAGCAAATATTATATAGTACGGATACATAAGGCTGAATGAACATTTGCTGCCCTTCGAAGGTATTGGCGTCATCGCGGTCTATGCGATCACTGAAGGGCTTTTTCGGCCATTTTTTCATCCCGATTTCTCCTTCACAAGAACAAACGGGAACATTCAAAACGATAAGAAAACCATCGAGCAGTAGTCGTACGGATGCCACACTCCCTCTGCCACCGTGACGCCTAAATCCCTCGTAACGCTCACCACGTCAGAGAGGTTTCGTCTTATTTTGGCGGTTCTCGTTAAAGTTCCTCTCAAAAGTGAAATGTCAAAATTCAATATCCGTTTCTCTCTCTCTCTGCCCTTCTCGCATCGTCCCTCCGGACGGGTCCCATTCAGACGAGAGACGTCAGCCTCTCCAGCCGTCCCGCCCTCTCTGTTTATCGAGCTTGGCCGTCGGCGGCCTCGAAGTAGGGCGTCGGCGTTGGGGTCGGCCTGAGACCCCCAGGACCTCCCGCCCCCCGCTCCGTGCTGTCGGATCGCGAATAGCTCGACTCGGCTGAAGGTCAACGCACACGAACGTTGATAAGGAAGTGACGAAAGAACAAAGAAAGGTGCGAGACCACATGACGCAAGCATTGGTCATCATCGTCGTTGTCAGCTCCGAGCACCGCCATCCATCGGTCTCTCCATCGCGCGTTAGGCCGATCATCAGCATCAGCAGGACCATCATCAGCATGCTGCTGCCACCAATATTTCAGTGGGCACTGGGGAGTGGGGCGAGATGCCCGCAGCAGTCATTTTTCACTGTCACATTGCGCCGGGCCTGAACTGGCCTGACCCGACAGGCCGCGGGGCGGGCTGCATTTGCAATCGTGCGAACAAACCGATCGAACAAATAGGTGCTAGCGTGTGCCGTAGCGTGAAGCGTCGCTGGAATCGAACGAAATCGCAGGATGGACCCATCAACGGGTCTAAACGGACAGCCGGCGTGGGAAGAAGCCGGCCAGGAAACCCCCGGCGCCACGCATGCGCTTCAGCGGCGGAGGATCACGAAGAAGGCGATGTCCTATTGTGGGTGGTTGTGTCTACGGATTGATGCGTTAGACGGTGCGCTTAGACATTCACGCATGTCATAGTCATACAAAACGATTGTCGAATTGTGTGTGTGTGTGTGTATGATACGTTCGTGTGGTGGTGCAACATTGATAAGAATCATTCGGCACAAATGGCTGCACTGTTTGAAATCGTCGAATGGCGACGATTCAGTATGCACTCAGCAACAGTAAACTGTGGAAGGTTGGACACACTCGAACAATTGTACGCGGCTGAGCCGAACTTTTCGAGCCGTCTATTCTCGATTGTGTCTCAACGGGCTACGCTTGCTGGATTCTCAGATATCGCTCAGGTTGCCCAATATCGTCAGGCGAATCCGAGGCCGACCACCACAGCATGGCAATGCCGAAAGCAGTTTCGTGCAACGTTAAATGTCCGCTGTAGGTCAGCCCGGAAAATGTACTTACCACAGGATGGCAGCCACGACGCATTTCAGCCGATCGACCATGACTTGACCGTGTATCAAGTCATGCTATCCAAAGAAACCTGTGAGTCCAGGCGACCTTCCCATTCTAAGGTGTCGAAGATCCGATATATATATATATATATACTTATGCTCTCCCGGGAATTTCACCCACTTATTCAGCTGAAGCGTGGAGCGACGAGAATATAGAACCCTAGCTTCTATAACGCTTTAATGCCAACATAATCTGGCACTAATAATAACCTGCTACCATCGTATCTGAGGTAATCTCTACTTCAACGACGGTTATACTCACAACGGTCGTCAGCCGTACTCTAATATTATACATTGTTTAGATCATAGAGCACATAATGAATATATACTTGCGCTTGTGATTAGTTCACAGGATACCTAACTACTCTGATTTTTAAGTATTATACAGAATTCGTGAATTAGTGGTATTCGATTTGCGGGGCCGGAGGCCGAACAATCAGCCATAACACATGCCTACTCAATAGGCATGTTATTAAACAAAAACAGTAAACATGTAATCCTATGGCCATTTTACGATATGATGACGACATGGATTTTCTACCCAATCGGAGACGACGAGATGGATCATTAGCTTATTGTCATGCTGTATAATTTCGATCAACGTCGAATACAATTTATTGTCTATGATGGATGAATGCTAGCTTATGAAACTAGTGTATCTGATGGTCGGCTGCGTAGAACAGCGGACATGGCGGGAGGCAGCATCTATTATAATGTCGTGAAAAGGATCATTGCGCTAATGTGCATCTCGTCGAGCTTAATGGACACTGCCGAAGTTCCACTCGAAATCATGCCCGTTGCCGGTCGATGGATCCAATCAATACCCGAAATCTGCGCTCGGGCTAAGAGATTTCGAAGGCGGTTTGTTGCAACGCGCGACTTGTTAGTAGACGGGGTATTCTCTTTGTAAATCGACATATATGAAGCTACAGCGCCGTACTAATATAAAGCGGAACGATCTAGAAATGAAAATTCACCTACGTTCTCATATTCGAACAGATTTCGGTGAAAAAGCAGTGGAATTATGCCTAACATCGACGAAATGAAACTCAGACTCGATAGATTCACGGCACGTGCCACGTTTACAACGTGGTGCGTTAAACATGCTATAATCCCAAAATCACTAGCTATAGGGTACGGCCTCCCCGGGGAAATATGCCAGACGAGCACCGATCTCTATTATTAAAAGTTGCTCACGATATACGGAGAGATAGCTCCCACAGGCCGGCTCACCCTTACGAAAGTGCTGTGAGGATTCTTCAAGCACGTGTTTTGCTGCAATGCTAGCAAACGTGAGTAAAAACCACAAAGAACTTCTGATTGCTAAGAATCTAGCAAAAAAAAATGACTATCTTGAAATTCTCTGAAAGAGGTCAGAAAATTTGGACGGGGTAGGTTCGTCAGCTGAAAGTCAAATTTGAAAGCCTACAAACTGTCTTGACGCAGAGGAAAGTTTCAGAGCTAGCTCAATGGATCTCTCAAATTTCGAGAAGTTCATGTGACAAAGAGGTTTAAAGATTGTGCCGAGCATAAATAATCCGAGCTCCTGGATGTGATCAGAGCCATCGATAAAGGATTAACCGGCATTGATCAGGAAACAGCTCAAGGTGTCCCATTGAAGGTGCAAGCACTGCAGAGGTCTGTACAAATCCAAATACATGCAAGAGTTCTTACCAAATGCGCTCCCCGAATAAAGAAGAATACTCCGTACAGTAATTAGCACTCTGTCAACTCTGCATGCCCCGACAAGCATGCGTTGATGCCGAGCATTTACATGCGGTTTAACGAAACGCGGGACCAAACTGAGATCAAGAGAGGAAGCGGTAGGCGGGAGGGGGCATTGACCATTTCTATAATTATGATGGTCACTTGAATGACATGATAATAAACTTGACATTAAATAAGAGGCCCTTGCTGTCCTGGGAGAAAGCTTGTAAACATTTCCTGAAGACTTTGTTAATTAATTAATTAATTATGGTCTCTCAAAGATATAACATGAGACAGAGCCAACCTAAAATCTCTCGAAGGAATTAGCATCCGCTCAAGCGATAATTGCGTAAGTTGTTTTTGACATGAACCCCAGAGCATGTTGTGAACTCGTTTTCACCCGAAGATCATCTTGTGCTCTTAAATATCACAGGCTGGCAATATACTGATTTGCTTCGAGGCCGAGGCTGGGTGGCCTGGTGTTGCATTCGTGTGCGCTGGTGCACGGGATCAATTTCCACCATTGCGCATATCTGCATGAGGGTCCGCCTTACGTAGCAATGAAAAATTAATACCGTGGACGTCAAATGTTGGCTGAACGTCAGTCCGAAAACAATTTTGATTAGCTTCGAGGTGAAGCCTCTGTATCCCTAAAACATCATTCACCTTGATGGTTCCACTGACAAAGACGCACTTCACAGTCTATCTGGGTTAGAGCAATTGCTCGATTGATATTACCTGTGAAAGTTACAAACATCTGTCTCAACACTCGTCTGGTTCTTTATTTAACATCGTCCGCGATAAACATCGCCTGTACCGAGTCTACTTGTCCGTCTAGACTCGTTCCTGCCTTCGGGCTATTACGGATACCTGATGCGAACGTGTACTAATTGTCATGTCTTTGTATTCAGAGGCTCGATCACACACTCTGCCCAGCCTATCCACCAAATTGTGATTGTTACTCGTTCTGTGTACGCCTTCGTGACGATACCAACCATTGTTGTTCCCACTCCGCTGGATCTTCGTGCCGAACTTAGCAGCGGCTAATTGATGATTCGATTTGTTTTTACACTGGATTTGATAAGGGAACACCGATCGACTTGCTCAGACTCATAGCTCCGAGTAGTGACGATGGGACGGGCATCGTTTCCTCATGACCAATACTACTTACATCTTTCCACAGGAGATGAACGTAACCGCGAAGTAACAATACTGCATAGACCTGCATAGTTATTATATTATTATTATTACTATTATTATTGTTATATATACAATGAAAGCGCACACGATAGTTCAATATTACAGCGAACGTTCCAATCTACACCGTGCTTAATGATATCTGGCTGGCGAAATTGCGTAACAATAAGGATCAACAATATGTTTCTCATCGTCAGCCTGACGAGCCCCAAACAAGAGGGCCAGTCCAAGTCAACAATTTGTTAATTGCGCGCGCTGCCAAGCACGCGCCGCTGCCGAGCACTTACATAAACACGTTTTTATAAAACACGGGACGAACGCGAGATCGAGAGTAAGAAAGGGTATGAGAGCGGATGCACGCGATGTCATCACTAGCTACATCGGCTGATTATGCCGCACCATATAAATACAATATATAGTTGCTCGCCTCCCCGCGCCGGTGTCTTCGCTTTCGGTGCTTATTTTCATAGCGCTTCTTGTTTGGCTCGGACGGGCGCTGGCTGGCGGCCGGCTGGGACCATTTAGTTTTTATAACACATTCTATCTCGAGCGCTGGCCCACGCGAACTCGGCCTGCGTTTGCTGCCTGCCGAACTACTACTAGCAGCCAGCTGTGTTGTCCACGATGTTGCAACGCTTAGCACCCTCCAGAGGCCCGGCCACTCATTTACCCTGACCTGCGCGGTATCTCGCTTCATATACCATCTGTGAGTCCGAAGGTTGGACGGTTCACGGGTCGGCGTGACGTGTTTCAGGAGATCTGGCCACGTGAAGCATGAAAACACAGTTCGCGCGCTTGGCCTTTTGTCCTACGAACGTCCTCCAGTGTCTTCCCGCTGGTGTGTGCCATTTCGGTGGGAATTCAGCCTTCTGATAACAAATTGTACCAACAAATGTCGGCATGGCATTGCCTCTTGCAGCCGAACTGGGGTTCGGCTGCATCCATGATAGTGGCTGTTGTATACAAGCAACTGATCGGGCGGACGCACCATTGGACTACACCAACACAATCTTTGGGACATGGCCTGTGTGAACTACACAGGTCTCCTCACGTTCGCAGGCCGAACTTATGTACGTTTTGGTGCGTGTTAATTTTTAATTTAGTCTTTCGTTGTTACTCAGGTTTAATTAATGATAGACTTCTTTGGACATTGGTATGGTGCATATGTTTTATGTGTAGTTAATTTATGTAAAGCGCCTCCTCCGCCCCGCCGCGACTGCTAGCGCCCTGAAAAAAATTGAGGGACATGATCAATCTACTGATAACAATAGAATCTAATACCGTATATAGAATAATACGTCCCATTGCGGTAGTACGATACACGATGTCTGGTTCTTCCGCGAATATTCAACGCGTCCGAGTAAGAAGAGTTTATTCCACCTTGCCGTATGAGTTAATATATATATATATATACAACGAACGATGTTTGATATATTTACTATGGATTGGCATCGTGTAATCGCGACGGTATTTAGATACTGATAATCCGTGGAATTGAGTCCATCTGAATAGCAGCTATATTTGTCCTTACTTTCTCTTCGAGCTGTATTGACTAGCGAGTCACGTACAGGTTTACGACATATGTCTGTGTCGTATACAGATGATGATTGTATCGATGATAGTACGAATATTTTTATTTAAGAAAATCCTGTTGTCTCATACAAAGTAGTTCACGCTAGCATGCTACCTTGTGCGATCGTTGAATGTTTCTACTCTACCAAATCCAGCAGATAAACAGGTAAGCCTTCTGAATAGGGATTCCGACCAAATAACGTATGATCGGTGCTTGCGCTGCATCACACCAGAGTCGCGCGTTAGGGATGACGGTGTTCCAAAATAGGGCTCAATGAGGCATTCACCCCGTAAGGCGGACCCCATAGGTTCATGTCCGCCGCGTCTTTGGCCACTTCCGTCTGCTGCAGTGTCATACTGGTGTTGGGAGTGGACGGTGAGGACCAGAAAGGTTCTCATCAGCCTCTCCTCTATAAGCCTTGTTTGAACTGATACCAGAAATTCAACCCAAAAGCAAGGCCACGTCCTTAAGAGGAAGGTCCAAGACTTTTAGTGGGCGGCCGTCTCACGTGGCGGACACCTACGTAGGTTGTGAAGCCTGGTGTTTGTTTATGATGCAGTTTTGCCTATAATTTATCTTTTACCCATAAAAGGACCCTTTCACTCAGGCGCTTTTGGAACAAATTCTACAATTTTCAAACTTTATTACACATTTTCCAAATCGAATCCCGACTTAAATCGGAAGTGTTCCGCCGAATCGGCTAATTGCAAGCTAAAATTAGACACTTTCAATTGAACCACTAATAATTGAATTAAGTAATGGCTTATTGAAGCACGGCATATAATTTCTTTATACATATATCTCCACGTCGAAATCTCATCTAGAAATCCATTAAATAGCCAATCCGTCTGTTGCATTATTATATATAAATATATAGCGTGCGGTTCAATGCACGTCCCATATCGTGGCATGCGGAATCTTCATTTTACAGAGACTATTTTAGACACCGTATTCAGCCGTTGTATCAGACGTTTGTTCTATGAGTGCCTTTGAATTGAGAGCAGCCGCATTTGATTCATTAGACATGACCTCGGTTGGATTAATGCCCTTCTCAGTGCATTAATCCTGCTGACAGCTGGGGCGCTCAGCGACGCATTACCCGGGGAGAGACACTTCTCGATAGAACGGTGATGGAATATGCCCCAGTACGCTGGTTCAAATCCTGTCGTGGACCTCCCCAAGGATTGAGGTGTGGACACCTTTTGCAATGTTGCCATCATACGAATATTAGGTTGAGAGAAATGCGTGGGAGCCCTTCGGCCGCAAAGCGAAAATCCAGTTCGTTATGAATTGTTGTCAAAGCTACGCGTGAATCGCAGCCGTTGATGTAAATTCACTTACAATGTTGATTCACAGTCGCAGAGGTCCGCTCGAGTGACGAGCTATTCTAATTCGGCGAAGATATCGTCTTCATCGCAGAGGTCAAATCAGAAGTGAAAAACAACTATATTCAGCGATGTACATATTTCATGTCTTAACCCTCAGGTTTATGTGTTATGCTCACGTGTGGTGTGTTTATCGATTATAGCTGTTATTAACACCAAAGATTCGGGCATAAGAGATAATTGATTGCGCCAAATTGAAGGGTTTTCTGCATGCTTCTGAGAATCAAGTTTCCGAAATGATGATTTAAATTCGTCTCCGAAAATTTGAAGAAAAGACCAAAATCTGTAACGAGGACTATCCACGGCCGGAGCGTTCTCAGCACACATCTCTGCTTCGGTAACCTGATATATATATATATATATATATATATATATATATATATATATATATATATATATATATATATATATATATATATATATATATATATATATATATATATATATGATAATATCAAATATCGTGGACGGACGATGATATCACATTGTGCTTAATCAGGTATGTTGGATTATTTTTTTATTCTAAATAGTACATTTTACACCGAAATTAATTAGCTTATGCTGTTTGCTTAGTTAGTTTGACGCGGGTAACTATTTTGCTAACAGTAGGCGCTGTCTGCTGCTTGTGTATCATCCCTTGAGTGCATTTGAGTCGCAGTGAGGTGTCGTACGCTTGCCGATTAGGGCGAATGTCGAATACTCCTAAGGGAGCGATCCAGTGATCCTCATGGACCTCGTCGAAGCGGAGGCGCGGGCTGTCGAAGCAGAGCTTCGCTAGCTGGCCCTATCCAGCCATCTGAACAGGGCTTTTTTTTTCCTGGAAGGTCATTCGTTCGAAGTCAGGAACAACGTCCAACACCACAACTCTGTTCCAAGGCACGTGCGCTGTTGAGATTGCTTCCGTTAAGGACGTCGTGCTATATGCTTATTGAAATGGACCGACTCCGGGAGCGACTCAGTTTTGCTTTTTGCAACGTTTGATCGAAAATACAACAAATAGTAAACCATTGCGAACGAAGCTTCGAAAAAAAATTACATATATATATATATATATATATATATATATATATATATATACGGGTCGTAAATTTGGCTGGGCGCAATTTAAAGACGACAATTTTCAGTGGCTTACGGCCAACTATCGGACGAATTCTATTGATACCTGATGACTGATCGCCTGTATCCGACATACGTTTTTTCGCTTCCATTAACCGCGTGATTGCTGTGCAGGTGAATACTTTCATATATCTAAAGATTGCCCACGGTTAAAGCGTGCGGCATTCATCAACGAGCAAAACAAGCCTCTATCGTACAACTGTCGTCCGTTTCTCTAAGGTTCTCGTTGCCACCGGAATGGACTAACAAAATATCCTGTCGTACGCCCATTCCGCCCGCTTCGTGTAACCAGAAACGGGCCTACAGTAGACTATTAGTAGAGTCCAGGGGATGCTCTTCGAAAGATTTCTATAAAGTATTCGTATGCATCTCGTATACTATTGACGGCTGCTGGAGAAGTTTCGGTTTAGACAACATCCGTCTGTCGTATTTACTATCGCTATTACTGCGCATCATATAGGCCGCCTTGCGATGATAATCATAGATGGAATATCTTAATCTTATCGTGTTTTCCCTGGGGAGTATAGTAGAGCACAGTGAATTTATTGTCACTCGCAGACCCGTCTGTTCCTCCTATGTTTATTCAGCATACATTTACTAGCGACACATTGACTTGTGCTCGTGTCAATTCAAGCACGCGACCACTACGCCAACGTGGCCCTTGCTATATGCTGTATTATATAATATATATATATATATATAATCAACAATATTTTATTCAGAATTAAGACCATCATCGTATCACAACAAGGGTATCGTTGCATAAGAGAATCTCCCCGGTATAGACGTAATCTCTGTTTCAGGGTCCTATGTCGACTCTCTTCGCTTATATAATGTGGACCATAAACTGAGGCGTAACGACATGATTCTATTAAATAAACACAAGAAATCGATCGATCGCTACCTCCAATGCAAATGACAGAAAGGCGGTCGACAGCCTTGGCGCTGTCAACAGCCAGATTCGTTGAACTCATTTTTGTTGATATCGTATTTGGTATGGTTAAATGGCTCATGGCCATACTGTACATTTGGGGGGGGGTCTCTCGATCACGTCGGCCAATCTCCGGGTCAGGCTGACGTCACTGCCAAGACGGTCATATCCACACCCTGCCGCGATGTCCAGCAACCGTAATTTCAGACAGGTGACTGTTGGTCGGCTGTTATTCCTCGCTTAGAGGCGGATGAATTTAGTACACAAGGTTTGTTTGGTGAAATCTCTGCTTGCGAATGAATTTACACAATAATATGTAATTGACACAATGATGAATTTACCCAATAATTTTAGAAAATATACAATGTCGATGATACATGTGACAAACGAGTGAAAATTTCGACAAAGTCATTTCGAGATATTCTCCACTCGGATGCACTGCCTCGTCTACGAACGACAACATTATGACATATATTATAGCTTAATGATCGTGAAATATTTTTCATTTCGTTCATAATAATAGATAATAATTTAAGAAAAGAAATAGTGAAACAGATGAATCACACGAATATTTCGTTATAGCTGAACCGGTTTACCTCGAATCTTCTGCCATTTCAACGAAAACTGTTGGCGCCACATCAGGAATTGATACGGCGATTGGCCAGGCGCTGTCCGTACCTGGCGGCAGGTTAAAAACGCAGGTCTATGTCCACTGTCCATGGGCCAAAGCAAACGCGAGAAACGTGAGCCCGATCAGAATCCCATTGTGATCAAACACGTAACATAAATTTGCTTATATAGTTCGTAACAGTTTGCTCATCCCGAGTGCGTAGGGATGAACAGCCACCCCTTTTGTTTGGAAGGCTAACTATTTACTAGCTTGCTTCTATAATCGAATCTATAGACTTACGATGAGTTCCACACAGTCGCTATTGAACGTTTTTAGCTTTAATTGTTTCGTTGTATAGTGACCCAACACAAGTCGGCCTCTGCATACAGTAAGATGTGTAGCGTACCTTTCGTTGGTGGTGGTGGGGGGGAATTATAAAGAACGATCGAAATCAGCCACATGTTTGGCTTGAATTATATATTTAGCGTCTCGTTATGTATCCCACCAAAGTTATTTATATCGCTCGTGTCCTACAGTAACATTGTATAATTGGATCATTAGGCGATTATTATTGCGTGTTTCAGTTGATGTGAAGTATAATCTATTTTCTCTGAGGTTGATGTCGAGTTCGTCCTTCGGAATGCCCGCATGTTGTTCGTGTATGAGATTAAGGCGCCTGCGTAAAAACTAAGGGCGGCTGCATAATAAAGTATAACTTTGTCCGGGACCGTTGTTTGAAAATGAACAGAGGAACAGCTGTTCGCAGGCGCCCTCATCGAGAATGAGGTCGAGGAGTCGTTCCTGTGAGTGAGCCTGCTGCTGGGAAGCTGAGAGACCCATTTTTCCCATCTCTCTCTCTCTCTTCGGCCTGGGATGTATGCATTTCAAATTTCGAAATCAAAGGAACAGGCCCAGCAGATTCGCCAAATGCAGTCAGCGGCGGACCGACTTTTTAGTAATGCTAAAGAATATAATTAAGAAGAGCCAACGTGAGGTGCATCGCTGTAATACAGACTAGTTATATGTTACACACAGAACTTAAACCGTTTCCTCTTTCCAACGGCTGAAACCTCTCAGCACCAGCATGAAATTGATCTGACCAGTGACCCGTCGAACGATGAGGGCCATCTCGTTGTTATGTTATTCACCTATGATATTCATAGGGTTTGCCGAATATACCAGATCACTCGAGAAATTTCTAACAGTTCGTATTGCATTTCGTATGTTTATTATGAATGTTTTTTTTTCTTTTTATCTGTATTAGGAGATTTCGTGGGAAGAGCCAGGCGCATTGTGCGCCCTTGTTCAGTGTGGCAAATACGATATTTGCCGAATCACTTCAACCGCCGGTGGGCCCTTCGAGAGTCGATACTGGTAGAGAGAGCCATGACTTACGTGCGGCAGTCGGTAGGATGTTCATTTTAAGCTAATCTTGCTCTGCGGCTGCGGGAGCAAGACGAGTTCATTCGGTGGTTCGACCCTCTAGAGAGATCGGAAAATCAAGTTGGGGACGATGTTCCCGCTACTTTCCTGGTGGAGTCATTATACCAAACCACTTCTCTTCGTTTGTGGGAAATCCTAGAGGATGTCATTTAGCTTCATTGAGGGCAGGAACTTATCCAATGCCACTGAAGATGCCGGATATCAGCCGGATTCGCAGTGGCAAGATTCGAACTCGGTAAAGTTTCGCATGACCGTTCATGCAGGAGAATAGTCATATGGTACAGAGATTCGTTGAACTGGGATCCTTCTCTATAGTTGATGACCATCTATTTTCTCACAATAAACAACGAAAATATTCACTACGAAAATGCGTTTCGTCATCAGGATAATTTTCCCTTTATCTAGGATCTCCTACTCAAGATACAAACGTGGTGTATCTATCAAGAGCCCATGGGAACCTTTCCTTCTGCTTGATAATAATAATAATAATAATAAAAACGGTAAGGTACAGGAAGGACAACGTAAATCAACCTAGAAATGCTTTGAAAGGTTTAGGGCCTGAGATGAATATAACATGGACTCTAATTAATGCTACGGCCTAATTATACTCACTTGCCCGCATGATAAATTAGCATTGTTCACCATCCGTCATGAATGTAGCAAATGATCTGCATATATTCGTTCTGGCATTAGCATTGGCTGGTTTTTGCAGGTAGAAATCAAGCTTTGTAATGTATGCAGCCACTTTGACGATTAGTAAATTAGCTTCCATCGATATCTGATTCCTGATTATACCTACACCATGCCGAAATGGAAAGATCGAAGGGTTTCGATTCGGTAGATTTGCACTGTCATTATTCTGCCAAAAATTTCGAAACACCCCACCAATCGAATGGGCCGACTGTGGTGACCTGATCCCGAATATTCGCCTCGGGCGCGGACCAACTATTGGACATATATTATACACAGTTGCAGAGAACTTGCCCCTATGCGATGGGTGAGTTAACGGCTCAGGTTCGAGGTCCAGCTTGAATTAATAATACATACAGCTACAGCTCGGCTGCTGGTTTCTGTAAATTACGTTTGAGTATCTTGAAGAACACTAAACGCTCGATTCATTCTATGCTATTAAAATATGCTATTAATAACTCTCGCACACATGAACAAACCGATACGCAACAATGGCGCGACATGATTTACTAAGAAGTCGTCAGTCATGGTAAACAGTTGTATATGTTAGGGGTAAATTTGTCACGTATACGCATTAGAGTCGGCGGGCAAGCCGGGTAGCGTATGCGCCGTCTAGGTGTGAACCCTCTAACAGGTGGATATTTATAGGATAGAAGACGTCGGTAGATGTACTCGCCTCGGTAGATGTTAGTTGTTGGCATTTTGTGGACGCTTGTCAATGGCTTGGGCGAAAATAGAACCTTCATATGTACACGTATAGATCTGTTGCATTTGGAAGTCGAGTATCGATGAACTGTACGTTTTGTGAGGGTTGAGGGTTTGGTAAATTCGGAAATTATACGATTATTTCGATAATTTAGCCACCGAAGGACAACGCCGCCATTTCCTCCTATTTACGGTCGACATTGGTAAAGGTAAAGGTAAAGGTAAAGCTTTATTTGTTTATTAAAGGAACTGCAGTTTTTACACTGCTTAAGTTCTCTTATATGTCACGACACGGGACTCGAACCAGGTGGCATAGTTCACCTTCATATCCACTCGTGTGAACTTGATAGCGGTCGTGTGTCCACTCCATCACACTGTTGACTGTGCCGCGATACCAACGGGGGCCGCTTCGCCGATATTCACCCTGCGTAAAGCAGGATTCAGCTGGCGTACGCTTAGTTGCATTGTGGCTCTTGTGGGTCGTTCGACATTTATGTGGCTTTTGCGCGTATGTATATACATACCTCCTACCAATCCGGACGTGGTACACCGTCCATGTAGCGGTCCTCGCTTTTAAGATGGTCAGAGGTATCATTTCAGAAGAGATATCATTTCCAATCACCGCAGCCGCCAGTCGCTCTACCCGTCGTGCCACTCGATTTGAGATGCCATTTACTGTTAGAGAGTCTAGTCGCCATGCTCTGGCTTACCGACTACCAGCAGTCTGGACCTCACTCCCCTCAGAGATCCGGAGCCTCTCCTCAGTAAAATTATTTGCCCGTGCTTTAAAAAAAGAAGTGCGTACACGCAGTAACTCTATCACCGATTAATGGTTTCAGGGACCCGATGGCTTTATTGTAATTTTCTGCTACTGTGTATATATTCTATTTGTCAATAATTGTGTTAAACATTGACGATTATAACTGTATATTTTGCTAAACTTTGAATAGTCGACAATTATAGCAATAGTTGTCAGTCTACTGCCACAGGTCTCTGTTACCGGGACTAATTTAGCACACCGGACTGCGATGTGCCTGGTTTTTACAATTATTTTATTTGTTCAGATTGTCCTGAATTGTGTTTTAAGTCAGATTATCCTGACCGTGTTCTAAGTCAGATTATCCTGACCTTGTTTTTACACACCTTTATCATATTTTTTTCCGCGAGAACTTAAGCATTGTTGAACTGCAGTTCCGAAAATAAACCTCAAATGAAATGAAATGAAAAATGAAATGAAATGAAATACTGTTCTCACTTTAAGAAACAACCAAACGGCAATTGCCCACAACGACCGCGAGGCCGTATTCGTCTTCTCGTCCAGGACTCTGGAGCCGCCGAGAAGTTCTCCTCGGGAGGGGGTTATTGTTCTTCACATCGCCCTATCATCCTGCCACATCCGGTGTGCAAGCTGCATTTGCTGCCGCGTGCAATACAAACGATGCCCACGCGTTTTTAAAAGATCCATCACATCCGGAGAGTATTTCCTGAAGTGTTGGTCCAATACGAAGCAGGCACTTCAAAGCGGAAGTCGACAAACGAGCGAGCGAGCGTTGCTCTCATCGTCGACGAGATCGCTGCTGCTGCTGGATGGCGTATTAAGCAGATCCGGTCGTTTCATCGTGCTAACCTCCGACGCGCTCGCATTTGTTCTCAGGAGCCGAGATGGGAGATCGCGGCGCTGATTGCTTCTCTCTCTCTCTCTCTATATATATATATATATATATTATGTATATGTATAGATTAGCAAGACGTATAGGGCGGGACGTCAGAGGCTGCGCACAAAAGGTCGTACAGTATTAAGTATTATATCTTAGAGAAAAGAAGTATTTATAGTATCATCTACAATTCGCTCAACCCAACTGTCCAACCGATTGTCAGCTATATAACCGATTCAGTTAAATCTGTATTTACTAATTAAATATAATACACAGGTGTCATAGAATAACGTCCAGTAACAAGCAATATGATTTAAGTGTGATGCTCTTTTTTTTTTGTGATCCTTCTCACACGTCAGAGTAGAGGCTCACTCTGAGAGACTCTTCCCTATTCAAGACTGCCTATGACGAATAGCCAGCCTAGTCGTGGTATACGTGACCCATAATCCACGAGAAGTTATCAGAAAGAAACAATCGTCTTTCAATTTTTGACGACGAAATCTATGACTCGTTGCATTCTACGGATGCCTTGCCCGAAACGGCTGCTTACCTAAAACTCAGTCAAAATCACGAAGAACAGATGATACCGAAGTGTTTACAACAACACCAAGCCATAGCCACCAAAGGATAGGTTTTGTGCCAACGGGGCGAACACGGAGTGATGTTCAATCCATGTCGAAGTTAGTTAATAGCAGGTCTAGTTAGGCGCGGCGATGGTATCCATCATTATTGTTCACTTGGCTTTTGCTTCGAATTTTTTTTGCCGCCCTTTCTCATTGTCTCTGTGTGTTTTGTATTGTACATATGTACATATGATGTACGTTATAAATGGACGTGTTACCTGACTAATGTCCGGCTTGCGTGCTCCGGGAATGGAAATTCCAGCTAGAAAATTCAAGTATCAAGATCAAATGTAACAATGAACTTAATCGAGCAACAAACGGCCCGCCGAACGTTAATCATAGGCTAAAACATCAAAGCATATAGCGCTTATTTTATACTGGGAACGCAGATCACGTTTGCCGATCAGAAGGGCACCCAGGCGGGCAGGCGGACATGGCAATATGAAACAGGACCGCGACGCACGCATGCGATCCCTGTTAAAATAGAAGCATATTGAACATTCGAAACAAATAAATATAAAACACTGATAATGGTTCAAAACGCTTCTTTGTCGCAATGTTTTGTCTTTGCGATCTCCGTCTGTAGACTGTTGCTATGAAATGATTGGTAGATTTTCTTTTTTACGCGTGGACAAAAGTATATCCGCCCGAAAGCACCTCTGCTGGTTCAACGCTGTCAATCTCTGTATATAATAGTAAGTAGATGGCACGGTGAGAGCGTTCGTCGTCTTCTTTGCCGAGTCTATTCAAAATGGTTATGACGTGAGGATTATACTATACTTTAACAAACATTAGAGTGAGAATTGTAATTTATTTAAGTGTCAAAGCGGGCAGAAGCTGGACTTTGTCGAAGGATTGCCTCTTCTATATATCATTAATTGAATTGTATTAATTTTAATCAAAGATATTCCATTTTCCCGGTCACTAAGCGTGGACAAATTAGAAATTGCGTCGCAATTTTGGCTATATCTAAAGAAAATCTTCTTTGCACTAAAAATTCGGTTGTACGTGGTTCTCCTGTAGCGGACGATAACCGTGCGCTTCATATCCGAAGAAAGTTTAATGATTGTATCCTTGATCATGTCCGAATGTTTCGAAGTCGACAGGTCGAAAGTAGTACTTATTCATTAATGAGGCGTATTTGCTGTTCTTGGCTTGTTCGGCTGTATTGGCTGCGTGGCCAACTGTGTTGCTCCTCGACCGACATAAGAAGGCACTAAAGTGTCAGCCATGGCGCAATCCCAAACCAGAATGTCACATCTAGAAAAGGCGATTGACGACACACCATCGGGACGCTTCCCATCGGAGGGACAACTTCGTGCTGCTGTTGACGACTGCGAGGAATCGATACGGAAAGAACAGCTCTGGCCAAAACCTCGTGCTATACTATTGATTGATGTACCCATGCAAGTTATAACGATACATTTTAAACTTCCTATAAAAGTAGATCGTTTTTTCTTGAATTGACACGCGTATCTGGTCCGCTTCAGCGGGTGATGTCCACATGGGCAATAGCGCAAACATGCTTGTCCCGCGCTAGTGGCTCGTGTCACTCGCTCGAATATTTTTTAACTGATTTTTTTTACAGCAGTAGCATTGCCAAAGCGCTATCACATCACTCTTGTTGTTGAAATCGAGGAGACGCGTTATTGATCGGACTCCACGTGCGCCGAGGTCGCATATGCCACTGCTGGTTTCTATGCATATGCTGAATGTCAGACATTGCGTAGCTCAAGCTACTGTATGTGAGGGATGTGTTACAATAGAATTTTCGTCGCGGAATCTCTACCCAAAACATAGCATATACCTAGAGTGTCACCAGGATCCACCTTAGGCGTCCTTGAAAAGATGTTATTATCTCAGGCACTTAGATCATAAAAGCATGATTAAAAACCTTACGTCAAGATTCATCTTGTCCCTTAACAAATCGAAGTTCATGTTGTCACATGAGGAAAACGAGATGTTGTTCCTGATTACTTTATATATTTGTTACTATTTTGGATATGAATCACATATCGGTAAAAATTTCATTTTTTTAACCCTAGTAATTTTTTTACGTTTTAGTTGACAACCCTTCAGGCTGGCGTCAGGTATACCCCCACGCGCCAAATACACCAAATACGCTCCCCATTGAATGTTTTAAAGGAGGAACCGAAACAAGTCGAGCGAAATGAGTTGAACATAAAAGATAATGTGGCAGCTAGACTACGAACATTTAGTAAACAAGGCGATGAGATCTACGCAATAGATTACAATGCCACTAAAACCAACTTGGGCTCTAGGCATTATTCGAAGAAAAACAAGTAAGGTTGTTTATGAAATATTGGTTGAAGAAACACGGTTTGAAGAAGACACAAAAACCAATTACGGGCATGCGAAAATCCGAATATCGACAATAGACATCCACTTCATTTGTATTTCTTCTCTTCAAAGCATCAATTACCACGGTTATACGATCACCACAACATCAGCTAGAGTCATGTGGTGTACCTCGTACGCCAAGACGACGATATCCTGTAACGACATCAGACTCTACCCGACCGCCTTGTTGTTAATCTCGGTTTAAGTACTTACACAAGCGGACTTGAACTCAAATTTAAATGAGGGGGGATTGTTGTAATTACCAGTTCAATCAACTATATATATATATATATATATATATATATATATATATATATATATATAGTATATACATATATATATATATTAAGCTGCATATATATATATATATATATATATATATATATATATATATATAGAGATTCCAGAATATAAGATATTAAGTATTACGTATCTTCTCCACCATGAGATGACAGAGTCTATTTTTTATCCAAAACATATAACATTTGGCGGGCGGTTTTGCCCCGCTGCATTATAACGACAAACATTACAATTTTATTATCTTACTTATTCATGATTTATAGTGGTTGCAAATATAAAAATAATTTCAGTTGGTACCACCTGTAACAAATAAATATATGTGCGTGTAATAACGCCAATCGACTTCTGAGAAAGGCGTACTCAACCGTTTGTGTGAAATACGTGTCACTAACGTTGAATGCAATGGCAGTCACTACTGGTTCAGTTGTCGCCCACTTTTCTAATCGACGAATAAATACTAAAAGTGATGAATATTTGTAGTCCGAGAGGTTGTCTGCACATCTCTACATACCCACTCTGGAAGGGAGATGTGGCAGTGTTATTGTACACATTGCTGGTATCTATTGCATCTTCGTGTATCTGGGCAGCGGATGCTATCGTCGTCGTTTGCGCAAAACTGGACATCTGTGTGGCAAGGTGGTGTGGATATCGACCGTTGTTTTGTATCACGATGCGAATACCCTGTATATTTGCCAAGATAGCGTTTCGCTTGTCATTCACCTCAAAAAAAAACTATAACAATAGATGCATGCCCCAGTGCCTCAGTCATTTATGCTATCGTTGAGATAGGTTAAAAGACGCATCTGCCCTTATTCTATGTAACGCGTTTGCGTTTCTGCTTGAAATGCAACAACATCCTATAGTATTACAATATCAGTAGTACACGTTGCGTAACAACGCGGAGCTGAAATCCACGCCACAACTCAGTTGATTTCCGGCTAATGCTCCCGGGTAGATTTCACTAGATTTTGCCATCCGCAGGAAGGATTCCAGCTGCACACGACCCGTCTGTTTAATTCAGCTCAGGGTGGCCTCTACGGTCGGCTGGCTCAGCCAGAGTGCGCGTTCGCGGCACGCACCCTTACAACACGGGTTGCTGCTTCCGATTTTGTTGTTGTTGATATTGTTGTTCTTGCTGCTGCTTCTGCTGCTGCTGCTCACGTTGTTATTGTTGTCATCGCTGAAACAGCAAGCACACAACAAGCCGCCTCGAAAGCGGGCTGTTTTCCCCTATAGCAAAGCATGGTGTGCAGAGGCGTGTGAGCACTGTCTACGATTCACCATGAGGCAGCTACTCGGAAAATATGATCGCGCGAACAACGATCGCACGTGTCAAGCTAGAATCACATTTAGCACGCTCTAGTTAGGCGAGTCTCGTATTGTCTGCTTTAAGCAGGCTGCTCGACCAGTCGTGCATGCTAGTTACATGTGGACGTGTTTCAGCTATCGAACCAGTGCGAATGTCACGAAGCAAAGTCAAACAAAGCCACCCTCTGTTGTCGTTGTTGCTGCTCCTGTTTAAAGTCTGCGCGTTAACATCTATCACCATGGATGGACATGTTTTCTGCATTCATTATTATTACCATGGACTTGTCGCATGAGTATGAACGATATTTCGAAACAATATTAAATCGGAGTGCTCCTCGTACTATCACGGTCTCTGCATGATTCTATTATATTATGTAGAGTCTGGGTATCTTGTGGGCAACGGTCGGTGATGATTGCGACGTTTTAGAGAAGGATACGAAGTCTAAAAGTACGAGAGGCAGAATATATCTATCTGGCTCCATTTGGGCGGTGGTCACGAATAGAATCTACTCACCTAATTTCACCACTTTTTTAGTCGATATTTTTAACCAATGAACAATTGTGTAACGAGGAAATTCAATTTGCCGCGCCGATGCTCCTTGATAACCTCTTAGTTTGGTAGCTATGCTTCCGAAATGCCTTTGCGATTCTTTCCTAATTAACCTATTAATGTAGTAGGTATATTATGAACGAATATTCAAGTCTGGGAATTTGGGTCTGCAAACCTGAACACGATATCAGGATGACGAAAAATGGACACAGCAACCAGAGGCAACAATGGCGCCCGTTCGTATTGTTTGTTGTATGTAAATTGCGCAGGGACAATGTCGCATGGTCAGTTCCTGCACTAAACGCAATATGCATCTGAAAGCATGCCTCGCAAGGCGTATATATGAGCTATCTAACTACTAAACAGCCTGAGTTACGTGTACAGGGACTAGTTGACCTTATAATCCGCAAGGGTCACAGCAAGCTGTCATTACAGACGATGAGTAGACCGTACTAATCCCGCAAGCCTACGGAACTGGTGGGAGCTCAAACACTCCGTAGACCTTTGCTGTCTGGTGCTCAACGACCATCTGAACTTGTCTACGCATGCTCGTTTATGCATTTCGAGTGGCCATCCATCCATGGACCACATACATTGGCTCCCGATCGAAAGATGGACCAACGGATTAACGGTGGGGCCATCTCCACCACGTCGACAAGGTACAATAATCCACAATATATGTATGTACACACCAACACGCACAGTGCGGCTCGGAGCTGAGAAATCGTCGAAGCGACGGTAGCAACTCGTTCCCTTCTCCGGCCTTTACTCGTTAGCGAACACCTCTGATTATCAATGGGGAACACTACAGAGGAAGGTGTGAGCCTGAGTAGGGCCATTTTTAGATGACTTTCCTCTTCTCTCCCTCATCGGCTATTTCTCCCCTGTCACTAGTCCTTCACTACCGAAGGCGCCAGGACGCAGCAGGCAAAGCCGGAGGGCCTGGCTACTGCCACGTGTAGTTCACTCTGCTCTGCACCGCAACGCAACCAGGGCAAAAAGCCTTCAGCTGTCAATCGTCGACGCCAACCGGCCTGAAGGACGTAAACTTTGTTGCAGAGATATTGTCACAGGCAGGCAGCCGGGCCAAGCAGTTGAGCCCCCGGCTCACACCGCACGCGTCAAGATAATATCCCCTCATCGCCTCACAGATCCCGGGGTGTCTGTTCAACTCTCTTTCTCTCTGTTACATACGCGTTTACCTTCAAACTCTATCTCTCTTCTCTCTCTCTCTCTCTCTCACTACCGCGGTCTCTCCCGCTTAGCTCTGTTGTACAATATATATGTGCCTCCAAAGCTCCCCTGCTTGCCTGACCAAAACTTCCTAAACACGTGTCTGGGTCTGAGCCTTAACGCGGCCCGCGATCTAACCGTCATTCAGCGTTCGTGTGTTCCGGAACTCTCAAACTAGTCCTTCAGCTATTACTGTGGCCAGGCAGCGGCAGGCAGCGGCAGGCAGCGACTAGGCTCGAGACAGCTCGTATGGGAACGCTTCAAGCGCTCCGCTGAATCCGCGGGCTGCAGACGGGCGTGCGATCGACAGGATGGCGAGTCCGCTAAGCGGCGACTGTAGGGAAGCACTTCATCGTCGCTCGTTGCAAAACATTTCGAGGCCTACGGAGATTGGGTCGGATAAGTTTTTACAGTTGAAAAGTGAGCTCATCGCCAAATAGGGCCACGGCTGCTCTGACCACGGGAATGGGAGTGAGGGTGATTTTGACGAACTGATTGATGTCTCTATAGGGTTTGTATTTGTAGGGTTACCTTGGGAAATATCCAGTCTATATTTTTTTTGGGAAACTAGAACGTGGTTTGTTTTCGCAAGAGGTATGTATATGCTCTATAAATACTCAGATGTCGCCCCACTATCCATCTGAACCCGTCGAAACTCACCAGTGGTGGCCTTTGGTTTAAGTGAGTGAATATCGTTAACAGGAACCGTTTACTTGTACAGGGTATATTGAATAGATGGAATAAACTCCATATGGTATGCCCCGTGCTAACTGTACGATCATGAACATATATCTATGTTCAAACGCAATTCGAGAACTGCTCTTTGTGCACTTGTCTGTATAGCTATTCGATTCTGATAGGCCTCAGATTTCCCAAATGAAACCTCCGAACTTCATTGACTCGCCAGTCTTATATCTATATAGATCTATATAGATGCATGTCTGGTACAGGATGAAGGGTCATATAAACAAGGTCATATAAATCTATTGTAGAAGAAGACATCGATACTTTTCACTGCACCTTAATGGAATTAGGTCATCTCATTGCTAAGAATTGAAAGTTGGATGCGCCGCGACCGACTTAACAAGGTCATACATAGATACGTCTGCAATACATTCATCGACCCGGTGCTGGCAGTATGAACACATGATCAAAAGGTTGCTTTAGAAATGCGTGTACTATTCACTGTCAGAAAATCCTTAAACACAGACCCTTCAACACACTTAAATGTCACTAGCATCAACGTTGTTAACTGCTGTGGCATTGATCTGTAATAGGAAATGTCAGCTGTCACTGTGCATTGAATTGACGACGCATTCATGAGAGATGAACACTACCTGGGAGAAACCAGAAAGCCTAAACTAGTATTCGCGTGGAGTTCTGTTCGGGGCGGGGGGTCGAGGCGCCGATATGCTGTTCGAGCGTTGCACCGTTAACGAAGGAAAGACAGACAAAAAATACTGCAAGCTTTTTTTGATATGTGCATTAGTCTGTCACTGTTTGGATAGGCGAATGAATGCATTCGAACCAACTGTGTCACTGACGAAAATGGATACATCCTGGTCTAGGTAAATACTTCACAGTAATCCCAGTCTCTTGAAATACTCGTGGCAGAGAAATGGGCGTGTGTGTGTGTGTGTATGACGTCTGTCTAGTTGATGGCTCGTGGATGCAGCCTATGAATTGATTAACTTCCATTCCTCGGTCGGGCCTGAGACACTGCTGGTAAAATACGTTGAGAAAGCTAGTGGACTATTATGACATGCGTACGGTGTAAAATTCTCAAAGGCAACTGAGTCGTCTGGCCCTGAAGTCTGTCAGAAAAGCCCTGATGGACACTTCCACCCCTGGCTTCTAACGTTTGTTAGATCCGATCTATGGGACAGCTAATTTTCAAAGGTCTCCCGTATATATTCGGTCGGGGCAGTCAATCACAATGTTTATGCTGCGATGCATATATTCGTAAAGATTTGAAACCACCTCAACCACGACGGGATCGTGCGATTGCCTCGTCATGAAGCCATCCACTACTAAGCAACGTATCAGTTTAGGAAATATCTCCCAACAGAAGGGCAAAATATAACGATAATATTTTTTTTACGGTTATAATCCGCGTAAAGCTATATAGTATAAGTGATATATTTTAGGGGCTGATAATTTCTGCTTTTTGTAACGATCAGCTCATTCTGACACAGCTCAATTTGTGTTCATGTTTAACTGCAGCAAAGCTATCGGAAGTGCTTCCACAGCAAGGGGTGCCTCGAAATGCATACACGTAGTTTAGCTTATTTTTACTGCCAACCGACAATAATAATAACTTATGTTGCCGAAATCAATGATCAGCGAGTGTGTATGTCTGCTAATCAGAACGAAATATCGTGAACGCGAACGACCCTCGGTCGTACGAACTTCCATGAATTGCTTTGTTTACTGTGCATCGGTTTAAGTTGGGATATTGCAATCTCCTTAGGTTACATCTTCGGCAGGAGTGATGTGGGCTTCGATCAATCTGTTCGATTTGTCTCGACCGAGTCGCGACGTGGCCCCTCACACACACGTCTAACACACGCAGTAATGAACGAGGCCCTCTGTGAACAGCTGCAACACCGTCGAATAGTTCACCACCGCAGGTTCGAATCCCGTTGCATGGCATGCAAGAGAACTTAAGCATTGTATGCAGTTCTTTTAATAAATCAATAAAGCTTTACCTTTACCACCGGAACGGTTGGCATTACAGCCAAGTATCTGTTTCGAAAATGATTGACGAAATGTACGGTTGAAAATTCTCATGCAAAGTGATCAACCTAGATGAATCTGGCAAGATGCGTCTATCTCACTGTGTCGGCGACATATGCGGCAGTGTAGAGATCTTGATCACGGCACGATCTGGTGCTGAGGATACGATTGAAATAACTCTGCTGAAAGCCACCTACGTAATGACCCCTTCATTGCATTGGGTCGCATTCGCGCACTGGGGAGAGTTGTTAATTGTTCTCTGCAAATCATACGCGAACAGCATTCTATACTGATTACTGATCTCACATCGTTTGGATAATCTGGGAACGATTCTATTCTACAGACAATCAAGTACATGGAAGATAATGGTTATGGTGCAGGCGCCATATTTCACAAAAGAATTGAAAAATAATTTCAACGAACCTGATCTAACGATACCAAATTGAGACGTTCAAGGGTCAGTAGTGACCCTGTTACACAGATGAAAGTCTCCTCTCACTCGAACTTCTGTACATTGGTTGCTTACATGAGCGTTTGCCAAACTTAGGCCCAATGGATAGGCTCGTTAATAATGTATCGTAGATGATCCACTCGCATGTAGAGAGTGCAGGGCAGTTAATTAAGGAGGAGCCCTCTGGGCTTCCCGTATGACGTCAGATATACGCTTGAAACAGTATCACTTTGTCTAAATCGCAGCAATTATTGCGTCATTCTGTAATCAAGGCAAAGATGTGACGTTTTTATTTTTATTGCGGAGTTCTTTATTTAGTTAAAATTAAGGAAATATATACGTGTTACATTGGCGTTTTGATTAGCAGTACAGAATTTGCGCTAGTTAAACTCTCATACTATGAGAGCAATTAGAAAGCTGAACACACATTCTAAATACCATGTCATAATAACCAAGCATCAGTTAAATTTTATTTAATCAATTGAATTATGTCTAATAGACCCTCTCGTATATACTTTTAACGAACACAAGGCCTGCACACTGCACAAGTCATTCAGTTCGCAACGTTAGTTTGTAACACACCTTTTCGCTGTAATATTGTGAGAACGCCTGGAATTTTGTATGCAGCTCTATAAGAGCTTAGTTATACCCAATTTACATACTGCTGTGAAGTCTGGCGACCATATTGTAAACAAACACTTCGACGCTATGGAGCGAGTTCAATAAAAGTTCCTAATACGCGTCTTGCTCAGATGTGGTATCAACTGCTCCACTTTTAGCTTACCTCCTATTACGGACATACACAACAATGGAGATATGCGATTTTATAAAAGGCTTTTATCCCCGAACACGTACAATAAATATATTAATGCCGGACAAAATAATCTGCGAAGTGGACAAAGTATATTATCAGTACAAATCGCCAGAATCGAGAATATTAACAATATATTTTCTTTTCGAGTCTCACGAATGCTTATACTATACACTAACACATTGTTGTAAACCAAATGGATACGTCCCCTTTATTAATAAGGTGTCTTTGAATTGAATTATGTAGTCCTGTTTTTTTCTGTCGCAAGCCCTGAAAGTTCTCAGCACACATCCCCTCTTCCCTTAGGGCCTCGATTGACGATTTGATAAATTCGAAAATGCCGCATTAATATCTATGTGTAATGTAAGATGTTCACGAACCTGATTCGTATATTTTTGTTTATCTACAGTGACATGATACCAAAGATCTCTGCCGACAGGTACACGCAAAGCCATCCATTGAGTTAATTATTAGTTGATATCAGCGATAATTGCTTGCCTTCATCTCGATTTCACAGCTGTGACCGATGGCGACAGATATTGACAAAGGCTTTGATATTTTTTTTGGAAAAATTATTACGCGGTACTGTAGATCATGACTTAGGCTTATCTATTCCTCTTTCGATTGAGCGCCTATTTGAAGACCTCTGATTATCCATTTCAGACGGCCATGTCATAGATGGTCATGTCTACAACAACAGGTGAGAATGAAAGAGAGAGGCTAGAAGACAGACCGTTTTCTCTCGGCGTTTTTCTTTGCTTTTTCCAGACCTATATATGGTCTACAGGTGGCATTGTGCTTCGACCCAGTTTTTATCGTGGTACGCTCCAATGTTGCCGAGGCGCGACATTATGCTTTGCACCAAGGCGACGATGAAATGATTCGATCTACCTTAGTAAGATGTCGTTCACATTTTATCACAGGCCTCCCGCCAGCATCGTGGCATTCGTCATTGATGCTGTGTTACAATATCGCGCGGGCACAAGGCAGCCGTCAGGCTGGGTTAGCCCGCGACAAACTTTACTTGAAACTTTGATGGTCTGGCATGTTCTAATATGCTCCAACGGCGTTTGTTTAATATTCTATCTGTGCATTTCCGAGTCAGTATACGTTTGGTGCATCAGCAGACGACCGGATCGGGTTGCCCTTAGATCTGGTTGACAGGAGCGGGCCAGTGAACCGCAGCTGTGGGTTGTCCAATGCACAGAGGGCGAGCAGATCTTCCTGCCGTCCGCGTTCGGCATTTGGGTCATAAACCCTGAATGGCTCTCTCAATCTTTCCCCTTATTCCTCCTACGCAGATGTCCTTTCCACTTGGGGGGCTCCCCAAGGTCGAGATAATCTGGCCGTGGAAATTCCCGTTGACAACGATGTACATGTATATAAGCTTGCGTAAAACATTGATCGCGTCCGCATGCAAGCAAGCAAGGAAGGGTCGAGTCCCTCTCATTGGTGGACAAGCAAAATACAATACCATGACAGGAACGAGTGCCAGCAGCAGTTACTGGAGCACACAGCGCTTGGTAAAATGTCTATATGCGTCTGTCTGTTAAGCTTGTAGAATGTTGTTGTAGAAATGTCTTCCTCATGAGTACACTGGTCAAAATTGATAGTAACTAAATTACCTGTTAAAAGTGACGATGTCCGTTCCTGCTTTATCCAGCCTGGACAAGCGGGTATGACGTTTAGGCTGATTGGTATGTCATTCTCGGAAGAAAAACAACTTTCGAGATATGTAATGTACGCATCTGATACGCGTCAAAAAATCCACTGGCCTAAGACGACCTAAGTGTCAACAATTGACATTTTGCACCTATGACCCTGCCGGTGGCGAAATGGTCAAGCTTCAAAGCTTATCAAGTAGCTTCAAGCCGAACCATCATCGTACTCAGGGACGTCTCATTCAGAAATAGCTTTACACCTACCCGGTCCTTACTAAAGACTATATTATATATAATACCTGCAGTGTCCACCACTACCTGAGTAACTCACACCGTGTTCCAGTAGACCGCTGACCACGTTTCCAGTTTGTCCGAGTCACCAACGATTTTCGCACAATCTATAAGAGCATTACCCCACTTTTGGCAAAGAGTGACTCTCACGCTGCGTGCTACGTTTGACCGGCCGCTCCAACCTGTCGAAAAAAATTGCTATTGCATATATTATGTCTGCCTGCCTGCCTTTAGTCAATGTCCCCTGCTCAACACAAGCAGGGCGTTCCACAGCTATGCGCCGCGGCCTTTTGTATTGGTCGGCGACGAGTTGACGATCGTCTAGTCGAGCCTGTATCCGTGCATAGGCACGGCTCACAGGCACGCTCACACCACTTCTTCACACAGTGTTCCATGACGCAACGCTACCCATCTACTGAATAGCACGGCACCGGCGCCACCGAACGCTGTGCATTTACCTAATGATCTGCTACAGCCGACCGCACACCGCTAACAGCTTGAGTTAATGATCTTGTCCGTTCACCAGGTTCGCCCGCTTCTGCTGCCACGGCAGTTCGATCACTAGGTGAGGACGCTTGGCGCTGGTTAGCCCGTACGCTCAGAAACAGCCAGGTTGCCAAGCCGCATCAGGCTGGTCAAGGCCAGAAGAGTTGATTGTATACGTTCGGATCTCCCTGCCCCCCGCCAGTGCGTCTATTTATCTATCTCTCTATTTCTATCTGTTTGTCTGTGGGCGACCCTGTTTCTCGAACCCCTTGAAAAGGAACGAGTCGATAGCTAAATGATCGGACGAACGCATGGACGAACCGCCGGCTCGTTCAACCCGCCAATCGTGCGTAATCACGCTAACACCAGATAATCTTCCAGGGATCGAATAAGGGTAAACATTCTGCGTAGAGGTTTGGAAAGGGTTACTGCCGGCTATAGGTCTCAGGGGGTTAAAGCCAAGGGGTAGATGAGCAGATGAGAGCTGATCACCCGTTAATGTACGCGTTTAATGCTTCACTTGGTGTCTCCTCTTAGTACCCCGGCCATGCCGGGCAGTTTCCACCTACGTCGTAACCCACCTACTTGCTTGATGTCTTGGTAGAATTTAGCAGCAGGCGGTCAGAGATTTGGCTTGCCTAGACGGCCACTGTCTAGCGTTCCCAGCTCGCCTGGCTGCTGCTAGCTGTGTATGCCTCAGGCTATGCAACTCGATCAGTCAGAAGAGAGGAAGAATCGAACAGGACTCATCCACATAGGCGTACAGTGATTTCTACAAGCAGGACACGCATGGCCCCGTTCTCTCAATTGGTTTTAGGTGAGCGGCCAATAACCTCAGTGAGTACGTAACCCAAAGTTGCAGCGTCTCCGGATTATCCGGACTTATTCCGGAGTTACTCTGCCGGCCTGGTTTAGGCTTGCTCGTTTCCCAACCCTAGCTATTCCCTGCCCCTACACTGACCTCCTACAATTGCCACTTGCGGAACTCCCCACCATCTCGAGCTACCCCTGTAGCTCGGCGACGCTGGTCCTGTATCTCAGACCCGCTGCGCTGAGCTAGGCTGAGGTTGGCGGACATCTTCGCTGACCCGGACCGGCTGAGTTACGTTGGTTCCACCGCGAGCAGCCATCCATCAAATGGAGCGGTTCACATCACTTACCACCGATGGGCGGCCAATTTTAACTTTAAATCCGGCGGATCCCTTTTCTCAATCTACCCCTTCTATAGTGCCGTCGTATACCTCCCCTCGCCATCACACTGGGCCTCAATTCCCAGCGAGGCCTGACTTTGATATGCTTCTGATGACCAACCTAGGTAGCTAGCTGCTTCTCGACTTGCCAGACATCTCACTTCACTGTCAGGTGGCTTGGAAATCGACGAGAGTTGCGTTATACAACTGCAGAGGAAACACGTCGTCAAACTATCCCAGAACACAGGAGCTTGCGGGAACGAGGGAGAGCCTGCTATTTACCCAGTGTTTAGGGACGGCTTCTCAGGTGATATATAAGAAGGGAATAACACGTTCCTACATTGGCTTTTCGAAACCATCTCTACGTAGTAGTATAGATTACGATCGAATTTTTACTGGTAACAGATCTGAGGTTCGCCCTCGCAAGGAGGCTTCGTTTGAGAGTTGAGGGCAGTAAATATTGCGCTTTCTTTATCAAGCTTCGATAGCAGCTTTGGTATACACCCCAGTTCGATATTATTTGGTAACATATAGCACGATCTGGTCTACACCAATAGATCCTACAGACCCGATGTAGAGGCGAAGACATTTATGATACTTCAGTTAAGTAACGAACGGTAACACGGGTCTGTTGAACATCGTCAGCACTTCCAGGACGGGACAGGGCGGTCACGGTGCTGTCATGCATTAACATGGCAACACCTCACCTCACCTCCCCTTCAAAGATAAATAGTTAAGTAAGTTGACTTTGAGAAAAAAATAGCCTTTTCCCTTTTAGAAGAGAAAAATCAAAGAGATTGAATTGGCTCTATCTTCATTGGCATTGAAGTTAGGCGGTATAGCGGGAACTCATCCCTAACTCGGATCTATGAAATCGATTAGTGCATGCCAGATTTTGCTGTATATAATGAACATTTGCCAATAGGAATATGGCAAATCTAACTCAATATGTCTTACAAAAAAATGCCATTATTATTATTATTATCATCGTTCCTCGGAAGATCTAGACAAGATCTCCTTTACGCAAAGGAACCAATCGTGTCTTTCAGTCGTCACTAGTAGATGCGAACGGGTAGGTCTCTAAAGGCCAAGCTACAGCCATGTCATCCCCGAGTGAGGAAACTTCACTTGCAGAATACAATCAGTGTTCTCCAATCGTATGGTCTAAAGTAGATGTGTCTAGTACATCCGAGTGGCTCCAGTGTTCAAGTGACACCCAGAACCCTCAGACGCTCGCGTCGTATGGCATATGGATAAAGAGAAGCGATATTGTCCACTTTTTCATCTTGGCGAAGACGTCCACCATACAGTTGCTGGGGTTCGACACACACACAGGCAGCATTTATGATGATTGTTCGCTTTGGACATCCGAGTGAAGCCACGCACTCTGTAATGTGCAAATTTGTTCTCCAATAACATGAGCAACATTACATAATGCACGCTGCCGCAGGGACACAAAGGTGGTACTGTGTAAAACTGAAAGACTGCAATAGGTTGTTGCTGATCAATGCTTTGGGTTGGCTCGTTCGAAGTGCCTCTCCGGGCGTTGTGGATAGAGTACCAGTTAGAAAATAACCAACTACCAAGCATCTGGTGTTAACTAAATGATGCGCCTAGCCACAATAAGAATTCCCGTAGCTCAGTGGATACCTAGAAGGCACTTGACTACGGCGGACATTGAAGTGAGGCGATTTGATTCACGAAACAAAAATTTAACGATTCACTGCGAATTCAGATTGTGCTCAATCACAGTCGAGTCTATTCGTCGGTAGATATCATCGATCATCGTCCGTCCAAACCTCGTATCTCGCTGTCTACGCCTCTGCTGTCTACCCAACTGAACAGTCTCCTTAGATTCTGCTTGGCTCGTAAATAGCTCGTAAAAAATGATAGAAAAATAACACAGCAGACGGCGAACCACTGCGCCATGCAGGCTCGCCTGATGCCTGTGTATACTCTAGTATATGATGCTAGACATCGGTAAACACAATTGACAATAATGAACGCAATTTACCATATCGCAGTGCCCTCACGAGGTAAACCTATCGAAACTGGCAGGCTTACAAGCGCTGCTTAAGCACCACCAGCAAACTAATATTTGAGACGAAGCCTGTTGCGGCTAATTCGATTGGCTGAAGAATGGACAAAGCGACGAAGTTCTCAGAGAGTCGGCAAATTTTTCGTTCAGATCTTTTTCAAAGGGTTTCTTGATTATAATTTGCTATGCACATTTTGTTGTTATTTATGCCTGTTGCGTTTGGACGCTTGGGTCGGAGCCTCGTACGTCTGGTGCAACTAACGTGACGCCGTTAGGTGACCCATAATTAATTCAGATGATAAAAAAGTTAGTTATGTATATATTTTTTCACCATTACAACGGGCACTTTCAAACAAAGGCTAAACATTTCTCGAATCTAAGCGGAGATCTTTCTAATATGCAACCGAAAACTTCAATTTGAAAATGCATACCGAATGTCGACTGAATACGTGTTGCCCGAGCACGAGCACCTTGTGAGATCTATTCAGATGGCTTTGCCCAATAATCATTCAAGAAAGATCTTGAATAAGGAATATTTTTTCTCGAGGAAAATAACTTCGCGTCTAACTATAACGATTAATAATGATCAATTTTCCGGGCTGACCCACAGCCAACATTCAGCGTCCACGGAACTGCGACCAACAATTCCCGCAGCAATATCCATGGTCTGCCGACGGCGCGGGTGGGTCAAGCGTTGTCATACGGAGAATTTGCACACTTCGAGTACGCGATTGGTTATAGAATAGCAGGTTATATACATATATTCTACTCCAAAATGCATTTTAATTTATGAATAAACGTAACACCGCCATGAATTGTTTCATGCTGCTCGTTCGGATTGGAAAGTGTGCGCACGTGTGGCTGTATAATGTGTGATTCTTTTCAAATTGGATTCTTTTCAAATTTAACAGAGGGACCGTTCAACGTAACAAACGAACACACGTCACACAGAAAATGGACAGGTTTCAAAATGTAGAATTTAGTGCAAAAATCAGCTCAAAAGTCATTATGGCCAGTCATGTCCTGCTGGTTGATGGCAAATGTAAGCGGGTCAGCGAACCTGCAAAAGATAGCAGACACATCGCGAATCCCCTTTTTTGAATAGCTTTTCAAGAGAGTTATCGCAGTGCATTTGGTTATTTCGACATTGAGTAATTGGTCTGCTGCACATGGAAATTCACCGGAGACCAATTGCTTCTCCATTCAATTACTGCTAGCATTCGGAAAGTATGCGGGTCCAATCCGACGTTCTTCGATCGTGCCTTTCTCGGATCACGATTATATCGTCGACGTTCGTGAAGGTACTAGCCTAGTCAAGGGAAGGTAGAAGGGATTCTCACGACTACAATGACCGAGTGCAATCGACGGATATACAGTTCGCCTATGCCCAACACAGTCGTATTTATCATTCTTGTGTTTCACGTTAGAATCTCTGGGAAGGCACCATGCACGATGATCAGCGCGGATTCGGTCACGACACAAGTGACAGAACAGTCCGCTCGACAGGCGTGCTGGTTTTTAGCCCAGAAACAAATTATGGTCCACATGGCGCGTGTTTAATTCAAAAGTAAGGGTGCGAAAATCGTTCGCGAAAAGAATTTCTGCTTATAGAAACAACGTTGAAATGAAAGCGAACTCGAGAGTGCCGGGCTGAGAACGCCGTGAAGTTAGCGCCAGATCTTCTGCACCATTTCGAGGCCTTTTTTCACGCCAATATATGGACACGCCGTCGAGATGCCATACACAGAACAGCTGCATTGTGTCTTTGTTTATTAATTGTAGCATCCTACTGTTGTTTCTTAATTCGGTTTCAATTGGCATACGAACGTGCAGAGCCTGTATACATGTATCGGTTACGCGCATGAACAACTAAGGCACGGTTCGTCGAAAAAGTATCAGCGGCGGCACCCAAAAGGTTTCTGCGTATTTATCAAGGTAGCTCTCGACCTTTACAGCGCTTCAGAGAATATGACACATTGACTTAGAGCATAGTTTGTCATGGATTACGCCCGCATGCGCGAGTACCCGAACGACATATGCCGCTGGTGGTGAGTTCCCATCAACGCAGTCAGCATGCGCAATTTCGCTGAGATAGTATTTCCTGGTGACGGCGACTGCAAACGAAATTGAACCAATCGTTCAGGCGTGTTGGCACGGTGGTGATCCAACAGGACTGTTCCAACTACGCTCCTCTGGTGGTATGTTGTATAACAAGCGACTCCGGCCGTGGGTTTGTCTTGACAACGACGCAAATTACCAATCCGTAAATAATCATTCCGTACCTCGTAAGTCCGTTAGTAAGTGGTGAACAGCAACGGAGTTCTGCCGTTGCTCCAGAAAAACCTATACAAAATCTGTGTCACGCGTCTGCGATCTTTCGTAGCTCTGCTGGCCCGTGTTCATTATTCCCATTACGTAAGGTACACAAGTGGATGACCACGTAACTTGGTGTTTCACAAGATGACCGTGCCTCAAATGCGTATTTATCCACATAATATATAGGTACTCTTGCAGACTGATCACATTTTAGATAATTGACTCCACCCTGATATTAATTATTTCGGGAATATGCCAGTTCACTATGCAGGTTTCGGCACCTGACGAGTGCGTGCACCTACGCTGTGCCTGTACGTGCAATCGTGTATATGTTAGCATAGAATACAGCGAGAGATCAATTGCTTAGATTTCCTCTGTGCAAATAATAGCCCATCTTTCTAACGTTTCCCTCGTGAGGCGTATGGCATTTATATGTATATATATTATTTTTGTGTAAGAGCTGCCGGTCCGTCTCGAAACAGCAGGGTTATTCGTTCACAGGATGATCGACGTTGGATTGCCCGGATGCCCTGTGTTATGTAGCGAAGACATTCGTAATAGTTAGAATGTGGCCAAGCAACGGAGTCGATTGCACGGATAGCAGTCGTTTAGTAGTGGTAATCCGAGTTTGAAAGCTGACGACACATGTTTCGTGGACGTTGAACGTTGGCCGGGAGTCAGCCCGGAACGGTTTAGTTTTTTAGAAAAATTTAGCTTTTTTTAACAAAGAAATATTATCAAGTTGCTCAGGTCCCAACTAACAACACCCACTGGACAAAAAAAAAACAAGAAGCACAATAATAATCAAATAATGTTTATTAAGAGCCACAGATGCGTTTGCTTCTATTGCCGTACTCACCTTTCGATTTAGGCTGGCTTTATTCAGCCACCGGCAGATCAACGCGAAGACCTCGACTAAACGGGGAAAACCCGCGGAATGGGAGGACGGCGAGAGTAAGAGGTATAGCGAACGAAACGGGACGAGTGCGTACAAGAAGGTATAGAGGCGATGAAGACGTTTATGAGGATCCCGCTTCGGCTGCTGCTGCTGCTGTTGATCATGAAGATGATGCTGGTGATGGAGATTACGAGATCCTGATGATGCTCTTGATGGTGGTGGCCTTGACGATGATCATGTTGTTGATGGTGACGCCGATGCTGATGAGCAGGACGACGTAGATGGCTGATGCATAGTGAGGCAACGGCGGCTTGCTCGCTCGCTCGCTTACTCACTCACTCACTGTACTTAATGGATCTGCCGGCGTAGTAGCTAGCAGGAGCAGACGGCTGGGTCAGAGGCACGCAGCCTTCTGAAGGAGAAGAAGGACCCAGTTCCCAACGGTACCTATTCGCCCAATCGGTTCTATACACATCGTCCCCTTGCTATCTGCATGCATCTGCCGCTCGGGCGGGGACCTGCACGCAGGGAGGTTTGGGCAAATGGGGGGCGTGCGAGAACTACATCACACTCTCGAGCCCGACCAGAGTGGTGCACCCAGCCAGGACGCTTGCCCCCCCCCCCCCTTTTCGGCGTCCTGGTGGACCATTCTGCTGTTCGCTGCTTCTTTCATCGCCGCTGCTGAGTGCGCCGCCACCCTTCAAGAAGCATTTAGGCAGCCTGCGGACCAGTGGCGGCCTCCTCGGCGACGCTCTGCGTGATTTATGGTGAGCCAATGTCATCTGTCATAAGCTGTGTGCGCGGAACCTGGCCGTGGAGTCTATCTCCTGTGTCTACCGTGCTTGGTTCGAGTCGACGCTGCGACGGCCGGTGCAAGGGAGAGCCTGCACAGTAGCTGGAGAGTTGATTTCGAACGGCTTGAGCTTCGATGATAGACCACTCCTGTGTCTTCGAGCTACAACTTGCGTGAGACTTAGGCAAGCTGCAATCGTACAATACGATGCAGGTCGGTGTCGCAGTCACAGAACACCGACGCAGTGATGTCCGAGTCTCAGCAGGCTACAGCTGATAAGGCATATGTAAGTTTGAAGATGACTAGAGGCGGGAGCTAGCAATGAGGCATGGTAATCTACATAGTGGAACTGCCGCTGAGTCGCTCAAACAGCTTGTGTCACGCAGCCTGTCTGTCTGGGAGTCTCTCCTACTTTCTCCATCTCTCTCTCTCTCTCTCTCTCCTGTCGGGAATCTCGAATGGATCCAACCTCTCGTTGTCAGCCTCGTTCAGGCCAAGACGACGGTCGCAGTGAGGGGACGCGATGGCTGGTGGGGGACTCCCTGGGAAGCTTCTAGCGAAAGACGAATAAGGGAGCAGGTCACAAGAAGCTAAAAGGGCTGTGGCGGCATCGGTAGTGGTGGGAGGGGAATTGGAGGTGAGGTCGTTTGTCTCCGATTACTCACTCTGTGGTCCATGGAAACTTCCCGATCCAGGGGCAATCCCTCCCACTGGCACAGTGCAGATCATCCTGTCGTCGCTCACAACCGCCGCGTAGCTCGGGGGTCACATACGAATCTGAGCGCACGCCGGTGCTGGCTGCGTGAGTGGTCTTGATGATCCTCCACATTAGGGCGGGTAGAACGGTTGGATGCTGGCGAAGGTTCGACGTTCGGTGTCGATGGAGCGAAGAGTGGTGCTGTTAGTGGAGTCTACGACGAATCGACAAGAATCGCGTCGTTCGACTGCGCCGGCGGCACCGGCGACTGCTGCTGCTGTTGTTCCTTCGGCTGCATCTGACTTCAATCGTGCACACCTGCTAGCGACATTGCCGGTGACGTCCGGACCTGAAACCGGGCAGGTTTTGCTCTTGTATCGATCAATCACCCTTATCGTATCGACGTAATGTATATCTAACATGTATGGTTCACCTTGGTCGAAACCGAGACCGCATCGAGACAGACAAAGGTAGACAATTCAGAATAACACTTTGCGCAGAACGGTTTGAAAGTGCGCCGTGTCCGGCACAGGAGTAATCTTCTTCGGAAAATAACGCTCAGACGCTCATCTGCCCCTGCGCGAGCGATTTCCATCGTGCGGTGCTTTCAGTCGGCGTACCTTCATGCCTGTGCAGGTTTAAGGATATTTACGGATGACTGGTGTCATTTCTGACCGCTTCGCGGGAACTCGATAAGCCCAGCCGAGCTCGGCGCTCGTTCCAATTGACCTTGCCAATTGATGTGGCACTGCTGCTATTGGACAAGATCGTCCGAGTCGTTTCGCCCCCCTGACACGACGAATGCGTTATGTCTGGAAGCCGGGATGGGACTAACGCCTATCCTTAGTGCCCTGAAACCTTATGTCCAGCTCATAGGACCCACGGATCTGGTCGGCGGTCGATTTCGCCGCTGGACGACTCTATTCTCGATAAGTCAAGCCAGCTGATGTTCGTTCATTGGGACCTGACAGAGAATGACATGCCAGGCCAGTAAAGGCTTGCCTCTATCGTAGACGACCGAAATGGGATGACTCTCAGATAGCAAGACGACTCATCCGCTAACGGATTGTTCGTATTGCGGTGCGGTGCCGACCACCCACTTCTCTCGTGTCGATTCGTCTATTGCGGCATTCTCGCGTCAACCTCCTTGCCCTTTATACGGCGCCCATCAGTTCATCGGAGGAGAACTATCTGCGTTGATCAACCCGACACCCAGATCGCATTATCCCATTTCTGTTCACCTGGACCCGATGCCAATGTCATTTCGCTTGGTGATATCTCTACCATGTGAGGTATAAGGCAGGTAAGTCATCGGTAGGGCGAAGTGTCGCTTTGTTTTGCGCTCGCATAATACAATCGCTATGCGCTTCTACGTCTTAAACAAGACTCAATATTTTATAGTGTAATAGTTCGTGTACATTTAGTTCGTGTACAGCCCGAAAAGCTTTATTATTCACATTGATTTAGGCGGGACGACGAGGATTGTACGGCCTCAATGTTCGTTGATATCAACAGGTTTTTGCTAACTAACACAGAAACAATCGTTTCCTCGTGTTTACCGAATATGTGTACGCACGTAGACAATATTGCAGACTCATCGAACAAAATTCATGAGACGACGGTTGAGGCGTTCAAACCTGTTGTTCATAATCGTACAGAGGGCTGCATACATCTCGGATGCGCACGAGATTCAACAGAGTGCAGTAAATACATACATTATATATGTATATATATATAAGTGCTATCAGAATTCGGCTGTTCGTTTCTTTGTTTCTGCATTCTCTTTACGCATCCGCTTATTGTCACTCTTCCTGTACGACTTGTGATGAACTTCAGCTCGATATACTCCGACTCTGTAGACCCTCAGCGTCGTCAGGTCCAGCGAACAATGATAAAAACATTAAAACAACACTGTTGTAAGGACCCAATGTGTATGCATTACACTTTAGTTAAATCTGTCCCGCATGCAAGTCGTGTATCTTTTCGATCGCGTCCTCGCCTCTTCTATCCTTATGGAAAAGCTAAATCTGTGCGCGTACACATACGTACACCGTATGGGAGTAATATTATATTGTTTACTGCTGCCACTCACACCCTGCTTCCCAGTTTCCTGTCTGTCAGTAGTTCTTGCTCGCGTTGTTTCGGACAAGCGAGGCCGTTGCGCGCGCCCCTGCCGAGTTCTCCGATTTCTATGCTGCAAACGTTGTCGCCGATGCCCGGAGCCGAACGCTGGGGGGGGGGAAGCGGCTGCTCCATTTGTCAGTGTCCGTCCACGGTCGTCAATTCATTAGCGTAGTGCCCATGTAGATGGGCTCTCTGGTGCGCGCACACCGCCGACCGCCTGACCGACTCTTGCCGCTGGCGTCGAGCGACAAGACCTGGAGTGTACGTCCGGCTTGGACAGTCTGTCTGTCTCTCGTCCTTTGTTGGCGCTCGCCAATCACTGACTTGCGGCCTCTCAACGGTACTCGACAAACCCAAAGCCCGGCCCTCTAAGCCGTACCGAAGGCCTAGTTCCTTAGGCCTTCTCGCCTCTCTTGTATGTGTCGATGGGTTTTTGTGCTTTTGCATTTCCTAAGTCCCCGTGGCCTCTTTCTCTATCTCTCTCTCTCTCTCTCTCGCTGTATTTTTCTCTCAGCCGTCTTACCGCAGACGGCCTTGCCGTTTTTGAAGGCCGCACGCCTCTATTGGCGTGGTCCTGCCTGGACGAAAGAAGTGAAGGGCCCCAGCAGGCACCTTTCAATTTATCGCGGGGAGATTGAAATAGCAGAGCTTCTGGTGAAGCTGCTGCGCCGGGAGCGCTAACTACCACCACATTCGAGCTTCGCTGCCTCTCTCGTAGAGAGGCACTGCCGATTTCTCTTTCGGCTCTCCGCTTCTGCTAGTACAAGTTTTTTCTTCTTCGGGACACCCTGCCTGCGCTCGCTCGTCCGTCTGCTTCTCACCGCTACGACTCACCAATAGACTCGCTGTCCCTCCAACTAATCACGGCACACGTGCTAAGCGTGGCCAGCCGAGCCGAGCCTGAAAAGTTGTCTAGACTCGTCTGAAAGCAGGAAATAGAGTCTCCGCACCGCTCAGCATGAAAGGCACTTCGGTGACCGTCGCTTAGCCGCCTTCTGGTCGGTCACCTGGAGAGTTGGTCCCGACGAGTGGCCAAAACGCTGTCCCTGCCAATCTCAACTTGGCCGCTGGCCACTGAGCATTTTGATACGTCTCAGTAATCATAGCCATGTTTACCCTGGCGAAAACTCTCTTTCTCTTCTCCGGTCCAAGGACAACCTTGTCGTATGCACTGGCTATTCGTTAAATCCTTTGCAACGGTAGCACGATATGCTTGTGACACGCTTGCGATAAAAAACGTTACAGCTCTTTCTGTGGTGTCAACGATGATAGTGGGCGTTGGCCATATGACCGTGCCTCCGGCATTCCCTAAGGGGGCGACTTACACGGCAACCGATATACCGTCAAGAAATAGAGAGCCCGGTAAAGCCGGGTGGGCTTTACTCAGCGTCGCTACTACACATCTCGACACTGACATTTTTGCCGAAGGACCATCGGCGCCGCCGACGGCAGCGAGCTGTGCCAAGGGACCTAGAAGAGCTTTTCGAAGTCCTTCGTCTCAATTCGTAACAAGATCATACTCCCTTCCCCATCTCTTTCCCGATTGACCAGAGTGAACGATCGAGGGGAGAGTATGTGGTCCTGCTTACATTGCTTGTCCACCCTGTTTCCCGCAGCTGCGATTGTCTGCCTCTTCCCTTTTCCCCATATCAGTCTTCTCTTTGGCGACGACCTGGAATGGGCACAGCAAACTACCGCCGGTTTGCTGGTTAGCCTACCATTCATACATTATTGGCTATCGCTGCTCCCGGCTTCGGAACTTCTCCCGACCTCCGTCCACAAGACAGATACAGAGACAAGCACAAACACTTGCTACCTCCACCACCAGACGCACACACACACACAGGTTTCGTGCGCAGCGTGAGCCTTCTCAATAGCCTTCTCTCTGCTTTGCGCTTCCCTTCCATCGGCCGCAACGGGCCCTCTGCGACGGCACTGACAAATGCCTTTTGGAATTGTCTTTTATCGAACCGCACAGCCAGGCCGACGGCCACCACGACCAGGCCCGGCCCAGGGGTTCCCGGGTCGCCCTCCCTTCTTCTTGGGGGTCTCGCTGGTCGGTCGACGGGGTGCCCGGCCAGAGGGACAGCGGAGCCGCGTCGCCTCGCCGTCTCGAGTCATCATCAAGCGCCACTACGAGGCGGGCGAGCGGGGGGGGCCCGCCGTCGTTCACTTCATCGCTGCCATTGCCATCGCCGTTGTCGCTCCTAGCAGTATTGCAGCCACTGTCGCTGCTGCTGCTGTTGATGCCGGTGCCGGGCCCGCTCATTCGCTGCGGCTCGTCCAAACGCCGCCGCCGCCGCCGCCGCCGTTCTCGGCCCTCCGACCCCCGACTGGATTCCCACCCGACCTCTGACCGCCTGATCGAAGAAGCGGCAGCGGCGGTAGTGACGGCGGCGGCGGCAAAAGAAGAAGGCCCGAGGGTCAAAAGATAAATCAAACGACGTCGCTCCGCTCGGCTCCCCTTCGCTCAGTGCTCGCTGCTCGGCGTTTGGTGGCTTTTGCTCTGTGGTCGGCTCGGCTCCTGTCTTGGTCTCGGTTGGCCGGTTCGGTAGGGTTAATTTAAAAAGGAAACCGTTGCCTCTTCCGGTGAACGAAGATGGCCTCCGGGTGGTTCCTTTCCCGACGCCAACCGCGGTCGGACCACGGACCGACAACCACCGCTCGTCGCCCGGAACGAAACGGGACTGCGGGAAATGGACTGCGACCCTGCCCCCCCCCCCCTGAACTCCCCGCCACATCTGGGGGTTAGCCGCCTGAATTGGCGAGTAGCCGCTTGCTGCCACTGGCTGAGCCCCAACTTGTGCCGCCGAACAGTCCCCAATGTCGGGGTCCCGACAATGTCCGGATCCCCAATTTCAACCCTTCTCCGAACTGCTGTTACGCTGAGCGCAACGCCAGCAGCGTTGCTGGCGTTGCAACGACAGAAACGCCGAAGGATAAGTAGGTAGAGTACAACGAAGACTAGCAAACAATACGGCACCCCCAAAGCACTAGGCGCTAGGGACTATTGGCAACTAGGCGCCAATCAGCTATCCCGTGCTGCGCGGTGCATGTGCAAGGAAGAGATAAGCTGGGAGATAACATTTTCCGCAATTGTCCGCATCGTAGAAGCGATGATCGTAAACGAGGCTAAATTCATTGGGAATGATCTAGGTCGAAAAAAAATAGTCTAGAAAGCATAACTCAGCAAAAGTTGGAATCGAAGCCGGAAACTAGGCATCAGATGTAGGTCTTGCTCGTTGGCAGGCCATCATTTGAATCAGTTCAGGTAAATTTTCCCCTACCGACCGCTTTTCCAAATAGCGAATCATGAATCTGAGCCCTTTGATCGCGTCAGTCATAACCTGCTCATATCCAAGATTGAACTGCTCAATGTGAACTCTAACAGCCTTGCTTGGGCCCAAAGTTATCTTACGAATAGGAAGTTTGGTGCCAAGGTCAGCAGTTGCTGTCGTGGCTGTCGCTCGTAGTCATTGTCCGCTTAGACCACACTTTGCACATGGGGTCAATCGACTCTATCACTGCCTCGACGGATCACATTCGAAATAAATTTAGAAACCCGTTTGATAAGCCAGCTAATGAACCCAGGTAGCCGTTTGATAACGGTGACCACAAAAATGGGTCAGTGCAATGCACTTATCTTCTTCATCGACAAACAGGCAAACCGATGGGTACAACGTGTGCTGCGAGAGAACAGAGATTGAAATGATTTTTTGTTTTGAATTGACAGCCTTGTCAACATCTGCTGAAGCGTAATTTAGTTGAACTCTTGCTACGAACACATGTTGTTGCACACGTTGATAGAACAAATCTCATAGCGTCTGTCCAGTTATCGCGGGTCGATTTGAGGGGCGGCCGATTCTCTCCCTTGAGCCTCAGAGGACCGGAGCTGTGTAATATGTTGATCGGGAGAGGGTCTGAAGCGTTTGAGGCGAGCCACGCATCATGGCGGTGTTCAGTAGCATGGCTCCGCGTGGAGAATATAATTCTGTCCGTACAATTTTCGACAAATAATTCACATAGGAACAAATCTTCGTCTCGTGTCTGCATTTACATATAGCTATGCACAAACATGTCGATGTTTAGCTCGTGCCAATACCGAAGTTAAGCAAGTGTTCTGCACTGAGAGGCTGGATAATTTTATCTCTTCGATTGGAATTAAACGTCCTTCATTAGTCCTGAAATAGTACAACCTATGCCGGACATCTGCTATGATACATTCATATTTTGTCTAGAGGGAAAAAGTCTACCGAAAACAGCTGAGGACCACATCCAGTGGGGTGCTATTATACGTTACTCTCCAGGCGTAAATAGGTATATCCCTAGTATAAATAGTCAGATAAGGCAATTTGAACCATAACCAATTTTGATAACACGCTCCACCATAGAAATAGGTGTATAGTCCTCCTTTTTCCAGACAGACAGGTGTTCGCCTCTTCACTATGTAATCAGTAGGACTGGAATCCTTCGCATGGTATCCCATTTGTTCCTGTATCTCTCAAACGCCGACTAATTCATCTTGACCACCATGGGTATTCCTCCAACTACCAGACCCGGTGGGATCAACGGCCCAACGTTGATGATGTTTATCCGGCTTGGACTTTTAAGGTTAACGCGCGTTTCATAGGGATAAGACTTTGCTGCGTAGCTTCGATCGCTAGATTCCCACCCTGGGCTTTGTAGACCGCCACCCCTCTACTATAAGCTGGTTTGATCAATCCCATGACGTTTCTGAGACAATAAACAGAGCACCTATCTCCTATTCGGGAATATTATGTGGCTAAACTGTAGATCACGTTTTTTGTGAGAGTACGTCTCTCTCTCTCTCTCTCTCAAGCCTTGCAACGAACCGAACTGGAGGTAGGATGTAAACCTTTCCTACTTGTTGAAATAAACTTGTTATGAGCGATCTCTATCGTGGGGAAATTCTGCCATAATATCTCCTCCCGGCTCAGTCCAGAGGCGCATTTTCCGAGTGCCAACAACACAAAGTACATTCAGCCCTTCTGCGATCTGGAAGAAAAATACAGCACCTGCGAAAAAGAAGGTCAGCTCCAGCTTCTTCTTTCAACGCACAAACGACTGAGCAAACACTCCTCAATAAGGTCGTACAGATTAGTGGTCCAATTACTTGTAACTATAAAGTGCACCACTGAAATTTTAGGTGGCGGATGTTAAGCACAAAACAGTGCAGTAGGTGTGGTTTTCCTTCTGACACTTCTTCGTTGTAATGCTAAACGGATAAGCGCCGAGTAGTTGCTGATGGGAGAAGGCGAGGAGGCCATCCGCCAATGAAAAATATGCTATTTTCCAGTGTGAACTATGACAATCTCATTCAATAATCTCTTTCATAACAAAGTGAGACGTAGGGGCACCTCTCAAACGTGCTCTGACTACACGACAGCTGGGAGAGCACGCAAAGTACAACTGTTTCGATGGTAAATCTTCGCGAAATGCTGTTTCGTTTGCGAGTATTCTAGTTTTGTTTGTTCATTGTAATTCGGTAAAAATATACGGTGGTAAATATAGTTCCGAGTGAGACAACTGACGAAAGGTAGAGAAATATTGACCGAGAATCAGGTGAGCTCAGCTTTTGGTGAAACTTATTTACGGGGACTGCCGTTGAGATCTTCAGCGAACTCGGGTCTCGTTTACGAGGACGTTCTTCGATTTCCTCTTCGTTTTGGGGGTAAAGGTAAGGTAAGGCTTATTATTGGTTTATTAAAGGAGCTGAAATTTTTCAACGTTGAAGCTAGGTCCTTCAGCTGGGTATCCCTCTGGTGTGGTGTAAGGTTCACACCTTCGAATACTATTTAAATGGTGAGCCCATTTCTAAAAACTCATTAAAATTAAAACCCATTCCTAAAAATGCATTAAAACTCGCACCACGAGGCATCTCGGCATCATCGTCAGTCCCCTCCTTAACTTGGACTCCCATATTACTGAAGTTGTGCGCTTTGTAAACTCTATGTGTAATATCGCTTTCCGATGCTTTGTTGTTAAAGACATTGATTTCTCCCTTACGCTGTACAAGAGGGTGGTTGTTCTCAAGCTGTTGTATTTTTCTGGTGTTTGGCGGCCGTCTTTGACGAAACACATAGATGCCGTAGAAAGGGTGAAACAGATATTTCCTGCCAGGTGTGCAGTCGCCAGAGACTCCAACACTCTCAGGTCTATAGATTATCTATGCAGGATGCTGCTGACATCAGTATGTTTCATAAATTATGCAAACTGATCATGGCTGATAAATCCTTTGCGTTACATGGAAACAACTCCGTACTGGTCAAACCATCAGTGCGCTCGAGATCGCGCATGCTGAGCACATTAATAATGTTTGCACCCTTTTTTTAAAGGGGGCGGGTTGTTACCATGCTAATGCAGGACAACAACACCGTGACCGCCCCTCCCCCCGTCTGGGACTGTTGACGATGTTCAACAACACCTCCCCTGCCGGTATTGCTTGGTGTATTCCTTCAGTAAGGGGCGGTGAGATGTGTACAAGCCCAGCCACGAGCACCACACATCCGCTTTGCCGTCCATTTTCTCTCACCCCAGACTTCCCCCCTAGGACCGTTTGCCGTTCGTAAACAACTACTGTGGTCAATAGTGTGTCTGTAGAAAGCCCCGTGTACGTAAACACGCAGTATTCATGACGCATACAGGGGGTGTACGGTGCCCGCCTTTCTGCATAATGGTAGCTGTACCGCAAACCACAATAGTTGGCACTACAACTCCTCAAATCCTATTGCGGAGACACTGTTCATAAAAGTAAATATGGCTCCACTCAGATTTGAACCTCCGAGTCCACAAAACTCCCCTTGATACTGCCTCCCTTATCCACGCCAGACAATAATGTCTACACCTCAAAAGCGGCTCGCCTGCTAAAACTTAAGAACAAAAAAGCTGTCAAATTAAGTGCAGTACCAATTACGTATGTGAAATGAATGAGAGGGCATCCTTTTGGCTCTAAATTAAGGAGCATTTGAATTGTATTAAAGTTTGGAAATACCATATTTCATGATGTTATCTAAGTATACATCAGCAGAGCAAGACTGGTACGGTTGATTCCAAGCCATAAATATTTACCGTTCACCGAATTCTTTTTGCGTTGCTCCGCAAGGCAAACCCTTAAATGCAAATGTTTAACGGTGGGGATCGAACCTTGAACCTTAGTGTCTCGCTCGACCCACTGAGGTAAATTTGCTAATCAAGAAATTCACCAAAGTAAGGTTTTGTTTGACAACGTCCCAGTATGATATAATTATAAATTTGCCGATATCGATATCGACGAAACAGTTATACCAATGTATATATAGATCCTATCGAGTCTGTCTCGACCGCGTTACGGGAAATCACTAAGCGTTGTGCCGTCAGCGTGAACTGGCCGCAGCGGAGCTCCGGAGCCGGATTGAAATTGTTCCGTCTTCGTGAGTGCTTCCCTCCTCCGATCGAGTCTGAGCGCGAAATCGAGCTGCTGGCCAACGGCATTCTCCCGATCGACGTGTGGCAGCGTGCGAGACGGCGTCGGCATATGGGCGACAACTCGAGTGACTAGTCGAGTCGACCATCTCGCCGCAGTATCTTGAATCTTTCAATGTACATGAAGTCTATATAGATATATATATCTATATGTATTGAAGGGCAAGTAAGTCCAGACACTGTTGTCAGCTGAATAATTCATGAGCGCTCTGAGGCGAGTTTGCCGAGGTGGTGGGATGGACGCAAAAGACGAAGCGCTGCGCGGAGAGGTAAGGACATGCGATGTTGGTTAGTCCGCTCGCGAACGCCCATAACGGCCATACGCATTACGGCCGCGATCCACAGAACCACGAAACTGGGACGGGCGGGATCGGTGTGCAGAGAGGGGAAATTTCGTGAGAGCGAAAAAAGAGGCCTAGACGATAGTGGTCGTAGTCGCCGTGGGTGCTGGTAAGAGCGCAAGGGCCAACGCGAAAGCAAGGATAGGCGCGCTAGCCTCATACGAAGTCCCATTGGGTGGTCCCTCTGTCGGTCGGCGGCTGTCCGGTCGAAAGCCGCGAACGGGACATAGCGGTAGCGTTATAGACCGCGCGCACCGCCTGAGCACTAGGGGGCCACCAGCGATATAATCGAAATGCACAGCAGAAAGAAGAGATATACAAATATAGAGAGAAAAGTATATTGGGAGGGGAGAGAGAGGGAGGGAGAGAGCGCAGTAGAAATCGAAGCGTCTGAACCCCCAGTTTCGTCGCCCTCTGTCGTCTCGATCCATGTTTCCGCCTCAGCGTGCGCACATATATCGTGGTACACCAGTGCCTGCCTGCGTACGTGGCGTCCGCAGGCTCTGCATGTACCTGCGTGCGCGTGCCTCAGGCCTATGGGCCGTGAGAGAATCGCTGGGAAGACAATTTTGCCGCGCGCTATATCCTTCGGGGTCGGGTCGGCCAGTTGAGAAATGAAGGGATTACACCAGCACCGACGGCGGCGGCAGCGGCGACTGGCACTGTAATTCTGAAGATTTAAACACCTCTCCCCCGCCTCAAACCTGCGTTCTCGAGATCCGATGGACGTTTCCCAGGAGTTACCTAAGAGAGGTACACGCGAAAACATTTCGCCTGTCCAATCTCGTCGGCCGTCTAGCTCGGACTTCGGCACCCAGAGAAACTCTCGTAGCGGTCACTCCTCTTCTTGCTATTCGTTTGCCGTTCTTCATATGACCACAATCGTCGCCGCCGTTAGCGATGTGACCGCACCATCGGTCCCTGGCTCGGGCTACGTGCACAGGGTGGTGGGCCATAGCGAAATACCGGGCAGGCGGGCCGAGAGCACGCGAAGACAACTAAAAAGTAATGAAGAGCAAGCCAGAATAACAACGGTACAGCTCGTTGCTACTGGGGCTGCCACCGCCGTTGCAGAGATAGACGAGAAGTCCGCTAGCATGGCAGCACCTCGATGTACATTATATATATATATATATATATACATATATATATATATATATATATCTTCCTGGGTGCTATGTCTGCTATGCATATGCTAGTGTGAATGGAGAGTGGCGCGGACAAGCGATAGTACGCAGTGAACACTGCATACAGATACGTAGGCACATATGCGATGTGGTGTGCTCTGGTGTGCTACGCTCGTCGGCGGCCACCGAGGACGAGGAGCGTCGGTTATAGCGAATCGATGTAGCACCTTGCTACATAGCGGGGCATGCTGGTGTTCCCAGCAGCGAGGCACGATTTCAGGTAGATTTGAGATGAGGTGAAGTAAGTGCAGTGGAGACGATGATCACGCCAGGGCCACACGCTAGCCAGCAGATGATAGAGCAGCGCCAGTCGAAGCGGCGAGGCAGACGATCTAGGCCAGACAGTGCGAGCTCTACATCGTTTCACTTGTTCTGTTACATTCGGCTGTGGAGGTACTTTTCTCTGTCCGCCCCATCGCCCGTCACTTCCGCACCCTCACGCATCGAGCCTTGTCTGGCCTGACCTGGCCTGACTTGCCGCGTTTCTAGTCCTGTTCCCTACCGTACTCGTTATTCTGCCGTACCTCCTTATTCCAGCAGAAACGGTGGCGGTGGCGGCGTTGGTAGCAGTACCAGCAGCAGCAATCTTTGTCCATTTCTGCTCATGCTATTGTTGTTGTTGCTGTTGTTGTCGTCGTTGTTGCTCTTATGGTCGTGCTCGCTGCTGTTGTCTTCGACAAAGCACATCGCTCGCCCGTGGTCGCATTGTGATCGTCATCTGCCTGCAAGCTGACTAGAACGCTGGCCTGCTACAAACAAACGTGAGTGGTAAGTGCTGTAGAATCACGTCTCGCATTTGAGACGGCGGCGCCGCCGCCAAGCCTCTGCTGCAAGGACTTGCAGCAGACGAGCGTCAACGAGTGTTGTTCGCACACCCGCCTCGTTGGGCCGGAGGCTTCCTTTTCGCTACACTCCTTCTAGCGGTTCCATTCTGCCGAACGGGTTTACCCGATCGCTTGTTCACCCTTCGAAGTGTTTTCTTCAATGCTCACCTCCTGACGGGACGTTGCCTTGCGTGTAGAGCTCCTCGGTGTGTCCGGCTCGCCACACTTGGGATGCCGCGTAAGTGATCCTAAGGGGGAGGAGATGTATCGACGAAGCACGCTCCCCGGGGAGCGTCCAACGTTGGACGATGGGGTGACACCTAGGGAAGAAGCTGGAACATCGGCGGTGATAGCGGCGGCCTGGTCGACCAAATTTGTTCAAATCTCTCAAACTGTTTGCTATGACGAATGGCGGTTGTTCTGAACCGATCCGTTGTATACAACGTGCACAATTCGGAACGCAAGCATGATGAGGAAATACCGTCACGGAGAGACTGCCCTTTTCCGAAACAAGTATATTGACACGCCTAAAGAAAGCTTATTTTTAATTATTGCCTTTTTAGTCAAAATTGAGTCGGACATAAAAAAACCAGACTAGAAGAGCCTAATAAATTCAATTTTTGACTCTATAGTAAGTAGGCGTGCAATTTCATTGCAGTACCGTTTGTACAACATTTCGAAATGTTTTATGATACACAAGATATATATATACATATATATATATATATAATATCTGCTCAAAGAAGTTACTGGACAGCGGCTGAAGCAATTACGGAGCCCTCAGCTAGAGATCCTACTGCAACTTAAATATTTCACTAGACTTATCTCAATGAACTACAACGAGCGATTGTTTTGCTCTGCATGAAACAGCATATAGTCAGTGTATTCAGTGTTAGGAAGCCTTGGCACGGTGGAACCCTAGTCGAGTGTTTCCTCATTCCGAATTTTCCCAAGGCTCCTTCTCACCTTATACTCCGAACCTACACGTTACGAATCAGGCGTCATGAAAGGTTACATGGAATCAGCGAACGTCAAATTCGTAAGCGAATTTGGCTGATGTCGAGTCGCCTTTAGAACGGCCGCGAAGTTTATCATTTCCCTTTTACCAGAGCCAAAGCCCACACTCGTGCTCGACTGAAAAGCAGTGATGAAGGCGCGGCCATCGACTGCGCGCGCGCGGTGGACTAAAATTGGACAAGTGACTCAGAGCTTACGACCGACCGATCTAACGTGGACAGAAGGCACCCGAGGAAGACGATAGGGGGGTTCGAGGGTTCTCTGTCAGCGCGGCAAAACCCGGGACACGGGACCCGCCACGGGCCAGGTGCGCATCCATCGATCGACTCAACCTCAGCGAGCACTCAAATTGAGGGTGGTGGCGGCGGCGGCAGCGAAGCCGGTAGCTCCCCTTGGGGATTTGCCTCCAAGCGTTGCCTCGTAAGCATCTCGCCACACGCTGCCCTCCCCTGCACGACGACCAACGTCAATTTCTTTATGAAGGATGAAACTTCGCCCCCAAACATGACTGGGTAAGAGTTCGGAATACATTAGCACTGGTCCGGGCGAGCCATGATTATATGATCTGCATTGATTAGCCAGCCGGTTCGATTGACAGAGAACTGGCCGCATGTATTGGGGACCGTGCGGGATAATCAGTACCCGTTATGCCAACGAGACACGACAAATACTTGTCACTGTGTTCGGCACGCGTCTCGGTAAAAATCCACAGAGGATTTCAATGAGTTTCATTTGATAAACCGAAAAATGAAGTCCGTCCCACTCAACTACGTGAGTCCGCTTGGCCCCGAGCTAGTGCACGCGTGCCTGGAATGAATGTTCTTCGAATTTATATCCTGACGGCGAAGTGGGTTGAACGAATTGTCATGAGCTTTGTTATAGTCATGTCTATACTGCATACTACAATATAAAAAATGTAATCCAGTGTTAATTACAAACGACGGCCACATCATTCATGGATGCCGTCACTGACACAGGCAACACTCTGCTCATTTATGTACAATACACTCATTGATACAGCATCGTCTATAATTACGTCCTAATAAGGTTGGCGTCAGGCCTTAGCATCGTCAACGTTTCGATAGCGGCTTGGCCTAACCGGGCCACTCCACACCGCTAAGTGAATGGGACGACCTATCCTGCTGACTCATACAACAAGCACATCCTGTCAGGTTCAGCAGAAATTCCAGCAGGCCGGGAAGGCAGTGGGCCTGCGCCCGCGCCCTTCCCTTCAGTGAGCCCGACCTCTCCCAACCGCTGAGGCCCTCTCCTAGAGGCTCTCTCACCTTCAACGAGTCCATGTGGGGTTCACGTACGGCCACATCGTTCAAGTGACGGCGGTGCACCCGGACCGCTGCTGAAGATGAGATCCGGGCCACGGTCAGTGGCGAGCTCAGCCAGCGCGGCTATGCGGCTATCTAGCGATCACCGTGAGCCGTGAGTGACTTCGGTTCGGGCCACACAAATCATCCAGTCCACCCTGTATGCATAGGATTGCTCCGATATTTGTGTTCCGTGTCCACAATAAATGTGTGCGAATTTCTCTTCACCCGGTAGCGTGCTGGTGCTGCTGCTGCTACCGCCGCGGGATCTACTACGACATCGCCAGCAATAGCCAATTCTATATCTGCACTTGAACGGATTAAAATTCTACGCGCCTCCAGGATTCAAGCAGTGCTGTGATCTCTCTCTCGGTTGCCCCTTTACAATCATCGTCGTCATTATCGAGTGCGCGAATCAATGAATGTTGAATGCATATCAAAACGCCGTGCTAATTATAACGCTGTCAGCGTAACTCGCTGTCACCGCCATCGTCACCTCACCTGTGGGTCTCGCATCATCGATCCATCATCTACTTGTTTTGCGTTCCTCAATTAGCTAGACCGTGCAAAAAATTTGTGCTCACTTCTCTCGACTCCTGGATACGACAAATTCTACTGCTGATACAACGACAGGGTCATCAGATCATCAGATCATGTGTGGACGATCAACATCGTCGTTTTAGCCGTCAGATCTTTGTTTAGTCTTTATGGTCGTGGCCGACAGCATCGTCATCGAGATCGGTGGAATTGGCGGCGCGTGCAAGTGCTCGACAGGACGACGTCGTGCACCATTACGCTGACACGGCCCACCGTCGAGCTACTATCTTGTACTTTGCTCGTAATATTCGGCGGGGGCCGTTTTTTCTATTGGTCATATATATATATATACTCAATATATACATTTATATATATTGAATATATATATATATATTGTGCCTGCTTCGTCAACACCAACCGCGAGCTGGCAGTGCGGCAAGCGATGCTTCGTTCGTTAGACTGAAAGTGCTATAGCATCTTGCAAATGAGCAGCTCGCCAAACAGAACTGACTGAAGAAGAATGGTAGTCGTCGCCGATATAGTCCGCTATCCACGACGATAAGCGTAGAAGAAAGGCCAACCAAGTAGCAGACGAAGTCACAAACAAAAAAAAACAACGTAAAAACCCAAACGTGTACAGCTCGTCAACAACGAGATCTATATTGTATTAGATAATCCATTGTAGTTAACCACGTCTGAGCAATCGTGCGCGAGGAGTACAACCCGACCCACGGAAGTCGGACGCCGGCTGATATAGGCTATTGTATAGACAGAATGTGGCTCCCTCGGCGGCAACAGCAACGGAGAATTGTGGCACTTACGCTCGCAGAATTCATGACGCTCTCGGCACTCGTTGGTCAGCTGCACTGGGTCGCCGGTAAGTAGTCAGGACGTATAGCTAGGTGCCGTACGACACCGTACGTGTCTTGTGTTTCATTTGTCTGCTGTGATCGTTCGTTATCTGGGGGACAAAGTTGCTGATCGTCTGCGACAGCTGAATACTACAGTTTCCAGGCTTACCCTCGGCCTAGAACATTCAACGTTCACGGTAGCGTTCGCATGTTGCTTCGTAAGACGGGGCAACCCCTCGCCTGAGTGCGCGTGTACAACGGTGGGAATCGTTGTCTGATACAGCAGCAGTCACATTATCGCGAGCCAATTAACCTCGGAGCTAGTTGGAAAATACAATAGAAAATCGTACGTGTTGCAAACACGTATGTTTGCCGTCCTTCCTGTTCACATGGTTATTATGATAGTTATCATGATTAATTATATCTTGTAGTTAATGTTCACCCTGACAAGGGACATATCCGTGGCATTTTTCAACGCAGTGCATATTACGGAGCAGCTCCCGCTGCAGCAGCAGCAGCATCTGAATGGATAACCGTCCCTCATGACACACAGTGTTGGATCAATTAAGATCCACGATGATCTTGCTAACGATTGCACGCTGCCGAGCAGACAGCTAGGTATGGTGCAGTATGGTGAAATTTGATTAGAAATGTCGGACTCCGGTCGGCCTCGTCGTCTCCCGGCGCCGATGGCATTTTCAACTGTCGTGTCCAAGACGTCGCATTGGATTGCATACTCAAGAACGATACTTCGAACCGATATCGAATCATCCAATTGTTGATGAGTTATCGCTGCTCCGAGACAGTTTTCGTTTAATTCGCTCATTGAACTTAGTCAAATTGGCTTTTCATCATTGCGTTTATTTAAGTTCCCTATTAAAGTCGTGCAATGAACCGTCTAGAGTCGTTCGTTTCTCGACAACTCAGAATACAGACAGATCAGACAAAAACGTATTAAAAAAAAAAAAAAAAAAAGATTATATATATATATGTATATTTGCATGCTCTGTGTAGCCTTGACTCGTCGAAAAATGGATTTTATTCTCCGTATGCGTGGATAGAGGAGAACAATGAGCGTGATATCAAATGGATGGCCATCCGCGCGATAGCCGTTCGAAGTCCATTTCGTCTCCGGCAGACCACTATTGAATACGTAATCAAGCCTCGAGTTCATCGTGATATCAAGTGGGATCACACGCTAAATCCCTTGACCGCCGGCAACAACCGGTAGAGCGTTCGCGTCGAACGATCCTTCGTCTCGCCGTTTGTCATTATGTGTATGAGGGTGGTTTCCGGACGTCTTCGGAGGTCAGAGCACTCACTAAACTATTAAGATCTTGCTTATCGAGCTCGCGACTGCCGCTGCTGGGTGATCGGGTCCATGCAGCTACTAATGGTTGGCGATCTTTGATAATGCCCTGTTCAATTAGCCGCTCGCTCGGTGCTGGACGCATGTCACACACGTCAAGTTGCCTGCACTCTACGTGTTGACAGTTCATTCAATTGTTCAATGATAAATGTATTTATGATCATTTCGGGCGTCATATATTCCACAAAGCATCTGAACGTCACACTAGCATCTCAGGTCGAGTTGTTGTAACCGGCTGTAATGTGCTAAATTGTGATCATTTGTTTTTTTGCTACTGATACGCATAAATTGCCAAGACTGCGTTATATCTCTATCTGAGTCGTGCTGTCATTTGCATAGATCACAAATATTCTCTAGACGAAATGTATCTATATTTTCGTTCATATGAAAGGAAATATAAATACATTTCGTCTAGGCATGCCGGCATATGCGCCCGGCGTTGACGGCTACCCCTCTGTCGATTGCAGCATCGTTTCGACCATAATCTTCACTACGAAGCTTACTCGGGTTATTCATCCTGGTCAAGACTGGATTTCGCCAATTCAACCTACAATGTACAAACGAATGTACCAAGTCGGCGAGTCGAATGAAAGTCAAAAACCTCTTTCTAAGAGAACTGTGTGTCCTTCTTTCTTCAATAAAATAGAGAAAACTGATTATTACAAATACAAACGGAATCGAACGGCCGAGAATCAGAAGTCCTGTTGCGCCCACTCGTTGCTGTCGTGGACGAGATCAGATTTCGATTTTCTATCCGATGTCAACGATTGATGTTTCACCCATCTTCATCCATTTGCTGACAAAATCTGCTGCGTAATCCAAGTGCGGTTCATTGTCATTTGGAGAAGTCCCACTTCTCGGCTTTCACTCTCCGTTGAGCTCCTATAGCCACCGCAGCGGCAGCAGCGGATTCGAAATCCCGTCCTCCCATCTCGACCTACGTAGATCGGTTGACACACTGCTCGACGTCTACGGCGCTTACGAGATAGAACCCCATTGGGGACCCACAGCAGGGGCCAGAGATTTCCGCGGCAGTCCCTATTAAGATAATACAAGCTGTATTACCGATCCTCGACCAAAAGGGTTTAAACAATAAGGAGTTTCAAAGATAAACTCCAGACGACTCCGCCTCGAGACGAGTCGCTGGTGTATTTAGTTAATTGCGGAACCTTTGCGTAAACGAGTGAACAATAGGGGAGTTGAGGTCTTAATGGCTTAAAAAATTCACGTTGGTATCCAGGATTCTGTCAACGATATCCAGAGACCGAACAAGTTGAAACGGTTGCTGGTTAGTGTTTGAAAAGTTCACATGCTGGCGCATCGCACATGCTAACCTGACCTAAGAGGGGGTTATTTCCGAATCCTTTTTCTTAGAGATGAAGAAACACAGTATACTGGAGGTTGATCTTTATAGACTCTGTATTTCGAATGCGATTTGTGCAACAGCTCTATGCGAACCTTCCGAATAGTAGATGTACTTGAGCAGGATAATGTTTTGATATAAATGGCGTTACTGATGTACCTAAAATGGCTGTTTAGTTTCTAGAATTCCCTACGCGTTTACGATTAACGTAAATACTGTCACAGTCGTGAAATCTCCACAACGTAAAATTACGGAGTAAATCATTCATTTTAAAGTACCTGACAGAGGCATCTAGCCCGTTCATTGTGATCATTAGCCTGTGCAAAGGTTCGGCGTGGCCTGTTGTCGTTTATTGCATTTGCATCAGATTCCAACTATTGAATAAACTTTGCGGAAAAATAGACATCGATGATGATGAAGAAATACAAGCATTCAGAGATCCCCTGTTGAGATGGCTGCCTGCTGCTCTACATTAAACAATCGCCAATAGACTAGGGCGCTCCGATTGAACTGGTACATTTGTCACTCAGACCACGATACCTACACGTCTATAATAGAAAGAAAGTCAACTTAATTGTTCGTGTCGCGTTTTCCATATCTCCTAGAAAACTGCATCTGAGCTAGTTGGAGTCGACCTGTGCAAACGCCATCAATGTGACAGAGCAGTTGCTGGATGTCACTTTCCTGGGGTACGGTGGCCTGGTGTTGTTGGTGTTTTGAAACCGATAGCAGAGATCACAGGCTTTCACGAGCATCTCTCATTAGAGCTTGAATGGGGCTTGAATGAATAGAGGAAATATCTCAGATGCGGCCAGACTAGCCGATGTGCGGACCGACCTAGGTGAATTAGAAATGAACCTGACTGGTTTTTTGAAACCCTTTAACACCCCCCACCCCCCTCTCCGAATTATTTTAAGTGGGGTGAGATGAAATAGCAAACATTGAGTGACCACAATAAATATGAACATGAGCTCCCTCGACGGCAATAGACGTCTCCTTTATGTACCTAGCTGGCTATATTCCTAATTCGATCGTAAGCTGTCTTTGCCAAGGGTCCCTCTGGGTGAACGCATTTTTCGGACCTGCAGTACGTGGTAGGCGATTTTGGAATTGAATATCGCGGCCATGTCCGAAATAATCGTCGCAAATCTCTGCCGTATGATGTGCCATTTCGAGAACGCACGAATTCAAGTGGAGGCTTTTATTGAAAAAACGTGCAGTCTGCTGGAGCTCACATGTCGATACGATTCTATGATCCAACATGATCATTATTGCTGCGAAACACTAGAATAGAATTTTGTTAGAAGCTACGACTTGTAACGCAAGGGAGCTACGCTTCAACTGGCAACCATTTAGCTATTATTTGCCGTACCTGTCCCGAAGCTATGATTCGAGCCATGATAACTATGGCACGTTAATGAGCGAACGCCGCGTACAGCCCGCGTGCAATAGATTTGTACGCACCATCATCTCGTTGAGCTCATAGGTGCTCACATGGTTTGCTATTTCCGAGACCCACAAGTCGTCCACAAGGGTCTGAAGAGTGTCCGACGCCGAACCTCTAGCCCCCCGCCGCCGCCCCTCCCCCCGACGAAGTCTGATCGTGTACTTGACACTAGTATCATATTGGAATCCATTGTCGTGCAGTCCTAAGGTATTGCCGTATCTGTCGAGTTTCTATCCGTGGACTATCTGCGGAGTTGATGACGATAGTCTATATGGCGCATCACTAGACCGTCCTGTTCATACGACAGCGTCGGCTGGACATTGTACTTATTATATTACAAAATCGATGCTGCTGTGCACGTGCGTGAAGTAATACGAGATCAATATCATATTATAAATTCTTGTGACGAGTCCATCCCGTAGACTTCTATCTCGCCTACAGCGTTAACCTGCATATTGGGTATTCGGTCGTACGAGTCATCGATCCCCATGGGTTTCAACATGGTTGCGGCTTCAGATAGGCCAAATCAATGTTACTGTCACATATTTGGCGTTATTGGCATTTGACCTAGATTAACAGACAGCTACTCTCGTTTATTAACGGAGCTGCTGTGGTTATGTGAGTTCTGGAAAAATTAACAGTAAAATGCTTATATGCCTCATGACATCTGGTTGATACAAATTGCCTTTTTAACTTTATGCGTATGGTACAAATACGCATAATGTATATATATATATATATATATATATATATCCGTGGCACAACGTAACTGATATACATCTATATCGTGTTCCTATATTGCTATAATTAGCAAAATATTGAAATTACATAGAGGTGGAGATAACACCAGACCTGGGTAGAAAAAAGGGGTTTCTCCCTAGGTACTAGAGGTTGGTGGACACCGGGGCTTCTATAACGATTATAAGAGAACACACAAGTATGAATGGAGCAAACACAACCAAAGTAATTACAACCTTAATCTATTTTGATATGGAGCTGGCACAGGGCTGACCCAGACTCAAGTTCACTCTGGTGGGGGAAGATACATTAGGAGATTGCCAAAAATCTACCGGCAAATTATCAGACATGACTTACTTTTTAAGATCACTTAGTTAGAAATTACTTACTAGGATAATTACGCGGGGCTGTCCTTGCCGAACTCATCGAATATACTGTTTATTCGTTAACTCACGTATCAGCCGTGAAGTCTGGGGACTTTAGACTCCCTAAAGACATACCGTGCTACAACACATTCTGACATGGTCTTCTTAGTCGAGACGTGTTGTCGTCTTGGTCAATCCCTCCGTGGCTGGCCCAGACGGCAACCTTTATCCCCAAATTGTTCCCGTGTTGAGCAGGTCTGAAAACAACTTGATCGTGGTTGACGTGTTCAATGTACATATATATATATACATATTATATATGTATATATGTACACTCTCCTATTATGCTCGTCGGAGTCATCAGTCTTTTATATCAATAGTAACTGGGATAGTATCACTATCCCGGACAGTCCCAAAAGAGAAGCCGCGAACAAGTGAAGATGTTCTTGTCATTAAATCTGACGACTTTATAACCTCTCATAGTCGTAGTAAATCTCGCGCGTTTAAGGACTATTTTTGTCGGAGTCACGTAAACACGTTCTGGCCTACTCCTTGCCATCAGTGTGGGATTCTCTCCCTCGTGTCCTGCAAGTACTTGTGTTGCCTTGACAGTTCGTCACCGAATTATTAACATATATTAATAAAATGCAGATACCGTAGATTGTCGAATCTGTGCCTACCTGTCTCTATGTATAAATGATTATGTTCTGATGTTCTAAACATTTGTGACACTCTTTTATCGTTTTTTTTTATTTCGAGACCTTAGGCATTACTGTAGTTCCTTCGATAAACCACCGTTGCTATTGTATGGTATTGTCTTTTGCCTCCGTTTTCGTCGACTCACGCACAAATACTGATGATATCAGCGAGCCATCATTTTATCTAGCTGCATCCAAGGGAAATCAGTACGGAAGATGCAAATAAAAAACAAACCCATGAAGCAAAATTCAGCCTTACCACTCAGATGGCTTTCCGCCACTGCTGTCCACTTGGAACTGTCCGCATTGAGCGAGTTATTATTTCTCCATAGATTGGCCGCGGATCAGTTACGACTGTAATTCCCTTCGATAAACGTACATTTGTATTGGATTGCACTGAAAGCGATGCACTAACTTGTGGGGCGCTCCCATCCACTCCTGTTGATAGCTCGTGTCTGTCGTATCACCCATTACACTTATAGTTACCTCATCATTGTTACCTCAATTGCTAATTGTATTGCATCCCTGTCACGGCAAACTAACATGCACTCGTGTTTCATATCACTGTTTGCCCATCAATAGCGTAACAGGATAATCGCATGTGACGGATGAAGGTCCGTGCCTCGACACGGGAACGCGTGACGACAGCAAACGAATCATGATATGAATAGAGATTCGAAACTCCGCGGCTCGAGCCACACGGCCACGGTCTACCAATGCGATTCGGAGCCCGATTCGAAGAAGTTATCAGTTGGTACCCCAGTGGGCTCGTATGAGAATTGATTATAGATCATTTCAACTCACGCGATAACCATCCATTCATCGACTCCATTTCGCCTGCACCGTTTGAGGCTCAAAGAACAGGACGCGGTCTTCGTAGTGCTCGACTAAATCACGCAATTGATATTTCGGTATAGTAAACAATGAGTTAAGTTATCGGAGCTGTTTATTAGAATATCGGGGTTAGGTACATTTCCCCTCGTATGGTCTTGGTACAGACATATGGCGTGTGAACGATCAACCTCTTGTACTTTGACATCTGTCACTATGAGATTCTCATCGCAGAGATTAGTATAGGTAGTAATAAATATACTATACAATGACTGACGATGCTGTATCGCTCTGTTATGCAAGCAGCCAACAAAGTAAGGCTAAGCGTTATCTGTGTTGCCTTTTCTATTTATCTACGCTATGCATTATAGCTAGCAAAGGACCAGCAAGGGTCCTTCCGTCTATCTGCTCATTAGCTTGGCTCTCCCCGGAGCTGGCAGAGCATCATCTGAGGTTGGTGTATAGAGCCACTGGCGAGGTCATTGCAGCTCTCACCATCATCCCCCCAGCGCACCTCGACCAGCAGCATACAAGTGAGTGAGGGCACGATCCGAGGCGGCCGAGGCAATCGGGTGAGGGCCCCTGGCTGGTAAGCCGGCTGACTGCGGTCGTCTTATGGCGTCTCAGCCCTGATGCAGAAACGGCTGCACAGGCAGCCAGACGCAGCAAGCAGGCTCAGTCCACCCGAGCGTTCATTAGGGCTAGGGTACAGACACAGCCAGGACGAAACACGTCCCGGCGAGTGCAGCCGCTCGGAGCTGTCCGGCAAACAGCGCAGGCCGGTGCCACCAGCCACCGCTTGGAGTGGTCTAAGGCAAGAACGGCCTCGTACCCGATCTCGTCGCGCGTTTATCGACCATCCAGCTAAACCGTCAGCGAGCTTTTCCTCTGCGTCTTCCCGCTCCATACTGCCCGCAGCGCAGTGAACTGTAAAGATTCTCTCGCTGCTTGTGTGCAGCCGGAAACAGAATCGTGTCTTATACTGGCGGGCCGATCAGGGGACGAGGTTTCTCTTTCCGAACGGTAACGCTCGACCATTTTAGCGCTTCGTCCGACGTTTCCTGTTCAGCCGCGCCTCGAGCGATAGCCTAGCGACCACCAGAGGAGACTGCGGGAAGGGCAGTGCTGAACCCGCTGCGAGGACAAAGCAGATCTGAGATCCTTTTACAATCGCTCGATGCCGATCTCAAGGACAGACGGACATGGGCGGGATCGAGTAATTCCGATACGGCGACGGGAACAATGCTGAAAATGGCACAGTATATTGTATCAGTATCGTTTTTCCTCGTCGGACCTTCAGGTCTGAATAAATAATCATTCGCTGCATCGTCAAGGCAGCACGAGTGCACTAAACGCCACGATGATATCGCCCGAGCGTGCGGCCAGCTCTATGACTTCGGCACACTGACGTCGCTTGACCAGATGTACTTATATTGGACATGTCCCTACAGTGAATATAAGTGCAATATAAGTATTCTTTATCTGCTCTCCTTTATTTAATGATTAATTTTTGTCTAATTTTATTTCACAGTGCCCTTGCTAACACATAGTGTAAATCACTTACACCCGGTTGGCTGTGTCCGAATCACATTTCTGTATTCAGATAAGCGAAGGCTCATTAAGGCAGTGCAGATTTGTCGTCATGCAAGCGATGAGGAAGATTTTGAAATTGTGATCTGTGTGCATTTGTTTAGAACCCTCCTAAGATTTAGACGCCTGTTGACATCGGTAACTGAAGATGATCTCCGAAAGCAGATAACGGCATCTCAGTCATTTTTACAAGGGTTGGACTGTGGTACTGTGGTAGCGAAGCAAGCCTATCGTTAAACTCGGTTCCATAAGACGGACAGCACAAAGGGAGTTGGCCATTGTAAAGTTCTAAGAGATTAATGACAGAAAATACATTGTTACTTCCTACGGGATGCAGGAAGAGGGAGAGACACAACGATACGAGTAGTTCCGCATTGAGTCCGGTAAAGTGAAAATCATTGTGTGGTCGTTATTGACAAGATTTTCAAATTTGTACGGTTTTGGCGTATGCTTGTATTATATCTTAAAACCTGACCATTTCTAACGCTCGTGAGACATCCATCACTAAGGAACTCAAAGTAATACCAAGGGAAGAAGGAACCTATCTTCGGGTATTGATTATCTTCATGCATTGTTTTTGCAGGCAGTAAATACCCCATAGATGAGACATGCATTGTTTCATTAAATTAGGCCTATTTTTAATGCATTTCGAGTCCAAAACAGCTTAAAAGTACCGGCGTATCTAGTCAGCTTGTCACGCTTGTAGATTTTATTAGAAGTGTCACGGGATGGACTTGGTGCCCTAAGACTTGTGAAAAATATTGTTGTTGAGGTGTGCAGCGAAAATTAGATCGTTAGATATGTCTGAGAGTTAGGTGATTAATTAGATAGTTAAGTGACGGTGATCTGTATAGGATGCCACCAAACGGCAAGATCAACGAATGAATCTAATACTGATTTTTACTAGTCTGATATTAATTTGAAACTCGTCCACCGCTGGACGAAGTATCTCAGCCGGTTGGTTACTTAAAGCGTAAACTAAAGCCTGTTGTAAATATAATCACTAACTGAAGATAATCACACAATATAGACAAATCACTGTCTATTGTTGAGGAGCCAGCCACATCCAGCATTTGCAAGTGTTATTTTTGTTACAAATCGGTTTTTACTTAAAGCTTTTATCTATTTTTACATAAATTGTTTATAATTTTTTTCATAAAACTTTTATTTGCTTTTACATAAGCATTCATCCTTTTCTACGTAACTATTTTTACATAAAGTATTTTGATTTACAAATACGTTTTTTATTTCGCGAATCCATTTTTCTTTATTAAAAGTCTTTTTTATTCGCAAAGCCTTTTTTTTCGCAAGTCCATTTTTTTATAAAAAGTATTTTTTATTCGCAAGTCCACTTTACATCAACCCAGCCAAAGGTTGTTAGTTCACGGCGTGAAATGCAGCGCGAAGTAATTTCGCTGTGCGCCACTTTTTAAGCACGATCCAACCGTGCCTATGAGTTGATCGAGTGAAACAGCAAATAGAGCCGATTATAACTCGAATTGCGTTGTACTGGACAGCAGTGAACCTACGTGCCTGCCTACACCGATTTGTCCGCAGCACTCCAGGGGATAATCTCGCGCATTTGGTCGAGAGTGCTTGAAAAGTGCCCCCTTGTAAACATGGATCACAACATCACGTGCAAAGTGGCATTGCTCGAACGTGCTAGCAGCACCGCCATCGAATAGCATGGGGCAAATCGTCGATCCGACGGGACGACCTGTCCCTCTTGCCTTTATATGCTTACCTTGTGCCCAAAACTAGGAGTATTTGGCTTTCGAAACAATATGACAGCAGGATCAGCAGTGGTCAACGGAGATGAGAATCTTACAAGGTTCCAGGATGTTAATCTTATGGATCTTACGGTTATGGGCTTAGCGTTACAGCAACGCGTTTCACGATTTTGGAAGGAGACATCCGTGCGATATTATCGGCGACTTAATATGCGCCACCGAAAATGGACGGACTACCCAAAATACCTTGGTTAGGATTAGAGTTATGATTTACTGCGATTTTTTTTGTTTCGGAGCACAGGTAAAACGCGCCAAGACTGCCTAAATAAAAATCGATAAAAATCAATTCATCTGATTGGTAATAACAGTCGAGCATGATTTGAAGATAATTATATTTCACCATGGTAGAAGCAGGTTGACACGTTGCTGAGACTAAGCATGCAATTAGTACAGTCGATCTATTGTATCAGGCAAGAGCTTCCTCGCTCACGCAGTTCAGTGAGTCTCCAGAGAGGCAATAATTCTCCATGTGTCCAAATTTAAGGTGGATGAAGGGATGTAAACCAGATCAGTTTAGTCAAACCTTATTCAATTAAATTAAGCAAACTTGCAAGTTGTGTAACCATAGCTGCAGTTCGAGATTCAGCCTTGCTTTATTTGACGGAGCGGCAATATTTAAAGGGAAAAAAGGCAACTCAATCCCCAAACGAGTTGAAGCCTTCGTGCGGTGGTCGTCGAGATGTGATCGGACCCCGTCTAGTTCAAGGGGCTGAGGAGTTGCTGTTTGAGACGCATGTAAGAATGGAATGGTACAACATGGGCGAGAACTGTCCTCGGTAAAAGTCAACCAACCCCCAGAGAACACGACGACCGACAAGTGCACAAGCACAAAACTTTTATGGGATCGTAAAAGTGTCTCTCTTGCAGCTCCTCCTCCTATATCCTGCTAGTTTACCAAACCCCGGAGCCAAAACAGGGGTCGAGCACACAATCTGGAACAAGACAACTACTGCAGGCGAAGGCCGCTCACTACTGAAGTAGGCAGCGTTTACTCTGCGCATGTCCGCTAGCCGCGGAAGCTGTGAGGAACAAGTGTAACCGTGTACCAGTGTAACCGGCCTTTTAGCGGCGCTCTTAAGATACGGTTATGCCCGTACGGTGGTATGGCTGAGCAGGGGATGATCCACTAAGGAAGAGGCAGATTTTCGTGCGATTTCCGCGTGCCTTGAGCGCTTCGATAGAACGTGGCACTGAGTACAGCCACGAAATGGAGGGGGCTTTAGGTGGGCGAGAGGTCATAGGGGAAGATGGCTATTAGAGCTGTTTGCACAATGACGGGGCAGAATATTATTAAACTGTTCGATCGACCGGCGCACAATAATTACTTCGTTCTAATTTTATAATGACCATACTATAGTTCAATGACACGTATTTCGCTGAGCAATGAATGTCCTAATGAACAACGAATCCACATTGACATACGATGTACACATTGACCATGCCGATATACACTGCTTGAAGATAAAGATCATATATGACATGACTGGGACCTGTTAAATCTCACTTATCCTTAACGAGGCAAACTTAATGATGCCGGCAACCTAGAACAATAGCGATAATTCACCGAGATGGTTTCCATCAATCAGAGAAGGTATGGTAAACGTAAAGCTTTATTGGTTTATTAGAGGAGCTGGAATTTCACAATGCTCTCTTATATATCATCACGCAGCGGGACTCGAACCTGTGGCCTCTGGCTTTCCTCCCAGATAGTCCCAGATAGGTCATCTAAACATAAACAGACAAGCTGAAAGTTTCACTAATGTTACTGAGTCTGTATGTGCATACATGATGTTTTCTGCGCAGTTGAATGTTCGCTTTGAAATTCGAAAGGTTATCTGACAGTGCCGGACAGTGTGTGTAATAGCTTGCGTGCATTATTCAATGATGATTCGTAAATATGCATACGTCGCTGTCTCTATTGATCATGTGCTTGCGTGACAGCCGTCTTGCAAGCTACGACAGAGTTCTAATTACGAAAGATGCGAATGACCAATTTGATTCGATTGTGATTCTGTAGCGAAGAGGCCTCGGACCTAGTCAGAGTATTTACTTCTAGCCTTTACTTTCTCGGCTTTTTTTCATTATTTGCTACCTGTACTTTGAGTCGATCAACAACCTTATCAGTCACCCTACGAACAAACGAATGAATACTGTCGTGGACGAGGATGTTAATCATATATATGTATGTATATATGTATGTATATATATATATATATTTATATATAGGATATGTAATCCGCATTTGCACAACCATCGTTTTAGTAGATGACAATCGATTTCCGATATTTACTACACAAGCAAAAGCCGAACAATAATGTCAGATCGTTCGGAGCTAAATTGTACATAGAAAAACTGTAATAATTGTTTAACAAGAGAAACTACAACGATGTTTTACTTAGTTCATATCACTACTCGCATTCGTTATTGACTCGCCACAGTCAGCGCTCGGGGAGTTTCCAAACGGCAGTATACTTTCGAGTCGCGTTGCTATACGTTAATTTCGTTATCGGTACCTTCCTGAGATCAGATCAATGTCTGCTTAATGTACACTATTAATTGCTCTGCCTGATGCAAGAGAACAACCATCATCACAGCGGCCTGAATATGGATATCAATGCAGTGGGTCCATCGGGCGGATGTTGTTGGTCTCGATTCCAGTTTGTTATTGCAGAGACGTGGAGACGTCCACTGAGTTTTCTCAAGTAGCCAAAATATCGATTTGCATCGATTTTTTCAATTTTACGCAGTAACTCAACATCACAAATGCCGTTAACATAATCGAAAGCCGACGTAATCAACACTTGGGACAAAATCTATAGAATCTAGAGAATATAGCACACATTCGTAACATGAGGTGCACGTAGTTCCAAAATAGGCCGAGAAAGGAGTTCTAGTCCAACCTAGAGTTTTCTCAAATGCTGCGGTAATTGTCACAACTCGTCTGGTAGTGAGATGTCCTCAAGTGAAGTCACCTCCCCCTTGTCCTCCAACAGTCCAACCACCCCTTCCTGAATGGATTACACCAGCAGTAAACGTTTGGCCGAGTGAAGGCCTCGCTGTCTAACACATTCACCGATTTTCGCAGAATCTCATTCGGGCTTATTCCTTCAAGAAATAAAAATTTGATCACGGATTTTAAGCACTTAACCATAGTTTAACTTCTAAATTCACGTCTGTTCTAGGATCCTGAACCAGCGGTGAGCTGTATGTAATGAGCAAGGATCAACTGTCGTGTCCCTAGAAATAATAATTGCTAACTACTGTATGTTTGAATATATATCTAGCATCTGTAACTGTCGTGTCCAACAGGTCAAATTTGACCAGGCTATGACGCGTACTCCAAAGGTTATCAAAGTTCTCCGATCTACAAAATCTCTCCGAACGACCTAATAAAAGGATTCTTGAATAGAACCAATTGTCATTTAGTTCTTGTACGACAGCTACTAAGTTGTCATTGGAAAGTGTTGTTATTCGCAAGGTATTTATTATAGTTAAAAGACGCCTGACGCCTTGTAAATGATATTGGACTTCCGGTTACGGCTTGTTCCCAGCCCTTCTCCGATGAGCGACTTCTCGGCACTTATCTGATGGCTGCATTACGGCGAGAAATGTCACCCGGAAAAATCCCCCCCTACCCCGACGATACGGCAGGATTTGAATCAGCGAGTATACCTCTTGGGATTTATCCAAGCTGTGTCCCCAGGGCACTCCGACATTGCCGTCTCAGCTATCACGGGGCCATGCATAGGTATATTACAATACATTGCAGCATAAGTACGGCAAGTCCCCTCCCCCGAGGAACGTGATAGGTTGGATGACAGAGTCGAGTGCAATTCGCTGACTCCTCCTATACTGCCTCGCCGCGGCTTATTCATTGTACATTAGTACTGATTATGAGATTACCCGGCCATACCCAGTGCTCCCGTTGACCATACGACGCGGATTCGATCTGTCGCGATCGGCCACATGATATCATCGGACGCATTCGGCAACGGGCCTCTCGTCTCGAGTTCGTAGTCGGCGCTCGTTCGGCAGCCGAATCGAGCACGAATGCCACTGACCCCTCCCCCCCGTTGACCTCTCCTGTCCTGCTCCCATCATCTGACAAAAGCTCGAACCCTCGAACGAAGTCCTTCCGATATATGATGAGTAACGCCGAACAGGACCAAGTTCGCTAAAGGATCGACGACTGCGGGTGACAACAGAGCCTAGCGGATGCTCTATCGTTTGTCCCTGCTCTATCGTTTGTCCTGCTCTATCGTTTGTCTGCTATGTGGCTGTATGCGTGAGCCGTCGTCGCTATATGCCTATCTTCCCCCTCACGACTTCACTGTGATCAGATCGTGCGACCATCGTGGAGTAGATGATTCGAAAACTGCCCTCCCGTCAAAAGTGGCGCCGCTACCGTTCGCCAGGGAGGCGCTATTACACCCATCGCGGTGAGTGCTAGCTGCTGTCTGCGTGAGCTGCTGCTGCTGCTGCCCCGCTATCCGACCCCCAGGTGCAATTTCCCCGGCCACTGCGGCCGTTTATGCGCCCACAGGGCAGGGGCTGTACGCCAACGCAACGATTCTCCCCGTCCGAGTGGTCTACTCCCTCAGCTCTGTTCAAGCTGTCCCTTGGTTTCCCTGACTATCTCACGGTTCTCGCCGATACCATCCGACAACCTGCAGTGGCATATCTGCGCCGACCTGCGACCGCGCCGCTGCCAACACAGGCAGGTAGGCAGGCAGGTCGACATTGCAGGTCGACAACACTGCCAAACCCGCCGTTATTTGAGATGGCCCTGACTATACAGTTCTCCCACGTAGAATGTATATATATGTAGATACACAGGAGGGGTGCACACTCGGACGTACAGTGTGGGGCTGCTCGTTGGGGGTGACGGTGTGACTGTGTCTCCGCGTCTGGGGCTATGTTCATGTGCCCGTCACAGCTACGTGCATTCCCTCATTGCGCAGCAGCAGCAGCAGCAGCAATAGTAGTTGTCGTAGTGGAGTGGTATTAGCATCGGTGTCGGTTTGGTTCTGGCCGCTGTTGTTCGTTGGGCTGTAGCCTGCGAGGCGGCTGATGCTGCTGCTGCTGCTGCTGTGATATTGGAGGCGGCAAGGGGTTGTGTGTGGGAGCGGCGAGGGTCGACGATCAGAGTCAGGGGCCGGACTCGACAGAGAAGTAACGGACGACGAAGCGTAGATTGGCATGCACCGTATGACGTACAGCGAAGAGAGGCGAACGGAACACGGCTTGAAGGCTCGTGGAGAGTGGCGGCCCGACGCCCCCATCGAGATATGTACAGTATAATAGTGTGTAGTACTATCGCGGGTATCTATACACCGAAGGGGACTCGAGCCAGAGAGCGAATCATAGAGAGAAAGAGAGCGATCCGTTCGCAGCGAAGTAGATTGACCGCAACGTCGAAACACAGCCCGTCCGGCCCGTATGCTCCGGGCGTCGGAGCTCTTACGTTCGCCGCCGGTCGTACAGTGAATGCCAGTGAGCGCCCATCTCAGTTTGTCGTGCAGCGACACCCACACATAGATACACACGCGGTATCGCCTGTGTACGTACGCGAGAGACAGATAGGCGATATAGTGAGAGGGGAAGATCGCCGTAGTAACCATGTATTATGCATGGTTGTATATAGCACATATATAATAGAGGCGGGCGGGCGGGCGCGATGGTTGCCGTGTCCTTTTTTTTCCTTTTGTCAGTATGGCTATCCCGCTCCCCTGTCCCGCCAGTGAGACGTCACTGCCAGAACGAGTACGTGTGCACTGCGTAGAATAGAATAGAATGGTGTATGCCAGCGGGATGCTACGCGGACATCGTTTCGGGACGTGAACGCAGCAGTCCCTCCTTCATTGAGCCTCTCGTGGCTAGGTTTGTACACAGGGCCACAGCTACACAACGTTCTGCGGCTGTTGAGTGCGGACACAGGCTACGTGGCCGCCGGTGTGAGCCGCCCTATCATCGACTGCTGAGAAGTTATAAAAACGAGCCGGCAGTGGCCGAAATGGCCTTTTGCTGGCTGTTTCTGGCCGTTGGCGGTGTCCGCTGTCCGCTGTTCCCGGTGGCGGCGGCGGCGGCGGTGGTGGTTGTAGCGAGGGCGGCGTTGTCCTGGCTCTGAGTGGAGGACCCGCACGGTAATGGACCGTAGGGAAAGGGGTCGCCATGGATGGCAAATAGAGAGACAGAGAGAGAGAGAAAGAGAGCAGGTGGAGATAGACGCGGTAGATTAGGCATGAATATACCCATGTATATTCTCCGGCGGCGGCGGCGGCGGCGGCGGCGGCGGCGGCGGCGACTTCCCAATGAGACGCATAACGTTTCACCATGAGACACGCGTTCACGAGGAGTAATACACAGTGTGTGTGTGTGTGTGCTTGTCTATAGTGTAAACGTGCACGGCAGTTGCGGAATGATCATGGCTATCATGCACCAGAAGCTCCAGAGGCACCCGAGCTACAGCCATCGCCGTCAACATTGCCACCACCAATGTCAATATTGCCGGCTTCTCATGACCGTGCCCGAAGCATAACTTCGGGTACAGCGGTAATCGAGCAGCAGTCACCACCTAGCTGGGGTAACAGCCATGCCTCAATTCTGCCACAGAGCAGGGTCAGCAGGAGCGATGACGGAGGATCACGACTCGGGTTCGGGCTCGAGTTCACACCTGGATAAGACCTCTCTCGTCCCGTTTATTGCATGCCAAAGGATCACCTGCAAACGAGTCGAGTAGGCCAGTGATTGAATGTGCGCTTTTCGTGTACTCCATTTGTATCGCTCTCAATGGCGTGTTTATCGTGTTTACATAAATGCGTATGTATATATATATATATATATATATATATATATATATAGTCAAACGTTGCCACAGGGCGTAGTAGCGTTGTCGTTCTAGCTCATTGGGTGACGAAGCGTTTCCGGTTTAACTATTGTTGTTTGGCGACGACCTTGGATATGCTTTAAAATGCGCAGATATGTTTGGCAATTCGTCAATCGTTCTTGATTATTCTGCCCTTCAAGGAGAAACTGCTTGTGGACCCCAGGCATTGGAAGGCTTTACAGCAGGAACGCTGAGCTCATGAGTCGTAGTCGTACAATAGTAGTAGCAGTAGTATTGGACGACGTTCATTCCTCGTACGCGCAATAACAGAGTGGGCGTCGTCAGGTCGTTGGAATACCTAAGGTTGCAAGCACGGTGTGTCGAGCCGTGCTGCCCGTCAGCCGTTACTTTTGCCGCAAGCGATTCATCTTGTGTAAGGTAGATGGCGCGCGACTAGACACTCTCAACGTCAGCTAAAACACTCACAGCGACAGTGTGACTGCGTAGTACAAGGGTACACGAGACTGAGCCGTTTGTCAACATACAACTCGGTGAACATATGCGTTGACAGTTGGAAATGCTCATCGGAAAGAGAGATATCGAGCGATAACGAATTGTTATCGTTCGTTATCTCCACCTGAGTCGGTCGAACGCGTAACAAATATCGAATGCCCGCAGTGTGTCGAGCCTGCCACGGGATGAGGGCCGCTCCGGCAGGTGACTCGCTTCCGTTCAAATCGTACGAATAGCATTGTAGAATCGAGGTTGACTCGAGGCTCGTCCCCTACTAAAAGCTATGCAGCTATGCAAGTGCTCTTTGTGACCTATGCAACTGTGAATTTTATTAAAAAAATAAATTAATAGAAAAAAAGAAATATTTATATTATTCTTCATTTAACTTTTTTACTGCTGTACTTCTCATTGGGGCAAGGGGAACATTCGTCCTATTTGTGTTTCTGTAAAATTCACGTTCACGTTTAATAGCTCGTGAGGAGTACCGCGTTTGTCACAGCTGTGCCACAGGCACCTGTCGAACATAGGCGGGCTTGTTGCGAAACGTATCCATGCTGTTCCCACAGCATGCCCTCGGCATCGCGCCGGCAAAGCAATGTCAAATGTCATAAGCGAGGTTTATCGACCATCCTCAACTGCAGCCATATAATAGTCTGTCCATAGTCTCGACTGTATCATACAGAACGATGCGAATGAGATATTATCATGGGTGGAATTTCGTAACTACTTGGGGCACTAACTACTTAAACAACCATCAACACAGTGGCTTGTACGGCTACGTTTCTGGCTGTAATAGGCCGGAGACCGCAGGCCGCAGGTTCGAGTACGACGACCTGGTGAGGATATACAAGATGGCCTAAGCATTGAAATAATTGGGGTTCCTTTAATAAAGCTTTACTTTTACCTCTGAACTAATTTCGGGTGTACGTGTGTAGACGTGTTCCACTAGCTCTCGTTCGAAGATATACCGCAAGAATACTATTGACTACCACTGCACCGCAAGAATACGAATGACTCAAGTGATCTGACTCGTGCTTCAATGATTTGGCAGCGACGTGCGTGGGTATCTCGCGCTCGTGTACAGCTGGGTGCGGGTGGTACTACTTTACAGCACGCTGCCTCGAAATTTGTCAAGCGAATCAAGCAAACCATTCGATAATCTCACAAAGGTACCGTGCCACTGTCCGACATTCAATTCGGCAGACAGTCTCCCAGCAGTTAGGACATCGCTAGCGAGCCAAAACAATAATCAATACAATTTTCGTAGATAGATTTGGTCCAGTATGAAGACAGTGTTGGCCCGTTTTTGAACATCCATTTAGCGAAGTCCACTGTTTACCCAGTTGAGAGACGCCACGAAATGATACTTCGCTTCTGCCGTCGGATAACGTAACCGGTGCTGTTTGCTCATCAATCGATTGCCGGATTGATGGTCGGGGGGGGGGGGGGGGAGTTGGATCAGGTCGACTCACGGATGAAATACAGAATTAAACCATGTTTCATTCGCATTGATTGCGAGATTGTGTTGGCAGAGCAAGACGTTATTCAGCAGATACGTTCTACGTTCTAAATAGTTCTAGAAGAAATGTAGCATCCCGTTTTTGTGTGTGGATGTACATGAATACTGGTGGTGGTGATGTTTTCATTGTATCATGTTTTAATTAAACATTGGAGGAAATTTCTAGTACGTTCTTTTTTATGTTCACTCCGGTCATCGAGCTCGGCCGGAACGAGGCTGAGATCGTTTGTCAATCCAGTTGAACACAAACGTTTCTTTTTTTTTGCATAGTAGACTGCTTACGCATGTTCATAAGCCTCAAGTGTAGCTTGCCCGCGTGGTTCGACACCTTGCTCTGACGTAGCGGACGTTCGCTATCTTACGGCCATTCCATGTTTAAGCTGGCAAAACTTACTTCGGAACTTGACCGGCGACCACAGATGGTAAATGCCATTTAAAACACTCGCACAGCTCTACGGTTACCCCTCCAAACGCGCTATATTCCGCTGCGATTTATATCCGTATTATCATTGTTATTACAGTTTGTCTAGCACGTGTTGCCGAACTGTTGCCGAGTCCGTCAACAACTCCGCAATCCGGCTGGCGCTCATTACGCGTAGGTTATATCGTTGCCTCTCCCGACGAGCGAACAGGCGTTCAACCTTCGAGGGGGGTCGTTTGCCAGTCAGCCGGCTTGCAGCAGCCATAATTCTCAATGAGCTCTCCAGCTCCCCAACGATCTCTAGAGTGGTCGCAGGGTTCTCACCCGTTCTCTCCGTGTCTCTGGCCATCTCCCCGAGTAGGACATGATGTCTAGCGGCTAGATGTGTGCAGGCCAAACAGCGCGTCCGCCAATGATCCCTCGTGCCCATATCACATGGCAATATCACATTCTGGGAGTCGCGTCGCTGTTGTCGCTGCAAACTGCCAACGAAAAGGTTCAGCCGAGCGCCAGCAACGTGTTACGTGGAAACGTCAGCGTTCGCCGTGCACTCACCAACGAGGTCAACAGTGGCTAGTGGTCCTGCTACCGGCTTTGGTGCAGGCCACCGCCGACAACGCTGCTGTAGGCCTCGAATCTACTTGATCACAAACTCCGACTGACCTTGAAACCTTCGGGCTTGCAGGGGTCTCTGTAGTTTACTTGGTCCGCGGCCGCAGGTCCGCGGCCGCAACATCACCGAGCCCGTCTAGTTCGCATGCGAGGTCGAAGGAGGGGGCGAGCGATGTTCGCCAGGCCATTTAGCACACGTTGCGGGCAGCGAATCGTCGGCCAGCCTGAGCTAGTAAAAGCTAAGTATTTGGCTTTGTGCGTCAACAGTGGAAGCACCGCCATTCAATGTATTACTATAGATATGTGCGACCCGCGCAACTACAATATACTCCGGTCTATTGTTCGAGTTAGCCTACACAACAGGTTCAGCGGTATCTCATCTGGGAATCATCTGTGCACAGTCCACTGCTCGAACCATTGGCCGATACGGCGTATGGTGCGGGATTCGTTTAGATGTTATATTATGCTATGTGTGCCCAGATTGGTACACCAGCTAAGGTAGGTGTTCAGATCGATGTTAATTCAGCGAGCGGAACACCTGACACTCAATTGACTTGCTGCGATATGATGCGATTGGACGACCGCCGCAGAGATGGCCGCGCTGGCCTATAGCCGCCACAACCGCTGTCAATGTTCGTGTTCTCCCGCGAGAGGAGATCCTCTCATCACAAGCACGAGTACAGCTAGCCACGAAGCCTTGCAATTAGCTCCGCTGTCAGCCTTTGCAATAGCGTGGTTGTTCGGTGTCAGTGGTCACGTTGTGGGACATGAAGCATTGGGCTGGATCGGCGAGATCGAGCTTCGTGAAGCGATGTCGTTGTGGGATCCGCTCCCGCTGTGGGCGTCCCGTCCCCGGGATCCTGCTCAAATTTTCGGCATTTGCTAGGAGAACATCGAATTATTGCGACGGAGTAGAACGTTATCGAATATCGATAACGGAGTGGGGTGCAAGAGACCAAGATCGAGAGATAGAGTGGTGGGAAGCTGAGCGTCTTCTTCCGCTGAGCCCTCATCGAGTTCAGAATCCGAATCTGTCTCCCGTCCGAGCCCGTTTGCGACCCCGCCCCCCTCCCAATGCCTAGAACAACGTCGTCATGCATTAGGTACACACATTCGACGGATGTAGATTGCCCACAACCGGGAGCACATTCGAGGCAAATAGAGGGTACAGGGCCGGACAACTCATTCAAAGCAGTTGCTGAGTGAAAATGGGCAAGGTCAAATCGACAGGATGGCTATGTTGTGTCGAGCTGATCAATTATAAGCAGCCAGCGAAAATGTTGTGTTAGTATACATGTCGAGTCTCGTCTGGCTTGTTATGATATCGAGCCGGCACAGGGCTAACATAGACGACAATTGCTGAGAATGTGATATCATGTCATGTACCTAAATACTATTCGAAATTTATAATAATAATAATAATAATAACAATAATATAGTAATATCTAAATAGATTTCGATTTGTATGTGCCCAATGAACCTTACATGTTGGCTGAGAGTCAGCCCGAAAACCTTTTTTTAATATTTAAATAGAGTAACGTTGTATAGTATGAGTTTTGATGCCTTCTGCTACCAGACGATACTTACGCGAAACACGAACTTTTAGTTAATTATGATATTATTTCATTGGTTACATTAACCAAATCAAGATAGTCCGACGGTGATCCGAACGGCCAGCCGTGTGTGCCTTATATTCCGGGTGTGTGCCTCATCCTGTCCACGATATAACACCTCAAAAGGTGTTATATCATTGACAGGATGAAAGTTGCTCGTTGCGATCGACAAATGAATAATGTCTCACTTACGCCAGCGTTGTGTTCTATCTGTCGTACCAGCTCGGACGGGAGCAAAGCAAGCTTTAGGAGGCCGAACGTACACGATTTCGACTGGATGGAATCTTCCAAGCGAACCCCGAACTGGCATTGGCTCTCGATTTGGGTCTGGCCCGGGCTCGAGCTCCGACTCAATCGATCTCCATCGATTCTCTTTACATCTGTCGGTCTGTCCGGCTGACAGGGAGTGTCCGGGGCTGTGAGAAACTGTGTGCTCACCGAGTATTCCTTGGTACGCTTTGGTACAATTGCCAGATCTACACTCTCCGTACCACTGGTGGCAGACGGAGCCACTTGTTATGATGGTGAAACTCGACCACACCCCCCCTTCGCCCTCCATGTAAATGGCCGTCCTGACCAATAACAACAACAACGAAGTTTCGTCTATCCGCCCACCGAGCTCTCTCCCGTAGCATTCCTTCCACGATGGGCTGAATCTTACGGCAGCGACCGTTGAGTATCGACTCTTCCGGCCAATTGAATTATGAATGCGGCTGCGGTGGTGCGAACCCTTGTCGCACGTTCCATATACGCTGAACAAGTCGCGGAGTCGATGCCAGCGTGGAGTGGAGCCACATATAGCTATTATTATTGTTATTATATACCACACGTGTGGCGTGCTCAGCATAAACAACAGCCAGAGGCAGCCCGTAAACCGGTGGGGCGGCAGTGACTATGGCCCACTTTTGCAATGCAAAGTGTGCAACAATGTGAGCCCACGCATAAAAGTGGGTGTACCCGCTGAACGTGAAATATTATACATCTAAGAACACCTTCATCATATATTCTTAATATAATATCTAGAATTCCCTCTTTCAAATATCAACAGTATTCATTGACACTTTCCGGAGGAGGAGTGTTGGGTGGATGGATCGAAGTCACAGAGGTAACAAAGATAAAAGGTAGCGATTGTAATGTGAACTTCAGTGACAGAGCGGCTTCGAAGGGCACAATTTTTGTTCTAGTCGAATTGTAATGATATGTAATGATGAGATAAAACTTTAAATGAAACCCTGCTTTCGTCCTTGCCTCTGAAACCTTAGGCGGACACAGCCCCCTCACTGGAAACTTTCTCGAAGGGGTCTACCACAGGCTGATCCGCGGCACCGGGGACAAGCGCGCTTGATCTTTCCTTTTCTGCAACGCCTGTCCCTCGCTGTGCAGAGGCAGAGAGGCAATGCCATCGCCTTCCTAGAGACAATGGCGGCCTCGGCCTGACGCCCTGTTCCCAACGAATTCTCTAACTATTGCATGTTTGAAGTTGGGTATACGAAACAAAATGCGCTGACACGGAAACAAAAATGGAAGAAAAACTTCATCAACACGTCTGCACTCTAATGCAGTATTCAGCATTCGCGTACCTGTCCCCATTTGGCATATCTGTGAAGTTTGCAAGACTCTCATGATCGTGTCATGATCGGTGTTATGTGTTTGGTTAAGGCCACGTATGATAGCGTGTCAAATGAGCCAACTAAGCGTCCGCGTGAACCTCCCAGGTGGGATCACGCGGAGGGTCACTAAGCGCATTAACTTTGACGTGAGTTGAGAAGCGGTGGACATAAGATCCTATTACCGGTGAGCCATCCCGGTGAATATATATATATATATATATATATATATATATATAGGGGAAAAAGTGCCCGCTGTTTACCAGTTCACATCTTCAAGATACACTTAAAAATAAAGGCATGCTCTATATTCGCGTTCTCTTAATGAAATGTGGGAGGAACGGTCCACACTGTCTGAGGCAACGGCAGGATTTGAACCTGCGGTCTCCGGTCTGGTACTTACCTGGTGCCGGGACCTCTTTTTGATCAGTGGGTGTACTAGTCGAATTAAAGTGAGCGACGCGGTTCGACAAATTTGCTGTACGTTCTTATAAAGGTCATCTGCTCCCTTTGTCTGGAGGCGTTTCATAAGAAGTTGATGACCCTACCACCATCCGAAACTGTGTTTGATGATCAGTTAAACAACGTATCCTTATCTTTAATGTTATCAATATCGGTTATTGGAGATACATGATATATATATATATATATATATATATATAAGAAAACAGTAAACAAAATGTTCTAAAAAAGGCCTATTTCAATCGGATCTATCGCGTTTCTGTTGTCTCTTTCCCAGCCACTCTAACAATGGTACTATTTCACGGCAATAATACTCATAACAACAGCGAGAAGAAGCGGAGAGAATCGAAGAAAACTCGACATCAATATATATATATATATATATTTGAGTCCCTTTTCTCTTCTACCTATAATATCCCTTCTGCTCCGTCCTTCCTCCGCCTCACCCAATGGCCCTCATCTCTAGCTCGGCACCATCAAAAGGCCGTCGAGATCCGTTCGTGTTCGTCTCGTACGCGGCGACGGCAAAGCCGGCCTTAGCCAGCCTTCACGAAACATACGACAGGCGTATACGTTCTCCGTATATAGCCTTCCCCATATATGTCCATTTCATCCAGGCCAGACGGCGGCATACGGTGACCAGATCTCTGCAGCATCCCCCAAAGTGTCCGCTGCCATCTCCTTCCCCCCCTTATGATCCTCTGGTTCGCCATCGCTGACGCCGCCGCCACCACCGCTGTAGACTCAGAGCTGTCGCGTGTCTCGCGTCTATTAGCTTGTATGACCGGTGCGAGCCGCAGCCCAAGATATCTCATCTAGATCCGTCTACGGCCGAATCGGCCGATAGGCCCCCAGACGTCCTGCACCCAATCCCTGTACATCGCATTGATATCTATTGATATTGCACTCACTCCAACGTTAACAATAATGTTAGCATTATAATACTCCGTTACACACGGAGGCTTAGCATACGGTATGGTAAGGTTAGGCTGCCATTGTTACCACGACGGTTGTCGTTGCTATTGTTGTCGCGATTGTTGTTTTAGCTGCTGCTGCGGCCACTGCTGGAGAGGATGGACGCTCGGGCCGTTCCATTCGCGGCAGGTCGTCCACATGAGCCGAAAGCTCGACAGAGAAACAGAGCGAAAGGTGAGGGGGCGCGGCACGCTTGACCACGCTTCGACAACCTTAGCATTGTGGTATTGTATTACGGCATCGGATGCGCTCGAACACAATGCCTCGCCTCAATAGCTAGCTCGCGTGCCAGCGTGTGTGCGAATGTCTACGTATGTATGTGTGTGCCATGAGGTTTGTGTGGGCGCACCCAAATTTAGGCGAATTGAACGCCCTCAGAGTTAGAGACATGGCGTGACTTCCTTAGCGGCAGCGGCGCCGGCGGCTGGTAGAACACGGCCGACGGACGGGCCCGTTTCGAAGCCGGCTCGAGAAGACGGCCCAGCCGATTTCCAGAGTTGTATTCCCTGAAGGATTTTGCCCTACTATGGTCGTCGACCCTATTGCCCGGCCGTGCTGAGAGGGCGAACAAAAAAAACGAGACGAACATGGCTAAAATATGGCGGACATAGATCGGCGACAGGGCGAGACACCCCCCGTGTTTTTAGAGCGCGGGTCTAGCCACTGTTTGTATTATAGCTCGACATCAGTCGCCTAGGCCACCCTGACACAATAGGGAGAGATGTATCGTGTCTTTGAAGAGAGACTGATACAGTCACGAACGGTATTACATATAATGATACCGTTACCATATGAGTTCGAGGGCGTCGAGAACGAATAGGAACGAGAGATAAATACGCATTACTACAATATAAAGGCTTCAGGTTTAGACGCAATCGAAGAGTCCAGCATTATCGAATTTATCTACGCGCCGCTGGCGACAGCTGTGCCGCATATCGTCAGCTAGATATAACATTGAGACCCATTCGGCTATTATGATTATTACTATAAGTTTGAGTTGACATTGTTCTCTCTAATACGATTGAAACATTGTTTCAAGGTTCTCCTGTGTACGCTTTGCCCATGTAAACCAAAGCAGTGCTTTTACAGTAATGTTATAACTTCTGTCTTTATTTTCATATTAGTCACGAACCTTGGAATATTTGATATATGTATGCGGTATTGGATATCAGATGTGATGTTTTTCCAAACCACTTTAGCATTTTTTCCTTAATCGTTTTATTAATAAACATGCCGACACTCGTTGGTCTCATTAATCATGTGATTAAAATTCAAAAAATTAAAGTCACCTTCAAAAAATGTAGTCCCAAGAAATATCTGATGAGTAGACTACACTCACAGTGTTGTTATTGTTTCAAACTGTGGAAATATCGTACAAAAGTGTGACCTCTGACGCAACCGGTCGGGAGGAAGTAATGTGATGTAACTCGTTCTTCTCATAGCTCCTTTGGGAAGATTTCGTTATAGGAAGATACAAAATAGATCGCATATACAGGAGCAGCCAATTTGCCATTCAATTGAAGTATTATCCATGAAAAGCTAAGGACGACAATCACATCTGAATTCATATATATATGTATATATATATATATACATATATTTTTTGTATATATAGATATATGGATATTCATCGTATAGCTCATTTCAAAGCTGGATCGTATAGGGTCAGCGTTCTCCCTTAGTGGCGAACAAGCTGATACAAGCAGCCACCGACGGCCGTTGGCTGGAACGGCTCGAACAAGAACAGCTTGTTAATTTTTTGTGAACATCCTCAATTTATTTCGAGTGCTGCCGGCCGAACTGCCGCTGAACATCTCGCTTAACGGAAGCCTACCACTTGCACCTTGTCAAGAGGGTGGTGGTGGTGGTGGTGCTGCTGCTGCTATGATTGATTCACGGTTTTTGTACATTTGTGCAGCGTCTCGCAAGCCGGTACCAGAGTCTAGGGATAGATTCCAACATCAGGGGCCAACATTTCGGCGTGCCGTTATCCGTCGCGTTCAACCGGTGGGCGCCTCTCATTTTTCTAGCATTTCGGCATTGGGCTGATCACACGGACGAGCGCCCTCTTAAACACAGCAGCCGGCCAAGTGAACGCGCGTACGGCTGTGCACTGTCTACAGCGCGTTTTCGCCGACCGATTCGTGAGACGGAGAGAACTCTTCGGGTATTTATCGCACGGGGTGAAAATGGGAAAATTCGGGGGAGCCCGTCCTTGGGTCTGAGGTCGATTAATGAAACTTGTCATTGGGCTGAATAAAAAGTCTACATGTTGACATGGACACTAATTGAATGTCAGCCAAATAGAAGAGGTCCCGAGTCAATAAATGTCGGCCCGATTTGCGTCGCCACTGGCGACAGAACGGGACCCTTGTTCTGTAATAGTGCAATTATTCGTTTAGCTATGTTAAAGGGGTATGATAGAAAACAAGTGACAGCATATGCGATATGTATTTTAATATTTATTTATTATATCTGTAATTAAATGTAATATTTTAGATGTTTATTTTGATTATACTTGCTAATTGGTAACCAAATGTAGTTGAATAGAAATATTACGATTTAGGAGTAAACTTTTTTCTACTTCTGAAGAAATCATATGGGAAAGAGTGATGCACACTTTGCGTGCATAAGAAAGTTTGAACAACCTGTGTGCCCTCCCCGATAGGGCAGATCTAGGGATGGCACCTATGTTTGCAGCACGTTGGTCTTGGCTAGCGTAATACGAACCCAAACCATTTTCCGGCGGACGAAAATCGTTAACTAAGATGTACCAAGAAGCGGTCACAAGACCTACGGCTTAAGTTGAACAAGGGTTTTACCGTGAATATACCATAGCTTTACTGTCAATTACTGGTCGATGAATGTCGAGAGTGCATTTGTCCCACAAACTAGTTCGCAAATATTCACGAGACGTACTATGCCACCTGAGTTGAGGTATAACGACCCAAAGAACGAATAAACTCTGTGTGCAAAAAAGTACCTCATCAGCATCAGTGAAATGTTTAGGGCTTTAGGCTTGTTCCAGCTTTAGGGCTCATTTTGTATTTCCGCTAATCAGCTTCAACTTTCTCGTAAGTGGTTGGCTGTAGCGACTCTCGTAGATAAAAATCAGAGTGCCAGGGTGGTCTCGTTACTGATTAGAAGCTGGCTAATAAAGGAAATGGGTTTCGCTTTCTTCTTCTGGAAGTGAAGAAGTCCCGATCTGATATATTCGGTGGATTCAAGCAAAGCCGCCGGACTATTTATTGATATAAAAGTTCTTTATTTATATTAATGAAAGATTTTTGTGTGTTATAAGTATGAGCCATCTGGTCGGTAGCTATTGCACACCCTTCATGTGGCCTCCGTACGAGAGGTCATGTACTCACTCGCTCACTATCATTTGCTCGAACTAGTTCCAGTTTTAGTGGGAGACAGTAGCTTAGGAAAGCACAACGATTGCAGGAGAGCGTTGCGCGCTGAATCATACATAAATAACTAAGTATCGTACAAGAAAATAGATTTCCAGTTGCGTTTTGGCCTATTTTTCACGGATACAATGTATACTGGACGATTTTGTGTCCACTAAAAGAGCTCAAAATACAATCTGCGCAGCGGCCTATCCTAGAGTTAACTGTTGCAAAAGGAGGCGTAAATCCAAATGGGTCTCGAGTGAGGCCTCAAATTTCTCGAGCGGATAGAGAGAACGCTATCTAGGCAACCTGCGATCTGCAGCTCTGTTACTAAATCATTGTATTGTATTGTATCTGCATATTCGATTGCAAAGTGAGCTTAATTATTGAATAGCGGTGCTGACAGTCTCGAACGGATCGACGCAACTCTCGCCACCCTAGAAAGGGCAAGTTCGCTGACCGCACCGTGTTACATGTGTCCAGAGGAGCCTGAATGATTTAAATTTTGAACGGCTTTTGTTGTGGGGGTGTGTCTAAGAACTAGACTGAACTACGTCTAGGCGGCTAAGTCTCTGGCTATCAGAAGCCAGAGGGTGCAGGTTCGAGCCCCGCTGTGTGACATATAAGAGAGCTTAAGCATTGTAAAATTGCAGTTCCTTTAATAAACCAATATACCTTTACCTTTACGCAGATTTTCCGCCACCGCATTTGAATATAATAGAATAAGGACATTGTCTTCGTTCATCCTCGCTTAGTTATTGTATTCAGATTCGTTTGTCATCGATGACCACCCGAGTACGATCATAATCATAGAATTCTGTTCTCCGACCAGAAGGTAATCCCACCAAGTGCGGTTATATGTAGCAATCTAGTGCTAAACTAACGAACCCTTCGACCCCTCCATAATACGGGACGTTAAGCTCACGTCAACCTGCCGGACAATCTGAATGGATGACTGAGCAGGGTAAATTTAAAAGTATTATCGGGCCCACGAACTTCTAACCTACAACACAATTCCAAAGCGACCATGTATACCAATATATATTGAGCTACACTCGAGCCACTGTGTGGTCGGGTCGGTGAACTAGGCGTAATTCTCCTCTCTTGAGAGAATAGACGCGCAAAGGGTTACGTACGTAGATGTAGTATCGTCTGTCGAATGTATTGGTCTACTGTGCTCCAGTTCGGCGGGGGAGGAGGAGAAAAAAACACTGCCACGGAAAGACGTGGCAAAACTACGAGAATACCGAATCCATTGACTTTACCAGCACCGGAAGCGCATCGATGTGAATTGTCCGATGTGAATTCGTTTCTGCAATAGCGAGTTGTGTCGATGTAGTTCGATGTTCCCCTCTCGGCTGGCCGAGAGAGGGCGACGAGCTCTGAGACACTCCGAATGGGCTCCTTCTTGTTCGTCGTCGAGTGAACGGAGCGCCAGGGAATAGAACACTGGGCCGCATAGATCGAAATCGGATTTCTTCAAGGAGAGATGCGCGAGGTATTCAGCAACGATTTGAGTTGGTCGACATGAAGGTCGGCGCTAACCACGATGAATACAGCTAATTTTATAGGGCCCCTCTTCCGTGTGTGCGTAGTTGCTCCTTGTTCTACTGGAAATGAAAATCATAGAACGGTAGAAAATGGAGGTACAATCGGGTAAGGGTGACCATATGCGAGGGTATGTGAGTGGTTGAAAAACTAATGCACTTGCGAGGGACCGCCATACCGCGAAAAGAAAGTTGCTGAAACGAATTGATTACTGGTTGATGATTAGTTTAACAACGTATATTTATCTCTATTTATTAATATCGGTTGTTAGAGTACATGAAATATATATATATATATATATATATATATATATATATAGAGAGAGAGAGAGAGAGATTTAATCCGTCAAAGTTACCTTATGACTTTATCCTTCACTAATATTTTATTCGAACTTAAGACTTTTACGAAATCAATCGATTCAAGCAGGTGAAATGGCATATGGTTATGCACAACTACCGTGCAGCCTTTTGTGCCTTGTCATCGTGCGCAAGTGCTCCGTCAAACATCGGCTCACATCATTCACCAGCGAGTGAAACAAAACAGGCTGAGCGGTTGTACAGCCACAGCTTGGGTCCAAGTGACGACAGAGTTGGCCTAAACGTGATTTGTTTGATACTAAATGTTGATACGTGATCCCAGAGAATTAATTCGGAGCTTCACAAGGATATCAAAACAGACCATCTCTGAGTTATCTCAAGAACGCCCACCAGTTCCAAACTCCTCCTGTTTGAAATCTACGTGTGTGTACGGAGATCTGAAAACAGCACTATGTATGTGTGTCGATTTATGGCATAATTGAATATGTTCTATCTACTATTGGACAGTAACGTTATTTCAAGTGGTAATGGATCTCAGCGTTATTCACCCCAGTTCGGGCGAACATTCCCGTAATGCACGAAAGATTAGGTCGAAATCCGCTCCATAATCGGCTATTTTGATTGGCATCCTCTTACATTATACAAGTCTGCTATAGTGTGGGCATAGCAGCCGTCCGCAGCTGCAAGTCGTATTACCGTGTGATAGATAACAAAGAGAAAAGGCTAGTAAATCCTAAGGGAAGGCAAATAATCGTAAAAACGATTCCCATTTCAGCAGCATATGGCTAACCAGATTTTCCCACACACCTTGCCATGGACGTGGCCATGGACATGAGGCGATGCCAGGACCCCATCTGTGAGGTCAATAACATAACGCTTATACAGGCCTGCCTGCCAGGCAGGCCTAGTGTTAGTGTACGGCAGTACCGTGGACGTTAAATGTTGGCTGAGAGTCAGCCCGAGAACCTTCGTTGTTGTGAGTGAGGACTTCTTCGTTCACAGGGGTTAGGGCCATTCTGCTGTGTACCTCGAAAAAAAATAGCTGTATACCTCTAACGGCGTTCCCCTTTCAACGTTCAACCGCTGACCTTTACTTGACCGTGTGCAAATCCTGTAACAATTGCGCATCTAAATACATGAACATTTCTACTAAACTTGCCTTGTCAGGAGCCGTCAAGGGATGCTTGAATTTAGCTCAATTGCAGCTTCATGCGAGGGCAACTTTCGAAGTTTCTCATCAATAGAGAATCGACATCGTCAGTGAGCTCAGCAAACAGTATCTTCGTGCAGTAGATATTGAGGAAAAGGGGAACAGCCGGTTACGCAGTGCGCGCTTGAGCCGGTGAATAGGCAGAGCGTGAGTGAAGCAAATTGACATTATGCTGATGGCCGTAGCGTGGCCTGGTAGCCGCCGTACGTATTTAAAGAGCAAATTGGCGCTAACAAAGATAGATGGCTCTGCCTTTACGGCGGGAGAGTTATATGGGAAAGGTAATAATGGACAGTTTGACTAGACACTCCACAGCGGCCTTGGGAGACTTCTGATATCCGGGAACTGAAAGCGGCCAGCTTGTGCCCGACTACCCTTTGCTCAGCTAACATTGAAAGGTTACTGGAGACTGTTCCAGAACGCACACGAAGAATACAGAGATGCCTAGCATGCTTGGCTTGTAGGTTCTCCTGTAATCGATGCGGCATTTTGAGGGTACAACGAAGAAACGCAACCATATAGTCAAAGGTTCAGAACCTGAATAGCGTTAAGAAGCGTGCTTCGTTTGCGACTGACAAACGAATAATTTGCTATAACTTTTTCTCAGCGAGCAGCCTAACAACTATTGACGAATTACAAAATGCCGGCCGTTGAAGGTAAAGGTAAAGCTTTATTTGTTTCTTAAAGAACGGAGTGAGTATTGAGCGAATCGAGATTCGTTGTCTTATTCGGGTGACTTGCATCGGCGATTGATTCACAACGAATGAGTCCGAATCGAGCTCCGCTGTGCTGGCCATGAGAACCTCGGTCGTACGCTCTAGTCCCGACGGGCAGCTCTTGTTGACATCGCCGTCCGGTCAGCAGGCTACTCGTCGACCTCGGCGCTATCATTTCAAAAATAACGGGCAATTTTCACCGTAAGCGAATATTTTTGACATCAGCGGCCACCAGTGCCAACCCCCCCCCCCCCAACCCCCCTCTCGTCAGTCCACTCGCTCTATTGTAGCGAACACAGGCGGCTGCCAACAGCCTTAAGTAGCGACTGGCTGAGCTGCTTTTTTTTTTCGCCCGTCGAACAGCAACAGTAACTGCGCCACAATTTTATGAGCCACCTACTTGATGCTCATAAAAACTCAGAGGAAAGTCCACTCGCGCGTCGGCTACCCCACTCGCTCGCTCACAGCAGCCTTATCCTTTCGCCTTTTCTCGTCCGTACAAACGTGTTCGGCGTAGGAGATTGCCTAGTTGGAGATTCCAGACGGAGATAAACGCAACGTGGCTGTCTTCGTCCGCGCAGGTAGAGCAGGTCTGGCTCTTCTGCACTTCAGCTGCCGGTGACGCGAGCATGGAGGTGTGGAGTTCTGGCTTTCGTTGATACGGATATCGTGAGCGGCCGAACCTGCCCAGCTAGCGACTCTGGTCGATGCTGTATGTGGGGTAGATTGTCAGTGAGGGGGCGAACAACATTCTCCTCTAACCGACATTCGCCTGAGTATTTGACCATTGTTAGCTGCATATCTGATCGACGTACACGCGAAGCTGCCGTAGCACGAAATAAGGATTTATAGTGAATTTGTTCCTGTTTGTCGGATTCTGTCAGTCTATTTTTATTTTATCAAAAGTCTACCACCTTCGTTGTGGTGTTGGATCGAATCCGTCACCTGAAAGGTGCCATTATACCTCTAGTGCGAACGCCCATTAGGCCGATCAGCGATTTCAGATTGGATGGCGACGGCGCAGCCGCACTGTGGCCGGGGTACGCATAACGTGGTTAAAAAACTGCTCATATAATAGTACATGCATCATGTTCATTTTCTTTATCGTACATATGATACGTCTTTAGGGTCTAAATCCTGCGACGGCTTTCTGCCACACCTCGAACCTCTACAGCTCACGTACGCGCTCCCAGTGCAACCCGCCTGTGGCAAGGTCCACGTCTGTCATTTCCTACCAGGGATGGCGCTATGGGCAGGACAGGTTTTTAAACTCGTCGGGAGTTTTAGTGCTATATATGTGCCACCCATCTTGGCAGCCGGTCTATGAGGGCCGGTGTCCCTCTCTCTCTCTCTCTCTCCAGGAGGAGTGGGTCGTGAAAAGTTTTCAAGGAAAACCGAATTAACGAACGACGGAAGCGAGCAATGGAAAACGATGAAAAGACAAGTTCAAACCTGGAAATTTGTGGTAGAATCCCATACGAGCTCTTACTACAACTTAGGGCGACCACTACTCTGCCAGTAGTAGTCGCTGGTAGTACTGCGACTACTGCGATCAGTGAAGATCCAGCCTCAAACTAGAACTAGACACTATCTACTTGGAAAACTGCTTGATAGCTCAAGTGTCAAGTCGATATGAGAGCATGATTATAGAGTATAGTCATGGACCTAGTAGTCATGTGCACACATATATCCGCTACACGGACTAGTACGAAATGATGGTACATATTTCCGTTACTAATAATCAACCGAGTTCGGAGATGTCTGCACGCACAACCTGCACGGTTTATCTACGACTGAGTCTCGAAGCTAGACGTTTATTCGACTTACGGAAGAGTAGACATCATAGACATAATGGACTGAATACAAATCTAGTCGTCTAACCAGACAATATGTTATAATCTAGTATTTCTATTATATTCGCGCGGAAGACATTCGTGTGCTCAAGAGAGATTCCATCTCTTCTAGCACGGCATGGTCCCTTGATGACCTGAATAGCAGATCCTGCAGGCCGACTCAGTAGTCATGCATGGGTAATCACATCTGCCCTACAGAAAACGACCGAAGGGACCTTCAATACGTCTTTCATGTTCACATTACCTCCTCGCGATGTAATGCCAGATTTACTGTGAAAATAATAAACCAATGTAGAGCAAATACTAATCCAATAGAGCCTTGACTTTCACTGATATTTTATGTGAAAATAGGTGCGTTACAAGTCCAGATATAAGTATAGACATGGTACAAATTGATATTTCTATATTACTGCTTGATATTTCGATATCATTGGTGGAAAATATTCTGGACAGCACATTATATTGTTCTTACATAGACGTGATATTGCGACAGAGTTGAAGGTGATACCCAAATGTATCGTGCTCAAAGCTCGAGAATACCTTGTATTGAGTTACAGCAAATACAATCACAGTAATACTCTCGCTCCACTACAATACTATATATGGTGATTTCTTTATCAAATGATATAATGCATGCACCAATTGTTTTTTGGTCGTGAACATGTTGTTAAACTATCTGTTCGCGATTTCGATTGCAGGCTTACAGCAACAACCGGACGACTCGAGTCGCAGCGCCTCAGGGGAATGGTCAGACGAGATGCGTGACCTCGGGGGGGACAATTCTCGGCAAGAAGGTAAGGGTGCCACGAGTCTGGCCGAGTCCGAGAATCCCCCACAAGAAAACTACCAACAGTTTCTCAACAAAATTCTACCAACGTTCGATAATTCCACGGCGACGAACATCACGACGATGGCGGGCAAGACAGTGTTCCTACCCTGCAGCGTACGGCATCTCGCTGATAAGACGGTAATGAGAGTGTTGTTGTTGTTATTAGATTACAATGGTATTCGAGCGAAAAATGATATTTGTATAGGTGTGAGCTATTCTACCGCGGCCTCTCTCGGAGTCGCAAATGACAGTCGAATTCGAATGGAGCAACTATCGTTCTTGCTTGAGAGATTTGCAGTCTCCTTAAGTCGAAGGTCTAGTAGCGTGTACACAAAATTAATGCGGCTGCCCTTTCGAGAGAAGATACTACCGAGATTAGGAGCTGTTGTTCTACAAGTATCGAATTTTCATTTTCGAGAGTCAGCAGTCGTAATTCTATAATATTTACACGCACATTGCCCTTGTTCGGTTTGTAACGATTTGCGCGATTTACGTTAAGGTTTCGTGGATTCGAAGGCCGGCAGAGGCGCAAGAAGATCTCACGGTGTTAACGGTGGGCCGTTGGACGTACACACACGACCAGCGAATTCGACCGGTGCATTTAGACAACTCGGAATCATGGGCCCTGGAGATCAGGTATCCGCAGCCGAGGGATAATGGCGTATATGAATGCCAGGTTAGCACCCTACCGAAGATCAGCCGTTTCGTCACGCTCAACGTCGTTGGTAAGTTGTATTTGCCAAATCAGATATAATTAATTGAACAGTTGCCGTCATCCCTAGCGTCGTATATATATATATATATATATATATATATATGGCTCTAGGATCAGTTAATCTTTCCGCTAAAAATATCAATATCACGCTCATGTTAACGATCTCGATATCGATCTTCACCCGTTCCGAGGCCATACATACGTCTATGTATATATGCAGTCAAACTACGAATCGACCATTCGACAAGACGTGTTCAGAGAGAGAGCCGAACGTCACGTATTAAATCAACACATCGAGGATGCTAGTCGTATGTTCAAGAAGTCTACCTTGATCTGTGCATATTCCAATGTCTAATCGAACAGATGGGGTAGACCTGCAGCGACGGACGAGATGCGTGCAGCTTGGGGAGGATCGTTCGATCAGCACTTATCGAATTCACAGAATCTGGAGATTGTTTCTCTCAATCCCCGGACCTAGACGCTATGTACGATAGCATGGCAGAGTGCAGCGGGAGGCAATACTACGCTGAGTCTGTCTACGATGAATACTCAACCGCAGGCGAATTTGATCAATAATCGATGAAAGATTAAAGTTAATGAGCACAACGAAATCACGACTCGTCTGTACTCGCCGAGTCCCCTGTTTTCATCCGCAGCGACAACTACTGCTCGCGCGTAAAATTGCATCTACCAGTTCAATGTCATATTTGAGCGTTGTACCCGAACCGCTGTATGTGCATATAAAAATATACGGTTTCCGGAACGTAAACACGCAATGTCTGGATTAAACGTATGGTTACCCAAGTTGTTGACCGTTTGCGTGTTCTAGCGACGAAGGTGATCCAAGGCTAATGCTAGCTACGGCTGGCCGAGCAAACACGGATCGTTCTCCACAAGGACTGTTTATAGTATATTCGTTTCTCTGGCGTTGATACAAATACTCTACTCCGCACTCCATAGATGAAGCTTGTAACGATATTGTTCATTACAGTTTAGCGACCTCATATTGGCTGTCTCCTCTCTCTCTCTCCCTCTCTTTCTGTCAACCTGTGTAAGTGGAACGGGTTGGTGGATGCAATCCGTAGGTGTGGCGCGATTATTCGAGGGGCGTAGCGGCAGCTACATCCTGCACACCTCGACATACAAATGTAACTCTCGCGGCCAAAACGTTTCGAAAACGCATTGCAAGGAACATGTCGCGTATAGTGAAAAGAGGGCGGAGAAAGCGTCTCGAAAGCGACTGCTGCGTGCATAAAAATGCAATGTAGTCGCGATAAGGCCGCCCGCCTATTGGTTACGTATGTCGCTCGGCAAAGAAGTCGCTACCGCTTGGCCTTGCCTGGCCTTCAGTTCGTCTACGTCTTGTTGGGTTTGCATGCACTCGAAGCTGCGAGCCACGGCTGGCTTGTGGTTCTGCATGCTGGAACCGAGTTTGAGGACTGGGCCGACTTCGAACAGTCCTCCTTGTGCCGTCTCGCTGGCTCTGCCACTGGCACAGAGTTGCGTTGACGATGTGCAGAAGAACTGTGGCAGCTGGCGAACCCATTCGCAGGCGTCTCTCATGTCCTCCCTGTCCTCCTCGCTCTCTATCCACCCATGGGTAGGGGGGAAGTGTAGTTGTGTTGAGATTTTTTTGAGATTTTGTGGTGGTCTTCTCGCCTCACTGTTCCACTACTGTGCTGTCAGCCTGTCCCACGACGGGCGAGTCACCCAAGCCTCCTCGTCTGGGCTTATTTCGATGGCACAGCTACCTCTACCATACATAGCATGCAATATGCGCCGGCTTAAGTGAAGCCACTGTAGCGTCGCGTCCGTGTACTGCGGTGTATATGTGCGCTGAGCGATCCGCGGTTCGTCGAACACAGCTAAATGCAGGTTGTTGTTGCTGCTGCTGGCCCTGTTATCGTTGTTATTGATGTGTTGCCGTCGTACGCTGGTGTTGACATTGGCTTACAGTGGGCAGAGCGCGCATCCTCGGTGGACCACAGCTGTTCGTCAACGCAGGAAGTCGGTTGAACGTCTCGTGCGTGGTGGATGCTCCCGGAGGCGGAACGGATTTCGTCTTCTGGTACCACAATAACGGGATGCTCAACTTGGACGCACGGCGCGACCAGTTAGCCGTCATGTTCAACGCTGATCATTTGCGACAGCAGACGATCAGCAGTCTTGTAATCCGCTCTGCCCAGGTGTCCGATTCAGGCAACTACACCTGTGCGCCCTCGAATGCGGAGCAGGATTCGATACAATTGGTCGTACTCAACAGTAAGTACAACATATAGTCATGCTTGCAATGTGTGTTGCATATATGTACGATTATTCTAGGCATGTGTCGAAGATCAATAATACAATAGCATAATAGGCTGCTGCTACTGCCCTCGGTGTCGCGAGGTACAGATTTATTGGAAATCTAAGACTTTCAGAAATACAACTATATAGGCTGTTTCTATCACGATACTACACAGTTCAGACTACCATATGAAATCGTATATGACGACGTCTGCAGTGCACATGTAGCGCAAGACGTCGACTGCAACGTTGCTTAGTGTCAACTCGAGCTCGTGTCGACGTCTACGATTTTCGGATGAAGCTATTGTACGCAAACCAACTGACTCGGGCGCAAAATCCGGACACAAAGGGCATAGGTCCACGCGCCTGTCGGGAGTTAGGCGTCTGTTCGACCGAGGATCAGAGTTGATTACGAAGCCTCAATGACGTATTGTACATTTTCGCAGAGCGCACCTGTCTCTTTCTCTCTCTCTCTCACTGATCCGCTCGCATATAGCTAACACCCCCGGCCCCTAATCATTAAATTTCCTTCCTAACCATTACAGACGATACGCCAGCAGCAATGCAGGACAGTCTGAGTTCGCCGGGAGCGTGCTCATCACTGGCGCATCGGGAGCTTCTGCTCTGGATGTTGGCGTTGCCTGTATATTTACTACTGTGACTGCGAGAGTGCCACGATCCGCTGCGGCGCAGCGCCAGGGGAGCCCGACGACGGCAAGCGACGGCAGAATCCGAACCAGATACGAGGGGTACGCCAACCCCGCAATGTGCACACGCGCCACAGGGCGACGAATCAGCCCTCGACAAATGGGGTAATAGCAACAACAAGTCGATGAACGCGAGAGTTCCGAGGCCATCTGAGATTGTCGGAGGAGATCATCAGATAAGTGTAGCGACACCTTTGACAACAACAACAACAACAACGAGCTCCACCATCCCGTGTCAACTATAACCATTGCCCAACGTCCCTAGATAACGGGACGCCACATGGAGCAGTTCGGACGTTCCATCGACACTCTACGTGCTACGGTCATCGTAAGCATATATATATATATATAAAAAAAAAAAATATATATATATATAAACATATATATGATATCATACGCAAATCCAAAAAACCAAATACTGTTTGATTTTATAGTAAATAATTCTCGTCTTTATTAAATTCATTCTCTCGCTCATCCAGGCCCCTCTCATTCACTTGCTATTGTCTCTCAGCGTAGCTATCATACCGATAGTTCTAAGTAACTCTTACTAAACAGAGTCCCGCGTAGATTCGTTATCGTTGTTAGCATACAGATATCTTGATAGATATCATACAGATATCCAGCATTGACACGAAGCCGGTACACAGCGAGACGAAGGCGCGGCCTTCCGTCTCCTTAGTGGCCCGGAGATCGGGCCATATTTGTGTGTCACCATCCGCTCAATACTTTTCACGCTTATTGACGTCATTTTGTCGGTGTACGCCTCGATCTTTTCCTTCTTCGACATTTCAGGATCGTAGCCGCTGTCGCAACAACCCAATTGTGATACATAACTTTAGAGACAAAGAGAGAGAGAGAGAGGCAGATGGAAGGGGTCACCGCCGGAGCCAGGACAAAATCGCGCCGTGAGTAGTCTGCCGCCAGCGGACGGTGCGACGAGACAAGGCGGGGCAGCCCAACGCCGCGAGTAGCGGCAAACACGTGTACAGCACATTGAACAAAATCGAGAGCAGAAGGAAGCTGGATGCTGGGAGAATTAGTAGGATCATAGGCGACAATGGACGAACCCCAGAACATGGGGGGGGGGAGAGGTGGATGGATGAGCAGCGAGCGAATGGAGCAGGCTTTCGCTTTATGGCGAGTGACGAGAGTCTTCTTTTTCTCTTTGTTTTCGGTGGCAAACTGGTGCCGAAATGACGACATTGATGATATACGTTGTCGAGATACTTGTTTGTTCGATATTGTCGCAAATCATCGAGTGTCGGAAATAGCAACCGCCCTTCGTGATAGCTGTGTATGTGTGTTCATAAGTGAGGGTGTATCTTTGATATGGGACAGGAGAATAGCCAAAATCTCACCTTTTCAATGACCAATAGATATTCGTAAGCAATTTCGTTTATATATATATATATATATATATATATATATAAATGCAGTTTACTATTAGTAGGATACCCGATACAAGATATATATTTCAGAAAGGAACCCATTGGCTTTACGATAGGTTCTCACTGATTTTTTTTTATTTAACCATCTGCAAGTTCTGCTCTCGTCACATGGCGCCCATTCATTTTGCACATTCTGTATATAATGAAGATAACAGTAGACTAAACTGAAACAGTTACAATGCTCTAGTTACAATGGTAATGCTGACGATTATGATATTAAAAACAGCAACAACAGGCAAATAAGGAATATATATATATATATATATATATATATATATATATATATATAGCAAGTGGCTTGGTATGTCAACCACAATACGCCCCTACTCCCTTGTAAATAGTTTGTTAGTTCGTTCAGCGAAGGAAGTTCCAACGTCCAGAACGCATGCCGATGCCCGGCCCCCTAAGCGCCCTGATGTGCACCTTCGCAGCCGGCCAGCACCTTGGATTAAAAACAACGCCGACGAATGACAGAGAGTGCTGGGGATCATGGTAGAACAATGGTTGCTATGTGCGGTGTCTAAGCTCGAGAGGCCGTCACCCTCGCTCTCGCCAGATAGTCAGCTATCTGCTAATCTTGTTATTATAAGTGACATATACAAGCTAACTCGAGAGGGCAAGGGGGCATCTGTCATAGCAAACCTGAGCGAAACATTCGAATAAGTGCACGCGATGTATGCGACCCTGTGGGTTCGAGGCAGCGTTTTCTATATCGCAAGAGCAAAACAACTATTGAGTGTCTTTTTTATACGGTATTGTGAATGGTTTGCAAACGGTTCTCAGGGTGAATGCTGACGTGGGGGAGTGGGCGTATCTGGGCTTAATAGGATGCGGTCCACCGTCCGCAGTCGACAGGGCACAACGGACCACGGGATGGGCTGGCCACAGGCCACCAACGAAAATTCAATATCGTCTCCTGGGCCTCATTTTGAAACAAGGAGCAAAATGGCAATGGAGTTTGTCATTGTATGCAATCGTTTATGTCGTGAGTTCATTTTTACGGTAAAATAATAAATACAAATGACACAGATAGAGCCGTTGCGTATTATAATAGATATGGTTGATTATAATGATAAACAATTCCAAGTTTCCCATGACGATCGTGTTCATAGGTCGTGCTAAATTCACAGGGCCCATAAACTCACAGGAGCGAAGTCGGCTCGAGTTCTCGTTTCGCAAGGGCATAAGAAATGGAGACTTATGGGGACTCATTCGTCAACAAATTATGAAAGTTCAACCACGGGTGGCGTGAATTGACTCCTTGAGATTGAGAGAGTGCCCCTCATGAATGAGGGGAACAGCGCCGGATGAAAGGAAATCTGGCAGCGTGGAATTATTTACCAGCACGTCCCCGTATCAGGCAGTACGCAAAGGACCTTGCGCAGGCAATCAAGGCCTGGCAGGCCCCTGTGTTCTATCTGAAGACTGAATTCAAGATTCGAGCACGCTAGAGAGCCTTTTTTTTTCGGGTTTGACTTAGGGGCTACGTGCCACATCGCTCCGGCAACAGTAAAAAAAAACATAACACCAAGTTACGAATAAGATGTGCGTATCCTGGGAGCAAGGACGAATAGATCCTGCCGGATGTGGAGCACACGACAGATGAGAAACCAAGCCTCGTTTGCGCCTCCATATCCCGGCACCATCATCGAATGTTGAAGGATTATAATACTAATGGTAATAATTATGATATCTGCGTTAGGGCGTCGGCTGCGAATCGGTATGTAGGACATTTTGCAATATCGACTTCAAGAGAGACCACCTCTGTTGCTCAACCGGGTCTGGGCCGATTACGTGGAAAGCCACTTCAGGTGTTCCGCGAGTTGAGGTGCATCTGCGTATTAGGTTCATAGTAAAAAAAATAAATCCGTTCGGACAGTAGCTCGGCTAAGCCGTCAATGATTCGCCTAACACACACATATGTATATATATACATTATATATATATATATATATAAATATATATATATATATACATTATATATATATATATATATATATATATATATATATATATATGTAATAAATCAACGAAAATAGAACTCTTTTTGCCGATACAATGCACAGCGGAAATACTGGTGGTTTCTATGCAATCGGCGACTTAGGTCGTGTTTGTAAATTTCACCGATTTCTTCACCTGACGAATTGTGTATATACGAAACTCAAAGCAAAAATAAATGACAACGCGTTGAATGAAGCAAACATTTACTAACCAGCTGCGACGGCCAACCACCGCGCCATGATTTGGGATCCCGTCGTTTACGAGTCGAATCAATATCAACGAACAACCAAGAGTCGACGGCGACGACGATAATGATGATGATGACAATAAAACAGGAAGTAACAAAAAAAATGCAAAAACATTCGTGTTTTTTCTATTCCAGCGAGCTAAAGTCGCTAAACGAGTAAAAACATGCAATACTGCAGAGTCTCGGGACCGGAGAACGAGATCATCGCTGATATTCAATATCCTGCCGAAAGGGTCATTGACGGACAATATATGCGGAAGAAGACCAAGCTTCAAAAGATGATACAAAAACCGACATCTCAATGTACATGCAGATAATATGCGCATAGCTACGATTATATAGCACGTGAGATGGGAGAGCCCATTGAGCCGTTAGCTAGTAGAGTTCGGGCTGTTGTACTTCTAAGCAGGGTCTGCTCGAACGGTGGTCGTTTGAACACATGTAGGTATTGTAGTACTGAAGCCGTGTTACATGTGTGGGTCGACGGTGACGTGCTCGAGATGGTTCCCGTTCTGCCAGGGAGAACGAGGGTCGTCAATTTATCGAGAGGCGCACAATTTCGATGACATTCAGACAACTGCCCGGCGGCGTATCCAGAGCGTCTGTCGTATACTCCCGCTTCGTAGTTTCAACGAGATATCGGACGATAGCATTAGCATTATTCACGGGACTCTGTATCGCCAATTCCTGATTGCGTTACATCGGTCACGTTGACACGCCGGGTTGGGATGTCGCATTTCGAGATGTATCGAAAATTCGAAATCTCACTAACGACCACCACTCCTCGATTCCTGTCCGTAATCTTAAAGGTTCAGTTTGACAATATTTTATAATAGTTATGTCTATTGAAGGCTATCATCGAGACTATCGTGATAGACATTGCTGGCTTAACGAGGAAATGCGTCGTCTTGCGGGACGATGAAAATGAGAGATTATTTTGGGATAGCACCGTATTGATCCCTAAACGGAGTCTTCAGATCTGTATACTTTGATTTGCCTTCTGAAAAATCTGCCTAGGTCCATAAAGAACAACATCATAAAAACAAGTCGAATTTTCTTGTACGGATTATTACGGTTTGGAGTTGTACGATTCCAAGAGGCGATCAGCTGGACATTTCTGAAGGACTTTGTTCCCGGAGTTTACAAAATTGGTATCTGATGTGGACAATTGTAACCAACTGTTACCCAAACCACTGAAACTTTCTGTAAGTCATATACAATTGATTGATTCGCTTCATTCCGATCTCGATACCTGCACGTGGTAATTCTATTCCGAGTAATCTCACTCTCGACATGTAGACAGTCATGGACACGCTGTACCCATGATTGTAAGCGCTATAAAGCTGCCGAGTGTTGGGAACGATTGTACACTTGTGCAAACGTATCCCTACAATGAGAACTGCTATAGGGTAACTTTCATTTAGCAGTAGAACGCGTCGTGGCCCACTCCAGATGCCATGAACGATTAGCGAGTGGCACACACTACAATGCAAGCAAGGCCAACTTTTAGCCGGACACGCCAATGAAGCCTAGCGTTTAGCCTTCCATAACGCAGGGAACATGTTGCTCGGTTATCGCGTAGTTGCTACTTGAGGTTTCCCGCTCGCCAGAGCTGATATCGATCGCCACGAACGCCGCCTATTTCAACCTTTTCTGATCTGGAAAACTCACTATCTTAATGGCGTCCGATCAATTTATTTCTAAATGTTCAAGGGCGAATTAGTGGACATTGAAATTCCACTCGTGTGGCCAGCTCCAGATTTAGCCTATTCAGTTGTTTTCGAGTGGCTTTGCCCAATATAACAGCAGCTTTGTCGAAGTTTAGCGAAAGTTGCCTTGAGTGCCTAGATAGCAAGCTGGCCAAACAGAGCACATGGGTAACTAAATCAACACTGCCAACACAGTCAACACTGCCCAATTCAAGAATAGTGCAAGAACATAGCTAAAATTTACATTTCAGCATTTATGCACGCCGTTAGAGCATTGTATGGAGAGAAGCGTCACAATATCGACCAGGTCATGTGTTACAAAGAAGTGAAGGTGTTACCCGATTATTAAAAGAACTGCAATATTTACAATGCTTAAGTTCTCTTATATCTCGTCACCAGCTCGAGGGACCTTTCGAACCAAAGGTTGATCACCTCGAAATAGAATCGCGTACGCAAGTGTGCCAGCCCGCTCTTAAGATATATTGTAACTTTGACGCTTGCCGCATGCGCAGTGCTAAAGGGCACCAGCTGGAAGTGTATGCAAATTAGTCACCCATCGCAACGATATAGATCCTGATCCCTGAGGGGACCTAACTTCTCTTGTCATGTGCGTTTGTTTTGCTGAGGTGTGGTTCCGTTAGACGACACCATATTGATGCAGGCGTCTGTAAACTACCATGGATGGTACAGATTAATTAGGTTTCTGCAAACATGCCGAGCTCGGTGGCTTGGCGCATTCGTGCGCGCCTTGCTATTGAAGGAGACACGTAGGTGCACCGGGCTCGATCCCCACCGTTGCACATTTGCATTTAAAGGGGTTGTCAGTCTTATGAAGAAATGGCGAAAGCAGTACCGGTGGATTAGGTTCTGCAACAGCCGCATGCGCCATATGTAAGGTTTGCCTTAAGTTGAACTTCAGCTGGATAGGTCGTCGTCGTCGCTAGGTATCTTATCTCTCAGGCTGACAGGCGTCTTCGCGCTATCCCCTTGCACCCGTCCATTGTTCTGTCTACTACTTCTACTAGTCACCTACACTCAGACACCTACAGCTTGCCTTGAGTTATTCGGCACCAATTTCCATTTGTCCATAATAGATAACGTACCAATGTCAGGTTCATCCGATGTTAACGAACGCCTACGTCAGCCGTTTCTTTCATCAACGCCGACGGCGATTCTTGCAATTACAGTGAACACGAATAGAGGTAGAGCAATGATGTTGACAATAGCTTTGATAGTATATCGCGACGCGGACTCGTTGATGCTGCCGTCTTGGCCTTCTGAGCAGGCCACACAGCAGGGGTAGACTCAACTTCAACTTATAAACCTAAAATCGAATCGACTTTAAATTCACTTGTGTCGAGCGGCTGAATATGACCGTCGTGTAGAACATCGCTGACAATCCGGCGTCCGTGATCTAAGATAAAAATGTAATTGCACAACCGACAGTGGCATCTACCATGGCAGGCTGTATCTCGGTCCCCTATCAAGTAAATTTTCGGGGCCGACTTCAGGCTAACATTTAACGTCCACGGTACAACTGCTTTCGCCATTTTTTCATAAGACGGAGCCCTTAAATGCAAATGTGCAATGGTGGGGATCCCCCCGCCAGATAGACTTTTACCTTGCCTCTGGTCAATTTCAATTGACTTGCTGAAATGTTGCTGTGCGTCAGTGAATCTGACTTGCGCTATTTTTTTTTGCATAAAACATACTGATTCATTCAGTTAATTCCTTAATGAATTACTTGGATCAATTAAGTCAACGAAGTCCGTCAAGCGAACCGGTACCGCAAACCCTGTTGAGAATATTCTTATGCAAATGCTTTATCAACGCTTGTTCGCGGGGCCTGCAGATGACTTGTGGAGTTCAAACCAGACAGTCCTCCTGGTGTTATTAACTGTGTGGTATGCAAGGTGGATTTGGAGATTATTTCATTTTTGCACCTCACAGTGAATCCTTAGGAGACGAAGTAGGTGGCAGCCTACAATCTGACTTAACCATTGATTTTTTAATTTAATGTTTGTCTCGAAAGTCTAGACCAGCTACTCTTACACAAAACGACACCGTCTATAAAAATGGATCATCATTATTGGTAACCGATACCGGATGAAGTCAACGTCCCCCAAATTATGGTAAAGGCTGACCCTGCTAAGGCTGTGTGTAGCAGAGAAAGTCCCAGCAAGAAACCTTCGCGGGTTTTTCCAGGTGGTAAAATGGAACCCCTCCACTCGCCTCGCATGCATCTATAGGGAAGGTCACTAAACCCAACGGCGTCCAAAATACAATGCAGCCCGCTGGAGTTGTGTAAGTTTTTCAACACGCTTAAGAGTATGACGTTAGCTCATGCGGCTGCATAAAACATTGCCAAGGAAAGAAGAGAGCTCTTACAAAACCGAAATGATAGGGCTACTCTTCTATTTGAACACTCCACGTGCTGTGCCTATGGTAGGTTGCGTAGCTTTTCCGAACAATGTGTATACTCGGGATATGTGCAAGCTCGAAGGGGTTTGCCACAGTCCTGTGCGATTCACATAGCTAAGGCGATATCTGTAAGTAAATGGGATAAAAAGACAATACCAACATAGTATAAGAGCTTGTAGTAGCTTGCGAAATGAGGAGACAGAGTCAATCTTTAAGCAAGAGAATTTTACCTGTAACTTTTCCCTCGTTGTAGATACAGACCCAAACTCTATCGCAGACCCTTCCTCAGAGAGTGTCACTTGCGAAAGAAACGCCTGTTCCTTGAAAAAAAATCACTAACCTTTCGGATCCCTTCTAGGCACTTATGTTGCACATGGCACGAGACCTCTGCAATTCAGTTAGACCGAACTGGAAAGTGGTCAGGTCGCTTTGACCTGACAAACCTAATGACTATCTAAGTCGTCGAACTGAACTTTGTTCGAATTTGGATTCTGCCCAATTCGTTCAATTCGTTTGTATTTCCAATCCTATGTCGATGTCGTGTTATATTAGGTTCCGCATTCCCAACCAGTTGGACAGTCCCGGTCAGTGCCCCAAGTCCAAATCGGTTCCGGGTTTATTCAGCAAGAGTCTGACACTACCAGGCAAACACTTTAGTGTGAGGCCTGGTGTCCATGCAGGATTTATTTTTAACCTCTTAAAAAAAGAAAAATCAGTTGGGCACGATACGATCTCTATACGCGACCCGCTATTTCGCACTCATTATTTCGCATTGCCTCTGCTACTCGAAATCCGCATCGATAGTACAATGCATACAGTGTGGTATAGTGCCCACAAAAAGTACAATGTTTCACGTACGTGTGACCAGCGTTGGGCTGGTACTGCACTCAGACGGGCTTTTGTATATATATATATATACATGTCTACCACATATTGATTGTCTATTGGCTTCCAGTGCCATCGCCGTTCGTTATTTTCTAATGAACTTCCGCATTCCTTCATGTTCACCTTCGCGTAAGTCTCGTCTATTAAGTGACACTGACCTATCTCGCCCAGCGAAAGATGCTATCATACGAGATAGTGGCAAAAATGCCAGAACAGAGGCGTCGAAAGAACGAACGACTAGTCTGAGGGGATCCCTTAATAATAGAAAGGGTTTGTATTCTGCCGCTTCTTTGGCCTATGGTACATTCCGGTGTCGAACGGCGACAGCGGTTCGTGCCACTCACTTGCTGTCTATTTATATACATATATATATATATATATATATTTATATATATATATATATAGGTCGAACGTCGGTCCGTAACGCCTACGACGACAGAGGCAGAGGCCGGCTCTTTCTCTCTCTCTCTTCCTGTCTGTCCGAGCCATTGGCCATGACCGGCTTCGGTGGGTTAAGCCTTTGGATGACGAAGAGAAGTGCTCATGCAGAAAGCTTCAATTGAAAATTGCGTTCTGCTGTTAACGATGTTGTCGTATTAAAAAATATCGTATAAACAAAATACAGCGGCAGGGAGGGAGGGAGAGAGCGCGTTTAGAACTGTACATAATATTGCGTCTTGCAAGATGCTTCGATATTCGACAGTATCGTTTGAGAAGCGGTTAGGCTATCTTTAAGTCGGGTAAACCTTTTGCATACTGAAGGCAGATAATCCGTTCACCTCAGATAGTCACTGAGCAAACGCACTCTTCCCTAAGTGTAGAGAACCTATTCGAATTGAAGAATCAAGCAATGGATTTCGGCGAACGTCGATTTCAAAAGTGTCGATATGACTTTAATCTGGCGTCTGCTGATCTGGGGCTACTAAATACACTAGTCAGCCTAAATGGCTTTCCATCCTCACCATTAATTCGGTTAGGTGTGCGGTGCGTTAGACAGTTCCTCGGGAGTGTGGGGTATCGTTGACGTGAAGTTACGGAGGCTTCCCTCCTCCGACGGTTGTCGAACAGCAACTCAGCTGCTAACACGTTGCTAAGATTAGCATAAAGTACGAACAAGAGATTCTAGTAATTAAGGTCAGCTTTGAGGAGAGGTTCTTAAGAAATAACAGCGTGTGTTTTTTTTTTGGTTCGGGTTGCTCGCTCGGTCTTAAAAACGATAATGATGGATTTAGCTATTATTATATACGATATAATAACTAGTCTAATATAATAACTATGATTATTGTTTCACTGTGTATGTGAGTGTGTGTGTGTGTGTGAAGCCTGACATCGTCCAACCGACAGTCATTTTACGAATTGCATTTTGATGTATCCCGCCTATTGTGTCCAGTGGGCAAGCAGAAACGTCCCGATCGCAAAATGGTACTAATGTACTTTCAGCATTTGGACCTGTGTAAATCTGCCCTTGTGTATTGTACAATGTACATTTGCCGCCATTACGTCTCCCATGATCGACGCAGCGATGGGGGGGGGGGGGTATGAAAAGCCGCTTTCACGGGCAGCTACTTCAAAGTGCTGTTGTCTGCCAGACAGACGCCCAGAGTGCAACTAGTAATTTCGATGGAGGCGCTCCATCGTAGATGCTGCAGCGGTAGTCATAGGAGTCACAGAATCCATTTACTCAGGCGAGAGTAACTGCATCATTTGTGTGTGCGGGCGTGTTCATAATAGCAGTGTCCATATCACTAGACATGGCAACCAGCAGTGTGACGCGTTGACGCAAATAGAATCAATGCAATTATGGTGGTAGCGAGGTGAACTGTGAGCTCGATCGATGCCGGACGTGCTCCACATAAATGCTGACGGTCATTTTTAGGTAAATCGATATATATATATATTTATGGAACACATCACAATTCGGCTGAAGGGTCGCACCTTTGACGAACGTCATTAAGTTCGACTCGAATAATTAGCGTATGACACCTGTGCGTCTTCTATAGAAATGCCAATCTGTATTCATGCGGCAACCGTACGAATTGTCTGCAGGGGCTTTGTGAACCGCATTTGCGTCTGTGTCCACACGAAAATTAGTGGGGTGGAATGAAGAGGCCGTCGCGAACTGTACATAAATTCACACCCCCCTCGGTGATATGGGTACACCTGCGTATCATGTGGGCGATGAGTTGCTAACCAATGAAAGAGTCGTGTTTGCAACCGTTATGAGATTTAGCCACGGTAGCTCGTTCCAGGGTAATGGACAGCTTGTTCGAAGCGTGTAATTGTTGTCTTTGCGAATTTGGATTTCTAGGCCGCCGTAAGCTCAACCGAAATCATTTGGAAAGCAGATTTGACACTTAGAGCGTCGAATCTATGCGCTGTTCGCTTTGGATTCAATTATATCTCACTCAGAAAACACCCTCACCCCTCCCCGTCCACGCGCTTGTGTTTTAGACAGTAGCGGTTTCAGAGCGAACTGGCCATAAGTAAAGTTGGCGTGAAGATACTCCAAAATGAAGCAGCTTTGCGTTGTAACATTTATGGGAACGGTAATTCCGAAGCAGCGTTTGGAAAATTAGCATGAATTATTCCTCTCTTGGTAAGGGAACCGAAAGTTAAATAGCTACAGCAGTCGAGATAAGCGATGTTTCAACATATCCGTTAATAAGATACTAAGGATACTTATCGGCTTTGAGAAGAAGCTGAGCTTACCTCCTGCGCAATTAATGGTACGTATCTTATCAGGGAAATTAAGTAAATTAATGGTAGTAAAAGTGTCTATAGAATACCGGATGTTGGCTGTGAGTCAGTCCGGAAAGTTTATTTAGGGCATTTTAGAATACCGGACGAACGACACTTACGACGTTTGACGGAAACCAGACGATATCAGAAGTTATCGGAGCCGTGGGCGAAGAAAGTTGTGCCGTGAGAGAGGTTGAACCTGAAAAACTCACACAGCCGTCATTAAGGCCAATAATCTCGTTTGTAACAGTCTGACAGCTGCGGACAAGCTGTAAGACAGTCGAATTTATGATGGCTCATTCCAGATTGCAGAACTTCTGGTTGAAGTCGGCGCGGTCATTAAACCCCCCCTCCTCTGAGGAATGATCCTCTCTGACCGAAGGTGTGAAACGCGAAATCGCAGGAGTCGACACTGAATATAACACTTCCTCTCCTGGCTTCGCACACCAGCACCTGACTACTCCCGATTCGAGAGGTAGAAATGTGATGAAATCCAAATGATACTCAAAATTAGGCTGAGACCCGAGCTACACGCCAGCTAGACGTTCTGAAGCTGAGCTTGTGCTCTCCTATATCCTGAGTGATTCCAGCGTTGATCTCTGCGTTTAACGACGAGCCAAGACTAGCTCCATTAAATTATGTTTATGATATCATAACCGCAACGTTATAGCTTCCGGCCTACGCAAGGCTCAGGCCGCTACACATCTTGCTTGTCCACATTGCATGTTGCCACACATCGCTCAGCATGATCAGCACGATACCCCAACGCTGAGCATGGCACACACCGTTGTGGTTAGCACCGTATGCCTCTTGCGGCCGAGTTCTTTTCCGCGGTTGCCCGTCGGGCAGGAATGCGAGACAGTTCATCCGGTCCGAGCGCATAGAGCCTGCTGACTGGTTGAGACTATCTAGGCAGTAGCGACGACGCCAGCCGCCGCAGCAGCGCCATAATGCCATGGCTGCCTTTAGCATGGCGTACATATTCCGGATATGCATGCCACTCGGCTAGGGTCTCGAGCCGACTCTTCTAGCAGAACCCTATACTGGTGGCATTCTGCATCGGGCGCAACCTCTGCCGCAAGCCACGTTGGCCACCGCACGCGCTAGCGCTGCGGCAAGTGGAAACCGTTGCCTTCAGGGAGATTTATCCGTCCGAGCGACCGACCGGCTGGGCGACTGTGTGGGGTCCCCCCGGACGCCTCCCCATCTGTCTGTGTATATATATATATATATATATATATTTATATATACCCGTTTGTCCGACGTCTTTCCGTTGGCCCGCACGTCGTTGCCTGCCAAAGTCCCGTTCCATTCTCGCACGCGAGTGAGTCAGTCAGTGAGTGCTCCAGTCAGTCAGAGGCTGGAGAGAGTGCGGAATGGCGAATGAGAATCGTAGTTTATTTTCGTCCTTGGCTTCGTTGCCAAGTGACGGCGCACGTTTGGAAAAGATGTGTACCCGCTTGCACAGCCACGAAGCAGGACACAGACGGCCGGCCTTCCGGCCTGCCGACCAAGCGTACATACGTGTGAGAGTATACACGCGCGTATGGTTACATGCACACGCGTCTGGCTTGCACTGATGGAAGGTAATTGATGCGGCCCTTACGGTTGTACTGTCATTCAGTCAGGCACACAGCAGTGAGCGTCGTGGTTCACACCACATGAGTACACAAATGCTGTCTGACAGCAAGGGACGCCGCTTGCGTGGAATACCATATCTGGGTGACGCGGTCAGATCAGTCGGGTTCAGCGGTGCTGCGTGGTAGTGGCGTACGCTGGTGTGCTACGTAGCTGTGACTTGTGGACTGTACGACGCTGGTGGGAATGCGTATGGCAATGGTAACCTTTGGACGGTATCTGAGCAGCCGAATGTTTGGTTCGGTTAGGAAATGCATAAGAAGAAAACAATGCATGTTGTCTATAATTCAGTGGTGGCCAAGAAAGGCGCTATACTTAGTTGTGTGGTTTCAGGAGCAGAGATCGAGGATAGGGGGGCAGTAATAATGAAAAAAGCCGGTGAAAATTTCGACACGGACACAGTGAAAGCGATGGTGACTAGATTTCAAAGGCACCTTGGCGATATGGCATCGATTAACGAAAAGAGCTCTTAGCGCTGCCCACTTCTGCGGCAAGATTTATATCGTGCCATGTGTTCTGTTTATTTTGCCCGTTGTGGCCACCTTCGCTGATCCCACCAGGGGGCGCCCCTGTTAGGGTGGTCTATTTGACGACAGTACCCTGCGGGCGCGTAATAAGTTCGATGGAAGATGTAAACCTTTCGAGATGTTATATAGGGAACAAACTGGTATCCTTGCCTTTTCCAGATGAACCGCGGGTAGAACTCGAGCCCCTGCATTCGGAAGATGGACCGAGCCATCAGGTTTCCTTCAGTTGGCGCGCTTTGCCGATGAGGCGGGATGTTGGCACATATCGAAAATTGAGAGGTTCCCAGTGGTTAGATCCCGAGGTCCACAGGGTGTAAATCAAGGACACCATGAGGACTTTCGAAAAAGCCTGTTGCTAATGAAGCTTCACAGTTATCTTTCAGTCTACTTAGTCTCATCGAGAACCTGCCGTCGAACCTAGTGAGTCGTGTTGTGCAAAATATGAACGATATTGTGTGAGTAGATATGGAGGTAATATCAAGGTTAACAACATTGACAGGTGATCGATTCCAAATTATACTAGCCTGTGGTGTACACACCAGAGGCTATGATGACGGTACCGGCGTTTAAGATCGATTGAAATAGAGAATAAGTGAAGAATAAGTGATATTGTGGTTTTCCCAAGAAATTCCGTGGTTCGAATTAACGGTGAGCTCGTTAATTACTAATCGTGTGCGGCAGTAAAAAGTAAATATTCCAGGCTGACGCTTGTCGTCCATATGCAGCTTTCTGCATTACTCCATGAGACGGACCCCTCCCCGTGACGTAGTTGTACATCATTATTACAATTATTATTATTACCATCTTTTGAATTTGCTCTTGTCTCTTGCAAGTTTCGTAACACATAGACGCGCTCTACTTTACGTGTACAATGATCAGTATTGTATTTTGACTATAGCAATATATGCATAGGCACTCCTGGAGGCGTGGTAACGAATCTGAAACCGGTGCCACGAACGTAAGGTACCACGAACGATATTTGGCGCCGGTGCCAGGACAGCTCTGGTACCAGATCTGGTCATGGTCGGTTTCACCTATAGCGCAGCTGGCCCTGTTTGCAAGCCGACATGAGCCATAATGACAACAGGAGTTCATAAGAAAATAGTGCTCTTTTATGCTCTGTTGATCACCGGTCGTAGCATTAAGCCAACCAGTTGCCATTAGAAGATGTTATGGAGCGGCCGGAAGGCGAAGTTCTGCCTACGCTCTCGCTACGTTTCGCGGACAAGTTTTAAGGTCTACCTATGAAAGGAAAATGTATTCGACTGCATCAAAGTGCTACGGTACGGTTGGTTTAATGAGAGCCCAAGCCACCCAGTTCTGCTCAGCCTGTATCACCTCAAATCGCGGTAGCTGTAAACATGAAACTTAGCACTATTTTCTCGTAAGAGAGTTCAGCCTTAGGGACACAAATTTTTGGTCGAGCATACCTTTCAAGCATCCCTCATCGACCCCCCCCCCGCGCAGTCTCAATCTCTTGTAAGTACCCTCTCGCTCTCGTCCTGGTTCTTACACATGCACACACATTCGTCTCTTTGCCGCTAGATCAAAATTATTCGGTTCACCGAGTTTCCGCGCCCTCGCAGCCCTTATCATGCACCACGATCCTTGCTTTGCCCGCCAATCTTCCTAAAGAAACCAACGAAGCAAAATTGTCAAGTGCCGCGCCGTGGGTAATCACGTAGAGAATGGGATGGCCACTGATATTATTCGTTGAGTATAAGAAGAACGTTCGACGCAGGAGGCTGAATGACGAGGGAGACTTGCGGGAAGCTTCGCGGTAACTACGTTCACGGCGGCTGTAGCTGAGCGAGAGACCGCACGCACCACCTGAGAGCGAGCACTCCACTTCACTTCACTCGAGTGTGTCTCGAGTGCTCGGTCCGACCACTTGCTGGGTCCACTCTCACCGTTGACTGGCTCCACTAATAACACCGCGATCCTGTTCTCAGCAATTCGATGGGTGGCCGACTCGAACGGGCCCGTTGCCCGCGCCACCCCACCCATCTTACGACCACCGCTGTTACCTCTACTACTGGTTGTGAAAAGGGCACCGCGAAACCTTACGAGCTGCGCTGCTAGCTGTCGCCAGAGCTCACGGGCATTGCCACCCTAGGCACAGCGATGGCACGCGCGGTGAGGTTCCCGTGAGCAGGGAGGCTAGGTTGTGCTCACCGTTCACTACTCCATAATGGTCTTCCTATTGGCCAAGCGCACCTACTTAATTTCCTGCAATTTCTTCGTTGTTGCATGGTCAGCGGCACGGCCGACGCGTTAGTGGTCCGGCAGCAGCTATTCGCGCTCCGATTCGGGTCCATTAAAAGTGCGGCGACTAGGGGGGGGGGCGTACGCAGGGGGCGTGATGGAGAGCAAAACGAGGAGAGCTCTGCTCTAACTGCTACCCCATCCACTGCAGCGTTGCTCAGCTCCGTGGCCCCACCACTTGGTACAAAACCTTCGCGGCGGTACCTCAGAACCCATCTGCTAGACTGATTCCCTGTATTGCTTGTCCGCCATGATGAAGAGCGGCGAACACTCTTCATGTGGCAAGTGCTCATTGCGCTCTTGTTCCACAAGAAGATCTGAAGAGTCGATCTGTACGACCTCGGTCAAAGGACAGACATTATATGGATCTTTATACGAACGTGGTACCCATTTTCCGCTCGCTCACACACACGTACACAGATATATATATATATATATATATAGATAAGCGTCTGTCAGTGTGCATCGATAAAGCTTGGCTAGAATCGTCACAGCATTTGTTTGCCTCTCGTCCCGTAATAGCACGCACCACGAGCCTCTTCCTTTCTCTGTTCAACTCATACTTTACTTTCGATTACTACTATGGGTTTCCTCCCTGCGCGAGGACCCCACGTTCCTTCATTGCGACTGCCTCAGCCATCCATGACGCCACCATTCCTTGCTTCGAACCGACGGCACTAATTACGAACCGTTTCCTCTCCGAGTAAGTGGGTCTATCCGAGTGCCATCTTAGACATCCGCCCAAGCCTTCATCGTGCGCCCCATTACAATGGGCAAATGGAAGGAGTGATCATGCGCATCAAGGCAGTGCTGTTAGTGGCGTTAGCGGTAGCAGACTCGGCGATTATGATACTCTAGCGGGCGTGCAGAAGCAACCGCAGCTACTAGCGAGCTTAAGTAGCAGGAATAGCACGACAGATAATGGCGATATAATGGCCCTTAGACTCACAGTACATCAGCTGTTCGCTCCCCGAACGCTGGCCTACCCTGGATGGGGTGGTAGCTACCTATCTGCATACTCCTGCGAATATGGCAGGAAAGTAGAAGTTAGCGAGAAGGAAATCTCGTCGTTCCGTCCTGATATAGGGGAATCCCTCTATTCGGCCTGGAGAGATCACTACGATATGTATTGTACAAAGGGGAGTTACGTCTCTGAAGGCTTTTAAACTCTAAACCCCTTGGTAACGGTAGGTAGGCGATTACCATCCGATTGTTAGGACATTTTCCTAAGCTGTCTGAAGCAGTGAAAACCTTGGCGGGGGTTGATCCCGTGAAGTCCCTAGGACTAGGTGTCTTGAAAATGAAAATGTGTATAACCCGCGGTGTTCTCTGTGCTCTCGACACTTGGAAGTGCAAGGAACGCTTAAAAATTTGCCCAGATTATACTCGCGTTTGGAGTTTTGTAATGGCCTGTTGAACGTGATATCGTCTAGTACGATAGCCCTGCTGTAAATATACTTTTTTCTTAATCCAACAGTTGAATCCAGTGAAACATCTGTTATTATGCAGTATATATGTAGGTTGTTCTGGTCCATCGCTTTATGAACGGTATAGTTATTCACCAGATATTGATATCCCACACGCGTCCAATCTACCGATTGGACGTGTATACTTAGATTCTGTCGAACGACGGACACAAACGGATTTCGTTCAGTTTATCATCAATATACCTGGATTATATTGAGGGTGGGAGAAGCATATGTAGTCAAAAAGTAATGGCTGGGGTTGATCATTGTCTAAGCATCATAAGATGTTTACTATGTGTACCGCCTGTCCCTCGCTGTGCAGAGAGGCAATGCCATCGCCTTCCTCGGGACAATGTCGGCCTCAGCCCCGGTCCCAGCTAATCCCCCCCCCCTCCATAATCCCTAGAAATATTTCCTACTTATTGTTTGTTTGAATAAATAGTTGTTTACCATATGTGGCAGAATTTTGCTGAGTATATATATATATATATATATGATACATTAAGTATAATTATAACGGGTTAAGAGCTGAGGCATGTCAGATAGGGGAAGAGCTGAGGGTCAGCTCGAAAACAAAAAAAAAAGTATAATTATAACAATAATGTCAATCCAGATGTGCCTGGCTGCTCTGAGGTTCTCAACATGCTTATACTGCTGACATCTAATCTGCATTTGGAACTGATGAACGCCAAGAACGGTCCACCGAACGTTGTCACCTACAGAATGTTGTTGAGTTCATATTTATACCAAGAATGATTCAACTCGTCGGCTGCTATAATATTCATATTTAGTGGGATGATCGATTTTAAGTGAAATTTATGGTTGCAAAGAGCTAGGATAGCGCATCTAGTCCGTAGAGAAAACGAAGAGTACCCACCAGGGGCCGCAGACCATCGGACAAGGGGGCATTTTCAAGGGGTCCGTCTTACGAAGCAATGCGAAAGCGGTACCGTGGACGTTAAATGTAGGCTGAGAGTCAGCCCGAAAAAGTTTAGTTTTTTTAGACCATCGGACGAGTAATAGACGACGAACCGAGGGATAGAGATAGGGTAGCTTAAATCCGCCTGCCTGTCCCTGCAAGCCGCTGTCAGAAGTATTCTTCCTGCGTAGTTCCTGACAGTGGCCCAAGTTCGGGGTTTTAGTCAACAAATTTTTTTTTTTTGACAACCCCAATCGGTTCGGGGTTTTAGTCGGTGAGAGTCCGACACTACGCAGGCGAACATCTCAGATGTGAGGCCAGGCGTCCAGAACGGATTTTGGCGCCAACCTAAAAAAAAAGTGAAATTTATGGTACATGAGCTTTATTCATGAACCTTATGCGTTCATGCTCAGTTAGTCGTTATACCATTGCTAGTCTTTAATCAAACAATAACCGGTCTGCCAATTGGAAGGCACAGCAATATCGTTAACTATAAACTTCAAAAAATTTCCTAAATCTTCAAAAACGATATACGAACCGTGTCAGCTTCTCATTATCACCTGCTTGATTCAATACATTTCCTTTCTTTAATACGCAAGTTACGTAGACCAAAGTGATACGCGTCTCAAACAGCAGCGCACTAAAACAGAGGTTTAAGAGAGAGAGAGCCGGCTTGAGGAGGTTTGAGAGATCTAAGGAGACAGGCGGCATCGCAACACGCCATGGCCATTACGCAAAACAGACTGCAACCTCCTCAAAGAACGTGATTAATATGAGACACCCGTTGCAGTACAAACCTCGACACAATGCGAGAAAACTGCCCAAAGGACATGAAAATCCAAAAAAGGAGTGTTCGAATGATACAGCATGGTGATCTTCACAGAAATAGTCACCAGCGGCAGCAGTTTCATGACCTTATAACTAATTAGAAAGTACGGTACGTTACAACGTAACCTCTCTCTACTGGTGGATTGGTAGCGAACTGTGTGAAATGAACACAAGGTTCAGTGATGAGATAACATTTACGATCGAACGAACGGTAAATAAATACAACGATTGTGCGTAGCTAGGACTCTGGGACCAGCCTCACTGATGGTTTGGACAGGGAGCAGCTTCAGGGTGTACTCCAGACTCAAACATGAATGGCGCTCTTTACCATCATCGGTCTTGGAGGATTGCCTGAAGTTCTCGGCACACGCCCATTTCGCGAACAGGCCGTGGACTGTTCAACAAGACCCCGCGCACGCTCACAAACCCAGAGGTGGCTCAGGCAAAATGTGCCCGAGTTCTTTTCAAAATGGCACCCATATCCGCTGGATTTATCTATCTGGGGCATTTTAGAGCCCTAGGTACGCTGCAAAATATACATAGCCTTGGAATCCCTGAATGCCGCTGTTACAATAGAGTGGGCTAAAATCCCGGACTAGATATATCGTTTCCGCCGCCAAATTAGGCCTTCCATTACTGACTGGAAGTCATTGTCAAGGCCGAAGGAGGTTATATTGAGAGTTGCGTATGCTGATGCCGTTGAGAGCCCATTTTGTTTATACGTTAGAATTTCTAATATATATATATATATACATCCAAGTCCTTGGCAAAACCCCCACTCCATCTCGCCTGACCCAGTTAGTGTCTAGATCTGCTGAACAAGCATACCTCCAAGGCCGTTAGGCAACATCGTGACGGAGTAACATAATCAGCTCGGTGTTCTTACTACATTTTTGATGACTGTAGACCTATTTTTACCAGCCCCTACCCTACCTATATGTACATAACTTTGTAAGGAGAGCCTTTGTGTGGTACAAGCCAGTACGCAGCGTTCTGTAGAACACTTAGAGAGAACTTCAACGCTGTAAAAGTGCAGTTCAGTTAATAAAGCAATAACATCATTACCTTTACCTTCTGGAGACCAGTTCGAACTTGTGCAGGAAAGAGGCCGAGATCAGGGGGTATCGCGGCCAGCCAAATGCGTCCACCACGAGGGGGTATCGTGGTGGACGCATTTGGCTGGCCGACTTAATTCTCATCACTACACAATATATTAATAAGCCTATCAACTTGTTCGACGTTTCCGGCTTCCATAAACACAGGTAACTTCGGGACACTTCGAGAGAAGTTTGACGATCCTGCCCTCAGTGCGCTGCCATTGCTTGCCCAAGGCAGTTTGGGGGGTTGTCCTTCATCAGTTCGACCAAGTTTTAGGTAAGGCTTGCAACTGGAACACGGGTCAGGGTGCTTGAGCGGAGCATCTCTATCATAGATACGCGAAGCTATTTGGGAATTGAGACTGAGAGCGTATCTAAACTTTGGCCCATGATCGCAAGTAACACACTTTGAAAATATAGCGCAGCCAGCATAAAAGACGCTCACTTCGAAGCGGGTGAACGTTTGGTTGGTACGGCAGCACGAGTATTTAAACTGTATTCATCTGCAACACCAGCACAGCATAAACTGTCAAAAGCTTGACAGTTTAGACAGGTTTTAGTTTCTAAACAGACAGCTCATGGCTTTTGATCCAGCGATATACCAATGCAGAATTGCTTGGACGGGTGCAGTCGCGTCCTTGAATTTGTTGACCACGCCGCTGGGTTCCGTTGGTACTAATGTCACGGTTGACCCTGTTCTGTACCATTCTTCGAGATGGTCACTGGCAAATTTGAATCAAACCTTATATATATATATATATATATATATATATATATATATCGTCATTATGATGTGATAACACTGCTTCTTCAGCCGTTCCTCCGTGTGGCTATGTACTACATATGTACATAGTGCCGGATTCGCCAGCACGACCGTCTGCAGTATTGTACTAGCTACCCCCGCTGGCGGCGCAAATACCCAGGTCTATTTGCCAAAATGGACGACTTTGGTGCACGCACGCCCGCCCACTCGCCCGCTCAACTGCTGCCGTTGGAACCCCAAGATTGAGCCCAAAAGCCACCATCCTCATTGGGGCAAAAGATGCATCATGACTTTAATACCACCGGTCAGGCAAAAGGGGTATAAGAAAGCCAGCGAAGCAGTGAAGTGTACAATACATAGTGTCCACGTGCTCCATAATGCTGTTGCCGACAAAAAAAGGAATACCCCTTAATATGGATGATTTTGTTACTAGCCTCGCGTCCATGTGTCGTCAGCTACATACTACAGAGCAATTACTACGAAAACACATTTATCTACACGGTTGGCGTTCAAACGTCGGTGGCCGGATAACTTAATAATAACTTAATACGCTTTGCTATAACGGGCACGAAAAATGATGTTGTCCACTAAGACGTCTAAACACGCAAAATGTTGCTAATATATTATGATTAATATTGGAACAAGGTCGGCATTCGCGGACTGTTAAGAGGAGATTAACCACCTAGCAATACTATATATTATTTATCAAATAATAAATAAGTCGCACTACAAATTGCAATGGTAATTTGTGACTCGACGGGTATGCGATGTCCGACGGGTCTGTTCCGGTCAGGAACTCCTTGTTGCTGCAAAACAAGTCAAATCGTATTCAAAAGTAGAGTAATCACTACAGATATTAGCTGGTAATATCAAATCGCGGAGTCCTTTCGTCGAGTCAGGTGGCGTGGCGCATTCGTGTGTGCCTTGCTATCGGAGGAGACTCGTAGATGCATGGGTTCAACCCCCACCATTGCACGTTTGCTTTTGAAGGAATTTTCTGCCTATTGTGCAAATTTTAGGACTCGTAGCCAAAGGTTCACCAGGATTGTCCTTAGGAACACGTGACCGCACTGAAAGGATAAATAGTTGCTCGTCAGTACAAGGTAAACTCAAAGGGTGATTTAGGCTATCATGTTTGTGTCACAGGAAAGTTGACAACTAACTCGAATTCAAACTCCAACTCTAACCTCTGCATTGTAAGGATTGCAGTTACTTTAATAAACCAATATATGTTTACCTTTTCGTTAAATGAAAATCCTGGAGATCAACTATGTACGTGGTGGGTCTAAGATGCTTGAAGAATAAATAAGTCAAGGTGGCCGCGATAGGTAACATCTTGAAGTATAACAATAACCAAAGCTGGTTCCGACGACTGTCAAGCCAGTAACACAAGTACCTAATCTGGTATGGTATTAGTTACCCTGACGTGGAGGCAGCCTCCATTTTATTTGCCACCTTCATTTGTCACGCTACATGTCACCCGAGTTAACTCGGCGAATGTTTCGGACTCCCATGTCCTTAATGACCTTTTGTCCCCCCCCCCCGGTCTCTCTCTCTGATGGCGGCCTGGTCCCCATCGCCGGAGAGTGCTAGCTGCTAAAGTAGCGATTGCTCACATAGGTGTCCTGTGTTACATTCAAGCATGGCATGTTGTATTGTCTTCGGCTCCATCGTATACATTTGACACTGTTTGGGTACCGGGTTCGATGTGTGGCTAGGCGGAACGATCGTACCAGAGTTAGCACTGCGATCCCTCGGTCGTTGCTGTATGTGCATACGTTCCTTGTCGTATCACCTGCATTCTATTTTTAGCGGATTATCTATCTTGTACTCGGTATCCAGCGGTCTCCGACACTTGTTCTAGGCCGGCCAGCGTTGTACTATGTCAGACATGCTCGTCTGTCCACCCACCTAGTCTCTCGTATTGATTTAGCCTCTTGAATTGGATGGTTCCGTTGCACCACGTCGGCCTGGTGAACTCCTGTGCAATTCCTAGATATTAGTGATTTATTCCCCTGGAGACTATCACGCGCACAACACGTGCACACAGCGTGTGCACATATGCGTATGTGCATACGTAAGACTTGAAACATTATATTATATTATACCTTTGAATAAAGTGTTTCTTATTATTATTATTATTATTATTATTAATCTCCTTCCCTGTAGTGTCTTACCTTGGATTTGTAGGGCTCGCTCCTGGCCCAAACCTCCTTCTCGAAGAGGTTACTCTTGCACCCTCCGTCGGATATAGCGGCAATTGCTCTTCGTTTCCCACTTCGGATGTAATGTTCAGGAAGTCCTCAATTACCTGCTAGGTCTCGATGACCGACGTCAGATCATCTGCAGACAGTAACTCTGGTGCATTGATTATCTTCTTCTCTAAAAGATTAGAGTACCGTGCACTAAAGCCTTTCTGTGACATTAACAGTTTTTCCTCTAAATCTAATGGGATAAGCGAGCTTGGGCATCCCTGTCATAAGCCCTCCATCGCGTTCACATGATAATGTTGTGTCTTTTCTACAGGTTACAACTATTCCACGGAGACCTTTTTTATGTTGTATACAGGAAACCTGATTTGTTCCAGGCATGTCAATTTCACCAGAACGTTTTCTTGTCAAAATTAATATATACATATATACAGCTAAAATGATCATATTTTTATTTCGGAGCGGATACTGTTGTTCTTTCAATCGCATGGCGTGGGTTTCATGAATTGAGAAATCCATGACACCCACACCCTGCGATTGAAAGAACAACAGTATCCGCTCTGAAATAAAAATATGATCATTTTAGCTGTGTGGGCAAAACCCACTCTAGCCCAGCGCGGTAAAGGTCCACTGTACGAATCGATACTGTATACCACTATAATCTAGAGACCTGTACACACCGCAATTCTCGAAGCAGCATCAAACGTGGTAATTTGAACACGTATAATAGCACAACAAACTACAGAACACTTTATCGTGGCAAGTGCGATGAAGTGAAGAATCTATAATCGCATTGATATTGTAAGGTTCTCTCTTTTCGTTATCATGTTCTGTCGCGCTCAGTTAAGTACTCGATTCACAATACCTAATTCGACGGATATTTATTACCACGAGGAAGTTAAGCCACAGTTAGCTAAGAAACTTGATTTATTTAGTATGCAGACAAAACGTGCGGGGGAAACACAAAATATGTTAGATAGGCGAACAAAATACAGCAAAGTACTCCTCAATTCAACATAACTTTTTTTTAGGCAAAGCAACCCTGGCAGGTACTGGCCGTGCCCTGTCAGTGCCTGCGTGATATGGTTGGTGAGCTCCCGGCTGTTGTCCTATTATGTCCTGAGGTCCGGTATGAGACTCTTCGTCCAATTCACGGTAGTGTAGGCTGCATCCGGTTTATTCCATTCGTCCTGCCATTGCCCGAACGTTGAGCTCCTCGCCGTGTGATGAACGTATAACTCTAACTAGCAAGTTACATCATGGTGCTCTTTACGCTGTGGTATCTACTTTGGCGAGTCTGTCCATCTGCGTTGTGATTATCCCCTAAGTGAGTATGTCTGGGTCGCTATTGATTAGGTCTACACGACTTACTTCCCCATTTGGCAGTCCCGGGTAGATCAGCACAGCACTTCGGTAAGTCAATGCGTTCCGATATCTCTCTGTGCCCTCCAATTTTGCCTGCAACTGAACCTCAACTGAACGGTATCGGTACAATGCAATTGAACACAGTTCGTGGATGAAATGGGGGGGACTGGACTCCTTACTCCGTCCGCAGATGCTCTTGCGCTGTTCGTGTAGGGCCTCGAATCGATCTGTCATCGCTGGCTGCCGGGTCGCAACTAAGCACCAAGAACTGACACTCAACGTTGAGTGGCTGGCTTTGCGGGGTCTACTCACCGTACTCTCCGTGAAATACGCATGAAATCCCACCATTGGGATTTCGTTCGCTGGGCCGTGGAACGCTTCGGTCAGTCGTGGAACGCTTCGGACACGCGGCGAAGGATCTCTGATTCGCTATTCCGTCAAATCGAGGCCTAGCAACTATCGCAGAACAGAGGATACCCCGACACACTCGGCTCAATCGAATATGAGATGCCTGAGTGGATCAGGCTTTATTCGAGAAAAGCCCCACCAGGACAGATAGAGATGGCCGGTTCTATGTTGTCACTTTTCAAACGGACAAAGGGTGAAAACTTTATATTCAGCTTTCGCAGGTTGAGACCAACAATGTTCAATGAACAATGATCCTAGTAAATATAGTGTTGCCTCGCGTCCTATGGCGCTCACCCATATATCAAGAAGTATGTGCAACCAGCGGCCGAACAACATTCTGTCTTACGAGACGATCCACACAATCAGCCAATTTCAAAGCGCATCCTTCGCAGGCCATGCTCCATTGATCTCAATAGATGGTAATCTCACGGGTCAATGACTGAACATCCCAGCCTAGATCAATGACAATACAGCAGCCGCTAGAGCAACATGGGCCCAAGTGTTGCATGTTGCAACATCACTAAACGCCATCCGTTGCTCCTACACGGCCATTTGCCTGTCAATTTCTTAGCTGAGTAGGCTGAGTTGACTTTTGTAACGCTCTTTCTCTCTCCGTCTCACCAGGTTTTTTTACCAGTTTATAATAGATCACAACCGTCTAATCTAATCAAATGCACCGCATTACCCAATGTCAATGAATTCCTGGTTCTTACCACTCCCTTCTATCTTCTCTGACCATCCTGTCGAGGGCTATCATAAACTATAAATTTTTCATCTGTCGTAACGTCTTGCACAGAAAACTCTATCTTGTTTGTCCAGCGAGGACAAATGGTGAGAGACGGGTGCCAATAGTCTCTTTGTTAATTTTATGAGGCACCCACATCCCTTCCCTTTACACCTTTCATAACCCGTATAGACGACACATTATAGCTAACTGGCCTACTCCCAGCTGAGCAGCAAACTCTCGAATTCACTGGGCCGCATTTTAATTCGGAAAATTCGTCTACTCGCCATCATCATCGTCGTCGTCGTCTGTCTCTCGTAGCCGTCCGGAACGTTCCTTGTCATTCAAATCGAAAGCTCCACCCTTGAAGCGATTAAACCAATATTGACAGACTCTTGTGGATACTGCACCTTCGCCAGCAGTTGCACATACGATTCTGACAGTTTCAGCGGGACTGTTTCCAGCCCGAAAATAGCGAAGAGGACAACCTCCGATGGGGCCTAGTTCGGTATCCATGTTTCAAACGCTCTGAAATTCCAATTGGTGAAGGGCAATAGAAACGCAAGCAAACGTGCAGGCGCTGAATGGATGAGAGACTTTCAAGCGTATTGTACTCTTCAAGTCGAAATTGGAACAGTTTAAAGGTTTTAAACATTACTTATGTACCGATCTAATATATATATATATATATATATATCAAGGACAACTGGTGCATGTAAATGAATATCAGATCTAAGGTACATACTTTGTGCATTGGTGCGCCTTGCAATCGGAGGAGACGGGCGTAGCTGCACGGGTTCGATCCCCACCATTGCGTATTTGCATTTAAAGGGGTCCGCCTTGGGAGGCAATGCCGAAAGTAGTACCGTGGACGTCAAATGTTGGCTGTGAGTCAGCCCGGAAAATGTATTATATATAAGATAAATATTTCGCCTAACCGGCGGAAGCTAATAGGTGAATCAATCAAAAATCTATTTATTCTTTTTTTCATTCGCATTTATTCTTAGTGCTATTTCGAGAGACACGGGGGTAATCACCATGCATAAGCAATGGCATACGCGTTGGCAGCAAGGCGCCGTTCAATTATCACTCGATACCAATACGTTTTACAGGCGAAAAAATGTAGTCGCCCGAATCACCGTGACGGCGAGCAGGTGGTACCTTACGGGTGAGTTTCAGAAGCGAAAAACTGTCAAGCCAAATATGTTTGAAGTTTAAGCCGACCCTTTCGGTATTCTCATAATAATTATCATGAATATTATCTAATCATTAGTTTGGCGCTAGAAATGGTTCACTATTTACAGGTCTGGGGTACATTTGACTAATTCGCTCATGCTGGATATAGGGTACGACATATACGGAGTACCGAGTCGAAAATTCCGATAAGAAAAACTAACAGATGCATGTAAAATGCTTCGAATGTTCAGATTATAACTAAGGAGACCCGACAGTTCTTACTTTTCCTTTTTTAACAGGAGTTGTCTTACATCGATGGAATCGGCGAGAGACACAAGATCGGCTTGCAACGCAGAGAACCAGAAATCAGTGTATAGGAAACGCGAAGAAATCGCTCGAGGGGCGCACAGGTTAGCTGGTGCGTTAATGATCAATGGCTTGGGGCCACGATTCCCGAAAAAATACCCGAAATCGAACTTGCCCTTACGGAACGGAGTCCGATTTGATCGGAGACATCATATTCACCTTCAACCATCACCGCATTGCTATTACAAACTTTACTGCGAGAGGGCAAACGATCATCGGGAGCCACTGTGCCCAACTACATTTTATGCTCGGATACTCCTTAACTCCTTTCTGAAGCTTTTACTTTATGTTTAGTTTGGCGATGTGAAAGTAATGAGATGACACTGTAAACTTTACTGTTAGATATAATATGTTTGGTGAAAACAGGACATAGTCATACTCTATGCAGTAGTCCTAAACCTGAAAGATATATATATATATATATATACAAGATAATAATTTCGAGGTAGATTACCTGTAACTATTTGTCTAAAGGATCCCAGCACGATCGCCTATGGGGGTGGCCACTCTGGAGCGGTAGAGTGCACCCTTGAACAAATCAAGGGTAGGATGGGTGCCAGTCCTCAAAAAGGGTCTCCATGCTTGTGAGCGATAGACACTAATTAAAACTAGCAGTCAGGAAGACAACCGGGAGCGTGACAAAGTTTCGACAACGCAAGATAGTGAGCTTGTTGGAAAGCATTAGACATTTAAAGGCAACTTAAACTCATACGCTATCTACTTTAACACGTTTCATCTCGACAGAGAGATCTTGACACCGTTCTGTTTGGGCTGGAGGACAGAAATATTGCCACAAAATTAATTAATAATTCATAATTGTTCTTATATTTGTCTTCATAACCTATCCCCAAAGGCCTAGCTCGTCCTGGCAGACTTCCTCACCCCACTCTTCAAGTCTAAGATACAATCCGATGACGAAAGTGAAGTTTATTCCTTCTCAGTCGCGTCGAAGCTTGTGAGTCCCTGTGCGAGATCCTTTTGCGAGCTAGTGCCACTTTTGCGTTCGGCCCTTTCATACCCTCCAGCCTAGCTACGTCCTAAGTGATATAGTGGTGTGCAAGATCGGCAGTGGCAGAGAAGGCGCTCGAATCATGGCAAGTGTGTATGCTGCTGAATCCTACCTAGCCGGATGTCCATTTATTCTCACCTCTCAGATTTGGCTTTCTCCTGACTGATCTCTCCTCCACCCTCCTTCTCCGCATACAGGCCTGATCCATCTTCTTTTGAACATCCATCGCTCACTCTCTGCGCTACCATCCACTGCCTACAACGTAATGCTAGCTACGAGGATACCGAGCATCTAGGCAGGCATTGCCGTTCAGGACATATAGGAGAAGAATTGGGGCGAAGAAGAGCGCACAAAGGAGAGGTAAATCAAGTAGACTCCGAGTCTTCCATAGTCGGTAGTTCAGCGTGCATTGGAAAGCTAAAAATGATTGCTCAGGTCTCAGCAGACGGAGCCACGAGTCAGTACATAACGAGTGCCTCGTGAGTGAACCACCAGCTTCGCTTACGAAGACGTTCATAGAAAACATTCAATTCGTAAATTCACTCAAAAGCATAACCTATTAGGTGTTTCCCCTTGGGTTCTAGGTAAGTTAACATCATGGCTGGACTGTTCCTGCTGGCATCACTTCGTTGTAGCAGACGCCACGTTATTTCCTTTACACCGTAACGGTCGATGTCAATCTTCTGAATCCACAGCTCAAGTATCACTTTGTTCTAGTTATTCATAGCCCTGATCAGTTCGAGGCGAGCCAGAACCCCGAGCGAGTAGTGCCCGAAGCGCTATATTTTATAACGCTTGCTATTTCTAACCGCAGCCGTCGGCAAAGAAGCCGCCGCAGCCGCCGCCGCCATCGCCTGCTTCCTGATCGCAGATGACCGCCAGCCTTCTAAAATTCCCGGTATTCTATCATCTCCCCTTGGACAGGTCCCGTCTTTCCTTCCTAGTCGTGTTACACGTTCCTCTTTTCACCGGAAAGATCCTCAGGTTGCGGGAGAAGCTGACGGGAGTAATCGTTTCGGTCGCTGGCTGCCGTCTGTGAAAGGATTCGCAGGCATCGACTGGAGTTTTGGCGAACCTGATCCTCCTGGGACGAGGACCAAGAGGATGGACACATGATATGCCCGCCCGCTATGGCCTATGTCCCAAATTTATCCAAACAAAGAACCCCGCAGTGCTTATTCGCCTGTTACCGTCTCCTCTTCGATGAGCTTCAGTTGCGACTCAGTTGGATGCACGCCAACCAAGCAACCCTAACACCGCGCCGTTCCCGAGGGGAAACGGATAGCCGTGCGGCGGGAGGGTTCCTGTTTCCAATTCGTTGCCGCTTTGTTGCGCACATGGCCACGTGTAGCACCCTCGTATTAGCTCTTATATTATAGCTAAAAGCCCGTGTGTAGATATCACATTATCAGGTACATCGCAATCGAGTTAAGCAAGGCCACTCTCACAGTGGCAGCCGACGTGAGATGATCAACGGATGAGGATGTCTTGTGATTTGCCATTGACGACCGAATTCAACGCGTAGAGTCAACATGAGTCGATTATTTTCTCACTTGAAAATGTCCCTGGTAATTCTAAGATACACAGTATGATATTATAGTATACCAAGTAATTCTACGGTATCAGTATGGTATTATATTTTGTGAATCGGAGCTGTGTGTTGAATGCAGACGAAGACGTAGCCCGGCTTTCAAAAGAATAGATAATGGGCTCTAGTGAATTATACGTTACACTAATAGAAGCAAGAATGCTCTAAGTGACAAAGAAGTGGTTCACTTCGCAACTGGTTCATTGTTACCAGAAAGTTCCTAATGGTTTTTCACTTGAACTGCGCTTAGCCTGGTCGCCCGGAACTCTTAGGAATAGATATTTTTCGAGGCCTCGTTGAGCTTGAGATCGTATAAAATGTCCAGAAACAATTCCCTTGGCAATGACACAGGCCGTCAATGGAGACTGCATTTTCGTTCCAACAACTTCCCGCTATTGAAGCGAGTTTTGTGTCACTAGCTTCGACCGGATGAGCGAAGTGTACTTCGCACCGATCTTCGATAATGGCCTAATTAGCATTAGTGAAGATCAAGCTATTTGCCAGTGAAATAATAGTAAGTGCAGTATGCGATCAACCATATGACTAATGGTGAGTTAACTAAAACATAAGCAATTAATAAATGTGTTTTGTGACATTAATAAATGTCACAAGAGCTTTTTTAGGTAAGAGTTTCCCCGAGGTCGACGTGACGTCCTGTACTTTTGCAGGACATGTCAGCTGCGTGTGCATACACGTGAGAAGGCAGAACAAGGATCTTTGAAGGAGACACACACACTAGTTCTATATTCCGGTGTAATCACGGCGAAGACCAATGACTGGGGAATCAAATTGTGCTCGAGTTGATGATTCTAGGAAATACGCTATTTAAGCTCATTTTATGTATAATAACTAAATACTGCCTTAAGAGTAAATGGGTGCACGAGCCAACACTATGGCTGGATTTAAATAAGTATCGTTACTATAATAGTCGCTAATAAATAATGGAATTTGTATTGACCTTCTTATTGTCGGAAAAGCTTATCCATCTCTACATGCGCTACAGTTGTTCTTCTTATGCCGTAGGGTATGGTACGCTGGGATAGTGCTTTTGTCACGCACTTCAGGCATTTACACATCAGACAAGTTTAGTATCAACAGCTTTAAAATCTGTCAAGAATATTAGTCCTGTTTCCCGGTGGGGAAGTTGTTTACATCAAAGAGTTGAGCCGAAAGGGTGGTGTGTTCGACGAACTAGGCCGAACGAAGGCTCGAAATCTATGTCGTGACATGGTGGCCTAACGGTCAAACTTTTTCCATAGCCAACCCTCAGGTGGCTTCCTTTAATGGCAGGCCTCGGTACCGCTTTGTAGCATAGCTTCAAGTAGCTGTCACGAGAGGGGATTCGTGCGACAGCAATTGTAGTGTTGGCCAGAGGTAGGGATTATTCATCGCCTATGTTCCTATGGTTGTCCTTATCCGAGCGATCGGTCATGTTGGACTTATCTGGGCTTGGTGTCAACTTATGATATCTAGTGGTATAAACACTTCTCCGGCAAAGATGGGATCCGGAGGCCGTTAGGACAATACGATTTTAAAGTACAATCGTAACTATTATCACATTCGATTTTAGCCCACGTGAGATAATCTGGATTAAAGGACTCGCGTATGTGGTACACAGTTAAATGAGTTCTTCGCAGCTCTCAGAATCGTAAATAGCCCATCCGTCTTTGTACACTAGCAAAACTCGGGGAATAATTAATTATTATTGCTCTGCGAACCTGGTAGCACGAATTACGTATTAGCTAGAATAGCTTCAATAGATTTCCCTAAGATTATGGCGTGATATTCGCTTCTTGCATACATGTTTACCGCGATCGCCAATGATGTTCATAATTACCAATAATTATATCTTCCTAGGCACTCTGAAATTGTAGTCATCGCAAAATGGTGGGTAATAGAATATGGTCCGCTCTCCGTAAATTCTACTTGGTATGATACCAAGTAGAATTTACTTCTTATTTGAAAGTATCATACAAAGTAGAATTAAAACCTGGACCTTCTAATCTTGGATCGCACAAGTTCACTAAAGACCAGTATGAGTACGATGGAGACAAAATTAGAATCCTCAACATACTTGTTTATTCTAGAAAGTCTATGTGCCCTGTTTATACGAGCTGATATATCGTTTGTTTAGGTATGTACATGTTGGCTGCGGGTCAGCCCGAAAACCTTTACAAAGTTATGTACATGTAACACAATAACGTGTGAATAAGTAATAAATTATATATATATATTTATATATATATATATATATATTTATATATATATATATATTTATATATATATATATATATATTTATATATATATATATATATATATATTTATATATATATATAATATATATTTATATATATATATAATATATATTTATATATATATATATATATATATATATATATATTTATATATATAATATATATTTATATATATATATAATATATATTTATATATATATATAGTTACATTATAGTAGCATTAGTAGAGAATAAGGAAAGATGGCCCCGACAGATCCTCATAGTAATACCTAAAGGTTAAGAGCTGAGGCCTGTCAAATAGAAAAACAGCTGAGAGTCAGCTTAGAAAAAAAAAAAGCATTAGTAGCTCATTCTCTGTATAATCTGTATCCGTGCCGGTGTTCGAGTTATCGCAGTTGACCATAGAATAAGTACGCACATGCTCTCACTCAGAGTCGACTCGCTCGCACAAGATCTCATACCGCCAAATCACAACAATGGCATATAACCCCTCCCGACTGGCCTGCACTCATGACTTCTATAGGCATGTCTACTACTGGATCATGAGTCACTCTTGCGAACGCGATGAGGCCAATCTATCGAGGCCATCATCAAATCTGCTGCTCTCCAAAACATTTGTATCTGTTGTCGTTATCAGTGCTAGCTTCGCAATGGCGGAACTCGAGGTGCAATGCCCGTGCGGTGTTCTGCCCAAAAGATAACGAGCGAATTATCCACAATATTGGCTCGATGGCAAAACCTTTGGGGCCATCACGAGACCCGAAAAGACAAGGTAGGGACAACAAAGTTTCATCTTGAAGACCTTGTCGAGTCAACAGAAGCCTCTTTCCGATACCATCCTCCATCACGCGATAGACCGTTACACAGTTAGAGTAAAAAAGAAACTAACCTTCGATTAATGATTTACCGATCACAAAGACACATGTTCGATTCGTTCAACAATAGATTCAGCGCCGCCTCATGATTATATGTGCGTGCGATTTCGATACGAATCAAACACCCTATGAATAGCATAGTTCGCCGTGTTTCCTGGCGAACAACTCGAAAATGGGACAGATATCTGGGAAGTTGTTTAAAATGTGCATAGAGTTTAGTGATCCGTGATGGCTATTTCCCGTAGGAGGCGCGCTAGCACTCTCTGCTAGGAGTCCGTCGTGTGAAGCGACGCCACAAGCGCAATACCGTGCACGTTAAACACTAGCTGTGTGTTAGCCCGGGACATTCTACTTTACTGTAAGCAGATAAACAATTATAGGGGACGGGCAGGCATCAAGTTTCTACACTCTCCTCATTCACAGACAGTGGAAGTGTTGCCGCTGTAAGAAAACCGGCATTTTTTTCCTCCACCAGCATCGCCTTCACAGAAACAGCCACCCTTCACATGCAAATATGCCGTATAGGAGCACGGAGTGCGTACCTAACAGTGGTGGCTCTGTTGGTGCCGACGGCTAACGCACGAGACCCCAAGCGATAACATATATATATATATATCTATATATATATATAGGGGGTTACGTGCCACCCAGGCGGCGCACACGCTGGATTACTGTTCTGCAAAAACAAAACAAGCAAGCATCCGTAAGACCAACGGGTCAAAACAGCGACAACAGTAGAAACAACAACGCCGCGCGACGTACACGAAGACCTACATTGTTAATAACAGCAATCTCTATCGAGCGCAGGACCTAGGGGGGCTGGGAGCAAATTGTGTTTACCCAGCTGGTGACGAACGCACGCCAGTGGCGGAGCGGGGGTCTCGGGCAGATTCTCGATACTCGAGCTTGTAGCATCCCAACAACGGTTCATGGATAAACCGGTGATCGAACGCGAGAAATGAAAAAGAAGCGCCCGGTTTAGGCGAACATCGCTTTTTCGTCAGGCCACCAATCATAGGCCACCAGGCCACTAGGACTACCACGGTAATGGGGACAGCTGCTGGTACCGCTGCACCGTTTAGAACGACAATATTTAGATATATAATATCTATCTATGATGATGACGATGATAATAATAATAATAATGTTATTCATTGCTGCGGCGACCACCTATTACCGAGTGTCCTGTTGTGATAAGTCTACATTTGTATCGTGGGTAACGATGTGTGCACTACTTAAATGGTGACCAGACTAGGTTTTTATTCAGGCCGTTGCACTGTACGCATCTCCGTGTGATCATAGACATGTCATTAACATGTCCTTCAATAAATATAGTCCGTGTACCGATAGCACGCTTACGGATTGTGCCACATGTGTTCCATTGTCTTATCTGTAACGCGTCGCTTCGAGGAACATTACAAACTAAAGATGTGGTCTCAAGAGATAAAGGACCTTTATTCGAAAGACCTCGTTTGTGACTCAGCCGGTTGGTGGACCATACTCTATGATATAGTCTTAAATGCACTCGACATTCTAACGAAGCACACATACCCTTGTCTTTATCGTGAAACGTGCACCATTGGCATGGATAGCAAGGTCAGCTGGTCCCTGGATGCACCGTCTTAAGTGTATATCCAATTTGTGTCACTAAGGAAATATAGTCATTCTACATTCATCTAACAGTCACATATAACAGTTACCTTAGACAATGCTAGCAGACTCTAGACGCCGGAAAAAGGACCCTCTCTGTGAGGGCGCGTTGATAATCCGAATGTAACGGACTGGAAAAATACTAATTAGTGCCCTATTAGTCCTGGGATTCATCAACCTCCCGACGGCGGCGTGGTCCTTCAGAAGATATATATATCTATATATATATAATATATATAGCTGGATGTGTGTGTGTGTATGTATAGGTACATCCTCAAGCGCAATCTGCACAAATCTGTTGTTTTTCTGCTATATGTTTCACCTACTCACTGACGATATTTGTATACTATTTTATCTCCGGCTGGTGTTACGGTTGAAATTCGTTTTTCTCCTAGCTTTCGTCGCGTTCGTAAACCTCGCTTTTGGACTCTGAATAGACGTGAGGACATTCGAAATGCATTAGAATGAAAGATAACGCTCTATGGGTGCGTTTTGGACGTAATTCTAAAATGACCCCCATCTGCTTCGAAAGTCTCCACAGAGATTGTTGCAAACCGCCTGTCTTAGAGACTGCCACTACTATTACTGGTAATATATCACGCTGCTAATATTTCCAGCTGTATAATGGACAGGTCCCGACCGTTGCGGTCGTCCACAAAGCTACCACTTTCACCTGACTTAATGTACGATGACTCTTCCGGTAAGCTTACAGTGTCTGGCATACGTGAGCTTTCCCTGGTCACCAGCGCGGCCAGGGACCAAAAGCTCTGTTGCCGCTCACCGAGACGGCAGCATGCCAGAGATGCAGTCAAGAAATGAGGCTGAATCAGGTTAAAGGCGAGTAACCCATCTTACACAATCTGCACATGACATGAATAAGATGGGCACACTCGTTGCTAAAAAAAAAAGTAAATGCTTCAAGGCATCGAATGGCTGTCGGTTGTAGAGAGGGAGCCGATGCGTCGTTGCTACTTTTCTCTTGGACACTTCCATCGGCTTGGGACATCACCGTTCTCAGATGATGTCTCTCAAGAGTAACTTCATCGTGATTCTTGTCGTAGTTAGTGTAATTAGCAGATGGGTCGATATTCGAAAGTGTGCATAGCAGTGGAACAACTGCATCTATTTCATCTTGAATTTCGAGGGCCGACAAACTTCATCGGGAACGTATAGCGGATGTTATCGCTGGGCTTCTAACAGGTGGGTATAGTGGACACATATAATTTCATAAAACATATCTCATATACAACACGTGCCTTCCATATAAACAACTCGATAGATCGAGTAGACGCGTTGATTTCGAGCTACAGCGAAATCGGTGCATCTGTGGACGTACCTTTGGGTGTTTACCTTAGAAACTGAGTACTCCTTACCTCTTTGCCCTGAGCAGAGAAGGGACTGAAATCTCTCAACAACAACAGCAACAGCCTCAATGAGGGCCTATTGCTTATAGCGTACTGAGGCTACTTCGATCTCTCGAATGCATTTTGCCTATCGGCTCAGTTACTCAAACTGCTCTAATGACGAACGCATTGATACAGATAAAAATATCAGATAATCATCGGGGTGATCTGAAACTGAGAAATGCTGCAAATCCCCAGCTGACGCCACGAGAGGGAGCACAATATTTGCTAAATAAATCATAAACAAACCATTTATGCCGTTAATTGTGGTTTGGCCGGCGTTTGTGTCGAGTGCTCAGCCAACGTTTTGATCAGTTCGCCCATCGGTGTTCGGTCTCCCACAGGGAATATTTTGCATAGAAATCATACAGCAGTTGTTCACTTCACCTTCTATTCATGTTGTCAATAGAACAATATCTACCGCGTCGTTGTTCTTCCTTAGCGTGAACAGGAAACGGTGTTCTATAGGCCACAACCTATAAACACAAGGTTAAAGAAAAAATGAGAGAGAGAGAGAGCGCGAGTCAGATCAAAGACTTGGAAACAATCGAAGTCTCACAATGGGCACAATTGGCGGAAATTGAAATATCTTGAGTCCAGCACATCTGGCCACACAGCTATTCCAGCTTCGTTTCGTTGTGACCTGCCAAGAAATGACTCACAAGGACCGGCCGAGCTCGCTGTAGACTGGTTCGCCCATTGCGAGGTCAAATCTCCGTTGACTTCCGCATCTGTCCAGGGAAAAATGAGTTCATACATTTGCGTCGCGCTCCTCGGTGCGCCATTCTCCCCGGGACACAAAAGTCCCTCCAGTGGATTCCTTTGTTCGAGAAACGCCCTGAGCTGAGGGAGCTAGGACCGACCCGAGCCGGTACACGCTGGAGGCCTTGGAGACCTCACAAAATGAGGGACGAAACTTGACGAAATGTAGAAATTTCACTGTTCACTGAGATGTGCAGGAGAAGGTGCTCAAGGGTCCCTATGAAAAGTACCACGCAACAGTAGGATAGATACGTTTTTATGATAGACATCGAACAATAATCTGATCTGGCCACAGGCAAATGAAAAAATTTTCGAGGTCACCTGCTGATCCGTAAGCGTGTTGAGTTGCCTCGTACGCTTCGTATCGGAAGCTTACCATTTACCACTATTTGGCTGCTTTTCGGCATGGACGTTAAATGTTGGCTGTGAGTCAGCTCTGAAAATTACGGCAGCTCTAAAACTATTATGATTGTCCGTCGTTTGTAAATATAATGGGCATCACACGCAAGCATGTAACAACACTTATTTTCATATGTATCAAACGTCACCAAGCACGTTGGTCCTCGTTAGTCGTAAAACGACAGTACTCCTTCCGCGTGAATGAGCTCTCCCATCAATCGATTAGCCACACTCAATTACAACAGTGGATAGCAACTGCCGGAACGCCGGTCCATATGTTTTCACACGTTCAGCATTATTATAGGAATGATTTTTATTTAAAACAGGGCCCATAAGTAAATTTTCCGGGATGACTTACAGCCAACGTTTAACGTCCACGGTAATGCAGGATCTATATATGAGATATACATATATATATATATATATATATTTGGACAACAATCACAATGTATTGTACATAAATAGCAATTACCACGCTGAGCATGCACTCATTATATGTGGTGTCATACGTATACAGTAGCATTTGACAATTGCCTTGACAAATGCCCCGCCTCCTAACTCTGCATACTCTGTTCTACTGCGTGTCGTTTTTGCATTGTTTCGTTCTTGTTGGCGGCAGCCCGCGAACACATACACCGACAAATGAAGTAAAGTTTCCCTTCTTATGCAAGCGACCGAGCAGACGAGAATGACCAATCGTCGGCCACGGCCAAACACGCGCGCGCGTACGCACAGACAGTTGTGGCTCCCACGGACGTGCATAGTCGCTGACCGGGACGACAACGTGAACACAATAATAACCATTGGAAGAGCCGGACAGTGCGACAGTGGGTAGAAGGAGTCCGAGAAGATCTCCTGTTGTTGTCATTGAGTCCACAGATCAACAACCACTGTTTACTCAAACAGGAGGCTTGCTTGGCCTGATCTGCGCCGCCCTGCTCTGCTGTGGTCTGGCAAGCTGTGACTTCTTGCCAGCGTCCGGATAGCCACACAAGACTGTTCTTGACACTGGCTCGCGGTGACCCCCGTCAATTCCCCTCTTGGCCCGACGTTCGCTGGGTTCTTCCTGTGCATCGTGTTGCCAAAATGTCGCTATCTTGACCGAGGCGCCGAGCGCGCGCACGGCGAAAACGGAGCTGTTCCGACAGCGAGGTGACACCCGAGATACAGCTGTGGTGTGTACAGCGCGTCCGGGACTGCTGTTGTCATTCTATAAATAGGTCATGTAAAGCTGCCGCCGTGCGGCTTCTCCGCCGGTTTAAGCGGAACCAACAAGGCATATATAGGGAAAAGGGACAGTAAGGGATGAATAGTGGGTTTATCGTAGGCCAAGAGGACATTCGTACGTCTGTAGTGAGAGAGAGAGAGGAGAGGAGAGAGAGAGGTAGCATTATAGTTGAACTTGCAGCAGCAGCACGGTCTGTTGCAACTGTCCGACGATCTATATTCGTTAATGGGATTAAGCACATTTGTTTTTAACTATTCATAGCTCAGATTGTCCAGTCGTAAGAGTGTTTGCGCCAACCCTTTCCCTCATCTGCATGTATATGTATATTGTACATCAACTCAGGAGAACGATCGATCGAGGCATAGGTGCATGTGACGACACCGGTTTCGCGACGAAGTCTATATTGGCATCCCGTGGCCAGATTCGGAATTTTATTTTTTGAATAAGACATGGTGGCCCTGATATGTTGTTGAAGTAATAGGATGCTCCCGGGGCTCCAAAGGTGCTTGCGAGGTTTGTCACATCATATAGGGGAACCTCTGGTAGTTAGCTAATGGAACACCGGCCGAGGCGGAATTTCAACGGGTTTATTTGATGATCTAAAATATGTCGCCTGTTTTTGGCGTTCGGCTCTATTGTAATGAGGACAGAGATATCCTGCGATATGGAAAGTCACAGGAAGTTCAAAGAGGTAGTGACCGGTTTTGCTGGATCGAGACGGTCACAGACCCGCACGTTTGAAGTGGGAGACCTAGATAACGATGATGAAGTTTGGGGTTTCCATACAGCTACCTCGATATGAATTGACCTAAACCTTAGTTAGGTAGCAATTTATTTTAGCTAAACGTAATCTGGTTGTTCTTGCCCTACCACGTGATCGTCTTTGTGCTAATGGCAGATAAAATGCTGTATTTGCTCTGAATTGATAGCAGAGATTCACGAGGCATGTACTCTCAACACTTTGTATGCGTGCTCCACTCAGAGCGACAGTTGTGCGAGCCGATCACGCACGATTCGGTCGTCAGCTCCAGCAACCCAATGGATAAAACAGTGAGGACATAGCTCTCTGGCGAAACACGGATGTACTCCTCGAATACTTCGAATGCTCCTGAGAACTCAGACCATCAGACCGCTGAACCAGACACTTTTTCTGAGGCGACGGACGGCAGGTCCAGTTCTATGTCCGCGACTTTCAGGGATACTTTACTTCACATGTGGCAAGAGCAATGAGAACACCTCGCGATCTCGGTAGAGACAACTTATTAGCAGAGAAGATAGATCAGAAGAATTAGATTCTTTTAATGACTGCTCTTGGTGGTGAAATGAAGGAATATATCGATAATGGAGTCGCCGCCTCGACTGCAATCCCCGCTTGCACCGTAGTAGTAATGCGAAACATCAGCTAGAGCACATGACTAAGAGGCGACTCCGTTGAGGCCCAGTGTAAGAGATTTTATGGGACCGGCCTCTGGTATAGTTGCAGAATCGATATTCCGGTCTTCGGCATATAGCTAAACTATCCGAGACCACTCACGGTAATGATTCCGCTCCTTAGCGAATTTCGAGACTTGTCTCGAGTTGCCCATGTTCGCAGTGAGACCAAGAGCTGGAGTGATACTGGAACCGACTTCGTTGACGCGCGAAATGTCGATTCGATATATTCCATCAGCAGTATCGCATGGGGTAAACTTGGAATCTATGGCTTGTTCCCCACATGACAGTATTTGGCCAGATTGATATCTAGTAGCCCAGATTATTGGCCAGCACGAATGAACTGAAATGACCTGTTCTTCGGGACCAGCCGTATGTTCACACCAGCACTTATATATTATTGTATACTTTCAATTCACTAAGACACGGGCCATTTTGTCGTTACTTTCGTTACATCCAGGCTGCTGATGCTTAGTCGACGTATCCATCGTATTCTATATTCTTCCAAAAATCGTTGGTCGGGATCTGACAAGATTGAGGTCGCCAAGGTTGGTGACACGCCCCTCCTCGATTAACAAACGTCATAATGCTCGGCTACTTATACTTCTGGAACGAAATGTTGTGTATCTGCATTTATTATAACTCCCCGGAGTACAGCTGCCTTCCCAGAAACAAAGGCACTTCACCGTTCATATTTCTAAGCGAATCCGCTGGGAATAGGTGGGTCACGACCAATGTCGTCCTAATGGCAAGCGAATAGCTCGCTTATATACCCAGCGGACCGCTGGCATATTAATTTTCAATTTTGTCTAATGTTCAAACTTCGTTCTTGACAATATTGGGGATTCGGGATACGTGGTCACGTCGCAATTGACTTATTATATTTAGCCTATCAGCTGTGAGTTTTTTTTTTTGGGAAGGTCGGGCGGTGCCGTTACGTTTAATTGAAAATGTTAACGTGGCGTATGAGGGCGGTACATGTCAAATGTGTGTGGCGTTTGTTTGTGACAGAAATTCTTGGCAGCTAGAAGGCACGGTTATGGCGCGGCAACCGCTTCTTGCCTAGAATTTGCTTGTGTGTGAAAACGCTGTACAACTTAATTGTACAGTGTTTTTTTTTCGGTAGAATCAATGCTGGAACAATACAAAACGCCTACTGACCCGCAGGCCGACCCTCAAAATTGAGAACTTTTTGACGATCGATTCAGCGTAGTTGATGCAGAAGGGATCCGTTAAAATTACAAAACTTAGTGAAACCTTTCTATTAACGTAAGTTGAGTGAAAAAAAAAAAACTAATCACGGTATCGAAAATGAACGACCGGCGCGCGATGACAATTAGCAGCGGGTTGGAAGAAAACGCTCACTTGAGATCCGTCTATGGCGAAATACTGTAAAAACAAACTCTACCGACTAGAGCCTCTTTGAAACGGCCCGAATTTTATCAGCTAAGCATTACCACGTTACGGTCTGTTGGCTTATAACATTGACGTAATTCAGCACAGACTAAAAAGAGAACCACGCCCACATACGTATCTCTAATCCAGATACTTTCTCGACTTAGACAATAGATACATTTGTTGTAATTTCATTTCGCCGTAGGCAATATACAAATATACAATACAATACGAAAACAACTTTATTAACAAAAAGCGGTGTAGTACAGAAATTATTAAAGCCGTTACATGAATTGGTAGACGCGTAAGGAATTATCACAATTGTAATGATCGCTAATTGCCGCTTCTCGTATGATACGTGGAACCCTCCAAGAGAACACATTATTTAGCTTTTCGGTTCGTTTTAGCGACGTAGTGTACACTTCGCTTGCATTGCCCAGAGGGATAGCACGAGGTTCGATGAAATGTTTGACAGAGCTATTTGGTCCTAGTCGCTGAAACAAGTGGATGTCCGCAGTATTTAATATGGTCATTAGGGGTGAGGCCGCACTAACTCGCTCGGAATATCACAACGCAGACTGACTCTTCCGGTGAACCTCGATTACACCCTCCCAAGCGCTAGGATATGTTTCTTGAGGTAGGGTCCGAACTGTAGAGAACTGTAAAGAAATTTTGGAATGACAAGGCTCTTGTAGAGCGCAAGATAGAAATCGACGTCAAAGAGAATTAAGCATCTAAAAATCGTATTACATATTAATTAGGCATACCGAACTATTTCTGTCACATGCGGATCAAATAGTACCAAGCAAGTGACCATGACACGTAGATCCCGCATGGAGCTTTCACATTGGATAACATCGCCATTGATTGTGTATTCAGTTTTACAAGTAGAGGTTCACAAGACTGCACATTTCGGAATGGAGATCAACATGTAATTCGTACAACACCGCTTTTCAACAGCTATAATAGCTAATCGAAAAGGGACCCTGTCATCACCAGATCACATAAATATTACATATACAAGTGGTCTTAGTAAATCTGATATTTTATTTCAATTAAAATAAAAATTGCCAATCCCCATACATGAATATGAAATGCAAGCTGCACTAGCTGGGCTGACCTCACACTATGACAATGCCTTAGTTCAATTCATGCTGACCGATTCAACAATGGCACTGGAAAGTCGTCGAGCCAAAGCAGCCATGCCCGCGAACATCTCCCAACCGAGCGTTACCGTGTGTACCCAGGATACGTCTCTCCTGATGTCACAAACATCTCGACATTTGTATTGCTTTCTCATCTCGCTCTCTCTTCTAATTGGTCTTAGTACTCACGCTATTGTCGTCCTGGCCAGCTGGACCAACTCGGCGGGCGGGCGGTCATCAGAAACTTGTTTGAAGGCCAGGCCATGTGAGGGAAGCGGCGTCACGGACTTTGACAGAGCAGAAACCGAGACCAATGAGCGAACGAGATATCACGGAACACGAACCACGACCATACTCCCGACTTGAGAATTTGAGCAGCAAAAGACGTAGCGGGCGTCGGCAGCACCATGCGAGACAACGTCGCTCAGATCGACCGCTGGACGATCTGAGGGACGCGCTCGCTCCCCCGCGCACATTCCAGCAGCGGTTTGGGTGTGACCGTATGTGTGTACTGCACACGTATAGGAGGACCGTGTCCATTCGATCGTGATTATACCCTGATTGTGGCAGCGGCGGTGCTGCTGCTGCTGCTGCAGCAGCTGTTTCTGTTCGTTCCCGCCAGCCCATGAAACTAGAAGAAGAAGAAGCTGTCAGGGCAGCAAGAAATCTGGTCAGAAGAACGAGGAGAGGACAAAGAGAGCGCGGAGACTGAGGGGAATGCTCCCTGAGGCTTGCTGCATGAAGCGGTGCCGAGAACGTTCCCGAACACGCAGCAAACGAGACATAGAGAGGCCTTGCTATTTGCCTGAGTTCGGACGCAGGAAGGAAGAGCCCAATGTCTCGGGAGTCGGGGCTGGGGATGGTTGCAGTTTCAACGCAGAGCCACAGAATCCAACAGGCCATCGCATCCAGCCGCCGCTAGAGTAAGCCACGAGTGAGCTTGCTTACCAGACGTTGTCTGTCGAAGTTAATTTGATTTGGTGGAGTGTGTCACGAAGAGAAGTCTCGAATGGAAATAGACACAGAGGACAGACATCGTATGAGGAACCTGAAGCTCCTCGATCCGTTTCGAGAGAACGTTCCTGCTGGACGACAACGAAAAGCTGATGGCGCAGCGCGGGCCAGTGCGGCGGGGAGGGGCCTGCCGGCCACGGGTACCAGTCGGATGGTAATACAATCGATCCTGCTAGGGCGACCACAGCAGGCATTCGGTGGCAGTCGGGGTAGAACGGGATGAGACGCAAGCAATAGAGTTTGAGGGTTGGTAGCTGGTGGCCGTGGGGGACATTGGCACGCTGAGTACGACAGAAATACGATGTAGCGAAGGCAAAAAAAGAAGCTATCGATTCGCTGTAGGAAGATGACGGTTAATTTGACCGCGATCATGTACCACTACACACGTAATGTAACCATTCGTTCCTTAAGACCTGCGAGGAACAAGACGGGAGTAGATAATAGTTCAAGGCATCGTGCGCTGTAAAATGTACTCTCGTCAGTGATTTTACGAGAGAGATTCTACAACTACGCGAGTTGTGAACAGGACTATGGGTATTGTTTATGCGAGAGCCACGTGGCACGAACTTGCCTTGGGACTTGAGCTAATATTGCATGTGGTCTCTCACTAGCGGGCGCCTCAAGTTAGACGAAAAGCGTATGGTCACAACTAATTTAGCTGGTTATGCGAGACTCGTTCATGTTCGCTGTCATAGCAGGGTCTAGCCCACCGTGCGTATATCCGCTAAAGACGACTTTGACTTGGTGATTTTAAGAGGTGACGTATGATTCTGTGATGTAATAGATGGGGTGCGTGGGCTAAATCCGGATAAATTAATATGAGTTTTCATTATCATGTATTGAACTCAAGATGACAATTGCATGACGTCTATTCATGGTTCGGAGGGGGAGACGTCTTGTTCAACATAGCTGCCGTTTGCTTCTATTATTTTTCAATTCGTACTCGAAATCACACACTATTCCTCCTTCGAAGTTCCCTCTGCCAAAAGGTCGAAAGCTCAACGAACGGTTCCGACGACTGTAAAGGTGGCGTGTGCATATGCGCTTTTCTTCTTCAGAAGAAAAAAGCCGCCACGTTTTGCACTGCCTCGTTTTAGATGTAGGTATCCGAAACGGCATTTTGTGTCACTTTTTCGAGGTTTGAAGCGCGGGCATTCTTTTTCCTATAGCAGATCTCTTGTACTTTTCGCTTTAGTATGCGGGCCTTCGTCAAATGCTTCCGAACTGATTCGGCGATCAGCAAAGACGTACATGAAACAGCTAACTAGCAACATTGAATGCGGTGTGTGTTCGTTGACGTTCGATTGACTATTTCTCGACCGCACTTAGGATGCGATTCTCCTGCTCCAGCCGTGGCGATGTCGCGACAGTTTTGTCGTTTTGTTTTTCAACACACGCTGGGACATGGATTCTTTGGCGAAACTACTCAGTTGAAGATTACCCGGCTTCAGCTATCGCGCTACGTGTGACCTCCTATGACTCTTTCTCTTTCCAGCTGATAAACGAAATACGATACTTAGGCGTACAAATCTTCTATTGTCCAGCTAGAATTTCGGTGGACACCTGTTTCAATGACGTAGTTGACTCTCCAATAACTCTACATCACTGTATCTTGCAATCCATAACTAACACAATGCATGTATTGAATCGAGATGAGAAGTGTTGAAATGGGGCGAAAATACCTCACCTGTTTCGTAATATATCTGCTCGTTTGAGGACAGTTCAGTGTTCATCTAAGAGGCGTTCTTTCACCGCCAGGAGCGAACCAGCTCATCCGCAGACATATTGTACATCCATATAAATCACTGGCTAACGTTGTTGTTCAATACCGCCGTATATATTAACCTGCCAATATAGATAGCTGCTAGATTTCCCACCCACCAGCAGCCACTTCATGACGGATATCCCGATTGCATATTCCGTCACATTTGCATCTGCACATCTCGCCTTCGGGACCTTCGTGACTGACAGGTGGGCCGATCGAACCAGCCAGCTGGTCAGCGTGTTTATTTGGCTGTGCGACCGTGGCACCGTGTATTCCATTTGCACCTTAAGCAATTTACTCACCCCACTCCACTCGAGTGGGAAAGTGGGCAAGTGCTGAGAGATGAACGAGATCTGCGCGATTACACACAGCACTCTATACCGTCTACATGGGTGCTAGGGCGTGAGGGGCGCATTCGCTTACGTAACGGAGCACCGCCGCGTTCGCTCGCGAGACGAACAGGCAACGCAGAAACAATGCCTCCAAACGTCCGAGTGCCATGGGCGACGCCAAACGCGACTTGATGGTCGCATTTCTTCCAACTTTGTCTCGTCGACGACGAAATAGCTCGCGGACACAGCGGGTCCCCGACCTTGTTTTATGGATGACCCAATCGAAGCTGTATCATCCGTCCAAAGGAGCTTGCAATGCGGCCGTATCTTGCTTCAGATAGGAGTGAACGTCAGATTGCACTCGTTGGAAAATTCCTTTTCGAACGTGACGAATTTCACCCTGATGAGCAGATCTGCACAGAATTCCTTCGGTGGCTTTTCCGCAAGGCCAGCATGCATGGTATAGTATTCTGTTTCTATAAACTATCCCTTGAAATAGTAATCGTTGACACTGATCCATCGAACAATGACTATGTGCCGTCGCTCGTGGCAACAGCGACCACTTCAGGTGCTCAAGAGTAAACGGCGTCTTTTGAGAACGATACCACATAAAACATTACGATACGTTTTCAATGTGGTATCACCTATTATCGAATTTAGCTTACCTCGTACCTACTTATCACAATACGGCACCACCAATTAGGCAAAACGTCTAGAACATGAAACACGCATCACGGCAATTACCAAATGAAAAAAAATCAGAATCTGGCAGTGCTCAAGCTCAATATCCATCTATAAGAAATGCTCAGAATTCTGGCAGATTTCCACGGATACGCTGGTTGCTTGCTTTGCGCATGTCCACCCCTGTGTCGGGGCTCGCACAAATATGATTCATTTCAGATGCAGACCTATCGGGTCGGTTTGTCGACCAAGCGTCCACGCGGCCCGGCGCACTCAGTGGCCTCTCAAGGACACAAGCCAACATTAGCCAACACATAGAGGAATCGCCCGCCGGTGTGGACATACATATCCCATAAGACATATATATATATATATATATCTAGTCTTACTCCGCTCGTCTCCGCATAACACACAGCTTCCCCAAAGCTCCGGTGTGCGCGATTACCTCCACGTCTTCTCTAACCAATGGCTGCCTGTTCCCACAGGAATATCTAATGTGGGAAGCTCTCTTTCTCTTCTCCGTCTTATAAAGACAACCACTCAGGCCAGCGTGGCTCACTACGTCCCTACTTCTCTCTATCTCTCCCATCTCTGCATTGATTCGTTCAGTCATTCACTATTCGTGCTCTTCTCTCCGCGCGTAAGCTGAGAGAGACCATCAGACAGCACCCCGATGGATAAGTAGATAGCTCGGCATGACGCCATATCACGGCGGTTACTTGCAACGTTCCAGGCTGCTGATTTGCCCGCTTTCAACCAAGAATCCCCCTTCGTAACGATACTTGCTCGTTGGACCACATGATCCTGTAGGCTTGGCTGCTGTGAGCGGTATTTATTTTAGCCCTTTGTGATATTTTCCCTGTGTGGCGTATGACACTACATTATATATATATATATATATACTAACAATTTTTTTATTCGCCCAAGCCATGTAATATCTCATACCACAGGGCTTCGGATTCGAATAGGATCTCGCAGGTTCACATTGCGCAGAGGTTTTGAATAAACTTTAATACCGCACCTATCAGAGGACACTCCGATATCGTACGCGTACCGTACCATAGTTCGTTTATGTGCGCTACATTTGGTCACTCAATACCTAGACTCTGAAACAGATGTATATCAGGTGAGTACGCATTTCCTCTTATCGTTCGAATGCATGTATTTATCGTCGCAGGACGTCAAAAAAAAATTCGGGCTATACAGTGTGCTATTTTTGCATTGGCGATGTGTCTAAAGTCCCGCACACTTCAATACTTGAATCATGTTTTTCTCTTATCTAGGGGGTTAAATCAATTCGTCGACTTGGCCATATTTCTCGTAGATACGTTCCTCGAAAAACTGTCTCTCCCCGGTGTGAGCAAAGGTGACGCCTGCGTTGTCCCGTCAGATCGTGTGCCCTTCTCGAGTCTGTGCTGGACACCGATGAGACCAAGCTGCCAAGAGAGGTCGAGACGATCGAGTTGCTGGTGCGTCAAGTTGGCCATTATCACTGACCTTGATACCACGTGCTAGCGCGTGAAGAGAGCGGTACCCGTGTATGATATAGTTCGGGGACAACGGCTCACAATCCGGTCAGAGACGGCGCACCAAGGCGGCCTGCTGGCTAAGACGATCAGGCATCAGCTGAGCGCTTTCATCAATCAAAGTAAGATGATCCTTGGTCCCCGTCCTCAGTGGCCGTTTCGCTATCACGTTGCCATCGTTGTCTCCTCTGGAAAACGTCTGGACTCGGAACTCCTCTGTGCCTGTCCTTCCCGAAATATCTCTTTCTAGCCAGGACACGGTTGCCGACCAAGAGGTTCCTATGGCTGGTCCTTTGCTGTACCAGGGCGAACGGCGGTAAGAAAGACTAGTCTTCGCCCCGGGGGACCACGTTCATGGCTTCGTTGGGCTTGGTAGCGTCCGACGCTTGCGTTACTCGTCTCTGAAGACGCAGCTAGAAAAAGGCGTCGACGAATCCAAACGGCATTGTTGAGAAAAAGCTAATATACTAAGACGCTGCTTATGTAACAATAGAGGTTGACCTTTGCAGCTCGGAGGGCCATAATACACTCACATCACTATCTTTCAGATGGGTTGAAGAGAAGCTGAATGTTGCGCACTCTAAAGGGTACAAAATTGAAAAATTATAAAAAAAATAGAGGCGAAAATGCACATAGGAGGAATATCAAGTAGCAAAATTGGGGTGTGCCTATTACTGCTTCGTGTAAAACAACAGCTCGTTCTAGATAAGATATTGTCAAAAATATAACTTTGATACATTGGACACTGTTTCTATATACAAGCCAAAATGCTCCCCAAGCCCTGCAAAGTGGCCAGGCTGACGTTATCGCATAAGAGTTATCGTGTGGCCCTAATATAATAGCAATTGTATGTCTCTCAGCTTTTGTGTCCTCTATTCAATGTGTATGCCTGGGAAAACTATGGAACTAGGTTCATTCGAGCAAAGGGACTGTATTTTTACGAGATCAATCCGCATGGTGAAGTTGTATTATGTAAGTGTATACCTGTATAAACAATATCATTATTACTGTTGAACAGTAATTTTAGTAATTGACTAATCTCAGCAATGTCCCTCGGTCAGCGTCAGTACAGCCAACTCACTAGCCTTAGTTCCGTGTAAAGACGTGGTTTAAGTATTACGTCAATTCCGGCCTAGTGCCCCGACCAGAGGACACACAGTTTCAGTTTGTCCACTGTCTCGTGTCGGTTTTTAGCATCGCTTTCAGTTACCATTTGGTAACTTGCCTCTCCTGCCTCGTTGACCATTCCCGTATTCCTTTCACGGACAGGAACTCCGGTCCTAACAGCTTCACCGAATGTGAACTTGTTTGGCCAAAAGCCGGCATGTCGAAATGCTGAAAATGATGAAATGTCGTTGTTCTTCGACGGAAATTGGCGCTGGAATATTTCCTTAAAAGACATTATTCCAAATCAGACGTCCGGTGTGGTCAACAAGCTTTCGAGAACTGTGTGAACTGTGTTTCGTTTTGTGAACAAGGAAGACATTGCCACAGGCGGCTATTTCGAAATCCTGGCCGCTTTGTTTGAATCAATTGAATGTCAAGGACAATACAGATTTCCATCTATTTTGTTTGGAATTCCGGTCGATTCCCGTTGATACAACATGCTGCTGGTGCCGCTCCTGTGCTAAATAAGGATATTGGGTGGGAGGTTACAAGATATTGGCCTAGCGACGTTGTTACAATCACTGCGGCATGGAATGTTACATAGCCGAGATACTGTCACTAAGTCGTCCCAGTTAGCGCATTCTGCAGAGGGAGCCATCGTGTACAGCTGTGTTATATATATATATATATATATATGCACTCATAGAAGAGATCAGCATAGTTCCAATGGGAAACCCACGTGGAGATGCTCTATATTGGCGTGGTGGCGAGCTTGCCTGAGCTAACTTGCTCACATTAACCGGCCAAACGATTAAGCCAAGGGCACCAGCACGACGTCTCCATCCATACCGAAGGAGTGGAACAGCTAGTGCCAGTTGCTCGAACAGTGTTTGCTAGAAGGACAACCCCTCAGGTCAGGTATAGGGAGTGCATAAATTTGGTCATTGATACAATGTGGGTAAAATACAACGTAAGTGTTCTCATGGCCGGTTGTAAACATTTCGAATACAATGTGTTTACTGCTGGGATTCATGTAATACTTGTCATGCGAGTGTGTAACAGGATAACATTACAAGCAGGCTAGCGGGAATAGGGTACATCGACTAGAGGGCTGATGAATTAGCTCCCGACTTGTTTCGGCTAACTCCTATTGAAGCGACGGTAGAGATGTAACACTCGGCAAAAGCGAACAATAGTTCGTTGTGTCTATTATAACTTTTGCGTAGGCGCCCTTTTGCTCCGCGCACGTCAACAAAATTTTGTGACAAGCACTCGATCACAATGACAAGCATTCGATGAGGCCAACACAACCAGCTGGGTAGTCTGCATCGAGTTCACGTGCTGCGCTAACGAACGGGTTTACACGACAAAACGGTAAAAACACACCTCAGAAATAATTTTTTTCAGGGTCCGCTCTGCCACCGGACTCGTCACCAACACCTGCTGTAAGGTCTGAACAAAGTGTGCACACAAGGGGAAAAATGTTCAAGTTGAGTACAGCCGTTTTTGATACAGGTATTATCGGGCATCGTGAAACAGTTGTGGCGCGGGAGAGAGCGCATGCTTTTAATTCAGGATGCGAGGTCAAGGTAGTTTTGGCTGTATGTCATATGTTAATAGGGGAAAGTGAATCGAGATGTCAGACACCAATCACCTATGGTTCGTGCGACTATTTCCCGACATGTGCACAGATGCTCAATGGCTTAGGGCTTGCCAATCGAAACGAACGTGAGTCCGCATGCCGGATAAGCCGATTGACTAAGGCATACTGCTCACCCAGACTGAGGCAGTGAACAGCCATATCCAGTAAATCGAAGCTGGAGATTTCGCCGCTCGACGGCGAGCACTTCCGCCGTATTGACGTAAACCGCACCAGCACCGGAATGGCTCACAAATTCGGAAATGCGACGGGTTGGCAGCAGACTTCGTAGGCATTTGCACACGGAGCAGCCATCTGTGGCCGGAACGGTATTACTCACGCAAGCTTCTGCGAGCGACGCCACCGACATCGAGGTAGACCAAAATCCAACCAGCTGTTGCCATATTTTTACCGCCTCCTCGGCAATGTATACAAAGTCACCGCCAAGAACTCTACTCTGTGTCCTAGCACCTGAGAGAATAAATAGGAATCTTTTAGAAAACACACTTTCCAAAAGTCACCAAGGGTAGGTGTCGACGACGATGGCAGTGCATCTACTCTTCTCTAACCGTCCGCTGCTGTACGTCGAGCGGGAATTAGACCTACTGGTGTACCACCGCCAGAAGACTAAAATTCTTCAAAGGAGGAGAGATTTTTTACACAGACACCAGTGGCGGTTTTTGTAGTTAAGCTCAACAAAGGTCAAACGAAATTTCAACCTTCTATTAACATTATTTCAATGCATGGTCACTAGAAATGCCCGTGTAGGTTCTTAGTGTGATCACGATACGTCAAGTTTGTTTATGCACAAGGATTAATCGTCATTCGCCAACCACATGATCAACGTGCAATGCATCTTCCTTTAACGAATAACGTTCCGCGTAGAGCTGGGCGTCTTACACGAGTACTTACCGCCACACCGCCTTTCAGAGCCATACCGGGGCGCCGACCGTTACCGCTTCTGCGCTTCATCGAGAACCTTTTGACGATCAGAGAAGCACGTCACCAACATTTTCTTTGATGGCGACACCGCTTCGGTAGATTCCTTTCTCGTTTGTTTAACCGCTGTACAGGTTGCTTTATCCAGGTTAAAATCACATTGGAGTGTCTCTGGTGGTGTCCGTGCGTTTGAAGAAAATTTGCTCCTCTCGAAAAAAAAAACGTTAAAATGGCAGCCCAATCATATCATCCATTAAACGGACGGCCATCTCCGACGGCCATCCACCCCTGTCAATAGACGAGTTCTTTGTACCCTGGTCTCAGAGATGAGCACGAAAACTTTCACCCAAATATAGAAATTGCACTCTATATTCTATTTTCGAACATTGACACAGTCTGTGTGTGTGTGTGTATGGGGGCGAGTAAGGGCGCACCTGTACGTATGCGCCTGTTCATATGTGATCCTACGCGCTCATACGAAGTGAAAGGTTCAATGAACGCAAGCGAGGATTGGCAGGCGACCAGCTAGCTGTTTGTGCTACTCGCCGCGTCCCCGGACACTTCTTTTTCTAAAGCGGAACTGGTCGGTGGCAATAGTCATAAATCTTCAGTGTTTTGTTCTCGCTGGACACGCCCCTTCATCTCCCTTGTCCCGGGTTGGCCTTCTGCTGCTCTCGTTCGCTGCCATTTATCCCTTGCTTGTGTTCCTTTGGTTGGACTCACATCGGGTGATGGTCCGCATTAGCAGCAGCAGCAACAATACAAGCAGCTAGCAGTAGTCGCAACAACAACAAAGAAATCCTGCTGCGCGAGCTCTGGACTCTCTCGCTCTCTCCTGCTCTCTTAGCCGGCCTCGTTCGCTCACCCACCAACTCTATTGCCAAAGGGGTAAGTGGCGGACGACCAGGCTAGGCCAGCGTCCTCTGCTTCCGAGTGTCGAGACGGTGGTCTTCGGTCTGCCAAGCCGAACGTTGGCATCCGTTCAGCCTCTTACATAGTCTCTTCGTTTTGCTGCTCTTCATCTCGAATCCTCTGCTTTGCTCCAGCCGTTCTCTGGCCGGCTTTCTTGATGTCGCCCCTCTACGCCTCGCGGCCAACTACTCACTAGACTCACGGACACCCGAAAACACCCCGTCCCTTCCACCAGCGTCCTTTCTCTCCCGCGGACCCCGAACTCGTTCAATAGTGGAGGACGTTCCCCGCCGTTCCGCTCTGCCCGGCCGTCGCATGCGCCGCCACCATGGCCGCTCCCGCTGGTGCCAGCCAGCTCACTCTCTCATGATTCTGTCCGCCCTGGTAGACGGCTTGATAAACGGCGTAGTCACAAACATGTCCCCCTCTTCATGCCATACTCCCATCTGCACTTTTGCCTCTCCCTACTCTGGCTGCCCGATCCAACAGTGCTCCAACAAACCCTCCGTCGCGCCAGCTAAGCTGAACCGGCTGCCCCCGCTGGCTCGTTTTCCGTTCTCTCCCTCCCGAAAGCTGCTGCGAATAGCAAAGACAACTACAACTATCAGTGCCACTACTGCTGGTGCTGCTGCCACAACTACGCCTGCTCCTACTACAACTACTATTACTTCGAAGGCGGTGGCGGCCACTGCTTTGACGGCCGTAACGTGTATGTGAACGTATTCGTAATGTCTCCCTGTACGTGTGTGACTGTGTGTGTGTGTGCAAAGTAGCGCTGTGTAGTACAGCACAGTGCAGGCTTATGTGATGATGCAGAAGGGCCTCCAGCAGCAGCAGCAGCTGCTACAGCTGCGACAGCTTCTGCCGATGCTCTCGCTCGGTGGGAGATGCTGGGAACGGTCCGTTTCGGAGCAATCGGAACGGAACGATTGCAGTCGGCTAGCTAAGCTTCGTCCTTCTGGAGCGAAAGACCAACGAAAGGGGTGAATGTTATCATTGTTGTTGTTGTTGCTGCTACTGTTGTCGCTGCCAGTTGTGGGCGCGCCTTGGCGCCATCAGTTTCTTGGTAGCATCTTCACAGCGACTGCATGGCAGCGGCTCAGGCAGGCGGGTCGGATCGGGGCATCTCCATTAACCGCAGCTGCCGAAGGACATCGGCAATATACGTCATTTATACATGATTTCGCCATGAAGAGAATGTCCATGAGCAATGTCTGGGAAAATCATATGGGAAAAATGACTTCATCTTCGATTATATACGATGGCTATGTAAAGAAATATGTGTGCTCCCGACGCGGATCTGGTCGTACCCTTTTTGGTGGGTTTTAGCTCTAGTTAAAGGCTAACGAACATTTTCTCTACATTAAAAAGATTTGGCAGGATATCAAAACATGGTATATGCCTGCTCTTATTCACTGAAAGGAGTTTGTGTTTCTTTGTGTTCAAACCTGTGTCCGTTGACTAACTCATCAACGTAGCGATTGCTTAGATTTATTTTTATAATACCAGAAGTTGAGACAACGTATTCTCAGGTGTTTTCTAATATTTTCCGTTGTAATCGTTTCATCATTATATAACTAACGTCAACTGCCTAATATTGACTCATAGTGCACTCTAGACACAGCCATTTCAGGATGAACTTTGACTGTCCTTGTCGGATAGGCATGCCTAGCTGCCAATATGCTGTCTGGGCGCAGTGTCAAACGATAGATTGGGATAGTGAGGTTTTTTTTCTTTATCAAAATGCCGTACATTTATACAATAGAGTACATTGTAAAAACTCAGATGATCTGCCACTAAAAGGTACAATAAAGGTAAAGTAAAGCTTTAGTGGTTTATTAAAGGAGCTGCAATTTCACAATGCTTTAGCTCTCTTATATACCACGCAACGGGTCTCGAACCGGCGGCCTCTGGCTTCCAACATCCAGAGACTTAGCCGTCCAAGCCAACGCGCTGAGGGCTGCTGCTATATTATGTTATAAATATATAGTAAGAACAACACGAAACTGCCAACCAAGGGACAAAGGTCTTGTCGAAATCACGAATATCCTATAGAATTGCATTTATAGGCGAAGTGGCAATTTGATGAATTGTCGACCATTTTTCTTCGACAGATGTGATGAAGAGAAGTTATCTAGATCGAAATCTATACTCTTCGCTATTAGAAACCTATATAAACACATTATCGTTGCGGACCTTTCCCTCGGATCTCATTACGCTAAACTAGAGGACCAGACAGCCAGCTGTATGAAAATAAGCAAAATGTTCTTCGAGGAACCGATGGAATCAGATCGGAGAATCGCCCATGCGTTTCAGCAATCGTTGGCGAAAGCGTATTTTAACGAAATATGGAGTTTACTTCGGCAGTTTCATTCGGCAGTCACAACTTTGAAGCACATCACATTGGCAAACTGACCAATTGGCAGAATTCTTTAACGCATAGTGTGTTAGACCATAATGAATAACGTGAAGCCACAAGATCTCCTTTGCACGAATAATTTGCCCATCGAAAACGAAGGTCAACGGTGGACGGCGTACTAGACCTATAGATGATATCGCGGTTCGCCAGATTCGGACGTGGCATATACGGACTTTAAGAACGTCTTCGAGAGCACGAATATGACCTCCTGATGGCGGTCCTGCCCTCAAAAGGCGTTGGGACTTTCTGAGAGGGAGATACTTCAATGTGAGGGCTCATTCTGCCTTCTCAGAAACAGGACGAGACACCACTGGGTGCCTGGATAGAACTTTATTAGGGAATATCCTGTCCCTCCTTTACATTAGCCCAATCAAACACATTATACACGAAATTCAATATTTATCCAGATGATGTTAAATAAGTAATGAGAGTAGACCATGAGCGAGATCAAAGTATAGATACATTCAGATCCCATTAGACACCTTTCCCCGAACGTTCAGGGAAGACGGGACTAGAGTTATGGAGACACAAACGCGGGATGTTCTATATATGAGACCCCGGTAACATCAAAGATAGGCGTAGTGAAATACTCTGGAACACGGTTTTTCAAATCTTTAACGTTTAGTGAACATGCTGAAGATGTGATACACAAGTGGTCGCTGATTTGCTCTTATTATTAAAGGTGTTTGCACTCTCATCAGCGTCGACTTTCTAAACATGTATGAATTACACGTGGTGATGTTCTGTATCTATCCAAGTGCGGTCAAAAACCCAGTAAAACGCGAAGATATCTAGCACTTGTGAGAAATGCAAAAGCAACCCCTCGGAATCAGTTCTGACGATGACATGTTTGATGAAAAATACAAAGGCGCCGTATAGAACTACCTGCGGCAATGGCAGGTAGAATGGAAACCGCCAGTATGAAGGAGCTCAAGAAGGTATTGAAAGACCAAGACGAATTTATGAACTCTTTGAGTTTCTACGAATCAACCAACTCTTCCGATGGAGGGCACCAATAAAGTTAAAACTTCGCGTGATCTTGTTGCAGCAAGGCCAATCAGTGCTACCGAGTATCAATGGTTAAGGTACAACTATCGAATGATAGACTCGCTGCAATTGTCGACTCTGGGGAAGAGATACGCTCTCAGCAGAGGATGGTTTTAGCAGACAGAGGCGTTTTGTCATCCGCGTCAACCCCCCTGCACTGGATCGGCCCACTTTCATGGAGATTGGAAGGTGTCTCTGGTGATGTCCGTGCGTTTGAAAAAAATGTCCTCCTCTCAAAAAAAAAAGTCTCACTGCAATTGTACTATAAATATCGGTCCTGAGAACATGCATGGGATATTACAGTATAATAAAGACATTTTCTATTCTGGCGTTTCCTTATATGTGCGTACGCCCGCTATTGTTTTATATTTTTGTGTTAGATCTCAAAAATAGTTTTCCAAGCAGTGTAAAGCACAAGTTCTATGCTGATGGTTTGAAATTGTATGCACCAGTGCGGTGTACTGATGACAGGCTCCTCCTTCAATCAGCCATTACCACTGTTGAACAGTGGTGTTGTAAGAACGACATGTTGATCTCCATTCCGAAATGTGCAGTTGTGTACACCTCTACTTACAAAAATGAATACACAAATGAATACACAATCAATGGTGATGTTATCAAATGTGAAAGCTCCATGCGGGATCTGGGTGTCATAGTGACTTCCTCCCTAGTTTTTGATCTGCATGTGACAAAGGTAGTTCGGTCTGCCTCATTAATATGTAACACCATTTTTAGATGTTTTATTATTTAAAATGTCGATTTCTATCTTGCGCTCTATAAGAGCCTTGTCATTCCAAAATGTCTTTACTGCTCCCCAGTTTGGAGGCCCTATCTCAAAAAACATATCCTAGAGAGGGTGCAATCGAGGTTCATCCGAAGAGTCAGTCTTCGTTGTGATGTTCCGAAGGAAGTAGTAAAGCTTCCCTCCCTAATGACCATATTAGATACTGCGGACCTTCGCTTGTTTCAGCGACTAAGACCAAATAGTTCTGTCAAACATTTCATCGAATTTCGTCCAAACCCCCTGCGCAGTGGACGTACAGTGCGCACTGCGTCAGTAGCACGCACCGAAAAACTAAATAATTTATTCTCTTGGAGAGTCGCACGTCTCACACGAGACTCAGGAAGTAAACTGACATTTGTCATTACCACAATTGTAAAAATTCCCTTCGCATTTACTAATTTATGTAATTTCTTTAATAATCTCTGTACCACCTCTTTTTGGCTAATAAAGGTGTATTTGTATTGTATTGTTGTATTGTATGTATGTCTTCCAGCTGTAGTATCCCATACTACAGAATACTGCATGCAGAAACGTATAGATATCGGGTATGTGCGGTGATAACATCCGCGTATATGTTGATGTGTGACGCTCATCTGTGACACTTTTAGCGGAATTAATACTTGGCAATACCATTAGAACTAGTGTAGCCGTGTTCATACATTGTGAACTGTAATAATAGCTCTTTACGAATGAATAATAAAATGAAACTTCTCACCAAATCAAATTGCATGGTCCTGTTATTCACAAAATCTGATTTTAAGCCCGAAAAATTTCAGTGAGTACAAAGAAAACTCGAATAGATAATCCATTTTATCCCCCTTTATTATCATTGGGAAAACTTCCACGTTGCGTAATACGGTATTAGTATTACTACACAAAGTGACACAGACAGAATACAATATCAAGCAAACGTGACTTAATGATCTGTGGACCACTGACTAAATACATTAATGTAAATCTTTGTATTCCAAAGGGACACATAAAAAAAAACATCGTTCATCCGCTAAGGACGACCCTGCGCTAAGCCATAGTAACGTACTTAAATAGCTCTTGAAATTCTCGTCTGGTAGTTCTCTTTGTGTGGCTTCTTAGAACTTCCAAGGACGATACAGCTTGAATCACCACGTGCATATATATATATATATATATTCCTACAGGTGGTGGTCTGGGGCTTATTACAGCAATGCGCTAACCTTGAACACCTCAAACGGAATTAAAAAGTTTCCTGCTAGATTGAGAGAGTTGACTGTCCCCTGTCGAACTTCCTTTTGGAGGAAAATTTCTACAACAGTTAAGTTCGTTGCTCTTTCACAGCGTCTCTGTGTACTCCACGAATTTACTGAGATCCTAAAAACCGTTTACTAGTACAATTCACACAGTCTGTGTAAGATCGTTGAAAACATTTACAAAAGCACTTACATAAAAACATTTACACAAAAGTATGGTGCAGGCACTATACATTAAGAGATGCAAGTTGGTATATCGACTCTATCTGCTTACATGAGTTTGCATGATATTTACAAGGATTTACAAGACAAGATTTACAAGGACACTGTTCATTGGGTTGATGGCGACTGTGCGTCTCGCGTGAAACCGTGGACCGCAGCCCTGGTTATTATACGGCGGTGTGATCTGTAGGGAGCATCTAGTCGCTGTCTAGGTGCTCCCTTGTGCGATTGAATAAAGGACTCTGGTATGCTGCCGTTTTTCTGGAAGATCCTCCACGAAACCTGTTTCGAACCCACATCGGTTCTGACTGTATATGAGTAGATTTTTCTCATCTGTCTGCAATATGATGCCTCGTACAAGTCATGTTCTTTCGTAATGCATCCGTACCCAACGTTGCTGTGAGCTTAGCAGTTCCGGACTAATTTTGACGTTGTCTGTCACTGGAGTCATCTTGAACACGTCTCTCTGTCTCCTGTCTCGATCACTCGACGGGAAAAATTTCGACTTCGACTAACTGCTACTGGATCCAATGGATTCTGATACACCGTAAATCCAACCAGATCCAACAGCATCGTGAAAGAGCGTTCTTACTTATTACACATAGTCACTTCTTGTCCAATTATGATTTTATCCTAAAGTTTACGCAACCTATGCGCCACCATCATCTTCTAGACGCCGCCGCCACCGCCGCCGATTCATCGAGCGCGAGCCGACCGACATAAGAAGCTTACGCTGGTGAAGCTAATGCTAAGACAATGAGATTACGGAGCACAGCGGGGACGGACGAACAAGATGACGGGTCTACGGTCGGCTCGAATCATCAACGATGTACACAGACTGGCGAGTTATTGTTTCGCTTTCGCTCTCTGTCGCTTCGCTGTTGTCCCGATGGGTCCCTGTTGGTTTCATAATAGCGACGTAGCAAATTTCGATGGCATCACCAGGTGGTGGTGGTAGTTTGCACGAGCGGACTCACACCGATATCAGCACGCGGGGCTGAGACCCTCTGCATTCGATAAAAGCATCGCGGTATGCCTGGGCGTAATGCATAATTTAATGTATGATGTTACTGATATGTCGTGGCGCCTTCAATACAGTGACGCCTCACTAATGCTAGTGATTGATTATTAGCCGTGAAGTCCACGCAGACAGTCAGGCGGTTATCTAGCGGCCAGACGACATGTATCATAGAGAAAATCCGCCACCACCACGGATTAAATGATGCGTGTGCGGCATTTATATAAATATTAAGAAGGTATAACTGTAGCAGAACTTATGATGGTATTTCACTGTATCGTGAGCACATCGAGCCGATTGAGCGTGGGCAATCTAAGCTTATCAAACTCGTATCCATTATGTGCGATGTAGAGAGAAGCATCATGCATGTAGTGCCCATTGTTAATCTGCATGACCAGACGGGCATGTACATGTCTGGTAGACTGTTAGAAATCAAACAAGACCAATGTTTGAATATCGATTATTTGTCGAAGTGATCACAGCACGGCCGTAGACATCGATAAACTTGAGACACACTTAAAGTCAGACGAGGCAATCGAAGATTGGCCTGTTATCGACAACAACAACTCTGCCTCCCGGTTTTTGAAACATCGAAAAATTGCCGTTCCGTAAATATTATAAATCGTACCGTGAATGGATATTGTACATGTTTTGCATCAAATCTGAATGTAATACTGAATACATCAAATACTGAACTTCACTATATGACGACACGCACCTTCGGCTAATGACTCACCCATAGGTCATAGAGGGTGGCGTTTTTATAGGCATTGATGATCATTATAAAATAACAAGCAATTATGTTGTTATTAATGAGGTGGATAACCAGTGTGCGAACTGAACCATGAATTACTGTAATTTCGCGAATCATTGGCATATCTTTAATCACTGATTCGTCTGCAGTATTTACAAAGTACTGGAATCAATCCATAACAGTAAGTGTTGATAACCGTAGGTCTAGAATTACGTGCATGTCAGAGAATTCTATTCGAGTTGAATCCAGTTCGAAGTACGGAGTGTTTCGAAAGTTTCGCAACCCAATGGGAGATTATTAATACATATAAAAAAGTAACAAATTAATACATATATAGGGTAGTGTGTACGAAGAAATAGAAAATAAATATAAACTATTGGAATCTATGATCTCAGAAGGCGGCCAAGGTAAAATGCTCTTCGCATACAGCCCACTTTGCTCTATTCTTGCGTACCTCCGTATCTCCTTGATAATTATCTAGTGAGTAAATTTTCCAGGCTGACTCAAATCTAACATTTGACACGGCCGAAACCAGAAAATTAGCCTATTTAGCTACAGCTATTATCATCACCATCAAATAAAAACTAGGCATATTTTATAGCGAATAAGGACTAGGTTAAACGACTTACTCTATTTCCCCAAAAGAAGGAAGTGTAGGAACTCCGGGATTGTGGCTATTTTGCCAAAATTCATAATGCCCTCTAGCTGACCTAATACGCGGCTTAACTCGCAAATCTGCAAGACCGCTTTATCAATGACATGCGCGTTTCAGGACTCCAACGTGAGCTGTATGGCACCAAGTTCGCGGCGTCACCTACTTCCTTACTATCCAGCTAGATTCAAGCATCTGTCAAGGAAATCGGTTGGGTATATATACACGCGTAGAGGTACGATTGACATAGAAAACACGAGCAAAAGAAATGTTCATAAAAAAGTGGATTTACCAGAGAACCCTTGACTCGAGTGTGAGGTCTCCTCCCAAGAGTCCTTCACCAACTGTGGAGTACATGTCTACCTCATTCTGTTTTCGCTTGCAAGTTGCCAGCGGGAGATGGCTGGCTACTAGGGCCATTATCGACTACAACTAATATATTGCGTTCCACCGATACCGCACAGAAAATATTGGATCTCGCCTATACATAACTACACCCTATGGTATTATATGTATGCACATTGAGTTTCGCAAAAGGTAAAGGTTTTATTGGTTTATTAAAGGAGCTCCTGTTTTATAATGCTAACGTTCTCTTATATGTCACGGATTCGATCCCCACCGTTGCACATTTGCATTTAAGGGATGCGTCTTATGAAGTAACGCCGAAAGCAGATCCGTGGAGCTTAAATGTTTAAGGCTGTAAGTCGAACGTGCATTGCAGGGTTTTCTGTCCCATTGATAAAGTGATTTTTATGCTTTTCTTCCTTGGCAGAGTGTATGACAAAAGAGCAGACGACGATGATTGGCACAATTATCAGGTAGTCGCAATTAACTTCGGTCGTTGTATTGGAAATGCCTTGTACGTTGAATCCAACATGTATCGCATATTGAAATTTGGGAGGCAGCCAGCGAAACCGCTTTGAAAATGATTATATAATATTTATAAGATATGGATATTTACTAAGGGACCGAGCTGTTTGGCTTATAATGACAGGCAACTTCTTAACCAAGACGACAAGGTAGCTGAAGCAAGTAGATTATGTTCATCAATCCCGAGAGCCTGAGATCACAACACATCGTACCACTGACACAATAACCTAGCCTTGCAGAACACTGTAGTCGTCAACAAACAGGTTGTGTCGTGACGCACGACAATGATACGTGTCGAACTTAAATAGTGGCTGGGTTGAATTGACCGCGCGTAAATTTATCTGCACGATTGTAGAAGATAATTCAATATACAACGGCGCTAACCTCCTCGCGGGCAGGACAATGATTGGGTTGTCGGCGACACGTGCATAATAGCGCAATGTTATATTGAATCATTGGATATAATTAAATCTGAATCCGAGGGATCCGCATAGATATATTGTCATTGTCACAAGGATGATAGCTATATATGTCGCGGAAAAGTGCCTGCAGTAGCGGCGAAAGCTAAACGAGCGCGATCAGGTAATATCGAATATAGTGCGCAGCAACCATTGGCGTTAAAATTTCGATGAAGAAGTTCAGAAGCCATCGGTAACCGCAAGCTTCGTATACAAGGGTAAACGTTACGGTATTTTGGAGACTCGAACTGTCGGTCTGGTCTGTAAGCAAAATAATGCTATTCACACGTAGTGAAATGGGACACCTACTGGCACCTTAAACAAAGCGTATACCGTACCTCGCAGTCATCCATTAGATTAGCGTCCTCACTTAGCCGTTGTATTGAGTCGATATTTCTCGATAGCCGTGGTCGAACTCAATTGAAGCACACGGTATGCTATGAATGTCCAATAGGGCAATGGTCTTATAGTAAAACCGAGTTAATCGCTCCTGCTCCTACCTGCCGAGAAGGAACTTTTTAAGTATATCGCACCTCAAATGTCATCATACCTTAATTTACCCAGGTCGGAGAGGGTGATTGATCGTAACCGACGTTCCTAACACGTGTGAAAGGCCAACATTAATTCATTGGGCGGAACGCCACGTGCTCTAGGTCTACTCTAGGTCAGTAACGATGTGGCCTTTAGCTAAAGGTCTCTCGCAGGCAGGCAACGTCGACCACAGGCCGCCTGCCACAACGAATTCGTTCGATGTCAAACGATAACACTAAAAGGACAGCTATGCATCGATAAACCGTATGGCCACAGAAGCAGTGTTTTACGACGCTTGGTGCGAAATTTCCCATACGTTTTTATCGACTGCAAAAAAGCTGATAGGCTTGGCCTTCTCTGTGTTGACGTTGTCTCTCTGATGCAAAATATTACCCGAGATAAACCCTATTTTTGAACGCAGTAAATGGCACTTTTCAGCCGCTGAAACAGTAGAAACTTGTAAGAGGCAGTCGTTGTAGGTCGACACCAAAGTCAGTTAGTTTCTTCTTCTCTTTTAGCACAACATGACCACAATGAGAGCCTGGCAAAACAGCATACAGACTGTGTCGTCTGTCAGACGCTGGTATTTATAGTTGGCCTACTTGAAACAGATGCCCTCTATTCCCCGATAACATGAACTCTTGCCTTTGAAAGCGGTGGGCCTTGATTCCTTGCACATAGGGTTGCGAAGATTTCCGAGCCCCCTGTAGACCTTGCAAAGATCGATAACACAAGGCTCCACATAGCTGCAGTACACGAGATTTGCATACATAGATTTAATTTGACAACTTCCCTTTTATCTCACGATAGATACCGAGAGCTGCACTTAAGAGAATACAAAAAAAGACAACTTTTTCTAAAGATGAGATTACTGATATGATCGGATCAAGCGTTCTATCCGATCTGCCCCCTAGTTGGTCAGACGGCGGCGAGTCGTGACCACCGATACAGTCAGTGGCCTGCTTCGTCGATCAGATCGAGATTGGGTTCTGTGAATCTCGATCACTTTGTCAACTTCATCGTATATTACAGCAGCCAGTGTGAACGCACCGAATGATCCAGTGACAGCAATCTAGAACATCTACAAATGATCACATACCGTCGTTTTGAAGAGTACACCACTTGCACGCCCCTGTAAATAGGTGTGGATATTCGTTGACAACGTGTAACATACAGCACAGAAATGTAGAAAAGATTATATTGTCTGAATGTTCATCACATCCTCACAACACCAGGTCATCATTTGAACGTCATCACGACATAATACCTGATCGGGCAGTTTTTGTCCAATTTCGTATCAAATTAAATAAGATCCATTATATACTTGTAATATACTGTAGGCTAAAAGAGAAGTCGAAGAAATTATTGTAACGTGCCACTAACGTGTGACCGACCATCTCACGAGGATCGATTTAAAGGCGCAGATTGTGTATACATTTTATAAAAAAATGTATACACAATCTGCGTCATCATTGGGCGACACGTATATGCATGCGATTTGCAACGAGAAAGAAACAAGCCTTGGGGATAATCGGAGACGAAATGTGAATATCCTCTGCAATAACGTTCGGCGCAGTAGGTCCTGAGGGCCAGATGAGAGCCGTTCGCAAACTTTTACCAAAGGGATGTGATTTGGTGGGGTATCAAGGGAGTGATTTATCATGAGCTGCTTCCAGACAACCCAAAGCATCATCAAGCCAAAGCGAGATATATCGGCCAAAGCGACTAGGAAAAAATGTGTCCCCGGTAGTGTTCTATTATATTACCCTCCTTGCGTCTCGCTACAACAGAGCGATTTTATCGTAGTCTGTCAGTAATATCGTTAACACACTTCGGATCCCTGACTGACGAGGTGATATCCGTTCTCGCATAGTGCCTATGCAACAAAACATGTGTGGCACTTTGATAAGCAGCAGTCATGAGCTGATCACATTCGCAATCCGTGTGGCTGACATACGCGAGGCGTCTAGTCTAGCCGCCACCGTTTTTTATGTATGAAAATGATTTCCAGACATCAATCCGACAGGGATTCGTCCTAAAAAAAACATATCGACCTCCATCAGACGACCGGCAAGGTCGGCTGTCTATCAAGCCTAGTTATGCTATTAGAGTGTTATGTAACGTGCGTTGCAGCACCACAGGTGAAGCGGCTTTCGTCATGCTGCTGTTGCTAGAAGTGTTTTTAGCAAAGTTGGCCATAGAGTTTGCTCGGGGATATGTTCGCAGAGGTTATTGGTTTATAGACGCGACCCGGATGGGGGCAGCGTTCTGGGAGAGAGGGAGTCACGCGAATAGGCAGGGTTTGGATGATATGCTCCCAAATGAATGTAAGCATCAGATAACAAATTGAACAGGCCGATGACCAAAGGCGATGTGATCTGTGAAATTCTCGAATGTTTGTTTTTCATATATAGGCGCCTTTCGGGTGGGATTGTGTAGTGGTAAATAGAGCTGCAGTCTAGGTCGAATGCGGCGTGTTCAATCCAAAAATTGAATTATTGATCTGTGTTAGGTGCGACGAAAGCCACAGCTCGTGTACTAGGTAACAGATTAAAGGGTATACCTTTAGTTGAAACTTCCTGCCTTCACCAAAAATGATTCTAACACATATATATACGTAATGCTAAGCTTACTGTATTAGATGAGTATTACACAAATAGTAGATTACAGTAATAACAAATTGCTTATGCCATATATACATATATATATATTAGACGGATTTTTTTCGGTCGGGGGACAGTGATCATTGCCAAGTTTGGCTACGTGGAGTACGTATCTAACGCATATAATCATACAATAGTCCTAGGGCCAAGATGGGGACTTATATCCGTAAACCTTTTGGTTCCGCATGTAAACATATGAAGCTCTGTAATACTCGTAGCATTTTTAGATGAAGCTAGTTGCTTTTAAGGAGTGACTGAATGCTAAAGCAAATCGTACAATGGTCAGCAGGTCTCGACAGATTCACGAGGGAGCACGCATGCACGTATCGGTTATTCTTCTAAGCCGCACCGGACCTTTGTATATTTGCTAAGCTCACTTGCGCGGCAAGCCGTACGAACGAATTCCGCCAAAGCACGTACAACATTTACCGATCGATGTATTTTTATTCACATCGTTTCCGCCAGCCTTGATGATTCGTATTTTTTGTCGACCTTGAAAATGTGTTTGATTTTTAACAAAAACGCTGCTACCTCGGTTTATCCACTAAATGATAAGGATTTTTCCTTTTTGAAACTTTGTCTTCTTTCTTTTTAGTAACTCTGTTCGTTTGGTAAAGGGAACACGTGTGATACGTAGAACACATAAATCATAAACATACATTTGCACATATACGCGAATTTGCGCGATACACAATAGTGTACATTGGGCCGCGTAGCATGGCTATAGTATCTACAAGTACAACTTAAGTATGGTTGTACTAAACAAGGCACTGCACTCTGGCACGTTCCCCCGCACTTTAAACACATGCAGATGTCGCAGGACGTATGGTGACCTGCTGTCCGGCATAGAACATGGTGAAAGACCATGGATTGCAAAGCGGGTCACCACGTGCCGGTTGGATCTATTAAGGCCTTTCGTTTTTTTCGATACCTCGTTCATCATCGCACTCGTACTATAGAAGTCCGGGTCTATCCCAGTTGTGTTCCCCTCCCACATATGCCGTGCTGGGCTGGGCTATAAAAATCGTTTGCCAACACAAAAAATATAATGGGAGGGCTGAGTCGGCAGTGCGTGTAGTATCCTGCGCCACTCTATCCACTGTTGTGGGTTCGAGTCACACTGAGGTCCTGTAAAGCAATGCGATCTAGACGAGACGCTGGTTGCGATGCAACTGACAGACGGAGATCTGTGGAGCAAGTATCTCTAAACAGGGCGAGTTTCGTTCTATGGAAGACCTCCTTCCGTATCTTATACGTCGTGCTACGGTAGTGTCAGTCCAATACGCAATCATGTAAAAAAGGGTAGCGACTCTTACGCAGAAACAGCAACAGTAACCGGGATGTCAGTGGCGTGGGTGGCAGTCGCAGCGTAACTGAAGTGAGATAAAACTTGGAGTTAGCCAACCACCTTAAGTGAGATTGGGTGGTCAGTCAATCGTGGGTGTTGAAAAGTATCCATTTTAACCCGAAAAGCCTGTATGTGCCAGCTCGTTATTATATGCCGAAAGGCCGGCATATAGTTCACGAACGTCCACGAGCTCACTGCGGCATATAACACTAGTTCAAGAAGTGGAAATTTCCGTCTACGTATAATACAGTCGCGCGGCTGGACCAGCAGCCCAAGCTGCCGACTGGCCAAAGTGGGTGGTTTGCTATGCAAAATGCACCAACAGCTCGAAAGAGAGCAAGTGGATTATATGCGGGGGCCGTCCACTGGCCGGGCCCGTACAGCGGAAAGCGTTAGGTGACTGCTACTGAATTCTACTTATACCTGTCCAGACTTCTGCAGCATGCACCATTGTTCTTGCGAGCCGCCGTTTGCGTTCGAACTTTGGAAAAAAAATTGCGAATCTCCCAGCTGTCCTTACACAGTTGCTATGCCAGTAGAGAGTCTCCTGGTGTCTTGCCTGAAAAGGTGCGCGAAATGGAAAACTGAAGTTATATTCAACCAATGCTGAAATTCAATATTTTAATAAATTAATAGCTCGATCTTAATTTGTTGACGATTTACTGTGCTGCTCCGTCGACTATTGCGATTTTCAGCCTGACAGCTTCGAAAAAGCCTATGTCACTAACATTATGACCTCTGTTCGCTGACTCCCACCTCCGTAGCGGCGAAAATAACGATTTTCTTTCTCGCTAAATGTATCTCAGAAGGAAATGCTATTCAATCGCGCTTGTGAGCTTAATTTATCTATTCTGCCCGTTATTCACCATTAGGCGCCAAAGCCCCGTATGTGGAAGTGCGTATATATATATATATATATATATATATATATATATATATATATATATATATATATTATCATGTCATGTGTTACTAACACACACGTTCCGTAAGTTTGATTTGGAACCGATTCCCGCCTCATATTTATGTTTCATCCATTCTGCTACAGCTCTGTCCGTCGCGCTACCATGCACGAATCAAAACTGAGCGAACGTACAACATAAAGACGAAGTGTTGTTCCATTTGTGCTAGAACAGTCTCTCCCTCTCTCTCGCATTCCCTCTCCCTCTCTGCATGCGTTTCTTCATGGCCATACGTACGCGAGGGCGCAGCACTCGACAGTGTAACCGGAACAAGACAACCGATGGTACACCTCGGGCAGAAGCCCGACAAGCTCGGGCCCTGACTGCCAGTCCGCCGGTCTCACACAAGACACTAGTTCATTGGCGTAACAACAGACCGCGACCTGCTTTGCTGGCTTGAAATAACATCCGGCCGGAGCGTTGGTTGCCCCCCCCCCGCGCCCCGGCGCTCGTAGGTAGGGAACAGAACACGGAGTTCGGCCCGATCGCTGAGTACAAAACGAACAGAAAGCGAATGCAAAGAATGAGATGCAGAAAATAAAAATCGAGCAGACAGTTCTTGGGCCGGGTGCCCCCCCCCCCCCACCCCCGCTTACTCCCTTTGCTATTGCGTCTCTGCAGGGAGCCAGCGATCGCAACGATGTAGCCGCTGCCGGTTTACCGCTCAGCGGGTGAAATCCTCCGGACTCCCAAGCCGCCCTTCGCTCTGTTCCTGAGCGGGGAGTTGAGATACGCCCAGAGCGAGGGAGGGAGAGAGGGAGAGAGAGAGAGGTCTTAGACCAGACGTTGTGCGCATAGAGAGGTCCGGCAGAGAGGTGCGGCGAGACGAGGCGAGGCAAGCCTCGTTGTGCGAGCGCATGCGATAGCAAACGAAGGACAAAGCGCGGGAAAATAAGGGTGCCAAGTGGTATTGTCTGCATTTTCCCATTCTGTATATATATATATACATATATCGCCCTCTCCCTCTCTCTCTTTCTCGCTTTTCCTAGCTGTCTATCTCGCTCACCAGAAACAGCACGAGCAGCATAACAGCTGCTGGCAAGCTCGTAATGAGATAAACACAACAGCTACCTATCAGAGGGTGCCGATGGCGCCTAGCCGGGTCCTGCCAACCAAGATCGTGTTCTTGTATACATAGCGCTCTAGAGGGGGTGCGCACGCAGCCGAGAACATGCAGCTTCGAATCGATATCTACCGCTACGTTCGTTTAGTTTAGCAATGTTATTAATATTGTTTGTTTAGACCTGTTTATCTGACATGTAGAGGTTCGCGTACAGTAATCCGACGTCAGTTACCACTGAGCTCTCTGGTCGTCATTACCTAAGCGGATCCAATGCATGACATTACTAATGAAGTTGATGGACAAGTCGACCTTTAGAGAATGTAAGAAGTGCTGACCCCAAATACAGGAGAGAAAAGGCAATGGACCAGAAGAACAAGACAGCGTGCTAAGCTTCACAGTGTAAAAAAAAAAGAAAAATGATGACGACTTAGGGATCCGGGGTTCTGCGACTGATGGGCAATGAAGGTGACCGTTCAGAAAACTGGACAGTCTTTTTAGCTACAAACATAGTCCTTGTAGATAGATCCTCCACTTCAGGTCAGTTTCGGAGTTCAGGGAGTGAATGAGCCAACAGGTAAAACGGTGCGCATACGAGAATAGCCAAAGGGGAATGCTGAAGACAAGCTGATTCTGGGGACTCGCCTAGCAGAAACTAGAGAGTTACTATTCTAAGGAGAAGATCATACAAAACTAACAATCGAACTTGTGATGCGTGCCCTTGAAACGTACGAAGACAGTGAACGAGACCTGCGAGTCATCGAAATAGACCGGCAGAAGACCGCTCGTAGCAATGAACAATCGGAGGACATAGCCATGCTGAGGTCCGATGGAGCATTGAGAAGCCAACAAGGATATCGAGCAGGCAAGGGTACACAAATCTGCTGGAAATGTGGGAGTTCGCATTCAGAAGGAAACTGTCTAGCCACCGGTCAGGCATGTAAGGTATGTGGCAAAAAGAATCACTTCGCGCGAGTATGTAGGTCCAAAAAGAGACAGCACCACACCGTGAAGATGATCGTTCAGGGTGAAGAAACATCTGAAGAATATGACATCGATGACTCAATCCAGGCCGAGACGCTGGTCCGAAAGCGTAAACGCAAGGTGCACGCGTCGGTACAAAACAAACCAGCGAACTTCGCGCTCTTTTCGACACGGGCCGCGACTTGCAACATCATGGGCTCCCCCACGTTCCGAAACATAAGGAACAAGATCTCAGAAATGCACGTTGATTAGAAGGAGAAAAAAATTATTAAAATATATGACCACGGTCACGATCGATAACCTTGGGATCAATGACGATCAACATCAGCATGGACGATGCACGTAGATCCGTGAAGATCCAAGTCATTGACAAGGAACTAGAAACACTGTCGTCAGTTAACACTTGTTTAGAACTGTGACTCATCCAGGTGTCAAACTATTAAGAAGCAGTAAACGTGGTCATCGACATAGACAGGGACCGTTTGAACAGCCTCGAAGGACGAGTACGAAAACGTTTTCAAGGGACGTAGGTCAACTCCCGCAGCCTGTGAAAATCTACGTCGGTGAAGGAACATGACCAGTTCAGCAGCCACCGCGAACTATGCCAATAGGCCTCACGGAGGGGCGATAGTAAACCGCACAAAGGAACTCGAGAATCTCGTTGATCCAAGAAGTGGATCACCCAACGGGGTAGGTCTCAAACATGGTGGCAGTGCACCGACCTAGACGTAAGTTAAGAATCGCTTTAGACCCTCACGCTTTAAACGAAGTCATCAAAGCCTGAGATACCCAATGCCCAATCTCAATGAGGCACTCCATCAGTTAAACAGAGCAAAAGTTTTCTCGGTACTATACACGAGAGACGGATTTTACCAAATAGTGTTGAGCCCTGACAGCCGAGACTACAGTACACTCAGGACTTCGATAGGACTATACCAATGCCGAAGAGTACCCCAAGGAATTGCCTCTGCTCCCCAAGAATATTAGCGACGTCAAGTTGAAGCATACGCCGGACCTTAGGAACGCAGCGGTAGTGGCAGAAGATACTAATTGCCTGGGGGGAAGGCGACTGATTAAGCGAAGCCATTGAAGACCACCATAAAATTCTTCAAGTCCTCTTCAAGAGAGCTCGACAAGTTGGACTACGATACAACAATAGTAAAATACGCCTAGGCATGTCATAGGTAAAATTCATGGGCCACATTATCAGCAGGAAAGGACTAGAGAGTGATCCAAGAAAAATCAAGCCAATATTAGATATGCCAGTGCCTAAAGACGTCAAAGGTGCGACAACATCAATGATGCACACACACATACACGACAACTAGCATCAAGGCACCACATTCTGGCACAGGATAAGAGACCCGGTAAGATATACAACGAAATACAAAACAGACCGCAAAAATAGCATAATAACACCAATGTAGACATGCCGAACAAAGTACATCTGAATCTTAAACCATTGTAATATTGTAGAATTATAGAGAAACGCTTATAACTTTATATTGTGTCGGAAGGAGGAGGACTTTATATTGTGTTTTTGTCATAGAGCGGACCACAGGCTCTTATCCTAATGTGCTCTCGCTACCGAATCGCTACCAGAACTACTGAATTGGCTAAGTTATCTGCTTGAAAAGTGAGGAGTACATAGCTAGCCCAAGCCTCATCCAATATGTACGTGGGAAATACTGTTAAATATATAATCAGCAAATATCTGCTATTGTGTTTTCACTCATTCATTCTCTTTAATGAATGAGCCTAAATATTTGATATTTAAAAGGCTAATCAGTTTGAGAGACTAGCCTTTATTGCTAGAGGAAATTTTCTCTATTCAGTGCTAACCCAGAGTTGGGCCGCCCCCGAAGCTATATACTATAGTGTCACTTATCGGACATCACCCACCTTACCTAGAGATGTCCATGCCTCAAAAAGCTTGCATGCTGTGTCTTCTCAAAAATCATTAATCTTAATTACCCTGGATAGTCGAAAAGCCAACAGAGAAGGCAGCGTAATCGCTTTCGCATTGTGCTAATGTTGAAACGTAGGCCATACTTAACATATCGTGGATACCGGCAGGGTGATAATTATGAAGCCTAAAAAAATCATATCCGTCCGTTGTCTATGCAGGCACATTGCGAACGCAACCCGAACGCAATGCTACAGGTGAGCGGCATGGAATAACGGCGAGATCTGTCCATCTTGCACAGGTCACCACGGTCACAGAGCCAACGAGCAATTCATCGCTTCTTGCTAAAACTACTGCAGCGGCCGCGATAGCATACGAATGTCGCGACACCCACCGTCAACCATATCAGCGTGCTCAGGAACAGCTCGAATTCGTGGTGGAGACACTGCAGGTGCACTGTCTAAAAGGCATAAAAATAAAACCCGACAAAGGGTGGATTCGTGTTGACTTGCCTCAGCCACCAGCTGAATAGAGGTTTGAATTTCATTTTAGCTCAAAACAAACATCATTGATTCGGATACCGTCGGCATTGCGTGAGAGAACGCGACGCTATCATCACTCGTCATCAGCATGGTGTATTTACCTGTCACCTGTTATTAGTTTGCATAGGATTACGAGTTATTATTGTATAACACGTCGCGGTAGAGGTGTGCGCATCTGCAAGGCGGCTGCAGTCAGCGATTGCTGGGCGGGTGCTCCGGGGGGATAAAGGCGCACCCCATGCCACCAGGTGAATGAGCTCTCAGAAACGCTAGAATGTGCTCGTCGTGTAGCGTACAATGTGTAGGTATCTATTAACGCGGAACGTAAAGAGGTGTCCAGGGATGTCAGTGTCGCCGAGGCTGCTGCTACCGCCGCCGCCGTCGCTGTCGTGGAAATAGCGAAAACTTAATTAGCTATGCTAGCCAATTAGGCCAGTGGAAAGCAGAGACGACACGGCGAACAACGACAACGACAACCACGCTAGTCGAACCAGCGCAGGGGGACGAAGCACGCCGGAAGCCAACGGCAAACTGCCATCGCAGCCCAGCCTCGCCTCGCCTAGCAAGCAAGCAACCAACCATCCTGCTGTGCCAGCGAGTGGGTGAGCAGCAGGGCCCACATGCCCTTGTCGCCTTCACGCGGTGACAACATCGTCGACGAGACGACCCTAGTCGACTCGGCTTGAGTCGACGCTCGTTTCACGAGGGGGTCGTTCCGACAACCTGGGAGCTCCAACAACCCGCTTGTGTCAAGCAAGTAAATATTACTCGGGGTATGGGGAAGGACGGGAGTGTTCGCTAGCAGGCGGTGCGGCGATGGCTATTTCAGGCGCGACGGATATAAGAACGTTACGGCGACTAAGGAGTCGCGGCAGAGGGCAAAACCTAGAGAGCGAGAGGGAGAGAGAGAGGTTGGATGGACAGGAAAGGCAAGATGAGGAACAGTAGCTAGCGTGTAGAGCCCGAGCGACTGGGAAAATTTGCCTCCAATCGGGATAATGTTAGGGCAACGCGAGGATACGAGGTACAGAGCAACGTGTACAGCGTTCAGCACGTGTATGGCAGCGCCGTCGAGCAAAGCAACGGTGAAAGAAGCCAGTGCCAGTGGAACGGATGATACATGGGGGGGACGGGGGACGAGGAGGAACTGAACGGGTAAGAAACTATAATAGGTAAATCTGAACAGGGTGCGCTCATTGGTCTCCACTGTTGACACATGAGCGCACCCTGTTCAGATATTGTGTTGTAGCCTGTAACCGTAAGGGTACAACACAATATGCAATGGGGAGAAGTGCCAGCGATCGTGGCCTGCAATCGACGGCTGTCAACCGCCCGGAAGGTAAGAGGTAAAGGTAAATGTTTATTGGTTTATTAAAGGAGCTGCAATTTTTTAATGCTTTAGCTTTCTTATATGTCACGCAGCGGGGAAGTTACCGAGGATAGTTTATTGGCACGTGTCGTACGTGGTACAACGACTGTTAGTAGCCAATGCAGCTGTAATGTGGACGGACACTACATGTGTGATCGTGTCGAGCTCATGTAGTAGACATGGTTAGCATGGTTGACGTGTAGACCCTCTTGTGTTCACATGTTATTGGAGGCCGTGTCTAATAAGCTCATGTGATCGATTAAGTCAAAGTGAATGGTTTACTGTACGAAGAGAAGTGCAAAAATAGGCTTACACTAGGGTACGACAGTTTTGTAGACCTTTAGTAAAAAGTTGGTTCACAGGCATGCAAAAAGTTCGCTTAATTGTGGGTGGCCTTTTTTATTATACAGCGATAGCTGCATCAAAATCGATGGGTCACAGACCCGTTTGAGCTCACACCACATATACAGTGTTTAACATCACGACTTTCGACAGCATTTCACGTCAATTCTGAATTAACACTAAACTTATCACTAAGATGATATACTTTATACGTAGACTAAAGTGATGCGCGTCTCAAACAGCAGCGCACTAAAACGGAGACGTTTTCAACTTCAATCCGGCTGATACCCTAAATGACGATTAGTATTGATCGGTTATGTAACTCATAGAAATCATAGGGTCTTGAATGTTGTTCAGTGCGTTTGAGATGAACGCTAAGAGGAACACCGTTGTAGCTCTCCACTTGGCTGGTAAGCAGACACATGCGACAGTCAGCGATCTGAAACATCTCGAAGTGAATAGACTGTTCGTGTATCGGACTGCGCAAGAGGAGATCTAAGGAGACAGACAGCATCGCTACACGCCATAGCCGTTCCGCAAGACTGCAGCTTCCTCAAAGAACGTGAGGAATATGAGATACCCGTCGTAGTACATATAGCGAGCTGACTAGCGTTGTGCCCAGTGATGAGACAACATTTACGATCGAACAAATGGTAAATAAACAAGACAACAATCGTGTGTGGCTAGAGGGATGTCAAGATGATAATTGGGCCAAATTAAGAGTCATTCGGACTCGGGAGTCGGCCTCAGTGATCGTTTCGGGGGGAATAACAGCTTCAGGGTGCACTCCCATCACCTTAGTCCCGCAGGAGACAAATATGCATGGCGCTTCTTGCCGCCAATTGCTGTATTTTGCTGTATTACCTAGAGCCGTGAGCACACTCCCCTTTCGGTACGAGGTTGTGGCCTTCTCAATAGAGGTGTTTCACCCAAATGTGCCCAGGTAAATTTCGTCAGGACAAGGGACAATTACGTAGGACGGATATGATACTTGAAACATGTGGTAAATGGAACTATTTCACTGTTCATCCATACCATCCAATGTGAGTCGTTCTACGAAAGCTCTTGAATCGCTCGTTCGTTCCTCTCATGAGCGACCTCTAACCGTTCTCGTTGTAGAGATGCACGTAAAATTTAACATGAATCGATTATTTCGGCATGCCACATTCGACATTGAAAGACGGGCATAGAGGTGTCACTTTTACTAACTGAGTTTACCTGAGTCGTTTCATTGAACTTGGCTTATTCTAATTTAAAGCAAAATAAAATTAAAAGTTAATCAGAAAGCAAATTGTTCTAGTTAGCATTCTGCTCGGCTGGAATCGGCCGTCAAACTATTGCTAACAATAAGAAAACATACTTACACATCTCCTGGATTTTATTATGAATAAACATAGTGAGATATCTAATGTGTCGGGTCGGCAAAAGTCGTTGAAATTGGCTCATGACAACTCAGTCAAACGTCATAACTCAAAAATGCAATATTTATTCACAGCAGTAAGAAAGTGTTGCAGAGACTCTATTGTGGCCGTAATGGAACGAGCGTACATTTCAACTCTGGAGGTCCCCATCTCAAAATTACGTCTTAATGTGATTCTGTTGGACTCCGTTGAGTCGTTGTAGAGCTACGATGAAAAGCGTCAAAATTTTACCCTTCCAGAGGGGGTCTTAGGGCACCAACTTTGAACCTCCATAAATCCTCAACGGCGTTAATGTGTGACTACATTCTGATATTTTTATCCCCAGGGTGACGCCAGGTATGACACGAAAATAAGCAGCTCAAAACAACCTCGAAACGCTGCTGAACATCCCGTGGGAATTAACTTTACGGAGATGAGACTGGAGGTTAGTCGTAGCTTGAAAAAACTTTAGGGCAAGAAGTAAACCCCCGACATGGAGGTACGTAAGCTACTACCGACCTCTTCGCCGCTACGGATCCGAGACGTATCCGATATGTATATATATATCTACATATATATATATATATATATATATATATATATATATATATATATATATATATATATATATATAATTACTGATACAATCATTATCGTTCGGTCGAAATGTTTGTATTTTTATATCCTCGAAGATCTCGGCATAACACAACACATGGGATGAAATTTAGGCATATTTCGCTACAGCTGCAAGAGAGTACGCTGTAGAAATTCGACTGCAATACCTTCTCGCCAATTTGCGAACAAGTTGGTCTAGTGACGGTTTGTGGTTGTAAATGGAGATACGAAACCTTTGAAAGTCTATCTGCGTGGCAGACTAGAGGGCTAGCTGTCTCGGTAGCGCTGTTGAAAGAGGACTAGGCATGCCGACTTTATTCATGCCGTTTGTGCCGTTACTTCGTTGTGAACTTCAGTATGTATCACATCCAGAGAGTAAACATTCTCTTTCAATTAGCGATTTCAGTGAGGTTCCCTCGTCAATTGGCATACAAAGGTACATGAAGGAATCGGCCGTAACCGACCTATTATAGATTTTCGGAGGAGTTGACTCTATGCAGATCTGCGTAGTGAGGAACGTAGAAGGTCGTGGAGTTTCAATTTGAAGTGTTTCGACCAGCCCGCGTATTTATTTAGCTCACTCTTCCAATATATATATATATATATATACCATGTCCTCAGCCCAACATTATATTATATTTTGGGATATTTTGGGCGTCCCTAAGGTGCGTTTTACGTGGCAGTACAAAAAATCGGAATGTGGAGATACCAAACTCAAGCAATGTCGAGTGAGTACTCGGACACGCAGGCCGATGGTTGGGTACAACGGAGGTGTGGTATTGTACACTGCATCTAGCCATCTTGTCAAAGTTGGATTAGGATAGCCGGCAGATAGAGACACCAACCCTGCGCAGCCTCTACAGATTAGGCATCTCTATGTGACACAGAGGCAGACGGACAGAACGAGCCTCCATGTCTCGAGGTGTTCTCTCATGCATGGATACATACAAGATGAGCTGTTGCTATTTGTAGCCCGCTGGTTGTACGCTAAATACGTAACGACATTTGAATGCCTTCAAGATGACAGTGTAACCACTGTTTGCGTTGCTGGGGCACGCGTAGCGCTCCGAACTATCTATGAGTAAAAAAAGCTCCGCTTGAGGTCAGGGATGCGTCCGTTTCAACCTCTCACCTGAGTAGATTCGACGAACTACGCTGCGACGAATTTGAGCGTGCGACCAAATAGCCGCACGCTCCGATGCCAACTTACTTGTATGGTGGTCCATACTACTTGTCATTATCTGATATCCGTGAAGCCGAACGAAGCCATAGACAAACACGAGAGCAAAGCAGGGCCATTCTAAACATAACCATTTCACAGAAAGTGTACAGGCGTATGATCCGCGTTTGTCGAATTTTGCTTAGGACTTCCGATGGCTTTAGTTGAAATCATTGAATGAATTATTGCGCTGCACTCAGCGACGGCGAACACCGACGTGAGAGCCATCGTCCAGAGCTCAATACGATAAAGTGATGGTACAGAAATACACGGTCATCTGCCGGGGAGATTGGATTTTTTGTTGCTTCTGGCCATGCGCTCCATGACTACGCTTTTGTTGAGGGGTTCAAGCAACAGCTACTTATAAAAGCGTTCGTTCATTCGCGAATTTCAAGAGTCGTGTACGGGATCGCACCGATTACTCGAAATGTATGATCGGTAACAAGGATGAGGACAATGAAAAAGAATCCGTCTCAACATGGTGTGTGACCCCCTTGATCAACCATCGCTGCGGGGACGAGGTGGGGCTTGCGTCTCCCTCGGTGATTATTTAAAATGATCTATTTAACAATATACAATATTGGCACGCAGTGTATTATAGTTTGCAGTAGGAGTTCATCTGGGACATGCCTGAAAAAGTGGTACCTTTTGGTCACCCAGGTAAAATCGCATCAGCAAGAAAGAACACTCTGCTCCTTGTTCGAGCCGAGCTCAGCGGCCGTATCTCCGGATTACTGAGCAAGTAGAATTGAGCTAGACGGCTAGGGACTCGATTCAAGTAACTCAAGGTTAAAAAAAATGCATGCAGCCCTTGCGGAATCGAATTCCCACGTCCGACGCCAATTCTAACACGCTATCCGCTGCTCAACAGTGGTGGACGTAGCATTTGTAAGATGGTATTTGGCTGAACCGCCCCGTGCATATTCTATTTTCGTTGAGTTACGACAAGCGAAATGACATCATGAGTATGCTGCGCTGTGAATTGTAGGTTACCCGGTTACCCCTCAGTTCGAAGTAATTGAGCCCGGTTTAATACACAATGCCAGGGCAGCCTTGACCCTGTCAGAGCAGAAAGGTCTCCCCCGACCGATATTCTCTTAATCGTGATTAGCTCAGCGAAACCGGCACAAAAATACATAACATTTACATATATGTTGCTCACTTGTGTTGACCGCTTTTAGCCATCGTAGCTATATCAGTTCTCGTTAGCCTCTCATTGACATTCGCTGTTGTTTGTAGAGTGCGCAACTAAGGCAAGCATGAACAAAAATGACGGAACAATCGGAAATCAAGGTCGCCCATTGTGATTTCCTATGGAAAAGGGCCGCCACGCGGACTCCCATTTGAGTCAACGGTTACGAAAACTATTCGCCTCACTGCGTCCGTTTCGACCAATCGTTTGTGACTGTGCCAGATAGACGGCTTGTCCGCCAGAGGACAAACCCGGTCCGATAATTGCTCCAGCTGAACTCTAATAGGTCGTGGCTCGGATGATATGCAGCATATGTCATGAAGCCTACTGGCTACTGCGAAGTTTGTCCCTGACTCGTTAGTCGCTCCGGGGGGATTGCGGCAAATGAACATAGTGAAGTGCCGTCCTCACGAAGCGAAGCGCGCAAAGGTTACGAAACGAAGTGTCCCCGCTGCTCAGTGGCTTCTTACAACGGGCGGTAGTCCATTGACTTCGATCGGTTTGTTGACAAAGCTAGGGAGAGTCTATTTTAGTGTATGTTGACTGATAGCATTTTCTTCTAACTGTAAAATATAGCTTAGGTGAGTCAATGAATTTACTAAAGAATACCTTGGGGATGATTAGAAAATTTGTGCCGCGAATTTTCCAATCATCCCCAAGGTATTCTTTTGTTTGCAGAGCGTACCGTTGTGTTAAGTAGCGCGGCCCACAAATGAGATCGCATTATAATTAGCGGTGTGTCCTGCCTACGGTGGCTTACACGAGTCGTCACAGTTCAATTTGATCGGAATATCCCTTAGTTAGTAATATTAGACTAGTGAGAGATATGAAAAATCCGATATAGGGGTCTATGCAAGAAAAATTACTTACACGAACGTCTAACGGAGGATGATTCACATGGATCTACCTGTTACATTAGTCAATCCCGTCTTGCGAACAAGGCCCTGGGAGAGCCGCATAATTACTCTCGCCGTCTGCGGTGAAAGGCTGATGTATACCCACATAAGTCGCATATAATATGTACATTCTCCAGCGTCAGAGGTAGCCTTCAAATAATTTTCGTTTCTGCTGAACGAAGTGTTCTTCTTAAGTAGCTGATATGTTCTGATCGCGAATCAGAACATATTAGCGCGCGTTTTACGGGTTCGACCTGTCAGTTTACCGTAGCGGCCTCTGGAGAAATCTTAAAGGGTACGATCCCTTATTCAAGTTTCAAATTAATGACTTTCATCATGTAGCCTACGGTGATAAGTGTTGAAATATATATATATATATATATATATATATATATATACATATATATATATATAAATATATATATATTGTTCCGGCGATTCGAGTTGGACAACGTTGCACATTGGTTGTTTTCTATACCTTGATATTTCGACTCTCTGTTCTGTATCAGCCTCTTTATTTCCCATGACATCGTGCTCGGAGCTGTTAGGGCTTGGAGCACACTCGGCTCTGTGACAAAGAACCACGCGGACGTGGGTGGCTTTTCAGATGGCTATCCATCAGACAAAGCCGCCCCCCCCACCCGCCCCGGTCCCCTGTTATGCGCCCCATCGAGTCACCGCAACTAGACGCGTGTGCCAGCTTCGACCGCGAACACAAGACGCAGCTCAGCCACTCGGTACATTCATCGATGTTTAGCACGTAGCAGGTTTGCTTATTCAACAAATGTATATATATATATATAACTGTGAAGTCACGGTGGCTAGCTTCACTTATTGGTCATGGTGATCGTAGATCGCATGCGATCAATAAGTAATCACATGCGATGATGATACACTGTAAGATCACATAAGTGATCTTACTGTGTACCTGCTTCCGATTGATATGCCTGATGTCCTATAAAGGTCACCACGCGGACCCGCCACAACAGTTCATACTAACAAAATTAGCTCGCCGCTATTATTGCGGAGGGGGACACTATGAATAGGAGATCAATCTTGTAGATGATATTTTCGTGTGATACATTCGTACGTTTGTGATGATTTTCTAAGTGCTTCGTAAGTAACCCTATCTGCCCTTCTGTATTCATAATAAACACGTTATTCGGTTGCATACACATGTACAGTTTAACAAATAATAAATCAATCAGTATGCTATCGAACTGCTGCTTCGTCGTATACACTGAACGTCTGCTACGGTTGGCTGTTGCATGGATTATATGCATGTATACCTGGCCCCCTCTAGAGAATAGCTGTTACGGATTTTATCTCAATAGAAAAATACAGGCGTTCCCAGAGCTGATCTTTAATTCTTCCCTATGCATTGACCGCAATGTCGGGTCAATAAACGCGAGTGTGTAAACACATTATGGCTAGGTTTCCACGGCGGGAGAAACTGTTCGCGGTTAGAAACACTGCTGCTAAAATTAAGATAAGGTTAAATACTATATTATTATACCTTTCACTCAGCACCCTGTGTTTTAACAGTAAAACGACTCGGTTCTACTTACCTTCGCTTGAACCTGTGGTTACAATGCCTCGATACCGAAGACGTTCTCGCCCATGTTTCGACGCCACCATAAGAGCGAAACGGACTAATGCGCGATTTTGAAAGTGTTATAATACTGAGTTACACGAGCATGATATAGTGTGCTATGATAATCGCGCTTATGCGCTCCATTATATTATCATGTATGGATTATACGTTACAGAATTAGCGCTGCTTGCCGGATTCGCTGTGTCGACCTTTCGGTCGATCGTAAGCGCTCAATGCACAGTATGGCACGGGAGACTTGAATCGGTCCAACTGATGAGCCGCTTTGCAGCGTGTTCGACAGCTCGCACTAGCTCGCTATGCTGCTGCTAGCGTTTGCCCTTATTCTCAATAACAGGTGGGGAACAGCTCTTAGATGATGAGTGCACGGAACCAACGTGTGCCAAACGTGTCTAAGTTAGAGTTTAAACGGAGCGCAGAGAGTTTCTCTAATCCTAGATGACCCTATTGGTCAGTGATCAGAGGTACGAAACGAAACTTCGTGTCACCCATGCCCATGTGAAGCTGTTGGCGCCCTTGTAAGCGAGGGCCGCCCCGTAGCGGGTTTCATCAGTGGCTTCGTGCGTTTGTGTGCGAGTGTATGTTACCGACTCTATGGTGGATTAATTAATTATGGCCGCCAGGGACTAAAGGCTACGGTGGTTGGTGGGGAAGCAGTGGTCCCAGCATTCCCAGCCAGCATCACACACAATCCGTGGACATAACTTTCTCCGTTTGCAATGTTGGCGTCTGAGTTGGATGCCACCGCCGGTGGCGGCAGCACAGCGGCCGTAGTTAATACATAAGTTACCATGTTATCCTGTCGACAGGAGCTTCGCACTTTACTTTGCTCGGTAACCCGGATATGAGCACATTGTTCCTGCCAGTGCTCCATCTGTGACAGGACACTGCGGGAACTCGTACGTGTGATTAGGGGGTATATTTTGCGCATGACGCGCCTTTTCTATATGCCTCTGTTCCAGCCGGCAGGTCATGCTTTAATCAAAAAGGGTGTTGTCCATTGATGTAGAAATGACGGACGAGAGAGAAGAGCACGATACAGGACTATGCTTCCTTTCCCAACCGAACAGAAGATCGTGCAAGACAGTATTTGAGCAATTCAAGGTAGAATTTGCTTCACCTCATAATTTCAGTATGTTTCATAAAAAAAAACATTGTGAGAACGAGGTCTGTATCGAATGAAGGATTCATAAAATTCTAATTGACAGTTGATTGTTTGCTAGGAAAATTACCTCCATGCCGATATCGCACTCATTCAGCCAGATCTACACATGTTGCAATGTAGATTAACGTGCTGTACTGTTGGTACATATTCGTATGCGCATATGTTTGAGGTATTATTCAAGGCTAGTGTGAATAACCTCAGATAACCTTCAATATATTCCGGTGCCCTCCACCGGTTGGGGTACTATTTCGCTCGTCAAAACCGCGAGTATTCGGTTTTTCTTTGCATATATATATATATATATACATTGTATATATAAAGAGTCTCTAGCCACTTGTGGATCAGTTGAGGTCAGGACGGCCAGGGACTGCCCGCAGGACTCAGTGAGCTGCACCGTTCAACGTAGACTAATGTCTTGCTAACAAGCACTATAGCGGGCTCTTATGCGGGCAAATCCCCTGCCGGATGTGTACAATGTGGCTCGAAGGTGTACATCGACGCCTAGATAGGTCCAGCTCGATATAGCACAAGGCACATGCAACGCCGCGCATAAAGCGTATCTTCACCGTTAAGGGCTAAGGATCAAAATCTCATTTACTTACAGCTCGTGCCGCCGTTCGCTGTTCAACCGTGTTCGATCTGGTATTCTTCTCTTTAGGCCGACACAGGATCGCAGACAGAATGCATATTTCACATCGCGGCGCGGCCGAGTTGGCTACAACGATTATAGCTAGGTAACATTGCTAAAAACTCCACCCCCTGGAATCTGCGCAGTCTGCCCAAACGTTCGGCGCTGACTCAAACTGGATTTAACGCTAGCCTGCGGACCCCCGCGCCACCTGGCCGAGGGTACATGTCCAGATGTGCGGTGAACGATTCAGCGCAAATATAATACTTGCCAATTTTTCTTGCAAACTATTGTCTATATATATCATGTCGGTTATGCAGTGCTCGTAGCAGACGGGAGCATTGGGGCAATCAGACGCTAATGTGCGACACGTAAATCATATCCTCCAATATTGGGCCTGAAATAATGAGCTCGCCTTCTGTAAGGGTACAATATGGAGTAAATGTGTGTATATATATATATATATATATATATAAGAGGAAAAATTGCGCCTTTTCGCTTGGTAATATATCCAGATAGAGGAAACTACTGAATAGCTTCTACGGTGCGTTTAGTGAACATTCAGTTACTTTATTTGCGAGTCACGTAGTAGTTTATTACTCAACTACCTTGTCGCTTATGAGCTATCGCGACCTAGTGACTGTAGCGTGTCAACCTGTTGCCAACCGAAGTTGAATAATCACTTTACGAAAGTGGTAATCGAGCAAACTGACGATCAAGGGCGAGAGTGTCGACATCGCAACTCGTGAACGTTTCGATGGTCATGCCTGATGAAGGCGACTCTCGCTATCTCTCTCTCTCTCTTGTGTTTTCACCACCAAAACTGTGCCCCTGCGGCTTAGAAAAGTAAGCTCGGAAGGACTCGATTACGCAAATAAGTGGATATATGATATCTAGATAAATAATCGAGCACATGCTTTGGCCGTGGCTGAAATGCGTTAATGAGACAATGTGTAACTTCATTTTGATCTTCATTGTTCTTCTGAGGTGCTTATCGCTGCGGCTCCCGTTGACAACATTTTAGTCGGCTTTGGCCCGGCATTGCACCTAAACTCAGCTCTACGCGGAGATCTTCTTTGCGTTTTCTCGTTCAGGAACGTCTAGATCACCTGCTCGCGATGGGTGCCGGATTTCACTGGCACAGTTAAGAATGACGTGTGAAATCGCATATGTGATATAATCTCGGGTAGCCCGCGAGGCTGCAATTCGTTCTGGGATTTTTCGTAGACAGGGGGCATTAACGGGAGATTCATGTGTCGTAGCCATCAGCCCATTTTGTCAGTACATTCAAAAAGACTGTAGAATATTTTCTCGGAGCACTTAAGGACTTTGCCCGTTCGCAATGGGTATTTACAGCTTGAGACCTTCTGCGAAGATGACAAGAAACTACAGAATATATTTGTCATCTTTGCAGAAGATCTCAAGCTTCACAGGGCTGGAAATTGCGTGTTTCACCTCGTTTGTGAAGAGCATGAGCAAGGGGATCTATCACCCACTTTGACACTAAAAGTTGAATCTCTTTTACGTTGTACATATGGATTACTTTGTAGGCCTACCTTATGAAACCAGAATACAGATGTACTGTAAACTCTTCTTCTTCAGGGATCCTGCACACTGGTCTTCTTTGTCTAGCGAGCTCTCTCTTTGTTGCGCCAGCTCGTCGATGAGGATGCTCCTCTTTTTCGCAGTGTACACATGTACAAAATGTACTCATTGTATCTGCGTCTTGGACTGGTTGAATGCGAATTCGGTGAAATCCAAATTCGAAAGGCTGGCCGGCTGAGACAGCCCTAACTGCGAGTCGAATATGTTCAACGCGAATATTATTAGTGAAGATCAACACAGCGTCCCCGCGTCTAAAAAGGTAAATAAACCCTTCGGGCTGACTCTCGTTACAGCCTTAAATGTTCTCGTTTACTGTTTGCACCGCTTTCTGCATTGCTTCATAATATGGATCGCACTCTTCGAATGCAAACGTGCAAACGGTGAGGATCGAAGCTGCAGCATTGCCCCAAATGATGAAGCAATGCCGCAAGCAGTTCTACCGTCGACGTTAAGTGCATTATCTGTTTCTGTCTCTTCAGTAGCCGTACAGGTCCCTTTTTCTGCCAGTGACACAGTGATATATAACCTCACCTGATGTATGTACCACGAATCGTTCAACAATACGCGTAAATGACAACAAGCGTCGCGCCTACCTTTCACGAATTTAGCCAATCGTGATTGCACTTCCTCGGATTTCAGCGTCCGCTCACTAGGCACAGAGCACATCACGGCACAATGCACGCCAGCAACTCCGTTCGAGATTTTGTGTTACGGAATTATTAATCTAAATGGTAGTGGGCACGCTTGAATGTTTACATGCCCTCCCCGCGACTCGCCGACGCTTTTTGATACTTTAACTGCGCTCATGAGAAATTTGTAGCGCTTCGCTGCTTTCAAGCAGATACATTAAGCATCATCTACGTTTATACGAAACGTGACAATGGGCTGCTGTGCCACGGGTGTGCCACTTTGTCTAGCAAACAAGCATGTTCATTTTTCATAACGATATATGATGATTAATTAATCAATTGCAGTAATAGCTGGGACCGATTCGTACCATCATGCTAGAGATTAGCACTAGCTTTCTTATCCTTGAAGTTGTCCCACCGTTGAAATGGACACAAAACAGATTCGTTTAGACTAGACTTCTAACTATTCCTAATATTTCATTTGTACGGCTTGCTGTAGCGCTGAAGCTTCTACCACAACGGAGGGTCGTGTCAGAATACACGGAGTACACGTCGGCTACTACTGGTACTACAGTGAAATATAGTCCCAGCTATTGAGGCAATCATGAGTTTATTGAACACGAAAACTTAAAATGGAACTCAATATTTCCATGTTAAGAATTCTAGCAAGACCTGTCCGTTTGGCAGAACCGGACAATACAGGGAGGAATACACGTGTAAACACCATGAAATGTTACCTCTTTATTGGACCACGCAGTGGAAGTTAACGGTGCAATAGGCGCGCTAGTCGAATTGAAACTAATGTAATCAACCTTACGTGTCGTTAGCCACTGGTCGAATCCTCTACAATTGGGAGCGATTAATCGAACTCAACGTTTCGCAAATTAACTTACGATCGTTAATTGCAGAGCGACACCAAGTGAGCTATATAATTAGTGTTTACATATATAGATATATATATACACATATATATATATATATACACATGACACTATAGTATAGTTGGCTTCTCGTTTGTTTGTTTATTTGCCTGATCACGCGTGTTATGTACGTGAGGCGTTCCGATGTGGTCTTTGGGTCGGCTGATAAAGTTTCATCCCGGAGCGTGGGATGCCTGATGATCCTGTTTTCCGTTAGATACTCGATATAATGACTGGTTAGGTATTTCTATCTTAATTGCATTTCTCCCATCTATGAGCATATCAGCATGATTCGGTTTTACTCAAAACGAATCGCGAAGTAATCAATGCACCAGAGCACACGTGTACATCGATATCCTACGATGCACCACTTAGCATCAGGCACAAGCGTTGACAAAAAGTCCTTCCAATTCCGCACGGCCCAGTTGCGTTACGTCCACCGTTTGTTTGCCAGCCTCGTCACACACAGCGATATCTGTGTGGTTGACTGCCACTAAATTGTCAAGTTGGACTCAGCCTGCAGTGACTTCGACGTTCGATGATCGCTCGAATACTTCTATTTGAATTCTCCCTTCTTCATTGTCGATACCCCTCCCGCTTGCCTATTATAAATACATCGACGGGAACTCCACAGTGTAGCAGCAATGTTATCTATTCTAGTTCGATTATGCTGAAACTTTTTCGGAGTCATCCTATCCAAAGTCCGAGTGAGACGGACTCGTCGTAATACTAATTTATTCACCTGTGCTAGTAGCTGCTCGACGAGGACAATTCGGTTGTGCAGAGGACAAGGAACATGATGATGATGATGATGATCTGATTATGATTACAATATGTTGCATGATACATATATATATATATATATATATATATATTTTCATTCAGAAATACGTATTCAAGGTTACATATATCACACTGGACTTAAAACATCGACATGGAACGAGAAGACCTCGCAAGTGCTGCCGTCTTACGAAGGTCATTCGATTTGACTCGCCCACTTTGATTAGCAGGGCGGCTCACAAGACCTCTATCGACGATCCTCTGTTTGTCGAGGCGGGTGAAGCAAGATTTAATCGATAAACTATTCCGGACATATTAAATTCATTAAGTTATCATTATCACCACACTGGTCTAGCCATTGTTCTCTGAGCATGTATATTATGGTAGTTACCGTACTGCTTTGATGTTTCGCGTGCTCTTGTGGGCTGCCGGTCGGCTAACGCAACTCCAACTTCATTGAGCCGGAATAGGCTCGAAGTTCGTCTGGAGAAAATAGCAAAGCTGATTCGCATCCATAATGAGATAAGCATTGCAGTGTTGGTAATGCAATGAATATTCACTGAGGCTGCCTCTGGTCCGCAAGTTGCCCTTCCTCGTAGTTTCCGCTTTTAGGCTAGTCGAGTTCGACGACAACAACAACAATGGCATCAGGCGGCACTTCTTGGTTCCAAAGCGTTTACAATTTCAAGATACCGAGAGAAAGAGTAGAGCTTAAGAGAGAAGGAGATATAGAGAGAGATGTCGAAATGTGTTGCATCAGCAGCGACATTTCATCCATAAGAGTTTATGTATTTATCGTACCACCAAAGTCCCCATTTTCAAAAAGTCTAATAAATTTCACTTTAACTCGATAAAACGATTATAAGAAAAACCAGTAATTAATGAGTGTTCACATTACACTTTACCACAAAACATTAGATATATATATATATATATATATATATATATATATACAGCGTTCGTTATTCTGCAATGCGAAGGCACTACCGTGGACGATAAATATTGGCTGAGGGTAAGCCAGATAACTGTGTGCGTGTCGAGCCATTATATTTACTATTGTATCTGTCTCTTTGAATAGGCCTTTGAATGGGCTTAATGGTAATGCTGCCTGATTAGATTACGTCTCTGAAGGGCGCATTCATACCACGAGTACCGACTCTGTCGTACTACTTTGACGAACACAGATGAAATTGTCAGCATTATACGTGCTCACAATTGGCTTGTGGATGATAGGCCGTTCGTCTGTTTGTCAACGTTCCGTTAATTGCCAGGCTTAACACGCTGCTGTTGGGAGACCCTAGACGCTGTAAACTTGTTTGCCACGCCTGAGGGTGCGCCAAACTCATAACAAGCGTGTCATTGTGGGTGTGCCATTATACACCACAGCGAAAAAATGAAGGCTGGATTCGTTTTTGTTTCGTTAAAGTCAACATGAAAGCTCAGATAAACTTCGCATTTGAATCTAGCAGCGATATAAACAACCTCAACTTGCCGCTGAATGGTGCAAACAACGCTTAGGGACTGGAGAAGTGGGGCCTCTTTGTTCTACGTATTCAATCAAGAATATTTAGAGGAGGGTATTTTTAGATGTATTTCACGTTCAGCGGGTAAAGTTGTCGCCCACGTTTAGAACTGGATAAATTCATGCATATGCACTTGTATATATATATATATATATACATATATATATGCGCGACGGTTCAGTGTGGAAATAGTAGGGCCATTACGTGTTCTACCCCTGCGCTAAGAATCGGTACTCGTCTCAACGGCGGGCGGGACTTCCAGGCAGCTATGCGGTAGAGGGTATATATGTGTAGGGTGCTGGGATATACCGTTGGGAATTATGGAATCCACTTCAAAGTAGTTGTAGTCTCAGGCCCCGAGACCCCGGAGGAGCGGCGCCCCGAGCCACCTCTCTGATGATGTGCGAGGAACAATGATGGGCAGAGGACGAGTAGCCTCCGGTATGTTGAGTGGGATCACGTTATCTTTCCCAAAGGTCACGTTAGCTCCAGTGATGAGCGTCATTCACTGCCGCCCACCGCTAGTCTAGCCGAGGCGGAACGAAGCGACTGGGAAAGGAATTGAGGGAGTGACTGAGCATCTAAGGGAGGCAGTCCAGGGTGGACTTCAGATCCACAAAGCCAAACGGAAGAGAAGAGCAGGATCCAAACGTATACACGCGTAGGCATTTGCCTTGTGTATATATATGTCTGCCACTTCTCATCGCAGGATCCCCGACGGAGCCACTTCTGATCGCTACCGACTCCGTGGGCCACCAAATGAGAGTTGTCTCGTCCGAATTGCTTTAGCTTTCACTCACAAACACAGCGGCTATCATATGTGGACGCTATAGGATACTACAATGCGTACTGGCAGCCGCTTCTTCTGAGGCAAGTCGACACGGCAGTATTGACGAATATTACGAGTAAACTTCCAATATTCTATTCTGCTGTCAAACTTAAGTTTGTCGCTGTCACGGTCGAAACGGCCTCAAACATCTTGGTGTCCATAATCACTCTTGAACTTGACGTATTCGTTTGTACTTGACATATAGTTCTTTGTAGTGCTGTCCGTAGGGATAGTTTAGCTGGTCGAGAGAGCTGTCAGTGACCTCATTTGTGAACATTGTCAATCAATCCAGCTATGTCTGGTAGCATATAGGTACGGAGGAATTGGTAAGCTTCTATCCCGCACAGGGATTGCTGTGGAAAGTGAAAACTACAGGCGCTCACCTGTGTGAACTGTGGGTGATCATTTCAAGCACGGCGATGTCGAGCTCGTACATGACGTGAAATCACTTCCTTGGCCCTGTGGTATTCCAAGTCGACGACGGTGGCCATGCGCCACTCCGCTGGACTAGAATATCGTAATTGTCCTAATTCACAGGATGCCTATATATATATATGTATACCAGATCTGATTGAAGTATATTATGTACGTTTTTCTGTTGACAGTCATTAACGGGCACACATTCGCTGTCATGAAGGTCGAAAAGGCCAAGAACCGCGCGCATGTGATAAATATTCATGTAAACGTTTCGCCTTCCGTAAATAAATCGGTTGGCGTCGAAAAAGCATCTCCATTACGATCACGCGCATATATGGTGCATTTGTAAGCCTTTGAATGTTCAACCAAAAAGAGAAGGTTGCAGCGTGCCCCTCCCAACGCTATAAGAAAGAAAGAATCGATTTGTTGTCTAGCACGAGCAGCACTATTGTCTAGATAATCTTCCCCACTGTCCACTACCATGAACTGAGTTATTAACGGTGTATATGATGATGTATGCGTAATACCGTCCTTGTATAGACGATGCCAAGCACACACTAGTCGCAGATACGCCCGCATGAGCGCACTCACACAAGTACACATGCACGGTCTGCGCTACGGCCCGAAGGGCCGCCAAGGCGTGGGAATAAAAATATTGTCATGCACAAATATTGCCCGTTGCCGCCGTGGTGGTATCGTATCATTACGACGGGGGGGGAGGGACCATTCGTTGTTCGTGTCTTCGAGGTCTCCCCAAAGGTCTAATATTATTTACTGTGTGTTCATCGTCGGCGCAAATCGGTGAAGCTCGTCGTGATCATCATGGTCGCCCCTGCAATCCCCGATATATTGGTCTAGCTATTGTTGCCGTTCGATTTAGGCAGGGTCCAGACATGCTTAAAGGTGGAGCACATATTGCGTTGAAGAAATGTATGGAGACATGAAATTGCTTTCATCGGCCGGTCAGCTGGCTGGTGACGCAGGTTTGGCCTTGCCCGTATCGACATCCTATGGCAGGACTGCGCTACGTGCAACCGCCGAATCTGTTCACTTATGATAAAAATGGCATACGCAGCCTAGGCTTGGCTCGGATACAACACATTTGCCTGCTCACCGAACGTACCTGTGTGGTTAGTATAATAATACTGTTTCGACCATACCCCGATATCGAGGTGTTACGCCGCGACTCGACGGAGTGCACCCATTGAATGTGTTCAATTTTGTATGTAGATATTGGGTAGTATAAAAACGGTATTTGTAGCTGGTCTCGATTCGAACAGAACACACCTGCCTGCCTTGCGATAGTGTTAGGCTTGTCGCAAGAACCGTCCGGTTAGTAAGCAAGCTACCTAATAACAGTGGTGGTGGTGGTGGTAATTATTTGTCGCCGATGACGAATTTACCGAACACGGTAGCTAGAAGGGCCGAGCAACAACCAGGGACCTGCTGAAACCCGGGATTATCCCGGACCAACAGGTCTCGGGATGGATTTATTCGGCAATCGTCTGCAAACACAACACAGATGATTTGTTTATAATGTTGTTTTTCGCTCTTCGCGCCGCTTGGTCTATTACAATTATATTGGATTCCAATTGTTGTCGTCTACCATATACTATAATAACTATGGGCTCGGCAGCTGAGATGGCACAAAGCCCCTGCATCGAAGCCAGATGAACGGGAGATTTATCTTCGGTCATGATACGATAGTACTAGTGAAGTGAACGCTCTCGATTGAACGTAGCAGGCGGATGTAACAATTACGCTCTTTTCGTTGTTAGCGAAGAGGCATTGAGTTCTAATAGCGACTAAGGTAATGCTGCGAGGCGGAACTATTGTGAGCATTTCTGCAGGATAATGACATAATAATATAATGATTTGTTGCAATAGAAGCACATATGGATTGATACGACTGCCCGCTGCTGTTTCTAGGCAGACATTTACGGATTACTTTCGTCGACGAACGACGACAACGGACGATACCTGATCCGAGAGGCCGGAACATGGCGGTACTCAGGTTTCGAGTGATCTTCTTCGAAAGAGTACAATTTGTTAATTACCGACCAGCAAATAATCCAAATTACAGGTGTCGACATTAGACTCCATATATATATATATATACACTTATATGTTCTCCGCGATATCCGATTGTATTTGGCAGGTTTCACGCCCAGAGCCCCCTATCATGTGGCAGATTATTTGGCTAAGATTGGTCTAGTTTATATACTTAGTCATTCATCAGGGTTCATCTGTTTATATATTATAATAACCGCGTCCGGCCTCTTTGCGGGCTGCGGGGCCGAGATACCGTCATACAAATCTCAAATGACAGGGCATAGGGAAGATGTAGAGACCAGATGCCGACTATGTCGAGAGCAGGAAGAAATAATTGAATGTAATGTTTTACAATTGATGTCATGTTTTAGGTACCCGAACAACGGATGCAGCAGAAACAATAGGCTTCACAGGGGTCAAACAGCATAACCAAATGGATGAAACGTAAAGTACGATAGAAAACTGACCTGCTAGTAGAACGAGTGACAGGCAAAAATAGGAAAGCCGAATGAGACGAATACAGTTCGCATGTCGGTTGAGATACAATGCTGTAACTTTTATACATATGTGCAATAATATTCATATTCAATTGAAGTGGGTTGAGATGTACTCTAATTAGAATGTATGTATACTGAAATACTCAAACATGTTATATGCGTTGCTTACGCGCCTCTCCATCTGTATATATATATATATATATATATATATATATTCTGTGTATGTATGCATGTGGATATCTATTAAAGATGTAAGTGGCAGACAATGGGGCAGGAAAGGGTAGGAATAGCTAGACGGTAGCTGGACTGCGTATGTAACTGGTGTCTGGTCAACGCCAAGCGCAGAGGCAAGGTTCCCTGGATACCACCAACTGGAGGGGAGCCACGAGTCGATATTGAAGCCTTAAAACGAACAGCGTATCTTAAGTGCCTACAGATAAGTATGGACATTTGTATCAGGGACATGTCCAATACATACATACGGCATAGGGCAAGGGCTAGTGGCTTATCAGGTTGGCAAAATTGATCTGCACGAATTAAGCTATGACTCGGGTTCGCCTCCTTCTCCTAATTCGATAGTGCTCGGGTGTAACGGAAACGGGGATGGTGCCCATTCTGAAACTCGTTGTTGGTCTATTTATGACAAACATGGATAGGTAAATATTTGTAGAGTCGGGAAATACTCCGTTTTGAAGTTGGACCAGGGCGACTGCACCATTTACTTACGCTGTAGAATAGTAAAATGGAGTTAGGAGGCAGTGCACCATTTTGCTTGGATAGCAATTAACGAAATCAACTTCTCGGATAAGGCGAAGCAGCGTATGCTGCAGAACGAAATTGAGCCTTCCATTCATGGGCGCGATTGCTTCCTTACTGCTGACATGAGCAGCAATGTTGAAATACATAAAATTAAAATAAGCATGAGATTAAAAAAAAATGTATTCTAGAAGGACCGCAACCGATCTGGCACCTGTCCACATGGTTAATTTCGTTAGGGGAATAACTATTTGGCCGCCACTCTTAAGTGGGTTTGTAGGATATTGCAACAGTCAGTTGTCGTTTGGCAAGTTGTGAGGTAATCATATTCGATGGAAGTTCATCGATTGATCTACAGCAATCTAATGCATTCACGTCAAACGTTTGGAGCAATCAAAAAGGGCAGCATAATTATTATATATTACTGGTTCAGTCAAATTCGAACCTTCAGGTGCTGTTTGGAGGAAGCCAGGCGACCTACTAGGCCGGACGTTGTCCGGACCTCAGTTGTCGTCTGGGTCAAACAATTGTCCCCCGGCCTTCGCAAACATTCGTACAACGAGACGACAATACCTCTATTTAACTAAAAAGCTAATTGAATACTCCCATTAGGAGAACAAACAGAACTGAATTCGACGATGATGGATGGCAAGAACCAATACTCCACGTTGAGACCTATTTTAGTTCTAAGAACATTGTACCACCTGTTTCGCCTTCGCATGGGAGTATTCTAATGCAACCAAGCGACTGTTCCATCGAGTCAATCAGGAAGTTCGGCAAACGGCCATACTGTATTCGGATGAACGCCATATAGAGGTAAAAGGTATACTTTTGATTCGAAGTGACCTTTATAAACATACAATTTTTAATGCGTTTTGATTACTTGTTAATTCTTCTTCTTTTACATTAGTCACGTCCACGTAAGCACGACACGTCAGCTTAGTAGTGCATGACCATCGTCAGAAGCCTGGATCAACTAGAAACTACAAACATCGTTATCTACTACTTCATACTTATTCGCAGGCGAACTTTGCAGCTGCTCCGCTTGAAGCCGCAGCCGTATGGTCAATTACTTATCTCAGCTGCGGCTCAATATGTGGCCACTTCATAGAGCCATACGCACGCTAGCTGGGCTGACTTTGAAGTCTATTTGGAGCGGTATCAATGTATTAGACGCGGGTCGGCATAAAGTCAACTTTTATATGCTTCCAGGCCGAATCTCGTTGAGTGACATCAATAGGGATCTACCGGGCGAAGACGTGATGGCGGACTATGAGTACTTGCTTATAACAAACGTATCTTATTCTTATGACAAATCAAAGTCAGCGGTGTGTATCTGCTAATGTGAAGCATACGAAAGGGGAAATTGGCAATTCACATAGCCACCGACACAGACGATGATGAAATGTTTACACAAATAGAATTGATCGTATCGAGATACGATATGTGTAACACAGCATTGTGCTTATTGGCTTCTTGGCGGCAAGTCATTAGTGCGCCATAACGCTCAAGCATCAATTGAGGATGAATTTCGTTTGTTACCACTGTGTTGCTCTTGTCATCGTCATAATCGGAGAGGACGATATAGAAGGAGCTTTTCGTGGATACAACAGTCCGAAGTGCTACTTTTCCATGGATAGCATTGCTGACAATGATCGCATACACTTTTCACCCCAGCCTTGCAATAGGCTTTATAGAGACGTTTCGTTTTATGCAAAATGCCAGCGGACAGGTTTTAGAATGCAGTCTAGAATGGGCGTTTAGCCTGACGATCCGTAGAAGTTGACCAGTTCCGCGCCAGACACTAAAGGGTCACTTCACCGATGGGTGCTAGATATCGAGAGCGGGCGCGCTTGCTTTAACTTGTCCGCGGATCGTTGCTCTCCCGTAGGGTATTTAACGACATGCACGGAACCATTAGTTGATTTTGTGTATTTGTTTAGCTGTTGTTGCCGCGGGGGATCCTCGGCAGGACACTGTTGCCTCTCATAACGCTCGCTCGAACGATAAGCGTTCGCTAATGGTACACCCATAAAGGCTGTCTGTGCCCATCCATTCCCTATAATGGCGTACATTCGATAAAAGTCTGTTTACGGATCGGTACACTCCGCACTTTTAGCCATGAGGCCTCGTCCAATGATGGTCAAATCGAAAGCCACAAAGTTGAAAGTCTTCACAGCGCGCTGCGAGTCTGGTTGTAAACGACGCCACCACCTGGTTGGGGGTTGCCATCCAGTTAAGCTTCGCTGTTCGATGATGGGCTATCAATGGAACCGTTTTACTCTCTGATTCGACTTGAACAGGATTTGACCGTACCCGGGGTGGCAGAGGCTACTGTGCTACAAAGTATGACACTATCCGCCAATCACTGTCAACCTAATCACTTCGCAAGCACGAAGATCGCATGATATTATTATTACTATTACTATTATTATTGTTATTATTCTACGATGATTATTTTCAGACCCTTCCTGTTGCTGTGTCGACCTTCGCGTTTGTTCACGCTTGCTCGATGGGTGTTATATAAGAGGTAGCTAGCTACCCATGTATTCGTGGACGCACGATCGAGAAGGTACTGCCCGACAGAAACAGCAGCTGGAGCTGCTGTAGAACTTCATCACCTCACTGACTGGCTGGCTGCAGTGTTGAGCGCGAACCTTCCTTTCCGCAGAGGGCACCCTCGTGCGTTGCGAACCGTTCTGAGCTTTGATCTTTTGAGTTTTTTCCCCGTCGACAGCGCTGAGTAAGCGCCTCGCCCCCGAGACAGGACGAACTCGAATGGAGCGAGGTCGACGTCGGACGACGTGGTTGCGGAACGCTGGTTCGAACCTGGCGTCAGACTGTCGGTGCGAGGGTCTCAAATCTAGGGTTTGCGGATGGTGATAGTAGAAGCCACGACTGAGAAGAAGCGGGCCAACGAAAGAATGGAGCATAGGAACCGCGAGAGCAGTTTCCTTTCAGCATTCGTTGTGGTATTCCTTCATCTTCCCGTTTCGCCGGCCGACCTGCTCAGGAGGTGCGCTTTGATCTTCGCGCAGTCTCCACGCTCGAACTGTTCTCGGCCTGCAGGAGGAGCCATGACCGTGGGGTGCAGGAACTGTGTGCAGCAACGTAGTGACACAGTTTCGTGACAGAAGACAAGGGTCCCTGTTGGTTTGTTGGCGGGTCGGCCGCATGCGCCTGGTGTCAACGGTCTGCGCAGGCTGGGAATACAGAGGCAATTATGACCGAGATGTTGAGAGAGCTATACTGCAGTCTGTAGCTGCTTGTCACTTGCGTTGTCATGTTGGGACATGCCCGGATATGTATAATGTTCTCGTGGTCATTCGGGACGCTGCAGTCGGTCAATCACTTTTGGTTGTGCATACCTGGTTTATTGATATAAAAATACCGGCAGGACTCGGGCTCCTAGTATGCCCGAGATGGTCGCTTTTTTATGGGAACTGATTCATTTCTATATTCGCCACAATCACCCCACTAAGTTTCCTAGTAAAGCGAGATTATATGCGTTTGATACGGATACGGTAACTAGAATATTCGGATGGATGGGTAACGATTCGGTTGAATTTTATGGAAGTGTCCTCCGTATACTCATTTCGAATCCTGATTTAAGATCACACATTTCTCAAGGTACCTATAACAAGAGCAGCTTCAGTTAGGCCATCTCGGCCTAAAATAAAATATATATATATATATATCCTCAGAGTATACTATGACCGGTGAAAGAATCAGTGCAGCGAATACGACACCAGTTGTATGGATATAATCTATAGATACTCGTGAAGTGTGACATTTCAACCGTTGGGTATCTGCACTACCCGGAGAGACGATGCTTTGAAATATGGTACACGTGAATTTTGCTCGATTTACTCTACTCAATACGACATCAGCGGAGCTCCGAGTAGGGTAAATCTAGAAAATAAAGTAAATCAAGCAAAATCTTCGACAGAGTTCTTGATTCAAAAACGTGGCACGTTCCGGATCACCCTGCAATGATTGGGCCGCATGTCTACTCGCCTCGGCAGTTCACCGAGAACAGGACAGCTCAGCGACTACAGAAACTTAAAATGTAAAAGTGTACGTGATACTGTTATCGGCAGCCTTTTTCATTTTCTGCTGATGCGCTCCCTGGTGGTCGTCACGGCGATATCGAGAGCAAATCCGTTGATCCATTATAACGTCTGCGGCGGTAAGCATGTGAACTCGCATTGCCAACAAAACGAATCTCTGTGCTATACTCGACTACAGCGGCCTATTTTCGTCAAGATAAATTACTCTTATCAAAGGGACAATGACATCAATTTGTCACTGCCTGGACGGCGGACAATATCGCGTGGGAAATGCGGCAGATTCGAAGCTGTCCCGACGTCGTTTGCCCGCATTTGTAAACTCGTTCGGGTCTGATGTTCGTTGGGACAACAACAGGTTCGCAGCGGCGATGGTCGAACAGCTAGCAGCGAATCGAATCATTTTTACGAACCCGGACTGCTGTACACAAAGGTCTAGGGGCAGTCCTTTGTGGCTCCGGATGCCGGGTGGTTAACAATCAGAGGGCAACGGTAAACGTTATCTATCTTGATATCGCTTAGACAACAGAACTTAGAGCTATGCTTATTACGGCTTATTGTGTAGTAAGAAAATCGCATGTTCCTGGTGGTGGTCGGACTCAATTAATGGGAGGAGGGGGGCAGCCTGACTGGATGTGCATGTGCAGTCTGGAAACATCGTCAGTTTGTCATTCGTTTCGTTTACAAACACTGTGTAAATAGCTGCAAAGCTAAAAAAAACAACGTTACGAAACATATGAATGCCGTCGTTATAGTGTTCGTGGGCGTGTTACTGTGTTGAATAAATACGTCTTCAAGCATTTTTCTTCGGGCAAACAGGGTCCTTTGCCGCTTTAGGAAATACATTTCTATGGAAATCGTGGCATTGTGAACTCTTTCTCGGGGAATGTATAATGTAACATGGCCACGTATAACGTTTCAATGAACAAAATCTATCTGTTCTGCCTCTGCGGACGGTGTGTCGTTAATTGTCGTCAGTTTCTTGAGGTCGAGTATTCACAATATACTTTAGCTGCTTGTTCGTCTCTGATGAAGCTGATACCTATATGCTTTGTATGCTGACACCTAAACACTCCCTATTGTTCTCATTATCGATAAAAGTTGTTCTGCATAGCCACGGAGCTTTCAAACAACAATGAGGCCTTGCCCTTGTTTACAAAATGTTTTTGCCAATTGTTTGCAAAACGTTTCCACCTCTTTTGCCCCGTTGTTCTTTAACCTCCGGAGGATAAACTTGTTCACTTTCGATAGCACGGGTTGTCTTTGTGCCAATGCTTCCCGTCTATCCGGCAGCCTTCCACTTGCTTCAATAACTTTCGAGCCCTTCGGCTCCGAGAAGAGCCACGCAACTCTAGGTGGCAATCCAGAGTTGTTATTGGCGAGACCGTCATGGTCCCGAGGGAGGCGACGGTATTGCCTCTCTGCACAGTGAGAAAATGGCGCTGCAGAAGGAAGGATCCGGCGCTTGTCCCCCTGGTGGCGGAGCAGCCTGTGCTAGGATCCATCGAGGAAATTAGCAGTACGGGGCCCGTGACCGTTAAGGTTTCGAAACCAAGAGGGGAACAGAGGTAAGTTGCTGGAGGGCGGAGCACTTCCGCAGCTTGATCTGCTCCTCACGGGATACCGCGTAACCGGGGGTGGTTGAATAATGGTTGACATAAGAGGGTTGTAGAGTGTCAACCACCGTTTCGTCCCAAACGAGGTGCTGACCTTGGTGCAAGGGATGAAGCTGAGGCCGCCGGGGCGGCCCTCGCCTGCAGCGTTGAGGCCCCGCGTCTCCCTTGTGGAAGGGATACCGACAGAGCAGAGGGTCCTCACGGGCGTGAGCATCGTGTGTCGCAGCTGTGGGCGACGCTGCGCTCGCACGATAGGCACTGGTGGCCATTCGCTGCGAGTGGGATCCCGGAAGGGTCGTTGTTGTGGTCCGCAATCACGGGAGCCCCGAGACTGAGGCCCACACAGAATCGGGACGACGAAGACAGCGCATGGAGTCAGCCCGGTCGACCGCGCCGTGTGAGCGACGTGTAGCTTGAGTCCAGAAAGGGGTCCCGCAGCTCCTGGTAAAGGACATCAGACTATACCCGTTGCCGACACTAGCTGTCCGAGGGGACCCGGACTCGGAGTGCCGAAGTCTCGGTGCTGGCGGGGCTAGACCTGTGAAAGTGCTGCATGCGCACCGCCGAGAAGGGGGACCAAAGGAGGAAGAACCCCAGGTGACACCCCAGCAGGGGCAGTTAGTCGAGCATCACGGAAGTCCTTTCGAGACAGCAGTCGAGGAGGACCCAGACGGAGTTGTCTGTAAGAGGGGCGCCGACGGTCTCAAATGAGAACCTCGGGGTGAGGCGGCATCCAGGGAGAGATCACTGAAGATCGGTGTGCAAATCTAAGGAGAAAAGCTGGCTCTTCTCTTCGAAATTTTACAGTCACGGATCTGTGTTTCTTTATTACGCTATACTAAGATCTGCACCAAAAGAGACAGGGTCTTTGGCCTGTTCCCTTACAAGCCGGCACAAAGGAACGAACCTTCAACCATCGAGCACGTTATCAGCACAAGGTTCAAGGAGAGAACCATAAGGTAAATGAAAACCTTAACCCAAAATAAGCAGAAAACTAGTAGACGAATCACTCAAATTCAGAACCTAAACCATATGGCCACATCACCATGCTTGCGGATGATGGTCGAAACCACCCAGCATACAAAACGATAATGATGATGATCCTATAAGCAGAAGCATTGACTTGGGAGGTAACTTCGAGAACATTCAAATTTCTCACCTTCAAATTTCTCTGATAGATTCTGAGGCTATACCTATCCTGAAACACAACAGAATTGGTATCAGCCGAACAAATCCGCTCCCGAATCAAAAATAACTTCAATGAAAGCTCAGGCCAACCAAAGGAAGTAGACTGATCAAGGTTCATGTCCTACAAGTACAGAAACAATCTGTCCGTCCAAGACAATATTGCCCATTTCAAAGACCCATGTATGTTCTGGGATTCACTCTCGCGAGAATGGGAATGTTTTAAGCTTGCTTGAGGTGCTAAGTCAAACAAGTATAAGGATCTGCCTGCCTTCCTAAGCATGATTACGGCCGAACCTGCCCACAGAGGTAGCCAACGAATAGACAGAGTACTGCAATATTCGCCAGAATGAACGTACAGCTTAGATATACCGAAGCACGTAGGAAAACACATTACAGTCAAAACTCACGTCACTCTCAGTACACTAGTCCAACTACCACTCAAGCCATTTTCTACAACTCTGGCATCCCCGGTTATGGCAGCGATGAGTGTAGGAAACCCAGGAAGACTCAACAGAAATAGACTATTGATCGAACGCATCACACAGAAGAATTTTGAGGTACAATCCCCAATAACGGGGCAAATGCCCAAACAAGCAAGCCATCCCGAATCGGAACAATTCGTGATAGATAGTGATTCTCTCTATAACATAGTAAATAGTATCAGGTGGTATACTTCATACAGTAACTTCACGGACATACGGAACGGTATGCTCAGAAGCGCTTACTCACTCACAGTTCAGGGTGAAGGCACGACCGTACTAATGGTTTGTGACGGCGAAGGCGTAAGGACTCTACAACTCTACGAAATCCCCTATATGTGCCAACTATAAGGAAAGAAACTGGTATCAGCAGGTGAGTTGACGGATGCTGGAGTCACGGTCGTGGCAGACCAGCACAAAATAAAATCCGGGCGATCCGGACGTTTGTCTTAGCGCGAAACCGGTCCGTTTACGCTATGTCGATAAATAGAAAGTGAAAAATGTTCTGGCTCCCAAGGCATTAAGTATGCTGATGATTTAGGCTCTGCTCACGCAAACCTTTTTTTTGTTTATGTTCACACATATCTATGACACGTCGGTCCTCCGTTGTTTGGTGGATTAAGATACTTTTTGTGAACAACGGATGAAGGCAGAACGGCATATGTCCTCTCCTCAAAGGATGAAGCAACCGAATCCTTATAGCAATACGCTGTATGGTACCAAAACAAAATTGGCCAGAAGGTTAGACGATTTCACTCTGACGGTGGAACAGAATTTTCACGTTTTCTTCTGAAAAAGTTAAAAAATATTCGGTAAAATCTGGTGTTATACGACAGATTGGCTCAGACGGCACATCTGAAAGATCCAGCAGAATACTGTTAGATCTGGAGCACAATTATTGAGTTCAACGCTGCCCAAAGGACTATGCATGGAGGTATCAAGTGTCTCTGTATATTGCATGAAGGCTAACAATTCTACTGAAATTTTAGAAATTTTATTTCTTGACATTTGAAAATGTTTCCTTATATTTTAAAATTTTACTTACATTTTGCTACGAACTTTGCATCAACCCAATAGAGATCGGTTCTTTTTCTAAAGTATCAAAGAAAGGACAAGTTCCCCAAAAACGTCACAATTTGAGTGATATGGATGGAAGCATTTAAACTTGGAGTAACAACCAAGATCATGGAAGGACTCTACCACAATAATCGTTTCAGAGTTTGGTATGTATGTTAGGATGAGGGCATCGGGTGCTCTACGATCGGTGGTGTACGTCTGAAGGAACCGAAAGCATTATGTCGTTCTATCAACACTACTCCGAAAAATATATCTACAGCTCCGCGTACCTCCCCCTCCCCAGATGGGTCGGAAAGCTTGTAGCATTACTTCGACTGTTCCATCCGGGGATCATACAGTCCTACAATTGGGCACTGGGTGGGGGCGTCAGAATCAGCATAGCCGAACTGATCCTAAGCCCCCCCGTAACCTCCCTATCCTCCCCCCTCCCGGACTCTGCGGTCTGACCATTCTGTCCTGGGGAGTTATATGATCTTTGCCTGGCTTTCTTCCCCTTATCCTTCTTTTCCATTATAGTATCTACCCAGGTAAGAAACACGGCCCAGTTCTCCTGGGGGCGCAGCATGATACTCACTAAGTGATTGAGGGGGCGCGATCGCAATTCCACCGCTCCCGTCATTCTCTCCGTCTGTAGAGGAGCACATTCGAACAGTATGTGTGGAACGTCGCCCACAACTCCGGAGGCACACAAAGCACAGATATCCGAGTGGGCTCTCTCTATCCGGTGCAGGTATTTTTGGAACTGGCCGTGGCAGGTAAGCACCGGTGCCATTCAGTAGCTCAGTTGGCCGTTCTTGCAATCATACCAGCTTAGGAGATCCGAGATCATGAATTTGGTCCAGGCGCCCTTCAGTTTGTGGACTGGTTGGGCCTGGGTCCACTCCTCTTTCCACCGGTCTAGCGTGGCCTTTCTAGCTCCAGATCACCATCCAGGTAGCGTTCTCTTCTCTCACCTCGCCAGAAGATCCCAGGAAAGAATCCTGGACAAGACTAGGAGGGCCTCTGTGGAGACGGTCCTGTACGCTCGGCAAAATTCTTGACGTCCAGAAGGATAAGTAGCACAAATCCCCTGGACGACTGAGGTTTCGTGCTTTACTGACCTGCCACCTCCAGCACCGTATCGATAGGAAGTAACACCTGCCCCTTCGAAACCCGTGCTGTGCGTTGGAAAGGCGACTTCCTTCTTCTTTCTCCCGCCCCGGCCTTCGTTGTATCGCGTGCTCGAACAGATTACCACAGGTGTCCAGAAGACATATCGGCCGAAATACTTTATTCGAGCGCGATCGCCGCTTCGGGATGAGCACCAGATCTGCCTCCTTCCAGATTCGTGGGAAATGGCCGTCCTTGATAAGTCCGTCGAATTACCTAATAATAATTATTATTATACTAGATATGATCTGTTTCGGAGCTATAAGTATTTTCTTATATATATATATATATATAAATATGCGCATCCTTAAAACGAATACTTTAAAGACCACAAAACTGCGATGAGACTCTTGTGGAATTCCATATACAGGGCGCTGGATTGGTTAGCGTCCTGCTTGTTTTGCCGCATAATGTCATATTTTCAAAACTACTACGCACTCCACCGTTTGATCATCGATATCTATGTCCCGTATTTCCCACTATAATAGACTAGAATTTACCCTGTCGAACGCGAGCCTATCCAAATGCAAGTGTGCAATGCTCACCAGAGATACCACGCAATTGCTTCAAAACCACCTCTTTTAGCCCTTCTTTATATATGAGCTTCACTGTGGACACCACGAAGACAGCTGGAGTCCTATTTCCTTGATATGCACGTTGAAGAACAAGCTGTAGTGGTTCAACAAGCAACCCGCACTCGTTCGGTCATAAAAGTAAGGTGGTATTCTGTCAGGCGTGAAGCTAACTTTGGATGAGACCTTCCTAAGTTTCCGTGCCACACTGTGATCCTCTGTGATTAAGATTGGCGGCTGAGACGGAATCCCTGGAATGAAACGAGTTATCTCGGAGGAAGCTGCCGAAGTAGTGGCAAACGCCAACGAAAAGTAGTTCGAGAATTCAGATGGGCTTTCTTCATCATCTGCAATCGTTTCGACCACAACAACGAGGGGCGGCGGGTCGTAGTCCTCCTTCTCTTTGAAACGCCTTCTCGCATAGCGAAAACAGGATTTGTATCTTTACACGAGACTTGAGATTCTTCCGGAATTCTAGGCGTTGTGGAGGCTCGACGAGGCCTTGTATTTAGACCTTTGTTGGCCTTGTCACTGAAGAAGTAGCTGTCGAAGTCGCGCATGTGGACCTTCAATTTCATACTTTTTGCTAGTTCCGCGACGATTTCGCTACGGATAAAGCAGAATTACAAAGGATACGAATATGCTCAACAACGTTGTGATATGATGCATGTGCTCTACGTCCAAGCTATGGCTAATTGCTAAGAAGTTCTTGCCGGTCTGCTGGCGCGTACCTGTCCCAAATATCCATATAGTTACCACGGTAGAAGTACGGGCACTCATCCTCAGCAGGGATTGGTTCGTGTTATGTGAGAACGTCAAATCGAATTGCCACGTGTTAAGGACGTGCGGCCGCATCGACTTCAGTCAGACTGTCTACAAGTTCTGGATGTTATATACGTACAAGCTCAAGCAGTGAGTCGCTTGATGATCTGGTAGGATACAGTGACAAGCTGGGAAACTCCGTCGTCAATAACGAATTTGCAAAAATCTTCTCCTTGGAACTACCAGAAGAAGGTTGATATGGCGCGTAGTTTATTTCTGACAGATTTAAGCCATCGGCAATAAGTATAGGCCAATCTATAGCATGTTATATCCGAGCAGTGTCAAATATATTCATATGAATCTGTAGAGAAGGAATTCCAGCATGGGTGGAAATATTCAGTATTGAAAAGCATTTGTTGAAACCGACAGGCATTTTTTTCACATTACGAAAACTGTGAACTGATACCCTGGAGACCTTTTCTAGCCTTGTGTGCCACTGCAAAATATCGCGTTTTATCGTGAGTAGCCAACGACGATTTTGACAACCGCCGTGCGTAATGTTATACAACAGTATAACAAGGTTAACCAAACGAGCAAAGATACAAAGCGCTGCGCCGAAACCGGTGTTTCGGCGAAGCTGTGCGCGCGTGTGTTTATTTTTAAGTAATCCCCGGATTAGGGCGTGACAGTTACAGCACCACTGTCGCCCCACAAACAGACGACTCTTCCCAGCCCAGCCAGTGACGGGCCAGCGACTGTAAGCTGCAGCTTTCGCTGTCAAGAAGAAGTACCGTTAAATAAGAAATGAGTTGCAATAAATTCAGCCACGAGGGTGCCTCGTTTTGTGAGCTGTTGCCTCCTTCCGCCGCCGCCCCCCACGCCAAGACGCTTTTCGGCGATAGACTGTGTTACCGCATGTTAGACGACCGGTGGACCGTATACTAGTATATCAAGAACGAGCCGAGTTGCACATCGGGCCGAGTTGCCCCTCGACGCCCGCTTTTTGAAATACTTGAAGTGATGCTGAGTCGTGTAGGGGTTATTATATGAAACGTAAGCTGAACGAGAGTTTTGGTTGGACTATGGTTGCAACTGCAGTTGCACTTATCACGCTGTACAACAGTTTCGCGGTCAGCTAGAACGGCAAGAATGGTCAGTTCACACACAGAGCATAACAGTAGTCACATAAACCTTGCGCAGTTCCATTGCTCACCAAATGTAAGTAGCTTTGTGTCCAGCTTGCATCACTTTATTCATTCATCATCTTATTTTTATCATCAAGATATCATTTTATTATTGTATTGGCCAGCGACCATTTCGACCTAGCTGACATCGAATCGACTCGTCTGTTGAACATGGTGGTAGACAACGATTCCGTTTCACATTTAAATGGTGGTCTCTATGCTGCTTTATCGTGTGCAGAGCACCTATGCATACGTTCTGGCCTAGGGGAGAGGAATACAGGCGACAGCACTTCGCTATTCCAGCTAAATATACGAGATGGACATGGAAATATAAGAAGACAAGTAAAAGAAGTTCGGGCTAATTAAAAGAAATGTCCAACCGGTCATAGAAATTCGATGTTACTGAAGACAGACGCCAGCCAGGAACTCCGTCAGCCCACACGAAGAACCTCATTGCAAAAAGATCCCTACGCTCAGACAGACAACCAGACTTCGAGATTTAGTAATACATAGTAGAGCGATAGATAGATCTGCCAGAGATGGATAACTATGCCCATGGTCGTTCAGCGAAAAGCAAAAAAAAGATCCAATCATAATTGACAATAACTTGACATACTGCTTATGCTAGAATCGAGTTCGTCGTTTCATAGCTGAGTTTGACTTGGCTGTCCATGACTCTTTTAGGATCCTGCACGAGCGCTGTTTGGCGCTCCGGTATACAGTAGCGGCATACCTGTGCAATCCATTGGGTTCTTTCATATCTCGTGATGGACCCTGACATGATCAGTATATACGGGCGTCGCTCTGCGACCCTACGCCATCCATGCTTTCTTCCGTGCCTTCCTTAGCGAACCACTCAACAAGATCAACAGTCGACTGGCCAACGGAATCCTGCACCAAGGCCTTCACTGTCCGTGTCGTCCTCTCTCTCTTGTGGACTTATTCAGTAACGTCCCCTTGCGGGGTATGTCCTGAGATGATGATGATGCCCTTCTCTGCCCCCGTGTTCCTCGTTCCTCTCTCTACATATATCACGTACGCATATGTTCACACAGGAAATCGGCCTGTGCTGCGCGACGACCCACTGCTCGTTAGCCATATTCTATATAGTTGTACCGCGGTATCACCGTATCAAGTTTCCTGGCGCTCCTCATAGAGGGGAGCCTTTTCGAAGAGAAGAACAAATGCCGTCGTTCCGCGCTAGACGCCGTCCGTCAAGCTACGTCCTCTCGGTTATTCGCTTGTGAGTTTTTCCTCTGTCTTTTTAGTTTTTGCCCTTCTCCTCATGCTATCCCCCCTCTCTCTCTATCTCTCTCTATTTATTTGCCTGAATCCTCCACCGCCTAGAACTGTCTGGTAGTTCTTATTCTGTGTTGGTCGCCCACATATTTTGTTTCTTGGGAAGAAGGAGGAGTCAGACGACACAGCTCCTGATGGGTATCCATGAGATATATTTATATATATATATGTATAGGAAATACGAGCCGGCAACAGCAAAACATACCGGTTCGTTTGACTTCAAGACTGATCCCGCATTTTTTATTTCATCTTTTGCTCAATTATAATATGTATAAATATATATATATATATATATATATATATATATATATATATATATTCCCTCTCTACTGCCATGATGAATAACACTATTTTATAGAAGTGTATCTAGATTTACAGTTCACGTTAAATTTTAATGTGACAATCACATTCTCACACATACAAATCAAAAAGAACACCATTATTATATATTGTTATGACGATGTAATGATGATCGATTTTGTAGTTGGGCAAGCCACATTTGGTCTGCATCTGTTCGCCATCCCTAGTTAAAGCAGATATGGGGGTCACCTAGGTCAACAGTGACCTGCAGTGAGGTTAACATTCATATGCAGAAAGTGATCTACTCAAATCAATATAATTAGAGCGCGTCCACGATTACACGATACATCACTGATCCCATACGGGCCTCACTGGTGTGCATATGGAAATTTCGACATGTTTGTGAATAACCACTGTGGTTGTAATCTGTGTAGAAGAGGAAACACATTTGAGTCATCGATATCTGCATATACGCCTTGCATTCGAATGACTGTTAACTAGCGTCTTCACCACCTGCGGCCTATTTTGGCGGCAAGTCTAGATTTCACAAAGCAAACCTATCTTTGACTCATATCACTCGTGTAACACTTCTCATATATTTTTTGAAATGGTTAGCTAACGGTTAAGTACCCTGCAAACTTTAGGATTCCTTCCTCTCTGGCATCGTGTCTAGGTGCTTTGTTGGCCATGGGACGAATCCTTCACTCTCAAGACTCCCATTTGGTGCTGCGTGTAAAACCCGGTCGCTCACAGCGACCCTTGTCATTCATTGCTCCCGATTTACACACAGCACAGACTGATTCACATTCAATCGGGCAAATAAACCCAATCGTGCATGGGCGGTGATACTCGAGAACCGCTACCACTTACTTTATGTCAAAGAAAGCGCACACGAATCCAGCCATGGGTAGCGTGCCTCGATACAGCTTCATCAGGAAGGCAAGAAAGATACAATGTGCAGAATTGATCAAAATTAAATCTCACACTCTTCGTAATGCCTTTCGTCCGCCGTCAGTCGTCTGGTTCGAGTGCGCTTAAAGTGTTATATGTTTGTATGGGCGCCCATCTGTCGATCGGCTTGGCCAAGATTTCCGGGAGGAAATCATTTATCTTGCGCACTTGTGTTCGAAGTCATTATGATGATTTATTGGTGGGGAGTGAAGGAAATGCGTGGTATTGAACTGAGAAGTAAACTCGCAGCCATAGCCGAGATTGGTCTTGAAGGAGAACAACGTGCCGACGCTCAGGGACGAGCACCGTGATTAGACGCATCATAATTGCCATTGTCAGTACTGGTATTATTGTCAAACATTATGCACATACGTGGACACGAAACGCAGAGTGCTGGTAGAGTTACTATATAGAGCGACTAGAAACATAGCTGCTCTGTCTAACAATGCCATGGGGATGACTGCGCATCTATCGTTAATATCGTCAGGCTGACCGTTTCTCAGCCATAGACATTCAACGTCCACGGGATTGCTTTTTGCGTTGCTTCATAATACGGATCCCTAAGAGCAAATGTACAACGGTGGGTATCGAACCCGTCCACCTAGTCACATGTCGCCACCGGTTGCAAGGCGCACACGAACACAGTACACCAATGGGCTTGTGACTGCGTATGTGTCCAGGCGTCTGTTTGCTTGTGGATGTTAACCCTGAAGAAGTCAAGTCAAATGAGGATAATAAAGCAGTTGGTCTTATAAAGCAATGCCGAAAGTAGTACCGCGAACTTTAAAGGTTGGCCGAAAATCAGCCCAAAAGCATTAAATTTTACCTCGCCGGTCAAGGTCCTCGTTGGACTGCATTGGCGACAATGCTCTAAACAGTCCAAATTTCAAGCGAACTTAATTTTATTTGAAATTGCGAAGGAGTGCAAAACCGACGTCTGTTGATTTGGCCGCGCTTAGGTTTCAAAAAGGATTTAAATCAACGTCAGTTGTGTAAAGTGTTGGGTAACAGGTGACCAAACTATGAATAGAAGCTTAACAGCCCAAAAATATGGTCGCGAAAAATTGGGCAGGCCTGGAGGATGATTTACATCACGGTTATGGATCAGTAAACGCTGCACAGCTATTAAGGACGCTTTGAGCGCCAGAGACATACATGCAGGACATGGGACAAGTGGCACATTATATTGTGTTCCAGACAGGCTATCTTACAGGTGACAACAACATCAGATTTGAATGATAATCTCCGTACTTCTCACTCAGGTGCAGTTGGATAAGTTGGCCTGACCTTCCGAACTGTAATCCCTCGATAGTCACATACTGCCTAGTTATGATAATAGTTTAGATAACTGATTGACTTTTTTTTTCATTTAAAAATATTATTTCTAACATAACAAGTGCTAGATCATACCTTCTTGATAACACATTGGCAATGTCACGGAACAGACCTTTCGAATACAAACTCGTCAATTATTCCCTTACCAAGGAAACTTAGCTTTTAGCCCCCCACAAGGTCGATCCAAAGCATTTCCAATTCTAACACGATCGACACTCCCGTTCCAATATGTGCTACTAGATACGTTTTCTACAGAGCTGAATAATATTTTCCGGGTCAAGCACCACTACAAGACCTTTAAACCTGGACAAAGGTCCAATCGTTTTTCCCTTGATGCCCCATATAAACACGTGCCGCGCGCAGGGTAAACCGGATTGACTCTGGAAGAGGGAGAGGCTTACACTCCGTTTATCTGCTTAACCTCTAAACGGCAGCTTTCGTATGTACGGCGAAGCCTTCGCGGTCCTCACGCTGTTCCGGGCATCGGCAGCTTCCGAGTTTCCTGTTGGCCAAGTAGTAAACTTGTACTTTCAACTACTACCGACTACGGACGGGGCCGACAGGGCCCCTGCGTGTGCGCACAGAAAGGGGTGAAGTCTCATAAAATTTGGAACTTCTGTAGACACCGCCACCACCACCGGAGGCTGCGTACGTGAACGCCATGGGTATCTACCAAATTGGATACAGCCTGACGGACTTCTTGCTATGAAACATGAAGCTAACGCAGGGAAGAGAACGAGAGAAACGTTCGTATGGCGTAAGTAGTATTGCGACAGCGAAATGTACTATTGTTGTTGTTGCTGTTGCTGTTGTTGTTATTATTGCTATTATTATTGTTGTTGTAAATGTTCGTTGGCCGATGTTAATTTGTACACACAGTAGGGGCCAATTAGTCTTTGTCTCAAGTTTGAGCGCCGCTCAGCGCGTTCTGCTTGTTTCTAAACTCTAACGCGTTCATAGATAAATGAGAGAGAAGACGGCGCTGTTCATGACGCACAGTTCAATACATATCTGCGGCGCGACGACCAAACTCGACCGGCGTTGAAAAGCTACTCACTTTCATCTCTCGGCCACGGGGCCAAACGCGGCAGCTGATCGCTCGTCTCGCTACCACCAATGAGAACTATCCGGTAGCCTTCCGCCTGCTCGAAGCTAACTACAGGCAGCCAGAAGAGGAGAGGCGACGTGTTATGTCTCGCCTATCACAGGTCCCTGTAGTGCGTTCGTCTACTGATGCTAAGGTGTTGCGCACACCGCTTAACCAGGTTCGGGGTACCGTACTGGCAGCTGCTCTTCGGCGTCTGTTCTCAAGGGTGGAGCCGGCGAACGCAATGAAGCTAGCCAAGTACAGAACGAACTCATCAGGAATCGCCGAGCACCTATGCCGCCGTAGTATCGAGACAGGTGGGCGTTTTTTATTTAAAAAAAGCAAGTATCGAGGCAGCTGATGCGTGGGACGGGACCGGAGTACTCCTCAAAGTGCCGGGTATCGTGTGGACGCAGCATCTCGCTGAAGAGACCAACTCAGCGCGGGCGGGCGAGCGAGCGAACCAGTGCTGACAGGATCACCGCCTGCAGGTTACAACCTGTTCGTGGATGTGGCAGGTCTGCCGCGTACCCGAACGCGACCGAGGGGACGCCATTCATTGAGTCACGACGGCGCATCCAGGACGCGACGGAGCTGTGCGGACTTTCAGTGTTCGCTTTGCCAACGGCCATAAAGCGGAGCGAGCTGCGCAATTGTTAACACCGCTCGAAGCAGCCGAGTAAATGCAATAAGTAAAGTGTAGTTGAACGAGTATATTAATTCGTGCTAGTTCGTATCGAATGATGCATACGGCGTCACAAACATTTAATAATATTGTACTGTGAATCACATGCCCTACGGGCTTTGGAACTAATCAAACAAAATAATAATAATAATAATAATAATAATGAATACTGAGTAATAATAATGATGATGATTGTAATAATAATGAACCCTGAATTTATTTCGGAGCCCGGTCAGATGGTCAGCCCTCCGAGTCGACGATCGGGTGGACTGTTATAAATATTAGTTGGCCGATGTTAATTTGTACACAGTAGGGGGCCAATTAGTCTTTGTCTCAAATTTGAGTGCCGCTTAGTGCGTTCTGCCTGTTTCTAAACTCTAACGCGTTCATAGATAAATGAGAGAGGAGACGGCGCTGTTCACGACGCCGCCGAACAAATTGTCAGACCGTGTCCTGCTGATCGTACGGCCGAAGACGTGTGTCGTCTTTCCTTAGCACAGCATAAGCAGGTTGCCTCACCGCGGGTAGTTTTTCATCAATCCGCGTAGATCACACCAAAAAGTTGTCGAGAGAAAAACAACAAGAATTTTCTACAATTGTCATTGTTATTATTATTGGTATTATTATTCGTATATTAGATGAGCTATTGTAAATTCAGCTGTATTTAAATTCAGTCTACTTCTATATTATTTGAGAAATTTCGAATTTTATGATGTGGTGACGGAATTATTGTGAGCCTTAAATATGGTTAAATACGTGTTGATATCCCCTGTGATGTTATCTACCTGTAACTACGTGGTAAGGTTTGCCATACTTGGATTGAATTGGCAGAGAACCTGCGTGGTCTGTCGAACCTTCAAGGCCAGCAATCCGTGAGCCTAGGGCCTACTGATCCAAATATTAAGTCAAGACAATCCAGGTCAAAGAACGTTGCGTAAATGTTACTATCAGCGGTGAACTTCATTAGACGTCAATTGTTTGCTCAGCAGCAAATTATCTGGTCGATCATATGTGCCATACAACACAACATGTTGTTTAAAAATAAATTTATCCACAGTCGAATGTTCAATAACAGCCCGGGGTGGGCAGCTTCGATGCCGTCACGCTATGACGATCGACCTAAATTAAGTAAACTATTCATATATTTCCTAAGTTTCGTACAATATATATATATATATATATATATCATTTAGATTAACCACCATAGTATAAGGCACATTATTTTGTAATTACATCTTACACTTAAAAAACACTATTCCGCAGTCTATAACAGATGAACTTTACGCGGATGATCTCAAGCTTTATGGCCCGTCGAAAACCTAATCCGAAAGACGTGATCTGCAGAAAGCCGTTGATGCCATCTCAAGGTGGTGCTCCAATAAGGATATGATAATATCCGTCCCTAAATGTGCTACATTATGTCTATCAGACCCTCACTTATATACTCTTAACGACCCGCCTATATCGATTGTGAATTTTATATACAGTTCTTAACACGCGTTTCGGTTAGATGTGGAATCGATCGCTCTACTCTTCGCTTACCTCCGATTACTGACCTACAATTTTACAAAAGGTTGCTATCTTCAAACTCGTATTATAAATATTTTAATGTCACACAAAATAATCTGCGGAGTGGACAAACTGTGTCATCAGTACAAATCGCCAGAACCGAAGTAATCAACAATATGTTTTCTTTTCGAGCCACATGAATGCTCAGAGACACTCATGCATATACTATGCACTAACAATTTTTTGTTCACGAGATGTATACCTCGATTTTGTTAATAAAGATGTTTTTAAAAAAAAAAGGCCAAATGCTTCAAGTTCGGTGGAGACCAATACATACATATATATATATATATAATGTCGACCATGAAACTGTAACCTGTCTAACATCCAATGGACAATAAAAGCTTTACTAACGAAAACATAATCAAATCTGAAATCTATATATTTCATAAACTATTCCTTACCGGTGGTTACGTATTTTTGCACTATGGCCATGATAGCCAAACATAAATGTGTCACGCTTGCCTTTGCTTATATTCATGTGAACGCAAATGGCGATGCAGAGCGAACATTAACAGGTGAACATTAGCGGATGCCTTCCTAAACATCAAATAACAGCCAGGAGAATCAGGAGCGTGTGCGGTTCCGTCCGAGCCCATCCCAGCTTGTCCTTGCCATTGGGATGCCGAGTCGTTTCGGGAAAGTCCTCAGAACATCGTTCAGGAGACTGTCTGATTTTTTTTTGCGCTTCTCGCAGGACCCCATTGTACCGGTCGCGGTGTGCTGGCTGCCGGCTTAAGCCATCCTCCGGGTGCAAACCGTGAATTCTGCGGGTTGGAACAACATCACAAATCTTGTTAACGTCCGTTTTTTCCTTCATTAGCGCACCTCGTGGTGGCAACAGCGGCGGCAGCTGCAGTGGCAGCAACGCGAGCGGTATTGTCCCAGAGAATCAGCGGCGATTGTCGGCCATGGGACAGGAATGAGGGTGGAGGAAATTCGCGAAATAACGGGAAAAAAAAAAAATCACACAGAAACGTTTTTGAAGTGGTGGCCCCATTTCGTGGAGAAATTCCGTGATAAACAAGGTCCGTTGGAAAGCTAGCGTGCGTCGACGTCGACGTAGTTCTGATCTTTACGGAGCGCCACATGTAGGTGGCGTTCCGTCCCACGTCGTGGACATGGACGCAATTTGGCGTCAGCGCCGGTCGTCACACACGGTCGTCAGGTAAAGACCCTGTTTCGGAGAGGGATATCCGCGAGAATGTGGTTGTCCCTCAATTATTTACAACTGCACAAAGTGTACACTCATCTATTTGCTAAGATAGCATGCGCAAATGACGACTGTCATTAGGTGAGCTATTCGCTGGATAATTACCTTAGGCGTTAACGCCAAGCGGCAGTTCGTGATGGCATCATATCTTTGAGTTAAGTGATCAAAGTAGCGGATCGTTGTCGGACGGTCCAAGAGGATATCTACAGAGTCAGCTTAAAAACTAAGAATATTCCACGTAGGGTGAAATCGGACGCCACAAGGGTATCGCGAGGTTTCAAGTTCTCGGAATATTTCAGTTTTGCACAAAAGTCTTCGAAGTTGTTTTAGGCCCTTGAGCTCTAGCGCGGTGTCAAGTAGGACTTCATTCGTACTGACCCGCTCGCTAATTATCTTTCGCCAACCCGAACGATGTGTCGTGGCCTGCCCGACACGTACACATGAATGTTGACGAGATTTTGTGGTACGACCATACGAGTCTGTTTGGACTATTGGCCAGTGCCCCCTTCCGCCCAGTGTTACACGGGGAGGCACGCTAACCTGATTTGAAGTATCGTCACATCTGCTGCATACGACACTTTGGTACATACGCAGATCATATCAAAGATACGTATATATATATATATATATGTATATACAGACTGTGTACGTTCTACCAACTGTAGTAGGCAGAATATGTCATCAGGCAGAGTCATCATAACCGATGTCCTCCTTCTCCTCAAAGAAATCTGTTTCCCGTGCCGTCGGTGTACCGCCGGACCACAGCGAAGGAGCGATGATCGTCTAGCCAATTGAACCTATTTGATTAGCCCCCGTCGGGCCCGCACCCCAGAGAGCCTTTGCCCCTGCCTCGACCCGCAGACCCTCTCATCATCAGCCGGCGAAACCCAGAGAGGAGTCCATGTGGCCATCAGGGAGTATATCAGATAAAATGGGAGCGGTGTCACTATCGTGGTTGGCCGGCTCGCGTCTTCGGAGCGCCGGCCATGCAAATTTCACATGTAAATCCGTCAGCGTTGCGGTCCCGCGCCGCGCCTCACCTAGTCGGACGAGAGGGTCTGCGAATTGGCTTCTAGTTTGCATTGGCCGGCCCCGAGTCGGACACGATCTCGAGTACGGGCTTCAAGATATGAGCAGATCATCTGTTCTTTTCATGAGATGCATAGATCAAGATTGGCATGAAAGCGCACGCATACGTGAAGTGTTGATGTTCACCTCTTAGTGCTGTCGTAAGCTTAGCTTCAGTTGCAACCGTATGTGGCCATTATGCCATTAGGCCGACCAGTGCTACGAGATTGACAGCGGCTTTTTTTTTCGAATTCGTAATCATCTCGGACACAGCCGATTTCGAGAAGAAGGATACGGTGTCGAAAGTGATTTTTTTAAGATTTATGTAAATTCACGGCGAACGAAAGAACCGCCGTCTTGAACTACTTGACGAATGAGTCAGACACCGTTCGACTTGATTCACAAATCATTTCATAAGGGATGTAGGGAGAATACGAGGAAGTGCCCAAAGGTAAAATAAATATTATATATATCTATATATATATATATATATATATATATATATAATGGTTGGGCTATACACGTTGGCAAGTAGAGAACGTGTATAGCCGCCTAAGCATTCACCGTGACGGCAAATGAAGTCGCATGTCATTAAATATAAATGAAACTGTATTAATTAACGTGGCGCAGCGGTACCCCGCAAGAGCAATGTGAAACGCCCACCTCGATGTATGATTTTTGCTCTGACGCCGCCCTAATCGAAGTCGAGACTTCGACTAAGACTTTAGCTCTTATGGAACTTTTATGAGTACATCAGTTGGAGTACACATCGTAACAGTACACCTGATTGACAGAGCTGGATAATACAGAATTGTATTGACTCGCAACTGCCGCGTGAGCCTCGAAGCGGATACGTTACGGTTTGAAACCTCCGTCGTTGGCCCTACGCGATCAAGTGAGCCATGATGGGGCCGATTGCGCCAGGTAAGCGGATGATTGAAAAAAGTCAGGTATAATAGGTGATATAGAATCTCGTTCGAATAGAATGCATTATTCTAGCGACTGCTATTAACATACAGCTTTTACTCATGATCATTGCACATATAGACCTCTTCTGCGGCTGGCCCAATCAATACTCGTCCCATCAAACATTACTTTATATCTCTCAATATGGCGGTATGACCACGAGAAACGTCGGATGACAGATTCACTGACGATGGATCATGAATTATGAGCGAAAGTCAGCGCGATCGCTCAAACATCAAACGCTTTGGTTATGTGGCCGCGGACAGCCGTCCAGAGGTTTGCCATAGATGGGGCACAAATAGAGTCCCCATATCTTGAATATAGATGTCCACCTTCTTCACCTACTTCTCTCCTCACTATTCTAATTCACAGACTACATTTTTTTTTGTTAGTACAGGGTGTCAACAAAACAAAATTGCCTGCGTAGCAGTTTTTTTTGTCGACTAGTGAAGTTTCGAAGTTCTAGTGAAGTTTCGCTCCCTCGACCAGCTTCATTTTGCCGACTTCTAATCGGCGAGGGCCAGCCAAGCTCGTGACATTCTAATATGCTACGTAAAATCATAAATAGAAAATGGCAAACGATGCAGCAAGCCGACACCCGCACGCCACCTATTTCGTTCACTAATTTTGTGTGTCCCACAGGGGCTCTGTGGTACCACTGCACATATACTGCATATACACGGACGGTCGAAAGCGCGCCATAATCCTCTCGAGCTATAATATTGTACATATCCATTAGTTCTCGGTGTTGTCGTCGTACCCATGACCCACCGGGACACTATCTACATCAGACGCATTCAGGCCGCACTACTTCTCACACGTCGGCTGGTATCGTTATTTCAGCGGCGAAAGCTTTAGCTTGCTCATGTAGTCGTATCAAGTGACCATCATTACCGCCGCGATGAGCGAGATCGGTAACCGGCGAAGCCTGTCAGCCCAGCAGTCACCCAACAGTTAGTTAGCTAGTTAGTGGGCTGTGACGGGATAGCCGGCTGGCTGGTTGCGTTTGCGCTCGCTGTTAGCTACGCAACCGCTGGCGAATCTCTAACGCCCATCGGCTCGGGCTTCGGATAGCGGAACGAGACACAGTTGGCGTTGGTCTTGTTGCATCTCGTCTCTGCGCTGGTCAGACCCTCGGAGCTGGCGAGACCCTCTTGGCACGTCTCCCTCCACACGGCCACGTGATGAGCAGTCTTGTCGCAGAAACAGGGCGTGTTTCGGAGAGCGCAGGCGGTTGCTTTGGCCCTGCCTAGCCAAAACGTGAGTGTGTGTGTGTGTGAACCAAGACGAGAGCGGGCTAAGAGTCAGCTGGCGCTAGACGCTGCGTGCACTCCTACAAGGCTCATCCGGGGCCGGATCGCATGGGCTGAGCCACGGAAACGTACAGCGCCGAGTTATTGGCGTGTTTCCGTGCAGCCAGCTAGGACGAGCAGGCCATGGCGCTTTCGTCGCAGCCCCGATGATGGCGATGAAACGAACGAGCCCGGATTTGTCGGGCGGACTAGGCCGCTTGGCCCGAGTGTGGCCAAGATCTCCAGACCGAGCCTGGGCCCCTCCCCACTCCCGCGGTGAGGTGCAAGACCCACTCATGGAAGACAACGCGAGAGTGGAAAGCGAAACAGCCTACACGAACGAGCAAACTGCGGAGAACGGTACATGGCAGCAGATACTCGGTGCCAAGAAAAAATCGAGAGAAGACGAGAGAGAGAGTCCACAACGATGAGACGGGGTTTGATGAGGGCGGACGAGGCCTAGACGGCAATCCACGCCTATGTCGGGGCGGCTAACGCCGCTGCCTTTCTGGTGCTGCGCGCTCTGCTGCTGCTGGTGCTGCTATGTTGAGCCGGCAAGCGATGCGTCGCTGCCACTGCTCGACATAAATGAGACTTAAATCCCACTAACCGAAGCGGGGTATGGGTTGGTGGATGGATGGGTCGGTCGGTGGGTGGGTGGCTCGCTCGGTGGGTCTGTCTGTCAGTAGAGCGCTAGGCTGGGTCCTCCAGCCGGCGCCCACTGTGCTGGGCCATTCATCTCGAAGGAGACCCCGTCACTCCCCGATGGAGGAGGAAGAACTTGTCGGTGTAGTAGGCGCCATGGAGCTGGAGCCGAAGCCGGACCGGCATCTCTCCATGGGCTGTTGTGTGAAGACTGGGCCGGATAAACTGCCTGACGTACGAAGCGATAATGATAACGTCGCCACTGCGGAGATTCAGTTCTACATGGATATATATATATATATATATAATTCCATGTGGATAGGCCCATATATATGTATGTTTTTGTATCTGCACGTACGGCGTAGAAAAAGACATCCACCTGCTTGATGTTGGGAATCGGTTCGGAGAAGGAACGACAAACCAGAACGAGGAAACTCAACGAAACGATGACGCCTTTTGAAATATTTCAAAGAAGAATATGATCTGCTGATCATTACCGTGCTCGTTTCGAGCTTGTCTCGCTTTCGTGTCGCTTTAGGGATTCATCTCTACGACACGGCCGTTTGGTAAAGCAGGAACGAAAAATGATTTCCCCTAACCTGCGTTAAATTGCATATATTTGTTCAACATCAATCCATGATTAAAATGTATGATGCACTAGATGGGTATAGGGACTGTGGACTGTGGTGTTCCGGTGGACAGTTCTGGCCCTTATAACACGTTTTTCTTAGGCATCGTCCAGCCTGGTTGCTTTTCTTCTCCAGGGTTCCTCTCTAACACCGGTCCCTTTTAACGGTATTGTGTTGTTTTTTAACACCGCTCCCCAAACTGTCGCTAGATTCTGCGACGTGCTAGGTCCCCACTGGGTGAATGGCGGTGACACGTTCTGTCCGGGGGCCAGCGTCAGACGAGCCTCGCTCGGCTCCTTGGAAAAGCCCACGTACTCAGTCCCAGCGGTGGCGGCCCAGTGGAACTCCCATCCAACATAGACGCATGCGCGTCGAATGAGAGCGAGAAGAGAGAGAGGCACATTCAGTGATTCATCCACACCTTCTACACTCACACATTTTCTATCTGACGCCAAGTAGATCATGGAGAAATCCATTGATTTTTTTCGTGATATGAACCTGCAAGCACCTGGTGTTATACATCCACAAACGGGCCCGGCTGTAGGATCCACAACAACCAGCGACTCGCGAGCACACAAGACTGCTTGAGCGATCCAACGCCAAATAGGGCGACTTGGCGATGACTCCGGGATGGAAGCATTTGCCGCGCTTGCCTCGTCCAGTTCGGCTCGGCTACTACTCGAAACTTTGGCGTGTCCCCGACTCCTCCCTCGGATGTCAATAATATCCCGCAACAGATCATACGTACGCTACAAGGACACTCTGGCCAAACACTTTGTATATATGCACAGCTCGTTCATGATGCTGTTGTTGTCGCTGTCGCCGCCTGAGTCAGTGTTGACGTCGCCGCCGCCGCCGCCGCTGTTGATGGTAGATAACACAGTGAATGGTAGCGCCCGTAGCGGTAGCGTTGTTGATGACGACGATGATGTTGTGTCGTCTGGCGTCGCTGACTATTGAGGTGGAAACAGCCCGCAACGTCGTCCGGACGACGATCGCTTATGGCCGCAGGCGCACGAGCCGTGCGCGAGGCGGAGAGGCCACACTTCTTATGGACGATGCCCTCGCGTCTTTCCCTTGTATCGAAGGCGAACCCGAAGGGAGAACTATTTCCGCCATCGACTCCGCAATGGCCATTCGCCTTGTCATTGTTCAGTCGTGGCCGGTCTCATCGTCGGCGACGTTCGACTCCTGATGCCTGCCCGCGCTCTCGGCGCTCGCATGCAATGATCGTTCGCTGCTGGTGTTGATGCTGCTGCTGCGGCAGCAGCGTCGCCGACTTGTGCAGTTGTTTGCGCGACATTGTGCAAGAGAAGAAAGTGAAAAGACCCTGAGAGATGGCTCCGATGGTTCGTGTTCACTGCGGTGCTTAGGTGTCGTCCTGTGTTCTTCCCGCTGGCTCCATTCGAGGCTGTTTTCGCGCTGATTGAATGTGCTTCCTCTCTGTTGTCTGTTGTTGAGAAGAAGATGTACAATTCAAGATAGAGGTAGACGTAGGCTCGGTCGCAGACGACTGCTGTCATCCCAGTCAGCTTTATAGACCGAATGTCGCAGATATCCGCCTAGGCCATGTACAATGGTGTGCTACACGCCACTTGACTCTATATCGCTGTGCAGCCAGCACAACGCGACGAAGCAAAGTACAGAGTGGCACGCAGCTCTTTATAGGCCAGGCGAAAAACGTTCCCCGTGGCAAGACTTCCGCATAGTGTTATTGGGAAGATATCAATGGACAGTCCTACCTACCATCGCTGTCGGCTACCATCACGTTGATCAAGAAACTCACGACCAGCGTTAGCTATCAACATAGTCAAGTCGTGTATATTTTCTAGCCAATATCGGCAACATCTTTTTGTTGCCCACCACACACAGATGCGTGTAAATGTACCGGGTAAATAAGGCCTGTTGTATGTTCGCGCGTTGCCGCATTTGGTAGAATATGTTTGGCAAGTGCCAGTATTGGTAAGCCTGTACCAAGCGGCGGTGTGCGCGAGCAGTGCTGTTCGATACATGGCTCTGTCTCTGTCTCTCTCTGGTGCTGTATCTGACAGCCCTGGCTGTGAGGCGAGGAATCAGCCGTCCCTTGCAACCGCGACGATAGGAGCCTCATTCTGCACGTTCCAGCGTCGATTTCGATTCAATCAATCTAACCCAACTGAAGAGAAGAGAGATATAGGCACCGTTATAGCGAATGTAATTCTATAACGCCCCACACTAGTAAAACACCTCGGACCAGGACATCGTTTAGTCTAATGATCATAAATCGAGAGGTCGACAAGCTACTAGTTCCAACACACTTGACGGAAGGACATAAAAATAACACGAGCATACCCATATTGGCCTGACCTTCTTGCGTTCGTACAGTGTCACCCAGAGGAGGGTTCCGTTACGCCTGTCTCTTACAAGGTACATTTGAATTTCGAGTTCCTGAAGAGAACCACCTCATAGCCCCGGCGAAAGGAGCTCTAGTAATGCCTTGCTAGCGGGAGCTAACGTTGTTCAGTCGACTTGACGATTTTTATGGGGTCTAGCTGCTATCGGGGTAATGCGTCCGCGTCTAGCAGAAAAAAGACAAAGAGCAAGAACGACTGAGACGACACTGGCGGTAATTGACGGCAGGTAAGCAAGTGACGATGTGCCACGTCTGAGTACAGATCTATAGATAGCTATATATATATGTATATATTGTAACCCCTGTGCGAGCTTCGTCGAAGATTATTCTAAGACTTGTGCGAGAGATGACGTCTAAGGCGAACATACTCGTAATGTACAAACACTGTTCTCGTCTTTCTATTACATTGACCTTATGCTACGCATCGTGCGTTGACGAGTTGGCTTTGCTGGCATTCATACTCGGTAAGGAATCATTTCGAAGTGAAACCTATCTCCATATGCAGTCAAAGTTTATCAGGTGCTGTAGAAACTATGTTTTTGATGGCTTCGCTGGCGGCTGTTCCATCGAAATGAGAAATACTGATGACCTATGAAACAAATAAACCATAAAGGGGTAGATGACTTTTCAAAAGTTTGTAAATACCATACATTTCCACCGTGACGTATTTCCGCCAAACATACATCCCTTGCCTATGGCTATATAGACGTATTTTGTGTGTGTCTTTAGATTGGCCAAATAAATAACCTTTTTTCATATGGGATTATTTAATTCATCTGGGACTGATTTTCCCCGAAAAGGCCCAAAGTAACTAAGAAGACTTAGATCCGGGAAGCACGAGAATGCATGCCGTATGTAAATGGGTATGACTGTAGAGGTCAACAGTTGCGAGTAACGTGAATGATTTCATATTCCATGTGGGCCCCAGCCAACAGCCAATCCTGTGCTAGAGATTCACCTTATATCTATAGCAGCAGTGAGGAAAAGATTCCTTGAAGGCTCTCCGGTAGCGTCACCTATTCACAATGAGGCTATTCCAGCCTTTCGTTAATAATGTACGTTCTCGACGAACTCGTCGAATTGTCGAATACAGAGCTTCCTCGTCGACGGACATTGATGCCTGTAGTATTGGTGACGTGTTCCGAACCGCCGGGCTTTCGTTCCCAGGAGACAAAGCCACTACCTCGCGAACATGCTCTGAGGCCCCCTAACCTTGGGACACACCGGCAGCTCATATACAACGGGTCATGTCCGAATTGGCGAAGGCTAAAAACAAAAGACCGACTCAGAGGAGAAATCGTAGCTATTATCTGAATTGTTGTGAATGACCCACAGTTGAGTATTCCCTCTATGGTCTCAGCGCCCGCCTCAAGCGAATGGCGCAGGGAAATACCGTGTCATATAAACACAATAAAATACGGACATAGTTCAAAATGATACACGTTATCTACGTTTTGTTGTTTGTTGTATCTTGATACGGATAGTAGCGATAGTTTCGTGATATAAAGTTGTCGCATATTTTCGATAATATGATGTCTGTTTTGATCATTGCTTCAAGTCCCATTTTGACGATGACGACGATCACAAATCGAAGATCGATGAGTATAGAGCCATTCCGCGATCGTTGCACTTATGCCTCATATCTTATAGTAGACGCTACGTGGCTAATAATGGATCAGGCCGTGCTCAGAAGCTTGTATGCATTAACAATAAGCATTCGTTAGACAACGCAAACCCATTGAGGTTTGCATGGTACTCGACAACCGACATGAGACAACTTCAGGAGTTGAGTCAGTACAATTTGTATAAGCATAACATATTTATTCTATAGCCCTGTTATCAATATATTAGTATATATTGATAGTTAAAATTGTGCAAGTCAATGTTTGATATGGCACCATTGTGAATGCTAGCTATGCCAAGCTTCGTTCGATCTAATGAGGTGGTTTGCAGCTCCGGCGTTTGATGCGATTATTACTGACCATATGGGATTCCCGACAATTGTACTTTATCCAGAGTTCGGCTGAAAGAATATTTGTTTACTGTCTGTCTGCTTAACAACTGTCTGATGGCGGTGTAATACAAGGCAAACCCCTTGAAAATGAAGGATTCTCAAAAGAACGAGATGCAGCTTCCTCAACGCAGATTCACACCTACCTCCCGTCGACGTATACAGTGGCAAGAAATGACACAAAAAGCCAAGGAACAAGGCCGCCGTGGGCAATAGGAAGGTGCTCCGCTTCGTCCAGCAACTGCAGAAACAAATATTTACTCTGTAAACACTCATAACACACCACCCATGTTCTCTTGATGCCGTCCCGGGCAGCCTAGTGGCTCTGGCCTCGTTTGCTATCCCGGCCGCTCGCAATTGAATGGGACGGCTAATTATCGTAAACAGTCAGAAGTGGAAGCAGAGGATTGTTCGGATACAACTTTCTGAAACAATGCATTGTATCATGCCAGCCATGTGGACGATGACGGATCGTGTTAGTTTCAGATACGGGCTGTGATGCGCTGACTTAGATTCGTATGCACGTCCATCAAAAGCGGTGAACATGCCTTTCAGCACAATGTACGGAGGAGGGACATCCATTTACTTGCACTTGGTATTTACGGTTGCCATGTACAAATACATAGTTGCAATTCAGCGGAAACGCAAAAACTGTCTCCGGAAATCTACGGCGCCAACTCGGCCAACCAACCGCTGCCTCCCCGGCGGGCGACCCAGAGTGGTCCGACGTCAGATGAGCGCACCAGCTAAATACTCTCGGCCGAATCCACGTTGGAAAACAAAAGCACGCCTACACCGACTCGAACGATAGCATCGGGCACGTGCACTAATCGAGCCTCCACTTTGTGGGCCCACGTTGTTAATGCCGAGCACGATCGACTGGTAGATCTGGAAGTCAGGTGCATACGGAAGCAGGCGGGACGAGGACAACTGATAAGCAACAAAAGGTACAGTGTTTTTTTTTTCAGGGGCCAACAACGCGACGCGAGGGGGACGACAAAATACATCGAATTTGCCTGCGTACCCGTTTGTGTTTTGTCGCAGTGGACGTGAGCATCCAAAAGGAACAGCGGTCTAGTGCGTGATTCGGCGGAGTCCGCCACAAACTCCTTCACCTGAGTGCGTTTACGGGAGTAGGTACGTATTTAGTAGAAGCCGTCTACCTGGCGGAGGGGGTAAACTCAGTGCACATGTTGGGGAGACCGTGGGCGACGAAGTGGCCCTTCCGTCTCTGCCATCGTGTTTCTAATCGACCCGACAAACTAATCTGAATTAGCTGATCATAGCGGAAAAAATTGCTTGGCTCCTTGCCTACAGTTCGCATCAATTCTAATTGAATTTTGGTCGTGTAAATGCAATTTTGTGTATCGTATGTCCACTGTATTGGAGAATCAAACGCATTTGACAACGGCAAGGATAATGGCTGCCACCCATTGTGAAGTGTCTGCTTTGTTGCACCCTCAAATATGTTTGGTTGCGCTGGTCTGTTAGCTATTTATTATTAGATTCGAGAAAATTGCTATTTAAATAGTTACTCCGTCAAATGTGGCGCCTCGTGCCTCGCCTTTTTTAAAATATGTAACTACGGTAGTACTACTTCAGCCATTGGATGCAAAGAGTTTTCCTCTGATCAATAGGTCAGACCAGAGTCACAGGTCGTTCCCGTTGCCCCCGAAAAGCTCTCTCGTGACCCTCTCCTTTTCTACATTAAGATTCATGAAGGCGTCGAGTCATCCTCCTGGCTGAGCTTCCCCCTTCTATCTACGTGCACTTTCCCAATTTTGACGATATAAGTCTGGAAGTGGCCGTCTCCGAACATCGCCTGAGCTGCACCATTCATTAGCTCTCCGTCGGATCTCATCTAAATCCGAAGATCTGGTATCAGACCCCTGCTCTATCCACCAGGTTTCGCCGTCACACATTCCTCCTGCCAGTTGTCAATTGTAGCTCCTCTGGTTACGCTCAGGTTAACTCATCCAGGAGTAGCGAGCTTCTCTCTCCCTCAAGTAGGTCCTAATATAGCATATCGGCCACAACCAGAAACGCCTCGGTCGAGACCGCCCGTACGCCAAGCTAACCCTGATCCGCAGTGTTTTTGGGGCTGTTCGTTTGGGTGCGTCGCCGCACCCTTTGAGCCCTATGCTAGAAATGATCCCAACCAAATTTCATCGAAATACGACGAAGTATGGTGTTAGATCTATTCGTTTCATCACAGTTGCTGTTCTGCCTTTTGGCATTAACTCGCTGGCTATGCCCATCACTCAGCTACGCTCGCGCCCTATTTCGATACTTCTGAAATCCCCAGCGACAACGCCTCTTCAAGGAGATTGAAACTTATCGCTTGTTGAAACAACTTTTGCCGGCTTTAAGTTCAGGACGTGGCAGGCTTGAGTTAGTGAGAGCGAGGGAGCGAGAGCGTGTCGCCTCTATGGAGCCGCTGGTGAGCAGAACTGCTTCTGCAACTATAATGTATGCACTACAATATATATGCTTTCGTAGATCTAAAGCTAGCAAGTGAGCTATTCTCACTATGCTCATATTGTCTACGATGCTTAAAGTGAGGCTTTCTACGCGGGCTTATTTACGATGTGCGCAGTGGCCGCAAGTCAGTAGCGCGTATTGCACCTCGCGTATGTAGGTCTACTACCGGTGTGGGTTCGATCCGCGTAGACAGCCAGAGGATTTGTTTCTATAAAATACTTCCTTTGGCATCCTAATCCATTTAACTTAGGGCGATAGTGGTAGCCACCCGTAACCGTACGCAAAAGATACCGATTCCAAACCATATAACAACAAAACCAAGACGGTCGTGACGGCGCCCACAGTCAACACAACAAGCGCACGAGTGTTCGTCGCAGCGAACTGTACCCGACAATCAGCACTCACACGTAGAACTCAACAAAACCCGGATGACATTGGATTAAGGTGAACAACCGGTGATTGAATGTCGACACAGCGTAATTTGCATCCGAAGGGAGATATTGAAGCCTTCTTTTATAAATAATCTTAACAGGTCGCCTGCTTGAACGAACGCCGTAGTACTTGAGTGTGGACGAACATTCGGGGGACTCAAGTTAAGTGAGCAGAGACTGACCAGCAGTCAGTCGTAGGTTGAAAAATAAGCCTCATTTGTGTATACAATTTTATTTTAACAGTTTTTAATTTCCGGTTTCGGACGCTATAGCATTAATGAGCGCCAGGCTTGTCAGCATTCTATTATAATAATAGCAACATCCAACCCGCGGTCTCATAGCTTTTCAAAGGGGAAGGTAAGTCACTCTCCTCTTTCCTATATTGAAAATCTATCAGAGTATAGGAATCAGATAAAAAAGCACATCAGCGTATAAGCTAATTTGAATAGATTATTAGAAATGTCCCTGCGCTCAGCCCTAGCTTTGTATTTAAAGACATTGTCTCTCTCTCCTTCTGTAAAAATTAAACCCTAAGAATTACATTTTTAGATGAACATTATATCGTCTTTTTGACATTTGTAGATACATATGAACGCTGCAGTTTTTACAGGCACATTCGCTCTTAGATCCAAGAATATGATCCTGGTACAGACCCCGACCACGCAAAGAGTTCGTAACGCCCTCAGATGTGTGTCTGGTGCAAACATCAACTAATGTATAGCTCGTTATGTGCAAACGATAATAGCAGCCCTTGGGCCGGCAATAAGGTGTGGTTAAGGTGTATTATAACATATATGTATATACGATTAGCTATTCATCTGCATCCGTGCTGTCATATACTCGTTGCGCCCGTTCAACACATATAACGTTGCTAACACAACTAGCTATAAACCTCAAAGTGCTCAAGGTGTCAGGGGTGCGACGAGCTGGCCACCCGAAATAGCCTAAATATGTAGACAGTGCTTTTTATTGACATCGTACCCTGGCGTAGAACCATATTTTTTAATAGCAATATAATATGCGATATTTACACCTTCGTTAGGCCAATCAATTTTAATTAGATTTCATTATTTATTAGTGCTATTTTGTTGCCTTTTCTTTCCCTCCGGCCCTTTCTCCTTAGCAAGACTCATAGAGTATGTCCGCCCGACAATGGGGTTAACATGACAGATTTTTCTTAAGCTTTTTTACGGGGGGCCTGTTACGCAGATGATGCGTCGGATTTTTTATGGCGAGTTGCGATTTTTTTTCGGTGTCAAAATAAACAAATAATAACAAACACATGTATGTCTATGTAAGGAGGGCTGAGTCGAACCATATGTCTTGAAATATTTGTCAACAAATACAGATATTCGCATGCAGCAAGCGGTTGTTTTGCGGCGAACTTTATGAAAAGCACCAAACCTTAGCGTTGTACCGAAGCACCAAACCCTGCCGATTTTTTTTCCCGCCTCGAAACCCCAAGTGGACCGTTCCAAAAAATACACATTTTGACGTACGTCCACGTGCTCATATTGCAAATACTGCTCATGTGCTTATCATGGACCGCCGTCGACAGGACTCCATGCGATTGTTTTTCCTCTGATTACCCCATTCAACATCCATTCGTCAGCGTCATTCAAGATCACGAATCGACCCGTCACCCACCCGCTTGTCGCGATTTGCCAATGTCCTGTGTTGCGATAACCATGAGTCGATACAATGTGCAACGTCGTGTAGAAAAACAACCCGCGCAGGAGAGGTCCGTATGTTGCACTAGGGTGAGCGAGATGCTATGTAGTATGAAAATCTAGCGGAAACCATAAAACCTTTGCCAAAACGAGACGTTTCAATGGTGGAAGCCACAGCAGCCCTGTCAGCAGTCCAGCGGCTGTCTACACTCTGTTTCGTACAGTCGGAGTGAGTCTCTTCCTTGCCCCGTGGTCTAGCCATGTGTTACGCCTGTCGGTGTCTTCCGCTCATGGCGTTTTGCCCAGTAAGCGCGTGGAGGCGTTCGTCGACGAAACTCCACGAGGGCCTCTGAAGGAAGAGGTGAGGCCTTGCGGCTGCTGGCAACGGAGCGCCCCCGAAAGCTGTGTGCTACCATTGCTCTGCTGGCAAAATACAACGCTCATATCCTGTCGACGATGTAAAGAAGTATGGAGGCCATTTGGCTTGAAGTTTGCCTTATGTAAATAGAGCGGGGAACGCTTGTACGGAACGAACGGGCTACAAATGGAAACGAGTGTGCAAGTAGCCGGCCAAAGACGCGTGGGGAACGTATGTGAAATGTTGTATTGCGAAGGCGAAAGGTAGCGTTCAACAGCTACCCTCTGCAAGGACCATTCGGTCTCAGGGTTTAAGATGCCGTGGGCTGGCATCCACCGGGGTCAAATAGAATGTACTCAAATCTGTACACTCTGGTGGTGCAACTGATTCTAAATTCTACAAGATATCAATGGCGGTGTCAATATGACACCATGAAATGTAAGCCATACGGGAGCATCTAGCACGAGAGAGAAACAAAGCCATGTTTGGCAATCTCTTTGAACTTGCGCACACCAAAGGTGAATGGGTTTTGTTGTTAGGTCGAAAGGCACCGCCCATACGGAGGAGATCAATCACCTGGTTCTGTGTTGGGAAGCCGCAAAGGGTACTATATAACCAAGCATTCAAGTATATGCAAATAACGTCGAAAACGATGCACATATATAGTGTAATATCCTAATAATAATAATAGTCCGTCTGTACAATATCACATGTACTGTGCAATAATATAGATAGCTCGCAATTTACAATATATATATATATATATATAATATATATACTAACAATGCGATAGCCATTGACATTGTTATATAAAACAATATGTAATAATAATAGTGTATTAACATCAAGTGCTGTGTATAATGACCAAATGCAATATCGCCATACCTCTTCCGTTATGATGTATATTAATAAATAACACTTATTTTCCCAAAAAAAAAACAAAGTCATTTGTTACGTTTGCTTCGCTGCACAATATGCTGTAACAAAGGCTGTCAGTGAAATCGGATCATTATTGGTCATCGGATCTGTCATAGCTGATCACTAAGTGAATCTCCGTTGCATTGCTCTGGGCGTCTCATTTGCTAGGTTTATCCATGCGTCTATCATTCTCTACTAATGGTCAAGTGCTTTGTTGGCTCGCGAGCGCTACGGCTGTCGAGAAGAGGCGAATGTTGTTGGTTTGTTTGCTCTATCTTCAGAGTGTTGTCTATTCCGAGAAACAGGACCATAGTATGAGTCGTTAATGGATGCTAATTCGCCTCCTGCAGCCCGACTTCTGGTGGTTCACAAGCAGCCTCGTTATCGTTGGATTCTTACAGGTTGTGCTAGCACTTGATGCTCGAAGGATTAGACACCCGACGGCCCCTGCCACAGTGCGAGTTGAGGGACTGTATTTGGCTGAACGAGTTTCCGACGGGGTGGAAATGCCAAAAAAAAAACGAAGACACGCTGAAATCTCTTCGAGCTGAGTTCACTTCGGAGCTCGTGTGGTGCAGAAACTAAGTACGTCTTAGCGCGGCGATTACAGATGGCTCTCAACAAGGTGCTGCTACTGTGGCCTGCGCATCAGTGCTGGCAGATATCTGCCATGTGGTGTGTGGTCCGCCTTTTCGTATGTGTGTTTCTCTGCCTGGGGGCTGAATTAGTTGCGCTCGATGCTTGATGAGACATGCCTTTGCGACACCCTCCGTCTACGACTGTGGTTGCCCTTTGTTATTTACGAGCTGCGTTAAGCTGCTGGCGGGGAACGATGAGCAAGCGTTCAGAGCGGACCTCTCTCCTCTTCAAACTTCGCTCAGTGTTCGCTCTGGAAAGCTGGTATACTTAGGTCGCTGGCCATGAAGCGATCACGCTGAATGAGATGGGGGATAATCGGACGAGCTCACAAGTTTCCCTTGTGAGAACTGGGCCTGCCAGAATTGTCTGTGCTTGAGATTGTGTCGCGCTCGGCCAGTTGAAGCAGAACATCATCGGGATACGCTGCCAAACGAAACTGATGAAAAATGTCAGTGAAGTGGTCATGGCCGAAATGTTTAACTGTGTAGTGGGCCTCCTAGACAAGGAACCCCCCCCCGCCCCCCAACTTATGCTGTTTTTGGGAGTGTCGTCGGGAGCTACAGCCTCGCAATCTAGGAGGCGCTTTGTCGCTTCCTGTGTGATCTGTATTCGTGACGGCATGGTTGGTAGAGAATTAGATTAAAAAGCCCTATGTGCTTTGATTGTCCACGGTAGTTGTAGCAGCAGATAGAAAGCAGTTGCACCGTGGCCGGGAGTCAGCCTGAAAAAGTTTAGTTTAATAGTTGTAGATAGAGGGAGAGATCGAGCCGCGGGGTGGCCTGGTTGTGCATTCGCGCCTTGTAATCGGACGAGACACATAAGTGCACACACAGGTTCGATACCCACCGTCACACATTTCCCTTTAAAGGGGTCCGTCTTATGAAGCAGAGCCGAACGCAGTTCCCCGGGAGTTAAATCTTAAATGGGTGTGAGTTAGCCCGGAGTTTACTTTGATATAGAGATAGAGAGAGTCGCGTAAGGGTTGCGTGGGTTAGATCTAGCCTACAGGGAGAGAGGAATATGAGGTTGGACAGGCCACAAAGGTATACGTGATTTCTTTTCGCGTAAACTAACGAAACCAAATGCATCGCAGCGCCACGGCCGCTCTCAGCAAATATATACCGCAAATAAATATCACGTGCGTCATCTCATTTTACCGAAGGCAGTTGCCACACAAAAATAAGGTGCTCCGTTACATTTACAAGCATATTATCTGAAACATTCAGAAATAGTTTTCAACGCGATTTCGGTACGGTATATATATATATATATATACATATATATATATATATGGGTACATGTTAATCGTTTTTCGCCTAATGCCCTGTCAAGCCAAACGCTCCGGACGTACCAATTGAGTGACATTTCTGTTGTCTCTTGCGCTACTCTACTAGTCTGCACATTATCTGCACAGAAAGCTGTCGAAACAGCTAAACGGGAATGAATGAGCTGACTGATCAGACGTCAGACTGTGGGAGACGGTCGTGCTGTCCTTCGGAGAGTCAGGCGACATCTGCTCAGAACCCAGTTTAAGAGAAGGCTAATTAATGGCTAAGTACCGGACAGTTTTTTCGGAGACAGTTTTTCTTTTTATCGGAAGGAGTCGGCAAAAGCAGGTAGGACAACATGAATTGGAGGCAAAGCAGGTGGATCCCCTATAGTAACTCGAACGATCACAGATGCTCTCACTTGAAGAGTGACGAAATACCTTGGCAATCGTGAACACATTATCCCACAGCAAAACATAATGGCCCCACTTGACTGAACATAAAGGAGTACTTGCTTCATTTTATTGTAAACATCCATTGACTATTTTGCAAGTTGTCCAAATGAGCAACTCGTTAGCCCCATTGGCTGCCATACTAGCGTGGTTATTATAGCTCGAAAGGTAAAGGTATATTGGTTTACAAAAGGCCGTCTATTATGTTATATGGCCTTGAGTAATCGGTAGAATTTCAGTCATTGCAATGGACATACGATGGACTCTGACGGAGGCTAATCCTTCTCGTGCTGTACGGTCGACTATTTCCATTATGTAATGAGTGCGGTCACGGCTCATAAAGGTGCGTAGCCTATTTCGCATTGTAACGTGCTGTGTGAGGTTAATACCGCATGAAGTACACGTAGCTCATTAATGATCGTTTTTAGATAGCATGATTATGTTGAATGAATAAATGGCACCGAGAGAACCGGAAGCGTCATGCCTTGTTACGTTGTGGTGATCGCGGACATTTTGCCGTTTATAAATACATGTATTATTATGTCATCTAATAATGAAGTTAGCGGGATTGAGCATGTCAAATAGAAGATAGAATTATCTCGTTATTCGTTACTTCAGCTCGAATGAATATCGTCCACCGTGTGACTAGGGCAAGTTTCAACAGCGTCGGGGGAGTGTATTGTATTTTTGGTATTGTAAAACGTACGACGTGATTTACTGGGAAGATTATTGGTTTATTGGTTTATTTATTATTAAGCAATTTTTGTTTGCTTGCATTGTCTTCTATATATCACTTTTGCGGGACCTGCGGCCTCCGGAGGGAAGTACTACTGGGTGAAGATTGGACGACAATTGTACCCTATCAACGTGTTGATTACGAAGGGGACCGACGGCGGAGTCCTACGAGAAATGGAGAGAGAGAGAGGAAGAGAGAGCGAGAAGGCTGCCGGCATAGTATGTTTGATTGATAAGGATATGATTTGCATACATTGTTGACTTCGTGTATACAGTATCTTTCAATACGATCGTTCGAATACAAAGGCAAAGGTGCTATACCAGCGTGAGATCTATGATAATAATATACAATGGTCTATGCCGCAACTATGCATGAGAATGTTATTCATATTTTTGCGGGTTCTTAGCCAGGTAGCTTTTGCATACGTTCAATCAAGATTCAGCACTCAGGTGGAATATGATACACAATCGTACTAGTGATCCAGCCAAGGATGACGCATCCCCCTCCGTTATATCAATGACGGATCCAGCACTCCCATTGGTACGAGCTGGTCTGCTTGTACCGAATGTCACAATTTACTAAGAGCATGTTCAAACCCACTGGTACAGTGGTGTTTTGTCATTGCCTAGTTATTATACAGTTTCGTCAATGTGACGACTATTGCATTTGTGTGTACACTGATTTGAACAGAAACCGTATGGCGGTTCGAGGCAACATTTATCATGTATCCGGTCAAACAAAAATTACAAGCGACGTGTTCTACTGTAAAGTGCAAGTATTATTATTCTTATATTTCCTTGTAATATATTCCGCTACAGCATCAGCAACCTATGGGAATCTTTTTTTTCTGTTTTTTTATGTCTCTAAATGTAAGATTCTCGCTTCGGATGCGAGAGGCCTTAGGTTCAACCTATGAGAATCTGATGAGTTGTAATAATGCCATCTTGAGAAATGTATACTTCGCCCACGACCTCTCCTGCTAATGTGACTATTCCTGCACGTAATTAACTATAAATGTATTCCATGGACTCCAACCGTTCGGGATACTTATAGTAATTAATTATTATTATTATTATCATAATAACAATTATAGACAAAGAAGCATGTATTATTGATTAACATAATGTACTAATGTATACCGGGCACGCTCCAATATATATATATATATCCACGCATATTTGACGCCATCGGTTCGTTTGACTGTGGCTAATGGATGTATCCCTTAAATCGCAACAAAGACACGTTGGTGACGTCCCTGATCTTACAATCCTCTATGGCAGATCACATTAATTTCTAGTATACAATGAATACAATATTATCTCGAGTTGCTTGTTTCTCTTAAAAAAATTGTTCTAATGTTCTTGCGTATGTCTCAGTTATCTCATTCACTGTCAGTTAGAGTTTCTCACTATCTTGTTAAATACTAATGTAGAATAGGGTTTTGTTGGGAAGCTGTCCTTTTTCGGCGAAATTTATGTCTCATATTGAATACTCGATAAATTCTAAGCAACTACGACCATTATGGTGGTAACAATATGAAAGATAAGATGGAAAAATCCATATTATGTGTGCCATCACCCCTACGAAAGCTTACCAAGTGTTATGTCATGATATGGGTGAAATAACATCATATCATATAATTTATCATAGTTTGTTTATAACAGCAACGGAAGACAGAGCTTGTATAGCCCTGCTGCGTAGACAATGTGACGCACAGCTACTCACCACCGACCGGAAGCAAGTGTTTGTACTCATTTTGGAAGAAATGAACATCACCATTTTTCGACCTTCTGTCAGACCAGTCCACACACACAAAAACCTCTGTCCAATTGCTGTCGCGTCACGTCCGGTAGAACCGCCACACAGAGAATAGACAGCTCGGATATTTCCACAAATATTTTTCGGCATATACACTATATGGTATCAAACGACGATGTCTGATTGAGATAATTTCCAAGGCAAAAGTAGCGTTCGAGGGCGAGGGTGTCGCGTAGTCGTTCACTGGAGCGAGATTTCGCTCGGAGATCCGCCAAACGCCGGCGAAACTACTGCGCGTGGCAATGACAACGTGCGAAGTTTCAGCCACGGCGGGTAAATAGCCGCCGCCGCCGCCGGAGCAGGAGCCACCACACCTGGTCCCGACATCGCAAATCACGACGGTGACTGTCCTGACTCGTTTACAGCTCGCGTCACTTCGCTCTTGTATCGTTGTATGTGCGCTTCTATCGAAGAGGAAGAAGAAGATCAGAGGACGACGAGGAAGCCGAAAGGCGCAGGCTGGCAAGGAAAAAACTTGGCCTGGACATGAATTGGCTGCGTGTCATGCTGCCCCATCCGATCGTGGGTTCAGTGGACTCACTAGCTGCTGCTGCTGCTACGTGCGGGTGCAATTGCGCTCGCAGTATCGCCAGCAGGCAGGTCGATCTGCCTATCGTTAGATAGCTCTAGCTATAGCTAGAGCTAGCTAGCTAACCTAACCTAGCCTGTCTGGGTGCCGGCTCGCCTGCCAGTGCCCTCTGTTCGTGCGATGAGCCGTCAAGGCACGCTCATCCCTGGGCCCTATGTTTCCCCCTTCTGGGCCAGTCCGCAATCTCCTCGCTTCTCCAACGTCTTCCGATAAATTCTCACGTTTCCATCGTGCGAACGCAGCCGAGCAAGCGGATAGGCGGCGAGCTGGCTAGCCAGCCTGAGTCCGACTCACTTTCCTGGTTTCCTAGCTCACTTCCTTGGTCCTCGCCGCCCCCCCCCGCCCTGGTCGTTGCCAGAGCCTCGTGGCCTGTCCTTGTTACGGCCCTCGACGTGTCGAGCCTGCCTGGGCTCCCCGACGAGTCTAAGCTCCTAAGAATTGCAACGGCCCGACCGTCCTCGTCGACGTGGGCCCAGCGGGTTGACGTTCGCTCCCGAAACTCGTTCAAGTCGGAGCTCGAGTCGGGGCGGGGTGGGATGCCCGGACGTAACGGAGCTGGACGGGGGCGTTGTACCTAACGCTCCAGGGAATCAAATTATTATAATTCTCCGAGACTTCCGCTTTCACGTCGCACGGGAAGCGGCGAGCAGCAGCAGAAGAACGGCCCGACGAGCCAGTCGCATTGAGACCCCTGTATGAGGAATAAAGAGACAGAAGTCAAGAGAAACACAATAAGGAAAGGCATAACTTCGGGGCAGTGGCTGGCGCCGCTCGAAATACGAGACCTCTAATGTCTAAAGTGAGGTTCTAACATCTGCAAAGGGACGAAGGAAGTAACTGGAGTTATATGGCTACTGTTGGAACGTGAACGGTATCGACAGACTGTCCATCAATGATTGTGACGAACAACGTGAATCAAAATCATATTTGGTAGGTGATGAATGGTGTTTTATGTACAGAGATTTCGATTTGCATCACAAATCATAATGGCTACCCAGTCAATTTTATTATAAGTACATTATATAGAAGAACGTTGCTTTGGCTAGAAAATAACAATACACTTGAATATCTTCGTCATGATCAATAGGGCCATCAGATTTTGGTTCTTAAAGGGGAGTTTTCTTGGCTGACTTGGTCCCGTCTCTGTCGAATGACGAAGCAAGCAGCAAAACATCCTCCGCACAGGTGGTCCTAAAGGAGAGGCTTAGGCGTCTGCCTGATGAAGCTACGCCTTGTCAGTTTGTCTCCTAACCCATGGTAATTATCCATGGCATCGTTTGCAACGGGTGTTCGTTTGGGTGGGGTGGATCAGAAGCACGAACAAGGCGAAGGCTTGTTTCGTCGAGGAGCACGAGGAGAACGACATGACAAACCCCGGGCTCTGCATTAGCGAGCGTTTCCTGCTGGGCGCCGCCTCTCGGTGACCTGATGAGTGCAACATTGTGCTGCTCGCGGGCGGTACCCACACAAATACACACACACAGCAAAATCGTACATTGCTAAGCGACATGAGAGAGAATGAGCGACCGACCAAGCAGAGGAACTTTGTCGAGGAGGCTAGTGCTGAGTATCAAACCAGCGAACGCCACGACCAGGAAGAAGACTAACACGCAGCGCTTCTCACATCTCATTGAGCACGCTGGCCGTAACGACCAAAGGCGACGAGATGATAGGTCGAACATCGCATCGCGGTAGCCGAATCAACTGCAATGCATGTAGCTTAGTACTCGGCTGGAACGGGGCGCGAGGATCATTAATTTCGGTGCGTGCAGAAGCCCTACCATTAGAGATAACTAACGCAACTGGTATATGGCGTGCGCCGAACCTCGGCTACTAGTTGCTGTTTATTGACTATTGAATCGGAGGTTTACTGTGGTTCTTCTTCGGGTTTTGAACACCAAGCTAAGCTTTCACCCCGCGCAAACGCATATTACAGCACGGATTCGTATCAGACATGAAAGAGTTTCTGATTGGTTGTACGTTAGTTGCAATACACCCATTGGTGAGTCGCCATTGAGGTGCATGCTAATGAATTGTTTTCTTCAATGAAAACAAACAAAAACAACTTGGTTCCCCCAGCTCTGGTACCATAGATAGAGATACATAGACTCAACATAGGGTGGTTTTTGTTGGCGTCTTGTCATCCACGTCAATCCTGCACTGGATTTTTGGTTTGGTAGCGTCAATCCTGCACGTTTGGTAGCGATTGTAAAGTCTCCTTTTTTAGCGGTGTCCGCGTGTTTGAAGGAAATGTCTCGCTCTAAACAAAAGCTCAGTTACCAGCAAGGGACATCCGATGACACTGGTTTGGTGGGTATGCTATTGCTACTAAGGCCTGTTGGAACAGGTCCCACACTTCGGCTTGCTCTTGCGGTTCAAAGGGGTAAAATGAGGATTCAGAGGCATTCACGTGAGAGTCCAATGACAAGCTGTGTGAATTATCCCTTCAAATAGTATTTTAATCTGTATGATACCACATATTTCGCTAGTGCTCTCCCGACCCCCCTGGAAATACCCTCTCTAGAAGGCAGAAAGATGATCCAGAATTATCTTCGTCTGATCTTGATCTATGTGTGCATAGATCAAGGCATTCCAGCGTTAATATCGTCGTTCCGGCCAGGACTGGGAATAGTTCAAGGAGAGGTTCGCTGTAATACTGTTGCAAAACAATTCGCATTTATTGATACAATGTTGCGATGTAACTGTATTGTATGAATGAAAACCTGAAAGCCCATAGTCTCAACGCACCGGACGTCTATTGTAAATACGGTGCCATCCACTGGTCAATATACGATAGTAATTCTCCTATCCTAGTTATGTACAGAAGCAGCCACCAGCTCGTCCTCGCGATGCTTGATTGCATTGGATTACATTACAGCCTCTCACGAGCCGTACGTATTCCAGCAATACGTGGAATGCATCTTAACGACAAGCGACCCCTTCACATATGTTAGCGGGACCCTACTAATTTAGTGCGTTATCGACGCTTGTAGAAATGATGGGATGTGCTCACATCATTGGAATTGTAGCTCATCTGACCAACCCATGCCTTTTTGCTACGTTATGTTGTTTATTTATGCGTGGACTTAGACGACGAACATATTTCGAGGCACTACTTATAGGCCTGGATATATATCCAACATCGTGTTAACATATGAACAGAATGCGGTCTAGCGTTGCATTCTAACGCTGAATGCGCGCTCACCAAGCTGGCATAAATTATCTTCCATCCGAGATGCCCCTGGTGCATAACTCCTCATAGCCGGAATGAAGTCTAATCCTTTAGGTATTAGGGCGTTCTCGTCACTGAGGATCAACATGCGCTTGTTTGAATATATATTTATATATATATATATATATATATACAGACGTGAACGACAAACGCGAAGGGTGGAAAGATAGTCTTCATGTATGCACAATTGAGTTGACCTTTTAATTAAGTCTACGCGGGCAGCTTGAGAAAGGTCTCATATTCGAAAATGCCACGTATAAAGCTCTGGAAGGAAACGAACGTCACCTGTTGCCATGAGTGTGTAATTCTCGACGGTGCCATCATGTTTGCGTGGGACTATGAAGACATCGAATGTGATACACGCATGACGCTTTGTGGATGGTTCGCAACTGATCAAAGTAAATGTACGAAACGCATGATGAATGCGATGTGAAACCCTATTTTAATCACAGCGTCTCCGATGGGATTTTGTAGCTATAATTCTGCGCTTGGCCACGGTTGTGGAGCTCGAGTTGGCATGCGCATAGTTCCAAGTTACTAATTTGGGCCATTAGTATCTTATCCATCTGTGGATTGCTACACAATATATATATATATATATATATATATATATATATACATGTGCATGTCCGACGTCGGCTCCGATATTTATGCTCCGTTGATAACCTGTCGCCAAATCTTTCCACCAAGCTGACCACAGATAATAAGGTATCTATGCGTATTGTAGTCAGTTACAATGATACGGTATTTCACTCTCTTTATCTCAACTGTCATCTGCGATATGAAGAAATTTGTCACATCACCTCGATGGAAACGCGTTAGTTAGCTTTGGAATGAATCCTAGCTGCTTTGATTAATCCGATCGTACTAATAACAATAACTTCTTATCTTTGTCAAAAACAGATACAGATAAAATATGCAAAAAAATTGGCTGCTACATGGTGCCTTCTACGATCTGTCTTTGACTTTGTGATAATATTCTGTTTGATCAAACGAAAATAACGTGCCCCGCCGACCGCCCGCACGCCGCGATGCTTTGATCGGTCGGAGAGCTCATATTTGCGACCAGCATCTTTGTCACCATCAGTATCACTTCGTAAGGAAAAATCGTCTCGAAGAAGTACCATTGCATATACAGCTGCTTCGATAGTTGGACAACGACGTAGTGGCTTGGGTATTCGTCGCGGAGAGGGATAAAAACTCCCGGATTGAATTGGCTGTTGTCATATGTTAAAGCAAATCCGGGCTCAAAGCTACGGCTCGAGGCATATACTGTAATATAATGGGTCGACAGCTACAAGCAGCTTCACAGCAGCCTATGTGACCAGTATCTGTGGTGCGGCCGTCGCTTCGAGAAGGTATTTCAATATAATGAGTCCTGAACCTATTATATATTTGTATAACTGACATAGCCGTGACAAGATTTCTATCCAGGGTTTTCCAGGGCCGCTTTTCGTAGAATCGTTGCCCAATTGGACATTCCACCAGTGTCCATCCGATTCGTAATGTTTTTGTGGCGCTGTACTACGAATATGTTACTTTGCGATCAGGGGTGTGCGTCGCATGATTCGAAACCTCGCTTGTGACAACAGACCACGCTCTATATGGCGGCATCTCTCTTATTATGAAGAGATTAACAGCGAAGTCGTATCTAAAACAGTCCCCAGGTTCCTCAATTAATTAAGGGGAATTTCACTCGTTTGCGGGAACGCCGTCGCCTGGAAGAAGCTATCATACGTGACCTCAAACTTACATATGTGCAATTTACACGCAAAGGTACACCACACATACACACACACCCACATATATATGTATTTATTTATATATATATATTTTTTTTTTTTTTATAGCATAGTTAAGTCATTCCTCCTCCGTTCCACTAGTCGGCCTAAGCAATCACCCGATGACAGCGAACTCACATGACAGTTTTGTCGCTTACGACTTTTACTGCGTAGAACACTTATGCTTAAGATTCACCACGTACGTGTGTATACCGACGCAACAGGAGTAGCGAACCACCTGCCTATCTATTGCTCCCTATTACGCAACAGAGTGCTTTGCTCGATTGATGACGGTGTGCTATGTTGCGCCTCCCGTACAACACCAGCCCTGAGGGTAGCCAGTGCGCGGCGGCGATGTTGTTGCCTGTTGGAATTTTGCGTTTACTTCGAGAAGCGGCGGCGGCGGCAGCGTCTCCGGAGGAGACTTTCAGCCCGTTCGTTCGTTGCGTCGAAAGCGTCGTCTCAGAAGCCGACGGAGCCAAGCATGGAAAGTAGCAAGCCCTCTGCTGCTGCTGCTTCCCTTCCCCCGTCTTGGCCTGACTCTTCAATAACTGCTGCCTTCTGCTTCGTGCCTCTTTTGCTGGCCTGTTTAGAACAGAGCGGCGTGACCCGTCTCTCGAGCTGAGACGACCGGGACCATTGGGCCAGTTTGAGGCTCTGCCTTGCTCGCCGCCTCGCTCGGCCGCCTGATGGGCCGGAAGGCCCGACCGACACCAATGGGCCCGAAGCCGCCGCGCATGAAAGGCTGAGAGCGGCGCGCGGGCGGGCGTGCGTGAGCGAGTGAGTGAGGAGTTCTGCCTGCTGGGCTCAGGAAAAGGAAGGCCCGAACCTGGAAGTCGATTACGTGCCTCAGTAGCTCCGCAGGCCGACAGGCAGCGCGCGACCCTCCACTGCGGCCTAAACAGACGCCTGAGCCACTTCACCTCAGAAGTCGTAGGTAGACCGTCGGCTGTTCTGTTTGCACGAACTTCCACAGGCCGACGCGTAGGTTAGGAGTGCGCTGTAGGGTGCTATGCATGCAGTCAGTAAGTAAGTAACCGAGCGAATGCTGTAGCAGATTGGGGGGGGGCGCGTCTAGTGTTCAACCGCCGACAACGCAACAAGACGACGTCCGTGTACTCGTTCATTGCGCAGTCACCCGAAGACAAAAACGAAAGCTTTATATGCGGCTTTCATGCGCGCAGAGTCTTCAAATCTGGGCGCGTTTACTGAGATTCAACCGAGCTTTTAAGGACTCATTTGGCCAGTCCAGCGCACAGTGGCAGACTTGTCTATTGGCGTGGCTGGCGCGGATGTGAGCGAGGAACAGAGCTGAGATTGTTGTTGAATGTTGTTGCCTCGGGAATAGCCTGGAGAAATGGGTTCAATGCAATACAATCCAATGCAATACAATACAAATTCACCTTTACTAACTAAAAGGGATGGTACAGATATTATGAAAGAAACTACATAAATGGGTAGAAGCAAAGGGAATTTTTACAATTGTGGTAATGGCAAAATGTCCACTTCCTGAGTCTCGTATGAGACGTGCTACTCTCCAAGAGAACAAATTATTTAGCTTTTCGGAGCGTGTCCACTGCGCAGAGCGTTTGGACGAAATTAGATGAAATGTCGATTGCACCCTCTCAAGCGCTAGGATATGTTTTTTGAGATAGGGCCTCCAAACTGGGAAGTAGTAAAGACATTTTGGAATGACGAGTCTCCTATAGAGCGCAAGATAGAAATCGACATTTTTAATAATAAAACATCTAAAAATGGTGTTACATATTAATGAGGCAGACCGAACTACCTCTGTCACATGCAGATCAAAAACTAGGGAGGAAGCCACTATGACAGCCAGATCCCGCATGGAGCTTTCGCATTTGATAACATCGCCATTGATTGTGTATTCATTTTCGGAAGCAGAGGTGCACACAACTGCACATTTCGGAATGGATATCAACATGTCGTTCTTACAACACCACTGTTCAACAGTGGTAATGGCTGATTGAAGGAGGAGCCTGTCATCAGCACACTGCACTTGTGCATACAATTTCAAATAATCAGCATAGAACTTGTGCTCTACACCGCTTGGAAAACTATTTTTGTGATCTAACACAATGGTTGTTTAGGTAGGTATTTTTATTTGTATTGGCATTAGCCTACCACTGTTACAACAATACACTTACATAAATGATTCTTGTGTGAAATGCAGAACGTTTATAAAATACTAACCCTTGCATTAACGAAAACCATAACGAAAAGGAAAACCTTTTGAGCCAGTCACAAGTAGACAAAAAGTCACTCATTACACCCTTACGAGTATACTTGCACATTCATGAGTAGGCACCTCATGGTGGACGAGTGACGAGACGTCGATAGACGCTTGGGCATCAGTATACCCATCTTGATCGTTACAACAGTAGAAGCAGGCAGCGAACGCTGCCCCAATCGCCAGCGCTTCAGAATTTTTCCGGATCTACTCGAACGAAGAAATAGCTATCGGAAAATCGCTATCAAAGAGAGTAAGGCCGTGCTCCCCGCAGGGGTCGGGCAGCCCCAGCAACTAGGTTACTCGCATTCTTCCTTGCGGACGGCTTGCTGTGCGGAGGGAGCCGCCTCCTATGCATTTCCACTGGAACAAGCCCTCTTGGATCTGGCCCGTTCTGTTCGTCTCTCTGTCTCTCGTATCTCCGTCCTCATCTTTGGGCATCATCCAGGCGTCGGCGGCAGCAGGACCAGCGGCAGTTACTCGATCAGCGGACACACGCCGGCAGAAAGCGATGCGCTGCGTTCAAGGACATCATCTCGCCGCCTCGCATCTGCGTGCAATGGATCGCCACAGACACAAACCCGCTGACTGGCGGTAACCGACCGCAGGCAGGAACCAACCGACTCCTTGACAGGAGTCGGCTGGTTCTCCTGTACACTGGTCGGACGCTCGATCGGACGCGTGCTCGCCGGCTGGCCCAGGCTCTAGCTGCGGGATGGCACACACGCCCACCACCAATGCAACCATACCTCGCATCTCCTATTTTCACCTTTCCCCATCCCGTTGAACGTGATGGATGATTCTCGCATCCTGTACGGCGGTGAGTGTTTGGAAGGAGGGGGTATCCTAGGCGTGGCCGCTCTCCTATCCAATGGCCGCTCTCGACCGGCCGATTCCTGATAGTCAGAAGCCCCCCGTGTTCACCATTCGATCCGAGCGTCCGAACGAGTCTGCCCAGCCTCGGAGCGTAGGCGCGCGCGTTCCAGGCGTAGGAGATGGGCTAGCCCAGGCTGGTTGGTAGCTTGCTTGGGTTAGGTTGCGTGGCAACGGAGCACTAGCTAGACTGCTAGGCGAGCAACGCCCCGAACCACATCCCAATGTGTTTTGTATTGAAAAGAGATATGGAGAACACTGTGTGTGTGTGTTACAGACAGAGAGAGAGAGAGGGAGAGAACTATGCTTCCACCCTCTGGTCGACCTTCACATGCCTCCTGTGGGGAGCGAGGCTTCACAGCTGCGGTGGCGGCGACGGCGGCAAACCCCTGCCCCAACTCTAGCGGTATTTCCGTCGATGATATCCCCAGAAAGCAATGTGATGATGCAGGTAGGTGGACCCTAACGGAAAGTGGGAGAGAAAGAGACTGCACGAGTGAGCGGTGATCCAACCTAGGTGCCTACGAAGCGCAGGAGTTGCACCAGCAGCAGCAGTGCTGGCTAGTGAGTTAGTATCCATACTGTATCGCCGCTGCCGCCCACCAACCTGCAAGCATCGCTCTCAATAGAAGATGCATCTCCCACTCACGAACTCACTGGCTCATTCACTTATTGTCTTCTTGACGAAGCCACCAACGCTTCGGGTACGAGCAGCTGGCCGTAAGGGGGCTGGCCGCCTCTCATCGATTCATCGCCAACACCACCGCCGCCGCCAGATCAACATAAATTCACTCGGTGATGCCCGGCTCGGCCCGCAGCCGCCGCCGCCATCGCCGTGTGCGTCTGTGGATGGTTACGACTAATGTTGCTATTTCCATTTCTTCCTTGTTTGAATACCTTCCTCCCTTTCAGTATTTATACTACTACAGGCTTGCGGTGACGTCAACCCTTCGCAATTGCTTGCGTGTGGAACCAATGGCTGGCTGCGAAATACGTCAACGGGCATGAAGTCGGTAACGCTCAGCAGCAACAACAACAACATCAACAACAAAAATGCGTGGTTCTCATTGCGGATGCTAATTAGAGACGCAAAATGACATGAAATGACAGAATTTCTAAACATACTTTGGTTTGTGGGCGTTGCCCCTTGTATACTGTTACTTTTATGATAATCAAAACATTGATGTAAATAATGCCGTTTCCAGAAATCGGTAGCATTTGAAATAATCCATGAGACGACACTTTTTCGCTATTATTTTTACGAGAACTTAAGCGTTGTGATAAGACTGTAGTTCCGTTAATAAACCAAACCTTGTATTGTATTGTATTGTGTTGGTTAAGCTATTTACTACCAGTATGAGCTAGATCGAAGAGGAAAGGGGATGCTATTTGAAAATCTGCGAAATTTTCCATCGACAGGAATTGAGTATAGTAAATAACATGTTGTTGATGTCTAATCACAGATGGTTGTTGAAATATGACCACGACAACCTAGAATTGTGGGTGGCAGAGGTGAATTTGAATAGAATGGGAGGTCTACATAAAAATTAATCGAGTAAACAGCGATTGGCTACAGTTGTTGTTTAGACGGATATATAATACATCTAGGGTCTGTGTGTCATACGAAGTCGAATAGACAGGCGTCAAGAGCATGTTCATGACGTGGTTCGTTCTTAATGGCTTCCATGATTGTCGAATCCAGCTGGTATGCGCTAGCGATCTCTCTCTATGAACTGTTATTGGTGACTTCGACCCTGCTGAGTTAGTGATAGCAAGCAGGTAAGTGTGCCCAATTACAACCTATGAAGCCACTCAAGTAAACATTTAGGTTCACGAGTCCGTAGTAGGATTCGTGAACTCAGAGGGTAAATGGTAAATGTTTATTGGTTTATTAAAGGAGCTGCAATTTTACAATGCTTAAGCTCTCTTATATGTCACATTGTGTGATCATCGACTCTACACAGGTACAACATCCAACTATAATAATATGCATATAGAATATTTTTTGTTGCATACGCATGTCAATTGTAGGTCAGTCAAGTGTCTTGGCATAACCTTACACCATACTCTTAAATGGCATAAGCATCTTCAGTCATTCCTACCAAAATGCTACGCAGTTATTGGGGCCATGCTTCGTCGCCTTAAGGAACTTGGCATCCCGACTGAGGCCTTGCTGAGACTTTTACAACGCCTGCTCATGCCGCCGCTGTGTTACGGCCTTGAGGTCTTGGGGGGGAGTGGCTACAAAGGTATATTGAAGAGGGGAGAGATCGTCCAGAATTATGCGATCCGCGTAATCTTTAATAAGTGCCGCGTAGACTCCATCACGGACATCATGAGAAAATACTCGTTACCTAAGTTGAGGGTTCTGTATGCACTCCATGTCGCTCTCCTAGCTTTTAAAATGTCTGAAGGTACTATCCCTGCTGATATTGCCTTTCCGTTAGTGGCTGTAACGAGACGAACAGCCCGCCGACCAACTGAGTTTGTGATACCATTCGCCACCGGAGAGAATCTAGCCGACACGCCCTCGCTTGCCAGCTGCCAATGGTCTGGCCATCGGTTCCTCGCGAGATTCGTTCATCGAAGTCAGCGCAAAGGTTTGCAGAGGTGGCAAAAGAATTTTTTATGAACACTGTGAAATAATTGTGATAAGTGTGATAAGCTACACACATTGTTGACACTGTAATGGTTGAATGATATTATATTGTGTATATATGTATATTTGCTGCGATATTGTCAACTGTGTAATTTCATTTCGAATATCGTATATCTATATGTAATGTCTTTATTATCAGTGTGAACTGAGGTGCAAAAACCCCTTTTAATATTATTTTATTTCTTATCGAGAACTAAACCGTATGTATGTTGCAGGTCCAAAAATAAACTTGATTTTGAAATTGAAATTGAAAAGTTGAATTGAAAAAAATTGAACTTGTATACGGCGAGTTTTCAGAAAAAATATAGTTCACCGTACAGGACAGGTCTCACCATCCGGACACAGCCGCCTCAACTACGTTGGCTAACGAAGAACGACAAATCTTAACCTGGATGGAGGGAGGTATCGACTATAGGCAGACGTCGCTCACTTTTCCCATTATTCAGTGCCTTTTTTTATTGAGGTTAAAGGTAAATCCTGAATGGACACCAGGCTTCACAATTAAGGTGTTTGCCTAGTAGTGTCAGACTCTTACTGACTAAACCCACAACCGATTTTGACTTGGGGCACTGACCGGAACTGTCAAAAGTATTAGTTCCGTCAATGTCTTGCAGGGACCGGCAGTTGATACCAACCATGTCCTATCCCTCAGTTCCTCCCTAATACTTTAGTGGCCTAATACTACAATTATGCAATACCCTAATAACGTTACATAGCTATATCGCTACCGTTGTGCTGCCGGAGCCGTTATGTATTATAATTCTTACACTCATTGCTCCTGAGCTAGCTTCCCTCTGAAGCTACTACTATTATAAGCGAAGTGAACTCCAGTCTAGATATCGATTCGAGTTGCATGCAGACCTTGAGTTACCGCGATACAGCTAATTTACGAGGTACGAGACGTAATATTATGAAATTCACAGAGTTAGCTCAGATCCATTTGTCATCACAAGGTCAGCGTAACTATGACATATTTCCAAGATTTGTTTATCTAAACATTCTTGACAGGTACGAACAAGAAAGAGGATAAGCAAAGGTGGCCACGACAGGTCCTCATAGTAATACCTAAAAGGTTAAGAGCTGAGGCCTGTCAGATTGGGGAACAGCTGAGGGTCAGCTCGAAAAACTGTGACATATTTCCAAGATGTAATCCGAGAGAGAAGCAACTGGAACTGGTAAGAATTAGACGTCGTCAACGACTAGGATTTAATTAAACACAACGATGGAGATGGGCCAAGTCGCAAGTTTAGAGTTCGGAGCATAGGCTTCAGTTAGCTAAATGGTGGGATATAGTTGAAACAGATGCTGTGTTTCAACGGTATGTCAATGTTTTTTTTCTTCGTAAGTGTGACCCTAAAAAGGTTTTCAGGCTGAGTCTCAGCCAGCATTTAACGTCCACGGTACAATTGCTTTTAGCATTGCTTCGTAACGACGGATCCCTAAATACAAATGTGCCACGGTGGGGATCGAACCCGTGCACCTACGTCCGTCTCCTCCGATTGCAAGGCGCATACGAATGCGCCACCAGGCCTCCCCGCGGCTTGACCTACCATTTTACCTAACCGTAGTCTCAAATCATACGCACCAGCGTATCTCCCCTTGCCTACCTATTACCGTTAATTGCTTATAGCCCGGTCTTGCCAGGGCTTGCATCTTTAATAGTTTTGCTAATTTCGTTGAATGAACACTTTTTAGTCAAGCATGTCGTTGTGAGTGTACCGCTGTCAAAGGGCTAAATTCAATTGAGTAGAGAATGTTGAGCAGTCCTAAAGTGCTTCACAGAGCGTGCTTTATACTTCAAGCAAGATTGCAAACAATAGCGGACGGTTCACCGATATGTTTCTAAGAGCACTACTTGCTTGTCTCCTGGTTTTTTGGCGTTACAACGATGCTCGGACGAAAATGCATGATTTTTCCAAAAGCATCGAAGAGTTATAATGCAGATAAAAAATGCGGTCGGAATATAACAAAACAATTAAGCGCTTTTATCCCTTAGGTCTCATTTTGGCTGGCTGTTCGTTGCTCACTAGTAAGATTGAGCTTGAAATGAGCAAATATGTGCATTACTCAATGCACATATTTGGCACTAGTAATCGATTAAGTCAATTAATATCTCGTCGGACAAATGCAACGCAACTAGATGCTACATACGTATATATGTTCTAAATGTGCAGACTCAGATTTACTTGAGTAAATCAACGAGCATATGCGCGTAATGCAGCCGGCTCGCGCGATAAATCGCCGAGGATTAGACAGGCCATCGTGAATCATAATTTAAGGTCGCATATGCTGAAAGTCCTCAACCTGTACTTAATTTATTCACAACGTGTATCCATGCCATACAAAAGTGGCGTTCGTGTCATGTGCTTTGTTACACGGCCGCTCTCATACAATACAAATTAAGGCTGTGCAATCCTCAATAGGTCTCACGGGGATTGGAATTGATCGGCCAGCCTATGCGTGTCTGCGTCAAATCAAGTTCAGTGAGGTGACGTTGTTTTGGTCAACCAGCTGTGTCCCACAGCTACAAACGAACGGGGTAGTTCGTCATGCCCGTCTAACACGACGATGATAGAAAACAATTACTTGCTCGCAGCCGAATATGGAATTCTCGACAGAGCTCATCGATTCACGTTCGGGACGAGCTTCGCACCCATCTGTAGCCTATATATATATATATATATATATATATATATATATATATATATATATATATATATATGTATATACCACAAAGTTTTGCTTGTTCAAGCATAAGTTTACTCATATCGTCGTCCGATTATACGATAATATCTGCCCAAAGTATCTGCCAGAATCACAGACGAACTGCGGAATCGCATTTATTTATGGTACCGTTCTATAAAATGAGGGGAGCCATGTATTCGAATTGGCGAATTCGTGAATTTCTTGTAAATTTATGTACAAGAAAAAATACCCAACCGATGTTTGGCTTAATGACGCGTGTATCTACCCTAAACAAAGTGCGCAATAGGACCCTGAATGATAGGGCCCTGTTCAATGTACAATTTATTCTGCTATTATATTATTCTGTCGGTCACCATCGAAGGATTTTAAATTCACTCCATCCTATACATCCAACTGCAAACGCTGGCTTACACGTTGTCGATAATTACCTTCCGTACATGGGGAAGTTTGGGTACTTGCATCCTAGTATCATCCCGTATCTGTGTGTGGTGTGAACTTATTCCCTTTCAGAACTTATTCTCTCAATCAGGAGGAATAATTTGGGCCTCCACCGAGTTTTGGGACCCCAAGCGAAGGCTCCAAAGAGCAGAAATCGGCGTATCGCAGACTCGATCGATTCTTCCTCTCCCCCTACAGAGAGAGAGAGAGAATGAGAGACCAGGATCCCCAGCAGAGGCTGACAGCAGCCGCGCCCTCAATCAAGTAGACATCATCGGAGCTCCCTGCTGCATCAGTACTCGTAATAGTAGTCGTAGTAGAAGAAGATGGGTATATTGCCCTACTGGAAAACGTTCCACTACGAAGAGTAACCTAGAGAACTGAGGTAAATCGTTACTTTGCACAGCCTAATTATACCGGTGTGTTATGAGAACGAAAGCCCTCGGAAATTCAACACGCGGCAATTGTTGTTGCTCGCAGCAGTCTCAATCAACGTATTTTGTATTTGAATATTTCGCGGGGTGAATATTAACCAAGGCAAGGTTTCGCCGTACCACCGTATCGAAAAGCCAAAGGAGGTGCACATTTACGTCAGTCGACACTTGTGGCTAACTCTGTCAGGCTAGAAAACGAAGCTAAATAATGTGCTGAGACTGATATGCTTATCATATCAAATAGTTCGGCTCTTGTGGCCACCGATGCTCGCAGGAACTTCGTCTTCTAATTCAGCTGCTTGAAACATCACGAGTGTGTCAAACGTGTGCATGTGATCTCTGCACACATCCCGCTTCTAAACAATCCTGCCTGCGGGCATGGCGTGGTGGACAAGGTAGGCAGTACCAAAAGGGAGTTTTGTGGAGTCTGAGGTTCAAATCTGAGTGGAGCCGTATTTACTTTTATGGGCAGTGTCTCCGCAATAAGATTTGTTAAGTAGTAGTGGCAACTAATGTGGTCTGCGGCATAGCTACCACTGTGCAGAAAGGAAGGCACCGCACACCCCCTGTATGCGTCATAAATACTGCGTGTTTACATACACGGGGCTTTCTACAGACACCCTATTGACCACAGTAGTTGTTCACAGACGTGAAGTGGACAGAGGTATTGAGAGGAAGTCTGGTCTTGAGAGAGAAGGGAAGCAGCTGACAGTCAGCTAACCACGTCATGTCCCCGTACGGTGAGGAAGATGTGTGGTGCTCGTGGCTGGGCTTGTACACATCTCACCACCCTTTACTGAAGAATGCGCTAAGCGATACCGGGAAGGGTGGTGCTGTTTAACATCGTCAACAGTTCCATAAGGAGGGCGGTCATGCGGTCCCCTCCTTAAAAAAAAAATAAAGACAATTCTAGTCGACATCCCAAAGAAGTCTACAATCGAATTACGTAATATGTTGTGCATAAAAACGGTATTATTTTCGACAAAACAACAACATACCTACACAATACACAGGACACATGGTATTACTGTATCCACACCTCGGGCTCAGTTTGCCAGCGCAGTGGATCTTGGCTTATTTATTCAACGTATTCAATTTTACGAACTCTCAGCTCGGTGTTCGTAGCAGTGGGCGGAGGAGATAACGCCAATCAAGGAGTGGACCCTTTGCAAACGCTTGCAAAAGATCATTCTCTTTCTCTGTTTAGAATCGCGGAAATCCTGCAAGCTTCGTAGAACAGTGTTACTCGAAGATCATCGGAACCGCCCGATGTTTGCCCGGAAGAGACCACGCAACAACGGTAACAACGGAAGATAAGCAACAAGTGCAGGCGCAGCCGTGTCCGTGCTCAAAAGTGACCGATTCCAGTCTCGTCGACCGAAACTTTTTAGACGATCACACCTCATCGAAACATCAATGTTCCAGAACGGACCATACGGCGGTGTCGATTCGAGGAACGCAGATTTAAGGGACGCGGAGCAGGAAACGAACGATAGTCTGTTGCGCTAAATGATGAGAGACTGGCCACCCCCTGACAGAATGTTGAAATGACAAGCCCGTGTGCTTGAATGAGAGTACGCTCATCGTATGCGCGAGGTTTTTGCGGGGATACCACAGGGAGAACGTACTGATAATAAGGGAATAATTGGCCGAAAACAGCATTGCCACTGGTGTTTGATACTCTCATAGGATTATCGATTGTCCAATAATCTCTATTCGTGGCCTTGGAAGTCTCTACGTTGCGAATATGCTAATGGATTTGTTGTCACTGAGTGGTTCCGTGAAGGGGAGCGTTGTAGTTATGCACGACAAACTCTCATCGAGCATGAGTCAGATGCGGATTTGCCTGAAGAAGACAGAGGTGAGATTTTTGAGTGATCAGGGAACTCGCTTGATCTTAATCCGATAGAAAATAAGCGGGAAATGCTGACGAATCAAGGTCAGTGCGTAGAAGAGAGCACAATGCGTGGTATGACAACATACAATTTTCTTTCATGCTCTTGTACGGCCATTAGACGCGTTAAATAGACATCAGTACACTGACCTAGCGTTTTATCAATATCCGTATCTGATAACGACATAGTCGACACAAATATGGAATTAATTTAATTTAATTAATTTAATTTTCATTTAATTTTCCCATAGTATATTAAATTAAGCTCAATGTTCGGGGCTCAATTATCGATATTGCACATATATATGTATCACTCAACATGCCCTTTTGCTGCCTTTTTTTGGCTATTCGGATTGAGCGTTCTTCTCTGCTCTGCCCTCTCACGAAACGGTTGCCAAACACCGCTTTGTGGTAGCGTCACTAATAGGATTTATCTGCTGTCAAATGACTATTAACGCTTGTAGGCGACTCCAACTCGCCGAGCTCATAGATATCAAGATTAGTCTCACACACGTGATCTCTCGGAACATAGATTATATTAAGCATTCCTCTATTTCGGCGGGAATTCGATGGATAGTGCAGAGATGCTTTTTGTTCCTTAGATTTTATTTTGCTTTCAATTATGTTATTTGAACTTTGATCATACTCACCTCCTATATATATATATATATATATATATATATCCCAACGAATGGCCCCTATTCTTTACTCACATAATATCTATTATTCATTAAATGTATGTAAACATTTTAGACCTCTATATTATCAATCTTAAAATGAAGCCCCCACCGAGGCCAAGGCTCACGGGCCTATTTGCTAACACACCCAAATATTATCATCACACATTATCCGGGAAAAATTGTTGGCTCTGTGATTATCAGTAAATTTCTTATTAATCAGTGTCAAGCTAGAGATCAACTATCCGAAATCAAATTCGGCATTCACTCGATGAGGGTTCGATGAAACTTTCCACCTCGCCCAGTGATTTCCACCTTTCGATAATTGACACGTAGCAAATAATTACATTGCCTCTACCCTTAGGTGTCCTCACTTCCCAATTAAAGGGGTGATTGTTATACAATAACATTTTTGCTAAGTGATACCTGTAAATAGCTGGGCAGGGGGTACTTTTGAATCAATTTAGACATTTACAAATCAAAACTAAATGATATCAAATCAATGATGCCTCTTCCTTGGAGATAATGTTTATTTTTCTGAGCTCTGCTATATCCCCGAAAACGATTGTTCACCCTTTTTCTCCCACCCTCTATATATTCCCGCACGGTGTCTTTGCCTCTGCAACAAGAATAGAAGGAAGAGAGCCGTAGGGGAGTCGGTTGTAGATGCTTATTTGAGATCTGCATCTTTCACGTAAATGTGTGATTGCGTATTTTGTACGTTCACGGAGAAACAGTCTTATGCTGAGCAGTTGACCCCTGGAAGGGCCGACCTTCTGGCGAGCTCCTTTGTACTCTGCTGTTCCATTTGCAGTTCCTTCTCGGATTCCCTCTGTGCCTGGCTGGCTATGAGAAATCAATTTAATTTGGAGTCGGACGCCTTGCCGGACACCAGAAGGAGATCCATTAGCGATAAATGGTTGGCCTAGTGTCCCGCGCCCCCCATCCCACTGTCACACAGCAGTACCAGTAGAACTGCAAACAGACAGTGAGTTGGCTTAACCAGCACACTCAGTGTGTCCAGGATCTAAAAGGCTTTTGTGCCATGGCGGTCAACCTTTAGGTTGCAGTGAGTGTGAGTGCCACTGGATCTGGGACAAGCGACCTTACACCTCCGAGTGGCCCGCCTCAATTGCTCAGTCAATTCCTGCGTGCACAAAGTGTATGACAAAGGCTAACCACTGATAGAGAAGATGCGAGTGGTGGATGTGTTTGAAGCAAGTATAAGGTATATAGAAAGAAACCTACCCTCCCTTCTTCCTTTGCATCGAGAATGATGGGTTCCAAACGTGATCATGAGGAGTTTTCCGTAAAATTCGACGTCTCACCGTACCGCTGTCATGTAAATGTAGCAGATGCGCGTCTACCTACAATTGTATATACCTTTCATTATTTGCCTTCCTGTAATTACGCTATGTTAGCTATGTGAAGGATGAGGCAAGTAGCTGCGAAAATGTCACAGAATTTTCGGGTCCATGTGTTTCTTGTATCGTACCGTATTATCGTGTATGTACAAATCCAGGATATTCATATTAAACAGGAATGATAGTTCGATATTTATTTCATTGTTATAGAGAGTTGAATTCATTTGATTCAAAAAATGAAGTTCGGTTTTCTATCGTTGATATCGCGTCCTCGCAAAGAGTTAGTGTTTTGTATGGAAATAGCAAATGGCAATATTTTGTATGAGATACGACAAATGTGGCCACCTTGACGAAGGGTCTCTTGCATTAGATTGTCACCCAATTTTTTAAGGTTTATCTAGGCAATAAAATTGTTGAGTCAAGTTTTACTAAGTGTTCCATATGTTACGGCCTACAGGGAAAATAGCTGCCTTTTCTGAGAAAATTTACAAGGAATCACGACGTCTGAAGAGTACTACGTTACTATAGAGACGATATATGAGATATTTCCTGGTTACCTGGTGCCGGTAAGTCGGTTAGCACAAGGGTATATGAAGGCTTTGTTCTATTAGAAGAAAGTCCACACTCCAGGTTCATTAAAAAACATCGCTTCGAGCTTGGAAACATTGGCGACAATTGGCAACAATGAGGGGTAACGGGTCATGGTATTTCCCGTTAGGGAAGGCATTTCAAAATATTATAAGAATATTGTCATCATGAATCATAAAACTTATTATTAGAAGGAATCATACCGCTCGACAACCTTCCAAGCATTTCTATATGTGAGTAACGCGATGAAGTTGTAGACGCATCATAATATGCAAACAACACAGGTCGTCGTAAAATCGATCAAGCCCATCTAATATGTCAAGGACAGCGGGCCTAAGCACGCAGCAGCCCGGTGGTAACAGATAGCACAAGCATATATGTGCAGCAATTGCACAGTTGCGTGTGTATATCACAGGAGGGGTATGTATACTGTGTGTATGGCAGTGTTGGTTTTGATTATCCACGTTACAATTCGTTCACATACTCGTGTGTTTCACCGCTAAAAAATCATAGAATTTGTCGCTTGAGATCGTTGACACAAGTTCCAACGGAAAAGAGACTGGTCAATGCTGACGGATTTTTGTGGAGGGCAACACAGACCTATATTCGTTCGCTGGCATTGACCAGCAGACCAAGTGCCCTCAACATGCAAGTGGGGCGTGTAATGGCCGCTGACGTTATCTTTAGTAGTTTACTGGGGACTTCAGTGGCGCCGCATCTCCAGTCGACTTGGGTGGATTCAGTAGTGTTTTGGACTTCAGCATAAACCGTCCAGTTCAGCTCAAACGGGGATTGAGTGGATTCCCAAACGAATCTAAGTTCTGCTCGAACGTCAGTATGGATTGTGAGCGACGCCGTGGAGGTAGCCCCCACTGTTGTGAAATGCTTATTTATCTCGTCGGTAACCAACGAGTACGCCAGTTGTCCACCACAGTCAGGGATAAGAGTTAGAAGTAGTTCAGTTGTTGGCTGGCCGCAACGACCAGATTGGCCGATGAATCTCCTCTAGTAGAGAATCACCATTCTGCAGATGCCAGAAAGGATTTTTGTAAAATGAATCCCAAGTGACATGGAAGGGCACCCCCGTACTGCCGTAGGCTCTCGTAGTAGGTCTGGATGACTGGAATAGCGAGGTTTGCCACACAGACAGTAACACTGCCATTATATCTACCAGCGTTCGATAGCGCAATGTAATCAATGCACGTCATAGAGGTTGGCCGAGTAATCTCGTCGATCACATGACCGAAGTCTCTGGAGGCGAACGAGGAGAAGTATTCTTCGCAGGGACGCTCTGCCAGCATATTGACATTCCGAGTCACCCAGCAGAAAGCAAGGGAGATTGCTGTTCCTTGGCATGATATCGTCATCAAGGACATCGAGAAAATGATCTCAATGTTAGAAGCGATTAGACGAGTAGAAGCCGATTATATACATATCCTTCAGACTGTGTTTTTGTTCCTACACGGACAGCTTGTGCGCTTGTAAAATCCGCGCTTGCTGTGGTAGTCAACGACAGTGTAGCTATCTTGCACAAAGATACCCCCGCGTCTATCGCCTACGACTATAATCGTGCTAGGATCTGTATCAACTCCCGACCCGAGGCGAAAAGCCAGAGACACCACAATTAGCATAATCGACACCATTATGCGACGTCTCGCTAGCGACCACAACATTGAATGTTAAGCCGTCGTCCCTAGGAAAGTCAGTCAAGTTTTCAAGTTGGTCCGATATTTGTTTTGGTGGATAGCCAGCACAGTGTTCCTGAGAAGTCGCCTATGCCGAGACGCAGATAACTTACGTGGGGTGAGATTATAATCCGTCGCAACGACTTAACCGTAAAAGATAGCTATTGTTAGTATAACGTATAACGTTGATTTTTGTGGCTATGATGGGAACCAATTTCTGAGAGAGAAAGGGAGAGAGAGAGAGAGAGAAACCGACTCTGGAAGCTGCTTTCAGTGATACTCGTAATTGTTGTGTCCTTGCTTTGTGCTAGGTACTATTCTCTACAAGAAGAGAGGAAACGTGTCGATGTATTTGCCCCTATGTATGCGTGGATGTAATAGGTTGTCAATTGTAACTACGTCTGTTGCAGTGGGATATTTTACACCTTTTACCTATTTGTTTTACGAGAACTCAAGCAATGTATATTGCAGTTCCGTCAATAAACCGCACCTTGGTATTGTCATTACATTTTTGGAAATTATATTTAGTTGGGCCAGACACTTTGGTAGTGTGCAGGTAAGTGGTTGTCGCCTAGACCTTTTGTTTATTGGGTTCACCTGGAAGAAAATCCAGACGCTGGTCTTATCGTTAATCATCTTAATGATCATTTTCCCATCTTGACGAGATCCATTCTGTTGCTGAGTTCTGACGATGGGTCATACTCGGCATACTACCGGAACGGATTCAACGTATGAGAATTTATCATACTAGGGAAAAGGACGAATTGCTCAGCATTAAAAAAACAATAAGAAATAAATAAGAAAAACATAAAATAAAATAAAACAATACCTATGGGTTTCTAAGATAAGAGAATTGATTGTCCAGCGCATTGATGCGTCCTTACAATCCAACATAGAATGAAAGGGGTGAGATTATGAAGGTTGCTATCTTCTGCACTGGAGTAGATACTCGATCAGGGCATAGCATCAAATATATGACACATTTTGTCAAAAAAACAAACAACATGGTCACTAATGAAAGATTGCATTGCTTGGCCTTTCGGTATTGTGAGCTCGTGTATTGTTCATCACACGCGTACAATTCATGTTCGTTCTAAGCGTATCATTACATCACTTCTAATAAAACATAGGCGAAACAAAAACACTTCTGTTGTGACTCATTAGAGACTGGTACTGCTTTTCAGCTAGACTCCACAATAACTCTGATATTAGTGGTGGTATTTTGGTCAACATGCGGGTTGTTGTAATTATTATATATCAGTATGATTAATTTGCGAATCATACCAATATATATATATATATATATATATAATTTAAAGGGACAAATAAAAAGCACAAGCGCTGTCAAGATTCATTACCAACTGATACAATACTGTGCGACACTACGGAAGTTACGTCACGATCTTAAAGGTTATCCGAATCTCTTCCCACGCCGACGTAGATCGCTGCGAAAGTGTCTTGTTGTAAGCTGACACCGTTTCCAGGCGTCCAATGCACTAGTTAACACAAAAGCAAGGATAAAAGCCCGGGCACGCCATATCCGACGTCTGGCAATAGATGCAGTGCATCGCTCCAACGTGTAAATAAGTGGCCAGCCTCGAGAGTGCTCACACGCTAGTTCTCTCTGCCTATTCTGGGCATTCCAGGGGCCTCGAGCCAGTCTTTGATCAGGAAGTGGATTCGCGCCCTTCCAGCAGGTTGTATCCCCCACAACGAGACACAGTCGTGAGAGGATACCATAGGAGGTGATATAGGTAATAAGCCGATTAGATCCCGACTAGGTAAGTCCCCCGGATACACTCCGAACATTATTTCCTCGTCGGTCGCATCCGAGCAATAGGTATCAACGTTAGAACTTAACGTAGACAGACACGCGTTAATAGCAGATCATTTCTGTCAACAGCAATCGTTTGCCTAGTACACCGAGAACATAGCTGTAGGTGTTTGTGCAGCCGAATGTTGTAAACAAGATGAGAAGAGCAATTGTTGTCTATTTTCGATTCACCTCAGGAAGGGCGATATTGAAAGGCCACGCGCATAGGCATAATGTTCCGGCAAGCGTGATGGCATCACCATCATTTTATGGTGATGTCATATTTGTTCCAGTCTATTACGGTCTGAGAAATTTCGGTTCTCGATAGAAGGAGGGTACCTATACCTGGACGAGCACCTATATCAACTCAGCCCTAAATAAGCGGCGGTCATATGCCTTGTGTTCGCTCCTTAAAACATCCCTTCCGCGTCTTGGGGATTGTATTTGACGTGCACTTATTAAAACAGTGTGAATGCACTTAATAATTGTATGTGTTCGTAATGGGCCAATCATTGTATGCAATGATAAAGAATTGTGCTAGTCTACCTATGCATTGGTTAGTGGCGATAATTCTTGTTATTTTCCCTAATACTGATACGTTAATACTGTAATATACTTTGTACAAATATGAGGTTTGTTGCCGATGTGTTACATAGTTAACAACAAGAATTATCTTCTAAGGATCTTAGTTCAAACGAAATTGCTTCATCGTTATTTATGCCTCGCAATAATAATAACTAATACACCCAATAATAATTATAAGTAACAATGAAAACTTGGCAAACTCTACCATAGGCTGATCCGCGCCACAGGTTCTCAGGACCTTTCCTTCTGCAACGCCTGTCCCTCGCTGTACAGAGAGACAACGCCATCGCCTTCCTCGAGACAATGTTGGCCCTGGTCCTCAACTAATCCCCCCTCCAATAATTCCTAATTATTGTATGTTTGAATGAATATTTGGGTTGTTTTGTAATTTGACAAACTTGGGAAATATCCACTTTAGTTAAAAAAGTGTACGAAACTGTTTTGCTTAGAAGTATGAGACATATCGATCAAGCGTATTTTAAACCCTTTTTTATTTAGAGAAGATGAGCGCTGGTGCCGACACCCATAAACAGCAGTGCTCAGAGTAGACCTGAGATCGCCTGCAGATCTTCGCGTCAGAGCTTGCCAAGCTTTTTCCTAAGCTTCAATCATTTTTTAACTAAATCGAACCAACCGAATGAGTAATCTGCCTGGATACTGATGTTGTTTTGAGTGCACCACGCGTGCGATTTGGCTCAAGGGCTTTTGAGCTGCACTGAATGTTTCGGATGCATTTTTGCGTGGATTAGCTAGATGGATTTAATTAGGGTTAATGATTTCGATACATGCTGCTGTCTCACAAGTTACAACCTTCGAAATTCACCGCGAAAATCTCGCTTAGCCCCCACTAATTAATAGCTCGAGCCCAAAGAAAAATCATCAACATGATTAATCCTAAATACATGTGTATGTAGCAAGAAGAAATCAATTATTTATAATATTTTTTCTATGATAATTAAACAAGAGTCGATTTACAAATTTTTACGAAAACCCGGATTTAGGCGCCTTCGCATGCTAGCACTTCATATCTACTCGATAGTCTCCTCAAATTTTTGTATCCTCCATATTTCATGTACACCGTATACCACCGGAAATACAATTGAACAAAGAACCAACGTTCAGCCGAGCAACAACACCCACCACCGCGAGCGCCTGTGGCATCATTTGTCTTTTGCGGATTAGAAGCGCCGGGGAACTATCTCAACTTTTCGAGTTGACTAACGTCCAAGTCTGAGAGCGAACTCAGAGAGAGAGAGAGAGAGAGAGAAAAAGAGAGACGAAGGCCGAGAAATGGCGGCGGTATCAGAGCATAATGTCAGAACAAAATTCGCTTTTCCTTTATATTCACTCATCTGTTCGCCCATCCGTCTGTCGGAGTTGAACTGTCTGACCGAATCCGTGGGCCCAACAGTGAGGGAATTTCATGTAGTTTCGTATCGCTTGTTCCTTTGTTCTTCCTTGTGGCACTAGTACGAGTAGTACACCAACCTGGAAGGCCTGATCTGGAAAGTCTGTCCTTCCGAACGTGAGATGTGCTAGTCTATTTTTCTTCCTTAACCACCCACCGTGTTGCCGTTTCGCTTTCAACTTGCGCTCGCGAGGCGAAGATGAACGAAGTGCCAGGCTACGCGATGCTATATATATATATATATATACATATAGAATTCGTATGGTGCAAGGAATGACAAACTTGCGTCAATCCCCTGCTGTCGCTAACGCTCGAGAGAAGACCTTCTCTTCTACCTATCGACATCGTCTTCATCTAAGCTAGCTTCCGACGGCTAAGCGCTTCCCTTTTTACTTCATCCCGATATCATTTTCATCCTTCACGCGCCCCTGTTCCTCACAGAGCCTCCAATCCTTTCTGAGTTCTCGCCTCAGAGTACCTCAAATCCTCTCGCACTTCATGCGTAGCTTCGTTTCCCAGGTATCGTACCGTATACAGGCTGTCTGCGCTCTCTTTTTAATACAGCCAACGTCGCGGCAAGCCCGTACGGAAAAGGAGCCTCACAAGCTACCACGCCGTGTCCCGACGAGGCGCGCATGAATGACGGATGAAACACCATGGATACTGGAGGAATACCACACCGTGTAGATCGCTGTGTGCACGATTCGATAAGTGCGAACCTGTAAAAGTGCTTTGGAGACTTTGTTATCTGGGTTGTGTTGCGAATTCGATTCATTCTCGTATCAGTATAGAATAGCAATTTATAAAATATGAACCGCTGTTCCAGAAAAACTCCTATGATTACTAATGATGAACAATGCCATTATTTAAACTGCTAACTTGAAGCTTTTGAGTGTGATCCTCTATGACAGTCGCAGCAGTGGTAGAATACACGTCGAGGTGTACCTTAACTAGGCGTGTGACAGCCACTATGTTCTCAGGCCGGTACTTTACAAATTCTCTGGGTGCGATGCCCTTTGTCCGAAATAAGAAAATCTGCATCCAAGGGACACCCATTCATGGCAACAACATTATTCCCTCTGTCTATATAAAAAAAGTTGCCCCGTTCTTAACAGAGAAGAGGAGAGGATCAGGAAGAAGCATTTCGGGGGTGATATGCCCCGGGAGAGTAGGGCAATAACGACAGGGGACTCCGGTCTGACCTACTGATCAGAGGGAAACCCCTTGCCTCCAGTGGCTGCAGTAATACTATCGTAGGTTCATCCAGGGGCATGTTTTAAGATTGGCGAGGGTGACTCACAAATCTGAGGATTTTAGTGTGTAGAGGTTTTTTCCCATCCACAACCATCCAACCGCGTGGTATTTGGCCAGCAATGAATGGATTTACATCTTAGCGATACCCATTCATGTGAAGAACCCCTCCTTCTAATAAAAAAACTGCCTCATCGTCGTCTTTCACAGGATCATTTCTGTAATCGATCTTTCGTACACACTTGCCGGATTTCTGAACACCTTGAAGGGTGCTTCATCCTGCTGGCTATTGCACAGTTGTCTTTTTCCTACTTTCCCGAACATATGGTGTCGAGTGCTGATCTAACCTATGCCCTCAAAGAAATGCATACGACAGTTGCAAGTGGTTCGCGTCGCTTCCTTCAAGTGCTTCGAGAATCTGCCGTGCTTAAATGGCTCCAGCACGGGATCCTCAGTATTCAATATCTAGTAAAATACCTAGTCTTTACTGCCATGTGTAAAATATGAATTACCTCGGATCGACAACGAATATTGTCTCTCGAGTTATTTGACAATATGAGCCTCACAAAGGTGACAAATTAGATCAACGTTACAATACGTCTATAGGGTAGAAACAGTACAGTCGCGCACTTGGTACTAGGGGCGCTCAAAAATGAAACATGTTACCATATGGGTGGGGGTCAACTCACTCGTTTCGTACCTGCTTAACCTGCACCAAACCTTGAGTGGACTGCACTACTCATATGCATCATGCATATTATGAACTTTTCCATGAGAGTTCACTTTGTAGAATTACAATTTTGATATGTTACTCTTTCAGGATTATCGCAATTTGCTTCTATACAAATTTACTAGTTGTCTCAATAATTACATGATTGCTCATTGTTACTGAGCTCACCCTTATTTTCCAGTAAAGAATTTTGTTTTCCAGTTTCAGCACATGCCGAAAGCTGGGTATAATTGCAAGGATGAAGATGATTTACTCACGGCATATATTGGTCATGCCCTAGATATCGAGTGTCTTATATTCTGTGCGATCGCTTTCATCAAAAAATATCTAGATCGGGCTTCGATCCCCTCGATCTCCGGGTAGATCCCCGTTCGGGAGGGACAAGAACATATAAACGGTCGTAAAATACAAGTATGTCTCATAGTTTTATGGCTCCTTCGCCTCTCCCCGGGCGCCCCCCGGCCGACTTCTGCGAGAGGTTCGTGTCTGGGTGCTGTTACCTCCATCATCTCACGCATCTTCTGTATAGCATTCACTCTGGCTGGCAGTCATCGTATTATAAATAAGAAAAATAATCAAGGCTATATTTTAAAGGTCAGTTTAAGAATATGTGTGTTATAGTTCAAATTTCCTCCGAAGTTCAGAGGATTTTGAATCAATGTTCGGTGGCATACCGCGGTTCTATGTATTACTTGACCTTTAAGCAGGGCTCTTTCATGAATAGTAACAGTCCAAGGGCTGAAGTCGTGCTTAAAAATGATATGGGACAGTTATTAGTTGTAGTTTAAAAACGTTATCTTGTCATTTCGTTACCCAGCATTGTTCTCATTATATGCAGATCGCCATCTATTGAAAATGCACTACACCAGGTAAGAAATCCTATAAGTGTCCAAGTTGACTAAACACTTGGCTTGAAGCTTCTTTAGTCCACTTCCCTTCGCGTTCACTCGGGACCTAAAAAGAGATCGTGTTAGCACTCACCCTAGAGCCAAGCATTCCTAGGGTGAAACCTCTCTCATTCGAGTATAGAAGTATATATGGACGTTGTACGAAGCTGGTCTGTCGCACTCCGAGCGGCTACAGATCGGTAGCCATAGGCTATGCTGTGAACAGGACTCCAGATAACATGGGCGCGTATATACACACACAGATATATATATATATATATATATATATATATATATATATATATACGCAGATCATACACACATAATGTCCGTAATGAAGACAAACGCTGGCCTTGTATTAGCCAGTCACCAAAGTGCAGACATGCTTCTAGCATATATAGGAGACCGGTCGGACGGTAGACATCCGTCGGGGGTTCAGGAGGTCACACAATATTGAGACTACATAGATAACTGGTATCGCTAGTGGCGGGATATGTTGGGCGACCGTCTGTTTCAGCACATATCGGCAGGAATACGCTTACAACGATGGCCCCAGAAACATGCAGATATAACAAACAAACAAACACACGAATGTCATGTCAATACCCATTACATTGTATAATTTAGAAGCGACACAATGCTTTATACAGTCGTAGCGCACTCATCTGCTGTAGATCATGCAGTCGTAGCGCATGCATGATCTACAGCAGATGAGTCGTTATGTTAAATGTACAGTGTGAGTTTCTATTGACTGACAGCGCAAGCTCAACAATGGCTCGCTCGGATGGGCGCGCAACGCAAAGAGAAGAGATATGATACCGTCCACACATCCCGCTTCTTATTTTCTTGTACCCTGCTGTTGTCGTAGTTAACAATAACGTCTTCTCCAGAACCAATCGTCAAAGCTTACGTATCTACTAAAGCCTCGCGATGCGTATACACGTCAAGGTACGTGGCGGTCGGTCGGCCGGTCGAAGAAGGGAGGGGGCGTACCCGCTTCTGTTAGCTTGAAATATGCGGTCTATGTCCCTGAGTAGGAAATAAATAGTATTTCCGTTGCTATGTGAGCTCTCGGTTCAGGCCAGTACACACGGGGACGCTGTCTTATGCATCTGGCCGCGCAGCGAGACTGACGCATAACACAGCACATCGTCTGACTGATTAGAAGCGCAGTCAACACAAGATTCTGCCAAGTCAGCCGATAACACCGGCGCAGCTGTGTGTTAAATATTCTTTTTGAAGCTAGTGAACCTGCGGGCGGTCGGTCGTCGTATCCGTACGACAGCTCAGCAGATCTATTCGAATACGCGAATCTCGAGCCAGCTTTAGAAACTCGGCTGCAGCGGTGAGCAAAGCGAAATATGAAATAGCGATCGTGTTTCGTTGTCATTTTATTATAGCAGGGAGCTGTTATCAAAATATCCCGACCTGTCAACCTGACCTGAAAATATCGCGCAGTTCATCATCATCATCATTGCTAGTTGCTTGAAATAGTTAACTAAAGTTCATCCGTTCGAGTCGTACAATGTCATCAAATGACGTCGCATTGTCTCCGTCTCGCCAATGTCATCAATTTCAGCAATTGCCAGATCAATTGCTAGACATGCATCGTCTGTAGGTTCATTACTGTTTGCTGTCTATTTATCCAAACACAGTACACCACGGGGTAACACTAACTCTCTGCCAGTTTTAATGTCAGACACCGACCTTTCCTCCTCGTTCCCTGCTCCATCTTGCACACCACCAACCCTGGGGGCAGGCTCGGCGGGCAAGTTCGATCGACTCCAATGTCGCTTGATTCGTTTTCAGCGATTACTCATCGAAAACAACGGGGCTAAGCGTTGTTCATCCAGTTCTGTGACGACCGTCCGTCTGATTTATGCAAGCATTGCATAATATATATATATATATAACATTGTAAATATATATATACTCATGGTTTGAACGCGTTCGCTGGTCGCGTCGACAACGAGTCAACACTAGTTCCTCTTTGCAGCAACCATGACATGATCATTGTCATTGCAGTTGTACTGTATGCGTACAACGACTGTTCTCAATGAATAGAAATAAATGCATAGGCAGCCCTTTTCGTCTGCGTGTACAATTACAGCAACCCTGACCGCGTGGTGAGGCATGTTCAGCTCATATTTGCAAAACCAGTTTAATTAACCAGCCGCCATTGCGAAACCTTGTTGGCTGCGAGCTAAACATAGTTATTCGCAGGCTCGTTCGTACCCCAGCGTTCTTTAACGCAGCAAAGTACAACACAGACTGATATCGGCCCTATGACCTGTCAAACCGCAGGTGCTTGCCGCCCTTCTGAGTACATCTCTCATTCGACATCCCCGTAGATCAAACAGGCGATAAAATCAAAGCAAGATCCAAGCCGCTAATTCGCGGCAGTTGGCAGTTTCAGCGAGCGGAGACGCCGCGCCGCGCGCCGAACAGGCAGAGGCCGAGATCCGAGGTGCGGATTTTGTCCGGGAACAAAATCGATGAATGACCCCATTTCAGGAAGATCAATGCTCCTTACGCGTTCAGATCGAAAGAGAGGAGACAACAGACACAAACTGCACTTAAATCTCCATAATTAGTTGTTCGATTAGTCACTGTTGTTCCAAACTTCACTAGTCGGTGAGGTGATAACGTTTTGTCGAACGTTAGTTTCCCTTCGAAACACTATGAGAAAATCCACCGTGCAGTCGAATTGGTCTCCACCGCTAGGTGGAGCGACAGCAATCTATTTTATAGCAGTCAATGTTCAACAAGACGACCACTTCCAGCATAATCGACGGGGGCTGCTGTACCGAACTCAAAATTGTGGCACGTTAAAAAAAGAGTGCGCTTGGCAGGTGGCAAAAGGTACGTACCTTGCAACATGTAAATTGAATGTAGAAAGGATTTACGTGTTCGCCGCCATTCACAAGAATCGTTGTACATTGACATCGGGAACTTCGTTCTTGCGTATGCTGGCCTTGCTTTTGAAGCTGATTATATAGCTATAGTAAGTTACTTACTTTTCGTAAAAACTGGGTAATTTAGTCCTTTAGTGAATCCGCTCTAAAGAAAATGTATGTTTCCGCAATGCCTCCCCACAAGGGAACACTCTTGTTCCGCGCAGGGGACACGCTCCAGAAACGAAAAATAGGAAGGTCGGAGACTGCCACATGATTTAAGTACTTGAAGTAATCTGATCTTTTACGATGGTGTCATATGACATTTTAATTTTTGAACAAAAAAAATGTATTCTCTTCTAAGCTGAAGCTTGCAAAATGGAATTTATCGATTATTTATGATCGCTGTAACACAGGCCGTTATTAAATGTCCCGCCCTTATACGACCGACTGACATCTGGGAACAGAACATATTGATCAAATGTAAAACGGTTAAAATATGTTTACAATTTTACTTTATTTTTCGGTTCTGTGAGCTTCGGTTAGGCTGTGCGTCGGTTGTCTGTACCGAGCGAAGGCGGCATAGCGCATGAGAATGCTAGCGATTACGTAGCAATATAATGCTGTGGACGTTAAGTTTCTGAAAAAAGTTCATCTGGTGAACCAGGGGCCGAGGCTCCGCTTTCGTCACTAAACATACAGACAAGAGCCTTATAGTGGAATATGCCTATACCCAATGACACTGACATATGCACACGTCGTACGATGCGTGGAATTGTCTGCTTAAAAAGCGCCGTTATTATTAAATACACCTGTCACCAGCGGTGTGAAATTACTTTCATCTTTTTCTTTCCCTCTTAGCGAAATTATGTAATATATATGCCGTGTGTGGCGGGGTGTTCCAGCGAGCACAGCTGACAAATATCGCTGCAAATAGAGTTGCGATGGAAGGAGGATGAGAGGGCCAGAGGGCCCAGAAGGAGTAACCCAGGGGCCAGCTTCCTCCGTCCGGTCGCACGGGTCAGTGGACATCATTTCTTGCTCAAGTTGCGCTCCTGGCAATGTTTCGCAGCAGTAGGAGCTTAAGGAGACAAGGACCTTCCTTTGCTTCCTTGTTCCTCCTTGGGTAAGTTATCACAAGGGACGTTGGTGATGAAACACCGGGAAAATATCAAGGCGTTGAACATTGCGGCAAGGGAAGAACGTATGCTTAACGATGAAAATTCACTGCGAACAGAATACATGGAGGAGCACATTGAGGATATTTCATGAGACTCTACTTGTGTTTCACCCCGCTTCACATCGCAACTGGAGGATATGCACGGCCACGCAGTAGCGCAATCTGGGGGGTGGTAAGTTGATACATCCAGCATGGTGTCAAATCGCCAATCAAATCTCGGCTTCATCGAGGTAATGGTAAAGAACTCAAAGGGAAATACGGTAAGAACCAAATGTCTTTCTCAAGTCTGCAGAGGAACTCTTTATTTTTAACCCATGAAAGACCCACAATGTAATGCTACACTACTGAAAGAGAGGGAGAGAGCGATCGAGCGGATTCCTATGCATCTGTACGAGTATTAAACGATCCTAAGGATAGGCCACCGGTCTTAATGGTAGACCATGCAGCTCCTAGCCGCTATATATTCGAAGTAGCCCCACCGCACCACGGGCAAGGTCTCTAGCGCGGGTCATTGTCACGAAGAGGCAATTCAGCATCTTGCAGAAAGAAATTACTACAGGAGTCCTTGGCACACGGTGTAAAGCAGTGGGACGAAATATTGAATAATGTTTGAAATATTCCATACAACAGCGATGATACAATCGACGACTTAAAAATCCGTTGCCGTCCACCGTGATTTCATGTTTCGAAGTTCCCTGACAGAGGGATGATTTAAATACTTGTTTGTTACAACTGACGTTTCGGGTGCTGCTTTGAGGCAGGCCTGTTGCATCCTACCATATCGAGCGATCCCGGCCGAACCTCGGTCGGCTAGTCCTCTCTGACCTTTTGTTTGACACTCTGAACGAAACGAACAGTGCTAAGCACGCGAGGAAGACGAAGGCATCTTCGGACGCACAAATGATCTTACGCGATATCCACTACGTATGTGTATTATACGAGGATCGGCAAATCCCACATGATCACTATCAAATTGTGCTTCACACGCCGCGCCGATCTGAGTAATCCGCTAAATCGGTGGCTATTTACTTACTAGACCCATTTTTCCACTGTTATTGTTGAAAGCTTACGCAAACAAACGCACTCAACGACAGCCCTCACCGAGTATCCCGATACCGTCTCATCAATCAGCAATAACGCATGCACACAGAGCTGATATATAGCTGCTATATTTCACACACATGGTCGCGTCATTTCCTTCCATTCGGATTCGCGCGAACTCAGTTGGCCGGGCCCACCGGGGCCTAACGGGCCAATCTGAGCACACACATACACGATCTGGACAGTTGTCCTTGGTCCCTTCCTCACTTGCTCTTGGACGGCGTTGTTGCTTCGCAATTGTTTGCGTGAACGCTCCTTTCGTATGGACTATTACGACAAGAAAATTGTTTGTCGTAGCTGTCGCCCGAGCAGCAGCCACAGCAGTAGGAGAAACTCCACCGATGTCGTTCTCGACGCGGCGAGGCGGACGTTCCTCTGCGAGGGGCGAAATGCTGCCCGGGGTGAATGGCACATTGTCGGCACGCTTGCATTGGGATCGCTTTCCAGCGGCCCGTTCCGTCGAGCGCGTCGTCTTGCCGCCAAACGGCGCCGAACAGAGCGAGCGGAGGTTGGAAAAAAAGGCGCATAAAGAAAACAGAAAGACGAACAAAAACGCATCTGCAGGACGAAGGAATAAAAAAAAGGCACTCGTTTTTCTCCTGTCCAATGAGTTTGTCGGGGGGTCGGCCCCCGTTGGGGCGTATGTTCATCGCGCGCTTGTACTCATTGAACGAATGACAATTGACGCTTTGGCGAGTCGAAAGGATCAAATGCGGATAGCACATAATAGCAAAACAGGCCAGATCGGCCGATGGGGGCCGGCATCCTGTTGTTCATTGTGAATAGAATGAGGTGCGTACGGCGAGCAAACCAGCCAACTTCAGAGCAATCTTGGGGAATCGATCATGGATCATAGGGGATATGACGATATGGCAAATACGCATATACTAGCAGGACAAGGTTGTCTTCGAACTCTTCTTAGATTTTCGTTGTAGCTACACAATTGAAGTGGCCTCGACATCTCGCCGAGTTCAGTTCAGGTCAGCTCATTACCTAGGTGTGAGCAGCACATTTCCAAGAAGATTTTTCCGCTGTTTTGGTAATATGTTGTTTAGGAGCACCGAGTCGAAGGCTGGTACGTTACAGCTGTGCATTTTTTCCGAGGACATTTAATCAATAGCTCGTTTAAAACTCTAGAGAGACGTTTAGTCATGTCTTCTTCAAACACTATTCGTATTCATATAACCCGCACAGGCTAGACTAATCTAAATGGCGCGATCCGCCGTATTGCGAGCCCTAGTTACTCAGCAAGTAACTATGGCCGTCATCTGAAGTGGTTAAAGTTAACGTAAAGTTATTTAGACTTTATATTATGTCGACATTCTCTCCCAGGACCCTTCTCATTGAATTTCCCCTGGGAGTATAATCGTGTAGTCTACGGTATAACTTCAGCGACCCGTTTGACGATGTTTGGCCTACGTTGATGGCCAACATAGTTTCCCAGTCGTACACTGCGACTCCACTACGCCATACTACATTGTAGTTCGTCATAGTAGACGTCGGATTGCTTACCTTAACTCCCACGTGGGGGTATGTGTGCCACGAAATATTTACCAATGGTTTCCCTATGTCTCATTTTATGAGGAGATTGAGCAAAGTGTTGCGACTGGACTTCCCGCAGTATTATAATAACTTTTTGGTTTGCGGTTCCGCAGGCAGTTCGCAGAAATATGGAATCGAACTGATACAGGGAACTTCTCAAATTAACAGACCTTTAATCGAGTTAGCCTCAGATTATCTTTGCACTAATTAAAGCACCATTCGTACCGGACTCATACTCTACTGGGAAGTGTTTCAAGGCGTTTAGGATCAACGGTACATCTTCACCTTCGCAATCACTTAGCATTGACAATAAAGGAGAATATTATAATACTTGTCACGTTTTCTGTGTCGTACTTAAGGTCAAACTGCATTTCGTATTGTCGTTCCCATTTCGTGACTAGCACGTACAAAGGGAAAGGTAATTCAATCTAACAAACTATAATGTTGAACATCATAACTTTTCTCAGATGGCTTCAGTCGGCGAGGCTGAAGATGGCTTCAACATCTCGACATGAACACCATTCTCACTAGAAATATTCACCTGCTCACGCGACTATCGGATCCGCTATGCCTTCCAAATGTGCATCAACTACTCATAGTGTAAGTATAATCTAATACATTAGCTGCTACAAGGTCACACACAAGGCCGGAACAAGCATCTATTTCACTTGCGAGCCTTTTAATAGAGAATCATCTGTGAGAGACAGATATCGAACGACTCCTTAGAAGTGTGAATGTATCACTGCCCTTCGGCAGGAAGAACTTCCCTTGGTTTTTTTTTGCTGTGGACTACGGCCAGTCAGCGTGCAGGATCCCTTAATCCGACCACTCCTGGAGTGCATTTACATTCGAATCTATTGTGCCGATTCGATGCGAGCTCGAAAACAAATACTTTCACGCTACGACTCGTCTGTGTCTGCCAGTATACAAAAGTCTATGAAAGACGGAAAAGCCCGGGGGTATCGGATAGAGACATTGTTGCGACGCGGCGTCTGCCTTCGCCGTCGTCGGCTGGGACTCTTAGTTGAGTCAGACGAGCAATTGGAGACGGCGCCATGGATAAGTTTGTCGCCCGAGAAGGATTGTGAGAGCATCAGAAAATCAGTGAATCGGAAATTTTCCCTTGAAGGATTTTCGCTTCAAGCAGAGAAAGAAGATCGCTCGGAGAACGATCGTCCGCTGGCTGTGACTCCGACGGCTGCAGTGAGCAGCGAAGAGGAAATGGAATTTCCGCGTCGAACAAAAATGTTTAGTGGTTCAGCCAGCGTTCTTAACGGGTGATATTGTTAATACAAATATAGTATATGTGTGTTGCACATGCGTACGTGTAAAATGTAGGTCGGCAAGTTCTCTATACAGCATACGATAACACGGAATATACTGGCCCCTAATGCGTAAAGGATGTCTCTGGTTCAAGTCAAGTCGCAATAGCCGACAGCAGCAACTCACGAATGAAAGGTGATTCTTACCATAGACGATGTGAGGAAAAGTTGTTTGGTTTAATATGTATAGCACAGAAGGTTTCTCCAAGGACACCCTCCAGCTGAAATCCATCGACAATTTGTGAAGGCGTACGGCAGTTCTGCCTTATGCCTGTAAACGGTGCAAAGTTGGTGCAAGCGATTGAACAGTGGAAATTCGGACACGGATGATCATCGAGGCGAGGACCGGCAATCAGGTGCGACAAGGGACGTACGGATTGACAGAATGAATTCAGCTTCTGAGTAAACTAGAGCTTGGTCCATGGAGTCTTTGTCGGCTGAAACTGGGATTCCTTAGGTGGCATGTCATAGAAGTATCAAAAATATACTGAAGATGAAGAAAATCAAAGGAAAATGGGTTCCCATACACTGAATGCTGGGCAGATGAAAATGTGTGTGGAGTGTTCGACAGCTAAGTTGAAGACTTACACGCAACAAATCAGTCACTTAGAACACACGGTGTCGATAGACGAGACATGGGTTAGCCTGCATAGATCTCCTGAGAAGGACCAAGCAAAACAGTGGCTCCGACAACGTGAAGCGGCAATGTCTATGGCAGTGCCAGATAGATTCGGACGAGAGGTGATGTTGATACTCGCCCTGGATATCAGGGTGTTTGCTATTACGAAATATTAGCAGCAAACGAAAAACTCAATGCTCGCCGATATCTCGACATCTTGAAGGGGTTGATAAACAAATGGAGTGGGGATCGACAGCACCGAGTGTGGTGCTGTCGATCCCCACTCCATTCAGAGGCGAAAGTACTCGACGACAATGCAAGACCTCACCGCACTGCTGAAATTACGACCTGGATGGAGGAGAACAATATTGAGCGATGGCATCGACCCCCATATTCTCCTGATTTAAGCCCATGTGATTATGGTTGTTTCCATGCATTAAAAAGGGCAATAGGTGGGGTTCCATATGCAACCGTCGACTTACTCAAAAAAGCAATAGATAAGGAAATTATAAATGAAAATGCAAATATTTGGCTATTTCAAAACTTGGGATCGGTGTAAATAGAGCTGGGGAGTACATCTAACTCATACCAAAATATATTTGTCTTAATACATTTTGTTCAAAAGTTATTGGCATTTAAAGAGGCGAAAGTTTGCTTGAGACAACTTAATAATAAATATAGACGAAGAGTTAACGCAATGGCCATTTTGGACAAGCTTGAAGACTGGGACGAGGGATGGAGCGTCGTTTAAGAGGGGTCTTCAATTTTGACGAATGTGACACCCGTCTTAATTATTAATACATATTCACGGGGTACAATTGTCGACCAAGCTATATGAACAAATAATCGTTATTAATTATTACTATCTTAAAAATGTATACACTTGTTCGAACTGCTACAATCTTTGTAATGTACAGTTGAGATAGGCGGTTTATGAAATACGTTGTGCTGTAAAACTGTTCTCGTCATCTGTTCATGTTTAGTCTTGAAAGTGGGTCATGAAATGCATCTAGATGTTGTGTGTAGTGAATAATGACAACCACTTAAGGCATATAAGAGAACTTTAGCATTGTAAAAATTGCAACTCCTTTAATAAACCAATAAACATTTTCCTCTACCTTACACCTGCTTAAAAACTCACTCATAGACTCTTGACAAGATAGTCCCCCGCTGGACAAAGCCTGGTCAAACACGGAGCAATCGAGTTCCCCTCAACAGGTGTGATTCAGTAGACACGTGTTATATGAATGCGTAATTGTTAATGCGAAACACGCATTCATTGAATCGGACAGAACAACAATTAGTGATCAACGCCAATGTGCAGACTCGCACGTGTAGCGATCAATGCGTCAATGTACTCGCCGCTCGGGAAGCGTCCTGAATACGGCTTGCTTAGCTCGCAATACACCCGAAGACGGTTCGAGTTCGATCAACACTTCACTTGCAATTGTGGCATGCGAATGGCAGAGACGCGATCCATGCAAGGGTTCTCATTAAAAATTCCGCACGCATCGGCAAACAGACGACAATAATGCCATCTCACTTAAAGTTTCACATTCTTCGGACCCCGCAGCCACATGGAGAAGGAGGTTGAAAATGAGAGAATAACAAGAAAATGACGAGGCAACGGTTAAAACGTATTCACTTAATAAGACCGGTCTCGACTCAGCGCTAAATTGAACGCCAGTGTGAGGGTGCACGATAGCAGCCCATCGAGAGACGACTGGGATGGCGACGATACATGATAAACGTCGTAAGTTAATATCTCATGTATGGTCGCCTGCAGATATACTAAGTATACATATTGATTCTTCTGATACTTATGTTGAGCCAGCTGTGATTGGTGACTTCTTGGTGAACGATTCGATCGTCGCCGCAATATCGAAACATGATAAACATGATATCCAAGCGAAACAGTGAAACATGGTAATTATGTGAAGTCAGGGTGGCGTTGGGGCAACGAGTAGATGGAACCCGCCGGTCTCCGGTTCGAATTCTGCGGGACACATATGATTTGAAGTAATATACGAATGGCACAAGGAGCCATGGCCTCGATGAGAAACGCGTCCAGGGGTCGTTAATGAGTTAACAACAAACATATATCGAAACATTAGTAATCAACACAACAATATAGCGCGAATCTGCTGTCGTGACGGAACATGACGTTAATCTTGGCCACACCTCAGGCTGGCCCTCGCATATTGAGCGGCTCTGAAAGCAAATAACAAAGGAATAAGTACCTAGTCTTTCACTCGTGTACTAGCGTCTCAGGAACGAGTCGACCAAAAGCAAAGCACATGCACCAGATAATACAATGCAGTGACTATAAGCCTCTCGGCCGACCTGTGACCGTTTCGACAACGCAGGCAGTTTTCTGTCGTTTGAAACTTGTACGCACTTCGCGGACTTTGACTAAAGTCCGGTAGTGGCGAATCGAGCTGTTTCGTTCGGACGTGTGGCGTTGACAGATCTGGACGTAGGTAAATGTAAAGCTTTATTGGATTATTGAAGGAACTGCAATTGTGACAATGCTGAAGTTCTCCTATATGCCCTGATCCCGAACCTGCGGTCCCTGGCTTCTCTCAGCCAGAGACCTAGTCACTGTCCAACTGTCACCGCGTAGGTCTTTAGGCTAGCTGTCAATTGCGTGCACACATCGATTTCCCTAAAATCTAAGCAAGAGAGCTCCGAACAGACGCTCATCTCTTATAATTCAGATGTCAACCAATATAGACTTCGCGTGCTATTGAAAAGGAAGGGGCTCATTGAGTTATTATAATGGCGACAATCCGGACAGATCGTACGCTACTGGTGCTCTGGCCTGGTCCAGTTAAGCAAAAATGACAACATACATGTCGCATACATATATACACGAATGCCTCCAACTTGTTTGGTTGTCACGTGCTGTGATACCACTGAACCAACAATGCTAAGCCCCCTTGAGATACGACAGGATCAGAGAGGTGTACAACTATTATATTATTTCCTCCTACGATTTCGGTAATCGTCTTACAAGGGCATCCAGATTCATTAAATTCGCATCCTCGCCCTATATAGCAGTCGTCTATATATTTACATTGCGAAATCCCGTCCATTGCGCATATCACTTGACGCGTCGACCGTATGCTGACAGTCCTTGACGCGGCATCGGAGGAGAGCATATACGCAGTTGGCTTTCATTTCAATTGTGTATTCGGAGTAGAGAGAGCGAGAGAGAGAGAGAAAAAGATACATCACATCCAACTAATCATTCTAAATAGCAGCATTTTAGCATCTGTGTGCTGAATCCGCCGCACTGCCGTGAGATGGATTGTCATTATGCAAGTCACCGCCGAATGCAAACCAAAACTGCTCGCAGACACTATGCACGCCGTCTGTATGAGTTCGTTCCCGGTCTTTGCGGACCCTTTGCTCTGCTTTCCTCAGGCGAATACGGGAACTGTCCCCGTTGCCGTGCCCTGTGGATATATGTGTGTATACCTCATGCAGTCGCTGCGGTGCTTCCAGCGAATAATTCCAGCCAGCCAAAAGGGCATCTCCGTTCGGTTGGCGCGGCCCAGTCGATCTCCCAAATTCGGAGCCCCGACCCCTTCACATGTCGTCCCATTCTGGCAGCCAGCCCTCCTGGCCTTGCCTGCATTCGGTGTCATTGAGCGTGAGAGAGAAACAGAGAGACAGAGAGAGAGATAGAAAGGGTACAATATCACTCGCGAAGCACTCTGGCACTGGCCACCAGTCACCACCCATCCAGCCACCACGCCCTGCAGTACGCGCCCTGGAGCAAGCCAGGTAGCCAGCCGGCAAGCTACGTGACGTGACCACGCATGGCATAGCATGCTAGCGGCAGTCGCCGCCGGCGCGACTGCCACGGCGTGCTGCGTTACCTCTACCTGGCGGGCCACCTTCCTTCTCCCCACCTATTTACGGGCCCTCGGATGCTGTGTACTCGAGCGCGGGCCCAGCCCCGCCACGCGGCTTGCCGGACGACGGCATTCGTTTGCCACGCGAACGGGTGGTGGATGACGACGATAACGACGATGATAGACGCAGCCCGCTCTTGCCGAACTGGAGGATGGCGAATGTCAGGGGTCTGCATTGGGGGCTTTTCATGTTGGGGCTGATGAGTCTAGCAGCAGATGGGGTATGGACGATAGATTCGATAATTTGGACCCGTCGCGTAGGATACACAAACCATCGTAGAACGCTATAGGATGAGCCATCCAATGGCCGAGGCGGTGGCGGCGGGAGCGGGACGCGAGGCAGCCAACGCTACCTTTGTGGCTGCCGACCGCTGAAGCAGTGGAGCGCTGCAGTCGCCCACCAGCCCGCAGTAGTAAATCAGCTATGCGTCGAACGACATTGACTACAAATAGCGTCCCAATAATAATAATAATAATAATAATAACAGTACCATATAGAATGATCTCTAGAATTGGTATATATATACATATATATATATATATCTCGTGATTCTAGCTGAGAGCAGGCGAAGCAGTTACGCCTCTCGAGGCAGCGGTGACGGTACGCGAATGGGCAGTGGATGTATGACCAGTTAGGCACGGAAGCAGGTGAGCAAGCAGGCTCGTCCCTGCACTCGGTATAAATGAGATTTATCTAGCCGTAAGTCATTATTGCAATCTTATTCATTCAGCGGCACTGGTCAGGTGACCGTTGTTGTTGTCAGGGGAAGCTGGCCCGAGAGGGATAGGGGCCACGACAATACTTCATAATAAAGATAATAATACCATTACTATGCACCAGAACAAACAGCGGTGAAGGCCCGCCTCGCACTATACTAATAGGACACATCGTATGTAGCCATATACTGTAGTACGCTATATCTGGCCGGCAATAGAGGCCTATTCTATCAAATACGATATACCAGCAATATGACTTGCAGGAAGAATAAGACATTGACTTTGATGTACTGCGTGTAAATCATCCGTCCATCTTCCTGCCCTCTACCCATATCCTCGATATATCCGGATGCATACTGGTGGATCCGAAAAATATCGATTTCCACTTAGAATTACGATGTGCTGCTATGGATCTACATGAGACAGTGACAGAATCACATTGCGAATGATGTGCATGAATCCTGGGTGCTAGCAGTATGGGGGGAGAGTTATTTGTGGGAGGGATTGTAAATCGAAGCTTGTAGAAATCCTCATATCGGACGCACGCTTGAATGCGACTCTACGCGATGTCCTTTATTGCTGTGATACAAAATTTTTCCGCTGTAAGAAAGAGTGTAATACGCACACTCTTCGACAAATACCTTGATCGTTCGTATGGTGTACATAGAAGTCTCGCTGCTAGAGCATAATTAAGTCAAATGGCTCGGCTTTGTCTCAACGTAAAGTGCATACAAGATGCGTAAGTTGTATATAGACAAACGCGCTCACCATTGTGCCCGACCACCGGATTCGTTACGGTTCAAAGGGGATTCGATACAATTAATTTGATTGTTTATAAAACAGCAGAATGTATGTGGTGGTATTATAAAGGTTGGATGATCAGCATCTCTAGCCAGGTCGAATGAACGCTTACCGATGGGCCGGCCAAGTCATCCTGCTTCACGGTAATGCTAGACCCGACACCGTCAGTCCCCCTTCCCGAGGCGTCGAGCGTGGGGCTGCTCAGTGCGCGTCATATCTCACTGATGTTAAAAACGATTTTCGATGACAAGGAAGTCGATTTATGGCGAATTCAACGAATTCGAAAAGTTCGTCGAGAGATCGGAAGGGTTCCTGAGCAAGGGGGCAGACGACTTAATTAATAATAACGTCCTTAGTAATTTATATGGCCGGATCATTATCGATCAATCTGTGTTTCAGCTCGTGTTGAAAAAAACGGCGGTACCCGTGTATCCAACCTTCAACTCGTGAATACGGCGGGACCTTTGTATCCAACCCCTTCAACTTGTGAATCCAACCAATGCTTGTCATGTTCCTCCCTCGTGTCCATGCTGCTATTGAGTTACTTGTGGCCAGCTTCTGTTGGCACGTCATACATTTGATATATGAGTGAGATCTCTACTATCGGCCAACAGCAACGCGTGTCCTGCCTACGAGCACTGCACGTGAACAACAACAGCAGAGGCTCGACAGCGGTGCGCATGTGGCTATACCGAGCCGAGACAGGGCGGCCGGGACGGTCAGCGAGTTACGTGTTGGCACTGTACCAACATTATAGCACTATATGCTACACGGTTGGTCAAGTCGAGCCGAAGAGCGAATGCAGAGACTGAGGGACACAGACAAAGGAGAGCAGGAAACGTGAGACAACCCGAAACTGCAATAGCATTAACACATGGTGACAGTGAGCAGCGGCAGCGTTGAATAACGGTAACCGCCGTCGCTATGACAGCGCTGCTGCTGAGAGATTGGCGAGGGATCCTCGACAACGATAGTGGCTCTCTATATCTCCCCTTGCGGTAGAGCCACGGGACACCGGGGTCCGTGGCTCTCTCCGTGGCTCTTCAGCCCGGCAACCCTTTCGAAGCGGCAGACACCGAGAGCGGGGACCGACTATACGGGTCCAGTGTCGTGCCCAGTGAAGTCCAAGCTCAGTTGGCAGTTCGCGGGCAAGTTCCCCTCGTTCACGAGCGCCTCGTGCAGACCACACGAGATAAGGTGGAGGTGAAGGCTGGTGAGGAACCGGTGGGGTGCGGGAATGGTTTATCATGAAGACCGCAATATTGATTGCGGACAAACACGAACTCGTTCTCCGCTGCGGCGGCTGCCCACCCCTATTCGTCTGTTGGAGCAATCGAACACAGCAACAACACAACCAGACGGGAGAACCAGTGGCGCTCGTTGACAGCTGACGGATGCGAACGCCGTAACTCCTTGCCAAAGCGATTTATGTCCGTCCACTTGTACACTGGCCGTGTGGGAATATCGCTCAGCTGGATGCTTAAAGCGGGCGCACCCCTGATCGACTAACGATGAGGACAAACTAAAGGTGACACTGGAAATGATTCGGCGATCAGTTAAGCTCGACGTAGCTACCTGAACAGCAATAGGGACAATGAGGTGAATCTATATATGTATATACATATATATATATTCATAGCGTCCTGCCATGACATCACATCCCCGGGGTCCATTCGCGTTCCCATAACTGTACGTTCAGCTAAAGTTTATTCAAAGGGACACACACGCACACACACACTAATCAGCGCGCGTACCTGGGACTTTCTTCTGTTTGCAATATGTTTTTGATTAACCTTGTGTCCTTGAATCGTCCGCAGGCCCTGTATCGGATGGCCTACGCTTAGGATAATTTCGAACAAAGATAAATAAATAAGAGTCTGCAGACACGAGAGAACACGACCTGTCTTTAGCAGCAGTGAGTGCCACCTGCCCTTTTTGTAACGAGTAGATGGAGGCGTCTTGGCATAGAACATTCAGCTGTTACATCTTGAAATGACTTAAGCCCTTCAGGCCCCGGCGGGGCGGGGGGGGGGGGAGCCAGGCCTCGCCACACTCCGGTGTCTGCGCCACAAGCAATTCCGCTCGCTTGATCCTATTTTCAGATTTAAGCGAGCCACCTTCATTGGGAATGTTGCCTAAACTCGAACTGCTTCTACAGAATATTTTTAGCTTCTCTACAACAAGTTCGCCTGCGTTTACGCTAGAACATGCCTGAACTGCCCCGCCGCCGTTGCCGCCGCCGTTCGGTCTGGCGTAATTAGCAAAATACATTTCCACTGGGGGAGAGGTGTTCTGTTTGCGTAGAACGTGTTGTGCAGACCGAACTGCGATCTCACCCCCCTCCGTAGAATTATCTACAGGGTTTTTGGGGGCCGCCCACGGTATCTCCCGTCATCGCGCCCTCAACGTACAGCTTCACGCTGCACGTGTCCGCTAGCTTTTTTGGCATATTTCCTCATGTAATTAAGTACAATATTATGCGGCGTGCTTATTTTGCAGTGGGTTTTGTTGTCGTTTCTGCGAGCCGACCCGTTCGCTTTTCACCATTAGTGAAATTAACGTTGTACGTACTATACGCAATAGTACTGCTTCTGCCATATCGGTCTCGTCTCTCATTAATAGTTGCATCATTAACATCGTGCACGCTCCTTGAAGCGTCCGCCGTAAGCCGTAGCAACGCAAGTTGTTCGTTAACCTCCGCCGAGGCTGGCGGACCATCAGAGTGCTCATTGCTGCTTGCTATAACCCTTCTTGCCAATCAAACAGCGGGGAAGGCCCGAACAACGGCCAGGATCGGCCGGCGTCGCAGGCCATCGAACACTGCCAGCTACGCGCTCTCCACAGCAGAACGTGAGAATCCTCCAGCAGCCCGCGGCCAGTGAAAGCTGCCGAGGCCACGCTGCAACGCGCCGTATTCCGCCATATGCAAGGGACTTGCAGTGCGCTGCTCCGTTTGCTCGTAATCAGATATCGACTTTCGGAACACTTCGATCGGACTGCAATCGGACAGGAGCGGGTAGACGATGGCACAGGGAGACGAGGCGGACGAAGAAAAGATAAGAGCCAGAAACACGTGCGGGTACGTAAGCCGTAGTCGCGGGAGCATTTCTAGCATTTGCCTTTCAACTAACTCCTGCCTCAGGTAGTCAGGACCTCATTGTGATGACATGAATGTCAGGATTCGTTGAGTGATGTTTATGCTTGGCAGGTAACCTGGAAGTTTCGGAGGATCCTGACAAGGGAGTCTATGACGAATAATGTGCCAAGCGAATGGATTTGCATATAAGAGTACCACAGAACTCGGCACTGAGCCTTTCGGCATTAGCACGAGGATGCATGAGTAGATACTAGCCTTTACTCTTAGTTGAAAGAGTTAGCCGCCTCTCAAAACGTTGCCCATGTAGCCAAAACGTTGCCCTAGTTCTGGGGAATCGTTAGCCTCGTTACCTTCAATTCCAACCTATAGTAACCCTAAATGTCAAGGTTAGGCTGCGATTTAGGCTGGATGCTGGTTAGCCTCATGGATTCGACATAGTGATTATCAACAACACAATTTATGTGATATCCGTCACGAGAAATTCGACGGGTCTCTGATATGCACAGAATCCCCCGTGAATCCAAAGCCACAAGCTGATAGTACAATCGCAATATTCCGACGCATATATTAATGAGTGAGAGTTCGAACTGCTTTCGGAGCTCGACTTCCAGCTTCCACAATGGTTCCCCCTAGCTGCAGGACGAAAAGCAGAGACGAGGTCGCTGGCTATTATGTCCATTATAAAGGATTTTACCGGTTGCTAATCAATTGTATACAATCATACATCAATAGTAGGTCTAACAATAGTCATGTACCGTCGTTTATGTCTCTCTGTAAGAACGGATTTGAAGCACAACGTCGTTGGCAGGAAATAATCACTTTTGATGGTATAGATAATTTCAGCACTCCACCTATTTGTTCTCTCTAATAAGGGACGGTTATTCGATATCCAAAGCATACTAGCTATCCATTAGCGGCAGCCATCATTGAATCAGATATCACCCCACCGATGTCGACCATAACCACCGTGCAACTGCTGAACTAACCGCCATGCGCTAATGCTGAAAACGTCAGCGATCTCTAATTGTCCTGTTTGATTTCAGACGGACTACCGAGGATCGTGTTGAAACACAAAAACCGCTGGCTCTGCTCACCTAACCGGCTAGCATGCCTGCCGACTAACTAAATAACTAATTATCATAATATGATCACACTGAAGCGTTTGCAACAATTAGTCATTTGCAATTATTATTATGAGCCGTCGACATTACCGTATGCATTACGTGTCTGGCTCCCAACCAACACTATCGGACGCTCTTTGAGTGCATCTCTATCTCTATCTCTCTCTCGGTGTAGAACAGCTCGAGTGCTTGCTGTGGCATTTAGACAATAGACATTGTTAGACAATTGGTTGCATGTCAGCAACGGGTTACTTCGTTTGCACTATATATACATAATATATATATATATATATATATATATATATATATATATATATATATATATATATATATGTATAGTATTATAGTAGTATTGTGCAAATTGCCCATTTTTGAAGATACGCTATTTGCTCAATAAAAAATAAATAAAAAAGATGTCAAGAAAAAAGACATTTTTTTGCTGCTGAAGGTCGATTCATTTGTATTGCATTTAGTTACGAAGGAAGAATATATATATATATATATATATATATATATATATATATGATGCTGATGGCGAAAGAGCTTATGTAACTGACAGCTATCCGGCGGAAACGCGTGACGTGCTCAAAAACGAACGCAACTCGTTCTAGTTTATGTCCGCCGAAGCTACAAAGCTAATTTATCAAGTTCATGCTCGACTTATGCTTGCAAAGTTGCTTGAATTGGTTGAAAGGTAGTAAGGTTCAATAACCTTACTTGAATTGGACCCATTTTCCAGTGAGCACAGCGTGCAGTGCACTATCTTTCGAGTAACTACCTTAAAGGTTCAAGCAAACCCATCAGGGCCTATGGGGTTCACATTTTGGGCTCGGCCACGACCCACGCCATGGATCTGGTATATGTCTTGAACGATCGCTGTCTATCTCATACAATGTTGCATACGTTCTGAAAAATATCACACTAGATCTGCACGTCATCTTATTCTCTAAACGACTGCTCCAACGCTCCAGTGAAAACACACGATATCACCGTCGATTCCTTTAACGATATGGACACTAATTAAAACTGCATCTTCTATGGACGACCATGTTGGTCTAGGCAGCATCGTGCTCGACAACCCGACACATTGGCGTCACCCTGGTTCCCGTTGAGCTTGAGGTCGAGTCCACTGTCCTCATAATGTAGCGTGCCTTCCCGCTTTTCAGTCTTTGGCACAAGAAGCTCGATTCATAACCCAATAACTAAACGTCGCCCATGAGCATAAGCACATGAATCCAGTACACACACACACACACACACACCTCGGCCAGCATGAACGAACGCTGTTCGAGAATGCGTTCAATTTCGTTGTAGAACTCTGAAGAGGCGGTTCGTAACAGAAAATGGGGTGTAATTTTTTTCAATCACCCACTCCCTGGAGGCTCGCAACGCAGAACCACAGGGCAATAGAAACGATCGGTCAAGAAGTCTGCCCTGTAGTGTTACGCATCGACGACGAACGAAAGCCGGTCGAAATCGAAGTACAGATCGACATTGGAAACATTCCCGTTGAGGTGGAACTGGTATGATTTAAGCTCGGCTATATCGTGAACGCTCCACAATCGACAAGCCTGCGGGTGCAGGCTTCGACAAGATACAGGTGGGCGCTTTCCTTCGCCACCTAGCACGAGGAAGAAGCACCGACGTTGGTTGCGCAACAACGAAAACAACAACAACAATAACAACAATTTGCTACTCTTGGTACTCATCACATAGTCAATCAAATCAACAAATTTCTCACAGGGTTTTCTACGAAGGTTTTCTAAGGGTCATGCGGCGAAGTTGTGCTGGCGACAATCACGCTGACATATCACAAAATGGTAGCATGTCACGGCAAGACCCTTTGAATGTTTGTTGCAGTCGCGATAATGTGCTGCCGATACTGAGATCGGCAATATGCTAAGTGCTGTATAGAAACGACTTATAAGATTGTATATCTATGAGAAAATAAGGCGGTTTGTGTAGCAGAAGCGAGTAATTGGCCTATATGCTTACACATGCCTTAACCGCCGGTACGTAGAACTCCGCTGCGCTTTCTTACTGCCCAAAGCAGGAGGATGTTACTGACTTTTACGAATTGAAAAAGGTGAACCCAAATTCTTCGGCGGCAGGGGACTACGGGGAGGTCTATACGCCGGCTCCTGCAACCTTATATCGACCTAAGGGCTGTGGAATTGGGTTGATGGCTCTTCCCTCGATGGAAACGACACCTCAGGGAAAGATAAATCCTCAATCCAAGAGGATCCTTCCTCATCCACCACGTAAGAGCCATCAGTGTCGCACATCAGCACTGCTCACGGCAAGTGGATTCGGTCCATTTTGAGGCCTGTCTCAACCTAGTTAGGGGCAGCGCAGGAGCCGCACTTCAATCCACAAACCACAGATGAATCCACAATACCCTATAGTGGAAGTTGGCTAAACTTTTGTAGAAGGGCCGGGTTCACAAAATCCGTCTGTCGTTCCTATTCCATTGTGTCATGCTTAGTCTTTAGCTTGGAAACGTATCCGTGAAGATCTAAGCGGCTATAATTATAGGTTGCTGGGCAGCTTTTTATACGTGTTACCGATTTACGTAATAATAATAATAATAGCCTATAGGTGCTACCATCTTTCAGCCGTCATTCAATACATTCACTCTCAGCGTTTTACTAATATGGCATTCTCTGTTCGATTTCTTCCCGTTTCAGTCAGGTACGCTTCGAACCAAGTCGAGTGCCATGTCAAGCACTTGCCGTTTTCAAGTGGTACTGCCTCTATTCCTCTGGCTATATTTCCATTGCAACAACTCAGTCCCGAGCGGGGAACTTGGTGACGCAAACTCCAAAGGGTTACTCGTCCCCGAAGAGACTGAATGCTCTACGCTAGCGGTTCCCGTTATCAATCGTCTCATGCAACAGCCACTAGGTGCGCCAATGTAGAACAGCGCTTGTTACCGTGTACTTCCTCCTTCTTCAAATTCGCGTTGTTTGCTACACGCGCTGGGGTCGTACATAAATAGCTACAGGTGGATTAACTTTCATCATCTCCCTCCAACCCACTGCCGCCTCACTGAGAAACCCTTCGAACCCTAGAAAACTTGTGCGCCGACGATGTGGATCCTATTCCCGACGGGGTCGTCCACAGCAATATGGGACCCGGCACAGTGAAACTTTTCAGAGCAAAGTTCACATTTCGGCTTCTTCAAACTAAAATGTGAACTGCTCCAGTGAACACACTTGGCCTGAACACACCCTCTTGTCGTAGACGTCGTCGTAATGGACTCGGCTGGCGATAAGGCCTATTACAGCCTATTGGCAACGCGAAGCAATTTTTTGTTGTTGTCATTGAATTCATTGGTGTTCATGGAGAGGGCCCTAGAAAATTATGTGGTTATACTTATCGAATCCTGAAGACACTTCGATTCGATAGCTCGAATCTTCCTGCCGCACCAGCAGCGGCGGCAAATCGAGACATTCGAGTTGTGGTATTCGTGATCAATGTCGTTTTACCTTATTCCCGTAATGTTCCCAACTTTCGAGAACCTAAATCTATCAAGATTGCGTAGGCCTGAAAAGTTCGCTTTCTTGGGGTTCTAAGGAACAGGGGCGTGTTGGAAGATCTCCAAACAGCATGCAACGGCAGGGAAAATGTACCTGATGGAAATTATTGAATATTTACATCTTTTTTAATTAATCAATAAAGAAAAAACAATCAATAGATATCATTGCTTTGATGGAAGACCCGATAATATTTCGGCATAACCGCCGGAGTATAGGCCTTTGTTTTTTATATTAGAATTTATAGGTTATTTTATAGATACTCCAATGCACTGTGATGTCTTCTATGACGATGGGCCAAGCTAATTCTACGATTGTGAGGTTCAAATCTGTCCATTGCGAAAGGGAACTACGATCCGTCTCAAATGCACGTAATCAAACCATGTACAAATGCCACAAAAAAATGAAAGATTTAATGTGATTTTCCCCCATATCTTTTTCTATTTATACTCCAGCTCATTTTTCTTGCACATATATAATAATTAACTACCAGTTCAACGTAATTATCCATGCATCCACTACTAATGCTCCACAAGGTAATCTCGAGTGGAAAGATGAGTTCGAGGTAACTCAAGCCTGCGTTGTTTGCTTCTCGGCGTGGCTGTTTCAAGATTCTCACATAAATTAGTTTCTATTTACGGGTCAAGGTGAAACCAAACTTCAAATTACATGTCGATGTTACTAAACTTCGCCACCAACCACTGCTTCTGCTGCTACAGCATAAGGCCTCCGCGAAAGTACATTTCAACTCAGGTAGTGTCCGGTGAATTCGTTATTTGCATAATACGCTTTATATGTCATTCATGCACACGAACATATGAGAATAGGTTCATCAACGATAACACTATCCTGATACAAGTTCTTCTGTAGTATTCTACAGTATTGTCCTGCATCGCAAGGCATTGCGGTACCAAACGTATCATCGATGAAGCGCTTCGGTCACGGTACGTCTGACAATCACGTTCGACATCTGATGTCCAGCCGCACAGCCGAATCATCGCCTTCATCTATCGAATCATTCCACCTAGAGAAAAGTGTCTACGAATCTCCCTCGTGGAGCCAAACGTCAGGCCATAAGTCCGTCACATCACCAACACCGTCTCGCTGTCAGTCTAGCCATCACCCCGATTCCTCTCTCTCTCTCCCTCTCGCTCTGACCCCTGGCACCCCCCGTGGACAACTGAGTACGGCGCCAATACAGCGTAATCATATTCCCGCACACATCGTCCCGTTGTCACAAGTTTTGACAGGCTGAGGCGCGTGGGCGCATGCGCGCATGACTGCATAGAAAATTGACTTTTCCGACCCGAGAATATGCGGAAAATATGGAGGAGCTTTGTCTATTTCGAGGGGACTGGACGAATACGGAGGGTTGTCTTGTGCGAGAAGAACTGTCTGCGCAGGACAATCGTCGACTACCGATGACTGTTCTCGTGTAGGAGCAGCCGATGCTACAATATCGGAGCGAGGAAGGAGGAGATGTCTTCTTAGTTTCAGTGCCTGCCCCGCCATCTAGTTCGGAGATTCGTCTGTCCCCGTATATGAGCACGCTTTGCATGTAAATGTGTTGGGTTGAAATGACGGATACCCAGTAATAATCGTAATAGCAAGCTGTACCGTATTCGTCGATGAAGCAATGCCGAAAGCACTACCGTGGACGTTGAATGTTGGCTGTGGGTCAGCTGGGAATGGGATTTATATATATTCGAGGTATTTGGATCCAGCGTTGAATAGCAACACCGCAGTAATAGCGATATTAGTGTCATTCTTTATAATATAGCTTACAGTTAATCACCACGTGCAATGTGAAATTATTGAAAAATATGAAGTTGAATTTTTGCCTCATGCCCAACACGGCCACAAGGCTACAATGAACGTAAGCGTAGTGCCTCTGAGTGTAGCGCGGTTTCAATACGCTGATCCAGCGTGTGAAGTTGTTATGCATTATTCTGAAGTCACTTGCAGATGCTCTGAATCGCGCGTTTAGATCTGCCTAGTATTTGATGACGGTGTTAATTACGCGCAGGGCATCGTATCGTAGTTTACAGACTCTGTTCTACAAAGGGAGAGAAATAGAAGACGAGGCCGGGACGCACGTCCATTTCGCCGGTTGAGAAGAAACGTAATTAAACTATCGGGAACAAGCAAGTTGATTGGCGAAAATGGGCGTAAATTCGAACGGCCTCGTAGAATGCCGGCAACTATCTCATGGTCCTTGCCCGAGACAGACAATGCTCTCATAACGGGTCTCCACAGCAGCGCTATTTAGTGAAGTTTAGTGCTCGTTGTGTTCGCTGCCACGCGGGACTCAATTATTATTATTATGTAATGCCATTCACAGCTAGATCGTTTGCCTGTCGATTGGGCGACGCTCCGGCTGCGACACTTGACGAACTTCGCCAGCAGCGCGGCGACGCCAACGGCAAGAACAAGCAGGGATGCGTTACTTAGGCGTGTGGATGCCTAGTGAAACTGCGTACTCATTGAGATTTTATCAGCATGAGCGCGCGTCCGAGCGGAAATTGCTCCGGGTGACAGATTACAATCTGTATGCGTCATCTCCCTCGAGAAGTGGCTCTAAATGCGTACGGCGTAGAAATGACTATCATAGGGTGTTGTAAAGTGCGAGACGTACGCCCGTCACAGCCTACCATGGTAGCGCAGACGCGGAGAACATCAGGGCACGAATGGCTCAACAAACTGGCTCTTAGCAAGCAGCACATCTATCAGGTATCTTGGATACACCTGTAGCATGATACAAGTTGTCCTTGAAGCGATGGTACACGGCGGTGCCGAGGTCGGCCATGGAAAGATGGCTGCGGGTCAGCTCGAAAATGGTCGTATCTTGGAGAATACTTGATTTATGAACGCCGCCCCTCTGCCTCCGTAGCTTTTAGGATATTAGGGAAATACTAGATTCGCGTACACTTCCAACTGCGCCGTTTTTATCCGCCCGACGATTGGAGAACCGATAGCATCGTCAATATCGAATAATTCCCATGAAAACTGTTATTAATTTATATGGATGTTATTAATAGGGAATTAATATTCTGATTTAGGCACGAGTAGGGAAGAGAATAAGCAAAGGTGGCCCCGACAGGTCCTCATAGCAATACATGAAAGGTTGCGAGCTGAGGCCTGTCACATAGGGGAACAGCTGAGAGTCAGCTCAAAGAACAATTTTTAATATTCTCATTGCACATATATTGTCTGCTATTATAGATGTGGCCGGATATAGAAACCAGCGATCACCTTTTGGCTATTTCCGCCAATCTTTACGTTGATGGCCCACACTACAGCGTAATTCAAACGGATCCAGCTGGCCCCAGCTCGCTCTGTGGCGTATTCCGCGTTCATCCGCGTAGTGAGGCGTCGGATTTATCATCGTTTTACCTCGTCAGTGTATAACCTGGAACTACTGCTAGTAGATTTAGTCAGCTTAGGTAGGGTAGAGAAGCTTTTGTTTTATTGTCAATGTGACAATTCACGTGACTTTTGGGTTGATATCATTCAAAAATGACGTTCACCCTTAGTGAACTACATTAGCAGCATACGCCCTAATTACTATACGTCCTACAATCATCGATATCAGTTACGCTGCAAACAAACGACATGTATCTTGTCTTGATCGAAATTTCGTTTCGTGGTGAGCATCGCTGATACGGTAGCTGGCCATTTCTCGGAGCAACGGGGTGGCTTCCCGTTCGCTTGCTACTAATATTCGTTCGGAAACCGATGACGTCTTTGCGGATCCTTTACGGATGGGTCTAAATCGAGAAGACCTCGAAGGTACATCGTGGATCAAAGGTCGAAAAGGCTATTTGCCTGCGTTTCGTCTGTGTTTCGTGCGTCGTTTTGGGGCCAATAGGCCAACTATTTTTGTTACTTAGATACGCACATGTGGGTTGTCTATTTGGCTAATTGTCGACGGTAGTACTGTTCGTGTCGGGTGAGCCCTTGGCGAAATGTTCGTTACCTCAAATAGACTTAAATTACTCGGCAGGCAGCTCAACCTGTCGGCTGGCGCCTTTTCCGCCGCCAGCACTCTATAGGCCATTGTTGTGTGCTATCAAATTCTGTCCACAAATCAACGTTGCTTCCACCCACGCTCCATAGGTTTCACCAACAAGCCGTGCGCGCGAATGTAATTGCGGATGCACTGAGTGTGCCACCTCCAGGAATAGAGCACCGTTGTTGGAAGTATCGGACAGGACCTCTAAACAGCAGGCAAGTAAGTATTAGCACACTCGTACACTCACACCCATACGAAAACACAGAGTTCTACTGCGGCTAGTCGGCCCACCTGTACACGAAGATTGATGTACTACACCACACATGACGTGTGTTTTCTTAGGTTTGCGATATTGGGAAGGCCAACATGAAAAAACAGCAAACTCTTCTTCGAGGAGCAAGCACACTAACCGTGGAAGAAATGCAAGAGCTGTTCTTTGTTGTAATGATATGCTGTCTCTTCAAGCCCATTTGCGAGAGGGGACGGCGATACCATCAACTGTTGGCTTACGGTGGGGTAAGCCAAACGTTTACGATAGGAAAGAGTTAGATTTAGCCTTTAGGAGAATAATGAGCTCGGGCCTTTAAGTTAAGTCAGCGTCATCGGTTTCAACCGCAAATTTACCTTTTGCCTAACTGGAAACCTATTCTATTATAGGTGCAAATTCATGCCCTTTCTTAACTGTGAGGCTACTTTTAGCGGGTATTATCGCAAACCATCGGATCCCTGGCCCTTCTATTTCAACCGGATGCTTTGAAGACAGTATAATAACAACCCATTCTGTATGTGTCGTACGCGTCTTACGCAATGTGCTTCCTCAGCCATCATGTTTATATAGCAGAGTTCCTTACGTGTGCTTCGATCACAATCCAGTAGCCTTTCCGCAACAACGGCCAACAAATCACTGAATCATCCCTTTATCTGAGCTCGCTATTTCTCTCTTTCTCTCTCTCTCCCCCTCTAATCTATCTTTATCTATCGTTCTAATTATCCTGTTGACGCTTACCGCATGGCCTATAATATGTATTCAACAATTATCGCAGCTAATTACAGAGAGCACGGCGTGTACAGTCAACTAAAGGCTTACATTTGCGCAGGCCTGTTCTCCAACGGCACACAACTCGATGCTCTATGAACATATAGACGGTTACGCGGCAAACGTATAACCGTACCAAAACAGGTGGAACGAATAACTCCGGATGGCCAAATAGACAGTTTGTTCAATCAGCAGTCTCTCCCCCTCCCTTCGCTCTCGGTAGGTAGACCTAAGCTGGTGACCAGAACGCATGTACAGCGTGTGCTGAAGGCAGTACTGCTCGTACCACGAATTCCACCAGCATCCGTTCTCCCAAGCTGCCAACTACGCAGCTACGTCGGGGTAGGCGGCCGTTTCAGTGCCCGCTTGTTACGATGACCAATGCAAGGGGTAAGGCGAGGCCGGACAACGGCGGGTAGATGAGCGGCGACTCGAAGGCTGAACGGGTACGGTTCAGATTCCGGTACTCGGGCGGCGGGCGGTCCGGTGAACAACAACCCGTGTTGTTGTTCAGCGGCTGACAACAAACGCGTCCCAATGATGTCGCGACATACACTCCGCCTGCGGCCCGTCCAGCCGCGCCACCCTTCTCAAGCAGCGGCAGTAGCAGCTGCACGCGAATTGGCCCCGACTCCGATTTGCTGCGGGGCTGCCGCACCCGCGACGGCTACAATCAAAGAACGCGGCCACTAATGAGTTGCACAGACAGAGGTTGCCAGCACGACGCGTACGCCAACTGGCTACCACCACCACCACTATAACTAGTCGTGCGACCACTAGTTGTGAAGGCACAGAGAGGGGTTCCGGGTCACGTTCGTCTTGCTATGCCATCATGACGATGTCCATTCGATCTGCTAGGCGACACCCCCCGGCTATGCGTTCGTTGTCGGGGCTTAGGGGTCATGTTGCTGTGATTGTTGTTGATATTATGCTGCTTGTTGTTGTTCGCTGTTTATTGTTGGTGCCGTCATTGCTGCTGCAGTTGATACGATTGCTGTGGTTGTCTCGATGTGCACACAACACATATACACGCGCTCACCCACTCATAACAAAGCGGTATCGAACAATGCGCAACAGCGGAATGGCCCTTGCACTTGAGGGGCTACTTCGTTGGATTTGCTTCTGCTGAGTAAGTCAATAAAAGACTAAGCTCACGTGGTGACTCAAAATCTATCCAAGTTTCCCACCTCGGATTAAAAACGTCTAGCTCAAAGAAATGAGTGTTATGAAATGACAGTTTCGCATGAAAACGATTCATTTACTTTCATGCCAGTCTACATATACGAAACCGTTCCTATGTTAGGCTACTTGATAAAGATAGCCGCTGCCGCCGGCGCCGTCCCCTCGTCCGCGTCGCTCGCGAACATTGTGTCGAACGAAATTGTCCTATATTACATCGTATACGTGTCATGCATTTTCATCAAATACTGAACTGGGTAAAGATGCAGATGGGACCCGATGGGATACAAGCGGCAGAATTCCCTCACTCGCTACAGTGAGGTAATGAGTTTCGTCGTGGAACACCTTCACCAGCAGCTTCAGCTTGTCTTCCGCCCTGCGTCGACTTGATTTCATCGACGTTCCAAACGTTTTTGAGCCCGATATACACCTCTATCTCTCTCTCTCTCTCTCTCTCCCCCATCTTCAATCTTCCCCTCCACTACTGGTAGCTAGCTGGTGGCGTCCTCTGTTTCGGTACACTCCTCGTACGTCCGATGCCATCGAAAGCCTGGCTCGCCTGGCGCCGAGAACATTGGCAAGGTGTGGCGAACGCCCGGCGAGGACGGGCGAATCCGACCGAGGTGCAGTGTGCTGCGCTTCGGCACCACATCATGGGATGTGTCCGGTGCACTCAATTTAAACTTGCCCCGAGCAACGATAGAATGGTCTCCGTCGATCAGGGGAACGCTGTGACGACAGACATCTGATGTTCCCCCTAGACACCCGTCTCCCCTGTTTTGCTTTCGCGCTCTCTCTCTCTCTAGAACCCTCACGAAGGGCGCTGTTGACAATATATAAGGGACGAGAGATATAAAGTGGGCTGCAGGCTGCACGAAACGTACAATATATGCACGAACGGAATCCCTACAATCTTGACACTATGTCATTATTTCATTTAAGTGCTGGTGACCTATGTAGCGTTGGACTGTCGCAGAGGGACAAGGCAATTGCCTGCGGGCATGGCGTGGTGGACAAGGTAGGCAGTACCAAAAAGGGGAGTTTTGTGGAGTCTGAGGTTCAAATCTGAGTGGAGTCATATTTACTTTTATGGGCAGTATCTCCGCAATAAGATTTGTTAAGTAGTAGTGGCAACTAATGTGGTCTGCGGCATAGCTACCACTGTGCAGAAAGGAAGGCACCGTACACCCCCTGTATGCGTCATAAATACTGCATGTTTACATACACGGGGCTTTCTACAGACACCCTATTGATCACAGTAGTTGTTCACAGACGGGAAGTGCACAGAGGTCTTGAGAGATTGGGAGAGAAGGGAAGCAGCTGAGAGTCAGCTAACCACGTCATGTCCGTACGGTGAGGAGGATGTGTGGTGCTCGTGGCTGGGCTTGTACACATCTCACCACCCTTACTGAAGAATGCGCTAAGCGATACCGGGAAGGGTGGTGCTGTTGAACATCGTCAACAGTTCCATAAGGGGGGGCGGTCATGGTGTTGGCATGCATTAGCATGCCAACAACCCCCCTTTAAAAAAAAAAAAAAAAAAAAAAAAAAAAGGGACAAGGCAATTAAAATTGGGTCAAGCTGATGTAAAATGTTTTTGCTCGGGTAGAGTATTAGAGCATGCGATTGACCGAGACGGTTCAGTAAGTCTATGAGTTTGTAAACAAGTGAGTCCCACACTTCACAGTTACTCGCGATTGGCCTTAGTGACTCATATGTGTCATGCATCTATAATAGGCCCCCAAAATACGACCTCGCACTTCGAAGACCAACCGCCTACCACAGCAATCACACCCGACTACAACAGCATAGAAGAATTAAGGGCGATCGCAAACTCTCTGCAAGCTCGCGACACTCCTTCCGGCACGGATTACGCTCACCCACACGAATTTGTCATGCATAGGCTTACCACAGCCTTGCGCCGCTGAAATCGAAATAAACACTTTGCTTACTGATATTCAAAGCTAATTACACCAACATAGGCAATGTTCCTATACAAACTCCTTAATAACAAATAAAACCCTCAGCTAGCTTGTACTCACACTGAAGCACTAATCACATCGCGCAGATGTTGAATCTAGAATACATCGTCCCATATACAACACAGCCCATTGAGGCAAGTCGTGCGAGTGAAGTCCTGAGAGCCTGCTGGCTCTTAGGAACAGGCAGAATCAGCCATGGCTCAGGCCTCTGCTAGGGGGTACTGCGGTCGGAGATACCTATCAAAGGTGACCGTGCTCCACCGCGATTCCCTTCAGGCAACCCTCTCATGATCCCTATACGAAGCCTTTTGAAAATGAATAGTTTCAAGCAGTACATACAGTTGGACAAGCATTTTTCAAATGGGGTGTTCAGAAGCTTTTAGCCGATTTGTCCAATTTGTTATTCAGAGCAATTGGGATCCCTCCGGGCCATACCACAGGAATCTGGCCTCGAAATGGCGAATGTTCGGACCTATGCTTAATGCACAAACAAAACTCTGATTTAATTCCTTATTCAAGTCCAGCATTAACCCCAAACCGGCCAAGATACATGGAAGGCGGCCGTCGGCAGGAGGTCAAACCACGTTTGTATATAATACTCGATCAAGGGCTGACCACGGCAAAGAAGCCATCCAACAAGCGCTTCGGTATACATAATACATATAAACCCATTCAAACCAGAACAGACTTCCCGTACTGAAACTATTCAGTCCTATTCAACGATCTTCTTTGCTTTATTGCTTGAATCGACCCCTGTCAGCATCAATTCGTGCGCCTTAATAAAGGCTTATTATTGTCACGAGCAATAAGCGTAGTGGAGAAGAACTGAATGGCTTGGAAGTATAATTGACATTTACATATCTGTGTCTTCGGCAGCGGCTAATCCCTGCAGACAATCCATTTTAACACTCGGATTTAACACTCGTCTTGCGAAACATTTCGTAAGCAAACAGGGTACAAAGTGTCAAATCCTATTGTTGTTCTTTATTGTTCTAATTAGTATTATTATTAAACATGTGAGTTGAAAACCCATTTAATCTTCGGTTGTGTTGCTACGAAGTCGCGAAACAGGTGAGAATCTGCTTTTTGCTCACCCCACGGTCGCTCGATGCAGGCTTTCGAAACGGTAGAATATATGATATATATATATATATTCATACGATTTGTAAATAAATTTTTCTTTACTGGCAACATTTACGATCAGCGATCCCTTTGCATAAGCCAGGGTACCCTGCTGTAGCTGCTGCCGCTGCTGTTGCAGCCACCGCAACCGCTGTGGGCAACCGAAGGTGGCCAAAGTGGTCATTTTCTGCATCCTGATTTTCTGGTCGTATTTCTTCCAGTTTCCTCGTTCTGGTGTTCTCCTCTTTCGAGGGTTACTTCCGGCGGCAAGATCCTAGCTAAGGATTTCGCTGTGACGGGGCCTGCGGATGCAAGTCAAGCGGCAATGAATAACAACGAACGCCAAGAGGTACATCCAAATGCTTGGTGGAATAGTATACGAGTTGTAACCCAATGTAAAAGTGTCGCCATATCTGTCGTTAAATGAGGGGAATATAACCAGTGGGTAAAATAATCCATATATCGAGTATACAATATATATATATATATATATATATATATATATATATATATCGGTAGAGGCGTCTCTGATTCGAATAGATCAAATCATGACTCTGCGAGTCACTTGTTAGAGCACTTTGCCTGCGTTAGTCAGGCCCTCCCTCGCGACCTCGGAGCACACTAGTCATACGGCTGAGTCCGCCATTGTCTGCTTGCCCTCGAATTCATATGGAACACATGCACGACGAACGTCCCACCATGTCATCATTCCTAAGACGAGCAATTGAATTGGGAGATTTATGTGAGACTAAACACCCTGTGCTAATAACGTTAGGCGGAGTTAAGTTGAGAGCCAAATCTTGAAACGCTTCTCATATATATATATATACCCGCATCAGTGGCGATTTCTCCACACGGCTCGCATAAGTGATTGGGTAAGTGGGGCCAAAGATTTGATTTGGCTACGCCAGTGTGCTAAGCTTAGTGACGACATCACCTCGTGTCCACACTGCGCGGTGCTGCTTCAGAATGACCGGATCCAATGGACCCTCATGTGGTCGACGAGTGCTTTAATCAGCTAAAACGGACAACACCAACTCATTAACAGATCTTTACGGCTACATTGATTTAGTACAGATTAGACACTTCTATAAAACAGCATTTCTACTAGTAACACCAATTAGGGTTACCTTATCCGTGATAATTAAATTTGCACAAAAGCTACACGTGAACGACCAGCAATTCGCAGTCCAGCAGTTCGTAAGCAAACTCCACAACCAATGCAGACAACCCAGACAAAAACAGAAAAACAAGGAATGAGATATCTTACAGATAGATAGGCTACCCGACTTGTAAAAATCACCACAAAATATTGTATATACTGCCGTTTTGCCTAAGTCAGGCCACTCAGGCCAAAAAAACGAACCACCATCGCTTGAGACATCGGCTAAGAGGTGGCAGGGAGATGGGTGAGGTTTAGAGGCGTGCATACGCATATCCTCACAACGCGCAAAGACTCCATTTCTGCCATTACAAGACGGCGTGGAGCAACGAGAGAAGGCATGCCCCGCTTCGTCCGGCAATATTCACTAACTGAATACTGGACGTCGGGGAGAACACTTTTCGTAATAGCGAGAACTTGCCCTCGGCATTTTTGCCACATCTGCCTCGTATGCAATAAGCGTGGCCCGCACATACATGCATGCATGTGCCGTGCGGCATACATCGTCATTCCGCGCCCTAAGGCACAATAATGACAGCGTCCTGAGGATACACAGACAAGCACTCACCACAGCCAGTTACGACAGACAGCTGCCGGCCCATCAATCTCTGGGCTCTCTGTAGATTCGTCTGTAGATATATCGCATCGCTTCGATCGTTTGATTGGTAAAAAGGCTTATATATATATATATATATATATATATATATATAAGATAGGTCCGTAGTTTGTAGTGGTGGGCATAGCACCGCGCTGTGGTTAGGTGCGATGCCTGCTTAAGGCGATCGTAAGCAGCTTCGTTGAGGCTTTGAGAAGGTAACATCGATATTGTACTGACAAAAGACGGACGATGATCCATAGAGAGAAAGCCATATTTATGCATTCGTTGCCGATCAGCATATATCCATTACGATTGTATTACTGGATCAACGATTAACTAATACGGAATACCGTAGCGAATGTCTATCTATCTCTCTGTCTCTCGTGAATCGCTGTGAACATGAAAACCTGGCACATATCGGAACACTCGTCTTTTGCTTATCTCACATCTATGATCACTTACATTCGATAATTTACGTTCTTACTTACAGCAGGGTGGCGGAATTAGTGTCCTAAAAATATCCTTTTCCAAAATGTAGGGAAAATGTTCACTCAGATCGGAAATGCTGTATTTCTCGAATATCCCGGAAACAATCAAGTGTACATAAATGTGTTCTCTGCTAAAATGTTTCACCCTTCTGGAGAATTTCCAAAATCGGAATGAAAACGAGAAATAAAGACGATTTCTAGTCCGGACCGTATATATCTCTCCTCATGCAATATAGAAATGAACGTTACATGAATCCTTATGGTTCTCATGGTGGAACTGAGTTTTTCATCATTCAGAAACACTGCTCCGAACCTGCAATATGTTTTAGCTTCAATTTAAGGCGATTTCGATTCAGGTGGCCGTCGTAAAGATACACAACTGTCATATTGAACAAATGCATCTACGACTCACAATTGTTATTAGCGACTAATGAATTTTTGACCAAACTCCAAATGTTTATATAACGGTCATATATATATATATATATATATATGTATGTATAAATGTGTGTAGTATGTGGCCGCTGCACATGCGAATCAACGTGTAAACTCACCACGATAATAAATTCGTTGAATGCACCTAGGTATACTGTAAAGCCGATTAGATGGAACCCATAATTTCGCCTAATCGATCATATTACGAAAGGTTGCAGACCTCGGTGGTATATTATGTCATATATATCACCTACGATATATACCTGCGACCTGTCAGAACTGTAGTTATAGTCGAGCTTGTTCGCCGAATTACTTTTCTATTCTAAAGTTATTACTCGTTATGTGAACATGATGATCACCGTTATGATGTTGTAACGTACACATTAATGTAGACTCTGCGATTTTTATTCGTAATTGGCGTCTCCTATCAAATCAAGGCAGCGGCACTCGAGTTGCAAAAAGCGTGTGTATGAAGATATAATTTTTCTTTAATATCTTGGAAACAGTGACTTCGTATATATATATATATATATATATCATTGTTTTTCGAGCTGCCACTCAGCTGTTCCCCCATCTGACCGGCCTCAGCTCTTAACCTTCAGGTATTAATATGAGAACCTGTCTGGTCCACCTTTGCTTATTTTCTCGACCCTCTATATATATATATATATATAATTGGGATACCTCTATTTTCACCGATAGCATAATAGTGTGACAGCACGAACTTTCTAGACAGAAATTGCTGTCAAATGGCTGCTACTGCTCAGACTAAGATACCCAAAAAAAAGGGTAGCGAAATTCTACAGCTGTGATGATTACAACCCGTCCATGCGAGGCTGATCTGACTCACGATCGTCGACGTTTGTAGCAGAGTGAAATTTTGCTCACGAGGACTTCGTAGTTGGCATCCTGCGACCGCGGTTGCTCGATTCCATTATACGTATCACTCTATCGGGGGTCTGTTGCCGTTCAAAGCCTCATCAGAGAAAGAGCAGCGCTCTTTTGGCGTCGTTGAGCGCCATGCCAGGGATCAGAGATCCGTCCGAGTCGGCTGGTCCGCCACCGCCATTATAGTCGATGTTCGCGACGGGTCGGGTTGGTTTGCCGCGAGTTGCTTGAACAGTGAAGTCATCCACGAAATAAATCTCCCGTTCAGTGTACAACGGACAGTTTCGAACGACCGTGAGAGCGGAGGGATGGGGGTTGACAATATTGACGACGAGCGCAGGCTGTCCGTTGCGTTCCTAGTCGATCAATCAATTTCCAAGTAACGATGGAGTATGAACTGAGTACGAAGCCGGCGTTCTGCAAGCAGAATTTGCAACCGCGCACGCCGCATGAAAGGGCGAACTGCCCCCGATAGGGTGAGGTGGGCCGTATCGACTGGGGTTGGCATATGGATACTACGGCCATGTGCAGCAGTAACGACTGACTCCTGCTCACGACAAGACGGTTGCTCGTTTCGTTGAGGAGTGCGAGCGGGCACGAATGGATACGGTAGACAAGCACGTTTTAGCTGTCCTTAGTTTTGTCCTAGTACTCCGGCGGCGCCGTTTGAAAGGCGTTCGCCTCCGGCCGAAAACTAGATCGGCCAGCGGAGTAACGAATGGGATGTGCTGCAGTCGATTTTGGAGTGATCTCCGAGAGACGACGCTGCTTCGCTGTTTTGAGGTAGCAAGTGAGGGTAGCAACTGAGTCCTATGTGTCCATAGTCATAAGAAGGTAGACAGGTGGAGAAATGTTAAATGTTGGTTGGGAGCCCGGAAACCTAGGTAAAACCTAGGTCGAGATAGGCCTTGGATTTGGTTGATGTCTGTGATTCGGATTGAGACACGCTTGGTTTCATATTGATACTACAATGCTGCATGAGCATCGAATGGACTCTCAAGCGAAACCGAAGCCAGTTTCTAGTAACTAATCAGTTTTGCTATGGAACAAAAATAAAACCAACGCAGTTTCAACGACAGCTAAATGGTTGACTTGATTCGAGGATAAGCCAATGTTTTTTTGGGCTGAAACTTATCAGCACCAACGGCTCCGCCTTGCACAATATTGCATTGTGGTCCGATGAGAACCAAGCTTGAGTACATCATAACATTAGAGCGGTACTCACGCGGGCAAGATGGTGTTTAAAGAGCAGCATTTGATTGCGAAAAACCCGGTGACTAGCAGGTGGAATTTGTAGTTGTTGTTCTATTAAAAAAAAGGGAAATTTCGATTCCACCCATCAAAGTTATATTGACAATAACTTTTGAAAACATACGAACACAAGCCATGCTAGACCGGAACCGCGGCGTTAATCAATCTCAGGCGAGCATACAACGAGAGAGAGAGAGAGACAGTGAGTAAGAGGATGACAGTGCACATCCTGTTGTGACAATAGCCCACAGGTGGTCTGAGACTTTTCGCGCCGCTGATCAGGCTGCTGATAGCGGCAAGAATAGGGCTGAGGGAGCTGACTCACACGTGATGCCCTTTGAGATACCCAACACCACCTATATCTGAATATTGATACTCGCTGTCCTATGGGACCGGCGCGGAGTGTCTCTCCGCAGGCCCGCATACTTATCAGTTTACTTTCAAACATAGCTAGACAGCGTGGCGGTCGGACGCCTACCGGGCCGACTACACCTATCCAGCGAGTCATTGTTCTGTGCAGATAATCGCTAATCGTTAGAAGCAGTGACATTGTGTAGGGGTGTAGCCAGCCTACCATGTCATATCAGGATTGTTGAGCTGTTTGTCGCCGTTGACTACAATAATGACAATGGGCAAGGCGAGAGAGGGCAAGACACTGCTAACAATGGGAACGCGGTTCGCAAAAAATTCACAACTGTCCAATGCGATAACAAAGAGATTTTGCGTACCTCGTCGGAACAAGGAGTCGGGCGTTGGCAATGAAAGGATCTGTAACATTGAAAAACGCTTCTCACATGTTATGCGGGTCGGAATTAAACGACACGTTGGTGCTTGTTGAATTTCAGCTAAAAGCTAATTATGTATGTGTAAACTCAATGATGTTTGGCTTCCACGTGAAGAAGAACTCGAGGCGAGACATCGAACTAGTTCATCCGTCTCGAGTCGAGGCCACTACATAATGTATCACTATGCGTTGTACCTGTTTCATTTCTTTGCGGGGGCCGACTCTGTCAACTGGCGTCTGTCGTTGAACTAAATCGTATAATGTTGTCCTGTACAGGAACAAAAAATCATACATGCTTCCTGACGATGCAATCGAGACCCGAGTTCCGCTTCAAATATGTTCATGTTATAGAGCAGATAGCAGTGGTCGATACATCCTTACCCGCAACAATATGACGTTTCGATGTGGACAAAGCTCATATCACTGGCAGAATGTCTGTGTAGTACACGCGTACTCTATGAACGAGACGAACATTTGATCATTGCCAATTTAACAACACTATCCGGCGAACTCGTCGAAACTCGAGGCTGTACTGACTCAGCGCTATAAATATAATATATAACGGTAGATGTGTCAGATTCGCATAAGTGTCGAACGCTCGTCGAAACAATATAATGGCTTGCCATTTATAGGAATTAACATCGCGTGCATGTTATCATTTTGTTTACACGACATTCAGGTCACGTTCAACCTGAGCAAATTTGACATTGGCTTGACGAGACACTGTACGCTGCATGATCAGCGTCTGTCTGGTGGTTGCATAATGAAGAAGCGGCTTGCCGGTACCCAATCTCCTCATGTCCTTGTTGCCGAAATGTTGCCTGCCAGAACGAAGCCCTGACAAACTTGAACGACTCGACGCCGGCTATCACTGAACTCCGATTTGAGTATTAGCATCAACTCGGTATCAGACTTGTTACGTTAACAAGGGAGACACAGGGGGAAATTCAGTCGGTTTGAGTATCTACTGCATCGGCCTTGTCTGCCATTGGCCTAAATATAATATCGTTGGCTGAACGTTTGTATGCAGTTGGCTAGAGAAAAATCGAATGCATATGGTATCTGTCATGTTCGTGTTGAATCAGCATTGTACATTATCTCGTCCCGGGCAAAGGTTCCCCTTACGAGCGCGGTTACCGGCCGTAACGAATTTTCCCATCTATCTCAAACAATGGTAGATCTCGCTGCCGAGATCATGACATCCGATCGAGTTTTGCCTCGCGTATCAGTCAATGATCCGGCAAGCCAGAGGCGCTTGTGGTTGGCGTGCCATGAAATCATTAAATAGCAAGGTTCGTTACAAGTCATTTCTTTCATCGAATCCTTGATAATAATGGTTATTATACCTTAACACATATAAGTACACTATGATTACTTGTCGAAATTGTCGAAATACCGCCAGTCGTCCGCTTAACTGAAAAGACTAATGATACCAATGCCTTAGCGAAAACAGGGATCATGCAAAGGAGGCACGCTATGAACTCGATCAACTGAGACAGCTCAACTTCGTCCGCAGTTTAATTAACTAGGAGACGACTCTGTGGAAGCATCGTAATTTGAACGTCGCCACTAGATATCGTAAGTACCCATGCTGCAATTGCTGAGCTTCAATGATGAACACGCTGTGAACTGTCCGGGTCGATTCTCAGTGCCAACAACGCCGAAAGCAGTTGTACCTTGGACGTGATATGATGGCTGTGAGTCGGCCCGGAACAAATTTACCACTAATCTACCACATGCCGGACCAGGCTGCACATCTCAACGATCGCGCCTGTGACTGAACAGCTGCGCCCATTGAGATGTGTAGCCTGAGATGTGTGGCCTGCGGCTAGGTCGTAGACCAGATGACGGTGTGGCCTACCCGACCAATATTCAGCTATGTGGCAACAGACAGCCGCTGGCACAAGAATTGATTACTAGTTCAGATCCTCTTCGCGTGGTGTGGGACGTAGTTCCTTGAACACAAACACGCGAGTCAAGCTGCCACCCGTTTCGTTGGTGGATACATATCGCCGTCATACCGCATACGTGGGCCTGCTGATTCGACCATCGAGGCTGAACGCGCGCCTACGTGCGCTTCGTTTTGCAGCGTGTCACGTCTTTCGCGCGGAAAGTGTTTCCGGTTGACACTGGTTGACAAAATTACCTAGTCTTAATCGAGCACGATAGGCTATAGCAAGCTGTGGGGAGACACCCATACCTAGTGAAAAAAAAGAACAAATCTAAAAACGACTGTCATAGCTTGCATATGAATCTTAATAGGGAATGTATTCCGCTCGAGGACAGTGACACCCGAACCAGTGGGATCCTGTGTCGAACAACTCGCAACAAGGAGGAAGCCCGCAGAATACCTACAGTCGGCTACCTCACTGCACTGTGGGAGCCTCTCAGCTAAGCACTATACGCATAGAGGATGCCATCGCTCGTGTATCAGGTGAATGAGGGTGAGTGAAGTGTTTATTTCTAGTGGACAAGGAACGTGGCTAGTTTTCTGTCTCGCCCATCCTGCCTCACGAAGATCCGCTGCCTTAACACAGCTAAGAACATTGTCCAATGCTTCATGGTCATTCACTACGCAACACGTCGTGCAGCAGTATATAGCACAGACCACTCTAGCACAACCGGCTGGCATTGTACAGACGCAGTCGAGCCAGGTAGCAGAGGTGGGTGTTCCAAGCTAATGCGATCCGGCTATTTGTCACACCACGCGGATGAGTGGGACTGGGTATGCCAAACAGGCCGGCAAAACACCCCCCCCTTCCGAAATGTGCCTGCGGTCGAAATGCAGGCCGGAGAGGAAGGCCTATCACAGGGCTGCATCGATGGCGTTGGCAGAGGCGAATGACTCTACGGTGCCAAGATGGTTTCATCGCAGAAGGCCCTTGCAGGCCGAGAGGGTAGTGGCAGGTTTATGGCCGCGTGTCGGGGGGAATCAGTCGATGCCATTCAGTCGATACACAGGACGCTAAGGTCTCTCTATGAGCACACAAGGTGTAACGTGTCGGTCGACCAGCTGGAAGGACACGCAAACGAGCCCTTACCAGTGCGAGGGGCGGCAGTGCCTTATCGTACAGCGGTTACGACATGTCTAACTCGGCAAGTCTAGACGATATCACAGGGTTGGACTAACACACTTACCATGATTACAAATAGCGAGAGACGCGCTGTATCTACAGAAGGAGTCGTGCAGAGCGGATCCTGTGAGACGCGTCGAATGGTGATGTGCAGCAGGCGTATAGGGGGACGCACCGAGTTACTATTAAGTACAGTAATTTTATTTAAATTAACCATATACATATATATATTTATATATATACATATATATATAATATATATACATATCATTTTTCCTTATCGAAGAATCGTTGGGTCAGCCGCTAACAGGGGAGTTTACTCTCACAGGGGAACTCCGCGCGTGAATTTTACAGGTTTTGATTGAAAGTTCTTCCAAGGTTCCGTGTAAAATAATTGCTGTGTGTCAGATGTATCCACCATTATACCTTGCATTGAATCATATCCCTATCAGCGTTCCACGTTCATAATCGGGGGGAACTTCATCCGAGTTGCCTAGCAGGGGGGTTTGGCAAAGCGACTTTTCGACCGTGCCAGTGACGAAAAGAAGTAAGTCGGCTGATACGCGCCAAGGGAATATCCATGACCAGCAGCCGTTCGTGCGAAGCTGACTACGGAGTGATCTACATACAGCGGCAGCACACTTCGGCGCCCCGTGTCGTACGGAGGTTAATTAACATTTTTTGACTGAGCCAGAGAATCGCTAATTAGTAGCCGGCGGTGATAGGCCGACGAGGACTCGGCACGACGACGGTGGCGAGGACGGTGGATTTGATGGGGAATTTTAAAGCTACGTGTCTTGACACTGTAAACCCGCCGTCGGCCAGTATTAGATCAGCCTGACTAGACCAGCAGAAGCACGGCGAGGTGGCAACGTGTCGGGGCGGAAAACGCGAGCCGATGGGGTGCGGCATCGGCGGCGCCAGGAGATAGATAGGCTTGTAGGATATGGGAACGCCAACTACTACTATGTACATGCTATCCGCTCAACGCAAGCCAGCCAACCAAACAACCCAATCGAAGGCGCGGCTTTATGCCCCACTTCATAAACTGAATAACTACATCCATACATCCGTCCGTCCCGAGCATGGCCGAGAGTACCGTCTCGTGCCGCGCGGAACACGACTTGTAGTGGCGGTTTCTGCCGGCTGCAATGAAAGAGAAAGCAAGACACCGGCCAATACGGAATGGGAGCTCCTGTACACAGACGGATCGAAGAATACACGGGTCTATGCAGCCACGGTGGCATAGTCGACGACTGGGCCGACGGCAGCGCTAAGAACGCCGCCAACTAGCATAGGTAGGCCTTGCGATACTGAATACAACACTCCAGTGATGGCCTCTATTCGAGACCAACAGGGCGAACACACCAATTGCCGAACAAGCCTGTACGATGCCAATAGCTTGATATATTATTCGTGCTGTATATATACAAGCTTGCGTAGGTGCGTATATATATATATATATATATATATATATACATGTACACGATATATATTGAAACGAGACAAAATGAAGCACGCCGATTTGTTGTCATCTCTATTCACGGCAGGTGGTGCCGTGGTGAGCCACCCGCTGCCGGCCTTATAATATATCCGTCGACTTTGATAATTCGCAAAATATATATAATAAATAATAAATATATATATATAATATATATATCCTTGGGACTGGCCATGACGTACGGTGCTCGTAAAGCTAGATGACGACTACTGGAGACTGTGATTATTAAGTGTGATTATCCGTTATTGCATAATATGGTAATCGAGTTAAGTGCGTGAACCTGTATTATATATATATATATATATTACGAGTCTATGCAACCACGGTGGCATAGTCGACCACTGGGCCGACGGCGGCGCTAAGAACGCCAACTAGCATAGGTAGGCCTAGCGACCTATATATATTATAGGGCCACACAGGGGACATTCCCTCAGCTTCTTCCCTAACTCGATAAATAAAGATATTAATATTATAAATGTATTACAATTATTATTATTATGATTGTAATTTTGAATTCGTCTATCGTAAAGGTAAAGGTAAAGCTAAAGGTAAAGGTATATTGGTTTATTAAAGGAGCTGCAATTTTACAATGCTTTTACCGTACGTACGGTAGTGTAAAACTTGCCGTAACTATTAGGATATTCGCGTTCACAGGAGCCCACAAACTTTCAACCTTCCGCTGTGCGAGCCTTCATCTATAATGTTTCTGTTTTGGCATGAACGCAGCCATTGCCGCAGCCGCGGTCCTTTGAAAATCCCGCGGCTTCGTTTCGATCAACCCAATCACCCGTTCAAACTACGGACCCCACGTAGTTCGAACAGGTAACTGGGCACAGAGGCTGATCAGAGGACGACACTTTGACAGGAAGTTGTCTCGGGTCACACAATCCTTTGGTTACTATCTATTATACATGTCTAAGAATTTCGCTGGTTGAGTGCGCGCGAGAAGCCGAACACGAAGTATTTATTATAGATGAAATCTCGTTCCATGGTGATGAGTACTGTATCTATTAACGAATGAAATCAGACACTCATCAGTCTCATCGCGTCGAGCCGTATCGAGACACAGGTAAAGTCTTCCATACTCCGTGCATACTCAATTCATTCCTTTGCCACAAGGCTTCAACAGGTCCAGCATCATCAGGGCATATCATATCTGTTGCATTGCATCCACCGGTCGAACTGCTTTATGTTCTCTATTGCCTGAGCTTTTCATCTGGTTCCGACCACCTCCCCACCCCCCCTGATCTCTCTGTCTATGTATACATGCTCTTGCTCCGTTTCGCTCGAGGCGGCGGCGGCGGCGAACGTCGCTCCTATCCGGGGGTAATTATCCCCCGCGTTGGCTTACCCCTATGAGGTCCCGCCATCGGCTCGAGTTTTCCGCCTCACCTGACGACGAATGCGCGAACCGTATGCTACCGGTGCACCACCATTGGCACTGCCGCGGTGTATTGGTGTCAATGCGTGGCGGGGGCGGGTGTAACTGTTGGGTGGTGAGTCTATTTGTGTGTACACGGTGCACAAGCGTGAACGTCTCGTGCAGAGATTCGCCTCCGCTCAGCAAATACTCGCTGTTGTGAGACATCCGCCTCGGGCATCAATCCCGGGCCGCTACTATGATATATGGCATATTTAGCAATGGCAGATGGGAGTACGTTGCTCAGTTGCTTAGATGCGGTCGTTGCCAGACGAGAACCTCGGAATAGATGAGATCGATATGTGGGCAGAACTGTGTTATGGGCATGGCCAGTCAATAGAGAGCTTAGCTAATCGATTCGTGGACAATTAAAGGGTTCGCATCTGACTGCAGTCGTTCACTTTTGAGAGAAATACGCGGATTTCTCGATCTCGACCGGCTGTGACAGTATCGGCATGGCCCTCAAGATACGAACAGTTTGACATGTTTACGAAAACACGGGCCGGAGATCGTCAGTCGTGATACTCAATCTGATAAAAGATCATTGTGGCTTATGTGTGTAATTGAACATATTTATCGTAAGTGGCCAATCACACCACATTTGGATCATAGATTTTTTCGAGTGTGAAACACCCTGGAAGAGATTAAGCCAGCGACCCGAAATGTTTCCCAAGGTCGGCTCTACACCATATAAATATAGCCAGTATTAATTTCACATTTCTCCAGAACTGTATGTTTGAATAAAACACACCTGTAGTAATTATTTCACATTACACGACGCACTACCCTTGCATCCGGTACACAGCCCGCGCGGGTGGCGTGGTTGATCGTCTGCGTCGATTATTGCAACAGTTAAAACCAAACAATCAGCTCGTGATTATTCGTTCACACAGTGACGCCGCCATGGCGCGAGTTCGATGGGTGGTAAGGGCCGAGCGAGGGGCAATCCATGGGAGAAAGAGCTGTCTTGAAAAGCACCTATTAGACCATGGCTGTACGTCAGCTCGTTTTGTTTGCTCGGAATCTCGCCGGGTCGTGTCGTATCGGCAAAAATGACCTATGACTCTGACTCCTGCCTCAGCAGCATGATGAGTTCTCGCGCGCGTGCGCAGGGGCTGATCGATTGTCGTCCGGTCGGGTCCCCCGAATTCATGAAACGCATTGCATTTGTCCGGTGGAGGCGACACGAGTTGGTGTAAACACGAAACTTCATTGCTGCTGTTGGCTGATGTGATGCCGTGGAACAGTGTGAACAATTGTCAACACTGTTACTGCTGGGCTTAATACGACGTGGTTCAAGATCGTGAATTCCCTGTGGCATGGCTTGCCTCGAGTCCTTCGTGTGTGAGATTGTGGAGGATCATAGAGGATGATAGAGAGTAATTTGAACAGAGATTCATTAATGAAGATCTGTCTTCAAACAGCCACACAGTGGACGTACAAAGATGCTCAGTAATCATAGACCAATAGAGCACATATATACGTTATTCTGGCTTTCGTCTTAATTCAATACGCTTAAACGTTTTGTAGCTCAACTTATATATATATATATTTTTTTTTTATAAGGGTATTAGTCATATTATATATATATATATATATAATGCCCTTATAAAATAGACTATTCTTTTAACTATTGAATGGATGAATTGAAGCTCGCCTACTAGCGGCAAGCACTCGGTTTTCTAGAAATTATTCTAATAATATTCAACGATGAAACTGACCATGCTCACAGTTAATTCAGGTTAAAGCTCGTGTTTTTCTTAGTGTGGCCGATGCGTCCTTCATAAAACATAAGTGTGACACTATGATCAAACAAGACGACCTGGTATTAAACGAACCGAGGTTCTGGTTGGGCAGGTCCCCACCGAGCGTCACACATTAGAGGGTGTCAGGTGATTTCCGAAATCCATAGGTAACAGCAAGCGACGTTGACTTCCTTTCGTAACGTGAACACGCAAGTTGCCGACAACAAAAAAAGCTCGCAATTAACTCAAACTGACGTGTGTCTCATAATTATAATAATAATAATAGATGATAGAGCATCTGCATGTCTAGCTAAGCGTGTAACGGTGATGGCGTATATTCCTCATGGGGAAATTTTACCATCTGGCTATGACGAACTGCTTCGACCAGCCAGGGCACACGTGATCAGCTCCTCTACGAGGTCTTCATGGGGCAAATTCGAGAATTGATTGAAACGAGAATGTGAATATGTTTTCGACGGTGCTGCTATGCCGGTCTAATGCTTAAAAATCTAATCGGCACAACATAGAGAATCCGATATCAGAGTTCCTGGTCGTTTTTATCAGTGGAAATATGTACCCGTCTTGCGTTCAGGTCGGCTTCTGCCGAGTTGTGCTGTGAATCGACGAACTCACAAGTAGGAAATGCCGACGGTCCTATCCCAGCGACGCGTACTGTGGAGATGGTCGTTCACATAGGGCTCGTCGGTAATCATGAATTTCGACAACTAATGTTTCTGCGCCATACTGTGTTGTGCGTAAAACACGGACGTGTTTGTAGCTCTGGACACAATCTGCAAGTCTAACCCGCGTCGTATACATTGCGCACGACTGTTGGTTGTCGGTCGCAGACTGACAAAGTCTAGACCGAAAGCCAAAGTGCTCTTATACGGTGTCGATACAACTGTGCCGACTATATCGTGCTTCTATGCGGATTATATAGTCGTACCTTATCGATCTTGTGCTTAACAATATAAAACATATCGGGCACAATACTGTTGTGTGAAATTTCCCCAACGCCGAAGCCGACGCCTATTGACCTCACGGAGGGCTCTCACGTGGCTTAAGAGATCAAGGGAAGCCGTATGACTTGGCGGCAAGGCGACAAGCTACGCATTCGTTTCAAGGGAACTCAAACGACCCCGAAGGCAGAGCTCATATGTCAACTTGGGATATGGCATTTTGCATATTCATTAGTTTAAGAGTGAATAGGAACACCCGAGGCTAACCGCAGAGAGCTGAGCGAGAGGACGAACGCTGAGACCAGGATGCGGTGAGGGGTTTTAGTGGGGGGGGGGGGGGGGGGCGCCGGGGAGTCGCTGGATCTCCTATGAACTTCGGGATGGCCTTGGGCCTGTCTTAGCCCAACTCCCATGCATGGAAAAGGTTACTCGAGGAGAGCGAGAACTGGACCTGAACTCGAGACCTTCTACTCTGGCTGCTTCCTCTACCGCACGAAGTAGTGTAAAAATTGACTCTGTCCGACGTTCAGCTGTCACAGTGAATGTATCGCAAGACGCCGATCACACTCGTTCTGTCCTGAAAGCCGGTGCCGTATGCAAATCACATAAAAATAATCCGCCCGCCCGCCCACAGAGGGGCCCCTGTCCGGAGCTCCATGTCAACTGCTCTTGTGGCCGTTGGATGTAAGTCGAGAATAAACCTAAGATGAACCCGTGTTTAGAATATACTGTCACAGTAAAGTTTCCCTCTACGAGAGACAACGTGCAGACAACGTCGCCGTAAACAATACGCGGATTTTAGTGGGTTTGATCGACCCATCAGAGGAGTCCAGTGTACGAGATTAGTCCACTATTCTCTGAAATCATATTCGAAATGTTCACTTACCTGTGCACGGCCGACGATGAGCAGAATTCGAGCTCAGAGTTCAATGAGACGTAATAGACAGATATAATAGGTTAGGTAGGTGTTTATATGACAGACAAACTATGCCCAAATAACGTTTAATAAACAAGGTTTATCATTCTGCAGTGATAGATCGGATTATAACAACGACCATTCATCCTGGCGTTAGCGTTCGTATCAGTCGTTCGTAAATGGTCCCTGAGAGGTTCCTTGTTAATGCCGAGTTCGTCTATTAACGTTTGCTTTCATTTTATAGAACACAGTTTATGTTTTAACATGCAGCCACCACAATCGAGTTCGGGCCAAGCAACGGCCAAACTATCGTTTATGTGTGTATGTCCATGTCGATAATACAATACATGCGTAACACTATGATATACATACGTGTCAGCTGGGATCAGCATGTGATTTTTGTCGATTCTTCTGCTCTGCCCCCTGCGATGTAAACTATCCTACAAACTGTCACGAACGGAGCCGGCTGTTCGTGCCGTTCTCGTCATTGTTCCCGCCGTACGCTATCTAGTAGAATAGATTCGGGCGCCTCTGGCTGTCTCTTCGCGAAACCTACGATCGAAAAGGGACCAGTGGGCTGCGCGGCCCCTCCGTCCCGTCATTGTGGTCCCGGGTAGTTGACTGATCAACGTTTGACTACCCGTAACTATTGTAGCAATATTTCTGGCCACGGTGTCCCGATAGTTTCCGGTCTCGCTATGCCATCCAGCTGCCTCTGACCTCTGACTGGAAGGCCAGCAGCGCGTTCCGCCTTGGCTGACCCTTGGGCGGCAGCCTCACTTACCATCACATCCGATGCTATTTATGCTAATAATACCTAAGTGTTTCAAAATATCTATTCGGCGGCAATTTTTTCAGTGTACTATTATTATTATTATTATTAATTACCGCTTTTACGTCTTCACGAATCTTCTCAACGTGATCACAATTTGACCATTGTATTTACCTACAATATTGTCGCCTTGATGCGACGAGAATGAGTCATGGTATTGTGTACTATGTAATCATTTATGATTATGAGTGATCACTGTTTTGCTTAACCCTTTGTCGAATGCCAGTGACGAGAGTAGCAACGGTGAACGACCCTGTGCGGTTGTACAGTACGAACCTGAAATTAATCTCATAGAGTAACATTGACAGATGATCGATCATGCGCATGATCAGTCATCTGATTATCCGATTGACGAACAAACCTAAAGCGTTGGTATATATTCTATAATGCTATGAGTGCCAGACTATTGAGTTAAAGTGAGTCTATGTATGGGTGCCCCATGCTCGCTGAGTGTGTCTTGTAATTATCACGATCCGACAATTATAGTTTACGCTTGATAATGTGGTAATCGCAACGTGTCAAATGAGTGCGCCGAGTTGATATCATCTTTCTTGATTTCATTATCCGTCGTATTATGCAGCACTTCTCCCTCTGGAAATCTTTCCCTAGCCTCACTCGATCTGGCTCCGTCTCGCAAGATTTCATAGCTGGTGAATCCTATGATGGGGGTCTCTTATTTGAACAATTTCGCAACCGAACGCAATGTAATGTTGCAATGATTTGTCGTCCCGCTCGTATACATGGATGTCAGCAGAGAACGACACTGTTCGTTCTGTGAAGACCATTTTCTTTTCATCTTATTTAGGTAAAAAATAGGTATAATACAAAGTGAAAATAGTTAGTGTTTCTCTTTCGACTCATTCTCTAATTTGTTATTGTAATTAGTACATCCTCAATTCTTTGATCGGCTATGCTATCTCTGTATTTGCCTTCCGCCGATTGTTACAACGACAGCTTGCATTTTCCTTTGGTATTAAAGCGTTTATTATACTTTCGTAGTGATCAATTTCCACCTGACTCCGCGATGGGCTCGAAACAACATTGTGTGGCTCTGCTTTTAAACACGTTCATACAAGATTTTTTTTCATTATGTATATATATATATATATATATATATATATATATATGTGTGTGTGTATTTGCTTGCTTGTAAATGAATAGCACGAAATTCATTTGAATCTAATTTCTCATCCACTTATTTGCAGCTCCATCTCGCGTTGTTCGTTATTGCTTTTATTCAAAGTGGCTCACACGTGCATGTATGCAAATATTCCCATACATCATAATGTACCAGTAAGAGCAGTGACAGCCATTAGACAGAACGAAAGTTGGAATGGAGACTCTTCGACCAAGTCCGACGCAGCCGGATTGCAAGCCCGACGTGTTTACTTGCACTACTGCGACTATTGGTAGAGTTAAGCAGAGCTTGGCTCGGGCCAGAGAGCCACCTAAGGTTATTGCATCGTGATTGTCTCCTTGGGCTCGTTCTAGCCCCGCTGCCTCCTGACCCAACTCTCTGAGCGCTGGTGACTCGGGATTCAGGGGCGCGCCAGTGAAATGCGCCAATACCCGCATGCCGGACGCGCAAGGACGCAGGAGTAGGCCTGCCTGTCTATCTGCCGGCCTGCCTGACACGGCCTGCTTATTGTCTCAAAGGTGTCCTGCGCTTGGCCTACGACCTTCGCGCAGGCGGGAGCCCCTGTGTGCTTTCAGACTTTCGTTTTCGTTTCCCTCCATCGGCTCGGCTCCAGCTCGGCCTGATCAGCTTCCTTCCGTTCGCCTCATCTCCCTACTTCCTGTGTGTTTCGTTCGTCCTTCTTCAGTTCAAACGAACGAGTGCCGGCGGCAGCCGCGGCAGCCGCAGCAGCAGCAGCAGAAGCCCCCGGAGGAGCCAATTGCGAAGCGTTTCTTTTGCTATTCGCTGCCCTCGCTTGTCTGGAACCCAGCGCTGGCTTGCCGGCTGCTGCATGGCTCCGTCGTCTGAAACCGACTTTGGCCCGCGCACTCCTCGAGCCCAGCGCGGCCTCGAGCTGCCGGGTAACAAACGCTAACGAAAATTCAGGAGTTAGCCTCGGTCGAGGCAGACCCCGACCGCGGACGCCGCACAGAGACGACACTCACTGTGCAAAGGTGCATGAACCGACTGCTCCGTGGATGGTTTTTTCCTTATTTGTACAGCAGCCAATGTTGTCGTCGCAAGTTCGTAGGGTATTGGAGCTGTTATCAGTGTTTAAAAGACACATTCTTCTACTTTGGGCTCGAAGAGACGACAACGTCATAAAATGTTTATATATAATGTATATATGTGTACATAATAAAACCTCTCGGTGTTGAGTTTTACCTTAGATGTTTGCTTCGATTGCCGTGGTGCTAGAGCTAAAAGCTAAAGGCTGCAATAATATCTAATACATATGTATTCGTATATGGGTACATGTACCAACGCCCGATGGATGGCTGGAGACGGTAAACAGGGTCAGGTAGACAGTTCTGGGAAACATCAGGCACGCATGAAAATGTCAACAACTTCCCCAAGAACCAACAATGCAAAGTGATGATTCGGACACATTTCTGTAGCTGGGTGTGAGGTGCACACACATGCAATGTGTTCGAGAAGTCACGCAACCCTGTGTTATGTGCCTAGCAACGTATGTGATGAAGGTACATATATATATATGTTAGTGCATGTTCGTAAGTACAGTGTGTTGCTTAGCCCGGGAGAGGGGATGACGTTCCTGTCTTAGGCTAAGCAACAAAGCACGGAGGGGGTGGCTTTTAGCGGGTGAACTCCGTCAGGGAAGCCTTGATGAGACTTGACGGAATGCCACACTTGCCACGGTGATATTATACTGGGAGTGTCTATAAACCGTTTACCACCACTAGCGGCTTCCAGGAGAAAAAGCGAATCAGCGATGAGGACGCCTGGTGCTCGCATCAGTTTTCGTTCCAAGGCCCAGCGCATAATCTGGCACACTGGGGCAGAGGTGACCCTTCTGGAACTGTGATCTCGGCGATGGTTGCGGACTTGTGAAATACTTGGGTGCAAAACTCGTTTTGTTTTTGAGCTCCACGCAACCACCAGTTGGGTCTTCTACAATAAGAAGCATTTTTTGCAATATTATTAAGTTTCGAGTTTTTCGCGGACGCGACTGATTATGTCTCGACCATGTCAATAATGTGTCAATAGGTCTTTCAGGCACTGAAATGTAGCGTGTGATTTTCTTAGAGCATAATGCCAAACTGTTAAAGCGGAGATCACGTTACCCACCCTGAGATCGGAGGATGACAGCGAGGAACTAACGGGAACTGACTTCAATATGATGACGGGTCAACAGATCCAAGAGAACTCTATCTTGTTTTGTCCTTATAGGACAACTGAGGTCAGCTGTAAGCCGGCGAAGGAATAACCTGCAAATGGGAATTGTATAATTTCTGCACGGCAACACTGGAACAGCGTAGTGCGAAACTCACTCAGGCTTAATGACAAAGTAATGAAATTACCGTAACAATGCAGGTGTGACAAGGTGACGAGGGTCGCATGATAGGTTAAGAAGCTAACTGCAGCGAAATTCTCACTCGGAGTTGACATTTCAACCCGGTTGAATGTTGACAACTGGCAACGCTGTACGACATAACCATTTTAGCCGGTGCGTCTGCGAGGTGCCGAACACGTTGGGAGGTAGATTGCTGTGTGTTTTGACAGGCCACACCTAGTATAACTATGACCTTTCCCCGACCATCAAGCCAACTCGCACGTTCATTCTTGTTCATAAACGTTCGAACAAATTCGAAAGCACTCTGAATACTCAAACGCTGATGAAAGCTAATGCTGTTTTTGTATACGAGCTGGTGTCCCGCTTGGTCGACCGAAGCGGGGGGGTGGGGGGCAGCAGCTACCGTCGACTGCAACGGTATTAGCTTTCAGTGAAATATAAACAATATTATAAAAGGGACCAAGGAATAAAACCGAGCGTGGCGTAACAGCGCTGTCTACCGGTTGTTTTTGCTCGCCGGATAAACTCCAGAACAGCTGGATGCTCTCTTGACAGGCATAAAACTCTAACTCGCCCTCCGCGGAGCACTGCGCCAAACTCTCAGTTGGAAAGGTGGCTGCAAAGGCAACGCGCGGCTCGAGGCCGAGTGGAGTTGAGTGAGAGGGATCGCTTCGAGGGCGCGCGTACGTATGATTATTGTAGCTCTTAAGGCGGCCGGCAGGACCGCCGGCCCGCCGGATGGGTCCTGGAGAGGCTCAAATTCGTGTGCTGTCAGCTTTCGTGTCCGCTGTTAGGGCTCATTTTCAAAACTACACTTGCATGTGCACCGCCGTTGAGCTTGACATTCGTTATCTCGTAATAACTCCTTGACTCTGTCGTTGAATAGCGGCGGAGGATATCTGCCCGAGGATTCGCAGTGCTCGCGGCTTGAGCGTCCCCGGGTGTTGCCCCGACGAGGACGGCGCAAGTCGCAGCCACCCGTCTGCCCCCCCTGCGAGCTAGTGATTACTTGAAACAATGTCGCCCTTCGCGCACGCCGCTTAATGCACGATGCCGGATGCACGACGTAGAATGGCAGGTGCTGCGAACGCTTTTCTTCTGCATAAGCTGTTTGAGGAGGCGAATCATTTAGAGTTTATCTCGGCGGGTGTGGGCGCCACTCGTTTCTGGCTGTTTTGTCTTTTTTTTTTCGTTCGCGTGCAATCGTTAATGAATCCGATTTTTGGAAAATAAATAGATTGTCACGAGCGGCAAGAACGCTAGATTTACCTAGGAGAAGTGCACTGTACAGGTTTGTAGTTGATGGAGAGATACTTTGTAGTGGGGCGGCATAACGAGAGCGGCTGAAACTAGCGATCAAACTATACCGGACAGATAGAACAATTCATAGGGTTTGCCGATAGGATACTATCTCGAAGTCGAAGTTGGTGACGGAGCCTACAACAAAACCCATTTTGTCATTAGATAGTGTGTAAGTGAACGCTTAATTATCAATCTTTTTGGACGTACCACATTGCCAATTATCTCGGTATTTGAGCTTGGATTACCCTTTCCTAGCTGGTTGGCCTTGATTTACTTTTTTTTTTGTTAGAGGAGGACATTTTCTTCAAACGCACGGTTACCACCAGAGACATTCCAGTCTCCATGAAAGTGGGCTGATCCAGTGCAGGGGGGTTGACGTGGATGACAAAACGTCGCCTCTGCCTGCTAAAACCATCCTCTGCTGAGAGTGTATCCTTGATTTAGTGGGCCTTGATTTACTGCTCTGTTGTGAAGGCTCCCTCGCAAAAGAAAAACAATTTATTGCGGCAGCTGATAAAGGCGGCTCATTTTTGGGTACAATGTCCTTTTGCTCTTCACTTCTTCTAACCTGATTGTGTTTATCCCTGACCTCGTCCTGGATGCGCGCCTCCGTCAGCGACGAATCGATAGCATTGCCAGGACACGTATCAAACGCACGCCGCAGCGATACACAGGAGCAACGGTTTTCTATTTTAAGCGCCACGCTAAATACACACCGCGATAGCCCGCCTTTGCCGCACGTACAATACAATCGGAAGTACGCTCACCGAGCGGCTCTCGAATCGCAGGGGCGAAGAAGCCGATTGAGGGAGGCGGATTTCAACCAGCCGTCCGATTCGTTCATTAGAGTCGTCGTTGTCACTGACGTCGTCATGAAAATAAGCATCGCCTCATCATTCCCAGCATCAGCATCGCTGGCATCAGTCACAAGCCATCAACATGGCACGGACGAGGGCGAGCAGCTCCATCATCGTCTTCCCATAGACGGCATCACCGAGCCATCGAACGCTCAACGGAGTCATCCCTCAGCCGAGTAAGCCAGACGGCCCATAGTAGTATAGCATCTCCCCCCTCTCTCTCTCTCTCTCTCTCTCTCTTCTCTCTCGCACCGTTGTGATACTTGTCCATTTGGAAGCTCAGAGCGACAGCAGCTGCTGCTGCTACTGCTGCTGCAGCTGCTGTTTCGCTCTCACTCGGAGCCTCTTCTTTAGCTTGATTCCGGAGCTCGGTGCGGTGGGCCGCAAAGCAGCCTGCGAGGGCCCGGAGACCCCATGAAAGCGAATAAAACCTGATTATGGTAATGACGTGTACGCCAATGACGGCTGAACTTATGGCTGAACCCTGTAGTGTGTTGTAGTGGGGCGGCGGCGGTGGCGGGGCGTCGACGTCGACGACAAGAGCCCGTCTTGCTGTTGTGCCGACTGGGAGCCGAGGTGGGGCTCGTTCGAGGCCGAAAGAAGAAGGACGAACGATAGCGACAGCGGCGGCGGCGGCGGCAGCAGCGCCGGTTGTGGCGAGGAAAAGCCCATGCTAAAGACCCGGTGGATTCGGGCTCTCACTGGCAGCTGAGAAAATTCTGAGGCCGCTCACGTTCTGCATTCGCGCGCTGGCCTGCCCACCGTGCCCCGTCCATTCTCCCGTGGCCGCCATTGAAATTAAAACGAAGAATCACACACACGCACACACGCACGTACCCACGCACAATCCCACACACGGATCTTGCATAGACACGACGCGGGCTGAGTGACATACGAAGCCCGCATAAGACTCAGGCCTAGCGTACACATACGCGCTCGTATAATGCATACACACACGTCGATTGTGGGGATTCGGAGGAAAAGTGGAAGGTGGAAATTACGGATGCCCATGACTCCGGCTCTTGAGGCAAGGGCAGTGTGGGAGGTCATCGCACGTGGCGAAGTCGCCGCGGCAGAGGTCTGAAACGATGTCTGAATGTATATTGTTACAGTCTAACTAATCAAATAATAATGAAATCTCGTGAAGTCGAATGAATATAACGAATCAGGCTGCGGGCCTGTCTGGCGAGTCCCTGACCAACGGACGAGTAGTTCACAATGTGGTAGCAGCAACGGGGTCCACCGTGATCGGTTCTGTGCTTGTGTCCAGGACCACGAGGCCGCTGTTTCCACTCGGTCGCTGATAACCTGTGGATCTTTGCATAGCGTTTGAGTAGATGATACCCCCCCCCCTTTTCTCAAGCGCTGCAAGGAAGCTCCGCACATCTGTAAATCATCAGCAGCTGTGGGATCGGCTCGCTGCTGCTTGTGATCGGTGTAGCCTTAGGTGGAGCGGATAGCTTCGGACTCGGAACTCCGAATTCGATTCCTTGGACACGCCGCAGCTAGCGTGGTTCAAAATACTACACACGCGGCTCCGAAGAGGCATCTAAAGGATCGATAACATTAGGATCGGACTTTCACGCCACTACAGACGAGTCTAGACGGTTAATCTATCTGGCATTCGGGCTCTCAGTCGACACAGGGTCGGTGACGCCGTCAGCTATTCCCAAGGGAGACACGGGCCCAGGCTACCAGTCACTCTTGACCTCCTACCCGATGCCGCGGTTAATCGCCGTGAGTGTTCCAGTGATGTCGCGGTGTTCGGTAGATATCCGCTTAGCGTTGACAAAGCTGGCAGCTACACTCCGAACACTCTTGGACCCATTGGCGCCAGTTGTCGGAGATGCGGACCCATTAATAGCGCAGTACTAGAACAGAATGAGAAAATATGAACGTTGTGCCAACTATTGCATATAGCATTAGGGGACGAAACGCGGAATAGACAGATGCAAGTGAACCGCATTATCGCGAGATGAATCCGCAATTAATGAAATTGTATACGTGTTAACCAAGATTATTCTCATTCAAGTTCATGTATTTAACAACATTTAACGTTCATGTTGTTATTCTATTATTACTATTTAACTAAATGTTCCATTTATTTCAAACTATACGGGTAAATAAACCACATTGCCGCAATAGTCCTTGTGTGTACCCCATATTAGACCCCACTGACCCCCCCAAACAGACACCGGAGAACTCGATCAGCTCTGGACAGGGAAACACGCACAGTTATGAGAGCCTATTTTCATCTTCTCTCGCCTTGGCGTTCTGTCGAGCCATGCTTTCTCCGGTAAACAGCGAGCTGTTTCAATTTTTATATTTGGTATTTTTATATTTACATTAAACATAAAATATATATATATATATTTATATGATAGCAATGGGACATAAATCGAAAATGTGACATAACTAGCGCAAGCTCTATTCCTTTTATTACCGTTTCTGTTGAATCGAAATATACATTTCGGATACGCTTAATCAGTTGCGGCCAGTATAACACTGGCAACGCGGCAGTGTCACAACGCTCGACATCCGCCGCGTCAACCAGAACAGTTGCCGTATCCGCCGTGTCAGTCAGCCATTAGCCACACAGCCGGCCAACTAGATACCACCCATTTTGCATCGTACATTTTTCGCACGCAGTTACTAGAACGGAAACAACAGCGGAAACTTTGTGTCGTTTCTGCACGACGCCCCAACCCTCCTGGATAGCCGAACAACTAGACCACAGTAAGGAATACAACATATATGTATATATATATATATATATATATATATATATATATATAATGAAGCAAAATGATACCAGTGCTATCGTTGACATCGCTTTTGTTGTTGCTGCTGCTGCTGCTGCTACTGATGATGGTGGTGGTTATAATAGGTTATATTTGTGGGCACCTGCTTGTGGCGATGTGTGTTTTTGCGGATGGGCAGCCCACCCGTCCGTCGGAAGCCGGAGGCCGGCGTCGAGGCAGAGTAACGCGAAAGATTCAGCAATTTTTTTTGCTATTTTCCTCCCATTTCCTCCTCAGCAGATTTCGCCCCGTCTAACAGAGGCAGCGCCCAGCGGTCTACGAACGAGCTCACTTCCTCTATCTTTATCTACATCTCCCTATCTGGCTCTATCTCTCATTCTCGCTCTCGCTGTCTCTCTCTCTCGCTCCAATGCATTTGCTTCTGTGAGTCTACCACGTTTCAGGGGGGGGGTGTGGTAGTGGTGGTGAGGGGTGGGTGTAAGCCAGTGTGGCCCGGCCATAGGCTGGCGAACATCGCGCAAAAGTACCCTCCCGACAGCAGGGAACGCGCGACGCCAGACGGCTCTCGCCCGCTATGGGAAGAGCAATGGAAGAGTGATGGATGTTCAGAAGAAGATGGACCAGGAGATTTGGATAAATGGACTTTCGATCCCCCGCCCGAACAACCACGAGACAGAGTCCTCTCCTCTAGCTGCCTCGAACTCTACTCTCCAACGCACGGCCACTACAGCGGCCGTGATGTCGTTCCCGGGCCTGGTCAGGCCACCGTAACACCTCGCGTATTTCGCCTAGACGAGTGCAAAAATGACGGGCAGGCCATATATATATATAAATATATATATATATATATATATATATATATAGATGTATTAGGCATAGAGGTAAGTTTTCCACGGTTTACACATTTCGAAGTGTTTGTTGTGGTTGGATTTTTTCGGACAAATGCGACTGGCGAACTTTGCGCTGCCTTTGGCTCTGAGCTGAATCGATCCACATAGTGAGATCTTAGTGCAGAAGAAATTTCGTGCAGTGATTTTCGATCTCAGCGAAAATCCTCGCTCAAGAAGACTCTCTACGCTTGACACAACAGTTGGAGGCAAGGATTGAAGCAATTCAGCTCGATTGCGAGTGTGGTACTAGCTTGAAAATTGTGCATATCTTCCACTTTTATGCGTTTGATAGTCGAGCAAAAGTATCACGCATTTTGAGTTTCCGAAACATGGCCAAGTCATTGCGGGACTATTCTACCCTATGTAACTGGAATGAGTGAAAGCTACGCTGAGCGAAGAGCCGGCCAGCTTTCGCGCAAGGAGACCCATTATCCTTCAGCAGCTTCCAGCGCTTATCGGCGAATCGCGAGGTACACTCGGGACACCTTTACACGGTTGCAATGGGAGTGTTTGGTGTGGCCAGCATACCCATATGACTCGAACTATTTATTTCTAAATCTTCGCAAAACACTTAAAGGGAAACGTTTCACCGCAGAGAACCAAGTAACCATGATAGATAGCTATATACACCCATGTATATAACTATAGTTCAGCAAAATAAATTGTCAACATTACTCCGACGACAGATATCGATAAGATGGGGGCCAGGTGATTCTAAAAGCGACTTGCGTCTTGATTTATCCATACCCGTGGGTATGCACTTAATGGCGCGGTGTTACACCTGCTTCGCTGTACGATGTCCGTTATCTCACATACGATACGTTCGGATGATTGACGCTGCTCTCCAGAAGACCGAACCAGAGTATAGGATGTTACTCAATGGCCGACAGAAACAGCAAGGGCATAAGCGTTCAATATGTTGCATTGGAACAACACACTACACCCTCACATTATTAGACAGCACATGAATTAAACCACTATTCGGGCGTCCGCATAAGTACCTGTGGCACGTGCTGTCGCAGATGCAGCTATGTTTACAAATATATTCCTCATATGGCGTTTAAATACAATGATAACTAGCTATATTCTGATCTTCTAGAAATACAACTCCACAACGGTGTTGCGGATGACAAAGAAGCAGAGAGCGAGAGATAGAGAGAGAGAGAGAGCAAGATATGTCGCGGTCTAGACATTTGGTTGAGACGTCCTATCCAAAACATTGACTATCTGCACACTATTCGTGGAGCTTGTAAGTTGGTGCGGTTGATATCACCACGTCGCCCAACGAGAATAGCGCATGCATGCGTTTAGCCTCTGGCCGAATCTAACCTTGTGACAAGCGGCTGCAGCGACAGCCGCCGACAGGGCAGCTCTGTACTTGTTTCAATCAGTTAGGATTTCCACAGAGATCGCAGCATAAGATCAAGCAAAACTTACCCTGACTCAGGTACGAGTCGTACTGTGCAGTGTGAAAAACCTCCCATGCATCTCTATTGGATGGAGACGGTATCGGTAGGTGCAGCGGCAGCGCTCGGATTTTCATCCAAAAAGTGTCGATTTCGTCACTGTCACCCGGATGATAAATGCACATTGTGGGCCAACAGATTTGCACTTTGATACAACTACTGTTACTTGTTGGCAATATGACGTGTATATGTCGCCTGGATGGTCTAGTGGTGAGCGTCTTGGACTGCTACACCGGAGGGACGAGGGTTCAAATCCTGTCAGACGCGTAGAATCCTTGGAGATCTTTATCAACTTTCTCAACCTGAAGATTCTCGCGTAGGTACGAGGAAGGAAGAGAATAAGCAAAGGTGGCCCCGACAGGTCCTCATAGTAATACCTAAAAGGTTAAGAGCTGAGGCCTGTCAGATAGGGGAACAGCTGACGGTCAGCTCGAAAAACAATTATGATATGACGTGTACATGCTCTATCAGCTTCTGGAGAATAGTTGCACTGTTGAGTATGTTTATTAATAGTGAATGAATAAGACTATTGAGCAAATAGTGTGCTGGATCGCAAATGTGTATGTGAATTAAAGCAAAATCGATGCGAATCAATCTGCACCCGAATTTTGAAGTCGTCTCTCGTCCAGCAAACGAGTTCAGATAATCCGTTTCCGAATCATCCATAGATATATGGTTCAGCAAAACGAATTTAGCATCGGATTCGATAGATCCGTTTGATCAGATTGACCGAAGCGCGCATTTAGCGCCAAAAAACCTTTATCAAACGTGTACGACCGTAGCCATCTTCAAGTAGTTCACCACCGCCGGCGAGTCGCCATACAGCCGGCGTCGCGCCAACAACAGCAGTGCTATTTAGCCTTCGCCCTGAGATATGCAGGTCAGTACAGGCAAGACAAAGTGTCCTTCGATCGACTCGTGTTATCCTATTGACTTTATACATCCGCTGGCCGGTTCAAGCGTTCTATCATATATAAGCTATCGACGACGGCGACAATGTCTTTGTATTTAGTTGGTCGTTGGGCCCCCAACCTCCCCAATCCCTGTGCGGGTCAGCACCACGTCGAGTGGGCGGCGGCTCGGCTCAGAGTCGACGGCACACTTCGTTCGTTTCTGGCGCTTAGCGCGAGCAATATTCGCCGACGAATTGAACAAAGACGTCCCGCTGTGCCTCAAGTCGTCGACAGCGACGCAGAGTGCCTGAAAAACAAAAAGGCAAAAGGCGAGATACGACCAAAGTACAGGCGAACCCCCCTCGCGGGCGGGGGGGGGGAGCGGTTCCAGCGACCGCTGGAGCCTCGCCTTCATCAGAAACTCGGAACAGACCACCCCCGCTAAAGTATGTACTGTTATACAGTATATGAGCGGTTGTTCTTTGACGCCGTAGTGTGCTCTATGCTAGGCAACGTAAGCTGGGGGTAGAGGCTGTGTTCGCCATTACATCCTCCTTAACCTTCGGGGAGGCCTCACCGTGTGCTCGCCGTGCCTAGTTAACTGTCTTTCTAGACGACCTGATAAATGCTTTCGATTTGTGCCCTTGCCTCGCTGATTCCCGCGACGATGGCGTAGAGGGGTTGCTGAAACAGCGGCGACGCCACCTCTGCTGAAGTCTACTTCTGCCAGCCAGCAGATGTGTTGTACTACCACAGGAAGTACAGATCGCATACCACTTCATTGCTGCTAGTACGAACTAGATCTGCCGTTAGGGTAGGACCCAGTCGAGGCTACGGACGCCACGGGGCACCAACGTCGTTCTCAGCCGCTGCCATGACGCTGCCGTAATCGAGCAGAGGGCAGTTTTCTCAGAGCCTTTTGCTAGAAAGTTTCTCTAGGTCTTGTGTGGACCCTTTCTGCGCCTCAGCCGCCCAGCGTTTACCTAGTGAGTATAAGAAACGGGTGATAGCGTTTGCCACTTTGATTGTATCACGTGGTGTTCACAATACTCACTACAGGCTAGATTCGTGTTGGTTATGAGAAATCATGCTGGAACAAATATGCATTTATTTATACAACACAGAGCAAGGCGTACAGTCTATGTAGGCGACAACATTTCCCAGCAGTCCCTCCTAGTACGTGAATCTGATCTGCCATTATTGTTATTATTATTACTTTAAGTGACTTATTTTTCTACCATAAAGCCTTTTATATTGCTAGATATTCGTATAGAATAATTGGAATTACTACGGTAGTTTCATTATTTACGTGGGCGACTTTCATATATACAAACACACACATACACTCAAGAGTGTCCTTGATCGTCCTTGATCGCTGTTATCTTTCGTAAGAGAACCATCCCAATAAATGGAACACCCTATCCTCGATTAAATTCTATGCTCTTTCTCTCCATCGCTATCTCTCTGTTCCAGTCGCTCTCTCTCTCGCTCTCTCCCTCATGGGATATGGAAGCCCTTTTCCGAGTGACAAGCAGGTTCTAGCCTCAGGAGATCACCCCAGAGGCCAAACAACACAGGAGTGGAACAAGGCACAGTCGGCTGATCCCTGGAACGAGCTGACCATCAGACGGCTACCGCTGGGTGACAGCCAGAAACAACTCCGTGACAGAGGCGAACGACGGCGAAACTACTTCACCAGAGCCTGAACAGAACTGCCTTCCCAAAGGCTGAAAGCGAAAATAATGTTAACAACAGCCAGCACTATAACTGCTACTAGAAGATTAAGTGATACAGTTTTGCTGTGCAGTTCGCGTTTTGAGGCGTTTTCTTACGGCCGTCTCGTCTTCGTATGTTCGTACTTTCCTTACCCGGTCAAACTTTGGGTCGCGTGGGGGGGGAATTGGAAATCTTCTTTTTTATATCTATCGAGGCGAATGCGCTGAAATTCTGCTAGGCGGGTATAGGTTCGTGTGGCTTTCTTGCGGATCAACATGTTGATTCAACACTATGTCGTCGCCGTGTGTGATTGATCCGAGTGATCAGTGGCATCTGCGGCTAATCTGACCTGAGTATACAGTAGCTGTTCATATGGAAAGCAAAAGGTAACAACTAATGCAACTGCTAAATTCGTCGAAGGCGCTCCACCACTGACAGGCTGATCAGCGCTGTGCGGGGACAAACGCACAGGATTATTCCTTCTGCAGCGTCTTTCCCTCGTTGTGAGACAGAGGTTGGCAACGCCGTATCTCGCCTCGTTCGCGGACGACCATAACGGCCTTGGTATATATATATATATATATATATATATATAGGACGTACAATCATGATCAATATTCGACATAGAAATACAAATACTTATTGACTATCGTCGTTCATCAAACGCAAGCATTTCAAGTGGTTCCAACAGGACATATATCACATGCCATCGCCTTCCTCGGAACAATGTCGTCTTCGGCCCCCGTCCCCAACTAATCCCCACCAAATAATCCCTAAAAATTATTCCTAATTATTGTAAGTTTGAATAATAGTATATCAGATACAAGCTATCTTTTGGGCTCGCGCACCTCTTCAAATCGGGTGGTCACATCGTGGCATCTAATGACATTTACGGAGGTGTGAACCGCTCGCTGAGGAACCGGCTTCGAGGTGGACATTGTTGATGCTAGCAATATCGATAATATCGCCCTATCATCTACATGCGTGTGTATGGATGAGTGACTGTGCGCTCCAACGACAACGAGGCACCACACGAAACAATTCATTTCCAAGGATGAGAAAGATTGAAGATCAATCTAAGCCAAGGGAGTGCGTTTCATACGGTCCCCAGTATCGAGTCACCAACTGTTTGCTGTCCCTGGCGAAGTACAGCAATTTCGCACGCACAATGATCAGTTTCGTAGATCAATCGTAACAGTTTGTAATGTCATTCATTTTGGAAAACGAGATTTGACCCGCTGCGGTCAAAAATTGTCTGTGAATTTTCCGTGGCCACATTTCGTCAAGGTGCGAATCGGTCGAAAACGACTTTGGCATACTAACTGCTTCCTCGTGGGGTCCAGATTCTGACCTATATATATATATAGTATTGCCTATCTAGAGTACGTATCGGTCTCACTAATGCGCGAATGACTAACGGAGCTGAAGCCGCAGATGCAAAAAGTCGCGGCAAGGACGGTGCAGCATTCGCTTTAAACCTTGAGACATTAGCGATCCACGCAGGACAAGACCCGAAGCAATGGAGCTCGAGGGACGTTATACCCCCGATTTCTGTAACGACAACTTTCGCTCGAACGACGGTGGACGACATGTCTTCTTTTCATTATAGTAGAATGGATAATCCCACGCGGCGTTGTCTCGAAGCCTGTCTCGCCCAACTGGAAAAAGCTAAATTCGCGACTTGCTACGCTTCGGGCCTCGCTGCAGTGGACGCGGTGCTGCACCTCTTCAAATCGGGGGGTCACATAGTGGCATCTCACGATATTTACGGAGGTGTGAACCGCTTGCTGAGGAACTTCGCCATTCCGTTTGGCTTCGAAGTGGACTTTGTTGATGCTAGTAATATCGATAACATCGCCAAAGTTCTCAAAGCTAACACGACGCTAGTTTGGGTCGAAACGCCTACGAATCCGCTGATGAAAATCGTAGATATTGCTGGCGTAGCCACTGCACTAAAGACGAACGCACCCCAAGCAAAGTTCGTCGTTGACAACTCCTTCATGAGTCCATATTTTCAAAATCCCCTGGCGTTGGGTGCCGATATAGTCATGCATTCGGCCACGAAGTACCTGAACGGCCATTCCGACGCCTTAATGGGCTGCCTCATGATGAATAACGAGGATCTTCACAACCGCTTGTGTCTGATACAGACCACGGCTGGATCGACACCTTCGCCATTTGACTGCTTCCTTGTTCTCCGCGGCGTCAAGACGTTAGCGGTCCGCATGGAACGGCACCAGGAAAATGGACTCAAAGTCGCTCGTTATCTTCAGAAGCATCCCCAAGTTGAGAAGGTGTTACATCCAGGGCTGACGTCGCATCCACAGCACGACACTGCAAAAATGCAATCGTCAGGCTTCAGTGGGATGCTGAGCTTTTATATGAAGGGAGGGGCAGCCGCCTCGCGCGTCCTTCTGTCATCATTGAAAGTCTTTGCTCTCGCGGAAAGTCTCGGCTCGGTTGAATCTCTGGCGTCATATCCAATCGCGATGTCGCACGCATCGGTACCGCCGGAACAGCGAGCGAAGATGGGCGTCACCGACACCCTTATACGCCTTTCGATTGGATTGGAAAACATTGACGACCTTATCAAGGATCTTGAGCAAGCGTTTCAGGCGGCTGCGAAGGCGGCGGCTACGCCATAAGACGCGTGTACAATTTTGACCTGGCACTTGTCACTGACGGAGCACAACTATACAACACGATCACGGTTGATATGTCGTTCGCATATGACAATACTAAATGGCCGAACGGTCTGTTTTTTTGTCCCAGAAATCTACCGAGCTTTAATGTCGTCGTTGTTCCTAATGACGCTGGTGATCGTGTTGTTGTTATTGTTATTCAAATTGACATAAATTACTGTGTTGTCCACCGTCACCCGCCCCCCCCCGGCTGTCAAGAGCGCTCTCTGCGTCTGCCTACCGCAGATGCCGTACGATTGTTCCCTGGTCACCATCTTTAGCGCAGAGATCGCGTTCGCGAATCGCCGCCACGAGGTCGGCTAGCCTATCGAGGTGCGCTTGACATCCTGAGACCCAGGGAACCGACGCCGCAGGGGACGGCGGTACTGCATTCGTGTCTCGGGCGTACCGCTGACCTGGAGAGCACGAGTGCCTTCGAGAGCTGCTCTGGTCTGACCTGAGAATGCCACGTAATTGCTAATTCAGCCAAATCATCTCGTGCATGCTTGTGCAATAGTAGTAAAACTACCTATTTCGTGGAAGGAGAGAAAAATGTACGCTTAAATTATTCGATCGGTGCCGTAACGGGGAAGCGTATGAACTGACACCTCCCGCCGTGTCCGCGTGTAAAACCTCTCTCACGATTTAAATGCATAGTATTCGAGTATGAATCATCGTTACTACCACCATCATCGATTAGATCATCAGGTATTTCATGCAAAGCATGAGAACATAAGTTGTATGTATCGTCGAAAATTTCCTGTGGAAATTCTTCGAAATGCTGTGCGTTACAGTATCAATCGACCATACTTTGTGAAGACGTGCTGCCTGTTCAACATAGTATACTACGTCCACATTAGAAGCTATAACAGTTCGATATGCAATAAGCGTTATAATGTACTTTCAAAACACAACATATTAACCATTAACCCCCACCAACGACGGGCGTCGTACAAACTAACCCACTCAGCATATACATTCACGGAGAGAAGAGAGAGAAAGAGAGAGAGAGACGCCAGCATATGTAATTATTACAAAGGACTAATATATCATCATCCTCATCCTTAACGCCGCCAGATCTTCTATGAGCTCGCAAGAAATTAAGTCAACTCCCCAGACCAGCGTTAGCTGTCCTGTGGGAAAAAATCATCCATTTCCCCGAGTCCCATTGGTGTGTTCGTTCCCATTCGTGGCCTCTCTCTCTCTCTCTCAATCTCTCCATCTGCTCAGTCCTCGATTTCGTTCGAAATTTGCATGACAATACGCTTTCACGCCGAACGAAGCCGGCGGGCAATCGCACAGAGAGGTGGCTAGGATCGAGCCTTTCGCCCACGCGCTCATAAACTTTTTCACTTCTGCGCGCACAACGGTGGCTCTCGACTCTGCTCGGCCGCGTTGTGTGTAGAACATCCAGTTGCTGCTGCATCTGGAGCAGTGCATTTCATCACGAATCAATTGATGGTGATGATGTTTGAAGAATAGAGAAATAGAAAATACTGACAAGTGGTCGCGGTGTGTACGGTGAACGGGGGTGTCGGAGCGTGCGCAGCAGATGGTCGAGGTATGGGAAGCGTATAGACAGACGGTGACTGACTGCCCAATGTATATGAATGTTTGCGGTGTTGAATTGGCATTGGGGGCGGGGGGGGAGGGCGTGTTATGTTAATGCAATTACGAATCATTCGGGTGTCTTAAATCGGCTGTGGAGTTGACTCGTATCAGCTGTGGATCAGTACGGGTCCGTGGTTTAGTGAAAGTGTAGACAACAGTTAGATGTGCCGATTCTTTTCTGGGTAGGTGAAATATGTGTATCATACGGAGCGTTGTATGCATCGCTATGGTGGCTACGCTTGTCTAGCTGACAGGTCGATGGTGGGAAAACTGGTGGGGGCTGGTCGTAGGTGTACGGGTTCGATCGCCACCGTTGCACATCTGCATTCGGGGGTTCCGCCTTGCGAGGTCCCCCAATGCCGAAAGCAGTACAAAGGAAGAGACAGTAGGAGAAGACCAGGGGAACATTTTTCTCTAGAAAATCATTCCAATTCGAGCAAACTTCTGAAACTTCGTAGTGCCTCGCACTCCAGATGGTTCAGACAATTTTCTAAATCTGTCATCCAGTCAGCGCGGGTCGTCATGTTTTCCTAGTGACGTTAGCGATTTTGCAGAAGCTCAATTCGCACGACTATCAGTGAGAGTTGCCAGCATCTTCTCGAGTATCTCGAGGGCGCCGTTTTCTCTTCATTGTGAATTCATATAGTCAGCATGTGCAGCATGTACAGTCGACACTAAGAGACGACATGTAAGAGGACTTAGGCATTGTAAAATCGCAGTTCCGTTAATAAACCAATAAGGCATTAACTTTACCTTACACCACCAGCTGTACATGCTTGTAGGTAACCCACAACTGAGATAGCTACCCTCAAGAATGATCTTTAAAGCGTTGTTGCCTATTGGTGACTGTCAAATCGCGCTCTGCTCAACAAGGTATCATAGGATATCTAATAAATCTTCACAGAGGATTCACTTGAAGATGCTTATGCCGTCATTTCGCGGGGGGGTAGCTTTAACCAATCGATAGAGTTGACAGGCACACACACACACAGCCATGTCTTATCGAGCTAGCGGACAATGCGAAGCCACCAAATTAACACCCTCTCGTCGAAGAAAGAAGACGTCCGTACTTGGTCCACTTTTATCTTAATATGAATTGAATAGCTTTGCATATCATTAGCTGCTTGTGGTGCATGCTGATCTGTGCCAAAATAGTATCGTTAGAAGGCGATAATTGATATTCGTAAAATTACTAGTCTGTGGTGTTCCTGCTCCGATGAACGCAGTTCGGCATTATTCTGCCAGACAGTGCTATGGATGAAGCCGTGTATACATGAGTAGGTAAGAGTTCTCGCGGGATCCGGAAGTAAAGCCGCCGGTGAACGTCAAACGTCGACATGTTTCGGGCATCACCTAACCCTGCAGCACACCTCTGTGGGGCCAGTATTCGATTAGTCTAAGGATCCCTCCACGAGGCAATTTAACAGGTTTTAATTGGATCTAATGAAACATATCGCTGGTGTTCGTACACCGTTTTAAAACTGCAACGCGTATCGTTAATATTTGGTTGGTATTAGCTATGTATTAATTTGTGTTTGCTTTTGTTTTTAGCAGGTAACGGAATCGTGTTGAAGGAGCAATCATTTTAGTTGAAACGGTAACTAAAACTATCCACTTAAGACCTAATGAAAGCTAGCTTGAGACACACGATGAGTACCAATTAGACTATTTTAATACCAGTCCGATAGTTGGCGTGTGATGTCCCTGAAGGCCACGAGACTGAAGCCACAACATGTCAACGCCGCGTCAAGCAGAACCTAACGAGTATCACAAAAAGGTTGTATCACAGGATCAAAAGTGGCTGTGCAAGACGACCAAAGGATAAGAGACCTGCTTTAGTCCCTCTGGTAACAAAAACAACCTTGCCCCATCATTCTAGTCACTATGCACGGGGCTCCAACACCTCAAATAGGGATTGTGGGCCATGTATTTATGACATTGCCTGGATGTTTAACGTCAAAGAGTGTCCCTGTTTCCATTGTATTTTGCCCATTCATGTAGGTGCGAACTGGTCTACTTTCTTCCTGCTATCGCCACGTGTGGCCCGTTCTGTGTGTCTTCTATGTATAGGATACAGCGCTGTACAGCGCTGTTTCCCTAGCCGTGTGACAGAGAGGCGCTGCCATCGTCTCCGTCGGAATCATGACCTCAGGCCTTGACCTGAGCACCTGGTCCCCACGCCCATCCCCATCCAAGCGCGTAATTGACTGAGATAATATGTGTAATTATGTATAGGATAACTCGATACCGAACTTCTTCCGGATCATTACATAGAGCAATGAACGCTGCATGGAGCTCAGATGCGCGATTTTAACGCGCTCACCATGTGTGGTGTCAGGCCTCGGAACTCTTCCGAATCTACCAGAGCTTTGTGCATCAAATGAGAGGGTTTTGCATAGGTATAACCGGCGTTAGACCGCATCGAGCAGTTTAACGGATATAAGCTTGTAAGATGAGCACATATATAAAATAAAATAAGTGATTCTAATTGGGTGTCCATTGAGCGTGCACACAACGACCACTACACCAACCTATTCACAAAACCAAGATCAAATCATCGAGACGAAGCAATCTTCTATTCTTTTTCTTCGTTTGTAAATAGCTCACTCGTTACGATGGCACCTTCGAATATGCCATATAAAACAGGGACCGTAGCCAATACAACATAGAAATAAGTTAAATGGGGAATAAATTAATGACTTTCGCGAAAAGTTCACGTGATGATGGGAAAAACATCCTAACTCGACAAGGTCCCGTATGTCCGTTTTTTTGACGTCGCGTTGACGTAAACGTTTTTCGCCCACGGGTCGGCCTTGAGCTGAACCGAGGAGAATGGTATCCGCGAGAAGCTGAGCATTAAATTGTGCACAAGTCAAATCGTCGGCTTGTTATGATCTAGCTATGCTATCGTCAAATAGTCCATGTGGTACAGACGAACATCAATTTATTGTACAATCGATATCGTCCCAGAAGCAGGATGATATGAAGGGAAGCGAAATTCTGAATTATTTTTTTCTATATATCAATACGAACCTTTTATGGTAGGATACATGTCGTACACGTTTCTGCAATCCATCATGCGTGCGCACTTAAAGCAAATCAACCCTTCGTCGGTATAATGACTATGGTTGTTCTGCTTGTTCCCCTGTAAATCTCTACACTACTTTACCGTTAAGTGGCCGGACATGCTGTATGCATATTTGATGATAACTATTGTACATATTGATTAAGTCCAACCGGTGCTGTATGTAGCGGTCAGTTTGACCATCTCGTCTGTGAACGAAGAGATTCAGCTGGGCTCAGTTGAAGCACAGTCGATAATAGGGAGAGACCGTGAAAGCGAGAAATTGGACTACGATATTGGACTGAGCAGGCGAATATTCGAATATTCCTTGTGCGAGTCACGTGTTGAGATAATTGACAAAATCGCTTGGTGCCTTTGGTCGATTACTCCACGACCGCCAATGCATTCGTTTAGGAGCCATGCGAAGCATAGTCTCTCTAAGCTCATCGAAGTAGTATCGGTAAGGCTCTTGTATCTTACCAGATGTATATATTGCTCCCCTTATGTATATATGTATATATTGTATATATATATATATATATAATATTGCTCTTGCATCTTACCAGATGCAACCAGATGAATGCCTATGCTGTCACGGTGGAGTGATGATACACCACGAGAGAAACTATGTTAACTGTGCGATGATAGTCCAAATAAAATCAACTCTATCCACGTATAGAATTCAGCCTAGTTCTCAAGCATTCGTGAGATATCTTTTTTCACCGACTTAAACGCTTATCCTAAGCGTTACATCGCACATAACGTGTACAATTTGAAAGCACTCTGGAAGTCTCGGGTAGCAATTGGCATTAATCTCGATTATGTGTTGCTTCACTAGAGACTACCCTCCTGATTTGAACGTCCACTGCAAATGGGCACGTGCACAGGTGGTGATTGGCCAGTGGCAGCCTACGCCAATCGTGATCTGACTGTCATTTTCGCCACGTCCGATATTCCATAATCGCATCTAGCCCTTCGAGTTTATTGCAAACTAACGAAAACTGATGGGGTCCGCACACTCTCTGAGATGATCCACACGGAGGCATCAGGTTGGTGGATGTTGCGCGTGGCAAAGTGAACCTTCTGCCATAATACTTGAACGGGGCGGGGGAGTCATGAGACGGCTGCAATTCTCTGTACCATCTCGGCCAATTTCTTTAGCATTACCGCACTGGAAAATTGGCATTACCTAATTTTCGCCCGTTCGCTGCCAGAGCAGCTATTACATTGTACGTGCAGTGGAGATCACGTGGGTAGAGCCGCAGCACTGTGTGAGCTGAGGGTTGATCAATATTCCATTGAACAATTACACGATGCGCGCTTCTCGCGTTAACGAGACACACTCATGCTGCATCATGCATCAGCTCTAATCGCTCTAAGATCTTATTCTTACTAAACGAATACCGACGGAAGTCTTATTATAGCGCAGCTCTATCTGTAGTAAACTTGAGTGATTCAATACTTTGATGGGGCCACGCCAAAAGGCCAACTGCTACCGCGAAGTAGCGTTGCAGTGAGAGTATGGTGTTCACGGAGAGGGCACCACTTTGATATGCTGTTTTAATTGAGTTTGTCGCTTAATTCAAGACAATCAGCAAATAAACCTTTGTTAATGACAGCTGCATAATTCATTAGAGCGCGGAGGTGTACGCTAAGAGGACAGCCGAACGAGCGAACAGTCATCTAGTCTAAGTAACTGACAAGAGTCAGTCGGCATAGTAACTGTTAATTGTATAATATAAATAAAAATTCAACGGAAATGCAGCACTCCAAAAACCTCATCGTCTATTTGCCGTACGAGGTACGTACTGTACAATATACGGTACAGTATACTGATAGCATAAACAGCGAGGTGACTCCCACAGACAGCTCTGGATTGGGTACTTTGTATGGCGCCATCTTAAGTCAGTACTTCAGGCCAGAGCTGTCCTAGGCCATTTCCTCGAATTGACCATTGGCCTTGATTAGAAACTCTGAATCGGTCCTGCATTTCGGTCACGGGAATCCGAACCATGTGTAGAGGATTTGTGGGTACCCTCTTCGTCGGACTGACCCGACACGGGACCTCGGCGGTGGTCACTCGACCAGGATGACATATACTTGACACGTAAAAGATGTCGTGCTTCGCGTAACGCGACACGCGAATTGGATACTGCGCTCATTCGTGCTGAATGGACCGATCGTATTTGTCAAACATCTCATGATATATGCAGAACCGATTATGACGCACGCGCACCTGTGCATTACCCCGGACGCAAGCGGGACACGGTAGAGGTAGAGCTTTTATTGGAAAACTAAAGGAACTACAATTTAATTCATGGAGAGCTTGCAAGATGTGTTTGTTAAGCGTATCGCTTTAAGGTGCCAACGCGAAAGGACGGAGATGACAAAATTTAACAGTATAGACAAGCTAACGTATGCGTGTACTACCGGCAAACACTTACCCACCGTAATGAATGCACGTGAGACCTACAACAACTAAAGTTGGCACGAAAATTCTCCCCAAATCCATTGTCAGTAAGCAGCGCGTTAGTGATTTGTTCCCCTCCGGGAGTTTCCCGTGCTCCGCGTGAGAGTTCCTCGTGAGTTACTTGTACTGTGTTTTCATTCTTCGTTGAGAATAACAAGCAGGTATGTTGTAAACTGACCTTCGATAATAAAATGAACTGAATTGAATTGAAAAGTTCATATATTTCTATGCATCAACGCATGCACTAATACGCAGGTAGGCGCCTGGGTATTTTCGTTATGGCGGGACCGAGGCACGTTGCCGAGACGGCTCAAAGCTCTCCTCGCCTGTTGCACTCGCACAACGATGCGTGTCACCATAAAAGTGGCTGTCTCCCGACGAGTCTTCTTCCTTGAAGTGAATGCGTCATTCCACATCGTCGCTGACGAAATGGCTTGTTTTTCCTAATCCTCAAATGTCCAAACGACGGCGAGGCGACAACACTGTGAACTACTCAAATTTGCCTCGTTCTGACGTTTCGCAACAAACGCGAAATGCGAAACGGCACTTTTACAGTCGCGTAACGCCACTAACCGCCCACACGCCCGTCTGCCTCTCTCTCTCTCTGTATTTCCTCAACGTTTCCATGGACCATTTGCTCTCTCCGGATTCTCCCGTTGCTGCACCGGCTCGTTCTTAACTTTCGTCCGTCGGAGATAGAATAGTCCTCGGGAGTTTCTTTCCCACGCCTCGAGTGAGTGTGGTTAGGTTGAAAACGCATGCCGCATGCAATAAACTGTCGCGTTATGTGTTCGCGTATCTGGGACTTTAGGTGGTCAGCGACTTTCGCGACGGGCTCTCGGCCCGCGTTCCGCACGTTCATGGTCGCCGGTCGCTTCTCGCCGGTCGCTTCTCGCCGGTAGGATGCTTGAGGCACGAATGGTGGAGCACCACCACTTATGCACCCTGCTACGTATCTGGTACCGAGTCGAATCTGATGGTGCACCAACTTACGTAAGACGGACGGAAACGGCCTCGATTTGCAAATTTCAACCGACGCACACATTTACTCGAGCATTACGATTGTGTGCTGTACACTTCGTTTAATGATTAAATGATGCCCAGAAGTTGAGTGTATCTAGTTGGTAGTTTGGCTGGTGTTTTCGAAACGGGCTCCCGTAGTTTGCCGACGCATGTGGCCATTCTGAATCATGCTAAAGTGCATTGAAAAAATTCAATACGATAAAGATGCTGAGCCAATTGGGATCCGTGCTTAACAGATGGTGCCTTCAGATGAGTGTGCTGCGTTGCCTATATGCAGCTTCAGATATCCTATTGAAGGAATAGAAGAGGTGTCTGGGAACCCGTGCAAATACAACATTTCCATATAAACTACTAATGACAGTGACTTTCACTCCATAATTAGGTTCCTTTGTTCATAATCATACAGATCTCATATTCCGCACATGCACGACAACCGAGATCTTAACACATGGCTTATTATTGTTCCGACCTCTCGAAAACGTTCTGTCCAATATCTATTATATCCGAGCACGCATTTAGCAGAATCATACATGCCCTGCCCGAGTTCCATGGTTGATCTTCATTCGTGCCTGTGGCGCCGCCTCGGTACGACGATAACTCGATGACCACTACCGCCGTAACGTGATAGCCATTTTTTGTTCAACGCGAGTAGTCCCGCATGGCCGTAGTGACGCATCCCAGGGGTGTTGCAGAGATTAAGCTTGGCCGAACCTCGGCTACGATCCACTGACAACACTCTGCAACAGTAGCGGCAACCGCTGCCGCTGTTCGCGCTGTCGAGCTTGGGCGTGATTTTCCAGCATGACGACGTATCATATACTGCTAGATGCAGTCGTGATACTTATCGTCGTGTTATACATACACACGTGAAGCCTGCCTTTTCTAGGACTGTGGCGTAGGTGCCCTTGCACTCAGTGACATTTTGCCTTGGCTTCGGGGTGTTAACGTCAGACAACTGTCACCAGAGCTCTTTGTGATACGCTGTCTTGTCACCGGCGACACCTACACGAACGAGAGCCCATATAGCATAACAGCGCATCAGGCATTCAACCAAGGTCAACCTGTATTACAGGTGGTTATTGCATTATTTAGTGATCTGATCGCATGGTGGTTGATGGTGGCATTTGGCCAACCCTACATTGGCCAATCTGTTATTATCAGTTTTATTATCAATTGTTATTATTATTATTATTATTATCGTCATTCAATAACCAGTTGCGTCAGCGCCCCGCTGGAAGCAGAGTGGCCCATTCGACACGTTATTAGGTACACATAGAAGAAAATCGTGCAGATCCTGCCGGATGTGGTCTAGTAACGTAACGTAGTCCAAGCATAGTCCAGGAACAATGGTAACGAGAACTCATAAAATCAGAAGAAGATCTATTGGTCTAACATATTAGTTGTACCCTTTTAAGGGCCCAAATAGTGGCTGTCTACACGAAGTTGCTTTGATTACATATCTATTTCGATCCATTGAGGCGATCTACTGCGGTGACTTCGTATCAGACAGATATTGTTAGTCACTTGAAACGAGGTTCATTTGCCCGTCATTACCCCATCTGGAAGAAGCTGCCCTACCCTGGGAAGAGCTCGAAAGTGCGTTCTACCATATCGTCCAATGGGCTGCAGTTCTACCGGACGGCTTGTCTCAATTACAGGGGCAAAATAGTTCAGGAGAACATTAGCAAGGTTGCGGGAAAAGCGTTCCTGCCTAATTGAGAATAGGCAGTGAGGCAGTCCACACTTATGGTCCTAAAAAAAATAGAAGGATTTTATAAATTGTTGGAAAAACGAACTGACGCTGCCTGTTTGTGTACGGATGCACTTTGTATCGATGGATCGAAAGAGGGTATCGATACATAAACCACTATCTATTTCGATACGTTGTTGTTTATAATTAAAAAAACAACGTGAATTGTACGATGCTTGAGATCTATTCGACGTATACATTATGTTGGAGCATACTCATTGAATGGCAATATATGGAGAAAATTAAGTACGTACATATATATATATATAGATATATATGTATATAGTAATTTTGATTGGAGCGCTCACTCTATCGATGTATTTGGGCATATATATATATACATATATATATATATATATATATATATAATATATTATATATATATATATCCGCCACAAAATATCATCTACATATTCTCTGGTCGGTTTACCGGATTGCCTCCCGGTTGCCCGGATCCCAACGAAACGGCCAGACTCTATCGGACTTCATGCTATGATGTTCAGATGCCCAGATCGTATTCTTGGATTCATGCGTTTGGACTCTAATTACGTTCCGACTCTACTATGGTGGCCGCTAAAAGTTGACCGCGCTGGGGCTCAGCAAAGATGTAACGCCTCGCTAACTAATTACGTAGTCATTAATTCCGAAGACACAAATTAGTTCCTCTCGAAGCTGGCCGACGCATCAAGGGCTTTCGCTCCTACAAGCCAATACCTGAAGGTCACCCAACCGAGCTATTAGTTTGCGCGCATGTGTGGGTGTGTATGCGAAATCTGTCTATATGAAATACAGACTCGAACAATTCGCTTTTTACTGGCCATTGTACTGGCCGCTGTCTGGCTCGAGTACAATACTACTATGACCAGAACCCCTTATAATGAGGCTCACAGTATGCAAGGGAAGGACTGGTCTATTCGCTGTAATAGAGGCTCTATGAACGATGAGTGACTCGACAGGCGGACAGACGGCGTTGATCTCTTCAACTTATTATGGTTATTATTATTATTATTATTATCGAGCAGTTACATATTCGTATCCGGGACCGAATGTTCGGCCTGAATCTCCAACGGACTAGCAATCCTCTTCATTGAAGATTCAGACATCGTGCAGATGTGGACAGGTTTAGAAATTAACACCCACGATATCGATTTGCTTGATCACTTCATGAGTATTTCATCAGAAATTAGGGACGAATGACCTAAAAGTCCAGAGCGGATCTTTGTGTAGGACAGTTGAACTGAGTGAGATCGACAATACGAGATGGCGTTAAGGTATTAGAAGTGACTTGCTGCCAAGAGACAGCTCAGCTGGTCCAAAGAGTGAGGCGAGCTTTCGTGCTCTCGAATATAATCTTCGAGAGCATAATTTGTGAGCGCCATGATTCAATGTGTACATCGTACAGTCTCACGTTCGTAGCAGAGTTTCGCGGTATCTAGCGCCTCGAATATAGAACTTGCATGTATTCTAAGGTAACGTGGGGGATAAACCATCAATCAGGCTGATAGTTGGCCTCGTGTTATTCGCTCTATAATTTGTGTTGCTTGTAAAGTCACGCCGCACTCCATGAAGTTCAACAACACATAACCTGCCAACCTGCCATAGAAACACTATGTAACGTCTCCCCATGACACTGAACCCGCTCCGTCTTCCCGAAGCGTCGTTACGTAATAATGCTGATCACCTGTAACAGTGACCTCCCGAACACTCAGCAGCTGAGCTCGCGAAAAATGTGTTTCGTCACTTGTGACATTCGCCGCATGACCCCTACAATTAAGCGGTTTTCTTGTCATTGCGATTATACTCCGTTTTCCAGTTTCGACAGCTTACCGTTTATGCAGCCTTATGGTTTGTAAAAATAACGACCTAGCGACCTAAGTACGCCATGTTGTCGTATATTTTTTTTTTTTTGTTTCCGAGCTGACCCTCAGCTGTTCCCCTATCTGACAGGCCTCAGCTCTTAACCTTTAGGTATTACTATGTTGTCGTATATTATCCGTCATCAAGTGTCAATAAAATGTCCGTCAACTAGCGATACTCGCCCGATGCCTCACAAAGCGTAGTTTAACAAGGTGATCATAGCTTTTCGCTTGTCGTTCTAAGTCGATCTACATAATCGATATATAAATTCGACAAAAAAACAGACCACATAATCTTATCGCAGGTAGCAGTTTTGCAATTCAACGCAAAACGCTTATGCACAGCCTAGGTATTATATAATAGCAGATTTTGGTCGATACTTAGGACGTGGGGGGGGGTCTCGTAATTTTTTGGGTCGACCACTGCATCATGTTTCGATAGGAACCAATACTGAAGAATAACGCCACTTTCGAGCAGGTGCTAAAGCGATCCCCACCGCTAACATCCACATCATCGGAATGACACTGATCAATCAATAATGTGCTCAAGAAGAACGGAATATAAAAAGCTATGCTTCTTTAAGTCGTCAGCTGAGGTAATGCCGTTTGTAGGTATCACGGATCAGGTAATCTCAGAGCGAATCGTATGGGCAATCGAGCCAGCACCTCGTAGACGAGCTACTTCACTCGAAACTCGCTGAGGTATCAGTGGTCAGTGCAATCACGGCCTTCGGCCATACCCAATGTGTGGATCGATACATCACATTTGAAGATCGCTGCGCGCCATCTTATTCGCCAGATATGCACGTGCGGTCAAATTCTGTTCCCTTGGACAGCTTCGTACGAATGTGGATTGCCTCTCGAAACGAATTACGATTAAAGGTGAACCCGTGGATAAGTGCTACAGGGTCTAAATGGGGATAGGGGGGAATGCCAGAACTTCATTAATTATAATGACAGATGATATACACCTTGGCACCGTCCGCAGCTACTGTTGTAGCTATGTAGCTTCTTCGCAGACAGCAAACAGGCCGCCCCAAGCTGAATCCACCTCTTTGGTTTGCTTCGACAGTCGCTGGAGAATCCGGATAGACTACCAGAAACTGCTCGAAGGCAAAACTGTTTGCGGATGTACACCATGGTTTTTTTCTACGACGAGACATTTACGTATATGACAGGTAAAAACATACCATACTGTTCTATTGCTAAACATGGAAACGTGTATCGAGAATGTTCGCAATTATTCCCTCTGGGCACAAACGATCTCTTTAATGATAATGACCTAAGATGCTCGAAATAAATACACATAGCCAACGTCAGTAGGCACATCTAAGTAAGTGGTCGCAATTTGTCGCGATTCGGGTATCGCATGTGTCGAGAATTCGCTAAGAGAAGAACACTTGATATACTCACTTCGATTCGAGCAGGATTCGGGTCCTCACTGCTGTTGCTTTTTCTACCATAAACTCATATTGTTCGCTTATCATCTGCGACGTCACCACCAACCTGCTGATTTGACTCTGTCAGCCGATAGTTAATAGCGTTGCATTGTCATAATCCGGGATGGTGACAGATAATATGTGATAGTCCCTCAATGAAAGAGTTGTTCAATAATAAGCAACTCTCTTCTTTGGTAATTCTTCTTGTATTAATCACATGCATCGGTGGAATCAGTAACGACTGTTCATATCGCCCAATCAAATTGGATACTTCCGCCTGCTCGGATCCTCAGGGCGGCGCTCGGGTAATGACAGCGGATAGCGTGTCACAACGAATTGCGTCTGCACCATCTCCGAGACTAGGGATCGTAGCGAAGTCGAGATCGTTATGTCCGTTTGCGTCACCTTGCCCGCCCTCAATGCTACGATACGGGCAGTTTCGGTTATGATCGCCAGCGATGCCATTTTATTAGATGGTGTACCCAGCTGATACGAGTTGCACAACGACGCTATGCTCACTCTACCTATGTATTTGGGTAAAAAGAAAATATATATATATATATATAGTAATTGTCAGCACATCTGTGTTCATCTACCGAAAGACCAGCAACCCAACAAGCTGCTCTAGATGGCAATTTTCTTCATCTTGACAATGGCTGCCACTTCGTCGAGTTAAACACCAACATCAATTAGATGAGGCAGTCCCTGACTAGCACATGGCGCATTCTCGCGTACGAGCCGCGTATATGATATTGGCATGTCTGTTACCCGCTTATTATTACGCTATAATGATACCCGTATTTACGATGAGGGGAGACAATCCGCCTTTTTGCACCATGTGACCTCAGTGCCCTCATTTCCCACCTGTCAGTGGGATATGACGAAAGCGACAGATATAATTGGGGAACGCCGAAGAGCAATACGGGTGGAAAGGTTGAGTGAATGCTTGGAACTATGGAGAGCATTGTGGGCATTATGTGGCGAAGGTGACTGGTCTTTCAACTAGAGAACGCTCCGTTTGAAGGCAAATACTAGCCTCGACTTTTAGCAAAACACTAAGAAAGCACTAAGCAATGTTTCATGACTCCGAAAATAAAGCCTCGCATATCAGTTTTTCTCTTACTTTTCTGCCGATATATATATATATATATATAATATATATATATATATATATTAGGGTGCCCAGTTCAAACTGTCGCCTCTTTAAATGCCAGTAACTTTTGAACTAAATGAGTTAGAACAAAGATCTTTGGGTATGAGTTAGAGGTACTGCCCAGCTTTATTGGCACACCGATTCCAGGGAGGAGTTTCGAGATAGCCAAATATTTACCATTCGCATTTCCATCTATAATTTCCTTATCTATTGCTTTTTGAGTAAGTCGACGGTTGCATATGAAAAGCCACCTATTGCCCTTTTTAATCCATGGAAACAACCATAATCACATAGGCTTAGATCAGGAGAATATGGGGGTTGATGCCATCGCTCAATATTGTTCTCCTCCATCCAGGCCGTAATTTCAGCAGTGCGGTGAGGTCTTGCATTGTCGTCGAGTAACCACACTCGGTGCTGTCGATCCCCACTCCATTTGTTCATCAATCCCTTCAAGAAGTCGAGATATCGGGGAGCATTGAGTTTTTCGTTTGCGGCTAATATTTCGTAATAGCAAACACCCTTGATATCCAGGGCGAGTATCATCAACTCCTTTCGTCCGAATCTATCTGGCACTGCCACAGACGTTGCCGCTTCACCTTGTTGGAGCCACTGTTTTGCTTGGTTCTTCTCAGGGGGTCTATGCAGGCTAACCCATGTCTCGTCTATCGACACCGTGCGTTCTAAGCGACTGGTTTATTGCGTATAAGTTTTCAACTTAGCTGTCGAACACTCCACACGCATTTTCATCTGCACAGCACTCAGTTTATGGCGAACCCTTTTTCCATTGATTTTTTTCATCTTCACTATATTGGCGATACTTCTATGACATGTCACCTAAGAAATCCCAGTTTCAGCCGACAAAGACTCCATGGACCAAGCTCTAGTTTCCTCAAAAGCTGCCTTGATTCTGCCGATCCGTTAGTCCCTTGTCGCACCCGATTTGCGGTCCCCGCCTCGGTGGTCATCGGTGTCCCAATTTCCACTGTTAAAGCGCTCGCACCAACTTTGCACCGTTCGCTGGCATAAGGCAGACCTGCCGTACGCGTTCACTAATTGTCGATGGTTTTCAGCTAAAGGGTGCCCTTGGAGAAACAAAAACATGATGTTTTCCCGTTGATCTTTGGGGGACTTTTTACTGCAGTGTCCATCTTTCTGATCGCATCGAGACCACTCAGTGTTCGAAAGGAAGCCACGTTCCTGCCGCGTGCCCACTCCACGAATGAACGCATTGTATCGCGTAGTTCGAATTGTGCGTGATTCGAAAGGCGCGACAACCGGACACCCTAATATACATATTGCACTGTATCTTAGAGTAAGGAAGGCAAAGAAAAAGTCCACACAAATTATCCCAGAGAGAGATCCAGCTTTAGTTAACAATCGCGAGGCGATGGTAGGATTTTAGACAGTTTTGCTGTCCTTTAGGATTCCACTTTCTAGACTTTTTCGGAACTCGTTGCTATCTAAGCATTATTGTCTTCTAAAGGGTGAATAGAGTAGAAGATACAGGACGCGACCAATTCATCTGGTAGGCGCCTGCCGCTCGTTGTTGGTTCGTAGTACTGTTAATTCTGAAGATCCGGACCAACTCAGAGTGAAGATTAAGTGGGGCGTGAGTTTAGTGGGCAGGTCTCCCACTCCACCAGGCAGGAGTCCCACAGTACCATGGTCCAGTACCTTAGTTGTAAGGCCTGGTCTGCATGAGCATTCTCCGTCATAAAAAAAAGGGTGAAGAGTAATTCAGGAAAGGTATCCTTCAAAACCTTCGAATTTTGGCCAGCTGCTTATCTTACTTCGCACAAACAATGAAATCACTGTTCAGGCGCAAATAACGATGAACTGAGAAATGACAAATCAGGTCATCGTATAGCTGCGAACCAAACGATCGCTGAGAGCCACCTTCCGATTCTTTGACCGTCAGGCTCCACTACATCCCATGGAAGTCAAGTCGATCCCGAGCAGCCGTGCTACTCTGGACGTATTTGCATTTGCGGAAAATCTGCAAAGTGTACAACGGCTGGCTCAGCGTTCGCCGTCGCGGCCAAGGTCTTACCTCATCCAATTAAAACCACTAGATCGAGGTATCAGTCTTTCAGCACGTCTGCATTTGACGTAGCGAACACGGATCTGACTGAACGCGAATCCGCGGGACGGGTCCCTATGGTCGCGAGGCCCCGATGCCAAGCAAGTTCTTCCATCCTCCCCCTTCAGGCCGCCGCCGCCGCCCATCAAAGCTGGTTAACTAGCCACCACCTGCAAGTGACTATCGTTCGCCTCGAAGAGGCGACCAGGGAAGACAGAGAGAAGAAGAGAGAGTGTCAACGAACGCGCAAGTTGCCCGGTGCTGGCGCTTGGCGTGTCGTTATTCTTGCTAAGCGACAACGCACCGAAGGCTTCTTTGCGCCGGTAGCGACACTTCCCCGCGTCGTTCAAGTGTCAGCGGCCACTACACGACGTGGAAGGGGAGGCTTCCGGTTTGAGGCTCCAGGGTTCGTTGTTGGAGGACGAGCCACCCGTGGGCCTTTTGCTGGAAGCGCACATGATACGCCCTTGAGGTAATTAATTTCAGTTGGATAAAAGCGAAGGCGCCGTCTGCTTTCCGCCGTATGCCAAGGTGTGATGGCACTTAAGGCCAAGGACATGATCAAGGCGTAGAGGCTAGGCAGGTCCAGCCTGCAGGCCAAGCTATGTGGCTAACAGGCCTGCTTGCATGAACATTAGTTTTCTCTGGTCAGGCTATGTAATAGTCGATTGCACAGCATTATCGGTGAGCAATCGATATGTGTGGGCGAACAATCGAGCATATAATCAACGGCCAAGTCAATTCCAGAGCGTACATTTTTATAGTCTCCTGCTAGCCCATATAAAATACTTGAATAACGTACTGCATAGGCAGACAATGCATTAAGGTATCGACAATAATTTCCAGATTTTTCTATAGCTAACAACAAAAAATGCCCTGGCATAGTCCAGTAATCGACTACGCCACATGGTCACCGAAGAAGCAATTGCGAATATTCTCAATACCTTAAAAACACGGAAGAACAGGCCCGCTCTTATCAAGAGTTCGGCTTCAACGTGAACTGAATGTAGCGATCGTACTACTCAGGTGATTCTTGCCGTCTCAGCTACGCCTCGTCGATCTGGTCTCAAAACATATTTTAAATGTATCCCAAGTGATTGTGTTATGAAAAATGCATAATGTACACGTTTGCCAAATGATGCCAAAGTTGGTACTGTCAAGCCACAAACCACCGCGGACCCTTCGCGTATCGATGAGGGGAACGCGCCACACGAATCGAGGTGGCCAATAGTGGCCATTAATGATGCTTCTGAGTGGTTCGCGTAAAGTGACATCATCGAACCGGTTGCTACATGTAATTGCAATTGGTTGAGGCTGATCTCTCTCTCTGCATTCACAATGTGAATAGTAACACACAGACACACATTTAGTGGCGATGTTCTTCTGGTGATTTAGTCGATAAGGAAAGACAGCATTTAGTGGTCGTAATTGTATGATTACTGGCTAATGATGCGTATTTTGATGGAGCGTTCGTTAAAAGGACGCCAGAAAAAAAGCACCCGAACAATACACACTGTGTATTCAATTATTATATACAGTATCATATTCAGTTATTATATATGTGCATAATATTATATTGGATACAATTTTTTTACTCATAGTAATTAATTCTTCCTTTGACAAAGCACAGCTAATATGACTGACGAAAATGAGCCGAGCTGAGTATTACCCGGGTGAGTGCGCATTGGTAATTAATTTCCGATTGGTGTCCTCTGTTGAGTGGTTGTTTCATTAGATTCGACTGAATGATACTCGACGTTTTTATTCGGCATAGCAAGAACAGTAAAAAAATTATTGTGATCTGCAAGATACGCATGGATGTGCTTTATGACACATTCATGCGTGTTTCAAGGAAAAGCACTCATTTAAATCTCGTTAAATTAATGTAAGATAAAGATTAATTGGTTTATTAAAGGAAGTGCAATCTTGACAATGTTTAAGTTCTCTTTTGATCACGGAGTGGGATTCGAACCTGCGTCCTCCGACTGGGAAACGGAGCACTATTGCAGCTGCTAGTATGTGATATGCACAAATAGAACGTGTGGGCGCATGTTTTCCAATTGCACAGAAACATTCAAATCACCCTGTATAGCAAACATTTCTGGATAATAGGTACTACTAAAATGAGCTTTGATGAGGGGTTTTTAGCTGTTATTCTGTCTTAGGTAATCGCACGCAATAAATGATCACATTCAAAAACTGGGAAAGACAAAAGCGCGTATGCAATTGAGGCACACGGGAAGAGCAGAAACGACAAATACCCTTGAAGCACTGATTAAATAAGTGCTATATTTATCTAGGATCAATTAGGCTGTTGTTTGCGTTCACATATTTTAACTTTTCTAGAAAGACATTCAGGCCGAACGGAGCATTTGTTTTCGTTTTTTTTTTATTAGAACACTTATTCTCGACATACATCGTTATCAATATAGGAACGCAGGAACGCAATCTTTCTTATCCATTGGTTTTTCATAGTCGTTACATACCTTTTCGAACCATGTATTGTTTATACGACGGCTCTTAGCAAGTGCAAGTCGAATGGGGACCTCCTTGTCGGCAGCATCCGAGACGCTCGCTTCACTTTCGTATTCTGGCACGTAAGAGCACCGTCGACGTGGGGCGACTTTAGAAGCACTGATAGCCGATAGTACAGATAGGCGCAGGTGGTGAGTGAACGAGGCTCACTTCGACGACCTCGTGAAGTCGCGTCTCGACCGCTGCGGGTCCTCTGCATCCATCTCGCTAATTACCCCCCGACCCCCCGCCCGCCTCTCCATAGATGGCCTGTGCTTATGTAACGCACCGGGTGGGGCGGTCCGGTGTCGTCGCAGCGGGCCTTGTTAAGGCTAACAAGTACTGAAGATAGCGCTTAGGACATCCGCCACCGCCGCCGCCGCCTTGTCATTGCCATTAGGGTGCCTCTGATGAGGGTACACCATGGGTGCTTCTCGGTCATCGAATATGTCTAGTGCCATCAGTTAGAGGGCGATCCGAGAGACGGACACCGGCAGCGGGGACCGTATTCACGTGATCTTGTCGCAGGTCACCATGCGGGGTAGCGTAATGAACGGAATCACGAAACAACTCATTATATATATATATATATATATATATATATATATATATACATCGTATTATACTTACACTGGGCAAGTGCTGAGCCCTGTCACGTAGAGTAACAAAGCTTAAAAACGTAATGACGCCTATTCAGAGTAATTTTTCACCCATGTGCTGTGTGTGTGTATGTATGTATATGTGTACTTAAGTAGGTATGTTTATCTGTCCGCCTGTATGCAAATAATTTCTCGCCACTGTGTAATGGTACGTTTCATCAGCTCATCATCGCCGTTGTGTACTGCATACGGGGACCTCCCCGTGTTTCCTTCAAGTTCGGCTCTTGAGCAGTGGCTCCAGCAGCAGGCGTGATGTATTGGTGTATTTTCCACTTTCCTTAAGCCATTTCGTCTGATGAAGGACAGCTCGACGCTCGCGCTCATCGGGAGACGGCGCTACGCGGCACCAACAGAAACCTCGTAGAGAGAGAGAGAGAGAGAGAGAGCAATAGCAGCTGTGCTGTACCGAAAAGGCGAAGGATCCCCCGCTCCTACGCCCACACCCACGAAGAAGTGAAGGTGCAGCAGGCGTTTTCCCTAACGAGTTCCATCTTGCCCTGGGGCCTGTTTGTTCGGCCGGGCCGTAGCCGGGATGAAGCGATTGGTTAGGGGGGGGGGGGGGGGCGACTGTTAAAACTGCCCTTGCACCAGCCGACGCAGTCGCTGGTGAGAGAAACTCCTGTCGATGCTGCTATTGCCGGCGCAGCTTTGGCGGTCGATACGCTTTTGGGCTCGGCCGGTTGTACCGTCAAACATGAGAATACGAAAACGGGACAAAGCACAGCAGCGGCAGCAAACGCGAGGCAAAACAAAAGCTAGTGCCGACCCCCCCCCCCCGTGAGCGCGTCAGTGCGTATCTGCCGATCTCGCTGCGCGTCTGTGAGCGTGCTGTGACCTCAGTCAGAGCCGAGCAGCCTCGAAATGTAAGGGCAGATGGCTGAATGTCTCGACGGAGACGACGAAACGACAACTAGGGCCTGTCCAAAGGGTAGTTTGTGTGTTTGGATTTCTCGAACACGCGACACAACGAACGCGCCGAAGCGCGCGGCAGTTTGCTAAACTCGCGAGCGAGAGATGGCGATGAACGGGACGCGGGACCATGGCAGGCTAGCTTGTACAGATAGATACCCAGGGAAGGAGCGGCTGTGCTAGTGGTGATGGCGGTGCCGGATAAGATTGCCGCTAACTTTACGGGTGGGTGTCATATGCGGATAGGGAAATATTGAACAGAAAATTGCGCTCATTAGAGTAAATACGATTGTTATGCTAATTATGTAACTTTTCGTGTTTGCCACCTCGATGGGAAGGTGGAAGATATGCTGGTGTAGGGAAGCCGAACGTGGTCCTCTTGTGTCACAAAGATTGCGGTCATCAAAAGCGCCGCGTACATGAGCTAGCTTCGTATACATCATCAGTCTGGCAGGAATTGAACGCTTGAGGCTTCTGGACAAAGGGGACGTCGTCTCGTCCGATATAGCTTCGTGCAGCAGATTGCGACCAGGCAGTCGTTTAATATTATAGATGTCATGGTTCCGTCGAACATCTACGCTTTTCCTCTCCGCCACGCGCGTTCTTATCTAATCATGTCGCAGAACCTCGTCCTCTATGAGCACACGAACCTCGAACGGGTTGAGAGGAGTGATAGACAACTGACAATTCGCTCATGAGAGCTGAACAATAAACGACGCGCTTGTACTTCAACGACTATACTATTGCTACTTCCGTAGACAAATAACCGTTTACCAGTCTCGCCGTCTCTGTCGCTTCAGCCGCGGCGCGACGTGCCACCGACGCACAGCTTCCATTGCTACGGGACGCTCGACGCCCTCGGTGGAGGGGACGCCAGCGAGCGCTAAGAGGCTAAGACGAGTGAGTCAGAATCGATGGCAAGAGAGACGAAGCAGCGTCACTGAGGGAGAAAAGCCTGGAAGTCGATTACGTGCCTCAGTGGCTCCGTGGCCTGCTACAAACGCGGGTGTTGTGCGAGATGCGGCGGCGGCGGCGGAGACGGCGGCGGAGGCGGGGAAGACGCCGTTTGACTAGGATCTCAGTGTTGGGGTTACGCCAGTGGGGCAGGCCGAGGCCAGGGGTCGCTCCTCGCCTCGACTCGTCTCCTAGTCCCGACCATCTTCTACCGCACTCTGCCCCCGAGCCTCGGCCGACGCATCGGCGATTCGCTCGCCTTTTTCCCCTTTTTCTCTGAACAAAGCCCGGAACAGCAGGGTCGTTCTCGCCGTACGAGGGGCCTTTACCAAGGTCAAATTTAAAGCTGCCACTGCTGAGGCGGTAAGGAAGGAGGATTGCAGGAGAGGGTCGTCGTTCGTGGGGTACAGGGGGGTGTGTGGATAGGGAGGTGGGCGTGGGTGTGCGGTCCACGCGATGCTCGAAGTGGCGGGTGGCCAAAGTGAAGTGAACGAAAAGCCGGCCATGCGGCTGCCGGCCGGAGTCGTCGTCGTCGCCGCCGCCGCCGTCGTCGCCACCACCACCACATCTGCCGCATCACTTTCGAGAAGTGGCTTGAGGAAAGGGAGCGATCCAGGGAAAGGCGAGATAGACGATGAAAGCGCGCGAGAGAGAGAGAGAGGCAATAGTGAGTGATTGGGGAGTGAAGGCACTCGTTGTGTGTGTGTTTCGAAGCGAGCGGCTGAGCGCTGCTCCTGAGTGTGCTCACCAGTGGCAAAGGCGGACGGCTGGCTAAGGCGATCCGCCGCCTCGAAGAGGAACCAGGAGCAAGGAGCTGTTTGAGTTTACTTTGCAATGGCCACGCTTCGTGCTTCCACCTCACTTCACTTACTACGACTACTAGCGTTGCTACTACTACTACTGGTGGTGGTGGTGGTGCTACCCTGTGATCAGATGTGGAACGAAGGAAAAGCCCCAGGAGCAACTGAGCCGTATACGGAGCACCAGTGGCAGGTTGTCGATAAACTCACCTGATCACTTGATCACCTGATCAGCCAGCTACGCGATAGAGCTGATAGCGGGAGAGGCCGATGGCTGGATTGGGTACATTGCCCCGAGCGTGGGTATACACATATTGTACATGCAAGTCGTGTTTGTTCGTTCACAACAAATTGTGTCGCGTATATGCGTTAAGAAGAACTTGCGGCAGATGTGTAATTTTCCACCGATATATTTATGTAGGTAAACCGAATGAGCGCATCCGTGTTTTTTAACCGTCGTTCGATGCAGGCTTCGGTAAAATTCTAGACGTTGGCTGGAGTCGTGGGATTCAAAATCGAGATTCAGCAGGGGAATCTCAAGCTTAGAGCTTAGTATTGCACGTGCCTAATAATAGAGTACGCTGGTCATTTGAACAGCGCAGACTTTTGAAGTCGAAGGTGGGCATTCCGCAGGAGATTCATTTGAATGAATACATAGGCTTTCATCGATGCACTTCTCAGTTCATCTAATTTTAAAGAAATCGGTCAATATATACAATCGGTGAACATCTGTCGTTGTAAAGTCGAGTTTGACCTAAGCGTATTCAAGGGTAGAAGGTAGAATATATATATGTATATATATATATATATATATATATATATATATATACTGCAGAAAACCACGTATTGTTCTGGTAAATGGTTGGTTCAGGCGGCCACTGCGTGTGACAGATACATCGTCTGCTTTGGGTTCAATCCCAGTACGTATCTACAGTAGACTGTGTTCTGGCTCACTATTCCTTGATGTGTAATCTGTTCAATATTTTCCCACTCGAAGCTTCCGCCTGCGTCCAGCCCTGCAAATCCCCCTGCAAAAGCACTACGGAACGGTAGTCCGTTCCAACCTCAAAGCTGAGCCGGGTGACTGGATCCATACAGAATATGTACAGGTATATCCGTTGAGTCTGGACCGTACGACACCACGACTGGCAGAGCGACGTCCGCGTTTCCCGAGCTCGCCGGAAGGGCGTCTGTGGCTTGCGGGCGCGAATACGTCGTGCCATGTCGACCCAGCACTCAGACGGCTTGTGGTGTTGGTGATGGTGGCTGTTGCAACGCCAGACGCCCGCCTGCGCTCCAGTAGTCACATTGTTGACGTCCATCGACCAGCAACGCGACAACCTGCGCAAGTTGCCCATCGACGATGCGGTGGACCCTCTCTGCGTGCCACCAGGGCGACATAGACAAGTCGACTCACTTACCCGGCACGCTCTCCCGCTTCCGAATCTGACCTGAGCCGAGCGAACTCGAAACGTCATGCCCCCGCCCCCCCGTGCTTTCTCCCAGCTTTGAGTGTACATCGCTGTCCTGATTGTGTCCAAGCAACACTCGGCGGGAGGTCCATCGTACAGGTCCATTGCGTTTCCTTCCTGTTCTCGATAAGGCCAGAGCAAACTAACTGTAATAACTAACAAGCTGGGTGAGAGGCAGTCACCCAGGAAGCCAGCGACCCACCCGTAGGCCCGGACAGGTTGTCCAGTACCATACGACCTCTTATATACTGGCCGAGTGAGCGGGTGCCCCAGTGAATCGGTGGACAGATGGATGAAGGCGGCCGCAGATCGCTTGCCTACCATCACAAACGTCAAAAGGAATCCAACGAATGCTACAACAACAACAACAATGACAGCTACTGTGGCCGACCTCGTGGCCTAATGGCTAAGACGTCTGACTTAGAATCAGAAGATTGTCGAGTTACTAACGAATAGATTTGTTCAAAAATAAAACGTTCGTTCAGCTGACTTTGCTTTGCAGAAAGCAGCTTCGGTACCGCTGTGTCGCATTGATTCGAGGACCTAAAAATGGTTTCGAGTTGACTTAAACTTAGACTTCTTGGAGTTAAACGTTTAACGTCATCGATATTTCGTGTTTTTTTTGCATTGCTCCGTAAGACGGACCCTTCTTTAAATGCAAATGTGCAACGCTGAGGATCGAACCCGTACAAACACATGTTTCCTTCGGTTGCAAGCCGCATATGGATGACCCACGACAGCGGGTTCGACTCCTTCGAGAATCTATAATGCCGGTCATTCTGGACCTACTTGGGCCTTTTCCAACAAGCCTGCGTGAGGATAGGCAGGACAATGTTAATCACATCTCAGCTAAATCATGATATATCTGGGGATCGAGCCGACGATCACAAATCGTGGTATTGTTTATTGTTTTTTAGGGTAGTCGCATTCAAAGAGAAGCGCATTAGCCACCCACGCCCCGAAGCTGTCCACTGCTTAGTTCCCTGGTTGATATTCAGCTGACTTCTTTCGACGTAAAAAGGCCTCGGCGTCTCTGTGTAGCAGTGCTTCGGCGACAGATCATGTCGGATCCCGCAGGACACATGTGGCTTGAAGTAACAACACCTTATTACGTAGTCAGCCATTGGACAAAAATGGGCTGACAGTGAGACATATGAACAGAGAGAGAGAGAGAGAGAAATCAACAATTGCAACCTAACCAATAGCTGTGAGTTAGTGAAACGAATCACAATATCGGAAGCTCTCTTTAAGAAGTGTTTTCTGAAAGTTCATGATTGGCCAAGGACTAAGTGGCATAGAGGTATTAACAGGGAGGTGTGTCTCTATACAGGCAAGCTGTGATCACATGAACGTCGGCTTTCGTATAGATGATGAAAAACGCTCATGGTGGTTAAAACACATGGTGGAGATGCGCAATCATTATTGTCATTTACCCCCTTAGGCGAGTAACACTATATTATATATATATATATATAATACGATAACCCACACATTCAATTTTTATATTCATTCGTGCCAGAAATATTATCCACGTTTCGACATCTGAAACGTTGAACCACGCCTTTGTTTTCATCAAGCAATGCAAGTTTGTCATGATGCGGGCCTCACATGGGCCGCATCATTGCCTCCTCCATCGTCCATATATATTATGATATAATAACACCCAGTGTACCCGCACGTGAACCCAGCACTCTTCACGTCATAGCTGGTGTGCGATGTGTTTCAATCGAGCATAGTCCCCATTTCGAATTTGGTTTGCCGAGGTGACAATCGCCAATCTACAGTGAGAATAATAACAACGTGACTGCTGCACCTAACAGCACATACACACACACACACCCACCCACCAACATGCACGCTTGTACCGCCAGCAGTTACATCGCACTCTGAGAATTATTCTGAGAGAAGGACTTGCGGGAGAGAGCGAGAAATCACACTGATCCCTATCGTGTTCGCGAATGTGGCTTGGACCACCGCTGAGTTCCATCGCGAGTTTCAGCAGAAGCAGCAGTATATATAGAATGGTATAATACGAACGAAAATGAGACAGCTGGGGATATTCCCGAGGAGAAACCGATCACAGTTCAATCGGACAAAGCTTCTCCCGGCTTTGCCACAGCTGCGACAATGATGCTTCCCACAGTTGCGTATATATATATATATATATATACACAGTTGATATACATACATGTGTGTCGCTGAGAGTTGCTGTCATCAGGTTGTCATATGTCAATTAGTTGACTCCAGTGTGATAGTATAATAATAATAATTATAATACTAGTAACATAAGCTAGCTTCGTTGAAATAATTCTGGGACGATGGTGTTAGACGGGACATAATATGGCTTTGGGAACAACCATACTTGTCTCAAATTTGCTTCCACTTGCTGTAGGGCATCTTCTCTGGAGAGAATTTCTATTGATTGGAAGTTATCTTTAGCAGACGGCTAATTCCTCTCTGCAATACATTAGGCCTAAGCTCATTGGAACTTTTAACTATATAATATTTCGCGTCATCATTATTCAATGTAGCCTTATTGCCTGAGGCCGCGTGGTCACTTAAATGATTTGAGTATATAAGAGATATCGTGCTCTTTCATCCTTGTGTGGCCATGACAGACGTAGATATTCGTAGACGCCTTTAGAAAAATGATTCGTATAAAAATAATTGCTTATGTATGTACGATACGTAAAGCTGAAACTGCAATGCCACATCAACAACGATAGCAGCATAATTCACCCTAACTGCAATAGATATACAATCGCCCATCATCAATCATGTATTATAGTGGCCAGATGCGACGCACCACCGTCACGGGACAATTAGCTCAAGTTCAAATTAGTTGTCACTACCAATGCAGCTATTTGTAGCCAAGCATAACTCTTGTAGTTCTTGCGAAACTCTGCATCGTCGGCGTTCCTAAACAGCTCACCTTTGAATGCTTTAGTTAGCCTGCCAGTACGCTTCTATTCGAAGCGAGTCAGCCCTCAATAGCTGCCAACTCCCTTCCCTCACATCTCTCCCTCTCACTCTGGGCAGCCTGAAACGAGACGAAAAATAGCCTAACCTAATCCGACCCGACCTGTCGGCAGCACAGCTCCACTCACAACATAACTCGTTCGTTGGCTGATGTCTGCCTGATTCCATCGTCATCCCACTCAGGATAGGTACACATCGGTAGCTGGGAAGTCCCTGGGCCGTGGGGCCGAGAGAACTTGTTCATAGAAAGGCGATTGCACAGAAGGCTGCGCAGAAGCAGTCTGGGGGCGGGCCGTATGCTTCGTTTGGAGAATGGGCAGATGACGACTACAGCTACTTTCCTACGATCTAGACTAGTGGGTGGTACAGGTTGGACACAGACGAACAGTGTTGGGAGGCAGCGAGTCCCGAGTGACGCGTACGCGTACACGAAGAGTGTACACTACAGGGAGACTGTACGCCGTTCGGCGGGAGAGGCCTTCTGGCTTGATTTCAGCCGTTCGCTTTGCCAAAAGGATGCGCGCGTAAAGGCGACGAGCTCGCTGAGATAGGCAAACGGCTACCCGATAGAAGGATACACACACACATATATATAGAGTAATTTTGATTGGAGCGTCGGACTGCGACCGGGCGGTGACGCGGAGACCGGCTGTCGCCTGTCCCTGACAATATATTCAATGAAGTAAACTTCCGTCGCGGTATGATACAGCCGCATTGCCGCGGACGTCGTTCGCATGAAGTTGCCTCGCCACTACTTGTATAGTTTCACAGGTGGCTTAGGACTTTTTAGGTGGGAGGTGCTCAGGGGGAGTGGGCTAGACACAGCTGGTGAGAGGAGAAAGTGGGAGAGCGCTTTGATATCTAGGGCCCCCGGCGAGCGCCGCTTGTTCAGCCAGACACTAGGTGGCATCGACTGATCTGTACAGTATGCATATATATATATGTAGACGCGCTGATTTGTGCTACACACCACTATATATATATGAGCTAATGAGCGAACGGCTGTAAAGGTGACTGACTGGTGTACGTGTCCGCGTACAGACGTCAGCTTGCATAGTTGTATTTGATATCGGAGAATGCTATGGGGCACGTTAGATCGAAGCGATTTGTCGTGAAGACGTCCGGAGCGTCGTCGCTTCGTGCATCACGTTCAGATCTGTCATAGAAAATGGCGCGAGAATAGGGGAGAAGCTCTTTTACTCTTGAAATAGCTAGTTCACAGCATTTTGCAGAACCAGTATGAATACAAAAAAAAAGCCCACTGCGGGATGCAACTGTTTAATGGAGGTTCGTCAAGTCCGATAGCGTATTGTATCGTATTGTACGTCTTGCAATCGGAGACACGTAGGTTCACGGGCTCGATGCCCACCGTTGCACATTTACATTTCAAAGGGGGTCCGCCTTATGAAGCAATGCCAAAAGCAATGGACGTTAAATGTTGGCTGCGAGTCAGCCCGGAAAATGATCCGCGAAGATGTCCATCGTACATTGAAACCTTCGTATAATTTGCACGGCACCTTCGCGATGCAGAGAAGCTGTTTACCTGGGCTGTCTATGATTTTGTTAATATATATATATATATTTAAGGCAGATTTTGCGCGCCTTACTTCTGCTATATCTGTCGGTGAACAGACCTCCTTGGAGAGGTAGGCATCTTCGATTGGTTGACCTCGATGCTCCATGATGGCTATGAGCGAAAATATGGCTTACCACCTGCTAAGATCTTGCTTTTCTGTTGCTCCAGAGGGCGGCCCCATCTGAGGCAGATGGTGGTTCGCGTCTGGTCGATGTCGCCTTCCTCTACTGAGCACCTGTTTTCTTTAGGGCGATCGGTAGGTGTGCTTCTGCTGGTGTCTTGATCGATTGTACGGACATGAGGGGTCTATATAGCGGCCATCTATTACATAATACATGGTAACCGTTGGAGGTTGCTTTTCTTGTATGAACTGGTAATTGCTGGCTTGTGCAGTACCTCGCATTTATAATTCATATCAAAACGATTATATGACTGTCTTAATTTGGCTTGTACGATATGTTTAGCTCTGTGGGTTAAATTGTGATATTGTCGTTCTCATCTCTTCGATTACATTCGAGCGGGGCTATCAGACTGCACTCGTCTGTACTGTGGGGTACGCCTGTGATATTTCTATAATATGTGCAGTGCTTGCGTAGCGTCTATGCAACATATGTGGTTGGAGAATTTGAGTCGAAATAAGACGCATTTATTTGAAAGATTCGGCGACGCCGTGACACGACTAGGACGATAATAATAGTAATAAAAGCAAAAAAAAATGTATTTAATCTGGCGAAATCGACACGGCAAGTTAAGGCGGGTCTAGGTAACTATGAGCTCTCATCTTATTGTATTCACCTGTCGCATAATGAGCGACTCGTGAACCCACAATAGTATAATTTTCTAGTTAATTAGAAGATTCTAGCTAATTCAGAACCTAATGCTACCACTAACTCAATTCTCTCCTCGACCTTCGTCTCTACTTATTTACCCCTGAAATCTACAGGTATAGTACCGCCTATATATATATATATATATATATATATATATATATATATAGACATCCACATCTCAGTATGTACGTATACGTACTTTACATAATTACACATCCCATTCGAATCGTTTACGAATCATAATTGAATTATATGCTTGCTACAGCATATCTATCGTGCTATAGTTATTCCCTCGTAAAACGAGCTCCGCCACGCTATTAGCACGCAGTAAACTCTGGAAATATTCATTGGGTTCGTTTGTGAACGGGTGGTCCCTCTGCGCCGGAGGCGAGCGGGACGTTTCCAAGGCGGGGTCGGGTCGGGAGAACGAACGAACGAACATTTGCCAACAGGAACACCTCGAAAAGCCCCTACGAGTCCAACTCCGCGGGCTGGCTAGCGAAGAGGCGTAGGAAGGGCGGCGAAGGCAAGCAGAGTTGGACCCTCTGCCAATGTACTCGCTTATCAAGGCAGCAGTATTTTGCATATTCATTAGGCTGGAAACGAATAGGGCAGCGTAGTAGACGAAAGTGAAGGCTGCCGGCAATGAGAAAAGCAGTAGTAAAACTAGAATTCCAGACGCGAGGACCACCCCCACCCCCGCCCCCCCACAAGGACCTCGCGCCCGCTTAGACCCCTTGGCAGCAGAAGCCTTGGCTGACAGGCGGGCGGGCTGACTGGCGGGCGGGCTGGCCTATGCAGAAAGGAAGAGAGAAAAAAGCTTTGAGCCGTTGGACGAGAGATGGTGGCCGAGCGAGATAGCGTAACGCGTATAGGAAGAATCGCGCCGGCAATGCAGATGGTATGATATATATATATATATATACATATATAAAAGGGTGTGGCAAAAGTAGCTCCCATGCTTAGACATGGACATAGAAAGCAAACTAGACTAGGTAAGGTTGAAATTCGAATTTTATTCGAAAGAACGTTGCATGCCGTTATGTCCGAAGGGTGATTTCCGGACGATAGACACGGCCCTGGATTGCTCGACGTTGTCTATACAAGGTGCACCACTTTTGATGGTCTTTCGGTATAATTATTTTCGAAATCTCTCGCCTGATGCCTTCCTTCGGCACGTCGAGGGTAGCCGGGTCACTGGCGTACAACTTGCTCCCTAAAAAACATAATACATACAAAGTACATAATGCCCAACTAGTATGTGTAGAATATGTGCGAGATTGATGTGCTGAGAGATAAATTCATCAATATTAGTGCTTGTTGATATCACTCACGAACGATGCGCATACTCTTCACAAATCGCTAACCTCCCTACAATCGATCTGCTGTGCCATAGTCAACAAGGAGAGGAAGATCTACGCGAACAAGTGTCTGCTTTACTTGTGTTACCTTTTGACGGTCCCCGTCAGCCGACTCTGTGTCAAGAAACAAATACATACTAGTGTTTGAGTACGATTCAGGCTAATTGGGTTTATGCGTTGTTTGTTCGCATAGGGGAACAGCTGCTAGTCAGCTCACACAGCGTAAAGGATTCACTCATTTTTGACAAGTGGGTGAAAAATCACTCCATTGTCTTAGCTTATTTTTGTCTTCGTCGGTAAACGGCAGACGTCTCGTACGGCTGCCTAGGCAAGGTGCACGAGGTTTTGGTAACACGGCAAACGTATGCTTAGCATTTTGTCGTGCCACCCATATTAACCTTCCACGCTTTCGGTCTTCGTTTAATGTCAATGTTCGGCTCGGCGCGGTGCCAAGCGTGGCCCCGCAAGCGCTCGACAAACTTAATTTGTGTACCTTCTGGAATAAAGCATCCTTCCACGGGGAGCTCTGTCGGCCCGCTGAACTGGAAAATTAAATAAGATGCGAGAAAGCACGATGCGTTTACCCCATCCCGTCAACAGAAGAGCACATGTATCTTGGAAATAAACCACTTAAAAATGTAAACTTAATTAGTACGATGGAGACAACACTGCGAAAGGTGATGCTCGCGTTGTTTCATAGACATGGGCGCCACCATTGTTAGGTACACATATTGTCAAGGGGTGCAATTCTGTCGAAGTGTGTCGAAATTTATTTCTTTCTATTTTAGCTAATTATTACCAGTGGTAAGTATACTTCGGGCATGGATGCTGGTCTTTGGAGAAGTAGATCAGAAATCAGTGTACGTATAAATTAGTGCAATTTTCTCCTCCTCAAAAAAAAAAAAAAAGACTATGGCAGTGGCAAGGAACAAGATCAAACTGTAGAGCTCATTAAGGAGTATGTCGTCAAACATGTCGATGCTCACCCTAGAAGTCAAGTTGCTACTATGAGTGAGGTCGTGGTCTTTTGAATGAAGATGTGTTTCAATCGAAAATTCATTGAGCCAACAGGGTGGCAAATATGTTTTCGATTCACATGGAGTCACTTGGGGACTTCGTATCCATGTGCGTTGTTCTGGACACTGCTGGACACAGCCCATTCAGAACCTGAACCAAGCTCAGATGGACTGTGGGGTCAGATCCGGTTAAGCAAGGATTACCGTAAAAGGCTAATCGTATATCGATTTGCACTTATCATATTTCACCGGCTAGGAGAAGGGGCCAATTGTGATTCAACGAGCGTTTCTCGCCCTGCTTCAGCTTGCTAAGTGGCGATACTTACAATAACTCCGCTGTGTAACATTTCCATAATGATCACCATGATCGACTGATAGAATATGGCCGTCCCAGTATCGCGACAGGAAACCACAGATGAAGGATTATCTGCATAGCTTTCTCCTTCGTGACATAATAGTAATCTACAATATTTTGAAACCAACAACCGTTGTTCACCGTTCTCATTTTTACCAGGCCACACATCGCCATAGACTACTCATTCAGACAATCGTAGCGAATGCAGCATGTGTAAATGTTTACATGTTTGAATTGGCAACGACGTGTCCTGTTGCACGACACCGCCCTGCGGCTTGCCCCTACGAATAGCTTTTTTTTTAAGAGGTTAAAGGCAAATCCTGCATGGACACCAGGCCTCACACTAAGGTATTTGCCTGGTAGTGTCGGACTCTTACTGACTAAACCCAGAACCGATTTTGACTTGGGGCACTGACCGGGACTGTCAAAAGTATTACTTCAGTCCGTGCCTTGCAGGGACCGGCACTTGATTCCAACAGTTATATATCCCTCAGTTCCTCCTCTGGGGCGAACCCTCCCGGCCAACCGCAGCGGATGGGCTCCGGGCATTTTCCCTTTGGAGCAGCTCTGCTATCCGCGGCCGTTCTAGCCTATTCTTCTCCCGGAGAAGCCTCAAGGAATAGCTGGCCATGCATATGTGTGACGAAAGCCGAATGCTATCCGAATATATTCGGGCAGGTGTCTCTCTCACGGTTCCCATCCCCGCCACCACCTCTCTCTCTCTCTCTTGGTAGATCTAGCTCTGCCGTCACACGATGTAAGTTGAACAAAAGCGTGCGACGACCTGATCGCTGAGTTTGCTCTACCCGTCGACGCTAATCTCTTCCGACTTGCCGCAGCAGTTTGCTCCTGTATGTATGGCTTATGCCCCGTTCATTATTCTTCCATACATAGGAATCGCGCGTAGCACCTAGCCTGGCCAGTCAGAGAAAGCGAAGCAAAACGCGTCAGCATGGCAGCCCGAGCTAAGTGCGAGCGTAAAGGAAGGTAAGCGGCGGAAGAATATGCAAGAAGGCAAGGCCGAAGGGGTGCGCCGCGACCCCGCGCTTGAAGTATAATCTTCTGCAATTTATACCTTAGATTGGACGGCTACGTCAGCCAGGGCGCTTCTTCCGGCTCGGCCGCCTCGCCTATGTCTTGTCTATATCCACTCTCCTTCATCGAATGGGATGTCCTCTCCGAGGCAGATTTTCACTCACTGAGGTTTCTCCATGATCGCAGGCGGTGCTTGCCAGCATCGCGCTCGATCCCACTTCGTCGAAGTGCTAACGCTTCTTACGTGCTCATTTATTTAGCTTCTCATAGCTTGGCCCACGGCCTACTCATAGACTTCCAATAGCCTAATGACCTCCCCCCACCCGTATGCCTATGTGTGTGTTACAAGAAAGTACATACTGCTACTAATTCATGTACTCTGAAAAGCACAAGACCGTTGCAGCACAAGGTTGATTCGAGTTCCGGGGGCAACGACCTTAGGCACCTCGAAGATTCATGGACAACTGACACATTTAGCTGGCACTTCTACGATGTTTTTCCATAGGATTAGACAATAGACTTATATATATATATATATATATATATATATATATATATATAATATATATATATATATATATATATATATATATATATATATATATATATATATATATATATATATATATATATATATATATATATAAGAAATATTAATACAGCCTCGCTTCAAAATCCCTTCTAAATTAGCTAATATTAGAGTGGCTGGTCATCAACGACTTCGAAAGAGAGGCAGCGGCCCATGAGTCTTCCACAGAAGCTTCTTCTTCACTGGCAATATACAAATCATAGAAGTTAGAATATTTCAAACCTTAGCAGAACAGCTTCATTTACCTCATAACTGTTTTAGGATCAGGGCGACTAATAAATTGCTAAATCAAGTACATCGAATGATGTAACCAGCATCAATTGCGCACGTTGGAAAATTTCACTTAGCAAACGCATGACATAGGCAGATAAATTTCCATGAACGCGCGGCTTGCTAAAGAACAGAGTCTATTACTCAGGACGGCTTAAGGGAACCTCATAAGAACACTCAGCAAGATCGCGCTTCGACCAGGCAGTCTCCCAGACTCCATATATCTAAATATTATACAATGCCTATACAATCACACTTCGCAATATCCATCACAGGCGCATCGTTTGTGAAAGTCTTTGATTGCAACCCGCAGCAATCGGATGAAGTGAGGGCCCATTAGGATGAAGTGAGGGCCAGCGCCTTTGGATGACACGAAGCCATCGTCCCACCTTAATATCATTGTATCATAATTTTATTTCGTTGATTTTCTCATATATATATATATATATATATATATATCATACACGTCACATCACAATAACAATGTGGTTATTCATTGGACTAATAGCGGTGTCTTCGACAAACGGACTTGCCAATCCCGCGATGTGGTTTTATGTACGTGGTAATCAGTATGCGAGCATTTTTTCCTACCACGATTTCGATAATACGATGGTCAGTGGTGGAATATTTCTTCTTTTCTCTCCGGCAGGACTTGGCAAAAAATAACAAATTGATACGCATATTTTCAATTCCATCTTTGCGTGATAATGGAACCTGTTTGTCAAATGCCTCATTTACACGATACCGTTATCATTTGTAACGGAGGCTCGTTGATTGCTTGCCATTTACGATACAAGGGCAAGTAGCTTCCTGCATCGGCAGCCCTCAAAAGGACCATTTTCGGTCGAAGGTTCCACTCACGCAAAAGATGTCGTCCCAACTGGTAAATCCGCGTGTCGAGGGCGCGTCCCAGCCTCCTGATTGCATACGACGTCTACGGCTATTGCTGTCCTTCGCTTGGCACGCTCCGTGTAAGTAACGGCGCCAAGGAACACAACTTTCGAGGAACAACTTTTGCAGCATGCTTCGGGTCTTCTCGTAGATCAGGCGGGAAATACGTTTGTCAGCGCCAAAGAAAATCATTGCACTTCGTGAACGATGATGCTGAACGAGAACTAGACACGTACGCGCGGACAAACCATCTCCAATATTATTGAAAAAATGTCATGTCCAGCAGGGAAAACTAATTTTAATAAAATCCTAGAGAAAGCAGAGGAGATAATTCCAAGGAACTCACTATCAATATAACGTGCCATTGTCGTTTGATCCGCTCAAACTACTCGATTTATTTTGAGCTCGAATTATTCAAGCAATCCTTTAGAGGCATAGGTATCCAAACATCGCTGTTTGACAACATCGTAAATCTGTTCACTCGAAACGCTCAGATAGCGCCGTAGACGAAAAGCTACCAGAATATTGTGTGAGATGTTGTTTTCCTTTAAAGCAAGCACATGTCCCCTGGATGGTCCAGTGGTGAGCGTCTTGGATTGCTAGACCGGAGGGACGAGTGTGTTGGGTTCAAATCCTGTCAGACGCGGGGTATCTTTGGAGTCCTTTATCATCTTTCTTTATCTGAAGATTCTTGCCAGGTACGAGTAAGAAAGAGAATAAGCAAAGGTGGCCCCGACAGGTCCTCATAGTAATACCTAAAAGGTTAAGAGTTGAGGCCTGTCTGATAGGGAAACAGCTGAGGGTCAGCTCGAAAAAAACAGTTAAAAGCAAGCACATGGCATGCAAAAGCGGAGCTGCCAGTCAGCCAGCCTCGACCCGAACGCGAAATACGGTTCCAGTAGTCACCTGGCAGCTCACAGGATTGACTTGCGAGCTGGACGTCGCTACATACAGTGGTTTCATTAATAATAATAATAATTACAATCACACTTCTACACCGGAGCAAAACAGAGTAAATCGATTTTCCACCGCGACGAAGCTCGAATCGCTAGACGTCAACAGTTCTTATCGTCACTCCAGCGTACGCCGTCTCGTTGGCGTCCGATATCGCCGCTTCATATCGACAAGAGCATCTTTTCGCAACAGCCAACGCACTGGACACTGGCCGGTTCGCCGCTTGCGGCAAGCGCCAACCACGGCCGCGAATCAGCGTAATTAGCATCTCTCTCAAATGAGAAGACCTACCCCAGCCCCATGTTGTCGGACCCTACTCTGTTATCTCAACGTATGAGTGTAAAGTCGGAATGAGGGGTGCTTTGCACAAGTGGCGTGTGGCCTCGAGTGGAACGTTCTTTGTACGAGGATGACGGGCAGAAAGCAAATCGGGCATGCTCCAATACTGAGCCCCCCCCCCCGCAGTTACCGCCGCCGCCACCACCACACCGCAGCAGCGATCGATTTGCCTAACGTGATACCCAAAGCAGGACGTCACAACGTGCCATTCTTTAATCGATTCATCCACCGGTACATCTATCTATGTATTGATCGTGGCGCTTAACAAGGGGATCTTGCCGCACTACAGTACACGTCGCAATACAAATAATGCATCACGTAATCTGGTCTAGGTTATAATCGACTATTGTTATTATCGATACGGGTATCGGCTCAGCACTTCTCTTCGCACGAGCGTCTCGCACTTGTTTGGAGTGTGTCCTTCGGCGCCGATCGTTCTTGCTCATAAACCCGATCGCCCGATCCGACTCGGGATCCGGATCTGTGTTGGGGTGGCCTTGCGGCCGAGGACCCTTCGTTAATTAAACTTTATAGACACCCGACGACAGCGAAGTGGCTGCTCCGAGTGGCTGTCCTGCAGCTGCTGCGGTTACCTCGCCGTTAACAGCAACAGCAAGCAGACCGATGTTGTGTCAGTCAGCTGCTCGGTAGTAGCGGGACCTCACGGTATCAAACCAGATCCCACTTTCAGCCTATTTCTTCACGAGGGCCTTATGGGGGTCCCCTTACGGCTCCGGTTATGTGTTTGGAATCGCCAACGTCGATCGATGATCACTCTTCCCCGGACACAGCTCACACAGAAGTTGTTTCCACGTTCGCAGTAGCTAGAACGGCTATAAATTGATGCGACCTCCTCATTCTTTAGCCAAACGGCCCAAAGACATATCTAGTCACCAGGACGTTGATTGATTCCGTTGCCGGCACGTGCTGGGTTGGCTGCAACATCGGTAGTGGGAAGCATAGTACATATTAATAATCATCATCCACGTCCAAAGACATAGCGAAGTGTCACAACGATGCAAGTCCAGTTTTTGCTGCGGTGAGAACGACTGAGGCGTGTCAGGTGCTATCTAGGCGGTAGGCTATTTGTTTGTTGCAGTGGAACAATACATGCTATTTTTCTATCATAATTTTTCGGAGAACATATGAGGCTCATTTGTAAACGCAAAATCGCTGCCGAACAACAGAACGCTATGGTATAACCTATTGGCTCTTCCATGCTAAATTGCTTCCAGATGGGTGACCAGATGATAGAGACTCCTCTAAATGCTACCATTTGATTTCTCATCTGTTTCGCTATTCAAACATACAGTAGTTAGGAATTATATCCAATATCTCTTCAATAAATGACCGATTCCTCGAAAGAGTCTGCCTGTCTCCGAAGGGTACACACGTCTCATCCAACTAATCCGTCTTGCCGCTCGAGCCTCTCATAGTTTAGCTAGTCAACTTGTGCCTTCTGTACAAACCTATTGCTCGATCTGGCTATGAAATGACAATGAGATGGCGAGCCCATATTGACTCGCTAAGGGCATCTCTGTGTACGAGCGGCCCTTGCGAGTTTGTTCAGCCGTTTCATCTGAACTCGAGGCGAGCTCAGACTTGGGCGATTTCCTCTTATAACGTAAGCCATCATCGGAAGCTGAATCGAGGTCAAATTCATCAAAATGCTCCCCTTTCGTTTTTATCCAGGTCGTCAGTTATCAAATCTCATTGCAGTAGCAACAATATGCCCTAAACGCACCCGATGTGTTGTGCCTCTCATCGGCTCGAAGTAGCCAAGAGTTGGAGACGTTGAAAGAAACTATGGGCAGCTACGAGCAAACGTCGAAGTCTGGCCCAACGGCGCCAACGACCTTCTCCGAGCCGATACGATCGCCCTTTCTCAATATTGGACCAGCCGATCGCGACCGCGCTGATTAATGAGTTTTAAAGTTACTTTCCTAAAAGTCGTACGCATATTCTCTTGATTGCCGGGATGTGAAGGCTAAGGAAAGAAGCTCTCCGCTCTTCCGCTATACTCGCCAAAGAGCGGTCGTCCTCGCGATCGCCGAGGCCCGTCTGGTAGCCCCATGTGTATTATATGTATCCTATAGCCCAGAAATATCTATCTATACATATATATATCTATCTATATATATATATATATATATATATATATATATATATAAATATTTGATCTAGTGACTAGCGCATATGTGAACGTGTGGAAAGTTTTCTTTACTTCTACTAAAGGGTCCACACGTGTGCGCGAATGATTGATTCGGATGAGAGAGTGCTCATGTTCAACACACTCGTTCGTGTTCTGTTGATGCGTGACGGCCGGAATCCATCGCCTTCTATACAGCACCATTTCGCATTCATAGTCTACATGTGATACATGTATTCGTGTGCGATATAAGTACAAAATTTAATAAAGACTTAACAGCTGCGGGGCGTGTCCTACTACTTTATATTGTATCAAATATTATACAAGTAGTAGGACACGCCCCGCAGCTGTTCTCATGATTCACACAATAAAGGTCGGAATACGTATCGCGTAGTTTTGTCGGTGAATAGGAACCAGTTAACAGTAGTGCTACAGATCGTGGTCACATTGCGCTGCGCATTGGGTCTTCAGCAAGTGAGCGATAACTTTGAACGCTGATTTGATGTCCTCTTTCTTGGTTTGCTTTGTGCCCTCTTGTTGCTCTCTGGCTTCACCCATTCGACCCCGTAGGGTATTTTAGGGGCCGAAACTATAACGGAGACAGACAGTGCGATGAAAAGTACACGGAGACCTTTTTTACTGTCTAATTCTAACAGCCAACTATCGCGACTTTCTGATCACCCTGTACATCCAATAGCTTGCTCACGAATAGGGGATAGTCGTCCTGACCTCACCGCTGCGATTGATCGTAACGAGCGCGCTATTCCCAGTCGAGTCCTGTCGAGGACTTCTCGAGTTGATTTTGGTTTGTGAGAAGATCGAATGAAGGCTAAATTTTGCAGAGCAGTCGAGTCTGAGGTATACGCACTAATGGGAAGAGAATAATCTATATTGTTGTCTATAGCGATAAAAGGTAGTTCAGAGAGGAGGACAGGCCGGGTTATTAGCACGGTGTGAACCAAATAACTGTTTTCGTTCATCGTTTGGGTAGCGCCCAACCAAACAAGCTTATCAAAACCTTAGTGGGCTAAATTCACTCCGCTGGTAACACTAACTCTTGAGGCTCTCACCACGCAATTGTACAAAGTCCTCGTTCGAAAGCACACATTGACTCAATTGCACCGACACTTGGAGAATCGGATAGCTCTCCTCGGTTCCTCGACTCGTTAGTCGCGCGTCGTCGTGCTCATTGTGCCAATGCGATATGCTCCTTTATCTATTTTTGGATGGCTTCAGGTGGCCGACATCACCTTGCGCGTTGGCACTCAGTAAGGATTTCTCCTTGTTCCTGTCCAAGAACTGATCGATCTTCGCTGACGGCGGCTCCACGGGTACGCTGTTAAGATCCGAGCTGTTCAAATTTCCTTGGGCCTCTTACTGCGATCTAAGATCCTTAAGGTCGTAAGGCCATCAGGCATCAGCGGCCCGCCCATTGGCAGTAGTCTCCTGGCTAGGGGCCGGGATCGCCGCCAGAGTCTTTTGGGAGATCTGAGCCGGACGACGAGAAGGGGGCGGACACTGATGGACACGAACGTCCACAAGCGAAAACCTCTAACCCTCTCTATACAAGCGGATAGACGCCTGCCGACGCTTAGTGGAAGAGAGCACGTGGGTCGGCCAGGTGCTAGTTTTCCTGTCGTCGCACTTCTCAGAATAGGCAGAATGATGGCCTCGGGGACGTGGGCCCGATAGCAGCCTAATAATAACGTGCGAACGCGGACCAGGTCACTCCGTCCATGATCTTGCGCCAGCTTCTTCCGCTTGGTGCTGCTGTTGCTGCTGCTGAATTCGCCGCCTTGGCCTGCTGAGAGGACAACAGCTATCTTGCAGTGTGAAGATATTCGAGGCAGTCGCGGTGTAACTTGACTGGCCGGAAGGGCAACGAGTGCGGATGGTACTCGGTGAAGGCTTCTCATTCGATGACAATGGCCGATTGGACACAGCCGGCGGGCAAGATCGCATGCGACTACCCTTTAATCGGGCTCATTTAGTAGAGCTACAATGGGAGCCGAGAATGGAGTTCGTCCCTTCGCCTTTCAAGCTTGGAACAGTCAACGAACGTTTTTTACTTATGATAGCTCGTTTATTACACAATGTAATCGTGGCCTGATATTAATTGTACAATCGGGTAGACTTCACACGAGAAACCGAACCTTGGACGTGCTTCATGATATTTAGCTCACAAAAGCGTTTTTAGGTCAATATGATAGTACACAAATATGTATAACCAAATTTCCAGTGTTTTATATCACTAAGAGAATAATAGTCACGTCGGCAATATTACAAATACACTGAAGTCTACGGGTAGAAGACACGGCTAGGCGCAAACGTAACGCCGTGGGTTCAATAATATTGTGCTGCATGCGACGTTTGTCCCCGGTCAGGAGGTATCCAGTTCACTTTCCGATTGTTCGAACAGCAGGAGAATCCGCCGGCTTCAGACTCGGTCCGTTAGGTTAGATTCCGTCTCCCAGACACCTAGCCATGAACGTATCAAGTCCATTCAAAGCGAACCCTGTTGATCCTGGGATTTAGTGCTGCCTTTAGATGGAACCGACAGCCTACCATACCGTCCATAGAACTTCCGTAAAAAGAACGCCTGGGATCAAATAGTCACCTTAAACTGTTTTCCTTTACTCGCGCTCGTCCGGAACGCGAAGTCAGACAAAATTCAATAAGCAACGAGCCTTTGAAACGTTAAATGTGTTCAAACTTGATCTAAATGATGTGTCTTGTTCTTCGCGTCTACCCGGACTGCGTACGTAGAAACTGGAGTGTTGCAGCTGTATTCACTACTAATCATATTCAATTCAGTGAACCTCAACCGCTTTGCTTATTATGGGAATGCAGCGCAATAGCAGGCTATCCTGCTGTTTGTCTATTTGCCCAGGTGAATGGACCCGTCTACAGCAGGTCGTATGCACATAGAATACGATATGCTAAATTCAGTTTCATAATTATCAGTATCCTCGCCCACTTCTCTATAGACAGAGTAAACTAGCCTTTACAAAATCAGATTTCTTTCTGCAGCACGACGTTTAGCATTGAGCGTTTAATGCCGGGTGTCCATTACCCTGTATGTCACGTCTCACTCTTAATACACGTGACTCCGCTGACTGTTAACCAGCACAATGGGTTGGCCTAATTGTATATTGCACGCCTGCTCGGTTCACCTGACTTCAGAGTGACCAGGGACTGGACACATACACGTACACAGACTGCTAACCGCCGGCCATCATTTTGTACATAGCTGGCATTTCCACGCGTGAGCACCCTGTGACGCCTTCTTAATAGCCCTGAATTATGCTCGGTGGCAATATTGTGATTCGGCCTAATAATAAGTGATACCACGAATTAATTTCGTTTAGGGTTTTTCGAAATGTCTATCGACTGACCCAACAGAGATATCGCCTTACGCACAAGAGAACTTAGGCATTGCAAAACTGCTGTTCGTTTAATGAACCAGTAAAACCTTTAACCTTGACATCGACAATAGGCTTCTTTTGTACATATGAAATACTGAGCTAGCCTATACATACATCCTCGGGCTCCATATCACAGTTGCCCCTTGTCATCGGAGGAGAAACTTCAATCGGTTGCCATTTCACAACGCTACTCCAGTTACGGCTTAGAGCGAGATTGTGAATCGACACACTATAGGCGTGTTGCAATAGTAAACGTGAATACTTCTTAAGATAAACTTTAGTATCGGATGACACACCAGTAATCGTTCAAATCGCGACTGAACCAATAGCACCCGTTGCAACGTAATCTAAATCATACGACAGAGGTGTGGGCTCGTTCGGTGATGCAGGTCCTATTTTGTTCGATTCGTTGGCATGTTGTTATGTGTGCCAGCGAGATATTCTGTTTCAAAACTCTGGTATCGAGAAATAAATAAATGACGTGTCCAAACGACAATGTGTACTACTGCAAGCTGTGGACAAGACTCCGGGTTATCGTTTTAGTTTTATCACTTAATCGATTTAAAAAAAAAACCCGAAAATTAGTTCTTCGCGTCCTCCAGGACAAAGACAATGTCGAAGAAATGACCTCCACCACGTTGACATCCTTCTCTATAGTTTTGACACTGAAACAGGCCAAAACCCATCACAGTGGACAATTATCCAATTGACCTTCCCAGTAGACACTTTTTCAATTGAACATCTGCCATAATTACCGGCCGTTGAATTCGTACTTGTTTAAATCGTCTGTGCTACCTCTTATGCAATACGGCCCTCTTCGGACCTGCCTGATTAGGGCCGCAGGTGTCTGAACGAGCAATCTGAAACTGGCACTAACCACGGACGTAGTTGGCAAGCACGCGAAGGACGCAGCGATTGACATGGGAACAACAGAGCCAATTTCAACGAGCTGCTTGCACAGCCCGCGAACTGCCCCCAGCGCTAGACCGAGTCGTTTAGTGCCGCTGTTGTTTCAAGTGTTGTGCTTACCAGCCAGCAGGCTGGTATCGCTTCTCATCAATCGTCCCTTCCTCATTCCACGATAGGGCTGGCCCGAGCAGAGGAGTGACCGTTAACTGAGTTCCGCCTTCCTCCAGTTGACGAGTTGCGATAGTAGCTGAACCCGGTAGCCGGGTTGACGTCCCTCGAATGAGTTGTCCCAGTCGTGGCAAGCACCTGATGGACTGGGAACCGTATTCCTTCCTGGGGAAGGTGTACACAAGTCGCTGGCCCTGAAACTTGCTGGACTGCCTGCCCAAATTGATCCTAAGACGTGGATGTCGAATCCATCCTAGTGTTGGCTGAAATTAGCAAAGTATCAACGCTTTCCCTGTCTGGTAAGGTGGAGTACCGATCGCGCAGCCAACTGATGCTGGCGCTCGGCCGAATGGAAAAACCGAACGCTGCTCGTTGTTATTCGTGAAAAAAATGGTGCTCTAGATCATGTGAAGTGTGCGCACACGGCGGATGACGCCGCGTGCGGGGTTATATATAATCGTTGTGGGACTTCTCGGAAACAGCTTGTAGATTAATGGCTCAGGCAGCTCGCTGGATGCGGATAACATCGTAGATACATAGAAAAGCATATGCACAAAGGAACGTATGCAGTTAATTTGAGCCGAGATTTGAGCTTGGCTAGGCGGTCAGATGGATGACAAACTGCAAACACAGACGGGTTTATCTATGAGGGCATTGTCCAAGCATGAAGACGGTGGAGGTAGGTCGGCGAAAAACCTAACCTAGCCAATTTCCAGAGTAGTGGTTGTGTTAATATATATATATATATATATATATATATACATATAATATCGTTGAATTCGCAGTTTGTTCATTTTATATTCTCACTTTGAGTGTCTACTCAGCTAGTAATGATATGAGTAACAATATGGCTCGAAATCCACACGAGTTGATAGATGTCATTCTCTTGGTCGCACCAAATACGCGTCATAATTATATTAACTCATTACTAAGTTGAGGAGAAATCACGTCCTGAACTATAAGAGCAAAAACGCAGCCATGTCAGTAATAACTATACATATATGCTACAATCTCCAAGGCTAATGCGCGTTCGCATTGACCATATCCCCATCGACACGTACATGGGCCACTAAGCTCTTCGCATCGAGTACTAGTTCCAGCAGCCGCAGTAACAACAGCATCTGGTCCTAACGCGAGTAGCCTCCTTCAAGTGAGTTCAACTTCAGCTTTTCCCGTTTTACTTCGTTTCGCCGCTAGAGGTTTCTGTCCCACATCTCATTCCTCAATCCCCCCTGAGGGTAGCACGAAGACAAACTAGAAGAATCGAGACCGTGGGCGCGTTGCTGGACTGTCGACTGAGAGCGTACCCACACCGTTCCTCCCCTATACCTTACACGCCTCACGCCACCCCAGCGCCCTTCGACTGTGTGGTACGATGAGTGCGTGGCAGGATCCACCGGAGCTGTGGGACTGACTTGTTTTTTTTTTCCTGTACTATACCTCATTCTCGTACCCATTTCTCTCAGCGTTCGTTCCTCGTTCTGATTTTGCGTACTGCCTGCCAGGCCCACCGCCGGGACTGGCGCGGCGAACCCTCCGATCATGATGGATGGCTCAGAAACAACGGCAGAGTCCCCCCTCGCCGGCCGGGTACCCTCATCCCCTCTGACAGACTCGCTACGAACGCCGAGAGGCTAAGGAAAAAATCCCCTTGCTGCCTACCCGATCCCGCTCTCTCGTTCATACCCTTAGTTACTCCACACCGCTTTGGATTCTCCCCGCCCCGATCGTTGCCTGCTACTTTTTCTCTTGATCTCTCAAACTCGCTCTCTCTCTCTCTCTCTGTCTTCGCACCCCTTGGTTCAACGCGCGGCAACGTAGTAACCCTGCATACACGCAACGTTCGCACCCTTCTGCTGTTCCGAATACAAGTATTCGCTGGTTGTTCCACAAGCAGGCTCAATGGTCATGGTCGCCGCTTTGTAGATGCTCCAAATTCAAACTGAGTTTAGCAGCAAGAGTATATCGGGCAGCAGTGAGTAGTATTAGTAGTTTTAATGAACAGTATTAAGAACAGACATTAACTGAACGAGAAGAAATAAACTAGATGGTTCGGTTCACTGTTGCCTTTTAGAGGTAGCAACAGTGAACCGAAAGATCTGGTTTATGCGCTTATGCTTGTACGTAACACCCCCCAGGGGAGGAGCTGCTAATTTATTCTCTCGTGATTTTGCTACCACAGGTGCTAACAGGTGCAGATAACGCGGATATTGAACATGGCTCTGGAATATCTCGCGTTAAAGGAACTCAAGTCGTCGACAAAGGTAGTGACAAACCACCAGACGCTACATCCACACATAGTAGCAGACTTCGAACTGATATCTGCTGCCTTCGATCAGTGTAAGACGTGAATTGCACCTGCAGTCCAGAATTGAAGTTCCACGTGAAGTTTTCCTGTAAGTCAAATTTAACCTGCCTCCAAGTGGTCACTTTCTAACTATGACGAACGTCGAAGTGTTGGTACATCAGGCATGTCAAGCAGATGTTTTTCGACAAACTCGAAAGATTAACTCTAGGGGCTGACCATCAACTGTAAATCCTTGTCTGCTAGAATCCTGACAATTACAGGAGTAATCCCTTCTGTTTGCCCGATGCTCGTAATTACCGCAACATCCAACGAGTTCGTAGGTGCTTGCAGTGTCTAAGACTAACAATAATTCATAAAACAGACTGCGCAGATAAAGTGTCTGGGATTGGCAAGAAGTTACCTACCGACTCATACATATAGTTATATGTATGTATGTAATAATATATACAGAAGTCGTCGGTTGGTTGCGAACGACGAAGCTGCTGCCAGCCAGCTCTCTGAAAGTGTTTCCGTGTTTGAGTGTTTCCGTGTTAGCGTGTTTTCGTGTTCTGTGCTGGGTGGTGGGGTGATGCCTCCGGACGACGTGACGAGGGTGCCGCCCTTGAAGAGGGCGAGGTCTGGAGCGGCCGACGAGGTCGCTGTCGTTGGGAATGACGACGCGAGGGAGAACGCTGCACCGTTCACGGAGCAGCGGACGAAGGACGCCAAGCGTCGCGCGGGCCGTGAGGCTCGCGCACTGGAAGCCCTCCGGGCAGGCCTCAACGCAAGGTCCCACGGACTATTCAAGGTGACCGTCCGTGGCAAGGCGGTCGGGGCCGGCGGGCCTTCCCCCGCCTTCGAGCAGGGCCAGATGCTCGCCCTTTTTAAGAGCGCGCATGAGGCTCTCCCGGGCTGCACCCCGGCTGGTGGCGCCGACGGGCTCATCATTTGGGCGCCGACCCTTGAGCTCGCCCGCAAGGCGTTGACGCTAACGACCCTCGGAGGCGTCCCTGTGACCGCTCATTGCTCGGCCCTCTCAAGCACCACGGCCCGCATCACGAACGTCTGCGCGGCTTTCACCGACGCCGAGATCCTGGCTGAACTCTCACCCCTCGGCGTCACTTCCGCCCGCCGCCTACCCGCCGCGCCCGGCCCGGCTCGTCGCTCGCCTCGGCCCGTCCTGCTCACCTTCAGCGGGCCGCCTCCTGCCTCGGTGTTCCTCGGCTACAGGTCCCATCCGGTCGTCCTGGAGCCTGACCGGCCACCACTCTGCTTCAACTGCTGCCGGTCGGGCCACATCGCGGCACGGTGCTCACTGCCTAGGGCCTGCAGCAACTGCGGTGAAGCCGGCCACCTCGCCGCCTCCTGCGCCCGTCCTGCCCGCTGCGTCAACTGCAAGGGTGCCCATCGCTCGGGCTCGCCGTCGTGCCCTCGGGCGGCCTACCTCCGCGAGCGTCAGCGGCTCGTGACTGAGGCCAGGGTCCTCGAACAGGTGAAGGACACCTCACCCCTAGCGTCCATTATGCTCATCGAGGCCCCGGTGTCGACCCAGGCGCCAGCCCGCTCGTACGCTGCGGCGGCTCGGGGTATTGTGGTCCCCTCCGACGGTGCTCAGGTCCCCATGGTCCTGCTGCCGAACCCGAGGGCGATCCCCGCCCCGTCGCGCCGCCCCGCCCCTCGTCGGCCTGCTCCTCGTCGGCCTGCCCCTTGTCGGCCCGCCCCTTGCCGGCTTGCCCCCCGTCGACCTGCCCCCCGTCGAGCCGCCCCTGGTCGACCTGCCCGCGCGGAGCCTCGGCGCCCCACGGCCGCGCCAGCGGTGCCAGGCATCGTCGCAGCCTTGAGGTCCCTCGCTGAGGTCTTGGCCCCTCTCCTCCAGCTTCAGCGTCAGCTCGCCCCCCTCCTAGCCGCTCTCAATCCCCCCCGTTCTTCATGAACCCAGGTCCCATCGCCCCAGCTCGCGACGCCTCCCCAGCCCGAGACGCCACCCCAGCTCGAGACGCCACCCCAGCTCGAGACGCCATCGCAGCCCGAGACGCCATCGCAGCCCGAGACGCCATCGCAGCCCGAGACGCCACCGCAGCCCGAGACGCCACCGCAGCCCGAGACGCCACCGCAGCCCGAGACGCCACCGCAGCCCGAGACGCCACCGCAGCCCGAGACGCCACCGCAGCCCGTCGTGCCGCTTCAGCCCGAGACGCCACAGGCCCCCCGCGTGTACCGTGCCCGCATTGCGAGGGCAGATTCACCCGGCGCGGTCTCAACAGGCACATAACGGTGCGGCACCCGGAGGTCCGTTCGGTGCCTCAGCCGAGTCCAGCGCCCCAACCGCTCGAGCTACGACTACAGGCGGCCATGCGTGAGGCCCGAGTCTTCAGTATTGTCCCGAAGGCTACGCGTTCCCTAGTCGCCGTGGCCCTCACAGACGTGCTCCGGGACGTTCATTCCAATAACGACGTCTCCTCCTGGGAAGCGCTCCTGGCTTTCGCCCGAGTGGTCTTGCAGATGCCGGACAAAGGCGACACCTCCCGCTCCCTCCCAGCCGTGATTCGGGGAAACCTAGCGGCCTTCCGTGCTGGGGCGCGCTTGGAGTACCGCTTGCGTCGTCAACTCCCCCGCGGCCCTCGTCCTCCGCCCACGGATACGGGCCAGATGGCTGCGCGTATAGCCACCCAAAAACTCTCCGAGGGTGACATCTCTGGTGCCGCCCGGGCCCTGTGCTCTACCGACTCGGCCACGGACTCGGCTGAGGCTCTCCACGCCCTCAGGGCGAAGCACCCCCCCGCCCCTCCTGATTACGCCTTCCCCGTCCGTCCCCCGCAGGTCGACATTGCCCCAACGTCAACCGATGAGGTTTTTGCGGCCGTTTCCTCTTTCCCCCCGAGCTCGTCAGCCGGCCCCGATGGCCTTCGGCCGCGTCATCTCAGGGACCTGCTCTCTCCGGCACTCGGAGCCGTCGCCACTGCCCTCGCCAAGGCCCTCGCTAAGGTGGTCGACTGCATGCGGGCCGGCACGGTTCCATCGGCGCTACGGCCTATACTCTTCGGCGCGCGCCTCATCGCCCTCAAGAAAAAGGACGGGTCGATACGGCCCATCGCCTGCTCCAGCACGATTCGTCGCCTGGCTGCTAAGATAGCCTGGGTCAACGAGAGGGACACGGTCGTGACCTTGCTAGGCCCAACCCAGTTGGGTTGCGGCCAGGCGTCTGGGACGGAGATCGCTGCTCACGCGGCTCGCGCCTTCATCCACGCTCATCCGGACGCGGCCCTGGTCAAGCTTGATTTTCGCAATGCCTTCAACACGGTCCGTCGAGATCTCGTTCTGCGGGAGGTTGCTGAGCACGTCCCTGGGCTCTTCCCTCTGGTCGACCTGGCCTATCGTGGTCCCTCCCATCTGATCATGGACAACGCCGTCATCAGCTCAGAGTGCGGGGTCCAGCAGGGGGACCCGCTGGGCCCAGCCCTCTTCTGCCTGGCCCTCCGGCCCCTCGCTGTGTCCCTCCAGTCGCGTCTGCGGCTGTGGTACATGGACGACGGAACGTTGGCAGGTGATCCGGCGACCGTCGCCTCCGACGTTCAGCGAGTACTCGACTACGAGGGGCGCAGCGGCCTCGCCCTCAACCCCACTAAGTGCGAGATCTTCTCTTTGGACGCGCAGCCCGACCTCCAGCGGTCGCTCCCAGGATGCCGTCTCACTCAGAGGTTGTCCCTCGAGCTCGTCGGCTCCCCTCTCACGGACGAGGCCATCCGGCCGCTATTGGACCGTTGCCTCGAGAGGACGGCCGTGATGCTCGACCGACTGCCCCTGTTATCGGCTCACCAGGGGCTGTTCCTCCTTCGGTCCTGTTTCTCGGCGGCACGCATGCAGCACTTGCTTAGGACATGCCCGGCCGGCACTGAGGCTTCAGCCCTTCACGATTATGACGACTTGGTGTTGGACGCGCTGACGACGATCCTGAACCTCCAGCTCCCTCCGGAGGCGGCGTCGCAGGCTACCCTTCCAGTCCGCTTCGGGGGCCTCGGCATTCTCAGTGTTCGCCGCTTGGCCGACGTTTGCTACGCCGCGTCGCTCACGGCGGTTGCCGACATGGTCGCTACAGTCCTCCCCCCCGAGGCGCTCGCCCACTTCTCCGCCTCCCAGGAAGCTGCCCTTGACCAGACGGGCGCCCGCGCTCGGGTCCCTCCGGACAAACAGAGCAAGCAGCGGGCATGGTCCGATGCCCTGCACCAGGAGCTGCGGGACTCCCTCCTGGCCTCTGCGCCACACGCTGCTGACCAAGCTCGCCTCCGGGCTGTCGACAGGCCTGGTGCGGGGGCGTGGCTCCACGCGCTGCCCTCCTCGTCCCTTGGTACTGCTCTAGACGATCGCTCCCTCCGCTTCTGTGTGGGCCTTCGCCTCGGGGCCCCTGTAGTTGCGGCCCACAGCTGCGAGCGTTGCGGGGACCCCGTCGCAACGAATGGCCATCACGGTCTTTCGTGCGAACGCAGCGCCGGTCGCCATCCGCGACACACGATGCTTAATGACACGCTCGTGAGGGCCCTCCACTCCGCCGGTATTCCTTGCACAAGGGAGCCACAGGGCCTCGACACCTCTGACGGCCGCCGCCCTGACGGCCTCACCCTTGTCCCCTTCCATCGAGGGCAGCACCTGGTTTGGGACGGCACTGTGGTTGACACTCTAGCACCCTCTTATGTCAACCACTGTGCAACCATCCCCGGTTACGCAGTAGCGCGTGCGGAACGGGCAAAGCTAAGGAAGTACGCCGCTCTCCAAGCAACCCACCTGTTTTCCCCCCTTGCCTTTGAGACCTTGGGCGGGCACGGCCCTCTCACTGCGAACTTCCTCGAGGGGGTCTACCATAGGCTGATCCGCGCCACCGGGGACAAGCGCGCTGGCTCTTTCCTCCTGCAGCGGCTGTCCCTCGCCGTGCAGAGAGGCAATGCCATCGCCTTCCTCGGAACATTGTCGTCCTCACCCCCCCCCCCCCATAATCCCTAGAAATCCCGCCCTACTGTATGTTTGAATAAACAGAACGAAACTAGCATATATACAGATATTCCTAAAACGCATCTGCAGGCCTTGATCTATCTGTCAGAGGAGTTGCTTATTTATCTGAACGTGCCGTCACACCTTGGGCGAGCAGTAAATTTTCTCAACGCCACAACCTCGAAGTGACATTGACTTCCGTGCACAAGAAGTGGTGACTAAATTGGTCGGTCTGCTGTAACCGTTTATCGTAGAAAAATGCTCGCTATAGTATCACGCACTTGCCCGAGATGAATACAATACAATTTGTATACATATTACTCTTATTTATACTCTGCTAGCAAGACATTACAATGATAAGACACCATCATCTGCAGAAAAAGTCCAACCGTTAAACGGCAACGAGGTGATGGTTGTGCATGCAATCTTAACCCTCACGTTCCTCCGTCCCTCTACCCTGCCGAAGAGCTCAACCAGTGAATGGAGCTCGGCAGCGAGAAGAAGTTGTCGAGTTGCGGTGTCGCGAATCCACACGTGAGCTGCTCGTACCAACGTGGCGAAGTACAGGGTGGAGTCGCCGACAGCGAGTAGGTAACGATGGACGCATTGCATCCAACACGTGTGCACTGAGTGCACTTGTATTTGTACAACTTTGTCGAAAACATCGTCTCGCATGATTTGCGTGCTCCATTATTTTCGCCTACAGATGTGCAATAACACCAAATTCGGTTTGGTTATTACAAGAATATCCAATAGCGAGATGGGTGCTAAAACGGCCGCGGGAAAGCTTGCCTGGCAACTTTGACAGGGTTCAAGTCCTCTCGGCTTTCGCCTCTGCTCTGACGGGCGGGTACATTCTACGACTTTCGTACAATTGCTAGCGTATACGCGTCGGTCGGCACCAACGAATGAAAATACGCCAGCATCTACAGGCAGCAATATAAATATAAAACACATAAATGGATATTACCCATAATACGTACGGTAACAGTGTTCTTTGGCTAGTGACTACTTTTGCTCTGTGATCCGTATTCTGCCACGAACATCACTATACATATAGTATATGCACCTTAACCTTCGTCTGGTTGTCTGCCATTAATGCACTGGCATCTGCGACCAACGGATCCTGCTGCTCAAGGCTGATTCTCTCGGTACATGCTGGATTGCCAGAGGCAAGGCATATCTCATGTTTCATGCTGACCCTCTTGTATCCGGCGCAAGGTCTCCCCAATCTATTCTTGCCGAGCCGTCTTCCTGCCTAGCATAGTAGAGCCCCCGGCCCTTCGGAGGAGGTGGTTGACTTGTGAAATATGCTGACACCCCTATACACGTCGGCCTTGGTCAGCTGACCGACGTTGCATATGATCTGGCCTCTTGTGTTATATATATATGTTACATTTATTGAACAAACGGCGCTATTAAATGTAAATGAATACATATATATATATACTATGACAAACACATTATGGCACATACGTGCTTCGATCTTTTGATGTATTCAGGATAACAGCTGCTTCTAGGGTAGCGAAAAATCATCAGAGTTCGGCAGCACCTTAAGTGTTATGCGCCACACGAATAAGGCTGTAGATATCGATTGCCTCTATTCACGTGCATATCCTAATCGTATAACTACATTTGTTATTTTTAATCTACCACGATCCATATATATTGGGTTCATGCACTAGTCCGTAGCGAAATAGTACAAATTTTTCATTCTGTTCAAAGACCTTCTGCAATTACCCCACGAGCTTCGTGAAAGTCCTCCTTTCATAGACGACATCTATGGGCAAAGAAATCGTATAATGCATAGTGGGTCCTGAATATGAACCTATACGATTAAGTGTATAATAGCTTCTGCTGTGATTATCTGTCGGCCGTCTTGGATCGACGCTTCCAGCAAGTGTTTCAGAGGGTGGTCTTCATTGTTGCCAGTACAACCACTTATACCCTTTTTTTATAGTTGACCCCGAAGTGTCCCCTTCCTTCTATGGCAGACTTCGGTGCCGCTCTGTTTACATATAGCCCTACTCTAAGGATCTATCAAGAGAGGGGGCTCACCAGCATAATTAGACTTTGTCACATACCCATTGACGGAAACCAATGATGGCTATACAAGTTGTACCGATCGCATTAGTTATACCGATCATCTTCGATGGTGCACTCCTTCTCTCTCTCTCTCTCTCTCTCTCTCCTGAGAGAGAAAGAGAGAGGAAGATTTCCAAATCGGTCCATTCATTTTGACGTGACGCCATAATAATTTCGCCACCTTCATCCCTCTTCTAGGCCAAGGAAAGTTTCCCCTCCGGTTTCGTGTTCAATCACATTGTTCCTCGAATGGAGCAATAGATGCCGATGGGCCTGGCAGCTGATCAGACAGCCATCTTCTGCCGGAAGATACGATAGGCCTATCCTCCCTTCGCTCGCCGTCTTGCTGCGGCTTTCCCCTGACCGACGAATCGCTCCGCCGATTATGCGACAACATTACACTAACAAGCAGTTGTATTTTCCTTCGTGGAAATCGATCCTATTGGACATTTTGTATGACCGATACCTTGCCGTCTGCCTGCCAGCGTTCGCTTGTCCCTGTGGGGCGCCTGCCCTTCATTCATAATGTATGAGGAAGTTATTTCGGGAAGCGTGTATGGCGCCGAAGCTGGTTGAGCACCTTCTTTATGTGAGCTGCCCACGAGGAAGCTGGAGACAGGAGCTACGTGTCCGCCCTTGTGTTTTCTGCCAGAGCTATCTGGTTAGCCATATCATTGGTTCAGCGCGCCGCACAGTGTCTGTCGTTGTAAGCACCGACACTCAAATGGGACTCTGTCTCAGTGAAGTGTGGTCGTTTGAGAGAAGCGGACGATGGAGTGAACCGCGCGCGCTGTTCGTTTTGAACTGCCGTTATGTCGACGGTGGTCTGCATAGTGGCAGCAGGGCCGCATCACGACGGCAATGGTGGCTCTATTTCTCTCGTTGGAGGCGACGGATTTCTCTCGATTCCCGATGGATGGCGGTGAATCGATCCGATAGGTTACTGTCCTTCTCAGCGATTCTTCGGGGGGACGGCTGAATTTGTTAAGTTGAATTTGTGGGGTTCTTTTTGGTGGTGGTTTTTTTTTGTCTCTTGAACTATGTGCCTCAATTAATGCTGCTGTTATCGTTGACGCTCTCGAGTGGAGGCTCGTTTTCATACACCTACTATCGCACTACGTTCGAATTGAACAAAACTCATTTCTAGCGCAGCTTTCACTGTACAGTGTATTGATACAAACGCCGAGTCTCCACAACAGTGTAGCGAGGATTCGAGCGGGGATTGAGGAACTTTATAATTCGCTTACAATGCAATGGGAATAGATTATTTCAAAACGAACTTATTACCATGATGCAACAACTTCATTGATTCGTTCGACCGTCTGAGATGAGAAGTCAGATAGCGCTGTCCATAAATCTTGACCAGAATACTTTCATAATCAGCGAGTGCAACTTTCAATATTATGAATGTCAGGCTTCCTCAATAGCGGCTTAAACTTAACTGATATATAGTTATAATATCATGTGATTAGGCCACACTCTTTGTGGAGTTCCATCGTTCATATGGTCGATTTCTGTATCTACATCTCGTATCGAGCATTTTCCACGTTACGGACAAACTACGAAGTGTTATTGCAAAAACTAATAACTCGCGGGTAGTGAATTGAAGATGAACTACGTCTCAGCAGAAATCGCCGATATCAACTCCACATTGAATCACGATCGTTCGCGAATTTGCAGAATGCAGAAGCGCAGGTGGATGCCAACTGTGTCTCCGTTTTCAGTGAGCGACATCGTAACGTCAAGATAATCTGGTCTATTTGCCAGATTTTGTATTCGGAATTTTTGATAACATTACATGATAAATAATAATAGTACTGTTGCGATTTGAGCGCCTCTGTCTCTTGTTCTCTGTGCCAAGCTCGTCGAGAGCCCCGGTGTCGTCTCGGTGGTGCATTCGTGTGAGCCTCGCAATTGAAGGAAACACGTAGGCGCGCGCTCGGGTTCGATTCCCACCTTGGCACATTCTCATTTAAAAGGGGTTGTCCGCCTTATGAAGTAATGCCGGATGGAAGCAGTAGCGTGAAACGTTAGCCCCGTATATTTGCGAACTGACTTTCCGCCAACATTTAGCGTCCATGGTATTGCTTTTGCATTGCTTCGTAAGACGGAGCCCTAAATGTAAATGGTGATGGGAATTGAAACCGTATACTTACGTGTCTCCTCCGATTTCAAGGCGCATACGAATGCACCACCAAGACCATAGCGGCGCTCAAGCGCGTAACCGTTCATCTCGTTCGCACCTAACATATTATTATATATGTTATTTTTTCGTGAGTAAAACATGCTTAATATCGTTCACCAGTTTGAAATCAAAATATGATACGTATGGCACAATACACATTTTTGCAAACCATGAACGCAATGGTATATATATATATATATATATACGTACATATATCGTCTTAACGGCATTAGTTGACACAAATAATTTTAGAGCGGCGATGCGCGGAAAATAAAAAAAGCGCACTCGAGCATAGTGGTGGGTGCAATTAGCCCTAATTGCCCATGTTAAGTTTGCCAACATAACTTTACACCCCCCCCTCCCGCCATCCTGGAGCAAAAATTGAAGAATGCAGGATACCTGCCGCACGAGTTCGCTATTCTTCGATCGCTATAATTCCCCTAATGGCTTTTGAAGTGACATTCTCACGAGTGTGTTCGCTTCACCAAAAATACATTACAAGGTAACTAACGCATTCTGCCGAGAGAGCTGTGAACGTGGCATCGTGGGGTCGTTTAGTGGCCTCTGCGCATTGTCATCGTGAAAGGATCTCGAAAATGCTAATTATGCTGGTAGTGTTGCCGTTGATAGGATCGGGCATATTTCTTTGTAAAAATTGTTCCTTATGAAGTGGGCCTTTTTTCTGGATGTGGACACATGTTATGAATATGCAATCACTCTTTTAGTACTTGAAATCGAAGATCTCCAACGTAGTACTCACAGAATAGCCTGTAGAGATGGTGCTCTATGGGGTGTGGTGAGACATAAGGATTTCGATATTTCGAAAATGTCTGTTTATCGCACACTAATTCGAGTACAGAGCAGCTTCTAGCTGACAATTCTGTGCCACGTTGTAACCTATTGTATTTCCTAATGTAGGTGTTGCATTAAGAAAGTTACAGAAGTGAATCCTAAAAAAATGGAGGTTCTGTCATAATGTGACTGATAGAACATGAGCGAAAATCAAATATTAGCCCGAAAAGATGGGTGTCAGTCACCAGACTGAAGAAAGAAAAAGAAGAAGAAAAAGAAGAAAGAAAAAGGTCTTAGTTTGTGCTGGGTGAGACTGGAGAGCTATAATTTACTGGAAAACAATTAACAGCAAAACAGTACCTCTATGTGGCCCAGTTGCACCGCGTAAATCGTCCTCTCCTCTTGAACACAAGGAGGCCTTACAGACGCGAGCCGGTGATCCTGCTACACGACTACGCCAGTACCCACATCTCACGATCGTGAAAGCCATCCTATAAACAATCTCGACTGGGAAGTTCGTTTACATGCACCGTATTGACCAGACCAACCGAGAATCACCTTAGTCCATTCCCTGGCAAACCATTTGCGAGACACCAGCTTCGCCATGAATAGGGCCTCAACATATGGCTGTACAGGGTGTTTGCCACAAAATGAAATCAAATTTGAAAAGAAGGTATCTTTGAGACTTTGGAGAAGGTCGCAGACAATGATGGCGAATTGATGTAAGATATATAATTAGTCACAAGTTAGGGTAACATGTATCCTTCTTTAAATGAATTGTACTAAAGTGAACTACACTCGAACGAGTACATGTGATATAACACGGCCCTCTCACTGCGACCTTCCTCGAAGGGGTCTACCATAGGTTGACCCGCGCTACCGGGGACAAGCGCGCAGGCTCTTTCCTTCTGCAGCGCCTGTCCCTCGCTGTGCAGAGAGGCAATGCCATCGCCTTCCTCGGGACCTTGTCGACCTCACCCCCACCCCCTCCCGTAATCCCTAGAAATAGTACTTGCTAACTACTGTATGTTTGAATAAATTGATAGTTTCTAGTAGACACGAGAAACATCCAGGCTTTATCTATTTAAGTGCATCATGAACATATAAGCGACCAAGTAATAGTATTGTGCAATTCCCAATCGATGAGCGAACTGCGCTCTCGTATGTTCTTCAGGTGTAATGACCGACATCGTCTATAAAGTAACATTGTTGAAAGTAACTTCGCTTTTAGTAAAGTAACTTCGCCGCCTATAGCACCGACGTAGTTGGTGAGAAAACCCAGACGCCGACATGCAGAAAAACCCAGACGGGACAGCGACCTTCGCGTTCTGCACCATATAATAAGCGCAGACAGTCGTAGGCATGTGATATTGATTCACTTTGCACATCGAAAGAGTTGAACGATCCACTCTGCAAAAGGCTTCTTCTCAGCTCGCCTCGTGCTATTTTCGATGTGAAATAAAATCGGGCATGCTCGACTGACCAAATGTTCCTGTCGTTGCCGTACAATAACTGGTTGAACGCTGCGAGGCAAAAAAAAAGACCTATCATGCAGCGAAGAATACAAGCTATGAGTAGAGGACTAAGAAATGTTAGTGCATTTGATAGATACACGATCATATATAAAGGACACGACGAGTAATGACGATAGAGTTTACTTTGTTTATACGTCTCGGAAGAGCTCTTAATATATAGCAGGTTCATATCGCTGATAGTTTTCCAAAGCGCTGAAGGAGGTTTCTCACTCAATCGCTGAATAATGTAGAGGTTGTCGTGACCAAGTCTCTCACTGCTCGCATCGGCGAAACCATACATGGGCATACATAAAACGGGGTGTGATTTTAGGGTCGCAGATTAACAGTAACTACGAGAAGGGTACGATAGTGTCCACAAAGTGGCGCAATCCTGTTGGCGGCGGCGGCGATTCTTCTTCAGTGTCTCGACGAGCCCGAGCCATGGGGTGTTTGGAAAGGTACGCAACCCTATGGGCGACTAGCTAAAATTTGATAGATTTAGAGGTAATTTTCATTTAACAGACCCATTTATATGATGACAGCTTAGAATCCCACGAACGCTTTAGATTTTTTTACTATTGTTTCGTACCTTAATACAATAATCGCGTCCAATGCTTCTCTTAGACGTAATTCACGCTTTCATGACCGCTTTCCATGTTTTCAGCGTGCCTAAGGACAAATACGCCAACGCGCACGCGGCCCGTAAGCTGCGTAAGGCCACGTAAACTAGTTGTACTTCGCGTAAGGATACCTTTTGGGAACACCACTTTTTCCTGATCCCTATGCGGGACTCGCCCTAGGGAGTTACGATCTGAATAGACACCGAGAAACGCATTTGCATTGCCGAGCGAGTCTCGAGCTACCGTCACAACACGAGACAACTCCGCAACAACTGGGCGGCCGAGGAGGAAACCGCGATCCACGGCAGAGCATGCCAGTGCGAAAGCAGAGTTGCCCATTACGGTGCGTGACGACAATGCTCTCACGAAGTTTCGCAAAGTTGATAAAAATCTAGGATCACGAACTTGTACGCGAGTGATCTGGTTAGGTATATGGGAGGTCCTGGCTCAAAGCGAGTTTCGCAACGTAGCAACCTAAGTATGTACATATGTATATGTATCTTGAACGCCTGCGATCTTAGCACAAGTACTGTAGGACACAGGAAGCGTATAAAATTGCATATACACTAATATAGCGTAAGTAGACAATGGTAATATTGACTGTTGTTATAATTATTATTATTATTATCATCTGCCTTGCCTGGCTTGCGATCCTTCACAATCCACACTCCCTTAGTATCAGCGCGTGTAGCGGTATGCTCCAATTTTGCTAGTTGCATTATTAGTAAAAAAACAAGTCATGACGCTCACTGTGGCGAAATGCGATTGCGCAATAGCTCATATTATCAATTCAGTAATCAATAGAAGCATGAATAATGCTATGCTATTTCTGGTGTCGATTGTACTATGAAAGTGGTCCGTATAACAAGCATGTTCTCCTTCTCGCTGTGTGTCCCGGTCGCTTCCTCAATTATGAGAAAGTCAGTTCTGTCCCTGCCCAGGAGCGCTCTATTAAGGATCTCTAGCTGGAGTTAAAATGCATGTATCGAATATCCAACCATGATGTTGTCGAACATCTATCTGAGCCTCTAGTGTGACTTTTTTTCTACCACGATATCTCGCTAGATGGGCTTCTATTAGCCGGCCCTTTTGCACCCACAGGGTCGTATTGGATGGCTCGATTGCAATTGTGAAAGCGCACGCGTTTTCGATGAGAACTCAACGCGGGCCGAGATGGCATAGCCGTGTTGATTTTCCGGCCCACTGCCACTGCCGTCGCCGTTCCGCCATCTAATCCATAGTTGTACCGGCGGCGGAGAGGCGATAAGACGCCAGCGAAGTCATCGACGTGCCAGCAACAGGGGAGCACCGGGGGAGACGGAGTCGCACACGATGCGTCTAGGATTTGCACGAATGGAAATTACAAATTAGTGGAAAAAGTGTGAGCCATGTAGCCCGCCAGTCGCGAGAGAGAGCGAACGAGAGACAGAGAGAGATACTGGGAAGAGAGGAAGAGTGCGAAATCGAAACGGGGGGTGGTAGAATGAGACAAGCTCTTATAGGAGACTGCTTGCAGGGAACTGGCAAGGAAACAGGCACGGAAGAGCTGTGAACGTACGAATGACGGCTGGGGCTCAGGAGGACGAATCGTTGAAGATTTCCAGGCAGAATCAAGAGCGCGGCCCTGGGATTGAGTGAGGAGACTAATGCAGAGGAGCAGTGAATGGAAGAGGATCCCGTAGTGGCGCAGCATAGGCCAGTAACGATGGACGCAGTCACAAACACGTGTCGTGCATCGCGCCTCAGGAGAAATCATGGACGACTGCATTCGAGACCCACTTGCATGCGGAACGCAACTGGCAGAAATTGGAAGTTGGCCTTACACGTCTGTAAGTGCTAGTCCGATGCCCAAGGGTAGCCCCTGCAAGCCGCGCGGGCGACCGGCGCAGCCGAGCTGTGCTGGCAGCGATTATAAGCAGCTCCAATCGCGAAAGTGCGATTGACATCGATAATGAGAATGACGCCGATTGAATTGAAGAATTGCCAACTACCTAGAGATATTTCTTAGACACCTCAATCATGCTAGTGGCCCAGTACGAGGCTTCCTTGATGGTTCAGCATAAAACCGAATACTATCACAAGAATCACCACTCAGCTCAGTGGTAAAGTTCGTATTCTGTGAAAGTAGAAAGCCATCTATTCAGTAGTAGAATATTTGAATTCAGGACAAGTGCAAATGTATTATACATGTCGATAAAGTACAACGACTTCTATAACAATTTACAAGGTTTACACCTGGGCGAATGCCAGTCACTGCCATGGCGACTGAACTCGATTCTCAACTGAATCTGATAATCTCTGTACTCTCTCTATTTATTTTTTGTAAAAAGGGGGCTGAGAGTAATGCACGACCCCACCCCAGGAACTGTTGGAGATGTTCAACAGCACCGCGTCCCTTTATCGCTTAGCGCTTTCCTTCAGTTAGGGCGGTGAGATGTGTACAAGCACAGCTACGAGCACCACGCACCGTCCTTGCCGTACGGACATGACGTGGTTAGCTGAGTCTCAGCGGCTTCAATCCTCTCTCAACCCAGACTTCCTCTCTAGAACCTCTGTCCGCTTCCGGTCTATTCTCTCCCTCTCCCTGCAGTTGTTGTTAACGACCCCCTAATCAAGGCCCGTTCGGCAATAGGCTGCGTTCCACCGAATCGCCCATCTTCACTCAGCATAGCAATTCCTATCATTATGGCGAGATTCTAGAAGCAAACACGACCCCGAAGAAAACACTGCACACGAACGAGCAAGCGGATGAACAGCGTCTTGATATCTATTGTACTTATGGAATCAAAGGCGGACAACGCGACCTCGCTAAGTCTTCCAGACGACGAAGCCAGCTGCCCTAAATCTTCCTTGCCTTGTCCACCTCCAAAAAGCGATAAACCAAAGCGTCGACAAGAAGCGTACGAAAATGGCGATCAGCTCCGTCGTTGTGCGTCGGGTGTTCAAGCCGGGGGACGTCATGATCGAGGAGGATCCTTACGCCTGCGCGATCGATACCCAGTACCTCGGATCCGTGTGTAGCTATTGTATTCGCCGGGAAACTGGTGTCCGCTGTACTCTATGCGGAGGCATCAATTACTGCAGTAACGAGTGCAAGGTACCGGGTGGGTTGGTAGTGGTTTACACTACAGCACACGTACAGCACACCTGTTCGACGATGGAAACTTTGATCATGTTGATAAGCCAATTTGATCCGCTGCTCATTTACGACATGCGTATTAGCATGCATATGGGCATATGAGACGTTTCAACCCTTAATCCTTCAACAATAACAAAATAACTTTTAGTGCTGCGATACTATTTCATTATATGGTCTTACACCGCACGTTATATTGGCTCCGATACTGAACCCATACTGAACGTTATGCTCGTTGCATCGATTACAGGCCAAGGATAGCTTGTTTCACAGCCTCGAATGCAAGGTGATGCAAGCGGCGCGCTCCGCCGGCGGCTACTCAATCGACGGCGAGATGCGACTCGTTGTTCGTGCACTGGATCGTTCGATTCGCGAGCGGGAGTCGAAAAAGATCACGGTGGGTGACTACTTTGGATACCCGCGAGTCTTCGACGACCTCATGCATCACATAGACAAGCTGACGCCGAACGAGCTGACCAACTCGAAGGGGCTGTCGCAGACGCTATTCGTTCTAACGAAGGATCACGTCCATACGTCGCCCGAGGAGATTCTGCTCGTGATGGACAAGTGCCGCATAAACTGTCACGCTCTCGTTGATCATAACTCGGCGCATGCGTTTGTTCGAGGCCGGGTCGTCTACCTCGGCGTCTCCAAGATGAACCACTCGTGCATGGACATCAACTACGTGCAGGTGTTCGACGGACGAAAATACACGCTGCGGGCAATCGGCGACATCGAAGTGAACGACCCCTTGTCCCTGACAATTCACTATGTACCGCCCACGTTGCCGTTTAAGACGCGGCGGAGACGTCTCCTGAAGAACTACCACTTCGTCTGTGACTGTACGAAGTGCGAGCATCAGGCCACGCACCCGAACGCTGTCGAAGCTGATGATCGGCTCGTTAATCGGATAGAAACGGCGTTCCAGAATCGATTTCCGTACTCCAGATGGTACACAATGGGCCACGAGTTTCTCAACTCATTGAAGAACCTACCTGAGACAAATTTCTATGTAAACTGGATACTGAGCCAAATGCAGTGGTCATGCAAGGAGCTTGGCCACCATGAGGAGAGCATTTTCTACGGGACGCGCGCCTTGCTTGGATCAATCTCGGTGCTATCTCTAGAGCGGATCTTCTACACCATGTGCGAATCAATGGTGATGATTGGGTGGACTCAAGTCGATCATAAATGTCACACGATGTTCTTAACAACACGCCAGTTTACCAAGGAATTGTACAGGCTGACCCACGGCACGGGCCACAGTATAATGAAGTCCCTTGATATCATGGTCGATAACAGCGAGTCGGACGAGAAAAGTCCCGAAGTTGAATCTTCTCTCTCCGCTAACTGGTACCTGTCCTTGCCTGCGCCATTTCTAAGGTTCGCGAAGTCGCTAGAGGATCAAATTCGACTTAGTGCAATGGGCAAAATCCGCGGTGGAAGTACCTCAACCTCGGAATCGATTTCGCCCCAAATCACGGCGAACGCTTACGATCCGTACAGGTGGCTGCGCCGTTGCAGCTGTTTCGTTTGTAGGATAGCCTCGAACGACCAGCGGCGGCACGGTCAACCTTGGGTTGTTCTCCCATCTACAGCTCTACGAACGTGCTACGCTCATCCAACGTTGTACCCTTAAGTCTTGTGCGATCGATTGGCCGAAAACAAAATCGAAATTAGATCTCAAAACAAAACCTGAATGTTGCGAAGTTTTGCTATGTCTTATTTTCGCCCTATGCACAATTTACATTAATGTGATAATTAACAGGAAGCTTATAGTGGAATGGAATACTGGACAAATCGACGAAATGTCAGTTAGGCTATTTACGTTTTGCTCGAGGTAGGTTCAAAGAGGCAGGACTTAACTAAAAATGGGTATTTAATACTTACGCCGTTGAAAGCGCATTCATATTGAATGGCCATTGCAATTAATTCAAGAGATTGACGCTTTTTCGTTGTTACATATTTATTGTCAAAAAATAATTTGACTCGTTAATGATGCCTGTTCAGTGAGTCGAATAAAATAGGTAGATCACGACAGAACTTAACCTGTCACGATTCCTTCAGATGGGATGACTTTGGGACACACGCACACAATCTAAACAGTGCTTCAATGCCTATTTACCTTATGCCGAGTATCCGTCGGTGTACAGTCCGCTAGAGCGACTACACTATATGGATAAACAATAAGGGCGAAGCCAAAGAATCGAACAACGTGGACACTAGTAATCAAAATGTCATCAGATTCCTTAATAGCGGTAATATATATATATATATATATATATATATATTACTGTACTCGTTCGGGATTTCGCAAAACCTGTACATCCGAGTCTCAATTAGCTCGCCAGCCGGGTTGAAGGTTGACTTAATCAATGAAACAATTTCACGAGATGGTCGTGCACAGACAGCCGTGGGTTCTTTGAGATTCCAATAGTGCTTATCAGTATTGGAAATGATTAGTTCTCGGCGTGAGAAGACTAACAGTTGCTTGACGAGATGATCACTGGTGTACTAAATACCTATACTGCTAACAGCAACCTATTTATTTCCGAACCTGTTGTTGCGAACAACCTAGGTTATGGTACTCGAATGGTACTAAAATTAAATATAACTGAGCTCTGATAGACGATCCCCACGTTTATTCTATAATATCAATATGTTTCATACTTGATCTTGATACGCACCCTCTCGCTCTCTCGAATACATCAAACCTCACTTGACCAGCACGTTGTAGCGTATAGACAATAAAAAAGCTACACGCAAAGCTCAAGTGATTGGTTTATATTGTTGTAATTAGCGTGGATTTTGCGCCGTTGTTTCTAAAGGCACTGATTCGAGCTCCTCATATCACCCCAGCGCGTAGTTATAATTAACCAGCGTGAGGACAAGTGTACTCGCTGCCAGTTATTCATTCGAAATCTGTTCCTAGCTCGAGACCAGGCAATGTTGTGCATTAAGGGTATATTGGTGGCCGGAGATTTCGGCTTTTACAGAAAACGATTATTATTTAAGTTAGTTAGTGCCAATGCAGATCGATAGGGCGGAGCGTTGAGAACCTAGCCATGCCGCTGACGGCAGGTGACACAGTACGGAAATCATTACATTTCACGCGGCTAGTCTAAATGCTCTAATTAATCCTGACCTAAAAGTGAACTTTTTATAAATGATTCCCTATCACTCCGCTCCATACGCTTAGCCACAAAGTTGCACTTGGCCGTGTGGCGATCTGAACCTCACATCGTAGCTGAATATCATAGTTCATGCGAATACTTAACCTGAAAGTTAGCGGCAAACACGTTCGTGTCTTGCTTTCAGATCGCACTGACAACACGGAACGCATTTAAGACCCTTGTACTCTCATGCGACCATGCACACGGCCACGTCGCCGGCCGCGGCTGCTGTCAGTCGGGAGCTTCGCGCGCAATGGATAATAATTGACTTTTGTTGGCAGTGCCAGCTATCTATAATTAACAACGAATAAGCAGCATGCGACATTTTCTTAAAAAGCACTTGAAGTTCTCGAGGTCACGTTCTAGGCCAGCGACAGCGAATCCCGTCGAGGACAAACGCACCGCTCCCCTCTGCTATTCAGCAGGACAGGTGATATTCGAGGACGATCCGTACGCATGGAGCGTCGCAGGGAGACGCACACTGTTCGTGTGCGCCTACTGTTTCGTCCAAAAATCGTCCGCTGGCTGTTTATCCTGTAATCGTGTCAATTATTGCAGCGATGAGTGTAAGGTACGTCTGGGTATATGTAGCGGTGGTAACAACGTCTATCGAAGTTACTGTTGTGCTTTTCAGGAGTGCAACTCAAGTTTCGCAAGTTTGGTCGACTGCTCTCCTATCGGACAAGTAACGTAATAAGTAATGTTGTACAATAATAATAATACTCTGATATTATTATTATTGTGCCTGTTAATATACTTCACCGAACTATAAAAATTATCACAAGTATAACAACGCTTCACTTGTTGACGAACACCGCCTAGTGTTTGTCAACAAGTGAAGCGTTGCTATACTTTACTTGTGAGCTTTGTATAAATCTGTAGGTTGATTTGCAATTATTCTATATTGTAAATCTAACTGATATATAACATTATAGATATCGGATAGAGCGATTTACCCTAAATATAAACGTGCATATTTCTTTGGGTTCCCTTAAGCAAACTCCAGCATTAGTGCCGTCTTCCCGGCACTAATTTACGGCTGGCCATACTATTCTTTCCCAATGGATCACTCTCGAATCACTTGAGCCAAATACTAATGTGCTTGCGTTGCTAAATTCTCAGGCCAAAGATGAAGCATTTCACGGCCTTGAATGTAAAGTGCTTGGAAGATTCGCCATCGTCCCAAATGAAGAGAAACGTCTCGTTATCCGAGCCTTAGATCGCTGTATCCGCGAACGTCGTGCGACGAAGGAGACCGTTGGCGATTTCTTCGGCTGTCAACGAACGCTATCCGACCTCGTAAGCCACAGCGAACTTCTCACTGGCATCGAGCGTGATGACGCTACGGAGGAGGCGAAGGACATATTCGACCTAGTTAGGCACGACATTGAAACATCACTCAACGAGGTGCTGGATCTGCTGCTGAAGTGCCGAATCAACGCCCACATGTTGGTCGACAATAGGACGCCATACAATATCACACAGGGACGTGCCATTTACCTTGGGGCGTCGAAGATAAACCACTCTTGCGTTAGTACCGGCTATGTTCAAATGTTCTACGGACGAAAGTATATACTGCGCGCAATTCGCCCCGTCGAAATCGATGATCCACTCGAAATAACGACCCACTATGTGCCAGCCAATCTACCGTTAGAACGGCGACAAAGGCACCTTCTAATGAATTACTTTTTCATCTGTAACTGCGACAAGTGTGTGAGTCAGTCCCGTCGGTCCCAGCCACCTGACGTCGACTGTGTGGTCAGTGAGAGGATTACGCGCGTCTTTCGAAACATCGAATTCTCCGATTTGTGGAGAACGATTGGTGTTGACTTTCTTCGCGAGCTCAGACACCTGCCCGACACGAATTTCACCGTCAACTATGTATTAACTCGATTGCAGTTAGCGTGCGCGGATAAAGGGCATCTAGAAGATAGCATCGCATTTGGCACGCGAGCGTTACTGGGCACTGAACATATACTCCGTCGAGAGGCCGTTCTATTTGTCCTGTGCAAAGCGATGGCGGGTCTAGGATGGCATCGGCCTGCGAGTGGCAATCACCATCGCTTCTTGGAGACCGTGAAGACCGCGAGGAGCCTTTACGCGATTACACATGGCGGGGACCACGATAACGTGGAATTCATCGATGATTTCGTGTTGAACAAAACGCCCAATGAAAAATGCATTTAGAGGGGGGATTCTCGTATCGGCTTGCCGAGTCGGCACCTCGGGAATCTCTCTGAGAGCCGCCTTTCTCATGCTGTAAGCCGCGCTTAGCAATAACATGGCCATTCAGACAGCTCATTATAGATCATAGTTTTTAACCTTACGTATACAGACATTATAATGGAGGTCAGAAGAAACGACATTTTACTCAAAGATGGTTAACCCTCTCAAGTACAGGCCCAGCTGCGGAGATCGATGAGCGAACTCTATAGTAAAGGCAACTAACGTAATTAAGTAGTAAATGTCGATTTTACCCATGCCACGAGAGATGAATGCCACATTCCCCTCAACTGTGCCCCACCATAGTTGTAGTCCAGATAGTAGCATCATATATAACGAATCCGAACTATTCTCCTGGAATAAACGAATGGTTACTCTCTTATTGATGAATGTTTATGTATCTTCTTTCGTGTCTTGTATAGTCTCCGTATCTACCATAGTCTTTGTCTCTCTTCCGAGACCGAGAGAAGTCTTCCGGTCTACTAGGTGTTGTGCAGTAGAGACGTAGTTCAAGAACCGATTGAAACGATGATGTCAGTGTTGGCCTTTTCATGAGGGCATTGTTATATTAGTGGAATGTGTCAGAAAAAAATTTGTAATTTCTAGACCATTTTTCCCAAATAGGCAAAAATTCAAAACGCTTCTCAAAAATATAGCGCTAAGTTAATGCTGAGCGCTGCCAGACCACTAACGCACCCAAAATGATGCTATCGCCGTTCATAATAGATATACGCAGTGTTTGAGTTTAGCCGTAACTAGCTTGCTAGATACCGTATCTCGTTAATATTGTTTGCAATGGCAACAAACCGTTGAAAAAGTTGTTATTTTAACAATCACAATATGTTCGGAGGGTCTATGTTTGATAGCGACTATCTGAGAGCTGATTGCGGTTGTTCAAGGGATTCTAACATTAAAGTGCACCCATGACTACATTTTCATTGGGTCTAGTTGAAGGGGGCGGGCCATCTTCGTGCGATGGTAGCCGGCATATTTCGCCACAAAACATTTCTTGTTGTCTATGACAGTCGTTCCGACGGTATCACTGAAAGCGAGCCACGTAAATGACATGATACATTTCGCATGGCTGACTCGAACCAAGAAATGGTCTCGCTGTCGGCTGTTCGTGCAAATGCGATAACGCACCATTGTATAGTCGAGAGGTTGTAACGTCACGGTAGCTTCGTGGTAGAATATATGATTCATTTTATGCATATGTGCAATAGCAATTTCTTGAGAGAAAGAAAAATGGGTCTCCACGCTCTATTTATATTATATATATATATATACACGGGATCACACGTGATACCTGCTCCCAGGGATTTCCACCCCGTATAGAGAAGCAACAATGAAAACGTCCTAGGCAAATCGACACTTACACCAATTCATCTCTGAACACAAAGAGAGCAAATCTAGACTGAAACGGGAAGTGGCTGACCGGCCGCAGGTCATATGCGTACACAAAACTATATGGAATTCTGTCCCGAGACTGGTACTGAATAGAACTTCTTCATAATATAGTGTGCCTTAATACATCAAATAATTAGTGACTCGATGGGGAACAGGGTGTCCGGCCTAGGCCGCCATCGTTACCCCCAAGGGAGGCGATGGCACTGCCTCTCAGCATACCCAGCTAGAGAAGGGAGATGCAGAGGGAAGAACCCTGGCGCAGACCGGTGCGCAAGTATAATATCTTGACGACCAAATCAGGACCGATAATCCCTAACTGAGGTCAGTAGTGAAGAAGTCAAGGGAGGGAGACACGTCGATGGAAGCTAGTTAGAAGAACTTCTTGAACTTGGAATAGATTTTTAATCAGCAGAGAATTGTAGGAAACCAAATATTTGGAGCTGTGTTATCTTCAGCGAGTGCTGTTACAACGATCTGACGCACAAGTGGGACGTACAATCGCTTTGATGTTACGTAGAGCGAGCTCCTGCTCAACCGCCAACTCATTGCCGCCCTGCATGTGCGTTACACTCTGCACACTAGTTGGCCACTTGTTCAGAATTGGACGCCGATCAAGCGCAATTATTCGTAAATCAACTGCGAAGCTCTTCCCCTGCTTGGGCTGTGCACTCTTTTTGACGAACAGAAATCATAAGGCAGTGCAATTTCAACAGGAATCATGAATCACAATATTGTAACCTGTACACCGACCGGACTAGCTGTTGAAGTAAGGTCAGCAAGAGTGCACACCTGAACTGTTGTTCCCACATAACAAAAACAGGTCATCATTCATTTTCTGCATTGCCTATAAGTAGTGGATGCCAGTAATAAACAGACTGACGTGTGGCCGCTTTTTAGCTAAAACTACGAAGTTGATATAAACACGGGTGAACGATAGTGTCTAATCTCGCCAAGTGTGGTTGAGGCATCTTAGCGTACCGACAAAATGTCCGACATACGCTCGCAGATGCGCTTCAGCGCGGGCAGCGTGATCGTCGAGGAAGATCCATACGCTTGTTGCCTTGATCAGGACCTTATAGGGATAATGTGTAGTTATTGCATACGCAAACGGCCAGGCGTTGTTTGCTCGCGATGCAACGTCGTCAAGTACTGTAACACCGAGTGTGAGGTGCCTATATGATGCGTTTGTTACTGGTGACGCTCAGACGCGAAGCTGACCGAGCGTCAAATTCACCCACAGTGTCTTTAATGAACACGTAATAACGATAATAATAATATTGATAATAATAATAATAATAGTAATAATAGAACATTATTCATGTGATTTTCGTCAGCAGACGGTGATCAAAATCCCCTTCTATCGGTGGGCATTTAGTATAATGAATTTACACGTACGATCTGCTTACTTTTGAGATAAGGCCCCCTAAATATTTTTTTCTTGGTTTTTGTGTGACCTGTGTGCCCTTACAGATGAAGGACAAGGCATATCACGATCTTGAGTGTCGTGTCCTTCGGTCGTGCAAAAATGAACAGATTCCAGATGAGGAATCGCGCCTTGTTGTACGAACGCTCGATCGTTGCATTCGAGAGAGGAATGAAGGGTTCGACTCGGTCGGCGATTTTTTCGGGTGTCGACGAACAATTCACAACCTTCAGAGTCACGCTGAAGATCTGAATGCAAGCAAACGCGAGAAGACAATGAGACGAGCGAACTGCATCTTCGATTTGGTGAAGGACCATATCGAAACCACGCCTGAGCAGGTATTCGACATATTGCTCAAATGCCGCATCAATAAGACGCCCCTGATCGATCACAACTCGCCACGCTTCTACTCGTGTGGGAGCGCACTTTATCTGGCCGTATCAAAGATGAATCACTCCTGCGTCGAGGCTTCGTACATACAGATCTTTGACGGCCGCAAGTATACCCTGCGAGCCCTTCGTGACGTCGACGTCGGCGATCCCCTCTCGCTGACCGTACATTACGTTCCGCCGAATATGCCATTTTCTCAACGGCAAAAGCACCTCCTTCACAACTACTACTTCATCTGCAACTGCGCCAAATGTTGCTGGCAGGCGCGCCACCCAGTGACGGAGGCTGATGAAACTGTTGCGTCTCGTATCGAGAAAACGTTCCAAACAGCCCCTGACTATAGTGCATGGTACAGCATAGGTAGGGAGCTCCTTGCAAAGCTTGAACATTTGCCCGATAGGAACTTCTACGTGAACTGGCTACTGGCGCATATGCAGTGGACATGCGCGATGCTGGGCCGCTTAGAGGAGAGTATCTACTATGGGACAAGGGCCTTGCGGGGCACCGATGTGGTGACCACGATCGAGACCATCTTGTACAATATGTGCGACGCGTTAGTTAAGCTGGGATGGCACAAGCCGGACAGCAAGAAAGAGGCCGCCTTCGGCGAAGCAATGAAGTTGGCCAAGGAGTTGTTCATGTTGACCCATGGCCGCGATCACAAGCTATATCGAGCTCTGGAATCAATGCAGAAATCTGGCGAGGAATCCTCGCAGTATGGCCACCAAGCGGGTGACTATCAACGCGGCGGGAACGCGGGCACTTTGGCGCGTCACAACGCTTCGCTGCTGTCACACGGAGCAGCTAGACCCGGATACGGTCACCAGCCATCCCCGCTGGCTCATCTGTTTGGTTCTGGCTCGTCACCCTGGATGAGTCCTATGACGCGGCCGCTAGCCTCCACTCCTCCTTCACTATTTCCGCAGATGCCACATAGGTGGCTAACCCCAGGCAACGGAGGTTGCGCGATTCCACGGTGTCCATCCGTTCATCAATCTCATAGGTTCTCACCAAACGTTGTAGGGAGCTATCCGGCGTCCAATCCTCTACCAATGCCGATCCGACAACTCAGCTGAGTTCTTACTTGCATTTTGTCATACGCTGACATATATGACGTTCGTTTTTCTTTACAGAGTTTGTTGTTTGTTGGCGTATGGAAGGTCTGATTAACAAATAAATACTGCAAATGACAGGTTTTACTGGTCCAGCTTCCACTGTATGCCCAAGCCGTCTTCATTCATCGATGGGCCTCTTCGGATATTAGTCCGAACGTAATTAGGAATCAATGGAAAAGGATAAAATCGTTGAGAAATTAATTCACAATGATAAATTCTTAACCGTGAACGACAGATCGATGTTTATTAGTCTGAGGAAATGCTACCAATTTACGTGAGCAGCAAGTCTGAGGAAATGCTAGCAATTTACGTGAGCAGCATGTTGAATCTTTTCGGAGTGTTGTGAGAATAAAAACGTAACTATGCGCGGTGAGATCCCGTATTTTTCATTATCCGATTTGGCCCATAACGATTAAGTCATACCCTAAAAGCAACTGTAGTTCAATATGTATGCATTAATTCGAGCCAATTTCGAATAGAGGTACCGTTGGCTTCATCCAAGTCGAGATAGGCTGCTGATTGGCTACGCCTTTGAACTACGACCAAATCCGTGGGAACAAATAAACAGCATTTAATTAATATCTAATTAACAAGTGGTTCTAGTTAAGCGACGTAACATATCCCTGTCGGCAACTCAAGCGTTGCAAAAAAAAACTGCAATAGCGTTAATAAACAAAATACTTTGTTTCATTCTATTTGATCTTCTTTGCCACATAATAAAGATGCTGGTTACTGAGCTACACTCAGTCACAGTCTGCCTACCGATGACAAGAGCATTCTCATCTCCTCGTCTTCTTGTTGATTTGCACCCGTCTCATTCAGCCATTTCTTCAAAACAAAGCTTCACATCCAGACACGCTCCGAACACCACACTAAATGGCCACCTCGAACTCATTACAAATGAATGGTTGATTACTTTCACGGACAAGTTGTTATTAATCGCTATATACTCAAGACAATGCCCGAGAGGGATATACGTCAAATGATTTCGAATTTTTCTTTCGACTTTCGTCGATACCAAATAGTGGTCGTATCTGCGTCTCACGGAACAGTCATAACATAGCCTCGCCTTCTTGACTGACAACGAACCGGGCCTAACGCCCGGCTCCAGTTGACAATAATAATATTCCATGCTGTCCAAGTGGAATAGCCCAAAAACATCAAATGGAGGTCCGTGCCTACCTCTACGCTTCTCTGCCGGTGAAATTATGATCGAGGATGAGCCGTACGCCTGTGTTATCGATACGGACTTGTATGGCCTCGTCTGCAGCTACTGCATTCGAAAAAGTTTCAGTGTTCGCTGCTCGCGCTGTAATTGGATAACCTATTGTAATAAGGACTGCAAGGTACCTGATGAAAATGATTAGGTTAGGTTGCCCAGTCGAATTTCGTGAGTTCTCTAGGTAATTTATTGATAGCGCATGGGCGTTCAGTTCGCCTCTGCGAGTTTGGGCTGGTGACAGTCGCGTTCCACTTCGATATAGCTCGACATCCGGATGGTCCACATACAATTTCTAGCACCGTACTACGACTCAATTATGAGTTGAATGCATCGATTTCTATGCAACAACTGCTTTGCACCATTATTATAATGATCCCGTGTTGTCATCAGATGTTGGCCGGTCACATCTATTCCAATCATGCAAGTGATTCTATACTCGCTCTCTCTCTGATTCTCTCGTTCGCCCTCTCTCGCCTGACTGTTTTTGTCCTTTTTGTAGAGGAAGGACAAGCCCTTTCACGATCTCGAGTGTAAGGTCCTTCAAGGTTACGGAAAGGACGATGAGCTGCCGGATCAGGAGACACGCCTGGTCATACGCATCATAGGGCGATTTCTTCGCGAGCGTCGCGAAGGCCGCGAAGCAGTTGGTGACTATTTCGGATGTCGGCGGACGGTCAAAGATCTCATCGGCCATCTTGATCATCTGACCGATGAGGAGCGAAAGCAGGCCGAGAGTCGGGCACAGATGATATTCGATCTAGTTAAAGAGCACAGTGAAGCCACCTTTGATGAGGTGCTCGACCTGCTCCAGCGATGTCGCATCAACTGCCATTCATTGGTCGACCACAATGCCCCTCAGTACTTCTCCCGAGGGCGAGCCGTCTATCTGGGCGTATCGAAGATGAACCATTCATGCGGTCCAACGGATTATGTACAGATTTTCGATGGCCGAAAGTACACGCTTCGCGCCCTCCGCGACCTTGAAGTTGATGACCCGTTCACACTGACCGTGCACTATATCCCGCCGACCCTGCCGCTGAATACGCGCCAAAGCCGCCTGTTGAACAACTACTACTTTATCTGCAACTGTACAAAGTGCGTCTGGCAGTCCCGACATCCTGAAGGGTCGTCTATCAGCGAAGACCTCGTATCGAGAATCGAGCAGGCGTTCGAAGTGTCTCACGGCTACGAAGACTGGCTAAAGATAGGCACAGGCTTCCTCGATGAACTGCAGGGTCAACCAGACAGCAATTTCTATTCGTATTGGCTGCTCATACAGTTGCAGTGGACCTGCGCCGAGCTCGGCCGTTTCGAGGACAGCATCGACTATGGCACTCGTGCTATGGAGGGAGCCGAGTCGGTGTTGTCACTTGAACCAATCCTATTCAGCATGTGCGAATCGATGGTGAAGCTCGGCTGGAACAAGCGACACAATAAGGACCACCAAAGGTTTGTTGACACGATCAAAATGGCTAAGGACCTATATCTGGTAACCCATGGCGCCGATCACAAAATTGTGCGTTCTCTCGAGGTCATGCGGAAGGGCGGATCGTGGTGGAGGAAGATCTTTAAACACAAGGATATCACTAAACTAATTAGCGAATCAGCAGGCAGAGACAAGGTCGAAGAATCTGCGCCACCGGTGGCGTCATCGTGATCGCAAATGCGGGCGCGTTCGCTGTAGCAGACCTATGGAAGGTAGACGATTTTTGGTAAGGAGATATTTAACAATAAAATTGTACATTAGCCCTCATTGCGCTGGAGCATATTAGTAGCGGAGCACATATTCTTCTCATATACTTTTCGGGAGCTGTTTGCTGAGGGAACTTGGCCAGGTTGAACCTGTAACGTGGTTCTGTTCACCTTTCATTGTCCATAACAAATATATCATCGCCGAATTCAATAGTCACACCGCATCGGACCTCATCCCTCTGCAACAGATATTGTATTCTCTCGTGTCGAACAATGTCATTCTTGCATTGAAATGAAACCATTGCTTTGCAAGTGCTGGTCAGTGGGGAATACTTGGCATGACAAAGGTAGGCATATGAATGACGCCTTGGCTAGACGATAGGTAGTTTGTCCTACATATCATGCAACTTTTTTTTTTATTATTTTCCGAAGAAATACTCCCAGCTCGGCCCCAGTAACAGTTGTTCATCGGTATACCAAAAGATTTATCAATATACCATCGATAGAGAACTTCCGGCCTTTTAGTCAATGTCAATAAATTATGGGATCATGCTATTTCGTATTATGCAGATGAGACGCGAATTGTATCCCCCATTTTATATTGGTGTCTTTCTCGTCAGAGTTACAATTCTTCACTACTCTGTGACTCTCTTCTCACTCTCCTTCATTTGTGTCTCCTCAAATGAGCCCAATAATTGCGAGCGTTGCGACACTTGCGTCAAGTTTGCACACACAACGAATGCTCAACAGCTCGACAGAGATATTCAATATAGAAGGGTCCTTTATAAAACGACACTGGTGACATCCCGCACCCTGCTTTTACTGTTCAAAAAATAGAACGATTGAACAATATCGTCTATTGACCTAACGCCCGCTCACCGTTGTGCATTGATCATCATGGCGAGCCCGGGATTCTAGTGACATAGCACATTTATGGTTGAGGGTCCGTATTGCTTTCAACGCTAGTGCAGCTCAAGAATGGGGTTTGTCAGGGAACGACAAACGCATCGACTACAGTGTATGTATCATTCGGGGTCGGAATTCCTCCAGGAACCTAACTAGTGTACCTAATGAAAGAGAAAATAAAACGATATATGACGTTTCATGCAAACTTCGGTTAGGAAATAGCAACTAACAGCTGCAATTGGCTGATCTCGTTCAGCGAATCTAGAAATACATACGATAGCTTTATGAAGCGACTATTTCTGAGGACGCGATCCTACCGTAAAGCTAATCACTGCAACGTGCGACCGTAAATTCTTGAACGGAACATGTTCCGCAATCACACATATTTGAGGTTGATTCCAACGGCACTTTCTTTGTCGTAGAATTTGTATGTAGACATGTGCGTTTCTAAGTTCGTGCGCCAATGAAAAGAAACGCTTGTAGGTTTAATGGTCATCAAAAAAAACAAAAAAAATTGTAAAGGTAAAGCCATATTTGTTTATTAAAGGAGCTGCAATTGCATAATGCTTAAGCTCTCTTATATGTCACGCAGCGGGGCTCGAACCCGCCGTGTCTGGCTTTCGTCATAACCTCTACATTTAAAGACATCTGTTTTCCTGGTATAATTCATATATATGCCAATATTGTTTTGGTTGTCGAGTCCCGTGAAGTGCGCCTTACCAAGGGTATGTCGTTGCCTTCGTATGGCAGATCGCCAAACTATAACTACATCGATATAACAATTCTACATAGATTTCAAGCTCATTGAATGCACATGCTCAATAATGACGCCACACCCTATATACGATATCGTGTTAGTAGGGATTAGTTTGGTTTGTGTGGATTATCTGCCTACCAAATCAATATATGCGGTGTCGTTTATCGATATAAGCCTCGCTCACCTCCCGCTACGGTGTAACTTATATTAACATACGCGTCAGGTCAGTGCTCTAATATCGTATGTATTTCATTGGGTGACAATTTGTGCCCCCCCCCTCTACCATTTGTTGTCTTGAACATAATTAAGGCATATATATATGTATATTTACATACATATACACATATATATTTTATATATGTTCAAGACAACAAATGAGAGAGGATTATATCGATAAGCGACACCGCACGCAAAGTGCGTCCTCGCTGAATCCCCGATGTCAGGGAACTGACCGTCATTGCCTGTCTAGCCAACAGGCCCAACCAAAGAGAATACTAGATCGAAGGTGCTGGGGTGTATCGACCAGATCAAATCATCTTAATGGTTCTGAGTTCAGCATAAGAACATGACAAAGGACTGCCCACCCCCTTTCTACGCGTCCCTTAACCATAGGCTCGGAGGACAGGCTTCGCTCAGATCAAATGGGTCCCAACAAGGTCGAATCGCGATTTGACCCTCGGCAGAAGCAAACTTTTCATCACTATTCACTTGCTTCGTCTTTATGATGTGTTCTTTTTTTTGCACTCTAGCTTCCTCTGCAGACGATATCCAGGGGTCTCTCCCCTATAGCTTCCATTAATATAATTGGCCGTTCAGCCGCGTTGCGAATTGTCCGTGCTCTTGAATTATTCGAATGAGATGACGATTTGACATTCGCTCACGGGAGATGGGCACGCAGTGTAATAAGAGCCAGCTAAATATGGTTCAGTGTCGAATATCGCATTGATTTTTGTTAAGGAAAACGCGCAGAGTGAGCTTACTTCAGAGATAATGCCTCATAGTCCATGCGTTTGATACCCAGTCCTCACTGTCGAAACGTACAACGAAATTCGTAAGATTTCCTAGTTCGCTTAATCAAATGATGTATAATGGGTACGTATCGGGTATGTTGTTGATACGATCATGACGATCTTTTCTTTGTGATAGGTCTATTTTTCTTGCTCAAGACTGTAGATGACGACGTATCAAATCCATTTGTTAACACTCGCAAAATGTGCGGTGTTTACGCTGCGATATCTTCGTATGCCTAAGATATTCGTTTGTATACAAATTTCAATTACTCTTCCTGGTCAATTCGAGCTCCTCAGTTTACTGACGTCCTTGTTTAGCGACAGGAATACGTCAGGGTCTACCACTTATGCTCGAGTGTTTGTGTCGCTCTGTTTGTTGAACCAGCTGTCGCGAGGTATCCTGGAGCCCAGCTGAATCGTAGTCAGCTTTGGCCAAATACGATTCGTGGTCCTCCTTCGACAGAAAGGCACCTCCCCGGATTCGGCTCTAATTCTCCTCTTCGTTGTATACTGCCTCAACTTAGATATAACCGCATGCCCGCTTACTACAGTTACGCCTTTCATCTTTGTGATTTGAGATACTGACATTATAACAAATAGGTATAAATTATTTCGTCTCGAAATTGAGTCCAGTATTTTGTGCATTTACTTTGTTAAAAAATCAACTCATTCATTACATCATGTCAGCAGGTATGATTGTCTGTGTATTGAGCTTGTTTAAGAGCAAAGGCCCCATTATACGGCTCCTAGTCAGTCTCTAACCAAAGTGGCCATAATGCCTAGTGCTGCACAAGTATTTCTCCTTTGTACGTCTAATGACAGTTGTTGTATTAAAAACTACCCTGCTCGTTTATCTCCCGTATCTTCCATGAGCCGTTAACAAACTCCGTCTCTTCTAGGAGGCTGCCGTGAGTGGGCCATGTCGACCCAAGGTCTCAAATGCAACGGGATTTAGCAAGTTAGTTATTATACTAGCAAATCGTTGTATTTAGTTAACTTTGTTTGTTCCGAGCGCGAAACCGCACGATAAGTCTGGGAAACGACCATCGCCTCGGTGGAGGTCTTGCGGTTCTCTTCTGCCAGGGATCGGGATCCCTCAGGACCATGACGGGCCACTCTGCCTCTAACTGCATCAGTAATTATCGTCGAGATCACGGTGCGGCAAAGTCATGTATCATTGTGAGATGTGGGTACATCGTGCATTGTTCTCAAACGAACGGTCTGTGGTGACGATCTGAAGCTGCCAGGTCATTACATCTGCTTCACTTATCCGTTGCAACCGATGGTACCCCAAACCGAAGGGCCATTCTACGCGTAAGGAGTTGTCATCAACTCGTCGGTTCAAGGCCGTTGGGCCTTTATCCTTCCATGGGAACGCGATCAAGTATTCCAATGGTAGCGATCCTTATGTATTCTCAAAGCAACAAAACCGCCACGGTAGTGTCGGCAGGCCTTAATCATAACAGCAAACACTCAGACAGTGATTTCAGTTGGTAAAGAATGTCGATTGTTTACAACTACCTGTCTCGTTAACCGGCGTAGTGGGTACTTGTTGCCATGGAGTAAGCATTGATCCAGTATGTGGGAGTGTGGTGTTTGGGCCCGGCACGAGGATGTTTTCTTTCCTACTGTCGATCGTGTATGATTCCATTTCATAACCTGCTGCTTACCACACTAGGGCTTTTACGATTTATTTCTTTTGAATTTTAAGTATTCCTTATAGCATATACGATTAACTGGATAACTTATTATTGTCTGTCTTAATATATACAATAATTAGTGATGCAGTTTGGGGTAGAGTGGCCCGTCATGGTCCTGAGGGAAGCGATGGCATTGCCTCGTTGCCTCTCAGTGAGGGAGAGGCGCTGCAGAGGGAACGACCCTATGAGCTTGTCCCCGGTGGAGAGGATCAGCCTGTGGTAGAGCCCTTCGAGAAAATTGGGACCGAGGGGGCTGGGGCCGCCTAAGGTTTCCAAGGCGAGAGGGCAGAAGAGGTGAGTTCCCTGAAGAGCGGCGTACTTCTGTAGCTTGGCCTTTTCCGCAAGGGATGCCGCGTTACCCTGGGGTAGTTGCACAGCGGTTGGCATAGGAGGATGCTTGAGTGCCCTTTACATTGTTTCGTTTTGCCTTTAGATATTTCGTCATTTCTACAGATCTTTCTTTGCTTGTACCCTTCCGAGATTTCCCCGTTATGTCTATGCTGTTATCACCTGTTTGTTTGTTGTTTTGTATCTTGTTTAAATAAACCCCTACCTAAGCTCCAGCGGAGGTCGGAATGGTGCCCTCACGTGTATTTTCGTATATTGAGAAGTAATATGTTGCGGCATGCTATTCTCGGCAATTCGCCACTTGTGTTCAACACAAATTTAGCACTGTCGTTGAGGGGACGAAGCCCCTTACTCAATCGATTGCCTGGGGTGACTTGAAGTTTCCTTGTGGGGGCCGGCGGACAGGAACGCAGAGTAGATCATGTGTAAACCCTGACAGACGGTTCGGGGCGAAGCGGGACGCCAACATTGATCCGACCGTTGTGGCTTGCGGCTGGCCAATTTTACCCTGAGCGACTTTGGCCTAGGAGTAGATGGCCGCGAGGCTGAAGGGACTCCTTGCCTCAATGAAGCTCCCTAGCGCGGGGCTCCCCCTCCCGGCCAGTAAAAGTTGACTTGTGCATCGCATCGCATACGACACACATTGTAGTGAAAGTACCACATGTTCGGCCGTTTCGAAGCGTTGAAACGCAGCCTGCATCTGCGCTCAGCAGGCATCGGGGGTCGCTGGCAGCGTCCGTACGTTTTAGGCGATGTGTTATATTATGACTACCGAGACTTTCAACAGACGATCTTTGTATCCCGAACCATCAATGATGAGGGGTTGACATCAAACGTTGACCCACCGTTATCAGTCATCGAGATGTGCCTATTTCAGACACTAGAACGTTCTCTATGTTTGTGTCGAAAGTAAAATCTCGAATTTTCCAAGGAGACTTACAAAGGCTCCCAATGCGCAAGAGCCGTAAGTAGCTCAGTCCTCTCAGCCAGCAGATTTAAATCTGTGCCTCACTCTTGTGCTGTCTTGCGTCGATGGCATCTCCCACCCCACCGAGAGTCTGCTTAATATACAGAGCTCGTTGATGCAAGGGAGACTACCTCGGGCGCCCAACATCGACCAGTAGACAAATGAATCCTTCTTGCGTACTTGATCGATCCCCTCGTTTCGCGCAAGAGGCTACCCACGGTGAGCTATTTTTCGCCGTGGAACGTCCGCAAACTCAGCGATTCCCAGTGAGATGGATGACTATCATTGCACGACGATGTTTTAGCTAATTCGCTTCCCTTCCTCGCTGCTATGCAAGCGATTTGATAAATTCAAGTAGATCGTTATACGGTTCGAAAACGTTATCTGAAAAAAATCATGAACATATGTTAGTAAACAGCAGTCGTTGAGCGTTCAGAGACTTCTGTGTCTACGTATTGCGACAGTTTTTCTTAATACTCTAGACAGTAGTTTCGTAACTAAATCTCTCTCTCTCTCTATTTATATTATATATATATATATATATATATATATATATATATATATATATCGCACGATGAAAGCGATGGAGCTTCACTACTTTGGTTCTGTTATAATCCACTATATTTCGAGCATCACTCTAAACTAGTTGTGTTGATGTGTTCGAGCGCGAGTTGTACCTCTTCGACGGCACCTCGCTTTGATAACAGACTCGAATATTATGTACACAAAATAGCCACACGTGATAAGGTCACATTTGAATTTGCTATGAAATGATGCTTGTGGCAATTGTTATTGTTCGTCATGAAGATAACGCGTACATACCCAGATATATAGGTAGATACGTGGATAGATATACACGTACCACGTGAACAACTCGTTCAGCCACAGGAGTGGGGGGCGTCAAAACTGGTCGGTCGTTGTGTTCGCGAACTGGCGCTCTAGCGGCTGAGTGTGGACCCGCCCTCGCGTATACGGTAACCAAACCACTACCTTCCGCCGCCGCCGCGGCTGCAGTCACCGAAAGCAGTATCACTCCGCACTCAACCCGAGTTCTCCCATCTGGCCGCGAACGGCTCGCTGCACTTGCACTTGCGTTTTTCGAGCCGACAGAACACCGAGAGTTTCCGGCTGCCTCTCCCTCCGGAGGTTTTTCTTACTCGATGGCCCCCGAAGCACCTGCCTACTAATGTCGTATCCCTGCCTAGGAGTATCTTACTTTTCCATAGCTGACCCTCAGCTGTCTTCCTGCTACTCGGCCTCGGTAGCATTGCTGTGTAGCGTCTGCACGGGAAACTGGCTGGCCGGGAGCAACGTTGGCGGGTGTCTCGCGGACTGCGGCCGCAACGGCTAGCGCTACGAACGGCGGCCGGCGGCGACCTTGGTGTAGACTTCTCGCATCGTACATCACCAACAGCCCGAAAAACCAGACAGTCTCGCCGGTTGGAAGCGCCGACTGGAAGCGGTTCCTCGGGACGGGGCATTCAAGGGTTTGTGGGGGGGTGGGTGGGTTCGGACTGTTGGGGAGAGGGCGGGGTGTCTGCCGTGTGCTTCGGCGGCTTCGAGTAGCGGGCGAACGAAGCCCCGGCGGAAACTTCTTTTTATGTAGGACGATAGCTTTTCTCCCGGGAAGAAGAACGCGGAGAAGGGAAACAGTAGAGTCACGATAGGTGGACGGATTTGTTAGAGTGAGAAAACGCGGGCCGATGAGAGAAAGAGATATGTGGGGTCTGGATAGGGCGAGCAGCCCACGGGACGATAACGAACGCTACCGCAGCCACCACAGCGGGCCGTTGCGCCGAGCGACGGTGGTGAAAGTGGAACTCGGCCGGTGAGCACTGGAGTCGCGTATCATGTGGATAGGCTAGGTAGAGACTAGGTAGGTTGTAGGTAGCAGGCAGTTAGCGAGGTAGCTGGAGTGGCGGATAGTAGCCGTAGTCGCAGTAGCACATACTAGTGATGATAGTGCAGCTGGGTTTGGTGGTATATCGTTAAACTGGATAACCGCCGTTAGCAGTTAGCACGGACACAAGACTATCTTTCGCGTGTCGTGATTAGCCCAACTTGCTGTCGGCTATATGGCCCGATCGAGAAAACATGCAGGCAGGACAGACGGTGAACTACTGCGCCAAACTGCTTTCGGCGCTCGTGAAGTATTGCGACATAAACATAATATAGTTTAGTTACATTCCGAATCTGACACGGACGTTGTTCTCGTTTGCGTCACTTAGTGGTCTGGTTTCTATGAGCAGCTGCCGGATGAGGTATAGTCACCGTTCACCTTGCGTTTGCTGCTATTGTTATCGGGAATCTCAGCGGAGGAACAATACCTCTTTTGGGTTTACCGTAGATGTCCGTAAAGAAGTCAAACATGATGCTCTAGGGGATGAGTACCCAGTATGTCATGGGAAGAAAATCTACGAGGTCTGTCAGATCATAGAAGAAAATAATAGAAGAAAATCTAATGAGGTCTGTCACATAGCTCCGTTGACACGAGTGTGGCGGTTGGCATCGATCAAACAACGGATGTTGACAAAAACACCGTCTGACAACTCCGTTCAAAAATGTATACAGATGAAGAACTTGGTTTACCGACGAAACTGCGATCACAGTAACGCTGAAGTTCTCGGTAACTTTTCATGAACGTTAAACATGTATAGATATAAATAACTTTCTAATCAGATAGTGAATTAGGGCCTTCACATTCGCGTGATTGGAATAATGCTTTTTGAAATTGTCAGGTGCGATCGATGTATTCGGTGATATGTAGTTCCGTGCTCAATGCGAGAGGTTCAACGCGTGTGGAAAAACGAGCGTTTATATGAAATTAATCCTCAATCTATCCGCGGGGCGAGTCTATAAGCGGGCATTCACTGGTTTCGCGTTCGCTCACTATCGTGTCAGTGAGAGGCAATATGGTACCAGTATTGGCCGTGTCTGATTGCATAAAGCATTCCGCGCTACTCATATATTAAAAGGCAGTCTAGCGAGATATTTCGTAACTACGTGTTAATGTTCCTAATGGCTACAATTAGCAGTCGCGAACCATGCGGTAGTCAAGCCAGCTGTCGTCAAGGGCACGCACACGCATCGAACGAGAGCCTAATTACGCGATAAAGTATCTTCACTTATCGCCGTTCTTCGTGGTCGCCGTATTTGCATAAAAGCCCCTACAGAAGGTACAAGCAGCCGAAATAAATTTAATTCTAAGAACGAGCTAACGTGGTCCTTCAATGCAGGCAAGCCGTCGAGGCAGACTTCTGTGAGACACTGTAGAACTGTGCTCGTATACGCAGGAACTGGTGCAATAAAAATCTGGCCATAAACTTCGCCGTGATCATAACTGAATTCGGGTAGATTTGATTGATTCGTCTACCTTGGGTTTCTTGAAATTGTTCTACAACAGGAGATCATAACGAACGCATCGTTCTTGCTGAGAAGATAACGCTCTTTGCCGGGACGGCAACTGGCCGAAGAAGTTGGCGAAAAGGGACCGTTTTTGGAGCCCCTATGCGCCACACATAAAAATCATTTTTTGGTCAGAACTTTACTATGAGACGACGTACCTGGTCTGCTGTTGGAAAGCCATAGACGAACGCTGTATTCTCAAGGAACAAACTTAGTCGTTCGGGTAAAAGTTGGTTTATGAACGGAACTGCGGTTTTTTCTCCTCGATATGTCACGTCGTAGGAGTCGAATCTGCGGCCTCCAGCTTTTGACAGCCAGGGACTGTGCCGCCGTCGCCACCGCGCTGACTGCTAAGTCTCTGACGGAGGAGTCGATCACTCGTTGCCCTTGCTAGCGACCCCTGTTCCAAAGTCCGTAAACAACGCACACTAAGGGGTAGGGACCCAATGGTTTATCACAGCGTAGAGGGAATGCTGATCTTTCTTATGACAGAGCCTTAGTAATGGCTAGCATAAGGTATATCACTACCACAAAGAAAACAATGAGAGTGGGAACCTGACAAGCGGCCGATACAAGAAGGAACTCGCGTTCTTGCACTTCTCTCATCCTGAACATCACAACAAGTGATCGACCACAACTCCCAAACCCCGCTCATTTTTATCTGATTCGACCGCCGGAGGAGGAAGCTTGCCTTATACATATATGCTTTTAACTTGGAAATAATCACTCGGCTTTGCTGTAGCAATTCAATTGTAAATATGTGCTTAGAATCAAGGATTCATATTTAGCAGCACTTTGCGTATCTGCCCCCAGATTTCAGATCAAATCATACACAGTAAAACCCACATTTTACACGTTTCTATGAACAGTCTCTCGCCAGTTCTCGTCAACATTTTACACATTTCCATGAACGTCTTCCAATGGTTGCATGATTTTCCGAACACTGAGTACGATTTTTCGCACCAATTGTACCCAATTGACGTAATTGTAAATCACGACAATATGGTACGTTCACTTCAGCTGGTTTGTTGGTATTATTCGTGTGCACGAGGTTGCCATATCCTCATTCATGTGGTAAATGGGAGCTTCCCGTTGGGTCACATCGGGCTGTCCTTTATACCCTATACCCGCTATACAATATACTATATCGTGCACAGCAATGAATAATCGAAATACCGTTACCGCTTACCGCGGCTGCTAAATGCTGCGCACCACTTTATCCTTCTACAAAAAAAGCGCGCAGCAGCCTTGAAGCCGTACGTTTACGGTACATGCGTTGTACAAGTCTAATTTAGATGTTTCTTTTATTGTCTGCATCTGATCATGGCTAGCGAGCGTTGTTGTACATTTTGTTGTCAGTTTTTATTGTTGTTAAGCCCAAAACCGCCCGCGGACCCCATCAGCCCGTTCGGCATTCGTTGGTGGGGTCCTGTAGATTGGATCGAGAAAAGGAGGCACAAGAAAACAACGGGCCATAGCGGCAGCGGCAGCAGTTGAAGAAGTAGAGGAGGCCGGCGAGACGGGGGTATCTGATGGAAACGGTGGAGGTAGTGAATGGCCTTGGGCAACCGATGCCGGCGTCCGAGCCCCTCTAAGCCCCCCCCCCCGATGCTTCAGATCCCACCGATCCGCTACCGCTTGACCCCCAACCACAAAATTGAGTTTGCGCTGCCTGTACAGGTCAAGAGAGGACGAGCAACGCTAGTGAAGAGATGAGAGGTGGAAGGAACAGAAACAGGACGAGAAAAAAAGCACCCCATAGAGGGGTCCGGCTGGCGGGCTACCCCGTGAGCCAGCCAGCCAGCTAGCCCGGCAGACTGGAATATCGGTGATAACCCCATAGAGTAACAGAAGCAGAAGTAGTGGCAGTGGCAAGGTGCACTTTGAGGACGCCTTCGTCGAACTCGGGAAACAGACTATTTTTCGTTGGCGTATGCAGCTGGGCCCAGCTTGATCACGCTCGTTGTAGGAGTGTTCGACGGCCGTTCTAGCGATGTCGGTAGCAGATCTGTATTCCTATGGGAAGCCTCTTGACAGGGCAGAAGGGCCGCGAACAGAGCACAGCAGAACAGAGAACCGAAGGGAAAAAGGCGAACGAGGACCTGGGATCTCCAACTCCCCGCACCTCTCTAAACCTCGTTCCCTCTCTGGTCGTCCCAGTTTCCCTGCCGGCCGCACTACCAAGATCTGTATGCTCTTCTCCCGTACAGAAAATGAAGCGCTCCCCTGCTCCTCTGCGCACCCTAGACACTATCTGCCTAGAGGGGACGTAGCTAGATAGCTTACACTAGAACATAGGCAGGTTAGGGTTAGCCAGGTTAGGGTCTGAATACTATAGATTCGGCTGGGGAGAGCATTTTTTCTCGGGTCTTGTAGCCAGCAGCACGAGGGCAGCAGTACCGGAATGACGGATCGCGACCCCGCGGGAGGAGTTGGAAGACTAAACGCGAGCGAAACTGTCGGGTTTCAGGGTCGGGACAGTGACGGGACAAAAGAGAAAGGAACTGGGCCGGGGGAAATCGATCAATATCGACCTATCCATTTCGAAGACGCCTGTCATAGGATTCAATCTGGGTACGACGGCAGTTCGAAGCCTAACCAAGCTAAGCAACAAACCAACTCGTATTGTCCGTATGGCCAGCACTATATCCTATATCACATATGAGTTTGTTTTTCCTTCCCAATCTCTCTCGATCGTCGCTGTCTCGAAGCGTTCTATTCATGGAGCTCCGTGAGACTGGAAAATTTTGGCAGGCGCCTGGTAGCGTGATAGCTACTTCAAGCATTTCATATATCACTCATTCTCAAACTGAGTGTCCAGTGGGCCAACCGACCAAGTGCCGTGCGCAAATGGAATACGCTTGGACTTAGCCAAATCCACTCTTTTGATGAAGTTCGTAAAATAAATTGCATTTAAGTTCTTTTGCGAGTAGCGCGTAGATCTTGAAAATTACGATGAAAGTAAAACGGTCAGCGGTCGAAACGACAATCGTCACGAATGTCAACCTTCGCCCCATGTCCGTTGTAGTCTATGGGGGAACTATATATTCGCTATTTGGAAAAAAAACGAGGAACCTGCAGCCTGTTTTTTTTGGACCTACCGATATTTGCGATTCGACGATACTACTTCGACGAGCAGACATTGGAACAAACTCGCCTTCGTCAATATTTGCTAATCGCCCTGAGGCACAGAATGCACTTTACAGTTGTGCATGAAGTGTAATAGCAATACTTCTTAGTATATTTAGCGTCTTGTATTTTTGCTAGCTAGACCCTGAAGGGGGTGGCACAGTTCGTTGTTTTCCATTCCATCTTTGTTCCTGCATTTCACGGACTATTGTTATAATTATTCATCTCTCGACACACTGGCAGCGACTCAATAAGCACACCTCGGAGGTGTAATTACCATAACGTCTTCTAATAGATTAATTGAGGTTCGGCCAGCTTTAAAGATGTACCTTGTTCCCTATATGTGAGCCAAACCGAACGGGCAGTTAATTGGAAGATTGTTCCACGATGGAAGACGTCTGCTACTGTTTCACTCTTGGCAACAAAGCTTTACTGCTATGTAATGCATTCCCGCAGATGCGCAGGGGTATACAGCCAAAGTCGACGCTTGACTTTACATTATACAGAGATGGCGAGTCCACTACTATGGTTCAAATGCTATGTAATCTATCGAAAGCGGGGTATTGTATAGCGATGCCGACGGCAATGTCTGATAATTAATATATTATCCGCCGCTACACCACGATCGCTAAGAAGACCTTGTAACGCTATCGGCTTGTATCTTAGGTTATCGCGAATATATGGCCGACGTGCACGAAGTCGCTTGAAGTCTGTCACCGTTCGCAGAACTGCTATTCCCTGCATTGTTACGACGATTAGTCTCCAATAACCCTCGTTTCCTCACTCCAAATTTTCCTTGTATCGTTAACCGACTTGAACTGCAAGCTGATGAACTTCAGTCCCACTCAGGGGTTCCAGATGCAGCCACTTAATACGAGTCATTTTATACGAAACTCGAATGTCAGGCTTCGGCACTCCTCGCAGCGGGTCGCCATCTTCCTGACCTGCGCACTCACCGTGGGACAGATATGAAAATGATGCACAGTTGCTCCCCAGGATGCCTGCATCACCCCCGATCCCCGATGTGACAAGACATAATAGCAGGTCCAGCCTGGGGCGACGCTATCCGCAACAGCGTTCCCCCTCCTGCATAGGAGTCCTTTCAGAAGCTGGCCACATTTGCTCTACCTTTCGTCTGGTGATAATCTCGCTCATGCGAGGCTCCTGAAGAAGAAGTAGCTAACGCTGCGCCCGTCCAGCCTTAGCTACGGTTCTTCCACGATGGGAACCATCTTCGCTGGCGTCACACGGCCCGCCGATGTGGCCAATATGTCCCAACGGCGTCCCCGCGCAAGACTGGGCGGTATTGTTCCGGGGGCGGTCTTTGGTCATTGATCAAGCACACGAGCTTTGAACTTTCTCCCGCGTTCCCGGTCACAGATGTAAACCTCTTTCTAGCTGAGTCCTTTATGCAGGTCCAAGTAGGTGGTGACGGGACCAGACGTTGTAGTTACACACCCCAATGTCCTTGTACTGCGCCCGGGCCACCAGTAGTCCAGGAACGGAAGTGCCCTTGGTTGAGCGACCCGTTCACCTTATGTAGCGTGCGTTTCAAAAGCGTTCTTAGTCGTGCAGCTAAGCTGTACGCCATCACCCTATTCACGCTGTGGCTTCGACCATCCATTCTTGTTTTGACCTGTCCCTTGGGGCTGCTTAGCCTTGGTGGCTCGCCCCGATCACTGCTACCAAATGTAAACGATTGACGCACCTTCTACCGGCTCAAATGTGATTTATTCTAGAGACACCGTGCCTTTCATAGCGATACCGGAGGAAGTACTTAGGAAGTAATATATTGTTGTATGCCTTATTATATATATATCTCCCCCTTGTTCGTTCAGCTAATTAACGTCCGAATCAATGGAGTTCTACTAATTAAGATCTACCTCGGGCGTGATTAGTTTTCTACCATTGATCCGAATGCGGAAGAACTTTAATCCGGTCGCCTATTGAAGCCGGATACGTTCATAACACGTGGCTGAATTCCGATCCTCTAAATGGGGGATTGAACGCTGCCTGGCCGTTAACCGAAATCGGTAGCTGTCCGACATTTTTTTCTTTCCAAGTTCTCTCACGACGTTCAATGAGTCATTTACAGGTACCCGCCCTGTCCGACAGCTTGTTTCGGCGCAGCCTCAGGTCTGTAACCGCAGCTGGCCAGCACTTATCGACGGTGTGCGCTCTGAGCGTACGCTACTTCGATCAGCGTTCGATCCGATCTAGCTCGTCGCCGAAATTCAGGTTAAAGCTCTTATTGGTCTATTGAAGAAACTCTATTTTTACAATGCTTAAGTTCTCTCATATGTCATCACCAGGTCGCAGGACTCGGGACTACGACCTCACGCTTTTTACAGCCAGAGACTTAGCCGTCCAAGATACCACACTAACAGGGGGACTTGTTAAGGGATCTCTTATTGACACCGACAACGGGACAGACGCTGCGTAAACAGTCCACCTAGACGGACGCCTCTCGAAGGCCGTTCGCTCCTATCTCTATGTGTCCGTAATTGCTCTGGATGTAAAAGGTCGCTATCGCACCGGACTGCCATGGTGGACATGGTCGGTAAGAATGAACACTGGAGATATGTTGACTAGAGAATGTCATCCAACGTCGCATCTCCAAGGAACGACGTAGCATTCTATTTCAAGGGCTGTTGTGCAGGCAAACATGACACGATACTGCTAATAGACGTTTCGTTCCGTCTATCCATTGTGTGTACACATACAAAATTGATGAGGACAAACTTACGCCCCAATGAAGGCTAAGCGCCTGGCCTGGTGGTGACCAGAGGATGATATCACAATAATAATAATAGTAATAGTAATAAGCGGTGTAAGGGGTACTCGCGTATCTCGGTGAAGTTCCGCGTCGAGTTCCATGACGAAAACATTCAAATTCATTATAGTAGCCTATTGCTATCGCGGACGACCGACTTTACGTTTATTTCGTCCGCGCTTGCGGCTCGGCACAAATCTGACGCAGATAAAACACGAGACATTTACATTCATACAATATATTTGATGCGGGTAGGTTGTTCCCGCTTCTGGTGCTACACCGATTTATTGAATTTATACAATATATTGGCTGCTGCTGATGCTGCTGCCGCCGCTTCTACCTTCGTTCTATTGTCTATCCGAACGTCGTTCGAGGTGTGGATTCGTCCGAGGGTCAGACCGCTCCTCGTCCGACGTCGAGCCGACGCGAGTGCACGTGGGGGAGATGGGCCGCCGCGCGAAATTCGAAGGCAGCTCACGTTTTTCGCAGACGAAATTAAAATCAGAGAATCAGCCCCGAGACTGACATACGCAGACTCCTAGCCACACCGACGCCTAGTATTGATGCGCTCACGTTCGCGAGCGTGGCCGCTCAGCCTCACACAAGGCTCTCGCGGACAAACGAAGCTCGAATGGTGGCGCCGAGGGAGAAATCACAATAGACCCAGTAGAAGACACCGCTGGCAACGGCCGTCTCAATGACTTTTGTCCAGTGAGATATCGCTTTTGCGTAGGATATCGATTGGGTGTCACTGGTAGAAGGTCGCGAACATTTCCGTGATGCTTGTTCTTCTGACGGTATCTGTCCTTCCCTATATGCATACACGCACGCTTACAGTGACGTGTTGTTAACATTAAAAAACAAAGAACACACGCCGCGCCGTCTTGACACGCCACCGTTATGAGATGATTGCGTTTCGCTTTCCTGACTCACCACGCAGCTGTGCATATTGCGTTGGAGGTTCTATTTTAAGAGATCTACCCCACATCGTATATCGAGTGCATTTGTCCAAGCAAATATGAGCCACCCCTTGGACATACACTGTGATTAGTGTCCTCATGAGACGATAATTCCTGGCAACGATAATTCTCAATTATGAGCGTTCGCCTATCGTTGGTGTGACCGAAGCTCCGGGGGGGGCAGGCGCACATCGATGCGTTACCTAGCCAGCCAAGTCATGCCTGATCAATGCGAGATTGTGGTATGTGGTTTAATTTATTTCGGGAGGCCGCATTGCGAGAAAAAAACTGATATTCCCACTACTGGGTCTATGGCTCCATCCGGCATACTCGGATGAGCAAGGTGGTAACTATTTAATAAGGAGATGATCCGGTTGCCTGCGGAGACTTTCAAATATTGAATGCTCAGGGGAAGGCGGCCGTTCGCTTCGTCGTTAGCCAATATCATATGACAACGTCGTGATAGTACCGTGTTTCTACTTAGGATTTATTTAATTACTCATCATCGTCCGAGCGCAATTAACTTCGCGTCCCTCAGCCATAATGAATAGTATGACTTCCGGGGTGGATTGGTGATCGTTTGTCATCTTGTTCACCTTAACCACACGCTACACCATCTCTTTTCATTTGGCATTAAAACTAAGCCCGTATAGGTTATTCTTTCAGTCGCTTTTACACATCGCCTCATATCGTTGGTGTATCGTGACACGGAAGGATCGGACGAGAAAGACAAAGTATGACGTCGTCCATAACTAGTTGCGATACGCTGTATATATAATGATATACAAACTGACTGTTATCATTATTAATCCATTCTTCCGCAGCGCAGTCGTCAGCTATGGTGGAAAGCACAGCTATCGTTCAATGACCTAGTAGGCGTTCTTCTTCTCTGCAGCAGTTGGGGCGGAGGGCGCATCTCTCGAAGCAATCACAAGCGAGTACTGCACATTTGACCTTTCGCAGAGAGAGTCAAGGTCTTTCTCTCATGTGTCTTGCTTCGTCCATCTTACGCAACGAATCGATTGTTATATCTATATATATATATATATAGACGCTCTACGCGGATGATAATGACCAATCAGTGATCGTCTAGGGTGGCGTCATTATTGATGCAGATACATTGGCTAGTGAATGAAACGGAACGAAGTGTGGAAACAATCAACAGAACGACAAGAAAGCCAAGCATAAACGAATAGCCATACGCATATATGATTTTTTGAAGCCGATTCCAGCAGGCATCGGATATATGGGTTAAAAAAATGAGCTAACCAATTGCACTGCTCGCGAATCGTATAGCCTTAAGATTGCCATTGCTGGACTAGCCGTCTATGGTAACGTCTCGGCAATGGCCACTGGCGTTAATGTACTAGGCGCTATGACGTACTAAGACAAGCCGAGTCAAGGGATGCACCTAATTTTTTTTGCTACGGCAGGTTTGCTTATGGGAAAGCAGATCCTCCGTATAAACTACCATCCAACTGCAAACTAAACGAAGTGAATTGCGGAAAAATGCCGCCATGCAAACGATAATATGAAATCAATGTGCTGGGGTAATTGTAGCGTTCAGTAACCTCAAGGACTTCGTCATTGTCGAGGTAAGCCCATAGAGGCCGTTCACTGTTCGGGCCAAGTGGCCGGCATAGTATTTCTGTGACGACCTAACTTCTGTGACGACCTGTGTAATATGTAAGACAATCTCAAGCCAAGATCCTTTACAGCACAAGACCTACCTGAAGCTTGTGCACTCTCAAAAAAAATGCGAATCTCGCGACCCTTCGAAGGCAACCACACGCTGTTACAACACCATCTGCATCATCTTCTATAATTTGCTCTGTGTTGCTATCGAATACGATATGTGTACGCATCCATTGTATCCCGTGTGGCATAGAAGACATGCGCCTCGTTCTATTGAGTGACCCTTGGCGGAGTCACTCACCCATTGTTACTTCCATAGCGGTCTGCATCGCCCCTGGGACGACCGTCACCCCCTGCCGTCAGAGCCCCCGCCGCCACCTGATCGATCTGTCTTCCGTCTTCGTCGTTCGGCTGCTTGACACCTTGCTGCCGCGCACTTGCTCATCAGTTCCTAGCTGTCAAGAAGCGCAACTACTAAGCCAACGACTAGTGTAGTGTAGCGCGCCAACCAGCCAGCCGTGTTCCACGTGCCGCGAGCGATGTAACGGCGAAAGGCGAGCGGAAGCCTCAAGACCGGACGAGGCCCGGCCTCGTCTCGTTGGCGGCTGCCGTTGTTGACAAGTAGTGGAATTTCCTCCCTTTCGGCCTGAGCCAACTTGTCGGCCTGCTGGCTTCGAGCCTGCCATGACAAGGTCATCAGTAAGAGGGGCGAACGGCTGAGCGGAGCAACGAACGCAGAAATGGACAGGGGTGTACCGCGGGTGATGGTAGCACCTCGTTAGCATGTCGGCCTGCTTGCGATGATAAGAAGCTTGTGGCAAGATCGGATGAGATGCATTCATCGTCCATCAATAGTGCAATACACCCCCCTCCCCCGCCGCGAACGCCCCCGAACACACATCCCATTATTAGTATCCACTACTATTTATTTCTTGTATTGCTGCTGCCGTTGGCCACACAATGGCTGACGTGTATTCGTCTCCCGCCGTGGTGAAGCTGCTCGACCGAGATACACAAGAGATAAAATTGCTACGATGACTGGCCGACCTATTTACTTGGCAGCGGTGGCTATCAGCCGATCTGGAAATATGGATTGAATGCGTAAGATTATGATAGTAGTATGTTGTGCTACATGGCACTAGTAGGGGTGGCCGTAGCTCTGGACACGTATGGCTTGTAGCGAGGGAAAAATTGTTCTGAAACATTACTTTAGTAGGAACACCTCCCCAATTCGTGGTGGGAAATAGATTGAGAGAATAGTCATTTCAAGTTGCCTCGCCTATTAATCTATGTACCCAGATCGGTGTTGTATGGCTTCGCTTTTGATGTGTTCACGTATACATGCAGCGAGAGCACGAGTTAGGGAGGCGATGGCGATCCAAGTGAGACACACCACCAGGTTTTCATCGCATAGCACTATGTCCACCAGCGAGCGCTCGTCGTTCGTTGACTCGGCAACATAGTGTCGTTTAGTTGTTCAGTGGGAGCGGCAGAAACAGCTGCGGAAGCGGACGCCTCCGCAATAGCAGCAGCAGCAATATCAGCGAAATTGAGCGTGTCATCTCCATAGCCATACTCGTATACGCAGCACACATCGAGAGAGCGCATGAGAGCGATAGGAAGATATATATATATATATGTATAGAGGCTGGGAGAGAGAGAGAGAGAGGAAGGAGACAGGATACTGGGAAAAACAAGCGCCTCGAATTCTGCTTCTCATTGCGACGACGCCCAGCACCGCAGCCCTGTGTGCCGGGCTCCGCTTGGTGTTGTTCGGCCATCCTACGTTACCGCCCGCAACACTAATGGAATTGCGATAACGTGACGAAGTTGCATGCCGAGAGGGGCCGAAGGGAATGGGTGAGCTCTTGGGGAACTGTTCGGGTGCTGGAAGCAATGTGTGCGGCCAGGGCAGTTCGGCCCGACCACGAAGCCGTCGAAGGCAACGCCGGGATGGTCGGGAGCGGGGCGGGCGGCCGGCCCCCAGCCCAGAGCCACCCGCTAAGCGATGAAGCTTATCGGATTCCCCCACCCGCCTTGTCGCCGCCGCTGGACGGGACCAAAGCGGAGATAAGAGGAAGCGTTGCCCTGATGAAGGGGGCTGGTATATGAAGGAGCCTTCGAGTTCGTCGACCAGTAGTAGATGGAGGACAAGGGGACTAAACGGAGGCGACTCCCGGGAACGACGAAAAGCTGCGGCGCTGAAGCTTGTGCCAAAGAGAAGCGCCGAGGAGGAAAATCCACGAAGAAATTGAGTGGCAAAAAATTTTGACTAAACACCACCCGCTGCCGCCGTCGATCGGCGTGTATTATACTCGACTCAAACTAACGGATCTATCTGGCGGGCCAACTACTGATGACTGATGGGAGCCTATCGGTTACGAACGCCTCTGTACGCCCTCTATGTATCTAATCTATGCGTGCGTTTTAGATGCTTGGTACTGTGTACCGAGTTAAAAGAGGCTCTGCTAGTAGGTTTATATCGACAGATAGATTGATAAATAGATACTATGCAGAACAATGGAATCAAACACGGAGAATAGTACAATCGTTTGCACTGTAACGTGCCATCAAACATAAACATAGACAGAGCAACGTCGGCTAAACCCTGTTTACGGTGGCACGTGCAGAACGCGTAGGGTTCAGGCGTAGAAATCGAATTTATAACCAAATATGCGTGCGAACCGGGTCATATCGAATTATCCCATCAGTGATATCAGCCAGCATTCACCTACAGCCAGCTGAAGGAGTATTGCTTTCCATCTGCCATGATTTAGTGGACGGCAACCAGAAGCATAAGTTGTTGCTGTTGTTGTTCTTGTTGTCTGATCGAATGGCTATATGATTCTGTGGGAATTGGCTTTCATTAGGCTAGATAGAGGCGCATTGTATGAAATTCGATAGTCATAATATCTGGTCAGACCTCGAGCAATCCAGCCGATGCCGTAAATTCTCTAGCGCAACATCAACAGAAAGTAGCTGTAGCTGTGATATTATTTCCCATCGACGTATCGGATAAAATCAAACTGCCTCCATGAATGCGTTTTGTGTCTGTCGACAGAACATGTTCCACTTTTCATGTTGCCATCTGCGTAGTATTCCGACATATAGCACATTGCTTCAAAACAGAAGATAGATATATATGTAGCTGACATTCACACGTGGGATAATGGCAGTTCTTTATTGCGTCCAATACGACCTGTAGTCTTTCCCTTGACAGGCGAGTAGGCATCCAACGGCCTCGGGTGAGCGTCTTGCTTTATTTTTTGGTTGCATATAGCGAAGCTATAAACTAGCTCACGACTGGATTTCTCTGCGTAATGGTACCAGTGGTGGTCCATGCGCGCAGACGCACTGCATAGCGTTGTTGTTCAATCCTTGAAGAGCAAGGACCAGCAAAATATCGGTTGGCTCGTACTTCGTCTGTAATCTCCTCGCGTGTGCTGAGGAGACACAGAGAGAGACGAATGGACTCAAGGATTGTTAAAAATTCGTCGTTAACTAAAACTCTCTTGAATAGCACCGAACACTTCAAGTGGTAGAGCATTTGAAAATTACTGCGCGAAAAATAGGCTTGAAAAATATTAGTCTTGGTAGAAACAAACCGCAGTGAAACACCCCTCTACCGACTAGCATGGCGCTAATGTTTTACCTTGATTGTGGGTGAGGTACGCCCGAATCGAAATGTAGTTCGCAATCCGTTGGCACCGCCTCCTATGTAACTACGACTACCTAAGTAGCCTATAGAAATGAACCGCTTCTTCGGAAGCCTAGTATGGCAGTGGGGCCTTATCAGCCAGACCCTTCCCTCCCTTTTCAGCACCTATCTAACACGGCGCCAGCTGATGTTTTGGTACGGAGCCATATATATATATATATAAGAGACCCCTTCGGACGCGCATAGGTACGCAACGACCTCAGCTTCACAGGAAAAACCGTATCCTGCAGGAACGAGGTAGTCCCTCACTGACGAGTGTAGCATACTGCCTCGAGGATAGAAAGCGAACAATTCATTCGATTCTGGTGTTTTAGCGAGTTAGCTTGTCTGGCTCTAATCCAATTTCCTTTCTCTGTCTCCGTCTACATACGTTCGTTTTCTACTTTACTTCTTAATTCCTTACTTGCGCTCTTCCTGCGCTCCACGAGTGGGGCGCTGGAAAGGACCTCCCCCCAAGTATTGTATATGTTCCCGTTCGCTTCTCCTAACGGTGATCCGCAGCCGGGGATTAAGGTCGCATTTATTTTACGCCCGTTTATATCTTCTGCTCTGAGAGCTCATTGTCGCCTCGCACGCTGCCGCTCCCCTCCGAGTCTCTGGGTTTCAATTCCTCGGTTCCTTTTTGCTATTGGCCCGCCGCCCGGCCTCCGCTTACCGGTTGAAAAACAACCCTCTTTTTACCTCATTCTGCCTTTTGTTGTCTTGTATCATAGCTTTCCCGCGTCTGTGTGAGCATATACATGTCTGTCTGTGCGTTCGTCAATCCGTGTAGTGCAGCCATTGTCTCTGTTTGTGCGTTTCCGTTATTTTTCCCTACAGTTTGTCGTGCAGTACTAACGTCTCTGAGGTAATAGACGTCACTTGCAGGGAACCAGAGCGCCGGCGCATTTGTCGAGTGCCCTTCAAGGTCTGACGAGTAGAGGCACTCACGTGTATCAGGAGCCCGAACAGCTGGGGGGATTGCATAAAGCGTTTGTGGAATCCAAGGCGCTCCGACGATGCACAGATGTAAGAACTTGAGATGTACACGCTTCACCCTTCATTTGTATGGGTCCTTGCTGAAAATATCCATGTTTTATAGGGTTTTTCTGCTAGCTTCGAAGAAAAGTCGGGAATTCTTATCTTGTTGTTCATCGATTAGTAAAAACCCATTGTGCATCTTACGGCATGTCTAGCCTTGCATTCGTAGCTCTGCAACTGAAATGCCCCTCACCGAACTGGGGATCATGGGACAACAGTGTGTGATATTGAGTAATGCACCAATGAGAGCTGAGAAAGCTTATATGCATGTATGATATGAAACACGGATTCGAGATTAAGCATTTGGCTTGATTAGACAATGAATACATAAGCTTCGTAAAGCAACGGCCATAATAATCACCTCTTTTCCCCCCTTGCGTTTGAACCCGGAGACAAGCACGCAGGATCTTTCCTTCTGCAACGCCTATCGCTAGCTGTGCAGAAAGGCAATGCCATCGCCTTCCTCTGGGTAATGTCGGCCTTGGTCCCGGTCCCCAACTAATCCCCCCCCCCCCAATAATTCCTAATTATTGTATGTTTGATTAAATACATAATGAAAATATACCAGTGCAGCCTATATTATACTTCATTAAATCTTATTAAAAACAACTTACCTATATATATATATATACCTAGGTATATAGGTATATATATATATATATACAAAATCTGATCAACACTCATTAAATCCATCATCCTGTTCCACAGCACGGCTGTACATGAAATGGCATCATATGCTTCTGCTGCCTGCGTCGTTTTAAGCTAAATATCGTATCTTAAAGAAACAGATGTATGCATCGATCTTCTTCTTTCTTCTAGCATCCGGTCGGTAAGAGGCCTGCTACAACCGTGACGGCGACAAGCGGCTCGTTGCGGTGCCGCTGTTACGCCAGTGGCTGTCCTGTCTCTACGGAATCCTCAAAATATCCATTCCTCTCTTCAAGATGAAAAAGCGTCTATTTGCAGAAAACGGATCCAGATGGCTTCTTCGGGAGCGCGACGCCTCCATCATCGCCAATGACATTTTTTTTCCGTCTCTGAGATTCAGTCTCGAGGGTACGCTTTTATGATCACGTAAAATAGTCCGTTCCTTTTTGGCCACTGCTCGTTGTCGTTCCGTTGTTCGCCAGCATGGCAAGCAAACGCCCGCCAGCGTTTCTCTCACTCGACGAACGAGTAAGTGTACGTGTGTGGTTCAAGTGTCCTTTGTCACAATTGAACACGAGTTGACACAACGACGAAGTAAATGATACGACACGATATTTCCCAGGCGGGAATTGTTCCGTGGATGCATCGCGGAACCCGAACATGAACGATTGTACCGTCGTGATAGCTAATGTGGCGTCGCAATAACCGTAACACGATAGTAATGAACGGTGCGGTAGTTTAGATGATACGATCATTACTCGAGCTACTCGCACAGTCATGTAGAGGGTGTCCCGGGCGTTACGTAACGCTGTGGAAGACGAATCAAGCGCTTGACGGCTCTGAAGCCAAGTTTTCGCTTAGTTTTTTTCTGTTGTTTTTTTTTTCGTGCAGATACACACTTGAATATTCACGCGCTTTTTCGCGTGCCCAATATCGCGAATATTTGGGCGGCTAAATCTCTGTCTGTAAAACGAGTGAGAGACCACAGGTTCAAAGCAAGCCATGACACGTAACTAATCAATATGATTATGATTAAATATCAAAGTGTTGTCAATATTTAAATAATGACGAGTATTTTCAAGCGAAAACAGTGCACAAAAGCTATGCGAAAGTTCATCAAACTTTAGTGAAAATCTTTAAGCGCTGATAGGGTTTTAAGCCTGATTTTACCGCCTGACAAAATTTCATTTTGTACGGTTTTTCATATACTTTGTTTTCTATTATACGTTGGTTTCGAAATATGTGTGTACATTAAAAAGGAAAGGACAAACATTCGTGAAGGGTTGCGTTGAAAACAGTCAAACCTTGGCTATTCGTAAAGAGAGGTACAACTTTCGGAACATCCAACAGGTCACCAGAATGAAATTGATCAGTATCCTTACAATCAAATGATGGCCTATATTTTCGGGTATGTTACCAGCGAGCATGGTAATCCAGGCTCGTCTTGCGCTATTGTATAGTCTTAAGGGTTCACTGGACAAATGCGATTTTGATCCCGCGACAGCGCCACAATAGCGAAGCTATGCTGCACGCCGAGGCGTTTTTGCCCGCTCAACTTGTCAATATTGTCAAGGTCTGCGCAAATCTATACAGGCCGCAGCATTTACAGCTGCCTACCTGCTTACAATAGGAGAATGTCAGCCGTTCAAGAGGGAAGCTCCACTGGGAACATTCTGGAACCCAAAAGGTTTCGGAATTCGTAGTCGAGCCATCTTAGCAACCCGTAGTTAAATTAGCTACTGTTGGTGAACATCCAAGGCGCTAGCTCGAGTCAGACGTGATTCTCAAACCCGAAAAAAGGGTGGAAGTGTGCTAACTCGTCAGTGAAGCAATGACAATAAGGTGCCGCTCCGAACAGCCATATCGTATCCGCGTCGTTGAAGGACTCTTCATGGACCTAAATCTATTATAATAGAATGGGTGTGACACCCGTTACACCCAGCCAGTTTTATCGGTCGCTGATGGTTCGGGGCCAAGCCATGCTTGACCGGTCCAATCTTTGTTATCTACGCAGAGGTCGAGTGACAGACAGCAGTGGATCGAGTCTGTCTCTGATAACCCGACTGTTTCCGCCCCTCTGGCTGACCTAGCTTTGGGATGAAGCTTGGTCCACTTCCGCCGTGCGAATCCGTCATGTCAGACTACAGCAAACTCAACCCACATAGAAATACACACACACACACATACACGTCTGATCCTTCAGCCGCTTCGTTGCAGACCAAAACAGCTCTAAGTACGATTCCAACTGCAGCAGCAGAGTGGATAACACGACAAGAAGGGAGACACATATCTCGGACGACGGGGCCAGCAGCGTATGGGTAAACCTAGGTTTGCCGTTTGTTGGTTCCCTACGGAGCGTTAACTGAAAACCAACGTATCTCCTATGAAAGTATAAAAAAAACTAGACGAATCAATATGTGTTTGAAGTAAGCTTACCGATACCCAGCCAGCGTTTTAGAAGCCAATTGTTGTCACGCTCATAAGAATCAGTACTCTCAGTGATCGATCTTTTGGTATTGTATCGATAACGTGCTAGGTATTTTCAATGCGATTATAATATGACATCAGTTTCGGTGTCAATTTGAATGTCCTGCGAACTATTTTCACTCAATTATAATGTATGTATTATCGTTGTTGCGTTCAGGCTAGAGCAGGCCCCAGCCGTCTCAGATCACCAGCTTGTTACTCATTATCTAGAGAATAAGAGCTAACGCAGGTTCTGCGGAGAGATCGAGTCGAGGTCCAGGGAAGTGGGCAGATAGACATGTCGTATCGAGTATATATATATATATATATAGACAGATCCGCTCGCTATTCTCATTAAAATGTCGTAAGAATTTCTGACCGGATGACATCTAACGGTTCACTGACTGATGCTGCGGCCTCTAGTGCAGCCAGCCCTCGCAGGGGTTCGCGGCTTTGAAGAAATTAATCACCGTGTCGCGCGCCCTATTTGCCGCGAATATTCATCATCATAATTATTACTAACTGGTCGTACGTGGCGAAGAGACAATTAGTATTATTAGAATACGAGCCCTTTTTCGTTTGCATATGCCCATCCAAACGGGGTCTCTCTCTCTCGTTCACGGAACCAGCTATATTATACCTAGAAAAGGTCCCGGGCTGACCCACAGCCATCATTTAACTTCCACGTTGTATTTTACCTACGAGTATCATGTAGGAATTGTATACAGGTGCGTCTGTTTAAGAAGAGCATCAAACTGAAACAATGCGTCTGTATAGTGAGTTGCGCAAACAGCAAAAGAAAGCGAATGGCAACTGAGAAGGAATGGCGCATCTTCGAATGACCAAAAATTCGCCAAAACATATTTCCACCCCTAATATATATATATATATATATATATTGATTAAACAGGTAACGTACAGTTAATTATGTATAGCTGCCTAGACACGGCAGCGACGACGTAGAAATCGTTAGGACCCTGATGAAAGCTTGTCATGCGTTAGCTTCCTTTGTATTTCGGTGTTAACAAAGGGTGCCCTAAAATCCCCCGAATATATATTCAGCCACGTGCCATCTTAACGAAACATGAAAATATTAGCTAGACGAAAAGAGATTCTTACCTTGCAGCAAAGATACACCCATCATACTATCTATGCCCTGATGCCTTGTAACCCGCGGCGTGAAGCAGCCACGCTACCGTCGATATGGTTTTACCAGTCAACGACTAGACCCACGCTTCAATGTCAGCGCGATGTTCCGTCGAACGATCGAGTAAACAGAGGCCCCCCCCTCAAGAGAAATAAATAGAATTTGCATCTCGTTTCGTATACACCGGCTCGCCTGCGTCTGCAAGGTCCGTGCGCGAACACATAGCACATTCGAGCTTTTCTCGTCTCGGCATTTATGGAAAAATGCGTCTAACGCTTGGGGACCAATTTGCATACGCTTTGCTACGGCGTCTGGTTGGCCTGTCTGGCTACGCGTGCATCTTCTTGCTCGGACCGGAGAGGGCCAGGAAGCTGTATCGAAGAGGAAGGTGAACTACGTCTCAGACTCGCCGCTGGCTACTGGCATACATATCAGGAGTTGGGCAGCACAGAAGAGAGAGGTTTGCCGGCGAAGGTTGAGCAATATTTTCAGTAGGTGTTGGTTTTATTATTATTATTATTATTATTATTATTATTATCGTTAGCTGTAATTAACTAATTCAGTTGAACGTTATGACACCTGAGAAAACGGGGACCCTGTAGTGATCTCTTACAGAAAAGGATAACTCTTGTCGCTAAGGGCTGAGTAGTACCTGCAATGGCAAGCGTGCCGACTCCAGGGGAGAGAGAGAGAGAGAGAGAGAGACAGAGAGAGACGCTCAGCAGCGGATTCATTTTACCTGCAGGTAAAGGCGTTTTGTCATCCACGTCAATCCTGCATTTAATCGGCCCACTTCTATGGAGATTGGAATGTCTCTAGTGGTGCCCGTGCGTTTGAAGAAAATTCCTCCTCTCAAATAAGGTACTTGTATAGACGTCCTGAAATACATCAATTACAAAAGGAACACGCCGATGTACTAGAGTACAGGTAGCCCTATCACGAGTGAGATTAACGAACGTTCTGTTCGGTTGCTTCGCATAGCTATGCTTCGACAAATGAGACGACACTGACCACTTTCGTGGCGACAGTTGAAGCTATCCACTTTCGATCTATTCTCCGTAGGCAAATCGAGTGTACAATGAAAGGTTTTTAAACGACTTGTATCTCATTGTGCCCACTGTACAGGTATAGTATACGCATAGAAGCTACATTAGCATACATGCACAGGTCTAACCAAATACATCACTACTTTTCGACCGCATGACGCGTTCGGTGCCGTTTTGCCACGGATATAGACAAAGGTCCCTTAACTTCTGCAATCGTTCTGCTGATGTCGTGCAATTTTATGCCAATTTCACAATTCCTTCCATGGCGTGCCTCACTATATGAAGGACGTCACGTTGTTGGACCAATGGTTTGACCGGAGCCCAGAACCGTTGTCGTTGTGGAAGACATGTTCGGATCCCACATCAACTTCCTCGCGACACCCTGCCGCGGAGGGAAATCCACCTTCCTGCCCTCAAGGCTTTTTGTCAGCCAACCACTGGAAACAAGATGCAACAACAGCAGCAACAACAACAACAACAACACGGTGTTGATGACGAGCACTTCGCCTCATACAGTCCTTCCCAGTCATCTTGTCCCGAGCTGTTCGGATGACCCCAGCGACCAGAGCAACGGAGACTTAAGTACCTCAGCTCAGCGGGCGTTTGTTGGATGGAGTACATCCTCTCACACCTGCTGTGTGCCCTACATGTTCAAGGACGGTAGCGGAAACACATCCGCTTATGTATAAGAATATTAGGAGTAGGTTTGCCTCCTTGCTCACAGCTATGCGATGGCGTCAGCCCAGGAGGTTGATTCCGATGGTTGATGTTTTGTTGGACAAGCAGCACGTTCTAAGATTTGGGCTAGACAGTCTTACTTAATATGAGATCATGATAATTATAGTCAGCTTATTTATGAACTTAATTTTTCATATTTTCATAGACCTCTCGCTACGTTGCGTCCACTTTCACTGTATCCGTAAACACCTGCCTACTGAGTCTCTACAGACAGACTTCTATGGATCATAGTCGTTGTATCTGCATTGCCATTAACGACAACTTGTATTCTACCAGTCGGTTGTTCCACATACAATACATGTATACTACAATGTGACACGATTGCAGTAGTAAATCGCTGCATGTTGTTCGGCAAGAACAACGTAACTTATCGAACGTAACCTTTTGCCTAGGCACGACTCGGTTGCCGTCGCCCAGCTCCCTGACCTCTTGCAACGCGGCCACCCGTTGGCTCTGCCTGGCGACCGTCTCTAGTGCTCCTTCCTACTCAGTGGTCGTTCACTATTCCTGCAGTCCCTCGGCATTGGCCGACCATCGTTATGTTTACGTTGCGCTATCGGATGTCGTTACGTCGTCGTCGGTGGATGAGAGGCCACCGGCCAACGTGTCTCCGAGTTCTCTTCTGCTCGAACTGCTTAGTGTTGACAACCGCTGCGGAGCCTAAAGAACATGAACAACCGAGGGTATTTGGCCTGCTGCTGCTGTTGCGGCCCTCTGTTGTTGGCATTGCTGCTGCTGCTGCTGTTTCTGCTAAGCCCTCTCGTAGGAGTCCTCGCATCGGCCAACATCGTTTGTACGGCCGTACGCCGTAGTGTCGTGCCAGCCTGCGTCGGTGTATGGTGGATCCGCCGACGCCATCGCCGACGCTGCCCCCTCTCCTCGTATTCTCCTTCGCGGCTGTAACAACAGCAGCAGTTGCACGCGGCCGCCGGCGGTCACTCCCCTTATACGCCAGACTGATTTAGTTGCTTCCCCCCGGCTTTTGCGGCGGCTGTCGCCCTGCTCCCACCGTATTGCACTGGTTGCCTACAGAGCGCCCCCTCGTCCTGCTGTGTCCTGGCCGGACGATACAGAAGGTCCAGTCGCCGACGGTGGAGAGGCCGTTGATAAACGGCGTGATCACGAACATATCCTACATTTATGATGCTACCGCTCTGTGTGCTTCTTCGCTCTGCTCATGCAACGACTACTTCGTCTGTGGATGCCTAGCTCTCTGTTTTTGTGGCGGTAGAAGTAGTAGTAATAGCTATTGTTGTTGTCGTCGTTAATGTCGGCGCCAGAAATGAGGTTGGCTGGTGTCCTTGTTGTTGTTGTTGTCGTCGGTGCTATTGCATTTGTTGTCGTTGTCGTGGCGTATCCAAGCGACGAGCGATAACCCCGTGCAGCAGAAACAGCAGCAGCAGCCCTTCTGTGCCACTCATTAACCGCATGGCAAACGGAGTCATTCTCGGGTCTTGTTGTCAGGCAGTAGATCTACATGAACAATCCGGTTTAATAACTTCCGGAAGTCTCGTTCCACCCGCACTCACATAGTCCATGGGGTCCAGCAGTTCGACCATTATATCTACCACATAGAACATGCTCGGAAAGCCAATGGGCATGCAAGTGTATCGTTCGGTGTCAGACTTAATCCGTGACGTTCTAAAATATCTCAGATACAATGTTTATTGTGTTCATCGAAGGGAGATGTGTTCGTCTTTGACAGCCTCAGACGAAGGTGCTCCGAAAACTGAGAAAAAATAACACCGGAAATTCGGGCTGAAGTAGGTGAGAGCTTGCAAGAAATCAGATCGCAACAAAACAGCACTTGATACTGGAGGACGATTTGCCGACAAAGATCGAACTCTGTTAGTTACGCAACGTTTCAATTGCCACTACTAATAGTAGAAGAATAATAATAATAGTAATAATAGGCGTATTATACCTAGATGTACGCTGATCATCTGATGTTGCATTCCCTGAGAAAAGTTCGTCCGTTTTCATATCGTTGCTTGGTCAGTGGATACAAACGGAAATCGTGAAAAGAGCTCAAATAGCAACTGTGTAATATACCCGGGGCTATGTATGGATGTGCACGTGCTTTAGGTTTTTTGACTGGGTGACTTCGCTTTCACGTTTCTAATTAGGGAATGGTCTAAGAGTTCCGAGCGGGATAAAACACGAACTTAATGACTTCCAGCATGGAAATGCATTCGTTCACAATTGGTTTTTGCATCCCGTAGTATATCAACGGTTTTGCCAGGTTCGAATGAACTGAACGATATATGAGAAGTACAAATTGTTTTTTTGATAGATACAAGTGGTAACAGCGGAGTAAGAGCGCAGGGAGACATTCATGAGCATATCGAACTCCGTCTAAGAGCATCGGTGTTTATGGTGATAGTGAAGAGGCAAGCGCACTCAGGGATTCGACTAATTTAGCGAACTAATTACGCTGCACCAATAATATTGTAAATCTTCCTCTATCAGGTAACACATGAAGGGTCGTTACTGAGGCGGCGAATTTTGCAGCATCGTCAACATAAACCTCGTATGTAATCTTGAATCTTTCCATGTTTAATCATAAATAATCACTCTTAGGCTTATATCATCAAAAATGATGGTGGGCTATTTCTCATATGTAATATGGTCATTAGACATTTATGACTACCTTAGAGTCGGGGATAGTTCCCCGCCTTCTGGAAGCGCCGACCCGAGCAGACCCTCACACGCTCGGGCTTAACGCACGTTTCAATTCGGTTAAAAAATTCAAAGGACATCATTTTGGGGTTCTACGGAACGACGTTCCATCAATTGATTTCAATTGCCTGTAGGGTCTCCTGCTAGAACCGAATTTTCCCCGTGTCTCAGTTTCCATCAAAATCCCTGCCACAGACACGGACGGCTGTGTATAACCTCTCGCTCCACCAGAAGGTAATCTTAGGATGCCAGCGTATCTTCACGTTTTGGAATTCGGCCACCGTCAACAATATCAGAGTTCCCTATTATCAGAGAACCATTTACATAAAGCAGGCGGTCCGAAAAAATGAACACCCTTTATCTCAATGGATGTGTCCTTCACGGGGCTCGAACCTGCGCCGTCCGTCTTTTCCAGCCAAAGGCTCCGTCGTTCAAGTCACCATACGCCAAAGCATACGATAACGCTATGGACAATATGGCTAATCCGTTCTCCAGAGATGGACGCTACGGGGGGTGTAGGTATAATCATCCCCTTGGCTATGACGTTCTCGGATATGACTCTTCGCATGATGCAGATGTGAACGGAGGGTGAACACTGGCAATCCAACGAGTGTAGATAGGCCAGACTGAACATATCTATAGCTGAGATCATGTAGATGTCAGCCTCGTAAGCCACGTGTAGCCCATATTCTATATATAGCTAACTCATTATGTGCTCACCGATTTTCGAACACCGTACATGGAATAGGTAATACATCTATATAGCACGAGTTCGACATGAGTTCCCCGGCCAAGAAGCGAATCTATCGAATTTGAGATCAGCGTGAAGAACGAGATTTAGCACATAAACACGGGAATTCAATACGGCACCGCGATATAACATTGATAATCTTGCGTTCTATAAATTCCGGTTCAGAGTCAGTCGCCCGTTGCGGAATCCAATATTCACTAAGACTGAAACTTGCCAGATTTCAGCACACATTGCGGCTCTTATTAGGGTATTTCGTTTCTTCGTAACCCTGACCCCTGTGGTCGTTCTATTCACGCAGAGTCTTTACCATGTCAAATCAAGATAAGACTGACAAATTGCTTCAACCGCTGACAACCTCCCCATGTTGGTCGGAGCAGAAAGCCTTCGAGGCACTTCGGGAACGGGCCCCGAGTTGAATTCTATTTACAGAGACTACGCAAGAAACATGATTACATAGCTTGCGCGTGCGGGCTATGTAAATTACGTAGAATACGGCGTCGTCCACTGGACAGTCTGAATGGAGCGTCCGAGAGCCGGCGCATCAGACAATCCTTTATCACAAGACTTTCACAACAAGGCGAGGTGCGTTTTCGAATCTAAACCATCTTTCATATTCATCTCGTAGACGTGAGTTCCGGTTATTCCCGCCTGACATATGCAAAGTTCCATTGTACAATTGAGTTCACGACTTTCGTTAAAGGGGGTGCGGGCGGCGGCCCAGGGTTGCGTATTTCGATGTTAAGATCGAAACTTGGCTTGATGTTAACATCAAGCTACGTGATCGTAGCTGTTCGGTACCAATCAAAAACGTAATCCGTTCTGAGCGCACGTTTGTTAACTTTCGTAAATGATTTTTAGCGGGACAATGTGTATCCGCTATCTAACTGTCTTTTGGACGGTGAAAGTAGCTCCTGACGATGTGGCAATTCCACAGGGGCAGGGTATGAGAGGTTAACCACAATAGTTGCTCACAGACGGAAAATGGACAGAGGCATTGAGAGGAAGTCTGGTCTTGAGAGGGTTAGAGAGAAGGGGCGCAGCTGAGAGTCAACTAACCACGTCATTTTCGTACGGTGAGGAGGGTGTGTGGTGCTCGTGGTTGGGCCTGTACACATCTTACAGCGCTTACTGAAGAATGCGCTAAGCGATACCGGGAAGGGCCGTGGTGCTGTTGAACATCGTCAACAGTTCCAGAAGGGGCGGTGGTCACGGTGTTGACATGCATTAGCATGTCAACACTCCCCCTTTAAAAAAAAGGGTATGGGAGGTTGCGGGTCTTTTTGAAGTCGTTTTTTACTTGCCCTTTGGCCGAGGACCACTGTTGCTATCAAATGATTTTAGCTCTTAGTATCATTGCTGGGCGAACGATGTCACCTTTGAGAACCGTGAATACCATGGTACTACGCAAATATCTACGAGTATATGCGTTGGTCGTTCTCGGCGGTAGCTGTGGTAGCTGCACAGTTAGATTATTCAAGTGTATTTGTAGTTCACGATACACAAACTTCATTTTCTGGCGTGCTCACCTAACGCAGTGAGTTAAATCTTACTTCCTGCTCGTATCCTCTAATCTATTTAATATATATATATATATATACAAAGTTGTGCTTACTAATTATGCATTCAACCGCAATCATATATTTCGATTCGTCCATTAGTCCAAATTGCGTCACAACCACGATACAATCTCTATATTAACACGAGGAAGTTTCATCCATTTCAGATGTGAGCACAACCATCTAAGGGAGCCACGGACTTGATATTATATTTAGTTTACATATCACCTCCTTATTTCGCCCTCAATAGCGCCGATAGATCGGACATCGGCCAATCATTTACTAATCGTGTGTGCACAATGCGAGTCCTACCCTTATCTGTTTACAAGATGCACATGTTTGAATACTTTATTTAATGTCCAACTGCAATAAACCCGACAAACCAAACATTTTTGTATTCTTTTGAAATCCCTCACAAAATGCGCACCCCTCATCCAATATGGGCAGGTTTACGTACAGCGGCAGTGAAACAACAGACCTTCCTGGCAATCGCTATTTTTATCACGCTGACATCAACATGGCCAAACCAATCAGCCAAGTTCGTAAGCTCGTTAACAGAAGGTAGCACGGGAAACTTGCTAAGGTCCATGCCTAGTGAGGTAGCACTTTAGGTAATGCGTTAGTTAGGCGACTTTGACGCGATTCCATTTTAAGGCGGTTGCTCAATCTGCTTTTTCTACCTTATTTTATCTGAATTAGCCATTACGCGTTGATATTGCACGAGTCACCCACGTATTATTGAGTGCCGAATTACTGTAAACTGCTAGCTCTTTAGAGCCATTTCAATGCTTGCCGATGCCTCGAGGAGCTCTATGTTCAAGGCAACATTAGTTGTACCTATGAAGGCCCGATAGCCAACAGATGAGCGAACCTTACATCTGACCAGGGCGAAGTAAACGATTCCTTGCAACATGGATATATCCCCACTGTGCCACATTGTACCACAATGTCATATATTCTAGTAAAGAGCGTCAATGATGATATCCAAGGTTGGGCTCAATGGCGAACTTCGCTGTGTTCTCAATACTCAATAGCACCGATAGTTGGCTATTTCATCTATTTATGTATCCTTCATTTTCTTCATATGCCGCCTATTTCTGCACTGCCGCTTTGGTCACTGTCATCTCCTCGTTCCAGCTGCCTGGCGGCGGTTGTTGAGGCTATGTGCGCTGCTCATCGGATCACGATCCGTCATCTATTGTTGTACGATGATGATATGAAACTAAAAGCAGCACCAGCAGCCAGTGCCGTTATAGGAGCAGATACGAAGAAGGGACTCTCCTCCTCGGTGGGTCCCTGTTCAACCCAGCCGTCGATCCCAACCAAGTCCGCCAAGTCCACGCATTTCTCCAGTACCTCTCTCGCTCTCTCGCGTTCTCTCCATCTGTCTCCCCATCGCCAAGGAGACCTGTTGTCCCCAGCTGGCCGAAGGAGAATATCGGTCGATATCTGAATGAAGCGTGTTTTTGCTGCACGGCGCAGAAAACCAACTGGGACAGATAGAAATATAGATATATACAAATAGTGAGAGCATGTTCTGGCTCGTAGAGGACTCATCCCACGCGTCTGGAGCTACGAGAGCATGCAACAAACTGCGACTCAGTCAGTGGCGGTGGAGACTCCCCTTTGTGCGTCATATACGACCTGGTCCAGGCCTTGGCCGGCCTGCGCCCGCGGTGTCCGCCCCAGAACGCTGACCCCATGATGTACCCGCCGCCATCCACTCTGCCCTGATGGCGCGTATGAAGTTAGGAAAATAGAGATTTAACGTCTACGTGGCATTGCTTGTCTAACAACGGTGGTCGTATGCTACTCTGTCTACAGCAAGTCTCAACCGGCCCAATTGACCCATATCGACGAAATTAGAAAATAATGTAGGAGCCCAAACAACCAACGTACGAAAGAAAAACGTATATATTTGTGCTCTTCACCTCATCCTCCATGTCGTTGTGTAACATAGTTCATGCGTTCAACAAGCTGCATATGCATGAGATGTGGACTTCGTATCGTGTTCAACCGAGGGGTATTTAGCATTTGAGGGGTGTATCCTAATTAAACGACTATTGAATTGAATGGGATTCTTTATTGAATCTTGTAATTGAAGTAGTGATGCATCTAATCGAATTGTTTCTATAGCCGTATGGAAACTTATAGTATAGTATCCACGCGAATAGTATCCATCGATTGTTATGCGCACTAAGAGTGTATGGCGATCACTTGTACGATTCCTGCTCTCAACGTCGGTGTATTATAAGAGCCACCGCCCGAGAGGGAGCCATCAAAATGTTATATCTGCTCCATATTTAAATATTTATTATTATTATTATTATTTTTGTTATTCTATATGATTTGTTGTGCCTATATGAGACAGGCGTAAGCAAGTACTCTCCCTTCCATTTGTTTAAGTGATCGAGGTATTTAAAGGCTTATGTAAATAGGCAATCCATTTATTCGTGCAGATTTGCATTGGAGCAAACAGCTTCTTGCACCGTATCATATCAGACAAAACAAATGACCCAATGCAGATCCGTATCGTAAACTTAGATTTTTTCCGAAAACGAACCTTACAAATGCTACAATTTCCACGAGCTAGCTGGTTCCCCTTCCCCCGCGACTTCATGCGCGGTCACGGCGCTGCGGTTGAAGTGAGTGACCTTGACGGGATTTACCTCGCAGTTCCGAAATGAGATGGAACTACCTCTCGTCTCGATGGAGACGTGTGAGCATGTCTCTGCATGGGGGAATTCGATGTGCGAAGGCTAATAGTTTGCATCTCGCCAGGGCTCGGTTTGCAGAGAAGGTAGGCAGATATGTTTTCAGAGTCACTCGCTTTCTCGAAGACCCATCAGTCGATGCCGTTATGAGCTAGACGATGTTATGTCGAAACCGAGCTAGCTTTCTGTTGATACGGTGGCTGGTGTTACTAGTGGCATGAGTACCCGTGCTTCTCGTATGGTGTCTGTTGATCCATGAATACCGTTCGAAATTGTCCTCACTTCGCCATGGGCCATTTGGCTTTTGCAAGGGGTGTTGGCACTGGTAGATGGTGTTAGCCCTTGTGAAAGCATTACTAATCCTCAAAGGCTTCGCTCCAACTCGGCACTCGGCCCAAATTCTTGGTGAATAGCAGATCCGCGCATACGACTGTCGCCTGGATGCAGTAAACATCTTTTTTTCTGCAAATGGCCATGTCTACGGGAAATCTTACGTTGGAACCAGCCTACCGTTTCGCTCTTACTCGCGCGTGGGGTGCGTTACCAGAGGCAGTAGAGAAGGCGAGGTCGTTTATCTGTCTGGCCGATGCTCAAAGGGCTAACTCGATTTTTTTTGAGGACGTCTACATCAACACCTGGTTACCGATCTCCGTTGACATTTTGTGCTCAATCTTTGAGATGTGTTTGCCCATTTCAGATTTACATCGCGCTATGTCTCGAGACTGAGCAGATGACTGCGAGATCCGGAACGATGATCACGGTTGATGCTGTGGTCTACTCATGAAGAATAGCCACATATACTAGCTTATGCTTTCCTTGACTTTCCGCTTGTCTCCGCTTGGTTCATTCAACGGGTCGGATTACTTGATTAGCTTTCTCATAATGAAGATGCAGCTTAATGATTTCATTTAAAATCCTCAGAAGTTGAATTGTCGAGGTCAGGTTAGGAATTGTGGTAAATAATGACAACGATCTATTGTACGGTCATTCCGGATTTGCCTGCTCATACTTCATTTCTGTATCATCTTTCGTCTTCTGACAATCAAGTGAGTCGTATAAGACATTCGCACACTAGAATATAGGCAAGTCAGGTCGGTAAAACATACAAGATGTCATAGAGATATAGGTGGCCCGAAAGCCTTTTCCAACCTAAACTCTTTGACCTGCTTTGAAATAGAATAGCCCCTTTAAACGCTGAGAGCACACAGTTGGTGTTCCGTATGTAGCCACGTACGACACAATCACTAGTACACTGAATCGGAACAATACATTTAATAGTCCTTGTTCGATTGAGTACAGCATTAATTGAGACCGAGATTGTTTCATAGTAGAAAGTACGCATGCAGTCACGACGTTGATTTGTCCTCCTGATTAAATCCCTAGCTCTGTACCATGAATCAACTGTTCTGCTACAGATGGCTCTGTTCGACATCTGCCTTACAGTAATGGGGCTGGAACGTTAACTCTATTTTTTCTCATTGACAAACATCGTTTGTTGGGGAGCGGACAAATCACTTGTTCGTTTCGAATAATTGAGATAGATCAGCTGATTCGGCCTTCAATGAGTCAGGCTGAAGCCAAACTGACAGACCTTCCTTACTCTTCCGCCTGATTCGACTTCCAGTGTTCACCGGGCGCTTTCAAGGAATTAACCTGACAGAGGGTCACTGTATTGATCCCATGCCTGGCAACGAGAGACGACAGCCCCTCCCCTTCAACAGCCTTTTGAAAGGGGTCCCGCAGAGCTTTCAGACTTATCTGTATCGATTTGAGAAATTGACATCTTTCCCCTTGAGCTGTCAGAATCTCGGTGTTAGGCTGTAGTTTGTGTTTTCTAATATATATATCGCCTTAAGTGGAAAGGCCTAACGGTTGGCCGTTAGTCGAACTACGTATGCACTAAAGCTGATACTTGAAGAAATTCATTCAAGCTATACAGATATTCGCACCGTTGTACATTCGTATTTAAAGGGGTCTTCTCTTAGGAAACGGTACCGCGACGTTAGATGTTCAAGGCTTGAGAGTCAGCCGGAAGTATGCACCTTTTTGCGACTTCTTGAGCGGGCTCTCTACGATGGACTTAGCGATCGACTAACGATAGTGTGTAACCGTATTACTACGATATTTTATCTATGAAAAAAGCACAAGTTTGTGCAGTGCCGACTGTGTTCATTACAATTCATATTGACACCGCATTGGCGCACATTATAAGATTCTCGATAGGGAAATTAGTCCACTTTAGCCTTACTTTAGCCTAACCTTAGCAACACGGTTAGGCCAGGATGGCGAGATAGCGCGGCGGTCGCGCCAAGGACGTGAAGTCCGAGGGCCTCTGGTTCTCCGTGTCCCTCAGGACACATATGGTTTGAGGTAATACAAAAAAAAACAAGTTCTGAACCACAGCCGAAGTAAGAACATCTCTAGGGTCAAGAAAAACGATCTAGTCGGATCACAATAAGTCGGGACGACGACAGCACACTTTCACCACTTGAAGACGAACTCTTTCGGTTGACATCAGATCCGGCCAGCGTACTGAGCGTCGCTGCTGTGATACATGAGAACTGACTGAATACTAAAAATGATGAAAAATAATAATGATAATAAATAAATAGTAGTAATAACAATAATCGCAGCAGCAGCAGCAGTAGCGGCCGCGGGCGGCAGAGATAGATCGTTGAAATCTTTCACTGTCCGCATCGTCAACTCGAAGGATTGTCCCTGCCGGATCTCCGTTCCACCGGAGCGGTGCGACCGTCTGAGCGTGTATAGAAAATAATCGCGGAGAAATCAAACAGCTGGCAGCAATAGCGCGCCAGCCGGCGCCAGACGAAGCGAAAAAACAGAGCCTGCCTTCGTCTCTCAGAGAGTAGAGGGCGATGAAGTAATGTTCTGCTTGAAATCATTGTATTAAGATTTTTTCCTCTTCGGTCTGTGAGTCCTCTCTGACCATTTGAGCGAAGTTTCGATCGCGGGAGACTGGCGGCGGTGTGATCGTTTGCGATGTTCTGTTTCGATTGTTCAATATTTTTCGATTAGTTCAGTTAAATGAATGAGTATAATTAGTCACATTAGTCATATATGATCTTGTACATAATGAGTTGAGTAGGCGACGCGACGAAACGTTCGACGATTTGGCTTCTTTGAGTAGCACGCACGCTTTGAAAAGTGTGATGATTATCCAGTGATGATAGCAACACGGGGTATATTGGCCAGAGCGTGGCGGCGCTTCGATGGAACTCGCCCGATTCTCATTGAATTATTCAGCTGATGCATCTGGCATGAATGACCATGCACAATTAAAGAAAGCTACTGTTGTAGTTACTATCATTATTATTATTATTAATTATTATTATTAATTATTATTATTATTATTATAGAGCAGTTAAATTTACTGAGAAAAAATTGAGTCACATCAACGAAATAGCGACACGAAATACATACCCCACGGCGCCGGTTATCAGTGGCTCAAGTTGTCAATTGATAAATGCGAAGCGCATAATACCTCTCAATACTAAAGGGACGCTATGTTACTTGTAGGATTTCGTGCATGCTCTCAGGGCCACCACCCCCCAGGGTGGGATTATGTTCTGGTTCGTCTGCTGGAGTTAGCTACTTACAAAATACCAAAACGGCCTGTTTCAAGCTGGCCGTTTCCGAAGGGGCCACAAACGACCGGTCAGTGCAGCGATGTTTGTGGCGGTGCCAGAAAAAGGTGCGTAACTCCTGCAACTTTTCATCGTCTCGGCATCAAATTCGCCATCAACTGTCACAACAACAGTAATAGTAGATTGTTACCTATACCTCACCAAATGTAGAAACACACCTGTAATTTCAACCGTTCCGTTCGGCCCTTAGCACGTCATCGGCCTTCCGAGAGTGAGAGGAGCTCAATCAACGTGTCTTAGCCGGCAGACGGCCGTTTCGGTTAAAAAGCCGCGTCCTGTCGAGTGGAAAAGTCTCTCTTCCTAAAAACTGGAAGCCGACAATCGAGGCAATCTCGAGCGACAGATCAAGTACAGCTAAACAATATGTCGAAGCCGGTCCTTGAAGGCGGCGTTCTCAAATCAGCCCCGCGAGATGTGCCAATCGAGCAGCTATCCGAGAGACAGTCTCTTAATATAGTGTCCATTGACTTACGTCCATTGCGCCTCAAGCAGTGAACTCCATCACACGAATTCTCCGCTGTGATAACTTCCCTTACAGCTATCTTGCCTTGTCTATTTTTAGCACGCACCCCGTCGGAGTCATCGTGTAAGACGAGGTATTCCGCAGGCCCCGTCCAATCGACTCAACGGACGTCAACTAGAAATGCTAACAAGTCAAATAGCTAGCGAGTATGATCGACCTGAATCGAGGAGTCAAAGGGGTGCACTTTCCTCCAGTTCCCTACGAAATAGGCCAGGTAGGGAGACACGCTGAACGCGGTGCGTTGGAAAGATCCGCGAACTATCCTTATTTGCCTTCAGGTTCCTTTCTGGGGGCCGGGAAAAGCAGACGAGAGCTAAGTCGAATAGATTCTTCCACATGAGAAGCTTCCATGGAGAGTTCCGTTCCGTCGATTCTACGCTCGCTCGGAGTGTATTCGCAGTCAGCCATCGTATTCAAGAAGGGGTTATTCCTCGCCTGCTTTCATGCCATCATTATACACGTTTCAGGAGAAAATGAATCAGATGCAGAAATATCGACCTTTGGAGCCGTCCCTTTGGATGGTACGTTCAGGGAAGGCGGAGTCGAGTGCACCCTATATTCAATGGAGACTGAACATTTGTACAGAAGCGTGGCGAGATCGACAATGTAGCATTCTACTAACAGAAAGGTGGAGGATTAATTTGAAGGATGACATTAATAGCAACGCGCTCTCAATAGGGTGATGGTGAATTTAGAGGTGTTAATAGTGATTCTTCAACCTCAGTTTTCGTCTGTATCGCACAGCACGAATGAGCACGTTATAGAGGGTGACCAGAGAGCGTTTTCACGTGCCACGTGTGCTTGCCGGTTCACTGAAAACACCCTTAAACATAGTGTCTGGGTTAAATATCGCTAAGGGCGTCGATACTAAGAAAGAAATTGGGAGATGGTAACTTTGGGAAGCCCAGCAATTCTGCCCATTTCATCAGTGAGCCCTCTTACGATACAAGCGCACAGAACCTCTATTCAAGATGTAAGAAGAACGACGCACACAATATAGCCATTGACATTTTCGTCGATAACCACTTGATCAAAACCAAACGATAAATTCAATGATATCCCGGAGGGAGCCTTCGCTGTGTCCAAGAAAGCCCATATTTACCAAAACACGCTTTAGTGAACACTATTTTTGAAACAACTGCTTGAAACACGGCCAGAAAAGAGCTGGGCAGGCCTTACGTTCTTTCGACAAAGGTGAGTTGGTAGGACTAGACGTTTGCACCTCTGGTTCGTAGGTACGTGATCCCATTCTATATATGTATATATATATATATATATATATATTGCCTTGCAAGCAATGCTAAAACGGAAATACTATATATTGTATTTTCCTCTTAGCAATGTCTGCGCACAATAGAAGTCCCATATACTGACTTTACTTCGAGATACAAATTAGTGGAGTACCTGCAATAAAATGGTGTTAGACGAGCACACCTTCCTATTGCACCATCTCATTACACGAAGTGGCTGCGCTTTCGGTTAATGTAATCACACGGTTATGAACCCATGGTCTTATATCGTTTACGCCACGCTTTGAATGGCTCTTTTGGAACGGTCGGGAGCGCATTAACTGATTATCCATAGGTGATCGCTAATGATAGCTAACGGCCGCGGGGCGGCCTATGATAATAACGGGGTGAGCAGTTTGACACGTGGAATCGTTACAAATGCTAATGCTACTACTATTGAGCATATACATATTTACATACTATTGAGCTATGTGTTTACTGAGATTAGCCGCTTAACACGGTATATTACATATATGTACACGTATATTACGATCACGTTTTTAAATCTTAATCATATACATATATATTAGTTACTATTATAATAATAATGATGACGGATAGAAGTTTGTACCACAGTGGTTAAAGCAGAATGGTACTGTGTATGTCGCTCTACCATATTTTAGTTGCTATTAACGAGACAGGCGGGCGATGTAAACAAGCGTCTTTTTGTTGTAAATAAATAACGCATTTTTTTATACAATGGTCATTGTAGAATGTTATCGCGACGCTCCAGGGGTCGCGCCATGCAAGCATGGAGGATCAAAAAGCGGTTGTTGGTAAGCCACACATGCTTACCTTCTTGATCAAGTTATTGAGATGGTTCTCTGTTTTTGGTCCTTGAGTTAAAGGACATAGCTAAAATGTGGGCTGACGTGCGGAGTGGGCATGTTTCAGTTGTTTATCGTGGGACCACAAACTCCTAACTGTAAGGGCACCTAGAATTATAGAGCGAATAGGACACGCTCGTTATTAGGTAATGAACCTACGATATGCAGTATCCCGCCGATGTCGAAGGCGATGAAGGCTGAAATTACCTTGCCACTTTATGGGAACTATCCCCTAGGGAATAGCATTACAGTTGTTCGAGTATCGCTTTGAGTCAATGCTAATGAAATCAGTGAGATCAATAAATGCAAATCTTTTGAGTAGAGGTAAGCTTGAGCCTGTGTTTTATTCATCTGCTAAACTTGTTGTAAGCTGGTTACTTCGACGGTGCCATCCTCGGTATAAACCACGATTCGACTTGATTTCCTCGTTTGTAGATGAGATATGCGTGAGCAGTCGCACAGTTTACCAAGTGATATCACGTGAGTAATTAATGCCGACAAGTCGAACGGCTGGCCAAGGCGCTCTATATTTGCGTCGCCAGCTAAACATGCAGTCCTTGTCCATTATTTCCCATGAACCAATAGCTGTACCTGCGAATTTTCCGCGGCTTGTGCACCTCTCGCAGGAACAACATTCCGAGGCATGATTCGCAGAAGAGCCTAGTGACCCCTCTCAGGTAGCAGGCCACACAGGGGCGTCTGCGATAGACGCTCCGCCGGACGAGGCGCAGGCCAACGGGTTCGAGGGTGATCAGGACAAAGGGATGTAATTTCCCTTCTCCCCTATGTCCTCCGCCCCCTTCCCGCGGTCTCCCGGATTGCCTTGGATAGGTTTGGCTTACTCGAACTAGTCTTCCTCGGCGGGACCTCGAGCGGCCAGAACTTGTTCGGTGTCCAGCGGATTGTGCTTGCTAACGCCTGATTGGTCTGTGTGTGGGAATGTTCGCGTGCGTATGTGTGTACGTGTGTCTCAGAGTGGGCGACTCTTTCATGATGGTGGCGGCGGCGGCGGCGGCTTCCCTCGCTCTGACAGTACTGCGTTCTGCTTACTCCTCAGGGAGCACCCTCGCCCCCGCCTTTGTGTGACGAACCTCTGCCGGCCTCCCGATGGCACGTGAGGCGACTGCGGTTGCCGGCTCCACATGAACGGACAGAACATCTCAGTGTACGGACGAAAAGGAAGGCGACGGGCCTTCTGCCTCCCTGCTGTCTACCTACCTCCCTATCCGTGTTCCTACCGGCTTGGTACAGCTGCTTCAGAGAAGGTATGGCAAATGGGGGTGGCTCCAACAGCAGCAGCAGCATCAGCGTCTCTGACCGACGGTACTAATGGTGGAACACGCGAGAACGACGAGCGAACAGAACGCATGTCACGAACCACGCATTGCACTGGCGGCCCATCGCCGTTCTCCGATCCGATCCACCTCCCACGATCACGCTGGCCGGAATCGTGTAAACAAAACAGATATGTATCCAGATAGGCAGAGGAAGGAATATCGTTATGATGTGGTGCGTAAGTATTTCAAGCCACCTCGGCCGCCATCATCTTCATGTTACTTTTCCAGTAACATAGTTGTACATAATTAATGAAGATGATAATGAAGATAATGATGCTACGGCGAAACAACGCTCCACTCGACGCCCGTGCGTTGCCGCACGGCAGCGATAGTTACCAACAAGAATTAACGTCAACGAGCCGATCATTCCGTCTGCCACCGTGGTTGGCACCTCAGTCTCGAAGGCGAACTGATAGCGTGCTGATACCGGTATAAATGTTCTTCCCTAACTCGTAAGAGGCATTCGGCGAGCCTTTTACTCTGATTTTTTTTCTTAAAAAATCAATCCATGTTTAAAACCAAGATGAGCCCTATGCTATCCTGTACCCATTCCTAAATCGGAGGCTCTCACTACAATTTTTACAAATTGTACATTGGGTTGTGCTCCATGGTGCCCCCTACACTGTGTTGATCAATGCCAGACAAACATATAGTTAGTTTGTTCATGCGACTGGTACTCTCCGAACTATTTCGCTTCGACGGTAACTCATGGCTATGTCAAAATGTTGATAACAATTATCAGATAGCAGCGTTCGCTTAAACATTTTCAGGTCATCAATTAGTGTGTGTGTGTGTGCAATCCGGTCCTATCAAGAGTTACCGGAGTAGACTCTGCGGCCAATTTTCTTATCGCGCATTGCTGAGCACAATCGAACGCCTCGACAGGTTGTTTTTTCCAGATAAGGCTTTCACTGCTCACTGGAGCTAGTAACCTCTCGAACCATAGGAACGAACATCTTCAATATCTGAGATGGAAGCTCAAACTGGAGTGAACCAGGACGGGACCCTTGTGGAATCCCCATCTGCACAGGGATGCTAAAACTTTTATTCGATTTCACTGCACTCATTTCCCCTTAGAATTCAACACGGCATTTCCCCTTAGAGGCAATGTCAACGTACGACCACCTCCAACAAAAAAAATAGCCGTGAGCCTGATAGGTTTTTATATAAAAACAATTAGTGTCCTAGTTATCTGCTATCAACAACGTTCCCGTGTGATTGTTCAGACTTCAAATAATTGTTCAATTAAAACTCACTTGTACCGATTCGGGTATATGGGCATGGATCGTGCAGAGTTTAAATTGCATGCATTCAGATCCATCATTATGTACCAAGATCATTTTTATGCTATTCAACAGTGACAAACTCCCGACAGATGCAGTTGTCGCTGTTCATTGTAACCTTGCACCTCTACCGTCTGTCCTGTACATGAAACCGACCCAATGCCGACAACGATTGACAGATCTCACCCATTTCTAGACCGTTCATTTTCCGCAGCACCGCGGAAGATAGAATTCGCAAGGGTATATGTATATATATATATATGCCAAGTGAAAGGTTCTCTGAAGAAAAGTGTGTGTCGGATATATCCGCCTTGCTCTTCGCAGGGACACGAAAGTGCGCCATCTGTAACCACGGCCAAATCGAAACGTGAGATGACTCCAGCCGCCGGCAAAGCAGGAAAACCGCCTATATAACAGCTTCACCACTACTACTGGCACTTCTACGCTGAGCTGCTGTTAGCTCTCGAGTCAGAGCAGGTTGAGGGAGCGATTCACTTCGATGTCGGTGAACTCCGCCAGTAACACATCAAGAAATACAGTGTACCGAGTGTACACTATCCGGTGCCGATTCCGGCGACACAGCTACCCACTCGCGCTCTCCCCACCTCTACGACTGACACTGCCACAGCACCATTACTTCTTGTGCTATCGTCGCTACCGTCTGTCAACGTGAGAGGCTGTCTTGTCACGCCAGCATACGCAAAGTGTCTGCCCTGAAGATGAAGCGACTTCCGCACATGGGAACGCTTTCAGATACATATATTTGTATATATATATATATATATATATATATATAATGGGCTGAAAAATGAAACATATAATGGGTCTTTTGACCATTATAGCTGCTGGATGCATTCTCACGGTCATTTGCTCGCTCGGTGTTACTGGTGGAAAGTGTTTTGAATAGTCCATCATTGTTAGCCGATCGTTCATGAACATCGCAGAGAAATGAATCATATCGTACGCGGCGAAAATGAACAAGATGTGGACAAGATGTGGAGAAGATGTCGGTGTAGACTCGTTATGCTTATAAGTACCGTGCGCTGACAGATTGAACAAACGTTCCACGGACGTTAAATGTTCAAGGCTGAGAGTCAGCCAGGAAAATGTACTTCACGTAGACTCAGTGAGGATGCTGTCAAGCCCGTGGCGCGTTCGTGAGTGCCCCGCAACCGGACAAGGCACGTGGGTGTGCGGGTTCGATCCCCGTCGTTGTAGATTTGCATTTAACGAGGGGTCCGTCTTGCGGAGCAATGCCGAAGCCGTACCGTGGACGTTAAATGTTTAAAGCTGAGAGTCAGCCCGGAAAATTTAGCTAGACTCCTTATCCTGTTTGAGAGAGCTGGAGATGTTTGTAAAGATTGATTTCACTGACCATGAACATCGTGGACGCAGAAGCGTGGTGAGTTCCGTCAATATATCGAGTACTACCTATATACAGTTACATTGAAACGTAATTATTATTATTGTTGGAAGTCGTTATAAATGATGATGGTACACGCTTCCTAATTACAGCATTATTTCATCAGCATAATGAACACACGTAAATTCGATCAGCAGAATCCTGATTGAATAGGCGGCTATATAAGAGAAATGATTGATGGGAATATATAGGCTACATGCACTTGTCTCCAAAGTTCTGTGTTCTACTATATATAAATATATATATATATATATATATATGCGCAGAGAAGTTTCATCATAGAGATCTCGCACAATACATCCCGTTGGATGCGTTAGAATTCTGCTGCAGGTCATATTCCATTCTGAAAAATAACGCCAGTCTTCCGTTGTGGTTCATATTCAAGGACTCGTTTAGACTAGTTCAATGTTTCGGATTGTATATACGAAATATTTTGAGCAGTTTATTAATAGCCTCCATACATCCTGGGATGGAAATTTTCTTTCAACGGCCGTACGGTGAGGCAAAGATATTCCTAATTTGAATCGTACAATACTCTGGTATCGTCATTCCGGGTATTCCAAGTCCGGCTTCCTCTAAGCTTAAAATCATTTGAGAGCATAGTCCCTTAAAGAACTGGCTGCCATAAGCCAAGCAGCGGTTGGCGAATCTATCTCCCTTGGATCTTCCCCACGTTCTCACATCAAAGGACTTTGCGACAGCTGGCGCCAGTACACACATATATATATATATATATATATATATATATATATATATATATATATTAGTCTATTTCAGGCAGAATTCCCCTAAGAGTTTGTATTTTGTATATACCTTCACTAGTATTTACCTTGCTGGCCAGCTTCTCCGCTTGATGACTTCCACATTTCTTTGTTTTGTAGACTTAGTAGAAATCTACCTTACTTTAGCTTGAACGGGCCATAGCTTGGATGGCCTGTTCTTAGCCGCCAGTGGCCAAAATAGCTATGAACACAGAAATGCCGCTGGCGGACTATGCAAAGAGCTCCACACATAGATTGAAAGCCAGCCAGGGAACTTTTGACGCGTTCTTTTCGCATCGCTCCGTATCATCTCAATTCGTTGCAATTCGTACGTCTTACCAATTATGGTCCCACTTCATAGAACACGCCTATTGTAGGTCTCGCTCGTCATTATTTGTAATCTCTCGCTATCCACGTTCACCCAATGGCAACATCTCGAGACGACTCTTTGATACGTGTACAACGAGGAGTCCTAGGCAGCACTTTACTTTTGCTTCATTCGCGAGGTTCTAGCGCTAAAAAAAACCCGACTTCAAAAACCAATACGACACAACCTTCCAGGTAGGGAACAAGGGAAATCAGCAAAAAAATTGGGTTGTGCTCCCATCTCAGGAGTTGCCCCGAGAACACTTCGCCTCAATGGACTTTAGACACTGCCTCTTTGGTCCTTGGGCACATTAGCACAGAAACGACCTCGTCCTGGCGGAAATGGCGAGACATGCAGGACGCACACCCGTAGTCCTCCTCAGTTTAACATTGGGGAAAATCGTGCAATGAGTGTTCCAACTGAGGAATCGGGAGGACGCATCAAGCGAACCGCTCCACGGACCAGCTGTCTTCCTACATATAAAACGATGTTTGTGTATATGTATATATCTTCAAAATAATTATTGCCATACAACGTCATTGCTGTAATTTTTTCACCAATCCGAGAACAAATGCACCACAAATACAATACGTCGCAGACATTCACATTGTTACTTAAAGGTGTGCTTCAATATATATATATATAAAGTTGACAGACCAAAATAATGTGGGAATAGAATGAAATAATAGTTATATCTGTTTATTATCAAAATATGCAATGTGTCTATCGCTGCTTAGGCGGCTGGAAGGTATACAGCCGAGTCCCTGTCACGAGACGAGATTAGTATTTACACGTTGAGCAATGCATCCGTTTTTTTATTCGAACGTGTTTTACTGATCATTTGCGAGATTATTCAACTGAACTTTTTCTAATTAAAAATACATTTGATACGCCCTGATAATTAACCGGCATTGCTATATGCCTGATAAGCGAAGGCACAATCATTATGTGCTTTTGGAGCTCGAGCGCAGCAACATGCTGAGCGAGCACCGGTTCACTTACAAATTGTGAGAAACTTTTCTTGTTTCGGAACAGTGAGATGGTCGGTTTATAGGGAAAGTTCACTGTTGTTAACGATCATGGTTCCTTCGAATTTTCACCCCGCACCCCACGTCTATTGCGGCCCATTGCGAGCTAGGTAATTCACTGCTAAATCATCGAGTCGATATGTGTTATATGTATGTTATATATTTAAACACCAAGAAAAAATTAACACACAATTCAAAACAAACTCAATCCAACACTCCAATCCAACGAAAAGGCGAAAACTAAATACCGCGAGTTATCTAGATAGCCCGAGTGTATCTTTAATATATGTGTACCATTTTCATCATTCAGCGTTGGCCATCGACTTTGTCTCGTTCGACTAACTCGATGTATACATATATGCTGAACGCGATCCTATCTTGACTGACATGACAAACCGACAATAATGTGGCGCGCTTTTTTTTTTCGTCAATATCCCATCGAACGCTGCGGCAGGTTCACTTTTTACAATGCTGCTGTTTTATCGTCCACGTCGCGACAATCTTTCTTGCAGCCGTTACACGGCGTTCAGCTTAGACACGCAATACTAGTGTGGTCAGAAGGAAACCGCCGTGATGTGGCTGCTGACAACGTCGACACCAAAGGTCCCGTGTATATACGGCACGCACAAAAGCGGCCCTCTCGGCACCTTCCTGGTAACATCAATGGAAAACCGGCGACAATCGTTTTTGCCCTCGGGCTCAGGGGACGAGGAGAAAAGTTCCGACCACTCACCGCTGCCGCCCCCCCCCGCCCCCCCACGACCCCCGATCAGCCCTGCCTTGCCTTCGCACTTCCCCCCCCCGCTGACAAGCGACATCATCGGGTACGTCTTTGCTTTGACCGCTGTCGCGGCCTAAGAAACACCAACGGCGCGTATGACAAGACGGCTTTGTGGCACTTGCCACCCAATCAAATATTCTCGCCAGATCCCCGCGTGGACCACGAGCAACTTCCCCGAGCCAGGTGTACATACGTATCTGTACTTTAATAGTGTCTTGCCTTCTCTGATATTTGATTTGAATGCAGGTGGATACCTGCTTGTTTGCCGCCCACAACATACATGTCACCTGACAATAGGCGAATCTCTCATAGGCATAGCACATAGGCGGAGTATGCAGGGAAGAGTAAAGCGAGGTTTCGGGAATTTTCGCAGATGGCTCGCACTACTTGAAAACTGTTGCGACGCATTCGATGGCTTAGGGACGGGAAGATGCTCAAACGTTTGTAGAAGGATTTCTGTTTCTTTTTTTTTAGCGAGCGTCTGCGTTCATATTGTTCTACGTCTGCGTTTAGCCTTTCGTGACTCGCGATATCGCTTTGGTCAGGCCTTTGTCACAATTGGTCACTTATGGGCGAAATGGAACATTTCGCTGAAAACGGCCTCAGTTTCTATTTATTTTCTGTCTGTGAAAACGGCCTCAGTTTCTATTTATTTTCTGTGTATAAAAAATAATTGCTGTCTAAATATTACCTATGAACACGAGATAGCTGGGTCGACAGATTCGGTAAAATTAGCCGTTAGGCAGCGTTGTATCGTACGTACAGAAGTCTGTTATCACTAACTGTGAAGAGATAAACGTGATTCTCTGTTAGGGGTACTCAGGCCAGCATTGGTCTTGCCCTCAAGGCTCGAACGATCTTTCCAAAACGCACCTGTGACCAGACAGAGCCCTTGACAATATTTGCCCTCGAAAACCTCGTGCGGCGGTTTGCTCAGTGGAATATGTCGACACTGAGGGGCCTCACAGGGCGATGTTATCGCGCACCTGTACCCTGGCCATACGGGGTAAACGGCTTCGACGCGGAGGGAATGCGGGTTGTTGCTCAAGGTTATGAAAAGGCATATCAGCTTAGCTGATCAGGACAATGGAGTCTAATGGAAGTGCCCTAAAACGTCAACACGGGACCAATTTGTAGTGATTTGTGATGATGAGCTCGAAGCAGACAGTTTAGAACATGGTTCAGTACATGGCTCAGTTGCCTTGTATTTAGGTGGCTAGTGTGAGAATTTATAAAAGGTGTGGGAAACTACTTGGTGTATGTATCAAGAAGTAGTCACGACATATATATATATATATATATAAGGTAATGAACATCACCTCATATGCAGGACGCTGAAACCTTTCATACGAACAATATTGAAAAAAATTCGCCAAACATAAAAATTGCGCCAAGAACGTTTCCCCAGGAGGTTTCAGAGGCGCGAATTTCGAAAGTACTGCTTACCCGATAATAATAATAATAATAATAATAATAATAATAATAATAATAATAAAAAGGGATATAGTATTCATGTTGGCCACATACAAAATCCAGAAGGTTCCCTAGCTAAGCATGTGACGTTGTCGTCCTGCAATGCGTTTCCGGGACCAGTCGGGTCGAGTCCCGCAATTTGTGACTCACTGTATACGAGCCAAGGACTTGCAAATTGCAGGTGAATCCGTCAAGTTCGTACTAAAGTGCTTGGCGTTCTGTGTTTCGAAATCGACTGTCGCGTGTGAATTTTACCTTACAATTCTCAACCGTCTGAGAGCATGCGGTTTTCGATATACTGTTGGACATCGACACGAACAAGCGGGACAAATAACCGTCAAAGGAGGTTCGGCTAGTTTCTTTAGTAACGTGGATTGCCATGCCGCGCCTCCGCTAGCTAGAGACCTCACAATATCGCTTCATGATAAATGTGCATGTGACGGCAAAACCGATCCGTAACGCGTGAAGTATGTAATTCCCTTAAAAAGACCCCTGACAGCATTGACAGGTCGTTATGTTAGCCAGCAAAAATGAAAGTATCGCATCGAGTGTCCTGCCCCAGGTATCTCGCTGGGGTTTTAGTTCGAGTTTGGCCTCTCTATTCGTCTCCCTATGATAGGAATAGTGGTTTACGGAACTACTTTCGCCATGGCTTCAGCGACTTGTCAGAGAGGGAGTGCTCAGGCGTCTTACACTCTCACTGTATACCACGTGCTACCCACATCGAGATACTTCGCGACGAGGACGTTTGTTGCGGGTAATTTAATTCACTGATATGTCTGTCAACTACGTCCAAACAAGCTGTGACACTGTGTCCGCATCCCAGAGCTCGCTCTACAAAACCGCTAGAGACCAAGATCCTGTAAGAGATTCAGGGACAGGACATCATTCTGGTCGTTTCACTAAACACTTCCAGAGTCATTAGCCAGTCCTGAGGGAAAACGAATAATAGTGGACAAAGCATCGCTGACAGCAGCAGCAGCTTAAAGGACACAACGATGTATATTAAATTTCTGACTGAAAATCGAATAACGCGCACGAGAATTGCTTGTCTATGGCGTCCCTTTTTCCAAATTCGATTTTGCTACCAATTCTACATCTTGCTTAGGACCGCAGCCAATCTTGTGTTCCTCCACTCAATGATTATGTCATGAGTATGAGGATTGCTTATCTACATAGATCTGAAATTTTGTTGGCTTTAACTGAAAGCGCATTTTTTCACAAAAGACATATACTAGATATTGACTTAGGAGACTAAAATACTTTATAAAACAACACAATTATTTAGAATTACCTATCGACCTTCTGTGATATACTATTCACACCATGCTAGAGTGCTACTTAAGTTTACATATTATCTATCCATCTATCTGCATTCAATCAAACGTATCACGTACACAAAGTTTTTATTGCTAAAAAATTGTCTTACCTAAACTATAAACTGCGAAGAGATGCTATTTCGTACTAGCAGATTTGTCAACCGAGTTCTTATTACGATATATATATATATATATATGTATAGTACCGCCGCATAACGCTCCCAAGTCGTCAGCAGACGGGAGTTTGCCTAGAAGCGACAAGATGTCAACGAGGGAGCTATCATTGAGCCAACGGATTTGCGATGCCGGTCGAAGGCTACAAACTTTCCACACGTGATACCTTTTCGCTGTTCCAGATATGTGGCAGACACACCTTGCATGGCTTACTGCGAAATTCAGAAATGGCGAGAGGCCGTCACGACGTCGCGCGTGTCACTGCTGGTGGAACATCTCTGCGATGTCTGCTTCAATATATTATATTTAACAGGCTTATATACGTATACTACTACTGTATTATATGTTTTGGCTGCTTGTACGATATCAATAAGGGGCATGCTGATAGACGCCTATCGCAGCAATTGCACACACAGACACACATGTATGTGACCGCTCGGAAATATAAGAAAAAATCAGCCTATCTCGCCACTCATCATCGATCTATTTAGAAATAATTCAGCTCCATAGCTGTGTCATCGTGTCATTATTTTCGTCCTCGAAAATCTGTTTGTACTGTGGATTCTCCGCTGTTCACGGCACCTACCCCACCGCCCGATGAGAGTGGGGCTGCTTCACCCAACGGCCACCTATGTATTCTAGCCAAACGGTGCGAAGGGGAGGAAGATCAGGCAAATTACCACAGCTCCTCGTGGCTTTTTTGATAACGATCGTTCCCATCGAGAACGTGCATCAGGCGCCCGAGGCAGGTACGATGCGCATACGTCTATGCGGCGGGATTCGCCCTGCTCAGCCCCTAACGAACGAAAGGGAAGCGAGCTAAGTGTCAAGCAGCAAAGTGAAAAATGGCCAATTTAAGATGATTTATGAAGAGAACACAACACCCCATCCCATTGCCTGTCTCGTGCAGTGGTTCCTACCGTCCAACAGTAGCACACGGATGGTCCGACACCTCCATCTATACTCGGGGGTGGCTGGACATCCGTTCGACTATACGCCCTCCTCCGCCGCCGCCCTTAAACCGATCAGGATAGCTGGGTACTGCTCGAGCAGTCCGGTTCCCTCGTTCAATCGACTCTAAAACCTCACGCACAGATTGTGTGTCGTCTTTCTTCGCTTATATGTGTCTGTCTACGGTATGAACTGATAGGCTGTTTCGTTGTTGCATCTGCTTAGTGAGTCCATCATTGTGTTCTATGGATTGTTTATTGAGGAAAAACGTGAAGAAGAAATGTCTGCCTTGGTCGCTTTGTGGGAAACATAGGCTATCCGTCAGATGGACATGCAACAACTCCGGCAGTCCTAAGGAATAAGCCTGCGCGGATTGTCCCATCAATGAATATGCATGATGATCGCGTTGTTGTATTCGGATAATGCGTAAGGTAATAAGTGTTCACTTACAATGGCCATGCGCCAGTCGTTAGCTGAACTATGATGTTGAGTCCAGCTGTGAGCGAACGCTTCGTATGAAGCCTTACAGACAATGTCGCATGTGTGCCCTGCAATACAACAACGCTTAAGAACAATTGCCGCCGATACAGAAGCGATTGCTTCGAAATGAATCTTGATAGAGGTCGACACCCCCCACTCGACAAACGGCTGCACTTTAAGTCGTGTTTTGTCTTGCCGTGAGTTGGGCTGCACCTCGTGAGGTAACGGTCACCATCATCACAGTGGCTTTTTATCAACAGCAAACAGATATTGTCTCACAGTACTATCCACTTTAATAGATCCGTTGATCGATTGCCTGGATTAACAATGGTGGATTTGTAAGGGATTTCTAAAAATCATAGTGGATATCCACGGAGCAGTGTACCTATGAAAATATAATCATATAGGAACCCTATGGCAGAACAGTCATTCGTTTCAACCAGCTGAGCGGATGTAAATTGTGAAATCTGACAGCAGCATTGAGCATCCTGTAGAGATGCTGCATTCAATCCGAAGTCTCATATTTTTTTGCTTTATTTTTGAAGATCCCAGGGGATGTCCGTTGCTACATCTTGCTTTTAACTGATAACTGCCTTACATCAAGGGTCATGAGAACTGAGTAAAACTTTTGTGAGCTATTGAGAAATTTATGTACGTATTGTTTAAAGTCTTAGGGCCAAATAAACAATTTGCAGCCTTGTCCGTATGGGCACGCCATATTAAATTCACGTACCGGTTTAACCCTTAACTTTTACCACCTCAAGTAGGAAGTGCACATATATATATATATATATATATATATATATATATATATATATATATATATATATATATATATATATGTGAGTTTAAGTGAATGCACGTAACATTAACTAACATCAAAATCGTGTCCTCTTGGCTCCACGCTCCGTTACCATCCAAGGTTCATACTCACGCAACCTAAAGGACACATATTTGTCTTAAAAAAATGTCACGACTCGTAGAGGCCACAGTTCATCAGCCATTGGCGTTGAGATAGTCGCCCAATTAAACACTTACAAGTGTGAATGTATTTAATAGATAAAGACAATGCCATTATTCAATTATCCAACATCAAAAACCAGAAAGCCTCATACGATGTGTGGCCGACTTCCAGCATAAACTTCAAAAGTGTTAGCTGTTTAGGGCCCTGGGCAGTCTGGCTCCTAAAGCAAGTGTTGTCTTTGACGAAAAGAGGAAAATATTTAAATTTGACTATGGCGAAACTTGGAAGCTCGAGTGCGCTCCCGTTGCAGTTCCCAGTGTCCACGTTCTGAAAGTCCCATGTGGAGGCGGCCCACCGCATCAGCTGTGTGCACAAATCGTCGACAATGCCGGCGGGTACAGCTAAAATACTGTGATCCTTTCCTGCTCCGCTATGGATATGCCCTTAGGACGGATATATAGAGAGATGTTAGCAGTGACGTCGAGGCAATCAGTGCCGATGATTTCTTCTGGTGTTTGCTTAAGGCGCTCATAGCATCGTCATCATTGCCTTCGGGACTTTCCCGTGCAATTTGCTGAAACCCGTCGAAACGAGAGTGAACATGGGGTTTTCCCCATGCCGATCGAACTTGTAACTTTTTTCTCATATATGTATATGTAGATACTGCCCTAAATACGTTCGCGATCGCCAGCATCAATGTGTCAATTGGAGCAGCTCCTCTGGCGTCTATTTATTGAAAAGGCTGCGTGTGCAGGCAGACAAACAAACATAGGGAAAATATCACGAGTGCATGTGTCCTTGCAATGGCTGAGAGCTGGCACTACGCCCACGCACGGCTCAATATACATCTGGTTATACAGCCACAAGCAGTAATTTGCTCGAATCAGAGAAGATATTAGTTTTTCATCAGTTCTGGGGATGAACGCGGTACATATGGGTAGGTATCTAACAAAGAATAAATTGGAAAATATATAGGTGTGTCGTAGTGAGGAAAAATCGATACCATCTTGATTGAACGAAAGTTGGAAAGAATAAATCTGTAATATACGAAGGGGTACCGATTAGCCGACTCTGTTAGTAGCTGTCTTAACAACAAGCCTCAAATTGGACCAATCAAAAGAAGGTACTGACCGCTCATTGCTTATAACAGTATCGATCCATGCCCGGGCTGTTTTTTCTTGACGTAGACAGATACCACTTGGTAATGGTTAATTCTTTGAGTTGCTTTAAATTATACCACCAAAATAAACTTGCCGGCTATTCTCTAATAGCTCGGTCCCTAACGAAAAAAAATCCCTTGAGTTTCATTTCGATTTCCTATTCTGAATATATACTCTCATACAACTCGGCGGGCTCAGTCACCGGTCACCTTTTAAGGCTTAGTATATATATTAGGTTGGCTCAAAAATAATGAGACACATATAAATTTCAATGTCGGCTAAACTAAGTAAATTAAAACAAAGATTTTTTAGTATGACCTAGAGGTATGCACTTCATTTATTTATGCACTGGTTCCAGAGTTCTGGCAGCCTTCTGACGGCTAGGTATGCACTATTTCTATTCACATTTATAACTTCTTTACTTAAGGCCTCTCGGAGCGTATCGATGTTTGCAAACCTTTCGCCATCTATAGCCCTCTTTAATCGATGGAAGCAACCATAGTCACACGGGCTTAAATCGGGAGAATAGGGGGTGTAATGCCATCGCTCAATCTTGTTGGCCTTAAGCCAGGACGGCGCTTTCTATTGCCATGCCAATTATTCATGAGTCCCTTCAAGAACTCGAGATATCGACCCGAGTCCATTTTTTTCCTTTGAGCCCAAAATCTCGTAGTAGCAAATTCCGTTGAAATCCATGGCAAGTACTACCTGCATCCTCACATTAGTTTTGATAATTCGACAACATGTTTCACGAGGCACGCCAATTTTAGCCGACAAAGTCCTCAATGACCAAGCTCTAGGTTGCCCAAAAGCTTTTTCGATTATTCCGATCCGTTCATCGAATCGAGATTCGGGAAGGGATGGGCGCTCTCGATGTTCATTAATGTCCCAGTGTCCTTACCTAAACTGCGCACAACAACGGCACACCTGTGTTCGGCTCAGGACATTATAGCCTTGCACACTAACCAACCTTCGATGAATTTCAGTTGGACATATCTTCTCTTGAAACATAAACCTGACACTTTCCTTCTGAGAATGCAAGTCTGAGAGACCTAGTCCGCCTGTCGCCATTTCGAACGCCCAACGAAAGCCTAATATATATATATATACGCTTGAAGCACTTGGTATATGGTTCTGATTAGCGGTCGCGCGATTGACCTTGCTTATTGCGAGTTGCCAGCGTCGTGCTGGCGACAACAACCAGGAACGGCTTTCCCTGCGGCAGTGGATCACGAGCATACTGCATGTAATAAATACATGTGGTAGCGCAATTTGCGTATTTGCAGCTTTGATCAGACTATCAGGCTTGGGTTAAGCGGGGATACTTCAGATAAGCGATACAATTTCTGCTTATAATGGTCAACGACCTGAGATCAATTTATGCATTATATATATATATATATATATTTACGGGTAACTCCACGCAAAATCAACCAAGCGCGGGGATTGTTTTGGTCTTCTCATGTCTGATTATGGATGCGGATATTTCAACCAAGGCCAACTCTCCACATCTTCTCATCATTGCAAAGTACATCCGAATTTAAGAAGACCCAAAAAAAATCTTTGGCATTTTGTGTTTTCAAGTCGAGATCCATCATCTGGGCTACATCTTTTCGAAAATTGCTCTCAAGAGTGTTATTCAAAATAGCTTTGAAAATAGACATGTGTGTTATATGGTTCGGTGTTGTCGCCAATCTTTGTTGGGTTATTTATTATATATATATATATATATATATATATATAAATATATATATATATATATAATAAAAATACAGACCAATGCTTAGCAATGACGTTGCGACATGTATCTGTCAAACATAGTGTACCGGTATACGTTTAAGATAATCTCGTCCGCTCAACTTTTGAGTCGGGCTATCCGCCTCTGCCAGGGACAACGAACTGCGCTACTCTGTCTCAAAAATCAACTCACCATTGCTCGTTGTTTCCTGAATATCTACCTTCACAGCAGCACCTCTGGAGTAAGGGGTCACTATTTCAAGTCAACTTTCCCTGAGTCCACATAACGAAACAGTCCATGCACACATCAGCGAAAGCAATCTCTCTCATCCCTGGTCTTCTGCCCGAGTGAGCCGGAACTCAGCATTGACCGAGACTCGACGGGCTTTGATGTGAAGTCTCAAAGACTTCACCAACTCTTTGAAACTCGCGAACTTGGCTGTGCAACTAACTATAGTCCGTCTATCTGGCCAACTTGACAGCCCTGTTTAGCGGCTAGTTCAGCTGAAACAGTAGATTGTGACCTATGGAACGATGCCACACGTGTCACATTGACGTTGAGTCTCATGTAATTTTATTAACTCATATTGCGCCTACGACCTACCGAGCACTACAGGGTTCGTCCAGGAGGGGAGAAATCTGGACCCGATATATTTCATTTTTCACCGGGAATGCGTGTACCGAATCGAATACTCTCGCTGGGGCATTGTTTTCAACTAATGAGTGCCGGAATATCGTCAGAAGCCTGTTTGAAGCTTTAAATACATGCAGAAATTTTCGGGGACACATACGACGCAGATCGCGCTGGTCATTCCCTTGCATGTATCATCATGGTGGCGTTTCTTGACTCTGTACGGAGCGTTTCCTCGTGAATCGTCTCAGAGGAACAATCAGAGACCTGACAATGCTGCGTGTCAGGCAGCGTCACCATGATTAACAGATACTCGAAATATTATACCACGCGCCTGTCGAAACGATGTAACAATAATACACAATATAACAATAATATTATGGGCATAGGTGTCGATGAAAACGATACGTCAACTACTTCATTTCGAGTTCGTTAAACGTGAGTTGATTAGTATCCATAGACATTAGCTTGAAGCAACGAGCTTGAAAGCTAGCCAGCCAGCCAGCAAGTCAGCCTACCAGCCTGCTAGCCATTGATTGTGATTGCAAACATTACAAGAGTCCTTGTTAGGTTCTTTGTTTGGTCAGTGCCAGCTCGTGTGCGATAACATTCATTGGCGACAAACGGGCCAGATCAGCAGCACGAGCCGTGATTGTGTTGCTGCGACTCGGCCGACTCGGCTTTATGCCGCAGTCAGTCCTGCGAGACAGTCGGCAGCGCTCATCGGACCATTTAGTGGAACAAGCGCGTAGTGGTGGTGGTAGCACCAGCAGCAGCAGCAGTAGTAGTATCTTTTTCGTGTCCCCAAACACCCCGAAAACCCCATCTCCGGTCGTGGGCCCGGAGATGGGGTTTAGGGGGGCACCTGCTCCGGCGAGCCTCGCAGCGAGCCGCGTCAACAACACAGTCTGCTCTGTATGTCGTGCGAGCCCACACGGAGCCATGTATGCAAACGGTACGTGGAGCTCATCGGCACAGCCACCCCTGCCGGCGCTCATTTCCGTTATCGGATTTCAGACGACGACGACGATAGCGGACGCGGTCGTGTTCCGCGAGCGCACACATGGCCGATGGGGGGGGGGGGGTCGGGTGTGTAGATGGCTCATCTGTTTGCTAAGGACAAAGGGCGGTTCAAGGCCAGCCACTAGAAGTGGCAAAGATATCGTCGGCCACATGCCTCCGTGGCTTCGATTGCAACGCGACGGATGGCCAGAAATCTCGGCCACTATATATTAAACGACGGGTGGAAGCTGTCGTTGATTGTTGCGGGACAAATACTACGCTGATAGAATAGATTGCAGTGCCACGGCGGTGGCGTATGTCACAAAAATATGGTAATCAATAGGGCAACGTACGAGCGGTAAGCGGTGCTACAGTGAATACGAAGTGGCCAGGTGATGACTTTTGTATTTATGCAGTCCCGGCTTACTCTCGAGCGGTTTAAGCTCGAAGTTGGGTGCACCTTGTCGACACTGGTATACAGTGCTTTGCCAATGGTGGCTCTATCGTCGTAACGACACAACACACTTTATTTGACACAACAAATACAGGTTAAAATTAAGCAAATTCTGCGGCATATGCCATTTATAAAGCTGAGTTCGTCCTCTTCTCGAAGTCGCGATTAGCCATTTATAAAAGCCTATTTATTCGCGTGATTCGATAACAAGCGAATTCTCAGCCGTCGAGCTAAGATTAGATCTCGTCACGGTAGCCAACAGCGTGGAACGGTAGAACCTGTGACGCAACTGAGCAATTTGATAGCCGCGCCGGAGATCTCGCTCACAGAGGTATGACAATTCGACTTCAAATAAAAGGAGACTGTTGGCACCCCCCTTCAAGCTTCGAAGCGTATAGCTATTCCCTCTGTCAGGGTTACATATCTTGTTGTAATTCGTTACTCCTGGCAAACGGTTTCTATGTTAGATTCGTTGTAAAAATCCATCTCAACGAACTGTTCTCCTACAGTCCGAGCAGGCGCTCTGCCTACATCGTAAGCAGGATTTGCGCTATGGGAGTTGCTGTTCACCTACCAACCTACCTAGCCACATTGCTCAACATGTAATAAACGGTTAAGCAGGGCACACCAGAAATATGACGCAAATCTAAATAATAGCATGGCCGAAATCTGATCTCATTAATAGAACGCGGTGGAGATGATGTGTTTTTGTTTTGCAACAGAAGACAAATATAATCTTAATCCCTAATTACCCTCATAAGCAGCCAGTAGGGAAATGATTGCGGACCACCAACAACCGGTGGTAAAAAAATCAATCAAACCGAATTATCAGCCCCCGACCAGCATCGTTATTATGTCAGTGATTGGACGTTGTCATTGAATAATTATTCACACTATATTTCCACAGTATTGGCCTAATTCCTTCTCATCTAAAGGTCTCGATCTTAGTTAATCCATCGCATCGTAGAATGAATAGATGCCAACTATGATCTGTAACCTGCCTCGTATAGGATTCCTACACGAGAAAATACAGAAACACGATCTTTCATCATCGTTAGGGAACTGCAATCTTTCTGCGACTTGGTTCTGTTGTAGCTTTTTTTTAGGCAGGCCCTTACTTCCTAAGACGATCAATGAATTTGAAATATACCGACAGAGCTAAGGTACCGCTGAGACTACCACCCGGGGGTCGTTGGCAGAAGCCAAATAGATCCTGTCGAAACTATTTAGCTTATATTCCTTGTCGAGCACGGGGTGGCGCATTCGTGTGCGCCTGCCTCGCAATCGAAGGAGACACGTAGGCAGCTGCCCGGGTTCGATCCCCACCGTTGCACATTTGCATTTAAAGAAGGGTCCGTCCCATGAAGGAATGCCGAAAGCAGTTGTCCCGTCGACGTTAGGGAGTCAGCCTGAAAAATCTACCTAGTTCTCACTTCTGCTCAGCCCGAAGAAAATCAATAATGTACACATATTCGTATTGTACAACCTGGCAACTAGCCATGATCGTTATTTACCCTCATCGTTACGTATTGAAAATACTCATTACCCATTGCTGCTGACGAGCCAATTTGTCTCCTTCGGCATTTCAGTGTCCCGTCAGAGTTCACGATGTGACCAATTCGGTAGCTTCATTTTATCGCAAGTCGTAACAACCGTGGGCATGAACTGTTATCGGGATGGAACTCTAAGGTTCTGTTAACATATTGATTTATGTCAATTCGATTTTTCTGCAAGGTACCAATATCTCTCTATTCTATCCCTTCCATATTATTGCTATAACATAAACCACTATCATGTGAGAGCAACCAAGATGTGATCCATCATTGTCAGACGACTGTAGCCGTCCCCACGAAACGCATCAGCATATGCTCTATTTCTGTGGCAAAAAGAGCTATTCTCATTCGCATGAATACATATACATTTCAAAGTAGCCATTTGCCAACCTTGCTAACTTCTGTTGTAGACAGATTATTACTACTCCGTAGTAAAAAAAAAAAAAAAAAAAAAAAAAAAGCGTAGGCTCCCGCTCCTGCCGAGGCGGGAGCCTCGCCACTGCGGCTGGTGTTATCGGTTAATTGGACGCATACGTCTAGTTCTAATGAATGCGTATGTAGTTTAGTTCTAATGAGTGCTCATCTACCAACAACGTCCACCGAACATGCATGACCAGTCGACAAATGTATCTTAAATAAAAGTGGTGGACGCTAATGTGCTGCATTTCCCGAACATTCTCACCAGCTCGTCACATGGCAGGACTTGTCTTTATCTCGCCAAATGCTGTGTCTAATAGATAACGCTTTTGTTGTAAATATCTGCAAATCGATACGAGTGTCACGGGTTTGTAAGCCGATCTTACAAACCCGTATATAAGATAGGTTTGTAAGCCTATCTTATATACGGGTTTGTAAGCCTATCTTATATTCTCTGGGATAGAATAAAGAGTATTCTCTATTCTCTGGACCAGTCAAATGCTTTTGCGTATTCTATACAAAACAGAAACAAACCACCGAAAACAATACAAACGAACAAATACATTTGGATACGGATTGATTTCCATAAAAAAACAGAGATCTTAATGTCGGTGCGTTGGTTGCAATTATATCGGAATATATATATATATATGTATATACCGGGAGTATTTTTCCACCATGATCGAGCGACGATGATGCTAGTGTTTTCAACTTTGAGGACAGACCTCCTGGCCCGTTCACGTGTAGCTCTCGCTCCAGACGCCCGGTGACCTTATCTTGAGATTCCGGAGGACCTCTCTCAGCGGGACCTTCGAACATAACAATGCAACACAAATCGAACCCGTCTTCATTCGACCGCGTTCAGAATCCACATAGAAGCACATGTATTGGACACAATACATCGCCAGCATACGCTTAGCTCGTCCTATCCGTCAATTGTTCGAGCGACCTCAGCGGTATCTCGGCATGCTGTGCACGTCCAATAGCTCTTGGCTATCCAAGCTGGCGTTACCCCTTTCTCCTTTGCTTTCGATTGCCACCTGTACGCCTGGAGTACGCCAGAGGAGTCGAAGCAGGCCTGCGTGCCTGCCTCGAGGCAGGCTTCTTTTCATGTTTACATTTGGCGACGGCTATTGTACATTCGAATTGTCTGAGGCGGCCGACTGGCTGGCTGAACAGCTGGACACCCTAGTACAAAGAGCTTGGACAGCTCCACAATATGTATTCCATTGGACAATGCACTGTACAGTACTCGGGGATTGGGGAAGGCCGGTCCGGGGCAAAGCAGACAACGAAAAACAGCGCCGAACTGTCGAAATCCACGAGGAGAGCTATCTACAGCCGATTATGGGACATGGGAGACGCCACAATCATAAACACACACGCGCGGTATTTCAAACATCACGGATTATAGTATACGGCTGTGTTCAACGAAGAAGACATTTCGATTTTTTTACCTTTGTTAGTCTCTCTTGACCCTTATGTATTATACAAAAATGAGTGCCAGCAGGGCCAAGTGGCGCAGGGTCCTTCCCTCCGCAGGACCGCTCACCCTCTGCCGTGAGGCAGAGGGTATGGTATATAAAAATACTCCCTCGGGCTTGACCATAATGGCCACGGCCTGGCGCCCTATCCCCAACAGCTTCAATGATTATTGTATGTCTACATTTTGCTTGACTTGTCGAATTTAATACAAGTACGGAATTCTGAAAGAGTAGTTGAAAGTAGGCTCAATTATAAAAATATATGGCAGAATACAATACAAAATTTTACATTCATTTTATGGGTTTATCCTCTCTCTCTCTCTCTCTCACATGACAGAAATACGTCCCTGAAAGCGTAACAAACATGTCTCCATTGGGACACGTACATGAATGCTTTACTTCGGATGAAGAAGCTGAATTATTGATATTATTATTATTATTAAATACACATTAGTTGATGACATTAAAAAAAAAAAAAAAAAAAAAAAAAATTAACATTAAGTGATTACGTTCTTCCATTCAGTAAACCCGATCGAAAACAAACAGCAAACAGCATGCGTATCACAACCGAGTAATTCTTATGTTGTAAACGACCTTCGCTAGAATCAAAGATGAGCTATCGCCTATTGCACAGCAATCTTTGAGCAGGGCAAACTGCAGCCGGCTTCGAAGTCAGGTGGGAGAGGTCGACCTCAAGTGAAGGCTGGCAGCTTCATGCGTCTGGGTGAACGCGCTCGATCGCTGTTATAAAGAAGCTGGCAAACGTTCGCTAAGTAATGTCATAGCTACCTGTATTCATACTCAATTAGTTGCATGTTCTCGTAGTTCGGAGATTTCGTCTGCGACGACATATTCTTGTTGATCAGCTCAATATAATATTGTGTACATACAGCGCGGATCGGAGAGATTTACAGAATGCTTACACAGCTGCTAGGGTTCCACAGACACTGCGAACTCTTTTCTGACTCAGCTACTAACATAGATTTAGAATTTCGTTTGATCATATATCTATATATATATATATCATCTACCGTACTGGGATATTTCGACGAGATATATAGGTACATTATTTATTCACGTTTGTAGCTTTTGTTTTGTCTCGTGTGAACGAACGTAGTTATAGCACAATAGGGTTGGTTATATGACAGTCTCATCTCTTGAGTTGAGACCAACTGCAGTTTGTTTCATTATGCCAGAATGCTAATTCCTAATTAGTTGATCGTTCCGCTCTGTGACTTCACGATTGATGAAGCTCACCAGTGTGCCTTATCCAATTCTCTGCACCGGTCAAAGGTCGCTTCATCGGACGTTCATCTGACTGGCCAACGTGCGGAACCTATTAATTATATTTTGGCCACGTACTCTGCCATATTCTGCTAACTTCTCAGTAGTTCTTAATGCCGCCGATCGAACGTCTTAGCCTAGAGTTGCCCCCCCCCCGGTCTACCCGCGCCCACAGCGTTCACGTCGTCATCTGCACAATAAGATATATATTAGAAAACCAGAACAAAAGCGCAAAGGAAACGAAATCTGGCTGTATCCACGCCGCAGCGTGATGGCATGAGACGGCGTTTAGAACGTGTGGTGTTGACCGACCACGTTTCTGACGTTCGGCCACGCTCAGCGGTGAAGCCGTCATCAGGCGCGTGAGCACATTCAACACCGCCGAGCGGCCAGTGCCTGTTCGTAGCGGCATTCGCTCACAGCTGTGACTTCTTTGCCTGCACCCCCCCGCCCCCCATCCTCGGAATCGTATTGTGGTATCTGGCATGAGACACAGCCAGCCCACACGTCTCTAGCCAGACACGCACCCTATGTATGTAAGTATGTGTGTCTGTCCATCTGCTCGTTCCCCTGGCGAGCGAACGCTCATCTCAGCGTCCTGTTACTAGGGCAAAGGCAGGACAGCAGGATCCGCTTGAGAAAGAAACAAGGATAGAGGAACATTGCCTGTGACACGATGCAGCGTCCTGTACTGTTCCTCATGCTGGCTCGGCCTTGGCCAGCCAGCCAGCTTGGTCTTGCCTACGGCCGCATGCTTGCTTTGGCTAGTACGGTGCCACGACGGACTAGTAGTTACCACAAGTCACTACGACTACTACCACTACTACCGCCGCTGGCGTTGCTGTTACACCTCGGGCCCGTACCGCTCGGTGCCGTGGGTCCCAGCAGCACGCAATGGGAAATCACGCGCGCGCGTGAGACCCGGAGACCAAACGAGCCCGGGATGGGGGGGGGGGAGGGGTATCTACTCCCCGTGGACCGAAATCCTGAATCCCTGGAGCCAGTAAGCCAGCCAGCCAGCTAGCCATGCGGCCACCCTGGCACGCATGGAATCGCCAGCTGCTGCCGCCGCCGCCGCCATCTCTTCCAGTCGTATCTCTCGCGCCCGTACTCGTTGTCCGACTTATGAACCAAGGTCATGCATTCCCGACGCGCATGTGTTCAGTACTACGAACGAACAAAAGAAGAGGAACAGACAAAAAGAAAAAGAGAGAGAGAGAGAGAGAAAGAAACACCGCGTCCATAGAGCGTCAAGCGACGAGGGTGTACGAGCCCCAAGTACAGCTTCTGTTCCTCTCTCTATATTTCTCTCGGTCCCTCTTTCAAAGTGAACAACTGCTGCTTCGTGAATTTTTTTTGCTGCGGCGGCGACGACGACGACAACAAGAACAACAACAACACCAGCCGCAACAATAATAACAGCAACAGCGGCAATGGCAACAACAACAACAACAGCAGCCAACGCTGGTGTTGTCAAGGCGCCACTTTTCGTCACACTTTCAACGCCTTTCGCTGCTTGTCATAGCGATCTGAGGAGACGCATGGGGACGCCATGGGGAACATGTGTGCCTCTTCCCCGTCTAAAATGAAAAAACTCCAGTGAAGGGTCGGTCAGGAGAAGAAGATTTCGTAACATGGAATCTCTGTCGCGCGCCATTGATATGATGCGTCTAGACTCGACAGGAAAGCACGCAAGAGAGGATTGGTGAGATCGGGGAGAGGGAACAATAACTATGGGTTTTACTACATTGTATTATATAAATATGTATGTGCATATGCGTATGTATGGATAAACGTACATGTATCACGCTCTGCTCGTGCCGCCTGCGCATTCACTCGACCGGTCTCGATGTCTCGTGCCACTCAAATCTCTGCGGAAATTGGACGGGGCGTTCTCCGGAGCGTTTGGCTGTCGGAAACATATTTTCCAGAGACTCGAATAGTTAGCCATCAACGGATGTTGTAGCACTCTCATGGATTTTTTCTTTCCAATATGAAATGAAAGTGGCAGGATGAGCGCGCGCGCTTCTGTCTTCAGAACCCTTCAAACCTTCAGCATTTGTAACTTCTGTATAGATCAAGTGAGGACCAGCTTTTTCTTGTGCATACTGTAGCTTGCAAAGAATACACATGTTTTCGACACTAAAGAATGCCACCATATATTCGCCCATCGAGAAATAATAATGGCGATTAAAGGGGGTTAACATGGGCCTCATTCTTGCTATTTTATTTATTTTATGCCAGAAGCTTTGTAAAACGACCATTTCATAGGCCAGCGATGATGTTTATGACAGTCGGGTATGCATGCTGAATAAGACTCCATGCCAGCACTACCAGAAAGTTTATGAAAGGTTATGAACAAAAAAAGCTATTTATCTACCGTAACCAGGAGAAACTTCCAATTCGAACGTCTACCCATGGACTTCGACGTTTGCGCGTTAGTTATGAGTAGATCTAATTACCACAGTATGGTCATCAAGTTACGTGAGAGTCGGTTTTGCTGCTGATGTGCAATTGAGTATCTTTTTTTTGTTATGGGGGGTTTCGGGAACGCGTAACGCACATGCATGACAGAACAGCCTCTTGTCACCATCTAGTGTGAGACTCTTAAACTCACTAAAACCCGTTTTCCCCCCTACCCCTAGTTGGTTTGGAACGGCAATTGAGTATCTACAAACTATGAACGCCGGTAGTCTAGCTCGCCGCTAAATGGCGAATCCGACACTGCTCGGCCCACATATAAAGGTGGTGTTCGTTCGTGCGTAACGCACTTCTTCCCTCATTAAGGAAAAACTATGAACATGTCCAATAAATCCTTTTTAGGACATACATACCTTTACTGGTTTAGATGTCGCGTGCTGTGATACGCATCTACAAAAACCTCGTTGGAGTGCCACATCAGAGAAGTATACTATATATTTAATAGTTCTTCATGACATTTCTGCCATCTTTTTAGTGGGGCACTCGGCCGCCCGCACGTGTTTGTGTTTGTTATTTCACAATATTCTGCCAGCAGAGATTCGGTTCCAGTTCAAGGTAACACCACAACGTCTCTGCACCAATTTCAACTGAGATGTGGCACGTTTTGACACTGCAGTCCACTAAGTAATTTAGCGTAGGTATATCAACGATTCCAACAATGCCAGTCACGTAACAAATCTATTAATAGTGATAGAAGGTGATTAGTGGGCTATGTGCGATGCGATTCTTTGTAGACAGTGTTTGCTAGAAAATACCGTGCGAACTCTATTCGGAGTAGGCGGAGTAGACTCAATCAATCATTGATCGGGGGGCTACTACAGGTTAGCGACTTCTGAGAGGTCTGAACTGGGTTATGTGTGCGGATGGATGCAATCATAGAGGGATCCAACGAACACGAAAAGGTCCCTTAACGTCACTACCCTCCATAATAATAGTATCTACAGCTGAACAGCCACCCCTGGTGCTCTATCCTGCTGACCTGGAAATTGGTTCGCTGCCTTTCATTCTATTCCTTTAGAAATGGCAGGATAGACCTGCGTTCAATCAATCCTTCTGAGTATGTTTGTCGATCTCCGCTATGCTCACCCATCTGGAGGTCCCCCCCCTGAAGGCGGTGGCGGTCGACTCCTTTCCAAAGGCAATGCGGGTGTGGAAGCCAATTCTTTTTTTCCTGTTCCAATTGCTCGTTGCCACCGTCACCGCTGACGTTTCCTTTCTCGGTCGCCGTGGAAACGACGGCCTCGGGAACAACGGCCCCCGGGTCGACTAGAGGGTTTGGCTTAGATCTGCAGTAGTCCGCGTAGACGCCGCTCGATCCGTGGACTTTCCCCGGAACGCGTTGTCCCCGCCAAGCGAAGCCGCTACCCTGTCAGTGCTCTCCAACACGGTCTATGGCCCGTGCTCTTCTCGTCTACTTTTTTTTTCTTATCTTTCTCTGGTTTGACTTCGTTTTTCTTTTGACCGAGATGTTCCTGTTTTTGGTCTTCATTTTTCCTTCTTTATTCTCGTCCTTCAATGAAACCCACGGGTGGGGGTCCCCTGTTTTCATGAACGGTACCGCATGGGCCAAGGCTCGTACTATGTCTACCCTGGAATAGACAATGAGAAAAAAACGCAGACTCAGTCGCTTTTGTCGGGCTGAAGACTACACCTATTCAAGCCCGCGATCCGTGCGTGACAGATGGAGTTGATATGATGGAAGGATACTGAGGAAATGCGACAGTGGCAGTAATGGCAACGCCTGCAGAAACCTCATGCAAGGTTCGATTGAACCTTTTCGCCAGCAGATGAGAAGGCCACTAAGGGACCAAATGGGTAAGAAGGATCGGTCAGAGACTCTAAGGTTTGTGAAGTTGAATTTGCCTTTCATGTAGTCGTTCAGGCCAAAGATGGAGCGGCGCTTGATGTAGCTGGCGGGTACTACTGACTGCTAAATAGGGTTCTATTTATTAGGTTGGTGCATACGTTTTGGCGGTTTTCTATGATCCCTTCCCTCTTCCATTTTGCGGCAACTGTTGATCTACATGCACCACTCGTTGGAAAGCTCTGTCCTTCCTCTCCACGTGGGAGATAATAACAACATTGGTGTAAACGGCAGCTTACCTTCACGAAGGCTACAAACATCGATGTTCCAAGTGGAAAAAGGGCGGAGCCAGGGACAGAAGCAGCCAGGGATATTTGTTCTGTGTACGGTGACGGTGCTATCAGTGAAAGAACTGCTCAACACTGGATGGCCAAGTTCAAAAGCGGCGGCCTTGACGTTGAGGATGCATACCGCTTGGGTTGACGATCTGACCTCGAAGAGCGTCCTTCCTGATTTGACATGAGGTGCGTCCTGAGACGTTGTTGAAGGAAGACGGCCAGCACTTTTCTGCATTAAGCATAACCGTGTGCATATGAAAAGAGCTACATTTATGCGGAGTTTTATTTCGGACGATAAAGCCTATCAAACAATCGGTATTGCTATCCTATGCGTACTGCCAATCCCAGTTTGTTATTTCTGTAATACGAAATGCCCTACCCATGACGCTGTACGGTTTCTCCTCGTCCATGCGGACCATGTAATTCCTCTGGTTAAGGAAAATCAAGATTGCGGAGAATACGTGTGTCGGCGGTACCCGTTTCAGTTACCTGCTTTATTCTCCAACTGGCAAGATCAGGATTCCATTCACCGTAGAGGTGTGACAGTATAGTATTTAATCAAAAAAAAAAACCTTTCAAGAATAGACATTTCAGCATCTTCATAATGTTAAACTGCCATTTTCATTACCAGTTAATTCTCCGGGGTGGAGCTCAGCCAACATTTGACGTAGACGGTACTGCTTTCATAAGACGGACACCCCCTTTTAAGTGCAAATGTGCAACGGTGGGAATTGGACCCATGTGTCTCCTCCGATTGCAAGGCCCTCCACGCCACGGAATTTTAGGATTAATGTTGGACTAGGAAAGCTTTATTACCCGTCATCGCTGTAGAACGCTGCTCAAAGGCCGACAGCATGCCAATATCGCATTCGTCTCTTCGAGGGCTTTATCCTACAGGGGTAACTAATAAGATATGTAATTGCCCATACGCAATCGTATGCATGCTTATTTGTCTCCTATTGAAAGCGCGAATATGAATGGATTATATGTCTTATGAGATCACGATCGTCAAGCCCACACACAGTCCCAAGCACACTCATGCACGAATCCTCGGTCTCTGAACTTATAACCCTAATTACTCCGCCAATGCGTTAGGGTTGCCAATCTTTATCAGGCGCCTCCTCTCATCTGCTATTCATTCCAGAGCCCTATACTCTGAACAACGCCACCTGAAATGAAGAAGCTTATCAGGTTCGAATCAACTATTGGGTTGGGCCCTGTTTACAGCAATACTGTCTGAACTAAACAAATGGCAGAGGTGCCACTGGTGCCACTGCATTTCTACAAGTCGCAAGTTTCAAGGATAGGGTTATCATATAAAGCTCTGTACTTCTTTGAAGGTCTAGGTGACGATTTCCTTTGTTTCTAACAAACAAATTCAATTTTACCGACACCCCAATTGATTCGTTGAGCTCACGTTAATAGCGAGGGTGACGGCATCATACTCTGAGTTCAGCTACTGCTTGACCAGTGTCATCCGGCCCTATTGCCGCCATCCATATTAAGCTGCTTGTCAGAAAATGTTTCGCAACATTGCATAGGTACACTACTAAGGACCATTATCGCGCCAGTTATCTCGGACGTCCAGGCATGGAACTATGACAGGCAAGATATGATTCAGGGAACAGGATGAGCCGGGACTCGGGACTGCAAGCTGAAGCCACCTTCGCCCTTAGATACTGGTTGCTTTCGACGTGCCTTCTGCCACTCTGGTTAGCGCAGAACCAGCAGTTGCCACACCCACCGCCGCTGCAGATGCAGTTACAGCTGTCATCTCTGGGGGATACTACTGCCCAGTGGCTACTGCCCTCGAAAACAACTTTCACCATCGAATTCGCCAGTCCGATTCCTGCAACCTGACCTGTAGCGTGACCTGTCGGCCTCGATCTCACGGAACCTTGCTTAAGATTTCCACATACCAGCGCCGTCGAGTGGTGGCCATAGTATGATGTTATCTATCTCGAGATAACGGCACAGCTCTTTCAAGTTTGTCTTTCTTTCACACTTGTCACTCATACTTGCCAATTTTCATCTTTGACATGACGCCTCATCGAGATATCCTCGTGTTCCGCTAGCAGATCGGTTACCTGTATATACGACAATAGCTGGAACTGGCTTTTACAATAATTAGGCTTCAGCAAATAGCCACAGCAAAATGTACACACACACACACACACAAATGATCTTACTACCAAAGTGAGTTTGGGATGCGCATTCTGACTACTAATTTTTGCAGGCTGTCTTTCAGCATTGAACATTTACCGTCTACGGAATTGCTTTTCGCATTGCTTCGTAAGACGGACCCCTAACGTAAATGCGCAAGGCGGCGGGAGATCTAACCTGCATGTCTCCTCTGATTGTAAGGCGCATACGAATACACCATCAGGCCTCCCCGAGGTTCGACACGTTCTCTGACTGGACATTTGGACGACACGTTGTAGACAATGCGTTTTTAGCTGAGGCTTCCACGCCGAACGCTTCAACACTATGAGAACAGCAAGACAACGTGTGGACGTTTAGCGATCAGCACTGCCCCCTATGTGAACTATGCATTACCCATTACGTCCCATTCCCTAGCTGTATATCCCAAAAATATACCGCGTACTTAGATGAGTCGCGTTGTGTCTATGCGGTCATCAGAACCGCGCCAAAACGATACGGTTGAAAATGTCGACATTATGACAAACAGTGGATCCAACAACCAGTATTTACACTAAGATATGCTGTTCTCATATTGGGTGATCCCGTATCCTCGTAAGGACAACTTCCGCATTTTGAACAGGCCATGCCGAACTAGCCATTATCTAAAACAGTCCCTTGGCTTGTTCTCGATGGCCGAATTTACCATGTCGAGCGTTTTGATTTATCTAATTCGCCGCTGCGGACATAGCTCTCTTCCGCGTAAACAGAGACCCCGCCTTCATAGAGGTTTGTAGCCCTGTGACCTCTTGTTACAGGTGCAACGATGCGTGGCTTGCGGCCCAATGTATAATACGATACAAAACCGCTACCGTCGATGCTAACACTGTCCTCTACCATGATGTAATCTGCTATTTGGCGTAAAAGCTTTCTCCAACCACTCGTATGACTCAGTGTAAAACAAACAAGGTAGGACCTGTTACACGGCCTCCCGTTGTGAGTATCATACCCGTAACGTTGTCCCGCAAGCGTAACGAGACCTTGACTCCACAACGTCTCTGATCCCACCCATGACACCGTTGCGAAAGTCGACCATTGAACTGGATATACATATGACGAATGAAGCATCCGATCTTGGTAGTTTCTCTCCTAGGTTGGAATACAGTGTTTTTTCTTTTCGCAAGGGCGACACCTCGCGTCACGAATCCAATCCCGCTAATCCTCTCATCTTTAATATCTTCAACGTAACTGATGTAATATCATAATTACTAATTTCAAATACAACAGGGCGCGTTATCCTTCGACGATATTTCGCCGCAGTTGGCGACAGTGTCCCTATCCTGTATTAGCAGCTAAGCGAGGCAGGAGCAGCACTAGATGGCGCTGCTGACAGTACCCACCTGAGCCGCATCGCCGATGAACGTAGACCCACCGGTGTACCATGAGATTGGAGGCGGCGCGGCGGGTATCCTGATCAATGCGGCGGACGACGTTGAAGCAGAAACTGGTTGGTGTGGGGGGTCTTGCCACGAACGTCTAGAATCGGTGCAATAGGGAAAGAATAGGCCGGAACGGAAAAACGCTAAAACGAGGGCTGGAAAGAGGAACAATCGAAGGGCGCTAGCAGGCCCTGGACGGCGAAGGACGACTTCGGCCAAAGGACCAGTTCGGTCCATGGTCTCCGAATATATTCGGTACCTATTCACGTGCCTTGTACTAGCATGTTCGTACAGTTTCCAGACATAAAACGAGCCCATCCTTCTTCGAAGAAATACAGAGATGAAGATGATATATGATATTCTCGCTCTAAATCAGTAAAAATAATATGACAAGCTTAGCAGAGATACATGAACGCGCGCCGTAAACGCAAAATATCTGATATCACGTGAAAATGAGCGCTCCCTAATTCAATGCAGACCTTTACATATCTTAATGTGACAAACAATGTAAATACAAAAAAAAACTACGAAAACATATGGAGTGCGTGTATTACTATTATGCAAGATCGATGGGCCATGGGGAAAATTCATACATATATATATATATATATATATATATATATATATATACACTGATTCTGTATTATAATATATTGTGCATATACATACACGCATGTTCCAGCACTGTAGGCGGCCAGCCCTAAAAGAGCGGACATGAATTTCGAAAGCACAAGTTGGAACAATTGAAATGCATGTCAGCTGGCACTCGTCATTTTTCTGGATAAGCCAGCTCTGGTCACATATATATATATATTAGCCCTTAAAAAACCAAATTTCTCAGGTTAGTTGCAAAGAGCTTCGAAAGTGAAGTAAGTTCTATATTTTTTGAAAGTGTTTGGTATTCTCCAGCATTGCTCAGATGATTACCAAAAAAACATTAACATAAAAGCAGAACAGCACTTTACCCCCAGTTCACTTCGCATTTGATTTCCCAAGTGACTTCTGCTCCATTTCAAGAGTGGGTCATTCGAGGTCACTAAAAACAGTTGGTAAACTTTAGAAGCCATCGTGTAAACTCCCATCCCTATTCTATTCGAATATAACTGATGTGACAGTTACAAAAAACGCGCTTCGTGTGAGATAAAGGACTTTGATATATATATAGAGATATCCCGTAGAGAAGACCGTTTCTACCGTAGCTGAGCTGACTGTATTGTAATATTAGCCCATTTTGCAGACGTTATCGATATGTTTACACGAAAAATGGCTCATGATTAAATGTGAGAACATTTAACGCTATAACGAATAGTTGAACTAGTGGTTCAGTGCAGCCCGAATGATATTAAACTGTCTCGGATAGCCTACCTCGTTGTGAAAAGTCACGCTCAGTGTGGGAAGTTCTCTTGTCTTCCACACTTACATGCGCGCCTTAGGTATCGAAGTCTACAGCGACGTTCTGACCTATAACAACAGGCCTATTACACGATTGTCTAATCAGACTATACCGACGTTTGGCCGAAGGCAACTACGGCCTCGTTAGTCAACAACTCGAACAAGTCTGGCTGGTTTATGTTACGTCTACAACTCGAAACAAAATTGGGAACGCATTTGGGTATTCGAGGAACGATCCTCGGCATCTACAGATCCCCGTAATTTCCGATGGGTATGAGTCCCCAGCCGTCGGATTCTGTATCTCTCAATCGGCCTCCCGAGGAAATGATTGACGCTCGGAAAAGTCACATACGAAAGTTTGCTGTGAAGAAGTGGAAAGAAAGAAAAATCGGGGTAAAAAAACCCCCACGGACCTAATGTTGGCTTCGTCTCGCATACGAACTATTTCGGCCGACTGGTTGACAACCGGCGCTAACTTTGCAAGAACATCAATAGAATTCTATGAGGGAGCCGTTCTCGTTCCCGTCTGTCGATCGTTGGCGCCCGCAACTTGATCCGAAATTCGTTACTACGATAACTCTGAGGGCAAGGCTTGCGGTCAGATGCTAGCTGCTCTCAGCGAGAAGGCCAAGTTAAGAACGATATGCTGACGCAGTATCGCATGCGACGTCGGTCTGCAGTTGTATTTCAAGACGATGGCTTTCAGTATACTCTCGTTGGTTGAAGTGGAAACTGAATTCAGCTCACAGGAAGGCACACTTGTACATCGAAAGCGATACCATCATCGTCGATTGAGCCCAAAAAAAAAAGATGAATAAAATGGTTTTCAGTGCCCGACATCGCCCCGTGTACTGAGATCCTTCACGGCATTGGGATGTTTCCCGAGATACTGGTATAAGACATCGTAGCAGATGAGCCATCGTTCTGTAGAAACATAGAGGCAGCATTTCATAAACTCGATTCGCCGAGTAAGCAACTACTTTACTGACTACGATCAATTGCTAGCTGATAAGTGTACATTTGGGAGCCTACTGGGACTTCAGTTTTGCCGGACTCTGCTGTGCAACACCGATAGCAGCACAGCAATATAATGAACACCTTTAGTCACCCGCAGCTCCGCTATTGGTACATATATATATTGACCACGGTCGAACTCGGCTAGTAAAGAACAGCTGAGAATAATGGAGTCCTGCTCGCGTAGCACGCTCACTCCTTACACGGCGAAAACAAGGCGAGGCCTACCCGAGGAACCTACCGATGGGGTATGCCGATGTGGTGGCCTTGGGTCATTGCGCTTGAGGCGGGGGATGAACACAGCCTGTCGTTGGCTCAATACAGCCCCCAGGCATTCGAGCCTGCTGTTCGCGTTGGCGGTTTGGTGAGCTGGTCGAGAAGGACGAGGAGGTTGAGGTTCCGAAATCGTTAGAACGACGCCCCATGGGCTCCGGAACAACGATCCTCCCAATAGAGAGCAGAAACTAGACGGTAGGCACCACCGCTGCTGGTGGCGGTCGCTGGGGAACAAAAAATGTGTATCTGCATGCAAATGTTTTAGTCTCGAGGGACACCACTTCGACTCGATGGGCTCGCCAAAGCGTTTGTCTTCAGCTCACTGGGAAACGAAGGTGAGTGCGGCAGTCGAAACAAGCAGCGGCCTCAAAGGTTCCAAAACAAAAGGAAAATGCTCCAATGGGAACGCGGTAGCGCTGCAGGAGTCCATGCAAATCGATATACAACTGAGAATTATTGACAAAAAGACCAACGAAACAGTTGCCAGCAAACGTCACCCGAGAACTGGGAGACGGAGGACTCTGATTGAATGTCTCCTATAATGGCGCAGGAAAGGTGCTGGAAAAAGCATGTTATGGCGTCCTTTAAGCCATAAATCTATATATATATATATATATATATATATATATCATACATTCACGGCGGTTAGGCCCATCAATCTCGACTGATATGACCCAGCACTTCGGACAGTCGCAGCGTCGAATATATTCGCCATGTGCATTTGTCTAAAATTGACTTCTCGGGTCGCTGAACCCTTAGTTCGGCTTTGTCAATAAAACGCGGGACAGTGATCAATTCCGGTGATAAATGCATACTGGATAATGGTGAACGTCATCGTTAGATTGTACCTGCTCTATGGGGACGATTGCCTAATTTTCTAATAGTCTTGAAATCAATAGGTATAGGTTTTGACAGTGTCGATTGCATCTCAGAGATTTGAGGCAACATCAGTAGTCGGCTTTGGACGAACAAGCGCGTGTGTTCCTATACCATATTGGCGTCAGTCCGCTTACCGTTCTGAGCTCTGTCGCGAATCCATTTTGATGACAGCGATGACCGCAACATCCAGACAGAATGAGCGCGCCTGTGCTCGGTCTTCAAAGGAATGCAGAAGCTTGTTGTTGACAATGAGCTTTGCTCCGCGTCCGTTGAAGCGGCCGTCGAAGCTTCGACGAAGATCGATCGGTTGTACTTTTTTATTTTTTATAGATGTTATGGTTGACAATGCATCAGGCAGACCGGACCTCAGGATCAAGGTGTTCGTCTGATGCTGTGGGACTCCCACGCACTAAAACACCGGAGCTCCAACTACGTGGGCCATGGTTAGGAACTACTTACCTATTACTTCAGCCCATGGCCTGCAGGGACCAAGTGTAAAAGTCGGCTAATTCGTCCCGGTCCATCCACTACTTCATGCAGGACCCCATACATTGCCCCTAAGTTCTCATTTACTATTAGTCTTTCTTCTTAAGCTTAAGCATTGCGAAATTGCAGCTCGTTTAATAAACCAATAAAGCTTAACCTTTACTTCCGACGGAGGATCGTATGTTCTACATCATCCGTCCCGCGCCCCCCAGATATACACAAAACACAGATGCCTACCTGTGTTTTGCCAATTCGCACCATATGCGTCTGCCAAACTGTGAAAACTTGGGTGGCAATGTACGACAGCTCCCCGAGTGAACTTTGATACCACCTCCTGACGTCCGGGATCAAGGAACGAGTCTATTCCCCTTGTGTTTGTCCTGTGGTTTTCCCTGGCTCTACTCATCGTGTCGTTCACCCCACATGCGGAGCTTGCACTCAACAATAGTGAGATGCGTTGCGCTAAGCTGACGTACGAAGGCCCAGAAGGTCTTGAAAAAAAATGTGCAAAAGGGCATGCCTTTAGCCAATGAGCTAAAATACTTCGACTCAAAGAAGAGATGTGAGGTTCGATTTGCCGAACGCGTTTGTTCATATGTTCGAGACAATTGCCACGAAATCTGGTCATCTGGCCTATATGCCCGGTCATATATACATTACGAGAACTTAAGCATTACTGTAAATGCAGTTCTGTCAATCAATCGCCATTTATATTGTATTATATTGTCAAATGTAATTGCCGGGAATGTCTATCATTTTATTGTTTACCAAATTAAATGACTCGACTTATACACGATGCCAAATACACTGGTGTGTGGCTATTTATGTCAAACTTATTTCTTTCTCTCAGTAACAGTTCAGCGGAACTGCAATATCCACTGCGGCAAAACTGTGTTAAGTGTAAGGGTAAAAATTGTGAAAATATTCTATACCGTCGCAAGACGCTGACACTTTAGAAATCCCATCTCTAAGCGTAGTTTCGTTACGCGCTCTTTACATATATTAGATATGGGCCTACCACGAGTCGAATGAAACACTCCAAACATCTGCATACGCGCAATAGAAGAAGCTCCATGCTATATCTAGAGCCGTACACTGCCGAAAGCGCTACCGTGGGCGTTAAATGTTGACTGGCAGTCTGCCCGGAAAATTTACCTTTGCCATTTCTAGAGAAATAAGTCACCTTAACTTGAGCACTGTGTCTCGAAAACGACATGTGCTGTGGAAATTACACGTGGCTATTTTTAGCACGTCAGCTATATGTGCACAAAAACCGCGTTCTTTCATATTGTGGGAATACATGTCTCAGTGCGTAGTTGGCTCGTTCCGAGAAGTTCAATTTCAGTCCCCTCGTCCGTGCGAGACATGCGCCCATAGTATTGATACAGCAATAAACATAGATAAGACCCCAAGGAAATATATGAAAGCTGTTCCGCTAGCGTAGCTAATTACGCGCCGTAACCAGAATCAACAGCAGTCGTTGTTGGAAAACATTGTCGTCCAATTAGAATAGCTACGCGTCGAAGACCAATACTCTACAGAGTATATATATATATATATTTCCTATAGACATATATGGGTCACACCAAGCAGAATTATGCTATGTAGAAGCAAGACCTATGATTATGCATATATACAATTCCCCTGTTATAATTATTACTATTATTATTATTAATGACTGTATTGATCGTGTCACGTTAAAACGGCGTTCAACGAAACCGCGTCAATTTCAAATGGATTCGACTCACAGAATAGTTTATAAGCTCATCCATCTAAAGCCGTGTAAATCTAAAGCCGTTTCCATAAAAATCTAGCTGCCGTAAGATATACAATAACTAGAGAATAAGCCGTATAGCAGCATCGTTGTTATAAGGTTTCAACTCGGTCGGCTAATATATAGTAGTTAAGCTCAGGCGCCGTATAGTATTGTATGTCACCTTGACCGCCTGCTCTGTTTGATCGCGTGCGTTCACTGGCAAATCTTCGGGAACACTATGGAAACGACTCGACTTCAGAGTGCAGGTCATATCAAACGCCATGCAGAGAAACAAACAAAATAGTGGTCCTGCGCAGCTAGATCTTGTGCACATAGCCATGTGGACATGCCCACATACAGCGGGGGGGACACACAAGATTCATTTTCTCCTCTATTTCATCAACTCCTCTTACCCTGCGAATATTAGAGATAGGCCCTGCACCCGTTGCAGGAGCACAGTATCCGATTGAATGACAGCTTTCATGAACACAATAGCACACTATAGCAGCTTCTGTACAACTCTCAACTTTTTTTATATTATAAAAACTTCGGCGGCAATTTGGTACAACGGATCTTGAATTTTATCTCAGTTTGTCCTAACAATATAATAATAATAATAATAATAATAATGACAATGATAATAAACTATATTAGAATTTTTGTTGAACGTCTCACCTAGCAGACAAACACTTCGTCATGTCTAAAGCAAACTCCGGTCCAAGAGCGTATACTGCAGACTATGACGCCAGACGGTGCAAAAGTTCATGGGAACAATAGCATATGTACTGTGCTTCCTTGATGAAAACGCAGCACGCCAAATTCCCGTTTCATAGATGCTGCCAACGCTCTTATGTAGCAGCGAAACGACCAGACGGGCTAGTCTTGGACAGACGGTTCTGACTACCTGGTGAGCTGAAGACCCGTGTTACTCTCGCTGTATCTGAACGAGCCTTGAGATTAAGCAGCGGAGGTAGACGGCTTTGTCGGGGCGGCTTGCCGCTCACTATCGATTAAACAATCCGTCCATACACCGATGCACGAACGCACGCACGCGCGCGCCTGTTCCTCGTGTCCACAATCTCAGGCTTTTTCCTTCATCGTCGCAGAGGTCCATCCGTTGAGGTCTGCGCCCTCGCCGCCGGCGTTCGTCTCGTTCAAAGTGTGGTCCCTCTGTTGCCTTTGTCAACACCCGCTCGACTTCGATATGGTCGTCGGGCCGCGCTGCTACGGACTTTCAACACAGCTACCACTGCCACTCTGCTGTGAAAGCTGTCGTTTTCCAATCTCTCCGTTTCTCCTCTCTTTCAGGGAAAATATGATGGCGGACACTTGGCGACAACTGGCCCGAAGGTGGTTTTTAGACAGAGGTCGGCGCTACGCGTTGCGTTACCTCTCCTTGAAATCCTCGGGACTTATTATTACCATTATTAATTACTATTATTGTGGTGGTGATGGTTGTAGCTAGCTAGTTGTAGAAGGCTGTCGCGTAGTCGACAAGTTGTACTTGTTGTTATTGAGTTGCTAGGTAGATCGGTTTGGAACAATTGTTCACATGTATCTAGTCTGCGCTATAAGAATACGCTAAAATGTTGTATAATGCACGTAGGTGAAGTAGATAAATAGAGGAAAAGAACGTCCAGTTTAACCAATAGGTACGTGTAGTTGTAACGGGATATAATAGTTGGTTGAGAGGGCATCCCACACTCATAAATGGATTTATCTGGGAATTGTTGAAAGTCTGCACATTTGACACTCATACCTTAACCTGGTAGGCTAGGCTTAGTACTCAAAGTGGTAAATAAAATTAATCTATAATCATTACTCGTAAGTGCACTTCACATAACATACAGGCACCGCATATGCGGATTATGCAAAATGTCTCAATCATAATCAAGGGTGTAGTAAAAGTCCATAGTTCAGGGTTTTAGGTCGACAAAAACGACAACATAGACTAGATTCGGTCAAGATTCAAGTTTTATTAGGAAGCACTTTGCATGCCGTTATATCTGGAAGATGACCGCCCCGAGACTTTTCGGCATTGTCTATACGAGATACACCGTGATGTTGACTATTTGGCATATATTCGGAGTTATTTTCGAAATCTCTTACCGAAATTTTTCTCCAACTCCTCGATGGTAGGGGGCTTACTGGCGCACACCTTGTTCTTCGAAAAATCCCACAGGACAAGGCCGAGGACGTCAGATTACACGAACGAGGTGGCCAACAAGCGTCTCCTCTCTGGGAGATCACGTGCCCACCAAACCTCTGCTGGAGTACCATGATTATGGGGCCCGGTGTGTGGCAGGTAGCTCCGTGCTGTAGGAACCACTTATTGCTCAAGTGTTTTGGCCGCAGGAAAACCGTCAACGTTTGTCGGCAGCGATCACCGTTCACTGTTTTGACGATGAAATGAGGTACAATGACATTCGCTGCCCACAATACATACCGCTGGACTATTTTCTGTGAAGTTCTCTGGGGAGCGAGATGTACTCCAGCGAGCCCGCTACCATAGACGAGCTGAAGGAAAATATCCTACAGGAGATTTTTGAAAGTAACGCTCAATATATATATATATATATATTTGCTACTTTGTTTACTTAATATTTTGTCTCAAATTTACATGGATGAAATATCATCAGACTGTTTACCGCAAAACTTTTAATTTTAATTACTTCTACTCCGAGCAAGTCTCGAATATCCACCGCATCCTGGCAGCAGAGTTTGCCACACGAACTGGGCGCCGTCAAACACAAAGAGATTTTAACTAAAATTCTATATTTGAGGCAGCCGGACACTGCAAAACATTGTACTCACCTAGTCGTTCCTTGCCCGCTGTTGTTTCGTTGTCTACCGAACGAATCTCCTATCGAATGATCGTAACCCATTAAACTAACTCGACTTGGAAATATTTACATTGATTATGTGAACGTTTACATTAATTTCATATGCTTTTGAGAATCATAGTTCCGACTTCAACGTCACAGTAAACCCGACGGATGACGTCAACGCTTTCAGAGCTTCAACGGTGGAAACGTCTACATGACGACTTGACGGTAGCCACAATACAACAGTTGTCGACGTTACAGAAAACGACCGGTGACCTCATTTGTGTCTGCACAAACAGACATCAATTCAAAAAGTGTCATCCTTACTTATTTTGTATTGAACTCGCCCATCCTACCAAAATGACAAAGAGAGAGAACAGTAACAAAAATACCCTGTCTTATTCCCGTGCTCCCAAAAGTTGTGTCATTGTCTATCTCATTAGCGTCCCAAGAGTTCACAACGAACTCATAGCGGCATCGGGTGACCGCAGCCACTCGGCATTGCGGGACGCCGCATGGCAACGAAGCGCACCGGACATAAGTCCATTGCAGATGTCCATTGCAGAAAGCCTAGTCTTAAGCATCGCCTCCGTCACGGAGTCCCCTCCAGCCTTCGTCTCTCGACGGGGCTCGCATCACGCACTCCACAGCCCGGTACAATAGTGTTGCTCTTCATCCCCTGATATTCTTTAATTGTTTTTCGAGCTGACCCTCAGCTGTTCTCCTATCTGACAGGCCTCAGCTCTTAACCTTTAGGTATTACTATGAGGACCTGTCGGGGCCACCTTTGCTTATTATCTTCCTTTCTCGTACCTGGCGAGAAGCTTCAGATAAAGAAAGATGATAAAGAACTCCAAAGATTCTACGTCCCTGATATTCTTAAATTTAGCGTACAGGTCTGACAATTTTAATGCGTCATTCATCTTGACACGCCGCATTGCACCAATCCCGTTGCCCCACTTGCAGACATCTCGTTCTCTCATCGAAACGACCCAGTCGACCTGTAATTCTGTTGCTATTATAAACGTTATGCTTGATGTCATCCCCTTACAATTCTCTTTAGATCTCGCTAAACGATTCCTAGCATGAACCTTCTTGCTACAACTAACCAAGCCAACCTCGACTTCCAATAGGCTGAAACAAATGTTACCCTGCCTGTGGACGGCTCGACGAACTAGGCGAGAATTCTCAACCGTTTTTGTCGAAAGAACCCCTATTAAAAATATATTAGGGATTTCCGTTCGAATTTGCGCGTCTTTCGAATGGCGCACAATCAGAACTACGCGATACAATGCGTTCATTTTTTAAGTGGGTACGTGGCAGGAACGTGGCTTTCTTTCGAACTAAGTGGTTTCGATACTATCAGAAAGATGGACACTGCAGCAAAAAGTTCAAATTTCTCCAAAAATCAACGGGAAATCATCAAGTTTTTGTTTCTCCAAGGACTCCCTCCAGCTGAAATCCATCGACAATTAGTGAACGCGTACGGTAGGTCTGCCTTATGCCAGCGAACGGTGCAAGGTTGGTGCGAGCGATTTAACAGTGGAAATTTGGACACCGATGACCATCGAGGCGGGGACCAGAAATCAGATGCGACCAGGGACGAATGGATTGACAGAATCAAGGCAGGTTTTGAGCAAACTAGAGCTTGGTCCATGAGGTCTTTGTCGGCTGAAATTGGGATTCCTCGGACAACGTGTCATAGTATTATCACCAATATACTGAAGATGGAGAAAATCAATGCAAAATGGGTTCCCCATAAACTGAGTGCTGAGCAGATGAAAATGCGTGTGAAGTGTTCGATATTTAATTTGAAGACTTGTACGCAACAAACCAGTCGCTTAGAACACACCGTGTCGATAGACGAGGCGTGGGTTAACCTATATAGACCTCCTGAGAAAGACCAAGCAAAACAGTGGCTCCAACAAGGTGAAGCGGCAACGTCTGTGGCAGTGCCAGATAGATTCGGACGAAAGGTGTTGATGATACTCGCCCTGGATATCAAGGGTGTTTGCTATTACGAAATATTAGCAGCAAACGAAAAACTCAAGGCTCCCCGATATCTCGGCTTCCTGAAAGGATTGATGAACAAATGGTGTGGGGATCGACAGCACCGAGTGTGGTTACTCGACGACAATGCAAGACCTCACCGCACTGCTGAAATTACGGCCTGGATGGAGAAGAACAATATTGGGGCATCAACCCCATATTCTCCTGATTTAAGCCCATGTGATTCTGGTTGTTTCCATGCATTAAAAAGGGCAATAGGTGGGGTTCTATATGCAGACGTCGACTTACTCAAAGAAGCAATAGATAACGAATTTATAAATGGAAATGCAAATTTTAAATATTTGGCTATTTCAAAACTCCCACAACGCTGGAATCTGGTGTATAAATAAAGCTGGGGAGTACCTCTAATGCATACCAAAAGATCTTTGTTTTAACTCATTTAGTTCACAAGTTATTGGAATTTAAAGAGCGGCAAGTTCGAACGGAATTCCTTAATATAAATGGACATTTTTCTCATATATCATATTTTGCAACTTTAAGGTTAAACTAAGCCTACGCACAAAAAACATCCAAAAGCACTTTTGAGGATCGCCGCCACCTTCGTACAAACGTTACCTATTTCACCTAACACGGTTATATGATACATGCCCACCCTGAACATTGTTTTACCGTGGGAGCATTTATTACCTGCCCCCTATCGGCCTTCTATAATTAAACTAAAGCATAATTATAGAGTAAGGATAAACACTAAATGTTTATGTCGCCGGTAGTCGTTCCACGCCACTGTTTTACGTGTTTTCTCTGTTGTCTCCGACAAGACGCTAGCGTCATATGCACCCAGAAGCACAGACCGAGATCCATTGACAAGGAGACCTATACACGGAGGGTCGTAACTCGTCATCATCCGTTACCAGCACGGTCCGGATCCGATCGTGCAGTTTCTCTCTGTCGGTCTCTCTTTGTTTCCTACCGATGTGGCTCTCCGACCATCATTTTATAGCTTCGATCACTTCCCTCTTACCATTCCACGTTCATGCGATCATCTTTCGGTCTCCATATCGAGTATCATCTCACATAAAGCTGCATGCATATCTATATATATATATATATATATATATATATACGGTCCATAGTGCCTTTCCGAGGTGCGGGAGCCTCTCTACCACTTGGGAGAGCATATAGAACGTTTATAGAGTATCGTGGCTGTGGGTGTATGTGTGTGTGTGTGTGTATTATATGAGACAGTAGGGCACAAGAAGAAACGATAAGAGTCCCATAAACGATAGTTTGTATATTGTCGTATACTAGCAAGCGCGGAGTGGCTGACGAGAAATAGTGTGCGAGCCGACGTCGTCCAAAGAGAAGCTGGTCACACCCGTCGAAGCTGACCACTGGCCGTTTCTACGCGCTTTGCTTCTTGACGCTTTTCTTCTTGCCTCGAAATTTTGCGTTGGCGTCGCCTAAAAAATGGCTAAAAAAAGCCGCATGCTTGGTCAACGTCGAGAGTACCATAGAAACATTTGATACAATTTCGTATTCATTCATAGCCTCGGTGTTATTCAGTGTTTCCCTATTCGGCACGATTCGACCGTACTGTTCCGTTCTGTCGCTACCTCTGCTTGTCTCTTGTGGGCTATTGTTCGTTTGTTTCCACGACGAGTATTGTTAGGATGTCAAGCAAGTCGGCAAGATGTGTGATAGCTTCACCCAGAGTGATAGCACTTGTTACCTTGTGGGGTAGGTAGGGGTAGGTGCCATCGGCCATCGCACGTTGAATACGCCGGTTCTCGTCCGCTCACCGAAGCTAAGCAACGTCGTGCCCGGATAGTACTTGGAAGGTATGGGTTGGTGGTAAATTTCACCGAGTAGCTTACATATTATAACTCTGTTAGGAAAGTTGTGTCGAATTTTTTACCTGCCCTTGACAGTGCGTCCGCAGCGCGCTACTAGCCAAGGTCATTTTGAGAGCGGCGTTTGCTTATACACAAAGCAGATCAGGCTGAGTCGTTGTTAGAACAGTCGGTATCGTTCTAGGCATTTGAACTCAAAAACTACATCGAAATTAGTAGTGAATAGTAGTGACTTGTATATTGTACACACCGTTGTAATTACTCGAATAGAGTGAAAATAAAACAAATACTAATTGTAGTGAATAACTGCCCATTGCGTCGATTTCGAGAAGCTAACAGTACCACGGAAAGCTTTCGAAATTATTCTTTTGCGCACGACGCAATCTTGAAACAGAAAATCTATACCACTTTCCCCACGAATTAATATATAAACGCGCAAACAGTTACTGTTTTAGGTGCACACTCAAAAATGAAGGGAATCTTTAGCTACATCACGTATGTCTTTCTAAGAGGCTTCTGCCGTCCATCGCATCCACTCCGGCCGTTTGGGCCCAATCTCAAACTACCTTCCAGCTTTGTACTGTATCTCGTAGCATGCCTCAGTTATACGGCGATTCGTTCAACAGACCGTAAACTTCTAAGCAACTATAAATACTTGCAGTAGCTGTAAGCGAAAGGGGAGAAGACATTCCTCTTTAACAATGACGCGCAGACACACAGACACAAGTGCAACGTCCTCTGTTTCGTGGCCACCGAGGCCATCTACTGGAATCCAGACAATTTCTAGCGAATAATTCCATATAGCCGCCGTTGTCGTCATCCTCGGCGCTCGACCGGGGGGGGGGGGTGGTCCTTCTCTGAACCAAATTTGTTGCCACTTTTCCGCTGTGACCTCGCCGCTGAAAGGGCCGAAAGGCCGCGAACTCAGGGGAAAATACGCCGAAAAATAGAGCCAGACTCACCTGCACTCCCGGTTTCAGACGAACTCAGTCAACACATGGCACAGCGGCGGGAGCGCAACAAAAGACGCACGGGGACTCACAGCATTTTGTCTAATTTGTTTCTCCTCTAACAGCGACAGGGTATGAGTGTTATTCAACTTACTTCTCTCTACAATCCACCGTGCCCTCCAAGTCTTTGATAGCAATTCTGGGAGAGGCTCCCCGTACGAAATCATCTTATAGCACTTACTTCTTCCCACCATGCCCGTTCGCTCAGAATCGAGATCAAGCAAATCGTTGTCGAAACTCAGCATCTCTTTTTCTAAGTGGATCCTCAAGCTTTGACAACAGTTAGTTTGACCGTGCTTGTCTTCAAGGCTGGCCAGTGAGGCTAACTCGCGATACTGAAACAAGTGAGCAGTCGCTTTCGAATCGCGAAATATTTATCATCAAGCTTAAACAAACAGCGAAGGAACAGAAATTATAAAGCAGCACTTCCAGGGGAATAGTACGCTGATGATGGCATGGAGAAAATTTGCAAGAACAATTGATACTGTTCGTTACTGCCACCCTAGACGAAGACACGACTATATTTTGTAACGGAACATCTGCTCGACGTCCACCATTTTTCAACAGCTTTCCTTCGAAACGCACCATTGTGCTTACGATAACACGTCGCGTGTATAGAAATGGCGGGGGCGGTCGAGGCCGAGGCGGCAAGCGCACCATTGAAAACCTCCCGGGAGCCGTAGGTTACACGAACACAGAGAGGCTTCCTTTACAGCCGTCATGGCTGCTGCAGAATGGTCCCTCCTTTCAAATATCATTGCTCCCCGCGCTACTACGCCTGAAGTCGAATTTGGTTAAATGTGTGCGCTGTGCACTGCTGTGCGCACATCTATCGTTTTAATCAAACATAACGAAGGTTTCCGAGGCGTTCACAGTGTGTTTGACACTACGTATCCAATACACGATCTCTAATCTCAAGAGTGAGATTTCTATCTCATACTGTTAGATATCAAGATGTCATCTCCTGTTTAATACGCCGTACGTGCACTTGCAGAGCATACCGGATTTCAACCAATGAGAGATATCAGTCGGTATCGATCTCAGTCATTGTAACGTGTTCGAAATGCATAAGGCGTATGAGCAAACACCAGCCACCAGAACCCGTTAGATGGACCATAAGACTGAGGGGGACTGCAGCTTGTCCTTATCTATGGCTTAGCACTTCAGCTCGAACTCTTATCTATCGCTTACGTTGTCGCTTACGGCTCGCCACGGGCCACTTATATCCCATAATACCAGTTATATTCTCGATTAAACATCACACCGAAGAAAAGAGTCGTCCTTTTCTACTTGCATATGTAGTTTCGACAGGGAGAGACTTAGCCGTCCAAGCCACCGCGCTGACAGAGGAGACAAAAAAGAAATTAAAACAAATTTCTTTTTTCTTTTTTTTCGTTTTTTTTGCATTAATTTGTTCTGCCCACCCTTCATTAGCATCCGCATCCCTTGTCATCTTAGTCAATTTAATTTTTGTTTTCAAATTTTTTTCTTTTTTTTTACTTTTTTTTCACTTTTTTTTGTTCATTCCGTTTCTTTTTATTTCTTTTTCTTTCCCGCCCACCTCTAGCCTTTTTTTTTAGTATTACGCTTTCGTGTGTGGTCGCCCGAAGCCGACCACTCGATTACCGAGACTCTTACCACACCACCCGGGCAAGAGACTCTAGCACCCCCAGACTCTAGCTCCATGACGAGCAATACATGAGAATCAGATTTTCGGTTTTCACAACTGTTCACCGTGATTGATCTGATGCATGAGCGAAAACTATAAAGCAAAAGGAAAATTGCCACCCCATTTTACCGTCGCGTGCTTGCCAGCTAATTGACTATTCAAGCTGCCAGCCGACGGATGCAGATACGTTTATTCGGTCGAGCCGAATCTAGAAAATTCATAGGTAGTCTTTAAGCAGCAGTGAGATGATATGGTGACGAGGTTTCGACATGTTCGTAGTAGACCCTGATGCTGTCGAGGAGGCCAACAACTGAAATTGACTGAGCCTGGCCTCATATTGGGCAAGACAGTAGACCACAAAACGCCACGATTAGCACTGCTGGTCTCAAGCTAGAGATCGGTGTTACAAATTAACGCGAGCTTTGGATTGTGCTATTAATGATTTATTGTATGACGTAATGACGTTTAAATGGTTGGCACGGCGGTTTATTAGTTTTTGCGAAGATGAGCGTTGCCCATTAAAGTCACCATTTATGTAGATGTATTGGCATCGGAGAAGAGTATCACCCTTTTAGGAGACTCGGCGTACATGGCACTCGATCTCTTGACAACGGTGTGATCCGCTCTCGTGGTATTACAATCAAGTGTTCAGGGTTAGTGTAACACATGGTTGATCCACTGAGTGAGTCCAAATGGACCTTCTCGAAGGACAGCACCTTTGATAAAAAAAAAGACCTTCTACGATTCATAGGAGCTGCAATGGCACCCCTGAACGCATCTTGGGGTAGATCGGAACTAACTATCAAATTTGTAAAATGGTTATAACAATGTTTAGATAATACGAAGTTAAATCAAATGATAAATCAAACACATGCACTTCGTTCACTTTGTGTGGCTGGTGCACTTTGTGTAGCACGGAGAACATATATTTATTATACGCAAGTATTTCTGGCGACAATATTGGTACTGAGAGCTGGATCAACCAGTAACTGCGAACAACGTATGAAGGTCTAGAGGACACTTTTCAAGATTATATGTTGAATTTCGGTGAAATCGTAAAAAAATGGCAGGCGATTTTACCGAGGTTTTTGGGCCCTATCATGAGGCATGAGGTTTGCATGAGAAAACTAGCTACCATATTTAGCCACCTATTGAAATGCCTCGGCGTGTATCTACGAAGTCGTAATTTACATGGCACGCACCTGTGGAGGGAGAATATGTTATTTTTTTTTACGGATTTCTTTATTTTTTTTTCTTTGGCTGTCAAAGTGGACTTCACTCCTCAATATCGTAGTGAATATCGATCTATCCAGCGAAGCGATGCGTAAACATCTAATATTAAACGATACCCGCCTACAAACGCACAGGTGGGAGATTTCCTATATACGCAACGTTATACGAGGGATATTTTACGTAGCACACAGTTCCCTTCGCGAGGCGACGATCGAAGTCGTCGAGGACGAGGAGAGTAGGAATATTCCTGACTATGGACACGAGAAAATGGGCAGAAAACGGCAGACGTTTACCTCGTCGGAGTTTTCTGCTCGAACTCATCCACAATTGACGACTGCGCCCAACTCCAAGATATGACGCCGCTAGCGACGAGTTCAACGGCGAGCCACGGCCTGCGTATCGAGCAATCTTTGCTTTCTCCAGATCTGCAACAGATTTCCAGTTTGGCCAGACACGGCGGATGGTTTTTACCTGTACAGCAATATTGCCGAAATTTCCCGAATATCGTTGCTGACTTTCTTCTTGTATATGCACGCGAGGAACACGAGATCTGTGAGCCCCACTAACCCACTGTGAAGTTCGGGAGGACCGAGGAAAATATCGCCACGCGTCAATCGCCTTCGCCATTTGGTCCTTCATCGATTTTTTGGCCTGATCCGGCCGATCCGCGATCCAATCGTGGTTCCAGGGGTTGGCCTGTTCCCATGGGTATCGTATATGCTAAGACGTAAACCGAATTACCTCCTTGCAGATCACTTACTTAAACTACGCTCTCTCATGCAGTGACATTTGTACGAGAAAGCACTACGAATTTACATTGAGTTTGTGATTTTTTTGTCTTTTTTTTGCCCACTTACGTAATGCGAATACATTATCATTGCGGCGCCTCTCCGTGTACCTTTGTCATGTTTTACGCCACCAGCTAAAATGCTCACCAAGCTTAATGAGCCTAAAATTAGAAGCGTCAATTCGACTTATCCCCTTTCATTGACGTCAAAGCTGATAAGATGATGAATGATCTCTCATCCCGTTTAGCAACACAATAACTTGCTATGCAGTTGTCCCCGTCCGCAGACACATAGTAATTCCATTATGAAAACCTGTTCAGGTTTCCAAATTCAATACGGCCACATAGATGTGCCCGCGTGTGGAGTCGTTCGAATACAATTTTTAATAATGAAAAAAGGTTGTGCTGGCTGTATTAGAGAGTTCATACACATTTCTGTTATTGTTACGCGTAGATGATCTTATCGTAGTAGAATTGTCAGTGGTGAATATGTACAATTTGGTACGAGTTGACAAAACGATAGCAATAATGATTATTATTACCAATATTCTAATTGAATCTTAAACTATACCTCGACGCCGCCAGAAGCCCGTCCTCTTAAGATGAATTTTAAAGAACCCTTTTCTGCTCCTTCGAAATTTAATGCAAGCATGTTCCCAGCGACAATGATTCTCATTTACGAGACATTACAAGATGCTAACTATTTTTTTGACGAAGAGGGCAGATTGATAGTATGATTGAGACTCCCGTCAGTTGTGTCCATGCGATCCTTTTTGGTATAATAACTTGAAAAGGGATATCTCCTATAGAGAACAGACAGACTAAGTAGCTGAGGCACTCTTGCCTCTCCCACGAGTGGATATCCGATTCCAGCAATTTGTCTATCGACCCTTTGTCTCACTCCGGATGCTGCGGCGCTGACGTATGCCGCTGGGTGCTTGACGTCAATGGACGATTTTGCCATGCGCTCTTCTACCGTATCGGGCTTACATCGCTATTTTCAATGTGCTATTATCGCGGCTGTCATGTGGCTGGACCATACGATCAACTGTCCGGCCTACATCAGCGTTTCATCGGTGATAGTCGAAACAGCGATTATATCGCCATAACACTACTCTATGTTTACGAGTCTCCTCGAAGGCTAATTAAACGTGACGTTTTGCAGCAGCCGAAATTATAATTACGCACACATAAAGTTCCTACATTTAGGTGTGGCCATGACGAGCCAAAATTCGGTCTCACGTAGGTCCATTCAGCTCGCCTGCTTACAATCGATACTAGACGTCATACGTGTCCGGTGTTCAGATAGTCTCAAAACGTGGATGGATGGACTGTAGCTGTCTTGGACGCCGGACACATAACAGCTAATTAAATGAAAAGCACTTGAGCCTGGCCGAATGGTGACGTCCAACGCGGCTCAAGTAGCTTCGACCAAGTGGCGACGTCGAACGCATATCACATTGATCGATTCCACACTCTCGCACCTAGTCAAAACACAGCACATGAAGGAGCGCATTGTTTCGAGAGCGACGCAAATCGGTCCTGCAATCTGTATAAGTTCGCCGAGCACAGGCCGTCTGCCCCCACCTGAGACAGCGCTGTCACTGAGAGTCGGTACAGGCTATCTAACTGCGCGTGTAACACCTAAACGGATTCATCGCTCACTGCCAATTACTAACGAGTCTACCGTGGTTGTAGACCCACGTAACCGTGCCGTTTCCGTTACCCCCTAGAAGTCTGCCAACCTCCAAAATGGCTTGTTCGAATCGTGCACCGACCGCTTTGGCTGTCATCGCCCTCGTTGCTGTGAGTGGCGCCTCCGCCTCGCTGTTCGACTTTCTTGTGCAATCCAACGACTACGATGGGGTAAGTTGTATCTCCGATTGACCCCAGTTAACGTGACACCGCTATGGATCATCGACAGACTGAACGTATGAGTGTAGTCAGATTATCAGTTTGCTGTTGTTATTCGCGTATAAATTGAGAGACCACAATGCGATCAGCTAGAGAAAAAAAAGCAGCCGACAGACTCATGATTCTGGGTACTCGCGTTAGCTAGCGACGTCTTGGCCTAACCCTGCGTTTTATTATCCGGTTTCGTCGTAATCTAGACAAGCAGGGTTCAGGCACTCAGTTCAGAGCAGGCAGCGGTGTCAGCACCACTCGCTGTCGTGTTTGTATCAGCTGATGAACAAGCGTCACACGAATCGGAGACGCTTGCGCAAATTCTCTCGACACGGACCAGTCCAGCCAGCGTTTACCGCGCAGCCGCCGGCACCCTGAAGGATTCGGTGAATGGTGAGACTTGTCCGCGTACTGTTAGACAAAACTGTAGTTGTGTAATGTCCTCTGTTGGCTGCCATTCAATTAAATTCAAGTCAAATTGCCGTTTATTTCTGGGACTGCAATTTTACAACGCTTAAGTTCTTCGAAGGAAAAATATACGAACATTCGTATTGTGTAACACCCCCACACACACACACATATGACGTTAGTCAGTAGGGGTAGAAAGAAGCATGTGTATACATAGAACTAATAGAATTTCCATATGACATAGCTTCGATTCATCCCGTCAGTGAAGCACGTATGGTGTTCATTTCGTACTTAAGATGAAGGAACCGTTTCGAAAATCGGTTGTCCCCGTAGAGGCTGCACAAGGAATCGAGCTATGAGAAAGCTCTGGCGTTGATTCAGCGTGATTTCACATACGGAATAAACGTGCATGAGTCAATTGGACCGTTGGGAAGCGTCTTACGAACCTCTATATCACCAGACCGTAGACAAATGCTCTGTCCTGTTGTTGGTCAAGTGCTATTGACGTCTCAGTTAGAATAGGCGTTTAGCGCGCCGATGCCGCTGTCTTGTGAGAGCCCCTCTCAAGTGATTGCTTTTGGCGGGGATCAACTTTCAACAATTACGTAACACTTGTTGTCAGCGCGGTGGCTTGGACGGCTAAGTCTCTGGTTATCGGAAGCCAGAGAGCGCAGGTTCGAGCCCCGCCGCGTGACATATAAGAGAGCTTAAGCATTGTAAAAATTGCAGCTCCTTTAATAAACCAATAAAACCTTTACCTTTACTTGCTACAAAATCATGGATAGTGAATATTGGTCCGGTCATCTGCTGATGAAATAATACATTATCCGAATATAGGTTCGAGGTAGGCTATCTGTTGCAAACGAACTCTGTACACATCCATTATCGCTCTATCAATGCACTACAATATGTACGGCTTGAGTGTATGATTTTGATCAATGAGTGCATATATGATGCGTTAACCTCAGACTCGATGGAAAGCTCTAACACCCTATACGATTCAAGATCGTTTTGTTGAGAATGGCACGTCACAGAGAGTCGAATTCTGAATTTGAACGCACATTGATGCTCGCCATATGCCAAACATCTCCCGTCTGACAAAAATGTTCAACTCATTATAGCGCGATTGTTAGTAACTGCCTTCTGGACCAATAAGTGTCACCTCAACAAACAGTGTGGGGAAGACGCCAATAGCACTTGAACGCTCAGAGTGTTTCTCTATGGACCGATGATATGGAGGCTCACAGAGGTGTCCCACCCTGGCTTAATGGTTAACCATTTCATGACAAGATCACTCCAACCGGTCCAGTCACGCTTAAACCAACAGGTACACTAGTTCTATGCGCCACCATAGTAAACATATGATGTGAAGTATCATATCGACGTTTATGTCCACTTCGCATAAATTGTCTAGTCAATGAAGACACCCATTGACGGCACAAGCAGCATTATCATCTCTACTATTGCCTATGGTTCGGCAAGTGTTTGTGCATGTGTCTGTGTGACTATTCAACGAACTGAGCCATTAAATAGTTGACAAGGCTGTTCACATTCTCCGTTAACACTGATCAAATAGAATCGTTTCCGCTGCAAGAGATGCCCATTGTTCAGCAGGACGAGGGGATCTAACGGATACGTAACAATTAAGAAAATACAACAGTTCAACCAGAAATCAAAATCGTTGGGGAAAACTATCATTAACCATGTTTGTCCACCTGACATATATTCTGTATACATACGATAGTATATACATACAATACAGGGTATAACATATATACCCTGTATATATTATTAATAACAGGAGGCCGCAGTTTCGAGTCCCAGGACATGGTGGGGACATCGAAGAAAATAACTTAAGCATTGCAAAAATTGCATTTTCTTTAATAAACCAATAAAAACGTTTACATTGACATTAAATTTTACCTTTTAATTATTTTACTATTAAGTGTAAGCTAGGGGCTGCATTAAGATATAAGAAAATAATTAATGAAATAATCAACATAAATGTCGACGTGGGCAGCGAAGGTTTGATCTGCAAGTATAATTAATATCATCAGTATGATATTAAGGTGTGGTTATGTCTTTCATAACCACATAATTTATTTTTATTCATTTAAAGGTAGATACTGTACATGGGCCCTAAAGAAATTTCTCGGGCTCACCCGTACCCTTGAACATTTAACGCCCACGGAACGGCATTCGCCATTGTTCCATAAGACGGACCCCTACCTTGCATATAGATGCAAATGTGCAACCGTGATGATCGAATCCGTGTGTGTGTGTGCCCACCTGCGTCTCTCATTCGATTGCAAGGCAGCGCTATCGGCCTCGACTATACATAGATCCTGCGCTCAGCTCGATGCACTCGCTATTAAGCTAAATTGTATCTACATATGATAATTACAATGTAACCATTTGTCGATACATCAAAACGGTTAACAGGTCAGGTGTTCATCTTTCGTGGGGGTCGCCGGTTCGCATATCATGGCGTGCGCGAGGCCGCGTTGATCGTCAGGTTCATCAACAACTTGGAAAATGCGAACCTGAAAACGATCGCCGGCAAGCTGGATAAAGTTAGTATCATTATTATTATTACTATTATTATTATTATTATTATTATTGTTACTCACAGTTGAGTAGTCTCTAATGCTCCAAGCGCAGTGATATTAATAAAATCATTACAAATATACCAACAACGTTAAGTGACCAACAATCTCACGAGTGATATTCTTGGTAATATCTTATAGGTTATGTACTGTGCGCCACAAGACCGTGTGGAGAATTTGCATAAGGGGAACCCCCGCTAGAACTGACCAGGTCGATGGTAACTAGTTCTCTTAAAAACGTGACAGACAGCACAGAATCCGATGTTAGTTTCCAGATTTCTGCCAAGATACGACTAATTAAGATATGAAAGGAAAAAATCGAAAATTAATGAGGCAATGACAGAAGATTAGAAGATCGTCCGGCAAAGTCCGTTGTTGTTAACTTAATACTGCCGCATTTCGTGAACATGGTCAGAAAAACGCAATCCCCTAACATCTAGACGCTGGATGAAGACGTTGTTGCCTGTCCACATTCAAGGTCGTCAACGAGTCCAAATCGACAAGGTCCTGCACATGATTCATTCATTCAAATTGAAGTGTATTCATGGAAGTGCAGTATTTTACACTGCTTATGTCCTCAGATATCGAAATATTGAGATAAAGAGATATTGATCAGTCGTGAACGCGCACCGGCACGACTTTACAGACACGAACTTCACATGCTCGTCACCCCGTTAACAAAATGCAATCAAGGAAGAGCAGAACTGTTTCGCTAATTACAATCGTTTCCTTCTGCACAGTATGTGTTAACGCCGTCACGGTGACTAGCCACAGTATCTGTAGTAATAAATGCAGGGTAATTGAGCAGGGTACGCCTGCTTCTTTTGGTTCACATCTCGGTTTGATCAGATATTCTGACTGGCTGATCGGCTTTTTTTGTTACCTGTAGCTATCGACATCGTAATCATACGGTAATACAATAACAGGAGCGTGTACGCTAGCCTGACTCATCTGTTCCATCCATGACGATCATCGAATTGAGCAGGCCGCTTCGGCGTTCATCAGTTATGAGTGTGGCAAATATATTGTGTGACTCGAATGTCAGACCCTTACTAATACCGTACTCATCAGCTAACCGGTGAAAGACAGGCACAGCTTGTCGATTGTTGAGAAAGCATTATAGTAATAGTATATGGTAACGTTGTCATGTGTTCTTATTCAACTACCCGTTCCATCGTTCGGTCATTAACGTTGTTACGACTGGCCGTACGATCACAATGCTTAATTACGATCCCACCACGTTAACGGCTGTCCCACGTTCGGACGTAACTGCAGATCGCGTTCGATCATGCACGAGGCACGAAACTCGTTGGGTACTTCGCGACGGCGAGCAGCCCAGAGCTACAGCACTTCGAACAAGCCGCATCGCTGTTTGGCACCCAGGTAACAAATACTTCGAATATAGCAGGTACAATATACAATAGATGATGACCATATTGCAGCTGGCGGTCGTGTGTAGCGGTAATATCATGTCATGATATCACGATGTTGTTCGTCCATGATATATGCGTGAAATAGCCCCGCATCATAACACCTTACAATGTTTGTCTAACGGCCACAAATACGCAAACCCGCCAAATGACTCCCTACAAAATCTACTTCTTTCAAATAACCGCCTCTGATATTATAGTCGAATTCGATGAGATGATTTAAACATCATCTCATTCGTAGCAACTGCCTTGTAAGTGTTAGCGTATGAGATTCGTCGAGTCGTTTTTTTTCTCTGAATGTTTTCATTTCGCGCATATTGCCCACGTATCTTATGGGTGCAAGGCTTGAACTAGTGGTCCCCAGGATTTTCCTCTCTCAACTATATTCAAATAAAGCTAAAGATCGAGCGAAAACTTAATACATTAATAATAATGCGCTGTTTAGTCGGAACACATTTGGCCAGCCACTAGAAATTTGTGAAGACCACCACGTGTACTGCAGACCGATCACTCGCTAAAATCTCGAACCCCCTCCCCTAACCAAATTTAAGGCTTGCACCGGAAAGGCGAATGCGCCAGAAGGATCAAATAAATTTGAAATCAAATTCACCCTGAACAGGCCGAGATGTGTAGCGCACATGATACCAGCGATAAATATGAATCTGATCTCATACCGCTTTGCTACCGATCTGGTGAAAATGTTTCAGGTGTCGTTCTATACTATCACAGATCCCATTGTTGCGAGACACCTCAAGATGAACTCAACGGGTCAGGTAAGATTGTTGCACTTTTCTCTCTCTCTCTCTCACTCTCTCGCAGTATCAGTAACACCTATTAGATTGGCCGATAAGTATTGTCGGTTTTTTACTTCGCCTTCGATTATTGATTTGATTTATTGATAATTGAAATATTCGATACGCTATTGAGTTGCTGCGCATTTTGAAAGAATGGACAAATCTTAAACAATGTAGTGTCCCTCGCCGTCTACGCGTCTCGCCTATCGGTCAGACGGCACGTGAATCGCTGGACTGAGAAACATCTCGTGAAGGGAGGCGACCCCTTGACAGGAGCGAATTTTCGTTCAGGAGATCAGAGACAGTCGTCGTCGTCGTCTCCTTTTCTCTCGTGACCGCTCGGGACTTTCTTTTCACTAAAGTTATTTTTCGACTGACTTACCTTAAATTGCAGATTCATGCATACCTCAAACGTTTTTTTCAACAAATCAGATATTGGCGATTTTGGTTTTCGCTTGGGTAACCTATTTTGTCTCATAGCTGACCCGCGGCTGACTTGTCATTACAGGCCTAGATATCCGCTTGAGCAACTGTTACCAATGTGCCGAGCCAAAATATAAACAGGTGGTGTGCTGGAGAGTTGAGTCGTACAAACGCCCAGAGCTAAAACCCATAGATGTCATTCAAGTGAAACTACACTCTTCAAAGATGGCGAACATCACTGATCGACCAACCAAATAATAATAACTGTAATTATCGGCGCAAATGCTATCACTATCATAAGAGAAGACTCGGAGCTAATTAGAAATTTAGTTCGGCTTAGGCATCCAAACAGTCTCTGAGCTGACCCTCAGCTGTTCCCCCCCATGTGACAGGCCGCGGATATGAATCCCTTTAGTTACTACCACGAGGAAATGTCCGACCCATCTTTGCTATAATTTCAACCTTATCGTACCTGGCAAGAAACTATAGATAAGGAAATATGTTGTAGAAATCCGAAGGTTCTCCAAAGCGTCTGGCAGCAGGATTTGCACTTAAGCCGTATATCCCTCCTGTGACTTGGACATCTAAAGAAACCTAGCTCGAGTAGCCTCAGATAGCTTTGGGAGAGCAACTCTTCCTTAGGTAGGGCAAGATTTAGTGTAAAATAAGGGTGGGCCCAATGTGTCCTTGTAGTAATACCAAAAGAGATTCAGAGACGAGACCTGTCACATAAGGACAACAGCAGCTGAGAGTCAGCTTATAGCATAAGTTAACTCCTCCTTCAACTAACGCTTTCATTGTTGAAGAGACGTACAAAGTAATCCGTAAATCCAAGGAATGTCCCACACAGAATGAAACGTTGAAATGTGTACGCCCACAGTCACGAACGTTATTAACGTCGTTTTGAATGATACGTTAACGGGCATTAATTAGTTCGGCACCAGTCACCTTCCATATTCCGTAGTATTAGGAACAGATCAGTGATACGCCTGTAATTTTCGCTTTCCGTCTCTCCAGATTTATCTTGTTCGCGAGTTCGACAAACAACCGGTAGTATGTCCCGTGAATCCGGCTACGCTTGCCGACATCCAGCAACTCATTGTATTCAACAGGGACGCTCTGGTTAAAGTAAGAGAACACCGCCATAGGCTAAAGGCTATGTATTCTTATAGATTATTCAACATTAGTACAATATACGGATGCATGGGAAGGCTATTTACACAGACGGCACTGACGATGAATAAATATTGAATTGAGTTCACTGCAGTATAGGAGCTATAGTAGCAGCAGCAGCAGCAAAAGCAATAACAACAACATCAATGATGGACTTTTAGGTGACCCCACTCAACGTGCTTGATCCCTCGCTAACGGCCTCTTCAGCAATTCTTCTGGTCACGGATTCAAGTCCGCTCTCATTTCATCTGCTCAAGCTGATTGCCCGAAGCCAGCGGCAAGGCGCCCCTGCCACACCAACGCCACCACAGGATCCGAACGCAGCATCTACTGTGCCACCAATCCCAGCTACGAGCAGCACTAGTCGGGTCCTTTGGGTGGATACCACGGACTTCCCAAGCGTTGACGCGGTCTCGAGCCCTGTGCACGGCCTCGCCAAACTTCCTGGTAGGTACTCAAAGGACACGGATCTTCTTCTCCCTCAAGCCTTTATGGATATAGCATGCTGTGAAGTGACTTTGAAGTCGTTACCCTGAAGGACGCACTCGTTTTGGACGCACTCGCAACGTGTACACGTTGTCGTATAAATGCTTCTTGGATTAAACGATCTAATCATAGTAGATAAGGTACTTTTTTTAATTGGATACGTTTCGAACTGACGAGCAACAACTGCTCAACGCACGTCATACAGCGCTTCGACGAAGCACGGCGGATGGCTGGCGCTTGCCTTTTAATGTAGGGTACCACAAAAACAAGAGAATAAAACACATTCCGTATTACAGGTCTGGGATTCTTTGACTCGGCTACGCAGACAGTGAAATGGATGGATTTGCTGCCGTTGAATGGCGCCCCCACCGATAGGATCGCTGAAGAAGCAAATCTACTTCTTGTTAAGGCCTTCCTTAAGGCCCATCCAACGGCGACAGCGTCAACTCCGTCTGCATCATCGACAAAATCTGCCGCTGAAACGAAGACTGAGCTTTAATTTACAGCGACGGAAGGATCAGGAGGACGATATGGATAAAAACAACTTGTACATAGACGCGTTTTATTTATTGGATATTTAAATGAAAAAAAAATATATTATCAAAGTTCCTAAAAGCTTGAATAAAGGCTTGATCAGTGAACGTATGTATACCGGCGCTCGTCGTGTGGTAATTATACGCTAACATGCTCAACGGCAGTTTTGTCAGCAACAACTAGTACTGGCAAGAGCCAATAGTTCCACAAATAATACGTACTGAAAGGATTTCAGTGAGCTTCCATAGCTACGTGATGCTTCATTGAATGGTGGTGCTGAGGTGACACGTATATGGTACACAGGCTAGATGCCAATGAAATAGTTTGCCCTTCAATTAGCTTAGCCAGCATGAGAATGGGTTCATTTGTCATTACACTCAACGACGCTTTGTAAAAACTAAATAGTCTAGTTGAGCTCTGCATTTGTACAATCTCTCTTGGTTAGTATGGTAGACATAGCACATGAAAGAGCTCGAATAGATGGTCAAACGATCTTTCGGTCTGTTAGTCATTTTCTGATGAAACACAATGGCGAACAAGAGCCAACTCTGGCTATTGTTGAACTTACCGCGGGTCATCCGGCGTCTTACAAACTCAAAGACGCCCCATCGGCTCCTTCACAGAGCTGGGACGGTTTTCGTTCACAATATTATTTTAGGTACCGTGGCATGGTCGTCCAACGTTGTCTGGCCCGTTGCGTTCATGCTGATCACTTGCGACGACTTCAGTGAAGGCCCTCACAGTCCACCGAGCACCTCTATGCTTAAGCAGTTTCACAAACAAGGCAAATCTGTCATTGGCAACGAAGCTTGCGCATCAACGTGTCGCGCGTATACCGCGTGTACAGTACTGCCGCTGACGTAGAGGCACTTATCACGAGCTTCACAACTACCATCTGCGATAGCCATATTTGGTGATGGACTTTCGCACGATTTTACTCGATATGCCAAACACTAACACAAATTCGGACAGCTTTCGACAATTAGTAATAAAATTCGTGTAGATCATCCATCGATGCTTTCCTGTTCCACGTAGGTAGCGTACTAGGCCGATTAACACTCATCGTAGCTAGCATTAGAAATAACGAAAATACGCTACATGTGTGTACACCTTTTTGGGATAAATTTATTGCCAAACTATAACATAATTTCAACACACTTTCTCTCGTTATGTATTTGTCAAGTATGAAAATAAAACATTCATATAACGATAGACAATAACAATTAGTTAGGTCATAGTAAGATCGTCTTACTATTCGGGTAATTAGCGAATAAATGACCAGAATACAGACGGCTAGGCGGTCTGAGTCGTCGATAGTTAGTCCGATGTCTTCATTAAAAATATCAAACAACAAAAGCAGGCGATAAACCATCTATACTATTGTTGTGTTCTCGAGGTATGGCAGTGACCAGATCCACCCATATGACATGAAGCCTTCGTGAAGTTGGTCAATCGGCTGAATATCGAGTTCTTACATCTCCATATAAACATCGTAGTAGCGATCTTTATGGGACTGTCACAAGATCGTCAATTGTTGACGACAATTTTCAGTCGTCCAGTCTGTCAGAACTCATTAGTGTGGGTACCGTAGCTAGCTGTCTTGTACATAATGAGTGGATGGAAGATATTGAAACTATTCATAACTTACCATAACAATAGCCAACCAATGGTTCACCGCAACACCTATGTCATATGAGTTAGGTAATACATTTTGAAATAGTTATCCGCGCGCCTCAGGAGACGACTTGACTGGACTGATCAACAATAAACAGTGTTATACTTCTCATCGGTCGTTATCACTCTGACATCCTTAAGCGTTGCGGGTCCCATCCTGCCAACTCGCTGTCGCTGACGCCAATTATAAACAATCGGGTGTGCGTGGATCTACATGGATGAATTGGCATGCACAGCTCAATAAATGGACAATGTGTGTGTGTGTTACATATAATGCCATATTGTACTGGGTCAGAATATATGACTGTTAACAAGGAAGGCTTGGATTTTAGTTACCTCGTTTCTCTCTGTCTCTCTCTCTCTGTCTTTCTCTCTCTTTCTCCCGTCAATTCCATAACTAGGTATAATCATATTATCTAGCTTGTGACATTATCGTAGGAATATCTCTTCAATCCTGCAACGGCTCTTATTGTTATTATCTTTAGTTGAGTTATAGAATCATTAGTAGTCCTATTTCGTTTACAATAACTTTACCGTTTCATCGTCATTTGTCATTGCTACATCAATAAACAACTGATCAAGTTCCCTGAGTGGAACGCCATGATGGTTCAATAATTGAATCAATTTCCGTTCAACAGTCCACGCTCATCTGTCTGTCCAACGTCAGAGGAACATCTCCACCCTCGTTGACTATCTCATCGTTCCCGGTGAATACGACCCTTACTGTATTTACCGGAAACGATCGCGTCATTCTCTCAGCTACACTTCCGAATTCATCCGAATGATCCCATTTTACTCTTTTATATATTCCTAACGATCTTATATATATATATTTTTCTTGCTGTGAGGGATGGTTCGGATTTCAAGTACCACCATTAACTGCAGCACATTATCAAGTGTATCTACCGCAGGCTGTCGCAAAGGACGACTGCACAAATGAAACTCCGCTCCGACAGGTTCATTCGGCAACGGCGTACTATCCACACCTTCACACTATTGCCCGTCTCGAAGTTGTCAACATCACCTGTCCTCCCTGTGCATTGATTCCTTTCTGAAGTCAACAAACATTTTGAAAGATTTAGGCTCAGATTCAGGTAGCTGCTACTGTTGTTGTTGTTTCTTATCAACTCTTTCAGCCTCTCCCTCCTCTCTCGATACCCCACGTTCACGGTAGGTAGCTCAGCCATGCCTTTACAGGCGGGAAACGTGGAATGTTTTCAAACTGACCGCTATTCAATTTTCGAATCGTTAGCTGGTGGCGCGTCTCCCAATTATGGATCATCGTATATATATATATATATATATATATATATACACTCTGACGAGTGTTCGCGCCGCACCACCGCGAGGTTGCCAAGTTGTGTGACCGAATGCTTCGTGGAGCTCACAGGGTTGGGCTGAAGAAGTGGTGGCCAGTTTGTTATCATCACACGCACAAACACAACCTGTCAACGAACTTCGACGAAAGGCTAAATGAGAGGTCGAGCAACAGCAGAGTGGTATGCTGCTCGAATAGCACATCTGCGGGTTCACATAAGGTTAGGTTGTTCCGAGTGTCTAGGCGACATTCGAACACCCTAAACTGACGTGTCTATAGACTGATGTAGTCCATTTTCGAGATCTACTCTCGCGTTTCGTTCCGTATCCGTTGGAGTCCTTCGTTGACGACCGGAACTCTTCCCTACGGCAGGATTCTTAGAGACCCTTGTTATAGTAGACGGTATGAACTTTTCCGTCGGTCTCCCTCTTGATTCGTTCCTGCAGTTCGGGCTCGAGTGAGTTTACTGCCGTTGAGGCCTTTTGTGGGAACAAGGCACAGCACATCGGCGTGGCAAACAGCAGGCACAAGCCGGCCAGGCTCATAGACATCGGTGCATTCGCCCATGGGTACCGCAAAAAGAATCCTGCAAATGTATAATGTATGCATATGAATTAAGTTCTTTCTGTCTGAGATCAAGCGGACGTAACCTTGAGCAATTGACATAAATAGAGAAGAAATGGCGAGCAGTGAGCTTTAGAAGGTAAGTTACAATGGCAACAGCGCCGCAGTCAGGTGACTGTTTTCCACTACAAAGGCAGAAACAGCTCATTCACTTTTTATGAAATATAGTGAAACTGCGATGTATACGTTGGCTTGTTTAAGGTTCTCTGAAATATTATACGTCTATTTGTCCATGTTAAGTTTCGCGCCACGCTACAAAGCTGCATGGTGGGTCGCGGCGAGTGTTCTTCGACACAGTGAGCCGCTGGTATGTTCACCAAGTACTTTAGAACCAAGACGGTGCTAAGAGCCAGGCTTGTATCGTTACGCCTTCATGTATATTATGCCACCATTATACTTCCAGGTATAATCGGGAAAATATCCGTTATATGTTCGTTTAATGCTGAATATAGCATCACATCTATTCACTCGGATGATTTTGGTATTGGCGAGCTTATATAAATACAATAGACAGGTGCTCACCTTTCTTTTCAAGCGCATTCATGAAGATTGGGGGAATCACCATCCCGGGCGAGGCCATACCAATCCTGGAGAGGACGACCATTGAAATTGCATATTTCGCTACTGTCGGAGATTGACCCAGCTCCTTATCGTCCTCCGACATTACGGTAATACCCTGCCGAAGGTATTGGAAAATAGAAGATTCGGTGAAAATATGAAAAAAAGCTTGTTGCCTTTAGTATCAATACGATGGCCTAAGTGTAGACACAGCACTAACTGTTAAGCATGGCTGACTCCATCACGTCGGCTATAAACGAATACAACGAACTGGTTTACATCTAATTGGATGTGTTTATGAGAAGGTAAAAGATGGGCCGGGCCTCGCGTCTGATCCTTCATGTAGGTATTACTGCGGGGAAAATCGCACGGCTACCTTGACTTTATTTTCCAGATTTGTCATACAACGTTTCCTCGGAAGAATCCACAGATAAAGAACAACGATAAAGGGATCCAAAGATTCTTCGAAGTGTCTAGCAGCGGGATTCGAACCCAAGCCATACGTATGTCTCTCCTGTCTAGCAATCCGAGACGCTCGCCATGCGTGACGATCATCAAGGGGACATTACATGATAGCTGAAAGAAGCCAACGAACAAAGGTGGATTGACTCCGTCCGCGAATTACCTCTTGGAGTTCCCTCATCCGCATCATGGGGATGTTAACACAGTTGGCGGCCGCAACGGCGGCAAACGGCACAAACCGACCAACGATAGGAGGCATTCGCCGCGTGAGCGAGTTGAGGCCGAGCGCGGTGGCCAGGGCGCCCGACGTGGCCAAAACATATGAGAATGCCAGTTGAGACTGGGGAATCGGATCTTTGCCCGACCTGGAAACGCAAGACAAATTAGTGCCTACGTGAAATGGGTGAACTAAATGAACTAACAGGGAGACTGTGAGATTGAAGGTACTGGCTACCTTGCTTAGGTAGGGAGACGATGACGTACTTCGCCTGTTTGGTATCTGCTGATGAGTGAAAAGCACAATCTCGTTGCTTTGTTGAAAATAGCGAGCACGAACTGCCATGCCCTTGTTGTCATGAGACGATGGCCATATTGATATTGCGTAATCTGGCTATGACTTAAATGTAGTATATGTACATACACCAGAAGCGCTGTGGGTATATCAAATACCGAAAAATAGAATCTTGTCGTATTCATAACCAATGCCCATAATGCTGAGTGAGAGGTGCGTATCTTCTACAAGGTGATACATGCATGTTTGTTGTACCTGTTTGAGTAATTGACAACGGCGTTAAAACTCTGGTTGACCCATTGCCAGAAGATGACCTGGGGGGTGGTCTTATAAAAGGCCATCATACAGCCTGTTATCATCATGTTCATAGGAACTTGCGCAGACATCCGGCCGACCATAATCACCTAAAAGAAGGAGATCATTGTGAGTTAACTGTGAACGATGGAAATAATCTGCAGGTAACACATTCAGCTAATGGAACAGGTGATGGGTTTAATTCCAAGCATACTTCGTTTAAGTCTGTCATTCATTAGGCGGCTTCATTAAAAAACGCCGGTCTATAAGATTTCATCTTAAAGCCTTTAGGAGACCATATTTAGCAGGCGCATCGTGCAAGGTCCCGGTTTACCATACATTTAAACAACCGTGTTGTCGCTTTGATTTATAGCGTATACCGCTAGAGACACTCTGAGACGATGAAAATCTGCTGGCGATTTTTCAAATCATTCTTTCTACGCGACCAATGTCTTGTTGTCACGTAGAACACGTCGGCGTCGTGAGAAACCCTACAGGCAATTAGCTAACTTATTGTCACGAGAAGCAAACAAAGGCACATTTTAGTCGAGTCCTATCGGGTTGACAATATCTGGCGCTGACCCCAGTTGTCTCGGCCTTTCGGACCATGCAATCTTAGTTATTTCTGAGTATTAGAGAAGGTGGAAGATTGAATAGCTGACATTAGGCACAAGCCGATTTACTCCAAGAAGCGACCAGATCACGAAATCTGTATGCTGATGCAAGGTAGTAATTAGTCCAACCACTGAGAGATTCCGAGAGCAGACGAGTGCAGATGACAGTAAAAAAAGCCTCAAAAATCATCCACCTAAAAATCATTGATTTTACGTTTTAATTTCGTCCGCTTATGATGGTAGAAGACTGCCAGTTGATTGATTGAGCTAACTAAATACCCTTATGATTATTATGACAACTCGTAATTTTTCAACGGTTGATTCATTCATTTTTACTGTCGTTCAACCGGCAACCACCTCCTCTCCAAGCGGCTCTTATATTTGCTTACCTTTTCGCCGGTCTCGGGATGGTATGCGCTGTCATAGATATGTTTACAACTCCAGAGCTCCTCAAGGGTGAGACCATCGATCTTCTCGCCACGTCTGGAAATTCGACAACACCAGTTCATACATATGTTAGAGCTTGACGTGGCCGTACACGCACGCATGTCGCGTGCCAAGGTTACATTCTATTAAACTATTCCATGTATAATTAATAATAAGATATTGTTCAATAGTGTGCGAAATACAGAATATTACTTATATTTTGCAATACCCATATTCAGTACTGCTGCTACCATGGCACTGCATTGAAACATGTGGCAATTATAATACATTGCAAATACTAGTTATTAGCGAAAAATAGGAGTCGAACCTGTATCGAGTGACAATGTCCTTGCTGTGCTCAAGATCCTTATTTGAGCACAACAGATTAAGCGGGTTGGTGACTGTGAAGAAATGTTGTGCACGGCCCCAATATGTCGACTGGTCCCATCTTGGTTCGTCAATATTCACGCGTTTATCCTCCAACGCTTGCTGTTCTGAAGGCATTTTTCCTGCAGCGGAAGCCCGTTCGAGTCTGATGCGAATGAAAGTCGACCAGAAAAGTGGTTAGAACTAAATTTGGAGAACAAGTCCATACGGCCCCAATTTGGCCACTCGGTTCATTTTGTACGGCATAATTTGTTATTCAATAGTGATATTAAACAATACTGAATACAACAGCTATTTTAGAAACGTCTTTGTCAGGGCCAATGCTTCATCATTGTTACAAGGAAAACAACAACGAACAGCTCTGACATTGGCCGAGGCAAGTGCCATTTTTTGTTGGCAGAAATCGTTAAGTTCCACGGCGATCGCCTATCTGTATGGCAAATCATGGACACTGAATCTAATACTAGAAACGAATTGTTCGCTTAATGTATCATTTAAATATGACCAAATATCTCTGGCAGCTCTTGTATTCCAAAAACATTGGGCTATTCTTGTCTCGTGTATCGGAGGCGAATCTCTTTATTGTAGTGTGTGTGTCTGTGTAGCGAGGAGTAAGTGTATTTTACCACAGAACAAAAATCCAATTCAATACGATAGGATTAAGTGTTACCAGACTCTCGAATGAGTTGGCTGAATCGTAAATGTATAAGACACCGAAAGATCGTCGCCGCTAGCGATGTTGCGGCCTGACGTAGGTCACTTGGACCAAGCACGCTGATACAACGTTACCCCGTGTACAATACATAACACACTTTGCTAACAGATGTCCTTGCTGTTGCATTGTGATAAATGCATCAACTGCCTCAGCAGGTATTGATGCAGCTTAATGCGTCAGACTGATAAACGCGGTCTCGTCGAGTCACGTTCAAAGTGTCTGTGTTGTCATAATTCCGGGTGTTTGATTCAAGACGAATGGTAATTAGCCCAGTTTGGCTTGGTGGTGCTGCTGCTATTTATGTGATACAATTAAACACTCCACTCTGACACGTATCGCATAGCATTAATGGATAAGTATCTGCACTTCAAAAATGTGGTCAGCAGCTGTGAGCAATATTTGGATCTGGCAATGCTCCCGTTCTAGATACAAGATTCTACCGTCGACATGACGCAACACCTTCGCATACTTGGATCAACTTGTCAACGTTGCCAACACTATATGAATTATGCTATATGATATATTTTGCAGCCTGACGTATTATAGATTCTTATTTCTATGCAATTACCACTTAAAAATATGTACTGTTATTCTGCTAATACTGAAGATCCTATTAGTAAGTGATAATGAATGTGAAAAATGCATTGAATGCACCTGAAGTTCCATGTCACTTCAGGTGCATGCAATTAATGGAAATACTCATTGTTTCTTGCGAATAATATCAGTATAATAACAGCGCACACTTGTTATCGAATATGACCGAGTTCACAAGAACGATGCCGCACCGTAAAAATCAGCCGGTTATGGTTCGCCATGAAAATATATCGTTCATGTGATCACGTTCCATCCAGGATCGTTTAGAAACGACTCGTAGGTGCTTCGACCGTTCCACCGAGATCTACAGTAGACAAAGAATTGCCCAACGGGCATAGAAAATATTATTTGGACCAATCGTATCCGCTGAGTTTACCGAGGTTGCTGTTTCAACACCACTCCCACATGATCAACCGCAAAATATGAGACAGAATACCATAGTGCTAGGTTTTCAATATAAATAACACAAATAATAATCACATTTCGAATTTCCGCCCCGTGAGACTACCGCAAGAGGTGAATTCAGCTTCATATTATACTGCAAACGCGCAAGGACAAACGCGATAAGGTCAAGCTGGATAAGGACATCGGCATTGATTGCCACTGGTACCTCTCCCTCTCGTTCTAGTTCTATGCCATCGGCTGCCGCTTCCCGAGGGCTCGGTTACGTTTGTGGCGCCGCTGATAATCGAGAATATCAGGGGGGGGCCTCATACTTCGCCGTCGCTATCAAGATATATCTAAGATTTCCGTTATATAGATTAGAGTGTGAGCGTCTGCGAGAGTACATAGTAGCCCATTCCCATCTAGCATCATCATCATAGATAGTTCATCAAAAGCGGCCAAGGGGCAGACGATGCGATTAGATTGACACGAATAGATTATGTGACCCTATCAGATATATCGCATACGTTATCACAGGAAGCAACGTTACGCCAGGCAGAGTGCAACAAGCCTTCGGGAGCATACGTTAATCTCGGAATAAGATGGCCGGGCTGGACAACGGTTACGCGGCGCAAGAGCCAGTGTATAAGTTCACACAGGGTAACCGGTGTTGTTAATTGCCTGCATACCAAGCAGAATAGGCATTGGACGAGACACTTAACGGGCGGCGAACACTGAGGGTGTTGATATATTTCTGTAGATACTAAACAGGAATACAATATCCAGCACCGACTGCATGTTCCATACGATAATAAAGCAGTTCTTTTTTTATGCGTTTCTATAAAAGTATGCAGCAAACACTGTGCTATCGGCAACGATGAAACGAACGGCGAACTTTTATTAAGTGTGGTACTAGAACGGACACTTTTCGTCTGAGATCATACACATATGAATCAATAAAATCTCTGCAAAACTGAGTGCTAGCTGTGTACTAGACAAAATACCTATAGAGTCGCAATCTGGCTCCTCTGGTGCACTCGCCGTGCATAGCGACGCCTCAATATCACGGGCAAATAAAAAAAAAAACAACAACAATAGTGGACCACCCACCACTCAGCGCTGCGCAGTTCGAAGCTAGTCAGTGTCGACGATAGACGGCAGTGATCGAAGGTGAAACACTCAAACGTCGCACAGAGCAGGCAGCTTACCTAAGCGTTGGTCTACCATAGCCCTGAGACACGTGTGTACCCTGCGCGCCGGTGTTCATATCTTCGATTCGCCACTTTGTTGTTTCAATGGATAGCCTCCCCCCTTGCCTCTGAATCTCCGCGTTGTACCAGTTGTACAGCCACCATTTGCACAGCTAGCATAAGCTGGCTTTGTCCACGTCTCTTCACAGAGCTCGTCGACGACTGAACTAAGCGGCATCGGTGTTGGCAGTACAATACAATAGCACATTCGGCGGCTTCGGCTGGTCACCTCGCCGAGATACATCTGAGAACGGCTATATTATGCCATTCTTACTACGTTGTTCTATTTATTAGCAAGGTTTATGTGTACCGTAGTACACAAGGACTGGGCTAGCTCTCCGCCCTAAACAAACCCCATCGAATTATGATTTTGTCTATCTCCGCAGCTTGTGTGTTACCGCCTGTGGAATTTCTTTTCTTAAATTAAGAAATTCAGTTCAAATGTAAGATGACCATATATCGAAGACTAATGAACGTTGGAAAATCACATTCAGTTGTTTCAACAATGGAGCCTGTTTAACCAAACGGAGTTTATTCTGTACGACCACCTGTTTGGCGCCTTTCACATGCGTAGCACATAGCAGACTTGAAACCCACGTTTGCCATAGTCATCCCCAAACGATGACAAGCAAACATGAACATATACCACTCACACGGATACTCTTTTAGTGATTTAATCTGATCCGACCACATGAACTGCGTTTCGCACTGGCATACAAGAAAGTCATATAATACACAAGTATATATATATATATATATATATATATACTCTCCATTATTATGTCAACCACCCAAAGAAACCTCAACTCAAGTAAATATGCCAGAGGTTAATAGTATATATAACCACCCGTAATAACATAATCCTGACCACCGATAGAAACATTGCCATACACTCCTGAGGCCATTGGTCTATTTCAACTGCGAAGTGGTACAGTCAGTAGAACTCTTGAGTACATCGACTACCTGCATCTGCCAAGACCAACGGGCTTCCGAATACACATTTTAATTATCTCGAAGCTATCCAATGAGTAATCGTGTAAATTTACGCCGGATCGAGTACTTTATGCTAGAGCAATAATAATTGATACAAGACAATTATAACTATTTACGTCGACTGGTCCATCTGAAAGGTGTCCCTGAGTGTAAGATAACTATTTAGACAAAAAACACAGCGGATAACCATTCTTTAATATACCAGTTACCGGTATATTACTACATATCCCTACAGAGCTCTCGTGTAACTTTGAATGACCTTTTTTCTTTTACGAATCTACTACTTGGGTAAAGTGGCCAACTATATCGAAATGGCCCAAACAACATCAGCGACAAAATGGTGTTCATTCCAATGACGCAGATTATCACCATTGTGGAACATCTCGAAAAGTGCAAGTCTATCAATCGCGACCCTTCAGCTTCGCCAAGAAAAAAATAGAGAACACTGAACCCCGTAGTGAAATCATAAGCGTAATCAACATACCCGAAATACAGCAATACGAGGGACCAGCCTTCACTGGCGGCTAAGCACAAAAAAAACACAATGTACGAAGCAGAGAGCGTCCTTCGCCGTTAAGTTCAGCTGCAGGTATTACGGAGTATCCGGGAGTGGATACGAATCTATTCTAGGACACTGTCGCTTTCACCGCTCGCGCGATATTTGCCTCGAGTGAAGCTCGCGCGCGAGACGGAGCCTCCACCTGAACTCTGCTGGCGCGATTAGCCGAAAACGCCGCTCGCTTCCTACCCTACAGGGTTCGCCCGTTTGCCAGAGCGATTACTTCGCTGAGCGGGCAGTTCGCGCGCAGCTACAAATTTCTGACGGAAAAGTGGCTGGTGTCGATCAGGTCTGTTGACAGCGGCGGCCACAAACGGCTCTGTTCCGCGTCAACGAAACGCGTCAAATCATTCGATGTACATTGAGCTTACCCTCAATGCGCGTGCTACACTCTGGTCGCTGAAGACGATCACGAAGATTCGCACTCGATCGGGTTTGCCCGGCAGTGGTGGTGGTTCACAGTTCGACCGGAGCAAATATCACCGCGGCGACCGTACACAGCATGAACCTATCCGACCCCCGTTGGTGCTGCTGAGAACACAGTCAGCAGCGTACTCAGCACGGGCTCGTCGTTCGCTATCTACGGAACAATCGCGCACTGATTGTACTAAGCGGCGCCATAGAATCCTGACGACGTGATAACACGGGGACGGGCTCGGTGGCAAAGCTGGCTAGCGAACATGTGCTTGCATTATCATCTACTGTTTTCAGCTATTGTGCTAGCACATTTGTGCCTCTGGGAAGGAGCCATTCGTAGAGCGTCAATATCGATCAGGTGCGTGAATATGTCGCGGTCCGCGGTAGCGGTCAGCGGGGCGGCGAGGCTTCTATGGCAGACGGCGAGCGTCATCGAATGTTTTCATAGCGTTCGTTACACAGCCAGCAGGTGATGATTCACTCGCGCTTTGTTTTGAGCTACTGGTGCACTCTGTATACACACAGCAGAGAGACGACCTCATAGATAGATCGAGAGATACACCACGAAGCAGTGACAGGTACAAGTGGATCCATCGGAAATTATCATTATCCGTCTCCTGAACACTCGGAATATTATTGTCGATTTATCACAGCGGTTAGTAGTGAGCAGCAGTATCGAAACTGTGTTACTTGGGTGAAGGTGGAGATGATCCGAGATCTTGTTGATAGCCTGTGCGTGTGAACTGGAGGGAATCTTTAGTGGAGAATAGTCACTTCGCAGCATACAGCGGCAGATTATAGGAAAACAACTCAATCGTTATCGGTATCTATGCTCTATGTACCCTCTGATTTTATGGACCATCAGGCATAAAATTCGTCAGGCAACATCCGCGACGCAGATCGTGTTCTGTGGGTTGTATTCAAAATATTCGATTGTGGTTGAATTCTTGTTTCGTTGCTTATTGGCGTAACGTTATGTGTAGACCTGACGTAGAGTGCCTGTCTGGAATGAGGTATACCGCTCCCAGCCAAGCGTCAATGGTCCGAGAACAAGCATAGTAACACAGTCATTACATTGCAAGCTCACCTCATTGTTCTCTTTAGTCTGCGCGCTACTGCTGAGCTGATCCTGATTGTTTGCGACGTTCATGAACTAACCCTGCTCACTTGTATGTACACCCTTCAAATGCGAGACAATCGAATAGAGACACCCTGTTGAGTGCAGAGACTAATTCCTAATTATGTGTCACAAGCTAACCCAGGTCGCGAATTTTTGATACAACAACTCTCCGAAACAAATCATCAGTTGCATCATTCCCATCGTCTCGATACTGTGAATTGTGCCACTCTGCCTGGGCCAGATATCGAGCGATGCGAACGAAATCAACAAATCAATTAGAGGAGTTCATCATAAAAATATCAAGTGGATCTCGTGCACTATCATACGGTATCGTGTTATCGTTTGAAACTGTGTTCATTCTGGACGAAACGGAAATTACCGTATTGATTCAATGCCATCTGTGAAGTGAAAGTATATAACAACTCTAATACATGGGCATATCTAGTCGTTGGCGTTAGGTAACGAACTTTGTCTAAAGAGCATTGATTTATTTTGGCAACTGTAAGTTGCGGTTGTTGTTGTTGTTGTTGTTTATGATTGCTGTTGGTTTTGTATTATGTGAATTTTGGTGAAGATTTAAACTTGCTAGAGCGCTTGATTAAGTTAGTCCCTATAATTAATCCAGAGGTCTAATATGATGAACGTTATCTACCCACGTACTAACACTGTATGGTTATGCTCTTCTTCCTACAGGAGCGATGGCAACCCTTGAAGATAAACTCTTAGGCGAGAAGTTGGACTATTACTGCAGTTCCTCAGAGGACGAAGATGAAAGCGGTGTGAAACTGATCAAAGATGAAGATCTTAAGGACACACCGCCCCTGAACTACGGCCGCTGGGGAGCGGAATCGACGAACACAGGACCCAAAGGTTCTTTCTCGCTAAACGATGACTATATCGTCATTGCATGCAGTTACGTTATACATGCTTTTTTTGAGAGTCTTGCAATTATCAATCGTTGATATGTTGTTTATTTCAATTTTAAAGCTGTTCATGCAATTTTCGCAAGACTGATTTTTAACTGCTGGAATTGGACTGGAATTTCTATTAACTTGCAATACATTTGTGTACTATTCAAGTGAGCATGTGTATGCACAAACAATGATGTGCAAATTTAGAGGGTTTATTGTTGTTCTTCAAAGAAGGACGTCCTTTTACACACTTTTTCTCTATGCAGACTGTTTGCAGCAGCTGCTCTTGAATTTCACCTGTATACTATCGAACCGGTACGATTTATTATGAGCGTATGTTTTACTGGAGCACCCGAACATCTGGGGGGAAACAGCGCACTAGAAGCGAGTGTCAATATAGACGAAATAGTCGGGCTGAGCTTGTATAACGATGCAGGGTTTGGTTGGCATGACTCCGTAGGCGTACTCAAGGATTGGCAACGATATAAGCAGCTGGAGACGGAGCGTCGTGTCGAAGACGAAGCCGAACGGCTGGCGTTGATGAAGCGACTCTCGTTAACCTGTGCCACCGAATCGGAGGAGCAGCAAATCCGAGAGAAGGAAGCTGCCGCAGCCGAAGGCCTCGAGGAGCTCGATGAGGTGCGTTGATTTGCCATCCCGAATGGAAGCGATAACCAACTCAATATATATATATATAAGTTTTTATGAACCTTGTAACAAAGTCCGTGAGTTGGTTATCGACAGGATGTTATGCCCGTTAGGCACATACAAAAAATCTCTGTTCTGCCCTATATTTCGAACCATTCTAGAGTACAACCGTCTGCTGTTATAAAATGTTATTTCAAATTATATCACAGATGATGTTGGAGTACATTTCGCAACGAATGCAAGAAATGGTGTCTGCTGCAAGCCATGACGATCGGCCAAAGTTTGGCAAACTTCAAATTCTTCGAGGCAGCGAGGCTTTCCTTGAAGCCATCGACCATGAGCACAAAGATACCACGGTTTTTGTACATATCTACGGACCTGGCGGAAAAGGCTGTGACGCCCTCAACGCCTGTCTCAACACGCTGGCTGAGGTAGATACTGACCACACATACAAGTATTAGTTATTGTAGTTGCCTATATCATATCTATCTCGGCTCACTGAGCCCGTCATACGGCGATGATATGAGGTAGAAATACTATGAGTGAGTAGTTTGATGAGCAGCTTATGAATCCTACCCGCGAGTGAGGAGAGTTCATTCATTCTCATCTCTCGAACAGGTTTTTAAACGTATGGTGGCATCATTACTGATATTCGTGTGCGTGGCTCTAATTTCAGGAGTATCCCCTCTATAAGTTCTGCGTGATGTCCACAGAAACTGCTGGAATGACGTCGTACTTTGAGAAGTACGGAGTGCCCGCCCTTGTCGTCTATAGGGGTGGCAATCTTATCGGAAACTTTGTTCGCCTTTCCGACGAGTTCGGTGACGACTTTGACTCGATAGAAGTTGAGTCATTCCTCGTCGATCATGGCTACCTGCCAGATCCGTCAACCGTTCCAAAGATTGTCCGGGAAAGCCGAGACAATCAAAATATCAAGAATCCCCTAGGGTCGCATAACACTGACCATGAAAATGATGACGATGACTGAGTCAGCCGTATCAAAGCTAGGTTTGATATATGACGCCATTTAGTTCGTATATAAATATTATATGTATGTATGTATGTTTAAGTAATTGGAACAAGTAGACAAAGGAAATGAGCCTCCCGAATGTCGTTGGGTTGAAATCATAGGCTCGACATTCTACCGGTTTCGTGCATTTTGTTTTAGGCCGAGTTTTGTCAGCCAAATATTGCGCGTACACATTGTGTCGCCGACAAGTGTTGACACTACGTATCAATTTCGTTATCTCAATATATTAGGCGAATACATTTAGTCGATGTTCTTAATTTATTAACCATAATTGTATGGACGTGCTACGCATATTGGAAGACGGCACGTATAATCATCGTGCAGTAGCAATAGTAACTTCCCCTCCGATACAAGGAGGCATCGCATGCGCTGTATACAGACAGATATGAAACAGGAACGAATGTGCGAATTGATGAAGGTCTGACCAAAGGTGTTGGGTTGGAGGGTTGAAAATGGCAGGAATGAATTTTACTGCCTACTGAAGATGCGGGGGGGGGGGGGGGGGTTCGGCTTAGTTCGTTTGGGGGTGCTCGAGCTTCTCAGAAATATGTCTAATTTACAACAAAATCAAAACTGATGTGTATGTCCTACAAAAAAAAATTATGTTCAACGAGGCGTTTCGAGTTTAAAATACAGATAAGACCGATTTCTTCAGAGTTTCCTCCTAGTGGAGCGATATGTGTGTTGGTATAAGGTCAATGATGGTCAAAAGGCAAAAGCCAGCAAAGTACCTTACCTCTCCTTAGCAAGTCTCGGTAGCTCACTGCTTGACCCAAGGCCATAATTGTCAAATTGCTAATGTGCAAGATTTGATAAACCTGTGTGAAAAGTAAGTATTGGAATATGTCAACGAAAGAGAAAAAATCTATAAGGCTTGCAAAGCCGTGCAGGCCAATGGAAGCTGTGCATTTCGTACTGTTAGAATTCACATATGTGTATATATCATATATATATAGGAACCGTTGTTCTCAGATTTGGTTATGTTATCCAGTTTCACCTCTAATTCGCGCTGCTGTGTCTGCAGCTCGTTTCGGGCTGCATCTAAAGAATATTTAGGTAATCGTTGCACACTCTTACAGATAACTTGGTATGAAACAAGCTTATTATGTAAACATTTATTTTGTATGTATACACGTATACGGTGAATTAAAAATACATATGGTACAAGTGTGCTAACTAATGAACTCGTGTGCTGTGTGACTTGTTTTGATGATACGAGACTTGTTCGAAGCGCTTGAAACAAAACTTACCGAATCTTTGATGAAAATTACGATTTCATTGCGTCGAAAATTTATTTCGCATTGATTTTACTGTTGTCATGTGCTAACTATCTTTCATAATGACAGCGTCTTTTTTCACCGTAAACCAATGTCCTCGAGATGTGCCATCTCTTAGTCTCATTTGCTCTGTAGATTCGTTTAGGTTGTGTCAACAGAAATCGATGTTCTCTGACGCAATGTGGATTACTAAAAATTTCTAGATATGGCGTGGCCCTAACGGGCGACAGCCAACTCGATTCCTGCTCGTCGTATATTTGTTGGGATGATTTGCTGCAATCTTGGCGTAAATCATTTTTCGAGACGTCAATTTTGAGTATGCGTTGGCAGTCGCCTCAGGTCCCTTGGCCCACGCCGTAACCTCTGTTCTGGCTGTTAGAGGTTTGCTTTGTTAATTGCTTCTTAAGACATTGTATGAGGGCCGTCGGTGACGGCCTTCGGCATTGGTCGACGTATTGATTTACGGCCATACAGACATATAAACAGATAAGATCGATCGCTTTTCAGCTTTGCGACATACGGTTGTCAGTATATCGAACGTGATCAACTTTAGGTATTGGAACACCTATCGCGATTTTGTTCACAGTCTCAAAAAGCGATAAATTAAGTCTAAATAACAACCTGTCAATGTTACACATGAAGAATAACTTTTACATAACGTTCAGATAATTGAATTGGTCTAATGAGAAGCAAACCGTATGAAATAAAAATATGTGTCACCTATCAAAGGTTGCCGCTTCTGTCAATATTAACCATTACAATGATAGAGCCCTCCGCGGCAATCAGCCCTCACAAAGAATGAAAAAGATATAGAAAGAAAGACCATTTTAATCGAAACGAAAACTTAGCGATGAGGGAGCCCGAGGGTGCCAACGGCCCTCGAATTCATAAACTAGCATTAATTAAAAAAGTGAATTTTAGGTACAGGAACACCAATTGTCCAGCCCGTCGAAATACGCACTTTGGTCGAAAAAAAAACACTCCATAGACAGAGCACGACGTTAACAAATTTGCAAAGAATGGGTCGCCATTTTGACCCTGAATCTCGGCAGAGTATAATGATAATTAACATAGATGTAACTATAATGATATCGACGATTTTTAGCTTTTCGCGGCATTCTCGTCTCATCTCCCTCAACACGAGAAAAAGTATAATGATATCATTATGTCTACATATAATGATACCTAATGGTGGCATCTCCTCCGAGCGAAAAGTCCTGCCAAAATCTTTCCCCGAAAGAAACGGCAGTCGCGGTCGGACAGATAGACACCACCTGTCGAAATAAATGCTATTATATGGTGTTTCTATGGTTGCCATTAACAGAGAGAGAGAGCGATGTACTGCTGAAATAGTTAGATACACAGATAGATAACCCCAGGATCGCCTTCGGCTCTCGAGTCTCGTTGGGGTCTTGTGGATATAAATAGCAAAATGGTAGGACGAAGTGTGCTACGAAGTTAATCTGAGGACAGGGATTGAAGGATGATCGCGGCTGGGAAAACCTCAAACCTGCTACACGCCGATCTCCCCCTGGCCACAAAAGCAGCTGACTGGAGCGAAAACCTATTATCTAAGGACATGTCTACCTCTGGATCCACACTGCGTTTCGTTTGTGTGCGCACAGGCTTCTTCAGATATGACAGAATATTACTGATGCAACAGGTGCGGCCGTCATAGAAATGGACTATTGCTGAGTCGAACTCAATCATGACATCAGCTCACTGTCCGCCGTTGTTGTCCTACCATAGATATGTTGCTAGATATGATCGGATCGTCTATTTGATGTGAACTGTTCTTGGGCACGCTGAGTGACTGTAACACCTTCTCTATCCGAGCTAAGCCGTCGTTATTAGCGGACTTAAAATATTTCATGGAATATAATCCTCTCCTATAGTAATAAAGGGGTGGATTTTTACAACTAGGATGGCCTTGGCATCACGGTACTTTAAGACATCAGTGCCTTGGGTGTGCATTGGAAAGCATTGCCAAAATCGTTCTTCGCACCGATGTAGAAAACGCACTGCTGGTCTTACCGAATACGTTTATGAGAATTCCGAGTATGAGAACACCACTGATATACTATAGCTGATGGTACCAGGAACGATTTGATTACGGGAAACATTGCGTTGTTGAGAAAACGTAGTTTTTTCCATATTGATCCTCGATCCGCTGGACTAAGAACACAAAGATTCATATCGGCTAGTACACGTTATCTCGTTATTTATGTATGCGTGTGTTACATGGAATCCCGTCAATATGGGTGACATGCGTGGATTCTGCCATGCTGTTCTGCATGCTTGATTGTGTCCAATGTCAAAGAAAATTTCTACCAAGGGTTGACCCCAGGTGTTCGCCAAGTCCGCCACTCGATTCTAGTGCCGCTTACTCAGCGGTAGAATAAACACAGCTAGTTCCATAGAACACCATGTGGCGAATCGATACTTGATGAAATGTTTGACCTGGCCCACACATCGACTTGGACCGACTCTGTGATCGATCACACTAGAAGGTAAAGGTAACTCTTTATTTGTTTATTAAAGGAACTGCAGTTTTTACACTGCTTTAGTTCGTGAAGAGACAGCAAGCTGCGAAAGGATCAATCACATGTTTATGTAGTTCCTGGCAAGGAAACCTAATTCACACTGCCACTTTTCTATAGTTGCAGGTATGTGACAATTAGTTATAGATAATTAATTTTAGGAAAATGCATATAAAACATATTAACGTGATCCGCCAACAGGCAAGCCATCTTATCCTCCTAAAAATCAGATCTTCAAAACGTTGAACGTAATTGCGCGGCCTTGAATATTTTATCCCATTATAAACTATCCCAATTTTTATCCCACTATACTTTGCAATTCGGAGGACCTTGTCAACTGTACACTGGAAAACGGTTAAGCTTTTAGAAATAAAAAAAAAACTTAGCAAAACCTGGGTCTACAAAGGACGACTGCACTCATTCTCTCATACACACCCTATCCTAGCATATGATTATAGGTAAGCAGTCTTGTCTACTAGTGTTCTCAAAAATTGACTTCGATCCCAAACAAGTATTCATGGTTAGATTCAAGTCTCACACCGAATCGCCTCACAACCATAAATATATTGCCACCGACCATCCCATCAAGGAATAACGTAAACAACGACAGGCAGACCCTCTGCAACAGCGAGACACATGGCAACGTTGTGCACTATGCTGTTAGGCTTCCCGCCGCCGCCGCCGTCTTATCAACGAAACCCGCATCACACGTTTGTAGTACTATAGAGCCTCGGCAGCGGTCTACTCGAGCCAAGGCCACTTGTGGCGAGGATTCGGGCTACACTTTCAAAACACTAGGATCTCAATATTGGCAGAATAAAACGATGTGATTCGGCACTTTGCTTTTAAGTCACCCAATGCTTGCATGAATGACTCCGGCTGAAGGTGTGCAATTAATTTGGTTGCAGCTTGATTTCTGCTAAATGAATCAAGCAAACGGCGACCGGGCGGAGCATTTGAACAAAATGTTGACCGACGAAGATGGGATTCGAACCCACGCGGGCAGAGCCCATTGGATTAGCAGTCCAACGCCTTAACCACTCGGCCACCTCGTCGCACGGCGTGTCAAGCCCTCGAAATGTTTAAAACAGTTGGCAGTTTCTCCGATGCCAGCGATCAGGACGTTCTCGGAGAGATCTGCAGTGGCAACGTGGCAACTCGAATAGAAAAACGTCGACTGTGGAAAGGGCAGGCGGTATCGAGACCAAGTCTCCGATGGGGACAGCGTTAATTCCACCTGCTATGGTCGTTGCTATAGTGTCCGTTTTCGACAAATCGCCGAGCAGCCAGTAGCAGTATAATAGTAACAGCAGTTTTCTGACAATTTCCCTGATTGTTCGAAGAATAACGATTCCGGGTCATTTGAGCGCGAAACCAATCAGGACGCCCTCGGTGCAGGAGAGAGAGAGCTACAGTAATTTCGTTTCAATTGTATGTTCGAATAAATATATATATTTTTTAAGAATTGTTGAGAATGTAGCGCTTAACGTCATTGTAGAGTTCCGCTAGTATTAGAAGCTTCTTTACGCTCGTAGCGTTTATGTGAAATTGTAACATTTACAAGCGTTTCATCTATCGTATTTATGCAAAGCAAATACCTTCTTCTTTTAGAAACTATATTTATTATTGTTGATCAGAGTTCCCAAGCCAGATACCTCGAGTTCAATAAACGTTTACTGCACTGTACAGCAATACACATCAGTGGAAACGCAGACATAGTGGTCATCTTTTGTTATCGCCAACTGATCAACAGAACCCGATCAAGGTCCGTCTCAGAAGAAAATTTCCTCCTCTCTCTCTCTCTCTCTCAAAAAAAAAGGTTCCTCTGAATAGGCTGTGCTAACGAGCCACAGGTTAGGTTAGGCAATCGTTTATCCTCTGAATTTCATACGTAGCTGAAAATTCACCTGCGCTTCCGAGTCCTATACTAAATTACTTCGATTAAGCATGGTCTGCAGAGATACCCTTGGGTAAAGCTGCGGCTAGCAAGAAAATGCCTCATAACAAGTAATAAGTGGCCCTAATGAAGAAACATTTGTTTCCAATGATGACTTGCGCCTAATCCAACTGTGGGCTTCATTTGACCTCCACCCTCCGTATTAAGTGGTTCAACCACATACGAGCAGGCTGTGGGAAGTGGACGTGATGAAAAATAAAACGCCCTCAAAAACTGAATTTGGTCATTGGTAGGTCCACTAGTGAACGTTGTTCTCTTCGGAGCAAGCGTCATGGAGCACGCTTGATTTGTGCCGCCTTTCTCAGCAACCATTCACACCCTGAGCCATTGGGGTGGAGATATCAGTGTGCCATATAATGGGTAGATAGATGTATATCGCCCAATGGACGGCCGACTCTGTCAACAGCATCGGGGGCACTCGGTTGACAGCTTGATCCACCCGGATCCGCAAGTCTGCTAGCTAACCGGAGCTAGAGTATCGTCATTCCCCCTTGCTCCGTCATGATCACTGAACGGCCGTCCCTCTCAGTCTGACCGGCCTCGGGCTGTGCCCGAGCCGTAAGCCTTGAGAGACCGAAACCTATACGACTTTACCATCGACCAATCCGGTAGGGGAACTGAAGGACTAGAGCCACATGCGAACGCAATTCCTGCAGGGAAACAGGAGGCCAGACCCAATAATTACCACATTTTTTTCATTTTTACACAAATCAGTGTACTGGCTATTCTCTATACTTCATCAATATACTATGTACGTTTATCATATATTACGATTAGTGTAAGGGTTTCAAAGGTAGGTGTGACAACGGTCCACGTTTTCATAGAATATATATATATGTATGTATCAAATACGCACTAGCGGATGCATGCCACATTCGGATGTATGTTCGACGACAGTTGAGCTACTCTATGAGATCCGTGTTCTAGCACACATGTCGTATCTATCTGACTGTCGGTCTGGTCATTCGGTGCGTCGCGTCTTTCGTCTGCCTCCCGGAGTCTATCTGCGCACAGTGGGTGTGATGGGATTCGCGGATTCGTCAACGAGACCCAACAGGGGCAAGGACGGGTAGGCTGAGACCTTCCAAGTAGGGCCTGTCGGGCAGATAGTGGATGATGTTTGACCATGCGATCGGGCCTGCGATGGGGCAGCCCCCGAGCGAACATGTTAATCCCCGACAGAAATCTCCGTCCCGACCTCATAGCCACGAACGGAGGAGATGCTTTCCTTGAGGCGGAGTTTTTTTTTCGCCAGCAACTTACATAAGTTGCCTCCACCGGCGTTACAGCCGTCACCACAACCACCACCGAAACTGAAGCATATCTCCATCAGCCGCCCTTTCAGCAGTGACACGGCAACTGGCGAAATCTTGATGGCGTAGCTTGCAGTGGGGTTTTCAGCAAAGATGAACATTTTGTGGCGATCGTTGCCTTTGACGACATTAAACGAAAATTGACACAATCGGCTAATTGTGTGATGGTTTAAATTGTGTTTGGCTAATTGCGATCCAGCTGTTAAAATTGGTCATGGGCAATTGGCCTACAAACGAAAGTAAATCAAGTGCATATTACTAATACATATATATATATATATATATATATATATATACTACTGTTTACGAAAATATTATAGAAAAAGCGATGACGACGCCATGGCGCTGAAATGGCTTGACATAAACGCGACGAACGTAAACGGGAACGCACAGGAGCAGGAAACATCAAATCAATCTAATCCGTATTCGAAACGGCCGGGCGCAGACATTCCGGCCAAGCCTCTGGGGAAATCCTCCACGCCATAATGTATCTTAAGAAGAAGGACTCTATTAGAAGGTGAGCATTTGCTATAGCATCAGCAGCAGCAGCAGCAGTAACAGCAACAAGGCCACGTACAACAGGCGATTCTGGCCCAGACCGGTGATGCTGTTATCGTGGCCGCTGTCACTGGACACCATCGCCGCGAGGATTAGCCACTTCTGCCGTTGAAGGTACGCACGTGGATAGATCCCGATACGAAGTGGAACGCCGCGTTATCATCGCGTCGCCGCATTGAACGATACGACATCTGTTCGATTACTGAAAGTTTGTCCATGTGCCGCTGACACTGCCGAGGTATTTTAGCATTTACTGTTTGTAGGTAGCTAAAACCGCTTCAGAACGCTAATCTGGCCACTGACATCGATGAGATTTAGTCGTGAGACCAAGGTGAAGACTCAATTCGTGGCCGACTACCTGGCCGTTGCTGTACAAGAGGGCGTTTAAGCAGGCGGATGGGCAATCAAGCTGTGTTTTCGAAACGAAATCGAACAGATGAAGTGGATGACGGACCGCTGCCCGCATGTGTTGCTTCTTGCGCGAGTTGTGTGACGTCACGAAAAGCGCGCGCGAGCAGGGAGGCTCAACAGATGAACAAATTGTTGTCTGTTGTTATATATATATATATATATATATAATAGCTAGCTACCATTACAAATCGCCCTTAGGATACAAGGCAGGGTGGGAGAGAGAGAGAGAGAGAGAGAGAACAGCAAGTATCGTTTATGGGGTGGGTCCACCCAGCAAAGGCGCAACCGTTACAACAGTGGTAGGCCGTTAGCATTTACTGCAGCCCGGCAGCGGTCGCGGCTTCTGTCCCACGTCCGAATGACTCCCAACACTGATACCAATGATGGTGATGGTAATCAAATCCCGTTGTCTATAAATTTTAAAATCATAGGGTCATTAAAATGAGTCATCTTTAAGCTAAGCCAATTGGCGTGGAGGCTCGAGTAGAGGAAAATAAACACAACACTTCACATACTAATTATTAGCGGTCATCAATCTTTGTTGTCGTTTTCAGACAAATCGGGACAGAACGTCAATAGACCCGCAAACAAAGAAACGTGCCAATGTATATATTATTACTCTTATTGTTATTGCATATTAAAAGTTGTATAACTGAATGTAATAAATACATTCACTATTGGGTTTCGTGCTCCAAAACGTGAAAAAATATATATATATATACGTATATATATCTATGTCCGAGTCAAGGGGAGGCACACCACGTATTTTGTTGTTTGTTGATGTTGTTTGAATTGTATTCTCCATTATCCGAGAATCAGTTACACGCTTGGCGTTAGCGGGGTAAGGGCAGAATGCCGGGTCGAAGCGGCCAAAGAAATCCTATTGAACTATTGTCTTGAAGGCATGAGAAGCAATATTGTTCACACATATATCTGGCCATTTATGAATTTTTCATTTACATTCTGACAAGCTTATTGTGCCCCATACGCGGCGCGTGCGAGTTCGTAATCGATGTTCTACGAGTTGGATCCCACCGCATCTGTCACACGCGGACCACCTGACAAAATTGCTGATTCTAAATAGAACGCCCACAGTCAGCATTTGCGTATGGAGCCTTGTTTAGTGAAGCCTTTTCTAGGCCATGGTCGACAAGCGAGATGAAGGAAATCGTGCCTTGCCGCAGGCCTCTGATGCATCTCATTCGGTCGACAGTGGTGGCCGTCCCAGTTGGCCAACGTGAACTGTTGTCATAGGCCAGCGTGGACACGGATTGATTGATATCTGTGATACCAAAGCTGAGCTGACCTGTCAAGAAGATGCAGAAAACAGGATAGTGACTGCGTTTCGATGATTTCTAGCTTCAAATCCACCTGGCTGGTATCGATCGTATTCTTGATTGCTACGTGCCGGTGGCAGTTAAATCTGAGAGGGCCCTGGAGCGGTGCTGTTGACATCCACTGTGAGAGCGTCCACATCTGGACAGACGACACAGCAATGGATATTCACAAAAGAAAAGGAAACAATTCATGTATGCGTGTTCCATTGTATACAATCGCATGATGTGTAACAGCTAGCGGCAAAATGTTTCGAATCCATAACGAATATGCCCAGAAGTGGGTATTGCCTGAATAAGCTTGCGTCTGAGCTCAAACGTGTTCTGGATGTTGCAAAAATAGCCGTGCGGTATATATATTACCAAGTGGGCCATCAAGACATAGAAGAAACCTAGAATATGCGTGCACTTATAAGCTGATGAGGCGCTGGCAATTTCCATGTTTGCATCACTTTTGTTACACTCTGACCTCCCCCATCGTTGTATAGCCTTCCATACAATGGGTTGAGCACTAAGCTTGATTGACGAGAGCGCACGTTCCTCAGATCGGTTCGCCCTTCTGAGCTCGCTACACTGCTCCACGCTCGTTGAGCTCGGAGCCATGGTACGATGCTAGTTATACGATGCCGGTAAATGCTCACACCGCTGAATTCTCCCTTTTTGATATTGAAATATTCCTTGGCTGACTGAACTCATATAGCACACAAAGCAGGTTCTTTTGTGATTCGCAATTAAACTGATGACGATTGAGAAGTGTATTTGATTGATTCGGACCTTTTATTAGAAATTGATCGTTGTCATCATTGCCGAAATACAATTATAACCTATTAATCAGGGGATTTTTGCCTGTTAATGAACGGGAGGATTATTGTTTGGTGTATGGCGTCTGTAAAGCACAGTGACGATTCTGTCCCTAATGTCACCCTTAAGATTGCCACCAGCTCGTGAGCACGATTAGGCATTTCCGGTAAAGTCATCTTCGAAAAAAACCGATGTAAATTCCCTCCCTCGAAAAGAAGCAAAACCCCCGGTATTTTCTCTCCTATCGTGTACAAAAAGTCGTCAGCGTTTACTCTGGTTGAGTCTCCCAATCGAATCTACCGACACTTGTCGTTCTGACGAAGGTCAAGACCCGGCAGGGTATAAATCTTCGATTGTAACGCCAGTTCATATCGCTCGCTCATATCGCTCGCAAAAAATCCTCGTCTTGGACTGCTGGGCAAAGGGGACGTATGCGCAGATCTTTGACTTGCCGTGAAATTGCAGCCGAGGCTGGAGTCGAAACAAAGGTCCGAAACGTGCAAAGATATCTTCAAACATCAGAACATCCTGTTCGTAGAAAACTCAAGAGAAGACCTTCTTCCAGGATTGAGTCGACAGATACAAGATTGAGCTTCGCTCGTGAGCAAATTTCCTTTTCGGAGGAGTGGCAACGTGTACTGTTTTCCGATGGAAAGAGATTCAATCTAGACGCTCCTGATGGACATTCTTATTACTTCCACGACATTTGGAAAGAAGAGACACTCCTAGGTCGACGGCAGGCGGGAGGTGGTGGAGTGATGATTTAAGCCGGGATTGCCTACAACGGGAAGACCGATTTGGTCTTCGTTAACGGGCAAATGAATAGTCGTGCCTACGTTTCTATGTTGGAGGATCAACTTATGGATCACGCCGAGAAGATCTGTGCTGAAAGATTCATCTTCCAGCGGGAAGCTGAATCTTTCAGCACATACTTCATACGTAAATTTTGCATTTTGCATGAACTTCATACGCAAATTTTATGAATCTATGCCTAGTCCATTAATTTCTGTCCTGTAGAACGGCGGCAGCCCGGCGGTGTGTACTTTTATATCCCCAAAGCCTTCGATAGGGAGTGCATGCTCATCATGCATTTCCGTAAACCTCCCACAAATAAAGCCTTTCGATTCCTTCCTTCCAAACGGCTTCGATAGCGTCAACCATTCTCTCTTAATCTCCAAACTGCAACGCCTGCACAGCGACTCTAAAAATATGGGCTGGATCCGACGTTACTTCAGTAATCTCAATTTTGTGCCAAGCTCAACAACAGACTTCGCGGCTTGCCCCTCACGAGTGCCGGAAGGCTTCGCGCTTGAGATCCTCACTGTTCTGTATGCTTCTGCTAGATCCCAAGAATGACTCACCAGAAGGGGTCACTCACAAATTATACTCGGACGACTTCAAATTGCATGCGCCGATGCGCACTCCCAACGACAGGCAACTGCTACAGGCGACGATAGATGCAGTTGCTGTATGGTGTAGAAACAACGATATTTACTATACATTAATCTAGAATACCTTACAAATCATTAATCGTTTTGTACATAAGTCCATATAGTAATTAATATAATAATTCACAGACGGCAATTTGTATTGTATGTATATTTGTATTTGTTTTAGAAAATACGCCCACAGCCCCGACAAAGATCGTCCCGCGAACGATGTCATAATTCTCGCAAGGGGTGACACCCCAATTGATGGCGGTGACGTCTTCATATTTACATTGACACGAAAGTTGATGGACTACTGTCTCCAATTCTGCGCTCGTCTTGTTTGGTATCGGCTGAGTGTCTACGCGTATCATTTCGTTTTCGTCAGAAGAAATTAGCATAAAGCATAGCTAGGGGTTCCGGCCCCCTTTTCAATGAATGTGTCGATCTTGAGCGGTGCCCAAGCTTGATGCCTTGCTACACTTAGTAAACGCTATTTTGATCCTGCTCATCTGTCATGATATCAGATCCGTTAGTGGGTCCACTATGCACGCACGGGGACCCAGCCCAACTATTGTCGTTAGACAGGGGCAAGACCCGGCTGGTTGTCTGGCTGGCACTTCACGACAAATCGCCTCACACCCGTGCATTGCACCAGTGGAGCTGTATATATATATATATATATATACATATATATATACATAGTATCGAAGTAGATGATATGAGTCTATAGCCAACAGGGAGCCACCACCCGTCGCCGAGGAAGGTCAGCACAATATTGGCGCTTTGTGTAAACTTCAGCGCCAGCAGCTCCAGCAGACGATATTCAGCACACTGACGGCGGTGGTTGCGGCGGCAGCGATAGTAATCAGGCTAGTCGTTGTAGAATAGTCATCAGCCTCATAGTCATGAGAACAGTAATGATAATTATAGAAATAATAACAATAATAATCATCATCATAATAACATAACACATATCTACATATGTACAACATATAGACAAGCGCGTCTGCGCATATGTCACGGCGGGACTTGAACGCGATATGACCGAAGACTCAACGCGTGCATTGGACCGTTAGGGAGCACCGTGAATCGTGTGAGGTCATCAGCTACGATTACTATAGCAAGCACCATTGCAACTTCTGCTGCCTCGCATAAAAGGTGAATGGAAATTTGAATACAATCAATGCATGTTGGGGGGGCATGCATGTCAGAGTGAATCGAATTTATTCTTGGCATTGCTATTACTATTATTGTTTAGTAAAGTTTGCTTGATGTTGGGGGGGCTATACGGGGACGCGGCGCGTCGCCCGCGGATAAAACTATCTAGCCACTATACACATAATCCAAGGCAATAATTGGCTGTCAGCTATGATTGTCTACGGACGACGTTCTTGTCTAGAATAATTGCTTGAACGCCCGACCGTGTACGCGCCGAGTTCTTGTCAATGGTGAAAGTCTTTCTTGCACGATCGGACCACAGAACATTACGGACGACTGGTGTTGCACAATGTTGCAAATTGGCGTTCTAACGAGCACAACAGCGTGGGGGCTGCTCCCTGTTCGTAATGGTAAGCTTGTAACAGAGAGCGTCGGATCAAGTTCCGGCCGGCGGGCAGACACGACCGATTCGTCACCCGTTTTCATGGGTCAGCGAACACGGGTACAATGGCACTGTTTATTGTAGATTGCAGTGTTTTCAAGCACACAGGATCCTAGTCGACTTTAGCTGAAACCTTTCTAGCAATGGGAGAAATATTGGCATTAATTCGTTTTTCTTAGCTGAGCCGCGGGTTCAGGCTGAGTTTGGCCAACCTCGACGTTGTGCTCCCCTAGAAGGGGCGTGCGTTGGAACGAACCTGTAATGGAAATGTAAACGTATGAACATTTGCGCGAGAAGTCGTTGCGTTGTTCAGCGAAATTGATTCAGAGTGGCAACGTTGTAGATGGTTACTGGGACCGTTTTGTGTAGTGTTTGTGGAGGAAACCAACGAGACTTATAAAAGACATAGATGAATCAGGTGAAAATCGTGGAGATTGAGCAGTTGAGATTGCCTGCAAGCACTTCATATGTTGTACGTGCTCACGGGAGAGATACGTCGAGTAAGTGTCATTAATAAGTGCGCGAAAGAATGTCATTTCACTTTGACAAGGATAGGGCAACGTTTATCTGCATAATTATTACGAATGCATAACAGCTAAAAGCATATACCTCCCTATGAGTGATCCGACGGGAGGAGCACCTGTAGGAGAAGAGTTAGCTAATTGCGTTACCAAGTTAATTAACTAACGATTGTCGAGGCATATAGCCTGAGAGAAATTAAACCTATTGAGAATAGACACCATTGAAGATATTGATTGATAGCAATTTTTTTGGAAAAAATAAATGAACATTTATCATGTTGCATCGTACAATCTCGTAATAGTCTTGCAATAGTTCAAGATTCTGAAAGCGTGGAAGGCGCGAACTGCGATATGTGGGCGTTGATTGCACCTGCTCCGAAGTTTATTCGAAGTTCAATGACTGCCATCTGATTGAAATTTTTGGTTCATGAATTCAGCAACTTACAGTAAGTTCAAATAATTTACGAATATTTGCCGAATTTGTTTTCAAACATTTTTTACTCTCTCTCAGCTGTTCATCTTCGTGATCGACATTTACCCTTTAACTAAGTTAAGGTAGTGGTTTATTGGCATATGTTTAAGGGTCCGTCTTACGAAGCAATGCAAAAGCCACACCGTGGATGTTAAATGTTCAAGGCTGAGAGCCAGCCCGAAAACATATATGGGTATCAAATAGAAACAATGCAATTTGTACAACGCTTGCGCTCACTTATATTGCTGTTACTAAGTATTACATTTTGTCAGATATTCAAATCGCCTATCGTCTATCCTACCGTCTGTCCTTGCCTGACCTTGTCCGGGAACATTTACAGATTTTCTTGGGGAGGCGATCTTGGCCTGGCTCCCGAGGCTCGAAAGATGTCACCTCTTCGGGCTGATATAAAAACCCTTGAAAATCAAGCTTGAGCACGTTGTTCATCCGGATCATTCCACGAGTGGTCTTTGTATTCTGCTTGAATATATGTATTCTTATTATTACCATTAGTAAGAGACATTTGCAGAACAATGAGATTGCTTTAAAATGGCCGTCGTCCACTATTTTTTCTCTCGTCCATTTCATCATTCCAACATTGAGCAGTCTACTACTGTTATTAATGCAAATGTAGCAACCTATCTATCTATCTATCTATCTATCTGTCAATGAACGGTTATCATTTTCAATACTTTCTGGTTAATTGTCACGTTCGCAGAACGTCATAGTTTAGTAATACCATTTTCTCTACAAACTCACTCAGCCCGGACTTACCCAATTTGACTGGTGGGCCAGCATCATCGATGTAGTCGTTCTTTTGTTTGCGACGCTGCATTGGATATTGACGTTCCCGCTGTCGCCTGCGGGCGAGAATACATCTGTATGCGAACGGAATACAGACTGTTCATGCGCCACCAACATATAGGCCGGTTGAATCGCCAGGGGCTGTTGTGGTCTGCAAACTGCAGTGGGCCTCCGATACGAGCGCGCGCGCGCGCTACTTGCATGGACGTCAACGTCGTGAGCGGCAATCGTGTGGCTTCAGAGGCAACGTCGGCTCGGCGCCTGCTTCTGAACGAATCTGTTCTTACATGCGTGTAACCATTGTGGTTTTCGGCGCAGGCCAAACCTGCCCAAACCGAAACAACTATGGATGGAAAGGCCCCGCTATATACAGCAAAAAGATCTTGTCGAACAAGGCCATCTTTTGTGAGATTATAGCGAACGAAAAAAGAAAAACATAATTAACCGCCATTAAACTCTGTTGTACGTGCGAGAACTGGTCATGTGTTTGCTGTTGTTTTGAAATGTTTAATTCAACTGTGGATCTATCAATGTCTAGACAGTTGTCATATAATTGGGCAATTGTCTCTCATTAGTGACAGACAATGGACTCGTGATGGGTTCGATAATCTGTCGACGTAGAGCGGCTTAACATCTGTGAGACTCATATTTGTATCTATGAGACACCGTATTTGTGATCAGGACGAATAAACACATCAGGCCCACAGTGCTGGTTAAGCCTGCTAATGGCGTACCTATTCATTTAGGCCTGACGGCGTCGTCGAGCCTTTTTTCGATCCCAAAACTGCTACTAATCCAGCCATCTGAGGAATAAAATAAATGCCTAAGGACAACGAATTTAAAATACAGATATATCTGGCAGAAACAAAGTCAATTTATTAACGTCATTACAACTATGAGTGTCGTCCATAACAATTGTACACGAAGGTGGCTACAAAACGTGAACTTGCAAAAATTGCATTCGAGCACAGCACTTCTCTTATACTATAACTCTATGGCATTTGTGCTTTTTTTGTCCCCCCGAAGGGCACGGAACGCCAGTGTCCTTAGTAGCTTTAGGCGCCAGCGTCATCTTATGCACAGAGTCACAACCCTGGAGTAACAGCAGAAATGTATATGGTCTTGTCTATATACTTAATTCCCGCTCTCACACACAATGACACCTATATATATATATATATATATATATATATATATATAGGTGTCATTGTGTGTATATATATATATATATATGTATATATATGCGATGCATTTATTTAATGTAGTACTTTTGTCTGTAGAGATCTATCAATTTAGAATCTAGGTTTGGTATTAGAAAACTGGCCAGACATGCCCTTGCTGTCGAATACTAGGTACAGTGTCATCGACAATCATTATTATTATCATGTCGTTTTAAGCACAACCTACTTATATACTGGCCAGCCACTTGTCTCCCTATAAAAGATTCCCAGTCAAGTGCAATCAGTCAATGATTACTGTAGGAGTTTGCGCGAGACAACAGCTCCGTCCCAATAACGACGAAACAAAGATAAATTATCACACTTCTGGCAGACATTCAGGCCTAAAGCTAATTACGGTGACAGTTAAAAGGTGCATCTGAATTTCAGGATGCACGTAGCTCAGTCACGATTTGCTTCTGAAGTCAATCAGAACGTCGTAGCAGGTGGCCGAGTGCAGTGTTGCCCTCATCGTGGCCACTGGGCTTTATAGCTTGTAAAGTATTATCATATATATATATATGTATATATATATTAGAAAGGCTTCTTTGTAAAATAATTATTGAAGTCCTCCTGCATCGCCACGCTACCAAATACTAAAGCAAAGCTAACTTCGAGAGAATACATGTACGTGTTGTATGTCATGGGAAATTCAGCAGAATAGCAACGCTATTGTTTATCTGTTTACCGATTATTTATACATACATCAGCATCATTCTGTATAGTCCTTTTTTTTTTGGCTATTATACAGAGTGATAACGATATAACCGGCTTATTTTCGACTTACCTTAAAATTAGTTCCACAAACCTATATTTCAATAGACCCTCACCATTCTCGATATAATATAAATTCAAATTAAACACTGGATGATACTTGTCCACGTAAATAGTACCCAAAATGTCGTCTATGATAGCCATCACGATGGCTCAAACAGCGGTTTCAACTCATTACGAGCGGGGACAGCTGGTCGAAGCAGATGACCCCCTATGACGCCAACCATTGCGTTCTGCTGTAGCAAATAGGAATACATTTGGATGGCATTGGGCAAATATGATGCAGCGTTCGAAAAGTCTGTGTTTCACGTACAACATATCCGTGAGTGGTAGATCACAGAGGTCTTAAAAGATGTTTGCCATACAATGGCTCGTCGGGTATTTCTCGGTGAGAGTATTATACACTGTAACGTATCGCCCGCATTGCGTTCTAGGGGTTTCATATCAATTGATACATATAACGACTAGCTCATGTATAATAGATGGCAATAGAGGCACCTTCGAAGGTGTGAGCAAAATTCTAATCTACTTAAAATTACATAGCTAGCATTAATGGAGCATCTAGTTGTAGCTATGCGGAAATTGACGAATGCCGTTATTTCGGTGTATGAAAAGTGTCGTCAATTAGTTAAGTATTAAAAATGCTCTCACATCGGGTGCTAATTTTGCGATCAGAGCACCTGTTCATTAGTCGCATTTTGTTCAGATCAGAGTAGGCGGGCCTGCTTGATCGGAGTGTCAGAGACTGGTTTTGCACTTTGAAAGCCTTCGCGTTGTCCACTGACGGCTGCGTCACGTCGGCAACGATTTCAGCAGGAATGACGCTATCTACACGGGGTTTCACTGCGTGGATCATTGGATCAGTGTCTTTTTTTTGCTTCCTGTCCCATTCGATTTGACGGATTTCTCATGTCGCTGATTTATCACTCGTCGCCGGACGTACCTCTTTCGAAAGTTGTACAGATCCAGCACTTTGAGAACCTTTCTAGATCCTCTGTAGTCTCCCTTGAGGGCACTTCCAGGAACGCCCAGAATGCTGTCTTCACGGCGCACATTGTAGATTGTACTAATCGCGTCATATTTTCGAGCTGACGCCTCAATTATTCTCCCAGATGTGGCTCGTCATCAGAATCATCTTCAATCATAGCTTCAAACAGTTGTCCAATGGAGTTCCTATGGACTACTTGTGGTTTCCCCTCCTTAGGCGGATCCACAGGTGCTTATTAATCTGTTAATTGGTGGGGCATACTTCTCGAGTCATTGGCTAGATGTTTCCTGGAAATCACGCCACCACCGTTCCACAATCGAATGTATCACAAGGATTCCCGCTACCCAATATATCTCATTCGAATACCACCTGAGCAAGAGCCCAATCGTCGATACTCTTACCACAACTAATTTTGTGAATCCTCCTGGATCTTGTCCACGATTTGACACACCTCAATAAGGAAGAACCAGGCCACACTGAGTATTACGATCGCCGCGATCACCGCATCGGTAATCGGCATCCGGCTTGATGGCCGAAGAGCAACTATCACCGCGTAGTTCACAGTATAGGCTACGTAGGTTGCCACCTTGCCTATTATGGCATCCTCAAGTTCCACACCAAACAGTGACAAGACCAGCAGCTCCCAACAGCCGAGAAATGGTACCACTGTAATACGATAAGAAGGAAGCCGGTTGTACACTAAGGCTATTATTACAAGGCCCAAGGAATTACTCGAGGCTGAAACAAAGTAGTTGTTAGAACTGCTAGCTCACTTGATTATCGTTGTGACGGGAATCTATAGAGCCAAGACATCGGCCGATGTATGATAACACACATAGTGATCAACCAAATATTCTCCGGTATATTTTCTAACTTCGCTCTTTCGATTCTTGTTGTCAATTTCACTAAGCGCCTGGAGGCCATGTAGAGGTGTGTTTTTTTCGATCTGATCTTTGTAGGACCTAGCAGATTTTCATCGCGTGTTAAAGTCCAAACGTTTCGCTTGGTACGTACAATTGATGACTGTGCTATTGTTGTTTTGTTGTTATTAAACTCAGTTTCTAACCTGCTATTATAAGTCCGGCCGCAGAGTTGACAATCGCAGAAATGATTGCACAAAAGTATGAGAAGGCAATCACGAACAACGTCCCGAACGTGACACTTAATGGAACCGAAGCCTGAACTCGAGGGTACGTTATGGCCAGGAACAGCAGCAAGGTCGCTAAACTGAAATTGCAAAGATTCGCTTAGAATAATATCAAGATTGCCCTCATTGACGAACGGCGCATGCTGGTCCTTTGAGAGAGGCTCACAGACTACTCGAGAGTCTTATGAAAGCTGAAGTCCATTTCTACGGAGTGGTCGGGTTCGCAACTTAAAATAATCAGTGTACAGGAGTGTAATATTTACTGTGCGATCGGACAGGTCTCACCTCGAAAATCCTCGATCGCACACATTATATGATCGATATTACGTGACTACTCAGGAACCCAAATTCATCCTTCTAGTATTGCTTGCGCAATAACTCCTGCCTAAATGATTCTTGAAACGTTTTATTTCGCACTCGAATGATAGATTAGAATTGCCCGCCCCTGCGGCATGTTTCATCGTAAGGGCGGTCTAGAATCAGCTATGCCGGAACTCGATCTACAAAGGTACATGGCACATGGTGCATTTATCGGTCTGCAAGACGTACATGGCTCCGTAGACGCCGTACATGGTGCGGTATCTCGTAGATAGAAACTCGTACACGGGAGGAACGTATAGGGCAATACTGATGAATAGCGCTAACAGGCCAAGCGAAAGGCTCGTGCCAACGAGAACGAGTTGGATCAGCGCAGTGCGGGAAAGAGGTGCCTTTTCTTCTGCCTTCGACGATTCAGGCCCGGAACCAGCGCCGCCGCCGCCACCTGGGAACGATGCAACCAATGTGCTATCAAAAGGGATCACTTGATATTTGAAGTCCGAATTATTATCACATCGTAGTCGTGCCTCCCTCAAACGAGTCTATTGCTGGGTGGATATCGGCGTTAAGAAGCTCGAGTAAAAAAAACGCTTGGTTAATAACCGAGGCAGATTTCTCACATCACTCGCACGAGCGATTGATCGAGAGCGTCAAAAAGTGTGGAAATTCACAGACCACCTGTGTCATCAACAATATCCAAGAAGGTTGATATTTATAATATGCCACCGAGGCTTACCGGTGATTGAGTCGGATTCGACGTTGACCCTGGTCCAGGCGGCCAGCTCCTCTTCGCTCGTCGAAGGCGTCACCATTGTAACTCTCCTGAAATCGCAGAAGTGAACTTGCATCCCCTGAACACGTAACGCGGCTCACGGACACCTCCTCCTCAATATACCCCTATGAACCTCGCCGTCCTTCAACGATGTCAGTATTCATTCAAGACCTAGGATTTTCCCGAAGAGCTTTCGTCAATCAAAAAATGATTTTTCCTTTGCCTAGCTCAAACTGTGCTGTACTGGTGTTCCCCACGATCTAGTGTTTATCGTAAAAGCGGAGCCACTTGTGAAAATCTTCGAGAAAATTCATTGGGACATTGACTCATTCAACATAACATCGTGAGGATCACTTCGAAAAAATTGTAATGATAAGAAATCTAATGACATTGATCCATAGGTCACACAAAACCGTTTGGGAAACTGATACTGAAAATGAATATAATTGAATATATTACTTATGTGAATTGACTTGAAGTATATATATATAATTTGAAACACTATACACTAATTAGGATACCGTGAGTGAGCTATGCTTTTGAGAAAGTTATTCTTTTCTTTAGATTAGCAAATATAATGAAATAGCTAAAATGTGCAATGACCCGCAAAGTGGATATTTATATGAGTTCTTGTGAAGTTTTTGTATCGTAAAAAGAAAATGTTCACTTGAAAGCACAGATACAGTTTTCGGGCAAATTTCCGGACCACACTCTGATCCTTGTTGTATGTTTAATATCCTCACAAAAAATCTATCTGTTAGCAAAGACGATGAGGCCAGCGTTTGTCTTCCATATAATTTCCCTTCCTCAATTTAATTGCAACTACGGTTCACGCTCAGTGGCAACATCCTGACGGTCTTGGTCTGTCATCCGTTGTCACGCGAGTTAAGAGTGAGTTAAGTGATTGGATTCTTCCAAAGTGAATCCACGAATTCCACTGCTGCTGCAGGTGGATCGGTGTATGTTCCCATGCCCCGTTTCGGCCGCCGGCCAATTCGAGGTCAGACAACTACCAACGAGCAGGTTCCTTTAGAATGCCTCGGCAGCGTCCAAGCCCGCGTCTGGTGTTACTAGCACTGTGTGTCTATCAGCAATCCATTGACGCTAACTCTATGTAACGATCAAGCAGCGATATGCAACGGTCTTACTAAAGGACACTTTAGAGGTGAACAGAAATCGCAAGTGTTGCTTACGCGGCGAATGCCCATGGGGGTGCCGTACAAATCCGTGTGCGTTATTTTGCTTTTCTGTATTTTTATTATTGACATTGAGGATGTGACTTCTAGGGCCGTAGTTCGTAAATTGTACGCGGGTGATCTCAATTTGTAAAGTCGTAGTGACAACCCTGGTGACAAGACTGCAGTACAATGTTCCATTGACGCAATATTCAAGGAGTGTGAAATGATTATATTTGGACCCAAGCGCACTGTTGTGTAGGCCAGTCATCATAACTTCATTTATATTTATGATTAGGGGTGGAAATATGTTTTGTCGCATTTTTCGTCATTCAAACTCGACCGCTCTGGGGGAGAGCAGCAGGCAAAATCGTTGGCGATTGTTGTTACTGGATGATCCTTTTCGAACACATTCATTGCAAAAAAGATTCCCCTTGGTAAATTCTTGATTCACCCTGGTAAATCACCTTGGCGATTACTATTTGGTGTATGTCTTTGATAATTTACGATATTTTTGACAAATGTTTTGTGACGAAATCTTTCTGATGTCGAAGTCTGTACGCAGCCCTTGTGTACAAATTACAAGTTCATGTAAAGGAATTCATTTTCCTTAAAGAGATCAAATCCAGCTGCCTTCGTGTTATTTTTGTATTCAAGTTTAAACTCGGAAACACGGCTGCAAATACTGCCATGTGTCATCATCCGATCATCATGTGTATCAGTTGGGATATTTGAGAAGTGGTTGAAAATATTTCGCTCCGGTGATTTTGATCTTGAAGACGCTCCCAAGTCGGGAAGACCCACCGAGATTGACAATGACCGAGTGAAGTGCATATATATATATATATATAGAATTAGAGGAAAATCCGGCGAAATTTTGTAGACTAACGACAAAACATACCTCCACACCAAAAGCTATGTATATATATTAGATGTTTATATTATATATTGTAGACTTTAAATGGACACGTCGTTATGCTCGATCGAACACTATCTTCCGTTGTTTTGTACTTAAGGAAGTAGAGTTCTACGTCGTACTCCCGATAATGAATCATTCATTTGCATAATAGAACATCTACCCGAAATACTCCTCAAAACATCACACCGCGCTTCATGGCAGCGACTGTCGACGCAATGTCAGTTCGGTAGGGACTCGTCCTCGCATCGGTCTTCGCTCTCCGGCCGCAACCATTTGGGCCTTGAAGTATCGCTAACAAATTGGTCTGCCGGCTCCACTTTCACATAGTGTGCTGCCTTCTCCAAGAAAATGAATTCCTCTACATGAACTCATAATTTGTACACAAGGGCTGCGTACAGACTTCGACGTCAGAAGGACTTCGTCACAGAACATTTATCAAAAATATCGTAAATTATCCGAGACATGGCGTTATATGGAAAATGATCATCGCGTTGCTAGACAGATCAGTTGACAGCTTATATTTGTTGCAATATATCCAGAACGAGTACTACAGACTGCAACTACCAACACATATATATATATATATGTATGCTAACTTTTGGTGAGGATGTATAGATCATAGCGAAGAATGAGCGATCATTCGCACAGTCAGCGTGCACTCGAAACATAATAATTCTATCATTCATAATTAACAATTGCTCACATAGCTCAAAAGAAATCTTCCCAGATGATATTGTAAGCCCTGCTAATGAGCAGGCTAAGCCCCACTCCAGGAACAACACGACCGGATGCTGTCAAATGACCGTAATGTCAGAGCCTAATGCCAAAGCCGCAGTTGTATAATACATCTATTTCATTCGCCAGCCGCCCCCTCCCCCGGTATCCGCTAGCCTGTCCTGGTCGTTCGATCAGACGCAGGAGCGGAGGAATAGCGCAGTAATATTATAACAGGCCGAATGCCGCGAGAGAGAGAAGGGGTACAGGCAGAGACCACAGTGACACCACCAGCAAATATCAGCAACACTTACAGCAGCAGCAGCATTAGCGACAACGACAGTAACAGTGCCGCCGACGACGACGACGACGACAACAGCAGACTGAACAACCGCAATTGACAAGCAGCAGGAGGTCCCGCCTCGACGACTGTTACTTACCTTGGATAGTCTCCTACAAGATGTGTGCATTCTCCTACGATATAGTGGGCATACGGCTCGCCCGCCATGGCGCCAAAATGTGGATGAGATGCGGTGACAGAGCGAGGTGCAGGTCCATGTACCAGGGGCGTACAGCGGCGGACAGTTGGACGATAGGTGCTAAGCGATGGAAACACCGGCTGGTAGAGCACTCCCCATGAACATTCGTCGATCAGGAGAGTCAGCCAGGCTGGTGGAGGCCAGAGAGCCAACCTGTCACGAACAATGCAATGGGACACCACAACAGAGTGGAGTAAGACAGCGAACCGTTCGCCTGGTTGTTGCTTGCACAACACTAACACAACTGCGCTCAGATCATCGGTGAGATCAAGCACGTGCTGCTGCTGTGGTGGGGAAATCGAAACAGGACAGAGGCTGACAAGCAGAACCGGGCCAGTCTACTGTACAATACAATAATGAACAATACAATAGAACGAGCTCGATCGTCACTAGAGGAAACGCCTACGGGTGCATCGTGACGCGTGGAGGGATTCGAACGTTGTGCACGAAACATGTCAGTCTACGGCTTGGCGTTCAGTGGCGTTGGTTCGGAGCGAGAGGGCAGTAGATGGGGTAACCTTGGTAATGGGGGCTGGGTTGGGATTGGGGGCAAGAAGTGGCGCGGACGAACATGGGTCCGAGAGACGACTTGACGGACTTGGCCGGTCCAGGCCAGGCCAGGGCCGGTGCCCCCTCCCAGGCTCCGCCAGTACGTCGGGTCTCAGGTTGGCAACGGGCCAGGCTGTCTCTTCGAGTGTGGGCCCGTCAGAGTCGAACGGGGTGAGGGCAATGGGGAACGGATGGGGTATGTTTTCGGGTCAGGCCCTCGGGGGGCGGAGGCCGGCGTGGGGATGAGGCCCTCGGCGGCGGAGGCCGGCGTGGGGATGAGGCCCTCGGCGGCGGAGGCCGGCGTGGGACATCGGCCATGGGGCGACAGCATCGTCTAGACAGAATAATATAACAAGAGAGTGAGAGCTAGCAGGAACGAGAGAAGGATAAGGAGTCAGGACACATCGTTCTCTCCTGACGGAGAGCGTCCTGTGGCAGATGCCTGAAAAAGCCTCCCGAAAAATCCATCCCTATTCCACATGTCGTCGAGGACGCCGCTGTCGGAATCATACGGCAATTATGGTACGTGCTGGCTGATTGGAAAAAAAATAAATATTGTGCCAGATATGCAGTTGCTATTTTGCGGGGCACGGGGATGAGAGTGTGAAAATTCACGGTACTATTGTAGAATAATGGCGGTACATTGCAGTAACCTGCTGTTTGCTAGTGAATTTCGGCTTGTTAGTTAAACTGATAAGGCTGGCTTAACATCGTTTGGTAAGCGCAACAATCTCGAGGATGCTGGCATGAGATGACATCTGCCTGCTGGAAAGATCATTCCGGAAGCGTATAGCGTAACCAAGTGTTACGTGACAACGTTGAATCAAGCACGTCATTAGATATACGGAATCGGTGTATCTAACTGGTTTATCGGTATCAGATAGACCATATATATGGTCGATCTGGTACAGTATATATATATATATATATATAGCACCTTTTACGAGAGGTTGCTGGCATTTAGTCACGGGAACGATGTGGCATTGGTTTATTTGGAACTGCAGTTTTTCACAAATGCTTAAGAGTCTTAATTGTTTACAATTAAAGAGTTAAATTAAAGAGTTTTAATTGTGAATAAAAAGTAAATGAAAAACATAGGAAAGGGAACCAATGAAAAGGAAAGCTAATAGTATCTTCGTACATTTTTTATAGCAGTCTAACTCTAGGACGGAACCACGTGGCATCATTCATCGAGCTTGAGACCTTCGAATATAGTTTCGGTAACAGAGAAAACAGCAGGAAATATCATAGACGTGTTTACCACAGGAGGATTCAGCGGTGTATGATATTGATTTTAATTACTTCGAATGAATTTAGGCATAATACCAATATGATAATAATAACTTTAGATCGTTTGATTTTTATACAAAGTAGTATATATATACGTATATACTACTTTGCAATATATAAACGTACCCGACAGGATATTTCGATTAAGTAGCACATTGTATTTTCACGCAAAAATTTACACACAGCATGGCATAATTTTTGAACATCTTCTTAGGTGATCACTGAGGTCGCGAAAAATATTGCGCCTTCTATGATAAGCGAATTCACTGACTTATATTTATATATATATATATATAGTTATTGGATAATTAATTGTTGTCTTGTTTAGGTATTATGGTCCACATGGGTATCCATATACTGCACGAAATATATTATATGTACTATATGAAAAAATAAAATAAAATATAGGATGACTGCGCACTGATCGGTGTCATGCTATTTGGCGAAGCTTCCCCGATATCCTCGGCAGAAATGCTGATCCCTTGGACCATGGTGGCCGAGTGTCTAACAGTTAACACGATGGCTATAGTGAATCTGCAGTGCATCGGAAAGCATAATTAGCACTACGCACCATACTATGAGGATCAACTACATATATGTGAGCCGGTAGCTTGAATTTATTTGGCTGACTTCTGATGAATTTGATACTTTCATCAACAAGCTTTTGTTGTGCGGAATAATTCACACCTTCGACGCAACCCAATAGCCACGAATTTGATCATTGTTGACTCCGTGAGAGACCGTAAAGTGGTGGTGTTGGTGGTATAGTGTAGTATATAGCTTGTCTCTATGGGCGAATCCCATGACGCTGCTTACATAAGACGGCACAGGTGACTCCAACGGAAAGGTGGCCCCTTCTCACTCAATAATTCTCGTTTTCTTGTGCTAATCAGTACCGCGTGGACCAGCCCTTGCTAATTATAACGTCAAAGCCTCGCTTTGGCATACTATTAACGAGATTTAGCAGGATCTGGTGGCTGACGCCTCTCCAGGCCTCCAACAACGCCTCTCGTAATGCTTCCTCGGATGTATACTGTCGATTCGACGCATATACTTATCAGAAAAGAATGCCCCAGAGGTTCTTTATCGGGTTGAGATAAGAAGAACATGCTGGCCACTCTAGGGTTTCAATGTCATGCCGTCCTAACCACGCACGTGTATTAGTGCTGACGTGAATTGAAGCGTTATCTTGTTAGAAAACAATTGGCAGTCGGTGATATCCGCTACTAAATGGTAGTAGGTTGTTGGTCAACATCTGCTGATAGTCCTCGCCATTCATTTGAGATGAGATGAAAGCGAATTCAAGTTTGCCAAGCTCCCCAACCCGTAAAGCACGCTTCGCCGAACATGTGCTTCGAGAAGTACCGCGACTCTCTACGTACATCATGCCAGTAGCCGTTAAATCCATTTAGCCCATCCAAATTTAACTTCTTCTCGTTACTGAAGACGATCTGAAACAACGTAGTACCTTTTAGATAGATGTGCACCCTCAGGATACTATTTAAAAAACGTTGCCCCAATATTCATCAATGTGCAGTCTCCGTCCACATTGTTGCGGGCGAAGTTTAGTTGGGCAATCATATGGCGCTGTTGAAGACGAGGTCTTGTTTTCATTTGCGCCCGTATGATATGTTTATAACGCTTAATTGTCTTTAAAACTGTTGATCTATGAACCTGAAGGTTCATAGAAGGCCTGATTGCTTCACAACTTATGGTCGAATTCGAGGCCAATCGACAGATATGCATGCCAGTTCGCTGCCAGGACTTGTTAGTACCATACGTCGACGGACTGCGCAAGTAATTTTGCACTACGTGATGATTTTTGCCAATTTATTTGGCAATTGTAGCCTGGGTCTTTCCTGCTCGGTATAAAGCAGTAATATCTGCGTTCTCTACAACAGTAAGGCTCGAAGCGTGTCCCGTGACTGCAGTACAGCTTGGATGCCCAACACAAACTGGATGAATTCAGCGAGAACACTCGATAACTGAGGACCCGAAAAATGACACATTTCATTGTAGCAAGCTGTTTGCGCCGTCACATGCGCTGTTCTTTGTGGTGTGTATGTTATTTGACACGTACGTTAATCTGGTACAGAATAAATGCCTCAAATGTGTATTCTTTGTATCGATTTGTTGACATATAGGGGTGCGTTAAGCTTATGCACAACACTGTATTATTATTAATATTGTGTCCGGGCAAAGGGGATCCCGACCAAAGCGTCTTTCCTTCTTGTTTGGCAAGACGAACCAGAATACGACGACTCGGTCAGGAAGCTCAGGCTGTAACTATTATCACCCTTCTACTGGCATGGCGAACGCGCTGATCGCGTTGTTCTGCCATTGAGGCTGATGTTCAAACAGTCGACTATCTACGTTTCCATAGAGATGCAATGTATAATTGATCTCTCACATCATTCATATGCGTGGCTGTGTTTGTAGAATGCATACGATGTCACTGATTGTGCGTTACGCATCTCATCGTGCACATCTCTCTATACCAATAGAAGAATTGATCGATCTGATCATATAATACTTGGCATGCCGCAATGCATAACGCGGAGTTACTAACTGATACGAAATCGTCCGATGGCTTCCACTACACAAATGAAAGTCAAGCATGACACCATAACGACAGACGATGATAACCGAGTACCCCTTCGCCTGGCGCCGTCTCGCTACCTGTTTGATTTTTGCCAGTGCCGCCTCTGCTGATGTCTGGCTGATTAACGGCTCAACGAAATTTGATGATTGTGCGTAGTCGTCGCTGTCTCGCGCTGACCGCTACCAGAGTCGGGACAAAACTGAACAGAGCGAAATAACAACAACAGCAGGGCTAACCCGCCACTCTGTATGTGTCTCCAGGCCGTTCCTCGCCCACGGCGGTGTGCGGGAATCACTATGCGGGGTTTGTTCAGCCGTTTGGTGACGGTAGCGTCAACGCGAAGCATCGCACCGGGGCGGAGTGGCCATCGCTCGCCAGCAGATCAAAATCATTTCGCTCAATGATGCTGCTGCTACCGCTGTTGTTGTTGTTGCTGTTGCTGCTGTTAATGGTGGGGTACGTTGTAAACGACCCCAGACAACTCAGCTGCTGTCGCCGCCGCCGCTGGCCGGGGGTTGTGATCGTTGTAACGGTGTCGCCTCGATTGCGCTTAGCACTCAATCTTGACTCAATCTAGACTTGTTCTCCCCACCCGTTGCGTGCGTTGTTTTACTATCGCTTGGTGACGATGACGGTGGTGACGATGGGCGCTATGACGCATACTGTGTTGCGTTTCAATAAATGAATGCTATGGGCTACGGGTTAAACGCCGATACACAAACATACACATATATATATATATATATATACTCACTAACAGCAAAACACCGACAGCTCACATACGCAGAAGCGATTTGTGGGAAAATACTGAGCCGGCATTATATATTTATATATATTGCACAAATTGACATTTTTATACATCACTTGTTTGGTCCTACTCAAGGTTGAATCGAGCTAAAATCTTGGATAAATTAGCCATATTCGTTACTTCGAGCGATTACTTGTAAGTACCAATCGAAGTCGTAAAATACTTGCCATGACCGAAGTTCGAGGAAAAACGCCCGCCAAATTGTATAGAAAGCCCCCTCAGTGCTTGTGATGCAGGATTCACAGCTACCGGTGAAAATACACAATTTCAGCTTAAGTCTATTATACTAAATTGTTTCTTTCGTAGAACCAGGGAAAGGTGGTGCACATACTAAATGACACGCTACGCCACCAATGGCGAGGCTATCGGGGCTTTCGATAACGCTTGGATTTTATAAACCGGCAGAAGTCGATTCTTAATGGAACATGAAACGGTGATAAATTCTGCTCGAGAAACGACTTGAAATAGATATATAACTCTGTGAAGCTGTTATCGTAAATAGCTTTCACTGTATTTTGCTATGAGCTGAGAGGGATCAAGCGAGTGTGTATAATAACTGTATGGGGCAGAAGTTGTTTAATGATAGCAACGTAAGCATAAAAGCGTCATAATCAGCTATACACTGATTGATAATTTATTAGTATCAGTGTCACGTTGTGAAATTAAACGCTGTCACCCAACCGTTTGTCTCGCTGAGGGTGTTTGCGCGTCGAGCTTCTATTAAGTTTAACAGCAGTTCACCAACAGTTCAGACCGAACTGCGTTGACGGTGTGTTACTCGGATCGAGTCTAGCCCGTGTTTCGGTTAATAATTCTGATTAGATTCAATTAGGTTGTATGGCGCAGATTCTCCGTCTAGTTAAACAACGATACCCAGCTGATTTATCCACTCAGCCACTGGCGTAAATTTACTATGATTATGATGATGATGATGATGATTATTATTATATACGTATATACAACTCTAAACATACAATCATTAGAGAATTAGTTGGGGATAGAGTTGTATCTTTTCGTGTAGCCGGCATATTGTTACGACATTCGCTATTGTCCGAGTACTACCAATCCACTGTCAACAGGGATATTATATCTACGCGACCTAGAGGAACAAGCTAACCAAGAAATGTAACATATTCTATAGGAACGCGGACACATGAAGTGAGCCGCACGCCCTGAATACAGATTTGAAAACTTCCATCTAATTAGCAGCTCAAAGCTGCTCGGAATTAAGACAATTCAGCTGTGAGACAGTTTGCATTCAAGCGAGAAAAAAAAATCGTCGCATCCAGCATTGTTTCCCAAATATTCGACCATTCCACAGCATTTAGTAAAATGAGTGCCCCTCAACTGCGGGGACCCGCCATTGCTCTACTTAGATGAATATTTCGATTTCTCCCTAAAAAATACTCCTACCTATTAGAATCATCGAGTAGCGCAAGAGAGAGCGAGTTTCTGCGATTTCTGACCATTTCGTCAGTTTGTCGACACCCGTTTCGTGAGCTACTCAACCAGTTTCCTTTATGGATCTTCCTGGATGTGAACCAACTGCCGTACAGCTGATACACTCGAGATACGTCGCCTTGTCTACCAATATCGTATCGTATACATATATATATATATACATATATATGTCTCAGTTCGGCCGCGATGTGCATGCTAAACTGAGCATTTCGCGTGCGATCCCACACGAGTTGCTGTAATGTACACACTGGGTTTTGGACCTGTCCACGGAACTAGTCTAGCAAATCATACACCGATAACACATCCATGTTCAACCTATAACGTCGATCCACCTGATTCACACAGCAATTCCCCATCAGCAGCAGGTACGATCCTGGTGGATAGATGACGGCATTGGTCGATTAATAGAATCAGGATAGAGACGATCGTCTTCAATACTACCGGGCAAGGCGGAGCGTGTACGATGTAACAGCAGCTTGTGTATTTAACACAAAGGGGGCCATCCTGAGACACAGAAGGGTCCCACTAGATGCCTCTCTCTCCCTCCCCTACTCTGCTGGTAAGCAATGACCGCATACGAAATTCAGATCCGCCGTGCACTCCTCACTCGTGGATTACACTTACTTCGAATTCTGTAGCCCCTGAACTCGTCAAACGAATGCGGTTTAATTAATGCTAATGCTCCTGCATCCCTTTCCAGTTAAAACGATCTATCTAATCCTCATTTATAATTGAGAAGACTGGCTCAAACTTGTAGCTTGCGTATAGCCGTCCATATATCGCTCGCGTTCTCTCCGACCAACGGTGCCCCGCTCTCCGCTCGTCCGCTTCTCCACTTCGCCAATGCAAACAACATTCGTGCATGCATCTGCTGTACAATACATCCCCAGAGGCTGAAGTTGGTGGGTGGATTTTTCACCAGATAACGATAACGTGTCTCTACAATCCGGCCGTGGCGCCTTGCCGCACAGCCGTTGTATTCATTAGGTATTCTGTAACAACTGTTGACAACGGCAGTGTTTCAACACGGCGGTTGCCGGCTTCCGCGACATGCGGTAGAACGTATTCTGGGGCCCGTATTCGAGGCGACCTTTCACCAAACGAACCAAACGTAGCTGGGTGGCTGGCGCCGATCAGCTGTCACAACCCGTTCATAGCCATGTAGTGATGATCACCGACGGGATAGCGCGTGAAAGCGATGGGTAGCCGCAAAAAATCGCTCAACAAACGCGAAATAAATTCGGTCAGTCTTGTTACGGTGAGCCGGTAGTGCGGTAGTGCGTCTTCCCTTGCAGTCGGAGGGTGCACGAAGGTGCCCGGGTTCAATTCCCCACCGTTACACATTTGCAGTTGAAACGGGCCCGGGGGAGGTTTCCGTCTCATGAAGCGATGCCAAAACAACTTGTACGGTGAACTGACGGTCAATGTATAACGATGTGGGTCAGCCTAGAAACAAACACTTCGCGTTTCACGCTGGCAATAAATGCAGCACAAACAACATAATGGTCTCGATTGTCTCTCCGAGATCTACAAACAAGAAAAAAACGAACGAGGTGCTTGTCTCGAAAATAAAATAGCATCTCTCTAAACGCTATCGCTGTGACGAGCGGGGTTCTCATCGGCTCCGTTTGCTAAATGTCAATTAATGGGCACGTTAACGAAATAATATGCGAATTTCACAGTTTTTTGTTCTATTTTGTGCCACTTTCTTCCTACCTGAGTTGTCAAATGTGCCGTTGGACTTTGCGCTTCCCCATTAGCTGATTGTTTAAGCTGGCTAAATTCGACTCATCGATGCCGCAATAGACAGGATCCGGCACAGAGCGAATTTTGCCTAATTTGCAGCTAATTCGGAGTAATCTGTATAGCTGATGATGGCCCCCGCCGTCGCCGCCGCCGGCTCCAACCAACACCGGCGAGGCGGGGGCCCAACTGTCAGCGAGCGGCCATCGTAGCGGTCGATTTAAGTGGCCACCATTAAATTATCACCGGCACGAGTCGGTGTCAATTAACTGTACGGCGCTTCACATCTGTCGCGTGAGCAAATTGCGACTAGCGAAGGTGACTGACGTCAAAGTTTTCAACAACAACAACAACAACGTGACAGTAATTAACAAAAATATATAATAATGATCACACACGATCATTGTTTCACTTGGATTGATGTTATTGTTTCTGCCGATCGTGTCATGGATTTATCTATAATAGAATGTCGCAGTGGTGTCCGTCGTTGTCTGATAATTACTTGCACCTCGGGGACCTCTTTTGCATTTTGAACGATGCTTGTAACTGCTGTATTTTGTATCGTTTGTGTAAAGGTTACTAATTAAATTAAATCATTGGAATGGTTGCTCCATCAATTATCTACTAGTTACTAGTTATTTGTACGAATTGTAATAATTTAATGGTTAATAATAAGAAAAATAAATCGAATAATTAATAATTAGCCGGTACACGAATCATGTATTGTTAAACAGATATCTATACACGCAGCTAGCCAGCCGTGCTCACAGCTTTTCTATAACATAGATGAGGGTGATTTTTTTTTTGTTATGGGGTATTTCGAGAATCACGACAGCGGTCTATCGAATATTGTCCTGCTAAATTCGACATGCAACCTCTGCGGATTGTGCAAACGGCAACAATGGGAACCCTCACCTTGTGGGGTATCTTTTTTATTTGATCTCATTGTATGTTGATAGTTATAGAGTTTTCGTTACAGCCCGCCCGAACGTTGATCAGTGGTAAATCGGTTTCATCATCTGAGTTAAAGAGCATTTGTCATCATCTATCAATCTATGTATCTGTGCATACAGCGAATAGCAAGTGTGCAAGGGTGTATGAATTCAATGATTCATTCATTGATGGATGTGTTTCGCCACTACTTAAGATAATTGTTTATATATATATATAATATATATATATATATATATATATATATATATATATATATATATTGGAAGCGTATTTGTGACTAGGCTTTTAATCGAGCAGCGAAATGCTGTATAGTGCGATTGAACTGTTTGTCAGCAAACCACCACCAGTGCATTTATATTGTTTTTCTAAATTTGTAGCCTGGCTAATCAAAAACTCGAAACGATAATAATTAGTTGTTGGACTCTTGAATGTGTGTTTTGCCATTGGTCATGTGTCACTTTCCTAGTCGTAATGAATTCAAACATTTATATTTCAGGCTAAAAATGTAGCGAATGTTATTTACAAAGTTAAAACTCAGTTGGAAGGAAGATGTATCACTACCACGAATGGTCGGTACGCATTTAGCGACGTATAGCTATGCACTTCATATATACCATACATAACGATATTCTTTATTGGGTCTCATATATATATATATATATATATGGTGTTAAAAAAACAAGGTCGCAACATGGTATGGTCGAAAGTCATATTGATATCCGTCTTAGCTTTTAAGGTCGTTGTGCTAATATCCTTAAGTAAAGTACAGAGATAATTGAACACAGAAACCGCGACTTCCCACGGTTTGTAAGCGTATTATGGACTAAATTGACCTATATTTGCTAGCACAGTTCTGACATGTTTTAGACGATAGTGTTCTCGCGGTCGATGATCCTTTGTTATGGCAATTTAGCTGGGGGAACAATGAAATCGTTTGTAAATCATTATGTGGACTGGATTGTGTTCAGAATTGAAGATGGAGTTACTTCGCTTCAACAATAATTGCCTTGTTTATTAGACCGTGATAACTAACAATGCATAATTAGGGCTGTGATCACAATTACAGTACATCGAACGATGATATTGGTTTTATGCATAACTCTTGTTATTAACTATATTATTATTACTACATAATTACGAATTGTTTAAAGGATCGATGTTTCTCCCCGTTTTCTCTGTTGTTCGTTGCGAAATTATTAATCACGATCACCATCGGTTTGCAGAAGTTCAACTAGTCTAATACTAACTACCACCGCTACAACAACTACGATTGGGTCCCATCCGATTTCATGGACGATGAACACACAAACTGTGTTACACAAGATTCGACAAACACACACACATATGGGATATACGTCTATATCATATATTGAACATTATCCATTCATTCGGCCAGTCATTACACGATATATATATATATATATATATATATATGCAATGCATGTACATCTGTTCTGTAAAGCGAAAGATATAATCAGAACAATAAGGCTCCACAAATGACGCCGTATCCACGGCGTAGAAAAGGAAAGCCCGCCGTTGTGTAATGCAAATAATCTGTACATCACACTGTTGAATCATTGCTGCCAACGGCTAGTGAGCCTTCCACCGGACCCTGGCGTTCGTTGTTGCCGCTGCTGCTGCTGTTGTTGCGGTTTCTTCTTCCGAATCAAAGCGACAGACATCACAGCGCGGCTGCCAGTGCCCCTCTGATTCATCCCCATAGCGCGCGTGCCCCTGACGCCCCTCTCCGATAGGGTCCTGGGCGGCCATCGGTTGAGAACTGTCCACACCGCGCCGCCGTACGGTGCAAGCGTACGAACGCTGAACGCATTACGGCCCTGCCCACATTTGTATATATCTATATAAAATGGACTGCTTTGTCAGGAGCGACATCAGTGGCACCGGCAGCGGACAAGAACAAATATCAGCACGAACATGTTTGTCCTCGTAAGTAGAACTGAAAAGCGAAATTGGTGAGGACTATCAGTAAAGATGACGGAGCGAACTGGGGTTTGAGGTGGTGCCCGCCGCGGGGCAACGCTGCGAGTAGGCAAATGTAGACGCATTTGTGCTCAGATAACCGTGCCTACTTTTCGGAGCACACAACTTTGGACCTACCACTCAGGATAACAGCCATCAGCGATAAAGTGAACCGGCACAGTAGCAGTAGCAGCTGGGCAGCGGTTCTGCGGAACTAGAAGGGGTGGAATGAATGAGCATATAGAACTCGGAAGAGAAAAAGGCGTCGAGTGTGCCAGCTATGTGCATTGTTCATAGGAAACTTCTAATGTTTGGACCGTGTAATGATTAGCTTGTGATAAGCCGAAAGGAGATGTGCGGCTTGTTTAATTAGCAGGGCTCGATGCGCATCAGATATTTGTACGAAGTGTGCTGGTTACGTTTATCCACTTGTTGATATTTGTGCACTCCGTAGCAATGCTAAACTGGCAATGAGTCTGATCAACACGATCCGAAGCCTAACCGGATCTCGAACTGAAAGAGTTGTCCATTTGTCTTTTGGGGATTCAATTAATGTTTGTTTTTAGAACGTTGGCATGTTTTTTTTGCCGTCGCGGGATGCTCATTTATTGTGGATGCACTTACACATACTCTTCACCAATTATGATGTAACTTTTAATTTTCCATTTTAGAGAACAACAGCTGTGATAGCCTGTTTGGCCACATCGGCTCTGGCCGGCGGTCACGGAGGTCATGGAGCCATTGGCTTAGGGGATGGCGGTCACGGTCTAGGATACGGCAGTCACGGTCTGGGATACGGTCATGGATCTCTATACGGCTATGGTCTCGGCGGTATGTCTTACGGTTTAAATTACGGCAAAGTGACTGGAGGATACAATAAGGGAACAATTGCTGTGGCTAAACCTGTGGCGATCGGCTACGGTGGTCACGGACACGGACACGGTCTTGCCCTTGGAGGCTATGGACTCGGCGGGCATGGTCTTGCTCTCTCGGGTCATGGTGCTGGACTCGCCTTTGGAGGCCACGGAGGCCACTATGAGAAGGCGGCCATCGCAGCGCCCGTTGCTATAGGAAAGAGCTACGGACATGGCTTGGCCCTTGGTGGCCACGGACTCGCTGGTCATGGATTAGCTGTAGGTGGTCATGGACTTGGCTATGGAGGTCATGGCGTTGGATTAGGCCACAAAGCTGTTGCTATCGCTGAACCTATCGCTTACGGTGGTTACGGCCACGGAGGTAGTCACGGCTTAGCTCTGGGAGGCCATGGAGGTGGCCACGGCCTAGCTCTGGGAGGCCACGGAGGTGGCCACGGCTTAGCTCTGGGAGCCCACGGAGCCGATCTCGCTCACGGTGGCAGCTATGGAAAGGCTATCGTCACGGCGCCCGCCATCGCTATCGGAAAGGGCCATGGAGCTGTCTCTCTGGGACATGGTCATGGAATCGGCCTTGGTCACGGAGGAGGACTCGGCGGATACGGTGGCGGAAAGGCAATTGCTGTAGCCCCGATCGCGATCAGCAAAGGCTACGGAGGACATGGCGGTTATGGTCTCGGCCTCGGTGGCTATGGCGGCTATGGCCACGCTCTCGGTGGCTACGGTGGATACGGTGCTGGTAAGCAACACACATACACATCTTATTCCTTGAATCTGAAGCCACAAAAGTCTAAATCTATAGAGACTCGTTAATAGACGATCGTCGCTTGCCTATTGACGATCGTCACCACTCCCTCATTGAACTCCTCGGAAAGGAAATTGCCATAGAATATGCATGCGCTCGTCGAGTGTTCGCCTCAGTCAGCGAACACTGCAATAAATTTCCTCGAGTTCAACACCGGGCAGAAGGTTACGTTTTAGGGAGATGGAAATGATTATATGTCTGATGATTCACTGACGTACGATGTAAATAGCAAATAGGGATATTCGTTGACAGCAGCATCTCTGACTCACTATTGCTCCTACACATGCCACGTTACAGGTCACGGTCATGGAACCCCTGTGATTTCTGGAATCGTCAAGGCCGGAGTTCCTGTATCACTCGCCCATGGATGGTAGGCTGTAAAAATGGATAAACCAAAGAGAACGAAGCTTACTTGTCGTGTATAGCTTTACCACCTGTATAGATTGTCAACTACATATCTGCACGGTTATGTATAATCAATAAATAATTGTATATTGAAATGACGACATCTTACGCACGGATCTTGACTCGTAAATTATGCACACTGTATCATTAGATAGACATTAAAGCGTAATATGCGTATGTCCTACGTAAGCTGTAATGTTTGTTATCACTTTATGTCTAATAATTTAACAGTAATATAATTAGGAATTTGCCGCATAAATTGGCGTCGATTTATGCTAATATCCTATGCGGCTCGAGTTGCTAAGCAGCAAAATGGCGTAATTGAATATTTCCGATCCATCGGAGCATTTTCAAAATGAAATTACCAAAATTGCCGCCCGCTCAGGTTACCTGTTTCGGTTGTTCCTATCCTGTTACATAAACGTCACTATACGCATTATACAACAATCGCTTACTCGAAATCTGATCCAGGAAAATCTCATTGAAGCTGTCAAAAACAGAAATCCACATTGCACCCTAAGCTTTTTTGTATTGAAAACATCTAAAGTCCTATTGGCGTGCCCGTCTCGAGTCATCAATGACGCTCCGAGTTCGTAGCTCGATGGAGAATCCCACCGAAGGTCCCGTATCGCCGTAGACGAAACCCGACAAACAGATAATGACAGATCCTTAAAGGATTGCATCTTCCATCGAAGGGCGTTATTCCTCTCACCAGCATCGCCCTCATGGCTATACACCAGTATACCCCTTAATTCGCCTAGCCATTGCTAGTATCACAAATTATCTACGTCTCAGCCCCGCATCCCATGTCCCGATTGTCTTCATGTGCTGTCATGACAGTCGCCGTAGTCCACGGCTGTTTCATCTCCTCGGCGAACGAGGCGTTCGCGCGATTCGAGCGTTGCGAGCCGATGAAACGCCAAAGGGAATGTTTCCGCGACGGCGACAGAAACCCACCTACAGATTGTTCCGGACGGTTACGTCGGACTCCGTCTACCCGCCTACCCGTGTTTTCTTTCCTGGTCCGCCGTAGCTCCCCCCTCGCTCCGGTAGACGACGCCGCCGCCGTCGTTCTCGGGCGCGCGTTCTGCCCTCGGGCTATTTCAGCAATCGCTCGCTCGTCGGCAGTTCGCCCGAACATCGCTCGCTTCGAGCCCCCGTTGTCGTTTCCACTTCTGAGCAAGCAAACACATTGTTCTTGCTGTTTGGCGAGAGAGTCGGTACACTCGACAGCTGCAGCTGCTGCTGCTGTTGTTGTATGTATACACTCACCGCGGCGCGCTTACGCTCGCTTATACGTTCGTAGAGCAATAGGGGGGAGTACGCCGTCACGTGTGTACATATTGCGGCGCGCCGGTGCAAACACCAGAACGGGCCCTGTCGGAGGCGGCGTATCTCGACGACAGCAACATTGAACAACACGGTATCAGCGCGTTGATGCTATTCTCGTGCCGTGAAAGTTCTCTCGTCCACGTCGACGAGCGTAGCCTGCATCATGTGCAGTCCACTGTTTGATTGACAATTTGTACAATGTCGCCAACCCGTTCGGCCCTAGTCCCGCCGTTAGTAGCGACATGATCGTCGCGCATTGCCATTGTTGTTGTTGCTGTTGTTGTTGCCATTGTTGCTGCTGCTGCTGTTTGCATTTAAACACTGGCGGGCGGACATCTACCGAACTCGTTCACTGGTTCGTCGATCAAATTGTATTTATTTCTCACATAAATAAATAGCTAGCATGGCTCCCGCCCGCTTATTGCTCGGACGTCTTTCTTGTTACGATTGGCGGCCGGTAACCAGTCTCTCTCTCTCTAATTCGAAGTTGCATTATTTGTGTTGGCGCTGTCACAACTCGTGATGGTGTTTATTTTGTCACGTGCAATGACAACAAAAAAAAACAACGTTCAGTGCGGTTTCTAACGATTGATCAAACATACAGGGCGGCGGGGCGAACAGCGGAGAGCGCCCCTTCGAAAAGCAGAAGAGGTAGGATTCCATTGTTAGCTATATATAGATATATCTCGTGTTGTTGATGCATACGAATTGTGTACGTGGCATGATGTGTCGCTTGGCGGCTGTTTGCACGACCGAGTCCGTCGCCCGAGTGCAGGCCGCTAGAAAATCAATATAACTGCAGGCACAGTGAGCCTGCAGTCCACATTTAATCATCTAAGCGGTTCATCAGCTGTATTTTGAGTCCCATTCATTACGCCACGTTCAGTTGCTTTCCCTCTAATCATTCCGAGCAGAATACATTTTAGTTAATCTATTTTGAGACCGTCCCTTTAATATTTTCACTATTCGGTGTATAATTTCCGCTTGTCACATTGCCGCTGAGTTGTATGACCTGGCTTACGGCACACTGACTGCCATATTCTAGAAAAACCGGAATGAGAGGAAGATCTTACCGTAATTTTATCCCCACCCTCCCTCCCATGCCAATACCTTCCTCGGAGCATTTTTCTAGTTAACAGAAGGCTGTTTTTTGCCATCTCGAAAATAATGAACCCTCAGCAGTGACTGATGATATGCTGACCATCTCATACTGTCACCTTATCCTATGACAATAAATGAACACTGCCACTTGCATACGTGTATTAATTATACCAAAGTTAAGTATATATATATATATATATTACATTACCTTTTATGAGAATTTCGTCGGTCGGAATCGCTCCCAACGAACGCTTCGCGTCATCTTCCGGCGGACGGCGTCTGCAAGCCGTTTGTCAGTAGGGCATGATTGGACGAGGCGCGGTGCGTTCGCCATTCACAGTATCCTGTGCTGACATCACTTTCTGCCGATTAACCAGACGCAGTGATCGCTTTCCGATAGAGAACAGAATTGCGCGCGGGGTTCGCCCGCTAGGTTCATTGGCTAGCCCATAATGACGAGCGCTCACTGGCTGATTATAACACCAGCGCCTCTGTCGGAGTGGTAGAGATTGGTTTCACGTGGGCCCGGTCAGCGAATGCAATTGCCACACTATAATACGCCTCCCCTCGACATTAATATCCAGGGGGATATCACTCGTTATCGTATCGTAAATGAGATCCCGAGAGAGAGAGAGAGAAGATTCTGCCGCTTTTTGTTGAGCAGGTGATTCTGAGTAAGCTGTAGAGATTACAAAACTTGGCGGATATCAGAGCTTGACACTATTGCCGACAAATGCCCACAGCGAACTATTATTGGGAGCTGTTGGGAGATAGATAGAGTAGATTCTCGGCAAGATTTTCACATGGCGGTAACACTGCTGATTATTGGATGACCTGATAAATTCGTGTTTTTTCTCTTTTCCTCATAACTGTATTCTGTCACTTCGTACCCTGATAGCATTATCGGTCTATGGGTGCTGAATTTTCAAAGTCTGCACTCACTCATAGTTCCATAGTTCCACTCCTCTCGATACGCTCCCTCTTTTCCGGAGCCATTAATGCGCCAGGTGGTTACCCATGGAGGGACGCTATCAAAGATAAACCCGAGGAGCTCGAAGGACTGTCTCCTAGAGAGCCGGCTCATTATTCTTTCTCAAATGTCGTAGCAATCTTAGGCTCTACGATGCTGTTTTTCGCAGTTCTACCGGTTCATCGCAAGCATTACGGCGAGCGGCATTCAAACGATTTCCTCACACAGTCCGGGAGGACGCGAAAATGACATTACAATTGTATTTAGTCCGCTCTTTTGCATTGAGGCTTGACTCTGATAGCTGAGCTGTGGCGAGTCTGAGAACGGCTTTCGTTCGAGAACATCGCCGAAAAATTGGCCTGCGTCACGACGCGTCTCATAGGTGACGCTTCGCGGAGCCAAGTTTTCCCCGTATTAAATTGTTATTTGTTATGTATGTTACATTATGCATTTATGGCGTAATCGTCCCAGCCAGCGAAGCCGAACAACTGAGTCGCTGGACACTGTATCTGTTCCTGATAGCAACTCAAATGGACACGTCTCATAGTGTTTCACAGTACCTTCGCGAACGCGTCTTCGGGAAGGAGTCAGCCACCAGCCAGCAGCAAGATTATCTATACTTGTTTAGCTAAGAGTGTCCAATGGAGCGACTTTTCCAAGCTGAACGAGGGCACTTCCAAAATCCGCTCGTTGTTCGATGGTGTTCACCGACAACGCTGTCTGCCCAGTACAGTGTAACGTACACACGCTCGGGGTGTGGTGGTGGGTAACACGAGTGTTCACGGCACCAGGCCGCATAATAGCCGCCGCTTGTGCGGCGCCTTTCGCAGCCAGTTGACAGTCGCTGCCTGTTCGCCTGAGAGACTGCTGCCTCATGGTGTTATAGTTGTTTTCTAGAGTTCGTACGCAGGTGGCCAGTAGTGAGTCGGGTCGCTTCGTACCCCCTCAACGTAACCGTGTGACGTCGATCATCCGTGTTCCTCGGCGTTCCCAGTCCGAACGAACGAGCAGCGAGGGCCGACAGCGGCAACGGCCGATGGCGCCGTCGAAGAAAGTTTGCTGTGCGCGTCTGGGCTACAGCCGAACACTCCCCGGGTGCGTCACGCCCGTAAAACCACCCCCTCGTACAGCATCCTATCTACGGCGGTATGGAGTTTTCTCAGGGGGGGCGGGGGGTGGGACAGACAGAGACACACGTGTGGAGGCAGAGTTGTGCATGAGGGAGCCTGCGGTGTACGCCTCGAACGGGCCGAACTGCCCTGCTGCCCGATGGCGGCTGCGGCGTTACTGTCAAAGAGCGCCATCCAACCGTGAAACCAGCGCCGTCGCCGCCCTGGAAGACTGGGGCAACAAAGTGAGGCGGGGGGGGCGTGGGGTCAGTGACTCGGGCGCGCGCGCGCGCGCGCTCAGAACAGATAAAGTGGGCTGAACAGGCAGCAAGAGTTCAGCCGATTCAACGAAGGCGACTTCGAGAATAAGGGGCGCTTTGCGAGGCCTGCGCCGTGGTGAACTGGTTGATTGGAAACAAAGCAGAGAGTGAGGCAGGTCGGATCGGCCCGCCGTTCTCTCAAACATACCCACCCACACACATCCACTGACAGACGCCCAACACCCGATACACATCCTGGAGAAGAGTGGTGTCAACGAGGCACAACGCAAGCTCTATGGTCTATGTTCTATATATATATATATATATATATAATTTTAGTTAATGTATATTATATGTTTCAGCGCGAAATCCTAACGGCACCTGAAGCTCGCTTGCGCCACGACTCAAATGGCTGAGCAGCCTGAACGAGCGGACGATTCGTTTTGTTCGGCGGTGTGCGGGAGGTGCCGATGTGTGCATAGTCGGCTTACGCGGTTGCTCTGGCGATTTGACAATTGTGTGACGTGCGATGGCGGACGCACCAGCGTGGTGACATAATGTGCGAGCTATTATGCAAGATTGTCGCAATGCAATAAAGCACGGGACGGGCGTGCCAATCGTCGGGGATCAATAAGCCGGGGCAGGTCCTGGCTGCTGTCGCGGTTTCCGCATCAGTACCCTATGTATTCTATTTGGCTGGGAACAGCAGACGTTCTAAACGGTGGTCGCTGGAGGAAACGTAGACAATATTCTCTCTCTCGCTCTCTTTCTCTAACTACCTTTTCGGCCTTCTTGCGAGGCCTGAAGTGACGCGGTAAATGCGCTGTGTCGAGCAGCGGGGTGGCTTGGTGGCCTATCCGTGTGCGCCTTGCCTACGTCCGGAGGAGACGGACGTAGGCGCACGGGTTCGATCCCCACCGTTGCACACTTTGCATTTAAAGAGGGGTTGTCCGTCTTATGAAGCCTTATGCCGAGAGCAGTTGTACCGTGGACTTCGTTAAATGTTCAAGGCTGTGGGTCAGCCGGGAAAATGAATTTAAATGCGGTGTCGTCTACTGTCGATAGATATGGTCATAGAATACATTGTGGACTGTTGTCGCCGTCGCTGTGAAGAGTAAACGAGAGCAAAGATTGATGCTTGGGGAATCGAGTCGTCTGAGGCCGAGTATGATGATAGGGTGTTTTTTTTTCGAAGTTGCCCTGTAGTTGCGTACGTTCACGCAAGCAGGTTTGTTTGGTGAAAAGTTGCTTCTGGCAACGTTTCAAAAATAAATTTTTTACATAGGTTGTGAGACCGATAGCGTATTGTACGTGAAGCTATCAAATGTTAATACTTCAAGCTGTCGTGCAATGCTATTGTACTTGATATATTCTATATCTGTCAACGCTCATATAGCTACGCATAATCTGTGTGAATACAGCGTCAAAATGTATCTCAATTTTTCTTCGATGAAACATGTCGTTCAGCGGTTCGCAGTTCAAGGTAAAGGTAAAGGTTTTATTGGTTTATTAAAGGAGCTGCAATTTTACAATGCTTAAGCTCTCTTATATTCTTGGTGTATCATCCATCCCCGGTGAATTCAGTATATTCCTAATATAGAATTACGTATATACTAGAAGTATTATATATGTTCACGTGAATAAAAGATCATTCATTTTGACCAATTCCACACTCTTTTTGGGCAGGCTAATTGCTTTTTTTGGGCAGGCTAATTGCTTTTTGTCTCATTCTATAATTATCTTTTAGTCTTCTTCACCAAAGCCCGCTAGTCCGCTAGTCTGTCTGCACCATCGCCGGAGTTTCTTTGCGGCGCAACGAAAGCACATGGAGAGACATGGCACATGCAATCAGCGAGCATCGCTTGAGAATAGCATACATACCCTCGGGTATAGCAGTAGTCGTCGAAGTTGTACGCCTCGAACAGATTCGCCTTCGAAGCGAAGGTATCCAAAATCCGACAGAGACACAGGCATGATCAGGGAGATATTTTCTACTTCAGCATCCGGAGGCCTCGAGATTTACACATAGTTCATTCGTTTTTATGGCTAGCTTACTCTCGCTCTATCTCTCTGTCTCTCTATAGCGACTCCTCCAGCCCTCGGTTCTCGGGTCCTCGGACGGCTGCGACCTCAGTTAAACTTCAGTCTGACGCTCCGGCCGAAAAACGCCGGACAAGAGACGCGAGATTACAAGTAATCTCTCTCTCTCTCGCTCACCCTCGCCCGTCTCTCTCTTTCTCTCTCTCTCTTCCGCCCTCTGGACGTCGGTGGAAATGACAATTTGCTAATAGCCTTCGACTGAGTGGAACAACGACAACTACGGCTACAACATCTGCTCCTGCAACTACAGCTACTACTGCTGTGACTGGTGGGGGTACCCACCACCGTGCCCACTGTGCTTAGCCATGCTGCTTCTCCACGGGCAGCGTCGGTGGTGGCCCGGGCGAGTGAGTGGCCTTCCTACAAGCGGTCAACGAGGAGAACGAGGCCGGGCCAGTGCGGCCTTATGTGATCCGAATTCCATTTCCATTTGACAGCATTAGAGGCGCTTGATCTTTCTGGCTCGGTCAGCGGTGAACGTCTCGATTAGGAGACGGTGCAATGCTTCTCGTGGGCTCTGAAATCGGCTCTGAAGTCATGGGTCGAAAAAAAACAACGCTCGATATGAAGTAAATCACAAGGGTCAGGCGAAGCGACATCACTCTCCCCTTCAACGTGGGGCTAACACCGGAAGTCCCGGTTGAACCTCTCGGTGGCTGGCTATCTGCCACAGTGACAGCTACCGGAGCTATTTTGGGCACCGGACATCGGCCTGCAGTGAAAAATAATACGCTGGCGTATGCACAGACACAAAAACATCTCGATTGTCTTCGTCGCCGTATCATCGTAGTGGCTGACTGTGCTAATTAGCGTTGGGGAGCAGATGAGACCGTGGAGAGAAAGTGATTACAAAGCGTATTGGCTATCCGATGATGGTGATGTTCGAGTGTTTCGTAGTTATATCATTATGCTTGCGAGTGTTGAAGAAATTTATTGTAGTTATTAACATAGCGTGGCTACCTTCCAGAGGGAAACTCAATGGAGTGGGATGGCCGCAAGGGTCAAGCTCAAGTTCTAAAGGTCCCCGAAGGTTGTTAACGCAAGTATTAGTGACAGCTTCTGTTAAAAGAGTTTTGTTTAACTGAATATTGGACAGGCACCGTCGAGTCCTGGTTATTGTGCTGATGACTGTATTGTAATAACCCACTTGATTCAGCCATGAATCGTCGTCAATGAAGACTTTAGGGCAGGGTATAATGATCAAGAAAACGGGTGCATGCGAGGATCAGCTCGGATTCGGGCAAGTCAGGAAGGTAGATCTGAACATGGGAGTTCTCGAGAACCTGGCATGGGTTTTGATTTTAAAAAAATCGACTATGAGAATATTAACTGTACGTGCCTTTTCTGGAGTATGGATTTGCTATTTGGGAGGGTTTTGCTTCTAGATACGCTCGGACAAGACAACTATACTATTTTCCTACTTAACGTAAATGATTTATTGAGTATTTACGGGACATAATAACTTGGGCGTTCTCGGGGATGAGCGCGTACGTCACTAATTAATCAGTTAATATTGCCATGTTATATTGAAACATCCAGCATACTAACTTAGAGCCATGGTTTTCAGCGTATATAAATTATTGATAAAGGATTTTACGTAATAGGAACACCACCGGATTCTTCTCTTAACGATTACAGCGGTCTTCATTCACCACTAAGAAGGATTGTGGATTTATAACATCGAATCTGCTACTATTTAAGACAGTTCATTGCGGTTGGGAAGCGCGTAGTTGGGGACAGGGTGTTAGGCCGAGGCCGACATCGTTGCCCTGGGATGAAGACGATGGCATTGCCTCTCTGCCTCTGCACAGCCAGGGAAAGGCTCTGTAGAACTAAGGACCCTACGGGTTTGTCCCCGGTGGCACGGATCAGCCTGTGGTATATACCCCTCGAGGAGACTATATAACAATGACCGATATGTGACCGGTTCTAAAAACTCTCTTCAGTAATGTACTTTTGTCCTTAGTTGTCTATTGTGTGGGTTAGATGTCTAATATTATTAGTATTATTATTATTATTATTATTATTACGATATATTCTAACCGCCATATAGTGTGTATGGATTTCGGCACAGGCCAGGTGGTCACGACCTAATGCCATTTCCGCTCGCTTGCTCTCCCGGCCGGCGACTTCGTGGCCGACTCGCGTAAGCGTACAGCCTACGAGACCAGAGCAGATATGGGGATGGACGAATTTTCAGGGTGGATTTTGGGGGTTTCGGGGGGCGGGGGGTGGGAGGGGAGAGTTCGGTAGAAAATGTTGAATATCTGAGATTCCGTTTGTTTTTCAAACTGCTATGTGCCTATCTTCTCCGCCGGATCATCTGCCGGCACCAGATCTCAGCCGCACTTCTCTCCTCCACAATGCGCCCGCCGACCCCCGCGAACGAGCAGTTCCGCGTTCGTCCTTTCATCACGATGAACGACTAAATTAAAATTTAACTCTCGCACGCCGGCACATCCGCAGCCAAATACACCCACGCGTCCACACACCGAGACAGTCACGCAGCGCCACTAGATCGCGGCCATTCGCAAATCTCTATGGAGCGACACGGATATGTTCATGTCTCCATGTTCTGCGCTTCATCCGCGTTGTGCCCATCGCTGATTGTGAGCCTGTGAAAAAAAGGCCCGCCGCCCTGCCGCATTCCCTCGTGAGCCGCTCGCGCTAAGCGGCCAAAGCCATTGTCCTGCTGTGGTGCTGCCAACGCCCATCCAGCAGCAGCAGCAGCAGCGTTTAATCACGAATGCACGCATCTATACGCCACCGAAGCGGCGGCAGCAACAGCAGCAGCAGACGGGATAATGTGATAGAGTTGTGACAAAGGGAACGAACTGGGCGAGGGTCTGTCGGACAGGGACCGATCATAGAGAGAAGGAATAGATGCCCAAAGGCGGAGAAGGCGGCTGAAAAAAGAGCCCGACTTCCTGCTTGTTCCTCGCAGGGCAGTGGCCTGCCTGTTTCCTGGGGGGTCAGCGCACTGCTCCGCGATGATAATAATGACTATATCTCTGAATTAACAGAAAGGCCTTGCCGCGAAGGGCCGCGGGGACGGGGCAGCGGTCCTAATTCGGTTGATGCTGCTGTATATATATATATATATATGTGTGTATGTGTGTGTGTGTTGTTCAACGGATTTCAGCGATTTCTATCCTGCTCCATCCATGTGAATGTTCAAGGAGACGGTGAGAAGCTTGAGCTGTGAAGGGAGAGCCTTGGATCTGAGACCCATCCGGTGGCGGCTTCCGGGAGGAGAGACCTGGGGAACTGTTTTATGCTTATGCCAACGACGTGCCAATGCAAATTCGGTCGGGAGACGACCAACCGTCATGGAACTTTCGAGCGATAAGAGAGAGAGAGAGGACAACGGAGGTATGCCATTTGTGCATGATTTCAATATCTCCGATCGGCTCGTTGAAAATACGGACTCGAACCACTGCGCATATATCGTTGTGTTATGCAGAAAAATATTCCCTTTTCTTGTTCACGCCTCTGATATGAGAAGATAAACCTTGAGAACGTGTAGTGGCTGGCAGCTACTATCGAATATAGCTGTAGTAGTGATAATAAGAATTACATGATTATATATTATATACAAAGTGTTAGTGTTTATTAGTTTATTCTGTATTATATATATATTGTTGTTATTCTGTTATTCAATTTAGTTCGAAGCGTATAACGAGTCTCTGGTAACGCTGCTATTTAATTGACCGGCAAAAATATCTATAGGTAGGCCTTTACTAGGGCCTTGGTGTAACGTTGTCGACTGCGCTCTCGGTCGGTCATCATGTAGGCGAAAGCGTTCGTAAAGCGCTGGTAGCCTCGACCTCGATCGCGCGTCCTCACAGAAGTTGCAGGCGTCAAGTCGCTCGCTACAGCGATTGCCTTCTCAGCATGAAAATCGCACCCACGGCGTTTATGGGATTCAGGTGCTTTGGGAGCACCTTTCTAAACGAGACCTTTCAGCGCTTGATAGGGTGAAACTCGCCTTTCTGAGGCGAGTACTGGGAGTACACGTAACCACGAGCAACGGGCTCGTTTATCTCCTTTTGCCGGAAGGACCTCATTTATCGAAGATTTGCGCAAGGTGTTCTCCCTCAACGAGACGGACACATATACTGAATTCGTGGAGGACCAGATGGCGAAGAGAGCGGAAGTCGACCAACAGTTCTTTTTAGCATCAGCTATGGTTAACAGTAATTCGAAAGACTCTTGTAGGAAGAACCGACGCGTAACTACTGGATTTACGTTACATGGCTTCCATCATAAAGTTTGTAAAATAGAAAGTTTCCATGAACCAGATACCAATTGCGTATGTGAATTCTGTGAGAAACAATGTCCCAAAAATCACCCAGGAGAATGTAGACAATCAGAGTCAATTAGCCAGCCGGGACGACAGGTTACATAAGAAATATGTATATATATATTTTCGATTATAACCGAATTAGTATAGGTAGAACAATCTACAGGTAGATAATGTATATATTATTATCTATAGGTAGAATTACGGACGTACCTTTAAGAGTATGTTCAATTCAAGACAGTCATAGCCTGAGACCGCTATTCCACTCAGAGGCTTTCTGAACGACGAAGCTTGAGGGGACAATACATGCGCATACACCCATATCCATCCCTGCTAGATGGTCCGGACGAAGGTAGCCTGTCTTGGGACAGAACTTGAATAAATAAACTGGGTACCGCAGGTTCAAATCCCGCCGTGGCTGGCCTTCGCAAGTTCAAATCCGGCCGTGGCTAGCCTCAGGCACGTGTGGATTTTTCCTCCTGTCATTTCTCATAGTAATTTAGCCCTACGGATAAGTGTCCGCTGAAAACAGGGAACCCCCCTCCTCTCTCTCTCCCTCTCTTAGGTTTCTTATGTAGGTCGTTAAAGTAGGGTACATCGAAGTCCACCGCAGTGTATCCCTCCTCCTGGGGCATTAACGCTGCTCGATTATCGTGCTCCACGTAGGCGTAGTCGCTAGATACTCGGGTAGGTGGTCCTGTTTCCTCATATCACATTAGGTGTATCACGCCAGGCTAACGGCGATCCAAATGGGCCGCCGCCGCATCAACATGAACAGGCGTATGAAGTTTAAGTAAAAGTTCATGATCGAACACGCTCGTGTCGAGTTAACCAGTCAATGCCTGCTAAAGTAGCATATAAACAGAGCCGTTTCCCAGAATTCGGCAGAATATTGTTCGGAGACGGAGCAAACCAGACGCCCACGACGATAAAATTGCAGTCTGATACTAAACAAGCTACCTACGGGTGCAAGTGTTTGCTAATAGTGCACATCTGCTGGCGGTCGTCCATTTGCAGTTCACTGAACAGGCAACCCGACGTATTATATCACCTCTGTGTCTTTTTCTGCTTGATGTCGGGTATTAATTATAATGCAGATTCGTTTTCCATACAGCAAGTGGGTCAAGGGTGTGCACACTCAGTGAACGTGCTTCTCAAACACTTTATCACACATTCGTTACACTGTCTAACGTCATTCTAGATTGTAGTCAGTTAAGTCATAAAGGGAACATACATTTTCATTTTCTGAACTATCAACGAAAGTCATAGGTAAGTCTCTGTCATCAGCAGCCTCAATGGTGGATGCATAGTTCTTCCATAATAAATTTACGATATTCAGCATGTATTTCCAGCGAACTCTCCATGAGAGTAACCGATCTAATGGCTGAATAAACATTTCCATCACAAGAAAACATTTCCCCTCCAATTGCCAATATGTCAGTATGCGATACAGCTGATGCATGCAATGTAAGTTGTCCTTTATAGTCCTTGACAGGAGAACTGGTGTCGAGAGAGGAGGGCAGTGGTGACGCTGCCGGACTACATTTGGACGAACGTACCATTTCGATAACTATTTCTCGCGAGGACGTCTAGGCTCCATGGCGTAATATTCGATTTCCAAAATGAATCTGTTAGGCTTGCAGGAAACAAGAAGAACATGGTTGATAGGGATTTGCCATAAGAAACCAACAACGCTCATCGTCGCTGCTGGATGCGTCCTGGCAACATCGGACTTAAACCGAATCCCGCTTCGCGATATAGATACAAGCGTTGAAAGGCTGTATGCATTGTCAAATTAGGCAGGTGTGCGATCTGCCAAATCCCTCTGATCCGAGGCGGCAGTGGCCGGAGGTAAATATGAAACCTTGGTATAAGGGTAGCAGTCTTGCTACGCTATGCAGCTATAGCTACCTCGCGTGTCTTGACAACATATCCTTCTCTTTCAACGGCACAAAGCATCAGGGCCGTCAAAGGTGGCAACGATTGACCTAGTCACCGAAATGCTCAGGTGTCGTGGCCATTCAAATAATAGCAGCAGCGTCCAGGCGCAATTCTGGCTCCAGACAGAGTTGAGGTGACAGACCTTGTTGTTGTCTGGTTGACCTTCGAGACTAGGAGCTGCAAGGCAGCCGGGAATGATTTTCAGATGGCCGCAAGGACTATCACAGATTAGTGTCGCAGCCCACATTCAACATTGGCTAGTAAGCAATCGATAGGCATATCGATCTGTATATGTCTCGAGCGACAAAAAAACATACTGAACATTTGAGAATCAATTTAGTTTATTACGACTTCTGGCTAGCCACTTAACATCCACTGATTACAAATATATACGTATGCGCACATATATATTTAGCTCCAAGCAGATTCTCTTCCCCGTGTTATATCGAAGTGTAGAGTTTCGGCTCGGGAAGTCGAAGCTCGGTGGACGCTGTCCACCGAGGGTTCAGAGCGCGAGAAAATCGAGAGTTTACGTCGGCTGAGTTTGCGCTGAGTAACGCGGATAGCCTCAGCGGTACTCCTAAACGGTGCTGGCTACCAGCTTCCATATACGAGGCCGAGTCGCTGCCTGTGCCATCTGCGTGAAACGACCTTCCTCCGCCCTGTCTCGTGCAACCAGCGAGCCCACGCGAGAGACGAAACTACTATACATACTAGCTGCATATGTAGGTTCAGCTAAAACGGGACCAGAGCATGCATGGTCGCAACGCCAGGCATTGGACGGACAATACCTATACCAATCCCAGGCTTGCTGTTGCAGACCGTTATACGAAGGAATACAGTGTAAAAGTGGTTATTATCATTAATATTATTATATATTGTACTAATTGTATTGACTACATCCAATGCAGGGCATCTCATACAAGCTATATTAAGAGGAACTGGTTTTTTTTCGTCTACTTCTGGATTCTTCTACTTGAAATTTGGGCATATTTTTTACTTGACTATGCTATATATTTACTTTAGTTTCAAGGAGGATCTTGTTACGATACGACAGCCCAACTCTGATGGAGAGCGCTACAAGGGCTAACATAAACAGCGTCAAAATCGACTCGACTAGAGTAGGTTACATTGGTTGCCGTTTGATATCAAAGAGAACAAAACAAGGTCTCCTTAAGGAAACAAATGAAGTATCGCTTCAAATAATCGCCGCTCGCCATTGGCTCATCGAGTCATTCATTCTTGAGCCTAAATTTGACAACAAGTCAATGGCACTTTTGGGTCGGGAACGTTCCCTTGTGCAGAGGTGAGGATCAGAGACTGTTGCGGTTTGTGGAGAAGTGGCGTTTCCTATCAGTAGATATGCAGATTAGTTGATGAACTGATGTTGAACAGTGCGGCTACACTGGTTCGGCCAGTCGTGTCATTGAGGCCTGTAACGCTCTCTCCGGCAACCACCGAAGGCTATGATATAACCGAGTGATACTCATACTGGACGACCATAGGCTGTCTCCTTCATGTAAATCCTCGTCGTTCGTCGGGGGTCTGAGATCAATTGTTGATAATTCGATAGGCGCAGGTAGCTTTCGTCTGCCACAACTACCGATAACAATCTATGAGTGACGCATATGTAGGGGATGTCTTCAAATGAGGTGGAGATTAACCCTATTCAGACCGAGGATACGCGACAAGGAACAGGGATATCCTTCATAAAGAGGGCTGCCATCATGCACCGCAATACGATTGTCAAAATCCGATGGGTCCCTCGCGCAGAGTATGATCTCGTTGGCGTGACCTGAAGATTCACGAAGTTCCAATGCTGTTAACTCAAAACCGCTGCTATATTAAAATAATAATTAGCTGTGGTGTGCCTTTTTTGCATTGCCTGATTCGACGCACGAGCCCGAGATCCTCTCCTGCACTTGTCAACGTGTGGTAGAGAAGGCTTAAATGTCCTTCACTTGATGATACAGATTGTTATTCAATTACAAAAGCAGAGTGGTTTCAAAGCTGGATCTTGAAGTAGACCGACGCGACTCCATCAGCCTTTGTCAGTTGCAATTGAAATATATTATAAATGAGCTGCGTCCTCGAGAGAAGCAGGTATTTAGATCAAATGATACAAATATATGGCCCACTAACAAAAAAATTCCGGTCAGACTCACAGCCTTGAACATTTAACGTCCACAGTACTGTTATCGGAATTGCTTCATAAGACGGATCCCTTTTTAAATGCAAATGTGCAACTGTGGCGATCGAACCCAAACGCACACGGATGCACCGGGCTCGGCCACCGGGCTCGATATGCCCTACAAGAGACGGTTTAATGAACGCCAAACACGTACGCAGAATAGCAACCGAACACCTAAAAGTCACATGGCTCAAATTTGATTGAGTTGGTCGTACAGTAAACGTGGATACCCTCAACGAGAGCGAGAAGCTATTCACAGGGTGCTATGCTAAGTCAATGCGAACCCGTTCCGCCGTCAGCGCGACCCAAACGACTACGACGGTTCGGAGCCCGCAATGGATGGCCCTCACGGACGGATCGAAAATAAATATGCAATCATGTCAGAGTGCGCGTCGTATTTATCAGCGGAAACGGGCCCTACTTATTGCATTAATGTCAGACTGATTCGAAAAAGCACTTGGCAAATTATTGATATTGATTAAAGCCGTTCGGCGTTGTTGAATGCATAAGTGCTGCCAAGAACCAACCTCCTTCGGGACGCTGCCGTGGTCTGACTCGATATGGTTCTGCAAATGAACCGCATATTGCAGAGAATCATAGATTGAACACCATTGGTGTGCGCGAATACCGGTTGTACAGGTATTGTTGTGATTTTGTTTTGCGAGAGGTTTAAGGCTAAACTGAATCATGGAAGTCGGGCTTCCGTATTTGAGGTGGTATTTGCCAGAGTGGTGTAAGAGGCCACACTACCCAGTAAATGGCCTTGGACCTTGAAGACTTGGACCGTGATTTGGGACCTCTTTAATTATTTCTTCAAATCGGCTACAGGTATCTAAGCGGATCCATCCTGCTCGGGTTTCTCGGTTGACTGAACGCGCTTTTAGAATTAAGATGTAATTAAATGTATTTTGTTGCTTGATTCTTAGTCGCATATATAACCCTAGTTGGTGAAGATTTCTATTCAATAGTGACATTGATTGCACCAAGGTCGCTACTTAGAATTCTTTGGCTAGAGTACTCGAGGGGATATATGAGGAGGTTTAAATAGGATGAATAACTAAAAGCTAAATTGTTGCGGATTTCCAGCATCCGCCGGCCCTAACCGAGTGAGCTATCATTAGCAGTGTCCTGCTTGCGTATCAAGTAGTGCCCGCAACGAAATACTTGTTTGTAGAATACAACATTAAAGGTATCTTTACCGCAAAAACAAAGTCGAATCGGAGATATGGCCACGCCTTCACCAAAGGGTAGCCGGCTGACGTCATGTACAGCCGCTGTTCCACTCAGGGGACATTGTCGGATACTCAAAATTGAGCTTCTGATCGTGTATAAAACACGAACCAGGAAACCGCTTCTCTATTGGCTTCTTTACATTTCGCATAGATTTAGTGGAATATCTATATTTCGTCTACACGAATGCATATGTACCACTCCAGCGCGTTCTGTTTCAAAACCGGATACTGTCACACCATCCAATACCGTTCGGTAATACCCTTAAATGACAGTAAAAATGAAACACGTTCGAAAATTCCCTATGTTTTCGTTCAACTCCACTATCACATCGTGTTGGTGGTGGTCCGTGCCGTTCCCGCTTGTGGCGCTTTGCCTGCTCATAGCCATTGGCCAATATGGACGGGCGTCGGCGAATGACCGCGCCCGTCCCGCCGCCCCCCAAGAGCCAATGTCGTTAGCAAATCTCGTCGTTATTAGCTTTCTCTCCTCCTCAAGGAGATAATACCAGGCGCCGCCTCGCCGCTGACCCCCGAGGGCAAGGCCGAACAAAATAAGCGGATGAGCAATAGTGGCCCCTCCTTCTCCCGAGAGGCTATCACAAATTTCTTAATATTACCACAAAATACGCAAGAATGAGAAAAGGACGTTTCAGCGGAAGGACACTCTGGGCCTGTGAGGGCAAGAAGATCAATGATCAGAATGACGCCCAATTTTAGCGAAGACCCACATTAGAATAACGAGGGAATCTGCTGACTCCCTCGTTCGATTCGAAGCTCGAGGTTACCAGCGTGTTACCGACAGTTCCGGCCACTGAATACGTCCTACGTATTTTACGATGCGATACAACTAGACGACAGGTGTACCTAGCAAAACGTGCCTACGTATGGATGTAGCGGCAATCGCGCCTTGTGTGTACGATATGAGCAGATGATGGTCGCTAAGCGTCGAAACAGTTTATCGCGTGCGATGTGTTGCTCAGCCGGTCTAAAGGGCAACCGCTTGTCCAGTGTAAAAAGCAGTATGAAACTCACAGTTATCAAACGTAAAGTCAATTGTATGGGTCGATAGAGGAGGCCAGATTAATGTGAGTGGATTGACGCCTGCTTCCTTTCATCGCATTTCACTCAGTCGAGGAAAACCTTAACTCGCGTAAGCAAAGTTACCCAGTGCTACACCCGACGGAGTCGCCAGCTATCGTGAATGTGGTATTGCGGGACCTAGACGTGCGACAGCCACGGTGTCCTTAAAGCTGAATACAACTGTTGGCGGGTGTCTATTTGTCTGTCGCAATGTTCCCCCGTTAATGAATAGCAGTTGAAAAACAGTTTCGAGTTCTTTTGCATGACAAGCTGAAACCGCTTATCATTATTTTGCTCGATACGCGACCACAGTGTAACCTCATCGTAAATGGGTTTCGTGCCAAAGTTGTTGGGGCAATTTTCGTCGAACGTTCGTCCCGCTGTCTCCTGCCCATTCGAAGCAGCTGAGCACCCTGTTCGTTGGGATCTTTCTCATTCTCAGTTTCAGAGCGTCGACCATTGAAAACGGTTCGTGGGAGGGGGGGCGCGGGGAGTGGCGTAGATGGCGGTGTGCGCGTTACGGCCTTGACACAGTTCCGTATACGGAGTGCTCCTCAGTGTGAAGCACAACGATTCTGCTACACGACCACATACGTGCAATCACCTGCGAGACGGAAGAGCTCAATGGTTGTAGCAGGGCAAGTCCGAAGCACCCCTCCGGAAACGTTGTCGGACCCCGGATACTGCATGTTAGGTGATACCTCCTACCAGACAGGCCCGGCCGGCGTCTGGGGCTGCGTCGGCGACTGCCTACGCAGCAAAACGACTATGTCGCCGCCGATGCTTCCGCGTTCCTCTCTCGTCCTTTTGGGTGCTGTTCGTTCCGGAGGAGTCGTAGGTACGAGTAGTCGACAATTAACGCTAATGGAATATCACGCGCACACCTGGAGCCCCGGCCGACTCAACTCGGCCTCAATTGAAGGGCATTCGAGAACGGATCGCGACTTTACGTTACGTTGTTCTCTATCGCCTTGAAATCTAAAACGCGTTCGGTGATGCAGATGCTGCCGTGCGGATTTCGTTTTTAATGAAATGTCGCTTATATTCATTTTACGATATACAGCAAAAACTTAACATTTGCGTATAACGAGGAAATGAGACTTTTGCTGAGTGTCACGTAGAACAACGCCTAACCACAGCGAACATAGTCTATTCCTTCGATGCTTGGAGTATCCGCACCCCCCACTGCCTATAGGATTAATTGATTAATTAATCGTGGTTAATTGCGAAGGAGATGCTCGATAAGTTGAGTCGATGGAGAGATATTGCAGTGTTGATGTGTGATGAGCCCACAGTTCTAGTTCTCTCGCTGTGTGAACCTTATAGGTCGGCTAGGCACTTTGGCTTATTTACCCAACTCTGGTTATGAAGACGCTTAGCTTCTCGTAAACATAACAGTAAAATGCATATAACATTTTACAAGTCATTCTGTTTACATCACAGTATCGTCATAACTTCACAACGATAAGATTCATATGATTATTTACACGTCCATATATAGATGATCTCCACGGATCATGCTAAACATTTCAGGCATCGTTCTCGATATTCGAGTCCCATGAGATATTCACGGATGTCCACCTCCCCATATTGGATGTGCATAGCATAGCGCTGACAGTGGCAGCATCCTAAGTATGAAAGAGAGAAGGAAGTCAATCGGGCCACCAATGCGTCTCTACACTTTTGACGCTGTGGCAACTACATAGCACTTTGGCTCTTGAGCAGATAAGTGCACCTGCCATTCCGTAGTTCCGAACTATTTTGTGATCCGGACCAACGGAGCTAAGAGTTACCGGACACGAGTTGGCTACTCTGTTTGGTGTACGGAAAGCTATTAGTGCCCGACCTCGTAGCATTCACAACAAATCCATATGTTCTGAAAGTCTTAATAGCCTGTTCGGCATATTCGCAGGCCTTATATCAGCGACGAGTATCGCGGGTTCGAGACGAAACAGCAGCGAAGTGTTAGCCTCATATGAACTAATTCTCTAGACATCTCTCATCGAGATACTCAGCAGAATGAAATTTATTAAGGTGATGGACATCTGCCTGCCGGCCCCTGCAAGCTGCTGTCAGAAGTATTCTTCCTGTACAGTTCCTGACAGTGGCCCGATTTGGCAATCGGTTCGGGATTTTAGTCGGTGCGAGTGTCCGACACCACCTAGGCGAACACCTCAGATGTGAGGCCGGGTGTCCATAAAGGATTTTGACCCCAACCTCATTAAAAAAAAGGTGATAGACATATATGTATATAGGACCCAGGCATCAACCCTCAAGATGACCCTATGTTAACCTCCTCCCTCGTGGACCTTAGCAGCTTGTCTTCGTCAGGTATGATTCTTCACTCACCGTAACTGGTGCGAACCCGACCATTCTAACGTTTGCAAGAGTGTTGCTGATCTAATGCCAAGGGTGAGCCAGGGCAAATTTCGTCGACTTCGGCAAACTGAATTGACTGGATGAGAAGGACCGAGCGAGTCCGAGATGCCTACCAGGCCTACTAATCATAAGGTTCTCGAACACCTTGGACAAGTCATCAACGAGAGATTTTGAGCGGCAACTCGTAGTCGGCGACGCTCGTCTTTGTTCTTGTATGGAGTTCTTTTTTAATTAATGGTTGAAAAAATGTATTTAGCTCCAAGCAAAAATAAGTAGAACACGCGTTAAAGTGCGTCACAAGCAGGACTGACCAACGATATCTATAATAAATAGATCATGCTCATGGAAATTTCATTTACGGCACGAGTTCTATAAAAAGCTTAAGAAGTTTGCTCAGCGACTGGCCATTGCTTGTACACGATTGAACAGTGAACATAAATTCGATTCCCTTTTAACATACTTTCCTTACAGCGAAGGATCCCGTGTATACGCTTACATTTGCTTGTAACGCCCACACATACACACAGCCGTGTGTATCTGGTAAACGATACGAGGCGAGGCAAGTCGTTCATAAGCACACTGTTATGTTTAACAATACGCTGTCTCATCTCGGCTCTCTGTTTGCGCCGATAAGCATTCGTCCTGCGTGCAGCGAAAGTTTTCGACACTGGCCACACACACACGAACAAGCGCAAATAAGCCGTTTCCTCGCTGACACTAACTGACTGACTCACTGCCTCGGTGTCCGCATATCCGCCCGCCTATCGTCTGTCTTTCTGCCGCCTTACTTGCGCATACAATTGAAGAACGACGCCCGGCTGTGGCCGCCGCCGCCGCCGCCGCCGCCGCCTCAACAGAGGCAGTATCCATTGAGATGCAGTGCGCGCACCTTCCTGCCCTTCTGGTGACCCCCCGACGCAGGGCTTGCCACTCGCTACTGACAGTCATCCTGTTATATCACCGCGGGGCGGCTGGATAGCTAGTACGCGGAATACAGAAGCAAAGTGAGGTGATGCTGAAGATTCAAGGGGACATGAGGCTGAGGGGAGGGCTATGGGAAGTACGGACGCTTCAGCTGAAAGCTCCGTCCCATGAGCAGCATTGCCGACTGAGGGTCCTCGTGTACGCGGCGAAACGCGGCAAGGTGCAACGTGCATTTCATGCGAACGGGTGGAGGCGCAGGGGTGCACGGGGTTCGCTGTGGTCGGGAACTGTCTGTTGGGTGACAACTGTTGGGGCTGGTGGCGGAGCGGATCTGTCTACGATCGTGCGTGTCCAGTACCGGCAGCGCCCCTTGCGGCGCTGCCCAAATAATGCCCCCAGGAACGCGCGGGGTGGGGGGCGGGGGGGGCTAATTTGATAAAGAAACAGTCGCGTTCGCCAGTCGCCTCTCTATGTCTGTCTCCCTGACTGGCTGGCTGGCTCTCTGTCCATATGCATTGGTGGCGTCGGCCGCCTTCCTCTCCGTTCGAGCAGAGCAGACTCAAACGGTCGTCTAGTGGCACTGGCAAACATTCGAGAAAGGCGCTGGGAGGCACAGGGGTGCGGGGAAAGTGAAAGCGCCAAATCGGGACAGGACGTCCGCGCAGACACTGGCAGAGTAGCACTCCGGCCGCCCTCGCCGCGTTCGAACTGAGGCTCACAGCGAGAGAGAGAGAGAGAGAAAGAGGGAGGCATTGCCACAATCACGACACGGCCGGCAGCGAAGCGCGGGGCGGGTCCCAACCAGGCTATCGGCGGCGACGACGGCGGCGACGGTGGCAGCAGCACAAAGGCGAGCAACAATATCAAATAGGGACAACAATGACTGCGGGCGCACATAGATACAGAAAAGGATACTCTGCAACGGATGCAAGCGGAGCGAACGTCGAGCTGCAACACGCGATGTATAATAATACACGGACTATTGTAATGGGGTAAAAATAGAACGCTTTATTGATGTGCTTTATCAACAAAATGTACGATGTACGTATTTTATATGTGTGCGACGTAACCGCACCCATGTGTGCGATACGATACTGTGGAGGGGTGCTAGAGGGGCGCCGTATGGATTCAGCTCTTTAAATCAACGACGATTTGACTTGTGTTCGTTTCGCCCGTGAGATCATATGTGCATGTAGAGGCGGCTCGGATTCTGAGAGGTTCTTAGTTTGCTATTACACAGTGATGCTTCATCTTTGAAGTTTCGACTGCGTGGTCCGTCTCGAAAAATGGTCAGCTACATAAATAAATGTAATCCGTAATCGTAAGGCTGGATTCAGTTCATCAAAAAAACTCGACCGATTGCAGAAATATCATTTCGAACGAGTATCGTAGGAGGCGGACGTAGGTGCACACACAGGTTCGATCCCCATCGTTGCACATTAGCATTTTCAATTAAGGGTGGGTCCGTCTTATGAGGCAATGCCGAACTGGAATGAAGCGGACAATGCCTTGTTGATTGATACCGTCGAGTTAATTTCTTCGTTTGTCATAACTGTATGTTTGTTTTGGCGAGCGTTTCGATAATTTCGCCTCGCCACGGGCGAACCATGTTGGTGTTCAACATAATCGTTCATTGAATGCCGAATGCCATCGACCCGATGGCCTTGTACCCGAAGCTAATAGCTCCGCCTCGCTGCAAAGCAGGGCTCTGTGTGCGCTAAAGAGTCACTATGCCAAGGGATTCGAGTAAACAGGGATTAATCACGACAACTACGCGTCTCTATGCAACTCTAAAGTGTTGGAGGCAGGTCCCCTGCCCCCCGCGTTGTTTGCACCACTTTGCGATTTGCATTGAGCGAAATTCGATAGACTCCCTACTTTATATATGGGCGCTCTCCACTGCTTGCTTGCTCGTTCGCTGCTCTTGTCCTCGGTGCGCGATCGGTGTGTTCAGGTGGACGCTGTACGGCAACGCTGTCGTTTGAGTGTCGCGACACACGCCAGGTACGGCTGGTGAGACGGTTGAATTATTGATTGCGTGTGCGGCAGACTAGCCTGCAATCGCAAGCCGTCGTCTTCGAGGCTGCTGAGTAATTATCGTTCTTTGGTCGACGCCTAGAGCCAGCAGATGTTGTAACCTCTCACAGGGATTATACCCAATGTGTGTCTTGTCGAATTGTTGTGCTTGCGTTTGTTCCAATCACAAGGGCAACGTTTTGAATTCGATTAGTCAATCGGCATCATTATGTTTCGCAGGATGGGCTCGCTAGTCAGACGGCGTCCTATCTAGCCTCATGTGTAACACTGGGCATTTGAATTTTCTCTTGAGCTGAACGGGCGTACAACTACCAATGGCTGCTGATACCCCGTTAGCATAATGGCTATTATATTCGCAGTTAATGGGACTGTTCATACAAGTGCATACTATTTTTCTTTTGATAAGGAGCACAATCAACGAAGCAAAGCGAGACAGGCAGATCCGGTTGCTGGACTTAACATGTCTGGCCTTCTCACATAGTCTCAACATCGCCTATGCGCCGGTTGTGCCATGATATACCGGTGTTGCATTAACTTCACGTCGGTGGCAGGCACAAGAAGCACTGTGCCGTCAATATATCGCCATATTAATTAGCGAGCAGCGTGATGACCGGTCGGTCAAACCCATCGTCTCGACGGGTTCGCGACGGGTCCGACCTCGCCTGTTGTTCTCGTACCAGCGAACAGCAGCATCCCATCGATCCTATCGAGCTATTGAAGCCGGAAGCCGGACATTGTACGACTTCCGGTCATTTGGAAAGGGCGGGCTTTTCGAACAGGCACTGGCGGCGATTGTTTCCCGGCACTCTTACTGGCAGCCGGCCGTTCTATGTACACCGTTAGGTGGGTTGGGTGAGCTAAGGCAGAGGGGTATATAGGAGCGGTCATTACAGCCGATTCCCGTATTGAACACAAGGAAGCACAGCAATTTATCGCTGTTGTTCTGTGGGGCCCGGGGGGGGGGGAAGCGGTAATCAACCTTTCCCTAGGGATGGAGCAAGTCTGTAGGTTGTTGTTGGTACGGTGGTTTCTTGCGCAGTGGTCGAGGCTGACTTACACGAAACGTGTACGTGAGACAGGCCCAGAAAAAAGAGAGAGAAAGAGCAAAAGTTATTCCCATGACCCCACGCCGGTGAGCGGATTGAATTAGTAAGGCCCATCGAGTGGAGTGATACAAACATTCCTTGGGATTTATAGCAGGCGACAAGCGATTTCATGTATATATATATATATATATATATATATATATATATATATGTGACAATTAATTATTGAAGTGAAAGATGCCATTGCGGGAGTCGCCAGACACGGTGATAGAGGAAGCTCCTCGAAGGACATGACTTGGGAGACCGAGGATCCGAACTCAGCCTGTACATAACAACATCGCCATTGTATGTCCTTCACAAAAGTTTGGAGTCGCATTCTTCCTGCTTCATATACTCGAACATTTGATGATAATCCAAACAAGTATTTACTACGTCGATTTTTAAATTGGCTATAATTTCTTACACTCAATTCTCACACTTAATCTCACGGTAAATGTTACATATGAATTGTTAAGGAAACACATTGATTCTAATGTAAAATATTAGACGTACTTTTAATTTCAAATTAAAAGGCAGAGGCTTAGACGACCAAGACAGCTAAGCGCATCTTCCCGTAGCGCTTCTATCTATACGATTATTGCTTGTAACTGACATCGACAAGCCTCAGGATCAGGTCAACTTTTACGGCGGTGAGATGTATTTGACTTCGCGGTCTACTGCATGAAATAGCTTGTCGCCTTCTATTCCTGTACGGCTATTGTTTAGTGTTAATGCGTGCACTCAGGGATGGATATCTCTAAAGTAAAAAATAATACTTTTAGCCTGATACACAAGGGAGCGATATAGAAAATATAGTTTGACTTTCTTTGAAGATAATCACGACCACTTGTCCACGCTCCTGCCCGAACTGGCTCACAGTGAGCAATACAAATTCGACGATAGCGCAGTTCTCATGATACGCATTGCGGGCAGCGTTCATAATGCAGCATGTTTTAGAAGGCCAACGATCTCGGCAATTTGTCACAGAAAAGTGGTTCCATGGGATGGCAAATTATTTTCCCATCTGTATCTAGTGTCGTTCTTGAGCTATATGATTTTGCTTGTTTGTATCTATAGGGAACTTTTTGTTATGGGTTTATAAAAGCTTGTCTTGTGAAAGGGGATCAATCCAAAGCGATTTATTGGTAGCGTGTTCGTGGACGCGCTGATCCATCTTGGATTTCGCCGTTGATTTTGGATGGATCTAACGGAGTCTCTTCTGTGCAACAAGAGAGCAATTCTACTCAAATGTTTATGAGCAACAGTTTTGCATTGGGCCTAGCCAACAACTGCTTGGCTCAATACTAAGCTGTTGGCATCGATTTTGTTTATATTGTACTGTATGTACTATTTTGTTTCTTTACATTTTGTTGGCCAGAACGATATGCTATGGACACAACTAATTAGTCCGGGTTACCCTGATACAATGGATGCATAGATAATGCACAATTCAATTAACGATCCGCCAAACTAAATGGCGTTGTGCCTTTTTACCGGCGACCAAACAGACACACAATATTTTCACCTATAAGAATCGGAAGCCGCCCGCCGCATGAAGTGGCCAGTGCGCACAGATCTGCACACTGAGAGCTAACTGCCGACCGTAACTGAGGCAGACTGTGGCTGCAGCTACCACTGAGGTGGAATTGAGAAGCGAACGTCGGGAGAAGAGATTCGCCGCGGTCTCGGCCGGTATTAGTGGTGCAGAGTTTTCGGGGTGCTGGTGGAGCCGGTTTAGCTCATCGTCTTAGATGTTTGGCATTTTATGTTTGGAGGGCGCTGAGACATGGAATCAGGCTAGCAGGAACAGCAAGACGTATGAGATAGGGAATTTGCCCGCTGGCCGCTAGACAGGCGCACGGCGGAGGTGCTTAACAGAGGGGCGAATAGGGACAAAGCGAACTCGCGCCGGTCCCCCCCCGGGACAATACTCGATACTGGTGGGTTTGCTCGTATCTGCTGATTGCGGTGACCGGACACACGATCGGAGACTAGCGCACGTCGTGGTTAGGAAGACGACGCATCCGGACTCTCTTTCCCAGCTTTCGTTGTACCTTTGCAATGCGCTTCGGCGGACGCCTCAAGCAGTCCCCGCTGCGGGTTGGTGCCCGTGTTGTGGGTTTGGGAAACCAAGGATTCATTGAGGGGTGAGAAGAAATCAGAGAAGTCTCGCGGGCAGCTAGCCCGAGACGGAGAGAGAAAGAGAGAGAGGAGTTCTCATGCAGAGAAGATCATTATTACAACAACGCCGAGCTGTTTGCCTGCTGCATACATCCGCACTGAATCTGTGCTGCTGCTGCTTCTGGCGTTAGTCGACGGTGATTTGAGCCACCGTCCACCGTCGTCTCGCCCTCGCGCGCGCGTTCCTTTCTGAGCTGGCAAACGACGAGCGTGACCACTGCCGTTGTTCCACTGTCGGCGGCGGCGGTGGGGCAGCCTGCCACAGCATTCGAGTAGCAGGCTGCAGTAAGACCTGGGACCCCTTCGGGGAGACGGGGCCCCCCGGGCCGATTGTGGGTTCCGTGAAGACATGAGGATCTGGATGAGATGGAGGTTCATGGCTAGCTCCACACGTCACGCGGTAGTGGCAGCAGCGGCCACCACTACAGCCGAAGCAGCAAATGATGCTCTCTGACCGCGTCAAGGCATAGGCAGGCGGGAGGGACAACGCCGCTTTGCTCTGGCCCTCCTGTTTGGGTGTGGCGCGGCAAACTTCAAGTGAGGATTACGTGCAAATAAACGCGACGGCCAAGTACAAGGGGGAAAAAAAAAGTGGAGGCGGTTCCAGCAGCGCCCCAGGAGCGGAACGGGTGGCCGGGGAGATGAACGAAGCCGACTAAGCAGAGCGAACACGGGAAGGAGATGTCCAGCATCGGTAAATGGCCAGCGGTGGAAGGGACGGCCAACGCGGGAGGCGAACTTTCTTCTTGATGAGAAAAGGATCAGCGAAGAGCAATGAGAATACCTAAGAGGGGGGGGGGGGGGGCAAGAAAAAACGTTGAATGCCCGGCGGTAACTGAGATTGCGGGCTGAAGCACTGAAGAACTGAGGGAAGGGCGCATGTTTATATGCTAAATTTGTAACTGCATCAGGCGTGACGCCAACTGGTGGCCACGCCTCACTGATGAATAGAGGGTTTGTGTAGGGCTTTTAAAAGGTGTTTAACTGTTTATATATGCAAGTGTTGCTTTTGAACGTGATGCTACTGGGGATGCTCGTAGAATTCGGCATCGAATGTTTCCACTATCAACATCGTCGCAGCAAGCTTACTAGCTGTGCGACTATGAGAATGACGATAGGTTAGGATAAGTTTAGGCTAAGGCTGAACTATATGTGTGCCTTGTAATCGGAGGAGACACGTATGTGCACGAATTTGACTCCCACCGTTGCTCATTGGCATTTTAAAGGGGTGTGTTTTATGAAGCAATGCAGAAAGCAGTACCATGAATAGTTAAATGTTGCCTGTGACTCAGCTCAGAAAATTTGTTTTTTATAATATACGGCTGAACGGCTCAAACGAAGTGTCAATATAGTCGGAGTATAACCAATCAAAAGCTGTGCGGCAGAGCATTTGAAGTTCATGTTTGAGGGGGGCTTTGTGCAGCGTTTACTTCGGTGGCTACGCAGCGTGGGCTATCTCAATGACAGCAATCGGAAAAGGACTATAAAGTTTTCGTGACAAACCCTCCAATTCAACCTTATGACAGTCTGTAACGGCGGTTCACTGGATGAAAATGACACTAGCGCATAGTGTTCTAAATAAAAATTAAATTCCAGTTTTTTGAAAGATTCGTCTCCGAATATCGTTCGTCACATAAATATTGTCATGTTCTTGGACACAGCACACCCACAGGAAGGCACCAATGAACAGTATGTCATAGTGATTTCAACGCAGAACGCTCTGAAACCGAATAGGCCCGACGGAGAGCGAATGATCCCCAAGATTTGGTTGATGTTGAGTGTTGTCTTCTTACTTCACTTCGGCGTCGGAAATCGTTTTCCCGCTGCCGAACTTAGTCGGCAACTTTTTTTCGCCGATGCTTAAAAGACCACAAACGTACCCCGACACAGATATTGGTACATCTCTCTCCAATACAAGAACCGTCGAGCTTTTGAATAAAAACATCCTGACAACAGCTCAGGATGTTTCGCGATGAAAGCGTTGCAAGAGATCCCTGATATTCTTCTAATTTCGACCAGCTTTCGTGACTGGAGGAGGGCACTGCGGGAATTCAATATGTCGCTGCTGTGTTCCTAAGTGCCGAATAACCTTGAGGCTTTCTTTGGGGATTATTATAGTTGTTCCGAATGCGTTTCCTCCATCGAAATATTGTACATGCTTTGGAATCATCCATTTGCAGAGTGTCGGATATATATATATATATATATACAAACTAGAACTTCTGCATTGGGTGAGATTTCATCTCGCCTAATATATGGTAATCGCTTATTAGTTTTACTCCTATACACCGAGTCTATTAAAGCTACAAACAAAAAGAGCTAGGAAAGAAAAGTATCCTAAAAGCAATACCTTGAATTCACGGGCTTAGTTCGTTTGGATAGTGTTGTCGCTTATAACGAAGTGAAATTAAGTATGGGCGCCTACAGCCTTCGCCTGCCTCAGTCGTGCACTGAATTGTCATGTATCCGCCGCGTCAATATCTATATTAGGTAGCTTTTAATTACTACGGCTCGAACCTGAGAAAAAACTACAAGTTAGCCGACTTGCACCCTCCGGCATGGACTAAGTGGCAGTTGAGTTTTATACTAAGACGTCAGAGCTGGCGCTCAAAACTGCGACCTTTAACGAATTCGCAGAGACGAACATTTGATTGAGGTGACATGGGATACGTTCTCGTGTCAGGCTTCAAAGATGAAACGGAGCATGTATTGTAATCAAATCTATATTATTATATGTAATTTCACCATAGACTTGATCTTGCACTTCTTTCCATTGCAGATTTCTGTACAATATTACCAAATGCATAGTAAAGGGATTTGTTCATTTATCTGAATCATGTCACCTACATCAGTTTTGTGCTTCGAGCAGAGCCTCTTCGGGTCGAGGCGGCTCATTCAGACTCTACTGTCTCTTGTATGAGATGTGAATGCCCAGCTATGCATTCGACGTTCGGGTGTCCTAGGCCCATACCTTGGGCAAGGTCCTGTATTCGGGCGCCGCGTCCGTGCTCTCAGTTTTCATGATTTTCAAAACGTTTCTGCCAAAGGGGCTCGACGGGCGCTTCGTCCACATATTCGTATGGCCACTTACGAATCACTTTAGCCAAAACCAAGTGGGCTGCTTTATTTGAACGGTTCGGGTAATTACAGTATTCGAGTCACTCAAATCTCTCTCGGGAGTTCTATGCATGCTTATTGTTTGTCATTCGTTCTCTGGAAGGCGATGGCATTGCCGCTCTAGACAGCCAAAGAAATGAAGAACCTGCATGGAAGCTCCCAGAGAGTTTGTAACCCGTCGCGCAATCCAGCCTGTGGCAGAGTGTTCTCCTGCCGTCACAACTGGCCTGTTGGAGAACGCTCAGCTAAGTCCAGCATGTCCGACATGATAGGGCCCTAAAGCAAAGCTACCCAGCTGTACCGAGGCCTGCCATGGAAAATAGACTGAGGGTAGACAGCTAAAAGAGGGAAAAAGCCCCCCTCTCTCGGGCCGCGGCGCCGGGACCATTTGTATAATAGCTTTATAAGTATATTCCGCAAAAGCACAGATGATAGTGCCAAAGTCCAACAGCGCGTTCAATTAAACGTCAATCGCTAGTCACAAGATCCTTGGCGATAAAACTTTCACGATCGAAGCTCGAATCAAATGCTATTCAAATGGGAAGCCTGCCGATTGCCCCAAGTTACTCGAATCCGACGGGCGCACCTTTCTCAAACCGTGATCAAGGGAATTACCTAAAGGGAGACAGTTTCTTCTAGAGACGTTGCTCGCGATTGATCAGAGAAATGATCAGCACAATTTTTACTCGCCGTCGGCATCTTTACTCCGCGCGACGACCTCCTGCCGGCAGTTCCTGCATAATTGTCTTCCTATTTCCTGCCTGTCCTATGTCCGTACGTCCTGTTGATTGTTTCAATCCTGCGTGTGATGACAACGGCCCGACAGTAACGCAACGAGGCGAGGCGCCCGATGCGACTTTAACTCATCAGTCCCTCCCTCTTCTTGTCTCGAGATCATTATTTGGTATTGCTATTGGGTATTATTATTATTATTATTATAATCATCACTATTATTACTATTATTAGTATTCTCATCATCTATCTTTCGTCTTCCCACCGCCGGCATTTCACAACGCGTGCAGAAGGGCGTGCGCCTCATTCGTCGGTCGTGTCGCGTCTCGTCGAGGCGTTCCGGGGGATCATGACGACGGCCTCCCGCTGGCGCCGTCCTGAATACGAAATGTCACCGGCCCCGGCCGATTTTTCCTGCCCAGCAAAAAGCCCAGCAGCCAGCGAGTTGAATCCATCGCTGCTGATGCCTGCCTACGCCAGCCGCGTTCGTTCTCGAACCGAACCGAGGCCATTGTTTTCCTCCCCTTGCTCGGCGTTAACCGCTCCCGGCCATTCTACGATGGACGGGGTTTGCCTTCGCCTTTATCTCGGCCGCAACCCTGCTCTTTTTTCCAGCGGCGCTTCCTTGAGCTCGTTGTATTTCTTCTCTCGTTCTCGATCGTGCGTCCGTTCACCGAGGGGCGAAGGCGCGCGCTCAATGATACTTTAATATTTTCTAACGGGATCCCGTTCCTCTCGTTTCCAATTCTCGAGGCCGTACCCTTGCCGCGTTCGGGGCCCAGGGCGAGCTGGCTACGGGGGCGCTGCCGCTCTTTCGACTTCATTCTCTAGGCAGCAACAAGGATGACGACGACAATGAGCGGGACGAGGTGAGACGGCCAGTCGCGGCAGCCAACCCCGGTGGTTTTGGCTTACCGGCCCTCGCTGAAGGCCATAGCAGATCTTGGTCGTTGCTGGCGCCGGTAGCTGCAGTGATCCTTCATGGTGGTGCGGGTTGGACAAGTTCGAAAACGCTGCTGTACCAGTACGCTTTGACGGTGATGTAGCACCCAGTAAATATGTGGCGGTCCACAGGGAAACCTGTGTAATTGGATATATGTTATGTATTTGAGTCAGGTTTTGGATGGCCAGGCCTGATCTAGGCTGATTCGTCTGTCTGACAAATACCGATGAGGATGTGATGCGATGTCTGCAATGAGATAAGATTAGTGTCCTTTGCTGGATGAACCCTTGCTTACGGGAACTCTCGATGTTAGCGGCGCTAATGCAGCCATCCACGATTCGGGGTCGATGTAGCAAATGGCAGCGCCTAAAGACGAAGTTATACGCCGTTAGCTATAGTTGCGTAATTACAAAGCGACATCTCATCGTTGCCGGCAGACAGGCAGACGGATATCGACACTATACCACACAAATAGTGTTGTTCTCCCGTGATCGACTGCCGAGGCTCGACTTGGACCTTTCTCCGAGCCCACTCCCCTCCAAGCTAAGGATTGTAGCAGGCACTGAGGCTGTCCTTCGGACAGTTTCTATGGCGAGTGTGTATTGTAGCGGGCGTTTCCTTCCTCCCTGCCTCGCGTCCGCTCGCAGGTGGTAGGGGCATACAAGCCTCTCATTCATATGCGACCTCACGTGTCATACGCATGCGAATACCCTCACCTCGCTGACTCAGTGGCCCCGACCGACGTTCTGGCCATCAACGGGCGGGAAGATTCGCGCGGCCTGTCGCATATTATGGACGGCGATGAGGAGCCGCGGGGATAAAGGCGAGGTCGAACGAGAGGATGGTCTGCGAATAGCTGGCGCTTAAAGGAACTCGGCGGAGTGGCGATGAATTGCGTTTGTGAGCGACATTTAGTATGGGACAGGGAGTTGTGGAAGGCAGATACAGCGCAGCCAATTGACGGCCGGAACACAGCAGCAGCAGCAGCAGCACTAGCGAGTACAGATAGTTATCCTGGCGGCGAAAGCGGCTCGGATGAGACGATGGTAGGGGATACTGAGAACGGCCGTAGCTGGTGTTTTGGGACGCGTGCGGGAGGCTTCAAATGGGTTCATGGGAGGACTGCTGCTTGGTTGGTGGGCTTGGGGAGATCAGGAGACGAGCCTTGGGGGCCGTGATGCGCTGACTGTCGTGCTGAATAGGGGACCGGCTATGGAACGGACGGCTGTCCGTTGTGGTAATATATACCACACAATTTATGGCGGTCTTTCTGCTGGTGCTGATGCTCCTCGTTCGTCATGAGTCCCTATGAGGAAGTTCGTTACAAGAGCACGCCGCTCTTTGTCATTATTACTTCGGCGCCTGGTAGATGTTGATATTGTCGGGGGGGACGCGCAACCACCAAGTGACACCCCTGCGCCAGCTCGTGTTGGTGCTTCTTAATCTTCCGCGCCATACCGCTGCCTCCGTTACCATATCATCGCGTCGTAGATGGTCACGTCGTGCAGCAGATCAACGACAGAGAACAGAGCAGATGGCTAAATAAAGCGGAATAGCCTCTCACGAATTTGCCTAATACCCTCCCCACCCCCCGAAAACTCCCGCCTAATAACGTACGCAAATAGTGTACGGAAAAGCAAAAAATGCAGCTGAGGTCAATAAATGATGGTGTCGGTGTGTGACGATAGTAGTAAGAAACTCATCTGCTACTTGGCTAGAGAATGAGTTGCTTGAACTGTAGTCAGTTAGCGTGCAAGGGGGCTAACCTCGTGAGATGTTGCTAGCGAAGTAGGGTGGCCGAGGTTTTGGAACGAAACGCGGATCCAGTGGTACGTTGAGGTAAAACTCATTTGCGGAAGTTGACGCTTCATTGACGTGGGCCGCGATGACACGCTGTGAGGTTCACCATTGAAGTCTTTGAGTTCAAGGCCAATAATAGTAATAATAATAAAATCAATATGTATATCTACGGCTTCGGAATGGCAGACATTTTGTAATGAAGTGTTTATGTGTTGTATGCTAACCATATACGATTCAGCTTACTGATGATAGTGTAGCCAAGTAAGTTTAAGTTGACGTAGTCAACGACAGCACCAGGCTAACTTATCGAACATCAGCGGTTCTCTTTTGTTCATTATCAGTAGGTAACCGATGGATGGATTCTAAGTAATTGCTATTCTTTCTCAGAATCGCCTCTATCATCTGAAACAAAACAACTTAAATAAGCTGCTATACTTCAATATTTAGGCTGATATAATTAACTAAAGGATACAATTTGGTACCGACTCCATAAGTGTCTATAGGGGTAGAGACCAGTCGCTTTGAGATTATGTTGAAGTTTGCGGCCGTGGTGAGTAAGAGCACTCCCAACGGCCATTGTCGATCATCACTTCAAAATAACGTAGCGAGCTAATTATGCGAATAATACCGCGAGATACATCTACAGCTGATCACCAATATATTTGCCAGTAAAATGCATCTTCGAGTACAGCAATACACGTTATTAATAGTACTTACTACAGATATTCATCCCAATGTTCATTGCTCTCTCTCTCTCTCTGGCCAGCAATCTCGGCAACGCGAAGTAATCTTTCCGGGCAGCTTGCTGGAATGTAGCCCAATATTTCCACAGCAATCCATGACCGGTAACCATGGTTCGTATTCAGCCGCCATTTCCTATACACATGTGTGGTCAACATATATAGATATCTATATAGACACTGGTGTGTTACACATGTTGCAAATCGGTATTATTATTTATTTATTCAATTATTAAGTGTTCTCCTAGTCTATTTATATTTCAGTCGCCAATTATTCTGGCGTGGTCTGTATCAATGTATTTAATTATTAATTTAATTCTAATTTACTGGTAAAAGCCTCCTGTTGATTGCGATTGCAGATACGCTTGACTATATATGAACATGTAGCCTTTAACCCGTGTCGTTTCATTCATGTGTTATAGGAGGTGACATAATGCTTATTACTGGCTATTTACCCTAATGCGCGGTATATCTTTCTCGTTTAAGTAAACTCCTTATAATTAGTGTCATACGAGAGAAAGGACAAAAAAAACGCGCAAAATTTGATCACTAATAGTGTTCAGAAGGAAATTGGCAGAGTTCAGCCGAGATCAATTTTTTTGGTCAGCCGTGTTATTCCTTGGCCTAGCTTCGCAACAACCCTCATGGCTTCTAGCGCTGATTCCTACGCTGTTCATATACTTTCTCCGTCCGCAGATTATGCCGCATCGGAGATAACTCATCGGCGTAACTCATTTCCTCGAATAACCATAGTGGCGACATAGGATTTTCCATCAGTCTGTCTCCCGCCTGTCCCGATCTGTCCTTGCCTACGAGCGATGGCAATTCTCTCCTGCGGCGCTCGCAAAAACGCCTCGGATGTTGCACCGCTTCAACGGCCGCGTTACCCAACTCGCCCGCATTGTTCTGTACGTGACAGTCGTTTGTCTCGTCCAGTCGATTTACTCACCGGAATTCTGCTCGTTTTCTTCGTAGATTTGGCGGCGTTCCTCTCCTTCACTATGGTCCCCCCTCTCACTGTGGATTTTGCCGTCCGCGACACCCTCACGCCGTTGCGCCATAGGCCATGAGGACAACCAGCGAAACGCTGATTGTGTGACGGGGCAGTCGGGCGAAATTACGTTCAGCCTTAGGGCCTCACCACTGGGCTCGTTGTCATTCAGAGTCATTCATCTCTTGTAGACCGTACCGAGGCGTACAGTACTTCGCTAGCTTTTTTGTTGGCCCAGTAGAAAACGGCCGCGTAAGCGGAAACGATCGCTTCGATAGTCGTCGAACTTTTGCTATCCTTGGTCTTGTACTTGCGAAATCGATAAGGATGGAAGTATGGCGAATAAGGGCAGTTATAGCATTACATTGAACTTAAGGGTATTTTTGTGTGACGTATAATGGGATGCGCCTATCCCTTCCATGCATATTTGTCGTTGCTTGCGAGGCAAAAACCCACCCAATCTGTCCGATATAAAAAAGAACGTCCGATTCTCTTATCGAGGTTCGCATCCTTTGTCATCGTAACCTACCGACCTCACTCGTCACCTAACAGACGCACACGAAAAACTGGGACGGCAATCGCGATCATATCTACAATATTTCGTTTTTATCTCTCCCGTCTCCTGGGGTTGTTTCCAAGTGCAGAAATATGTCTTCCGCAAAGACAATGTCTCAAACACGCTCGTCCAGTGGTGCACAAGTCGTCTGACACAAGCTCTCTCGTATTCTCGGATGTTGCGACAAGTCGGAAGTGGCTCGCGTGTCAATGACAAGCATTATGATATGTGTTTCCCAAATGAAAATGAATTTCGATCATAGGTAATTTCATGTATAGTAGAGGATTGCTATCCCATGTCGTGTTTCTAGCTGGAGTTTACCTCTTGTGCTCATGATGAACTCGAAGTGTCAACCACCGACGATGGCTCCTGACGCGACGGATCACGGTTGAGGCGAGCGAAAGATTCTAATTATTATATGAGAGAGAGAGAGAGATCGAGGTTCTCTTTTATAGTCCGACACTACTGGGGGATGAGCTCTTAAATAGGTGTCTTGGAAACACTACTGAGTTTGGCTCGGCTGGTTATCGCGTTTAACGTTGGCTTTATTAGCGTTTCGGATGAAAGAGTTAATACGGCTTGACAGAGAGTGAAGATCTCTCTAGAGACTTTAGTTCACTGTTTTATAACTAGGGTTTATCTTAGCCCGTCGACCTGAATAGGAACCGGGCCTGTTGTGGAAACTATTATACTTCGCTAAGGGCACACTTGTTCATTCCCAATCTGAAGAGCGAACGAATTCCCTAATTAGCCCGACGTGGAAATCTGGCTGCTTTGTAGTCGCGAGCTCAAGGAGCTCAACTCCGTGGGATTGATTGGGCCGCCCTTGGATTGATTTCTATCGTATATGGTGAAAATTAGCTTGGAAGGTTACTATGAAAATCCCATTGATTCGCAGTGCTCTACCTGTCAGATCAGTGACTCGCTGATACGATGCTTCGTTTGAGCTGACATCACTAGCTCATACGATATATCAAGCGGCTCGCTCATGAATGAATATATGTCTGTGTAACAAAGTCACTCGACGGGTTGCGGGACTCTGGTGCAGCCTACTCCTTGGAAGCAATTTCAATATAGTGGTCTATAACTTACGCACCTTAGTTAAGCGACCTTTAAATTATTTTCGTTGTAATGCTCACAGATTCATCAAGAACATAATAATGTTCCACAGGAAAGGATACACAGTAAATTTTCTCCCGGAGAATCCACAATATTAATTTCCGAGAGCTTATAGTCATTATTTTCTAAAACGACTAGCTTATGATAATCTTGTATATGTATATATATATATATATATGTCATGAGTTTTGATCTCAAAGCAGCTATTCGAACATCTCCAATCTGGAGCGGTCATGGAAGTTACATAACTGCTGATATTAAGTTAACCTTCTCTTCTTCTGATGAGCCCCGACCGCGGAACAGGCGGGTCATCGCTTCCTGTGCCTACGAAACTCTTGTGACCTACCGTACTTCAAGGTACGGTCATTCATTCTCTCATTGGGCGATTTGCCTCACGTTATCGTCTTCTCACCTGTGCCTGCATTATCGCTTTCTAACGAAACTACCCTTGGACTCTCCCCCCGAAGCATCTGCGCCTATGGGGTCCGCCATCGACTGAGTCCTCGAAAAGGCCGTCGTCACCTTTACAGCGAGTACTCTGAATTTGCGGGAATTTCGCCGACTTCGTTATCACACACACGATTCGCTAACAGAAGAACGCAAACAACGATACCACTACCAACCTGCGCTGCCAAGAATCTAGATGACAGACGAGAACCGCACGACATTGTTGTAATCGTAATCAGTGTCAACTAACCCATATCCAATAAGAGACGACACCACGCCTAAGGTCCTACGCAGTCGATCTAACAGGGCAGTTAAACTTGCTTTGAAACTTGGTCGAAATATGGCGTAACATGGAGACAAAAAGATCAAAGGAGACGCTCTCTATCGATGTCTCTGCCTCGCTCGTACGTATTTCCGTAATTATAATACTGCAGATCCCGATCAAACGCGCTTCGTACAACTACCCCGGCGGGAAGGAGCCACGGGTACCGGGACAAAATGATTACGCCACTTTCCCCCCTAGATGAACACACATAAATGAGTGCTCGCAGTACACGATCTGGCGAGGATGCCTTCCATGTCCCTTTGGCAATTTTTGTTGAGATAACCGTTGCATATACGGGTTACACACGGCATCGAGTAGCAGCGGGCCTAACAACAATACTTCCAATTGATTAGCTTCGACCGCGGCCGGGGAGGTCCTCAGGACAAGTTGAGTCCTCATCGTACTAACGAAGTGTCCCAAATGGCGTTTTGCCGGCTGACATGATGCGTGTAATGTCTACCACTACTACTAGTAGGACATGGTGCTGGCGGAGGATGCCCAAGAGGTTCGTAATGATGAGGCCAATACGGCGGTGGATCGAGTCTGCTTTTTCCCTGTCGATAGTATCCCCCTCCCCAGCTCTTGCGTGACCCAGTAGCATCTAGCCATAGTTATATATGTAATACTTCGGTCTCTATCAGCTCCCGGCAGGGCTCGCTGCTGGATTGCCCATTGCTCGCGGCAAGATCTCATCGGACGAACGAAAGATACCATCGAATCGAGTGGTATCCATCGGGTGTGGACATGTGCCAGCGGTCCTGTATAATATAAGTCACATATCTATGTCGCGTTACAAGCGTGCACATACTTGATATCGACACAAGAAGTAATGGCCGCCTGAGGACGGACTGCTATTTGTGATTGGCATATTTCAACTATGAAAATACATCCGAAATTGGAAATTATTGTTTGCACAGTATCGTTAAGCTCAACATCGCACGTCATTAGGCTCAATTAATCTTAACAGATAGCAACGAACTACCTACATGAGTGACTAGCTGAAATATACCACAAATAGTCACGTTGATTTCATTACTTTGATCTGGGCACTGTTCACTTACTAGGTCACTATGACACTACGTTAACTATGGTGTGTACAGCCGGACAGCATAACACCCGTTCATTATTATATTGCATAAGATATCTCAGCATCAAAAAAGAAGTTTCTTGAGCGTTGCTGCTCTGCCAATAAGAGACAGTTAGGAGTTAGTTCCACGTCTGTTTTGTCAATTATCGCTAGTGGTATGAATACCTCGGACTTATTCACTAATGTTTATGATCGATTGCTTTCACGAAAGATCAACGTGAACGGCACAAGACAATTGTTTCTGATGAATACCCTGATGGCTACATCATTCTTTCTATTATCGTTTTCATAAACATATCATCCACGATAAGGGCGCATCTCTCCGCGTTCTCGAACGAAACTACCCCCTAAACACAATTTTCGTTTGTAGGAACGTCTGCAAGAAAGTTACAGAAATTAAACAGGTTTTTTTACCCAGTAGATGTTTGAGAACAGTAAACGATGACTGTACATTGATGGGGCTTGAATTTAATTATACGTCTCCTTTTGTTGGTACCTTTGTGGCCGTATCAGGGTCTTTTGGGTGAGTGTGAATCCTTTTTGGAGGAAGGGTGCTCTTTACGATTTATTCGTCCAACTTTTTAGAGAAAAAAAGACGTCGACATAGCCAGTAGTATTAGCTATGTTAACAGTTTTTTCTGCCAGAGTCTCGAGCTTCAGTTGACTTCAATATGAGGCAGATTAGATGCAGCAAGGAGACACAAAAATAACTCGGATCTTGTATTCTAAATCGGATTCGTCGCGTCCTTCTATAGAATGCGAGAGACTTTACTCTACCCACTAACAACAGTTTCGTCGTAGGGGATTCTGCCGTGATGCTCTCATATATATATATATATATATATATATGTATATGGGATCTCACTGAGAAGACATATATATATATATATATACTTATTATATTACTGTCACTATTCTCGTTATCCATTCCCTCGCCGTACTATCTCCCTCTGTCTCACTTTATCTGTCGCTCGTGAAAAAATATTAGTTTGCCATTATGGCTGTTGTGACGGTATAGCTGACCATTAGATGATGAGGTCCACGGACGTGGTGATCGGCACGTGTATATCAATTTGTCTATCTGTTCTCTGTATGACGAACAAAAAAAAACACTCTCAAACGGCGCCGGAGAAGAACATTAGGGCGTCGTTGAGGACACCCCTTAACAACCTACGAGTCGATTTTAAAGACAAGGCGGACGGGTGCGCGACTTAGTGCGTAAACGCCATTGAAGAAGGAGGTCAACTCTGTTTGTGTCGTTGATGACATCGCATCAAAAAGCACTTTAGTTACTGCCATCGACGGGAACTCCGGCGGCGGTAGCCCCCAACAAGAGCAGCGACAACGGCGCAAAGCAACGGTGGTGGTGGCTGCAGTTAAACCGACGCCATGAGCCACCACCAACTCGCATCGTGGTGCCCTCAGGATAGACTCACCGCCGCCACCAGCGCCATTGACTCAGGACTCACCGATTTCAGGAGTCACCGCAGGATTCCCTGCCGCCACCGCCGTCAGGGTTTCGTGCCTTTGTTTTCCAACGCTGTGCTCGCTTCGATTGGCTTGTGCCTGCTGAGGCCGCTGCTGTCTTGTGTTTGATTGCGGACGCAAACTAACGACTTAGTTTCGACTTTCGAGAACATTTGCTTTGAGTGAGAGGAGTGAAAGATCGTTGGGGTCGTATGGGGTCAGTCGATGAGCGAACTTGTTTCTTTAGTGAGATTCGAATCCGTTTGCTTTCGAATTCGCTGCCTGAGTTTCAAATCCGCTGTTGGCGAAATCGAAGACCGCCCGCAAGACGAGAGTGAAGTGAAATCTTCAAGTTGCATCAGCGAATTAGGTGTGTTAGGGTGGGCAGATGTGTATTTCCCGGATGACGTGAGGGAGCGGCGGGTCACTGGTGCAATTTCCCAGTTGTTGTTCGATTTCGTGACGAACAAGAGGAAGCTGTAATGGTTGTTGCTAGAGATACTGCAGTAACCCTATTTATTAATCTCATACCCAGGTTCGAGTTTGCGGCGACGTGACACATAAGAGAATTTAAGTATGGTAAAGCTGCACTGCAGGTTTGACCTGAAACTACAAACGGTGGCTGCGTGGCTGGTTAGGTCGCCTAAAATGAGCAGGCATCGGGGGAGACCGTTGTGATAATGAGATAGCTTGATAATTTCCATTTCAGTGTTCAATTTCGATTGAGAGAATTTCGCCGGAAACAAAAGAAGAGATCCCCGTAAAACATCATTGCGTACACGCTCCGACAAACCGTCCTAAACATCGGTGTTATTCCAGGTCGTGTCTATGCCAACAAATACGCTGGCAATCAAACAGCTTCGCCATGAGTGCTTTGTGCATGGTTTGATAAAAAAATAAACTAGCCAAGATGAACGGGCGGGTACGTGCAATTTTGAAGCTGCAGGGGTGCGTAGCTTCAAACTTTACGGATTAGAAATGAAATTCAAATGTAATTATCGTTCGCACGGTTTATTTCCAGTTTGCTTCGTTCGCGATACTCGCCAACGAAATAAATTACTATAGATACGATTGGTCGGGAGGAATAAGGCATGGATCGGTTAAGTGTGAGCGGCTGAAACGATATGTTTCGCCCTTGAAATGAAAAAAGGTCGAAGTGTTCTGTTATGGTTCAAGAATATTGAATATTGTGGTAGGAAAGTATACAACCAACATATGTACGTCTAAGATAAAGAAATGCGAATTATGTTAGATTGGTGAAATAAATTGTAGATATTCAATAATCATAGAAGCAGTTGTTGATCTGGTGTCAGGTCGGGGCTGTCATCAAGGGACATTGACATTGCCTCTCTGCCTCACAGCGAGTGAAAAGCGCTGCAGAAGCGAGGAACAATCATGTGCGGTCATCGCATGGAAATTTTCGAAAACGTACTTGTGGTTTGGGTGGGCACAGGATGCGATCGTGGCTAAGCGTTTCCATATTTTGCGTAGATTGCTGAAATTGTGTTTTCTGGTCATTGGCTTAAAATGCTTAAATGTCTATATCAAATCAAAATATATTCGCTAGCTGAATAGAAATTAGACAGCTTGATAACCTCATAACAATTGGAGGTGACAGATTGCAGTGTATCTTCTATGGGCGGAAAAAGTAAATAGGTCTATCCTCAGAGGAAACACTGTTGAAATCACGCTGATCCATGTTCTTGAATAATCGACAGGATATCAATAGAAATTAGTGCTTCTTTTTGTGTGATATTCATGGTGAATGCACCAATAATTGATGTCGTTCGCCGAATAGGCTTACGATGAGCAATCCCGCTATAGCGGGCGTCATACTCGTGAATTCCCATAAATACGCAATAAAAAAAGTGACATCCGCTCTGAGACAGGGGGCCCAATATGCACTGCACTAATCAGGGTTGAAGGTTGTTTGCAAATTCGAGTCGTCACTGCCATCATCGTAACCATCGACACACATGAACTCAGGTGCAGTCACGCCAGTCGTGCCGCTGGTGGGACCAGGACCGGGTCGGCGTATGCAGCGGTATAAAACCCAGCTCGTCGTCGGCCCGCTCGACCTTCAGGCCTCTTGCTGCCATAGACAGGGCCGAGCGTCGCTCGAAGGCCTGTACTCTATAAAACGTGGCCTCGAACGCCTGCCTTTGCCTGACGTTCGAACGTGCCTTACTACGAATTGGCGATACCCTCGACGGGAAGGTTCGTCGAGCCGAGCTCGAGGTTAATTGCGTTTTATTGCGATCTGCTTGGTCTTCCTTTCTCATTCGTCGTATAATAATAAATTGAAAGCAAAACCAGATTATCGAGCCATCCAGCCTTGAATACCTCATGTAAATGCTACCAGTTGTAGCACAGATACGAACGACGATGCCGATACGATAAAGATAAGGTGGAGGAGGAATATTTAGAAAATTATAGCGACTTCCCTCCCCCCCTGCGCGGGATACTACGAAAGAACGAAGTTCGGGAGTCGCGCACACAAAGTAAGCCGGTACGGTGCCGGTATGTTTTCCTGGACCTGGGCCCGCCTGAAGCTGCAAGCCTCAGCACACAGCGGCATGAACGACATCGACGACCTGCTTCCGTCCTTATGGCAGACGCGCTCTCACCGTTCGAGTAAGAGAAGAAATCAAAGAGAGACAGAGAGATAGAGCTACCAGGACCGCACGGGAACAAACCCAGACATCAGTCGATTCCGGCGTCTTCGGCACTTCGATGAAACGAACGGGTAGGCGTCACGTTTTTGTTGCAGACCAGCCGATCCCAGCAAGGGATTCCATGTTTGGCTTGCTCGCGTGGGGCTGTCGTCCGAATAGAGGATGCTGATGTTGACTGCACAAGTACTAAAAGGGGTACAAAAAAGGCCCGAACAAAATCACTGTGTCATCGATGTTTTTTGTTTTTATGCAACAACCCTAAGTCGGCCGTTATAAAGGTGAAAAACGAAACGATTCATGGAGGCACCGGCAAATAAATGAAACCTGATAGTAATTTATACTCGTTTAGATCGTTGAAATCGCTTCCTGTAGAGACGTGTACGTTTAAAACAACAGTAGGACACTTGCGCTGTGGTCATTTGATATCAGAGATGAATTTATTTTGAGTGCAACGCTGTATTAACTGTAGCTCGAATACACACGTATCGTACATTTAATTCGTTTATGGGCTTCATCGACGAACAGATCTGATCCGCCAAGGATGTCACCAACACCATGGATCGTACATTTTAGTTGGTCCGTACATTTTAGTTGGTCGCGTAAGTCATCGGACAACTCGTGGAAACACCCACATCTTAATAATATGCTATCCTAATAGATTTTATCAATCTCGTCGGTCAAATCGATTTAAACGGCGATAATCGAAGTAACATAGTGCTATTCCGTTATATTCTATGGTACACCTGTGTGAAGGCGGCTTCGATTAAAATATGTATTGTATTCTTTCGGATAGGTTGCAATCACTAATATTTGCCTCTCAGGCGACGTTGCGAACTGAACAGAAGTACCATGATCTCGTGCTGTGTACTCGGTATGCTGCACAGAGAGCATTTGCGTAAGGCCACCGTGAGCAATATCTAAGAGAGCAATGGCTCCCGATAACAACGTTGGTTACTATACCATTTCGCGTCTCCAGTCTCTCCGTCCGAGCCTCGCACGTACGTATTATACGGTACGGAATGAAGTAGATCCGCCGGCAAAAGGTTAAATGGTGATGTTCGTGACGCGAGGGAGAGATGCATGCGTCTATGCTCGCGTCGCACAGCCTCAGCAGGGACATCTCAATCTGATTAGCTAACTGACTCGTGTCCATCTGACCCAGCTAACAACTTTCTTCCTTTTCGGTCCATTGTTCTCTCTATCTCTCTGTTCCCCTCGTTCTCTCCTGTGGTGGCCGCCACCGTACGTAGGGGAAGTGCCACTGCCTCGTCAGATTGCACCGTCCGTCGGCTCTAGGTTTTAGCCCCTGTATCGTATCCCGTCGTAGATGGCATGTGTCCATGTGCGTGCGCTCGTGTGTACGTATGGGCGGAAAGCGGAGCACAAGCCGGGCCGGTGGCCTGTGGTGGTCGTGGGAGTCGGGGGGTGGGGGGTGGTGTTGATACAGTACATCAGAGCGCTGCATTGCAATGCCGCGTCACGTCCGACTAGACCCGGCGTACATGTGAACGACGACTGGCATACACTTACCGGCATTGTGTAACTGGTGTAGACGAAATGACGCTGTCCAGAACCGCTCCCAGACGACGGTCGAGTGTCGACCTGACACGCACAGTAGTCGGGGTGGTTATTCTAGTGCGTACGGTCCCATGCGCCGACAACACATCAGGGGGGGCATACGTGTTTCATATGGCCGAGCGGAGAGAGGGCCAAGCCCCGAGATAGAGCGATACAATGAATCGGAAAGAGGGAAGCTGCACGAGACGAGACATAACCGATGTAACGATGTCCAGTTGCCATTGTTACTGTTTTGTCATTTACATGAGCGCACATTAGCGGAACTCCCGGGGGAACCGGCGGCCGGGAGGGCCAGCCACAAGGTCTGTAGACTCCACGAAGAAGCTACGTACTGTGACGGTAAACCTCGCAAGCAACGGCCAGGGGTACAGGTACCAGACGGCAAGTACTCAGCTGCTATAACTTAGCTACGCTTAGCCTCATATTGGCTGCGGCGGCGGCGACGGTGGTCGTAGTGGTGGACCGCGAGCATGGCAACGGCCCCCCTGAGAATCTTGCTGTTAGTCTCAGACAACTGCAGCAGCCGCAGCGGTAGCAGCAGCGCTAGCATCCTATATAACTCCTACGTAGAACCAATCATTCACTCGTGCACAGTATTCTTCGCACCGCCACTCGTAATCTGGATAATAGCACTTGCAGGAAAAATACAAATTGATTTATCCATATGTCTACATGGCCTCCCTCTGCATACGTGCACCTGTCGCTTATGGCGGTAGACAATGATGAGGGCGAAATATACAGAGTTAGCCAAGCTAACACCTCTAGTGTCTAGACAATATTGTTGCTTCAATTCGTCGCTGTAATGTGCAGAGAGCGAACGTCGGCGACAGGGTGTGAGCAGAAAATCCATAGGAATATATTGAATGCATGAGTTAAATTTTTGGGATGACTTACAGCCTTAAGCTTAGGACGGGCACGGTCTAAATACAAATGTGAAACGGTGGGGATCGAACCAGTGAACCTGCCTATGGGTCCCCTTCAGTCGCAAGGTAGACGCGTACGACAAGTGCACCACGCCACTAGGCTCGACAACATATATTTGAATTCAGAATGAAGAGAAATCTATTCTCGTAATGTAATACTTATATATTGGGGTGATTTAATATAGACGATAATTAATTCAATAATTCTCGTCATGATAATAAATATCAGCGTCTCATCTTATCTCATTTGCTAGCTAGATATAGGTAAGGGGACGAGGTTATGTGATCTAAATCGTAAAACACCCAACTCCCCCCCCCCGCATTTGAAATAAAGATATTTCATCACATTCTATCTTGTAGAGGGTAGCCCTTCGATTGAAAAAGCAAGCCCACGAGTCGACGCCATCCAATTGAAGCCATATAGTGTGGCAACGTAAATGTACTTTGATTGATAGCTTACCGTGGAATTTTTTTAATATACAGTTATATATTTTTCCTGGCGGCTGACCCCCAGATCTACATCAATCAGATACCTCTCTCTATGCGTACGGCGTTACTGCAAGAGATTTCTGAAGATTCCAGTTCGCAGTTAAGTCGAAACTAGTATATCGCTATTGTTAGCTCACTGTATTATGAGAAAACAAGCGAGCATTGTTAGAGAAGCAATTTCCCGACGATTTAGACTCTTTGTTTTACACATGGCTCTCAGACGGAAGCATAACGGATGAGTTGTCACCCAGAAATTCGGCGCATTTTCTATCTCTTAGACAATTCCTAGGCACTTGGATTACTCTGTGATGAACTATTAGGTGCCAACCTTGAACCGCGAGCTTCTATGCAAGCATGCAAACTTGACTTAACTTCATCGTAAGCAACAAGTTCGCGACGAGTTTATTACGTAATTTTTATAGAATGCAGCATATACTTGCATCAAAAATAAATCGGTGTATTTAATCAGCAGTAATTTTCCCTTAGTCATTGCGCTCGTAAATCTTCAGACATATAATACTTTAACAGCGAATGACTTCATTTTTCTGTCTTTGTTGCCAGCAGCTCAAATTGCCAGCCGGCCAAATTTGAGTACTTGTGTGCGTATTCGTCAATTGGCAACATTGTGGATTTTATACGAGCCCTCCATGGTTGTATACATGTATGGTCGGTCATGTTTTATGGCAGAAACGCCAGCGGCCCGTGTCTCTAAATTCCGAGAGTTTAGGCTCCTTTAGAGGTAACTGAAGCTACATTTTTTTCGAATAGACGAATAGCGCCGTAAGGCGATATTTCGGCCTTGTGCCAGCCTTCTGCCACAACCATTGTTTCAACCGATGTCACAGTGGTACCAGCACTAGTGGTGGTGGCAGGGGTACGAAGAATAGCAGCGGTCATATTTTCCTCTTTCTTATTTGAAAGGCTCTACGCGCTTTCTATATAGCCCTAGCCCGAAGGCTTGCGGGACCGTTGTACACCCGGTGGGACTTTGCACCGTATTTCCGTCGATTCGAAATCGCGCCAGCACACATCACCCCCCGGTCCAACTTGTGGCCAGATTTCCACCCGAGAACCGCATCGGTATTTCCCTGAGCGTACCGATACGAGTACGTTTATAAACACGTTCCTTAGCACACGTACCAGCTAGAACCGATACCGCAGGAGCTAGAGACAATCGAACAGGCCCGAGGGTCGGTTTCCACCTATCCTTCCGGAACCTGAGACTCCATTGGTCCTGCTTTAGCTAGTTCGCTTCTCCCCGCCGACTCCTTTCGGTGAGAGGCGACCACCGGCAAAGCAATGTTAGCTTCTCCATGTAGTTCTTTTTCGAAAATCCACCGTAAAAGCGTGCGACTGTCGTCTTCGAGCCGCAAGGTTCGCGGGGGGGCGAGGGTCCAACGCACCCAAAGGTGGGACGGATGACTTCAACAGAGATGGCATAGAACGACACATATTGTACGCCATGACAACGCCAGAGAGTAATAGAGAGAGAGAGGGCGGAGAGCGACCGTTGGTTCAGCTCTTATTGCTACATCTATATCCCGCCTCCTCACCGGGGTTGAGTTTACGAGTGAGAACTAGCTCGGATCCTCCTCCTGGCTAGGGTGACCATGGCTCTCTGCCCACACTGACGAAGGGTTCTTGGGCTCCGGGGCCGACAGGCAGGGGATCTAGAGGTGCAGTCGTGTGCTTCTGTACTGCATCCTCCCACTTATTGCCGCCGTAAGGTCGGCAGGCAGCGGCAGCGGGAAAAACAAGACAAACAGGAGGAGACACTTATATAGCTACGAATCGAAAGGAAATCAGAGGAAAATAGAAGAGCGCGGCCAAAGCGAAGGAACAGACCTGCCTAGCTAGCGATCTATCTGTTATTTTTCCGCGTTCCAAGCGGATATTTATTGGCCAGATGTCGTCTACCCCGCAAAGAAAATAGACGCTAGCCTCATTCAGCCCAGCCACTTTAGTGGTGCAAGGAGACGAGGACAACGAAGTCTCCTCTCGTTGGTTGATGTGTGTGTGTGCTTGTATTGAAGATGAGCGAGCATATATGGAGGGCAGAGGACGAGATCGAGAAACGGACAAAGCAAGACAGGACCATGAAAACGCGGGGCGGCAGCAGACAAATTTCTTCTGCTTTGGTAAACTGCTTCTATGTGACGTCAACTCTGCCTCGGTAGATGATGATGATGATGCTACGTCTCCTCGTGCTTAGAAATAGTATTATTCCTAGTCTTGAAGCCGGTCACAGATCACTCCCGTGTGACACCTGATTCGGCCCGAAATCGCCCGACTAACTGTTTGCTTGTTGCATTAAGTGCCAGCCCTCTGATATTCGCAATTTGCGTAAATGATCACGTGTGTGCCATACGTTTTAGCTTGTGTTATAATCACCGACTGTGTGGTTTATGAGCAGTCATCTATAGTGAATGAATGAATATCGCCACAGACCGGTGTCCAACTAGGGCAACTATTCATCAACGTGGTACCATCCAGTGGTAACCATATGGAAACCTATGGAAACAAATTGACCGAGAAACTGAGAAAACAAAAATGCTCCAGGGAACCGTAGGTAGATCTTTATCTTTGGCAAGTCAGATTTTAATAAATTGAGACTTAATAAGTAATCAATTTTAATAAATTGAGACTCAAGTCAGTAATCAATAAATTGAGACTTTGCAAATACTACTATTGTCTATAATTTCTGATCAGTCAAACCTGTATTTTCTAATGACTTAAATGCGTTCACTGTTGACTATCGCTGATCCTGGCTCTGGGATTTTCGTAGCGACTGAGGAATTCCATATCACGAACCCATACCATGTTAGGCAGAAACTACTTGCAAATTGCACACCAAAAAATTCTGTAGAGGGTATCTGTCTAAATTCAACGAACAGGTTACGATTTTACCCAGTAATCACTACGATTTTTCTTAGAGGCTCACCCCCGTCACAAGCCAATCCCAAGGAAGGATTTCTCTATGCTACTTGAGTTATCTCATCATATCCATCAAATTATGTGTGTGCATCATCGAATCAATCAAGTTAGACCGAATCGAGCTGGAGACGGTGTTTGTTCCAAAAAAACACCCGATTCCTTCTCAACTGAAGAAACTAATCTGAATTTCCTGCAAGTGACACAATGGGTGAACGCCAGCGACGCAGTTAGTGTCGCAATTGTTATATCACTTTTCTCAAAACACGAACGAAACGAGGTTTGAGTCTCTAGAATCGATATGTCTGTCAAAATTTCCGGGCAGTAGTCGTCCCGAAGGCCGAAGTCTACGCGGCTTTTCGGATCACGCGCCTCGTGATATCGATTCATGTCCCGCCGATTTCGGACAGTTCCCATTATTGGCCAGAAATCCGACATATTCATTGCTCGCCTTGCGGAACTCTGTCTTCTTTCAGTTAGTTGTTATATCATCAATTCAAACGAGTTGTGAGATCGAAGCATATATGCTGAATTCATCCCCAGCCCCAGATGACACTGACCGGCCCAAGAGACAAAACATTCTATATGCATAGGGGTGTTGTGGCGTCTAGCGGGCGCACAGGCTAACGCAGCAGATAAATGCTGACATTGGAGGAGTTCCCACTTCTTCAAGTCTCGGTGTGGTGGTCCCCGTACAGGATTCCCTTAAAACAATGACGACCCTCGTCGAAAAGTTTGCACTTGCGGGGGCTGATCCATCTACCGGCAGCTACCAGATGCCGAAGAACGGAATTGAGTCTAATAGCTTCAGGGGACCTCCTCGAGTCGCTGCAATCCATAGAAAAACTGAGCATCGTTTTGGTCAAGGAGCTGGACACGTTGCCGACCCCACAAGTGGCAGGATATCTTAAACACTGCCTGAATGCTCTCCAAGTCGGCTGCGGATACTGCGACGTGTGCATGCCTGTGTTTTGACTATTTTTTGACACATCAACTTAACGACAGCGGCGTCACCCTCTTTATTTCTTTCGGAATGGTCCAGACATTGAAGCAAAACACGGCCCTGATGTTAGCTCAGTGGTCCAATTACGGCATTATCGTTAGAATCAACCGTCATTGGGTCAGTCCATCATCATTCTGTGCCGCTACTTGGAAGTTGGAAGCTGCAACAATGTCGCACACGAAACCATCTCCTCGGTTCCCCTCCAACACTCAACTGTACTGTTAAATTAAACTAGCTCCTATTTCTTAAAGATCTTTGGTACCGCCTTTCATTGACGCACAAACCGCTCGAGCATGTGAAAAACGATTGGGAAATTTTTGCGTTAGCCTGCTCGATAGCTTTCATGGATAAGGTATATATATATATATATATATACATCAAAAGTAAGTATAGTTAGAAGATAAATAGAAAAATCGGCGCACATTCAGCAGGTGTGTGTGTATTAGCTTGGATAAATCGAAGCCACTCTTGGCAGCCAATTCAACGATATCACAGGACGATTTTCCTACCTTTTAGCGGTCAATGCCAATGTGGCTAGTAGCTATCAGAGAGTCTCACAGTAGAGCTTTTGATTCTTCGCCGCTATTCGCCCAGGCCCCGTCTGCGAATTGTACATTCGTTCTAGGGTCGTCGTTGTCTGTCGTCGTCGTCGCTGCGATCGGTTGGCTGATGGCTTGGTGGTCACCCACCAGGTGGCTGCGTGTGGCAGTTGAATCCCATTGAGCTTTCGGCATTGGCCGAGTCGTTTCTCTTGCTCGCATGCTTTACCACCATCGCCAGCAGTGATCCCTTTCTTTAGCGTGGTGGCGCCATTCCCAGCTCCTCGATCGCTTCCACTGTACGAGAACTGTAGGAGTCTATAGACGACGCCCTCTCGTGCTTCCTCATATATATCGTCCCGTTGGCTCTGCGTCGAGCACAAGTCGGCGCGGCTATCAATGGCGCGTCCGACCTCTCAGGACATCCACGTTGACATGTCACGTTCAGACGGATGCCTACGATGGTGGGCCCTCGGCGAGGCGTTATGAGAGGTGAACCAAGGAGAAGGCTCCCTGCAGCGCGAGGATGCAGCAAGCAAACGGCGTTTTGTCGTTTTAGGAAGCACAGCCGCAGTTTTCCCCGTTCGCGTTTTGGGTGGGGTGGCTCGAGACGGTTGCGGCTTAAGTTACAGAGAGAGATTTTTTTTTGGAGATAACAGAGCCATATGGCTGATCACTGCGACTATCAGTGCGCTTACTTTAAACGTTAAATTTGGCAACTTCGCCAGAGTGTAGCGAGGACGGGAACAAGCGTCGATTGTAGATCCCTTGTATCGAACGAGGTTACCATGCGATGGATTTACGAAAAACACATATATGACTCATTTAGTCATAGAGGGACACTTCAAGTGTGGTTTCCGTGGAGTTTTTTTTTCTTTCCAACAGAGAGCTCTAGGAACGGACTCGTCTATAAGAAATCGTCTTAACTTCGCCCAACCTGACATACCCGATAGTTCCTTAGGTAGGGAAAATAGCTTGGTAGAGTCGTTTGAAAAACATGAGCAGTTCGACTGATCTTGGACGAAGTGGCTCGACAGAAGGCGATTTCAGTGCTCATTGGCGCAACACACCAGCATAGCCACGCCGCTTAATGGTGGGGCGTTGCACGAACTCTAGGCCTGAACCCTGTTTTTGAAATCTTCTATGATGTACTAACTAATGGTTCATTGCTCGAGGGATAAACCCTCACTAAAATTTATTTTTGAGATTTACGATACGGAGCAATAAAGGACGGCGAAGCGTGTTCTGGACGATGACGATCATGAGCGATTACCTAGGGTTGTTCTAGAGAATTATAATAGTTGTTTGCCTGTAATTAGCTGTTAAGCTCATCAAGGTCGCAAAAAATACACGCTCAGTTGCCTAGCGGCTAGGTCTTATTACATTAAATAGTACGCTGTACTCTCTGCTGCGATATGACCTCTCATCATCGATGGCTTGCTCTAGCCTATCGAAAATATTGGATCTTCGCTGAGGGAGCCCAGTTCCTCTCCCGTCAGATCTATCTCGGCAGATACTTGTTATACATAGTATGCCTGCATTATGACGAGAAATATCGGAAGAAAAAACTAAAACGTCCCTGGGGCCACGGCACCATTTTAAGCGGCGACGTAGACTATATCCAGTCTACATATTTATCTATGCTGTATTCATAGATACTGCGACTTCGCCGCTCTAGCCATTACAGAGACTATATTGTCTGCTCTCGTTCGTTTGACTAGCGGCAAATTAACAATACTCGTAGTTTATTGACATGATCAATTTACGAGTAGGACGTCATGCTTTGTTAACTGTGTCACTGTTCAGAGGAGCGCTTGAAACATACTATATGCAGCAACGTAACTTGTATAATCGGCTTGAATAGACGGTCTTGAATCGGCTTCAATGCCAACTGTCCGCAATAATATGACACCCGAAGGTAGTATGATTTGTATAAATATGGATCAAATTATTCACAGTTACTATGGACTGGACTAGCAGACGTTAAGACGTACATCCCATATTATCCCCCTGGATAATTATAAATTGATGCAGCAATCAGGAGAAGACAGATATACTCGCATATAGTGAGATCTCGAAGGATTTCTCCACCCAATACTATCGAAACGGAGTGCATTTAAGGAATTATTTAGTAACAAGATTAATACCACTACCGATGTATAACTGATTGACGTCAATGTTTACGCGTAATGTCCTCGAACAGAGTCGATTTGCTTCGGCATTGCTACGAACTGACAAACGCCAACATGTATTTTATGTCGTTAACAACGACAATCTCGTACCAGGAGGAAAATCTACTGCATACTAATATATTTATCTGGCTGAGTTTGTTAATTATTAATATTCGCCATATTTTGCGTCCTTCAGGAATTACCCTCCCCATTATTAGGTGGCTTCAATGTTCTATACTTCTCTCGAAAAATAGCGGCTACTAAAAGAGAGAAGGTGATCCGCAAGTTTCAGCGCTACGGTGTATTACCAGTTCATCGTGAGTGCCCTCTCGCCAACCGTTAGACGACTTGGATAAGGATGACATATGTGCCAATAAACTGCTCCAGATCCCTCTCGCATCGTTTCCGAGCAGCTCAATGCCGTATGAGTCTCTAGGCATTCAACATCAGCGAGTTGGCCTTACCCTTCATCGCCTGCCCATCGTGGCCTGTTGTAGCCTACTTCTCACCTTTCCCGGGGAGCCTGGAGAATCTCTTCTACGTAGGGGCTGCTGCTCGCGGCATCTGCCGGCGTCCTCGGCGTGCGGCGTGCCGGGTAACTTCCGGGCAATAAATAAATCGAGAGGTGGAGGGAGGCGTCATTGCAGATTAGGCCCTGCCTCTTTTTCTGTCCCGTTCGCTCCAATGATGCCTACAGCGTCGGCCTTGAACGAGGCCGGCTGGTCCTGTCATCGGAACATTTTGCCACTAACAGTGAACTACACCTTCTCCAGGACCCCATGAACGGCTACTGGGACCTGCTGAGATCTTTAGCAACATCTCGGTTGGGAATAATTGCGCTACTCGTGCTGTATGCTTTCCGAACGAGAAAAATCGAATAACGTGGAAATTTGTACAGACGTTTCTTTATATATTTCAACACAATATGGTCGAATATGGTAGCTATGCATTTGTCATGGTAGGCCTTGAGCCAGCGACCTTCGCCATTTTGTCCTTCTACTGTATATACCCTGATACAAAAATACTCTTCTTCTCTCACTCGCTTCCTCTCTTTAGCGCACAGCAAATAGTTAAGCAAATACTTGAAGCAAATAAATGATTGAAATAAACACGTATTATTCTTCAAGCAAACGTTTTGCCATGTGGGATTGTTTATAACGTGAGCGTCACAGTAGCAATAATGGGGGGTGATAATGCTGCATCGGGAAACGACAAATGTGTTCATAGCACGAAAAGCTTGAAAGGGGAATTTACGCGAAGGAGCCTTTTATACTGATATATGCGTCTGATTATGAAATAACCGTCAACTGCACACCGTGTAACAGCAGCCTTTGTGTGACATTCAGACGCTGCATTTACCCTCATAGTCATACACAGATCTGGTGTCGACTATGGAGCAATTTTTACACCGTGGAAAGAAGCGCTTTAATCCCTTAATCGTTATAACCGGAACGTAATATGTCAACCCTCTCTCCTGTTAGAAATGTTTGTGGAATGATATACTCCAATGTTTATTGTGTACTGTGATATTTTCAGTGCATACATTTCAATCATCGATGTGTCCTAATTGTTCAGTACATTGTGACTCTCATTAATCCTATTGCTTAACGAGAACTTAAGCGTTATATACTATACTGCAGTCCTGTCAGCAAACCAAAGTATTGTATTGTATCCCTCTTACTTCGCCTCTTGTCTGCAAATGGTCCTTTAAACGGTCCGTTTATGGAAGAAGGCTTCCCGACTTGTACGCAGATACGAAGTAATAGTTATACAATAGAGCCTGTGTAGCATCTGACTCAAGCAAAGCTTGTTACACCTTACTAAAGTATCCTCCACAAGAGCGCCCGATGAAGCTAGCGGATCAATCGAGGAAACTCGATCGTAGGACCTTAGGTTCTTAATGCGCAATCAAAGTGGACCGTTGATGCTACAGAATTTTTTTCTAAGGACGTACTCACGTGTGGGTCGGCAGCCTGTAATTTTGCACCATTATAGTGATTGCAATGTGTTCATAGAACACGCGAAGAACCAATGTAATAGTGAGCGATGTTCATGAGGGGGAGGGGTCTCTCCACCTCGTAGTGTATTTGTCGACCTTCTGCCTTCGAAATCAGGTAGACAACAATCTATTTATAATTGAGCAGAGCTATAATTCTACCCGGGACAGTAGCTACATATGTTGACGCCAACGCGGCTTGAGGCCTTCGTACGAGTTATGTCTGGTGGGCGGACTAAGTTGGAAATACGATTTACGATTAGAATTTTAGTAGATTTGTCGGCACATTACCGGCAGGATTTTCTAGTTCCCGCTCGCCTAACGAGAGGCGTACCGTAAACGCGGACTGCCTCACACTGTCATGGATATCGGGATGTCTACGCTATGCGCGCTCATAGGCGAATTCATTTCACTTGGATTCAACAATGTAATTTTGTTGATTTCTCCAAACCAGCAGCATGTGACAAATACCCGATGTGATCTCGCCTCGTATATCATACTGAGCAACCTCACATTTTCTGTGTCAATTATCACTCAAGGCTTCGTAACGCGTAAGCATTTTCTCATTATCAGCATCGAAACTACGCTCGTAGCCTTCGGTAACCAAAGCGAGTACCTGTTCCGAACCGCAGCCACTCAACGTCTCAGCTTGAGTCGCTGGTTGTTCCCTTCGCTTGGCAACCATCACAGAGGCGTGTTTCACTCGCAATTAGCCGAGTTATCGTTGCCCGAGCCATTACTATGTTTTACGGTGATTCTCAATCTCGACTATGCGAATATTGCCGCAGACTTCAAGAACTGCAGCCAGCGACGAATAGTGAAAACGTCCTCCGTAGCTCAATTCATCGATCGCTTTGACCGACCATCGACGCTGACCCTGATATGTCGTCGAGGATGCTCGCATTTTCACGACGGAGACTACAACGACGTATCCTTCATTGATACGTTCGCCCGTTACCTAAACGTCACTATGCGCAAGCATTACCTATCTGGATATCAATCGCACAGCAAACTGATCGAGGCAAGCTTTCGGCTACTTGCGACCCGCCGGGCTGACCTCGATCTGCATATTTGGGGCATCACGTATGACACGTTCGGCTCAGGCATGTCGACTCCTCCAATGATATTCATCGAATTTCGAATGTTGACCTCACTGGCACGGCGTCGCACTGGACACCGAAACAATGCGTTTGGCCTATACCGGCTATTCGACCTATCAGTGTGCGTGCTCACCTTAGTCTTCGCCATTGTGATCACATGCCTGCTAGTTGTCCTCAAACGGGCACATTCGATCACCGGTGCTGGAGTGGTCGTTTTTAGCGCGTTCTGCTGGCAGCCTCTGGGCCGTTACCGTGGCAGATCTTCGTACGAATGTACGCTGCTCTCCTTAATCCTCGCATCGTTCTGGATGGGTACGCTGTTTCGGAACAAATTGACATCACATCGGAACGTGGATGTCTCATACCCACTCGACAGCGACTCGGACTTAGAATCGGCAGTCGCCAGAAGGAGCGTTCATGGTGCATGTGTCGTACAGGGACTGCACTATTCAGAATTGCACGACGCTGCTGAGCGCGACGGATTTCGACGTGCCTTGGGCAAGCTTCGCGACAAAGGTCACTTGCATATGAGGATATCGCCGCGGGAGTGCCTTGAGATGCTCATGCATAACTCGCGAATAGTAGCAGTTCTACCGAACGCTGAATCTTTCATGAGGATTCGGGAACGGCGCCATATCTACATCGCTCGATCGGTCGCACAGTTCAGTATGGGCTCGATCACATATGCCGTTGGGCATCCACTCTCTGAGAAGCTCCTGGCCTTAAATCGGTTGACAGCCGAGACGTCACTGACTAGAAACTTCAAGATGACTGTCCGCAGGGCGATGAAGCCCGCCGCTGGTCGGCAGACAGTGCCCCCGTCGGCGATAACCGCTCGCGAGCTAAGTCTAGCATTTTCTTCACTGGCTTGTGGGTATCTTTGCGCATTCGTGACACATATGCTGTTGGTGTCTCGCTCCGCCGCCAGTCGACTGTGTTGACAGACGATCGCTTGTTTTATCATCGTGGTCATAGGATGGGGCTCTGAACTGGTTGACGCTAATAAGCTTTCGCGCATTGAATATGAACAGCACTGGAGAACTGGTTTGGTCGATGCGATCGGCAGACGCGATGAGAGGAACTATTTTCACGGGAGGATTTTCAGGGACTATGATTCAGGATACTTGGTGCACCTGCCGGACTCGTGAGACACTTCACGAACCTGGAACGAACCCAACTCTGTGTGTGGCGACATTCTGGTCTGCCGAAGTTCTGTCTACCCTCGAAATAACACGCTCTAATGTGCACAGTTTAGAACCTCCCTAGATCCGTAGGCTTTAGACTAGCCGAAAAACAAGCATAGAGCTAGATCATAATTTCAGTATAATTAGAAAGAAACAGATTCAATATAACAGTTCATAACAGATTCCATATAACAGTCCATAACAGATATCAATATATAATAATATATTATGGTATAGTGGAATATTTATTGATATCATTAATTGTCATTCTCTTGAATCCCGTTATTTAGAAAATCTTATCACTAAACAATGCATCTCGTTGTTTGAAAACGTGGTGAATCATTTTATATTTTAATGATTATGTACGCATTGTAAGAACGACTTCGCGCTTGTACAAACCATGAACGCTCGCTTCTATTGTGAACTCAATCAAACGCTCCACCTTTAGCGGTCGGACATGATCAAAGACTATAAATACGACGTTCAATTTGGGGCGTGGCAAATTGATCCTGCACCTCACGCGAGCTGCAGTTCTCTATAGAGCATACGTACCAGCATTAATAATCAGTATTTCACCTCAATTACCTGAACAAATCGAATTGATTCTGCGTGAGTGTGATTACCGCTTTTGCCCCTGTGTCTGCCTAGGTTTAAGTTTACTCGCACAGGTTCAAGATCCGACAGAGGTCTATGGGCGACGTCTGCCCGGGCGTTCCAGTGTTGCCAGCGTTGTTTTGTGACTTGTTCATGTGTTCCGCAAATCGAGCATAATCCCACTGGCTTTCCAATGTCTCTTGGCAACCATTGAGCGTTAAGTGTGCTCATGATACCTCACACGATATGTCTCTACGATGCTCTGTGATCACTTATCTTACCTCGGTGGGGTTCACAAATGTGATCCGATTCCTTTTACCAGACCCGCCGCACTTTATCGCTCCAGCATGCGACAACATCGCTGCGTCGTACTTCATCGTAACTAATCTCACCATGACAGTTTCTATGATCGCTGGCGGATTCTTAGAGCGGAGAAGATTCCTGGTCATCATCGAGGCGCCTCGCTCAGCTGTTGATGACCAAAACAGCCTCCTCCCTCAGCAGAACAACAATTTGGACTTCAGCCGCTGGTTGTTCATGGGACCCGACATTTCAAGTCAGCCCGCACCCTCAGAAGGATTTTCGGCCCTCCCGGAAGCTCTGCGTTGTTTTGCGATCACAGTGGGCCAATCGCATCTCGATGTCCCGGCCGATTTTCGGAACTGCAGCCTTCGACGCACTGTCAATGAACAGCTGTTCAGGGAATCGCTCGACGGCGCCGAGACGCCGGCGGATATCATCCTGGTCTGCCGCCGCTCTTGCACAATGTTACAAGATGGAAACAACAGGGAATCGCAGGCTCTTGCCAGTTTAGCTCGATTTCTAAATGTCACATTACGAGAGCATCAGATACCCGCCGATCAGCCACATAACAAGATAGCCCTGAAGACATTCACGCTGCTAGCGACACGTCAGGCGGATATCAGCCTACATCCGTGGATCACCTCAGATCTGAACACATTGAAGTTAGGTGTACTCGCGCCGCCAGTCATATTCGTCGAATATAAAATGGTGTCAAAATCCTTGGAACGATCATTCAGCGGAGGTGTCAATGCTTTCTGCGTTAGCAGCATGCTGGATGTTCCCACCGGGGTCCTCACTCTGCTCTACGGCTTCGCACAGGTAGGCTTATTAACAGTGCTAGGACGGGGAGGGGCGGTTACGGCCATGCTGACCGTGTGGAAAACTTTTCTCTGGCAGCCCCACCGAGAACGTGCAGTATTACCATATCGACGCTCACTCGTGTCCTTAATATTTGCTGCCTTCTGGGTGGGATCGATCTATCGAAACACGATGACGTCGGTTCGAAACGTGAAGATTTCCCACCAGCTCGACAGTGTCGACGATCTCGAACGGGCGGCCGTGGTGGGTATGTTGCGCGAAGCCTGCCTTATCCAGGGTCTTCAGTACACGCAGTCGATTTACGCAGAAGGACAGACGGATCGATTTAAGCGGGTGATGATCAACTTTCAAGCTGAGGGACATCTACGACTGACCGGGACACACCTCGACTGTCTCCGTATAGTGCTGGAGCATGCCCATGTTGTGTCGATTTTACCAAATGTTGAACAGTACATGAGCCTAGCATATCGTCACCAGATACACATTAGTCGATCTGTTGCAGCCTCGGCAATGGCCTCAATTGCTTACAGTAGCGGTCACCCATTGTCGAGAAAGATTCTAAAGTACAATCGTTTAGTCAGTGAGACTTGTCTAACGGAGACTTTTAATATGACGATTCGAAAGCGCGCGGTCATAGCTACACGCCGACAGACGGCGCCACCTAAGAAAATTCATTTTCGCGAGATCCTGCTGTTTCTTGTCTACCTTGCTATCGGTTACATGTTTGCCTTGGTAGCGCTCGTTTTCAATTGGCTTCGAAATTTGCGACTGTCTCGAACGGTCGTTATATGGATTATCGTCCACTCATATCAGCCAGCTAGTGATGTAAGACTTGTTTACTAGGTTACCAGTTAGTGCTATAATAAAATCATTTGTAATTGCCTTGTATCAACGTCTGTAGTCTCTTGTTTTTTGTGCCAGAAGTTTACCGAACGGGCTCCAGCGAGTTCGGCTTCGCTCGACGGAGATCGCCACCTTCGAGCATATCAGCACTGGTGGGTCCCTGGAGCTGGCTTGTGGTTTCGAGGGCCAATGTGCAGAATAGATATGAGTACTGGAGATCAATACGTACTCCCCGGAGCTTCGTTGGAAGACCCCGTGACCGACATATGTGAGCGCGACCGGTCACGACTCCACCCCGTACAAATGGCTTATCGCGATGGTACAATATCAAGGTGATGATGCCCTCTGGTTGTTGACGTCCACTTAGTTGTGTGTTGCTGCTCTTGGCTGGGAGACATCTTGGAAATCCACGGGCCAAGTTTATTTATTGACACGAGCCGCGAATATGTGATGAATTGCGGCTCGCGGGATCCAACTGGCGGAGTCCCGATGATCTGGTGAAGTGGACACGCGTAGCTGGCGTGTGGCACTACCATATCAGACGAATTTAAGATTACCGGATAACTCTGTTACAACTTTCGAGGTTTGTATTTTGTGCCATACGACCTACTATACAATACATTAGCATTACCCACCACAATTACAGTTTATGTGAAGCCACAATTTGTCATTATATCCGCAACAGACGTTGTGCTGTACGCTTGTCATACATGCCGCGTAACAAGGGCTCAAGATTCGCAAAGAAGCCACGTGAGGTCAGAATGTAGATGTTCTTGCCTAAACCGAATATCTGGGCTGCTAACACCTGCCCAAATGTGGTATATATATATAAATATAAAAGCAGGATTTCTGTTGGAGAAGACGTGCGTAGAAGTCTGGAAGAATGGAATTTCCCTTCGTAACGCAGTAGGTTGGAACAGATGCAATTTCCGCCTTCCTTCCCAGCTGCAGACCAGTTCCGTGCCCTCGAATTTGTTGGAGTACACCCCTGTCCCACATGCAGTAGCGGCAACCTTGGAAGGCGCGAGCAATGACTACACACATGCTATTGCATTTATCGCTTACCGCTGAAAACAACGCTGCTTATCGGGCGGATGTCAATCCGATACAAAATCGGTCAGGCTGGACCGCAACGGGTCAACTCCACGCGGATTCATGAAGCAAGCACTCGTGAGCGAGTCCATGATCATCTCATCCAGATCATCTACGAGGATTCTATTCTGGGAAAGACCTTCGAGCGCCTAGAAGGCAGGTTTAGAATGGCAGCTGTTCGAACATCATTTCCATTATGAGAAATGCCTTTGTTTTCTGGGTCGTTTTTGCCACCGTCTGAAACTTTGCAGCGACCTTCGCCTTTGTTGTAGCCTTATTTATGGATCATAATAATAGAAATGTGAGCACGTCCCATTTGCGGGTGATTACCGCTAATTCGTGTCGAGCATACCAGCTCGGACAAGTTAGGATCAACGTAAAGTTCAATCAAACTTTAGATCAACCAGTGAAGGTCAACTTATCATATCGTTGATCATCGCGCGGCTAAGTCGTCCTAATGCGAAGGGTATCAGCACCCTTGTTCATCTACTCTTGTCAGCTCGTGTCGTTCGCTCGAATGCAATGCCTAACACTAATCGTTATTTGTTTCAAGCTATCTGTAACGTGCCCCGCGTTCGACTGTTGTACGCGTTGCTTGGCTATGTTACCTTCATCATTCTGCGGTTTCCAGCCGGGATGTCCGAGGTGCTCTTGCGTATCATCATTGCCATCGGGGCATATCGATGTGTCGAGCTTGACTTCCCGAATCAGTGCTCACCGTACTGGCTTAAAGTGGCTCTCGTGTATATGCTGATCTCGTTTATATTTAAGGCGCTTGCCTACGCTTTCCAGATTCAGGATGAGTACTGGCAGATCGGAAAGGGTCTATTTGTGATGTGGGCGTGTACGGCGCCCTACGGCAGCTTCGAGCGAGTCTACCAGGCTCTGCTGGGAAGCTGGTATACGATGCGGGTATCGGTGTAGTGCGCAGTAAGTTCACTGTTGACGACTTGAGCTTCGCCAATTCATATATGCGAGCACTTGTAAAGGGACAAAAAATACGACTTTAATGAATTTTATCTGTCCGAGGGGATAGCCCAGTGGTATATCTCATAGTTGGAATCCCGATTATTTGTCGAGGTTGACATAGTAACTGTTTTGCCGGTTTAATCTTCCAGAAACCGTGACATTGGATGTACGGCTGAGTTCGTGTGGCGTACACGAACTCCCAATCAATTCAATTTCGACCAATGTGCCTCACTACAACACGGTGCTTCCGTCAAGCAGTCTTCCGCTTGGTCACTTTTCATCTAATGCATAAAAGGGTTCTCTATTAAAATAGCTGCTTATTGCCACTACTGAAATGCATACGTATTCACTTTTATTCCGATCACTTATGATGTTTAGAAGAACTTAATACACCCTATGTATAAATTACCGTCTGAAGTCATCCGTCCCGTTGCAAGTTATATTGTATAGAATAAAAAAATTCAAGAACACCTTCAACCGATGGTCAGAAGGGGGGGGGTCAGGGGTGATTGAGGGGTACCAGCGAAGTAGATGTTTACGTCGTCTCTGGCAGCACCGTGCCCCCCATGTATCAGTCGAACTGCATCTCCTAAAGTCCCCGGTGTCAGCGGGAGCTAATGTTCTCGGATCGGCCTTAGCTTCGGTGGTCGCACCCGTTGGGAGTAGCGGATCGGAGGGAGGCGGAGTCGTTAAGTGCGGTGCAACCTCTACAGCGTCGGCACAGTCGTCTGGCTATAGCCTCGCATTAAACTGTGATCAGGGCTTCTGTTTCGGGACATCCGAGACATCCGGCTTGCGCGCTCTTCGACCTGTATCAGTGGAGTCCTTGCCAGGAGATCGTAGTAGTAGTAGGAGTACTGTGTGTGTGTGTGCAGGGCGTGGCAAGATCACATTCGAAGCTCGGGGGCCGTGCGACGTCCAGCCAGATCGCTCCTCACACTAGATGTACACACGATGTCTATGCGAATCAGCGAACCAACCTGCTATTCTTGTGCCGCTGTCTTGGGAGACAGGCAGCCGGCGGAACTCGTCTGCTCGGTATGTGACGACGCCCGACTTCAATCGCCTCAATGCCCCAACCGGCAGAGACTGACTGTTCGGTTAGCTGCCGTACACTCCGCTTGCTCGGGATGGAGAAGATCTAAGAAGGTCGCAGATTCGTGAAGGTCACCGACTCGTTGGGTCGCTTCAAAGGCGCGTTCGCGCCGTTTACCTCTGTTCCGGCGGCCGAGGCCAATGAAGCAGTGCTGATGCTCTGCTACAGCTCGTCGTATGGCCAATCTCTCACAGATAATAATGAGTTTATATCAAAGATGGCGCGGAACGACGAGTTACCCACTCCGCATTATCAGTACCATGTATGGTAGCTTGTACAGAAATCGACAGATGAGAGAACATTCCCTTCCGAGAATCTACGCCTTCGTCCACTTCGGTTGGCACTGGTCACATGGTGGGTTAAACATTTCTACATTTCTAACTTCTTCTAACAATTTATGAGCTCTGGAAAAAAAAATCTCTGGAAAAAATATCCCTGGCTCGGTATAATCTCCAAGAAAACATACCTGTCGTATTTCACTAACGTCATGTGTGTGTGCACATATATACACCTAACATTGATGTACGAACCACGAGCAAATATGTACTATATACGAATGACAATATAATTGCACGGCATTTTATATTCAACATGGCAGATGAAACCGTCTTGCTGTTGGACGAAAATTGAATCATTTTAAAATCCACGGTGTTGCCATATGGACCGTATGGGGCAAACTTCATTTTAATGTTTCCCCACCCTACGGCTCATTTTAAGAATAAAGTTTTCAAAAGTTGAAATGCACACTCGCGCGACCACACATCTGTTTTGAATAATAAATACAATTTCGCGCGTCAGCCTCGTCTTGGACTTGCCTTCACGATGGCTGTCTCTCTCGGAAGGGCTTTGCGCGGAGACGTCCGCCCCCTAGCGTGGACAGAAGTCGAATCCCTTCGGGAAAATAACTGCAGGAAAGTGTATCGTTTCCATTTTCAAGATACCACCAAACGAACTAACTCAAACCCCTTCGGCTGTATCTTGCAATGGCCTACTGCTGACAAGCACCAGACAAAATGTTGCATGTATGTACTTGAGTAGTTTAAGCTCAAGTCAAAGGTTTAATTTTGAGGCAAGTCGCAAAGGAACAGATGGGTCAGCTCGGAAAAAATCTACCCCTTTTGCAGCTCTGTATGCGAGAGTATCCGTTGGGCACGATGCATCGTGTCGATGATAGCGACTTTGAGAGAGAAATCCAATCAGTCTCGGCTGTAGTTTCTTCGAAAGAAAATTGGCTTGTCCAGTCTTGACACCGGTGACGGCAAGTGGAACGAAGGTATCCGCGAGCGTCCAACAAGATCCTACCTGCTGGCTAGCATCCATATTCGCTTCTCAGAATTCTATTGAATTATCAAGTCACCGAGAGCGTGAGAGGCGCACAGAGTGAGATCTACAACAGTAGCAGCAGTTGTGGGACGACTTAATGACGCGCTCAGACAAGCTAGGCGTAGGTAGGTAGGTAGGCAAAGCATTCTAACTCGCTGACTACATGAAACCCACCGCACATTTAGCTCGAATTCTTGTTCAGCCTCCAGCGAGCGGAGATTGTCTAACTATGGAAAAGGGGTAATATCGTCGCCAACCATGAGCATCACCCGTAGTAGGCAGACGCTAGGCTGCAGCTAAGTTCTTCAAATGGTCATTGAGGAAAGCCAACGACGGAGCTGCTGTAAGAATGAGCATAGCCTCATCCATTGGAACGAAATTCAAGGAACGAATTGCGATCACATATTTACGCTGTAAGCGAAAGTGCACCTGTTAGAGCTTTGTGGCAATGATATGCGAACGTATATGCAGCTCCGGAAGCCTTGTCGACCGCAAGGAGCGTTTCGGGTGGTAGGTACCAGATGATATCCTTAGACTTTCTGATCCCGCAGGTATTCTCTGCTCTAACAATATGAGCCGTAGGCCGATGTACTGTTTCACAATGCAGATTATGGCAGCGACTGTTGCCGCCTGTTACTTTCAGCGGGTTTCACCATTGGGCTCCACTTCGTCTTGATGAAAGATCATATTCACACATTAAGGGAGCGAATCCTATTTTAGATTGCTTCTCATCAGCTCGATCTGGCTAATGTCTGTCACCGTGTTTAGTTTCTCACTATAATATCGCTCTGCTTTTTCAATTGGACGCGTAAAAGTATTACTATGGCCTTTTTCTTCAAAACTGTCTATTACGCGTCTTCAAACGCGCTATCACCTCGCGTTCCTCTCATAACCGGTAAGCTTAGTTCGAATTCGATCCAAGTGTGCGTTCACTCAGTGAGCTTACTCCTCCAGAAGCAGTAAGTGATGGATGATACTTTGATTTTTGCTCACCCTATTTACACGAATTGTGTCCGCATTTACGCCGTATGCTCCAGCACATTTACGCCTGACAGTCGCGGCATCACCCCGCAATTGGGATTAATGTGGCCCAAAAACATGACGCTCAGCACGCACGAGCTGACCCATCACATCTTCATCATCTCACTGTATAAATATGCAGATGGAGACACTGCGGGTAAATGATAGCCGCTGCGTCCTCCCCAATCCGGGCGATGCGAATCAGACGACGCAAGCAGAGCGTTTCGTGGTTCACAATTCGTTCAGCTTGGCTCCCCCGTTCTTCTCGCCTGACACCATACTCACTACCGCCATATTTGGTTGTAAGCTTTTTCCCTCTATCTCTCTCTCTCTCTCTCTTGTGCTTCGTGGCGATCTCCAGAGGGGTCCTGTGCTCGCGGTGCCTTGCGACTGCACGCGTACCCCGGCGCACATCACTACGTCGGGCGGGCACCGCCTCCCATGTGCACACGGATGGGCAGAGGCTACTCCGCGCATCGTGGCTAGGTAGCTATTAGCAGAATTACATTATCATTACTGCCGAACGACCATGCAAATGCGTATTTCTCCGGGAGCACGATGTTCCTGCTTCTTCACGTCGGTGTCGACCGGGTCCGTCGATGAACCGTGTAAATGTTGCTGGCATCATGTAAATGCTACCTCGGCACTACACTAAGCTGCGGCCGTCCAGCGCCCGCTCCATACACGGCGGTGCGGAGTGGCTCAGCACTGTGCGCACGTGTCGGCTGGCCACCCCCCATCGTAAAATCGGTGCTTAAGATCGGCAAAAAAAGAATTGAGGAAAAAATCCGAGGGTTAGAGGAACTGCACTCGCTTACCTCGGCGGTTGGAAGAGCTGTTTTTGTTTTTCTCACGATCATCGGTAACCTCTGTGAACGGGGTAGTGTAGAATCGGATCTGCAGTGAAGATGCAGGATGCCTCCCTTATTGAGGAGTTCATGATAACGTGTGTGTTTACTTTCACTACCGTAGTAGCACATATAGGAACAGCTTGTGAAAACTTAACGCGCTGTTACAAACGCAACCAGTACAGCTATATATTTTTACTATATAATATAAGAGAGCTTAAGCATTGTAAAATTGCAGCTCCTTCAATAAACCTTTACCTTTACCTCTACAGTAGGCTATTTTTGCCCTGGCTGTAGACTTACATCTTACACGACGGTACGAACGAGCTTAAGCATTGTAGCGTAAACTGCAGCTCTTCTAATAAACCAATTAAACATTTACCCTAATCATACAAATGATTGTTTCGATCTCTAGAAATAAACCAATATTTACATCGGTATATTCTACCAATGTTTGTGGCAACTCGAATCGAGGCAATCGTAGAAAGCCGATTCTTTAAGCTTCCATCTGTCCCCTTGTTCAATGCTGGCGCTTTGCGGCTCCGAGCATAATGCGGCCACGTAATAATATCATTAATATACAACACGCTGCTTGTGTAACATGGCTAAATGCATGCCGTCTAAAAGTCAGCTTAATTTTTTCGCTAACATTCGTTGTACCGGGACACACACGCACACGCACACACACAGCAATAGAGAGCACTGCTAAGCCACTAGAAATAATCATTTCAAAATTGATCGCGCTCAACTGTTCGCAGTCTCGTTCTACGGTGTGGCCCACTCTTCTATGAGAATTACGACCGACACCGTGATCCGCTCAGCTGAGCTATCGTTGAGTTCATTTTCAAGTTAGCTAAGAAGTTAGAGCGCTATCATTCTAAATACATACTGCACGTCTTTAAGTTCAACTGGTTTGAGATTTTATTCCTTGGGGGCAATGGGGTCTTGTGTGGCAATAACGGCGGGGAAGTGAATTTCTCACCAGCGAGCAGTTCCCATCCGACCCACACACACACAGAGATCTGCCGTTTGTCGGATTGCCCATAGCGATGGGCGGCACCCCCCCTTCTCTGAAAGCCAATTTATCTTCTCCGTATCGGCGGACGTCGCGCGCCAGGCGAACTTCAACCCTTTAGCCAACTCGATGTACACGAGTCGTGCGGTGTCATCAAACTTGCGAGGCAGTTTAGGCGGTCGTGAGCGCGGCCAGACTCCGAATAATCAGCCCAGTTGTTGCCTAAGTTGATAGCGTATGGCGGGGGGGGGGGGCAATACGGCTACAAGAAGGTTAGGCAGGTGCATCGTTGACAAAATACTGAACCTGAATAGATTCTACGCCCGGATAGCAATATACGTATTGCAGCACGATAGCCAGAGGACGTTGAAACCGACTAAGCATACGCATCCACGTGAGAACTAAGAGGGGACCTTCTAAATTTGCTAGAAACCATTCCAACCGATTGGGATTAGCGAATGTCGTGACCACATATGAAAGAGAAGCAACTCCAGCAGGACTACACATCTATCTATTGCGGAATCGCAGTTCAGTCGTTGGTCGATCTGAAGTCAAAGTAGACAGTGGGGGACAGGCAGGCAGACGGTCACCACGGGGCTTTTCTTAGAGTTTTACGTGACAGATAAATCTCCCGCTGTAGAATAGCTGGAACGCAGGCTCCACGAAGTTGCACAACGATTTGAATAATACATATATCTGTATTGTATGATATTGTCAGCGTAGACGTCACCAAAAGCTATCCAGAAATATTCCTCTTGAATGGTCCCTTAGAAATACATCGATACAGCGTATGTGTCGGCATTGACAGCCGACTCAGCCAGATAATAGAAGCGCTTAGAATATCAACGCCTGCCATACTGAGGTGTGTCGGGTCGATCCGATAATAATAATTCCGCGTGAGAAGCACCCACCCGTGTTCCCAATCATTATACAGATGTTGTGAGGCACGAGGCACCATCGACACTGGCATGCGTACGTGTACTAAATAGTCTCGCCTGGCGTATCCATTAACGCTTAGGCGGCTAGATTTCAGGGGTGCAGTTTCGCGTGACCAAAGCTTACGCCTTGTCATTTCAAAGGACATTACGCTCCTCGATCATCGAAGTTTTTCTTTTCATTAGACGATGATCCGGACATATTATCCATCCGATCGGATCGGCGTAGCATGACATGCACGCATGCATGCACGACTTTAGCCCTTGAACCCCAAGCCGACAATGGATGGCTCATAACGGCCGCTGTTGGACAGCCTAAGAATGAGCTTCAATAGGTTCTATTCCCTATAGCTGGTGCGAACGGAACGATGTTTTAAGGCTCGGCCATAACCAAAATGCTATCGTGCATATAGATAGATGCGCCACTGTACACCTCAGAAATAGAATCCACAGCTCGATGATATGAGTCAATCCATCAATCGACGTGTTGGTACGATACACTCAGGTGTTACCCTCACCGTAGCTGCCTGCACAATCTGTTCGCGTATCTGTTCGCTGACTATGACATTTGCCCGGTATGATTATGGTTTTTGACACGACACGGTCCCGGCGAAACATGATAGACTACAGGAAGACTGGCGAACGACATAATGGGTGGCCTTATCAGCAGACCGTCTTGTCTGATAGCCAGGGACGCTGATGACAAGGCGTTTTCTCTCTCATTAGAACTTCGTGTGGTAAGTATGCGTGTCAAGCCCGTTGTGACATTTAAGCTGAAAGTGGATGTTTTTTTTTGTATTTAGAACGCGGATACATAACGGAACGAACGCTATCTCCTGCTCATTTTAGCGATTTGAAAATTTTGCTGTAGTCCCATTCGCCATCGAGTCGATTTTTGCTTACAATAGTGCGGACTATTCTTGTTAGCTGTGCAAGTGACAGTTAATTGATGCGCTATAAGTATGACGACGAAATTCGATTGTAAGTGGTGTAGCAGTACCAGCGGTATTGCCCACCTCTATATATATAGTTCATGGTAGGACAGTGCTACGAGTTTGGCGAGATAATCAGTTGACAGCAACTGTTTCGTTGGAGGTCGTTTACAGCGTCAGCGTTCCCTCAAATAGATTGGACTTCACATTGCTCACTAAAAAATCACCTCAACTCTATCACTCCCTTTCTCTCTCTCGATGTACTTATTGTAGCTGTCTAACTCATTTAACGAAGTGTGCGAACAGTGTGGTGGGAATCCGCCCCTTGTCCGGCTTTTCTTGTGGCCTTGTCGAGGACGTCATCGCAGTACTGCGAACATCAGCGGTACGGCAGGCACTGCGACAGGCCATTAGCCTCGAAAGCCTCGTCAGTAATTACGTGTCGGGGGTCCTGGGCAATACAGTATCAGTGCTGCGAGCGACAGGTAGCACCGCATCAGTTGTTTGGGCTCTTTTGCACCGGTGTTTTCTGTCGGGTTACACGTTCTCGACGTCACCTGTCAGACGAACAGCGGCAGGTCACCGGCTCTCGTTACGTGCCGTTGTGATTATACGCAGGCGGACATCATAGCATATATTTGCAAAATACCAATGTCGACCCAGAAGGTGAAGCCTTAAAGCAATTTCTTCCTCATCCGAATAAATCATCTCACAGGAATAACATCTCGCAAACGACTAACTATGCCAGCATCTAGCTCGTTGGCTGTGGGTCAGCCCGAAAAATTTACTTATGTATTTATTTATCTAATTAGTATAGTACAAAGGAGAAAATATAGATGCGAGTCAGTGCAGATGTGTGTGCGTGTATGCAACCACTCATACGTGGCAATGTTCGTTGTTCAAGTGTCACCAATTTGTTGACGTCCGGGACACCGTAGCGGCTGCAACTTGAAGTGACTATCCACCGAGTACGGGCATAATATGCGTAAAGCAATGCCGTACGATTGTCGAAGATCATTTCGAGGACACACGGCTCCGATGAGCCATCTCGTGGACGAAATGCATTAATCCAGTAGGTTTAGTCCCGGTGATCCCAGTTGATGTTCGCAGAAAGCGATGATAATCTCTCGAATGGAAAGGTTAAATTGCCCGAGTATTTTTTTTGTCATTTATTCGAAGGGGAACTGAGGCACTATATATTAGTAGAAAAGAAATTGTTGAGTATATACAAACGCCTTTTATGGATTATTTTCTACTATTCGCATACGCAACGTTGTTGATGAATTTCAAGGGTCACCAAGATAGACGCGAGGTATATCAACAGACGAAGTGGCACTAAAGATGCAGAGTCCACAGACACCCTGGGCGATATCTATGCGCGATCGCTCGAAGGGACTGGAGAGCTCAATCATAAAATTATATTTCTATTATAGCCATACGAATGACTAAGGTTAAAGCGCTATAGAGTGACACATAGCTTTGTTGAAGATTTAGTGTAGAGCTAGCTCATACAAAACAACTAACTTTAAGCTGACAAATGTTCACCTGTGTGAACCTGACCCAGTTTTGTTGTGCTATTAAGCTCAGCTACACCTCATCACTATGCGGGGCTTTAGGGAGTTCCGCTAGGTGGCATTACTTCACCGGTTACCATCGTTTGTGGAGCAGGCTTTGTCAACATTTTCCAAACATCCCTCTGAGCAGAAGTGTGAAACAAGGACAGTGTTGAACGCAACTGTCTGATACGTTCCCGCTGAGGTTGTCAGCAGCTTGCGACCGGCAGCAGGGTACACGGTGCCCAATCATGGCCGTGTCTTGGATCCTCGCTAAACATAACTTCGCTTGTGCCACAATATCTCAAACCAATTCCTGGTTGGAGCGCGGCCCGAAATAATGAAGTCAGGTCCCCATGAAAGGCCAAGAGGATGTCATGCATTTTTAACAAATCATCCCTTCGCGCCATTGGCAGGTCGGAGCGCAGAAGTTGCTTCGTGGCCGGTGAGTGCCCCAGTCCCAACTGAGGGCAGAACTCGGAACGGGAAGTGCGCCGGGCGACTGTATAATCCCTGAAAGAGTGTAGCATACAAACTTACTGGTAGCCGTCCACAGCCACAGCCGTCGACAGGCTCTTCGAGTCACCCTCGAGAATCACCGACAGTCGCACGAAACCATCACCATCAGCATTTCCGCGTTTCCAGATCCTTGCTCGATGAACAATCTGTCCTTGTGCAACTGCAGGGGGTGCTCCTGTTCCTGCCGTGACTCTTCAACTGCTCGGACTACCACTGATGTTTACACCCAGTTTGTCTGTCGACCGACCTCATACGACCGCCTGCTGGTGTTATCAGATCGTAAAACTTGCGCCGGCGCCTACACGTAAATCATTGATGGATCGCTTGCGACATCGCGGGTGGCCGATGGCTCTCAGGAGTGACATCGATACGAAGGAGATCTCTTTTTCGTACGAACGTTGCGGGTGATTTTGTCTGTTCGCTGGTTGGTCAAAAAGACATTTTGACATTTCTGATCTGCTGAACCTGCAGTTCTTCGTCAGCTTGGCCGCACTCTTGCTGGCGGACGCCCATAGCCACGCTGGATGATAGCGAATGCTTGTGTGGAGAGCGGAACTGCCGAGCGTATTGCGAGCCAGAAGCAAATCAATTTTATGAACTAGATCGAGGCTTCAGAGGTGGAAAGGAGCCTCGTCGAGAATACGCGTATATCGGTGGTTCCATCCGAGATCGACGCCGGACGATAGAGATTTTTCAACTCCGTAACTCATATGTGATATGTGTTGTATGTGCATACACACATGCAAACAGCATTATTTCTATTAAACAATCTGATTTTCACATAGCACGATTGTCATTGAAGGGACCCGCCTCCGTGACCTGGGCGGGGGAGGGGCTATATATTTAATGTACAACTTGTTTATTTCATTCCAAATTCCACTTGGACCTCCTCTCCTAGCTCAAGGCGCGAGTGTGGCTGTCCGAATGCTGAGCAGGAATTATCGTTCGTTTTGCGAGCAAACTACCGTTGGCAGGAACGTGTTAGTGTTAATTCTCGTAAACGTGAACGAATGTATTTCAGGGATGGCCGTTCGGAGATTGTGACCCTCCCTCGCAGAACGCCCTCGCCGGTGACTTCGTCAAAGTACGAGAACCGCTTAATTTACATTAGATAAACTCGGCTGCTGTCTTCCCAACTTAGCTTTGTCCCTTGCTGATGTTTTCTGTTAAAGGACATACAAAATCGTCTTGTGTGTCGTGGTAAATGCGTATTGCGTTCGCATACCGAATACCTTCTCATTTTAAGACCACGCTTATAGATTAAACCCTTGATTTTATTAAACCCACGCTTATTAATTAATACTTTATTTTATATAATAAGTGCATTTCTATCTCGTACTATCTATAATAAGTACCTGGTGCGTCTACCACTGCTAGATCCTCTAAGATCTATGATTTACCCCACAGACACATTAGGTGGTCAGCTTCCTGCAAAGCGTTAGCTGCCCGTTCCCTATCTCTGTGTGTACCCGCCGTAGGCAATGCTGATCAGTGATGCCCGACCTGTCGCCCAGGATCACGCGTGTGCGCATCTCTCGCAAGCCTTTCGCGGGGGCCTCGGCAGCTTTACCGCACTCACAATTCGTTCTGTTCAGGAACGAATAAGCCAGTGCCGCCCAACCATGAGCGTCAGCTCTCATTCTGTGCACTGTGAAACAAATGCTCCCCTATAGTCTATACAGTATAGTATGCACCCAACGATCTATAGTGGTATTTCATGTGGCAGCAGCAATGTAGTGGCATGCTTGCTTGCCAGTCATAGGGTGTTGTACCGCAATATAATAAGGGTCTGGGTATTTCCATCATAGGCCCAGCCATCGGCAGTAGTGCAGCGCGTAGTACCGGAGCTACTGCCGAGCTAATCCCTCATCGACTTCCTGGACGCGCGCTGTTGCTCATTTGTTTGCCTCTTGCTCTTGGGATGCTGGTGGGCAGCCGAATGTAGGGGGAGGATGCGGCTGCTCGTCTTTTCTTGTAGATCGGCCACCCTGGTCAGACCTGACTCGCAGGGTCTCGATCACCTCCCACCACAATGGCCAGCCACCGAGGGACGATTGTCGTGAAGTCCCCACGGTTGCACATACTGCGCTGGGGCCAAGACTGACAGAGAAGCGAGAGAGAGAGATTGGGCGGTAGCTGTCCTAATAAGCGGCGAGTGGCCGCGGCTCACGGTGTTTCTTCCTCAAGATGTTTCGCCCCCCCTGAGACACAATTCGGCAAGAGACCGACTCACATGTATGTGTCCCATTCAGGGGCAGGCCGGGCCTAGGAGAACGGTCATCGCCGAAAAAGGAGAAGGCTACGAGGCTATTTGGCAGGCCCATACGCTTCTACTTGTACGGTGGAGCAAGCATGAGCCTATGCAAAGGCTATAGTAGAACGATGGGGGGCCATACCTCGCTCAGGATGTCTGCTCACTTTTAGGCGGGGAACCAGTCAAGGGACAGATAGATGCGGCCAGATGGGAAAGACACATTGTAACGTGCCGGCTGACAGCGAGTGAAGGAAGGTAAACCCGCTTCTCGCCTTATCTACGGTTGCTGTTATTGCCGTCGCTGCTTCTACTGCTGTCGGGCCACAGACAAGAAGCACTTCTTTGCATAGACCGCACGTGAAGTATTGCAAGCCACCAAATTGGGGATACACAAATTGGGTCAATATTTGGTAAGCTGTCGAGACTCCCCGCGGCTGGCTTCACCATTAGATAGGGGATAACTAAGGGCTTATTGGAAGCGCAGTGGGACATTTTTACTAAGCTAAAATTAACGAGTAATTGGAGGAGTATCTGGAAACACTGAAAAGGAAGGAGTCATATACAGATAAGGATGTTAGTTGGTTCTTCAACAAAATTAGCGCTGTTCGAAGGTTCGAGCAAGGGTCTGGAGAACTATAAGACTCCCACCAGTGAGCCATATGGCTACTTCGCTATAACGCGGCTCAGGGTACGCGTATAATGGGTTAGACACCGCTGTTCCGCTAGGTACACTGGGTATATAGCGATATCTAGTGGCCTTGACAGCTGCGTGGTGGGCATATCGATCGGCGACTGTTGACATGACACAAGGTGATGAGTCCCTGGATATTCATGATATCCTGCTGAAGGTCGCCTCTAGAGGAGTCATACGTCGAAATTTCCGCTACTGTCTATAAATAGCTGGCTCTAGCCAAGTAACACATGACCGATCGGATTTCATACTGTAATTAACCACAATAAATGATAGGTTTGATAGAAGCTAAGTACGTTCCCCCAAATCATCTTGCTTTACTTTATATATATAGGCAAGATGATTTGGAACCGTACCAACGAGCCAACTTCCAACTTCCTCCATATTGTTACACATAGAGATTCGTACTGCCCGACTTCGACTTCCCGTCACCATACCCGCGCCGCCCAGCTACTCTTCCATCCAGCTGTGTTTCCTCACCGCTGCTTCTCATAGCAATGCCTTTATCGTCTAGTCCCTGGTGAGGTACATACGTATGCTCACTGACATCGCAGTTTCCCGCTCTAGCTCCCAGCTAGCGCCAGCCAGCCAGCCGGATTGCCTGTCCGCCTTCCTCTGTGCGTCTTTTACGTATCGCTTATCTCAAGGAGTCTCAAGGAGGCGCGCGGAGCGGAATGCACCTCTTCAGTAGCCTCGTCCCGGCGCGATTCGTCCGGGAGGCAAGACATGCGAGGCACCTGTTTTGTTTTTGCAGCATCTCGCCGAGTTCCCGAACCCTCTGCGCCTGCACCGCCACCGTCTCCACAACCTCCTCCTGCCTCGTATCTTTCACTCCTCCTCCGTTTGTCTCTCGAGCTGCCCGCTGGCTTCCCGGCTGACGGTTGTCTCCCTTTTGTTTTGCTGCTTAGCTACAGCAGGCGAGGCGGATGAGTACAGATGGAGCGCCTCGCGGGACCACTTGCGACTCTCGAGGGTCTTTTGCTTTCGCCTTTTGCCGAACGAGGAAGGAAGATCCTGCAGAAGTTGGAGCGACGTCATTCGTACGGAGCGGGCCGGGGGAGGGGGATCTTGCCAAGGCTGGGAGACGGCAGGAGAACTCTTCTGCAGCGTCCGCCCTCGGCGGGTGGCAGGCGCGCCTCGATCGAACCGCGCCCGATAAACGTAACATAAGGAAAGATCAGGTTGGCTGGGGTAGTATTCACTCGCATTGGGCATTGCGGCATACCCACTGGGCGTGGACGCGGAATTATCAACGTAAATTAGGACGTGGCATCCAATGGCATCCTCGGTCTGCTGTCAAATCTAGCGGCAAATAACGTCGGTGGTGTTGAAACTTTCGGCAGAACTATGGCTGTCTCGAGTTTGAGCTGTGCGCGCGGCTTGGAACACAAACATCGAGTATATTCAAAAATCCTGTATGTTTTCCTATTTTGGACACAGAATAAAGGTTGAACTGACAAAGGTGGCTAGGTCATAGGCCAGCAAAATGGTTTCGATACAAAATTATCGCGGCTGTGTGGACGCCACAACGTTTCAATGATGACAGTATATAGTATAAAACATTCAGTCAGGGTCATCCTGACGCAGTGTCTCAGTTTCGACATGACAGGTCGTTCGTGGCAGGGAGTGATCACAACGGAATATTCTATTAAGTGCTATTAAATAAAATTATAATTTTTAATATATAGTTGCTAATTTAATTTCCAGTTGAGTGTATTTTAATTCCATGTTGCATCAGCGGTAAACCTACTTCTTTCCTAGTTATCCACGACTCATATGTTACCCAAGTGTTAGTTCCTATATATATATTTATATATATATATATATATTTACCCGTGCACCTATACACACATCTATATATATATACAAGTATGCTCAGTTAAAGCCTCGGACGCATTCTATAGCATTATTTTCGGGAAGGGAGAAACAAGGCCCCACTGGGCGGACCCATGAAGCCTACTGCCACTATATTACCATGAGAATGCATTGACAGAAGCAGAAGCAACAGTAGACATAGAAGACGAAACAAGACGATGGGATAGGACCCCAAATGAGGCGACCCTTAACTCTGTACTCCTCAAACATACCAATATAGTCTAAACCGTATATTCTCATCCTAACGGACTGAGTAATAACTTGAACATGCACCACCGAACCTATTGTGCACTCATTAGCTCTACGACCTGCTAGACGCATTTTGGCTACGATATATATATATATATATATATATGTATGCAACATTCACAACTGTACCCGGCTAATTTTTTCAGAAAATGAAGAAAATGACAATTGGGCAGTTACAATGCTGAAACTAAATGACGCCGAAGAAGCAAGAAGTAAATGGGCCACAGGTACAAACGGTCAGAAACGGAGATATGGTGTAAACATATAGGTAGATAATGGAGCTAACAGTGTTTGCATACCTTTGGCCACCTATAGCCCTCTTTAATTGATTGAAGCAATCACAGTCACATAGGCTTAAAACGGGAGATGGGGGGGGTGACGCCACCGCTTAATCTTGTTGGCCTTAGGCCAGGACGTAATTTCATCGCTACGATGCACCCTAGCATTGTCATCGAGCAGCCACACTCGGTGCTTCCTATTGCCATGCCAATTATTCATGAATCCCTTCAAGTACTCGAGATATCGAGCCGAGTCTATTATTTGTTTTGGACAAATCACAACAATTATCAAACAGGCGGGCTTTCGCGCCGCCTGCTTGATAATTGTTGTGCCTCGCTGCCCGCCAAATTTGAATTCAAACCGGCCAATAATAAGAACACGGCGCAGGACGATAGCAGTGTCATTATCCTTGGATCAGCCTAATATATACGCCTTATACCTAGCGATTCCAACAAAGTATTATAGGAGTCTACATTTTTCTTCAACTGAGTTCCTATGGATGACCCGCAGTTCCTCTTCTTCGTCTGATCTTTCTCCATTCGTGATTGGTAGGGGAAACTCGGGAGAGTCGGCGGCGGGGGCAATCGTGGACCATAATTACACCGGGCCATTTGCCAACCCTTTGCTTACAACTTTGCCCATGCCACCCCGTACCCCTTAAGCCATAAGACTATTGCTGTCAACGGTCCAGCCAAAAAGCATACCATGTCTATCCTACTCATTGCAGGTAAGTAAGCTAGTACAGGCTCTCCTCGAGCTTCCCTCCTCCTACGAATGATCGTTGCAGACGAAAGCCTGTGCTGCCGCTACTGGTGCAAAACCCCGGCGATGCATCTGCAACAGCACGTTGCACTTGTAAGGGTCAGTGGGTGCAAAAAATCAAATTGCACCAGCGTCACTTTCGGTTCACCTCCAGCGAACCCTGCGATCTTCGCCAACTCGAATGTATTATAACATTGAGGGAGGGCGGCCGGCCGAGCGCGCAGCGGACGGAGAGATGCCGATCGTAGTGATAAGTACGAATTGCCTTTACTGGTATAATTGAGCCGGGACGGGGTGGGGGCTATGCTTTGGCCTCGTCCGTCTGGCAAAAGGTGCAGCTTGCACCTTCCGCAGTTACTTCAGCATAACGCGGTTCCTCAATCGTTCCCTAATCAAGACCCCCAACTAGCCCCTGCTCTGCCCCATGTTTCTTCGTAAAAGAGCCTCTCGAAGTAAGTTCCTAAAGAGGCAACGATTTCACAGTGGAACCGAAACACAGAGTCGGCCACGTTTCATCATCCGTGTCGAGGCCGCACCGCATCAACACACCCCTGCCAATTGAGGCCACGTTCTAGGATCGCACTCGCGTCTGCGATAATTCAGACCAGCTCGGACGGCATCAACGAGTTCGTTCTACCACCGAGTTGGAAAGGCGTAACCTGCCTATTTGATAGCGGCGACGAGAAGAGACTCAGGGAGAGGAAGCAACTACGATGCTAATGCAGCCCATTGAGGAAGTCGTTCTAATCTACCTTGTAACGGCCCAACGTATCGTCTCTGTACTAGCTGTAGAAGTAGCAATGGCAATAGCGGTGGTAGTAGTTCAGGCTAAAAGTTTGCGTGAACTATCGTGTATGGACATACACGTAGACATGTGCATATTGCCGTATTAAAACATCTTCGCACAGCTGCTGTTAGGCAAAATATCGGAGGATGTAATCATATATGCCTGTCTGTGAGTCCACCGCGCCAATATGCTCCCATAGAAATGTCGGCCGGTCTTATATACTCGCGATGCATATAAGAGGACATGTATATATATATATATCTATATATATATATATATATATCGGAGATAGCAAATCAAGGAGATTCGTATGGCAGATACATTTTTTGAAGAAAATGTATCATTCGCTTAAATTTACCCGTAGATTCGCCAAACGCTGATTGGTATCACTACATTGGAGATACTCGCTTGCTAGATTACAGCATTGTTGTTCGTGACCGTCAGAATCATGTCCCATATCCAGAAACGTTTAGACAGTCTCGGAAGTCAATCCCCTGATTGCAGAAAAATAACTTCTTTTCGATTTCAGTATTGTAGCCTTAGATATATATATATATATATATATATATATATATATATATATATATATATATATATATCTAAGGCTACAATACTGAAATCGAAAAGGAGTTATTTTTCTGCAATCAGGGGATTGACTTCCGAGACTGTCTAAACGTTTCTGGATATATATATATATATATATATATATATATATATATATATATATATAGATAGATTAATTTTTAGCCTTAGATGTATATGTATATACACTACATCATTTCGTTACATATATCTTCCTATATGCATAAGCGTAATCATGAACGTATAATATGTGACCGTTGCCATGCAATATCCAACTTTTTTGCATACCCTCCCCATGACCTAGCCGAGGTGTTCACATCATAGAATCCAACCACAAAGCGCATACATAGTGCACAATACCAACGATAAGATAAGTGTTTGACGAACGGCAACCACTCCTGCCAGCAATGTTGCTGCTGGAACTGATGCTACTATTGCCTGTATCGGCGAGCAAGGTCTCCCTCACTCCTGTGCAATGTAGAAGTGGTTCGAAGGTAACCGGAGCAGCAGCAGGAACAGCAGCCGCGTCACTAGCAGCAATTGTATAATAACGGCTGCGCAACGGCTGCGGCCAGCGGTGATGGCGTAGCTTTCGAATGGTTGGATGGCCGCCGTGCATTCGATGGCCCTCTGGGGGATATTCCCGGGGGCGAAGTCGCCGGGGGCCTCGAAGGGGATCCCCGAACGAAGGCGGAGAACGAACGCTCGGATAGCAGAACGCCGTAGCAAAGGAAAAGCGGAGAAAGGAATAGAACGTTTCGTTGTGGGAATAGTACCAGCTGGCTGCTGCTGCAGCAGCAGCAACAGCAGTGGCTATCGTTTCCATATGCCGCGGGCGGACGGGCGGGCGAGCGGCGCATCACGGCGGCCTTCTCGTTCACTGCCACTGTAGCATTCGGCTGCCGTGGCCGACGCCACATATGCACATCATTTGCATTCTATATATATATATATATATATATATATATATGTGTGTGTGTGCTCTGTGCCGCGACGGCTGTCGTTACTACTATGGCTACTACTGGTGGCTATTGCAGCGATCGCTGATGTCTAAGCAGGTGCATATGTATGTGGACGAGGCGGGACCACTCGAGGTATGAGCGCAGATATGCCTAGATATATATTGCCATTGGTATTGGAGCCATTGAACGTAACCAACCACCATAATAATAGCCAGCACAGGAAAGCTTTCTGTTCGCCGGGCGTTCGCGGCTGCTGTGACGGTGGGACTGTACTTCTGCTCATGACGATGCCGGTGTGGGACCTTGTGCAGAGTTATAATTTCGACCATTTTCGGTGCCTGTTTCGTCCAGCAGTTCCGTTCGGTTGTACTCGTACGATGCAGACTCGGCTAATCTAGAGTTAGATACGTAGATATATATATATATATATATATATATCGATAGCGGAGTAGTCACTCGGCAGCATAATTGTAGCTCAATAGCACCTGATCAATTCGAGACCTGTCGACGACACACCAAGCAGAACGTGGCTATGATGAGTACTTAGTCAGTGGATTATACCTGTGTGCTCCTGGGGTGTGGGAGCCTTCCACGTTGACAACATCGGTTCTGCAGAGGTTGCTGCTGGCAAACGTGCCCAAACAGCGATATCAGCTACAGCAATTAGTCATGACGAAACGAAATAGGCCTCCTGTGAATGAAGCACAAGCTAACCCCGCTCGTGGTAAGGTCATACGCTTAATGCCGTACCGCCTCTCGGAAATTAGCATTACTACTAATATTATAACATGATATAGAGAAGGACGTTAATGAGATCATCGTCATCAATTCCATCAGAGCCACCGCCGAATGCAGAAGCGTCATCGAAGTATCCCGAGTTCTGTCTACAAACGGCAAGTCATCCCGTAAGCCTGCAAGAAACCGTAGAAGAGCGTTTAGGCATTCATCTCTGTGTGTGTGTGTGTGTGAGTGTTTGTGCATCCCATCATCAGTATGCTGTTAATTAATACAGCAATAGCCACTGTATGAAAGGTTTCGAGACTTTCAACATTGTTGACAGCGGCTATTTTTCTAGAGAATCTCGTTGTCCCCAAACGGGTCAAATCTTTCGGAATTGTTTCTCGCTGTGCCGCAAGGGTAGAATGTCAAAAATTATAGCTTGACCCTTTTCACAATATGGGATCTCGACATCACGCGATATGGTGATATATCATAATTTTTTACGTTCACAGGCGGAGTGAGAAGGAACTGTTTGTTATAGAGAAGTTCACTGTATCTTTCAATTTCTCTAGGAGCTTCCATGGCGGGCGCTATTTTCTTTACATGATCAATTCAAGTTACAAAACACGTACAACCTGATATCTGCCGAGTTCATTTGAAACAATTTCAATCATTTTTGTATAAGCATTTGACATTCATCGACTTTTTTTAAACAATAGAAATCTGTAAAAAATACATCGAGAATAAATAATAGTGAGGCAAAAACAGAGTTATCCGCACCCGACGAAATATTAACTCGTGCAGTGCACGGTTAGCTTACAGTGTTCAATGAAGGTAGCGCTTCTTAGGTTTGTACGTGCTACTGGCACAACTCGTACGGTTCTAACCTATTATGAGTTCACAAAACAGGCTCTAACTTAGGATGAGTTGACAAACAAAAAAAATATTGCCTAAAAACAGACCCCATTTATATGGACCCTATATGTATATCCATCGAGGGCACCCTTCGTCAGAGACCGCTACAGGTCAGGTGGAGAGAAGCTGACACGCAGCGAAGTCTTACCTCGTAACGTTGTCTCTTCCTATTTGTTGACAAGTCGTCACTATCCTAGGCAATGTGGCAAATCCATCGTACTGTTGAGAACACTCTTGTGAGTGTTCACTCGGAGCCCAACAGCCATTCCGCACTCGATTCTTCTTGCCGACGCCACGAAGACACACACACACACTCGAATGAATGACCCGTGAAATCACTGAATTTTATGGCCCATGATGCCAAGGAAGCTCGTCGTAGTCGAACGGAAGTTCCATAATAGTTGACTCAATTGCTTACAATGCATCGCCTAATGGACAGCCATTGTCATAACGAAGTTTGAGGCAGTACTCAGGTAGAAGAAGTGGACAGGCTGTTTGTTCGTCCGAAGCCATTCGAATTGAGTGGCTCTTCACTGAATAATTATTAAATCTGCCTACGATTACGTTGAGGTTGGCCGTCGTGTGCTATATACCTAGTGCAATTATTTGAACGGCGATATATATATATATATATATATATGTCTATTATGTATTGTTGGCGCATTATCTGCTTTGCTGTATTCGTGTACACTTTGTACGTTATCGAATTTATATTTCTAGTTAATGGAATGAATGTCTATTAAGTGATTCCAATACCAGCATTTGTTCTAACTGATATGGCGTGCAACTCACAGATGCTGCAATTCCGAGCGCGTCTCGTTTAACCGATTTCAATCAGGGTCATTTTTAGGTGCAAAGCGAAATCGCCAGGGTCTGAACTCAAACTGGATGATTTTTAGCCAGGGACATCGGGTGAAGTGAACCTTCGTTTTGTCCTACATGATAATGATAAATAGGCCTCACTAAACCGAAAGCCAAAGCTCGAAACAAAGCAATACCACCTGATCGAATTAGTCATCTAATAAGCAGGATCTCTGCGTGGCAAAGGGGGACCCCTTGTCTTTTCTTGTGGCGTGTGTCCTCATTAATACGAAGCTACCACCTTCGCCGAACGAGTCGCCCTATACAGCAAGTTGCCGAGCTCATTGAGCCATGTCACTCTTCGTTACTGTCCAGCGCACTTCCAGCGCGGTGAGTTCAGCGACCGAAATCACCCCGCGATCCGAGGAGGTGATAGCAAAGGTCCATCTATCATTCGTGATCCGATCTCGGATGGAGATACGGGACCTCAGCTTCGCCGAAGATCGTTTGCCAGATCGAACGTATACGTGTAACGTAAATCGTGTGTATAACATGCAAACGGTTGGTGACTTTGAACATTGAAAGGATTCCCTATAACTTGATGGGTTCAAGGGTAGTTATTTTTACGAACGATTACTTTGTTTAGAGATGTTGCCAACGTTCAAAAAGCCCGCCAGTGACGCTACGGGAGAAAGGGGAACCCCAGCTAACGGGGGCACTATACCTCGCAGTTGGTCACTGGCCGACTCTCGCGTCATCCATGCCATAGGATCCGTAAGGAGAACATAATTACTAATGCTATTCATTTGGGTTGCACCGTCTCGAATACAGTTGTCGCAGTTGTCGGTACCGTCGATCGATCGGCGGCGAAGTACAACTCGCTCATCGCCACCGCGGATGAAGCCAGAGGAGCGTTGTAACGGTTTATTTTGGCATTCGTATTGACGCCGACGCGTTTCCAACGACCACTCAATACGCTTTGTCATGGCTGACCCATAAAAGGAACGCGTGCGTTAGCCGTGCCACAGAGTTGCAATGGCCTCGCGCCGGAAGAACGCCTCCGCCCCCGCGCCTCCCACGATCCCTCCGTCATTGCTAGAGACGCAATAGTCGTTCACCGCGACTCGGTTCACCGCGAGCGATTGAAGGAACAGCCAGACGTGGGATCGTTGTTGTTTGCATCGTTGTTACTCCGTCAAATCCTCGTTGCCACCAGCGCGACTGTAAACGACCACGCTGATCTGTGAGAACGTCTTCACTGAACGGAACGATCTGTGCCGCTCGTCGTTAGCCTGCTGGCTGCTATAAGGTTGATTGTGGCTGGCGCGTCGTTGCAGACGTCTCGACGATGCTGGCCAACCGTGGCAACTGCTGGCGTGAAGCAAAATGCGCACTTCTCCTCAACTACACATCGAACATGGACGAGCAACGGCAGTGGAACACAGTGGACTCAGTAGAACTCTCACTATGGTCCACAGCGGGCGCGGCGGTGGAAAGCGGGCGCGCATTGTACCTGGCGCCGTATATGATAGCAGAACTCGAGTAGAGTTGTTTAGTGAGTCCACTGTACATATCCAGCTCGAAGGGGGAGGTAATTTGGAAACACCTCTCACTCGACGATGTCTTCCAATTTCGACTGAATGGCTATAGAGTATGTCGTTGGCGGCACTTCAAGCTTCGGCGCTTGTACTAAAAGAAAATGATTCGGATCCGCACGTGGAACCGACACCCCGTTCCTCGGCTTTTTCCTCAGACACGCCTGCACTTTCCGATAGCTGCACGATCACCTTTCGCATTTTCTGGGTGAGGTTGCTTAGAGGTCGAGTTGGTTACAGGGGACGTTCGAGGCGTTGTAAACCCTTTTTAGTAATGTTGGCCCGTGACGTATCCAGCGAACGTGACGTTTCAATTGAACTATTCCGAATTAAGCAGATCTGTGCAGTAACAGTGAAGATTGTTACGTCGGCAAGTATTATGTCAACAGTAATTAATAGCTTATCAATGAATATTGTATATTTTCAATGTTTCGAACTATTCCATGGTAATAGTTGTTAGTTTATGGGCGCGTTCAGCTACAAAATGCATTTTGCAGCGAATGTAGAACCAAATCGCCGAATGAACAACAAACCACTGAGAACGTTCGGGTCAACGTGACTTGAACTTGGTTGGTGATATCGTTTTTTCTACGAGGTTCTGTTCTGGCGGTCGTTACGACCATGAACGTATGCAGGGAGCATGATAGCGAACCTTGGCACGATATCTGAACCCTAAGTGTCGCGTGCTTTGCTGTACCCTCATAGCAAACTCCTCTTCTTTTCTTGGCTTTTTCAATTCTTTCGTTAAACTAACAGTGGATGATATCTATCTACCCTCGTGTTTCATCATTGCCTGATGGGCAGCGGTCATACAATATGATTCAATGTTTTGACCTTTATTAGAGTATGTTGTGTTCAGCTTGTGTAGTCTCACTAATTCAAATACTTTATAATAGAAGGAATTTAGAAACCTAACCTACCATGAGATGAAAGGCATATAGGTGACGAGAAAGTACTGAGTCTTTGATTATATTCATTTCCAAAGACAACGTTCCGTTTTATGAAAAATATGAGCCCCACTGTCCTCTTGTGCCCTCTATAGTGTGTAACTTAAAGAGATGGTAGCAATATAGTATATGAATATAATATTATTTGCTTATAGTGGCATATATGACATATATATATATATTAAATTGCCACTATAATAGAAATGTACTAGGTAGGTCAATGAGTTTCCTTTCGAGAAAGGACAATAATTGTTTAAGAAAGAATATTGATGCGTTTATAATAATAATAACAAACACTTTATTCAGCACGTTCTTCCTGAAAATCAATGCACCTAGTTCAGCGATTCCGAGGTGCTTTTATCCCGTCCAAATAAAACATTCCATAGACACCAAAGACTCCTCTGCGGCGACCTCAACGCTAGAATTTGTATCGTAGCGCTGGCCCTTGAGGTGCGATTTGAGATTTTTGAAGAGGCAGCCTTTCGAGGTTAGATCTGGAAAATAGAGTGGGTGTTCGACGATCTCGACGCCCAACAAGTTTAGCCATCGTAAGATGTGAGACTTGAGAATAGGTGCAAATCCTGCTGCGACAGCACCTTGTTCTTCAGAATGCCTGGTTGATTCCTAGCGATTGCGTTGCTTAAACAATCCAAAAGTTCGGCATAATATCGTCCTGTGATCGACCTGCCAATCTCAAGGTAGTCGATTAGAATAATTCCATTTGTATCAAAAACATTTCCGGCAAATTTCTCACTACAGACCCTTGTCGAGGGATTTTCCCCCCGTGCAGTCCACCCACAAGTGGATTCTTACTTTCGGGCCTGTACTAATGAATGTTACGAATCGACGCCCACAATCCAGCAGATTCCTCTGCATCACTAGAGATAGCTCTCGGAAAGGATCACTCTGTTCAGTTTTTGGTTAACCCAATGATCCTGGAACACTATCTCATGCACTATTCACACACATCCTTCATTCGTTGCCGTTCTTGGAGCTGTTGGACACTGGTTCGACCCCTCCTAAATGCCTTGATTCAATACCGCACAGTTTCATACGAATGGGCAGACCCTCGGTAAACTGTAGAACTTTATTTTATCTGGGTACCATCATAACTCTTAAAGTAGTGGTGTCCTCTAACAGCCCGAAAAAGACGTGCCGGTCCATTTTGGCTACGCCGTCCGACCTGCTTCCATCCACTCGTAGATATCGTGAAGGCAAACGACACCATCACCGATCATCGGCTTTGTTGCCTGTTATCATCTGCCGTTTCAAGGGTCGAATGTTCCCACCAAAAAAAATAAACCTTCCACCACACGTGAGCCGAACATGCCGACACAGGAAACGCATTGACCCACCTAGTATCGCAATAAAATCGTATCATAATAACATGCATTTTTGATATTCCTAAAGAGCGGATATACACGACATAGTATGCTCTTCGGTGTCTCTCGGTATACAGCTTCTTCTCAGAAGATCTCAAAGGAGGCAATACAATCGTTTAGGGGCACACTGAACAACTGACGCACATTCTAGAGTGGATTCGTGCATCTGCATTCGTCAGCAACCAACGTATGACTCAGGCGTCCAAATGACGTGTTAGCATGAATCGAGATCCCGCACTGTCCCGTCCCGGAGGGCACGTCGCCTTCTTTACCTGAAAATGACCGAAGAGTTGTTTTCCAGGTGATTGTGCATCAGAATTTCTGTTTACACCTCTATATCCGCCAAACACTTCGTTGTGTGTAAAACCATCGAAAATCTGCTCCCAATAGAGCTACAATAGCGGCATCACAACCTTCGCGTCTGAAGGGTCGTTTGTGGTGGTTGGTTACGCCCTATCTCTGGCTTACGTTGGTTGGCCACGGATGCGAGACGAGCGGGGTAATCATTGCTCTACTTCTGTTCTGAGCGAGAAGAACACCCATGGGAACACCGAGATGGGGAGGCGGGAGACATCAGCTGAGGTGACAAACAAACCATCACCCGAAACGGCTATCGGGTAATCTAGAGAAGAGACGCAACTGCAACAAATGCACAAATATACATACGCCACACACACACACCAGACACGAACGCTATGTTTCTAGATGGAATATAAAATAAAATGCTTGTCGCGGCACGGCACCCCTTCCGCTAATGACGACCATGGCGGGAATTTCGTTGAATTACGAAGGCATCAATCTGCTTACCGGATCAGTAAAAAGCGACAAAGCGATTATGCGTATGGCCGCAGGCACAATCTCCGACACTATTCCATCTTCTGCTGGTCAATAGGGCTATACAGAAAATGTGATGTTAATTGGTGTACATTGGAGATGACGGCAGGACAGTTCTCTCAGACCTCGGGCAAGCGGATAAGAAATGATGACGCTACGCGAGGCAGCAGAACCAGAAAGGAACTCTGCTGGCGGAGGGAACCGTCAAGACGTTCCCGTCCTCCCTCGGGGGAGTGCAACGCCAGTACGACGTTGGTGGTAGATGGATGTCCCCAAGCCCATGTCCCCAAGCAGTTGGCGTGGCCTTAGGGTTACGGCTTGACCCGCCAACCGTGGTCTGTGCCGAACGAGCTGCGAGCCTAGCAAGGAGACGGAAGGAGATGGCCTGATGGCAGGACATATCCGATGGGATGAACCAGCCTCGTTCGTCGCCTCTGACGTATGACGCCCATGTGTGGCCGTATGCTTTATTGCTGCCTGGGGATTTTGTCGAGGATACGCGTTTACCTGGATGGGTAGTCCCTCCGTCGAGGGATGGAGCCGAGTCTAATTCGGCAGCGGAATTGCTGGCTGATAAATTTCGGCCGGAACTACGTTCTGCTCAGGTTTTGAGCACCGAATAAGAAAGTCAGGGTAATTTAGTTAGGTAGGCGGGCACAGCACCGTTTCATTTCTATTATTCCATTTAGAAGATGCATCTTCTACGAAGACCATGGTGACCAGATTGAAAATAGGCATGTGGAAACTAGAACCCATCTAACATGTCCAGAATGGAGTGTGGTGTGAAACCTGGCCATAACTCAACGTCGTTCACCATTCGAGTGCTGAGTGAAGCCAACAAATTCGATATGTTCTGCTCCAATGAAACGGTGCATCGTTGATGAGAATAATCGCATCTCGGGAAAAGATGCTCTTGCGGACATACACATTTTGCAAAATATTCCTCCCTCGTGCTGATAACGTGAAATTTCGTTAAACACCTCGCTGACGTTTGCTGAGCCCGAATCTTGCCAAACACTCGTAGTCGTTCAATTAATTTGCAGCCGCACGCCAGCTGTTCAACACTGGAGCGTATCCGGAAGTGCGAACTCATCCATTTCACAGTCAACTCGACAATCGGTAACTCCACTCGAGTCGTGTCAAACAAAGCAGCACTTATGGCGTGACCGCATACGATTTATCGAGTGTCTTCTGCTGAGCTCCGTTAAGCAGCCACAGGACAGACCTTAACATCCACAGAACGGCGCTTGTACGGCTCCATATATAAGATATAACAGGGAGATCATAGAGCCCCATATATATATATATATATATATAACATACTAACGCAATAAAAATGAGACACTTTCATTCGATGGCTGCGTGTGATCCTTCAACCCTGCTGGGAGCTTACAAAGGCTATGACAATTACTGGGTACTAATAGGGTAAGCGCATATTTGTACGAGGTGCACTTACTATGCACCGAGAGACAATGAATTGTGGAAAAATTGTTGGAAGCATGAAGGAACGGTATCGGACGGGCGAAAAAAATTTCTGAACAATCCCAAAACAGTGGAGGTTTTCATTCAGTTAATATCATTTTTATAATTATGAACGTAAAGCTTTATTGATTTATTAAAGGAACAGCATACAAGTTCTGAAGAACTGAGCAAAAACAAGTTCATACAAGAATACGTTCATACAAGAATTGCTTAAGTTCTCTTATATGTTGTTGCTATAATTGATTGATATGCGTATGGGCGGTGTTACGTTACGTTGAGTAATGTTTAATCGGATTGCGCCAGCTGCCGAAACGATTGGTAGGCAAGGTTAGCCAAGCTGATGTGAAAGCGAACATGTTTACACAAGGACTTAGTATCTACGTTGAACAGCTTAGCTGATCACTTGCTAGACATGTTTCGATGCGGCAGCAGGAACGCTTCTGTATGCGGCAGTAAGTTCGCACTCTTCTTGAAGAAGTGTCTGAATTTCAGCATGTGAACGATCAGCTAGGTGCTCGCTCTTTGTAGATGGTGAAAGCTATTGAAGGCTATAATACCTAAAGGTTAAAGACCGAAATCATATTAGGCGTCGAGTCTAGTGGGACGATACGCTTCGTGTCCTTCAATGGCCCAAGTCAACGATAAGCCTTCGGCCGGCGTCACTTTCTATGCACCACTGAAAATAATAAGCATCTCTGTGAGCTGCACATTGGGCATTGCTCCAAATGGCTTCGCATTTCCGTAGCCCGAAAGCACATGCAGACTCGTATTCTTAAGGCAGGCGAGCAATAATAGCACACTTCTCCTGACGTGCCTATGTGTATATACAGATGTTTCGAGTTGATGTCCCCCCCGCCCCGGGCAAAGTGCTGACAGGAACGCATCAGCCTGACTGATCTCCTTGTGAGGACTCATCAGGCCTAAAGGACCTTGAGGACCCACCCGACATCGGGAGAACATCAGCTGTCAATGGACCCACAGTGAAACCTGTGAATAGATAGATGCCATCAGCAATTTCTAGAGGATCTTTGTATCCAGAAGCCGAATCGACCGCAACCTGAAATTCGGATGAAGATCATGGATGGTGCGCTCATAGCCGGCCGGCACAAGTATTCATGACTTGGCTAATTCTGAGGGACCATCTAGCTGTGTTAACATATTATCATACAAGATAGCGAAAGCGTTCACAGAAATTCGCCAAGTGGCAGAATTATAAGAATGACGATGATCGATGCTGGAAGCCGTAAAGCGATGTGTAAATCGACTGAATGATGAATAGATGTGTTTGACCAAGTGGATTAATTAACTGCGGTAGCTAACGTTCACGTTACGCAAGATATATATATATATATATATAGATGAAATGAATTTGTAAACATAGCCTATATATGTAAAGAAGAAACGCTCTTCATCGGATATGCATACAAAAACATGAAACATGAGCTATAATAATAGAACTCTCAATTTCGATATATTTTATTATATTTATGCTTGCTTTTTGTATTGGCTTGAATATATATATATATATATGTGAGGGCCACCTCAAATATATTAAACACTCCAACCATCTCATCGTCAGCTACAAGTGTAGCATGAGGTGGAAGTGACAGCGACATGCAGGGCAGATCCTTGAAGATTTCGACTTAAACCGACCGTTCCTTGAGGCGGCGCTTCTCAATCAGAAGCAATTGACAGTTGTTGTTTACGTTGAAATCTCTGTTCGTGCCGTGGAATTTATTTATATTGAGAAGGACGATTGCGCAGCAAGCTTATATGCAACTCGAGCATTTCAAGAGGCAGGATCGTTCTATAAACCGATTGGCAAAAACGTCACAATGTCCAGAATCCAACGTATTTAACGCGTTCGAGTTAGTGGCATAGCATAATGTTTGCAGGAGGCGTTTCATCGTCTACCTTAGCACCAGGGTACGATATCACCGCCTTTCTGTTAAGCACAATACGATATTGAGACCAGTATAATTCATCATGGCCATGATATATGATTGTAGGGGCACTTTGATGAATGGCTGCCGGTCAAATCTAACATAGGTAACCACATAGCGTTGTAAAGAACGAATATCAAATACATGAGATCACTTTATTCAAGGGATTGTTGTTAGAAACGCACCTGAGAGCGAAATGCGCTGCGAAAATTAATAAATTAATTATTCACACATATACATATTAAGTGCTGCTTGAGGGACGTATGCACACACACACGCACCACTACGGAAATTAATGTTACATCTGCATCGCTTCAGTTCTGCAGTGAAATATATTGCAACATACATCGAACTCTATATATATATATATATATATGTGTTGTTCATTCTATGTCGGGTATTGACTACGTTTGTGCCTCTTCAAACATACAATAATAAGTAAATCATATCGATCCTTTAAGCTTTTAGTTAGGCATTGAGTTTAGACTGCCATAATGCGCTGGCCATAGTGAGCTATGAATACGCAGTTTATTACCTACTATAACTATACAGGCAAGCATTGTGCATCGCATAAACGACACGAAGCCACAATACCTGGATACTTATACTGATTTAAGTCAGAGTCCAGCATTACGGAGAGTTGAGAATCGAAAACGGTGGGCGCTTGTTTGGCGGAGTGCGCCATGAGTGTCATTTCAGCGAGGGCTTATGGATCATGTTGTTTGTATAATTAGATTTGTTTGTAGTTTTTCGGTAGATAACTGTCCATCGATCAAACATCTTCATGGTGCTTTGCTGGGCAGCGGGAAGCTAGGTTTGGACGAATCAAGTACTTACATAAGGGGGTGAACTGAGGGTGAAATTTGTTTACAATATAAGACAACGTAAGGTCTTATGGAACAAGCAAAGCCTCAAAGCACTCAGTGCTATTTATCCTCGAAGGCGGCAAATAATAATAATAATCTATTATTTATTGTTGCAATTATGTTTTACGTTATATGTTGTAATTGCTCTCAATCTGTTCTTGAAGCTAGCTATCAGTAGCTCTTGGGTGACCATTACGAAACGAGGTTATTCAATAATATCTTAGTTGTGTAACGGTGATAACCGGCATCTCTCTGGGCGACCCGTCAAGAGCAAATCGCTTGACCGGCTCGTCAAGATGAAATCGTTTTCGCTACTCGTAACATCGAATGAGAACGATAGCCACTTTCGTCAACGGCAAAGGAATCCCTCATAGCAGCTGATAGGTGATCGTCCATCCTGAATCAACAAGTCATCCTGCGACCGCCACTTACTGTGAGCAGGGCAACTAATCTATTCTCGATAGAGAACCAATGTCTCTGGGGATTCGCTGGACGTGACGACCGCAGACTCCACTCAATGCTGCGATATCCTGGAAGAATGACAACGCACGGTTATTAAATGTAATCACTACGCTTGAAATTACCTCTAAGGTTCACCCTGGCCACTGTTCTCGTGAGAGCGCATGACATCCACTTTACGTCAACATCGTTTATTTGTCGAACTACGATCAAAATCTAAATTTGGCTATAAAGCCTACGTAAAAGGTTTCTCTGCAGAATGACGACGCTTTGGGCTATGATGTACACAACGATTCCGTATTTGACGCTAATTGTTATTATTGAATATTGGAATGATTGGCTCAAAAAATGCTCGAGGGACCCACAAGGTTTTTGATCCTTGTGGAGTATTTTGATCGGGAAGCCACAGAAACAGCTCAGCGAACCGCGCAGGCCTTCAAACAATGCAACGCCACCCGGCGATTACCCGGCGTTTTAAGAGTCATGGGAAATGTATCAGGAATTGGCGGGGTGAGTATTCTTCTATATCCGTTTTCAATTGGTACATCCTATTTCGCGTGATCGATCAGTGACGTAAATCGATCGTTCAGTAACCTGATCACCCCGCATTGACTACCGTTCTTGTCCCTCGGAACTGTTACATGAATCGAATTTTTCCACCTGTGTTTCCACACGTGGCCAACCCTTTACTATCCTTTGCACCAAGCGACTTGTGGCAGTTCAGAATTGTATTGGCTATTGTAGAGACTAAAATTTGCGAACAAATGCCTAGAACCCCTCATACGCAATAATATACTAGACATTTCCTATCATAACCACCCCGTTGCTGAAAATCTAAAAATAGCTTTATTCTAGCTGACTTGCAGCTATCTGTCCTAGTATAGCTTACGCCTCTGCGTGCCCACTCTTATCATTGCTACAATGGCCAGCCAGGGTAGCCGGCTCGATTAGAGTAATGGGAATGTTTTCGACCAGGACTACCGAAAATTAATCATATTCATGGTCATCCGCCTCCTGATTCTTTCGGGGTTTAGCTATGCTAGACTTACATGTGTCTCTCTGTTATTGTTTATCTTGTTTGCGGTGGCTCAAGCTATTGCGGCATTACTCCGTTAACAAAATACGAGCGCCAGAACGCATATTGCATTTCAACGTATAGTTTTGTACGTCTTTATCGCTGGTAGTAGTATTACTCAAATTAGTGCTTAGTATTACTTATCTAGAGTGCTGAAAACGATGACCTCGCTCTAGCGTCACCACGACGCATTTTCCTCTATGATTTAACTGAAGAAGAACAAAACGCTCACACGAAAGTGTTAACTCGCTCTGATTGGAAATCGAGTCGTTTTTGAAGTCGAATGTTTATGGATGACCGCAACGGACTTTCTGACTGACTCAATCCAAATAGATGTGTATGAATAACCATTCTGTTTAACTGTTAGCGGTGCTTAACTACGTCTGCGTGGGATACTGGCTAGCTTTCACCCATCAGTATATCGGAGGATGCGGAACGCGGCAGAAAAACTGCTCGAACGAATTTTTTTTCAACGTTCTCGACCAAAGGTTCGTATATGGTAGCTTCATACACTTTCTTGCTGTATATCTTCTAATGGTTTTATAGTGCAAGTGTTCAAGTCGTAGCGGGGGGAGAAATCGAAACTCGTTAATTCTGTCTACTAATTATTGAAAAACTCGGAAATACACAGAGTAGGAGGACACGATGTAGCTGAGGCAAAAGAGAGCGCACCCTGAACACCCCGTACCACTAAGCTACGTTTGTGAGACTTAATAAATTTTTCTACGATTCCTGCAACGGATATGAACGGAACGGCGTCGCACACGTAATCTCGTCCTTGGCAACATAAGCGTCAGCATCAGAAAACTAGTTTGTGAACAAGTTGAACCAATTTAAACAGATTTAAATCAGGAAAACGAGTTTGCTGTTAGTCCACTTCGAGAACACAGGCGCACATGACTGAATCGACGTTTGTAGTGTGAAAAGACAGTTACAAGTTTCGAGAGCTCAAAAATGGTTTGTCTCCTCTACGTTTCGGTACAAGGCTGAAGCCCACGGCCCGAGGATTCCCGCAAAGGCTAGTGCCAAACTGCTTAATTGTTTTTCGAGCACTCTTAACCTTTAGGTACTACTGTGAGGACCTGTCGGGGCCCTAGTCTTTTCTCTTCCTTACTCGTATCTGGCAAGAACTCAGATAAAGAAGGATAATAAAGAACTCCAAAGAACTCTCGTCTGACGGGATTTTAACCCAACCCACACGCCCCTCCGGTCTAGTCGTTGGCTTAACTGCTAACTACTAGCCTTTTTTTTGTTTTTTTTTTTGTTTTTTCCAGCTGACCCTCAGCTGTTCCCCTATCTGACAGGCCTCAGCTCTTAACCTTTTAGGTATTACTATGAGGACCTGTCGGGGCCATCTTTGCTTATTCTCTTCCTTACTCGTACCTGGCAAGAATCTTCAGATAAAGAAAGATGATAAAGAACTCCAAAGATTCTCCGCGTCTGACAGGAGAATACTATTAGGTAGTCCCCAGCAAACTGTCGCGCCTTTCGGATGGCGCACAGCCCGAACTACGCCACACAATGCGTTCATTTTTGGAGTGGGCGCGCGGTAGGAACGTGGCTTCCTTTCGAACACTGAGTGGTTTCGATACGATCAGAAAGATGGACACTGCAGCAAAAAGTTCAAATTCCCCCAAAAATCAACGGGAAATCATCAAGTTTTTGTTTCTCCAAAAACACCCTCCAGCTGAAATCCATCGACAATTAGTGAACGCGTACGGCAGGTCTGCCTTATGCCTGCGAACGGTGCAACGTTGGTGCGAGCGATTTAACAGTGGAGATATGGACACCGATGACCATCGAGGTTGGGACCACAAATCAGGTGCGACAAGGGACGATCGGATTGACAGAATCAAGGCAGCTTTTGAGCAAACTAGAGCTTGGTCCATGGAGTCTTTGTCGGCTGAAACTTTGATTCTTCGGACGACGTGTTATAGAATTATCACCAATATACTGAAGAAGAAGAAAATCAATGAAAAATGGGTTTCCCATAAACTGAGTGCTGACCAAATGAAAATGCGTGTGGAGTGTTCGACATCTAATTTGAATACTAATACGCAACAAACCAGTCGCTTAGAGCACAACGTGTCGATAGACGAGGCATGGGTTAGCCTGCATAGACCCCCTGAGAAGGACCAAGCAAAACAGTGGCTCCGACAAGGTGAAGTGGCGGCGTCTGTGGCAGTGCCAGATAGATTCGGACGAAAGGTGTTGATTATACTCGCTCTGGATAGCAAGGGTGTTTGCTATTACGAAATATTAGCGGCAAACGAAAAACTCAATGCTCCCCGATATCTCGACTTTTTGAAGACATTGATGAACAAATGGCGTGGGGATCGACAGCACCGAGTGTGGTTACTCGACGACAACGCAAGACCTCACCGCACTGCTGAAATTACGACCTGGATGGAGGGGAACAATATTGAGCGATGGCATCAACCCCCATATTCTCCTGATTTAAGCCCATGTGATAATGGTTGTTTCCATACATTAAAAAGGGCAATAGGTGGGGTTCCATATGCAACCGTCGACTTACTCGCAAAAGCAATGGATAATGAAATTATATATGGAAACGCAAATGGTAAATATTTGGCTATTTCAAAACTCCCAGAGCGCTGAATCGGTGTGTCAATAAAGCTGGAGAGTACCTCTAAGTCATACCAAAAGATCTTTGTTCTAACTCATTTAGTTCAAAAGTTATTGGCATTTAAAGAGGCGACAGTTTGCTGGGGACAGCCTAATAGCTTGATATTCTCTAGTATAATATATAATATAATATATAATAGCCTTGTAGCGATTATATATTAGGTGTACTCAGCAAAGCCGCCGTCAAAAAGCCGTCTGCAGATATGGCTGCGTTGTTTTCAAAGCAGAAGTAGGAGTGGGTTCACAGATCAATTGGAAGTTCGTGGACCGATCTAAATGCGAATTTTGACGAGTGGATTTTAAGAAAATATTCAAACGTCCATTTTGTCCGACGAACGACGATGTTTTTATTCGAGTTCGACGTTTTGCACGAGCGCAGAGTTGGCTCAATTCAGTCATACTTGGTGAGGAACGAAGAGAATAAGCAAAGGTGGCCCCGACAGGTCCTCATAGTAATACCTGAAAGGTTAAGAGCTAAGGCCTGTCACATAGGGGAACAGCTGAGGGCCAGCTCGAAAAACAATTATTATGATTAGTCATATCTGGTGAAGTTGTTAGGCCAATGAGCCCTGTCCGTAAGAGGTGTACAGGAATGGTGTGCGGAGTTTAAGGCAGGAGAGACAAGCTGGGAAAGTGCAACTGGAGGTGATCGGAGCTATGCTCCAATGCGACAAGAAGCAGTGGACAAATTGAAACTGTGTTTCCAGTGTTTGAGGCACTGGTGCCTGCGGTCGCTTGCGAGCCACACGTAACTTTCGTACTTCATTATTTAACAAATCCCAATGGGTGCTGTGCGAATTCCGGCCGGAACAGGGAGATTTGCGAGCTACTTTTGTTGTGAGCAGAATTTATGCTACTATTGCAAGACGAACGCGAACCTGAAACGTACTCTCACGAATAATGAGACAAGGGTCAAATTGCTCATGACGCCCAACAGGAACCAGCGTTGCTAATATTATCCAGGAGGAACAGCTGAGCCGGAAGTACGTGAACAGATCGAGGGCGACAAGAATGCTGATTATGGCTATGGATTTTGATGGAATTACCTCCTATCGGCTCCTACCTCCGCAAGCCTTTGTCATCGGTGTCTAAAACCTTTTGGCAGAGAATCTCGATACGTGGCTTGCTGCAGACAAGTGTACGCGCACGTCGCTTTTCCACGAGAACGCTCATTTCCACGAAATTGCTGTTATTGAGGATCTCTCTGACTAAACCCGCAGATTCTTTTGACATAAGTCCGTTAGACTTTTATTGTTCCGGTCAATTGAAGAGGAGACCGAGAGCTACCAACCACGAAAATTGGAACGAGTTCGAGCAAGTACTCGAGAGATAAATAGTATATGACTTCTCGCGCGGAGGTCATTTAAAAGATGTGCAAGAGCTACCGACCAGACGACATCGTGAAATAAATTCAAGGATCGTATTTATAAAAAACAAAGTCGTTGATCAATATAAACAGCCTTTTTATAACAAAAAAAACTATGGCGGGTTTGCTTGAATCATCTACGAGTAAAAAATTCTTAAGACTAAGGTGTACTTGGAGATGCCCATTAGACCTTGATTAGACAGAACTGTCGGCACATCTGGCAATAAATAATATAAATAAATTGTGGAGTTTGCCATTTTTGGTATGCACGTCGAGGTACGATCGTATGCAAGACCCTGAAGCGAGACCTCTCCCGCCTGAGAGCCCTGGGCTCTTGGGCGGTGTACGTCTTACGTCAAGGTCACTCACTTGAAGTGCTCATGATAGTCATAAGCACCTTGGAATTATCGAGGGCTTGTTCTAATTATCGAAATCAATATCTACGGTGAGCCTACGCCGCACCAGTCGCCGCACGTGCCGATATAGTCCTTTATCGAGAACAAACCATTTTGAAGGCAATTTTAAGTTGAATCTGATGAAATGATCTATGAACTTTTTGATTGTTTATAGTTTATGTTCCTGATGCGTTACGGTCTCGTGAACTACGTACTCGGCTATTCTCATCCCCATGAGGTGGAATTCATGCAGCTTGTTAAAGAGTGCGATTTAGCATTGTAACCACGATCAATCACCAATTCACTTTATGCCATACGTTGGTTTCGTTCGAACGTATTAGGGTTGTTGACCATATCGTGAGGTCTCTAGGTCAGACAGGCAAGACCCGGGCCCTCATTACTTGAAGTCTACGCCGAACCTACGAATGCCGTCGATACCTATGGAGATTAAATTTTAGTTATTTTTAGTGGACAATTTGTGCATTTGGTAGCTTTTGTTCTATTTTACCTAAACTCAGAATGTCATGCTATAATAGCATTCGAAGTTGTCAACTAAAATAATTATATATATATAGTACTTTTTAGGAAGCATGCACCCAATATTCTTGTTGCACAGGAGTTAAGCACAAGTATAGAGAGCACTCGATGCTGCTTAATGATGGTGCAAAGATAGCAAGGTTTCCGAAATGTGGTGCGTTTTGAGGCCTAGCCTAAATTGACTTGTGTCGCCCACGCGCTACGCCTGAAGGGGGTTGGGCCTGAAGGGCGTCGAGCCTGAAGTAAAGGGAAGTATCGCGTTGGGTTGGCCTTAGAAGTCTACAGCGAAGAAAAATCGGTTCACGGTTCTGAAAAGGACATGTTCACAATCAAAGGAGTTGCTAATTAACTAAAAGCAAATTTTCCGGACTGACTCTCAGCCAATATTTTACGTCCATCGTACAACTGTCTTCGGCATTGACGGATCCCTTAAATGAAAATTTGTAACGCAGGTTCAACCGTATGCCTTATAACGTAAAAAAAAAAATGCAAATATAGGGCTATGGAACATTTTTATTCGAAATCTGAAAGAGGGGATGTACACCTTTAGTTAGTTTGCTCAGGTATTCGTTATGTCAGTTGTTAATTAGCCTAGGTAGCTTATGGAGGTGTGATTTTATTTGGTTTCGGTGCATTTTCTTGTATAATTTGTACCTATTTACGTGCATAGGAAATACCTTCCCAAATTGTGTGGTTCATAACGAACAGAAGCTTCGTATATATTATCTGTACGTCGACCAGCCTTTAGATCGGACGAATTTCAGTTGGCTAATGTGCCCTGGCGCGTTCCGATTCCTTGTTCCTGTGAATTCCGACTCGGAGAAGCAACGAGATCTCAATTCTCAATGATACCGACAGGATCGCTGAAAGGCGTTTCGTGGTAAAAGATGAATACCTCGAATGGTAGATACAACATTTTCCACGAGCACATCCCGCACGATCATATAGCTCTAATCATAGTCCTTGAATGATACACGCTGACGTCTGATTTCTAACGTATAGAACGCAAAGGGGTTCTCCTATGCATTTCTCCGAAACGGCACCCACGCATCGATATGGGTGCATGTGAAGAAATCTCTTGGGGGCACGTATCATGCAGTGACAGTGATGGCGAGTTATAGATATGCGTCATCTGTATATCCATACACGATCCTCACAGATGGAGGAAGGTTTGCGTGATTGCGTAGTATCCTTGAGAACTTCCGAGTACCAGGTGTGTCCTTGGACAGTTTCTGCTCGTGTGATGCGAAACTGTTCAAAGTATAGCGAAGGTCAGGTTAGGAATACATTACCCATTTTACCCGCAGAGCATAATTATAGTATGGTCTTCATTCCGATACGTTGCTCGCTTTGAACCATAGGAACATCTCCCTTTCCGGACAAGGCAATTTTCCGAGCGCATGCTCGTCTCCTGAAACCCCAATCGTAGACAAAGCCATCGGCGAAGTTGAATGAGGAGCGTTCCCATTGCGCTCGTATACCAAGAAGGGTAAAACATTCTCAGAAGCAGACTTGAGTCGAAGAAGTTCAAGTTTCAGGAAGTGTACCCTGCCAGTGTACCCTGCTCTAAGGAGCTGAGACTATGTAACTTGCTGAGTCATAGTTGCTGACGACCAAGCAGAGTTGGCAGAGTCGAAGTTAATCTGACCTTCCATTATAAAGGCGTACCGCAGGAACATACTCAATAACAATTGGTAAAGAAGAGGCAATATCGCCAGCATCATCTCACCATTATTCTCCATTCACAAAGTTCATTCCTGCCTTTCTAGATGCAGACTTCAGCAGGTCTCATTTCCCATATTATTCAAGTATGTCCATACATGCTTGCGCCGAAAGTCTTTCGGCGCCAATACCTTTCGTTTATTGACATCGAATAATAGTTTCATCATTTAAACTTGGGTGACATCTTCACTCAAACGACTCTACAGATAATTGATGAAACTATTATTGCGATATCATACATTATACGTCAATTGAAGAAGAGATTTCCATGAAATGGGACTATGACCTAATACCAATATTAATATCAAGCAATAATATAATATTAATATCTACATACATATCTACTCATATATCGCATTTCGTGTTCACGACCTACGCTACGCGATTTGACAGAGCAGTTTGCCCGTATCCGCTATATCCTAATCTGTGGCTTCAATCGTCCATTTTCCACGATACACTCCAGCATCGTCGCCTCGATTACCTATCGTGAACATGGTAAACTACCGTTTCTGAAACAGCATATGTTTGTCCCTTCTGCCGCTGGCCTCACTATGTATCTATTGCTGCCACTGAACTCGATGCATGTGCTATATATATATATATATATATATATATATATTCACCACAGTTCGTTATTTTGCTATGAATTCTATACAAAAAAAAGAACAATGACGAATTCATATACTGCTGTTGTATCGGAAGTGGCCGTACGATGGTCGTTCAGTGCGATATGCGCTGATCGCAGTCTCCGCTAAGTTGACAGGGTTCTCAAAAGCGATAAACTGGCCGCTAATATCGCCCGCAATCCTTCGCAAATGGTCCCGTTCCATCCAGTGGATAAGCGCTTCTCTCAGTTGTGGCTCATCAGGGTCGTTCGGAACCATCGGATTGCGTAGAGGGACGTTTCAAGCGATCTCGGCAGCAGAATTGAAACGCAGTCGTCCAGTCTGTCTAACCAGTCTGGCAAAACCCGGATGTCACCGTTGAGTAAAAAGTACGCCGCACCGGTGTGCAGTATGAACGTGAGCTGCAAATGATGGCAATCGATTCGACGAACAATGCTTGGTAACGCTCTGTACTTCGTTACGAGGAGTTACTGAATATATTGAGCGGCAAGAAGTACCTTTTGACGGCAGACGAACGGGGACAGGGGAGTCGCGAACGAGGAGCCAACTGGCTTGTACATCAATTTGAAACTATAAAAGTCAGTGATTGAACAAGTGATCCATAGTACTTATGAACGAATTGCATCTCTGAACTTGATGCCGGGTTCGCCGGGACGGCAATCGTAAACGTTTACGCCATCCGTGATGCTGTGTAGAAAGTGTTTAGATATAACATTATTGGAATGGCAGTTGGCCCTTTTAATTTTCACAGGCAAGCACGATACTCATAGTATAGTGATTTCATTTATAATAATTCGGATTCTACCCGCTAGTTTAACAAGAGTCTCACCTTTGGCCGAAAAAGCATTAGGAATTCCCTATCAATGCAATGCGTGTGATGGACTCCACAACCTTCGATATCAGCGTACCGAAAAGCCATCCAGAACGTGGTACAGAAGAACGTGAACGACTCTAAAATTGCATACTTCATTATTAGTGCTGCTGCTTGCTGCTAAAACTACTAAATTCGTGTGAGCAGATACAAGGTACAAGATTCGTATTAGCTGACCGCTGAAATGTATATTTATTTATATATATTTATTTATAAATAGAATTTGCAGTGTCTATACAACAAAGAAGCATGATTATTCATGAGTGGAGAACACCAGACTTCTCCCTCAGATCGGGGGTTAACAATGACGAAGGACGTGTTTCTATTTACTCACTCACGAATCGTGTCCGGTTGGCATAGTGAACGACTTTAGGCAGCAGGGCTGTCATATCGCAGTTCTTAAATGCCACCACACATGCCCGAGCTGCTTCGCCACTGGCTTTCACCGACATTCGTCGACCTCTGCAGGGATCGAAGGTTCGAGGTGCCGGAGCGCTGACCACTAACCTACTGAGCAGTATGGTCATCGCCAGGACCTCAGGACATATTAACTTCATGGGCACACAGCTATAACGTCTGCCAACAACTAAACACTTGCTAGTCACCTCGTCGAAGGTCGACATTTCAGGCCAATTCATCCATTTACTCGTACCCTACCATTGAAGGAAAGTGCTTCGCGGCCTAAGATTGGCGTACTTTCAAGCATCGGAATAGAAATTTAGTTAATGATCATAATTATGCGTCTTTAAATAGACGCAGGCATAATTCTCCCGAGGTTCGAGGAAGCGAATGGCTACATTGACTCTTTGTTGACACGGGCATTGTTGAAACAGCGGACATAATCGGGAGAAGCCAACCGGCTCGATCATCCTCGTTTCAACATAGTGACAGCTCTGAATATCGAACGACGAGTGGCGTTAAAACTTGCCACTAGATTGAGTGGGATATGTGTTCCCGTTGACAGAAGTTATGGCTTGGATACGACACTACGGAGTAGCTTTGATTGAATAAACAGTTTCAGCGACCTTCCGTTCACGTTAATTATACAGTTCACGCTTACGTTGTATTGTACGCTGGTTGTACCGTATGCTTTTGTTGCTTTGCGCCTGCAAAAGCGCACTTGACCCTATTGATAACCGACCATAGATCTGTCTCGGCGTACTAACCTTTTGTAAATTGGAGTGAGGCGGACAGAGGAGATTCAGCAAATGATTATAGCTGAGACACAGCATAGCACTAAAATAGTTTAGCGGTTAGGGGAGGTATCTCGTGCGCAGTGGGCCAAGCCGCGGAAGAACGCAGCTATCCAGGCAACTCACCTCATTTCCCTCTCTTGCCTTCGAAACCTTAGGAGGCTCTAGCCCCCTCACCGCCAATCTTCTCGAAGGCGCCTAGCACAGACTGATCCGCATCACCGGGGACAAGCTCGCAGTGTCCTTCCTTTTTTCCAACATCTTTCCCTCGCTCTGAAGGAGAGAGGCCATGCCTCGGCCTCGGCCTGACACCTCCTGTCCCCAACTGCTTCTCTAATTATTATATGTTTTAAGACCCACAATCATAATCAATATCCCGCATATAAGACAGCTTGTCAAATAGGTGGGTAGTAGCGATCGTTAGGTAGGGATTAAGTTTGCCTTTTCCTTATACTTATATTGGGGTTTCGGGTAAGTGCTAACGGGTAAATGCCGCTAGACAAGGAGACATCAAGTATAAAGGCAGTAAAGTAACATGGAAACGTCATACTGGTATTTAATATATTAGAGGAGATAACCGCTGTCGACCCTTTTCCGGTTAGCTTTAGATTTAGTAATACGATTGACTAACTGCATCGGATACGTACGCATTAGAGACAAATATGTGCTGGTAGTCCAGCATGAGGATATCGTCTAGGGTCAGAAAAATCCAAGGGCAGGTTAGTGGCACATGCGGGACCTCAGCAATCACCTTGGTGAGACAATTGTAATACTAACACAAGCCGGGGTAGCTCAGGTCGTTTTACTCAGTGCTGTGTAGTGGCTCGTCGTCTCTTGAAAATAGCAATTCTAAGTATAGAATTGTAGTTACGTGCGTGAGGATGAAGCTCTGAACTCCTCGAACCCGGTCGACCCGTAAGACGTTTTCCGAGTTTCCCTAATCGCCGTTCGATAATTATCAAGTAATAATGACCTTTTTCGGTATGAATTACAACGTGATAATATGTCCTTGTCTGCTACTCGATCAAGTTCCGCCTTGTACGACCTGATTCTGAATCAGGCGTCCGTCATAGGCGCAACGTTTATCAGGCCCGGAGAATGGAAAGGAACAATGGGAAGTATTATGTATGTGTACCCGCCAGGATCGAGAAGAAAACACTGAAACTCTCAATGGGGTCAGCGAATGTGGGGTGACAGTCGCATACAAATCTTCGTTGACTCAGGAATTATGAAACTTGTCATAATTGTTTGAAAAAATAACTTTCAAAATAGATCGAATGCTGAAATAATACACTGACGTTCGTTCGAATTCGCAGCAACAGGAGGCGCCTCTCCAAAGAGATGTCATTTCAGATATCAAGAGTTTTCCTCGCGGAACGCAAAACATGATAAGTGGACCAAGTAAAAGCTGACCAAATACCCATTTCTCGCCTGTCAGCTGGCCGATGGCTTCTGACGACATTAGCTTCTGTCGCCAACGATGCATCATCAAACGAATATATTGCTAACCAAAGCTCCCTCCGTTGCAAAAATCGAACTGCGTGTATTCTACTGGTCTGTCATTGCTAACTTATAATATAGAGAGAGAGAGAGAGACAGAGATACGTAACGAACGATTATCGCCTCTCATTTCATATCAACCAAGTTTATTTATTGGTAAATCTGCAGTGGCATTTGGTCTAAGTCGACCCCTCCCCGATTGCAAGCTAAAATATATCCAATGAACGCAGTGTACGTTGTTCAGCTTATCAACAAGGCGATATTTTTGCGGAACCAGTTCAGCGCGAAGATCGTCGTCTCGAGTGAGCGAGGCTAGAAAAGTAATTGAATTTTGTTTAGTAGAAAATCCGACAAATAGCCTACTCCTCTCTGATACAGCGTTTATCGTATCTGAATGGTAAGATGGTAAAGTTAGATTTGAATTTGTTTATCAATATACGGACAAGAGCTCGGCAAGAATGTGTGATTCGAATTCTCCGAGGGAGAGAGAGAGAGAACTTCACAGCGAAGATATCAAACTACAAAGCCGTTTTGTGAAATACTCTTAGAATAACAACGATTATTGCCGGATGTAACTCAAACCGCTCATTTATAAACTGAACGCTATCTGTCACGGTGGGTCGGAGATAGAATATATTCAAAGCCGCGTAGATACGTTTCAAGTTCGAAAGCGTTGTCGTTTTCGTGTTCAATTTTTGACGTCGATAATAACGCATGGCAACTCTCACTGGGAAATGCTTACCGAACACATAGAATGCTCGCAAACAGAATATAGGCCTTATGTACAGTCTAATATACAGTTCCGCAGGTGAATTGGAATGACTATGCATGGTAACATCCAAATGAGATCGGTTAACTTATATTAATGAATGTTGATCAAATGTCTTGTACACTAATGAGGTTTCGCTAGCATTAGTCAAGTTTTGAAAAGTATATCAACCTGTGCACCTTCTGCACACGTTCCGATGAGATCTGTGTACTTGTGGGCGGAGACGGGGTCATTCGGAAACAGCATGTTGACCATAACGTACCTTATGATGAACTTCACCTAAAAAAACAACACAGACAAGGGCGCTTACTTTACTCCCGAAAACCATCCAAGCCCACTTAAAGTCCCGGTGTGTGCAACATACATAGGGAATGTGTATATATTTATCATGATAATGCTCTCGAGCATTGGTACTCGACAAGAGAAGGCCGGAGGTTCGTGTCCGCATCTTGCTTGGAAAACGCCTGATCTGTCGAAAATAAATATTTCATCAGGTTTTTCTTCTTTTCTTTTCTGAGCTGACCCTCAGCTCTTCCCCTATTTGACAGGCCTCAGCACTTAACCTTTAGGCATCACTATGAGGACCTGTTGGCATTTCATCACGTCTGTTGGATCTGATCTGTGCTCTAATCTGTTGGAAATATTTCATCATATTGCATCACTTGTTATCTGCGAGAAGACGATGCTTTGTCAAGCGTTTTGGACTTACAAGCTCCATGCCCATTCCCGCTTCCCACCGCTGCCCACCGCAGTGATTAAAAGAGATCAGCCGAATCTAAACTAGCTGCACGGTAAAATCAACGCAAATGTGAAACTGGAGAGAACTATTACATATGCCAATGATACTGACGATGACATCTCTTGTCTCTTTCGGCTTCGGTCACCAAATATCCAAGCGGACCTGGAAGAAGCACTGGTTCAGGCGGCGAAAAGGGTAGTAGACATGCTGAAGGCATTTACCTTGCTGGTCAATGCCAGCAAAACGAATGTGGGTCGATTTTGCCAGCCATATAAGGCAATAGTGTGCTGCTGTTAAGGGCGCAATGATCGGGTGATGACAAGATAGACTTCTTACCTTGAGCAAGTAGAAGATACGACGACGTAAGAGCTAATGGGTCTAATATGAGGTACACGGATGACCGTTGGGCCAATTGTTTATTTACCTATAAAGTTCTAAATCATAGTTATGACCTCATCATCAACTTGTTGAGATGCTATTTTTTAATATCGAACTCGAGAATAAAAGTCCCAGAAGTTCTCGTTATTGCTTGGGAGAGATTGAAGAGTTCATTGAGCAGTTGATGAATAGCAATCATGAACTATTCACTCAATTCAAGTCATACCATGTTTACTGCAAAGATGCGAAACGCTTCAGCGCCTTACTGAATGAGTTTTGAATAGAGTCTCAGGTTGGAGTAAACGGTTTTGTGAACGTGATCGCTGTACCTTGGGCGAGAGCATTTTCATAAATACTCGATCTTGACAGGTCTTATTATTGTAGCCACACCTTAACACGTTCATGTGTGCGAAAGCCAGCCTGTACGCTATGCAGAAGAACTGGAACGCCTCTGCAATTATAGACAGGAACGTCTGTCATCTCAAGTGGTTGACTTAATCCTTTGTCACGTATGAAGCCATTCTGTGCCTTCTAAATTGGGTTTATTCTCCATGAATAATTTAGCAACTCATAAGAGAATAAACAAAAAAGGACGATTCTCTGTGAACTTGAGTTAATCCTCTACTTTGAGAGGTACATGAACTTCTGCCATGGGCGCTGAAACGAGTTTTTCCATAGCGGACTGACTGTGAACCCTTCTCTACTAGAATAGGCCTTGCTACCACTGTGTGGCATTGTACGACTGTCTGTCAGGAGCGTGGGTGTTCTTTGAGTGGTTAGACCAGGAGTAGGCAAATACTGCATTTCTACTTTTCAATTATATTCGCATCTTCATTTCATGTGTTTTTTAATATATATATATATATATATATATACGAGAGATGTATCAGCCCCAAAGATGACTCGCCATTTACTCTCATAGGTACGCATTCTTACGCATCAATCATCACCCACCTCGAAAATGCTCGTTTTTGTCACGTATTAGTGGAAGAATTCGGTTGAGGTTGCAGGTCCGCAAAGCGGCAGTACTGATGCGACCAGCTTCTGTTGTCGCTAGCACAGAGAAGCGAAGACCCGCAGTGCACGGGTCAAACACCGCGTTCGAACGTAGTGTCTCTCCTACGCGCGATACTATAACAGACAACACAACGAGCGTGGTCGAGCCACTTCGAAGGTGTACACTTCGCATCGTCGACCTGTAACGAGTGTCACATGTTCGAGTTAGCTGTTCGGGTTACAGGTTAAGAGGACATCTATGTAAGAAAAAAAGGGGGGCCAGAGGAGCTTTCGGTCCTTCTCTATCGTTTAACATTGGCTAGATCCACCAAATATGAGTCAAATATATTGGGTGCACCTCATTTCATACTATTGGGTGTCGTCATATGGATAACAATTGTTGAGAACAGCAGTCGGGGACAGGGTGGTGCCAGGCGGAGACGACCCTATTTCGACCATTCGATTGAACGCCGACGAAGTTTGTATATATTATATATATATAATATATATATAGGTATCTGATATTGCAACCCGTGCATTTTTGTAATAGCGCTCTACAGTTCGTTAAAGCAAATATAAATATTCAATAGCTAGGGACAGAGTAATTGAATTATTCTGTAAGCAAAACCATTCAATCTAAGGTGTACCATTTCATACAAATATAACACCTCATCAATATATGAAGTAGTTTCCGTTTAGTTTCCATTACGTTAGGAGTATTCTTTGCTCTGCTTCATCCATGCTTGAACGTGTTATTGGATGTGGTAAAGATTAAGTTATGGTTGGTGATGGTTCACCTGCGATCCTCAGAGGTGGGTTCCATTAATTGGGTTCCAACTAGTTTCTACATTGGTCAAAATCCTCTTGTAGATATAATTCTTATCGCCCCTTACTAGGCCGCCTCTGTCGCCGCCTTAGGTCGTTGCCGGGGGGTACGCCGAAATGCACTGGTAGGATCTGATCGTTAATTGACAGTTGTCTGTTGAAAATTGGCGCTATACTTTGCGTCGTCTACGTCCCATGAACATACATCTGGCGTGGACTGACAAGAACTGGGTCTCTACGGCATATGGAAATAGTTCGAACGGGAACATAGCGGGACATTTCGACGTGAACGAGCGCCTATAATAAATATGTGCTTAGCATATTTTATACGGGAACAGTGCGGCAAATATATATATATATATAATATTTTGACATACCTCTCAAATAGCGCGATATGACCGAACTGAACTAGAAAAGTATTGGTGTATAAGGTAGCTAGGCCGAAGTGTGGCAGTTGTCTCTTGGCAAACCGCTTCCCGTTCGCACAGGCTGCTCGATAATAGACAGGGTCGCATCTATTGCAGCTGCTCTTAGAGTCATCTGTTGATGAGCGTTTTCCTCTCGATGATCTATTGACTTCGGTAATTGCATCATTGCTTAACGAGGAGCCGGCTGAACTAATGAACATGCGAAAAGTATGACCATCGCTTGAGGAGTCCACTCGATTCGACAGCATAGCGGCGCATTGTAGATCACAGGAAAAACCTTCCAATCTACTGGGGCAAGCTGTTATATAATAGGCTACCTGTGGGATTCTAGTCAAATTACTTTATTGTTATTGGTGCTGCCGTAGACGCGATTCAATTTATTCTACAATATGATAATATATATATATATATATATATATATATATATGTGTGTGTGTTTGTGCATGTATGAGATTTTTCTATAAGTAGAACACAAATCGAAAATCGTTTCGCCTAGCAGATATCTCGTCTATGGGGACGAATATCAGTAATTATATTTTGGAAGTACTTAATTACCATTAGCATGACTGGTGTACTAAATATAGTAAATTCAAAGGAAAATACAAAACCACGACATTAAAAAACGAACACAAACGCAGATTAAATCCATAAAGTTCCCTGATGGTGAAGCTCAGTTTTTATTGTTTGTTATCTAATTAACGCACACATTTAGCACCATCACCCAATATAGTTTTATAGGGATCACCAGGAAAAGCGGCAAAAGGTGGAGCGCATATATATTCTTTGTTGGGTGCTCAATACAGGTACGTGGGCTAGAACAAAAAAAACACCAATCTGTGCAATCATTATTGGAATAAATAAATCAAAATTATCAACACAGTGTTTTAGCACGAAATTTGTGGGTGACGTATACCACACGCATGTACTACCCATTTAAGGACGGTGGCCCTTGGATTCACGTCCAATCCACAGGCTGCGACCCAGCCACTGCCGGCCGAAGCCGTAACGGGATAGCGAACGGATATTTACTTATGGAATTGTGCGGAAGAGGGAGAACTAGTTCAAAGGGGTGCCGTCACGTATCAACGCTGACTGATTGCTTTGGATGTTGTTATTCGCGTGTCGCACGTGCCCACCTGGACATCAAAGGCATACCCGCAGATCATTGCCCAGCTATTCAACTAGGCCTGCCTGCATAGCAACACCCATAAGAACGTATGATACTTGCATCTGTGCGTTTAGTACCAAGACTTACCATGACATTATATATACGTGAGGGTAAAAGAGAGGCGAGCCAAACAGAACTGTGCGTAGTGCCATCAAGCGGCCGCGCTAAGGCAAGAGTGCTTTTTCTGTTTGAGCATTTCGAAATTGATGTTTAGTCGCGAGTTGCTCGTGGAGGTTGACGTCTTTTTGCTGTGTGGTTAATTACTAATCAGGTTAGGAATCGGTGAGGAGTTACACATTTTGAATAAGGTTTGGAGAGGAGGATGAGGGCTCATTCTCGTGCCTAACTAATCAGGATGGTGGAACAATTGCTAAATTCGTTTCGGATTATATTTAAATAGAGTGTGTCTTTTGTGGGGACTAGTTAAACGGGAGTCCGTTACCGACTTGGCCTTTTTTCTTTCTCAAATTAATAATAGCAATCAACACGATTTTATATTAAACGTGACCATATGATATTTTGCACCCCATTATATTGCCCGGTAGTGTGACACAATAATATCACTATAAATGTATTATTATATTATAAATATTATACAATACTCATAATAGGGATTTTCATCGTACTCTCACGTCAACCCGTTTCTACGAAGCTGCTCCACAATAGAACATACATGTCTGGGGTTTTTGAGTGCTACAGTTTCCATGTTTCATTTACTCGTACAGGCAATGAAGCCAATTTATCCTCTGGTATCTTATTCATCCCAAACGGGGTCGAGGATACATTGGTTAAATTTCGAAGGACGTGCTTCGTCTCGACAAACATAGACGACAAGCAAATCATTGTTAAAACCATCGCCCCCTCTGGTGCTGTTTCGAACTCTGAACTTTTACCCTCTAATCTTCCGATGAGGTGCTCAATTCAGACTGCACTATTCACGAGCATCGTATTATTACCGTGAAATACAATACGCAAAATACACAGTAAATGTCACTTCTTTCACTTTGAAAGTCATGCCATTATGTAGAATGTATGTACTCGAAAAAAATTCGTTCCCCGTTGATTTGTTGTTGTCAAATTTCACTGTTAGTCCCCGCCTTGCTGATCACCGAGGGTCTATTCGTGGTTAAGGAGACGGAATCCCCAGAAACAGACCCGTCTCCGTGTCGTTCTGGGAGGGTTCAAGTTCGATATTTCAGCAAAAGAACCTAGCTCTCGTTCATTACACATTAAACATTTTGTTTTAGCTGACCCTCATCTGTTTCCCTGTGTGACAGGCATCAGCAGGTCAAGTTTGAACACTATTTTGTGTCCATTAAGGGTTGATTGCATGTGTGTGAAACGTACGCATGCTGTAATCTAGCGACAATAATAATAATAATAATAATATCGCTTTATTACAAAGTGATATTACACACTGCGCGAATCAGCTGTCTGCGACTCGCAAATTGAATCCCTCCTGACAAGAGAAATACGAATTTCAGTTTGCACGATCATGCAGTAGGCGTGATATTCTCCAGGGGAACAGGTTATTTGCACACTTTTTCCCAGCTATGAATTTCAGTATTATGTTTCGCTAGTGTTTGTTCCAGCTATATCGAACATCTTCCCAGCCATAGCCGGCTGTTTGGCCTCTATCTTGTTAAATAGGATCTTATAATAATAATAACAGTAATGATACGAATTCATATGCGTGTTCGTGTTGAGCAAATGCATCGGCCCTGCAAATGATCAGCCCCTCAGCACCGTCAGAAGCAAACGAGAAAAGGGACACATGTGAGTGAGACAGCTCACGCGTCAACTGTCACAGTCGGCTGTTGGATCAGGACCGGAGACACCGAGGCTAGTGGAGGCCGAAGTGGCAGCAGAGGAAGTTGGAAAGACGTAAAAACGTCCACACTTGCTCGCTATCCAGCGGCTTCACGCCACCGCCATCCAGCGAGGCCGCGTTTCGTGCCTTCGAGTCGCTGCATAACCTCTTAGTCGCTGCATAACCTCGGAGCACCGCAGGGCACCTCCAGCTCAGCTCTTTCTCGCTCGCTCTCTGTCTCTCTCTGTTTTACGTTCTGATTCAGTCTCCCAGTCGGGCCCCGTAGTGGCCCGTATCCGACGGCCGTCCGGACCGCTTTCTGCTTTCGCGCCATCATCAGAGATAACCACCGAGCTACGGCTGATTTATAGAGGAACATGCGCACCGCTGCCGACCGAGAGAGAGGCCAGGGCCCCGGGATATTCCGCCGCCGGAACATTTCCCTAACCGCATGACTTTCAGTGGTTTGGCTCGGGACAGAAGAGCCGCGAAAAGCCAGCACGAAAGAGATAGAGAGATAAATACAGCGGTGGTGGGGGCGGCGGGAGCGGACACGGGGGCCAAAGAGAGAACAAGAAAAATATCCGAAAGGGAAATACCCCCGAGAGTAGTGGGGCACGGGGGGGGGGGGTCGCTGTGCGCTGCCGGCGGCTGATCGGACTAACTGATCGTCGAGAAGGGCATAAATGCATACCTATATTGCAGTCACAACGTAGTTAGACTCAGCATTGAAGAAGGTCTGAGGAGGTGGCTGGCTGAACGGGGCTCAGAGCAAATCGTTAAATAAACGTTCGTTGCTGATGTATGCGGAGCTGATCCGCAAATAATTTGTTGATATTATATTCGTCTACCACATGGCATTGTACTGGGTAAGTCATAGCATTTAAATAAGCTCGCCACTAGCAGACTGGCTGAGATGTGGAAGAGCAAGGGGTGACAATTAAACTGTATATCATTCAGACCCCCACTCCCCTTGGCCTATCGACTCTCGAATTAAAGCCGTTGCATCGCTAGCCGTCAAGTTTGTCGTATGCTTACTAAATTACGGCTCATTATTCAGTTTACAAAGCTGTAAATGCTACTTCGTGTGTATATATTTTGGAAAAAAACACCCTTTTAGTTTCCATTTGACTTGTAAAATACACGCTCTGAGTACAGAATCCGTAGCAACGCCCTCACCTCAAATGGCTTGGAAAGCTTGCTATGCCAGTGATCGCGGGTGCGGCGACGGGTCCACACAATATGTGTGAGCTGCTGACTGAATGATAAGCATCTGTCGATTTCGCAAGCTGGCCGGACTTAGTATCCAGTTGTGCTAAAGAGGAATCTGTCGGGACCTTTACGGGACCTCGCTAGCGATCGGAAAAATACAGTTATTAAGCATCTCAAAGTCTTATTAATAATACTATTATATTATTATTATTATCGTCTCTATTGTCCAGTCGGTAGTGTTGTGATTAATTAATAATTATTCCGCTAAATATGCCTAGAACGATCTATTATAAGAAAGGCATGTTGTGCCTTTAGTCGTCTCCTGGCTCCACCTCAAGCAAACCTATAAAAGTGTTTATGCACGAAGGGGAGGTCAGTTAATCCGTTTTTGGTGGCTCGGCAGCGCTTGCTCTTGCCTAACGGTACTTTTGCGTTCTGCACTTTTTTCTAACAAAGGTGTTACAGCCGACACGACTTACGGGGCAATATTGGGACGCCAACTGACCTCAGCAAACTGGGTGATGTGTTGAAGTCACCCAGTTTCGAGTCTTCATATAATATCTTAAACAGTATAAGAAACATTTCGTCCTATAACTTAATTATAAGTGTATAACCAACTTAACTGGACACTTGATGCAATTGAGCAGTTTTATCAGCTGATCATCACACTTGCAGATACGTTGCCAATAGGAAGTCATGGACGAGGCCACACGTCGGAGTTAGGAGAACAACTATATTGACTCGCCCGTATCAATCCCCAAGGAGAGATTTCGGTGAGTACTCTATCTCGTGATGCGTATCGACTTATCAGTGCTCAGGACACATGCCTTTGAATCCACCCACAACCGAGTCACTATTAGGGCGATGAAGATTTGGACATATATGCCAGTGACCACATTGGCTCGAGTCGCGACGGTCCATTTGAATACGGGCACATTTCCCTACGCGCGCGCTCTCTCTCTCTCGGGTGAGCGATCCGCCAGCTCATCGATCACATCACGACAGTGCCGTCGCTCAGTGCAGGGGATCTCTCTCACCGTGTCCCTGCCGGACGGAGCTGTGGGCCTGGCTCATCCCTGAGGATTCATCCTCAGAGCGGTTAGACCCTCTTTGAACTTAACACAGCCAACTAGACTATCTCAGATTGCTTTATATCATATGCATTCACGTCAATGCTAATATATAGCCGAGAGACAGTGACTCGACGCGTTGTTTTGCTAGAGCACGATCATTTTCTATGGCGGTATAATAATAATAATAATAATGTAGCTTCGTGTGTGTGATTTTTTTCGAATTACATTGGCTGGAATGGGTAAACGCACGTTCAAAGGAAAATCCACTCTTTCCTGAGGCCTGTATGAACACACAGTCGACTGAGTCGATCGTGTTTAGGACAATTCGACACTTCACAAGAATAGTGAGTAAGCAAAATCCGTATGGATGTGTGTTCGGCGCCACACACACTCGGTCTGATCTACACTCAAGCGAGAATGAGCTGTGCTTAATCAAATTAAAGCGCACATAGGTGAACCGTCTCCACAGATTAATAGCAAGAAACTCTGCACCATCTCTATTGATCTTCGAGTGTCGAGACACCCTACACTATTTATGAACGCCTACGAAGGTCCTTGAATAATCCTTGTTGTAAAGCAACGCTCACAGAAAGAGGAAAATACTTAATAAATTGATAATAATAATAATAGGTACAGGTTAAAGGCAAAACATGAATGAAAAAAAGTTAACTAGTCTTAAGCTTTTTGTTAGGCAAGACACGCCCCCTTACGTTGTTGGCTGCAAATTTCAAATGTGAGCCATTGCCGGTGCCCTGGGAAGGCAGATCAGGGGGTATATCTGGGTAGGGTTCGTTGGTGTGGAAAAACAAAGGAATCGATTTGCACAATGTGAGGTTTAGTCCATGGGGAGGAGTCTACGTAATGAATATTCGATGCGTAGGCGTAGTGCATATCACATTATATACATATATATATATATATGTATATTTGTTATCCAATAGTGACGAATTATATCGCCACAGACTTCAGCGTACCCGGTGCAAGGGGCGCGGAGTTCACAGAGAGCACCCTCCCCCATCGTCCGAGCTCCGTAATGATGACGGATGAGTGACAGCAATAAGGTAGATATCGATTGATTAATATGAGGGCAAGCCTTCCCTTGGTAAAATCGTGACTGACAAGTTTCAGAAATTTCAGCTCCCTATGGCAGATGTCTGTGTTGCAGAGCTATCTAACTCTCTGAGCGTTGCTTGTATCCGGGAACGAGTGGGGAAGCTCTTACTAAACGTGTTGGCAGTTGATGTTATTATGTACATCCACAGAATAGACAATATACTCAGTTTAATAAACAGCATTGTCACGATGAGATCCATATATAGATAAGAAATATATAGATAATCTATTATATTAGTATGATAGCCCGTTGTGGGTTATATGGATTTAAACACTTTAAATTCTCAAATGTTGTCATCGTGTTTTGCATAATCAACTGTGAGTCGAAATTCTAGGGTATAACAGAAATTCTCTAGGCATTATAATATATTATTATTCAATAATTAATTATATTCAAGAAATCTATTAGGCAATGTTATTCAATTATATTTCGTTCGTACAACACACTAAAATGCCAGACATCCGATTGTGTCACCATAAAGCGTCTGTTTAAGCCGTGCAATTGAGCGTGGCCCCTTAAACTTCGTAAATAGAAAATATTGAGCCTTAGTATCATATTTGTTTGCTTTGATATGCCGCACACGAAAGTGAATAGTTCCGATCGTTGTCGTTATTGTTGCTGTTGCTGCTGTTGTTGCTGCCGTTGTTGTGAGGTCTGAGTTATCATAATACAGTCCCCTCTTCTTCTTCTTCTGCTTCCCTTGTTCCATACGATGTACCGTCGGACTCCATCCAACAAGTTACCCGGAAGTCGACGACGTCGTCAACGGAAGTCAGCTTGGTCAGTGAATGCTCGCCCTTAACAGCGGGTACGGGAGGCCCGCCAAATCTCGGAAGTCGCTAGGCATCCCATCGTCTATCCTTTCGGCCTTCTCCACGTAGCGGGGACACGTTCGCCAGAAACTCTCTGACCACTATCAGCGGGCACGCTATGTCAGTATATGCAAGAGCATAGCCGTTGCCGATAAGGTCTGTGCACATTTCTTAGTCGAGTCGGTAGACGTTGACATGGAGAGAACAAATACATACAACTAACACAGCGACTTTGGCAGTGGCCAACGAGGAAAAAACACACAGCCCACGGCCACCTTAGACATGCATGCAGCAATCCAGCAAACTCTGTTAGCGGTATCACTCACACTTCCTCTACGAGCAACGAGAGAAGACGCTGCAGCTGTCCTGCTCGTGATCAAGTTGAATACACAATTTCTACCAGAGCCTATTTGACCTTTCGTGTCTTTCCGTTTCTTATGAGAGCGTGATAAAAGCTGTACCAAGGCTATTTCGCTCACGATAACCGCTACCGCTGGACTCTCTCTGCAAGATAGACGAGTATCATGTATATGTATATATGTATAACTGCTGTCGGCATTGTACTTGAAACGGGTTCTATCGAGGGGATCCACCCGCTATTATTCCGCCGCTCAACATCGACGGACCAAAAACGAGCCAGAATTTTGTAGGGGACCCTCTGGAAAGGGTCTGCTGAGAAAACTCGATCCGTGTGTTCTCAGGTGAGGTCTACGAATGGCATTAACCCAACGAAGGATTTTGTCTGTCGGTTGTGTCATAGCATATGAAGAGAGGTCGTTTTCAGGAACCGAATCATTTCATTCATCATACTGAGGCACCATGGGCTTTTTAAAATGGAAACGTTACGGTATCTAATATTATGAACTAAAAAACAAACAAAATAAACTGTCATATTATAGAACCTACGCCTTTATAGAATGTGCCATAATATGCGCTCAAAGCGTATGGGAGAAACTAGCGATAACTGTCACATGCACTTAATAACAGTTAATGACTCATAGCCCATATTGGCTTTAACAACGTAAAACGGCCTTGCGGACTCGAAATCGTACCCCTAGGATTTCAGCCTAACCGTGAAAGTCGGTTGTCCAAAGCTGCCCAGTAATGACTTACTTACAAAGTGAAATGCGCAGAAGATCCACCTTTGCCTTTCTGCGTAACGCTCTTAACGCAAGCTGCTCACTCTTAGGTAAAACTTCCCGTTATCTTTACGCTTGAAACTTAAACAGTTTCACACTGGCAATTTTCCCACTGTTTGATGCACGTTTTTATTCAATCGGTGACCACCCAGCTGATTATTTTTATGCTTCAATAGTTAGTTTATAGTTAGTTAGTTAGTAGGCTATAGTTTCAAGCTGAAAAAGGGCTGAAAAAACAAACTGCAATTGTTTCATATCGATTCTGTTAGCGTGTTATCTCCATCTTTGATATTCTTGCTGATAAAACAATGCACTTGTAGGGTAGCATACGCGCGTTTGCGTGGCACTCCCAAACGCCAAGGCCGATCGACGAAAATATCATACATCAACAACAGGCTCAGCAACAACAGTACGGCAGTAGCCGTAATAGCATTTGGGATCCGAGTTTGACGGTGACGAAGGGGTTGGATTGCAGCAAAAAGCAGCAGCGGCAGGGACCAGAGAAAGAGGAGGGTCGTCAAAGAAAGCAAAGGTACGGCGAGAGAGAGAGAGAGAAAAAAAACGCAATGAAATCAAGACAGAATGGAAACTAACAACGAAGCAATAAAATCGTAGCTATTGGGTCGATTTGGCCGAAATGTTACCTCTTCCTCTGCTGAGGGGGGTTCCTGTCCAGCAGCGAAACAGATGAGAGAGAAAAGCGAGATACTACAGAAGTATCGCCCGGAGTGGGAAACTGGGATGGATGCACATAAAAGTCAGCCGGGTCGTTGATTCGACGATACAACGTCCTCTGAGCATCATGGCTGTCTCAAATCGAGGCCGCCAGATTGAAATTTCCCGCGCTTCGGCACACTGGCCGCTGCGCGCCTTCCATGGCATCATAACCGGGGAGGGAGTGGGACAACGGTGTCAATTGAAAATACGTCTTTATGACTCCTTATGATGTCGAACCTGACATCGACATTGTTCAGAAAGCAATGAGATAAAAGGCCGCATCTATATATATATATATATATATATATATGACGCCTATAGAAGAAAAATAAAATTGAACTCGGAAATGAGAATTCGTTCTTGTTCAAGGGCCAGTATGTTGCGTTGTGGCCGTCGACGGTAGAATTCGTAGATTGAATCAACAGATATGGCTAAAGTTATAGAAAGATACAGATTTTTGATTAAATTTAATTATACCAATAAAACCAGTATAAGAGCGTCGTGTTATATACATTAGCCTGACCCAAAAAAATGACACATCCTATCGTCTTGCGCCGTATTCTTATTATTCGCCGGTTTGAATTCAAATTTGGCGAGTAGTGAGACACACCAATTAGCAGGCAGGCGGCGCGAAAGCCGCTAGCATTCATTGGGCGGTCGAAATGGCAAAAGCTGACTATGTCCCTCGACTTGCATTTTCAGAAGAACAGTGTTAGGTTTATGTTTCAATAGAAGAAATGTCCAGCTGAAATCCATCGAAGGTTGGTTAGTGTGCACGGCCATAATGCCCTGAGTCGACGACAGGTGTGCCGTTGGTGTGCGCATTTTAGGCAAGGAGACTGGGACATTATGAACAACGAGGGCGCGCACTCCTTCCCGAATCTCGATTCGATGAACGGATCGAGATAATCGAAAAAGCTTTGGAGCAAACTAGAGCTTGGTCCTTGACGATTTTGTCGGCTGAAATTGGCGCGCCTCGTGAAACCTGTAGTCAAATTATCATATTAAAAATAATCAGAGGATGCAGAAAAAAAGTGCAAATGGGTCCCTCATTAACTCGGTCCTGGTCAACTGAAAATGCATGAGGAGTATTCGCGAGACAATTTGAAGATATATAAGCTGCAAAATAATCGCTTAGAGCATACCGTTGCAGTGGACGAGGCATGGGTCAGTCTGTATAGGGGACTGGAAAAAGATCAAGTGGAACAGTGGCTACGACTAGGTGAACAGGCAACGGCAGTACTAGTACCAAATAGATTCGAGCCTAAAATAATGGTAGTACTTGCCATAAATTTCAACGGAATTTGCTTCTTCGAGATTTTGGGCTCAAAAGAAAAAATGGACTCGGCTCGATAGTTCGAGTTCTTGAAGGGACTCATGAATAATTGGCATGGCAATAGGAAGCACCGAGTGTGGCTGTTCGATGACAATGCTAGGGCACATCGTACCGATGAAATTACGTGCTGGCTTAAGGCCAACAAGATTGAGCGGTGCCGTCCCCCCCCATTCTCCCAATTTAAGCCCGTGTGACTAAGGTTGCTTCCATCAATTAAAGAGGGCTATAGATGGCCAAAGGTATGCAAACATCGATTTGCTTCGAGAGGCTTTAAATAACGAAGTTATAAAGGGTAGAGGTAAAGGTAAAGCTTTATTGGTTTATTAAAGGAACTGCAGTTTTTACAATGCTTAAGTTCTCTTATAGGGGAATTGAAATAGTGCATACCTAGCCGTCAGAAGGCTCCCAGGACTCTGGGACCAGTGTATAAGTAAAAGAGGTGCATGCCTCTAGCTCATACTAAAATGACTTTGGTTTAAATTACTTAGTTGAGCCGATATTGAAATTTATATATGTGTCATTTTTTTGGGTCAGCCCAATATATATATATATATAACATATATAGTTGCTTTTTTTAACTCATGATGAATGGAATTTGTTACGGTGTGCAACAGATCAGGAGTTCCCCGAAGCATCGCAACGATAACGACTCGTACATCTAGTGAGATGACGCCATGCTCTGCACAGGCGATTCTATTGTGTGCATTGTTATGGACTACGCGTATCAATGTACGGTACTCGGAGCTCTGATCAAGCAACTGACGTATTTATAATCAATAGAGAAAGGAGACAGTTAGTGGAGTCATCATACTTACCCCAGCCGAGTTCCCATACGCTCATCTGGCGGTAAATTTGAACGTTGTCGTAATCACAGCTCTTAGTGTTTTAGGACGAGCGGGGCCCGGCGGGCAGCTCGCCTAGACTCATCTGCCTAGCTTACCTATTGGGCGGACACTCTACCAACTAGCAGCAGTGACGCTGTAGATAAAAAGTCAGCAGAGAGTCCAGCGCCAATGGCCTGGCCAAGGCCCAGGTAGGACAAGGTATTCCGCTCTCTTCCCCCGGGCTCATCTCAGCTTTTACGTAGACCTGCGGCTCTATCCGTAGGCACCGCACACCGCAGAACTCCCGGTGGAGCAGCACAGGACTGCCTGGGGCTATGTCTCGATATATTAGGGCTGTAATATTAGCTAGCAAAGCGGACTACCGGCTGCAGGAACGCTGAACAACGATAGACGAGGGAATAGAACTAACCAGCGTCGCTGCACGAGTGGGTATACGCTACGGCAAGGACATGTGAAGGTAAATGGTCGTTTCCAGCCTCAACGAGCACTGTAGCTCCCTCTGCTGCTGCCGAGGTCTGTCTGGATCAGAACATGTTCATCTGTGCTACTTTTGGCTAGATGTTCTCGTTTGTAATGTAGTGTCTGTTATAGATATAAATATGCCGGCCTCAAGTGAGGAAATATTTCATCTAACGTTGCTGGGGTCGAGCGACCCCCCTGGGTTGATTTATTTATCGGTAAAAAGGTGCAATTGCAAAATCAAGCTGCAATTTTTTTTTTTGATGGTAATTTTACCTTTTAAGGATATTCACACTGCTCATGCATGTCTATTAATACATATGATAGTTGAGCTGTGACAAGAAGCTTAGCTGTTGCCCTGCCCTATGCGCAGAATGGTGTATACATTATATATATATAACACAAAGACACCTTTATTAACGAAAAGGGGTGGTACAGAAATTATTAAAGAAATTACATGAAGTGGTAGAAGCGTAATGAATTATTACTGGCCCTGATCTTGGTATGAATTATTTCCTAGTTTTCACAATATATATATATATATATATATAGAAAGAAAGAGAGAGTGAGGGAGAGATCCGTCGCCTCGAAGTCTCCCGAATCTTCATCACCAATAGAGTCACAGAAAGGTGAAGGCAGGGACATTTTAAATACAATGTTACTAGAAGCACAGCTACTATTTGTTGTCAATACGAAAACATCGTCGGCAACGCATGGAACCTTCAGTATGAAACATATGGTGATCTTCTCTTGGTCCCTTTATACATCTGGATCTACAGAACTCGAGCAGACTCTCATCTGGTTGCGGCAAAGTCAGTCTAAGCTTCCTCTACCGGGTTGTATTATGCGCATAGATATTCGGCTGCTATGGCATTCGAAGCAAAATGACACACCCACCGGTCCACCACCTGCACACGCATGTGGTGGCATGTGAAACCACCATGGTATTGTGGACATCGTCCGTTACATCTTAATGACACCAACCGAACTGATCGTTCGGAGCTTGTCGGTCAGCTGCTCCGACATGCTCGCTATTGACCGCAAGGGATTTCGCGCCACCGCTGAGATAGGCCAGTGTGCCAACATTGGCCAACATCAGAAATTCATGAGCCTATTGCGGCGAAAAGATGGGCTCTGAGCACGAACTGAGAGGCAAGCAAAAATCAGTTGTCCTTGTGATAGAAGCGGCGGCGGCGGCGGCGGCAGTAGTTACCGTCGGCGACTACTGGTCCCGGATGGCATCCGGCAATGGATCCTCATCTCGCCTTTTGCCCGGAGCTAAAGAGGTTTCACAGATCCAGGATGGTTCATATAGAATGGTGGCGTGACTAGTTCATCAGGAGTTATCAAGTAAATAAGCACCTCTGAGATTGCACTCCATTGATTGCACGTTCTGAGTGCAATTAGTAGCGTATTTCACGTTTGAATATTCATTGTAAAATTGCAGCTCCTTTAATAAACCAATAAAACCTTTACCTTGCGAGGCAGCAGGAGCCCGTGGCTCCTAATACAATACAACCACTGTAAAGTACAACAATTTCTTCATATATAATGCGATCTGGTTACCTTAAATCATGACCAGTCGGACCCGACGCCCTGATATTTAGCACGAGCGCGCACTCGTTTCAAAGCACAATGCTCCGTTGGTAGTCTCCTTTAAAGATGTTCAAGATTACATCATCGTCGGAGATAGAGATGCCTGTCATGCTGTCATGACAATAAAATAATAATAAGAATAGAAAGACGAACTGCCTATAATTGGGACAGAACGGCTATAGGAAAAGCTGGTACACAACCGTTGAACACTTCTGATACCCTTTAGATAATCGGTGAGAAAAACTGACGGTTGGTGCCAATGACAGCAGATTAACGGACTGCATGAGCAGCTCAATTCGAAGAACCCTTCAAAAAACTAACATTGTATACAATGCAGTGTATGCAACAGCACGATCGTGTCTGCTTGTATTAGGCATCCTATATTTTTTTGTTGTTAGCTGACCCAGCTGTTCCCCTTGATGACAAGCCTCGTATCCACTCGGGGATTACTTCAAGAGTCTATGAGGACTACTTTTACTTATGTTTGAACTTTCTATAGCTGCAAGAATCTATAGATTAGGAAGGTGATAAAGGAATCCACGAATTCTCCGCGTCTGACAGGATTCGAACCTGAACATGTATGCACCTCCGGTCTGGCAGTCCAAGACGCCAACCACCAGACGCTCTAGAGAGACTGTACAAGGTATTGTGACGGTATTATGGCCTGTCCGCTTACCTGAGCGAGATAGACGAGATCGTCGCTGTGACCGCGGATAGCACAAGCGCGCGGTTCGGGGGAATATTCTGCCTGCTATCCGCCGGCATGAATCTTCTTCCGGGGTGTCCGGAAGCTCGGCCAATAAAATCAATATTCGTACGAGGTCCATATTCGAGCGATTTTCTTCGTCACGTCGATGTCTCTTCTACATTGAACTGCACAACAAATCGAGTCGGCGAAACAGTACAGCGCGTTGCCGTGTTATATGCTACTCGCTTTCATCGTTGTCAATCCCCGAGCTACTTACTGCGTAAAGGACAACTGGGCACGCGTCGTGTCGAGTGGCCGCGGGAGTTGGGCATCTGTGAGTGAGGGTGGAGGCGGGGCGAGGGGAGCGGGCTCGCGATGCATAAAAAGCACTAGCACCCGTAGCTAGTAGGTCCTCAGGGACATCGGGGCCCCCTTTAGTGTATGGCAGGCACTCGGGGGCGGCCCCGAGACTCATCTCGACCAGATGCACCATCGACTTCTACTTCGAGGCACCTCAGTCTTAGTGGGCCCAGAGACAAGCATGGGACTACCGCACCGGGACTGTGCAGTGACAGAGCGCGCCAACGTCCGGGCCTTGATGTTGGAAGAAAAGTGGGAGGATCCCTGGGCTGAGCGCGACACGCAAAAGGCGTGCATGCGTGATGCATATCGGAGTATCGTCGCAGCGCTGCTGTTGTGGCAGGCGGTGGTTCTATCGTGGCCAGTGATATCCGCCGACTTCCGAGGTTTCTCCTGTTCGCCCTGCGTGTAAGCCTCAACGAAAGCAGCAGTGTATCCTGACGTTGGTCCAAGGAAACAGCTTTGCTGTTCACAGGGCTACCACTTTCAACATGTGTGTGATTCGTTCTGTTCTTTCAAATGTGACCTGCAGACCACACGCAAGCCAGGCGGTATCGTACAACCCACGCGCGAGTCATGGAGGCGACAGCTGACGAAGGTATCTCGTTCTGGCTCATGACGACGGCTTCAGATTGCGGATATTCGACCGTGCCGAACAGTCGAGAAGGCATGCCACAACCACAACTGCTGGAAAAAAATCCACCTCGTTCGATTTCACGGTGGGCAAATTCAGATCCGCGAGCACGCTCGGTGTGTGTGTGTGTGTGTGAGCACATGTGCCAACGACGGCGCCGGAACTGATTTCCCGGGCCCTTTGTCTGTCGAATGTGCGTGGAGCGTATTCCATCGAGGTCGTGTCGCGGGGGTGTTTGACTGGCTGCTCCTTCTCCGGCTTGCGGGAAGGGGCCGATTGACTGTGGTCTGCTGAAACAGAGACTTTAGAGGAGGGGGGCGGGGGGTGGGTTGAATGCAAAGCACAGATATAGTCGGCGAGTGGAGGCGGACAACGTTCTGACGACAACAAAGAAGGCGGCGCAATCAACAAATTCACGTGGGAGCTGCACCCCCGCGTCGTCTATGCGAACCGCACCATTCGCAAGGTACGACAGTCGCTGGCGTGGCGGAACCTCGCCTCTGACGACGATACTTGACGAGGCAGCACACTGACGTCCCACGTTGACAGGAGATTTGCAAAGCAGAAATGCATACGAAATTGAAAAAGGCGCCGTCCACATGTCGACACATGCGTTCAATTAGGAGAAAGGTCCAATTGCATTTTGTACAGTCGAACTACTACGGACATGAGATAGATACTGTGTAGGCTATTGATGGAGTTGTTGTCATTACTTATCTTTGCCGGATCAGGCCACTATCTTCATTTGGGACAGGTAATTTAGATAATCACGTACATGTACGCAAACACGCATGCTCACCTTTCTGGTTGCGGTGCCACCACGCTGCACTCGCACCTCGCTTTATTCACATGCGTACGGATTTAGCACCAATTCACAGCTACACAATTTAATTTCTCTAGAGTCTAGAAATCGGGATTGACTGGTGTAACCTATAATAAAAGGTGTATGTATGTGTCCCCAGAGGGATCACAGTGTTGCGTTTGTCGCGTTGATGCACTACGATTTCATAGCTTCGTCCGTGTTTGTCAACTTACCGTTATTATAGCGTCTCGTCTAGCTGATGCTGTTCGGGAAATCACCCCAACTGCAACATGACAGCCGCGATGCCACGATGGCGGGGACCTCATGCGTCCCCCCTTGTGAGACGAATTGTGATGCTTTGCTTAGCTGTCAGGATATTGTTTACATCGATTACCCCATCTAAATCTCAGCTGAAATCATCTGCTGCGGATAACTCCAATAGACTATACCTAGTATGAGGTATATTGTCGATTAGTATCGAACCAGTTGTTCTCCGTTAAACGTAGACAAGAACAGAGAGTCAAACGCACCTTGGGCCCGTTATCAGTAACTCGTAAGCATAGTAATCACTTGTCCTGTCCTTCTATCTACAGTTGGTTTTTGTGCCAAACAACCAAATTCTACCTTAACCCGCCACCTTGCGCCGAAGGTCGGCTGTTTTTCCGACCCTTCCAGACAACCCAGAGTGCAATAGTCTGGCGGAGTATCATGCCCCCTTTAGACGCCTTCAGTTACTGCCTATTCATTAGACATGCAATTTATTGCTGTGTCCCGCATCCCTGTGGGCTGCACACAAGACATATAGCAGCGGCCCGGAAACAACGCGTAGCACTGAATGTTATTTATACATCTATCCTTCCCATGCAACCCTTGCGCGCTCGATATATACACACACATATATATATATATATATATATATACACTGTATATTGCCAATATATAGGTAAGCTGTGGAGGTTGCGTGTCGACCACTCACATGGTGGAGCTGCAACGATTTGTCACCACTTCGTCATGCTTTGTGTAGACCCTCCGGCTGTTCGTTATTGAGTTTTCGACCATCGTTCGTCAGCGTCTACGACAGGGCGGCTAATTGCAACTACTTGCAAATGATGGACAAATCGGTGCTGAAGAAAAGACGAACGACAGAAAGAAAAGAAAAGACACTTTTTCCGCCCACATATGTGCTCACGTTCGGGGGCAGAGTTTGTCGTTGAATTCGCGAATTCATACCGAATCTCAGCGAATTAACCGAAATCGGGCGCTGCATCCAATCGACAAAAGGCTCGGTTCGATGACAGATAATTCAATTCGAAAGTATTATGCTATAGTTGGCCGATGTTCAAGTTTGGATCATCGTCAAAAATTTACTGATCGTTCAGAGATGCAGAGACCACCAACGAATGGCAGGTTCGTGCAAAGTACAAAATGATATTTCTACCAGCATTATACATCGACCAAAACTGATCGTGCGCTCGCATTACGCCATAGGGTAATGTTCTCGTCGCATAGGCGTACACTTGCTTTGGAACTTCGCCGTTCCAAGTTCATGGGTCAGCTACCACTCCGATGTTGTCCCGCTGACATGTTATAGATACTGAGCCCGGAAAATTTACTTGGATCCAGTTTTTCTGCTCCGCCGGCTAAATTCAGTGGGTATTCGTATCAATGGAATGGAACAACAGGAACCTTTCGCATAATCTCGTCTCCGATATTATTGTTATTACTAACCTGCCTCGTGGTTATTGCGTGATATATGAAGGGTTCAAGCTATGTTACGGCGACCGGGTGTTTGGGCTTCAAGGTAAACATAAGAGTGATGGTCGCTGTAAAGGAGCACTGGATGGCCACACAAGAGAAGATTACCAACGGAAGGGTCCTAAGGTGGTTCCCAGGCGATTTCTTTTGTTAGGACACTTTTTCGCAACGATTATAGAGCGTCCTGTCATATTCTTTCTATTCGGTGCAAATAAAGGACAACCATGTATTAGTATTCTTTAACGTCGTCACGGTATCCCAGCAATACTGGGGTGAAGAATATCATGCTAACTAATAACTATTCCAAAGCAGAGTTGCTGGTGCAGAAAGTGAGGCTCACTAAATGATTTCATTAGTCAAGGATAATGCCACTGAGCCTTAGACAGCCAACGAGAAACGATGACTCCAGCTACAGCGAATGTATTTAGACCTCAGCAATGCGAAACAATACCCCTGCCGTTTGTCCATTTGAGTACCTATGGTAATATGGTGGTCCTAATTACCGCTAGCTAAAAGCCACGTTCAAGTACGTGGCCACCACGCGGTCCACCGCTTCATCTGCGCCAAGCAGAGGATGCGCTTCTAAAACGTGTGTTAGAGTGATAACCCTAAGCTGCCCTCAGGAAACGAATTGTTCTACCGGTGATGGGTCGCCTTCAGCTATCTCGCGCACACACAACTATCCAACAAGCGGCCGGACAGCCGCCTCGAGCACTAAAAAATAGCGGATCGCTGCAAAACTGCACGCCCGTTACGTGACCGAGCGCGGTGTGTAAAAAATACATACGTCCACTACACTCAACGGGCGCGGTGCCATTGAGTGTCCGAGCGTGTCAGTCGCGTTTTTCCTGTAAGCTCTTGGCGTTCCGTTGCCTGCAGCTCGTCAGTCCGGCCGCAGATGCTCAAAAATGATGGGACTTTGCCGCCTCGAAGCGCTATCGTCAACGCTTGTCGCGTTGAGCGGGTTGCGGGCGCACGGCTGGCCTTCTTGGCTCTCAGCTTTGGTTGCTCTCGCTTGACCAGGCAGGCTGAGACGAAACGTTGTGGCGCAACGCATCTGAGGTTAACAGGAACGGTCATAATGGGTATAGGCGTAGTAGGCGACGGGTTCCAACTCCCATAGTCTTCGTATGATAAAAAGACAGGGAGAGCGAGAGAGAGAGAGAGAGGTAGACCGAGTGGCCTTTTAGGCTAATGAAGCCTTCGGAGCGCTAGCGAGCTCTCTGTCGACTCACTTTGAAGTCAACAATATAATAATCATGGAGACGTTGGCTGTGTTTGTTGTCCCATTTCACCATATAGCTAATCTAGTTTCACCGAAACAGTCGGTGGCCCGCTTTTATGAAGACGCTCACGTGGTCGTGCAAGGAATACATACGATGTGCTCGAGCTGTGCAAGGCAGGCACAAGGAGAGGCGAGTTAGTGGGGTTAAGGGGTACATAGGACCGAATCAACATGCGTCCATTTATTCACAAAACGTATACGCGTATAAAAATAAAACAAAAAATAATTAGAGTTGGAAGTCTTCGAGGCGCACACCTGAGCATAATCCCTCAAATAGCTGAGGTGCAGAAGAATACAACAGGGAGGCGTGCAATGTATTCTGCTGCAGAAATGGAATTGATTCTGCTGAGCTCTCTGCGAATTTGTTGCTCAGGGACCTGACTATTCGCTTGATAGGATTACACGTGTTGTTCCCTCGCGGTGCTCGCGGCCTGCGAAGAACCTCAAAAAACTGCTTTGCATTCTCTTAAACGGATATACACAGTGTTAGCTGACAAGCTCAACAGTAGTAGTCTGAGAGCTCTGGCGGAGGCTAGAAGATACTTAGTGCAGTAGAGGAAAGTCAAACATGTTTAAAAAAATGATGTATATATATTTTATTTTTTAGGGGATTACGGGAATGCATGATGCACATCCGTGTTGGGCGGTCCATACCAACATTAGTGTGCGACTCACAAAGGCCGCACTAAACTGGCCACTGGGTGGGGATATATATATATATATATGTAGCTCAAACCAAATGCATTATGGCACACTTTCGAACCAATATACTAAAGGCATACTAAAGGAGAGAAGGGGAAAAATAAACATACATAAATACTATAAAAAGTAAATAGATAACAACAAAAAAAAGTTTAGGGTCAAAAAAAGAAACAAAAAAATCTGTGTCCTAATACTTTTCACCTTTACCCGTAGCCGATGATCAATCGATGGTGTGCGAGGCAAGAATCGTTTTTTAGCGCTCTCAAAACAATCATGAAGAGGCAAAAGAGCCAGGGATACTATCCTCTATGATATTTCCGATCTCGTCAGTTCGGACACAGTGTTATATCTGGACATACTGTGTACGCTTACACTAGCCTCCCTTCAGCGATGTCTATAGCCGACTGCTTACGAGACGATAACGGATTTCGGCAGCTGGCGACTCACTTAAAAGTAGGGGGGTACGCGGCGCGGGGACTGGCACAAGATCTAACGTGACCGAGCGTCGTCGTCTTGTCAACGATGTCGCATCCTTGTTGTAGCGTTCTACCTACAACCGCTCGGGGCATTCGCGCTGCTCGTCGTGTTTGTCGATCCGTTCTATCTATCCATCTTTTCCCGTAAAGAATGGCCTCTGCAGAAACGTAATTGGCAATCATATCTGACTGAACACCGAGGGACCAGCCCCAGCTGGTGCTATTATTTTCCGATACCGATAGCGGCGCAGGGGAAAAATGCGCAGGACGATCGATACAAAGGGGTGAAAGTGATTTGATCTGTAGAGGTAGGCTACGGGCCTGGTCAGGCGGGTGGCTTGGCCGTTTCGGCCGGATTGCAAGACTGTCGTCGCTAGATATTTGCTGGCATGAAATGTCCTGCTGTTTAGGACGTTTTGGCTTCCCCATGGGTCATCTAACGGCTCGTCGTAGGCAGGAACGTGTCGTGAAGTCAGCCTCTGACAACAATGAAATGTCTCGCGTTTGATCGTCAACTCGTACTGGACCAGCTCAGCCGCAGTTACTAGAACCGGAGCAGCACCAAGCTGATCGGTCGGGCTGGCGATCACATGTGTCCACGGAATACTAGCGAGGAGCTCACCGAATTATGAATCATTGAACAGGAAAGTGTATACCGATGGTCTCACAATAGGGCAGATGACATAGCTTCTAAATATCTTTATAGGCTTACGTAGTACGACGTGTATTGCTGTCAATCGTACAAGTTCTTTCAAAAGCCAGGTGTAGCCTACAATTTCTGTCCGCGTCTTCGCGGTGAACAGGAACATCCCTTATTGCATTAAATCGTAGATGATGATATACATAATATTATACATATATATATATATATATATATATATATATATATATATATATATATATATATATATATATATGTATATATATGCAAGTGCAGACGCGTGTTAAACTTTGGTAAGGCGAATCATGTACAACGACATGTGAAGAGAGCTACACTACATCGTCATCCGTGTTCACTGGCCAACGTTTCGAAATCGGTCGAACTGAATCCATCGAGTTCCATCGATATTCGAGTGGTATAGTTTTGCACAAACCTCCTTTTAGGTTTCGTTTCCTACTTTAGAAGGGTCAAAATGTGGTGAGTGAACAGACTAATCGCCGGCTGAGGCTGTAAGTGGGTTCCCCTCGAAGATCCCCTGTATCGCGTAGGACGTCTTGACCTTTCAGGCTCCTGTTCCTTACGGAGATTTGAACCACTTCAAAGCGGCTAATAATGCCTCTCTGGGTCCTCCTTCTGGGTGGGACACTTAAGATGCTCTCATCTAGAATTCTTTCATCCGTCAATGCTCAAAGAAGGCAGTACAAAGTGACTAATGAGTTATTCTACGGGCCTGAAGATCACTATAATAGAGATTAAGCTCCGTGTATGTCCAGTATTGTGAACGTTATATAAATTATGTCGATTACATAAAGGGGGAAACGTTTACTAACACCACCATTACAGGTTAAAACAAAATCGCCTATAGGGCACTATATATATGTATGTACTATATAAGGTATGTATCCCTTTAGAGTAATTTCCTGTAGAGATTTTCGAATTATTTTATGGGATCCGCACTTGCATCGGCCCTAGGCTCGACAGCTGTCGACATACTGCACGATGTTTGAAATTAGCCACCATTTCGAAACGTCGTCTCACCTATATTCGGTGGTATCAATATTATAAGCTGAAATAATCAATCCCGCCACCTCCGTTCGGGCTGAGATAGAAATAAATAACGCCTGTCAAGTTCGAAGCTGAAAAGTGCCACTCAGCATTCTTGTTCGTCACAAACTGGGAAGGGAACAGACAGTAGAATTCGAAGTAGTTTGACCATTATTTGAATGTTCACATCAATGAAACCAACCAAAGTGATATGAAACGGCTGTTTATGTGTGAATTTGCATCTCGGACTTGGCACCATGAAAGGTGATACTTTGGTTTCAAGTCTCAAATTGCCCGATACAAATAGCAGAGATCGGAGAGTTTGATCCGAAGCATCTTTGTTCCACGTCGTGGTCCCGGATCGAGTTTACTGAAGTCGCAACCACTCATGGCCAACCGCTTCTCTCTCCCTAATCGAGTTAGTTAGCGGTTGCGGGGGCCGGTTGGGTTGAGTCAAGTCAATTGGCCCAGATGGGTGACATTTGGACGTGCGAACCACGGGGTCAAGTGGTTGAACAGATTGGCTTGGGCTATAGAAGTTACACTATAGATACTGTAACGAATATATCTACACATACAAATGGATGCAACAGTGTACCTACGGATCGGATATCAGGAGGTATGTTAAAATATTGTATTGTTTTTATCAGCGGAATCTGAAACACGATCAGCTGCGGACGCAGGAAAACTACCCTTGTATAGTATAATGAACAATGACGCTGCCCATGAACATAGTAGCTAATCAATACAGGCTCAGACTGCCACAAGACACCCTGAGCAAAGGTACCCTCGTTGCAAGAGCTGTTCCCCAAGGACTACCTCCCATTCAGAAATCAAGCAGCAACAATTTTTAAGAGCGATTCAGAACCGATACTGGAGAGATAGATTCAAGATTGAAATTTTACAACGTTAACCTCACAATAATTCATATACCACCTGTATACTATACAACGCATCTGGATTGGCCTATAGCGTAACTGTACATTGTACAAAAACTGCCAATTATACTACTACAACAACAACAACAAACGTACCGTTTCGTCACGATTACCCTTGTGGTGGGCTGCCTTTCAAATCGACACTTTTCCATATCTCTGCGTTGAATCAACCCACACCCCTGTCCACCATCCTACCAAAAAAATTATACCACTGCCGTCTGCAAGTAGTAGCTACAATATAGCTCAGTGGAGCATCACGAGTGCACGGAGTGGCCCCAACACAATCTCGCGAACTGCGTGCAGTCTTCATGCAGCATCACGCGAGAGGACGCGCCACCCCACCTGATGAATATTCATTAACTCTCGCCCTCTCTCGGGCTCTGGCAACCTTCCATCCCGTAGATTTCGCCAGCGTCATCGCGCACAGGAAGCCCGGTAGCCGTAGAGGTGCCGTATAGAAACAGCGAGCGGTCGGGGATCGGTCAATCACAGCCTTTCCCAGTGCCGGTTCGCGGCATTCGCGATGTCGACACATAGTGGGTGAATATGGCTGAGTCTGTTTTGTTCGCATACTCTGATCCAAACTTTCCCCTAAACCTCGAGATGTATGTTCTCGCCTAACCAGCGCAGGTGCTTGCTTCGCCGCCAGTCGGCATATCCGTTACCCCGCCTGAATGGCTGAGATACGAGCGACAGGAAGGCAAGCGAGCGACCGTGCTTGTGGCCGTGGATGGGTCACAAGAGAGACCTGCGGAGGACGGCCGCCCGTTGGAGGGTGGTGGGTTGATATAGCGTACGAGCTTCGCACACTCATAGTGGCTGCCGCCGTCGCCGCCGCCCATCTCCCGTAGGTCCCTGTTCACTTGGCGTCATATCTGGAGACAAGTGTTCCCCCCTGGGGGGTGTCTATCCCGTGGGCCAATAGTAATATTCTCTAGAATGATTTGATTAATAAAGGTGCTACGACCACCGCTACTCCTACCACTGCGCCAACGGGGACCATAACTCGAGCGAGGTATTGTGTTTTGCTTAGTGATTGGGAAGGCTAAGCAAAGAGAGAGAGAGAGAGAGAACAATAAAGTGTATGCAACTCTCACCGACTTGATACTACGATTATGTTAAACGCTGCCACACCTTATAGAACTAAATATTTCAGCGAGAAAGGAACTCGACGAGTCTCTGCGAAAGGAACACTTTTGGTATTTATTTATCCCACAAAATAAATAACTATGGGAGACTATTATGTCACTACGGTGTTCGACGAACATGCTTGTAGTTATGAACGGCAATTCTAGGTAGGCGTTAGCCCCGCTTACGAGAGGGTGAGATCATTTGGAAGGGTAAATCTGTTCGATAGGATCAGAGGGTTAAGGTAAAGGTAAAGGTTTAGTGGTTTATTAAAGGAACTGCATAGAATGCTCAAGTTCTCTTATATGTCACGCAACGGGATTCGAACCTGCGGCCACTGGCTTTTTACAGCCAGAGGGTTAAGGTGAAGGTAAAGGTTTATTGGTTTATTAAAGGAGCCGCAATTTCGCAATGTGTTCCTTCTTCTCTTTCTTCGGCTTCTTCATCCGAATGACAGTCATCGGCTATCGTGCATTATCTGCTGTTCTTCTCACACGCTGGTGACAAGACGGAAACCGGGAAGACAAAAAAATGTTTCCTTTGAAACCGAGACGAAACACAAGAAACACTCCGTCCTGTCTCATACGGTTTTATTCTCTGACCCTCTCGGGGACGAGGGCGGCTGGCTCGATAGCACGTGACGATATGTGTTGTCAAAATCTTGGGTCATTATTTTCAGATCGGGCTCAGAAGCCGGCTCGCAGATCTCGATACGCGGTCGCTTTGCAACCAATCTACTACTCAAAACAGAGGACGCTTTGAATACGAGAGAAAGAAGGCATTTCGAAGAAATATGAAGATCGTCACATCGAGATCGTGCGTTGTGGCCTACTTCAACGAGAGCATAGCGCCAAGAAAATCACATTGAGGGAGTATATTTAGAGCGTGCGCACGCTTCTTCTACTTTAGGCGAGACTGCGCGAGGTAATGTCGTGAAAATATACATATTTCAGGGACAGCAGGAAATGCCTAGCTCTCTCTCTCTCTCACTCTCTATCAGTGTGATTAAATTCTATGGCGGATATTGACTATGATTTTGCGGTATAAAGTATACAATAATTAGAGTGAGACAATAGTTAACTTCGTAGTTGAAACTGACGTTAGGGATGGAAATGTTACTACGATGCATGGATGGTAAGGTAAGGCTCTATTGATTTATTAAAGGAACTGCATAGAATGCTCAAGTTCTCTTATATGTCATGCAACGGGATTCGAACCTGCGGTAGTTCTCTGAAATAGGGCTGATGCTTTAGCAGAGAAACCGAGTGAAATCTAGCTTCAATTCACCTTTCACTGCTTGAGTCTGAGCGAATGTGGAGGGTGTTCAGTTCGCGGTGAACAAGCATGCGCTTGAGAAAAGCATTTCAGTGGAAGGATTAGAATGTTCCCATAGTTATCACTTAACAGCTTCAGAAGGTTTCAGAGTGTGGAAACATCCGCTTTGCAATCATACGCTAAGACGCACAGGTGCGCATTTCAGAGACCATAAAGTTCGCCTTTAAAAAGCTTCACAGAGGCACGTACTTCTTCTGCTTGTTGAATTTGGGCAGTGACGAATCTGTGGCAACCTGTGAAAATGTCATTCGTTTTAACCCCATTGAAATGAATGACATTAGAACGCGCGGTTGGGGCCCACTCGTTCTCAGTCCTAGACATCCGCCGACTTCGTTATACTTTACATATCGTCACATCGTCCTTGCTCGTCGTTGCATCTGGTCAGGGCAGCGTGGGGCATGTCAATGCATCAGACCCGTTCCAACATATATATACAACTGTTCAGTTGGTCGCCACGTTGGATTAAAGATAGTACAAGCGCAAAGATCGACGACACGCAATAAATAATACTCACAACTGTTTGCGAGCTAAAACAGATAATTTAGTGCTTGACAATGAAATATGCAGTCGGTACGAGTTGCAGAGATCCTTGCGGTACGCTGCATCGGAAAATGCGCCGTTTAGCCAAGCAAGCGTTTGTCCCCGTCGCCGCACAATATTTTGCGCTAAAAGCACACCGCTGCCTTTGATCGGTTGACCACAGTTGTAGACAACTGTGATTAGTTAACCACAACGGCTGGGGCCGAGAGACGTCTCATTTTCTCTAAATAGTAGTGGCCGCATCCGGGGTTGTCGTATAGTGTGGTTACTCTGCGAAAACTCACACATCTCTCTACCTAGGGAAGGAGCCGTGTGCCATAGCGACACTTAGTCGAGTCACCGTCGACGAACGCTCCCCGCACAGACGGGTGATTTCTCTGTATCAATTGTTGCTCGTCGTAATACGATATGTCTCGGAAAACAAATGTTACCATGGTACATTGGGCTTGTATTCATCTAGTCTATGTGCAGGTAGTGGTGGCGGCGATTGCGTGGTGCCTCAAACGATCGATGGACCTAAATCATACCGTGTCGCTGAACGACAACAATTATTGACCTAAGTTGGGTACCTACGCTGGGATCAATTTCTCACCTCAGTTCAATGGTCAACCAAATTGAGCACACCACTGCCTGCTCCTACGTCCAGGCGGCTGCCGACGGCGGCATCTATCGGCCACTTGGCTGAGCTCGTCACGACGAGCGATACTTTATAGCGCATCTCAGTCTAACGACCGAATTTTCATGCGAGCCTAAGCATGTAAAGATTAGTTATGAAAAATGCCGAGGCGGCCCACTTCGTTTACATCGCTTGTGTAACATAAGTGATATCCACGATGACTCTGCGAAGATGAACCTCATCCAGTGACCAACTACAAGATTTCGATTGGCAGCCGTTGTTGACCGTGACCTCACATTGGCTAATACTTCAAGCAGCTAGTTGTTTTTGTTCGCGTTGAGTCGACCGGCAGCTCCCGAATACGGGAACAGTCACTAGTAATCTTGATGGCGAAATTGGTGGTTTTCGTCAGCCTGGTAGCTGCATGCACGGCGACTCTCACCTTTTACAATGGCAAGTATTTAAAAGACGTTTGCAACAGCGGTGAAGACTCAGGGTGGTTCTACTACCGATATCCAGCGCCTTTAAATATAAGATGACTCCACTACTAGGTAGACACGTAGGTGCACGGGTTCGATCCCCACCGTTGCACATTTGCATTTAGGGGTTGTCCGTCTTACGAGGCAATGCTAAAAGCAGTTGAACCGTGGACTAAGTTCAATGTTGGCTGAGAATAAACCCGACAATCTTTAGATGACTTCAGTGATTTACTTTGTCAGCACGATTATTGCAATTGGTGATAACCTTGCCTTCCCTGACTTCCTATTATATTAAAGTTATAAATTTGAGAGATACTGAACATCGAATCCTTTTGTGAGCGCACGTTATCTAAAGTAAACTGCACCGAAGCTCAAACAAGTACAGCATCTCAGTGTTGCGCGAGTGGAAAGTCCACATCGTTTCCATTCCGGTTTCAAACCGTTTTCGTTGATCCCTATTGATCTCTGTTGAACATCCACAAGGATCCATTATTCTGGACATTACGTTTTGGGGGAATTTTATAGAAACTATAGTAACGGAGTAACTCGATCGCATTGAATCCCCATTGAAACCGACTGAATTGGTCATTTGCTTGGCGGCTGTTGCCACAGCCGAGGAGAGGTGTGGCACTCAAACAGACGGTGCTCCATACGAGGGACCCAGTGGCGAAGGGTCCGCATACGGCAACTCTTAGACAGAAGCAACGAGAGAGAGCAGAAATTGCTCAAATTCTACGAGAAGCTTAACAGCGTCACTCTGTCCAGAAGGTTACAAAAGAGCTAAATTAACTCGGACGGTTCGTCAAGGTGGAAGCTTACCAAGCGGGCACCTGCGTAGGCTGGTAGTTTTATCATGAATTATGTCCGAGTTTAGAGAGGAGATGATCAGAAATAAGACGGCTTCTAGCTGACGATTGAACAAACGTTAGGCAGGGACACTATTTGTCGAATTGATTGAATTGACCGCAAAAAATAGCTTACTTACCTTTAATCTTACCTATTTAGAGCCGATAACTCTACTTGATGTGTATTTGTTTGGTAAAGCTTACAACGTGAAATTGATTGTTTTTTTAATTTCGAAATTTTGAATTTTCTATAACCTTACAGGTCGCTGGTGGTACGCGGGTTGGGTACCTAATACGCATGGTAAAGTGATCGTAAGATTGATGATTGATGGGAAGGATTATTCAATAATTCGCATTAAAGTCCCTTACCTTAAGACCACTGAGAGCGTGTTTGGATTGATTGTTTGAAAGCTGCTTCGCCAAGACTTGTATTAGAATAACTCACAGAACGTTGGTCCACGCCCCGCCTCATGCCACACACGTCGTTACAAGATTTGAACATATATCAAATATCTTATAGAACATATGTATCCGAATGTTCTCGAAGCTAAACATTTACAATTCTAGTATAGGTTTCTATAAGATTTCCTCAACTCAGAATCTCCACTATTGGAAAAAAGGCTAAAATGTCGTTTACGAATCTGGTCAGGTACTCAAAGGCTTCAGTGACTAAAGTGAATTTGTCGCAGCGAAAACTATCTTCTTTTTTCGTAAAATGTTCCACCGATTATCGTGTTCATTAACGCGTTAGCCCGACTCTGATATATATATATATATATATATATAACGCACGCGTCACGAAATATGTTGATGATTTAAGTACTGCTCATTCGTTTACCCATCGCGCTTGGACTATCTGGCTGTGGCCAAACACAAGCATGATGGAGGCAAACTGATCCCGCAGCTGTCTTCGATTAAAGTCGGTGAAGCTGTCACGTGGCCGCATATACAATGTTCTGTTTAGGTTCAGCTACAGTTGTTCTGTTCTATGTATATATATATATATATATATTGTTGAGCCGTCACACATATCTCTCGCAGAGATACATCTCGAAACATATAATCTTTGATTAGGATTGCAAATTCATGTAGATTAGTCAGCCGTTCCGATAGCGCTATCGATCTTGGTCTTGACCATAATCTACACTTCGTTGACAGCTAAGTATTGCGTTTGCCTGATTCATCACGAGATTCTCAGAAGGGTTTCAACGAACGACATTATGAAGCGTCTCTTGACATGTTCGACCTGCTTGGTCTATAATGGAATACACGTCTCAACGTTTGAATGCGTTCACATGTGGATGAATTGGAGGGCGAGCATTACCTAAATAGCACAAACTAATTATTAACAATTTCGATTCGCTGACAGTGGTTTCATCTCAAACGAATTTACAGGAAATGGTTGGTCGTGGGGCTGGCTTCCAGCCTCTACAGGTAGGATCCATTAAGGGCGTATGCATTTCATACAAACGTCTAAAACGAACCTTTACCATCTGAGCCGGATTCCTTCCTTGTGAGAAATTTCTAAAGTTGAAGTCACACTTGCACATAAGTAAGGGTAACGAATCGAATTAATGCGAATGCTTTCCGAATATCGGATGAGATTAGGATCTCACTTTTGGTCGACCCTGATTGTATTATAGCTGATAATGACTATAATGCATTTTATCTTTGAAAGGAGTAGGAACGCAAGGTGAGTTGAATTTTTGGTGTTAATTTTTACTGCTATTACATGCTCTCAAGAGCTTTTCGAAGACGAAAAGTGATCCTAAACATACCGCTGATTGAAACGTGAGCCTATTTCTTAATTGAGCTCTATCGATACGGGCAACACCGCGCAGGTATCCCTGTACGATTCGGCCTCGATTGTTTTACACTTATTAATCCCAATCATAAAAATAGATGTGATTATGATAGGCCGCGGTTTCAGATAATCACTGATGGTACGTGTTAAATCTTGTTCCTACTCGTGGAAGGTGTAATTTTATTTCTAAATTTGGCTATTTTTCGTCATATTAATATTTGCTTTTCTCAGTAGATAATCATGTGGCTCTAAGCATATTGCGCCCAGTTATCGGGTGATGAAATTTCGTGGAATCAGAGATTTTCAGCTGGTATAATATAAGTTTAAAATCATTGCTCAAATTACTTTAAGAATCTGTACAGCTGTAGTCTCTACTAGGCTACAAAGGTTTGCACGCAAAGCTACAATATATAATTATAATGTTTATTTTTCGACCTAAGCTTACTCAGCGTTTAATGTCACTCAGACATTCGGCACCACCTTGCCCCTGCAGTACTGCGTGTATTATCAGAACGCGTTACCTCTTCAGTACAACTCAGCATCTGTACATCGACATAACAGTGAAACTAGTCGGCCCGAAGTACACACTATGTTAGAGAGCATAAATAAAGAATATGTTTTCTCTGTGTTGTAACTTCCTTGCTGCATTATTGCTGCTAGCTCTAATGCAAATCTATCAGCAATGTGCCGAAGGCGACTTTTTCCCGTTTCGTGATTTATCCATTATTTATACCGGACTCGAGAAATGCATTGAATCGTGTTGTTGGCATACAACACATACAAGAAATATGATTACGTTTACGGCAACAAAGAAAAAGATCAGAATAAAAAAGGGAATTATTCGATCGTATCCGTTTAACATCGTCTGCAAAACGAACCACTTTTCCCAGGGGTGTACTAACGTGCTCCTGTATGACGTTGAACGTCCACAGTTGGACGACCCAGCAGCATTGCCGTGTCGACGCCCGCCCCGAGCATGCCTGGTGAGCTAAAAAGCGTTCGTGTGATTCGAATTCAATATGATTGGGTTATGCAATTTGTGCCAATTCCGTTAGCTGATTTTGCGCTTGGTAAGTTCCTTCGATATGTGGTCGAGCAAAATGAAACTTTCGACAAATTTTTGAACGTTGATTCCAATGAAAAGTTTCTGTGTCAGTTACCCACGTCATTCGGCTTATGTGAGCAGTTTTGCAGTTGTTGTTCCGCAAATCTGCGAAAGAATTACTAAGGTGATTCTTGGACTGGGAGCGGGGGTCTCACTCGATTGTGCTTCAGACGTTCGCACCTGTCAAATCGTTGGAGACACCGAATTAATATAATATAATTAATAATAATAATAACGATATGTGTTTCCCACACAGTCGCTGCCTGTCCTCGAGTAACTTGCACTCCGCTAATTTGTCCCACGAGCCAACGGCCACGGCGGTGGCATCAGACGACTCGGTCCCATATAACATGTGCACCATGTCCAGTACAGCCGCGGATCACCTGTCCATCGCGGAAAGTTGAGTGTCCGACGCAGCGTACAACTGCGACCCCGCCACCAATCAGATGCCCTCCGCAAACCACAACGGCGCCAGTCATATGTCCACGAGCGACCATGGCGCCTGCGTGTCCTACATGTCGTCCGTGTTCGACAGATGGTCCGAGGCCAGTGAGAACGCAGCCTGCAACGAATACACCACGTGAGTGAATGACGCGGATACTGTCACTGGATGAGCAACTTTTTTCTCAGACCGCTTCATTGGCTTATAACTATAAAGGTTGGGCAAAAGGCAACTGCCTTTTCGGCATTGCCTCATAAGACGGACAAAACCTATTAAATGTAAACGTGCAACGGTGGGGATCGAACCCGTGCCCCTTCGAGTCTCCTCCTATTGCAAGGGGCTCGACTCATTGGCATACAACTGGTGGGCGCTTAACGTCTCGCAGAACTCAGAGATCACGGTTGCTACTGCTGCTGCACCGCTCACCGTGACACGTGAGCTCTTCTCAACCAGCGGCTGGCTAGAAACTCCCGGTAGGTGCACGGGTTTGATTCCTACCGTTGCACATTTGCATTTTCAAGGGGTCCGTCTTATGAAGAAGCAGTGCCGTGGACGTCAAATGTTTAAAAGAAGCTAGCCGAAGTATGCTGGCAAGATACAGGCCAATGTTGGCCTTCTGTAATAATGTTATTAGTGAATGAGTTCGGGCTATACGCATTCAACAAGAGACACTCCACGAGGCCAACGTCCTCACAGGTAGAATTCGATTTGCGAAGGGAGCATACACACCACACATTTTCAGCGGGATGATCTGTGGAGCAAGCCGATAGCTGCTGGCAACCTAATAATTATAATAATAAATGACGATTTCTCTCTCCCTATATATATATATATATATATATATATATATATATAACATAACTTTTATTTGTTATGCCAAAGTTCGCTGGTGTCCTGCACCAGGAGACATGCATAGCTGTTCTACGCAACAGAGACAATATGGTGGCCTGTTTCGCCTATTCTATTGGGCTAAACGGTGCTGCTTTTATTGGTATTGCACGAATGCGTCGACATGCTTGTGTTATTATTGGCATGTCGTCAATGATATTGGCTAACGCCCTCCAACTGTTAATTTCCATTGTACTGTTCGAACGTTGTTGAGTTCAACGTTGTTACAGCCTTTCTGTGGCCATGATACCGAGCACCGCGGTGCCGACGTCCTTTAAAAGCCTAATAACATCAACAACAACTGCGCGGACAGGCACTGCAATTACTGTAGTATTCATCCCAGTCGGAGCATTGGATTTGTACAACCGGAGAACTATTATATAACGCGATATAACGTGCCACTGAGAAGCCTCTCTGGCTTCGGATTATAGTTTAGATTTGGCTGACTGAATGGTCCAGATCGAGAATCAGCATCACTGAAAACTAACGGCGGTATTCATATAGGCATTAGTACAATGTTTTTGTTGACGTCTGTCGGACTAATGCTTGTCTATTCTTACACAGAGAAGAATGTGGACAATATTTCTATAATAGGCTGGATTTTCGTCTAGTCCGCTAGTTTTTTTGTTGGTGGACGACAACGTAGCTTGTAGTAAATATGTCCCCGCCCCCCTTCGACACAGACGTTGATGCGAATTGAGGAAACTTGAAGATATCAGCAAGTATTAGTTATATAATAAAGGTTTCGAGTTTCTTAAATGTTATATCGTGAAAAATCCACATTTTTCCAGAGCTATAATATAAGTAGCATACAATGTTTTCGTTTTTTTTTATATATTTCATAAGTTCTAATATTATCTTTATGCAATATTGTGGTATATTACCTCCAATGAAACGATTATCACATTTCGAAAGTCTCGAAATCTCGAGACCTTCGATTCGAGATTCCCATTAGAGTTGATCCGTCTTTGTCGTCTAACACTGACAGCGGGCAAATCTGGCGGGTTTGCACGCAGACATTTTAAGTTGAGATTTAAAGTTTTACCAAAGAAGCTACAGAATAAACGCTAATTTAAAAATGTTTTTAGCGCGATGGGGTTACTAGCGGAACAACTTGCAAGTTACAATGGCATAAAGTAATAAGTGCATGGCAAACCTGGAATAGTTACTGTTCGGTAAATGTATTGTTCCAATTCACTACTGAGATAACGCTACCTAGGAAACATAATATCGCGGTGTAGTTGCAACAAGGGGATGGGATTCACCCGCTCGTTTGCCTAAAACCAATTTGCTTAGCGACCATTTCATCAGGGTGTAGTTTATACTGGACTTGTCTCGAATGGATAAGTACTATGGTCTAGATTGACAGGTGTATTTCGATGATGTTTACCTGTGAGATTCGAGAACGATGTTTGTGGCGTACAGGCTCTTTGTTGATAATTATGTCGTTAAGTACGACTCATGTTTCCAGTGCTCTAGCCAGCATTGTACCTTATTCTAGACCTAATTTTCGAAGTGTTCTACGTGTGTACAAAGTTCTCGAATTGAATAGGCAACCTTGAACTTTTTCATATGCAGCTACTATATCAGACACTACGGACAGAACGACGTCCAGGCCTACAGGCGAGTCAACTGTGAGATTTCCAAGACCAATGTCATCGACTACGCCAAAAACAGGACAGCGGACCACATACTCAACGCCACCCACTATAAAGACTACGATGTCGACCACGGGAGTTCCGCCGTTAACCTCAGAAGTCCCGGCAGCATGGACAGCAAGTACGGAACCAATAGTAATGAAATTGAGGATGGGGCCCGCCGATACAACCTTATCGAGTGTGAAATTCTCGATGACGGCAATATCCACAGATACAATGACGCCCACAAGCGGAACTATGCCTTTTATCATGAGTACTGCCATGACGCATACGGGCGGAACTACATTGTTACCTACGATAACAACAACAACGGCTCAGTCCACAACCGAAACTACTTGGCCCCCTATGGAAGAGAGAGCACAATCAACGCCCACAATTGGCACGACCGCCTCACCCGGGAAACTCAGCTCGCCGTACACAACTACAATGATCGGAGCACGATCCACAAGCGGAACCACTCCAGCAACTATTACCGAAAGTATAACGCAATTTATAACCAAGACACCATCGCCGGCGTCGACAACTGCAGCATCGCCTACAGGCGGAACGACAAAGTTAGTTTCAAAAAATCAAACGACAACAGCAGCAGCAATAAGCGTGACAGAATCGCCCCCTCTCAACACAGGTAAGTACACACTTTGAATGTTACTTTGATTCAGTTTAGCTTTTGATACAGTACAACCAAAGATATCAATGCCATCTCAATGAATAGTTTGGCACGAGCTGGCTTCCACCGCAGGAGTAATAGCTAGCATTTGTGCTATGAGTAGACCTTTAGTCTATATATGCCGCCTAGACTAATTGTCCTTCCTGTAGACGTATCAATCTCAAGCAGCAGTTATAGCCTAGATCTTCGTTGGGCAGTTGCATAAGACCTTGAAGAAGATTCGTCTCAAAGATTCTTCACACGTATACTACCCTAATAGATGCTTCGTCTATAACTTGTATGGTTCGTGTATCCGTGCGAGATGCACGTATATCTAGTATGTGGCATTGTAAATCAATTTTCCCAATGTTTCCCAACGCTTAGAAATTTCGCCATGCATTTCGGAATAAAACGCTTATTGTATTTGTCGTAGCTCAGGTGCATTCGGTTATGCGTACGTTCATTACAAAGAGATGCGTTGATGTCATAAAATTAATTGCCTCATATCTTTGCATCATGGGACTCTTTTTTCTGTAGGTGGTTGCACGATGTGTACGCGTAAGTACCACCATGCCCATGTCGCCTACATCTCTTGGTCATCTATTTATTAGTGTTATACAATCTGGCTATCTAGTATTTGACTTTCCTTGCGGACGCATCAAGGAACGTATGTGTACCGCTTTTTGATAAAGTAATTAGCACAAATTCGGCACGACAAAGTGAAGCATCGCTACCCGTGATATTTAGAAATCTTAATCCATATATATATATAGTCATAGACACAGAACACTTTCCCGCTGTCAATATGAAATTTTCACATATTCCACTTCAAAACCATTCGATAATAGCAGTAGGTCACCTCGCAAAATTCTAAACGCACCAAGAAACAAAATGTAACATGTGCTATAGCTAAACCACCACCCCCTATGAGGGCTGTATTGTTCGAAGGTAATCGTTCGCTTGGATAAATAGGTCTGGTTCAAGGAAGCGGAGATGGCTGGTTCGAGTGCCACTAATCGAAGTGTTCCACAGTGAATTACATTATAATGAAGTGCTGAAACCTGCCTCTGGGGTCCTTCCAGAGTTGCTATAAACATCGAAAGAATAAGCAAATAAACACTTACCACACGTTTTCACTTACAGTATTCAAGCATTGCAGTGCATGGCAGGACGTCGGTAAGTAATGACAATAATGAACAATGAGAGTAATAACACATTTCGTCACCGAAATTTGTCCACACAAAAGGGAGGAATTTCCAATGACATCGGTAATGTTTCAAAAAGTACATTGGGGACGTATTTCTTTGAAAATGTACCACGAATCGAGAGTTCAGCTACGACGAGCACGTTCATGGCAACCAAATGAGGATAAATACATTTGCAAAAAATACAGGGAGACGTTAGGATTCGGGAAAATAGTATGCCACTATAAGGTATGCTCACACAATTCAAATTAGGCAACGCTTTCATCAGGGAAACGTTGATTAAAGCAGGATCTTGCGGTCGACCTTCGGCGAAATTCGCGAAATTAACTGACTGGCGATGATGTAATGAGTGTATCATTACCTTAGTTGCTACTTCGCCTTAATTGATATTGGCCTCGAAGTTCCCTTTTGTGACACTTGCGTTTTCTGTTCAACAGGGGCTGTCCTTCAGTGTGTCGTGAAGGCGTTGGGTAGGTTTGCCTATTTTTAAGTATGCACTAGCAGGGTAGAGCGTATCTATCCAGCACAGTCTGCTGTTGAAAGATTTTCTGAAAGAAAGACATATCATGGCCCAAGTAAACCCGAGAGGGTCGGGCCATAACACCAAATCGGTAATGTGTTCGAATGATAATAATAATCATGGTAAATTATTGTCTCGATGAATCAACCTTATCAATGCGTATTTTAAGGTGAAACGTAGTATGCGATTTACAATATGGTACACGAGGCTGTGTCACCCTGATCCTGTTCAATCTGTAGTAATGTTCAATCTAGAAAGAAACTCAGCTTGATCACAGAAAACGTTCATTTTGATTCTGCAGGCTACCGATCGTGCAAGAGACTTCCGATACGTAAGTAACATCCACACATCTTACGTAATAGTGTGAGATGTACAAATACATTAAATAGTTGTGACCGCTTCTTTTGCAAATTGACCCAACAGGGTCCCTCATGGTGAGCCTGAGACAGACAGAGAGAGAGAGAGAAACTTGAATAAGAACTATTTAGAAAAAACAAGGTTGCTATTGTCTAAATGACAATACCAAAAAAAACTCAATCCATTTAGTATAATAACAACAAGTCAATTAAAACTCTCTCTCTCTCTCTGAGTCTACATGCATAGCAGCTAGCTAGTTTGCTTTGTTCTGCCCCAGATGACGCTTGGGTGGCTCTGTATGCAGACAGAGAATTAGGGGGGATTACGGGGGGCTACAATTAGGGGGGTTTACCGGGGGGCTACAATGGGGGGGGGGGTTACAGGGGGCTACAATTGGGGCACTTTGCCTCTATGTTTAACGAACAGGCGATCATGTGACTAAATTTGAAGTTGTACATGTTTGACCTAATCGGTAAAATCCATAGAAGGCGAATTATGTTGGTTGGCATGAGGCAGGCAAGAACTACCATGGGTATTCTTATCTACTAAGCTCATACACGAGATTTGGCTCTACCAGGGTAGTCGTCAAAAATGTGTCAAATGATTAGTGATTGCTGCAGTTGTCCAAAAGACGATAAAGTGAATTTTGCAGCATCCTTTATTGAATGAAATGAAGTGCTAAGCGACAAAATCATGCTTTAAAATTCATTGACTGTAATTTTCACTTGATGTGGTGTGATGAATGACATCTCAATATATATATATATATATATACATATATATATATGTATATATTCACATAGAAATATGTCCACACTTGTGCACACAGCAATGCGCTTATCGATAAATCTCACAACCCCACAATGTTCCCTCGAAGATGATACAGCCATTGATACGGCCGTACTACCAATTTACTAAATCAAAAATCACGGGAGAAACAAGCAAAATTATCAGCTTAAACTAATTCGAGAGTAAATGGTATGAATTATTTACATTAAAAAATATCTGTATATATATATATATATATATTTACTTACTTTCTTTGTACACATTCCATGAACTGCCCAGGACGATCGGTAAATTGTCTCATCGACCGTATACGTAAGTAGACCTCTTCTTATGGTCAACTTTTAGCATAGTCTACTGGTCTAAAAGGTTGCGAGTGTTCGACCTCTGTGTGATAACACATGACGATGGGTGGACAAAAAATAGAGAAGTGTCCAGATTTTGGAACGGCTCCCAATGCATTGGTGTCATATTGTAGCTTGCTGTTACCACAATCTGAGAGGAGTTAAGTTAGTTTATGTGAAGGACAATATGAAGAAATTCGCAGTGTCGCCTGTTGCTCAATCCGACCGCACAAGGCATCGGCGAGCCCCTACCTTTTATCGGGCGGCCATGCACGTGTACATTAACATTAAACAGATACAATTTATCCTAACACATATACATTATATCACTTTTTACAGAACGCGACTACCGCCGTGAAATCAACGTAGAGGACGAGAGTAAGTGAAATCGCATATGAGTGAGTTGATTTTAGTAATCGTCACCAGCGATGACGGACAACAATCAACGGATTCAGTTGGATTCGTTCACCCACCTCGAGGTGGCAGAATCGCGACGTCTGTCAATCAGCAGAAAACAGATCGCCGCGATTTCAATTCATTCATATAACCGGGATAAAAAATAGGGTACACGTTTTGCGTAGTAGGCTACTTTCTAACGTGACCTTCTGTCCGCAGAGAATAAGGCGGCATATTGTGTAAAAACGTACAAGGGTAAGTTACAAAAAAAATTGCGATTGTAGCATTATCTATATATGTTTTTATCACCTTGCTATAATTAACAACTCACGAAAATCGATCACTATCTTTACGCAGACGGTTCTTAGCTGTTGTTGGTCGGCAACAAATGCGTGTATATAAAGCTCAGTTTCCTCTAGATACATCGAAATGTTTTCGCAATGATCATGTCCACAGGTGGCAACATCACACGCTGTCTCTGGCAGGAAGGTATGCATTTTTCTATATATATATATATATTTTTTTTTTGTCTCAATTCATTTCTCTTCTGGTGTCTCTCTTGCTTCTTTCTACGCGCTACATATATACACTGTGTACTCGACTACATGGATCGTCAGTATTTTTCAATAATCCTTCACGCAGGACTAGAGATCTTTTCGGCAGAAATCTCACGGTGTTTGAACAGAGCAATCGTCCATTCTAATCAGATATTCGTCGTACGTGTCAATGGAAAATAATGCAGGTGTACCTACCCTGAGTAGATGTATCAAAATTGTCTGATCATGAGTCAACCGAATGTCACTTACCGCGCAGGCGATAAGGTTCACTTGCGTCAATGGAAATGTGTCCTCGGATGATGGATACCAATGTCAAATCTAAAAATGTCTCCCGATTGTCGCTGGCTTTTAAACGAAACGAGAGCGCATGCCGTATCTGGGTGCTCTCTCTAAAAACGCCATTCGGTTCATTTTCGAAAACCCTAATTGTATTTACTTGTTACCACTGGTTATCCCGCAAACGTGACAAAGCTACAGATATATACATATATATATATATATATATATATAATTTTTGCTTAGGGTCATCAGTATATTTTTTCTTTAGCGTTTTCTCTATTACGAACCACCTTTTACGCACTTGATATATTTCTTATATACAATTTAAAGAATCTATATTTATATGAGCATGGCTTGCCTAAATAATGCAGACACTTGTGAACCCCGCGTTCACTGTTCACCTCGTCGAGGCCTCTTGCGGGCTTTTGAAGGCGTCCCATGAACAGTTGTTGCTGCCAACTCATAGGCAGGTGAGCATTTTGACTCGAGGACAAAGTGGAAATCTTGAAAGACGAAGACAGAACGCCTTGTGAGTCCTCGAACATTGGAATAGCTCTCAACCCGTAAATCCAAATTCACATTGCAAATACAATATATACACCTCTATAAGATCGACTGTGTTTAGAGGTTAAACGACGTGAATTCTATCATATAAGTGTAACGCACTTAACACACTATAACGCTTATAACACTTATGACGCGCTCTTCCGTACGACTGTTTTTGTTCATTGTTCGTCGATACTATTTGTAGATATCACCACAGAAAAAAAATGCTCATTGGGTCCGTTATACTGGTGCTCGTCAAGGACGAGGGAATCTGAATGTGGGCGGCACGAGTTCTGCTCGAACATCAGACGTCCAAAGCAGTAAGCACACTATGACAAACTTGGGGTTAGAGCAAGACACCCCGTATGGTCACTGTATACAAATCAACCATTCATTGCATTCATCTTGCCTTTAAAATAAGCAAAATCCCCCTCGTATCGGTCAATGGAGTATTTGGAGACTGGCAGGACTGTACGAAGAGTTTTCTCATTTTTCCTAACGGGAATACCGTTATTTACACCCCTCGATGTGTTGAAATCTAAATGAGTGGCTGGTATAAGCGAACCGGTGAATCCATGCAGTTTCGTAGAACCGCTGCAAATTTCCCCGCGAAACTAACCGCAGTTGCATATAGCCCTTATTAAACAATTCAATGTTATGCTGACCTTTTACCGATATGGACGAAGAGTCAAACGTTGCCACGAATGAAGCCATTATAGAATTTCACTCTGAGAAATAAATGAGGGCATCATTGAAATCGAACTAGTCACACCATGTCTAGACTGTTAACCACTCGAAAGCAATTTCGGGCAATCAAAACCTCCCGCGATCAGATTGAATTAGCGGTCTGCAGCTATTCGTATGCAGCGTTAATTTGTTGTTATCAACTAATGAGCGTTGTGGGTAATTTGGTTGTTTTGTTCCAGACGTAGATCCTTCACCCTACCCCGTCCACTTGTATAACAACCGAGTTAGCCTGCTTTATAGCGAGCACGGACGTACATACATCTATCTACGTCAACACAATATGGAACAGTATGCCTCTCTGCGGGCAACTTCTCGATGGACTCCGCTGGAGCAGAATGTAAAGTATATCTCGGCCATCGTTTTCATCAGCTTGTGGAACCAGGTTAGATAAATAAAGCTAAGACAAAAGTATGGATACATTGTTGATTCGCCAGCTTCACTGTAGATTTATTATGCCATTATCTATTATTATTATTACTATGCTATACCCTGCTATTATACCATTACTAGTTAAAATATATATAAGAGGATTTAGCTCAAATTGGACTCGGTATAGTCGAGCATTGATTTACAAGAATCCTCATTTTCGTATCAGCCTCCTATATCCTTCCATACCTTCCACCCGCCTGGGAACATTTCGCGTGTTCTATACTTTTTTGATGTCTTGACCCCCTCCCCCCGCCCCACAATCCCTGGCCACCAATTCTCTCCCGCCGTGTTTTACCCCTCGTGCTCGTTACGTCGCCGTCAATGCTGCGGATGCTGCTGCTGCTGCTGTTGTCGCTGTTGTTGATTCCATAGAATTCGAAAACGCTTTTAGGCAGGCTGGCAAACGATAAAACTGCATTTTGCGTCCGGGGCGACCGGGGCCACGGCGCGGGCGGGGGCCGGTGGGGTTCTGCCTTGCAAACGATGTGGCCTCGCCTTGGGCTCAAAGAATGAAGCTGTTTTTCCCTCTGCTTTTCTCCATTCGTTTCGATGCTACTGCATACGGCTGCTGCTGCCTTTCAGTGGAGTTCCCCATACGGTGGTCCACGGAGCAACCCAAACAGATATGCCATGCCGATGGCCGCCAACCGAACGGAGTTTGTTTCGCTGCCAACGCCAAAACGACCGAGAGAGAGAGAGTGGGAGAGAGAGAGTGATAGAGAGAGATAGAGAAGGACAGAGAGAGAGAGAAAGTTCACACGACGAAATGTCCCAAACGCCGTCGGGCGGAGCGCGGCTGTCGCTCAGCAGTTGGTCGACGGCGCATTTCGTCAGACTTTGCCACCAAAGCCGTTGCGCCTGCCTCGCGCTGCTGGTGAAGTGAAAGAGGTCGCTTTTCAAATTTCCCGCTTCTCGTGTGACTTGTGCCACACGATGATGACATATGGGTATTTGCAATCTACAAACAGATGCGATGCCGATCTACAAACCGATGTGCGGGCAGGCGGACTGTCGATGTAGTGGCGCGTATTCTAGAAAAAAAAAAAACGCCGCAAAAGTAAATACACTGCGGCCCTATAGCACGTAGATATGCATAGACTTGCTATTTTTTCTGTAAACAGCGGGGTCGTCCACACGTACAGTGTCTCTGTGTGTGTGTGTGTGTGTGGTAGATACGAAAGATTTAGCAGTTCGTCTCGGGGTCGTGCCGAGCATCCTGCGATGTGCGATATTTCAGGTGAATGCAGGCAAGTAAACGAGGTGAGTGGACGAACTCGAAAACGGCCGTGAGGTGATTTGCGGGTATATTGCATAATAGTATTTGCAGTGTGGCATATTGAGCACAAGGATTCGTCTGCGGATACACCTGTCGGCGTTGACGACTAACATATAGTTAGTGTGCATGTCTAAACAGGAAGTAACTACTGTTTGAGGGACCTGGTGTATACCTCAGTAGACAGTTCCTTGAGGATTCGATAGGGTTTCATTTGGGAGAAAACACACGAGCAATTTTCATGATTCAATATTCACGCGACCTGTATTAATCTGACGACATGAGTTGGAGTCAATGCAATTACCGAAACATGGCGTCATTCTAAGAGAGTTAGCATAATTTAATTATAACATAATAACACCGCCAAAAATATTGCTTCGTTCAATAGAAATATCGTTCAAAAATATTGACTGTATCAATAGAAATATCGTTCTGCGTTCTCGAATGCGCCAGCAACGAGATACATAAAACGTTCCTTGAGGCGTTCTGCTCACATTATGCTGTCAATGTGCTTTTTGCTTGCAGACACTTTTTAATAGTGCAGACACCATTATCCACAGTGGAGACCAAGGGGCTGCCACAGATATGCTGATTAAGTTCAGCATCTCGCGTTGATGTTTGCAACGAGCACACGCCGATGCGAGATATTGGCGACAAATACAAAAATATTGTACAATATTCTTCTGGAGGCATATCGACTCTACTATTCCCTTATTGTGTGATTTACCTCTATCAGTGGCTGCAGCTGTAAGTTGGCCTTAGGAGAAGCCCATGGGCCTATCTTCGCCTGTATATTATATGACGAAATAGGTATCGGTCTGTAGTCGGGCGCGTACTTTTAAAATACGTCCACATTGCCGACTCGTCGAATGGCTTGTGCCGGATCTACAATTGTCCCGTCCGCACAAAAGGCTGCTGCCCACTTCAGCGCTTAAGCTCTTCACGGAGCCCCATTCAGCCGTAGAATGTGACTGGCTTCTACGAAAGCTCCCGGTTCGGTAGAGGAGGATTTTAAAACTATACGTGCCAACTTTTAGCAAAGCGCCATGGCAAACAGGGTGAGCCACTCGGAACTGTTTGAAAAGCTAGGTAAATTGAATTTGATTCATCGCTGAAGATGTGACGGTGATGATGATACGATGTAGGAAATGTGTTTTGGTTCATTATAAACTATCAATGTGGCCACAGGTTGCGGTTAGAACTTTCAACATAACCAATCAACACGATACGCTTAGGGAAGTGTTGCCGTATTTTCTAATGCGCTATAAAAGCTAAACTGTGGATTTCGTACACATCTGCGTCATAGGCGAACATATACACTTTATGCCAGGGATGAAGTGGAGGACATATACATTTTGCGTACGGCTGTCCACAACGCCGAATGTGTGTGGGCAATTTTACAAAAAGCTACATGAATAAACAGTCTGTACATTATTGCTGTACACTAAAACTCGTAATCGACGAAGGAGTTCCTCTCAATCAGAGTTCTCGCGTCCGAGCTTCTTAATTGCGGCCGCAACAGATGTCGTTTTTCTCTTTCTTCGCATGCGAAATGTGTACGCCTTTGAAAATCCACCCCTCCCCCCACTCCCCACTTGAGTAACCGCTGTTATCGATGCGTATAGACGTCTACCAGACGGTTCAGCCAACCAGTGGGTTCCCCGAAAGGCTCGGGGGATGTCCGTCTCGCTAGCTACTGCACGACGCCATGATGAAGAGAGGACCGGAAGTTCACGCTTGGCGGCGTCTCGTCTCGCCCTCATCGGGTGCTTCAGCGGGTTTGCGTCATTCAAATGCAAAGCAGATGTTATCTCGTGTTAACACAATATATCACCGGCCAGCAAGGTCTCCCGAGCCTTCTCTGCGCCGCTATCCGTCGTTCACTAGCGGCTCGTATCCGTTGGAATTACATGCGTACGGTTCCTTCTATATATTTGAAGGAGGGAGGACATTTGTTCTCGATTCAGACGGCGGTGACGACGACGACGACTCACTGAACTTGGGGGACACAGTCTCCAGTTTATGCAGCGATACACGATTTGAACACACAAAAAAAAAACAGCTCGCATATGACACACTTGCACACACCGATTCGTGATCGGTCTCTGGGTTGGTCCGAGAGAACTGCTTGTTTGCCAAAAGGGTCGGTTATTTCTGTCTGCCCGCGAACTACTCCCTATTTATAGCCATGTAGCTAACTCGCTCGGTACAGACTCTAGAATGACCATCTTCTACCAATCGTTTTGAAGTTCTACGGGTGGACTGCTCCGTCGGGGATGTGGTCACAACGAAATATTCGCGCACAACCATTTTTTCTCTGTATTGTTCGGTGCGTTGGACATGTACGGCCATGCTAGGACGCCCTGCACCAGCTCTCTCTTTCTCTGTGCGCGGGCAGGATGTGTCATTCTCAAGAATTCCCGTTTCAAAGGTGGAATGCGTCCAGATGAAGGCTGAGTTCAGGCAAGTTCACAGAGTCTCTCATACATCGTTATCAGCCGTCTGCAACTATATCAACGGGTTCAAAAGACTTTGTTGAGGCTCTGAACGTGAACATGTGTGTATCCAGGACGCAGCCAAGGGCACAATATCATAGGAGAAAATGAATCGCGCACTTATGAAACAACGTCCATCTGAAAACAAATCAATAATAGTGAAATTGCGGATGTCCTGGTGGTCGCCAAGCACTCGGCGCGTCTTCATTCTACCAATGCGTGTTCAAACAGCTGAAGGCCGAGCTGCACGTTGCTTGTCTGGATTAAGAGCTGACTCGAGACTTTGGTTTGTGCTGAAATTCGAAGCTAAGCAAGAAGAAACTCGCGAGTAGATTTGTGTAATAACTGTCGATGCGAGGTGGACTCGACGATGTAGAGCTTCCACCACTTTAGCGACTCGCTGTCGAACGCAGGCGCCGCAAGAGTTTTTCGAGGTGCACTCAAGGTCGACTATTTTGTCTGAGCAGAGCGATAACAGACAATTACAACGATGGCGCTTTTGTTCGTCTCAAAGCAGCGCGCATAAGCTTTGCATATGCTGTATATACCGGATGCTTAGAAATCTAATAATTATGAATAGATAAGTGATTAATTCACACATTCTCCTATCTTTCTAAAACCTTTAGATTATGAATTCATTGTGAAGATTTAACCTTACCAGGTAAATGAGCCAGGCCACACTCGAGTCCTGTCCGGAAACACTCGAAGGATTCTGACGTGCAATGGGTGAAGGCTCCATCTATATAGTAACCTACGCTACACAATTGGAAATGGGTGGGCTCAGGCATTACTGCTGCTGTTGGTCGGTTACCTGTTCTCGTGTTCTTGGTCTATTAGTAGATAAACGTCCTCGGATTCAACGAGGTGGCATTTCAAACTGTACTTTATAAGGAGGGTAACGAAACTCGTAACAGATTTACTCCCCGAATGAGGGGGGTCTTACTTCCACAACGACAAAGATAGTCTTAGATAATTTTTCGAAAATTTCTTTGTGATATCTGAGATAAGCCCTTTCATAGGGGCCTTACATAAATACATATATTCGAGTAAGTTGGACTAAATATGCCCTTGATATAGATTGATATACGGGGGACTACAAGGCTGCACTGTGACCTTTTAGTAGTCTCATTGAATTATATCGCCAAATAGACTTACACAGGCACCCAAAGGGGTCTTTGCTAGTTTAATTCTCTCCGGGGGATCGGCGCAGCCACATTCAGATGAACCGAGCTTCAGCACTTCTCTCTCTCTCTCTGTCTCTTTGTGGACCTCGGCAGATATTTAACACGATTAAGTAGCCAGCCGAGATCTTGCCTTCGGCGCCCGTTACACCAACTTGGAAACTGGGAGGACTTCAAAAGACAACTACTTTTAGCATATACACAAATGTTCCTTCTTTGGCTAGGACGAACTATCATACAATTACGAGTGTAAATAGGCCATATGGAATAGTGTGCCATGCTATGTTTTGCTAGTTGCTTCCTGGGAGTTTCAAGAACAAGACCATCCGCGACCCAAGGGTCGATCGGGTTATCGACCGTTTTGTTCAGTTCGGTTAATTAATTACGTCGGTCTTATCGGTCGCTCGATATCATCGATGGTCATCCTCAATGTTGTAATTGTTGTCTATTCATACATTTTATGAAGACTCTGGGAGAAAAGCCAGCTGACTCCGCAGGCAACGTAAATAGAGAATAGAGATTGAGCAATCTACAAAACTAACGAGGTCAGCAGACCCAGAGAGAGAGAGAGACCCACGTCACGATAGCCCCACCTGCGTACCAACAGTCAGAAACGGAATCTCATATTTTGTAATAGTTCACGCGACGCTCACTGTCATTCGCCCAGGTCCCTTGCACCTATCCTATCGTAAAAAGCCACTGCAAGTGCCTACTGTCAGAGTCCGTTAGGTCAACAATAACTTGACTTGACATCACCGCGTCCTGTTTGTCGCTAGTATGCAACAACACTCTGGTCTTGTCCCTCGCGCGTTAGATTGCCGGAACACGGCCGGTCATTTCCGATGCGCTCACACTAAATCGAGCCACTGTCACTTAACCCGCTATAAGTGATTTTCAGTTCTTATATGAAAAGGTAGCTATATCGTCGCTAGTTTGTCAATTCCGCAGCTCAAATTCAAACACAGCTCTCTCCGTTACCGAATCAGAATAGCTTTCTGATTTATGGTACAAAAATCTGAAACGAAGTCTGCAAAAGCCTATCGGCTCTGATTTTCGTATAGAGAGCCACTCGCACAAAAGCCCGATTGGCTGGGCGAGCAGGCGGATCAGCGAATCAGAAAACAGAAGCTGAATGAAATTGGAACAGACGGGAAACGTTTCGTCGCCAGGGGGAGAAACTCCAACCGTTCTAAGCTACTAACCACCCCGAAAAGCCCCCCCCCCGAAAAGCCCCCCCCCCCGAAAAGCCCCCCCCCGAGTCAGCCCGAAAAGATAGGGGAAGCTACTAACCACGCGCTCCGCGTACACAACTGCTACCAAAGTACAGCTCACTAACTAATACCTGAGACTGGAGCTTCGCGACTTTGTCCCTCGAATGCTTTCAGTCGATTCATTAGAACGCGTCCACGGCTATCGTATACATGGCAGGAGTTCTTCCGTTGCAAATCAAGCATGAGGGACCCGCCAAGTTTGAATGTGCACATCGACTCCAAGAGAACAGTGTCGTCCTGTTCCGTGGAGCGCCCTGGCCCCCACGGGAGTACGATGGCGGGTTACGGCGTAAGAGGACACCGGGGAAAATGTTCTCCGCCAAGCGAACGATGCTCCATGAGTGCTCCTCCTCCTCGAAGAACGTGGCCGGCTACTGTCGTTTAAGAACCACCCATGGCGACGTCTCTCCGTTGAGCGAAAATCGTCCTGGAGGAATTCTGTTCCTGGAGTTCGGGGCTAACTTCGATAGGACAGTGTGTGTGCGAGTTCGCTGCAGAATGTATGTCAGGACGCCTCTGCAGCTACTCGATTGTCTGACAGATTGTTCGAAACGAATGTTTTGCATTGTCTAACGTTAGCACTACAATAGCACTCTGAACTAGCATTCCGAATATCAGTTATGCTTATTCGCACATCCTGGCTCTGCCTTTCGTTCCTATAGTGTCTGTTCGCACTCCGCTAGTAGAGCTTCGGAGAGGCAAACCGATTCAAATTAATGTCCATTCCTGCCCTGCAAAAGAACAACACACGCACATGCGGACGATATCGAATACTCCAATGTGACTGCGGCCCAAAACAATCTGTTTAGTGATTGTTGCGGCACTCACTTCGATGTCCGAACCCCTCTGCTCTGATATCCTTCTGATATCGAGCATTTACGGAATGAGCCTAAGGTTGATGAACAACTCGGCCAAGCGAACGCCACACCTGACCAAGCGGAATCGTTCAACAATTCGAATGTTTAAAGGGGAGCAACGCTTCTACAAAGGTTCCAGCCAGGTGGCGTGGTTCATCCGTGTGCGCCTTGCAATCGAAGGGGACACGTAGGTGCACGGGTTCGATCCCCACCGTTGCACGTTTGCATTTAAAGTGCATTTTGTAAGTGTAGTTGAGTGACATTCTTTCTTGTTTCGTCATCATTAATTTTTTGCCCCATCGAGTTGGCGTAGAGAAAGTAAGGGCAGAGACCTGGAACCACAGGGTGTTCGGCGGTTCGAATCCAACAGCGGACAGCGGATGTGATTTTGTTCTCGCATATTTTTTAATGAATTCATCATTATTATTATTATCACTGGATGTCATTCGTCTACGTTGACATCAGGAGTATATCGTAACCATTCATATCTAATACTGTACATATTGATAAGAAGGCTAGTTTTCTAGTTTTTCATTGAACTCAGTCAACGGTACAACTACTTTCGGCATCGCTTCATGAGACGTGCCCTCCCCCACCCTTCAGATGCAAACGTGCAATGGCGGGTATCGAACCCGCGCGAGCACACTACGTCTATCTCCTCCGATTAAAACACAGGCGCACACGAATCCGCCACGAGTCCACTCCGGGGCTACATATTGATAGATATATCAATTTTAAGCCGAGCAGTACGAACGGCCACTCCCGACAGCGCTGTTCGTTGTATCGAGAGAATTGCTCGCACTGTTTACTCATGAATGAGTACACTCGATCGTGATGTCCCCTTACGCCTTCATTTTGACTCGGCTCGGGTGTCACCCCACCTTATGCGCAAGGCGCAAGGCAATGTTGTCACAGCATGGTGGCATACTTCGTCGAAGGACAGAGGGCCGGTTAGCTGACTTATGACCCGGGATAGTCGCATACGCAAGCATTGACACCATCCGCGCCCAGCCCCCGCGAAATCGCGATCCGACCATTTGGGGGAGAGGCCTCCCACCTAAATCGTTTCTTTGTCCATGTAACAAAATTAGACGTGTCTTACAGAAGAGCCCAAATGCTTAGTTTCAATTGACACTAACTCAACGGCTGGCATTTTAACGTGAATCACTTGTTGTTAGCTATCTCGTAGATGATGACAATAATAACAATAATCGTACACGGCTTTTATACAGTTAACTGGGACGACGGTCTAGACATATTTTGATCGTTCGTCGTCGGGGCTAAACCGCCAGCAAACTTTTACGAGCGAGTTTCAGCTAGGCTATCTTGTCAGATCAGCTTAGACAGGTTGAGCCCCTTATAGCCTCCTTTCATGCTCGCACATCCGGGGTCAGCAGTCATGTCCCTGAGTGGCAACGCATGGCCCGATGGGACTAAGATGCTTCGCTCCCTAGTCCGTATATCTGTACTCATCTTGTACCACGGGAACAGATCCAGGAAGTAGGCGAGGGATAGGTGCTACCTTCTCTTGTTTGCTACGAAAGCAGTAGGGCCAAGCCACTTCGTCGACAAAGCATAGGGCTCTTGTTACAGGCTGGAGTTGGATATAGATCTTTTTCGAGGGGCCACTTCGAGACCCGAACCACTACTCTACTTGCTTGGCCGTCTTTGGTCGCGAGCAGCATGCAGTAATAAGGCCTGCTTGCGATCAGGCAGACTTCGCCGAATTTAAATTTTCCCGCCAGTTCCTATCGAGAGGCACGACGTGACAATATATTTGGCAGCCGCCGCAGGTGATGGAAAAAAAAATATTTCAAAGTAGAATTTGATAACAATATCATAATCAAGTGTAGCGCATTTCGATATTAAGACGCAGCAAATATTTTCTGTTACTCAATTTTGTCTCACTGCTCTAACACTGACGGTAATCTTGTTGCGTTGGCTGGATGTGCGGCCACTCGAACAACCATGTGTTCTTCCTTACGTTCCTATGTTCACTCACCATTCTATCGAAGACATTCGGAATAAGATCGATTACGAAGATAATGTGTCTTGTGTGAACTTAAACAAAGACATGATTTATTTAATTTAACTTGAGATTCGCTATTCTATCTAAATTTGATCTGCCACGCTTAACATTGAAAGCCGGCCGATGTTCCGATGCAGCTCGAAGCAAGCTCCAATATCAGTTGAAACCTCACTTGGCCTCGCATAAACGGATGGGACCAACCGACGGAGATCACAGCGGCATCCTCCACATGATGGCATGGGGCCACCAAGCACTCCACTGATGACTTGACGCAAAAGACACGATTCAAACGAGCGCATGCCAAAGAGGCTTTACCATAGAACGAAGGGAGGGGGGGTTGTTTGTCGACCCCAAAACGCGTGGTCGCGCGAGCCACCGTGAAATTCGTACGGAGTCGGCCCGGGCCATAGAGGGATTCGTGTTGCCCAAAAAGCCGTCTCGATGATTCGGTCGATCGAATAGAAACGGTGTATGCTGAATGCAAAGAGAATTGGTGATGCGTCGAGGAATATTGATGAACAAAAATACACCTGCTGTGAATACTGTGCGTGTTTGGCTTGTTGACGTTTGATGGCGACTCTCGATGCGAGACCGGATGCGGGAGAGACCTCACAGGAACGGGATGTATATGTAGCGTCATACGCAAAATGAAAAAGAATACATTGATATGTTTAACCGTTTACCGATGGAAGAGCTGAAAGCAGCGATTCCAACGAGTCAATCGTAAAGCTCAGCTAGGCGAACGCAGGGGATTGGGGTGTTTTGTTAGTAATCTACCTTCGTTGAAGGTGGATTAGTCCCTCAACATATTTGCGCGTCAATTCCTCACAACTGTTCTATTTTATAGAATGTTAAATATAGGATCAAGTTAATGTAGTAATAGCATGGAACCCTAAGACGGCTAAGTCTCTGGCTATCGGAAGCCAGAGGCCGCAGGTTCGAGCCCTGCCGTGTGACATATAAGAGAGCTTAAGCATTGTAAAATTGCCGCTCCTTCAATAAACCAATAAAACTTTACCTTATTTTTCTTGTTGCTTCAGATGGTACTAGGTATTCTGTGCGGTTTCACTAAGTAACTTCATCGTTATCGTGGCCCGAGAACCTCCTGGCGAATGCCATGACATTACGACATCGCTGTAGACAGCAGTACAATAACAACGAATATTTTTTTCAAATTTTTTTCTGGAATCTCCTGCATCATCTTGAGACACTGCAGGTCACCACATAGCGCATTCAGGCACATCGATATTATGAGTAGCAACCGGTAAATATCTGCAACTTTCGTTATGTTCGGGCTAATACCGATATATTAGTAAGATTAATGGAACTGAGCGAGCTGAGCCATGGTCAAGTGTCTCGCTAATCATTACCATGAGTGGTTGTATTTTAGTGGTCGATTGCAGTATCGTCACCTGCCTTACTTCTGTCTGTCCACGTCAACCCTTGTCAAATTGTCGTCTGGCGAAACTGGCATTTGGAAAAATTCCGAGATAAGATTCTGTCGCTGGTCGTTGAACTACAAGCTTTAGCAGGAGTCGCCCCTAGATGGATGCGAATGGAAACCCGGTACTCAGTAGGGGACTGCAAACACGTTATGCACCGCGCAGTGTGCGCGCCATAGTAGTCTACGCCAGAATTAACAGAAGTCCTACATGTATTATATTTAGTAGTCGCCTTAAAAAAACCTTGGCGAAATTGGAGTACTAAGTTCAACCTTTGTCCGTAGTTCCAAACGCAAATCAAACCATGAAAGACTTTTCTTACGCTTGTTCGGAACGAAAATCAGAGCAGGATTCGCCAACCAAAACAGGCGAATAGCTATAAAAGGAACCATCTCTTCCAAGCTTGGGCTTAAGCCAAAGATCCCAGTGTGAGACCATAAGACATGCAATCCAATATAAAAAAGACGCTGCTTCTTTATACCTCTTTTTCTGACGATTGTATTCACGTGACGAGTTTCGAGCACGTGCTTGCAACGAGAAGCATTGTCAGGGTTGCGCCGTTGCATTGAGAGACACGGAACAGATAACCCAGCATAGAGGTTTCGCCAACGCCCTGACTGACGTGGGTATCTGCGCTAGCGGGAACCTTTTCCCACCCTTGGGATTCTTGCAATACTGTCCCTGGCCGCTGAAAACCCTTCTTTCCTCCATAGGAGACGCCTCTTGAAGGAAGGTCCCCTTCGCAAAACGGATCCACTAGGGGAACGACAGTTTCCAACCGAAGGCCCCATTCAAGTAACTCTGGATTTTTTTTCTGCCTAGCGTTGCCCGCACCGTCGGGATCGTACCACCCCACCTTACCAGACCCTGTCAAAGACCCCGTGTATCCTCATCTGGCCGATTTCTACGCAACTCCACCACGCCCATTGTGGCCATTCATCTTGTTGGAACCATTGGCCCCACTCCTCCTTGAACTTATGCATCCCGGACCTCTGGCCGGTCCCGGTAGCCTATTCCTTGCTCGCCGAACGCGGAAGGAATTTCCCTCTCTACTACCCTATGCTATAAAGCTCCGTATGTCTCCCAGCAATGACCATTCTACAGCTGAGTAGCGAGACAGTCTGCTTCCGAACCTCTACCCATCCTAGAAAAGAGCTAATCTGCAAGCGTGGCTGACATACGCTTGTGTCGACACGTTGGCACGAAAGCGCCACAAATGTAACGCTCCGTCCGGGGTGAATACGACGCAAAATGTCCGACAAAGATTGAGGCAACGCCCGCCCCTTCCATCGTGATGAATTTCATCGTACCACCCTACGTCGACTCCTGATCTACTCGCGGCATCCGCTCACTGTAGCCACTCGTCGATTTCCGGCGCTTCCCCGTTCAGCAATTTTCCCTCCTTGATGTTCAATTGCCGATGGGCTGAAATACGAACCCCTTTACGGCGGCGAATCGCATGAAGACTGTGTCGCTGGTGGCGTGTGACGAAGGCTTCCTCTATCATAGAAGCACGAGAAACGGTGGCCCGCGACGATCCCCAGCCCTCCCCATAGGACCCCGTAAGTGGTACTGTTTCTGCTAGCACGGCTGCCTCGGCCAATAAGCCAATAAGAAAGATGGATCTTCAGGTTCGAGCATATGACACGTGAAGTAGCTCTGTGAAGTTCGCTCCTGAGGGCGTACATTTCAGTACAGCGATCAAGGGAAGCAGACGTCCTCCGTATTTTATTCGGGTCGTATTGCCACTGGATAACTGGCATTATAGAATCATTCAAGTTCTCATGAGCGCCTCGCATAGTTTGCTTTAATGGATAAGCAGAACATCAACGTCCATCAGCTTACAACGGTTTGCAACAATTACTAAAAAATGCCCAGAAGAAATCTAATATTCTAATAAAAGTGAGAAAAATATTCTTCAGAGCTTCATTTCCGTCTCGATTTTGTATCGCCTCGTTAAATATCCTTTGTTCTTGCGTACGCGGTCTGCTGGCTGGTTGCTCCATGATTATTTCACACACGTCTATAAGGGAGCTTCGGAGCACTGATCACCAGAGTCGGCATGTTGTCTGCGCCAGGCTCAATTTGCGCTCTCACATCGGTCGCGTCGACAGTCTCAGGAAGAGTAAAACATTTATGGGCCTGTCGGAAAATCGTGTAACCGCAGTCTGGCCCACAATCGTCTGGGACCCCGCGACAATTTCCTACCTCTTCGCGTTTCGCAGTGAGCATGACATGCCGACCCTCGACAGAAACTAAGACGTCCTCCGGCCGGAACCATGGCATTCCGCTTATGTGCCACTCCATGCTTTGTTCCTGAAATTCGAAATCCAGCACGTCAGAGCTCACACATCTCAATACGCGGGCATCCTCGAGCCATCAAAATTCTAAGGTTATTCGGAAGGGCATGACAGTGGCTGCGAAACCAAAGATCGCTAGTTAGCACACATATGCACATCTATCACTCAGGGGAAAAATGCACCGAATGAAGATATAAACGAGACCTGTTCCATTTAAATGTTTTCTGATATTAACTCGCGGCGCATTGTTCAGGTTGAATTCGGCACACACGTTCAAAACCGAAGCCACCCGCAACAGTGCACAACACCCGCAGTGCACTTGAAGCATTACTCAGCCCATGGAGGAGACAAATCAATCGAACAGATACAATTAGGTCGAGGTGTGTCAAGTTACAGAGACAAATGGTACCGAACACACCCTTTCAACGCGGCGAGTCTTGAGGGCATGATCAGCCGCCTCCTGCTGTTGCATCAGCGCTCTGAAAAACGGATTCGACGAGACCACATCCAAGCTTCCACTCGGCTGAGCACCAAAATATTCCGGCGCCACCGGCATCATCTGCCAGTACGGAGAGGAAGTGTCACACATTGGCTGGGGATAAGGCGGGGGCCTCATGGGCGGATACCCAAACTCTTGAGGATAGCCTGGAAAATTAAACTGCGGGGGCGGACCTGTATTGCCCATTGGAACTTGGCCAGGCCCCATTGGAGGGTGCGTAGGACCTGGCGGCGGAATGAGCTCCGAAGGAGGACCGGGCGGATGTGCACAAGGGCACATCCGAATCATCGGGCAGGGTCGAAACATTCGGCGCCTCACGAAACACTACACAATTTTGCGAACGTCCGTATTCGCGTCTCGGCAATGACCGCGGGCTGCCAGGCAGCAATCGCACAATAGCGTAATCGGAGCCGCTACCCTTCCAGATCACTTCGTTTAAATCCGTGATCGACTGGCTGGTTAGAGACTAGCCGCCTGACCGATATCCGTAAGACAGCTTTTTCGCTTACACGACGAACTGGAAATCTCCTGCGATGCCGGGTCACTTTCCGGATCCAGATGAAGAGGCAGAAACGACTAACCAGTTCCGTCCAATTCCTTCAGATAGTGCAGCTCTTCGCAAGGTAATGTGCAGCGATGTCCAGCTGTCAAAAGGTTTAGGGGACAGACGATGTCCTTCCGCCCAGGCAGAACATATAGCTCAAGACGTGCCTGCATTGTACAGCTGAGTGGGGAATCGAGCGGTGCGAACACACAACACGGGCCGCCTAAGGGAACAATCTAAATATTAAACCCTTGCCGTGAGCTCCATGAGGACACCCCATAAGGAGCATATAAGGACACTTTTCGAAGGACGAGCATGTGCGGTTGTTGCGCCTTGTCTGCGGATGACGCAAGCGCGGTTGTTTGCGCCGTGCAAATTGGGCCACTGCATATGGTGAAATTTCGGGCCAAATCTGGTTATTACCTACAGTTATGGGGCGTATTAGTGTTGTACTAGGTAATTAAAAGCAGCTTCGTTAGCTTATTGCAAGCTCTCTCTCTTTACCAGTACACGTGATCATGAGCGCAACATCGCCTGATCACTACCTAACATCAGTCTCACTTTCAGCCCCTTCAGACACCCGCGAAACTTATCTCACCGGCGACTCGTTGAACCATTGCTGCCCCTTCTGGTAACGGTGACACTTCGGTCTTTCCCTCGCTCTCTCGCTCTGTCTATGTCTGCTTCTACTCCATTGTTAGATCTGGTCACAAGTGCACGCACTCGGGGATCGTTTCCGAAATTAATTTCTAGTTCGTCGACGACCACACCCTTCGTTGGACTTCAAAAGAGAAGACGAACGCCGCACCGATGGCGGCCTGCAGCAGCAGTAGCAACATCAGCGGCTTTGTCGGTGCAGCACCTACCCTCAGCGCGCGCGTTCGCGCTCTCCGCCGACGGCTCGGTGCAAAAAGTCCGCGCGCCGACCCCCGCGTCCACTCGTCGAAAGCGGATCGCCGTCGAGTGCGAGAGCGACCTCGGCGCACGGGCGAACCCGATGGCCCCACGGCCTCCTTTTCCGCCTGCTCTGCCGAGGGGAACGCTGCGAGGTGAGGTGTACGACGGCGTGCAAGTAATCCCTGCCGTTTTCAGTTCAAACGCTATTGCGGCAGCTACCCGCCGGCGACCGGCCGTCCGGGTGAGCCTGGTTGGTAAGGCCGCCACCGCTGTCGCTGTCACCGTTGCTCAGGAGATTTGTGGATTATAATCCATTTTAATTCGATTCGACATACAGTCAGCAGCGCGGGCGGAGAGAGAGAGAGAAAAAGAGAGACCACCCGGGCAACTGCCAACGAAACAAAGGCAGAGCGGAAAAAATCAAGAGGAAGAGAAGCCGAGCGAGAGAGAAATTGTGAGACTCTGCGCGAGTGCCACTGACTGATTTAAGTGGTGGTGGTGGTGGTGGTGGCTGCGGCGGCGGTGGCGGCGGCTACCGCCTTGACTTGGCAGCGCCAAGAGTGATACCGCTGCGGTGTGGCAGTAAGTGCTGCTCGGCGTTTACAATACGGCCTAAGGAACGATGGCCGCTTCGATGATCGTAGGTGTGACCGTACGGTAGTCGTATGAATTCGGTCGGGCTTTGTGTTCTTTCAACTGGTGATATTTCTGTTAAAATGCAGCCCGCCAGTTCCGCCGGCCTCAAACATCCGTGTAGTGACCGTCTTTGTAAAACTATAATACTATTGTGGGTGAATATGGACCGATATTGATAGATGTTGAAATTGTTGTTGATTTTCTCGGTTTTTACTATTGTTAGTATTTGAGGCTCGAACGACTTCTGCTTTCTAGTGCCATAATAATATTTAGGGAAGCCATTGAATGCTTATCATGGGATTGATGTTTCTATTATTTATAACCTATATTACTGACCGACACAGCTTTCACGGCAAATCGTTTACAACGTTTGAGCGGTGATATGAATGGAATGATATTTTTAATGACATCATAAAGTATCGTAAGGACAATGTTTACGCTGGACGTTACTTTCGTATAGGGCTAGCTTCAGTATTTAGTGATTTAAAAAAGAAAAATGCTAACAAAAACAATCTTTACTATGTATAAAGGAAGTGATAGAGTATCGAACCAATCGACAACAATCTCGGACAAAGGCTGTCTAGGAGTGACTCCTGATATCGCAGGATGTCAACTAGCATAACAAGTATAATAGAATATAATCTTAGTCAATAGCCGCCCGATCCTGCAGGCGATACAGCGAACTGTTCCACCCTGAACTAAGGACTTTGTCGCACCAAAGGAAAGTACAGCCATCGCCCATCGCGAAGTGCTTCGTCGACCATCTGTATGGCCAAACTGGTTTTGCCGAAAAGCCGAGTCGATTGGGGACTTTTAATCCACTAAGGCCAAAAATCAAATCGTACCTAGATGGGCATTGGATTTGCAGTAAATTCCTCCTGATCAGCGGCGAAATGTAACTTTTCAAAGAGAATCAGCTTCCAGACGCTCCTTTTTATTTTATATTATGAGCTTAGTGTGTGTGTGCGTGCGTTCGTGTGTCTAGTTCATTCTAATCAAGCCTACTAACATATGGTCAATCGATGGTGGCGGGGTAGCCAATATAGGCAACACAATTAGATAAAAGACGTTAGTCAACAATTTTTCAAATAGCTTCGCAATAGCAAAATACGGAGAACATATGGTTGGACTTGAAGCAGCATCTGTTTCAACTGCAAACCTACATTTTTTATAAGTGAAAACCTATATATAATTCACTCCCATATCCAACTGCAAATCTATGCCACCTTCGTATTCTCAGGATCACGAGTGAATTTCGAACAACTCAGAACTTAACCCCCGCCATCATTGCCGCCCGTTTAGGCCTAACTGGTTTTCAATTTTTAATAGTATAATTCGCTTACTCGACTGGAAAGAGCAAGTCCGTGGCACGACATGGCTGAGTCTCGTCGCCCTGCCTCGCAGCATGCGCTAACAATGACCTCAGTTAGAAACACGATTTGGACACTTTACTCTGGACACCTCGTTTCCACTGAACCCAGTAGAATCTCCCTATGTACAGAACGATTTCGATTCACAAGAGCAACTCGTTGTGTTCTCAGCAATTCTGTAAACGGCATGCTAACATCGCAAATGTATCAAATTCTCTTTGACAATTGTTGTGTTTTCTTCTTCACGTTCATTATGTTTCGCTCCGTTGTCCTTCCTGTTCACTTTCCGGTAGGTCGATATTGTCCGTTGTTCTTTCAGGGACGAGGATCTTTTGTGTTGTCTTTTGTCCACTCGATCTAAGGGCGTGTGCGTGGATCTGGCATTTATATAAGTTCGACCTCGTTGAGGACTGCCCAAGGGAGCATGTTTTAGGTCGCCGTCTAGTGGTATCTCAGTTGGATCGTTGCAAGCCATTGTCAAGCGCTAGGCCGGTGCGTTATCCGAACGAGTCCCGTGTCAGACCGAGTCGATACGCGAACAGAGGTTTGGTCTCCTCTGAGGATTGTGTTTAGTAATCACATTTCGGGCCTTGTCTACTGATCCCTTGTCTACTCTTTTTTTTCGGCTTTGCGCTGTCCTGTCGCTCACTAAACCTGACTCCTTCAGGAAGTGCTTGTGCAACCCATCTGCTTGCTCGAGTCAAGCCTAACTTCAGTAAGAATCACTAATTCGGTGGTAACGAATCTTGAAGTGGTTACAGGTGAAATCGATGACTAAATACTAGGTTGAAAAGTAGAGTTATTTGCACCTCATTTCGTTTTGATTGCACCAAGGTGATTAAATACATTTTCCACGAAGAATTATCTCGGGATAACACTAGTCATTAATATTCGATATTATAATCTAGGCTTCGTTCTTTTTCCCGGCCGCTTTAACTGCTCCAGTTATATTCCATATCTCCTTGGGAGGAGACAGACTCCCAGCAGAGGACGGTGGTTTTAGCAGGCAAAGGCGTTTTGTCATCCACGTCAACCCTCCTGCACTGGATCGGCCCACTTTTCTGAAGATTGGAATATCTCTGGTGGTGTACGTGCGTTTGAAGAAAATGTCCGCCTCTAAAAGTAATTTCCATATCACACCTCTGGTCACAGATCTATCGTTACGCTTATTCGTTGAGCTATGTATCATCGAGTTTATATAACCTCTCCCCTCGTAACCCCGTTTAGTCCACTCAAAGTCATTATCTAATATATTTAATTCCATTGGGATGCGCCGCATACAACTACTATAGAAGTCTAAGCAGTTTCAATAGGAGCGCGCAGTGGCATGAATATGACGAGTAATACAAACAGACCCACAGGACGTAGACGATACAAGTGTATTCGCATTATAAAGTCCCTCGAGAGTTTCGAAGTTCGAGAAGACGTACTGAGCGCCGGCAAAGCGAGACCTGCCTTCATGGTAACGTGCGCGATTTTCAAGAGCTGCGGTCGACACCCGCATTGGTGCTTGGCCAGCCAGGCCACGATGTGCGCAATGCAGGGTTGTGTTGAACGACAACCACATAAACCTCGCAAACGAGGTCTCTCTGTTGCGGGTCGAAATTGGAGAAAGGGACGCACCGACTACATATTTATGGACGAATGTTGAATTTAATTCTATGAAAATATCAGTTGTTTGCTCTAGATTACACTTAGAGAACAACGGCAACAATGTATCTACTATTATAGTGCATATCATGGGAGCTTGAGAATGTATATGTTATTTGAGTTATACTATGCCTCATCACGTTTTCAAATGGTATTGTGTTTATTCGAATCATTCATAGATCTTATCTAAATTGAAGAAAATCCCCACAAATCTCTGTCAACTTGAATAGTGATAAAGGCTTGTATAACCTACGTGTTCTTCGTCGTCGCACAACTTCTGTAAAAAGCAAAACTGTTTTTCGAGCTGACCCTCAGCTGTTTCCCTATCTGACAGGCCTCAGCTCTTAACCTTTAGGTATTACTATGAGGACCTGTCGGGGCCACCTTTGCTTATTTTCTGCCTTACTTCTGTAAAAAGCAAATATCTAAGAGAGATACCACAGCTATTGGATCTCGAAGGATATCGGTTCTAATAGATCCAGATGAATATTGTCAAGCAAGCAGGCCCCATTTCGCTGGTTCTGACCAATCTAGGGCTTTGTGAAACGTTATTTCGTCCTTACGGAGGTCGCTTAATTAGCAAATATGCTTGTTAGAGATTGTATGTGAATAAGTTACACGTGTTCGGAGTAAGCCTCTAATCATGGCCTGGGCCTAAATTGTCGTTATATCCCAGCAGGATCAAGGGCGATTGTAGCGTAATGCCACTATGCATGCTCGATTTGTAACTTGAACCTGCGCTCCATACCGACAGATATAATAATAACATACACATTGCAGCTTTGCCTACATCAAAATTGTTGGATAACGAAATCATACCGAAGGCTGTATCGAATGCATCATCGCCTCATTGGCAAGGGAGCTTTGAGGTATACACTACCTGTATCAAGCAATTCTTCTCTTGTCTACCTTTCGGCATCAGGCGAGCACTGCTACTGAGACTTATTGCATCCGTTGAATACAGCCAAAATAGGTGTGTGTCCATGGTACTACAGTTGATGACTGTGTTGCAGCTGTCGGCTGTGCTTGACAGTCGAGTTTTGAAAGGGCCCAGATGGCAGGTCTTTCCTAGGGTCGGACCAGACCGAGAAATGATCCCGATGGGGCACGTAGCTGTCCTCGTTGGCTGAAGACTGACCTCCTGACATAAATGCTCAGAGTCTCTAGATATATCTGACCGCGCACTCCTCACCCTGCTCAGATCGAGCCAGGTCGCAACCAAGCTGCCAACATCTCCCTGTGCGAGACTAAGACAAAGAGCTGGCCCCACTTGACTTGGCTCGGGCCTCCGATCCGCCCACTCTGAACGGTAGAGGTGGAGGGGGCAAATAGGGCGATAGTGCGCGATGAGTCCCGTTTCTTAGCAGTGACAGAAACACACATCATCCGCTCAGAGTCCGCGAGGGAATGCGTTTATCCGCGTAGATACACAGGATCGGCAAGATATGACCGGCAGAGTACGGTAGGATGTCCAGCAACGGCATGGATGCATTGACGGGGCGTTAGGGCACCTTGATTGTCCTGTCGCTTGAAGATAGTGTATTTGATGTTGTCGGCAGGAAGGTAGACCTTGTTGATGTTATTTTGCTATACGCGGGTTGGTGAGAGTGTGTTTCTGTGTGGTTATGGTAGCGGCACAGATGGAAAAAATAGGGGGGGTGGCATTTGACAGGCGGGTAGCACACGTCGTGACAGGATCCGCGAAAGGTTCAACACCCACAGGGACAAGCAACTCCTCAGCCAAATCCCCCCTGATAAGGACAAGATTTCTCTCGGCCGAGACTCAACGTTATATCTATGACAGAGTACTATGATATCTAGCATTCATGTGTCAACACCACTACAAGTGCGACACACCATGCTAGGACTAGTGGCGGTTTGCTTCTGATTCGGTGGCGTGCCCATTCGTATTTTGGTCATGCCATTGAGACTGTTGGCTGGACGACAGTCACAAATGCTGCGCTATCTGCGTGCGAGTTCCGGGTTGTGGCTCCCCGGTTGCACGTTGCTCGCACTGCACCCTGCAGCACATGTTGAATCGGTATGCAGCACAAGTGAGCCGGCAAGCATTCGTTGTGTGCATTCGTTTTCGAAGGGGCCAGAGAGAGAGAGAGACAGAAAGGTGGGGCTGATACGAACGTGGTCGAGCTTCGACGAGTAGACAGCCGCGGGAGGACCTGCACCTCGGAAACGACGCCGGCGATGAGACCAATCAAGCGAGTCGGCTTACGCAACAATGGGGGCGGTGGTGTCAAGAGCTCCCGTTCGAAGGCAAGCACACAGAGAGAGAGCGAGAGAGAAAGAGAGACAGCATCCTGCCTGAATCACGCATCAGTAAAGCACGCGGTAACTTAGCCTTCTTCGTTGTTAGCTAAAGTGCACAAAGTGACACTTGATATCCCAACACGCACTGCATACGGATGTGTACCCCGATACGAATTCACCTGCCGGTTATGCTCAACAGAAGGCTCCTTTTTCGAAGGCGCATTTTACCGTCGGCAATCGATTATATGGAGACGGATAGCATGCTTACTGTGAGCTTTATCGATGATATCCCCGGGTGTCCGTTGAGGGAAGTTCACTAAAGTGAGAAATGGTCGGACTGTACTATGACGGGTCGATGTTCGTAGGTTTGAAGACACATCCTGGGGTGGTTAACCACTTAAGGTCTTTTTAAGCAATCTTCTTACAGTTGGTCGATTAATTAGTACTGTCCGGGTCGGTCCTAGTTCTCACTATTTTCACAATAGTTGCGCAAGGACTGCGCTTTAAACACGCACAAAAACGTCAATTTCTCAATTGAACAACTATGGACATTCAGGTTATATTGCATAGAGTATGGACATGTAAATTTCTGCTTTGATAAGTCCAACCAAAGTGGCCATAGGATTTTCGTCGAGCACAACTTTATCCAGTCAAGGGTAACGTTCATAAAATATCACAAATTATTGCATTTGACTAGCATATTGCTTACGTAATGCATCTTATGTCCGCGGCGCGGTGTAAGTATAAATAATAATGGTAATTATTCGCGTAACATTCTGGCAGTTCCAAACTGAAAAATATTGTTAATCCATTCGGCTACGTCAACAACAGCCGCTTAAATAGTGTGATATCCACAAAACAGATCGGAGGTCAATTTGTAAGCACTTAAGTTTAGCTAAAAGTATTGATTGATTCACTCAATTGACGACTTTAGAGAAATCGAAGTATACACAATGAAATACGTTTTTGTTGTTGATATGAACAGCTTCGATTAACCAGCTGTGTTATTTTTAATCTTGTAAACACGTACAAGTCACCCAAGTAATAAGACGTTTAAAAATACGATCCACCAGCAACACTCCTTCAGGGTAGCTTAGGCAATTCACGATTGCACTGCCGGTAAATAGCCATCCACGTTCGATAAGTCACTCTTTATACGATGGGCGTGACAAAGGATATCTTGGAGTATTCGGGACCGGTCCAATCAGATCTGCAATATAGCAAGACGTATACGTATAGTCATAGACGTGCCAAACTGGGAAGGCTAAATGAGTATTTTTCCTTGTATTTCACCTCACGTCAGGTCTTGCAAGGCGACATATGCAAGTAGACGCTGGTGCATTTTTGGCTTCGAGCGACAACTACGTAGCCAGTCGGCATAACATCGGCCAGCGCCCGCAAGAGCCCCCCTCCTCCACCTATTTTACCGATCTGCTGCAGAAGAGTCAGCAGTCGTCAATCGGTTGCCTTTCTCCACTGGCCAGCTTTGATCGTTCGACATCGGCGACTCCCGACGCCCTCCCTGCCGAACAAGCAGCCGACGAAATCGCAAAGTGCCATTTCATCGACGAGCGAATTCCGAATCGGGCCAGAGCAAACGCGACCTAGCAAGTTAGGAAGCCGCATTTTCTCATTGGTCTGGGACGTCCCTCGCTAGCGTGTGTGGGCCGGCGGCGAGGCGGCAAAATTGAAATTCAAATAAGCCCATCCCCCGGAAAGAGTCCGGGTGAAAAACCACCATCACTGCTGTGGCGGCGGCCGCCGCCGCCACCACCACCGCCGCCATACATCGTGGCCAAGGAGCGACGGCAGCAGCAACAGGACGACGAAGTCCTGGTGTCCTGTCTCTTTTAGCAGGCCGAGTTCCATCCCATTCTCTTTCTCTCTCTCTCCCTCTCTTTGGCTTGCTCGTTCTCTCTGTCTTATCGTGCCGTATTCGAACGCGCGCGCTCTCTCTCTCTCTCACTTCCTATTCCTTTACTCTACGCCCGTTCTGCATCCGGCCGGGCGAGTTCCCGGGGCAACCCTCGGAGAGAGACGGGCGAGAGATAGCAAGAGCTCTCGGCGCTGAACGACGACGCGCCGAGCCAAGCCCGGCGAGGCCGAACGCGCCCGAGAAGTCATCTTCATCGCACGCCTCGGTCGGCGGCTGGCGCTGGAATAAGCTCTGGTAGGGAAATTATCCCCAAAAGCATGCTTCCTCGTATGCAGAGACCGCTAAAACGCCACCACCGCGAGATGTGAGTGCGCTCGTGGCGAGACCCACTGCGACCGCCGCCGCGCCCTGCCTAGCCCGCGCGCCTGTGGAAGACTCAGCCTCACCGTGGAAGCAGTGACGCAAATTAAATCGAATCGCAAACTTGCGCAAAAAATAAAGCACCGGAACCCTGGGGACTCGAGTCGGCACGGTGACGCGGTGCTGGGGGAAAACGCGAGAAAAAAAGGCCTGTGGCTTTCCGTGCATTCGCTGGTTTGACGGGCGTTCGCGTGCAAATGTGTGAGCAAATTATGGAATTGATTCGAACGAACTGGCTTCATGGAACACGACAACTACTACTACTGTAACGACGACTGCTATTGGAGTGAAACGCCACATGTCAAAATAATGGAGATGACATATTCTTATAGATCGATGGGATAATTCATCCGGAAGTCGTGAATAATTTACTGTCTTCACGGAGGATAATGTGTATATTTTTAAGAGCACAGAGAGAGAGAGAGAGAGAGAGAGTACGAATTCAACTACGAGCTGTTTGGGTACAGTGGGATGAAAGGTCATATAGTTAGAGGGGTAGAAACTAGTCAAATGTGGTATTACCCCTCAACCAGTGGTAAAAGTGAACATTCGAAATCTAATACATATATTGTCAAATATTCTAATTTTGTCGACTATTTTCGTGGATAGCAATATTTTCATCTGATTTTTCGATCCATATTGAACGGCTATGTAACTATGTATCTGAGATATTCAAATCAGAACAAGCTGGCCTAACCATCCTACAAAATACTGACATTCAGAAACAAAACTCAATGCATATTGGCTCTAAACCCGTGATGGCTTGATTACGATGTGCCCCTTCGTCTGGTGGGGTGGCACACGAAGGGATGAAGCAGAATATACATAACAATAATAATAATCATCATCACTTAATCATCACCGATCGCATATGCAAATCTTGTTTCGTTCGTGACTATACGCAGGGGTGACAACCCGACGGCGCATAGCGTTGACGTCTGTGTGCATAACTTGCGTCGCCTGCACGGGCCGCCCTGTTGATGGTGATAGGCCGTTTTTTCCTTCGATAGACGACCTTACAGCGCACAATACATGCGCGGGAGTATCCATCTCGGGCCTTGTATTGTATTTCTTCTATGTAGTATCTGCCGGTAGATTTGCTCGAGTAGTACCGATCTCGAGCCAATCCTTCGCAAAGCTGCGTTGGAGGTCGACCCCGTTGGGCATCGTTCTCGCGCAGCCAAATTGGAGTGCTTGACTTGGCGATCCTCTGCTTGTTAGAACACCCTTGTATTATCCACCATCTTGCCTATAGAACGTTCTCCATGAGCGCTGGATTTCGAAGACACTACTTAGAACTTATCGACTATTCCGCCCTTACCAATGATCCAAGCTGTAACTGATTCAAAATTGCAGTACTTGAATAGCGAAAATATATCAGGACCTTGTAGACTGCATCATGTGCCTGTCAGAGAAATGTTTTGCGTGAAGTAATTCTTCGAGCGAGATGTGTGAGCCGCAGTCAAATATTGTACGCGTTGCCTGAGACAAACGAGCCGTACTGGCAATCCAAGTCAGAATTGGCAAACTCTTTTCACTGGAGCTCGCGTTGGACCGGTGCCGACTCGAATGTTAATTCAAGCGTTGCCAAAATGCCGCTCAGAAACCGTCCAAGCTTGGCGAGTGCTTCCGGCAGACGTTTATAATGGAATACTCATGCAGAATAAAGCTGATCCCTTCGTAACACTCTTGTGGATGCTTAGCTTGACCGATGGATTTACTTAAAATACAATCCACACAAGGGCCCTCTTGGAAATGTTCTCTTTTAATAACATGCTCCTGATGTGATTTTAGCCGCCCATATACGAGTTGCTTTTCAAATTTGAGAGAAAAAGTAAAACTGGGGGGGAGCCATAGCCTAGGGTGGAACGCAGACAGGCGCTTGGCGGTAAATCGAGGTTATTTTGGCCCTGTCGTTGCGGCCGTGTACTTCTTATGTTGTTGTCGTTGTCAAACGTGATGGTGTAGGGGTCGCGCTGATGACTTGGGACCCAAAGGTCTCCGGTTGTCCAGAATCCCGCAGGACACGTACGGTTTGAATGGATACGAAAGTCGTTCCGAATCATGGCCGAAGGATCTCAAGCTTCCAGGATCAAGAAAAAGAGCAATGTCATTGAAGAGCCTTTGTGACCTTGTTGTAGATCGTCGGTGTCGTTCGAAAGTTGAGGGCACCTATTGGCTGTTCTATAATATTATATTAAGCTGACCCGAAAAAATGACGCTATCGTTTTGCGCCGTATTCTTATTATTGACCGGTTTGAATTCAAATTTGGCAGGTAGTGACACACATCAATTAGCAAGCAGGCAGCGCGAAAACAGTTAGCATTCGGCCTTTATTGGGCGTTCGAAGTGGCAACCGGCGGACCAGGTCCGTCAGACTTGCATTTTCAGAAGAAAAGTGTCAGGGCTATGTTTCAAGAGAAGAAATGTCCAGCTGAAATCCATCGAATGTTGGTTAGTGTGCACGGCCATAAGGCCCGGAGTCTACGACAGGTGTGCCATTGGTGTGCGCAGTTTAGGCAAGGTGATTGGGACATTATGAACAACGAGGGCGCCCACCCCTTCCCGAATCTCGATTCGACAAACGGGTCGAGATAGTCGAAAAAAGCTTTTGAGCAAACTGGAGCTTGGTCATTGACGACTTTGTCGGCTGGAATTGGCGCGCCTCGTGAAACATGTCGTCAAATTATAATATTAAAAATAATCTAAGGATGCGGACAAAAAGTGCAAAATGGGTCCCTCATTAACTCGGTCCTGGCCAACTGAGAATGCGTGAGGAGTGTTTGCGAGACAATTTAAATATATATAGGCAGCAGTGGTAATGGCTGATTGAAGGAGGAGCCTGTCCTCGACACTTCGCACTAGTGCCTACAAATCATCAGCATAGAACTTGTGCTTTACACCTCTTGGAAAACTATTTTTGACATCTAACACAAGGATACAGAACAAAGGTGGGCCCACGCACGAACCCCAGATGGGCACCGGTCATACGTGCTAAGGGTATTGTTTATTTCGACGCAGAACTTTCTATCCGTGAGATCCACTCATCATTGGCTAGACTCTGGCGAGCAAATTCGAACTTGGAGAGAGATAGCAGTAAGCGTTCTGTGGCAGTATGACCCCACTTTTTCCTACACTATTTCATGGAGCTCAACGATTTCCTTTTTTCTTCACGGCCCCCATCTCATGAGGCCTAATTCAATAGCCGCCGGCGTGGTGAAAAGAACATCTTCTCCATCCTATTTCGGCGCCGCGTCGCTTTTCGTTGTGCTCTTCTTTCCATATTTTCAAAAAGGTCCGCGGCCAGCCGAGGTGACCACCCGGGGCCCTAGCTGACAGGCGGCCCACCCCGCCCAAACCGCCATCCATGTCCGCTCGAATGAGCCGACTCCATTAGCAGCTGAAAGGACCTGATGGAGCACTCGGCCTGAGTGGGTGAGCGGTACCCGTGCGTTCAGCGCTCGTGTGCCCGTATCAATGTACGCGTATAGAATCTACTTTTGTATACAGCAGCGGCAACGTGTTGTCACGAGCTGAGCGCACCGGGTTAAAATGGATAACAACAACGTTTGCAGAATCCCGGGACGTAACATAATCGAGTTGCACAGCTCTCGATCAATGCCAACCAATGCTGTTTTGCCCTCGTGCCAACCGCAGATGGACGGTAAACCCGAGCGTTAAGGCTGGTATAAAACGTGCATTACGGAATCTACGTTGATAATATGTGGATATATGAACTATTTTTCGAGTTCACTACAGTAAATGAACTCGCTGATGTCCTGTGAGTGTGAGTTCTGTTGGAATTACCTATTTAGCGTTGAGTTTAATTGACTGTATAATTAGAGAAGCACCTCAAGTCATCTTTTGTTACACAATCACCATCGATTTGTGTGGCCTTCCGAGGCTATGATAGCAGGCCCATTCAAGGGCCAGGACCACGTTATATTCAATTCCAGAATAGTTACTGCACGATCCTGCTTATCAGTGAGTTTGTTGTAACTTTCACACACGCAAATATATAGATAATCACACTTTATCTAGGCGGATTTTATCAAATATTTTCTTCACCTAACACGACCGTAAGGAGCCTTTTTGGTATGCGTTTATCGTTGTCATGACCTAAAGAGGGAGCTTCGCATAGGTGGAGTTACCTTACGCTTCATTGGCCGGCTGAAGCAACGTGTTTGGGAAGTTACAGCAACAACTTTCGTAAATCGCGCTCGGGGTAAATGCCCCGCTGTTCGAAACTATAACTGGCTGGTAGGGTCATAAGTGTCAATTTGAAATTTGCTCGCGTCTATGTTGAAGATTCACGCGCTCCACCCAGCGACGACGATCACGGAAACACGGCGGGCCGAAGCCGGATTCCCCAGCGCTGTGGGGAATATAGGAACCCAGACATGGATGATGTCCGTACATCTGTATAGAGTCCTCTTTTGCGCGAATCGATGCCATACTATGCGTGGCGCTGTTATTGGTCAAGCCAAGCTTTTCCCTTGGGGAGCTAAAGCGATCACGCGGCGCTCAAGACCTTTCAAAAGTCGTTTCGTAATCGTCGTCTGTGCGGCACTATTTTTCATAGCGACTTTCCTTCCATTATTTGGTGCATTTGAAGCTTTCATTTCTAATATTTCTTGCCTTCGAAACTATAGAGGCGGATCACGTTCGCTCGCCTGGATCAATCCATGCTACAAAGACATGCTCTCGACTAGCTACTAGCCACCCGCTGGGTGGAGGTCCTTACACAGTAGGGCTGTCTCAAGTTAGTTTCCGCCACAAAATTCGTGCAAGTTCAACGCATTATTTGACAGGATAAATAAATATATATATATATACATCTATATATATTGCGGGTCTACTCTCCTAGTTGTGCTACTAAATTTATGTTAGGACCGTTTAGGGGAGAACTGACCTCACAGAACTGCCAATATTACGAAGATTGTATATGTTTCCTTCGAAGAAGCTTACTTCAGTGATTTTCTAGTATAATTGTAGCACAAGTTTAACACAAATGTTGATAATCTAACATGCATGCTTCACAATGCATTGTTCGTATTTAAATGGTGTGCACGGCCTCCATTTGTCAATGTATTCAACTAATGGAAGATAAAGGAAGTGTCCGTTGACATCTGATGAGCTCATTTACCTGGTTCTCACATAGCTAGTTTTATTACCTGATTACAAGCGATCCGCCCGCTTAAAGATTCGTTCATTTTCGGCAATACGTGGTTTTAAACTCGGCCCACCAGCGAGGTGAGAGGCCAGCCAGATAACCGCTGCTCCATCTGCAAAGGCAAGGCGGTATAGTCCCCGAGGGGTATTTATTTAATGACAGTTCAATCCACCCTATAAGTGGGCCTTCCATACCCCTCGAAAAGGATTTGCGTACCTCTTTAGCCTAGCAGGAGCTTATCAATCGAGTTATTTCTCATATTTCCGTTAAGCATTTCTCTACAACGTTAGTGGTTTATGGAAATATAATACTAAACATGATCTGAAATTACTGTATACCATTTTTATTTACAAAAAAAGAAAAACTTAATTTCTTAAGCAACGCGTTAGTGTGAGGTGACCGAGGCGTTCTCCTTGAACGGGACCAAGGATTTGTGAGTCGCGCCACCTCAGCACATCTATGTGTGTATGTCTCTCTGTGAGTGTGTGTGCATACATGTATAATATATGAACGAATATCTCATCATAGCAACTAAGAACACCTGTGAGAGAAACACCTAGTTCCCGTTTCACTTCAGTGCCGAAGCTGGAAATTGAGTTATATATATATATATATATATATATATATGTATTTCCATGAGCCGTCTTCAGCATCCTATGAAGGTGTCTCGTTAGGATGCCCTTTTCGTGTGCGTTTTACAAGTGTCGCCGCAATTTCACCCGAGTGGAAGGGCAGAGTAAAATCATCACAACGAAGTTTCCTCAACGAACGTCTCCATGTCTCACCTGACAGGTTCAGTCAGCGTAAAAGTGTCACTCTTGTTGAAGAAGAGTTGCAAGTACGGGCGCGCTACAACCGTTGTCGAGCGATTATGCAAAGTAGGGCCCCCGACTCGGATGCTCGTAACACCATCTCTGATGCTAATTAAGATTGGGGATAGCGAGAGAGAGAGAGGGAGCTTGAGAACGCAGCGCAAGGAAATGGCTGGTTGGAAATTTGAGCACGCGATGTTTGAGGCTTGGCCTGCGCAAGATGTGTTGCTCATAGTGGCGATTTACATTTGCTATGCGGTTAAATCGAAAGCTATCCCGTACAATGACGTATGATATGTATATAATAGATGACGATAAACAACACCCCAGTGGAATCTATACTGTTCGAAGTGCCTACCTCTAAGATTAGGTTAATAGATACTAGTTGGGTCGTGATTCTGCCACGTGTTTCGTAATGAGTAAAACTGTTTGAAAAACTCGATTACTAGCTATATGCTGCATATATGTGGGTGACGTTCTTACAATGAATTTCTATTTTCTATTTTTATACAGAAATACACTATTTTGGGCAGTAGATTATTGTCTTGTTTGAATAATAGATAAATCATTTCGTGTGCTTGTTCCTAACTTCTGTCAAGAACACTCGTATGACGTTAGTCTTCTACTTGAAGTATTCTCCTATACAGTCATTCTCTGTGAAGGACGTCTAGCTGTCAAAAAGAAGGGTCCAATGAGTAAGAAATAGTATTAGGGTGTCCGGTTCAAACTGTCCGCTCGATAAATGCCAATAGCTTTTGAACTAAATTAGTTAAGGCAAAGATATTTTGGTATGAGTTAGAGGTACTCTCCAGCTTTATTGGCACACCGATTCCAGCGCTCTGGGAGTTTTGAAATAGCCAAATACTTACCATTTGCATTTCCATATATAATTTCGTTATCTATTGCTTCTTTGAGTAAGTCGACGTTTGCATATGGAACCCCACCTATTGCCCTTTTTAATGCATGGAAACAACCATAATCACATGGGCTTAAATCAGGAGAATATGGGGGTTGATGCCATCGCTCAATATTGTTTCCCTCCATCCAGGCCGTAATTTCAGCAATGCGGTGAGGTCTTGCATTGTCGTCGAGTAACCACACTCGGTGCTGTCGATCCCCACGCCATTTGTTCATCAATGTCTTCAAAAAGTCGAGATATCGGGGAGCATTGAGTTTTTCGTTTGCCGCTAATATTTCGTAATAGCAAACACCCTTGCTATCCAGAGCGAGTATAATCAACACATTTCGTCTGAATCTTACTGGCACTGCCACAGACGCCGCCACTTCACCTTGTCGGAGCCACTGTTTTGCTTGGTCCTTCTCAGGGGGTCTATGCAGGCTAACCCATGTCTCGTCTATCGACACGGTGTGCTCTAAGCGACTGGTTTGTTGCGTATAAGTATTCAAATTAGATGTCGAACACTCCACACGCATTTTCATTTGGTCAGCACTCAGTTTATGGGGAACCCATTTTTCATTGATTTTCTTCTTCTTCAGTATATTGGTGATAATTCTATAACACGTCGTCCGAAGAATCAAAGTTTCAGCCGACAAAGACTCCATGGACCAAGCTCTAGTTTGCTCAAAAGCTGCCTTGATTCTTTCAATCCGTTCGTCCCTTGTCGCACCTGATTTGTGGTCCCCACCTCGATGGTCATCGGTGTCCATATCTCCACTGTTAAATCGCTTGGACCAATTTTGCACCGTTCGCAGGCATAAGGCAGACCTACCGTACGCCTTCACTAATTGTCGATGGATTTCAGGTGTAGGGTGTCCCTGGAGAAACAAAAACTTGATGATTTCCCTTTGATTTTTGGGGGAATTTGAACTTTCTGCTGCAGTGTCCATCTTTCTGATCGTATCGAAACCACTCAGTGTTCGAAAGGAAGCCACGTTCACGCCGCGTACCCACTCCAAAAATGAAAGCATTGTATCGCGTAGTTCGGACTGTGCGCCATTCGAATGGCGGGACAATTTGAACCGGACAGCCTAATATTATTCTTGAAGAACAGGAAGGATCCGTAACGAACTAAAATAAGGTGCAACGACATGTCCAAATGGACCTTTGAAACCGGCATGCGTAGTACAGAGCTAAATACTTCTCCAGAGGAGCTGTTGCAGAAATTTATCGAATCGGAAGATTCACATATATTATGTTAAATACTCTTCTAGAAGAACACTGCTCTGCAGATTTCTTCATCGGTATCAACATAGTGCAAACGTCTGATGAACGAAAACCGAATCGCTTAACTTTGAGCCATCGACACCGCGCAAAGTGCGTATAGCTGCAATCGGTTTTCCCAACGGCTGCGCCCAACTAGGGCCCAGCCGATTGGCTCATGGTTGAGCTAGCACGTTGATTGGCACATAGAACCATAACGTTTGGCTAAATGTACTCGACGTAGGGATCGCTTTAGGAACAAAGAAAAGTAGACTAAGTGCACCTACACTTTGTCGGGAAAAGCAACGCCGGTAGCAACATGAGAGGGGCCTTCTACACGAGAACAAGTGGATCTAGACAACAGGCAAGGTCTAATTATGAAAGTAGTGCTTCGTTGATGGAAGCCAACCTGTTCAGCTGGCTGTGTCCAGACGACTATGGCCCGGTATCCTCCAGCAACAGCAGCGGCCGAGAGGGAGGTTGTTGCTTTAGCCGCTGACAAAGGCCACACCTTTCATTTGATTAGCTTTGCTTAACACCGCCAGTGGACCCTCTGGCTGGATAGCTTCGTTCGCTCCTCGAACGAAGACACATATACGAAGCTGGGAGAGGCCACTACATATTATATAATTGTGTGTTTTTCTGCGCGTTCTATGTATGTAAATGATGATAGTATTACACTTGAATATAATAACACTTCCCTTAACTAACGATCAAATAGTTGGCTATGGTAACACCATTGGGATGAATGTGAGGGATGCAGCTAGCTAAAAGGTGCTACCTCGAACCCGTAGAGAGAAAATTGCTACAAAACACTTCGTAACTTCTCTTGTTATTGACTCAAGGCATCGAGCGGGTGCGTGTGCAGGCAGATTCATGTGTACAATACATGTGACTTGAGTTCGCCTTTAACAAACATCCGAGTTCGTGTCAAATTCCCCTAAGGTTTTTGCACGAATCGCCGAACTCTGGGAGTGGCTGACATCGCTTTTGTCATAGCAGCTGAATAGAAATGAGGATGTTAGGTCGATGTCAATGAAGCCTTACGAGTGAATTCCGCACAATGATATTAATTTCGAACACGAATCCAGCGACGTTATGGACCATTTTTACACTCATCTCACACGTTTGCATCATGAAATCGGATCGCGCTTTTATAGACAATGTGGTCTAGTTGCGCAGGCTCGGATCCAGATTCCTTGGTTTACTGGTACTTCTCGCAGTGTTGTGGAAGTCAGGATAAGGCAAACCTTACACGGCGTTCGTTCGGTAAACAGATCCACCATACGCCGCTGACATAGCGATTGACCAAAAGGCGCAATGAGGGCAATCCATCTAGATCTGATATTCTCGAAAATATTTAGTTGCATACGACTTTGTTTGGCTATGTTGCCTACAGTGTACGCTGCTGAATAGCAGGCGTTATCGCTTCTTCAATGTACACGATGCACAGGTTGAAGGAAAAAGTATTTGTTCCACTGGCATTCTGACCAAGCATCTCAACTGCACGTTGGAACTGCACGCCGCAGTCAAGACTCACCCGAAATGGTTGGTTGCACGGCGACGATGCTGAATGTGTCTACCTAATATATATATATATATATATACACGCATCTAGCAACGTACATCTCTCCAACCTATATGTAACCTACAGCCGACCTACTTTGTCACAACTGCTTTCCATCTGCGAAGACGACTACCCGACGTTAAATGAATAGCGCAGCCACTTCCATGCGGAAGTGCGCTGCCCCAGCTTGCAGGACAACGCAGCGATTGCGTTCTTATCTCGGACGAATCCTGCTTGTTGGTCCGTAAAACTGGGCAACTGTGTAGCGAACAGCTGACGAAATACTTCGGAGCTCGAAGTTGGGCGGCCGACTGTCTGCCTCGGCCGCGACCGCGCTCGCAGCGCTGCTGCTGAAGGAGCGCAGCAAGACGGATGAGGCGAAACACAGAACGAGGCGCTGCCACGTGACGGAGATCTCCCGGAGATTGACGAGCCTCATCAACATCCACCCGACGCATGCGGGCGGGAAGCGCCTGAGTGCTAGTATGAACAGAAGGACGAACAGGACCTCGAAGGGCCATGGGCAACGGGCAGGCGGACGCAGGAACTCGAAGGGGTGCATCTGTTTGACCCAAGCAGTTATAGTGGACACCGTAAGCACGGGCTCCGTGCTTCCTTGTATTGTATGTATATACATATATATATATATATATATATATATATTGTAGTTACTCCGTCAATTTCATTTGGCGAATACGTGCCGATACAGTTCCCTCAAGCGCAGTTCCCGGTTATGCAGCGAAGCCAATCTCGTAAAATGCGACATTTCATCGGATAAGAGCTGACGGGTTCGATTGTATACAATTCAGTTAAGAAGATTGATGAGGCAAGTAAACTGACTACCTTTATTAATAAAACCGCAACTATAGTACCTTGGCGAGAACGTAGGAGGTTTACAGTTGTAGCCGGCCCTAATTCAACAGTGTACTTACTATTTTCTGACTGTTCCGTTTCTAACTCCTCCTATATTTAATACGATGGTGAGAAGGAGTTGAACTGGACCAAGGTTCGACGCAATCGAACCTCGCTCGATGCAGTTTGCTTAAGGACGTCTGTGTCCGTTCGTGTATCACCTGCGGAAAACACGATCTGCATACGTCGAGAGGAAGCATTCGATTAGTGAAGCAAACTCTTAGTGTGGTTGTTGTTTCGTTGCAAAAAAATGTCTCATGCTTTGGCTTCATCAATAAGCGATTGATGTTCTCACTCAGTGCCATAGAGTCATTTATTTCTATAATGCCATTCGAACACTAAATGCCCAAAATCACCGCAGACCAAATAAGAAGCAGCGACCTCGACTTGAATATCGGGCAACGCTACTGTCCATCGCGTTGAATTGCTAGCTCTTTGCTGAAACGGAAGTGTGACTGCTGCCGCTCGCAGGGTCGGTGCGGATGGCAAATATCCATCTCGGTCGACAGCAACGATGGAGTGTTTCCATTCCTTATGTTGCTGAAAGGATTTGTTCACTACCCGGCCAAGCTCGTTGTAGTCATCGTACGATTGGTGTCAAGGGTTTAGCGACGCGGTGGCAAGTGCAACTGGGCGCAGTCGCGCCGCATTGTGACCAAATTTCCAACTTACGCTCCAAGTAGCTTCGAGCGCTGATTAGGAAAGGCAGACATATCTGCCAGACAACACTATACAGTTCGCCAACGGCTGATAACTATGAGTACTACAAGTTGCTATGCATAGTCTGCTTGGTCGGTTACGACTTCACTTGTCGGGAAAATTTAAAACATGCTTCAGTAGAAGCTATTGCGTCTTATATCCAGGCTGGCATGTTGGATGCGAAAGTGGAGGCTCGCAGAAATGCAGAAGGTGTGCAACTGTAATCTTCGTTGTTCAGCCTTGCGGTCGTACCACTGGATGTTACCGACGTTACCAATATTAGAATCGTTGGAAGCAGTGGATGATAGTCATGTTGATATCAGATGCCTTCCCGGGGGTTTACGGGAACATCGCGGTTCCTCTCACTATTGGTTCATCTCGTTCGTCCACAAGATATCCTCCCCTCTCACGAATCTCACCTAGATAGCGAATCGGCGGGGAGTTTCGGAGACTTGGAATTTAGGAGCCAAATTTCTGATACAAGAATCGCACTGAAAGGGCCACGCGTTCCTTGTTCTAGCGTGTATCAACACGGACCAGGAGAAGTTGCTTGTGTAGACAGACGGGAGGCAACAGAGAGCGTCGACTGGGTACTGCAGCCGCCGGCTTGGGACCTGCCCTTTTAGCCTAGCTCTATCTGTCTGTCACTTTGGATCAGGCGTCGTTGTTCGCGAGCACGCGGATGAAGGTTCGCTGCGAGGCTTGGTGAAGCATCACGCTGGGGCGGAGGGAGATACCTCCGGAGGACGACAACGAGTCGGTATATAAGGCAATCCAAGAATCTTAGATCTGCTATTTTCCAGGCTTCGCTGCACAGAATTAGGAATGAGGGATCGGGAGATCAACGAGAAGAAGGGATGCGACCAATCGGAGGTAACCTCAAAGATATCAGAATTCCTCATAGATGAGTCTTGTATTATATCTAGAAGAATCGAAATTTTAAGGGAAGCCTAGCTCATATAGAAGTTGTGAGGGGGTAAGCAGCAGTATTGTTTCCTGATAACTTTTTTAAGAAACAAGAGGCAATCCTACTATCATTCCTATGGGATACTTTTGCGATCTAAGAAACCGGTTGCTCGGGAAAGATTTGAGACATTGACGTCCACCTAGGCCAAACCGAGGAGTGTATACGTTCACCTCAAGGTTAATTGGCATTAGAAAGGTATGATCATATTAACAGACAACAAATGACATTCAAGGCAAAAGTACTTTCTAAGAACGGTTCATGACACTTCATTATACATCAGAGTAACACGTTGTTTTCCATTCCAATTGAGACTGCTTGTCGCACGATCTATACTCCAAAACCAGTTAAGTTCGTATACGTGAGGAAAATCTCGTGAATGGCGAGAACCAATGACTCTTTATTTGTGAGTAGATTTCGTCTGACGAGAAAGCAACATGTTGAAAGGAAGTTGTGTGTGAAAAGTTACTTTTACGCTGAAAAATCAAAAAAAGCTTTGGCTTTGGTGTCGCATTTGAGCACAGCAGCTTCACAGCAGCTCAGTGTCGTCGCGGGGACGACGTGTTATATGTTACCGCTTCACCTGACCAAGTGAGTTCGTTATATGGCTACACTCGTCAGAATCGCATGCGACCGTGGATGACTCAATTGAGACGCCAGCTAACCCTTTCCATGAGTTCACGTTAGCCTAGTCTTATATTTATGGGGTTCACAGTTGGGAATTTGAACGAGTCGTCTTTTTTTTGCGATATCTAAATCTATCTTCACACTTGCGGCGTTGCTCTTTATATGCACATTCTTGCTGAGAATGCGGTTCGTCTGTTTGCCTTGTGTAAACATGCGCGGTATGAGCAATGAATGGCTTTTTTTTTGTGTCTTTGTTATACGGAAACTCCCGCAGGAGCGACTTGTTGCTGAGTTTGCCATTCGCGGAGATCCTTTCGGCTTCAATGTGCCCATTTACAACACACGTTCGGCATATCTACGGGCACGCATGGTGTCCCCGGGACATTAACCTGTTTCACCTGACACAGATTTTGCTGCCTAACCAACGTCAGGTGTCTCTTGTAAAGAAAGACAACTTCGTATTAAACGTATAGATACTAGGCACGCAGTTGTTAAAGGTTTAGCTGGCATGTATTATGGCCGACATTAACCAGCATGACCGATACTGTGGCCATGGTTGACGTCAAAGAAGAGAGTCCCTTGGCATATTCGTTTTTTATTAATTATATTATAATATATTGAAGGATTTATGTACTCCCTCGGTGAGCAGGTTCTCGTGTCGTACACGATACCGTTGCCGGCCACGGTGCGTGGGTCACACAGTGCGAGAACAGGAATGGAATGACAATAACATGCTTGCTACATCGTCCGGGTGCCACGCTCACCGCCCAACGGAGCCAAACTCTCCAACGGCTTCCCATCCCCTGGACTTCAACCGTCTACGGGTGGTGAAGTATGGGTGAAATGAGTGTCTGCAGCCAGGCGATATCCGGCGCCCCAAACGACTGGCCGCTTGCCAGTCTGTACTTTCAACGTAAACCTTCGGGTTGGGAGGACGTCATTTCACTGCATCGACCGTTGAAGGCAGAGAGCGAGGTTGGGATGTGGGTCGGAGCCACTCTGCATTGGAAGCTCCACCAAGTCTGCACTCGACTAAAAGATAGGAATGTTGTAGGCAGTGGAGATCATTTAGGAGAACCAACCTCCACCTCCTTTGGTGGGACTTCCTCTCCCGCAAAGCCTTTTGCCTTAGCTCGACCAGCTCGGAGGTCTGGGGCTGCCATCGGCCCCATTAAAGTCAACACATCATTCGCTCTACTCTTCATTCTCTTCTGCATCATTCCCATCAACAACAGCAGTAGCAAGCGAGCCAGCGACGGGCCAACGAACGGGTGAACCTGCAACCTCACTATTCCCGTTGCTGCTGCTGGCGGTGGCTCGAACTCTCGAGCCTCGGTTCGCCGACTGTCTTTGTTTGCCGTCTATACTCCGACCCAGTGAGGGGTACCCTGCTTGCGGAAGGATGTCGGCTCTGAGCGCTTAAGCGTTTCAGGCCAACGAGGAGAAAGAGCGGCGGGCCCTTTGCGCAGTCGGTTCCATGGCCACGTAGGCCGTGGCGCCTGCTGGGCTGACAGTTGGCAGGCCCCAACGAGCGGTGGCTATCTCAGAGAACCCGCGATGACAAAGCGTCCCCCGGAGAGCATTTCATACCCGGCTCACCTTGTTAAGCAGCAGCAGCAGCCGTATCATCCAGCTGTCCGCTTGGCCACCGTATGTAGTAGATCTACTGCCAAGGGTCACTGGCCAAGGGAGATGTTATTCCCTTGGAATAGGATCGCCGGAATCGGCACCCGCCGATACGATAGCGAAGTCGTATAGTGGAGATTGAGTGGGAGCAGACTGAGATTGAGCGAGGATTGGGGGGATTCTGTACGCTGGCCCAGTAGACTTGGAGAACATTGGAACGGACAATATCCGATATTGACTACTGCGACCATGTGCAGAACGGTGTTGGCTAAGGATCTTCAATCAAGCCACACTTGATTAGCAAACGCTTTAGCCAATGAAAGGCTCAATGTGGTATTATTAGAGAAGCGTTATATGTGGCTTACGCGCCACGTATTTTTCATGTCTAACGTCAATAATTATTGTATTAAGATGCACCGACATAAGAAGAGGTACATTTTCTTCCAACGCATGGACACCACCAAAGAGATTTCAAAATCCATAAACGTGGGCCGTTCCAGTGCAGAGCTGGTGGTGTATGTGACAAAACGCTCCTAGCTGCTAAAGCTGCTAATCCTCTGCTAGCAGTCTATCTATCCTCCAGCCTACTAAGGTTCAACCTGTTCAACAAAGATTTAACAACATGCTTACGGTGGAGGATATGCATTTATAACACTAGTCTGACTGCTAATGTTACAAATGAATATTTTTCCAATTTGTTCAGATGTGTCCTCCCATGTTTTCATTTATCTTCCTTATTTCTAACCAAGTGACCCCCAAGTGAAAAATAATGCTGTCTAATCATACTGTTTTGCTCACCACATGTGATGCACACGATGCACCTTATACCACCTTAAACATATATCTACTGCTGTGACATGCAATTGTTTTCCCCTGGCGGCAACGAGAACTTATTTGAATTAGATAAATAGCCATAATGGAATCGCTTCGTGTCGCAGTTCTGCCGGACGGCCTGAAAACCCCGATTATTTCATCGTGGCATGTGCATAAGAACCTCTGTATAATGTTGTTCATTCTCGTTAGACATGAGCTTTAGAACGGCGTTAGGTATATTGGGAAGCTGAATACGAAAGTATGTTGTGCATAGGCGCTAAACCCTGCGGAACTTTCCAGAAGGATTTAGCTCAATGGGCTGCTTTACAGGAAATGGTAGCTGTGGCTTCAAGCGGGTGGCCTTGAAGCTTCAGAATATAGGAAGTCTGCGCGAATGACCGGAGTGAGCTAGCGGAATATTTAAAAGGAAGGCGTAACAATCAGCGAACGAACGAATTTAATGAGACTGAGGCTTTACACGGCAAACCGAACAGGCTAAACCTGAATATGAGGACATTGGCTTCCTACGTGGTAAAAAATGTCTGGGGGTACGCACTTTAGATTGAATTGTCCTACGGGTGAGAATGCTGCCGGATGAAAAAATCGTATATACTAATGACCGATTGGGGCGCGTCTATGGGGGAGACCGTCGGGCCTGCGTGTACTAAGCAACCATGTACAGTATGCTTTGATTGAACATTTTGTGAATCAATAATGAATAATGTCCAATATATATCATAGGGATGGGACTCCGTTTTAATGACCTTAAGATTCAAGGAAACTAAACCTAACCCATCTGTTGTAGTGTTAATCAAATAAATTAAGGATTGATGTTTTGGAATATGCTGATGACATTTTGGGAGGGAACCTCAAGCTGCCAAAGCGGCAGCTAGCCTAAGTACTGATTATTGCGAAGACTTACAATCGCACTTAATGATCTTGTATTGGATTGCTCAGCACCGAAATATATGCATTTTTTATTAGAAGAAATACGTCAGTGGAGGGCACTGACAGCATTACGCCCATTGACTTTGAGCCTGATTGAATTTATGGGATTTTCCTAAAAAATAAAATAACGATGGCAGCAAAAGGAGAGGCTGATTAATTATTTTTTACAACAGATTGACTGAGAGCAGAATTATAGAATGCAGTGGTACCACTATATCTCGAAAGATACCTGCTGTGTTCTATTAGGCAGATCCGTGGACGTTAAATGTTGGCTGTGAGTCAGCCACACCGGAAAATTTACTAAGGTGAAGACGGTAGTTTAGAAGAATGATTTGAAGAGAAGATCGCTCATTGACATTAATCTAGTATCTTATGTAACACAGTGTAGCGTACAATTCAAGGAGGCTATTGTCAGCCAGCGTGTGTCGTTGAGAAGATTAGATTTCTGCTTCAATGCGGGTAACTCCTATTAATCTTTTTTGGTCGACTCAGTGGTAGGTTTCACTCTGATCTTGGTTGAGCTCGAAATCAACCTCAATGCAACGGTTACGATTAGCCTGTTACTGTTGTATAATTACGTTGGCACTGGCGCTAAACGTATCCTCAACAGTGGGGGCCCTAATTAGCTCTACGATGCGCGGAACCTATAGGACTGTGGCTTTAAACTTCGGTGTCCCTGGAGATGTGACCGTTTCTCGGCGTTTATCGACGCAACCCATACTATACACGAGTAAGTGAGCAGGTCTCCAGTATTATTTTGCAGACCCTGGAAATTGTAGGGTGTTCCTTAAGAAACCGTGCTAATGAACTAGTCCAATTGGCTGGATCCACGAAATGCCAAGCGGTGGAAAATAAAAGCATCTTAAACGGAGATTCTCTTCGATTCCATACAGTCAAAGTCAAGTCCGAAAGTCGCGAAATGATATCGAACAAGATAACTATTATAGAAAGTGCCCGCCACAACAAAAACTGACAAACAGTTCATGTCTCATCGGAATTGAATAGGTAAAAATCGAAATGAGAGCAAATGCCTGTAAGCCTCTTGCATGCATGAACAGAATAGTCCACGAGGTACACACAGGGCTGGCATGCATGTGGCACTCTAGGTTGCCTGTGTGCAATGCGATCACACGTACAAATCAACTCGTTCGTTAGGTTTACGTATGTTCGCTACAACGCATAGATGTATAGTGGTATGTGCATCGAGTCCACATATGCATAGATTACAATTTCAACCGAATACACAATGAATTATCTAAATTTAAGCTGTTTGCTCAGCTACCGTGATGGAAGTTAGACTCTCGTATACTCGCAGGCACAATAGCGAGGCGAGGTGAACTTTCAAATCGAATAAAGAGACGCTTCCTTAAGTTTCGAAACGTTCGGAAGCCTGACTAAGGTCTCCCGAGGGTTAGATCTCTTATTAGTTGGCCCAAGGAGCGTCATCGAAGCACAAAAGAGATTAATCTTAAGTATCATTATGTAACTCAGTCCAGTAGCGAATTCAGCGGAATGGATCGCCTGTACGTACATGGCAGTGACCTTTAACCAGTCTCTTCTATGATCGTTTCCGTGGGATTAATTTCTTTAATCGGAGTCGTCTCAGGAAGCCCAATATTGAACAATCTGAAACGAGAACCGAACTCATACGAAGCACAAATATACACTCAGAAATTCTAACGCTTAGTCGTTTAGATCATGTCAATCGTTTGTCACTAGCGAGTTCATGACGGGAACAAGCGCGATTAAGCTGGCATCCTTGCCACTCTTCGTGAACATGACCTCTTGGAAGATTCGCTTAACCCTAATTAACTAGCGACAACATGTCGATTTAGAGCACAAATGTAACAGAATGTCCAGGAAAACATTGGGCATAGCGATCGGTAAATGTCCCTAACGTGCGAGATTTGAGTTTAGTGCGGCAAATCATTCGCTGGGATAGCTACTCCCCCCCCCCGAAAGAAGAAACCATGTGTAGAGCATAGCCATCGAGATATGTTACTTATGCCTTTGAGTTATTCACAGTTTTGACGAACACAACGCGTGGCTTCATACGTGAGTTTGCATCGAAACGATCAGTATGATAATGGGACGATTTGGAAATGCACCAGCATTGCTGTGCTCACACGTATCAGACGGATCCGATTACGGTGTAGACGGCACGAAATCGACACATACTATGTTGTGGCGATAACCTAATATTAGCAAAATTCGACTTAAAGCTATTTGGGCAGTCCGCCCGCCACATGGCATGATCGTGGACGAGCCTGAAGTGAAGCGTGGCTCTTCCGGCTTGCCTCAAAGCCCAGCGAAAAGGGGGACGTAATTGGAGAATCCTTGAACACCGTTTAAAGACAAGCAGTATTCGAAGCCCGAAGATATCAATGAATGCTGTATCAATGTACACACTTCAGTACGATTCGGCCAAGCTGGCAAAGGCGACGCTTGTCAACATACGCATATTGATCGGTTCAGCATCGTGGCGCGCAGCTCATTGGCGGGGGGTGAAACGCGGGTAAATCTTCAATTTTGGCCAAACAGCTGCCAAAGTCTAGTCAGACAACACTTCGTTTGCAGCAACTTTCCGAAGGCCTCGGGCACCACGAGCGCGAGTTCAGTGCCACTGGTGCGTGAAGGGAAATGACATTCCGTCAGTCTTGAGAGACTCGAGACCAACAGCCTCCCTCTCTTGCGATCCTCGCGAGAGACCCTGGGGGCAAAAGACAACCAACCCTCGATCGTTTGCTGTTGACGATACCAACGTTCCCGGAGAGCTGCTGTCCGTCCTCAGCCAACAGCCTAACTATAATATCTCTCCCTGTTGGAAGCTGTCTCCGCATTACTAATTAAAAATGATCGGAGCTAAACTGACGGCTTTGAACCTAAGATCACAGGCATGCTTGTGTCGCAGTGACTGCCGATGTTGATGAGTGTATGGGGAACGGTACGTAATTAGATGAATAATAATTAAGTGAGCAAACGATACAACAGTCTAGCATTGATGTCTTAGTAAGGATAGGGATCGATGCATTGATCGATCGATATGGCGAAAATATAAATACGTCAATAGCAGTAGTACACACGATAGTCAATCATCTTTGCCATCACAACTTTCAACAGTATGATATGACTCTGTTTTCTTTCCATCCCTCAAGAACACAATCGTTTTCAGCTGTGATTGGTGACAAAACGAAAACATTCTCATGATACTGATTTTCCCGGGAACTCTTGGAACTGTCAAATGAACTGAATTTTAAAACGCTCACATCGCATATATTAATGGCCTCTAGCTTTCGTTAGTCATTTATCACATTTGGTCGGGCTTGTGATTGTAGCGACGTCGTTAATTAGCAACAACAACGTGTAATTAATATGACCAGAGCCTTCTCGCATTTTTGGCTGAGATTAAATGATTCGTTTCCTTCGTAAATACGGTAAGCAAACACGCCAAACACACGAGTTTGATTTTTTCTCAACAAATAAATTCCGTGTAGCAAAACACGAACAATACGTATGCAAAGGAACTGGCCACTATTACCAGTTCTCCCTCTGTCGTTGTAGGGAATACTTCATTGTCGGCGTTATCTTTTCCAGACGACAGCGAGATTCATCGAGTCTTGGAATCGTGCTAGCAGCGACTCGACAGAAGAATCACACAAAGTATTTACGAGGTTCGAACAATTTATTCAAACATACAGTAGGGCGGGATTTCTAGGGATTACAAAGTACAAAGTGATTCCTGGGCTTGGATAACCAGTGCGAAAGTTGGTCGAAGGGTCGAGGTTTTCTCTCAGCTGCGTCGTTCATTCTAATTGCAAGTTATGACTTGCAGTTTCTTGTTGTAGAGACAACCTTCGGCTTTAGCGTGTTTGGCTTCCGGAAAGATAACAAAGCGAAGGTGAAAGAGTTTTTGGGAAGGGGAGCAGTCTTCCGCCTGGAACAACAGCTACGGAGACGTCCAAGGTGGGGTTTGGCCCTCTCGTACGTGTAGGGATTGTGATCTCGGCGAAACATTGCGTACAAGTAGTGCCCTTCTTGAGACAAGGGCAAGTGACGATTTTTGACTATTCGTGTGCAGCCGACATCTTTTACCGCTTCGACACCGTGGTGGAGTTCGCTTACCGCGGAATACGACGCCATGAACGAGAGAGAGACTTTGCGAGAGATAACGTATGTGGGTAAATGGCGACGATTCAACAACAGCAGGTATGATCACTATCGTTGGGATTTACCCGACAGTAAATCTACCCTAGTCGAGAGGTAGGGTTAGCGGAGGCTTTAATAGATCGCAACGATGCAAGACAGGATACCCGACAGTGGTGTATACTCATTTGAAATTTGTGCGCGCGACTCGAACGACCTACAACCTGGTACATATTTAAACACTGTATTGCTTACCACAGTAGCAATCGTAATAGCCCCATCCCGGCCTGCTAATTGTCAAATGAATAAGACACAGGTACGTGTACCACTGCAACACTCGATGTCTACAGACATGTGAATTTTAACCATACAGCTGTCCTCGCTTCGCAATAATCACAGCCAGCAGGGATCCGCAGGCAATTCCTATGGCGACCGCGCACACAGCCACCACTCCCGGCCCGAGCGCTACCCGGAGCGTATGTAGTGGAAGAGATTCCCATTTCCGCCGCCGCCGCCGCCGCCGCCGGGCCTCTGGTGCCGCTCGTGCGCAACTGACCTCGAGGCAGTAATAATTAAAAACCTTCCTTTTTCGTGGCCGCTGGCACCACCGACGTCCGCCGTCGAAACAACGGCCACCACCCATTCTTCTTAATCGCAACCATTCTTATTTTATTCTCCTCCATTTTGCCTTGGCTGCGGCGGCCGCTGTTGCGGCCGCTGTTCGCCCTGCTCGCGTGTGACTGTGTGTGTGTGCGGCTCTTTTGCCTTTGGTTCCCCGCTCTCAACCGCCGCCCACCATCCCCGTATAAGTCGTCTTCGCCTCACTTTGTACTTACTTTGTAATTCGCCCGGAGTGCGACGATGGAGCCGCTTGATCCGGCGTGGGCTATACGAGGCCGTACGAAAGACGCATTTTGGGGGAACAGAAAAAACGGGGCGGGAAGCTTCGCTTCTTTTCGGACCGGCCATTCGGCGAGGTGAAAGAGTCGACAGAAGATCCGGGAGCGACGACTTGCGACGGCCGCGTCTACCAGCGCCGGCGTAATTCCCTGGTGAGTACAGAGAGCATCGAGGACGGCAATGATGTAGGATAGGCTTTTATGAGGGGTCGCGTCTTTGTCTGGGAGCATCGTGGAAGGAAACATCGCGCAAGAGCTCCGAAGAGCTGCATTTATTTATTAACACGCACGCTACCTTCACGGGCCAAGGAAGCATATAGGAGTTGGCATTCAGTTTCCCATACATGTTAGGTATTGTGAATAGGACAGCATGGAGGCATCCTCGCAGAGTGCGCGACGATAATGTCTGGGGGAATAGGATACAACAAGAACTGTCACGGAGGCGACGCAAGGACAAAGCGGTGGGCAACAGTGTCAGCCAAGATGGGTCAATGAGGAGACCATCGATGAAGGAATGAATCAATGAATTGATGGATATTCATCCCAACCGGTCTTCCAGCAAACGTTTCTCGATATATCATATCGGAATGGCGAAATCACTACGTCAAATGTCTGGAGGAAAAATCCATAGTGCTTGAGGCCACGGCAGGACTTGGATCTCCGACATGGGACATACTCACTACCTGTCTCTATATATGCAAGATGTGCTCCTGAACACTGTGACTGTCGCGCTGTGGGGTAATCCGACCCTGGCTATTTTGAATTATGCTGTTTTATTTATTTTAACAGTATAATAGTACGTCGCACGAGGTGTGCTTTAACCAATACTGGTAAGCAGCGAATCTACCAATTGTAAATGATAACAATCGAACACAATCTGCCCAGTGCCGGTACCCAAAGCCCAGAACGGACGCACACAACGTGTGCAACTCGATTTGAAGAAATCAGCAGCGGATGAGAGTAGCCAACAGGGGCGTCATTCGTTGCCCAGACAGCGAACCTGTTGTGTCGCGTTGTCATCGTCGTGTAGCGTAAGGTAGCCGCCGAAGGCTGACTCCCGTATGCAAGACGCCAGTCACGCGTGCCCTCCAAAGATACAAAGACACTATCACGAACACGTTTGTGTTAACGAGACTAGCTGAAGCCACCAGCCTAATGCGTCCGCGCAGCACTCGGAGGACACGAGCGAAGCGACTCAAACACCAGAACCCAAAAGGCGCCTTAACTATCATGTGGAGAAGACTCGGAATCTGGGCTAGCAAAACAACCGATACTAACACAACCTTAGTCTGGAAGGAAGTTCTATATCCTGATGCGCTATCGTGAAACTACGATGCCTTGCTGCTTGTTTTTTTTTAGAGGAGGACATTTTCTTCAAACGCACGGTCACCACCGGGGACATTCCAATCTCCATGAAAGTGGGCCGATCCAGTGCAGGGTTGACGTGGATGACAAAACGCTTCCATGACGATGCCTTGCTGCTGTAAGAGTGTTGGTGTACACCTGTACTTGCAAATAATATTATTTCTGAGGTGGCCGAGAGGTCTCGAAGTCGTCGACTCTGCTAGCAACCTATTTCGCGTGTTCAATGGGACCAGTTTGCGTATAGTATGGGCATATTTTTTTCCCAATCACGACCTAGGACACCGTAAGACACCGGGCAATCTCTCACCCTGTATTTTCACATTAACCTCTTCTGGTGAGATACGCATGTTAGCAAATAGGCAATTTTACACTATGAGCAAATACCTTCAACATAATTCGTCTAACCTGACATTAGTGAGGGTGGATCATGTCTACATGTCCTGTAAACGCATCATTCTAATACGAATTAGCTACGATGTATTTCAACGAGTCGACATCCTTAGAGCAGCCGAATAATTCACAGCCCAAGAGTGTACCCATCTTGGAGTATGGCGTAAAGGTCGTATCTATATACAAGCGATAAAACTCCGTACCACTATGGTGCCTCTATGGTTAAACGGCTGTCAGCTCTAGTCCCGTCAAAGGAAAAGGTCCCCCTGCCGGCAGATAACTCAATCCTTCATTCCTATCGCGCGATAGATCTTGCCCACCTCATGTGAGCCATCTCGCATACGGAGAACGTAAATCAAACAGATCCACATTGGCTATCATATTTCAGCTGTATAAGCCAACATTAAATTCAAACATCCACGTTGGCTTCGTGCTTCTGCGACCGGCATAAACACCTCTCCCACCCTCTTCAAAAAATTGTCCAGTTCTTGGATGACGGTCTCCCTTGAAGGAAGTTCAGCATCTTCTCAATTTCAGTCCGGTTAACACTATCATCGTCTGCTGCTGGATGACAGCCGGTTCTCCAAATCAAATTTGAATATTACAGCTGTGGTAGTCCCGTACGGTTCGCGCTAACCCAAGTCATACACGATACGATAGGCGTTCCAGTTGGAGCCTACTGGTCGAGAAGACTTACTTTCTGCCCTTCCGCTGTTTCACAGATAACAGTTTAACTGCATCGCTGCTGCTGCAAGCTGCCCATCTATAACGCATGCAAGGCGTACGTGTATATACAGTGTGTGTGCTGCGCAAGAGGCTTCTGTCTTTTGAAGGCGCATAGCAACGACGGCCGCAATCGTAGAGCTATTCTCGTATGAACGTTAGATGGAGATGGAGAAACGGAATGGCGAAAACGAAAAAGGGAAGAGGTAGTCGCTTGGGGGTAGCCGGGTAGGTGGTAGGTTTGAAATTATGCCTCGTTGGTCCTCAGCGCCCCCCCCCCCCCGCGGCCCCCGTCCGCGTCGTAAGTGAAACACGACCTGATTTACGACATAGACGCTGCCGGGCCGGCCTCGCTCGGCAGCAAAGACTGGACGAGCAAAGAAATGAAAGTAGCGAATTTCAGGGATCATCTCATCTTTGCCCTTTTCTACGCCGCTACCGGCGGCGGCGGCGGCGGTGGCGTAATTCAAGAAGAGAGGTATAGAGGAGGCGGCAGAGGAAACGGCGCGTCGCGCTCGCCAAGGGGTCAAGGCACTAAAGGAATATAAGCGTATGAAGAAACTTAGTGCGGCAACCGGCTGCAGAGTCCGAGGAGTGGCGAGGTTGGGAGTCGTTTAGTGGCGGGAGAGACAGATACAGCGAGAACGAGAACGGGTCTCAGGCAGACGTACATAGAAGGCGATGTAGAGATACTACGAGAAACGCATCGAGTAGAGGAAAACCAGGACACGTACCACTTGTCGTGGTGGCGTGTTGTCATGCATATGATCGGTACACCATGAAATGAAACGAGCCACGTGACCGAAGCGGTCGATCGTGATGGTCGAACGGTTTGACCTGCCTGGACTCAGAGCGCTAAATTCGGGCTGGCACTGGGGTATCAGGGGAGCAGCTCTCTCGTACATGGTTTGTCTCTGCGGGTCTGTGAGGAAAGTTGGAATGTGGCAATTTGAACTGCTCGGAGTGAGCAAGGATGAGAGATTGAACGATAGAGGACAGTGCTGAACGGGGTACAGGATGGTTAGAAAAAATATGCTTCCGAGGTAACATGAGCTTCTCAGCATCGTAAAATGCCATACCTGCTCTTGTAAACTGTTATTATACGTTGAGATAGGGGATTTTCATGTAAAAGCATATTTAACGTAATGTAGGCGGTTATTACTCAAGCATAGAGTTGTTGAAGCCAAAGATGTCTGACGGCGTAGCCGATCGGATTCCGCTCGTTTAGCCGCCCGTCTTAATTGATCTCACGTTTTTATGCACTCAGTCAGCGGCCACTGCGTTCAGGCAGGGATTGATCAACTATTTACTAAAAAATGGTTACGACTACGCCCGGAATAGAAACGATGTCTCTGTGTTCGTATCGATGGAAATGTAGCTTTTATTAATGACGGATGTCATTGCTAAAACAGGTAGTAAATGTTCTACAATAACATAGTTACCATATCGAGGGCACTGTCTTCTCATGAAGCCCGGCGGCAGTTGGACCTAGCCGTTGTCGCATAGATTTCTGTCGTTAGGTCAATCATGAGTGCCGTTTTAGTCACGGGAATGTGCTCCCTGTAAACTGCTATGATACGACTTCAACAGGCGTGAATTTCGTTCGGTAACTGTCGGTGACGCAGTGAGGATCACAATGTTATCGCTCTAGTTAATCAAAAATTAAGTCTAGAACACTTCTTTATGTGCCCAATTGGTCGTTCAAATGTGTCGGCTTTGTTCTGCGTCTCGACGACCAGAAACAACATGAGATGTCTTCGTTTACATTTCAAGTCATATACTTTGTCATGAACGGATGACATCTGTATAGTGCGTGCTGATAATATTGAATTTAGTCCCGAATTATATAATTTGCTCAGCGCACATTGCTCCAACAAAGGTGATCATTGTGTTCCCCAAATGCAGGATCCATCGAATTTCCAATGAGCTCCTCAGCCCACTATCAAGAACTATCGAGATCCTCGAGGCACTCAACGCCGCAGGGGTGGCGAGTTGTAAAGGAAGCACAGTGCATTACGATTTTGCTACATTCGACCTGACATCTTGGCAAGACATCTCAACAAAGGTGTCTAAGTACGGGGGCGGTAGCTCTAGACAGACATACATATACACCTACATAAGTGGGTAGCTCCCGGGGGCTACTAGTGGCGACAGTGACAAGAGTCCAATCTGCTGAATGACACGTACCAGTGTCCAGCTCGACTGAGGATGAACCACTGAGCAGGCCGGGAACGGAAGGGGACCGTATTTCGCCTCAGTATCGGCCACCGGGCGAAAGGCGAGCTGAGGAGAGCACCCACAATCAATTCATCCCTCAAACAGTGAGTGGCCCAGCTTGCGCGTGTGCCAGTCTCATGGATGGCAGGCGCTTCCGCTGCTATTTCCGGTGCATACATCCGCGCGCGGTAGTGCTTCCTTAGCGCGAGAGATCGCCATGTGGCAAACTCCAAGTAGGGGGTTAACCCTGAGTAGTATTATTATTATTATTTGCGTTGAGGACAAGTATCTCCCAGCGGGTGGGTGGTGGTGGTGATCGCTCCAGAAGCGATCGAGACAAGACGGGACAAAGCTGAATCGTATTGATGTAACCGTCTCACATTCGGCAGCCGTAACACATGAAAGCAATACGCAAGAGATACGAATATCCATTGCATTCGAAATTTGCCAATACACGAGAAAGAGAGGCTTCGGGTGAGGGCAGGATCGAGTTGTCACTCGTCGTTGTCGCCCACATCTTCGAGGTATTTATATATAAGCTGTACTTTACACATACTTTAATCACACTGTTTATTGTACCTATTACACTGGGTCATCATATACGAACACCTGCCATGGTGAAATGTTGTCACAACAAGAAACCCCCTGACCCACATTAAAGGGAAATCAGGGCTGACTGGCACTGGCGACGCTCATGGCGCGGGGGATTTATAGTAAGTGGACCAGATTTTCATTTAGTTTATTTATCATGGGTCTCATTTAACCAATATATCTGCTTCTCGAAGAGAAAAGGAAAAAACATTCAGTAAAAACACCTGTGCATCTCACGAACAATGCACGTGAGGAACCCATGAAAGTATGTCGAAACAGGACCCTCGGGGACTGTTGAGCTCCAAACGTTTTAAGGAAGAGGTATTGGAAAGCTTGACTTTTAACGACTCAAGGTTCGAAGCTAGCTCTATATATATATATATCTACCACAAACAATAAAGATATTTTGAAATTGGAGGTCCTGTGACCAGTTGTCTGTACCTCATAGCAGATAGGCACATATGAGTACGGAAGTTCCGCGTAGCTGCTGGCATAGCTCAAATCATGCCATCTCAAAGCAACTAAGAGGAGGAAACACGGAGAAGAGATCCCTCATGCTGAGGGCCTTTAAATCATGTTTAATTTACACAATACACCACAGAGCATTTTGTACTGTTGCAGCTGCAACCCTGCGGCCTTCACACGAATAGGCTTAGCACGCGTGTCTAGGATACGGAAGCCGCCATCGCCTGGGGCCTGCTGCCGTCGGCATTTTTCAAACATTGTTTGCACTTAGACCAGGCCAAAATTTCAGGGAGTTAGTGCATCAGGTGCTGCACTTCTCCCGGCTCCTGCACCGTCAGGGAGACGTTGCAGCGTCCAGTGGCGAGCTGGCGACATCGTATTAACATAACAATGTGCGTAAAGGCGAGACTCCCCGCCTAACTCCATGATGCATCTGCTTACCATCTGCTTGCAGTGAGGTGCTGGTGGTGGCGGCGACAGAGGCAGTCGGCCGATACCAGAGCGGGGAAAAGGGTGTCAAGAGACATACGCGTCTTGCCATCCTGCCCACGCACCGTGCACGTCAGTATTATATATATATATATATATATATATATATATATATAATATGTATAGATGGCTTATGCCGCTGGTAGACTCCCATGAATGAAAAAGCGGACTCCCGCCTGGGCCACTTCTAAAGGTGGGTGAGTGAATAAGAGGGGAAACTTAGCTCGCTCCATACCAGCACACGGTTGCACAAGGCCCTAAGAAAACGTGCGGCTTTCTTCGTGGCGGCCCCTCGGTGTTCTGTTGTAGCTTGACTCGACGGCGTGATGCGGGAGAGCGCTCGTCATGCAAAGCAGCCTTATCGGCAGCCGTTGCCTACATGGCTGATTTTCTTCAGGCGTTTGCCGGCGTGATGCGTTAGTGCTAGCGAGAGATGAGTCTTAGTTGTTCTTGTCCCTCCACGTGTATATATATATATATATAGACACTATATGATACGTATATATATATATCTATATATATAACTCTATTCTCACCGGACCATGTCATCGTACACGTCCGTCGGGACGGTGATATTTTTAGTCTTCTCAGACTGATTCTAAATATGATCTTTGGGTATATTTCTCATGTCACCAAACAAAGTAGCCGAAATATACGAGGCTGTTGCCTCACGTCCAAAAGGGTCCGCGCAACTTCCAAATATATCATCACGTTATAGCAGACTTCGATCACAATAAAATACGAATATGTGTCCACTTGCCCAAATCAATCGTGCCAACATAGGTCTAATTAGACATAGTCATTTCGTCTGACAACTGACGACGAGATCTTGACATCTACTTGACTCACTAGGGTCAACAGGCCCTTAATATCATTGGACATTCTCTACGTTCGCAATTAGTAATAGTCGCATAATGATAGGAACACTGTCGGCAAATACTTTCCAGTTCGAACGTAGCTAGGAGTGACCACAGAATAAGTGGCCCAGTTACTCCAAGCCTCTGTTAAGGGAACGAGGACAGAATCGACAGTCAGTGCCGTGACGAAAAGTAAGTTGTTCGTTGAGACTATGCCCGAGGCTATTGTCTTCTGCTGCTAACTTAACGTGACCATCTGGATGAGTAGCTTGTCGTAAGCCAGTGAATGGCCCAAAGTTAAGGTTAACCGTCACACGCTGGTACCGACCCATAACTTAGTCCTGACTAGCTGAACCGTCGGCGATGCGATCGTTCTATTGCGGGTTTGGTCCTTAACGAACCAAAATGACAGAGGGCCTATGAGTGATACCAAAGGATCAGTCCGGCCTTTCAGGATCGCTAACTCTGAGTGTCTGTTTAGTTGACGTTCAGCCTTGCTAAATCCCAGGCTAGGCAATCCTTGGAGAGACAAACAGAGTTACTGCTTGCGATAGAGAAAGTGGAGTATGTAGTAAAGATTTTTGGGAGATTTGGTCTAGTCGTCAATGCGGGGAAAACCTGCCTTACTCTGTTTTGTACACCTCAGAGAAGGAGACCGGTAGACTCAGTTTTATTTTGTGGTGAGCAGGTGTCGTTATCGGATACGGCTAAATGCCTCGGTCTTTTGTTGCATAAGCATCTCAAATGGTCTGCCCATTTGAGAGCTATCACTCCTAAATGCAACGCTGTAATTGCTCGCATTCGACGTCTTCGAGAGCTTGGATTTCCGAAGAATTGCCTCTTGCTTGTCTACAATTCCTTGCTAATACCGACGTTGGGATATGTCATGTCCATCTGGGGCAATGGATATAAAGAGGTAGTAGGTAGAGGGAGAGTAATTCAAAATGATGCACTTCGAGCAGTGTTTGGAAGGTCCCGCAGAGAGTCTGTTACCGATCTCTATGGCAGGTACAAACTCCTCACCGTGGATAAGTTAAGTCAGGTTTCCACCGCGATTCTGGCTTTCAAAATGATCAAGGGTATAATACCGTCCGATGTCGCGTTCCCCATTGTGGCCGTCGACAGAAAAACTTCTCGCCGGGCAACAGAGTTTGTACTACCTACAGCCGTCAGGGTAACTACTTGCCAGTCTCTGGCTTATCAGATGCCGTTGGTTTGGAGCTCGCTCCCGAAGGAGGTTAGGGAGCTCACATCTACCAGGAAGTTTGCCAAGGAGATAAAGAAAATATTGCAGTTATAATGTTATATAATTGTGTGAATTAGATACCCTGAATATTGTGAATTGTAAATAATTTGAGTGAATGTAAATATCTGTTGACAGAATAATCTATTATAATTGTGAAATCGTAATTGCTTGAACAATTTGGTGATAATACACTCTTACTTTTACCCTATTTTTTAATCGAGAACTTAAGCATTGTAAAATTGCAGTTCCGGAAATAAACCGCAAATGTTATGTTATGTTATGTTATGTTGGCAACGCTGTGTATGTAACACTAAGACTAATTCGTTGGCCAGAAAATTTCGAATGCTTATTTCGGTTGGTAAAGAGTAAAGGTAAAGGTTTTATTGGTTGATTAAAGGAGCTGCAATTTTGCAATGCTTGAGCTCCCTTATATGGTGGTCGTGAACACCCTAATGTCAACCGAATGGCTAACGTAACCCCAGCGCACATTTGACTAAGATAATCTCTTGGATGTGCTGCGTCTTTGCAGAACTTAGCTGTTTCACACTTTCGTACTCAAGGCTCGCTGTTTTCTATTTAAATTCAATCATTCGATATAATGCTCTGGTGCCTATGATCGATGACACCAAATACGAGGAACGGTCGATGCAGACGACTTCCTTGTGTTTCTCAATTTATGGGTATTTGCCAGGTACGTCCGGTTAAAATGCAAAGGTCTGATTTAAAAAAAGCGGAGACCTGTCTTCTCGACAGGTCCTCATAGTAATACCTAAAAGGTTAAGTGCTGAGAATGTTCCATGAGGGGAGGCACTGAAGTCCACCAAAAACCGCTTGTACTAATCTACAAGTCACTAATAGATAAACACCGAGTGAATGATAACAATAGTAGATTATCATAGATGTATTTTACGTTCAGCAGGTACAATTGTCGCCCACTTTTACGACTGGCTAATAAACATTTATTAGTCGCCCACATTTATAATCGACTAATAAACAATAATTATATTAGTGTAGGTTCATCATAATATATTTGACTACGATTATTACGCATTCACGTATGAATTCAATATCACACTTAACTATTATATTTCATAGAGAGAGGTAAGAACAGTACATATCTCAACTTGGGTCACTAATAGAAACCAAAATAGTCCCATTAGGACTTTGGGAATCACATTCAGTAGACACCTGCTCTCAAGCTGAGGCGTCCACATGCTACTTCAGCCTATCCACAACCCTTACCGTTCTAGAGAAATGCTATCTTTCCGACGCGATATATAGTTAGAAGATCCGTTTGCATGTCTGATGTGGCTGGGACTTTCGACAGCAGATACACACTTTCAGTCGAAGCAGCTCTCAGCCAGCCGTTAACGTCGACGGCAGCAAGAACAACAACGCCTATACAAATACCCATAGGCTATACAGCTACAAAGGTATTGTAGTCAAATAGTGGTTGACCTCCGCTCCTGGTTCCCACCTGGCGATTACCGTTGACAGAAATGCCGACGATAAGTCCGCGCTCCGACATCTCTTATAGTAGATCCATGGCTCCCATGAGGGGATATTCCACCTCGAAGTCACCCCGATGGCTGAAAGCTTCTCGCCCTTGAAAGGGTTGCCCGACAACATGAGCAGTACGCACGTCTGAATTCTTGCTGGGGAGTGCAGCGTCTGAAACACGACAGATAATAACAAGTTACTACTAGAATACCACTATTATAGTATGACTAAAAGAGGCGAATCTCTATGCGTGGGATGCGTGGCATGTGAGGTCTCTATACGGCAATATTGGAAAACACAGACGATTTTCAAACCAGGTCGTCTTTGGAATGGTCGGGAATGCACACAGCTCGATATTTAAAAATCGAGTTGATCGAGGCCCATATGATCGACGCCCATTGATTAAAACCAGCAGCAGACATTCTGCAGCGACAACGCTGCTAGAATCGCTCTAGCCGGTCATTGCTGCGTAGCTAACTGTGTGTGACAAAGATGAGACTCTCAGCCCCTCGCGTGTTTCAGCTGATCCAAAACAGTCTTTTGCGAACAGCGATGAGATTCGATTAGCCAAGCCTCAAAGCACTGACGGCAGTTCAAGGCCACTCTTGACATCGCGGTTTGAAGGTAACCTTCAGGCGACAAAGAAGATGGTTTTGTAGTCGGTAGATTGCTGAGTAAAATCGGGGACGAGCCCCGATTATAGAGTCATCGTAACAATGGAACCACCGTAGGAATCAATTTGCTAAAATCGTATATTCATCGTACGTGGCGAAAATTTTAAATAAAACTCGTAACAATGGCGTTTTATTAACGAATTATTTCCGACATTAGTTTTCAGGGGCCTTAGCCGAATGACCATGTCTGAAAGACCGCAGTGATAGTTTCGCCTTCCGCAAAGGTCCGCACACGCGGGAATATTCCTGTAAAAAAACCCTGCCTATAGACCCGGTATACGATACAAGAGTCCAATAGCTGAACGTGTCTGGTCGCAAATCATTAACGCTTAGCTCACTCGGACAATGCGCATCGGGGTGCCGCAAGGATCCCGTGTGAGTCTTCAGCTTCCTTGATATTTTTATTCTTGACACTAATGATGTGATTCCTGGAGGCATATTTTATAAACATTAAGCGGATGATCTCCAATTATGTAGTCGCAGTGCTAGTTGAAATGACAAGGATCTTTTATTGTACAATTGTTAATGTACAATGTCACATACACTTGCTAAACATGAGTGATTAAATCAAGACAGTGCACTCCTATATCGATGCAGTATACACGTGGTCTGACACCAACGAAATTTGTTATATTTGTGCCTCAGCGTGCCGTTGTACCGCTCTTTCACATTTTGCTGGTAGGAAAGTAGAGTTTACGTTGAACTGTATAATACAGGAGTCTCGTAATGTAGTCGTATATTAATATTTAAGAAAGGTACCTCATTCACCAAACTGTAAGACTTCTTTTAAAGGACGTTTTGTCGCTCCGGTTTCTAGCCTACTCCCCTAAATGAAGAATGCGTTACCTCTTTGTATATCTATTATACAAAATGGATCTAGTCAATAGTCTTGTTATACTGAAGCTCTTATGCTGTTCAGAGAAATGGGGACCATACTGTAAAAAAAACACACATAATTGCTCCTAACAAGTCGACCATAGTAATGCCGCTTATTGGATTGGGCGGGGCCGCTGATATTTTCATCTCTCGAAATTTGAAGAAGCTCAGTATGATAGGGGTCAATCGGCGAGAGACTACGTACTCTAAACAATACTAATGAATAAGAACGCGAGATGACTAATTGAAGGAAGTTATAGTTTCATTATTTACTTCTTTCACATGTATATAATATACGCTTTAGCATAATACTGTGTTAAAGAGCACAAATGCTATTCCTCGATGGCCGAAGTCGAATGTTGGCATTGGAAATATTGTGTGGCAAACTCACCCCCTGGAGATGTGCGCTCAGAATGTGAATGCGTGTATAAGACCATACCTTCGAATGCAATCCAAGCCATGCCTCAATTCAGTTTTTTTGAACGTCGTTATGAAAACTGGTAAACAAACTGGCCTCAATCGTGAAAGCAAGCGAACATGACGGAAGAACTGTGCGGATAGTTTTTGAATAGGGAACCACTTTGCAGAAGCGAATCGTTCATGAGTTAAACCCTGCGAGTTTCATGTTAAATTAGCTGCTTCAGGGTGGATGCAACTAAATGGCTGGCTTGAGGTAAAATCTCAAGGATCATATTATACCGATCAAAGGACAAAATTGTCGACGACACAGGTCAGACCCCCTTTGAATACTTTTTGCGGTAACTCATCTCTGTTCCGTGGATCTAGTCGCCTGAGATGTTTCGTTTTGCATAAGATTTACATCTTTTAAGATTTACATTTTTTAAGAGGTTAAAGGTAAATCCTGCATGAACACCATGCCTCACACTGAGGTATTTGCCTGGTAGTGTCAGACTCTTCCTGACTAAACCCAGAACCGATTTTGACTTGGGGCACTGACCGGGACTGTCAAAGTAAGATTTACATCTGAGGTAACCTATGTACGCCTAGTTCGCGTGCTAGAGGGGTGGTTCGCTCTTGCTTGGAAAGCCGTTCACCTCTGGCACGTCTCGTCTGTACCATCGGCACGAATGGGTATTTCTGTATAGCATTCAGCTTCTCACCAAAGGTTACAAGAAAGCCAGTAACTTTCCAAACATTGCTGATATGTTTACATTCGACTGCTCCTTGCAACAGGTGATATTCCTGATCTCTGATTCAATGAAGGTGAATCAGATCCGACGAAAGATGCTCCCCCTCAACTTTATAGATAACCTCGAAGCTCGCCCCACTTGCACACAGAACCTGAATGAGAACGCTGCACGGCAATAATAATATAAACGTTCCAGCTGCGAACTAATTGCGTAAACTGTTTTCCAGCAGTCCACTGACATCTTTTGAACGCTCGACGTCGTCCTGGATCTCTCTACGAGCAAAGACAATACTGAATAACCGAGGGTGTTTCATCTTCAAGAAGCGCTTTCCTAGAGGCAATGCCATCTGTTCTATCGCCAAACAGCAAAACTTGCATAGACGTTTTGTAACGAGAAAACGCAAGCTCGATCCTTGGCAGAGATCCCTTAAATCGCAATTCCCTTTTTTATATCTGAAATCCAGCGATGACACAGATCTGATTTAGGCGAAATGGGAACAATGTCTATCTCCTTCTTAGATCTAGTTTCATTGAACGCTTTTGTGGCGTCTCTTGTACGTCTCCAGGTAAAAAGCACCTCAAGGCCAACAAAAGCTTGCCGGCTCTCAGGCCATCGTTGGAGTGCTCTTCATACCCTGCCTACAGATGCGTATTTCAGTACAAAATCGATCGTCCATTAAGGTCCGCCAGCTGGCTAATTAGATAACTAATTATCTGCAAGCGAATCACGTACATCTTAACATGGGCTTTTTTCTAAACACTGCGAAAAACTTAAAATAGTACACTTATCAGATACCATGAAATGAGTGTGCAACGTCTAAAAAATACTTATTTTATTGTTTGTTTCTCATTGGTGATTTCCTCAATGAAGAAAAAAATATATGTATTGAACAATGTTATTAGGGACTTTCTTTATCATTTCCATCCAGGAATTACCTAGAAGATCGACGTTATAGGTCCTTCATGGAGCTCTCCACGAAGTAAAAACTTTATTATGAAGTATCTCGGACATCGTAGATATTCTGTGTTTGCTGCTTCAAGTTTCACAGAATTTGGTCTTAATTCTAATTGTTTCTAACTATTGCCATGTTCGAAGAGTAACAATAGTAACATCAAATCCATCATATCATCCAAAATATGTTGCACAGAAACCCGAGGCCCAAAAGACCGTCCAAAATTAGCTGTACAGAGTAATCAACTTAATTACATGATATTAGCAAACGTCTTTTTCGTTCACTGTCTTTTAAAATATCCACTCGAAAAGTTGACGGCTAGACCCATATTCTTGCTCAACGTTGATCATTTAATTGTTTACGTTTTAATAACCCGTCGACAAAGGTTTTCATCATTTTTTGCCAAACACGAAGCTGTCTTTGTTTTACACCAGTCAAATGTTTTTAAATATTTTAAATCATCAACAATTATATATCACAATTGCGTGGTGACTTTGAGTCGGCATCAATGAGTTGAATCGCACGTGCGATAACACAGGGTTTCAATCTGTACCGTATTGGAACTGACGGAAGCGTTGTGGTATAGAGCTCATTTCCAAAGTGTACTGAAGCGTACTGAGGACGGAACGAACTTCCATTTGAAAAGTGTTTAACAGGCACAAAGTCCCCAATGTTTCTTCATGTATGTTTGACATCAGAATTGGCCAGCAAATGAATTCTGATGGAAAATTTGTCCCCATTACATAGCACTTCACCAGCCAAATATGTTGTTCACCGACGGCGAAATTGTGCGTTCGCTTTTCCATGCGGGGGAAAAAAGGGGACTAATTTCGACCTTCACCCATCGTCGTCTAGCCAGGAAAGCGCGGCCTCGTTCCCATAACTGTTGAGTTCTGCTTCGCATTACGTTTTGGGGGGTTGGACCTCGCGCATCCAGCGAGAAGTTTCGCGACAAGTATAACAAATGTTGTAGGATTACGCAAACCCACGCTCCGATTCCGTCGTGTCTGTGATTTCGTCGCATTTTTGCTGTGCTTCGCATCTCGCTTACTATATATGATATTTCTCTCATATGTTTCCTACCACGGGATCTGCTCTCTCGTGCCATTTCCTTGTACATTTCCCTTTAGGCGCCGTCTTCTCCATCGTCTCCAACTTCTGGGTTCCTCCTCCTGCGGGCTTCAGCACGGTTATCCTCCCCGCCCCTCTCCCATGTACACTCGGCGCACACCTTTCCGCAGCATCCACCACAAACATCGTTGTACTGACACACGCAACATATGGATAGCACTGCACTGCACCCCCGGAACCAGCCGCATTCGAGACCGGACGGAGTCGGTCCGTTATGGACCACCACGCCGCGAATGAAACAAATGTCTCGTCCCTGCTCTCATCCCTGAGGGTCCTTCCTCATCCGGTTGGTGTAGCTGGCCTCCCGCTATTCCACGCGCGTCTACCACCGCAGCTACGGCTCGGTGCGCAGGCCGAATTTCGTTCGGGCTGGCATTTTTTGTTTGGAGCATGGCAGCCGCCCGTGTGTTTCAGCTTCCTCGTTACATTACAGCGTTTCCTTCTCTCATGTCTGCTAGAGACGACTCCTTTCCCCAGACGTTGCTCGTCGAAGGGAAACGCTCCGCCCGCGTTCGCGTTCGAACCCGGTGTGCGTAAGCGACGAGCCACGAGCTTGACTCGTAACTGGGTACACAGAGACCTCCAAATCTCGTATCTGATCTCTGCGCGGATCCCCTTCACTACGCCTCGGTACAATGTAATCATGATGACGATAACAACGACAGCAACAACGACAGAGACTACGCGGATTGGTAGGACACTGGTAGGAAGATATTTATGACGTTCACATATACATTCTCCGCTACGGTCCGTAGCGTTGGTGTTCATACCATTTGGGGCTGAAACTGCCGATGGCTGGTGCCAATGCTACTTCGGTTGGCCAACGGATAAAGCTGTGTCTCGCTGTGGGCACAACAACGCAAGACTCCTGTTGCTACATTGTTGACGCGGCCCGGGGCGCCAGAGCGGCCGGCTCATGTTGCGGTAAGCTATGTTCGTATTGCCGAGCCATCCATACGGGCACACGCACACACACACACATATAGAGCACGTATATTTCGGTACGTAGGTCGTCTCGTGAGTATACGACAACGGCGCGGTGCGCAAAATACGCTAAAGGTGGGTGCAATTCGAATTCGGCGCCAACCGGCAAGAGGGTACATTTTCGTTCCAATCACCATATACATTGACGGCATATTTGAACAACAAAAATACGATGAAGAGTTCACATCAGCGTATTCTTCAAGACCGGACTGAACCTAGCGGTTCATGCACTCGTGAGTACCGCAATCATTCCGGACCCATAAATAATTCCTCTTATGGACGAACGTAGGTCAAACGTATGAGCCGGCAAAAAGGAACTTTAGCAGCAGTCGCATGCTCGGAGACCACCGCGCTGGCTGGGCACACACGGGAGAAGAGAAGCCTGTAACCCCTCACGGAGCTGTGGATTGGTGGTGAAAAACACGTCTCAAAATTTGCAGTAAACATATTGCAAATATAAGTTCGACGATGGCAGCAAAGTCCAACCAGTGTCTGGGAGCGAACCCTATTTTTCACCGTCTGCGCCACCTGAAATGGTCTTCATGATTTCGAACCGTACGACTGAATAATCTAGTAAGTTGTTAGGCTCTTTACAAAAGTGCTACAGTTGAGTTCGATGATACAGAACTAATTAAGAAGATCTTTAGTCTTGTTCGTTTATGATAAATCAACAATGAGGCACTCACCTGTTACGGGTGCCTCATTGTTGATTTATCATAAAGGAACAAGGACAAACGAGGACCGCTAAAACGGTCCTTCACGGTTTCATTTTACGCTTCTCACTCTTATGTCTTATGTCATTTTGTCCTTCTCTTTGTATGGAGTTCTTCATTTGTACTTAATTTTGCCTACTGAAGTTTTAAAACAGCCTCACAGTCAATATCGCCCATTGTGGGGTGTTCGTGATCAGAGGTTACAGACGTTAGGCAAGACTGAGAAAGGATTATGGCAAATTTGTTCGACCCAAGTTCCCCAACACAGCCAGAAGTAGCTGAGGATCAGCTTCTCTAAACGAATTGCAACTTGTGACAGTCCGATCTTTTGGCCAGCTGGTGGGCGAAACGACTCAATTAAGAGCTCAAAAACTGTCAACTGCCGGTCCCTGCAAGGCACTGACTGAAGTAATACTTGGACAGTCCCGCTCAATGCCCCAAGTCAAAATCGGTTCTGGGTTTAGTCAGTAAGAGTCTGGCACTACCAGGCAAATACCTTAGTGTGAGGCCTGGTGTCCATGCAGGATTTATCTTTAACCTCTTAAAAAAAAGAGCTCAAAAACTGACAAAAATCCTAAATCAAAGAGCAATCTATTGCAATTGAGCAAAAAGACACTTCTACCTTCAATAAACCAATAAACCTTTACCTTTACCAGTGCCACTACACCAGTATTCGCTAGTGTTAAATCCGAATGTACCATTTGACGCCAACAGGTTTCGATGCGAAAACACAATGAACCAACATGGAGCCACGGGTGACTCTTTCACCGTTTTATCTCCAATGCATAGGAAAACACACCTCGATATTGACAAATGTTTTAGTTTCATCCCCGCGGGTCTTCAAAGACCCGATCGTTTCCTAAATTCTCCATACGCGCCTGCCCATAAGGCAGAGGCACACCGTCGGTATGCGCGACGTACTTAATCCGAATGGAGAATCAGACCAGTAGTCAACTTAAGGATCTGTGAGGTCATGCACGCCTCAGGCACTGACAACGCAACGAGAGTTGCCACAGCGAAAAATTGTGAATGGGCCAGTTGGACTGGGTGGCGAGGCCTCAACAAGACACTCGTTCAAATCTGTGCGCTTTAAATCGAGCTGACACAAGATGCAGAGAATTCTATTCGAAGTGCGCTTCAATTATTCACATAGTTTATATCTACTATAGATGCATACAATTATTGGACTATTACCTTAAACGGCATATATTTGTATATATATATATATATATGGCCGTACATTTTACAGCTATGCCTAGGCTATGATGTGAACAACCAGTTATTCAAGCGAGTTCCTCCTCTCAAGGGTGCTCTCGAATTTCGTGTCGATCGAGTCGAGGGAAATTTTTTGAAAATTGGCCGCGAGCTGGCATCTCTGCAGTGTGCCGCAACAGACGAAGAGATGTTCGATGCGAATGTCTAAGGCACCACTCACTGGACTCGGCGCCAAGGAGTAGCTGTGAGTGACATCCAGGGGCGTGAATTCAAATTCGTCAGCGGTTGCGCCTTTTAAGTCCGCCCCCCTGTCTCGGGTCGGTCTCCCTCTCTCTCTCTCCCTCGACGTGAACCACATTGAAAGAGACACCGTTCGATTCGCAATTGAATGACGATTCTAAGAGTGGTTGAATTCATTGTATCAACGAACACTCTTAGCATATTTAGCTACTTGACGGTTGTATAGAGGCCCTTTGGCGGAGGCGGGGACGGGGCGATGATACAGAAATTCAAACCGGGAACATCATAGGAGAATTGTGACTGTTAAAGGCAAAATCGTTTGACGCGGAGCGAAAAGTTTGCATCGTCAGAGATAACGCTAACGTGGTAACGCCTTGGTCAAATATTTATAATGGCACCACATATATCTCCGAGCGTAATTGATATGAATTTTAACATGGAGCTAGTGTCGGCTAGTGCAATGCATAGAATACGCATCAGCGAACAGCCAATTATTTACAATGTTTTTATCGTTAAAACATGCAGTTTGATTGAACTATATATATATATATATATATATATGTTAGGGGGTTCCAATTAAACAAGAAAATATAAATTAGAATTAGTGCCGGTTAAAGGACAGATCGGGAATGGGGCCGAACGTCTTGTTGATAGAAATATACCAAATTACACAATAATAATATAAATAGAAAGATACTAACTGCTAGATTCTAAAACGATAATAATGATAAAAATGCATATTCTAAAATTATTATTATTTCTTTGGTCTAGCCATTTGGTCTTAGCTTGCTAATAGAATGCAGGACGGCGTCCGGAGTGATTCATATCGTATTGCGCGACAATTAACCATTGCAGGACACCCGGAAGAGCGGTCTTCAAGGAGAGGCGATGGCTGTTGATCTTGCTGTTGTGACGTGCTCTTCTGCTGGCGTCCAATGAAGCCAGAACCGACTCTGGCTCAAAGTCGCTGCGCTAAGTAGCAATGCTGATTCTTAAGACCGTTTTCGAGAACCACGAGCACATTGCACGTTCCATGGTGGCACTGAAAGATAGATGCTGATAGCGGGATGCAGTTCGAGCTGTGATCGAGATGGCGAGCGCGGATGACACATGAAAAATCTAAGAAGAAGGAACAGATTCGATATATCTCCTAGCGGCTATGAGAGAAGTTCGGATACCTACGAAATAATGACAGGGAACATATGAGAGAATAATAGCACACATATTAAACACACACACACACACGCTTTTTTAATGAATAGACAAATGAATACCAATATGGAATAAACATCATAAGGATAATAAATATACACACATAATGTATATATACATTATGTGTATGCTTCCTTGGTAGCGAGCGATCTATACATAAATCTGAGTGACGGAGTTATATCTCCGTTGAGAGGGGTCTCGCCACCTCTCTCATCATCTTGCTGCGGCCAAAGTTAACCCCGCGTGCACTCAACTGAGACGTGCCTTACAACCACTTTTCTGAGGAGCACATCCAAGCAGTTCGTTATTATTTTTATTATTGTTATTATCGAGTGTTCCCTTTCGTCCGAAGTCATTACCGACGACAGCCAGCCCTCGAGCGACCGCTCACCGCTGGATCTAACCCAGACATCTTTACTTGTCACACTTATCAAGCTGCTGATAAAAAGGATAGCTCGAATGAAACGAAACTGCAACTCCTTGTTCTTGTCACCCGGCGTTAGTTTGTGATTATCGAAATTAGGATGTACTACGGTGATGTACTTAGACCGAAACTGAAATGTGTCTCATGTTCCACAGTCGGAATTGCTTAGTAGAACCAGTCGCTATGTGGGCAATGAGCTCCTGAGTCCTGCGCAACTGTCAGCGTTCGCCTACTCATTAAAGCATAGGTAAAGACACCTCGACATTGGGTTAATTGAGGATCTGTATTTGTGCGGTAGATGATTGCTCAAAAAGGCTCCTTCTTTCAAAGCTGTATGGAGAGTGAGTGCACGAATACGTTAAAAATCTATTGTATGTTTGAATAAATTATTATATTATAGTTCAAATCTTGGTTATATAATTTCTATAATCTAGTGATCTATAAGATCTTGTGAAATATTCCTATGTTAAGTAGCTCTTTCTCCCTTAACGGGATAACAGTGTGGCAAATGATAAAGTGCCAGGCTTATTGACCAATTAGTAATTGTTCCTTTTTCAGATAGTGGTTTTTTTTCAAATATAGCCCCCACGTGGAGGACGGGTTACCTCAACAACTGAAGACGAATTTTTCTCCTTTTTTTTAATCGCCTCTGATCTCATCTTGAGTTTGTCAGAAGAAAAAAAAAATTTCCACTGACGGATGAAGGTGTAGTGTTGAAGCCACGCCACTCAAACGGTAAATCAAAGATCAGTTGGGTGCCGCGTGCCATGTGAATGTGTATACCCTAATTAGCGACCTCGAAAACAAACCGATTGATAATAATAATAATAATAATAATAATAAAATTATAACACTTATTAAGCTAACACGATCTATATTGTGCTTTTACTCTAGACAAGTAAGTGTTCACCTCTGTTTAAAGTAAATTTTCCCGGCTGACTAAGAGCCAACATTTAATGTCCATTGTGACCTATGCAACCGTAACGCTTACGTATATGAATTACATCACTATACTTGTGATTCACAAATAAATAGAATAGTTTTGTACTACATTCATTAATTAAACAACAATGCTAATTCGTAGTAATAACAATACGACAGTGACATATATATATATATATATATATATAGAAATCGAGACTAAAACCAAAGTATACATACACGTCTTTTTGTTAGCTTCAATACTGTTCAATATCTCGCCTCTTCAGATTCTTCCAAGTGCAGATGTTCAAAATAAATGCCCGTTGAGCTATCGTACTCATGCGGCGTGGAGCGAAAATTGGGCTTTGGTAGGTGCGGAAGACCGCTTCGAAACCCACCATCGGCAAACAACAACCATGTGGTGGCGGCGATGGCGGCGATGGCGGCGCACCGGGAAGACGGGCCGAACAACGGTAGCAGACAACAAGAATGTTTGAATTGTAGATACATCAGCGGGCACGAACTGAGGCGCCAGCCGGGCTCGTGGTTGCGAACCCACTGAAGATCCGCACAGTGCATCCATAGCCGCTATGCATCGCCACCACCATCCGTGGCAGGAGTCGCAGCAGAGCCGACTCATCGTCGGAGCCACCGGCAGCGACCATCGTCAGCACGCGACCACCAACAAAACTGTGACGGCAACTGGTGCTCCGTCCCCTGCAGCGGCTTCACTTGTTGTACGGCCGTGGGCCGTCGGCGTCGCCGGCGCTCGCAGGAGCGCTCGTGGCAAGCACCGGAGGAATTCGCTGAATAAGGAATTCCACCGCGAGCAAAATTACAAAAAAAGGCGAAGGGAGACCCAGAACGAGAGGATGGAGTTAGAGATAAAGGGAAATATAAAACGGGCCATCGCGGCGAACTGGGCCGAGGGAAGGCCCCCACCCTCGAAACCGAAAAAGGGGAAAGACAGATAGGGAAGAGAGAAGGGCGGGGGGGGCGGGGGGCGGGGTTGAGGAAAAAGTCAACGAAGAAAGCCCAGCCGGGGAGGAACTTGACTCCGTCTTAGGCAGTCTCATTGTGCGAGAAGCGGGAATCATAGGCATGGTGAAGCCGAGGTGGTGAAGCCGATGCAGGCGAAGGTGATAGGAAAGGAACAACTCGTGGCGATAGAGAGATAGATAGATATAGGTTGGGGGGCGAAAGCAGAACATGGGAGAACATGGGCCACCCCTCGTGATGATGCTCTTGCCGGAGTCGTCGTCTTGGTCGGCCTGAGCGGACGCCACGGTGGGAACGTGTAGGAATGCCGGACAAGCGCCGGGGAACTGAGCGAACGAAGCGGCCGGAGGAGGGCGGTGGCCGGGGCGGCGGTGGGAGTAATAGCATAAGGCGAAACAGCGGCGAACAACAGCAACGGTAACAACGACGAAGAGCAGCAACAGTGGTCGTACCCCTCTGCTTCAAAAGCAGTTTGGACTTCGGTACCATTTGTTGTTGCTGCTGGTCAGGCAGCGGCTGATGCTGTAACAACGCTGATCCCGAGACCGTGCAGTGAACGGTTCGCAATACGCACAGCAGCGTAACGACAGCGGAGGACGTGGCTCTGAGATGTTCCTTTTCCCTTGAAATCGACCTCGGAGGGGTGGTGATAACGGCTCACCCGTGACGGCGGCTTGACAATGAGCGACGTTGGAGGAGCTTGAGACTCGAGCACTCGTATTGGTCCCCTATGAGAAATCCGATCGACGGAATGCTCGTACACTTAGGTACGTATCCTCGAACAAATATTTTAACCCATGCCTTAGATTTGAGCCCGACGGGAAATGCAAATGAAAGTGAATGATGTGGATTAGAGATTATTAGCAGGTCGAAAACGTATCCGATTTAAGGGATTGGCCCAGCTGATCAATCGTCACTTGGCGCTTCATGTCCGTGCACGTCCGATGGAACATTTGTTTCATTTGAATTATTTTCCTTTAGCAGAAATGCTGATTCGTAAAAGGCTCAGGCTGTATGAGGTAGCGCTTGGTCTACAAAAAATTTTCATATGCCTCACCTAAAGGGAAGTAGTGCCAGTGAGACGATCTTTTCCTCGTTACCATGTGGGCACGACTATCGCCCGAAGCCCTAGAGAACGCTATTGAGGATCTAAGAGGCCACGACCCCGCTTGGCATGGTCTAATCAGGCTAATTGCGAAGAGGCCAATTCTTCCAGGATCCTGAAACACCAAGTCCGTTTCGGAAACCGCCGCTAACTGCGAGTCGAATACATTATACTTTTTTCTGGTGCGCTAATCGATCCAGTCACCTTGTACGTGTCTGTCCCTGACAATGCCTTCCAATTTTATCCGCGGTCACTCCATACGTAAGTTGAGACTGTAGCTGGTGTAGGATGCAACTGCTTCTCGATAACTTGTACCCTTTTGTGAGTTTTCCGGAAAAAGCCAATGAAGGTGTCAGGTGCTGAGGGCCCCAGAGGCAGCGTTGTCACTCCTTATCGGTTGTCTTTCAGATTAGCGTAGTCGCTACTTGGGCGTGCATTCAGTCGATCTAAGCACGGTGAATATTATCCTATTCAGTGTTCATTTCAGCACACGTCTGTGTCATGAAAACATGATACATATTCAGTGATTTGTTCGGTCAATTATATACAACGCAAAATTGTACGGCGGAGTTCGACTTGAGCTCTGTGATAGGCTTAATGTAGTATATATATAATGGTGTATATATATATATATATATATATATACGATGTTCACACACTTCCTCTTAACTGGCTGATATCTGTCGTGTCGTGTACTTCCTCAGTCGTGTACATTCAACTATCAAATAAGTGTATTGCAATACCCGCTCAGGAAGATATCCTACACACGACATGAGACATATAATGCAAGCAATTTATAAATACATATCATACATATAGAAACATTAAACGCATTCAGCGATATACGTATATATATATATATATATATATATATATATATATATTTAATTTGTGGCTTATATATATATATACGTACAGTGGTGAGCGAGCTGTAGCTGTCAGTTGGTGACCATGCTTCTTCAGTGCACACATCTCATAAGGAGCTGCCGTAGGCAAATGGTTTACTATTCAGACAAGGGGGGGGGGGGCGGCGGCGGCGGGCGGAAGGAAATTAGGTGACGACCAAGGGTCTGGAAGAAAACGGCATCATTGCCTTCCCGTGTTACCACGTCTATCTTGTTCCGTTGGCCGCGAAGGGAGCGGGCGATGTGCGAGGGGGATTGCACAGCGACTGGCTGACGCAGCGCTGATGCAGGGAGTTAATGAAGAAACAGCAAGGAACAAGGCTTCCAGCGTGGACTCGGCTGTCCACAGTCTGACGGCCTTAGTAACATGACGGTCAACGTTCTCAGTAACAGCATACAAGGCAAGGTAATGAATGGTGTTATCTATCTGGAAATTACAATTGAAGCTGGAAGTGGTTAAACACAGTAGAGATGCCATGTTTACCAATACGTAGTTATACAAAAGCAAATTTGTGTTAACATATCTTCGTGCTCGAGACAGAAACCCTCTGTAAGTAATACAATCCAACGAATCCACTAATTTAGGCATATATATATAATATAATATATATATATATATAGATATACATAAATCTAGGTTTTTTCCGTGTCTGACCGCTGGGGGCGTCACGCGCTGTATGAGGTCATCTCCCTATTTTTCCGGACGGTCGAATCGGCAGAGAGGGAAGCAAAAGGATAAACAGACCGAGTTACTGAATGCGTCCAACTATTCTCTGGTTACGTCTCTTGCCGTGATCCTCGTTCGCTCAAGGCAGTGCCCAGCGCAAGCAGGCTGAGCTGGCCAGCCAGCCAGAGCTTCAGTGTCAACGATGGACTCTCATGCCCTGCTGCTGCTGTTGTAATATGTTGGACACAGCTCATAGGTCCACTTCGCCAACGTCCTACGGCAGGGCCGCGGTCGACGCCGGCCAACAGAAGACAGCTATAGGGGACTCATAAGAAGTCCGCGAGGCGTGTGATTGCCCTGTGAGCGAGCCGCCAAAGGAATGACTGGCTGGTCACTTTAGGATGAATCCTCGAAGCAGGATCAAGCGTCGTAACAACAAATGCATTCGGTCGTGCACAGATCGTTGTTTCGTTAACCTTCAGAACCGTGGTTGTGTCGTTTATTTATATGATATTATTACTACGAAACCACGTGTGAAATCCTTCTTTTTAACCATGTACGTGCCGGGAAAGCGCTGAAGAGATGCAGCGATGCAAATTCTGTGAGACCGGCGGTTAACTAGGCCGGCTACTGTTCGGATCGACACGAAACAGTAAATAAACAAACAGCTTTACTAGCAGCTTGTTGAGGTAACACGCTCCATAGGCGTCCGTCTCTGTCAGGTGAACGCATTGCGATCTAGGAACAGCGAACAATTCGGTGGTGTGAGAAAGGCTGTACACCGGAAACGCCACCTGGGTCACGGCTGTTGGCAACGCCGAAACCACAAAACGGATCCTCAGCCAAATATACTTTATTTGTTTAATCACTTACGTTCAGTAGGTAGGTGTTATGGATGTTGGTGTTACGGCACCCAGATATCTGTCTGTGAAATTATGATGTGCATGTTTCGAAACCACCGGAACAAGTTGGACCTATAGTGTCCAGGGAATTGTGCTTCTATCAAATCTCGTATTTGAAATGTTTTACCATCACTATAGTTGGTGAAACATCCGTATGCTATCTGGTTATAGCAGTAAAAAATTCGGGTGACTGCTGGGACACCACAGGAGTGCACAAAGCAAACTTTCAAGATCAAAGGGTGCTGTTCTGCACTTGCAGATTTGTCTATAAAGTTATTTTTGTGTTCTCATAATGAGAAGCTATATTTCTCTACGAATCTAGCTGTTTTACGTTTATCTAGCTGAGAAAGATAATTGTTTGAATTTAAACTCAATTCAAATGCAACGTGATTAATCAAAAGGGGTGGTATATGACAATTATTAAGAGCTATTACAGCTACATGATTTGTGGACTGCTCTGGGCGAAAAGCTGCGTTGCGACCGACGCGTAATATCCTCCACGACAACACATTGTTTAAGGGGCTCAGAGATGCTCTAAAATGACGAATGGAATGACAATCCACTGAATAATTTCCATATGGAGTAGACTCCAACTTTCGACTGTACCGAACAGCTGCATAGTATTTTTCCAGTCATTCAACGCGACACTTTGTAAGGGCTACGACAACAGCATTATAGTGATGAATAAGTTCAAAGATTTTAATGGCGGCTAGTGTGTGCTAAGCCGCGGTGCAAACCGCACCTATATGGCGCTACTCTTGAGTGCAACGGATGGATAGTCTTTCCACGTTATCATCTGCGTTTGCAGGTCAAGGTCCTCGGCATTAAGAAGCCCTCAGAACGGAGAAGAAAAAGAAGAAGCCCCCCCCCTAGAAGTCACCTTCACCAGAACGCACTTCGACCTGGGCCAATGCGGTTTTTGAACACGACCACGCTGTTGCACGGATACATGGTACATCTCCGTTAGTACGGTACGATCAAAAAGGTTTTTGGGCTGACTCTCAGCCAACATTTAACGTCCACGGTACTGCTTTTAGCATTGCTTCGTAAGACGGACCCCTAAATGCAAATGTACGGTACGATCAGTCTAGACGCTAACCGCCTAAGCAGGTAACCGTGCGTTTGAAGAAAATTTCCTCCTCTAAAAAAAAAAGCCGCTAACCGCCTAAACGGTTGACCAACTCGTTGTTGTTGTCCAACAATTAGGTTAGCTGCATTCAGCTCCCAAGTGCAGCTCCTCAGCATGAACACGATCACTCATAAGCAAATGTGATCTGACAGTTTGAGCCTGCCTGCCAGAAACAGTCAATATCGTTCTCGCAGTTATTTGTTCTTGACGGATACTATCACAACAGAGTCATCTCATTCTGTGCCTATAACTAAGTCACGCCGTTCCTCCACTATAGCGCTCCAATATTTCAACTGCAAGCACTGAGCAAAAAGTTTATTCGTTTATTTTAACTGGAGTAACTTGGTAGACCCTAGCTGGATTGTCGCTCAATTCATCGAGTCATCGGCAAAGTGGATAATCTTGGTTCTACAATACTCCAATGGCCATGTTCGTTGCGGACGAAGCACAAAGAACCTATACAAGTATTGAACCGTTGATGGCTGTACTGTTGAATAGAATTGAGCGCTGTGTACGTTGTGTACTGTGTATCGTGTATTAGTGGTTTTTCGGATTATTCGTAAATAGTGGACACTACCCTCCATTTCAAGATGAGTAGAGTCAATTGCGAAGGTATACAAACACCTTGTAAATCTTAAATCGTTTTAAGCGTTACGGCGTATTGAAGCCGCTCCTTCCAAGTGTCTGGTGCACCGGAATGTACAGGCAGGGCATACAATTTAATTATAACATTCATAGATTCCATTATTATTGTGTTAATACACAGCATTAACGCATGGCGCGTGCCAGTGTTCAAGGAGAATTTATAGGCTCAGTGTGCGCCACTTCAATTGTGCTTACGGTACTACCGCTCGGTGAGTTATTTTCGTAAATGACTATGGAATTGATTAATCATATTTAACCTTTCTAGCCTATGGAACATTCCAATATGAGCAACATCGTGGAGTTCGCTTGTAGGCTTAAGGACAATGAGCTCTCTAGGCTCACTGAATCTGACGCTTGCCCTGCGACGAAATCATACCTGGATAACCTGTTTAACGCACCAAGGTGCTCCTTCAGATAAGGACGCCATGTAACGGAACAGTATAACAATTTTTGCACAATCAGATGATTATATAACGCGCATAGAAGTCACCTTCACCTGACATTAAAGCAACGGAAGAGTTACTACAGGATTTTGCAGCCGGAACGACATTCGATCTATGATAATCGAAATGTTAATAAGGGCACATCACAAAGCCCAGATCTTGAAACCTATGAACTCTAGGGATGGGGTTATCGGTTGAGGTGTAAACTAAATCGTGATGGGACGATACAACTGCACACATGGATACGGATATCGGCATGTCGTTAAGCTAGGCCAGAGGTCCAAATAAACTAAGTGTTCCATTTACTTTGACCTATGAATACATAGTACAATAGGTGTACTAGTATACATAAGTGTGCTCTGAAGTGCCTAACTATGATAAATTCAAGTTGTCATACGAAATGTATGAATCGTTTCTCGGAATTTATATGAACAGGCGTAAGCTGAACCCAGGAGGATGCGGACCGCATTGAATGAACTAAATTGCAATGGCACGCAACGTCGAGGCAGGCAAAATCAGAGATACGAGCTACTTGGCAGCTGGTATCGGAAGGCACAACGGCTCTCGTGGGATCGGCTCCTCGGATTCTTCTCTTGGACACTCTTCTCCTGGAAGGGCAATAAACTAGAAAAGACTACGAGATAATAAGCCTTGGCAGTGCCTTGCTTCTAGCGATCAAGCGCACCATCTTGGTTTCAATGGAAGAGACGATACGACAGGACAACCTAGTAGTATACAAACGGATGACAACAAACTTAAAAAAAAAACTGTTTTTCGAGCTGACCCTCAGCTGCTCCCCAATCTGACAGGCCTCAGCTATAACCAATCATCTGACAAACGAATCAACTGAACCTATGAACTCGAGCGAGAACATGACAACAAACTTGGCGCGCACCGAGATGCCCGAACTGTCATTTGCTTAGGTACTGAGTAATTATGTTATACTATTGTAATTGTATAAAGAATAACATTATCAAATCATGCTTTAATATGTGATGGAATAAGTATGTGCCCAACGCGTGTCATTTACATCATCCTATTACAAAGTGTTATAACAAACAGTGCGAATGTGTATTCCAAGTCTCCTGCGCTAAATAAAATATCAACTCAATGTTGCTGACGATGATAAGCGATAACTAAATGATGAAGAAAAAAATCCAATTTTACGTCCGTTGTGTATTATATTCCGCTGAGATTCGACACAATTCGTTAGCTAACGCCCCCCCCCCTCCCTATTCTATCTAAGGCGAAACCCACGCGGGTCAAACAGATAGGTGTGTCCATACGGGAGGTGAACATATCCCGCTGGATTGCTACCCGACTTCACCATGTCCACGAGTGTCGATCAACATATTAGCTTCCGACATTTGTCGTTAACACCACACGCGTACTTAACGCTAGACTATACCGAAGCCGCCGGGCTACCGAGGTGATATGTACGAGTGGCATACGGCGTTGAATAGCACACTGGACGTGCAGAGGACAGAGGTGGAAAGTTTGTTTCGCTCGTGGCCGCCACCGCGACATCGTTCCCATGCCATGGTGGGGTATTTCCCAGACGCCGTCAGGGTGGAAGGCTAAAGAATAAGGCAGGTCCGATGGCTCGGGCAAAGCGATACTTTGTCTCGGAGTCTTCGTTCGACTAAGCAATTACGCGTAGGGGCAGCGTGTAGGGGCGAGTTGTCGCGATGTACATATTCACTTATATGTGGTGGGATAGACGCACACAGGGGGCGTACCTGATCTGGACGGGAACGGCGATTTATACCGACGGAGCCACTCTAGCGCGCACCCCGCCCGCAAAGCGTTTCCGCTGCAACAGGCAGCAACATCACGGCCAGATGCAGCTTGCTGTGAGGGCTTTGTATCGCTAACGCTCCTATCTCAATGCTTCACTTTTTTCTCGCGCGTGAGGTATTCACGCGCGAGAACGTTCACCTTGACGTTGGCACGGCAGGCCATAATCAAGGCAATATTAGACGCTGGCCAGTTGAAAGGACTGAACCAAAGGCTAGCTAGCGCTGATCTGAGGAGATTCTTGATTCTCGCGCTGGGCACCGAAGGAACGCGTCACTCGCTGGATCGGAAGCTTTATTCGAGTGAGAGCAAACGTGAGTGACCCTATTGATATTCATATAAGATGGCTCGGCACATCCGAGAACACTAGGTTCACTGAGGATTCGACTAGATCGACGGAAAGAAATTAATTTCAATGTTATCTCCGTTAGGTTTTTTAGAATCTATCACACAATCATGTGATCAACGAGCTGGCAAATAAGAGTTCATATAGTCCTATCGAAATAGAGGAAACGGTTAGGGCGGCTGCTAAACGATTAGGGTGATTATTGATCCATGTTTGCCACTCAGATTTCGTGATAGAAGATAATCGGTGGCAAGTTTACAATCCCTCCCTTTAAGCGTTTGGCCTGCACTAAGCCTTTATTTTTTGGTACAATGGATAATGGGGAAAGAACGTCATTAATATCTGAAATTACGATTAGGACCATGTTGTTAAGCATAGGAAACTTCTGGTTTGGTCATTGGTTGAACTAAAATATAAAGTGTTTTTCGACTGACCATCAGTCAATATTTAACGTCCCGGCATGGGATTTGCATTGCTTCGTAAGACGGACAACCCCTTTAAACGCAAATGTGCAACGGTGGGGATCGAACCCGTGCACCTAGGTCCGTCTCCTCCGATTGTAAGGCAGGCGCACGCGAGAGCACCCCTGGCCACCGGCCTCGACAGTCAATGATTAATCTAGTAAAGTTAACTTTCCGGGCGGACTCAGGGCCAACATTTAATGTTCACTACTGTTTCCACTGCTTTTGGCATTGCATCATAAAGGTAAAGGTAAAGGTTTTATTGGTTTATTAAAGGAGCAGCAATTTTACAATAAGATGGATACCTTTAAATTCAAATGGTCAGCGCCGCCAGGCTCGACTCAATGGTATATCTTCTAAATTAAAAAAAAAACATTTGCATGCGCTTATAACTCGATTTCTACTCAACGCTTTTTAAAAAGAAAGGTAGTCTCCTTCGGCTTCTACACACCTCGCTACTCGATTGAGTAGGTTAACAATTCCCTTTTCGTAAAAGTTTCTGGCTGGACCGCAAAATACGTGTTGATAGCGTTTTCTACCTCCGCCTCTGAAGTGAAAATTTTGCCAGTAATGCTGTTTTGCAAATTCAAGAAAAGATGATAGTCTGACGGCGCGAGGTCAGGAAAATATGGGATAATACTTCTGGGATAATACTTCCCAATATAACCTTGTAATGGTGTCTAAAGTAGTTCGCGCGTTGTGGGGCCGGGCCTTATCGTGCTGGAGTATGACTCCGTGCCTTTTGATGAGGCTGGGTTGCTTTTCGGTCAGCTCAGCGTGCACCCGTTCTAACTGTGCTGAGTAGACATCTACATTTATAGTGTCATCAGGTTTTAAGAGCTCACGATGTACGATTCCCTTGGTAGTCCACCAAAGACACAGAAGACGCTATTTTTGGTTCGTTTTTCTCTTTGATTGTGACGGGCCAGCCTGTCCTTTTTCAACTCAGGAACGACCTCGACTTTCATTATCATATTGAACCCACTTCTCATCACAGGTAACAATACTTGTTAAAAAATTACACTTAGAGTGACGCTGTAGTAGAGAGAAGCGTGCCGTCAGACAGCGGGTCCTCTGATCAGGCGTCAAAGCATGCGGGATCCACTGCCCGAGCTTGTAGATCCACCCCATCTTATGCAAATGATTTCCAATGGCATGGTCGCTGAAACCCAGCTTCTCAGCTAACATTACACTACTCATCCGAAGATTTTCCTCTAATTCTGACCGGAGGTGGTTCTCATCTTCCTCAACGGGTCTGTCTGACTTTGGAGCGTCTTTCAAGTTAAAGTCCCCAGCTCTAAACTTTTTGAACCACAATTCTAAATAATTTTTCCTTTTCTAAATAATGACTAGTAATGTAGTCGCGCAATTAGCGTAATGTCCAGTTCTACTTGGATCTTGTACATTGGGATATGCATTGTACTCATACATAGAATAGAAATACATAGAATTCTCCACCATCTCGCGTTAATCTCTCTATGATATCCGCCCGAATTGTTTTCGATGGGCCGACCGGCGGGCGTACATGCCCCACGTCTGCAACCTGCCTAGCGCCCTTGTGCAATTTACGCACGAAACGTGCATTGAGAAAGTTTTAATCTTCTCGCCTAGCTTCGTCGAAACTGGCGTTTTACCTCATTAGTTAGACAAGCCATCAAAACATCCTAAATAGCTCATCTTACGGCACAGTCATCAGAATTCAGTCACCGTGCGCCGAGCCACCCTTCACTCACTACAGCCTTGCCTAACGTCAGTGCAAATTGCTGCTAAAGGACGGCCGGCCTGACTTGACGGCAGGGTGGAGCGCTGCGTTAAGCGGGGCACTGCGATTGCAGAAGGATGAGTGAACGCTTGGAGATGACTGTTCGTACGGTTCGATGGCACATCCTCTCTGTAGGCCTCTCTGTTCGAGCGGGCTTGCTTCACTCATGTATTGGCTAATGCTATCCTGGTGAGCCACGCACGCTACGGACCATGATAATGGCGAAATGATCTGACCTCAGTAACATGGCACGGATTGGTGGAAATCTGCCCGCTTCTGGGGGAGTGTGTCAGAGAGGCAGCGATCGAGACAGAGTATCAGGTAAAAATCCAGGCGGGGAGAGAATAGGGGGAGGGGGTAGCTGAATAGGTACATATTATGGTACGAAACGAAAACGCTGATGGAGTGATCTCTGTACCCTGACCACACGCATGGTATACACAATTCGCACTATAGATGGCCCGCCTCGTTGGCTTATGTTGGCCGAAGATGGGGTCTAGGCCAGGTGCAGAAGGAGCGTAATGTCCGCTATGTGCGTGCGACCGAGCTAACGGCCAAGCTAGGTATAACGGCCGACTGGTGCTTGACCAGGGATTGTGATGTGAGAATATATATGGCTCACCTTGCTGCCGTGTAGGGAAATTGCCTTCCGCTATGGAGCAAGAAAAAGAAAGAGCGTCCCTTACTCTGTACAGTTCCGTTGTTGCTTGGCAGATACTAACGGTGGTTGTGGAAGGGGCTGATCTACGTGTTGATGATCGGTGTCTGTGTGTAGCCAGCGATACGATGATCAGGAGGAGATGGCCAGGTAGTTGGCTGGCCTATAGTCCTCTGTATAAGATTTTATGAAGCGGCCTCGCAGTGTTTACTGCTTTCGCTACACGCGGCATTTCTGTGGCCTACTCCCTGCGATCTTACATGCCCGGCTTGCGTGTCCACGATGCCAGACCGATGTTGGCAGCTGCTACCGTCTCTGTTGCATTGTGGAGGCGCTCGCACAGGCACAAAATGTGTCCTTACCGGGTCAAGGCCACAAAGTGATGCTTAATCAAAGCTTGCTTCTCCGTTCTCCACTAACAGATGTAGCGAATAAACTGCTCGAGCTAATGCATGTTGCTACTTACTGTTATATGTATCACGTTGATGGATGCGTTGATACGGCGAAACGTATTATAACTGCTACATAGATACTGATTTGATTGCATTTACTCATTATAAGGCTGACTGGCTCTGGCGAGGCAAACCGCATCGTGGAAGGGGATATCGCGGGACCTAATTTATTTCAAATCGACAGGTAGTGTCACTGGAGTTGAATCAGTGGTTTCCGGCATTTGTGGCCGATCGGTCAATACGGCACCCGAATCTAGATCGACTATGAACATGTACAAATATAAATCGGTGAACTTCACCTTCAACAGCCCTTCCCCACCTTACACAGCATTCACCCTGACGCGTTCAGTCGTTCAGGACTTCAAGGATGAGTTGGTAGGATAAACTGTTCCCACTTAGGTTAGTCCGATGGGACCTCTACTCCTCGAGTGTTAGACGTTTAGAAGCGTCGGAGAAGAGCCAAGAGAACAAGTGTGATGATTTCCTAAGGGACGTCATCGTTTCTTTTCTAATAGTTGCTTTACGAAACGGTTGGAATTCACGAAGAGAACTCACCTCGGGCCCATGACACACACATATGATGCCGCTGTAAGTGAGACCGGTTCCCGGCCGAACGCCTTCGCCAGGCCGACTGCATTTCAACCTTAGATAAAGAAGAAAGGCCCTCAAAATGGCGTCGAGACTCCGCAAGGCACAACGAAAATGAGGTGTCAGCATGGCAGCAAAAATGAAGTTGAGGATATGCTAACACAGACGGTGACAAACTATACTCGAGGCAACGTACTCGACATGATAACGGTGTATTTCTGGACGTGATGACGTATCTCGGGGATAGCATACAATAACGATATATAAAAGCACTCTTAGCATTTGATTTCGCAAGAAGAGTTTTTATTCGCTTGATTTAAAGGACAAATTGTAATTAGTAATCAAATTGAAGGAATTTCGTTTACCGAAAAAGGAAAAACTGCGGTGAGCACTTAGAGTGTAGTACCCGGCAGTTCGAATTGACTGCGAGTTAAGACTCAACACACACAGTCGCACATATACAATAAAGATATAACATTTATTGCAATTATACCTCGGTACCACATACTTTTGATGATGTATGCTGATGAGGTCTCAGCGATCCCAGTCGTCGTTCGACAAACTTTATATTTTCTCGAACGGCTTTAAACAGCCATTTTTCAATGCGTCTATTCCGTTTCTGTTACGCGTTCGTGTACAGGAGACGTTCGCGCCCTGTGATTCCTCTAGATTTTCACGTATTTTAGGTTGATCTATGAATCCTAAATCGATACAGAAAATGACTGATTGACAATTACTTCTAGTTAGGTCGCCACGCGTGTGGAACTAAATAGGGATAAGTTGTTGCAGAGACAATGGGTGCTACTGAGTCATCATATAGCACTCGGCTGTGTGCAACGCATCCCTGTACGACAAGCACAACGTAAATGTCTTATATTGCTTTATTAACGGTATTTGCAAAGCTTAAGTTATCCGTGTGTCTGTCAGTTGTTCGCGGGTACTCGAATCTGGTTGGGACCTTGATTACACAAGGTTATATAAAATATAGCACAATTACACATTATTATATTAATGTGATAACTAATAAATGATAATGCTATGAAACTAATAAATGTAATAACAATTACATTTATTAGTTTCATAGCATCGCTGCGCTATGAACGTAGCGAGATAGGGCGGGTCAGTGAGGTCTATGTTGAGTTCGTGATGCCGCAGTCCGCGGCAATTCATGAACGCTCTCGAATGGACGCGTATGTATACAACTGTGAGAGATAGACACGGCTCCTAACCTTTCTCGTTGTACGATTCATTACTACGCAAGCCTAGCAACGCGATTTAGTTTCATCTTAATACGGGATTAACAACGGAATGACGGAAGGGAGAGGCGTATGCAAAGGGTCTACGTACAAGAAACAACTTCTGTTTTCGAAATGTTATCTTTGGCTCACAGCAGCCGGTGGGGGGGTGACTAGCTCCTCTGAGGTACAATGCGAATCGGCGCTGAAGACCGAAAGCCTCCTTGCCTCGGTGGGTTCTCCCTCCCAACTCGGTGTGACTCGAGGGAAATCAGCCAAAGGGCAAAGCTGTCTACTAGAAAAGATCGCTGAGTTCGCTCTATTGCGACCCGACCACCTGTACCGACACCTAGCACCTGCAGCCGGAGGCCTTCTCCCCGACGGGTGTCGCTACAACCCTTGAGTCTGATAGACGTCACAGAAATGTTTCTCCTCTGGAGGCTTGTTTCGGGTAATCATTGAACTGCCACGATATATATACATATACATGTATAATGGTTTCCAGTTTTGGAGGCAGGTTCTCGAGTGTTGAATGGTCTGTAAAGTGCGAGGACAATTGTCATTGACAAACGTAAGGGTAGAACTTTAGTAGAGCTTTCGATGTCGAAGCTGCCGAGGTTTGCCAATCGCCTATCAAACCTGACTGCTTTATGATGAAAAGAATTGTTCCGCTCCGCACAGGTGGTCATTTGAATGAGGTTTAACATGAGGTTCGCACCCTTACATTGCTTCAAGTACAAGGTATCCTGTTGCGGGCCTAGCTAGGTAATTAAGCCGGAAGTACAGTCACACTTCCTCATATATCGTCAAAACGACATGGGCGCACTCATCACTAAAGCGAGTCTCATTGCTTTCTCTGTCCCCCTTACAGCCATGCTGCTGGGTCCCCCGATACTACATCGAGTGAAATAGCAGATGTGGATATATTTCTTATTCCCTGTGTACCACACGTATTCAATAAGTGATTCCCAACAACCCTTCTATTATAAGCTTCGTGTCAATCGGTGGGTGTTGGCTATCGAAGCTAAAGGTCAATCTATACTGATTCCCGTATCGCACAGCTTCGGTACGGTCATTTCGCGACGGCGGGGTAACGACCATATGTGGTCGCGGCCAACCACCTTCCTACAAGTTATGGCCACACAGTCTTTCCCTTCCTAGAGCCTTCGGTCGGCCAACTCGCCAATGCACATAGAGACACCTATATATCCTACAAATAGCCAGCCGACTACGTTTGACCTGCTTCTGCTGCCTGCTCATATTCGCCTGCTTTGCTGAACCGAAATCGATCCAGCAGCCATTAAAGGAGCCCATCGTTGGGTGGATGCCACCTACAATGACTCTATTCATTCCTGCAACATCTAGATGGCATAGACATCGTGACGGCTAAATGTACAAGGGCAGACCACACGGATGACCCTTAGTGCAAACGAACGTAAACCGTTTAGCCGTGTAGCAGACTTGCTTTTAGTGTCTAAAATACATTTTCCGGGCTGACCCACAGCCAACATTTAACGCCCACGGTACGACTGCTTTCAGCATTGCTTCTTGTTGGAAATAATCTGTGCCTAACTGCTAGATCAGTCGTTGACTATGCGAGCTACCTCTAAACTCGTACAAGAAGTTACATCTAACTAATACACAGAAGAAAAAACACACAGCAGTAAGTGATAGTAACACGAGCGACAGCAACGGACGCTCACCTCTAAGCAGTAAGTTAGTGAGTGTACCCCAGCCACCCGCGCTCTTGCTTTTATTGAGCCGCTCCAGAGAGTCAGCACTCACACCCTCTCTCCTAGGCAGTCTGGTTCCCACGGTCTGACCCGGAGGGGTCACCAACCGAGGGTGTTCTATAGTTCACAGGACGCATCGTAAGGTCTACAACCTATCATTGCCTCCCGACCGTCGAAGCGTCCTGCCCACATAAACAGTATAGTCCATACTAGTATATATGAATGATTATAATATTATAATCCAGTCCGTCGATGCATTTGACCGGCCGTCGCCACCAACTCTAGCCAAGTTGTCGTTCGATGTATTCATCACCATCCGAGTGATCGGTGAGTGGTTCCCGTCTCTCGTGGTCGCCTCCCGCTCTTCTCCGGTACTGGTAGATCAGCAGGGCAATCGCAGTCAACAGCAAGGCGCCCAAGATAGCCAATGCCAATACCATCTCGCGCTCCACTGGACGGTACGGTCCAGGTCCAATGGGATAAAATTTTTCCCTGTATGCATGCCAAATTCCGTGCCCGCCGAGGGGTCCGAGTCCCTCCTGTAGACAGACTACTCTGTCGCCAGCAACCTTTACGCACAGGTCGCTCTGCTCCCAGCATCTCTTAAGGAACTGGCCTCCCTCCTCGGTGATCGTACAGGCCAAATCTCCGGCCCGGCAGAGAGGATCCGCATCTTCGTTGTAACGAAAGAAGTTCGGCTGCTGTGCATCCGCTTCAGGAAGCCAGGCAGTCGTACAGACAGCCAACAGACTGCCCACACTCCCGCCCTGCGCCGCCTTCCTCTCTCGCTGTGCTCCTCCCGCCGGTCTCTCGTTCTTTGCTTCTTGTTTGTCTTCCTCACCGGTAGGCACCAAGCCGATCGCGCGTCTCAGCTCCGTGAAGCGAGGTTTCGCCAGTGGCTTCGTGAAGAAGTCGGCCAGCTGGAACTCACTTTGTACGAATGCAATCTTGAAGTCTCCAGCTTCAAACCGCTCACGGATGTAGTGATAGCGCACATCGATGTGCTTAGTCCGCTTGTGAAATTCCGGATTCTTTATTAGTCGGATAGCCGACTGGTTATCAAGTTGGACAGTTGGCACCACCCTTCCGAGCAGCTCCTCAAACAGCAGTCTCGTCCAAACTACTGCTTTAACGCATTCCGCTGCAGCTATGTACTCGGATTCCGTACTGGAAAGTGCCGTTACTTTCTGTTGGCAAGATGACCACATGATGGGTCCATCTGCGTGTTTTATCAGCATTCCACTTACTGAACGACGAGTCCGTTCACACGAGCTGTAATCAGCATCCGAGTATATTGTCAGAGTTGCCTCCCCACTCTCAGCCAATCCGCTGTATCTTATCCCGAGCTCTGCGGTTCCCTTAAGGTACCTCAGAACCCTAAGTCCTGCGGTCCAGTGACGATCGTCATGACAGTCAAGAAATCGCGACAGGTAGGAGACCGCAAAGGCGAGGTCGTGTCTGGTTGCCACCGCCATGTATTGTAGGCAGCCGACGAGTTCTCTGTACGGCCTACCTGGGTCCCTAGTCGCAGTCTCGTCACCCTCCACTCGTATATAGCCATCTAGTGGTGTGGCGGCTGTCTTGCAATCTTCCATTCCAAAACGTTTCAGCACATCTCGTATGTATTTAGTCTGGTCTAGACTAATGTTATGGTGCTGGTCGATTTTGATGCGCACCCCCAGATAACAGTCTGGGTCGCCACAAGTTAACTCGAAACGTCTAGACAGTCCTTGGATTATCTCTTCTAGTAGCGACAGATCGGATGCTGCCACCAATCCATCGTCAACATATACCGCCAGCAGAACAGTCTTCTCTCCCTTCCTATAGAAGATGCAGCCGTCTGCTTTACTCTGTCGTAGTCCAAGCTCCTCCAGGCTCTCTTTCAGTTTCCGTCCGAAACACCTGGGTGCCTGCTTCAGACCATACAGACTCTTCCTTAGTTTACAGACTCTATCTGTTCCGTCATTGTAGGGGGCCTCCGGCTGTTCAACATACACCTCCTCTGACAGCTCCCCGTGAAGAAAGGCTGTCTTGATGTCGAACTGCCGGAGGTGCATCTTCTGAGATGCACAAATGCTCAACATCGTTCGTACCGAGTCGAAACGAACAACACCAGCAAATGTCTCGTCGTAGTCTACTCCCGGCCTTTGGTTGTAACCTTTTACAACGAGTCTGGCCTTATATCTTGTCGGCTCACCGTCTTGATTCTCCTTGATTTTGAATACAAAACGGCAGCCGAGAGCCTTTCGACCTGGTGGCAACCTCGTGAGTTCCCACACTTCATTTTGTTGGATCGATTGAAGCTCGTCTTCAATCGCCTGTCTCCATAACATCCCATCTGGAGAGCTAAGGGCCTCCCCAAGCGATGTCGGCTCTACCAGCGACGCTTCATATCTTACTGGGCGACGAATCGCCTCCCGTGGCCTGAGATTCTGTCCTTCTGGCCGTTGGCCTTCATGGTCAGTCTTCTGTTGTTCCTCCTCCTTGTCTTTTTCTGGTTCGGACTTCTCAGGGTCCTGTTCGGATCTTTCGGTCGCTCTCTCCAGCTGATTCATCTTGCTAAAGGTCACATCTTTTGAGATGGTGATGTCCTTCTCTCCCTTGACCCAGATTCGATATGAGTCAATCCGAGGCTGGTACCCAACCAGGAAGCCTTTTACTGCCTTGGCATCCCATTTCTTCCTGTTGGGTCTTGTGTTGCGAACGAAACATTCGGTTCCAAACGGCTGTATGCGGGCGATATTCGGTTTTCGCCCGTAAATCGCCTCGTAGGGCGACATACCAGTCCCAGGGCTCAACAATGCTATATTCATCAATTCCACTGCACACATCACCGCCTCTGCCCACAGAAACGAAGGGAGACCAGAATCGCTCAGCATCGCCCTTACTAAATCTGCAATCGAGCGATTCGTTCGCTCTGCCATGCCGTTTTGCATAGGTGTGTAGGGAGCTGAGCGTATTTGCTCAGCTCCGATGCGCTGTAGAATTTCGGTGATTTGGCTGTTCACGAATTCCAGACCATTATCCGTCATAAGTGCCTTAACCTGTCCTCCAGTTTGTGTGGAGAACCAGGTGAGGTAGTTCTCTAGACATTTTACCGTCTCGTCTTTGCTCTTCAGAAAGTACACTTTTCTGAACTTGGTGTACTCGTCAGTCACGCACATAAAGTGCCTAGAACCGCCAAGTGACGGCTCCGACGGGCTGCAGAGATCCGTATGAACCATATCTCCAGGTCCCTTCACACCGACAGACCTGCCTTTGTAGGAGACGCGGTGTTGTTTACCTTCAATGCATGGGGTGCACTGGGTTGTATCTTTCTTGTACGCGATCTTCTCCCGAGTTAGGAAATCGGCCACTGCCTTGGTATTTATGTGTCCAAGAGCACGGTGGAAGTATTGCAGAGAGACCGGTTCCACCGTCAGTGCTTCCACTATCTCCGTTTCCTTCTTCCCCAGTGGAAGAAGATAGAGGTTTTCCACTCTCTTGGCCTTTACGACCACTGACCCTTGTTTGATAGTCATCTGAGAGCTTCCTCCTATCACCGTCCATCCACAGTCCGTGGCCCTAGCCACCGAAAACAGATTCCGACGCATTGACGGCACGTACAGCACATCGGTCAAAACACACTTCCTGGGGGCTCCACCGATGATCATCTCCAGCCCGACTGTTCCGGAACCTAGAGCCTCAAGTGGTCTTCCACCACCGACGGCCACGGCTTCAGGCTCCTCAAAAGCTGAGTAGTCAGTGAAACAGTCATATGCATTGGTGATGTGGTGGGTTGCTCCACTGTCCACCACCCACGCTGCCCTCTCTTCATCCTCTTTGATTGCAACACCACCGTTGGCCACGAATGCCAATATTTTGGTGTCGCCCTGTTCTTTTATCTGCTCCTTTGGTGGCTGTGATCGATGTTCGGAACAATGAGCCTGCGGCCTCGGGGCTCTCACTGGTTGAGGCTGTTGGATTTTTCTGGATTTGCAATCTCGTTTAAAATGGCCAGGCTTATTACAAGCATAACAGAGCTTCTCTTGTGGTCCTTTCCTTTGACCACCCTGGCCGCCAACTGGATAGTATTTTCCAGCACTTATTCCGGGACGATTTAGGTTGGCCTTTTCTCCTGCTCTCGTCCACAAGGCTTCTATCCGGTTTCCGTTGGCGCCAGTATCTCCATCTCTGGTGGCCTCCGCCTGGATCATCCTAGTTAGGTTGCTGTAGGTTTTTCCAGACGTCTGTGCCGCCCAGCCGAGCTTGAACGGTTTCCAAGATGGCGGTAGAGCCTTCATCAATCTGACGCACTTGAAGTCGTCATTCAAGGTTGATCCGGTGGACTCAACTTCCCTAATCAGATTGTTGTACGTCTCCAGGTTGTTCCAGATGCTGACGTTTGGCTTGAAGGCGAATCCCAAAAATGACTCCAGCACTTGTTCCTTCCTGACACCGGTAGTTGTCTGGAATTGTTTGATTATCGTATTCCACATGTACTGTGCCGAGTATGTCGTGCCATCTCCGTCGGGTTCAAGCGGGAAGGTCGTAGCGCTAGAGTAGAACAACCGCATTAGCAACGTTGGTCTAATCGTGTTTATGATTACCTTCTTTGCTGCTGTTTCAGCCTTGGTTGTCTCCTCAGTCGTCTTTGTTCCTACTATAATTTTTCCGGTGACGGAATCCCAGGCATCTCCTTCTGCCTGCAGGAGGTGCATCGTTGCACAGCTCCACAACATGAAGTTTCGCCCGTCATCCTCCAGAATCACTCTGTTTGTCGGGTTCTGGTCTCCGTTCGTCATTGTCGCACTCGTCATCCCTATCATCTGTTCCTCCACTGAACCGAGGATGTTCCAGCTGTCTTCGTCCCCCTGAATCTCTTGGTCCGATTCTAGGTAGGCCCAATCGTTGTGATCTTCGTCCTCGAGCATACGACAAACCTTGGCCGATTCTCCGTGTATGTCCCACGTAGATCCTATGGGGTTTCCCTTGTCGTTACTTGAGGTCACGTTTTTTTTTCACAGCGCTGTTTACTTGCAAAGGTTAGAACACTTGTACACCCGAGTCATTAGTAGCCTGCACGCGTAGAGCTTCGTGCCGATAACGAAAGTGTTGGAAATAATCTGTGCCTAACTGCTAGATCAGTCGTTGACTATGCGAGCTACCTCTAAACTCGTACAAGAAGTTACATCTAACTAATACACAGAAGAAAAAACACACAGCAGTAAGTGATAGTAACACGAGCGACAGCAACGGACGCTCACCTCTAAGCAGTAAGTTAGTGAGTGTACCCCAGCCACCCGCGCTCTTGCTTTTATTGAGCCGCTCCAGAGAGTCAGCACTCACACCCTCTCTCCTAGGCAGTCTGGTTCCCACGGTCTGACCCGGAGGGGTCACCAACCGAGGGTGTTCTATAGTTCACAGGACGCATCGTAAGGTCTACAACCTATCACTTCTTCATAAGACGGACAACCCCTTGGAATGCAAATGTGCATAGGTGACGATCGAACCCGTGCACCTACGTGTCTCCTCCAATCGCAAGGCGCACACTTTCATTGTCTAGTAATGGCGCTTCCGGTTTCGTCTGGCCAACGTTCCAATTTAGCGATATTGTTGTTAGCAAAATACAATATGATGAGCACGCAACCTTCTCAATAGACCAGCCTGTGCGACGAAGTGGAAGGTCTCCAACGTAACATACTATGTGGTGGAGCTACCATTTAGAGTAACGCTTAACGAGGTACCTGAAAATGATTTCCCTCACCTCCTGTTGGACAATCCATCCACTCGCAAGACCGCAATTGTATCACCGCTGGCAATCACATCTATCGACTAGATGCCCAATTCATCGATTCGTTATATTACTGTACTCCTTTGCTCATAAGTCTCCACCCGCCTTAGAAGTGTCGGGCGGGAGAGCGATTGAGCAGGAAGCGGACAGCAAACGCACTAACTAACCGCCTGGCTATAGCGGATGATTACACGTAGATGATTTTGCTATATGAGGATAAGGCCAGCTAATCTTAGTGAGCTCCAAGGAGTTGTTGTTTGAATGGTGTCAACTATTTCGGTATGTTTCGATCAGTCAATATCACTCGTCTCCTATCTTTTCACTATCTTGAAGGTCCTGCGGAATTGTTTCCTAGTCGAAATCAAACCAAATCGTAGAGTGTAATAGGATCTTTCGTGGGTAGCTATTTTCATGACGAGAAAAATGACCCCCATGTGCCTTCTAATTTTCCAATTCGTATCTGCCAGCTGTAAGGTACTCCAGCAACCAGTGAACGACATTTTCCTGGCCTAAGGCGCTACATCTCGCAGCATCATTAAGTGCGGTTGTTGTCAAGGTAGCAACTCTTACACTAAACAAAATTGGCTTTATTTCAGCCTACGAGTGAAGGCTCGGCATATATGTCCATGGCAGTCTGAAGCCATCTGCCAGCATTAGGTGCTGCATATGTAACGTGACCAACTTAGATTTGTTGTGGTACCTTTATTCGATAACACTGTCTTTTTTCTTCATCGCTTTAATTACCCTTAAGGAGGGTTAGAGAAGGGAACGTGTAATGCGTTCGTTTAAAGCTTTCTATGATCCCACTAGTGGGTTTACATGGTTAGGCTTACAATTCCAAACCCAATAATAAGAACACGCCGTTGTCAAAGGCATCCCTCCAATTTGTATCCACGTCAACTGTGAGCAACTAACGGCTTTACAACTACGGCAAGATCTTGAAGTGTTGCTTATGAGCACGCGGCCCATGACTACAACGCGTGGTTCGTAGGGGTTCTACAAAACAACACCTCAGGCAGCGTGTTGGCTATCTCTTGGAAACCACCAAACACGATAGAGTTATACCATGACGCCGTAAATGACAGTACATTCTTACGTCGGGACGAGAAATTCGATATGTTTTCATATACGAAAAAACCACCATAAATAAGCTGTTTGTAAGTTGACCAGTCGACGCGAGCTGTCACGGCCTGACGATGCAGTCGGAGCAATAACGAACGTTAAAAGTGTATTAGTTGTCTATATTTTTTTTCTATTTTTATAACCCTCTCACAGTCCCACAAAGAAATTAAACCGCTGCTGTGCTATGCGTGTCGTTGATGTTACCTGCACAGTGGTAGGTGGTTGCAAACTTGGTTACAGATAATTTTTACAGAATGATACGATGTTTGTCCGCCGACGACGTACACAACGTTGGCAGCGTCCGCAACACGTCGACAAATTGCCTGGTTACCCATGCATCGTAAGTTACGGGGCAGCTGTGCACCCCGCCGCCTGCGTCAGCAGGCTCATTGCTGCTAATAACGTGGATATTACTTTCCGTGGACGACACCGGGATAATGCAAACCCTATTATACATCGTGTTGAACTTGCTGGGGTGTCTACGAGTACTACAACTAACGTCTCTTCTATATTCATCATAAACTCGTCACATGCCCATAGCAGAGTCACCCTTCGTATCTAAGGTCGATTTGGCTTCGCTGCGATATAACCATTGCGATGCTATGAGAAAAAGCCGTTTTCTGACAAGGACACACCCAGGTTGAAGGTCAATGACTTAAAATGCAGAAGGATATTTGCAGAGAGCATTGAAGCTGATGAAAATGTTTTCAATGAATGACTCGCGCCTCTATTTAGCTATGCCGGCGCATACGACCCAGCGAACGGACGGAACGTTTTGGAAAGACGTCATAAATTAAGTAGTGCGTCGATGCGTTTCTCTGCAAAATACGATTATAGCAAAGACTAGACACTTAAGGCTTTTTTTTGCTCGTAGAGAGCACTACCAAAGTATGAGCATCTAAATGCAATGACGTCGCCGTTCTGCTTTAATTGTCTAGGTCATTATACTGCCCTAACTGTGTCCCCTGATGAGAGGTCCATCGCAGGAGTACTCAAGCATATTATATATTTCTAAAGGCATATAGTTCTTCGTATATGTCTCGAACATTTTTATATTTTTGGAGCACGTTGTTGGAGTCGGAGTCGTTGTTTGGAATACATCCGATATCGATATCCGTTCAAATAAGAAATCTCACCTCATTCCTTGAAGCGTCCGTATACCAGGTGAAGAAGCTGTGAGGTACGCTCAGAACATCTATATTAGGCGTATATTTTCCAATTTTTTTCAACCTAGCGAATTGCCAACACGACAGACCAAACGATTATTCCCATTAATTTTACTCAGCATGAACGGCATCAACGAATTCGAGCCTCGTCCTCCCTCGTACTTCATTGGCCACTCCTCAGCAAGAAGTCAATGAGGTAGTCCGAGCAAAGAATAGGAAAGTCGATACCGAAGCTTGTTCGTCCTCTGGGACATTGCGGACTGCTGTTCTGCTAATCCGCTTTCCATGGGGATAAGGCCGACAACAAGTCGGCCCCAACGAGCCTGCCCGGAACGGACTAAGCTTTCCGCCTGGGAAATGCTAGTATATTTACATAGACGCACATACTGAATACTGTCATCTTATGACAACGACACAGAAAAGCTACCGGTGGCCTGCCATTTGAAATGGCCTTTACCGCTTGTGAATGCCGTCACTATTGTTGCTGTGGTAACTAGAATAGCTTCAGATAGCATTTACAGGTAGGGAGAAATCACAAATCACAATGCCTGAGTTGGCACAGGACAAAATTGTTCACGTTTGCTTAGTTAGCTTTAAGAATTAGGCGAGTTCTATAGAATACCTGTCATAGAAATGCGTGCAGGTACGTTTAGCAACGGTCCACCAGCAGAGCTATCACGCCCTTCATAATACCTCGAAGTATAACAAGGACAACGTTGGCGCTTCTATGCTGGCGAGACAGCCGTATGATGTTCACTTATCACTTAGTTGTTAATGCCATCGATTATATCAATGAGCGTATGTATCTATCTTCCCCGCAAAGTTCACCAGCGAGGTTCCCCGTCGCTTGGGGGAACCATCATCCCTCTTGCGTTGTACGGGTAGAGATACCAATACGAAATGTGACCTTGACAAGCCTATAATATTATAGCCGGTCATCTAACTAGTTTGCATGTCTGCTGAAAACGAACGTCTTTCTCCAATGAGTACATTTCGCTTTTTGTCAGCATCGAGAATATAGGTAAACACGTTGACACAATTATCTATGTTATGTAGACAGATCAAGGCCTCGCCCAGTGACTGCTATAGGGACCCCCGTAGAGGTAGCTGAATGAGAAAGTGTTCGTTGCAACGTAGGGATAGGTAACAAAAAAAATATAAATAAAACGTCCACGGGAGCACGGCCGATGAGGTGAACCACTTCCGCCAGTGGTGTCTAGTTATTCCTGCCTTTCTGCCTTTGCCCTGAGGCGAGTCCCACCGAAAGGCCGAGAGGCCGAGAGACCTCAAACAAGCGTGCATCATCGAATAAGCGTTCAGTCGGCGTATCACAGAATGCATTCATTCTAGTCGGTTGGGTGGCACGGTGAGCCCAGCGTGTAGGTCGTCTCAGCGAAATGTTATCCTGTCGCCGACAGACCGAGATGAATTTCGGTGATGGCAACGTGTATTTATTTATACATGTATATATATGTATATACAGTCTGCTTATTTGTCATTCGTCGCCTTATCGAGTCGACAGGACGTCAGCGATGGCGCTGTAGCTTTTTTAGGCTTAGCTTTGCACGTGTACGAGACGCGACTCGTGAAGGTTAATAATGCGAGAATAATAAATGATGATGATGTCGGTTGTGACGCATACTGCTTAAACGAGCAACCGTGCCCGTGCTTCTTGAGTCATGACAAGGGTCGTTATTTATTCTTATTCTTATTATTATTATTATTCCGAGGCGGCTTTTCATCATGCCTTCATTATGTACACCTGTAGAGTCTTAATTTTCACCTCGACCCGTTTAGTATGTCACACAACACTTCGATGTGATATGAATAAGCAAATACATATGCGCATACGTGCCTCGTAGTTATCACCATTGTTATTATGTATTCGGGCCCTATCGGAGTTTTGGAATATATTTTGGCCCCTTTTTTAAAGGGGGATGTTTCCATGCTAATGCGTGATAACCACACCGTGACTATCCCGCCTCCTTCTGGAATTGTTGACGATGTTCGACAGTACCGCCCTTCACGGTATCGGTTAGAGCATTCCTTCAGTTCGAGGGCGGTGAGATGTATACAAGTACATCCTCCTTGCCGTGGGCTCAAGTATTGGTAAAAAAAAAAATGAAAGTAAAAAATGACGCTCCTATCGTCTTTCGCCGTATTCTTATTATTGGCAAGGTTGAATTCAAATTTGGAGGGAGTGAGACACAACAGTTAGCAAGTAGGCGACGCGAAAGCCGCTAGCATTCGGGTTTCGTTGTGCGTTCGAATTGGCCACCGGGAGACTGATCCCTCAGACTTGCACTCTGAGGTGTGTCAAATTTATGTTTCAGGGGAAGAAATGTCTGGCTGAAATCCATCGAAGGTTGGTTAGTGTGCACGTCCATAATGCCCTGAGCCACGACAGGTGTGCCGTTGGTGTGCGCGGTTTAGGAAAGGTGACTGAGACATTATGAACATACCGTTGCAGTGGAAGAGACATGGGTCAGCCTATATAGGGGACCAGAAAAAGATCAATTAAAACAGTGGCCATGACCAGGTGAACAGGCAATGGCGGCAGCAGTACCAAATAGATTCGAGCCTAAAGTAATGGTAGCACTTGACGTGGATTTCAACGGAATTTGCTACAACGAGATTTTGGGTCCAAAACAAAAAATGGACTCGGCTCGATATCTCGAGTACTTGAAGGGACTCATGAATAACTGGCATGGGAATAGGAAGCACCGAGTGTGGCTGCTCGATGACAATGTTAGGACACATCGCACCGATGAAATTACGTCCTGGCTTAAGGCCAACAGGACTGAGCGATGGCGTCACCCTTCCCCCCCCCTCATCTCCCAATTTAAGCCCGTGTGACTAAGGTTGCTTCCATCAATTAAAGAGGGCTATAGGTAGCCAAAGGTATGCAAGACCGGAGGGACGCTGGGTTCAAATCCTGTCGGACGCGTAGAATCTTTGGAGTTCTTTATCATCTTTCTTTATCTGAAGATTCTTGCCAGGTACGAGAAAGGAAGAGAATAAGCAAAGGTGGCTCCGATAGGTCCTCGTAGTAATACCTAACGGCTAAGGCAGCTGTTCCACTGTGTGACAGGACTCGGAACCACCTTTGGGAATTACTTCACGGACCTCTCGGCGCCACCTTTATTTAATTCTGTTTTATCCCCGTCTCCTTTGTCCCTACTAAACTGCTTCTTTCTTGCCTAGCTAATTTAGCCTAGATTTTGCAACGCAGCAAATTAAGACCAGCTAAGCACGTAATCACATCAGCGTTCACCACAAATATCCGAGCGGAGAATTTTGGCCCACTTTTTGAGCATCACTTAATTTCAAGTTCGTTGCAAATGCTGAAATGTATTAAACTTTGCATAGATTACCTAACTAGGTATTTTTCAACTGATTAAATTTAAACAAATTAAATTAACGAGTTAATTTCATGCGGATTGTCGTTGAAGCAGGTGGTTCTCCTACCTCCATGTGCTCGGGAGGATCTCGATACAGGAACAGGAAACCGGGGCGAATTGGTTCCCGCCAGTACGACTTCGACTGGTCGGTACCGTCCACGCGAGCTGTTGTCTTCACAAACAACAGGGGGCGTTAATGAAGATCAATATAAACCAGCCACAATACCCGGGTCATCCTCGATTTTAAGAGGCCAGGTCCGTGTGGCAATGATCCCACTACGCGAACAAGCCAAACAGGGGTCTTGAGTCAAGAGGCGAAGTGTGTATTTTGTTTGGCGAATTTTGCCTTTGCATAATGCTTTTGGCGGGCGGACGTGAACAGCGTGAGCTATCATATCGATATACATTTTTGAATCTTTTATTATTGTGTACATTGTCCACTACTACTCCAATATTAGACGTGGTTAAAACAAACGAACTCGCTAAAATCAACGTTGCGTGTTTGTGTTTCGCTTGCTTGTCTATCTCGACGTCGGGAGCTTCAGTTAGGTTCCGGTGTCAAGTGCGACTGTTTTATTTGCCTATGAAGAGAAGGAGCAGATTACGGGGATACTTGACTCGCCTACGGAGTTTTCGGCTTATAGCTGATATTAAAAGTAGCGTAACAGAAAATACTTTGTCTTTCCTGCTTTGTTGGATTAGCCAGGACGTCTAGGACCTTTACGAGTCCGCTCAGCAGTTGGCGACGAAGCCTAAATCGATTAGCGCTTCGACTTCCATAGTATCTCACATAGTTCGCTTCGAACATTCTGAGTCAAGTGAAGTCGAGTCAAATATTACTCAAAAACTTCGGCATACACTGTCTCTTCTCGCTTATCTGAACTATATTCGAAACACAACTACATATCACCTCAGATCCTTGGGCATAAGTACGAGCTCGGAAACAAGGGTAAGTTCGGTATTTCAGCTCACCTGTATTGAAAAATATAATAACAGTACGAGACTAGCCTCTCGCGGTAAAAATTAGTTATCCGGCTTTCGTCCACCGTTCGGGCAGTACATGGATTCGAAGGCAACGAAGAGAGGATGTCTGTGGATGCGTTCATTCGTAGGCCCAGTTTCGGCCCGGCAAGGCTCTGCTGTCATGCAACAAGGTCACTTATCACCGTCCTTGTCCATCAAGAGTTTGTTTTACCGATGTCTTTACACAGTTTAACTAGTTTGAGTAATGGTCGACGTTCGCCGCTTCATCGCTTTTGAGCTGCTCAAAGTGGAGGACCACATGTAGATTTCACAAATTCACCAGATCACCGTCTTATCACCTCAATGTGTATTAAGGATTTCTTTTTGCGTTGAGAGTGATCGTAAAACATCCATTATTCAGATCTGAAACGTTATGTAGCATTTACTACATTTTCTGCCCGCAATAAAATACGTATGGTGAAGTGATGTTTAAATCGAAATCTCCAGCTCTAAATAGCAGAAACCGCTTATGGCAAACTCGATGAGATATTGCTCAATTCCTCCTTCAACCGTCAGCGCGGTGGCTTGGACGGTGGCTTCATCTCTAGCTGTAAAAAACCAGAGGCCGCAGATTCGATCAATCCAGCTACGGGGTGATGACATATAAGAGAACTTAAGCATTGTAACAATTGCAGTTCCTTTAATAAACCAATAAAGCCTTACCTCACACACATACATGTCGAGCGTACCTTCTTCCCAGTGCTGACAATGAAGAAGACAGTGTCGGATACGCGTTGTTCCATCTTAACGTTCGGTCTCGCAGAAAACTGCTGATAACGGGGCCAGTCAAAATGTAACCAATGCAGTGGACGGACAACCGCCCACAGCAGCAAGCAATCTTTGGAGTCCTTTATCATCCTTCTTTATCTGAGGGTTCTTGCCAGGTACGAGTGAGGTAGACACAATTTTGCAAAGGTGACCCCGACAGGTCCTCATAGCAATACCTAAAAGGTTAAGTACTGAGGCCTGTCAGATAGGGGAACAGCTGAGGGTCAGCTCAAAAAACAAAAACTAAATAAAAATCATGTGGATAGACATAGCAGTCGAAGGTCGACCTCGTTAAAGGCAAATTCTGCTGCCCGAACCAAATGCGCATCATTGACGTTTTATGTTTACTGCAGGTGGTCACAATGTGACAGTTCCAGTTAATGGTAGACTTCTTGTTCTTCACGTGCATCGTCGTTGTTGTCGCTTGTTACTGGCTGCACTCGAAGAACGCCATAGTGATTCAGTGGGGGCTAATTAGGCTGAACTGGCGGCCTAGGGCGGATTTGCCCGTCCATACATTGCGGGTTGGTTGTATTTACCGCCAGGCGTTGTGTAGATTTGCCTCGTTTGGCCTGCCCTCGTGGGACTCGTACACGTCTCTCAGCGTGCGTTTCGCCTTGAGGTCTGTACACGGCATTCACGAAGGGCGTTGAGTCGGGGGGGCAGCCGGCTGAAGCCCTCTCAGGCCGCCGCAGTCACAACCTCAGCCGAGCACACGAACTCGTAGCTGCAGCCAGCTCAAGCCTTTCGTGCCTCGTTCGGCTGTGCGTGATCATACTGTGCGTCCTCTGCTCTTCCATTGGCGAGGCACCATTCCTTAGTGGGAGGAGGTTCGTTCCTGCAAGATCGTCGTACCTTCTCAGAAATTCATGAGACCATGCGCCATGAGACTGGGGCTGTTATACCTCAGGGCAGTTGCGCTCAGATGCCTGCGAGAGAGAGAGAGATCGAGCGAGAGGAGGCAAGATCACCAGAAGACAACAGTGATTCGCGGAACAATGGGTTCCGACATTGCCAGCGAGCAGTAGTGCGCAATGTACCCAGAATGCCGGCGACTCAAATGCCGGGCATAACGCAGCCAGGCTCAACAGGAATTCAACCATCATCAGCACGTAAGTCGTAACGCATCGCGCGCTAGCCAAGCCGGAGATTATCGCAGCTCGTTGTATACGGCATCAGTCGACCCGTGATGATCCGTGCCGCGGAGAGATTTAATCGAATGGGCTATGAACGCACCGAAATGGCGTACGTCCTCTTGTTTGAAATTCACGATCTGAGATCGCATCTTGCTTGTCCCATGAGCTACTTTGTTCTCAGCGTTGTTAAAGAACATCATGTTTGTGTAAGGCTTAAGCCATGTATAATATATGCACGCCAATCGTTTTTTGTCGGAGGCATTACAACTTCAAAAGTTCAACATAAATACCCTGCTGTTGCTTCTTCTGCCGCCGCAGTCTTCTAAGCCCTAACATCCGTCTCTTGACGAACATCTGACAAATGGCTACGTCGTAACTTAGGTGAAACTGTCCCGCTGTGTATTTTATGTTTGTTATGTTAGCATACGAGAATAATTAGTGACTTCTACCTTGTATTGCTACATGTATGTGAAGGCTATCTGATTTGTATTTACTTTTGTACCATGTTGAAGGCTAGTTTCCTAGCGTTCAATCTATGTGCGCGTATGTGATGTACCCACAAAGCACAATGATGATTGGTGGGTATCAGATTAACCGACGCGAATTCGGAACACTCCGCTATAACGGAAGCGATGTGTGCGTACTCCCGAGAGGGATTTTGCCATTCGAAATGAGCACACGCTGTCGATGCAGGGCACCGCGGACGGCTAAAAGCAGAAACGTACCGTTTAAACGTTATCCGTTTTCAATAATACGCATGAACAAATCATGCACAACTCAGCCGCGAGTAGGTTGACAGTAAAGGGTCTGGCATCGGGCACGTCACAATTATCATCGCGGTGGCCTCAAACAGCGAAGTACATCTATCTACTATAGATGAAGGCATTGTGGAACATGTTCTCGCTGCGTACGGTTGCTAGTCAATAAGAGACATGTCGTCAATTTATCAGAGTGTATATATTCCGCCTCAAATATTGTCATCGAGCGATCGTCGGCCCCAGCACCCCACAGTGTCTCTCCCGCAAGTCTTTCGTGCATCGTGTCGCAGAGGTAGAGAGAGGCTAGCTGCCACATCGAGAGGCTATATGCCTTGATATGTGTACCGCCCACGGGAAACAGCACCGAATGCACGATGTCCACCCAGATGAACGCTATATCATCAGCGAATTTGTCGACGTCCGGGGCCTCACGGGACGTCGTCATCCCACCAAGTAACCTAACTCTAGGTCGAACTAGTTCCCCCGCATCTCGCAGGTCAACTTATTCATGTAAACTCGCATATGTCTGTCTTAGCCTCGTTGTCGGCTCCGCTCGGAGAACCACTCGGTAAGTTGTCCACGGTGTGCTTTGTCCATTTAAGCGAAGCGAATTAGCCTGAAGAAGATTAAGCTGTTCCACGAGATCGAGATGGCCAGACCCGAGGTGAACTTGCTGGTGACGCATATTGCTGATGAATACGACACATTCGTCAGTTCTCGCTAAGCAGTCGTTATCACCGTCGCTGCCGCTCCGTTTCGAATTGCATACGAGTATGTACATGTATTCATGCATGCATATTCCCTTTGTTAGCTCGGCGCATCTCGTCTTGATCGGCCATTGAACTGTGTAACTAGGAAGCCACCAATCCGACTTGCTAGCGTCGAATCAGCAGTGGGCGGTTGTTGAAAGGCGACCACAAACGAGAGCCACGCTTCTGGCCAGGCCACGTCGTCACAGGCGGATCGAAGCTAAGCTGAGCTAAGCTGCGTGCCGGTGGTCAGTGATGCATTATTAGATGGCCTTCTCGGTCGACACTGTCTCGGCACGACCAAGAACGGGTCCAACGTACTTGGCAGTGTGCGGCATGCCGCTCGTCCGTACGAACAGTACAATAGCCAGTAGTGGCATTGCTAACGGTGGCTGGTAACGGTGGCTAGCTACCATGGAAGCGTTGAATCAAGCGGAATCATTTCTACGAGTGTGACCACTTTGGCCTGCCTTAGTGGAGGCATCGATCGGTGGCCATATTGGTCACAAGCTCTTCACCACAGATGCCTCGTGATAGACACACCTATGAAGAGTGAATTGCACCTGTCTCAACGCCGCTCATACTGTGCACGGCCAGGTGAGTTAGAGGCAATTTTGATCGTGGGTAGGACGAATTTCAGCGTCAAGTAAACGATGATCTCGATTCAAATACAAAGTTTACATCATTTTCAATTGTAATACCCGATCTGGGGAATATATTTAAGGGTAGAGCAAGGGGGGTCCGCAAAAGTCGCCTTACAGCTTCGTGAACCCTTACAACTCTCGCAGATGACGCAGCGGTAAGTCGGTAACCACATACGTGGTCCGCATTTGTCATTGTTTGAGGGCTAACTGGTAATTGCTTATCCAGCTAATTGATTTACATAAAATGAGCTAGACAGATACCAACACGATCCTCGCGTGTATAGTCTACGTCGAGTTCACGTCTAACACCAAACACGAAGTGCTGGCGAAGAATTCGCCAGCGTACATTGTGGAGAAAATCACTAGGTTTAAGTGGGTGGTACCATTGACCCGGTTTCGATGTTGAAGTACTCCTGTCCCTTCAATGAAGCTGATTTCAGCGAAGACTTACAGCCAAGGTGTGTTACTTTATTTTAAGGATATTTCTCAAACAAGGCATAATTTAGATTTGTCATCAGTTATTTACATTCGTATTAGTTGGCGTTATACTTTAAAATCACGGTGCCTGTTGGTGATGCTTCCTCGTAGACAAGTGTAGCCAATATCCACAAGCGTCGATTTCCACTCAGGTTTCTGTCATGTGGGTACTGAAGATGCTATATATATATATATATATATATATATATATATATATATATATAGAGAGAGAGAGAGAGAGAGAGATAGAGAGAGAGAGAGGATTGTTTTCCCAATAAAGATAGCATCCTCCATTCAATCTATCAGTTCATCCTGACCGCTTTCATTCAACAAGAAAAATGTAATCTAAAATCACATAATAATATGAACATTACGATGATTATTCAAATTTTAAGTCTCCTGAAACTCGTGACAAATGTCATAGCCATGTGAATATCATTTATTATAACCACCTCAACGATGCATCTATCTCTCATCAAGACTTGGTCCAAGATCCATAAATGGTCGTAGATCCTTTGGTTGTCATTTTTCTATCTTGGCACCAAACCGACTAGTCCATTCCTCTGACTTTTCGTTCGCGCTTGCCTTCGCTTGTCCATGGAGAAAAATCTCTAGACTCCATATCGGCAATATATTTCATCAGCGTTTGAGCCGCTCGATTCCGAGTTGTGTTCAAAGTAAGATCGAACACCAGCATCAAAATGCTCGACATATTCTGCGCTTTAGTTCTGGATAGAAAAGCGACTAGGCAGATTGCCCATATGATATGCTGTCTATACGAGCTCTTGACAGTTTCCGAGCGTCGAGCTCTCGTGATTGCTGAGTCGGCAATGGCGTAGTCCCTACGGCTTCGGTACAAAGAGCGGCTGTAGAACAGGTTCAGTATCGCAGGTTCGATGCGTGCCGTGGTCTCAGTGAGGTGTGCATCTTTCCTTCAAACGTTGCTTGTAGTAATGCCTTGCGGATAAGTAGCAAAAAATGCCTGATGGGAGAAGAGCTGGGGGCAAGCCCCAACAAAGAGCCTTCAGTTCTAAAGGGGTTCGCCAGCCTCAAGAACAAAGACTTCGAGCTCTGCAACCAGCCGCGGTCCGAACGAACTTTAATAAAATGCACAACAGCGCTCGCACAACCGAGCGCTTTTAATAAAATTCACATCGTGCATCGGAAAATGTCAGAAGCATTACCCGAATAACAATCGGAGCCGTTCTGGATGTCGAGGGGTACCGTAACTTCCCGGAGACTCGGGCGTGTCACGGGGCTAATAGTCGTTACTTGCTGGAGCGTGGAAGTACCTAAAAAAAAACACTGGAAAGCCGAAACCGACGTACGCCTCTACCCAAAACAATTCAAACATCGGTTTGAACAACAATTGTCTTGATACAAGCGAGCATCTCTGAGAAATCCGTTGACTACTTCGGCCTGTATCCCTATCAACGGCGATCGATGTGGCAACGGCACCGAACGACTAATAACGTTATATGATTTAGCAATCTTGTATTATTATTATACGAACGCCTTTATCACTTTTCGATACTGGGATGAGTTTTTTACCCAAGTCAAAAAGTAATCTGCTTGTCCAGCCCTGCTTTCTACAATAGCAGTTCGTTCGCCTAGCCGCCGGTTGGTAACGAGGTGCCGGCAAAAATGTTGCGGGAGGTGTGATCCTGCGTCGGCACTTTCCTATCCACCACGATCCATGGGCGTTTGCTTTGAAATGGGGCAATCCGAGCGACATTCGTCGATATCGAATTAATAACCTGGAAAACGGGGAAGGGGGGGCGCTTCGGCAAATCGCAACGAAACGGAAGTCCATTGATTTTTCCTCTCTCGCTTCGACGTCCCGCCGAAGTTCTTCCAACGATTGGCGTTGCGCGCCGAATCGCCAGCTGTGCCTTCGTTTAGGCTGTTCTCGAACACGAAGCTGAACACGCAGTTTGCACGAGGCTGCTGCCGAGAGGGGAGATGTAGTCGGTGGAATGGCCTGGCGTTGACAATCGAACACCGAGAGAGAGAGAGAGAGAGAGAGAGAGGAGATGATCCTCGAGCAGATCGCAAGGGTAACTCTAATCATCATTTGACGGTGATTGTCGGCTTCCCAAGCGTCGCCGTGTCCTCGCCGTATATAGCTTTCATTAAGATGATCGGCTGATTCAATTGCTACAGTAATGGTGTTCCGTACAAAGGACACTGTGCACAAGTGCCGTCAATGGCGGGTGTGCGAAAAGAAATCCCACACCAAAGCTAAACGAACTAAGCCAACACATTTGTGAAACATACCGAAAATGCTGTGGTGTGCAAGGCTGGAACCTCGGAACCCACCGTACGATAATTGGGTAGCAAATTGAAAATTAGTTCGTTTTCTGCTGGCAGAGTTGCGTAGAGTTTCACTCTTTTATGAGCCGGTATGGAACCATCAGCTAACTGGGCGGTGGCTAGCCATGGCCACAAATTTGCGACTAAAGCTGAGTGCTATCAAACGGAACTGGTCCGCATCGTCATTACCACCCTGCGCATTAGTTACTGCCAATCTGCCGACTATCACCTACCTCACTGAACAAGGTGGAGTCAATAAGGGTGAAGAACCCGGCTGGCCCACGTTGCAAACCCCCCGCAGACTCAAGCGACTCCTAAATACGTTCCTTCCTTGCCTCAATGCTTTCCAACAGCCATTCCACGTAGAGGGGCACGCCGGTGATTCGGGCCAATTGTCTCATTTCGCAGTTTGCTGAAACCGTAGCCCGTCTCACTGTTCCCTTTGGTGCAGTTCTCCGAAGTCGCGGGAGTTCCAAGATTACCAAGAAGTCGTGTTTAACAAACGTAGACGCCTAGTAGACAGCCTGCCTGATTGCGTTTCGAGGCCAACCATATCTTCTAGCCACTTACGTGTCTACTCTGAGGGGATTTTGCCTATTTACGCAAGATATATTCATGTTGTTGATCTAACACCTCACTCACAGTAGCCGCATCCCGGCGTGCGTACACTACAGCTATCCCCCTCATTCCCCATAGCTTTCTACTGGCTAAATCGCATTGGGCAGAGTATCGTGGTGGGCAAGCTTGATTTTGCGTCGTTGTCATCGGCAACGCCGGCTCCGCCGCTCGCTTCAAACTGCGGTGCATGCACACAAGACTAATAGCGAGGTCGCGGAACTCGTTTGCTTTGGGGGACGTCACGTTCTACAACGACGTTCAGATCGAGACAAATCGGCCAACCTTCGTGTTCCACGTAGTTTGCTTTGCTCTTCTCGAGGCAGACTGCCTGACTGGCAGACTGCACTGGCAGCGGTACACAGTGGAACGTACCACGAACGAGTGCGCTTTTATCGATTCAAAATTTGCCACGTTTTCTACTGTGCGCCCTACCAGGTGTTTAGAGGGTAGGGAGACCAGTGGGGAACTTAACATGGCGCCACCGATGTTGACGCAAAAAGCGCCGTACGATCCAATGTCGAGAGTCACCCACCGCTGTTCTGGCGAGCGGGCGGCGCGCGCGAACGCCTCACCCGAGTCAGATTCGAAACCACGAGCCATTCACGTTCCACCGCTGCACTTGCTTCGTGCGTGCTCCCCTCGAACCAGCACCGTCTCCGTAGAGGCCGCCAGGGGTCTTGAGAGGAGCTGCGGTGCAGGCGAAACGTTCCAATGTCGTTCGTTGACTTCATTCGTGGATCGAAGCGGGCGAACACAGCGCTAGGGAACAGCGGCAACGCCTGCAGCAGCTTCTAGCTTCTCGACCCCCGGGCTCAGTCAACTTTGGGAGAGAAGCAGCGAGCAGAAAGCCACCTTCAGAAACGCTACCGTACCTTCGTCTCGGCCGCTGCCACCTCCTCCATCACTGGAGCACAAAACCGCCATCCACCATCGCAAGCTCTCTCTGTCTTCGTTTCTGCTGTCTTCGTTCTGCCGTCAGATCCCCTCGCATTCTGCCTGCTTCGTCCAAGCATTGCGGGATCTTCTTCTCTTCGTTCCTCACGGAAGCGTCCCGTCTAGCGTCCCCGAACGTCCCCAACTCTGAGCTTCACTATTGCACTTTGAAGCGTTTTTCCTCTTCGGTTTTTCTCCTCTCTGTGTGTTTTTCCCTGCTCTTTGCCAGCGTTCACTGGGCCTCTCAGTTATTCCCCGTAGGCGGGCGACCGGCTGCGAGCTGGCTGCGCCTACTCCTACTACGCCGTTCACCGACACCATCACGTCCTTGTCGATCCCGGGTTTCAGCTGTGGAGGGGGCACGCAGGCGGCGCCCGCGAGAAGGGGGCGGGGGTCCAATAGAAGGAATAGTGGCAGTAGAATAGAATAGGAAGAACAGCATAGTAAAAGGAAACATTCTCAAAAATGATGGGGTTTCAGGGGGACAACGATGTGGTCGTTACTCAAATTTCGGCCGCTTAGTGACGGAGAACCGATGTGAGAAAAAACGAGCAATTTATGCCATTCATAGTAGACATATTGCCAGCTGGCGGACGGCAAAATCAACCGTCAGGTGAATGGGAAAGGGTATTGAATCAACGCAACACTTGTCAGGGTGTAAGAATCTATATGTAGGTGTGTAAACCGGTGTAAAAGTTAGAACAGTGTACTTTGCATTGGTTGGGTTAGTTATTGGTCGTATGTTGTAAGCGGCCGAAAGATTCTGATCGCAGACAACGAGAGGTAGACAGCTGTATCAAAATGAGAATTTTGACGATTGTGCAACAAGTAGAATGGACGAGCACGTTTTCTGAGGCAAAAATTACCCTTGGTTGAATGAGTTGCTTCTTTGAACAATAGTGCATATATATATATATATATATGCCCCTGATCGTGCAATGACCTTTGATTAAAGTTGGAATCGATCATATTCCGTCCAACCAACAATTTTCCAATTTAACACACTATGCGTTTCAAGTTTCAAGTTTCAAAATCATGTTTATTTTCGGAAGTATCGCATTATATGCGTTATGCCACCAGAACTTCTTGCTAGCAACGATCTCGAATGGAGGAACTACACAATCAAGAACTAATTCCGCCAAATCATCATTATCAGTCATACATAAGTTCATTGACTCGTCCTACGTCCTGTAACACTTCGTAATTATATTGTGCTAGGTTACCAAAGCCAACACCACTATAAACTTTGATTGACTGTTAACGATAGTAATGGTAGTGACCTTTATAAATGCATATATGCAACCTCACGCCGAAACTCACTACCCACGTACATATCGCATACATTGTGCAGATAAACTTAGCAACGTTGCCAACGAGGGGTTCAATCCGCTTCAATGAGCACGAATCCCAGCAGTATTCCGTCTACGACCTCAGCATTAACGCTACCGTTACGGCCGTATACGAATAATAGATTCCATAGAAACGTAACAACGCAAAGTTGGCAGGAGCCCTTCGTATCCTTCTCTGGCCGGTCCACTGGGATATTAGAAAAGGAGAATGTCGGAGTGTTAAGACAGGCGTTTATAGACATTCTGCAAAGCTGTACACGGCGGTGGGTGGTCTGCACGGCGTTGGCCCGCCCCTGCTCGGAAAGGCTCCGGCAGTTCGTCGTCTTTACAACACGGACACATACACACGCGCACACGCTCGTAGCGTCTGATACAGCCCGTGGCCGAAGCAGCGAATCAAGAAGAGAATGTAGTACTGTATGGCTGGATGGTGTTAGTGGGTTCAGGGAGGAAGGCGCTAGGCGTTACGGAGAAACAGGAAGACCCGAGAAGTCCGGGAAGGTTGGACAGGGCCGGGGATATGACCCCACGTCGAGACCCAGAGGCACAGAACGGTGTTAGTTGCGGTACGGATCCGTGATGCTACCCCGTGCCGTTGTGGTGGTGTTAGTAGTGGTGTTGTAATGTGCGTTTTTATTGCGATCGTGCTCTCGCGCGAGAAGACCGCCGGTGGCGGAGGAGGGGTCGCGGGAGCATCGAGGAGCACCACGGTAAACACCACGACACTACGATACGAAGCAACACACGTCGAATTTCCCTATGGGCTATTCGCACACAACGTGGCTGAAACCAGCATACGACCGGAAGCTCTCTCGATGTGTCTTGTCCCATTTATACGCCGATACAACTAAACGACATGAGGTTGTGACCTCTGCTATACCCGGTTCGTGGGTCAATGTGAGTCTATTGCCGTACTCCACAAATGCCAGTGAGGATATCGACACAGTAGAATATTTCGACATAGCTGCTTACGAGTTCCTCTGTCGAGAAAAAGCAAGTAGAAGCAAGAATACCGAAGGAGCAACGAAGAACGCGTCGGCATGCGCGCCATGAGTTGCGTTAGCGACGACGAGGAATGGAAAGCCGGAAAAGGGGGTCGGGGCTCTGGAGGGGCATACGGGAGCGTCCAATTCAGCGCTTGCTTCTCGCTCTCTAGCAGGCCCATCTCACAGCCAGCCTAAGACTGAAACGGCAGCGTCCAGCTTCCAACGCTATTACTACCGTATCGTTCGGTGCCGTCGGCTCAACGGGGAAGGCATCTAGGAAGGCTCTGAGGCGGTGCTGCAGAAAGCTTCCGGTACCCGAAAGCCCGCTACGCCGTCCGCGTTCGTACTGCGCGAGGGATCTCTAACACATAAATGAGTTTTCAACGTTTGACGATAGGAGCGTGCACTGCAAAGATCCACTGCCTTCACCTCGATCCACAGCGCTGTTTGTTCCGGAGAAACCTTTGTCCTTTTCTCATCCCGGTTAACCCAGCCAGCCGGCGACCTCCTGTTTATGTTTCGTTCAGTGCATAACGGCGCTTGATTCGCCTTCGCTGCAGGCCGGACTGTGCCGGCCTTGTCGGCCTGCCATCCCTATGGCCGCAAGCATGCTAAAGCAACGCTTGGACAGAGCGAGCACTCTGCCGTCTCTCGCATAGTTTGTCCACAACGATCCCGCTACGGAGCTCCCCTAGGCTGCTCATCTAGCGATCGTGGTATTCCTCCGAGCAACGACGACCTGCCTTTCTACCATAGGGCCGCTAAGCTGGACCAAGATCCGGGACGTTGATGGAAGGGCCAAGGAGTGGTAGGGTTCGTAATCACAATGTCCTCGGACGATGCCATACTTGTACTGGACGACGCGTGAACAACACGCGTGGCATGGAAGCTTGCGGAAAGTATCAGCGAAGCCGGAGATGCTGCCCAACGACCGACTTGCAAGTTAGCAACGGCCTTACCCTCAAGCAAGTGTGCGCCTTCTCATGCCAGCGCCACTTGGCGTTCGCGACGGGACGACTTGTGCTCGATGCAGGCTTAACGCGACCGCATATATACGGCAGCCATATGTTCTCGCATTAACACGGTGGCTTGAGCCGGCAACATTTCCTCGTGTACGGACAACGCCCGGGTCACAGGACAAAAACAGAGGATTGGAGGAGATCGACTTCTTGACGTCGCTTTGAGGAAAACGCTCAAGTGCAGTGTGTAGTCTGATGTCGATACAGCTTGAAACTGCTGTACAGTATTTTCTCCTTCTGTAAACGTGCGTAACTAGGCTTACTGGCACGGGTGACTCGAGCAAGCTAAATAGAAGCACGGTGAGTGGCACTTGTCGCGCAAGATTGCGTGTTCTATTGCCGAGACGAAGGGAAAGTCACAGATAGACAATGATTGACACGTGGAACAATTGCTATTACCATTTGTATGTGTGAGTATACGACCCGTCGATCACAGTAGTCCGGTTTTATATCTGGAGGTGAAAACTTCTTAAAATGAATTCTAGTCTTTATTATAACTCTGTTTTCCGTCTGCCCAGCGGACCAGTATCGCGACAATCGCAGCTCACGATATTTCGACAGCTGGTAGCCCTTCTTCACCAGCCTTATCCATAATAAAAGCCTCGAGACGGAGGGGTTTTTTCTTTCGTAGCTAGCGCTCATCTGTTTCAGCTTGAACTCTGCTGAAAAAAAACCAAATTTTCACCGTTAAATAAATACAACAAAATTATGCTGTTCTCTCAGACTCGGGCGATTCTCATCCAAATAGCGTCTTGTCGAGTGGCGACCGCCAAAGCTGTACTCGTCGGCTAATGCGGAAAAACATACGCATGAGGTGAAGCGAGTTGGTTGCGCGCCCGGTATCGTCATGCGGCGTCGGCGGCGGAGTCGCTGCCGTCTCGATGTGCGCTACCTCGTGAGATGGAGGGCGGCCCCGGTTTTCGGGGTTGGGGCCTGGTGCCTCAGCGACGATGACGCAGCCGTCTTTCTCGTCGGCGGCGTCTCGTCTTCCTCAGCACGGCGTAAAACGGGCTAAGTAACCATAAGCTTGTGGCCCAAAAATGCTCCCAGGTGCTTCTAAGCTCCGCGTTGCTGCCAGCCCCGTACGCCCGATCCGCCATTCGCACACTGGCTGTCCGCGCGGACCGACGTCTGTGATTGCTCCCACAGGGCTCGCGCGACACAGCGTCAGCCGTATGCAGTAAGTGCTAGGGCGTCTCCTCTGGTGGCGAGGTGAGTGAACCCCTCCAAATGACTCCCTGGACAAGACTCCCCTCCGTTCCTCTAGGAACACATTCACAAAGGCCCTCACGAAAGCATAATAATTATTTATCGAGGTGTATGCACCGCTCCCTGTAATATATATATATATATATATATATATATATATATATATATATATATATATATATATATATATATATATACTTGTATTGTTTATTTTGAGACGAAGTTCACTGTACATTCCGCTGAGAAAGTATTTTTTGCTGTTTGATCCGTTTTCCTATACTGTGTAAGTGGACTATATCGGACGAAACAGATAATTACTAAAAGAAAATTATCATTAAAACAAGAATCCAATATATATATACTTTGCTTATTCATCTCAGTCTTGATATGCGCCCAACAAGTGTGCCAAGTGACGATGCCACATAATATTTGAAATGACGATCCACACGAGGTCTTGTTGCCACTCGTCAAAATTAGCATTTTCCTCCTCTGAAGGCATTGTTACTTGTGTGCCATGGTTCGGACAGAGTTCAAACCTTGAAAAGCTAGAAATTCAAGCACTCGTCAACACTGATTTGCGTTAACTGCCGCCCCCGTGAATGACACTAGAGTGATGTCTCCAGCTCATATGTATACAAGTACTACATGTGTGAATGGTTTCACCACAGCTATACCTCTCAGATTGTATGTGCAAAAAATGACCGTACGACGAATCACACACCAACCTAAGGCAGATATATAATGAGTTTTTCACAGATATAATATCAACACTTTGCAGTGAGGACAGGCAAAATGATATTACGTTCGAATATCATCGTCGAGCAAATCCCACAGAAAGAGCAACTATATCGCAATGGTATCGAGCACTTACTTCTTGGCCGTTTTTGGAAATTTTACAAGCATCAAAATTTACTCAGCAAAGTAGTACAATAAGATGGTCGTTGTTTTCAAACTATAATTCCGTGTGTGTCATCTTTAGGGTTAACAATAAATGTTCAGAAGCGACTTATCTAACCTATGGTGCCTAAATGATCACGAACTATATAGAACGGTAGTGTTTGCCATGTTGCTGGATTCTCACCCTACATCTGTTTCTCCTTAGCCTCCATGTTTTCCCCCCCTGTGACATATAAGAGAGCTTAAGCATTGTAAAATTGCAGCTCCTTTAATAAACCAATAAAACCTTTACCTTTACCTGTTCGAATCTAAACGATCCCGAAGCAAAATAAAACTACGTGGACACTTGCCACGGTACGAATGTCTATATTAGCTTTAGTGTATTAGTTACTGTATTCCGAATGAAATCTGGCTCTTTTTTTCTAACTACAGCCGCATAATTATCTGAATCTACTACGAATGCCATCTTTCAGCAATACAACGACACCCATTTGGTCCCACTGTGTTTTACTATCATGATTAAATGAATAAATTAAATAAATACATTTTCCAGGCTGGCACTTTCAGCCAACATATAACGTGCACGGTACAACTGCTTTCAGCATTGCTTCAGTTTTACTATACTTGCTATTCAGTTGTGTTCGAACGGCCATCCTCGATCGGTGGCAAACACTTTTGTGGCAAAGTGGTAATAAATAAAAGCGAAAAGGTAAACAGTCATTGATGAGCCACCAAAAAACATTGCTTAGCCTGCTCGAATCAAGCGAAATGGCACCGATCTCCCTTAATCGGATCGCTCCTTCTCAGAATATATCCACACGGTTTGATAATTTGTGATGCGAATCAAGAGATGAATGATTCCTTTCCGTATAAGTGCGCGATTCTCCCTACGTGGCGTTGACATATAACCAGTATGGCGAGATACCGGGTGCCGATGATTAGCCCTCTCGAGGGAGCTTCCACAATGGGGTGGAGGGGTTCGAACAGCGCAGCCAGCGGACAACCACGACGACAGCTAGCCCCCAGCCGCAGGTAGCTGCCAGTCCTCTGTTTCCCTTCACCGTCAGCAAGATAATTGCCGCCGTAACTCTCGATGTTTGAACAATCGCGACCTATCACTGACACATTCTCGTAGTGTGTGTGTAACAATAATTGGTATACTCGGCTGAGCTGGTGGCCGAGGGTACGTGATATGACTCTCATGTCTCATTAATATCCAAAAACAAGTAAAAGCAAAACATTAATAAGAACATCACTATAGGTGGATTCTTTCCCGCTCGCCCGAAGGGGAGGCGATCAGCAGGGCGACGATGGTCGGTCGGACCTTCCGGCCTCAATTGGACGAAATCTGTCTGAGTGGATGTTGCGACAGGGAGAGCGAGGTTTGATAATCTAGCCCCGTAGGAGCAGACGTGTGGGCAGACCAGTGGGCTGATCAGTCGACGTGTGGCGCCATCCGCGGATGACGGATACAGGCCAATATTAACTAACGCGACTGGACGTCGTTCGGCACTTCAACGAATTCGGAGAGCAAAAAACGAAAGCCTCACAGCTGACATTGTAAGAATTTGCCTGGCAGAGCTATGCTGATGATAGCGAGCAGTGAAACTGATGAGTTACAATTTCCACTATGTTCAGCTGAAATACCAAGAGAACGCAGAAATGAGCTCGACACGAAGAATGGTGAAATTATATTTAATATACTGTCTATACTGAAACTACAATAATACTATAATTATTTTATTCTCTTATAATTAGTTCGTTCACGTTCAGCTGTCGTGACTCTGGTTGACCACATAAACCGTTATGTCATTCATTACTGTTCCATCTCAAGTCAAAATGTAGTGAAGGTTAGATCTGATCGGGTTGAAATTTGGCCTTGTATCTCGGAGATTATATAGGGCGTTTGATCAAGACATTTAGCTGAGGTAGAGTCGACACGCTCGATTCCCAATGCCACGATACGACAAAGAACGTTTTACCGACAAATGAATTTGATATGTCGTCATTTGCAGGTTGAAATCGCGAGCAAGAAAAATAGACGTATTACGAAGAAGGTGAGGTTTCGAGACACTGTCCTTCGACTGATCACGGCTGGTTAGCGGGTGATTCAATACAGAGGTTTAACATTAGTATACATTTCACGAAATTTCTCTGCGACCACTGGATGTCAAATATCGTAGCAGCTGAAATACGTTCAGCTGCTACGAAATATTGGTTAACGAGCGAAAACACATTATACAAAAGGCTCTTTCTGTTTCAGTTTCAAAATCAAGTTTATTTTCGGAGCTGCAATATACATACTTAGCTTTAGTTGTCGATAAAATATAAAAATAAAAGGGGTTTTTGGCACCTCAGTTCACACTGATAATAATAAAAACATCACATATAAATGTACGATATTCGAAATGAAATAACACAGTTGATGATATCGCAACAAATATACATATATACACAATATAATATCATTCAACCATTACAGTATCAACAATATGTGTAGCCGTCACACTTATCACAATTATTTCACAGTGTTCATAAAAAAAAAATTGCCAGCTCTGCAAACCTTTTTGCTGACTTAGGTGAACAAATCTCGCGAGGAACCGATGGCCAGACCATTGGCAGCTGGCAAGCGAGGGCGTGTCGGCTAGATTCTCTCCTGTGGCGAATGGTATCACAAACTCAGTTGGTCGGCGGGCTGTTCGTCTCGTTACAGCCACTAACGGAAAGGCAATATCAGCAGGGATAGTACCTTCAGACATTTTAAAAGCTAGGAGAGCGACATGGAGTGCATACAGGACCCTCAACTTAAGTAACGAGTATTTTCTAATGATGTCCGTGATGGAGTCTATGCGGCGCTTATTAAACATTACGCGGTTCGCATAATTCTGGACGATCTCTCCCCTGTTCAATATACCTTTGTAGTCACCCCCCAAGGCCGCAAGGCCGTAACACAGGAACGGCATGAGCAGGACGTTGTAAAGTCTCAGCAAGGCCTCAGTCGGGATGCCAAGTTCCTTAAGGCGACGAAGCATGGCCCCAAAAACTGGGTAGCATTTTTGTAGGAATCACTGGAGATGGTTATGCCATTTAAGAGTATCGTGTAAGGTTATGCCAAGACACTTCACTGACTCAGACCATGGGAGCATCTCTCCACAAAGTTGCACCGGCACCATCTGGACTGACCTCTGTCGGTAGACGAAATAACGAGATGTTCGTCTTCCTGCCATTGATCACTAAACCGAACTCTTCAAAGGTCCCAATTATGTCCTCAACCCTCTCAAGGGCTGCTCCTATATCACTTTGGACTGAGGTCGGGCGAATGCGGAACAAGAGAAAAGTATCATCTGCATCTGCAGTAGCCTTCCCACATCCAACAGCCGATATTTTAAGCAGAACAAAGTTGAAAAGGGTGATGAACATAAAAGGACCCAAGATAGAGCCCTGCGGAGTACCAATGTCCAGGACGCGGTCCGGACGCGGTCCGGACGCGGCCCTGGTCAAGCTTGATTTTCGCAATGCCTTCAACACGGTCCGTCGAGATCTCGTTCTGCGGGAGGTTGCTGAGCACGTCCCTGGGCTCTTCCCTCTGGTCGACCTGGCCTATCGTGGTCCCTCCCATCTGATCATGGACAACGCCGTCATCAGCTCAGAGTGCGGGGTCCAGCAGGGGGACCCGCTGGGCCCAGCCCTCTTCTGCCTGGCCCTCCGGCCCCTCGCTGTGTCCCTCCAGTCGCGTCTGCGGCTGTGGTACATGGACGACGGAACGTTGGCAGGTGATCCGGCGACCGTCGCCTCCGACGTTCAGCGAGTACTCGACTACGAGGGGCGCAGCGGCCTCGCCCTCAACCCCACTAAGTGCGAGATCTTCTCTTTGGACGCGCAGCTCGACCTCCAGCGGTCGCTCCCAGGATGCCGTCTCACTCAGAGGTTGTCCCTCGAGCTCGTCGGCTCCCCTCTCACGGACGAGGCCATCCGGCCGCTATTGGACCGTTGCCTCGAGAGGACGGCCGTGATGCTCGACCGACTGCCCCTGTTATCGGCTCACCAGGGGCTGTTCCTCCTTCGGTCCTGTTTCTCGGCGGCACGCATGCAGCACTTGCTTAGGACATGCCCGGCCGGCACTGAGGCTTCAGCCCTTCACGATTATGACGACATGGTGTTGGACGCGCTGACGACGATCCTGAACCTCCAGCTCCCTCCGGAGGCGGCGTCGCAGGCTACCCTTCCAGTCCGCTTCGGGGGCCTCGGCATTCTCAGTGTTCGCCGCTTGGCCGACGTTTGCTACGCCGCGTCGCTCACGGCGGTTGCCGACTTGGTCGCTACAGTCCTCCCCCCCGAGGCGCTCGCCCACTTCTCCGCCTCCCAGGAAGCTGCCCTTGACCAGACGGGCGCCCGCGCTCGGGTCCCTCCGGACAAACAGAGCAAGCAGCGGGCATGGTCCGATGCCCTGCACCAGGAGCTGCGGGACTCCCTCCTGGCCTCTGCGCCACACGCTGCTGACCAAGCTCGCCTCCGGGCTGTCGACAGGCCTGGTGCGGGGGCGTGGCTCCACGCGCTGCCCTCCTCGTCCCTTGGTACTGCTCTAGACGATCGCTCCCTCCGCTTCTGTGTGGGCCTTCGCCTCGGGGCCCCTGTAGTTGCGGCCCACAGCTGCGAGCGTTGCGGGGACCCCGTCGCAACGAATGGCCATCACGGTCTCTCGTGCGAACGCAGCGCCGGTCGCCATCCGCGACACACGATGCTTAATGACACGCTCGTGAGGGCCCTCCACTCCGCCGGTATTCCTTGCACAAGGGAGCCACAGGGCCTCGACACCTCTGACGGCCGCCGCCCTGACGGCCTCACCCTTGTCCCCTTCCATCGAGGGCAGCACCTGGTTTGGGACGGCACTGTGGTTGACACTCTAGCACCCTCTTATGTCAACCACTGTGCAACCATCCCCGGTTACGCAGTAGCGCGTGCGGAACGGGCAAAGCTAAGGAAGTACGCCGCTCTCCAAGCAACCCACCTGTTTTCCCCCCTTGCCTTTGAGACCTTGGGCGGGCACGGCCCTCTCACTGCGAACTTCCTCGAGGGGGTGTACAATAGGGTGATGAGCGCTACCGGGGACAAGCGCGCTGGCTCTTTCCTCCTGCAGCGCCTGTCCCTCGCCGTGCAGAGAGGCAATGCCATCGCCTTCCTCGGGACATTGTCGTCCTCACCCCCCCCCCCATAATCCCTAGAAATCCCGCCCTACTGTATGTTTGAATAAATCGTATATGTCCATCATATACCAATCTGATTCCACGCCATCTGCCTTCATCGCCTGTCTTCGTGCACTGAGGTAAGACTTGAACCATTCAATAACCTGCCTGCCGCAACCAAGGCACTCCAGAGCCTCTACGAAATACGAGTGCCAGAGACAGTTGAAAGCTGCGAATACGTCTAGAAAAACTCCTAGGCATAATATTAGCTTGTTTTTTTGAATTGTGTCCGAAATCTCCTGCCACATATGGGCTAGAGCCAGCTCTGCAGAGCAAGCCCTTCGAAAGCCAAATTGAGAAGGCTAGAATAAATTGAGCCCGCGGAGGTACATTTTCAGTTCATCCATTACTATTTTCTCTAGAACCTAAGACAAGTAATCAATAAGAGATATAGGCCGGTAATTGGCCACATCGTTCGAATCACCCTTGTTCTTGAAAAGCGGGATGACTGTCGCGTCCTTGAGTCTAACAGGAAAACGACCACTTCTTAATGACAGATTAATTATATGTGTAAGGAGGCCTGCGAGAGACGCAGAGGATAACTTCACTAGCATGCTGGGCACACCCACAGCTCCACAACTCCAGTTGGCCTTAGTAAAATCAAGGGTTTCCTTGACCATCCCCGTGTTTGTGTCGGAAAACTCCAATATGGGACCCTGAGCTGACCAAATAAGGCTTAGCACCGGCCTTATATCGTCCTCAACCGGGAGTGCCGCCACTGTCCGAGAACCCACCAGTGCAAAATGCCGGTTTAGTTCGTTGGCAATGACTTGTGGTTCGTCCACTGTCTTTCCCCCCACTGCAATGCTTCAAGGTAGCGTAGCCCTTTGCCTACCCTTACCGCGGGCTGCCTTTACGAAATACCCCAATCGTTTCGAGTTCCCTTTAAGGATATTGAACTATCGTTTATCAAATGCAATTCTGGCCGTTTGTACTTGGAGCCGGCACTTGCGAAGGCGAACAGAGTACGCATCTTTAGATTCTTTCGAGCCTAGTTTTCTAAACCATCTATAAAGTTTATTGACCGAGTGTCTCATACTCCTAAGGCTATCGTTAAACCGGAATCCATCTCGCCGCGACTTCACTTTCGTCTCGATTTTAGTGAAACATCTTATGTACTCCCACTCTAATGCCGAGCTAAATGCCGCAAACCCCTCGTCGACGTCACCCGCATCGTATACACTCAACCAGCTGAGCCTGCCAGTGTTCTCCGGAAACCTCTCGATACTATCACTGTCATGCCTTCTGACTAATTTAGGCAAGCAGAGAGGAACACTCCAAAAACCAACGGAAGCCCTACCCGTTAAAGTAACCGCAACAGGAAAATGGTCAGAGAATATAGGCGTGCACCACACGGCCGACGAAATCTCCAAAAAATCCTCGCAATTTCTTATCGCGACGTGGTCACTACAGGTGCCAGATGCAGGACGGGTTACTTTGTCTATCAATAAATGGCAATTCCTTGACAAAAAGAAGGCCAAATAATCCTCGCAAAATGACTTTGCCAACAGATTAATGTTAGAATCGCCCATAATAACGTTTGGCTTCCTATCTCACGGCAAGATGTCCTCCAATATATCAAGAAGTGTGTCCCTGAACATGAAGTCGGCTGAATAAAAACCAATCACGTAACCCTCAAAGCCAGCCTTCTTCGCTAAAATACGAATAGCCTGCATCGTCGTTGCCATCGACATCACTTTCCCAATTACCACTGTGGTGCGAAGAACGGCCCGCAGACCAACTGAGTTTGTGATACCTTTTGCCGTTAAAGAATCTAGCCGCCATGCTCTCGCTTATCGCTTGCCGGCAGTCTGGGGCTCTCTTCCTCGCGAGATTCGTTCACTCTCCTCGGCAAAAAAGTTTGCAGCGGAGGTGAAAAATTTTTTTATCAATCAGATGTAGATATTTTTGTGGATAGCTGTTTTGTATCTTACCCAATGTTTACATATTGTACAAAAATGTGTACCCTTTATATATAAAATATACGTTGCAATAAATCTTTTAACTATTATTTTTACGAGAACTTAAGCATGTATATAGCAGTTCCGTCAATAAACATTTGTTTGAATTTGAATTTGAATCGTCACAAGATCTCGTCTTGGATTCTAGTATTGAACACCCAGAGCGAATGTACACACCCACTCCGCCACTCTGCCTACTATCCTCCCGGCCAGAGCCAACAAAGTTGAAGTCCGTGATACCAAACCCACTGTAGTCTACCTTTTTTAACCACGTCTCACTTAGCACCACCGCGTCAAGTCCGGAGCCCTCATCCTCCAAGAAGTCGGTCAGAGTTTCGAGTTGCCCCGATTCTCTGAGCCCCCCAGGGCCAGCATTGAAATGCAGAGCTTCAAAATTACAAAAAAATCTCACTACGTTGGCCATTGAAGCCAGTGACCATAATTTCGGCCTCGTTAGTCTATACTTGACATTTCTCTATACCATTTAGATAGGCGTCCGACACGTCTATATTGTCATGAAACCTATCCATAATTATTTATTACTATCACGATTATCCCCGGGGCTCGTTGCCAATAATATAGTCATCACAAGTTCTAGCATATTCATGGGCTCCTTTAGACATTTGGCGGCCTGCGGGGAAATCGCCTTGACGATACGAACCACTCGTTTAAGATTTATATTGAATATCGCCTTAACCTTAGTTCTTCGACTTTCGGCTATTCGTTGACTTCATAGATGGTGTCCTCTTTTTTGGAGCAAGAGGACTCATCGTCATGCCTCGAGGATTCAATTTGATCTTGGGGCCATCCTCTTTGCTGATCACCAAACTTCGCTTTACGGCGTAGGGCCTCTTCTCGTTTGTGTCCCCGTTACTCCCAAGCGACTCCACCTGCTCAGCCGAATTATCACCGTTGACTACGGCAACATTCGCAGTATTTCGATGCTGTGTCTTCACTTGCTCCATCAGACGATTCTCCATCAAAACCTTTCTTTTCTCAACTTGCACAGCTAGCAGGGGACATGAGATAGATGCGGATATGTGGGGCCCTCAATAGTTGACACATTTTGGTGCGTTCTTGCAGCTCGCTGCAAGATGTCCAGATTGGCCACACCTCTTACATGCTGTCTCATTTCGACAAAACGCAGCTATGTGCCCCAGTGTCTGACATTTGAAACAGTAGGTCGGAGTGCCAGCATACATGATCACTTCATGAGATCGAAAAGCCCGAAATAGTTCTGTAGGAGGCACCATACTGAAATAGTAGGAGCACACGATCGATCGGGAATGTGCAGAGTTCCTCTTCAATACAGATGTGATTGTTGATTACAGATGTGATTTTGTCATAGAAGAGAAACATTCACGCCAACAATAAAAAGGCTTCGACTGGCCACATGAAGAGAGACTGTATGATGCAATCGTGGTATAAGCTTTCGTTCATACGTCGAACTTTCGTAACGCAATTCGCACGATCTCTGACGACGATGTGCGGTATTTCGTTTGGCATTTTGCTAACGTCAATATTAAGCTCGAGGGAACGTCTTAACCCGAGCTCGTACGCACGGTCTGCCAGATTTGGCAGAGTTTCTTCTGATCCTGAGCTGTTCTCATCCCTTCCATGATTTCTGGTACACAAATTCGAACAAACGAACGATGCGCGTGTGCGTTGATCGAGACGCGTTCTGATATCTATGTATTTTAGTCCCGCCGGCTTCGAACAGTTCCTTTGAGCCATCGAACCGGTAAACCTGCAGAACCACTGAAGCTATCTATACAAACCCTATACGGCCATCGAAGGCGAGCGAAAGAGACGGGGCAGCGAACGCTGCCCGATGATGAGGTAACTCGGCGACGAAGACAGGAGCCGTACGCAGCTCACGTAAGCACGACCGGCCCGGCGGGCCCGGCCGAGTTCCCTGCACCGATGGCCGGGAGAGACTTTGCTTACAATCACCGAAGGAGACCTGTGGACTCCTCGAGACAGGGGGGGGGGGGGGGTAAGTATAACGCAGAGTGTCGAGAAGGGTACGGCGGGCTATGGTGGGTAACTAGAGGGAGTTACTCGTGGGGTCCTCCGAGGGGAAGAGTGAATGGGGCAGAGGGCCCCAATCTGGGTACCTTGGCTTCACCGGACCCGTTTAGTGAGACAGACCCGGCGGTGGACAAGCCAGTTTAGCCGAGAGAGGCGTTCCGGGCGAATCAGAGTTTCCATTGTTAACAACGTTAACCAACATCCGAACTAAGAATCCTTTATGTGTCTGGCTATGTGCCACGTAGTTCTTGGCAGCTTGCCCAGGCCGCTCAGTCGAACAATCGATGTCACAACTCTATCTAACTCGGGTCTGGAACTCGCGAGTAACTTATAGCTGCCTCAGCTGGACCCCAAGGGAATGACAAGGGGTTCCAAGGGATGGCGAGCAGCGGTAGCAGTATAGTGGGCGGCTACTCTGATGGAAAAGCAGAGACCTAGCTTCGTCTGGGGGGAAGCTCCTCCTTCCCGTTCAGCTATGGACGACTGCTCTCGGAACTGATTAGTGAGTGTAGTAGTGTGCTCAAACCGGCCGCAGAGGAGAGCAGAGACGGAACGAGGGCCGGTACCACAGGGCCGCGTTGTGGCGTTTCGAGAGGTGCACGGAGCGAGTATAGACACCATTTTAAATTAACGACGTTTAATCAGGTTGGCGGAATCCGGAGGAATGGGCGACTTTGGACCGCTTGTTGGCAGGCTTTTGATGGGGGCGCCATCATAGTTTCTTTTGCTCCGACGTGAACAGCTACTGTCGATAACATGATTATTTGTTAAGCATTCGCTGCGAAACGACTGAGTTAATGAGAGCTCCATGAATTCCTTTGCTTCCGCACTATATATTTGATGGCTTAATTTCTTTATGTTTGAGGGCCAGTTTGAGGCGGTACACTCAAGTGGCGCTATCTGCAATAGGCGGATAAGTCCTTACGTGCATTTAGCATATATCGTATGGCGCTCATCGCGAAGAACACTTAATAGAATACGAGTTGCAGAAGATCGATTCTAGTCTTGAAAAGTCTTGGTAAGTCGTGATCAGCGCATCCTGACGACTGCTAGTTGATTCACTCACAGAGTACCTTTGTTTGAAAACGACTATACGCTCATATGCTAGACATACTTGCGAGACTTGCAAAAAACTGTAGTGCCATTCATAAACCAAAACTTTGTATTGCATTGGCCACGGCAATTCTTATGTTATCGCAGAGTCGCATTGCGCTAAAGCGAACTATGGGCAGACACTGACGCGAGGGGGTCGCTTCAGTCCGCCGGGACCACAACAGGACAGACACACAGCTGTACGATCGTCTACGGCCGACAATTATTTTGTGGCTCGGCGTACCGTTGTGCAAGCGCTGCCACGAAGCCAGCATATGGCAGAAATTCTTTAACATATAAATCGAATATGTCCAGTGTCGCTTGAAGGAGCGGGAACCGGCGTCATTTTGGATGCGGCTCAGCACGCTAGCTACTTCAGACATCTAGAAACGAAATGGTTTGATTCTCGGTTTTGAAGTAAAAACGTCTCGTTTAGAGCTTGTGTATATATTTTCACGCCTCGCAACTACAGCGATTGTGATGATGTTGGTGCTGGTGGTGGTGGTGGATGAGGTGCTAGCAAAAGACCCAAATTGTATAGCCAACCATGTGAGCAAGCCACTGTCTGCACGCATCGTGTTCAATTGTCTGGAAGGTCCGGAATGCCTCCACTGCGGAACAGCATACTGGAGTGGTAGCCAAGAGGAGGAACGAACATATTCGGCCGGTTCCTACTAGCGACTCATGGGACTGGGTTCGCTGTGCACTACACAGACGGAGCTCTGTGAACAATCTCAAACTGCAATGGACACACTCGAAAGTCGAAAAAGTCGAGCGTTGTTGATGAACATTATCTCAAGATTATGATCGTACGCGGAATATTTCTATATGTCTAGGGTGGTTAGGGCAGTTTACTGGTATGGTATAAATATTCACTTGTTGGCACGAGGTTACTCACTAAAACAACGTCGTTTAATATTAACTTTTGTATTCGTCGTAGTGATGAGCCATGTCAATGCAGAGAGTTCACATAGAATCCCAATATGCAAAAGATTAAATGATCGTTCCAGTTGATCTTCACCCTGAGAAGAAGGTAGTGGCGATTTATGCCGGACGCGGACTTCAAGAACGGCAGTAACCCGCACCTATGGGAATCTCTCAGCAAAATCTAAATAAAAATATATTTTAATTAAAATAAAAGCTAATTATTATTCATTTTAGTTCATATCTTCTTTTGCTGCATTTGTCCGTTGGACTTCCAGAAGCCGGCGAAATACAAAATGCAGAGCTTGATATTTTGCTGCCGTGCACAAAACTTGGAGTCCTCTCACGTTATTCAACTTGAAACTGCTGTGTCGAAGTATGGCTTGTCAGTTGTTTCATGGCCTTCAACAACCTCTGAACTTCATGGGGTGGGAAGGGGTTCAACAAACTCCATGTTCGGCAGACCTCGTACATGTCTAGAAGAAGTCCAGGGTGACCGACACGATCGATCCCTGAAGTAATGCTACACAGCGGTACCGAGCAGCCCTGAAATGAAAAGTAAGTTGACCTAAAAGAAAATGGACATCGTCTATGTTGTGTACCACGAGAGGTATCAGCCAGAGATTCTCCCTCTCGCTCGCTCTCAAATTCGAGAATCAGACACATCAGACACTATTGCGTTCATCCGATACACAACTATATACACCCACATACATCGTATGTGTTCGTAGTGGTGTCCGCATACAGATAGATATACGGACACGTGCGATAGACGTAAGATATGCATATTTATTTATATATTTACGAAAACTGCCCACTATGCATTACGTACGCATACAGTATTCAGCTACCACCGATCGGTCTGCATGCGGACGTTAATCTGTAACAGTATGTATGGCTTGGGTGTATTTGTGCTATGCATAGTAGTATAGTAGATCTATGAACATAAGACCGCACCAGCACCCTCAGATCGAACTCAAGGCCAACCTGGAGTCTCGTTTCGAGATCGCCCCGCGAAGAAGCACGTTCGCGATGTCCGTTGGATCTGGCGCATATCCCTAAGCATATTATCGTTAAAGCGTGTCTTGTCTTGCACATGCTTATCTACTGTATGCCAGCCTACCCAGCACTAATGAGTGATACATTCGGGAACTCAAATCAACGGCGGCTTCTTGCCCAAATGCGTCGGCAAGGGACATTGCCGTAGTGGAATTAGAAAACATCTCTTTCTAATTTTTTTTTTTGCTATTTTGGAGGATGGATGTTTATCTGTCCCTTCGAGTAAACGATTTCATCCTGGAGTAACCTTGGAATTTTAACTGATTTTTTACTGGATGATCACGGTTAAAAAGAGTGTAGAAGGTTATTTTTGAACTCTCGTGAAACAGAATACATCTGCTTAGTGACGCCCATCGTGAGATTGGCGTGCACCTTCAAAAAAATTGTAAATATTCACACTCTTAATCGCATACGGCCGATAAAACAACTCGACGCAATATATATATATATATATATAGATCGCTGCTGCATCATCGTATGTAGCAGGCTATATATAGATTTATTCAAACATACAGTAGTTAGAAATTATTTCTCGGGATTATAGGGGGGCTGAGGTCATGTATATATATATATATATATATATGTATATATAACAGTAAAGCAATATAAAATTCTCGATTCTCAAATGACGTAACGGCAACCTTCGCCCCACTATAAATCGGCTCCAAATGTCACCAGTAAAATTGAATAACCGACGCTGGTTGTTCAATTAAACGCGTTACAAATACCGCCGAGGCAAAGAGCCGCACAGGCAAAATCCTCTAGAGTTCGAAATCGCCAGGAATTCGCTGATGCATAGAGGTCGATGTCGCGTCACTAGCGCAAACGAACGAAAGCCCTCCCCTGAGATGGCTTTTGCCCGCTCCATCCAGCTACGGGAGAATGGCGCTTCGTTGCGAAACGGTCCCAATCAACTTCTACCGCATACGCCTAGAACTCCGCTAGCAGCACAGCTTTGAACGTTGTAGCCCACGAACATCTCATTGGCCGATACAGCGACAACAGACCAGTGCTGATATCGGAACGTTTGGCCAGCGGGCTGACGAGCTGGACGAGCCCTGGCGTTTTGCGCCACGAGCATAATCGCTTCGTGACGCGTAAACGCCGACTGGAACAGGAGGAATACGGAGGGCGTTGAGGGCAAAGGACAGCAGGCACAATAGCGACAGTTGCACAACTGATCGAGGAGCAGCAGTTGAGGTCGAGCCAGCAGCAGAGAGCACAGGACACAGATGGGGAAGGACGGACGGACGGAAAACTCAAGTGACTACTTTTGCCACTTGTATTGGAATTCGATCCGGTGGCGGAGGCGGCGACGGCGGCATACGCCGCCAGTTGTTTCGGGATCACAACCTCCCAGCGTTCTCTTAGTCCCCTATCGTACACAAGCTTCGGCAGCAGACAAGTCCCGACAGCGAAGGTCTCTCTCTCTCTCTCTCTCTCTATCTCTCTCGCGGTCAAGCAAGCCACGAAACGGCCGAAGACGTTATTCGTGCTATTTATAGATCGGTTGTCGGCAAAAAAAAAAAGAACAAGCTGTTTACGAGCGGAGCCTGTGTCATGCCTCTGCTTTGTCGGGGAATTTGAAAACAGGCAACTGCTAAGTTAAGTGGATAACAGTTGGTAGGTGGCTATTGTCTGCTAGAGGCCGCCGAATGTGAGGGGACACTAGTGCGAGTGTCAAGATGAAGTGGCAGAGTAAATTACGCTGAAGAGATGGCGCACTTGTATTGTGGCCGCCTATCCCGAGCATAGGAATTTACCTAGAATGAGCACGGGTGGTGTTGGATATATATAGGCCGATTGTATAGTCCATAAATTAAAGTGTACATTCAATAGAATGGCAAGCGCGCTATATATTGAATTGACCTAAGGGCAGCACGGCTACAGCATCACACAGCGGTGTTATATATTTGAATGACAATCGGTCATGTGGAAGATACGAAGGTCAGATGATGCAGTTGGTAAAATTAATACCAAAGTTCATTATACAAAAGATCGAAAGGACTAATGGTAAATGAACCCAGACTTGTTGTATGCTACTGCTACTACGAACGCGCGAATAAAGTCATAGGGGATCAGGCAGTGATTGGAACTAACCTTTCGAATGTGGCACGATGTGGCAATTCGTCCCCTAATAAATCAAATTTATTAGATAGCTCTATTGGGATTTGACCTTAGCCACACATAGGCGACGTACCGATGACTAAATACGATTTAGCCATTTTTCGGGTAACTTTTATAACTTGATTATCATTGTTACTATTATTATTATTATTACTATTAATATTATTATCGACGCTGATTTTCGAAATGATTTAATATGTTTTAGAGGGTTTCACACTCGAATGGCCCCGAGCGTCTTTCAACTTTCCACAGTCTCCACCTCAAACGACCCCGACGACAGCAACCAAATTCGCGGATCCACGGACCACCCCACCACCACCAGAGTCAGCAGCTACAGCCAGTCCACCTGCGGAATATTCATTAACGTCATCCCAAACCGCGAACCCTCGAAGCTTTCACACTCCACCCACGGTGATGGATGGGAGCCGACATCAGAGGAGGATTAACATGGCAAATGCCAGCAACTCGCCTTCTCTCTCTCTCGCTCTCTCTGTGGCTCTCTGGCTATGCTATCCAAGAGTCAATGATTTAATTCTGTGCCACAGACCGTGTGCACGTACAATCTCCTAATCTGAGACACACTCGGTGACGGTCACCTTTGCAACTCTGCAATGGTTCGTCATTCGATGTTTCATAGCAGCTATATAATAGTATAAGCGAAGAATGTATGTATATTCAATGAGACGAAGGAGGGTATTCGTAACTGCAATTGACGCCGTGGGGCTGTAACTGGTCGTTGTGAATTTTTTTTTACGAATAATTAAAAAAATTAACAACGATCACGCGTGTCGAAAACGGTGAAATGAACACGATGAAATTTCAGGGAAACATTGAAAATGACAAGAAACAACATACAAGTAAAAAATAATTAGAAATTATTCGTTTTACAGTAACAGTCATATATATTACGCACTCCTAGGAAAAATGAATGCCCCTAGAAGCCAATTGCGATCCTCATTATCTTAATATAAAAAAAAGGGAACCTAACAGAAGTAAGCAGTTGACCTCGTTGACCCACCGAAATTAGAATAATCATCCTGCCAGGCCAGGTGTTGTGTATACACTTCAGGTAATACTATGTAACGAGAACCTCAGAGTTTGTACAATTTGTAGTTCCGAAACAGACTTGATTATACGATTGATTGTTTACGACTAGAGATGTTTCGTACTGTTAAATATGAAGGCATCCCTCTAATCTCATTATTTCGCTCAGGCTCGCACATCATCGATTCTTCTTGCTAAGCAGGTTGAAAGTTTCACTTGGTTCAATCGGACTCAGTTCGCCTTAGTTAGCCTTGGTCTGCTGCAGATGTTAGGCTATTTTGCCCGTCATTATTATGGGCTAGTCGACCCCCGGCCATAAGGTGTATTTTGTGTCAGAAGTGGGGTCGCATGTTGGACAGACAGTATAGGACACGACGGGAAGATTCCGGGCAGGCGGATATCGGCCTTTTTCTGATGGGCTATCGCCCGCCTTTGCTGAATCATCCGGAAAGTCAATGGAAAGTAACAATGGAGGATCCGAACAAAGACAAACGAAAATGAACGCTGTACGTCCATTGTCCTGTATTGCCATTGAGCGGTAACCGAGGCTGGAACTATCGGTCCTACGATTGATGCTGACACCTTTAGGACACGCCGCGATCACACAAATAGTTTGGTTCTTGGTCTATTAGTAGGTCTTGATGAAGTCAACCGGATTCGTAAAGCCCCTACAAAGCGCGACAGAAGGATAGTATAAAGGCGGACTCTGGGAATTACTGAGCAACGACAAGACAAGCATGTTCTGTGTCAGAGAAACTGAAGCAGGATCAGAGCCGCCATAAGGAGGACACCGTGAACAGACATCCATTGGTTAACCAGCGTTCACCGGCAGTACGGATCCATACACGAATCTACAAAGATGTGAGTACTCCCTTGCAGCGTATTATATCAGAGCCAGTGTACTCCTGCTCATCTGCACTGTGTTGTAAGACTATTTATCATTAACGTGGTGCGCATTAAAGAGTATTATATCGATAATTAATATCTAACGAAATGAGTACCTGCAACCGGACAGACTATCAACACGGGCTATATTTGACATCCGAGTTATACCATAAGCAGTATCATATACAACAAGCGAAAGTCTGTCAATGGTACTACCAATATGTTATTGTGGTTCTATCGACCGACACAACCTTTTGTTAAGAGGACCAATGGTGGACCGACAAACACTGACACTATGTGGTTTAAAACCTCTCCGGAATGGCAATAAAACAATCGGTCAACTGAGGTGGTTGACTGGAACGCGGCTATCATCGTGCCATAACATCACAGACGACGGTTCTCTTAACGGTATTCTTTACTCGATGATCCTCTCTGTACTGATCAAGCAAAACAAAAGGAGACAAGATCGATCGATCGATCGATGTGATTAGCCTGCCTGTTCATTGGTTTCCCCGTTTCGTACTTCGCCCGTGAAACCCGTCTGGGCAGGCATCGTCCACTGTCCTATTAGATATAAATGTTGGTCGGCTTTTGTTAATCTCGATCGCTGTCTAGGACCGAGTGCGGGCAAAACCCCGTTCGCCCAACGGATTTTCGTCCGGGGGTCTGCGCACCCCGTCACCAACTCTATCCATGATCCGGTTGGGGGCCCTTGGACGGTCGCTAAGCCGCTTAAGACCTTTTTCGAGGACACGGCTGGCGGCCTACCGAGCCTGCTGCCGTTGCAATAGCCCAATGGTCGCGGTTTTGCTGTTCTATTGTAATGGCTATGGACGTCTACAGGCTGCGGCTACGGCACAGCGGTTTCGGCGGCGACAGCAATGATGCCAACGGTAACAACAATGGACGAACATCTCTAACCGGGCGAACTGCGGCGAGCAGAAGCAGCAGCTAAATCGAGAAGAGAAGAACGAGGCTAAGGAGTAAGAGGGTCTGGCTGGTCGTTCCGATCTTGCGGCGGACCCTTTGGCCAACGCAGGCGTGACGGCACTCCCCCTATTCCTCTCGAACAACGCGCCAGAACCCATACTTTGCAGGACGCGGTAACCGATTATTCCTTTTACGGAAGGTCCCGTAAAAAGAATAATTCAATGTAGCAAAGTGAGAAACATAAATAAGATGGGACCGGAGACATAACATTGAAAGGCGGGCCACCACGAGGAAGCGGCCGTGCAATATTTATGTCTACTATACATATGAAGGTAGTTCTACGCTACACGCTCATAATTAATTCACTGAATTATCGATTTATTGTAACATAACACGACTATTAAATTTATTTATTCTATGCTTTCGACAAGGGCTGACACCTCTTATCCAAATACACCCCGCTAGAGTCTCTGCTCTTTGCATGGTGGGGATCTTTTCGAATAAATTATATTATTATACATGTACGGCGGTTAGGGAACATTTTCCTATGCACGCTGTTTTTATGATACCAAATAATTGCCGTACTGGGACTCTGTTGGGGTTCGAAACCGGGATATATATATATATATATCCATTTCTATATATATATATATATGGGGACACCTATATTCCGTCATAATAAATACTTGCACGTGTAGACACAATAGAAACCCAGGAGGACACGAATGCACGCAGACTGGCGCCTCTCTCAATTATGTTCTTGAACTGGAATTATTCATTATTTAGATGAAAGACGATGGCAAAATTCTATTTGAACTTTAAAATTCGAATTCTGAAATTTAAATATTGGTTAGACTCTGAACGGTAGCTTTGAGAAGGTCCTTCTCGAAAACTCTTCGGAGACGCAAGGATCAGAGAGACCACGCTCCACGGGTATGGTAGAGTTCGTGCTTACTACAGGGGAGAACACTTAGAAGTGTAGATACGTTCTCAGTTAGGTAGCAAGTGAACTATGATTAAAGAAGGCTATTTGTCGGGATTTATGTCTGGATTGGTCACTCACAACGGTTAAATGAGCATTACCATAGAACTGAACGCTATCATAGAAAATTGACGATTTTCTACGGTGCTACATATACGCTATTTACAAGTAAGTGATTGTCTGTGACAGTCGGCGACAGCGGCTTTGTTTGCGGCAGCAGCATCGGCTTTGTTAGTGAGCCATAACTGCCACTATGTCGTTGTCTCTACATTGGTCTAACAAGTATCGGTCTGACTAGATCATATGCGTTTGTTTTGCATTGGCTGTGATTCGTTATTGCACATGTCGTTCATAAGTTGCATGATTAAAAAGGGAATATTTTTATCCTTTATCGGCGCCGTCGACCGACAACGAGGCCGTACACCGCGGGGTCTGACAACGAAATGCTGTAGAAGACAGATACGTCGACAAACCTAACATCGATTTCAATGAGGACAATAGCTCGAATAGGAGGACAAGCCAAGTGGGGGTTACATGGGCAAATCTTGCGGCTAGCTGTGGGATTAAGGCCCGTCTTAAGAAGGCAGTGCAAAAGCGATGCCTTCTGCAGAACCCAGTGGGCAAAGCGGGGTTAAGGAGACCAATTGAAAGGAGGACGAACCGTGGTAAAACCGTGCTTATTCGAAGGGAGATGTTGTTCTTACAGCTGATGCTGCCATTTTATTCGGGCCATTTCCCGAAGGTGGGATTAGTGGGGCAATTCGCCCGATGGTCGTGACTGCGTGGATCGAGTGAACTTGCCTAGTTAATAAAGGGTGAGCGTAAATAAACCAATGAAGCTGTACGTGATATTGGTACTAGAGAACCGCCTGATGTCAACCACTGCAACATTCTAGTCGTCTCCGTATTAGCTGGACAGAAATCGCACAATAGCACTTTGAAATCGCGCCAAAAAAGATCCAAAAGGCAGGATACCGCCTCTTCTCGACGGCTAGTTGCTTGTCATGTCGATTAACGCAATCGAGGGAAGTTGAACCGGCGGCCCTATCCGGGTTTCCGGGTGTACGCTTCCTTCTATCTGTGTACACATAATTGTTGCCGAAGGTTTTGTTTTGTATTGTATGGCGATTGTAAATTCAAGAGAAGTGCCTCGGCTGCATAAAAGCGCAGCAGATTACAATATTTGTAGGTTGGATTTTGAACATTATTCAGTCACCTTCTATTTTCCTAGGACGTTACATATTGAAACGCGACCCTTCGCTGGCCTAAGGCAAAAGTATTGGCTGACATCAAAATCGGACAGGTAGGTTTAAGACATTGTGCTTCTCTTCTCTATGATCTTCCTTGCCAACGATGCAACTGTCGAAAGTCGGCGAGTTCTGCAACGGCTTTCAAATCGTTTGTGTTTGACGCCCATGAGCAAGGGAACATTTCTACTCTCTCTCTCTCTGAGTGCAACATCCAAGCTGATGGTTACTGATCGCTGTCGAGGCTATTATAGCTAGCGGATGCGGCGTCTAGCACTAACGTTCGGCTTCAACCAGTGCTCAGCAACGCTCAGCCCGTTGTACCCCGTAATTCGAAGTTCTACGCAAAATACCGTCATCCACCCATGGTTTATGTTCAAGGAGCACGATGCCAACAAGAGATGAGAAGCGACGGTTGGTGAAGGTGGAGAGAAATCCGAATGCCCGTCCCGACACCAAAGCAGTCCCGTGCACGCAACGAGCCAGCCAGTAGGGCACAGGATCACCTTGCAAGTGTCGTCGACACAAAGCAGGACACAGCGTAAGAGCGCCAGGTGAGGTCTAGGTTTTTCTTCTGGCTGGTCAAAACTTCGACAACAGAGCTGAGCACAGATCGACTTATTCGACGGTAAGTGGCAAACGCCCCGTGGGCCACGCACCAATGGGGCGGGTACGATGCGTTAGAGATCGGTGTCTGAAGAAGTGGAGAAGTAAAAAGCTGGGGATGGTGTAGAAAATATCGAAAAACCATCAGAGGCGGCAAAATGGCGCTATAACCCAACAGTCCCCAAAATAACGATGAGTAGACGATGTGAAAAATATATGTGCTTGGCATTTATGTTCACCTAGAGCACTCACTGTCTCTCGTCAGCTGTTTGAGAGTATGCTGCAGTCGATTAGACTACAATACATTGCAATGTATAGATAGTGTTCGCGCTGGAGTTTGCACACAATTCTTTCCCTAGCTCAACAGCCACGCTGAGTTTATGAACGCACGAGTTCGAATAAGTGTTATCAAGTTAGTACAATTATAATACCATTGTTAATTAAACGTGAACATGATAAAAGAACCCGCGTAGAATTGCGCACAAGTTCGTATTGCATTTTGCGGCGCACGAGTTGTGCCGAGTTTTAGCGGCTCGTTACGGTGCACGGCAATACTTTATTGTGAGTAAATTTATTTGTGCATGGCTGTTCTTAGGAGTTAGTACTCATTCGTTTGGTGGTTTCCCGGTAGTTATATGCATAGTTAAGGGGCTCAGCCATTATTGCTAATCCGACTCTCTCACGTGTACGAAACGACTCAAGCATTATCCTAATATTATGAGTAAATAGATAATAGGTCGTCCATTGTAGATCCACTTTCGGTAATTAACAAGTCGATTCCAGTCACCCACTCATTCAGGGTTTCTCGTCGGCATCGATGGATAGAGATGACCCATCATTAAGACCGTTTGACAAGTACGGCTCTCCCGATGATCCAGAGATCTGGCCAAATGCTTCTGTCAAAGTCGAAGCAAATATTTTTTAAGTCAGACGTAATATGCGTTTAATTGAACAGTTGCTGGCAATTGCTCGTCAAGCAACGCCCGTTTAGTTAAATTTCATCTGTAAAGCAAACTTCAAAAAAATAAGGCTTAGGTGTATTTTTCTTTAGTAAATCACCACAAGAGACAACATAGTCAAGAGTTAGGGTGGGCTATAACAAACAATAAAAAGCGCATTTACACGGCTCCATCTGAAGATTTCAGATTAGATAAAACTAATTTCGTCCCAAATGTCACTTTAGCGCTCAGAAATGTTCTATATTCGCTAAGTGGAGATATAATACAAAGAAAGGTTGAATTACTAAGTAAGCTAAATGTTTGTTAGTTTATTAATGGAACTGCAATTTTTTACAATGCAAAAACACAATGTATCGTCGTCTTCCAGTGGGCTATACAGGCTCACCTAATACGTATCGTACACGCAGACGTTACAACTACAGAGATTACGATGGAAATCGATATTCAAACGTTTACCCAAGTCAGTATTAAGAACGGGAGAAAAATCAGCATAAATCAGCGCGGATGACTTTTAGACGTGCCATACATTTAAAGACGGGTAAGCAATTACTTAAATTAAGCTAGCCTATGCGGTCGAACGAAATATGTGCCCACTAACTCGCTATGGAGGGCGCTGAAAGCGTCCGAGCCGCGAGCGTTTCAGCAGGAGACCGATATGCCCCCGGGGGGGAAGCTAGGGACACCCAACTGTCATCCGCAGTCAAACGATTGCCCTAAAATATATTACCGCAGTATAGCCGGGGTGAGGCCCCCTCCCAGTCACCGATCGCCTCTTCGGCAGGACTCAAGCGTACGGCGATCGTGAACAGAGAGTACAAATCATGCGTTACTTGTGGCTTAATTATAATCGACTGAGACCTTCCGTATTAGTCACGGTGTAGTGGCAGGGCCTCAGGTCAGATACTCGACGGGTGATAAGTCCGGTGTTTGGGTACGCTGCGTTATTCGTTTCGTTGCCCCCTTTGTGCCGTGTGCGTGTGTGTTTGTTAGCAGCAGTTTTAGGGATCATTCAGTCATGAAACGATTATGATTATGTGTCCTTTGTCGGCCTTCGCTATATAATCGTCCGGGGCATTCTGCTGGCTCGTACAAAACGTTTTCAGCACGATAATTGAGGATAGCACTTGCTTCGTACTTATTTCTGCTTGATTAGTATACACTTAACTCACTTAGGGTATTGCCCGTTTGATCACATACGTTCATCGCACGGTATGTTTAGCAATATATTTTATTTATCTCGCATAAATAGCGTGTGTCGGAATACAGGATTTGCTTTTTGATGCAGGTTTAGTGTTTTGGACGACGAGAAAGAGTTTATCAGCCCTAGTTAGGAGCCTATCTCGAGCTGAACTCGTGAAGTTCGTTTTTTTTTTAGCTTTAGCTGAAAATGGTAGAGTTTAGCGAAAAATATTAGAGGACTTTTATTCACTTGTCGACGAGCTCACGGTGTGTGTTCTAGGTTTGTGTTTGGGTGTTACCGCCGCTCGAGATTTTGATTAGTTGTCATGGGAGAGTAAGTGCAAAATCACTCTCATTTTATAGAGAGGCTAAAACTAGCCAATTTTCCGGGCTGACTCGCAGCCTAAAACAGCAGTGAACGTACACCGTACAACTGTTTTCGGCATTGCTTCTTCATAAGACGGACCCCCCCTTTAAATGTAAATGTGGAAAGGTAGGGATCGAACCGGTGTATGGACCTATGTATGTGTCTTCTCCGATTGCAAGGCTGGCGCATAAGAATATACTACGTCACCACGGGGCTCAACTCGTTCTTATACATTAGCTATTTCTAGGTAAGAACTGCTTCCGTGGACAATACCGCAAAGCGATGAAACGTATTAAACACTTTTTCCTCGATATTTGGTAAATGGAAATTTGCATTTTTGTGAATTATGCTCGAAAAGTGAAATAATAGAGAACATATTTTTTACTTCAAGTAATAGAATGAAGAATATTTTTTGAGGTGGTGAAAATTTGAAAAAAATGTTTAAATGCATTGCTATACCGCTTCTCATTAACCGGGCACAAGGCTATCAAATGTATCTGTTGCTATAATTCTTTGGTGAATACGCTTTGAAACAACAATCGTCACACCTCAACAAAAGTGATTAAATAATTCGAAAAATACTCATTTTACATCGAAATGTTTCAGAGCATTTTTGCTTAAATCTGATAGACCTATTGCCAATAAAATAAAACCAAACCGCTTGGTTCTCATCTGTACGAGCATATTAATTTCTCTTTTGCTATCTAAGTAATGACTAATTATTCCGTTTACAAGCCCGGACTAGAGGGCCACTCGAGAAAAGGCGTTCTACGTTGACCTAATACCATGACCAATACTAGCCTATCGTGTAGGTTTTCTAGGTATCTAGGTGCTTTCATCGACTTTTTTGCTCGCCGTGCGAGCCTGGACAGGAACTGTGAGTGGGTAAATATCCGAATAAACGAATAAGCTCCTATTTGAGCGATCTCGAAATGAATAAAAATTAACTTCAACATTGAGGTGCCGCGGCACCAGCCCGTAGAGTCAGACCACTGGAGTCGCCGCTATCCGATCGCTGCCCATTGAGGCGGTAGGCAAATTGAATGTTCCCTCGTAAGTGGAATGAATGCTCTGATGAAGAATTCGTCTTGAATTTCGAGTGACCTCAAGCAGCAATTAATCGAGGCGACCGTATATCCACTTGGCAATTTCACCTTAGGTAAATATTTTGGCAACTACCTCATATATTGGTAAGAGTTTACATAGATACCCGTTTGTCTAATTGTATCATAGTTTATACACTACATATGTGACGTTAATATTGTTAGGCTACCACTATAATTTGAAAACGAATTCAACCATAGTATGTCTCGGCAGCAAATGCTTACAGTGACCTTCCTCAGTGATCTTATTGCTTATACCTCAGGGTCATCGTTGCTTATATGTACTATGAATTATTCGTATCTATCATATTCGAACTCTATGTTGTATTTTCAAATGCTGTCAACAGTTTGTCCCAGCACTATGATTTAATAATCTTCTTTAGTATGTTTAACGAGAATTTGAGCATTGCAACAAAAACTGCGGTTACTTCAGTGAATCACAATTTGATTTTGAGATTTTTAAATTTCTCAACTATTGCCATCTAGGGCCTTAGCTAGTTAACCAGACCGAGCCGGTGTTAACACTTTTCATTAAACAATAACCACACGGGTGGCAAGCTTTCGTGAGGAAGTCCATAGACGTACAATTTACGTCACTTGGGCTAAACGCAAAATGTAGAGCTAGTCGCGTAAAGCTCCGTCAGCCGAATAGCAGATTTGAAGCTCTCTATGGCGATGATATTCTTGATATGAGAATGCTATAATCTATTGAGTCGGATCAAGTTATCGAGACAGAGTTACTGAATCGCTGCGATTTTTTCATTGTTTCGATTTGTGTATGCCCCGAGAAACATCGACGGTTCTTTTTTTTATTATGGATCCAAACACTCTGGGCTCACTCTAGCTCCCTTCTACTAATATCGTGATCGTGTTGTTCCACAAAGTTTGGAAGGTTTAGCTTAAACCGTCTATTGTCTGCGCTGTAACCGCTTGCCGTTGTGAGAAAGCACATCGCAGTTTAGCCTATGGTTTTACAGATTTGCCTCGACACACCTATGGCGCAATTTGTGCTGTCAGTTCTATCAAGCGTATATATATATATATATATATATATATATATACGTAGTTATTTAAAGAGCACGCCAGATATCCCGCGAACTCGCGACAACAGACGTCGGATCCCGTCGACTTGGTCTGCGGCATGTCATCAGGATGAGAAGGGAGACTCCGACACGACGCTACTCACCCATATATAACAATAACAACTGATCTGCTGATAGTTCACCCACTGGTACGCAAGGGAGCACATGAAATAAACCTTGCAGTCGATCGAGAGGAGAACTCCTCAAGGGTAAGATCCTCCTTGCGCCTCCCGAGATCGCCTCCGACGGCTGATGAAATCAGATAACGACGATCTCAATGTCGATTATCATCTCATGTTATTATTATTATTATTATTATTATGATCTTGTTTGTTACGCCTCTCATCGCTCCTTGATGTGCTTACTCCTCCAACTCCACTTGCACAGTGTGTTGTGACGTCGTGCGTCAGCTCCCGGGTAAACTTCATGTCGGTGATGACCGTATTTTTATTTCCATTGCTCCTCTGCCGGTTAACTTCTGTTTACTCGTTCCCGTATCGTTCGTTCGATATAAAACAAGTAAGCTTGCTCGATTTCAGGTTAGGGTTACGCAGCGGTCAAATGAGACTTGTTGTTTACAGCCGCCTCGACTTCCTCGACAAAAACATTGAGAGACAATTCAGAGGTAGCAGCAGCATCAGCGAGTTGAGGTGGAGGGCGACGTAGTGGCGGACTGCGGGGAAAACCGTGAGGGAAGCGGTTTTGTAGGCGGAGGGAGCCGAGCTTTCCATCGCAAAACAACCTGCCCCGCCCCCGTGCCGGAACCGAAAACAAGCTGATCGGTCGGCGGGTACCGCCTTTTCCGTGTAGTCATCGCGGCGCATTTTGGATGTTGGCCCACAAGACGGGTAATCAGCGGCGGGCCACGCCAGAGGAGGGGGCCGGCCAGAGTATCGAGACCCCCTGTGGATCCGTGGCACGGCCAGGATACGGGCCACTTTGGCGGGCCGTGACAAGCGTCGGCCAGCCGTCGCCCGAATGAGGTCTCAGACAGTTGCTGCTGCTGCTACTGCTATCGGCGGTGAATGCTGGACTAGCTGACGCCGATGCTGCACCGATGGCGTCGCATGGCGACGCATGCCCCGTGCTGTGTTCCAAACTTCAGCACCCTTGCCTGCCTACCGTAGATGTCTGGCAGCAACGCAGACAGACTATCGCGATATACTCAGCATCCACTTCATACACATAACGGTACCATATATATACTTCTTGGGGGGGTATATGTATATATATCTATGTATCGCTTTGGGATAAACAAGATGTAGTGCTGCCGTCGTCGCCGAGCAATCGCTTGACTCCAATGGATTGACAACGCTGCAAGCGGCTAGCAGTACACCACAGCAGCAGCGGTCCGAACGGACTTGTATGAATAATACAAGACGTCAACGCCAACATATATCCGCTATTGGTCTCAATCAACCGGAGAATCAAAGTCGTTGCCTGCACCACGTATCACTTCCAAGTATCAGCGTCGACACGGATAGCCGAATCGTGTCGGTTATCGGTTTCTTTCCCATTGAGACTGCAAGCTTTGCGCGACGTCCACGGCCGAGTGTTGTTGCTGTTGCTCGATGAGATGGGATCGGTTCGGTTCGAGGGAGAAGAATAGTTACTTCTACTTATGCTACTACGAGCACTGCCGCTATGGCCGCTGGAAGCAGTAGCAGGCAGAGGATAGATACTCAATACATGGCCGAATCTTTGCCGGCCGCGCCATGCACTCCTTCGGTCTGTACGCTGCTAGCTGCAGCCGCCCCGCCTGACTGCGTGGCCAAGCCGACGTCATTTGCAGTCAGGACGTCGGAAAAGCCTCAGGAGAAGAGAAAGAATGTCGCTTGCCGCTCTCTACTCGAAGCCAACATCGTTGTCCTCGGCGTGCGTGGTGGCTAGCTCTCGCTCTCGTCCACGTCGACGCTGCGGGGCCGACGCTGTTCGGGAGCTGTGCATTGCAGAATGAATGAATGGATGAACGAACGAATGCAGCAGATAGCAGATAAAGCCGCCGCCGCCGCCTTCGCCGCCCCCTCCGCCGCTGCCGCCGCGCGGTGGACCTATCGCGACGAAGTTGTCTGATCGGGTCCCTTTCAGAATGTCGTAGCCGTTTGCCTCTTGCTGTTGTCCTTGCCGCCCCCCCCCGCCCGTTCGCTGACTGCAGGCTGCGAGCGGCACGACCGCCGTGTAGCTGCTCCTTTGCCTCTGGACTCCCCCTGTGTCTCTCGCTCTCCCTCATACTCGATCTCTGTCTTTCTCGGTGGCTCGAGCCCACGTAGAAGACGAGTCGCAGCCGCCGCCGCCGCCGCCGAAGTCTCCGACAAGCGTTCGCGACGCCCGCCCCCCGACCAGGCTCGGCCGTCTGCTCGGTGCCAGATCTATCCTTGGCTATCATCCTCTGCCGCGATCGTGTATACAACTTTATTAGGACAAATATCAATAGATAAAATGGAAGAGGCTGCGTGCGCACGTAGCGTCCACGCGCGACACATGGACGAAGAGACATAGAATCACTAGGTCACGAACATTTGTTACAGCAATGGACGATCAATCAGCAATCAGCGAGCAACGAATTGTATGAATGCATTATATTATATTATAGCTACGAACTGTAACGGACAGGGCTGTATACGTCGGGTGTCCCTACACGTAGGACGTTCATGTCGACGTTGACAGGACCAGCGCCGTACATGGGGGAGCAGGAGGACGGCTGCAGGACGGCTCAAGGTTACCTGCTGAGTTAGCAGGAGTCGCATCGCTGCGCGTCTATAAATCTGCTCGTTTCTGAACAAGGAATAGCCACATGCGCTGCGGGAAGCGGGGGTGGCTGAGTTCACGTATCGCGCAAGCAAAACATTTAATTGAAATCGATGAATGCTCCAAGCGTCTGTGGGAAACTAATATTTGAACGGCTACATTTGGTAAGGTCTGCGTTTTTATCAGCGACCTGATACGGGAGCGTTCCTCAGCGTCAACACGCCGCCTGCATTGATGGCACATTGGTGCATTTCATTATCATAAGAAATACTGCAACGGTTGCCATGAGTCGATAGCACAACCGCATTTGAAGGCTGGACATTGTACGCATTATACTCAAGCATAACGAGCTAAAGCACTTATCCCAGTTATTCGTATATATATATATATATATATAGAGAGAGAGAGAACGCAGACATTCCCCGTTTGCTATTTCATCAATGCAATTCTGCGCCTCTCTGTGTTATTACGGCGTGATGATTTGCAGATACAGAAATACGTAGCAAAAACAAGGAAATAAAAATCCTCGAATTTTGCTACGAGTTTCTTCCTGTTGTTAAATTTTGTCGTCAGCGTCTATTGAAGTTTACTTCGCCATGGTTCTAATAAGCAGATGCCCATCAGGCTAAGCTGATACTGGGAGCGTTCACGCTATCCCAGCTACTTGTGTAGTAACATCCACATGGCCCATGTCTTCTATATAAAAATAATAATAATAGTTGTTCACATCAAGAGCTCGTCCGAAAACCAACTTCTGTTCCTTCCCTGTTCTATCGGTCTTACAATGCAGTACCGAATCATCGCCTTTTCAAGACTGTTACTCACATATCGTACGCTAACAGATAGAAACACGCCTCCAGCTCAGCTATCAGACGTATATATAATAATATATGGCAGGGCGGCTCCGACACGCCGCTCAGGTGAGAGACGCTGGCCGCGCGAATGATCTCCAAATGTGCAAACAACTCCAGCATGCGCCTAGTCAAAACGGACACAATCCCCACGTCAGCATCAATTTCCAACTATCTCTCTCTCATGTGTTTCGCGGTTGTACCCTGCCGTGACACGCTTCCACAGAAGTTCCAGTCAACTTAGCCCAGAACGAAGTTCCTATTTGATGCGACAACGATCTCGCTTCATTTGGGCGTGTTGAACGTACCACTTAGCCATCGACGTCCTCATAGAATTAGCCCTGTTCTGGGTTTACTGCCCCGTGTGGGTGACAATAATGAAGTGATGTACCTATTTACCTTTGTCATTTCGTTTCTAGACCTAGAAGACGGGTAAACGCAGCAAGGTAGGTCCGCCAGCGTACTTCTTTGCCGAGAGGCCGCCGTCGCTGCCGAGACAAATTCAAGAGATGGGGCATGAGTCTATGGACGTGTCTGTGCCCATGTGTACCTCGGATCTATCTGGCCGTAGCGGGCTGCTTGTCTGCGTATTACTGTATGGGGTTCGTACGGCCGGATTCGCACGCAGGCCGAGCGTACGGCCCAATGGCGATATGGAGACGTTGGCGCATAGATCTGAATGGCGTCTTGGCGTGCCGCAGTCACTTTGTCTTGTTCGTGGCTGGCCGACCCGCCGACTCGACCGTGGGGCAAAAGCAGATCCGAGGATCGGACACCCACCACCGATCGGACAGATGACTTGCGCGCGGCAAACTGCCGAGGCCGATAGCGCTGGCAGCAGCAGCAGCTATTCGGATCTACCGATGCGCTCGTGGCTACGCGCCTCCCCATTCTCCTCCGAAGAGTCCCCATCGCACCGAGACCCCCGCCGCCCGCCCCCCCCGAAACAACTGGCCACATGTGTAAATACTACACGCTACGCGTGTGTAGATCGCGTAGGCGCCCCGCTGGCTGCCTGTCGTATCTATTTATCTGTCTATATCGCAGATCTTCGCTTTGATGTGACCGAATCAGTGAGCGCGCGCGCGATGCCCGTGCATGTGTGAACGTGCACACGAACATTGTGAGACAACGGAATGGATGATGATGAGGCCAGTCTCTCAGCAGGCATCCGAGGGAACTGCGCAATTGCAACGTGGGATTGATGATTCACGTTGGAATCGCACGTTGGCGACGACCGCTTCATAGAAACGAACTGAGGCCATTATTAAGAAAGGCGAAACCTTGGTAATGGTATCTTAGCATTGGTACACCCAGGCGCTCCGACACGCTTCGCGTCGAGGGCAGGATACCGCTTCGTTGCCTGCGAGTGTCGAGGGTTCAACGGATGAACCGGTTGATAGCCCGGTTCTGCGGATGGCGGACGTCACTAATACCAGACTAAACAGACTGGAGAGCAAAAATATTACGCGCATCTCGTCGAGCTCGCACGTCTTAAATTTCGAACTGCAAATGTTCACGTGATTTGCAGATAGACACCTGCGCGTGATCAATCAGGACAAAACAAAAGGTCCCCTATAGCGTTGCGGTCGGTGTGCGGCACTGCACAACGACCTCAGAGGGAGAGATAACAACCGCCGGAGGTCAATTTCAGTCAGCTGAAAGCTACTTTTGCAGCTTTCACACAGTTCGGATGCCGTCGGATTATACAGCTCGGATTATACATAGGCATATTGTGATATGCGGTGTTCGGGGTCCGATCGAGCACTTAGGCTGTTCCTTCGGAGGACGCCGTCGACGAAAGCTATCTGTGCGAGTCTGTGTGTGTGTGTTCTGCCCGTGTATAACTGTGTGGGTAATACAAATGTACTGAATCGTTTTCCGTCTTTGCTTAAGGTTTGAGTTGGAGAGGCGGCGGTCGGTGCAGTGAGATGGAACAGCGGACAGGCATTTGTCGATTCGGGTCAGAGAATATTCAGAGCCACTCACCCAGATAGGTTGTCGGTTGGCCGACCGCTTTAAGAACATTTGCCTCTCTCGGTGGGTGGTACCGCGCCACGCGAGATACGAACGGACGAACGTGCAAGGTCCGCTCCAATCGCATCGGGCCGGGCCGGGCTGATATCAATGGCGGGGGCAATGAATATATATTCGAGATTTGTGTTATTTCTCATCATGGATATGCGTAATGTCAATCTGTTACCTTTAGTTCGTCATTTTATTATGCTCGCCAATAGGAGTCGGACGGGAGGCGGGGTTCGCCATCTCAGCACGAGGTGTACCGAGTGTCCCGGAGGGCCACAACAGTCACACAAGGGTCATATGTTTGTTGAACATCTCCATACGATGCAGACATTTGAACACGTGGGTTTCAGCCGGCTTAACTAGAATTTGGCTGGTTTTCGCCGATAAAGAATCATTCTCTTCGCCGATGAGCTGGTGGTATATGTTACAAACTGAACCTGAACCCATGTAGATTAAACTACAAACAAAAACAGTACTAAGGACATGTAATAAGAGTCCTGTCGGGAACTATTTCTTCATCTCGTCGAGGATGCGCACAAGGTTGTGTCCGCGACCGTGGGTCAGCACGTAGAGGTTTTCGGTCAACTTCAACGTTTCAACGAAGAGAGCATGATATTTGTGTGGGCGTTCATTGTAGCCAAGAGCTGCGAATGCCTGACACAGATAGAAAAGGCAGGTCTGTTGGTTCTGCGTCGACCCGCTGGATACGAGTGCGCGCACTCCGTAGTTGACACTATCGATGAATCGCGAGAGGTCATGACACGCTTGCTGCATACGCATCAAGAGCTGATTGATATAGAAGAAGGTATCAGGCAAATGACTCAGCTGATCAAGATAGGATTCGCAAGTCTTGAACATCATATCTGGCGTCCATCTGGCCCCCTTAAGATAAATGATCTCGTCGATTTTCGAAGTGATGCTCTCGTCCGGATCTAGGTCGGCGACGTCGACCACCTGCTCTGCCTGGCATAGGCATTTCTCACATTGACATGTGAAATGATAGTTTTGTTCAAGCAGGGTTCGGCGACACGCATATGATCGCGAGCTCGGCACGTAGTTAATAGTTAGAGCCAGCGGATCGTTGACCTGCATGTCGCAAAGGGCGCGAAGCTTATATCTGCGCCCGTCAAAGATCTGTATATACTTTGTCGAGGCAACGCACGAATGGTTTAACTTGCTGGCTGCAAGGTACACCGCACGCCCTAGCAGCGTCCGCTTAGGCGAGTCGTGTTCGATGAGGCCATGACAGTTTATGCGGCACTTCTGCAGCAAAACGAGAACTTGTTCCTTATTGACGCTGGTAGCTACATGCTTCTCAACTAGATCGAAGACAAATTTCGCTTGCTTACTGGCCTCGGCGCGAGCCCTAGCAGACAGATCATCGAGATGAGAAATGAGATCGTGAATCGTTCGTCGATTGCCGAAGAAGTCTCCAACCAGCTCTTGTCTTCTGTCGAGCTCACGAGTGCTACGATCCAGAGCTCGAATCACAAGGCGAGTTTCTGCGGTAGGGAACGTGGAAGCCGATGTGTTCTCCTGCAAAATCTTGCACTCGAGCTTGTGGTGTGTACGATCTTTCTTCTGTAAAGATAATGGATGCCGAAGGCCAAGGAATTCGGCGAGTTATGAAATTGATACCGCTCACAGCAGATCTTCTAGCTAGTGTTGGTGAAGCTTTGGTGCATTTTACCAGTTATTATAACAAGATATGGTTGCCACATGGTTGTACAGTGATTTTTTTCTCTGCCGGGCTCATACGGCTTGTTCAATTTGGAAGATCCTCTCTAAATACTTTATTACACACTTGGTTCAGATTGGCTAGTCTGAATCAATTGACACATTTCAGTATCAACCGACTGTCTGATAACAAGATTACACATTTTAGTCATAACAAAGTTCCTTGTAGAATATGTATCTGTGTATATACATATACATGAAACCGGGTAGGAAGGTATCCTGCATAGGTACCTTGCATTCTTTACTACAATAGTTGGCTTGCTTGCAGCTCGGGCAACCGATTTTGTTGGCAATTGGTTTAATACAATAGCTGCATGTGGTATCTAGATGGATTTTGTCAATGATCCAGACGTACGGTTCATCCTCAAAGATGTTTTGGCCCGCCGCAAAAAGCAAGGGTTGCCGCGTATGACTATCCGATCTCGAAGGCCCTTTCGGATCGCTGGAAGACATTAATTGTTGTGTACACTTCCGATACCGGAATGCATCGAATTCGTCGTTTTAGCAAAATAAGTTGAGAAAACAATTATCGATCAAGCCCAAGCGTTTAATGAACACGCGCGGCTTGCCGCTTCAATGTGTCTCTAAGCTGTTACCTACAAATATATGGTGTTTTGGCAGTGATAAAAGTTTTCCATCATTAGGTTAATCCGTGATGTCTACAGTCGAGCTATACCGATGAATGCTTTAGTTGCAAACAGCCACCCCTCTCTAAACGCTCTCCCTAAGCTCCTACCGAGTTTTGCCTCCTTCTACCACCGACGCAGGCACCATTATATTTGAGTGAGTCAGGGCCAATACCACCGTCACAGTTCCATCTCGGCCACGACCCGAGTGTCCAACCCGCGACTCTTCCCGCTGCCGTTATTGCTGTCAACCATTGTGGCCATGGCCCCTTTGACCCCCTTTCATCACAGCCACAGTATCATCATCATGATCAGAAGCAGCAGCAGCAGCATCGCCGCCGCCGCCATAGCTTCCCCTCGCCGTCGTCGTGACGATCGACAGGGTGGGCACAAACTTTTTTTTCTTCTTTATTTGATGCCGCACACCCCCACCCCCCTTTCCTGCCTCTGCCGGCAATGCCTCTCGTGAGTCTGCCGCTGGCATTTCTTCCTTTCCATGAATTCTCCTCTTCTTGTAGCTTTTCCCTTCCTTCGACAGCCCCCAAACCCCCCGTCGTTCAGCCCCACGCCTCACTATTTCTTCACTCAGCCAGCCACTCTATTCACTCGCAGTTGTTGTCCCCCGCCCTGCCAGATCTATCCGTTCCCCTTCGGCTACTTCGGTGGTCCTTCGCGTTTTTCCTCGTTCCTTGCAGACGGTCGCCACCTCTCCGCCGGCCCTCGGCAGTTAGTGTCTGTGCGCGCGATATCGATTGATCCGATCATCGATAATTCACCTCTCTCTCTCTCTCTCGCTAGCTCTCTCTCTCTCTCTCGTTTTTTACTATTCCGTAGCGCGCGGCGAGGGGGACCCGAGCCTTCGCCCGAGGCCGATGTCTTTCGAGTTCTCTACCACTTTGCCTCTTGCCGTCGTTGTGCGCTTCACACTTCGAGAGCCCCGTCGTTCTCACACGGCGTTACTAGGAAACCTATACACGCGTTCCCTCTTCGGAAGGCGTCATTGAGGTGTTAGCCTTTGGGAGAAACTAGGCTCTGACACAGCACGTGTTCTGTGAAGTGCAGACTACGGCTCGGTAGGGTACGGTGGTGACTTCACGTAATGATGAGCTGACTAACAATTATGGAAGTACAGCTATGCTCATATATATATGTAAGCGTGCATATACGAATTCCGCGAGTTTCGTAAACTTACGCTGCATCTGTACTTAGAAAGTATATGTTGACAGTTACGTTTGTATAGAGTGACAATAACTCGCCAGAGAGTGCTGAGAGCGCTTCAAGCAATCAGTGTGCCCCGTGTTGTCTCCTCTAGATCTGAAACTTTGAGACCACTTCGGCTACCGCAGCGGCCGAAAGCGTAAGTCGCTGGATTTACCAGGATAAGTCCCGGACTCCATTTCTCGGTGGCGTTCGGAGATTCTCGGGCAAATTAGAATTTCGAATATCGGCTAACCGTGCAGTTCATATTATCTCTGCTCCTAGTTTAGATTATATGTACCCCCCTAATACGTAGGATATTCAAAATTTGTTCGCACACAACACGCGGTAAGCCGATTGGGGGAATTAGCGTCGAGGAGTGTTCGAACTTGAAAACAACAAAATTTCAACACGTTGAGCCGAACGTGTCTAATCCAAGGCACTTGGCAGAAAGTCGTCGATCTGAAACTGACACCCACCGCGACCCTCAGCCTTGGCCTAGCCTGAGCTGACGTCTCTGTCCCGTTTGATGGAAGACCTGTCATAGGTCGGAGCAAACATCAACTGCGTCTTGCCGGCGTGTAACATACCCTGTTCCTCCTTTAGACCACTTACACTCGGCTGTCGAAGGCGCAGAGGTGACAAAGTGATTTACATGAAAACAAGCTTCGACAAATATCGAGTCACAATTTAGGCAAAAGTTGCCCGTGAATACATTCTTAGAGTGCCCTATATTGGATTCAAAGACGTGTCACCGTCGGAATTCATTAAGCAAAGGACATTCGCCGATCAATACTAAATAAACAACTTTAAATTGTCAAGGAATAGCCGCAAGGGCAAACAAACAATTTAACGTATATGTTCTTACCTGACACGGTTTTATGTAGTCAAATGAGGTGTCCTTAACCACGTGGACTGACTTTGAACAACCGTTCGTTTGTGTAACCGTTTGAACAGCCTTAACCGTTATTTCATTTTAAGAGATGTTCAATTTTGTGGTCCGTTAAGTGTTCGACCCGTGTATCGATCAGCCTGTAACCGAGATCCGCTCGCACTGTCATGGTTGTCAGCCGTGTCTGCCTAGCTCATCCAAATGCAGATCTTCTAGACCAGCCGAACACCTGAAATCGATTTAATGATTCTTCAAACATTGACACGCTCTCACATTCTTTTACGCTTACGGGGTGACCTTACACAGATCCGTAAAAGTCAGCACGAGATTGCTTTTCACAAATTGTACACTTGTCTCGGCAAGAACGCACTATCGAGACGTGGATATGGGAAAATATCAGGCACAAAATCAGAGAAAGTTGGCCCAGCGGTTGGCTCCGAAGATGGTGAAAAAGGTGATATAGGACGTCACCACCACCATTATAATTACTCATTTTTCATTTGCTTTTGATTTACAATGAGAACTTAAGCATTTGTGAAAAACTGCGTTTTCATATAAACCAATGAACGAATGAAATGAAATGAACCAGCATAATCTAACGAGTCAGTCTCTCCGAAGGGTTTCATACTTCGATGTTGTCTGTACTGAAAAACCGCAACGTATATAACGGTGTCTCTTGACAGTAACGCAAGGTTTTGATATTTGGCTAATGAACGAATTCGCCGGAGCAGCTCGAAGACTAACTGCAGGTGATTTTGAATACAATCCTGTTTAGACTAGCTTGTTTATAAAGCTAGACGGGTGTCTTGTGAAGTACGAACTAAGATACAACGTGTCGACTCTCACAGCGTAAGCTGGCTTTGATAATGTTTTTCAAATTGATCGCACACGTGCAGCGTAAGAGATAACAGCATCAATATGGCAAAGACTGCCAGATATAAACAATTCATTGAATACGGCGTCATGTTTATTGTTGCAAGTGTTAATATATTTCAAATGCTCGGTCTGTAGCAAGACATCGATCGAATATTAGCAACTCCGCTCTCTCAATACCTGAAACAGCACGTGCTACCTGTATGTCTTACTCTGAAATCGTCTCCACAGCGTCCAGGGACAATTGACACTTCGTTATAGTATTAACATGGAGCGGTGGCCGTCTGTGCAGGAACTGATGTCTTTAGTTAGGGTCAGCTCGAAAAAACAGTACAGCTATTGTAATTATGCGGTATTACCTAGTCGTCGACCGCATTGATTTTTTAAGGTGTATGTCTTTAACAAGCTCTGCCGTTTGTTTGCCCTGCCGTGTGACATAAAAGAGAGCTTAGGCATTGTAAAATTGCAGCTCCTTCAATAAACCAATAAACCTTTACCTTTACCCTCACGCGTGTTGCTGACTCAGTAGAGGATGTCGGATTCAATTCAATTCAATTATTTCTTTATAGACGGAACTGCGAATATTACAACGCGAAGATGAACATGTGATGTATGAAGCTCGTGATCTATTATATAATGCATGCGTCTGTGAACGTGCCCCTATGCCGAGACGCTAAATCCGCCGTCAGCGCGATGGCTTGAGCTGCTAAGTCTCTGGCTGTCGGAGCCATAGGACGCAGGTTCGAGCCCCACTCCGTGATGACATATAAGAGAGCTTAAGTAAGTATTGTAAAATTGCAGCTCCTTTAATAAACCAATAAACGTTTACCTTTACCATATGGATATATAGGGGCTCTCCCTTAACTCTGGCTAGACATGGGTACATGAGACAAAATTAGAGTCGGCTATACAAAATAGTTATACTAACTACCGACGCCGTCTATGCCCCAAACTGAAATCTCAGCCTCAGTCCGGCTGAGAAAGAAATCGATGACAAGATACAGATTCCATAATTATATATCTTACCTAACAGGGTTATTTCGCCATCCTAACTGGCTCGATTGCTGCAGCCCCGGCCGCATCGCGATCCTGCGAAGGCGTTTTCCGCTTCGCCACCCGAACCGAACTCGTCCGTGTGACCCCGGTTCCGTACCGTGACTCTACTCGATCTCGTCAGGGCAAGCGACTTCCTTTGCTGGATAAGGGAGCACTGATATTCTCCTTTAGGAGATTGGTCGCATTTCACCAATCTCCTCAGGAAAGTATCTGTCCTATTCACTCCGCGTTTGTTTTCCACTTTTCGAGCCGAACGACAAGCCGATACCTTCAATACAGAGGGCTTTTCCCTCAATGTGCCGAAGACAGCAGATGGGCTGACCTGTCGACCTCCTCTTTGCCTAATGCCAGTGTCAAGACGCGAAGAACGAAAGGGTGTGAAAAGGTCGAATTGTCTCCGAACTAATACCCGACAATGCTCAACAGTTCCGAGCAGAATCCTTCGTTCACGTGCCTGATCATCGACTCGATCCATGTGCGCAATCGTATTGTAAGAAGGAGCTGGTACCAATGGCCTGCTCACAGGGCAGATAAATAAAAATCGATGAATCGGTTTCCCATTTTCACACCTTTGACTTCTATTTCCAGATTCGTCCGGGGGGTTCCTCTGTCCGAGGCAGCTGGACCCCAGGAACTCCACTATGGTCAGATCGTCGATCGGAACTAAAATGTGTATAGGCGCACCCTGAACGCGAATTGATAAGTTGTCTAAAACACAACTAGTACTTCTGCTAGCTTAGGTCCCTTTTTCTCAATATCGAACACATACATATACACGTATATGTAATATTAATGATAGTAATAATAACACGATATAATTGTATAGTAGTATTACTGGCTTCTGTGTATCTTGTATTGCGGCTGCAAACTGCGAAGATATCATGTCACCTTCATTTCTTGAATAATCAGGCGTGAGATGGCATTAGCAAAAAGTATGGATATCATTTTTCTCGCGATACAATATTACATAATGCTCGTATAACAACAATTGCACTGCGCGTCCGAAATCAATCAATGTCCCCGCCCGCCAAGGGAAGGTTGATCATCGGCACTAGGGTTGATGAATGCAATCAAATCCAGAACTGAGATAAAGATACGAATTGCGGTTCGATGAAGACGAACACCTAACGGGTAAAATCAAAGTAACTAAGAGATGACTGGGTATGCCCGTCACTCAAATGAAAGATTGAACGCAGCTGAACGTTGGGCAACTGTCGAGCGTTTCTGACAGGAATTGCAAGGGAGTCCGTCACATGCGCCGAGTTCACCTGCACTGCGGGAAACGTTATGACCATTGGGCAGAAAAGTACCGCCTACGCGTCTCCGCTTCGGCTGTTTCCTCTTGTTCAGATTGGCAGAACATAGTTGGAGGATGTGCTCCCGGTATCAACGCCTTGAAATCCTTTGTTCTCTTTCAGGAACGAGCTCGTAGGATTTCGGTAGGCAGACCATGTCTATGGATGTCTCCGTTCATTCCGAGCTCATCGAGAGGGACGCCAGGGCAAACTGGTGGCGTCAATAGACCGCCGAGTCGGAAATGGACTGGACGACCTCCTGTGTTTCGTCATCAAGGTACGACAGTGGTCGGTCGTTGACTTCCCCGGCGAGCTCCCACGCGATAGCACATCGAAGCCAATGAGACTGCGATCCAACGCTTTTGTAAGCACTTCCTTCATTGTGATCACGATACATTCGAAGAAGCCACCATGTTGCGGAAGAGCAAGTGAACGTCCAGCTGGCTCAGCAGCTTATGAGCGAGCAGGTCGTTGACTATGTTGAATGCAAGCTTGAGTGCGGTGTCTCGGCCTTGACGAAGGAACAGACGTAGTCAGGGACGTAGTGGGGGAGGTGCGGCGAGAAGGCCTCGAGAGGCTGCATGGGTCAGACGTGTTCATATATAGTATTGAGAACTGGTTCCATATGAGCTGATATTACGCCGGCGTGGATAAACCACGTGGCATCGTTTTTGACGTCTACGCGCATGACGTTTTGAAATAACTCGCGCGGCTCCCTCCAATCCGTCAAAAGCGTAGTGCAGGCCTTCAAGGAATGAATCTCAACGGTTACTCCCTCATCAGCAGTAGGCTAAGGTGTCTTTGTCTCCTCAACGCCGAAAACCTCAGGTGACCATAGGTGCTTGATCGCTCGCACGGAGCGAGCCAGCTTTGATCACGAAGGCGACCAGTACACGGTATGTATTTGGGTCACCACCATCCTGGCAGGGACCCAGCTCAGCCAGGTGTCTTGAGCCAACAACCAGCCCATCGATCATCAACATTTCGCGGGCTTAGAACGCAATCCTGTAGCACTGGGCTGACCCCTGCTGCACACCTCTGAATTAGCGCGATCAGCAAGCAAATGAAGGACGCCGATCTGTTTTCTAGACTAGGGCGTCGGTGACGGCAGCCAGATGCGGGATTCACAGAACAATCGTAGTCGTAGACAGCTATATCCACCTCTTCCTCGTCGTAGTAAATGTCTACTAGCGAGTGGAGCGCGGTAACGTTTTGCACAAATCGTACGAAGACCAATCAAAGCCTGAACAGTAAGTTTAAACATGAATGATGAGAACGAGCAGCCGTGCCACCGACGTCGTCAATAACAACGTGCTGTTCATCTTGAATCGACCCCAAAAGTGAATTACGTTAGCCTGACTCATTGCGGCTACCGGCTGAGATTCACGACGTGGCTGCGCGTCAGACGACGTCTAACGATCTTGCGCGTTGCATTTTTAGACAATGAGTGGCATAGCGGCGAACGAAGTCCACAACTCGTTGATACGTCTAGCGGTAATGTTTACCTGCCATCTCGTCAACTGTCAGCTGTAGACAGTTACCGCTGCGTCTACTGCGTGCAGATGCCGCAACGGCAATAACAACCGTTTTGTTGGAGTGACAGCACGAAGGGTGGCCTCGTGGTATTCAGGACCTTTACAGTGTGTTCAGGGTGAGTGGAGCCATTTGCATGATCTACTAGGCTGGCGCAGGCCAAGCAGGTCAGTTGCTCGACGAATTCTTGGCACATTTACGAACTCTGCGCAAAACTTGTTGATGCTCTACATTTACTTGCCCCTAGTAGCGTGGTGGTTCTCTTCTGAGCAACGTGTACATACGTAAGGAATCGCTGCATAGTCAATCCCGGCGCGAGTTCCGCGACACTATACTGTACCTTCTCACGACAATATCTTAGGGTTCACGATCAATAGGGCAAATCACGCAAGGGTAAGGAGGTGGCACTGCTTTCAATTCCACAAAGATTACGAAAAATCGACAAGCTATACGTGAATATTTTAGGCAAATTCCCAATCGTGACACCATGAAGTGTTTCTAAGGGTGAGAAAGGCATGCCAGCCATTGCGCCGGCCGTTCCCATTCCCTGCGAGCACCTCATACGCTGTTCTTCATCTACCTACAAGCAATTGCATCATTAACGAAGTATCTACAATATTGTTTACGAAGCATGGATCCCAAATTGAACATGTCCAGCCCATTATTGTAGGATCATTGTATGTACAATTAAGATATGGATCAGGTCTGCTATAACTATAATGTATTATTAGACTTTCAGATGTGCTATTTTACATAAATTCCAACATTTATAAGCTAGCTTATACTAGCTGCAGTCCAGTATTATAATTACCGCCCCATGTCGCTAGCCACTGTTGCTTACTGACCCGTGCACATGATGATGATGATACGACAATCTACCTGCTTGGGAACATGCAGCGCATGTGGTTCTGCACTTGACGGATGCACCTAACCTTGTCGCTTGAGGCCAGCCTTGGGACCTAGCAGAGCTGAGAGTCACGTCTGATAAATAAACAAAACATTTTTTAATATAGGCGAATAGAAGTGTAGAAACAAGTGAAATTGGTCTTGCGGGTGATTACATTCGGCGAGGCCATAGGAGGCTACTAGCAATGAAAATGTCGAGCGACTTTTCTAGTTGCGGTTAATGTTCTTGTGTATATTTATATATGAAGTCACATTGTCAAAATGCTTCTCATATAGGCGGCACCATCAACAGTTGGGCAATACGCGGGACCGGGGATCGCTGTGGATGGCCGTGTCAACTAAAATACGACTGATGATAGATCAAGACTTTTCTGTCGTTGGTATCTCCGGTCGCCGCCCGTCCAACCGTTAGCGGTGCATTTATACTATTATTACTAATGTATTATTAACAGTCAATTAGTTTGGGAAGAGATTCAACTAAGTGTTGTGCTCCAGCAGTTTCACCCAAAGTGCGTCTATCGAAGTGTTGTTGTAAGTGTTTCCGTAGTAGGTACTCAATAGGCGAGCTACACTAAAGTGACAACACGTATGTCGTGAGGAAAATCGCACGTATGGCGTGTGTACGGATGAGAATTGTCATACACTCATCGAATATTCCTCGAATGCATAGAATAATGTTCATTCAAACGATGATACCCCGTACGTTCGAAATCAATTCATCTGATCCGCTGATGATATGTGTATGATTGGTGGTGTCTGAACGTACACATGCACCGGACAGCGACGAAAATAGAGGATATATTTTTCAATGAACGCTGACTTCGACAAATCGAGAATTGTAGTTTCGCAAGAAGGTCAACCATTCGTCTACCATAATGCCTCTCTTTTATGTCGAATATTTTTGCATAAAAATTTCCAGATTTAATTGGCGTCGTTTGCAAATCGCTTGACAGTGCCGTTCGATCAAGCGATCCTTCCCAACACCATGTGACGAGTGAACTTGACAGGTATACTTCTCGAGTTTTAGCTTATTTTTCATTAGGATCTTTAGGATAATTATCGAGGCTGAAGGTGCCATATGACGCGCGATCATCAGCTATCGAATCTCAAAAATAATCGTTTGGGAACAAGACGACGTCGTAAATATGTGAGGCCAGATAGACGGAGACCATTTGCGAACTCGTTTTTATGGTTGTGAATTCAATTAACCTAAGTGGTGGTTGTGGTAGTGGACGCGCGGTTCGTGGCGATTAATTAGCGTCCCTTCCTCTCCCGCTCTGGCTAAAAAAAGGGTGGAAGCATGCACGCAACTGACATTCAGCGAGATTAGCAGGTTGAGATTATCTGACGGAATATATATATGCAACACATATACCTGGGCCAATCCGCCTTTCGAAACTTATCAAGAGCGAGATCAGCTATGAAAACACGGGCAAAACTATGCGTGTTATTATCACACATATATATATATATATATATATACATATATATATACAACAAATCGTTAATCATTAATATGACTAAACAGTTCGTTCATTACGAAAAAAAAGCCCGGCGTGAAGTTGTTTCAATCAAGCCAATAGTTAATACATGAATAAGAAATAACATGAATAATAATAATAATATATACGTTTAAATAATAATGAAATGATGAATGAAACATAAACGAAATAATAAAATGTATTGACATGCACCGTTTTTTATTTATTTGAGTCTTCAGGTATCGGGAGCTAGCAAGTACAATGGAGAGTATTTTGGGTGCTCGATGTTACAGTGACGAGGTGATGACCTCTCTGATGTACCACCGGCGGTCGAAGTGGGTGAACTAACGTGTTTCGTTGACAAAACAACGTCTTGCGTAAACACGTACAATCTTGTGTATGTCGGGAATATTTGAGATTATCACGAGACGCGTGGCAGCAGAGGTGTAAAACCCGCTCCAGCAGAGGTTCCCCCGAAGTGAAGTCTCCTTCCTTAGGGTTAATATCCACAAATTACGATCATATATTCGTTTTGGCATTTTGTATACTGTCTGTTTTTTATACCGTCACATTATACGACGCTCATCTATCATTCTCAACCGTCATTGAAACGGCTACCTTCGGCAACACAATTCGTTGTAGCTTCAAGCACATGCATGTATAATTGCTTTGTGCCATTTCAAAATTATAATTTAGAAAAAATAGCCTCTATTTGTCAAGCGTCTCCTCGTCAGGGTGTCTTGGCAACCGCCTGGGGCTTGACACCGCACGTACATGTTTATGAAATAAATCCGGTGCTCAAGTTCCGACTGACGCCCGCTCTGTTATGGATCGATCGAAGATTACAATGAACTCGGAAGATTATTTAATAATTGTCCTTGAAAGATTTCGAATAGTCTTGTCCCGGTTTTTTTTAATCTCCTCTTATAATCCGTCTCTTCCGTGCGGATCATTTAGTCAGCCTTGCGTTAGATCATGTTTGGCAAGAGAACCCCTTACATATTATAAGCATTATGTGGCAGGCACCAAGAAATATACGTCTCAGGTCTAGCTGTAGTTGATGATTCGAAAGAAGAGCTCGTAAGTATTTAGCTTCCTGTGACCCTGATATGGAGACCACATTTTTTCGGTGATTTTCAAATTATGTTACTTACCGTGATACAAAAAAAAAAATATATATATATGGTGATTCATTCATCACGTTATTTCGTACTATTGTGTGTCTTAATATATACAATTATTATTAATTCCAATAATTAACGAATATATTAGATAACTATCGAATAGACAATATACATTTCAGATACGAATGATTGGATCCTTAGATTAAATAGGTAAATTTTCCGGGCTGGAAACGCTCAGCCAACATTTAACTCGGTGCACGGTACTGCTTCATAAGACGGACAACCCCTTTGAATGCAAATGTGCCACGGCAGGGATCGAACCCGTGCATGTACGTGCCTCCCTCGATGGCAGGATTCTACAGGGTTCTGAAACGTCCAGTCATGATCCATTAGCTGGTTATTTAGTGCCTATGATTCTTCAAGCAAACGCAAACCCAATTGTCTAAGCCTATGATTCCTCTCGTACAACGATGACCCCACAAGAGGTGGAATCTATGTTTACACTTATCGTAACTGTCTAGTGAATCCATTCTTCAGTTTCGGCAAATGGCGAATCCGTTGGTGAATCATTCCTACTAATGACGACGCCAACGCTGCGCGTGGCCATGTAATCGTTGAAGCAGCGAGCTGTTAAAGAAGTTTCACTCACAACCTCACAGACAACTTGTGTGAAAATAAGGCATTAGGTAGACTCAATAATGTATCGCGCGTAAGGCCACTCGTCCTGGAAGGAGGAAACGTTCTGCCCAATTTTGGTACTATGGCTTGGCGGCCATGTGTTCTTGGATCGACCGGAACGCCTGTGTCAATGTGCTTGATCCTACGGTCCTTGGTCGCTATGCACTAACGGATATGTCAAGAGCACGTACGGAACAGGTAACGCGCTAACTCAAGCAGGTGTCATTCCCGGGTCAGACATGACACCTGAGGCCGCTCTCTCGTCGAGCTGAGCTATGTCCTCAGCAAGAAAGATTGACCTTTCACCACCAAAGAAGAGACGATACAAACCAGTCTCCGTGGTGGGCCTTCCATTAGCCATGAAAAAAAGGCCTAATTTCAGCTATAGGAAAAACCATGAACGTTTCGTCGTCCGAAGAACTCAGAAGCTCTACTCTAGGAGTACCTACTCCAGTGCGGCTAGAGTATACGTATGACCGGATCATAGGAATCCACTGATCGTGGCCGCGCCAGGTGATCACCCACGAAATTATCGATCCGCTCGTTCGTCGCGAATCGCATCCGCGTCTGTCTGCAGGAGCACTGGCTGAGGCGATTAACTTAGCCGCAAGTAGAGCTGATGTCCGTCGACTGGACAGCTAGTCGAGTCGAGCTGGAGCAAATCCTGACGCGAGAGACGGTGGCGGACGTACGACGTGCTCGGCCGTGGAGTGTGGACAGATGGGAGCTACCTGTTCAAGAACCCGATGTGTACGGATACGCAACGTAAGCTGTAGCGAGAACCTTCGATCGCTACCACATTTTGAGGTTGATCGGGGAGTGAAGCCCAAATGAGTACATCATCGCTAGCAGCTTCGATGTTTGTTACCTGAACCTTGGATAGGAAGGACACTTCGAGTAGGTGTATTTATCACAGTGTTGTAGTATAGTGCGATTTGTGATCTCTGTCCACGTCGATCTTTCTGCTATTTCATGGGTATATAGGTAAGTCTAACTTAAACCCCAGAATGCGTCACATGCGTATATGTTAATATATAGCGCCAAAAGAAACTCGGAAGGAGTAGCGTCGGTCGATCGGTCGAAACAATGAATTCGAACACGAACCGAAGACATCTCCACCAAAGGTTCTCTATGTGGTGTAAAGCGAACTAATCTCTAAAATTAAAAATATTTCAAGTGGCCTTGTGTGAAATAACTTGTGGAATGTTCGTCTTCAGTGAAACTGTAGCGGCTGGGGGCCCTGCCACGGAACAGTCTCTCGACATGACTCTCTGAGGCGCTACAATAATCGTTGTGAGATCAAAGGAGGTCGATTTGTTAAGGAAGCAAGAAGTATTGTGAATTCTTCCCGAGTCGTTATGATATACCTGTTGTTAATCAGGGGTATATTCGTGCTTGTGTAGTTGTCAAATGAACTGGTAATTATTGTTATTTCCCTGAGAGTTTTAGTGACTTGAAACCGGCATAGAAATAAATAGTTCTTACTGTATTCTTCAAAGAGCTGCATGCCCTTTGCTAAAGTACGATGCCCTAGAATTGTTTAGTAATATGTCCTAGCCATAAAACCGATCATACCTCGGATGCAGACAGATTTTGCACTTCCTTTATTTAGCCATCAGCGAGAGGTTGTTGTCAACGACTGAGCATAATGGTCGTTACCACGTTCACTTTCTCCGTCGGTGTACATCCGTGTTCATATAGACCCGCCCATCAGTCACACAAGTACTAATCGAAATATTTAAATTGTCTCGATTCGTTCCAAAGACAAGCCATCAACCTATTACCTACAGACGTTCTCCTCTAGCGTGACCATGCTGTTGAATCTCGTCCAATATAATATAACGGGCGCGCAAGGCCAAGATCTCCTAGATCCGACCCACGAATCCGCCATCACATATATATATATATATATATATATCCCCTCACAGATGGCAAAGGTCTATCTATGCCTGTGGTGCTTAGCCTATTTTTTTTCTCTCATCTTCTATCTTCCCCTGTCCTGTACTAAGGCAAGCGTCCAGATCCTGACCGGATTGTCCATTTCATACCTTGTCGGCTCCAAATGCCCGACAAATCTCCGTGTGGCCATGGACGAATCGACACGCGCAGTGCGGAAGTGCTTTAGTCTAATATTGATCTGTTGTAGGCTCTTTTGAACAGCTGCGATCTCCGTCTCGTCCGATCTACTCCATCCGCATCTTCGTCCTTAGTGCGGCCGTCTACTGCCGCCTCTGCTGTTGCTGGTCATGCTCCTTAACGCCGGCTGCGCCAGAGAGGGTGGTACCAAGTGAACCCGGTGAGTGCCCCTCTCATCAGAATACATTACTGGCATACTCATTGTACACTACCGCTGGCCGAGCGACGATGGGCTCTCTGCGACTATCCGGCCAGCGACGGTATAGGCCTCCGCCCGCAAAGGCGCCGGCTGGAATAAGTGAAAGCGTAGAACAGCGCTCCGAACCTTATCGATGTGTCGATTCTATACACGTTTCCCAGTGCGTTCGGCTCTTGGACTGCGCCGCCTTGGACTACACCGCCTCGAAGTACCCTCTGGCTTCACGTTCGGCCGACGTTTGTGAGGTTTCGACCCACTAAGGGTTTCGAGGTTCACTTGTAGTCTCGCCCAGCCATCGCACTATCCTTGTCAGCGGCATAAATTTACATGGAGGGGCCATTTTTAAAAATATGTGTCACGCCCGCCGCCACCACCCCTGCGCAGGCCTGGCCGAATTCTGACGGGCTCCGACGAATTCGCTATTCGATATTTCGTCTATTCGCAAGTTACGTCATTTTTGCGAAGCGTACCCCATCACCTCCGGGGGTTGGAGAGCCAATAGAAGAGGCAAGGAAACAGGTCGAGACGGCGTACGACCGAACACTTTAGCATTATCGATTTGCACATCCACGTCGAGCACCACCACCACTGGCAGCATTACCGCAAGCATGTTAGTGTTACCCTACGCCAGCCTTTGATAGTGAGATAGAGGAAAAGAGAGACCGACAGAGAGAGAGAGGAGTTCTTGAGTTTCATACCTAATTCTTACGTTCACTCAGCAAAAGTAAGAATGCGAGGATTGATTTGGCTTGGGCCCTGAATCGTGTTATGCATTAGGTTCAAAAGCTATAACTGTGATTGCTAACTTTGTTATGAATTCGGCCTAGCGTGTGGAAGAACCACAACGCATTCGGTGTTCGTATTGACATACAGTAGCAAAAAAGAAAGCTCAGAAGTTCGGGGGGCACACCCTACTGGTCATATGTCAATGTTAATGCTATATATAGCTAGCAGGATTCAAAAAACATTAACGGGGTTCCTTCCACATGAAAGAGTCTAGCACAATGTATCACACACGATTAGATTAATCTTCTCACCTTCCTAGCCCCTTAAATAACATCGTCGATATTCCCTCGATCATCGAAAATCCAAATACAGAAAATACCGCTATAACCTCAAATACAAGAGAGGTGACATACAAGAGAGCTTAAGCATTGTGAAATTGCAGCTCCTTTAATAAACCAATAAAGCTTTATCTTATCTTTATCTTTACGTATACGCAAATTTCGTCTGCAACGTTCCTTTGTTACCACGTGGTGTTTGTGGAACAATTCGACCATGATTTATGCTGAACTACGTCAGAATCCCATTCATTTCTTTTCTACCTGCTGACGTCCTCGGGAACACGTGTCTGAATTGAGCTGATTGTTCCCGCCTACAATAACGTGTAATTGAACAATTTAACAATGAACCTGAATGTGGTCTTCACATCCCGCGATGCTGTTGGCGCAAATAGCTAAAACTGATTCAGATGATCCATTCGAGTTAGATATACGTAATTCACACGTGCTTTTGAAAAATACTTGCACCAATGCGAAGAGAGCCTTAAGGCAAGTCTCGGCTTCGTCCCTCAATACCGTCCTGCTCAAAGGGCCTGGAGCGCCTATCGGCCGCGCCCCAAAGTAAGAACAGGGAAGAAGTTGAACGTGAGGGTAAACGCCACGAAACAGTTCACTGTTTAGAGCCAACGTTTGAACGGTGCCGCCTTTCAGAACGAGTGTGTTCATAGGAGCAAGTAAATGGGTTAATCCTTAGTGATATTTGTAGCTCGGCTGCATGCCTCTTCGAGTACAGCCTTCCCGGGACATGTTCGAGAATACAGCACGCACATTAGGCAGGATATCGAAGGGTGAGAAAGTAAAATTATACACGGCCATGTAAAGATTTGAGCCGAGACCACGGCACAGATGCAGGAAAGAACATGCAGAGGCAGAACATGCACATTTTAATTCGATACGAGTGCATAATTCTGTGTACCCGAACGTTGTTTCTCGTAGCTAACGCTCATAATAGAGATACATTGTGGCATTTCCCCAGCCACGTGTCACTGCACACGAGGTCCCACCCATTCCCATACCAAGTATCTTGTCCCGATCTGCATTGGAAGCTGGTGTGGCGCGTAAAGTTAAAAGTTGGACGTATCGAAATTGTCCCTCGAAGGCGGGATCCGGCTTTCATTGGCGCTACAGTCAGAGCCACCACTATGAAAACGTCTTCAGCAGGTGTCTTTCCAGGCCTCGAGGCAAGCGTCGGAACCCTCTCCAATCTTGAAAGTGCCAAACGCCGAGTTCAGTCAGCGCCACCTGTCACAGTCAGGCTCGCGACCGCAGGTCGGAACTAAGGCAAGGTATTGGATCTCAATTGCAACTCGGTTACAGAGCCAACTGAACTATTTAGATAGCAGCTCAGTTTCAGCGAGCGAGAGAGAGAGAGAGAGGCAGATAGACAGACAGATAACGGGCGAGTTGGAAAGTTTTCAGTTCGGGCGTAGCAACACATTTCCTAGCGATAGGTGATGCCAAATCAGGCTGATCTTCCCACACAGACACACATATATGCAGTGTGTGTGTGCATCCAGTAAGAGGAACCCGAGCGAACTTATTGTTCCTTCTGTATTTAATCATTCATCTTGAATAGGTATGTGTCATGCGAACTTGGTATTCATACGCGTACTTTGAGGGGGTAATCTTTTCAAAGTGACATTACCATCGGTAAACATCAATAATAATAATAATAATCATAAATAGCCGTAATTAATAAGAATGCATTTCCTGACAGATCTGCAAAATCCAAACGAATTAGCACGGTCTCAGTATGATTGGCTGGTGAAACTCGAGTCACGAGCAACTTTGAATTTCACGCATAAATGTATTTGCTATTCAAGTAGAGTTTTTTTTTTTCTGCAAACGTACAATAGCCAGTAAGAACGGTCGGTTTCCTCAGCAGAAGATCGTATAATGTATCAGCGACAAAATGGTACCGAACCATCGAGAGTCGCAGTGTTTTCCGGGCAGACCCTTCGACAACATTGAACGTCCACAGTATCACTTTTGCATTGCTTCGTAAGACGGCTTATTCGCATTTGTCATATATCTTTCATGGTATTTTTGCATGGATCGTTATAAATTGCAATTCGAAAAGTTTTCGTCTCGTTTTCTTTGGCATAGTCAGTGACTAATTACATTAGGGAAAACTGTCGTCTGTATCTGTGTTGCGTTGCTCACTATGCACGGATATGGTTATACTACACCCGTTCTTCGATAATCCCCGCAATGTTTTCTTTGGTATCACTGTTTCAGCCGGAGTGGAAAGCCAGTAATATTTTTACAAGGCGTATCGTCTAAATGGTGGGCATCGTGCAAATCCACCAACATTAAACAGTCCAAAATGAAACAGCCCTTCAACTAATAACAGCTCCACGAGATCATCTCAATCTGCCCCGCCTCGCTGGACCCGCCTCATGTGAACCCCCTGCTGCAGTTTGAATTCGTCGTATCGCCTAGCATAAATATATGCATTGATGACAGTGCGTTAGTGTGTGTGTGTGGGTTGCTGTGCATGCTTTGAGTCTGTTTCCGATTTGCAACCTTCTATATATATATATATATATAAAGCGGTAAATTACACCGAGTCGAATAGACAAATATGGTTTAGGTCCTTCGTCCATGCGTTCGGCTGGCACACGCGCTCCCCCTGTGCATTTAACCGAATCCAATGCGCTCGTGCGCGTCAGGTACAGATCAATTGCCACACCAGTTTCTACAAGCTGCTCCCAATTATTGGTACAGCCATAGCGATACACGCTAAATGAATGAGTCCCTTCTAGGTTGTACTGCTACTGCTCATCTGATAGCAGAATTTTGACAATGATCAATGGCCGTTCGAAACTGGCTTGCTTGGTGGCCAGTTCCACCCATACTGTTGCTAATGGGGCACATAGAAAAATTAACTGAATTTGACACACCAACCCCCGGCCATACTTCGAAGGGAGAAGTCTCGACGCTGCCGAAAGAGGTGGCCCACATAGCGTTATACTACGATAGAAATGGTTATACCCCGTCTCGAATTCGACAATCGCGTGCTCTGTGAATTCAGCTTCGTCAAGAGAAGGCAAATATCTGCCTCTACAGGGTTTGCCAGGATCTACATATGATCTCTTTAAGGGGAATGCGTAGCTTATGCATAACTTATGGCTTAGTTGTACATTATGCATAGCAAATACAGACGTAGACAAAAATTTCTATTTTGTCCCTTGTCGCATGAGGATTTTTCAAACGATTGCTGTATGAAACTATTGACGCGCGATACGCGCTGCAGAAGTACCACATACATGGAAATATTCTTTTCGACTTTCGTTAGCGCCTCTCGTGGCCAGGTATCAAGCTATTAACCTCGTCCCCATCTGAAAGGTTACGATAGAGGTTAGCTGCCAAAATGATCTGATTGAACAAACAATCAAATACCTTAACATCATCTCGTCCTCCTGCAGGACCACAACGGTCATGGTAGCAACGCTGCCTCCAATTACTCTGGCGAACCGAGTTCGATTATGGGCGAATATTTTGTTGTTGACAACAACAAAATTACAATTTCCAAAAGTGACTTGCTCATTGTCACTGATCATTTCAGTAATAACAGACCCTTCTTGAACGAATGACCATTAAATCACTTATATAGGTCCGCTGATCTCGGATAGTCTCGCTGCCTATCAAAACTCATTCTTTTACATGTTTTTGTCACTACGAGGCGACCAATACAAGCATCTGTACCCATATTTCGACACATTACTGTGGCGAGCGACGTCTCGGGACGCTCGACGAGCCAATTTTTCAATCCACTTATTGGCTTCGGCGTTGGGAAATCGAGCCTACGCACCCTTCCTCGCCTCTGAGGGAGAAGAGTGCGTAGTACGATGGCGCGATTTTCACGGGGCACTTTGAGGGCTGGAGCAAGCTTCTCTTGTCTTCGGGTGAAGACGCGGCAGACGCGGCGCATCGTTCGAAAGGCTGCCTCTCTATCCATTTGGCTTCGCCGCGGATGGGTACCGCCAGCGACTGGCGTTGTTCCTCGTATCTTTGCCCACGGATGTCTGTGCCCTTTCCGATATTGGAGCACTGCGCACGCCACAAGAAGAAACTCGCTGGAGAGAAACTATATTCGTACGACACATCGCGCAGAAATAAATTAAAGCCACGCATCTTGCATGTTCGTGCAAACACGCCGAAGTCACGTTGTGTGTAAAAACATGTTCAAAGTGATGTAAGATCATCTTTGATCTAACACATGTGTTCTGTTAATTTCAAACCGTCGGAGTCGATGTGCACAGCCGTTCGCGATACTCAGCGTGACTAGTCTGTTCTTTCTCTTATATGTACATGGTACGTAGGCCACATCAAGGTGTGTCCCCGAAAGGGTCGGTGTGACCATTTAACGAGAGGAGACTCAAGAACGGTGGACAAATGACGAATCAGCGATTCAGCTCAGCCGACGTCCGAGTACCCTGCGCCGAGATTAAAATCCTCTAGGTGTCATATCTTGTCGAGAACATTCGAGATGCGTTGGCACGAGGCGGGGGCTCCTGCTTTTTTGTTGTTGTCGGGCATAGGCGAACCATACTTCGTCGCATCTCGTTTCATTTGAGAAACGCCGCGAGTAGGTGGGGTGGCTCTGCAGACCGACCATTCCGTTTTAGAATGTCATGCTCTTTCCTACCCTGGCGTCAAGAGCGATGAAGGCTGTGAGAGTTTCGGGCGCTCGCCAACCCCATCGTGGAGTCTGCACCCCCTAGCAACCGGCCCACTGTGCGTCGATGAGGGCTGTAGGTTGAGCATAATGTTGTACATCAGAGTTGTCATAGCACTGTAGATGTTTTTGTCAGATTTACGCAAAATGAAAATGTATCGATAGAATAGTCATTATGTAACAAACTTAAATTCTACTGTTGAAACTGACTAGGGCAGCTAAGGGCGATCTACAAGGGCATTGTTCCCGAACAGGGCGGCATGGTGCAGTCGTGTGCGCCTTGCAATCGAAGGAGACATGTAAATAGGAGCACGGGTTCGATCCCCACCGATGCACGTTTACAGCTAAAGGGGTTGTGCGTCTTGTCAAGTAATGCCGAAAGCAGTACCGAGAGCGTTCATGTTGAAGACTGAGAGTTTGCGCGGAAAAGTTACCTCTCGGAGAACATTGTTCTTTACTGTCGTGTATTTCGCCTTTGTAGCTTATCTTAATTCCTGTCACTGCAGGAGCTATAACACCGCATATATGTATTCTTGAAATGAATGCATTAAGCCTTTTCCCAGCTCGTACAAAACCGCAAACCAACTCTTCATCATATTAATCATATAATCATCACCATTTGGCGTTGAATTGGTCACAAACGAAAGAGCAGCTCGCCAGTTTTCAGCCATTCAGCGCTTAACCTAATTAGACAGGATAAGACGGCGGGACCTAGAAGACCGACAGGGAGAGGCTTCTTCTGGAATCGGACCGGAATGTTGAGGACCAAGCGTAACTAAAGGCATCCCCCCTGGAGGACTCGGAATAAGTGGTTCCACGCTATTTTGGGTGGAAGCTAAATAAATAAATAAATAAAGGGTATACAAAAATTAAGCTCCTGACGAATGGAAACATGGAATCATTCGATTGTCAATCTGCGCCTAACTAGTCCTAAACGCATCTTCTCAGAGCCCCTCGTCCCCGGCCTTAACACAGCGCTACGAGCACGACGACGTTCAGGAGGACCAGTTCGCCTCGCTGACGTAACCGTGCAAAAGTCAATCCTAGTCCTCCACTACACCGCGACAAGTATCGGAAACAATTTTAGCCAACCGCGACGAACAGCGAGTTTTTTTCAGTTGGCTCAACAAGGAAGGGGCTAACCATGAAGAGGAGAGTGTTTCTTAAGCTTGAGCGAACAAGGCACCACAACATCGTGTACGACTGTAACAACCTTTTTTTTCCTTTGGTTCGTTTCTTCTCGAGCTTCTTTTAGTAGCTGCTGCTGCTGCTGCAGGCTATCCCGTCAGCGGTAACGGTCCCAGTGGCAGCTTCATCGGTGCTCCAGAGTCGTCTCTAGTGCTTGAACGCTGTTTCCCTTTCGTTCATTTCTTGCTCGTCTTCATTGTCGCCGGCATCGTGCGCACCCACCCGGAGCGTGCGCGCGGCTCCTCTGTCGCTGCTGTGTCTCATGTCTCATCATGAGGAAGTCATTCATGTTCCCAAGGAGGCCTCGCGTTACAGACGCTGTCCCCGGGGGACCTCGCTGTCTCTGCCCTGCCCCTGGCCCCCCAGAAGCACATGTGTAGTAAGACGCAGACACGGACTCCCATACATGCATACGTACACACGCATATATATATATATATATATATATGCATGCTGTGACCCATTTACCCACACCATTTCGAGGAGAAGAGTCGACTCGGTGGTGTCAAGTGAAATGCTAGACCAAATGTGAAAACGCAACCGCGCGTCTTCGAGAAATAGCCGCAAAATATGCTTAGTCAAGCGCACTCCCGAACTTGATGATGGATGCTGACAATGTGCACCTACGGGATGTTCACCGAGTGAACAGCATCTGTTAGGTATTTGACCGCTTACAGAGATGACGCCGGCCTCGCGGACACTGACCTGTGGTTCATCGTTGTATTTTCTCGACAATAGATTATGGAATTACGTAGGCGCTGTTGGCGCATATAGAAATACGATCTTAACATATGATAGTGGATATCTTTTGCATTGATCTGACGAGATAGATTGTCTATACGATTCCGCAAGTAATGGCAGGTGACGCTTGACAAAAACAGGTAAGCTGAAAGATGGCTGAAGATCTAATTTCAGCCCTAGAGACCTATCTACGGGCATACGCTGTTGGAGAATTTCATTTTCCTCAACGATAAGCACTACAGGAAGTAGCACAGATATGTATTGCTGATTAAGGCTCTCGATCATATCTAAGTACGGTAAATTTTCCAGGTTGACCGTTTCTCTTTGTCTAAAACATTTACCGTCTTCAGTAAAAACTGCTTTTGGCATTGGTTCACTAGACGGACAATCCCGATAATATCTAAAACTATGCTAATGCCATTCTTTATCTGATCGCTTGAATACAAAACATAACTCAGATAGAGTGAAGTAGAATAACTCACATTGTCACTTATACAAAATTCGACCTGCGAGAGTATTGCGACAATTGTTATTCATTCAGACGTAGTACTCGCCAACTCGTGGCCTAAGAGTACTCAACGTGAGAGACAGGTGACTTCAACTACTCTTATAGCTAGATATACAGCATATTATGCACTTGTAAGGGAACAAAAATAATATATCTACTCAAATGTGCCCATTGCTAGTAACTAGGACATCCAGGTGTGGTTTAACTAGTTGATCTTTAAATAGTACCTGGTTTAAAGTTCCCGTGTGCTGGTGGACGATAACTTGGCGAAAACAACCGGCGGTAAGACAATAATGAACACTCGACCGTCCACATAAAGTGGTACCATATTTAGGCGACCATATCTAAAATATGATTGCAACAAATGATCAGTTAACACACCTACAAACATCATAGCTTACTATTGTATTTTGCATATTGTCGTCTTCGGCTAAGCCTCTTACAGGTATGAGGCTATGCTACGTATGTCTCCCCTGGAGACCCCGTTGTTTGCCAGACCAACAACCAGACAAAATAGCAAGTAAGCAATTATTGAAAATTTACATTTAGTTTAACTAACGAACGCATCCAACTGCAAAGTGGTTACCCAAGCAAACGCCCTAGTGATTTCTCAGGCCGGCAGCGGCCTGTTGGCACCAAATCGGCGCCTGCCGTTAAAACATTCGTTGGGCCTATATATACGCCTCTTTCTCTCTGCCTCTGTCTCTCATTTTCGCTCGAGATGATGAAGCTCAGGTCGGGCCGCAGCAGATGGCCTTAACTGCGCCTTAGAAATGAGTGCCTCGTTTGTCATTGGACTTCAGTGAGCACTAAACATCGTTGCGAAACTGATCGAACCCTGTCAGCCTGTACTTACAATGTCTATCCTGGCATTAATTTCATCGTTGCCATTTTATGTTACCCTAATCACCATTCGTTACTAATTTACTCATTATAAAGCTTAGCCTGTATAAATTGAATATTGATTGTAGCTGAGCTAACGGTGGGAATATATATTTCCAGTAGAAGCAACGGATGCTCAGCTCAAATACAGGCGCTTAGGAGACCAGAGTATTGGACAATATCCACTCTACTTTATATTGTATTGAAACTACTAGGCTTTGGAAGGTGACATTAGTCCCGTAATTTCTACGATTAGCGCAGATATGAAGACGTGTTCACATATTCGAGGGATATCCTTCCTTGTAGAATTGTTGAAAAGTCCTAAACTAATACAATTTTTGTTGATGTGCCGCACAGGTACACTTCGGTTATTCCTACCGTGTCAATAATTAGTGTCCAAATACACATATTCATATATTAGCTGGAACCTCTCATTGTTTATTTACAGTGAATAATGTACTAAATGTACACTGCCCCGGTCGAGGGTGTACATAATTCATATCTATATTTTTGGCATTTAAGGCATCCTACTAGTTAAACTATCACTTTCGTGTCCGCTACGGTACGAGGTGGATAATTATTTAGCTTATTTCGCAGTGTTCTCAGATGCCATTTGGTATAGGCATGTTAACAGAGCAAAGCGACGTATGATTGATTCATACAGATTTACGTATCATGATACGAACGTGAGGGCGAACGATCTTAGGATCCGCTTCGCAGCTACTGAATACGAGAGGATATTTCGTAGCGACAACCTTGGCAAGTTCACTGAATGTCGGTGAAGAGGAAAATCTGACCCCTAGAACTTTTACCTTAATCTACCTTGGTCAGGGTGACCCTAGCTAAACGACAGTCAAATCTATCTTATTTGTACAGCGCCCAGGCGGATCACTCCACTGTTGTGGGTTGACAGCACAGTCCCACATGTTACGGCCAGTGAAAGAGAATGTCGAGTGCAGTCCTGCAGTTTGGTACAATGTCTGATCTGAGCTGAGAAGCATCAGAAGCGGAGAAGCATCATTATCGAGTTTATGAACAGAGCAAACAGAACACTGTCTGAACCGTTACTTCGGGGGGAGGGGGGACGGGGGGTAGCCAATGCTTGCATGGCCAGCCGTGGAGAACGAATCGCCGATCTTCTCTACGGTACTCCTATCTCTGAGGAAAGCAGAGATCGATTTGACCGCGCGCAGTGGCACTCTCATGGACGGCAGTACAGCAGAATAGTCTCGTATGGCATGGTTTCAAAAGCATTCCTGAAGTCTGTAACTACGACGTCTACTCGAAATTGACAGTGCTTCGTATATATATATATATATATATTATATATATTGAGTAAAAAGTTGGAGCAAGTCATCTGTTTACTACTGGAATAGAACTCTTCGAATGTTTAAATATAACTTTCAGGGTTGCACCGTTTGAGGTGCACCGCTGCCGTGTTTCTTATTTAATGTCATATTGTTTCTATGACAAAAATAGTAACAATCGTAATGGGGCGGGGCCAAATTCATTTTGAGTTTCAATTCTGACGTACGAATTGTATGAATTGCGTTGACATCCACCCCAGAGGTCTCTTTCTCTCTCTCTCGTTTCCCGCCCAAACTCAACCCATAACTTTGGAGACTCTTCGAGAGTCGAGTGTGGACGAAAAGACTGCTCGGTAGTTTGCCAGTTCGCCGGTCACACGAGACAGCAAGACTGATCACGGAACACAGGCCGCAACGGAGCCGCAAGCCGACGGAAAATAGCCGAGCAAGGGGGGAGAGAGAGAGAGAGAGAGAGAGAGAGAGAGAGAGAGAGAGAGAGAGGGAGATCGCCCAAAAGCGGTCCCGAAAACAGCTTTGCTAAACCGCGTCGCTAAACCAAGAACCGAAACAACCCAGGTCTCAGTTTAGAATGAATCTTGGATGTTGGCAAGAGATCGATACGTCAATGAAGATAGAGGGTTGTTTCCGGTTTCCGGTTTGTAGCGAGCCTGTATGGCGAACGGCGACAAATATTGGCTTCGTAGACGTCCCGCACGCTTTTCCCGCTCGCCGTCAACAGTCGCTGCTAGCGAGTTCGAGCGCGATTCCTCGCGGGATCGCACGGCGACTAGCTTGGGTGGAGCAACCCGCTCAGGCAACTTTTGGCCACACCATACGTATATGTGTATCGCCATCAGCGTACAGCTCAGTTGACCATATGATCGTGCACAGTATATACGGCTGCCAGTGGAACCGTTGTTGATCAGATGACCTCTCTCGGCGAAGCCAAACTCTAAACGCAGCTCGGCTCGAGCCTTATAGGCTATGTGATAGCGATAAATTGCTTTTTTTTTTGCCGGTGACTTAGACTAGATCAGACGCAATGTTCTATCTCACTGTAACGAAGACTTTAGAGCGCAGTGCATGAGAGATTACTTGACTGGCTGTTCGGTTTGAGGCCACAGTGGGTATAGCGCGTTATAGCGACGAAGTTCCGGTTCTGTCGAGAGGAGGGCCCCCCTGTCCCCAGAGTAAGTTCGCTGCATGTATTTATTCAACTCATAGTACGCATGAGCATATGTACGTGGAAGCTCATCAAACGGGGAACAAAAATTACTTTTAAAAAAACAGGCTTGTTCAACATATTCATGTGAATTTTATACAATAATCTCTTTTATTTATTCGCATGCATTTCATCACGCGCATGTGTAGGGATATCAGAGGTATACTATAGTATTGTTATTATTATAGGGATATTATCTTATTGACCGGTCGTGTACTACCATGGCGCTAGCGTTTGACTCTGTGGTTTGTTCCATGGTCGTCTTCGTCTCAACATTTTGCTAAAAGGAGTCCACCGCAATCAATAGGTCTTCAAAAAATGCCTACGAATGCTGGACAGATCATATTTATTAAGTTGCTCGCCGTGTTACCCCAAAGCTCATTATATCATCGCTGATTGAGGACGGTGCCAATGAACCCCAGATCGGAAACTATGATATTTCCCCTACACCTGCAGTCCACGCCTAAACCCACTAGGATCTCAAACTCGACCTAACATTGCCGAGATATCGAGGTGTTGTTCATTTTCGCCATCGGCGGGGGCGGGGGGGAGGTTCCGCACCCCAAAACAGGAAGAACCTCTCGTGTCGAGATGCTGACACCGTCCTCGCAAGCTTCAATCGAGGTCCCATGGTCCCCTCCGACGCCCTCTTATCGTTTGGAGTAGTGCGAAATTTCATGGTGCTGTTTTAGCGTTTGCGTTCGCCCGGTCGATATTCATCATTGAGCTCGGCCCCCACATCGTGACGATGATGGCGATGATGCTGTGGGGGATGATCCAGCGCCATCATCTCTCGTTCATTGCTCGGGTTCGAGCGGGCGTCGGTGTCATTCTCGCAAAACGCTCGGCACGTTCGTTGTGCTTGATCGTCCCTTTTATTCACCCGCCCTACGTAGGTGGATGACTGGCGCTAGGGCCCTTGCCTCGCAGGGTCTTCGCCTGCATTGTCTTTCGTTGCTCGTCCGATGTCGTGCATGCATCATTCTCTATAAGGCACGGTTCGGCTGGGATCGACGAGGTATAGTGCGATACTGGCGGCAAGGTATATGGAGGGGAGGATATGGGCCTCTGATATCGCCGGGGCACAGGGCATGGCCTGTGGATGTTTGCATGGATGTCCCGTTTTCTTTCTTGACGCCATCGAGACGCTAGGTCACGATAAGTCCCTGATGATAAGGGTGGCATGCCTCGTCATCGTCGGCAGCCTCCCGGATCTCCCCAGCCCGCTCCCCGAACTCGACTCTGAAAGGCCGATACATGATGACTGGCGCCGGATTCTCGAACGGTCAGGCTTAAAAGCAGCAGGAACTGGTGGGGTGGCAAGCTAGGTTAGGACAGCAGTCGATGGAAAGGGAGAGTTGAGAGAAAGGAAGGGTGGGCGCAAAAGCTCGGAGAACGCTTTGTGAGTGTTCCCCGCCCTCAAGCAACCAACACGGATCGTATATCTACGCTTGATAGCTAGCATAAAGGCAAGAGAGTCGAATCAGGGTGGAAACATTTTGACGCTAGTGTGTCGATATAGTGGCGATCGAGATACGTTCATAGGAAGATTATCCCGATACGTTTAAAGCATAAAGTATATCGAGCTATCCTTAGTAGCTTCTCTTGCTCTGTCTCTCCCAATCCCCTCCATACTAATTCCCTCCGCCCCTGTTCGTAGTGTATCGTAACGCAGAACAGCACAGTGCGTTCGTGGGGAGGGCTTTGTGAGAAGAAGATTGGGATATACTACTACATCCACATTGGACGGCGGCGTCAACAGTCTCAACTGGTCGACGATGGGCAGCGGGCACTTACTGCACTTGATATATACTAAAGTACAGAGACGAGGGAGGGGTGGATCGGTCGCTCGTACGACGGTGCCTGCCTATGGGTGTGTGTATGTGTGCTTCGGCCTGGCTTAAAAATAAACCCCGACCGGCCAATGCTTTGCCTTTGCCTGGCGTCGGGCTGAACGGCAGGCTCTTCAATGTTAGCAGTGGGACCGTTGGCACCACCGTTCGCCGACCGACTGTGCTAACATAGCGCAACGCAGGCCCAACGGCCGGCACAACTCAATGCGCTGCTGGCCAGCGAGCAGTTTGGCCGTTTTGTTGAAAGTGGATGTTGGAGCGGGGCATAGGCGGACCGCTTGGCAGGGTGATAAGGGGGCGAAGGCCCTAAAGTTGATGAGTTTTCAGTTTATTAGCCGTAAAGCAAGGAAAAAAACGCCAAAGTCCATAAGTGGCTACTGAGTAACCGGTAGAGCGGGTGAGTGAGAAAAAAAGCAGAGATCGGATAGGAGAGAGAGAGAGAGGGTAAACCGGTGAGACAGCCTATGCGAGCCCGCTGATGTGAGCGAACCGAGTGCCGCCAGAGGGGAGCGTATGGTGACAGACCTTCGTGGACCACGGACTGGGTTCTGGTGCTGTGTGGACGCGGGGCGCTCACGCAACAGTATATAATAAACGAGAAAGATGAGACTTTTCGATAGAAGACCTCTCTAAAAATGGCATCAGATACCTCGAGTGAGTATTGGCTGACGTGGTCTATTTTAGAACAGCTTTGTTGCTTAAACATGGCATAATAATATACATTAGAATACATAGCAATGCAGATGCAACGTGCTTACGGCAACTATCCTATTATATATTATATATATGGCTGACTGTTGCCAGCTAGATGCATTATATAAAATGGTAGGATCATACGGTAAATGCGACTTAACACATTTGCGCCTCAAAACGTTGACCCTATGGGGAAGTCGCTCCTCGATATCACAGTGTGGAAATGCATGTGTCTCATGCCTCCGTGTAGACCTAAGATGCATTATACCACGCGGTTCGGATAATTAGAGAGGTAATGGAATATGCCCCAGGTCGCAGGTTCAAATCCTGCCTTAAGGACTTGTGGATTTTCCCATCGACGTTTCTCGCATTAAGATCATGCGGATAGCTATAGGGAAATGTCCGATGTTAGAAGGGCTGTGGTGTACATAGATGTTCTCTCGTATGATGCTGAATCTTAAGAGCGTTCAGTCCACTGTCCTGTCTCTAGCTGTGTTGGGCCCCAGACTATTTATGCAGCAGTAATTCGGGACCTGCTATTTAGAACTCGGGACCTCAGATCTTCTCGAAAAAAATACAACGCAGATTTCTTAGAAGGGTTGAATATTGATGTCGCATTGACAGACAGACAACATCGAGCTGCCATCTGTTTGTGATACACTAAATAATGCTGACTTTGAGCAACTGAGACGAGTTGTGTGGGTTCATATTGTTCATACCTAAAATAAATTATTCACGCTCAGAGGGTCAGTCATATATATATATATATATATATATATATATTCGTTCATTTGTCGTGTAGTCCGAGTAAGTTAGTACATAATTATATGTATTCAAACAATGTATAACTAAATAAAATGATGGATAGTAAAGCCCACGTCAATAATTATACGCTAATAAGGACTCTCAACGAATGTCTGAACTCATGTAAAATATAATACGAACCACGTACGCTGACACGAAATCCCGGCAGTTGTGCTCACATCTTAGCTCAGATGTTCACCCAATTAGCATGCTAATCAACAATCGCGTCCAGGCATCATAATCGAGAGCTCCTGTGGCTGCCAACCTATTCGCACAAACTCCTGGCCGAATCTGGCTTTAGTTGGAACTGCGATTGTCACCTTCATACGTTCGCCCTATCTCTCCATCTTCTGCCTAACGGGTCCGATCATCTTTCTCCCCGCCTCTGGGTCCGTTCTGTTTCTATTTGCATTGCTCAGTCCACCGCGATCGCCGAAATTCAGCTTCAATCAGAAGCAGGTTTCCTGTTGCACGGATCCGCCCTCGAATTCATCTGGTCTCTACCGCCCGTCTCACCAGTGCGGACCACTATAGATACTCGTTATGTTCCATTCCAAAGCGATGTTATGTAGGCGCCTTTAGTTCAACGGCTGTATGTGTACACTGCTGTTGGATGACTCCTCGTACGGGTGTGCGACAGATGTCCCTAATCCTTTAATCATCATAATAATAATAATAATAATATAATGAAAATCAAAGCGGGATGAACGACCTCTTTGTTCCCCGCGCCACGAGTCGCTCTGGCTATTAACCGGATTGACTCGAATGACATTAAGCTGCGACTTTGGTAGTGATATTTAAAAATGATTTGTCAGAGACATGTGGGCAACGACGATCCATGATGAACGGTAACATTTAGAGAAAGAGAGAGAGAGAGAGAGGGAGAGAGAGAGGGAGAGAGAGAGGGAGAGAGAGAGAGAGAGAGAGAGAGAGAGAGAGAGAGAGAGAGAGAGAGAGAGAGAGAGAGAGAGAGAGAGAGAGAGAGAGAGAGAGAGAGAGAGAGAGAGAGAGAGAGAGAGAGAGAGAGAGAGAGAGAGAGAGAGAGAGAGAGAGAGAGAGAGAGAGCCGAACGAATCGGCACGTGGCCAGCCCCGCTAAATTCAAAGCCACCCCTGTCACTCCTGCGGAACGGCTGCTACTACCCTGGGTAATCGCTAAAATCGCGATCAAAGTTACAGTGAAGCCTATCTCTGTCTCGTGCCATTCTTCCAGCACAATCACAAGAAGGCTCCACTCATCCCTTGGGTTAAATAGCGGTTAGATCCATCTACTACTTGCGTCTGTTTCATATACTGAGCCAGCTTTACAACAAACTTGTGTGTGTGTCGTATAGCGATGTACATCCACCCCTTGAGATCGATGTGTCCGTCGAAGCGATAGCAGAGCTGAACGCGAATATAACTAGACGTCTGTTCGTAGACGCAGAAGAAATGCGGAGAAACAAACAGCTGGTCAGTGTACAACAACTTGAACTGTGTACGCTGGCTCGTGCCCCATGATCTAGTCACCTTCGGAACGTAACAGCTTAGTTTTCATTAGCGCTGTCTGAGAATAGAGGAAAATCAGCTTTCAACGATCGCTACGACTCGAAGATTACACACAACATTTCTGATTGAAATTTGCTGAAATATGCTTTGGCTGCCCTTGGAAACTCAGGTAGTTCCGTTCGTGGGTTGTCTTTAGGTGACATACGATTACATCTAGCATTCAGATAGGTAATACTGTCGAGCAATTGTGTATTTAATGAACACACACAGACACACAGGTTAACGACGATTCAATGCTTCAATTCGCCAAGATTAGGCTATTGTGTATAGTACAACTAATGTGCCTTCATCCGAGCGGCGTCGTGAACGGCTACTGGCAGATGACACCACTATCCTAGACTAATTCGTTTGTTGCACAGAAATCCTCGTATTCGCCTAGTAGTTACATACAATTGCTATAAGTTCTGCGAACAAGACGCACGCAGAGATGCAAATTAATATACAATAATGCTCTCCTCATTACGATAATCTCGGGCGTCGCGCTAATTCGCATTTAACTTCGTACATTTTTCTTCCGATCCGCCTTTCACATCACAGTGACATTTTCTCGCCACCGAGGTCGGTTTCCGAGTGGAACTTCGCTTGCTGAGCTAAGCCTTGAGTCTCCCCGGTCCACTTCGTCATTACATGCAACTACCATTACTACTTGCTTCGCTCCTGTCTCCAACCTCGAGGATGGTTCTCTCTCGAATGGCCAACATAACCCAGACGGGAAACTTCAATGATGGGAGTCTTCGTCGTATTTATCACGGCCCTTATGAGAGACCGATCTATTTTCTCGAAACAAAGAAATATCCGTAACAGCTTCGTCGTGCTCTGTTCGCCAGCCTCTTGCCACACGAATCAGGGCGGGTATGGGCCTCACGTTGCCGTGAGCAATTGGCGAGAAATAAATCAGTGAATAAGTATCCTATCATCGATGGACGATACAGTAACTGATAATTGACGATATGTTGCCACCGAGTACAACAATGAACAACGGATTCTATTCCTACCTGTTCAAGAGGTAATTTTTATCCTGTCACTCGGCAAAACGGAAAATTGATGGGTTGCTAACGAATGGCCGGCCGGCCGGCCTGCCGGCAGCCATGGCAGTTCCACATATAACACTTGCCGTAACGTAATCTGACGTTCATCACGACGAGTGACAGGTCGATCGACACTAGTCGACTCGCTGAGCAATGCATTGCCAGCGGAACGAGGCCTCGTAGCAGGGCAGGGCGTGGGTGTCGTATGGGAACTGTCGAACGTCTCAGCCGAGGAAGGAAGTGGACCTCGTGGAAACTGGAGATTCTAGCCTTTCCCACCGAGACAGGAACGAACAAATCATCAAAGTTTCACTTCCCAGATGCTGTGTTATAAGACGAACGTAGGAACATCCACTCACAACGCTGTGGACGAAGGCTATACAGCGGCAAAAAAAAAACTCATTCACTCATCAACAAACGCGTTTATTTCGCAATCGAACGAGTTTAGCAAATTGGTGTGCACACAACGAGGGTGCTGGCGGTACCACTACATTACATATATATATGTGGAAGGGAAATAGTCGTTGGTCACTGGGCCAAACGCACCAAGGTGGCGGACCAGCCCCTCTATTAATTCCTTTCTAGCAGAGCTTCAACATGCACCTCAGTCAGCAAATTCTGTTCAGCTGTCCGTACTGTCCCTCGTAGTACGAGGGGAAGAAGAGGCCCTAAACGAGTCGTCGGAGTTGGTCGAGCCGCCGGCGCGAATGAAGTCGTGCGCGCACCGAGGAACGAACTCGGGCAGCGAGAATTCGCGGACCGACAGCGCGAGTGAGCAGCCGAGAGCAGGAGGGTGGGTGCTTATGAACCACTTCCGGTGCTATTTCCTGATTACGACATCATCATCGTCGTCGTCGTGTGACGAACGGCAGGACGCCGTCATTATTATTGTGGTAGGCCCCGGCAAATTTAAACGCTCCACTGGTGCTCGCGGAGTGAGCACCGAGTGCAGTTAGTTCGTTGGCTGGCGGCGCCCACCGCTAGTTTCATTGGCATAACGATGCGGTCGGTGGCCGTACTGCCATCCATATATCTCTTGTTCTTGAGTGCGTGAGATCGATATGGGCATTGCTACTGCAGCTATCGCCGCCAGGCACAACTTACCGGTACCATTGCATGGCTGAGCGGTGTACATGGACCCGCAGGATGCAATAGCGGGAGCTCTTCAGAATGAGCGCGTTACAGACGAGCAAGAGCTGTATTTTCTTGAGTCTGCATGAGGTTGGTTTTTTTATAATCAGTAACAAGTCGTGTCGCGTAGAAGTAGCGGAACAACACCGCCTCCGTGTAACGCCGCTCTTTCAACAAACGTTCAGTCCAACATGACTATGAGTTATCAGTGTTAACGGAACTACAAACATCTCTATTCCTATCGAACATGAGCCAAATACTCTTTGATGCCCACCTGGGTAGGGTAAGCGTGTCTCGAAGCGATCGTAGATGTTCACTTATTCTGCTCCAGCGTATGTCGTAGACGAGGATATTCGTTTAAACACCACAGAGCTACCGATAGCTACTGTTTGTCTCAGCGAAATCTCAGCATAGAAATTCCGCACCTGAATGACACATTCTCGTAGCTTGTGTACACCTATGCCAGCGCGTTTTCCGTTCAATGGTCGCCCCCTCTGCCTCCCCACGGCCCGTCATCCACCGTCTTCGTGTCGACGTTCATACAGTAGCCGTACTATTGGGGCTAGTAAACCCGTACTTATAGTAGAAACTGCTAAAAAAAAGCAGGCCACTCGAGCAAAAGCGCTCAACGAACATTTCCCTCCTCTCATATAATATAATACCCATAATTCATGGGTGCAAAATTATTAATCTCTAATCCTTCTGAGCTCTCATCCGCCGCCGCCGCCCCCCCCCTACTGCCGAGCAGTTCGGCCAAGCGTAGCGGTGCTCATAAGCAGTCCGACGATTCAGCCTAACTGAGCAGGAGTCGCTCCTGCAAGAGCGATCTTGGTCTCGTTTATATTCAGTAGCTGAGAGGGGGATCGCTAAGCATCTCGTCGACATCGGCGGACCAACTTAACCATCACTCGGGGGGCACACTTAAACTTGATGCTTTTTGTGGCTGTACGTCCACAGGCCCACACAGCGGTGTTATCATCTGTCGCGTATGAATGATGTTGTTCCTTGTGTGTTCACAGTGTTGTCTAAGAGGTTTGCTCGTTTTTCCGGATTCTTCGAAATGTGAAGAGATCGAATGGGTAAATTCACAGAGACACACACTAACGGTGGTTGACGAGTACGTGAATATATAATACATATGTTCCATACAGGTCCAACGGAATATATATACATATATATATATATACATATACATAGACCGGCCAAAGCTACCGGCGTTTCGTTGAGACCCTTCTCAGATCTCTATTCGCCATTCGGCAATACCGCACCGTATCGTCCATGCAATATATCAGCGGCTCACATCAGCCGAATCGGGTTTGCCGAGACCAGCTAGAAAAACGCGCCGGTGGACGAGGAGAAGATGAGGGCTGCTCGAACCGCCGATGTTGTCTCGAGTGGAGGGTAACATCGAATAGATACCCTTGTCTATCTTCGTATCTTGATGGGAGGGCGGGGCGGGGGGGGGGGCGGTGGCCATTGAGTGATGTACCGCTTAACGCTCGCAGCAATAGCAGCAGCTACGGCGGAGTGACTCATAAGTAGCAGTGTCGCCTCCGCTCGTACCCCCCCGCCGTCCGTTGGCCGCTAATCCGAATTGCCAGCCCGGAGACACCGCTCGCTTGGCGCCCGCTACGCGGCCAGCGGCTTTTAATCCGTTTTAATTCGAGAGCGGCCCCAGCGCCCTCAGCGACGGGAGCGAAGCACGAGGAGTTGGATAGATGTTGAATCTGGCTGGAGATGCTTTCTTTCTGTGCGAACGAGGAGGCGGCGGGGCGGTGGCCGACGGCTGATTTCTCAGAGAGCTGAGCCGGGCAGACTAACGAGGGTGCAAGGGAGACTGAGAGAGAGAGCACAAGAGCCCCTTGCTACCTCAGAAACCGGAGCCAATGGCCAGCAGCCTGCAGCCGGCTCCCTTAGACTCAGCGGTGGCACTGCCTGCGGCGACGGCTGCTTTGAAGTAGGGGGGGTACCCGTGGTTGTGGCAGTTTCCCTACGCCCGTGTTGAACCTTAAAACTGCTTAAAAGCAGTGAGGATAGCTGGAGTGACTTCGTTGACTTGGGAGCATCGAATCTCCTAAAACGGGTTGAGAGGTGTGTGCAGGCGTATGTGTGTGTGTGTTTATCTCTAATCTCTAGAATATTTAGTAGAACCATAGCTAAAGTGAGAGATTTATTTTTCTAACGAATGTATATATATATATATATATATATATATTATAGCTATTTTCAAGATCTTTCTACTTTCTATACAATGATTCATATTACTTTCTGAATTAGGTGTATTTGTCTCACAACTCCACCCTAACGACCTGCGGATTTACCAAAGCATTATTTGGCTTAAGATGTCTGCGTTTGCGCTGGTTCAAAGTATCGATGCAGCCTCTTGTCGATGCGTTCCATCTCGAGTTCACTTGACTTGCTTCCGCTACGGCTCGATACGATTCAGGTGAAACAGACCCAGGAGAAATTTGTGTTGCGTTAACGCTGTGTCGTCCTTCAAAATAATTTGCAAAAAAAAACAATAATAATAATAATAATAATCATCATAATAATGATAAGCGTAATACTAACGCAGATTATTCGGGCGTAGTTAAGCAGTTATTTGTAATTAGCCGCTGATAAGATATTCTCTTCGCTGTTATCATTATTACCGCCGACTTTGCCTGGCTTACTGAGCATCCCTAGCGGTGCGAATACTAACGCCCAGTTCTTCCTAGAGGCGTCTCCAGCACCGGCCTCGAAAGGCTGAGAAGAAGACCCCGCCCCACCCCCCCGGGCGCCCAGCTCCGGATCCCTTACCATCAGTCGGTGTTGCCACCCCAAGCTTTTGTTCGTAGCTACGTCATTATCATCGTCATCATTATTGTGTTTGTTTTTGACGTCGTTTGTCGTTACATGTTGCCGTTGTTAGTATGCTGAACGCGCTATCTGCCGGAACAGCGAGGCACACTGAGCCTCGTCTGAGGGCGGCCACGCATTCGGCAGTGTTAGAGAATGGCGGCGGCAGCAACAACAACAGCAGCAGCCGCCGCCGCCGGCGCCGCTGCTGCCTCTAAAGAAGAAAGTCACTCTTTTGAAGCTTGGATGACGATAAGTGTCGCTTTTCACAGCGCCGTTTCGTTGGGGAAACGATTGTTACCTCGGAAAAATGCGCGGAGGGGTCCATGTGACAGGATAACTCGGCAAGCACTCCACACGTATGAGTATCAACTGTTGGCAAAATTGAAACATGTTTGCTCTATTGGACAGAAGCAAATGGGTGTGTGTGTGTTTAACCGCTATATGTTACTAAACTTCAAAACTTTTGTCCTTGACAATATTCCGCTATTTTCCAGTCGACCCAATGCCGCACTTCGTTGCTAAAATTGCCAAGGGTTAATACATGCCTTGTATAAGATACAGATATGTACAATGTGTCAACGTATGTCAACGTCATTAGCTTCATTATTGTTTCCGTTGAAGGTGCGTTCTGATTATATAGGTATACTGGAGTATGGGTCTGTTGAGGTGAATATATGAATATTACTTGGTGGATTAAGCAGTGCCTCCTATTATTACTGCTTGTTGATATGATCAAATTTACACTCCGGAATATTTTTCTCCAAATAGACAGGAGTGACGCCAAATGCGCTCAATAATTCATGAGCCTTGACGCGACTGATTGAACTCGGACATCATCTTACAGACGGGACGTTGTTCAGTGTTTTTGGAACACCGTAATGCATTAATTATTTTAATTATATATTGATACTATACCTATTATTCATCAGTGTTCCCGAAAATCAAGGGATAGTTATGGCACTCACAATTACACCCGGCAACATTCGTGAACCGTTTGACCATACTTGTACTATACTTAGACGATCTGTGTCACATGACTGTGACCAGTATATCCTAGTACATCTTGATCATCGTCTCCTGTCTTGGCTGAACCTATGCAGCTCATCAAATAGAATGGAAATTACTTTATGACTGAGAAGACCACGTCGAGAGCCAGTGTTCATTAAATAGCACCAGAATACCGCTAACGTAACTTCCAGGTTTGACAACCCGGCTTGAAAAAACAAGTTCCACAACGAAAATCGAAAACGCTGCTTGGACACGAACCAGAGCGAGCCAACCTGTGACGACATATGAGAGAGCTTAAGCATTGTAAAATTGCAGCTCCTTTAATAAACCAATAAACATTTACCATTTACCATTTACCGCCCGAGAAAGGTGCAGGTCAATAGTTCAGGTTGTAGTGAACCACTTTGATTTCAACCACCATTGGTGGTACGATCGCACATAGCCTTGTGCTCATCGAATCAGCAGCGATCGTCAAGACGATTCAGCCCTGTATCTGTTGGATCCAAATACTGCTCATTATGTTGTGCGGCCTAATCGGAGGCGAGGGAGTTTCGTTCGTAAACGCACAACTCGAGAGTCAGTGAAAGGACAAATTTTGCCGCAATTGTAACTCGCTGTTGAAAGGAAACTCCTAGAGACAATGGAACAGCGGGTAGAATAATGCATTCCAACCTTGAAGTAGTCCCAGTGTCAGGCCGACTTACAAAGATACAACGTCAGGTAGAACAGCACGGGCGGCCCAGCTATCTCGACGTAGGACCAAAGGACACGAGATACCAGCATAATTACTTGTTCTCCAAGTAATTGTCACTCGTCACCAGGGTATCTCTCTATGGCCTGGTCGTAGCTGCAGGAGTGGTTCAGGCTTCCGGCAATTCCTTCAAGGTGGGAAACTCCGAAAACGGTTGCTTAGCCTATACAGTTATCTATTACTGAATTCCATCGTAGGACCAACTGCGCAGGCGTTCGACAAACAAACCTGAAAACCTGACAATCGCATAATTGCATCTCTGCGCCACTTCTGCGCTAAAGGATCCCCTATCTTTGCACATCAAACATATTCAACGCATGGAATCCCTTTTGTAGAATGCTGTCGAAGACATTCGCTACGTTAGCACGGCACCTAAAGATAAAATGCCGTCAAGACAGATCACAGATTTTTCCGGCAAATAACTGAGAATCATGTAACGCATCTCCAGCCTCGATCCCCTACCGGTGTCGATCTCCGATCTAGCGCTGACGTTCAACTCTAATCACGGCGATGAAAGACGACGAGCCACAAAATGGCCTTCGCATTTCGCCTGTACGCAGTTATTATACAGCTGTTCGGTGCAGCGCTGACGCCGGCTCCCAATAAACTCATCGCATCAGCGGCCACTAGAGATCGCTGCCGCTGCAGTGCTCGCGTCCGTCGTGAACTGAAGCCCCTGCGCGTACCCGCCCCTTTGCATCCTCCTGGGTATTCCCTCTTGTGGTTTGAGATTAATGCCCCAATAAAATGCAGCTTATCCTCTGTCCTCTCTGACTTCGCCGCTTGGTCCAGTCTTCCTTGACTCACATATTATATGAACTGGAAGCAGAGTGCGTATATTTATAGCACATTCAGCCTGTACCATCAGCCACCAGTACATCACGGCAACGCGCGGCCGTATGGACGCCCAGTGACGTGTCGACGCTGGTGGTATTTACGAAATTTATGACTCCTTCTTCGTCAGCGGTATCGGGGGCCGCGTCTGCTAATCTGCCACGGGAAGTCGGCAAAAAAAAACGCAGCAATACGACCTTGATACTTTTTCCCTATTCTGAGATCAAATTGATTGGTGAGTCTGTGTAACACTTGCTCACTTGAGCGTATTTAGTGTCTAGTGTCTATAGTACTGCATGGTATCTATTGTTGTACACGAGAGTATGTAGTATGCGACCACGAGGGTAGGTTGGCATCTGTGATACATAACTGAAACAAGTTCGATATGTGACTCTGAATTGTTTGGGTATGTACTGCACTGGCTGGTGAAAGCGTCGACCTAAACTTTGCCGAATCCGAATCAAACATAACACGAACATAAATACAGGGAAGGTCTGAGGATAGGAAAAACATCACTCGAAATGTAGACAAAGGAACTCTCTATTTCTATAATATCTGACACTATTTCATTGTCAAATGCTTGCATGCCTCGATGGCTCACCGTGTTTTCCTGTGAGTTTCCTTACACACGACTATATATAATCATATCATATATACTTATACAGCGAACAAGTTTGGTTCATTCCAGAAAAAAGTGCTTCCAGACGCCAGCACCTGGATGCAGCACTTAACGGGCTGATGGCGTTCATTACAAACTATCTGAATGTCCGCTTACTCCGGAATCTACCTCCTTCATCCGCCCCGGCATTTCCTCTTCGCGGGCACCTCTACCCCGTTTAGTTCCCACTAGAATCAGAAGCAGCCTGGCGTGGCGCGGTGGCTGGTTCGCCGCCACGGGACGTCGACCAGCATACTGGTGCAAAAATAGCTGATTACCGACCTCGCTAGACCTCTCTCTCTCTCTTTCTCACTTTCGTTCTTCCGAGCTCGAGATTGCCCACCTTTGCGTCGGGTATTGGCACCTTGGTCGGCTACCTGGGACGAACACCGCGTACTGCCTTCTTCTAGCCTACCCGCCGTACAGAGCTGTGCAGGCCGACAGCCAATACGGCTGAACGCGGGACGCACGGCCAGCAAAGGTAGTGCGTCTTACGGCGCTCGGGGCCTTCGGGCCTCTCCGCACGTTACGTCGTTACCATAAAAACCTTTCTTGTCTGCCCAGCGGCGTGGTCATGCAGTCGCTGAGGACGCTGGGCGTTAGCTGCCGATCTGGATAGGGGAGACGATTTTTAGACCAGGGACACCCCCCAACGCTCGGGAGGGAGGGAGGCTGAAATGCGGCCCTGCTACATAAGAACAACGCCCAGCCAGTGAACGAGAAGCTCTGAGACTAGTTTGTGTATTTCGCTGACGAAGGCTGCAGTAGCCGGACCGGGAATGATGTGGTCATGCAAAGTGGTCATGCTCGCTGCGCATGAAGAGCTCGTATGTGTTGAAATTTCATATTCGTAAACGGACTGACGCGTCCACGTCAGCCGAACGCAAACTAATATCAGAACAAGGTAGACAAGCCAGTAACTCTCTGGACTCGATTCAATTGCTACGCCCTGATAGATCTACTTCAAGATTGTATTGAACAATTTTAGTTATTCGAGTGTAGATTTGGCTGCACATCTTGCAACATCGTGTTCTACAATATCATTCAGATGTGACAAAATAGACGAGCAATTACACTATGTTGTAAAGGGTTTATCTGGGAAAAATCGGATCCAAGTGTTATTTCAAAATACAGGGAACTAGAGAATGACATATGGACGTGCTTGACCCTGGGTGCATATTTATAGCTACCGTGGGTACCCATCTGTGTGGTCCAGTTTATCACGATAGAGGTTAAGTATTGATTTAATCTCAGAAGAGGCATAGTGAAGCGTATGTAATAACTATCATTTGGATAAATGCGCGCATATGACGCAAAATACATTTCGAAATATATTGTGATATTGATGATGAAATTACTTTTTGCGGTTTCGTCTCCATATGGCGACACGTCGGGCGATTTTTGTTTTGTTAAATTATCAAAGACGTTGTGTAATTTGATTAACAGACGGTTCGAGGTGTTGTAGATGGAAATCAAACAGGGAAAAAGTAATTTCACCTTTTATCAGACTTGGTTTACCTAATAATTGAACTCTACCAAATTATATAGGTTCTGGTATATTAGGGGATAGATTTAGATAATTTAGCGGGATTCAATTTTCAAGGAATCCCAAGGAAAGGATTTTTGCCGAGCGCCTCCTTCGAGCAGCTCACTCTACATCGTTCATTTGACGACATTCACCGCCATTGCCACTTAATACTTCAGACATTAGTTAAGTAAAACCTACGTAATGATGTTGAGCTCAGCTCATCACTCTACAGCCCCGCCCTGTCTGCCTTGAGAATTTAACAGCCGTAGCCGTCTTAACCTACACCGCTTCATTTCCGGTGACATCTAGCTAACTCCGATATCTGGTTAGCAGTATGCGCCGTCGTGCTGAGTTGTAGGCGGAAGACGTCTGTCCAGTATACCGTTACACACACATATATATATATATATATATATATATAAATAAATATATATATATGTACATACACGAATCCAGTACTCCACCGTGGTGCGTGGCCGAGACTCTCGTCCAGCTACGGCTCGTAGAGGGACCGGACCCGTTCAATCCGCTAATGCTTCCACGTCGCTCACTCGCCCATCTCGCCAACAACCGGAAACGGAAACCAGCCGTCCGCTAGTCCGTTCAGCCGAGCTGGGGCCCGATGGGAAGTGCCCCCCTCCGCCTTGGACCTTCTCGGGGGGGGGGTTTTGGGGTGTAAGGATGCAGTGGTGGCGACGGTGACGGTGGTCATGCGGATGCTGATTCCGCTGCTGCTGGTGCTGCTGCTGCTGCTGGACGGGTGGGTGGGTAAATTTGAACATTTTTGTGGTTGACATCATCGAATTCCTCGCCTCTTCGTGCTTCGTCTTATGTTAGGCGCGTGTCGCTAGCCTCGGCTACGGGGTCTCCCTGTTCTCTCTCTCTATCTCTCGCAGCGGCTACCACCGGTCGCTTCGACAGGCGTAGCGCGACTCCGGCACGGACCCCTCTACAGCGCCACCGGACCAGATACACTCATGCAGCCATACCGAGAGAGAGAGAGAGACCAGGAAAGAGAGAGAGAGAGGGAGTTCGAGAGAGAAAGTCGGCGAAAGGAACAACTCGAGGAAATGTCACTTTTGTAAAAAGAATAGAAGGAGGACTCTTTTCGAGACGGCGAACGGCAAGACCAGGCGGGGAAGATGGACAGGCTATACCGGCCGGCCACCCAACCAGCCAAGCAACTCCCGGAGGTGAGCGAGCAGCCGGCTCAGCTAAAGTCCTCGCGGGGAGTAGCCGGGACCGGTCCCCCACTGATGCAGCCGATACCGGGACATCGCCGTAGACGCCGGGAAGCGTGTCGGCATGCGCTGAACAAAAAGAACAAACGTGTCGTGAGATGTTCGACGCCTCGTGCCGTATCCCACAACCTCGACATGGCATCGTTGATAGCAGGTGTGTCGGCTTTGCCATACCAATAAATTGAAGTCGAGCCTTGCCTTCGCGTAGGACAGTTGCGATTTAGAGTTTCAGCGATCACTCAAGTGCGGGGTCCTCAAGCCATAGGATGTATGTGGGAAGTTTTTAGGTTTAGGTACGGGGTCTTCCACCCGCCCCCTGTGAATGGTTGTGTGTGGTGTGTGTGTGTGTGTGTGTTTGGACTACCGAGCTGGCGGAGAACGACGTGCGTGGAATCGACACTACTGTGCTTGCTCACCCACTCACTCGGTGGCGAATTCAGACCGTCAGGCAATGATGTAGTCCCAACATCCGCCTGGTGGAGCGCAATGCCGGTGGATAGAGTCGGGTCGAGTCGCGGCGATGAGATGAACATCCCGTAGCCACCAGAACGAACCCATGATGAATCTTTGAATCCTGTGGGGACAATAGGTAGAAAGACAGATAGGATGACGATCAGCAACGCCAATAATATTACTTTCTATGCAAAATCGCATTACGTGATTCTTGCGAAAAGACAAGGGTGCACACTCATCTAATACCGAGGTCTGGTTAATATTATTAAAATCATTCCTATTAGTAGATTATGCATTATTAATTGTATCACCGAGATGTTGAGCTCAACAAAATTCGGGATTTTTTTAGGGATTTAGTTTTTAACAGGGATCCATATTATCGATAATTCCAGGCAATCGCCCATCGAATGGTGTTTGTCACTTGTAAAATCAGCGCTGACATCCAGTAAGCCATTTTTCTATAATATTTATAGAAGCTGTCGTGTCGGTGACAATTTCGACAACACATATTATTATTATTATTATATCACTAACGAACAAAGATAAATAAAGATAGTTCAAGTCCCGTTGGATGGAACACGGGAAACATGCCGTACATATATACAGAACGTTCGGGAAGTCGCGCATTCACGCGATACTCATAACACAACCAACTGTAGAGGCACCGTAAACAATATCTGAATAGAAAGGCAACGCTATCCTGTTGGTGCAACACCAACAGAACCCGACATTTCTATCGTCCCTGCATGCAACGGCGTCTCGCACAATGGTCGCGGTCACCCTCTGCCTAGCAGGCTTAGACTCCCTTTACTCCCTGATTTGGATTCAGAGATTGCTGCTTCGTAGGCACGTGGAACAGAGAACCTGACGCATGAAGAATGAGCGCGAGAGAGGGATAGAGAGGGAGCCTCAGAGGAGCTTTTGGATTGTACTGGGCAGACGTAAAGGGGGTAACCCGGATCACGCTTTTGGGAGATTCTCCGATTTACAACTAACGAACACGACGACAACGACGACAACGACGGCATGAGCGGCCCTAGAGTTGGATGGCGCTTCGATCTGGCTGCCTCGAGTTGACTCGATTCGTTCATCTCGTCCTTCTGATATTGCCCCTGTCGAAGAGCCAGCTGACATCCCCCATTGTTGGGGCGGGGGGGGGGGGGTGTAATGGGTGTGCGAACGCCCTTTTCCACACAACGTTCCCAGACCGACTGACACCCTCCGGTCCCACTGTCCGCCCCTATATCAATGCTCCACCCAACTGCAGACGCTGCTCGATCGTCGTCGGTGGAATTTAGAAGTTAAATTACTTTTGTTAATAGCTTACAGCGGTGAGGAAGCCAGACACATGGCCGAGGAACGAAGCTGTTCCGCCAATGCCCCTGCCAGAGCCCCAGCAGCAACAACCACTCCGGTGGTGGCACCACCAGCGTCAGCAGCAGCAGCAGAAAGCTAAGCCCACGCTGCTGGTTCTGCTACTGCTGATACTGCCAGGGTCCATGACCAACGCAGCGTTAGGACTCAACTGTGAGAGGATGATAGAAGATCAGAGAGAGAGAGAGAGAGGTTGAAACCGAATGGGTTGGTTGGTTGGTTCGGAATGAGAGACTTAGCGGAACATGACGAAGAGCAGGTTCCCGCTGTCCCGCGACCCGATGACGGAAATCGAGATGGGAACAACGGCCGAAGGCCGAGCCGTCGTCGGGTCGCTGGCACCATCGTCTCGTCGAGGACTGAGTATGTGAGCTCAGGGCAGAGGAACAACAACACACGGCACTCAAACAATCAGCAGACAAACAATCTCACTTCGGGCGAGACTGGTTGTTTACGTGGACTCGCAGCATTCGCGAGGAGAGCTTGGAGCGCCGTTATGTACTCGGGCGAGCTATCATATTCATGATAGACTATAATTCAGCCCAAGTGAATGAAATCAGTTTCAGCATTGATATTATGCCTTCGTAAGTATTCATGTGGCGCTCTCGTGTAGTGTCAACTTAAGGGAGAGACGAGACTGAGAGGGGCCAGTCGTGGCCTGAAAAGCCTTTAGTTAGTTTCCGTTTGAGGAAGTCAAGCCTCAACTCGCTTTATGTTGCAGAGTGTCGAATTGATTGTGGCATTCATTCATGGCACTAACCTGAGCAGTCGCCTAGCTCAACATCCATTTGATTAATAGAAATCTCCCTCCACTCGGCACACATAGGTAGGCAGCTGGAAAACGAGGCTGACCCGTACGTCGGCATTCGCTTCTTCCCCTTGCTGTGTGTACGTGGCAGTCGAAACGGACATCGGACTAATTTAGGAGAGGATGCGGCAGAAATTAATTGGAATACCGCGCGTGAGTAACATTAGCAAGTTTGGGGACGCTGCGAACGGGCCGAGGCAACAACGCAAGCGCTTAATGGCAAAACGATGCCGATTTAGCGAATGGGGGACAGTGGACACCATTACTATCCTACGAACGGTGAGCAGGCGCACCCAGACGTGCTGCTGATACGCTCGGATAAGCGCGAAGCCGAACTGCCCTCGGGCTCGGTGGCGTGGGCTTTTGAAATCCAACAGAAGAGACAGCGACCTCTCGTGGTACGGATTTAAGAAACATTTTTGCCACCCAAGCGAACTGTCAATTCAAATAAAATACATAGAATGAATGAGAATGTCCATGATGGGGTGAATGTGATTTAGGCAATAAATATCACGGTAGTATGGTGGGCACGGCTCATAGTACGATATCACAAAAGTAGGTCGAGTCCGCCGACTGAAAACCATTGATTTAGCAAAATTTGCTTCTGAGACAACTGAGATGGATTATACTATATATTATATATATATATATACACCATAGCATCGTTCGAACAAAGTCCTCACAATCTGTCAGTGAGTGTGAGGCGCTCACTCGCGATGTGACCCTGAGTGAGTAGCGCTGACGTCGCCAGCCGATCCTTGGCGTCACTGTAATATAACATAACATTTGCGGTTTATTTCCGGAACAGCAATTTTACAATGCTTAAGTTCTCGATTAAAAAATAGGGTAAAAGTAAGAGTGTATTATCACCAAATTGTTCATCCAATTAAGGTGGAGATAAGGCAACAGACATTAGGCCGATCCGAATGTTCAACTTCTAAAGATATTCGGACTACAACATCTATACAAGAATACGTACGAAAGTAGAAAATTTCTCGCTAACATGTCGTCGCCTTTATGCGAGCGATTTCTCCAGATTCCCCCCGCATTTCGATAATGTCAAGGGATAACGAGCAGTGTCCACCTAAGAAAACAGGGTTTCTCGTTCTATAGGATCCGACCTTGGACGCTTTTGAGTCAGACGAGATAAATGTATGGTGTATTAAGGACGCCCTGGTAACCCCCCGCCGATTATCTCTCTTCGTATTATCTGCCTATATTTACATACAGATTTTGCGTACTCGTGAGATATCTGACGGTTGGCAGCGCAGCCGATCAGACAGTTAATGAACCCTAATGAATTTATCTATTTAACAAAAAGTACCATTGATATTTGATACATTGATCTATCTTTGAAATGTTTCGATATTTATCTTGCTTTACAGTTCAACAATATCATATAGCGCTATCCGCGCGATATATATATATATATATATATATATATATATATAGAGCACTGTCCTAATGCATCAGGCATTGATATTATAGTATTGTTCGCACAGGCCACACTGACTGATATGTTTTCAGCTGGGGCTCAAATCTCTCTCCCTTTCTATCGCCATTATCCCAGCGGGGATGAGTGGGTCCGATGAAGCCCGCCGTGACATGCTGTGGACTAATCCGAATACATTATAGGCATGTAGAATATTAATGCCGCCGGCACAGCGCGCCTCGTGCAGTTACGTTTGATCAGAGTGAATAGATTACCCTTCTTCATGCAGCATAATAGAGGGTGTATATATACGTGTGTTCTAGGTGGTCGGGCGACCACATCACAGACAAATCTCCGTTCGGTTTATCGAGTTACGGGAAGACGGGACATTGCTGACGACCAAGTGGGCTATCCACCACCACACGACAATAGCTGTATAATAAATAATTAAGTTCCTCTGTTAACCAGAGTGCGGTGTCATTATAAACGAAACTGTCGGAGATCTATTCTGGCACTGAAGAGGTCAGATTTTCATATATGTCGATATCACAAACAGGTAAAGGGATGATTTTCTTATATTCTTGAACAGATACGTGGTGACAAATATACTTTGCCTCTGATCTACTTTACTAGGCAGGTGTGTGTGTGTCAAAATAGCGAATCAAACAATCTGAAACCTTTTTTGTTTGGATACCGCTAAAGATTCGCCTATAAATTGTTTAACACATGCGAAACCTATCAATAATTAGTCAATATCAAGCCTCAAGACTTTATTTGGATCCTTCCGCAATACTAAAAATGTGTTCTATCGTTACATTTTTTGTTAATTTTAGTGAATTTGACTCCGAAGCCAAACCAGCTGGTATGCGCAAGGTTTTTGTGGAAAATAAACCATTCGTTAATACTTATATTTTCGAAATGTGTACACACGTAACGGAATCGATGCACGCTAGCAACTATCCTTGTATATTTGGAACTCTAAACTGTGATATATTTATTTCCATATGCACCTGCGCTGTTGAATCAACACTATTGCGTTATTATTATTATTATTATTATTATCCATGAGTAGCAACATAATGAGTACAATACTTCACTAGCAGCAGAAATCTCTATAAATCCTCCATGTATAGGAGAGTATATTGTCCCGCAGTTAAATCGTCAGAGCTACGGCAATTTGGCGCGTCTCCAGCTAGATCGATAAAATGAATTACATTCACTTACTTGTCCGCCGTATCACTACGAGTCGCATAATACCGGAATCATTAAGTGCTCTTAAAGAACAACACAAATGCCTATCTCTAATGTTCTCATTGCAGACAGCCAACAACACGGAGTCCCTACTAGAGGCGTGTGACGTTACGCGCCAGCACAACGGCAAGATATTCCCCCATGCGCGCTTCGGTTGAGCGCTATATGTGCACCTTGGGGCGCCGCCTCCGCCACCGAAGCCAGGAGGCATCTGTCTGAACACTATTTGTGAGTCTCTGTGTACGCGGGTGGGTCAGCCGGTGTCTGAGCATCTCAAACTCGGGAGTGGCTTAAACTTGTTGACTGCAGTTTTCCTGAAAGCGGTACCCACCCGGCTCGGCTTGCCCCTCCGTGTGCGAGCGCCTCTGTGGTGGCCAACTGCCAACGGACGGCGAAGCGGCAGTACGTCCTGCGCTTGGCGAAGTCCCTGTTCCTCGAAGTGGCTGGCGGAGCTTTCCCAGATGTCGTCGTCGTCGCTGCTGCTACTGCTGCGGCAGCAGCGACTGCTATCGTCTTCCTCTTCGTCTATGTCCTATTCCCTATCCTCTCTTTATACTCATCCGTCTGCTGCAGACCGTCGACTCGGCATGTTGACTGTGTGTGAGCAGTCCGTCGAGCAGCTAGCGCCGACGCTGAACGGCAGTCGCGAGGGACGAAGCCCGCTCGCTCCGACAGGGACCGAGAGCGTCTGGGTGAGGTGATAGCCCTCATTTGGGATGTACCCACATCGCGGGCCCGTTCAGCCAGCCGGGCAGCCAACCGAGCCGTCTTGACGGCAGACCACGACGACAACCGCTCCTACGCCTGCTCCGACTACTACCCATCTCTCGCCGCCAGATGTCCATCACCCCCCGTCTTCTCCAACGGCCTCACTGAATTTCGCCCCTTTCCGTCTCAACACCAACTCAGGCGGCAGCCAGTGCACTTCGCTCTCTCTCTCTCTCTCTCTCTCTCTCTCTCAGCCTACGCCCTCGTGGGCCGCCGGATCGTGGGCCGCGGACCGCCACCGGACGAAACTCCTCCGCAGTTCTGGCCCCCGACGGCCCGCCGCCCTTGAGGCTCCACGGGCGAACTTACGCCGCCTGTTGGACGCTGGGGTAGTAGCTGGACGCTCAACTCGACGTTCATGAAGTCTAATTCAATAGCCGCGGGGAGAGAATGAACATCGTGGGGCTCTCCGCCGTCCAACAGCGAGATCCCTTCGCGGCACTACCCGTCCCTCGTCGAGCTTGGCCCTCGTCCCGCCTTCCACCACTGTCTCTTGTGCTGGCGATCGCTGACCGTCTCAATTTTCAAGAGGAAAAACCAAGCGGAGAGTGTGTACCCCGGACCTACTCACCCCCCAAGAGAACCCCTGGGGCTGTGCTCATCTTAAGAGGTGAGTGCCGCTGGAAGTTCACTGGATGAGCGATGAGCACGGTCAACACCACCACAACATCGCCGCCGCGATGATGACCAACCGACCGCCCACGGACAGCTGCCAGCCAGCGAGCAGCTGGTGAGAATTTAAATCGACGAGACATGGACGCACTTCGAGGGTAGATCAGTGTCAGCATTAAGGGGGAACTATCGGCGATAGACGACTGATTGGCGTCGAATGTCGAAGCAGTCACTAGAGTGCTGCAATTTGTTCGCGGTGCGTCGTCCAAGTTTTACCTAATATCAGTTCTGCTTAACAAGCAATTTCTAGAAAGCCGCGCACCATGTGAACTGCGACTCCAGATAAGTGGAGAAAATCATATCTAAAAGAATAAATCTTCCCTACCGACTTCTTTCTTTTTACCTGTGACCTACTGTGTGCATCATACAAAGAACAAGGAACTAGAACAATGGTAGAATAGTTTGTCAATATATTCTGCCACATCATGGCACGACAATCACAAGGTATTATTGAGGTGTTAAGCGCAGGGGAAAATCAATACCTTGTCCAGTGTGCGAATAACTAATTGTAATTATTTGATCGTAAAACATCGTCAGTTACTTCCATCTCTATTCATCTCATTGACACGAATTTGACTAAAACTACAGTGTATATGAATACATGCGGGTACCACTCTAGAAAAAAAGAGCTATCTATATATTTATATAATATATACAAACCGCTATTTATATAATATATACGAATCGCTAAAGGCATCTAACATTAATTAACAAAATTAATGTTAAATGACTTCCGAACGTCCTATACATTACAGGTCATCGAAAAATGACTTGACTCCAGAAGACCATCGAATTCAGGTTCCCGTGATAAATAAGCTCCGCATCATTTCCTCTGCGCCGCATCAGCCCTTGGACGATAAACCTACTCCGGGGGTAAAACGCACGTAATTGTAGCAACCATAAGTGCTGCATTTGTGGTAGGTAGCTGTCGCAGGACGTAAACCTGCACGAATCTCACGCTAGCTCATTTCCGCCAAGCCTTTCGTTTGGCCGCTTCATGGCGGCCTGCACGGTCATATAAACGAGTCATTTCAACCTGGGGTGGTATTACGTTGTCGCCCCAAACGTGGACACCGAGGCCACCAAACAACGAACCACCTGCCCACGCACCGACTAAATTCGTCCTCTTTCGCCTCCAACCTCTTGAGGCTTGAGTCCGTTTCCGCCGCTGCCGTTGACGCCACCAGCCGCCGACGTTGCAATCATCATCTATCTACCTTGCTGTACGGGTGTTTGCGTATATGCATATATATATATATATATATATATATATATATATATATATGTATATATATATGTATGCACGAGCACCCGTACATTGTTGACATATATACACACATATATGTACATATATATATGTATATATATTATACATCCTACATGAGTTGACGGCCACGAAGGAAAATATATAGGTGTGCGGGTATCCGACTCTGCGTGAAGTTGGCGTCCGTTTTTACGCGTGGACTTGATTGCCCATGAAGAGTATGGTAATAATAGAGCCTTGCCATGGTCAAACAGCGAGTGAGTACACCAACCCACCCGAATGGAGGACAGTTAGTCTCTGCTTAGGTTCGTACGAGAACACAATACAGCAGCCATGTGAGGTTTGCAAGCGCGGGTATATGTCTATGACAGTTGGGCGATGAAGCCCTTCTTCGCCAACCTCGTACCAACGGTCAGTCCGTTCGGAGGCGGATGCTTCGTGAAGCTTGGTTCGTACTCGCCTCGGACGAAACGTGTTTGCTGAACGAGTGAGGGGTGCCCTCCTGCTCGCAATGGTGGGGGGGGGGTCATTCGCAGTCAAACGCGATAGACGCACGGCTACATTTTTGATTGCTTTATTTTCAATTTGGAGAAAGAGATAACTCAATCGATTCCTTCGCAGACGAGGAACTAGATCATCCTTGTACTCGGTTATGTGATAATTAGATTCGGTTGATTTTAGTAGCTGACTAGCAATCAAGTAGAAAGCAGGGTGTCGTTTTGAGTAAAACCGCGTGACACACATACCGACAGTATGATGTACTGATTTACTGCAGTCCCAAGCACTTCTTCTTCGAAGAAGAAGTGCTTGACCCATTTTATATGTAACTAACAATTGACGTTCTGAAACCCGGATAAATGAACGGTGTCATCTATTTCCCTGTAAACCCACACCGCGATCTCGTCTAAATTCGCTGTATCCTGCATGCATAAATGTTCTTCTCCATTATCTCCTGTATTTCATAAGGTTATAATCGTACGTAATACATGCATTGCATGCATGTAGTTGCTCGATCCATTACACTACAGATAACCGGTTGAAATTAGTTTTCTGTGGCCAAATCTCGCCACTTGTCGCTTCGTTGAGTTTCGAGTGAATTTATCATCATGAATGAGGTAGCTGCCGACATAAGCCATGGTGTCGAGATCCCATTCGAACGTAACAGAGGAAACGCCCCCCCCCGTTCCGAGGGCAAATGCTCGAGGACAAATGCCCGATGGTCGAACGCCTCGTAGTGAGATCGCGTACTTATATCGTAATATCGAGCAGCGCCATACGTCTGTGTATGCTACCGAAGTACTCTCTATTCCCCGTGAGGTGAAGTCGGAGCAACTTCAAGCCACGCTTCGCTTCCCTCACTAATTTCATCACCGTGACGAATGGGAGGTTAGAACACCACGTTTTTCACTGCTGGTTTGTTTCATTGCCATGAATCCGTGGGGTAACCACGAGTAACAGCAGACCCCCCCCCGATCATGAGCGCCTTCATACCCCACCACGATCGCGTGCGGGTCTGCTCCGCGGAGTTGACCAGTGTGCGCGTGTGTTTAGGCCATTCGACGATCGTAGCTACGTCTATCCGAATGTGCATGTGATGACAGCTCTATTAGGTGCGATACAGGTCGCTAGCTACCTGCTATTGTGTTCTCTGGGTTGGGAGGAATGATGTTGGTGGAACGACCACGATGAGGTCTGTAATTTCTCCCCTATGATTCCGCCTATACTCTCTCTCTCTGCCTCTCTCGAATGTATGGCAGCCTAACAAAACGCGTTGAGCTCTTCTCCCGTTTCTTCTCCGCTGAAACTCTCTCGGTTCGGTTGTAACAATAGACATAGAAATTAGCACTTGAACTATATGCTTGAACTATTTGCTTGTAGGTATCATTATATAGAGCATATGGGGACCTGCACGAAGGATGCTGGCGAATAGCGCGGGATTTTCAATGGAAGACAATGTTGTTATTATTCATTTATTAACAGCACTTGTTTAATATATATACGAATGATCATATCACAGCTGTGCACACACACACACATATATATATATATATAATATAACATTTATACATAATATAACATTTATACATAAGATGTACTAGACAAAGGCACATATGGGGGGGGCGAGGGCCAGAGTAGGATCGTGCGTGGGAATGATACCGAGAGTAGGGTCCCTCGCATCATTGACAGCGGCGGCATTGGCCTCTGGGGTCGTGGTAGCTGTTCTACTGGTACACCATATGATGATGAAATCCGTGAACTGCGAACCGGGTCACAACACTCCCGTTAGTTCCACCACCCTCTTTCCAAAGTTGGTCATATCACCTGCTCGGTAGTTGTCGGTGGTACTGCTTAGTTCATTTTGAGTTCGTGCACGCGAATGAACTGTCGGTGAGCTTCTGTCTCGGGCAGCTCGACGCGTCGCCTCCGTTCCTATACAAATATAATGGAGGCGTCTCATAGAGCAAGTATACAAGGCTATTCTTCGCCGACACGTGGAGGCTCAAGGCGTGCTTCAGATAGGCGGGTTTCGCGTGGCCGAGGTCGCGCAGCCGATCAGCTGAGAGGTGTTCCCACATCCGTGGAACTAAGTAAGATGCACGGTGGGCGTAGTGATAATATATACTGGATTACAATAGCCCGATTCAAAACGATCAGGGAGATATACAGAGTGTGTTTCTTTTTTGAATGTACAATAAACAGTTCGCTTCCTCGAAGCTATTATATCTAATTAGCCATTATACATCTGTATCGTAAAACAACACGTTATGTCAACGTACTCGGAACCCGTTCAGTTTCTCTTCGTTTTCAAAGGGCCCTACAAGAGCGCTTATCAATATATTTAGTTGGAGTATACAATAAATATAAGATGGACGCTTACGAAAAGCTCACCTTCATTCAAGAACGCATATTACCAAAACGGTTATAAATATATCTATGACTCGCACAAGGCACCCCCGTCCGAAAGGCGGAGAATTGTCTAAGTTAAACACAGAGAGAGGTTTTGTTGCTAAGGCTTTGTTTGTTTCTGCAGTTTAAGGCAACAAAAAAAACATTTTATAGGTACAGCGGAAAGCTCTCTAGGAACTGAGGACCGGGCTCAGGATTAGACGAACCTCTCACAACCCTACGTCCAGCGTGTTTCAGCCGGGCCACATAAATCACTTTAGCAAATGGAAGAGCGAAGCGAGGCAAACTGACCATTTAAGATGGCTAGATGGACCCTCAGCATGCGTCGAAAACCTCTACGCCGTGATGCTTTTTCGAATACAATGTAGACGATAGCTGATCGAAAGTTACTTTGATTCGGTCATTCACTCTTCATTGTACTACCCGCTGAGTCGAGGGCTACCTGGAGAACGATCTGTATCAGCGAATGGTAACCTCGGTAAGTTCGTTGACTTTTAGGCTTAATGTTGCTCTGTTAACTTTCTTATTATTTGCTGTCAACTTTCTTCTGCCGAAAAGAGAGTCCTCACCACTGATTACCCCCAAGTGAGCTGGGAGAAGTCAGCAGCGTCACACTGCGATCCCTAATTAACTCTTGTTCGAATTGTGTCCGAGTTCTCTGTGTTATTGAATGATGTTCATGACTCGACATCTCTACCATGCAAAGTACTCTTAATGCAAAGTACGCTATGATTTTAGCATAGCCTTTTTATTAACATAACTATTATTTTTCCGTTCAACTTAGTAATCCACTTCGCCCCTGCTCCGTTCAACGGTAATAGCGCGTATTCTACGACCTGTGCGCCGCTTGCATTTCCGTAAGCCGCCTTTCGGGATCGGGCATTGGCTGTCGTCAAGAATAACAGACGCCTATAATTTACTATTGCCTTAACTGATAGCCATGGCAGTGCATTCTCGTAGATATACGTCAAGTGCAGGAGCATCGTTTCTTTTGTTGTGAAACTTGCAAGAGGAATCGGTTGCATATATATATTGAGAGAGAGAGAGAGATCGATAGGGGTCGTATCAACAGGTAAGTATTGGCGGGTTTTACCAAAGCGACTTTCTATTGTATTATATCATGCATTTGGGGCCAGTAGTATTTCGAACTGTTACTATTAATAATAGACATTGTCACATGTCAAATCTGTATATGTCCTTCTCTCAGTCACAAAAAACGGAACCCATGAATAGCTAAATGTCCGCCGTCAACTGACGCGAACTGAAGTTTTGGTATCCATCGCCTAATTGATATCTCCATTCAGCAGACGCATTAGACACACACACACACATCCAGTACGTCGATATATATATATATATATATACGCACTATCTTATTCTTATCAGTAGCTCTCTTTAGGAGGTGCCATACCAGCATTGTTTTATTGTTCCGGGCCAAGGCCAAAGGTCCTACGTAGGACCCTCGAGTGGATATTACAGCGTCCTGCTCACTTATACCCACCTAACGATATCGTATGCCTCTCCAGCCAACTGCCTCGTCTTCTTAGCCAGGGTTCATCTCCACCATTCCGCCCCTCAACGGCGGTTCTCTCCGGAGACGGAATTGTGTTTAGGCTAGTTCATAGAGAGAAGGGGTAGTTCTTCGCCCTTCCAAAGAAAAGGCGGTGTGTTCGTCTGTCCTCCAACGACTACTACCGAACAGAAGAGCGCTTACCCCCGTTCGGGGGAGTTGGGGGGCTTGACTCGTCCCCAGTCGAACGTCAACCCAAACGCGATTGACGTGGCTTCTAAGCGAGAGAGACGAGTATTGGGTGACGAGGCGGACGACCTGCCGCTGGAGAGTTCGGTGAACGACGACCACTCACTTTTGCGTTTGCAGCAGCAGCAGCGGCAGCAGCAGTAGTACTAGTCGTCCAGCATGACCCCATTGCACCCCATGGCATTTCGCCTACATGCACGGACGTTTTCCATCCTGACACCAGCCCCCAAGCCCCGTCCTCCGGCCGCTATCCAGGCCCGCGCACTCTCGTCTCTCCCCTTCGTCCTTCTTGCTTCTCCTCGTCCTCCTTTCCGCGCACTTCGAGTGCAACGTAGAGATGTGAGAAGGGGAGGCACCGAAGGACGGCGCACGACGGGGGGTGCGGACCACTACCGCCGACGCCAGCTGAAGTTTAGCAACGGTACCGGGCAGATGCAGCAGCAAGGCTGCAGCAGCAGAACTGACGGTGCTAGTATGTAGTCGTCGTGGGTCAGAGCATTGGCAGGGCTGTGGTGACGCCACCGCTGCGTGGAGACCTCTTGCTCTACCGAGACGGAAGCAAAGCCGTATTTGCCCGTCTCTCGCTATTTCTCTCTCGTTTTCTCTCGTGCTCTCTTTCCAGATACCGAAATAGACGAAAGCGAAACGGGGGCATCTATCTGTCAATTTCTTTCCATATCCCCCCCCCCCCCTGCAGCACAGTTACTAGGGTGCGTCAGCCAGGCGCACGCTGGCTGTATCCACGCAACCTAAAATTCGGATGCGCAGCAAGTTTCTACGGGAGGACGGAGGGAGTGGGCTGGCGGCGACGGTGGTGGCGGCGGCGCGAAAGTTTGAAATATTGGTGAGACTGGGTAAGGACAGTGCGGGCATGTAGGCAGGTTGGTGGGAGGTTGAAACGCGCGTAGCATTGGCCCTTCTGCGGCCTCGGGCCGACGGGGTCGTCTCCCCGCTAAAACGACCTGGACGCAGACCTCCTATGGCGGGACCGCCGGCGGAAAGGTCCGTAACCGAAAAGAAACTACTGGTAGAGCTCCGAAAGGCGCAAACGACGAGACGAGACGGAAATCCCCTACGGGAAAAAAGCAGGCAAAATTTCTTCTCTTTATCGCTCTTGCGCTCTGGGTCTCTCATTTGTTCTCCTTCCCAGCAACTTCGAGTAAGGCGAATGCAGCGGCCGTACCCAGCAAGACGGCTAGCCGCTACGAGACGGCCGGCAAAGGGCGGTGGAATCCCTCGAGAATCAAATCCGCCGCTCGGAGGGGTTGAACGGGGGTCGTATGTGGCCGATGGACGGGGGGGGGGCTCAGGGGTGACAAGGATAAAAAGGGATCAGCAAAGCCAACGCCGTTTTGCCGGCAAAACGAGATGCGGACTCGACGAACAAGTCGACTACTGTCTCGCTTCGAAGGGCAGGGGGTAACGAGTGTGTGTGTGCCTACGTCGGTGGGGCTGTCTGGTGATGTTGTTGATGGTTGTGTTTTTGTCACAACATGGCCGCCTTAGCCGCCACGTTGTCGGTCGCACTGAACGGGTGGACCATTACTGCTGCTGGCGCCGAACGCCGGCGCTATCTATCACGTATTGAGCAAAACTTTGTTTATCTTCCTGTTTTCAATCCATCTTTTGTTAACGATTGTCATGTCTGCCATTGCAATATATTATATATAATAATAATACAATAGCAATACTTGCCTATGACACGCTTGGTAGAGTCATATCGTAATGATCTTCTCTCATCGAAAGTAGCTTCCAATGTACAATTATTACTATAGTGGCAGCTACTTGTCAGGGCCAAATCGCTGAATAGCTAAACATGATATATATAGTTCGTAGAGTGATGTGTAATTTTCGAGAATCGAATATGTTTAACGAGCAACGCGAAAATCGTCCATAAGCTATGCGGTGGCTATTCAAGACGCACATAGCAATACTGAATTATATATAAAGCACAATAAATAACACACTAACACGCAATAAAAATAATATGTAAGCAGAAAGGAGGCATGAGTCTGTCTGGTCGTTGTATACTGACGAAGCCTTCACGCACCCCAAATCATATGTGTGCATCCGCTGCGCAATGTCTGGAACGGAAGCTAATTTCGGATGGGGCGTACGGCTCAACTGGTGCCTCACCTTGTCCATTCGATTCTTCTCCAAGAGAAAGGCAACGGGAGAAGTACGGAGAAATAAAGGTTTTAGCTTAAAAGCAAGCAACTACAATCGCATCATCCCTCACATCGACTCGAATTCCTCAACTCGAATCAACAGGGCCAGCACCCTCTTCCTCGCCTTGGTTCGCTATCCGAAGCGGTCCGGCCTTCCCCCGCCTCATCCCGCATACCCCGTTCCGCTTATCCCGTTTGCCATTGCCCATTATGGCCCACCATATTACCTCCCTCAGACCCCAATGAGCTGGCCTTATACCTCACTTACTCCCTACTTCCCCTGTTGTTTCCCCAATGATTGCCGTCGTGGCATCATCCTCTTCACAAACTGGATTTCAAGTCTTCTCATTGGCAACGCGAACCGTCTGCTCTTTCCCTGTTCCCCCCTCTCGGAGAAAGTCTGAGCGGCGTTACTGCGTGGGTTATGGAGGTGCCACGGGAATCAGCCCTCTAACCAAACGGCGGGGTCGATTCGCGTGTGCTGAACGAGCGTGGCAGACTTGCGAACAGTCCCCCGCGACGGAAGTGAAGGCGAGAGTTGCCTCTGCACGAACAACAGCAGTAGCAGCGAAGCGATGATGCGAATGCCGGGGATAGTAGGCAGGAAGGGCCGCGCGCTGGCGACTTGGCGGCTGGCTCACAACGGCCTTCTTCCTTCCAAAGCGTCCGTTTGGTAGGCGGACCGAATGGAATCAAAAGGCCAAGTGGAGAGACGACTAGTCAGTCAGAACGATGCAAGCTACGGCAGGACGATGATGCTCCTGCGCCCTGTTGGCCCACTTGCAAGCAATGCTGCTGGGGAGTGGAGGAATTGGGTTCCTTCGTTCTCTTCCTATTTCGAAGTTCCCGCCGTGGCCACCGATTCCGACGCGCCGCCGCCGCCGCTGCTGGGATGCTGCTGCCGCCGCCGTCACCGTCTAGCTCTTACTCTCGGCTGTCCCAAAAGAGATTTTCGACTCGACTTTTTGGCCATCGCTAGTGGCCATTTAGGAATCCATCGCCTGCCTCTTCACTTCCAACAGTCGCCTTCGCCAGAGCCGAGTTCGCCGTCGCCGCCGCCGCTGCTGCCATCTCGTTGTCGTTTCGGTTGGCAAGCGACTCGAACGAAGAAGCCGGGAACGGAATTGAGGCAAAGGCGAGCGGTCGACCGGGCCGAGGAAAGGAACCCGTGCTCCTGGACCCGTGGTCCTGAGCTACGCCGCCACCGAGACGATGTGTGCGGACCCCCAACGGGCCGCTACTGATGGGCTTCGGCGGTGTGTGTTATAGGATCGGCCCTGGCACGGGCAGGGAAGCGTCAGTAGACGCGATACAGAAGCAAAATCGGGATTGGCAAGACGAGGCTGGAGGACTCTGAGAAGAAGAGAAAAGGACATCTCTGCCACCTCTGCGCCTCTGGTAGTCCTGCAGGATAGCATCGCTTCGTCAATCACAGCGTGGTGGCATGGTAGCGAGTACGGGATTCGGACAATATCGATGGTGCGACCGATGGATCGGAAGTTGGCGATACGCACTGGGCATAGTGGCCGATGCTTGGATTCTGCGGCAAGGCATTATGTTGAGGTTCAAGTGGGCCTGGTTAACTTTTGTTGCCGATGCGTGGTCGTGGCTCCGGTGGCTAGTTCGCAGGCCAAACTCGAGCCTACTTCGCTCTTCTCCGAGGCCGTCGGCTGCCGCACGGTTCTCGCAAATATCCTGAAAAAGCTGCCAGGAGGGCTCGCGGAGACTGCAGACGCGATAAGACAAGTCCCAATGGGAGCTCAATACTCTCAAGTCCCGCAAATGGGCACAGTGCAAAGAGAGCAAAGAGCTAACTCTCTGACGCCGCGCATCCATCCACTTCTGCGTAGAGCGGGACGGAGAACTGCATTTCACACGCGCGCGCTTAGAGACATACACACACACACACACACCTATAGGCATTCCCAGCGCAGCCATAAAAAAACAATGCAACAACAGCAGTGTCCACTGGGACTAGACAATAGCCAGCCTTAGTCGGGCACAAGGCGCTTTTTCATTCACGCCTATTCATGTATACGAAATATAAATATATATATATTTGTGTACAGATACCCGTTTACAAGCTATACACGTTCATATTGTTTGTCTCACCAGAATAACATAACTGATTAGGGTGTTGGTATCGTTTTGCAATACCGGCACCGGCTAGATATTCGTCGAGATCAGTCGTGAAGAAACTACTCACAGTGCACTGAAATACTGTGATGTTAGTTTTTAAAGTTTTTTTCCAAAATTGATTAAACCTTGCCGTTGTGCATTATTTCACCAGTTAGGTTTCCCCTGGTGAGAGCTTAAGATAAGAGAGCTTAAGCATTGTAAAATTGCAGCTCTTTCAACGAACCAATAAACCTTTACCTTTACCAACAGTCCCAGAGAAAAAAGGTGGCCTCGACAGGTCCTCATAGGAATACCTAAAGGTTAAGTGCCGACACCTAGAGGTCGCATAGGGGAAGAGCTGAGGGTCAACTCTTAAAATAACTAAAAAAAGGCTCAAATACCGTCTCAACCAGCTGGTATTTACAGTGAAACCGGTAACCGTACGCGGGATTTTGAACGTAGCATTGGTTTGATCTGAAATATAATAGTTGAGGCCGAGTAGTTCAACTTTAGGCGGAGTCTAAAGTAATCCAAATCAGTTCTGAATATTAGCCCAAGTCGAAGAGGTGGAGGGTTTTCGTCGCTGCAGGCGTCGCTTCCCCTCGACTCGGTCGCATTTGGCGTTTGGCGTTCAGATCGGCACTCCCGATGTTTTCCGCCTGTGTCTGCGAAATTGCTGGTTCAGATCCTGCCGTGGTTGGCCTCAGGGAGGTTTGTTTTGTGCTTTCCGACGATTTCTCCTAGCGATGCCATTACGCGAGTAAGTGCCGGGAAGTGTCCGATGGGAGAAGGCTGCATGGTCTTTAGAGAGAGAGACAAGGAACGATTACAGTTTAGAGATCTTGCGTTATTTCAAGTAGAATACTCGCTCGTGTTGTCTACGCTACCACAAATAGGTTCTCTCGTTCTTGTTTTGATCGGATTTTGATGAAATTGTTGTGTGTAGCCCAGCGTAATTGTATTAAGACATTAAACTGCAAGATTTACTGCACTGGTACTCAATGACCAGTGCAGTATGGTAACGGGATTTGCGCAATACGGGAATAGTACACAGAAACTATAGGGGGTTGAAATCGACTTGAGTCAGGCAGCGTCCGGTGCAACCGTACGGGTGATGCAGAGCATAGTGAACTAGAAATGAGGATGTCATTGAGCATGGATACCGGTTGCATTGAAACATAGGCCAGTGCGCTTATATATGGTGGGGTTCTTGCTCCAACAGACGATCTAAACTGAAACAGGAAGAGTCACCCTTGAAAGTGTTCTAGATGTCGTTCTATCCGTTAGTGGACTGGGCTGATACGCATAGACTATCACTCTCCGTCCCATCTCCGAGTCGTAATGTCTGTCAGTCTGCTATCAGTCATACGAGATAGCATCTGGTTAAACGAGCAAGATCGGACGAGGTATCCACTCAGGTCAAAAGGATTCCCGCCCTTCACTGCCCCTGAGTTATGCTTGCCGAAATCCCCCTCCTTGACGAATTTGACCAGCGGTGCTAGGTTCGCGAGAAGGGGGCTGCCTTTGTGCAACACGCTACTACTACTACGCGCTGCGTCGTCTCTCGCAGCTCTCTTACATACTGTCATGGCATTTTACTATGGGTGAGTGTGTATGTGTGTGTGGGTGGGGTGTATAGTTGTACACAATATATAAAGCATCACGCTAAATTAGTTTCTGTAGCTCGCTAGCGTATGCCGAGAACAAGAGCCGCGCGAAGGAAGAACCGAGGGCGCTAGAGGGGGCCTGCAAAGGTCTAAGGGTCTAGAGGGGCGAGGAATTGGCCTGAGGAAACCGCAGCCGACCTAGGTCTCCTTCTAACCGGGGGAGAGAAGACGGCGGTGGTGGCAGTATTAGCAGCAGCAGCAGCCCGTCTCGCAAACATCCACAAATCTTCTTGCGAGCCCAACGGGTATTACACTATAGAGATGTACAGGGTGTTTGCAAAATGGCAGCAGCTTCGTAGTTCTTCTTAAAATTCACCCGGTAGGCGTGTGAAGGCGTGGGATTCGGGAAAACTTTGAGCTTTACCGCTTGTTGTATTGTCACTAGGCACTATCAATAGTTGTCAATATGATCTTACCTATAGTAGAAAATAGCGCATCGGTGACAATGCTTATTTTAATCTTTAGGTCGTTTTTGCAGGTGCACCATGTGTATTTGGAGCCGGACGACTCTCATTTTCATCCGGCCCAGGGGCGCACTGAGAAATGTTGAAGTCAGGTTTGTTTGGAGTCTGAACGTCTCCGGCGTGAACCAGACGGTGGGTAGCCCACTTTCATTCCATATTTTAAAAATGTTGAACTTGGTATAGGCAGTGCAGACACGATTTTTACGATTATCTTCAAGCTGCGAATACTGGTTTTTAACATTATGGTTGACCTCCGACTATTAATGGAAGACTTTTAAAAATGGGTTTATCTAATAATGAATATGTATATTTACTTCCAAATGACCACAATTCAAAGTGGCAGCTTGATAGAAGGATCGCCCTTGAGCCGCTTACGGTAAATTTAGATTTTCTAAACATTCGCCAAGATACTGAACTTGTCGAGCTCTATGTTGATTTTGAGAAAATTAAAACTGAGATGAGAACTCACCCTGTATATACCTATATTGGATAGAGGGCAGCTGGCCCGTTGCCCTTCGGGGTCCTGTGGTGGCAACAGGGCCGAAGCCAGCGAATGTTACAACTTCGCTGTTATGGCCTACGAGGGCGAGATATGAGATCGTTGTAGTGTCTGTAGCACAGTATTCACTTCGTCTTTTTTGTGCTTGTTGGCCTTCCCTATCCTCAATGTGCCTCATCTCTCAATCTCTTCCTGGACCCCCGTTCTTCAACTGACCGCCAGGACGTCTGCTCAGGAAAATAGATTATTTCAATGTAGCAAGGAATAGTACTGCGCCCAGGCACCGACTCGCCATCTCTGGTGGTGTCTGCTCCCAGTATTTTCCGACACACGTATCACGTCTGCTGGAGCGGAGGGATCAGCACGACTTAATAGGCAAAACCTTAGGTGAACAACTACCTGCCTAAAGCCGACTCCAGTCCCTCGGTCAGCATGCGAAGCTTGAGGTGGTGGGGTGGTAAATTTACAGGCTGTCAGAGAGGGGTCCCCGGGGGCGAGCGGTTCGGTTCGGCGCAGCGGGGAGCAGCCAGGCTCGGCGGTGGCAACGGTCATACGGTGGTCGAGTCGCGTAGGCGTAGTGGTCATGGTAACCGGTGATGGTGCTAGCACGCTACAAGAAGTCAACAAGACACGAAGAAACCAACCAGAGGAAAATAAGGGGCCTCTGCTGACGGCGATGAAATATGGTTCAATAATAATAAGTAGATTCCGACAGGGAGAAGGGATTGACCAACGGTATAGCCAAGTCGAAGGTTTACTGTGACATGTTGCTATAGGAAGAAACGCTTTGGCGAGAACCGTTCCCCTATACATGAAAGGTGGACATCTATAGTTGCCATAGCGAGTTTGCAAGGTATGGGTTCAGGTACACGCAAATTGTTCTTTTTTTTACCAATTCACAGTAAGCCTTACGTCAAATAAATGGCTAAGGTCTCAATAGGCAGAAATGGAAATCTGTTCTCTGAAGTTTCGTAAGACCTACACAAAAACGTTTTCTAACGTGATCGATACGTTCGATCGTCTTACGATCAAGAGCGAGCAACTGTTCTCGGTACTAACTCTCTAGATCAAATTCGTATATATGTTCTCTGAGAACACTCGTTCATATGGCCGAGAAACACATGAATATTATCCAATCGTGCCAAAGGGTGCTTGCGGAACCTACACCATCTCACTAATATCATATTCCTACCTTTGTACGCTATACTATATCATACACAAGGATGCGACGATTCCAGAAGCACAGAGTGACAATCCCATTACTGGATTGATTCTGTAAAGTTCTCGCAACTTTTTACGTATGCGCGTACCTGTTTGGTTCCGTCGCTGCAATGACGTCTCTTCAATGAGTCAGCGTGAAGAGTCTTCTGTTCCACGGCTTCTCCGTTTGTACCTATTCCTCTTCCAAATGTATCCGAAGTGAGGTGGCTAAATCCCGCGCCGTCGCTCTATCTCACCCTCTCACTCTATAGATTTTCCTTCGCGTTCACTCTCAGCTCAGCTCGGCGTCTGTAAATAGCCAGGCGAAGGGCTAGTAAGAGGCGCCCTGGCAAGCGCCTCCTGGCAGCGCCTACCCAGTCAGGTCTCGGGATACCATGGCTCTCTTACCATGGGGCTCTGCTCCTCGTTTGCTTTTTCAGAACTCGCAGTCTCTCTCGCCTTGCGCCCGGCCCGGCACGACCAGGCGCTCCTGTGTTGGAGCTCAAGCCTCGGGAGCTCGACTCCCGTTGTCGGCTTCGGCTGAAGAACTCATTTTTCACGTATACGTCGTTCCTTTTCCTCGTGCCCGCCCGAGCCACCTCGCTCCGGATCTCTTGCCCTGCCTCCGGCAGCCGCCCCGGACACCGACAGCGGCTGCAACCTCTATAAGAGAGGTGTGTAGCCGTACGGGTAAACGCGGGGGCCCAACGTTAGGTGTTACGAGTACTAGTGGCGATGCTGGTAGTAGAAGCAGGCGACGAAGGCACTAACTCCACCATCAGCGGCAGCATAGCAGCCGCACCACAACCTATACAGTAAGAGAGAGGGAGGGAGAGAGAGAGACAGAGAGAGACGCTTTCTCCAACTCGCGCTGAAACCGGCGAGCACGAAGGAGATGGCGGCGTTGAAGGTGACGACGTTGAAATGAGGTTAGCAGCAGTATCTAGGCGGCGCGAAGCAGATACGTCCTCCGTCGCCTCCTGTACTCGTGTATATTTCTCTCCTGTCTCTCCGCCTCTCACATTTTCGTATACGCCATGTACGGGATCTACAGGGATATGGGATGCCTGCCTCGTGTGTACGCTTGCAATACGGAAGGTGGCCGGGGCACACGGCAAAGGCCAGGGAATGGACGTAGACAGGAGCGTTGCAGAGCGACGGGTGCTGGCGTGGAGGTACCACCACTGCTGAGGCAACTGCCAACGTGTACATAGCAGGGGAGGAGGAATCGGGGTGCGAGGGGGGTTGCGGAGGCGTTATGGGGATTCGCGAGACAACGGCGCCACATCGAAACAGACATGCAGCGAGTCCGGGCAGCAGAGGAAGGCCGGCACGCCGCCACCGGCGGCAGGGAGAAACCGGGAGGAACAGGGTGATATATCGAGCCGTGAATTCCCGAGCAGCGGGAATTCAGCGCGTAGGAGGCAGCGGGGGCCGGTTCGTCAGTGGTGGCCGTGCCGCCCGAGACCTCGCCTTCGCTTCAGTCGTTGAGAAGAGAGACTTTCGTTGTCTTGATCTTCGCATTGGGCGGCGGCGGCGGCGCCGGGCGGCCGCTCCAGCCACCTCACACCTCAACGGAAACTGCGGCCGCTTTTCCTCGCTTCATTTTACACCTCCATTGGCCTCGTGGCCCAGACATGAGGCCAAGCACGGAAGGGGTCTGAGTCAAGGAAAGAGCGGCGGGACAGAGAAGAGGAAGATAGAGAGACTATGCGCGACTAAACCCGAAGCGGACGAAGAGTGAGGAGTATGGAGAGAGCCAAGTGGATGGATGATAGTAGCTACAGCACTATAGTGGCCATGGCCGCAAACCCTGATGGGGACGCGGGGGCATAGATGGGGTACGCCCGTTGGCGGGGGGCGTCCTGTCTATGGGCAGCCATCAAGATGATGGGATGAGCTCACAGGAAATACGTCCGGCCAATGTATACATACACATCTTCTATATATTATACATATATACATACATAGCACTTCCGGAGTTAGTGGTCCAGAAGAATCATTGAGTGAGTGGCCATAGTTGAGAATCACTGCCATGAAAAAGTGCCTCTCGGATAAGCACCTGAGAAAACGTCATAGTTGTAGGTATAACGCGCCTTGCCAGAGTTGCGTGACAGTCATGTTTGACATGCCTGTCCTTCGTTGTGTTTTATTAATTAACTGCTTTTAGTGACTGTTTTTTGGGTTTGCGTTCGGGTTGTGCTGCCTACTCTCTTGACACGGGGGCACGCCATTTTCTCAGACGGTAGAAAATTCGTGAGAACTATGATATGCAGGATAGATAGCAATCCGCAAGCATACAGTAGATAATTTAACACAGAATATGGCGTGACCCGTCTCGTTGTACTTGTCAATGTAGCTCTGTGAAATTGAACGGACAAAAGCTGGTAAAGGTGGCCCCCTCAAGGCCATCAGACATCAACGAGCTCGCTTTTGCTGAGCTGTAGTCAGTTTTCTTTGTCAGATCTGGCGCGCCGAAATCTGTCCGAGGCGGGCGCGCAGCGTGCTCTCACCCCTTTCAAGTAATGGCCGAGTGAAAATGTCAGAACAATAACGCCAACGATAGCAATGTCGATGCCGTTGACGACGAGGAGGAGTGAGGCAGAGATGAGGTACACTCGCGGCCCGCGTTCAGCGAGAGTTGCACGCAAGCGACCTAGGGACTGAACACAAGGGCAATGGACCTTGCTCACCGAACGACGCCACTCAATCTTATCTAAGTGCCTTGTCATAACCAAAGCAAGCGAGCAGCGGCCGGGCGGCCGAGATACCTTCGCTCTTGGACTATCCTGGTGGTAACCCGGTATTTGACAGTAACTCAAGCGGTACGAAGTGCATGCCTAGCCACAGCAGACAAAAATGTATCCAAAGGTGACAAAGCCACGAACTAGCTTGCGGTAAGATACAGAAAGATTCCAGATTTCAGTTTCAGAAGCCTCAACGTTAGGGTTCCTGGTTGCGAGTATTGTCGTATCGAGTAGGTATAAAAAACACCACACAATCAACATATATATAGTACACTGGCTCAGTTATTCGTTAGAACTTTCCCACTGCTCCGTGTGTCCCAGGCTACGTGTGTCCCATACTATAGGCGTGACCTTTGATGTATATATAGATATATATATATATATATATGTTAGCGCCTAAACCACACGCTCCCCGGCTCGTGTACAGGAGGCAGCTAGCGATTTATGCTTGCACATTTTCCATTGGAGCGCCCCAAATGAGCATCAGAGCCGTCACCACCATCAACTCGTTGTGTTTGATGAAATGCGTCACCGAAACTGGCCGAGTCCCTTTGCCGGATGAACCGACTAGCTTGGAGCGTTGACCTTGTTCTGCACTACAAAGGAGCTGTTAGGACACTTAATAAGTGCTCTGTATGTCCGTTCGTTCATCCGGCCACCGCCCTGCAAACACTGAATGGCAGACAGCACGGGGGCGCGGGTGTTCAGCTCGTTTCAGTCTCATCAGCGAGGGATACATTATCATGGCTGGATGAACGTTCTCTTTCTCTCTCCCTTCGACCTCTCTGTCCCTTCAACTCATGAACTCAATGAGCTCACTATGGAGCACCGGGCACTCAACACCCGGCTCAGCCAGTGCCCTTCTGTATCGAGTCGTTATGTTTCGTTTGGGAGCTCACACATCCGTACGGGATATGTGAGCTGGCGCCGTTTAGCGTTGGAATTATGTAAATGCGGCATCATACGGCGAGATTCGGGGAACGTAATATATTGAGAACAAAAGTGGTTTTAAGGATACATTAAGGACGCAGCTGGGGTTTGTGATTTTACAAACGTTCTGTCCTGGTGTTAGTTACTCTAGAACACCGAGTACAAGGGAGGGCTTTCGGAAGGCCGTCGTTGACGCCGAAGCACCAACACCACGGCGTACCACTGTGGAAGACGGAGTTTTTTTTAATACGATTATGATTATTTTGTCAAAGAATGGAAATTCCTTTAAGGGCGGGTTCTTCATGCCGAGGCAATCATACCCTTCAAAACAAGTAAAGGGTTCCTTGGCGACCGTCAAATATGGATTCTAAGAATGAAACAAGACAATCGACGGGACTTAACTTCATTTCAGACCTGAAAGGTCGAAGGTGGTATTTTTCAATTTAGGTTTATGCCATTTTGTGTAAAATACTATGTCTTTGTATATTTCACTTAGTTTATAGGCAGAGGTAATATTGATCCGTGTATGTACATGTGTGTGCAAGACGCTTCGAAAAATTGCATTCATGACTTGGGCGATTAGATATGAAGAAGAATTATTCACAATATATCCAATATCTAATATTATATAATATTAAATACCCTATTATTATATGATCTAATATCGAATATAAAAATACCTAATTATTATATATCTAAATATTATAATCACACATATTTCTATGACAGGTTTCCATTTAAACAGAACCAACGCCAGCATTCAATGTTTGCCTTCTTTTGTCCGTCGAAATCTACATATAGTCAAAAGATCAAATATATGGACTTTTCCAAACCAGATTCTACTTTCGTAGAAAGTTAGCGAAGAGTAAAATCTCGAAAAAATACCAATACCGGTACAAAGAGGAATACGGGACATTTGGCTGGTAAAACAAAACAATCCCTTTAAATCGCGGTGCACATTGACTGAACTGCGCACACCTCCAGACTGCAGCCTGATCTAAAAGTCACCATTGTTTTTCTGACCCGGCCATTGTACAAGGTCCCTTCCGCCTGAGGTCCAATGCGCCAGTAAGTGACAAGGCGTGACTCGCTGCCGTCCGAGCTAACACATTCTGCCGTCGTCACATTTACGCCAGGACAATCAGGTTGATCGAATTTAAACGTCGAGCCCATGCTTTTAAGAGATTACGCGTGTTACATTGCCTCCGGCCGGTAGAAGGCCGGCGGAAACTGACATCCCAGCTGAAATCATCTCCCGAGATCAGCTGAGTTGAGGTGCGTAGAAAGAGCGTTGAGCAGGGTGTTTGGGAAGACATTTGATTTTAGTCAGGATGACAGAGCTGCTCTTCGCTGTGAAGACGAGAGCGTAACCGAGAGAGGTGCGCACACCTTCAGGGACGAAGGCTTCTTCCCCACGGCACAAACGCACACGGTTCGTTCCATGATGATAGTTGCTTGACATTTCTTCCACAGTACGTACATCGCATTGATGTGAACGTCAATTGTGGCAATGGCTCGCCCAATTGTATGCGCGTTCTCGCCGTGGAAGCGTCTCCGCTGAGCAGTCGGTTGATGTCGGATTGAGTGAGTCACGCGATATCTTCGTCGTTTTTGACGATAGGGAACGGGGGGCCCCGAGGGGGCTTCGTTGGGCCTGCAATGTCTTGCCTATGAGATGTTTGTCTGCGAGAGCAAAGGGCAAGAAGTTTGAGAAGCAGGGTGACGTGGAAAGGCGGCGGAGGCGAACTTAGGCTTACGATGAATATGGCAAATCGCATTGAAAAGTTTCAACTTTAAGAAGCGACAGGCGACCAAACCAGTAGTGCGGTACACACCCATACATACGGCGGCAGGACGCGCGCAAAACACTCGTGTGTTGGCAGCGACCAGAAGAGCTATCATGGGAAGAGCTATCATCGCCGCCGGTGTCGGCCTTCCCTCAGCGTGAAAGTCTGATTGCTCGAACGGCAGAGCCTGCTGCTGGATCGCACACGCGGAATCGCTACCGTTAACTTCTTAAACGACTTTTAATACCACGGCGAGCATCGAACGATGACAGGGTCGTGGGCAGTGGGGGACCAGTCGCCAGTGAGTACTCCTGTCAGAGATTATGGCGCAGACGACGGGGCAGACGCTCCTCTAGACCATGTCCCAGAGGAGTGATTGACAGCGCGTGCACACCCTCCGGTCGGCAAAGCCCGATGTTTAGAATTCTACTCATAACAAAAGGCAGCAAGGAGATGAGCTCACGAACAGAGTAAGCCGGCGTAGCGGCCGATGAACTAGTGGAACTATATTGTAGATATATACACATCATGTGTGTGTATATTTTATATATATATATATATATATATGGCTAGGCATGTCGAGAATAATACGCCTATATGACTGGTAGTAATGCAGACACTACAAAGGTTTCTGAGACGTGTCCAACAACTACAGAGCTCAATGAAGTCATAATAGGTAGAGGGTGAGTATCGTTTCGAGTTGACGGGATGCTTACTCATTGTTAGTAGCCACAGTGATATTTAAGAACAAGGCCGTGCCAGCATATGCATTTGAACATCGTCCCTACTCTTAATAACATAATAACATTATTTCTAAATTCGTGTTATTTATAAGGAAAAATGCGACATATATATATATATATATATATTTATTATTATATATATATATATACGCCCCATTTCTGTCAAGAGGACAGGCAACTCGTTGGTGTGTGGTAAACCAACAACAGCTACCACGTCAACCTATTTCATTACTAATGAGTAAACTAACCTGTTTTTTTTCGTATTTGACTTCCCGAGAACGCGTGCAGTGATCGCGGCTCCCGAATCTCCTGTAGAGACTCTTCCTTTCCGACGGTTGAGCGATCCTTCGATTGGTGATATTCCCAGCGTTTACTCTGCTTCGGTAGATTCGCAGCTGCTACGACTGGATCAATTAAAGAATAAGGTGGACTTTCATTTACTTAGAGGACGATCGTGTCGTCACTCGCAGTGGAGAGAAACCATTAACAGGAAACTTATGTAATTAACTGGTGGAAACGATGTCATGGCATCGAAGACTCGGGCGCTGCGCGTATTGTAAATGTACGATAGAAAACATACATTGAAAATGCTCCTCATGCCTGTACGCTAAGAGTGACTCACAAACTCGGCCATTTGTTTGAAACAAGCCTGAAAGTTCGTTCGGTGAAAGATATTCTATATGTGTTAGATCGCGGGGAGATTCTCACGAGCCTGACATAATCACTACCCACCTATCTACGATCTCATTAGAACGATTGCTTCAACACTACCTGAACGTGGAAATCCGACTCTCGTTCCCATGACACGATATCATCGACAATCCCAGATACACACACTGCCATATTGTAATTCATTCAGAGCTGTTATATTAAGCCTTTGTTCCACGCGAATACAGACACAGCTTTCCATAGAGTCTTTGGCCTCAATTGTTATTCTTCGTGATCTCTTTTACTATCATTTTCTACCTTTATCTAGCTATCTCTCTGACAGCCAGACGATCTCGGGTTGCAGACACCTCGAAGGTGAGTGTATTTATCGTTGCGAGACGAATCGCAATAGGAATATCCTTGTTCTAATCTATATCTCGTGCCACTGAAGGCCATGTGTCAGAGCTTAGCGCCACCCCTCATCTGTTGTAGAGTGGTGCCTTCCGAAATTCTGCTTCACGACGCCGGCCAGCTTTTCGATGCGTCACGCGTACCCTAAGGTACCGAAGATTTCCCATAAAGAAAAAAAACACACCAACCAGTGATAATAATAGATCTAAGCCCTGACACCACCCGATAAGAAGGCCGAGACGATCCGATTTCACTGTGATCATTTCGATAATGAAGCTGGTGATGATGATTATCGTGCGCTGTTCTATAAACTAGTACACGACGCGGCTACGATGGCCATGACCTCAGATCGATATTATGTAGATCCCTTTCGATATTTAGGGGAAGCGTTTAGTCTATTGTTGGTGTCAAGCGCCTCAGCATTTTACCTCGCCATGCGAGACATGCATGGCAACGATCTCAATGCTTGAAGGCGATACTCTCTGCAGTGTTTAGATAACAAAGTCTCCAACAGTAGCACAAGGCGTTGACTATGCCAACGATTTTTTTTCTTTCCGTTATTTACCTCTACTTCGTCATGCGAGACTAGTGTCTAGCAAACATTGATATCGTGTATCCTCATCTGTCCCCGTATGCTACCTGCCGATACAAGATATGAAAATTGCATATCTCTTCGGGTGTTGGCCACAACACGCAATGGATCTCGCAGAGGTATCAGCACTCACCATCAGCACTAGAGGAAGAAGCTCGCGTTGTTCCTCTAATCTATCCAAAGGTGCTCGCAGATCTAGAACGGCCGCCCAAGATACTAACAGGCATCTCTATTTAATGATCACACGTCCGCTAGTGCGTTACTGCTTTACGAAATCCGTCGGTCAAGTGCCGTTAGCGAAATGCTTTGCTTCGTTGAGCCGTATTGTGATCTACTAACCAGGCCACAAATGCGTGGGTGACGATGCATCGCTGATGACGGCTTTGATATCCTGCAAATTCGCGTCTCGATGTGTGCAAGTCGTGTTGTTATATTATTGATTTGGAACTCAGAGTTCATGAGAACTCACGACAAGTACTTATTTTTGTCCTCTTGTTGAGAAAAAAAATAGTCATAGATTGAATCAAGATCCTGTATCAAGTCGCATATTTAATCCATACTCTATCCTATATAACTGCTCATGAGTCACTGTCCGCTTCGAGTGACCATTGCGAACATTTAAAAACCACCGAGAGTCTCGTCCTCAGGGCACAAGTTGGGCTGATTTATAGTACGGACGACATCGATCTGAGTAGCTAAAAATAACATATAATCGAGTTTGATATGCGGCCTTCTGAATTAAAGAATAGCCATCTCCCAAACGAAGAGATGATCAAATCTAGCAACGCAAAGTCCGAATTGCGCTTGGCTTTATGTCGAATTTATGATATCTACAACGGATTTACTATCTTCTAAAAACCGTCTAAAATATCGAAATTCTACCCCTTAACCATTTTATGCACTGAACACATTTACTGAAACGTACTGGACACACCTACTTGAGAAGTTCTCCTCGAAATTATTTATTTAACTCATTACGTTCGTACAGTTCATCAGTGAGGTCCACGCTAGACGGAGCACATGGGGAGGCTGTTTATGGGAGCGCAACTCTGGCGGAACAGACCCGCATAGCTTTTCTACTCGCGATTTATACCACAGTGTCGGCAGTTAACGCCGGTAACGCCATTGGCCAACGGCGAGGCACTTCGTACGGTTAACTATCGTTTCTATACTTCAGCGAAATGAAGAGGAATATCGACCCTTCTAGCCAACTGATCTCTCATTATTGAGGATTTCGATGATTTTTAATGCCATAACTCCAAGTGGACGACTCTATTGTAACTGAAGACTCGATGGCTAGAGCAATAAGTGGTTTGAAGGATTTTTCAAAGAGACGTGGGATTTTTGCTTGGAGCTTTCATATGCCTTAACGCGCCATGGGTTGGTATATACTTATCGCGTATGATCACGTTGGCACGTTAACGCTTGCATGTGTTGATCAACGAGCCTAGTCGCGACTTTGTGAATATTACCCTCTGCTGGCCAGAATACCCCAGAGATTTGACTAAATTCACAGAAGAAGTGAATGATTGATACCCGGATGAAGTATATATATATATACTGTGCTGTGCTCAATGTAAACGTTTTTAAAGAAGAAATATACAGCAATATTCACACACGTTCATAAAAACGCTAAATACCGTGGTGGTAATAGTGTGTACCGATGGAAAATAATATATATATATATATATTATAAATATATTAGTTCTATAAAACGACTGTAACATAAGTGACTGGTCGTATCGGGGAGCTCGTATCCTTTATATATAGCTCAGATATGTTATAGCTTCATATCGGACTACTGTAAACCCGTGGAGAACATAGGGCCCAGATAAGCACCCATTGAAAGGTAAAGGTCGCAAAAATCAATTTCTGTATACCCAGGAAAAAAATTGCTCTCTTATATGTTATTGAAGAGGAAGACTCTTGAGTTTAATAAGCATTATCTGGACCAGTCGGATATTCTGTGCTTTTAATGATCCAGAAGACTGCAAATTATGAGCATCGCCAAAATGATGATTTTTCGTACATACATCTAATTAACACATCCCACATCTATTCGGACCGCCAAATCGAAAAGCTATAACTATATAGAATATATCTTCGTAATATTTCGGTCATCGCTCGAGAGGAACATACGATAATTTCGCCTCACCCTGTATCTATTGCTGTACGGCAAAACAGTGACTAGAAACCCGGTGCACTATACAGACAGCTATGATTTCACGGTATCCATAATCTTTTCGAGCACCACAGGTGGCGCATAGCGGCCTGACGTCGGTGGTTTCTACAGAACGGCAATCCTTCATTCATTCGTGTCTTGAGATGTAGCACTACCACACTTGTATCATTATGCACATAATTACATATTTGCTCAATACTTAATGAGTGAATACTTAATAAGACCGCAATGGTCGCTGTCAGCCGCCTTTAGCCGTCCGAACAACACGAAACTGCGAACAGGCCGCAGAGCGTACGAAGGCCTAAGGATCACAGCTAATCTGAGCTAACCGGTAGTGCGGCCTGCCATGCCACCTAGGATAGCCCACTAACATTTATATAGCTCTCAGATCGCATCCTACACAGGGACTTGGTTTCCAACCCTAGTTTCAACGGTTCGCGGTCATATTCTTGCTAGCATATTCTGGCTGATGCCGCTAGCTGTCAAGTACAAAATGAATAACGCTTGGACGCACTTACATACATACGCTAGAGATGGCGTAGGCGGTCATATAATCTGCGTTCGTACGTCAGATCGTTTGGTGGCGGTAACAAAGGCACAGCCGGCAAGTTTGAAACACCATTCGTGTGTCTCGCCAGAAAAGGCTGGACCATCTCGGCGTTCTTGTGCGCGGCCTTTTCCCCGCACCGGGAACCTCCTCGCTTCGTTCGTTTTGACGCCTTCCAATGGAACCCCAACGTTTCTACTTCGTCCTCGATCCACCCGCGCTTTTGGCTCCTCGTCCGGGGGCTTACTTGGGTTCCCGCTGGTGCGCTGTCGCAGGCTTTTGTTTCTATGACGAAGCTGCAAAGTTTTCGCCGAGCCTTATGAACGATGCGACGCTGTTCGTCGGCTTGACGTTTCCATGCGTCTCCAACAGGTTCAAATTGCCCGCCAACACTCGTGTCTCTTCCGTGCACGTCATTCTAAGCGTGCGCACGAACCGTTCTGTATCTGTGATTCGTACAACATGTATCATCATGCGCAATACAAGTTATCTGAAAAGTGTGCCCAATATATATATGTTTATATATGTCTGCTCCGTCTCTCAGTAATGCTACGAAGGTGCAAGGGGGGAGGAGCTACAACCCGCCAAAATTTGACTGTCGTCCACCTTGAAGCGAGACGAATCCTCCCCGATTCGGCTTTTGAGGCATCTCTTTCTTTCTTTCTAACCTAAAAAAAAAAGGAAAAAATCCGCTGAACATTGAGAAGACGAGAGAGCTGACCTTGGTATTTATCCCGACCGCTCAAACGTACACAAAACCCGCCAGCACAGCGTCGTCCGCCTTCCCCAGTCGTTCTGCCTGACTCAACGTCATTTTGTGGTCTCGTTTCATGGAAAGAAAATTTCCGATACAACCATCATTATTATCTACATATATCGCGTACACTCTGCCGGGAAGACTGTCACTGGTGAGGTGTAACTGTGAACTGATTGTTTGCTTGTGCTGTGCGCACGTGATCGTTGGAAATATAGATTTATCTAGAAGAGGTTTCGACAAAGGAGGAACTCTGTTTCGGTAGCGAAGCTCAGTTTGAAGAGCTACAGCTTCAGCCTGTCTGTTCGTGGTCTGTGAAACGAATGCCAACTAATGGTGTTAGCGCTGAAGAGACTTGTGTTTTGTCCACGGCTTTGATGACCTTAGAGCGTTAACGAGTAGTTTTACTGGCAAACAGTGCACTTTTGTGCGTGGTGTCTGTTGTTTTCTCTGGTTACAGAGAAAAAAGATGAGGCTATTACATCTCTGATTAAGCATAGTATACATGCTACCTAGGCGGGGTCCACTTCACCCCATTTGAATTAGAGCCCACTTCTATTTAAGGGAACAAATCTCCCGTTTCACCGTTTCATGTCAGACATCCTCGAGTATACGACCTGAGAGCTGGCAGGTTCTGTCACAGCTCTGGGTGCACAGTATGTAGGCATTATTGCTGCCGATGTACGAGCACATCTATATTACTGCTTATAGTAGCAGAAGCAGTAGCAGGCGCCGGATGGATGCGGTCTATTGCCGCCCGTGCGCATGTGCCATGCTGCGGTGTTGTTGTTGTCTAGAGAGAGGGCAGTTAGCCCTAAACGTAGTGTGTGTTCAGCGTAGGGTGGTTGGTTATTACACGTTGTTACAGCTCTACCGGCGGCCGCCGCTGCTGCTGCTGCAGCTGCAGGAGCCCGGGGGTCATGCGCCACTGGTCAAGTAACCGCGTCTGGGAGGGAACCCGGCAGGCAAGAGCTGGTTGGCCCCTCTGGGACGGCGAAGGGACTTGAAACTTACTAATAGTATACGTAGCGAAGAACTGCGTGTTTACATATAATCTAGCTTAAGCCGTCCCGTCGCTCGAGGCACACTACCACTCCGGTCGCTAGCACGTACATATGTTGGCCTTGTCGACACCTGCATGCGGAACTTTGTCGTAACTAGGATCTCCTGTAGGCTTGTTTTTGCAAGGTTTTTCCCTCGTCTTCCTGTATTGCTTCACTCACCCTTAGTAGCTCGCGCTCTTTCTCATGGCCGACGCCTGTGAGACAGGGCATCGAGTTAGACACACTCACTCAGAACAAGATTGAGAGAGAGACAGACGCACTGACACCCATACTAGGCAATGTGTGCTCTTAGGCGGCAGGCGGCAGGACCGCGTGCCCGTCTGGCGAGGTCGTGGTGGATCAGGTGTTTCGACCGACGTCCTGGTGTGCGCGACCAATGGAACGAACGAATGGCGAAGGTGACCAAAACCAAAGGGGAGGAACCGACACCCACCAATAAAACGACCAGTAGGCACTACGACACTGGCTAGCTACTGCTATTATCCTCGTGTGGCGCCGAGAGAGAGAGAGAGAGCAAGTCACAATGGACTTCGCAAAGCCGCTCCAGTTATGAGAACGCACGAGCCCAGCGGAGGCTGAACGGCCGGATGGGTTAGACAGAGAGGAGATGAGTTTGGAAGGACGAGGGAGACCGAGCAAGGCAGAAGAAGAGTCGGACGAAAAGGGAAAATACATAGGAACACCCAAAGATACACAGATAGAAAGCCAGCTCCAGTGCTCTTCCAGTGAGCCCCCAGTGCTCTTCTAGTCCCGTGCACTGATGCAGCTCGGCCTCTTGGTTGGGTTTGAGTGCGATGGAACTTCTTAAGATAGGCAACAGGCTGCTGGCCAACTTCCCCGACATATGTGTACGTCTCTGCTGGTGTCTGCTTTTACTCAAGAAAACTACAAACAAGCAAAACATAAGAACGGGCAGGGTGACTGTTGCAGCTGCCCGTGTGCTGAGAGGGCAAAATATCTGGATAGAATATGGGTGGTGAGTTTAGTTTCGGACGTGATATGGTATTTTTTTTAAATTACTGCTATATCGCGCGAGATAACACAGTGAAGCAATTAGGAAGGAGCTGTCGGGTTTGGAAATTTTTAATATCATTCACGTTAACCTTGAGATTTAGGTATAAATATGTCTGATATTATTGATTGATATTGAAAATAAAATCCTTTGGTATAACTACATAGATTCTGCCGGTGCCGCATTTTGCCTATAGGAATCACCCTATCCATTATTCGAGCACAATGATTTTGCAAAAATTAGCCGCCAGGTGACCATTCGTTTAATATGTCAATTTTTCATGGGCTACTACGTAGTGTTACGATACATAGATACCTCTGTTCAATGCCCGCATCGCGGCCTCGCAAATGAGCAGCCTGGCTGTTCGTCATCACAAAACGATTCGATACGAATATTAGCACGAATCCTAAATGATTGGCCATATTTCGTAAGTGAGTAGGGCTAGTACATGATTATTTAACACTTTATAATACCTCCGTAAACTCGGAATGAACGACATCCATAAGGAAGTAAGTCGACTGCTTTCACCATAAACCCTCCCGTCGAAGAGGATCAAATCAGAACCACTTCACATATTGAGGTTTACTACTTCGTCGCCAATTACAGCGCACTGTCTACGTTTCAGCACCTCGTAATGTTTCACTGTTTCCTCCTCCGGCGAAATAACGACATTGCTCTCCCCCTCTCTGCCGAAAGTAGTCAGACACTCTTGGCGCTCATACTCTGTCACGGTGGAGGGAGTGAATGCAATATAATCACAATGTAGGTTGATATCGCTACCACCCACACAACCGACAATACAGGCATCCGGCGAGCCCGCCCTTGCTATATGGTGCGCATTCGTCGTTACAGAATTATTGGGAATTACGAGCAGTGAGCGCCGCCGCCGCCGCCGCCGCCAACCAGCTTACGTTGTTGCTGATGTTCCGCTCCGCCATCACTCTCGAATAACTTCGAATTCCTTCACACCCTGACAGCCTTTCAGGGTCCAGGAAATTTCAAGAGGGTTCTCACTCCTACACCCGCTATATTCGTTTCAGCCCGGGGGTCGAGTTAGGGGAGCCCCCCCACTCGCTCTTCTCGCTGACTGAACAAGCTGCTCGACACGAGCGAGTGGTCGGCTGGCGTGAGTTGGTGTCTGTTCGTATGTATATGCATTTATACTACTCTCTCAGTCTCGCTCATGTCTGTAGTGGCTCAACAGCGTCTGTCTCGAAATCCTGGCACATGTATTCTCTTCGCTCTGAAACACCTACTTCCCTTAGTGTTGAAGTGAGTATTCATTCGGCCCGTTGCCACCTCACCACTTCCGCGCTAGCGTCGTCCCTGCCTCTGTGCTCGCGTAGATGACTACGACTGCATTGCGTCGTGCCAACCTACTTTGTTCCGTTTCTTTGACTTCATCTTATGTGGCTCCGGGGTGAGAGACTTCAAAAGGGGGCGAACGAAGCCGCATCATGTGGTGCCGGGACCAGGACCAAGCTAAAATCCGAATATACCTGGTCCCTTCCCGAGTCCACGGGACCCCCACCCCGCCGACCTCTGCACTATGTATTCAAGTCGCTCCGAATATCGAATAGCGGTTTGTGAAGCGAGAATCCCAATGATCTAATGGACAACAGATTACTACGACAGGGTGGATTAGTTTTGCAATTTAGAGAGCACCTCGTACAAATATGGTGGGGGTGGGATCCTTAGCTGATGATAGCAAAATTCTTATTATAAGTTGTACGATCGATGTAATAATCATAAACATGTTTACTATGACTGCGCTTTTCCATAAAGTGTACACCGGTTGACGGATCGCTCAAGCGCCACATGCGCCACATGTCGAGAGAAACACAGCAAAACTCTAACCATTTCAGCTCGAGGTCCTCGTCCTACGACGGACGTCGCCAGCACCAGCGCTAAAAGACACCCCAGCTAGAAATAGGAACGAGTAGACGCTCCAAGTACCCTAAGTCACGTACAGTGCTCGGTAGCTATTTCGTTTGTAGACGGCCCACGCACGACGGCCTAGCCTGCACTGGCTAATGTCAATTTGTCTCCCGGGGTGTCTGTGTCGTCGATATATTTTATGTGTGCGCAGAACTCAAGGAGAAATGGGTGTCACATCGAGACAAGAACACACTTCACTACGTCGGCATTTGCCCTTCTTCGCCACTCCGAGCACCGCTACCCCCACGAAGACTAATACGCACGGTGGTGCTCACACACGATATACGGGTGAAAAACGAACTATGTACTACGATAGACGAGTAGTCTATCGAGAGGTGCGAGTACATCAGCAGCGCCGCATACTGCGTATCGCATTTTAGCTCCTTCGAAAATGACGACGACAGAGCTACGACGAAAGGGGGAAAAATCGGAGCGAAAAAAGCCTGTGCGAGCGAGTGACGCATCCCGTGATAAAAAGTTGGAACCTCGAGCGAGTTCATTAGGACGCGCAGAAGCGTGCGAGCAAAAGGCCTTCGCTAGAACTATAAAAATAGAATGGCCTGGAGAATCATTATACATATATATATATATATATATATATATATACATACATACATACATATATATACATATATATAAAGTTGGTGGCTTCCCAAACCTGGCGAAGAACGGAATGGAAATGTATTGATGGTAGTTCAATTGATGATGCCCTAAGTGCGAGTGTAATAACGGCCCAGACTGTTGTTATCGTAAAGCGACACTTATGGAAGGTGCATCACGACGTTGCCCGAATTTATGAGAGAGCATTCAGTGTGCGGGTTCTCTAGAGGGGGCGAACCGGCGGTTATTGCAGACTTGCACTATAAGAAGAATAATAATAATAATAAGAATATTACTGGACAATATACATGTGGTCGAGAGATGTATTGAACAGGTCCGATGTTACATATCTGTGTGGAGCAATAGTTCCAGTTCACTTAGAATCGATTAGGAGTGACCTACGCGCGGACGATGTTCCATTTCTAGCTTCGCGGGTCATTTTAATCGAGGGTAGCTAGGTTGCTGTTCGGTTAATTATCATATATATATATATATATACACGATGACACGCGGATCCATATATAAATATGTTCGTCAGGGCTGTGTTGAGAGCAGCGCAGCTATCCAATTTTGAACCGAAAGCCAACATTACTTTGGGTCCATTTAGGAAATGCTAGACTCAATTAGCATTGATCGCGCCCGACCCTCGAGCTGTATCATTCGTCGAGCTGGCGGCAGCGGCCGACGCGCAGCTCGGCGATGTCTGCGCTCCAGCCAAGAAGGGATCTGTCCGATCTATCTACACTCACCGTAGTTTGGATGGGTTTCACTGAACCAGGCTTTTTTCCGTGTCGACAAGTCATATCTACCTGGTTAGAGCTGAATAATAGAATATATAAGATCTATTCTATAAATCATATGAGCCGTTGTATGCATGCTCTTAAGTGTAACCTACGATGCTTAATAGCATATTGCGAACGTCACACCACCGACTTTGGCCAAAAACTTCATCTTAAATTTAGTAATTAACTTTCCTTGTGTTACTTAGTTCATTTCGGCTAAACAAGACAATTGTTTTTGACGCCTGTAATTTCACTAGGTAGAAGGAGCAACTCGCCTTCAAGAATTTAAACTCGGCATAAAAAGAGTGTGTGTGTGTGTATCTGGTGCGCCGGGGTACAACGTAGCCATGCAAATGCTGAGTCATTTCCTATGGAAATTTTGCACCAATCCGCCTTATTTTATCGTGCATACCGTGATTAATTTTAAATATCGAGACAGTCTAAGGAATAATCCTTAGACTGCACGATAATCCTTAGCGATGCATGTTCCTCCATATGGACAGATTGCCTTTAAACATTTGCCTTATGGTAGTAGCAATGATAGAACTTTGTTGTGCCTTATCGCTGAGAAGGAAAAAAATCTTTTCTCTACTGATTCAGACGGTTAGCCTGATCATTTCTGATTTAAGTGGCCAGGTCAGATTTCACTGATGTTTCTGCAATAAGAAATGCATGGATGTTCATCTTGAATATATTCCATCTCCGGACTCCTCGATTACTTGAGCAATATGATTCGGATGGATTGAAATGCTAAGGAGATGAGTCCCCATTACAGGCAGCCGTTGAAGTGCTTTTATCCACGTTATTATCACAATACACCGAGTTCGTATATTGAAGCATCCTGCAATTCTAAACACTGCCACAAGCTCTGTACGTTCTTATAGGTGGCGTCCAAGCGTCAGAAGTTCTGCCACATGGTATAAATAGTTCACTAATGCTAGCCTTCTGGATCATGCTGCTCATTCTCAGCTGATGCAGCGTAGGTCACAGGAGTAGAGTCTGGCACGTTCGAATCTCTAAATATAGAGTGAACTTGCAACGGCATTTTCCAGATCCCTATGATGTCGTCTGCTCGGAATGAGTTATCATTAGGCTTCCGAATCATATATCAGGGCGTCGGTCTCTTTAAGACGCGTCCCAAGTTGGGCTCCCGGAACGCAAACTTACCGGACGCTGTTCGGATACGCCGGAAACAGCAGCCGACCGAGAGACCGGGTCAGCACACCGAAATCTTGTCGCTTCTTCAAGCTATCTATACATGCACACATAAAAACTCGAACGTACATGCGCCATTATAAATACTCTTTAGCTTCCACCGTAACTGATATTGTCCAACCCATCGATACCGTACATTCTCGCAACTTGCTTATTCACAGGTTCGAGCCCCGCTGAGTGATGACATATAAGCGAGCTTAAGCATTGTAAAATTGCAGCTCCTTTAATAAACCAATAAACATTTACTATTTTACCATTTTTACCACATAGTTATGAGATATTACCAGCGATAACCGTAACGTTGTCACCTTCTGACTTCGAGATCGAGCTGTCGGCGATCTGTTACATGTCTCGGGTGCTTCTGTAAGCGTAAACGGCTAGATTTCGGTAGCTCTGAGAATACACATATTTGTCAAACGCCTCTTCGAACCGCGTTCGCAATTTTTCTCATTTACTCTCTGAAATTGATCGGTGCATGACGCGTCGATAACTGTTTCTATGCACGATCACATACAATCCATAGTAGATCACTCTTCGTTCGGCAGCGGCAGCTGACACCTCGATTCGTTCAACATCCCAGCGAGAGAAATGCGAAGCGCTTTCACATCTCAGGTGTTAGTTTTTACTTCAATCCCTCACAGCACTTCAATCCCTCACTCTGAGCGGTGTTTAGTCCGCGGTACACGACCTACACGCTATCCAGTGTCTGAAACACAGCCATTCAACCTCATTTGAAGCCGACACTTTGTCGGCATCGTGCCTCACTCATCAGCAGACTTCACTCGGCCACTCGAGGCGTACGCCGCGCCAGTAGCGGCAAACGATTGCTAACGACAAAAGTGCACGATGTTGAGCAACAGCAGCAGAGATAGTAGCATGAAGCATACAAAAAATGACGAAACTCAATTAGCCTTTAATTCCTATCATGGCTAGTTATCGCTCTATGACTCAGTATCGCTAGTGTCTATCACGTGTGTGTTCTGCGAATATCATCGCCGTTCGAATAAGTGTGTGAGCACATGAGGCTGCTGCTCGAGTTGAAGCGGCAGTGAAACCGGCGGACACTGGCAATTGCGTATACTGTAGCACGAGAGCTAATTGGTGCTAATTGATCTTCAACCTTATCATATTATCGTTCGCGAGGTTCTCGCGATCTCCGTTTTTCGCCCCCGGGACTCGATAGAGAACACATAAGGTGCTGATAACCCAAACGGCTGTTTGTATGAAATACAAGTGAACACTGGTGCATTTCAAGTTCCTATTTGGCACTAAACTTATTATATATATATATACATATATATATATATATATATATATATATATTATATACATATATATATTATATACATATATATATTATATATATATGTGCCCTCTTTGAAATAGAGCGAAAATCACGGCAATATCTGTTAGATGAGCTGTAAAGTAGACGAGTGCACGCTCCAGCTCTGACACTTGGATAGTCTCTTTATGTGATGCAACATAGGATATGTTAAAAGACCACCGGTCCCGTGAGCCAAAGAAGCACAGCTCGAATCCGATATCGTATTACACCAATTTCGGAGCAATTAGAATATCCAAATGAGTAATTACAGTAGCTCAATGCATTAGAATATCCTCAAAAACATTTGCTATTCATTCTATGAAACCCTACCTCGCTAATTTCTCCTCTGCCAGTACATAACATCATGCATATGTAGTAGATAGTAGTAATTCCTCGCTCCGTCGGTAGTAGCGTACATCTCACCGCCTCCAACTGAACGAACGCTCTAAGCGATACCGGGAAGGGCGCTGCTGCTGAACAGCATCAACAGTTCCAGAAGGGGGCGAGATGGTCACGGTCTTGTTGGCACGCCACCCCTCCCACTAAAAAGGTGGCACTAATACCTAAAGGTTCAAAGCCGAAACAGGCAAGAAGCAGCCACATTACGGGAATAACTGAGAGTCAGCTGGAAAAAAGGATCTTTTTCAATATACCCATATGCAGATTTCTAAATGATCATTACATACATAACTGGGTTAAAACCGACAAACCTACAGTTTTTCTACGATTCGAAAGGTTTAGCTTATAAAAGCATAATCAGTACCATACAAAAAAAATAGAGGAAAAAAAACCGCTGCCAAGATAAACCAGATAAAACCAACAGCAATTCTATTATTTCTTTATGCCTTACTACAACAACTGTCACCGAGTAGGAGGTAGCAAGAAAGCTTAAAGGAGAGATACATTTCCTTCGAACTAAGCTAATTTCCTAATGCGTTCACATAGCAATTCGATCAGGAATAAGATATAGGCTGATGATCGTTCGAGCGAAGAGGCTCGAGAACAGCGCAAACTAAACGGATGTTTCTTTTAGAGAACTTTACCATTGTGAAATTGCAGTTACGACAGTAAACCATGATTTGATTCAGTGATCTCGCTTGAACATGCTTGCCTGACACACAATCCTACACAATCGTATACCGGCGTTCTTGCCCAATTCGTGGGTGCCCAGTGCGGCGGATGGTCGCAATTCCGGCGAAACTGTTACATTGAATATTGCTATGCCCTACACGACGCTCTGGGGACAATCTGGGACAGGTAAGGAAAATTCGCATCAGGTGATAACCTCATCCATTATTCTCCGGTGACGACTTTGACGGAGAGAGAGGGAATCGTTGAGACTTGATCGAGAGTGATGGTTCGAAATCTAGCTTTCGGCTCTACGCCGAAATCATGATCATTTGCTTTGTGTCTGAGTCTACAGAAGAGATGACTGCACATGAACAGAAAATACAGATCTCACACTGATTCTCACGAAAAATCATATTGATTGTGATGATAATGCTTGTCTACTGAAGTTTGGATTATTTTCAAGAGATTTTTTTGGTGGAGGTAGAGGAGCGATGTCACTAGAGCGTGGAACTAACTAATATACTATGTAGGTGTTTCAGCGGCTAAAAGCTGTAGATAGATGCTTTATTAGGAAAACATTTGGTTATATAGCTTCAACTATACAATCATTAGGGAAGTTCTGAAAGTGTTTAATTTATAATTTTATCAGTGAGGTTTTTATTATTATTATTTTTTTATTTAATTCGCTCGTCTCGATTTTCACTGGTACGGTGTGGTGGATCTTCTCGCACAACATCATTCGTGCTATACTTTTGTATCGATTCGTATGGAAAAGATGGGAATTCGTTGATAAATCAGTGTTCGCGTAGCAAAAACGAGAACGGCCGGAAACGACTCGCGAAGAATCACCTTCGGCTCGCTCGATTAGGAATTCGATGCTGTCCCGCTACAGTCGAAGTAAAGCCAATGATTACTACTTAAAAGTGTGATCAAATATTAATTAACGTGTGTGCCAAAGGCGCTTCGGTGGGCGGAGTGGGGTGTTGCCAAAGGGAACGTCTCCTTTAGTTCGTGTCAAAAATAAGAGACATAAAATCTCCTTTGAAGAATACATCTCGTTGTGGCAACTGGACAGGGATGACGCCAGGTGAATGCCCTTCGTAGAACTCTCTACATGAATATAAAGCTTTATTGGTTTATTAAAGGAGCTGCAATTTCACAATGCCCAAGCTCTCTTATATGTCATCGCGCAGCGGGGCTCGAACCCGCCGCCTCTGGCTTTCGACAGCCATGTTTCAATAGACTGCGGTTCAAACAGACTAGCATCCAAAAACTAGCATCACAACAGTTCAAGGTTAGGCCATTTTGAAGTAACCTATTGATTGCTGACATGAGGATAAACATCTCACCGTAATGAGTAATCGTTTAATTATTAGTAATATTATTAGTAACCGTTTTATTATTATAATTTTTAGGCCACCATTTAATTATCGAAATCGAGGAGGTTGCCACTAGAAAAAATTTCTTGCATAGTTGTCTCGTTACTTTTAATAATGCCAATCAGATGCATATATCTAGGAGCCTTGCAAATGACACCTGGATCGTGAAGCGAGAAAAATGTCATCGATGTATGATACATTATGACAATAATGGCCGCGTGAACAGCCACGGAAATGGTACACATGTCCTGAGTACTTGTAAATACCTAGATGTAGAATCCAGTTTTATTCAACGGGCGAATTCTCGGAAACATATTGTACTCGTGCTGTCTTATAATATATATATATATATATATATTTTTCAATTTTCAATTCAAAACATCTTTATTAACAAAAGGGAGGTATATATATATACGCGACTCACATTTGGAAATGCCCATAGCCAATACTCTTCCAAAAATGATGTTCAAGGCATCATTCTAAAGCTGAAGCAGTAACATCAGTCTTCATCTATGCAGCGGCAGCAACAATCTCAATTTCGGCTCTTCAGTAAACTCCCCCGTCTAGGATCCATCCAATCGTCTTTGAGATATCCATCACCCGCGCTGTTAACCCGTTTACCCTCCGATCTTTGGATTACCCCCAGCCTCCGACTGAGGTCGTCTCGTCTTCCTCGTCCCGAGTTGCGTCTGCCGCCGATGCTGTCATCATGCAGAGCGATCCACATACTCAAAAGTGGCAAATGTGGCACGCAATTAAACGAACCATCTCCTTCATTAATATATTTCATTAACCCAAGGTGGATGGATGTGTCATAAGGAATCCTCGTGTTCGCTCACACCACCCCTTTAGCCTTCGCCGCTTCGAACCGTGTCCTTTGCCGCATCCTGCACTATACACATAGGCCCAGTAACCTTATGCATCTATATGTGTCTCCCTTCCACTCTGTCCTTCCTGGATGTCCTGTGGCCTGCTCTGCCTGCTGCCAAACGGAGGGGGCGAACGAGGCATCCTCTGAATAGCATTCTTACTCGAGATATTTCATTCGACGAGTCGCGTCATCACTACCTACCACTCATTCTAATCACTATAACTGTTCATTATTGTAATAAATGCGCCCGTTTGGACGACGACGACGACGGCGGCAGCGGTTCCCTGAGAGCCTTTGTATTATAGCATATTCCTCTAGTGGTCGCTCGCCTCTCTTCCATCCACGGCGAAGCTGCTTGCCCCCACGTCACCAATGCCACCGGTGCCATACGAGATGAGATTCGCTCTCAGATGACTCATTCATGTCAGTGCCGTGCATTGCATTGTATATAGGCACATATACATATTCATATTGATGTGCACTCACACACACACACACCCATATCTGAACTCCGTCCTTCTCCCATCTGCACAAGCCCGCCACAAGTGACGAACCGTGATGACTGGCACGGCTGTGCTGCTGATGCGACGACCACAGGGATGTACTATTATTACCGGTCTCCTACAACCAATATCTACCTCCTCCTTGATATAGCAATGCGCACCTCGTTCTATAGCAGCAGGGTCAGCACGCTTGAAAGCTATGCTCGTTCCGTCGTGGTGTTCCTTGAGCATAAATAGATACACCTTTGCATGAAGGCTACTACAGTGCTTACTGGGGCCCGGTGCACCCGCGGCAACCAGATCCGTATGCAGATATGTATATTGTAAAAGTCCTGTTGTGTATTGTAGCTGGTAGTCCGCTGTAAGCAGCCAGCACCATGTCCGCCTGTTAGTCGGGAGCAGTGCGCTGTTGTCAGCGCTAATTAGAACCGACGGCGCAATGGGTAGCAGGTAACAAATGTCGACTGTAATTCGCCCGCTTCGGCGAAGGCCGCTTGGCTGGGCTCGTTCGGGCTTCCGGCGCACCTCATGGTGGCTCCAGGGGCGCTTCCCCTGAGCGACTCTTTTCGCCTCCCCTTGCATCTGTCCGTTCGCATTGTCTTTCAAGGCAGAAGTAGATCGAGACTCGAGCGTCAGGCAGGGGAACAACGGCGACGATCTTTCGCTCCCTCTGCTTTTGTGCCTTTGAGAATTATTTGAAATTGGACACGTGTATTCAGCTAGGTGTGCATATGGTCGCCTGCTTGGTCGAAAGATAGATGGAGGGAGAAAGAGGGAGGGAGGGGCTGCGCCAACGGAGACGACGGCAGCTTCCAAAGCGATGGGACTAGCGACGAGAGTGCCCGCGTTCATCGTGTCTTTAGCGGGTCTCGCGAGCTGACGGGCCCTTCCAGCCAACCGAGCTAATCCCGGGGGCACAGACACCGCCCCCGTTTACCTCGCCCACCTGGCTCAACAGGGGGCAGAGCGTCTATTTATTGTATTCGCTGAGGCTGATAGAGACACGCAAAGTATGCGGTTACACAGGTTCGGCACAGGTTCGGCGAATAGCCGCACTTTCAGAAGAAGAACAGTGGCATTTCCTTCGGCGAAAAATCCAGGTGAACATCAACTCTGTCTCTGGGAAGATGCCATATCGTTTTAAAAGCTGAGCTACAACATCCAGCAGAAGCCTTGTAATCCAGCAGAAGATGAACGATGAGCACTCGACAACCATTGGTCGAAAATCGAACGCCGACCATCTTTGTCTGTGTCTTTTGCAGCAAGCTCATGCGTAAGCACGCTTCGATGGACTATAACAATGATAAGACGAACAAACTCGTCTCAGGGAAAAATCTAGCTCTTGATCCATCCGTGCATTTGTATGCCATAGCCATCTCGTGGTGTGTGAGAGTGTTGAAGAGGAAATGCTTCCTGTGTATGACTAAAGGCTACAACACCGCCACCACTACCATCACCGCGCGCCGCAGCTGCAGGAGGAGGAAGGTTCGCGGGTGATTGCTCGTCATCGGCGGCGGAATGGAACAACCTTTGAAATTTCTAATTAATAATGACTATTTTGGCTTAATGGAATCAAAAGTCATTCTTCTTGCACTGATCAGATTAGCTCGTATGCAAAACTTGATAGGCAGCACAAGTAATCGCAAGTGAGTAGTAAGGCGGAGAACATACGTTGGAAAATTAGCTGTTCGAAATGCTTGCTTCTGATTGAGTTAATTCGTTAGGCGTATCATTAAAAAGGGCTAAGTAATTAAACCAGCTTTAAAAAAAAGAAAAAAAAAAATATATATATATATATTCACCAGTGGATAACCCAAGCAGCATTTTTAAGCTCGTACCGCATATAGCTACAATCGTTTGCGAGAACGCACACCAATTCATTGAATGTCTGATTTTTTATTAGTTGCCAATTTGTCGGGACTCGAACCCTGCAATAACCGGGCATTTCTAAGCGACCGTAATTCTGTGCAATGCTAGCAAACTATTGAATACTCAAATCAAAATTAAAAGAAAAAAAATTTAAAAAGAAACACTCGATATACAGTTGAGGAATCGCATTTGCAATCGCACCCGCTGCGCTTTCGCCAGCCAGCAATTCCTGTTTGTGCACATATACGGAACTGGACACCAGCTGAACCAGTCACAAGGGCGCCATCGACGAAATCATGAAAGAGCTAAGTCAAAATAAATTTTTGTTGGCCGCGATTCTACAGAAGTGTAACGATCCGTTATATTATTCTATGACATAGTATATGCACGTCTTCGATGTGTGTGTCTGTGTGTGTGTGTGCATTTATCTCTAAAAATAAAATTAGCTTGGGATTCCTAGGAACTACCGCATCTCCTTGGCCTTTTCCGCCGCTCTCTGATATCTCAGCTTACCGATTCTTCGTTGGCATCGGAACATATCTGGTTACTACTCTGAGAGTGTGACGTAATTGGCCAGCGTCTTGGAATTATCTGCGAACATTGCGGTGTCCATCCTACGACAGAAAACCAACGGAGACCGATTCTAATATGCCGGAACAAAAACAATACTCAGCCTCGAGTTCGATAGCCTTGTCATGTGAATTAGTCAATGTTCAGATAGATGTATTGCCCATAAGACATAATACAACACTGTGTCTCTGTTCAGCTCGGAGGAAAAATCCCCATGTTCAATTCTAGAGAATATTATACAGCATAGTTAAACAGGACCAGAGGCTATTAGTACCAGTTGTACCGATCTCTTAGATCTGTCCTCGATCCTAGAGAGACATAAGATTCTATCAGGCCATGTCTGAGCCTGTAAAAGGTCTGAGTAAAGTTCGGCCTACTCAGCCACGAGGCTCTCTCCGCATGTTCACCTTGTGGCACGCGAAGACGATATCGCTGCCTCTCTCGCTCGCACACGCTCCCAGACTGAGGGCCAGCCCAGTCTAGCATAGTGCCTTGTAGTGTTGTCGTCGTTGTCGTCATCTGCCGTTACCTGGTGGCCCGCCTTCTCGCTCGCTCGCCCGCCGCTCGATTCTACTGGGATGATCTCTGTTCCATTCGCAGAGTGTTCGCTGTCGTCTTCGTCGAAATAACAACAGGGCACGTTGTCTGGATTGAAAGCAACTATTAAAAGAATCGAGGCCTACTCCTATCACGCCATAGAAAAGAATGAGAGCCTTTCTATTTACACCATTTCGCAAATGTGCCTACCGACGGGTTAGCGTTACAGCTGCCCGACCGACAGTATTCGCACACAGCGCGATGCCGTTTAAACTGAGAGCAGAGTTCGTGGTCGGCACATCATTTGTACTAATATATATAAGTTACAAAACGGTCTCGAGTTTACAATAGCACATATTCGGCAGGCAGGACAAAGTGTGGCCGTAATATGCGGAAATGGTGTGTGCATCGTCAAAATGAACTCTATTCAACAAACCATGTGAATGGATCGACTATCTTCAATTCAATTCTCTATAGAAACTGTAATTAGTGTATTCAAATCGAACCTACCAAGCTAATGTTCATTAACCTGATGCATCATTGCGAATCAAATCGAATCTCCTCTACTCAAGTGTCCGCATGTGAATCGCACGCGAAATCCATTCACAAACAATATCGTAATTTTAAAAATTCGTAAACAATAACGTATTGGGCTATTTTCCTCTATCTGAAGAATATCGCATCCAGACGTGAGATCTTTCACCAGGTGCCATTTCTCATACCTAAACTGTTTGACGTGCCAAAGTCGGGTCCTTCAAGCATTAGGAGACAGTGGATATTCGATAGTACTACGCAAGGAAAGAGCTTTCTGGTGAATGCCGCCATGAGAACGATGAGTGATGAAACCTGAAATATGCTTGCTAGCACAGTTGCTCACATATTTTATTAAATTCTAATTAATTTCTTTTTATCTATGAACTTAGTGTTGACATACCGACAGCGTGTCTTCAACTCTATTCTATGAGACAAATGCATGAGCTTACATTAAAGGCGTTCTGCGTTATGTACATTTGATGCTATCTACCATTTGCTCAGTCCGTTTCTAATCAAGGGGGTCTAAATTAACTTGCGTGTGTGAAGTGTTACTACCATAATTAGCGACAAGGCCAAATTGATGATAATTTTCTTTGTCTGATTAGAGCCTGATCATCCAGTTCACTCATATGTCGAAGAAATATCGCGGTATTCTACGGAACACCAAAATTTACAAGTTCCAATTAGACTAGATTAGACAAGTTCATGTCGGCGCGTTTCGTGTTTCGTGTTTCGTGTACATATATATATATATGTATACATATATATATATGTGTACATATATATATATATATATGTGTGTACATATATATATATATATATGTGTGTACATATATATATATATATATGTGTGTACATATATATATATATATATATCTATGATGCAATCAGCAGCCTACCATTCAACAACCACTACACTGATTCTGACCCACTGATCTGTCAGGCCGTAACAGTACCTTAGGCTGGGCTACCTCGGGCCAAATGTGGCTGCTTATATTGTATCTGCGTTTAGATTGCGTGGCACGACAACAAGGATATATCATATCTCCATTTAGACATAACGGTGGACAACTGTAAGTTGTAGGTCACGTCTGATTAACATATCACAAACGAGGCTCTCTGTCCTGCTCTGTGTGTCCAACTGCTTTCCTACTGACCTGCTAGACCTGCGGACCAGACTCCCCCCCACAGGCTGACACTGAGCTGAACACTGCGGCTGTTTTGTAGTGCATCAGAACATGGCCCTAAAGCTTAGCTGTATTGGAATCACCCGGGAATATACGGTGAGGTTCGTAGAGATCGCCGTGCGAAGGTGTGGGCATTCAAATGTTTGCGCCACCGAAATCTGACGACGAAGGCTTACATCGAGTGTGACGACAGATTGTGAAGATTCGAGAGAACGAAATACTCATATAAAACTGAGAAACATGATTCAATCAGGCGTCGAATAGCTTCGTTCGCAGTGTTTAAACGTCGTAAGCCGAGATGATCTAACACGGGAGTATTTCATGTACTTTGCGCGCTTAAATTTAAACAGTGACCAGTACTATCGGCAGGACTCGGCATAATGAACGGTTTTGCTTACGAGTATCATGGGGCAAACTACACTAGTCAGCTGTGATCATCGCTGGCGGACACCAGCGAAACGAGTGCGGGGAGAAACTGGCTCTAAATGACGAGTTGACCACGGAGGGAGCGAATTGGAGAGGGGCTCTAGGGCCAACACGAGTCCGCCACCAACCAGGCTAGGTATGACCGCGCCACTGTTCCATGTCTTCCTGTCATCTATTCACGCGATAAATCTCTTGGAAAATAGGCCCATATTTGAGGTGGTTGCCACACGCTGGTATACGCTACACAGTGTATGCGCCGTAGAAACAATGAAACATACAGCCGCATTGGTTGAACAGGCAGAGAACGACCGATATGAAAGTCGCCGCTCTGCACTGCACACCATGTTTTTGGGAAATTTGTACGGCGCGGATTTTTCATTGTTTGAAATTTCACTTTCGAAAAGTGTTCGCAAAATAACTACAACGAATGTGCTCTCTCAGACTAGGAGAAACGGCGGAGAGTTGTTTGTGCTGCCATTGTATACGATGCATGCGTTAAATATCACAGCACAATGGTAAGGATAATGATAACAGGTATATTAAACCCATCTCGTGGGGAAGGCCAAGGTAACGATTGTATGTGTGGATATAGTAAGTTGTATTTTAGAGGCATACCGAGCCCTGCAAACACAAAGCTTTTAGCTGTTAAAAATGGTATTAAGCAACAGGAAGGCATACAGGTTAAACCTTGGATTTGTCACTGAAGGGTAACCAGTTCGGAGTTCAAGTTTCTACTCGTTCTAGCGCATCAGTTGGTTTCGGTCTGTGAGTAAATTGGCCATATTCCGCAAACGATACAACACCAATTAAAATAATGTTGTCGAAACAAATATTTGACTGAACAAGTTTTGCCCCACATCAGCGTGTATTCACATCCAGACAGCATACGTTGCGCTTTTGGTCTATCAATATAAATACGGCCTAACATACAAAGAATCATTGCCACCCGCAGTCTCTGCACAGTGCTTGCTGCTGACTCGATGCGTGCAAGGGCTTGCAGACAAGCTATACAAGTGGTGATTTTGGCATGTAAAGATAGCAGAACAATGGTTCACTCCGTTGGTTTTTAAGACCCCAAAGGTCCTCACTTGACATTCTACGTAAAATATATAGATGCACATATAGATAAAAAAATATATGCATACATATATATATATATATATATAGTATGTATGCTGCCAGTTTCGAGAAATCCAGCCACGTGCACACGATGATCATAGGATATGGCCGGTGTATACAATACTATACCCGTCCGTAATAGTAAATAGCTTCAACATGTGGACGATAAGATGGACGATAACATGAGAACAATGCAAGATTTTTTTTGCAATCTGTCACTGGCAAAATCACATGATATATCTGTGGGATAATCTGCCTGAGATTTCCCAGAAAGATCGTATATCGCAGCGATCAATACAAACGGACGCTCAGTCAACTGTTGTCAATAGAGTTTAGCAGCTGTGATACTAACGTGAAACACGCCGGCAGTATTCTGTACCAAAAGAGAGCTTAAGCATTGTAAATGGCAGCTTCTTTCATAGATCAACAAACCTTCACGTTTGCCATAGTGTTTAGCCGACCGGGTTAACATTAAATCTTAATTTCTGATTGATGTTGACTGCGCCTATAACGGGCTGACTACAAAATATTGAAGGACGATGTGCTGCTGTACAAGTTCGCTCATATTTCGCTTGATCTCATGGTTGTATCAGATTATATGTCAAAGTCGATAGTTTCACATATTATGAACAAGACATTTCATTTTCTTTGTGCATGTTCGAGCTTCCATCTGCTCATCTGTATATGCAACAACGATATATAGGCCACGTAAGATACTTGGATGAAAAATTTATTAATTAATTCGTTAATTTCAAATCTATATTATCTAGTGATATACATCTCATGTTGTCATATACTTTCAGGGGGTTACGTCAACTGAGGGATCGATCAACTGTGTTTCAATATTTCCTTCAGATTCTATCGATGTATGTGTACAGATGTTTGAGGTTTCGACTGCTGAGTGCCATAGCTCAGTGCTAATTGCCATATTAACATTCTAAAATTGATTCTTCAGCTCTTTCATCATGACCCATTAGTTGGTTTTGGAACCCATGCCGGACTCACTTCGGTAAGAACAACTAATTCCTTCGTCAACCTGTGCAAGAGGAGCACGCGACAACACGACCACGACTTCAAACAAATTGCGTAGCCAGTATTTTGCCAATACCAGTCATACCAGGATAGTGAATACTGAGGCTATCCAATCGTGGGCAGCTTGCTTACCTGGGACATCTCCACTCCTTCTATATAATATATATATATATATATATATAATTGTGTCTTCATCTAAATCTCCTCAATTTTAAGAGGAAATAAAGAAACAGAGATCATATATACACGTCTCGCGCTTCCAGTTACCCCCAAGGCCCCATTATTTAAGGCAGATCATGGAGGAGAATATGCAATAGCATAGCGCAGCGCCCGAGATGGATGGCACAGAGCCGTACCCGTTGCGAAGAAGTCGGTCTCAGATTTCTCACTCGCGCTTACCGGCAGCTGTTCGTCCTCTGTGTTCTCGTTATCCGATCTAGCCGCCGTGTGTGGGGCAGCCGCCCATACCGCGAGACGATAGTGCAGCGCACAGCCAGCATCAGCAGTACGAATCAGCAGATTTGTCTCAGAAGACGCGCGTTCGGTTGAGTCTGGCCAGCGCGGACTGGGTGAGAGTCTGAGGTTTAAGTCGGGGGTTCGCGTTCGTAACTCACCCCCCGCGACGAGCGAGACCGCGTCTTGTTCGTCAGCGCAATCGGACACCATCCTGATCCCATTTGCTTGTTGTGCTCACCTTTTTCGGTCAGATTCGCTTCGACGACGTATCCTTTTTTTACTGGGGTCCTTATTTACACATGACCCCCGATGGCTGGCTACACGACGGATTTTGCCTACAAACCTTTCCCTTGCCAACCCTCAGGCGCGTGCCCACTCCTCGCCAGGCTACTGGTCTCAGTGCTCCACTTACAATTAGTCTACAATCGATCGTCGACTCGATCAGCTTTTAGCCGGATGCTCGAAGCAGCAGCAGCCCGCAGACGGTCAAATTGTTCTACTAGGCGACATTTGAGCCAGGCTTGCTCGCATACTACCCAGTCTCGTCTGGCGCCTCGTCCGACTTGACTCGTCTCAGACTGAGCATGACCTCATCGTGGGATATCGAATTTGATCCGACGCGACAAGCAAGCCAGCCGCCGACGGCGAGCCTTGGACGAGACTCATAAAGCTGCTGAAGTAACCGGCAATGAAATGACCGAAAAACGACATCCTACATTGAGACAAAGTGAACCTAAGAAGTGGCCGAGTTTCCCAGTGCCCAATTACTTCATCTTATCTCTAAAATTCTACATGGGCTGCTAGTTGTTCGACGGCAGTCCAATGTAGACCGATATACTCGACACCGACTTGGGAAGCACTCCGAGTCTACGCCGATCGCTATCCAGTTCACAAATTGAACCGAATCTCCCGTACGAAGTCCACTGTATGAGGGAACAGTGCGTATGATATTTGATAGGTATACTAGTCAATACTTCGTGCAGGTCTGGAAAACCTCAAATTTCGCCGAGTCATCATCTAGCTCCGACCACGAACCTGATCGATGCCGAGAGCACGCTCGTTACCTCCGGCGTAGCATTGCGGGATCAGCCGACGGGAGTCACAATCAGGAGAATCCAAGAAGTCGAAGTGGCCCCCGTAGGCCATAAATGCTAACGTATGTGGAATAGTCGATTACTGTGTCTAACATTGTAATGTGAGCCGCAGGATTTGTGTTCGCAAGAGTGCTCCTGACAAATGGTAAGTCTCCCTTTATGTACGCGTTGGATAGTTGCGTTTGAGATCGTGCACCTAGTTCGAGTTCTGCCATACGCTGCCAAGCAGAAGACGAATTTACGCGTATACAATTTTTCATGTGACATTGTTGCAATCAGATAATCGTGAAGTGAACAAATCACATCATGCTGTTTTGGGGTTCGTCAGTTTGAGTAAGAGGCTGAACCATGCGATAATAAGAAGTATTGATTTTAATTTAAAGAGAAGTTTGGCGGAAGTTTGCAAAAATAATCAATAAACAAAGAAAAAAGCGCCGAAGCGCAGGGCTGAAACTTGACGAGGAAACTGCACAATCTACCGGTTTCGCCACACTGCCTACCCTAAGCGACGGCTAAAATTAGTGAGCACATCTTAGGGCATAAGCGTAACTGCACACCGCAAAATCGCGTTCGTTATTTCTTTGCAAGGCACCCTATGGCAACACGCACAGACACATGTCTAGCCTAGGCAGACGTCGGTGCTCAGTGCGATGTGTTCGCAAGGAACTGCAATGAGAGAGACCCGTCCGGAGGAAGTTGATCGAGGAAAGGGTGACGGGCAAAAAACGGCGGGGGTTCAAGGGTTTGTTTAGAGTTGGACAAGCTGAGAGATGCACAATGTCGAACGCTTTCGTATCGAGCTTCTACACGGATCGCTGGGACTGGAGCAATGCGGAGTCCACGGGAAAGCCAGAGAGAGAGAGACATGGAGCCATGTGCAAATTCGGCCGGCGAGATGCATCGAGTGGCAGCTCGAAGCGCTAGGCGCCCAGCCCCCGACCCCGGCGCCTGGCTGGCCGCAGAGCCTCCCGTGCGTAACTCCCCGAGGGGTTGTTTCATTTTTTTATGTTTGCTACTTTCCCCGCTATTTGCTCGCCTGTGCGTCCCGACGTTCGCCCTGACGCTCCTGTGCCCCTTGGCCACGGTCCCCGAACGACTCGTAAACTAAAACGACGGACGCGGGCGTTGAGCAACGCAGAGCCTACAAGAGACTTTGTACACGAGCAACGTTATTCCGACTGCCGCTACTGCGACTACTGCTGCTATTCTGTCTAGCTTTGCCAGTGAGAGAGAAATAGAGAGAGAGAGAGAGAGGGAGAGAAAGAGCTCATCTCATGTTGTGGCAATCGCATCGAAATTCGTTTAAGCTTCGTTGGGAATGGAGTTCCCCAATGTCGCTATCCGGCAAAGTTGAGAAGGAACGTTGTCTTTTGTTGCAACTGCTTCGGCAAGTTCCTAACACTCTGATAAGCCTTTGATTACATTGACGCTCTGATACATATTGCTTGCTGGTTTATGTTTTCGAGCAGTCCAATGCGAGACAAAACGCAGCAAACTTGGCTCAACAAGTTCAGCAACAGAAGGAACTCACAGAAAGAAGAGAGAGAGTGGGGCGTATGGCGGTTCGTCATATCTTAACATCGTTGCTATTAATACCGTCTCCAATGACAGACTTCAAAAACAATGGTGTTGAAGCCAACATGCAGAAACCTTTGCAGGAACAGGACAACAGCATAAAATATTAGAAGCAAGCGTGGCGATGGACTGTCATAGTGTAGTATTCATATAGGACAAGAATTTTTCTGCATTTTATGACAGTGTTTTCCTCACCCATCGCAAGTTCTCGTGCAAATCCTGTGTTCAGGAGAGCACACGGGTACTCTCCTGAACATCAAAACGGTAAAAACACTATGAGTCCAACCGCAATTTGTGATTATTCACTATAGTTTGATCCAATTTTCTGATCCAATTTTACAGACTCAAACGTTTAATGTCCATGGAACTGCTTTTGACACTATATCTGGTCAGCACTATCGAGCCTATACGAGCATTGATTGTGTTTGAATAGAGTATTTTGTAGTCAATCATGAAGCACTGATCTGGCTAATCCAGCCATTTCTCCGGTCGACGACACCTACTGCGTAATGCGATCGGTAATCATCCGCGGGCAAATGATGAGCAGATTAAAACAATCGTCCACAATGGAAGCACTAAGCTATTGAGCTACATTTTCCCGTAAATATCAGCTCCGTTTGTATCCTGCCCCTGCCCTCTACTCCCCCCCCACACATACACACAGCTCACGTGTGTATCGGCACGTTACATTGAAATTCGGCAATTTTTCTAAAATTAGGTCAGAGCCATCCAAGAGGCTGACAACACGCCAGTTCCATTGAACCCAGCTTAAAGCACAGCACATTAGTCAGCAGGTGAATATGGTGAACTGTGGGTATCACTCACCGGTCATTGCAATGACTGGTATCGTTCATCGTTCATGCCCGAAGAAGCCCTCAATCAAAGCTTACGTCTCTCTCTCGCTCTCTCTCTCTCTCTCTCTCTCTGCACAACCAACGATCTGACCATCTTCCGTCGGACAATGCGTCAAACTCGAAATGGAGCTTGACCCGCTCTCGCCACCCGTCGATAGAACGTGCCCGTAACCGTCGTAGTGTTTGGCCGCGACTGAATGGATTCAGTGGCAGAACCGTTGTGGGAGCAGCCGGCTGGCCGTGAGGTTCGACGATAATGTGACGTGCTGGGATGCTGAGAAGGGCCTGGTGTTCGGCGCTCAGGGTTCCCGTTGCGGCTGGCGTGCGGGCGGGCGGGCAGGCGGGGACTCAATTGTCATTAATCCGGCAAAGCATTTGTAATTGCAGCTGTAATGAATGAATGGCTGCTACTCCCGACGCCGCCGAGAGCTTCGGCCACTAAACCGGAGAGAAAAAACATCGCCTTAAATGGTTCCCGCAGCAGGCGTGGTCGTCAGCTCAGGGTATAGACAGATACGAATATCTATCTATAGCCAACGCCTACGGGCGCTCGGTTGACACTCGTCCACCGTCATCTTCATTCGCTGACGAAGTTGGGATGGTCATGAGGGTTCACAGGCGAGCTGATGCGGATACAAGCAAGAGATTACAATCACACACTCACAGCCACGGCCACTTTTACAATGAACGTCGGGGTGGAGTGCGTCATACGATGAGGTGTGTTGAATGAGGCGCGATAGGCCACAACGTGGCCTAATGTTTCCTACGATGAACTGAACAGCAGCGAGCTGTGATGATCCACTGCGGGAAAACAGATTTGATTATAAATTCGGTGTTACGTTGTACTCGAGGTGCGAAATTGTCGCTTCCGCAATCTCAATTGTACTGTTGAAGTCAGTAAAGTAAATTTTCCGGGGGGCAGACTCGCAGAGCTTTAAACATTTACATCAGTCGACGGTATAACCGTTTTCGACATAAGGCTTCGCAGGACGGATAATCCCTGCAAATGCTAATGTGCAACTGGTGGGGATAGAACCAACGAGGGCCTATTTATGTGTCTCCTTCGATTGTACGGCGTTTACCAAATGCAGCACGATACCGGACTCAACTCGTTTTATAAACTGGCGTGTAATGAAATATTTTCTATTTAAGTGTAGGTGCATGCGGGCTGGCATTCTCACAAAAATTTCAAGATACCACTACGCTTTAGATACGGGTCCCCAACAAAACAGGGGCATCGATTTACGCGTTAATCGATCGCGACAGTCCGATGTGCGTAAGATAAGTTGTGTAAGATCAGTTCCATTTAAATTATCTACTACACGTGATAAGCTGTTAATCCCTATGGGACGAAAGGGACCGAACTAGAGAAGTCCTCAAGTCCAGCTGGGAAACACCAACCGGATACGTTAAACTGAAGGTATTGCACTGCATATATATATATATATATATATATTGCCATCGGTTAATTTAAGCGCGTATGTAACTTATCCTGAGAGGAACTGACTTAGAATCACCAACAAACACCATACCTCGTCAAAATCAAATATGTTTTTACAATAATGTTGTCTACGATTGAAAGTATGTACGATACGGTAATTGCAGTTGAAGCTCAAATACGTTTCCACAATAGTGCTGCTGTCTACGAGTGAAATTTCTCAAAATTCGTTGACAGAAAAACACACACTAACTGTGTAGTGCTCATTGTCACCTAGGTAGGTTAGGATTTCGAGAGGAAGCTAAACACTATTTTGTTCAAAATTCAAACCGTACTATCGAAATGCGTTTAGAGTCGCACGTCTTATTCTTTCCCTAAGTTATTCGTATCGATGAAGCTCACATTTTGCAGCGACCAACTATTGCTGCCTGAATGATGACGTATTCATTACGAGTTGAGCCTATATTGGTCTAAAAATGACTCACTGTCGAGCTAAAGCCGGGGCTATCGATGATATCGTCGTGTTATGATGGGGTGGCCCCACAACGACTTCTGGCCTACACTAATCTACTGGTAAATGGTAAATGTTTATTGGTTTATCAAAGGAGCTGCAATTTTTCAATGCTTAAGCTCTCTTATATGTCACACAGCGGGGCTCGAACCTGCGGCCTCTGGTAGTCGGGAGTTGCCCGCAACCGAACGAAATGATGGAGAAAGAGGAGTGTTTTTGTTAATATTTAGCCTCGTCGTTTTGTGTTCGACTAGAAATGAGAGACAGCGCTAAACCAATACACGAAAATACGAAACGCCTGCCCCAAAAATCGATTAAACTGCGTCGGACCACATAAATGATTAATTAACTCATGCATACTAAAGTCACGGCCGGTTACCCTGCCGGTCACATGCTTCAAATGCAATTACCATCGTCAGATAATCGTACACTTTCATGCCAGAGTGTATTGAGGAGCTATATTGTTCGAAATGGCATCAAGATATTTAACGCGCCACCTTGTGGAACGCAAGAACGGGTTTAAGAACTGCTGTTTACCACGTCTCGAATTATTCCTGTAATGATGTGGCTTCCCGTAAAATTAGATTTATTGGTGGTAACCATTTATAGGTACATGCATACCCTTAGAATAAGAAAACATATATTTACATACTAAATATTTCTTGGACATCATCATCACTTACTATTAACTACATGATATCTATTAACTATATGAACTTCTTTTAGGCTTTTTAGTTAAAATAAAATTTTATTCATCGTCACATAAAAAACTGCTTTTCGAGCTGACCCTCAGCTGTTCCCCTATCTGACAGGCCTCAGCTCACCGTCACATAAGCCTCGTACCAATCGATATTAATAGCCTCAACATGTGCACAGGTTTCCCAGCCCGGAGATAGCTGAATTGGCATTATGTTATACTATACTGTATTTGTTATTATTGTTATTATTATTATTATGTGATTATAATGCAAAGGTTGAATTTCCTGAAGATATCCGCTAGATCACAATGGAATTCCGGATAGGACTTTCAACTTGAGCACCTCTTCAAGCTTAACGCCTAACTATACCTAACTAAATAACAACAATCACGTCGTGTCGATTTGTTCTATTATTTACAAAACTTTATTATTAGACTTTAATCTTCTTATATTAATTATCGATTTTTCTCCTCTTCCGTTTGTAATAGTTCCATTCATATCTCTCTCTCTCTTATTTTACCTCTCTCTATTACATATATATATATATATATATATGATTTATTTTTTGTGTTCATATGTGTGTCTGTCTGTAAATCGTGTGTTTACTTGTGGCTCTCCGTTTCAATCTCATCATTGCTATCCCATACATTGTTATCATTTTCTTTCGAGCTCTATTTTGTGTTCCTCTATTCACATGTGTGTTTGTGTGAATGTCTGCCCTTGTCCATATCACTGTTTACCATCGATCGGAGCCACACACACACACATAGCAGCTTGTTACAGCTTGGGGTTTTTATCTTTTGTCACATGGCTATCGGCAATCGGGTGAGTCTGTAGGTAAGTATGTGTATATGGGAAGGGAGGTGACCTTTCAGGTGGGGCCTGACGCGCTGGCTATGTGCTGACGACTCTGGCTTACAGAACTGCACTCGCTTCCGTGGCGATTTCCTGTGGTGGCGTCCCGTGGCTTTGGCGCGCTGATTCAAAATGCGTGACTGTCCTTAATCGACGCTGACTGGGGCACAAATGGAGAGCAGAGCCTCGGCTGCACGCCCCGTGTGTTCCCAGTCGTGGCGAGTCATCCTCGAGGGGAAAATTGTCAGGCAACATCTCTTGTTTTGTAGGTTTGCTTACCGGGTTCCTGCCTCCGGTCGCCGATTAGCTAGTCTTTGTAACACACGCCTTTCGTAATGGCCGATATGTTAAACAAGCAACAAACGCACACGCATATGTCCTTAAATCCACGTCCTGGACTGTCTCACTGTGGTGGCATATTGGTCACCGCTTTGCTACGAGAGGCATTGTCTCAAGGGCAAGGTAACCTGACGATGATACACTCTCGATATTAAATTAAGCTTAGGCTGAATTCACCGTTTAACAAACCTGACTCGCGCAGAGTCGACGATCGCCAGCTGTTCGCCAATGTATAGCGTTTTCAACCGAAACGAACGCCCATATTATCTGTATTGCCAAGAGGAACGCCAGATATAGTTTGGAAGATAGTTTAGAAGATTGGAAGTTAAATTAATGTAGTTTACACAAGGAATGACAAACTCATCTGTCATTTCCCTGTTCGTCTCGGTTGGCCGAATAGACTAAATGAGTATATGATGTCCGTCGTTCGTTCTACATCATCATGACGACTAGGAGCTGGGTTAATTAGCTTCGAATTAGCTGATTGACCGTTGAAATCCAGACTTGTATTATCATTTTGGATGCAGTTGCTGTCTCATCATAATCGAACGAGTTCTTCAATTTCGGCCTCTGTGTGACCTGCAACGAGAGGAGGAAAAGGAGGTCGTTTTTATTTTCTCATTTATAATCAGAATTTAAAACGTGTCAAAGCGCCGTCCACTTTCAAAAGCTTGAGCTGTGATCAAAAAAAAAAGCACTAAACTCATGCTTATCGGTGATATGGATTCATGCAATGTCCTGTGATCGTGGGAGCTCCTTGTAAAGTTTGTTTGCATTTTGCAAAAAGAAGAAAACACTAGTGTACACTACTATGTAAAAAAAAAGAAAAAGAACGCAGTATACAAAAATATAATAGTAGTATACGCTGACAAAATTCAAAGAGTTCGAATTACGATGAGCTTTAGGTTAACGCGAAGATACCCTGCCATCATGCACAACTGTGATATTCTTTCTGCTTCAACGTTGTCCATCCTCATATTGTCGTGTGTTCGCGGAGGGAGGGTCGATCCACAAGCCCTCGTATGGAATACCACCTATTGGCTTGCAGGCCGCTATGTTTTGGCCGTGATGGCGCAGTCGCGTGTCCCGAGAAACAATGCCCCATTGCCTGCTACAGCACTGCTTGCGTGATACAGATCTGGGGCGGTGGGCATGTGTAATACGGGCAGTATATATGTATGTATTTCAATGGCCGCGGGCAACAACCAGCAGGATTACCGGAAGTAGCACAATGACCCACTTCCGGCATGAATGGATTCCCTTTACTGAGCTTCTTGTCGTGGAGACAGCGGCTAAAGACAGCGTAGGTAGGCGAGACGTACTATCCACTAATTATTCGAGCGATATATCGATCCCTATAATAATAGTGCATCCATAGAGCTCCAATGCTAGTTTCGCTGGGTGGCGAGGCAAAATCTTGCCATGCTCAGAGTCTATCTACAGTAGCTAGATTTGTTGGCGCTCGTACGAGACATCTATACAGGCATCATTGGCAACGACGATCCTCGTTCGACGGGCAATTTTTTCTATTTGTGGGCTAACCCGATCATTGAACAACAGTGGTATAAACCCGACCGTGGTACGAAGTGCGAACAAACATGCAAACCCGTATGATGATTACGCATAATCCCTATTGTTACACACATTCGAAATTACTCTTTACCGCTTCCCAGCTCGTGTCACCCATCGTAGGGGGGTCTAGGTGTTGAGAATCTTCCCCCTTTAACAAAACTCGAAACGTGCAAACAATAACCATCGCCGCTCACCGAGCCCACACGTAGCGTACCTGTTCCGCGTACTGATCTCCCGTTGTCGTCAAGTGGAGACATCGTCAAATCGACGATTGCGGATCCTCCATCACTCGATACTTCCAGGGTTAGTCAAGTCATTTGGCTTTCGGGACCATCTCCGCCTCGGCCAGGATCACCCTCTCTTCGTCGAAACTCGAATTTCGAGCGAGACGTCCCCGATGCGCCTTTGACATCTTCGGTGCCGGATGTTCTCGTTAGCTGTATTGCTTCGATTTTTCACCTCCTCTACCTTCTTGCTTCGACAACTGCGCACTTTTCCCTATCTACTATTGTCTTCATTGTTATTGTTGTCGTTTATTATATATATATATATATACTTATACATACTTATATATAATCCTATTTACAATTGTGCACGCTCTTCCTGGTGGCTTCATCTTGGGGCAACGGCAGAGGAGGAACCACGTTCGTCACGTGGAGGGGGGGGGAGGGGGGAGTCGTCGAAACAAGGAAGGATCGATAGATGGATGTATGAATTCATTCATATGGATGAGGTGTCCATAATCGCCCGCTGTATCGCCCGCCGGCCGGCCGGCCGTGCTGCCGGCTTTATACAAGTGTACACTGGTTGTCTGCATATTCTTGTGATGATGACTAAAGTGACCAACGTTTTTTTCGCTCTCTCTCTCTCTCTCTCTCTCTCTCTCTCTCTCCCGCATCTTCGCCTCTGCTTTACATTCCCATAATCCTTGAAGCTCCTGGCTAATTCCTGTTTTTGGGTTGGTTTGCCACTTTGTGTTGTCTTCATTTGTCGCGGTTTCAATTCGGCATTGGTCTCTTTCTATTTACAAATGACTTTAGCGGCTATAATCTTCCCCTCTGTCAGCGTGTATATATATATATATATATATTCATTTATTGGCACTGTCCAAGTGCGGCACCCAAGTCCATGTCAGTCAACGGGTCATATGCAGCCCTACAAAATGAAGGCTGCCTGATTAGGCTGACTGATGATGAGGTGGGCCTCAGTTTCTATGTTCTGCTTCAGATCCAAGGACTACTCGAGTCTAGGTTTTTTTTTATATTATCATTATTACTATTGGTATTGTTATAGGGATCTATGACGGGCCCGGAAGAAGATGACGGTGCCAGGTATTTGGCCACAGCCCCGATACTGGTTGGATCGATCAAGCAATCAGTGCTTGATCGGCGTCAGCTCTTCCATCGTCATGCAGGTGTTTGCTGGCGTTGCAGCCGAAGTTTCACATGTGGACTTCGTGCATTCACGCTACCACCTCAGATGTAGGCGAGAGGCGCGGCCGCGGGCTTGTACTTCTTTTCCGTGGTAGAAATTGTATAGTAGTTCATGCATGTCTGGCTCGTCGGCGGAGACGGTGGCAGCTTGTGACCATGCGGGTTCTGTTGGTGTTGCGGACTTGGTGGGCCAACCGTCATGTAGACATGCTGGTTCACCATCGAGTCCATCGGATTCGCTATCAGATACCCCGTAGAGTTGAGGGTGTGCTGACTTGAGTAGTAGGACGAGCCACTGCTGCCGTTATGATAGGGCGACTGCTGTTGCTGCTGCTGCTGCTGTAGCTGCAATCCGCCGCCGACGCCAACTCCCGGCAAGGTGCCGCCCCCGATACTGCCTCCCCCAACGATACCCGTACCAGGGCCGCCGAAATGCGCCTGCGTTAGATATGCTTGATGCAGATGGTTGTGGTGGAGGCTATGATGCAAGCTGTGAAGATCGGCCGCGTGGTGTACCATCGGCGAAGAGCCGAGCATCGCGCTGCCAACGCCGTCACAGCAGGCCGCTTGCAGCTGCTTCGTCTTGATGAGCAGTAACTGCGACCTGCGACGCCACCAGATCGCGACACCTGCCGCGATCAGAATACCTAACAGACAGACAGATGCTATACAGACGACAAGGACGCCACGCTTCGTCGGGCCATCACAGTCGAGGTCGACCTTTGACAGGTTCTTGATGTACTCGTTTTCGAGGTGCGCGGGACCGCCGCAGCGCACTGCCGAGCTGTTGTTGTGGTAGTTCCCGATCGACTCGTGGAACCGCAGATGGGTCCAGAGCCACTCGACAGAGCAGTTGCACATGAGTGGGTTCAATGATACATCTAACGAGTCCAACTGCTCAAGGGGCACCGCCCTCGGTGGGATAAACTGCAGAGCGTTCCCTCGTAGACTGACGTGCTTAAGAGCTCGGAGCCGCGCGAACAATTTCTCCGGCAGATGCTGGAGGAGTTTGTTGTTTTCCAGGATCACCTGCTCGACGTTCGGCGTTCGCTCGAACGCGTCTTCGGCGATCCTCTCAAACGTCTCCGATTGTGTCAAGCTGAACTTCTTTAGGGCGGGAAGCACCTTGAGGTCATCGGACTCGATTTGGATGAAACGGTTCCCGCCAACGGTGAGTTCCTCGAGCTTGTGGAGTTCGGCGAGGCTCGCCGTGGGGAACTCCTCGATTGCATTGTACTGGAGGTTAAGGCCGACAAGCGACACGAGGCCGTTAAACGCGTTATGTTCAAACGATACAATGCCACACCTATCTAGATACAGCTCGCGCAGCCGGCTGAGGTAGTGGAACGCATGGTTCGGGATGCTGATGAGCAGGTTGCCGCCGTAGTCGAGCGTGTGCAAATGAGAAAGATGGGCGAACGCTTCGCTGGGGACCTCCTCGAACGAATTCGCTCGCAGGATGAGCTTGTGCAAGCGGACGAGGCCAATGAAGGCCGACGAGTCGAGCTTGACCAGCTGATTCTGTGATAAGTCCAACACTTCAAGGTTGCGCATGTCGTGGAACGCGCGAGCTGGCAAAGTGCTCAGTGAGTTTTTGTGCAGGTGGAGCTCGTTCAGGTTCTGCAACAGGACGCAGTGAAACGAGACGGTCACGTCAGTACCAATGTCAAAATGTGTATCTGCTAAATGCTCGTTATTATTTAGCGTTCGATTAGAAACAAGAAATTGTGTAGATATGATAGATTGTATAAAATGGAGCTTAGAATGATGACACGCTAGTGTCAACTATGATTCGTATTGTTCACAAGATGAATGGACAACACTCCCGGATAGAAATCATGCTCTAACTTATATTTTCAGTTAATTACCAAATGTTTCTATGCCGATAACTCCACGCCACTGTGAACACATTGACAAAAGCAAAAGAAAAACAATGGACAACTGTTCCATTTCGTTCATTGGCACTAATCTGATTAAATGAATGAACTAATTCGCGGATGATTTCTTCGGGCCGTATAATCAGAAGCACTCACCTGTAATCCCTTGAACGTCTCGGCGTTGATCTGTTCGACGTAGTTGTTACCGAGGTCCAGTCGCTTCAGATGACGGAGGTGAAAGTTGTTTTTGTTGAGGTTCGCCAGCTGATTATGGCTGACGTTAAGATTTTCCAGCTGAGCGTACACGCTGAATGAGCCGAGAATGTTCTTGATATTGTTCCGTGACAGATGGAGTTCCCGCAGTCCTGGATTCAGAGTAATGGGAATCACGTCGAGCGACGCGTCGTCACAACGGACGGCGAGCTCGTCATCGTTACAACGGCACCGCAAGGGGCAGAAACCCCGCCACGCCTCGGAGAAGCCAATCTGTTGTACAATCAACAAAAGACCTCCCCAGAGCAACCCGAGGGGTAACGACGAACAGCGCATCTCCTCCTGAAAGAAATAACGTACCAAACAATCGTAAACGTGACGTCAACGCGAAAATAGGTCGCCCGACATGAACTCGTTGCCTGGACCGTATTCTGTACGAGAAACACATCCGGCACATGTCGCCCTCGAACAATTCTGTATTGAAATATAAGATAAAGGCAATTTTTATAATGCTTAAGTTTACATATTATATATGTACATCGATTTATTGGTGCTATTTTATGACTACGCGATATAGACGCAAGTAGAAATTATAAAATTGCACCTTGTCCTCATTCTCGCACCACTAACGATATGGAAAAGTTACATGATACAATTTTATTTGATTGCATCACGCATCAAAGTGTTTAATGTGATACTGATGTGATGATAACGGGGTCATTTCGGTCTTCGCTTTGGGCGCAAACTAGCTGATGGAAAGAGTGACTTTTGTCAAGATTATTTAATAAAAATAAAACAAAACAACCCCTCAAAATCGCCGAGAGATTGTCCTGATATGGGCATGTCCCAGTGGGAAGCATCCGTCTCATACCCGTTTGAATGCCCAACGCCATCACATGAGCTAGTTGAGCTAGAGATATAGGTGTTATATTGGTTTATTAAAGGAATTGCAATTTTTACGGCAGTTGTTAAGAGTTCTTTTCATAAATGTTCTCACCACGTCACGGGACTCGAACCTGCGGCCTCCGACTTTTCACAACAGCCCCTGAGACTTCATAGCCACCGTCGAAGGTACCCACCGCTCTGAATCAGTTGGTAGTTATGACTTGTTGTCTGTTCGTCCATTCTCTTTTGGCATTGTTACGTCTGCCGATGCAGACTTGTTGCCCCTCGGTGGTGTAATTGCATGTCGAGTTCTAGCAAAACAACGATTACGGCCACCTAACAACGTTGTTGGCATAATTCGGGTCAAATAACCTATTACATTACGGGGGTCGTGCGTTTCACAGGGGATGGCCACCGTGAGGGCGCACCTCGCAACGCTGGCCCGCAAGAGATACAATGCTACAGCCGTGTGGAGCTGGTCCATTGTTGCTGTAGGCACGCCCAAACCCCTCGGGCGGAGGGAGTCCATTAGGACGAGGGTTAGCTCGTACATGACTAGTTGCACACAGCTTCAAATGTTGAGCGCCCTGATGTCGAATAGTAAAATAAAATTTTGCCAGACAAATATATATTACATGGCAACTTCGGCCGGGATCCCAGCACAGCGATGGTGAATTTAACTTAATCATGCACCTGCAGGGTGGGTTCTGGTTTTCCAGCAGCGATAACAACGCGCGAAACCTCTTTCCTCTGCCAAGGTGTTCCCCCATCGGTAGGCGAGTTTAAAAACTCCGCCTTATTCTAAAGCAGTAGTCAGCGATTGTAACAGTGAAATGTACAGTGCGAACGGGATGCCGACCCTAAATCAGTCCTGAATCAGCAGTTGTACCAAGAATAAACAGCGCAGGTTAAGGGGGCATTCGTTGGCTGATGTACAGGACCACGTCTATCTGACTGGATGAACGAAAATCCACGAAGTTAACGGCCACCCTCGAGAAGTGCTTTTCCTGCTGCTAAGTGCTGTTGCCTAGTAACATCAGGCTCCGTGGTCGCTGAGCAACGCCAGTGCTTCCTTGGGTCATTAGGGTCTGGGGAGGAGGGTCGCGGCATAATAAGACCTGCAATATGCGTGCATGAAAAACTCTCCCTGCGCTAACAGCACGCGCCAAAAGTAGTTCACGGCGTGCACGGCTATTAGTATGCCGTCGTGGTTAGAACAACGGCTTTTGTATTATATCAAGCGGCATCTGCCTTTCTTAGCGAAGAAAAAAAGCTGCATCGATGACATGCAGCCCACACCTCGTAACTGGGCTCTTAAGACCCGCATAATAACGATGGGTTATATGGACGGTTGATCGACTGAAGTGTTTCCACAACTTGTTCCTATCCGAGTTGTGGCTTATTAACGAAATTGTAGCTGTATAACGATTTCGTTGTCTCAGAAGCAGTGACAAAAGAAACGGAAATTGAGTAGACATATAAAATCACGCTTGTCGCCGTCGACTAAAATCACGCCTACGGTCGTACCGTAGGTAAGTCTATCAATAAATTGAGGAGAGTCAAATACTTCATTGTTATTGACGTATAAGGGTCAAATTTATCAGTCAAGTTATAGTTAGTTAGTTAGTTTGCAATCAATGTAGTCGAAGTGTGTTTAATAGAAACATATTTAACAGCTGTAATACCAATTGAATGGAATTGATCGAATTGCAGATATAGTCAAGCAAATCAGGGCAAGTTAACAGTGCAAGCTCTGAGCTAACCCTTCATAGGTCCTTGTTAAAGGCGGATATTGTAGGACATCTCGTATTACTTTTAGAAGGCGCATGGAAGCTTTTTCTTTAAATTTAATTTACTTAACTTTCCCCAAAGGCGTGGAACCACTTAGTCAGTACATTTTCAGAGTCCTCAAGGGGGGGATGCCTTTAGTTAAGCTTGGTCCTCAACAACCGGTCCAATGCCCGAACAAGCCTCTCCCGGCCGGCCTTCTATTATAGGTCACGCCGTCTTATCTTTTCTAATTCCTTCTTTTTCCGGATCATTCCGTACAAGAAACGCGCGCCGTCCGCTGTCGCGAGCGCTGGCATCCACACCTGCTTGACAGTGCTCCACCAGCGATCGCCCTGCAGGTCTCCTCTTGTTTCCTGTAGCCTGCTGCACGTGAATAGTGTATGTGTCACGTCGTCCGTCTGTCCTGAGGGACACATCCACTTCCGTCTTGCCGACTTTAACCATATGTGTTTGGAACTGGCCGTGGCCTGTCAGTGCCTGTGTGATATGGTAGGTGAGTTCCCGGCTGTGGTTGTACCATGTCCTGAGGTCCGGTATGAGACTCCTCGTATGGAAGCTAGGTAGCCCATACACGACCTACTTACTTGGTCAACTTGGATGATGTAAGCCGTTTTACAGTGATAATATCCTACGTTTCTGAATGCTCTCCAGTGTTGTCTCAGTCAGTGGGTAGGCGCATCTCTGCGAAGCATATCCGGCCGTTGGAAATGTATTATAGCTTTGAATCATGATTCTGGTACATCTAGCGTCCGTTTGTAAGTTACTATTAAGCGACTGTTCACTGAAATTTCTACATCCAAATGCATGACCGGTAAGATAGCTTCACTTGAATGGCTTGCCTCTAATTTCGATTCCTTGTTGTTTCAAGGATCTAGAAACTTGGTTTGTGTGTGCGTCTGTATGTCTCCTTGTGCCTTTATGAATGTAGGTTGGCATGGAAGGCATCCTTAACATGATCGTTATCGTGTTTGCAGTGGACCTCTTTTAGGAGTGCGGGGAAAACACTTTGTTGCGCGAATGCGCCGATAGCGTGCATTTGTCCATCAAGTTCGTTTTCTCCGCGCGGTGCCGGGCGCGACCATGCAGGGCAATTTTAAGGGAACCCGCTCGGCCATCCCAAAACATCCGGTGACTACGCCAATACGCCCGCACGAAGGAGCATGCTTCTTGGAGGATGTACTTATTGTTCTCCTTTATATATATATATATATATATATATATATATATATATATTTATATATATATATAATATATATATATATATATATATATATATATATATATATATATATATTTAGCCCGTTCCATATGCTCACTTGAGGCTGACTATGGAAACTGGTACATGCTACTGCTCCACCAACAGAACCCAAATGCATAAGTGGCCCAACGGCCAAGCCCGAGCATCCTTACGTCAGATCCCTCAGACGTCGTTCCTGACAATGTTTTATCGGTCATGTCAATATCCGATGATACATCAATGTGTCCAGCTACCTTTGTGGCTTACAAATGACACGACATATAATCCTGCGGGCATTCGATATTAGGATGTTAAGACCATTATCTTACTAAAAAAAGACCTAACTAAAAAGGTCTTAGGCTTCGTTCCAAGGAGCTCAATGGCTCAAGATTTGAACCGACCAGATTTGGTTGGATCTCATCACAGAGCATGGTGGACCACTTCCCACACGTTTCGGCTTTGCCTTTATGACCGCATATCATACGTGTGTCCATTTGCTATTAATGAAAGCGCAATGCTCTCTCTCTCCCATTTATACTATAATACTCGATACGTTGCATTTGTTTCGACGCCACGTTCATTGTCCGGCTGTTTCTTCGTTTTTGATGCTCTGACCCTCAGTACAACCCAACGGAACCCTTGCATCAGACCGGCTTATAAAACAATGATATCAGTAGGCGAACAGGGCTTCGATGCTCAGGACAGCAGCCGACCAGATATCTAACATTAATGAATCAATGCTTTACCATCAGTGCGACACACCTCGTTGTCCATTATTCTTTGCCTCCACATTTATCCTCCCTTTATCTAATGTCTCAGATCGGATTCACTACCACCACCACTAACTACACTGACACATCGAGCTGTTTTCACAGATTCGACGCATCAAACACGTGCAGGTGCGCACGTTTTAGTAGGCATCTTGTACACGCTGCTAACAGCCGCTAGTGACGGTGGAGGCGACGCGACGTAACCGGGAGGCTGTACAACGATACGCGATTATGATGCTACAACAAGACGCCATCCAGGTGGAGCGTCACGCGGGGGACGAATCAGTGATCAGAAGCAGTTTATGTCGCTTTCCATTTCGCCGCTTAACAGCGGATCGCGTGGTCCCCTAGCGGAAGTACGGAGCGATTCGGATCGGATATTTATGCAGATGTGTTGTCGTGTACTTGTGTGTAACCACTTGTATGAACAAGCGAGGCTAAGCCGGGAATAAGGCATATAGGGTATCGTAGATCTTATAAGGGGACATTGATTTGGTCCAGATAGGCCATTCATACAATTCATACAACAGCGACTGCGGCTGATTCAATCGCTGATGTGAGACGTCTTTGCTTGAAGAACGAATAAGTTGTCTTGCTGTGCTTGTTGCACCATCGCTGTGCAGCAAGCTGCTCGCGTCCAACAAGCCTGTGTACAGCTGGTTGTATCCATGGTTGGTAAAGCGTCCTGATATCCAGTGGCGAGTCCCACCTTATCAAATTATAATAGATAAGGGTTGCATTGGCTCACAGAGTATTATTTTTCACGGGCTGAAACCTCTCAATACCGACACAGCCACCTAAACCACTACCAGAGCGCCGGCTATATATATATATATATATATGTATAGTTTACGTTGACGCACAATATCTTCACCACATACTTTTTTATCTTGGTTAATTTCAGTCGGGAGTTACGCACCGTTCATGAATCAAGTTAGCTCCTCTATCGTTCGAAGAAGAAATGGCAGTCACGTGTAATAAACCTTTCTTTCAATAATAAGCCTGATGAGCCTACTTATAGGAATATACACAATGAGGTACATGCGCCACGTGTACCGTATTCAATAAGCATTCGAAAGTAGATTCTCCCAGGGATGACTATAATTTACTCACGTAACATTCAAGGCAAGATTCTATACTTCTCCATTACCCAACTGAACACGAAGTACATCGATGAAAAATGAAGAAACTGCTGAAGTTGTTTCGTATGTATTTTAGTGTATTGAGCATATTTAGCAAGAGCGTCTACTTCCCAGCATTACGGCGTCGCCGAAGTTCACGGTCGCGCACACGATGAACGTGTTCAACAAAGGCGGCGAATATTAGCGCTGTATCTGCCGATCACTAATAATTACGAACTGGTCGAATGTGATTTGAGAGGCTTGAGCTATTCTCAAACCTCTCTCTCTCTCTTTCTATATATATATATATATAGTAACGTCGGCGGCGCTAGACATACATATATAATTAGCTCGTGATGAGAGATCAGGAAAACGTATCCATACAGTTTCTAGGGAAACTTTTGACAAAGGTCGTCGTATTCTTCGAAGTACTTCTCTAAGAGGAAGGTTGCCAAGTTGCAGGCTGGAGCCGCAGCGACTCCACTAGGCTCGTGACAGTTTTTGAGCACAAATTAATAGCTCTCATACTTCCATACCGGGCTCGCCAGTTTGACATTGGTGAACATGTAAAGCACGGATTAATTTGCATACATTTACGAGATCTTCTTTAATCTAAGCCGCTTAACTTGTGAATTAAGCGGCGCGAGGTACCCGCGAAGACAAAAAATGTTGGGTAGAAATTCAAGTATGGAATACAGCAGTTGAGTGAGAGGTCATATATGATATAAAACAGCAGAAGCTTTGAGCAAGCGTTTAGTTGAGAGAAATGCGCATGCGCCTTCAATGTATTTATTGACCTTACTTGAGTAGAAAGTCATACATATATATATATATACACACATACGTTCACGCCCACAAATAGAGCTCGTGTGTTTGTGTGTGTGTGTCGGGCCTGCCTCTTCCACATCTTCGCTTATGACTATAAACGACTGGCTTGGAAATATGCTACTAAAGGGGACATCGTTTCAATCAATTGCCCGAGAACAGCTTATTTTTGACCTTACCAGGCTGAGACGTTCAGCCTCCATCATCCCCTTGGGACGTCGACGCCACCAGCAGCAGCAGCAGCAACAACAACATTCGCTCCGTTCTCAACTTTCAGTGCCAGAAACGATCTTAGCCTGCTTTGCCAGAGTTCCTCCTCTTTCACAGCTTCGTCATGCGAAGCCAAGATTCGCCCAATTGATATTCCACAACCGTCCTTCTGGACAGTGGCAACGTCTGCCACGCCCTGGAGATGGGAGTGGCATGGAGCCACACATTTCGGCTGGGAAACCAAACAGTTGGGACGGCAGCAGCAGCGGCGGCGGAGGTGGGGGGGTATAGAGGCTGGAATTGGAAAAGGTCTGAGCAGAACAGCGGGCGACGAAAAAGGCCGGCCAGATGACACGTGAGCAACATCGGTCAGGACACCCGAGACACACACAGGACGGCGCAGTCCTGCTGGCTTGCACTTCTGCTGGCTTCCACTTCTGCTGGACTCGAGTTTTCCAGCGCTGCCGTCATTGCAAGCTGCTCTCAACCATCTTGTTGCGACCAGCTTCGTACAGCTTCGATGTACAGGAAGCGTCCCGCGTCGTTTTTCGACTCTGAAGTAAATTTTGGGGATTCTCTCTCTCTCCTTCGTCGAAAATGTGTATCATATCATATGATAGTAATGAGACAAAGCAGCCGGACAACAATAATAATAGTAATAGCTATCACAACAAGTACAACAGCTCGTATGTATTGCAGTAGAGCAATATTACGCTCGGGGGGGTACGCGCAACAAAGTGGTTGCTGTTTCTACATCGAATGATTGCTATCAGAGCAGATCGGTTCGGATCGGATCGGAGGGCGTCGTTCGGAGCGACATGATGTTGGCTGAATCTGGGCGTAACGGTCGCCTCGTTATTTGAGGGCGTGGCTGGACCTCAGTGGAAGTACTGTGCAGTCGAAGTAACTGTACCGACCTCATATTTTCCCGCTATGCCGATTATGATGCCAATGCTAAGCCAAGCAGAAGAGAGATTGACTTGGTGTCGCGGTATTGCCTTCGACGCCGAGGTGCGGCGCCGAAAGGCTATCCTGCCTCGCTAGCTTGATGACGGCGGGGCGAAACGCGTCGGCGGTGATGTGACTGTCGGCTCATAGGCGGTCAGCAATATCCGGACGGTAGATTCGTGTCCCGTGGACGAGTTGCGGCAAGAAAGGTATTGTATGATACCATGAACAGACAGCCCAACATGATTAGGCGAGCAAGCGAGAAGGGTACCGCAATGGACAGATATAAATACAATTGTGGCTTATTTGAATCAAATCACGAACGTGTAGAAGCACTCGACGCGTCAACATAAATCAGGAAAACTATTGTATACCGACGGACAAATCACCAAATCTGTGTGGTTCGTATTATCCTCATGGAAGTTATGTTGTCTAGCTGTACAACATGTCATTGTATGGCTCGAGTTGTATATATATATATATATATATATACATGTATATATATGCCGAAGACGTTACTCAGTTGGATAAGCCTGGGACTGTGACAAACGTCGTTATTAAACTTTCTGTTAGTTTCAAAAGTCATATGCCTTATTCGGAAAGGATTGTACCCTTGTACAATCCTACTTGCCTGTCGCAGGATTACACCTAATTATCATCTTAGTCCTTCTGCAAACTGCCTGCGTTACCATCTCCTTTGCCGTTTAGTATTATCATCTCTAGCAAACATTCCTCCATGTGCTTCTGGAAGACGGACGCGTGTTGCGCCTGGAACGCGCGGTACACAATCAAATTAAAGTGTCGCTCGCTCCACAGCCAAGGTAGTGGCAGTAGACGTAGTCGCTAGTCGTGGTAGTCCACTTTGTAGAATACGTGTGTAGCTCCACAACTCGCAAAGTTAGACAGCCTCCTTTGGCTCCATAGGTATAATAGGTATGTTGTGGGAACACTATGTTCGTCGCGACCGGCCGGTCTCGTCGCCGTCGCCGCGGCACCCCGGCCCCACTTTTGCACGCGTTACTCCGTATGCAACACGCCGCGTGGAGGGAGCTCTGACACGTTTGGTCCACCTTTTTTCTTGGACTGTTTTCGAGTGAACGACCGATTAACGCTGTTGAATCTCGCTCGCGGCATCCGCCGTCGTTACATCGCGGCAACAGCACCATCGCGTGGCCTCCATTACGTTCAGCTACGACTTTCGTTGCCTGCGTCCGGCGTCATTGTCGCTGCTCGTGAACGCACTGTGTCTGCTCGAGGCGCACTCACATCCACGGCCGCACTCCCCCCGTTGTGCGTGTTGCTCTCTCCCAAGCGTACGTTTGTCTTCGTCGCGCGGGGCGTCCGCCGACTGCGAGCCGGTCCCATTTGGCCCAATGGCGACGAGAGACTTTGTTCGTTCGCTCGTCGGCCGAACAGCAAAGGCAACGATTCTGACGCGTTCCGGAAGCCGGCACGACAACGCCTGATTTTCGCGCCCCATGCTACTGCGTCGAGCACCGCTGCTGGTGCTCGTAGTGCTATGGCGAACGCGTTCCTCACTTCCGTTCGCCCGGTCCCGTCTCAGGACGCATCAGGACGCGTAGTTCCTGCCGAGGTCCCCCCCCCCTGCTTTTCCACAGCTCCCACCTCAGCTGTAGCGCTGCTGTCGCCGCACGCTTCCGTGGCTCCCGCACCTTTTTCTATTCCCTGCAGTCGTCGTCATCATCGCTTTTCTGACGGATGCGCTGCTCCGAGGGTCAGGGGCATAGGAGGTTCGTGGGCGGTGAATGCAGACGGCACGATTGAACCGGGAGTGTGCGCACCGACGACAACGCGTGCTACCGCACACCACGACGAGCTGCTGTTGCGAGAGAACGAGAGAGAGAGAGAGAGATTGGGACGCGGAGGTTGTCTCGATTCGTACAAACGCTTCGTAGCCGGTCGTAGTCGGTTCGCTGTTTCGCTATTCCTCTGCCGTCTTCCGCCGAAGCTTCCCCTTTCGCGGACTGCCGAGACAAGTTACTACGACAGCGATAAAGTATCTACGATCGCTTCGCCGCCCGACCAATGATCTCTGCACCGCCAGTAGCAGCAGCAGCAGCAGCAACGGCAGCAGCGAGCATGCAGATAGAACCATGAAATGAGGAACAAGTATGGCGTAGAATAAACAGGTGATAATGATGACGATGATGATGATGATGATGACAAAACGCCTTGTCAAAATGCCATATTCGGATATGCGCCCATGGCACAAAACGTCGGTGGAAAGTTGACGGCGTATAAGCAGGCTATGATATGACCGCGGGGTAGCGTCTATTGTTTGCGTACAGAGAGGCCAACTTGAGTTATGGGGCTGGCAACAGCGCGCTCAATGCATCTCTATCTGTCACTGCTGCCTTTTTGCTAGTAATCATCATCACGTATAGAGAGAACAATGCGATAGAACAAGAAAAAAAAAAGAAAAGCTCGCCGTTTCCCTTTCATTGACAGCCGATTGGAGACTATTTCGAAGTCGCACAATGTACTCATTCGATGTGCGCATTGCACCGCGCGCTCGTCACCATCCAAAATAGCAAGCCAAAAATAGACTATTAAAATAGAATGATGTACAAATAGAAGGGCACGTGGTGAGGCGCGGTCTTCAGCTTCAATGCGGGTGTGCCGAGAAGGTTTTAAGGGGAAAAATGTCGAATGTACGAATAAGAAACGATGCAGATGAGCTTAGCGTTCGTTGTGCAGACGTAAACATATCGGATTTCGGGCCACTAATGTCAAGCACACACACACACATGGAGATATCACATACATGTACGGATACTGCGAATGCTATCTGTCGCGCTTTCTCCTCATTAACTCCGCTGTATCGTCATTTTAGCAAGGAGTCCCGCTCCTCCCTTTCTAAGCTTTGCTCACGACCGCGAACCGAAAACATCAAAGCAGCTTGATCAATTTCAAGGTCACTCAAAGGACAAAATGAGGTGAACCAAGGCCAAGCCACGCTCGTTTTATTTCTCCGCCTGTCTCCCCGCCCATCTCTCTGTCTCTCTCTCTCTCTCTCTATCACAGACGTCTCGTAGAGTTCAGGCCTGCAGCTCATTGGGTCTTACCTCTGGCGGCGCCTAGACAGGCGGGTGCTCGAGCAGTATCGGGTTCATCCTATCCTATCCTGAGCTGGCCGGAATCCTGCTGCTCTGGCGTCCTCTCCTGCAAATTGAGTAGGCAAACACGAACGAGAAAAAGAAGATGAGTCTACGCTAGTAGCGGTTGCCGGGCGTTAGGCGCGGAACAGCGGGACTAGCTGAGGCGAGGCGGCCGGCCGGCCTTCTGGCCACGACGACTAAGGCCGCAGCCGCAAAAACAGAGCTAAAGTAAAGTCAGCCGGGTGGCCCCCGCTTTGCTGCGCTGCCTCTGATCATCTTGAAGAGGTGAATATCAAGTCGCCGCCTCATCTACATAGTCACACATATGCCATACATGCTTTGCTTCTCGCCACCTGTGTGCAACAGCAGTATCAACAACAACAAAAGCTGCACGAAGACCAGCCCCATAGAGTTCCCTTTCCGCGATCCAGCCTCACATCGCTGCGAAGACGTGCTAACGCATATCACACTAGTCAGTAAAACTAGTACTATCACTACTAGTACTACTAGTGCTACAAGAAGATGAAGAAGGTAGTCTGAAAGAAACTCATAATTGTCGCCCGAGAAGTTGGCTATGGCCATCGGCTGGGCAGAGCGGACTCATCGCTGCGTAGAGCCCAAGTTGCGGCCCGGCCCGCTCGTCGGAACGCAGAAAAGCAGATGCGCGCGCCAGACGGGCAGACGACGAGATCCGAGAAGTATAAAGGCATGTATGTGTCCTGGTGTGAAACTTTACCAGAAGGTCTGGCACAGGTGCGTCGTGGATAGCATGGATAACCACCAGGATAACCTAGGTGGTAGCGACGCCGAAATGACTCCCACAGCTAGCAGCAGGCGTTGCGATAGAAAAAGTTTCGAAACGGCGGAGCAGGGCAGAGCAAGGTACATATTGTATTGTACATACTGTGAGCTCTCGCACATACGCCACTCTCCATTTTAATGCACCGCCAGTCAGCCGTTAGAACGATGCTATTCGACGCTCAGGAGGTACAGCGAGCGCCGGTGGCGTCCCGGGCAACGCCGCGTATGGATGGGGAGATAGATAGCTGGTTCTTGCCAACGGATGCAGCTGGTACGTGAAGGAGAAGTTTATTCTGCCGTGGGCCAGAAGGACATGTCGCTGGCAGATCATGTAAAGCCTACACAGATACGGACTTCGTCCTATAAGCATATGTGACTCTTGTTTTTTTCCTGGAGACAGGAACGCGAAAACTGGTGTCCTGCCTTCGTTCACAGGCTCGCTTTTGCTCGGCGTTACACGAAATATTGTGTAGATTGAATTCTGGAGCAACAAGCTAGATACAGCTTAGTCAACATGGTCTTGGGAGTGATACATTCGATGACACCGTAGGCCGACATGTTCACGAAGATAACAGTTCTAAAAGGCAGGCAGAAATGCTTTACATTTCTGCTGGGCGTGTCCGTGTTATCGGTTTCGAACTTCTACAGTGTAGGTAGGTAAAGCTTAATGTACCCCCTTGTCACTGACTTCGCCCCACAATGAAGCCTATATAGGAGCGGTGTATCTACACGAGGTGATGAGGCAGCTCCATATGCTGGAGACTCAATGAGATCCCCTATGGTGGTCGTCCGTAGGGACCACTTCCACAACAGTCGACCTGAAAAGCGCCAAGCCCTGTACTCTCCGCAGCAGTTTCGTGTTGCAGAGAATCCGCTTTCCCTTTACAGGTTACCAGTGGACCAGTCGAATACGGATAGAATCAGTTTGCTTCGTCCATTTTGCTAACGCCTTGTCTCCGGCTTCCACCGCTGCCTCGCGCATAGCCGGCCCCGAACTGAAGCGGCACACAGCCCTGTCCAAGAGCCACAATAACTAGGTGTTCGCTTTTAGCCTTCTTCTGAGCCCACGGCGCGAGTGCTAGCTCCCCTAGTCAAGTCATCACGGGGGAATGAATTTCAAGCTCGAAGTTCCATTCCTTCTTGCTAGTCGCCTGCCCCATCCATGGCCTCGCCACTCCGATCTCGTCCATCCGTGAAAAGATCTCCTATTTTCATAACTTTTGCCCTCTATTCACGTGGCCCCACGCGGCCAAGCACAGCGCGTGACATTCGTCAAGGGGGGGCGAAAACGCAGAGGTGGCAAGCGGCCTAGGACCCGCGGCGAGGTCGGGGGTATTCATTCGCTAGAGATGGCAGTGCTGTGTAGGAGCTTCAGGGAGAAAGAAAGTCAGACTGCTGCCGTTTCCATAGCGGATATCTGCTGCGGGTATCTCGCCCGGAGGCTCGGATGACAAAGCGCCCCCCAGAGAGCTTTTCACCTTCTCACCTTATTAAGCAAGCTCGTGTGTGGGCAGATCTTCTTCCATTCACAGGTTTTAACGCCATACCGGTTACACTCGCTTCTCGACATTACGATCACGGACACGAAACGCGTACCTGTGGTTGACATTCGCCGCTTTAACTTTTTTTTTCATGCCATATATATAGATATAATATTTATGGGTGACATGAGCGCACCGCCATCTGCTTGTCTCTTCAACCGCTGAATCACTTCACTGCTACACATCGAAATCAGGTCCGAGATGTTTCGTTCGCGCCTCTGCACTAGTCGCCCCAAGGAGAGCAGGGGATTCATCCAAATCTCCTTTGCGCAATGCTTTTCTTGGGCAGCTACCGAGTTGAATAGTCGCTCGGCTATCGCCCGCGTGAATCGTACTGTGCGTGTCCGTCCGCAGCGGAGATGTCTCTCTAAGCGCTGACTTCTTGGTAGAGCTTACTTTCCCCTCTTAACAGGATATCCGTATGGGGTGGTGTGTAGTAGTCGCCAGCAGTTGGTCGCATCGACACGTTGCCCTATACGAAACGAAACTATACCGCACTTGCCTCTGCCACCGAAATACGTGCAGGCACGTCGCTTAGCCATAGGATAGCATGAGTGGATCGGCCACAAGCCGATGATGGCTACGCTGCAAGGCCGCACCGGCAAAAGCCTCACGTCGACGGCATTAAAGAGCTACTATTGAGAAAGCGAGCGTGTCCGCTCGTTAGACCGTCGAGGTGCGCGGCACGCGGGCGTTATAGTGCGCACCTCCGAGTCGCCGTAGTCAGCGAGTGAAACCGCAGCTTGCTCGCCGCCGCCACCGCCACCACCGCCACTGCCGTAGCAGGAAAATGCTCTCCGTCGGGAAGTATTATACATAGTATGGCACGGTGGAGAAGTCGTTGCTCATCGGCGTCGTCACACATGAACGACTCCGGCGCTCTGCAGGGGCCGACGACCGCGATCTAGAACGGAGCGAAGCCGACGGCTATGGGATTATTCCATAGACGCGAGTCGTGTGGCTCAGAAAAGAACGGATGGCTGAAACGCCTCTATCCCAGACTCCCGCTATATCTCTCTTTATTTCTCTCTCTCTCCCTCTCTCTATCTATCTCTATCGCTCCGCCCGTGTTCAATATTTCTGACACAGACACAGCAGCGAAAAATCGGATCTAGTTGCCGCAGGCGCAATGGGACGACGCGTCGTCTACATCCTCTCTGCTCTCGGCTCCGGCCGGTCGGTCGGTCCGCCCGCGCTTTGAGGCCCCCTCCCCACTGGCCCCATCAGTTGGCAGAGCCAGCACGCTCCGCTTTGGGCGCGTGCGACATTTACAATGAACGTAGTGAACGCTTCCACTTGTGACCGGCAGCGACGAGGTCTGGGCGCCATCATAGCCCTCCGCGATCGTTGGAACGACGCAATCTATGCGACGCGCGCTCAGATACAGAGGGACGGTTAGTGGATTGTGGGCTTCGGAGTTTCTCCCTCCTGCCAGCACTTTGTCGGTCTGTGAGTGTGCTGCCATTGGGGCTGAAAGTTGTCATTAAAATGGAAATCGACCCTGACAACGTGTTCAATTTTTTTTATGAAAGGGGATACATATATATGTAAATATATATATATATATATATATATATATGAATATTATATTTGGCCGCTGTCAATGAATAAATGCCTCGCGACGAGTTTCCTCAGATCTAAACCAACATACTCTATTACGCTAGTAGTATTATATATATATATATATATATTGTAAGGGTCTCGACTAGTAAACGTAAATTTCATGAAGCTTTTTTACGAGGCTGGGTCGAGTGGGCGGTGAGTGCTGCCGCGTTCACGTTTACGATGACAATACATCGGGAATACGTACGGAACGGTCGCAGCTCAGAATTCTCCGCTAATTGACTCATGTCGGCGTTTTTCTGTTGCCAGACTAACGAGTGGCCACCACAATGAGCCACGACATGGACTTGTGACTTGAGTGCTCTTTCCAGTCGAGGACACAACGCGCTCGGATGTTTGAAAGGTCAATGGCGTTGTATTTCATGCCCCTACAATTGAATTTACAATTCTGAATTTGTAACTATACTATTATCGCCATTCTATCGTTTGTAGCCGTCTTATCATTGCATCTTCTTAGCAAGAATTCGGAATTGAATCCAAGCATGTTGTACCGGCGATGTAGGATAATCATTTTGTGGATACAACCAAACGTGGCAATTTTGATTGGACACCAGCCATGAACACAAGCATCGTGAGAAGTGGTCTTCACTTCGACAGAGAGGGTCCAGCCCCTTGAAGCTTGCTTGTTTGGACGTGGAAAAGTGCTGGAACCGCAAAGCTAGCGGCATCATAGACCGGTTGGCGTCCGGCGGAGGTCTGAAGTTCAGAGCCTGACTCTCGGTCCGCACAGGTCCCTACGTTCATCCAATCAGCATCAACTATTGTATAATTGATGACAGGGAGACGAAGTCGGCCCCCGTTCGCCGAACTCGCCCTGGCCAATCTCGATATGGCCATCTCCTCTGCCTGTCTATCTAGGTGTCCTCCTGCGCGTTGTTATTCTCGTTCTTGCTTCGCGAATTTATGTCGAGTCATCCATTAAGGTCAGGGTGCGGACAAGCCCGAGGGATCGGAACCCAGAGTACACCTTCAGCCCGATCCAGCCCGACAACAACCGCCACTGCTGCTGGCGAAAACTGCCAACCCGCAGCAGCAGCAGCAGCAGCAACTCCACAATCTGGTGAATACGAATATTATGCCTGTAGTGTTATTTCTATATGGCTACGTTATCCACTCGGCCTGTTGGCTGTCTTGTTGGAAGTAGATATTATATCTTTTGCGGATAGATGGATAGCGGATATTTTGATGTCTGTCGCCTCGCCACGTCACCGACTTCCCTCGGGGCTACGAGCATTTCCACCGCGGCAGCTTCTGCTGATGGTGGTGGTGGTCGTGCTACTCCTGCGCAGCTACTGCCATTACCGATAATGCTACAAGCACTCAATCTACCGGTTCTTTCGTCCGGACGCTGCGCGCTCACAGGCACCGCTATCCATACTAAGTGTGTGTCCATACGGGTGACGTCGTAAGAGTCACATCCCCCGGCGCGATGCAACCCCCCCCCCCCCGGCTGGGGGGTCTAGGTCGCTGCCCGCAAGAAGTGCCGAGAACTACAGGAAAGCAGCAAACCTCCCTCGGAGAGGGACAGCCACACAAGAAGTCCCAAGCTTCAGCAGCTTCGGGCAGCTTTCGGGGTCGACGTGGTCGCAGGCACCCTGTCCAACTGATGGACTGATGTACATACGAAGATCTCGGTCTTCCGTCGTTCGGGTGTTGTCGTCACTAGGTTGAAGGACGCTAGGCTAAACTCCCCTATATCATTATTATGCGGGAGTGGCGCGGATTAACGGTAAGTAAGAGCCGGTTCGATTTCATATTGCCGGCAATAGGACCTGAGCGAGGAATGTTTCGACTTTTTCAGCGTTCCATACGTCAGCGTGTGTGTGTGTGTGTGTGGGACACCGCGTGGCCGGGCAATGACGGATGCGCTAGATACGAAGGGGCTGTTTGCTCAGCCTTCGTGCGAAGCTGACGTGCATGGGCGTCCATTCTAATGAGACGTCATCTCGACGACGTATAGCACGGTCAGTACGAGCATGGTAGCTAGCTATCTATCGTTCGTTCATTGGTGTCTGCTTGTCCGTCCGAGCCGTCGTCCTGTTTCGCGCTGTGTCGTCTGTGTGGGTGGGTGGGGGGGGAGTGGTCACAGAAGTGTACGAGTCGAATGCGCCGAGGACATCTAGGAAGTTGGACGAACCAGGGCGGGACCCAGGACGACCGACCGAGGGAGAGAACGACATTGTCGTCTTTCGTATCGAGGACGGCGATGATATTTATTCGTTGGCCCAGCGTGGCCTGGCCCGGCCTGGCCCGGCCTGTCGGCCTTGTCGACTGCGCTCTGTGCTATATTTGAGTTGTATCACTTTGAATAATTCGATTATTCAAGTTCGAATATGGATCGACTCGCAGACGTATGTGTGTCTTGATCGTTGATGGCTCGCCGTGGGTAGCGATGACGTACATCTGTTCAACGCTTGTGCAATTACAACTGAAATAGTTAGATAATCGGATGGGCAGTGGTAAACAAATAAGAATTCATATATATATATATATATTATTAAGGTGAACCATGTTACTGATTTAACTAAATATTAGGTAGGACATCAGTTGGTCATTGTCAAGTCCGAATTTCTAGTTCAATCTTTTAAGTGACACTGATAAACAGTAATGTCCGGTTACGATGCATCTATATATATATTGCGGTAATTTTTTTCATAGATTCGGTTATACGCCGCCGGATTAAGGCTAACGCAGACGTGGTGTCTCCGTGGTAGAAGACGCTTCGCTGACGTCTCTGCCATGACAGATTGTCATGACAAGACCACACGATCATGAGCGATCGAGCGAACATTCTCTACAATTCCCTCGAAAACGGCCAGACGAGACCAGAGACCGAACGAGTTACTCAGTCACGCAGACACGGTGGACCCTCGATAGGCCCAGCGCAGCCGAGAAGCCAGTCGTCCTCCTCGTTGTAAATCTATCTCGCCCAGCTGTGGCTGTTCCACTCTCGGGAAGCGTTGCAGACTATTGCAGAACCATCTGATGCTGCGTTCGGTATCCTCTCCCGAACGCAAACTGCACGAGGAAGAAGCGGCGACCACCGGATGGTCAGCCCATCTGGGCGGCCTGCCTCGACTGCGGCCCGAGCCAGCGGAGTAACTCCGCTGCACCGAAGAACGAAGAGCTCAAGGCCACCCTTTCTCTCTATCCCTTCCTCGAACTCATGCGTTTCTACCTGCTCCACCCCTTACCCCCCCCCCCCGGCACCCCCGGTCGTCGCTAAGTCGTCCCTGTGCCATCACGGCCGCTCCGTCCCCTGATAAATGCAACAGTCCACCGCTACCGAGCCAGCACAAGAAACCACTGCAGACCTGCGCCAGTCCTTCCTCGCTCGATCTATCCATCTCTCTCTCTCTCTCGCTCTCTGCCTTTACCAGGTCTTTCCCCGTTTGTTCGACAACGGGAAAGGTTCTCCTCTTCGCGCTCTTCTCAAACTCGTGCCGCAATCGAGGGCTGGGCTGCAACAGGCAGGAACTTCCAGGCGCTCCTCTAGATACCACCATCATGCGCCCGTCCCGCTTTCTCCTGAATTCACCGCGCTTGCGGAAGAAGAACGACCTGCGCACTGCACACTGTCACTGATCGTACAAACAAATACGGGCCGACGATTCAACGCCAGTGGAGGGTCGATGGGTGGCACTGTTTGTGGGCGTTGCCGCTTCGAACTGGAATAGCCGACGCCTTTGCTATCGGATTCTCTCCAAGGACGGGGACACTCGTCGTCTCGCGGAAATTGATTCGCGTTCATTTTTGTGCTCTCTCTCTCTCTCTCTCGCTCTATAGAATTATATTCTCTTTCTCTCTCTCTCTCTCTCTATCTCTCTCTCTCTCTCTCTAGTATTGAATTGGGTTGCCGAGGATAGCTGGGAAGGGGAGAGATCGGGTGGTAGTGTTGGGCTGGAAGATTATTTTGAAGTCGATCACTGCTGCTGCTGCTGCTGTAAGCTGCCCTCGCAGACAGTCACACATACTCGGAGGTGCATGTGAAAGCCTGCGTTATAGGCACGCCTTCCGCAAATGCAGATACCTAGCATAGGTTTTTTGCACTGAGCCACGATTGACCCTCAGCGTTGTTTTCCTTAACTTGACTCTCCCAGATCCTCACTCATTGTAGGCAGTACCACGGGGCTCGTCCACGAGCGGGCCCACGCCATATACATATAATAAGGTCCGATTCCACACCTGTGATGACGCGGCCCTGACTATGCTAACTACCCTTGAATACTCAAAGGAAGGACACTCGGACTTGTTGGGACGATGGGATAGCGCAGAGTGTCGAGTCGGTCGAGGATATTTGAACACAGACAGGTGATCACAAGATGGCGCACTGACGAGATGTGTGCTGACTGGGTGGCGGACACGAAGTGAGTTGAAGTCTGTGCGTCCACCCTGAGGAAGCCACCCGACCGTCCTGACCTCTAGCACGCTATGTTCAATTTATTATATTAATTATTAATAACAGCATAATACACATTCATTTTGTATTAATGTTTATATTCGTGTGAGGAATAAACATGTTCTATAATAAATAAGCATGTTCTCCGCCTTTTATCTATTCATAATCTGACGAACCACTCATCCGTTCGTCACAACACCTGCCACCTGTTTCGAGTTACTGCATGCCGACGAATCATACACCGGCTAGTTATTGGCCTTTCAAAATAGGGCATTTATTTTCGATTAGTTAAACAAGACGTATTATACATCTACGAGATGTAGATGTTAGCCTGTTGTTATTGGCCTTGATCTCCAATTCACTCCAAAATGCAGATCCTCATCAAATGTGTATGCCCTTGAGCAGATTCCCTGTTCACAGTCGGTGCATAAATTTGGTCTTATCCGTTTGCAACACGTATAAATACATTGCATTACGCAGAGAGAATCTTTATCGAGGCGGCACTCGCATGACAACCTCTTCGTCCCTTGTTTCCAGCTTGAGCCGCTTACCCCCACCCCCCTGGACGAGACAGCGTAATATTCTGCCTGTCGCTGCACATGTGCGTTCATGTTTGTATGTATTATACATACGAAAGAAAAAAAGCCTGCCTACACGCAACAAGTACATATTTGTGCATCTGCCATAGTGCCGTACTGCTCATATATGCTACTCGATGTTATGCGCGAGATGAATGGGTGGAAGCGGCTGAGATGGTGAGAATCATTGGCAGGAACCCGCAGCGTTGCGGCGGGTTGCGTCTCGACGCGAACTCACTGTTCATTGTTCGTTCATTGCTCGCCTTCTTGCGGAGGGGAAGCTTGCCGGCGGCGACGGCCGCCCACGCCACTGCGTTTGCCTGCTGAGTGACTATCGCTGCTGCCTCCTCACGCCGGCCGGGCCATCAGCATTGATTTTCAATCTGCACCAATTCTGTTCCCGTGCCGAAGTCGCACCGCCGTCGCCTGAGCGTTCGTCCCTCTCTGTTCTTCATCTCTCCAAGCCTTTTCCCTCAGCGTTCTCCACACAGCCGGCTGCCTTCCCTTTCTTGCTGGCGGCGCCCGTTTGATACACCGCTACCTGACCCGACTGCCGTGGCTACAACAGCCTCGTTTGTATCCACGCCAGAATCACTGCCATCGCTAGCAGCTGATATGCGTAGCGATGTCGGCCTGTGCGCCTCGTCATAATGCAGTGGGCCTCTCTCACAGACTTTGAGCAGGAAAGAAGGCCCATGGTGGCAGCCCGGGGTGGCCAGGACGCATGCGGCCACGGCCACCATGGGGCTCCTGGCGGTTTTCGAGGGAAGTGTAGAAACGGCGGCGGTCGCAAGGGATACGGTGAACGCTGGAGAAGACTCGAGAAGAGAGATATATGAACCACAGATCACGATCTATGTAGTTGTACTGCAGTACTCGCGTTACGGGCGGCGGCCTGTAGTTGTCGTCTGGGAGGGGAATATAGAGCCAGAAGTTGGTGGAAACAGTCCCTTGACAAAACTAGCCTCGAACGGATCGGAAACGCTAGGTAGGGTCCTTGCAGCGATGTGTGTGCAAATCGCGTGTCGCTTCGCCGACGCGACAAACCCCGACGAGTCAGCAATAAGCACTGGCGTATGACCGAGTCGTCCCACCAGCCGAATACCCCGTTCCTCTTTCTGTCCTTGTCTATCAGCCACTCGGTCGGGTAGTCGTCCTCCTGCTGCCGGCGTGTCTCTCCTCTCTCGATTCTTTCCGTACTACCACCGGGCTATCCGCAGTCTCCTCTGTGCGTTCCTCGTCCGCTGTCGATTTCTTCTATTTCCCTCTCGCAATCCTCTATTTTTCCCTCACTGTCCTCCCTCCGGTTCCTCCTGCCTTCGTTCACGACCGCCACCGCAACCAGCCCAGCGTCTCGGTCCAAACTTCAACGAAACCCGAAGAGGGCTGTTGACGTTTCTGTTAGCGCTTTTGTTGCAACAATGGCACTGCGCTGCATTGTCCCATGGCAACATTGACTGACGCTTTTTTCACAGCAACGGCGTACGCCGACTGGATTCACTTAGTGGCTCCACCTCTCAATTTTCTAGACCTACCTCTCTCTCTCCCTCCCTCTCTCTCTCAGTGTGGTGTCCCTCAGTGTGGGTCCTTTCCTATGGCTGTATCTGATGCTTTTTTCTAGTGCATCTTGTCCTACGCGGTTCCTGCTCTCGTATCTTTCTTGTCCTCTGCCTGTTCAATTTCCTTCATGCTGCTATACGGGAGGAACGAACGGTATGTTCCACTGCGCCACTTCGAGAATCTAGAACGACGTCAATGAGCACGATAGCACTGTGTCGTTCCATGAGCGGCGGGGCAGACGAACGGGGCCTAGACCTCGGTATAGTCAGGCAGAATTTTTGTTAGTTGTTCGCGGAGGCTATCGAATGCAGGGTATACAGGCTTGTCGAATGTAGGGATTCACACTACACAAGTAGCGCGGAGTCTCTCAAGCATCAAGGCAAACTGAAATAAGAGGTCTTGCTTGGGATGTGACAGTGCGTCCCATTTGACCGTTCGAGAGCGGTTGATGACACGGGCGGCGTCATCGTCGCCCGCCGCCGACCTCGTCTAGCGACCCCCCTCTGTTCACACAGCACAAGCCAGCAATGCAGCTGGTAGCGAGTGTGCGAGACAGCCAAAGCTGAAACTGAGCCGAAGCAAAAGTAGGAGAGAAAGCAGCACAGATCGTCGCAAAGTGCCGAGAAGGCCTTGGCACGTCGACGCCGTAGCAGTGCTCGCGTGGTTGGGTGACTGTCCCTGTTTGAGCTTCCCAGGCTCTGGCCGAGAGACTGGCTGTTACACACGGCCAACACGATACAGCTGCAACGCTCGGAGCAGACGGAAAGAACGTAAAGGGCGGTTCAAATAGAACATGGGCGTCACGTAGAGACCCCACTGGCGTGTCCTTCTCAGCCACCAGCGGCGGTAGAGACAGCGGTAGCAGCAGTAAGAACAACAACAACAACGTCATCTCCCAATGGTGGAAAAAGACAGTGGAGGCAGTCAAAGCTCCGGGAAAGGACTAGAGATCCGCGGAGCTCGGCGCGTTAGCAGAGAGAACGACCGAACGACACAACGAGACCAGCGATGGGAAGAGGGGTACCGGTCTGCTGGGGGGGGGGGGTCTCTGTGGGAATCTGTGAGTCTGAGTGGGGGGCTATGTTCGTGTGTATCCCCAGGCCCCCCGCGCGGCCTACCCGCGCGAAGGCTGCGAACACGGACGGAACAGAGATACAGCGTTGTCATCGTCCTCGTTGTCGGATATAGTCAGTCCCTCCGCAGCGGTGGGTGGACCCGAACGACGGAAGTGGCTCGCGAAGGTTAGTTGTCGGCCAGAGTTTGTTCGTGGCGTCGAGAGGACGAAAAAGCCCGGGAGAAGGAAGACTTTATGGGCTCACACTCGGAAAGAGTCTAGAGGACCTCGTCGCAGACCCAATCAAAAACGCCCGAGCGGAGCAGGCAGGCACTGCAGAGCGGGCGTAATACTACATATGCAGTAACGTAGACTGCGCAGAGACGCACACGCACACACAACTGAGAAGGCAAACACGTGTATGTACGGATACCACGTAGCAGCTAACCTGGAAGAGAGGGTACGCTCGACTAAACAGCGGAAAGACACTAGGGCATCGCAGGACTTGTAGCAGGACAGGATAGCGGCAGAACCAGGAACACGGAAAGGCGAGGACAGGGCAAGGTGACGACGCGGCTTCCATTACAGGACGTTATGGCGGACTACTCGATAACGTCTGGGGAGTTTAGTTGGAGAGCAGCGACGATGCGAATCGACCATGGACAGACCGTGGAAGTCAGCATGGTTAGAGTCAGCCAGTCTGTAATCGGAGGAGACATGTAGGTGCATGGGCTCGATCCCCACCGTTGCACATTTACATTTGAGGGGTCCGTCTTATGAAGCGATGCCGAAAGCAGTTCCGTAGACGTTAGATGTCGACTGTGAGTTGGCCCGGGATATTTACTAGTACAATAGTATAACACGTTGTAACAGCTCAGTTGAATTCGCATTATAGGATGCAGATAAGATTCTAATCAAATCTGAGGACAGATTCCAAGCAATCAGGTGATCTTCTAGATGATGATTGCGATGACATTCATGCATTCATTCAATGTGCGGTGTATTTACGGAACTTGCAATATACATACGCTCCCGTTCTCGTCTTAACAAATATGCTAAGTGGAATCATATAAATGGAGTCCGGAACCCCGAGAAAGATACGATCACGCTGAGACAACTGATAGGACTCTCAAGTAGTAAATCTGTATATATTTATAATACAACAATTTCAGCTCCTCAAACACAATATACCATAAAGTATTTACGAAAAAAAATGAAAGCAAGGAGCGCAACACGGACGTAGTACATTACCCTCAGTTTCGGCAGCCCGTGCTTCGTCATGATGCCAGAGATAAACTTCGTGCGGCATTTACCTTATGTAGCTCGAATCGCGTCCCCTTGAACAACTTCTCCTCGGCGAAGGATCCCTCTATACCCATCTCCCCAGACCGATAAACCGTAGCATCGCAATGGTATCAACAGCATGTTATGATACGTAACAGGCCTTCCAACGGGATACCTAGGTCGTTAAGGTGTCTGAGCATAGCTATCACGGCATAACATTTAGGCAAGAACGGACCCATGTGGTTCTGCCAACGGAGGTTTTTATGCACGGTGATGCCCAGAGACTTTACTGACTCCGTCCATGGGAGCGTTACTCCGCAGTGCTGAATCGGAACCATTTGAACAGTTCTTTGAGGTGAGCGAAATAGTGAGACGTTAGTTTTGCTGGTATTGATGGCAAAGCCAAACGTAACAAACAGTCGCTCGATCTCTTCTACCCTTAACAACGCTTTATTAATATCCTCCTGCATCTCAGTCGGCCGAATTCGAAGCCAAAGAGTTGTGTCATCCGCGTACGCAATCGTCTTGCAATAATTCCCTGCTGAGATCTTCAACAGGATGAAGCTGATAAGAATTAAGAACATCAACGGACCAAGAATAGACCCTTGAGGGATTCCAATGTCAATCACCCGCCAATCAGATTCGAAGCCATCTACTATTACAGCCTGTCTTCTCGCGGTGAGGTGCGAACCAAACCAGTTTACCACCTCCGCCTGGCAGCCCAGGTATTCGAGCGCTTGTAAGAAAAAAAAGAATGGCGTAGGCTAGATATCATGTTAAACAGCTGTAAAAGATAATCACTCTCAATAATGGCTGACGAATAGCTGGCCAGCTACACGTATCCATATCTGTCATTGTGGTTGTTATCCAAACGTGTGACCACGTTTCTACATGGTCACACGTGGTTCTCCAAAGCCACATTTCCCTACGCGAGGCAAAGGGACCAGCGTGGCCAGGCGTTATATTGCTCCACTTTGAGTTCGTCACCAACCTGACGCGCCACTTAGGCTCGCGACCTGTAACTCTAAATGCTACGGCTCTCTGGCCACCTCAACCAGTAGAATATGCCTTCATCTTTCGCCTCAACGATAGTGGCCCAGGGTCGGTGGGGTCGCCGGACGTCCCGAACCACAACGAGGTGAAACCATTTACCCTCATAGCTGTCCATCATTGGCCAGCCGCTCAACAAGAGAGGCATGACCATATGCGAAAAGGCCAACCGCTCAATCCTAATGGTCCAGTCCGGCGGCAGGCCGACAACTAGGCGAATCTAACACGCACGGGGCCACCTATGTCGACCACCTATGCCGCTTTGGTACTAATACATTACTAGTAATAGGTCAGTGTTACCACTATAATACAGATAACGAGACTAGCTCGAGTATGCAAGGATGGCTGACGAGCCATCACTGCCTGGCCCATATGCCGATCTAGCAACGCCATTATAATAATAAAAATAACAACACGCCTGGTGAATTGTAAATGTATCACTGCAGCTAACAGATTTGTAAATGTAATGTTATACATGTGAATGGTCTATGACGTGATAGAAACGGAACAGGTTATATTGTCTCCAAAATTGCTGAGGTACTAAATATCATCTATCACTATATATCTATGTATGTATATGTCAAGCTGGTCATTGACGATGTGGGTGCGTATATTTTTACCATACATGAAGCTCGGCCCGCGGGAAGGAATTGACCTGCTGTAGTAACATGTTGTGCTGTATTCTCCATGTATTCCATCGATCATTTGCAGGTAGCAACGTTTGCCGTCAGTAAGAGCCAGATAAATCATGCGTTTAATTTGCTCCAGGCCTGTTCATACCGATCATGGCGTGTATAGCGCATTTCATTAATAACATAGCTGCCTGCCCTTCATAGTTTACTACAAACTATCTCCCTCCTCTCCTCTCTCTCTCATACATATATATATATATATATATATATATACAATTGCTGACGCTGGTCTAATATGAAAATTCAAAAATTGACCAGCTTACCGTTTTTCGAAGCTGGCGCCCCGGTGCCGCGTAGCGTGCCAGGCTTCATTACGTGCGAGCCACTACGGAGTCAAGGAACAAGTTCTGCCGACTCGGCGCACACGACCAGCTAAAAGGTCTTCCCCCCCAAATCTCTCTGTCCCTCTCTTTCTCTATTTCTCTTCCCACATATTCTCTCGAGCATTGCGCCAACTCACCACGTCTCTCTTGACCAGCTAAACACAGCAGGCGCCGTTGCCGGCTGGCGGTTTGCGATCGGCCAACGTCAGCAACATGAGTGCGAGCCGCGCGGCCCGATGGCCACTCCACACGGCGGCGGCGGCCGCCGGGGCCAATCGCATTGAGACGGGTAGAGAATATTCGATGTCGCCTACGGTCGTCTAATGTCCCGTTGAAGGGAGGGTCAATTATATTGACCAGCGAGCGTCGATCCGCTGTCGACGAACGAATGCAGGGAATATGCATCGAATATGTATATAATACCTACTTGCCAAGCGTCGTTATCATTTTTATCATTAGTGGGCGGTTTGAACGTCGCTACGTGTGCTGATGACGCTGTTGTGCCACTGTTGTACGGGGTCCAAGCACCCCGAGCAATGGGTCACTGACGCCGGTGTGATGTCCGGATAGGATTACGGTTTGATGCTCAGCTATAGCTGGCACAAGGCGAGGGGAGCGAAATTGCAAACGAAACTTGACTAATTGAGCGCTTGCTTGGCGCCGGACATTGTGCTAATTAATTCACTTGACTAAATGACCACGCGATGAAATGCAAACTGGCCTCCCCCTTTTGAGTGGGGTCTGATCGTCATTCGTATTTCGATTCGTCGATGTTGGGTACCTATATATATATATGCAATTTGAGGTGGCGACATCGGCTGGTAGAGTCGCTTTAACGTCTAACGTCTCAGTGTTCCGCGCGGTTGAACCGTATATGCAACTGTCATCAAGCATACTATTTGGCAAGGCTTGCAGGCGGTTCGTCAGATGCTTTTACATATATATTTATTGTTTTCCATTATAAATTGAGCAAAACAGCAATAGCTGTATATGTACAGGTGAGTTTTCGATTCGCAATCCAAAAACTGGGCACCGTCACCAACTTCGTCAGTACAGATTATAACCCATGACTGCGTATCAGGTTATTATGTGACTGCTTGTTCCAGATATGTCGTTCCACTCTGCACTGTTAACTGCCGTTGTGTTAAAAAAAAAACAAGATTTCGGGTCGATATCGATCAACTTATCCTCGTAAGGCCTAAGCAATTGTTGATACAGAATTTTTTTAAAAAAAATATGACGCAACCTGTGCACAACATCTGAATCAGGCTAATGTATAATCGCTGACGGTTCCTTTAAGCGTTCAAGTGTGTTGCGCACCAAAGCAGCCGGCGTAGGTGGACTTACCGGCACGACGTTTATATGATTGGTGGGTGGGAGTTGTATTTTTAATAATCTAAATTACAAGATCAATATAGTTTCTATTGATCGCGTTCGATCGGCTTATCGGACTCGACATTTTCCCTCGCACGTTCGCAAACGAGGAGGCGGCGAAGAGACAGATGGTGTAAGATCGAAGGATTTTCTCACTTTACTCAAAACTGTTATGTTCGCAGGTTCTGCGTCACAGGTGATTATGATTTCGGCCGAATCGTCAATTTGATCTGGCTACCCATAGTAAAAATTCGGTACTAATTATCAATAAATACTAGTTTTCATTTTAATGAGCACACGTTGAAGGACGTCGCTGACGTAAACGAGAGGTCAATTGCTCTTGTAATAGTTCTGCAATTAATATAAATATGGTAATTATTTTAGTCAGCCTATTCCTATTCTCTGCGAAATGCAGCTGCCGTGTGCGATTCGATATGATTTGTTTGGTCCTCGACACTTGAACACCTGAACAGTCCAAATGATCGAACCAAATGGCCTATGTCATTTTCACGAACTTCAATAGAACTCATTTAGTCTTCACAATTATTCTAACCCCCCCCCCGCCCCGGCTACCCCCACCACCCCGTCATCGAAAGTAAATACGGGCTAATAATTATTATGGCCCATTTTCATCCGTCGTATTATGGTTACTGCAGATGTTCAATACATGTGACAGGCTGCAATCACTGGCAAACCCCAGCAGAGTTTGCCATGGGCAAGTGTCATGAGTTACCTACGCTGCCCTATATAAGCTGATACTGATGACGATGTTATGAAATGCAAATAGGACGAACTCATACATATATATATATACCATGCGCTAGCGAACCCAACGAACCGCTGGCTTAGGTGCACAATTCTTCGGTTTGCAAATTTCGTTCGCTCTCGACTCTGCTAGCCATAACGATTTTGCCCGACCTATGATCGTACGATCGCCTCAACCACAAGGCTACCCATAACTATCCGGCGACCTGCCTAGCCCGGGAAGCCCTACAGGTGGTTCGCCGTTAAAGCAGCTTAATGCATGGGGTCCAACTGAACACGTCCAGCAACGCAACATCTGTTCCTCCGGGGGCTTCGTCTCATTGCGACCGAGCGACTGAGCCTCCTACCGAGAACGTTCGTCATAACGGTGCATTCGTGTCGTTATTCTCCATACGGCAAACGCCCTGACGACCTTGTGCGTTCACTACATATATCGTATCGAATATAGCATAATAAACGGCACGTGACATCAGATCGCACTGAGGAATTGGCGCAACCCAACGAATAGCCGCATTCTGCGGACAAAATCAGGCTTCAGTATTCTCCGTCGTTTGCATTCGAGGATGACATTTCATCGTTTGAATACGGTGTCAGGGACTGATCTGAAAAGCATTGAACATAATGGTGATATTCGACATCGAGATGATATATCCAGTTTTGTTTGTGGTCGGGCTTACGTTGTTGTGCAGGGTCGATTGTCTCCTAGAGACGATGCCATTATATCTTGATCGTTTTCCCTCTGCAGGCGGTCTCCTTTACCAGTGCGAAATCGGTATATGAGACATAGTGTTGTTCTCAGCGTGCTCCTTAGAGCAGTCTACCAGTGCTCGCTACTGGGAGAGCAGTTCCGGGAGTAGGCTAAAGCTTCCCTCCCCAAGACTAAATCCCGATAAGCTCAGTTCTGCTGTCTTGTCACTAGGCCCTGACCCTTGCAGCAACCTGTTTACCTGGACTTCGCCCAGCAAACAAACGGTAGAGATGGATTGACCCATACCCGAACGACGCTATTTCTCTCTCTCTCTCTCTATATATATATATATATATATTCACATACGCTCTCACATCGATGTATGTCGAAATTGGAACAAGTATACGTGGTTCAGGAGCCGGTTGGATAACTCTGTAACGTTTTTATCAAATCGCATATGTGTTCAATGGGTATAGATCGGTAGTTTGATGCCGGGGAGATAGACTGCAAAGTATTAAATAAATTTTAGGAAATTACTAAACAAGCGATATTCCTTTCTTTTACTCGAATACATATGTCTCTAGTTCAGCGTCCTGTATTATACCGCTGGCAGGCATGACCCTTAGGTGTTCGAATACATTTCCTGAACATCTAATAGCATCTACACTTCGAACGATGGTCGCGAGACCCGAACCAGCGGTCTTCGGCTCTTTGCAGCCAGCGAGTTAGCCGTCCAAACCTGTAGCGGTTGTCAAACCTGTGTCTTCAGGCTATCTTGCCACTTCGTAATGATAACGAGAGGAGAGATGAAGTATCATTTTAGCTTGACATAAATAAGCAGTTGTGTTTTTAGCCTATTTTTATAGTTTTGGCCTTTGAACAAATGTCCTCAGGCCTGTATCAGGTATCTAATCTAATTGTGCCTTGAGTTTTGGCTACGTGGGCACGCTTCTGCTCGGCTGTGTGGGTGAGTAATTCCGTTAAGGGCAAGGCCAAGCCTAAAAACAGCAACTACACCGCCCGATTGAAACCGCTTCGGTGGTCGGCGGGGTTCTCCAAACGACCTTGTCCATAGAGACGGTACAGTTGTCTTAGAATACGTTCATGCTGTTGGCCATCGACCCTTTTTGACTATACTGGTATTAGCTTCAGCAAAACAGACGCCACCACGAATTGTAACCGAATTCACCCGTTATCCATTGAACAGTGTAATTTAAATACATTTCCGGACGGTTCAGTAAATCCCGTCGAAGTGTTCGTTTTTTTCTTGATTGCCTGAGAAGGTCAGTATCATATTAGCCGTATCGCATAATATTTGAGCTTTATCTCTACCTTTTGTTTAATTATAAGAATAGTTGTATATATACCATAGTTCGCACTACTTTACTAGCATAAACGCATGAAATATCGTAGTTCTAATTGTTGAAACTACTTCGTGCCGTTGCGGGTCAATCCCGATATTTCTACAACAATAAAAAATCACTGAATGTACGTTGTCCACCGGGATACCGTAGGGGTAGCGCCGGAGGACGTGGAACCACATAGTCTCTGGCTCGAATCCCACAGAGTGCATACGAATCAATGCGATCGTCTTATCTTGCAGATTTGTCAGTATAGTAATTAGTCTATTATTTATGAGAAAAGGGTCCCCCGAACTCAAGAGTTGACGCTTGATTCCATTTTTCGTCTTTTCTCTATGGGCCAGCTATTTTATCGCAAGCAAAGAACGCTGGCAAAACATAATTGTAAATGATGACAAGGAAAAAGTGGACCAAAGTCAATCGTGACGGTTAAACGAAGCCTTGTGCTTGATTGCCGTTCGCTTGGGCTTAGTACCATTGTTGCCTTCGCGGGCGGTAGATACTGTACTGTGCCGGCTGTGTATGGAGGCGCTACTCTTTCGCGGCGTTGTCGCACACTGTTGTAATCATTTAGATTATAATAATAATAATAATCGGACGTGACTTGCTGTTTACCCGCCACGAACTTCTCGGCCTCGTCCGTGTCGGTCCCTGGCCCGTGTGGGGATCCCGGCATATGGGCGACAACAAGGCGGTATTTCTGGCTTTGCCGACCCTGTGGTGGCCCTTGCTCTCCGACTGTCGACAAGGGGGAAGGCGGCTTTTACGGGGATGGCGAAGGCATTTACAATTGTGCCAATTTAGATAACGAACGTTGCGGCCCGCCGGCCGGACGGGAAAGCGGGCTAGTATCGCGTCCGCGCCACCGCTCGCTGCTGTAGCTGCTGTGGTGAGTGCGACAGGCCGCAAAGTTACCGACCCTCTACCGATGCGACAGTTCCTGGTGCTTGATCCCTTCGACCGAAGTACGAACCTCTGGTGGCTTGACGATGCCGCCGACGACGACGACGGCGATGAATCCCATTCGAAGGCCTCCAACTCGAGCAGTGCCGCTCGCGGGAGGTAGTTGAGTCTCCCTGGACCGGAGAGCAGTCGTTGTTCCGTTCTCGACAGGCTCGCTCGCCGTAGAAGCGTGCTTACCGAGATAAGTATAATCGCGCTAGGAGGGTACACAGTGCTCAGCAGATGCGAGTCCAATGCAGGAGTTGCAAGGGACATAGTTGGACGGGGGAATTGTGTCGTACGTCGGTAGGCAGTTGGCCTAAGCAACTGCACTGAGCTCGTAGGTTGAAACGGCGGCCCCTGTTAGGCTTATTTGCGCCGTCTCTCCACTGTAGGCTAATGGAATACTGGCTATGGCACAATAGTGTTGTTTACTAGTAGTCGTCGACTTCACATATCGGGCACCTCTGCAGACATCTGAGAGATACATAGAGCCAACACGCCGTAGCATAAATCACTCAATTCGTTGTCCAATAACTAATAAGAGAAGATAATTAATTTTGTAGATTGCACTGCGTGACAGCGATATTTTAAGCGGGGTCTCTTCCCTTTAAACTATACAATATAATAAAACCCAGTCGAAACAGCCGAATCCTCTACGACGCTATGCCCTACTGCCAGGGCAGGCCAAATGCATATTCATTGGCTTCAGGCAGTAAACGCATTACAGAGGCGATACTGATGCGCAATCCTCGCTCAACCTCCGAACTTCCACTGGTTACGCCATCTTGTGTGGCACGTGCCGGCAGTGTCTCGAGGTCAGAGCAGTAGCTGGCAGTGGCTGTCACGGCTATCACGAAATCGGGGCATCGGCTTGGCTCCGGGTACGGCAAGATGGAGTCATCTACGAAGTCATCTGTGGGTGCCACCATCAAAAGCAGACGAGGCGGGCAGGATCCACACACACATGTGAAACGCCAGGACGGGGAAAGACACAGCCAGAGTCAGAGCCCTCCGCCTCCTGCTGCGCCCTCAGGCAATTGAGTCAGGGGAGCCAGGAAACTAGTCAAGCAGGCCCTGCCACCTAGCTAGAGGTAATAGCGGGATCTTCGTAAAAGGGGGACACCTCCCCCCCGCCCCCCCCTGCACTGCTTGGCATCTACAAGCGGCAGCAGTTGCAATCGCCTAGCTCGTCCATCCGATGTTCGTCGGACGATCGTGAAACGAAGGGCGGTTAGGACAAGTACGCGATGGCATCCGCAGGTTTCCGCCCGCGTAGCTCCCGGGCTCTGCTGTGGCGAGAAGTCCGACCTGACGACGGAGCAAGGATTGTCGATCCTCCATCACGGGCGAACGAAGACGAGGACGGAAACCCTGAACGGAGAGGCACCAAACCGGCACGCGTACATAGATGCGTATGTGCGGGGCCACGCGTCATCTAGTAATGGGAGGAAGTGTCGACACCGCCGGCAAAGTTCAAGCTCTCGCTAGAAGCAATGCTACGAGGAGGCGACGAGGAGAACCGGTGCTAGCGGATCGCCTCCGGGGATGATATCTACCAGCACTCAAGCGTCGGCGCAAAGCCGAAGCGACTTGAACGGTGGTGGCACAACGACGCGACATCCCGGCCGTCGGATGAGGCTCACCTCGGACAAGTAGTAGGGACCATGGGGTGCGTGGGGAGAGCTCATATGAGGACTCTCGTGCTAAGATGATGCCATTGCTGACAATAGTCGCTATCTCTCATTCTCTCATCGACAAGTGTGTGGAGATACTAACGCAAAGGAAGACCCGGTTGAATGAAGAACGACTTCGAAGGAAGGACGTCATTATATCCCTGAAGATCTCGACAGTGACGTGGCTGAAAATCTTCAAGAAGGTTTCGCCGTCTCATATATTATATCTGTTCTCGTATGGTTACAAAGGGTTGAAGTTGAGTTTTCCTCATTGAAATTTCTCAGCGGTTGTTGAGCTGTTTCATTGATAGATATAACCCAATAAGTCAGTGACAGAAGTGATGACTATAATGTTACGAAGTGGATAGGGCTTTGACAGCGATAGAGATTCGTGCAACCATTGTTAGCCTTGATAGCTAGTTCAAGACAAGTACGAGCCGAATAAGCTAGAAATTGAAAAAAGACCCATCAATTTCGCTCCATAAAAGAGCATGCTAACATTCTCCTCGGTGTTTGCATAGAAACTAATAAATTCGAGCTATCCGTTGAAGATAACACAGCATAACGTCAAGGGTCTCATTATTTTCTCAAGTAATTATTAAAGAAGGTAGACTTCAATTATCCCTCCCTCCCTCCCTCCCCCATTGTGCCCCGCATCTGTTATTCGTTTGCGGGGGTTGTCCAGTCATTTATATCCACATAAAGGAGGAACGATGTTTTCTGTCCACACGTACGAGGTACTGAGCGTGAGAAGCACGTCGAGATGTGCTCGCTGTGATATGTTGTGTGCTGCTCCGGATGCAGATGAAGGCTCAGCAGTGTCCTTCTTCGCTCCGCTTGCCCTGTTAGAGGTTAACGCCGGGTAACCCCGCCAAGACCACGGACCTGCGAAGTCATTAACTCTACTCGACCTCCGCCTAATTGCGCCAATGTAGCTCGCAATTTGTGTGTTGTCCTTTGCTCACTGTGCTCGGCGACAGAAGGAGGTGTACAGCAACGCTGCTGCCGAGGAGGGCCCTTATTCTCTGCCGCTTCCATGTCTCACCGTCTTTATCTTCGCGGTCGGCTGCCCACGAAACCTGGCACGCGGAAGGCTTAGGATGAAGCTAAGCCCAGCTAGGGTCGTCGTGCGTTAGCGAGCGATATATGGTTTCCTTGACGCCGTCGCTACATCCGTAACCTGCTTCGTGGCCAGAACGTACACGAAATGTTCACAGATGCCTTGTCCAGCAGCGCAGGAAAGTCGGAACGTAGACCCTCTAGTGTGAATGTTACTAGATGTTAAAACCCATGCGTATGGAACCTACATGGGCCTATACTAGATACAGGTTTACAACTGTTCTTACTGATCATGAAATTTGTATAATATGTGGTGTTTTCCATCCTACTATAGAATGGCTAATGGATTTGTACTTTCCACCGACAAACTCCCCACCTCTCTCTCTCTCTCTCTCTTTATATATATATATATATATAGTAGGATATATATATATATATATAATAAGAGATGGCAAACTCGTTCATGCTCCGTGGTGTCGTTATCACGGTCGCTGCAACAAGCATTTTCCATCTGCGTCTCCGCATCAGCAATATATAGCCGAGCAGGATTTTTTTTTTGCAGGCGGGTGCTACACGAGTCATGGCAGTGCAACATGCAACTTTATCTTAGCCAGTGCTTATATCTGCGATAAAGCCATGGCAGGCCAGGCCGGGGCGGTATGGTTTTACTCACATGTTGACGACTCTTGGAAACCAGATCCCTGAGCTAATTCGTCTGCAGTCAGTGCAAAAAGCCCACGACAACAAGTCGACCTTGAGGGTGTAGCAAAATAGGAGCATGTCTACGAAGTTGTGATGAAGTGTACTATTTCGCCAACGGCTGTTTCATTTTGGAGGAAATTCTCTTTTATATCTTCGTCGATCTTATGCCTTCAGTATACTCTTTGGAGCGATTAGCATATTGGCTACAGGACTGATTATGATATAATAAATATAATAATTACACTGATACTAAAATCTAACTGTGCATTCGTGTGCGCCTTGCATTTCGGAGGAGACGGACGTCGCTGCACGGGTTCGATTTCCACCGTTGCACATTTGCATTTAAAGGGGCCCGTCTTATGAAGCAAGGCCGACAGCAGTTGTACCGTACACTGAGTTAAATGTTGGCTGAGCGTCAACGTGGAAAATTTATTAACTAACTCTGAGGCAGGGAAGCAAATGAGGTTGCCGTATTATGCCGGCTAAGATACAGAGACTGCGGCCCACATCTTTGCCCACAATGCGATATTGTGAATCACCAGCGACGGGCGGCCAGCCATACATAGGATTAAGGAGATCGGTGCCAATCATCATAAAACGAACAATTGATCCAATCGCAACTCATAGAATTCGCTGCGTCGAAGAGAATGCTGCGGCAACGACAAGCAACTGTTACGCTAAACACAAATAATTAATGGAAATTAATCTGCATCGATTATGCAGCACCGTTATACAAGGTAAATGGTTGTTGTTGTCTCTTAGGGCGAATTCGTGTGCCCTCGAAACCTACGGGCAGATTGCTGCGAATTTCACGTCTGGTTCAGAATAGGTTAGACCGAGTCAGCCACAAAAGTTCCCATCAGCGCTTGCAAGCTGCCAGAAGAGGATCCTCTAGTGGTCCCAGGGGAGGCCTCAGGAGGCAATCGGTCTCACCAGACCCTTCGATTACAATCGCAACCCATTGGTTGGAGCTCTTGCTTGAATGAGGCCAGCTGAGCGGCTCCCAATTTTGGCTTGCTGAACCTAAATGAAACGGGTACTGTTAAAACGGGACAATTTAATCTTTACAATTGAATTTTCACTGCAGAAAATCAATACGTACCAACTAAACGCGTTACAATATCAAGTGGCTAGCGTTATTAATGAATTTCCCATACAATATGTTGGACAAACACGGTCATATATATCTCGCGTCCTTGCCCGTCGCGCGCGAAGGGCCAACGCAAAGGAACAGCACAGGAGATGCTTCCCCGAACGGGCTCCTGGGGGCAGATACAGCCTTGCAGCCGATAGCGCCGCTGCTGTTGTTGGTGAGCTACAGAACTTTCACTAGTAGTGTTAGCAGCAGTCGTAGTAGTTAAGGTATCGCGGACAGCTGGGGACCAGCTTCCCTGGAGGGTCGATGGCTAACGGAGGCTATCCAGCTTTAGCCCTACTGGGTAAACTCTATGAGCGCTGCTGGATCGCTTCACTGGACAGTGAAGGCGAGTGGATCAAACAGCGTTGTGGGCGCAATGGCCCGTGAAGCGACGCAATTTCCGTTATTGGCGACGAGTTGGCAGACCGGAGGTTTCGGTCGGTGTGGTGGAAGCGGAGAACGCGCAGGGTGCTCCGAACCGAAGTCACCGAGTCTAGAGCAGCGAGACGAGGGAGACGGCGCTCTACCGCCGGCCAGGAAGCTGCCCAGCTCCTGCTCAGCTACCGCCTCTGCTCAGTAGTACGTATGGTCCCGGCTGGCGCCGAGTGGCTAGCGGCTAGCCTCTTCACTCTGGCAACAGAGGAAACGTGAAAGAAGTCGAAATTTCCACCCCACAGGCAAGATTCTGCTTACGGGACATAAGATGTGTTACGCACGCCATATCGCCGAGCTGATCAGAAGCTTGAAGAGACATCGACTTGAGACACATCTGGAGATCATTAGCCACAGATCCGGATTTCCGTAGACCGTGATGTCCACAGCAGGAACCAATGCAGATATTTATTGACCCTGTATTTTTTGTTTTCGCCATTGTTTGCTTCTCTATGACCCTAGGAATCCAGCCAAGCTCAACAGTTCGTAGCATTGCAACCGGTTCAAGCGCCGTGATAAGACATAAATATTAATACACGCTCTGAGCGAAGTAAAGAAAGTTCCCTATATTTATATGCGTGCCACATGGCTGATGTCGGAGCAGAATCGATCAGGTCATTTCAGGGTGAATTTGGCTCTCCCAATCAATTTAGCCGAAACCTCTTCACCTCCGATGGCTGGCCGACGGCATCGTGTTCGAATACGGTCTTTTCTGGGTGCGCATAACCCCACCGTGATGATGGATCGAGACACGGGTCAGAGACGCTATGCTCTTCGACCCAGAGAGGTCGAAGCGTCTCGCGTGGCCTCGGGGACGTTTAGGTGCAGCATTTTGCTGCCTCCATCTCGCCGCTTCTTGGTCGCTGCCGGCATTCGCCGATGTTGTTGGCGTGGCCAACACGACGGTACGACCGCAATACAACAATGCACAGGCTGCCGGCCGCTTTGTAGAATGCACTCGTTCCTCAATCGGACCGATGTCCATCCATTTGCAGCACCGTATGTCCCCGCCCCACCTCCGGAGGGCCAACTCAGCTAGATGTGAGCTCTGCCGTGGCCTCATCTTGGACCAGATCGGCTGGACAGACCGGCAGCATCGTGCACTTCGTTGATTGGGTAACAGACAGAGCTGTTCCGTATACCAGAACGAAATCCCGTCTCTCTCTCCGTATGGAGGCCAATCGTCTCTCGCTGCTACTACAACTACTACCACTCAGAGTCAGATAGAGCAGCCGAGTCAGCTAGCATCAGCAGCAGACAGCGACTCCCGCATGAGGGCCCCGGTTATCACATATACCGGAGTCGTTCGAGGCTGTTTATACGACGCACATCTGTTACCGGACCGGGCTACTACAAGGCTCTACCGGTGACGTGCCTTCCGAACGAGGACTGTGTTAACGCCAAGGTCATATATATATATATATATATATATACTATTTAGCTCAATCTGGGAGAAACGCTCTAATGGCCAGCGGGCCAATACTTCGACTTGACTGTGACTTGTCGAGCAAATTTTCTACGGCCAACAAAGTGTTTGGTAGCATCGTATGGAAACATTTGCATATATGCCTACTCGTATGTTCCTCACTAGCTCACATAAAAAAGTGTATCGAAGATGAAAGGTAGATAGGCCTATCCAGTAGAAACAATAAATGTGTTTAAAGGAAAGGCTGGCTGCCTGACGATGGCCTGCTGACGTACCCGTCCGCTGTGCTGTTCTGCATGCATTTGATGAGCTAGCTACGTAAGCAGAGGAGACATACTGTAATATATTCCCTCTGGAGACCTACACATGTCAGTTTTTACCGACCGGGATCTGTTTGCATATTGCCCCAGTTTTCTTCCAGGTTTCAGGCCGCAAGGGCCAAATAGGCCGAAAAGGTTCCCGCAGAAAAAATATTCGTATACCCCACCCCACTCCCCAAGCTGCACATAGAAGATGAGTATGGTGGCATTTCATTGTGATTTAATAACTAGTCCCTCTCACTGAGTTGGATAGTCATGATGGTGACACGGAGCAGCAACCGATATCACGTACCTTGAATAGTTCTACTTGTATTTACTTGGCTTATTAACTCATCAGTAGTCTAATTAATTCTTCTATCAGCGTGGTGTAGAAACCCTCAGAAATTTTCTAGACCGCGGCAAAATGAATCCTCGTTCTTCTCGGGGTCCAACGTGCTGACAAGCGACTCGTGTGAGCAGAACCCTTCGATGGTGGCTCGTGCATATTCAGTGGTAATGGTCAGTTACCACATGGCAAGGGAAACTTCTTCTGAATCACTTGTTCAAGTGCTTGATGGGTGTCACTGGGTGCCACGCGAGCTTGTTACTATTATAGTCCGTAGAAACATGCACAGCGGACCGCTGAAATTTGTTGACAAATTGCTGCAAATCAGCATCCAATCGAGCCTATTCAGCACTTATTTAATTTGTTAACAGATCGTGTATAAGCACTTTACACGAATGGTGCTTGAACCACCATTGAAAATACTGCTGATAGTATACTATAATACAGCTTAAATCCGGATTACTGACGCATAGGGCACCCCTGATAAAGCCATGCGCTCGTCGCACCGCTGAGCAACTTACTAATTCTACCGGAATGACTCGTTAATTCGCTTAACTGATGAATTAATTAACGTAAGTGAATCAGACACTTATGTGCGAAATGATCCATTATCGAGTTTGATTCTGGTGGTCCAACGATCCAATTAGATCGGTATTTGCGTGATATGCGAACACATATCTAATTCGACTTGGGCGTAAGAACAATATTCCACTATCTGCACTAAAACCATCTTCATCCGTCCCATCAAGCCAAACAATGCTGATTAGTCTAAGGCAGGGGTAAGCGCTACTCAACGAGCAAACTGTCCAGGTGGAACATTTCTATGATAAATGGTAATAATATCCAGCAAAGACGCACGTATGCAAGCATAGCAGATTTCGTGAGTTCCCTCAGCCGTGTGCCATAGTGCCTTATCGTCGTGGCCTTTCGAAACTTTTCCGACATAATATATATATATATATATATATTCAAATTTGTATTATGATTAGCACGGAAGCCAGTTCTATTTCTAGATGATTTCAACGATAACGACAGAAACACAAACTAGTCGAACCACCCGACTCATCTGTTCAGCTCGGCAGAAAGCAAAATCTAATCAAATCAGTAGCCTCGTTCGCATACATGAATATATATGTACGCGAAGTTATTTGCACCTGATTCAAATCTCACACACACATAACTGTGCTAACGAATCTAGGAGTCAGCGAATTTGAACACAGCTCGCAGCGCGAGCATGAGGAAGGTCAAGGGTGCGGCGATTCGTACCCGAATACACAATTACATATGATAATAAATTCGTCCGCCGGCACAGACGACGAGCCTTCCAGAATCAAATAGGCAATTATATAGGCCCCTCATTACGATGCATTCGCAACGTGTGTTCCTCGTCGTAAACACCGTCCGCCGTTGGCACCGCCGCCGCCGCTAGCTGCTGGCGCATGCAACACACACACACACAGACACAACACAGCAATATGATGTCAAATAGTATGTACATCATAGCAATAACAATGTAGATACAACAATAAACTGAACAGAAATTGTACCCTGTTCCGCCACCACTTTCGTACCGGCTTGCGTGACCAGGCGCTGGTTTGTCGCCGACTTTGACTGACTTAACGTTATATGGAAATTAGTTCTAGCTAAATTCACTCACTGGAGCCAGGATTCGCGTTCGATCGTCTTCGCTAGATATTAGATAATAGAATATGAGACTCTGTCCGCATTGAACAATCATTGGTCATAGGCCAATCTGCCTATAGACAATGGATAAAGCAGCGTAAGTGGAATTGCGATATTCGGCGTGGCATTTTGTTGACATCTACCCTTCAAACGATCACATTCGTACATGCGATCCCGTTGACGCAGACCCCGGATAGGCAACAATCCCAACGGATAGGGATTGGGCGAGCACAGGTTTCGGATTTTGCGAATCGAAACTACAGCAGCAGAGGGACTTCGGCAGAGCGTCGTTGGCGATGAAGTCTCTTGCAGTCACCCCGCATATACAGCGTATATGTATATATGTGTGTGTGTATAGTATTGGGACGTGTCCTCACTCCGATCTCAGCCAGACTGTTGCTTACTTTTACGTCCCGTTGCTGGTAAGCCCCGCATAGAACGCAGGGTCTCCAACCTTATCCAGCTCAACTCAAGCAGCCAGCATGAATATGCAACAGTTTATGTAAATGTCACTCTCCCCGTCAACCGACTCTCTGTGGCCCAGCAGGGCGACTCCGCTCTCGTTCGAGCCACCCGGACGCTCCTCCTCATAACGCGTCGAGAGCTGTACTTCCATGCATGCTAAACAACCCTTCGGAAAGACGGCCCTCAGCCGAAGTCGTCTCTCGCCCGCAGTCAGCCACTGCTCCCTGTGAGTATCCCTACACAGCGTCAATATAGGTTACAACTCCTCCCGAAGTTCTTCTGCTCGCGGTCACATGCGTTACGTGCCGGCAAAAACGGAATACGGCGACGTCCTGTTAGAAAACGCTTGTCGTCGATATTGTTCATTGACGACCGCCATCGATGACTGAGCGAATTTGTGGACGAGTGGAATCAACGCCGCTACCTCGTAGGCGGGCACAGACCACGGGAGGGGGCTGTTGTGACTTCTAGGCAGAGAGGAAAACTGCGTGGGGCGATCGCGAAGGTCTCTCTCGGATACAGGCCCTGTCCAAAGGGCTTGTCTCGAGCGGAAAGTGATTGGTTTTGGCAAATGGCTAGATTACTTCTGATGACAAACAGCCTGGACAAAAATAAGGCCTGCAGGGGACACCCGAATTATCGCATGCTTCTTATTATTATTCTCACGTATTAGGTAACAAGTAAGGGATTCGACAGCGCTGAAAGGTAAAAACGCTCGCCGAGATACAGTTTGTCCAGACTCGTCACGCTAGAATCTATCATAGGCTAGTGTCCAGAAATCTAAGCATATATAAGGGGATATTTCTTGAATTGGTAAGACTGCATATTGGATAATATTGAACGATATGGCGGTATGGTATATTCCAGAATTTCCTCCAATATAGTGAACCACTCGTTGAGTGTTTAATCCATAATGAGAAGATGTCAACGCCATTTTGTACGACGGTACCGTAGATTGGCTTAATTGGCGTGCACCACCACGGCAAGATGAATGCAAAGAGAACGCAGACAGTGTCTAGCCAGCGTGCAAAAATATAGGTCTTAAGCCGAGCGTTCAAGTTGTCCAAATGTCACTTATATTAATGCGGCACATGGGTAGGTTCAGTCGTAATGTCGCCGAATGTGGGACGGGCCGCAGAAACACTGACGTTGATCGGCAGCCGGCAGCGCGAAGACGGGTCGTCCTTATGCTAATTCCTCCTCTGAAACGAGGACGCTAGATATAGCTACAAGTGACATTTCTAAACAGAGCCGCGTCCAACAGAGCGGGAAGTCTCGTCGGGTAGTCTCTCGGCCCATAGGGGCGAACAGCGTACCACATAATACTTGAAATCACGCAGACAGTAACGAACACAAGACGCTATTCCAGACGCGTGTTGGTTGTGCAAGTTTGCCCCTAAGTCAAACATGGATACAGTGAAGCTCGTTAAAGGCTGCTGCCGCGAGGCTGATCTCTCTCGATCTCTCGCTCTGTTTGGGAGTCTGCCAGTGTCAGGTTGCTCTTACTCCTGAAGTCGTCGGCCGAAGGACGCTCGTGCTCCTTGCTCGTGTCGTCGCCCTGTAGCACAGCATATGCTTGATGCCGCACTATTCGCCTCGGTCGAGAAACCGAGAGACGGGGAGGGGGAGAGAGAGAGAGAGAGAGGAATTAGAATCCCGCTCGCTGGTCGAACTGGAAACGTTTGTCAAACACATACACTAGATGGCGTGCATGTCGCTATATAACGACATATCACATATATATATATATATATATATATGATCAACATTGTCGTCGTCAGCAAGCGGCAGACCCCTGCAACGTCCTTCGTGCGTGTGCCAGCTGAATAGCTAGCTGGCGAGAAAGCGTCATGGGAAAGCCAGGAAAGCTAGACGAGAAACGAGGTACATGCTATCGCAGCCGCGGTTCGTGTTCGTGTGCCGCGTCAACAGTTGTTGTTCCTCGGTCCGTGCGAAGGTCACACGACCAGCTCCTTGCAGACAACCTGCAGCGCCGAGCCAGCCCGGAGCAGCTTACTAGCCAGTGCGTGAGCGGGTGCAGGTAAATGACGCAGTCTGCACCTGTCTTTTTCTCTTCCAGCCAAGCCTCGAGAGGTCGGGGCCTGTCGTCGACCTCCGGAGGGTTCCGGAACCGACTGACGGGTTGCGATGACACCACGGAATGAGGACGCGAAATGAAGGGGGGAGCTTCCACACCCCACGTCTAAAGCCCCTCACACGGCACCGAACGCTACGAACGACACGGTGCGCCGAGCAGTACGGGGTAGCGTTGGCGCCCGCTGCCCGATCCCGCCTCCGTAGAAGGGCCAGACGACAGCACTAGGTGAGGACGTTTGACATTTGACAGGGGGTCGAGACGACGTCGAGAAAGAGCCGACTACGAACGGCGGTAGCAGCAGCAGCAGCAGCCACCGAATTGGGCGCAGGCGGCATGACTCAGTCGAAGGTCAGAAGAGTATTTGCTGGCAGCAGAGTGCACTCGAGCGCAAGGGGCAACTCGACCCGGTTCGTCAGTCAAGCAAGTCACTCACTGACCTGCCTGCGAAGGCCTCATTACAACTCTATTACGTGGCACCATCTCTCGCAGACATATGCCGACTGGTTCCTCCATTCACCTCAGTTTTACCGATCTGTCTTACTCGGTGAAGAAGTAAGATTGAGGAAGTAAGATGAAGATTGATTGAGAACATCACAGACGCCAATCTGTCATCGACCGGATATCACAAGCTCCATACGTAAGTGAACAGAAGCTGCACATTGTGGGAGGCCTCGTGGAATAATATCAGACAAGAAGAGGATGAATATTTGGAGTCTAATCTCTACATATATTAGGCAATCGAATTTTTTGTATGCTCGGTATCAATTTGAAATGGTGCCACTGGCTCAAGTTGGCAATCGGTTCGGGGTTTTAGTCGGTGTGAGTCCGACACTAGCTAGGCGAGCAGCTCAGATGTGAGGCCAGGTGTCCATAAAGGATTTTGCCCCCAACCTCAACAAAAATAAATTGAAATGGTGCGAGCCGACGCTTCTACTATAACCATTCGCTAGACATGCGTAAAGCGGTCGACGTTATACCATTCACAACAACTTATAAGTAGGACCTGTTTTGCTTTTGGCCAAAGCAAGTTTCCATTGTCTACATGTGACAATTTTGAACGGTTCCGTTAAACCCTCGTCGTCTTGTCACACAATGTCCACCTCGCATCACCACCGCTTTCACTACCCGGGAGGTCTTGCAAAGACTACCAGAACTCCAATGCAGAGTTCCCGCACAATTTTAACTTGGGACAAATTTGAGTTGTGATCCGATCATCGGACGCTATCCCTTGATCGACCGCTTTTAGAGTTTACTCGTTGAGCTGTCCGAACTTTTCTGTACGACCGTAATCTCTCACAACCTCAATTTTGCTGCCCATTTCGTGCTGAAAGCGTTGGCCGCGCTCGCGAGGAAGGGAAAACGAAACAGAAATGAAAAAAAAAGTCCATAGAGGGGTGTCGCTCATAAGGTGAAGGTCTGGAAAATTCGACTCGAAGCACTTGATGGTCACCATTTGGAAACTCGCCTGGGAACTGAGACGGGGATTGACGCAGCCTGCTTTAAAGCATTTTAGCTCTCAAGCGAAGCGTATGACATTAACGTCAGTCATTCGAACGTTTTAGCTACCCGGCAAGGTCGTGCCATTTTAGCCGCGGAAACAAATAATCACACCATCTGATGTTAACATCTATCTGAACTTTACAATTAGCACTGGACAATGCTCGGAGCGTAGGCGTAACTGCGTGAATCTGTCTGAAGGACGGGTGAAAATCTACTCAGTTGGACTTCGGGGAGAACGGATAAGAGAAAGCAGAGGGATCGGTTACTCCTACAAGGAAAAGTGGCGACGCGCACTCGAACGCCGCGTGCGGCGTGTTGCAACCATTCTTCTCTATCTCTGCTGGCAGTTTGAAAAATCTAAGGCAAGCCTCATCATCCTTCGCCGTCGTTGCGGAGCCCCAGATCCTATTTCGACACACTTAGCCTTAATGTGCTTGTAGCTTGGATTGAACAGCCAGAACGGGTGCGACGGTGGCCAAGTTCGACCAGTCGTATATCAGCAACGTCGACATACAGATGCTGAAGCGTTCACGGCCGTGTCCCTCAACATCCTCCCGGGCGCCTTCTCATTTCGACCCGACGGGGGTAGTTTCCCGGACCCCGGGCAAACAACGGTCGTCCATCGTTGGTCGCTGTCTCTCGCCTCCTGCCGCCGAATTGAGACTCATCCCAAGCATCACAACACAGTACGAATGGCTGGCCGAGCGGATGCGACTGAGCGAGAGCTCTGTTGCAAACTTTGTGTCTCCGCTCTGCTCCGGCGACGTGGCAGCACAGCAGAAAGTCACGCCGTAAAAGCGTCGCTTTTACGTCATTTGTGGGATCATCCGTCATCATAGTAGGACACGCACACACACGCGAGCCGCAAACGGACAAAGACACTTTATGGACCCGAGTTAAGGACACCCAAACAGAAGCACACACACATGACGATACGATAGAGGTGCAATGAGAGGAAAGAGTCCCGTCGAGAGAAGTGGCGAGCGGTCACAGGCCGTAGTATTGTTGGAGGTATATTACTAAGTGAACAGCTGTGTGAAGACGGATAAGTGCGGTGAGTGTTAAATAATACAAAAAGGAGCCCGGATTTCTCCATTTCCGGAGCCTATCTATCTTCTGCCGGTACAATCCTACCCGTAATACTATGTACATATTCGAAACGGTCCCACCGCAGTAAGGGCCAGACCAGCAGTGAGGGTATTGAAAACTGAGAGTTTTCATACTGGTATAACAACGAATACGGTGAAGCCAAAAAACATTATAATTATACTGGCCTACTGCTGAGATCATTGGTGAAATCCTTGGCCTTTTGGCACACAGCCCTCATTACACGTATATATATATATATATAATGGGAGCTATACTTCGTTATCTTCCATCCACATGCTTGTCATGTGGATGGGATATAATGGGATATTAAACAGAGCAAGAAACCATTTCAAGAAGCCATCACAGCATTCACATTGGTTGTGTGCAACCTTCTCGCGCCACGTTCATATCACACGCTGCCAACGGTACCGGTCGGAGCTGTCGAGCTGTCGCACCAATGGTTACCCGGGGCGACGTACACCAGCGAGAGCGTCTGGAGAGCTTGTCAAAGCTCCACCAGTGACTGACTGGCCTGTGTGGTAAGACCAGCTATGTAGAAGTACGCACGTCATGCCGGTGCAACATGTGTTTCTTAGTGGTTTGTTTGTCTTTGTGTAGTGTAGCCGCTGCTTGCTGGACGCCACCACTGGGGGTCGCTTTTCCACCCTCCATCCGGCAGGCAGACCAGCCACGCAGGCCAAGTCCACGTATAAACCACTGAACGATGACAGCCTACAGGTCAGGAGTCCTGTAGCCAGCGGCACAACATCCCTAGTGACTCAACGTCTTAGCGCAACATCCTCCCCAAAGATGGCGGGGGCGTGGATGTCGGCGAGGGTCTGTTCCCACCGTCAAGAGACAAACCATGGACTGTGAGCATGGCTGAAATTTCTGCCCGCCCATTCGCCGAGGATAGAGGAGATTCCTAACGTCCCGTCGTTCGTGCCCCCCCCCCCGTGAATTACCCCCTATCCCATCTGCGGACTCAGCCTCCATCTGCCACCGGTGACGTTGCTACACGTATAGTCCCACGTCCTGCCTAAATATCACCACTGCTACGGATAACAGATACCACTGCCAGATCAGATCGGTGACTGTCCCGTGCTCTTGTTCTGTAGGCTAGGCGCCCTATCGTTTTCCCTAGGTTTTTCCTCTCGTTCAAAAGAAGGGAGCACACTGCACTCCGTATAGTTCTACGTCCTCCCGACAGGACGTCTATCTCCCTGGCCGCTTTTGCTAAGACCCACCCGACGGGTGGATGGTTGGCGTCTCCAATTTGCCGTGTCATGCCATCTGCTCCCGCCGCCCTACCTGCTTGTCGCCTGCCAATGCTAGACTGCTCAGCAAGATACCCGGCAACAAGCTCAATTTCTTATTGTACATCTTCCACCTCTTTGCCGTGAGCCAGGAATCCAGCCGCGCAGAGAAATGAAGCAGGACGTGCTTTTCCATGGGAAAAGTGCCACATATATATATCTATATATATATATAGTTTTAGCCAGGAGCGTCGTGCGCAGACGATCTTATCCTAGCACCTACAGGAAAGACAACAAGCGAAAAAAAAACGTTCGGAAGGCACTAAGGGCAAAAAATCAGTCATTCATGGTACTTCGTATAGCCAATGGACGGGCCAAACTTGCAGTTCATCCCGTTGGCGGTCCGTTTCATCTTGGTAGGCTAGCCACAGCAAAGGCAGAATCAAACAGCAGCAGCAGCAGCCAAACCCAAGAATCAATGCAGCTCAACATATATAGGGGGTGTAGACGCTCCCGTTCGTATAGGGGCTTGTAGCAGTGACGGGATGGCACGTATCAGCATGCCAATTTCCAATACAACATCCACAGCAGCCGAGCAAAGAGCTGGCCGGATCGTGGACCGACAGGGGGCGGCGGTAGCCGCCTGGTGCCTGCTGGCATCTAGGGATACGTACGGCAGACACAGCTGTCACGGCGACAGAGATACACCCAATGCGGTCCTCTCCAGCCGTCCTCGGCCCGACTGGAGCGTCCCTGCCCAGGGAGCTTGCACGTTCTGCGCCTACGCTGTCACACTTGCTTCCCCCGGGAGCCAGGGGTTGCCCGGAGGTTGGGGGGTACACTCAACTGGGCTGCTCCACCTTCGTCTTCACGCACACGCCTGCTTGCCAACCTTGTGGAGCACCCTATCTGCTCATACTGCCTCAACTCCCCGTACCGCCACTGTATTTCTTTGTGACGATTCGATATGTGTTTGGTTGAGCGTAGATCGATGTCTGCTGCCCGACGAATGCTTGGAAACAAATTCGGCTAGTTTTTCATACGCGGACAGGCAGACGACAGCGTACATAGGAAATAACTGTGTTAGAAAACTTTTGTGGGAATGCCACTATGTCGGATTCACTTTACGGACCGCAACAAGCTGCGTTTCGCAGGATGGCAGAGGGCCCGTTAAGTCGTCATAGTTAACCTCTTAACGTAAAGTGCAAAGATCCCCTGTGGCTATACGTGGATTGAATTCGGCGGGATTGAAATACACAGCAATAGATTCTTACCTGTTCAGGCTGATCCATGCACCGGTCAGCAAATACAAAGTCAAGGAAGCAAGGTATCAACAACGCAGAGAGGATACTTTCGCGCAGGTAGCACTTGTTTATATTTTGAGACATAAGTAACAATGTTGCTGTGCACTGCTAATTGTCCACATCTCTGCCCATCAGAAGAAGGCAGGGAATAAGACATACGAACGCCGGTTTAGACGTTGCTTGCTAAGTGGATTAAACTTGTAACACAAAATCTCTCGCTGTAATTGTAGTCACCTTTCGATTTAACGGTATTTTCTTTGTTGTCGCATTTAGTAAAAATGCGTGTCTTCGTGACTTGAACCAAAACCTATTAAAGATTTGGAAATACTGTAAGACACTTCAGTACAAGACACTTCGCGACGTATGCCGTGACGTGCTCATGAATAGTCGCAGATCAAGTGAAGTTCGCTCTGGGAGCTAGCTACCTGAGAGCTGAGTTCAGGCCAGTTGTTGGATTATCATGTAAATGGTATCCCATTGAACAACGAACACCTCATCCTGTCTCACCTTCAAATAACTACCTTCTCAACCTGCTCAGTGCTCACACAGTAGTGTCCGTTACAAGCACGGAACCCCCCGACGCTCTCGGACGTCTTCCAACCACACGACGCAACGTTCACCTTTGGCCCTGACTATTCCCCTCCTGGCCTTCGGTTTTCAACTTCCAACTCGCCGTTTTTACCGCTCAGATTCTCAAACATTCATCCCGGCCTGCCGGAGGGACCAGGGTGCGAATCCTTCTCCCTCCTTCTTAGCTTGCCGCTCAGAGACGCTAGCACCTCCATTGGATTGTCCATTTCACACTCGTCCACCCCAGCGTGCGTCGTGTGCGGGTCTCCTCCGATGATGTCCCGCCTTGCAGCCTCGTATATGTTCGCAGCAGGATCTTTTCTCTTTCTTCGGTCTTTCCGTTGCCCTTGCGCTCTCTTACCCCCATGGTCACAGATTTCTTGATTTCCTGGATCCGACGCTGCCTTGTCTCTCTGACTGTGCGTCTGACTGCACTTCCAAGTTCCGTTTTCCCTCCATCTCTTCCGGGCTGTTTCTTTCTTTCTTTGGTTGTGCCGTAGCATGAAGCCACCCCAGCCACAATTCCCACATAGTTCCCAACAGACCCAGCTATCTCTCTCTCTCTCGTTCTCAGCCGCATCGACGTCATCTCTTCGAAGGGAACGAGACTACCTAGCTACCAGGCACTTCTTCTTCTTGAGGGGGCCCGGGCATCCCTTTCCGTCAGGCCGGGGTTTCGTGTTCGTTGCGATCTCCCGATTCTCGATTCGGCCCGGGTTCGCTCGTTATTTTGCCATTTCGATAAGTGCTTATCGGCACGGCCCAGGGCGGTGAGGCCGACTAGCTAGCCGAACCCCAGCGCCTGGACGGCTCCCCCTAAGGGTCGCCCGCGCCTCGAACGGGCCCATTGGCGAGCGGCTGCAGCGTCCAGTCGAAGGCAATGGCGGAAGACAGAGGAACGAAAGGTGGTAGGGCGGACGATGGTGCCCAACCTGAGGCCACCTTCTTTCCAACGCTGCAGACACTTTCGTACCGCTGTCTGTGCCGTTACCTTGCGCCGTTGCCTCCGTAGCTATTGGCCGGACCGAGGTAGGCACCGAACGCCAAGGCGCCGCTGATGACGGTGGATCGGGACCACAACCCACGCGAATGGATACGTAGCTAGCCTTTCTCCTAGCTGCGTTTCTGCCACAGGTAGCAGCACAACCAACAGCGCGCCGTTCACGGACTTACGCTGTTTCACTGTTACGTGAGACAACGAGGCCGCAAGGGATATCCCGGACCGGCTCTGGGTCCACCCTCCCCTTCTTCTTTCTCTCTGCAAGCAAACCTAGATACACTAAGAGAGCATTACTTCTGAAGCGGAGAGGAGTCGAGGCGCGCTGCCGGCGTCTACAGGACAACCAAAGAGCAAAAGGTAGATAGCAATGATCTATCTACTGAAAAATAGCCATTGGTCGACTATTAACTATTGGATGACGAACACTTCTCGAGCTGACTCCAAGCCGACAGTTAACGTACACGGTGCTGTCGAAGCTATTGGACAACTACTACTATTACAAAAAAAACTTAGCTATTACGACACACGTTGTTATTACGTCGTATGCGTGACCACCGTTATGGTGTCATGAGCCCGTAATCCAGGACACGCTTTTCAATCAGTCAGCTGGTGGGTATACCCTTTTTAGTGTTGTGCGACAGTGCGTGATTGCTTTGTTTTGAGCTAAACGTTTCTGCTTAAGGCGCATATTTATGCATATCGTTGAATGGTTTGACAACGTATAAAAGGGAAATCCAAATTTGATAAAAGTAGTATAACTCTCCAGTTACTAGCTGATATAGAGCCTTTGCCATTTCGCGTGTCTGGATGAGATCATCGAGCCAAACTCGAACTTCATTAAATGTGTTTCGTCTAATAATAGTATAACTAATGGATTGCTGCGCGGGCGTGTGCTCAATACGAAAGTAAGGTCAACAAACGAGCTATTGATCGCCACTGTAAATGCCAGGGGCTTGCAGTGTATATATAAATAATAGAATTCCCTCCTGTCAACCCTCGAGAATCAGCCTTTTGTTACTATGCATATATGCGCGTGGTAAGCTGGAAACGCCTGGCGATCAGGCAGCTTTTTTTGGCCTAAGTATGTCCATCCTCAGCCCGCACCTCGGCTCTACTTTAAGACGGGGTAGAGCTCCACGAGGGGTGACCATTCGAGTGACGAAGTTGTTACGCCTCAACAACGTTAGCAACTTCGTTCTGGCCGGCTTTCTTTTCGGTGACACGCAGCCAGATTGTACGGATCCGCGTTGAATATAGCAGCTTCTCAGCTAGAATTGTTCAGATGCACCCTCTGATCTTCCCGAACTCGTGAGCAAGTCAAAAGCGGCTTCTTTCTATAGTCGACATCGTACCAACGAGACTGGAAATATATCTGAGCTTCACATAACGGCCGAACACGGTGCAGGAATGGTGTCACTCGAAATCAACGACTGACCTCGACGGATTGGATGCTGCCAGGCTGGTTTAGACAACCAGCAACTGTGTCTTCTAGAGATACCCATATGACCGCTAAAGACGTATCTTACGTCGCCAGCGGTTGCGCCTGATCGTTACGATATAGGTTCGTAATGTGCTGTGCGCCTTAACTGGACCATCATTCGCAGATAAATCGAGGTCTCTCGAAATCTCTATGAACTCATCACTTCACTGCGACAGACGAGTTCGTCTTGAGAGTTCAAGAACTTGGCAGGGCAAATAAGTGGTCTAGTCACATGGCTGCTTTTTTTTCACATGATAGAGAAGATGGCATGTTTCCATATATATATATATATATATATATATATATGTATATATGACAAACCGTTCGCCCTCTTATGAATCTCGCTCTCGTTTGAATGAAATGAACTTAACAGATCTGAACCCCCCAGCAACTGTGTCTGTGGTTACGAATGCTACCGTTCGGCCAACTCCTGCGATGATGAAACCCAACTATGGCACTACCTGGTTCCAATCGCCGGCGATGCCATACAGAACAATACCGCTTTACTGCTACATGCCCAACAATTCACTCCCGAAGAAGTGGTTGTTCGAAGCTGGCTCAGTTATCATCTAAAGATTCCTTCTTAGCAAAACTAATAATTCAAAATATAAGCTATCTTTCCATTGAATGAAAGCTATCCCGCTATCATCATGATGTTGAATTGCGGATGGCGCAATTCGTGTTCGCACGGCGAACTCACATATAACATTCAGTGGACATTCAACACACACGACACTTACGGCATACTTACAGAGCTTATTCATGAGGGCGCGACGCCGTGAACGCGTGCAGAAGTTCTGCACGCAGCAGTTCAGACAAAACTGGTCGTCGACTACGCCTCACACTGTGAACTCCCGCAAGGTTCACTAGCGAAAAGGCTCACCTATACAATGAGCCGAGAGCGTGTCGCAAATGCTCACCAGAAGTGTTCACAGCGTTACAGCATCCTTGGCGTGATGCCCGAAGGTGTCAGCCAGCTCCAGCGTGTCACGTTCGATACCCCTGTGCGGGAGAACGAAGCATGCCTTGTCCGTGGGAGTGTTGAGCACAACGTATCCTTGTGAGCGGTGTTGGGGTATCGCTGCCGCTGGCTGCTCTTCCTTTCTGTCAATCCTTCTTAGCTCACTTTCACTCGAGGCAATAAGGGGAATCGCGAAGTGCACCACCGACGCTCGTTGGGCTAGCCATCTATCGGAGGGCACAAGAGCCACACTTCGGTATCCTTGTCGGAGTTCCCCTCCGGAGGCACTGATGGGAAAACAGCACGAATGAGTGGTGGTCCAACTCGACCTTTTGACAAGCTCACTGTCTTGACAACACTGTTCCGCGGCGAGGCCACCAAGCCGTGGTGGGCGACTCTTTGATTTGTTGCTTTCGAATATCTCTGTTTCAACTTTGCAGCGCCCGTCGTCGATATCAACACCTGCGTCTCACTCCGTTGGCTGAATTCAGGCAGAAGTGAAACGCCACTCACTTAATGCAATCGCGCGCGCACTATCCTTCGCCATGGAATCACTGTTCATTGTTTGCCTTGTCTAGGTCAACCGCATGAATGTCGGCCTATGGTAGAGGATTCACAGCAAAACGAGAGAGGAAGGGAGTGAGATACCTTGGCAAAACACGACGCTGGACATTGATGGGTGGATGGACGGAGTCGAACCGACTCAGGGCACGGAGCTTGCACTCGCCGAGTATCGTCAGGACTCTGGAGGTTGGCCGGCCTCAGGATATGATCAGAGCGATACGCAGTCCCCTCACCCGTCCAGGGAAAGTGCATCGAGGGCCCCTCTCCTGTTCGACCGAGGGAAAGAGTATGTTACCCTGGCGGGGACTTGGACACCCAGCTCGCCTTTCGTGGTCCCATAAGAATGGTAGATAGGGCCTGTGGTAGTGGCGCTACCGTAATGGGTGTTGAGAGTTCCGAAGAAACGGGAGGCGTAGAACGAACAGAGTCAAGAAACAGGAACACTCCTCTAGCCCGAGACAAATAGCGGTCATTGTATCATTGAGCGCACGTTGATCGTTCGTTGTCCACGACAGGCCACTGATACGGACGCGTGTTGGCGGCGGCGGCGTCGTAAAATATTTGTAGCGTTTACGAATCGGCCCTACGGTTTGCTGGAGGGTCCGACGGGCGTTCACAAACGTCGGCTACAAACCACGGTGATGTCATAGCTTCGAATGGGACCACCATAGAGGTGTACCCCACGTTCAAATCGCCCCTCTGCATGCTTCAGCGCAGAATATCGCCATGATAAGCGATTGTGCATTCGACAAATTATCATGAATGGGACCGTGACGCAAAGCCATTTAGATATTCAACATCAACCCAATGTCTCGATGAAAATCATACGTCACAATGCCAACGCCACATTGAAATATGATTTAATAATTATTGTTTATTATTAGAACAAACGATCAACAATTGTGCCTGGACCATGTGTGTAAACAACATTTGGCTATATATAAGTGAGTGTGCTCATGAGCCAGAGGCTCGGTGGGAGCAACGTTCTTCGTAGACAGTTTTATGATGGCATCAACAAGAGCCATTTACGAGAAAATGCTGGCCACGCCAATTGTATGAAACAACAAGATAGAGATTAGAACATTTCTGTAACAAGGGAGCCTAGAGGGAGCCTAGAGTCTTGCAAGACTAGTCTTGCGCGAACATGAAACACAAACCACAGCTGTAACGACGAGACTACGGTTACAGGTGCATGAGAAGGAAAAATAAAATACATAAATAAAAGAAACATGTTGCTCTCCTCAATTCTCTTCTCGTGACACGCCATGTGCGTCATTGTTAACGACTCGGTTGGATGTTTAATGTAAGATTTACATAAGTAAATGTATAAGGTTTTGGTGAGATTATTGTAGTGAACGTAATGAAGGCACGAAGACAAAAGAAACGCCTTAAAAGGTATAGTGAATAAATGCGATAGTGCAGTGGCCCGGCTTAACCGACCTTGATTATAATCTACTACTATATTGTTGAAGACCCATGTTGGCGGTCTTACGAGTTCGTGGATTGAAGATCGTCAAATATTCGTTTGTCCTACGCGGGTCTCGCGAGCGGTACCCGACACGTGGGGCAGTTGCATGGAATAGCGCTCGAAAATGAAACAGAAAATAACTAGTAATTTTCGTGGCAAACTTTATGGATAGAATCGAATATATGCAGTAGTTGTATCGTAAATGATGGAAGTTCATGAAGATTTAAGAAGTTCATTTTCATAAATAGGACCGTTAAAATTTAATTGATTTCATGGAGCCGTTGAAAGAGGTCGTTGTTTTTTTGTCTGGAACTCAGTTACAAACTGATCACGATATTGTTATTATTATTATGTGTAAACACGATTGCAACCGGTATCCGCAGGCAGTTGATTGTTGAGCTATTGAAAAAAATGATCTTAATATCTCACGATTATGATAATTCCAAGTTATTGTTTTTACTTAGAGCCAACACTGTGTTTTCCACATAATACATTGCTATTAAGTATCGCTAAAGTGCGTTCTAGGTTCGTCCGCCTTACATCAATGTCGCTTGGCTTGCTCCGTTGTTTTTAAGCTGTCTAAAGCAGATACGCAGATCGCTTCTTCTATTGGCGCTACTGCAGGCGTGTTCCTGCTCTCAGCATACTTTGCTTGTCTCGGCCGGAGCCCCTTCGAGCTCCTCTAAACAGTCTCTTGTCCCATTGAGGGATAGGAAATGTGCTGTACAAGCATTTAAAAACTTGACCCATCGTCGCGCACCACCCGACACCACACGCGCTCCCTAGACACCATCGGAAGCGGGCACTGTCGTTCGCCAACAGCCCGCTTATAATAGCCAGCAAACGCAAACTGAAGCATCCGTCGCTGGGCGCGCGCGCGCCTCCCTTAGTAGAGACTGCACCATACACTCTGTGAGTCCCTCTACGCACTCTGCTTGCCTTCAAGTTGAGTCCGCACTTCGACGCGATCTCTCCGCGCCATTCTGTCCCTGGTCACTTTCATTCGCCAAGTTCTCCTTGGCCAACCTCCCTCCGTGCTATTGCCATTGCGTTCGGCGACCCCCCTGCACAGGATTCTCAGCCGGTCTCAGTGTCCCATTCGCTCTTGCTCAGCTGCTGCGCTCCGTTCAATTGCTCTCCATGTACTTTTGGTCTTCTCGATATCCGACAATCGTTGGGTAATCGCGCTAGTAGTAGGTGAGAGAGCGCACGAATCGGATGGGCGCATAGCTAGTGCTGAGCGTCTGGTGGCACCTTCCCTCAGGATGGCGAGTTTGTTAGTATAGGCGAGCCTCTTCAGTATCGCCTTTCGTAAGTAGAGAGGCGAGAGAGAGAGAGAGGCGCCTATGAGAGAGAGACGCTGTGTGTAGAGATGATGGCCGAAGACGATCGAGGACGGATAGGTGTTCGGGTTGCTCCGTTTTGTGAGCGTTAGAAATGGGCGGGACAGACCCTGCCTGATGTAAAACAGCTTTTGAAGAGATTTAAGAGGGGGAGCGAGTGAGAGAAGATCCAGCAGCGAGAACCCATTGAAACATTATTGAGAGGCCGCAGTGGAGAGAGACACTACCCGCAGTGTGAAGTGTGACCTAGCGACATGTGGAGTACTCCGATGAGATAGAAATGAGACCTGGATGCAAAGAAAAAGAATGAACCAAAATGAGCCAAATGCGTGTCCTTTTCTGAACCGAGGAGATGCTAATCGAGAACTACCGGATATGTCAACAAGAGTCATATTATTGGTTTCAATGGAAGTATATATATATATATATATATTCGCAGTGCATAATGTAAAGGTGATATTATGGCCAGACACGAAGTGAAGGGTAAAAGGATAAAGCTTTATTGATTTATTTAAGGAACTGCATACAATGCGTAAGTTCTCCTATATGTCATGCAACGGGATTTTTTGTTCGCTACCTGGTAATCGCAGACATTAGTGGCGGGGGACGGGCTAGCAGCAGTTTGCTTCCGTTTCTCTATATAGCTGTTTAACAGTAGAACAAGTACGACAGTTTATTGAGGCCGGGGGGTCGGGCGTGGGGGTGATGATGGTGCAGGGGTGCCAGCGGATTCTAGATGTGACTCGATACCCGGCCATGTGGAATCGCTCTCTACCGCTGCCCCACGATCATGACCGAACGAGACAGAGAGAAAGAGCTTAGCCTGTGCGAACTCAGCACACAAAATTGCGCGTCGATGTTGAGAACACTTCGGGGGTCCTCGAAGCTATGGGCCGAGGATTGTTGTTGATTAGGAAGGGTGTGGACTAGCATCAGCTATTATAGCTATATGAGATGAGCGATGAAATGGCTGTGCGGTGGTCGGGAAGTGCTCAGGCAACTCAGACGTGTGGAGACCGAGGGGGGAGGTGTCGACAGTTGGCTGGGAGTGCGTTTTTGCTATATGTTGTTGCTTTTTTTCTTTGTGAAAAAAATACAGAGTCAATAGTCACTTCGCAACTTCGCTCTACATCGTGAATACTAGCAGACGCGGCCATTCTTTTGTTGTGCTCGCCTAACCGTTCTGAGTTGATAAACGATGGAATTGATAAACATATGGGTTAGGCGGCAACTTCGATTTGCACTATCGTGACGAATTCCAGGCAAAAACCTACGCACGACAGGCATATAGTGTTCAGGTAGTCCGTGTTTCCGTTCACGACATGGGACGCCATGCGACGAGATTCTCCCATCGTTTTCCCGGTCAATCTCGCGCGTCGTAACGAGACGCGATCGTGCCTTAGGAGTATCATGGTCGCAATAGATTTGTTGTTCTATGCACAATAACTGAAATGCTTCTATTTCACTGTTGAAAATAACTACAGGGATCGTGCGGCTGAGAATTCTCAGAGCCCACTGCTCACTGATTGACATGGCGCAGACGGAAAGTTTATAAATGACTATACGTCAAGCATAGCAGTGGATGGATACGCGTAGGGAGAATTGACAGGGATCGTTTTTCAAGCTCGGTTGCGCAGATATGCATTTTTCTCCCGTATTGTTGTTGTGTACACGTACGTACGTGCACAGTTCTCCTTTCGCCCAGCCGATGCATGTGGTGACCGAGAGGGATGACGTGTTTGTGTTCAGCACCCGCAAAGGCTTTCGTTTGCGGCGGCCGCATGCACGAAACGGAGAACTAGGCCGCCACCGTCAAAATACAGATGGTGGTGGCCCCAGCAGCATACCCTTCGAGAGAACGTCTTCCCCCTCCTCAAGCGGTAATCTGCTCACAGATGCAAATATATATATGCACCACACTCGCACAAACATGTAGTACCTATATGCATTTGCATACCGTTGAAAATAATACGCCGTACTTCTGGCGATACGTATCGTGTCGTAGAGACGTCTGACCTACTCCTGGCGAAATGGTAAATATATGTGTATATATATATATATATATATATACATATATGGGTACGTGTTTGAATATATGACCCGTTTTTGCTCGTAGGTAATTTACACCTGTCATCTTTGGCTACTGCGCACTACTTATGGAGTGAAGCAGTGAGTCAACATCAGGAGCAACATCGACAGCCGGTGGACAGGCTATTCAATAGTCCAACTGGTAGCTCGCAAAATTCAACACTACGACGCTTACAACAATCGCTTTGCAGAAACGTTGACTTCGGATGACCCGAACGAGAGGCTGTGTTTCACGGTTTCTGTAGAAGTGTCTGTCTCAAGTCCTGGCTGTGTGAATAAGCACGTCTATTTGAATTATGGCTTCGGGGACTTGCTGATCTGCCTCTGTCTGCCAAACACTCAATGCGATCGGGATTAAAATATTAGCACATTAAACAGCCCCTGCGCTGCACGCCACCCATAGGCGAGCTCTCGCTCACCAGTATCAGCGTTCTATTACGCGAGTCGCGAGCAAGGAGACCACTACAGTTGCGATCCTGGATGACAATTCAAATTCGGCGCCAAGTAATTCATATCTGGCAGTTGCATCGGAAAAGCGAGCCACCGAGAAGAAATTGACTATTCTATTTACACTTAGCTCAATTGTAGCTAAATGCACATTATCCCGTATTTTGCAGTAGTGTACCCTCACAGCCCTACATAGCGTTGATGAAAGACAATATCTTATTCAGAGCGAAAATCACGATACAATGTCATGCAACGAGAGTCGCGGCAGAATTTGAACCGTTGCGCAGCATCGAGTTCGCCATTACCACCTGCAGTCCATTAACCCCAACCCCGTGAGTCCAGTCCCCGCGAGTTCGGGCAGTTTGGCGTCCGAGTGTTTTGTGCTGCGTTCGGCCGTTCTGCAGCCTGCCGTAGGACGAAGGCCCGATATGTTGTCCCCTAAAGCAAAATAACGCTGAGGAGAAGTGGCCTGAAATGACGGCCTAAGAGAAAATGGGCAACGGACACACACCGGCTGGTATCGATGGGAAAGACACCACCGGCCGGTCTCGATGGACCGTTAGGTTAACATGGCGTCGTGGTGGTACTCGGTGGCGACAACAGCGGTTTTCGACGTAGCGTGTCGCTAATTGGGAGCAGGCTTAGGCCCAGTTCAGTTCAACCCTGAGCGTCCCACCCAATCGGCGACGCGTTCTTGGTCAGTCGCGCCGATCGCGCCCTCAAAACGAGCTTCAGTCCTCTCGTTCATATGTCCTGCATACTACTGCAGCAACTACAGCGAGTAGTGCTTCGACTACTACTTAGCAAAGCTAGCAATGGTGAGGCCAGCCATCGTATGACGAGGGGCGGTGTCTAGCCAAGCCAGCATATGAGCGGGTACACTGTGGCAGACGCCCCCCACCCCCGTTCAAGTCGAGACGAAATCGACAGGCGCCTAGCCACACAAACCCAGTGACTTTGAACTTCAAAGGAAATTCGCGCTGAGGGGGGAGAGGACCACTGCCGGTCCTCGTCGTCGTCCCGACGAGCAGCCACGAGCCGTACAACAGCTATTATGTGGTCTGTGGTAGAATGGCAGGGAGTGTTTTTTTTTGTACTTTTATCTTCACCATGCAGAAATAACGAACAGCGAGTAGATAGATGGCAGTTGTGCGGCTGCTGCAATTGGATCGGGCTGGATTCGACTGAGCAGAAAAGTTTTCTGTGCACGGTGTCCTCAGCCCCCCCCCGCACCCCCAGCGTAGCCGACAGACAGACTGACCACGTGATCGTATGGAGGAGAGGAAGCTTCGACCACTGCGCCGGATCTCAGGCGCTTGGGCGCCCCGCTCGAGAGCCGAGTCTCTTGGTGCGCGCAGCGGGAAACGCTCCTCGTTCAAATTAGCGTTGCAAAGGAAGACACTCGGCTGCTGCGAGTGGCAGCACACACACACACCTCGGTGCCGACGGGAGCCGCACTCAGGTAAGAACTATAGGGAGCAGATCATCTATCTGTGAGGTTGGCGCGGTGAGTAGGATGAGATACTCTATCGGTGTATGAGATCGAAAAGGGCCCATTCTTTTGAGCCAGCCTGTCGAACTGGGTATGCCGTAATGGTAGGCCTTTAGCAGCTACTTTCCTTTGGTGTTTAAAGCATCGGACACTTGACAAGAGCACGCGCTGTGAACTCTTTGGATTCGTCGTTCCGGATAAACGCGAGGGGTGGGTGGCTATTATGACGAACTTGACATATCGTCAAGGAGAACGTAGCGGAGCCTCAGGGAACCTATAACCTTAAGGTTAGAAAGCCTAAAATCGAAGATCAGCTTTGTGCTCGGATGCTGAATGGACACGATTCGTTCATTTGCTCATTTCAACGATTTGACTTGGACGTTCAGTTATGGCGGCCTGGATTCTTCGATGTACGATGCAATGTAAAATTGACTCGGAAAAGCCTGAAATAAATAGTGGAACCTTGCTACGTCTATACCGTGATTCAATCGAGTTACTTAGCCGGACTGGCGTCTAGTTAACAAAGCGCGGATTGATTCCTACCTCAAAATCATTCACTTCTGACGTGCTCTAGGTTAGCCACGTGAGCTGGTTTGCTTTTTGCGCATTTATTGCATACTCTGCAACCCATAAAACACAATCACCTCTGTAAACGTGACACACTTCAGCGGATTGTTCCAGATCAGTTTCATCAACGTGTTCCCATTATTAGGCTTCATCTCATTTACATCTCGAGATAGACGGAACAAGCAAAAACAGAACAATTCTGCATTGGACATCACACGTTCTTGATTGAATCGCTCATGTTGGGTAAGCAGATATCATGGCTGGGTCTACCCGCGGCCTCAGACATTGGACATAATCGAACTTGAACAGGCAGAACGGCCTTCGTCCTAAAACTGAAAGGCTAGCCAAATCAAGGCCACTAAGGCCAAAAATGAATGTATACGAGTGAATGTGTGTACCGCAATAACTGCAATCACAACGAAACGAGATGGCGATCGCACTGCTGAACGACAGTATTGCTATATTGCTATTGAGGAATTCGCCTTCACCCCCCCCCGCCCCGTCAAACCCCAGCCAAACGCCACTTCTCGTCCCATCCGCTTTTCCGCGTCAAGCAGCGTCTGCGCACGTCGTTCCCGCTAAAGTGTCCATATCAGCTGCTGCTGCTGCTGCTGCAGCAGACAACGAGGGGTGACAACGGCAACAACAACAACAACAATGACAGCAACAAAAACGCCGACAACACGCTCATCGGATAGCTGTAGCAAGACATCGTGAGACGATACGGGTCAGAAGGGAAGCGCGACAGAGAGAGAGATTGGAGGGGGTATGTTGATCTATCATATCTCTCTCTCTCTCTCCACCTTTCTATTTATCTATATATATATATGGAATGCATGAAATCCATCTAGATGGCGCTTCGCGAAGCGAAGAGGCCCACAGTCGCAATCGGCCTCCTGCCACCGCTGCATACGATCTGGACGAGCTTATTGAATGATTCTTTCATCACAGACATCAACATGTCAATGTTTACATGGCATGGATTTACCCACGTGTGACCCCGCCATCCACCGCCGCCACAGCCGCCGCCGCCGTTCGACCCCTTTGTTCATTGGCTCGCTCAGTCGCGCTCCCCTCCCTGCAGTATCTGTGACGGCAGCAGACATTGCATACGCGGCTACATGTGGGCACTGACGCGTGCGTTCAGCCACACGATACGAAGCATGCATACGCATATACAGACATTCAATACATGCATATTCCATTGGTCCGATTGAGTCCGATATGGGACAAGACGAGAAGGGAGATCGCTCGCTGGTTCGCCTCTGGAGCAGGAGGAACTGCGGCGACACGGGATTGCTGCGGGGGACTGCTGCTGTTTCTACAATAGTGTTCCTCTGGCTACTGCGCTGGCTTAGTGTTATAGAAGGGCAAGACGACGATCGCGATCGACGTTGCGGACGTCATGCGTCAATGCCAATCGGATGGCGTTCTGCGCGAAGCGTTTGAGCGTCGTGACCGTGGCAGATTCCGCTGGGAAATGTGGGCAAGGAACCACAGGGGTGGGTTATGCTGATAGTCCCCGGCTAGAGATTAACTCGCGAGTTTTAACGATTTGATTGTAACAAATCTGCATCGGCATAAAACGAGGGGTAGATTGTCAATGAGTGAGTAGTCACTGTTAAAGGTAAAGGTTTATTGGTTTATTAACGAGCTGCAATTTATTCAATGCTTAAGCTCTCTTATATGTCCTCATCGCGGAGCGGGGCTCGAACCTGCGGCCTCTGGCTTCCGCTAGCCAGAGACTTCGACGTCCAAGCCACCTAAGCGCTGACTGAAAGAACGTAAAAGGGCGATGGATGTCACACGAAAACTTACTGAATTTTAAGAGTTCGATAACCACAATCGATTGCACATTCCGGCCAACAATACTACGGTTAGATAGTAGCTCATGTCCAAGTTCCTCGGTGGCTACCCAAATTTGGACTCCAGTCAGTAGTTGCTAATAAGGGAGCTATGACGTACAACGTTTGTAAATTTGAGAACGAGTCTGCCTAACGTAAGTTACGCCGTCGTAAGCACTAGGTTCCACTTGAATTTTGCCGATTTTCGCTAGCTATCCTATATCGCGAAGGCATTATGTAAGTGTATGCTACGAATTTCATAAATTGAAAAATATCTAAAAGCTAAACGTGTCCATATTACACGTCCTTAATATTTTCAAATACGGCAGATTCGGGTTTGGAAGCAATATCAGCCCTCAGCGTTGATCAAAGTAGAACACAGCCGACCCCGAATCGAATTTTGGTAGCGTCCATCGCTGCCATCAGCGTGCAATCGCGCCACGTTCATGCAGCTGATGGCTACTTTCGAATGCGGACGTTACTATGTAGCGAGGCGTTATTTGACCTTGAAAATGATCATGCCACCATGATCCTCGGCTTATCCAGCGAATCGAAATGGGCGATGACAAAATGTTTCAAAACAATTCCTCTGCTAAAACCCGCCATTTCCTTCGATGCGTCCCTATTTCCTCTGATAGCTGCTACCCAAGCAACTAACACTAACGCTACATAAGATATGAACGCAGCTATACTCGTAAACATCGTCTCCGCAACATCGAGTGAAATTCTCTCTCTCCGTCTTCCCCTCGTACTTCCTATATCAGTGTTTGGATCGGAGGGGTTTTTGCGCCTACTTGCATGTCTGACGGGCCCTGCGTGTAAGTATGTGAGCGTGTCCATGACTGTTCCCCTCGTGTTCTGTGCGTGGATAAAAGCTCAGTGTTCTGCTCAGAGAAGGCCCGTCAAGATGCCTCCGGGCCGGAATTGTTGGAGTAGTCGATGCGAGCGCATCGAAAAGGAACGGTGATCTGGCTGGCTGGCTGGCTGGCTGTCCGTCCTTCTGTTCCAGGAAAGGGCCTTCTCTCCTTTCGCATGCAGTCGTACAGCCGCTGTCTCGCTCGAACGAGGGCTGAGATTTGTTCGACTCGATTGGAGTGGCACCATTGAAGGAAGACTCGCTTGAGCGAAGTCCAGCAACCATTCCAGCCCCCAATCCCCGTTAAACTACAACGCCCTGTCCGAATGCAACGAGCTTCCCCATGGACGGCCATTCGCTTTTCTCCTGGCGGCTTGTTCGACGAGTGCTCAAGTGGGCTGGGCCCACCCCCACCCCTCGATCTCCCTGAGCCCACCCCTCAATCTCCCTGCCCCCTATCTGTACACCACTAGCGCGCTTATCCACTTCATGTCAGCCGGTGACCGCGTCTGCTTCCTTACGTCACTCGCCGGCAGCCCCGGCAGCCTCGCTGAATCCACCGACAGAACGGCCGACCACCGGAGCCACCGCTTCGATCTGGTCTCGTCTCGACGTGGTGTCACTGTTGAAGTGACTGCAGTGCACGGCTTTAGCGTATCTGCGGTATCGGGGATGCTGCTGGAGCTCAGTTACGTTAGGCGATCGTTGCGTTGGACGCTAGCATACAACGAAGCAAACGCCCACACTTGTATCTCGGCGGCCGGGCTTGCCTAAGACCTGTCGGCCGCAACCCGCCCAGTAGCATATATAAGAGCCGTGTTCACATATATATATATATATATATATATATATATATACGTGTACACGGCTCTTTCAAAGGTTCAACAATTTGGCTGCTTTGATTTGGGCGTGGCTTATTTCCTCTCTTGCGTGTGACACTCGTCTCGATTGGGCGGCAGCGCGCGCGCCTACGAAACGGACGCGAGGAAACGGAGCGAGCAACAGCCGAACGAAGGGTTCTCTTCAAAGAGGCAGGTGTTGCGTAGAACGCGAATGTTTCACTTCAACTGTAATATAATCCAAGAGCATTGCGTCATCCTGAAAAGTGAACGTCACGACTGACACTAGAATAGAAGGAAGGCAAGGAGAAGCCACGAGTACTCTAGGCGTCAGGGGATAGAAACGCCTGTCAGATCAGGCTGCGCGCACGCTCCCAATAGAACATAGTGAAGCCGAGTCGTATTGTGTTAGTGGACGCGGTAGAGACGCAAGGGTGGTGGCTTGTCTCGGTAAGTGTCGAGTTTAAAGCGAAGCCCGAAGCCAAGGTGAACGCGTGTGTGTATAGGCGTATGGCTCACGAGGAAGGTTGTCCCGTGGTCGTCAGCGATGCCGATTGCATGAGGACAAACACCGTCCGCACCTGGCTGTTTTTTTTTACGCCCTTAGCCTTCTGGAGGAAATCTATAAACAGGCATAATTACAGGCAGTTTTCACACGTTCGGTTTTTCCGATCGGGAAGAGGTATGTTCTTCTTCAGCGTGAATTAAGCCAAAAATGTACAGTAGAATTGGTGCATAATCACAAAATCTATCGGCGTTTGTAGAGACTCTGCTTCGTGTAGCTGATATTGGTTGCTGTCAGCTATCTACCTCTTCGCGAGGGATCTGTCTTTCCGTCTGCCTTGTTTTGCCAGCGAAGTTACAAGTGGTCCAAGACAGGTCAAGTCCTCCAGCTGTCAAGTTGCTTAGGCACAGCGTATCCGTGCCCGTGGTAGGGTTGCTCTGTTACCTGCGTGCAAGTGAAATCAGGGAGCACACCATTGCCTCACTTGGTCAGAGCGTGGTTAGCCGTTAACAGTTGTTCCTTTACCTAGTTGGATAGAATCTAGTCCGTAGGGAGCGCCTAGGACAGGAGAGCGGCCGGTTCGCCCAAGGCATATGTTAGTTAGCATCACCTGAGCGGACAGGGTTTTGGGAACATTCGCTAGCGCTCCCCACCTTGTGCACATACGTTGGCAAGTCTAAATGAGCGGCTTAATATGTAGAGGTGTACGTTCGAAACACGAGCTATCGGGTACCGAGCCACCTCATGTCAACATAATCAATTACATAGTTCTCATAGGCGATCGCATTATATTTCCTTATATTCTCCAACGCATCCATAATCACCAATTGACCCCTGAAAATGTCACGTCTACGTATCAGCCGTTATCGTGACCAATTAAGCGATCATCGGTAGTGCTACGGACACTGTTTAGTGATCGACACAGGCGGGCAGCGTTCGAAATGGTCAACGAGCCTGGACATTCAACATGCGAGCGGTTAAGACGGATAATCAGATCAGTGGCTAGACCATCGAGCTGTGTATGCGTGTGGTCTCCGCTAGCCTCTCTTGCAGACGAGTCCTTCGTCTCAAGTCGGATAAGAAGAACCCGCTCAGCTCCCACAGGTCTCTAGGGATCTGACAACGAAAAGCCTGGACGACTCCAACGGCCAGCCGACGAGTCGAATGAACATGGCGCCTTCTGTGGCAACACCAGCCAGAGCAGCAGAGGCTAGATCCGGATGCCCCGACAGTGAGGTAGGCCTCGACTCGTGGATCCGGTGCTGCCGTATCTTTTTCACCCAATAAACAGGTACGTGCTGCACTTTCGAATCGGTGCGTGTCTGTGTATTTAGCCTGGGTCTGTCGGTCTGCGCGTGTGGGCAGTATTGAATTTGCCTTCACTAACGCGCACGATTTACACGAGATCCACTCCCCGGAGCCGTCGCCGCCGCCACCGCCGCCGCCCTCCAGCTCGCCTATCGACCTTCCCCTTCGTCTGCTTTCCTTAGACCTTATAGGATCGGATGATGGTATAGTCAGGGCGCGTTGTTTACTCTGCACTCGTCTGTTCGAGCGATATAGAGTACAACTACTTAGCCTATCGTCAGTACAGTTGTCTGCTTGCAATACGGCCGACCTGGCCATCGAGCCGCGATTGAGATCAGTGCAATATTGCGCACTCGCCAGACCGTAGCTGATGCCGGATCTCACTCGCTGCGCAAGCTATAAAAGATGCGAGCCGTGCTCGTAGTCACCGCTAGCCAGCACCCGCTCCAGTTTCTACACAAACGGCTATGACTGATCAGCAACAGCAACGACACAACGAACAAAAAAAAAGTTAGAGGTAGCTCACTTTGATGCGGCGGGGCTACAGCTTCGCAAATATGATACCTGCTATCGTCGACGGTGAGAGGAGTGTTCGGCGATGCCGCTGATCAACTGGCTGACACTGGGCTTGCTTTGCAGACCCCAGACCCGAGCAGGTTCGAAAAGATGACGGCGCTAGCATCCATAGCAGAATGAGTGGACATTGAGCCGGGTGGGGTGGAGTGGGCAGGGCACAGCCGCCGGCTCCCCCCGTGAATTTGTTAAACATATCTTTCGTTTGGGATGATGAAATGACGACATTCGGATACCGGGACGCACGTGCTGTGTCACCAGGATACGGGATGGGACGCCGCTAGGATCATATACACCGATACGCATTCACAGTGCAAACGCACACATATCACAAAATATATAAAGGCCGAACCGTAGCAGGCGGGGCGACAGGGAGCAGGACAGATCGGAGAAAGCCATCGGGCCATTGACGGAGGCATGGGGCAGAGATGGAGAGAGAGAGAGAGAGAGGGAGCGCGCTGTACCCTCTATGTATCTATCTAGCTGAGAGGTATGAACGTGCATGTACATCAAGATCATAGCAATCGCATCAAAGATGCTTGAGGGCATTTGGCGAGGACGCGAGAAACACCACCATCGGCATTTGCCCTTCTTGTGCGATACTCACGGTGACTAGAGTGAACATAAGGCAGGACACCTCCCCTCACTCCAAACTGCCCCCATTGCCTTTGAATAGCGGAAAGAACAGTGGACAGATTGAAATGCAGGCGGTCTTCAGGAGTGATGAAGGCGCGCAAATAAACAGTAGTCACAATGATATTCGGATGATGCTAGCGCTGATGACGGCAACTGGAATCAGTTCGTAGATTTTATGTGGTTCCTTATTTCGACGTGAGACAAAAATGTCCATCACGGTCAACATAGGGTCAACGAAGCGGTACGACCGCCAGTCGTGACAGAGGCCTGTTACAAATTCTGAGCCTAGCACCGCCGAGAAGGAGAAATTTCGTCCTGTCATTTCTCTGTCAGTGCCAGCCCACGATCGGCTGATGGATCAAAGTGCCTATACTTATCAGCAAGAAGAACAAGGAAGCAGCGTCTGCAATATATCTGCGAGTCGTCGAAGCAATATACCCCTCAAAGGATTGTAGAAATGCAATGTTTGCACACTCGCTGCATCTTGCAGTGTCTAGCGTCTCTGATGGTTAGCGGTCTTGAAACAGGTCGATACAAGTAGATATCTATTTGCAGACATGTCAACGCCACAAAAGGCATTGTTCTTTATGAGTTCGTAGTGGTATTGCCGAAGATGTGTGGCCCACCCCATAGCAAAGCATCGTGGCAGCTGGCCGGCTAAGGTCGATTTACTGGCAAGTTTCACCCATTTCGTGCGACGATTGAAACGCCATCAATTTCTTGGGGCCATAGGCGAAATATCAGACGCAGCATACAAATATGCTTCGGCATCTTGAGGTACTAAAAAATAGTAGGTTGGCCCCTTTGGCCGTTCGCCAGCCAGGTCTCAATCAAAACCGAAATGCAAAGTTGCCAGTCACTAGGGGACAACCTCACAGGGGAGGCTATTTATAACAGAGCATTGTACTAGCAAATGCCATGAAAATTCAAATTCCTTATACACAGCCTTCATCGCCCCTCAAAGACTGAAAACCCCTTTTTTGTCTCTGCAAGCTGTCCATGGACATGCATTCAGATAGACTATATATATATATATATATATAGTCTATATGAATGCATGTAAGCGGACTGGATTTCTCTGTGTTTTCGCCACCGTTCGTCTAATGCGAATTGTGTTGTTTCTTTCTCTAAGTTCGTCCTGCGGGAGATGCTCGACCCTATTGTTGATGTCGAGAGTCGCAATATTTGTTAGATGCGCTTCCATACCCCGTCTGGATTGGATAGGGTAAGATTGCGTCATTCGTTGCAAGCGCGGTGTGTGTGTATCTATGGACGACGTTATTGCCAAAGCACAATTGATTGTCGAGAATCTCAAAATCATATTTTTTGCGAATGAATAACCCGCAATAGGAGAAAATAGCCCACACAGGGTTGTATACAACGACTGTGGTGGCTGCGACGGCCGGTGCAGAATGGACCAAGTCGGAAACCCCATTCAAAGCAATAGGTAAATAGGAATTGTGAGTTCAAAATAAGGAAGAACAACGTTCGAAGGAGTATCTCCCTACGAGACATCGGCTCGGGCCTCGGGGGTGCTGGTGAGAGCCTCAATGTCGAAAACTTTACGAGTTGGGACATCGTGCAGCTTTTAGATGGCTGACGCTGGCTGGCACGCACAGAGCGTACCCTTGTGTTGCGGAGAGGTGTACTATAATACTAGTGTGTCATTCAGGTCACAGTCTCCTTTCGAGGAAGAGGGATTACTAGAGAAGTTGCGAAGGCGGGCTTTCAAATTGGCAACAGTGCTTCTGAGATTGGATGACGACAATGATGACGTGTAGAAGGGATGCAAGCCATTTGAATAACAATGGCATCGATGTATCTGTCAACTCATTTACCTTTATATATTATCAGCACCACTACGAAGTGGTTCAAACATTGGCAGACGCACACTGAATTTTTGTGCAGAAATACGCCACGAATAAAAATTGTGATGGCGTCAACGTGGACCAGTTCCCTGGGACTCTGCTGGGGGTCACAGGCAGTTGTTGCGTACTGGGCGTTTGCTCGCTAGGAGATCCTGGATCGAACAAAAGATTGATAGCTACCTAATGAAAATTGGCATTACGATGTTTTTGCTAAAGGTCGCTTAGAGGACATTCTCACTCGCCCGCGTCGAATTGGTTCATCCTATAAGAGTTCCTTCTATTATATATGCCAGTGGACTTTGATTGTTGTATAGGCAACGTATTGTGGTACTTCGGCATCGGGTGAGCCTAGAATGGAAGTATTGTACGGATCGCGGACATTGGCACCTTTGCAGTGTATTATTACTATTTGCCTATATTTTATATAATTCTCATTTGAGTTTTCATTGAACCAAGCACTAAGCAGCTAGACATGAACGATTATTGAGCGCCGAGTTAAGTACCAGCTAAGAGATTTGATTGACGTCCCATGGGAGCCTATATCCTAATATTCGCAAAGGATTCCCTTAAAAATTACTACTGCTATCGCCACCGAGAACTGTTTAGCGATTCCTTACATTGTTTGATGTCCATCTCCCCCCGGGGGTCACGGCACATGTCTTCTGCTGTCTGTCGAACCTACAGACTTATGTGAGCATGTCATTCATTGAGACACAAGTTTTGTTTACATTCCATCCCGCCGTTGCCGTACCCTCTCTGACCATGCTGCTTGGAGCTCTGATGTTTGCCTCGTAGACGGAAGTCAACATATGACGACAGAGGATCGTCCGAGATCATACGAGGTCGATCGAAGCCAGCCGAATACGCAGCCCCCGCGAACCGCGCACTGCCAAGGATCATAGTGCTCCGCGTCACGATCCTCCTCCCGCAAGACGGATCCCTCGTTCACACAGGCTGGCACACACTTGGATATGGTTGGATATGGCTCCACAGACATCGCGTTGTCTTAGCAATTGATAGCAACACCGGATGCAGCAGAGGCGAGGAGGGGCGGGGCGGGCTCCGATGCGATGGAATGTTGGCGACATGACAGGATGACGATCTGATATCTCATCTCTGAGTGTGTGGTCGGTAGCAGGGAAGTTGGGAGGGCGCGGGCGGTAGCATCGTCGACTTCGTCTGAAATGTCTGTCTACGTGTTGACCTATCCAATTTTACATTGGCAGCGGCAGCGGTAACAGCAACGAGAGCTTGGTCGGCAGCTCGGCGGAACGAGAAAGAAGACGTCGTCCGTCCATCTAGAAGGGATCAATAGCGAGGTGTCATAGATCTGGGGTACAGACACCCTCCCCTCCCGCGCTAGAACCCGTGGTATTTTCCCAATAAGGCTTCCTTCTCTGTAAGCCTCTCGTCTATCGCCTTGGGAGGAACGCACTAGACCCGTCTGTACGCGGCGACAGCCAATCGACCTCTCACCTGCGCCCCCAGACCGCGTTCGTACGCCGCCTGTGCGGGCCACTCTCTGAAGCTTTTCCTTCTCTGAAACGCCCCCATGTATAGAGAGGCATAAGGCATCACCGACACCCTAGAAGCCATCAACGAATCCTGACAGTAGAACCGGCAAAGCTAAGCAACATTCGATCACGTGGACGCTGAGATTATGGTGCATACATCGATGGAGGTGGCGCCCTTGCTCCTTCGGTTAACAACGCCGACAACAATGTGCATAGGATTCACAGAGTTAGCAAGAAAGGGATTCCCGCTATGGGCCATCGGAGAGTCCACTTCTGGCTGATGCTGCTTGAGCATATACCTAAGTGCTGTTAGGTGGCATGAGTCAAGAAAACATTGCCACGATAACAATGAACACTAGGGACGTTGGTTATATTTGGTTATGTTTGAATGGCGAACATGCCGCTCGATTGAACTGTTGAGCTAACAGCCATAATAGGTATCCATTGGCAGCTTGGGTTACCTGTGCAAAGCCGGCGCACATTTGAACTAGCCGGGATTGATTGAAGGTGAACATTAAAACGTATAAAGTATGTCTACGCACATGTAACATATGTGGGCGACGCTTACGGTGCCACATTGTCTAATATATATATATATATATATATATATCTATATATATATATATATTTAGCAAGCAATGCATAAAAATAAACAATTCTATTGACAGGATTGTCGAGGACTGTATTTGTTACTAAAACTAAACTTTTTCGGGCTAACTCGCAGCTAACATTTGACGTCCACGGTACCGCTTGTTACTAATTGTGTTGTCATCTTGACTGCTATTTTAAGTGGCCAGAACTGAGCAGTGAACATGTCCTCTTGGAGTTTGACATGCATTTAAATCCAAGTCTGAAACAGGTAATATCCTTGCCTGAAAATATTGTATACGATAATTCATACACTTCTATCCGCTGTAATATTTCCAAATAATGTACCATACATTGCGGTTAAAAAAAGGAGCATTTGAATGGAATTAAAATTACGTGAATTATTTGACAGTATATCGCAAACTATTGCTGAGGGTAGCCGTAATCAGGTCCTTATGACAGCAACTGATATTTGTGCCCTTCTGCCGGCTTTACTAACTCGTGTAACGATTCGATACAATGTATTCGCTATGGCTGATTCTCAGCATTGTATATGGGGTCATAATGTCATCACTAACATGAAGCCACTTGCCCAAGAACAGAGAGATTGTCTTAAACACACAGACGGATCCTTTCCCAAATAATTGTTCCCTTTAAAAATCATCTTTGAAGGTGCGTTTGATACGATTTTTACATCTTGTTGTTTGGTAAAGCCTACCGGCATGTGTAAAAAATATCGGGTAAATGCCGCCCACTGTATCGAGCCAAATATACGCGTATGATGCCCAGACGGCCCCATAAATGATGGGGACTGCTATACTCCCGAGTGACGTGATCGAATTCCGAACAAAATGCGAAGCAGATCACAGCGTCCCCACCCTCCCCCCGTGGCTTCTCCCAGCCTGGGTGCGGTGATCGCGAACTATTGTTTGAATTGGCTTTCCGCCTGATAAGACGAGCCGCCACCGCCGGACCGTCGGATCGGGGGTGGCAATGTTGTGAGCACTCGCCCATACACAATCCAGATATGACCCAACATCCCATCCGCCCTTCACGAGCAGATCGCCGGGCCGACAACGCGGGGATATCTTGTGCAACCAGGCGCAGGATCAGGATTCGGGTCGACAGGAAGTCCTGGCCTTGAATTAGATGAGCATTTCTTAAAGCAAATCGATGTTAGACACGTTTTGAATCTGCCCGCCAATTCGTGCTGAAGCTAAATACAATGGCAAAATTCAACTATTTTCTTCTTTGGTTTTTGTCCATGAGACTTCGTCTTGGTAAAGAGGAAGAAGTGAATATAGATACTTTATTTTTGAGAACTGCCCACGCCGGTGTCAATACTGAAATGGATTATGGTACGACAAGATATCCGGATGCACTGAGTTATCGAAAGCGAGGTCGAGTTTCCTTTCGGTAGATTCTACAGCCTAATTCTACTCAATGTCCTATTGTAGACTAAATCGCCCGACCAGCCTAGCCTAACGCAGGCCTCCGATCCTCAGTGGCGGCCTAATTTGAAAATTGCTCGTTGTGCTGTGGCCGAGTCACCTTTCATCTATCAGGTATGTCTGCTGATAGTTGAGTCATGATGGTCCTTGAAATCTCGCCCATCGACCGGTTTCAGTGACGATGACTGCCAGGCAGGATGTCGAACAGGTTTGAAGGAAGGAAGCGAACTTCGACTTGGCCACGAATCGAGAAGAGCGCCCAGTTCCTCTAGTCTACTCCCCGATGTCCTTCAGCGGCACACCAGACATACGACACACTGCTATCAATGTATCTGCGTCAATCATCGGCAGGATATCGATACATTGAGGAGGGCCTATTTGTGCTCGAAATTTCGAACGCCGCGCATGAAGTAGGAAAAAAAACACGATCGCCGAGCCACCGTCCAGGTCTAAATGCGTTGACATACATACGCACGGGGCGCTAGAAACGACATGTACGGGTGTAAGCCAAGGGAGGTATGGGATGTGTCCCTGTTGAAGTCTCGTTGTTTTGTTGTTGTTAGCGGTGGCGGTGGCGGCATTCGACGACCAGCCGGAAGAGAGTGGCTGCCCCCGCATCATCCCCTGGCCGTTGTGGCCCTCACCGGTGATTTCTAACCGAGGCAGAGAACGCTAAGGGCAGGCGAATTGAATTTCCCGCTCCAGCGCACATGGCCTATAGGAGATTATTATGATTGCGTCGGAGGTTTGCTGGTCTGAAAGCCACCAGGACTGGATGGACCGACCGCAAGTCGGTCTCTGAGTCACCCAGGAGCGCTGCTGAAATCCAGTTCGTCCTAGTGTGTACGGTCCAGTAGGCGATCCGGCGTACCTGCGCGGCTGGTTGCTTGCTTGGATTCCCGCCTGCTTCGGACATGGTGCCATATACACGAACCATCCGCTTGACAATGGTACACCAGCTGCTTGCGGCTACATATACATGTGTACAGTGGAACAGTTTGGAAAACATGAACATCCATAAAATGATATTATTTGATGAATTATTGAATTGATCCCTGTGAATGATTGGGGGTGACTTAATGATTTACTGGTAAACAAAGGGCCAACAATTGACTGTGAATAATTGATGCGACTCATCGAGTGGACGTTCAAAGAGAGACATCCGGGTCAAGCATCTCGAGTCGAGGCATCTGCATCGAATCTGTTCGAAATTTGTAGTCTGTGTATCCTTCTGTCATAGAAGTGTTCTATTGATATTATAACGACAGTGCCCCCCGCCCCTTTACTTCTCAATCTCTTGTTTTATTAATTTCTTAACGATAAGCCTTCGTATTTCTTTATATTAATTAATAATTTTTTTATAATAATTAATATTATTTTTATATTAATCTCTCCCGTTTTGTCTTCTTTCGATCCATGCATCATGGCGAACATTTCACAATCTTATTGACACCAGTATGGATAGCGAGCTCCAATGACCCACTCGTTTGCAGCACGGTATCAATCGTACAGTTTTCAGGTCAACCTTAACTAGGCACACGGTGCAATGCCCTATCCAAAAGGATAGCACATCGTTGTTCACATGAAACAAAATTGGTCATCATAATTTTGTCTGATGTTTGCTACCAAATGCAGAGTTCTTCGTCGGGTTCTTCGCTGTTGCTGGCTGGAGCCAACATCCCCGACTTCCAGGCGCTGCCTGAAAGTTGATCGCTAGACTTATTGCGCGGGCGAACGGTTCGCTGCATGAGAATCGTTTGCAAGATCTCGCGTCAATATCTCGCATGGGATATGAATCGGAATCTTCCCAAGGCCCACCAGTGGCAACACCTGCTATAGTCGATGTTCCTGTAGATAACTCATACCAAGTATCCTCTCAATCCTCGAGCCCGGGCATAGAGCATTTAGCTCTGACCACTCGTGCATTGCAAAATGCACAGCGCGCAAATCCACGGGCCCCGGCAAACGCGTTTTGAGGAAAAACGCCAGTTCTCTAAAATGACACCGGGAGATGCAGCGTCAACCTGATCGGAGCTATTATCAGCATAGCTCATTTGCCCGTAGATATTTCTATTTGTTCACCAATTCACTGCTCCACACCGAGCCTCATTCCTTCATTGACATGATGCAGAGTGACTTGGTGTTTTACATGGCATTGTACTGTGCGTTGGTCAAAAGAGCGAGAATGTTATGATTTCCACTTATGAAAGAGCTGCGTTTACCGCTCGATTGACAGCGCTTGGGCAAAGCTTACCATTGACCTGCTCTTAAGGTTGGTCCCCTCGCGCCAGCCTTATGTCATTTACCAGTTAGTGTCCAGAGGCTGAGATGACAAGAGGAGAGTCAAGAGAGAGAGAGAGAGAGAGTCAATACTTTTCAGCTTAGCGTCAATCACTCTCGAGAAACATATCTGGTCGCTCGGCATCCAAGTACGATACGGTCGTGTGTGTCCTTCTGTCCTCGGAGACGGATTGTGCAGTGTCCAGTAGGTCACACTCCAGGACCATCTGCCACAATCGACGCGTCCAATAAAGTCTGGCCAAATGTCGCTTGTTGTCTCGTCCAATCTGTCAAATCGTCCATCTCTGTGCTTGGTTTCCTGCTTTTTTTTTTGTTTCCCCATAGTGGCACACTGGCCGAAGCACACTCTATCTCAGTGTATTTTTAACAAAAATAAAAGCTCTGATCGCAGTGCTACGCCGCGGATTCTCCGAAGCATCCGGGAGTCAGCGGGTACATACATATGTGCTATAGAACTTTGTGGCGGGTGGGCGTTTGTTGGACTCGTCCGCATCGAGACGAGCAAGTTGACAAGTGGAGATCAGTCACTATGAGCGTGGGCCACGATGAAGCCATGCGAATCATTCAAACGTCTTGCATGTCTCTGTTTCTAGTATGCGATACCATATATATATATATATATATATATATATATATAAGCTCTATTGTTGCACTTTGCCGTCAAACAAAGCCGACCCCGTATTCTTAACAGAGCAGCTCGGGAGTTATCTGATCGACACCTCTTTTGTCCGGCGATTGCTAAATCTCCATTTGAGTCGTCGTTGGTCCGTGCCTCGATGTCAAATTTTCTTGGCATTTCTTCCCACCGAGCATATTCTTTTCTACAGAGGCAAAACGCAGGCCAAGCGAATCGGTCCCCCCGATGCATAGACGACCTTTAAAGCGGCAATGACATCCATAGGCGAATCGGAGTGAATGCCTCGCGCCACGTCTGCATCAGGGGGCTACACCAAGGATAAAGTCGCCTCTCTTCTTGGCTCGGGCGGGGGTAGAATTTCCCCATAACCCCATTTTCTGATCGTATGTCCACGGGCGCGCTGGTGTCTGCCGTTGATTATTTCCTCGTTTTTTTTTCTTGGCTAGTCTTCATCTGCCTTCTTTCGTCTTCGCCTGCCTACTCGAACGCCTATCAAGAGATTCCGGGCGCATTCGATGAGTAAGTCGCAAGCACAAGCCTCGTCCCAAGGCAAAACCTCTGAAGCTACCGATGTGATGTCGTACAAAGCTGCGTAACTCGGGTCTCGAGCTTTTTGACAGTTTTGTTGGCGTGCCTGTGTGTGCGCGCCACCCGGTGTTGCTCGGTACACAAGCGCAAATTGAAATCTGAGATAATCTCCCTGAGCGATTGTATGTGACAAGGCGAGGATTTGATGAATAACGCTACTACTAGGTAGGCTGTCAGGAAGGCATGGGCATCGCGGCTGCTGAGATTGGACGACGATGCAACGCCCATAGCATTTGCTGAGAACTCGATCGGTGAACTCGAAGTGTGTGCCTGCACATTCAGCAACGGGCCTACGAGGTTTTCGTGTCGAACAAAGTGTATTACCATCTTGACAAGGTAACTATGACGTAATGGAGTACAATTCGAATTATGGATTATGGGAACGATATAACAGTTGCAATTACTAGAGCCCGTTAAGGCACAGCATATAGCAGGTAGATAGACAGTGGATGGCATAGTTGAACGTCGGGGGAGAGCCCCATCGCATTGTGAACAGCGGCATCCATCACCAGAATGGTGATAACCTCACATGGCGCATCACAGATACACTCATAACGGCTGGAACCCGTGGACGACCACCTACCTTGAGAGGTCAAGTCGTTTGACGCGTGCACCAGCCTTTCAAGTACCGTTGCTCATTGCAGCTGTTTAGAGCAGAGGTGTTGTGTCTATGGTCTCCATTGTCGTCCCTATTTCTCTCACTGCATGAACTCACGGTAGGCTTCTTCCTGCTTGCTCCTGCTTCACTGAATCGCCGCTTCAGTTCGCAGACGCATAGCGCCTCTTCCACGGAGCAGGTAGACTAGTCTGGCTAACGAGATGCGAAGGCCATGTCTCGTGGAGGCGGCCAAATACGAAATATTCTCAAGATGCAACGACTATAGTGCATTCAATATGTGAAATTTCGTTTCCATCATTTTGCAGTTCGTGAGATCTGGAACGAAAATATACAAACATAGTATGTACAATGGCGATTCATATGAATTCTATGGTAAACCGAATGAATGCATCTTGGAACATTTCGTTTGAGAGCCTCTTTGCGAAGACCGAATGGAATCAACGGTCAAAATTCAATAACCACCAACTCACTCGTTGATGTTTCAACGGCGGCTAAACAGCCCGAAGTCTGAACGCTTACCAAGACGTGAACCCCGCTAGTGTTTGCCATTAATCTTCAACAATTTTCGTCGCAAGAAATCACGCTTGAGCCCAATAGCGATATTGGCGTGTGCAAGAGCAGACACGCCACGGAAGGTGCAGGGGTCAGAATTGCGTCCGCTGGTGGCCTGTCTAATACGGATGAAGGTGAAGTGAGGACCGACAGCGGGGACGCACAAGCTGAAGTCGTCATATAAAGCTGCCCACGAACCTCTGAAAACGCCGTCTGTAGCCGGGTTACTGCGGCGCAGGAGGGTCACTCGCTAAATAGCGACCTGCGTTGATTCTGTAACACATGGCGGGTGGGAATGACCGAAGCACTGAGATATACCATGTAATTTCTCTGCCAGTTCCTTCGCCCTCGGTAATTTCCACCACGCCGATCGAAAACCTAATCTGACTCATCTACTCGGTAGGCGCAAGGTTAGGCCTTCGGATCCCGCTGTTTGAGATGATCCCACAACCTTTTTCATCCGATCCCCTTCGACCGGTGCCTTCATCCAGGCCAATGACCACACGATTGGTCCCCACTCAACTCGAGAAATTGCCGAGTCTCCGACCTATCTCACCCGGTAGCGCCGCAGTCTTCTGCCGTTGCGGCGATCTGAGGAAAATCGTAACATTGTACGGACACGGGCAGACTGGGAGAATTATGCGGTCTGAACATGGGGTGCTTCTGCTATGAGGCAGTAACATAAGAAGAGACCGTAGAATAGATGGTTGGTCTATGGTCGAACCATTAAAATGCTTCGATATCCGTTGTCGCTATGGCAAAACCTAGAGTCCTGCAAGTACGTCTATAGGTGTCGTTATGTTCCCGTGCTGGATCAAGCGTGGTCAAGTTTGACCAGTTATGTGTTACGCTTACAAGGACGAAATGTTACGGGTATATCGGTACCCTTCGAATTAGAAACGGTGGGGTGAGAAGACAGTGTGCAGTGGGTCAGGCGGTTCCGCCGTGCCGTCTGAGCGGTCTTGGGAGGTTCCGTTCGATAGCGATAAGCTAGCTAGCTAGCCTCCTTTCTCGCCACTATAAATGGTGTAAATAAATCGTCTCGATAGCTTGACGTCCCGGCGATAGCAATTACGGAACCGGTCTGGCTTGTGTCCCCTTGCTGTGCGTGTTCCACTGACTACAGAGAAACTAAAACTTTGACAAAATGTCTCCACCCAAGAAACTCGAAGAGAAGCACGCACCGTCCTGATTACCGGTTTGCATGCGTATGTAGCAATCAATACTTGGATGCACGCTTGGATTCAATCCGCAGATAGTTGAGACGGTCAATTTATAGGATACATCATCTCACGTTCGTAAAGTAAACACTCGAAAACCGAGACCTTGCGCTACCCACAGTGGTACTCGAATAGATCAAGCTGTGCCAGTTTAGTTCAACAGAGCGTGGTTCGAGTTCAGGGGAAGCTTGAAAGCCAATGTCTATATCGTTGACCTCACATTTTGTCTGTGGTGTTTTCGGTCTGATCGATTGCTGAATCCGCAATATACAGCTAGATATCGGACTCTCCCCTTAAATCGTTAGTGATTTACGTTGATATCGAAATACGAATTACTAGAATAATTAGGTATCTCGTACTAAACAACACAATCTCGTGCTCAATCAAATCTCACCTGTGATCGGTGTTTGATCCTAATGAGAAATTCGCCCTCTTCACCTACCTGCTCGATTTGTTTATGGTCGATGCCAATTGGCGTCCTCTATTTATTTAGTATAGCTCCGGAAGCTGAATTCCACCAAAATGACAACTCATGGCCGAATTCAATAATACCAAAGTACATACCTTATATTGGTATCGTCCAATGGTAATTATCCGTGCGTAGGGAGCCAGCCCATTAAGCTAATCCACAATAATTCCTACAATTTTACCCGCTGGGTTCCCCGGCCATGATGACTCACTGCCCGCTTGGCTAATAACCGTCTTGTTTCATCAGCGATATTTCGCGCGAACCAGCGCGAACCCATCACCTCACAACGGTTTCGAGCCGAGGGTATGCTTCAGTTTTACTTTGATCTTCTCATCTCTCCCTGTTCTCATAGAGTATAAGCAGCAGCAGCTTGCCAACCGCTTCGGTCATGGTTGTCCGTCCAGCGATCACATTAGAACTACGAGATGATAAGGAATTCCTAACAAGTATATATATATATATATATATATATATATATATATATATATATATATATATATATATATATACTTGCCAGATAAGATATTCTTGGCAACCACCTGACGTGGACGACTGACGCTCAGAGAGCTACTCTCTCTCTCTCTCTTTCTTATCGTTGCCAACTATTAATAAAGCACGCCTGCTATCGATTTATTGATCATGCTTGTGCATCTTGAAGTATATGCATATAATAATTAGGGAAGTTTAAACGCGATCTTGTCAAGCCTTGGCATGTCTAAACGCTGCCTTATTCTAAACTCATTATTTATCACTTGCGAATAACGGGCGCGTAGCGAACGGTTGCTCCGCCATTTTTGACGTTTCGAGCGGTAGCTCTGTGATCATTTACGTAGTTTTTAAATGCCATCTGCATTTGCTCGCGTATTTCGGCTAGAGTGCGATGTTCTAAGCGGTTTTGTTGTTGCGTTGTGTTGTACTGTAAGGGACGTGCGGATTCGCGAGTTTTCCATCGGTGGAGAACCGTTTTCTCTAAGTGAATAGAAGATAATGGAGAGGAGATCATGTTGTGTCTCCTTTTCACAGCCGGGGATGCTGTATTGAAAATGATGTTGGTCATTGTCGCTTAATGAAAAAAACTGGCTAAAATGCGTAAAATGAGTGAAAAAAAGCGAGTTAAACGTCGTCATAGCGCGACGCTCCTCGGGTCTTAAATGACTGATAACGGATTAATGTGCAGTCACTGCATCATCGGAGATTTAGACATATTTGTGGTAGATTTAGGAAGGAGACAAGAAACTGAAGAAACTGAGAAATTGTAATTATATCAATTAATCTGCTTGATTCGTAGTTAAATAGCAGTAGGGCCTGTCGTAATAAGTCCATGTAGCAGCTTCAAATGCTGTTGTTGCTGTAACACTGCCATCTGTGACTAGATCATATCAATCAATATATTTTCACTCCAACTGTGATCACTGTGAATTTGTTTTGTGGAACCGGTGATCATTGTAATTGTCTCTGCTTCGGTAATTTTTCTAAGCTTCTCGATAAGCCATTTACGTCATAGCCATACAACTCGCAGCAGGTCCAGTCTATACCTCAAACAGGGTTTTGCGAGGCTGCCGCTGAGGCGGCATAAATATTTGTAACGCACAAGGTTACAAGGTTGTGCGTTAATTGTTGTGCGTTTTCTTTTAACAAATATCGATATTATTATAGAACAATTACGATTGTTCACAAAAAGCAGCAGCTTGCTTCCATATTGGGGCCGCATATACGCGATTGGCAGGAGCGAATCAATCGAATCAATGTGGGACTTGTCGATACGTTGGCCATTCGCTGCATTTCTTGCGCTTTCCGTTGCAAAAAGGCTCTCACACCGAACCGGCAAGGGTGACACGAAAGCTCTCAATATCCAGAATTCTCACAAGACCTTTCTAAACGCAATGCCTACATTTCATTTATTTGAAAGAAGTTTAGTTGGCTGAATATACCCCTCTTTGTATGTGAATTATTAAGTAATACACGGTCCGTTGTGTTATACCGTTCTAAATATGATGTGGCATTGTGGTGCTCGTGGCTGGGCTTGTACACATCTCACCACCCTTTACTGAAGAATGCGATAAGCGATACCGGGAAGGGTGGTGCTGTTGAACATCGTCAACAGTTCCATAGGGGGGGGGGGGCGGCCATGGTGTTGGCATGCATTAGCATGCCAACACCCCCCCTTTAAAAAAAAAAAAATATGATGTGGCATATTATGGCCTAATGCTAATTTCAATATATCACTCCATGGTCTGTCCCAGGGAGTGATTTGTATACATACCAACTAACAGTAAATGTTTCGGGCGGATTCACAGCCTTAAATATTTAACGTCTACGATACAATTGCTCTCGGGATTGCTTCATGGGACGGACCATCTATATGCCGATGTGTCACGGTGGGGATCGAACCCGTGAACATTTTGAATTTTATCCCTTTCAGGCTGTCCAAGGGGATTTATGCTAAATGAGATATTTTGACAAAGATTCAAGTCGAAATTTTAGCCTCGATTTTTCTTGGGAAGGGCAGACGAGCTTTAAGAAAGTTTAGTTCGAAGTCCGTTTTATGGTGGAATCACACCTATACCGTATATTAGTGAAAGCCTATTTCGATATTTTAGATTGCGCCACGGAAGAATTGCCTCATGGTGGGCATAGGTAATGAATGTCTGCTGCGACCGTCCCCTTTAACCTTGATTTAGAACATGGGATTTGTAAACAAGCAAAAAATTAAGTGTGCGCGGTAATAAATCGTCCTCTGTGCTAATTCGGTTTGCGTCGGAAGATAACTAACACAGTGCCATTGAGAGATGTCGGATGCGTTCGTTCAGATGGTTTGTTATCTTCGGGGGCTTCTCACACGCTGTCACGTTCTCTAATACGTTGCAGAGGGGTTATGTTTGCTGGACCGACTCGTGTGCTTATCTATGGCATCAAGTGAAACTCATCCAGAGATTTATCAGAGATAGATGGCATGTTATATCGCTGTTGTAACGGCCTTAAACAGTAGATTAGGGGACGTTCGGTAGAGGTTCCTTTCTGAAACTCCAATTGGAATTAATGGATACTCTTGTTTTCAGTGAAGAAGTGTGGTTCATGTGCTTGTATATATATATTTATAGTTCAAATATTCTTTCTGGGATGAGTGTACACGGAATTGTCCATTTATTTGCTCACACGATCCGGTCAACGTTTCTGATTAAGTGGAGTTCATATGGCACGTTTGAGAATGCCCGCAAACGTGTCGCGATATATGCAGAGATTAAAACAGTAAATTGCAGGCGCTAATGATAGCTAGCCTGCGTCGCTCTTATCACGACTCATGTTTCAGCATATTTGCATCTCCTCAATGAGCCTTCAGTGTTATCGAAGATTTGAAGGAGTCCCTTCCGAGCAGATGGGTGGTATAGCAATTCTTTGAGGACACCCAGCTCGGGAAACGTGACGAATGACAAGTCATTTGGTAAGAATATCTCCCCTTATCTTTTAATCGGCTGACACAAAGTGGGTAATCAAGTCGTTCAGGTGATCTCTGTTATACCAGTTGTGTATCTTTGTAAAGGCATGTCAAGAACGCTATTTGTAGTCCGTTTAGAACTGCTGCGTCGTATTGTGCCCTGTTCCAACGAAAGCGCATCTCCTTTACCGAGTTGCCCGAAGACAGTAATTGATGGAAATAAGCCAAATGAGCTGTTTTTAAAACCCGTTTAACCTTCCTCGATTGCGTTCTATTCTATTTTGAGCTCGAAATTTTGAAGATCATCTCCGGATCTCTTACCTGAGGTAAGTTCGTATCGCATTTCGAGGTAAAGATCTAGGGAGGCTGTTCTTGCTCATTACGGCTTATTGAGTGTTCAGTGGCGGACAGATTTCAAAGGGAAGGCTTCAAATTAACGCTGGTTTACAGTCTCAATGAATTGCCAGGTTGGTATCTCAGAATCAGTGCACATGACCCGTTTGTGTTTCCGGCTCAGGCCGTCTTTTGATATTTTCAATAGTAGTAGCATTATTAGCAATGGTCCCAGCAAGCTAAGGCAGGCATTACTGGGCATCGACAAAGTCTTTCGACAAAGGTATCCAGCAGTCATTTTGAAGCGAGCCGACTAAGAGTCCACCCGCAACAAGCTTTCAACTTGAGAACAATTAAGTTATTTCGTTAGATTAGTTGACATTGTCAGAGGCATGCATCTATCAGGGAGAATCGGGGGCAAAGCGAACGATGCACCCACTGCCTCCTCGTACTCTCTCAGGCAGACGGCTCTTGTAGGGTGGTGTATCCTTCTACTGCAACCCTGCCAACCACTATACCTATATCTACCTATACGTACGCATGTGTGAGTCACCATTAGGTAGGACGGGACGAACCAACCCGGGGGATGGCTCGCCTGATTCGTCGGCGAGGCGGAGGAGTCCAACGAACCTCGAATCGACAGCGCGAGAGAGGGAGAGAGAGAGGAGTCGGGAAGGGTGTTGATAAAATTAAAACAATGAATGCCCCCAGGTGAACTGTACCGCAGTGAATGCACGATGCAGAGCTCAATTGAAGGGAAGCGCTTCGACATCTCTCTTTCTCGCTCTACCCGACTGAGGCAAACCCCCTTAGCTGCTTTGCTCAGGTCCCCATCGCTTTCGCTCTGCAACTCCTGTTCGGAGTCACCCTGGCCAGGTCCGGTGCATCATCGGCTGGATGACTCCTCCCCGCCCTTGCTCCATAGCGATGGCATGCTCTGCAAGGAATAGATAGGGAGAACCTATGGATAATGCGCATCAAAATGAAATAGCGAACTTGATAAGGTAAAGAGGACCGGCGCGATGGGGCTAAAATGGGCGTTGATCATGTAATAGGCTGTCTGGCATATCTGGACGAGGCTTCCCCCGAAGGCGTACAACTCTCGGCGAGAGCTGTCGTCTACGGGGCAAAAGGCTGTGTCAAAATCCTAGGCATTCTCTACGCAGTGGCCAGTGTCGAAACCAGGTCGAATGGCTGATACTGATATCGTATGATGTCAACACTCGAACACATTTACGCCTTTTGATCGAGTTGTCAGCGTTAGATGAAGTGCGATATCCGCGACATGGCCGTTGTCCTCTTCATTTTACATACTATTAAATTGTTCTAACCTAAAAGTATCAGTTGTCACTCGATCGAACTAATTCATTTTCTGAGTGCAAACGAAATGTATCCGTGTATAAAGCAGACACAATTGTTTGTCTTGAATTTTAGATGCTTCTGGCTCGGCGTTACGATATATCGCTCGTATAATGCGAAACCGGTCGTTTATCCAGAGGTAAATTTTCCCAGCTTTTCAGATTCAACTACACTTGGAAGTCGCCCCTGAGCAAGCGATCCAGAAAAATATAGCGTGTTTATATTCTGCACTTATAAAAATCCACTCCTTCATCCTTAAGTAAGCACTTCATAAAATGCACGGCAAACATTTACGTATCACGGATATGAGCCTTGGTATCATTTGCGCTGCGGCAGGGCATCTCGGCAAGCTAGAAATCTGCGCAAACGTCCAACGATGAACCATACACAATCGTCCTACATCCGAGGGTGAGACGTGGCTAAATAAAGCTGTTTCCCTTGACGGCCATGGTCTGTGATTCTCCTGGGCTGGATGATGGACTAATTTTGGTAGCTCGTCCGTGATGGTTTAAGATGGTCGAAAGGGAGAGAGAGAGAGAACTATAATTTCATCTGCACATATTATAAGCACAGCCAAGTGAGCAGGACGGTGCTGAGATAGACGATGGACCTGGAGCCTGTGTTGGGAAATATTGTATAGGCCAACCCTATTTCACTTCGACCCCGCAGGGGATGTGGGTGACAGAAGATGCATCGGGGAGGCTCCAAGGCATCTCTCAGTCTGTGTGCCGATTGTACCCCCGGGTGAATCTACCTCTTGGCCGCAGGTTAATCTTTCGGTGCGTTGGCTTGCTTGGTAAAACAGGGGGTAATGAAGTGTGAGGCGCTGATTATGCCCCCTCCCCACTCGATGTCTGTCTCGAAGAGCTCGCTAAACCCGCAACGCCAGCGTCCCCGTGGGGACAGGTTTTCTTTGTTGGTGGTTAACTCCGCGTGTTTGGCGTTCAGAGGGAGCCTATCCGAGCATGGACAAGGAATAAATGGTATTAGGATCACCTATACGAACGCGGATGATTTGTTTTCTGTATAATTTAATATATCCTGACGATGTACGTATGAAACTAGCGTATTCCGGCCTTTGCGGGGTGAAACCACAAGTTGCCGCTTTATGGGATGTCTCAATTGAATAATACGATAGAATACCATGTTGATCGGATAAAGTTGAGCGTAGGCGAACGACTGATGCCCCCGTACAGCACATGCGGCATATATAAGACTTGTACATTAATTACAGAACCTCATTTCGATAGCAAGATCGATATAAATTTTCATTATGTTAACAATGCACGTAGAATATCGGTCGATATCTCGTTTGGATGGAGCATCTCCGCGCATCATCTCCAAATATATTATTTCTATGCCTTGTCCGTGCGATGCCTTTTGCGACGATGGGGGCATCTACTTTGTAGATTATTCGTTTCAGTGTTAAACGAATTTCGAAATGAGATGCACACTTTTCAGAACAAACAATGGTCGAAGGTCCTTTGACGTTGGTACACGGATTTCACCTTAGGCCAAATAATACCGAATCAAGAGAACAACTTCGACGCGAACGTCTTAAAACGAAACGCAAACCGTGGTCTGAGATACACTCATTGATACATTTGTATGTTTCTTGCCTTATACGACTTCCGCACAGGAGAGCTTGGGATCAATTTCGAGGCTATTACCAAAACAAGCATGTACAGGTGTGTACTTCGGGACATTTAGCTACAAAACATAAGAAGATCATATTTGAGGGCATTCAAGCACGTTTGACTGCCGAATGATGTTAAGTTTCTCATAGTTAAGGTTGACACTTATAAGAAAACCTACACCTCTATGGTCGGGTTTAGGTTTTCTTATAAATGCTACAACAAACCGTACGTAAGAACAACATGCTTATGTACAGAGACTTGCATCTCGTATTGAGCACATCACCTGGGCGTTCCGCATCAGATCATGCGGATCGGGGTGGGACATTTTGTGGTAAAGCTGCAAATCATCAGCGAATAGAAGATATTTAACTTGATCTGAAAGAAAACGGCTACTGCCAAGAACAAAAAGTGCAATAGATAATATAATGGAGGCACGTCTCCCTTGGGGTAATCCGGATGAGGTTGTAAATGAATGATTAAAGGTTAGTGTCGACTTCAACCCGATACGATCGTTCACACAAGTACGCCTTACACCGCTCAAACCTTCTGTCATGTATACCTAGAGAACTCATTTTACTTAATAGCAATTCTTGTTCAGCTCTGTCAAAGGCCGGCTTTCTTATAGAACTATAACGTGTGCAATTAACGTTATCTTTATCATTAAAAAGTTCGCCCAGCCTTGCAACAGTTCTAACAAATGCATAAAAAAGAATGCTTTAAGGTGACGCCATATCGCGTAGCAATCAGATATTTAATTACATGAGATATCATGCTTATCTCACAAATTTGCACGAAATTGAGCAATCTGATATGCATATCATTGGTTCGCAGCATCACTTGTTCGCCGGCTGTTGTTCATCGTTGTGAGAATACTCTGCCTACCTAGCTCACATTGGAAGGTCAATTAATTTTAAGATGGTATGCAAACCCGTTTTTCTATGACGTTTCGTATATATGTATTTTCGATCGAAAATCGACCATGATCTGATTGATGGGAGACGCAGTTGATTCCTAAAACTAATAGTAGAATCATTAGATTTGAATTGCACCTCTCTCATCCTCGGCAGTAGTCGATTCGGTTGCATAGAACGTGAGACAATAACGGATGCATTTAGCAGTATTAACGTGAACGAGCCGGAGAACCACTCGCTATGAAAATCGTCGACTATAAACAGAGGCATGTTTAAACAGGCCGTCGAAAGTTCGCAGCTGAACGCGGAGAACTTATTGATAGGGACCTGTTCGGGACCTGTAGATGAAGGGTACAGGCTTCCCCTTTGGATTCTGTCGGTGAGGGGGACACAGGGTCGCCCATTGATCTGGGGGCCTGCCTACGCCATAGTTGGTCCTAGATGGGTTGGTTTCACGGTACCGTGGAACCTTCCATTTCTGACCACCCGCCTCCCTTGTCTACACGGCCACAACTACACTACTACGCTCTCCTCTGAGTCCTCTCTCGCTCTCTCGGATCCTCTCTCGAAGCGTCAGAGTAATGAAGCCTATTATTGATGCTTCCACCGCCGGACGATCGGCCGGCCGTAGTCGCCGCCGCCCAGCTCCAGGGTACCACCACTATGGTGCGCGCTGGTATACGATATATGAATAGGCGGCGGTGGGACTCTCACTCTTAACCGATCCCTTCGAGCAGGCGACAGCCAGCCGGCTTCAATGCATGGAACACTTCCTCAACTGGGTGGTCGCACTCGGCCACGTGGCTGCTGGCGGCTGCTGGGTTATAGCATCGAGAGGCAGCGTGTCAATAATATCGGCAGGTGTGTGAACACGCGTATGCACTGTGTAGGCGAATGAGTATCCCCAAATCCGTTCCCGTGACCCCACTTGGCGACTTCAGCGAGAGCGGGCAACGATGATGAGACGGTTAGACGCCATCGTATGAGCTGGCACGCACGCTGGTGGTCACAGCACATCCCGATGGGTGGAATGGCTCACAGCAGCAGCAGCAGCAGGCACAGAGATGCGGCCCCAGCCAGATAAGAGTCTGCACATGGCGTCGGTCCGGGGTACAGCCTCACGGGACTGTGTAATCGGTCAAAAGTTAGCCACGACATGAACCAACTGCTATTAGGAGTTCTGGGAAGCTAGCTAGGCTTCGGATAAAGGAAACACCGAGGACGACCACGGTCGATTCTTGGATTGTGGCCATACGGGAGCTCGGCAAGCGAAGGTCAGACTCGACTCGGGAGCAGCTTCGTGCAGACGACGTAGACAGTGAAGAAAGAAGGGCGCTCTCTGTCATAGGCTGTGTGACAGCTCTTGATGCCCAACCAAAGAACTGACGAGCGAGCGACGCTCTCTCCTTTTTCTGCATTTTCGAGGGCGCACGATGAGTAGCGCCCACCGCCTGACAACAAGGTAGGTACGGCGGTAAGGGGGCGCCCATGATGGTGACGTGTAGAAGATCAGAGACAGAGGAAGAAGCTCGAGGTGGAGGTGAAAGTGAAGTGGGCGAAATCGCCAGCTCATCATTGGTTTCTTCGAGTCGCCCACCGAAACGAAAGGGTGCTGGTAAATCGATGGGAAGCGCCATGTGGCTATGGGAGAGAGCCTTGGTGCCTTGGAGCCCCCAATCCTCGGGCGGTCCTGTCATTCACGGGCTAGCCAGTGTCTTCATGTCCCGATAGATCTACCCATGTATACTGAAGATTTCATGCGTCCACGATATGGACAGCCGGGCCGGGCTGGCCCTGGCCGAACGCCAATGTGCTCCACCCCAGTAGCATCTAGTCATCGGAGCTTCTACTCTATTCATCGTTTGGCCCGTAATAATACATGCATGCATATGTCCCAAGCGGAATCTGCTCACAGTAGACATACCGCTAGAGCAGCTTGGACTCACTAGCCAACACACGCCCATTTGATCACTTGCCCAATGATCACTATGACAGGTGCAGCTGTCCGTCAACATGCAAAACATCTACCACGATCTAGCACCATCTATAGTTATCTCAGTTTAAATACTGCGGTACAGCTCTCTATTGGCTTTCTATTATTGCCTACTTCAAATGGATTATTATCATTACTGTCAGACCAGAATGTGCCTTCTAGAGGAAAAACACTGTGCGTAAATAACCTAAGGCCTCTTTAACAGCCACTTGATCTTCGTAGCCGTGACTCACTTTATTCATGCACAACAATCTCTGGCTGAATATCAATATTCAAAACTTCTACTGCTCACCACCGAATGGTGTGGGCACTGCGCTATGATGTACAGGTACACACCTCGAGTCAAGTTAATCATACCTTGAGTCATTTTAATATTTGACAGGTGTTCGTAGACTTCTTCATCATCTTACTTCTTTCCATATTTATTCTGGATCGCTGCCTGACAGCGTGACCAGCCACGAGCGTATTGCTGCCCATACCAACTGTCCGTTTCCAATCGTCATCGATTTTCGCCGTCGCCACGCTCTCCCTATCTGCGAACATCGATTCTCCGTTCTCATAGGTGACGTTGATTCGGGAGTATAACGCGGACGCCAGTTCCGCAATGAGCGTGGCCACCAGCACGCATTCGAACAGCAGAACGCTGCACATGAGTAGCCCGATATTGTTGAGGGAGAGGGGCTTTAAAGTGCGGTAAACTCGAATCGGAGGCAGCTCGTATATACCGATACGTTTCTTATAATGAATGATGTGGCCGGTTTCGAAGAGTCGACGTGTGATGGTGGACAGCAACGGTAATAGCCCGCACCCCCGCTGGAAACGCAAAGAGGAGACTTATTTATTATGTATGGAAGATACCTGGAGGGTGGCTCTAGTCTGCTCTCGATAGGGAACGGTCGACTGAGAACCGTGTTGCTTTTTTTTAGCAGATTCTCAACCATTTTTTGGTGCTTCATAGGACTCAGGACCTGGCGGTTAAATATTACTATGAGAACCTGTTTTTCTTGTTGTTAGCTGTCTCTCCGTTGTTGTTCCCCTAAGTGACATGCATCAGAACTATTTCAGCATTACTTCAAGGAGCTATCAGGGGCCACCTTCGCCATGTTTAGCTTTCCCAATCTTTCCGGACTCCCGGACCTGGCCAGAAACTCTTCCGGACCTAGCAAGAGTTCAGGGGTAAAAAGATGATAAAGAAATCCAAATATTCCGTGTCTGGCAGGATTCGAACCTGGACATTTGTATCCCTCCTGCACTCGAAGATGCTCGCCACTAGACACGCTAGGGGTCATGAGGACCTGTGGGGCCATTTTTTATTACTTTTTAACTGGTCTTATGGGGGACGGTTCGAGAAACGTGCTGCGCATTCGAAAAAATGGTGCCTGCCCACAAACTGAAAGAAACATTCGGTTATTCGACGTAGTTCCAGACCACCTCACCTCCAGGGTACATCCCAACTATCCTTTTGAGGATCGCTTAACTGTTCGTTATTCTAGCTACAAACGCCTGAGGGGCTTAAGTGTATGATGCAGTACCTGCAAGAGGATTCCCTGGTGCATGAAACTAAAGCTTGTCGCGGATAGATGAGCCATTGTGCGTCCACCGTCGATTGAGCTATTGCCGAGACCAGCAGAGGTCTCGCGTCTCTTTGATTCGTAGATAAATTCTGCGGCGATTTCGACACCTTCGCTCAGCCAGAAACCGTTCGTTCCGAGAACAATTTCCGAGGTGATTCGGTCTCCTCTCCAACTCGAGCATGGCTTGTAGACGTAATTGCCGATAGCAGATACCACCTTCTCCCGCGCGAAAATCAAACGAGTTAATGCACGGAGGAGCACCCTACCGCGCTAGTTACCCATCCAATGAAGTTACTAGGATTATTGCAAGAACAAATATCGATACATGCACTTGATTTATTTAGCCGAACGCCAATATCGTTGTGCTGGCGGTCCGCTGATGCGAGAATGATTACACAGTAGTTAGTGTAAGGCCAGCCAGCTGACCAACTCCGCGAGGAGTCTCGACAACGACTGATTCGGTTAAATAAGTTCGCACGCGTTACTAATCGGCTTCATAAACGGCCATGTAATGACAATTGACGGAACTTGTAGTTCGAATTTATTCAGTTCATTTCGAATTTCATGATTTACGAATTCGGTGTATTCTACCTTCTAACGATTTATAAACGCGGAAGTTGTAGGTATCTACTCGTATCCACCTACTTGGCTAGTGTCGTTATCACTGTTTGTATCGAAGAAGTTGATGTAGTTCGACTGCTCCATGCAGATGTACGAGTTTGGGTGCTTCTGGAGGTAAGCCTGCCATTCCTCCAGCGTGTCAATAAAACCTTCGAATTCAAATTGATGCCGTTGAGACTTTACACAGACTGTTGACGGTTGACTCAATGTGCATAGAAAACAGAGGTGTCAATTTAAATGATAGAGAATAGTGACCTGGTTCATTAATTTCTTTGCTGAAGAATTCTACAGGTGCTGCTAAACTCGACTGGGTGTGTCTAGCTGCTAGTTTTGTCCTAGGGTCGCTCCAGACCTATCTTTTAGTGAGCTTATTAACACATCGGGTTTGCTTTCTGTATGAGGGAGAATTGTGCGATGACAATATCTTGCCTGCGAAATAACTATTACGACACTTTTCTGTTGTTTCTACTCTCGTAATTAGTCCACTGAAGTCTCGTTCTCTTAGATGCGTACGCTTACATCAGGAACTTTTTATGCCGCGACCTATATGTATATACATAAGTCGAAACTATCCAAAGGCTCGCAATATTTACAGTTAATCATGTTATTGCCACCATATCATAGTAACATTATGATCAAGAGATCACGCAATCAAGCCAACGGATGTGCTCGACAGAAGAGGTCTTAAATCTAGGCCTATAGAATTTACCATTGATCTAGGAAACGAATATGCTATATACGCTGGAATCCAAAACAACACAGCTGTATAAAAGGAAGAGCAACGAACCTTCTAGCCCTGGCGACGTGAGCTTTGTGAGTAGGTTTCCAGAGAGAACGCACGCTATAACGAAGACTCCGAAACTCCATATAGTGAACATGCAATATATTCCACCTCCCGACTGAAGCGGAACCTTCGTCGACGGGTGGGTTAGCCTGCTGACAATGAATTCTGTTCCAACCACGAAACTGGTCCATGCCGTCGATCGTGCACAATGGACCTTCGACGAGACGACGAACACTGCGCAACTGATAACCGCCAACGCTAGGATGCAGTACCAGCAGCCAGAGTCCACAGTGTGAATGAGATCGATGCTGGAAAGTGGTTTAATGTCAATCTTGGAGACGAACGTCAACCGATCGAAATCATGAGGGAAGGTGTGCTCGAAGTAGAGATTTCTAGGCGAGAGAATGGTGAGGTCGCCCATTGCGAAATGTGCCTCTCGACGAGCGAGCCGTGCAAGCACGCCAACCCACGTCCCATTGACGGCCTTCCCCCAAACCTGAGGCTCTCCGTCTGCTGTTGTCGTCACGGTATAGTTGAAGTGGAAATGCGTCGTTATATCCTTCATCATCAGGTGTTCAAACCCGTTAGTGCTATATCCAAATTTCACGTGGCCAAATTCGCGTGGTTCCGTGAAATTCACCTTAAAGTGCCATGGCTTGAACGAGGCCCCGCCGGCAACGAGACACACAAGGGCAGCGTTACGGAGCGTGGGTGTCACTGACACGTCGGTGAGCCTGTTCAATCGTTGAATTAGTCCACATTTCCCGCACGCGGAACCGATCTCGCTTGTGCTAAAAATCAGTATCTCCTGGGTGGTAGTTCTCTCCTGAAAAACGATATGATTCCTCGCAATATCCGGTGGACCTTCAGAGGCAATCAGAACGTCGCAGCAGTGAGAGGCCCAAAATGGCTGCATAATTATCGTCACATTGTGAAAGTAACAGAAGACGGTTGTCCACCGATAGAAGTTAAGGGAAATGTTCTTCAATGCTTCGAGAGTAACGAGCGAGTTGTCAGTGGTCACGACGACTACGCCAGAGGACTTCTTGTCGAGTCTCATCGGTTGTCGGCTGATGGCAGAGCCCGACTAAATGGACAGGAGGGAAAACCGGTCGAGCCGCAGTTATAGTTAAAGGCGCGGGTGTAACGTTTATCAAGGCTTGCTCCAAGTAATGAAATACCAAATGTTTTATAGATAAGAGATTCATATGAGTTTATACTCATGTTCAGTGTGATGCATTTAACTACAATCTGAGACTATGTATGAGTTAACTGTGCGGGACCCAGACTGATCTTGGACGCCTGAATACTTACCCTGATGGAATACAAAGTCATGGGCCTTCCATGCGCTGTGTCGATGCAGGCCCTCATGTTGAATGGTGATCGTGCAATGGAACCGGCACCTGGCTGGATGAAGTGGTATATGATGCTTGTTTGCTCGCTGAAGATATCAGTTATTAACGAACATGTTAGGGAACGATTGTCCCCGCCCGACATGGCGTTTGTCGAACTGCAAACGCTCAATGCAGCAAGCATAGTACCGATCGACATGAGCGAAACGGATGACATACCCGAGAACGTCCAGCATATGTGCTTTTCGGGCGAAGCAAATATTGCAGTAGTTCCATTGGGTTCAAAGACCTGCTCCGTTGTACGCTGGAAAAGTGTAGCTCAGGCTGCGTTAACGTGTCTGTCAGCCGGCAGCACTACAGAAAATTAGACGCATTTACCTGTTTGTAGCAGAAATACTCGAGGTTGTGATGATGTCAGTAGCGGAGCGCCTGGGCCGGATGCTCCCCGGTGCTCAACAATATCGAATCACCTTTCGGGTTTCGCCCCGTACAACATTGTCAAGGCTGTCTGAGTTAGGCAGTCGCTCACGGGGCCCGAAGTTAGTCGAAAGCGACTTGTCTAGCCTAGAAGTATTTGCGTACTGTTTTAGAAGAGATTCGTCTTCCTTTTTTCGTTGCGATTTGTTCCAATGTCAGGACATCAATCCCTACTAGGATCCGGCTTCTGCAACCTAACGACGGCACTCTGATCGCAAAAATCACTACAACCAGCCACAATATGTATGACTACCATCGGTGTGTGCTGGAAATCATTGGCCGCAATTTACATAGTGTCCCGTTACGGAGAGCTTTTATAATAAGGTATATTGATCGTAAGATGACCACATACGGAACGCATGTAGATGGATTATTATGTACCCTTGCGAGCCTCTGCTGCTATGTCAAGCCACGTAAACTAATCTTCCCAGTCACATGTATATAATTTGTGCGTCGCCTATCAAAGCAACTTCAGCTAATGTCAGTAACTGAGATACAAGACTCTGGCTGCTATCTCGTTGAATACGTTGAATTGTCGCAATGTTGAACCTTGCGGTTGTATATATTTTTGAGCTGTTATATATCGAATGAGGCAAAATGTCGGTCTGTTCGAAGCGGCATTGCTTAGTGTTGCTATTGCGTTTCAACGGCTCGTACCAAACAACGCGTTTTAACGTGTACTCTATGCTACGCTAACTGAAACCATCAATTTAATGGTAACGCGAAGTGCAGAGTGGGGATTAATGATTGAGGTGTGCAATGTACAGAAAACATGTGTTATATTGCGAGAGACACAGAGAGATGATTTGGTATAGACACTTGCGAATGACTTCATGTCGTCACTATGCTCTGTGCCACTCAAAGTGTCTGCACGCGATAGTGAAATCATTGGTGTGAGGATTGTACGCATGTCGTGTAGGCGTTCGATACATCTGGTAAGGAAGGCATCACAATTACTTAGAAGCGCATGTCTCTGACACCCGTCTGGTTGGCATCAGTGACAACGTTCCATGACGAGGTTCCATGAACTCACAAATTCACAGCTATCGGTGCCGGCCGATGCTGTCGAAAGACGCACGCTGAGACGAAGCAGCGCTAGCCTTTGCCGTTGACTCCGCAATGGTTTTTCCACAAGGAAGCTAAAAGACATCCACCTTTGGCTTAAGGACAAAGCGTATCATTTTCATGTTCCCTTTCGTCCGGTCCCAAGACCTTCCCATGTCACTCCTTCCCAACTTAGTTTGATGCAAAGACGCAGAGGCAGTTGGACACGGCAGTAGCGGCTGCACGGCGGTCGGTTGCGAGTCGGCAAACAGGCGAGCTGGCAAGTTTCTCCAGGCTAAAGAAAAGCCGCCACACCGCTTCTAGTCCCTTCCCGTTGAGTTCCTTCGCGGGAAGAGACCAGCTGAGCCGTACATGAACACGCACATAGGCACACGCAGACAGGCGCTAAGACAGCCGCCGCGGTCGGTCGGTCGTCGCTCGCGGCTGCTGCTCCAAAAGGGGAAGAGCAGAGTCTAGGCGCAAGGCTCGCGTACGGGGGCTGGACGGGGGGGGCTCTGGGAGACCATGGAGAATAACGAAAGCGTGCGAAGACCTCCAACTCCTAGGCAGACGGCAATGCTGGCGGTAGTGGTGCCGGGCAGTGCGGCTGAAACTGCGTCGACCAAAGGGAGAGAAAGGCTAGCAGCCGAAAGAAGCTTAATTGGCGCGATCCGTCTTCGCCGGCTGGCCGGCCTCCTTCCATCGTTCGTCCCACAAGCCTCAGCTCCGTCTCTCGGGCGTGAAGAACACCCTCTTCTCACAAGCATAGGCAGACACGGACAGACTGATACACATACAGGCACACATAGGAATTGCGGCGAAGAGACTGGCAAGCCTTTAAGGGGTACAGGGGAATAGGAGGAAGCATGGGTTTAAGGGCGGAGGCCAGAGTATGGTCGACGAGTGCCTCCAGCATCGTGCTCGTGGTGGAGTGCGTGAGCGAGAGAGATAGAGAGAGAGAGAAGGAAGGAGCCAGCTAGCTCTTCCGTATTCTTTAAGGTCTCAATTACGACGACTCTGCGCCACAGAAAACTAGATCGCTCTTGCGTCGGAGTCGGATCTCTCTTGAGCGTATTAGTCTGGGCACTGTGTGGGCGACGGTGGTGCCATAGATGGAATACTACGGCAGCACGATGTGAGCAGCTCTAAGATGATACTATGAGCGCTATGCCGATGATCGCTCAGCGGGCGGCAATACCATCATCTATATCTATATATATATATATATATATATATATATATCGTCTGGTCTTTCTTTGATAATATTTTATCCTGGAGTTCGAGCTATATATATATATATATATATATGTACATGTATATGTACATTTGCATATTGCACCTAGTAGAAAACGATCGCGTCTGTCGGGGTCCTTCAACGCTATTCCTCTTACCCATCTACTTTTCTCCAATTTCCCCTATATATACTACTCTAACGTTAGCTTCTTAGTATTCTTGACTTTGATACGTGCCCCCAACCGCGAAAAAAAAAATACGGCGCGAACAGCACCGTCGTTCAAGCTGCAAGTTCTCAGAGATTGTGTAAGGGGATCTTGTGGGAGCAGGGGTGTCTGTGCCCGAGTGTGGACTGCCGAGATCAAGAAAAGAAGCCACCGGCCAACTGGCAGCAGGAGCAGCAGCAGCATACTCGCAGCAGCGTGATCGTCCGTCATTTCTACCAAAGAATCTGATTAGCTACCAGAGCCCGGATATTCAGGCGCTGCACAGCGAACAGCGGCTCTCGCTGTTCTGAGCCGCATAAAAGCTGCCGAATAAAAGGGCGCCGTCGAACAACAAAGGGACGGACAATCCGGCCAGCACTGCCAGTCCCGAACCAGCGCATCCTGCGGTCAGGTCAGTAAGTGTGGGAAGAGGGAAATGGACCGGGCGACCGCGCAGTCGTCTGTGGTCAAACGGGCCTCGTCGAAAGTTCGGCGCATGGCCGTTATTCCCGGGGGCTTAGTCCTGGACCAACTTTTTTCTCCGGGGCGAAAATGGACAACAGAACTAAGATACTGTGGTTAGGTTTTTCTTTGTTCCCGACGCGTTTCGACGAGAAGCACACGAATATTGGGCGGCTTAAGTGGAGCCGAATTTAAATTCGCTCATAATTGTTACCTCGGCCGTCGTGACGTTTCGCACCTGCCGAAGAACGAGACCGATTTGCAGCCAGCGTTATGTTTCTCGTGAAATTCGAGGAACAGGAAGCCCTCTGTAGAGAATCAAGGAGAGAGAGAGAGAGAGTATCGGAGAGCATACGGGGCAAGCTCCAAAGATAGACCTTTTTCATCATCTTCGGCCACCACAGGATATCACGATGGAGATAGGTAAGGCAGCTAGCTCGGCAGGAGATGGGGAAATTTGAAACGCCGCGCCTGCCACTCGATCTGACGAAGAGACGTCCTCTGAGGGCGAAGAAGAACCCCTTGAGGTTAACGCCGGGGTCATTCACAGGCAGAGGCACCGGGTTGAGAAGCGGAGAACGATCGCCGGCTGAGGGGAGCGGCATAGTTGTGTCATTACGAGATGGGACAAGGGTCTTACAGCGTTTTCACTATGATACAGGGCTGCGCCATTTAGTTGTTAAGTTCGACCGGTGCACTGACCGAAGCAGCCAACACCTCTTGCCGATAGTTTTCTCTCCACCCAGCGACGCTGGCGACGACCCTCGTCATAGTACAGTGTAGGTGTGGTGGTTGTCGTGGCGGCGGCGGCAGCAGCAGCAGCACCAGCAGCAGTGGTAGCAGCAGCAAAAGCCGTTATAGTTCGCATCTATGAGCTTCTTGCTCTGCCCATCTTGTCTCTCGTTGCCCTCCTTGCAGACGCGCGCCATAATAGTGCATAATTGATGCAGTACTCGTCGGCCGACAGCGACGATCGTCTGGCGGGCTGGAGGCAAGCTCGACGAGGAATGCTTCGCCCCATGGCCAAAACGCGGCACGGCACTCGCACATACACACACGAGAGTGAGGCTGAGTTCGAGAAGATGGGCGAAACCTCTGCCACCCACAGGACGGCCGCTTAGTTGGGAGGGCCACCTGGCACAGAAGCACTAGCTGACTCATTCGACCTCGTGTTGAGAGGCGGCCAGAGATGACTGCCCGAGAGAGAGAGAGAGAGAGAGAGGAACAGCGATGAGGTCGAGGTGTTGTCGAGGTTGGAAAAATGGCACGTGAAGAATTCTTCTACTATTACTACTATCACGTCATTGGTAGTCATCGTTGGGAGGAGATGCCCAGTTCGTATGATGTACGATGTGTCATAAGAGAGTTCTATGATGTCAGGGAGAATGCTATGGAGGAAAGTATATATATATATATATATATATATATGTGTGTACGAGAGTGCTATGAAGGGACGTATATATATATATATGTTACGGTATCTGTTTGTGGCAATATCACCCTCATCACGAAAATTCGCGCTCGAGTTTTAGCATACATGTTTCAATAGGAAAACGCTATTTGTAGATATTGGTGTTTCGGGTGATCGGTTCTTGTAAACGAGTGGTGGGTCTCGGTGCAAGCACTAACCAAGATATGTCCGGCTGAATCAGATCTCGAATTAGTACGATCCGACTAAGTATCTGGCTGTGAAAGCGTACAAAAATCGTTCATCGGTACAAAGTCATTCACGATACGACCACACTGAGTTCCATGCCGTGGTGGCAAAGATATCTGCGCCAAACGGCGAATTACAAGAAGACGCAATCGGGTCAGATCCACACGACAATATAATATGGATAAACTTCCAGGAGTAACTATTCGTATGTAATAGTTAATTGTGCTATTCGAGTCATCAGCCAGTTGAATCGGCTGGCCGCGTTAACGTCGGCGATCGTTGATCTATGACAATAGTCTACGCCGTCGAGTTAAATCAACTTTAGTGGGTGACGGTGCAAACGAACTGAAGCAATAACCAAAGTTCGAGAGGGCAGGTTCATTTGATGTTCTATGACTCCCATATAACTTACTTAGTTAGGCCGCCTGTTCGTGGGCTTGATCACGCGTCCCATTCTTTGTCAATCACAAATGACAGCCAAAGGCTCCATCTTTGCCTGTCGGGCTACGGGTGCACGTGGTGTGCTCTGCATTAGCTCAAGGGCCACGCACACAGTGGAGGTAAATATCGGCCATAGTGTTCTTAGCGAATTAGCGAATCTGCTTATCTTCGAGAACGCTGCTGTGGTGCCGACGACGACAGTGATGGAGAGCTACCCAGAGCTAGACTCCAGCCTGTCAGTTTGTAGAACCCAAGTATGGCCAGTGGCAAATGTCCAAATTTGGATGTTGCCATTTGTAACGGCAGGGGAAATCACTCTGAAAACGAACCCACTGAGCCGAAATCATGCCTCGGAGAGGCTTGAGCTGCTATATGTGCTCGTCGACACTTTGGTAGAAAATTGTGCGGGCCGGCCTCATCGTTCCGTGCAGATTTTCGGACCTGAGCTATTGCCAGCGATTTTCTTTGGCGAATTCACCGTCTACAGGCAGATCGGCGCAGGTGCACAACAGAGATAGACGCAGAAGGACAAAGGGGTTTAACGGGAGCACATCGAGGACACGAGCCTGTCGTCTAACCATCAAGGCCAGCGCGAAGGATAATCGAGAGAACGCGATGAAACGGAGGAATTAAATGGGGAGGGGATAAGGTTATATAAACATCGGATAGTGCTGGGGTTGCTAGCATCCGCGAGAGAGAGATCGAGCCACTGACGAGCGTGAGTTCGCTCCCCGAGATTATTATATGCATGTATATATAGATATATATATAAAGAGAGAGAGAGGTTCAAGAGAACAAGGGCGCTCCATTCGGGGTATACTGAATGACCGCAGAGGTAATAGCATACCAGTAACACAGTAAGGCCTGCTGACAAATCGAATCGCAAGCTGGCAATGGAAGAAAAAGTTAATGAAGACCTTGCAAATGCGTGCAGACGATCTGAGTACCTTGCATATTTTAACTCCAGAAGTCGTATTTTAGAGCTGAAGACGATAATAATAATATTACAAATTAATATCAAATATAAGATGCGGTTAGTAAGCTGACGTTGTGCAACAGTTGTGCGGAATCTATGGACGCAAGTACCTTAACATCTGGCCCTCTGACCATAATGACCTCGAGGGTGGGCAACGCGCCGCAGCAAACTGACTACTACGCCACCAACGCCATCGCGTAGCGTGTGCGGGTGTCACGGATAACGGCTAATCTACGGAATTACAATCGTCGCACTTTATTATTATTTATTATGCCGCATGAAATTCTCGTCCTATTTGTAGTGGCTATATTGTTGTTTTTTTTTTCTTTCATCTAGCCGACTTCGAGTCACAGTAAGAAACCTTCAACATTATTCGTTCTGAACTTCATTCAATCGTGTACTCGTACTCTCATACGTATCGATATTTGCTACAGAATGAAAACAACTCACAGACGCGGGCCGTGGATGGGAAGACGTTTAGAAGTATAGAACTTCCTCATAGCTGCTGGTGGCGGCCTTGCGGTAGCTGATGCTGGCGGCCAGCCAGGTAACGCTCGCTAGGTTAAGACCAGCTTTGATGGTCGCGTGGCGTGCGGACGATAGCCTCGCGTTGAGATAAAAACACTGATTGCACGCTTGTACAATAATTCTCGAAGGATTCTCAACGGTTTTAATGCGCCTTGGTTCGTTTCAAACTGGGAGTTGTTTTTTGCAATTTCCCATGGCCGAATGTCATTTCAAGCGGAATCGCAGATGCGCAATGCATGGATGCAACAATTTCGATACGTACACCAAGCGCTGATAAGATGTGGTGACCTTTCGTGACCAACCGTTTTGACGAGGTCATTTTGAAATCGAGGAGCAAGTAAATAGTTTTCCGGGGAGCCGACTTATTGATTGGCTTAAAGGTTCTAAAGCAATCTATATATGTCACTGGCATTGCCAACTCGGGTCGGCGTACCTCATGTCAAGGTCACTCTGCTATTTCCCACGTACAAAACCAGCTTCCCTGTGCTTACAGCACTCCATAATACAGTTTCTATGTTTAATTGAATTCGTTTCCACCTTCTCGTCGAGAGAAGGTGAAAGTAGGAAAAATCCTGAAGGATTTTTATCGTTGTTTAATGCGACACTCGTAGAGGTTCCAATCAAGCAAGCGTGTACCAATCCTAACCGAGCAAGTGGGTGCTATGCTCGGTTCACCTATTGGGAACTTCCTTAGACAGTGCCAACTACCTCGACCTGTACTAGCGCGTATGTTGCCTATTCTCTATATTTATGGGTGCACCATCAGGAACGCCCTTGTTGCGATATCGCCATCATTAATAGTGGCACAACAGTCTATTGGGCACTACTATCCTTAACCACGCTAACGGGAGTTGGGTATGAGCAATGCATAGATACAATAACTTCGACTTCCACAACAGCGGTTGTTGATAAAATGGAGCGGCACTTCAACAAAGCAAGTTTCAGAGAGCAATATATATACGATACGCTTAAATATCATTTTGCCATAATGCGTCACCATGTAATTGCCACAACAGCTGCAAGAATAGCGGTGGCACTCAAAACTGCCTGTCCACTCTAGACACCTTCCTGATTTTACTGCCAGCACAACCTTTGCTTGTACGCATATCGTCTGAGATAAGAACAGCTGTGCTCAAACTTAAACGAATTAATACTAAATATAACTTAGAGGCAGCATACAAGCATTGTAAGGGTTGACATCACCCTTGCACCTCAACTTTCATTGGTGTTCTTTCTTTAAATCTTCGGTGGGACCTATCATGCCAATAGACAATGGCAATAATTGCCAGAAATCTGGCCGATCGATTGCAACAAATGACGCGACAACAACAATATATCGTACTTCATCCCCCGATACAGCCGAATAAGCTGTGTTTCCCAGATACTGGCTGGCGTGTGCTTAGTGGATATGTTTGTGGATCGTCAAATTGCGTCTTGTGATGACTGAGTTTCACAAGAGGGTGCGCCAGAAATTGAACCGCTAGCTGTTGCTTGCTTGCTTGGCCTTGATAAGCCTTCATACATAAGAAAGAGTATGGCGTGCGTACCTAATTAATTTTCATGCAGTTGATGTTTAATTATCATAACAATCAGCTAGAAGGAAAAATTGTTCTAGTGATTCTACCTTGAGCCGGACAACGCATGCTGATGGTAATTACGTGCAAATTTTTGGAGGAACGAGTTTGCTTAGAGTGTACGGCGTTGCGGGTCCCGAGACGTCCGGAAAGGTTGGATGTCTTGAATAATCCAGACAAATTGCGCTTGCACTTCATGGACACCGTTCCATTTTTGTCTTCGTCAAGGTCACCACGGTGGTCTTGGTAATGATTACATCTCATGGGGGTAGATTCATATGAAGAGGGGAAGACGGTGTTGTTTATATACTTACTGAACTCTGACTGAGTGTGTGTGTGATTTGCTGGAATAAAGATCCTTCCCTGCGAAGTGTTCTTGAAGCGGCGCACGGTTTAAAGAGGAAGGGTCCAACATAGCGTGTAAGTGGTTGACAATCGACTGAAACAAGCTTTTAACAGAGGAGTGCCTTTCACTCTGTGGGAAGTGTCTGGACCACCGTCGACCATGATAGATTGAGCATCGAAAATTTCACCAGTAAGATAACGCTTTAAGACCAATGCCTCAATGGTCCGACGGTCTTCCACGCGGATGGTGCGTACTATCTATGGACTTCGGCACTTACGTGAACCTCATAAAGTCTCTCTCTCTCTCTCCCACGTTGGAGTGAGTCGTATCCTCAACGTATCGCATTGTCACCTGCCGAATGAGGTGTCAATCTGTCCAAGTCCTGCAGCTCCAATGCAAGCTGACATTTGCAGAATAACAACAACAAAGGAGCTCCTATGTCCTCTCCGACTGCCGCTTGTTGCCCAACAGACATAGTCGGTGTCGAGGTGAGTTCTCGTGAAGGTGCCGCCAACTATGGGGAAAAATGCTGCCCAGACGAGCTGATTCCTTTGCAAAAGTATAGGTGATATATCACCGTAGTGTGTATAGCCATTCAAACGCCAGCGCTGATAGTCATTACTGATGCGGCGCTAGCTGACCGTGCAGCTGCGAGTGGACTGCCCGTCGCATCGTTATCAGCTAGTATCTTCTTTGCCTGTCTGAATCGTTATAGCAAAACTTAACTCACTCGAACTGCCAACTATCCCACTCATTCACCAACAGCAACAACAACCGCAGTAGCAGCAGCAGCAGCAGTAACGACAATAGGAGGCGATTCTTGCTGCTGCTGCTGCTGCTGCTGTTACTGCAGGAGAAGAATGGCGAGACGATCAGTTTGTCCGACAGACGCGCACGCTGAGGGGAGAGGGAGTCCGATCCGGCGCTGATATGATTCCTCTCAGACGGCGTGGGGGGGGAGGGGTCCACCCATCGCGTACTGTGACCCTCCTGAATCAGTTATTGTACGTCCGTGACAGGTGTGTGATGTGACGACCTCGGTGTGATCCGTCGGCGCCTTCGTCGCTTGCCAACAATATTGATTAGCCGAATTTTCAGTGCTGCTCGACTATAGCTCAGCTCCTGCATGATAAGAATATGTCATCCTGATAGTGGATAGTAGAGACGTCTAGTGGTTGACCAGTCGTCAGATCAGTGGCCCACAATGTCCCCAGTCCTTGTACGGGCCTAGCAAAATAGATACGCGGCTAGCTGGCTTGAAAAATGCATTCATCCCACGAAAACGAAGCCTCATAGAGGTTTCACCATAAAGCGCAAACTGTGGCGGGGAAATTGCTATTGAAAAGTATATATTTATCAAATCTATTGATTGTTGCTCAATTGTCATCGACGCTTCGAGGTTCTAATACATAACCCTGTCGATTCGAACGATCTGCTGCTGTGCAATGCTATTCGAATTCAACTGTCAATTTGAACACACGGCACTGTGTACATCGTGACGATGAACGCATTGTACGGTAACTTTCGTAGAATACTATGAGTGCTCATTCCTAGCGTGTCTATGAGGGGGTTGTTGACCGGCGGGTGGGCACGGGGGGAGAAGGTAGTTAGGGCCCGTCTATGGGCATGTGACGCTTTATGCCCATCTAGTCCATCGCACCGACGGCAAGGGATCGGTGGTGATGGTCGTTGTACCGCTGTTCTGTCGCCCCCCCCCATACCCCCCGTACTTTCCATCGTGTTTGAGCCGCTTTGAGGCCGCAAACGACGAACAGATGAGCAGGCCGACAGGCCAGCTAGGCAAAGGGAAAGCAGGGTCCGCCCAGAGAGACCATTGCCGGCCAAGAGTCCAACTCGCCCCTCTCCGCCGGCGAGCTGACCCAACCGAAGTTTTGTGCAGTCACAGTGGTGAGGAACTGGCTGGCTGGCTGGCTAGGTTAGGCCGGCTAGGTTAGGCTGGCCAGCCACCAGCGTGGCCATGAAGGGAGGAAGGCTAACTGGCTGGTTGGTGGGCACCCCCGCTCTCCCCCCCCCGTTTCTCCTGATAAAAGCTTCAAGATGGAGCATCTTTTCCTGCCCATTGTGTTGTAGATGACTACGTCTGCGAGCCTAGCCCAAACAGAAGGAGAAGCCGCGCGCGAGAGAGAGAGAGAAAAGAGGGGGAATCCCCTGAAGACGGCTCAGTAGGAAAGCAGCCTCCGCCTAGCGACCACTGTCTGAGCGGGTGAACGAGCTGCCGCCTTTGCCGGACCCGGCGCTGCGTTGTCTGTCTGACCATCAGTCCGTCACAGCAGCAGCAGCAGCTGCTGCACAAAACCGACTCCGCTTCTGTTATCCTCCTCCGTCCGATGTTCATCGTCGTCCTCATCCAGCTTCATCCAGCCCCGCAGCTTCTCCCCATCCTCTCATCCGCTTTTCTTCCCTCTAATAGACAGGCCGACTCGGCTAGCTGCCGTGCTGAGGCCTACAGTGACTACAGCGACTACTCGCAGTACCACGAATGCTATTATTACTACAACCTTCGCGACCATCACCACTCCTCTATATCCTGCCAGCGATAGCCGACGCTTGCCTGCACTGCCCGCTCTGCCTTCTTCCTCTCTCATCGACGCCTCTCTGTACACAAACTAACTAGCTTACCACGGGAAGGGCAATGTGCGGCGCGCTGGGTGCGCTGACGCGACCGCCGCATCATCGACCACCGCTGACCCTAATGCTAACGAGGCGGCTGGTGGTGTACATAGTGACGTTTGGAAGGCTGCCGCAACAGCAGCAGCAGCAGCAGTGGTGGTGGTGGTGGCTAAAGGAATGAACCGCAATGGTACGCCCCGAAGCATGCAGGCTTTTAGAAGATGGGCCAGAAGATAGACTGACTGGCGGACAAACAAAGCGAAGCTGGCGAATACACGGAAGCAGGACGAATGGATCCGTGCCATCATTGTTGAGCGGCGGGTTTGCCCCTGCTGCTCGCTGCTTTGCGATACTCGACAACATGTCTAACAATAACAACCGCTGTTACAGGCAGGGCGTTTGTAAGCTCACACATATCGAATGATAGAGAGACTAAGGTTTTCGCGCTGACGCTCAGCCAACATTTAACGTCCACGGTACTGCTTGAAAGAGAGACTGGGTAAACGTTGACGGTAGCTAGGTAGCTGATTGAGGGATTTTTCTTTTCATTTCGTTTTCTTTTCTGTAAATGCACATCTAGAGAACACAGACACCTGTATTTTGAAATGAAACAAGAAATGAACAAGTTGATTAGAGTTCGGCTCAGAAGGCAAAAAAAACTAGCTGGTGCTAGTTCAAGCAACGTTTGTCTTCTTCTAAGAAAACGTCTACTAGACTCTTTCCTCTGTGCTTTCTTTGGAGTACATACAAGTTACTATGGGAATAACACTCAGGAAGGTCGCAGCCGGCTCTGAACATGATACTACGGACAAGGACAGATCCTGTTCTTATTTTTGATAAAAAATATGCTTGTGACATATTGCCTATTTCTGTTTTAGATTGCGCCATTTTCAAATTAAACAGACTTCTGCATCTTCGTTGTTGGCCATAGGTATATTTTACTTTGCCTGCAATCATAGTTATTTATTATATATATATTATATATATATATATATATATGTCGCATGGGACACATTTCGAACATAACCTTCGATAGAGTTGAACGCCGAAGGACGCAAAAGTGCCATGGCATATGACGGCTCTAAGTTCATATATGATACGTTGTTAAGCCCAATTATTCTGTGTAGTGAAACGAGTTCATGCAAGTATATATTGGAACCTGACATGGAGTATACAAAAACCTCTGTAGGGCCATTTGAAAACTACAGGTCGAGTGCAGAACAATAACGAATACCTGCTCCACTTTGAGCTGTACAAAGGGCAGGTGGCGCTAATTCATTGCTAAATATGGCTAAAGCCTCAATATATTGTGATATTGACGGATATCCAACGAGGATCAATGAGGTTTTAAACATATTAGGTATACATGTACCTACGAGACCCCCTCCCAACTCCTTTCGAGAGTGTGGGTATCCTTGCTCAAAAGGGGAATTTAAACCGGTATTCAGTCATAGCAGTTAAATAAAAAAAAGTTTAAAGTCATAGCAGTTAAATAAAAAAAAGTTAAAAAAAAAAAAACGTGCGAACCAGAAGCCAGAAAGTTGCATCCGTCAATGTCGTTCACAGCTCCAACATGGCGAGGACCTCTTTTAAAAGTTCCTATCATTTCTTGTTTAGAGGAGGGAGTTTTCTTCAAAAGCACGAACACTCCCAGAGGGCCATTCCAGTCTCTACCAAATGCCGGCCATCCAGTGCCAGGATAGACAACAGGGAAACATAGTAAACAAAGCAGGGCATATAACAAGTGAACAATGGTACCTATAACATATCCATCTGATTTTGCTGTTCTTGGCACTGTTAATTTGAACGGCACTCGTGTTAGACAGTACTATTTTCTGTAGTACCTTCTTCATGCTTAAAAATCGGTGGTTTATGAAGGAAAAGGCGCAGATCGGTTGAGCTTCACGGCACCTCGTAGAGGCCACACTGTGATTAGTTCCATATATTAAGTTGTCAATACGGGCAATCTGAAATAGTGATGGACTACAGGTAGTACAATTGGGAGATGCTGATATAAGGCAATCATCCTGTACAGGATCTCGACGAAGATCTGCAATTGGTCCATGACTATAGTAGCAATAATATGCATATCTAGATAACGGTAACCGTGGATCTTCACTTGTTATAGAATATATATATATATATATATATATATATATATATATATATATATATATATATATATATATATATGTATATATATATATGTATATATATATATATGTATATATATATATTTGTATATATATATATATATATTAGTTATAAAAGATCGTTATATGATAGAAGGCCTGTCACGGATAGGACCTCATCCCGCCTTTAATGCCCGTACTGCGTGCGGATGTTGACTAGCGTAGACTTTAGCATTATGGCCTGACACCAAGGCATAACGCCTGGAGGCAATATTCCTTGCTTATGCCTCGGTCTAACAAGGTGGCGAAGTTCCATAGGGAGCGCTCTGAGGAAATCATCAAAGGGAACACGTCAAAGCTACGGACGCAAATAACGGATAACTCCAACCCTCAGCGGTCAACCCCTTCGTCCCGTTGTGAAACTACTGCGAAATGAAGTGTGGACCGTCAATCGTCGAAGCCATCTATAATAGAAGCCTCAATATCCGAGCCACTCAAATGCGTCTTTCTGATAGTGACTCACGAAAACCTTGACCTTCACCACTCAATCACGAATGATTTATCGTGCAGTCTCAATGGGGTGTTCGTCACAATTTAACCTCAGAGGAAATTTATATTAGCTATGCAGCTAATATAAATTTCCTCTGAGGTTAAATTGTGACGAACACCCCATTGAGACTGCACGATAAATCATCAATCGTGTCTCTTCGTTGAATTCTTCGAGTCAGTGGCTTGTCGGATGGTCCTTCAGGATAAATTGTTTCGCCATGAATGAACAAGGCGACATGGCGTACACGCTCATCACATTTCGATTTTGAAACGAACTGCACCCTTAAAGCTACGTCGTCACAACGCTGGCACTAAGATGATCCGACCAAATATCAAATCAGAGATCCTTGCCGATTCTAGTCAACAACAAGCAGAAGTTAACAGAGAGGCTCTACGCGATTTCGCAGTTGATTACCTATTTTTTTGTTTGTTTTGTCTAAATGTATACGTCTGCCGAGTTTATCGTACCACGACTGAGCACCGATTACACGAATATGGAACTGGGCAAGTCCAAGTCCAAGGAATCATCGACGACAAAACTGCAACCTCCACCGAGTCGTTACTAAATGTTACCGATAGGGGTCCGCTTTCGGTACTAGCTCCAGTAGACCCAACCGATTGAGCATTCCCCCAAAAATGAAAACATGGCCACCTGGACCTCATTCGATTTCACTGTTCCGAAGCAAACTATGATAGAAAGAATACCATATACTTTTCAATGCACTACCAATAAAACGGCACGTATTTCCTGTTCTCTGATAATTCGATCTAGGGTGGCGTAAGACTTACAGACTGTTTATACCCCACTGGTTAGGCAGGGGATGGCCAGGGTGTCCTACGATTTTCGCGGACACCAAAGCCGTTGAGACAGTCGAAGAGGACAGAAACGGCAACAGGGCCGCCGTTCATTATGCTGTGCGTTTCGATTCCCTTACTGTGAACACGCTTCAATATGACTTAAAACAAATTCGATCGCCCGGTTCTTTCGCAGTCGCCATGGGGTATATTTCGATAATAATGATCGTGTCACATTCACTGCATGAGATATGCACGTTACTTAGGCCGTTCATTAGTAGGGCACTGGGACAGGGATTGCTTATGGGGTTGCCTTCATAAGTCAACGAGTGAGCGTTGAGATACGGAGTCTAGTGTGTGCTACCTATTTAGCTAGTCGCTATCGACTATAAGCCCGCTCGGCGGGAGAGAGTCAGAGAGAGGGGGCAGGCGATGAAAGCGGCTGCTCGCGAATTCGTTTTGAGCTCTCCTGGCAAAATTTAAATTAGCCGCGTTTTGCGACGCCGGCCGTTCTGTCGAAAACAGCTACAAAATGGTGCCAGTCGCATGAAAAATGCAGCGCAGTGCACGGCAGCTACCGACCAGCCGTAGACGCACACGCCGACGATGACGCGTGCGCATGAGCCGGTAGTAGAATTTCAATTCTTGCAACAATATACCGCCAGTGGATCCTATCCATTCGTCTAGTGGCACGATACGCGATCCCCCGACCCTGTATGTCTTGAACACTAGTCACTTCCTTCATTCATAGTGGCGTTATCATCTGTTGAGCCACGAGGCCAGTGGTGACATGTGACCCCATGCCCGATATTATGGCGATCTAACGTGACACGAGCTAGCTGGCGTTGCACCGGTTCGGGCTTACACTCCACCGCAGTTCGCCGGTACTCGCTGGGCGAGAGTCCGCTGAGAAATGCGTATGCCGACTCGGTATGCTCGTCCCCACCCGATCCAACCCGGCGCTGGCATAATACGCAATCGCCTATATCCGGCTGGGCAGAGGAGCGCCAGGCGTTGATTTCCAAACGCGTCCCAGTTGTTCGACCATCATTCAACATGAATCGAGCTATTGTTCTTCGTCTGTGTTACAACCTACCTACAATGAGCAGATACCAGAGGCGCCAGAGTAGGGTGATGAGTCCAAGCTCGCTTCTTCCCACCTCTTTATGTCATTTACGAGATAGCTAGGTCAGACATGACAGCTGGATAGACTAGCTAAGCTAAGGGTGCCGCCAACAAGCTAAAACTACATATTCCACCGTCGTTCTAGCATCGACACACAACGTTCGGTGTGCGTGTATCTGGGATATATGCAGATAGAGAGAGAGAGAAAGAGAAAGATAGAATCAAAGAACCGTGAGATGCAACGGCGAGCCAACGGTGCCAAGGCGACAAACGATTTTTCATTAGAGCGCTCTTATCTTCTTATGGATTGGGGAACACTTTAGGGGAAGCATTTGGCTAGTGAAAGACGACACGGGGCGACAGGGGGGGTGGGGGTATAAGGCGTACTGCGTTAGGGAAAGGTGGTGGCGGCGGCGGCGGCCTGCCTGTTCGTGTAGTTGTGCAGAGGCGCCGCGGTGGTGAGAAATTCTTCTTATCAAAATCCTATTAAAAGCTACTCCCAGAGTCGGCCGGCGTCTTTACCGCCGTCGGCGCGGCCTCGGGTCGTCGCTTAGATCTCGTCGTCCGGCGGCGTCCCTCGCGTCCGCGTGCTCGGTCGACGCGTGCCTTAATTTTACTTAACGCATGACCCAGGCCTTGTTCTGCTGTTCCGTTCGATGCTGCGGCAGTGAAGGCATATAGAGGGAGGGAGGGAGAGAGAGAGAGCGAGGGAGAGAGATAGTACGGAGCGATCTCGCAGACGCGCATGAGTCTGGTGCTCCTCGTGCGCCACTCTTGCTATAATATGTGCATATGTCCAGGCAGCCTCCGCTATCGTTATCCGAGACAGAATTCACCCAAAATCGCTCCGAGACGCATTTGGCACAAATAACTGACACCGAAACCCTCATGCCGTGTCTGGCATCAGACAGCCAGGACACGTAACGCGTAGTCCTATACGAGCGTGGTGCGGTTCTTGGTTTGGTGATCAACAGGGGCTAGTTGGACGAGCGTGTTTGGCTTCACAGTCGGGGCCTTCTGGCGGGGCGAATGCAATCCTTTAAGAATCTTATCAGTCGGTCGTCGGTGCACGTCGGCTTTGCTGGGTCTGGCAACTAAAAAACTACTGTTCGTCTCGTCCTATAGTAGCAGCAGGCCTAGGAAGGCGCTGGAGGCTGGGGTTGGGGAGATAGAGGGTTCGTTGTTGTTGGCGTAGTTGTCGCCTCTGAGCCGGAGCCTGTGGGCTTGAGCCGCACGCATCCGTCGGTATGAGTCCTTGTAAGTCGATGCAGACGCCCCGTTGAACAACTTCCTTAATGAGCAAAGCGCAGTGTACACGTGACAGGCTCAGTGGCATCGCGACACCTAGATACGAGAACGGCCGAGATTCATGCACAGTGCTGTGGCAACAAACGCCCCCCCATTCTAACCATGCTACTATTATTATTACTATTCTAAGAAAATGCGTAGAATATGCGCGTCTGCTGCAAATGGACATAACGTATACGAACAATGACATTGCACACAGTTGCACAACTAATCGTCATGTCATCCTCGACCGCGGTCGCGCACCGTGAAATAAAGCTGTTCGCGTGATGGCCACGACCCGGTTGTATTCTGTGTCACTCAGGGACATGTGGTCATTGGCGTGAGATAGGATGGATACACGGACTCCAGGTCCATCGTAATCACGGAATGGACCCGGCAGTGGCAGATAGTGAGAACTGATACGACTATTATGACTTGATTCAAGAATATTGTAATTATTGTTATTTTTTTCTTTCATAACGTAAACGAGGCGATGTTCATAGCGAGTTCGAGTGTGCACGATAGCTACAACAACATCTATGTGTGGCACTATAAACCTGCATGATTATTGCAATACTACTACTGAGCTGTTCATTATAGTGAAATATTATGGCATATATCATATAGCTATACATTATGGTACAATATTAACTAAATGCATTAACTAAGTAAATCTGGGACTCCTTAAATTCACGTAGCATAAACTCTGTGCGACTTATTTTTGAGCTCAAGTGCTGAGCTGTTTATGAGCTCTGCCAAATATAACGATCCTTCATAGTATATTTAACGTGAAGTAATGCTGAAGGTGAACTTGTGATGATATCCAACATAGTAAGCATTTCAAGGCAGCGTACGCTGCCGGCTGCCTCTGCGCAATAGAAATAATTCATATAAGCTCAGTTGGCAATGCAGCCGAACTCGACATTTTAATATACCACTATCGAGCTGATATAGCGGCAGTCTGAAAGGTCCTGCTGACGCTGTGCCCTGTTTCTGGACTGGAAGAAAAGGACCTCATAAGGAACCTGTTGTTTCCTTGTGATCACCGATCCGTAGTAGCTTGCGACGAAATTTGCTGAGTTTACGCGACCTGCCGCCCAGGCCGACACAGAAGGCATTGTACATTTAGGTCGTGTGATGGGTTGAGCGATCGCACCCTACACGAGTGTATCGACAGAATATCGGTCCACTTACACAAGAAACAAATCGTCCAGGTCTAGGATGCTTACTGGCTGGCCTTATTTTTTGCTCAGCGTTCCGAACGCCGCCCTCCAGTTCGGCGTTGGCAACAAACAAACTCGCCAAGGTCCGGAAACAATGCAGCAAAGATCCCAAATTGACCTTCAGATGTTGACCGAAGACTGCTCAATTCGATTTCAGAGACGTGGTCGGAGTACAGCCCTCCACGACGGGGATCATGACGAATTGGGATCCTAAGTTGTTCGGTGCCGCATACCATTAACCCATTATGGTCAACGCAAAAGATATACGACCCGGTCCGACGACCTGCGCAGATCGTTGATTGAAGGCGTTCGTACATTCACAATAGACAAACACTCCTTTGGAATATACACGTGCTGATACATTGCGACGACTTAACGGACTAGCAAGGTTCGCGATACGCGTTCAGATCAAACAGAAACCCGAACGTCACCGAAGGGGAGTGAGTCGGTTGGCTTGGACGTCCAAGGTAGCAAGGCTTTCAATTTTCTATTGTGTAAATGTCGTTGCCGTGACGCTACAATAACCGCGTATAGCATTTGTCCGGTTGGCGGCTGAACGATCCCCAGACCTTCCCCTATCGGAAACTTCCAGGCACTTATCTATTACTAATTAATTTCAGGTTATTGATAGCCATGTATTGGTTCAACTCAAATCTGCCAGGCGTCGACCGGGTCACCACTCCTGTGGATTCATGGAAGAGTTCATTTGTTCTCTCCTGCCATGAGTCCTCTCCGAGTGGTCCTCTCTGCGCGTTCACCTCTTCATAAGTGTTGAACAACAGAGAAACAGCCAACTCGACGAAGGCTAAACGCTCTAGACGTTTGCCCATTCAACGCAGCCACAGTGCAGCCACGCGTTGATGAAAGCCAGCGCATCCACCAGCGCAGCAAATACAAATACAATATTACACGTGGCAGCATCGCCAGTAAAATCAAACGCGTGTGTTGAATCAAAGCTACGGTCGACTGTATCACACTCAGGTCAGGTTATACTTGCTATGGATAGCCGCTGAAAGGTCAGCAGCAACAGCAACGCTATAATTACTTGTAGCCAGAGCTCGCTTTCTGCTAACTGTGCTATTTTAATATACAATACGTGGTCGTGTGTCCATGTCCATCTCTGTGTATGTGTGTGTGTGTGCGTGCTCACAGGATTCGCTTCCAGAACATCCTGTAGCGGTCAGTTCATTGGAAATTCTTCGCCTCATAGCCCAAGGCCATAGTCATCTGCATCTAGCCGATAAGAAGAAGGGACCTGTCGGTTCTATCAATCTTAGAGCACTGCAGTAGCGGGTTGTCTCTAGGAGAGACGAGGAATCCGCTTTAGCAAGTCTCACCGTCCCGCTCTCACCTACACCCCCACCATCTCTCTGTCTCTCCTCCGCAGTGCGCTGTGAGAAGATGCTTCCAGGGTAAGCACGTCTTTAATTTGAGTCTTCATTAATCCTCGTCGACCTGCAGCGTGAACCAGTGGGCGTTAGGCGGTTCAGCACTTCGGTGGGGGGAGGTGGGGGGGGGGGTCAGAGCTGGCGGTCAGTTTGTGGACTCAGCGTTTTTCAAGAGCTAAATGTACTAACGCCAGCATCAACCTAACCACCCATTTTTGGGATCGTTCTACGTCATTTCAAAGTGAGTTCCGTGCTTAGACGTATAGCATTACACCACCTTCCGTGCTTATACACACAGACATACAAAGTAGAAAATTTTAATCGAGCTGAGCCAGCGGGTAGGCATATTATGGCTAATATAAACGAGTATCGGATATACGGCCTCAAGGTCGTCGTCGTCAGCCAGCTCAGTTTGTTGTTCATACGGGGTCACGGTGCAGCCACCACTGAAACTGGTTTAAGTGGGCCCCCGGGTGTAGTGTTATATTTGCATTCACTATGGTCGGTCGCCTTCTGGGAAAATTGTCGTTGGCGTCTTCCCTGCCGAATGATTACTCGGTGGAAATCTCGGAACCTGTGGGAGCACTTCGCATGAAAGCAAAAATGATACGCTATGTTAAGTTTTGTAAGGGGTGGAACTTTTTTATGCACATATGTCTATGATAATTAGTCTGGCGTTTACAGGCGGCGAATCCGAATTGAGCTTTGGAGATCATTATGCCATATGAAATCCAGGCGAAAGGGTAGAACGACTTCATCAGTGCCTGGACAAGTGTGGCTGGACCTAGAAGCAAGGTGTTGTTGAGGTGCAGGATACAAGGCCCAAAGGCAGGCCGAAGGTGTGGCTAGCTAGACGAAATATGTTGCGCTTTTCTCTTCAGCCTAGCTGTACTGTGCATACTATTCAAAATACAACGTTACGAAGTGTTGCGATTTTATCGATACTCCCTGAACACGAAGTTACGTTATGTTACCGTTTATCATTAACTGTCATTATGGTGCAATCGACCAGCTTCGATAGGTAGATCGGATGGCAGAAGATTCAGGGTGGATGTGGCAAGACGAGAGGGAACGAACGGCACAATAGCCTAACTAAATAACCATGGGCAGACGTACATCCACTGTTCCTACATTTGCCCGAAAGGACATGACGAAGGTCGTCATTGTTTTCGAAGATCGTTGTAGACTCGGAATCAGAGCATACGTCACCTAAACCTTCGACTTGAGTCGTTGCATTCAACCGCAGCCAACATACGTCACCGGCAACTATGGTCGTCAAACGCGTCACCTCCGAACGCCGCATCGTGCCATAGGTGTACTACAGTACAGCAGGCCCCTGTTCGTTTTCGCGTGCGCTGATGTCGTCCTTCAACGTCCTTTGGAAACCGTAGTACACTGTGCCTAGACGCACAGCGATCAGATGGTGAACGACACGGCCGCGTCAGGGATAAAGTGCCAGAGCTGCTTGGGGATGGCCCGGGCCCGCCCAACGGGCAAAGCGACAATCTCGCGTGCCGTCGCTCGTATCTATCCACGACAAAATGGGGCTGTAGTCTCTTGTTGTCGACTTGCGCTTCGCCGCTCACCGTCAACTGGTCGACCCCCTTGCCCCCTCGCCACTTCGCACCGTTCGGCCGTTCGACTGTGGGACGCCGACAGAGCTCGGGAATGGGAGGGACTCATTAGTCGTAAATTAATTATAAATCGACGAACAGCCGCGGAGTTGGGCCGCCACGAGTCGGCAGATCTGATCGGTGGATGGTGGAGACGGCTATCGAGCGAGAGAGAAAGAGAGCCAGGACAGGAGCGATGAACGTTCCAAGGTTTTCCCCACAGCCATGGGCATACGTACACCCCCACACACACAATACACAACAGCTTGTATTATATAATACGTACGGAAGCGCGCTGGTAGCTGTATGCACGCGTGCATGCGCGGTTGAAGCAAGCAGGGAGGCAGCCAGCTCCGGTCACCGGCTCCATTTTACCATCTTCGACGATCATGCATAGATGACGCAGGAGGAGGCCGACGACGACGACGACAACGCCTACCACCACCACGACCGTTAGGAGGCCGTGCCGGTGGGACGGGCGGCAGCCGTTTGTTCATTCGAACGGACTCTGCCTCTCGAACGGGGGTCGGTTCAGCTGCCGGACCGGCGTCTCTTAGTCGCGCTAATCCTCGGAGCCACCTGCGGAGTCCATTAGGATGAAGTGCCGAGCCGAGAAGCCGATCGGGGTGGAGAGATAAGGCTAGATGGGGAAAGGATACTCCGTTACTATCCTCGAGCGGCAGGCGGCCACTCTTAGCCATCCGAGAGTTAGAACGAGGTAGAGAGAGAGAGAGAGAGAGAGAGAGACGGTAGAGGCCAGCAGTGGACCGCAAATGGGACGTAAAAATCACCAACAACCCGCAGTCCAAAGGTGGACCTATTTCGAGTAAGCGTATCGATGAAATATTACGAGTGAAATATTTGATAACGAAATGCTTTCGTGAAATTTTGCCAGACCCAGCTCACGTTCGTCGGTAGACAATCAAGCATTGTCACTTCCCAGGGTAATATGTATAAATGCTACATTACCAACATTCCCTGATCCGAGCTTGACGATGTAGGTTATTCGAATACAACACCACCCCGCGTCTCTCCTTTATCGGAATTAACAGGCTGAGCAAGCAGGTGCTGAAATATATACGTGAGTGAGCACCGCCTTTGGGAAAACGTTGTTCATAACGTCGAACGTGACAATTCGTCTAAAGTAACAATGTAGCGTGACTCGACTGCACTAGAAGCTAATTAGTTACCTTGCCGCTGCTTATGGTCTGATTTGTCCATTCAAATGATACAGTCAAATGAGGCGCTACCGCTCGATTCAGCAGCGAATACTCCATTATATTATATATTGATATAGTCACTGTGAACACCCTTCAACAGCGTACGTCGCTGATAGCCACGATTCGATTTCGGAGGTGGGTTCTTGATTTTGAGGAGGTGGCCGGGGCAATTCAACGTAGCGGGTGCTGCCGGACGGAGAGAGAGTTGAATAATGCGAAGGTGTGAACAAATCTGGACTAGCTTGGAGAGACATGAGGGTTTCGCCCACGACCATCATCCCCGGGGGGCGGGAACAGTTGTATTAGAGGCTTACTAACTGCACCTGCTGCTGCGTCACGCGATGCGAACACAACGCGCTCTGGGTACGTGGGTTACTGGAACCGGACTAACGTTGATTTCGAGGATTGTCCCAAATGGACTCGGGCAGAGAGTCCCTAGATATTTAACCTTGAATGAACAGGGTTGCCGCGTTAAGCCTGGACGGCGAATGTCCACGTGGTTGAATTCACCAAGATGGATCTTGTGTGGTGTATAGTTCCCTTATATTTAGATGTGTAGCCATGCGTGCACTGACGATTGTCTGTTAGATTTGTGATCTTTTGCACTGTCGACTCGAAATTCAATAATGAGCTCAGTTTTACCCGTGAGTTAGTTGCTCTTACCTGAAGCTCAATTTTTTCTGGGGACTTCCTTCAAAAATGGTCGGCTTATTATTGGATTGTTACTGAGTCACAGCTGATTAAACATGAATAAAAATTGTAGCCCTCATGTTTTTTTAGCAGGTCTGCAAATGCTTCGCAATCTGTCACACTAAAAGCTGTAGCGCCAGTTTCAATTATCTGTTTCCATCACAACGAATGATTCGTCATAATCACTCGGAGTCGTACAAAGACCACTGGATGCTCGTGGAACTTTTTCCCTTCCACCTTGTACTTCTTCCTTTTTCAGATAGATGCATCGGTGAATCAGATCGTTACTTCCACTTGGCCACTAGCTAGAGTTTACCTGGCAGGGCGCTGTTCTTGTATCTCCACCTTGTCCCAATCGGTCCATTGACGCGGCGCACACCGCTCGCTCACGGACACTATACGCGGAACGCATTGCAACCGACGCTGTGCCCTCCCCATCGCGGGATGGTGGTTGTGGCAAATGGCATACGTCGACTGCTACTGCTGTCGCTGCTGCCACTGCTGCGTTCACTGGATGACTGCGACCATGTGTGCGTATGACTGGCTGTGGTGTCCGCCAAGTTCGCCGGGTTGGTCGGTCGGTGTCGACCGGCCAGGCGACTGAGCGTTAATCTGTCTTCATTTGGGTTCCATTACGGATGCGGGCACAGAAGAGCGCACGGAGAACGTAAAGTCAGAGAAAGACTATGAGCACAAGCAGTGCGAGAAGGGGGCGGGGGGGTGCGGACAATATGCCGCGATGACTGCTTCCAGTGGTTCCACCACCACAGCTACCACTACTACTGCCAGTACTACTGCTACTTCTGGCAAGAGAACCCTACAAGGCACAGCGTACCCGCACTCCAAGCCGAACGCATCCACCTTCGGTAGTCTGTGCGCGCAGCGCTTCATTCTCGCGATCTCTCCCCGCTTACCGAGGCAGACTCACCCGAAGCCAGATTTCCCCTTCGAGGATTTTTCCTGGTAGAAGCATATTTGAAGAAACACACAGCGCCCGCGAGCGCGACCCCCGCCCCACTGTAACGCTCCCACCTTTTGGCAGGATACAGATCATTCTCACCTCAGCCCGTCGGGCTGCGAGGAGGATTCCTAGGCACTATAACTATGGCCTTCCTCTGTTTCCTCAGGGGGTCCTTGGTTCAGGCGTTGATTTGGGTCCTGTCAACTACACTATGAGCGTGGTCGTTCCATACAAACTTAAAACGAATCATTCCATGTTTTGCGGCAAGGCCTTGGAAGATTTCCAGTTTCGCAGGTTGTGATTTGCCGGACCTGCGACTCGAAGGCGGAACCGAACAGGCTGCCCGCAGCTATTCGCCCAATATGTAGCGGGATTGACAAGAGAAGCCTAAATTTCCCAACAACAATATATAGGGGTCTTAGTATACAATCAAACTATGGGCACAAACACTTACGCATAATCGTTACCATTATACATGGTACAGAAGTAGCGCAATGATTTTTTTCACAACAGTCGCTTTATTCTAGACTACGAATACCAAACGGGGTCACCTTCACCTTCAGAAAGGCAAAAATAAGCAAACATTCGTATTCCGAGCATACGCATATTGGCGGAAGAAGTCGTCCAAGTTCAATAGCCAGAGTTTCGAGTGGTTCAGTATCGCTATAACTGTATGCTTCGAAAATAACATCAATTCACGTGCGGAGAGAGCGTGAGAGGAAGGATACATGTAAGGAAAACACTGGTTATTGACCCTCCACCAGCTTCACTACGCAGTTTCTGCCCCATATTGTGTACCACATTTGGGCAGCTCGTTCACGTGGGTTAGCAGGCGACGCTCATAGATACACAAGTGCAATGTTGCTATTATATTCTTGCCTCCGTCGTAATGGTGCAGTTAATGAGACGTATGTCTCCATTTGCCCCTGTCCGCACGTCTTCTCACATCTCTGATCTTCAATCAACAACATGACACGATCCGTCATCAGCATGCTCGCGACCTCATGCTTCTCGATATTTGGCATCCGCCTGACTTCATCCGCATTGAGCCACGCGATGATATCATCGAAGGCAGACACGAATGAGGATGCCTCTTCCCCTCACTGCTCTTGTTTTTTCTTCTCTCTCTCTCTCTCTCTCTTACCATCTTCCTCGTTCTGTGTCGCTTTTTGCCTCGTGAAATCGACCCGAGCGATTTGGCGATGATTGAGGGACCTTCCACGCTTCTCGTCTGCCCGCCTCCGCGCTGCTCGATGAGCGTTTCGCCTTCACCACCGCTCTCCTCCGGAACGCTACGTTGGTCGAGCCTGAGACCGCGAAAAGGAAACTCTGACCGGCTACTACTACTACAACTACTGCTGCCACAGAATTTCCGCCACCGGCCGGAGCCACCGAGCCGACGAGTCAAAACAGCGGCGGCGGCAGCAGCTTCAGCAGGCGAAGGAAAGATTCGTAATCAAAGGGGCTTTGCCCCACATCTTCCGCTGCCTCTACCGTTGGCGTACCGTTAACTTCGCTCTTGGTCCTTCGTCTTTCCCTGCTCCTTCATCTCGGGGGTCCATCTCTCTTACGTCAGTGATGAAGCAGCGCAACTCGGCGCCGTGGCCAGCCGTTGCGGAAACGGGTAGTTTCTTCCATCCCATTGCTCATCCGCAGACTCGTTTGCAGAGTCGTTCTATTTTCTCTGCGTCTTCACCCCAGCACCGAACCCCAGCAGCCTCCCTGCCCGCGCCCAATGGTACGCTGCTTGGCTCCTGGCTACCTCCAGTAACCCCATCTCCGACCCGATTTCTCCCTCCTCTGCACTCGATATCGCCAGCCGAGGGCGTCGGCAGGCTCATTTTCTGTAGCTCCCGACTTCTTTGCCACCGTTCCGGCTTCGTCACCAGAGCCGGCAGAAGTGTGCGGGTCCCTCTTGTTTCAATGGCCCACCTCACAACTCGTCATCTCTCGCTCTCCCTCCCTTTCTCTCTCTTATTGTCTATCGAGACTCTCGTTTTCGTTCATTCAACCCTAGGCAGTCTCTTCCAGTCATCATCTCCGACATACATCCCTATATCCCCCAACGATTCTACATCCGACATGCCTCAACCGTTGTTCCTTCGGTCTTGGGATACCCTCGATTCAATTCGGGCCACAGCGGTGGAGGCGGCGGCGGCAGCGCCACCATCATTACAACTACCACGACAATCACTAGCAGCTAGCCAGCGAGAGACGCCCGAAGGGAAATGAAGGAGGAATCAAAGAATATCGAGCAACTGTTAATATGCCGGCGACATCTAACGCGAGCCATACGCGACTGCGACGCAGGCGGAAAAATGGCCTGGATCAGACAGGTGCCTAAAACTCTCGATAGGCAAAACAAGGGAATAGGACCTACCGCAACGCCAGGTTAAACGACAAGTTCAAGGGTCGAGATAGCTTTGCGCTGGATGCACCCAGCAGGTACACAACAATTCACAGCTGGGCCGGAGAGTGACAGTAAGTCCGATCTCAGGAAATCATGCTCACAAGCCATGTGGCAAACAATGCCCTACTCTGCCCGAGTGGCCTCTCCGTCACACACCAAAATAATGGAAGATTTAAAGTTATCCTCGTGTTATATTGCTAACATATTCGAAGTGTTGTTATGCTGTTTGTTCGTTCATTCACAGGGTGTTTGTGTGGCCGTGTTTTCATCAATACGAATATCTATGGGGAACATTTGAATGTCTTCTGTGTTGTGGGCGTTTATTTAATTTTTTATTTGTAAACTTCAAGTCTCAAGACATCTTGTCACAAGGATTCCGAATTTCGAGTTCTTTCAATGAACAAGTCAAACTATCCTCTCCCACAGTATCGAAAACCATTTGGAGAATTTACTAAAAAAAACTATATGAAATATAACTATAAATAAATTAACTAATATTTTTTTCAATATGCATAATAATAACACATATGATATTAAGCGCATTCGTTTTTTTTTATCTTGATGAATGCCTAGAGTAGCGAATACGTGAGTCATTTTATAATAACTAAGCCACCCCAATGTAAAATACAGTTCACACAAACGAACATATATTATACAGCTTACAACCCATCGCATGTACACACCCACATAAATGCCGAACGTATCAATAGGGAAAACTGGCCCGTCACAAGGGACAGGACATTCGGTTAATGATTGATTGATTCCGATAAATATTAGCAAGTGCAATGGTCGACATCTATTTCTCTCGGGCCAAAAAAAGCGACACTCCGTGTTCCCGTCAACGTCAGCTTCTACGTACATGTGTCCACACGATCAGTTAGTTGTCGCTAGGTCGGCGACAATGGCAACAACCATTATTCTCATTTTAGCCCATATGTTCAGTTTCGACTGCTCCCATCCGCCGTCAGCACGAGGCAGCAATTGTCCGCCTATAATCATCTACGTTCACAGTAGCGTCGGGGAAGATTTGTCACTGTATGTGTGTGTGTGTGTTGTCATTGCTGGCCGACGCTATGCGGTGCCTCCCGCATCTACTGGGTCCGCCTGCTGATGCGGCGGCGGCGGCGTCGCAGCAGTCGCCGCATGATAAGTATACGTAATGGGATCTGGCGGTGATAGAGGACAGGATGAGATGGTGTGACCATGAAGGAGGCGGCCGGAGGTATCAGCATTGCCCATTGGCTACGCCGACGAAGCGGTGTCCTTCACTTCGCCTTGGCGTCGTCTTCTGCATCAGTCTTCTGCTGTTGCGGCGGCGGCGGCGGCAGCTGCGAGCGAAAGCCACTAACATAAAAATCCCTATTTTCCTGCTCGCCGCTCCACGGCTGAAGCCATATCTTGTCTGCGACGCGAATGTCTACACCGATGTGAGCTGTTGGCTCGTTGCTTGCGTCTTAGGGTCGGACGAAACGAGGGCCCATACCAGCGCTGGTGGTCTGATCCTAAGCGCACTGTGGATCGCCTACACCGACACCCTCCCTCCAAGGCCCTAGAATCCCATTCATCAAAGGCGCGACATCGTTCGCGTGACAATATTTCTAACAGCCAGATAATACAGAGGTGGCGAATGCATCGATTCGTGGCGCGCGAGGCAAAAAGTTTGACTGAGCAAGCGGGCCTAGCACTTTTTACAAAAGCGCGTTCGCTAGCGCTGATTCGGCTATCGATGCAGACTATTTACGCAGAGAGAATAGAACGCGTCGGATTTTCCCCAACGTATTTTCGGTTCTCCAACACTGTGGCCATCACGCCGGCGCCTCGTAATGTGATGCTCCTTGAGCAGTGGAAGCATCGAGGCGTTGAGATTGGTACGTTTTTGCCAATGTCACGGCGACAAAGACAAGACGTCGTTCGGGTCGTCTCCGTCCAGGCTTTATGGCGGCCCTTGAGATGGCTCTACGCGACGGCTATGAAAGTTGCTATTTCTGCGACGGGACAATTTTGAAGACGCTTAGTTATAATGGATGACGGCAGACTCATCAAGGCGAGCTACGATAGCCGCTCGTGTATGTGCACCGTTGCGTATATCCGAGGAATAACAATGGGCTAAATGGGTTTGTATACTCAATGATTGGGCTGTTGACCGCTTTCTTATGGAGCATTCTCGAGTTCGAAGGGACCCTAGTCGGTACACACACATAGCGTATCTCATTGCACACATTCAAACCAAGAGTTTCCTCGTACTTCGTCTTGGTTTGAGCTTCTCTGCCTCACGCCCGTCGATGGCTGATAGGCTGCAATACAGAGGGGCGGGAAATAGCAACAAAGAAAACCACAATGATAATAATACTGTGTAGTAAGGCAGATACCGAAGAGACGACAACAACTTATCGAAGTGTTATACTGTTAAAAGCGAACTCGTTGGAAAATATCTCAGCATTACATATATAATATCTGAACATAATAGATGATATTGTTCACCTCACCCATCCTCGGAGGAACTCACTCAGAATGAGGAAGACAGCCACGTAAGGTTCTTGCATAGCTCTTTCGTGTGGCTTACAAGTGTGCGACATTAATTTCTCAAAACGGCAAAATTTGTCAACGCTTTCACGCTATTAACTCCTGAAGGTGCGAGTATTTCCTGTATTCTACGATCTCGCTATCTGCGCTGGCGGCGGTGGCGACTTGTAGCTCATTGTCTCGAACACTATTCGAGGACCACAACGCGCAGCTTCGTTACTTAGTAATTCCAAGATGTCGAACAAATGGTGGGCTCGGCTTTTCCGGCGCACCCAGCCGTTTCAATAAAAATTTCCTCACGACGACGCTCGCCTCTGCGCCAGCAGCAGGCCGTGTCTCCCGACTCGCTAGTCAAGACACGTAAGCGATCCGCCGATTCAACCCAAGGATCACTCGAGACAGTCTCGCGGCGTCGATACAATGTCATCTCAAGCGGTGTATTCCATATGCGAAATTCTTGTGAACTTAACTGTTATCTGGGTCGATTTGATCGACGGTTCGACTGAGCTAGTTTCTTTTAGGTTGACGCCTAACTTGTGTCTACCGTCTTCAGCGGTGAGGCAAAAATATTCTCTATATTTATATTTAGTAAATTTTATTTTGGTGAATTTTTTTTTAACAATTCGGTGGCTCATAGACTCGAATCACCCTGCAGACGGAAACAATAATAAATATTACACAATGACCCTTCCCTGCCCACAGTGGCGTAGCCGAAAATGGCACTAATAAATGCGTTGTTCAATTAATTAATACGCGAGGGGCGTTCTTTTAAATAAAGGAAGGGGAAAACTTGGCGACCGATTCTCGACCCCTGCACATCGAGTCCCTCTGCCGTACCCCGATCTCCACTCAACTTTGAACCAAAGCATGTCTTCCTATTCTTAAGAGTTAATCGAGAACCTGACCTAGAGTACAGACGAAAACGCAACTGTTATAATTCCTTTTTTGAACTGAAAAGCATGGATCAACGGTTCGTAACACTGGATCGAGCTGTCTCAAATACGAATACCAAGAGGAGTTACTTAAGTTACCTGATGGAAGGACCCTATGTTTAAAATTGGAGACTGAATATATACGGGTCTATTTGCACATAGTCGTGGTCAAGTAGATGAGTTGACTGGATTGAAAGCCGTTATTGCTCGAGTCGCTTCTTCAACCAGATTAACACATAAATATGTGACCAATTAATATAACAGCTGCAGCCAAACAGGTATCTGGTTTGCTTTATTACAATGTCTATTGTCACTGCTGAACAAAACCAGATACATTGCTGTGCGTTTCGCCCCATATATATATATATATATGCGGCAACAGCCGTAGCTTGGAAATAATATAATACTTGTTGTGCTGCTTCGCAGAACGAATTAGACACAAGCACTACACAAATACGTAAAATCTAATTAGTACCTGAGACTAAAGTTATTGTCAATCAAACGCTACGTGCTAGATATTCGAATGCGTTTAATTAGTCCGTTGGTGGATTGCCCAGTGTGCGCGTGTATTTGGCCTCAGACGGCTACCTAAAAATGGCTACACGTAGAATAACAATGTCTGCGAATTGTCAACGACATTGACACGATGGCGCCAAACTTCGTTCTCTCGCGATGATTGTCTCCGACCGAAGAGTTTCGCTGTCTCAAAACGATGCCTGCCCTTCATTAGAGACTCTCGTCAACAATAAACATCTGTCGCATAAAAATCTAAGCTGATTTACCTACTCGTCTTCGTATGCATGACTACAATGTCTGCCATACATGTGCACTTACCTAGAATGTAGCATATTAAATATTTTGAAACACAAGCGTGACGGTAGAATTTTAGGTAAGTATTACGTTTGTTAACATTGCGGGACAATATCAATATCCGTGGTTATTCTTCCTCTGTGAATACATAATTATCTCTCTCTCTCTCTCTTGATGTCCAAGTTATTAGCTTAAGTTAAATGGCCACTTGTTTAGAACTTACCTTCAAACAAGCCAAATCGAATGTCATGTAAGCGGGTGCGACGTCACCTAAAAGCAGCATTAAATCTCGATACGTGCCAGCATCGTTGTAGCTCTAAGTTGTATTTGTCCCCGAAGGAGTTCGTACATTCGTACATCTTTTACGAGATGTCAAGCATAACAATACAAAACGCCACAGTCTTCGTATTGTACCGTGTGGTCTATCAATGAATCGCACCCTGCCCCATTACTCCTCTGTTGAATTTCTCTCATAGCACGCTGTGTACTGCTGGTTTGCTGCCCTCTCAATTTGGCCGGGATAGACAAGCAAACCTTCAGCTATCCAATGCTACGCGGTGGTTGCCCCAGCGCCAACTCGTCCAGTTCCCCTATCCGGCATGAAATGAGCGCTTGTACGAGTTACTTTCGAGAAAAAAAACATCGATTCGGCGCTGATCGTTCGACCCGGCGAATCATTCAGATATTTCGGACACCTTCCTCGGTCGGGCAACTGCCGTCATTCCCAGGCCAAAGCAGGCCAATGCTGCGTTCAAGCTTTTCAGCGCTGCCGATTTTTGAACGTCACTGATCCTCCTAGATTGTGCCGCAACGTACAGCCATAGGAGGGAGATGCGTCGAATAACGGTCGCGAAAGCGATTTCGAACACGACCACCTCTAATTAGTCGACATTTTAGCATTTGTCGTTTGTCCCCCCAACAAGCAGACGGGGAACGGGACTAATTATACGATTTTTTTTTATATTCGAGAGAAAGAGGAGCAAATTCTCTTCAATCGATCGGACACCACCAGAGACATTTCAGTCTCCATAGAATTGGGCTGATCCAGTGCAGAGGAGGTTGACGTCGATGACGCAACAGCCCCTACCTGCTAAAACCACCATCCTTTTCTGCTGGGAGTCCAACCCTTCGCCAGGCCTTACTTCGGTCTCCAGGTATAACACGGAATATGAATTTCGCTTGTCTACAAGAGACGCATATGAATCGTCAACAAGGTCGATCCTTCATGTTTATTCAAGTTACATTAATTATTAATTTGCCTTTTCCTAAACAGTACACCTGCTCTCATTGCATAATGTATAACGTTCGTCATCAATATATTGTGCCACAAGTCTTGCTATGATTGCTGCTAGGGGCCTATATGTTAGCGCTTGCTATATTCCTCTCTTGAGGTGGCCCACACCGTACTCAAGAACTGGACGCTACCTAACACTAGATACTGGTGCGTCTCTCAAGCTGACCAAAGTTTCGAACCGACTCGGATTTAAATCCCCAATAAAGTCGTTTTTGACCCGTGGCCTCGTTGGGCTAATCGCAGTTGTGTTATCCTAATTATGTCGCTACCACAATTATCATATCTCGATCGAGTTCCCCCAATGACCTGTTTCAGTTTTAATAAAAAACCTCATCATCAACATCCTCATCACCACGTTACCTGCTGCTGTCGTTATTTGATTATACCGCTTCAATTAATCGATCGAATCGATTGATCCAGTGATGCCGTTACTTAGCTGCGGTTACCTAATCACTCTAATGATTCAATTACTCAATTGACTTCTTTCGGCCACTCCGTTGTAACAGTTATCCAATTTCACCCGTGTAAGTCACCCCCGTCCTGGCTTTTCAAATGAATCCGTTACCTTCCAACTAACAACTTATTGCCTTGCTGCATTTCACCAAACTTGATCAGGGCTGCGGATGTACGTGCTGGGATTGACGTGCTGTAGGATAGTGTTATTATCATGCCCTTGTGACGGCCACCGCCGAGCACGGTGGCTTAGACGGCTAAGTCTCCAGGTATCGGAAGCCAGAGGCGGCGGGTTCGAGCCCCGCTGCGTGAAATATATGAGATCTTAATTATTGTGAAATTGCAGCTCGCCTTTAACTTACCTTTTAGTACTACTAGAACTGAATAAAGATCAAATTTCTTCTGTGCCTTGTAATTAGACATGTGCTCGAAAAATCTTAATCTTCTATAATCTTCATATATGCTGAGGATTACTTATTACTTTCAATAATTACCTAAGCGAACTTTTAATATATATATATATATATATCGCACACGAAAATTATCCTGGATAATAGGCCCAGCCGGTCGGCTTTGGCTTTTGTTTAGCCTGAGAATCCCTTATGCACTCAATAGACTTTTATTATTCAATTATTATGCGGCTTACCCAGATCCCCGGGTGGCATCCATGCAAGTGTGTTCGAACAAGGTATTATACATAGAGAACAAGTACTTCGTGCCAGAAAATCGACTTATTTTGATAACGTAAAGCTAATGAAGAAGGAAGCCTGCCGGCATTCATTAAATCCGAGCCAGATACGTTCTCTCCAACGGTGGTGTTAGCTGACGCCGCTATCGCTACTGCTGCCATAGCAAAGTAGACCTCCATGTGTCTGCATGATGTTGAGTTGCAACCATCTTGAATGGAGTTAGGCTCCCAACCACAGGGAATAATCCATATGTGATTGACTTGAAGCATATACTCTGATAATACTTTGTCTACGCACAGACAGCGCGAAAGTATGGAGAAAGAAAGAGAGAAAGTATATGTCGATTCAAAGATCACTGCCGAATGTGCTCTTGCCGTCAGGCCAACGGGGACGTGGACCGCAAACTGTTCGTTGGACATAAGCCTAAAACAAAGGTCGCGCAGCCATTTAAGACGCACGATATCTTGAAACGCAAATAACCGACCGATTCTAAGGTCGATATGGTATCAGCGTCCACGATGCTAAATCGGATATCAGATTAGATTTATCAGCCCTATTCTTGGCGTATTCCTCTTGGAGACATGTACTATTGTAGGCTTTGATTCTCAGGGTTCAACTTTCTTCTACAGATTTGGCGGATTTTCCTTTCAATTTCCGTATGGAAAAAAAAACAATACGATTGATCAAACGAAAAAGTTAACACTTGAAAGCTCAATTTGGCTATAGTAAGCCCCTTTGAGGGTTGGCTTTTGGTTTTCCGCGTTAGCGCAATCGTCTCATGGGCCACATATCCGCGGAACCGCATATTGCCGAATCATAAAAGACGTTCAAGTTTCTATTGCAGTTCGTTGCATTAGGGCCGACTAATGAACGTGTTCGAACATCACCATACTCCCGATAACAATGAAATTGCGACTTGGTCGTCGCAATGCCCTTCGTAATCCCGGCCTGAAGATCATAACTACGTCGTGACAGCGCACTGGATGCTTCACTGTTCACAGAAGCACTACGAGCTGCTCCGAGATGCCTTTATTCTCACGCCCCCCCTCCTCTAAAGCGTTCTCCCTTTTTACTCTCGCGTTCTCAATGGTTTGGTGCCGACTCTGAAGGCTCTGACGCTTTCAGCCGCCTAGCTCCGAACAGTGATCAACTCTGAAGTGTTCCGCAAGTGACTCTACGAGAAAGTGAAGTGTTTCGCGCTCGCCGTAAGTCCCTCCTTAGCCGGCCCGGCCCCCGCACCCCCAGTGGCCGTTTTCGAATGTGCGTGTGACGTTCGGGCTCCCGCCAAAGTGGCGCGACATTGCGGCGCAAAGTCAGTCGACAGCCGGACCGACGACATCGGCACGAAAGGGTTCAGCTGTCGCGGGGGGGATGCTTTCAAAGTCGCGAGAATTGGGCCGAGTGTGTGTTGGGCTCTCTCTATTCCCGGGTTTCTCGGATGCGAACGGGGCATATCCGAATGTACTAGTCGACATTCAGCGCCCGCTGTTATCGCTATGAGCAGGGGAAAGCACCCGGCGTATACCCGGAGTTCGGCCGGCCTCTGACGCCCCGCTGTTGATGTGTCGCCGACCAGGCTTCGTAAGCAGTTCGTCGCGGGCGACAATGCGTTTGGCTCGAAAAAGTTCGCCGCCAGTCGCTATGCTAACGGACGCCGTTTTGTCCAACATCGCCACCTCCTCGCTCGGCCGTCGCACTCAAACCAACTTCACTACACTTGTCGTCGTAGTGGGTCTTCGCGCCATTGGATGGACAGGCACCTCGCATCTTCGCCCGGATGTCGCTCCCGCGCAGGAAGACTAGCCTTGTTATCATCGACATATTCCTATGCGAATCACAGCCGAGTATCGCACGTATGTTCACGCCCATATCAAAACCAGCGAGATCGCGAGGCGGGGGGGGGGGGGGGGGGGGGCTAAACAATTACAGAACACCCGTATGTCTCTTGGTGTGTACGTGAGTGTCTGCTTGTGTTGCACAATGTTCTGTCTAGGAAATAGGAAGGCTGTGAGAGATGCTCGTGCACCATGTACAGTTTGGCGTACTCCAGCCATTTCAACGAGACGGGTCATGCCGTACGCTCAAGGGCCGTTAGGATTCTGCTCCCCTTAACTGATCTATACGTGCATGAGAATTTAGTGCGGCCAATGGATGCGAGGAGAAGATGAATCGTCCTTGAATGATTCGACCGATTTCTTTGATCCACCGACGGCCGAACGAGTGAGTCGCCCTCCTGCTTGCACGCTGTATAAATATGTACATACAAATATACGATTCCTGTGGAGCTAGCTCCTGACGCATAGAATTCAGCTGCCGCCAACAGTGGTCGATATGTTTGCGAGGGCAACAACTTCATAAAGTTTTCCTCGAGCCAACGGAAATAGAGTCTATTTGCCTGTTCCCTATGGCCGAGTCACAGCATGGAAATAAATATATACATACAAGCATATATACATATATACACACGAGCGGCACCGCCACAACGCGGCCATCATAATCTATGTATCCGTACGCGTAGCTGGTCATCGCAGCTGGAGTATGCAGTAGCAAGGAGTAGTAAGCGAAGAGGGTGGAATATGCCTGTTTGTAGTGGCTAAACGTTTCTGACTTGTTGTCCGCGCGCGTTGCTCACAATAGCGCTCGTCCCATTACAATAGCGGGCGGCGGTCCTCTTCAACTCTCCCTCCTTGGACGATACAGTTCTGCCAGGCATATTACACGTGAGGCTTGTTGCAACAAATGGGCAGTATACTACAGCGAAACGTGGTGTCCAGGTCAGCTCCCTAAACAAGATAGTTCCCTTCGAATTTAAGGGGAATAGATACTCATTGCGCCTGACTAAAGGAGGCTCCCGGAAATTTCAGTACTACAGTCGAAAGGGCCAACTTGTGATGGCCGGTGGCGCATCCAAACAAAACTTGTTTGCACTTTTGATTTCACGACCTCAAACGTATTCAAATGCGTCTGGGGAAACATCGAGGTATCCGCATGGAACGATAGTTCCTGTCCTCGTTCGCTCCTGCCGGTTCGGCTGTCGCCGGCCAGAGGGGTCAAGTAGCCACTCGCGAAGCTGCCTTCTCCCATTGGAGAGAAAATAGCGGTTCCTGATGACTCGAGGATAACAATTATCGGAGATGTCACAACACCCCCGCACTGCTCCCGAATACTGTAGTGTCACCATACAGCGATGCGCGCGAAGTAGCCGATGTGTCTTTGTTTGCAGGAGTGACATCGTTGCTGGCCACCCCGACCATCTGGCGACGAAACACACAGAGTATCCACAGCATTGAGCAATGGCCCGATTCGAAATAAGCCCGTTCGGGACACTCGAAGAATGGATGCAATATCTTTGTTTCGGTTGATGTTCGATTTGGATTGTTTGTTAGCACATATGGAACGAACGTGATGAATATGTTTGCGCGTATTTACTTCTTGTATTGGAGATATTTCCTCGACAAGATTACCAAGGTGCCATTTATTGTATCGAATATCTCTTTCTCTCTGTCCCTCTCTCGTGTCTCTTATATTCATACAATCTACTGGAAATACCTATCTATCGCGTGTGATCGTTCTTCAAGGTAAATCCTGGCGCACAACGTGTGCCCACTACATAAATAGCTTTCATTCTAATAGATCTTCAGCTGACTGGCCCATAGCAGCTGGCATAGTTAAATAAATTTGCTTGGTGACGTTGGCAGCCACACGATGTTATATGGACCCATTCGTTGTGACGACACTGGAAGACAATTTGAATGTTTCTGGATATTGTGCGTTAAGCGCCTTTCCTGCTGTGCCTGCTTCAGTTCTCGGTAGCCGTTTGGTGGACGAGTCCTGGGCGCGGCGTTCAGCTGACTCCGACGCCAAAGTGGCTCAACACCCCTTGGGCTAGAATGGGACAGGATTCAGTTGTCAACAGGAGTGATGCGGAGGTCATTGAGAGTGCGAAGCTATGGCTGAGACCTGACGAAGCCGGTGAGGGCCGGCCCATAAACTGGCCGGAGGGGCCTCACGGAGAGCACTCAGTGCCACTGGCGCTCCAGGATGACCTCGAGTGTCCACTACGATCCACTTAGGCTGCTGAGCCGCTGACGAAGTGGATAGTCCTGAGGAACAAACAGGCTCATCGAGCTCCTCGACAGCCGTAGCTCGTGATGGCTCAGTTGGCCTGTCTAGACAGATATCTGTCGCAAGCGAGTGGCCGACTACCTGCGGAGAGGAGACATTACTCGGTTGGAGGTCGCAAAGGTTATCTGCATAATCATTGCATTGTACATGACGATGCGGTATGTTTTCGACACGAATTGTTGATGGAGTCAGTCCATAGAGAGACAAAGAGAGAGAGAGAGAGAGAGAGGTGCATGCCTCGTGGTTCAAGGACTAAACCCCTTTCGGAGCCGTATTCAGAGACGAAACATGGCCCAACTGTGGAGTTGTTTGCCTCAGCAGAATGTTTTTGCTAGTGTCAACATATGTGTCTATTATTATTTTTATTATTATTATTATTATTATTTTCATCAAAAAAGTACCGCAAAGAAACGCAAAGGAAGTACCTAAAATGAATATTACCTTGGCAACGAGACTACAGGCGCTTAAACCGCTAAATGCAAATGAGCTCATCGTGGATTGTGTGGATTATTGCTGAAATGGCACCGCCCCAATTCCAGCTGAACTTGTATTTTATATTAGTTCATATAGTTCTATTAATTACATCGTACACTAATATTTTGTGAAGTCGTCACGGATCGTCATTCTAGGGCATTCTATTCGGTGCACAATAGATACTGGATCTCGGACTCCTGTGTATCTCTTAGAAGTCCATTTGAAATCAATATGACACATTTTCCAAGTCGAGTTAGAGGGCTTTCTGAAACTTCATATTAACCCTGTTGATTCCTTATATATATATATATACATATATACACCGCTCGTCGATAACAAATATTACACCACGCAAGATATTTATCCTATGCGTACACAATTTCAGCCAATACTTTGATTTGTAATAGGATATTTTGAGTAGTAGTATTATTGCATATGTGAGAGAAGCCAGCCGCATGGTCGTGCCCACAACGCAGTGAGGTGCATGAGGAGTTTGTTCATTCACTCGTTCTGCTCTGCCTCACTCCCTCACCCGCTCCCCACTTCGACCTCGTTCATCATCGTCGATCCGCCATCGCCCGTCGTTAACCTGCTTAGCCAAGGCTTAACTTTAGCCTTGGCCTGAAGCCGCCTAGTCATCCCGCCGGCCACCCCTTGTGTTCGCCTCTCGTCGAGCGACTCACCTACAGCCACATACGCACAAATACTCTTCTTGGTGTCCGCTCAGTTCAATGTCACTTATCTGCTTTACCTCGCGTCCACGGCGATTGTGTGTTCCCTCTATCTCTCTCTCTCTCTCTCTCGCCCTGTCGCTATCCGTCTGTCGTTCACTGTTTTCCGATCAAATTCGCGATGTGCGTTCGCGCCAATCAGAATCTCGGGGAATACTCTAGCATTTGATTTCTCGCTCTCTCTTCCTTACAGCCTGCAACAGTGACTGAATAGGCAAACTTCACGGGAAGGATAGCAGTTTTCCTGGGTGGGCGAGGCAGGCCAACTTTGCTCGCTCTGTCGGTGTACCCCTCGCTAGTTCGTCCCCGGCCGTGCCACCATTCATTGTGCCTATTATTACTATAATAAGCTAACTCCTCGTCTTTCTCCGGCTCGTGCAAGTTTTGCCAACTTCCACGATAGGTATTGGCTGGTGCTGGCTGACGCGGCCTCGACGGGGGAGGCTTTAGTCAACCACCGAGAGTTCTCTCCCCTCTAACCTTTCTCCCTGAGGCCACCAACCGAAAGGACGACGAAGAAAGCAAGTCGGTGGAATAGGTAGATATAGTTGATCTCCCGCTTGGCTGTGGCTGGTTCGGTGGTCGATGCTGGTGATGCCACGTGCGCCCGTGGAAATAGGATCAAAGTCGCCTCCGCCTTTGAGCAACCGCCGTTCGCCCCTGGCGATTTCCGTCTGTGCCTCGGCACACCGTAGCGCAAGATTCTCCAGAAAGCGCTTGTCACTGTAAGTCGCTTGCGGACGCAAGGCTCACCATATAATGTGCTATGTTTTTAAGAGCGGAGCCTAGCGGGGGGAGCTAGACCAGGCCAGTTCGATTGGCGCGAGCAGGTCGGTCGCATTTCATACACAGTATCGGCACCCTTCGAGCTTCGAGCCATCACCGGCTCGAAGCTCTACAGCTGGTGCATGCGCTCAAATGTTCCCACAATCTCATGCGCGGACAAGTTGCCACGCAAGATTCGACGGGTGACAAATCGGGTTGTGGCAGTCAGTCTGGCCGAAGGCCGCATCTGTCGCCCTGAGTCACCCTGTCTAAATCCTCGTGGTCACAGCCAGCCAGCCAGCCAGCCAGCCGACCGTTCGTTGCATAAAGAATCGGTGCCGATGGCGGGACGAAACAAAGCGGCTCATTCTGAACGACACTCGGCCATTGTTGTACAATTTTATTTCGGTTCCCTTCGTTTGGCCCCCCCCCTTTATTAGACGAAGCCGTTCGTGCGTGCATGTGACTAAACCCTGAAAAAGCAGCAGTTTATTATTAGGATAATAAGATCATCACATCTTCGCTGACTCATGTATTCACTGACATCATGCCAATAATACAATTGACGATTGCGCATACACCCGGGATACTGCGGAGCGCGGCTGCATTTGTCGCTGGCCTTGCCCAGAGAGCACAGTCACTGTCCTGAAGGTAACAGGCTCTGCAGCCGTTAGAAGCAAATAATATTATAGTTGAACCTACGTATCGCGTGCCGTCCATTAGTACGAGCCTGTGTCATTGGCGAGTGTCCAGACTTGTCGCGCTCGCCTCAGTTCAACTTGTTCGACAAGAAATATTTTGAATCTCTCTCCCTCTCCTTGTATTTCCGTTGTGGTTGTATTGGAGCGCTGACTCTCCGACTACAAAGGTCGCCCCGTCGCTCTTCTCAAACGAGCGTATCAACACTCAACCACAGCGTGTACATGCTAAAACGGATAAGTGAATCAGTTTCACCCACAACTCGGCCACTATTTCACATTGCATATACTAATAAAGTCGTCAGGATCGCTGGATTAAGAATACTAAACGAATCAACAGCTCAAAAGGCAGACCGAGAATGGAGGGATATTTGACGTTGTCCAACCACAACTCTCGACACAATATCGACACTCAGCGAACGGACGAACAAACGAACAATCGGCCTTCTGTACGAGTAATGGACGGTTAGCACAGATTGTGCACGAATGGCCGCTAACGAATTCTATACGAATCATCGAATTTATGGCACTTAGACGATACCTGCCATGCCTCTCAGCGTGATACACCCCCTATTCTCGCCTCGCTATTCATTCACACCTCGTCAATTTCTTCATGTTCAAAACGGGGATCTTCCGCCCCCTTTAAACTCGTTGTTTCTCCTCGCCTAGATCGATGTTCAAGTGGTTCCTTGCGACAAATCCGCGGCGCAGTCATGCCCACAGACATCGGCTACGGCACACACCCATGCAGGGTGTCTGTGTCTCAAGTATGGGTTGACGGGTGTGTGCGTGTGTGTGTCATATGGGTGTTTGCCAAACGCAACAGATGATCGAGGCAGACCGACGAGAGAGGCCCGAGAGAGAGAATGTTCTATTCATTGGGGAATTTGTCAAGAATCCATCGAGCCAGACCGCTAGCGAGACGTAGAGAGAAGGGGAGAGTGAGAGTTCTTCGAGCGTCGTGCCAATTCGGATTTGTCGATCTTGCTCTCGGTATTTTCACGCACTACTCGCAAAATGTGCCCTCCCCCCAGCCGCTCCCGTACACCCGTTATGAGCGAAGGAGCCGCCAGCTCACTCACCGCTCGAGCAGGCGACGTCCTCTCGCCACGCTTGGCAAATCGACAACGAGACGAAAAAGAGTAATGGGAGAGTTTGCCACGTGACCGCGCTCGCTCGTCGGGCCGTTCCACACGGCGGCAGGCGACTCGACTCAACAATTAAATCAATGCGTAATATGCGCACAAACTACCATATGTACAACAATGTACAGCGAGAGACCCGGGCGGACGGGGCGAAGCAAAAGACAGAACATATATATATATATATATATATATATATATACGGGTTACATCTATCCAACCTATGGACGAATGTTGATCGCGAGCGACATTCGTTCTGCCGACCATGCAATTGAATGCGCCAGTGGAGCAAAATGGATCAACGCTATCGCAGCGTGGATTAGCCGTCAGATGATTCAATCGAAGGCCCGCGGGGTCACAGGAGGCGAAATGTTCGAGTACGCAGACAGCGGTCTCACTTGAAGAAACACCAGTGAATGCTGAGGAATTACGCTGCTTTAATGGGCGGATTACCGGTCACTGCTGGATGGTGAAGATGAGGTTCAGGGAACATATGGCCCATGGTGGTAGAAGCGGTGGCGGGCGCGTTCGCTTCAACTGTAACACAATATGTCCTTTACTGCTGGTGGCCAACAGCCACCAGTAACTGACCAACGAGAAAAATATGATCATAAGAATTTATCGCACCGCGGGGGCGCGGATGATTCACTCAATGCTGGAGAGGCGGCAACTTCTTCCCAAGATTCGGGGCCTAGCCAGCGGCGCTGCAATTTGAATAGCCATAGCTGTGCTCACAATAACGATCACGTTAGATATAGCGTTAACGAAACCGACTGGATATGGAAACATTTGTAACCCTAGAAAACAAATGGTTCTTTGATAGGGACGAGCTAATTATGGGGACATGAGCGAAACACGAGGCCCCTAATGAGGTATAATGTGACAAAAGAAAACACCAAGATTCTCATTGTATAGCATTGATCAAGATCGTGATTATCTGACCATCTGAGCTGTGCTATGATTGCATACAGCTGAGTTACAACTGAATTATATGCGTGACATTAAAATCGAGTTATCATTACAAGTTCTCGCTGATATATTCCAGCATTCCGCTTGTTTGTTAATTAATTTACTTATACAACTCTAAATTAGACAGTAATTAGAGAATTAATTGGAGACAGGGTGTCGGGCCGAGGCCATCATGGTCACCCCCCGAGGGAGGCGATGGATGGCATTGCCCCTCTGACTTACGGCAAGAGAAAGGCGGTCCAGAAGGGAATATATTTGTTTGTTACTCGTTACGACCACATCTGATGGACATGTGCTGGGGGAAATATTCTATATATTCGAGCATTTGAATGTTAATTGTATTACATTCTATATTTGGAGTGTGTCCCTTCCAGTCAAATTTGAACTCGTCAGCTTGGGTGCGATCATTGTCCACTCGGAACTGAATAAACATTCAAAATTACGAAAAAAAATCTAATTAAAACAAGTGATTAGCTACGATTATGAAGACCCGACTAGAGCGAGTAGCTAATAACACTTGGAATAGTTCTCCAATCGGGCCAATGAACTACCCATCTGATATAAAGTGAGAACTATCTCATTGCAACCAATCATTACTTCATCAGTCTTTCGCAGGTAGCACGGCCGCATACGAAGGACACGCTATCAGTTGACGCACAGAAGTATTCGATTATATCTGAACAGCAAAAAGTCCTTGGTAGCCATGTGGATTTGTGTCAGTGTATGTCAAAGTGTGACCGCTTACGGAATATTAGTTAAAAAACGCGCAGACAAAATTTAACGTTGAAACAAATGTGTGCCCACGAGCGCTTCCATATGTGGTGTTGGCTCACTGTCAAAACATGGTTGTGATAGCATTCACCTGTATTGCATTGTTCTCATATGAATGGGCTGAAGAGGCTGGTAGCTTTTTCAGCTTCTGTCATTATGCCTGGTCGCCGCCGTTGCCCCGCTGTATAGTATGGCAACGAACTACCCTCAAGCGACAACGTGGCATCGTCCATTTCGAGAATTTCAAGCCGGGCTTCTTCAAACGCCCTGCTCAACATGCAGCCTCTTTCCCGCAAGCTCTATGTCTCTGGTGGTAAAGGAAAATTGTCAATGTTTTACTTTAGCAGACCGAAACCAAGAACTGGCCTCGTCTGTGTCAGGTGTATCCCCTTCAGAGGAAGGACACGATAGCATGTGTATGTGTGGCAAGGCCAGAAGTCGGTCATCGCTAGCGACGCGACAATTAGGACAGGACGTACCAGTCCCCTCTACCATCACTACTATCACTATACGACTATCAAGGCTTCTCTCCTTGTCCCTAAGCTAGCTGCGTCCTAAGCTGGGGGACTCGCGTCAGGCCCGTGATCGCACTGCTCGTATTTCGAACCGTGTCTCTTTCTCAATCCTTCTCTCTCTCTCTCTCTCTACCTCTCTCTCTCTCGTAAGTGTTTAATTAAAGTCGAGTGTCGGCCTTCTCCTCATGGTCGGCTCTAGCACGCAAACCCTGGTCCGTGTCCCCTGCCCCCATCTGACGAGGGCTGTGTTCGTTCCTCCTTCAGGCCCCGCTGTCCGACATGTCCGAGACAGGCTTGCCAGCAGACACTTTGGAGCTTTGGACTCCCACAGTCGCTGTTCGTAAGAGTTTAGGTGGCATTTAGGGAAAGCCGGTAGCGATGCCTGGTGTTCGACGCCCTCAGCCCGCCGGAGCCCTGCTCTCAGCCAGCAGCAGCACAGAGGCCCCGTTTCGTTCAAGTGTCCCTCTACTCTATTCTCTACGCAATCCCTCTTTCCCTAGCCTTCTCCCTTTCTGCGTGTGCGGCCACGGCGCCACTTTATATGTCCTAATTTATGGCCTAACCTAACCTCTCCACCTCGGCTGTGGAAGCATCCGACAGCGGGCCGGGCAATGAGGGCTAGTTGTCTCATTCTCAGGCTCATCCGGCAACGGGGGCCAGAGACGCACGGCCAAATCGTGCCGTCGGTAGATCCATGCGGTTGCGGCTTGGCCCGCTGACATCGTTTACATTCGAAAGGTCTAAAGGACGAAGAGCAGTGACTAGCGCGTCACACGGTCCTACCCGATGGTGGTGGGCTGCTGGTAAGCTTAGTGTGCTTAGCAGTGCCGCTCCACCGTCATGCTCCACCTAAGATGTTTAATCAGTTTGCACGTCCACCTTGGCGTTGCGTGCGGCCGGAGATGAACGTCATGGCCGCCTGCCGCGTAGGTGGGAATTGCGCGTTAGGCTTTGTGGCCGGCCTTATGCTACCGTACCCTACCTCGACGTATATAGAGAAAGGAGGAAGATTTACAGCCGCCGTAGATAGCATAGAAACCGGGCCGACCCAGAGCTCATGCATCTCGGATTGCTGACAAGGATTGGCCAACCAGACAAATAGGCCCTGCGAATCTTTTGAGGATAATGAACAGATCGGTCTCACCACCCTCGTTTGTACTAGAGAGAGAGAAAGTGTACGTGAGAGATAGAAGGATGCAACTTCACGTGAGCTTGCATGAAACACCTGGAAAATACTTCAATTTTTATAAACCGACGCAGGTTGACCCAAGTATCTTATGTACGTCGAGGCACGACACCTTTACCACACCTTGAATGAAACCTTCGCTACTACGCTATTACCGAGAACTCATTTGGTATCAGGTCTTTGCCGGTGAGCTTCGTGAACCGTGTCGGCAACAATTGAGGCCCTGGTGAGACTCGGTGGGACAGGAGAGATCAATCAAAGTTTGTTGACAATCGATCGAACTGCTGGCCGGAATTCGGAACACCGACAATTCTTTACGATATCATGAACGAACTGTCCCCAAGCAGTTTTGCTCAAGACCCACGACGTAAGCAATGCATGTTTGGTTTCTGTGACTTGTGGAAAGTTCATCTACAAATTCTGTACAGAAGTTCTTCTCGCTTCATTTACAACATTTCCTCATAGATCGTTGTTCAAAGGCTCTGCATCAAGCAGGTACAGCTTTCCGATTCTGTAGTCCCCCTTGATAGTATAGTGATGAGCGTCTTGGACTGCTGGACAGGGATAGATGGTTTGGGATCGAATTCTGCGAGACGCTTTGGAGAATCTTCGGATCTCTTTATCATCTTTCTTCCAGGTACGAGCAAGGGAAACAAAGACGCATAGTTGGCCCCAACAGGTCCTCATAGGAATACCTAAATGTCAAGTGCTAAGGCCGCCACATCCTTAGGGATCAGCTGAGATTCAACGCAAAAGAGCAACGTATACTGGTTCTGTATCAATCGCTCCATCTGGCCTCATCCATGAACGTACCACATTAATGGGTTTGTACATGCTAGCGTACTCAATCGCAACGATGTCTCTCCAGCCCGCCCACGTTAACGTGAGGGTTGTTAGTATTATTGCATCATGTCCCCAGTACTCGTGGATGCTATCCTTTCTGATCCGGTCTGCTGCGTCATCATTATTATACGGCTTTCCCCTACCCCAGCGGGAGGCTCCTTCCAATGCATGCGTCGCAACATATCCACACCCCACTCTTGTCTGCAATTCACCCCTGGCCAACCCCACGCTCACTGTTGGCTGTGTGGCCGCCCGGAACCCGAAACACCGCTCGTCGCCAGCAGCCACCAAGTAACAACAACAATGGCAACAACAATAACTACTATTGCTGCTGCAACGGGATGCTTGTATTGCATCCAACCGGCTCTCCGACCGTTGACTCGATCTGCTTGCTGACTAGATCCGCCCAGCGTCAGCTCACCCGGACGCAATGACCGCCATTACCACAGGCGAAGCGGAGCTGCTCGCCCACGCCCATGCACGAGGATAAAAACGTCACGAGTCCAGTTCGCGTGGCTCCCTTTTCTTCTTCAATCTGGCCAGAAGCACATCTGTTGGTCGTTGACTGCGGTAGCCGCGCAGGACGCCAACATGAGCAGAGCACACAAACGCTCGATCTCGCCGGGGCTGCCATTGTTCCTCTGCTGTTCAGGATTTGAAGGCGGTCACCGAGAGCACGAGCTGTGTAAACCGGTCTGGATCCGAGCAAGCCGACGCGGGTGTCGGAGGAGGCTTCCTGCCAGCAAGGCGACTGCCACGTTACTGCATTCGTTACCATACCGTCAAGCCATATCTCTGCACCCCGCCCCTCGGGCGCTCCCTTGCGGTCATCCCAAGATCTCAAGCATGCTCACACTTGCCGAGATCCGCCGGCACACCTCTGACCATACCAAATAGAACAACCGTCCCGTTTGTTCGTCCACCCTGCCTACACGTTCCCGGAGCACTGTGTTTGTCAGCGTTTCAAGCCGCGTTTCGATGTCACACCATGGGTACGTGGCCGACGGAAGCTTAAGTGACCGCAAACGACTTCGAATTACCAGGAAGCATTTACATAGTACAAACCATTGTATAATACATACGTGTGGATGCGGGTATCCTAACGCATGGCCGTGTGTGTGAGCCAACATATGAGACTAGGCCGTATAAGAAAATGGACCCCAGAAACTTCGGCAACAAGAAACGACCAAACTAGCTAAAGGAAACCCTTCGGCCCTCCACCCCGCTCCCTATTACCACGGGACGTTGTTGCCTGCAGCCAAACGCTACCGCCGCATCCGCCGACACATGTTCGACGCACTGTGGCTTGCAAACAGCAACACAGGAGCAGGACGCAGGACTCAGGCAAGTTAAGCGACCGGCGAGCAAATGCCGCCCGACCAACGGTCGAGCTGGAAGCTTCCTCCCCCGCTCCCCCGCTCATCCTCCAACTGTATCGGCTGGACGGAGCGATGACGCCTGCCCATTATACTGTCGTTGGATGAACACTGCTGGGCCCGAAGCCGCGGCTGTTCGGGCCGATCTCCCCTCAGGCCTCGGTGGCAGGGGCCAAAAATGCCACCGATGGGTCGAGCCGCTCCAAGCCGAGCCAAATAGCAGCAGTAGTAGTGGAAGTAGTGGTAGTCGTTGTAGTAGTATCAGTGTCGGTGGTCGTAGCAACGGTACTAACAGGAGTTAGAGAGTGAAGAGGAGCTTTAGATTCGACCGCGGGGAGGGAAACAGCTGGTGTCGTCTGCTTAGATATGGGTGGGAAGATCTCCTCCGGCCCCCCCGGTGACGCGTGGGTGTTGATGGTCGATGTCGCTGCTTGCCGCTGTTGCCGCGGCCTCTTCTTCATCTTCTGCTGCTGCTGCTGCCTCTCGTTGTTGCGATTCTGTTTGTGTTCTGCAGCTGTTAGCCAGACCTGGACATGGCGACGCATGCCGGGCCAGACACAGGGGGCTGAAATCAGCTGCCGGACCCTCAGCTGGTCTGGCCCCAGAGTGCAGCCTGCTACCGCCCTACCCGCTGTATCTAATTGATGAACAGATGGGGAACTCGAACGGCAAGGATACTTGCACTTTTTTTTGGCAGCCCGTCAAGCCGCCACCGTCGCCGCCACCGCCGCCATAACAACTGGTAACTGTGTACGAGTTTATGTGAGCGTATGTAGGTGTTCGTCGTGTGTTGTACGCCCAGCCGTTCTTTGCCGTATTGCCTCGAGGTGGTAAGCAACGCTCAAACGAGAAATGAATAGGCCCACCGGATGACGATGATCATCTCTCCATCCATCCATGTATTCCATCTAGCTATCTGTCGATTGACGATGGTACTTTGGTACTTGACCGATCAACCGCTGCAGGGGCCAACACGTGGCGAAAATCACGGGTAGAGGATAACAGGAGAACAGAACACGATGAAAGTTCGCTTCACGAACAATCGCTTCTAAACGGGATACACACAGATGAGGTGTTCACATTAGGACCGCTGAAACCGATTGAAGGGGCTGGCCTCAGAAGGACCGCCTGTGAACGTCACGATATGGTACGTCGGGTCTCATTGGTTTTGTGCCAGGACAGACATCGTGCTACTGTAATAAATAGTTGGGCCGAAATTGACAGGTGAACGCACGTTTTTCCAGTTCCCTGGAGATTTCATTGGTGGTGATACTGGGAGAGATGGAGATCAAAATAGGTAGAATGTGTAGAATGTTTCCCTAACTATAATTGGAACAATGACAATTCTGCTAATACGCCTGGAGGGAGTGGCATCTGAAATAAACCGCACCTAAAAAGGCCACTTTTTCATTCGCTTGCATATGCTAGCAAATGTCGTAAGGGAAAATAAACAATTGATTTTTAAGGTTTATATATCCAGTGAGAGATTACATGTATATTTATTAAATATTTAGAAGACGGTAGATGTGCGTTATAGCATTTACAACGATGTTGGCCACCCGGCTGTGAATAGGGACGTATTTATCACATACCTATATACTGAAGTATCTATGATCGTCGTTCGTCCAAGCGACGCTGCTGTGCTGACCAGCTTCAGGCGTCTCCGCGTGTCGTCCAATGCGGCGATCTTTGGGATCGATCGATAGCCTAGTCTGTACACTGAAGGTCGGTAGAGGAGAGAGAGCGCCGGGGGTTCACAACAGAAGCCAGGATCCAACGGAGACATTAACAAGGCACAATGAAAGAGCAGCTAACAAGGTTAGCTGCCCCAAGCTGGCCGAGAGGGACACATCTACAACGAGCAATACAAGGACGTCTACTGCCACGACATGAAACTATTTTATGTTGTGGACTTCTAGGCAGTCAGTCGCTCAGTGAGGTGGTCAGGAGCTGGTCGATCGGTGAGCAGACTTCATCGGACAACAACTGACCTATTGATTTGCGGAAGAACAGCAGAAGCGCCACAATGCGTTGCGCTCAGGCTCGGGCCGAGCGAGGACTCCGAGGCGGCTGGCGGTAGATAGCAATTGGCGAGCTGATATAGAGGATTGAGACCACAATACGAAGTTGCGGCTTTTGGGTATGACCAAAAGATGAGCAGTGGAGATACTGTTTTATGATTAGTGACATGCTTTCTCTGTTCTAGATCGAGGACGCTAAGAGTAGGTTACATCACACCAAGAGGTAATCGTCCATCGGGCACATACAAATCGAAACTATAACCAAGAGGTAATCGTACCTAAGCGTAGGTAAAGTCACAACAAGAAGTATAAGCCGCTTGAATGTTCAGTAACAAGTCTACTTTTGTCATAATTTTATATTGATTGTATTGTGTATGTGTGTGTTTGCGTGTGTTTGTATGTGCCCATATAGCCATCTACATGATGCGAAAATAAAAAAATCTTCGTCTAAATCAGTCGTGATGCTGATTCATACGAAATGCCAGCCACGAAGCGTGGACCAGCAAGTATCTATTATAAATACCTTATGTCACCAAAGTGATGTTTTTTGTTCTCGGGTGTCGTGCTTTAGAACGACGTATTATGAAAATAGAGAGTCAAAGCAATATATAGGCACCTCAACAGCACTGGCAAACTCGTCAGGACTTGAACGCGTAAGTCTTTCGCAGAACAAAATCTAGTTGTTCTGGTTCCACTGCCCCAGCACCGGGAGGCGCGCAACATAAACATCATTGTGTCTGTATCGAGCTGTATAGAGTGTTGTGTATGTATAGAATTGTTATCTATGTACATATCTGTGGGTGGTCAAACCCCGGCCGTTCTCAGGTCATCTATCGCCTTCGATATAACACGGCGATATCATAAATTGTTAAACAATTTTTCTTCAGCATTACCTGTATCGATAGACAGCTTCTAGATCAGCTAGCTACCATCGAACGGCTGGGCCTTCACTAGGCCGTGTCTTCAAAACCCACCGCATCATTCGCCATGATGCCAAACTACGAACGCTCGCACCAAGCATATATCAGTCAATTGTACACGAACGAATCCACTTATGAGGCCCGCCCCGTGCTGCCCGACACAACCGTCGATGCAGACTTCTAGATTTCGTTAGGCCGTTGATCAGAGTCGGTGGTGCGGTCCTGCGGTTTGATTCCAATCTAAATTCATACTCAGGTCCCCTGTCGACTTTCCTTTGCCTGAGCGGACCGGTAGAAACGAACACGAATGGAAATTAGGTAGCGTGCTGATGCTGCGTGGTGATGATCATTGGTTCGGGGCCCGGCGTTGACTGGGCCATGATCGATTTCAGCTGAAGGCGGCACAGCCAAAGCAGCTGGCTCTCGGCGTTTGCGCATGTTTGTGGTTGAGTCCTTGCACCCCCCCCCGGCGTCCATGTTCAAGGCTCGCTACGCCATGCCAGAGTGCGAAGCTGGGCATACAGCTATGGATGGTATTCAGGCTGGATTTCGGCGCCCTCCAACTGCGGCTGTATCCGTGTACCGTGGCTCATGTCGGACGGGTCCATTCTCATGTTAACGCGCCTCGCGGGAGTCGGCAGCGTATAACGGGAAGCCGAGAGGTTGTCTGGCGCCCACTGAGGTGGAAGTTGTCATCGTGGCCGGTTGAGTGGAGCCTAAACCGACCTGCCAAAGCGTCGGCCTGCCCTTCTAGCGGTATTCGAGGACCAACTTTTTTCTCCTTACCGCCATATGCCGCCGTCGCGCGCGAATTGCTTAGAGGCAACATCAGGTTTGGATCGGAAACAGCGGATGCGGAATCGCCGAAGGGCGGGTGTACGTTTGAAAGAAACCGAACGCTTGTATGGATACAGTATGCTATTTTATGACGTTTGAGACGAGCGTTGTTGCTGGCAGCTTCAGAAGCAAAAGGTGCCTTCACTCAGTGATTGTGGCTGTAACCCCCTCACCCCCGACGATCATACATAGGTGTGTGTGTGGTTCGGCGAGACTTACGGTGACATGTCACGATATAAGTGTTACGACAACGCGTAAGAATGGCCACTGCCACTTAGCTACAAGAGTATATCATCTATCGACTGGTTGTTGGGAACAAATGAGAGCCCTGTATTGGTAAATATCGTCTAAAAAATTAATCACAAAACGCACATGTCGTATATCGGCCGCCTTGAACTTGGCTAAGACCTATCGTTTTTTTTCATATTATTTTTAACCCTGGAGATGGCTGTGTTAAACGCTGGCTACCAGTTTCTAACAGCTGCCCTTTAACTTCTGCTGCACGAACCGTTCGGGTGATTATCTGTTCAACCATTAAATACCATTAAAAAACGGGAATCCGAATAGCATACAAGTTTATTCCATAAAATCGTATCTCTCGGAAATCGACGCGGATGAGATTTAACAAGAACACGCAATTAGAGTCGATTTCATGCGTATTCTAAACATACTCAAAACTCAGCATGCGCGCGATCTAACCTTTTAAGCTGTAGCACTCAGCAGTATCGGGCCAGCGGGAAACGTTACCGGCACCAAGGAACCTTAACGGCGTAAACTTTAATTCCCGTCTCGAGAATAGTGCAGCATAAAGATGGGGACAGAACGAATTGTGAAATTATTCACCTAACGAATAGGTAGGTGAAACTTGGTATCCTCAGAACGCGAACGCAGCTAGAACTTAAGACGAGGCCCCACCAAATCCTATATACAAGCTAACAAATCAGAATAATTTGCAATTATATGATATTCAGCAATTCAGCATACGAAACACTGGGTGGACCGCGACCCCTCGCGACCTCTTCGCTGAGGCTCATCGGGGACGGTCTACGTGGAACTCAGTCCGACAGTCTTAGAGCCGTCAGGATGTTAAGTCAGCCGGATCAATGAATCGCTGCAAGAGGCAACGATTGTCCCTTGTACTACGGGGGGCGGGAGTGTAGCCTCCGAGGTTGTGAAAAGACTAAGATCAGGCGTGTTCAAACTCAGAGACACGAAATCGCAATGCTCGGAAATCTGGCAACTTCTGAACCTTATGCGCCACTTAAATTGCGAATAATTCAACTCGCACTTGGCACACTGACGGCAGTCAGTCGCCTCGAGGTGTGATCCTATAGTCAGTGTTATCCTATGGTCATACTTATTCGTCAATCATCTACCGTGTGCCAATGCACGCTATTCAGATGGGTGTATTTGTATACCCCTATAAGATAATCTCCCTGTCACGTTATATATAGTATTTAGACAAACATTACATACCTCTGTGTGCCCTTCCACAAAGTGTCGATAATGCGGCTGACCCGAACCTAGCCATCACGCGGTGCCGGCAGATTTAATGCCCTGCGACTTGAGCCGCCCTGAGGATTTATCCTCTAAGGAGGAGACCAGAGACCGCTAACAGGAGTGCGCTGAGAACTGCGAGTACAATCACATAAGGCAAGAGTGACTGGCCCCGGGCGGTTCGCGAAAGTGCATACCTTTACAATAACAAGCATACGAAACAGTGTTTGGAAGAGGCAGCTACGATCAAAGGAGAAAATATTCATCTGTAGTTGCCTTTCACAGCGTTCTTCTATGAGCTGGACCTATCAATGAGAAAAGCTACGCTTGAAGTGTACTTGGATTTATCATATTATAATACCTTTTTCACAATAATTCCCGTTTATTCTGTAACTATGATTTCAGTGTCACATTATTTTATTAATAAGTATATCCCTATCGAGCCCCTAGAGGCAAATGTGCCACGGTGGGCATCGAACCCGTGCACCTCCACACGTGTCTCGTCCGGGTTACAAGGCGTACATGAATGCAGCACCAGGCCAGCGGCATCGATCACAGAAATTTAATGCCACACTTCAATCATTGAGCTTTTTGTGTTTGAACCTCGTCGAGCCGCCGTCGATGACATTATTTCGGCTGACGCACATTGCTATTGCATTTGATTAATGGTCGTAAAAGCCAACTCTATATTCACAGTAAGTAACAACTATACTCCGTTATCTAAGTTTGTTCGCGTAGGCTGGATTATGAACCATCGCGTACTATTTCCATGCTCAGATGTCTCTTCGAGTTCGCGGACGCATATGATATTAAGCATGTTCACATGGCAGTTCCGACAATAAAGCATGAATTGAATTGAACATTCTTCATAATTAGTACTTAGAATCTTCACTGCCTTCCCATCAGCCGCATCCCCGCCCGGAGAAGGCTTATCAATGCTGGATCAACAGTGCTGATAATGGAAGTTATCATAGCAATACTTAGATTGTAATCGGCTTTCATTAACAGCATGATTAGCCCCATCAAAATCATTGCAGTATTCCGTCGTACGAGTTCATCGACGCAGGATACTGCATCAGGGATCCTGCATCTAGTCCTGCTTTCACGGCAACGGTCAGGACAGTCAGTGGGTAGTTCTAAGGTATACGAAAGTGGACGCGACCTTCGCCTGCTTCACCACTCCCCCCTGAGTCCTGCACTCCTGCGTCAAGTGAACGTGCAAAGCGACGCCGCCCACACAAGATCTAGGCCTCCGGGCCTCGGGGACGCCCAGGCCTTTGAACCGCTTAGGTCGGCCCCGACAGCTTAGCTAAGCCACGCGCCGTTCAGTCAGGCCACGGCGCAGTGTTGGGAAAGGAAGAGAACAGCTTGATCAAATATATATACGCCGAAATTGGCTTTTTTTCCGGGGGACAAAATGCGTTTATAGCCAGAGAAGGACAGGCAAGGCAATAGAACACATTGACTCGTAGGGCACATTTTTATAAATATCTTCTCTAAGCGTCGAATTCACCAAACCGTCGACGTGTCGGCGATCTGATGTCATATGGAAGCGCTTTTTCACGACGTAAGTGGCAAGTGAGAAGTTGCAACCTGACAGAAGAGCGAGGTCATACGGTCGTCAAGGGAACGCCACTCCGTGCGGTTTGCCATAAGAACCTGTTCGAGACCTGCTATGTACGCTCATATTTCTGCCTTCTCAGCAAAAGGTTGGAAGCGGCCGACCGCTGGAAGGGTCGAACGCTGAGCTCGCAAGGGAGCCTGCTCGGCTCCTACGAGTGCCGTAGGATGGCTGTGGGTGTATGTGAAAGGGAGAGAGACAGAGAGAGACATCGGCTAGATGAAAGCTTTCAACCAGAACAGTCACTGACCGCAAGCAACGGTTTCGTTGATGCTAGCGCAATAGCGGTAAGGTCCGACGTCCCCGTCGAAAAGTGAACCAGCCGCCAAGCCACATGTGTGCTGTGGTGGCTCGCCACGTCGATCCCTTTCAGAGAGAAAGAGAGAGAGAGTGGGAAAGTGGCAGTTAGACTGATATCCTCCAACTTTGCAACTAAACAACGGTGCAGAATAACCTGGCCTCGACCACAGCGAGGCGACCCGCTGGGCAAGCAGCTCGCCGAAGCAAGACACAAAACAACAACTGCCTTCCTGTAAATACCTACACGAAGTATAATTTTTGCGCCCTCTATAACACAATATATCACACAGTGTATGCACGTGAGCACTGATTGAATTGTATGTGGCATACGACAAGAAAATAAAGTATTTTTGAGTTAGTCTATAATCATACAAAACGATTCACATTCAAGTTTGCCCCAAAATGTAAAATCATCAGACCGATCCAATAATGTCGATCAACTGGCTCAGCCTTCATTCAGCTGTATCCAATATCTGTGTGCCTTGACTGGTGATCGTATTCGTCATGGTGACAGCGTCTACATTCTCTAAATGAGTTGAATGCAGTTTGATTAAAGATACAATGATTTCTAGAGATGTGGAATCCGCCATGATTGCATTCAGGATGCAATTACAGAGGTATCTGTACTAGCTGGAGCTGGATAAGATGTAGGTCGGTATCACCTAATCCGGGGCAAGGTCGTCGTCTGAACTCCATAGATAAAGCATTTGCTCCTACTAAATAATTTTTATATAATATTTATTAATCACGATTGTGTTTCTTTAAATATATACAATAATTAGAGAAGTAGTTAGCAGTTTGTTAGTAGTTAGTTAGTAGTTTGCTCCTACTAGTCTAGATATTTCACGTGTGTTCGACGGGGTAGTTTGACTGTCTCAGATTCATTCAATTTGATTTTCGTGCAAACCGGCCCAAACATGAAAAAGGTACGTCAGAACACAGTGAATTATTCAATTGAATTTCTAATTCAATGTGCGGTATATTTTTGCGGATCTTGCGATATACATACACTCCTGTTCTCGTCCTAAAAAATACGTTAAAAGTCAAATGATATAAATGGATCCCGTAACCCCGAGAAAAATACAATCACGTTGAGTCAATTGATGGGACTCAAACTAGTAGTAAATCTGTATATATACAACAATTTCCGCTCCTCAAACACAATTTACTATGAATTATTTACAAACAAATATTTTGCTTTTACCACAATGTTTTTTTTTGTGTGGAGAGTGATCGAATCTCGTGACGAAGCATGCCCCAGACAGTAGGCAGTTGGCAAGCAAGAGCATGGCCGCTAGATTCCTTAACGGCAAAAAGTGTCACGAATACAGTCGGCCTGCGGGTCGTCCTGTTTCTCATAGCAACAGTCGGGAAAGCTATGTCACCAGAAGTAATTCCCCTCGACATTTTAAAGGCAAGGAGCGCAACATGGACGTAGTACATTACCCTCAGTTTCAGCAGCCCGTGCTTCTTCATGATGCCAGAGATAGACTCCGTGCGTCATTTACCTTATATAGCTCGAATCGCGTCCCCTTGAACAGCTTCTCCCCGGCTAAGAATCCTTCTATAACCATCTCCCCAGACCGGTAAACCGTACCATAGTAATGGTATCAACAGCATGTTATAGATACGTAACAGGCCTTCCAACGGGATACCTAGGTCGTTAAGGCGTCTGAGCATAGCTATCACGGCATAATATTTAGGCAAGAACGCGCCTACATGGTTCTGCCAACGGAGGTTTTCATGCATGGTGATGCCCAGACACCTTACTGACTTCGTCCATGGGAGTGTTACCCCGCAGAGCTGAATCGGAACCATTTGAACAGTTCTTTGAGGTGAGCGAAATAGTGCGACGTTAGTTTTGTTGGTACTGATGGCAAAGCCAAACCTAACAAACAGTCGTGCGATCTCTTCTACCCTTAACAACGCTTTATTAATATCCTCTTGCATCTCAGCCGGGCGAATTCGAAACAAAAGAGTTGTGTCATCCGCGTACGCAATCGTCTTGCAATAATTCCCTGCTGAGATCTTTAATAGGATGAAGTTGATAAGAATTGAGAACAATTAAAAACGGACCAAGATAGATCCTTGAGGAGTTCCAATGTCAATCACCCGCCAATCAGATTTGAAGCCATCTACTTTACAGCCTGTCTTCCCACCGTGAGGTACGAACCACACCAGTTTACCATCTCCGCCTGGCAGGCATTCCAGCGCTTGTGACAAAAAAAGAGTGGCGAAGACAATTGAAAGCTGCACAGACACAATTGGTTTTTCTCTGTCGCGTCCGCGATTTCCTGCCAGATATGCACCAGTGCAAGCTCTGTTGAGCGGGTCCTTCGAAAACCAAATTGACAGGCGGAGAAAAATCTTATGGACTCAAGGTGTTTCTCTTATTTGACCGTCACTAATTTCTCAAACACCTTAGAAAGATAATCAACCAGAGAGATCGGTCTATAGTTGACAACGTTCTTTACGTCCCCTTTATTTTTGTATAATGATATTATCGTAGCATCCTTCAGACGCCGCGGAAACTTGCCCTATCTCAATGATAAGTTGAAAATGTGAGCAAGTGGTCGAGCCAATACAGTAGACGCTCTTTTCACTACTTTGCTGGGTATACCCGAAGCTCCACAGCTCCAGTTTGCCCTTGCGGAAACTAGAGCTGCCTGAACTTCTGCTACACCGAATTCGGACCAGCCAAAAGACAAATCCGACCAGATGGACGCAAGAACCTCCTTAAGTCATCATCTATTCGAAGTGAGGCCACCGTTCTGGAACCAACCGTTGCGAAGTGATCGTTTAACTTCTTGTGGACGCCGCCAGAGCTGTTAAACGCGCCATCGGGTAGCGGTTTGCCCGCCGGCAAGTGGCGCGTGCCCAGCACGGGTGGTTGTATTCGAAGCAAGTTCAAAATAAACACCAGGTGTTTATGGATCCGTGATGCCACCAGCGGTACCGGAGGCTGCACCACACAGTCCCATCAGGTCAGCTGAGGCGCGCGAATTGTTGTACCACAGAGGAAAATCGCTGGGTATCCCAAACTACTCTGAAGGCAGATTTGGCCTGAGCAAGTAGTCTGACAGCTAGTCAGCTATCGTTCGTCGTCCTCCGCTGGAGTGTCCGGCACTGGCTGAGTTAGAGGTTCGCAGGCCTGGAAGACAGAGAAGCTCTCAGCTCAGGGCAGGCCCACGTTGACAATGCAGTCCTCACTCACTCGCGTTAGCTCTCACGCCAATCTAATCTTTAAGAATCCTCTTTGCAATTCCCCAAAGTGTATCAAGTCGTGTTGTTGATCACCTAGAAGCTCCGTGCCACGCCACGACCAGCGATACGGGCTAGAAACAGCCATAGACGACTACTTATCCGGGGCTCACGCAAGAAACACCCACACACCTTGGAACCACAGAGTACCACAATATATATATATATATATATATATATATATATATATATATTTCTGTGTTACTGGACACGTGGCACCAACAGACAGCGTTCAGAAGAGTCTGATGCCAGACGAGAGGCAGAAAGTGGGCCCGAGCTCAAGTAACTGATGATCCCGGTGGAGGGGCGACACCGGCGCCCTGGGACCGGGCCCCTCAACCGGAAACGGAAGTCTACTCAAGCAACTGGCCCGTGAGGTTACCGAGTTTTGTTCGACCGCCGCCACCGAATCCCCCTGCAACACGTGAACAGCAACTCGATAAGGATATGCTATACTATGAAGGACAGAAGTCAGGGTGGAGCGGGGTCGTATCAGTGATAGATGTTCCTTCTACACGCGGCCAAAGAAACGAAGCCGTCTCTAATTCGCCATTTCATCTGAGCCATTCGTCCGCTTCCAATCAGCGCCTCCTGTAATTTCGTATCCGGTCGATATTTGAGCTCGGCATATGGATGTAAAGGAGAGAATGTGTATGTGGGTGTTCACACACGCTCCTCGTTTCTACAGTTGCATTAGTTGTTCCTGGCAAACTCTAGCCGCTGGTGCCCCCGCCAGACATAACTTTGTTGGACAAAAGCGGCTATTACATATGGTGGGTGGAAATGCTGAATTTGCTTCAAAGTTTTGCGAGTTACCGAGATGAACCGAGCGTTGATCGGCTCGTCCGCTGACTTGGGGGAGGCATCCACAAGAGAGTCGATTGAAAGCCGTTCATTAGCCTTACCATGAGCGTTCGTACGTACAGGGCCTGAGCGTGCTTTTGCCTCTGGTAAACAAGCTTGTGACATGAATAGAAGTTTAGCTTAACACTCCGAAGGACATTTGCTCCAAGTCTTGGGAAGTAATTCGCAAATTCGAGGCTCGATGGAGCCGAGATCAACGAAATTTTGGCGTGAACGCTGGAAAACAGACCTGTCGGTCGCAACGACCGACTGGTCTGTTAATCAAAAGATGAAGCCAGCTTCGAAGGAAGATATAGCTTCATATGAAGCTCGCTCGTCTTCAAACGCCCTCGTCACCTATCGACAGCTCGAAGTTGAACGTAATGTTCCGAGTGATTACGTTTGATACAAACGCCGGCTTTCACTATGACGTCAACCGAACGCCGTTATTTGGCGACGTACAGTCAAGCCTCACAAAAGTCTCATAAACTTTAGCATCTATGGCGTAGCATAGTGAACCGTCCTGCAACCGACGATCAGTCACAAAAGCAGCATAGTTTATTCCGCTTCACCGACCTTCGTTACCCGCCGCCACTCAGAATATGTAAAAATATCTGTATCTTTGTTGTTGGACTGTCTCCGCGCAATTTAAAATTCTCTCGGTTTGATAATTCCACCTTATTCTTTTTTTGAGAGGAGGAAATTTTCTCCAAACGCACGGACACCACCAGAGAGATTCCAATCCAATCTCCATGATGATAATAATTCCACCTGTCCGCCTCGAGGGGCTCCGCCAGCGGCAACGCAAATAACGTTGCGGCGGGAATAACGTTACGTAAAATGCGTCCGTACAAACACTGACACATTAGCCTGGCTTGTTCGTTCGTTAGTCCGCTCTCCCGTCCGCGCTGCCCGCCACCCGGGAGCACCGCCCGAGCCACGGGCGCAACAACATTGCCTCGAAGTGGCAACATCCTTTCGTTGGAGAGAGAGACAGAGAGAAAGAGAGAAGGCAGACCAACGCTCCGGGAACTCGCTCCCTCTACCCGTTCTCATGGCGAGAACTTCCGAAGCCACTAACGATACCAGCTGACCGGTGTAAGCTGTTGGCGCAGGCAACCGGTGGGTGAAGAAGTTTTACATTGCAACATCGCTTCGTTAATGCATATTATAATAGGAGCGGCGGCCAGCCTTCAAATAAGTAAATAAGTAACCAGCTGCACGTGGAGGCTACGTACTACACTAGACACCTGAACGTTTGACGCTCGCGTATCCGGACACATATACATATACTCTGCCGCGTACCTCCCGCCCCCGTCATTTGTTGTTCGTGCTCGCCCTGTTGATCGACCATATCGTGTGCGCATCGTTGCTGTGGAGGTTAAGCGCTCTGCGGTGCAGTTGTATAGCGCGGCCGCCACTGGCAGGGATATATATACACATACACATATATATATATATATATATATATATATATATATATATATATATATATATATATATACGCATATAAGAGAGAGAGGCTAAACACAATGTTGTAAGGACGATTTCTGAGAAACATAATCCTACACATCGTAATAACGAAACATGCAAATATGAGGTGGTCATTTTCAACTGCAACAATTGTAGAATTCCACATGTGAAGTGTATGATGACGTGGAACGGGTTGCCCAGGCCAGCGAGCTGCGGCTTTTTTTTTTTATTCAGAGATGTGAATCGTTGTCTGAGCCACATCATTTGAGCCGATGGTATTACAACATAGGTGTATTATAATTGTTTTTCGAGCTGACCCTCAGCTGTTCCTCTACCTGACAGGCCTTGGCTCTTAACCTAAGGATAATGATTTGAGAAAAGATATGCTATGAAGTACAGCAATACATCTCTGCTCAGCCAGGCTCGGATTTCCAATTCTAAATATAGATACGACATAGATAGAATATTATAACACAATTTGAATATGACGGGCGGTCCTTCGCATGGAAACACTGTGAGCTAATTAAAGACAATGTTCTGATGAAATTAACAATAGTCTGACGAAAAAATAACAAAATTCTGATAAAAACAACACTATTCTAATGAAAATATTATATATTCAAATTAAATCAATTTGCTTCTAAGGAAAGCTTTCGCAACCAACCTCGGAGACTATTTCCACCCGGACGCTATCCCGCTATGAATCCGCGGCGAATCGCCAATAGCTAGAAAAGTGGCAAGACCTTATTGCCATGCAAGCAGACCGAACTTTACATGGGAAAGGTTGCTGACCTTCAAATCCCTCAACAACACACCCACACACAACCTGTAATTGTCCCAATAGCGAAGAAACAAAAAGAAAACACCGGAATCAAATTTAATACATTTATTGTTATATAAGCAGCCATGAAATAGCATGCGTCAACGTGAGCCAAGTCCGCTGAGATCGACTGTTCTATTACATAATATTTTCAGACGCCACACGGCGGCCTCACCCTCGGATCGTCCGTCGTCGTCTGGCGAGCCAACTGGCAACCAACGGACGGCTGCAGCCAGCCTCGGAGAGCAATGCGGAGGATATTCACGATCGAAGCACGGTCAACGATTGCTTGACGTGAAGAGGCCAAGTGGTCGAGAGACACAGTCAGACGGTTGACGATGCCACCGTCGATTGTCGTACGGTGTGAGCACACAAGCTCGGCGCGAGACACGAACAGAGTCAGCTATGGAACGACAGCATGGGGAGGGGGAATTGCTAGCTAACCGAAGCCAGCTGCGAGTGTAGCGAGATGCCAGCTACCCTTCTACTATGGGTATCGTCACCGTGTTTGCGAAAATCCAATATGACAATGCTCGAACAGTGGAATTGAAATCGTGACGCGTCGTGCAGATTCCTCGGCGAATTTCACGCAGCGGGAACTCGGAGGGGGCGTTGTCCTCTCCTGCGCAATATCCACGGCGAACGAGCGTGTTCGGATGATCAGCGTGGTCGACTACAAATTGCGTTCTGATTACGATGGCGTCCATCGGCGGGCGTCGGTGACATCGTCACTGGCGGCGATGACGACCCAGCGACGGCGACGGTTCTCGTACGTATTGTGCTTCGAATGAGAGTAAGGTTTAGTTCCGGGATCGTTGCGCGGTCGAAAAAGGGCCAATTTCCAATAACTGATACATGTTTATTATTCGTGAAATGATCGATTTGAGGAAAGGTAACCCCTGTGTCACGCTATGTCTCTCGCGTAGGAGCTCCTCGAAGCTCGATGTAATATGCTCGTGCATGTTGGGAAATTTAGGATACATTAATTGAACATGGATGAATGGACGCAGACATGCATGCAACACAATCTACATTAATTCCGTATTCATGGAAACAGGTGGTCGTCACTTTTATGTATGTGTCTCGTATACGTGTACGTCAATGTCACAACGACTTCACAGGCAGACAAACGAGAACAACCGGGCATAGACGACGGAGGCAATTCACTTCGGCATCAGCGAGCCTCGTGCGTGAATAGTTGTATTCTGGGCTAGTCTCATGTGTCTGAGAGCCGAAAGAAATTGATAGCACCATCAGGTGATTTCGACGATAATACATAATTTAATTGTTGAGTCAGTTTTGTTTCGTCCAGCCATCGAGAGTGATTAGCCATATACTATACTCGGGGTATCGAACCGAGGTGATTTAAACTTGCTTTGTGGATGTTGCGTGTTCTACAATTGTGACTCTAAGCTAAAGAGTCGCAGATCACCCACTGTACTGCTAATGTATATATATATATATATATATGCCACACATCCGTAGGTTCATTTTTCATAGAGGTAAAGGCTTTATTGGTTTCTTGACGGTTCTGCAGGTTTTTACAACGCCTTAGTTCTGCACGGGGCATCCGTTCGTGGGACGACTCGAACCTGTCGCCTCTGGCTTTTTACAGCCAGAGAGTTAGTTACTCACCGTCGAAGCCACCTCGCTGGTGGTGGCTAAATATTGAGTCGCTCCGCTCCGCACAGCGAGAGAATTTCGTTGATGGTTGAGTCTGTTGGCGTCAAGGGGCGCAACGAAGAGAAAAGTGATCGAATATTTAGTCGGATTTCTTGTAGTCGATTTGTACATTGTGACGGAACAACATTCTTCTCGAATTAATTGCATGACAGCCTCACGTTTGAGAAGGATTTAGAGGAGCTTGATTAAGATCTCATTTTACCGCATTAAAGAAGCGAGCCATTTCTAGTCAAACCTGCTGGAGTCAAACCTGGCAACTGGAAGGATAGCTTGACTATTGCTTAATCGTCAGCATGGCAATTAAGCCACCCGATCGATTAGCCAGCCACCAGCTGCACAATCGGCGTGGATTTCATAGGCTAACGCAGAATTGACCATTATTAAGGCCATCCATAATGACCGTTCGGTTATCATTACGCAACGAAGCACGATATGCAGTGGTGACCTGTTGAGAAGTGCAAACTAAATTAATTCGACTTATCCCATTTTTATTCCCGTCATATAAAGTTACCCGCCAAGCCAGCCGCGAACGTTGGCGCAGCCAGCGCTAATTGAGCAATATGCAAATTGCAAAAGGTGGCCATAGTCATACCCATGTCCCGCCTTCATTATTAATACTAGAGCAACAGTCCCTCGCAGTCCTGAGTTGATTTATCTCTAAGCGATGATTCATTTAGTTAGGTCCTTATTATATTTTACAATCGCAAAGCGGAAGTGTTCGTCTAAGCAGAATACGCCGAGAGATTTGAGAGTATCTATACATTTGTAAGTTTAGAAATCAATGTCAATCTAAGACAAAAATGACAGCAACGAGCCACCACCGCCGATGTCTTGGCACTATTTTGTCATCTTGACCTATTTTGACTAATTTCTGTTGCCCAAGGGCAGGACTTGTTAGAATAAAAAAAAAACTAGAAAGAAACAGAAAAACAGATATTATAAGCCACTTAGGAATCATTGGATCTGGGAATCGGCTACGATCAATCGGGTATATATGCATTTCGGACGAGAACGTGAGAGGGTGAATATTAATTTCTTAGAGCATAAACGGCTTTTCTCAGTGCCATAATTCGATAAACACTACGGCACGTTTTGTCGTTAACCACCCAAATTCGTTGACACCATCGAATTATTGCAGCAAGCCCGAAGTCGCGAAGATCGAAATATTAAGCGGACAGTGTGTACAGTGGTAAGGCGTTCATTTCTATGTTCCCCTTTTGCATGGATGATATCTACAATCCGGCCCACCACCGGCTATTCGTTATGAAAAGCAGGGACAGAATCTCGTGTTTCCGGTTCTTGCACACCAACCCGAGTGCCAAAATCTCCTGTTGAATATCTTCCAGCCAAGGGTAGCACCGTAGAAGCTTCGCTTCACAGAAGCTCAAATACACTCGACATAGAACACTCTAGTCGACGGCGATGTGGTCTACGAAAGTATAATTGGAATACGCTGGAAAACACTCGGTTGCAAACACCGTGTAACTGATAGACTCCGTTAACTGACTGTATCGAGTGCCCGTTCATGTAGGTGGTCTATCCTAATAGAAGAACATAGATATAACCCTGTGACATTAGGACCCGAGCGAACCCATTTGAATGGAGAAATTTACTATAACACAAACGTGTTGTAGCAGATAGATTATTAGACATATAAACCCAATTTAACCAATCGTACCCTGTCCCCAGCTACTTCTCTACTTATTGCATATTTAAAGTTGTATATATTTCATAAATCTAGGGTGAAGTTTTAACCATTCGTTGTCTGCTTTTATTGTTTAGCACGTCAAGAACCTAACCGCCTGACCACAGATCAAGGCTCACATCAGCGGTACTCGTTTGCCTCTGCAGGGACTCACACTCACAAGAACTCCGGACATAAGTAACTTGGGGCGCTGCCATAACCCACTGTATGTGCCCACTCATCCCTACGCTCTATGCATCAATATGATGGTCATCTGAATAAGGGTAACACATGTTACTTTAGGTTTTTAGGTCAGCCTCTGTGCTTTTTTACAGGCTCACATGCGATGGAGATCTATTCAATCTGAATCTCTGAGGAGTAAAGTGAGCAGGTTGCATTTCAAATATGGTGGATTGCTTGGTACAACTACCGAATGGTCTTACGGATCCCTAGCGCATGTGCCCTTTTCAAATATGTTTAATCTCCATAATTAGCCGGAATATCTGTATGTACACGTACATGTCCGGAGTACAAAACGCTGCCATAACTATGACCGTATTTATTTTATTTTCAAGGACCCTCAACAGCTGATGCAACAGTTCATACACACTACTATTGCAGAATAATTTTTACAGCCACTAGTGGTAACCAAGTTTTACCGCTCTGGTACCCATGCGATATAGTGCTTTAGCCTACTAAAAGGCTGGTAGAAAAGTAACAGTTAGGTGCAGTAAACAATATCCGTGGAGCACACTATGAGAATTCTACCCGTGGCCAGTGGACTCATTGTATATCTGCATATATATATATATATATATATATATATATGCGGCAAGGAAGTTCAAAGGGCTTCTATTTTTCTCTAGCAGTTCAATTGTCTAAGGGCTATTCTAGCGGTTCGCAGCCGGAAGCTCACCTGGCCGTGGAGGCTATGTTGAAAGGCTCTGCGCGATCAAGTTCCCTATACTCAAATTCAGATTCTCTCCCCACTAGTTTCCGGCTATCGGAAGGCACAAAGGCAACGTGCCGTATTGCCTCAGCTAGATATAGCAGCCTTGGCTTCTACTTCCTCTCCTTTATTTTATTGAATACGCGTTATTTTCTACTGTACGCCTTCCAAGACGGATGAGTACGTTTTCGTTCCAAAAAATCGATCAGAAATGGCGAGACGAGAATCTCGTGCACAGGTGGTAGAGGACAGATAAAGATACAGGGTGACCGGCCTATATATATGCAACGCCGCAAGATCCCAAGAATTCCCTATCTCTCAGGGTGGAGTATTCTTGCGATTCTTTGAACGCACATAGAACGCTTCAGCAACGGGTAGCGCTTTGAACTTTAGAGCCCATTGCGACTGCCAGGTGAACAAGGATTTGATTTCTAGAGGGTTTGAACATTTTCGATATCAGTGTCGTCACGAAAGTTCACGTAAATGAATCCAGTCGGGATTGCAAGCTAACTATATTCTCTATCGAGAAAAGTCATAAGGAAGTTCGAAGCGATCAGAGACGCCGCGCAGAGGGCATAACGCCGTTGCTTTCAACATCTTTCGTTTCTAACCGACGTGTGAACTCGTTCGAAGCCGGTCCCCTTCAAATCGGCAGCGTCCATCCTCACGTTGTTCTTACTTTCACTCGAACATGTGACGCTTGCTTCAACCAACGACTACAGGGTCTTCTTCCAGCCTTCCACATCTGTCTTCACACCGGCCACTAACAACAAGCACAACAGCAACAACAACAGCAGCAGCAGGACATCGCGCAGCAAGACGCATGCACCCTTCCACCATGCTCACTATATTTCAAGGACCCAACGATGCCGATGGGTACCGGAGAAACAGCCGCTTCAATCTTCTGCCTTCTGTTCGTTTAGTGGCAGCCTGCCCATGCATTTATTCTCTGTATTGGAGCACAATGTGTTCAACGGCCCTCGCCATTGGCCGCCACAGTCGGCTAGCGCAGGCTTGCCTCGGCGACACTAGTGTCCTTTTCGGGGTTCGGGTTGTGGTGGTACAGTCCAATACTAGACAATACTAAAACACAATGAATGCCTGCCAGGCAAAGGCCAGCGGCCTGCGCCCGAAGCTACTACATCGAGAGGAGGAGCAGGCGGCTCGTAAACCCCCTCAGCACGAGGCGTCGGCAGCAGCAAACAATGCAGCACAACGGGACGGGACAGACATAGTGTGCCCATGTACTGCCGCCACCCTAACTGCCGCTCCGGTGTTCTCTCTCGTTCCATCTCTCGCTCTCCCGCGCACAAGCGCCAGACGAGCGTTGGGCGTTGTTTGCACCGCGCAGATGGCGAGATGCGACGTCCGCCATCGACTCACTTCTTTCGGGTCGTTGGGGCTACGTTGTTAAGGGTACTGGCCAGCTCTCGATGGGTTGTACCGGGACACCGCGAACAGACCCAGCACGGGCTGCCAACCAGCCAGGCGATGCGGGAACCGGAGCTCAGAAGTGGGACCGAGGCGCAAAGGAGTCGCCGGGAGAAACTGGGATAGAAGGCTGCGCAACATCAATCATGTATCTATTATTATTATTCTTCATTCGTTCAATTCATGCCCGCTCATTTGTATCGTATACACAGGCACACACAGACCCATCGTACGTCCTTCGACGCCCACATCTAAACAGCCACACAATCACAGACACATCAGTATACAGACTAACGGAGACATGCGTCGCATATGTCGCGTGATGCTGCTCTTTCATAGTGCCGATGTTGGCGCTGCAGGGTGGGTTGGCGCAGGGCCCTGCAGCCTCTGCCTTTTCATGATATTGCTGCTTAGGCTAAAGATGTCTTGCGATGAACGATATACAAGTGCATATTATACTACACTCGGTAACGATTAGCTCAGGAGATGAAAGAACATTTGACAAAAAAAAAATGGAAAATACGCGGACTGACATCTTCGGAGATCGTAATTCTCAGAGAGGAGTTTGATAGAACGATAGTTCTCTACCTCTATTTTGCTGGAGATTTCGCGTTAGACTAACAGTGAGATGAGCTATGAATCCTAACAGACGCTTATTATGCATTATTTCTATAGTCCACTATTTCAGATTTGAGATTCTTGGTCACGACTTCTGCCAACTGGTCTCGATCGGTTTTTCGCTTTTGACAGTTAAAAAGTTTGCGATGAAGTTGATTACATTTGTATGGATACACTTTGATTTCTGAAATGGTACATTTTTGAGTCGGGATCTCTTGTCTTTAGTACCGGGATGGCGTAGGGGCAACACAACGAACGTGGGAGCAGAAGGTCTCAGGTTCGAATCTCACAGGGAACAAATGAACTTATGCGGGATCTACATTTGTCAATAAAGTCATATAATAACGTATATTATATATAATATATTACAAATATTTAAGCTCCACCATAAGATGAATGCAAAAAAAGCTGAAAACTACTGAATATTCAGCGTTATGGTATAAAAACCTATATATAAAATATATATGTCTATATACGTTACGTCAACATGCGGAACAACTTCGTTTTCGAACTGAATGATTGTGTTCTTCTAACGGTCTGATGATCTGAGAGCATATTGCTTGCATAGCTCGAAATCAAGGCAGAACGCGTGTTGATCTCAGATCGTGCCGATGGATGATGTATGAATTCGAATGGTCAATACGAAATGACCGATCATGTTCTCTGCGAGGTCGCTTTCATTTCATTACGCTTCATTTGCCGAGTAGGTCGACGACAGCGCGTAACTAGACAGCGACATACCGTGACAGGCGATGGCTTGCCCAAAGACGGATAGAACATGGCATGGCTGATACGCACGCGTGCTACTTGGAGGTTTTAATTAGCGATCCAACACAAACAGAGGCGCAGCTCGTAGTCTGTCGTTAGTTATCGAGGCATCGTTATGTCGATGGGGTCTCTATGAGCTGGCTCTGCGACAAAATGTGAACATGGTTCGTCTCCATCGTCGAGCGACGTTGACGCTCCTGAACGAATAATTATTTCTGGAAATCATTCGTTCGACAGAACAGGGACCACGACAAGGATGTGGCAGTCGTCAAACTTGCGCCGCTGAATTTCTATGCAGATGTCAGTCGACGAATATGGACCTTTAGCAATAGCGTGCATATATAGCGTTCGTCACTTCACAATGACAGGGTAAGCTACACATCGGTTCCTTGTGGCGGATTGAAAGGCGGGCGCTCTACGATGCTCAGCTTTCCCGCGTCATAATTTTGCCGAGTTCTGCTACTGGCGATGATCGGGGTCTTACGTGATCATAGGAAACGTGCTTGTCCTTTCGAATCGTGCCGTTGTTGTTGCCCTGTTTACTCTCCTTACTTTTGGGTTTCGTGCTGATACATATACGGGCGTCCACGACAATTTCAGCCCGGTTCACTGGTTTGTCGCAAAGTGCCACCTGCCTTTTTTTTTCGTTTGTGAGACGTTCTTCGGAAATACGGGCATCTGGAAGGTATCTGTTTCTCGCCAATGCGGCATATACCAGCCCGTAGGCTTCTATCGAGCTAATGATAAGCGTTGCGCTTGCTTTCACTGGTGCCAATTGTATCCAATACTTGTATGGCGCATTGACGGTGTGTTCCACGTGCTCCGTCGAATTGCGAGCTGCGGAAGAGTGTTTCTCAGCATAATTCCCATTATCGCCAGCGGGCTCCCAACCCTGTCTCATTCTCGAATTCGTAGATGGCATCCAGAGATTATTGATGCGGTTTGCCGTGATCACGACGAACGATCTTAATCACAATCTCAATCTCCAACCGATAATTGGTCGATATTTGACTAAGTTGTTGGTTCCGACAGATGCTTTTTTGCTCAGAGATAATCCCCGATCGTTCCGGAAGTTGTGCACGAGCTAATTCGCAGATACGCCCGTGTTAAACACCGTACTTAGCTATTAAAGACGATTTGACAAATAGATCGAAACAAGAATAATATGCTCACATTTTCTCAATCCGATAAGAATAAACTGTTGCCCTTTTTTTTGTTTTTGTCTAACGAATCATCTAATCATTTGTTAACAGAACTGTTATAAGGAGGTGGCCAAATCAGAACCACAATATCAACGGCCCGTTCAAATGGTCAACTTTATAGTTGCTATAGATTATTTCCGTAAGAACACAAATTTAATGCCCACATAGTGACTAAGCCTCATCGATCCGTGTCAGCGATAGCCCCGTCACAGTGTACCTACGGGACATATTTGGCCCGACTATCATGGTACTACCGGATTCGACACAGGATGCGGATCCCGTCGAGTGTAGTTTAGGATCATCTGTCGAAGCGGTGAGGCTCCGCCAGGCCGAAGGTATTGCCCAACGAGCGATTTCTTATCCGCGTTGCCCAGCTGATCTCATAGCGGTGTTTGTGTAACCCTGATTCGCTCTTTCGGCCTGAGCCAACGGCGTCCGCCTCGTCTCTCATAGAATGCCTTCATTGCTTCCTGTAGTCGCTTCTTGTCTTATCGTCGCGAAATCTCCGATGGGCCACACGGAGTTCGTGGCCAGCTCGTTAGCTGTCGACAGGATAGGGAGCAGGCAAGGGCCGAAGTGGGATTAAGCCTGGGATCAATTCAGAGGCGGCCCTTTTAAGGACTCTCCCGCACGTTCGGGTAACTTTTGTTATATTTTTTCACCATTATGGAATAACCTTGTACAGCGATGATTCGACAACTGAACAGGGCAGAGTCGGCCGGCGATTCTACAATATTACAGATGATTGAGCCAAGCCATTAGGCGGTAACGCCTATGGCAATACATTAGTTGCCCACGTCTAGAACGCACTAGCTAGAAAAATCAGTGATAGCGTGGTGATAAATGAATCCTCGTCGGAGCTGGCACTAGTCGCAATGGGCCACCCGAAATAAGTGACTGTCACCGACGTCTGAAGACTTCTTGTCTTCAGGTGCATTTCATTAGTGAATCAAAATTGAATATCTACCTTGCTCTTGTTTGTAGACAATGTCGTACAAGATACGCCGATGAATCATTCGCCCCAGTGACATCTACAACATATACATTTCCCTTCACGTTATACTCTACTATTCGATATTCTCTTAATCCGGTCACGGTAAGAAACTAAACAGGGAGCTCATATCATACCGCGCTTTCAACAGTGGGAACATCATACCCATATCAAGTAAGTGCCGAGTATTTACCGTTCGATAAGTACGGGCCGATGTCAGTCTAAACAGACGCCGAACGGCGTAGGTAGATGATCTCTTCGACTTCCTTGCTGAAGTAGCACATGAGGCAATCAGGATTTGAACGACGCCCAGAAGGCTTACGGAGTGAAACAACTCCAAAACGTGTACATACCGCCATAAATGGCCACGAATATGTACAATAGGTATGTCCGTATGCCACCGGTTGTGTGACAATGTTCCATGCTAGCGCCTGGTAGTGGCTCGGCCGGGTCGTCTGGTGGCCGTCTTGTGTTTCGAGGGGACTCGAAAGCCTAGGCCAGAGCGCGCTAAAGAGAAGAGCTCTAGGTAGTAGCAGTAGTAGCAGCTAAGCGAACTCGAGGCCCGATGGAGAGCGGAGGCAAACTCAAGATCCTTCCTTTTCGGTCGGCTTCTCGAGGCCGACGCCGGCAATGGGAGACGCATAAGGACGAGGGGACGGCTCGGCCGACACGAGCAACCGACTCAGCTCCACCGTCAACAGGATAAAAGTAAGTAAGCTCCTCTGCTGCTGCTGCTAGCGAGCTGCAACTGCTGCCTCTGCTCTGTTGCTACAGAGCAGCAAAGTAGGATGGATAGCATAGCTGTCTCCGGTCGACAAACAACTCCTTCGGCGACGCCCTAGCCGACAACACTAACGTTTCGTTTGCCTTCGCGACTTTCACCCACTCTCTCTCTATCTCTCTATCTCTCTCTATCGCGCGCGCCTCTCCTTCAGACGCCCTCGTCGGTATGGCCTTCCCACATGCGTCTTCCCGGGAGGAGCTCCCCAAACGAGACCTCCTTAGGCAGGAAAAGTGGAAAAGCTCGTAGCTATTACCACGCGTCAGGGTTTCGAGCTAGTTTTCGCTAGCTCACGTGTCGATGGCTGCGCGCACCGGTCAGGGCAGTGAAATGGCCGGAAAGCGAGTTGCAGTTGATATCAGACGTGTGTGTGTGTGTGCCTGTGTTGGCTTTCAGCAGGCAGCATCGGTACTCTCCAGTAGGGCACAATTGCAATGGCAAGAGCAGAGACAGCGACAAGGCAGGATGAAGTCGATCGTCAATAACAATAATACCAAGCTTCGTTCAGGCGAATTTTTAGACGCACCGAAATAGTCGTACGAAATAGTGAACAAATGTATAAGCCACAGAAAAGCTATTGCGTTTGTAAAATAGGTCGGTGCACCTAGGTTATATTGTACTCCATTCGATAGTGGACATGCCCGTCTCGCCTATTGGTTGCTTAACGCGAACCTGCTGCAGCACCTAACTTATTGACTGCTGACATCCGGAAGATGAATTCCCCTTTAAAAAACACCGCGCTGGTTCCCTTGAAAAATGTTTTTTTACTACGTTTATAACTGTTCGTGTCTGTCGTGCAGGAGTTAGGTTACTACGTGGCGTGTGCGGGTTGACAATTCACTTGTTTTAGAGACGCGTGATCCACGAACTCTGATCATCGTGAGCCATCCACCATTAATGTCCCGAAAGTAGTCAGCCTTTCTGCTTAGTAGCTCATGCCGATCTGTTCTTTAACAGTCGTGTTTGAGTAGTGGCCCATGCACGGCCCATAGCGTCCTCTCAGACGTGCATTTCTCATCATTTACCAAATAAATACCCTCTTTTTTTTTTTTTTTAACCCCCCCCCTTTTTTTTTTAATAAATAGTCTCTAATCTTCATCGAGTGTACACACACACAATATGAGGCTGTTCGAAGGTCGGCGGAAACATATCGTCTAATATTTTGTATTATAATACACCATCGGTAATATTTACCCAGGCTAACAACATTGCTGATACCATTATGAAAAGTGTTTAATATTTGAGTTTGTTTTCGAAGACCTTTTTCCCTTTCTTATATATCTGTTTAAATCTGGAGATAAATATGATATCCGTGTGATATTGTTACAAATACCACCACCAATTTACAACAGCATATACGCTATTTTTTTTTGTCAAGTCTAGTCAATACATCTGTCAATAATTAAAATAATAGGAGTAACCTTTTTTCAAAACCCTCGACGGTTCACAAATTCTGCTCACATTACACGTGGAAGGACGAACCATTTTCGAGCGCCACTCTAATACTACTGATATTTGCAGACACAACACCTCCTCGCTTAACCAAAGCCGCGGTCTTGTAACGGGGACAATTGACGATGTTTGACGTGTCTCTGCTAGCCTAGCAACAGCGAACGTTACCGTTGGCGCCATTTTAATTTTTATCTATTATATTGGTCGTAAATGATGTCGAACAGTATCGTGTGTCACATGATGATATGGCTTGCTAGCATACAGTTTTGTTAATTGTTAAGGCCGCAGCGTAATTGACCAGAGGTCGTCCAAGGGGCAAATAACGGACGTATTTCGGCAGAACACTCTCGGTTTGCCATACACAACGGATGTTTGTCGGATAGGCCACGTACAGGGCACCATTCACGCAGGCCCTGTCTCCCGGCCTTCGTGCCGGCTTCGTCCACACTCGTGCGCCTCAACAGGCACTCGTGGCAGATTACTGCTATGCTATGATATATTTTTCGCGGTCCCCTCGAAGCGAATGCCTCGCGCGTGTCAGTGGTATTTTTAGCTCGCCAACAAACTCGATCCTGGTAAATCACCGCTGCTGGGCATCCTCGTGGAGCGCTAGGACAGGCATCGTACGAAACGCAGAGCTACATTGTGTTATTATATATATATATATATATATATATTGTTGTAGTAGGCTGTTTGTGCTTAAACAGAATTCCCACGGAGGAGGGAGGGTAGAGAATATAATGAGTCGCTGTCGTCGTCCCGTTGTCTAAATTGAGGTAGTCGAAATATGAAATTATTGCCTCTTCATTCTGGACAACCCACCCGCACCCTGATGGCATCTACATTCAAGCTGTTCTTGCTGCCGGTGGGTATGTTGAGCAGGTTTTGATCGTTGAACAAACGATCTCGATCTCATTTGTACACTGTGCCCGAAGATTCGATGAAGCTGCTTATAAATTATCTGATGACGCTTGTGTCTTTCAACAATCGCGAGTTGTGTAGACGGTATCAAGGCCAGGTTTGTTTTGAGAAAAAACCTTTTCCATAGCTGTCTTCCTTCTATGGCCTTCTGGACTCGGTACCACGACGCAGCCTTGCATTCAGGACCTGTCAGGAAAGGGGCTTCATACCAGAGCAATTGTGGTGTTGACCCTTAATAGGGGCTCTTCAGCGCCTTCTCTCTTTTTGTGGCCTTATCAGGGCGAGTTGTTTTAACCAGATAGACCCGTGTGCGCCTTGCAGTCGGAGGAGGCCCATATGAGCACGGGTTGAGTCCCCCACCGTTGCACAGTTGCATTTAAAAAGGGATCCGCCTTATGAAGCAATGCCGAAAACAATGCCATTAAATGTTCGCCGTGAGTCAGTCTAGAAAATGTACCGGATAGGTCCTATTAAATTATAGCTACTTTTATATTCAATTCTCATTGTCCGTAGTGGTCGACCAAAGTTCAACTTATCGCCGGCGCAAAATTCGATCTGATATAATACAATACAATACTATTCTCTACTGTTTGCCTAGTTCATCAGGAAGCCTCGAAGGGAGGATGTGCCCTGTCCATTGAATACGTGGAATGTGATATTATGTCGGCGTCGTTAAGCTAATTATCCCTGTCAATGGATTCTCCACTTGCGGGCACTCATCCTAGCAACATTTCCTCTGATAGAACCCTTGTATCACGCGTCGTTCAATTCTACGCTTCAAGCCCCTGTCACATAAGGTGTGTAGACCATGCGCGTACTCTCTTGGCGGGGCTTTCACCTCTATTAGGACGAAAATCCCCGGGGTTATTTATTGATCTACTAGATAGCTGTAGCGAGGTGACATTGTGAACCAGCATGCTTTATCGTCAGTCACATTTGACGTCCCCTAATAAATCCGGCTAACGTCGATGTGACGAATTACCGAACACTTTTGTCGATTTGTGAAACGACTAACGAAATGACTAAACGCGGTGGCTTCGACGGCTAAGTCTCTGGCTGTCGGAAGCCAGAGGCCGCAGGTTCGAGCTCCGCTGTGTGACATATAAGAGAGCTTAAGCATTGTAAAGTTGCAGCTCCTTTAATAAACCAATAAACATTTACCATTTACATATTCAGCGTAACTTGGTTATATTGTGTTTCTTTGTTTAGGAGGAAATTTTCTTCAAGCGCACGGACACCACCCGAGACATTGCAACCACCATGGCAATTGGGCCGATCCAGTGCAGGAGGGTTGACGTGAATGACCATAGCTAAAATCATCCTCTGCTGAGGGGGTCGATCTCCTACCCTAGACTCGGATCTACGCTTAGCAGGTGGCCGACGGTAATATTGGTTTGATGCGTTGCGCGTAGGCCTGAAATGGAAATTGAGACTACTCACTGAATGACCTGTAAGGCCATGCAGGAGATCTATGAAATGTTTGGTGCAATATTTACATCAAGCACAGCTATTGGTGACATCATTCACTTCATCCCTTGGGCCCACTATAATATAAGCAAACATTTCATTCTAACGCTATATATGTATTCGTGCTATAGATATAATAACAATATGAAGCTTCCGTACCATGGAGTACGGGTCTTAAGAATGGCGTTACTTTTATTTCAAGGAACTCGCCTTCTTGACCTCACCAAGGCGCCACCTACCGCGTAGGCAGTTAATAGACACATTTCGTTTTAACGTCATCAGTAGCTAATCTTGGAGTTCTTATGGAAAATGGTCTTCGGGTCAATTCGGTCGGCGGAGCACTCGGTTGCACTCCATGCCGAGTACTGTTCTTCCATAGCCGAGCATCCCCAAGTAGAGTCGGAGAAGCGCCAACGACCCACTGGCGCAAGACAACCCCCTCCTCCGTCCAGGCCCTGCTCTCTTTGCTTCTATAATCAGTGCCCATTACGCTCCATTATCCATCTCCATGCTACAGATACCCCACTGGCTGGTCCCACGTCGAAGCTGAACGGAGCCAGCAGAGTACAACAGAACCCCCGCCGGGGTATCGAACGCAGGCCTGGTAGGCGAAACGCCTATAAGAGACACCCATATCGAGGACATCCCCGACATTGAAACGACTATCACAACAGCAGCAGCACTTGCTGAAACATTGAATCCCGCTCCTAACAAAAATAGCTGGTCTTATTGTTCTCGAGGCGGTGTCTAAAATACAGGTTCAAAGTGACATAAATACGGTAACTTCAGAGTCTCGGACACGGGCGATAACTATATAATTTGAATTTTTAGAAGGAAGTTGTATTGACACCAACGCGCTGTCCCCAACGAACGATACTACGGTTCAAACGATCGCCCCAACATGAAGAGATGGCAGTAAGCCCGTAATAGTGATGTCGGGTGAAATGGAAAGATTGAAGGAAGGATACGATGTGTGGCGGTGAGAGACCGGATAGTGGCGGTGGGTGGCTTTGTTTTAATTTTGTCATTAGCCAGGGGCCAAGCGATGACTCACTGAAGACTACAGGGGCAACCACGCTCGGAGCGCCAGTTTGAGGTGTCGACATATCGAGGTGTTGAGGCGGCGAGGAACTCCCTTGCTCGGCGGGGTGGCATTACAGGTCTGCCAGCTAACGGTGCCCGTAGTTTGTGCCCACGCTCGGCTGCGTTCAGGCACGTGCTCGAAGACTGCTTATCCTCGATGATGGCATCTCCGGACGACAAAGCGTCCAGCCTCGCGCGCGAGAGAGAGAAAAGTAACATTAAGACTGAACGTCCCTCATTAGGGGCGTCAAAGACAAAGGACCCAAGTAGTGCCTAAACAAACCTGGAACAGGGGGTTCAGTATGCACGAGTAACTATATATAGATATGTAGATAGACAGACATAGTTAGATAGAAATATATATATATATATATATATACATAGATAGAACGCTTCAAATTCGATAAAGGCTTCTAGCTTACAAGGAAAATCAATTAAACCATCTCAATGATGATGAGTTCTGCAATTTGTACTGAAATATTATTGAAATGCCTTTGGATTTAACATGCTCATTCATATTGAAAAAAAAATATAGGACATATTCAGGTGGTGAGTTTTAACTGGTACGACTAGACAATTCTACCCAAATAGTTTATGCATCCCGTTGATCGTGTTCTTGTTGGCCGCACCGAAAATAAATCGAACAATTTCTCAGACTTGCGAAAAATAACAAAATACTAAAATTTAACCCTAGACTTGTGGCAAGGAAGATGTGTTTCTACTGAGTATCGACCACCAATTTGCGTATATTCACGTATATTTTCATAGGAATACAACGGCGCGTGGCTAGTGGCCGTCGCTCTATTCGATTTAATATTACCTTTTTTTATAGAACGAGCTTCTATTGATCATTGTTGTGAGTCTTTAAATATACAATGATATTCTTATACCATAACATCAATGATATTCCTTCATCGGTGCAATAGTCGATATATGCATGAAGGCAAAACTAAATTTCCACCTTGAGATAGCTAACGTTGTAATTGACAACTGCCATTTTGCCATTTGATTTATTGAACCAACTTGCGATGACTGTGGCAATATCACGTATAAGCTGTATTCGATAGCTCATCAAAAACGAAATATGAGCAAATAATTATTCTAATTGAAGTTTCTACGAGATGAATTTAAACGGGAAAGGATTATCTTCCATTTGATTTTTATAGTGTTATTACGAATGGCCCATTATTAGTTAATAATGCTCAAATATTTTAGAAAGGTCCGTATTTGGTTGCCATCTTGATACAAGTATCTATGTTACGTTGTGTTTATGATGCTCAAGGTGCTCAACGAGCACGCAGGGACGACACATGTCTTCAAATGACAAAGGCAAATTATCTTCCTGTGCATGAATAGGTACGGTGTTACGATGAGTTGATTATTTCATTAATTTTTGAATATGGTGCGGGAACCATACCCTGAGTCGCAGCCCCCAAGCAGGAACATGGAACACAACAATGTCTCACTCATCATCTGTAACCAGTCGCCCATCGAAGAGTGGTAATCCCTTGACAGCTGCTGGCACACCATTGCTTTTTCTCGATTTTGCAACTTTGACTAACAAACTGCTACTGAGATCGGTCTCAGACAAACACAAAGCTTATCTCGGCTCGCCTCATGGTTGACGACACAATTCGCCGTTCACTGTTCTATGAAACCAGATCTCGAAGCTGTACGGCCACTTGGTGCGGTGGTTGAACAAAATAATGAGTAGTCATTGCATAATTACTCGTGTCAATGGTTGCTCTCTTTCCTTTTGCACATTTTATTGTACCGACGCTTGCAGTCATTTCAGTCGTGGTGCAACGCTAGCTGAGGCGTTCGCTTCATTTGTAAATTTGAGTAGCGTCGTTCAAATGACTAACGCTGGAGGAGCTGTCACTGGCTCATCTTACGCCGATAAACCTGACTATGATTTTTATGGTTGGCAATTTACCGAAACGAAGGTCGTCAAACCTCATCGTAACGAGCCGGCTGTCGCTCTGAGGGGTATAGGCCGACCTCGCTTCTCAGAGCGACCTCGAATCGAACACGAAGCTTTGCACCAAAAACTGACACAGTCTTTCTCTCAAATTGAGTAGACACACACACACACAGTGTTTTTCAAATCATTAGCAAGAATTGACTACAATTTCATGTTCGACAGTCGACGTCAGCGAATATATTGTATCGTAATATCACCTCCAGAATCGTCCCTAATGACTTGCTCTGCGACCTTCCTTAATTTCCATAATGATGGTAAGATTGTGTTTTTTTAGAATTGTGAATCATTAAACGATAGGTTGGCTTATTTAACACTATTAGCATTTTAATAAGCTACCGATATATTCGACCGAGCCGTGCATACAGAAGCGGACTGTTGAGTATCGTTCGCCCTTATCATAACGACATAATTATTAATATTATTATAATCACCATGAATGTAGTTTTTTTTCTATTGGACGTGCACATGCCATATATATATATATATATTAGACGAGCACATGCCACATATATATATATATATATATATGATCGTGTCGCCCGTGGGTTCTGTACGTCAAATTTCCCGTGATCACTAATTGAATTATAATGTAATCGAATGTATATATATATATTTTTTTTTTCAGAACACGTATCTGCGGGTGTACTTAATCTGTTAGCGTGTGAATGTTGCGTCACCTCTTGGAAGACAACCAATGATGGCCTGTCACTGTTAAGAGGAAACAAACAATGGTTACATTTGACCAGCCGGTACACACCCACACTTAGCGAAATGACTATCCCAAATGAGCACCGATAATTAGTTGTGTGCCTATATCATTGTCATCTGTTGTCTGAGGAAAACACCTCTACGAGCGTCACTCGTTACAATTCATTCATCTACGTCAGAATATATTTGTAATAGCTCACCGCTCGAAGTATAACATTGCCATCTATTGGCGGCTTCTTATCGTCCACCTGTAAAGCACACTGTGAAATAAACAGGACGAACTCTTTCAAGGCGTCAGCGTTACAGAAGTGCACATGGCTGGAATTGCTAGGATCTTTGTATTCCCACACCCATTTAAGCTTCTTGCGAGCCAACAGCACACGTTCGATCAAATCGAGAATGTTATCCACCGTGACATTATTCGAAATGACGAGGTCATTGCGATTCCCAATGAATGAGTATGTCAGAATGAGGCCTTTGCAGATGATACTCGTAAGTGTCACAACCAAAAAGTCGGGAACGTTGAACTTCTCCGCGAAGTGGAGGATTGTTGGAGCTCCACACTTGGCGAAGACTCGAGTCGCATACGCCTGAGCCTTCATGTACTCAACAGTGGTGAGGACACGCGAACCTTTGCAGGGCTGAAACCTCGAACGTTCGAGATCTCGGTTGGCCCTCTGGATAGCATTGAGCTTCTTCGGGCTTCCTGACGAACCCTGACGAACACATATGACGGACTGTATGATCGTAAGGCGAAATAGCAGTAACAGCAGCAGTATTAAGCCTTTTTGTACCATTTTTGTACGCTACGTTCACATTAGATTAACAAAAAATACAGGCACTTTTGAAAATGCTTTGTTGTACTAACGATCTCGGGGGTAGCTACTTGGTCACCTCATCTGTATAGACGAACTATACCGCGGGAACAATGATCGCAATATCGAACGTGTTATATATGATAATGGATTAGATTATAGTAGACTATCGAATCATGTACCCATGATCAAATCAATATCGCTGGCTAATTAGAAGACAGATCAGTTACAGATCGATTCGATTGATCTGTGTATATTAGGATAGAATAATTTCGTCGTCAAGAATGGAACAGCTGGCAATTCGTCCTTGGCACACGCTCGTATCGTTCGGTGGACGGCTATAGACAGCCTTTCATTGTGGTGATCGTCCCATTAACATATGTCTCTGAGTAAAGCGGTAGATTTCTCGTTGGTGAATAGTAATAGATTCTTTTTTTTACCAACGACGATCCGGATAGGTGGCCCCTACAGGTCCTCAAGGTAATACCTAAGGTTTAGGTATTCACCATTATGTATTTGCAATTGACGACTAAAGAAGCACAGATGGACGCCCTGTCTATAGTATCTTCATTAACCGACATCAAATGAATAATACAATATTATACAGATTCTCCTTCATTGACCAAAGAGTTGGTGTGTTATTATGTAGATGTACACGAATTATTCGAAGAGTAATTGCGCGAATTTATGGATATGTTTTATTAATCTTTAATGGGGGGGGGCAAAAGGTTGTGGGCACAATTTGTCCAGCGGACAAAATATGACGCCGTCCATGCAAACGCTTATATTGTTTATTTATGCGCTCATCTCAGTAACAGGGATATTGACGTGAGGTCTAGGCGTGAGCTACTGTAACCCCTAGGTCACGCATAGCATTTCTGCATTAAATTGTCTCGCCATTAGTAGTGTCTTCGTTATAATGACTAGTACACACTACTGCACACTTCGTCGTTGAGATCAATGTATAAGAAATATCATTGTTTCGATATCACATAGTACCACCTATCAGTTGTCTATTCGAGCGTGTAGATCGTCGTAAACAATTTAAAGTCGTTCGGGTAGAATTTGTGAATGAGATTCCTTCTGATAAGTCATTCTTGAAATCCAGCACAAGTATACAGAACAGTTGAGGGCTCGGGCAGGAGTTTTGAGACATTCAAGGCTACTGCTTGGGAACTATATCTATATATATATTCAGTATTCAAACATCCCTCCAAGAAGCAGCCTGGGATGGGAACCACACTCAAAGGGATGCGCGTACAATAAACCAATGTCGGTTATCACTCAACCCTCTCTGCTCGTCATTACGTAAGCTCCAATGCACGGCATAACATATATATATAAATATATATATATATATTGACACTTTTACAAATACCCAATTTTAAAAATTCCAAACTACGTACGCTGACTGGGGGGCCCCCTGTTCGACATATGAAGTGGGCTCGAGTATCGTTTACGCTATCATTGCATCATTCGTCCTTTGCACAATCCCATTATATTAAAGATACGATTATTCTTCATGCTAAATACCCAATAATTCATTACGGTTGCCCTCATTGCCCACTAATTGTGAACTAAATGATTGTCAACGCTTGTTTCTATAATATATTGTTTGTGAAGTGCCTGATAAAACGCAATGTGCTGACGATTTCTGGCGATGACCTGCATGTTGTAGGACTCACCGCCGACGCTAATTGGTGTCGTGTTTCGCGATATTCTTTTACCAACGAGACCCCTTTGCGTGCCAACAGCAGGCGGTCTATGAACGCTAGAAGCTGGTCGGCGGTGACGTTGCTCGAAATCACAAGATCGTTTCCTGTGGTCAGTTACCCCGTTGGTGTGTAGCAGGCCCTTGCCGATGATAAGTCAGCGAGTTTGACCGTGGAGAGAACCTAGGGAACCTAGGTAAATTTTGTGTGCAAAATATAGAATCGTTGGAGCGCCACACTTGGCAAAGAGGCATCCTGCGAAAGTTTGGGCTTTGACGGCCTTAACAGACAGCAAGGACACGAGGCTCCCTGCAGGCATCGAGCGTCGGAACGTTCGATATCCTGTTAGTGGCATACGATCAGCTTTCGACCGTTGGCGATGACGTGTTGGCTCTTTCACAGGATTCGGTGAAGATAACCAGGTCCTTTCCTATCTGCTTGGTTTGGGAGGCTTGACCACTAGACACGCTCAAATCAGCACTGACTGCTTGAGATAAGGGAATTGATTAATAGATGAAAGTCAAGAGGACATATATGATTAAGCATTTGATACTAAGGAGCACAGTTTCGCAGTGATGATAGAGGGATCTCATTAGTTGACTTGTAGAGTTCGAGGTTATCGGCACTAAGAGCATATAGTCATTGTAAAATTGATATCAGCGGGTGACGGCTATGCACAAAAAATGTACATCTAAGCATCTTACTTTAAAAGATGTTAGTCTCATTGAGTACTCACATAAAGCATGCTTTTGCAAACCTCTTCCTTTTGTGCTGGGTCCTATAAATATGTCGTATGTATGTTAGTGAACATGAAAGACCATGACCAGTAATGTGTTATTTCGAAACGTTTCCGAGTTTGACATAGAGGTTAAGCTATGCTCTCAATGGTGACCAATATTTGATTAGGAAAGCATTAACGAAATGCAATTTACCAGCCCTGGGCGGGCACGGCCCTCTCACTGCGAACTTCCTCGAGGGGGTCTACCACAGGTTGATCCGCGCCACCGGGGACAAGCGCGCTGGCTCTTTCCTCCTGCAGCGCCTGTCCCTCGCTGTGCAGAGAGGCAATGCCATCGCCTTCCTCGGGACGTTGTCGTCCTCACCCCCCCCCACCCCCATAATCCCTAGAAATTCCGACCTATTGTAACGTTTAATATATTATAATAAATATACATTTACCAGCGATATTGCTGAGACGCTTCTCAACCGGGGATTATTGCAGCCTCATCAGCCGAACAGGTCAAGCTTCGAATCCACGCAAGTGGGAAACGTCAGGTGTGGCCTGCCACAATAACACGTTATTTGTTACAGGCAGCGAAAATGAACGGGGTTTTGTTGCGCGCAGGGGTTTTGTTGTAGATCTTAGACAGCGTCTTTCGATGAAGGAAATGCTGCTGCTATCGTGGGCACAATGACCGGCTGAAGCTGAATAGACTTCTTTCCTTGAGATAGCAGACGGCACTAAAGGATAAGGCACATGGATCATTGGGCCAATTGTGCATTTACAAATTAAGTTTTCGACCAATAAATGAAACACACAATATTTTTTTTAGTTGTACCTTTATTGTGAATATGATAACAGTGTTTTGCGGATACAACGTCAAATGCATTGATTCATTCCACATTATCAGCAGTGTTAATAGCAGAGTGAGACTTGCACGTAATCGCAGTTTTCATGTCGATCAGATATTAGGCATTTTTTAAATTATATTAATTTATGATTAATTTTTCTTATTAATTATTATTATTATCATCATAATAGTATTGGTTTGATCATAGATTTCAGCATCCTCAACCGTGTACGTAATATTGTATCTGTTAGAAACCATCAATTTGACGAGTCTCTGTTATTAAATCTACATTCTTAAATGCTCACAAAGTGTCGGTGATTGTGTGTATGTGTTATTGCGAGGACGATTGACGCAGCGATATTCCAGTAGTTTTTGAGCGAGGGATAAGATAGCAGACTAAGATAACCCACGACGAAGAAAAACACACACACACACACATACGCAAATTTCCCACTCTTAAAGAACCCACTATGTTCAATAAATGCGTGAAATCTGTGCGTTTTTGCGATGACAATTTCCAGCGTCTGTCTCCTTGGACCAATCGCGCATCGCATGTCACCGAACAGCGTTCTCACCTTACGCATTTCTAGAAGCTCAGAGATTTATAATAGTTAATAACTCGAAGGAGGGTATTGCCATCAGGTGGCGGTCTCTTGTCGTTCACTTCTAGCGCACACTGTGACACGAAAGCTACAAACTCCCTCATCCTCCTGCCGAACTGCTGCAATGAACGACTTGAATTCAGAGGATTTCGATATTCAAGTACGGCTGAAACCGTTTGACGTAGCGCCATTAGACGATCTATGAAGCCCAGAAGCTGTTCTGCCGTGACGTTGTTTGCAATGACAAGCGTGCCTTCTCTCGCAAAGTATACGTAGGGGATCATGAGACCTCTGCAGAGAAGGTCAGCAAATTTGATGATAAAGAAATTGGGAATGTGAAACTTGTTCGCAAAGTGGATGATTGTCGCGGCGTTGCACTTGGCATAGGCCTGCGCTTTGACGGCGGTTGTCAAGGCGCGACTGCCTTTGCAGGCTTCAAGTGTGCAAGTTCGTCGTTCGCTCTCTGGATTGCGTTTAGTTTTTTAGAGCCTCGAAGGGCCGGATTTTCCCCTTGGATTGTGTTGAGACCTTTGGGTCGCTGAGGAACCCTAGCAGATTCAGTGAGGCCAGCAGCGACAAGCAGAAATACAGCCTCTACCGACACGCACTGTAAGCGCATCTTGTCGTGTGTTATTATAAAAAAATGGCAAGGCTAAGCAATTTTCTCGATTATCTCTCGAGCTGAGCAGCTCTATGTAATAACCTAACACTGAATCAGCAGGGATGATTGTTTGACGGGGTATACAAACTCGATCATTCAATGGCGTATGAGTGGCTCGGTGATTAGGGTGACAGCAAGGGAATATAGTATTGATTAAGGTGTCCATTACGAGATAATTATTATTGCGTCATCGAACAAATGACATTCTTCCATTTCCCGATGCAAAGAGAGCTCGTGACCTTGTCCACGTGTTATATATTAGCACGCACTTTGCGGCCTGTTGCTATGTGTCGCGGCATTGGAATCGTATCGAGTTAATGACGATTGAGGATCCGGGCGCGCCTGGTATAACATTATGACCAGACCCTTTGACTAAACAGTTGTGACAACAGGCAGCGTATGACGATCAGTATGACTATATAATCGTGCTCAAAAATCATCGTACAAATCTGTCCGGGGAAATTAGATCGGCGGTAATTCTCACCAATTATAGAAAGATTTCTTCTTTTTTTCCCTTGTTGCCCTTCCAGTTGGTCAAACATGCTCACCGGCCGGGATGGCTGTGCCCAGCGGTCCATTATTTTCTCAGATGATTTCGAGACTTTTAGTATACAACTTTTTCCTGACGAATCGCGTCGGTCACCAATATATTCCACAACTTCTGTACGCCTTTTTTGTACTTGGTTCATTGTTTGTTTTATGAATGCCTAATGGAGCAACTTGCCCAACTGCTGCATTCAGTTTATCACATCGGCCGGCCCTTGCGTGCTATAATCAAACCATAGGATCTACGTTCAATAAAGTCATAGACAAGAGATATTTCCTTTCCGCCCTTGTTGATAATAATTAATAATAATAATAATAATAAAAATAATAATAATAATAATAATAATAATAATAATAATAATTTCAACTATGCCGTTGAAAAACGTCGAAGAAATAAATTAAATCATTCCAATGTCATACCTACTTCGGGTATCACCCGGCTCGTCGAGCCCTAAGGTGGCCTGGTGGGGCGTTCGTGTACGCTCCGCAATCGGAGGAAACACGTGTGGAGGGGCACAGGTTCGAACCACACCGTGACACACGGGGTTGTCCGTCTTATGAAGCCTGATGCCGAAAGCCCGTGGACTGAGTTCAATGTTTATGGTTCGGAGAGCCTGTGCTCGGAAATCATTCGCGTATTATCACTATGTATTTAGAGAAAGTAGCTGGACATTTGTGCTAAGTATCTTCACTAGCTGACATCAAACGATGCATACTCAGTCGAAAGGAATAATATGCCACAAATAACATTTGATGAACATTACATAGCATATATATATTTTTTTCATCATATATATATATATATATATATATGAAATAGGAATATAGGCTAATATTATGCAATTAAAGATACAATAATTGTTCAATGCAATCATGGTTTATTGACATATTATTTCACAACGCTCAAGTTCCCGAAAAAATAACCGAAAACAAGTGTTCATATAAGTGAACTATGGAATACTTCGTTCATATAACGTATTCCATCGTTCATTATGGTTGCCTTCATCTCATCAATGGCAACGGAATATGATGCCCTGCTCATTTTATTTCATGTCTGATACTGATCGATTGATTCCTCTGCTCGTTTCTATATATTTCGGAAATTTCCGCTAAAATGCAACACGCCGTTTGTTCCCACCGAGTCGCATGTCATCGAGCTCAGCGGCAAACGCCAATACGTTTCACCCTGCCAGAATCGCTGTTAGAACACGACAAATTTATAATAATTGACCACTCTGAGAATGATGTTTCCGTCCGTTGGCGGTTTGTTGTCGTCGACACAGAAGGTGCATTTCGATACAAACGTGACAAATTCCCTCATTGACTCCGCTTTGCAGTAATGAACGTGGCTACGATTGCGGGGATCGCGGTATTCCTTCACCACCGAGACCTTTTTCCGCGCCAACAGCAGGCGGTCGACGAACGCTAGAAGGTGGTCGGCGGTGACGTTGCTCGGAATCACCAGATCGTTTCCTGTGGACAGGTATCCATAGGTGAATATCAGGCCCTTGCAGATGATGGCGGCGAGTTTGATGAGGAAGAAATCCGGAACGTTGAATTTGTGCGCGAAATGAACGATCGTCGGAGCTCCGCACTTGGCGAAAACGCGTGTCGCGAAAGCCTGCGCTTTGACGGCTTCAACCGTCGTAAGCACGCGGGTTCCCCTGCAGGCATCGAACCTGGAGGCGGCAAGCTCCTTGTTCGCCTTTTCGATCGAGTTTAGTCGGCTATGGACATGCGACGCTGGCTTAGCATAGCTTGCGGGAACAGTGGTTGAAAGGAGAAAAAGGATATGCAATCGAATACCTGGTAGTGGCATACTTTTCGGTCGTTGACGAGTACGCGTTGGCTATTTTACAGGAGTCGGCGACTATAACTACCTACTATGCGCTTGCCTCTTCTGAATGGTTTGGGAGGGACGCGACCGTTGGATACGATCGCATCACTGCTGACGCCTTGGGCGGCAGGTTGCTCTGCTGGTTAATTAGGTGATTAGAAGATAATTGATTCATAGAGGAAAAATCAAGAACAAATATACCATTCACTGTTTGATGCAAAAAAGAGCAGTTCCGCAGCGATGGCAGCAGACTTGATGGTCAATCTCAGTTGACCTTTACGCTTTGAGGTTATCGGCACTGAGAGCATGCAGCCATTGTAGAATAGCTATCCGCGGATGAAGCCTATGCTCTAACAAACCTGCTTCTGGCTTCGAAAAATGTAAGTTTTCCATTGAGTCTACATAAGGCATCTTTTTGTAAACCTCCTCATTTCTATGTTGCACGACCTTATTCACAGTGTCTGAAAGCAAGAGTTTCATCATTTCTCTCACGCGCGTCAGGTAGACAATATCAATATCAGGTGCTGAGTGGATAAATTATGCCCTGGCGCCGATGCTGTATCCAGAAGTACGACTGCCGATCCGCCCACCACCGACGGCGATACCGGCACACATAATTCGTTCGATATTTTATGTCGGGAACCAATGGAATCAACGCGGTAGGCGCCACGTCGTTAGCCTGTCTCATCGTCAAATGTAAGTATGGTTTTTAGTGGGGGCCTAGACAAAATACGTGCACGTGGACCCTTATTACTCCTGGCTAATGTGAACCGAACGTGGTCAAAGTCACTGCAGCGTCTGTACGCTAGAATACAGTGAAACAATATGTGGTGCTTTAAATAGGAACGGGAACACAGAAACCAATGAAGCGTCAGGCTCCGCTGGGGGACATTGACCACTGTGGGGACATTGACCACTGTGGGGACCTCAACGACGAATGTTGTTTCTGTGTTTCTTTCTGGACCTGAGAACTTAGCAGTGATTTGGCTACGGAGCCGTGCAAGTAACGTAAAAATATCTCGAAAATTGCGGGTAGTCTATGATCGGCAGATCTATTTCATCGAGGAAGGCAATGTAGCTAAAACCGCAACAAGAAACTAACGTTGGTCTAATTTTTTTCATATGTAAAGGTATACTCTAGATGTACTTTATTATCTATTTATTAACACCGTTCGTCCGGTAAGTGAAACACGACTATATGTCAGAAGCAGCGAGTTTGCTCATTTCAGTAGACTACGTATTATTATGAACATGACATAATCCTTGTCAAGGACGGGCTGCCAGTTCCGTCTTTGTCGAGTCGCCTGTTCAGCCATGTACCAAGTACCATAATCTAGACCTTCACGATTCCACCAAATGTGTGGCAGTAACTCTGGGAGTGTGGCTTCTGGAGTGCACGCTGAGGTCGAAAAATAGTGCCCAAAAGTGTGTATGAAAAGGGACAAATAGAATGAATGATTTGTTTGAAAAACGAGCCAACGTTTGCTATTTGAGCGTTGTCTATTCTCGAGCTGAGGATTTCGCCATTGTATCTCTACGATTTTTCCATTTGAAACGGTTTTTTATACAGGGATAAAGATAAACATATTGATTAATAGTGGTTCTTATTTTATATTAAACTATAAAAATAGTAATAATAAATAAAATTAAATTTCTTTATTATCCTTATAATTAATTGTATATTAAAAATAAAAACAATTTCTAATATAATACAATTATTTATTGGCTATGAAGCTTAATTTAAATATATAAAATATTTATATATGCTCTAAGTGCTAACCAATATTTGATAAATCAACAATGGAAAATGCTATTTCGCCATAGTAATGTCGGCTAGCGGTCTCTGCGATCGTTGAGACCTCTTTGACCTGATCGTCATGCTAATGCCTGCTGAAGAGCCGTTAGGGGAAGACAGATGTAAAAGACCATAGACCGCAGGCATTTTGATTATTTAAGAAATAATTTTATCGACAAAAAACGTTTTGCGACATTCGTTTGCTGATCAGAGCTCCTCGTGTTGAGGAGTTAGTGGCTTGTTGCTATGCGTCGCGGTCCTAGGCTACAATGACTTCCTTAATAGTGTACGAGCCTACAACCAAAGGCGAGCCCAATGTTTCGCATATGTCCTTGACCATATTTACAAAATGAATCGAGCGAATGACGATTGAGGATCCGGGCGCGCCTGGTATAACATTATGACCAGATCCTTTGACTAAACAGCTGTGACAACATGCAGCACAGAGACGATCAGTGTGCCTATATAATAGCATTCAAAAATCACCGTACAAATCTGTCCGGGGAAATCAGATCAGCGGTAGTTTTCGCCAATTATAGAAAGATTTCTTCTTTCCTTCCCTTATTTCTCTTAATATTGTTCAAACATCCGCACCGGCAGGAATGACCGTGCCAGCCTTGCCAAGCGGGCAAATTTCCCAAGTATCAAGAGAAGAACAAGCCTTCTTCCTCTGCCTTCCCACTTATTATGAGATTGGTAAGTGCGCAGCGAGTCGCCGCTCGCTCTGATAATAATCGCCCGCGACGCTCCGAACGGCAGTGGTCATTTTCCAACCGACACCAGTGGCAGCCAGCAGGGCGGGACCCCATCCTCGCTCCATGATGACAAATGTATCCCGAAATCGATTCCCTATCGCAAATTACAAGTGATGTCTGTTGAAATTGCCCGGCCGCCTCAAAATCGAAATCCTGAATCAACCCCCCCCCTCTCCGACGATCGCCGCCCATCATCTGGCCACACCGAAGCACCTCGCTCCTTCGATTTGTTCCTTTTAGATTTCTTGGCAGTTTTCTGCGATGAGACGACAGAAGCCGTGCGGTTGTCTTTCCCGGCTGAGCGGCCTGCGAACGGCCGTGCTACCTCTACGGGAAAAACGGATATCGAGAACTTCCTAAGTCGAAAGTGAATCAACATAAGGTCCACAAATATATAAAACTAGATAACATTTTTTCAGTGAAATGTACAGATGAACAGTTCTCATCATCAGGTGTGTTAATGTTTCAATTGACATGTTTCAAGGCAACCACCGTTGGGCGAGGTCATTATTGGAACAACGCAATCATGTAGGTGGTGCATGGCTATGAAGGGTCGAGCCCGGTGGCCTGGTGGTGCATTCGTGTGCGCCTTGCAATCGGAGGAGACACGTAGGTGCACGCGTTCGATCCCCACCGTTGCCAATTTGCATTGAGAAAGTACGTCAGACGAAGCAATGCTAAAAGCAGTACCGTGGACGTTAAATGTTGGCTGAGAGTCAGCCCGAAAGCCCTAGGACTATGCAGGGATCACAGCAGTAAGGCAAGGGGATGGCGAGAATATCGTAGTGGGCTAATTGAAGAAATGGGATAATGCGAGAACTGCATCGATAGATTTGCGAAGGCAAAACGATTTATAGATGCGACAGAGTAAAGGGCTTCGAGCAACAGGGTTATTCGATAACGAAACGATAGCGGGTCAAACCCATCAGGGTCGAGTAGCGTACGGTGCGGCTGTATAGTGTGGAGAATATCGATACAGGAAAAATGAAAAAAATCTCGAGCATAGGTATCTACCGGTAAAAGTAGACCTACGTGTGCTGAAGTTCGTCAGCATAAAGGTCGGACGGCACCACTGAATGTTACCAGGCTTATAATAATAAGAACATACAATTGCTTGATTAGTTTATTTAATTATAAAAGTAGCTGACAATTGTACCCGCGCAACGTGAAATACAACTATGAATAGCCTCCTCAATATATACCTAATAGAATATTTAAAACAAGCAGATCTCATTTCCCCAGCCGCTGAGCGTGCCCAAAATAAAAATGCGTTGCCCCTTCGTATATCTAAAGTAAATCTAGTTCTACGTGGATTTCCTGTAGTGGACGATAACCTTTATTTGAGTATCTGCCGAATATTTAATGAAAATAATAACATTACACTCGTTCATTTTTTTAGTTTCATGAGGAGAATTCTCATACAGTTAATTTACAAAAACATATGGTGAGTGGAAGATCAATGCGGACCCGTTGCGGCAGAAAATGAGCCTGACTCCAATTAAGCATCATGGCCATTGTTTATATGTCTTCGTGTAAGTATATGACTGAACCAAATACGCAAACAATAGCTAAACTAGTATTAAACAAAGAATCGAATATATAATTAACCAATATTAATTTCTAAATGAACATATATACCAGCAGATATAGAATAATACACCAAAGAGACATATATAATACAAAATAAAAAGCGGAAAAAACATTAAGAACATGAACGGCAAAACAGAGAGCTTATGTGCCATCGCCTCATAAGTATATATTTCCTCGAAGTAGGGCCAAGGAGAAGGATGTCGGGTACAATAATTAGATCAAAATATATATTCAAAATATATATGAGTCTAATAAATATATGTAGACACGAGATTATATTACAAAACAGAAACAAAGTGAGAGAACCCCATGGCGTCCGTACTAGAGTAAATGAAATAATGATGGCCCGTAGTCGCTCCGAAGTGCTACATGGGCACGTACATGTAAAGTTCTTTTTATAGCAAAGACTTAACATGTATCCTGGTCTATCATACACACTTGTGCAGACATTCAACCTTTAAACTGAACAGTCGCCTCTCTTCGACTCTTCATGTGTGTTAAATCGACGGAGCAACAGAACTCCTTCTGTCCCTGATAGAAGCTTAGCATACGAGCCATGGCAACACAGCGGGAAGAACCAAAGGGGTGAAATCGTGATCGAAAAGCAACAACCAGCATATGTTTAGGTAGGGTGAACGGATATGGTGGATAAAACGATATTTAGACAATTTTTGACTTCAAGCGTTTGAGCGATCCTCGCTCAACAGAATTTTGAGCCACAAATAGGAAAGTCTACCAGATACGGCGACCTCGCATGATTCATAGAAGTCGATTTAGTTGTACAGGGAACGGGGGGCTATGACAAAAAGCTTTGGAAAGAGTGTATTTCGAAAACTACAGCTATTATCCATATATAACTATGGGAGATAGATTGTATAATAGAAAAAATGATGGACCTACACTTGTCTGACGAAAGCTTTCTTCACATACAGTGCGATCTCTATCCCGTTCTCGTCTCAGACGTTTTAGTAGAGAGGCTGTATCATACCTCGAAGCCGTGAGCACGTTTCGTGCACGTAAAAATACGTAAATTCTCCATAATATCGACCGTCCCGATGCAGTTTATCAGGCGACTGGACGATACACAATAAATTGAGCGTATTGCATCAGTTCGAACTAGTTATGTACGGTGTAACGTAAGAGAGTTAGCTTTACAGAAGACTGTAGCCGACAAAAAGACTAAGTCTCCTGCCACAGCATTCGAACCCCCGACTCCCCGGGGCGGAAACTAAGCTCTATAGCTGTTAAAGACTATATCTAAATCGAATACTTATTGAGCTAGCAGGAATCAGTTCAACAAGAATTTCTCCTTAAATCAACAGTTAGAAACTATTTGGCCAACTCTTCGGTTTGGAACGATTTCACCGCAGTGAAACAAAATTTCGTCAAATATCAATAAATATATTATTGATTTCATATGGTTCGTGTGATACTAAGAAATAATAACAATATAAACTAAACTATTTCAGATGAAGCATTTGTGTTTTTGCAAATTTTGTTGCTGATTTGACTTGACCGCGATGACCAGGGTGAAATCTATACCATTTTGTGTTGCAGAATTTATAAAAGCAGCTCTTTGGTTTGAGAGTGTCTCTATGTCTAATGATTAGGATGAGCTTAAAAAATCAAATGTTTTCGAACTAACTTTGAGCCAGCATTCAACGCGCACAAAATTGCCGTTTGCATTCCTTCGAAAGACGGACAACCCCTTTTAAATAAAAATCTTCAAAATCGAACCCGTGCACCTACGTGTCTTCCCTTCCGGTTGCAAGGGGCCTATGAATGCACCGCCAGGCCACCGGGCTCGGTTGGGTCAACCTCTGTAGAACTATGTCCTTTCTGTAGCTCAAATGTGGGGGTGATCTGAATACGAGTACCTATCGTTTTCTCCGGCAGGGATGGCGGGACTAAATCCGTCGGACCTCGCTTTGCTATTACGCTTATACCCGATGGTTTTACGGTCTGCGATAAATTAACACGACATATCGCATGCTCACTCTGTAATCGCATTTCTAAGAACTCGTCCAGGGAAGTTTCGTTCCGTTGCGGTCCAGATAGGAATCTCCTCTATTCTTCCTTTACTTGATCGCCTACGATATCTCTAGCTGTCTCTGTTCACCAGTGGAGAGTAATAATCATATTGAAAATAATCACAATTATTATCGTTAGTTTCTTGAGGTTAATTGACGTCATAGTACAACGAGTGAGTCTAATGAGTATCTCAGGGGTTATATAATGCAGGCAACATATGCGTTGTGGTTATATCCTTAGCAAATACGCAGTTGAGTTGAAGCAGACGAGACGATGTCGCAGGTGAGGAACCTCATCTTTCTCCTCTAGTTTTTGGCCAAATTATCGATGCCCTACTAATTCATTAATCAGGTGTAATTTGCTCCTTCGTGGATCTACCCAGGTGTATGTGAATCATTGCGCTGCCACCGAACATAATTACACTGTTAGCCAGTGCTTGGATGAACAAATCGAGGAACTTTTGCCTCAATGCCCGAGTTAGCTAATGAAATCGATCAATACCTCCCATGGCTCGAAAGAAATGAGCCACCAGCTCTCACTCAGGTTACGGCCGATTGCGAGGACGTTGTTTTGCCTGTATCTACAGAATAGCATTGTCTCTGTTCCTGGACATTTTTTAGCGACCATTCTACCTCTGGGTACAGTGCCCTCGTTTGAAAATCCACTCCGTTTACTCCGGGTTCGTTGATTAGCTTCAGGCATTGTGGTCTCGGAAATATTTCTTAATGCATATTTTATCATTATAATTAATATTTTTTATCAATGCAGATCATGAATTGCCAGCCGGCAGAAATGCCCGCACGGTACATCTTCAGGAATCGCAATTAGCAGAACATTCGTTTCTATTCGCAGCCTTAGATCCTGACGTAAACCTTCTGTATCAATATTTCGCAAACCCTGTAGCCCTGTTTTTTTTAGTTTACAAAATTGATCTCATACGCTGTCTCAATTTGAATCGATAGCCTTTGCTAAATCTTAACCTTGGTTCCAGCAACGAATTATCCTCACATCATCACCACACCAACATCGATGGACGGCGATCATCATCTGGCTGATTATCACGCTAGCGTTCACCGTAACTGAAACCGCTGGCGAGTCCCGAGACAAGTGTTGGTTATCGACAAAACTCGTTTGCCACGACGGTGTTCGCAATATCCGCAGTCTGTTAGATAGTAGTCCTTGTCACATTTGGTGTTCACCAAATCGCTTCTACGCCATATTCGCGCTGGACAGCATCATGGTGCAGGCTCCTAACAACACGCCGGTAATCACCCACTCAGCGGATGTCCCAGGAAGCGACTCGCTCGTGGGCCGATGCGTCGACGGGATTTTCAGTCCACTTCGTAGCTCGATGTCGAACGTCTGCAACTTGCTTTAGCGGCCGCCGAGAAGATCTGTGACGTTCTTGAACTAGGCTGGGATAATGATGATAATCATTCACAATATTATAATATTCATATTTGCACTCTGCCGTTTGCTGCATAAAGGCGCTGTTGATTTGCAGCGCTGGTAATCTGTGGTAAGGCAGTTGGGGGCGAGTAAATATGTAAGTGTGAACTCTAATAAACGCTCATTGAGTGATGTCGACAAAAAGTTATTCTGGCGTTTTAACGAGGTGAACCTAGTTGATCACTTTTAACGAGTTATAAAGTGCAAGCCGTCTTATTCTTCAATGGACAAGCGAATAAACGAGTAATTGCTTTGGTTACGTTCGACTGGCAGCCAGTAGATAGTTGCGTTTTCTATAGTTCAATATGTTAACTTGGAAAAACAGCGGACGACTCAGATAGAGACAACCCTTGAATGCCGTGTATTTACGGCGTCGATACTTGTAACGAACTTAACACGAATATAGTTGAAAGCATAAAAACATATATAGCTGTATTTGAACATTGGACACTTTGATCAATAGCCTGAGAAAATCATCTATGATTAAAGCACTCTTTTAATATTCCCAATAGAAGTAGTTTTCTGTTGAGTTTCCTTCAGCGTGCATTTGTCTATGGCGATTCCCTTTTCTTTCCTTTTCCATTTCATATATATACTTCAAACAATCTGTATCGAAGGTTGAACGCCCTATATCAAAGGCCAGGAGTTCGCGTGCATCCCGACAAAACGGGGATCGGATGGCGGACCCGCAGAGTACGGCCAACATATTGTTCGCCCGAATAAATACAACATTCACGAATTCAGTGGCCCAATCAGTGGCACAATTACGCACGTACGAGTGAAACATTGGTCAGCCAGCCATATCTGTGATTGTCAATCACGATTCGTTGATTGAGACAACGATGCCGCTGTGTGAAAAATGCGGACAGGGGACACACAACGTGTTTGAACGAGATCGAAACGCTTACGAGTTGAATTATGTCGCCGGCTGCACCTACCCGTTGCCTAATTCGATACTGGGCTTCAACACGAATGTCGCACCCTATCATGGTACGTGGCAAGTTCTAGTTAGCGTTTTGTTGCACCCTAACGTCTCGCTGAGACGAATTCAGACCGTGGCTTACCCCCAACCCCCGACTAAACCCCAGAGCAGATACACTCTCGTATCGTCGTTATTTTCTCGAGAATTGGTGTCAAGTCGAACCGTCTAATGCAACCGGAACTCACGGCAATGTCTATTCGAACTGGTTGTGCAACGTCCACAACTTGAAAATCTTCCGGCTCATCGACTTGACTCGTACCAGCGTACGCGTAGTAATGAAGAAAGGGTAGCTAGTGTAAGTTCGTTTACGGTTTTTGCTCTGATTTACGGATTTGGTCTGATTTAATCTATAACCGATATTTGTTGCTATTCTAGAAGTAACATGTGTCTTTTAGATTTGTGTACACGTGGCTGTGACTTGAATGGCGTTATGTATTGTTACTAACTTTGGAAAATAGTGTGCTTGATTGATTGTTTGTTTGTTTGATTAATTTATTGATTGATTGACTGATTGACTGAATGCTTACTTTTCATACCCAATTGTAGGAAAATGGTATATCTGTCCAAGCTTGAAAGGATTGATTTGTATGTTTAACTTTTCACTTTTGTCTTGTTTTCTAAATACTGGAAGAATGGACTTCTGAGTAAAACTGGAATATACCACTAATTATTGTATATAGTCAAATATACAATCAATTATACCATAAGTGTATCGTTCTGCTTGAATGAGTTTTGTCCCTAAATGTTTGCCGACATCTCAAATGATTGAAGTTATTTTTTAAATTCGAACGCCACCCCTCCGCGATGACATATAAGAAGCCTGAGGGATTATAACAAATTGCAGTTCCTTTAATAAGCCAATAAACCTTTACCTTTACCCCTGGACAGCAAAATATGCCTTGGGCTCGTTTGAGCCGATTGACTCAGATCGAAAACTCGCTGTATCCAAGACCTTACCACCGGGTATTCTGGAAGCCGCGTTGAGGTTTGAACAACTCTTGGAGGAAAAGAGAGTGCTCATACGAGACCTCGAGTCGGGACTTCTGAAGCACGCAAACGACATCGGCAATGTGACCTCTAAAGTTAAGGTTTGTGTGCGTTACTTTAATAGATTGAATAATATTCGACTACCTGCGAAAGTGGATATATAACCGTTACGGGTGCGACGTACGAGCAGTAGAGAATCATGTATGAGGTGGTTATGACATCCCGAGATCGAATTTAACACCAGACAAGAAGGATAATCGGTACTGGAATAGTTCTAAGAGGATATCCGTATCCTGTTCGATTTTTAATGTCCTGATGATTCCTTTAGAGGTAAAATGGCCGAGCTTATTAAGCCTCACAGGCCGTTCTGGGTATCTCTAAATATGAGCATTGTTCAAATCAACTAAGCAACTTACAGCAAAATCCCGCCAATTGTCTTCCAAATACTTATCGTGTGTATTCGTTCAGCAGTTGTATCCATCGTTTGTACGGTGCTGGTGAGCTTTCTGAGGTTGTACTCTGAATAGTTACGCCCATATTTGAAAAACGATCACGCGCGACAACGAACGGCCAATTTCATTCGTATTATCATTGAAAGGTTATGAATCCGCTTGCAAGCGAGATCGTTTAATTTCGTTGAACATTCACGTTCAACACTACAACTTCGTGACACTCGTTTTCTTGAAGTTGTAGTGTTGAACGTGAATGTTCAACCAAATTAAACTCAAGCCGATCGCACGACTTTACGGTGACAACATACATTTTTGAACATTGAGATCAATCGATTCCGAGGTGGGCAATCCTTTAAACCTCGTGAGATTCGGTACAGATCGAATTGGCAAAGTTTTCGCGGAGTGTACCCAGATCGTGTAGGTGGATCCAATTCTCTTCATTGTAACCGCGTCCATAGTCCTTAGGTTGCAAGATTTTTCTAATATTAAATACTTTGAACACTTTTATAAATAAAAATGTCAATTAAGGAGAAAAATCAAAATATTCCCTTCTTGGCGTAAACGAACGCGATCGTCACGACACTGGAAATTCGTCATAATGCTTGACTACGAGATCTTTTTATTTCATTCTAGACAGGGTAGAGATCTCGAAGTGAAGATACGCAAAAATCTACTAAAAGATCACCTTTTCATAGCTGGCAAACTGCAGAGGTACCATCCTCTACGGAACTGCGCAATAACAACAAATTCAGCAGGAATCACCGATGATGCAATGTGTCAATTCGGTGATTTCAGCAAACCCATTTATCTTGAGGGCTGCACCTGAATACTGTGAAAAATCGTCAATTTATTACGTCGTCATGTGATTGCTTTTATCCTGCGCTGTCCTCCGCCCCTCAAAACCTTCGGTGGTTGAACAACCCATAATGTTAGCACGTTGTGCACATGCGTGCTGCTTTAGAGGGGAAAGGCTAAGACCGCGCTCATGCAATGGCATCGAGGTCTTGCCGACATCCAAGAGGAACTTCTGAGTAACAAAATTGTCAGTGATGACATGAGGCTCGGCATCCAGACTGCCCTCTACCTGAAGGAGGATTCGGACACGCACATTCGTCACGTCTACTTCCAGAAGAAGGTGAGTGACCTTTGCGCTCGGGTTTCACCGACCCTTCGTGGCATCGTTTCCTTGTCTTCGAAGGGAAGCTGATGGACGCTGCCGGTGGCGGTCACAGGTGGCGGGCAAAGTTTCTCGAATGAAACTGCCACAATTCATTGTCACAGCGGTGAGCGATTGGGCCGTCTCATAGCACCGTACGCTGTTTTCAGTTTTCAATTGTTGCTTTCGATGGCAAAAGGACGCACATTTCGAGGCCACTACGTCCACACGGGAGCCTTTAAGCCATGCTCGTATCTTCAGGCATCGGGTTCAAGGCAACTCGTGTGTATTTTTTGCCACCATATATCGAATCGTGCCATTTGAACTTTTTTGAAATGTTCCTCGTCCTTTCGTCCATTGGAGAGACCTATCCCAAAAATGAGGCCAGTTAACATGAAACATTACAATCATGCCACGCCTTGTATTGGCTATCTTTCGTACATTTATTTAGCTTGAGCTTTTCAGACTCCAGCTTGACGGGCTCAAGTGTTTCCTAGACCGTATCGAAGCAAAGCTTGAACGTCAACGACGGAGCCGTCCGGCATCGCTGAGCGAGCTGAGCAAAGCCATCCAGATGCAGCGTTCGCTATTAGAACGCCTCGCAGTGAAATACTGTTCGGTGAATGTAAACATTCAAGTGGCCGAACGACACGCATACGGACTTCTAAGACATATCATTCCATATTCGAGCCGATTCGAGATGCCTCGAATACCCAAAGCTGAGCTCACTGTGTCTGTGTTCAGTCCAGTATGCATTGAGCTCCCAGCGACTGATCGGATCCTGAGTCGAAGATTAACTGACGTTCAACGAGATCAGGTTCGACCTGGTGCGCCGAAATCTCCCACGGGTGGAATTGACAATCCGCCATGGCGTAAAGAGGTAATAACATAAGAGTGAATTGCAGATAAACTTTGTGTTAATGTTTTATTTGTTTCGTTTTTAAAGGGGGCCGTTGTTTTTTTCCGCTTTTTTTATAACCGTGACCGCCTTCCTCTTCTCCCCTTCTTGTGGAACTGTTGACGATGATCAACAGCAGCACGGCCCTTCCTGGTATCGCTTAGCGCATTCCCTCATTAGTCTTTATGTTAATATGCAGGTCTTCAATGGTTCGTACGCGAGCCAAGGGAACAGAGCGACCTGAGGGGGTCGTCTCACACTGGTGCTATCTTTCGATGCTATTATATTTTCAGTTTGAGTCTACCTAATCAGTTGGGCATAGTACACAATGCTAATTAAAGTTGTGGTTCTAGGATATTCTTTTTCCACCTAGAACACAGTAGTTACACATTGTAATCTGATACTTAACTAGATCGAATATTTTCTCTGATCGGGGCAAAGTGGCTAAGAGTGTCCGAACTTCCTCAGCTACGTTCTAAACGACCATTGGGTGCCCATTCAACCTGCGATTGTATTGTTTGGTAAGCAGAGCCGTCGCCTTGAAGGGCAACTCTATCATCTACGTAGGCTTAATAGCTCAGGGAGGTCATTAATGCAAGGTTACCTAGGCCTGTGGGCTATTGGCCGACACAAATCTATAACGATTGCACCAACTGCTAACAAAACCATGGGATATTTGCTCCGGCTAAACCATGAGACCTTTGCCGAGGCACACGGTCTCATACTTCCCTCAAGTGGATACAGTGATACGGTTAGTTAGCACATGAGTCAACAGGCTGCCCCCTTGTCAAGCCGCCACCGTTTGACGTGGCAAGGCCTGTCGAGCCTAAGCTAATCTGTACACTACCGAAACGTGTGTATAATTGGCAATCAAAATTGCACGATCGTTCATTAGGGGTTGTCGACAATGAATCGGGAAGTCGGTTGTCCAACATCAAACAGGCTCATCCTATTGACTTCGACGAGCAATACTGCTTTCGTTACAGGTGTCAGTTTGGTCGAGCTTGGCAGCGGAAGCTTCGGAACGGGCCAAGGAACACCAGAAAGCGAAGGCCGAAGCAGAGGAGGCTGCGCGGGTGGTCGATTTGGTTCGAAATCAGCGAGGACCTAAGAAGTTCAATCGGACGAGAAATACGAACTAATTGTTAAAGGCGTTACCGGCCACTGGCAAAATTCGATTCACTTTGCGAGTGATAGATACATTTCGTATATAGAATCAAACGAAAAGATTTGCCTCAATTGGCACCTTGCGATATTGTGTACTCACTTGTCGATCACTATAATGTATTATCTCAGCATGCATGGTGTAAACGATAGTCTTAGGTGTAAGGATTCGAGTGCTGATTTCCGCGTTGGAGATTGGTAGCTCATGTTTGATTGTAGCTCAAGCTGTCACGAAATATCTTCAGGATCATTGTGGATAATTAAATCGAATGAAAAAAATATTCATATCTGTTTAAACGCTCGCGTGATCCGCAATTTTTAATGCCAGCTCCACAAATCTCAAGCTGTACCGGCTCCGATTGCAAATTCTACCTGAAAGAGTTTGCTCGGCGCATGTTATCCTGTAGTAAACGTCCCCATCGCAAGACACAGCAGCTCTTTGCAGCGTTGCCAATCTGACATGCACGTTCACTCTGCGTGCACAAGGTGTTGTTGATGGATCAGATCCAAACAACAATAAAAATACGCCGACTGGTCGGCTGTGGTTGCTTTTGCAAAGCATTGTCTGTGGCGGTAGCTCAGGTTCAAGCTACCTCTTAGACCTTTTTATCTGTTTGTGTGAGACGCTGGCCCGTCAGATTAATACTTCGTACCCAAAAGTCATTTGACAACGTGAAGTCATGGAGAGTACAAGCGCGAATTCGCCTTTCCTAATTGTGGCCTTCAACGGATCCCCATTATAAACCGTGTGGTAAGAACGTTATGTTGTATTATATATATAATATTATATAATATATTATATGATATATATATATATATATATATATAGCCCCAATAGTAAATCTCCTTGTGAAAAATCGATGACACATTTGGAAGGTGTCGCGGTGGTGACGGCGTGTCAGGGCCGAGACGGTCACCACCGTCACCCTCGAGGAAGGCCATTGTCTCTTCGCACTCACAGCCAGGGAAAGGCTCTGCAGGAGAGAGGACCCTGCGCATAGGTCCCTCACAATTTTTCATAGCTCAATAGTTGGTGTAACGAATAGCAATTTTGAGCTCCAGGACAAAACTGAACGTAATTGTGATTCCCGAGACGATACCAACCAACCTCCATACAGGGCACTGCTCAACAACAATAGACACAACAATAGAGAAATCGCGGTCATTATGCCAGGTGCCGTTCTCCATCGAAATCGCTGCTACTGAATAAATCTTTCACTGTTCGATTTGAACGGGTGTTATGGTCCACTGAGTCATACGCTTGACACATCGATGCTCAGTGTGGTCAGATATGGAGCAAGCATAAAGATTCGCCTTTCTGGTCGTTCGAGAGATTCCCTCCTTCTCGCAAGTGCCGATGCGTTGGCATAATTACGTCTTCGCCGGATTATTTAAAGAAGCAAAAATGATATCGTCGCTTGTCGTTTACTAAGGTTTCGACACTGCAGCATAAACTGAATAATGAAGAACATTTCGAAATATAGAACAAGCAATGCTATCGCCTCGCATGACATACTCGACCTTACGCCCTGTCGCCAACTGCTTCTCTAATTATTGTCTCCAAAATAAGGCTGTCAACAACCCTTAAACGGAATGAGTAAATGAGTCGGTAGCCAAATGCGTTATTAATTAATTGCTAAGTGTTAATTCATTGTCGATTAGTTGCTCGTTATTGGCCACAATCAATGTTTTGTTGGACGAAGTCCCGTTGCTTCTGTTTGCGGTCTCCAAGAACATTCATTGCCCGCTTGACCCAATCGGGTCTCAGCTCAATTTTTAATCGCTACCAGAAATCAAAGGCCATTGATCATCTCTTGTGTCAGATTAATAGCCAAAAGTTCAGCGGACGGAGTCGGATTGATTTCGCAAAAGCAACTTTCAGAAATCCACAGTATACACTACCCAGTAGCACTTCAGCCTTGAATGTTATATGCGCGCTAAATGGAAGCTAACAGGATAAATATTTTTTTGTTCTTTAGGGGGGGGGGTATCTAAAGTAGAATAAAATTAAATAAAAGAGGAAAATAAAAGAGGTGTTTTTCGGGGAGGCGGATGGACTGGCAGCGAACAGAGTCTAACCCGATAGCTAATAGTAAATGTAAACGACTCCACGTAATTATATCTAATTAACCCTTCCTGTAACATGGATTGAGCCTGGATCGCCAAGATTAATCAGCATTCGGTAATGAAGGCCAGCAACTAGGCGTCTCCACCTGGTATATCAATACACAATGAAAAATGCGGAATATTTTGATTGAAATTAATATAAATGAGTGAGTGAGTATGTGCCTCAATAATGTATTATGCAATTTTGATTTAAAGTGCTGCCAAAAACCGTGAAATACGTTCACCTTTCACACAAGTTAACTATTGGTGTCCTCACCTTTACAGACGCTGAGCTAATACGTCAACCTGACGAATCATCGAAGACAATGAAGGACGCCGTACGCCAGAAGCTCCCCACAGAGCTCATGAGCTTCGTTCGCGAATTCGAGACGTCAATTAATGAGGTGCGAGAGGTGTTCCGTCGATTTGGAGACTCAACGCATTTCATGGAAAAGCTGCCCGTTCCTACGAAATCGCAAATTGCAGGTTGGTCAGTAGGAGAGCACTACGTGCAGCAGTGAAACAGCCGCATGGCTCTATTGGAGAACGGCCAGAGTTCAAGCCCAGAGCATGAGGGGATCCTCGAATCAACACACCTGTCGGGAGACCTTTCCGCCACGGAAAGACCGTTGAGGGTCCAGAAAGCTATGAGGGAAAATGAGGACACAGAGCTATCGAGGCTTTCAGTAGATGGAAAAGAGCGAATCAGCGTTGGTCAACTTTGTGATAGGATGTAGTAGTCTAGAATGGAGGACCAATACCAGCAGAAGATGACATTAAATAAAATAAAAAATAAAGGGTACCTTGAAATTCGTGCTACCATCTATGCCGCTGAAATGAACGATCATGGTCTATTAAAATATGAGCGAAATACACCATTGTGATACTATATGAAAAGCTCGCCTAAATAGCCTGGTCGTTCATCGACCGGCTGATAGGAGCATCCTTCTGAACGAAAGTTCTGACGTTGAGGGGTAATAATACAGTGGTTGATTAAAGGTGAAATTAAAACAATAATGCTCAAATATAAGAAAAACATTAGGTGCTTGCACGACAAATCCTATTGAAGTATTGGGATTGGAAATGAATAAAACAACACAATACACAAGGGGATATAGAAGAAGGCTGTATCCTGGATGGTTAATCAATTCCATAATGGAATTGTTGTTCTGCTTTCGTCCTCAGACGTAATTCGGCCCACGCCACCGCTACTAAAACGCGCTTTGTCAACTACTCATGGTAAGCAACGTTGTCGACATTTGTATGTGAGTGTAGATTTTTACACAGAATAATGGATTTCAGCATTTTTCTCTGGAAAACGGGCCGTGTGGATCTCGCGCAACATATCACTTCCTCGATGATTCCGTGGTTTCATTCCGCGCTTCAGTCCCACCCCCTATACACAATAGCTTCAACCTTCGTGTTTAAGCTGTCGCTGTCTCTCTCTCTCTCTCAGCTGGTCCCCTATGTGACTAGCCTCAGGACTTAATGTTTTGGTGTAACTATGAGGACATCTGCCGGGGCTACCTTTGCTAATCTGTTTTCCACCGGTCGCATCTGGCGAGAATCCACAGATAAGGAAAGATAATCTCGAGAGATCCAAGCATTCTCCAAAGCGTCTGACCGGACGGTGGCTCAGTTACAGTGCCGTACGGCTAGCATGCGGCCAGTCAACTATATATATGTTTCAAAAAGAAAATAATTTAACAAAAACTACTCGACTTCGTTGTCGGAGCCCGGCCATACAACCGCACCTGCGACTGTTCTTGTTTAACAGTGGCAACGTCGAAATTTATGAATACCCACTACTACACTACAATATCCATACAGCTACTGTATATGAATCTGCTATAGAGGGATGCCTGCTATAGTGATTGATTGCAGTTTCCGCTCAACGTTAGCGAGATGAACTGAAATCTGATAGCTGTCGCGAAGTTGAAAAATGCTCATGCAGATATCGACAACCCGTCGAATAGCTGTTCGATTAATTGCTGTTTTGAAAACACAATATGACATTACAGTCTCAGGCTTTTGTGTGATTGAGGATAACGTCAATGAACGTGGAAAGACCGAAGCTCATCGCGGAAACGACGCCACTGAGATCGGTGCTCCAGGTATTATATAATCAGTAAAAATGAAAAAAAAAATATATATATATATATATATATCGTGCTCCCATGAGATCGTCACCGGTTTCAACAGTAGAAACATCACGAGGTCACTGAGTCGAACTCAACTACGCGTTGTTGCTTATTATTAACAATTATTATCAACAATCTCCGATGTCTCATAAACTCCATCCCGAAAGGGGTCCGTCTTATGGAGTAATGCCGAAACCAGTACCGTGGACGTTAAATGTTGGCTATGAGCCAGCTCCGAAAATTGACTTTAACGACAGTCTTCTCTGTATTGCCCTGGCGATTGGCTATTAATCGCTTTTAATCTCGCATAATATGGCTCGCAGGAAATGACCTTCCCGTTTCCGTTGGAGACCCTCTCCCTCGAGAGAAAGCCGTGAGAAAAAATATAACATCTGCAATGGAAAAAGCCGCCCTCGATTTCGATATATTTGTCAAAGCCCACAGCGTCGCTGTCGAATGTTTCAACGTTTGGTGTGAAAAAACTGTACCTCCAAAAGTGGTAGGGTGTATGTTAAGGCAGGTTGCGATTTCCTTACTATGATGAATTCAGAACGTTCTATAGAACGTTCTGAATTCATCATAGGAATCACACGAATTCGGCAAACCCTAATCAAATATGGGCGCCGTACAATCAGTTCAAGTGTATGCATTCAACGAAGAACGACCATGGAAAGTTGTCGATCAGTCGGATACTTTTTATCGACGCGTCCGCGTCGCTTTGATGGGCTGGCAAAACTTCATCACAGTGAATTGCTCGTGCACAGATGTTTAATATTTGGGTGTTATCTATTACATATACTTTAGCTGTGAGCGAGTACGACTGCTACTTGATTACTTGACAGACGGTGCCGGCTGATAAATCAATATCAAGATTATCTCGTGCTAACGAATGTCGCTGTATAGTGTCGGCCCCTGTGGGCCGCGATCACAATTTCGACCGTAGATTATCTATGCGACTTCAAATCATTTCGATTTGGCCTTTTTCGCTCAGAAATCGGCACTCAACACTTCGCCTGTCAAGCCTGACGTGCGACCAGTCGCACTCAGAGCGAAAGATAAACTCGCGTATGACATGTCCAGCGTGCTCAATAGTCGAGAGGAACTCAAGTTTATGAAGGCGACCCTCAAGGACGTCTTGGAACCATCGCAAGACCCATCCCGGGTTCATCAATTCTTTATCCAGCTGGTGAGTTGGTTCGCTCGACCGCAACGCGTTCGTAGAACGAGCCCCATAATAGCGATGTGTATATTTAAATAGAGGGGGTTTTTGAATTCGAGTGAATATTCACACATTTCAATATATTATAATTTCAGTGACTATCTTAAACTGTCGATTGTTACTATTATTGTTATTATTATCATCATCATCAGCAGCATCGTGGTTCGTCGAATCTGCCAATTCATCAGTTAGTTTTTATTGAGATTCGTTTCAAAGTTTTGTTTAATGTACGATTTGTTAAAAGTCGACTTTTCCAATTTTGTCAAGAAAGCGAAGAAATATGGTGGCATTCGCCTCAGTGAACACTAATTAAATGTGTGTCATTAAAAACGGTATTTCAGTTCGGACCATCCCACGCTAACTGTTAACAATAAACGCTGTCGACGAGCGGATTGCTTTGCCTACCCTCGTATTTCGTATGCTCACAGGGTCGACGGTGATCCATTTTAATTCCAGGTTCGCTGGTTTCGAGTTCAGCTGACAAGGATCCAAATCTCGCACTGCAGTGTGGCGTGTCACAATGCCCGCGGCATTGAAGACCTGAGACCGTTAATTGCCCAGACGAATAAATACCTCCGGATGAATTACTTGGTCGTCGACCCGATACATAGACATATCTCTGCCGCCCATCGCAGCGTCTATCACCACAATGAACGCCCCAGAGCCTCCATAGATGAAGCATCAGAGGCCCCGCAACTCGGAGCGCGCACGAAACCGGCAGCCTCAAAGGACGACACTCCCCGGACGATGATCAGACCGAATCTTCAACGAAGAAAACTGATCGACCACGTGCGTACCTCGATTGTTCCTCCTTCGCGGACGGGTCCAAGATACTAGCCAATTGTTAAGGAGTTTCTGACACGCAGCGTTGCTTTTCGCAGGCTGCATCACTATTTCTGGATGCACACCTACTGTTTCTCGAATGAATGGAATGCTTATCTAGTTATTGAATTGGAATGGCGTAATTTTTACATTTTAGATTAGAAACACAAATGGTGATGTATAGTTAACGGCTTACGTATCAGAGCAGCTGTATCTTGGGGCCTTGCGAAACTTGAAATTGTTATACTAGCTGTGTGTCCCGGTACAGTTTCGTCGAGAATAATTAACACATAACGGAAATGAAGGTATTTGAAGAGAATCAGTAGCCAGCGTATGTCAATATCATCACGATGCAGACCAGAGAAGTGGGTTGGAATAATTACGAGAAGGATTTTTGTTTTCCGACTTTACAGCTAAACTCAAGTTTCTGCAGGGCACCGACTGTAGTGTCGACGTTTATGGAGGAGACGCGGCTTGCTTGCAGCTGCGTCCACATACGATCCAGACCTGCGGCCGCATCCGTCCTGAGCGCAGGGCCGCGTTACAGCACAAATCAACAGTGGTTTGCCTAAGCTCTTACTATGATTCAGCCTTGATTTATCGGCGACATTGATGACGCATGTTTATTTGACATGTTTTATACATTGGGATACTTCAGCTACTACTGTTCCATGTGGTCAACGGAGCCTCATATGAAACCTCTCCCAGCCATTTAGTGTGCAGTACTTTCGGTGTCTATTGTTTCGTTGCTATTCGGCTACCCCCGGTGTGCCAATGCGCGCCTCACATTGGCCTCAACTGCGGCTCATGTACACGACGATATATACCGATGCTATTTTATATTCACGACAAGGTCACATCTTTGATCTGTGTAGCGTGTATATGTTTGTGTATGCATCAGCGGCGTGTTCCGACTTGCACGTGGGTCAGAGGCAACTCCTCTACTTTTGTAATCAGTAGCAGTCTGTCGACGGTGAACTCGGATGAGATTGATACCCATTTAGACAAGTTCTGCACGAACGCGTATGCCACCCTTCGGATTGATGATCACCGTCGGCACGACAAGTTCGGGCGGCGACTGAAAGCCATCGCCAGGCCTCAATCTAACCTTTCTCAATAGTTCGATCAGAGCCATTTTGATTTCTAATGAGGCGAACCTCATCCCGATACACATTCGCGGCCCCTGCCCAAATGGTAGATACTGCGTAGGGTGTATGGGTCGAGCGGCGCCGGCCTCAAATCTCTCTGGTCGAAATTCGGATGGCGAGTCCCACAGCTCCGGGTCATGGTGCAATTGGTAGACCGGGACAATAACGTGGGCCCCAGCCGGGAAGTTGTACCCGTTAATTGTACAACTTCGCGAGCAGTAGCGCGAGACGAATAGAATCACAGGAGGGTAGATTCTCATGCATTCATTGATCACGTGCTCGAGGTGTTTGAGCTTCTGGAGATCTTCGTACGTTAGCTTTCCGCCGTCGGACATCTGCTCGGGAAACTGTCGCCTCGCCTCTGCCATTATCTCATCCTGGATTTCCGGCTTTTCGACGAGAATCTGCGTAATGAACGCGAGCGCGGTTGCGCTCGTCTCGAAACCGGCGACGAGGAAGATGAACGCGTTTGCCATAATGTGATAGTCGGTCATCTTTCTGCCGCCGGAGGTGCTCTGCGCGTCCAGCATCAGCTGAAGGATGTCTGGCTGCTTCGGTACCTTCCCACTGCGCCGAAGTCGAATGACGTGCGCGAGATTGTCAAGAATCGACCGAATAATTCCCCCGCTGGAGAATAGCCTGTAGAGAACCTTGAAGGCGGGGACGAGGAATGGAAACGCCCAGGCCAGGTCGACGGCGCCATTTTCGGCTTTTTCGAAGAACTCTTTCACGTGTCGGCGTAAACCGCCCTCCGTGCGTTGACAGTCAACGTCCATCGCTAGCGCACACTTGCAGATTACGTCGAGCGTGAGACCTTGCGCGACGTGGTTCATATCGAAGGTCTCCTTTGACTCCGCCTTCGCCCTGACGATGTCGACAAACGTGGCCACGCACTTCTGTATGGTGTTCGTCATCAGACGCATCTTGGCCGCGCTAAACGACGGGGTTAGCGCACTGCGAATTGTCTTCCATTCCTCACCTCTCAGGTAGATGACGGAACTTTTGAAGGGCTCGACATCAATTGATCCTTTGGGACGGTCGATAAAGTTCGCCGATTCCTAGAGCGGACGAAACATAGTTGTAACCCTTGAAATATAAACGCACAATATCGATGACCATGCAAATGTTGTTGCATCAGCTAGTTGACAGATGTAGATAATGATATCGTATTATCAATGATTTGTTAGACGCGTTTCCATCTTTCGAGATGATAAAAGACGCCTAATTTGCATTGAAATTTTGAACGAAAAAACAATACACACACACACAGACAAAGACACATGTTTATAAAAGCTGAACAAATTGCTATTCGTAATTAGCAACACCACTACATCGTTGGCGAACTCTGTGATAACGATGGACGTTGGCGTACCTTGATTAAAATCTGACGCAATGTATCGAGATCACTGCAGACAATAGCAGGCTGACCTCCGATGTAGAAGCCAAAATGTTTTCCATACTGCTCGACCCACTGAGACATAACACGCACCCGATCTTTTTTCAGCTGGGCAAAATTTCCTTGAATTGCATACAATAGACAGAGCAACAATTGTCAGGGGATGGTCACGATACACATATTCACCTATTCATCGTAAGATTGTGACTGTTCTGCCATATTGTATGCGAGCCCATTGTTCCAAATCTTCAGATGCGTCCTGTTGGTTGGATTGAATCTCTGGAGAGAAATCTATTAGGGCAAAGTGCGCCAGTGAGACTCGAAGTTGAGAAAGCGTTGTAACGTCTGCGTCACGTCATGACCGTTGCTTAGGCATTGTAAGCCCGCACATAATGTATTTACAGAATATAAATACGCTCAATGTTTACGGCGAACTTACGCTGCCATATGGCTGTGACGCGTCTGACGAAACAAATTCATATCAACTATTTGACTGCAGCTACTAAATAAAGCAAGATATAAATGTGCTGCTTATAAAGAAGGTGGTCTCGTTTAATTAAACCACTATAGATTAAACCGCATTGGATATATATGTCACTAGAAAAGCAAAATTCAGAGAATCAATGATTCCCGCAATAATGTCCGTTTGGCCCATGTTACATCGAAGGCTACGGTTTATCTAAATGTTGTGAGAAGTTTAAAAACTTGTGTATTCAGCCTTCCACCCATGCATCCCTACCAAATATAAGATCAGGCTTCGGTCCAACGATTCCATGTCTGGCTAGGAAGGTATGCTCAAAAAATCGCCGATGAAATAGCCACCCAATAACGAGAGCCGTAATGACGATCAGGGCAGTAGATACGAGCTCCATCTCGAGCCGGACCTCCTGAAACATGGAGCAGAATGAGTGAATATAGTAAGTACACTGTTATAGCTGTTGTGTGTCTATGAGGTTCGGTCATTTATGCAGTATTCCAATGGCACCATTGACCTTGTGGGTGCTACCTAGAAGAAATTGCCAGGATGGAAACGAATCCAAACGTACATAGGCCGTCAGCGCGGTTGCTTGGACGGCCTATAAACAGCCGGAGGCCGCAAGTTCGAGTCCGGCGACCTGGTGAGGACATCTAAGGAAATAACTTAAGCATTGCAAATGTTGCACTTCCTTTAATAAACCAATAAAACCCGTATCTTTTACTATTAGACCTAACTACATACGAAATGGCTCAAGCCTTTTGACGAACCAACCCTGACCTTGAAAGCAAAGGCTGATCTGTACCACTCAGTGCTACCCAGCTATGATGTGGTGCTAATCATCTAAAGACATGGTACTGTACCCCCTCCCATGTTGTGTGTGTGGATCAGGATTACTAATAATCAGGAAATCAATTCACTAAAATAGGTGTATTATAATATTACACAATTCGTGTGAATAAAACAAAGATAATTCATAAGGCTCTGCTAGATGACACAAAATACAATACACATTAAATAAATAGAGTGATATTTGCCAGCAAGCCCCAGAAAAAGTAAATTCGCTAGCGATCTAAGCCCGGAAATGTTTCCATTCCTATGGAAGCCGTAAGCTCGTTGAGCCATCGCCCTATCCAAACACAGGACGTCCATGCATTATCGAACAGAACCATTGTCATATTTCGTCAGCTTTCTTCGTCGACTCCTTATAATTATTAGTTATTAATAGACGTGAACAACTTTAGTGTAGACATATGAAATACGGCCTCCCTCAGACCCTCAGTAAGTGTATAATACATAGTAGCGGGGTACCGCGTACATTGTCGCTCATTAAACCTAAACCGACAGAGTGGATTTTAGCTATAACGCATACGGGGACCCATATGAGTATTCCACCCGATCTCAAGAGTTCTTTGGCGCAAACAAATACACAATTCAGCTCCAAGTTTAAATAGAGGTAATCATTTTTGATCAGTTAGGGATTACCGAGCTGTTCGATGTCCCATTCAGTGAAATCATTGGAACGAATCACTAGACGGGAGAAATTTACGATGAACCTTTGAGCAGTCGATTAATCTAGTGTTGGAATCTGGCTGCATGCACTGCTTAACCCTATGTAATCATCTAAGGACGCTAATAATCATGATCAGAGGTAATTACCAACGGAGGTTGGGGCATTGTATGTAAAGGATGACCTTCGAAACTCAACAATCAACCATGTGATTAAACGCTTTATCGATAATTCTGCAAGCTAAACTGATCCACTTAGAACTGTCCATCAAACTGTGCATGCGAACTGTGGCAAGTGGTTTACATTTATTTTGTATATTTTTTTATATTATTTGTTATTGGGTACACATGCCTATATTTGCTGTGCACAGCCTGAATATGCTGGTGTATAATTATTTTTTGTCACCCTTAGCTATGGGATGGCGTACACAAGTACATAGTCGTTCACTATTTCACCCCTCAACACATCTACATACTAACGTTTGTCGAAATCAAAGTTCACCGTTTAGTCAGCGGTTCGGAGCTTATGGTCAATTCACCATTCTCCACACAAGTGGTGTCAACTTGCCAAAATTACCTATGACAGACAGGAGAGTGAAGCATACCCCTGTAAGCACCACTAATGGTACTGACTCTCAATCCTATTTTATGCTTTCACGTGAGCCAGATAGTAACCTTACAGCATAGGCAGATACAGGTGCGTTACACCGGGAACATTCGCTGAAGTTTCATACAAGTAAGTATTGAGCAAATAATATATTGCCATTGATTTTAATATCACCACGGTTTGACACATACCGACCGCTCGAGAAATGACAATGCGCCTAATCACACCCGTCGACTGAGTATATGACACTGATCATTTCAAACGACAACGGCGAATATACATGATTGAATATGTGTATATAATCCTCCCCATATTATTCCAGTGGATATTCGAATCACGAATATTTTTGATGCACGTTTATAACAGCCGCAGCAGTAAATCGGAGAGAGATGCCACAGAAGAGCAAATACAATGGCAACAACAAAAACAATGCGTAAATTCTGTCTTCCCGTATTCGCATAACCGATTACAGATAGACTGTCACGAACCCCAGCGAATTCATGGATCATTCACCAGGCCCCCACTGGCCGCTGCACGAATCCACGAATCACGAGCTGCCTGAACAAAAAAATCGACCGATTTGGAAGGACGGTCCACCGAAGCGCTGATATATCGTCGTCATGTGTGTCTATGTTGCATGCTCGTTCATTCAGAGCTCTACGCCTCCTGCTCCACGATTCCCCACACTAAGCATCAATCGAGGCAATACACAATGTAAGAGAGCAGCGAACTGCCAACTACATACCAGCTGATTCGGGAGCTAGATGTCGGTGGCGGTGATCAGCAGCAGCAGCAGCTACCGGGAGGCCGTCTGCTTCGACGGTCGCCGTTGACGAGCGCGCTATGAAATCGCTAAACAGAACCGCCCTCAGTAGGGAGACGGATACAGCTCGTGAAAGGTAGTCATGCCGAACAACCTCTCGCCAATGGAGCTGACTGGCTGGCTGGCGAGGAGGAGGCTGCCAAAACAGCCGTATGGAAGAGAGAACCATTCATGCAACACAGATACACAGGGGCGAAATAGAACAAGAACACTATCGGGGACCAGCGGTTCATGGACTGACCGCAGGAAGAGGACATACGCTTGCTTGTATCAAACGCTTTCAACTCTCCAGTGTCGATCGCAAGCAAGCGTGTGGTGAAATTCGGGAATTTTCATTGAAACCTTATTCTTTGAGTGACGTAATTTAACGTTGTGCCAACACGTAACTTCGCTATTCATCATATTGTGGGCGCCGTTCATCCTCGTCTAAAGCAACGAGTTTCACTATTGTTCGACCAATTAGAACTTAAAAATATCGGAGCAAAAATCATTAGATACAATAGTCCAATGCTACGCTACTGCAATAGGCACCGTATACTTAGTGGTGACGATGATGACATGATTAAGGTGAATAATTAAAAACTGTACGAAATGCCGATACGCAATTGCGTCTCATGATTCATTCAATTTATTATTTGAAGTCGAAGTCAATGCGGTCTCAGTCCTGAGTATTAGTCCACCTCACTGAGAATTTCTTCGAAGGGACTCTGTTGAAGGCTGATCCGTACCACCGGGGACATGCGCACAGGATCCTTCCTTTTGCAGCGCTGCAGAGAGACAGAGAGGAAATAAGGAGAAAGAAAAAGAAAGAAGTCTCGTCTCCTTCTATTGAGTATTTTAACAAACCATCACTAGTATATATATATATATATATACACACATCTGAACAGACAATGTTTACAGAAGAAATAGTCTCTGCGAAAATTTCAAAAAAATATATATATATATATATTCATTAAGATGCACAACGCGCCCGATGTAACTAGATTGAACTCAGTGAGCTATTAATGTCTTGGGCCAAATTATCTTCGCATTACGCATGCATATGACCATTATCAAGAGAGGTGATGACAGTGTTATTACACCTGTCACAGGTAACGCCACCGACAATCGCTTTCCCGCTACTACTGTTGATGGGCTGATACTTGAAGAAGTTGTTGTACCGGCCTCCAATGGTCGCAATCTCCATCGGAGATTCATAGGACAAAGAGGGTCGTAATGCAAGTGGAGCCACGGGACTGTCCCGCTGAATAGTCCACCTGTTTCTTTGCTTACTTTAGCGTTCTATTTCCATGGGCACTACAGTGGTTGAAGCGAGAACGAGCGAACATAATCTGTCTTGACCCACGCGCAGAGGGTAAGACGCTGTCGCCGCGGGAGGGAACATCTAAGGGGAGTAGTGCACCTGCTACGAATTTCACCCTAGGATAGTGTTTACCAACTCGGAGGCTTCTGTGGTCATTTGAGTAGCGTATAATTGACCTGGCCCGCGTGAGGAAAAGGTTCGATTCTCGACTATCACCAGCTCGAGCCGACGTCGATGGTGCCTACCTGTACTCAAGTGAGAATTACTGATTTATGAGGTAAGTCTAAGGTGTCTGTGCTTGATAAATGAATAAACCTATTTCGATAGATAACTATCAGCTGTGTTTATGAAGCAGGTCTCAGTGGCGGCCAACAACGGCAAACGATTCCTGATGCTATCTAATTCTATCAGGAATCTGGCTCTATTCCATTGGGAGTAAATCTAAATATGAGGTTGTGAGATATTATAGGCGGCTAGAGGTCACTCAATCATCGGCCTCGATAAAAACGTTGTTGTTAGACGTTTGTCAACAGTCCAACTTGAGGATCTAGATTTTATGAACAAAAACGTTGCTAATCTCTTCTTGTCTTTTTCGTCGCTTGCTTTAGCGTAATATAGATGGCGCTGCCTTCGTTTGCCGTTGGTGACCGCCACTGAGATATATATATATATATATACGACGGCGTTCATATCCTTGTTTATTCCCAATGCACTGTTGTTTCGTTATAATGTAAGAAGTTTGCGAATCTCAATGTCTTGTTTGAGTACACAGTGGGTCTGGACCATCGGGTAGTGCCCCAAGAATATTCCACATGATGAAACTCCCTATTACGAGGCAGAATTGGACCGAGCGAGCTCAACCCCAAACGAAATCCTGTGACCATCCAAAGCCGGAAGCGGCAACGAACTGTTTTCCGCTGAAAATTAGAAATTTAAAAGCCATAATTGGAACGAATAAACTGTAACAATTGCGATATACAAACGCTTTAAAATACAAGTCACTCACCCAAGAAAAGGAATCACCATCGTGGCGTAAAAAACACACGATAGTGTACATTCGCAGCGTCTCCCTTACTATCCGCGTTAAAGCATAACCATTACTTGCCCCTTTGATCCGACCGACGTAATTGCCAGCCAGACCAAGCTGAAGTCCAAATCATCACCATGGATCGAAATTCGGTCAAAGGCATTACTGCGGAGAACACAATCTTGGACCAGGCATAAAGACTGTTCTAGGATACCTCGAGCCATTGACGCTCGCTGTGCAAATCAAATAGACATACCCATAAACTTCGTCACTAGATCCAACATGACGCACTGATTGTTCATCTTTGGCCTCCATAATGAAGCTAGATATGGTCCTTATTTGAGACGTATTGAAAACAATTAAAAATTATACATTTCAATAGGAATGTATTATAGCATCCGATAGGCGCTCCCGGTGGGACCCGGCAAGTCAAAAGAGCCGTGAACTCGCAAGTCTAAATGAGGCAAATTGACGACACATTGCACCCCGAGAAAAAACAGTTCTATTCTCTGTATTTTTGAAACCGCATGATGTGTTCTCGTTCGTTGAACTGGACGCTCGCAAAACAACAGCAACCCTGACCAATCGCCTACTCATTAGCTGTAATGTTAATTCGCCGTAATGTGACTACGGAACATGTTTAACTCAGAGACGATACATTCAGGAAAATGAGCTCGATTTTGAATTTGCTACAAAAGGCCAATCTTTGAATTTTCTAAAAAAAATCAAATACACAACTTTCAATTTGCTAATTGCCAATGTTATTTAGGCTACGTCCCGATAGCACCCGGTAATAGCCTCTGGTAGGTATCCGGATGCCCAGTTTGCATTTTGCTTAACGAACAATATTGACAAATTTTTACGAGCGGTGACTTAACGAACATTTCTAAACATTAATAAAGCAGACACCGTGTAATATCAAATCATAGGAAGGGAAGGGCAGTAAGATCGACATTTTAATCATAATTAATCATGTAGTCTATAGAGTTCATCCTCTCATGTCAGGAGAAGACGTTGTATTTTCGCGAAACATCACACTCGAATATTGGTATCATTTTCATCAAGTTTTAGTCGCAGCGCAAAACAGCGAAGATGCGCAAAGGTGTTTTTTAGCTGGTGAGCAACATGCTCACATTGATCTTCTGAGACCTCCGTTTGAATACGGCTGGCATCCGCAACAGAAGGTATCTGATGACTTTGTTTACAACATGGCCAAACCTCGGTAAGATGGTTCGTAAGGCAGCTGCGGGCAACGCAAATAACTATCGATCTATTGTAATTACGTCCCCATAACGCCACGATTGCCAGAGGGAACGACGCAATGAAGGATTCTACTTAAAACTGTACTTTCTCTACCACTCTATTCACTGCATAGTACGATGCTGGTGGAATAGCCGTTGAAGTTTGTATTCTCCTATTGTATTCTTGTAGAGAGTAGCCGTCACTGGCGACCGAACAGCGAGCCAGTATGGGACGGCCTAGTATCATCGAAAGGGCGGCAGCCACCGTCATAAACGTGAACTCGTCCCCGTCAACGACTGAGGAGCTGGTCAATGAAATCGGTCACACCCTCACGCACCGGGAGCAGCACGAGCTTCTCGCACGGTGTTTAGCACTAGGCGTACGAACAACGCTCGCAATGGACACAATACGAAAATTTACTCGAGGTCACCTTGACATCGCAAGCGAATCCCGGTTCACATGCGACCTAGTCGCGGACGTTCACCAGATTCTTATTGAACTGGAGGACTGCGCGCCAACAGCCGATATTACGGCCATGCGCTTGAAGATCGAATCAGCCAAGGGATCTAGTTGCTCGTCCTCGGCAAAGATTCGACTCAGCCGACAAGCACTTTTCAGGCTGCGAGCGTGGACCGACGTGAGCGTTGCGCTTCTAGCCGATAATTTAGATCTGCCTTTGATTCTTGATTGCCAAGTTGAGCTTGACTCGCACCTCAGATCAGGACTCGAGAAAATGCAAATTCGAACGACTGCACCTCAGCCGTGGACGGACAAACTCCACGACTGTATCGAAGAGTACGAAGCTAGTCGTTTGGAGGTAAACGGCTCAATGCAAATATATATTTGTCAATGTATAATAAAAACATATATGTATAAGACACAATTTAGTTAACGAGAAGGTAAGCACTATACACAATGTGGTACTTGATTCGTTATGCGTGTTGCATGCTCTCTAGTTGAGTTTTCGAGGTGTTGGAGGACTAGTTGAACGAATAGTTGAATGCACCTATGACAAGCCGAAATCACTTTCCAAGGTAATTTTGCATCATATTTTCATCACTTGACCTTATTGACTATTACCTGATTACAGTTGGGCTTGTTATTTTTGAGCCACACATAAATTAAATCTGTTTTAGAAAAATGCATCATTTGCGTCAAACAAACCATTGACCCATTCAAGGATACCTTGAATGGGTCAATGGTTTGTTATGTATGTGTGTTTCTCTCGAAACACACATACACAAAGACAGTAGTGAGATGACATTTACGTACTACGCCCACAACATTATCAAATAATGGTAACTCTGACGAGATAGACAAGGTGAGCCACGTTTACTAACTAGCTAATTGATCAATTGTCTTAATCGCTTCCTTTAAGGTGTCACTCGACCCACAGGTACCGTTGAAAGACTACCTCATTCTCCTGATTGGCTTTATATCGACTGCATTGGACATCTCGACCGACATTCACGTTGGCTTCGACCATATCTGGCATAGAAAATTCCTCCCCGGCGCGCTGACACTCCTATTTGTATTCTTGGCTGGTTTCTTCATCGCGATCCAGAAGTACCGTGGCACCTCAAAAAGCTTTGGTAGCTCAAAAGCAAAAAGTGTATGGAGATATCTCCTCTTTGGACCGCTCATACCGTTACGGCTCGTATGGCGTTCGGTGGTCGACGGGATGAACTGCAGTGACCGTAAGGGGCAGGACCGGCTAGACCGCATCGTGTGGTTTCACGAGCGGGCAATGTCGGACGAAGAGAACACACGCTATCTGCTGGCCGAATCCTGCATCGAAGATAACCCACAACTGTTACTTCAAGCCTACCTGCTGTTGAAGGCTGTCGACTATAGTGATTTGAATGGCTCATTCGATAACGAGCAGACCCAGTACCATGTACCCTTGTCAATGTTTCTCAGTCTGCACGCGCTCGCTTGGGACTGGTCCGCCTATTGGCTTGACACGCTTGTCCTACGCGGGGGCATGGACGCCCGTTTGGCTGTTGCCCTCACGCTATACGTGTTCTTTACATGCTTCGTCGCTAGTGCGGGCATCGCATTTGTCCTGTTAATGTGGACGGCGCCGTGGTGGTTCGTCATTGTAGTCGTGCTCGCGTGGCTCGCCGCTAGCCTCGTATTTTACGAGATAGCCTCGCGCGGAAGCGACGAAACAGCTGCGGAACATATCCTCTCACTGCGAGAAAGTACTGGTCGATTCTTGGACGTATGGCTCGAAGCGGGCCGTTACCTCTTCAAGCCGTTCCCCGATCGAGCCGTCTCGCCCCACGTGAAAGCTGCAGTCTTCTTTATATTCATTGGCATCTGCCTTGGGTATTATTACCGTTATGCGAAATATTTGTATTTAGAGCTGATCTACACATCGGTGACACTCTTCGTCGTAGGGTATAGCGTGCAACTGGTTGCTTTCATCTTCGATATCTATAAGGACGACCTTGGTGTGAAGAGCAAATGTTCCACTGCTGAGCTCGAAAATGCTAAAGGAACAGAAGCGAACGTGTTATTGTTGGATTCGGATGAGATTCGCGGCGCTGTTTCAACTACCGTAATAAATATACAGGAAACGGCGAGCACGAACGCTGAGCCATAACTCGCTTGCCTTAACCGCAGTGTCCTTAATGATACCTTCTCTCCGGGGGCGGACATCCTCGGAGACTGTTTGGAAGCGTTCACCTTGCCCGCTGCATCCATGCCTTGAAGACACAACTAAGATGAAAATGAATGTTATTACAGTATTATCTTAAGGCACCCTTCACTGAATAGGGTGGATCCTCCTATAGATAAACAGCGGGCCATCAGTCATGGTGTGCCGTAAATAGGTGTCCGGCACAAGATGAAGCAGTGTAGTAACGAGAATTACTAATCGCATGAAGTTGGACCGAGCTTGATGACAATGATCGAGAATACAATCGAATTTGGTGAATGCCTGCGTGACAACCCGCCGACCGAGTTTATTTGCAAAAAATAAATTCACGTCCACGCACGCAACGGCTGACTACGCTGCGTGTTTTAAAAGGCGAACAAAGAGTGGTGGTTTTGTTTTCATTAGCGGCAAATGAAAATCCACCGTAATCTTGGGCTGTCCACTGTGTCGGATGTGTCGCGGACTTTCAGTGCACACCAGAAACGGGCTAAACGCCAAAGTGGAAATTAACTACTGGTTTTTATCTCTCTCTCTCTCTTTCTATATATATTAATTAATGGACCTAGTGTCAAGTGACTTAATTAGTGTCAAGCCCAATATTTCTTCTCGTACTGCTTGATCTGTAGTGAATGGAACATGCTCAAATAGGATATGGGAGGGTACGAATGTAGAAACAATAGGAATAGGAAGGGATTAGGCCTTGTGTCCTGCATGCTCGAGCTTGCCCTGGCGCGGAGTGTGCGCCCCGACTAATCGCGACGAACATCAATACAATACAAGGCTTGGTTTATCAACGGAACTGCAGTCTTATAACACCGCTTAAGTTCTCGTAAAAATAATAGCGAAAATGAAGTGTCGTCTCATGGATTATTTCAAACTCTACCGATTTCTGGAAACGGCATTATTTACATGATTTTTTTGGTTATCATAGAAGTAACAGTATAAAAGGGGCAACGCCCACACCAATTATATTCAGTCCATGCATTAACCGCAATTATAAACAGACAGAGCTTTTTCTGATTCGTTTCATTATACCGTATCCCAGAGGACACCTCTAAATGATTTACAAATAAGCTTCCTGACCTTCCGCGCAAACACATTTGATGATGTAAGGGTTCTAATTTCGCGAGGTAGTGAGCCCCAGACTGCAGGCAAGCGGTGCGCAAGAGGATGGCGGCTGAGTTCTCTTATGACAAATGGTGGTTCGAGGGTTGTTTGCCGACGGGTAGACCTTTTGACGACAGCGGTGATTGGAAATGCAATATCACGGGGAATTTTTCCTCTCATCATCTTAAAGGCAAGAAGTGCGACATGAACCACGTAAATCTTACCTATAGGCAGCAGGTCAAATTTCTCAAAACCATCCGCCACCGAGTCTCGCCGACGTCTACCCAAAAATTGCTCTTAGAGAGTCTTTCTGAACAATTTCGGTTCTGCGAATGATCGTTTTATAGCCACCACCCCAGATAGAGACCCCATAGCACATGCTAGGTAACAGCAGCATTCTGTAAACTAAAATTAACCCATCCACTAGAATACCACGCTGTCTGAGGCGACGGATCGAAATTACGGCATAACACTAGGGAGGGAGAGCCCCGAGATGGGCATGCCACTTTAGTGTCTCGTGAATGGTCAGGCCCAGGCATCTGACCGTAGACGACATCGGCGACAACCGGCGCCCCGCAAAGCCACACCGGATCCATCATTGGAGTCCTTTGTGGTGGGCGCAACAGAGTAAAACCCGTTTTGTTGGTATTCACAACAAGTCCGAACCGCTCAAAGGTCTTCACCACTCCCTCCACCTTCGTCACGGCAGCCTGAATATTTGAGTTCAGTTCTGAAGGGCGTATCCGGAATAGGAGTGAGGTGTCATCAGCGTCAGCAACAGTCTTACAATAATTGCCGGACGAAATTTTGAGCAGAATGAAATAATAATAATGAGAATAAGTCTACTCGGGAGGCCCAAGGCCCCCACAGTCCAGTTGGGCCTAGTTGAATCGAGGGCCCTCTGTGTTTCTAATAAGCTAACCTCTGAGAACGCGAATGTTGGACTCTGAGCCCCCCAAATACATGTCAATTCTGGTCGGAGGCCCTCTTGGGCGTTTATCGCAGATACAGTGTCCGAACCGACAGCAGCAAAGTGCCGGTTTAATTCGTCACCAATAGTCTGTGTGGTCTCCAGACGTCCAGAGTTAGATTCGAGTATCTGAGGGAGTTCAGCTTTACAGCTACCTCTCCCACATGAGGTATTGATAAATCTCCACAATTTAGAACTATTGCTCTGCAGGCGGGTGAACCGATTTTTGAAGAAGGAAGTCCTGGTACACCGGAGCTTTCGCTTATCCCTGATAAGACTGTCACGATAGGCCGTTTTAGACTCCTGGGAGCCCACATTAACGCACCAACGGTAGAGCTTGTTTACATGAATCCTAAGACGGCGAAAGCCAGCGGAAAATTGGAATTTATCTAGATATTGGGGCGCGGTTGGTTCCACTGTGGTAAAGTCATATTCTAAAGACAGCTCGCTGCTGAGTGTACTAAAGGCAATCTCACCGTCCTCCATGTCAAGTACATAAAGCCAGCTAAGTTGGCCAATACTGCAGTTAAAACGAATAAGGCCTTTCAAAGCAGCATGACACATGCTGCTTAACAGGGACTTGCACCACTAGAGGAACACTCGCTGTATTAACATCATACCTACCCGTTATAGCAACTGTAGCCGGATAGTGATCAGAAAACATAGGAGTACGTCAGACTGTCGCAGAGATATCGAGGTATTCCTCACAATTGCAAACGGCTATATGAACTTTATCGATAACATGACAGCAATTTCGAGAGGAGAAAAACCCAGAATAACTTTTGGAAAACGGGCCGTTTAACAGATTAACGTTTGAATCACCCATAAGGATACAAGGAAGGGTACCACCCACAGGAAGAATGTGTTCCAGCATGTCGAGCAGGGAGTCCCTATGTGAGAAATGACTGGAATAAAAACCAACGAGATAACCCTAGAAACCAGCTTTCCTAACGCGGACACGAGCTACCTGCACCATACCATCCTCACTACTTTTTGCTGTCGAGTCGAGAGTAACTACACTAGTTATGCACATAGATTCCAACCCCGCCGCCTTGTCTGTCAAGCTCCCGACCTGAACCAAGGTACGTGTAGCCTGAGATCCCATAGCCGCAGTAATCAACCGTTTTTAACCATGTTTCACTCATCACTACCGCGTCCAGATAGTATCCTTCACCCTCAAGAAACTCTTGCAGAGTTTCTAGTTGACCCGGTTTTTTTAGGCCCCCCTCCCAGCATTAAGGTGAAGCGCCACGAAATTGCTAAAGACAGGGACATTACCCCATAGAGGCCAGGAATTTGGGGGGACGCCGTCCCACATCCGACCATCTTTAACATTGGTAAAATTTTGATTATTTATGTTGACCATTCTATTCACATTGGTAATTTAGAGTTCGTTCTAACACTAGGTCTCAGTGGAAAAATCAAAGACATTAACGGTCCAAGCATGTTTACAAGTTCTTGCAAGCACTTAGCTGCACGTGGACTTTTTACGTTAAGAAGCCGAGGAATGGGTCTCAGAGAAGTGGTAAGGGCTTTATTTGAAGAGGATCTCCTTTTCGGCAGGAGTTTACGACCAGGCTTCTTCTGGGTCAGCGTGTTCTTCTTTGGTAGAGGCGGGATCGTTGTGTTTCCAGGTAGAACCAGCTTAACTCCCGGACCACCAGAATTTTCAACCACGATGGATCTCAATACCGAAGCATACGATGTCTTGGATACATCGGGCGCTGCTGACGAAGCTTCACTGGATGGAGGTCTATTAGAGACCGTAGGCACGTTAACAACCTCAATCCTGCTGGCCTCAGGGTGGTGAGCTCTCAGCTGCTGGAGGAGTCTGCTCTCCATCCACGCTTTTCGTTTCATACGCATCGAGAGGACAGCTGTACGACGTTGAAGCATGATCTACTTTGCAGTTGACGCACTTTGCCAAATTTTTACAGTTATTAGCCAAATGCCCCGACTGCCCACAATTCTTGCAGGCCACGTCATCCCGGCATGAGGTGGCAATGTGCCCTAACTTCAAGCATTTGAAGTAGGAGACGGGGTTCAATGCGTGCATTACAACTCTGTGTTTCTTGAATCCGAGCAGAACTTCCGCAGGTGGAATCCTTCCAAATTGCAGAAGCATGCGATCGGTAGGATAGGAGCACAGCTCAGTACTAATTCGCCTCCTCACTAACTCCCGTTTGACTGCAATAACACCTTCTCCTGAGAGGGCTTTCCGAATCTCCTTTTCCGAGAATCCTTTGTCAACCTGGGTGATCCTGGCCCAGTTCAGTTCAAACTGTTGACATTTTGCAATCACCGGAAGACTTAACAAAGTAGAGAGCTTTGTTAATGACCTTGCGTCGCCAACCGAATCCACCCACACTAGAAGCACACCATGCCTTGATTGCGGTCTGGTGTTCCGAAACAGCCTAAACACTTCACTGCATAAGGCCAGGAGGTTGCCCTCAAACGGTTCACCGGAACACCTTGTGATTCCATCTACATTCCTTTCAACTCTGCGTGAAATCTGTACACGAAATGGAGCTTTTGCAGATGTATTGGCGTGATCACGGATAGCGTCGATCTGAGATTTGATCTTCTCAATTCTTTTAGTCGTGTTTCTGTATGACACTTTCTGCCAGCCTTGATTACAGGCATCTTCACTCTGCCCAACCACCGATTCATTAGGTCTCGCAGAGTAATGGCTACTGTCCCGGCGACCAGCTGTCGGCGTCGGCACCACGGTCGCCATAGCCGAGTTCAACGTAACAGGCGTGCTTGGGCTAGATGGACCCTCACTGGACCTGCCGTCCAGCCTTAAGGACGCCATGTTCAAAGTCTCAGCAGCTGCCTGCAAGTTCCTCAGGTTTCTTTCCTTCGAGTTCTTTCGAATTCCGCCAGAGATCTTCGCTGAAGCACTTCTTGTTGTCATACCAGAAGTGCCAGCCTTACCCATTGGAGAACAGGCTCACAGGACCAAAAGTAAACAACAGCTGATCCGGCTGTCAGAGTCAACCCAGTACCATACGGCAGAGGCGAAATCGAGCAGTGTGTACGCGTTGTGTATTCCCAGGCCAGCGTGGCTGAGACAGCGGTGCCAACGATGATACAAACAGTACAGTGCTGTTGGGCAGCCTGACACGGTATGTGCATGATATCCTGTTTACGAGAAAACCGGCTTCATTACAGGTTTCGGCCCGTCCCAAGGAAGGCCACACATAACTGGGAGGAGCTGTTCCGCCTGTAGCTATGGACCGCTTTGACGAATCCGTATGCATCCATCAAACAAATATATACAGCTACCAGCCTAATATCTGCAAGAAAAATATTGTATTGGTGTGCAGTCTTCGCACAGTCACTAATGGTATTGTCTTTGTTTGTCTTGGTTCTTCGTTTACCTTGTTTCGCCAGCATTAAACCTCAATGGACGACACTTGTTCAAACGAAAGCACACCTATAAATTATTGGTAATCGGTAGGCATGATGTGCCTGACTTCTTCCAACCAAATTGCTTGCGATAGCGTCGACCGTGGTCGCTCCTCCTTTAACGCACATCATCAATCTCTCGATAAGGTCAGGCTCCTTCCCAAGTAGACTAAAAGAAGCTAGAATTATCCCGTTGTTTAAAAATAAGGGTGACCGTAAGTTGCCAACTAATTATCGACCAATATCCTTGGTAGATTTCCTATCGAAAGTAATGGAGAAGATTATTCTGGTTAGATTAGACCGATATCTCAACTCGAAAAACTTTTTCTCGCCCTGTCAGTATGGTTTTCGCAATGGTAGGTCTACCGAATTGGCGCTAGCACACCTATTGCAGGAGATAACCGATTCTATTGAGAACAATCAACTATGTTTGGGAGTCTTTCTTGATGTGTCAGCCGCTTTCAACTGCTTACACCACTCGTTCTTTCTACAAATACTTGACCATCTTGGCTGCAGCAGCTTGGTTGTTTCTTGGTTTCGTTCATACCTGACTGGGAGACAACAGGCGGTGAAGGTCGAAAACGTGGAATCAACCTGGAGGACAGTCGACATCGGCGCGCCGCAAGGCTCTATTCTAGGGCCCTATATGTTTATTATCCTAATGAACTTCATCTTGTTAAAAATATCAGCCGGCAAATTTTGTAAAACCATTGCATACGCAGATGACACGTCGCTCCTTTTCAGAATCTCCCCTTCCTCCATACAAGATGATGTTCATAGAGTGATGCCCAAGGTTGAAGCTGTGATTAAAATTTTCGAGAAATTTGGTCTGGTCATAAACGCTAGCAAAACGGGTATCGTCCTCTTTCGCTCGCCACAAAGGACGACTCATATCCAATCAGTGGAATTATGCAATTCGTCGGTTCCGGTGTCTTCCTCTGTCAAATGTTTGGGTCTTGTTCTCCAAGACACACTCAGATGGCACGAACACCTACGGACTATTACTCCAAAATGTTATGCGGTGATTGCCTCACTGCGCCGCCTGAGAGAACTTGGAGTACCTACTGAGGGATTACTGCTGGTGTATAGGATGTTACTCATTCCTCTGCTTTCCTATGGAATCACAATCTGGGGTGGGAGCTTTCAGGGAACGCTGCGCAAAGGAGAAATCATTCAGAACGACTCACTTAGGGCCATCTTCGATCGGCGTCGCAGTGCTTCCGTTACAGATATTTTAGATAATGCTGAGCTTCTTCGCCTCCGTGGAATCAGCAAGGTTCAGACTGCCTTTCTTGCCTTCAAAATAGTAAGAGGAAAAATTCCTGGTGACATCTCTTTCTGCATCTCTGCTATGGAAAAGCGAACGGCCCGTCGGGCAACGGTATTCGTGAGACCATTCACCACCAAAGAGTCAAGTCGCCATGCTCTGGCTCACCGCCTACCGGAGGTATGGGGCTCTCTCCCGAGTGAGATTCGATCCCTCACCTCAGCAAAGAAGTTTGTCCACGAAGTTAAGAAAATTTTTAGGGGTAGTGATCACTGTGTTTGACATGTAAAATTACGTATAACGTTGATTTTTGTGACTATGATGGAAGAGGAATCGTGTCAATGTATTTGCCCCTATGTATGCGTTGATATAATATGTTGTCAATTGTAACTTCGTCTGTTGCAGTGTGATATTTTACACCTTTTACCTATTATTTTTTACGAGAACTCAAGCAATGTATGTTGCAGTTCCGTCAATAAACAGCAGTTTGTATTGTATTGTATTGTATTCCAGCATAATGAGAAGTAAAGGTCTCGTAGAGACAATGACCATCGCTATCCCTGTTATAGTCTAAAGGAAAGGCCTCGGAAAGGCAATCTTCCCTGCTCACCGTGTTGCCACAACGCTTAGTCAGGCAGCGGGCAACTGGAAGAAGGTGCTTGGATTCCCTTTCGAGAACACTCTCGAAGCTGAACCAAAATATGAATGCAGACAGCCCTCTAGCTACCAATCACTGCCACGGTCACGAACGGTACTCCGAGAAACAATATCGACGTATTTTACGCGTCTTCCGAATATGCAACAGTCAAGTCTAATTAATGTCACGACGATCATGCCACCATCTTTAATCTGCCCTGCTCTGTACACTTGGTTAGCACTGCTTCGAAGATGCCCCCACAAAAAAACCCTTCCATTGTAATCCCAAGGTTCGAGGCCGTCTCGAAATATCACATGATAGCTTCACTAGTTCGCTCTAGTCATTTAATATAAATGCACTGTTCACGTGCTGGCTGGCCGCGCATGTCTTCATTTCATTCAGCACTGTTTGCAATCACCGTCAGTGCAAGCAGTAATTAACATCTTCTCTACGCCCGCTCTCTCTCTCCCTGCACTCAGCCTCAGTATCAACTTTCATCGTCATCCTTGTCAAAAGGAGTTAGTGTCGCATTGTACTTATCAGTGAGCCAGCCAAGCTGCGCGGGCATAGCAAACGCAATGATTCGTTGTTCAAGCACCATTTGAAAGTGCCAACAATGAAAACGGAGAAAAGACGCTCGCCGACGTCGTCAATCGCAGCGGTACCGCGAAATCACAAAAGAGAGAGCGAGAGCCAAGTCGTGCTGTAATCCGCCTGTCCTACAAGGTTATCTGCGAGGATTTGTACAAAATACAACACTGATCCAACTCGAAGCGAGACCGTTTACTGTCGCTGCTCGCTGACAAGAAAGCGATGCCGTGTGATCAGTGTTGAGCATGGCGGCTACCGCGATGTCGATGCGGGTGTGTGTTATTGGAGCTGGACCAGCCGGCCTTTGTGCTGCGTACCATTTGCAAAAGGCTGGCATCGTTCATGTCGTCTTCGAGCAGGCAGGCTGCCCCGGAGGTACGTGGGTATACGAGGAACACGGGAACGATGTCCATTCGAGTATGTACCGCGATCTTCGAACCAATCTCCCTGTGGAAATTATGGCGTTTCCCAATTTTCCCTTTCCCGAAGATACACAGGCATTTGTTCACCACAGTGTGATTCGAGCTTACCTGGATAATTTCTACAAGAAAAACATCGAGCCACATGGAAATGTGCGTTTTAATACTAAGGTTATTAAGGTCCAACGTGGATTACGCCTAAGGTGGGACGTCGACGTCGACAGTGCCGGAAAGCACAGTACTGAGAGCTTTTCACATATATTGATTTGCAATGGACATTACACGGTGCCCCGGCTGCCGGAGGTGGTTGGTTTAGAGACGTTTACGGGATCTGTCCAGCATAGTCACACCTATCGATTTCGTGAGAAGTACACAGGCAAGCGAGTCGTTATCATCGGGGCCGGCTTTTCGGGAGTCGATATCGCGCTCGAAATTGCCACCGTGGCGAAGCAGTGTCTGCTCTCCCATAATCAGAACGCTCAGCTAAACCTTGCCGGTGTCGTCGAAAAGGGCCCTGTCATTCGTGTGACTGGAAGCACGTTCTTCTTTGAATCAGACGACCGTGTGGATGACGTAGATGATTTGATCTTTTGCACCGGATATCGCATATCTGCCCCATTTGTCGACGAGTTTATCACCATCGATGGCGGCTTTCGGGTGCGCGACCTCTTCCGTCAGAGTATCCTTATATCTGATCCTACAATTGCTTTCATTGGTGTACCGAGACGGGTTGTGACCTGTCCGATGTTCGACTACCAGGTCCGTTACGCCCTTGCCTTGTTCAAAGGCTCGATTCCGCTACCCGGCGTAGACGAGATGCGTCAGGAACAAGCCGAGGAGGAACGCGAGCGTGATGTGCTTGGTATGACAGGACCGAAGTTTGCTCACGACATGAAAGGCCCATTGCTTTGGACATACCTGCAAAGGTTCGTCGACGATGGACTTGGTCCATTGAATCCGAGATATCGACGAGCATACGAAGCATCGCATGCGGCGAGGCGAAAGGATTTCGCAGGTTACAGAGATAAACCACTGAATCTTTAGTGACCTGCTCCGACTTCTGTTCTACGAGGACCGAAATAGTCGACGTAGTAGTTCCCGTTGCTTCAGTATTATAAACAAACAAATCGAGAGCACCTTTATGCGGACCACCTGGTGGTGGAAAATTGTAGAGGGAACCATTTTCAGCGTGAAATGATTGCGTTAATCAATCATCGAGTGAAAGTTCGATTTGGTATTTCCGTGAAGTTGAAATATACGTACGGTATAAAAATAATAATATTCCAGTGCGAACGTTATTACTGATAGCTTGATAGATAACCGTTCTCAACACAGGGGCGCACAGGTCTCAAAGGTCGAACGGAACAGACCTTGCCTCCGACAACAGTTGCCTCGGCTGTTATTTTAGCTTTCGAGTCGGCGCTTCCGAGGGAGCATGGCCAGCTTCAGACGTCAATCTGCCAATACGGGAAGCGGTCCTATTTGAAGTGGAAGCCAACAACGATATGGTCGTTGGTGACAGTGGAAGAGAATTTGTTCTGATCGAGTTGTGGCTGGTGTGTGTGTGTGTGCCGCTTGTCCTTGTGTCTTGCCGTTTCGGATTAATTCACCTTACGTATTAATAATAATGGGTCATTAAATCGATCTTCTACAGTATACGCTAATATCCACTTTGGGTATACCACGTTGACGAAACAGGAAAAGCAGCCCAAAAACAGCGTATGCTACATAGGGCACAAGCTAACAAACAGTTATTAATTGTCATATCTTAAATATTAATGTCTTATCTAATCATAAAGAGAATATTGGCGAAATAATATATCATTAAAAACGAGCTTCAAAGCTTGGCGCATCATAAGCCTCTGTTACTATGATAAGTCTCTGGCCGTCATAAGCCGTAAGTCCCGCGACGTTACATATTCCTAAAAATAAAAAGTGATATTTTATTGTACGTAGACTAAATAAACCAATTGAATTAGCAGGTAAGTATCGCTTTCTTGACCCTCGTAAGTAGGATAATTGTTCAGCTCTCCAGAAGGATTAGATATCCCCCTATCATTGGGGGGGGGGGGTCTTCACCGACAACGATAATACCCTCTATAGTTGAACTTGACCGCATGCCCAATCTAGCGTGTATCGACCACAAATGCAGCCATCGTGTGCGTACGTACGTCTGTAACGCTAGTACACAACTCGCGTTACATAAATCTGCATGAAAAGAAGAAGTAAAGAAAGCAATACAGCCATGGCCCATACTTACTCAACATGAGTGATTAAATTATAAAGAATTTTTGTATCTCGAATAATATAAACATTCGGTGCTGTAAGAATGGGTACGGACAGATAATCAACCATAATACTGCTCAATCGTATTTTAGGATAAGCGCACTGCCAAACCTGGCGTATGACCTTATTTAGCAAGAAAGAAAAAGATAGAAGATTTTTCTCGTAAAATTTCCAACCGTTTATGCCATCCAGAGCTTGTCAGGTAAAACCAGAATACTTCCACGTAAGACAATAGAATTAAGTTAACTATCGATTTGGTACTTGTCAATTCAAAGTGGGATCAAGTGTCTTTCTTATGACAATCCCACAAGGTGAAATTCGACAATAATTGTTTCGTTTTATGGTAAATAAATAAAGTGCTTCATTGTCGTTCTAACATTCAGATCTGAAACGGTTAATTTTCGCTTTTATTTAGTTTAGGACGGTTGACCTAAATGTGTTCTTTTCAGTAGAGTTTGGTTCACCTGAGGTACGATTTGTGTTTATCGCATAATTACAATATATAATTATTGTTCTCTCGTTGTGCCGAATTGAAGCCACTTTCCTGAATTGATATTTCCGAAAGTATTACCTTGTTACGGAACACGTTTGTTGAGTAGTGTGCTTGTTTTGTGTAATGTGTTAGGCTTTTCATTTGGTTGCCTTTGGTTTCATAAGATTTGGGATTTCGTAAGCGTCGTGAGAAAGTCACTTATTCTGCAATGGAGAGCTTAGCTTCTCACGTCATTTTCCCAAATGCTCGGCTTTGTTTGCAAATACTTCCCAACATAGATAGTTTATGGTCCTGTCCCAACTGGAAGCTTCCCTTAAGATTTAGCTTGTTCCTCATTTTTTAGAGGCACGTGTTCTTAATTCAGATGGTTTTCTAGGTTACTGTATGAAGAGTTGCAGGCTTACCTGGCCTGATGCCTTTGAATGCAATTCGATATAATAGCAGGAAGCAGACCGTCAGACGGCCAACCACTATAACCGAGGGGTGGACTAACTTGGAACATATGGAATCGCGCTCCTTTTATTGATATCGTCATGGGACAAGAAGTTCCTCACGGTACATTTGAATAGTCCACCCCCTGGACGCCTGCAATCGGCCCCAGGCTGCATCAGCTGGTATTGCTAATAGGAAATAGTGACGTCGCATAACGTTAAACTCACTGGACTAGCAGACTCGGCAACTTCAAATATCAAATCATAAACCTCTTCAACAATATAGATGTATTAAAATTGAACTGACCTTGACGTGATTGTCGGATATACCTTAAGCCGGCTTACAATAAAGGAAGATTGTATAACCCGAAAGAACCTACTAACGCGCATAGCTCGAAATCGGCCACCGCTTAGCAATCGAACCATTCACTGGCGGGATGAGGCTGATACAAGATAACAGTTCGATGTGATATTGGCCAATGTTAGATACAGGGCTTTCGAAAAGTTAGGCAAACCTGTGGAATTTCCCTGTATGAACCTCGTCTCGCCAGTGAATTGTTCGATTGCTAAGCGGTGGCCGATTCCAAGCTATACGCGTTAGCAGGTTTTTTCCCGGTTATACAAACTTCTTTTATAGTAAGCTGGCTCAATACATAACGGACAATCAAGTAAAGGTCAGTTCATTGGCATTTGAAATTTCCGCGTCTACTAGTCCACTGAGTTAGGCGCCATGCGACGTCACAATTAGCACCGTTCCATGGACAGCGACCAGATGATTTGGGGAGGGTCTGACGAGGGTCTAATATTTGCTATCGCTCCACCGGCGTCTCACTGCGTCTCGCTATCAGCGATGTGCGGGGCGGACAATGTCGGCTTACGACGACACTCTCACCGTCCTTTGGTATCGTCCAACGGCCCACCGTCAAGCACTGTCAAGCATGCTTAAACATATACTAAACGCATCTACTGCCCTGGATGGGTAAATCATCACTGTCGTTAGACGAGTACGCTAGTCATCTCCGAGAGCTATCTATTCTCGAAACGTTCTACCGGATACCCGAAACAGGATAAGGTTTGAAGACGGCAATCGAGAATGTATACGAGAACGCCTACGAATGCGTGAATCCGAGTGGAAATATCCAATTGAATCTGTCAACATCGTCAAGCTAATCGGGTGCATCTTACAGTGGTTTGCCGCGATTGATGTCTAGGTCATTTCGTTGTGAGCTCTGCTACAAACGATGCGTGTGTGTGTGATCGGTGCAGGCGCAGCAGGTTTGTGCTGCGCCTACAATCTCCGTCGGGCCTTTATCGAATACGTCGTCTTTGAGCAAACGGATCGACCCGGTGGGACATGGGTGTATGACGAGCGAGGAGATGATAGTGTACACTCGAGCATGTATCGTGACCTTCGAACGAACCTTCCCGTTGAGGTCATGGGTTATCCCGGTCATCCGTTTCCGGAACTCGGCTCATCGTTTGCACATCACTCGGCAGTGAAAGCGTACCTCGACGACTTCTTCAGGGACAACGTCGAACCATATGGAAACATCCAATTCAACACGAAAGTCGTCGACGTTCGCGAAGCGTCAAGCGGCTCGCGGTGGGACGTCGACGTGGTGGAAGCTACTGGTGACAGACGCACGGAAAAGTTCACCCATATAATGGTGTGCAACGGGAAGTACTCTGTACCGCGTATGCCCGATATTCCCGGCATAGAAACGTTCACTGGAAGCATTGAGCACAGTCACGGCTATCGCACTCGGGAGAAGTACTCGGGAAAGACTGTACTCGTTGTCGGCGGTGGCTTCTCCGGCATCGACATCGCCCTTGAAATTGCTACCGTAGCTAAACAGTGCTTCCTGTCACACACACTGGATGTTCCACTAAACCTACCCGGTGTAACCGTGAAAGGCCTGCTGACGCGCGTGTCTACAAATCAAATGCATTTCACGCCGAAGGATCACCTTTCGGAGGTCGACTGCCTGATGTTTTGTACAGGTTATCGAATCTCCGTTCCCTTCCTCAACGACCTGGCAGACGTCGATGACGGATACCGGGTGCGCGATCTCTATCGTCACAGCATACTCATCACCAATCCAACCATAACATTTATCGGTCTACCTTCCCGAATTGTCCCATTCGTCGTCTTCGATTACCAGGTTCGCTTGGCAATCGAATTATTCACTGGCGAGATGATGCTCCCCAGCGAAGCTGAAATGCGCAAGGAGGTTGAACAGGAGGAGAAAAAGCGTGAAGCGATCGGTCTATCCCCACACAAGTTCACACATGACATGAGAGGAAATCTACTGTGGGATTACCTTCAGACGTTTGTGGACGACGGTTTTGGTCCGCTGGACCCCATTGTAATGAGGGGATTCGAAGCGGCTAATAAGACGCGCTGCGAAAATATCGCCGGATACAGGGACATACCGTTAGATCTTTAACGAGCGCTATATATATATATGCAGTATTTGAGGTCGAAGCTATGATATATATATATATATATATATATATATATATATATATATACACAAGGATAAACAAGAGAGATGCTTGAAATGAAGAAGAAGGTATAGGTCGCTACAGAGGAAATAAAATATCTTGAGTGCTGACAAATCGTTTAACTATAGAAACTGGTGATGATGTATTATACTTAAGAGCTCGAACGCGGTTAGGATCGATTTTGGGTATATATACTTTTACAGTAATATACTTTTATGTGCTATTTTATGTCGGTCACATTGAGTGCCATAAATTTTCTTTAATTTGAATTTTAAAAAAAATCGCATTGTGTGTACAAAAAAATGGCACTGCTCTTGAAAATACATATTTAGAAACTAGCTTTACGCAAATTTGTGGTGATCACGTAATAAACTCCGAAATATCTCTAGCCATAGCATATTCTATTAACAATAAATTATTAGCGATTGTGTACTTTATTCCAAATAAAGCGTTTTGACTGAGTATGTTGAGTAAAGTGAATACAAAGAGAACAACGTTCTTTGAAGGAAATGAAAACTAAATTCTCTCTCTGTCTGTTCGTCTGAGCTGTATACAAATATGTTTTATTTCTGCTCCTTAGTTTCGGTGTACTTCACATTAAACATATCTCTACTTATAGATATCAACTTCACTTAGGTGCGTTATCGCCCTCTCCCCAATACGAGTAATGCTCGTATGACTCGTATTGCTCCCCCCTTCAAAGCAATACGAGTCCCACTTCATCAATCTCCTGTAGACGCCCCCTCCTAATTAGTATTCTCTGTTCACGCTGGACTGACTTTCGAATCCATCCATCGGCCATCACCACATGATTACATCGACACGTGTTTTACACAATAAATGGGTTCTTCTATACAATCTGAGCGGCTGCACAACACTAATCAGAAATGTGCTGCTCTTTTTTACATCCTCACATTCTATATAGCACGCTTGAGTGCAAGCCCTCACCATGTGCCTTCCCTCGGCCTGAAACCGCGTAGCCGTTCTGCATTGTGTAGATATCGTAGCCTTGTTGTTCGGGGTTGGACTTCCGCCACCATTAACAAAGTATAAAGCTATTGCATACATCCATGCGATTCATTTGCGTATGCATGAAGGCTATGCGATAATAAGATTAATGGTCGAGAAACATTATCAATTATTTGGGGAGTGTGAAATAGACCAAGAACACTGTTATAGAAAAAAAATGACTCAATTAGTACTGGTTAATACATTTTCTGAACGCTGGCGAACGATTAATTCGTATGAGTTGTACATTTTGGGAATACTTTTATAAATTATGGAAGTAATAATAATAATAATAATAATCATCTACAAGACAAGGTTTTTCTTGTTATTATAATCGCGTCACACGGAAAAATTTCCGGTAAAAAAACACAAAAGGTGAGAAATAGACTACTTGGTGTTTACATGGACCATTCATGTATCCGCATATATATATGCGAACGTGTGCCGTACTCAGGGACTCATCGTCGTGACTTGCCGCTGCGTTTCTTGGTCGGTCCCTTGACGAAGCACCAGTCGACCTTGATTTCTTGATCGAAGATACTCGAGCCGTTCAGTTCCTCGCGAGCTTTTTGCGCCTCTTTGAACGAGCTGTACTCAACCAAAGCGTATCCTGAAATTCGTTACAAGGTTTGAACAGAGTGAATGCCTGCTCCGCAACTACAAACGCAATCGTCCTATACCAACGACAACTAGATAACGTACAGACGACCCTGGTTGAGTTTATTGAGATTGTTGTTATTGAGTCTAAAATTCCACTGATTGCCCCTTGAAAGAACATTTGAAGCAAGAACGTTGACTATTCAACCGGAGGCCGCAGGTTCAAGTCCCGCTGAGGGGCATATAAGAGAGCTTAAGCATTGCAAAAATTGCAGCTCCTTTAATAAACCAATAAACATTTACATTTATTCTTGACGGTCATTCGTCGGCAGATTAGTCGAAGCCATTTATTTATCTTAACCCACATACATGCAAACCGGGGTCGTCGTACAATTATTCAGTGATTGTTCTCTATTTCATTAATTTGTTCTTACACCTCGGTTGCTGTGGTAAAGTCAGTCAGAATCGATCTAATCTCGATTGGTGGATCGATTGACACTTGAATAGAGTACACCATTTTTGACTTGAATCCAACAATTGGCTGGCAAAATTTGAACGAACCTTTAAGGAAGCCGGTTCGCCGATCAAGGTTGAGGTGAAGATTTTTTATCTCGCCGTAATCGGCGAACTTCTGATAGATGTCATCCTCCTGTGCCTCTTCATTAACGCCCGTGATCACCAAAATCCAGCCCTCTACCGACCTGCCGAAAAACAACGAACAGATACATCTCACCATTACAAATGCATAATACAATAGCACCGAAGTAGCACCAAAGCAGCAGCAGCAGCATCTCATGGTTCAGTGAAAAAGAAGGCATATTCACGCTTTCAGTTAAATGGCAATAAAAGGCAAGAACAACTCAGAATGGAGCTGGCTACCGCGGTGCCTACAATACCCATCATGGGATACCGAAGTGGCGCCGTGTTATAAATAGGTCAGGTGAACGAGCACATATTGTATATGATGAAGTGTTTCTGTTTGGTCTTTACCTCTGAGGTCCTGGTCCGCTGTCCCTCTTCGTGTCTTGCTGTTCATCGTTGCCGACAGCTTCGTAATGTCGAATGTCCTCGCGGGCTGTTCCATCACCGGTGAAGCCGCGACCCTTCCGGCGAGTTGCACGCTCCTTCAACTTGTTCACATGCTCTAAACAATGGACACAGTCATTCATACAAACTCCAACTGTTAGTTAACCTTTCCTTCTCTTATCGAAATAGAATATTAAGCAAACTAATGGTAAAATGGTAAATGTTTATTGGTTTATTAATAGCCTCTATCTTTCGATATTAAAACGTACAGAGGCCCTCCGATATTTAATGATTTTCGGTATGAATCTTTGACACTATTCATTCTATTCTGGCCACTTGTGATTATTTTAACAGTAGTTCTATGGTTCTGGGAGGCTCAGTGGAGTGAAACAGTACCCTAGTTGAGGCATTGCGTACACCTGCTTCAACTTGAATTGAGTTAACACAAGTTACGCAAGCAAGAGTGTGGAGAAATTACGAGAACATAAATTCCGCCACTCGTACAAAACATGTTACAGAGATTCTCGTTGTCGGCTCATAGTAACGGCGAGCCATAGTAAATGACTCGTGTGAAACATACTCTTCGTAAGAGTTGTCACTGCTCATGAGTCTAGCACAAATAGCTAATGGAGAACGCTAGTCAACAAACCAAACAGCAACACTGGGTTAAACTCATCTAGTTTACGACGGATTTTACATAGCAGCGAAACATAGATAACGGTGTGTCTGGGTGTGCCCGTGCAACGAACAACTACTAGTTGTACAGATCATTTAATATATCATCACTTTCAAGAAACAACACCCTGCATCAAGACGAGAACGCATGGAAATGCTTTTGAGATCTATTCGCCGGGAGGCGTAATAAATAACCCAACAACAACAACTCAACGTGACACATCGAAAAAAACGTCGATAACATGAGAATCTGCCAAGGGAGCATCTCGACAAACGTCAACATCTAATGGGCCAGAATGATCGATAACTTACGCTCATCGTCCTCAACTTCCTCCTCAAATTCTCCGGCTTCGCCTTGAAGATCGAGAACGTCCGCCATTTTGCACTGTTTTGATTCAACGCTGAGCGACTGTGTGTGTTTTGGTTCAGCACTGTTCGCCGCTTCGAATTTCAGACGTCTCGTTCCTGTTCTGTTTTGGGCTTAGGTTTTTAAATACTGCTCGGTGGACGTCGCGGTAGATCTTCGAAAATCGTTCGCCGCGCCAAACAACAGGTGCATTCGGAGTCAACGGAATCACCGACAGCGTTTACCGAGCTAGTCGCCTGCAATATTATCGTTATTATCGTAATTGTTCTGCCAATATTTCCCAGTTACCATCATTTATTATTCTAGAGTTAGCTGTAGATTGATTTTTTTTCCGTCGAGACCAGCTCGTCCAGCGGTCCAAATGAGATTGCTAACGACAGCGCCCCCGTCCGTAAACATCGCGCGAGAAGGGGCGCTTGTGTGTTGGTGATTAGCCGTCGTCTGCTGTTTGTGCCGAAAAAGGAGGCAAGATTCGGGCAGCGTCGAACCGGCACGTGTGGAGATTACCTCATCTGTCTGTCATCTCGTGATATTTCGTTGGCTTCACAGATTATATCAACCATGAAGAACGCTCCAGGTAGGTGCACTCGGTGTCTCACCTAGAAAAAGATGAGAATGCTGTGTATGCGGGTGGCGATATCCGTGAATAGGTCACGCCCTAACCCCGGGGAGGGATCAGCGACCAAGGAGCGCGATGCTTTGCTTGCCTAATTGGACAGGGAACATCCTCGAACAATGAGAACTCAGTCCCGCAGCCGAACCGCCGCGTTTAACGCAGTGTGGACTGAGCATTGAGGATAGCGCTTCTTACGGCGCAATCCTAAAGTGACGTTCCACTTAGGAGACCCCTGAGGAGCGATCAGCGCTGTGGAAACCACTATTGTATGCGACGGGTGGAGTGTGTCAGGCGTTAGATATGATTCATGTAAGTGGCAGTTTGCCGAAGTGAGATTTGAGAAGTTCGCTTCGTTGTGTAGTAGCGCCGTTTTTAATGGAGTTCGCGCTCAGTTATATAGTTGACATCAACTATGGGTGCATGTCTGTACCGGTAACCAAAAATGCTTAAGTAGAATGGTTCCTGCCGCTTTCGACAGCTCTTCACTGGCAGCAGAAACTCTGCTTGGCGAGTCGGAGCGTGGTACAGATGATCGTGGGTGGGTTGAAACCTAACTTGGCTGAAGCCGTGGGTGCAGCCTGGAGCATATCACCTCGGAGCATATCATGGAGATGTCAACATTGTTTCTGGTTTTCAAGATGCATTGCACTAAAAGGCATCTAGACATACCTTATCTAGCTGTTTCTTGAATCTTATAGAATAAGCGCAACTTCGTGAGTGATTTTAAGCAATTGCACAATAATAATCAAAGTAGTAATAATAACTGATTAAATTATACAATTGTTCATATTTGCCTACGTGTTGCCTTTGGCAGGGTGATGGTAACGACGTTGACGACCGCACGTTGATCTCGTGATCCATATTCATCGGGGCATTGATGTTGTTTGCCGCTAGCGATCCGGAATTCTCAATAATGTCTGCCCTCGAGCTACATTTAGGAAGTCCATACCACTATATGTACAGTTCTCTAGACAGTTCTATCCATGGCAGTATTTGTTAACCTGTAGAACTAGTGTAACCTGAAAGGAACGGTGAATTCGAATCGCTCGAAGTGACGCACGAAGGCATCGATGTATAGCGAAGCATCTTTATTTGAGCGCTGCTCGAACCATCGTGCTTCGCTCGTATAATCTATTAACAATAAACCTAGAAGAACTATATAACGCTAAGTGTCGTGCCAACTTTTATACATTCATCCTCGTCTAATATCCCAATTCAACATGTAACTCCGATGGGGCAGGCAAATATCGAGGCTTTCTCAAAATATACTGTACAAGAGCAGTGGCACACTTTGTGTTAAAGCAGAGAAAGAGTCTATACCGTTCAAATAGAAACAGGGTTTCGTGCGCGATCCGCTTGGCGGCGGGGTACAACTCCTTCGTCGTTTGTGAAGCGCTCAAAATTCAGGCGGCGATAGGCTGCTGCTGATGACGATGATGCATGAACGGCAAATTTATTTATAGATGCCTGTTCAGCTGGACATGCGGTGCACATGACTTAACGCGGGGCCATGTATATACTAATATATGATTGTTACCAATTCAGGTCTTAAATCAATGTTGAAGGAGGGCTCCCGACACTTCTCTGGCCTCGAGGAGGCTGTGCTTCGTAACATCGAGGCCTGCGGAGAGCTCGGCCAAACGTTGTGTTCAGCGTTCGGTCCGAACGGTTTAAACAAGATGGTGATCAATCACATTGAGAAGCTATTCGTAACCAATGACGCTGCGTGTATTCTCAAAGAGCTTGAGGTTCAGCATCCAGCCGCCAAAATGCTGGTCATGGCTTCGCAGGTAGGTCGTCTTAGAAGCTCCAAGGCTCTCTTCCATCTCTCAATTTTCGTTCGATAACAGCGTGCTATATCTTGTATGGCGTCTGTGAATACATTTGAATATTGAACATGCCGGCCATTGTCAGAGGCGGTAAGAACCGTTATTTAAGCTGCAGCTTAACTATAATCGATATAAATTGTTGTTATTGTAACAGTGGTGCTATGTTCCGTCATTCATCTTATTTGTTGTTCTATTTATTTCAGATGCAAGAATCAGAGGTGGGTGATGGCACAAACCAGGTGTTGATGATTGCAGCAGCATTACTCACCGGAGCGGACGAACTCCTAAGGATGGGCATCAAGCCGATGGAGGTTGCCGAGGGCTACGAGCTTGCCCTGAAGAAGGCGGCCAGCATCTTGCCTGAATTAACGGTTCGAGAAATCAAAGACTACAAGAACGAGGCCGAGGTGAAGAGAGCTATAAGGGCTGCCATTATGTCCAAGCAACTAGGTCATGAGGATTTTCTCGCCGAACTGGTGACAAAGGCTTGCATCTCGATTCTGCCTGAGGAAACAACATTCAATGTCGATAACGTGCGCGTTTGCAAGATTCTCGGGTCGGGAATTACCCAGAGCAGTGTTATCCAAGGGATGGTGTTCAAGCGCGCCGTTGAAGGCGACGTAACGAAACAGACCTCGGCCAAGGTTGTCGTCTACACCTGCCCGTTCGACTCAATGCAAACGGAAACGAAGGGCACCGTCTTGATTAAAAGCGCCCAAGAATTGCAGGACTTCAGCAAGGGCGAGGAGGATATACTAGAGGCTCAGGTGAAGGCAATTTCGGACACTGGGTGCAAGGTGGTCGTGACCGGAGGCAAGGTCGGCGAATTGGCCCTTCACTATTTGAACAAATATAATCTAATGGTGGTTCGGCTCCCGTCGAAGTTCGACGTACGCCGTGTATGCAAGATTGTCAACGCGACCCCATTGCCGAAGTTGTGCACACCCACCCAGGAGGATCTCGGTCTTTGCGACCTGGTCTATGTTGACGAAATTGGCGATACGCCCGTTGTTGTTTTCCGCCAGGAGGGACAAGAAAGCCGAATTTCATCGGTGATCATTCGTGGCTCGACGGACAACTACATGGACGACGTGGAGCGCGCTATCGATGATGGTGTGAACAATTTCAAGGCTCTCTCAAGGGATGGCCGACTCGTAGCAGGTGCAGGCGCCTTCGAGGTTGAGCTAGGCCGACGAATCCAGGCATACGGCGACACATTGCCAGGAATGGAGCAGTACGCCGTGAAGAAGTTCGCCGAGGCTCTCGAGTGCGTTCCAAAAGCATTGTGCGAGAACTCGGGTGTGAAGCACATGGACGCCCTGACCAAGATGCAGGCCGCGCACCACGAGGGCAAGACAAATATTGGCTTCAATATCGACGGCGATAATGACAAGGGCTACCTCGTCGATTCTGTCGAAGCGGAAATTTTCGATCTGCTCCTGACGAAGCAATGGGCTCTCAAATATGCAGTTGATGCTGCCACGACGGTGTTGAAAGTCGACGAGATGATCATGGCCAAGCCCGCCGGTGGGCCCAAGCCCAAAGAGAACAAGGACTGGGATGAGGACTAGATACCTAGATGTTATGCTTTGAGGAATCGTTGCTTCCTGTGCAACCAAGAATACACTTAAACCACCCATGCATATATACATACATACACACTTCCAGTGATGGGACGAGGGGAGCCTGCTTTCGATGACTCGTCTCGATCATCGTTGTTTGGCTTAAGATAACCTATAATAACACCGTATGACGTACTACTATCCGCGGGCGGGGCCGAACCGCAAACTAGTTGCATTAATGTTATTTATATATCTATGAACATATACATACCAACACAAACATACATGTCCATGCATATTGTGTCCAAGCCATTAATTACTATATATTCCTTTCAGATAAGAATGAAAATGGCTGATGTTCATAATAAATTAATTATTTACATAACATTAAACGTCTCTATGCTTAGAGTGTTACTAATTTTAACTTTATCTTGAGTTGCGTGCAACAATTTGATTAAGCCGTTCACAAGCCGGTGGTCGCTCATGCCAATTGTTCCGGAGCATAGAGAATGCGGTACCAGCTTGGAGGTCACCATTGTTGTTCATTGATGTGATGTAGCTGAAATACTTTAATGTACTGGCCTAAATTAGGTCGTGATATTTCATTTTGAAAACTGTAGGGGGTCTGTTCTCAATTCTTAATATGAGGAAAATATAAATATATTTGTGCTCATATCTAGCTATAGCACTATTTCAATTCCCATTTATCGTCTATCCTCGATACCCAGCGCTCTGCTAGCCAATCGAGGACCAATGAAGCCATATTTAAGGTTATGATACAGCAAACGGGCATAACTGCGCAATGGAAAAGCATCTTCATCTGTTGAGACGGTATTGTCATCCATTCAGAAACGCTGAAACCGTACGCTGTACAGAGTAAATGCAGCTCTATTTAGATATTTTCACTGCTATCTCTGAAATAACAACTATTGAATTATTGAACTATTGAATTGAAAACAAATAATTTGTTTGATCAGTAATTGTTAAAAATATATTAAGGTCCTCTTAGTGGCCAGAGTTTCGTTCTAGCGAATGCGCGGTGAAGCAATTTTGCAATACTCCATTGGTCGATATTTAGGTAAAGCATCATCCACTGCAAGATGGGGAAATGCTTGCATGAGGTTGTAGGCTGTGACCTCTGATTAATATCATGGGACCAATAAAACAACTCGGAGAGCTTAGTAATATATACATAGCATTAGTATCATTTATGGTATACGCGAATTTCAGAGCCTTCGCCAGACTGTGTGCCGGCTTGCGGCAGTTCTCCATACGGCCCCTTCCTACTTGGGAGCCGCGGAGCCGCGAAAAAAAGTACTTCTACTGCTTTTTCTTCGTAATATATAAAAGTATATATATAAAAGTATAATAAAAGTATTATAGTCAACTTCAATTTAGTTTCGAAATTAACATTAGGCATCATAGCGTATGCTGTTTTCCCATATATTTGTCCAATCTAAACCAATAAACCTTTATCTATGCTATGTGATACTAACTAGATAAATTAATTAGCCGAGCGCGTTCCGCACGCCGAAAGCTTTCTGTATTCGACGCAATATTATGAAAAGTAAGATCATCCGCGACAGTGATCTCGAAAATTTCGAATCGACCGCGCCACCTGTTTTCTTGGGTCGGAACAACAGTCAAATCATATCCGAGGCAAACAACGATTTGTAATTAAAAACAACTGCCCTAATTCTCGTAGTTTCTTGTTAGTCACCATCACTTTGCAGGGCCGCATACGTTTTGGTACTGTTGACTGCTGCTTGATTGACGTTCTGTTCTTGTTGTCAACACTTCGCGTTTCGAGGTACCGCGGCGGCGTGTGGTGTTCCTCTGTCCGGCGGTCGCCCCTGCTGGGTCAAAGTCGTGTGCTCGCCGAATATCGAATACCACGGGGTTTGTCGAGTAGTCGTTCGGCGGACAACACTCGATTTCGCCGGGTGAACAATATCTTCACCTGATATTAGCGGGTGGGCCTTCGCAACATCGACGAAAAAATCCCTCGCCGTCGGGCCGAGGACATCGTGCGCACTCGTTGGTATCTGTTCATGTATGTGTGGTTTGTGTAAGTGCCTGTTCCAACACCCGACATACAGAAGGGTGATTCTTTAGTGGTGAGTGAAGTTCATCCAAGAGTGTACTACCATACAACTGATTGGCAGAATGCTTCGGGGCGCAATCCTGAAGAATGCTCGGACATCCGCGCGGACGGCCACCAACCGTTTCTCAGTGGGAGGTCCTGTTCCCAGCAGGGCGCAGAGCAGCCGGGCTTCTGGGACCGGTGGAGGAAGTGTCGCAGGGAAAATCTTTCTGGGAGTGACAGCTGTCGGTACGTAAGAACTGAAAAGTATTTGTGGAGCAAACTAATCATAGATGAACAGATGATAGCTGATAAAGAAAGGAAATACCTGTGTTTAGCTCGCAGGGGAGAAAAAAATTGCCGGTAAAAATGATGACGCTTAAGTGGCTGGTTCTCGTGAGGGGGGTCAAGAATATGATCTCGCGCGGGAACTGCTTTTCCAGATGAAGAAATCATAACATGATCGGTTTACTCAAGCACTTTGCTTCATCTCGTCGGGCGTGGTTCGGTTTTGAGTGCTTCGATAAAAAGAGAACCTACCTGAAGCAGTCCTAATGATAAATAAATATAAAGGTTGCGATTATTTTGGCGAGATTCAATTGACTATAACAAGCTACGTGTACCTCTGCTGTCTCTGTAAGCCGTTACCTGGTATAGGTGTCCCTGACAACGTTCTTGCGTGATCTCTACGACTCTTTAGCACCATTAAGTGACTGATGCTAAATATAGAAGTTACGGAAACGAATTTTTACTGATAATGAATGACAGACACCCCAGTTCCAATTGAGCATGCAACATATCAAGAGGAGCTATTTTGTGACAATTAACAAGTTTTCAGTGGTTTTGCTCTCTCGGACTGGATGTGTTTTTGAACTCGGCAGTTTGTGATCAATCGAGCTTCGTTTATCGTTACGCCAGAAGCATGAATAAAGATATATTTCTGACCATTCATGTCACGGGGTAACCTTCAAGACTTTCCGGACCATAATAAGCACAGCGATATGACTGACAGCAAAACAACAGTGGCTGACTATGCCCCGCAGTAGAAGGAAGAAATTCATTTAGTCAACCAGGTCTGGAAATCCTAGTCAAAATGTTTAGGTCCGCTTAAACCCGACTGTGAACAGGCAATGATGCATTTATCACTGGTTCCTCTGTTGAAATTCATATTATGGTATAGATCAGTAAGTGGCATTGTACCGATGCAACGCTGGTACACATCGAGTGCTGTGTTCATTTACGACTTCTCATGCAGCCTTCAATTGTTTAACCGAATTCTCGTTGCCTCGTCTCAACCTGCCCTCTGTATGGTGCTATGGGGATACCTTGGTAGGTTAAGTGCTTGACTGTTCGCGTCCTGTTGTGGAGAATGCGCCGTCCGTATCCGGGCGGTTCTATCCAAGATTAACCTTGACATTGAAGGCGTCTTGTTTTGCTCGACTATTGTACTCCCAAGTGCTTTTCGGTTTGGTGGTACTGTTTGGTCACGTGGCTAATTTCCCTAATGAATTGTTGTACATGATAAGTAAAGGTTAGCATATCTGCACAAATCTCCACTGGGCTTCATTATTTACAATACGTCTATGCTTTGTATTCAAGCTCAAAGCGAGTCGCCATAAATCAATGAAAACAACTATACTAAATTAACGTGTTTGTCCGCCCTGCTATCAGAGTGGCGACCACAGCAATTAGTAATAACGCTTGGAGTGAATTCACCTCACTAGTTCGGTTGAATATTCCCTTTCACTGGCTTCCAACCTACCGAAATTTATCCCCGACCAGCATCCTGTTTACGAATGTCGGTGCCACAACACTTACTTGGGATATTCCCCCTCGCGCAGGCTAAACTCCACAAGCAAAAACGAGCAGGGGACCGCCAAGAAAGAGAACAACCAATGTACCACCGTGGAAAGGCCAGAGTTCCAAAGGCGCTGTGAGCGACCATGCTCGTTGACCAGAAGGCCCGATAATTACATTAGAAGTTCCTTTCACTGTTTCTTTGCACAAGTCACGCATCCTTCGCCGGCCCCAAACCGAACGATTGAATACTTCAAAATGCAGCAGCTACCATCTTTTATCCGCTATTTGATGACGCCTCGTCAACAGCCATAAAATATTCGAAACTACTTCGGAACCTTTGTCGTAAGCTGGCACGCTGGTCCTAAGTGTCAGTAGGACTAAGATTTCGAAATCGTATTTAACCAAATATTCGCAAAGCAGTCGCATATAATATTAGTTTCGACTAGGGCAGGTCAGTCCACATCAGCAGATATATCGGCGTACCGCTCTGTGTGTTTAGCGTCAAATAGCAACAAACAAACAATGAATTGAATTCAGTATTATATACAAAATAGAGGCAAAAAATATAGCTCATGTGTTGAGCGTAGACGATTCTGTCTTTGACTTCCATTTATATACAATACGATTATATCTAATATATAACGGTCTCGGCTAATATATTTGATAATATTCGGTGCATTGTTTGCTTGGTGTTGTACTCGACGATAGTCCTGTGCTATGCGAGTAAATCTGCTGAATCTGGATCGACCGTCAAAACGGTTATATTCAACGTTGTCTTTCTATCATTAAGATCTGCGCGATGGGAATTGATATTTGCACGCGTCAGTCAGCCAACACTGGTGGGCTGTACCTACCATCATTAAGTGTTCACTAGGTATACACACATCGTACCCAAGGAGGCTAATTCGAAACGTACAAGATAGCTACAATTTGGATCACACCTGATTGAACACAAGTGTTGCGATGTGCCTGTTGATTTAATGGGAGAGTATTTTATTCCTAGTGCAGCAGTTAAGGTTAGCGGTAGGTGGCGGTGAAAGAAATTGAGTCCTGCATCGTAGGAATTGTAGTGCCAACCTTAAGGGTCCGCCACGAAGCCTTACAAGTGTTCGACGTGTACGTGCACCTGTCCTGCAAAACAGTGTGTAAATAGTTCGTCAAATTTCGGCAAAGTATAATATATGCTGGGCGTGATTCTATCAAGGCCTGATTCGTATTCGTAATGTTGGTACTGTTCCTGCGGTTTACACAGGTGCGGGCGCTCTCGGCTGGGCCAGGATGGATCCCGGCTTTGCAAAGAGTCTCAAGGATACCGTTCCTATGATCGAGCCAGTGCTCACCGCCGTAGGCTGTGACACTACCGGAGGCAGTCCTGCGACCCCATCGAAGGACAAACCCGTTTCGGCAAAAGTGACAGCTACAGAAGCACCGCAATCTCTCATGAAGAGCAAATCAAAAGTGGAAGCACCAAAGGAGGAGCCGAAGAAGCCAATCAGAAGTGGTTAGTGTACAATTGCTTATTAAACTTAACTCGCTCGAGAGGCAATTCCCTCTCGTGTTTAAATTTTCCTGGTAATATCTTTACCCGGCCGAGTGGGCGTTTTTTTCTTCTCCAGTACCGACTGCCTGTGGCGATTCATTTCGCAAATCTGCGTTCTCGGAGCGGTATTTTAGCATCGTTTTTTGGCTTATTCAGACAGCAGGTCGTACAACGATGCGTGGAACAGGCGCCGCCTTCTATCTAGGAGCCACCGCCTGTGTCGCGTCGTTGACAGACACGAATTTGAAAAGGAAAAGATGCATAATTGTTTAGGATTGTATGTTTGCCAAACGTTTTTAGCATCGGGCAGGACATCGCTGGTATCACATTCGGAGCTAGCACCTTTCGATAATACTATTATATCTCACAGGTTTTGGTGATTCATAGGAGGCCCCCTTCTGTCTGGCCCGACTGTTGACGCGCTTACCTGGGTAACATCTTTTAAAACGAACTCCAAAGCATTAGCTATTGTGTATGACACAATGTTTCGAGCGCGTCCTAATATCTGTATATTGTTCAGATCTGATCTTTTCAGTTTTCCTAGACTTTACAGACATTTCACGCGCGAGCGTTAACGTAGTAATCGTCCTTGAGGGGAAATACATTATAACTGTGTCTTTCTTTCGTGTCCACCTCGTTCATAATTAAAATGAAAAAGAGTAGTAAAAAAAGGGGTAGTTTTCTCATTGTTACCTTCGTTCGCATGCTAAAATTAACCTTGTTACCCATTGCAGAAATTCTTAATAATAACCTTCCGATGTCCATGTATGATTACTTGTTTACACGAATGGCGTTTGTCGGTGGCTATTGACGGCGTCTTTCTATTAACAGGGGACCAGTCGGCCATGCTGGAAAATGGTATTGTATTTGAATTACTCATTGTTAATTCTCCCTTTAGATTCTAGTGTACGTTCGACTCGATAATCCATCATAACAAATGTCATTTTGGAGCAAGCATATAATTAAGAAAAATAACCTTTCTACGGACATCGTTGGGGGAAATTTCCTTGGTATAAGTATCTGGCATTTCCCCAATTCTTTCGGAGGTGTTGCGACAATACAAAGTAAATATCACGCTTTGCATAGTGGTTCCTTACGCGAGGCTTTTAATTTTGATGCGGATTCTCTAATGACAAAAACACCATATATATATATATATATATGTATCTACACAGATGGGGATCGATCGCAATATCCCGGAACAGGCACCAATTGAGAAATCGTCTGGCATCTACGTATAGAGATATCTACCTTATTGTCGCCGGCCGCCCGGACTCGACTCCTGCATTTCCTCTATGCTTGTTGAGTGAGGCCTGGCCAGCGTAGTGGTTATCTAGGACATAAACGCGTTCACTGCAAACGGAAATAAAATCTATCCTCTGGCTTAAATCATTAATCCTCCTTTCGTTGTTTTTTGTTTAACCTCTGTTTTTGTTTACGTTAAATAGCCGTTACGTTAAATTACACAGTAGTCCGCTATGAGATATTTGACAACTTAATTGCACTTTCCTCCCAAAAATGTCATCACATTTTTGTATGATACCCGTTCATCAGGAATTGACAACGTGTTAGGACCTGGTACAAAGTAGGACTGGGACCCACTTGGACAGACATATCAAAAACCGATTGCCTTTCGTGTACATATTCAAAGTAATCATTGCCATATTCAATCTGAGAATTTGAGAAACACCTGATCGGACTTATGCCACACAGACGATCCTTTACTGCGGGTCCAGAATGCTTTCTCCAGCGAACCGCCAGCAGAGATTTTCCTTCCGAGCTATTCCTTGCTGTCACTTGTTTCAGTCGTGCCTCTCTTGCCCAGCTGATTCCTATAGTGCAACCAAGCTACGGTTGTGTGTCAGCGCGTCCCTATCGCGGGCGATAACGCTTCCAATGGCTACTGGATTTAGGGCGGCGCTAGGGAACCAAGCTTCCACTAAGGCCAGCGAAGAAAAAGGCGAAGAGAATGGTGACCTGTATAACGTCCACCTCTGCTGCACCTCTGTCAAGCAGTAATTTGACTAATCCAAACAGGTGGAACATTCCGGTGGTGGGACTAATCCCAGTGGTGGTAATGTTCCAGCTTCAACCGCTGAATCGAATGGAGTGTGGTCTCCATTGGTCCGCTGAAGTGTTGTTCGGAGTGATCTCACAAGAGAGAGAGTTAATGAAGTAGCGAATTTGGGGTTGTGCGATGTTCACAACCTTCAAGGACAGGGTTCTCTTGCAGTTCTCTGGTTTTCCACCGAAGGTGCAAAGCTCACAAGGACACCATGCATCCTGAAGCTCCCGTTGCGTGTTTTAGATGTCAAAGGCTAGGCCACGTAGCGGCAGTATGCAGGAGCGATGTGGCCTGTAAGAATTACGGGGCTCAGGAGATCGGAACAATTTAAGACTTCGAGAGCCCTTATGAGGATGAGATATCCTCAATGGTAAAATGTCGTGGCAGCAGGTGGGATCTGATTATCAAGTATGAATTATACTAGCTATGGTATTTCTGGTTTCAGCTTTTTCGCATGTGGTCGCGAATATGACAGACGCGGCGGTGACGTTGGAATTTTCGTACAGTCAAATTGTGCCGTGTTCTGGGCAGCTACAAAGAGCACTTGTGACACCATCTTTGAGCGAAAAAGAATTCTGACTTCGAAGGGTATATTATTCGTTTTTCACTCCAGTAACTTTGAGAGCACTCCGCTCGGTGTCCCGGGTGAAGTTGCTCCTGCAAGCTCTACGGTTCGTTGTCTTGCTGTCGTGAGGCTTGTAAGGAGGCCTCTGTGTGAGGAATGTTTAGCGCTCTTTTCTTTTATGATTATCGTCACGTTATTACTAAAATAAGAATGTGTAATGAATTGTGACAGGCTTCCAAATGCGGTCCCTGCAATCTGGTGAGCTTCGCCTTTCTTGGATCGCTATTCTGTTGTTGTTGGGGGGAGAACCCTTCTAGTGATTAGGTGCAACTGAACAGGTGGATCTGAGAATGTTCACATAACATTCCACGGCAGCCTGCCACTTTGGTTTCCGCAGATACAAACAAGGTCGCAAGGAAGTCTTATTACAAGCGTCGGTTTACGAAGCTGAAAGGTTAATACTTCTTAACTGTAAAGGTTCAGTGTAAAATCTTGTGGTAGACGGAATTCCAAAGGGTATCGGTGCTTGAACTCGATTCAGCACAGCACCTCTCATGTCCTCAGGCTACTTATGATAAACTGAACAAAAACTTCGTAAACACTGGATTGACTACCGTGGCCACTCTCCATGTCCAACCCGAAGGGTTCAGTTGGCACCGATCTGGCGGAAGAACCAAGCCGCCTTGAGGTTGAATTATGTCAATCCCTTCAAGGCGCAGATGGTTCTCGAAAGTACAAAAGCTGGCTGGGACTGCGGTGCTGCTAACGTTCGCAGTAACTTGCTGAAGATTAACGCCTCGGCACTTGCGCGGCCGCTATCTAGTATGGTCAATCTATCCATTAACAATGGCTCTCTCTCCCATTAGGTAAAAGCTAGTAAAGGTAGTTACTCTATTCAAGAACAAAGGGGAACGCACCAAGGCAAGCTAATTACCGGGCTATATCCACACCTTGCCGTGCTCGGGCTCAGTATATCGAAGGGAGTCATGCGTTTTATCGAAGATCTCCTTCCTGCGCATCGCCGTCGGCAACAGTTCGAATCGATGCACTACTACGTTCGGGATATACTTCGTTACTTATGAATGTACTCAATAGGCTGGCGCCTATATCTGCCGTCGCCCTGCAACTGCCTACTACATGAGATTCGATTACTCACGTCAAATAAGTTCATGAATGGAGCTCTAAAATACATATGAGCACGATGTGCATAGCTAGGAACCTTGGTAAAATGGCACAACCCGCGAAAACGCTCGAAGCAGTAACGACAATAAGGTATAATTACCGTGTTGAAATATATTGTATAGTAACAACTATGATGTTTGACATTCATCGGGTTCGTTCGTGATTTCAGAAGACCCTGTCAAATCTGCTCCCGCGGCAGCCGGCGACCCGACCAAGGAAAGTGAGCTTCGTCGCCAGAAGCAAAACTTTATCCTGGAACAAGCGCTCCGCGATGCCGGAGCGAGTGCCGAACGTGCGGCTGCCGACGCCTCCTCCGAATTGGATATTGCTGCAGGCCGAACTGAGGAGTACGCGATGAAACTAATGCGCGCCCTCGACGAAGCCACGGGTACGTGTATAGCCTTGATTACGGAGCTAAGCGACGTCTTTACGCTCATTGAAAATGATGAAGTCACTCGGAAGGAGTTCTCTCCTTGTGTTGCGTCAAGTCGATGAACCTGTATCTGCAGTGAGGTTCCGGCTGCCAGTCAGGTTTCCCTTTCAATGCTTTGTTCTTGTATCGCTCTGACACTGAACTTTGACGCGTTTCCAGGCGGCGAAGATCATCACATGTGGCAAGCTGCGAACGAAGCAAAGATGAGCCAAACCGCTTCCCAGAAGAAAGCCGACACCAAGGCAGCAGACGCCAGCAAAGCACTACAAAGGTACAAGTCACATTTCAAACAGTAAAATACCTACTTGTAGCTAGAACCTAACCTAACATTAGTGGCTTTGGCTTTTATCGTTCATACAGCAATTTTGTGTTTGCTTGAAATCAGCACAGCACGCTGAAATCCACTAGTTCGACCCAACCATTTGGTTGGCCTCTAACCTACGAATATCACAGTGATGGCAAGATATGCGGAACTTAGACACAGCTGCAAAGCAGAGAACGACTAAGCACACTAAGATATTGCGCAATGCTTTTAGGTAGTCGTATGGTCAATCTTATTCTTCGATTAGGTTTTACGACCAACCAACAGTGGGATCAAATGAGCAAATAAGGCAGCCACAGTCGGCGGACAGTGGCTAATCAAGGATTGTAAATATGCAATAGTTATGCCGAAATCATTGTTACACGTTCATGTGACTAATAATGTCTTCGCAATACTTGTGAATTTATCCTAATTATAAAGTTGTCTACCCGCAGCGTTTACGTACGTGAAGCGTATCGATTTGCTTAACGGCGATTTTGTAGTTAGTGGTATATATATATATAGATATATATTCAGTTGCCACTCTATACTGAAGCACATCTAAAGTATATCTACAGAGCCTTAGTTCAGCGAGAAAATTTACTGTAAAATCTGCAGACATTAAGCAATGAGCCCGCTTACAAGTTTAAATAGAAGTTCGAAGCCTTCAGATAGAGGTTTTTGGAAATGTTTACTATAGAACGGCAAGACATGCTGGGTCAGAATATAACTCTATCAGTAACACTTGCTTGCCTTGTTGCTAAATACGAATTTTAATGTACAAAATTTCACTGTTGCATTCACCTGTTAGGCTACAAGAGACTATTCGTAAGGGTCGCGCCGATTCAGCTACCGCCGATAATATGAGCCTTGACCAGGCGGAACAGACTCTGGGCAAGTTACGCGAGAGGATCGACGGAGCCGCTTCACATGCCGCAAAATCGCTTGAGAAGCTCAATCTTGCTCAACAATTCAGCGCAGCCATCGAAGGTACGGACGGCTACGAGGACTATCTACCTTTAAGAATCTCCCTAATCGCATTGCTGCAAAGACAATCGTCAGCTTACTTTTGCGGATCATCTCTGGTGGGGCGTTTACAAACGTTTTGGGAGTTAGTTGTATTGGTAGCAGCAGCAGCAGCTGTAGTACAAGGTGATTCGCTCACCTGTTGTTGTCCAAACTGGAAACTAAAGCCGAAATTTGCTCTCTGTCTCTCATTCCCTATAATGTTGTCGTCTAACGATCACGTGCATTTCGTTTTGCAGAGGGTAAGAAGCAACTCATCGAAGAGGTGAATGCACTCTTGCCTCCTGGGCGATCATTTGCGGATCCCGCAAAGCTCAGCGCGGATGATCTGAACATGCTTGTCTATCACGCACACAAGAAAATTGAGACTCTGCATCGCGAGCTCTCCCGCATGCAGCTAAGCGACGATGAAAAAGCTAAACAATTTCGGCAGCAACTGTCCGCACTCGATAAGGAGGTTGTACGACAAAAGGTTGGTGATTTTCATGGGTTTATAAGCGATCTATTTTATAGCATCGAATCTTCACGTCCAGCCATTTTTCTCCTGTTCAGCAATTTATCACCGTATATATATATATTTTTTTTTTTATTATTTATTTACTTTTTGTTTGTATCACGACGGTCAACTTCTAGCAAGAGCACGTCTCGCTTTACTCATAAACAGAATGAAGTATCTTATGTACATATCTTCTCTCTTGCTTCTTGGCAATGCCTGCTCTGCAGTCGGCCATCGCCTAACCTTAGCATTATATATGTTGAATTAAAGGTTATGTCTAGCGTCCTCAGGGGGGCTGGGCTCAGGTTTCGAAGCTCCAAAATATGAAGCGAATACCGCGTCCGAAACGCTACTACATCCCTTTGCTTCGGGTGGCGGAAGATCGGTTCTGATTCTTCGTAAAATATTCGAACACTTGTTTCCCCATCGGAAAACCTATATTTCTTTGTTGTCATTGTTGGTGTTGTCCTGTCCTCACATGATGCACTCGAATGACCAGACTGAGGTTGCGAAATTGGTTGCGCAAAGGGTCACTGAGGAACGAGAAGCGTTCGAGGTGGAATTGCAGAACCAACTCAGGAGGCAGGTCGGCGTTCATACCGATCATTTGAAAGGTGAGTGTCCTTTTTGCGAGGGTGTCACGAGGCCAGTGATACTAGAGTCGTTTCATGGCTATTGAGAAAATGTTATACCTATATGTTTTAAATATAACTCGCAAGTGCGTACCATGTGCGTGTATCTCGAATGCAGAGGCGCTCGAAGACCAGCGTGCTGAGTTGAACAGGAGCCGCCAACTGGAAGTCGAAAAAGCTCGCGAAGAGGAAAGGTCCCTGCAGGTTGCTCGTCTAGCGGAAGCGGTCGACCTATTGCAGAATATGGAAGCATACCTTCATGCCAGGAAACTGCTCGACGAGGCGTCCAAGAAGGTTAGAAACATTGTTGCCTACAAGTTTGAGCTTTGTTTTTTTTTGGAAAGGAGCCTCCATTTTGAGAACAAGTGAAAGGGTGTGAAAAGGCCTAATGCGCCTAATCAGGCTCGGGATTGTGCATTTCGTATTTACTTTTGCATAGTGCACATCTGCTTTCATATATATTATTGTATTTAACCGTAGTTGAGATTCCAGTTCCGAACATGAGAAACTCGAGTTGAACCTGTGGTACTAGCGTAACTTATAACGATATATTTATAATACAGGAAAACATGTCTCTCGTTATACCCATCAGTGAACTTGAGAATTTTATTTCGCTTTCCACGTTTCAGGCCAAATCTCTCTGGCTCTCCTGCGCCTCACTGAAGCACGTTTTGGCTCAGGGTCGCACCGAAAACCACAACACGCCACAGCCACTTGCTGCAGACGTCGTCCCACTGCGCGAAGTATCCGAGTCGTCCGAGTTTGTCAAGACGGTGTTGTCCACGATTCCTGATGAGGCTCTCAAGCGTGGAGTCTACCCCGAAGTGGCCCTCAAGGAGCGCTTTTACAAGGTTAGCATTATATCTAGAGGCAATTCAAGTATCGTTCAATACTCGTTCTGTTCTGTTATCCTGGGAAGGAGGCAACTCACCTGAATTGTTTGTATCCGAACAGCATTTGGAAGCAGTTTAATATATGATTGGCGCGTACCAACAAGCGATTTATCTGAATAGCAGTGCGTTGTCCCTTGCGGCTTTTAATTTATGAGTTATTGTTGATCTTCCGTCTAGGTGGAAACCGTGTGCCGTCGCCTAGCACTAATGGAAGACCAGAATGGCGGCGGCCCAGGTCGCCACCTGCTTTCCTATCTGATGTCGTTCTTCATGATCTACCCGAAGCCGGTGCCCCAAGAAGAGTTGGACAAGGAACAGAAGGTAAAGCAAAGAAAAAGGGAGAAGGCTAGACAAAAATAACCGCTAAGATACGCAAGCGTCACACAAAGACCGAGTATTAAGCAAGGCAGTTGAATGCTTACATTTTAAGCAACATGTTGCGAACTATTTTCTGTCCACAAAACAACCCTCTGGTCTCAAGCTACATTTATTATTTTTTCTGGATTTTCAACGAAGCCAATTCTCAACGAAGCTCTAACTTGTCCCTTGCTCATCCAGGTAAACCCCCTGATGTGGGACACTTTGGACATTCTCTCCCGGGTACGCGCCTCTCTGCAAAGGGAAGACTTGGAGCAGGCGTTGCGCTATGCCAATCAGCTAAAGGGTCAACCGCGGCAGGCGGCCAAGGACTGGATCTACGAACTCCGTCTGCTTCTCGAGACCCGCCAGGCCGCGAGTGCTCTTATGGCGTACGCAAGTGCAACAATTGCCCAGGACCAGCCGAAGTAATTTAACGAAGGGAAGCGCCAACTTCCTAAAATCAACATAGCTAGGTGTCGGGCTTTGGGTCACTCGGAAGAATATCTTAGGGGAATCGGATCGGTAGCGGGCGGTATGCATATGGTAGATAGGTATATAGAAAAACCCTTTTGTGAGAGGATTCTGCTAAGCTTCATAGGACACGAGTAGCATGAAGGTGGTCAACATGTCATCATGTTCGTAGTGAATCAAGAGCCCGGCGCCCACTTCCAATAGATTAGATCAGTCCCCCCCTCGCGCGCGGTACGATTAGACATTATCTAATCGTGAATGTGCTGATCATGTGCCAACGATCGCATCGCCTGTTTCCAAATGGATTCGTCGGACTCGGGTGGCAAGAGTGTGGCCGACGCAGACATCCATGCGGTGAACGCTCGCGCGGATTATTCTCAGAGAAAGAGGGCGGGGTTGACGGCTAATTAGCACAAAATCGTGGACAGATTCGTGACCTTGGAGCTTCCGGTCGAAGGTAACGAATTTGTTTAGAAGGAAAGCAGAGACACGACATGGTGATGGTCTGAACTTCTGAAAAGGAGTCCAGATTCAAAGGTATGGATGTCTAGACAACTCCTCTAACGATTACCGCTGTTCAACATGACTGTATAAAGCGAAGTGGGTTTATTTTCTCGTTGGAAATAATAAATTAGCTGATTTTAATAACACGTTTTACTTGCGTCGAGTGCGTACCACGATGCTAATTGTGGGAGTAGGCATTCGGGTGGGGGGGCAGTGATGTGAGGGTATGAAGGATGTGACCCATCGTGAGTAACTTAACTATAATGGTCACTGCCACTCGGACGATAACAACACTAATTAGAGTAATTAGAGGAACCAAATAGCTGATGTATGATTGCGGTCACGACCATAGATAGAGATGTGGACGAAACGGTCAGCTGGACCCACGAACCAGGGACTTTTCCATAAGCGAGAGCGCGCGAGAGAGAGAAAGAGAGAGAGCGGTGGACATCATGTGTCAATTGTTAATAAATTGCTATTAATTAAAAAATATAGTAGACGTTTGTTGTTGTTCGTCACATTTCGCTTGTGCGCTTGAGAATAAATAAGATTGCAATCGATCGATAAACACGATCTGTCTCAACTCCTAAGTATTACTTCGATTGCTTAATATGTGGTGTGATCTTAATGCAGGTTAGTCCGTTCTACCTGTGGCTACATAGGGCACATACTGCACTCGTGTACATCTCAAATATCGTACACCTGTCCATGGCGTTTTAGCGCATGGGGACGATGATTCTGGTGACGATTCGAGACGGGTGTGTCGTGAATCGAATAAATCCAGAGAGAAATACTCGAGAGACAGGCTAAGAGATACAATTGAAATGTTCGTAACGAAGAGGATAGCGCAACGGAGAATTCACAAGTCAAATGCAATCATTGTGTTCATGGACGAGCAAGCGCTTCGAAGTTTATTACGATGCACACTCGATCATCACTATTCTTAACACCGACACCTGTATCCAGTTAATTATTTTGTGTTAAAACGCGATGCGTCATCACCGCACTGTGTTACAGCATCGAACCTGTAGTTCCTATTAGGGATATACATAATAATTCAACTACTCGTCATTGCTACGTCGTTGGTAGTTCGCATAGTTATGATGTAGTTATAAATTAATATAAATATTAACAAACAAACAATGAATTTGAATGAATCGTATAATAATAATAATAATTACTTAGAATCACGATTGTTGACCCTTTGGCCATATTCGTAGCGTCGTTCAGTCTCTCTCATTTTCTCTGACTGAATATTTGTTGTGTACAACGGCCCCCCTCCGTTGACCATAATCACACGTATATGCGTGACTGGTTGGCTCAGTGCCAAATAATCACGTGCAGAACAAACCTCGGTTATCACAGTGGAGCTCGATTTTTGTGACTTTTCTTTAAGGAGTTATTTACTAAATGATGTTATGTTTAATTCATTCGTTGTAGCTTCCCTTGGTGCACTCTCCGGGTTAACTGTGAACGATTTCCGTGAATGCAACAGCAATTCCGAACATGCAAGACACACTGAGTTCCCTGCAATAATGAAAGTGACAAAATAATGAATTTTTATTACTCTGATTGTGTCGAATCGTTGTATACACTGTGTACACTATATACAGTTGCGGTAGCCAGTCGCGTTGATTAACTAGATGTGGTTAATTTGTGTTCACGTATCTGACGTGGTGAGGTACACCCAAACGTATCTTTTAATTATCATAGCGATATTTTTTTGTTGGATGCATTATAATTGACTGATCGTACGGATATACGGAGTAGTAAATTTTTCATAAAATACACATAAACATCATAACGCTTACATCTACAGAATCAACAGCATGATATTATCGTATGTTGATAGATTAAGTGGTCCTTAAATTAAGATATGCTTCAAATTTGACCTCTTTCATACAGCTGCTATAATTAAGCTATCGCCATTCGAATAAGCGATGCTCGTACGTTAAAGGACATCGCCTAGCACCAGCTCCTAGAATCCCATGTTAGCAGGTGGGTGTTCTACGAGGTCCTCTTTCTTGATCACGCGAACGACATCAACAAGGTGAACGTGATCACATCAGCATGACAAGTTGCAACCAACCTAGAACCAGGACGGCGAGCGCTGCCGGATGAAACAGTATGCCGACATAGGATCCGATCGCTGTCGATACGATTACGCCGGCTGCGAGGTAGAATGTAAGGTAAGCTTTATCGCTGTCCTCGTTGTCAATCTCCAATGAGACGTGCTTCACCTGCGAAGAACGAAGGAAAATTCATGGATAATTAAAGTGACGAACAATTAATGATCACGCGTATTCGATTCATTGACATAGCTCTAATAGGGGAGAGTCGAACACAAAATACGATTGAGCACGTTAGGAAATGTTTGGTGGCCAGTAGGGTTTTATGTATATAGATATATTGATAGAAATGTAGCAAAAAGAAGAAATGACGAGTCCCAACAATCGACATCAATAATCATTTCGCTTGGGGGCTCAATGAGCTTCGTGCACCAGTTGGCCCCGCACTTCAGACAACGGCGCATCACTCGTATGACAATGAATCTACCAATGATTATTACATAATTTGAGGTTTAATTTATTAACCTATTTGAGGTTTTCGGGCATTGATTTCACAAATCTACAAGCAATCTCGCCAGCTAATAAACAAGATACCCTGCAAAAGCAACTCAATGGGGCAAATCTAAAGGTAGGAAAAGTAACTCTGGAAAAAGTCGTATATCTCGGAGCTGTAAGGTCAACAATGTTATCTATGACACGGATGCTGACTCGAAAACGCTCCTTTACTGAAATAGCCACTCCTGGAATATCTAGGTTGGCGTTGTCTAAATAACCGCTGCACTTAACTAATCCTCCAGCCTGGAGACGACAAGCGTGGCTTCCGTATCTCATTGGACTCCGACGGCAGGATGCTTAGACCGTTGAAGAGGCAACTCGTCATTTCGATTTGAGAGTTGCTTCGATCATATTCTAGTTTTTAATTCACCAAAACAGTCTCACGCTTGTGGCAACATTTATTGTGGCATTACGGTTGCAATCAGAGAATGGGCATAAATCATTACTGGCAGCGCTCTCGATCTGTGTCAAGTCTCGGCCTCCCGCCCGCATTTTGTAGAACTTCTCAGACCCCTAATCTAGGGTGTTGGTATCTTGTAACGAAGCACGATTACTTGCGCAAATGCTTTGCTTAAGATAGTAGAATGTATGGTGGCGCAAGGTTGATTTTAGTGGTGGCAGCTAAATATTTTTAGCGTATACAATAGGTTTCCCTTTGCATCTATACTGCTAATTGAGAACGGACACCATCACCTTAGGCATAAGCAGCCTATTCAGGTGTTTGGTGAGGCGCGCGTTTAGGCCCGCCGTCGTCCGGGTTTAAGGCGATCTTATCGGATCTGCATCAGCCCCGCGGGAAATTACCATGTGAATAACTATGAAAGGGAAAAAAAACTCTGTGAGACCTCCAGAACACCATAGAAGGAATTAATTGTATTTGCAATCCCCCCTCCCCCAATAATCCTTAGAAATAATTCCTAATTATTGTATGTTTGAATGAATGTGTATTGTATTCGCTATCTCTCACGATGTGCATTTGCTGTATGCCGTTCTGCAAAGAACTGGAGCACGGTCTGCTCTTCAAGGATCACGAACGGACCACAATTTATTCCTAATGCAAATCTAAGAAGAGTTGTCGGGCCTTCACTATTGTACCTTTCCAATCCTTTCCTTTTATCCAGCCATAGCAAGTGTTCCCAGCCGCGCGAGCTATTGTTACTATGCAGTAGAACCATTGGCTTTTCATACCGAGCGGACGCGCTCTCTCGTGTCGCCATCTACGTTGCCAACGCACGCTTATATAGGCAGCTCTCTTGGCCGCAGTAGCACGCGAATGCATATTATATCTACGAATGACGACCATCTCAACTGCTCACCTGATCAGCTTCCTTATGTGGTGAGTCTTTAGCATTGCTGGCATCGTTGTCCCCGTTGAGTATCCGCATTGGAAAGCTGTCCATTTCGCCGTTAGTCGCTGGCGTTGACGGGAGCGCCCTGTCTTCGGGAATGAGAACGAGTTTCGGAGGCGCCGAACTCCTCCGGTCACGATGAAGATTGTCGCCATCGCAGGATGGCGGTACTTTTGACGCCACCATCTGTACCAGAGCTGGTGAAATAGAACAAGAATAAAGCGGGTACACTCATAGAGATTATAATAATCTACTGGTCGGCACACTATTTTAGCAGGCAGCTAATGACCCGACGATTATTCGACGTTTACTGACAGCTGCGGTTGATTCTCGAACTGGGCTTTTCTCTATTCGCACTTCCTTCGAGCATTCAATGAACCATCGATTTGTCATCAAACGTCTCTTGAGATGGAGTGTCAGACTCAACTCGATTACCGACACTGATTTTGATTGGTGAAGATGATGACGAACAACTCTCGTAAAAAGAGCGATCCGAGAGAGGATGGTAATTGGCAGCGGTGGAAGACAGCGCAGGTTCAACCCGCGTCAGCGGACTGCGGTAGCATGGTCATTGTAAACGAATTGCGGGCGTTTCGGCATACTGTTCCGTGATACTCAAGCTGGTTCGTCCAGCTAATTGGAAAGACTCATTTTAATTCTCCTATAATTAGCACAATTCGGCAACTGAGTCGTTTTATCGTCACGGAAATGTTCATCCTCCCAGTAACCGTTGCCGTCTTCGCTTCTAGTTATTGTTGTACCTATTATTGCGGCTGTGGCAGCACTACACCCAAGTGACACGTGTTACGTACCCGAGTTGTATGACAATATACAATACGTAGATGAGTTCACCCGTACCAGCGGCTCGAGCGACTGGCCCCGGAAATCAGTGTCACCAACCTGCCGGATTCCCGCTCAATATTCTCGCCTGTATTGGGTGCGAGATGCAATAGGCAATCATTTCGTTGCACCGTTGCACTAAGTCGAATCGAGTCATAACAACAGCCAGACAGGTATACGCATACACACGCACCCAACTATAGACATGCATTCAAACACAGCCAGTGGGACTCAGGTCCGTTTGGGAGAGAAAGCCCTGAGGGACCCGCCACCAGCCGCCGCCGCCGCCGTGGCAGCAGCTTCCACAAGGGCAATGGCGGGCCGAATGTATTCGAGGCATCAGCTGCGCCAGCAGCAGCAGCAGCAACAATAACAACAGCAATAACGTTAGCGACTATATGTATGGATAGACGATAGCAACATAGTGACTAGGGCTCGTTCATTAATAGCAGGTTGACAGAGGTACCCGATCGAAGTGCGTCAGCGGGCAGAGATCGTTTGTTGTAGGCGGAACTAATCTGCAATGCTAATGACACAGGTGCACCTCAAGCACTTATTATGGGAGAGATGCAAGTGGTCCCCGTGGGCCCCGTCTATTCGAAGGGTGCCTAACTGATCAGCAGACGATGATGATGATCGCAGTCTGATCGCAGGGTAACAGCAGGAGAGGCAGAGTAGTAGTGAACTGTGGAGAAATGCTTTGCTCAGAGATACGTTAGACATTCTCTCCGTTGTTCTGATCGCAATGCATGATCGAGGTGGGGTGGGTACAGTGGTCGCGGTGCGGGAGCCAGGTTCCGCCGGCTAACTGACGGCATGTAGCGAGGTCGCTACCGGGTTGGCGGGGTCGATTGTTAAGTTACGAGAGATAACAATGGACGCCTTGAGTAGATTTGGTAAATGTGCGAAATTACCCGGCACACAGCGTATATAGCATTGTTGGGATTGTAACAGAGTATTATTATTATTATTAGTTTTTCTTTGCACAGCGTGGGAATAACGTTCTGTGGTCTATTAATATATGAATTAAGGTCATCCACTCTGAGCTTGTCTGCAACCAGAAAAAGCGGGCGGAATTGCCTAGTGACTAGTGATCCAGCACAATGTGGTACATGACATTCGTAGAAATCTGGTAAAAGGCGTATTGCAACGCTCGTGACGCTGAGGGGCTACACAGTAGCCCATTAATTAATGCGTATAATGGCTCATGGTGAACGATATACCGAACAGTCAGGCCCAACGAAGGAGGGTCCAAATGCTATGTTCCCTCAAAAACAGGCAGAGACAAACACATGATTTAGGTAAGGCAGAATCCGCCACGCGTCAACTTTGCTGTACTGCCACAGCTACAACAACAACAACAACAACAATAACAGGAACAACAACAACAATAACAGGAACAACAACAACTAGAACAGGAACAACAACAACTAGCAGGAAAGTCTATGGGAATTGTGTCATGTCGTATTCCAGGGAATAACGAATGTCTATGCGGACATATTCTTGTTTCGGACATTTTCGCGGAGGTGCAAAGCAACCGTGACGTAACGTCGTCACACTGTAAACAGCATAGGGGTCTCTTTACAGCTGTGGTCCACGTGAGTAGGTAGGTGACACTGTATCTCGCAGTGACCCATCAACGAAATGAAGCCGCTAGCCCTGACCCCCCGTGTGCGAGGGCACGCTTCACTTCTATAGGTCGTTCAGGACGAGCCTATGCTGGATGAGGACAAATTTCAGATTCCGCGCCGTATGTTACCTAGATGCTAGATAAAAAACTCATTGGGTCGAATCAAGCTGACTCTAATTAGAGTAAGCCTAAATGATTTGGGAAAGGCGCAGGAGACAATCTGACATTGAGATCAAAGCGTCTTCTTGCCCGCCGTACGGCAGCGTTTACAGACCCGCACATTTTTCTAATGTCAACCCACAGGTAAATTTAGTGATGTTCTCCTCTTGGCCGCTGTCATCGTCCCGAATCGAGTAGCAATCGAGTCGAATTTCGGTACCGACTGCCGTTACAGGCTGACAGTCCGCACCGAAGCTAACTATTATAGCTGACAGTCCACGTAGACACGGTGATTTCTACACAGCGCCGATCTAGCCCATTGTGGTAACCATTGTTGTTGGCGGACAAGCCAAGACGGATGAGGTCCATGACTGCACGATACGATGTACGGCCGACTCTCGAGCCATCGACCCCTGAAGCTGCCGGCGGAGGCGACCCGGGCAACGGAGGGTCTCGACGGTTAACCAGACCACGGCTCGAATCACATATATCCACCTCAGTATAAACGGCGGATTCAAAGCGATCCGCACCGGATCACGACAGGATCGGTCATGCAACCATACCACAGAGTTGTACGGCAGGACGAGCGGGCTAAGGCGCCGCAGCCGGCATTGCAATCTGTTTTGCCTCTTGTGGGACGGTGTCGCCAGGCCCGTATTTGCGGACACGTACATTTTGCCGATCTACAAATGCCGTGTCCGTGCATAGCGAGAGATCTGCATTCGACCATAGGCCTGGGCGATTTTCCCCTCTCAAAAGGCCACTGCCCGCGACCGCCCTCCTACCGGATATTTGTGTCACGAATGCGTCCCGGCCTGACGCTTGCCGTTCGGTAGTTGTTGGTTCGCTACGTCCCGCTCAAGGCGCGGCCGATGTTGCCACCGACGCCTGCGGGAGAGGAGCGCTGCTACGAGATAGTAGCTAACGCGAACAGCAGACATCGGCCATCGGCTTCCGCTGGCTGTAGCGCCAGCAGCAGCAGCGGCGGCAGGATGAAGTGCTCACAACGATAATGGATGATCATTGTGACCAGAATTAGTTGATCTATGCAGAATAGGACCGGAGGCGAATGGTCCATGTTGAGCTGAAGGAGGACTTGCCCTACAACTGCACTACCGGGTGCATTGGAAATGAATAAGCAAAGTGTGGGCGAGCCGTCCCTGAAACGGTTCCGCTATCACACGTAAACTCGCACTCGGTCATTCGCTAGAGCAAGAGACTGCGGCGTTATCGTTCAGAGGCATCTCATGCCAGCGTGAATGCGCGGTGGATTGGACGGTGGCTAAAAAGTCTCTGGCTGTAAAAGGCCAAAGGTATAAGGTTCGAGTCCCACAGCGTGACGACCAATAGGAGAGCTTGGTGGGATTGTAAAGTTGCAGTTTCGTTAATAAATCAAGAAAAGCTTTAACTTCAGGATACCATACCGGTGATTTCCAATGGTTTAGCAGTATCTTTTCCATCCGTGGTCTAGTCGAAGATATTGAGATGAGAACACAGAACAAGGGCTGACTCGAGTTGTGCGACTTGCGACCGTCCCCCGCGTTGTTAAGTCGCTTTAAAGGTGAATTCCGATAATATTCAAAGTCAGAATTTCGAGACCAATAGGTGGTTTTTAAAATGCTCACCGAGAAGCATTTCGTCAAGTCAAGCCCGGCGTCAAACACGTCACATGGTTGTCTACCTTTCCGTTATTGATGTTGTGTCATACTTACTGTATAATCTTTGCTAAAGAGCGCTTTTGGTCACCGTATTTATCGGGTCGACGACGTCGGCATCTCGGAGCTATTGGATATCTACATTTGAACCATACATTACGCAGGCCTCGCAAACTAAGAACCTATTGATCGTTTACTCCATCTGCAGAGCTTGAGTTTACCATTCGGATACAATATGCCTTATGTCCGTCGACTGAACGAGCCACTGAGTCATCGAACTGGAGATCACGGAAATCATGCACCTGTTCCAATCACGGGAAATCCAATAGCGGCCAAGGGAATGGGAGACCCCGTCATTGACACTGTACCCAACAATCTTGCCCGGTTTGCGTAGAGCAAACGTATACAAGGTTGAGGCGGCGTGTGAAATATCGTTCGCTGTCCTGGCAGGCCCATAGATTTTAGCGAATAGCATCAGTAGGCGTCCTGTCCTAAAAGGGTGACTCCTTCTCTCTTTGGCTCTCTGTTGCTGGGAGAGAGACGGCGCCAGGCACTATAGGTCGTTCATTAGCATGCGCTAGTAATAATAACGCATTGGCTAGACATCTATGTTAACATTGGGCACTCGTAGCTGGTGCCCATCGACTAAGGGTGGAGTTTCTGTACCGACCTGCAGTATCGGAGTCGTTTATTGGAGCGTTTAGTGAGCTTGTGTATTTCATACGCGATAAATATGCAGTAAAATCATCAATACAAAAGACTGCATAAAAATATGTGTATAAGCATATATCGGTATTGTCTCATACGCTGGATTGAGTGTTGTTGCATTATTTCCGAGTGCGTAAACACTTATGAACAAGCACTTACTTTTCTGAGGCTATGCAGTTGTAACTGTGTTATTGTTAGCTTCTATATTCTACAACGTCGACGCCTTTTTAAACCAACATAATATCAAGCGATCATTGTCATTTATAGTGACTCCACCAGGGTAAGAGTTGCAGGTTCAAGAAAAAGACGATCAAGCGAACGTCGAATCTGTTACCAACCCCGGCTGCACCTTCGTGACGTATCGAAGAACTTAAGCATTGTAAAAACCGCCGCATTTTTTTTATAAACCAATAAACCTTTATCTTGATCTTGGTTCGCACGAGGGGCGTGACCCACTAACGTCACCAAATTCATTAAGCACTTAAGTCAACGTCCATCAGCATATATTGCGCTCACCACATTCTATTCTATGTAGCTCGGCTCCGAGCATCCAACAATCGTCAGCGTATTGTCACTTACTCATGATTGCAGAGAGATCGACGCATCGACTCATCGACGATTTCTGACGCGGTGTCGTCTCGTGCTACCGTCATCGTCGCTGTGTTTGCTCTTGTATCGCCGTCCACTCTGACCTTAGATATATCTCAACTGGCGCTGTTGATCCTGTTGATCTTTGGGACGCGGCTCACGCTGCGATGTCGCCTTGCGTGTCATCTCTCACGTTGAAGTTATCTCTCTCTCGTCGGAGGGTAAACAAATGATAGCGTTGACGGTGTCGGGCGCATGGCGTATTCATTGAAACATCACGTTGGAGAGGAGTAGGCACACGGACGAAGTGACGTTTATTGCAACACGCCATCCGCTGAACGGAGAAAAAGTTCCGGCCGTCAGCTCCGATGTTCACCTCCAGATGTTGTTGTTGCCCGGCGGTCTATATGTGGCACAACACGGAACTTGCATCGCAGTCAACTCATGTGAACTTCTCCCGAACGCGTTTTAATAGTATCAGAACTGACTCACCAGCTGCGATAGTTATTAGCAAACTGGAATGGGTATAGCTTGTCGACATTTCAAACGCAGCGGCCCGCGCAGGTCGGTTACAGTCGAGCTGGTTGACATCGAGTTTTGTTTTTGGGCAGCAGCAGCAGCAGCAACAACAACAGCAACAAGCATTGTGTAGGAAGTTACGAGCGCGGAATTGGCGACAAAGCGATAATGTGTCTATAACAAAAAAAATTGACATAAGCAAACGGGGCTCACACGGGATAGCTGCATCTCGATTCAGCTGTGGCCGATGGTAGCATAGTCCGGTGTTATGGTAGCCCTCACAGAGTTAGCCGTGCAAACTTTAGCGAGTACTTGGTCTTCTTCGTTGTGAATGTGAATGCCGAACGAAAATATTTCGGAATTTCGAAAAACGAGGCCAAAAATCCGTCTGTTGTATGCGCCGTCAGGAATTCCTTGCGAGTATAGCTACAGGTGACGACCGCTGCTGCATTGGTGTCTCCGGTGACGCATTGATTGTCCCATTCGTGGAATGGCAGTTGATCGGATGACAGCGACGTCCGACATCAATTTGTGTGGTTCGCTCAATCCGGGTCTGTAGGGAAGTTGGACTCTTTGCTTGAGTTTCCTCGAACATGGCATCCGCCACTGTCTGCTCCGCCCTGCTTCGTTGCCCTCCCCGGCCCACCTTCTTGCCCACGTCGATGAGCAAATATACGTTAATGTGCGCGGACACCCGCATCTATCGATACCAATCTTTCGATCTCGCTACAGGTCTCACATATGGCTCGACCCGAGAACTCGGAGTGGATGTAGTTACGGTCACCTCGACACGATGCCCAAACGTCCAGCTTTCGCCGGGTTTGACGACATTGCCCTTTAAAGTGAGGGGGCAGAACAATGAAGACAACAACAGCAGCAGCAGCAGCAACAGCAACAACGAGAACAACAACAGTCCAGCATGTTCCGCAATCGTGACGCCCACACCCGTCGACACCAAAGCGTCTGAGCCAGCCGTGACGTCCGCGGGAGTAACTGGCCGTCGCTCGACGGCCTCGCGTCGACCCGCCTCATTTGCAGGCAGACCAAGCTGGGTAAATATCCGCGCGCACGAGTTTTCCCTTGCCACCTAGTTCGCCCGTCAGCAATAATTGTCTGCGCGGAACGTGGATTACGTCTAGAAGTTGACAATTTGAGCGAGAATTGACATTGAGCGACGTCATTGGCGAAACGCCAGATGTGCAGGGGGCAGGCTATATTTCGTTGAAATTGCAATAATAGACAGCAGCATTCTACGCTAGCTACGATATGTTGTTGTGCGTGTGTCGACTACCATTGAAATGAAAGTATACGGATAATCAGTGGCGGCACTGCGATAGATTCTGCCGTCCTCCGGCAGAAGGTGGAGATCCCCAAGGGGACGGATGTATATTTTTGTTTCGTAATAGATTAACAGCTATTGTTTGTGGAACAGACACGCTCGTGTTGTTGAATAGATGAACTTGATTTGTCTTCAGAAGGGAACGCTTTTAGTGGTTTCACCGGTCTCTCGTTTTGGCACCATGCTATCGCGGCGAGCATCGAAATACTGTTGATCCTTTAAAGGCATTAGGGGTCTATGTTGTCACTATAAGAGAGCTTAAGCGTAGTAAAATTGCAGCTCCTTTAATAAACCAATAAACCATTACCTTTACTTCAGGAAAAAAAGTGAATGATAAACACAAGACGGATGCCCTTCTGAAAATGAGGGTTTAGCGAGTACGGCATGCTCAACCAGATTTCTGAAATTGGAGCCCGTTCTTTCGAGACGTCTAAAACCTAACAAACTTGAGCATTGTAAAAATTGCAATTCCTTTAATAAGCCAATAAAGCTCTAGCTTTACCTATTACGTTTCGATAACCGTAAGCCTGACTGGTACCTGAAAGGTCCCGTAGGTATTTTTGGATTCACTGGAGAAGGCGGTTTAGATGATCTCCCAATGATTTGGCCTTGTTCTATATATGCTCGATTTCTGTGCGGGCTAATATCATTGACTGAGGCCTGTCACATAGGGGTACAGCTGAGGGTCAGCTCGAAAAACAATTATTATAATAGCCGGCCGCCGGCCGCCGCCCTGACGGCCTCACCCTTGTCCCCTTCCATCGAGGGCAGCACCTGGTTTGGGACGGCACTGTGGTTGACACTCTAGCACCCTCTTATGTCAACCACTGTGCAACCATCCCCGGTTACGCAGTAGCGCGTGCGGAACGGGCAAAGCTAAGGAAGTACGCCGCTCTCCAAGCAACCCACCTGTTTTCCCCCCTTGCCTTTGAGACCTTGGGCGGGCACGGCCCTCTCACTGCGAACTTCCTCGAGGGGGTCTACCATAGGCTGATCCGCGCCACCGGGGACAAGCGCGCTGGCTCTTTCCCCCTGCAGCGGCTGTCCCTCGCCGTGCAGAGAGGCAATGCCATCGCCTTCCTCGGAACATTGTCGTCCTCACCCCCCCCCCCCCATAATCCCTAGAAATCCCGCCCTACTGTATGTTTGAATAAACAGAAAACATAAAGATTATTATAATATCATTCACGGCGTGTCCACACGGACATCTCACAGGCGAGGCACACCAATCTGATACGTCAAATGCAATAAAAAACATGTCATGTAGGTAGATATTAAAATGGCATTGATCGTGGAATCGAAATAACGGTGTCGGACAAATTTTGCCATGATTGTGCTAATGAAGAATGAGACTAGTTGTTGACTTTTCCGACGTTGAATATGACCGTAAAAACTAAATCACTGAGTGGATCCGTTAGTGTGGAGGCATTTGACCATTTGATCTATGTTGTTTTGACGATTTTGGATCGGCAATAGTACTGCTGGTGTATATGTATAAATTGGTGTGAAGGATTTCTATTTAAGCAATAGACGCCTTATTCGAAACCTTCCAGCTTTGAACAGCCACGTCGGCCCATCTATCTCGCCGAGATATCGAATTGTTTTTGGGTTACATCCCATAGAATAATAAGCGCTGTTCAATCGTCAAATCTCTCTCAAAGTACATACTGAATCGAATCCTTGCTTATCATAGTGATCGTGTTCGACGTCGAAAAAAGCCTGCATTGGGCACATAGTAAAATTCGCTCAAGTGCTAAATATTTGTTCAATCGTGAAATTTATGAGGACCCAGTCTCCATTTTTTACAAGTCCTCAGCCTTCATAGAAACGTCGAAACGAGACGAAATCTAGGGTTGGCTACCATGTTTAGCGAATGGCACCCTGCATTACGAGGTTTCTTGTTTATATTGCTTATAATGTTTCAAGTGTTCAGGTGACTCACGCAGTTCGGTTGACGTGACGCCCCTGCAACCTCGATTGTCTGTATAATCAGTATAGAGAGACGATCTCTCTGTACTCTAATTCAACCGGCTGCTCATAAATCGCAAAATGTTTATTAGAAACAGCTGAGCATCCACCGAGCTCTGGCTCTGTGCTTCGGCCAATCCGTATTTTCAAGTGATGTCGAAATCACTTGGAATCCAGACTAGTTATTGTGTACCCAGGATCTTAGCATGTTCTATATTTGTTCGGGCGGATGGACACGGCAGAGAATTCGTTTGCCGGTTGGATGTTGCCTCTACTGCTGCTGATTCATTGCGAACGCAGACATACTTCACGGTAGAGCTTACGTTAATCCTTAGAGTACAGTCGACTGCAAACAGTACAATACACCTTCGGTCGAGCTGTGTGTTGGCGAAGCCTTCACTCGTTGTCGAGAGCGACTCGCACACCGAAGTACGGGAGGAACTTCCAATAGCAAACAGACTATAGTGCAATATGTTTGTGCTCATTTTTAATAGTGCATTGAGGGATGCTTCTGTTTACCGGGGAAGGGTCTCGCAGGTGCTGTCCAAATTATTGTGATTGAGACCTAAACGTAGCTTTAGTCCACGAAAGACACAATTGCCTAAGTAGGTTTCCCATGACCTTTACTTGAACAAGTTCCACGTGAGACCTTAATGGAACCTACAGAACTTAAGGAAGTGCTATTTACAATGAGGATGAAGATTATCTCTGGACAACTATGGCAGCTGGCAGTTTTCACGAAGGCGTTGAGATTTTCACAAGTGTAAAAAGGTTTCACTGGTCTGGACAGAGTTTATATTTTGTTTGCTTTTTGAATTGGCGACGATTTAAGATAGACAACTCTTGTCTAATAGATACATACGAGTTGTCTTCCTCGGATCAACTCGGTGTACAATTGAGTCACAGACCCCTCTCTGTGTCAGATAGGTCCATGTCGAACTGTTTATAATGTACTTGAATTTAATGTATACACATTGTGACGGTGCACGCTGATGGGTGATCGCGTTGTAGATATTACATTTCCCTTATTCTGAGTAAATCCGTTCTACTCTATATGACAAAGTCACGGGATTTTCAAGAGGCAAAATCAACTGCAGAGGTTCTTACGCGCATGGGGGCGAAAGCTGTTGGAAGTCAGCTTGGAAAATGTCTTGTACATGCTTTCCCAGGAACTCGAAGACGCTTGCATGGGCTCGGCAATAGCTTCCAACCAATTCGGAGAGGCTGCTAGGTGTGTTCGGAACAGCGACAGATGGGCGAATGTCTACAGGGCCGTGGACACCGACTCGCAAGCATCTCTCAAAGTATTTTATGTTCGATTTCAGCATTCTCGAGAACTGTACGATCAGCAGCCTTCAAAGGATGTCATGTACAGATGAGAAGAGAAATATGTCCAGACGGTCATGTTTTCTCTCTCTCTCTCGGTATACTAGTTCACCATAAGCGTATTTGTCCATGGCACGAAAGTGTATACCGTCTTGGGGGCAGGTTATGCTCTCGCCTACGCGTCCAGCTGGTGTACGTCTAGATATGGACGCCAGAGTGTATATGTATACAAATCTTCACTTTCCGTGAAAATGTGAAAAACGTGGTGCGAGTCCCTCCGCACATGGGGGTGATTTACTTTTGATCGTACTATTACTATTATTATTATGTGTTTCCAACGATACATTCGGGAGGTGGGGACGTGTAAATGTGTAAACAATGGAGTGAGGCCTTCCGTCCGGGAGCTCCCGGGGGAAGGGCGGACGAGGAATCACCTCTGTTTGGGTTTATGATTAGGAGTCAGTCAGTGCGCGTGGTACAAAAACCATTTTCAGACAATAAGCGACTGTGCAATTTATGTACTCGTGAAATGCCTAATTATACAGAAGCTTTGAAGTTTCTAGTGACATGGCTCATGGTTAGACATTAGTTAAACGCGGCTAGATTTTGATAGAATTGTGTGAATAGGTTTTCTACAATTAAATATTTCTGAAACTGAGCGCATTTTCCTGACACATGGGCGACATAATCGGCCAAGTTTCATCGACATGACCTCGACCTCAATGAAATGGCGAAGGCATGCTGTCGTGGTGGTTGGAAAAACCAGATTTGCTTGTGGCCTTTGTGTTAATTACCTTGAAGGGTTATGTCATCTATCTGAGGATTAGATTTTTTGCCATCCAAGTAACTTCATGCTATCTATATTAAATATCTCCAATCATTGTGGAACCTGTCAGTGATAGCCACATCGACTCTCCGGTATGTTCGGCGAGATTCGAACCAGAGACCCAATGTTTCCAAGTCGCCGGCGTTACCTCTACGCAATTCCGGCTGAGAATGGCTTTCGCGAAACGCCTCCTGCTTCGTAGCCCTTTTTCCAATGCCTTTTCTTTTGCCGGCACACAATGAGATAGCACAGAGGATGATCCCGACGTAGAAATCCTCCTGGCATTTTTCACATGTCTAAGAGAATTAGATCCCGTTGCAAGCAAGGGCTCGTGTCAGTTTTTGGCAGGAACTAAGTCAGGGAGTCACTACATAAATACATTTTCGGGACTTCTGGCCACGAGCCTTCGTGGTCAGGATTGCCACTTTGCGAAGTTGTTATAGAAAGCAGTGGGAGGAATATATCTCTGTTGGGGCTGCCGCTATCGCCGGTCAGCCAAAAATCCACAGTTGACCCACCTGACAGCGATCGCGTTCGTGAACCGATATGGGGTAAACATACAAACAGGCTATTGCACACAGAGAGCCCCTTTGAGCTTGCCTGGCACTGAATTGAGTCAGTGAAATCCAAGTGATTGATGATGATTATCTTGACAGCCACGCCATAATTTATACCTAATGGACAACGCCGAGGCGATTCGAGATGTACAATACAATTGGCGTCGAGGCTTGAAATTGTATTGTGGCCATCTTGCGGGTCCCGCAAATGCCTATCCATTGAATGATTCTCTGGTTTTTTTTGTTGGTCCTCGCCCGATCTGGGTGTGGGGCCAGCGAATGGGAGGCGAAGTTTTGCCTAAAAATGAAATTCGAATGATATCGATTGCGCCACCGAAAGCGCCACTAAGAGAAGAGAGTCTAACGTCGACTATTCCATATCCACTGAAAGCAACGTGCACCTCAGGGTTGGAGATGACAGTTGGTAAAAACCCTTTGTTTCCAAGGCCGACGAAACGAAGAAATATATGGTATGAAAACAACAGTGATTAATAGTTACATAACAAAACAATGAACAGTTACACTTGATTGTCGAAGGCATTCTCTGATCGAATCTCTGGCTATCCTTTGCAACATTCGCTTGGGTCTGCCACTTCTCCCATCCGAGATTTCTCCGTTCTTATCCGTGCAGACTTCGAGAAGTCGTGGGATTGGTGGTCCATCGAACTAGATACATCGACCTGTTCGTCACGATTTCGTTACGGCATTGTTTGGAAACCAGTTCAATTTGAGAGAGCATGTCCCAAAGAACTGACTTGAACGAACATACGTTCGTAAGATTCATGCCTCTGCCTCATGTTTGTAGTTCAGTGACACAGACTCGTGCTCGGGTGACGCGGATGGTATGCTCCGCTGGGCTTCGCTGGGATCGCATATATAGCCTGGTAGGGACTTACGATAGCCTGCTTAAGACACTATGTTCGATTTCGCCTCGCGACACATCATTGCTTTCCAATGAACTCGTCAAAATCAGGGACATCTGTTCGATACGATAGCGTAGGTCACACCTACAACGCGCTGCATCCTGCCCGCTCAATCCCTCTCGTTTGCAACCGCTTCTCTGATCGTCTCTGACCGGTCAGTGTTTAATGAGTTCGTCGAGAACTCATTAAACAGTTTAGTCAACCAGTAGTTCCACTGGTTGGCGATGGCAGCGATGGCCTTAGCGTTTTTTTTGCTCCTGGTCCTCTCTATATCTCTCTTATCTTTTTCTACGCCAGTGCTATTGACGATGGCGGATTTGCCTTTCCAGCTGACCGTTTTCGTTCGTCCCGTTTCGTTTCGCTGGTCCATCGTCGCCAGCAGCAGTCGCAGCACAAGTAGGAGACGGAGGCCTCTGCGGTCACCCGCCATCAGGGGCGCGTTTCGATGCGGGCGTAGCCTTTTCGCGCAAACCCATGGATAATGTGGCCTGAGCCCGTCTCTGGGGTGGCGTCGGATGGGACAGGCTGCGCGATACGAGGGCACTCTGTGTAGCAGTCGAGTGGGGCCCGGCGGAGGAAGCAAAACGCGGGGAAAAGCGCACCGCCCACTTTGGCTCATCGCCGGCGTCGGCCGCTGGTTGGCAGCTGGTTGGCGCCACTTCCTGCCTTCGTAGCCACTGCGGCCGTCCGGCAAGGCACGAAGCCACGCGGCTGCTGATCGACGGCGGCGTTTGGTTAAGCTGAGAAGAAGGCTAGGGCTCCCACTGAAGATTCGTTCCTCTCAGGAGTCTGCCATTTCTGCTGCTGCGGCGGCTTCTCGTCCACACGCGCGTACGACGTGAACAAACTCGGTCAGCAGCAGCAGCCGCAGCCACGAGCGGGAAGAGACGGGCTATAGTGGCCTTCTAGCTATGGTACCATGGCGTCCCTGCCAGAATAGGACGAGCTAGCCACTCCGTACGGTGGCCGTTGGCTCGGGTCGCCTGGTGGTCGGTGGTCTGTGGTCGGCCAGCGGCGCCGGAAATCATCAGTGAGGCAGACGGGCGTCCGCTTTCTGCCTGGAGGCGTCCACGTTGGTCAGGCGAAGGTCGAGGAAAAAGGAGCAAGGAAAGGAAAAGAGGACAACGCTGGCACGCAGCAAGGACAACGGCAGGAGAACTTCGGTCGGCCGAACCCGCACCCGGCCCAAAGGCCAGCGTAGAACAACACGGCACCGTACAAGCTGCACAGCTACGAAAACTCCGCAAATTGAAAGGGAGAAGACACGCAAAAGTTTCGAGTATCTTGACGGCGCTCGTCTTTAAATTCGCCGCCACCACCACCGCCGCCGCCGCCACGTCTGTTTGGTTGGAGGCCGCTGCCGCCGCATGCGACTACGGCCGCCAACAGGACATCACCACTACTGTGTCCCTGCAGGAGCAGGCGTACCACTGAAGCGGTACATCGCGAACCAGTCGGGGGTTGAGGGCCAAGCGAGCGGTCCCGGAGTGGCTCCCCAACTCTGTGTTGCTCTCGATTCTCGTTACGTTTGCCAGCTGGCCATTTGGCCCGTTTACACGATTGACGTTGTAACGAGACACTGTAGCCACTTCTCACCTCGTTAAGTTTGACCACTCCCGTGGTAAGTGGCGCCGTCGGACACCAGCTACAGCCGCCACCGCCCGCCATGACTGTCTGTAGTAATTTTCTTGACCTTGACACCAAACTAGTGGAGGGGGCGATGGCTGTGTGCTTATGTCGGAGTTATGGACACGTATCAATTGTTACAGCAAGGTTGCTGCCTCGCACGTAACGATATTGGATCTGGAACTACACGCGTCAGATCTTCCTTCTATCTGAACTTGGGAAATATCTTCTCTTCGGAAATCACAATAGAACAAATCAGCTACAGTGCATTAGCAAAATGATCCGACGTATATGGTGGATGCTAACTTCCTGTTTTCCGAAACGAAATATTTAGATAGTCACTCGCATTTTCCAAACAACAAGGAGGAGGGGAAATATCATTTGAAAAGTTCATTCAGAAATTTACATTCAGTAATAATTACCAAGCAAAAGTGGCTAAAGTAATCGGTGATGGATACGAACGTGTTTATTATCCTCTCGTCAAATACTGTTGACTATCATCAAACACTAAATACAACGGCTTCTTAATAGTCCGCCGGCTTTGCTCCGATCAATCCATCAAATCTGAAGCAATAATACGAGGAAGCACCGTGGTGTCGTTGAACACCGTCAACAGTTCCAGAAGGGGGTCCGAGGTGGTCATGCATTAGCATGGCAACATCTCCCTTTGGAAAAAAGCGTGTAGACGTTTAGTAATTAAGTGCCGAAATTCTTACTATATTTATTATTGATCTTTCATTCAATCGAGTGCTTTTTTCGATTTTAATATGATGCAGCAATGTGCAGATGAGATGTGTAGCCCGCAGGAAAAATACGGCAGTACATTACATGCAGACAGCCGACTTTAATCTGTGGTAGAGAATGTGTTGCTTCTTAGGCAACACATTCTCTACCACAGATTGTTACTACTGCCATTAGGTGTACTGCATCTATGAGACTGTCTTATTCCTATCTATTGAATGGCTAGATAGTCATACTCAGAAACGGAGAGAAGCTTCAGCCAGTCATGGCGATGGCTTAGCGACAGTAGTCCTGACGCCGGGCCACCGAACCCTCCGGTGACCTCAGCGTCGAAGTCGTCTTACGAGTGCTCAACGAATGGATGATTCTCGAGCCAGATTACGTCGGTGTTTCAAAGGTCTTGCTTCTTCAAACACATAGCGATTTGGTCGCCTTTACATTTGAAACACGTAGCTTTTTTGCATCCCGTCGCGCGAGACGTTTTGCTCTGCTTGTTAACTGATGGTTCTTCCGGATTTTACGATACTTCGAGTAAAGGAGGCGCGTCGACCAAGACAGCCTGAACCTTGCGACCACAAAAAGATTCAACGTGACACGAGATGTTATTGCATCAAAGAGTTGTATACACATGGACATGTGTATCTCATGCAGTATTGTAGCTGCACCTGTTAGTTTCCAGGCTGGTTTTTGCGTTTTCACATTAAGGATATTTTCCCCCTAAGGGATTTCCTTTGCTTGACCTGGCTCGCAGACACACACGCACATATTTGCAAAAACCAAACTAGTCAGCAGAGCCAGCTAATTCAAAAAGCAGCGTAGCCGTGTTATCCAGGAAAGAGCCCATACCACCCATAGCCCCGACAATGAGGCTCCTTTCAACCATACTTGTCCTCAATTGAAAGACTACTTGGACATTTTCTACGAACTGTACAGCTGGTTGTCATTGCACGACAATTGGCAATTTAACTTCGAGGTTCACAATCGCCGAAGACTCGAATCGCCTCAGTAGCACGTACGTACGTATATATGTATGTGTTATAATATTTTCTATCGAGGCAGACGTCTATGAAGCCCCTGAAGCCCCGCCAGCTCCTCCATCCTCCATGTTCGCGTGCTCGCGTCTGGAGGAAAACGCACACGTCGCCTCCTTCTCTTCACGCCCTCAATCTTCCCTCGACAGGAAATGTCCAGCGGGGGCAGAGCTCGCTGCAGTGGAAACGAAGTTGACGCAGGCGTAGAATTCACTTTTGACTTGTTCGTCGTTTTTCTCGGTGGCCTCTCGTGATTTGGCTTGATGGCGTCGCTGTAATTCGCCACCGGGCTGGGCCCATCCGCACCTCCCCGCCCGATGCCTGAACCCCCATCATCACCATGGTGAGTGTGAGGACACTCACTGCGCCTCTCATGGGGCAATGCCAAGTTGGTTAGTGCTGGTGGGACTACTGCCGGGAAAGAGGCGAACGCTGGCCAGCGCACGAACCGACCAACCAACGAACGAACATACGCACGAACAAGAAAAGCAGGATGACTCGAGACCCGCAACGCACAGACAGGCCGACTCGGAGATTTCGGAGATTCGTGCCCGGAGGAATAGGGCTGACGGGCGAAGGAGATGCCGCAGTTGGAATAAATCCAAATAGCGTCACCCAGACACAACGTACCTACAGCTACAGTGACCAAGCGGCGGCGGCGGGGACGGCGTCGGTGGCGGCTGCAGCACTTGTAGTGGGATGACTGCTATGGTAGTAATTGTATAAGTAGCAAGGAGCTAAATCTCTACAGTGGTAGTGGTGATGGGGTTGTCGGTACCAGTTCCTTTCCAGCGACTCGAGGCGTTGGCGCGCGACGCCTGCGGATCATCGCCTGCAGATGGCTGGCAAGCGAGGGGAGACGAGAGAATGATAGTATAGAGTCGGCAAGGGAAGAGCGGAGTTCTGTGTTGAGCCGACACTCATGAATTGGCATGAGTTAAACATTTGGATTGCAGCATAGAGAATGGCCACTTAACTTGAGCGGCTTCAGTGGTACGTCCTGTCCTCGTGACAGCAGCCATGTGAGCTGGCTGATCGGCGAAGCGAATAGCAGCATCAGCAGTGTGGGTGCGTGCGAAATATGCGGGGCGATGTAGACCGGGTTGCGTTCATCCTGCTGGCCTGAGGTCTCAGACAGTCCCTTGCCGGTCTTGACGCTCGCGACGGCCTGCTGCGACGCTTGGGGGAGCAACAACAGCAGCAGTCGCTATCGCACCACGTGTCTGTCCTGTCCTACTGCTGCTGGACCGGGGCCAGGCGACGAGTCTACAAGACGACTGCCAGAAGCCTCCTCCCCATTCCTGCAGTAATTTATCCCGTGCTTGTAACGCGTCCTTCACTTGAGGCCAAGCAGGGACGAGAGTGACACTGAGGCAGAGTCGAGAGTGACACTGTGCCTACCAGCCGGCAAGGACCCTAGAGGAGCTCCTGGACAAAGACGACGTCTGGTGACAGAGGCGACTGTGTCGTTCTGGACCCAGTCAAAAAGAGTGGCGACATTCGTCTGTTTGTATCGGTAGCCCGTATCATCCACAGGAGAATCTTTGCAGTCCTTTATCATCTTTCTTTATCTGAGGATTCTTGCCAAGTACGAGTAAGGTAGAGAAATCGGCACCTACATTAGTGTGTTACATATTCGGCGTATTGCCTTGTACGCGCGCTTGGATCTACTATCAGTTCGTGCAGTGCACGTGATGTTACCAAACTTGCCTCGTCCGTCGAAATGACGAGGATGCGGAGCAATCGAAGCAGTCAGGGTTATCTGACGACGATGCGGAATCGATAGCAAGAGCACCCACTCAATGCGAATCCCCAAGGCGAATCTCCAAGATGCTGATTTTGGCCGAAGACAAACTGATGTGAATGCCTAATTCCCCGTTATGTATCGACATCCCCATGTCAACACACATCATATCGAAAATTGGGTCGGATGTGGTTTCAAATCCATCTTTAGGATATACGATTTAAAATCGATTTTTCCCGGATGTTCGTCCTCATTTTCCATCTCATTCGGCTCGCCCACCCACCTCGGCTGCCTGCTCGAGGGCGGTTTGGCCTATTGGCGTGACAGAGGCGGCGGCGTCGCCAACCGAAGTCTTTGCCGCTTTCTGCTCCCTTTATTATCGGGGGTCAGCGTAAAGCAACCCTCCCCAGCGCCCGATAAAGCGAGGACAAAACTCATTGAGAAGGCGCTCCTTGAATGGTGAGCGCCTTGCGAAGGCGGCCTTGACTCAGACGTGCATTGCGGCCTGCCGATTGACGTGAGCGATGCTCACGTTGATGCAACCCGCTAAAAAAATCAAGGACGGTCAAATTATCCGCCTACGCCTTTTTATCAAATAATACCACTGTGTGCGTTGGTGGGCGTTGGTTCACGGTCATTCGTAAAAATTCAAATGGTTAATGATCAATTTAATTCTATCTCGTTTGTGGGCCAGTACTACTACTCCTCCTTCTACCACCACCGGTCAGCATCAATTGAGTTGTTCTGATTGCAGGCGTGATCCGGCCAGAGTCTAGCCCTCGATGTGCTGGGTGTCGAGTAACGCTAAGGGCGCAATGCAAATTGGACATTTTCCTAAAATTGTAGCCACACTAAGAGAGGAAGGGACGAAAAAGAACTATCCGTTAGTCTGCGAGCGTTCGAGGCCACCAGGCCAGCCTCGATTACCTACCAGGAGGCCAGGCCAGGCTCGGCTAGGGGCGCGCGCTTGCTGGACCTTGCGAGATATGGCAATTGGCGGACTACGCGCAAGACGAGAGGCCCTGGCTAGAGCGAGTAGAGGCCAAGTCGTCGGAGGGGGTGTGGCAAGCAAACCACAGCAGGGAGTCCGCACTGTATAGCAGATGTAGCCACCGCCGCCGCCGGGACAGCAATCGAGGAAGAATCCCGCAGACTCCTGCGACGAGCCGTAGGATTCTCCAGTGTGCCCGAGCACGCTATCGGGACATTTGTATGGCCGCGGGTCCAAACGGCAACGTTTTATTATCGGGCCAACTTCAGCGATAGCCGGACGGACAGGCCGTCCGGGTCTCAGGGTGCGACAAAGTGGCCAGGCGATCGCCTGCCTGTCGAGCTGCGACACCTGGGATAATGTCTAAATTGTTCAACGTTTTGAAGTTTCTAGAAGCCCGCAAGCATTGCTTCGTTTGCGGTTTCGAGTAGATTTCTTCGAGAATGTTTGCATCCTGGTATCCCCGACTGTGCATATGTAGATGGATGCGGCAAAGCGCATTTTGCAGTAGGTGGATCGCACGCGTCTGCATTTGTGTCTACGCCGGCACTCACGTTACCAGACACGTTGTGCTCTTTGCAGGACACACGCCGAGTGCGAAGTGAACGCCGAAAAACCAATATGCTGATACAGGTGCTGATACCAACCCTTGACGCTGTCTCAGTTGACGGTTCAGCGGGTGCCGCCGCCCAGCTGCGAGGTCATCGCCGCTGTACGGCATAGTCATGTGCGTCGAGTCGGTGACGACAGCCATCAGCAAGGAACGGTGTCCAATTTGGACTTACTCCAATCCATCCCTGCCTTGCCGCTTTTTGGTTGCGGTCTACGCACCAATATATGTACCGTCGGCTATAGGTAGAGCGGAAGGAGAAAGGGGTATAGGAAACGCACACAGGTTGGGCAATGTAACGTAAAGCAACACAGGTACGCACCTAGGCGGGTGCGTCGGTCGGCGCGCTGACCGGCCAACGTCGCACGTGCTGTCTCTACGGCCAGTAAGACGACTACGTTTCGTATACCACGGGCAATCTGCGGGACGCGGCGTTGCCGTGTACAACAGGCCGTGGGGACGTGGGGGAGCAGGGGGGGGGGGTGCAGGGGGGGTGCAGGGGGGGTGCAGAAGAGAAGACTACGGGCAGGGAGTGGCCTCTTGGATAAAGGACGCCGGACGAGGAAGCAGACGTCGTGGGCGTCCTACGGAGCAGGCCAGAAGCAGGGTACAGGGCGATAGAACGGGAAGGCAATGCTGCCTAGAGGGGTGGCGAAGAACCTCTCGAAATGACATAGTGCCCCATAAAATCGCCGTGGCCAGAACGTCTTCAGAGGCTGTGGGGCCCAGGGAAAAGTGCGAGATAAAGAGAATGAGAGATAGAGAGAGAGAGAGGCGGAGAGAGAGGAGAGAAAATACGGTCTACGTAAATATAAGTGTGTCTTCGACGATACAGCCTAGTAGCGTCCGCGCTGGCTCCTTGTGTCCGGTGCGTTGAGTATGTTATGATGTTTTGCTTTTCTTCCTCCCATAAGAAAACGATACATGGTCTCCTATCTAATATTACTACGATAAGTGGTTTCCATCATAATATACTCATGTGACATTGCAATTTACCTTAAGCCTCTAATGTTACGTCGAGATAATACTCATGTAGTGCAGTGTTGACTGCAGAAGAAGAATTTTCTGTGGCAACCGATAAATATTAGAGAATACAGCGTTTGTTGGCGATAGTCAACAAACAGGTAGCTGTAATAATAGCTCGCTTGAGTAACACGATTGGATAAAACGAAAAATCGAGACGAACTGTGACGAGGAAATGCCTCAAACTGAATATATTCATGGTTCATCGTTGCTTGGTGTACACTAGACGTCCTCGAAATATGGACTGGCCACGGATTTGTCGATTGGCGACGCGGCATCGATTTATAATAGGTCGTTCAATATAGAGAAATTTGACGCGGACACATTTTGTGATCGAATCGTCCAACCTTCTCGCCAGATGCCTTGATGAGACATTTGATCCTAACGAAAAACACCGGACATGCGAAGAACAAAGAGAGCCATATTGTACAGTCCTCCTCGAAGTGGTCTAGTCACTAGCATTATTGCTAAAGATGCACGTGTGCTTGAGAAATAATCCTAAGGAGAACGTCATGCTTAGCTCACTATCTGACCAACTACGCTATGATGATGTTTGTTTGTTAATGAGAGGAAATTTTTAAAAAGGTTCAACACTTTTTTCTGCTACTAGCCAATTATTTCTCCTCCTCTTCCTGCCCTGTTTCCGTGAAAATCTCACTCTTATGAGTGGACACCCGAAATGATTTCATTGATGAGTGTGCGCCACTTTGAATTTGTTGATTCAGTGAATTACGGCCGCTAGTCGTAATTCACTGAATCAACAAATTCAACTTAATCGTTTGGCACTGGGAAACCTTACTGGCAATTTTCGGAATTGTCATCGAGATTACATTGAACATAAAAGTACTTGCATGGATTGGTATGACAGAGCCACATTAACATATTCTCATAGAGCGTGTACCGTTATCTTTGTGTATACCGTTATGTATTAACCAGCATTTTTTGACCTGCAAACAATGATCGACTCCACTTTTCTGTATTTTTTTTGTCGCACAATATACTTGCCCTGTTAGTATGACAACTAATAGCATGTTTGTCATTGAACTGTGTGTATTGTGCGTGCGACGAATCTCTTCGCACGACCGAATCCACGATCAAACTCTGCAGGTCCTTATCCGAGCTATTATACAATCCAAGCACTCTTGTTTCCGGGGTCCGACTCGCCTGTCGAAACATATGTGTTCTGCAAGCGGTAAAAATTGTACTGTCCGCTGCTCATGACTTCTCATCGGCGAGAGATTCTCTACTTTGGTTTTTTTGAAGTACAATTATAAACGATAAGATATGAGAACATCATAACCTCATAGTGGCGCGCGCCCAAACGCCAATCAGCAGGAATAAGGTGATGATGATCTCATACCTCATCGTCTGTAATTGTACTTCAAAAAACCCAAAGTAGACAGTCTCCTGCCAAGGAGACTACACGCGCGCGCTTGTGTTGTCCGTTACACCAGGTACTAGATAGCAGCACCTCTCACAGAACTTGTCAGGCAGCTTGTCTCACTCACGCGACTCACCAGCCGAGACAATCACGTCCGGCCTTCCCTATACGACCAGGCATCCCCATGTTTTCCGCATGTCGTCTATCTAGCTCGCGACGAGCAGCGTTGCCACATAGACAAGGACATAGTGGTCATAAAGGATCGATTGCCGCCCACAGCGCAAGTGAAACGGAGATAGATGGAAGCAGCATGGGCGTCTATTATCTGAAGGGCAGCTCGGCGACGATGTAACCTCACCGCCATCATCAGCTGTTCTTATTAGACCCGTACCTACATTTGGGGAAGAGTGAAAGCGTGAAACTAACTCCGCCTCTTCCTAACTGCGTCACTAATTATTTCATATATTAAGACACGCTTATGAATGTAATCTGATACTGTCTAACCAACCTTTCATCGAGTTCAATCTGATATTCAGCAGTCTGGTGATCTTCTTTTGCCCTCTGAATACTGTGTTCACATTTCTGACCAACCTACGCTTATACATGATCAGCTTTTGGACTCCCACATCCATCAGTGGTTCACTGGTTCGAAGTATCTTTAGGTGCTCGGATGATTGGGGAATGAGAAGATCTTATAGGGAGAGCACAATCATTGTTCCCCAAACGTGCTGAGGAAAGTTGCGTCCGCCAAGAATCGTTGAAGTGTTGAGCATGTATTTTGTCAATCAGCACAGATACGAGATTCACTTCTAAGTAGAGAATTGTACGACGAGAAGCTATTTCTCGGAGCTAGTTTCCACTGAGGTGGTAGAACGTCCCTGCTTCCATTGCCCTATAATCGGAGGAGAATCTCCGCTGCTATTCAGCGGAGGATCTCGAAGCTCAACGAGAGGAACATCTCAAAGGTTGAGCCAAATTGTAATGGCGGCGAGGAGCCTCATAGAGGTTATCTTCAAGCCATCGTAGAAGCATAGCCTGTCGTTGGTATCCTCTCTAGACTGCCGAATCCTTGTCGGTCAGATAGCAGTTTTCTTTCTAAAGGCTGATTTAATCAGCGAAATTTCATTCGCTCCCATCGACCGGATCAAAACTATCGTAGGCTGTGAGGAGTTCCACAATGGAATCACTATAGTGGCGGCCCCGTTGGTGTAACTCTGCATTTCGACTTGGGGTTTTATGAAGCCATGAATGTGACTCTTCGCTATCAGGACGCTGGTGGCCACGCCATATTGAACGGCGAATTATACTTTGCGAAAATGAGAAACTGCTATTCTAATGTTACCATCTACAAGTTCTATCTACCGTTCAGAACGACGACCGAATAGCGACGCCGTCTCGCGGAGAGGTGCCAATTCCCTGGGCAAGCCATTTTTCTCGAGTATTCCTCTATCACATCATAGGACAGGTGCACATCCAACGTGTGCTACTAAAGGAATCCGCTAAGCGATACCGGGGAGGGTGGTGCTGTTGAACATCGTCAACAGTTCCATAAGGGGGGGGGGGGGGGCATGGTGTTGGCATGCATCAGCATGCCAACACCCCGCTTAAAAAAAAATTCCAACGTGTGCTGAATACCGGTCTATTTGATGGTAGCAAAATTAAAAGGCAATCAAAATGTGCTCGTCCAAAGGCGGCAGGTCGATGCAACAAATGTTTGATGTTCTGTGTGTGTGTCCCGATCTGCCTCAAAAGCCTACCAACGGCACCTCGATGATCTTGCATCGAGTGGCGAAGACTTCAAGAGTACTTCGACAATGGACTATTTCGGCCTGGCTGTGTGCCCCCCTCTGCATCGGCTTACTCGTTAGCGAAAGTATCTACAGAGGCAAGGGAATAAACCGGCTATCCAGAATTGCTTGGCTTAGTCCACTGATCAGGTTTTGGCTACCTAGCGAGAAGGTGAACATGGTCACGTTGAGAAAATTCTTAGACGAACGCGCCTGTTGTAGGAATCCTATCGTGAGAAAGAATAACCGTCACGCCAATGACGCGCTGAAGTTGGCAAAAACGACAAACACTGGCCTTGCTACAAGCTGCTGTCGTCGCTGCTGAAGGCCGAGCGAACAACATGGCCTCAGAAGGCACCGCTCCAACGCCGCACCGGCCTTTGAAGGCACCACTCGGCCTGCCGGGGGACGATGAGGGGGCTCTATCAACACCCTCGCAACCGTCATTTACATCTCATGGCCGCGTTCGATTTCAGCCCCGGGACACACAGCTAACATGTCTGGCCAAGGTGGCAGTTTCCACCAAAATTCTGAAACTTCTAGTAGCCACCCTCAACAAAGCCAAATTCGATTCCTGCATGTTATGCGACTTGGGGGATCCGAACGACGTGGAACTTACAATCCTGCGCCGCGAGGCACTCAATGAAGCCGTCACGGTGTCGGGCCCCGTGATGGGCCAACCGATTAAGGCGGCCGTTCGACTACATAATGACTTCGGCGGTGGCATGGTAGAATATCACAGCGTTATTCGACGCAGTAATGATACTCAAGACGGCCAAAAAAACGACGAAAAGGTCAATCGTTGATCGACCAATATAGGGAGAGGCGACGGGGAGGATTCTCACCAGCGAGCCCCCCAAGCAACAATCCTCGACACTGCCACGGGCGAGCAGGTTGTTCACCGGGATGATTGGTGATGCCCAATCCGACCGTGCCAACGCATAATTGGATAGGCTAGAGCAGAAAGAGTAGTCGGAAATCTGCTCCCATGGCATAGAAATCTAGCCAGGACAAACAACACATTGAAACACGTTCGCGTGGATCGGGTGTCGACTTCCTCAATAGCGGCAGTATGATGAACGAGTCGTGGGAGGGCGAAAATCGATCAAACCGTTATGTTTGTTTAACTAGATTCAGATTCGCAGGTACATCGCATCGGACATACGCTCTGCGCACCTGCTGACTTGCACAACCGTGCAACCTCGGTGTGTTCGCTGTCGGCCCTTCTACGAGAAAGATCCTGCTGCTACTAAACGTCTCTCCCTTGTTGAATCTCTAGGACCAACAACCTCGCGCAGGAACCAACATGATATATATATATGATTATTAGCGGCCATTATTCTTACACGCATTGTACGCGCTGGTCCGACCTGCCCTCCATTTTCTCGTAACGTCCTCCGATCCTCTTTTACTTCACCTTTGTAATATTTGAGTATACATGATGACCGATGTGGATAGAATTAATCAAATAAATTATCTCGTAACCTAGATCTTTGCATCTGATGATCATTGACGCTTTGCCCAATTCACTCACAAGTGCTTCTTATAGTAGCTCAATTATTTATAATACACAAAGATTCAAAGATGTTGTCGCAATTGTTCCATTGCGATTGTTATATATATATGCTTTGCAAAATATAGCAGATAGGGAGAGGATACAAGACGTATAGGAACTTGGAAGAGCTGTTTTAGCACCGAGAGAATGAGATGCCAAACAATGGATGGAGTTTTTTTACGTGTCCTGGTGACCCTTTTAAAATGCTTCCTAAATATTGTGGCACTGTGCCGTAAAAAAAAGCAGGATCGAGCAATAATTGTCTTACACAACGTCAAGTCTGCAATTTCTGTAGATTTATTCACATTTAGCATAAATGAGTGCGAAGAAAGATGAGGAGTGCCCATATTATATATATGTATATATATATTCGCCAAAAGGCTCGGTGTCTACAATTGAGAACGTTTAAGTCAACCAGTGATCACTAATTTAGAACCAGTACGAGAAGTCTGTGGACAATATTTTAGAATAGTTCACAAAATAGTGTGCGTTTGTTGTTAATCACAAAACCAATACTTCGATAATGATATTTAAACAAAAATTTAGTTAATGCTAAATTATCGGGTGTTGTTGGAGTCTATTACTGGAGGTTATTTAATAGCCTCAGTGTTGTTGGACAAATCAACAATATATGAACTATTGTTGATTTATATTTGAGCTCCCGCAACGGTTCAGTTCATGTCGCCCAATTTGAGAACGTTAGCCTATTCATATCATATCATAATCAAATGTTTATTCTCGGAACTGCAATATACATACATATGCTTAAGTTCTCGGTAAAAAAAAGTAAAAAGGTTGTAAAAAAAAGTAAAAAGTAAAAAGGTTGATTGCACCTCGTTTTGCTATTGCCATTAGACACAAATGTATGACCTCAACGAAGTCGAGCAGATTCAAATTAAACAAGTTTCTGGTGCCAAATAGAGAGGTATGCAAAGCTTAAAAGCATCGCTTTGGTGTTGTCCGTGATAATTTCAACAGATCAATAGATTCATCAGGCGGCTAGCTTTCGATCGACAATATTGACTCGATTTCACATATATTTGAACACACATGACGGTGATTTCGTCGGTGACTCGTATGTAAAATCACCGCTTGTCGCTCGGAGTCGTTGAATCTCGGCGTTCGTGCTGAGCGAGGATCGACAGTGGTCTCCAGAAAGAAGACATGTTTACAATGATAGAATCCTCTCGGTTCGAGATGTAATTTTCTCTGCGACGACCGTGGTCGTTCCGGCCGAGAAGCTGGACAAAGTCAATATTTCGAACGTCAAAACCATTATTTGACATAATCGCTATTCTGTTGCTTCGTTGCACTGTGTTCGTTTCGAGTTGCACGAGTTTCTCATTGCAAAAGCTCCGTTGTGTTCTGCTGCGCTTAGGTTCTTTAAGCCTACAAAGGGGATACCGCACGTTTGCCCTATTGGGACCACGCCGGGCTAAACGATCTCTAGTCTGCCCGATTCACCTTTGGATACTTGCACCCTGCACGTCTATCAACGATTGAAAAGCAGACGTGTATTCGTTACCACAGTAACCAAACGGAACCATGATTGTTACTTGCTACGGCAAATATTAAAGGTTGAGGCTGAGATTTTCGACGGTGACGAGCAGGCGCGGGTCCATGACAAATGCGCGCGTATCGCTGCTGTCAATTTTTTGGGTTAGTAATCGTAGTGCTCTAGCAGACTACAAAATATAATCAGATGCTACTTTTAGTCAGTATGGATTGGGGTGGTATTTCAGATGAGGACGAGACTATCAATCAACAAATACCCGTATACCAAAGCTACCAGTTCCGCTCGATCGTTATCTAGAATTCATTTTCCGTGCTGAGCCACAGCCAACATTTAACGTCCACGGTACTGCTTTCGATCGTTATCTACTCAGGTAAGGTAAGGTAAATGGTAAGCTAAATGTTTATTGGTTGATTAAAGGAGCTGCAATTTTACAATGCTTAAGCTCTCTTACATGTCACGCAGGTATTAGGATTGCACGCATGGTGTTGTATATGTTAGACGACGATTATTTAGAATGCAATCACTTTACTTAATCAAGTTCATCAAAGCATATCCACATACCGTACGCAACCTGAGACATCCACTACCGCTCACCTGTTGCCAGTCGCCTTTCGGAAGTGCCCGCGACAGATTCCCCTCTGTGAGCGTTGTTCTGCCGTAGGGGGGATTCTGTCATTCCGGAGGCGGCAACTAGAGCGGGTGGGGCCACCGGTTGAATTTGGGGCAGAATGTTCGGCCCGTATCCTTCAGTTCCAATTACAGTTTGCGCACGACGAGACGGGTCGGGGCCGCGAAACACCCCATAAAACCAGGAAGAGGAGAGAGGGTCTACTTACAAAGGACCATGCTCCATCGACCAACGCCAGCCTCCGTAGCAAGCCGCCGATTGCTTCGGTTGCTGCAGCCACGGCTGCTGCTCGATCAGGGGATGCTTTCACCGTCGCGTGCAACCGCCGCGTGCCCCCTGTGTGTCTTGAGGCTGATAGACGCTAGCGGACGGCAGGCCGGCAGCCTGGCTGGTGAAATAGTTAGGCGCTGTCGTGTTGTACGAACGTGTACCCAGTCGGTGCAAATGCTTGTTGACAGCGAAGGCTCAAACGTCTGACTGTGCCTCTGCAGCAGGCCGCGCAGGCGTCGATGCGCGGGACGAACGCAGAGAAACCTAGAGAGAGTTAGAGAGAGAGTGAGAGGAAACGTTGACGGCGTTCGGTGCAACGAACACAGCGAGAGAGTGGACGAAGCCCAAAGGGTAGATAGCGGTGGTAGCAACAACAGGGGGACCTGCAATTCGACATTGGGGCAGGCGCGGCAGGCCAAGGCCAGGACACTCAGCAAGAACAAGACGACGACGACGACGACACCACCAACAGCATCAATAGCAACGGGCGTATATGCGACGAAAAGATCAATACAGGTGTGTTATCTATGGAGTGGCTCCTAGAACGCCAACGCCGGCGATAGGGCCACCCGTCGCCACTGCACGTTTGGTTGCTCAATAGCATTTGCAAGGAAACATGGTGTTCATGTGTGTGTGTGTGTGTCCCGTGGCGGGGATTTCTTTGCTGGTGATTCTGTGAAGGCACAAGAAAGGAATTAAGCCCCAAAAGAGAAATATTCCAATCTGAAAGTGCAAGTGTAAGTCTGCGCGTAACATGTGAACGAAGAAAACTCGTTAAAGTTAATATAATATAAAATCACTCAGCGTTTTCATTCTCTCTTTCTCTCGCTCTGTTCGAGCCCTCGGCCTGAGATCCGAGCGGGTTCGATTTTGATTTGATGTTGTGTTCGTTGGGGGCACCGAGCTAATTAGTTGTATTTGTCAGGGCTGTAACCTTTCAGTGCTAGAACCTCCTTACCCCGCTGAAGGCCACATTGTCGATTGACCAACGCTATTAGTCAGATAACGTCTTACGATTTTGGCTTGTCCCCTAGCTGGAAAGTGGTGAGCGTCTTAGACTGCTAAGCCGAAGGGACATATATTGGGGATTAAATCCTGTCAGACGCGAAGAAACTTTGAATTTCCTGATCATCTTTATTTCTCCGTGGGTTTTTTCCAGGTACAAGAGGTGTAAAAGGTAGGTGAAGGTAGCCCCGATAGGTTCTTGAAGTACTACCCAAAGGCGGTAATACCCCAGCCCTGTCGCATAGGGGAACAGATGAGAGTTAGGTAAAAAAACACTTAACATATGTTATATCCGTTTTTTCTTAGTGACCCTTGGGGTAACACCCTTGAATATAAAGGTATCCTAACTGAGATATTCTTTAAGAGATTAGTGTTCCTCCTAATTGTTCTCGTGGTCCTAAAATGATTATATATTTTATGATTAAGACACCAGGCTTATGTCTCCACCTCTCACAGGCCTGTGATGATTTGTTCGTAATTTGTTGACGTCATCTTTCCCTATCTAAACTCTATAAGAACAACGATATATCTAGATTTAGGTATATTCTCAGCAACCGCGGACGTACGCGCCTAACCGTTTTTATGGCTGAAAAGGTGGCCACACCTATTTATGTCGCTGGCAAATATATCAGGTACCTATAATCCACATGCGACCTCCACTAAAATCACTTAAGGCTATCAAGATCACATAACATGCATTGCCTGTCTGCGGTCTATACTTTATTGAAAAAATACCTTACATTCTAGCACACAGATGTTATTGGTTCTACACGTCTGCACGGTTTGAGGTGACGCCTCAAAAGGGGCCGTACCGTTGTCGTGAGAATGACTATGCGGCAGGGCGTGTTAGATATGAGAGGAATACGCCAGACATCACCGAAAGGTGAACGTTATTCCAAACGAATTTATCAGAGGGGGATCGCTGACTTCATGGTGCAAAGGGAAATAGCCACGAACGTGCTGAAAATCGAATGCCAATAAAACGAACTCAACGAAGTGATGGCAAGCCTGTTTTACCTTCGCAGGGTCTCTAAATGTGTTTGAGCTGACCCTCAGAGGACATTTAATGTCCACGGAATTGCTGTTTGCGTTGCCTCGTAGGACGGGCCCCCAAAAATGCAAACGTGCAACGGTGGAGATCGAACCGGTACACCTATGGGTCCTCCGGTTGCAAGGCGCACACAAATGCACCACCAGGCCACCGAGCTCGAGGCGCCCTCAGGGTCGCCTATTCCACATAGCGGTGGCCCTCCATAGAAACAAATGAGCTTGACGGTTAGCTTCGGAATTTAGCGAATTCGATTTTATTGATTCCTTTTTTGTTCAGTGGTAAAGATAAAGCTTTATTGATTTATTAAAGGAACTGCATACAATGCTTAAGTTCTCTTATATGTCATACAACGGGATTTGGACCTGAGGTCTAACCCTTTAGTTTGCATTGTGAGAATCAAGAATGCTCTCGATTGATCGACTTGATCGACCTCAAAGACGTGCGAGGAATAGGTCCAAGGTACGTCTCCGTGAAATGGAAACTGTTCCTCTTCTCGCCAGCGAAATTTGAAATTTATGAAATTTGAAACGTCCGCAAAGCGTGCAAACCTAAACGCTAATCTAATGAACGTGAGTGTAATTTATGGCGTTCAATACCGGCTTTCCGATTCATTGGCAGTCTACTGAATTAGTGTATCCGGAAACACAGGAGAAATTGGCAATCAATCACTAGTTCTCTAACAATTTATGCAGGATATTCTGTTACACCTCTTTACGTATCGGAGCAAGATGAGCCAATGTACATGGTATGCCCTAACCGGCAATAGCACAATGTTCTCCGCATTTTGGTTCAAAAGTATATTTTAGCACTACCGTGCGGGGTGCGCTGTTCCACCACGCGGAGTTAACTTTCGGTAGCTCGGTTCAACCTGGAGGACCCCCGTGAACGAATTCGCTGCACCAAGTGCACTATCGTATTTCACCGTTATGGCAGGTGGCAAATTTCAAATGCGCTTGAATACGCATGCATTGCTCTAGCAACAGCTAGGCTCCCACTGCTCTAGGATGCTTGTCGCACTCCACCAATTGGAGACGTTTGGTTCGTTGACCAGCCTGAGGCGAGCAACGTTACAAAATCAGCCCTTTCCCCCGGCACACCCACTGGCAAATGACCACGGCCAGTATAAGAGCAAAGTCGAAGGTTCTGATCATCGTAAAAATTAGCATTCATTGCTCTAGCGCTTCAGGCGTCATGGAGCCTCCCTACCAACATCGTTAGTCGAACCGATCGAGTTTGAGTTACAGGAGCAAATTTGTACCCCACATATTGAGTGCTTATAGTCTATGCGGCTCAGTTTATGCTTAACGCACTTGTTAATAACTGAGGTGGCGAGAAGCAAGGAAAACTTATTGAGACTATTTGAAATAAATATTCTGGCGATGATTTCAACCTAAAAATAGTTTATGTAACATATATATATATATATATATATATATAAATGTTTTTGTATATAATAAAAAATATATATATAAAGTAACCGTGACAAGATATTACATATATTTGAATTGATTCCTCGAGACGTGAGCAGGATTGTTTTGAAATAACGAGATGCTATTCACGTAACTGAAGAGTTGTATAAACGTTGATACAGCATTCTCCGATGAGTTGTACGAGTTTCTCGTTTGTTTTATTTCAATTGCCTAGTCGAGCTGCTGCTTGTCAACTTCGGAGCTGTTACTTTCAACAGTAATAAGTGCACACCTCACTGTTAGTTCGGCCTCGTAACGTCATCGGCGGTGTAGGAAAGTCGCCGCAGGGAGGGAGACGCCAACAGTTCCTCTCGTTGCGACCCGAAAACCCGCACTGCCGAAGGGAACTCGCCAACTGGACGGCGGAATCGACGACGGGCTGAAGTGGTTTGACTCTGGGCTGACTCTGTGCCTGTGCCGCGACAGGGAAGTGGGGCTGCGAGCACAAAAACCGCAACAGCACGATCCCCTTAGGGGGTTCGGGATGCCGCTATTACAGCGGTCTCTCCATCTCGTTTGCCGCCTCGGTTCGTAGCTCTTCGTCCCGGAAGAACGGCGCCTTGCGGCGGCGGCTGCTGCTGTTGTTGCTGCTGCTGAAGTGGTCCATGACCCGCGATGTCTCCAGCTACGATAGCGCTATGTCAGGAATCGGCCCGGCGGGCTGACGGTTTTGCAAACGCCGCCGTTTGGCCTCTTCTCTGCGAACTTGCTTGCGAGCGACCTCCCCCGCCTTTCGGCCCTCAGCTGGCCCCGTGGCCGTCTCTCGACAACTCTTTAGCTCCTGCTGCTGCTGCAACGCAACCATTTGTCTCACTGTGTCACCAAAATTAAGGTCACCCACCACCACCACCAGCAGCAGCAGCAGCCGCAGCAGCACTGCCAGCACCGCCACTTGAGACTACCTCCCGCAAAAGCAGCGCGACGCGGGAAACCGAGGAACACACGAGCGGCGATACCGAGTTACTCAGTGAGAGAGAGAGAGACCGGGAGAGAAGAGACAGGCAAGAGCCTGGCAGCAGCGAACAACAAGCAGAAAAACGGCCGCAGCAAAATGGCCAGCGGAGTGGAGTGATACACGAACGAATAGTGAGAATGACTCGAGAAGCGTGTGATAGTTTTGCAGAGATGGAGACCAAGGAAAGGGGCTGTGACGGGGTCGAGCAAAAAGATGGAGAACGAAAGCTGGTCGAGGCGGAAAGATTGAGAGAGGCCGGCACGGGGCTAAGGAGAGCGATGTTGGATGGAAGGACATCGGACGACGGCTCGGACGAGGGCTGGCGTTGGCTAGGACTACGCGCCGACTGGCCCCGAGCTTAGTCCGAGGGCACTTGAGATGTGGCATCCATCGCTGAGGCCAGTAGGTCTGTCGCCCCTTCGTTGTCCTGGCCACCCGGACAGTACCCCCGGAGCCAGACTCTAACCATCATTCCTGCTTCCCGCTATGCTAGAGTCCCGTTGACATCCGTCTTCGCTAAGCCCCATTAGATGGATCAGGCCGAAATACAGGCAATAGCGCGACCCCTAACGCTACCACTAGTAGCGAAAAGCTTCAACGTCTGGGAGCAAAAAGCTAGCGGCCAAAAAGACGGCAGCCGGCTAGATGAAATAAATTACGCAAACAAATATACGCATACGACATGGCCTTGGACTCCGTGCTTACCAAGCCTATTAGGCTGGAGTGCCAAACGTATTGGCTTGGGTACCGAACCTATTGACGCATCTGACATGTACAAACGAACAGGTAACCGCAGTTGAAGGCATCATACTACACAAATAGGTACAATTACGAATTGCCGGCAGTTGGGCGGCAATTTATTATATCTAATAGAGTCCGCTAGCGATGTATGGAACAAACGTTCTCTGTCGATGTAAGGGGACCTTGTTTGGCGAGTGCTGCTGTTCTAACCCATGTTTGGTCAGCTTCTCGTAAAAACCAATCTTGCATATCCAGTTAGGTCGTGCCCAAAGGGTTCTTTGAAGACGCTCACCTCTCTCCAATATACCCTGCTGTAAGTGGCAATCGTTCAGCTCCCGATAGATGTAGACACCCGGGTTTGATATATATCTCGGGTACAGGTAAGTTGAAATAGTAGTTGAGACACCGATAATGATCCGGACTATCCTAACGACCAGATCGTCACAAGTCCTCCGGGCGATACTTACTCGCTCCATTTATATGTATATATATATATATATATATGCGTGCTGCCAAAACTAAGCAAGGGTGGCCCCGACAGGTCCTCATAGTAATACCTAAAAGGTTAAGAGCTGAGACCTGTCAGATAGGGGAACAGCTGAGGGTCAGCTCGAAAAGCTGTGAAGCTAAGCTGGTGATGCTTCTGTATGAATCCTGTAATGCACTATAGCACTTAGAACGTATACAGTAGGAATATTACATTTGTCACATCATTTCTATCTTATCATAGCCGCAAAACACAATAATGTAAAACTACTTTAAAGTGTACATACTAGTTATTACTTAAATACAGGATATCTAAAGAAAAATTTGCCTAAAAAAGCTGCCTAAATTGCGACTTACAGCAAATCATTGTCGTAAAGTATTAATCCCGTAACTATCATAGGTTCAAGGCATTTCTATAGCAGACCTTAGGGGATGAGTGCATCGCCTAAGGATATTGCATATAACATATTCTACGGGACATGCCCAATCTCCATAAGATGGTCTCGTGTGCACGACACTTGGTATAATAATATTTAAAAAGCTGCGTCAAAACTAACTGACACTCGCAAGTCGTGCGAGGCTTTACAAAATCCCCGGGCCATGTTCGCAGAAACTACAACCCTAGGCGGTATTCCTTCTCCGGGTCCATCGAACGTCGCAGCGGTCCTCGTTCGCAATAGACTCAAATTTGTTTAAAAATGCCATGTAAAAGGCCAGGCCAGCCACTGTACAATGTGCTGCTTCGGAACGTATCAATGAAGTTGGCATTTCATGTCACGCTCATTTGATGACCTTACGACATTCGACTGAACGTATCTGCATTAATCAGATTTCAACTAGTTCGTGGTTCATTTTCAAGAGCTGCCAGCCGCAAGAGGAGGCTCGCTCACTCAATTGTATACACGCTCACAATGTACGCTGGCTATGGCCAGTTCAGCTCTTTGTTCCCTGTTTGAAAGCGCATTATGGACCGGTGTGTGGGTCTGTTTCAGTTTGTCGTCTGCGACATCGGCGGCGGCGGCGACGGCGACGCGCATCGAGGCGCTGCTCTTCTTCTGTTTCGGACGCTCGGGCAATACAACGTGCCTCGGACGACAAAGCGTAGCCGACGCATCGTTTCCGCTAAACGTTTTTCGATACGAGCGACGCCTTGAGTCTGTTCTGCGAGCCTTGACGGCTTTCGTACGTTGCCACTACGGGTAATGTGGCCGGCTCGTACTGCGATGCCACGTGACGCAATGGGCCAGTGAGCAGCAAGAATGTCCCTTTTAACCGTACCTCATTTTTCCTTCAACGAACCTCTGAATTCCCACCGCTTCTGTCCCCGCAAGCCTGTCAATGTCGGTCGAGTCGTTGCCGTAGGGTAGGTACAATGCACTTCAGAGACGGCAAACCCTCTATGAGGATCATAGATCGCCCATTTCCTAAGTAGACGTATACTTAGGAAGTAGGTACATGCTAAGAAAGAGACCATACAATGTTATTCGTAAGCGAACTTCGACTTCGAAGCTAAACACGTTTCATTGTTTATACATTTCATATATCAGAAAAGCAAATATGTCCCTCCACGATTAGTGGATGTGCGGGAATTAGCCTTTGGGAACGGTCAGGTGAGAATGTCGACCCTCGCACGTACCAACTTCCAGAAGGACTTCTAGAGGAAAGTTGTTCGAGCTGTTGTAGCGATATCGTCAAAATCATCCATTTTTCCGCGTTTGCCATCTGCACGCCCCCGGCCATTCTCCCCCGTGACCCCTCCCCTAAGCGTGAACTCACCACATCGAACGCGGTTTCGGGCCCGATAAATCATTGATTCTGCAAAAAGGCAGTACCGCAGAATGCACGCCCATTCCACACGCCGATCGGCCTCAGTTGTATACGAACGAAAGCGGACGAGAGATGAACACAGGAGAAAATAAGGAGGGAACAGATAGAAAGAGAGAACTCGAGAATGAGCCCAACCGCCCCGTCCATTCGGAGCACGACTGTGATTTCACATAAGATGACGAGGGAGGTTTGCCGCCGTTCATGGTGGACGAAGCCAGTGACGAAACCTCGAAATAGCGTTGACCTGTTACAGTGCAAGCGATTCGTGCTACGCGACCGGATCAGTCTAAGACATCTGGATGTCAGGAGCCCCATCGCTAATATAAGGAAGTCATCGCAGTATCAAATTTGACTTGAAATATCCTCGAAGAGTCCGCATCTCGAAATGCTGTGCCCGAAAGCTCGTTCGTCTTAGTCGATGGACAACAAATATTTCTTATACTTTCGTTATTAAACAAAAAAACCTAAAAGTTTCATCACTATCACACTCGATGTTTGCGGTCAGTGCAATATTATATATGGGGGTTTATGAGCAGGTAGTTTGTCTCATGGCCCACAGTTCTCCTTTCGACTTACGTTCCTTAGGTATCTTTTCTACTCGTATAACTAGGTACTGAGTACTCGAAGCATCTTTTGCTACAACCTTGCTCGACGTAGCGATGTTCTGGTAATGGTATGGAACATCATCGAAACCGAATGAATTGTGATTGCACCGACATCACATTACAAGTATTCAACAACTTACACGTTACAAGGCCGCGAATTTCAATTTCCTTCCATCAACTACATCCATGTTAACAGGATTTGATCAGGTGGGTGCGACCACATTGGTAAATTAAGGTGAGGTAAAGGTTTTGTTAAAGGAACATTGCAATTTTTGCAATGCTTAAGTTCTCTTATATGCCACGTCACGGAACTCGATAGGACAAAAGGTAATGGTATAAAATGGATAGATCGTTCGCTTTCAAGTCAGCAAAAAAGTTTGCAGAGGCGGCAAAAGGATTTTTAATGAACACTGTGAAATAATTGTGATAAGGGCTACACGTATTGTTGACACTGTAATGTGTAAATAATATTATATTGTATATATTATATTGTGTATATTGCGATATCATCGGCTGTGTAATTTCGTTTCGAATATCGTGCATTTATATGTATGCTTTTGGTGTCAGTGTGAGCTGAGGTGCAAAAAACACCCCCCTTTTATTTTATTTTTATCTCTTTTATTTATTTTTATTTTATTGAGAACTAAAGCGTATTATATTGCAGTTCCGAAAATAAACCTGATTTTTGAAACTTGAAACTTTCCGCAAGAGGTTTTCGTCCCAGTCACCCCTTCATGCTCATTTTGCGCAGCTGTCATTATCCGCTTCCGGCTTGCCAACCACCGTCCCAACGTCTGCCCGACGCGCGCGCGTTCAAAAGTCACGAATTCGCCCTCGACCTATGAAAGCAGATAGTGCCAGCCGCTTCAGACGGTTACGACAGCGGTGATTGCGACGACGCCAAGACCGCAACACCACCATCGCGCAGCTGTCCACACAGTGCAGTTGGGCAATAGCGTCAGCAGAGGCCGTTCGTCTCGTTCGGGATTCATTAAGCTTAATAATAACGGGACGAAACAACGAGTTGTTGTAGTATTAGCGAACACTAGTAGCGAAGCAAAAAGGGTGGATTTCATTACGGACATCTGACAGAGCCGCGGACCGACTCCGTTGCGGCTTTGTTCTTAGTTTTACTGAAGACACCATAAGGGTAGAGTAACGGAAGAAAGTGCACACAAACACAGCCACCGCTACAGACGTCTCTCCCATAGAGAGAGAGACACATATAGATCTCGACGAAGTGTAATAAGTAGAAGTATCCGCGGATACGATGAAGATCGATGAGGAGCCGTCTTGTTTCGGTCCTAGTTTTTGATTTCGGACCCTTTGAAAGATGCTGATTAAATCCTCAGTGACCAGTGACTACAAGAAGGTGCAACCCAGAATCAGCGTTGGTTGAAGCGCTCAAACATCTTAGCGTTGGCCCGTATGGACACCATGTTTATTATATTTTATTATATATTTTTTATTAATATATTATATTATTTATTATTATGATTATCATTATGAACTAGAACATATTAGCCCCCCCCCCCCCAATCAAGCCAGGAATTTTAGGTCAATCCGCGGAGATGTAGCGTCCGCGAAGGCCACTATAGCAGAACCGCTTCAGTTCTCGTTCGGGGGAGGCAAAGATCTATTTTTCACGGACTTCGACAGGACAACAGGGGTGGTTTCCACAAGAATCAGAACATTCGAAATCTCGAGCATCAACGAGCTCATGACAATGACTACAAAGTCTTCGTAGTTGATTATTCTTGGCGTCTGATCGGGAAGCAGAAATTTCCACCTGTGATGCCACTTCATGTCAACCGTAGGATAGAAAGGACTGCCCGTCCGTACCATAGCACTACATATGATCAGTACTCAACTTATCTGTCCGTACAATGAACGGAAGACACTATTGGGGTGAGAGGGTAGCTATGAGACGAGTTTGCTCAAGAAATGTTGACAAATTGAATTGCGAACCTCGGATAACAACTCTATGCCCATTTGATTATCATTATTATTATTACTAGTGTCACAGCATGACGCTACAACAAGGCTATTAGTTTGCACCAAATCATAGTTAATAATCTTATTCTCAGGTAAATACTCCCGTTGAGGATAAAATTGTAACAGCTGGGTAATTCATTGTAAAACACGTTTATATCTCAGTGCATATAAATTATATCCCTCGTCTGTGCAGAGCAGCAGAAAACATCGTCACTGAATTAGGCCCTTTGTCGACTCTTGACCTATTAGTTCGCCTCAAAGACAGTTAACCTTTTGCAGCAATAACTGCCTGCAACGGTGCACAGCTCAATATCGAGACTCTGCCCTGGTGAAATTTACTATTCCATCTAACTACCATTTCGTTATAAGTAATGAACTATCCGAGTTAATATTGAAGGCGCCGCTATATTTGCTTACGGAACCCCCAAATCGGCTAGGTGCCACTAAGTTATATACATATATATATATATACGAGATAAGGAGCGTATATGCGGAACAGGAACAGTCCTAGTTATCACTGTCACCATTCCATCAAAATAGGTAACTTCGCCTTTGAAGCTGATTAAGTTCTTCTTTCAAAATAAAAATTATCGAGTTTGGCAAGACGCAGCAAACAGTCGACCCCTATAACATCGAAACTCAACTAGCAAGCGTTGTTCGCGCGATTGTGCAGAGTGTACATGTACATGAGCTATCACGTACTGAATGTTCTAAGTTAGCTGTGTGCGGGTCCTGCACTTTGTTTGTAGCTGGATGGACGGCGGCTAGTCGATGTCATTGCCTTCGCGATGTTTCTTGCCGCGTGTGAAACGCCCCACCGGGTAGCAACAACGTTTCTCGTCCAATATCTCGAGGCTAAAGTTTGTTCGCTGCTTCTCAAATTCAAACGACCGTGGTGCACTCGCTCCCACCGCGCCCTTCGGGTTCCGTTTCTTTGCGAAGAAGCCATGTGGAATTGGGGACGAGGCGCTCAACTTAATGGAAGAGTTTCTCGAAGCGGAAGTATCGCGTCAACCACATCTCACCTTGGTTGAGAATGTAGAATGTAGGCAAGCAGAGGATGTCGCCGATGTCTTATAATTGCGAGCTTAATAGCCACGATTGCAAAAGCTGTCACTTGCCGAGTTTCCGAAAACACCGTTCCCGAGCCATGCTCCATTTGTTGGTAAATGAACTCGGCCAAGGCGGCTCCTCGTTGAGCACGTTCTTTATCCGGAACGTTTGGGGGATCAGACGAGAATCATGGCTCTAAAATTGACTTCATCCTTCTGGTGTGTTCCTTGGGATACGAACACAGTAGGTATTCACTGAATAATAAAATGATGTATGTTTGAAGAAGCTGTTTTGTTTTAACTTTGCTAAAACTGAAATCGCTCGAAGCAGGATCCTGTTAAAATAGCTGCATGTTAGTAATTAGCCGCCCAAGTGCATAGTCTAGCCAAATATTTCACCGTAGACATCAAAACACATTAGGACCCATAATATTATCTGCCGCTCCCAGACGGAACGTGTGCAAGGTCTAGCATGAACGTACCCTTATAGCGTCATTGTGGAAGGCTATGTTAGAGTATTCCCGTGTGAACGGTTGGCTGATTGTGACGGTGCGAAGATGCACTATTTAAACTCATTGCTGGTGACTAACCATTCCGACTTCAGAACAGAATTCGAGCAGAAGTAAGTCTAGTGTCACCGGACAGTGTAGTGGGTTCAGTCGTTGAACCGGACTGTGTTCAAATCGTTTCGTACGCTTTTGGGTTCATACAGTTTGTTACCTAACCGAATTTGATAGCGATATCATACGGGGCTTACAACGAAGCTCTTATCAAGGCCCCGAGAGGCACACGTATAATGGGAAGAATAGCGGATCGTCTTAAAGGCGACGGCGTCAAACCCAGGCCGCTCAAGAAGGTGCGGTTCCCGCTCGATAGTTCCGATAGCGTCAGTCCTGATAGGTCCGAAGAACCAGTCAAAGCGGATCGCCCTAAGGCCGACAGGTTTAAGGTAGACAACTTTCGTAAGGTACGTTTCAGTGGCCACCGTTTTAACGCCGGCCACGTCAGGGACCATCAGGCCGCTGACGAGAACACGGGGGACCGTTTTAAGGCCTATTGCATAAAAAAAGACACCAAACAGGTGAAACCCTTCAGAAATCCCTTCGGATTTTTGAAAGGCTCTAAAGATAGTGACATCTCTATGAATGACCCTTCCGAAAAGAGAATTGCCAGAGACGCCCAACATGATCGCACAGAAAAACCCGCAGGCTTTCCGCAGCAGAAAGCCCAACCAAAATCCAGATCATTTCGACGTCGACGTTCACGCTCAAGGTCTCTTATAAGCTCGCTCACAGAATCGCGCTCCAGGTCAGGCCCAAAGTCACGCCCAAGGTCACGCCCAAGATCTCGACCGAGATCGCGCCCGAAGTTGTGGACTCAAGCAGAGCCTTCATCAGGGCCTCAACAGATTGATACCGCGCCTCGATTTTCAAAGACGGCTATTGCCGAGGCCGGGAAAGAGCCGTTGAAAGCAAATGTAAAAGGGAAGTTCGTCGGGTCATGCTCGTTCTATGGATTAATCCTTCAAATCACAGTAACAATCGTCAAATTATTTCTCATCGGATGGTCTCTCGAGGAAGTATGTACAGACGTCTTTAAAGCCGTAGTTTGTATTACTTACATTGCTCCATTTAGAGAAAAAGAAAACAAAAACAGAACTTAGGTTATTAAGTTTTTAAGTGTTTTATAGTGTCCATCGTCAGGAATCCCGTACGCTTTAGATATCCGAAGATAATAGGGTGAATTCAAAATAGACCGACGGGGTCAAGGCTGTGCCAACGCTCAGTTGTTCTAACGATTCCCTACGACTATCGTATAATTCACTCAGCCTCGGCTCGAACTTAGCGCTAACAATACATGTGGGAAAATACTTCCGAATTCAATCCCGAGTAATACTTGATGTAGTCTGTGCACGTATTATATGATATATTATATTTGTATCAAATTCAGAAAATTCGTTTGAATATTCATCCGTAAATACATGTGAGTTAGCTATATATGCAAACGTATGTTTGCTCCGCGTCTCATGTCGGTATGACGTTGAGCTCGCGTACGTTCTCCGAACATTTGGTCAAGTTGAATGATCGAGCTATGGTCAAAGCTGCGTAAAAATATCTACTCATTCGGCTCGTGGAATGGCAAATAAATACTAGGTACATATAAATAGGTAAACACGAGGTATCTTATCATATGGTATATGGACCTTAGTGTTAAAAAAACTAAACTGTCAAAGTGGTCGAATATTGTATTCCAAAATTCCTTACGGTTTCTAAGATGCATAGCTTTCTTCACATATAGCTTTCGCCGCATACAACGAATGCTTGAGTGCGCTACACGCTCGTAGAACGGTAACACATAACGCAGCGGGTTAACGCCAGTAACCGCTAATAACCCCGATTGAGGTAATTTTCGCAAGAAAATCGATTTAGCAACGAAATGCGGAGTCGGCGCGTCAACAGGGTTAATGACTTTCCCGAGATGATCCTCCAGAGGTCTGGCCTCATGCTCAGACGCATTTGCGAAATCTCACTAAATTCCACTATCGAATGCTTGTTAATGAGCACAGAGTCGTGGAGGCTCCGTCGTGGATGCTGAAAAACCTTTATTTACAGCTGGGTGGTATCTAAGGACAGAGCCGGAAGAAATAACCTAGACCCGTGGTGAGACATGTCTCATCCCGAAGGTTCAGATCCTTCTGAAAGGTGTGGCCCTTCCTCCCTGCATTTTCTCGTAGCAATGCGGCCATATGGAACGATGCCATAATTGCTGGTGGGTGAAAAGATGGGGGGCCCAGGTAAACGGGAAATCAACTACGCAGCATCGGTCGCATCTCACCTGCGCAGTGCTCGAGGAGACTTGAGCGGGCTGGAGCTCGAGGAGACGAAGTCCGAAGTTCGGGGTTTAAATCTCTCGCATATCTAGTCCGAGAGTGATGTAGTATCAAATCTGAAAATGTCACCGGTCAGTAAGCAGCTGAGCTCTTCACTCACTGAATTACTGACTCTCATTACTTCAATTTCGATTGTCATTTACTCGAGGTTGTTTATGTAAGCTCGTCCTCCCAGCTCAACCTTCATTTTTGACATTCAACCTTAGCTCTCATTAGTAGTAGAGGGTGCAATCGTACAAATTGGACTCAGCATGAGTCAACTTATGCTTGGGAAGCCCTACTTACGTTACCTGCTCAATTCCTTTTCTGATGGAACGTGTTTATATGTTCTGTCTATCTGTGTTCCTAAGTTAGAAGGACCTGAAGAATAACTTCATGCGCATTCTGCTTCACTTCATGTTCTTCTTTTGTGTCAACTATATCGCCCTCTTCTTCGTACAGGTCACAAACTCACCAGGTCAGTATTGTCCACGTAGACGCCCTGGCCTTACGTTTACCCTTACAGATTTTAGCACCCTCACACCAGCTGGTGTTCGATCAGTATTGACAAGTGAGGATAAGGACGACCGTCCATGGCTTTCATGTCTGCGGTAAGGACAAGGGCAAGGATTCTTTAACGGAAGGGAAGCTTATTACAAAATGGCAAACATTTCCTTGTATACTCACGAAGTCGTGGGGAATCACAGCTCGATCGAGAGGAATAGTGTCTAAGGATGGAATTACATTGCAGACTGCATTGTACTGCATTAGAGCTATTGTACTTCTCAGTTGAATTGAGTTGTTTCGTAGCTGCCATAAAGAAGGGCTGCACCGAGTATGATCTTGGTATTGCTACAAAAAATGGATTTTCTCAATTTGAATTAAGTCACAGCGAGTCTTATTTACTGACCCCTCCCTTGTATGACCAATTATGCCTTGCTGTCCCCTATTCAGAGGATCAAGTACCGTTTTATTGGCAGTTTCTCCTCTACGTGGAGTCGATTGTCGTCTTCGGCATTGCCATTCTACCTACGATGTTAGTCAGTAGGAGCGGCAAAGCGTACACGACCCTTGGCTCATTCTGTATACTACATGTCATATTTGCGCTATTCAACATCATTGCCGCGTACATCCGAAAGGTTTGTTGTGTCGAAATTATTTACCGAAGCAGACGACTTCAAATATATATCGGCAAGTTTATGGGCAGTATGTTGCGGACGATCCATTTTGGGAGCACTATGTTCAACTGTATTACATATAGATTGCAGATGTCGATTTTAAAACTTATACTCGGAAGTCCTAGTGCCTATTTTATAGATAACTAACACTTGGTGTAAAATGACCGTCAACCTTTCCATTTCAACCCCGAGTAACAGAACTCCTCCAATCAGAGCTAATGAGTTTCCCTCCTTCGGAAACCACTTTTCTGTCAGTCACAGGGGTAGATACGTATACAGTGCCTTGAGAGTTCATATGAATTCGTTGCTTACAACATGTGTTGTATATGGTTGTGGTGTTTTCAGCGGAAGGCTCGGGCACGAGAAAGGCTTGCTGCTGTGTAGAAGAGATGTGTGGTTTCATTTTCAATGCTTTCCTCTGTACGATTTCGACACTAAAGAAGAAGTGTCTGTAAATAATGTAGCTAACAATATGTCCGTTGAGATTATTACAAATGAAGAATTTGTAAATATGTGTATACATCTATATATATGTATATATATATATCCTTCAGGTTGAATCGATAAAATTAAATTTGGTTATATACGCAGGTGGTTGCCTAGTTCCTCTATGTTAGCAGCCTGGCACAGGATTTGTCGGGACAACGCAAATAGTGCGAATCTCGCAGATAAAAGTTAAAATTGGTTCCTAGATTTTGTCATAGTCATCAGAGTTAGGTTTGGATTGAGAAAATTACAGAACCACGAAACGCAGATGGGAAGAATCCATCAATGAGCACGGTTCTTCGGTGCGTACCGTGGGACTGCTCTCCATAGAGCGAGAGAGCCTGTTTTGTCCTCGCACGAACGATTCAATTTTGGTGCCAACATTTGAATCCGTACCTACATGCGTTGTATACAACTCGCTCAGAACAATCGGAGCATCATTATTATTGTAAATTGTGTTATAAGTCCTCTAAGTTGAATTATTGACCCTGCAATTTGGTCAACCACACCCGGTTACGCGGTGGCGCGTGCGGAGCGGGCCATGCTACGGAAGTACGCCGCACTCCAGGCAACCCACCTCTTCTCTCCCCCTTGCCTTTGAAACCTTCGGCGGACACAGACCCCACACTGCGAACTTCCTCGAAGGAGTCTACCATAGGCTGATCTGCGCCACCGGGGACAAGCGCGCAGGATCTTTCCTTCTGCAACGCCTATCCCACGCTGTGCAGAGAGGCAATGGCATCGCCTTCCTCGGGACAAAGTCGGCGTCGGCCCTGATCCCCAACTAATCCCCCCAAATAATCCCTAATTATCGTATGTTTAAATAAATATATATTCGGTCAAGACTAATATTATATTATATGTCACAATTATGAACAACTTCCAAAAGCTATCGAGGCGGGTATTCATGGGGAGAATCTATGACGATCAGACGTTCGGCAACAAACAGCTGTCATATGGCTAGCAGGGTCTCCCTTTTGGGCAAGCGTCCACCAATGTTCGCAATGGCCAAGGTGTAGAAGCGCAACAGAGGTAGAAATCAAAAGTGGGTCGAACCAGAACACCCGGTCCGCTATACATTGTAACTGCCGAGACAAATCACATCTATTAGATATATAGTTTGCCCACCGATGCCTTAAAGAGATGCTGGAAATCGTACCGAGCAGCACCCAAACTGTTTCATAACTGTACGTATACTACTGTTGCAAACTGGATCTTTTGCAAACAGTCATATTTAATCATCTTCTTTCCTGTTCTATTGTGGCGGTTGAGGGCATCATTGCGCTATTTCCTTGGCGAACCATTTCCTGGTTCCCCGTCCCCAGGTCCCTCTGGCTGCTCGAATCGCTCATTGGTAGGTAGAGGTTTTGTGTACGCACATCATCACTGCTACACTCGCCGTCATCAGTGTCAGCATCACGATCAGCAGAACAAAAAAGAACAACATACTCTTACTGAGCATCTCACACTCCAAACCCCTGGGGCTCCGTCAAAGGAAGAACCCCCGAGGCGTAAACTAGCCTCATCCCTTTAGTTCCTTCTGCGCCGGGTGTTCTTGCTCATTCTGCAGTGCGGTAAGCGCCATCGTTTCCCCAAGCACGACTAGACAGACCACTGCTGCCTCGACTGCCTTTCTCCTGCGGAGCAGTTCGTCCCCGCTAGCAGTTCGCTGTTCAGAAAACCACGTTACCTGCTTCGACATCACCACACGTTTGGGGCCCGTCCTCCTTTGCTCCATGTTTGTTGCCTCTGCCCATTGCTCGTACGGTGCGGGCAAATTCTTCAAGACGTGCCGCCCGCTCATATGCAAGCAAGCATGCTCACATACAGACACATTCATGGAGCAGGCAAACACACGCCTAGAATATCGGCGCGGGCGAACCCGTAGTAGTGCGACCCTTCCTTTATCTCTCTATCTATCTATATATCTCTCTCGCGAGCTCATACTCGGGAAGAGCTTCCGCCCGGGTACTCCCGATACGCCGGGACGTGACGCACGAATACGGGGGCGGTAGGTAAGAGAGAATAGGATGCGACCACAGCGAACGGTGGTACACAGTGACGCTATTTTGCATGAAAACGAGTTGCCGCTTCGCTTTGTCGGTCTCGCGTAATACCACCAGCTGAAACCCGAGGTCGGATGTCGGGGGTCGGGTTCTGCGGGGAAACTGCCTGTGGGCCGCGATCTTCGTAGGTTCTACGGTAATGCCGGCGGGTTGAGCCGCCCGCAGTGACACTGCGTCGTTGTCGCGGCCTCGGGGAAGTGCGATACGTACATCGTCAGTATGAACTGAACAGAAACAACTAGAGGTATGGACAGTATATGGTTGTAGAGGATGACTCGGGAGGATGACGTATTGAGAATTCAATGAGTGCACGCTCGCGAACGTTATATTGTCTTGTGGTCATCTAGACGAAGCGAGCTACGGGGTAACTTATGTTATGTCAGCGTTGAATCAGGTCACTCAGGTGAACTCATACTGAACCCCGTGAGAATTTTGAGCATGGTGTCGTTTGATTCAGCATGCATACATACATAGATATTTGATCGTATTCGCAATGAATATTCATATTTACTCATTAACACAGTTTGCTCGGTCATTATAACATATATATAAAACAGTAGAAAATAAAATGGAACATGGCTATGAACAGTGTATTAAATGGTGTATCGTGAATGTATCTAATGTCGACAACGCTTTTGTTGGAACAAGGTGACGAAGTTGTTGTTCCCGGTTCACACGTCGATAGTCCCTACGACTCGGTCCCTCGACCAGCACCGGTCTGCCAATACCCCTTACGACACGGTAAGCTGTCGTGTTTGCCTGGTCGAAGGCAAGGTGGCAATGACACAGTCACACCTTCAGTTCTCCTTGGAATCTTCGTTGTGTAAAGGTAAAGGTAAATGTTTTATTGGTTTATTAAAGGAGCTGCAATTTTGCAATGCTTAAGCTGTGCTCCATACTTTCTCAGATATACAATGCATCAGCAAATATCGACTACCAAGTTAACTACTGTGCTTTTGCACTATTTAGTATTAGCATTGGCGACGTTATTACACTAGGTCCATTCATTCAAACCGCTACCTGTCCTTTCATAATCTCCGGGATAATTATAGATGACGATCAGGTCGCTGGTGAAGAAGCTAGACAGGTAGGATTGGCGGGCTTTTATAACTCGTTCACATGAGCAGGCTAATGTTTGAGTGTACCCTTCCCGCAAGCGATAACAAGGTCTCTATAGTCATTATACATTTAAGAATCGCAGCAGTCGCTTGTATTCCCTATCTAAGTGATCTTGATATTTAACTTTAAACTGAGTGAATTTAGACTAAGAAAGGAGAATGAAAATGCGGCGCGGCCAATTGGAGCGCTTACTTTTTTTTTACTTTTTAACTTACTGTTAAACTGACTTTTGAAATAAAGCGTTATTTATTATTATTATTATTATTACTGCTGAGCTGGGGAAATCTAGTCGCGTCGTGGAGTTCGTTGTCCCGATGGGCTAGGCAAGATGCAAAAATGACGGAGGGGGGGTGCCACCTGGAAGTAACGACGAAGCGAATAAGAAAGAGGTTTCTGTACAAAGTGGTTACGTACAAGATGAATAATTGATATTTTATCAGGATCACCAAGATATTGTGGTTAGGCCCAGAATTCATGGTCATAACATAGCGCTGTTCATTGTGTCTCATCAGAAAGCGCTGTTCTAGAAACAGAAGCAGAGGTACGAAATTGTCTAGATGTGCGGATCGTCTTCCATGACGAGATATTCTATTTTTCTGCCCCGAGATCCACATACTGCCTGATGGATGGGCGAGAGTCATACAAAGCAACGGACACGATATTGATTGAAATCCGTCGATTTTTTAAAAAAATACAACAATCCGAAGTGAAAAGAAAAATATCGATTACTTATTTGCCGACCTATATTTCAACCATGAGATGGCTTGGTGAACCACGCCATGAAAACACGTTCAATGCAAATTTCATATAAACAGGGACTCTGGGGGATTTGCATTTTGTCTATGACGAAGTAAATATATCTTTCTTTTTCTTAGATGTCCCTCGGATTTTCCAGAGTGTATCTAGTATCTCGAGTGCTACTTCGAAGTATCACCCCTAAAGCCAACATATGGCGCATAGTGGCCGTTCAAATGGAGGGGCCTCGCTGAATGTCCACCCAGGTACCGTCTGGCTGTACAGGGAAACTTTCTAGATGTTCTCACGTTCTACATTGATCAGACTTAGCCAAACGACTGGTGTCACCTTATTAGGTTTAATCCAGCCTAATTGAAAAGGAGCTGCTGATTATCTAGTTATCTGCACTGGCCGTTGCAATCGGAGACGGACGAGGCTCATCTTCAGGTACAGACAATCGTTCTAGCCCACACGACCAACACGCAGACGCTAATGTCACTGGTGATAACCGGTGTCCCGTGATCGCACAAACTCACACGGAGAGCTATAGAAACACATGATTACAGAGAGGCCCAGCACAAACGCATCCTATGGCCTGCGAAGGCTAGGAGTCAGTTAGCAGAGGTGAGGTAATGAGTTGGATACAAAGAGGACCCACGATCCCGCTGGTCGGACCAGGCTAGCTGTTTACACAAGGAGTATATATATACATGTTTATATATATATATATATATGTTTTTGTGCGTGTGTGTATATACGCACGTGTATATGTATGGGTGTTTGGACTGGACCATCTTCGACAACGTTCTTTTAGGCTAAAAGTTCAGTACGTTCCAACTTTAAAGGAACAATTATAGATAAAGATTAGCTGGAACAGTTAGGTGGTTGGTATAACACCTGCTTTTTTTTAAGAGGTTGACGGATAAAAATCTTCAGAAAGACACCACCTGCTGCCTACAAACAAAGGGAAGTAAGTATATTTGTTTATTTACATATTGATGGGCAAATTAATAAAATAACGTCATGGACTAGTTTACAAGTAAGAAACATAATTTTTCATCCCCTTTCAAATAATCATCTAATTCTATGTAAAATAAAAGGAAAGCTTGAGGAAAGCTTAACTCACATAATTTCTTAGACAAGTCAAATCGTCTTCCTTAGACAGAGACCCATAAACACTTCAGAGTCCTGTAATTTCTAATTACGTTCACGCGTATAACTTTGCCGCGACAACAACGCCGAGTATAATCATTTTTTTCAAGTAAGTGACCCCCAGCTGTCGTTCCCTTGCAGGCCTCAGTACCGCTCCGTAGTATCAGAGACCTATCATGCCGGTCATGCTGGATTATCAGCTGGACAGCTGAGGGTCAAAAATGAAAAAAAGGTTAGCTCTTCAGTGGTATGTTAGTTCTCCGAAATCTGTTAAGCCAAGCTTTCATTAAGAATAGGTGCAGCCCTCCAGGATGCGGAACTTGTGCCTTTTGAAGATGGCGAATCCTTATCTATATTTGCACGCTATAAATTACTCTGCTCTTGTGCGTGTCTCAGCTACACGTGGCGACCGCGCAGACCAAGCTAAAGCGCACATCGCTTGCTTACGTCCGCCAGTAAAAATACTACTATAGTATTGCAGCTTGCTCGACTAACAACACTATGTGTAATGGTCTATGTAATACGTCGTACTTCTTACATTGTATTGTTCGTACAAACGTATGTGCTCTCATATATATATACATATACATACATACACGCACTGCCATTGATTCAGTTTCCCTTTGCGCTCAGCGGGAAACTTTGAGTTTGCGATATCTTGGACGTTCAGACGCGTAGGGACGAGCTTCGAATTACCCGAGGACGGTTGCCCTCGGTCATGGGTCCTTTTCTTATCGGGTTGCAGTCCTTGAGCCAACATACGAGTTCAGAGTTTTGTCCAGGCCCTGCATACCCGTTCGGCGCCCACGGCCACTTTGCCTGGGGCGTGGGTCTCTTCAAAGGAGAGGTAGAACCTTCAATCTGACATCCTGACGTCAGGTTGTCTGAGCTGCGTTGCAAGTGGGTTGCAGTGCCCCAGGATATGGAGATCCGGCGACCGGCCCAGCAGCCCATCCACTAACTTTGCTGTTGTCGTATTGTACATCTGCCACTAAGTGTGCTAATCGTATAATATGATGCCGCCGTCCAGGAACAACAGTTCGAGACAGAAGTTCCCAAATCGCGTTCCCGCATCATGGTCTGTCAATATCGCTATGCTTAAGCCGGCTACTGTATACAGAAACGAAGTATATTTCTCGACGCCGGTTTATCCCTTACTATTAATTTGTTCCGCGTTCAGTTTATTGACTTGTATTTACCACGTGCATCTGTAAGATATTTAATGTTTTAAAGAGTAAAATACATAAAATATACTTTAGGAAGGAAAGGATTTGTAGCTGCAACGGACTCGTGAAGCACTCCATAATTCAGGACCGGACTCGACAGCCAACTTTTTAGTCTTAGGCCAACTTTATGCTCCCGACGATTGCGCAGCCTTCGGGCCCGCTTCATACAATCATCAGCCGCACAGCCAACGGCTAGAGATATGGCCACGGATTTATGCCTATCCCCTGATTGTGCGAAGCCGACTTGCGATATACAATGCATACGACACCTATTGCTGATCCCGCACTTCCCGACACGGACTGATGGGGTATTGCTTCTGAAAAGCTTCAGGCTGAAGAAAAAGCAACAACTATAGCTGTTGTCATCAGTTATTACCGGCGTCATCGCAACGGCCGCAGTTGATTTTTAGCTTTCGTAAGTAACGGTTACAGCTGAAGCACAGTTGCCCTGTCAACTACAACAGGCCTACAAAGGGAATCTGACATGCATGAGCTCTTCAGAGGGTGCGCAACAAGCACGTCCTCCTGCTGCCGGCTGAATCGTTTTCCGATACGCTCAGCAAACGACAACAACGCCCTGTCTATCATGAATAAGGGACGGCCCCGGTCCCTGACGTCGTCAGTTTTCTCAACTGCATTTGTCGTTCGTCTTCCAACTTGTCCTACTTGGCCTTCTCCTTGGAAATAAATCGATTTGATAAAAATAAAATCTACCCTTCGCATATGAACAGTCCTTTTCGTAAGTGTCACTGCGCCAGAGCAGTGCTGCTCTCAAACGTCGTAACGAACACATTGGCAGCGACTCGGTATGTACGGGCCAGCTATAGGCGAATGTGCTTCACATTCGATGGCGCAACTTTTTCACAATTTTTATTGTGGCATATCGAACTTATCAACACGATGTCTCGTGCATGCACACTTTGTTCATGTTACATTTGTGTTCAACTTTAATGAGGAATGGCCATTGATAGGAGGGTGACATTCAATCAGCCTGCGATTACGCTATTTATGCCCGATGGCAGCTGATTAGACTGGAGCACGCGGCCACTGACCCTGGTCCCGGTCTGCCGCCCGGCGTTACCCAAGTCTCTCGCGCGGCTCTCGTGGGGTCCATAGCCTGGGTGCACTTTCGGGCTGCTCGTCTTCGTTCTCACGGATGGGTCCCACGCCACGGTGCGCTTTAATGGAGGGACCCCACCATTCCTAGTGCTCTTCCAAATCGCCTCCCCCTCCGTCGAGTTCCCCTCCGCTAATCACCACAATATCCTTCCCTCGAAGCCGGGCTCTCGGCTTGCCTTCTCCCGCTTCTCTACCAGCAATCACAAGGGACTCTGAAACCTCTCATTGCTCCCGTGGTAGAGGTTTTGGTCCCTGCAACGAATAAGGAACTGGCCGGCGGGGTTCCCGGTACCGCCCCTCGTTCCTGGTAGCAACAGCCCTCGTCATTTTCTCGTCGATTGCCGTGAAAACGTACGACAGCCGTAGAGGATGGTGTTAGCGGATTCGCAGTTCATCAGTGAGTGAGAGCGAGTCAACAATCTCGTGATCTCGAACACCTGCACAGAATTGGTTATGCATGGTACAATATGATAGAAAAATAAGGCAACGATGGCCCCAATGCGCCGTCGCGGTAATACCTGAAGGTTAGCTCAAGGAACATATACATATATATATATGTATATATATTGTATAGTGGCTGTTGCGGACCAAATCGACAACCGGCGAGTTCGAGCCCCACCGTTTCACATTTGCATTTAAAAAGGGGTCCGCCTTATGAAGCAATGCCGGAAGCAATTTTACCGCGTACGTTCACTGTTGGCCGAGTGTCAGCCCGGAAAATTAATTTTAGACCAAATCGGCGCGATTGGGTACTTATATTATTGGTACACCTTTCGCATGGGCTCGTCGCAAAGAGCACGTTGCGCTCTCTCTGGAACACCCCAATTTTCCTGGGCTGCGGCCAATTGCCCGAGCGGGCTGACATTCGGCCAACCTTCAACGTCCGCTGTTCACATCGAAAGGAGGCCCGTAGAATGCATTTTCCATTTCTCAGGCAGGTTAAAGGGAGCGCGCAGACCAGTCGAACGGATACAGCCACAAAGCGAATATGCATCGCTAGATACAGAGCGTCAGCAAAATTTGATTCTCTATTCTATTATAATGAATTCAGTTAGAAATACGTAGAAAACGTTTCTCAACTCCTTCTGGCTTGTATCGTTCATTTTCTGTTCATACGGTTTAGTAATTTCATGCTGGGAGATACGGTTTCGAGTGCAGGGGGAGGATACTATAACCCAAAATATTTGTCTATTTAAATCTTGGCTAATGAAATAATCGGACGTAGTTGTTAACCATGTTGGATGGTAGTGTCGGCGTGTGTTATCATAGCGACGAGATAATCATTTTATGATGTATCTAGCGTTTCCCTCAATGATTCTTTTAGCTAAACGTGCGAGGCACGACGCTGATATCAGCACATTCACATATATAATGTAATAGCTACAACTCATCTATAATGAAAGAAATACATAAAGTAAAGAAAGACGTAGGTGGTGATAATAATTGGGATAAAGTAACCGAAATATTAGACTCAAGGCGGAGAAATTAGCTGTGAGCTCTATGTCTTAAATTACGAAATGTGGGAGAAATTTGAGAAGTCAAGCAAGAAGGTGAGCTTCTAGCTCGGAGTGAAATACATGAATGGAAGGATCAGATCTAGGTATACTTCGAGGTCTCGCCAAGGTCACCCCTTGTTGGTCTTGGGAAGAATTTGAAACGACGGCGTAGGGGGGTCAACACTCGCGTGATGGAAATTTCGAAGTAAGACGCTGATGGTCGAAGGGTATATATAGGACATGGGTTTATCGGTAAGACAAACAGCCAGAAACTCTCTCAGGTTGTAGAGTTGATTTGGATTAAATGTGTAGTGAGCCGACATTAAACGATTGGTACCGGTAGGGCGAGGCAGGCCGAGGATAGAGCCGATTGCGTCACTTTGGTTGTTATGGAAAAGGACAATTTCTGTCTTCTCGACATTCATAGCCATTTGCATTGAGTCATCGACGGATCTTAAACAGTTGAAATCATGTTCAAACTTGAAAGCATCCTCATGAACCTCAGAGGAGCTGGGAACTTTCATCAAGACACTTAGATCATCAGCAAGGCAAAAAGCACTCAGGGATTACGTCGAAATGAACCTATATATATATATATATATATATTATAGAGATACGAAGGCGTACAGAGGAACACTATGGCATATCGATCTTGACATTGAATTTGGAGGATGAAGAACCAACTACAGAGATAGAATTTAACGATCTCACAGGTGAGAGTGCAATCAATGACTCGCGTTAATATAAAAGCCCAGACAGTAAATGAACAAGCTAATAAATCTATATCCATCAAAGTCCAGACAATCTAGTAATTCATTGGGTAAAGGTTTATTGGGTTACTAAAGGAGCTGCAATTTTGCAATGCTTAAGCTATCTTATACGTCACTGAAGTAGTTTAGAGATAAATGTACAGAGAGGAATCGGACGACATCAGGAGGATGATGAGTTTTATCACACTTTTCCGCCTATAAAGGGGTAATAAACTGCGCCGTGTTGAACTTGGAGGGAAGAGAGATATGTCACCGAAGATGGGTAGATTAAATATATGAATTAGGGGGCAGATATTATTCGATGGCGTTGATCTATGGCAGAAGAAGGGATGTCAGCTACGGATATAGAGATATTATTCTTTGATTATTCTTATTGGTTTATTAAAGGAGCTGCGATTTTACAATGCTTAAGCTCACTTATATGTCACGCTTATATATATATATATATATATATGATGATGCAAGCCCATTTCGGTGACATATTGTTACTTCGTCCACAGTATAAACACGGGTGCAGATCTGATAATGCGATAAGACTTGGGTCAGTTAAATTTGTACCATTCACAACGGGTTTGTCCGGAACGGAGTTCTTGGCAGGCCCTTTAACAAGATTATTTACACATTTCCAGATTATTTCAGGGGTTTATTTGAAGAAATTCAACTAAGCATTTCTTAACTTCACAACTTTTCATTGGATTACGTCCAAGTGAACGTGCGGAATAGTTATCTGCTCGGCAAGCGGAGCTTGCTGCTTTGTTTCGGGGATATTTTTCTCTCAACCTGTCAAGGTGCTATCACTCAACTGAAAGCAGACCATTCAAAACTGGATTAGTCAAATCCTACAGAGCAATGGTACCTTATGATGGAAGAGTCTGAATTATATGCATTATATATATCAAGCTGCTGTAAAACCAGTAAGGCGATGTTTTATTCAAAATTAATGACCAATTCAATTCTCATACCTTCAAACCATAGCTCACGAAGTTAACAGAATCTATTCGTTTTACCTTTAACATGTGTAATTTACGAGATGCTTCAAAAGCACCTATTGAAACGCACCCTGTTCTCGGTTTGGTCTCAACCCCGATGGTAATGTGAGCATTCGCGGTGCTGCGGTGTGACCCTCCAGCTCTTTGTTTCTATCCTTACTGATCTTCTTACCCGATGCACTCGATCTCCACTTATCGAGGATCCCTTGCACATTACCTGTGCTGTGGGAGGAAGGGCCTCAGAAAGATGATTGGCAATTTGTTCCGTTTTCGCATTGGCGTTGTTGCGGGTTCCTTTGATCAAGTCTAGAGTTCGTTCACGGCTCGATTGATGTTAATGTTGTATTTTGCGACAAAGAATAAATACTTGCTCCACTGTACTCCGATTCCGCGGCCTCGTTTGTTGTGATGTGGTTGTTGGGGACAAGGAGAATCAATGCAGAAACAAACCTGCGGGAAATTGCATGTATTATGTTAAAATTGGCTAAACCTACCCAGAGAGATGGTTGTGAAGCTGTTTTAGATCGAATTGGTGTTGGGACATTCGTGCATCACTGCCGTTTTCATACATAGGAGACAAAGGTCTCCTCTCTCCATGACAGGCCTGATTGTATAGGACACCAGGCCTGATTGTATAGGACACCAACCTATGAACAGTTGGTTTGCTGCTGAACGGCTTGGTAAAAAAGCCCGCCAAATTTGAAATACATAGCGTTCGTGCTGGTGAAACTGCACACACTTTAAAAACGGCAGAACCGACCGCTGTGCCGACCTAATATCTGGATCAAGTCACTGCTGCATGTTTGCGTTTATAGAAAAGAAATATAGACGCTTGCGCAAACACGATCCGGGGGCTATTTTTATTGTAGTCTCATCGCCAGAAATAGACACTTACACGGTGAGGCATGGACTAGAGCGAGAGAAGCATACTGCACGAATAGCACGATATTAACAGAGAAAGTCAAAAATACGTCAGCGGTTAAAAGCTGCGCGGAAGGGGAAACAAACAGACCACTGTTCTGATTTATAACTAGATGTAATGCAGTCCACGTGGACAGATCTCAAAATGAACACGAACAACACCCACGTATGTATGCAAATCGACCTGCTCACTAGATATATCTAGTAAGGTTCGTAGAAAACAGCAGGAAACAGCAACGGATCGGGGTCGATAACACCCGCCTTAGATGGCAGCCGTCTTGTGGCTGTTCGTGTCGTACAGCAACGAATTACGCAGGTCGGTGCGTAAGCAACGCGCGGTTTCAGTTTGTCGGTGACTAATGTCTAACTTGGTTAGTTCTCGAGAGAACACAACGTTAGACCCTGTAGTTTTCGTGTGTGTCTAGTAAGCAGAGAGCGCTTGATGGGGTTCATGTGCTTTACACGCGCATACGAAAGCCTACCCTGGCCTGATCATGTTGGCCGACGAGCAGCAATCCCGAGTTGTCGATTGAAGAATCAGACCTGATGGAGCTGGTCGTCGGCTCCACCAGACCAGGAAGCCTCGACGATAGCAATGCACTTTATATGTTAATTCGGCGTGTGGCACTTCCGCGGGTGTAGTCTAGTGACCCGCATTCGCTGATGCCACCGCCGCTACCGCCACCTTATTTCATGTACGTGGATATGTGAATGTGCATATGCACGTATAGGAAGCCACTATAGTATCTATAGGGCCAAAGCCAGCGAACACTCGGTTAGTACCGCCCGGGCCAGAAATCTGATGCGAGAAATAGGTAGAGTTGCTTAACACCGATGCGATTTTCTAGATCCACAAATGCGTGCACCGCCATAACGTCGCTCCGTAACATCAATACATAGCTAACAGCAAATGGCGCCCAAACAGACATTAGCACGTTACGTTGAACACGATGCCCGTCTAGAACGCATCTAAATATCATGTAATATCAATATTAATAACCTGACCATACTTCTAATGTGTCAATAAATATATCATTATCCATCTGTAGCTGTACATTGTTAAGTAAGAACGAAATTGCTCGACGTAGGAGCTCGACGCTTCGCTGCAATTTGAGCCCTTTTTTTTACAGTCCTTCAATTATATGGTTGGCCGTTAGACAGTACGAACAGCGTCTTATGAAGCAGTACCGTGAACGTTAAATGTTTAAGGCTGTGGGTCAGCCCGGAAAATTTATTTATTTAGTACGAACGGCGGATGAAGCGCTTGACGCTACGAAGTTTTTGTGAAGCGTCGATAATATTATTATGCCAGCACTAAGAAACTGTCCAGATCTTCGCAGGTCTTCGGCTCTTTTTGTGGTCTTCAGCCCTCACCGCTCTGCTCAATAGCTCCCAACTCTCTTCGTGTATATCCCAAGTGCTCGTCTAGTAGATGATCACATCATCCATATCGGCTAACTCCATGTTAAACATCATAGCATCAAGTATCCAATCCATACGTCACTGGAAAGTTGCCGTAAAATTCGCCAGGCTAGAGGGCACCGACTTGAATCGGTACAAACCACCGGTTGGTAACGAAGGCGGTTCTCTACTTGTCAACGACTTCCAGGCCAGTCTGCCAATATCTACTAAAAATGTCAAGCTTGCTGAATAGCCTTGCATTCGACAGCTCATCCATGACGTCCGCGATCCGCGGTTCTGGGCACACGTCACGCTTGGTGACAGTTCACAATAGCGGACTCTCCCATCATTCTTTGCCAGTACGAGGCACATCTATGGCTACCATTTCTTACAACTAAATGTGCTCTCTTTTTCGGCTGGTCTCTAGCCCTTTCCCTATTTGACATTTCTTGGTACTTTTCCGTATGGCCTAATTAAGACAAATGTCCGAAGGGAAATTAATACCTCCCTCAGGCTAGGGCAGGATTTGAACCTGCAACCTGGGACACATCCCACTGCTGATCTCTTGATCAACGCTGTGACCCAAGATACTGTCAAGAAAAACAGCTTCAGCCATGCGGAAACAATTCTTTCACCTGCGCCTCGATAACTTAACTTAAGCGGGTACAATGTAGCTGGGATAGGTGTAGATTGCAGGGTTGTCACCGGTAGGTATAGTGTGTGTACCAGAAGCGTCAGAGCCAAGGCAAACTCCGTCAAGCGCAGCCGCAACGACGGTGCCGATGCTTGTCGACACTGCCACCCGTTAAATATGCTGTTGTTCAGAACCCTCACACCTCTTGACACCTCTTTCTCGGACACTAACGTCCATTATTACACAGCTCCCTCTATTCAGCACATAGGTTCCCGACCATACAAATGTCGTACGGATCCTGAAACCGACCCACACACATGGCCGCCTTGATATAGATGCGATGGTCTTGAAGTTTGTGAACAAGGTCGAGAAGAACTACCATTGTCCCACTCAACCAAAAAATAACAGTCCCATGGACATTCGCCATGACGTATAACTGATTCGGCCAAATCAGTTTTAAAACCGTAAAACTGATTCGCGAACCCGTGCAAGACCCTTAGGTCCCACGTCGATCTCGAGGGCTCCTTTGACTCGGCCATTTAGGCGACCTGTGCGTATCTCCTCATCACAGATTTCGTCGCTGATATATGACCCCTGCGCCCGCACTCGTAACAGATTTGATCCAAGACTGGCTGTCGATCCCACGTCGTTTGTGACGGAAGAAAAAGTTGCTCTCGTTGGTTGAAACCCATTGGCTGGCCAGCCGCTCCTTTTTCCCGGAGGGGTTAGGCACATCGGTTCCTGGTACTCCCTCAAGGCTAAGACGGCTCTACGAAATTAGCTGCGGCTTCGCGGCCGCGAGAGAGTTAGCGAAGTCTGACGATTCCACCGTAGTCTTGATCTCGTTGAGGAAAACTTCAGAACGCAGATTTTCTCTGGCGTGGGTACTCAGATGTATTTTCGAACATTTATTTTGTGAAATTCCTCTATCCACGAATAAAAGCTGACTGCGGCAGTGTTGAGAACTGAAACGTGCCGGTAGCATTGCAAGCAGCTATAGGTTCAAAGCGATAATTTGGTGTGGCTCGAAAACCTACCCTGAGAAGAATCTTTTGAATAACGCACCTTCAATCCTACTTAACTCCTAAGTCAAGTCAAAGAAGGAGCCATTGCAACAATGTTTTTTTTTGTTCAATTGCCCGCCTAGTTAAATCAAAAACATTATATGAGCAAAGCCAACACCAGTATATAATAGCTTTAGAAAATAGAGGAAACTGTCACGCTAAGTCTCATTCCAGATTACTGATCTGTCATACATAGATATGAGATGTAAGTGGGACAAAAGTAGATAGTGGTTGATAACCTACTTACACGTTTACTTCACAATACCAAATCCTGTTTTATTGATGGCTTTAGAGCAGATATCTCGAGCAGGTGGCAGGTATAAACACACTTCCCTCAGCATCACTTGGCGGACACCCTGATCCATAAAAATTGGGACACGAGACAGCTCAATATATGCAAATACCAGCGAAGACTAGTTAGAATATTTAATTAGAACTTCTAGTAAGGTAGCGTGAACGCGGTTACAATGCAAAGACACCTAAAATCAAGGGTAGGTTCCGCTTGCGTTAACGGGCCTAAGCCCAAATGAATTTCGGATCCAGATCTCTTTGAACGAAAAGGACATCTTTTAGATTAGTTTAAGAGTGTTTAACTTTCATATTTTAGCGATATGATTTGGCAGAAAAAATAGTCGGGCCATTCAGAACTTAACCTGGAGGACTCTTGTTTACTATTTCCGAATGAATCGCAATTATTTTCTAATACGTATTTTAAGATGAATATGTTCGTTAGTAACCATCCGAAGCACAATGAGTTGCCCAGAGGGTGCGAACGCGTCGACAGAATCTCAGCCCGGAAGCCCAAATGACTAGCTTGGAACCAAAATCACCCACGTATCTTATAGGTTTCGTCAATAAACTTCAAGTCGAGCATTCTCCAATGTCTTGACATTCAGTAGAGAAACTAGTGCCCCCTCAATCAGCTGTTCCCTATGTTTGGTCAGCCGGGACCATAGCTGTTCTAGTCATACTACGATATACTCCGAGTTGAAGTCGCTGTTTCTGTAAGTGGTTGGAACGGGTAGATTTTGTCCGGGTCTCGATTTTCCAAGCCGTTGAGGTTGCCGCCATCCCCGCCTATGAGGGTTGGGCACAGGGACCAGTCCCGTTGACGGCGGGAGACGATAGTTGTGGCGGCGAGCTGAGGCGGCTGGTGCAGCTGCGAGTGGGGCAAAGACGGAGCCGGGCGTCGGGAATAGAAGACGAAGCAAGATGAGGCTCTAAGGCCATGCAGATGAGATGGACGGATGCCAACTCGAACAACAACAACTCCCTCTTAGTCCTCCTACCACGCCCTTTATGCCCCTTCTATCCCTTGTTCATTCTCTTGTCAGTAGCGGGCTCTGCAGTCCGCGTAGCAGAATTCCCGCAAAGACCAGTACAGCCACTGAAAGCAGCACAACGAAAGCTTGAGCGCGCTGTCGCCGGCGAACTGTGTATGAGCCCATAGTAGCACACATCACGGAAAAGCTACGGGCCGGATGATGCCTAGAGGCCTCCCTTTTCTGGGGAGTCAGCCGGGGGTTCCTTTCCTGGGGTCCGAAAGGGTCGAAGTATGAACGGAGCTCTCTCGTTCTTTTCTCTCGTACAAGAAGAGGAGCGACCTCATTGAAGTGCTTGTTCTCCTTCTTCCTTCTCGCCTCGCAGACGTCAGCCACTGTGCCTTTCGTCGACCCGAGCAAGTCCGTTCGACACGACACCCATGTGTCCGACTCGCGAGCCAGGCCGACCAGCGTCTCCACACGCAATCCCTTCGAGCATGCTCGCGAAAGTCGTCATCTCCCGCTTTGTCATGATTTCTCCACTTCTCCAACTAACCAAGTCAGCCAGCACGCCACAACAAGCGTTTCTGGCTGCTCCGCGCGGATCCTGCCAGGTTGAACGATCGATACAACAGCGGCCCAAGTGCAGTTGTACTCTCTAGTCAGGGACTCTCCTCTATATCGCTATGTATCAGATAGCATGGTATAATGATGCTTATAACTCATGCGGAGTCTCGGTTGAAGGGAAGGATACACAGCTGATGGATCCTTCGATTTACTTTTCTTATTCAATTATTTGGGACTCAAAGGGTTACGCGTCGTGCCTTCACCCAAGACTCCTTCAGCAGAGTGTCACAAGAAGAACTTGCTATTTCATTCAAGTACAGTCGGCCTAGTAGTAGTCGGAGGTCGTGGGCATCTCAGCTAGCGCGAACCGCAATCTGCGTGCCGCACATGTACACGTGATGGTTGACAGCCTCATAGCCCTCGCGTTCCCAAGCTCTCACGGGGGGAAATCCAAGGGCACGAGAGGAAATGCTGGACAAGAAAAGGCGTACAAGGCCAAAAAGTGTCGGTCTGCTAGTCTGTCGAATTCGGCTTTTTGCCATTTCTCGCCTTTACTGTTTTCTCGCTCTGTACGGCGCCCCTTTTTTCCACCGTCCATCCTCTTGGGCCCGCTGGTCTCACTTCTCCTTCTCCACCGAGTGTACTGCTTTTCTCATTTCATCTCCAAGTATTATGGCCGCTGACGTGTAGCACCAAGACATAGTAGAAACGGCCCTGTTGGGTTTGGGCGCCGCGGGGTACTAATTCGAATTGGACTGACCGACCATACACAACGTCATACTTCGTGGAGTCTCCCTCTCTCCCTCTCTCCGTTCCCTAAGCCCCGACAGCCTGCTGAACGTCTTCCAAGAGTGCAGTGTGTTCTGTGAGGAGGACGTGGATCAGTCGGGCTCGTCTCTTCATTCGTCCGACCCGAGGCCCTGACCCCGCACCCACCATCCGATGGCTCCTGAAGATGAGTATCCGTTCTATGCCCACCGAAAAATCCCTGATGATGGGGATACATCGTTGCGTCGATGGTCGACCCGCATGCGGCAGTCTGCGAACGCCTGCGCATGTGGATGTATGGGACGTGGGAATGATGAGAGGCTACGCTTGCCCCTACGGGTCCGGCTGCTGCTGTTGGTGGTGCTAGCTGCTTCACGCTCCATGATCCATGGTCTCCCACTTCTGCCCTTCATGGCCAGCAACTCTTCAGAAGCTAATTTGTCTCTTGTACACGCTCTTTTCCTTGGACTTTTTCTTCATCAGGCGCCTGGACCCCCCCACACTCATGACGCCTCTCATTCATGACGTCCAGCTGCCACTCCCCGTACAGTGGCCGCCTTGACTCTACACTCCGGCCGCACTCCTGTCGTTCCAATCGCTCTTGGTCCCCTGCGGCAGCCGCTGCTCCATTGAGGTCACTAACGAAGCGTTGAAATCACCAATGACCATTATCTATCCGTAGTTCGCTCCCCTGGTCGCCGCCGAGTGTCCGAAAAGCGGCGGCGCCACTCGTTCCGAATGGCAAACCCTACATATCATCCCACATTGCCGCAGCCATATGCCGGCGCCGAAGAATAGCCTAGCGTATCTTGCATACGTCGAGGCAGTTCGGCTACGAGGTTTCGCCGGCACCGCCGCCGTCGTCGCCCCAGTCGCCTTTCGGCCGGGGTTCGCGCCGTGCCCATTCTGCATAGGTCCTTCATCGGGGCGCCGTCCCGCAAGTGGAGAGCGCCCATCGTTGATGGACGCGTTCGAGCAGAAAGAGGTGCTTTTAATTCACTCACCACGGACACAGCGGCCTTGCCCTGGTGGTCGCCGCCATGGCCATCGCCCTTCTACAAGAGCCGCGCGCTCGTCGGAAAGGACCCCTTTCATCCATCGCTCACGAGGAGTTGGTTGCCCGCTTTTCTTTTCTTTCTCTCCCGTTTCTGCCTGTTGTGTCCCGATTCGTGTTTCACCAAAATTCGTGTTTTCCCAAAGGTCTGTTAAGCCTGCCGCTGTCCCGCATGTCCTAAGTCTTGACAACACTCCGGGGAACTGGTGTAAAATATTGCGATGACAATATTATCCAGACGTCTGCAGAAGCTAGATCGATGCCTCCGTCGGCAGGCGTCCAATGATTTAGACGCAGTTCGGCACTGGCATGGTCGATGTTCAAGGGATAAATGTCATCACAGAGCAGGAAGCGGATTGGTTGGCGCTATGCGGAGTGAACAGACGACCAGACAGGGAGCACTTGTCAACGGCTCGATCCTGGCGACAAACGATGGCTGGTTGCAGCAGCCCCGTTCTCGCCTTCCCGAATCAGCTTGTTACTGTTCGAACAAGCGATTGAGCCCATCGAGGGGAGGGGGCGAGGTTGGGTTAGAGGATAATGGTGATGGCCATTGTGGCCCTGACTGGTGACAAAGTCATCGCTCTTTTTGAAACGATGATGCTTGGTGGTGGTGAGCTCATTACTTTATTGTCGTCAAGGGTGCCCAGCGCGCAGAGAGCACGCTGCAATGACCACTGTAACCGACCGTGGCAGGAATGATACAAATGTCATCAACGTCTCCGGTTCGAAAACTCGACATAAATGGAATGTTTTATATATACATTCCCTGTTACATCGACATGCCAGGCGAGGACGCCTGGAAATCTGTACACAACACAGGGCGGAGGCGGGGGTTGGAGAAGAGGAGACAGAGAGAGGTATAAGTAGACTCACAGTTGGCTGGTGCATGGAAACATGCTGTCAGAAGAAGAAGTGGCTTCCAGTGCGCAAGATTAATAGGTTTACACTCGCAACGGATAATTGGGTAAGAAATCATCGAGCGAGCGTTTGCGTTCACCATATATGGTGTTGAAATATACCAAATTGAATACATATTCATGTGCATGTACAACGCAGTACTTGTATTGCCTTAATAAGTAGGGTGCGAGATTCTGAGGCGAAACATGATACAAGCTTCGTGGTTTGCCATATATATATATATATATATATATATATAGTTTCAATTATACAGTAATCAGTTATGCAGTTGGGGAGAGGGGGCGATTATAAGGTGTCAGATATCAGGCTTTATATTATATCATAATGCTGTTTCTAACATATTACAATACAATGTCTAATATTTGGGATGATGATACGTCAAAGGCGGGTTTTTGTATTTCATTATTACATTGAACACTGCTATCCTGTTGACATATAACAATAAAACAATCAAAAACTCCTTTATGTTCAAGGGAAGCCATTGAGATGACATACATGAGTCAGTTGGATGTATAATTTGAGTTAATATATTTATTATAATAATAATAATTTGAGTTATATATTGTTAATATTATTAGTATTGTTATAATAATTATAATGACAATTGCGAGTAGACGTTTTATTATCAAAGTAAACGCGCCAGCCTCCAAGCATAACTGTTGCTGACGAGCTCAAAACGCGCTCAAATTCAGTGGCATATATTGTTCTGCCACTCCAGGACCTAAAGGTTTATTGGTTTTTATTAAAGGAACTGCAATTTTTACAATGCTAAGTTCGATTTTATGTCCTCACTACATCGCGGGACTCAAATCTGTGGCCTCCTCCATCTTGTTACAGACCCTTTTACAGACCCTGAGACTTAATCACTGTCCAAGCTAGCCATCGCGCGGAGGACTAAGTCTTGAAAGAAAAAGTATCTAATTTGTTGTCACGCCCTCCTATGAAAAACAATAAGGAAAAACGGGTTTTAGGCGGGGAACGACCAGTTTGCGTGAATTGCACCTTGGAAATATCACGCGTGAAAGGAGCTTCACATAAAAAAAGTTGTCGACAAAAGTAATCTCATGTCCATCACAATCGAACAATATACATATATATATATATATATACGAAATGGTCAACATTTTTGACTAGGTCCCACTGATGTAGCATGGGTATTATTACCAATATGAGAATAGATAGGCTCGCAGTGATAGTTTCTGATTAAAAACAACAAAATTGCCAACCAACTTGTTCCAAGATTAGTGGAACACACGGCCACATGTGAAAACCCTCCGACTACAAACGTATGTCCTACAGACAACGATAACAAACAGTCCGAAAAGCTGTAGTCATTAATTTCATATTTACGGCTGCTGTGGTGCTGCTAGATTACTTTTAGTTTGAAGTTGTATGGGCCAGTAGAGATGCACAGAGCAGTTCTGTCTCGTTATCCAATGTAGATGTTTTTCTCACACGATGTAGCCTGACTTGACATCGAATGAAAGTGAAAATTGCCTTACCAACCAATTAAAATTACTTGCTGTTAGCTTTACCGCCACATCCAGGTTTTGTCCAGAACGATGCTCTTAGGCCTATGCTCAACTTGAGCCGCAGAGTCTTTGTGGGGGATTTTTACGCCTCATACAAGCTAGTCCCGGTTGATAAAATGTACACGATGCGTGTCGCCCTCCCCGCGTCCAAGATGACGAGGGGTCTGATTCCACCGGAGACCGCCTTGCCTCTCACCGCTAACGCTGGCCGCCCTGATCGTCGTAGTACCATGTTTGAGTCACCTTTAGTTTCCTCGGGGTCAAGCAAACAAGCTCTAGCAGAAATCCGCGCCTACCTGGTATGTCTACAAAAAATTATGCTCTGATGTTCCATTAAATGTTTGTGATACTCATTTACCATCATTTTATTACGAGAACCTAAGCATTACGCTAATTGTGGTTACGGTAAGAAACCACCATTTGTATAGTGTTGTATTTTCATAAATACGCACCAAGTCATACACACGTTCGTCTTGCAGTGTTCCCTTAGTGAAACTGACGAACCTAAGCGTCTGGCCAACGTGCGCCATACATACAGTCCTTCGGACTATGTGACTCAGCCTGTTTTTTCTAAGAGTAAAGGCAATCAACTATATTTTTTTGGCGCAAAAGGCTTTATATTTCGCTTGAGCGAGTTGACCTCTCATCGAGTTTAAATCAGTGCGCCGCGTCGCCGCACCGATTCGACCGCCACGCAACTGACCGAGCGAGTTTTGGTGACGTCGAGAGTCGTCCAATGTATTTTAATTTCATTGCTCAGCCCGATCCTTCCTTGTTTTCCCACGGCCTTTGCGGCCATTTCTTGCTGGCGACAGTCTTTTAGCTCGGTCCACAGGGTTCATCGATCGTCGAGTTTCGACGAACGAACGGCTGTTTTGTAAAGTTGTCTCTAAATCAAATCTCTACTACGAGCCATGTGTTGAGATAGGTCACCTATACAGCCATCGTGGTCAGCCGCTAAGCGCAATGACCGCTGACTGATTACTCAATTTCGACGGTAGGGCATCGCTCACTCGATAGTCACTCGGATATCTCTGTGTCTCTTTTGTTTGGTTGAGGCAGTTTCACCTGCTGGCTGGCCAGGGCTCATCGTTCGAGGCAAACGGCCACGCTGAGACCTTGCATGAGTGAGCGACGTTCACTGCTCCAACCGGAGTATAGGTGCGGGTATCTTGCTATAATGCAAAATTTATTTCCATGCTTTCCCAATATCCTAGCTGCTTCTACTTGCTTCAACGACGGTCAATAACACATGATACGAGTCCTGCAATGGAACTTTCACCCAGAACATACTAGGCCATATGTACCTCTCTCGCTTGGACTCTTCGGCCTAAAGCTCAGGCGAATATCTCGCTTCATTCGTTGCTCAGTTGCAAGCAACATTCCTCGTTGCTGCCACTGCTTGTATCCTATGTGGTGCTAGGCTTGGCAGGCCGTGACGCCTGACGCCGTATCACTAGAAAGTGGTCCTGTCGACGACCAACTTGCCCAATACTCATCACAGTGCATGCCGCTGGCGCCCGACCACTCAGCAGCTGTCTCCGTTTAGATACAGAGTCGGCTGTGGATGGGCCCTGTGGAACGCCGTAGACAGCAGTTTCAGCAGCGGCGCGCCAACGTCTGGCGAGATAAACAAAAATGGCCCTCTAAACTTTTCTCAACTCTCTTAGCTGCTCAAACCTTGCTTGCTTGCTCTTCGGCAGTCACCGACCGCTCAACTCCAGAAGTACCCAACCCTCCTTAAGACCCCGCCCCCGGTCCCCGACCGCTCCCTCGCGCCCCCTTGCGCAGTGAGCCCCGCAGTAAGCACAACTGGGTGTGTGGGTGACGTAGGCCTGCGTTGATGACTGCTGCTCGGCGGGTGGGCCCACAGGTAGGATGGCTTTGGCCGAATTAATTCGAATATCCCTGTTTGATGCGATGGCACTCATACTCTCACTGACCTCTCGCGGTTAGCTCCCCGTTACGATGACACGTACGCATGCGGCGAGATACAGGCACACCGGCACATGGCCACACAAACACAGCGGCGGGCAATTTTTGTGCAACGGGTGGACGAGAGATGGACGCGAAGAGCAGTTCCGTTTCCACCATTCTTCCGTTTAGCCCTCATGTATCTATTAGATGGTATACAGAGTAAAGGAAATGTACCGGGGAGCACTTTCCAGAGGGACCGCAATGTGGAAAAACGGACCCCCACGCTCTGTGATACTACTGCACTTGGACCGACACGAGAAGGAGATAGGGGAGGCTGGAAACTGCCAACGTTTCGTCATCCGGGTGAACATACGCACGCATATATAAGATACCTCCTCATACGATACATATTGTACTATGTAGAGTGTGTGTGCCTCCCGCGCAATTGCTCGACTGAGATTGGCCCACACAGACTGCCTTCAACTGCTGGCACCGTAGCCGTAGTCGTTCGTGGTGGTACCGTGGTGCTCCTTCATGGCATCAGTGCGTCACCTACGCGAGCAGGCAGCAGTAGCAGCTAGGTGACTGTGCAAGCGCGGCTAGATACAACTGCTTCGTCTGCCCCGGCCTTCGCTCTCAGTCGACGACTCCACCGGCAGGGCATGCGGCTCCTACACCTCTGACGATCAAACCCTGTAACCCTCATAACGAAGCCCAGAACGCCGAGGTGACGCTTGCCTAACTGAGAAACGAGTCTGCGAAATGCCGTGCGCTGCTGCTGCTGTCGCTGCCGCCGCATCCACCGTCTTCTTTTCGGTGCTGAGGCTGTTCATGTGCTACGCGGGTAGCTGGCTATCCACGGATGCATGCGACGAGTCATCCACTGAAACGGCTTCAAGCCCCAGCACGTTGCTCTCCTCCGCTTTCTCAGCAGAGCTCTCGCTCGAAGAGCTAACGCTTAAACCGCGGCATGGTAGCCAGGCAGCCGACGGGGCGCCAACAGCGGTGGTGTATAGCCGTAAAAATGAGGCGCAGCTTCGTCCAAAGGAGCGAATAGGGACGGCACTAGAAGAAACCTTGGCGTTCACTTGACTTGGACAGCAAAGGAAGGAGGCCGTTCTCAAGAAAGGGCCACTTTGCCCGCCCGCCCGCTCGACCAGACCGCCCGCTCGCCCGCCCTGTCCCCGGGCGAGAATGCTCACGATGTAGTTGAGTCACCGCTATGCACCGCACACAGCAGTTTAACTATGCAACGCTGTTATCTTTTAGAGGGGGGCGGCGGTGGGGGCAGCGGTGGCGATGATGGTAGCGACACAAGGGGAAAGCATCAAAGACGCAAATTGGCCCTTGCGGAAATCACGGTGACAACATCAACAATAGCCAGGTGGGGAAGTGGCCCAGAAAAGGGTGGCCGTTTTTTGCGCTCCGTAGACGAGCGGGCGTCTCGGGCAGACATCGGCATCTAACGACGACATTCGTCTAAAGTATGTCTATCAAGATGTGGACACGTTGGGGAATTGAGGAAATTACCGTGTGTTCACGTCCTCAACACTTCAAGGTCGAATGCGCTGCCATCGGGCGACCACCAGCTGACAGTGGAGCTCTCGAGGAAGAAATGAATGACTGAATGAGACGACGAGACGTTATGGCAAACTTGTTGAGTGAGAGAGTGTCACGCACATTATGCTATGCTCTATCTACGGGCGGAGACATCGTTAACATGTGCGTGCATTCAAGTTGGCTAGGAACGATTTATTTTTAAATAGCTATGGTAGTGGGTAGGTAACTCAGCTCTGGCTGGTTCACTGTGGAGTGGAAATTGAGTGGGCGGCTATATGACTATTTAATTCGGTGTCCTTGAAGCCCTGTGTGCGTGTGTGTGTGTGTGTGTGTGGAGTGGAATAAATTTAGTGAAACTGTTCATTGACTTAGCTATATTATAGTTTTTTTTTATCTACGACACAGTCCTTCCAGCATACATATACGCAGTGGCAAGAACAAACCAGACTCAGTAATTCTCCGCGCATAAAACTCTTCCAGAGGATCGAGCAAAGTAAACCCAGCGTCAACCCACAACCCGCGGTTGTTACTCACAATGACGACAGCGTATGATGATGTTATACGCACTCAACCTCCGAATTAACACTCTCAATGCATGTCTGCCCCATTTCGATGAGAAAATACCATCCGTCATATTAGTGTGTAGTGGCGTCAACAGTTTTTCGACCCGTCAAATCGAACGAATTTCGTAACATAAAGTGGCACTGTTCTGTTTCGGTTATTCTTCTAGAAATGAAACTTTCTAATACAACGTTTAACGCTGGACGTCTCTACCGTATTCAGTTCGAGCAACACACGTCTAGGATGGGGCTACGCTTCCCGCGCGGTATTAAATCCAATACAGTCCCGAATACTAAATGAGCGAGGTTTAAAAATACATTGCGACTAACGACAGCGAAGTCCCCCGGCGCAGCGGTCCTCTGCCGCCGTGGAGATAGTCAATAAATGACGATGTTCCTCGATAGCCGTGTACGAGCCCAGCCAGCTGTGACATCCGAGGTGCTCGATTAAGGAGAGAGATCAATACCACTACTTGTCCCGCTCGTAGTCATTAAATAAATGTGGTGTCATAGATCCGAGTCTCTCGGCACGACAGATCGTCACGATCAGGTGTTTGAAGATGTTTAAACAGCCACTTTCGGCGATACAAGGCATAATCGGAAATCAATATATATATAAATAGCTTCTACCCGATGTGTAAGCGCTCCTAGGAGGCATAAAGGAAGCCCTTTCGGCTAAACTCGCACTGCCTGCCGTCAAACGTGTGCTTATCCGAGAACAGTATATGATTCCCTATGTATAATAGTTAGCAGAATCAGCGTGCCATTTCGGCTTGGGGTGCTTTATGACTAGAAATGAGAATGTTTGGTGTCCTCTGGTCGTTCGAATGACGGCTTCGTAGAAATGATGTTGTGTTTTTTGAACGGATAGGTGAACTCTTTTTTGTCTTGTCGAACTTATTCAATATTTTCGAGAAATAAAATATCTTCTGAATTGAGCGTCGATCTTCGCCTGTTTCGAATGCCATATTGCATATGCAAGATTACCTGAAAAGATAGAATTTCTACTGAAATGTCATTGGAAAAGGATTCGTGTGTTAAGAAACGTCTCCGTAGAAAGAATGCTAGCTTCCATAGGGTGGTGCTCTACGAGCAAGATTCATATCGTCTTCACAGATTGCGAATTTCGACCTAAAATAATCTGACAAACAACGAGACCTTTGTGTTCTGTCAGGCTCAGCAAAGATTGCACTTCCATGCGATAAATCCTTAAGCATACAGCATTCAAATGGAACATGAAACACTTGCCAGTATCGAAATCGTTCGGAGGACTGTGACGTTGCAGAGATTGCTACTGTATTATTCATAGAATTTTACAATGGATGATTGAAACACAACTCAATATTGGAGTAATCATTGCAGACAATCATTCAGGTGTGCAATTTTGTAAAGGATTCATTAAAAAAGTCGGATCTGAGCCAATTTGACCTGTCGTTTTTTTGTAGACGACGAAATTTTGTCACGCGGGTGACAAAACGTCTCTACCTGCTAATACCATCCCCTGTTGAGAGTCTATCTCTCTTCTCTAATTTCGACTTTACGCTTGGCATTATATTACTAAATGGGATACCTAGGGGAGGTGTGTAACTGCACCGGCTAATAGCCAGGTGTTTTAGTCCCCTACGACAACTTTGTGTTTCTCTGTTGAAGTCCTGTCCGAACTTAGCTTGTGTCCAGGAGCGTGGAGCATCGTCCACGGCGCACTTGCGCATCTTCCAACTTGATGAACATTGTACGAAACAATCTCAGTCAATGTAATTACTCGGCCCGCCGATAACATATATTGGTGGCAGCGGTGGTGGACTACGTAAGGCACCGGATTTGCAAGGTCCGCATGAGGTCCTGGGGGCGTCTGAGTGTCTCGAACTGACACTTAGTGATTTTTCGAGATTCACTAAGGTCTTAAGATGAGGTCATCGCAAAGCAACGTTTAATAAAAAATAAATGCTAGAAAAATCACGACAATAAATCCAATCGGTTCCTTCAGCGCCACCAACCATGTTGCCCTCTGCAAGTGTATTAGAGAGACTTCAGCAAAAGGCAAAAAAAATTCAAAATGGTTCCGCCACGACAACTACCTACCCTCAAATGGAGCGATTTGTGCTAAAAGATTTCAGGTGTTGCAACAAACGAAATTAATTTCTAGTGCATTCTGTAATTAAGCAAATTGGTCTCACCGACGTCATTGCCAGATCGAACACTATTTTCGTATGTACAGTGAACGCAATCGGCCGCTTCCTTCGACCTTTTTTTTTTTTGTTTTAGAGGAGGAAATTTTTTTCAAACTCACGGTTACCACCAGAGACATCTTCCAATCTCCATGAAAGTGGGCCGATCCAGTGCAGGGTTGGCGTGGATGACAAAACGCCTCTGCCTGCTAAAACCATCCTCTGCTGAGAGTGTATCTCTTACCCAGAGTCGCGCTTCCTTCGACCCAAATGATCTGTAGTGACATTCAAGACAGAATCATATTTTACACTAAACGTTTATATATAAGCCTTGTTCTAGTGATCCAACCAGCTTAAAATGTCTGTATTAAATACGTGTATCACTAGCGGCAGTCATATATAATATATTATATGCACTAGAAAGCTGATCATTCCTGATTTGGTTTCAGCTAATGTCGCCACTTTCGCTTTCCGCTCTATTGCTAACTGCACTAATACTCAGGCAAGCTATTCCTATCGTCAGTTACTGCAGCCCTCACGCCATCCCAGCGGTAAAGAGTTCTTGATAGTTTGCTGGTCGGCGGCGCCACCTTGTCCGTTGGTCTCCCTCTATCTCTCTCTCTCTCGCTCGCCTTCTCCGTACATAGGTGTATGTACATATTTTCCCACTTCTCTCGTGGCTGCACGTAAAAACGTTCACAGGACTAAACGCCGCTACGCAGAGCCAGTTCACCGCAGCGAGCTCACGGTCTTCCGCTCACCGCGGCCGAAGTGGAACCGGCGATTACCTCTACTCTCCTGTCAGACCTTGGCCGACCTCGTTGGTCCCGCCAGCCGCAGCCGCGACCACCACCACCACCACCACCAGCCGATGACGACAGCCGAACGCATAGTTCAGTGCGCGAGCGCCCCCGCGCGCGATTGCACAGCGACAGTGCAATAGCGTACGAAAGCGAGGCAAGACGAAGCGTTTAAATGAGGAGCGCCGCGTAGTTGCGGAAGTGGGCGTACCGTCAACCCACGAATCGGGCGCTACCGAAACGGAGAGCGGCGCGGCTCGTTCGGGAGGCTCCGAAAAGCGTAAAGCGGAAACGGAACCCGCCTGTTATCAGGGACACTTGTAATGGCGGAAGTCGTCTGTGCCGATCAGAGCCCTCTTCTTTTTTTTTTTTGCCTTCTGTCCCTGCACACGCTTGACGACGGGAAAGCTGAGAAATACGGCAAACGCACGAGAGGCGCGAACGTCTGCCACGTAAATAACGAATGGAATCGACCTAACAGTAGGTGAGGTGTGTCGAAAATGTAGTACGTCGTATTTAATGCAGACAGAAACCACTGAGGCAACCAGGAATTAGCCGAGTAATACCACTTAAACGCTATGTAGCTTTATGATATAAAATAAATGTAGAATGGCCGTGCCGGCCGGTGTCAATCAACGGTTTGATGTTTACCAACAAGCATCTGACGCTTCGAGATATCAGCGTATACCTTCATTACTGGGATCGGAACGCGAATCGTTTATTGTAAAGGATTCAGATTATTGCGATGTGCGAAGTTTTCCAGACTAAATAATAATTACCCTCAAACGATTGCCAGAGTCAAGCTGTGCATTTGGTGGTACATATATCAGCGGAGTGATTTCCTTTAAACTAAACAGCCGAATAACCCACACATTCCTAGCACGAAAGATTCCCACCAACTGGACTGTTTGAAGCAGGCTGCTCAGAAGGAACGCTCACAATTTGTTTCAAGGAGAGATGTAACCTTCCACCACGAAAAGCGTAAAAACCTGCTCGACTCTTTCTGAGATATTTCGCCACATCCTCCGGCTCCACCTCTGTCCCTACGATGTTTGACCTGCCCACTTATTGGGCAAGGTTGCTGAACCGAACGATGCATACATAAATCTTCCTGTTGCTGTTATTTCAGGGCCAGCGCAGGTGCCTTACGTTAGAACGTCGTACAACGCCATACGGTCACATTGAAAAGGCCTGAGTGTGTAAAGAACAATGAATCTGTGCGTGTTTGTTGCTTGCAACAGCAAACTGCATTGAAACATACAGTACAGGAGTATGACACTGCAATTCATGCTGCCGTTGAAGAACAGCGTGTTGTCTCTGTACCAGTTAATAGTTAATCCCGTTATACGGGAGTGACGACACTTCTCCCTGTTCGATACCGGTGTTCTGCCCGATTAGACATTACCAGAACTAACGATTGGGTGAATGCCCAGCGAATGAGTCGTTGGTAGATGGCAAATGGCTTGACAACTTCCGGAGCGCTAATATAAAGGTAAATTTTTCTAGCCGGCCCGCTGTCAACATTTAATGGCCACGGAATGGCTTTCGAAGTATGGCTTTTCGTATGAAGTATGGCTTTTGCTTCATACGACGGACGCTTCTAAATGTAAAATGTGCAACGGTGGGAATCAAACCCGCGCGTCAATATGCGCGTCGAGCAGTAGTCGACGACGAGATTATGGTGATTCAAAATCCCGCAGCAAAAGAAAATAATGGCACAAATGACAGAAATGCATCCTCAACAACACCTCTGCTCTTTTCTATGAGACACTGCTTGGAAGTTGTCCGTGGATCATTACTACGGTGAGGATGTCACGAGGAAACACCCACATCTCCCTGAAGCTAGTCACTAATAATTGTTTTTCCAGCTAAGCCTCAGCTGTTCCCCTATGTGACAGGCCTCAGCTCTTAACTCTTAGGTCACTGTAGGATTCGAACCCACGACTTCGCACATATTCCCACCACCAGTCTATTTATTCATGCTGTGTCGCTAGGCCTCAGCCATTATGAGGACCCCATAGGGGCAACCATCAAAGGTTGTCGTACCTCATTGTTGGGGCCAAACAATATCGTCATAAAGAGAGAGAGAGAGAGCAATGTAAATATTATATTAGCAATTAATCGGCAGTCAGTTAGACGCATCGAAGCTATCATGGTCACGTACTTACTACTGTACACGCTGAATGGATGAAGTCAATAACTAGTTATAATTAATTCATTTAGATTATGCATTGTCATCCAGCTACGAATAGCGATGTCTCTGCATACTTGTGTGCACGGATGTAACATGCACAAAGTGGATAATATTATGCCTCGTGCAACAACTCCCTGCTTAAATTACTTGTCGCTGTTATTTAGACCTTCGCTGTCGTTGTTGATTCGTGTTTGGCCGAAGGATGGCGATGCTGGTTGGACCCGATAGCAGCAATAAGCAATCTGATTATTCTGCCCTGCGTCAAAATTGTTGATGACAATGATGTTTCCCCTGCTGTTGCTCATGTTATTATTGTTGTCGCAACATGTAATGATGACAAATACAATCCGGTGAGTTCGCCGTTGTACGCCATATTAGATATCTGACAACAGATCTCAGCCTGACAATATATTGGACTCGTGTTGTATGATTAAATTTGCATAGAATCCTGATGCCATCTCACAGTTGAACACGAAGAGATGCGGCGGCCAATTTTAACATCACAGGACGACACGCGGGCTGGTACTCACAGTCGCAACTTGCGACAGATAGACAACAGTACCGCTCTTGTTGCAGGGACTGTTGTTGTCGTGTGCTGCAGGTTGTTGGTCTGATCAAATGCACTATATCGATACTTTATACATATATATATATATATATATATTGATCACCTTGCGCCTATTTACGGCAGCTCTCGCATGGTAGACCTCGATGAATCGACAAATCCAAATAGAAGGTATGCGTGTCTGTTCTATATCGAAGTGTATCTATCTATTGTCGCACGGATCGTGAGGATTATGGTTTCGATTTGAGTGTGTCCCAAAGGGACACAAGGATCAGGGATTATAGTGGAACGAGAATTCTCTATTCAACAGCGGGTGGGAATTCCACCTTTGCAGATTTGTTGGATGAAGGCTATCAGCAGTATCCTATGTCATGGAAGCACAGCCGATCAATCGAATGATGTATATCGAACTATAATCGGTCACACGTACAATGGCGCTTGTTTAGGGGTACGCTCGGCCATACAAATATTACATAGGTACAATGTGGAAAATACCGCAAGATCTCGACAAGTAGCACTTCAAAAACCTTGGTTTTCATATGTTTTGCCAGCCATCGTATGGAAAAAATTGCCGCTCTGGCAAGTCGGGTGTGCAAAAGTAAATTTCGTCTTATCGAGTAAGGTCTGTATGCAGAACTAAACGACTATACCCTGTATTCACATACCCAAACGGCGCAGGTCGTCGGGGATTCGACAAAGGACACGTCTACAGGGGACTCCTAAGGTTCATTGGAGCAGTTTCTGGCGATATTTTCGATAAAAAATGGACGTTATATACTACACTGCGGTTTCGTCAATATACCGAGTGTCTATTGTATCGTTTAATGAAAAGCAGAACGATTATAGGGGATGATGGGACACAACAAAATTGGGTTGAGTTGATATTGTGACAATAATGATAATAATCAAATAGCAGTCGTAAAAGGCGAGCGACAGCGAACGCAGTATGAATTGCTGAACGCACGCAGGCACATTATTGACATTTGTCCACAGGGAGCTATAATAATGCCTTCAAGTTACATAAGGTAGAGACGGCATCTAGAAGAAACCCGAGCACCAGTGAGGTCAGGGGCAAGGACCATCAACCTTCATCGGCGACCACTAACCGAAACAGCCTGATCGACTGTGATAAGGATCTGTCCTCTGCAGAAAAGCCTACTATTACTGTAAGACGTATTGGTCAGACAGCATTTTCTATAGAGGCCGGCTCCATTCATTGACTAATGGGTGATGAGATATAGGGAGCTCGAGCTAGGGTCAGAGTGATGTAACTATGCCCATCTGTTGTTTCTTTCAGTAAATGCCTGTGCGTGACAACACGTACGGACTAACAAGTTATAGCAAGCTGCGCCCAGTAAATTTACAATTAGAATTGGAAGATTTCGTCAATTTGATTGATGAATTCAAACAGAACGGTGTAAACGAATTATTTGTCGGTTATTCACACGGTATTGTGTTGTACATATCTAGTTACCCAGTGAAATGATACGACAGAAACACAGCTGTAAGGGGGTCAAACTGTACAACTGTGTAACAAGTATTTACTTGGAATTGTCGTTTACAATCTTCAAACGTGTACACCCCCTATTAACGGCCGCAGCTTTAGACCTGCGAACTTCCTCGAAGGGGTCTACCATAGGCTGATCCGCGCCACCGGGGACAAGCTCGCAGGATCTTTCCTTCTGCAACGCCTGTCCCTCGCTGTGCAGAGGGGCAATACCATCGCCTTCCTCGGGACAATGTCGACCTCAGTCGCGGTCTCAGCTAATCCCCCCCCCCCATACCCCCCATAATCCCTAGAAAAAATTCCTAATTACTGTATGTTTGAAGTAGACCTAAAATGATACTCTAGAATCAACTTGACTCATTTGCATCTTCTCACCACCTGGATCAAATAAAGAATGGTCGATTCTCCGCAAAGCAAAGTTCACGCTGCCGAAAGCCAGCAGCTGAAAATCTAGCCGAAATGGATCGGTGTTTCACACGCATATTTGAATTTTGACCGAACAGCTCACTGTACATACAATATCTATCGCGGTTACAATATATGGTCAGGTTGTAGTATGATTTCGTGGCCGCTCCCGGACGCTGGACTGTATCCGTGTCCCGCTTGGCACGGCGCCCCTCTGCATCGAGAGAGGAGTGTCCATTACGTCGGTGGCCGGTGAAATTGGCTCGCTCCCCGGCAACCTCCTCAAGTGTCTGTGCTTGACAAATGAAGAATTCCACATATCCGAGCATTGCTCGGACCCCCTGCCAACGTGGCGGGATGGGCACGATTCGGGCAGTGTTGTTCCGCCTCCAATGCATTCATTCAAAGAAGAGACGAATGGCCTTTCGGGTGACCCTTCGGGCCTTTGGGGAGCGCCGGGCAAATGCTAGACCTCTTGGGAGCACCGAGGACAGGGCGGTGGCGGCGGGGGGAGGGCGGGTTCATTTGAGAATCCAGCGTCCTGGCTGGTCTTTTTGCCACTACGTGACCTACGCTCAATTTAAGGCTTCATATGGCAGCAAATATTTATACATACACTCTCATACTGCTCAACATGTATAAATGAAAATACTTCATCTCTCGAATCTTGTAGACGTACAAACGCAAGCAGTCGTCGAGGGGGCGATCTAGGCGAAGGGGGGGGGGCCGATTATGTAAATCTCGTCCACTTCTCGTTCCACTCATGCGTTTTTTACGCGCGGCGAGTTCGATGACAGCGGAGCAAGCCGCCGGCCCAGCACGTTACCCGTACCGCTGGCTGTAAACAACTACAAGCATTTCTAACTATCTCTCTCTATAATACTATTCTACATTGTTGTTGTTGTTATCAAGCGAAGGACACTATTAGTTGTACATTCACAGGTTTGCGAATACTCGGTTGTTTGTGTTGCGCAATTTTCATCCACTGTCCATTGTGTTGCTGAGTGTACCACCAAACAATGGTACTGCTAAGATGATTAGGGCGATAGATAAGTGTTCATACACACACAGCCTTTCGTTTCGGCTATATCCCGAACCCGGTTGCTTTCATTGCATTTGTTGATCGTACCAATAACATACATTAGGCCAACAACTTCGTCGTGGATCTCCTCCTATCAGCCTACAAAAGAAGATCGATATCTAAGCCCAAACTGCGAATAAATGCTTTGGCAAATCGGCTCGACTCGGCTTTGCCAGAGAACAATGGCGAACGCACGTCTACCTAGTACATGCGACGAAGGGGCCATGGGAAATAGTGAATTCGTCAATTCCGTCCAAGGGCCACGTACGTGCCACGAACGAATCAATAGATAGACTTTTCATTAATGCTCTACTCGGGTCCACTTCGCTCGCGGCTCGTAGAGCTGCAGTGCGGCGTCGGGCTAGCACCAAGTAAATGAGCGATGATCGATGTTTGGTAATCTGCCGTGAGTCAAGATTTTTATCATCAACATTTTTGCCAGCGAATATAATAATTAAATGTTGTCCTCGCGAGAGACCAAATCGATGCTGAATAATCATCAAACACTGGTTTGCGTCGTCAGTGACTCTATAGTACAGAGACAGAGAGAGAGAGGACACAACGGTCAATTGCAATAGATATTTAAGAAAATGATTGTGGAATCGACATGGTCATGCACTCGACTATGTACACGTATATTATATTTTCGTCGTCAATAACGTTCGAGCACAGCCACTGCTCAAAAATCATCGGCGCAGACAGGCGCGGTCTCTGCACATTGGTCAATGTAAGGTATCATAACAAACCATCTAGCCTTCATTGGTTGTTATCAAAGATCACATCACAATCAGCAGCTGATTCCACAGCTCAGTTTTGAGAGCAAACTTTCACTATGAATACAATGTAGTTAATGATGGCAACGCGGACAAATGAAGAACGTAATTATCTTAGGTTACTTATTTATATTTAAGGGTAATGTAATTTAAAAGCAAGGGCGTTACTTCCGTCTGATGAGTTTATCCCTTGAGATCGTCATAAGAAGTTGCCGTGGCCACTAAATTATTTGGGAGTGCTAAATGGTGCTGTTCGAATTAGAAACAAGAAAGAAAAATTTGAATTTACAACGGTTATTAATTATTCTCGATATCAAGTCATCCATGATAAGCAATTAGAACATTACAGTCAGACGAAAATTAATGTGGCCGAGTACAAATCGTTGTGGAAATAAAGACGACACCAAAACCTCGAAGGTATAAAACTTCTCCTGAGGATGGGTCACTTTAATCCGAAAACCGAATCCCGCCTCCATTCTCGCTGGCTGAAGATTCCAGCTCAGGATAGAATAGTTGACCTGTCCCATATAGTCGGTGTATTGGCGGCCCTAATTTAGGCATAGACCCGGGCGAAAATGAGCGTGAACTAATAGTAAAATGCATGGCGTATGAATCATAGGGACATGTACGAAGTTATGGACATCCAACACGCCTAATACATGCAACTCAAACGTGAGGGTTAATCACTTTAATCAGAAAGTGGCATTCTGCATCCGTTCTTTTCTGTGTTTATTGTATAGATGGTCAACTACATAATTGAACAGCGACGAAACACGCATTTCTGCTGCAGGCCAGCCACAAATAGCTACCCGCGGTCGAACTAGCGACCAGTGAAAGCCGAACGGGGCATCAGCAATTTGCATAGCCTAGACGACAGGGAACAGTTGACTATCGCTGGCCTAATGATTCGTCGCGCTCGAGTTTGACTATGTATATATATAACGAAGGCGAAAATACATTCGGATTCATAAATTTCGTCCAACAACACTCGTAGCACTGATCAGAAGTAATAGTCACTGATCTACTCAGCATTGTAATAATGAATGTAACCAAAATAGTCGAATTCTATCTAGCCCAGCAGAGCTCAAAGAAGCTGTCTCAACACGGCCGACTAGACCCCCAACCGAACAGCAACCGCGATGCCAAGCGTGTCACTTTCAACTGATAATTGTTGTTAGTTACAAGCTGACCAAACAGTGTTCGCCCATAGGCGGCGTACTCCATTCACACACGTGCACTCAGACGACACAACCGATGCGCGGTCTCTGTCTATAAGATGAATGCAGAAATGCTACCAGCAAAGAGCGACAGTGCCGCATGGCCTAGTAGACGATGTCAGTTATCTTCAACACGAATCGAAAATACATCGATAGAGGGTAATTAGGAACCGCTATAACAGGAGACTCTATCGACTCTGGCCGGCAACCGGCGTCGAGTTTCTATTTGTATATCAATGCTTAAAAAATGCGTAATTTTAACCGGTCTCTAGTCAGGGCCAACGAGAAACTACCCCTGCTCAGAACAGAACTAAACACAGCACTCGGCTAGTGTTTTGACTCGATCGACCACCCCCCCGCCCCCCGATCCCACGTGCCTTGTGTATTTTGTTGTTAATATTGTCATCAGCAATAATTATATGTCGCGTAGAAATAGCCGAGCTTCGGCCATCATTGTTGAAGCCTCACAGAGCGGAAGTCTGAACTGTAGCGCTATAGCGGAGAAGGGCTGGTGGCGGTGGGACACAGCCGCTCATTCGCTGGACAGGGTCGAGTGCGCGATGTTTGACAAGGCCCTACACACGTTGACCACGCACTATAGCCAAGCGATAACTTCGATTCGAGTCGTCGTTGATTGAACCCGCTGAAAACGGAGAGAAACCGCACCGAATGACGACAGACGTCCTGATCCGTACGCTGCGCAGGGCAAAGGCGCGCTCTCCCCTTCCTCGCTGCCTCTAGTCAACTGTTCGGCCAGCTCAGACGAGCAGCCGACACTGATAAATGAACTCTGAGGAACTTGACAGATTATACGTCGGCGAAGACAACAACAGCAACAGCGAGCTGGCTGACAATCACAAATTAACAACAGCAATAACGGGACCGGCGACGATAGCGACAAACATAACGCAGCAAAGCGGGGGAGTCATCCGGGGGGGTCATCAAATCGCATCGTAGAACCCGCAAAACTGTGGGAAGCGGGGGGTAGGCGCTCGGGCGCGCTCATTTTGGCATTCTGTTGATTCAGGACGAGATGCATTGATCTACAGAGCTTCTATCCACAGCCAATAGACAGAGTCCACCTCTACATGCTGTCGTCATTTCGAGTCCATTACATTATATAGATATATATATATAGGAAAGTGGGATGACGGGGTCGAGCAACGAAGGGCTGCATAATACAGAGCATGAGGACAACACTTTATGGCACCAAAATGCTGCCCCGGAAGCAGCACCCGGAGACAAGCAAGACGAAAGCAGCTCTCAGCTCGAACCGCACCCGAAAACGCTTTCGCGTGTAACTTGGGGTTCATGTTGCAATAGCTGCTATGATCTGGATGGCTGACGATGTACGTGTGTCTAGCGGAATTGACATTCGATTTCAAATGTTAAATTTGCAACCATTGGCAAATTCATGACCTAACTTGTGAATATCGTCGAGTGCCGCTAACGGCTATCGAGCACCGCGTTATGCCCGCCTCCTATGCATTCATGGCTAGCATTTCCGGGTATATCACATCACCTTCGAGGCAGGGAGGCGTTCGATCAGTTGATAACTCTTCAGATGATTTCGAAGTGTGAAAGCAACGGGGACATTGATGGACGAGGAAGGCCCCCGTTTGCCTGACGCTCAAGTGATACCCTTTATACTAAAGAATTCTTATTGTAGTGTACGATCAACTCGATTCCGCGTTGATGCATCAATGAGGCATACATGAAAATGATGGTGGAGCATATTTAATTAAAGTAATTGACTAACGCAGCCGCAATGGTAAAGGTAAAGCTTGTTTGGTCTATTAGAGGAGCTGCAATTTCACAATGCGTAAGCTCTCTTATATGTCACGCAACGGGCCTCGAACCTGCGGCCTCTGGCTTCCGAGGTGGAGGTATCACAATCAATGGAGCGGAACAGCATCGTCAGATCGATGAAGCAATAAGATAAATGGGTAGCACCAGCGAGGCAACGAGTCACAAGAAACATGCAGTGGGTTAACCAATATTGGGTGCACTGCAATTATATATATATATAATTGCAACAAGATAACACTGACAAGTGTGTAGAAGATCAACGGGATTCGTGAAATAGGGTTAGATAGATAACAGCGCAATCGCAGGGGTGCGAAGCGATCACTTGTATCTAATATGTGTGGAGACAGACATGAGTAAGAGTTTGAGGATCGGTGTCCATAACTCAGAAAGGGTGGTCCAATGTGATCATGGCTGATGAATGAAGGTCCGGTAGCGTACAACTCGAGTGGCATTCACACACCACTATACAACGTTGAAGTCCACGGAAATCTACTTAAATTTGTTCTTTTTTTTGTATTGCCGTATTCTATAGGGCAATTATATCTAAAATGGATGTTTCGGATAGAGCATATCGTCCGGGATAGTGATCTTTTGCCCCTGAAGTTGGCTGGTGTAACAAAAAACAAAGCCGAACTACAACCGACTCAATTTATTTAATAAAAGAACTCAAACGTCTGCCGTTTTCGTACGTATAATACTAATTTATAGCACGTCATTTCGAAGCGTTTATACATTAGATGCGTCAAGATATTCGTTCTTTGCCCGAATTTCGCCGGTATGTCCAAGAACCAATGTGTCCTAAAATATTTAGGCCAACATGATTGAGGCAACACCTCGGGCCGTTGATCACCAAACGTCCCATCTGATAACGTATAGCTTACGCCAACGAAAAGCTTGTATTCGTGCAACATAAAGAAAGATACTGATTTTGCGATTTATTTATAGTTCAATAAAGTTAGTTAATTAGTAGTTCAATAAAATGAAATCTTTTCCATCGTTCGACGCGAACGCAATAGGTCCCCCATTTTGCGTGTGAGCTGATGGATAATAACGAGCGGAATCTCTCGATAACAAAGAAAACAGTCTATTTAAAATATCACGACCCAACATATCGTGTTTTAATTTATTGATCAAAGTTGTGAGTGATTAAGTATACAAAAATTTTGGAGAGGACTCACAATCTCATGTAGACAATTTTCATATATTTGATACGCAAACGATCTACTCTGTTGTTGTTGCTGTTGTTGAGTAATGCCAAATAGAATAACGGATCGTTGATTCAAACAGGATGTTCGGAAGCGCCGTTACGTCGACAGATCGCTACATTGTTACAAAAAAAATCATTAGTCAAATCAATATGAAATCAAAAATCGTGTACAACTGGTAAAAACAATCCTTGGACTATTTATGCGCAATATAAACATAACATATATTCATGGCATTCTCGAAGTGTTCGTCATTCAGCTGTTAAACCTTATCGTCCTGTGTCCGGGCCAAACTTAATCGTCGACCTCGAGAATTGGTCTCCAGCACCTCCATTTGTTTGGAACAGAGAGACGTGTTATATATATATATATATATATGTGTGTGTGTGTGTCTTCCAAGTCCTCACAAAACGGTGTATCACGGCTACCAATTGTATCCATCGTTCGTATCATATTCCAATGTTCGACAGCTTTACGGAGCTGTTGCTCACAGGTCGTATTCGTGCAGATGGTGTGGTGCGACCGCTGCCACCTCTAGCGTCAGCCTTCGCGAGTACTGAGCATGTAATAATATGTTGCCGTGACAATATGATCACGATGAGATGTGGAAAACAAACGTGCTTAGGTAGCATATCACGTGAGACTGTTGGAGGAAGGGTGAGAGCGCGCGAGGCGTAGGCGCGTCATAGGCACAAAGATATATATAATAGATCGAGCATGAGTGAAGCGAGGAGCGGACGTTGATGAGCCGTACATCGCGGCTCGCCCTCGTGGCATTCGTGCTCGCATGAATAATTAATAAATTTTTTGTCCAACTGCCTGCGTACGCCCCGCCCCGCTCGGCCCGGCCCGGCCACCCCAAGGCCTGGCCATACCCCAACCGAAGCTAACAGGTCCGCTCAGGCCAAGCTCTACGCTGGCTCTATTGGCTTGTTTGTTTCATCATTTTTGTACGAGGGGGTTTGTGGTGGTCGAGGACGAACCAGTGCCGCCGCCGGCCGGCCGGCCGGCCGTCCTTGAGAGGACAGATTACAGACGCCGGGAAAAGTTGGCCTGCACCCTCTCTCGACGTAGGATACTGTGGCAAGTGACTTATCACACTTGTCGTATGAGCCATTTTTTTGTCTCTGAGCTCGTTTCGTCTCCGGTGCTTGAGACTCAGTGGTACGCGATGGAATATGATGATATATAATACACGGCGCGTCGCGTTCTTCTCTCGCGGTGGCCGGCGTGTGGCCTCTTGCAAATCGCTGCTGCCGTTTAATGTCTGCAGGTCATAGGCCGAGGCCACGAGAAAGGGGTTGCCTACTCTGCACGTGATATAGATAAATGTGTGGCAGCATTCGTCCGAGTCACCCTGTGTTTGTTTGTGTGCCGTAGCGAGCGAGCGACGAGGCAGGGGATTAGCGCTACTATGGCCTAGGTTAGGATACTACGACTCAGGTTGGGTGTACTACGGATCCTGGCCGAGTGAGCGCAGGATCAGGCTATTATTATTATTCCTTTAACTTGGAAAAGGTGGTCTTCACTAAGGTGATTGATTCGTGTTTTCACAACACACGTTTGACCCTCTCACATAGTTCACATAGTAAGAGTTTAATAGGATTGTTACGTATCTTCATTGAAATTACTTCTGGGAGTATTACAATGGAGAATAGGCTAAATGCATTCCCAAAGCGGATTCCCAAAGAATCAAAATGCGACCGCTCAATTAATTCTGGCTTACTTATCGGGCCAATCTCCTTCAACGAGCGATCTCTGTCGAGAAAGTTTGGTTTCATTAACTTCGAAAATGCGAGTTCATCCTCAGTGTTTACTGTCAGATCGTACTTATCACCGTGAACGGAGGATGAGGCCATTGTCATCATCGAAGTTGTTGTAACAACAACCTGTCCGTCGACAGGACCCTGTTGATATCCCACATGTTATATCTACTGTGCTTAGTCAGCTTTGTTTGTTACATATCTAATATGAAATGAAACCTTTCATATTAGATAAGACCTATCGAGTCATCTACCCAAACGCGGTTGGCGGAGATGTTTAGATGTTTTCGACGAAGTGCAGAAAGTGACCGACGATAATTTCGTACCAAACACCGAATTCAAGTGTCTCGGTGTTCGTCGCCGTGCGAATGTATCAGCGCCATCATCAATCTCCAGCGACATCATAGGGGTACCTTAGCGTTTGATATTGAAATGCTGTACGATTGGTTGCGGGGCGATAGCCGTGGCAACCGACAGCATGTTAATACAATACAATCCCACGGGTACCTTGTACAATCATGGCTTGTTTCTCGCATCTGAGCTGCATCAGCTGCTCGCCATTGAGGCGGCCATCCACAGCCGCGCACTCACCCAAACATGCCGCTGACCGGCGGGATCTTTCGCCCGCGACGGCGAGATTGACGGCACCATGTAATCTATAATATCTATCCGCTCCGCAGTCTTGCCGCGTCTCCGCTGTCTATGGCACTGTGCGCGAGGTATCGCTTAGCGGCGGGGCTGTTTGTATCGGCGCAACGCTGCCCTTTCTCTCTCTGGAGCAGACATTGGCACTGCCCTTGCGCGATGCCTGTGATCGTCGTCGCGCCTGGTCACGACGCCGCTGGCGCAAAGAACGCCAACTGCGAGCGTAAGCGTCTGCCCGTCCATCTGCCAACGAATGGCAAGAAGAAGAGTGTCCATTAACGTCATGAGCTGAGCGGACCGTCTGACTGAGTACCCACAGTATATTTGATCGCTCAGTTGTGGGACGTTGCGTTATACTTTCGCTTCGAACATTGTTAAGGGGCGAGCGCACATAGAAACGAACAGGAAGAATAGACGTGCCGATTTCTTCAGGAAGAATCACCACCACTGGGGAGACATCTGTAGGGACCATAGTGCTGATTCATAGTGGCTGCGATTTGCTTTGCGGCAAAGGTCTCCTGTCTGTGCGAAATGATGTTGGTCACAAGAACACATAGGCGAGACCGCCATGGATCTCGCCGCCCCTCGGTAGCTATCGCGCTGCTTGTCCCCCGTTCCTGAGCTCGCTTCGGTAGACCTGTACTAATTAACGTCTAATTGCTCGTGATTGAACAAGATCCACTTCGAGAAAAACTGTTCAAAACAACATTCAACATCGATATCAGTTATCGACCGGTGGCCGTACTGTGTTGAACGTCGAAAAGTTCTCATTTCGCAGGAATATTCGACTTGTTTTGTGCTTTGACGTTGAAGACAACAACAATAGCCTGATAATTCCAAGCATAACTTGCCGTGTGTATTTTGAGAATCTAACAGGCCGAGCTCAAATGTTAAACTGTGAGTAAACTCGCCAGGTTGCAAGTATTACTATATATAATTAATAATAAGACCTCAGCTAAATTTCTTTAATTGTATATATCGGCAGATCCGTGTATTCGACTAGCAGCTGACGTCAGCCAAAGAGACGAGGCGAAACACTCCATTCTAAACTCTAAATGGGTAAATGTCAAAATCACTATGGGCCATTGACAAAGCAAATGACGCGATTTCGCCTTCCTGTCGGTCTACGACCTTTTCAACACTATTGCTTTACAGCGGGCTGTTATCCAAACCACCAATGCGGGGCAGTTATCTGAGCGTAATGTTGCGACGAGTTTGAAGTGGCTATTTTGTTTTCATCGAGGAGAAAAAATGGCCGCGTTAAAAGTCTCAGCTCTATTGAGAATTGCCTCACTCTGCCTGATGGTCAGCCTCGTGGACTCCTAATCGCGCACGGACCGACATTCGGCTTGAGCGGTATCAATCGAAGATACACCGTCAGATGCACCTCGTATCGTTGTCGTCATTTCCTTACAACTCACTAGACAGGATTCTAGCTATTTGTTATTTCGCATTCACCCTGCCATTAGCTGTGTTGATCTCTCAGTTCACCTCGTTTACGGTCATCCTTCACGCCTTGAAAAGTTCTCATCATGGCCAGCCAATAAACTGTTTGAATTTATATTCCATGTGCTTGTTTAAGAAAACATGGGTAGCGTTGGACGTCTCTAGTTCCCTCTGATCGTCTCGTCACGATGTGAGTTGTGTTGGTTGACCAGGTGACGAGTACTTTTTTTTGGAAGAGTGGAGACAATATCGACTTCGCTCGTATGTCTCAATTTTGTTGATTACGTTCATGACAAACATCCCGCATTTTTTCTCGACTTCCTTCACTTAAATGAGAGATTCATGATTTCTTCAACTTTCGTTCTTGAAGAGGATTTTTATGCAAGTTTTGTGGATCCTCGAAATATTTAGGAACGTTCCCGTTGACTACTGTCAGAATTGTTATTAACGCTTGTTGAGATGTCGTCTTGAAGTCGCCCTCTGTTCTTCATTGGCGTCAATGGAAAACACGAAAAATGTGTCTCCTAAAAAAGCGACCAAACAATCCCCATAAATAGATGAATGACGGGACCCTTGGATGAGGTTAGATCAATCCACTCAGAAATTACGGTGAAGAAACTCAATAAGTGGCCTTAGACCTTTAGGGGTCATTATTATTGTTATAATAAAGACTAGCAATAAAGATTCAATATTTGGAAGAGCATTATTTTATGGAAACAAGTGCCGCGGCCTACCGCATAGAATCTAGGTGACATAGGTGAACATGAAGACAATATCCCACTGGTAGAATGTGAATCCGAGTGTCAACTGGTCCATGTATAGTAAACAAAAAGAACCCTCTCTTCCTAGGGCTGGAAACGATGAATGATTCCAGTAAATTATCCTAATTTACTAGAATAAACAATAGGCATATCGGTATAACCTATACGTCAGCTACACTGGTAGAAGGACCCTATTGCGGGCTGCGGCGCACGCCAACTGCGATTCAAGTTCGAGCAGAACGGTGTCAGGAAACGAGCTATAATCCACATATAACAGTGAGAGTGCAGCTTCTCTGCCAAAGAGGAATCAGCTACAATGAAATAAGTAGCGAAACGGGCTCTATCAAAAGCGGCGGGCGACATCTGAGCTTTTTGTACGAGTAGCTTTTTCTTTCGTTGGGGGGTGGGTCAGCCGGCAACGCAGCCTATAGACACTATCAGGATAAGCACCTGAGCTATGGGCGGTGGTTGCCCGAGGCGCGGAAGGAGATACAACCACTTTCCATTCAACTGGCCAGCTCATAAGCCAGCCAAAGCTACAATAACCCACGCAATGTGGCCGTTTACCTTTCATACCCTATTCACCTCCGGGAGGATAGCGACAGGGCGAGACACTGCAGATAAATCCCTGTGCGCTGAAGGAAGTCTACGTCGAGAAATACGAGAACACAGGTCAAGACACGGATTTTGTATAGCATTTATCGATTTGTTCAGTAAACGATACTTGAACGATGAGGCTGTTCGTCAGAAGGGTGAATGTCTGTTGTCCGAATATGCATAGACCGATGGGAGCAATTATAATGAATACACATGTAATATGCTCAACGGTTACGAATCATCCATATCCATAATTCAAGCTGCGCCAACAACAACAACAATGTCGACTTTTTTCGAAGTCTCAATTTTCTCGATCAAATGATGAAATCGATTGTCATGGAATATCTGTGTATCGCAACTTGAAACAAAGATACTGCACTCGAAATTGTCGTTATCCCGTGAGCGTGCTTCGGATCGATCGGACACCAGCCCGAAATGCAGAATGTGATGCGCTGAATCTCATAGAGGCCATTTCTGGAGCGCCATGGAGAGGCATAATGAGGAATCATGTAAGGTGAAACAAAACGTCATAGAGGAAGTACCAAAGAGTTCGCCCGGGGTACCCTCAGACAGTTGCGCTCTACAACGAACCCCTTCCAAGTGGGTTTGGACCTCAGCTGTCTTTCTTCTATTGTAGGGATAGGTACCGCTGCGTGGCATTGCTTCAAAGGCCTGTCAGGAGGAAGGCCCGATTCGGAATAGAAAGATACGGTACCAATAATAGTGATGGCCAGGAGTTTTTTTTTTGGGGATTTGGAGGACTAAAATAAATTTCTGACTCACAGCCTTAAACATTTAACGTGCACGGTACAACTGCTTTCGTCAGTACTTCATAAGACGGACAACCCCTTATTCAATGCAAATGTGCAACGGTGGGGATCGAACCCGTGCACCTACGTGTCTCCTCCGATTGCAAGGCGCACACACGAATGCACCACCAGGCCACCTTAGAGCTCGACAGGAATCTAGAGGACTAGAAATTATTAGTCGCACAGTACGATCCCTACGAGACAGAACGAGAAGGTTGCACTTACTCCTTGAACTTGGTTCTCACCGTGACGAGAAGAACACGCTAATTGTCCTAAGAAGAGCAAGGATTGGCTTGTTCCGAAAGATTTCAGTGTATTTGTGTATACAACACTCAGGGGTTATCTTTCATATTCATCTGTGTAGCCAATCTGAATACTTTAGCGTCTTGGAAGGAAATCGATTTCCATATGACACTATACACTCCCTGTATCTAAAAATATACCGTCGAGTAATCATACGATTAAATAAATGGCAGTGCTTGCCCATAGACGTTTAGCATATCTAACGCATAGAAGGTCTATTATTTAACGTTTTCTGACACTGATTACGTCCTGCAGTAGATGCGAAGGCGAAACCTCTCTCGTTATCGAGCTTGCGTCTTCAATACTCGTAGGAAACTCTAGTGCATACCGCACTTTGGCTGTACGTCCAGATTTCAAGATTTCATTAAATTAATTGCACGAAACCCCCCGGAAGAAGAAGGTGCGCCCCTCTCATCGAGTACGCCCGATGCGCGCCGTGCACCCTGCTGGGGCTCAGACCCGTCTACCCAGATAGGATGGGGTGCGGAAAATGCAGAGTAATAACTTCTCGAGTATCATCGGTCGGATTCATCGTTGCCTAGCGCAACTAGTGAGCGAGGGGGAGCACGAGGAAGAGCTGTCCTAACCGTTCTCTCGTTATTGATCTTTGACTGTTGACTGCCACACCGGTAACTACACGTCCGAGTTGTTCATACTAGCTGCATGATTACAAACGGATGATGACACTTCAGCCGAAGTTGCTGAAACAGACGAAGGAAATTTGATCCTTTTTTTCTGTACGCGCCGAGTTGCAGATCGTCTGCGATATGTGAGAATCGTGATGATACCTGGGAGGCTGCATTACTGTGTTCGTGTAAAATACACGTAACACTATATATGATGCCCACCCCTGCATTCAAGGTCATTCAGGACGAATCTGTTGATGTTTTGTTGCGTTTAAATTTACTAGGATATCGTCTGCTTATCAGCGGCCTGTCAGCGGCATTTCAACGGTAAACGGTGACAAGAAGGGAATTATTATTAAACACAGATGACATATTACAACCTATATATATATGTGTCCACGTAACGAGCAATGAGGTGTGAGCTTTCGACATACTTCATCCTCATAATGAGTATATTCATTAATTTATTTGTGCGGCATTTACAATGCGTCATTAGGCGTAAAGATCAACGTCAGTAATATGAATTCACCCTCTCGTCAGCCCGAGATCCGCCATTATTGACGGAGGCCTTGGTGAGCGATTGCATTTGTAGCATCATCACAATATGGCCACAATTTATCAGGGGGATCGCCGATAAGCGTTGAGTGTGTGTCCGCATGCCCAAGCCAATATTTGACCCGAATAATATTTTATACATAGGTTAAACATTATAGTTCTACAGACAAAATGAGTACCAGATTAGTACGCATCTATTTCGTATAGGTACGAAGTTATACAATTTATTGCTTTAATGTCTCTTTTCGGGCGTAATGCTCTCTACCGAGTGTTCTTTGGTCCTTGTGATTTGGATTGCCAGATTGCCTGACCGATCTCTAAAAACAGACCCATCTAGACTACCTCTACCAGTAGCATGGTGGCAGCCGCTGGCTGCACCCAGCACGTGGACGTCACGGAACACACCGTGTTGTTTTTTATTAAAAAACGAGTGCTACCTGCACCTCATTTTATGTAGAGTTTTTTCTTTTATCCGAGCTCGCCAGCCCATTAATGAATTATGATCGTCGCTCCAATTATGATCATCGCTTGCAGCCCCTGTGTCGCTGTGAAAGTGTCTTAGTGAACAATAATAGCGGGTGGAGATTTCTGTCGCCGCTCTAAATCCAGTCATGTTTCAGTTCCGCTGGTCGAATTCATTGGCCGGCTGACCTGCAGTATGAAGGGGACTCCCGTACCAGAATGCGTAGGAGGACCTAGCCGCTGCTAGTATAGAGTCAGGCACATATCACATGGGACAGAGCCAACCCGCAGTTGTGATATTAGTAAAAATGCTATCATCACTCACTATTCTGTATGAGCCGCTGAACAAAACTCCTCTCTTTATATGTTAATATATATTATATATATATATATAGGCCACAGATGGACTGCGGCATTGTTCGGACATGCTGGCACTTATCTGTGCTTTTATGGACGGCTATCCTATTATAGAATAGGCTATAAGGGAATAGCTGAGAGCAATGTGAGCAATCTAATATTTGTTTCTTAACAAATGATGCAGAGTGGAAGATGTGCTCAAGGATTCCAATACTTGCTAATCTATATTTCTGTAAGTTCGGATTAGGAAGATCACAACGAATGGATGGTGTTTGTCACATTCGGGGCAAATTCAGCTCAGTGGAAATAAGGCTGTCGCGAAGCACGTGAGTGCTCGATTAAACAAGTCGATAATAAGCTGCTTTGCAGTAATTATTTAGTAGTATCATAATCATTATTATAATATTCGCAGTATCGGGTACTGAGGCGCTACGCATTATGCTGCATCGAGCTCAAGGACGCGATATCACTCTCCTATTGATGACGAATGGACAAGGTCACGAGGCCATACTATAATATAGTTTTTTCTCAAAACTTGGTCGTTTTTGTATATATGTATATATGTCAATGGTAAAGTAGGTAATTAGTAAAAGATGACTGCAATCTTTTTGAGAGGTCGACTTTTAAAGTGGCTTGATGGAACGGAATTTCTCCTTTTATAAGTCGAAAATTACTCTACCCAGATGTTTCTCTTTATTTCGATAAAGCCAGAGCAAAAAAATACGGGAAATATCCCATCTATAATAGAGAGAAGATTTGGTTTCTCGCCGGTGGGTGCCATTTCGACCAGGGGCGACATCATAGAACGTTTATTCGCCTATGAATTGTATAACTAACACGAAAGTGACCAGCAATACGAGAATTGGGGCAAAAATTTGGAGGTCGTTTGCGGGCTCCTCTTAAGAGCAATTCAGTTTTCGAGTGTAGCCAATGAACGACAGTGAGACAAATGTATCTCCTTTCTAGTTACACAAAAACGGTTGCTTTTGAGCTATGCACACCTGGGTCGGGCTGCGACCTCCGTCACCGGAACTGGCTGACACCGTCACAGTCCTCTGTAGAAATACATACATCACATTGATCAAGCCTTGATTCAAGCTGATGATTACTCGATAATGAAATGTTCCGTCCTTTGATTCAACACCCCGCAGTTTTCATTGCCATCTTGATAAAAGCATTGCTATATTGTATCGCTTAAATCACGACATATTGTTAATAAAAAAAAGGCCAAACCGAACAACTCGTCAACAGGTGATTGCGCAACGGCGTTACATCGACATGGCGTCGTCTCTGAGAAGCTGTACACGGATGACCTTCAATCAGTCGCTGCCTCGAATTTTGCCCAACTACAGACGGCACCATTTATCCATATGGCAAGGCAACAATGGCAGGCGGACCCAAGTCAATCCAGCGTCGCTGCACAGAACCTACTCATCGAGGTACAAAACGACAGATGAAGCCTTCATATTCGTAGTTTACTAAACCATTTCGCCCATATTGACAGAAACAGAACAGTGCTGCTGATATCAGCGTAGCAAACCATGGTAGGAGTAATGATAGAATGATCATGACATTTTACAGAATTTACCTCTAAGCCGCATAGAGGAAATTTAGGACAGACGTCTGTTTCCTGGTGCAGAAGATCGAAATAGAGAATTGATACATTGCCAATGAGTTGTACGCAAGATATTATGCTATGCTTATATTCGTATCTGATTTATCTATCTATACATAACTAGCGAATTAGAAGGAAGTATAGTATAAATAAGCGTTGGCGTCCGCTGTTTTGTCAATATATAAGGCGCCATTGAATCAACGAAGTTTTTACTAATGTCGAATTACTACTCATTCTATCTATCCACCTATCGAATTCGATCCACTAAGTTAGCAGTGTCAACCAAAAATAGCCCATTTGTATTTTGTCACTGAGCGTTCGATTCGTGGCACAGAAACTGGTGATCAACTTATCGAAGCGACTTATTGAGCTTATAATTCCCACTCCATTAATCAACCAGGTATATCGTTATCATGGTAGTAGCCCGAATTTACCCGTCATTCATATTTGTTCCAGAGTTTCTCATCGGCCAGAGGCGGGGTTCGGGGTGCGGCGCCACAGCTATTGGCACGGGGCAAGCACCCGCCCGCTGGTTGGATGTACAACGTACGATGTCCTTCGCGCAACCGCCGATTCGAAGGGAGACAAGCCAGCGATCGTCTCCTGTCACCAGGGGATCAACAAAACCTACACTCAGTTTGCGGAAGATGTCAGTATACGTTGTGAGAACGGGGGGGGAAGGGGCGTCTTTTTACAGGGTGTACATGAGTATACATCTTAAGTGTTGGATGCCACCTTATGTTGAGTCAAACAAACAAATACACTAGGTGTCGCTACGCTGGCTTGGACGGCTAAGTTTCTGGTTGCTGAGAGGTTGGAGGAGTAGCAAGTTCGAGTTCCGCGAGGTGGCATATGCTTTTGAAGTAAAAGGAGCCTGTTAACTAAATAGTTAAGGGCTCCTTCAAGTACTTCAACTAACTAACATTCTGCAGGATAGCAGAATGAAGAACAGCTGCTTCGCAGCGTCAAAGTCGCCCAGAGAAAAACAGATCCTGGGGGGCTCGGCAGCCCATACCTCGGGTACTTGAACGCAACAAATAGTAGTGTGGGTTGTGACAAATCGCAAATGAGTCAATCTTCGAATAAAGGGTCTTTTTTCTTTAACTAGGTGGACAGATTAGCCGGTGGTTTTGCAAGTTTAGGCTATCCAGTCTCTACAATGGTGGGCCTCATCTCTGCAAACGTCTACGAGTGGGCTGTCGCTCAATTTGCGTCGGCCAAATTGGGTTGGACTCTTGTAAATATCAACCCAGCGTACCAGGAGCCCGAGCTCGCGTACGTGCTGAATCTGGTACGTGAAAAATACATAGCGCACCCTTAAGCAGGATTTTGCTAATCCTTTCAGCAGTTAGTGGTAGTTAGTGCAGCAAATGTCTACAATCTATCCGATGCGTTTCTACGCCGTTCACTTCATGACTTAACTACCATCTGGTTTTGCAGGCCCAATGCAAGCTTTTGATCATCGGCGAGAAGGAACACAATGTTCAGGATTTTTACACTATGATGTCACGCCTCGTGCCAGGTCTCGAGACAATGGCGCCAACTCAGCTGAAATCAGAGCGGCTTCCTCATCTCAACAGCGTTATCAACCTTGGGCCAAATCGGAGAGAGTAAATGTTTATGTTTCCTTATTATAGATGTACATGTTCTTCATAAGTATGATAAAATCTCTCATTCTCAAGTGCACCGCATCTAGCATACGGCTATTGGGTATTATATGATTTCCATCAGAGGCGTAAGCAGCTTGCTAAAGCGACTATGGCCTCAGATATTTTCCACTATTGATACTTAGTTTTTTTTTTAATAAAAATTGTTCCGTATTCTGTTGAATAACAAGCTATTAGTAAGATTATATTTATCTGGCAAAATAATAGACAAGAAATAATATTGGTAGTCACAGCTAATTGATAAGAAACACTTCGCTTTTCCCTCTCGTTAGCCCGTTTCTAACGTAATTAATGAGTAGTTACTGAGAGTAATCTATGCATTTGATTATAAGTACTTACAATAAAGTGAAAAAATAGACTCGTTTTATTTAAAAAAAAAAATGGACTCCTTGTAATTATTAAATAAATGTTTCAATAAATAATATTTCAGTGGCTGTATGTTCTATAAGGATCTCCTGGACGCGTGTACGCCTGCGTTTTCACGCGTAGCGGACGAGATTAATTCGAAACTAGACATGGACTCGTTTGCAAATGTGCAGTTCACCTCGGGAACAACAGGAAATCCAAAGGTAGAACACCAACCTATAACTTTTTCGTTTCCGAACGATGGAGAGAACTTAAAACAAGCGAACTGTCTATGTTTTGTGAATGACCTGAGTCGTTTATTAATAACACACTAATGAGCAAAGTCCACTGATCAAATCGTGGACGCCACGGCGCTTGTGCTTGCGGACAGCAAGATCTAACTCGTGTCGTGACATTTCAGGCTGTCCCCCTGACCCATCACAACACTGTGAATAACGCGCGAACCCTCGGTGAATGGTCAGGTGTCGCCCAAGATCCCGCGGCATCGGTCTGTTTAAACGTCCCACTCATGCATTGCTTTGGATGCGTCATTGGCTCGCTCAGCGCTGTCGTCCACGGTGCTAAGCTAGTGATGCCGGCGCCACGCTTCCACGCGTCGGCCGCGTTGGACGCTATGACCAAACATAGGCGAGTGCACTGGCATATACGTAAACATTGTTCATGTGGTTAGTTCCTGAGGTTACCTTATGCACGTAGGCATCGTCATAAGCATTCGAAAATGATCGTGTCCAAGGACGGCCACAGTGTGAAGTCAGGTGTAGGCTCTAAGCTGACGTTACGGAAGAGTCACTTGAATGTACTATAGATCGAGCAGGTCGAGCTTGGCCTCGGCGGCCGATGAGAGGAAACATAGCATTTCTTCCCTTCTCAGCTGAGTGGTAGACATATTTTTACTAGGCAGCAATTGCGATTCATCGACAAGTTATCACTGTGTCGTCTATAAACAATGTTACGAACGATTTCCTCTGTATTATATTGTCACACAGATGCACGATGGTCCTTGGTACACCGACGATGTACGTTGACATGCTATCGAAGATGGATCCCTCAGTTCATGATCTGACATCGCTTCATTCAGGAATAATGGCGGGATCACCGTGCCTGCTCGTTCTCAGGGAGAAAGTTATTCGACAGATGGGATTGACAACACTTCATGTTAGCAACACACACACACGTTTTTCGATAGGCGCCTACTTACTTTGGTAGCAATAATCGTTTGGCATGAACCCAACTAACTTGATTGAAACCGCAGTCACCAATCGGAGATAAGGAAATGCTCATTTCCATCTATGGTACCGAGGCACTGTATATAATATATAACATCCTTCTACCAAATGAGTCACAAATTATTGTTGTATATATTGAAAATACCTAGGCAGTAGCTCTCATAGAGTAACACGAGACCCGTTCTATAATAATGAGTATCTTGGCATCTTCTAAGTTATGCTTTCTCGCAAGCCTCTGCACGAAAAATGACGTAAAGAATCGATAAGCACGACATTAATTTCAGATTGCGTACGGTGCAACGGAAATGAGCCCGGTTGCAACATTCACTCAACACGAGTTGCTTCAAAGGAGACCCGAGTCTGTTGGAATTGCCATGGACCACGTAGAGGTGAGAGCCGCTTTGCAGGTCATATCGACTCTGGTGAGGCGGTTCCCATTTAGCTTCTGAGCAACTTGGACCATGAGATGATATTTCGCACTCGAAAGATCGCTCAGATGGCGTGTAACCAGAAAATGAACCGAAAAACGAGTTCATGTTAACAATCCACTCGAACTTGTGCACCAACCGAATAGGCACGACGACGTCTAAGTCGTAGGACATCTGTTATTAGCAATTGGCCACTGGCCGTTTAAAGAAGTGCCAATGTAGCAGTTCGGTGCTTAAAAAACGTCTGATATTCGAGTCAGAGGTCGCTGGTTGAGAGTAAATGATTCCTTTGCTTGACTTCTGTCCGGCATACAAGTTGACCATGGCATGCGGGGTATTCGGCAGGTTTGACGGTTTCGAAAGTGGCCTCCGTGAATTTGTGCTTGTTGCTTTTCTTATACACATATACGTATATGTCAACATGCATTTAAAAAACAAAAAGAACAGACCAAGCCCCAGAAAATGAAATCGTAAAGAACAACAAACTCGCTAAGAATCTCACCAGCGCTTCCATGATTTTGCTGAGCTTCGGTTCCCCTATACCACCTTTGAAGCCGTGAAACAGTATGGGTAGTCCCCAGGGTTGTGTAACTTTCCAAAAACGATGCATGCTCAATCATATGTCCTGGTACAATTCGCATACACACCATGCCCATCGTACATATTTCACTGACATTGATTGCACTGTGCGTATTTGGTTGCCTAATGTATACTACAATAAACTAATCTATGTAGGTAAAAATCGTGGACAAACAAGATAATGTGGTGCCATTTGGAACCCGAGGGGAGCTTTGCTCCAGGGGATATCTCATTTTTCGAGGCTACCTTCACGAGCCGGAAAAGACAGCGGAGGTCATTAAAAATGGATGGTTCCACTCGGGGTGAGTAAATCGATGCCAGGAGGGCATGATTATCTTCGAGCAAAACTGTATATAGTAATAATACAAGTATAACGAAATAACCAGAAACAGTAAAATTGCTCCACGTAATTATAGCCCTAGCTCCGCTAATTAAAAGGCTATGGAGGTTTTTTTTCGTTTAGTAAACTTAAATGGATGCGCAATTTAAAATAATCGATTGACAATTATGCGATTGTGCAGTTCGTAAATTGTTGCGATTTGATAAATATTTGGAAACTAACTAGCTTAACTAATAATACTCAATATAATATTTCAGCGATGAAGCAATCATGAGTCCCGATGGTGTGCTAACAATAACGGGTCGCGTAAAGGACATGATTATTCGAGGTGGCGAAAACATCTATCCAACAGAAATCGAGAACTTTCTGTTGGGAATGCCAAATGTAGGTGTCTATAGAACTACCATAACAAAGAGCAATAGATGTCTAAATATGTCGAATATGGGAATACTGGGATGGATTGTGCTTGCTTCCAATATATACACATGTAGAATTTGCCTGCCTTCTTTCGTAGTGGCTTGACAACAACGACCAACGCATGCGCAAACAATAGAAGCAGTCGGATAGCCGAATTGATCGCCGTTTAAGTGTGACATGATTGTCGTGAGCTGCCTCCCTGCTGTTCCCCTTTTGTGACAGCTCTGGGATCGGAACCTTTAGGTACACGAGGACATATTGGGGCAACTTTTGCTTTATTTTTCAATCATGTCATACCTTGTGAGAATCTAATAGGGCATGTCATTCGAGCTGTCCGCTCTATCGCACACGTGTCTCGTCTATCGACACCAGAAACAAAAACGTGATGATTTCCCGTTGATTTTTGAGGGAATTTGCACTCTTTGCTGCAGTGTCCATCTTTCTCATCGTACCGAAATCACTCCGTGTTCAAAACGAAGTCACGTTCTTGCCGCGCGCGCACTCCAAGTATGAACGCATTGTGTCGCTTAGTGCGGACTGTGCGTCATTCGATAGAGCAAACAGTTCATATGACATGCTCTATTATAGACAAGGAAAGATGATAAAGAGAGGCAAGGATTCTCCAAAGCGTCTGACAGGACTTGAACCCAAACCCTACATCCCTCCTGTCTAGTAATCAGAGACGCCCACCACCGGACCATCTACGGGACTCGTTCACGGATACCGTTTACGCTTATTTAGTTACCCAGCATCAAATCGCGTTAGCTTTTATACTCTCATTTGTGCTTGCCACGTCTCAAGCAGACTCAAATGGCAAATTATGTAATGGCTGCCCGTAAGTCGTTATTCCGCCATGCTCCCACTATAGACTTCATCGCTGCTGCCCATAGCAGCACTCAGCCAGCAGCGAGATATACAGCGCAAGAATCTGACGCTCAGCAAAAATCAATTACATGAAATATTCAGTCTGGCTCCGTTGCTCTCTCGCACTGCACCACCTCGTCGTTTCTCATCGTCGCGTACGTCAAACAGTAGCCGCGCTACTCCGCCCATCGTCCGATCTCATATCCAAAACACGCGACTTCGTCCCCCTCCCCCCCAGACTGGACTCTGTACACTTGCGACGGCTGCCGAGCGCGTCGGACCTTGGCGTCAGCCATTGACGTGTACCCAGACGTGTCTTGAATGTAATCGTATTCTGTCGATGGCGTCGAAGCAAAACGTATGCCGGAGAGAGCCAACAAACAAACAGCGCATCGACAACAACAACAGCGTTGTCCTGTATCTGACAGATAGAGCATCTTCACGTACTGTGCAGTCAGCCTGCCTCTGAAGGCCACTCGACGAACTCTGGAGAATTCGAGCAAATGTTCTCCCTTCGTTTTTTTTATTGTTATTTTTTTTTTGTTGTAATACCCCCCACCATCCACCCATGCTCCGGCGGTCTCGGAACGATCGTCTCGACGGCAAATCCGATTTTAGATACGTTTCCGACGCTGTGCGTGTCGGATGCGTGTCGTTCACACTGTACGTAAAATAGGTAGATAGTGAGGGGAAAAAGGCGCGGAACAGTTTTCGTCTGTTCCGTACCGAACCTGTTTGTGAGGCATTGAGATGGCGATTCGGACGGCCCCCAAGGCCGAATGGCGGCGTGTTCATATGCAGATGTAGTTGCTAACAGTTATAGGCCAAACTACCGCTATGTATATATATATATATACATATATATATATATATATATGTATGTGTGTAGGTGCCAAGGAAAACTTTGCTTGCAAAACAGCTGTGTTAGCCGGGTGTCAGAAGAACCTATAGTGTATTAACGGATAGGCTGACGGCAATTGCCGGTGCGCTGTAGTGTAGTTCCGTTCGAGCAGAGAGAGAGAGAGAGAGAGAGAGTCAGGCAGATATAGTTGTTGCTTGCTTGATGCTATAACGGGAACGCGGACGACGGCGGTGCCCGTCCAGCTATGCTTGAATCTGCTGATACTATATGTGTGTATTCGTACAATGTGTTTACTATAAAGGTACGCTTCGTATTCGGTCTCTGTAGGTCGAAGAGGCCCATGTGTGCGGTGTTCCGGATGAACGTATGGGCGAGGAAGCCTGCGCTTGGCTCAAAGTTACCCGGGACGGCGGAAGTGACGTGGTCAGCGAGCAGTCCGTAAGGGACTATTGCAAGGGAAAGGTAACTACCGGACACAAATAGAGTAAGAAAGCTATTCCACCTTGTGGGAGGCCTCTGTCCTTTAGTAATACGCGCCGTTGGCTTGACTATAGGTGTATGTACTGTTGTTCTTGTTACTGTGTTTATTATTATTATTATTATTCTTATTCAACATTATCAATGAAGTGTATTCCTAAATCATAATGTATCACTATGTTATAGGTTCTTTTTACTGTTACAATCTGACGTGGACACCTTGTAACGTTTATCACGCTTTCCTTTTCATAGACACACCTAGAATATTCGTAGTCAAGCATGAATCGCCATCGCGTATGGTTAAATTCACGCTAGCGTATCAAAGAACTCTGTCAGATACACCTCCGATTCGTCCATGTCACCGTTGACCTGTATCGAAAAATCCGTGTTCTTTGTGAAGACTCGAGGGAGTGCTTTTCCAGTCGTGTTTTCATTCGCTCTATTCACTATGCACCTGTCCGTAACTGATTTGTTTGATCCTCTGGTGTTTCAGTTAGCACACTTCAAGGTGCCACGGTACATTGTGTTCACGGACGTGTTTCCGAAGACCGCCTCGGGGAAAATACAGAAGTTTAAAATGCGAGAGCAAATGTGCCAGAGGTTAGGCATCGATGATACGGCGTTTTAAGGAAAATTAGAAAAAGAAATAAAATCTCTTGTCGTGTATCGCTTCGAATGAAAGGCCCAGTATGAGTGGCAGATGCACTTAGGCGTGCCGACAGTTAATCTTAGTTCATTGTAGTTCCTAGTTGTTTATTACTTCATGTGTTTGTTCATATATCGATCAGCTGACGTGACGACCACAACCTAGGACCTTGAGATGGTTTACGCGCTTAATTACAAGGTTTTTCGTTCTGTTTCTCTAGCTGGCAAACAGGAACGACTCGATATTAGCTGACAATTAAATGTTCATATTCCTTGGCTGACCTACTCCAGATACCCAAATTATTCTTGCCTGTGAATTCTTGCCTTCTCACACGTCGCAAGACTTTTAAACATTTAAAAAATAAACCATTTGTAGTACCTGCGTTGGAAGGCGTTTCTCTTCATAAAAACAAGCATGGCTTAGGCATTCTAGTAATCCGTCACGTATATCGTTTTCCCACTAACAAAATAGCCAAGAATGATGGCTGCGTGTCGAAAAATTGTGTCGAAACAATAAAAATAAAATAACGATATGAGGAACTGCATTGGAGTGCTAATTAACGAATAGGTGTACGATTTCTTTACTTCAATAGCGCTAACGTCGAACCGCAGCTTGCCAAGTGCTGAAAAGGAGATTGGAGGGTAGCTCGCTAGCATGGCCAAGCAATTACATTCGTTAAAATTAGATTCGACGGATGCTAAGGTATACTTCCTCTCTGTATAAAGCATTGAGTATCTAAAAAAAAACCGGCCGATAACCTTGAATACGTTAGATGGTGGAGCCCGACTGCCATAACCTAGGTCATAACTGCGATCGGAGTAAAGGCAACCCAATGCTAACGAATCATATGACACCTTGCCGAACCACAAGTAGGAGGTATTTTACAACCTAAAATTTCCAACTTGTAATGAGGACACAGCTCACTTTTACCGTAGGACACTTTCAGCGAATGCGCGACGCAGCAACAACCATACGTGAAAACGATACGCGATTCAACGTCGGTCGGAGCCGTTAAAAGAGCAGGTGGCACAAGTTTTCATGGAGTCTGTTGTTTATTTCCTTTCGAAGGTTGGCCTTCGTAGCAAGGACCTACGTCGGTTGCACTGTCCTAAAAGCATGAGCATGATTTAGCACTGGGTATAGGTAGCTCGAGCACGGACACCGATAACGGTTCCACGAAGACAATGTCTTAACAAGGACGCCTACCCGACATCCATATGAGATTCGTTTGTTTCGTTCTAGATACACAATAGAGTTTATAGTAAACAGCAACAAAATGACAATTGCAGTTCAGTGATTTTCCACGGTAGACCTTCTCTCTTGGACCACTGCGGATAAGGTGACCAGCATCCAAATGCCGTATAACGTCATTTAGTCTAACGTCTAACATCTAATCTTTCTCCTTTTCGCATCCGACTCGATACTACGCTCAAGCTGGTTATGCGACCAGACTACCAATGTGGATAGACTCGTTGTTCAAAGAGCGATCAACGACAACGGGAAATGGAGTTACAAAAAAGAGAATTTTAAGGAAACTCAGGTCTCCCCGTGGACGTTAAATGTTGGCTGAGAGTCAGCCGGAAAATCTTAGGTTTCCCCTCAGAAATGTCCCGAGTGCCGTGGTAGTCATCTCGTACGTTGGTCTGGCTGTAGAGGCGACTACAATATGGAGGTTCTTAAACCTAAAGCGCGCGTCGCTGCCCAACGCTTGGAGAGGGGATGGCCGTAAAGTAAAAGCGAGAATGTAAAGGTAAAGGTCCCTCGCGATATCATAGACGACGCGAATAAACGGGTACACGCTGACCCAATGGGAGACGATCTGTCGTCAGGTCGATCCAAGCAAGTAATGCTAACTTCTATGATGTGTGCCGTGAAACATTCGTCCATTGGGTCAGCGTGTACCCGTTTATTCGCGTCGTCTATGATATCGCGAGCGGAGCCGTGATACTTGGAAGTCGAACTCGAGTACGCTCGATGTGGAAGCCTAATGGATGTTCCTTCCCACAGCGGGCCCCCAAGAGCTAGCAGAATCTGCCACGTGTATTTATATGGGGTAGCTGGTCTTGGCGCCTAGATGCCTCCACAGTGTCGGGGTCGCTTATCGTGATGTCAAACTGAATAAGCCACTGGTGAACATCAGCGGTTATACTCGGCTCGGGGATCTTTCAAAAGTCGACCATTTAGCTCCTCTTCGTCAGGGACTATCGTACAGTTACCCTGGCATGACCGAGTATGTACCGAGAGCGGCACTTTTCTCTCAGGCGTCAACGGACTACTATGCGGAATCATTAGCCGAATCCGACTCCGGCTTGCGTGTCTCAGAACGAGGCATGCTTTGACATACTTGTCCGATTCTTGTCAAGATGATCGAAGCTATACATTAAATCGTCGTGAATACACTCAAAGAGTTGTTGTCCGTCCCACGAACAAGCTCGCGCGGTCTGGACCTCCAGTGCAAGAGCAGATCTTAGTTGAGTGTCAAGCGCAACGAGATCACACAGCTACAAAAGGAACTAGAGCCGACCTCAATCAACGACCACAGCAACAAGATGAAAAGCAAAGCGGCCAACAACGGCCTAACGGAGAACGGCAAGAACAACAGCTGCAGGCGAAGAGTTAGGAACAACCCTCGTCACCAACTAAAAGCAGTTCCCTTAACAGAACAGTTTAAAAACGGCGACCTGCAAATCATGAACGGCCACCAGCAGTAATCACAACGAGGTTAACAGCAAAAACAACATCAAACAACAATAGCTGCAACAATAACAACAACGACAGCAGCAGCTGCAGCAGCAACAACAAAATCAGTAAAGCGGAATAAGAGAATCAATTTCTTATATTCCGACGGTTCCAGCCAGAGGGGCGGGAGGCCTTAGTCGGATGAGTAAATGCGTCCTAAATTTTCCCCCTCGAAGGTACTCTAACACGTGGTCAGATAATGTGTCGGGGTCTTGCATTTAGGCCCAGGCGTTTCGGGCGATAAATGATTCATTATATGACAGCAACTGAAATGATTTGCGTCGGAGGATGAATGACAACGCCTCCGAGGATGAAAATCTACGTAGAGAACTGTGTAGGGGTCGTAGGCGGTCATCGACTGATTGAGAAATAATTGTTTGTTCGCAGCAATTGCCGTCTCCGAGTTGACTGCAAACACTGATCGTTTTGCTGACACTGAGCTTATTCGTAGGTTTGCACTAATATGCCTGTTCGCTTTCTTGTCAGATCTGCTGTTAAAGGCGATGCTTCAATCATTCTAAGCAAAAAGTCGAAAAATCTATTCATGTTAAAGCATCTGAGGAATTGTTATTTCAGGGATTATTATGGCTGAGTTCTAGTAGAAGTCATTTTCGCATTTCAGTGAATTCCTATTCCAGATGATCACCTCTTATTGTATTGTTATCGTTGATTAATCTGTTTCAGGGTAGAGTGGTTCGAGTAGACCTTTCAATCAACGAGATTGAGAAAGGAATGCGTGCACTAAGAGAGAGCGAATCTCTCAGAAACACACCATAATCAGTTTAATATATATATATATATATATACCTAGCTACCTTGTAAAATTATACAACAGTGAAAGTGGTAAAAACAGTGAACAGTAGAACCCCTGTCTGCCCCAGAAACGCCAATGACTTTCTATGAAAAGGCCAATGGGGCAATTCTGCCGCTTGTATGTGTATCACCCGAGTAAGATTTTAATAATAATAACATCGCTTTATTACAAAGGAATATTGCTTACTGCGCGAATCAGCGCGTACTGGACCCTCAAATTGAATATCCGCTAACAAGAGAAATACGAATTTTAGTTAACCATTTGATGAATATCCAATTATCGTTAGCAAAGAAAAAGCATATATCAATATCCACTGGTTCGTGGTCTATATTAGAACCCCCTATCCATTTGTGAGAAGTGGAGCTATTGTCGTTTGTTAGTAAGCGTTGCGGACAACCTTGAAGTTTGTCCTGGCGCCGTTCGCAACTGAGTGTGGCAGATTTAAATAAATCGCATGATGGTACTGGGTGTCTCTCAAATAACACCGCAATTCTGCTAGGTTAACCAAAAAGTGTGTGACCTTGTCTATGACTAGCCATCTCTTCTTTTTATATCTCCGTCAAAATGCCGATTCTGGTTTATCTATGCCCTGTAATAATAATTGTTTCTCAAGCTGACCCTTAGCTGTTCCTCTATCTGACAGGGCTCAGCTCTTAGCCTTAGGTATTACTATGAGGACCTGTCGGGGCCACCTTCATTTGATCCCCAAGGTGGTCATACGATATGCCTTAACGAAATGGCGGAACACCAAAGCAAAACAAGAAACTGCCTAATTCGTTTCTTCATAAATCTTGAATCATTCTCGAATCGTTGGAGTCGATTCGTAACGTCAATCATTTGCCTCTCCCAAGCAAACACCGATGGAAATTTCGCCTAGAAAAAAATTCCTGGAGTCCCAAATGGAGCTAAAATTTACGAGATACAATATACGTCTAAAATACTGAGCATCGTATAGTAGTGATTTCCGAAGGCAACGACACCATTTTCGAACAAGGCTTGACTCGTCATATAGACCCATCTTCCCCTATGTAAATAGCTGGACAGAAATGAGATCCAGCCTACAAACATCGGCAAGAGCCGTTATGAGAACGCAGCCGTTGAAAGATCTACAGCAGTGTACGTGAGGTATATTTATCCTCGTTACCATAAGGTCTACTGTGGCTGTCTGCCATAGCGTGCCATCGTGTATCTGTGATGTGGTATCAGCTGATAGACGCCGTTCTCGATACACGCGTATCTGCCAACTGCTGCAGACGTCGCACAATTGCCATATAATAATAATAAAAAGAACAGCACCAACAACAGCAATTTACAGCGGCAACTATATGTGTATTAGCGCAAGCTGCAGGCAGTAGACATATGGTGGTCAGACCATGAATTACCGTATGAATGGACAGATGGACACAAGGGCTACGCGTGAGTAGTTGATATTCCGTTCAGACGACGTCCGAAGATGAGTGAAACATTGCCGTCACGCTTGAACACGAACGATAGACTACACGTACGGATGCAACGTACCGATGGTAGAATGGCCGTAGAGCGCGTGAGAGGGACTCCGACTACCGGAGAGAGTAGTATGGCCGGCAGACGCGCAAATGAATCAATCGATGTGCTGCAACTGCACGTAACTACTATGAGCACTACTCAGTTGAGATCAATTGTTGGGACTGCAAAGGTAATGTTGAGCCGAAGCTGGCGTCGAGTCCTAAGGTCGCCTGGCGGTGCATTCGTGTCCGCCTTGCAACCAGAGGAGACACGCACGGGCTCGATCTCCACCGTTGCACATTTGCCTTTAGAGGTTATGAAGCAATGCCGAAAGTAGTTCCGCGTATGGTGAATGCTCAAGGCTGAGGAACGGTCAGCCATAAAACGGAAAGGGGACCTGGCGTTAGATAAGTGAACACCGCAAGCTGATGCCAACTGGAACTGACGACGTTGCTTACCCTAGCTGGCGTCTATATCTGGTGGTTCCGCACCTGAGGAGACTAAATCCTTCTCTGCCTGTTTTCTTTCGACAAAGTACTCATCGTAAGCGCTGTAGGATTTTTCTTGAAATATGTGACTTTCATGCAGATTTTCCCAAGTCCAAGGACTAGTTTCTGTGCCAAATGCCACGAGTTCTTATAAGAGCATCCAAGTCCATAATTCACATTAAGGCACTAAATGAGGAATCCGAGAGCATATGTATCTCAAGATTGAGTTGCCTCTGGAATTCATGTCGTCGGATTATTAATTATATATATATATATATATATTTATTATATCGTCAGATTATTATAACTATCGACGATTTTCGGTGCAAAATGGCCTAGATCTGTTTCAACGCGTACCGCTATCACAGACTGCCACGACAAAGCCCAATCGTGACAATTTCCCCAAACTCAGGTTCACTGATAGTTTAAGCGTCGAGAGCAAAAAATTATCGCTATTATTTCTCCTTTCAAAAAAATCGTCGATATGTCTAGTTTTCGCTAAAAAGGGGATCTTTATCTATGCTTACAGAGCTTTGCATAAAAGGACGCCATGTAATATAGCGTTGCACGAGATTTCAGCCCCTGCAAAGAAAGAAGTTCAGCTGTGTAACATCGAACATTTACAGTAACATCGAACTCGATCACTGCAGACTTTTTTGCACTGCTGCTCTATAATAACGGCGATCTCATCGTCGAACCACGTCCAGGAACATTTCTCGTCTAGGTGCTGATCCAGGACCCCGCTAGGCCAAATTATCCGTGGAATCAATGGGGGGAGGGAGAAGGAATTTTAATCAGTCCTGTACGGGACGCTTCAGGGTTATCTACATAATAGACAGCAGTGGTCGTTATGTGCGTGATGAAATCCCCCCGCCGCTGCCATTTGAGCCGACCGGACCGTGGGTTTCCCGGTGTGGGGCCAGATCTTTTCGCTATTCAACTTTGAGTCGATTCTGCAATAGCCACGTCATGGGGCGGCACTCAAAAAGACGAGTCCGACGTATGAAGATTTCCCAATTGTCGAATAACTGGTAGAATAATAAGAACAAGCATAATCATCATTCATTCTCGAACTCCGCTTCTAGTCATTAAAGACACGACCACTTGGTCGGCAGTAATTAGCGCTCGTTAGTGTCTCCTGTGCATTATACGCCTGCGCAGATTCTCTGCTCGGACAGAGATGGTCGGACGCAGGTACAAATCGTACGAATTTTCTTTCAGAGCAACTACCGAAACAGGGTCCGTCAATCGCTCACCAGCAGTGGTAGTAATTATCCTCACCAGAAGCTCGAACATCGCCTTTCGGTTATAGTCCATTTGTTTGCGATGATTGCGTCTTGTCTATCTTGACCTGACCGTCCGATGTGCTCGCCGTAACTTTTTGTTAAACGGGTGCGATTTTTAGGCACTTCAGTGTCTGACTAGATCTGCGGCTAAATCCACGGTGACCTTCTGTTGATTCCTCCTTCGCAGAAATGTAACTCCAAACGATGTAGTTATCCGTTATTATGATGATGATAATGAGTGTTATTATTATTATTATTATTATCCAATGCTCAAAAGCGCACCAACTTTACGTTTGTGTATGCATGCATGCTCGCTTGTGTTCCGATTTGCGAACTTGCCTGAATCGTTACTGATTATATTGATTGATTTGTACTTTACAAGAGCTTCCTTGAATCGGCCAACACGGCCACTGATGTTCGATAAATCAAGCATTTATGATTTTTTTTGCAACTTACCACATTTTAAGTAACTTACTAACTTTGCCAGCGGCAAATTTATACACCTGTGTAAGTTTCTTCTGACTAATGTCGTCATCGTTCTTCGCATATGTGATAGTGCGGTGTATAGCAAGCTTTCGCATCTGGCTACAGAAATCGAACACAATTGAGCACAGCTGTGCTTTGAACGAAACGCTTCATGGATCGAACTAAATGCCATGTAGGAGGTGTTATTGTCATAAACATTTTGTCACATCCATACTCTGACGCCCTCAGCTATCCGGCGATCGGGTTTGTATCGAAAAATGATAATTCTTCTATACACCTAAAATCCAGATCAAGTCATAGCCGACAATGTTCACCGGGCTTGGTCATCGGGCTATCATAGGATTTTATAATACGAACCATAGCCAGAGGTGACATATACTGTGTTGTAATTATCATTAATAAATAATCTGGGTATTTAATAATCTCCCAATACTAAAAGAATCAAAGTATTAAATATTGGATTGGATATCAAAAGATACCAGATATCATATAAATACAAGATATAAAGGATATCAAGATATCTCTGCATACATAGATTGCCCAGTCAATCCACCACATAACGAAGTCTCGTTATTCTTAATTATCACTCGGTCACCCGGCCATAACATACTGTAGTTGACTCAACTCAAGTGGCTGCAACCCCGACAGGTCCTCATAGTAATACCTAAAGGTTAAGAGCTGAGGCCTGTCAGATAGGGGAACAGCTGAGGGTCAGGTCGAAAAAAAGAAAAAGTGGCTGCAACCGCGGCTATTCGTTAGATGGATAGATTTTCTTCTAAAGCTCGTCGTGTATAGATCTCTACTTTTTATTTAATAGGTGCCCAAGGACTGCTCCTGTTCCTGTGTTAACATCTCCATCAGAATAACAATATAGATTCCGTGTAAGGTTACGGTTACTGCTAATGGGAAAAACAAAATTTGATTTTAAAATGATGATTGCGTATAGCCAACGCTGGATAGCGGGACGAGCCAGCCGACACTAATGTTTAACGATGCGTTTGTAGCCGCTCCGATCTCGGAACCTCATTGAGGTTTTAAAATTCTAGCGGACCTCTGCGCGCACAGCGTGAAGTTTTTTTTTTAGGGCCCCGCGCAACCATTAAAATTCATCATTCGGCCGGACAGTGACCCGCGGCCTTGCGAAGCCGTGCACGTTGAACCGCCCAGGCGATTGTTCGCTATGTAACGAGAAGCAATTCTTGAAGAATGCTTCTTACTGCTGAATATTGCCATTATAAACACAAGAGCTGAGAACAGGCTCAGCATTGGCCTGTTAGATTGCGGTTGATAGGTTTGCTCGGAGCCGGCGATGTCCAGTAAGTGGTTCGATGAGGGTGGAACGAACTTATTGGCAGGAAATGTGTAGTGCCGTGCTAACCTATGTAAAGTAAATTTTCCCGGCGTGACGCTCAGCCACGTTGAACGTCCACGGTACAACTGCTTGAGTTGCCCGCTAACGCGCGTTCATTGCTTCATATCAATTCTCTCGAAATACTGTTGTTGTTGTCACTCTGTGAAATGCCTCGAATCACCGCAAAATTAGCACCTTTATAGGGTGCTACCTTTATGAGTGGCTCAGCGGCGCGTTCGAGCTATTTGGCCTTGCAAATCGGCGCGGCCACCAAATTCGATGAGTCGCGCTGTGAGCTTACGGCGGATGTATGAGATAAGCTGACCATTCCATCAAAGTGAGAACTCACCTCGCAAGTCTCAAATGAATCGAAATCGACGTTCCACCCTGGTTTCATAACATTGATAATATCGTTAGCATTATCGACAAAGTCGACCTCAATCGTTTAGCTAGTAAAATGCGGCATTGCTATTCTATAATACAGTGGTGTGAATAAAGTTAACGCACCCCTATATTTCAACAAATCGTAACAAAGAATACACATTTGAGGCATTTATTCTGTGTCAGATTAATGTACATGTCAAATAACATACATACGACAAAGAACAGCGCATATGACATCGCATGCAATCTGCTACAGCAAAATGTGTCATATTTCCGTGGCGAAAAATGATAACGCACCCTCAGTTATCGAGTGTTTTCGCTGAATTAATCCAGTTTGTGTTGAGCATTCAAGCAGTACTGCAGTCATGGGACGCGCTTCGAGCCTTACTGATGCAGAGAAAGCAGTTATTACCGCTTTACACCGTGCAGGAAAGACCCAGACTGCAATTGCCAGAGAAATTGGCAAAAATCGTCACGTAGTGCAAAATTATTGACGCAGTCCATCGAAATATGGTACTAATAAGTCTAAAGGACGTCCACGAAAGAACAGGCAGCGAACTGTCATGCATATCTGTAGATTGGCCTCGAATTCGACCATAAGTTGTGAAGCAATCAGGCAAGGGTTAACCCTTCAGGTTCATAGATCAACAGTTTTAAATACAATTAAGCGTTATCCGCATATCATACGGGCGCAAATGAGAACAACACCTCGTCTTCAACAACGCCATATGATTGCCCAACTAAACTTCGCCCGCAACAAAATGGACGGAGACTGGACATTGATGAATATTGGGGCAACGTTTTTTAAATAGTGTCCTGAGGGTGCACATCTATCTAAAAGGTACTATGTTGTTTCAAATCGTCTCCAGTGACGAGAAGAAGTTAAATTTGGATGGGCTAGATGGATTTAACGGTTACTGGCATGATGTACGTAGAGAGTCGCGGTACTCTCGAAGCACATGTTCGGCGGAGAGTGCTTTATGGGTTGGGAAGCTTTGCAAACTTGGATTCACTTTCATCTCATCTCAAATGAATAGCGAGGACTATCAGCAGATGTTGACCAACAACCTACTACCATTTAGTAGCAGATTTCACCTACTTCCAATTGTTTTCTAACAAGATAACGCTTCAATTCACGTCAGCGCTAGTACACATGCGCGGTTAAGACGGCATGACATTGGTACCCTAGAGTGGCTAGCATGTTCTTCTTAGCTCAACCCGATGGAGAACCTCTAGGGCATTCTTATCCGAAGAGTATACGCGTCGAATCGACAGTATACATCCGTGGAAACACTAAAAAAGGCGTTGTTGGAGGCCTGGGGAGATGTCAGCAACCGGATCCTGCTAAATTTCGTTGATAGTATGCCAAACCGAGTCTTTGACGTTATAATTAGCAAGGGTGAGTCCACACGGTACTGATTAGCACAAGAAAACAAGAACAAATTCAGCGAAAACACTCGATAACTGAGGGTGCGTTATCATTTTTCGCCACGGAAATATGACACATTTTGCTGTAGCAGATTGCATGCGATGTCATATGCGCTGTTCTTTGTCGTATGTATGTTATTTGACATGTACATTAATCTGACACAGAATAAATGCCTCAAATGTGTATTCTTTGTTACGATTTGTTGAAATATAGGGGTGCGTTAACTTTATTCACACCACTGTATCTTCTAAATGTCAACTCATTAACATTGGTAAACACACTCAAAACATCGACATTGGTAAACAATCGCTGATTTTGACGTCTTTATTAATATCGTTAGCGGTTCTGATTATGCAAATCGACGCATTCAAGAGTTTGCAGGTAGAGAACATTCAACGAGAGGCAACGATATCCCAAGTTCGGGCGGAGAACGGAGATCTGGATGTCTTCTGGTAGCAGGGCCGCCTTTGGACTAGCGCCGCTTACAATAGTCGTGCTGTGCACACGCCCTTCATAGGTCATGGCTACCACGCCTGTTTTGCGTGCTGAACAACGACTGAAAACCACGAAGAAGGTTTAGGTAAACTGCGCGTGTAGGCATGGCTGGCAATCAAGTAGCTAGCTCATCGCTCGGCTCTTGCGAATCGCGCGTTGCACTTACTGTCACGGTGGGACGATCTGCGAACAAGCGGAACAGCTGTCAAACATTAACGAGGCCAATGACACTGTACATACATTGAAATTTCGACCATAGCAGAAAGTGATAAGTGATAATCTGACAGAGCAAATAGCATTTTATTTTATGGTTAAAGTTGGTTGACACTCCAAGGGTGTGTAAAATAGTAGTCAAGCACTCGCGCTAGTCTCTTTTAGAAGAACCTCCTCCGTGTACCATTAAAAGAATATTTAGAAGGAGGTACCACTTCCCCAGTCCCTCAGAGTACCCAAAATAGGAATTGTGTTGCCCCTCTGAATGTCTGAAGAGAATCTTTGAAATTATAACTTCGCTTGCACGTGGTTCTCCTCTCGATAGTCTGAGGTCCAGCGAGGTAATGCTGTGGCGGTAATGGACACGATTCTGGAATAGAGTCGGGCTGGTCTTCTGCCTTTTTTTGCTCTCAGAGCTGACCCTCAGCTGGCTTTTCATGGCAGAAAGTCCTCGGTACCGCTGTGTAGCATTGCTTCAAGAAACCACCATGTCGGTCATGCTGGACTTATTATATTTGGGCTTCCTTCAACAGACCTGTGTGACGGCAGGGCAACGTTAACCTTATACCACCTAAACCACAATCTCTAGAGATCGAACCAACGGTCACAAATCATGGTGGTGCTCCTACGGCTGTTCGTGGTATCCAGAGGAGTCGCACTCAAAGAGATGCGGGCGCGTTGGTTACCCCAGATACACCTCAGATCTTCCCTTCACTTGCTCTACCCTAAGGGTACCGAGTAAACCTGACTGAAGGGACCGGCTACCATATATTTTTATAAAGAAATTACATACGATTTTTAGTATTATGAAATGATAAACAAATCTATTTCCAGAATTTAAGTCACCACTTCAAAGTACAGCGTGGTACTCCGTCGACATGGATCCGAGTGAGCGTAGGCTTTGATATTGTTTCTTGAATAACTAACCAACTAGCAGTTGAAACACAACACTGCCGGCAAGCCAGTGCGGTTATACTAACGTGCACGGGGGAGGAGAGGGTTTCCGCGAGCGCGGCGAATTGTTATGGCTGGATTTAGACAAGTTTTCCAGAAGATGAGTCCGAGGTAGTGTGACGACCCGGCTGGCCGTCAACGGTTCATCCCGCTTAAGCGCGGAGATTTCGGGGAAGGCTACAGTGTTACCACCGTGGAACAGCAGGGCATACCGGGGTACACCAAAGCAATTATGTTCCTTACCAACCGTGCCTCAGTCGCAGGCGACGATAGAGTGAGAGGGAGCAAGCTCTGAAATATGTACAGCAGACACCTCTCTTGGCTTGGACAGTGCTGTGACCAATGTTTAGATTTGGCGGCGAACACCCTGACGTTTGGGTTAGTGTTCGTGTACGCTGCATGGACCAAGTAGCAGTTGGTCGATTGACCCTTCGTTCTGTCGTCCGTACCGACGAGTCTGTGCACCTGATATCGCATTTCGCCTGCTAGGCAGGCGTTGGAGACCGATCTTGAACATTTGGACTGGGCAGTGACTCTATTTAACTTAAATGAGCGTTTCGTCTCTAGGATTCGTTCGTCGTGGAAACCCGCGCGATACACACGGCACGGAGGAGATTCAGTAGCGGCGGCGGCGGCAGACTGAGCTGTTGAGAATTTCGTCACACCTCCGAAAACTATCCTCAGGAGAAACTACTCCATGGTTCCACAGCGACGCCTGAAACGCTAGTCACCTGAGCACGGCGAAAGCGCAAGGAACTTTAGCAGGTTTCCCTCGCTCTGCCAGCACTTTCCATCTCCTTGAGGAGGAAGAGGAAATACGCGGTGAGGTGCACTGGGGATAAGACTGAGGACTGTCGGCCGAACTCGGGGACCGCGGAGAATCCTCCGGCTGCCTCCGACGACGGTTGGAAAAGTTGCAAAGCTTCGTGCTCACGTCGGCTTGCTTGATCGAGGGAGCAGCTACGGGACGAGATAACTGACGAAGATGAATATATATATATATATATATATATATATTATAGTTTACTGGGTGACTAGCTAGGTGACTCTTTTAGAGTTTACGCTAGAACAATCATTGGCTTATGCATTTTGCATGCCCGACGATTTTGATGGGATCTGGGCCGGGCTAAAAGAGATTCGACCTTGATAGATAAGCGATGTAGTAGCATCCGCGGCCGGGCGAGATAGCTGATGCATACGCTTTAAACCGCTGAAATTGCCATAGAGAATGACACCACGATGCGTAATAGCCGAGGGCAGCTCTACGGAATACTATGTTGCCAGGGGTGAAATTAGTGGTATTAGTCGGAGATTGTGGGAAAGATTCGCGTCAATGTTGATAGAAATCCTCTATTTAATCGGCTCACCACAACAGAAAGGTGTTCCCAAAAGCAACTAAATCAGCAATTCTAACGTCTGCACATCAGCAATTATTGCGAGCTCGAATTATATGTTTCGAATTTGCGGAGATTTGCAGGTTGTTCTTCTTCGTACAATATGTTATATGTTACCCAATGTGTTACACGGCTTCCCTCTCACGAGTCCCCGAAACTGCTACAGCCATCATTTAATATTAATTCCACCTCAGTTCGGCCGAAGAAAATTGTCGAGTGCAAAATTGGCAGAGCGTCGACCGTCCCCCACCTTGGGCACTTTGATTAGTCGCCTAAAATAAATACTAATTGCCTGCCACGATGCTGCACGAGCTCATACTTCTTATCGATACCGCGTCTCGACCCTGATTGAATTAATAATAGAAACACCAATATAGACAACAGCAGTGATTGTTGCTCGACGGCCAGGCGCCATCAACAAATATTATGACAATTCTGTTGAGTTGTAGGGCTACCACAATATGACGAGACGATTCATTAATGTTATCTGACCACTAAGTGAAGTCGTCAATTGTTGTTGTACTTACATATGCATTGAGCACGAGTGATTGCGGGCACAATTTCCGCAGGGTTGCCCAAACGAATTAGGGCTATTTGGAACATGCGTGCACATTTATATATATACCTCATATAAGAATAAATCTGTCGGCTGGCTGACTCGCAGATAAGCTCGAACTGACTGTCGCTTGGCCGCGGTCTGATTTCGCTGTAATGCTAATTTCAATATCTCTTCAAGGCAGGGCCGCGCGGAATGATGAGCTGCCATCGTCGGCGGCGAAGGGGTAACGATCGGACATGTTCATTATTGAAGTCTCGATTTTATTGAGGGCGAATTACGCTCGGACGACGGGTCAATGCGCCCACGTGGAGCTCGCGGGTAGATTCTGAAAGGCCTATCCGTCGTTCTGAAGAGAAACCGCACTCGCTCAGATATCGCCAATGAGAAGAGCAATTTAGGATTACCCTTTTGAGAGGGTAGATATAATATTATTATAACAACTATACGATGGCTATTCCTATCAACGTATCGACCTGTCAACGGAAGGGGACGAAAATGAATTAGACCCGGGGAAGGCTCAAAGGTTTGAAGTAGGTTTTCAATATTGAACCGACCTTCGCTCAGGCTCCTACGGTAGCCGAGTGTTGACGGTGTTGCCATGCGAAGAACGACAACGATGTGCAACAAACGTAATGATCCTTTGTATTACGTTATCACACGACATCATCACGTCATTATCTCGAATTATTGTATATTCTATCAGAGTGTATACAAAACATTGACGATATATAGATATACACAAACCTGCAGACTCGCTTGCAGTGATCCGGGTTTCGGCATTTGGCTTTCACAGTCCTTTCATAATGTCGTTGCGATAACGGGCTGCGTTCGCCCGCAGCTAATCATAGATATGTAGCTCGAATACATGATCGTTATGAGCGGATGGCCGATGTTCTCGTTCGTCGAAGTTCGACAAACATGGGGAAAAAAAATCGCTTTAAACAAATCGAGAAGAAGAAGAATTGTAAAATCGTATAGTGTGAGTGTCAATATTTGTAGCTTGACCCCAGGTTGGGAACAGCCTCCCCTGAGTCCGCTGAGATCCGCTAATGAGCGATGAGAGAAATAACATTATCAGAGATCCTGAACGATGTACCTAAGGCAGCTGACGTTTGTTGGTTCAAGATCGTCATAATTACGAACTGATGTAGCGACTCTTTTTGCGAATGTTTGTCTCTGGGTAATACATATCAGTGGCACCCATCAAATGATAAATATTAGCGATGTTGTACGTATGTTATTATTTTACACTAGGATCTTACGTATCCCATAGTCGCTATCAAACGTCTGCTCTGACCTTCCGATATATTTAGTGTGAGCGATATATTTTGCGGTATGAGCTAAGATCATTCGTCATCTTAAATTCGTCGAGATAAGCGGATGACTGCTGATTGGTCAATGTGTCCAATTCACAGCATTAAATAGGCGTCTGGAATATCATCTGCATATGCATAATAATATAATATAATATCTATCACAGATTAATTGTTAGATACTACGCTTGTAGTTGCCATAGTGCAGGGCCTCCTCTACGATTGCGCCAACTTGAAGACGGGCAAATTTTAGAGTTATATTACGAAGCACTCTCGTCACATTTTTTTTTCCAGTGGAATGGTTATTGATATGCCTCAATTCCACTTGTAATAGCTTTAGACGATATGAGTTTAATTCAAGACATCATATTTTTGGTGGAGTTCCGTCCACGACGATCTTCAGAAATATTGCTCGCCTGAGTAAAGCTCAGATGGCAACACTTTTAAATATTTCCACCAGCACTTTGGATGCATCCGATCGGGCGCTTTGGCATGCCCTGCTTTGTAGCTGTGAGACAACCCTCTGATATTCTTTGCTGCGCGTCCACGATCGGATCTGATCGTTGGTGGATATATCAGTTTATCTGATCAATACATACGTCACGACTGTACCTCTTTTTCCTTTATTGTGTTTGTCCTGCAGAGTTTGATTCGCCGACAGTCACCCCAAATGTATGTCTTTTCATTTACAACACAATAATTGTATGTACACTGAGTACACGCATCTGATCAGCACCCGGACACATTACTGCGTTCCGTTCGTCTGGCGAACTATCCCAGTGTCAATAAATGGGGTCATGTCGGGGGTTGACGAAGAAGAGCTGCTCGATGACGATCGGATCATCAGCATAATTAGACAGGCGAATCACTCCGATCAATTCCTTTGTCCCGTCGATGAAATTGTTATTCTGCTCAACGCGAAGCGACTAGATTACTGCACGTTAGATCTGTATGTGTTATTACCATAAATGCAGCGGCGGAATCGCAGCAGCAGCAGCAGCAGCACCGCCACTAAATATAGCCACCACCAAAATTAGCCGTTCGCATAATTTCTGAGTTTCATGCACGCAGTGTATGATTTTGTATAGTTGTGCTACACCCTATGGTTGTAGGTAATGTCGTCATTGCTGTTACTCCAACGACTCGTACAATATCAACTACAACCACTGCTACCGATCGCGCCGTCACCGCTCAATAAAAATGAAGCGAAGGTCAGCTTTGTAACTTGGAAAAAGATTCATCGGCGAAGCGAACACTCATATGCAGTTGTTGCAATGCCGAAAGCAGTTGTATCGTGGGTGTTAAATGCCTGAGGCTTAGAAACGGATCACCTAAACTGGTCCAATACCTCTCCTTCTCATAACCGTTAGACTCTCAGTATATATATATATATATATATATATAATATATATATATATATATAGTTTGCTGATAGACCATGTTTTGCAGGGCAGGGCGTGAACCAGCGAATTCTAGCTTGGCATTGTCAGCCAGTGCCAGGTCACTTATAGTGTCAATATGTCGTTGCGCCATTGGTGGGTAAGCTACTCGCTATGTTCCACGAGTTGGAGCTAAATATCAGATAGTTGTACACACGCCCAGGTCGTCCGTGGCGCTGGTCAGTTTCGTTGTCAAGCGCGGCCGCGCAGTCCAGGCCCTCTTCAATCGACTTCCATCATTGGCATCATCATCAGCGGCCCCCCCACCCCCACCACCACCAGCATCGTGTTATGAAGCTAAACGGCATCCACTATGCTTACTATGCTCTCGAGTCGAACAACACCAGGACGTCCCAAATCGCCCCCTGATAGCTATCGCTCTATATGTGAGGAACTACCCACGAAAAAAACAACCGTGTTCATGGCTCGAACGTGTTACGATCTTGCGTCCCATAATGCTCTCTATCTCTCCTGTGATAGGAATCTTCCGAGTCGGCTGTGGGATATTCGATCGCGCCGGGGTCAGATAGCTTCCCCAGCAGTCCTTAAAAGGAACCTGTACCGGTTACAAACATACGGAACAGGAGTACACAGTATTGTATAAAGAACGCGATTTGACGAAGCCGATAAGAAGATACTATTAATGAATAGAATTGTATAAGTACAACATTTGAACGCAACGAAGGTGCGGCCGCTCAACGTCGTTCGAGCATTTTCTGTTATTAGTTGAATTGGCATCTTAATTAATTTGTCAATGGTGTCCTCTTGGGAAGGTTGAATGCTCAAATAGAGCAGTGCCATCCTTTCATAGAGTGTGAACGCAGATGTCTATTGTCCTCAGTTCGCCGATCTATTGATCGCCCGACCGGTATGGGAGATCTACCTTCTTCGGCAAGCCTCGATGGGGCGCATCGTCTCCAGCTGATCCAACTGGAATTGTCCGCACGGCCTGCCTTTTCTCGGGAGGCTCTTTAGAGAGTTCGCGTATTGGGTCTGAGTTAGCTGAGCTATCTTGGGCATTTCCGCGTGGAGCTGGGGCTCGTATCATCTTGCGTGCGCCCATCTGATCAATTGGGCGACTGCCGGACCGCTACAGTCATCAGGTTTGAGTTGAGCATAAATCCCTCCCTGCGACTATTGTTTCTACTTCCGCTTGGTTTGTATATGTCCTTCTGCGTCGTGCTGTTCGTCTTCGCCACAGTAATACATGTTGTATAATCTGGACAAATAAACCGACGTGGCCCTTAACGCCACCCGGTGCAGTGCGGAATATAAAGGCTATAACACAATAAAGCGTTAGCGCTCGATAGTCAAGATGCGGCAAACGGCCCATGTGGGTAGTATTTTGTTTTGTTTTTCAGCTACCTGTAAAATACTGTAGATTCCACAGTTTCGATACACTGGAAAAGAAGAGAAGATATAGAGGAAACTTTTCCTGGATACGAAAAAAGTTGCGTCGGACGGCCGTCAAACCGAAAGCCTGTATAGGCTATTTCATCGATCTAGCTGAGAGTATATAACGAGCATTTCGGTGCAACAAGTCCAGCGGAACTATCCGAATTCGTTAAGAAGAGCTGGAAATCCAGTAGAAGTATCTACTGTTGCCCAAACAGTGATGAGTTATATTTTAGAAGACAATATCTATGTAAGTGGTTTGCTTTGCTGCGTTTCAAGAACTAGACGATAGAGGGAGGGCAGTCACAAGTAGGGACCATAGCGTCTACGGTTCGAATCCCACAGGGTACAAACGAAACGATGTGGTATTCCCTTGCAGATTTCCAAATAATGCTAATATTTGTTACAAACAAGACAAGGTTAAATTGCGACTATTAACATGCGACTATTAACATTAGAACAATTACAATGGAGATCGACGATGAACATGTGTGCATTAAAAACATATGTGTTTTTAATAACTAATAATAATTAGTGCATGACCGAGAAGCGCCTGTCCGATATCTGTCCGATTTTCAGATCCAGTCCCTAGAAAGCAATCTGGAACCATAGACCGGGAGTCCTTCCGTGCGGCGTTCGCAAGTGAGCACAATTCGAAATATACATTATATCCAACGAGATCGATCTTATAATGAGATCCTGTCATAGGTTGGTGTTTACAAAACTTTTTTTAGAATCAAAGGTTACTCTTTAGGCATAACGTTCTGGAAGCGAATCCTATTAAATTACCACGCCCGGTGTCGCCCCCTAAGCCGGATCTATATATTATAATTATCGCTCAATTTTGTTATTGTATCGCTATTAGCGCAGGGGCCTGAGGCGATCGACCACTCGACGTCTCCACCACCCGATTCGCAGAGTAGTCATCGAGATCGGCAGGGTAGATATCCCCATGAACGGAGGACGACAATGACACCCTCTGCGCGTCGCTGCGCAGGATCGACCACTGGTACGAGTCACAGACATATTGTGATGTCTATAATCCCCCGTGTCCCTGCCCGCCACGTTCGCTGGCGTGGGTCGCTGAGAGCTTCAAGGTGAATTTTCGAAGTCTTGTCAACAACTAGGCACTTGGACACCCCTTGTCCGAGACCATGCTAATTCAGCACGGCCGAGTGTATATCATATAACAGACATGGGCATACATTGAGATACCAGTGACGAAAATGAAGCAGCAACGCTGTGGTGTTATGAATGGGATCGGAGGGCCCTGTAGTGGTGGCTAGACAGATGGACGCTGAGCTTAAACGGCGATTGGCGTTTTTTTACGGGCTGACACCGAGTTGTCGTTCGATTACAGATATCGGTATGGTTATGTGGTATCGCTTGAAGGACCTGTCATGTCAAACTTAGCGGAGTTTTTCCAAGATACTTATGCGACGCTACCGTAGGTCAGGCAATAATGACCGCTAGCCACCACGATTCCTAGGGATCGAATTGACGACCACAAATCGTTGTGCTGTCGAGCCCGTTAGGCTGGTAGTACATACGTGGGCGTGTTGCAGCTGGAGGAGAGACGTAGGTTCGATTCCTACCGTTGGACATTTGAATTTAAAAGGGGTCCGTTTTATGAAGCAATACCGAAATCAGCAGTTGTACTGCGGACGTTAAATGTTTAAGGCTGTGGAAACTTTACTTAAATCGCGATGCCGTGGTGCCGTTCGTGGTTTCGTATGATACATGTAGGCCACATATTATCTAAATATAATAACAAGCTAACTATATTTTAGAAAATCTGAAGCTGATTCTGCCGGTAGGGATCAGTTCTGCTCTGAATGTTTCGATCGGGCCTGTATAGCGATTCCCGTTATATATATATATATATATATCTGAAAGAAGACACCCCCCAAGGCGTTACGACGACAAACCGCCAACGTCATCGCGAGATTTCAATAGATGTGTATCGTTGAAATCGCGCAATCTACTCGAGGATGTGTAGAAGATCTGCAGTCGTTGTCATAACCGACTCATAATGTACATACCACGTATCCATGCTGCTAGATCCTGCTATGCATCATTTCTGAACTGAGTCGGATAGCATTTCAAAATGCTGCGTCACGAGATTCAACAGACGTTGATTCATGTTGCGTCAACTGAGACAACGTCATATCGTCATCCGTCGAACGCACTCGGCTGTGAGGTTCCGATCCGAATCACTGTCGATCGATGCCGAGTGGACTTCGAAGTGGACATCGCCGTTTGTAAGTGGCAAACTACTCTGCTATCGAACCGCAATACATGGAGCGGTGCCCGCAGCAGCATGGTCTCGACGAAGCGCATGTCTTGTCATATCGCCTGCCTACTGTCCAATGTGGCCATCCTGGACATGTCCCGCAGAATGTTTCATAGAAGCCTGTCTCCTGCAAAGACTACCCCCGTGAGGAATATAGGTCATGGATATAGGTGCAGACTATCTACAGAGGATAGCAGCATTTTACAAGATTTCACGAAGTGGTGTCGACGAGACTGCGCCACGCGAACGAGGCATGTATCCGTTAGGTAGATCTTTCACTCGTGAAATATCGAGGATTCGACTCAAGCGTGTATTCGATGACGTGTCGTGATCACGTTAGGTCGACTCTTCAATAATGACTTAATTAAAACCCTGCAGGCCATAGTCTGCTATTGGGTCCATCGTCTGTTTTCTCAGTAGTAAACACTCGTTCTGAACCTTCTTGTTACCGTTATATAGGGGCTCAACTATGAACCATAAAGCCTAGCAATGACATGTTCGCGACAAGACGTGTTCAGATGATGCGCGACTGCATACGGCGTGCTGCGATAACTTTGCGGCAGTTTGGCAAACAATACGTAGTTTGTCGTACATGTGTGTTTCATTCGAAATGTGAAACCTTTAATTTATTAATTTACATCAAATACAGGGTCACACGAGGAGCAATTCCCTCGGCATCTTTCCTAACTAGGTAACTAAACCGTAGGCAGAGGTAATCGCATAAAGGGTACATTCAAGCACCATCCTGTCAATGACTGTGCCGTTGATCAATACGCAGAAATCTCGACAAAGACAACGTACATGCGAGCTGGCCGAGCCAGACAGATCGACTGGCTGCGCCCTGTGCCTAACCAGGCATCCTATGTCCTCCAACGTGCAACCCTCCCTCGTGGTTTTTGCTGTCCCCGCTCTCCATTTACCCTTACCACTAGGTCCTTTCTCAGGGCCGATTCAAGCCACGCTGGCTTCGCACGCCGTCGACTCAGCTAGTTCCCCCGTGTTAGCTATCGTAAACTCCGGAGTGTTCGTGCGCGTAGCAGGGTACCGCAACCCTCCACAAAACCCTCATTCGTTTGCATGGATGTATACTAGTAGATACGGCGCGGTAGGTCGGCGGTTTGTAGCCAGCCGGGTTTGGTTCGACGGCCGACGCGAGTGTTCTTGGCGTTGTTTCGGCGCGACGTGCTCGGTCCGGTGTCCACAGAAGCTTTGGGTTGTCAAAACCTCTTCATGGCTGTCGCCGAGATGGCAGCACGAGGCTGGTTCTAGTGGCCGGCGTTGATGCGAGAATTTAATACGATACGCAACCGGGATTGCCTGCAGATGTGCTTGTGCTCACGTGCACCCAGAGGGCGAGCGAGGGAGAGATAGGTAGATAGTAGTAGACCACGGCACGGCGATCTGCTTGTCCAGTCGATGATTTCAGTGGAGTTTATAACGTTCTGCAGTGAACAAGCACCCATCGCAAATGAGCCTCTTGAGCAGAGTCTGCTGGTAGTTCCTAGATGAAATAATCTCCTGTGAACCACCAGCTGGCGCTCCGAGGTAAAATTTCACGTGTGAAACTTGTGTGTGGCTAGAGAAAGTTGTGTTAGACGCGTGGTGTTGAGGCGTGTGAAGACTCCACAAAAAGAAGGATGCAGCCCTCACAAAGAACTGTGCGTACGCGGCCCTGAGTAGTGCCCGGCCTGTCGCCCATTACGGAAGCAACAAAAGAGGAAACTACACGAGTCCCGTAGGAGTTTGTACTCGGAATAGTGAACACATCTTACCTAAGTGTGCAACAGCGGACCTATTAGTGGAACAAATTGAAATCAAGCGCTCCGCAAGGTGGCCCTAGTGGACTCTGTCGCCAACACCTGCTCGTCGGCCAGCGACGAGCTCTATCTTGTTGCTGATCATACGGACAATCAGAGTTAGTTGTCCCCAATGTCGTAGATCATGACCGAGCTTGCTAAAGTCAGTGTGGTGTAAAACGTGAACATTTTTTAGATTCGCGATATACATTGACTGTCCGGCAGCAACATGCGCGACATAGGGAGGCCTTGCCGATGTCAGGTGGGCGTTCCCACGGCATAGTAACAAAAAAACAAAGCGAAAAAACATAATCGCCAAGACACCGACCTGCAGGTACTCACAAGCTCTCGTCCTGTCGTTACGTGCTGTCATCCTCTGTGGAATATCTGATTTTGCGCGTGCCTACGTCGGGACTTCGCCGACCCAACACTTGAGCGATCCGATCTTCTCTACGGGTGCAATTTATGGGTAGATGTAGTCGCTGTGAGGTCCACGAAGAAGGTCATCTCGACTAGCGTTCTCGCGGTCGCCACACGCAGGACAGTTGGGCAAAAATTGGTGTAATCAAGAATCTATATATATATATATATATATATATATAGACTCACTGCACTACGGCGCATTGCTGCGAACCGCCAAGCGAGCGATCCGAAAAAAGTCTAGGTGTGATCAATAGGCAGACGGAGAAGGAGCTGCTGCTGCTGCTGTTATTGTTGTTGTCGTTGTTGTTCTTGTTGTCGTCCTTATCCCCATCGTGTGCTGGAGTGTTCTAGACATCGTGTACTGGTGCAGTTGGCCTCTACAGTGTTGTCGTGACGTGAAAGTCGGAGGAGTTTAGTGCTGCTTTCACAGTGGGTGTCCGATCTGGGTGTGTGCGCGAGTGTCTCGCTCTGCTGCTTGTCGCTGTGCGGCTTCGGTGAGGCCTGTGTATAGTCGTACTCCCCCCTGTCTCTCTCTCTCACTCTCCTTCCATCGATGCAGTGTGCGCAGACGACGGATGCCGGTGTTACGATGTAGGTCGAAAAGTGTGGCGTGATCGCCTGACGCCTGATCCTCGAGTTGGTTCGAGGAGGCGCTTCCTCGTTCGTTCCAGGACATGCGACGCCGTCCCGAACGGCAGCAGCTACTTTGCTGCTGCCTTGTGACCCTCGCTGCTCTGGCTGCGAAGGAGGTGTACGCGCAGAGATCGGCCACTGCTATCGCCGCACAGCAGAGGCCGCGACATCATCACCTCAACGAGGAGATCGGTAAGGTTATCGCCGGGCCGTCGGCCGGCACGGTGCTAGGTATATATGCTTGCTGGAGCCATGGAACTGAAACAGATCTACCCCTTCGTGTGTTTGTGTGGTGGGCTGCTGTCGTCGATGATTGATGTGAGGCGCGCGTACCTCGAGACTTCGCTTGGAACCAGCACTTGGGAGGTTCGAGGCCCCCTCTCTCTACGAGTGCAATTTGTGGGGTGGATGTATAAATAAGAAAAAATAACTAAAATAGATCGAGCAACCTGAACGCTCCTTCTTGCTGCGAGGATCGATGAACATCGGATGAGATGGATCAGAATGGACAATTAAACCGTTGAAGAATTGCACTTACTATTGCAAGTACAATTTACAATGGACTAGAGATTGAAATAATGTCAAGCGTAGAGCTGACTCTAGGGAAGAGATCGACGATCAGCGGACGATGGTTTTAGCAGGTAGAGGCGTTTTGTTATCCACGTCAACCCCCTGCGCTGGATCGGCCCACTTTAATGGAGATTGAAATGTTCCTTGTGATGTCCTTGCGTTTGAAGGAAATGTTCTCCTCTCAATTAAAAAAATATGGAGCGGCGATTCGAGGAAATAATTCTAGTTGACGGTTTCATGGCATAGTACGCAAAAAGGAAATTATTTAGAATCGTAACCTGACGCACGTTGTTGCTCGTCGTAAAGCTCCAACGGGAGACATCACGCTGTAGCTCTACAAGCAACAGCAGCACGAGTGACAACGAGACGTCTGTCGGCTGCGAACTCGATTTTCCTTTAAAAGTTTAGTAGATTAGGTGACTAATACTAATAACGCACGTGAGACAAATGCCGTGGCCGTCAAATCGCACAGGTATCTACGTGGGAACTTTCGGATGGGATTTCAATTCAACGATTCATTGAAATTCGTCTGTGTGTGTGTATGTGTGTTGAAATACAATAAGAACGTTCTTGCGGAATGCAAACATGTGCCATATTTTACAGTGGCCTTTTATTATCGATACGTTTCACGCGATTCGGCCCACGTATCTTTCCACTTTCACTTGCAAACAACAGTCCCGTTTGTCTGGACCAAAGCATTTGCTGCTCGCAGTTGTATTGCGTGCCGAGTGAACATTTTCCAAATAAATTCACATCGACTCTCGTCGCAAAGTCAATTTTCTCAGGTGGCCAAGCCTCGGGGCGCGAGTTGAAATGTTGAATGTGCTCGGCGGCTTGTCGGGCTGTTCAGATGACTCGTCTGCAGTTCACGTAAATTGCAATGTCATCAACGAAAGCGAGTTAACAGACAAGGGGGCGTTCACTTAAAGAACGTCAGTCCGGACGTCATTTCCTCCTCTAAAAAAATATATAAAAAAAAAAGTCCGGACGTCATTAAATAACAGCTGCTAGTCTGCTCTACAAAGTGTAATACAGTGGAAATATTCCCAGCTGGCCGCGTCGTCTTTCGTTGTAAATCGCAGCGAAATGCTCCTTGTCGATTATTTTGATTCGTTTCCACCTTCGGCAATACTTGGGGCCTATGGCAGTTTTTGTTTTCGATATAGAGAATACCCTCAAACGAAATGAGTGCTCGTCTTCAGCTAAGTTCGACTGGGACTTCAACTGATTCACATGCGATTGGTTCGAATTTGGTTCAATCTCGTCGGTTGTTCCTCTGCGGACGATTAGGGGTCAGGTAGAGAGACAAGCTCGCTGTCAATAAGTTTGCTTTACGTTCTAGTGTTTAAATTGGTGCTACATGTATTTTGGATGAAGGTTTTGATATGTATCTGATGGCCAGAAAATTGTCTAACACAAGCAGGTTCGCTTTGAATCTGCATGGAATATATAAATGTTTTGACGCATTGTGAAATAAATAGTTAAACAAGAGGCAATTTCTTCACCTGTTCGCAGTATCGCAGAAGTGGGCGCTTCCTCGACAGTTCACAGTCGGTCAAATCAACGGTCGAATCTCAGGGGGCCTCTGATCTTATTTGCCTCGGCGTCTTCGTGACCTCGAAGCGATATATTTGCACAAGGTCAGAATAGAATGTTTGCTATTCGGTAGGCCACGACGCGTGGTCCCACATATCGCGCCGATCGGGGCGAAGCAACACCTCGACAGGAATTGTGACTTACACGGCGGATTCGGCTGACCCTCCGGAATCACCAGTTCCAACGGATTTACATAGCACACATTGCGGATGGTACATACAAAAATGGATTTATCATTCGATCTGTGCGGGATCAGAGGCGACCGCTCCAGTTGATTTCCCGGCACGGCACGGATTTGTACGGGAGTTCTACGACTGATGTAGAATGCATTCTCGCTGAGCGACCCAAAAGCCAATCTCAAACGCCCTCCGTGTGGCACCTCGACCGAAGACACCATTCGAGCTATATGTTTGAACCGTAGTCTGGGCGAACTTTTCTTGAAAGCCTGACCAACATACCTCGACCAGAACATACCCGATGCAAACCATAGACTTGTCTTGATCCCCTCGTACATAGCGTTGCATGAGTATATATAAGTAGATTGGGAAATGCACTGCTTTCGATAACTAGTCATATATATATATATATATTCAATTCATCCGAGTTCGCTAGTAGAGGTTAGTGACTAACCACTAATCCCCATTAGCGAAGTGGATGAGTTCAAAGTTTTTATCTCTCTGTTAACGTACTCCATACAGAACTCCATCGTCTGCACCACACCGAACACTACTAAGAACGCAGGTGCCACCCTCCTAAATTCAGGATTGTACAACTCTGGACTTAGCCCCCTTTAGGTCAGCAGGCTACCGCAGAATGACAACCAAAACTATTCCAATATTGATATGTACACGCTATTAAGTAAACTGTTAATCCTTAAATATTAGAATATATTTATGTATACTCTCATCGTATCCAAAGGGACACTTTCCCCTATTCATTTTTCAACCACAGCTCGCTCAAGCCACGGAGCTAAAGTCACGGAAACCACGCGACAGATAATAAGGTGTTATCTGGAATCTATGAAAATGCTGCGAATTCTAGTAAACAGATACATCCACGCACATCAGATCAACGGAGATCGCTGTTTCCCAATCCCAGCCATTTATTTACCATCGGTGAAAATACGACGCAGCAGTCTTCTGTCGCCTGAGGTTAACGAGATGAAGATGTGAGATAAGCCGACAGCAGTTTGCCGCAATGAACAAAAGGCTTTGCTGTCACAATAACAAACAAAACAAAAAAAACGGCCCTCATATTTCTGTGAATGGGTGGCCGGACGTTGGTGACTTGGTTTTTATGCGTCGCTGATTCTCGGCATTGTGGTATATTGTATTGTAAACATACAATTGTGTTTACAGCAATCGCCGGCCCGCTGATAGTTGCTAAAACACTGATAAGGAGAAATTTGTCACGCGCTTGACAAGTCCGTGAGGGCAATATGCAAGTGCAGCAAGCCATGCGCAAAGGGTACCCGAAGCCATCCCGCTCCTGTGGCCCTCCCGCCGAATCCGCGGTATATTTCATATTTCGGCTGTGGCACTCGTGGCTACAACTAACATCTTCCTCGTTGCTTGGCGATCCTTGTTACTGACGACGGTCGCTACGCTCAAGCAGCAGTGAAGTGTTGAAATATTCACGCGAGCGTTAACCACCATTATATTGCTATTATTATTATTATTACTACTACTACTAAGGGCGAGAGAGCAGTAATGTCTTCGACATTCGTTTTGCGTCGCCATTCGCAATGCTGAAGTTCGGCGCATTACTTCCACGATGTCCCGGTTCATTTTGGAAATGGTTTCGAAGATAGATCGTTGAGACAAATCTAACTGGCAGCTGCTCGAGGGCACGCGATCCTGCGTCAGGCTGTGCTACTCTTGCTGGAGTCGACGTCGCCGCCATATAATCCTATCAACAATGTGTGGCCAGACACATACAGCATAAATGATCTGGTTCGGAACGTAGTAAGGGAGCTTCTGGATCAAGTTCAATTGCAGTAATTCCTGTTCGCTTCTAATGCGCCTCGAGAGGTGGCTTCGGCTAGCAGAGTAAGGATACTTCATTCCCAATTTCACCAGTATCGAAATGTGTCGACATAAAAGCATAGATAAAATTAGCGAAAGGCTTAACAACGTCAATAAAGAAAAGAAAAAAAATATATATATACATACATATTCTCATACATCTTTGTCAAATTATACGATATGTACGCGATACTCAGAGAGAGAGAGAGAGAGAGAGAGTTTTTTTTCAACACTCATTAGCAGACACCAAATGTCTTTCTAGTTGGGGCAAACTTGACATTGCTCAAAAAGGCCAAGACGCAGGAAGTCCTTTCTAGGTAAGAAGGGATAGAGCACTTCGTCCTATTTAAACTCTGTGGTAATGTTTCAGCTTTATTGAGCTGAGGGCCCCTCATTTGAATCTCCTCGTCCTGAATCCCCTGGGCGCCGTTTCGCTACTGGATACCACTGGAACGATCCTCCGCAAATGAATGAACACAGATGTGCCTCGGACCACGAAGTATAACGTCCTGTTGGGCTCCTACCCTGATACCAGTCACACATGCTCGTACACGGGGCCGGACCCTGTCGTTGATACGCCATGCGTATATCGTTCGCACACTTTTATATATTCATTCAATACAACACGGCTTGTGTGCGTGTATTTGTTTGTGTGTATGTGTGTGTGTGACTTTGCTTGTCCCAAAACGAATCGCTGCCGCTTTATCTAATCTTTGAGCAGCGTGTACTGCTTGCAAGGGCAGAACGATCCCTCGATAAGTGCGCGCCCACAATGGACGACGCGCAGGGCTGTTTGTTTGTTGCCGGATCAGCAGTTGTAGAGCGACTCGCCTACCGAGTCTCGCATCTACCACGTCGTGGTGTGGCCGTGTTCCGTTGTGTTCGTTGACTGTTGCCATATATCTTCGCGATGCTATGGCCGGCTGCTGAGAACTACCGCATAGCATACTGCCACGTATTGCGTACGCGGCTGTGCCACGCTGATGTGGATCTATATATTTGACTTTTCTTTTTTTTTCTGCATCCACCATCTATGTGTCTCAGTGGTGCAGAGTGTTATTCTATGTGTGTTTCAAATTCTACCCTCGGTGCGATTGTACTACAAAGGGAGTTTTGTAGAGGGACGTCAAATCGAAATGCTGATACTATAGCTGCGCTAGGAACGGCTACAGTGGTTATCATGTGTCGCCGCCTGTCGTCGCCTTGAGCGTGACCCTTTTAGGGATCTGGGACGACCAGTAACGCTTGCTTTGCGGATCGGGCTCGCTGGGTATATAGATAGAAGGTTACTGCGGGCTGCATCTCTGAACAATAATAATCGGTGAAGGCGCATTCATTACCAGGGAGGCTCGTAACAAGCTATGCCATACAACTCCATAGACCCTCACGATTTGTCTCGTGAGATTATTATTAATTACGGGGAGGAACGTTGGAGAACATTTTAGTTATTTTTGTTTCGGGACCAAACTGTAACAACTAGCTGCCGTAAAATCCTATTTCTCCCTGACGTTTGGTGAACATCTATAATATGAACGATGATGATGGTAGCGACTGTGCTACAAGATACTACGAAAACGTGTCCAAGACGATCGAATTCTGTCAATTGAATCAATCGTTTACAATCGATTTCAACTTACTAACTTTCACTTGAACTTACTACTGATGTAACGTTTGACGTTTCCATAGCGCGCAAACTGTAGTATTCGTTCAATGGTCATGGTTAGCCCGATGTGAAAATAACGGTAATTGAGGTTCTGCCTCTTTCGGTGAGCTCCGAGACATTACGGAGACGCCACTGGGACCCAGCGCAAGTCCCAGCCTGTTTGGCATTGCCGGATACAAACGACAACCCAAGCAAGGAAATTACACGACTCGCGGTGGCTTTGCGCTGTTTTGAGTATATATATATAATACATTTGTCGAGCTCTGTGGCCTGGTGGTGCATTCGTGTGCGCGTTACAATCGGAAGAGACACGTAGGTGCACGGGTTCGATCCCCACCGTTGCGCATTTGCATTTAGAGGTCTGTCTTACGAAGCAATGCTAAAAGCTGTACCGTGGACGTTAAGTGTTGGCTGAGAGTCAGGCCGGAAGCCTTAGTATATATACATTTGCGTAGTTTTCTCATATATTGACGTTAGATGTTTCAGCGCTATAGCAGCCAGCGTCCGAGGTACGAGTTCATGCAATAGCTGTTACGTTTGGCGCTCGTTCAAAGCAGGATTTAATTTGAGATTTTCAATCGATTTTCACCATCCTATCAAAATCAGTCTACTCAATTGATTATGTATTTCCTTAAATCGAATCTAATTCGAGCATATTTTGCGAAGTCGCTGCGGCAGAACGGTGTGTCTTATTGTAGATCTGTATATTTTGCTGAACGAGTGCCACTTGTGGTTAATTTCAGGTTAACAAAATTTCCGCGGTGGCTTGGAAGGCTAAGTCTCTGGCTGTCGGAAGCCAGAGGTCGCAGGTTCGAGCCCCGCTGCGTGATGACATATAAGAGAGCAATTAATCATTGTGAAATTGCAGGGCATATTAATAAAGCTAATAAAGCTTTACCTTTACCCTTGATTTGCAATGTCATAAAACATACCTCATGAAAACTTCATTGCAACCCTCTGACAATTTAATATGCTGGCGCTTTAGCGCAAAAACGTGTGTCACAGCGGCGGACTCTAGCTTTACATGTTTCTGTAACAAAGCCATTGCAATGCAGGCTGCCACGGCCGACGTTGCCAGCAAGCGAGAAACCTTCCGTAAACACGTTCAGCGCTGGCGCTGTTTTCACCTTTTCACCCGCGTTTCGCATTACACTCTACCAATGTCTGACGGGAGATGAACGCCACATGACTGTGTTGGATTTTTACTCCGTCTAAAATATTTGTACACGTTGCCGTAACGGCACAGACGAAAGTCGCTAGACACTGCGGCTTAGACTTCCCTTGTGTAATAATATACACTTAGGCAGCAAGTGCACTGCGTATGGTCGGCTGGTTAGATGGGGTACTTCGTCAAACCATGATGCGACCGTGATCCCGGATCTAAAGGAAGGTCAGATCGTGCAACATTCGCGCGAATAATGAACAGCTTAAGCAACCCATTTTTTTTTACCATCCCACGGCGTTGTGGAAGATGTCACCTGCCGTCGCCTGTCCACCTACACATCATACATGCTTGGGTAGGTATATTCGCGTGTATCCGAAACATCGGTTCAGACGCTGCAGGTTAATGACCAAGGCTACGGTCAATCCCCCCCGATGGCTATCCTACCGGAACGAAAATAAGATACAGTCCCCTGCTATCTATGACCATTTCTGTTCATAGCGATGTTAATGGAGATGCAAACTAAGAAAAACTGCCGAGTTCGTTGTTCCTGCCGACGACCTCTCAAATGGGTTCCACCGGAGGCGAAGTTGATAAACGTGAGCCAAATTGTTGACTGCCCGAACTTCTGCAGTAAAAACAAAATTGTCTCTCGTTAGGGGCCATTAACTGTGTGCGCTTTCAGTCGTTCAGGCCGCTCCATTCCCGAATGGCATGTCACGGAGACTTTTTTCCAGTTGAAAACCCAGAAAGGACAGTCCTGGAACACCGCCGCGTACCTTAGCACGAATTTAGCAAGCGGAGTAGTTCCGTGGGCCTGACAAGGACCTAGCTAGAAAACCAACTTTGTCCTCCATAGAACGCTCGTTCTCATAAATAGGTTCGCTGATTTCACCCTCATCGCCCGGTGGAGGGGTCAGTGGACAAACCCTTAAATGATGACATAAGTACACAACATTCAGACGTTTCTTAAAAATCGCGGTGATGTTAGCTTTCATATAGTCACTGGAGAAGCTTGTGCAGTCTCAATCGTACCTCAGAGCGCTATACATCCAGCGCTCTAATCTGTTTCAGAATATAATAGATATAATATCTGGATTCCTATATCAAGAATGCCAATACATTGGTTACCGATGGAGCGTACCATCTATTATCTGAACAGCAAGGCGCCGACAGAAAAACGAACACATCGCCGAATCGACAAAACGGAATAATTGTATGGTTCCGTTCTTACTTAAGTATTCTCACAGATCACTAAAATCGGACTTGCTCAAACTGTTAATGTTGTTTACTAATAAGGCTGATACGTTGATCTAGGAAGACCGAAAGGTGACTTCCGAAAACCAGTCACTTAACAGGGATGAATGACTGCGGGCGAGTTTGAGGAATGCTGTGGACTGTTGTAACCTTGGAACCTGCACAGCGAGAACCTGGATGTATCCCCCTCATATACCTTTGTCTATTTCTGTCTCTCCCTTTCTCTCTGTAATAAGAGTTAGGTAGGAATTTAATTGTATGGAATCGCTTATAATCGATTATAGCAATTTCAACGAATGGGATTATATTCGTTGATTCGATTATATTAAGTGCAATATGTCATTCCCGGCAAATTCACATTCACTCGATAGCAGCAGCAGGCAGGCCAGCTTATCATGTACACGCTGCTGAATGTAACCTAATCATCACATTAGGTTGACCCAAAAAACCGCACGCATATAAATTTCAATATCGGCTAAACTAAGTAAGTTAAAACAAAGATTTTTAGTATGAGTTAGAGGTATGCACCTCTTTTATTTATACACTGGTCCCAGAGTTCTGGCAGCCTTCTGACGCGTAGGTATGCACCATTTCTATTACCATTTATTACTTCGTTATTTAAGGCCGCTCGGAGTAATGTTCGATGTTTGCATACCTTTCGCCATCTATAGCCCTCTTTAATCGATGGAAGCAACCATAGTCACACATTGGCTTAAATCGGGAGAATAAGGGGGTGATGCCATCGCTCAATCTTGTTGGCCTTAAGCCAGGACGTAATTTCATCGGTACGGTGTCCCCTGGCATTGTCAACGAACAGCCACACCTAGATATTTTTCCGGTCCCCTATACAGGCTGACTCATGCCTCATTCATTGCAACGGTCCGCTCTAAGCGACTCTTTTGCTGCCTATATATTTTCAAACTGTCTCGCGAACTCTCCCCACGCATTTTCAGTTGGCCGGTACCGAGTTAACGAGGGACCCATTTTGCACTTTTTTTCTGCATCCTCAGATTATTTTTAATAATTCGACGACATGTTTCACGAGGCTCGCCAACTTTAGCCGACAAGGTCCTCAATGACCAAGCTTTAGTTTTCTCGATCATTTCGATCCGTTCGTCGAACAGAGATTCGGGAAATGATGGGCGCCCTCGATGTTCATTAATGTCCCAGTCGTCTTGATTAAACTGACATTTTTTCTCTGAGAATGCAAGTCTGAGGGACCTGCTCCACCGGTTGCCGTTTCGAACATCTACCAAAAGCCGAATACTAGCGACTTTCGCGCCGTTTGCTTGCTAATTGTTGTGTCTCACTATCCGCCAAATTTAAATTCAAACCGGCCAAAAATAAGAGTTCGGCGCAAGACGATCGGAGTGCTTTTTTTGGGTCAATCTAATATATTAATAAGTCTACAGGCCAAATGACCGCCGCGGTCCATATGTGTCCTTGTGAATTTCAACTAACGGCCTACGATCGCAAGGTCCCCAGTCGCAGTCACCAATGTGCTACTATGCTGAACTTGTCAGCGTACAGACTTATGGGGGATGTTCCCATCGGTGTTTGTGTGATTTCTTCAGACGAATACATTTTCAAGTTCTTAAAGTGGCAAATCAGACTATGGGTTGTACTATAATTTATTGGTTTCCTGAATCTAACGAGCTCTCCTTTTCAATATTTTCGTACCGTTGTTGATTCTGTATTCATCGGCGTAGCAACAAGCCTTGTCATATTCAAAAATTCCAACGACAGGTGTGCCGGTCGATATATATATATATATAGTATGTTGCCACAGTGGTTGGGACGACCACTATATCGTGTTCTGCAGCGCATACATTACCATTCTCACCGCCACTCAGCTATCATGCTGCAGAACCGATATATATATATATATAAATATAACTTTCTTGTCTCTAGACGTGGTCAGGCCGATTTTATTTATAGATACTAACGTGCTGCGCACGACGAAACGTTCGTATGTGTTTTGATCTGCGACAGGCAGTCAGCCTGTGCTATTTTACCTCAAAACTCTAGTGCGGTGTTACCCACAGCCCCGAGTTTCTTCTTCACTTCGTCAGATCAATATCTATTTAAGTAGAATTTCATTCGTGACGTCCTCGACGGTTGGCCTAGAGGCGCATCGTAAGAAAAGGCAACAGTTGCCCTCGCTCTAGTCCCCTGCCTCCAGCCTCGATGAAATTCGCGTACGTGTGTTATCACAAACGAGATGACGGGCACGAAAGCGTACGATAATCGCTTTCTTTCTCTCTCTCTCTCTCGAGAGAGAAAGACTGATAGGGGTGTTATGGAGAGATCCCACGCCGCCCATGCCAGGTAATATCGACCGCGAAACGAGTGTAGCATGCGACGTGTTCGATGGATAAACATAGATGCTCAGCATTTTTCGGGCCAACCACTCGCGTACGGTGACCGCCGCTCGCTGTTCAGGAGAACAATGCGCCGAGTGATAACCGAGGATCTCTACTTCTCCTTCGTCAGGGCGTGCGATCTCGATCGATTTTTATTTTTCCTCGTTCGTTGTCTCTGTTTGTCAAAGGCAGCCTCGCGCACGCGGCTGTGTCTGACAAACAGAGACAACGTCGTAGGAGAGGCGTTCCAGAAACTTGTTAACATTAGTTAGTTGGGATGAAGTCCCTTTGTAATACGTCAATGTTCGGAGCCGAGGACTGTGTTTCGTATGAAGTGTTTCCGGGATGATCATTTCTCAGCCAACCTGGTAACGTCCACGGTGGCCGCCTCGTCGTGCCCGCTTGACGAGGTCACAGTCGACGACCGCAGCCAAGTATAAATAGTATGATACAGCTCAGAGATTTACTTCAGCTTATGTACCTATGTACCACCCGTCTTATGTCACCGTAATGGCTGGGACATCCAAGGTTCTGCCTGTAAAAAGCCAGAGGACGCAGGTTCGAGTCCCGTGTCGTGACATATAAGAGAGCCTAAGCATTGTAACAATTGCAGTTCCTTTAATAAACTAATAAAGCTTTACCTTTTACCTGCTAGGGCTTTGGCAGCGGATAAATACCGGATGGATATCGTACTACAGACATATGAGTGAAAGCTTTGTGAAGATTTGCAGATCTATCTCGAGTCTATGCTGAGCAAATGAGCTGAGTATATAAATATGCTGAGTCTTGCGGCCAAATTAAAAGTCACTGGGAAAGACCTATTCATTTCAGGCGTCTGATCCTTAATGCGATAGCCCTTGATAAAATCGCCCAGATAAGAGAATCACCCAAGTAACGATTGTTCTATGTATGCCAGTTTTGTCATGCTGAAGATACCTACGCTGGTTGAGGGGGATCGATTTGTTGAACGACAGGAAGTATACGCATTTTCAAAAATCATCCCATAAACAGATACTAGCAATTCAATAAATGTATAATTATTATTAACTTCTGATATCTATTCTGTATCACTCCGATGTCGTTATTTCAACTTGGCATAATAATGCAAAGAAGTCTCTCGGAACACAGACCGATTCCTTTTCGTGTACTCGGAAACTTACTAAAACTCCCATTAATCTTTTAACTTCTCCTCTTTATCATTACCGGATAAACACTGATTTGTTTTCATGAAAGCTTCACTTTTTTAGTGATTTCACAGCTACAGTAAGCTTGTACGGGTCGCGTTATCAAGTCGACATCATTATATCGCGATAATATGGCTACCGATACCAGATGACAGAATTCCGATCTCAGACCACAGGGTCACAGGTGCCGGATCACATGGTCACAGAAGCGATGTCAACGCTAAACAGAGAATGGAGCCAGGCAAATCTTGCTTGTTTCCTTCGGTCAATACTAGCTACCGGGTATCCGCGAGGAGAGCTGAGATAGTGCTGAAGTCGAAGTACTCCCTGCTATTAAATATTGTAGTTTTTCATTTACCTCAGTTGCCCCCACATAGACGTTGTATTCTTAGCTGTCCTCAAGCGGTAGTATGAAGCTCGAGGTGTAAGTCAACGCAGTGGTTGTGCCAACGATCACATCACATGACACTTTTTAGAACAACACGCGCCAAGCGAGGAGCTCCATTTCAAGGCTGACGAAAGGGACTCGAATGTGTGGTCGGTCTGAGTCACTGGGAAAATGGGAACGACCGCAGTGGGGTGTCAAGATGAAGGCAAAGAGCATTCGAAATGCTGGGGGCAGTCATGAGCTGGAATTGCCCTCTGGAAATGCCCAGGATCTCTGAGATCGACCCGGAAATGCAGCAACAAACCTCAATTGAAGTCGGTGTATCGAAACGACACGTCGTCAACAGTTGAAGAGGGCCTGACATCGAACTTCTGTCGCTTCTGCCACTTGGCGGATCCAATTCAGTCGAGAAACTCTTGCGTGGGGAGGGGAGCAGGCAGTTGGGACTCTCTCTTTCTTCTCGAGTCGAACCACAACTCAAATCGTTGCCGTCTCCGAATCCCTGTACTAGAGGCCAAGTCGAGTCAAGCAAGCAGATCAGTGGTGAACCGTTTAGGCGTTTGGCTACGCACGTGACGTGCGTCGTTGCCGGATGCGCCGAAGGGCTGTGGATCTACAGCACGGCGTGGAAACCGATACCGCCCCCGCAATCCCTCGAGGGCGAGGTCAGCAACCCTCGTCCAGAGGCAGCGGCAACGATGGCATATCTCGAGTGGAAATGGCGCCAGGGGCTTGCAAGTGCTACCCAATCCATCGCGGAACCATTTTCGGTAGGAGCGAAGCCGATTTGGTCGGGCGGTATATATATATATATATATATTGCACGGCTGCTGGAAAGGTTACGCGGCCTGAACGAGGGAGCGATTCAAATCACCCTTTTACTTGAAAAAAATCCATCAATTCGTGATCGAAGATGTGAGGTTCCACCTCCCTGCGCAGCCTGTTCGGGGACAGCAGCCTTCGAACATAATGCAACCTTGTCACGAGGGCGGATCTAAACTATCGTCCCCTGCGTTCAAGCTCCTCGATGTTCGGCTTAGGATGGCCGCATAGTGATGTGGTACGGGTAGCAGACAGACGTGGGCCGGAACGGTTATCTTTGACGAACAAGCCGTAGCAGAATAGTAGAAAATTCCTATCTTGGCTCATGCCCATACTCTTGCTAAAAAAAAACCCCTCTCAGCGGCCCTCCTGTGCGCCCGACACGCCACTGCGCCGGCTCTGTCAGGGAACGGCACCCCGGCCAACGGATACTGCATAAATACACTTCATTTTTGAAGGGCAGACAACCGAGTCAATGCTTCGATTATTTAGCAATGCGCGTGATGCCGCAGCCCCCATAGCTGTGACGCCTTAGTCGCGCTACATTAAGCTTGACTTTCACAGTGCACGGACCCCTGGTGCCTTTCTGACGCCTACGGGCCACGGACGAGAACGAAACTCTGAACTATCACTGCTGTCAACAATCTCGAGCCGGTCATCGGGTTCGGCATTTGTGTAGTTTTGCTAGCAGGCCCAGGCCCATTCCGTCGCTCAGGTCTCCTCCTCGATCTGCGATGCCAAGTCGATCGGCCGGCTCTTAGGGATGTCGGGGAAGGTGTTGTTATGGTGGCACGCTAACTTCAACAGACTACTTGAAGTGACCCTCGAAGGACAACACTAAACCGACAGGGCTCACTATGAGGGGATGTAACTACTAAAATGAAAGACATGCCTAGACTTATAACGGGGTTAGGAATAGATGGCGATTCGCTGTATTGTTACGGAAATAACTAAATAAACAAACCAAAATTAATATGCAGCGAATTCTGTCGGGGCGAGACTGACACTATTATCCTGTGATACACTAAGAAACCGACAACGGAACGGACAGTACAAAAGTAGCCACCGATTCGTAGATAAACCGTAACTTTAACAATTCAATCATATCTATTTGACGATTAGTTATTGTATTAGATGCTAAAAAATATATATATTACAAATCACTGTTATTATTGGGACTGAAGTCGCTTGGTGCATACAACGAATAAATTCCTTTAGTTGCGATGTTGGCGAATCGAGAAACGGCACACAACAAAACGTCGATAACGTGTAAAAAAGAAACTCGAATATTGTTATAATTAACTCGCTTAACAGGTTCGCGCAATCCTTTGAATATTTAGTAAAGATGCTCAGAATAGGGAAATAACTCACTAAATTAGTCTGTTACATAGTTCTCACCATTTGTACTCTGCCTTCCACCCATCTCTCCGCTAAATGCTTGAATCCATCTCGCGCGAGTTTAGCGGATTCGTCGTCGACGAAGTTGTTTAAGCAGTAAGGTAAAGGTAAAGGTTTATTGGTTTATTGAAGGAGCTGCAATTTTACAATGCTTAAGCTCAATGCTCAATACAATGCTTAAGTATTTGAGGCTTTGTTCGTACGTAACGTTTCGTCACTGCTATCGATGGACAATCAGTGGAAAGGTGGTGATCTGTGGGTACAATTTCTGAAGAGTACCGAGAATGTTAGAGGAGCTCCTATTCCAAGTCTTGAAGGAAAAAAATTCACGCATTTAGCCTGGCATTATGGTGAGCAATTATTTGGAGTGCAGCCTGGCGTCACCCACTCCTCCTGCTTCGCAATGTTGAGTATATATATCCCACCTCTGACTTCCCGCGATACGTCTGGGCAGCACTTGATCATAGGTGGAGCGTCCTGAGAGGCCAAAATTGCCATCTTAGACTTCGCGAACCACCGCCCGAGCTGTTGCTTGAGCTCGTACATCGTTTCCGTATACTGTGCAGCTGTCCTGAGCTGTCTGAACCGCATTATGACCTTTGCTTAGATTTGAAATAGCTGTCAAACGAATGCCGAAGATGCACATTTTTGCCACCTTGAAAGTCCTTTTTTGCCAGGATCACTGTATGGAACAGGGGTAGACGGCAATCAGAGACGGTTTAACCGTCTCTGTCTGCTGTATACCATGGTCTATTTAAATGAAAGATAAGATCGTCCAGGTCAGACAAGCAGAAGCCAGATCAGGGGATGGTAGAGGGTCTCCAAAAATGGCAGAAACTTATTGGGCAATCTAAGACCCTCAAATCGTGGAAATCAGTGTATTTTTGGTTAGAATTTGACCATTCAATTGAACCATACCTATAATTTGCCTACTTCTAAAATATTGATAGTGACGATGTTGATTTCAATCGAATTATTAGTGCCAGTGGACTGTTAAACTCGTTACAAAGCCAGCGACTGTATTGGTAGAATCGTGTACACCTCGTTATCCCTCCGTTTTCCCATCCGCCCGTCTAACGTCGGCAAAATGGCCCCCGCTTGACTTTCTTTCTATGGTATTCCTCTCAAAATGGCAGCCCTTAGACGTGGTAGTCATGGATCGTCTGTTGAGCTGAATAAAACATGCAGCTAATTTACCCGGCGGCTCGTTCCACCGTTTTGCACCAGGTTGGTTCCCCTGCCGAAACGGGTTCATCTATCTTCATAGCAAGCTGGGGGGGTAAGCCGTTAAGCACACCCAGACAGCTCTCAGCATAGCCTCAGTTCATCTACCTATACCCACATTCGTATCCAGACGCTCTTCAAGTGACAAAGCCAGCGCTAATGGCACGAAGAAGGCAGGGTCAACTGGAGACCCCCGCGGGCTGTAGAGCGCCTGTTGTCGACAGCCGGTTTACACAGATGAGAAGAGATATTTGGAAGAAAAAAGATCGTTTAGATCGCTATTTTTAGAGGAGATCTTCCTAAAGAGCTAAAGTCAATAATAGCCGTCCGAGAGCCGAAAGTAGCGAAAGGCACCGGCACCGAGGCCTGACGGCAAAAGGCCGTCAAACGTTAGAAAATCTTCGGCTTGGCCTTACCCCCCCCCACCGCCCGAATTTAATTCGAGTGCACAAAAGGTGGCGGTTGGTAGCGCTGCAGTGCTCATCGGCTGCTGCCTCTGCGCCTCTCTCTCTCTCCCCGAATAACCACACAGACCATAGTATCAAACCATAGCCGAAACGCATCTCGTTCGCGTATACACACAGATCGCTCTGTGTAGCTCTGTGTAGCTGATGTGATAGCTCAAGCTGGCGTTTTTATAGATGCAGTCAGCGGCAAAGGGGGACTTCTTGACGAAGACCACCGTATGCCTCCTTCCGCAAAAAATCCTTCCAGATGGTCCTTGCGCAACAACACACACAGTGTTACACCTTGAATCGTTCCAATGTGCGTTTAAGGTGAATAGAGAGAGAGAGAGAGAGAGAGAGAGAGAGAGCACCGTAGATACCCTTGGCTTGGGTATTGTTAAATTCTCTTCTGACAACAGCTGAACTTTCGAACTTAGCGAAATACCGCTTTTTTTTTTAGAGGAGGAGAGCGAAATACCGCTGCCGAAGTCTAACTGCCCATATCGGTTGAATGTTTACAATGCTGGTGGCCAATATCATGATATTTACGGTGGTTAAAGCCGACCTCAGTCAGAAAGCAAATTGAGGGGGAACAATAATCTATTGTATAGTACATATATCGGAAACCTCAATTAGCTACAAGTTTAGTTTACAATTGATAACACGTTGCTTAAATTGATTTTAGCCAATTAATCTCCCAAAGGAACATTAAGCGAATGGAAAAACAAACGGCCAAAAATATAGAACAGTGTATGCAAAAGTATAAGAATTTAACTCAGTTGTAATGCTCCACCTCATCAGTAAAATTATTTACTCGACGACTACTAATCTGGTTAGACCTTGCTGTTCAAGGTAAAATATAATTAAATATTCTTATATATTTAGTTGCATAGCATGGTTTATCATTAACTATATAAGCATTAAATCTGTATATATTTTTTTGAGCTGACCCTCAGCTTCTCCCCTATCGGACAGGCCTCAGCACTTAATCTTTAGTTATGATTATGAGGGCATGTCGGGGCCACCTTTGCTTATTTTCTTTTCTTATTTCTACCTGAATCGTTCCTGGCAAGCATCCTCTCCAAAGCATCCGACAGGATTTGACTCCAGTCCAGTCCGGTCCAGCAGTGCAAGACGCTCATCACTTGACGACCACACAGAGGAGATATATATATATATATGTATAAATATATTGTAAATCAGGTTCTCGGAGCCTGTCCGAAATCGGTGAATATGCGAAGCGCTAATATCGGGATCTCACACAGCTATAATGGTACGCGCGTAACTTTGCCCGGACAAGGAAAGTAAATTATAGAGATAGGTAAAATTAAGTTGTTGGGAATTTCTAAAAATCCAGCGAATACCTATTGTATTTATGTTTATATCTGACATCTGTTGTACGAGTTGTACCTTGCCCACAAAGGAAGCTGCCTCTCACAAACATAAACGAACGTCTCCAGTTCTGCAGTGCAAAGTCAAAACGGAGCAGGCACTGTTCTCTCTCTCTCTCTCTCTGTTTCGTAGCGGGAATCACATTCACGCATCATAGCTTCACGCAAGAGCAATGCGTTAGTGTCGTTGGTAAATAAAGAGACTTGCTACTGTACTTCGACAAATACAGCCTGATGCTGAAAACAGGCCTAGCTATCCAGCAAGACAAGAGACACAGAGAGCCCAAGTGATGCAGGAGTTCTTCAGGCGTTCAAGGTTACGTCGTATACGTTCAGCTATATTAAATACATATTGTATAATACATGGCTGTCAGCACTTATGACGAGAGGTTGACGGGAAGCATTGTACAGAAGGCCAAGGGATTGGCCCGCGTCGTGGTGCTCATCGAGTTTGTACCCGATACCGACCTCGTCCTCCCGTGTTGTTCCCGCTGCAGGTTGCACCGGTCGCCAGGTAATGTGATAAGTGAGACGATTCCAACGCATGGAAAAGACGCATGCTGGCCGATGTAAACGGTCCTACTCGGTAAAATGATTTCGAGATTTCGGGAGCGTTATTTCGTGGGTTCTAGAAACACATCTCAATCGCCGATGGACTCTGACCTAATTCGTTTTGTCTGACGAAGACACTCACCGTTTCTGCAGCATTAGATTAGTATTTTCATAATATTCTATATGAAAATGTTTTTTTTTTTTTATGACGGAGAATGCTCATGCAGACCAGGCCTCACAACTAAGGTATTTGCCATGGTACTGTGGGACTCCTGCCTGGTGAAGTGGCAGACCTACCCACTAAACTCACGCCCCACTTAAACTTTCACTCTGAGTTGGTCCGGATCTTCAGAATTAACAGTACTACAAACATATGAAAATGTTATCACATTATTAGTACGTATACATATATAGTAGCTGATCATTTAATTGTTGCAAACGGTCCAGGGTCGAGTCAAGACGGGAAAGTTCAAAATCTTCTGGAATAATTTGGAATAGAAGATGTCTTGATGGAACATTGATGGTAATGTTTAAACATAGTAATTTGTGCACCGCAAGCTTCATCCTGTTGCATATAGCCTAAAGCGCGTCACGCTATGCTGAGCAAGCAGCATAACTTGCATCACTGTATTGGCCAGTAGGTCGAAATGTATAATATCTTTTTATTGTCTATATAGGTATACGCAGATAAAATAAAATAAGTAATTACTCAGTGAACATAAATATGCCCCACTAACTAGAATAATCTGAGATTCAATGACTACCAGGCAAAATCTGCAGCGCAAAAAGCCGATGCTGTTCTGCATTCGATACAAAAGCAAATTGGAAATATCACAATAGCCGATTGTGTGTTTAGTCATAATCACTACGAAATAACTATCGACGAACAGTTAAAATTAGCCGTTAACTAAATTATGAAAGGATCTGTATTTTAAAAATAAATTATCGATATAGACAGGACCAGCAAAAAAAGGCACAAAAAAAAAATCTACTCGATCCTCAGTCATTATCATCATCCCCTTCATGGCCAAACACGGCTAACAGCAGTCCTACACCGCTTTGGCAACGCTGCTTACCCGTCACGTTAAACTTTGCGGCGGGTAGGCGATTTAAGCCTAGCCACGGAACTCCAGGGCGCCAGTGTAACCGGTCTGTTCCCACAGCCCGGTTTTTCAGGGGGAGCGGGGGGGTAGCCAAGCGAGCGCAATTGAGCGCATCGTTTACGATGCCCGCCCGGCCGTCACCCCACGTTCGTCGTTGTTGTTCCTCTTGCGGTTGTTCCTATTTGTTTGTTGGGTTGTTTGAGGAGTTGCTCGGCCCCCCCCGCGAGCTCGGTCGCCGCGTTCTATGTTGACAGCGGGCGTGACTTTCGGCGGCGAGGCGGCGAAGCACCGTCTTCACCTTCACTTCCGGCTCGTTTCACTTCGTGGACCTCTTCATGCCACTTGTCTGCCTGCCGTCCGACCCGGACACCTTTGAGGATTTGTCAACTCTAGGGGGGGGTAGGAGGCGGTGCGGACGGCTGTGCGGGGTGCGCGCTGCATGAGGAGATTCGCCTTCGCCTTCTTCGGGTGCACACGAAACTAGCTGTGACTGTTGTTGCTCGCTTCGCGCCTTGCTTGCCACGCTCGCCCTTAAACGTTTCCACTTTGCGCCGTCAATGACTTCGTTCAGAGGGACAAGCAGACACTACGAAGAACATGAGGAGACAGTGTCGCCAGCGTGGCAACTGCTACGATAGACTAAGGAGTAACGGCGTGTCGATCCAGAACAATAACAATAATGTGGATGAACAGACCGACCTGCGACATGGCATCTCGGTCTAGCCCGCCCCGGATAAATAGTGTCTTAGCCTAGCGTAGTTTTGAACCTTGACCGAGGCTATTTTTGAAGTTAAATGGTTGTCGATAATTGTTTGTTCAGTTGAATTTCATTTAGTTTTATTTTATAATGTACGATAACGTCAAGTATTATTGAATTTTATGACACGATTTAAACTAGAAACTAGCCGATGGCGAAATATGGCAGTTTCCTCAATCGGGGTCTGATTCGTAGACTGGTCCTGCAAACTTACAAGGAACGGACTGAGCACTTCCCGCCTCCTTTGAAAAATATTGTCAGAGGAATCTATTCCAGCCTGTTTTTTTCCCCCTATAGGTATATATACATAACAAGAAAGGTCTGTCTATCACTTTCGAGGCGAGTGATTTCATGTCAGCCGCTTGATGCGACCTATAGCGCATGGCTAAGGACTACACGTGCGTACGTCCCTCTTACAATGTAATCTCCCTATATATCACAACGCATTGCCAAGCGTTTCATATGCATACCACACATATGAAGAGGCGCATGTCAAGACCATCCAGTTCACCATACATTAAGGCGTCGTTAACGTGACAAATGGCCGATTCGACTAAAGTAAAATATAATTATACAACGCAAAGTAATACTTTAGAGAATCCTCCTTGCGGTAAGATTTCAAGCTTTGACCTGGCATTGCGACATCTTACAATAGTCCGCTTGTTCTCTTGCCAAGTACCGTTGAACATCGTGGTGGCTGAGACTCGGAACAACATCGAAATGGGGGCCGGGAACAGCCAGCAATGAGGCGTGGCCTCGGGCCAAGTTCCTAAACTTTAAACGCTATCTCTTCGCTCTCGTTCGAGCGGCTTCTACCCCGGCGGTCATTTCCCCATTTCATGAGAACAACATCGTGACAACATCTAACTGACGACGTCACTGGCATCATCGAGTTCGAGAGGCAACTGCTCAACAACAACAACAGCACAATAGCAAAGAGGGAGACGGGGAGAGAATACTGACAATGGCTTCTTCTCAAAGGAGCAACTATGGATGTCGAAAGCAGCACAACTCCCTGTGGCCAAGCCGGTCCCTGCCGGACAGACTGTGATCTTCGAAAACACCCTAATTGTAAGCTGCGACGACTCGACATCGTGTATCCTTGTGTCGATCGCAGGGAAAACTCGGCAAACTCGGCTCGATGGCTCGCCTTTGCTGGAAAAGCACCCCATATAGGATGCACTTGGAACAGTTGTCATGAACAAACATAGTAATGAGTCTATTGACACATCTGCGGGTGGAAATTCGCGCGTTCGCTGTTCGAAATTCGAACCGGAGACCCTATCTTTATAGCAGTCAAAAACCTCGCGTTTCGGTTACCCTGCTGTTGGCGTACATCAGTTTACGAGTGTGCATGTCAATGATTTGGTATATACACTGATTTTTCCAAGAAACTTAAAGGGTCTCAAGAAAAATAATGATATTACCTTCAAAATTTGAGCCAGCTTGGCAACAGCGACCATAGTGTCAATTGTGTAGTGTGGTCAGATTCGAGTAGGCGATATAGTCTAAGTCAGCCATCAATGCCGTTAGAAGGTTTCGAGCGGCAACGGCGAAGCACTTTGAAGAGTCGGCGAACTCCTCCTCGACAATGGGAGCTACAAAGCGTCGTGGTCGAAAAGAGCAAAATAACAAAGAACAACACAACTGCACGGCTCCATTCAACCGACAAACTCTATTTAAATAGACGGCTATCAAGCAGAGTGTGCGCACCAGTACGCAATGGGGTTAGCAAGGAATTCGTGCCAAGTGTCATCCAATAATTTCGCTAATTAATACGACTTACCGAAAATTATATTCTATTTAATCGTTGCTCAAATGTTCCGTTTGTCGTTCGTTCGCGCTGTCGAAATGATGAATACAAACGCTCCTTTCTCAACTCGAGTCTGGTATCACCCAAGCGATCCCTCACAAACGCTTGGTGGTCATGTGGGTGGCTCTCAAAAATCGTATTCTCGGACGTAACGTCAGAGAGAGAGCTCAGGATACGCAGCGACTATACGGGTTTAGTAATTTTCATAGGTGCTACTGTGCCATTGGAGGGGATTTACGTTAAGAAACAGATTGAACGGGAACAACGGTGGTATCGATACGTTTGTGTGTGAGGAACGGATTTCTCTAATGGGTCAAATAGCGGTTCTTATTCGACCGATTATTATTGCAATGAAGGCAAACCTTGTTGACTGAGTACCCTGCGGGGAAAAAGCAATGGAGGGGTCGGCTCACGGATGGCATCTGGTACCGTGAGCCGGCAGAGAAGCGTTCGCTATAGAAGAAACCTTTTATTTATAATTACCACGTCCACATATTATTTCCTTGTAAATAAGTATACAGGCTGATGAGCAAATTGTTGTGCAGCTGGCTCTCGGGCAGGTAAGCAGTCGCGTCCCCTGGATGGTCTATTGGTGAGCGTATTGGACTGCTAGACCGGAGGGACGCAGGTTCAAATCCTGTCAGACGCGTAGAATCTTTGGAGTTCTTTATCATCTTTCGTTACCTGAAGATTCTCGCCAGGTACGAGGAAGGAAGAGAATAAGTAAAGGTGGCCCCGACAGGTACTCATAGTATTACCTAAAGGTTAAGAGCTGAGGCCTGTTAGATAGGGGAACAGCTGAGGGTCAGCTCGAAAAACAATTAAGGTAAGCAGTCGCGTTCACATATCGATTTGTCAGATTTTAGCTCCACACGACACTGCGGGCTTACTACCCGCGTTGAAATTAAATTTTAGGAAAGCGGTTCATTAAGTTTATATAAAGCTTGACCGTTGCATTAAGACTATAATATGATAGATGCAATAAATAATTCGGTACAGTCTAGTCTAGTCGGAAAACGTCAAGGGACATATATGTATATTATTTTGCAGTGCTTGCAATATATCCGTCCTGAGTTCGCACAACGACCTCAAATCTGCATAAGCACATTTTCAATTGATTCAGGTTTGCCCTGTGATAATAATGGGAGTTGACTTGAATTGACAAGGAGGCAGGTAGAGTATCAATTGTCAGTTGTACTAAACCGTAAAAGCTACGGCTGCCTCCAACGAATGGGCACGCAGTCATCTGTTACTTTGTTGATGAAAGAACGATCCGTAGAATACAGCGCCTCGCGTAGCGTTCGTTGAAGCAGCATATACTCTCTATCATGCTTGAATATAGGCATTCTCAAAATAAGTGGTTTTCTCAATCTCTCCGCAGGTCTCCGTTGTGTATCGTATTTGTAGCAACTGTTTGTTTAAGAAGAAGTTGTAAATGCACCCTGAAAGGAGCGGTATCCGCAGTGCACAGTTACACTAGATAGACTACGCATTTCGTTTGTGGGTACAGAGGGGCGGGGGGCGGGGGCGGGAATTCTTCAAATCCGTATGGCGGCCGCTTGTTTGGATATTCGCCCGTATAAGCATCACCATGAAAGGCGTTGTGGTCCAAGGAAACAGTGCAATGCATAAAGATAGCCCTGCAGAGTAAAGTTTGGAGAGAGAGAGAGAGAAAGCGCGCTTATATATATATATATATAGACACACAAGCGAGAGAGAAGAGGGATAGGGGGGACTTTGTACGGATGTTTAGTCACGCAGAAAATGCCCTCATAGACGACGAGGGCTGCGAAGGACATCCATCTCCCTCTAGGCGAAACATAACACAATGTCGGGATTGTACTCAGAAGAAAACCCAAAATCTAAGCGACGCGTGAGTTTCAGCGGTCGCTCGACGCCGGCAGCTCCCATTCCGTAGATGGCAAGATGGAGGAACGATGCAAAATGCACGCAGACACTCCTGAGCTCACAAATGGATGACTCCGTCAGAGCTTACGTTTCGCTGCAGCCAAAGCTGCAGGGACTCAGAGACTGCGTACATGTTGTCGTGTCATTTCGCCGGTCTAACGATAGCAATAGTTTTTGTAGATATTGGCCAAGTGGTTTGGAGAGATTTCAGTTCCTCCGGCCACGATATGCAACGATACGCCTTTCGGAGACCGATACAGTCCTCGGTGATGCACGATAAACAGCTGGAGACGTTAACTATGGTTGCTAATGTATCGGTACGAAGAGGACTCTGTGACTAGGCCGATGTGGCACTGAGTTTTTTGTCAGAACACTGAGAGAACCCATCAAGTGGCCCTGATGTTTCTGAGGAAAACTGCGGAGCTCGGAAAAATAAGGCCGCCACGCTATTCTCGTAATCGCAGTCTGTCATTTATCAGACAACAGTTGGCCGTCCCATAGAACCTCACGATCATGAAACTAAAGCATGTTGCTGTGAGTGCAATTTTCATATTGTATTGATTGTTTCGTGTCAACCAGGCAACTATTGCCAAAAAAATAAAGGTAAATGTTTTATTCGTTTATTAATGGTGCAACGGTTTATGTCCTCACCAGGTGGCGGGACTCGAACCTGCGTCCTCCGGCTTTTTACAGCGAAAGACGTTAGAGAATATTGAAACATAGACCTGCACTGTATTTGCTCTATTTTGGTACAGATATTGATCATGGCATTTAGCTAATGCCGCTGCATACGTTAAAGACATTCGATAATCATTTTGTGAAACTTACTGAGACTCCTTCTGGCTACAGTGAAACATGGGCAAGGTTGGTGATTTCAGATCGGGCAATGGGCAATATTCCAATTGAGAATAACTGAATGACACATTCAATAATTCAAAGTCGGAGAAACTTAGAATCAGTGAAATTTTGTCAATATTTCAATGGAACATGTTGCTGTTAGTGTCATCTATCACCTCAGATCCTGCGCACTCCAAAAGCAGAACAATTCACCATATTATGTACTATTTACTATCGCCAAGTGGCTCAGTCACTTTCGGGAAGAGAACGTTTGACTGGAACTGCTAGATGCAAAGATCGTACTCGTTGTAGTCTTTACCCAGCAGATCCCGCGGGACACACTCAACAAAATCGTTTGGCCATCGCCGAAATCCTTTGAAAAGCGAAGACACTTCCTTGGAGATCGATTCTAACCTAACGGATATTTCCAGTCACTTTGCCCATCGTTCCGAACAAATTTCCAGTAACCATTAACGTCGGGGATAAGCCTAACCTAAGTTGCTCAGCTAAAGAAGCCGTTCCTCTGTTCGTAGATGATAGTATTACCGCATCGGCGTGTACGAGACCTTTGAGAGTTAACGGCACCTTTGACCTCTCACGTGAGAGGTTCTCTGCGCATAACCAGCTGCGTATTAAATATAAGGGCAACAGCTTCCAGCGCGGTAGGGTATGGAGCTTAGGTTTTTCGTTTAATGAATTCGCACGTCCAAGGGCGCAGCTATGAACAAGAGCATGTGTTTTCAGCTAGGAAGCAGAAACGGGGAAAACGTTCCTCATTATTTGGAGTGCCTTCAATTGGTTGTGGTTCACGCTGGGTTCATCATAATTTCATTGTCCTATCTCATGTTCGTATTTCGACAATAATGACGCGCATACATAACCACCGAATAAAACATACTCTAACCATATATAAACGTCATCTATAAACCGCGTAACTGTGTATACAGAGGATGCCATCTGCTCTTTGCGGATATCATAATGAAATTAGAGATTCGAATAAGTCACAAGTGAGAAACTCGTACAGAGACAAGAGCGCGTCTCGAACCGTGGAACTTTTCAGCTGGCCCCAGCCATCCACCATCTCTCCGTTTGCTCGAACCGACAGAACTGCCGCACCGCGCTGAATTTGTGTTCGTCCCTGGTATGCATATATACATATATATATATATATATATATATATATATACCACTGCTCGTAAGACATGCTACTTAATTAATATGCTTGCCAGGAGACAACTTCAGCAGCATAAAATATATGCAGGTGGCGTTGTCTAAACATAGTTCTAAATCCTTGGCGTTATCCGAACGTCGTCACTGCACTGGACTCTTCGTAATAAACGATCTCTCATCTGTCCTAATTCTGACCGTCGTGCATCCGACAAAGGCCAACATGATCGAATTAGACGGCATACTCCTTTTCCGAGCTTGGCCTCCACAAAGTTATTATATCGTTACCGGATCGTTACCGGCGTCTGGTCGCGTTATTAGGTGCACGGTGGAAGCCCTTCATACGATAAGATCTTATCATTCCGACGTATACTTTACCTTGCCGGCAAGACGTGGTACGAATATGTTGTCCGCAATTTTCGCTAATCAAAACAACGACGACACGAAAACAACAACCGCACTTTTCGCAGTAAACAAAATTGCATACCCCAATGATTCGATGTGATGAGCTATATGGCGGACATATAATGAAATGAAAGAGTTTCTAGAAAGAAGGCTTCCAGCCATCGGAGGTCCGTAGCCTTAACTTAACCCGCGACGTATGCCGTTTGGAGTGAATCTATTAGGAGCAAGTTGGTGATAACGTGGCAAGGTGCAACGTCACCAGCGACAAGACGTCTTGAACGGCAATCATTCAATGCACCTCCGAATGCTGGGGCAAGTTACTATCGGTAATTAGTAACAATTATATTGACAGCCGCTGTAGACTTACAGACTCCGCGTAGCATGACAAACACTATACAGGTGTTAATATTATTATAGCATGGTATTTCACAATTCATAAGGCTATTTATTTTAATTGCTGACTTATATCTCACCTCTATGTAAGGCTATATGGACTCGCGGTCTTCGGCCTCTCCCATATAATATATTTTTGAAAATTTGTATTATGCTACAATACAAATCAGCAAGAAAACATTCGCTCGTTCTAGAAAGGTCATATCATAGATTCGATACATGTGAACCCTCGGAGCGGCCCCCATCAGTAATGATGGGAAAGTTTCCTCCCGGCAAAAAATTAAGCATTTTATCGGACATGAGTTTTTTTCGAAGTCGGCGAATATCGCTCGCAGGAGCCAGTCTCCATGATGCATCACGAGGACTCCACCGAACATTTGGCAGATGTTACGGCCCTATTACGACGAGTGCGACAGGGTGACGCCTACGGCGAACAATAATCGTCAAACAGGCAAAGGAACATGGGTCCGCCCGAGGGTTTCGGCAATAGTTTGTGATCGCTTTGTCTTCTGATCACTTAGCCAACTATCGTGGTTTTCACTGTTCCTACGAAAAACTGAACTGGCGTAGCCCGGAGCGCCTGCCGGGATGCCTTGCGAAATAGGACATTGCTCCTCTATCCACCGGAGGAGAGACGCCGAGTGAGGGAAAAGGCCTCACGAAAGAAGGCCTCTGAAGCCGCCAGAGTAAGCTCCAGATGGGGGTAAACTACGGGTTACACGTGAAACATCTCTTCGTGAATGATAGCGAATGCTCAACGGGGAAGTCCGTAATCCAAGGACAAACGACTACAGCCTAAAGTAAGGTCATATAGAAAACCCTTGAATTTCATGACCCTTGCATAGTCTCCGAGAACAGAGTTACGGGCGCAATGTTCCACGCTCAGAAAGGATGCGTATCAAATAGGTAAACTCAAGAACCACTTTTTATTATTACCTTCGCGATGTTGGCTGTATCAGCACTGGCTTTAATGCACACCAGTACTGCTACACTATACTAAGCTTCTACCTGATTATCACGTTAAACAGATAAATATTTTACTTTGTCGCTCGACATAGCTATTCTTGCCTTTTATTTGAGTCAGTCTCATCCATTTAGTGGTCATAAATAGAAATGTGGCCCGTTCTAAGCTTCTTCAATCCACCCACTACAATAATTGTGTGCTATAATCATGACCATGCACGACCTCGTAGAGCGTTCAGAGTTTGAAATTGCCCGATGGGGCGCCTATGCAAAATGTGATACAATATCATACACTAAAAGCCTTACACTAAATGAAAGCTGCAAATCCCCACTGTGGTAGCTCTTCTCGCATGATCGCTGCCAGCTGCGATCCGCTTGGCTTGCCATACTTTTCTTTGATCATCGGTCCGTCGTGGTAGGCCCGCAAGGCCAAAAGATCGCCGGCCTTTACGACACTGACGTCCTCTCTTCTATTCTCAAGGGGGATCGCATTCAGTGCCCTCCCTCGGGGACGGCAAAGATGAGCAGTGATGGCAACGGCCACGGCAAGCGGCCTTGGCCAGGCTCCGTGACGAACACATCGCACAACATTACGCGCTATGCCCTTCATCGCTACATCCGGGGGCAGCTACAGGGGTCGAGATTCGGGATCACCCCCACCCCCCAAGCACAACTAACGGCGAACAGTAGCCGCCTTACGGAAGGCGGTCGCCGCGGAGTTGCCGCACTTCCGTGAACGACGCAATGTCTGCTGGCCAGCTACTACTATACTAGCAAGATGGGATGGCCAGGCCACACACCGTGGTGTTGTGGGTGCTCCCTTTGGTTGTCGTCGCATTCTGAATCTCTCGCTCTCTCTCTCTCTCTCTCTCTCTCTCTCTCTCCCTCTATCGCTCGCTCTGTCTCGCTTGGTCTGCTTGCGTTCGGCAAGAGGACACGAGGAGGGGGTCACAGACACGGATAGCCGAAAATCCAACCGAAAAGGAAAACCGAGCAATAGCGCCGGCAGTGGTGGCGGTTCGTTCATCGATGGTCTTCGACGACATCCACCATAAGTAAACGCGCTTCGGTCACCCACGCACGCCGACCGATCCACGGTGAGCCGTCGGTGATGACCGCCACCATGGCTTCTGCCCAGGCTACTACTTCTGTTGGGTCTAGAAGTGGGCGACGATGGTGGAGCCAAAAGGACGAAGGCCGAACCTTCCCCGGTCCCCCTCTCCGTGGCCATTTCCGTGGACAACCGACAGCGATGACGGTCTGGCTACCGCCGGTCCACGACTCCGGAGAAAGAGAGATGAGTGAAGATGGAAGCGGGAGAGATGGATGGAAATGGGTGAGAACGGGTCACTGTCTTTAGGCCCGAAGAGCTTCGGGTTGGGTTACGAGGCAGACTGCCCTGTCTATTGGGTTGGCCGACCGGGCGTCCGTTATAAGCCGTCGCGGGGGGACGACGAGCTCGCCGCATCAGCAGCTGCTGTATGAGCGGGAATAGCGAGCGTATAAGGAGGGAGAGGCGGGGTGTTCCGTGCAGGGGATAGCATCCGCTGGCATCCGCCGTGAGGGACGTGTCCCGCGCGGTGATCAGATCATCTTATTGATGGGATCATCACCTCATCACGTCGAAGAGAAAGAAATGAACATCGGCCTTCGATCTATAGCCTGCCCAACCGCCGACTAGCTCGCTCGCTCGCTCGCCCGGTCACTCGCATGGTCTGTCTCCGATGGACAACGAATGAACAAGCGGATAGCCTGAGGGACTGGCCTACAAATACGCCTCGGAGAGGATGCGGCCCTGCTCAGACGGACGACAAATCGAGAGAAGATGAGAAGCAGCAGGAGGAGGAGGACGAGGAGCAAGAAGAAAAAAAGGCGAAACAATCATTACTTTTTTGGAATGCTGCTCTTCGCTAGGGATGCTGGTCTGGGTTAAGTCGCGTGGCTCGCGCGGTGGCTTTGACGGCTAGCTCTCCGGCTGTGAGAAGTCGGAGACGGTAGGTTCGAGGCGTAAGTTAAGTGACATATATCTTTGAAGAATGGGTGTGCTTTAAGTATATTAGATTGTATCGCGTTATACCCTCCAGTATCTGTCCGATATTCATATTTGCCTCCTCTGCGTGGATGCTTACGAGCGATGTGTCGCGAACCTAAGCGTCGAGGATACCAATGAGCGGATAGATGCTTTACGCGTGAGAAGCTCAACGTCAAACAAACTCGGTATGCTTGTGCTGGCTCAAGAATGGCCATAAGCGGGCATGGTTGACTACTGAACAAAAGAAGCTCACGAGAATGAACTAGCATCCGAGTAAGTATAAACGAAAGCGAAATTCTCGTCAAGGAAGATGGAATTGACGTCGTCAATTAATAATTTCTTACTAAAGTAAAAAATAGAAAAGCCAGTTCAACCTAGCATTCATACTTCTCAAATAATTAGCTTAGGAATTGTCTGATCTGTGTGTGTTGCCGTAAGCGTCGAGAGTGTGTAACGAGTCGAAGCGTAGCGGGTGAACCGGGCGTATCAGTCTCGTTCCTATTTCATAAAAAACAAAAAAAAACACGATCCGTTTCCGGATTCTGCACTGAACTGGGTTCTGCATTAAGCCATTGAACTTGATATAATTATACAATATGAATTGGGTCATATCCAACCGTTGATTACAATTATTTTGACAAGGCTATATCTGCGATCGTGAACTCACCGGTTGCCACTATCAATCGTATTTGCAATTATGTCTAACGACAGTGACATGTCTAGCGTACAAGCCAATACTACTCCATATGGATTATACAACTCACACTTGCAAGTACCACATTCGCAAGCTCACGCGCGTGCTCCGACCTGTCACTTTACGGACGATAAGTGTTATATATATATATATATATATAATATATATGACATCATCCGCTCACAACCATCTACCCAGACACTGTGAAGAAGCAAATAATAATACAGGCATGCGCCGTATGATACAACCGTCGCCCGATTGCATTTTACGGCAGCATAGTTCGCACGATACATGCATCATGAGGCAATACCACCCGCCATCCCTTATCAGCAGCTACCTTCACACCTTGTCCAGAGGTCTGCTTAGCCAGTGCCTGCTCACAGGGGGCTATCTGATCCGCTGTCGTCCCTAAGCAGTCGTCTCTCGGCCGGAGTACGGCACACGATCCGATCGCTAGTTTCCATAGCCATCAATAGGGAAGAGGGGCGATGTGAGTTGGGGTCAGGTTATACGGTTGTCGGCGGCTGCTGGCAAACAGGGAACAATATGTTTCCCATTTCCCAATGGAAACCTATACATCCAGCAGTGCTTAGGCCACCTCGCCGATGTTCCCCTACCGTGATGTGCAGAGACTGCAGCCTTCTCGATATCTCTGGCGGGGTGGCATTCTCATGTGAGTTCGCTTCTCTCCCTCCCTCTTTCTCTTTCCTTCTTGCGTTCCCTCTGTAACCCCATGCCGTTGCCCTTGGTTGTCGTCTCTCGGTGTTCGTTGCCGTTTCTGTGTGGTGCTTCTGCCTCGACGTAGGTAGGGCGTGATAACGTACCAGGCGTTGCATTGATCTCTGATTAGCATCCAGCGGTTGCAAGGTGGTGGAAGAGAGAACGGGGCCCTTTAAGATCCTATGTATATATCTGACCTCTGGCCAGGCCGATTACCATTGCATTGGGTAGGCCCCCCGATGAGAAATATCACACGAATCGACTTTGAACTCGGATTATATAATATATATATATATATATATATATATATATATATATATATATATATATATATATATATATATAGTGCAGCTGGGCCTATAATCTGGAGAATATGAACAACTGACTGAAAACGTGTCTGACTGGGTCTTTCATTGGGCTTTTACATTTCGCTTTTTCGGAGGTACCTTCGGCATCCTAACACATTGGGTGTGTGTATGTGTGTGTATCGACCTACTAAGGAGAAGACTGTACGGTCGAGAACTCAGGACACGCCATTGTTCGCAATATTGCAATATTGCGGATATTATTATTGATATAATTGTCTTTAGGGGTCTCACCCTTTGACCTGCCTACATGGCGATCTGCAAACATTGCCACCGGGTCTGGGTACGGTTGGCAGTATTTGGATGAGACGCCCGCATGTACGCTGACGTAGTGACCAGCATAGGTAATAATTAACTAACAGACTCTAGTAAAACGATCGATCATCTGAAGAAGCAGGTGTAATTAGAAATGTTCTTTTAGCGTTGGAATTTGCACTTGTCTTAATTTGAATTGTTTTCAATTCTATTTCAGCGTTTGTATAGAATTGACAATTGCTGACAAATGCCATTTGGACGTGCGTGTGTAATCCGTATCAAAAGTTACAACTGATTCGTGGGCGGATGCCCTGCTTGACTGAGCTAGACCTATCCATAATAATCATACGTAAGCCTTAAGCTCTACGACATATCTGATTTACCGCAATGTATAATATATCCATGAGTAAAAACAACCGCGGCCGAAATTCGTCTTAGGCGGGCCCTCTACCGACTGCCAACTGACACGTTGACCGCCAACGTGTCACACAAGCACTTCGTAGTAGATTGGCACGGAATCCCTACTCAAAGGACTGAACATCCATCTAGGCTGGCACGAGGTCACTGGAATAGTTTAGATGGAGCTTCGATTGCGGCGCCCCGACCTTCCCATTTCAGCAAACATCTCTCGGGGCGCCAGTTTATTGATCGGGTCCAGCACGAGGGTTGTTATTATCACTAATTTGATCCTATAACGAAGTTGTCTTTATACCGGAATCTTTATACGATCATTGCCAAACTAATACGAACACATGTGCCGTCGCTCGTGCTAGCATATTTCAAGGTACAGAGCAATCTCTCATGCAAGATTTGACAAAAGGCAGGTACTGCTGGTTAAGCCGTGACACAGAACAGGATATTGTGGATCTCTGTATAGTCAATTGTTATTATTATTATTATTATTAGTCGCTATATTGTTACTACACTCTGCACAATATTTGAAATGCAAACCTGTTGCTTATTGCATCAGCTCTCAAAATAGGAACGCGAGTAATTGTCCCGCTTTCCAGCTCGTTGAGCCGAGTGTTGGCATATTTGTTCACGCAACTTGATTTCGAATGTTTGTGAAGCTTTCCTAAATTTGCGGTATTCAAAAGATACTCCCCTACCGCGAAATAACTCCCTTTAGATAGAAGACAATAACACAAAAAAATACCAAGGATCACGACCATATGCCTGGGGGTCAGTTTTCAGAAAAACTAACGTCGTTATTTAGTCTAACATGGAAACTTTTATTTGTTAAGGGTTGCCCGTTGATCCATCTGACAGCCTGTGAATCAATCCTGAGGTTCACTAGTTTTCACTGCAGTTGATCATGTAATCACCTTAATTGTAAAAATCACTGCAGATTCAGTTCAATAGTATTTTTCCATTTATACGAGGCGATCAGTCGCGAGTCATATCGACAAGTTGTGTAGCCGTCTACTCCAACTTCGTGAAGGAGATTGAGAATTTCTAGTCTGCGTAAAAAATACAGACGAGCACATATATTTGAAATCACTGTTGGGAGTCGTCACCATTCTTTAATCCTGCTGTTAGCATATGTAAAGCGCGACTTGGAACCAGTGAAGCTTGATTGAGCCCTGAGTCTATGGGAAACGAGTATAGTCGAACGTCTTCGATACAAGTTGGCTCATTAACGATTAGCTGACACTTCGACTGGAATCATTAATTATTTCGGAAGCCCTGTTATAAATACAAGAGTTAATAAATGTATCTCCCATCGTCCCGCCTGCCCCTAATACCACAGTTGACGAATCAGTTCGAGGGAGATTAAAGTCGCCGAGAATAATGTCGAGTGCAGAAAGATTCACATGCCTTGTCAAAGAAATGGCATATTAATTGAATGGGATCTCTTCTCTTGGCGGTCTGTCCCTCTTTCAACACGTGGCGATACTCAAAATCGGGGAAACCCAGACTTATTATGGATATCAACTACAATAGCCTATAGTACATCATCAATCTTAACCTCACTGCATGGAAGAGCTCCAGACAGTAGAACGTTTACACCACCTCGCTTTGAAGTCACGTTCGTCTGAACACGGATGATTGCTGTGTGATAATTCTCTATTTTTATATCATGCAAATTAGCTGGATATCATAAAATCAGTTAGCAAAATCAGTTCTTGTCACAGCATCAAGTCTCTCTGAATAGCAATCTCTGATTGCTCGAGATAATAGAGGCTTGCGGTTAATATGGTTGTCAGGGAAATACCTACGCCAGAGGTATGGACTTTAGTGCAGTAGCCAGCCCTGTGCCAGGTCAGACTTTTCTTGCATTTCTTGGGCGTTTTCTGCACCCTATTTCACTCGAATTGCTGCAATTTGAACTTAGGAAGTCCTACATCAAAATAAAGCATAGCTTACCGTCCTGGATCAACATGCCTAGGGAAGATTTCTCACACCAATTATCTATTGGCATGGCCGTGCAGGCGTGGGAGTACGCTACCCAGGAGCTCCCATGAGACACTTGGGGACGCATGTTCTTATGGAAACACAACGCACAGTCAGTGGAAACAGTGTATTCCCTCGGTTCACTTGTATACCCACCCTATCTCTGGGACGCTTTTAGGATGACGATCAGTAGCCTCTTCTTCGTATACCGCGAACAATGATATGGCCACGTACACAAGGGTTAGAACAGCGGCCTACGCAACGATGTTGGCCTTCTTGACGCGTCCAGTATCAGGAAACCCACGCAGAGCTGTGGAGTCCTCACAGCTCCCGGCGTAGACGAGCGCAACGTACCCTTCTCACGTATAGGTTATATCGTGAATGATCCGAGAAAATCGCTCAATTCCCTTATGCCTATATTGCTACTGTCATATATATATATATATATATATTGCAGTAAGTCCTTTTGGGCAGCCAGAGTTCGTTGATTCCTACAGACCAGACAAGGCTTCGTTACAGTACTACTAAAGGTTATCCTACTTCAATGGCGACCCCCCACTGCGAATCTAGATTCACATTAAAGCGCTCGTTTTTTAGGTGGCTCATATACAAGGCATATACAAGGCTGATATGATATTGGGTAGTCTACCTCCTCGCTGCTATGTGCTTCCATTTTCATCTCTAGTTAGTTAGCTAGCCCTAAACGGTATATTCTACCTAGGTGCGACACGACAGTACGTCGTTTTCTTGGATCAGCCTAAATACACCCCGTCTCTGGGATGTGGCCCTCCCTTGGGACAAGCACAAAGCCTTGTGAGACTCGCCGCTCCTTCCGCTGTGCCACCGTTCGGCCGACGAGTCGCAGCAGTTCACGGGAGCAGCCCGCTGGCGCGGCATTAGTACCTACCTCGTTCTATCGGTAGTATCATTGTGGTGCAAGTAGCAGAAACAGTGGCAATAGCAGGTACCGGGAGGCGTATGCAGCGTCGCCATCCAGCTGATTCGCTCGGGTGTGTGTACCCTATTGGAGAAGTGCTGTACGCTAGTGTACACTGAACGCGCGCGCGACTCGGAGAAACTGACTGGTAGGCACTTAGCTGTAGTAGTCGTAGCAGTAGTGGGAGTTATACCAATAGTCGTTGTAGGGGCGGTGGTAGTTGATCTCAATATGTGATCAAGGTCACATGCTATATGGCCTAGTTACGCTTGCTGCTGCTGCTGCAAACGTAATTAGCTCTTTCCAGTTCGTGTGGCGTTATTACTAAGTCCTGTCTGGCATCCGCTGCCACGACGGAAGCAATTGAGAGTGATCTCAAGAGTTACATTGTAATGTTGTCACGTTCCAGGTCGACTCTCTCTCTCTCTCTTCATGCACACATACAATATTGGGAGATACGATATTAGCGGTATCACTGATACGTGTAAAGGCAGGTCGATAGCCCTATACATAGATACATAGGCTAGGTATATTGCGTGGGATCTCAGAGGATATCTGGGCCTGATCTGATCTGCGTGGGGCGGGGGACGGAACGCAAAAGGCACAAACAGTAAGGGTTGAAATTGCATACATTTTATATTGTGGCCTACGCAAGTATAATGCACATATACAATTCATAGTTAGCAATGCGGAATTCAGCTATCCCGAACGACATAACCCATGCACTCTCATGCTATGTGACGGCATATATTGTTTAGTGTCCAAATATGATCTTAGCTATGACACGATGTGTGCGTGAGAAGAAATGGCAACGCCAGTTGATCCTTGATCCTATGACCGATCCAGTTTTGCGAATATCGATCGCGTGTGAGGGCGTCGTGGCGTAGTATAGCCCAGTGAAAAATATCCATGCAGCTCGCAACGTTCACAAACAACTCGGCTAGAAGGTATTCGGAACTTGTAAGGACGTTGAACTTCGATCACTGGCAACGAGAACCAGAACTCGACATTCGTTTACAACCTCAATGCGTTTGCTTGGGCGGTGCTCAAAGACAAACATGCCTCATTCTTGAATCTTCTGTTAGAGCTAGTGTCGAAGTGAACCACAACCGCCATCACAGCAAACGCGGGTAGAGGTTAGCTTGAAGAAGTTCGTTTCTTACGCAAAGTTGCATTTGCGATTTGCATTTTACGAAGCTGCCGCACCGCAATTGCCGCCGCGTCGCGCCTCTTCGCAGCCGAGGCTCTGATGACTTCATTCCTTCCCAACGGGAGGCGAATCTAGCGGAATCAGCTTAGTCCATCTCGGAGCTCCTTTACGCCCTAAGCGAACGTACGATCGCACGCCCACCAGCCCACCCGACCGGCGATACCCAGGCCGAAACATCGTTGTGGGTAACGAGTGTGCGCGGCAGCGGACCTCCTCGCAGGCCGGGTTCGAGGAGAACTTGCATCGTGGAGGTCGGCAGTCGTGTAGTTCGAAGAACTATATATTCTCCGTATCTGTGATGCTATCACCCCCGGTTCAAGCCAACAATTTTCCTCCTTCTGCGCAATATATATATATATATATATATAATATGTATATTGGATGTGAAGAAACATCAGGGGGCCATTGCTCTTATTTAGCTTGCAGTGAGTCTTCAATCGTCCTTTCGGCACTGCGTCCTCGAACACTATCGAATGGTTGGATCGATCACTTTGTGACACGTGGTGGCTCGTAGTGAGTTATACAGCTGCGACCACAATGGCAGGAATTTACGAAAAGCGTGGATCGTAATTCGTTGCCACTTACCATTGTTAATCTCGACTGGCTGCTGCCGTTTCGTCACTGCTGTTGTTGGGGTTGAACCGAGAAACGACGGACACGGCCGGGGAGACTGAAAGCTAAAAACGCGCAGCGATTTTAAGTGTCGTCTTGTGAACGTTACCGTGTTCATGGCAGACCCCTGTAGAAAGGAGTCGTTTCCCACCGTGTGGTTCTAGTACTGGAGCCTTCACGAGTGCTAACTGATACGTCAAACGTTTGCTAGTCTTCAGATCCACCGTTTTTGATTGTGAGTTTCCAGCAGAGTTGTATGCGTCCACAAGCGAGTCACGTATCATATGAACACCGACGTGTATGAATGCACGGCACGAATCCTGGCCGCAGGCGTCACAAGAACACGGCGGGCCGATTTTTACCCGAAATCTCAACGCTAAATAAAGGCAAAAGTTTTATTTGAAGGCGCTGTTTTTTTTTCGATTGGCGGCGAACTAAAAATTTGATCAACGTGCCAAAACTTGCGAAGCGCTCCCCAGTTCCTTCGGGTCTATTCCCCACACCGTTTCCCTATAGGGGGAAGGATCTCTAACTCGTTTGTTGGCATCACGCCAACGAGTTGAGTCAGTCACTATGGGAGTCTTCCCAAATGCAGAAACGCTCCGAAACGCAACCTATCCCCTATGTAGCATAGTGTTGGGGCTACTTCTTTACCACTTCCTTTGGATCCACCAGCCGGGGCCTTCCGCTCCCGACAACCCCGGTCCCCATTTTCACATTTGGCTTGGTCCCGTTTGGCGTGGAACTCAAGCGGAAAGTTACTGGCCGGCCCCAGATTAAAGGTCATGCATTTTATCTTGGGGGAACTGGGCTTGGACGGTCCTAGATAAAGAGCAGACGTCGGCGAACTCACTGGGTCGCGCCTTTTCTCGTTTCGCCGAATGGCTGAATACCATCTAGATAAATTGCTGGCCAACCCCGGCTGGATGTATGAACTCAGTTTGTTATTCCTGAGGTGTGCCTGCGTCTGTTGCATGCGATGAAAGTGTCAGCCAACATATAATAATCGGTTATCACATTGTGGGATCATTCCCGAAAGCATTTCTCATAGGTTTAGATGGGTAAAAAGCCATCAAGATGAGGAGAGTAGTAGCTGTTTTGAAAAACAGCTCCAAAGTCTATATGAAATGTACGCGCTGGAGGGCCTGCTGTCGAGTTGGCATAGGACGATACAATTATGTTCAAATTTCGCAATAGGAAAGATGTTTATCTCCTTTAATCCAGTTTGCTCGTATGTTATTCTATTGCTGATTCAGAGTGAAATTCGATTTAGAGAGTAAGCGAGGGTCTATGAAATGTCATAGAAACAAGGCCAACTATTTTGTTAGTGTAAAATATTATGGGAAAAACTTCATGGGTCAATTCAACATGTTTGACCTTAAACATAGAGCATGTTCAGGTTCAGGAGGATTGTGGACCCCACAGTACCAAGCAAATACAGCATATTTGAGGCTTGGTCTGAGGTCAGGCGCTTAGCCCTTAACCTCTTAAAAATAGATAAGATTCAGTGGCCCGGTCTAGGTGGTTAATGTGCATCCGGTTGCGATAGAGGCCAGGAACAATCTCATGGTTTGCGATCAGCCGCTCAATTCCCAGAAATCTTATCTTACTGTGATATGGTTGAAGCTAATGTTCAGCATAATCGGCCGGCCTAACGGACCTAAGCAATTGGACAAGGCATGAATGAACCATACTCCTGGCATAAGCCTTCCAATTTTTTTCTGTAAACCCTCACTCCTGAAAGAAATTAGAAGCAGTACTCCACAGTGATGCCGAGATAGCTGTCATCGAAATATCGATGCTATGAGTTACATATAAAAAAACTGCACAATTTTTTGGCTTTTTTTGCAATGCAAATATAACCTTCGAGCTACTCTAATGCAAAATCAAGTTAATCTATCAAGAGTTTGTCGATTTATACAATACTAAGCGTTATCAATTAAACATATCGAGCCAGAATTCAATAGCCTTCCCATGCCGCAAGGCAATTACACCACACGTTGACTTCCAGGCGTTCGTGACACTTAGCTGAACAGCGTTTTAATAACTGGTTTGTGATGTGTTCTGATTCTACGCAACGGTTTCAGTTGTTAAGGCGGAGCGCGGCGGATCGGCCCGTCTTCCGTGCGACATCGAGTCGTACCTTGATGACGAACCCACAACGATCAAGTGGTTTAAGGACAACACGTCATCACCATTTTATATTCTAGAGGACGCGCGCCGAAGGGGTATCTGGAACGCCAACCACGACATCAGCGTCGAGTGGGCCGGAAGAGCCTTCTTCTCAGGTACTGAAATCCTAAACTGTGTCTAACATCTTGAAAATTCAGTGAATTTTTGCGCCGACTCACAGCCAACATTTAACGTTAACAGTGCACCTGCTTTCGGCATTGCTTGATAGGACACCGCAGAAGACGGCATAGCTGTTTTAACAAGGGCTTCTCGCTTATAAGGCACTGACAATCCGTGTGAAGGTCAGCAGTCTGATTTGCAGATGCCTTTTTACTGCATATATTGGGCTTCGCTTATGTGTCGTTCAAACGATGGATAGTGTCCGTCTCGGTAGAGGCAAGATACGATCAGGATGCATTTGCCGAAAATAATTCTTGTGAAATTATATAATACCTTGTGCTGATAGATCAGTGATTTAGTAGAACAGTACACTTAGAGCTGGGAAAGCCACTTACTTAGTTGGTGGGAGCCGACAATGAATTAGAGTACAACGCCGTCCCTCTTCTGGGGGATGACCTCAGCCTTTTCCTCAGCCTTTTCTTTCCTCTACTCGACAGAATCAAGCAGCACTCTGACCACTAAGCGCGGTGGCTTGGACGGCTAAGTCTCTGGCTATCGGAAGCCAGAGGCCGCAGGTTCGATCCCTACTGCGTGTGACATATAAGAGAGCTTAAGCGTTGTGAAATTGCAGCTCCTTTAATAAACCAATAAAGCTTTACCTTACCTTTACCTTACCACTATAAGTGACAACGATACTAAACACCGCACGTACCTCTGAGTACTTATGAAATCATGGCTCTAGCAAAATCCCCTCCATTGGGTTCCAGTCGGAGATGCCGCACCTCCCCGTTCCTATACTAATGGTGTGCTCGTTTTGGAATAACGTTAAACATAGCTGTCAGATTGTGCAAATGCCAAAGCAATAGTTGCCCTTCGGCGCCAGCGTGCGAGTTATCTGTGATATTATCGCCCCTAACATCAGGGCCATCAATTCTGCTTCCGCATGCTGGTTGCCGCAAAATGCATCATATGCAACCTTCGTGTTCGTAAGCAGGTCCATGCTCTAAATGGGATAGAACGTGTATTAGCTACTCATGGCATTTCCCGCCTTCGGGCAGCCGGAGAATAAATCAAATAAATATCATATCGTACGTTATGCTCGAATCCAATTGGCGAGGAAGGTTTTTGTTCCAAAATGCCAGGAAGAAGACCTGGTCAGCCTAGCTGTATGCCTTCATCTCATTTGGCGGTCGCAAAAGAAATCCGCGCCGGGAAAAGTCACATCGCGAAAGATTGTCACCTCGGAGTCGACTAGCGCCGTTCTGATAACATTAAATATTACTCATTACGTCCCAATCCATAAATCGATCATTGGCCATTCGGGTGTCTCTTAAAGCTGAAGTGAATCCCGCTTTGAGTTTGCGTTAACCAGCTAATGGATTTTGTGAGCGATGTCTACCTATTTCAGCTAGGAGCGCATAGCAATCTTGACATACGCCGCTGGACACCACTTTATCAAATGTAGGTGTTGTTCACAAATAAATCGCCTTTTCACAGACAAATCGTCATCACTTGCGCCATCGCCAATCGGATGTCGCTGACAACACTTGTGTACAACCGGATGCCTTGCTGCCAAAGCTAATACGGTTGCTTTTATCGGAGGCATTCGATGCCAAATGCATTTGTACTAGTAGAGTGTATATGTGCGTGTGCATATATTCCTTCTGCCGCTATTTTCGAGCGCATTCATCTAATCGGGGGAGCGCTTACCTGTTTACTTGCATAGAGGCAATCAGCATAATGCGAAACCCGCCACGTAAACACCCCTCGATCGCCGCACGTGTCCACGATGATGGCTGCCCCGTCAGCTCAGCACGATGGAACGCTAGCGATCAATTGCCAATGTAAAGATAGGCTACTTACTATACCGTAGAAACAGGCATTGCACTGCGGATAGAGGGGTTCGCTATCGAGCAGCGGCCGGGGCGCAAGCGTTGTTTAACGCTTCCGATAAGACACAATGTCGCGAATAGGGAATACGCCCGTTCGTCCTTGAATAATACACCAGGTTAATTTTAGCCTGCCGGGCTACCGTACGACTGTCATATACAGCCCAAGGATGGGGGGGGGATATTGCTCAGGGACTCATCTTTAAGATTTATCACAATCATCGATGTTAGGGCGAGCGAAGTAGATTGAATTCGGTTTAATATTACAACAAAGCCTTCTGACGATGAAATAGCTCATACGCTCACGAAGATAGAACTCGATACATCCATTGTAAGGTTTCTTGGAGGATAAACTAGATCCGTCAGGTAATGAATGCGAAGTGTCCTTCATAGAGAAGATACTCCTTTTAAGGACACAGGATAATGCGCCAAATGACGACTGCTATCACTGACTTGGAGCTCTGGACGTGCCTCAATCGACAAACTGATCTGCAAGCGATTATATATCATTCGCTAGGGTATTACTAAGGCTAGACCATCGGAATTTGCCTTACAAAACACAGTGAAGTCAGTCAAAAATTCATTAAGTGGATTAATTTATTTAGATACCCGTAAAACCTACATAAATATATAATAATTATTTAATACTGTCTTCGTTCAATCAATCGTGTTGGGAACCAATTATATACCCATAGGTTGTCAATGTAATGGCCCAAGTATACATCGTTACAAATCAATAACACTTGTCCACGGTGTCGATAGTACAACACTTCGATCGGGCTAATTGTTGTACGTTGCTGGCTGAGAAAGCCACGCCTACTCAAAATTGAAGTCTCGCTATCGTTTACACTTGATCGCCTTGAGCAAACAAGTACACGCAGTATACTGGCATGTGGTTATGTTGGCCGAGAAGCCACAAGAGCGACTTACTTGATCTGCCGGATTTCTCCAGCCCAGTCAACCTCGCCAGATACTTCTGTATGAATCACGAAAGTGTGCACAAGGCTGGCTGGGTCGGTGTGGCTGCGGTCGGTTCGCGAGGCTAGTAACGAGCAATGTGGAACTCGATCCAATTGGCAATTGGCTTCGACCACCATTTTTTGCCAGACCTCTGTAATATCTATGCAGAGGCTCACGCGTGTATGCGTGCGTCTGTGTGTAAAAGCGGTTGAAGTGTTACATGGACAGTCGACCAACCCTATCACAACTTCTTGCAGAACAGCGCTTCGTCAAAATCCCCTTTGTATCAGAAAGTTTGCGTTGCCTGTTATGTCTAGGTTGCCAGAGGCTTGTGCGACACGGCAGAAGATTGCCTGAAAGCGTTCTTCACCATCGCCTGAATCCGTCTTTCAAGCTCCGCTTGGCCGCGGTAGCTTTCGCTGAGCGGCGTAAACAAGGCCTTTACTCACCTCGTACATCGATCTGTCCACTTCGAGTAGGAGGCTCTTGTTACACTGAAGCAGCTACTCCTCCTAGCAGAGGTCCGCGAAAGCGAAATAGAAAATGGCCGACCGCGCCTGAAATTCTAGATCCAGATGTCCGTTCTATTTTTGGACTTCGACTGAGGAAAGTGGTATAGTTTCATCCATTCACCCAGCAGATCGCAAAGATTAAATATGTTTAATAGAACTTCCCCTTACCTGTGTTGGATGATTCAGGCGGTGTGGCGATATGTTACCCTTCCCTCATTGCGCATAATGGACATGAAGCAATATCAACTAGTGACGTTGGACGTTGACCCCGCTAAACCGGGATGCACGTCTCGGATCTTGCGAACTCTTGGGACGTTGTTTTTTGACGTAATACACGCCAATGCCTGTATTGAGCGGTTGATAGAATCCCACGTCTTGATGGAATGATAAACGTAATTAGCATTTTCTTTCGAGAGAGAGAGAAATTAGCAAAAGTCAAACGCACGGACTCCACCAGAGATATTCGGATCTCCGTGAAAGTCGCCCCGATCCAGTGCAGGGGGGTTGACGTGGATGACAAAACGCCCGCGCTTGCTAAAACCATCATCTGCTTAGAGTCGATCTCTCCGATTAGCATTGCATTGCAATGGTTGTACAGCTTCATATATAGGAGAGAATACAAGAGGGCCTATTGACGGAATTCGGGTATGTATTACAAATTAGCCATCGGCAACACATCGTTCCATCTACACATGGACGCTGGCATGGATCATCGACATAGGTCAAGATCGTAATTTTGATTTAGACAAAGTTTTCGATTACAGCTCAGTTCACTGATTCACGCGGCATATGAAAATAGTTCATCACATTATTTCGAACATCCGATGTATCCGAGCAGAAGCGAAAGCCTAACACTCCCAGATGTCTACGAATCACTTCTATCAACAGACGAGACTAGGCTACAACTTCCGTGGTGGGAAAGACACCTCGCACGTAATCCACTCCCTTTAAATACCCATCAGGCTTCCCGCCTATCGCAAGGTCGACGAGATAGAACGGATGAGACAGCTAGATTTTGTTTTGCGTAAATGACACACACACACACACACGCAGTGACCTAGCTCGGCAATCGAAATCACTGTTAGTTGACCTTGTCGACGTTACATTCTCTGCTATCACTAAACGTTGAATTTTTGTGTTTACATATCTGTACTTCTCAATAACCTGAGAATTTTTGCATGTTGTCGATTTGTATTGTTATTTGGTTTCTTGCCGTATTATGCTGTGTAGCTTTCTTTCCTTTTGTGTTATTACATTTGCAGTATTGAACTCATTCAAGGTTGAACTTGACTTGTTGGCTGTATCACGAAATTTGCGTCAAAATTAAGCAATTGCGAGATTTTTACTCCCATTATTGTTACACAACAGAAAGAAGCCTCGGATCACACGAGGATGTAATTACACACGGGCACGCAAATACTAATCTGCTTGACATCTGGCCACCGGAAGCGTACATTCGTATGGTATCCGCTAATTGTTTAGTGCACTGTATCCAAGGGATGATTGCGGAAGGCTGCAATAGTGGGCGTGACGTCGCCTGTTCATACCTAAATGTGGCGTAGGCCTTTAACTGTACCTTCGACTATGCTCTTATTAATTATTTGCACAGGCTGCATTGAATTTCGTTACTGTATGATGGTTCCTTTGCAACATAGAAAATAGTGAAACAGTAGTACAAATTGGAAACAGCACCCCAACGTGTAGAGCAGTGTACTCGGATTAGGTCTAGATTTCTAGGCCTGTATCACTTCGTAACGTATTTAGACAATCCTTACAGACATGCACGTGTAGTGTCTAAGGTAGCGATGCGAATATTCTCTACAGGATCGGCGGAAGCACAAAATCTGAATATATCCACGACTTCAATAGCTGCAATCATATACACCCACAACTGTTTTGATCTATCGAGATTATTCACAAAGATAAGCAAGCAGTATAAGCCCCTGATCTCGTGAACTCCAAGCGGGATTTCAATAATAAACGGCAAGCCCATATGATTCTCCCGAACTGCTGAAAATTAGCGGCTCGCATTTTCCAGTGACCCCAAGTGGTTGCAAACACCGAAAGCATATCGGAGAAATTTAATGCCACCATCTGCTCGATCATCACGGGAATCCCATTTTGAGAACCTCGTGCCCTTTGTACAGGACCCGAAAAGATCAGCGGCTCTTGTAGTTAAATGTTTTATACATTCTTCCCCGTTGTCAAACGTAGCGTCAGCACATATATGGTAAATACGAAAGTTATTATACGTACATCCACGCTTCAAAGTATATGTGGACACATATATTCGGGGAGAAAAAGTAGGTTTACAGTAGTACGCCTGCAGTTCAAGTATCTGAGTGACGACATCGGCTACACATGCATGATAACGCCTGCGATTGCCTCGCTCGAACGATGTCTTAGCAAACGAGATAATTTTTAGCATTCAGAAGGAATGTGCTAGTAACAACGACCGGGACAGGATGCTACCGACAAGAGTGGTCGGATTCAATTAAGGTCATATCCAATACAATGCCCATGCTATCCCAACTCCGAGTGGACAACGACGCATTGGGTATGGATCCTGTGCCTGCAGTCCCACGAGACGAGCTATGATCCATCATATATAGACTATAGACATTCTTCCTTCTAACAGCAGTCGTACGTATTGGCAAGGCCTATCATATTGTACTTATTGCCTATGGCACTGTACTTATTACAGCCTATCTCGAGATGGAGGTTAGAGTCTCTAAACCCAACAATTATTAGTCCATATCTATTATAGCTGTGTGGACTATACATGGGGTAATCTGGGAAGAAAAACAATTAACAGATTCGTTTCCCATAGCGAATCTAGTTAGTGTGAAACCACTGTTGTATTGCAGCGATTATAGATTATTAGAGATTCACAGAGATGACAGATGGCATGGAACGCCTATGATGTACGCTGAGAGAAACTCATAGATGTGCTCTTGAATCAAAATCCGATCGACCAAACTCATCAGCACACAATTCATTTAATTCCTCTGCGACCTTCTTCATGGAGACCCTGGCGAGCAGATGAAGAAAAATTAGCAAAGCTGCATAGCCGTTCGTTTCCGGCGGATCTTGGATCTTTAAAATGTGTATTTTACGTTATACATAATATTTAGCCTAATTCACCTGCATTATAAAAATACAACGATCCATTTTGGGAAATCTCTTTGCTGACACAGTCTCCACATGATGCAATAACCTGATATCTGATATAGGATATATCGATTTCTCACCCACAAGATACCTAATATGTGGAAATAGAAAAATCTTTTGTGATTTCCAAAAAAATTAAAAAAAATGTTTTAATAGTTTCGCTAGCCTAGTTGGCGTTTCGGTATTACCACACGAAACATCACGATGATACGCAGATATATTTAGGCGTTCAGTCGTAATGAACGTATTTAAGTGATTTAATCTTCAATGTAAAATGTCAATATCCATTTTTGAACGGGAGCTCAAATGCTGTCTCACGAACTAACTATGGACACATCCGCATTGTCGGAATCGCGGAAGTAGTTCTCACACAATCGTATATCTTATTAGGTGGTGTTTGTTTATGTTAGTTCTTCAAACATTTCGGCGTGTTTTGTAATAGAATCATGCCTCGGCGGCTCGTGATCACATTGGATAAATATTGCTCTTTGACGAACCTTCTCATCCCTCTAACGTATGGGCATTTGTTTTGAAACACCCTTTATATTAAATTGGACCTCATCGGTCAGCTACAATCGAGGCGGCTATCCCCTAGGACAAATTAAATATAGAACGTCTTATCATATCTCGGCAAGGCCCCCCAGATAGCGGAGAAATTGCCAATTTTGATGACGCACAGCCTAGCTAATAATCAAAATACCTTCTCCCCCCCTGTGTCTAACCACGATAGAGATGTCCCCTCGAGGCCAGTCAAATTCGACAGGACGTCTCTAGACAGAACGAAGAACTCAACAAGTTGAGCCTTGTCTAGCATGTAAGATGTTCAGTGGTTCGCTCGTAGCTGCGGTAAAGTGAACCCTTTCTACACATAGCCTCTCGATCGCGAGAAATGTATAACACTCAATCATGGCTGCAGGAGACCGCAGAGACCATCCCGTTCTGGTCAAGGTTGGACTCACGTACAGTAATGTCTATCCATAGTCCTCGAAGGGAATTACCAACGCAAATATCGACCATTTTACTCGGACCCCATTCAGACGGGGGACGTCTGTGCATTATGGGACCTGGACCGAGTTACGACTGGAGCGGCATTCGTGCGCTTGGAGTGATATATATATATATATATATATATATATATATATATATATATATAGCGCGATACAATCGCGTCAATCGATTCTATTCCATATATTTATCTTATTGGACAGGAAGTAACAAATGCCGGGAGTGTGTCTCATCTGTATACAATTCTCAGCTCCATCGAACTATCGACTATACACTTCTCGGAGAGAGAGGAATAGAGAGAGAGTGTGAACCTTGTGAACCTGTGGAGTTCACTCTCCCTCTACGACATTCATATATGTGCGGTGTAACATGCTAGGTAATTCATCATACGGTTTTCGGGCGTGTTCGTATCTTCTAGTCTACTGTAACGAACCGATCGAAATAAATAGTTCTTAAAATAACCTGATGATAATTTGCGGAGTTGAAACTGGTGAATATTCAAAAGTATTTGTCCGGGCCGCTCGGCCAGCTCACTACTGAATCGAGAAATAATAGATAATAATAATAATAATAATAATAATATTTGTTTTGATTAGTTGGTGGCTGTATCTATTATATGTCTGGGAGAGCATGTGTGTAACCAACGGCTCCAGTATGACACAAGCACAAGGTCGAATTAATTAGTCGACCACCTGGGACATGTTAACACAGGGACGATTCGTTCGAATATATTTTAGTGACACGATCGTCCCATCCTAAATCGTAATTTACTATAGATAGTAAAAATAAATAAATAAATATATATATATATATATATATATATATATATATTATTTTCCCTAAAACTAAAATGAGCAGTGTTATAACACAACTAGCATTATTATTATGACGCCAATGAAATGATTCATATCTACAAAATGTTCAATAGCTCACTCAACAAATCATTACACTTGTGTTACCGTTTTTCCTCGGCCACCTTCTAACTTTGATATGATTCTTACTATTCACCCTGTAGCGTATGTCTGTCCAGCAGGTGCACACAAGTGACCTTCGTCTGAGTGCCACAACAGACAAGAGGGTCTTCCACTTGAGCTTTTTTTCTTCTGCCGTAGACTGTCGTTTTTCTGCGTCATCGTATCATGTGATTACCTCGACGTCTATTATCACGCCAATGAGCAAAACTACTGTTCCAACTTGACTCAACGCATTGATATCGCCGAACGCCTGCTCTCACAGCTAACCTTCGCAAACATATGTGCTCGTCTATGCCAGCGTCCATTTGTCCGATCTCATCATCTCTCAATGGTATTTATATTGTTACATTGCACAGTCCCGACGTTAAATAGTGATCGCGCTCCTCGCGCAATGCTGAGACGTTGTTGCGTTTTTACGGTGGGGTTCATGAACGTCGAGATTCATCGCGGCTGCCGTTCACCGTCATTGAGTTAACCGTCGGTGAGTAATGCTGACGGGCCATGCGCTTGAGTGGCTCACGGCGGCCGACTCGTTGTGTCGGGGGCCCGAGGAAACCCACGGGCAGATTTCGTATTTCTGCTATCCCTCTACCATCCGGGCGGGGGGGCCTTTTGGCCACGAACGAATGAATGGGTAACGGACGACAGACAAGCAGCCCGCCTTCTCCGGGATCGCCGTCTGGAATCGTTCAGTCAAGTACTTGTGTAGTGCCGCAAATTAGTTTAGGGCGCACACTCCTCGCCGACTTTCAGCTCGTTCGGCTGGGACCACCGAATCGCGCGGCGGCCGGTGGGTATGTCGACGACGCTGACATACCCACCGATTCGGGCGGCCGCCGGCGGACGGGCGGCGATCAACCAACCCGCGTGTCGCGGTCTCTACCAACCACCGTAGCTTCTCCCCGTTCTGCTGCTGCTGCTGTTGCGGTCGCCAGCAATGACGATCCCGTTGAGCTATCTTCGTCCGGAGCCGATGTTCTCCAACCGATGTTGTCCAACCTATGGCTAAGTACGTCCATCATCGACATCCTCCCAAGCCACTGCTTCGCATACTGATGATGTGTTTGATGTCCCCCGTCTAACACTCGACACCCGGTATCACCGGCCGTTACGTCAAATTGACGTGTAACTAGGAATCCTGCTACTACAACAAGCTGCAGTTGGGGTTTAGTGAAAGTGACGGCGCGAGGGGCGGGAGCGGTAGCGGCCCATTGACGTTGATATTACGGAGAACGTCTGCCGGCTCTCTCCGGCGTCACTCCGGACCTACTCGACAAGGCTGCATCAACAGCCGAAGCTGTACGTACGAACGCGGTAGATAGTTGTGAGAATGACTCCCAGGAAGCGAAACAGCGGTGATCATTCTCAAGTTTCTGCTGTTGAACACTGCTGTTCGAGTGGACGGCACATGGTTATGGCTGTTACTGTTGTCGGTGTTCTGCTATTTCTGTTCTGTTTCGGCCTGTATTAGATGCAATTCTCTTTGGCAACCACTATATATGGCGAAACGCATAACGAAAAATGGGCATCTGGATAGGAAGAAATTTGATCGATTCAAACAATATATTAATAGTTTTTTGTTGACAATATTTTTTTCGATTACCATTGTGGCTGCTAGACAAATAGTTGGTAACGTTGCAAGTGCTATGAGAGGTGAACAGAGGGATGCCAATCAGATGATATTACCAAACAGCTGAAATCAAGGGGTGACCGTAGAGATTCAACTAACTTTGCATTAACACAATCCTGCATACGCTATAAGTTTGAAGAAAGCGGTCTACCGAACAAGCTACCAAGTCTACAATTTGATTGAGTCAGATAAGTAACTTGGGATGCATTGTTGTTGAGCGAACAGAGAGACCTTGTACATAGCGCCGAATAACCTTCCACGCTTAATCATGATGTCGAACTAATACACTCCGACTAATGATGGTAATTATCAACGTGACATCGCCATCGTCTCTTTCGGAAGTGACCATGATGGCCTCGGCCTGACACCCTATCCATAACTGCATCGCTAATTATTGTATGTATTAAGACACACAATTATATGAAATAGGATAATGAATAAATTTACCAACGAAACATAATCCTTCGGGGTCGTCCGATCTACTCGGCGATGCGAGTGTACTAAGTCAATACATCCTACGCGACTCGGAGTATCTCCATATCTAGTGAGGCCCCCTGCCCCCGTAGGACAACGATATCATCGGAAATCGCTAAACCGCAATTTTCTCTGATTGATAGTAATCAATGATAGCACCTACAAGCAGTAGAAGTACAACAACTATACTAGAATTTACTGTTCCGCTCGGACAGTTCCAAGCTTCGGTCGAATGTGTTGAACAACAGCTGACTTTGTCGCACACACATGTAGCTGTTCACTAATGCGAGAGATGGCAGCACAAACGCTAGGCAACGATTACACAGCAAGTCTACAATGCCTAGGCGCACGGTTGTTTCAGCGTAAGCAGTTGGGATAGGCATTTCGGTATTCGGTGGCCCGCTCGGTGGTAATTTAGGCATAGTCAACGAGTACGATGAGCCCGATAGCATTCGTCGTACTAATTAATGTTTGTCACCAATATTCCTAACCTGAAGATCGCCTCATCGTTGCTGCCCGTCGGTATACAATTGTGTGATGTCTATTCAAGGTGAGCATATGGAGGTGTAATCATGTACTTTAACATCTGCTTCGTGAAAGTGGATATTGTGTTATATATTCCCCAACAAACACACGCGTGCCCAGCCTGGCTAACCCCATGCTTCTAATTGATCTCCCGCACGCAATTAAAGTTGCTATATCTTAGTGCAAAGCTAATTATAATAGCAGACGCTGGGCTCATTCGTCCGAGCAGCCACTCTACATCACTTCTGTATGCACGGGCATATGATGCAAGGCTGAACGCTGTTCTACAAGGCACGTCAAAACAAAAGGCGCTTCTCAGCCGCTTTTAGCTTATGGCTTGTGACAAAACCAGACGGGCAGTAATCATCTAATTACATTTCTGTTTGTCGTGCGGCTCTACTCTTGGGTTTCAAATCGATCATACCTCCTTACCTAATGAGTTTGTAATGTAAAGACGCGCCACCTTGCCAATTATAACCTAACGGCACCGCTCGCAAGTAATCGTTAGATAGAGGTGCGCTCATTTATTCCTCACCGTATCCCTTATACGATTACGACGTATTATGAAAAAACAAGAGCCTCTGGTGGCACTTACGAACGCATTTATTAGATTGCCATAGCGATTATTGGTAGTGCGCACCTAAACGATTTAAGAAGGTTTAAAAATGGGGTTTCCAATCAATACCATGGACGTCTGTCGGATAGCTTAGTGCTGTATCGTTCGCAGTTTAGCAGCTGGTAGCGAGGGGGGACTTAAAAGTTAAACTTGTTCTCTGTGAAGACAAACTTTCCCACGAAAACCGCTAAATAAAACTTCATACAACTCATCAAGACTAAGCTAAGCTAATCAGCTGAGGATACCCGAACTGCGTAATCGTTCTCTCAAAAATAAGTAAAATGCAGACACCGGGCTTTCTTCAGCCTGGCTACAAGTTGGCGTCCACGGGATAGTTCTTCACTCATCGAAACAGTATAACGTGTGTGTGTGTCATGTTCACCAGCTTCACGGAAGGATTATGGTCACCGATGGTCCGGTGGTACATTCGTGTGAGCCTTGCAATCGGAGGGGACACGGGCGGAGGTTGACGGGTTCGATTCCCACCGTTGGATTTAAAAAGGGGTCCGTCTAACGAAGCAATGACGAGAGCGGTTGTACCTTGAATTAAGTTCAACGTTTTGAGGCTCTGAGAGTCAGCACAAAATCATCAAAAGGCATAAATATAAATAGCATTCCGTTATTATGTCCCGAAGCAAATTACGGGATAGTACAACTCTGGTAATTCAATAATAATCAGATGCACATGAAGCATACATGTATATATCAGCTACAACAATAATAATAATAATAATAGACTAATAATACACTAATATTCATACACATTTGTATCATACAAAATTGTTTTATGTATGTTTTTCTGTTCACCCTGTGAGGTACTTTACAGTTGGTGCTTGCACCTATAAATACATCGTCGCTCCCGCCAGTCTCGTCAGTGTAAGATAGATGCACACATTTTACCGTAAGAGTTCGAGATCAAGATTGAAATAAATGGACTTGGTCATGAGGCCGGGTTCCACATCCGTTCGAAGCATTGTTGCACGCCAGCTCGTCCCATATATATATATACATACATACATATATATGCGTACGTATGTATGTACTGGAGAAGATACCTAGCGGGCCTTTCGACACTTCTCCGCTGCCGGGACGAACCTCAGCTCGCTCTACATACTTCCCCTTGTGTGCTCGTGTGCTTGTCTGTGTGGCTGTCCACCCAACAAGCCATGTGAAGATAGGCGGCCATTAGCTAACGGCGCCTTCTCGTTGTATTGAGGCGGGCATGTTCGCGAGCGGCATCGTTGGCAGCATAGACAGGTTTGAATTTGGCGTTCGGAGCCGGCCGAGGCACACACAGAGGCAGGGTGGTCGCAGGCAGGGACTGGCCGAGTCTGCTGCGGGCAAAGGCTCGCGTCGTGGTTGAGGAAACGAGATGTCGGCCACTCGGGAGAGTGCAGCCGAGCGCCGGTTCGTCCGAATGGACGTGTGAATGGTGGAAGTGACCGCCCGCCGATTTTCTGTGGTGGCCCTGCTGCGACTATGTTGATGATGGTAGTGGCGGCTGTGGCGCCGCTGGCAGTGGCGTAGTAATCGAAACGCGTCGTCAGTGCTATCCGTCCGTTCGCCTGCGGTTGGCGGCATGAGACTTGATGGCCACATGATCGCGCGCCTCCCGCTAGAGAGAAATTGACAGTCAGGCTCAGTGCCAGCCGAGCTCGGCACGGGCCGAGTAGATAGACACGCCTTCCGCCCACTGATCCCCGACGGCTGGGGATTGGGACAGGCCGCTCCCCTGTGCGACGATCCTCGACCGCCGCGCACCCCATAGCTGTCCGCTCGGCTCGGCTATATAACTGGCGAAGCACGCCACGCCGGGCGGTGGCCACCAGACAGGCGGCCGACGGTACGAGTTTGCCCCGCCAGTGCGACGGGCATGAGATAGACTAGTCTCCACGCTACGTTCCCAGCGTCGTTTAGTCCAAACTAAAGAGACTACTGCTAACGATGGCGCGCGATCCGTCGATGAGTATCCTCATCCTCCTGTGGATATGTTGTCGAGATGCCAATGAACTGACATCGATGTCACTCTGGAGGGCGGGGGGGGGGGGTCTGGACCGAAGCGAATTGTCGGCACGTACAAATGAACAGCCACAAACGGCCGGAGACATGGGCCAGACACGGGTATGAATTCGGGAAGGAACAAGCTAGCGAGCGAGCGAGCAAGCGTGAAGAGGCTTAATTAACGTTAGCCCGGACGCTCGTCTCATATGATCAACATTTTTGTGGTGGATCAACGATTTCCTGCCGTGGCGCCTCCCGAACTGGACAGCGTAAATTGACACAGCTGCTTCGCCTCTTCAGGCTCTGTTTGTGTGTCTGTCGTTGAAAAGGAGAAATAGTCTCATTCATGGACGTACTACATTATCTATTAGCTGTCTGTGGGAAAGGTGAGTACAAAGAAACGGGTTTTCGTTGCTGTGAGGTTTGCGGAGCCGCGGAGATCTACGGTCACGGATAATAAGCTCGTGTCATGGTGAGAACATTTTCGAGATACAATTGAAGGAATGAAGGAGGTCTATTTAAGCCAATAGCAGGAAACTGCACAGCAACACAAAGCAAAAGCCAACACTCGTTAGAATTCGCTAGGCAGGAGTTCGCGGGGTGGCTGAAGTAGGCATTGATGAAAATGTTGTTTAGCTTGAAAAGCTCATTTATATCATATATATATAGGGTTCTTAATCGCTAATAATCATTACCGATAGTTGGACAAACACGTCTTCAGCTTCAAACATTTATTCTTCTTCTTCCTTGTTCAGTGATGATAACACAGGTTAGTAGAGCCTGGCAGCTATAATTATCAAACAACAACGAAATCGCTTTGCATTTTCACAAATCCATTCTCAATAAGTCCCCGACGAGTTGATAAGATGGTGTTTTCGTCAATTACGTTAAATTCTTTACGAGTGGCATGAAAGACTCAAGCAAACCTCCCCTTCACTTCAGCCGAATTTCGAACCACCGTGATACAGAATGAGCCCTTATTTTGAAATACATATCAGAGCATCCTAATAGATAACACTTCGTCGAAGGCCTGTTTTTGCAGAAATACAACCGGTCAAGTGACTCCTTGTACATCTTTCCGGTTCCCTAGAGATGCAATCGCTAAGGAAATCTTCAATATTCAATCCTGCAACGATGTGCTATGGCACGAACATGGCCATTGGGCCAGTTCTTGAGCGCGTCATTTTCAAAAACGTTTATCACCTCCCTCCATCCTGAACAGAAAACAAACTCTAGACGGAGTTGGCACCCGTTCGGTCGAAATGTTCCCAATGGTGATCTGACACTTTTCCAGATCTGTATCCGATAGCGGCAAAAACGCCCAGTAAATATCTTTCTATTGGCTTTCCTTAGTAGCCTATCATCAGGATCGATTGGTGTTGCCAATTGCCCCCCCCCCCCCCCCTTTGTAAACAGTGCTTACCCAAAATGGCGCGCTTTGTGTGCTGGAAAATTGTTGGACGGCCGATCTGTTGATGAATCGTAACGCTGCCGAGAATTACCTACAAAGGCATTGCTATTGCGGAGCATCATATGATGCACATACACATAATATATACGTATGTATATATATATATATATATATATTAAAAAAAAATATATATATATATAATATTACATATATATATATATATATATATGATTTTTTTCGTTACTTTCTAAAGGGACGGTTATATTATATAATGATTACCACACTGAAGCAACGTGTCGGAGTAGTGGACTATTTGCGACCTTGTGATCAGCTGAGGATGTAGAACCACACATTACTTCTTTTTACCTTCATCGTTTTGACGTCGTGATATAAGATTTCATTGTTGACTGTAATTGTCCTTCACCTTGCCAGCTGATTCCTGACGTGAGGTTTTCCTTGACTGCCGAATGGGAACAAAGCAGATAAGAGTTCTATGGCCACCGCTGCTGCTCTTGTGGGATATGCCATGGCGAAGCTTCACGCTGATGTTTATGCATGCTCATTTGATGGGGAGCAGGCCAGCTAGCCTGGAGCAAAAACCCGCCACATAACGTGCGCTTTTCGCACCGGGCTATCGCGCCGAGAGACAGAAATCGATTTGTATGGGGGGATACCCAACAGCGTCGTACGGATTTACGGCCACCTTTCTAAAAATCAGAGTTGCTCAGAGCTCCTCTGTCGCTGCTGCTCACATCGGTCTGATCCGCTCGAGGGGGATTTAATTCAGTATCGCTGCCTCGTCCTTTTTTCTGCTGACATGCCGATGATTTGACTGGTTTCGTCGGCCGACAACCCCCGGCTCTGGTCGACTGCGGGGTGGGTCCTACAAGGCGATGCTCGAGATCGTTGCGGACCGATAACTGGCAAAAACGGAACTGGTGCATCCACTCGATTCACAACGGTCGAAAACATTGAATACCACTGAACAACCACAGCAAGTGGTGCATTGTTTGCAAATGATGTCTAACGTTGTATCTGGACGTGTATCGGCAGAGGTCACTAGTAAGAATATGTAAGAATATCCTTATTTGGAAATAGGATTTCTGCCCAAATAGAACAAGAGTAGTCACACATATACTAGAACGATATATATATATATTATATATATATATATATATATATATATATATATATATTATATATATATATATATATATATATATATATATACCATATCGTGTGTTTTTCGACATATAGTGTCGACTTCAGTACTATCTGTTCTGTACGATACACTAGGTGTGAGCTTGTACTTGCAAGTGACCGGGTGAAAGATAACAAGGGGTGATGCAGAGTTTCCATGGCGATTGCCTTCTGCAAATGTGTCGGCCAACCAAACCAGACCCGTCTGGGTGTCTACAAACGCTTGTCTCGTCTTCTATTACAGCTGGCTATTCTATTGCCATGCTTACAGCAGGCAGAGAGTGTGCTGCTGACTGTCTCCGTTGCTGTTTAGTCCGTTCACTTCGGCTGGGGCCACACCGATTTTTTCCGCTCGAAAATCGTGGCAAAGACTAGATCGAGATAGCAAGAGTGTTTGCTCGTTGTTTCAAGGTTGTCTGACCTTGGGCGTTGATGGGTGCGTAGGTGGGTATATGATGACTAAGCTCCACCTACGTTTGTGTCCATATCAAAGCACAGACAAAACAAAGGGAATATGCCCCACGTGGATGCGCATCCGCCAGACAAGGACACATGACCCTATTTGTTCGCTTTGGGTAGAACTCTCTTTTGAACGGACAGAGAGAGAGAGAGAGAGAGAGAGGGAGAGATAGAGCCTCTGAAGTTTGTGGTTGTCAGTATCAATCGAATTCTTAAACGGTTTTTCCACCGAATGCTTTCACTCCATCTGGCCCCCAGCGCCACCGCTTCCCGATGTCGATTTTTGCCTGCGCTCGCTGCCTCTGCTCGGAAGAACGATCCGAGATCAGCTGCACCTCCCGTGTTACCACTCCGGTGGCGGGAGGCCTCGCCCACTACAACGGAATCTTCCTCGCATTTCGAAAGCTGCTCGCACGCCGTGGATGATTCTCTGGGCGGGCCCCGGATTGGGCGGGGAGGGAATAGCTGTACCAGTGCCGTAGTAGTAGTAACAGTAGTCGGTCCTCGTAGTCCCTCCACATATGTGTCTCAGGCGGCGGCACCCGAAAGCAAGGCCGAGACCTGGCCGCCGGCCGACTTCAGGGCCGAAGGCCAACGCCGTAGCCAAGGCCAGCGGAGTCGACTTTTGCAATAACTCGAAGCTTTGGCATCACTGCGGCCGCGAAGCTATTTCGCGAAGCATTCGACTTGTCCCGGCTATTCTCCCAAGTGGTTCCATGCAGCCACGAAAGTTCCGCTGGGCCGCCAGCAGCTGCCCGGGGATCAGCGAATGCGCAAAGTTTGCCTCTACAGACAGACTTTCAGAGAGTGTACACTTGGCACCGGCAATGCCACCAGGCAGGCACGCTCGTAGTTACCGTGGCCCTGTCAGGCCACCAGCAGCAGCAGCAGCCGCTAAACCAGCAGCAGCAGCAGCAACAACAACAGCGACAGCAACAACAACCTGTTTCATCTAGGAGGAGAGGCAACGAACTCGACAGATCGTTACAGATGCCGATGCCAATATCGACAACCACTCTGTCAAAAACCTGGGGGGCCTAATGGGGAGAGGGCGTCGAGTGAGCTTGAGCCTCAACGTCTGAAGGTTATCCTGTGGACTCAGACGAATCGAAGAGGCGATCTGCTCAAAAATGAAGAAAGAGAAATGCATACGGGTGCATACGGGTGCATACACTTATAGCACGTACGGCGTTCGTACGCAGGCTCGTTTTCAAATGAAGAGTTCTTTGACGACCTTCCTTTGAGATATGCTGTGAATAAAATGCCTAACTGCGACGACACTCGACATTGTACGAGGAGAATATGAATCACAAGGAAAACACTTGGTGCGGTGAACGTCGGTGCAGCAAAACAGCCACCAGAAAAAAAAGAAGCAGGAACAAAATAAGACATTGTATAATAAAAGCGAGTTATTTTTGTTTTTCGTTGGCTCACCTACTCTCTCTCTCTCTCGATTGCCACTTACTGTGTTTTTTTTTTAGAGGAAGAAATTTTCTTCAAACGCACGGTCACCACCAGAGACACCTTCCAATCTCCATGAAAGTGGGCCGATCCAGTGCAGGGGGGTTGACGTGGATGACAAAACGCCGCCTCTGCCAATCGCGCCTCTGCCACGCACTGTCTGGCGAATCGTTGAAGTGGGCTTTTTCAACGGCACTTGAACGAGCTGTGCCCGATGCAATTTTGATGCGGATCATCGTTGGAAGCGAATTTGATTAGCTTGCTTGTAGCCTAATGGCTTCCCGTCGACCCAAAAAATCCTCAAATTCGTAACGGACCCGTAAACAATCCTCAGACGCCACTCACCCCGGCCCGATATCCCACTACTGTGCCTGGAAATACGAAGCGCACAAGGCATGCGAGAACTGGATTTTAGGCGCCAATTTTTTTGATCTGATTTTACCACAGGATGCAATTACTATCGCTCTCTTTTTATCAAGTTGTATTTTTAGTTGTTCGCACAAATGTCCATTATATGTCGTTTGTTTTTATATATATATATCTCGTTCTTGCTTAGCGCTATATTCGTTATTTCGCATTTTGCTGTTGTATGAATTCGCATTTTTACACATTTTATTCAGTAATTATATTGTATTATGTTTATTCCCTTACGTATAGTTTTGTATACGTACACTCCCCGGAGTCTAAAAATCACTTAAAAATGCTTTCACAAGTAAATACACACACAATATTTCCAGATTGACGCTTTTAGTGAGAACATTAAAATCTGCATAAACATGACGATATGACACCCAGTGTTTGTACGGAATCCTCCTTCAGTTGTGAATCGTCAGGATGTACACCTCGCTAGCCGTTGTTTTTCCCTCTCAAATACAAAGAAATTCGAGGCTAAAAGTAGTAAAAAGCATACGCAAGAAGTATTTTGCCAAATGTATTTGTAAAAATGTAATTCGTCAACCATCCGCGATTAGCCTCCCCCGATAGTAATCCGCGTCAATATGTTGGCACATACACACACACATACATACAACCAAAATATTGGTTGTACACGGCTTTATTGAATTTATACAACCGCCGTATGATCCATTGATAGATAATGGTCTGATCTGTAGACTGGCTGAACTAACATGCATTTACAATCGGGTTCATAGAACAGGAGCTTTTGATGTATCGTCCTTGTCCTGTTACGTCGTATTCATGCTGGTTCTTGTTCTCGCGCTAAAGGAACTTTCTTGGGACAGACATAGCCGTGACATAAAATTTCCCTGTTCTGCGACTTTAAAACCTTCTGTGCCTGGGGCCTATAAAAGCTTCCGCGCTCGATTTGACCCACCGGATCAAGTAGCACTTTGGATGCATTATGCAACAGCTTTTCGCAATGATCCAAGCCAATTCGGCAATTGTTTCCCGGAAGGACCCCGCCAAGAAAATATTCGTCAAAAGACATAACTAGAAAGGATAGAATTTGCCCAAAAAAGCGAACCAACTCAAACCTGTGGCGTTCAATGTCGAACGCCGTTGAGCCCCCCAATGGTTGGCTTGAGCTGCACCGGACGCGGCTGGGAAGCGCTTGTGTTCTAAAGGTCGCTGTTCTGATCGGGCAGTGTCTAGCCTTCATTCAGCTGTGAGGATGATATCTCGCGATCGGGACCAGCAGTGAGATGAACATCATAAAATCAAATGCTTCGAGATCGACAACAAGAAAATAGCAAGCATGAGTACTAGTAACGAACTCATGGCAATAGTGGTCGGAACCATTTCATTTGCTTGGGATATCATTTAGTGCCAATGCCCCTGATTCGTATCTACGGCCAGGTGTGTGGGCTTAGGTTGGGCCCGTCGCCTATGCGGATATTGATGTAGGCTCGCGAGGTAAACCCCCCATTGAGTTGATTTGTGGAACTGTAGCTGTGTGTTCGCCTGCGATGAGCGCAGAACACGCTATCGTCGTCAACGAATACATATTGAAATTAATGATGAAATGATATTTTATCGTGCTGATTGATATTAGAGTCTACAAAGCTCAACGGTACGACATATCGGTGAGGCCTTTAAAGCTGTTATGTGTACGATCGGCTGTATATGGCTATGTTCCTTGGCACTCGTTGGAAACCTGCTTCCAGACATTGTCAAAACGAAGTGTCTCTTATATGAGCAATAGAAATGAGTAGGACAACTCCTTGGACAGGAAAAAATTTCATGGAAAAGACAGTAATATACACGGAGCTGCGGGGCGGAGCAGTGCCTAGGCTTACAATAGTGTTATAAGGACCTTTAGTGGCAGGAAAAAGTAGTCTCCGGGTTTTGAAAATAGGTCGTTTTCCGTTGGAACGTTCAACTTACGAACACCTTTATTAAAGTCTAGGCCGGGACAGGTGACTAGTTTGAAGGGCAGAACGACCACATTGTTCTGTGGCATAATAACCAAACACCATCATGATCCGCACAATCTTGTGTTGGTGCAACGGCCTGCCTATTGGTGTGGTATTATTATTGTATATACACCCGTTAACTTCTTAATAGTCGTATTTTTTTAATTTAATTATTTTCAATTCTAATTGATTTTGATAATGAAAGAGGCGGTCGCTACGCATATCGATTTTTTAACCGATCATTATTATTCGCCACTTGATTCGTCTTAACAACCGCAGCCACCGCAGTTTTAACCGAAATTGTCTTCATATCCGTGTATCTTCTTCATATCTGCTTCTTTATGGCTACTAGACTTTAGATTATCTAAGTAACCACGACAGTGTGTATCGTTTACTTATAATATTATAGGCCACAACAGCGGCTTTACGCTGCGGCCGAGAGTCAATATGCAGGATGGCGCAAGTCCATATCTTCTATAATATATCGCCTGTATCGCACACAGAGTTAGGAAATGGTGCGTGTCTATGTTTGCGGGACACGAGGGCAGGTGCAAGATAGACGCCGTGAACGAGGAAAGCCAAAAATCTTTATTATTATCCTCCAGGTCGGAGACAAATAGGTTTGAATAGCCCCTTAATAACGTATAATTATTAAACCTATTTATGGGCACTGATTGAGTGCGGCCAGTACTTTGGTAGTAAAACGGTTATTAACGCAGCGGCTTGCCCTGCTATCGCTATTTCATTGCTTATTTATTAGCCGGATCGTCGGTGATTTGTATTCCGGTCCTCCTTGAAACCTGATTGGACAGGCGGGCGTGTATCGTTTGTTAGTGTGCACATCAAAGTTATCTAGCGCTTCGTGTGCTGTGCTTGTGGACTTGTAGCTTCGTCCGCATTCGCATGTGCTCACGTGTGCTGAGATTATTTGGCTATCGCCGCTGGTCCTGATGCTGGCCCGGTGGCGCCGCCCTCCTACGGATGAGTACGGAAGTCCCTCTTTCGGCACTGAAGCCATTCGATCTTATCCGACCCCGAACATCGATACCTTTGGTCACTGCCTTGCAGGCTGACGCCGGCCGATTCTGACCTTTTCGCGGGTATTCGCCTGGCCACGTTACAACACGTAGCCCCAACTCCTGCCTCCTTGTATCGTGTGTTTCCTACGCATTAGCTTCTAGCTGAGTCACGCATCTGTGTTGCATCTGCTATCATATTCGTTTGGCTGATGATGCCGACACACAAATGAAGCTGATAGGCGTTGCTGCATTCGAAAACAATCGCCCCGCCGGCTTGTCCTGGCAGGCTGTCGCATCCCGCACACCAGTCGATATCATAGGTTCGGGCCCGGAGGCACGACTCGATACGGACAGAGACGTCGTATTTTTCGTCGGCGTTCGACAGTCATTGCCATTCGTCCCCGAATGAACTGATTGTCGTTGCAGATCCAGAATCAGGCGAAGAAGCCTCCTCTTCGACATCTCGAAGCAGCCACACTTATCGGCGCTATCGGCCGTTTGCGGACCGGCGTTTTGTTCCGAGTACAAGCCCGAGAGCTAACTGCCGGTCGTTGACGCGCCTCTCCCGGTTTACCTTGGTAACACCGCAGATAGATACATATAGATATACGAGTTTGTAAATGCATATCAGCCTGCATACGCGTGTGTTTCGTCTCAGAACATCAATTTGAGAGGGGTCTGCTGGCGCCATTAGACCATGTTAGATCATTCCTGGCTCGCTGCGGGTGTGCGCCTTCGTGTCTAGCTGCGAGTGGCTAAATATCCCATTACGCGATCAACTCGATTGTTTTCGAACACTCACACGAGTGTTCCCCGTGGACGAAAGCCAGCACCATACAAAGTCGCCTTTGGCAGGTGCCTCAATGGCTGTCGCCGAATACAACGGTAGCCACGTAGTTGCCACGAGGGCAACTAGGAATGAATGGGAATCGGTCAGTTGGGCTCTGAAATGGTGGTCAACACTAAATCCGATAAAGAAAAAGAAAGGCAAAGAAACCCGGATAGACGCAAACGCAGACGTTCAGCTGTCGCAGCTGTTTTTCGCAGGCAGCACTTTTCTTGCCGTAGCTATAACCGTTCTCCGGAGATTCGCATGGGATTTATGCGCCATCATTTGCCTGAATCGCATCCATAAGCCCTAAGCACTAATTCATTTTGCCCATCCGTGCAGCTGTGATGTTTGAAGCTATTTGCCAGCAACTGCTGGTATCGCATAACTGATAAATAATATGACGGTATTAGCCACACATACATACAATATAAGTAAGTCCGCTATAATAAGAAAGTTTATTATAAACTAAATATTCTCCATAGAAGTCTGACTCGTGCCTCCTGCAAACATTGTCACTGCAGGCGTCCTATGATTTAGGAAAGCTGGCCATGCACTATGCACTATGTATGTGTTTATTATATATATATATATATATATCTCTTTTTATTCACACGAGTTGTGTAATATTATAATATACCTATTTTACAAACAGTGTGGTGGTTTATAAATATGTTACAATGTGCTTTATTATATGTGTTTATTATATAAATGTATAAAGCACACGCCAGACACGCGTCTGCAATGGGCCTCCCTGCCGATATGCGTAAACATCCCGCTGTGCTTTGCACGAAGATGTATAGAGCTGCACTTTAAATAAAGCTTGTCGTCTAGAGGTGACACCGGCAAATGCCAACAGGCGCCCTGCGTCCAATAAAAATTCGACCTATTAACACTATTAAAGTGATTTATTTCCTGAAATTCGTCGAAACTGCCATTTAGGGCCGGGCAAACACTCCTCGTCTGCAAGCGATACACGGCATTCATATACAGGTGGAGATTTCGCAACGGCCATGCTCTGTCGTCGACGCACTGCCTACCTGCACGCAATACACCGCTCGAATCCAATCTGCTAATCTACTGTTTCTTTCAGCAATTAACTGGTCAACTCAGTTTGTTCCGATAGCTCTCGAGCTAACACAGAACCGAACGGTGACCATAGACGGTGAAACGCATCCCCTTCGGTCCCAGTACAATAGCCTAGAAAGTCACGCTGACGAGAAGCCTACAATACACTTAGAGTTCATATCCACGTACACACTTGAAATAGCCCGGATCACACCGATTCACAATGTATTGTTATTGAGATCGAGAGAAAGAGAGAGAGAGAGAGAGAGAGAAATTGGGGCCTGGGGGCGAAGATAGGACTCCCACGTTTTTGTTTTCGGCGGCTTCGTGCCGGAGAGGTGCGGCTGCTGCATCAAGGCTGTAATTGTGCTCGCTCAATAATAGCCCTCGCTGGCTGCCTGTCTGGCTATCTGGAAACAGAATCGCTGCCTGCTTTGGTATATAGGCCTTTTCTCACTAACCGGCGTTTCTCCGTTTACCGCTTGGAGTGTGGGTGAGAGAGAGAGGGATGCAAGAGAACTTGCTCGGTCTGTTGCAATGCGATGCTGCTACAAGCCCCATGCCATGCAAGGAAGGCGACGACCGAACCTGCAATTCCCTGGCGTCTGTCATTGACGGTTCTAGTAACATTGGCCAGAGCAGCAGCAGCCTCCTTTCCTCGCTTGCTGGTCGAGTCCATTCGCGCGCGGAGCCAGACAGAACAGACGCTCATACAGATATATATATATATATATATAAGTGCGAACAGGGTTACGAACACGAACGAAGCTAACAGCTAGCCTCCCAATGTGTTTGCGACTCCCTCCAGCTCGCCGTTCTTAATGAGTTCGCTTGCGATGGCGTACAACTGCCTCATCTGACCTATTGGCTAAACGAAATGAGAGGTCACTGTCGAATACGTGGAGCGTGGCACTAGATAATGTACACACCTGCGTCTGCCGTCCACCAGGGTGGCGGAGGGGCAACGCCGGAGATAGGCAACCATAGGGTGTCCGGTTCGAATCCCACAGGGTACATAGGATTCGGATGAATTGCTAAAGTTATTATTAGTGAGATTTAAAAGTGAGCAAAATTCAGCACGATTCACACGAACCCGATGCGCCTTTGCCAGTGAAGAAACACGGGCGCGAGTTGGGATTTTTGGGCTCGACAAAACGATGCAGCAACTACCTATAAGAGAAGATGAGACAACGAACAATCGAGAAATGACAATGAATATGTTTTCCTTGGCTTGACCATTGACACCATTTAGCCAGGTTTTACACCTGCCCCACTATTGTGGGATTGACCCAAGTAAAATGTGATAAATGCGCGAATTTCATATGAATTTTGTGGAGTTCATATGAAATTCGCGCATTTCCTGCAATCCTGCCACATCATTACTAGCTAATTCTTGTCTAGTATTTCGATGTGTGAGGAATGATTTGCATCTGTTGATATCCACATGTAACTTAATTAATAGTAGCAGCAGAAACAATAGTGATTAGAATGCAGCTTTTATTATATGCTTAGACGAATTAGTCGTTTTGAGAATTGCTAGTTATTCGCGAAACGAGTCTATTTATGCCGGGGTGCAGTTTGGGGATTGCGTAGCAATAATGTTACGACTGGTACCAAGCATGTGGAGCGGGCTCTGTATTTGGATAGGGCAATCTTTTTTAGCTGAAATTAACGCGTTTAAACAGTAAAACCTTAGATTTAATTAATAACGGTTTTTTTGTCACGAGGGATAGACCTTTCCTAAACATCCCAAATATGCTGGGGAAACATGATGAATTAATGTCATAGTGTGTGTGTGTGTGCATTGGACTTCTTTTCTCAATTTAACCTGTGCAAATATCGAATTATTTGAACGTTCACCTCTTTGCTCGCTATTATCCGCGATTGTCTCTTGCAGCCCTGAGCAGTCCAGCGAGTTTGGAGGTGTCGAAGCTCGGCTCAAGGGACGCGGGTCGGTACGCTTGCCGGGTTCGGTTTCACGGAGGAGAAACTCGCACGCAAAACGTAACGCTACTTGTTGGAGGTATGTCCGTCCCAGAGGCACCCTTGTATATAGGTAACTAAAGGTAATCAAAACTAAAGATGACTAAAGGTAAATCAAAACTAAAGGTAACGAGAGGTAGGGGTAGTCGCTAATAATGTGTATTATTAGTTAAAACATCGCTCATACTATTAGGTGGAATATCGGTCAATTAGGCCCATACACTAGTCATGTAAACATTTTCAAGTCTGAACCCAACAAAGAAAACGCTAAATATGGTAGGGGTGCGTGTCACCATCGTAACCGTGCAATTGTCTAGAAGAGCGTAGTAACAAAGACAGATATATACATATATATATGTATATATGTATATATATATATAATTGACTAATAAACAACGATATATTCTGCAGATCTTTGAAGACATTGTTCAATGAAGGTTATCTAGGAATCCCACCTAAAGATGTGGCTAGAAGTCAAAATGCCGCATGATATATATAGATATATATATATATATATATATATATATATATGAACTCGTCTTTCCGATTTTGAAACAGGCGAAGTTTACGCCTCTCTTGTTCTATTCAATGTATCCATATAAACGCCAAACGCGTAAGCATACCACACACACACACGATCTGATTTCTGATGAATGTTTGGGGCCAGCCTTGCGATGCCTTTAGGCTGGCAAAGCACCACACGCCCATTTTGGGACCAGACGCATGTTGTTTGTTTGAAGCGGCGTTTGCAATCGTGCCAGACCCGACGGGCGTGGCACGGATGGCGGTCTCAAACGTACAATCGGTCATCCTGTTCAAATTCGGACACTCTACACAGAGGTTCTCGACAGCGGTATCACGTACCTTGGGGTTAATCTGAACACTGCCTACCGGTCGACGGTGTGCAATTGCGTCAGTTCGATGTTATTTACCGAGATTAACTTGTATGGTCCCCCGAATAAACATCGATCGCTTGCCATAGCTTGCCGCAGTTCACGAGAACGCTAGCGCGACACTCAGTAGGCGGGAGGTATTGAAACATCATCAAATCGCTCTTTGTCGAATTCTGCTGAGCTTTGCTTAATCGTATTGGAGTCAACTGTGTTTGACAACTTGCTCACATGTGTCGTCAAGTTTCAGATTCGCATTGCGTTGAGATAAGATAAAGAACAAATTAAATAATACTTAAATACTAAGAGTACCGACAGTTTAATACGGATACAGATGTATCTGACAATGTGTGGTTGAATCTTGATCACACTGAATACTTTCAGTCTATTGGAAATGCATTCTCTTTGTGGGCTATGAAAATCTTGCTGTCAGAGTTTGCATGGAATTCACACGAGGCGCGCATATACGGCCTAAAAGGGAGGTCTGTTCATTTTCGCGGTAAACCTAACTGAAGTATTCACAAAAGGGGTATCCTGAAGAAATTCTGTTTTTCTCCTCCAATGTTCGCCTCTTTCCCGCTGTGTGATATTGGTTTTGAGGCTGGAAGCACGGTTGACGAAATTGCACTGAGGTGTTTGACACGAGTAGTCCTGCTATGTGAAGAGGGCCACCTTTCCTCTGCTGTGGGACCAAAACAGGCCTAAACCAATCTATCTGGTCGATAGATTGGTTTATAGATTGCGCAATGGCAAAACCATCAAACTGCGGGTCATTCATTGCCATATTCTGTGATGTTCGCCTCACTGGTACGAGGGGAATCCTTAGGACCCACCCTGTCTCATCTAGCTTTACAAACGACTGGGAGGCTTCAGCTCTTAAGAAAATCACTTCTTATCCCTTAGACGATGAACCTTACCTAAATATTATTCCTTACAACTCAATATTTCTTTATCTGAGAACTTAAGCAGTGTAAAAACTGCAGCTCTATGAAGAAACCCTAATTTGAATGACTGAATCCGGTCCTCCTAGTCCTCGTCTCAAATATCGGCTGACGCCTTTGCATATTTCTCAAGCATGTACGCCATAGCGCACAGAACAAGCCATTCGCTGGATGTATTCAACGTGAAATAAAAACGACGTGCCCAGCGTCTTATGTACGTACCTGTTCCAGAATGAGTGTGTAGTCTGAGATTTTTCGGACGAATGTCATGTGTTCAGTCAGCGTTTTCATGTTTTTTTTTATTTCTCCTAAAGCTCGATCAGAGCCCTGTCGTCGAGAGCTATTAATCAGCAAGCGAAGTTATATATATATATATATATATACTCTGTCACGCCACCGTGCCGGAACACTACTGCGTGGGTGAAAGCGGTCTATTTCGCTAGTCAGTGGCTGATAAGCACTGTGGCGAGACAGACAGTGTTCAATCAATTGTAATTATAAGCAATGTGCAGAAGAACCCTTCAGTTACACCAATCGCCCAGGAAGGGGTTCCTTGAAGATTGCGGACATTGGGTCTCTCCGTTCAGCAGTCGCGTGGAAGGATCCACCGCAAGCGATCCATTGGCCCATCGCGGCCACCTTCTCGCGGTCGGTCTGTATTGGCTCGATGTGTTGGTCCTCTAGCGACGGCAGTGGGTGAGTGATGCGCTTGCTTATCCTCCAGTGAAGAGGACGGACGAACGAACTGAAGGAATCCTTTCAAATTTCAATCACATGAAGGACAACCCGCGAGAAGCGCTCCCACTGATCGTTCACGGTTCCCGACGAGTCTGCTGAGTCGTGTCCCATTGCCAGTTTCATTCTCTTCTATTTCTTTTCCTCTTGGGGTGTTTCCATCGGCTGGTTCTCACGTTCACGTGCCTTTTTGCGAAGAAGCCAAAGGGGAAAACCAGAGAGATATCTCTTTTACGAGCAGCAGCAGCGTGATGTTGGCGAGCGTGTCGCTCTCTATACTAGAAGGCGACGAATATAGCTGCTGCTACCGCTGCTGCAGCTGGTCCTGAGCCAGGGTCGGCGAGTGCGTCCTTAGCAGTCGTCTTGCCCAGTCCTCCTGGTCCTGTTCTCTCCTTCGGTCTCCGTCTTTGTCCCTTCAACTCTGACGTCCACATGGAGATACCGATGCTACCAGTGCAAGTGCTGTGTCTGCGACCACCGCCAGCGCCGCTGTTTCTGTCGGACAGCCCTTCAGCGACATGATCTCCTTTAATCGCATGAGGAGTGCGTTTGGCGAATAGAGGTTCTTAGCGATGGTGGACATCACCGAACGGAGACGAGAACGAAACGAGCGCGGGGAACGGCATGGAACGGCTAGCTATTATAGCTGAGAGACGAGTCGGTGGGACAAGGCTGTGTGGACTGCGCGTCTTTTCCTCCCTTTTTTGGGGGCAGCGATGGAGTGTTGCCGGCGGCCGTGGCGGTATAGACGACTGTGGCGGCAGACGAGAGACGCCTCACGAGTAGAAGCCTTTCAGGGTGTTGCTGGCCTATGGAAGGGGCAGCAGGCAAGCAGACGATATCCTCCCGAACCAAGACTCCTCTCCGGCAACCGTCGTCCTGATAGCTGGCAAAGACGGTCGACGGCAATGGACGGAGAAGACGGCCTCCACCCAAGCCCGCTCCTTCGGGACATCTTCGTCCTTCGTCTTCAAGCCTCTGGGGGCTCTCTGCCAACTGCTACTGAGCGGCAGGGCGAAGACAGTGGGAGCCCTGGTGGCTGTGTCGAGCGTTCAACGCCAAGGACCGGACGAGCGCGCAAGGCGTGGCTGTTGGGGCGACTGACAAATTTCGCCATATATATCAAGCACCCGGCGGACCATGAGGAAACTCGAGGCTTTCGGAAGCAACTAGAATGGGGGGAATGACGGGGGAGCTGGGGTTCGCCGTGATGGCGGGAAACAGGCCGGCGCATGGGCGTGCGTGATGCTAGTGCTTCGGGGTCTTGTCGCCGCATCGCAACTGACCGACCGACGACCGCGTTGTTCGCCGCTTTCCTTCGCGCAGATGAAGGCAACCCTTGCCTCCAAAGACCCCTGTAGGCTTCCTCTGTCGACGGCCCCTTCTCCCGTTTCCACTGCGTCCCTGAAGAGTATCACCTCTGTGCACTGATCCGAGCATCTGACCTAATTGTTAGCCAATAGCATTGATGTTGCGAACAGTTTGTAACCGAACATTATCCCGGAAGGAAGTTGTGCTATACATTTTATTTCTGGGGAATATCTGAAGAATTGATTATCTTGGACGTCATAACGGTCTTTGTCCTTCGGGTACAACGAACTGCGCTTTAAACTACCGGGAAGTACACGTCGTATTTCCTTTGTTGTATTTACGTGGTCGGGTACACTCAGTTGGTGGTAAAAAAGTACGCATATTTTTTTTATGACAGTGCAATACGTCTCCTTTACTTTGTCACCTAGTGAGCAGAAACGCCTTCAGGTGCCTTCTGTCTTCGCAGACCGTAAATACGGTACAGTAAGTAGGCGGCACAATCTACGTGTGGATAAGATGTACAGCCTCATCTATCTTACCTTCAGTGTACCGTTAAATGAAGCAGCAGTACTCACCCAGACACATAGACCCCTCATGGGTCACACTTCGATAGTAATCAAGGACGAACCATTGAGACAGGGTGGCAATTCTGGTACAGGACCCGCAGAGAATCCCTATAAAAACAGAGGCGGCATTCAAAAGAGCGCAGTATTCCCTTATAGAGTTAGTAAAATGTATGGTGTACCATTTTGTCATAAGAAAACGTTCTCTACGTCCGTGACATGTGACTCGCATGCGGCGATTTCTCGATGTGGCTTTCGAAATGTGAAAACCGTGCAAGGACGCCAATATTATATAATGCATCAATGAGTATCGTACATTATTTGCCTCTATTATGCCGTCGAACGGCCTACGGCGTTATGGGCGCAGTCAATGAAACGCGTTTCGCGTAACAGTAATAAATATTGCCTTGTCTTATGTACTGGATGGGTTTTTCCCCCAACAGTTGTGGAGTTCGTCAGGGCGCGGTTCACAGTCTGACAGAGAGTCGCCTGCCTATTTCTGCCTAGTGAAGAGCCTTTACATATTGTATCATTCGGATTAACTGTATCCTACCTAAGATATCGTTGGGTAATTTTTTTTTAAAAAATTACCTATGCGAATGATACAACGCTGGTATTTCGCATTCGGTCCCCACCTCTCGAATTGGACATTCAGGAACTTATCGATAAGGCAAAAATCATTGTTAAAACTTTTGAAAGGTCCGGCCTCGCTGTCAATGCTGACGTTGTCTCGCACACCTCAACCTGCAATTCGAGTTGAGTCAATGAAACTCGGTGGTGAGGTACTCCCGGCGGTTTCTGCCACAAAATCTCTTGGTCTTGTAATACATGGAATACTTAAGTGGTATGATCACCTGGGCATTGGAATGACCAAATGTTACGCTCGAATCGCCGCCATAAGGCGTCTCGGAGATAGAGAGGAGATTTCTCGTTGATTGCCTTCTCTATAGCTACAACATCCTGCTGATTCCTCTGCTGTGTTACGGGACCCTGATCTGGGGCAGTGGCTACAAGGTGATAATTCGTAGGGGGTGGGAGTTTTTTCGGGACGATGGGCAGTATTTGTGGTAAACCGCAGGGACTCTGTAGTGGATACCTATCACAAGTATAACCTCTTTCCCATTCTTGTGAATGGTTTTGTGAATTTTTTTTGGGTATGAGGAGACTTAATTGCGCTGTTTCTTTATTATTTTACCTTTTATTTTTTAACGTGAACTTACGCATTGTAAGACTGCAGTTCCGTCAATAAAGCACAATGTGCATGATTGCATGAACGAATGAATGTACTATGACAGCGTAGTTTGAAGCAAGCAGTTCACATAAAGGGGAGTTTGGTACACGCAGATACAATCTGATCCAGTCGACAGCTTAAAATGCACATATTTTGAACGCTATCAGCAGCGAGCAGGACAACTCTGATATGAAATCTATACGATGTTAATCATCCCCATTCGTAAATGCACCAGCTAGAATATTTACGAGATTATATATTCGATTTTTTCATATTGTGAATAATACATTGCTTGTAAGGGTAGTCTTTCCTTCACGACCGCGGAGTAATTGCTATTTCAATTAGCTCATTTGTGTGAAATCATTATTGTTCTGTCACTGTGCCCGCCCCTGTTCTAATTGGTACCATTGTCTTTCAACAGTGTCCCCCTCACAACCGCAGATCAGCGACGGTGATGCAACTATCCTGCAAGGAACTATCGGCCCCTTCTACGTAGGACATAGCTTGCGGCTAAACTGCATCGTCGACAAGGGTAAGCGTCGAGTAGTGATTGCAATCGCAGCTAAATAAGTTACACGCCAGCTCGAATGTTATGATTAGTTCCAATCGTATCGAAGAAGCTGATTGAATATCATCCCTGCCTCGGCCCCACTCTAGCAAGGTCATCGGATTCATTTGGAAGAAAACGAATTCTTTTCAAATTCCTCGTAGCGAACCGTGTGCGATTGGATTCTATTGGAAACCTTCAGAGGAATAGCTGAAAGCAGTGAAAGGTCATTGTATCATTCTATGAATAAAAGTAATTCATATTTATTTACACTCACACTGAATGTGAGTTCATACGACGGTGGTATACAGTTGAGTTATTACATTATGGTATTAATCATAGCAATGTGATACAGTCACGATACGGTTTTATGGAACGGGTATATTCGCCTAATACACCGGTTGACTATTAAGTTCATAGAGTGTTGTATTACCAACTCGACGATATCGTAAATATGACACGTGCACATATCATGTGTATGGCACTGGAGTGAATTTTTTATTAGTATTGAAAATAGAGAAATATTAGAATTGAAACTAAAATGGAACGACTAGACATTGTTATTCGTTCTATATCGGATATTGATTATGAGTGTACGTCTTGAAATGTAGCATTGCCCGTGAAAGGTGATGGGCCAATCTCCTAATTACCGTTGCTACTGCGATGGGGTTGCCAACTCAGTGTGCTGCATGAAGGACTTCTCTGTTGTTGTTAATGTTAGCCTGAGATACGCGAACCCATTGACTATATTTGAGGGTTTTTCTTTAAGGCAGAATCCGCGGCTACATATGAGTCTTCCTGCCTTCCTCAACCTCATGGCCTCATTCTGTGCTTGTTGATTTTTTGTAGGCCAATTTCAGTGTCATAGTTGTCCAGGGCTGCAAGCTCTTGCCATGATGCAATCTGTTCATCCCTTACGATACATTACATTGCATAGAAGCTCGACGGTAATGCTTGTAATTGAATGTTGAGCTTTATATTCGGACGCACTCGGTGTGTAGACGTAAATGGCACCATTTGCGGTACTGAAAGTGTGCACTTTAGTGTTCCGCAAAGCAGTCTTCTAGGTCTCCTACTGTATTTTAACGAGATATCACTTAGGTCTGGAGTTCTCTTGACCTGACCGTTCTCTATGCTGACGTCGTGCTTCATTAGTGGGCCGAATCTTCCTGAACTGGTCTCCAGAGCCAATCATGACCTAGCTAAGATTGAGAGATGGCTCAGTGCCAACTGTCTATCTATTAATAGACAAGGCAAAATCTGTCCTTACCCGCTTCGGCCTATCCAGGATTGAGTTGGCCGCGGACTATAACCTTTTAATTATTGCAAGAGTACCTATCTTGAGTGTCTCTTTGGCTCGGTTCCTGGTTGTATATCTGAATGAGCAACATGTCTGGTGATGCGCATTTGTCTTAACTCCGCCCTAAATGAACCCCCGCTATAGCTGGTATTTCAAGAGTTCGGAAATTCCTTGGTACAAACGAGTGTCTTGACTTGCATCATGCAAAGTGTGCCTTATGGTGCTGGTAATACGTACGTTGATTATAACGAATCCTCAAATTGCAAAAAAAGATCTTTGCGATGCTTCCCCCGCCTCTATCCTGTCTGAGCCGTGTGATCGCTTGTTTAAAGCACTTAACGTATTTTTGTACCATTCAAATTACAGAAGTGTAGGCATCGATCGTATGATCGTTGTGGTTGAGATTGGTTCCTTCGTTTCAAGTACACGGATTCCTTGTCAAAAACCCAAACCAAGGTGATTCCTCATCGTCTCCCCGCGCGGGTCCAGGGCTTTTGAAAAGGATTTCTCGTTGGAGACCCTCATTAATAGTAATGATTTTAAAAATAATTACGAAGTTATGTGTTGTACAGACTAAAGTCCACTCGAGGATGTCGCCACCTCAAGGTTGATCTACATATAAGTGAAACACTGAATAATCTCGTTCCACCTTATCAACATCAGCTGGGGTCAGCAGAGGAACCTTGCCCACTATGCGTGCATCTGCCCTTTCTTAAAAAAAATCATAACCCAAAACGAAAGTGTCCTTTACGACGAAATGCATCTGTATATCGACATATAAAACCTGGAGATTTGAAAAAAAGCAAAATATGCATCAAATAGGAATTATACAAAAGGAGGAAGGAGTATCTCTCCACATTCATAATGAGATAATGAGAGAAGGAGAGAAGCTGGATAGAGGTTCGGCAAGAGAACTAATATCAACTGTAACTCACATCGGGGATCAGCAGGTTCTTTATCTACGTTAGTTCAGAGGAATTCATAATAAGTTTCGCATAGCCTTGCGAATGTGTGGTCATATTCGCCTTTAGGACGTCTGAAGGAGATTCGATCCTCGTGTCGCAAGTTGTTGCGTGAATCTTAACTAAGAGCCAGCTCACAGACAAGTTGACATGGTTCCAAGAAGAGCAGATTTCCTATGCAGCAGAGAGCGAATGCAGTGACGACACACAGTGCGCTATTTTTCTTCATCATGTTCCTCAGATTTACGGAAGCATTTAGTAAGATGCTTGTGTTTTGGCCATAGTTATATGTTGTTGGCACATTCGCAAACCACCCCACGGCGACGTCTAACTTTGCGTTGGCCCGCCTCAAAACTACGAGGCATTCAACGCAAAGTACACTTATAACATTCAAGATTTTGTGGCAAGATTCGCTTATAACATGAATTTCGTGTAGAAAACGCCCTCGCACATTATAACGTGCTGCATATGATGGCTAAAGTTATCTCGGTAGATCACATTAGATGAGATCGCTTAGTTAATATTGTTTAAGTTGCACGCGACCTAGGAAAAATATATGTGAAAAAACTTTAATCTATAATAGCATAGAATTTTACTTCGTATTTTTATTTGCTCACATTCAGAACGTTGATCTAAAGTGGTTTGACTTCTAGTCGCCGATTTCACCCCTTCGCGGTTAAAATGAGCCTCCCCCGGCGAAATATGAATCCACACGTTACTCAAAGAAAAAGTACGACTCAGATAGAATTTGTCACTGTATGATATATCGATATTTCCATGGACTCTGGATGATCTCTGTATTCTCGAACACGAGCCCAAAACCTTTCGAATGGATGTCTCTCGAATACCATGATAAAAAAACACTATTATTATTAGCATTATTATGAGCCATAAAAGGAAGAATCCTGTGATTACCTTTAAAGTCAGGAAGAGGCAGCGGCGCTTTGCTTAACTATATCTCTGAGCTATATCTTTTACCGGTTCGTTTAAGATGGGCAGGTGCCCACGATGTATGGCGCGGCATGGATTGCGCCTGTGTGTGAAAGTGCCAAGCAGAGTGATTCGGAGAACAAGCGGCCAATCAGGGTCAGTCGCGGGTTGAAAAACCTTTAATAGAATATGCATTAACAAGATGCCCACAAGGCACGGGCAGCGTTTTATTCCTCCGGTCCTAAGAGATGGGATTACTGTCAAGAGACGGGATTAGTATGTGGGATACTCCCTATTGATAGTGGAAGTGCCTTAATTTACAGGTTGAAAGGAAAGGACGTGGATAAAATTGAAGACGCTAAGAACTTCGGTGTCGGGCCTCTAAGCCTTTACCGAACAAGCTTACTGTGTTAAACAAAAATATTCCCTCATCTGCTGTTGGACTCTGAGAGCGTTTTGTCTAGCGTCTCTAGCCTCCTCTATGAGCTTGCACCCTGCTGTGTGCTTCGATAATCTGAAATTAGCTGAGATTTGGCGATATCGCGTTGGTTCGAGCAAAAGTTCTTAGAAGGCTTGAATGCAGGTGGTACCTTGATCGATATAGCCTCATGCTGTCACCTGTCTCTAATAATAGTTAAAGACGTGCCAACACCAAATTACTAGGGCGCAATACAAGAAAATGAACGACCATTTGACGAATTTGCTAACCTATCCTGCACTACACTAACAGCCGAAGGGGGTTCCGTTCTGTTGTCACAAACCATTGCCAACTCCGAGAAGGTTAATTGCTCGAAACGTCGATGGATGTACTACAAATAACGTAAAGATATAGTATATAATGTACTAATGGACCGCATCATCTTCCAATATCGATGATTGGACTCAATCGGGGTTCACTGTTGTCCAACAGCTGATATGGCGTTTACAAATGTATTTCTACAAATGAAAATAACTTTCGCGAAGAATAGAAGAGACGGTTCGCTTGATATACGCGGGAAGAGTTAACGCTGCATCAGTTGCTCTAAAGCCCTTTTGATATGAAACCTGTGACATTGCCTTATTGCTGACACGTGTTTAATAAGCGACGATCCGGTCCCATTGCGGACCCTTTATCCATGACAACTAATAATGACAATAGTGTTATAGAAAAATTCATATTAAAGTAAATACCCTATCAAGTAGTGTCAGAGTATATCATATTAAGTGCCGCTAAACGAGAGTAGACTCTACGTATTACCAAATTCCATTGTTATTATTAGTAAACACGTTAGTAAAACATTTCTTATTATTAATTAAATGTCCTTCTTTGTTATAGGCGAACCACCACCGAAAGTCGTGTGGCGTCGGAATGGTGTTGGACTCGCTAACGGGGGACGTTATACGATCTATCCGAAGAAGCAACGACCTTCGAACGGCACTCCAACGGGGGTTCATTGGAGCGTTCTCGACATCGGCCGCTTGACAAGAGACGAGCTTCGGGCGACCTTCAGCTGTGAGGCCTCCAACCAAATTGCCGACAAGCCGCAGGTGGCTTCCGTTACTATCGACCTTATCTGTGAGTATGGCCCTCTATAGTTGCACAAGACGGAGCAATTAAAAGACTTCGCATAGCAATCAACGAAGCGAGGGTATAGATAGCCAGGGCTGATCATCAATTAACAATTGCTGAAGCACCTTATTCATACATCTCCTGTCCAAACTCGAGGTAACTGCTATCGCTACTTCCAGATAATGTCACATTTGAGCGTAGTCCGCAAAGAACGCCAAGCGGCGCGCGTTGACGGTACAGCCATAGGCTAGCATTTTGCGGTACATAAAATTGATCTTTGTATAATGAACGAGCGCAGTTCAAGCGACGCCTTTCAAGTAGTTGATCATTGTCGGCGTCTCATGTTGCCACATGACAATGGTTTTCAACCTTGAATATCACAGGAACAGACGGATAATCGAAATTCTTCACACGCCCAGGATCAATCTAAGCAAGGTATAATCCTATCTAGAAACGTATGGCATAGTATTATAAATTGCACTGGCTTTCAGGCAGAAAAAAAAGACATAACCGGATGCGAACAAGTATCGCCGCTTTTGTTAGGCCAGAGATAGCGATGTTGAGCAAAAGACGTATGTCACCATTTGAACACCCAAAAGTTTCGGTGTGCCAACAATGATTTTCGGATTTGATATCCACGCCCTGCGATCGACTTTCGTCAGACAACGGAGTGAGCCGCAGATTGCTACACACCAGTGCTGCTACAATGTGTACTAATATAATACCTGCGAACGCATGAACCCACACACAACTATCGGCGCTGGTCGCTAGCGACGACTCAATCAAGCCAAAGTCAGGTTGTCTGTACCGTTGTCGCGCCACTGGGTCAACTCCCAATGAGGAATAAATTACCATTACATTACAGAGGGCAGCCCACAAACACACAGTACAATGGCGGCTAAATGCGGCATGCATTTCCTTGCGCGACAGATATTGGCATTCGAGGCGCCTGTACCTCCCCCAGCGCGAGCCGGGATAATGTACAGGCAGCGGAAAGTTAGTTAATGCGCAACGTTCATTTGTTCTTTCGAACGTCCATACGCGTGTACGTATAACGAATCGATGTTAAAATAACACATGATTTATCTTTTACGACATAAGGACAATAGCTACCTGCAAAGATTTCCCTGTCCCGAAGGCTTTTTTTTTTAGATCGTGCAGCTATTTAACGAACGGACGACCCCTCCATGTTGCTTACACGGATTGAGAGCAAGCGTTCGTATGCGCGCGATAATTTTTGGCGTACGCTGTCGCGGAAACCTTCTCTGTCGGAGGGCTCACTCGTGCGCGCTTTGATTCAACCGATTACCTTACGTGTTTTTGAAAGCTAACTTGAATGCTGCATAGTTCGAGTACTTTACCACCTGTCTCAGTTGCAAATATTTACCATTAAAACAATCGAGCTGTTTTCTTCATTTGACGTTCTGATGAATTGAGATATCACTGGGTCAGACGTGTTGGTGTCACTTTCAATGAAATCCAGTTCGATTGCCGGTGCACGGAAAGCTCGATTAGAGCCGTTACGTCACCGATTCGGGCAACGGGCAACCAGAAATGTACAGATCGTGTCAAACCACAGATCTACTTTAGCATAATCGTTCGACTACGCTTGCCTTGTAGTCTGCCTGAGCGAAATGCGAGCCCCGCTTAATTACCGTAGCCACAAGCCATTATTAATTCATTCTGGCGAGCTTTGTTTTAAGCCGGTCTACAAAAGAGTAAAAGGATATCACATTTTTTAAACGTTTACGAAAGCTGATGTTCCTCTGTCCCAACGAGAGTCCAGCATAGTCCATTGCCGTCTTTTAAAAGCTAACTAAAGTCTTACCTCATTTTCTTTTCTTACTCTCTAACCTGAGGTCGGCTAGGCCATTCACGGCACCCCATGGCCACAGTTCGCTCACGGCTCCGCCACTACTCTCATTCCCCTTCCGTTCCATCTGAACACATACGTCCTGTGTACGGGAGCATATCGTTCATTCGAAGAATCAGCAAGGAGGTGGCTTGCTGGAGCTGCCCGAGTTGTTCCTTCCTTAGCCGAGAATCTCTTCCGTATACTACTGCCATTGGCCCGCGCTTCTCGGCCAATCTCCCCGTGGGGCTTTCACGCTAAACGATATAACGAGCCGGCTGCTGCCGACGCAAAATACGAGCAGGCAGACAAAAATCAACAGCAGAGACCTCAGCATCATAGGCACCAAAGCTGTGAGTCCCAGAAATCCAGGGGTCACACGCATACGGGGGGGGTGACACACAAACGCGTCCATACCCACCCCCCCCCGTACGCATACGAGCATACGCTGTCGCATTGTGCACTGTGCGTCTGGTCCCGCTCGTTGAATGAAGTTTATTTCGGTGGGAAGCCCAGTCGGGGGGTCATTCCAGGACGGACTGAACGAACAGTGGCTCCAACGGCCCCCGGGCGCTCGGGCGCCTGGGTCGCTCGCAACTATGTGTTTGTTTCGTGGACAAACGGCTCTTTAGGGACCGAGGCTGCTGGGGTCTCGGTACCTTTTCGAGTCGACGTTGGCCTCGCTGCCGCTGTTTTACTATTCCAACACCGTTGTCGTTTCGGGGTCTGCAGCGCAGGTCAGACCGGGATCGGGCTGGTTGGGGTGATACCCTGCAGCTGAAGAGCCCTGCGAAGCCTGTTGCAGGGCAAGTCGACGAGGGGAAGAAGGTTCATTTCTAGGGAGACCACACGGCAAGACGACGACACAGTATATGTACTGTGTTGATTTCATCTAGCCTCGTAGTAATACCCAAAGGTTCAGGGCCAAGGCCTTCTGTCACTTAAGGGGAACGGCTGGGAGAGTGTCACCTCAAAGGATGTTTTCCGAGGGAATTAAATCGCGAACTGACAACGACACACTATCTGTTTTACCGCGTTTATTTCGCATACCTTCAGATGCGTTTAGAAAACTCTACGATATTTGTCTGCTTAGTAGAGCGAGTTAGCTCTTCTTGGCTACATCTACTTCGGTCACTAGGTGATTCTTTCCTTAAAGGAATCCTTTTAGATCCGACAGAGCGTTAGTGACTTCAATTTGTTTTTCGTTTTCAATTTTTCATCGCCCATTTGGAAGAGCGAGACTGAAGCAGGACGTCAAGCGAGACTTGAGAATTGCCGCCTAACTTATGGCCATGACAATGACTGGTTATGCTCACTGATTAAGCGAACCTCCCAAAACCAATTCACTAAGACCATTAGTTCTTAATAAGCTGGTAACAACAACAGCTGATGCTGTAACAGCAGCATTCAACGGTCGCAGTGACAACAATTAGTGATCGATCTCAGACAGAGATCTCGGATAGTTGCGGGTAATTGCCGTTTGCGGCGAGCCGTGCCACACGTGCTTAATAGAAGGGTTGCAAGCGTCGAAAATACGAAATTGGGTCAGGGCAAGGATACTGTGCACAAAGCAGAGTGAAAGGAATTTCAAGGAACCCTTTTATTTGCTAAACCGCCACAGCTTAGTGGTAGGGTCACAAGCTGACAAGACAAGCAAACTAGCTCAAAGTCCCTCTCTATCTGTCGATCTAAGGAGTAACGCCTCAACACTTGTAAACAAGGGTTCGTTCTTTTGGCTGACTCTTATCTGACATCAAATCTTGAAGTAGTCGGTGTGCCTGCTTGGCAATGGCTGCCAACAATAGCAGGTTCCGGGTTGCAGCGGGTAGGAACTGATAGGAACGACACTTTCTACTCTGTTGATGCTGATTTGTCCCTTGATATACTTTTGAATTTATTCCTGGTAAGTTCTTCAGCATCGTGGCTTGGACCAGGCCTTGCTAATTAAAATAGTGGCATAGCTTAAGATGTAAATAAACCTCGCGTAATGGTCAAGGACATTCGTGTGATTTGACCTAATGTATAATACATATGACCAACAACGACCGAGTGGGTCGTCTCTCAACGATCTCCCGTGATCATAGGAAATTTGCCGTAAAAGCGAACGATAAAGAAACCATACCTTATCGTAAATTCGCAGTACGCCGCAGTGCTCACATGAGCGTTACCTGTTACCATATTGCAACTATCTCGTTTAATTCCTACTCACAACAACTGTTCTAATCACTCTATATCCCATGACGATGCCTTCCCTTTTGAATTATATTGTTTTACAAATTTTGATTCCCCTTGCGCTGTATGCTATACTCAAGTATCATCATGATTCGTTTTCGAGATCGGGAGACCTGTCGAGCCAATGTATCAACGCTGACTTCGCAATTATAATTCATTAGTAAATGTACATATACCCATGTTGAGTAGACTGTCGTAGATGCTGTGTACCAGCGTAACAGTTGGGCTAGGTTTGGCTCGATAGAAATATAAGAGACACAAAGATGAGAACAATTCCTTTACGAAACTCGAATCCCCTCTCGTAACTCATTGCCTTTTGTGACATTTAAAATAGTTCGGTTCCGTTCTCATTGAATACATTGTATACCGTCGTAGTTTCACAACGCTGCACTTCGGAGCCCCATGTTACACATTCGTCCTTGATGCACTCGTCCATCATGTATATTTTGAGTGGCTGTGATACGCTCCGGAGAGTGGAACCGGTTGTGCACTAATGAGCCAGTTTTTGGCCCGGGACACTCTCTTAATATGATAGAGAGACTATCCTTGAACAAGTGCGCGGTCACACTGCGTCGAGCGTTCTTCCCGTGTCAAGCACAAGTTATTCCATTCCTCATTACAGTTTGCAGCCTGGACACTAATCCCCAAGGCCGCCCTCCATCGTCTTCTCTCACTAATGATTTCCCCGAAATAAGAAGATCATAGGGAATATAGATACCCAGCCCAAACATAGAAGAATTATAATGTGAAGAGCACAATACGCCGAAATCTATTTGCTCCACTCACGCATTCCGTTCGGCTGTGAAACCTTGCGTAAAGATGTAATATGTACACGACAGTGGGGTATGGTTTATACATATTTAATTCAAGATGTATAGAGTTTTAGGATGGGACAGCGCGTAGAAGCAAACCAGCAGGAATATCGAATGTTCATGTTAGCGGCATTGCGTCTTTAAAATACGTTGATTTACTACAGAATCAACAGCCTACGACGCCCCTTGAGATAAGATAGACATAAGTAAGGGTATTTCATTTGTGAGCAGGAGCATAGCAAGTTTGGGCATCCCTTTAGGGGTCTAGGCTCTTTCGTATTGCAGAAGGAACTAGCTTGTCTAGTTTTGCCTTAAACACACAGCCTTAAACATTTAACGTCCACGGTAGTGCTTTAGGCATTGCCTCATAAGACGGACCCCTTGAAAATGCAAATGTGCAACGGTGGGGATCGAACCCGTACACCTACAGATATCCTCTAATTGCAGCGCGCACACAGTCAAACTGATCAAATGGCATAGCACAATAGACAAACAAAACTAGGATACCCAACCCTTTTCCCAACTGAGTCATTAATTAGTGTATATATTTAGGTCATACAATAATATGAACTGAAATGATGAATAGATGGAGGTGAGGTAAGCTAAATGTGTCTTGATTTATTAAAGCAACTGCAATTTTTACAATGCTTAAGTTCCCTTGTCTGTCAATGTAACATATACTGCTTGAATATATTAAGATCTCAAATACATGAAGCTCAGCCTCTCACGTATCCACTATCCATTACAGTTGTCGCAACGAATCGAGACGAATCTGAACTCAGTAGTTGCCAGTGACGATCGGCGTCAGTAAGCAGTTTAACCGTTACATGGATTGAACTCCTTCGCGTCGATACGCTCATATAAGCTATGTCTAGATATACCTGTCGATTAGGTCTCGACTAGTGCTCGTACTCGGTATGAGAAATGGGACATTCGAATGAATGGGTAGTCTCTATGACATTGTGTATTGTAATATGGAGTTCAAGAATAACACAGGTGAATTCGATCACGTCTTCCCTTGCAGTGCCGCCGCTTTCTGTCGAGGTGGAACATGGTGGATCACGCTACGATGCAGGTGCCTCGGCCGAGTTTCGCTGTCGCGTTAGTGGATCAAGACCCTTCCCCGTTGTGACGTGGATACTCGCCTCGCGGAAGATTGAGTCGTTCTTCAACGATATCAGCACCGATGATGACGGTGCGTACGCGGTGCACCCTTGCGGCGAATGTTGCTTGGCTTACGTACTAATTAATTATTCCAACCCGTCCTTGTCGACGTGGTGTTCGCCGTACGAGGTGAACGCTTGAACGAGACTCAGGCTCTCCTCGCGCGCCTTCAGCGAAACTGCTTCGCCTGTTGATTCTTATCTTCGGTAGACAATTGGAATGTTATTAATTTTTCGCCGCGGCCTGAATAGGACGCGGTATCAATTGCCAATTACATAATGATGCGTCGGTAGCAAGCGGGTGCTAACAACTCTCGTATTATTCAAATCCCTAATTATCCTCGATGTGTATGTGTGTGTGCGTGTAACTATCTGCAAAAACGCTGACTGAGCGTTATTCACGACCGGAATAGTTTCCACACCGGGACGAAGTAAGTGTTATCCGCTATTACAAACTATTCTGTCTTGCTATTTTTTTTTCTTTGCGGAAAACTCTGCAAGACACGTGACGACCACTAGTATCCATCCAGCTAAAATCCAGCGATATCCTGTAGGTGATATATAGTTGAGTACAATTTCGTCTCGGAGCACTGAGCAAACATTAAAAAACAGACACGTTTAAGAATAACACGTTAGTCTAGACATTATTCGATGACGAATGTATGGAGGTGGGTGTTCTTGGATGAAAAAAATAGATATCTATATATATATAATATGGGCCATTGAAGCAATTTTTTGTCATCTAAGAACACCCAGCTCTATACATTCGTCATCGAATAATGTCTAGACTAACGTGTTGTTCTTGAAGGTGTCTGTTTTTTTAATGTATTTATATATATATATATATATATATATATATATAATGATCATCATTTATTCAAACATACAATAATTAGGAATTAGTTAATTCTTAGATGTATTTCACGTTTAGCAAGTGGAACAATTGTCGTCCACTTTTATAATTGACTATATAAACTATATAAACTTTTATATATTGACTATATTGTTAGTCTAGAATCGTTTCGTATAATATATATACATATATTAGAAATAAATCCTTGGGACGTTGGCCTCCAAGACCGGACTTGTGATAACCCCTTAGACCATTATGTATTTCAACAGCGACTGCTTGACACAATTAGAGTCACATATATATATATATATATATATATAGGGTGCTGGAGCGCACTTGTTCGGACGAATCCGTCGCGTTACTCGACCGGTGGCGACAGATGATAACATTCCATGAATACCTGATGGAATTCCACCTGGGTGGGACATACAAAATATATATATATATTCACACAGCCTAGGTATTAACCCCGAGCGCGATATATCTTGTTCACATACAGACATGTCTTTATAGACCCCGTACATTGATATCGAAGTTGTATTGGTCTGCTGATCGATGAAGAGATGACAGCCGGAAGGCATCTGAGTTACGCCAGGTGGACAGAGTTTCCCAGCGGAAAAACGTCTACAGAGAGACGGACCTGCCTGATTGGGCATCTCCGCTCAAGGAGCATATTAGTGCGTCCATTATTGATGGCATTCATTATAACTATTCAGCATCGGAAACAATAATTTGGCCAATTCTGCCGTGAATCAAATACGTCGCATAAAAATCAAGTCAATTCGATCAAAGTGCAGCTACCAGCGAGGATAGTGTTGTATGATAAAATATATCTTATATACAGATGACAGGGTATTATACAGATAAACGAGACAAGCTGGATATTTAATTTTCAAATTTCGGAGCTGATCCATGAGAGTTTTTTTTTGTTGTGCGTCTAATTTCACTTTCTTCAAATTTCGGCCCATTCCCATGGCAATACCTGGGGTAGAGGACGTTTGTCGAAGGCTCCTGGCTTTAATTGTTGTCTTGTCCACTGAGACATGATGCACGTATGTAGTAGCTTCCTGAGAAAATCGATACAGAATCAAACGTCAATCAATTGCAACAGACGTGAACAACTCGTGAACCCAGGTTGTTGTTAATGATGACGTCTACTTCCACGAATAGAAAAATCCATCAAAAATTCTTTCACTAATTTACCATTTGTAAAATTGCGGTGATTGGCGACGAGGCGAGTGGATTTGATCAAAACTGAATATGATCCAAGCCCCATCGAAGATGATAGCACTCGCAAGGTATTTAATTAATTAAGCCTGTCCGTATAAGCCAGCGAGCATTCACTCCAACGTCAAAGTATGAAAATGTTTGTAAATCACGGTTGCTTATACCCACACCTATGGCAGCAACAGCACAATTGCAGCGTTCGAAGCTACCCGCAAACAGCATAAAAAACCGAGCCAACGCTAACCATTGACGCAGGCGAACGCAGTCATGTTGTCGTTCACTAATGAATAGCATCGAAATTCTCTATTTATTTGTGCGCCTTTATCGCGCAGCCAGGTTGTCAAATGACGACGTTTCGAGCCTACTAGAACAGAGCGTATTTACGTATTTATTCATTTATTTAGTCATTCAGTCGTATTTACGTCGACAAAAACATTTTACACAGTGTATAGTCACTACTGTCGAAATGATATCTACCCCGTCTGATGAGATGTATCTTCTTTGTGTGTATTTTGTATTTATGTGGATGCATTCAATTGCGTTTCATTATATATTTGATTCTTATGATCGCTTAGTCCGCAGCTCACGACTGGGGCCCAGCACGAACACCCATATAGGATCCCGCATGCATATTCAATATATCGATATCACGTGGATGACTCGGTTTTCACCGTGATTGCTCGGTTTTTGACAATCACCCTGCTGTTTTGTCCTGTCGCTTCTTCAGGCAACACGACAGTATCGACACTCCTGCTGCATATGAGTCCTCAGGAAAATGGACAGAAGCTGATTTGCCGGGCCAGCAATCACCAGCTACCAGGGAGTACCTGGGACGACTCCGTGGTATTGAATGTCCTCCGTAAGTAACGATCCGCCCGTCTCGTTGCAAGTAAAAGATAGAGACACTGTCCGCTAGTTGTTGTTGTTGTTGCTGTTCGAACATCGAGAACATCGATCACTGTTATCACTGCTCACGAAATATGATAAAAGCTGAAGCTGGTACACCGAGAAACGCGGGGGTACGACGCGCCCCCCCCCCCCGGGCGTACCCCAGAACCGCTGATGTCAGCTACGCTTTTTTTAGTGCAAGACAGGCCACGTTGGAATACGGCGGGCCTGCTCGCACGTTTGCTAATGCAAAATGATGGGAAAACCGCCATTTGCAGTTCTCGGGACGGCTTATTCGAGGATCCACGCAACATCCACGGATTAGCGCGCGTGCGCTGAGCAGTATTACTGGCATGATGTCAGATTCAAAAAAAAACGTCTACTAACATAATAATGTTTATTGCTATGCCAGCTTTACTCAATTAGATTTCATATTATCCAAGTATAACCTGATTGTTTTGGCGCTCTACTTACGAATGTGTCCCCGCGCAATCGTTAAACAGTTGAGGCCATTCCTGACGGAGACGTCGGCATAATTCGTTTTGCGATGCGATCCTTTTTCAGATCGTCCAATTGTGAGTCTCTCACTCGGTGAAGGACTCTCGCTATCCCGCCTGGCCGAGGGTAGTGATGTCTATTTTGAATGCTCAGTGTCTGCCAACCCACCGCTCAATCACATCCGGTGGACGCTCAACGATCGGGAACTTCCCCAGGACCCGGACATCATCCTGCAGGTTAGTCATCTCATCATGTCCCACTCCGAATCGGAATTCGGTTGATGTATGCATGACATGTGTGAGCAGCTCTCTGGGCCGGGGGCACCCTTCCAGCAGGAGGAGTGCAGGACCGGTCTTCTTCTGAACCTATGCTTAACACCTGTGGACTAAACTCGGCAGTAGCAATCGTGGAAACGTTGGCGTGTCGGCGACAGCATCGCGATCTGACGAAGTAACTCCACCCGCTCCGTCTTGTCTTATCTTCGTAGGCACTCTGTCCAATAAATGTGTAGGGGCTCCGCAGTTACGTTACGATTTGCGACTCTATATATATATAATATATATATATGTATAACATAATATATGCTTTGCTATATCATAACCGACATCGCCGTAATCTCTTACACAGGCATCACATACCATGGTAGTGTTCGTTTCTCCTTTGAGAAGGTAGAAGACATCTCACAAATTGCACTGAGAGACGTTTCTTTGGGGCCTCTCCCTCCTTCCCTCCATGGAGCGCAACACTCCAAACGGACCCACGCTCAGAGCGCGTATACAGGTGTAGTAGTTTCATTCATCAGGGGGGGCCAACCGTCACCTCCGGTACCATCCTACGTGAAACAGAGGGCGCCGCCGTATTCGCCAGGCGCCATCGCCACATGTCGAGCACCGCGCTCCCTCGAGTGGAGAGTCTTAACCTTGAAGATCTTACGTTCCACTTTTCAGCACACGAGCTCTGTAGCTGAAAGGGCACCCAGCAGATGCGTTTCGTCTCTCGCGCATGTACCATTGCACTGGACATAGTCTGAATAGGACGGTTTCGCCCTGGGTTATTCCCCGTAGTGCACGAGCTGACGATCCTTTGGTTCGCCCATCGAGCTGGAAATGGGACCTCTGGGATAGCTAGTCCCGCTGTTCGTCTGTCGGTCTGTCGGGAACGAGAACGGAACTCCGTAACGTACTTTGACCAAAGTTCACTAACCAGGAGCGGCCGCACTCCAGGAGTTTGCTTTCTCGCATTGCCATCCATTACGTAATTCTATGAGATGAGATGATATGCCCGAAGTGTCGGTGGAACAATCCTGCCGTTCGGCGTTACTCTCCTTGTACACAGGTGGCCACGCATGAGTGCAAAAGCAAGACAAACCAGTTCCCTAGACACGGTGCTACAGAAGATTATGTGCGAGACAGCGCGAGAACGCATTCGCGATTCCAACGATTCCCCTGTCAGCGCATAATATTCAATACAATTTACTTTCACATGGTTTGTGCAATACAATGCCAACTTTAATAGAGCAACTCACAGCCAACGAAACCTATAGCACAGTATTGTATAAGTAAACAAGAATATGCGTTATTTACAGCCCGTTAGTGAGTCCCTGTCATTATCGGATATATAGCCAATACAATCACTGACCTTATCATATAGTCATAGGTCGATCATAGGAGCGATACCAATAATCAATAGTCATCATTACTTTCTCACAAAAAGTCATCATTGAGCGCAGCAGGTTTAGTGCAACAAAGCTACGTATCATACAAATGCGTTAAGGCTTGCTTAGCCTTTCCTCTTGCCACTTGTCCCCTTGGTACATGTTAACTACGAGTCACAATTTGAATTTATTACGCAGAATATCACATACAATTGCGCCTGAATATGAGTCTGCCTTGCCCTGCGCCTGCCTTGGAGCTGTGATTATCCACTGCAATTTTACAACAATACGTTGAACCCCTCGAATGACTTGTGACCTAATCCCAAGCTTCGTCTATGAGGGGAGGCATTATAATAGGCGTTAACAGTCATCCGGACAAGGGCAGACAAGGGATTGGAAATTCACACTCGTTTTCTTGTTGGTACTCTTCCTTCCGAATGACATTCGCTCCGGATCGCTCTATTGATTTCGACAGCTATAATTTATAGGCTTTTTTCTTCCCTTAGCTCGTCTACTTGAGATTAAAGTTCTGCAAGGTCTGTTTTAACTATGGTGAGTTCATCCTTTGTCTTCTGTAGGCTGACTTTACATTGACTGCTGCGATAACCATCGATTTCGAGGCCCCACTGCAAAATGGGTGAATCATCTTTGCAATGTCACTCAAATCGGAGTGTTTGTCCTTTAGCTGGGCAGAGCAAAATGGGAGGGGGTCCACAATGAGGTCAAAACGACGCATGGTTATCAATTGGAAATTCGACACATATGTAGAACTTCTAGGTGGGGGGGTAACGGCTCGTCAGTTGCTGCAATCGTCTTCTATGCTCAGTGGCACATATATATATATATATATATATATTATATATATATTTATGTGGTCACATGCGCGACGGTGAACATTATTGCAGCTATCGAGCTATCGTCTCTAAAAGAAATCTGGGGCCACGGTCTATTGCCATACGTTTTAAACTTTTCTTTTATTGCACGGCAATATTTGTTTGTGTTCGTTGCTCGCTGACTGAACGGACTGCCGGTACGAAACTGGGACAGCTGGATGTCGCTGACGACAACAATTCGAATAGTTAAATATGATAATGAACGGGTTCGCGCCCCCAACTCGTTGGGGTAGTAATGAGAGACAGGGGTTTGTCACTGCGATATATTTAATTTTTAATGACCTCAACCGCCGCATTATCATTATTATCCTTTGTGAATATCGAGTGGACTTCCGTCATTATTCACTCCGCGGCCCGTGCGGACCAGTGTATATTTCGCCTAATGAACGAAGCTCTCAATTCGTAATGGTGGCCTCGATGATAACAGCAGCAATCTCTTATTACTAAATGTCAGAATAAAGTGTCTGATACACCCTTGTAGGCATTGTCCATATCGTTACGAGCATAATTAATGCGCTGCTTTGATACAGCATAAGGAAGCCAACCGAACGTAATTACGTACCACATTTGACTCGAATTAGTTTTCACAATGGTTGACTGGCCAGGAAGGCGTAGACCACGGGGTCAGCGCCACTCGAGCAAGATGTGTGTGTGTGTGTATCGTTGTGATACGAATGTATCTAAATATATGTTCTGCGCAATTGCTTCCTGTAACCACCAGATTTGATTAGATCGTCATGGGAAATATGGTGTAGCAGACAATCAATTCACAACGATACAAGGTTTACAAACCTAATTGTGCACAAAGGTAATAGGTTTATCGTCGTTTATTAATAAGATCACGGTGCGCACTCTGCGGAGTTCGTTAGCTGTCGGTTGTTTAATACATGCATGATGGAGTCATTTGTATATGCTATCGTATGACCACGAACAGCCGATCAGAGATTTTTATTTGTAACATTTCATTAAAGTTTACCATTATATTTACACTGCTATTGCTGACGACACATGGTCCACCGAATCGGTACAGTTTGTTGAATCCGCTGGACCAGGCGGCTGGCCAACGGTGATTGTGAGCTTCCTGACAATTCTAAATTCAAATTATGTGTCCCGAGTTCCCACGTCGCCTTTATCTGGGCTGGCGTCGCGCAGCCCCTGATGCTCATGTGGCATCCTTTGGTTTGCTTTAGATAATAAGGGAATGCGTGCGAGATTCGACTGAGAGCTCGATCAATTTCTGCTGAATCTAATACACCTTAACGGAAATTCTCTGTAGAACCGGTTGCAGTGACACACCCGTCTCATAGCGCTATTCAACACAATGTTAGATACGGCTTTCTCGATCATGTTTTGAGGCTGTTTTGTAGACAGTACCCCTCAGATAAATCGCTGTCCAACTGGTTCGGCTAATCGTAGCGAGCTCAGCGTTGCCTATTAAGTGGTCATATTTTAATGTCCGAATATGTAATAAACCCATTTAGAGCTCTATGGGTGAACAGTTGGCCCAACTGTCCCCGAATTCAACCCAACTACCCATGTACCCAGGCGGTCCTCAACGCCTCCCGAAGTTACTGCCGTTAGTTTTTGGTTGCAGATACAACAAGAACCAATCTCAATGTTCCACTTGTGCCTGTCTCAGAAGTGTCCAACAAACACTCGGGCCCCGTGATCTGCTCCGTTCAAAAATAGCTGACATCGTAGCACTAAAGATCATCTATGTTCCCAATTTGACTTCCTGGTACATGCGTTTGGTTTCAAACTCGACTAATGGAACAGACAACTGCGTCGTCCTTTTAGCATCATTCGACCTTGTTTGCCTCTGGGTGCTACCTGAAACCTCGCGTAAACCCAAAGTTAAACAGGAGAACCAACGAGAATCACTTGGTAGAGGGTGTATACAAGATAGAGAACTGAATCGGACAGAATTAGATCGTTCTTGAGTAAAAGCAACGTCCAAAATTTGTGCGCTGACAGCGTGACAGAGGCTGGTTACTGTCGAGCTCTAAGGTGGCCTAGTGGTTCATTCGTGTGCGCGTTGCAATCGGAGGAGACACGTAGGTGCACGGGTTCGATCCCCACCGTTGCCCACATTTAAATTGGTCCGTCTTAGGAAGCCTAATGCCGAAAGCAGTACAGTGAATGTTAAATGTTTAAGGCTGGGAAAATGTATTAGAGGCTGGTTAGTGCGATATAGTTCAAATGCCCTTTTGCCCAAACGTCTTTATTGACGAAAAGGGGTGGCCGCACAGTTATATGAGTGATTAAATTTAATGAATTAGCTGATGGGAATTGGCGGTGGCAATGTCGACAATGCATGCGAATGCCTGACACGCATCAGGTATAACATTCATAGTAGGTTAGACGCTCTCGCAATGTCCAATTCGCTGTGCGGTGTCCGTTTGGATCGCTTCTCAAGTATTGATCAAAGAACGAGATTATCGAAGCGGAACATGCTCTAGATCCAAGGTCAGCTAACGTCGCACCGCAGTCCATTTACAGCCATATAGAACAAACAATGTGTTCCGAAGTCGTAATGTAGTAACGCGTCCATCGAGCAGTGAACGATATCCACACTCGAGCGGCCAGGTGTGTACCAAGCTGAAATGGACTAAACTAAAATTACAGGATCATACTGTCCATATATATATATATATATATATGTATATATGTATATATATATATATGTATATATATATATATGTATATATATATATATATGTATATATAGGAGGGGTGTTTCGGTTCTCTGCCTAGAACGGGATCTCCGTTTGTTAGTCGGGCGGAGACGAACCGAGGCAACTATAGAGGTGCACGCTACGGATACTGCGCGGCGTACCGCGATCAGTATTTGCCACAGACAGACCATATACCTAACCTATTCCTGCAATTCTGCCTGACGGCCAGCTTGCTCACGACGGCTATTCGATGAAGTGACAACTGCGTTACGTCGTCAAAGACTTAAAGACCAACATAAACGAAGGACGCTTAGCCGAAAATATCGCCCCCTCGATCATCATTATTGTAGTGTTTGTGCATACAGGCTGTACCGCAATTAGCGCGATTATTGTGTCCCTCTAGGCCCACCGCGTTGAGTGTAGACGTTTACGCGATGGGTTTGGACTTATTGACCGGAAAGACCTACAGAGGTCGCGTCAGCCTCAGAGGCCATCATTAGGGATAGACCGCTGTGTAGCACAATGCGCAAATGCTCGTTCGATTAGCAGGACTGTGTGTACCTTGGGGGACTCGACAGTGGAGCAGTGGATCGTGAAGAACAGCAAGTGCTTGACAATGGAGACCCGTTTTCATGTACCGTCTGCTTGAAAAGATGAAGTCACGAATCGTAATAATCCCCTGCCAAGAATTCCTAACTAGCACCGATAAAAAGGGAAAAAAAACGCTAATTACGCTATCGGGGAATTAGCCAGCCCATTCAGGGTGAAAACGCATATATACAAATCATCATTATCATACATCTTCACTATTCTAAACAGGACTATTAGTATCTACGAATTGAGCCAGAATGGAGCCAATCATGTTTTGATTGCTAGTGTCAGTGGAAGGCGGCTACAAAATGCGCGTTTTGGCTCGTTTTGTGTTCCTTGTCCGACCGTTGGCCTCCCTGTGCCATTTCTATAGGGTACCTACCTCGCTCTTCGCAACGTGTCCGCGGCTAAGCTTAACGGTCGCTTGAACTGTGATGTCTCCAATTCGCTCGGCAGCATGAGGAGCAACGATATTGGGCTGCGCATCCAATGTGAGTGTGATCGTGGACACTGTGGCATTTTTTTCTTTTTTTTTTTTTCGAGCTGACCCTCAGTTGTTCCTCTATCTGACAGGTCTCAGCCCTTAACCTTTAGGTATTACTATGAGGACCTGTCGGGCACAGGTTAATATAAATATACCACGGTCTATCACAGTGGTATTATTATGATTTTCGGTTGTTAGTACTTTTGCCCAATTACAGCCGTTTGTGTGAATCAGCTGATTTCTTCTATAAAAGTATACATAGAATGACACGATCATGCGCTACGAATGGTAGTAACACATTAACAGCATTGGAGAATGTATATTTTTATACAAATAATAAGCTTATGATGGTAATGGTAAATCTTTATTGGTTTATTTAAGGAGCTGCAATTTTTCAATGCTTAAGCTCTCTTATGTGTCACACAGCGGGGCTCGAACCTGCGGCCTCTGGCTTCCGATAGCCAGAGACTTAGCTAGATGATAACTGGCTTCTGCTTTGGGGATTCCTTCCTCCATAAGGTCGGCAAGTTCGAGTCCTTTCACGCGATCGATGATATTATGAAATTTTTAAATGATGAATAATTGCTAATTAATGTTGAACATTGAACAAGATTCTACTTTAGTCTCAATAATAGTCAATATCTGCCCATTTTGCTGAAATAACTGGTAATTCTCAATTGCATTTGACCAACTATTATTAATTGCTAATAAACGATACTTCTTGTGACGCTTCTTGCGTTTGCCTATATACCAAATTGAAGAAGCTGTTGTACTGAATCACTTCGACGAACAAGAATATACCTTCGTTGAAGGAGCATCCATAAACATGACGACAAATCCAGCTTACATAATATTGTCGTCGGATTTCATCCATATACTTCTTGCAGATCCGCCGCGCTGTCGCAGCGAAGTCGTCGAGCCGCTGCATCGGTTTGCGTCGACAAAATCGCCACTTGTAATTCGCTGTCAGATGGACGCCGACCCTCGCGATCGGCTCGTCTTCACGTGGTTCGCACGCAACGCTACGAACGGGTTCGTAAGGTGCACAGTCCACCACACAAGAAGAGCATTATATCACAAACAGGTCGAGTGCAAGCGAGCGCGATTAGATGACCATAACGAGCAGAAATAAAATAGCTCATAGAGCCAGAGCAAACGCCGGCTGGTGGATCCTTTGTTTGCTGTTGTTGTTTTTTGTTCCTGCCGTGTCCCCCCCCGAGACCCTCGACATCCCCTTCCATCAAACATGTCTCGGCACTTATCCGGGCCGCAGCATCACTGCGAGAATTGTCGGGGGCAAAAATCCACACCTCAGCTGAGACCGGCCCACACGGCGTGATTTGAACCCACGATATTTACCAGGTCAATTTATCCAAACTGTGTTCCTGGACACTGCGGACGTCACCGCCAAGACCATAGCGGCAAGGTGGTTGTAGCGCCCACCGGTTTAAAATACTCGACCGACGAAAAACCATAGCCGGAAGTGTTAGCTCAGGTTCCTACATAACGTGTTGAAGTACATTTGCGTTTAGTTCCTGTTTGTGATTATTGAAGGGTTTCTATGCTCAGAAGGTATCGTTGTTTTTCTTTTCTGCGATTACCGGAAACCCGATATCGGCACGGTCATAAACAGCAAGGCATGTATTGCTCATCTAGGAAAAGCTCAGGTCCAAAGTTCTCGGTTCAAATTTGATCTGATACTGTGCGAATGTGCCTTTTCCTGTTACGTAGTCTGCTGGAGAATTTGGCGCGCAGCTTATAAATGCGACACTGCAGAAAAATATCCTGATTGGCGTTGCTCCTGTGCTTGTATATGGTACCGGACTGTTGCCGATCGTTACACCAGACCCGACAACCACCTTGACGTCATTCCGAGATGGAGCGATATTCATCTATATGGACATATTCGAAAATACATCCCTATATTTAATCGTACCCGCTTTTCGTAACAGCATAAATCTGTCAAAGGCATCTCCAATACTTTAGTGTTTATTTTTTTACTGACGACGAACATGTTGTTCGTATGTAGCACGCTCCAATTTCAATGTGTTCATGTACGTCCGGCAGATTTTCGGATATGTCACCTGCCAGCTTAAAAGAAAACAGCATCCCCAATGCAACAACAGACCATTGGCGTAGTAAATCGAGCGGAAACTGGCTCCTGCATTGTCGGGGTTTAGTTGTCGGCCACGCGACCGGGAGGACTAGAACAACATTCAGCCGCAGCAAAAAACCCCAAACGCCGGACTGTGAACGACGTACTTTTCCCAGTAGGATATATATATATATATATATATATATATATATATATATATATATATATATATATATATATATATATATATATATATATGCTGTTATTGAATAAACCCTGCATATATCTTACGCGTTATTCAAGGCTTATTCAATAAGAGCATTCCCAAGGAGACAGGTTTGTTAGATCCGCTATCTCGCCCCTGATTTTAGGTTGTTCATAGCTTCGAGCTCTAATGACCGTTTTCAAGCAACTAAACAGCCCATCAAGATGGGTGAGTGTCGCTCCCAGATGCGGCAGTGGTTATTGTCTGGGGACTTGGTCCACTGATCTTATAATTACGCCTCTATTGAACTAATATAGTGAGTAACATATTTTCCGATAAGATGGAGGTCTGAACTTTGGAACCGGAAATTAAGCTTGTCTAAGACATTTTTAAATCTAACCGCATCTTGATCGTCCCTAGCTGGTCACTTCACTTCAATGTCATTTGCAAATATATTTAAAGGAACACCTGCAGTGGACATCTGGTTGGACATCGATCTCAAGTTGTTTGTCTAAAAAGTAAATATTCCGGGCTGACCCCCAGCCTGCAACATTTAAAGTCCACGGAACTGCCTTCGACATTGCTTTATAAGATGAAGCTCATAAATGCAAATGTACAACGGTGGGGATCGAACCCGTGGACCTACGTCCGTCTCCTCCGATTGAAAGGCGCAGACGAATGTACCACCACCGGGCTCGAAGTTGTGTGCCTGAGCGGAGCCAGTTGTCCACTCGACACGAGTGTGCCTACTAGCTATGCTATTGTCGATTACAATTGGATTGCATTGCAGTATTGTATCCTGAAGGACTCGAACAGGCGGCCACGAAATAGGATCGAAATCCACGAACTTGCTACACAGAAATCGACCTCATCGTGAGAGCGGAGGGTGATGGTAAACCCCGATAGCCATTCGGCCCCTATCTCCATACCGTGGAGAGCCTCCCATATGTGAAGGAACGAGTTGAAAAGCTCGGCCCAACATTGTCCCTAATGCAATCGCCTGGTGCACGTGCCCATTACAGATGTCGTTCCACAGTTAACTCGGGCTACTTCCTCAAAGCTGAACTTCTCTTCCAGCTTGACTTTAATCCACAGTAAATCCTCCACCGGCCGTTTCGGTGTGCGACGCCGATGACTATCTTGGTTTTGCTTGGAAGTGGCCCTGGACACGCTTGCTATTCACATTACATGGTGATCATCCAGTGCTATGAACCCACATGTGCTGGCTCTACTACGGCGTCTGTGGGACTGCGTCCATTACGTGTTAGCCTTCAAAAAGATGGAGATTGCACAAGATCCAAATGGCTCGTCAGTGATAAAAAGCGAGTAGAAGTTGTCGCTTCCGCTGGCTGTCTACCTTACATATGATCGATTCAGAGCGCTTCCAGGCCACTTCGACTTTGCCTTTATCCTTTGTCGAATGTTGAAGACTGGAGCTATGTCAGAAACCTTGAAAAGCTTTGGTACTATATAATCGGACGAAATTAGGCGAGTTTCGTTATTATGGTTATTTGCATCGGGTTGGTGGATACGTCTTGGCGGTTCTTGTTTTCGCAAGAAGGTCACACTTCTCCTCTCTTTTGACTATTTATTAATCTATTATGTATTCACCATCATTGTCTACGACCTTCTACCAAAAAACTGTCCAGCGTTGTTTTGAGGTAATCTCAATAGGCGAAGTTGGTGCTTGGTTAATGATTTGCAGGGAGCGAAAGGGTGATAATCGGTTGAAGCAAGGTCCGTTTAATATGGGCAGGTGTAAAATAACCAGCCGAAGTTGTTTAGGGTCGCTTTTATAGATCTTGTGATGTGGAGCCTAGCGTTGCCGTGCAAGGTCACCTCCTCGAGCCTATTCTCTTCAATAAGGCGGTTTACGCTATGCCATTACGCTTTATAGATGTGCTGGTTTACCGTCTCGTTGTTTTCCAGCATTTCCCAGCACATTATGCCTTTCCAGTCCCACCAAACACAACTCATGTCCTTTCTGGGGTATAAATCTTGCTTCACCCAAGGTTTCGGCGTCGCTCCTAGAGCCACGCACTCGGATCCCTGCTTCATATCGACGTATGGGCACCACTTCTCACCAGCAATGACCATACGATGCGGGAATCCATCATTGTGACCGCGTGTCGCACGATAGAGGGCCAGGTGTCGAGCTGTTAGCCGTGTTTCGTTCGAATAGCTCATGAGGCGCCCACACTCCAAGTTTTTAACTAAAATGCACCTTACTTCCACTAAGAACGTCCATGTTCGAGGCCCTTGTGAAATGCTGCGTATGCCGACTGCCGTTATGGTCCACTGGTAGAGGAAGGACACACCTTTTGATCGAGTAGTATATGCAGACGAACAGTGGCCGCGAAGTAGGACAGGCAGAGCTTTGAAAAAGACCGCTAAAATTTTGCTGACCAATCTCATATAATAAAATTCAACGATATCCTGCCAATTTCCGTAAAGTGCGCCCAAGGTCACTCCTGCTCCACTTGTTCAAACCCGGCCCCAAGTTCTATTTATGGGGAATAGACAAGATCGAAAGGGGTTTCGCCTTCCAGCTCTGCCAGCGTTCGCTCAACACCTATGCCACAGATCGACATTAATCACCTTCAATCGGTTCGACTGTCCACTCTGGTTCATCGAACAATCGGGGCCCATCTGCAAAAATGATTTGATAGGAGCGCGACGATACCATGCGATACCATGACATCAGACACGGCCAAATGAAAAGTGCTAACATGGCAGAGCCCAGAGTACCTCTACACGAATACCCTTTGCAACAATGCACAAGAAAATAAAAATGTACACGTACCTAGCAGCAATTATTAATGGACATTGTGATCTGACAGTCCCTTCAGGACGATTCGTATGGGCTGTCCCATGCTACGGCCATAGTATCTAGTCGCCTCGTTGTATCTTCCGTTCGTATTTGTTCACTGTTCCTGCCGGCAGTTACAGACTACTGGGGCTGTCGCTGCCGCCCGCGCGAGCCCAAGTGAGTGGTCTGTCTGTGTCTGTGTGTGTACGCGTATGGGTGTATTTGTACCTACCGAAGTTAGTCCCCAACGGTGCCTGTTGCTTGTATTTGTCCGTCCACCATTGGTACATATTCAGCTATATGGCACAGGCCGCCGAAGTGCCAGTTAGGGAATTGCGTATCTATTTATTTCTGTCGTTTATCTCCGACAGCCGCCGAGGTCATCTCGCTGGTGGCACGACGCGTAGCCAATGCATAGCCGACGGACGAGCCGACCCAAGCCGGCAGTCTGTATACGGGGCCGTATACGCCAGGGTGTTGTTTTTTCGCCACATCCGTGGCTAGTTGCCGCTGCAAGTAGGCAGCGTGAGCTAGCCATTGAACAGCAGTGGGCGATGTTGATCTACCACGTGAGTAGCACTTGGATGGGACCTCCGTGTCGGGGCAATGGGCCTCCCTTCAGTGCCGGTGTTATGAAGTAGGAGATGTCGAGAGCAAGTCACACATCACTATCCGGAGGAACGAGTGGATGTCCGTTGTGTGCGAGTGGTCTATATATGCATCGTGTATCAGAGCGAGAGAAAAATAAGGAATATACCTATTCTTGCTAGACTGGCTACTGCAACGACGACGCGTATCCGTTTGCGGACGCGTCATCGACCTTATATTGTACACTGTTCCGTTCGTTCCATAATCGCACTTAGGGGGAGACCCGGGACTCGCGGAATGAGGCGGCTCAATGAAGGCACAATGATTACACTACATATGACTGGAGTAAGCTAACGCCAACCCAGTTAACGTGAACTTACAGACGATTGCATACGTGTGGGACATACGCTCTATAATCGTTTGGAGCAGCTTGGATCCAAACGATTGGTTGGTGTGTCCAATGGCCGAGATGCCTGCCGAATGGGAAAACTCTCTTAGCGCTTTAGACGTCGTTGTTATGAAAACATTTGTAGAACACATAACGAACGTAACCGAAACACGTACCACTAATTATTGACTATTTGGGTCTTGCCTTGGCGATGTGGCACGATTGCGTACTGTACACGAACGAATTTATATCTTCTGTATCGAAAATAGAAACGAAATATTCGATATAGAAAATATCGATTCGTTGTATAGGCACAGGCGAGCGATTCTTCTTCGAGGTTGGCACTGTGACATGCATTCACGTGATGTTACGGTTCACCCGGTACAAGTTCCAATAGATTTTAAGTGCGCGCGTTTTACCGCGAAACTGGTCTATGGAATATGCTCGCTTAGTGCGCAAGTTAAGTGTTTGATTAGCTTATCGTATGGGTCATCACGCACAGGTATCTCAGTAGATCCTAACTGGTCCCAGAAGAAGTGGAATAAATGCTTCCGGGCTGACAATAAACTCTAAATATTTAACGTACACGGTGATGCTTTTGCAAGGTGCACACGAATGCGTCACGCCACCGGGCACCGACAGAAGAGATGGATTCCAACGCATTGGCATAGGTCACTACAGTATCGCACGTTATTCTGTATAAGTCTTGTAGTTGTTTTAACACGTTCACGTCAGCGCAATGGTGTAACCGCATTCAGTTTGTAAATAAGTAGCGCCCCACGCGCTGCTAAAGACATTCAGTTATTCATTACCAGCCATTCAAATGATTGCTAATCACGGCCTCTATGCGTGATGAGCTATCATTTGCATGGCTGAGGACCACGAGCTCAAGTGGACCGACGACGACGAGAATGGTTAAGTGGCTAAGTTGTTCTTTAGTCGAACATAGATACAATAGATTTGGGTGATTATTTTTCACCTATTATGTTCGAACGTATAGTGTAACATGTATAACACTATACTTCTATAGAGATGCATGTTATTTTTTTATTGCGTGATGTACGTGATTAGGCTACGCGATTAGAGTCAGCCTAATCACGGTTGCAGTCTAACAACGTTTTATGAGGTTCAGCGAGCTCGCGCGGAACCACTGGCCCACTTGTATCGATTGGTTAAGGTTTATTGGTTTATTAAAGGAGCTGCAATTTTACAATGCTTAAGCTCATATATATATATATATATAGGTGGGCGCACAACTGCTTCCTCATCGTTAATATATTCCCGATCTTCTTTCAGCGAGCGTCGCGTTCTTCGGGACCATAAGGCGATGAACGAGTCAACATCGGTCTTGTTCTACACGCCATCATCGATGTCCGAAGAGGCTGACCTCGAGTGTTGGGCATCAAACGCGCTCAACCGCTCGAATCGGGCTAGGCCATGCGTTTTCCACGTTCAACCATACGGTATGCTGAGACATGCTATGCACCTCGTATAGCGAATGAACTGAACTTGTTTTTTTTTTAAGATGTTGAAGGTGAATCCTGCATGGACACCAGGCCTCACACTTAGGTATTTGCCTGGTGATGTCAGACTCTTACTGACTAAACCCAGAACCGATTTTGACTTGGGCCGCTGACCTGGACCGTCAAAGTATAAATGAACTGAACTAAGAAAATGTTTCGACAGTGATTTGGTATCCTCGATGGCGAATCGCTGGCGTTATCAACTCACAAATGTGGTATATACCATCATTAATGAGAATGATAATGAGGAGAGAGATCCTCGACAAAAAAAATGGTATCCGCGTCATCCGTTGACAAGTACACGTACGCCAGGCAACCCTTAAGGAGAGCTTATTTGAAAAGGAAAACCAACTTAGAAAAAAACGACGCTCAAGAAACAAACGCAAGTCAGGAACACGGTGAGATCGAGCACAACAAAGCCTCGTTAAAGCCAAAATCACTAATTTAGGTTAAGATAAAAAAAAAAAAAGCATTTTGCAAATTCGCGAACTGGCTCTAGATATAGCACATCTGGCAGGGACGTATGGCACACGTGCATCCAGGCTCACTTCGCGTGTGTGGAGTTTCAATTTTAACGAAATGCATGTCTAATGCGCTGCCGTTCAATGCCACTGAGACGACAGCGTGGCCACTAAAAGCACGTGTTGAGCGTATAAGGTTTAAGCAGCTATTTTTGTTGAGCGGCTGAAAAATGGCTCCTAAAAGCCTGATGCCGTAGACAATGCAGACCATATAAAGAGCGGAGTAATTTTTGTACGGGGCGAAACCGCTGCGCTAATATACGCCCCAATCCAGCGAAGGTCTCCTGAAAGTAATGATGACCCCACATAATGCCAACGTTCCTTGTCCTTGGTGACAATGTCCATCCTGACGAAACGAGATACGCTAGATGTAAACGAGATCCGTGTGTCCAGACCCCTAATGATTCGAGTGAAGGCTGTGCGGTAAAGCCTGCTGGATTCAATTTGCGTTAGAACGACTATTGTTATCTGCTCAGACCATTTCTCTTTCTCGACTCAATTAAAAGTACGATTCGGGACCTGCGGGAAAAAATACATTATTCGAATAGATGCTTCATTCCTTTGCACTGTGACCTGAGGCGACTATATGTTGTATTAATATCGTTATAAGCCGCATGCCACACAAGTCGTGCGAAGCTAAGCAAAGCTTACGATGTGTAAGCTGTATTGTGGCGGTCGAAACTCGAATCTCGATCAACATGTCTAGACATGGCACGGCACGCAAGAGAGCTTGCAGACGTGGTAACGTAACAGCGTAGATGCCACGGCCAGATCCGTTCCTCGATATATGAGGCATTCACAAAGTTGGACCTCAAATGATTATTAAGTTCGGTAAATCTTCAATATATCTCCCTTATCACCTTGATATCGAAGGATCACTTGCGACAACACAATTGTATGCAATACGGGCCAATCGTTACAGACAGCGCTTGGTCCGCATTTCAGTGTCTGTTTCGTCATTTCGTCTAAACTACGAAAGGTCAATTTCAATTTGACGATATATAGATACGCGCGCGTTTCACATGTTTCAATTCCATCATAGATAGTTAAAAAAAAAAGCCACTTTTCTGTCCCAGGAGTGATTAGCTACAGCCAAGTCACACTGCATTATCCATAGATCCGCGCTCTGTACATGCCCCCCCGACCCCCTGACTCGCGCTGCTATCCGCCGGTCCGCGTAGATGCTATTACAATATATTGCCTACAGCGTAATACAACGAGGCTACTCTTAGCGCGCTGTACGTCATATCCCCTACCTCCGGCAGATGCTCACCATGGCCAGTTCGCTGCACAGCGGGTGAGGCATGTGAACGTCGATCGATCAGGGCCCTCGACATACTCGGCCCGCATATGGCCCCTTAGTTTGTTCGCTGTTGTTGTCAGCGTTTTTCCCTTACGATCGGTTGAGGTCGTGTACATGCTCCGCGCACCTTGCGGACGTCTCGGCTACAGCTACCTGTACAATGCAGCGCTTGCTTGACCATGCCCTCCGGGCATCCATTTTTTTCTCTCTCTCTCTCGCTCTCTCTATTCCTCGCTCCTCCTTCTCGCATTGGCTGGACAGTCGATCGCGCGCACTCTCGGACCCTGGCCTGCCTCCCGCTCACCGCTAAGCACCGGCATGATGGCGCAATACGAAAGCTTGACACACAGACAGCCACGCAGAGATATACACTTCTATGTATACACAGGGAGACGCGTAAGAGTATATCCTTACGTGCATACATCTACGGTGGCATCGATGGTGAGGGGCACAACGGTGTCTTGTGTCGTGGTCACGAAGAAGTGTCTATCTGTCCAGCGTTCACGTTGTGAGCTGTGAAACGTCCAGTGTCGTGCCAGAGGCGGGTGCAGGTAGCTACGGCCCACCGCGTGTCGTCCCCAAGGCGACTGAGTGGTGGCCACGGATCAGGCAGCTGTCGACACCGTGTACAGCTCTGGACGAGCGATGGAGCTCGAGGGTGGCCAGGGGAGAGATGATGTGCTAACATCGCACGAAGGGTTACCTTCGAGGGAATGACTGCACGCGGCGTTGTGTACAAATTGACCACGACCGTACGCTTTTTCGATTTGCTTGCCACCACAAAGGTAACAGCACGTTCATCCCGTCGTGTCGAAACATGCGGGACGCCTTCCGGTACAGGACACATGTACGGTTGTCAGCTCCCGTCTCGGACACGGAGGCGGAACTCGGGGTGACGCTCGTACCAGATCTTGTTACACTGAACCGTTCACGACGATGCAACGGCGAGCGGGCACCGGGGTAGCTCAAGCAGAACGTTCTCTCAGGGCACGAAACTCGAGAGGGAAAGATTATCCGACACCGCGAGAGGACACCGTGAGGCCTTCTCGTCATCGTCGTCGCCTCATGTTGTCGCGGTTCGACGAAAACAACACGGCCATGACGTCGGCAGTCAGGCCTCGAGTAGGACGATAGCTGACCAAGACGGGCAACACAGACCCTTGATCTCGCGCTATCTCGAAGAAGCGGTCAGCGACAACCGGTGATACCTTAAAGCCCTTGCCAACGCCATAGTTCATAATGCTAATGGAATATACCTCAGCGGCAAAGGGGCGAATGAGCCGTTGTTAACAACAGAAAAGCCGTTGAGTTGGAGCCGATACAACCTAGCCATAAGGGGACTTACAATTCTAGTAGATAGAGCTTCTCTGAAAACAATTTCCTTCCAAATCCACATTTGTTGTCTTCAGTCGACGTGCAACAGATAGTAATAGCCAGAAGGGGATCCCCCTTAACCTGCATTTCGAAGCTGGATAATTGGACAGGTATGAAAATATATGGAAGGTTTGTACTGTGCGAACGTGATTTACGAGTGAGTTCTCCAAGTGTCAGCGTACATTCAATACACTTACTGCAGGTAACAGGGATCGAGTCTATAATGTACGCGCTTTTTTGACCACTCTCTCAGTTAGGCTCGTCATGAGAGGTATTATAAACACAATAACAGAAGACGAAGCAGATCGCCAACTGGATCAGGTAGCAATTCCTCACTTGGTTGGCTATTGTTCTGAATCCATTGAAATAAACTAACGTCCCTATTTAACGTCGGGTGAGATCACATGTTCCCTGCCAATGTCGCCTTGAACATCCTGTTTTTGGCCCTATTGCGGCTGGGTTTCGAATCAGAAAGATTCTACCATACTGCGCTTTTGAGTCGCTGAGTTATTACTTATTTATTCGCTTCACAAACATGGGACGATACAAGCAGATGGCTGGAACTCGATCCCTCGATGCGAAGTGATGGATGAGGCCGGCAAGGCAGAATAGGAAGTTTCTCATCTCAACTCGACTGGGCGACTGCGGTAGCAGGCATAGCAGAAGCACAATAGCGATACAACAACGATAATGGGACGTCAAGAATCACCAACTACACCTCGGTGCCATCGACATGCGAAGGTTCATAGGAGGGTGTTCCGCTGCCTTTGCGAAGCCGTTCACCTACAGCAAAATATGTTTTATTCATGGCATCCGGTGTTGAATGGACGCATACATATTGTATATATATATATATATATATATATATATATATCTATAGGTCGAGTCATAAGTAATTAATATCAACATTAAACGTTCAAATTTAGAATACGCTTGAAACTTGGTGAGCTCTTCGCTTCCATCCATATCACGTATGTAGGTTTGTGTACATCTTTGTTGCCCGTCACCAGCCGAATTTCAGATCGTTCGAAGAATGGAGACCAAAAAGAATCGTACATACCCGACACTGTGCTGCAAAACGTGCTGCTGAAACTGTGAGAGTCTTGCGTGCAACTGAAGGCGAAAGAGGCAGTCTGTCAATATTGGTATGGTCGCTTTAAGACTGGAGATTTCGATTAGCATGATAAGCACCGTTCTGGACGGCTGCGATAGACAGTTGACGATGAATTGCTGGGGATCCGTTGAGTGAAAATGCGGCCCAATCAACTCCGGGTGGGAGCTTGCTGCTCAGGTGGGAGTAATCCAGCCTATGATGGGCTAGGAAAGGTACAATGGGAAGGAATATGGTGCCCTCAATAAAGATCCCATTAGTATCCGGCACACGATTTGCTTGCTCGGCAAAAACAAGGACGAGCATTTTGGCAAACTTCTTGCGGAAGATGAAAATCGAATATTTTACGATAATTCCCAACGCAAAAGGGAGTGGTTAGACCCAGAAATCGTGGCCATAATGTGATGATCTTCATTCGGTAGGGTCAGAAGCGAGTACCCTATTAGAAACTGCTAAAACTCGGTGTAACGGTTAATGCCGACCGTTACACAAGTCAATCTCCTAAATGAGGCGAGACACTGACAGGCGATCAAAATACGGCTTAAGGTGATATTGCAACATGACAACGCTAGGGCCTATGTTGCTTTGGGGTTCGCCGGGCTGTAAGCGATCTTCGCTGGGAAATTCTACCGCACGCGGCATACAGCTCGGATATAGCTCTAGCAGATTGCCAGCTATTCAGATCTATGGAACACGGTCCATGGGAGACAGAGGCTGAGGTTCGAAATTGGCTGTATGGGGAGATCGCCTCCCATGACAAGATGTTTTTCCGCCACGCGCTCCACATTCAGTCTGATAGATGGGTGAAAACAATACAAAAGCGAGGAATACTATACTGATTAAGATCCGCACCTTCTTTAAGATAAAACGGCAATTCAAAGTGAGTAGAAGTAATTTAGATCGATTAGAGATACGGTCCCTGCAAGACACTGACCGAAGTAATACTTTTGACAGTTCCGCTCGGTGGCCCAAGTCAAAATTGGTTCTGGGTTTAGTCAGTAAGAGTCTGACACTACCAGGCAAATACCTTAGTTGTGAGGCCTGGTGTCCATGCAGGATTTACCTTCAATCTCTTTAAACAAAAAAAGATCCATTGGAGAAGACAAAGCATTAGATCACCATGATCCTACCGACAGTCGAGGTACATGATGCCATTTTTCAGACTTGCTTGTTACTTTCTCTTGTAGGGGCGCGGATTTAACGGCATTCACACAGTCATGGACACTACACCTAAACGTTCACCCAAAGCAAACACCACCCTGAGTGCTATTTTCAAATCGCATTTTTGAAGGTCCTCAAATGACTACATCACCACATGGCAATATGAGCTTCATTGTGCGTTGTTTGTTTCATGCGACCTGCCCACGTGCCTTTTGATCTTTGGTTCATACTGATGCCTTGGAGTTTTGTACCCTAGTATTATTGTCTGCCTATTCCAAAGTAGTTCTTTGCATGAATGGTGGGTGTTATTTTGTTGTAATGCACAACGTATGCAATTTATGGCTCAAAGTGTGCCCACAGATATTGTGCGACGTAGCATCTGGCCGAGAGTCTATGCCTCGCGATATCAGAGAGTTATTCGGATTTTTGTTAGATCTATTTATAGACAATCATTGCGAATTCACTCGACATCTTCGCTTGTTTATCTCGGTCTAAGCCACCAGCTATTGTTTATTGCCAAAGCTTTGCTCAGGCTCACAAGTTATATATCCAGCCGAGACCAGCGTCGTTTGCAGTCCCAGCCGATGTTGGTGACCCGGTGGGGGGTGTCGACAGCAAGAACCATTGTGGCTTGCCAAAACCGCCGGATACCACAAGATACCACTATCCTCACTTTGCCGTCTACGGGTGACACGTGACCGTCACTTGACAGTAATACGTCTATGCTCATTACAGATACATCAGAAAAGGGCGATCAGTTAGTTAATAGATGCACGGAGAAGAAACCCTGAAAATCTGATCGGGAGGCCCCCACAGAAATCGTGGTCGAAGATATTCACTGGCATTTGTATTATTGTTATGATGATTATAAATATTGCTTTCGTACTACTACTCGCAGTTCTTCCTTGTCGATCTATCCTCGGCAAAACAAACGCAGCCAGCTGAGAGTTTGTTGCTGTAATAGCAGCTCAGTCTCCTGTGCTAACACCGGCGCCTTACTAACAACAGCAGCAAGCGTAGCTAGAGTCAACACGAACCTTATGCGGTTTTCTGTGAGTTTCTGCAAGATCGCGATTGAGTTATACGCGCGAAGCAAGATCCGACTTCTGCATACGATCAGTGTGCTCAACTTGGCCCAGTAAGTAAGCGGGACGGCTCTGCCGTGCCCGTCCAGAGGTGAAATCCTCGGTAGTGGCGCCTCTCGCAGCAGCCACGTATGTGCAAACGTTGCTGGGCTCGTTCGGTAAACTATGGTTGAGCTGGATAGAGGATAGAGAGCGGGAGAATATGATTTCGTTCTAGCAGATCCAGATGGAGGTTCGTTTGCTTCGCTGACTGACGACGACTCGGTCATGGGACCGCGAAAACACGGAATTATAAGCTCTTTATGAGTATATGCATACCTATACATAAATACACGCCCTACCCACATAGTAGGGTGGCGCAACTAGCGTTATGCGCATTTGTCCATGTTTGCCACATACAAACTCACGCCTCAGCTGTGACGCCAGCGTGGACCGAGAAGAGGTCGTTGCTGTAAGAAGCTAGATTTACGTTCATTGGTTGTGGAACTAACATTAAGCTGCATATTGGAGTCACAAAGGACGTGGATGAGACGTTCGTTCGTCTGTTATATATATCTGAGTTTGATATGTCGTGGTGTAACCACACAAGATATATATTTATATATATATATAATGAGAAAAATTGCTTTTCACGAGTAACTGATGTTGTAGCTTTCTAAGTCTATTTAATATGAATTTTAACAGCAAGCAGAGGGGAGTCTTGGCAACGCAGTCGGAGCAGGGTGGTGGAGCAGGGCTCAGAGTGGAAACTCAAGGGGCAAATGGATTTCTCATTTCGTCAATCCCGACGAGTCAGCATCTCACAATCGTTAATCTCGCAATAGACTAATCGATAAGCTAATAGGTGCAGATCATGACGTGCTGGTGGGTGACTATGTAGATCGACGCAAGCATCGATCAAATGTATGCACACCAGTTCGTCCTTCATGTAAGAACGGACATCAAATCGGCTATTCATGCTCACAAACATTATGCTTGTATGCAGCTATTATAGATAGATATCTACACCTTTCAATTTGTGCGATTGACATGATTCAGGTGTACCTCCCGTGTTAGAGGAATGCCAGGTCGTAAATCAGGCCCAGAGTTGGTTCTTCCTTGAGTGTGACACCTCATCGAGAGAACACGTCGCAGAAGTCTACCAGGTGGAGGTAAGTCCAACATGATGATGATCGCTCCACGGCTATATTCAACGATGTATCGGCTGAATAACAACAAAAAACACAGGGGCTCGTATCATGGAACCTCTGTTTCTACAAGCGATTAATCACGGGATAGTTCGGGCCCTCGTGTCTCCGGCCGAGAAGCTAAAGATCGCTAGCTTGAGGTCCCGTTGAATGAAAAGTACGTGCCGTAAAAAAAAAAAAAGAAAAAAGGTGCCGTAACGTGGACAGGACGATGACGCAGTGCCGTCGCTCGTGGCGACACCGCTCGCTATCGATTCGGTGTGGATTCGACAGATGGCTGATGCTCGGATTGAATATACAACGCTCGTTTGCACACCAATAACGTGTGCTGGGACGCACAAATACGTGTGGTGCGTGACGAACTCGTCGTGGTGACAACGCGAGGTCGGTCTGAACCAGCGCCGCCGGTCCAAATCGATGAGAGAGAGAGGTCGTTTTTCCTCGTTTTGCATGTCGATTAACTAATTAGTATACTATCGACTCTATCTCTCAGCGGTGTGGTTGCGCCTCTTCATTCGTGAACAGGTTCGTCATGCGGACTCCGGTGCACTTCTGTTCAATGCGTCATCGGAAGGCGACGCCGCGTTTGAGGTGCGTGGATTGCCGGAGGCTACCGAATGTGTAGCGTTTGTATTTGCCCGGAACGAGAAGGGGCGCTCCGAACCAGCTAGGGTTGTCATTAAAGCAATTTCGCCGCCATCAAAGCTTCTCACTAATGGTTAGTACCCACTTAGAACTGACCGCTATAACACGATACACTTCGTTTGACACAGGACACAAACGAACAAAGACGCCGCGAAATCATCTCAAACTTCCCAGTTGTATTGAATGTTCAGTAGCCTAATGAGAGCGCCAGTAAACGGCGAGTTGAGGAAAGCAAATTAGATTTACCTGAGCTTAAAGTGAAACTCAACTCAAATTGTAGGTTTTTTTTTATATATTTTGTTGAAACCTCTATTGAGTTCTTGTTCTTATACAACAATACCTGCTCAGTCCATTGTCATGGTCGTGCATATACTGCATACGAGGAAATTGTGTCCATAATGGCAAAATTAAAGTAGGTACGCCAATTGTCATTAATAGGGCGGTGAGGAAATCGAATCAGCGATTTCAGGTTACCAAATTGTCACTCAGTTCCTCATTCATTGATTTTCCGTGGTAAACACAATGCGTCCATCCGAACAAACCTCATAGGCGTGGTCGAGACGTCCGTGACGGCCGGCAGTATCGTCTTCATTGCGATGTTGCTCGCGGCCTGCTGTGTGGCGAGTTAGCGGCGCGTGCGGGGGCGCTTTGGCGGGCCGGAGGGTCACGACGACCTCGCTGCCGATGGCAGCATGCCGCCCCTGCCAGTGCTCCCGCCCGATGTAGCACATGTTGCGCCCCTCGACATTACAGCGGCCGCATCGCACAGTCTCAAGAGGAACCAGCAACGACACGCTAGCAGGCCCCGTCGCTCGCCCGGACGCCGGCTAGGACTACTTCGCAGGTAATTATTGATATTGTGTCTGCTTAGTCTGCACTAGTATTGTTGTTGTTGTTGTTGTTGTCGATGTTCTATTTTCCAAAGATTCTCTTGCTTCTGGCAGGATTTAAATCCGAACCATAGGTCCCTACACTATCATGGCTACTTGCAAATGTAATACTAGAACAAAGGTCATCCGACGCAGATGGTCACATCAGCGTGGACATTTCCAAAGGAAATGTTGCTAACAACGATTTCGTGTCGTTTGCTGTGTATAACAGCTGGATAATGCTTAAGGATGCGTTTCGTTCATTTGATCTCTTGGGACCACGCACAGCATGAGGCACAGCCTTCTAACAAACTTTTTTTTTACTATTATCCCACCCCCGACCTCTGACCTCCCGTCTTCCCAACGTACGCTTGGTTCTTGCCGTGGGGGGCTGTTCAACTCGTCCTCACGACCGGCTCCTTCGTGGTGCTTGTTGCATTCTATCTGCCGCGTGACTGTCACCCGCTGTGGGGGTTCCTTCACAGCGCCAGTGCCTTATTCAGGAGGGGGAAAAAGCCACGAACCGTCACCGTTCTACAGGACATCACCGAACAGGACAATAATCACAAAGTCTAGCAGATGCCATCGATCGGACACTGGGGGATCACTGCTCCTTGTGGGACTCTTAGTACGTCGACTACGAACGTACGACTATTGATACTAATCAGTTCGTGCACGAGGGGTTCCCGGCGCGATTCGTTCTGAAACACTCTTTCGGAGTTCCGGAGCGTTCCGACGTTCAGGCTTCATCCACTTCGCCTTGCCGCATCCTCCAATCCAACTTCTTCTTTTGTTACTATCGATTATAGTATGAGAATATATATATATTATTAATGTATAAGAAGGAATCATAAAGAAGGGCACCCACGCGTCCCGAGATAGGAGTCTGCATGGAAATTAGCAAAACAGTGCCGGACTATGGCAGAGAATACTATGTGCAGGCCTATCGAGAGATACACGCTTGAGCGTGTGTATAAATATGTCCCATCAATTAACTACTTTACATAGAAGTCAATTTGTAGAAATAGCAGCTGGGAGCGGTACGATCGACTAATGAGAATCTGTCGCGAAAGTGAAAATCAGTGACTCACAACAAAAGTGATTGGTCTCGGCGCATAGCTAATCTATTCTATGATGCGTTTCACGATAGGCTCGACAGCGTAGTGCGTAATCATCGAGACGAAACATCGGCCACACGCTCGAATTGACGTCTGTTCCAATCATGCCCGTCTCGTGTGCCAAACAGAAAAATAATCACTATTGCTCCAAATCGATGTTGTCAAGGGGTGTTTTTGTCAAGAGATATGTTGAGTGTTTGACCTCCGCCAGCTCGCGTCTTGCTCGCCTACGTTCAAATGTACAAAGCCAAAGAGATGGGCACATCACAACTACTAAATAGAAAAAAAAGTTATTCCTATAAAAAAATGGTGTCGATACACCGTGTGGATTACATGGAGATGAATGGTGAGTGAAGGTTACGACGCAAGAGATCGACAGAGAGAGAGAGAGTGACAATAGGCAAGCAATTGAGAAAGCGAGACGCGTCAAGACTCAATCAATCAATGAAGAGCTTCTTTTGTACTTCTTGTAAATAATGGATCTCGTTGCGGGACGATCCCGGGAGCCTACTCTCCTCCAAGCACCCGGTACATTTTGTAAAGTCTGTATCAGCGGTGCCTAACTCTGCCGAATGACCTTCTCCAGAAGAACATACAAAGAAAACATAGTAGAACAAATAGGTGATTCTAAACATAGTTATATACATAGGTATATAGCAAAAAACACACACATATAATATATATATATATATATATATATATTGTATTATTAGGGATCTTGGATTGCAATACACGCGCATACACATTACACTAGATTGGATTCTGTACCTATCTGTTTGCAATAAGGACATTGACGTTGAGGTGTTGATAATAAAATAGAATGGCCCACATTTGAAGATGCCCTCAAGCAAGATGAGAGAGTGGATTATTGTTTACATCGTGCTCGCAACCGTCTACATAGGTATGTACTTCGGCATTGTTGCATTGTTCGGACCACCAAACAGCCGGCAGGGGATCGCACCACGGCGACACATGCCCTGAGAGAGCTAACAGAGAGATCTCACAAATTGGGTAAACAGCTGTCCTCAGATGGATTCGGACGAACACTCGCCTGAGTGTTCACCCCCGCCGAGTTCAGAGGTCGAAGCGAAGGGACCCTACTCTGTCCTGCAACCATCCACATCTCATGAAAGCACTCTCTCTCTCTCTTGCGATACTCCAACGATGTTTTAACAAACGAAGGGAGGCTTCCGACACACACGAAGGAATCCTAGCAGCATTGCCGTGATGGTACCAGATGTATCCGTCTCGCTACCTCCGAATCCATCCGTCTGCCAAAACTTGTATCCATGTGTGCGTCATGCGTACATTCAAACCCTGACTCGCCTAAGGGAAAAGCACACCTGTCAGTGGTGGCATTTCTCATTTCCAGTTCAAATTCATCTATGCGTTTTCATTGACAGCCAGCCGCTGGTTTTTTTTTCCCTTTGTTCAGCAATAAGATCCTATGGCCACATGGCCCTAATGACATCGGCATCGATATTAATCACTCCTCACGGTTTGCTTTTGCCTCATACACGGCTTCATTGTTTTTACCACTTTTACCAAAGACGCTGTCTCAGCCAGGAATACACAGAAGGGGTTTGTGCGCCTGCTAACCCGGATCTGTACAGAACGTAGATCCTGTCTGTCTCGGATACGTTGAGCCGCTAGTGTGCTTAGTGTGGTGGTAGCACCCTCGCCTCTCACCCCAAGATGCAGCCCATCCATTGAAGGTGGATTCCTCTCGTTGCTTTCCCTTGTGCGGTGCCTCTCATCTGAGTGGGCCTTGTCAACACCGAAGAATCTCGGCGTGTCATCACCGCCACCGAGTATAATCGTCCCGAAAACAAATACCGTTCGCCCCGCATCTCGTGCTGCCAAAATCTCGAGGCAGTTTCACACAATGCGTGTAATAAACGCCATTTTCCGAAAAGTGCTGCTCCCATTGATGAAAGAACCCGATGCTGGTGATTAATATTAGTGTTGGTGGGGCGATACTTTCGATTAGTTAACTACTACTACGATTATTATTATCATTATTATTGTTGGTTCATTGATACTTAGACGCACAAACCCGCAGAGCGTCCTATTCGAAGAAATAACAAACTCTGAGGATACAATTACTCCCTACCCATGGGGGCGTACTTGTGCTGATGGGGGGCCGTATTTTTCTCTTTTTCGCTATACGAGAGACATTGTGAGATGTTTCGCTTATTTGTCTCAAACGTACTGAGAATCAGTCCAATGATAATTAATAATTATCGTTGGACTGAATCTCCGATACACGATAATAACAGCGCCGTTGCACTACGCCTTCCTCCAACAAGGGTATCAAGAATTTAAGTTCACCATTTACATTGGACAAGAGTGTGGCTGTGGTCAAGTTCATGTGCTGGCTTGATAACTTAATTATGACTGCTTTGATAGAATGTTCGATGCATCGCATTATGCGGTTGTTGAACAGGTAAATGTTCAGCGGGTCGAAAGGGCGCTCTGCGATATTCAGTTGATTATATGACAACAGGGGGATGTCTGTTGAGATCTCTTTTCATTTAGGCATTTGTTGTGTTGTGGCTTCGCTTAGCACGGCCTCGCTTTCTGGTAAAACGGTTTCGAGACGCGGCTAAATGAGGCCAATACATCAGGCCAATCATTTGTTTGCCTTGTTGTACGTACAATTCGTTTGAAGTACGGCAATATCTACTGAACAGTCTGAGCACAGTGTGTATATAATTGGCGAGGTCGACTAGCACTTACTAATATTAGCACTATTACTAATTGTAGGAAACGATTTTAGTTTGTAATAACGAGCACTCCTATTTTTGAGTACAGTCGAAGATAGTTGGTACCCTTATATCCCTTGCATCCCATCACGCGCATAAAAATCTCGAACGAGTGATCACAAAATATTATACAAGAACGGTGGCTTTATGTATATAATTGAGTCTCACCGAAATGAATCGATTCGGGCCGACCCAAGGAAACCACACAGTATGCCGAAGGTTTTCAAGCGAGAGAACTGTTGTGATGCGTGTAGTGAGCATACCATGATGACACACAGATGTAAAGACAGTAGGTACGAAGATTTGCGCTTGAGGTGAAGATCTGTCACCACCTCAGCCATTGTCGCAATACATTCGTTGTGTCGAACGTTGGCTTGCTTGAAATTTTCTTCACAGGAATTGAGATTTAGGCAAACGCGTTCATATCTCGCAGTATGTGTTCGTTACTAGCATATCCAGACAAAGTTTCTGTCGGCGGCAAGCAAAATCTACTACTGATATATACAAATTGATATCATATTTTCGAAACGCTAAGAATAAGCGAATTCATTGAATCGTTCAGCGTGGTACTATGTAAAGGCTGGCGGGTGTTCAACACCGCAGATGCTTATAAGGTAAATTTTTCTAGCTTGTGATATTTTCAAGGCAATGGAATATTTCTTCGAATCTAGGACGTAAGGGTATCGATACATAGGGCCCGCTCCTAGCTTGCCGTGTAAACCTTTCGTACACGCTCTTTTCCAGTTATAATGATGATGACGATGATGATGACAACCATCATATGCGTTGGATTGAAATGTTTAGTTTACTTTAATTATTAATTATTTGGACTCGGTAATCTCGTACTTACCCTAGTGTTTTTCTACCAGCTAAAAAGCTAGAGATTGTGCAGCAACCCACCACCGCCACCCTCACAATTATTGACCTACATCTAGGCAAATCTAGCATCGTTCGCCCCCTCACGCTAATTAATGACTAGTATATATGCGGCATTTGAATTCAACAATGACTGAATAACTTCAATGTTGTGTCGTGGCAGGAAAGACGCCAACGGAACGCTGTGTACATATACATATATATATATATATATCTATAATGCTCAAATTTCTTGAGATTTTTCGCTGGCAAACAACCCCGCCCGACTTACATAGTGATAATGATCGAGAGTTGCTGCGCATTGAAAGAACCATCGTGTTTCGGGATTTTTCTTTCCCGCGAATGTGCCCTCCCCCCCCGCCCGCCCTCTATGATCCTTTGTAAAACGATATCATTTTCATAAGGCAACGAACCCCTCTGTCTTGATTTAGCTCACTTATGGTACTTGACTGGCGGCAACAGGACCATTGCGCGAAGATCAACTCAGGAGCAAACTCGGCCTACTGAAATGAATATGGGTTCCCGTACGAGTGGTAAAGGTCGACTTACAGCGAAGCCTTAACGTCAAGACGGATTGTTTGGCCTTTATGTACTTGAAATTGAATACGCGATTAAGTAAAGGTAAAGGTAAAGCTTTATTGGTTTGTTAAAGGAGCTGCAATTACACAGTGCTTAAGCTCTCTTATATGTCACGCAGCGGGGCTCGAACCCAGTTGAATAAGTAACCGTCAATACCCAGCTGTTAATTATCGAAGTCAGCCATTATTGTTTAGACTAGGGGGAATTATTTGATGTTGAATTAATTAACCACGGGCATGAAAACGGACGTTAGACACAAGTTGCATCATGCGAAAGTTCATGTAAAAACTGATCAAGTGACTGTAGTTTTCTGTTCTACTATCAATGAAACTAGATGCTTCAGCGTGAACTTAATAAATTATAAATATCACACATGTCAAGTCAATGATTGCTGACAACAGATTGCTGGGCTGTTGCTACAATAAACGACTGTTAATGCCGACTAATTGAACGGTAATCGTCACCAGTCAATATATCCAGCCGGCCAACGCGAAAATAGCAAACGTCAAGCCATTCTAACGAGAGACTGTGAGCCAAGACGGAGAAATGTTTAAGATAAAATCGAGTGTTGTGCTAGCTTTTCCGAGAGAATACAGATAGTAAATTTACATAAATTAATACATCCCCACACAAACATACACACAAACACACACACATATATATATATATATATATATATATATATTGAATAAACATAAATATATACATAGAAAATAATAAATATAATCGATATTAGAATGCAAGAGGGACAGAGGTACTAAAAGTCGAGCGTGTGCGGAGGATTAACCCCCGTAATAGCACTTTGCAGAAAACGCAAAAAAAGGCAAGCAACTAACACAGTGTACATATACATAGTGAACGTGAGGGAAGCATCGATGACGACAAACATAATAATAGTAATTAGTAATACTCCACTAAAGATTAAGGTGCAAATACAGCCTGATAAGAATGAATGCGATGACCATAATTATGAAAATTAATAATAATAATAATAGTAATAATAATAATGATGATAGTAATGACAATAATAACGAAAGTAATAAATCTATGTTTGTGTTATTTTCCTGTGGCCGCCTTTTTCATTTATACTACATAACATAATATATAGTAAATAATCATCGTAGTGGTAATAATACTTTGAGTGCGACTTTGGTACAGTCAATAATAATAATAACAATATATAACGAGGGTCGCTTGTCAACTCTCGATGTCGTATAAAAAGCAATAATGCCGTGGCTGGAATACAACAACAAAATAAAGGAACCAGCTCTCTCCTGATTACTCATACATTCACGTTTTCATTCAGGGTAGCTGAGGTTAAATTAACCTGGAAGATTGTCAACATCGGTACGCCACACGGGTTCAATTGCCTTACATGTTTGCTACTCTAAGCAACATATTTCTTCTGAAGATATCTGCGGGCTGGTTGTGTAAAACTATGCCCTATGCGGATGATACGTCGAGTCTGTTTCGGATTTCTCCATCTTCGATTCAGGACGATGGGAGGATTCAGTCGGCAATCTCCAAGGTGGAAGATGTCTTCGAAATCTCCCAAAAATTTAGACTGGTCATCAACACTGGTAAAACGGGTATCACCCCCTTCAGGGTGCTTTATAGATGTGCACATGTTCAGACGGTTCAGCTTTGCGGTGAATCAGCTCCGGCGTCACCCGCAGTCAAGTGCTTAGGGCTCACGATCCAAGACACAGTCAGATGGCAAGGCTACATGAGTGGACTGACTCTGAGATGCTATGCAGTCATTGCTTCACTGCGGTGCCTCGCATATTGCACGGGGGGGAGGGGCAACTCCCCTAGAACGACGGTCTCAGGACAATTCTTGACCGCCGTTGTAGCGACCTTGTCGACAGTATCCTCTCGGCTTCCGAGCTCCATCGCCTCAATGGGATCTGCACGGCTCAGACTACTCCTATTGCCTATACAGTGCCACGTGAAACGATACTCAGTGACATCACCCCAACGATGTTTATGAGACTATTCACCACGAAAGAGTCTAGCCGCCATCGTCTAGCGTACCGCCTACGAGCCACATGTGGGGCTCACTCCTTCAGGAGGTTTAATCCCTTTCCTCAGAGAAGAAGTTTGCTTACGAAGTGACGAAATTTGAGAGTAACAGTAACAAGTAGGAATAATGCGCCACCGGGGACAAGCGCGCAGGATCTCTCCTTCTGCAACGCCTGTCCCTCACTGTGCAGAGAGGCAATGCCATCACCTTCCTCGGGACAATGTCGGCCTCGGCTGCGGTCCCTAGTTAATCCCTAGAAATAATTCCTAATTATTGTATCTTTGAATAAAAATACCCTTATTTAATACCAGTAGGAATGATTGAGACATTTACACATTGTGGCTAGTAACTATCATTGTATTCTGTTTATATATATATGGCGGGCTTGTTGTGCTCACCGTTAGCCCTGCACTGGTGAACTTGCTAACTGACTGCCCAAAAGCATTTTGTGCAATCCTAGATGATAATTACCTTTTAATTATTTTTATACATATGAGAGCTCAAGCATTGTAACAATTGTGGTTCCATCAATAAACCAATGTATGAATGAATGAAGGTATGAATTTTTTCTTGTGGCAATTTTCCTCTTAAACTCTCGTTAACAAGGTAGATCTAGGTTTTATTATAGATTGATGCCATCAATCCGCCATATCTACCCTTCCTAACGAAGAAGAAAAACAAAAAAAATGATTCTATCCCTCCGTGCTTGAGTCCCCCCCAAGTCTCTCCGTGCTTGCCAGCGATGTCTCCGCGAGAATGACTCGATATCGTATGATCCATTTGTTGTTGTTGTCGTCGAACGATCATACAGCCTATGCGGGTAAGAAGTATCAAAATATCTCCCGTATGCTATATATTATAGTAAGGGCGTTGTCTCCTGTAAATACCGAGAAGAACAAAGGTACTATAAAGCGGGGGGGGGGGCAGGTAGCGATGGCTATTCCCATTCACTTGACTACGTAAGGACGAACACGAGCCTGAGTGTGACATGTTCGAAGGCACGTTATTGAAGATGGCATGCAAGGCCCGCCCCTATTATTAGTCTAGCCTGTCGATAGGACGTTCGTGCCGATGTGTCCTGTACTCGTTCTAGCAATAGCGAGGCTGTCAGCCAGCTTCATACGACAGATTGGTGATGCTTGAGAGCGCCGTGAACGCTACCCGCTGATCTTTTCTTGAGACTCCCGTCATCACTATCGTTTTCCTACAGATGAACAAATTCAGTCCGTGTGGTGGATCTTTAGCATGCGTCAGGGCCGGAAACAAGGGTGATGTCGTCGATGAATGGTTGTTTAAAGGAAACCGCCAGCTACGGATGAAAATGAAGAATGTTTACATCTATAAATGTATAAGGAAATGCATTGCGTGTCAGCTCAATTCGTGCTTTGCAACTCAGGTAATTTCGCGCACACTTATGTGACTATCAACAATTACGGCTTTTGAAACCTGCAAGGGAGTGCTGTTGCTTGTTAACACAGTCGCTCAATGCATATCGGAAATGGCCTCCATAGACAGTATTGCATTGTGAACGAGGCATACAGATTATTATAACCATATGCTTTGTTGATATAACCATCCTACCCTCTGCCCACTAATAGGTGTTCCATGGTTTATGTACACTACAGAACGGCGAACAAAATATAATAACTATGCAAATTGGCAAACTATGATACACAAAAAAGAGCTAGCAGCTGGATTCTATCACACATAGGGGCAATTATCCACCAACGTTACAAGCTAATTTAAGTCCAGATTGTCGCCAGCCAATAAACGCCGCTATACTTTAAGCATATCATGCTATTATAGTTAGATATTTAGAAAACGCTCGCCTTCAGCTAGCCAGAAACAATATCATTGCCACCTTCGAAAATAGCTAAAGCATAACAGTATTAGATAACGCTAAAAGCTGATTAAGATGTTCCAATTATCGGCATTTTTGTTTAGTTAATGATGTAGCGTGATTCATTAATTCGAGGGAGACCGTCAATCTCGTTGACTTCGAATCTAACAATGGTTAGTGTCCCCGCATTAGGGATAGAATTTGGAAATACGCATACCTCCTTGGACCGCACGTTCCCCGTTTAGGGTACACAATGCAACTATAGCTAGTTGTAAGCAAGCTAATTACGGCTGGCCGTAATGATTATGCCTTTGGTTGTGGGTACATATAATAGGTACACGACCCTTCGATTGACCTGATTTAACACTTATAATTAACTAAAGCAAAATTTTGCGGGCTGACTCACAGCCAACAATGTTCACGCACTACAACTGCCTTCGGCATTCCTCCATAAGCTCCCTTTTCAAATGTAATGTGCATCGGTGGGGATCGAACCCGTACACCCGGGATGGACCCGCGTGTCTTCTCCGATTGCAAGGCGCTATGAATGCACAATGGCAGGCATCGGACTCGACAACATTTATACAACTAGATATGTATTTTGGGAGAGCATTCTATCACCTGAAAGTACACTAACGGAAACGATGTTGAAAAAGAACGAAAATTCTCTTACATACTCGATGCCGTGTAGAATTAATAAGCGCACCGTTTTCCGATCACTTAGGGCTTCAGATCAGTGATTTCACACACGCACATGTGTATATATATATAGTATATTAATCACCAAGTCGAGGCCTGTGATCGATTTTATATATATTGTCCTAGCGATGTGGTAGCTGCTTAGAGAGTATCAATTGCAACAAAATCTACGAAGGCACGCACAATTGAAGTCGCATAGGCTCATTTGACGCTGCGACGTTTCCTGAATATAAATGAGGGCCATTTGCTCCCGTCCCCCCGGGGAAATGCATAGATCGTTTTAAGGAAGTTGTACAAATTCAAATAGGAAATACGAAAATCGATAACACCACTCTCTACCCTTACGTGGCTAAGTGGACGATTGGGTAGAAGCACCATGAACAGACTACTTTGTCTAACGATCCTCTGGCGTATCTCTTTAGCTCAGAGGGTTATTGGGCCATATAGTTTGTGCTGCGAATGTCGATAGCTTCAGGCATAGATAATGTTGCTATAGTTCAATGGGTTCATGAGCAGTGCATATTTACATGGCCAAGTGCTTGCTGGCCGATTCAGTGTTACGCTAAATTGGGCTGCTGACTCTTGAAATAGCTTTCGAGTTTCGCAGGTCGTGGTATGAAAACGAAGAATCGTTCATGTAATCCTGGTCGTATAGCCCATTTGGCAGCAAATACAAGTCTTCCAAGGTAGCGATGAGGCTTAATCTGCGTTTTCACACAGGGTAGTCGACGTGTAGGCGCTTCCATTGGCCGGTGAAGAAGTTACCTTCCAATGAGGTAATGTCACTACCCCCATGCGACGAGACTTAGCGATATTACCACAAAGTGTACGACAAAATAATGGCAAAATACCATTTTAGATTTAGAACTCAATTATACTTCTTTCAAATATGCAAGCCAGGGACCACAAAAGTTTGAAGGGACCGGACTCAATCAACGATGATTCTCAAGTCTATTCTGACTCCATCAACGATGATTCTCAAGTCTATTCTGACTCCATCAACGATGATTCTCAAGTCTATTCTGACTCCATCAAGTCAAATTTTATACGACGCCTAAAACATAGCCTCAGATAGGGCCGGGATCGTTAAATTGGCATTAACGAAAACTGCGTAGATAATACATAGTTTCAGTATAATCTAAGCGTGGGCATGCACTTTTCCAACCGTACCCTACAAATGCTTTCAGCCTTAATCGAACAGGTAAGTCTCTCTGTTTCACTCAGATTCTCCTCAGCTCCCTGCTTTGGGATACCGTCTTGTTGAGACTAATCTTTCTAGTCAGGCGTCAATTCGGCGGCTAACTTAATGCCGTATCGCCCTTCGTGGGATTCTTCGTGGTCCTGGTGCACCGACTGTGCGCGCGACGATGGGAGAGAAGGCGTCAAGATTATCAGGAACGCCCCCTCCGCGGTCTCGCCCTAGACGTCCTGATCAACAGGCTGGAGCCACCCGTCTGCAATGTCACTCCCTGTACGGGTCTTCACTATGCGTTCATCCCCAACTCTTCCGGCGCTCTTGTTTCCCCGTAAGTTCCGCTCCGTCGCCCCAGAACAACGACATCATTAAGGTCCATTCCGTGCGTGCCTCAACTCCGGAAGGGAATCTTGTCTTCCGCACTAACCACCGATTTAAGTGATGCCACGCGGCCAGACTCGGCCGCATTGAAGCGGGGTTGCTATACCTTCACGTACTAGATAAAGTAGCGCGTCAAGCCATTCTAGAAAATTCCCATAGGGCGTTGTTTTGCGGTCGAAGGCAGACCAAACCAACGCGATCCGCGGTGGCGGTAGATGGTCGCTTTTACTGAAAACTTCATTTATTTTTATACTAATATTATTGTTAACGAGAGATCGCACAAAGCCAAACGAAGGGGAAACAGATCCGAAGAGGCAGCTTGTTTTGGCACATGGTGGCGCTTTTTGGTGAAGTTTAGACGATTCGTTAGTGGTAGTCCATTTGAGAGGTCGCTACAAACCTCTTGTAAGGGACCTAAGGCCTCGTAAAAATTCTGGGAAGGCGCATCTTAGCAGTGGATATGTAATAGCTAATATGGTCAGCCACCAAATAGAAAACCGGTGCACAGTCACAGATTGATACAAACATACTCAAAGATACTCCGCGACAAAGATACTCGACAAATAGAATATGCCATTTGTGAGTACAAATAGTCTCAACCTAACACAGAACTTCCAGTATCAAAATGTCCTTGTAGTTAAACTAGAGATGTATTAGGGGTACCGAAAAGTTTTCCCCGATTTACGCCTTCTCAAATATTCCGTAAATGAGTGTTTTTTTTAGCTTGCTTTATACGTAACTATTTTTGCTTCCCTGTTTTATTTACTATTTTTTTTTTGGATTGAGGATTATTACATGCAACCAGAAGTGGGTCCTTTTTGGCTACAGTAGTTGTTCACAGACGGAAAGTGGAAAAAGGTCTTGAGAGGAAGTCTGGTCTTGAGAGAATGAGTGAGAGAAGGGAAGCAGTTAAGAGTTAGCTAACCACGTCATGGCTGTACGGCAAGGAGGATGTGTGGCGCTCGTGGCTGGGCTTGTACACATCTCACGGCCTTTACTGATGAATGCGCTAAGCGACACCGGGAAGGGTGATGCTGTTGAACATCGTCAACAGTTCCGGAACGGGGGGGGGGCGGCATGCATTAGCATGCCGACACCCCCCTTAAAAAATGGGTCCTATACAGCAATGAAACGAGGTAAAACCACCGGATATCAAAAGGCCAAGATCTGGCACACACAGAGCAAAGAAAGTCAGCCGAAAAATGTGCTTCTTCTATTAGCTGCTTGGTGGTTAAGCGAATGCGTCATCCATTTCGAGTTTTAGAAAACTTATCATAAAATTGGCGATGCCGTAACATCACAGAAATACTCGAGTCTGGATCACTAGGAATCATGGAAGCGATGCCGTGCGAGAAGCGACCCAGCTCAAGCCACTATCCCTAATACTTAGTATTCGTGTAACATAGCTGCTGCAACTCTTACTTTTGGAATTGCCGTTGGACTTTGTTAAATATTATTTCGATAATAACATAACATAACATTTGCGGTTTATTTCCGGAACTGCAATTTTACAATGCTTAAGTTCTCGATTAAAAAATAGGGTAAAAGTAAGAGTGTATTATCACCAAATTGTTCATGCAATTACGATTTCACAATTATAATAGATTATTCTGTCAACAGATATTTACATTCACTCAAATTATTTACAATTCACAATATTCAGGGTATCTAATTCACACAATTATATAACATTATAACTGCAATATTTTCTTTATCTCCTTGGCAAACTTCCTGGTAGATGTGAGCTCCCTAACCTCCTTCGGGAGCGAGCTCCAAACCAACGGCATCTGATAAGCCAGAGACTGGCAAGTAGTTACCCTGACGGCTGTAGGTAGTACAAACTCTGTTGCCCGGCGAGAAGTTTTTCTGTCGACGGCCACAGTGGGGAACGCGACATCGGACGGTATTATACCCTTGATCATTTTGAAAGCCAGAATCGCGGTGGAAACCTGACTTAACTTATCCACGGTGAGGAGTTTGTACCTGCCATAGAGATCGGTAACAGACTCTCTGCGGGACCTTCCAAACACTGCTCGAAGTGCATCATTTTGAATTACTCTCCCTCTATCTACTACCTCTTTATATCCATTGCCCCAGATGGACATGACATATCCCAACGTCGGTATTAGCAAGGAATTGTAGACAAGCAAGAGGCAATTCTTCGGAAATCCAAGCTCTCGAAGACGTCGAATGCGAGCAATTACAGCGTAGCATTTAGGAGTGATAGCTCTCAAATGGGCAGACCATTTGAGATGCTTATGCAACAAAAGACCGAGGCATTTAGCCGTATCCGATAACGACACCTGCTCACCACAAAATAAAACTGAGTCTACCGGTCTCCTTCTCTGAGGTGTACAAAACAGAGTAAGGCAGGTTTTCCCCGCATTGACGACTAGACCAAATCTCCCAAAAATCTTTACTACATACTCCACTTTCTCTATCGCAAGCAGTAACTCTGTTTGGTCCGCCGATGGTCTGATGCGAAACAGGAATAATCAATGTAAACAGTGTACGGGGACCACATCAACGAGTATAGCCAACCAAATACTTAACGGTGAGCTTACTCTTTCTAAACTCGGCAGCAAGTAAGCCTCCCTTTTCGACAACGCATCTCCCTGGAGATGGTATAAAGTTGACGGGTTCGAATCCACGTTTTCCAAAAATGTGTGTCCCTTCAGCCCTCGATACGCCATGAATAACCGAAAAAAAAAGCTATGTATCAGTAAAAATATAGCATTGCCACACCGTGCTCGAGAAGTCGACCGACGCTTGTGACGGACCACCACGATTCGTAACGGTCACTGCCGAAGTCCCTGCCAAGTGTTACGCAGTGTTGTGAGCAGTGACAGTGGTGCTTAGTGTTCACGCGGCTACTGACCCGTCTCTTGTGGACTCGATGGTGGGGCCTATCGTCTGTCATCCATCAAGCAAGAAGGAGGAAGTCACGCAATGCGGAGCACTCGCGATGGACTCTCCGGCACATGGACCCACAGGACCAATGCAGCCCAGCATAGATACAACACCACAGATGCTATGATATATAACACACATAGATATTTTATGTTCGTATGCCAGAGCGGGCGAGTCGCCGACTCCATACTATCAGATGGAAGTAGGAAGCTGGCAAGGGAGGTCGATAGGGGACATGGACGAATCAGCGGAGTTTACTTTTCAGCAGCTTTTATCTGAGGCGTTCGCCGCTAATCGTTATTACGCTGGAGTCCGCAAAGTGGTTATTGTAGTGATTAGAATAAGATGCGTCAATTTCAGTGGATTGGATAGGTTTAGATACAAGATTATACCTAAAAGGTTAAGAGCTGAGGCTTGTCCCATAGGGGAACAGCTGAGGGTCAGCTCGGAAAACAATTATTAGATACAAGATTCTGTCGGATTGCCGGCCTGATCCAGCTAAATCCATATGGTAATGTAATGTAAGCTAATAATATAATTAACGCTTTATTTCAAAGGTCGGTTTAACAATATGATTGAGTTGGCTGCCACGTGTTTGCCAAGAAGAAGTCATATGTTGTGAAAGACCTATCCCTCACGTAGGGCGCGAGACACTCTCCAGGGGAATAAGTCATTTACACAAATTGTGTCTTAGCTTAAGACATTTCTGCCAGCTCTGGTAGTCGTCACAGTTAGATCAGACATTGCACTCATTAGCATGGGAAGATGTTTACCAATACAAACATATGTACGCTTATTAATGTAAGATATTATTACCTTACATTAATAATAATTACACTTATTATTATTATCTCTAACACAGATTAATATAAGATAATCAAATACAAATTAAGATATATGCATAATACGAAGTACAAAAATAAATATGTTTTGTTTCAATCAATTGGCAGAAAAGTATTCTTTATTGCTTGTGCGTCTCGTTCACGGAAGATTTTCTTTTTCAACGGAAACCTCCAATACCCTAACTAAGGGCATTGTCCACTATTGTGTCTTCGTTGCCAAATATAGCCCTCGGCCAACGAGCATACGTACCGATAGTCAAAGGTGGTTGCCAATGGGATGGAATAGTCGCTAGCGACATTATTCTATTCTTTACATCTATTTGGTTCAAGGGGCTACGACACGTGGGGAGGGCTAAGGGAGTTGTCTATATAAAACAAGTTTGTTTGCCATATTATCGCATGTGAGACGACCGTAACCGTACCAACGATACGTGCGGTACTGGGTGCGAACCGCCAACAGTGTGCAAAGTGTTCTCAACTCAAATCTTACGCACGCAAACGAACAACAACAACAATCGCATGCAAATGAATTAAGGTCAATAACCGGCATGAATAGTAATAATTAGTAAAAATGGCGGCAATTGCCGAAGCAGAGCAGAAGTGAAGATAACGGGTATATGAGATGAAGTTAACGGAAATGGAAATGACCACTGTGCTCTGATAACCTAGAGTGGATCGAGAGTGAATGTGCTGCGCACTAATGTAGCTATATACTGACGTGTGAGGGAGCAATGATAATCTTAAATTTATTTACATTATTAACAATCGATACACCGACTTAATCAGAGATATGCCTCCTATCCCTTTTACAAAAGGGATTCCATAGAATGGAAAATAGGAACATACATTTCGATATCCGGAATTATATCTATAATACATGTGCATGTTACATCGAGTGGCGATTTGTACAGTCGAGAAGGTCGTTGTTCGGTGTCCAACTTCTCCTCGTTTTTCTTAGATTCTCACCGGCATCTAGCAGCTGGTGGAATTAGCTCATCTACCATGACGACAGCGTATCGTACGTACACATTAGAGAGAAACAAGGATCGTTTTTGTTGGCCTCGTATTCCTTGAGGTGCTCCAGGCGGTCTGCCAGCCCGTGGATCATCATGCGGGACTGTTTTGATCCAGTCTTTCGGACAGCAGCCTATAGGACGTAACCTACATCGACTAGGCTAGACTCGGCTGGACTGGACTGAACGCATGAATGGCTTGCATAGCATAGAGCAAAAGTAGGGTGGCGGCACAGGAAGGCGATCAAGAGGGAGACGAAAAGATAGTGTAGCTGGTACATACAAGGGGCTGTGCCATAGGATCGGGTAAGAGGAAATGCTATTTGATGAGGTCACTCGCTCATCGAGTAGTACGATCCCGCACGGGCCGGTCCCCCGATCGCATCGGGGTAAGGCGTCAAACGCAGACAGCCTTGTAGCCCATCGGGGCATCTAGACGATCTAAGCTAAATGACCAGGCCTCATCCACCCCCATGTGCATCTCACTCTCGACCAGATATGAGCTACTGTTTCGGCTGGATGCACCAGCCGAAACAGTAGCTCACGGACGGTCGCGGCGACAGTGGCAACCGAGTGTCCAGCCATATTCGGCTATATGCTAATTCGGCTAACCTTCATCGTGTGTCTAGATGCCCATAATTGTGGTAAATCGTCGCTTTTGGTCAGACCATGTACTTAGGACTGTTTGGGGAGTGGAGAGGAATTCGGCGGCCTCCCCGCACCAGCTCTCTGCAAGCGTCCTTTCAGCTATTTGCACCCACATAGCCCTCGGGATCCGTAGAGCCTATATCGATGGTGGGGTCGGGAGAGATGATCCCAAGCAGCTCCATTGGTTAGCAATTGATTAGCAGTGTAACGCCGCTATGATAGTCGTCCCATCGATGTCGATGGTCACGTAAAAACGAGCGATGAATGTCTCTTCACACTTTATATATATACACCGTGGGTCTCAAAAGTGTTTGACGAGCCTGTTGTTTGAAATACTATGAAACGTGTACAAATCATACATGAAAATATAATTGTTGTAATTAACCTGGGAAAAAATATCTATTCAATGACAGACGAACAAGTGCAGAAGACAGTTATTCAATGTGTCCGCCCTCCGAAGAAATATGTGCCACGAGCATTTTACATGATAATATCAGCTGACGTAGTGACACCATCCGCTATGATGCCTATACAAACATGTGTACCGCGTGAGCATCTACAAAGAAATGTTGGTGTGGACTGCAAAATGTTATTTCTGAGATCCTCAAATGTATTCTATTCATTACCAGCAAAAAAAATATATATATATTGTATATGTTGTTGCTGATAATAAATAGAATACATTTGAAGAATATATCTATATATATATATATATATATATATATATATTCCATATGTAAAATAATAAATTACCCAACCGCATATTCCTATTTCACCATATCATTCATTCATTGAACGTTTATCCACAGAAACGTGCAATGTTACATACGCTTTAGTTTTCACTTTTTTGACAATAAAAGGCAAATGGGTAAAATGTCTTGTCATTCTGCCCTGCCATTCATCGGACTCAATCGAGCCTGGTGACACCAGGCATTCTTCTTGTCCATACCCTGTAATTTCAATGTCAACAAAAATAGAACCTAAACATAACACCAGTGCCTATCCCGGGCGTAGGCAAAATGCAGATGCCCGAACAGAGAGCAGGAGAGATAAAGAATCGGGAGGTCGGCTCGGTGGTGGCGGACGTTCGCTGTGCAAAAGAGACGTTCAAGGGCTGCTGCATGATTAAAATGGATGTTTATGCTGTGGTAACGCGGACTTCCGACTGCGCCACTTGGGGCAATTTGCAACCTGTCTCTTCGTGTTGCGCCTGTCTAGCGTGTGCTGTTGTCGTTGTCGTTGTCTCGGTGGCCCTAAGCAGCTGCCTTGTGCCGCTCTCTGTGCGTTGGTTATCGTTGGGCTGTCGGCCTGCTCGCGCATCGTTGTCAACGAATTTAATCTAATAACAGGCGTGCTCCGTCCATCCGTTTGCTTGCTTACTTGGCCTCTGCAACTGGCCACAAATACATACATACATAGATCCACTTACTGAGGTTTTCTTCATAGGGCCGAGCGAAGGGCTTCCCATTAAGACTGATACTGCTGCTGGCGAGGCTAGTGGGTACTGGTCTCTGTCTGTTCCTTCACATGTCGAGCACGTGTATAGCGTGTAGAAAATGTTGGTGTGTTTTGAAAAGTGATTGATGCTCAAATGGTCGGACCCTTCCGGCCTCTTGTGAACCGGGCCGGGCCGGGCCAAGGGCCCGTTAGCTCCGGTTCTTCACAATCTATCTGTTTATTACGGCATGGGAGACATATGACTGAGAACGCTCAGCAACTCGGGAGTTTTTCGGGAGTCCGCTGGCAATGCTCGTGTCTCAGATCCGACCAACATTGAAGTATCGCGTGGAACACTGTGTGTGTGTGTATCTTTCTGTGTTTGTGTACCAGCGTGTCACCGCTACTGGGTGCTCAACATCTACCAGACACCAGAGGCAAGTTACGACTGGAGAACCGATAGCTGGGAGTTGTATACGGAACGGCAAAGTTATCCCATTGCGCATAGATGAGCGCCCGTCAAAGCTGGGAATGAAGGAAGCTGAATTGCTTTCGGTCGACTTTTACTCGGTGTAGTCGTCCAGCACCGGATACGAAGCAACTGTTGCATTGTAGTCATGCACAATATGCTTGTCTGCGCAATGCAATTCGTGCTGGTTTTTCGACTTGGCTACTTTTTTCCCGATGGGGGAAGCTGCTCTTAGCGATCGTTGTGAGAGAACCGTAAGGTGGGGTCAGCCACCTCGCACGTCCGCAAATCAGCCCAGAGGATTTGAAACCAGTCGGGGAGGGGGTCAAAGGATGAAGCAAGAAGCCAGCTTATGAGGACCGAGTTGACCGATCATGTGGCCTTCGTGCAAAGTGAAGTACGTCATAGACTCCCGGGTGAAGTTGTGGGTTTCAAGGAAAGAAAGAGAGGGAGAGTTTGAAGTGGGCATACAAGCTACACAAATATTACATTTAAGTTGGTACAACGCATAGTGTACTAGATCAATCGAGATAATTATGCCTCCTTCTTATTCTCGGTTCATCTATAATACTCGGAGGGGGAGCTGGATCAAAGGGATAAAGCCCGCGACTTAAAACGATTGGGTCTACGGTTTGAATCTCACCGGGCACATACGATTTGATCCGGTCTTGTACCTGTAGGTTTGTCATTGAGGTCATTATTATTCAGCTAACAAAACAGAGGCTTCGAGTTATTGGATTTACAGATGAACTAAAATGCATGCTGACTTTGCTGTAGGCCTACTTTTTTTTCGCTGTGAACCAACCTCGATACGCTCTGAGGATTCATTTGGCTTTGAGCTTCGTTAGGATCTTTGTAGAACGAACTCGAAAACCGATGTTCTACCTCTATTTACTATCCTGGATCACATAGAAAGGGTGTCTAGGGCCTTACCGGCCGGGTGCGCGTTATCCTTCTAAAAGGCATTCGTCCATGCGAGGTTCAACACTTTTTCCCTTCTTTGTACTCCAGACGGCCTCGACTGTATCCCCTTGGGGTGGTTTCGTCGGTGAATACGGAAAGCATATGAAACCATCACCATTGCGTGACTTGCGCTAATATGATACAATACTAGTTTGTGTTTTTGTTTTTTCCAGCTGACCCTCAGCTGTTTCCCTATGCGACAGGCCTCAGCTTTTAACCTTTTAGGTATTACTATGAGGACCTGTCGGGGCCACCTTTGCTTATTCTCTTCCTTACTCGTACCTGGCAATACTAGTTTGTGTTAAATGACATAAACTCTTGATATATCACCGTTGCCGACATGGACACCTAAAAATGCTATTGTGTTGTCGTTGCGGCCGTGCGACATCCGCTCGGTCATCTTCAGCTAATCGTTTCGAGTTTGCCTGTGTCGGAATCCCAATTCTCTCGTCCACATGATCAGCACTCGGTGAGCCATTGAAATGTACGTTGTGCACCCATAGCAATGATTTCACTGTAATGTATAGTATACCCTATTGGGACCTTGCGGACCGACACTACGCGCTGTGACGCAGGTGGCAGAATCAGCGGCTGTTGTAGACGCGGCAACGATCAAGCTGTTGTCAGGCGACCATCACCGGGAAACGTCAAAGATCAGAGCGTTTGTCGATCTGCCTCCTCCTTGTCCGGCGCCGTCGTCAAAATTGGCTAAAATCATTATTGCACAGAAAGGGTTGGGAAACATTATGAAATCATTAGCATATGTGTCAAGGCCCTGTGGAGCCTGAGGCTTGTCAAATCCATTGTGTTTTGTCAACCGTATGGCAAGCCAACTTGATTACTTGACCTGCATAGAGTTGTACGCAGTCGATACCGACCCGTGGATGCTGATCAGCAACGTCGTAAGCCTGGGACTAAACACTGATGTTCGGGTACATCAATGGGAATTTATGCTCAATTGGTATTGTCACTGGTCTATGCAGAGAAGCACAGAGTGGTTTATGTTGAACAGCCATAGCGCAGAGATGCGATTACAAACAAATCGTGCAACTGGCGTCCGACCGCTCACTCACAGACACAATCCACTTGCAACGTTGACTGTAGACCCCCAAGCAAGAATGGATGACAGCATACTGCATGTTTGGCTCATCTTAACCCATCGACATTCGACGCCGATAGACCACTCGATGTCGAGCAGTGGACTACTCTCCTCGAACGCCGATGCTAGCGGGACGGAGGATTCGGGACACATGTTAAACCTTTAGCTTGTCTATCAATCAGCGATTTTGTCAGACTCATATGAGCCGTATCAATCGGTGCAACCGGTCGCCTGGTGGCCAGCCATCTGATCTGTTGAATATTGTATCATGAGACGTCTTGAACAGCAGCAGTATCGGCAGCAACCGCTAACGCGCAACCCATAATACGCGGAGAGCGTCGCCGTTGTCTCGCTCCCTCTCCTCTCATCCTGACAGTGGTACCACCAAGAACCTCCGACCCGTCTTGCTCTCCGTATATCTGCTCAACTCTATGCTAGTTAGTTCGTGGCAAGCAAATCCGGAATCTGCGGGCCAATGAAAGCGGAGCAGGTGGCCGCAGATGTGAAAGCTTCACTTGGACACCAGCCGCGGCAGTAGCAGCCTATAGCCGGAAGAGAGCGAATCCCCCACGGGGCAGGCAGACGTCGGTCCGTTGGGGGGTCTGCCGATATCACCAAGTTCCAACGAGTTCGCGACCGGGTCGGGCCGGCGACTAAACCCGCGGGCAGGGCACGGCCCGCGGGGGTAATCAGTGCCGAATGGGAAATTCGGGAAGACGAAATGGGACAGGAGTGGCGGGAGGGACGGAGCGATTGTCGCTCGAGCTCTAACCTTGCAGCTGGTGCCAGACACCAACACAGGATATAAGTTTGAGGAGGGGCCGGACACCTTGCGGTGTACGATGGTGGTTTACTTGGGGGAGCTGGGGCGGGAGGCGGCGGCGGTGGTAAGGCACGGCCGTATCTATCACCTCTAAACGTAATTCCACCAAGTTTCACTTTCACGCATTGCCGAACCAAAGGATTCGAACAACGCGTACGGCTGGCTGGTGTTACGTTCCGTCCAGCCGCGTCCAGCCGAACAGTAGTGGGGGTAGGCGGGCCGTCCATGTAGAACACTTTACGGACGGGCCGATCCGAGGTTTACGTGAGCATACGCCGGAAAACAATTGCTGAAACTGACTTGGAAGTCGCGCTACGAAATTCGCGCAGGAATACATCACGTAGGAAGTAGCTGAAACACCGATGAACCGTCACTAATCATTAGTGAAATTCTTAGTTAGTTATCATTATTCTTAGTTATTACTAATCATTAATTGTTGCATTTTGCAGGCAGTGAAAATGCGCACACAATTGTTTAATTCGGAACATTGAATGTCTGTCATTTGTTTCTATTTCGTTCTATGTCACTGGTTGCCTTCGGCGGCAATGATTTCGGTGTTCGCTTTGGCGATGAAATCAACACTTCTCGTCGTATCGTCAAACGCAGACCAAGGGGATGATACATGCTTGATTATAAATGCAGACTAGGTCTTTCGAACATTTTTATCATTGATGCTAACGTGAGCTAAACCTTGCTGTTGTGTAAAATTAGGTATAATCATATTGTAAACAGAGATTTTGTAGCTAATCGATTTCTTTATATGTTAATAGACAAAACATTAATGAACATAAATGTTATGTCTCTATGGAAAACACACTATTCTCTGTAAGTATGATTTCTAGCAAAAATGAACGTACACTTCAATCAATCACCGTTCTACCAGATCGAATGATTATTCTCGCCTGTCCTAGAATTATTAATTATTATTGCTATTATGATCATCTCATCTGCAAGTGCAATTCGATCCACCAAAATCAGTAGCGAACCGAACGCTAAAAACGGAACGCTCGCTGCCAAAATGGAAACACCGACTTCGAATGCCTACGGGAGTGAATCCAATTGCGGAAGCTCAATTTTGCTCGAACGAGTTTTATTGAATGGGAATTTGCTTGTTGTTATTTAATTACTTTGATCTAGTTTCGCTACGGCCATGTGGACTATAATAGACGATTCTCTTTTTTTTTTGCGAGAACTTAAGCATTGTGAAACTGCAGTTCCGAAAATAAACCACTAATGAAATGAAATGAAATATTGTATTATATGATGGTCTTTGATGATGGTGTTTGTTCCCTTAGTCTAACGTAAAGCTAAGTTCAAAGTGACGGTCGGTGTCATGGGGCAGACCAACTAGATTAAAAAAAAGAAGCTGTTATTCAGAATAGATAGATGTAACAGAATTTCACAGTAAGTTTGTAATTCAATATATATATATATATATATATGTGTATATATATGTATGGTCGAGAAGCTACAAATCGAGTATACACACGCGTGTTTTCCTAGATCTGCCTTTTCAATAGGCGTGCCCTCAAGGGAGACGCCACTAGGGTACGCCACTAATTGACCTCGATGAGCTTTGCATGAGTGCCCCTTGCCAGGCTCTTCTTCCCTGTCTCAGGCCGTTAACTCCGTGCCGCTGGCCGACCCCTCTCGAGTCACCACCGAGGAAACACTGCCCCATGGTTGCGCCACTCCAATTCCGACCGCATTGCGACCGAAATCGCTGCCGATCGAGGGCTGTCGAGCTCAAAATTGACCTAATACAAACCGGTGACCGAGCGGTAGGTGAGCGATCGTGAGACCGCGAAAGCTGCTGCCTGGAAAATGTCGAACGTGGTGTCGAGGGATCATTTCGATTCGATATATATATATATATATAAATATTATATATATATATATATTATATGTGTGTGTATTAATTGAATAATGGCGTGCGCGTAAGCTATTCAATCAAACTGTGCAAACTAGCCATGTTGATTAAACAGCAAAGGGATTAAGCAATTCACAACCTGGCTAGTTATGCCGTTCTCTGGGGTGATAGCACGTACCCAAGGATTGACAGAGTTGAATGTGAATTTTAAATGTCTTAAGCTAGGTTAGAATTGTCTGTGCTAGGACTGGTAGAAATCTCAAATGTTCCAAAACCTGCGACCTTTGCTGTTTCAGGTTAGCTTGCTGCGATATGTGTACTCGCTGACATAGATTGATATGATTTGTGGCAAGCGTTCATAGCATGTGAATGTTAAAGTGTACACATGTTCATGTCGCTGCTGCCATCCTAATCAACACTAGCTAGAAAACACATGCAGTGCATTTGGAACAACAAATGGACATCGTTTAACCCGAAAATGCGGAATACGCCTTGTTCTTATTATAGCATAATGTTGATCTTGGCATTTTTTTTTGTTTTTTTTTTTTTTTTATTTTAGAGGAGGAAATTTTCTTCAAACGCACGGTCACCACCGGAGACATTCCAATCTCCATGAAAGTGGGCCGATCCAGTGCAGGGTTGACGTGGATGACAAAACGCCTCTGCCTGCTAAAACCATCCTCTGCTGAGAGTGTATCTCTTCCCCAGAGTCGGCACGCTTGGCATTACTTCGATCTCCGGGGAAGGTGTGTACTGCTCCGGCTAGTGTTCTATAGCCGGGTGCCTTAGTCTCCTATGACTATTGTGGCTTCCGTCTTGGCATTGACAGTCAGGAACCCTACGAGCGACACTTCTAATTCGAAAAGCCTCTTTGCTAGCACAAAGAGATTCATTCGATCAGAAATGAATTGTTAGGATATAACGATCGGTTGTGTCGTATACGTTAATCAAGTTTACACACACGATTAAATTAAGTACATGATAACATAATGTGTGCACAGGTCTATGTATGCATGCATGTCTTTTTAAAGATTTTATCCCTCAACCCCTTTAAAAAAAAACAAAAAAGAAGGTCTATGTTTGCATAATCTCTCCTCAAGCTCAATGCAGGCGGTCCAGAGTTCTTGCAACAAGGGTATACCTACTAATGGAAATTAACTCGACCTAGACTCAGAAATCAATTTATATAATAGAGCGCATAGCGAACGAGTAGGTTTTCCAAAGTGATTGGAGCTTTTTTTTGTGAATTTCTCACAACAAATGCTGGCGTGAAGCCAAATCCCTATAGTGTAGGTAGATATTCTATAATTGCAAAAATATCTCGAAGCTCCAACAGTTTCGCTATCATACGGCAGGTACCCTTTGGCATACCTGGCCACCTAGCGGTATGGCATTATCTTATAATTTGTAAACCTTGCTCGTCTTGCGAAAAGTTTGCGTCATTCGAACGATTCGAAGTCTTACATAATCGTTGTACCTTACCGTGTTGCCGTTTATTAGAAGACACGAGCTCAGATTGCCACTGATCTAAACCTGCTTATTCAGAAGAACTCGCTATAGGTGTCGAGCTCGAGTGCCCAATGAGGGGCTTCCTGCCAGATGGCGTTTCTGAACGCTATGAACGCTACAGGAGCTGTTGGATCTCTACAGTGATCTGCCTGTCGACCCCGTGGTTTCAACAATCCGACAAAAGTTGCTCAGAATTAAATTGTATATTAGTCAGCATTTAATCGCAAGCCAACAAAGCCAAATAGCAGGTCGACCTGACACCCTGTCTCCAACTGCTTCACTAATTATTCGATATAATGATACACACGAGGAATATGAAATAAGTAGCTATGTGAAAATTGCAGCTCCTTTAATAAACCAATAAACGTTTACCTTTACGTTTACCTCATGTCTACCTTGTTTTCGCTATTTCTCTTCTTTAATATGACAACGTTGATGTCACATGCGCAAGTTCTGTACAAATAACATCCATCAAATGAGTGAAATATATTTTGTATTTTACACTTTTTGTGGTAATTGTGTATAAACACGTATAAACAAGAGCCGGCAACTAGAATTTGATCAAACCTAATGCGATATAATGCTGTTAGATAATGCTATGTTATTATAATAACCCTAATAACACTAATCATTAGAGTTAAAATCACGTAACGATCTTGTGGTTATGGATCCCTTGGCTTTAAGGAGCAGTACGTTGAAGTATCTGCCCCTTGTCTTCAACTCGCAAGATTTTCGCGATTTTAATCGCTGACTGAACCACCAGTTATGAGCTTCCACTACAGGTATTGATGTTAAGCACTTTCATTTTCAAACATCGAAACTGTGAATAGTAGACAAGCGGCAGTAAATTGCTCTCTCATATTTTTCCTCAACGACAGCGGCTCTCGGTCGACCTAGATCGGAGTGTACCGTCCACTGTGGTACCGCGTTGCTAAAGTTTAATGGAGAGTCCGCTAAGGACGCGGTCTCCTCATGCCTAAATCGGATTTAGTCCCTAGGAGTAGTGTTTAACCACAGAGTGTATTCTCTGTAATTGTTGGACTCTCTGGCTGGCGCAGGCATGTCCAACGATGATATTTCGTTGTATACTAATATTTGTTTTACAGCAGCTCCAGATGACCCTGTGGTAGAGTCACAATCAGCAGTTCTTGAGGGGTATACTGTTTGAGCGCAGCTGCCTACAAGAAATACGCCGCAGAGGCACGTGCCACCCCTGCAAAGGTGATACAATCCAATCTCATTGTCACCGGCGTATGATTCGTTGTTAATCATCACCTTCAGAGAATATCAAACGTGCTTGCTTGTGTACCCAGCATATGTTAGCATGACACATCTATGTAGAATACTAGACACACACACTAGCGGATAGACAAGTCCGTGGCGAAGTCCTCAGACGCGGTACAACGAACGACATATCAACAACCAGCCTCGAAGGACTCTAGATCAACAGACCGAACGCCAGGAGTCGGCCAATGGGAATGACCTTTCGGAGTTGAAAAATATTTTCTAGCTAGGCCCTGTACCTTCCCAAGGGACTAGCGCCAGTCTTAAAACTTGTGCTGATCTCATGTCCCCCGAGATGGTGTCCGACATTTCTTTATTGAGGATATACCGAAAACACACGTGTAAATACACCACTTCGGTAGGATTCGTTTTTTGGCGGAAAAGCGTCCTTGTTTCTCGATTCGCATGAAACAAACAAAAACTTCTCAAAAACACACATTGTGGGAACGCAACAGCTGAGCACAGGAGGTTTCTTCGACCCAGGTTGATTGAATCGGCTACATTAGCTGTTGTACAGCCAAACGACCGCGGTAGACTTTTTGCGTTTAAAGAAAATTTCCTCCTCTGAAAAAAAAAACATGATGGCCGACATCAATAAATCATCAAAAAATTTAGAGAGAAATTGATTGATGATTTGAAGATTATTTCTTCGCAAGATCTAAACACGATAAGGACAGTATTCATGATGAATGACAACTGGTGTAGGCGGTCGTTTGCCAAGAAAAAACAAACCTAAAATAATAACCCACAATAGGAAATTTAAAGTGGGAGCAATTTTCTTGTTGCTTCTAATAAACAATAAACATTTTGAGGAATGATCAGGGGTGAGGGTTCGATCGGAATGCTGAATTCGAGGATAACCTCAATGATATGAAAACGAACGAATATTGTAGTAACCATACGTCAATTGGACGGCGAGAGGCAGCCAAAACAGGCATCGCTGTGTCGAGATTTCGGGCTAACTCTCAGCCAACATTTAACACCTATTATTATGCTAATTGGGTACATACGATCAATGTACAAGGCCAAATAATATGAGGCCTATATGCGCTAATATTGATAACACGTGCTCAATCAGCTCTATCCAGACAAGGATAATCCTTGTACGCCGTTTTAATAGAGGTTTGAGCTGTTTTTGACGTGAATCATTTTGTTTCAAACGACGAAGCCTGGCTCGCCATCAGGGGCGTAGAGGTAGCTCAGGATGACAATCCTAGCTTATCACTCCTTGCTGTCGCACTCGGTAATCTGCTAGCGCTCGTGACGAACAGACGGTCACAAGTTGACGCATTGCTTTACGCTAGTTGCCATGTACTGTTCGGTAGGGATTGCTTTTACTTACCGTTGTAGACTCTCAACCTCAAGGTGGATTCACTTGGACTTGAGGGGAACATAAAGGACATGGTGGCGATAAACGTTCGTCGAGTTAGGCGACTCGTCGCACGGAGAGACAAGGACAAAGCATGAGGTGCATCAAGTAGGTCGATCCACCTCTCGCTTCAGACTGCGCTCGCCTAGCTCGGCGAGCGTTACTCGATCAATATGACTGCAAGCGGAAAGCACCAGGCCACGTTAGGGCTCGACTTAAATCGTGTCGATCGTATACGATCCGATGTCGTTAGTTTCAGACAGGAAGATGTGCGTAATAATTCTCAAGGAAGAAACGTGGTGCAAATTATGATATATAGCTAGTAACAAACAAAGACAATGAACAACACATATTGATTGCCCAGTCTAGATTTATCTTAATTTCTAACGGTCCCCGTTCCACCATAGGGCTTACTATCTGCCACATTGTAGAAAGGATATATATATATATATATATATATATGAATCATCATTATTTATAGCTTGTTGTTATGGCTGCTGCAAATATGAGATTGGGAAGCGTAACATATTTTACCTTTGGGGATTGCGCCTCCTTATGTGGTCATAATGATGGAACGTCTGTCAGTCAGCGATACAATGGGTGATTGCGATCACGGCACACACAGCATTAGTTCTCTCGGCAATGGCCAAAAGCTAGAGCGTGGTGAGGATGAAGGGCTAATTGCAAGCAGGACAAATTCGTATGTCATGATATTTTACGCAACTATGAAAGAGAAGGTAGATTTGCGACAGGCAGTTGACATCTCGCTCGAGGTTTCTCATTATTCCCCGCACCTCATAACTGCTTAATGAAGCTCCGCAGAACATGCATTATTTACATTTGGCTCGACTACTGCATAGGCATACCCTGACTGAAAGGAGTGTGCCATTTCAGTATACGGTACGTATACGGGTAAACTGAATGCGTTTGACATTAAGAACACAGCATTTTACAGCCTCACATATGAATTGCGGGTTTAAGATATTAGTCGCCTCGCATGACGTTCTTATAATGACAAACTCCGTCATCTTTTTCATCTGCTCAGCGCAGGCATCGTCAGATTCTATAGGTGAGTTTCTGGACATAGGAACTCTCAGGGTTTCCACTTACGAGCGCGTCCTACCCTTCGGCGATACGTCCCTCAGCTGCGGACGACAATGTCGTATAAATCTGGTCTTTTGCGCGGCACAACTCCGTCCGGTGACCGCCACGAAAACAGGATTCACCACTCCAACGTCCAACTCCCCCAACCATTCCTCTGTTCCTTGTCAATATCCTCTCTTTCAGCCTCGTAGATGTGGTTAACAGTAGGCAGAGGTGTTTTTCTTGGTGACCACCCTCAGTCACCGATACCGCCCCTCCGTCCAGCAGACTGTTTACATGCTTACTATGCTTGAGGAGTCGGAGTGTCTGCGAGAGGGGTCGACCGGCCACTAAAGGATTGAAAGACTGACTGCCCACAGGGCTTTCGTTGATTGTTATTATACAATTGCATCAGCAAACGGTGAAAGGAGTTCTTGCAGACCAAGCAGAGGAATAGCGGGGTCCACTGCGGAGTCAGAAAATCTCACAGATCTGCTCGGAAAAAGAGAGGACAAGAACGAGCTATAGGGGAAAGCGAGGCGGAAGGCTGAATTGGCGATGCATTTCCGTTTCCGCTTAGTTCTCTTAGTGTGGGCCTGCCATCCAGTGGAGCTGCCAGCCTGTACGGCCGTGCAGTGCATGCAGCCGTTCTATGCACGCACTAGATCTGTTTTGCCCAACCCCCTATAGGCCCCCGTTAGCAGACACTTCGTGCTGCGATGCCGCAGAACGGATGGGAACATCAACGCAGCTGGACGCACTAGCGATGAAGCAGGCGTACGTATACCGAAGGCTGCAAGCAAGGAACGAACAAAATATGGATGCCAATAAGGATCAGGAACGAGAGAGAAAGCGATGGGGACATGGGCGGCGGAAGCACATCGAGGCGCCATTGGTAACCGCCAACTGTATAAATAAGGCAATAATACCCTCCTAGGACATGCTATCGAGCTCGCATGACTGTGATTGCTCCCCAACGAGTTCCTGCTCAGTGCTTCGTGTGTGCACCTACACGATGGTCAGATCGGCTCACACGACTGCAGTTGAAACAAAAAGCTCCTCGTGCCCATGAGCTCGCTACTGGTATGGAACGAAGGGCAGCAGGGCACACGTGGCAGGGGACGAGGAGAGACATCGAAAGGTAGAACGGTTGGGTCAGTGAAGGCAGCAAAGGTAAGCACGAGCACAGCTTATACAGTAACGAAAACACCATATGAAAGCGAATCAGAGGGAGCCAGAGGGAGAAATCAGGGCCGGTGATAGAGGCGTATAGCACACACAGGATGCGAGATGAGCGTCGATGATGAGCCAAGCAGTTGGTCGTACCGAAGTGGCATTCGACTACGTCGCTCGACGTGCGCGATGCCGTCATTGCTATTGCTGTGCTGATATGTGGGCCCCAATAGTATAGCCAGTAGGTGATTATTACATAGATGTTTGTCGACGGTTGTGGGACGACGCCGGTGGAACGGAAGACTGATGCTTGTGTGCAATGGACGCTTTCCGCGTGACGACCATGGGAGGGGGGTAGCAGAACGAACTGTAGTTGTTAGTTGGGATAATTTCCATTGAGAGCACATATTCCCTGCTTAGCTCGATATCACTCACTCTCTCATGATTTCTTTCCCTGCCTCGATGATAATAGCGGTGATATTCGAGTCACTGGAAGGTGGCAATGATGTATCGCTGCATGTCTCTATCGTCCTCACACAAGTGTAAATATCCAACCATGTGATGGCTCCGATATATAATACATTTTTCACCTGCCATACATCTATGCCAGGTTTTTCAACCTGTCCTACTAAAAAAAAAGTATCACAATAGCACGATCATAAGCTGTTCACCCATCTGGCAAGTTTTTCCGCCTCGGAAACAGCGATTTTAAGTGTCGCACAAAATGCTGAAAGGTCCCAGTGTTCATCAGCTTGACAGGTGGAACGTGTCATTAACGTCGCTTCAATTAGTTGCTATTGCAGGCTAATTGCGTTATTAGACGATTGATCGAACATTTTGCTATAATCGTTTTTGGTATCTGCTATACATATGTGATCATATTCCTCATTGTCATTGCCGAAACAATTTCCTTCTGACTCAGAAATGAGTTAATGCACTTTCTTACGAGCTATGCTCCTTTAAACGAACTTCTCGAGCGTACTCTACATGTTGACGATAGTACCGCAAATTGGAATTTCAACAATAAGTCATTGGAACTACTGTATCCGGGGGTGGTCGTTATAATAAAATAAACACATATACACATGCACACATGCACGGAATGTCCCACCCGCTTAGTACTTAATGTTTCACAGATAGCGAATTGGTATGCAATATCCATAATGTGTAAAATGCCCTCCCTATTCGATCAGAACTCACCATATCTCATCGCGGTAGGCTAAAGCAAGAAGTGGCAGATTTTGTGCCCTTTGTATATTTTAACTTGGAAATCTCTAGCTTTAGAGTAATCTAGGCTAATATTTTGTATAAATAATTCATAAATTAGTAGAGGTTAGGTGGTGCTGCTCTACGCCACGGGTGCCAAACGCGCAGGGCCCTTTCTTCTCCGGCGCCTTTTCCTGGCTGTGCAGAGAGGCACTGTCAACGCTTTCCCCCGGGATCATGACGTCAGACCTCGACCTGAAAACCTGTCCCCGCCCTAACTCACCCGCAAATGAGTCACTGGTTTTTGACCTTTTAAATAAATACTTACAATTATTTAGGTCGTTGGCGGGAAACTCCATTCCTGAACGAAAGGATTACCAATGCGTCTCAAAACTCAGTCCTTATCAACGGATACCTTCGCATTGCAGAGTGAGGAGACCCATCCCGCGCTTCTCAGCAAGCACCCCAGCATGAAGACCTCTCCAAGGTATCCACCAGCCCCGAGTCCGATACCGGCGACAAATGAAATCTGCTAATAGCACCGCACGAGGTGGGTTTCCAGAGCGCGTCTAATTGAAATATCTTATTAGGGCAACACGTGAGGATGTGGTAAACCCAGTGCCTGTCTGGCGCTCACGAGATGGTGACTACAGCCTTGAACGGTAGACTTTCATAGTTCGCCTTGGCTGTGTTTTTGAGCACACCCCATATCTTTGTTGAAAAAGGAAGGAGATATCAGATCCATGGTTGGAGGTTTCACTTTACGTGGATTATTGGGCAAAGTAGCCGCTACGAAGTACTTGCAGGCAATTTAGAGGAGCACCTCACTCGATTGGGCTGTGGTATCAAAGGCGGACCGGATGCTGCGATGATGCTCTGTCGGTGGCCAACGGGAATTAATTTCCTTTCAAAGGAAATTTCCTTAGAAGGTGTTTTGTATAAAAACAAAAGTTGGTATCATGTCCCCATATGGTACGATAGTGGCAGCAAACCGCAACCCTGTGTAAAGGAAGTCGGCTCAAGCATACAAAGCAGCACCACCCGCATGAAAATTAACGAAGGCTAGTGAATGAAATGTCGGTATAGGTTTGTTAGTTATTTTAAACCTATATTATATATTACCTGAATAAAACCACCCTGCTAAAGGGTGTGTAAATATATAGAGTAATTCGAATCCGGTGGCAGGTATTGAGCAGGCTTATATATACCGAGTGCTCTCCGGGACGAATCCTGTGGTACTGCCTAGTATGGATGAAGTTTCGGGGGGACTCAACTTATAGACGACAACACGGACGCATTATTGCATTGCTATTGTTATACGTTTAGTGTTTCAATAGCAACGTATTATTGTTGAATAAATTAGTATATCATATCCCACTACCATATCCCAACGTCGAAGGTGTTAACTAACATTGTTTGGTTGAAATCGATTATTGTCGAACAATATCGCTGTGATCTCGAAATCGAGATCAAACCCTCGACGACCACCAGCGTCTCAGCTACAAACCAAATACAAGCGATTCGTTGCGCATCCGCTCTTGTTACGCTAAAACCACAAAATGTTAAGACCCCAAGAAATATCAGATGCACGATTTGAGAGAGGCGCGAAACATTCTCGAAAAGCAAAGCAGGACCGCTTCTGCTTTAAGACGCTGTACTAGATAAAAAGATACTCAAAGTAGCGACTCACAAACCCAGCCACGGCGAGAGAGAGATAGAGAGATGGAGCGCTCGCGCGCGCATACACACACAGAAGCAACCATGATGTTCGGACTAACTCAGCTGGCAGGTCCATACTCTGCTATGTTGCTCGGTATCCATGCAAGGGGACGCTCGATGCGGCACTTGCCATGTTCATATGGCCAACGAGTCTGCTACCGCAGCGTCAGAGGAGTTGGCCGCATTGGCTGGACATTAGTAGTGACTTTGTGGGGTTTCAATATCGGAATGCTCAGATGGCCCAATATCATTCTCGGACGCGGCGAACTGGGCCTAGAACACATGAACGTGTTCAACCCTCGCCACGTCGATACAGCGATACGACTGAGATGGCTTCTGGTACACGGATGTCCCTATTGATAAAATCGACACATACCTTCGATGTGATGTCAATTCTCACTGAGTGTATTGATGGGCTGCACGAACGGCCGTGCGACAGCGTATCATATAAGGAGAAAGGCTTGATAAGAAAAGCTCCCACCCCTGGGCATACTTGTGTGGACACAGCTCAACCCGTACCACGATATGGATATAATCGGATAGAGAGGCAATGCGACGTGCCACGTGATGGGGGGTACACACGCAGAAAAACTGCAACTCCTAACGACAAATAACACTGCCCTGATTGTTAGGCTGCAAGCAATCGCAGTCAAGCGATACGAACTCAACAGGGTATAGAGGCAACAATAACGAGAGTAACAACTTTGGATGAGAACGCGTAGGGGTGATACAGAACTACAATATAGATTTCGGGAAGAATTGAATAAAAAAATATTACTGAAAATGAACGTTTGTGCTGAGCTGCGCATCGCTCAGAAAGCTTTCGTCTTGTACACTCAACTTAAACTTTGTAAAAATTGCAGTTGCTTTAAGTAATAAACCGATACAAATATAACCTCTTTATTTTGCCAGTTACAACCACGTAGCTTTATAAAGCCGAATATATTTGGCATAAACGCACACTATTCGGAGCGTAAGCTTACAGCTGTAGGACGATATCGTCGAGACGAGAGTGCGCAGATTATTCGTATTTTCTGCTACAATGGTACGAGAACCCGAGATACAATGGTATCGCGTATACTCAACGTGTTATATACCATTGTACCTCTCATGCGGTCTTTCTATTTTACTGTTATCATACTAGTTTATAAAATTGCAATTTATCCTTACCCTCGACAGCATCATAACTGAGTAATTCGGGTTTGGCTTCTCTTTCACCAGTGACTTTTACATCCGACAGTGTATTCCCTCCTTTTCAATGCTTCACTCTGCATCCTGCTATAATTCCCCGTTGAAGTTTACCGGCAAACAATACGTTTCCATTTCTCTAAACTGTGCCCCTTACTGGAACGTGCTCTATGATCGTCTCTTGTGTTTCGCCAAAGAAAATTGCCTTGGAGCGAAACAGGCCCCACCATATCAATAGCCACTAGCAGGCCACCTAGGTTCGCTAACAAGAAAACAGACAGACCTCGTGTGGCCAACTAGGCCACGTGCCTGAACCCTAAACGCGAAATGCATGCATTTTCTCTTTCTCGTTAGTCTCGATCGAAGCGCACAAGTGAGGCGCTCCAGAGCAATAAAATAACAACCACTTGTTTCTGACTAGTTTCCGGTCGAAATACAGTTGCTGAGGGAAATTACGGTTATGATTCACGAGCATTGCAGAAGAAAGGCATTTTGTAGAAAATAACATTTCCCACAAGAACAATCATATGGATACCAGCAGTTGAGGCCGAGATCCACGTGGGACTATCTCCCGCTAGGACAACCTAGGACACCGCTGGGTTAGAAAAGTAACAGGATGCGTCTATGCCTGTGAAGCAAACGAGCCAGTTCTCTATAAAGCACGATAGCGAAGTCCGAAGTGAAACCTAAACGGGTTTATAATGAGGGCGAAGATAATTCAGCTGCGTATAGTACCTGCAAACAAGACGTCCCCCGAAACGGGAGCGTAGAAATAAGACGCAAGCAAGAAGAAGCTACAGACAACTAAAACCGATAGTTATATCGGTTATGAGGACGGCAATCGCACACGGTATGGCGGCCTCGGCCTGACGCCCTGTCTCCAGCTGCTTCTATAATTATTGTCTATTTACATCTTGTTTAACTAGTCTCGAAAATAAAACACGGTACATAATACATAGAATGTGTGTTGCATTTTGTGTTTGTCGCGTCGAGTAAATATATTCTGCCGTCACGTACGCGAGGGACTATCAACATCGACTAATTTGTCGTGGAATAAATGAATCCCGCCTGAGTCCCCGGTTTGGATTCCCGGGTCAGATCACCGAAGGCTGAATGGTTTCCTTTTAGCTGCTTTTCGTCCATTTGACAAGTCTATTCTCGCGCAACAAACACCCAATTACGGAATGCTCAGTCTATGCACGCCATGCGAGCCTATGGTACTTGGACAAGGTCTCAACTAACGAGCAGGTAATTGCGAAATACCTAACGGCGGCACAGGCCTTGACGGACCCTCAGACGGCCCATCTGAGTTGAGTAAGCAGCTAGTCGAAGGGGACATTTTCGCAGAAGAGCTTTCTCAATATTGGCCTAATTTAAAGTGTGAGCCTGCTGGCGATAGCGGCCACGAACCTTAAACCCTAAGAAAAATAGCAAACGGATTACATTCAAGCATTCTTCCCTCTTCCACGCCACGTTTCTAGTAGCCAGCTATTTCGAGTGACGCTCATTTCATCTTGATATACACTCACTATGTCATTCAGCAAAAAAAAACTGACACATGCACCCGCGTCCCAGTAAAATCCCGCCAGAGACAGACAACGCTGGCCGTAAATCGATGCAACAATTACGTTTCGCGTTTTCAAAGTCCAAGCATTTTACATAATGCTTTGCAGTGGATTCATTTGTACTAAATATTTGTATTACTTATTCTTACATTCGACGTCGAATTCACACTGTAAACTTGATGTTGTCTGTCCAATGATAGAGCGATTTCACGCCAAACACCCTCTCACTTAGGTTGGTGCGATTTTCTCTAGCTATGTGCCGCGCGGCAAATGGTAGCCTTACAAGACGTTTGTTTACGCTGTCTGCCACCCTTATTACCCTACGGCGGCTGAATTGCAATTCAATCCAATAATACAATCTACAATACAATCACTCTCTTACCTCGCCAGATATCCACAGCCCGCTCCGCCCTTACTTTTATTCTGTTCCTTTCGGCGTCCGTCTGTGTAATATGGGATACAATACACTGGTTCAAGCAATATTCAACCCTTCGATTAAACTGCAGCGCCGTACAGTTGTTCCACTCAACGACTTCTAACACTACCACCCGTACTACTGCCCCGCTATACTATATATATATATAACAGCCGTCCGTGTCCTTGGCAGTCTCGGCCGCTGGAAATTCTGTAATGTTGGGTATTCATTATCTCTACTTAAAGGTATATATATATATATATCTACGCATGTGTGTATGTGTGATCTATTCACGCTGGCGTATTGTATATAGACCGTGCCGCTCTGTGGGTGCGCATAACGCGAACTCCACCCTGAAGGCCTGATTGGCGCTCGGCCACATGCATCCCCGCTTTCCCCATGAGCCTCCCTAGCCACGCCGTATTGCCATGTATGTAGCAGCATTTAAAAGGCTAATTTGAAGACAAAAGGCACAATGATCAGAGGGCCCTTAATGAGATATGTATTATATACTGTGCTCATCATTACGTAGCGGAAAGACCCCGCCCCTCCCCATAGACCCCGCTTTGAACGTGTCATTTATATTCGGGAACACTTCTAGGACCTCTGCCGGTGCTCGTGCTGGCCCGATCAGAGGCTGTTCGCCCCTTATTATCTCTTCCATATCGTTATTTCCCTCCGCAACATTGACGCTATATAGGGAGGTATGGATTTTGCCTCGGAAGTGAGTCAAGAAGTCAAAAATGTCTGATTGATGAATGACTAGGACTTGTATATGTTGCTCTTATTGCTACTATCTGCACCTAATTTTTCATTTTTTCTTTTTTCTGCACCTAACCTAGAACGCTTTAAATGGCCAACGACTTTGTACTTTTGTTTGGTGCGAATCCATGATGCGAATTAATATATTGAAACTAATATGATAATACATATATATATATATATACATATATGAAACTTTGTCGAGACTGCTCCTTTTGTTTTTTTTCTGGTCTCCAGGCACTCCCATCAGATACTTCTCGGGACTTGTCCGTATGGCATATTTACGAAACGAGCGTTGCCGGGCGAAAAATCGTCACCTCCCTGAAGCTACGGAAAGGCTTGAACTTGCGGCGGAGGACATGTCGCCCGGCTGGTCCCACTACCCGACGTTACTTGAGCATTGCGCTATCCAGCGCCCAACCAGCACTCTACATCGCATAATCCGTCCGGGAGGGTCGTTACTGCGCCTTTTTATAGCCGATATTGACACAACTCGAACAGCACGTTCGAGTCTGCTATAAGATACATAGTTCTAACTTATTTCAGGCCCCCTTAAAATGTATGTCGCCAGACTCTCACATGCCGAGAACCCTTCGCACAAGGAAGCCATACTACAAGTTGCCTAGTTGTCGTACGCCTTCGTTGTCGAGAATACATATATATATATACATATACATATATATATGTATATATATATATATATATACATCAGTGATACTCAGTTGGCATTGGCCATTGCACAAACCGCACACTATTGGCTTAACATGTCCTGTTTGTCGCGTTGGCTTGGACGGCTTACTCTCGCTGAACAATGAATGTGGCAGGGGGCGGCGTTCAACTCATGTCATGGAACACGTGGATCGCAATTTTGTTGCGTTCAGCGAACTGTGCGCTGTGCATCCATACAACATGATAAATGTATAAAGCAAAGCGTCTATTCAAACGCATGAACGTCGCAGTAAATCGTGGCACCTCGTCATGGTTCATGTTCAACATTTTCGATGTTCCTGCACTGGCAACCGCAGATAACACAGGGCGAACGGCGGGACACACTCAACAGGAACACCTTCTTTCTATTCGTGTAACCAAGATGAGAGCGGCTCAAAGCCCGGTGCCTATCTATTTCAGCAGTTGTTGGCCTTCGTAGAAAGAGGCAACGTGCCTCCTTGTTGGGAACATTATCAGCCTTTAGCTGCGGAAGGACTGAAGCAGACTGAATTGCTTAATGACTTACATGTAATTGCATATATGGTGATGTAAATTTTATAGGACATTTTGTGGTTAGATTCAAAATGAAATCCAGAAAAAGCCAAGTGTCGCCTACTCTCTCACAGTTTAACCATGTCAACCAATAAGATCCTTCAGGTCCCAATCTACGAGATATATTTACATATAAACTACAATAGTTCAATGCATTCACATGGCTTCAAACGCACCGTGTTGTACAGATTAGCCCTTTTATTGAATACGTTTTAGCTGTGGAATTCACAATCGATAGGGCGCAGGGTATTATGACTTGCACGGCTACGTGATAATGAATTATTTTCCCTTGAGGATTATAGCACCCTATTCTGTACGTGCCAATAATTTAATTATCTCTTTGTTAGCTACATCAAGATACTGTCTATAACTAGCGTGATGCAGTGTATATATATATATATATATATATATGATTGAAGCGCCATTCTCTAACATTTTTGTGGTTCGACAAATATACAATAGAATTGAATAATTCTATGAAAATATTTACCCCGTAAAACGTGGCGTGGTCTTTTCTGTAATGGACGAGACTAGCATAGTAAGTTGCAGTAGATTGCTTTTCGCGTATAATCATTTTCAAGCTGACCACGTTGCATCCATCCTAGAGACGGGCACTCTCTCCCTCCTCCTGTAAAAATAGATACAACGAACGATATCAGGTAAATGGAGCTAGGCAAAGCAAACTGCGAACGAATAACACTCGACGTCGGCGTACAAATTCGATTGAAAGTTGATTCGAAGCAATGGCAATACCCACTTCACAATGTCGAAACATTCACGCGCAACAGACAGGACACAGAGGGCAGGCCATTGTGTGTGGAAAGGAACGACCGTGTCCGTCCCAGCAGAGATCCTAGTAGCGTTGCCTAAAAAAACGGGAAATTTGAAGTTTGCACCAGCTCCACTCTGCGGGCCCTCCACCTCGAAGATGTAAAACCCCGCTGGACGAGAAATAGAAGACCTTTGTTATAACGGACCAACTGATAGGAATTTGATGGAATTCGAAGGCACGACCTTCATGCCGACGACTCACAAGGCACAACTGATTTCAAGGTAGATGTGCGTTGGTCATGATTGAGTATCTCGACCGAGGGCAAATCGTTACCGGACGAAGCGGAAGCTGAAATGGTAGTTAAGGCAATGAGTACAGGACAAACAAAAGCTCGCCTGATCCGTAGTCATGATGTTGGATTTCGCGCATCATTGCTTTAGCGTGCAGCGTGCGACGGGTTTCACTCCAAGAAATGCAACGGTTAGTTTTTTTTAGCGATTAATAAGAACTGTCGGAACCTCTTCCGCCTTGATGACTACCATAATCCGCTTTTCTACGTCAATGGAGCCTCTTAGCCCTCGTCGTTTGAGTCTTGCTGTTAGTGCAACAAGGCTAGGGATCTGCTCTGACAAGGCGTAATGCACATTTGCTGTTGATGTTGACAATACGCTATAGACTAACCTTCGGGAATTTTGAAAATGTCTGTGTCAAATATAAAGTGTTCCTTGATTACATTGGTTTTAGCTGTAGGACACTCACTATGCGTTCACCGATTAGAGGATTGAAGATGTCCTGCTTTTATTTTCTTTTGTATACATTTTGTCTTTCTGCGTCAACCAAAGGAATCAGTAGTGATGATGGTTTTGTGATGAGCGCCTTGAACTGCAAGGCGGGAGGGACAGATGGTTTGGGATCAAATACTGCCAGACGCTTTGGGGAATGCTTGGATTTCTTTATCATCGTTCTTTATCTGTGGATTCTTGCCAGGTACGACATGGTTGAAAACTAAGCAAAGGTGGTCCTGATAGGTCCTTGAAGCAATACCCAAAGGCGGAACCCAAGGGCGGTTCCGAGGCCTGCCACATAACAGAGGAACAGCTGAGAGGCAGCTCAAAAAACAGAGGAGTAAGTAAGCGAAAGGATTTTCCCAAACAGCACCGAAACGCAGGCTCGTGGACCAACGTCACCGCCTTAACCCTATCACTCGGGCCTAGAATTGCCGTTGTCCTGCCACGGCTGAGGCCGTTTGCAGTCTCTGCACGGCCGCGCCCACCGTATTGGAAATCCTGTATCGGCTCACAATGTTGGAATAGCCTACACCATAATGACGTTCTATGCTCTGTGATTGTCGCCTTCAAATGGTAAGCAACACACGCAATTGAAATGATCCAGTTATTGGTTTGCGTTTAACGCTGCTTGCAAATCCTAGCATTGTACATTTCTGTCTAGTGGCATTGTCCTATTACTCGAGTGTCTGTTCATCGACTGCACTAGGATTCCTTGGGTTCCATCGTTCGTCACGCCAAGGGGCCAAATTCAAATCCACGTGCCGTCAATAAGAAACAACGATCTCCGCGTATGATCGTGCCTCATGTTCTGCTGCTCTATAAGGGCCAGTTCCCCGGTTGACCAAGAACGACATATCATTCATGTTAGTCAAGATAACTTTGCATCAATACGTACCTCAAATGTGGTGGACCAAGCTAAATCAGTTCTGTAAAATAACACCGGAAGAAAAGGCGTCCATCTTTTAACATTACGCTACTTACTAATTAGGCGTGAAACACAAGTATAATAGACGCTCCCAATGTAAGTCCATTAGTGGAACCGGTTAGATTGATACTTAGCAAAGGCGCTGTGGACGGAGAATATACGTGTGTGAATGTATATATAGTGATCAAGGATATAGGAAGCCTCGAACTGTTTCCTTGAATGAGTGGCGATTATACAATACCCGATGCCCGATCCGAATTGCCACCGTGTTGCACCGGACATCGGCTGTACTGGAGGGCAACTCAAGGTAATACAACATGACTCGCTGCTCATATCCAACCTTGTGGCTCGCTGACACAGCAAGCCAGTCAAGCGTATGGCACGGTCGCTATGCGCGCTAATAATTCCAATTAAAATCTTATTATTTGGCTTTGACTAGAATTAGGAGGGCGTTCTAACATCGAGGGCGGACAAACGATCGAGAAGGTCTCTCTGTGCATGAAAAACGCTATCTGAGACGCATGCAAGCTCGACATACCATGTTTTATAACGATGGCAATTAGCATTAATTAGTGACATTTTGAAAACGAACTACATTAGAATGGTAATATTGTTATTACTATTTATTATTAATTATTGAGTTCACCGTGAGCAGCACCAGCAAGCTCGGTTCACATGACGATGAAATAAGATAGTTCGTGTTCCCCATTCAACTGGCGGAATCGCCTTAAAATCTAAGACAGTTTAATTAGGTATATCCGCATCTGCACCAATAAGTACAGGAGACAATGACTGAACAACACTCAATACCATTCATCGTCGAGAATTCTGGTAAACTTTTGAGAGACTTTCGGGTAGCATGAACCATTTTTTTCATAGATCTATCGCACTAATACAAATCTACACCTCCCAAACAATGGGGTATAAACATGATATTGCTGGTCGGTGAATCTGGTAAAATTATAATAGCTGCCAGTACAATTGTGTCGGTAAATGTTATGAATTCTCTATGCGATATCAGCTGAGCTCAGCGAGCTGTACGACGCATTATAATATCCTATATTAAAAATTGTTAATTTGTCCGTTAAAATTGTTAATTTGTTCGTTTCTCTTGCGGCTTCTGAGGCATAGTCAATCATCAACCTTAGTGTACATTGTCCTTCAAGCGTGAATCGTATAAGTCAGACGTGTTTTGTCATCAATGTTCCTTAGCCGAGCGGAGCTTCGGACTCCGTTGATCCCAGTCCGAGCTGCAGCACAATACGTAATAAAAGAAAAAAAAATGTCGACAACGTCGATGCCTCAAGGTGAGGAGAACAACTGAATGATATTTAGCGTCATATTGGTCTAACTAATATATATATATATATATATATATATATATATATATATATATATATATATATATATATATATATATATATATATATATATAGGTTAAGATGTTGACCACCGGTCAACGCTCATAGCCATAGTTTATTAGTGAGACTTATCAGTAGTCACACCGCATACATATACCTTCCATCACGGCTTCCGAATCATTTCCGCCTCGAAGTTGCCCAATGTTGGCGGCTTCTTCTGCTGTGCAGTATCTGATCACAGAGACACAGAGGGGTAGTGGTGGCCAGTGGTGTATCCTGTACAGGAACCACTTTCAAGATTAGAGCACAACCGATGGCTGCCTCTGAGCAAACAGGCCCTCTTCGTACGCCTCTCCCGTTCAGTTCGGGCTCAGAGATCACTGTCCAATCGCATCATGGCGATTCTATCGCCGTTTGTTTCGCTTGCAAGCGGATCCCTTTCACTTGACGCTCAGCATAGACACAGTACAATGACGGTGGTTCGGCCGGTGGGCTACTTTCGTTGCTTAACTTGGCTGGCCCGTCCAGGAGCTGCTCAAATCGCCTTTGCCACACAACTGCTGCAGCCACCCCGCCAAGAAACAATGCATCTTATATATTCCGGTTCTCTCGAACAACGCTCTTGTACCCGGAGCCCGTGGCTGCAAAGGTTTGTCAGCCACGCCGAAGAAGGTACATGCATTCGGGTGTGTGCCACGCTTGAAAAATAATCCTCCTTTAAAATGTTCTCATCAGCATCATTAGGTAATGGATAAGTAATTAGCACTAATTAATTCAATCGATAATTGATTATTGTTGTCGAAACATTGTTGTCAATTGCACCGCCCGTTTCAATTTATATTTTTGAATCGATATCGGCTTAACCATCTGATTTTGCTAGTCTCATTACGGTTTAAGTTTGATTAGAGCTCTGGTTTCGAGCATAACGGTTTGCAAAAATCGTAAAAGTCCTAGCTCATATTTCTAACTAATTGCTATCACTCAACGAGACGCACTAGTGATCAGTGCATGATCTCTGCAGATATATGCAGCACCCCTGTTACATCATGGATCTATAGATTTATAAGAACGAGTGGTATTTGGAGTCTCCGCGCTCCTCTGCTAATTTGGTCTATGAACTGGCGGTACAGGGACTAAGTCTTCTCATGGAGCTGGTATAACTGTTACTATCACTATGGGCCGAAACATATAGGCAAGCTTATTTAATGAACGACTGCAATGCATAACTGTTTTTAGCTGTACGACCGTACACGTAACATTATGTTACATTATGTGTACATCTGTATGCATTTACATTAAACCTTGGCAACGACTAAGCCATAGCGCCGGTAATGGACGCTTTGTTCGGTATGAAAATTGTCAGTGAACTGCAGTTTCATAACAAAAATAAAAATAACATCAACGACAGTTATTATTGTTATTATTATTGTAATTATTATTACTTATTATATGATAATCTACACGCAGTGATTATACTGCCACCGCTGTGGCATGCGCCCGCTACACCGTTACACGGTATCACCTAATACTTAAGCTCCTCCTAAAATAAAAGGCACAACCCCTTGGAGACCAAGAGCGCATTTTTAAATATGTTAATTATAGAGATCCTCAAGGGTCATCCTCTGTGATATTTGGCCTTTGTATGGCCTTACCACGTTAGCTTCCCTGTTTTATTCTCCTAAGAAAAGAAAAACGCAATTTCTCTTTTGTTGAGTGCCTCTTGAATTTCTGCTTTGTCGAGTTTCGTAAGCAGTAAACACATTCAAACGATGTGAGGCTTCGACCGGCAGCAATTGAATACTCCTCAGCTGTTTGCCCGACGTTGAGCTATTCCGCTATGCTAAATTGTATTAAACCGCCTGTTCCCAGCAGGCATTGCCTTCAACAAGTAAATTAAATGGAGCAGGAAGAAACAGCCACGTAAAAGCTGGGAATAAGAAGCGGCACTGCCAAAGATAGACGTTTCCCACTGTCATTTACCTTAATGTCAAATAAACACGTTCTTTCAAAGCAGAAATACATTACGTTACCAAAGTCACCCACATGTGCACAGGAATCGATGCGTAAATGTGATGCGTATGTACCTGCACACAGCTTTGCCAAGTCTTGAATTGCGATGAAGGATTTCTTCTGGATCCAGTCGACATCTCCAACGTGTCGCTGTACAGATTTGGTAATTGTTTTCAATAGATGGGAATGTAACACCATCAATCAATAATCCTAAAGTTTAGGAAAATTGATTATGTGACTTATCCCAATTTGTTCAATATATATATATATATATATATGACAGGGATAACTCATATCATTGTGGGGTCGATGTTACTACACAGTAATGTAAACTGACTTAAATCTTATCTTGGCGACCTAAGAGACACTCTTTCTATAATGATCGCTCGCTTGTCTCCTTTCTTGCCCTCTCAGAACCCCGTCTTGGTGAATCTGAGTTCATAGGTCTACGAGGCATGTCGGCCCGACACAGGAAGCGGGTCGCCAAAAATCCAGGGGGGTCGCACCCCTTAAATCTCATTGGAACTAAGTCGAAAGGAACGATATCTACAGTAAGCCTTGTCTTGGCCCTGAGCACTATGTGGTAAACCTACCGACAAACCTCTCGTCCGGGGAACGATTTTCTCGCTAGCTTGGAATTGCCTTTCCATAAAATCATACCAGAAGATAAATATGAAGATAAATAATCAGTAGTGATCTCAACATCAATGCTCTCTATCATAATGGTGATATGAGTACTTATCAAGACCTCATGGTTTCGTTTGGTCTCTTTAATCTTGTTAGTAAGCCTACCCGAGTTACTGCTGAGCAGTCTAAAAGAATCGATCATATATGAACCAATCTTCCAGAACGTTTGATTAAACGCTCTGAGGTCCTTACTTCCATGTATAGTGATCATTATTCCTCATTTTTTTGTGAGCCACTATGATGTACGTGGCTCCTCTACAGAAAGCAGAAGCAAGCCAAAATATAATTTTAAGTAATTAAGGAATCCTTAAACCAAGTCTATTGGATTCCATGCATGTCTAATATTGATGCGATAGGTGAAATACTTCAATGGAGCTGTTCTTTCCACATTTGAAAAATTCAAACCAAAGATCTCAGGTATTCGGTAAAATGTACCTAGTTCGTCTTGGGCTATTCCACATTTCCTGCCCCGCCTCGCTTTGTAGGACCCTGCGCATGGATTTGGGGAGCCTCCCTTGGCACTGATCGCTGGCCTGCATATATTAGACTCCGCAATGATGTTACCAATCAGAGACGACGTCTGCAATTCGAGTACTATTCGAAACTTGTCAAGAATAAACTTCAAGCCCCATGGGACGTAATTAATAACATCATCATTGGGAGGCATGAGTCCCCAGCATATTCCACTCTTAAGGTAGAAGGTGTTGAAGTATCTAGTCCCGAATTGATTGCAATTCATTAAATAAATATTGTGCTTCCTGTGCTGACCTCCCTTTTTATTTAACTACAGTGGCGCGACGAGAGTAAGGAACCTATTAAAGTATGTTAAAGTCAATTCTGCTGGTCCCCACCAGGTCCCATGGTTTCACGTAGTGTGGTCGCTCTCTATATTTGCCTAATACTGCGCTGAGAAATATGAGTACCGAAGCTGTTACATTTTCTATGCCCTTCAGAACCCACAGAGTAGGTCCAGTATTTAAAGGAGGTGATAAGCAACTCTGGTCTGACTGTCGACTCATCTCGATCTCCTCTCCCCTCTACAACGTCTTTGAGAAAGTTATTTTTGATCAAATTGAGGATTCCGTCTCTGGCTTCAATACTTTCTGTCTGACAAGCAATGTGGTTTACGGAAGAACTTTGATGATAAGGCTTGCAATTTACTTTTTAGTTTAATGTCCGAACGTACTCAGTGTGTAACGAAAATATGGACTTCGGCCGAATGTCGAATACTTTAGTTTAAATTTCAATAATAGGGTCCTACTCATCCCCTAAATTTCAAAAGAGCATGACAATGTCTGTTTTGCCTGCCTCAGTCCGAGCCATGTGATCCTCGATTTAAAGCTCTTAGCATTTTGCCGTTCCCCTCCCATGTCGAGTATCTCTATTTGACTGCACATTTTTAAAACCCTGCGGGCTCTCCCAAGCGAAATTCGCGGGTTACTGTGTCAATTATGGGTTTTTAAGTCCGTACTTAAAGAACACTCGGTACACAAATTGTAAGTGCGCGCTATATTTAGTACTTACATCTCATCAGACAATATTTAACATATTTAGTGTTCTCTTATCACGGATTTCTTCTCATGCTTAATAATATAATAATTTATCGCAGCTTAGTAAGCATTCATTTATGTCAGATTTGCCTTAGTAGGAAACAGCAGTCTGGCACGCCCTAAAAGCAGATTATCGGAACCCAGTGAGTAGGTACCGTATTTAAATTTTAGCATAAATGCTACTGGTATGCAAAGTAATCTGAAAATTTTTGAGCACTATAAACAGTGGTGATGGCCAGGTCAAGAGCAACTGACCTTTTGGTGGAGCAGGTCCAGTCGAACTCGTCAGTAGACCACTTTGAACATGAATTTTCGAGCGGTGTCCGTGATTTTCTTCCTTTTACGAGACAACAAAACTGGAAACTCGTCATCATCTTCAATTCAAATCAAATTGTGGTTCACTCTCAGATCTGCAATTTCGCAACGCATCTGGTTCAAATCTGCAGATAGGAACCTTGTTCACGGACGCCAGAGGGGAAATCACTTGCTGCAACGGAATCACTTCTGTCCGGGATTGTTATTCTCATTGGATTGGCACAGGGTTCTACATTGCCGTTTTTAGCGCCGTCCCAACACCCGAATATATGTTAGAGATTGTACGTGATTTCGTCCGAAACAAACAATGTTGGCAAAGCCAGTTAACTTCTGGCTGGTGTTGGCATTCGAGCGCGAAGATGCATCAATTCCCTTCCTTTGCGGCCGTGTTCCTCGTGTCTTTCGGTGGCCTATATTTCGAAGCGACAGGCTTCGAATATAGGGATAGGTATATTATAATATTACACAACTCGTGTGAATAAAAGAAAGATAGATATATATATTTCGAGGTGACCAGACGTGTGTCTCTTCACGTAACAGAATTACTACGTAACAGCTACTACCATATTTGTATGAACGCATTCGTCGGCGAGCGAGCGTTCGGTTCCAGGTTTCGTCGCACGGCTGCAGTGAGCTTTTTGATGAGCGCTTTTGTATCGTCAACGACGATTGTTGAGGTCGGACGCGTCATGCAGATAAGATGGCCGGATGCCAACTTTCTCTCACATTCAATACACTTGAGGTCGGCCAGCCGCTTCTGCCGCGCACCGAACCAGAGTGGGGCCGCTCGTGCTTGGTGTGTACCCCGAGTGGTGAGGCGCTACCCCTGCATCCGCTGCTGGTACATCCGCTTCTACTGCTGCTGCTGCTACGCTGATCTATAGATATGACTGGTCGATGTGAACGGCACGCTTTTTGCCGGGAATCATACAGATATATATATATATATATATATATATGAATAGGGGTGGGCAGAGTTCGTTCCTTTCTAATGATTAGCTGACTGAAAGAATGCGACGAAGACGTAAGAACGCCTTCCAATGTATTATCCATTAAATGGCTAAAAATAAGTGGCCATATAAGATTAACATATCGGGAAGATAAGAGCGACTCTATTCTCGCTTGGTGACATGTTACATTGCGAAGTGGACCGTTACCAGTGCATACGATCTCTCTCTTTCTTTCTCTCCATATATACATATATATATATATATATATATATATGTGTGTGTGTGTGTAGCGAGAGAGGGGGAGCTTTACCGAAAGTTCATACTCGTTCACATATAGTGATCATTTATTATTGATCTTTAGAGCTGCTAGAAATAAGCATCTGCGCCATGGTGTGTCCATTGATGTCTATGGAAATCATTAGACAAAAAGACTGTGCTGTGAAGCCGCCCCTCATCTAACCATATTTCTGTTAATCCTATATATATATATATATGAAACACCACCATGGTAGGGTACCAAGATGCCATCTTTCTCACGAGCGTTATATCATCAGGCCAAAATAGGAATCTGCAGTAACAGAAATAGAGAGATTTGAGAGAGAGAGAAAAAAATCTCGTGACATAAATACAGCTTTGTTCTTCCATTCGATGAATGAGGTGGAGCAGGGTGGAGTTTATGACATTTACGACCTTTTGAATGAGAGCCGCCTTGCCTTTGTGGGCATAAATACTCAGGCAAGTATCCAGAGCTCTCAGTGCAGAGACGCAGAAAAACATGTACCCTGTGTACGAATGGGAAGAGAAAAAGGAATCGAGTGAGATTGAGAATGAACTGAACTCAGATGAACACATTTTTAATTACAAAGCAATAATGATGGACAACAACGTATGTAATTAATCAATATATATATATATATATATATATATGTTTAAACACCGCGTCAAAATGATAGCCCACGCCCATGTTTCCCATTTTTTTTCTCAATCGTGGGTGGCACTGCAGTTTCGCTTTCAGTCATTAAAATATATCACATTTCAAGAACATTCCACGAATATTTGGGCTATCTAGCTCACATGTAGAGATTTGATATAGGAAATTGTCGTTTAAAGGGTGCGTCAAAATGATAGACCACTTAGTGCTTGTCGAGTGGGTCGACAGTTGACACGCAACCGAGTTGTAAGATCGTTCTCATACAAATTTTCGGGACCCTTTGTCAGCGATAAGTACGATGGGTCGAAGCCGCCAACTTATTGAAGATGAGAAAATAATTATTTTCAACCTCAATGAAGAAAACAAGTCGAAATCGGAAATTGCGCGAATTTTACAAAGAAGCAAGTGATTTTAAATTTTCTAAAAATCCTGAACAGTACGGAACCAAGAGTACACCAAGACGAGAAGGAACGCTCCCTCCTCCGAAGAGCCTCTAACAGATTTTTCACTTGTTGCGAAATTGCATCCGAGGCCAGAGTCGAAACGAACGTCCGAAACGAAGTCTTTAACCATCAGAACATCTTGTTCATAGAAAACTCAAACGAAAACATCCTTTATTATTGAAACACAGATCCAAGATTGAGCATTGCTCGTGAGCAAATTTCGTTTACAGAGGAGTGGCAACGTGTGCTCTTTTCTGATGAAAAGGGACTCAATCTCGACGGTCTTGATGGACATTCTTATTACTTCCATGACATTAGGAAAGAAGAGAAACTCCAAAGTCGACGACAGGCGGGAGGTGGTGGTGTGATGATGATTTGGACCGGTATTGGCTACAACGGGAAGACCGATTTGGCCTTCGTAGACGGGCGAATGAATAGTCGTGCCCACGTTTCTATGTTGGAGGATCAACTTAGGAATCACGCCGAGGAGATCTGTGCTGAAAGATTCATCTTCCAGCAGGATAACGCCGCAGTTCATACGGCGAAGATCGCCAAGGAGTTCTTCGAAACTCAAGACATACAGTTACTGAGCTGGCCCGCACGCTCTCCAGACTTGAATATTATAGAAAACCTGTAGAGCGTCTTATGTAGACCTGTTTTTAAAGGTGGCAAACAGTATCAAACGCTACATGAGCTAAAAAAAAGCTTTGGTAGCCGAATGGCATATTATTGATTAAAACCTCATACGTAAAATTTATGAAGCTATGCCCAGTCGATTAATTTCTGTTCTGGAGAATGGCGGCGGCCCGACCAAATTCTAAACTTGTAAAAAAAATTGTAAGAGAACGATGTTTGAACTCAGTTGTGATCGATAAACGCTAAGTGGGCTATCATTTTGACGCACCCGTTGAGAAAAAAATCGGAAACATGGGGGTGGGCTATCATTTTGGTGCGGTGTGTATGTATACCTCCACTAGTGGCTTTCGATTCTGAATAACTTGCCCAAACAAATTGCAATCCCTACTAAATAACAGAAATTATAATGAGTAGATTAATTTACGTTGTGAATACTTGTCCGATTTACAGCAGCTACAAATAAGGTATCAAGAAATATTGGGATTGATAAGTATTCTCCACCTCGATCTGTTAGTGGATCAAAGGTTACACATTTTTAGGCAGAGTTTAACAGATCTCGACGTTGTCGTTTCTGAAATTACTGCATGTTGAGAAATTGACCTATGTCATTTTGCAGGGGAAGTCGGTACTCCTAGCACAACCACAAGTTCTTTATTTACAAGATCTATAGTAGAATATACGCTATATCACAAATAGGTAGTAAACAAGTTTTACAACGCTATATTTTGCGATATTTATAAAACTGTAATGGTCATACGATGAGTTCCAGTGTAAAATAGCAATTCTGATTAATTAACATCACATTTTCATTTGAATGTCAAAAAAATGTAAGATCTGGATACATATATATATATATATATATATATATGTCCAGATCTCCTAGCTTCTCCTACAATCTGGCAAGTGAAGTCGGCGAAATTTGTACGTTTAGTACTCTAAAAGTGTGCTCGAAGAAATAGTTTCCCTAAACGTCAGGACCTCAGCTCTTTTCTAAGGAACCTAGTGATAGACTGAGGCTATTTCACGAGAAGCGCATCATTTAGCCAAAGTATGGAGTGCTTAGATTGCAAGTTTTTCCGACATATTGTACCTCGTGCCGACTGTAGAAATTGCATTAAATATACAATGAATATGGAAAAGTGGACATTTTGTATGGGGACACTTTGTGTCGATTATATCTTGCTTCGTTTCTCTTTACGTCATATCCTGAGTTGTTCATAATGAGGGAAAACTAGCTCGGAATTAATATGCGGGTTAGGATAAACTTTCAAACAACTAATTAACTGATTAATTGACATCGTCACCGCGACATCGAGATAAATTACTTAAGTGACGAGGTAAGGGGCGCGGCACATTACTAGGATTGGTAAGGATTTATGTTTTTGTCATTCCTTTCTTTTCTTCTTTGCTGCATGATGGCTCAATTTAAAGACTTTTTTATATGCCATATCAGAAAGCAACGCTTAAAAGGGAGGACTCCACATTGACCATTGTGAGCGTATTCCTGTGCTTGCAACTCCATAGATCGAGCTCATTGCCAGCATGAAATACCACTCCACCGGCTCTTCTAGATCAACCCATAGTGATATAAATTGGCCAAGAAAATGTGCATTGCGGGTTTTCCCTACTGGGTATAGCTACGTACTAACGACGAGAGCAGCGAACGAAAAGTAGAAATTGCGGTCCCATATGTGTGAACTCTCACGGGACTACCAAGCATCGGGTTCTCATGCTTGGTATGAATTGAATGGAATTAAGGAAAGCGTTCCTTCATACGCCACAATGACGAACACGGGCTACAGTGCGCCTCCGAGGCCGGATTATTACAGCCACACCACTGTTTGTCACGATACGGACATAGAGAGAAATGTTTACTGCGTAATCGTTTTTTTTCAATTATATAATAGATCCTATATATTACATGCTGCCACTATGGCTAGTTGTGCCTGCGGCTATCCAAACACCATACGTGTCATATTCAAATCTACACCGTAGATAAGCGAACCCGCATGAACTTTGCAGCTTGCCAGATCCAAGACCTTGTTTCCAGATCTACTCCCCTGTTCAACATCCGTAGATGATCGTCGTCCAAATAAGAGGTGTCTTTGTGTTGTGCAGTCTCTCGAATGACACATACTCCAACATTTAATATCTCGAAAGGTCTGTAGCGCACGAAAATCGCTCCTTTGAAGCAAGCGAAGTATGGAAATTTCCTATATGGGAACATAATGGGAGATGAGTTAATCATTACTTTCGGTATATGCACAGCAGCACTGGCGGGGACATGTATAGTAGTCACCGCGTTGATAATTGCATCGGCCCCTTCAACGAACACAACGGAAAGTGAGACTCGCAAGACAGACGCAGTGGATATTTTTGTACTTTACCCATCGGGCTGCATGGCGGCTCTATTGTCGAGTTCAAGCCACAATCGGGGCTGTGTATTGCAGTGATAATCGAATCGCTTAAACATAAGCTCCCGTATGCTCTAGCATAAGCAAGCTTGTCGAATACAGTCGATTTCATGTATACTTGCTACGCCAACGAAACGCAACCACACCATCCCTCATTCCATACGTATTTCCCAACGTTCATAACGGCCCCACTGCACCTCGCTCGTTTACAACCCGAGTCACAGCAAGCTAGCCCGAAGTTCGGTTAGCAAATTGCTAGTAAGCTAAACGTTGGCGCCGACAACCGAAACCTCTAAGCCGTCATAAATTCTCGACAACTGAACTTGTAATTCTTATCAGGTCAATATAACTCATTTGTGAACATGTCCCATTTTCACCAGTCATTAGCCATTCAAATTTCAAAACACATCGTAATATCCTGCCTTTGTCCTTACACCCTTTACGGTAAGCAATGCTTGTGTCCAGCATGTGATACTTTTTTGTGGGGCGCTTCTCGAGCCCTTGGGCGCGTTTCAGCCAACGGCGTACGTAGGGGGCTCAGTTCGAAACCCCGATTTCTCCAACGATACTTTAATACCTAAGATACGTTTGCCCTTGCTCTCATTACTGCCAAACCTGCCAGCCCGCTGGGGGCCCGAACAGCCGCCTGCAATCCAGTAGTTCAGGTATCATCGCTTAGCGAATCGCCTCTCGGCTTCACAGTTGGAAGTCACCCCCTCGCGTTTCGAAGATTGCTTTTCTATCGATTTTACAACAAAATCCTTCTATTATTATATATTACAAATCTGAGAAGAAGGACCGACCGTTAAAATGGTCAAAACAGAACTAAAAATTGTTGTCACTTGCTCCCGACGAAGGGCGCATCACCTCACACCCCCGGGGCCATATGTAAAGCTGTATATGTACGTGGGTGTGTGTGTATACTCAATATTTATTGGTGTTAGCGCACGGCCTTGTATTGAAAGTCTATTGCTGTTGTTGACGCTTTTGTGCTCGACGTATAGGTCCCTAGGGAAATGCCGCGCGGGAAACACGCACGCCACGCGCTCGCGGCCTCATGCTCAACTCTGAAGGGGCGAGGCATTCGCTTCGTCGGGTGGGGCCTGCAACTACGAAATGAGATATTGTGCAGTTTTTCTTCTGTCTGAGTGGCTCCTCGATGACGCCGCCTAGAAAGCGGACCACTGAAGAGGCCCTTACTAGGACGTGTTCATCCGGAACACCTGCACAGCAAGGAACAGCAGAGATCGGGCGTAAAGTTGCGGAGTAAACGAGGCCGGACGTAGAATGGCTTGAAACGTGAGCGCGACCGTTAGAACAACGAAAAAAACAACAACAATATGGTGTTGTATAACTACTAGGAATGAGGCAATTTTCATCATTCTTTTAATTTGTAATGGCATATCTCGGTTTCAACCGGCCGAATTCAGTCCTGCGTTGATACACGAGAGTCATGAGCGCTTCTCGTGACGTCGATTTTGTGGTTGAAGTCCTTTAGAACCGTTTTGGGGGGATTATCAAGGTACGAGCTGGCTGGCATTAACACAAAGCATTTTTTGGTTTCATCAGTATGCAACTATTAGCGATGTTGTGACCTGGTAGCGTATATCCATACCGGGTTGGACAAAGCTAGGGAATATGTAGCTTTGGGAAAACAGGCCTGCTTGACGACGATGAAGAAAAAATAGAAGCAAAGAAACACGTGCGGCTACTAGGATCAATCCGGTATATTAGACAGGCAAATGGTGATCATTTAAAATGCAACACTTGACACGCCTTAGCGAAATAATAAATAGATTAAATAACAGTGACCGAATGAGGCAAGATGGACTTTCTGCCTTGGGACAGCAGAGGATATTTAAGCGTAAAGACTAGAAGTGATACACTCTCAGCAGAGGATGGTGGTGGTTTTAGCAGGCAGAGGCGTTTTGTCATCCACGTCAACCCCCCCCCCCCCCCTGCACTGGATCGGCCCACTTTTATGGAGATTGGATTGGATCTCTGGTGGTGTCCGTGCGTTTAAAGGAAATTTCCGCCTCTCAAAAAAAAGGGGGTAAAGTGTAGATGGGTCGAATATGCGGTTTAGGGACGACCGTTGGGCCAATCGCTTATTTAGCACTGAGGTTTTGAATAATAACTAATACATTAATGAAATAAGTTCACAACGTATTCGACTCGAGAGTGTAAGGCTGGCATGCATGCTATAGCATAGACAATTGTCACATTAATACCCCATGTGAGAATCTCTGCGTTAGCCAAACCAAAAATAGCATCTGCCCACACGAATATGATAGCAACACTGAGGATCAGCACTCGACGAATTCGTGAGGGGGCGTTTTTCAACGGGGGCTCTAGCAACGCAATTGCTTTGAGCAGTTTCTATGCGCTCACAAACATCGGAAAGCATCTGCTGAGCGTTTGGGCTCACCCGCTCACCCGGACCCCGTCTATCGATAATCGCACAATATAGAGCTATAAATGTCAAACAGCAGACACCCGCCGGCCACAGATAGGATCGCAATCTCAAAGTTTGCAAAGGTGCATTGACTTCTGCCCAATATGTCTCCCTGGCCACAACGTGGCTGGGTTTCCCTTCATTAGCTCACAGGCCCCAGTGCTGTTCAGTTACTGGCAGCCGAAACCACAGAAGTGATAAGTAAACATTAATTGGACTGTTGGGCGGCTAATGATGTTGTCGAACGCGTCAGCCCCGACTGCTCTGCACTCGAATCGATACGCAAAAGCCGCTACAGGCTATTCATATGGTGACGCATAACAAACTGTCTGTGTCCCGCTGAATGCAGTTTCGCCGAGGTATCTACTCTGCTTATAAGGTAGCTCAAAAAAATAACAAGAACATACAAGCGTACACAAACGCATGTAGGTTCGCGCGTAGAATTAAAAATGAACGCTAGCACCGTTAACGGTGTTCCGGGGTGGGGGGGGGGCGTTTAATTAACTAGTTAATTAATATGCGTCCAATTAGTGCCACCCTCTTCCTGACTGATAACACCGAGCAACGTCTAGGTTCGATGTCGAATTATGTCCAAACCCAGCAAATGTTCTACTTTCACAGACATGCCTATTATGGGACGAGAGTTCGAGCCCGGCTTGCTGTTTCCGACCAGCGATCAATACGTTTATTAGTTTTCTGGTCGGTTGCCAATGTATCCCAGGACAGCATTGATGAATTGATTATATATATATATATATGTCCCCTGGATGGTCTAGTGGTGAGTGTCTTGGACTGCGAGACCGGAGGGACGTGTGTGTTGGGTTAAAATCCTGTCAGACGCGGGGAATCTTTGGAGTTCTTTATCATCTTTCTATATCTGAAGGTTCTTGCCAGGTACGAGTAAGGAAGAGAATAAGCAAAGGTGGCCGTGACAGGTACTCATAGTAATACCTAACGGGTTAAGAGCTGAGGCCTGTCACATAGGGGAACAGCTGAGGGTCAGCTTGAAAAACAATTATATATATATATATATATATGTGTGTGTGTGTATATATAATTTACATTACGATTAACTACCCGGTTGTTGGCGGACGATGGGCTCAAATTGTTTCTACAATAGGGGCCACACTGCTGTGCTAAACCGCTGTTAGAGAAAGGCGTTCAAACCAAAATAGATCTGCGCCGAGATCGCGAGAGGCCTCGACGATTGCAAATTTGTCATATTCATACCCCACTGCGGAGAAATGATAGACCGTTTGTTGTTACTCATAGTCAGAGACAGTATGCAAGACTCTCATATGCTTCCCTGTTACTCACCTATAGCAAATCAGTTTGCGTTTTTTATAAGCTTCGCTAGAAACATATACAACGAGGGCTTATTGTATTTCCTATACTTCAGTATGAGCCGACGGACAGCAATACACATGTTAGCCGACGAGAGAATTATGCAAGAGAACTGCAACAAATAGAGGAGAAAATACCGAAGTATAAGTACAAGGCGCACACTATCCACAAGCGGCAGCAGTCGTACTGAACTGTGATTCGAACGAGAGGCATTTACGTGCAGGTATTCCCGTCCGGCTCGCTTATCTAGCTCGCGTGCCGCAGACATCTGACGACAAATAGGAAAGAAAATATGAATTATTCGTGTAATCGAATTTGTTCAGCAATCACACACGTGCGGACGCTGAATGATTCCCATTTTCACCGTTTACCATCGACGTTCCCCGGACCCAAAACTCCGACCATCCCATTCCGCGCCCTCTGCACAGAGGACCTCACCTCTTCGGCTCAAGTCGACTCCTCTGACAGCCTCCGGAAAGCATAGTCCGCCAAATCTAAGGCGGCGAGGCTAGGAGAGAAGAAGCAGGTGTTGGTAAAACGGGAAATTACGACTGTAATGATGGAACTCAATTTCTTTTTTTTTCTTCTCTCGTCCTCGGGTAGTTTAAATCCCGATGGAAAGGGTGGGGGCACGGTGTTCTGGTACCCGGACGGGTAGCGTCTTCAACTGAAGGCAGGCAAGCAGGCAGGCGCAGGTTTGTCGAGACACTCTATGAGCGTTACAATGTATGCCTGATTGTCGTCGATGCAGGACTTCGGACAGCGGTTCACTGACTTGTAGCTCGTGTAGCGGGTGTACGTGGCACCTGAATGCATAGTAACTCGTTTATGCATTTAGCTCAACAGTCGTATATGGAAGCATCCGGACACTCTGCGCAGGTTAGGCGTGCCACGCGTCAGTAGGTAGAGGCACAGTGTGTGCCTATAATGGGAAGTACGCCATGAAATCGCTCAGGGCCAAGACCTTTCTGACCTATAAGAAACGAAAAAGCGAGGTTACGCTTTCCCTTGAACAATTAGTGAGCAATCAATCGATACGAAATCGACTATTTTTTCTTTCCTTCGACCTCTCTTACTCGCGAAAAATATCTATATCATAATTGTGGTCTGTTATAAGTGGATTCTTATCAATTGGGCCAAAACTTCGTCGATCTGATTGCTTTCCAAGAGCGTAGATATGAATTATCATATGTGCGCAAAAATACATTGAACCTTGATTTGTATTGACTGGTAAGGTCTATGGTTTTTATTAATGGTAACAATATAAAATAAAAACAAATGGTATCGAAGTAAGGTATCATTATCTAGTCGTTCGCAGTGTATTTAGAATGAGTTTACTTTATGACTAACAGCTTTGGTCTGATTCCATGCTCAAGTTAATTAGAATATAGATTCACAATGGCATTTTTTGGCAGTATCATGTCTTTCTTAGCTAGATCAATTTCTCTCTGGAAAGGAAGGAATCACCCCGTTTAATCGTATAAATTCATATGGATCCCAGACCAAATTCGGTCTGGGATCCATATGAATGATGGGATCCATATGATCCATCTGGGATGATGCTTGACCCGAACCAGGTTTCAGCCAGTTTTCAACAAGAATCTACATTTGGTTAAGACGCTGACACACAAGATAGAACAATTATTGTCGTCAACCCTAATTCATCAGGACACGGCTGCGTTTTGCTGCACTCAAATCATATCACATACGTGTCTGCGTACGAGTCATATGCAACATATGGCCATGAGGTCGCTAAACGTCGCTTGACACGAACGCAAATTGGAATGAGTTCAGAGTACGCTCCTCACTAATTTAGGCGGAGGGTCCCGCGATGCGGATCTGCAATGACTGTTGTGCGGTGAAGCCAGGTACACAGCCCTCAATGATGAATCTAGTGAATCGCGAATAAGCAACTAAACATATATATATATATATATATATATATATATATTGGTGGAATCGAAGGTGAGAATTATTGGGAGGTACATCAAGAGCCGAAGTAAATAAGCATTCGCGGACGGCTCTTCTTAGTGAAAAGCAGCCACGGTATACATTGCTAATTTCGTGTCTTCTCGTGTACAATAGTATCTTGCGATAGTCTACGGAACGGGTTGCAGACCTAACTGTTCCAGTGCCGCTTGAGGCGTCTACAGGAGACCACGAGGATAGAACGAAAAGCATAGAAGAACGGCTGGACAAAGTCAGCTCGTATGGAAAGCAAGCTTATTCTAATTAATCGAGTACGACGGTTGCACATATTTCGGCTAATAATCTACAACCGCACAGCATCGACCCAGTATGAGAATGTGACATGGCACAAGAACGGTACGTTGACAGAGGAATCCCTGTCGGCCTGTTGACGTTCCAAAATATGCCCAGCCACCTATTGGAAACATTTTACCGACGTGCAAATTTGAATTAATAAACCTCTAAAGTGGGGATATCTTGACGAAAATGAACATCTAGTAAATGGTCGCCATTCTTTAGAACAAAAGTCGTCGGCGTGATATATTACCAGAGTGGATTTAATTGAAATTCGAAGATCTATTTTGGGCCTTCAATTGGTGAACCAACAGGAAGAGTATCGCGTCACTCTTCGACGCTGAACCATTCAGAGCTTTGGTCCATTTCGAGGGTGGCCCAATATCGTAACGCTGCAATAAGTCAGTCTGAATTCATATTGAAATACATTTTGTGCAAGAGGACCACGGAGTAAGGGAAATAACGTGGGTCCCGGCGGTCAAATCTATCCATGAAGGGGTGCCGTGTATTATTACCAATACCGCCTATATTTCTAATTTGGCTCTTCCGGGACTAATTGTTGTGGTCGATCAGCGGTGTATCAATTACACTATGGACTTCTGAACTATTGCCCAGACATAGGCGCAACTTCCGGTAACGCTTTGAACGGCATCTCCCTTAGCCGATAAACCGGAGAAAAACAGAAGAATATGGATCGAAGCTTTATACGAAGCTTTATATCCCACCATTTCAAGATTTCCCTGAAATGGAAATCTCCTTAGAATACTGTCCCAACCCCACTTGGTGTTTGGATCGGGCACAATTTTGTCAGGACTATAACTATAACTGCCTGTTGGTTTCTCCCTCGATTTATGTCTAGATAACATCTACATTTTGAACGTCCACCATTGATTGAGGTGCTGACCTTAAAGCAATTGATTGGCCAAGGCAACAGCATCCGAGGCGAGCACTTGCCGCGTTCAATCTTTGCTACCAGCACGGCTCTTCCAGCCCGTGTTGTTAGGTCTCCATGTTTTTTCGTTATAGCTGTTCGTTGACGCCCTGCTATCGTACACCGTGGACGCATCCGCTGGTATCATCGACGCAGGCTGGTCTTGCTTGGGAGCCCTTCTTCGCCATGTTGGTAACACTCCTGACATTCGTTAGCAGTAAGCAGTTGCTGTTGTTCCCGCTAGAAAGGTAACAGTTGAAAAGTAGAGAAGCATCAGCTTGCCGTCAACCTTCTCCAAATTGGGGTCGAACGAGAGGCCCATGGCATCCATGTAGAGCCGTCGTCACCCGCCTAGCTAGAACCTACCGTACTTACAAATGAGTAGAAGCAACTCATTGGCGGCATCGAGGGCTGACTGGGAGAGCGCGGACATCAGAGGACCTTCAGGCGAGTCAGTTCCCATCCGCCCCCGAACAGACTCCACGGTATGCGACTCCATTATGCGGCCACCTGCATAGTGCTGATAGCAAGACAACGAATGGCCTGCCTCAGGTGGGTGACCTGGGCAGACCCTATCGGGGACAGGCACCCGGTGGCACCCGCTCCACTGCAGAGAACGCACTAACTGCTGACGAACGATAGGTAGAAGACGAGATGATGTTGGTGATGCTCATTACGGCTTGGCACGTTCGCTGCCCGCGGCAGAGACGGCTGTCCACTGTTGCTACACGGCTCAGACACGCCGTCGGGTCAAACCCACTCAAAGGTTTGAAAATTTCAAAGAAATTACCACCTGAAATTACTGCTAAACCGCACAACTACGAACATGCCACCTGAACGAGTTGACTGGTACAAGCTTACAGAAGTACGCTACCACTCATGTCACGATTGACAGGCCAAACTTCGATAAGATGCAAAGCAAGCGTAGGCGTGTGGAAGAAAATAAGTATGAAAATAATCGTAACGCGTGCAGATATAACAGGTCGAATAGATTAGTCGAATTAATTTTTTTTTCGAATTTAGTTCCGAGCGAATTTTTTGTTTAACGGTGTTCTTTGTAAAATAATCCCAATTAACTTGTAATTAGTACATTTGAATATGTACTACCTGAGATCCAAATGGCTGAACTGTTTCTGAATGAGCAGATTCACTCAGCGGTGTGAAAAAAGGGTGTTTATAATTCTACTTTCACACCCTTTCGCAGGGAGGGCTTTATTCAGTACATATAGTTTACACGGGGGGTATGAGACCTTTAATGATTGTTATAATTAATGGATGAAGCACACAACAATTAACGAGACGTACTATATACTATAATTAGTCGAGCCGTATTATATGCTATAATTATAGCAACGGAAAGAAGTGAGCTAAACGGATATTGTACGCTGTCGATTGGATGGAATCTTTTGCCCGTTAACCAATTCATTTGAAAGTACCCAGCGCGTAAAAGTTAGCCGATTAGACTTCCGCGTGCGATACTCGCTTCGAGGATAGTGATCCAAGGGGACAATAAATTTGCACTGAATAAAATCAAAGAAATATAATAGCAAAAATGCTCGATAACGACATAACTCGAGACGATTATGCATACACGAGTAGGCACTAATAAGGAATCTAACCGAACGGTCTTCAAAGGGTAATAGGTTGGCCCAGACACACCTAGGTGATTGAGGCGGTTGACAGCCTGTAAACATGAACACAGTACCGATACGAACAGTCGCGTCCAGGGGGACAACAACACAGGTGAATTATCATCTGCTAGTGCCAGGTAAGGGATTCGATTTGTGATTTCGAAATGGCATTGGACAATTTAGGTTTCTGCCACTTTATCAAAACCAGCCGACCATGGATAATCGCACGTTTTTAGAAAGCCGATCCACTAGGGCGCGATGAGCCCCCGGGGGGGGGTGTACATTGGGTGGACAGGAGCCGGGCCTAGACTGGGCCTAGACCGGGCCAACAGACCACTCGAGCAGGTCCCCAACGGGAGGATTGCCAACCATTCATCGTTGCGTCGCCAGGCCCGACCCGGCCCGGCTCGAGACCGCTCATCCAAACAGATGGTTTGCTGTGCCCAGCACTGCCACAACAAAATTCGAGTCCGACTACTATATGTCATAGAATATCTAGCCTCTTCTGTATAGTGGGCAGCTAAATTTGACACTGGGGAGATCAGCTAAATTTCAATGCAACTATCACACGCTGGCCACACCGGTGACCAACCGGTTTTTATACGATATATAATATTAGATTATAGAAAAGAAAAATACTGTTTCCAAGTTCAATTTATGTCCGTGATATTCCACTATTTTGGAAATAAAGGCAGCGGATCCCCCTTGCTCTCGGCCATTCGTCCTGCCCACGTCCTTCCACCGAAACCATTTGATTGATCTGTTGAAGTACTATTTAACTCTCTCATTATTAATTCGCTGGAGCTTTCAGCTCTTCGCATCAGAGGAGCGTCCCTTAAATTTCAGTCTACGAACTTGGCACTGTGTGCGATTCGCCTGCCTAAACGACTTTCTTATAGTGAATTGCGAGAATGGGCACGGTTGCGCTGTCTTGCCATTTGTTGCACATAGCAAAAGCTCTCGATTCGATTTCTGTGAAAATTTTCGATAACCTTCTTGGCAAGCACAGCGTTTTCAAATATAGCTACGTCATGCTTAAATTTCTAACTCGCCGACCGCCAATTGTTTTAAGCATAGCCAGCGCTTCCTCGTCTTAATGCCACATAAAACTTGGTGCTCCGTTAGGTTATAAAGCTTCGGTTTTCGATGTACACGGCTGTCGCACGAACTCTGCTTGACAACCAATTCCAAATCTGCATAGTTTTCGTTTCACAAATAACTCGAGTGAACCGTTGAACATTCACAAGGCTTTGATCTCTCCCGATGGCTGCCGGCTTGAATTCGAACTTGACAAACAACAATGAACACCTCCACAAATGTAACATGTTGCCGTTATATGCAAATACTCACCTTTGTCTCTATCGTAGAAACGATCTGGTACAGCCGCTGACTTCGACTTTGGGTATACAGGCGTCTCCTAACTTTGACTCGGCTCTCGCCAGTTCTGGTTGTTCTCTCCCTCCCTCTCCTCTCTCTCTCTCTCTCTCTCTCGAACTAGCTATTATAGTATGGTACATAGTGCACAACAGGTTACCAACTGTTGCATACTCCAAACGATATTCCCCTGCGGAATCTCGAACGAGTATCATCCAATTTCGTGTTACGACCTTCGCGTGTCCTTCGGGACATATCTGCGAGTCGGTCAGACTTCCACTGACTCGGGCCACACCTGAACGTCATAGAGCCCTGAAGGTGCTCGTACCACGGTGTCGTATGTGCTACACGCGCCGCGGTATCTGTTGTTACCGCTATAATTGACAGGAACATCCCGTCTTCCATAGCCACCACGTACCTGGTATAATGCAGGATACCTAATCTAATTAAGTATGACCCTATCCCGTAAACCTTCATTTTCGCCACTTCATTCCACCAGCGGGGTCCTCACCTCATGAGTCGGTCTGTCTCGCTCAGTTCGAATGGGTCTCATGTGATGGATTGGGGCTACTCAAACGATGATGTTTCATCTCCTGACAACGATTTAAATCTTCATGGCAATAGTTCGAGTGTGACCGCACTGCATGCTGATGTACGGCGTTCGTGCGTCGCGTGTGGCATTTGGCCGGCATCTGGGGTACGGTAATTAATAACAATGATTAGAACGGTTCTTCAACAGAGTCGAACTAGTTAATGACTTATTTTGCGGTGGAATTTGACGTTCCCAACAGCTATCTAGGAGTAACTGGGTCGTAATAGTTATTACACATCGCTAATAGTTATTATACATATCTCCTCTAGATAAACGTCATTACCTACTTGGAAATATGCCCAAAGACACTATTCGCCGATCGCTCCAACAAACCATAGATTTGTAGTGAACTCCTATTGGGATTGACACGCCATATACAGATGTCGTCGCAGAGTGCACACCTCAGGAATACACGATACAGCGGGTTCTGCACCATTTGCCGCTATCAAAAAATTGACGATCACATTGGGGATCTTCAGGCTATCCGTAAAATTGTGTATATTACTTAGGCGTTTGTAGTAAATAGCAAATAGACCCTGTACTATTTTTGCCTAACTATGTATTGTACGAGGGCGTGATTTGTGCAGTTCTTCTCGTTCCTGTGACCTACGAGGCTGATTTTTTTCATTTCACCCTCACCAACCCCTTCCAATTCTGACGACAATTCTGAATTGGGTAAATTAGAAACTATTGGACAGAGCGACATTGTTAATTGTCAACGTAATGGAACACTTGCTCGTCGACGCGTTAGAACGTGAATGTTTTAAGTGCAAGTGTAAAAGTTCGAAGTCGTTGTTCATTCCTTGTCTCATCGAACTACTTGTGACTCTTCTGGTAGCTTCTTTGGGGAGACTTTAGATGTCGTTTCGAACGCTGGTGATGACCGAGTGATGCACTTGCATGGTACGGTATGGGCATCCCAACGACGCGATGATTTACGTCGCTATCAGAAGTGAATAGAAAACGGTTTTATTTTCTTTTATATATATATATATATATATATAATGTAAGATTGCGGGGGGAGTCGACACATCAGATCAAGATCATTCAGAAATGCCTAGGTGTGGAAGGGACAACACATCCCTGCTGTGGATGGAACAATGTTTGGACATGCGCCAGGAGAATGCATTATTGATGAGCTCAGTTCGAGCCGTAGCTGTAGACATCAGTGTTCTTCGCGATTGCGAGCTCGCCCGTGAAGCAGCGGAGAGAGCTGATAGACACTCAGCCTCCGGTAGGTCCAATGCTTAGGGGACTGGTGGCATAACAATATGCAGGCCGAGCACAGGCCGACAGTGCCGACATCATCGGTGGGGGCACCCACCTTGTTTTTGGCGGCAACAAGTATTACGTACTATAAACTACTAAACGAAAATAAAGTACCGTTTAATACAAGAAAGTTATCCTTATCTACAGGATTTTCGATCATCGACCTACTCGAATAGAATGATAGCGAAGCAATGATAACAAAACAATGCCTTTTTTCCCCTGTACTTATCTGTCTCGCGAATTAGATCGTGTAAACCAGAATATATTGCGAAATAATTAGACGTTGTAGCAAAGCTTCGAAGGGCAGCGTTCGTAGTGGCTTGTCGTTGTTATTATTAGTTAGTCAAAAATCGGACCTATCGATAGTTAACGGTTGCTATTCGTTAAATTGAAAGGCGTCTTTCATCTTCCACTTTGATATGACCCGACTAAGGTTATAAGAACCGTCTTTCGCACATTCGACCGTGGTATCTAGTCCAACTCTATGGGCAAATGTGTAAAAAGTTGATATATTTACATCTAAACACAAATAGTGACCGTACAATTACAATCTTAGATAGATCACGTAGCTATTATATATTCGGCAAGAGGCTCACGAGTAAGTGCACCAAGGCATAACCAGTGTACAGGGCAGGGGTGTTCGACACACGAGAGTGCACCGGGACTATTTCTGCAGTTTACAGGGACCCTCTTGGTCATATCACTTACATTTTCAAATGATACCTGAGGACGTCTTCTCGTAAACAACACTCAGCTGATAACTTCAGATTCGTCGCATGAAGAACAACGTCCCACAGAGAACATCCATTCAAGCGGTAGCAAAGAAAGTGCTCGGAAAGGGAATGTTTTCGAGGATGCTCAACGCGAGGATTGCAGCAATGCCGGATCGTGTACGGCGAGACAGATAGGATCGAGTGTCTCGGAAATTGTTAACCTCTGACGGATCGAACGGAAAATGGTGACACGGAACAATGGGAAGCTAAATGCGAACCACAGAGAGGCAGAAATTCAAGCTAGCGACGAAGGCCTGGCAGTGAGATAAATTAAAGCTTAGAGTTCTACGAGTCTCGTCGCTGTTGCAGAGAGCATTTGGTCGAAGTGCTTTGAAATTCGGCACTTTCACACAAGTCATTCGATATAAAGATATCCACGTAGACACTCCCCCATAGAGAGAGTTCCATACATATAAATAAATAAATATATATATATATTTATAGTGATGTGTACGCTACTCCTCAAATCATTGTCACCATGGGGAGTGTAGTTGAAATGAATGCATTATAAAGACTGCTTTGTTTATCACCTGATAGGGTGCAAAGACTAATAAAGTGCCTGTACCGCACGGATCGAATTTCTATAAAAGAATATGGTGAGGCCCAACTAAAAAAATAGTAAAATTAATTAATAAGATGGCATCGAAGACATTTAGTTTATTGAGATAATTATTTACTTATACGAGGCTGTTACGGCCAAGTTATAGGGAAAGTTATCTGCAGCGTGCGGGAATTATGACTGTCTCTGATAACCACGATACGATTTGAACAGGAGACGACATGGAAGATATATATATATATATACGAAGACTAGTCTACTTTTCTGATCTGTCACGTCCCTCGGCACTGCGACGATGGGCTATTTTTAGCAATATATATTGTGTCATCACGCGGGACCATATACCTAGTAATAGCTATAAGTATTATTTTTAATATATATATATATGTATATATATAATACATACTTGATTATTATTATTATTATTCGATTATTTCGATCGGTATAGTGTTTTTACGGGAAATAATGGTATTGTAGCCGATCGTGGCCGTTTATCACTTGCGGTTTAGGCGTGGTATGAAAATGTTGGTTGCTAACTTAACGCACACACGAAAGTGATACTCGCACCGATTTCCTTGCTTTCTGTACCCTTATATACCTGTGGGCGCTGCGTCGCGGAACAAACTTAGCTTAGTTAACTCGACAGCGAAATTCGCTATTTTGCACTCTTACCTAGCATTTAGCGACAGCACTGGAAGCATCCCTTCGTAAAGATAACCAATTTTGTGATTATTTAGTTAGAGAAAAACGATTCAACCAGTGACCGCTTATTGCATCCTACTGTCTCGCCGTTCCATTGTAGTTGCTATCATCTGCTCCACTCTCTAGACCTATATAGCCGTCCCATCTCGTTCCGTGTACGGTAGGTGAGTGAACCGACGATGGGTTCTTCTAAAGTTTTGTAGAAATTGCCACAACTGTCCTGGGGTCGACTCGCCAGCCTACTCGACTAATCCATTGGGAAACCCTATCATCCCCTCAGGCCGTGCTGCAGACAAAGGCCGCCCAACGGCCGGCTGCTCGATGCCAGACCAGCGGCGGGACAAGAGGAAAGCAAAGAGCAAGGGACGCTGAGGCACAGATTTGGCCTGCGTAGCCCAGCGGAGCGAGTGTCGGACAGAGCGAGAAAGCCATCCGCCGGCCCTTGTATGACCCTGTAGACCGCCGCGTCAGGATAAGAAACCGGACGAGGCATATCAGCTGCTCGATGCCGCAATTCCCCGAGGGAAGAGCAGGGAGATCTTGGCCTAGATAGCCATGGAAAGACCCACTCTGCGAGCAAGTCAACATCTGCTGTACGGCAAGTATTGAAACTTTGGACGGCACGCTATTCCTTCGCCCTCGTACGCCGCGTTAACTTGGCCGATGTCTAGTCATAACTTAGAGTCTCTATCTTGTACAAGGGGCCTGCTTGTAGTGTACAGCAGTGCCTTTGTTAACCTACGGTGTGTCCGAACGGCTTTTCGTCGGTGACAGAAAGAAGGCCGCCATCCGGATTCCCTCTAGCGGTTATCTAGGGGGAGAAAATGACTGTTCTGTAGGGGAAGCCCTGCGAATCGACTTGAAATAAAGACGGTCTCACCCACGGAAGATGTTCGATTGGCTTAACTGAAACATGATAAAAAAACATATGATGACCCTTGGGAACATCAGCGTGCCCGTGCCATTTTGCCGGTAGGATTTCGATTATGTTTAGACTACTGGCTCCGTTAGTCGAACAACTTACACATTAGGTAAGTATGCGGTTGATGTGTTTCCAATTAACAGCTTCTTAACTACTTACAGACGTTTGGAATCCTTTTAGTAAAAACATTTTTAGATGAAACCCATCCATTCGCCTAACTGACAGCGCTTATTCTGTATAATATTCATTATAATTTTTTATCATTAAGCTTCCCGAAATATTATACTCAACTAAATCTGTCAAGGGCCTATTACGAACTAGTCTTTTGTACATGTTCATATAGCTTGTATCGGCATACCTCCACCTTCTAACGAGCTTAATAATGAAATATGTGGTACCCTAATGCGAGAAACATAACACCAAGGATTCGTTGCTGTTTCGGCGCGAAAGGTTACCGCCATTGCGACATATTATGAATGGCTCGCTTCGTGGCGTTGCGTAACGACTACACGTGTCTCTGTTTGAAAGGAAAGCTAGGTCCGAAGCTCACCACTAGTGCATTTATCGTTGTGAGCCCGTTAAGGGGGGTACGCGTGGATACTACTGTCTTGTTGCCATTGCAACTCCATCGCCGTCCATCGATAAGGCCCCTGGTGCGAGGACAACTAATTTTTCTCGTGTTCGCTAACCTGACGATGCGCAGGACCAAACAGAACCGGAAGGAATAAATCATGACTGATCCACAACGATGAGCCTAACAGGCAAAAGAACAATCGGGGACAGGTCCTAGCTGAGGCCTATTGAGCCGTTTGGCTGTTCTTCCAGTATTTCCTCCTTCCTGGTCAGGGCAAAGGACCGACTCTCTAGAAGCAATGGCGCGGTTTCATGAAACAGATCGGTACCTTTCAACATGTTTGATCCTCAACAATGTAACAGTCTCATGTTGAGCTGCGTCGATTTTTGCAGGGAGTCCACCTGAAAATCCTAATAGAATGCAAACAATATTATATAGTTCTAACCGTATTTCCGGATGAAGGAGCTATAGTGAAACTCACTGTTCAGGCTTATCCAATAGCATGTTGGTTCAGAGAACAGAACAGCATTGCCCCGATGCTAGGAGCAGGTCTAAGGGCTGTAAGAGCCGAACTACGATGGAAGCCCTGGCGAATTACATCGAAGGAAGCAAGAAATGTTGTCAGAGATGGCCATTTGAAATGACCTTCTCAAGTCTCTAAATGCCTATTTCGCATAATTCGAATCGGCGTTTTGCCGATGGCTCGATCGACAAAGTTCGACGATTGAATACTAGGAAGATATTAGTAACACTCGCATTGGGAAAATGACGGGCGAGCTTCTCAATACAAAATGACACTTGTATAGAATTAGATTTATCCATCCTAAAATCACATATATATATATATATATATATATATCTACTTCTTTGTTCATAAGCGCCGGCTCAGATTCGCCAAAGTTTACAGCCTCCAACTGTATCCGCTGTAAGTATCCTCCGAAGGGCGCCGCACTTGCACACCGGCTTTTCGCCCTAATCAGCAAACTTACCCATAAATCCTAAGCATTAGCTATCCATTATGGCCACGCATCTAGTATAACTGCATTTTAAGCACGCTCATCCGTGTACAGGCCCCTGCAACTGTCTCCCCTGACGACTAAGGCCAGTTTTCGCTGGTTACTGGGGTCCACTCGTTGACTCAACCGGCCCATTGCTAAACGCTCGCGATATATATAATAAGTCTGTTGTTCATACACGGCAAATTGACATGGATCGTAGCATACGTGGCGGCAGGAAGAGCCGCATCATCGTTGAGCTTCAACGCGCGTGGCTTTAATTTAAGTTCGCTTGCGAAATCATCTACCGATCTATTCGATTTTAAAATAGCATCAATGAGAGTCGAACCAGTGACGCGCTGACGAGCTGCCTCATGCATTTCGTCGCGATGCATGTAGGCTCCTTGGCGTGGGGACCACAGCGGCCTCGTTTGCCGTGGAACCGCTTGAAGTTGACAATTAGCAAATCGGATACGAGCTGTTTGTTGGTGGCTGTCACACTCAAGGCGAGAGGAGGTATTATAATTGATTTAGCGTTTTAGCAAACCGACGGACACTCTTCCAAAATCCCAAGACGTTGTTAAAGTAATCCCGTTGTATAATAATGCTACATAATAACACTACCTATAATCCATAGCGTACTCGTGTAGTGTAATTTCGAATGCAAAGTATTTACTTGATTTGACTGCTACGCCTTAAAGTCAACCGCTGCCCAATCCAGGTCGCGAAATGGCTACGCGAGCATTTCATTTAATTCCATTTCACTGTTAGATATTAAATGCAGTCATTACTCGCATGAGCGGCTCGCTGGTCGACAAGGTGTAAAATTAATAGAGCATCTTTTAACTCCCCGGGTGGAACAGACGTCACTGGCTGTTCCCTGCGATTGTAGACGTTGGGGCTAACTCCTCTGGAATACGCCAAATGTCACTAAGTTGTCATCCCAGTAACTACTGACTACTGATGTACTAGGTGACTTTCTACCCCGGCCCGTGGAAACAATACAAATAGCCCTCAACATTCGATGTCACGTTATTAAGCCGTTCTACCGAAACCCGCTGTTTACCATCGAATAATCATTTAGGTTCGAAAGTGTATCGGCGTACCCGACTCGTCCATGAAGGCTGACCAAAGCCGAATTTTTGCCATTGTCTCGGGTTGTCCGACTCGCTTGGTGGCCTTGCCCTTGCAGCGGATGAGCAGATCTGCGAATTTGAAATTGCGACCGAAGGTCCGAGGGTCTGACCTCGATAGCGGCCAAGAGCGCGTTGCCAAAGCAAAACCGAACGCTGTCTGAATATTAGAACAGGCGAGGAGAGATGGTCGATCCCTTTTTTTCGAATGGATTACAGCCTTTCGTTCCTATTCGCTGACCGGCTGTTGTGCTGTGTCCGGCGTCAGAATTGACATCATCATATTGCTTGCTCAGGAAAAAAACAGGAACAGCTCTAATCGTCGTCATTGTGTGGTCCATTTGCTAATTGAAGGCGTGCTGGTGGTCGCTGGGCAAGGAGGTATCGGCAATAACAGATAATAATAATTAATAATGATAATGACAATAATTAATGACGATAATGGCAATAATTAATTAAATTAATAATGATAGTAAGTTGAGTAAGCTGCGAAAACTCTACATGAAACTGTAGCCTATCACAGTGATCTTGATAGCAAATTTTTATTGTTCAGATCAAGGATCTTATTATGGGATGATTACCGAGCTGCGATTATGGGATGCGTCCAACTATCACAGAACACTACCCTCCTCATTTCAATATTTTGAACCACTATCATCATTACCAGCCGTTACTCATTACGTGTGGCGTCCTTATTAGCGAAACGAAATCCTTCCCTCTCCACGCATACATGCATCTTGTACACAACACATCCCACTGTTTTACAACGCTTGTATACCGATGATCGTAACACCACAGGCCAATCACTAGCCTTAGAGAGGCTGCTTACCGCTCTAGCGTTGTTGATATTACTGTATCCGAGCATTTAACGTGTCGATCGCAGCCGCCATCAACAATACACTTTTTATTTTAATTTACACCACCTTTAAAATGAATTATTTTACACCACCACGCCGTTAACTGCCGCGTTCCAAGCAGCAGTTAGAGGTAACTTTTTTTTTAAGAGGTTAAAGGTAAATCCTGCATGGACACCAGGCCTCACACAAGGGTATTTGCCTGGTAGTGTCAGACTCTTACTGACTAGACCCAGAAGGGATTTTAACTTGGGGCGCTGACCGGAACTGTCAAAGTATTATTACTTCAGTCAGTGCCTTGCAGGGACCGGCAGTTGATTCAAATCATGTCCTATCCCTCAGTTCCTCCTCTGGGGCGAACCCTCCCGTCCAGCCGCAGCGTGCAGGTTCCGGGCATTTTCCCTTCGGACCAGCTCAGCTATCCGCGCCCGTTCTAGCCTATCCTTCTCCCGGAGGACCCTTTCGGCAAGTGTGCTAGTTAGCGGTAACTACAGATATACATCATACATTTCGTCACCTCACCGCTCAAACCGCTTCGAAACTTTAAATGCGCCCACGTTGGCTCCAACAAAGAAACAACTGGAAAGATGATGCATCTGTCGTACATCACTGTTATATAACATTGCAGATGTTGACGATGTACCCCGTTAAATCGCCTCTACCATTCGCCTGTACGCACCTCGCCGGCGTGTGACGCCATAAACGCGCGTGCTCTTTGGCACTTTAAGACTTCGGACAGCCGTTGAATCGGTTGTGGTTCTCACGCCCGCAACGGCAATGCCTGCCAAAGTCCCGCCTACGGGTCACTAATGGGTACCTTGACGGTGGCGTGATGCTACACCATCATCTACCGCGTCATCAGCTGCTATCTCATCGCCTTTAATTGGCATAAATAAAGCAACTCTCTATCATAACATATGCTCGCGCTGTGTTTCCATGACTCAATATTATTATTTTTATATCATATATATATACTGGGATAACTCATATAATCGTGAGGTCGATATATTACAGAGAAATGTAAGCGGACTTAACTCTCAACTCGATGACTAGCGAGTCACTCCTTTGTATATATATATATATATATTATATGGGCGGGCCCCCTCGTTTCATGTTGTTACTGAATTGTTCCGGACGTGCGCTATTTGCTATCCGTAAACGATGTGTATTATTCATTATCTGGTGTATAATATCATTTGATTTAATCAGCCAAAGAGGGCCCTTAGCTTCTCATTGGGCAGTGGGCAAAATATAGTTATAAAATATACTAATAGCGCCCTACGATCGAAAAGTCTTCGACTCATCGCGTTCCAAAATTCTACTCAAAGCGGACAGAGCTCTAATGTTTAACAATTAACTAATGTGTTCTTGCTGTTGTTTCCTCCAGTGAAAAACTAGCTCGATTATTTATCCGCTTACTTGGCTGACGCGTATTCTCACCATCAATAACAATCAATTACACGCTTGTTGTTTCAGCTTTAGCTGGCTAGTACCTAATATATATATATATATATATATATATATATATATATATATATATATATATATATAGGAGCAACAGAATCGAACACGTATACAGGTCGCAGGACGGCCAAACGCAAACACAGCAAGTAACTCGATCTTCAGTCGTTTGATCCCCTGCAAACGATGACCATAAATATATTATATAACAATAGCATGTAGCAGTGTCCCGTTCTGCCTTCCTAAGTGGCCTCTAACCATCGCTCGAAGCCAGATCTAGCGCACTTCTCACAGTTCGATACGTAAATACGTTGCATATTACTGTAATTGATATGCAACGTGACGTGATAGCTGCGGCTGAATGAATAGTTATCGTCGTTCCCGAAACCCACCCCCCGCCCGTCCCCGACCATTTGTTAATTTTGCTATAATTAGTACATAATTTGGGTTGGCAAATGTAACCCGTGAACGTGCAGTTAACAAGGGTGTCCAGTGGCCAGGCCTACCCGAAATGTAGATTGCTTCACCTTTTCTTCGTATATCTATTAAGAATGTTTGCATTAACAATTCTCTTTCTCGAGGATCTCCTGTGACAGGGAATAATCTCTATAGCAGTCAATGTAGAAAGCTCGAAGACTGAACTCCTTGTCCTCCGAGGGGTCTCGAAGGCTACAGGTCTAGCGTAGCGTTCTTCAATGAATGTACAATCCTCCCTATTCTTGAATTATTCGGCATACATATTATTTATATAATATGTACAAGCGGCCTAGTCGGCCGTTCATATCTTCGAGGTCTGTGACCTAATAATCCCCCGTGCCCCTTGACCCAAAACAGGTTTACAGGCCAGCACAGTATTCGTACGAAGGCGCACGAAGCCCGCGCGGCGAACGCGGTCGGTGGCTGGCAGGCCAAAGACGCACGTGAGAAGCTTTTAAGCGAGGACGGTGGCGACAGCGGAAGCTCCGGTGTCTCTAGTTTGTCTCATCGCTAGTGGACGCCGCCGGCGACCCAGTGGGAGCGGTGCCAGGAACCTGCACCGAGGCGACGAGCACCTTCACGCGGCCGCGTGCGAGGCACAAGCGAAATGTCGGGTGGGGTCAGGACAATGATGATATGCTGATGAATATCATGGATGGAGAACGACAAACGCTGAACCAATGAGCTACGAGTACCCTCTTACGTGACTCTTTACTGGCAGCCGTCGAAGAGGCTGCGTAAGCATCGGATAACCGTGAGAGTGTGTTCAGTGGCATTTGAGACATTGAACTATGGAGACGCGACCTGCTATTTAATTTTTACCTTAGCTGTAGTTACGTTAGTTAGAGGTGCTCCTGAAAGCTCACATCGTCTATATGGCGTTTTATCGAGCCGAGAAGATGGATGGGATAATTGTATAGGCTCCTATGGGTTGCAGTTCGGACCTTGCTGCATGGGCGAAAATAACACGCCTTGCTACTGGGAATTATTATTTCTCCTCGTCTCGTTAACGCTCAAACGCCCATTAGATAATTGTTTGTGTAATACGCTTAGCTAAATGTATTCGTAATCAGTTCACACAGTGCAAATGAACACAATTCGTCTCTGAATGATCGTTGTTGCCTGGGGCATAGCCATATCGTTGTAAAACTGTCAATACTATCCTGGTTAAGTTGCCTTGTAACCTTAGAGGAGTCTAGATCACTTACCGTCCCTTGCAGATTGTCTCAGAATGGTTACAGCTTGCAAGAACGTCTTGTTCGCGCATGATTGCGCTCAAGCTCCGTATTCTGGCTCCATTTGGAGCATTCTACTGGCAATTCGTACCGGGTGTTCCTGAGAGTCAGCAAGCAATACTGCTCTCTGCGGTGCAAACAGGGTCGACCGCCGTCACTAACTGAGAGAGGGAGAGAGAGAGAGAGACGACATCTGGATTCCCGATTATATTCGCATGGATCAGGAACCAGATCAAATAGTTCAATCTATAATAATTAAAATTAATTTCGTTGAAATATACTATCTTTTCTTTCTCATTTCGCCTATACAACGTAAACGAGGGTACCGTATGCCCCAAGCAGGAGCCAGTAATCGCGCGACACGACAATGACAACATGCATCGAAAGTTCGGATGAGCGAGAACGCTCGTAAGGTAAACAATGAAAAACAGGGAAACTAGGAGAAATATTGCTGAAGAAGATACTTTACTGAATCGTATAGTTAATGATCTAACGTTTGAGATATAAATCGATTTACATGTATATATGCATAAATACATATGCATGTCGAGGCGTCGAAACTCATTTAAGGGTAGCAAATTGTATCTTGAAGGAAGTTCATAATGCTCAGGACTTTAACGGTGCAGTTGAATGATCAAAATCATTGCTGCATGCGCTCATGAAACAAATCTAGACGCGAGCGTCACTCACAACGTTGGTAAGTGTGTTGAAACGCAAAATATCTACAAGAAAATTCATTCGGTTATGGACTACACAACAAACAATGACTCGTATTAGGACAATCAATGGTCGACGGTGTCTGACCGAGAGTCCCTCGGCGTTCTCTTTCGCTGTGATTTCCCCTAACGTGTAACTTGAATAACATAAATCTTCAAGTCAAACCAGCGAACACGTTGTTTGCCAATTCGTTTCCAGACGAAGCCAAACAGTCGCGTCGTCCATTGGTGTAAAGTCCCGGAGAATGCCCTGAGGGAGCGGTAACTGAGTGACTGATAGAGAGAGGGAGACAGAGGGTGAGAGAAAGAAGGGCTCGGCCTGGGCAAACGTCCTAGGCTCTTCCCTATCCTGGTAGGTCCTGAAGGGCGCGCGCTCCCCGCCCGAACAGGCCAACCGCGTTGCGGAGAGACGACCGTTCCCAGCCCGGCCACACTGAAGGGACATTGGAGTGATGCCAAGTGGCACCAGCTCAACGTTGCCCAGCACTTTTCGGCTGGGACATTCGCGCACAGTATTCGCCCAACAACAGTCGGCCAGTAACCACCAGAAAGCCTATGGAGCCATAAACATCGAATTCCCTAACCCACGTCGTACTCGCCGACCAGACACCGACAGCACGAAACCAGAACGGGCGTAGGGACGTCGTCGTCGCCGCCGCCTTCACCACTGCCACTATCGAGCCTCTGCCCCCTGCTGGTCGCTGTTCGTGACGAGATCTGAAGACCAACGGAAACGCCCTTCTAGTGATGTGTGTGTGTGCCCCCGTTCGCCTATCCGAACTGCTACAACTACAGCACAACAGCAACAACGAACACAAAAACGACATACGTTATCTGTTTCAGTCTTTGCTTGTTGCCTCTATTCGTCTTTGCCTCTCCGTTCTGCCGCGCTCGCATCTGATGCTGGGATGCTCAGCGGCGTCGGCTTTATTTGCATTTGGCCGTCACGGGCAACACCTGCTTGATTGGCCAAGGAAAACAGATGCACAGCATACTGCAGCATTTCTTATAGAGTGAGAGCGTAAGTATTCTACGTTGGGTAAGCGCATGGTTGGTGGTGGGGGGGGGCGGTTGTCACCGAATGATTCAGTGTTTTATCGTAGGAGTCGGTGGAAGGCTGGATGACAAAGTGGAATATGAACATTAGCGACAGTAGTCTGGGTTCCGTTGCCTTATTGGTCCGGGTCCAGCATTAGCTGTAGTGTCAGCGTTACTGCTCTACACACGAGCCGTATGTACATGGGGTATTGAAGAATATGAGTTTATCTAACGATAAACGCTTTCACCTTCATATAGTTTATAGATAGTCTGAGATATTTAGGCTGGGTGAATTGTTCCGAATGCTAACCATACATAGCACGGAGCCATCCGATAGTAGGTGGTATTATTAAATAAAATGACAATAATACGATTTAATCTCCTAATAAGAACAATTTCAGTATGCAAGAGGCTAGAGGCACAGCGCAATGGTATTGCAACAGCTCTGGAAGGTGCGCGCATGTGTATTGCCTCTGCAGTGACGAGAGAGGGTGGCCAGCAGTTAGCAGTAGCAACGCTGCGTACGGCGGTAGCGCCGCCTAGTGCCGAGGGTGCTACATTACTGTAGCAGTGATTATCAAGGGTGAGATGATAGAGAGTAGTCGTTAAGAAGCCGCTCTGCAGCGTGCACTGTAGCCCTGTTAATAAACTCTACCATTAGAGAATTGTGTGAGCCGACCACAATTGTTTATCTCCGTTTACACTAGGTACCCTAGTTAGCCTCCCTCCACCATTCAAGGCCTTTTACTGACAAGTACATACATAAAAATGGAGCACCTCATATTCAACCTCTTAGAAAATGCTTTAGATTACAGGAAGTTTAAAAGCAAGTCACGGGACCTATGTCCTCGATCCAGAAGCTTTGTCAAATACGTTGTCAGTTTAAAACGCTGCTGGAGTGCCTTCCTTCCATGAGCTTTTCAGGTTCAAGTACAGCATTTTTGGCGGTGGTCGCTGGAACCCTCGTGAAAAACCGTGGGTCTCGGCTGAACTCTCTTTCTACTTCGAAAACGAGCAACCCGATTGACAGTTCAGGTTTGGTTCGGCTACCCTTCACTCCTTCGAGAGTCCAAAGAGAATTGGATCAGGTATGAATTTCGAGTGTCATTGTTCGCGCACCACTAGAACAAAATCCTAGCCACTCCAGATCGCGGATGCTAACCTGAAGAACTTCTGCATGATAACACACTAGTGCTTTGTTGCATAACATCTTTGGCTATCTGGACCTACCCGACGTCGACCGAATCTGGAAACCTGCTCCGAACGCTCGATCCTTGTGCCAGCGTGTTTCCGCGCAAGACACTGCAGTCCTAACCGAGTAGGGAGGAAATGTGTATGTGGGGAAGGATATGTTTTGTTTCAATAAGACTTTGCGGAAATGCCTCCATCCGCCTTTATGGAAAACGTCACTAGAGGTCGCGAAACTACGAGACATCGCGTTTGCCCGACATTGGACCTATTTGCTTGCCATAATATCGCCACAACGTTGAGCCAGTATACGTAGATAAAAGGTCTCATTCTGCTCCGGATTCGACTCCTGTCTGGACTTCTTCCTACTGCGGTAGAGGTGAGCCAGCTGCGGTGGCGTATCGTTCGAGGCCGAGTAAACTGGCCGAGTTTCCAGACCCCCCACAAGGTGCGCTGCCCTCGGGGTCCCCGAGGGAATCAAACTCTTCCCCGGTCCACTATTTCTACCCACTTGCCTTCTCCAGATGGCACAGCGTAGCATCGTGTTTGAGGACCAGCTCAAAGAAGTACAAAAACGCAGCACCCGCGTTGCGCCAATCACAAAATGCATTCATTCTCCACAGCCGATTCCCTGGCGTTGCTCCCTCTCTTGCCAGTGCACTCCTGCGTCCCGCGAAGACACGTGCATTATCCCTAGCGAGCACCCTATTGGTGTTTCCTTACTGAGCTCCTCCGTTCCGTCCGACGTCGTTTGTTCGATATGAATAAACGCATTCTGATCGTTCGATTTTGTTTCTCGAGAAAGGGAGGTCTGCGTTTGTATTGGCTCCCCTTTTTCCTCTTTCTTCCATAGGACTCTTGCTGGCCAGCACCCGCTGGCTGAAACGGGAGCGAGAGAGAGAGCGAGCGAGCGAGCGAGAGCCGGGGGTCTCGCCTTTCAAAACTCAGAACGAAACCGACCCCTGTGGCTCTGTGTCCCAGGTGATCTGGTCTGTGCTTTCTCTACCGTATGTACCCATGGACGCGTGCTGTTTGAGCATGGAGGCCACGTTCCCTCGTCTGGCTTCCCCTCTGTTGTTCGAAAGCGCGAACCCAATCGAAAGGACCATGCACACCCACACGCGTGCACACCGATACAGGCATACGGCGCTCACAACGGTGGCCACCACTATTGACCATTGCAGTCACCCTCAGCCTCAGATCCGCTACTTTCCCGCCGAGTGAAGTGGACTCCGCTTCGAGCACTCCCAGCGCGGCAAAACGACATCCGAGGTCGACGGGACGTCAGGGGCAAATGGCTCACGCGTTGCTCAAGTGTCTCGTGCGGGTTTCGCAGATGTCTTTCGTCCCATGGCGGCCGATAGCAACCGTCTGCATGTCGAGTTTCAGCTTCAGAAGTGTCCAACTGTAACGACTGCACACACGGAACGCTCGCCTATTTTTTTTTCACTGCGGACCGTGAAGTTTTAAGAGCACACGGAACACAACATAACGAGGAATCGGGAGTAATACTCGCTCAGGCGTTTCGAAGTTCAACGCACCACAGTATTACACACAACGAGACAGATCTAACAGATACTGTAAGGGTATTGAACTACGCGAAAACGTATAATAACAATAATAACTTTAATAGTAACCGGGAAATATGCACCTTTTCAAATATATCTTTTTTTTTTTTAAAGGAGGATTTTTTTTTTTTAATATATCTGGTCGGGTGCAGTGGAACACGTTTCCGCAATGAACACAAGATACGCCGAGAAACGAAACATGAATACGCCAAGCCAGTTTCGCTATTGCAACAACGATAACGCAATACAAAGTGTTTGATTTATCAACGGAATTGCAGTTATTTTACAACGCTTAAGTTGTCGATATATCACGTCGCGGGAATTCAAACCTGATGAAAGCGTTAGGTAAACGCAAATTTCCGTTCTATAACATCTTGGACGCTTGTACGAACTACCAGTTACAAAGGACACGGAAAACTAGATTGTTTCGAAGAAGCGAAGATAGCTTAAGTTTTCACTGAGAACTTAGTTCTAATACAGCCTGGCCTTGAAACCGACATCGGTCGCAGTCAGTAGAAAATGAGCAGGCCACGTCAAAGGCGCAGGATGCTGACATTCGTCAAGTGCACCTTCGATAGGGTTATACAAGGCTCATCTGGAGAGTCTCATAGGACGTGACACCACTCCATGTTTTCGCAGCGGCGAATAGAGCGAAAGAACTCTTAATTATCCAATATTATATATTATTATATATTACCATCAGTGCGGATCAATTTGTAAAAAGCTTACAGGTATATGCAAACACACATAGTCAGCTAGATACCCACAGTGATAACATGAATAAGTATGAAATGACACGATTATATGTGGTCGTCTTACATCGGTAGATATTTAAATACATTGCCAACGAATTTCCTAACACGTAGAGCGGAATAATCCACTCATAATATCTCTGTCTAGTCGAAGTAAAGATAATTTGTTGTTTGTTATTTATATTTTAAGTTATGCCGCTATTCACACGTCGCGGGGCTAACCTCGATACTGCCGCCGCCTGCCATCTGTGACTTCCATAGCTGATCGTTCATATCCCAGTGAAGAAATCATTCAGATAAAACTGTCAGCATAGTTTCTGCAATAGGGGAGATACCCTGCTCTGTGAATCAACACTAACACAAGCTTGAAGCAATGCTAAAAAGCAGCACCGAGGCCTTCCAGAGAAGGACGACATCTGAGGGTCAGCGATGCTCCCACCGTTGCACATTTGCATTTAAGGGGTCTGTCTTATGAAGAAATGTCGACAGCAGTTGTCCGTTAAATGTTTAAGGCTGTGAGTCAACCCGGAAAACGTATTTTATCTACGTAAAGCGTACGTTTTTTCCCAGATCGGCTGGGATCGACTGCAGCTAGACCCGCGTATACGTCCCATCATGCGCACGCCAGCCCCCTGTGACTAACGCTATACAAGAAGCGGTTTCAGACAGATATATGTGATACCGACACTGCCCCAATATAATATTGTTTTAGTTGAACATGAGCCAGGGGGGTTTACTGCTAAAAAAACAGATGTTTAATAAGTAACCTCTACGTATACTTGTAAAAAGGAGAGCTACTGCCTCGTTTGGTGATTAGTGCAGAATATTTTCGAGCCTCTCGCGCTCCTCGCGAGTGAGTGAGGCCGCTTGCAACAGGATCCTCCATTTTCGAGATATTTTTTTAATTATAGCCGGTAAAATGGATTGTTTTGAGGGATCACTCAGTGTGCATACATTTGATCATAATCAGAAGATACTATGTATGAGCCACGTAAGCCCTCATACAATCTTCTATGTATTATGTATGGTCGACTTTTTACGAGAACTTAAGCCTTGCAGTTCTGTGAATAAGCGATTAACTGAATTAAAAAATAATTTATTGTAGCTTGATTGAAGCCGCCCCAAGTGAGAAATATGATGGTCCAAAAGGCTCACACAGGTAGGCAGTAGTGCTTGCAGCCGTGCCTTCGAGATGACCTTTTGCGCAATGAATGCGGGAGACCATCTGATCATGTTGAGATACGTGCGATGGTTCTCGACAGAGGTCAATAATGTGTTCTCTCAGCAGGCGTCGAGACGTAAAGTTTTGGATGCGTTTGTCTAACTGCTACAGGTAATGCCTCTTCCCTGTAGCAGGACCAATTCGGCGAGTTCTTGCTTATGAGACACACACTGAAGTAATTTGTTGTTAACAAGTGTCGAAAAGGGGCTTACCTTGCTGCTTGCCATCGGGACGATGGGTGATAAGGTTTCTGAGCACTGTCTGCTGACATTTTTCTCCCTACGAAGTTAGATACTAGACAATTAATTAATCTAGTGGAATTCATAGTGATTAGAGACTTAGCAGAGAAGACACCAAAGGATACCACGCGCACACGATGCCGATAGTCTTTCGTCGACTTCTGAGCATCTGTTCACCTGTTTCATTGAGCTGAGTCCACAACGGCTGTTTTTCGCGGGTCGCAGGTCTCAGTAGCGAACGGAGTGGGCCAGAGAGAGAGAGAGAGATAACTCTTAATTATCGAATAGCTTGGTGGTGCCATCGGAACAGGGCAGTAAAGGTTAATCGATCAAACGCCACCGACAAAGCAATCTGGAACAAGCGCGCAGACGCTCGCACACACAATTTGCCAGATACCAGATTACGGGTGCGTACGGCGGTTTTGCAGGCAATACGCGATTATATAGAAATTAGTATCCTATTGTACACGATTGCCCTTTTTGCATATGTGAAGGTTAGCATTTGCAAGCATTTAATAACGGCGAGTAGCTATAAAAATTAGCTCTATTGAAAAACTAAAATAGAAAAACTGAATCAGAAGTCTTCGCAATCAGAAGTTGGCATATATAACGAAATAGGTGTTTGTGAGTGTTTTCTGATACCTTTAGGTTAGCGCAGCTCACCGCACTATGCACTACGGCGGTGTTAGGAATCCAACAGGTGAAGATATTTCCGGGACTGATATTACATCATACACACAGCCAGTTACACATAATACGTATGCATTTGCGTGTATAACAATGAGGATTATATTATGAATAAAATCATCATATATATATATATATATATATATCACTTCGCTTGGCAGAACACAGATGTCTCACTAAATAAATCGGCGTTCTGCAAGACCACAGCTTAATTGGCATGATTCTGCTCAAATTTTTTGACAGAGAGTCTGGATACGCGGTTTGCCGCTAACAAGTGTACGCGCGGGTGGCCCCCTCCGCGACAACGAGCTCATCCCCTTAAAACAGGTGTTATTAAAGAGTTTTTGGCGGAGAAGGGAATCGAGGTGCGGAGTCAACGTGTATATTCTCCTGATATAAGCCCGCTAGACGTCTGCTGTTTTGGCCAATTGAGACGAAGGGACTAAGGGCTAATAACCAGCAAAATTGGAACGAGTTTGAGCAGATACTCACAGTGATACCTGACATAAATCCTAATGGATCATGCATATAAAACACACTAAGCCTTTTATTAATATAAATAAATTTTTTTTTTTTGAAAAAAATAAGTAAAAGATTTGCCTGAATCAACTCAATAGGTAACAGACGAGCATTTGTTGCATTACACTCATCACCCGAAAGGGTGATGAGTGTAATGCAACAAATAGGGTAGAAACGCGATGTTGTGTGATGTTGACCTGAAATGTCAAGCGAATAGGCAACACATGAGCACTTAAAACATGTGCCACTACAGTCATAGTAGTATTTATAAGCGAAAGCGTCCCCGTCGACGTTCAACGTTGGCCGAGAGTCAGCCCGAAATAGTTACATTTTTTAGTGGTAAGAGGACCAATTATAAAAATAAATGCAAAACCCATTTTATATTTATTAATATGCGGTTAATAATAATAATACGCTAATGTTAATACGCCAAGCCCTGGCCTATCTCGCAAAGAAGCTCTTCACAACGAAACGAAACAAAGTCGATCCTCTCCGCTCCAACGTTCATTCTGAGGCAACGTCAGTCAACTGACGAAAATAGCACAAGACCTTTTCCCCCATGGACGAGGAGACTAAAAGATGATTCCCCCCCCCCCCCTCTCTCTCTCTCTCTCTCCGCATTTTCACTAATCTCTTGACGGCCACTCCCGTTCTTCGTCTCCCGGAGCACTGTAATCGCTCTCCATCATTTTGATAGCTGCTGCCCACGTGAAGAATATGCGCCCCGAATTGGTGACGCTCCTCTGACGAAACAAAGTAGCATTGTTCCAAATGATCAAACAACATCGATTATCGATAATAAATGAAGGGGACGTCAACCCGCACCGGTGGCAAACCCGACACGAACTGGTGTTAGTGTGTGTGTGTGTGCAGTGGCCATTTGCCTCTCTCTAACTCACACACACACTCTCATGCTCGTTATCTGTCCCTCATCTTGGCAGTGTCTCGTTTCCGTTTGTGCGGTTCTCTCATGGTCTCCTCGTCCCGTCGTCGGAATTCATTTGTTGTGACTCAAAGCAATTTAGCTTCAAATGGTTCACAGCCTACCCATCTATCGATGTGCTTGTCCGTCAGCCTTGAACTCCGATGTCGATGGATTGCCCCCCGACTCCGCCTTCGGTGCAACATACGGGTGACGTTTAACATGCGGTGATGCTGTGTCTCTTGCCAGATAGCGTTGTACAGCATCATGTATGCATTCGAAGGACAAACACTGGATATCACAATATATGCCGGTCGATCCACCCAGCTCTGCGAGTGGAGGCGAACTCGTTTTTTGTAGAATTGTGGGAGACACCACTTCCTGTCATCAATACTACTATATTGTGCAATAGGCTTAGTTCTTTTTACAGCGTTTCGCTTGACTTGAGCAGGTGGCAAAAATCGCTGTGCGATATCAAAGAAAAAGCAGCCGTTTCGACAGCTTGAATAGATCGTCAATTAGTGGATCTTGTCTCTCTTGAAGGATACCCAGAACGGTTTGAAACACATAATATTATGACATTCCACCAGGTCCTCTGGCACTCTAGAGAGAAAGCGACAGATAGGCCATCGCAATAATTTACATTCGGCAAGTTCTCACAGCTTCGTGAGCCAACTACAGAAGGTACAGAAGTGGAACTCTGAACCGGTCCACTCATGAAGTTGGTTGGGGGGGGATTCGCGTCTAAGCGGCGTGTTGCACCGCACACTCTAATATTCGTATAGTAAATTTAAAGTTTGGCCGGACCTCCCGCAGAAAGCACGACCACATTTCACTTTGTACTTCCCGAAGGAATTCTCCTACAACTGTTACATATGGGCTATATGTTACAGTATCGTTATTATTTTCAGCAAGCTGCCTCACCAGATCACTTGTGCCTTGTCCAGCCTTCCGGCCGGCTCTTCCAGCATGCTTAAAACAAATTTAAGGCATCCCCAAAGGCTGGTATTCGGATTCCCGTACACGATCTTTCTCGGTCAGCATGGATGACGGATGAGGGGAAGTGTAGCCATGGATTGCGTCAACAGGGGATAGGCCATGTAGCTTGTTACAAGAACTGAATGCCACCAATAATTATTATTATTATTTGCAAATATCATAATGGTAATATGCACAAGGTTTTCAGACGTGGCAGGTCGTAAACACGAGGCGAAATATGCATTCTAGTCTCTAGCGATCTTCCATACAATGACTTGAAGATCAATGATGTACTATACTATGTTATTGTAGATATCGAGAACGCACACATTGCACAGCTGCGGCTCAGTCAACAAGCCGCCCATTTGAATGAATTAGTTAATGAAGATCTATAATCAGCGACTTCCGTGGTGCTACGTGTCGAAACCTGGACAACCCACCGAGAGAAGAGATCCCCTTCAATCAATATTCGCGTATGCGAATCTTGCTACACTAGGTATTATTCACGGCGACTTTGACCTCCCTCGAACAGATTCGTCAACTGTGGCATTAAGGGCCAGGATGACAGAGGAAGATACATTTATTAGCTCTTGTATTTAATGACAGACTTTTCGAAATAATAATTCATGAGCCCACTAGAGTTATCAGGCTGATTGTCTTTCGACATCTTACAGACAAGTGCGCCAAAGTGTAGCGAAGACATTCGCCTTTGCGACCCTTCAACTGATCTTAGAAACAACAATTCATTTAGTAGTTCTGGCTCAATCCAGCTGTCGAAACTCGGGCGATGTCTGGCGGAAATATTGCAACGAGGAGCTCATTATTGAGCTCATTATTGATCATTTAGCCATTGTGTGATTGCTTTCACTAGGGCCGTCTGTCAATGAGATATAGAAACACTTAAGCCAGAGTATTTCATCGCTTCTAGAATTGTTTGTCGCTCAGAGGGAGCGAAACATGATCTTAACTATCATACTACGCTTCACTAACTAAAATGTAATGAGGACAAAAACTAATGAGTAATGACAGTAGTCCCTTCGATGAAGCTAAGATCGCGCATGGCAGGTACCCGACTAGTTATTCTCGAAGAATCGGAGCTTACCTTCAATGACGTCAAATCGTCCTGTTGATACGTCAACAACAGACTTAACTGACAGCAAATTGGCCTCATAAAGAAGATTACTGATATAGATCTCATCCGCATGCATTGCGCAGACCAAGTAACTAGTAATTCACAATCTGTCATTGTCAGTGACATAGCTTAATGCAACATACTGACAGCTCCTTGATGACGAATGACAATATCATTGAGAAAATTATTGCCAGCTGTGGCATCCTGCCTCTAGAATAGTTTACAAACCCCTTGCTTCAATTTCAAACTTTCTATCTGAACACCTTTATCAATTTGTTTAGATACCATAGGGTTACCCCTAGTACTGATTTGTTGTCGTCAATTGGTTTTTTCTTCTTCCGGGCTGACTCGCAGCCAACACGTAACGTCCACGGAGTTGCTATTTGCGTTGCTTCGTAAGACGGGAAATCCAAATATCCGACAGCGGAGATTGAACCCATCAGTGCACCCACGTCCTGCACTCCTCCGACTACAAAGCGCACACGAATGTACCACCAGGCCGACACGGGGCTCGAAGTTTCTTGTTGATCTATCATACAGAAAACGATCATAAGTGTAGCGTTGATAAGGTGTCATCCGGTTGCACAAATAAATATTGTCTGCGATATAGTTTAGAAACTTCCTGTGGGCTTCATTCGCATCCACTCGTCGTTGGAAATTTCTGGTGTATTAGATGACCAAAAGGCCGGAAAGCATGGATGGACCTGCATTGTGGCTCTCCCATAACCTCTTTGTCGAGTTCGCCGGCTTGCAGGGATCTGTTTCCCAGATATGAAGAAATTATTCTCCTAAGCTAAGGGGAAATTCCCTTATCTCGTTGAGCGGTCATGGTCACAACCCGATTCGCGCTGTTCAAAGCGTTGCAAACATCCAGTAGGATCAGAAGAATGAGGTCCCCGGGGTTTTAACGCCTCGGACCTTTCAGCGAGTACAATGCCTATGACTTTCTTTATTGCTGGCAGAGTAGACCTGGCCTTGCGGGAGCCGAATTGTGCTCACGAAAGAGCCTGTTTGTCCTCGATTTCTTGCTCTAGTCTCTCTATGCTGATGTATTCCATCACGTTATTACTATTGTGTTCAGTAAGCAAGTGGGCCGGAAGCCCTGTGGTCCCGTTTAACCTGGTTTAAGGATCAGGACCACATTGGCTACATTACACGTACCAGGGTATCTTCCATTCCTTAAGCACCTTATTGACGAAGGCTCTGAATTTTTCCGGCAATTTTTCGCGCTATAAAAACTTTAACCACCCCCGGAGATATCCCGTCTGAACCTGGCGCTTTACCTGGGGCGAGCCGTGTCTTGGCGGCTGTGAGTTTCTCCATCGCTCTTTCGGGTATGTCATCTTTCTCAACTTGGAATTGTTCTTCAGTCTTGTGGTTTGCGTTGGAGACAGTGAGTTTATCGCCTGTTCAGTGTCATCTTTTGAGAGTTTTGGCGATCTCCGCTTGATTTGGTTCATAACGATTTGGTACGGCAATCCGAATCTGTCTTTGTCAATATCGTTTATGAGTTAGTCCCGCTTGTTCCTCTTGCTAATGTGAATTAGCTTCCGAAGGCTTTTATATCCGGCCTTGAGTCGCTCTCTTTGTGCTTCCACTCTTGCGGCAGCTGCGGCTTGATATGTATAATTACCTCCACTTTGCCAAGCTAGTGTCCTTTGCAAAGCCCTGCGCAGTCGGACGTACTTGAGCCGAGGCTCTGAAGACATATTGAATAAGTGGCTCCACGCCTTTGGCGAAGTGAAATAAATCAATTAATGGTGTATAGTGAATATGAGTTCATAGGGCAGTGCAAATCATCAACGTATTCCAGGTATTCTACACCAGAAAGCAAAAAAGAATGAATATATATATATATATATATACACTATGTACAGGCAACATATTGCCCCGAAAACTCCTCGAACTTTTATGATGAATTCCTCCAAGGCTATTAATGGAGTCGCCACATGGTCCAAGGAGTGGGCCCTCCCCATATCACTTGAATACTGACAATAGACCACTTCCCTATGTACAATTCAAACGTGACATTGGATTTTAGTCTTTTTTTTTTCACATTTTTTTTACTTAATTTTAGTCATCACATTACACAATTGGTCAAGCCTTCCACCATTCTTGAACACATATGATCTTCCCTTGCTTTATTGTAGAAGATCCTGATGTCTATATGAGATTAAATAAAGGGATTTTGCTATCGGCAGTATGCAATATGTCTTCACGTAGAGAAGCCTCATCAGAAAGGTGGCTCAATTTAATTGAGGGCTTTCAAAATAAATATTTGAGACGTCTTAGGTGGACGGGGTATTCACTTGAAAGGAACGCTATAGATCTACTGCCGTGTGTTACCACCTTCCGTCGACAGGATATTGCTGCACTGAAGCCAATCAGGTCGCATATAAACATCGTTGATCAGTTCTTGAAGAGTTTTGGGAAGTTCTAGGGTTCTCTGGTTCGGATTTGAGCGTTTTAAGAACGAACAACTACTACTGGAATTGAGGACATGTCTCTTCAATGTTGTGCAACTGTGTTGCTTTCCGGCAACTGGTCTCAGTGCTGCTTTCGCAGTGGTTTATTGCTTATATAGGTATGCACTTCCATTGTTACATAGGAAAGGGTAGGGTCGTCCGATGTGATAATTCGTGGAAACTTTCCAGTGAAGAGTGCGCAGTGCCCCTGGCTCCGGGCGTTGAATCCGAGTCCTTGAACTCGGTCAGTCCTCTTGCTTGTGCATTATATCATCTACTATAATTTTCTGGTGTGACTCATAGACAATGATATGCCTGTTTGTGTTACCAATTTGATGCTATAGTCGCAGAGAGGAAACATAGACGATTCTAGACTGTCAACAGTTCTCTTCTCTCTGATAAAACACGCCATAATTTGCGCAGCAGGCATGGTATCAGTCCTACAGCGTCAGCCCGAACTGAGCCCTTCAATAACATCGGCCTCTCCTGGCCTACGTGTGTCCAAACTGTTCCATCCCAAGGATGTGTCCCCTAAGCGCCTATCTAACACAAACGTTTTTGAGGTTTTCGACGATCTCGTCAATTGCCAACTCATTACACCCACCCCAGCTGCCTATTAGGAAAATAAAACAGTTTCTGTAGAGAGCCAATTTCGTCACCTCTCTCGCGAGTGACCATTACGGCCTCGCCCTAAAACTCTATCTCTAGCTTCTTCTATAGTTATCGTATACTTACATTTTGTTGAACAGCTTATGCTCAGCGCATTTCCTCCCTCCTAAAAAAGCAGTTTCTATTCCATATATATATATACATATGACTGCCAACTCGCTCGCTCTAAAAAGATTTCATAGCAGAGTTGCCAAACTGATTCAACTCACAGCCTTCGCCTGAATAGACTAAGCCAGTCGCCGTCCACGGTATCCATTTGCGCGATGCGATGTGAAATCCCAAAGGGCACTCCAGTCTCTCCTGTGGCACTCTCTGATAATTGCTGCCGTTCAAGATAGCTTTGTGTTCTTTTTTTAACCAAATCCCACTAGGATCTGTTCGGGACGGACAAACGCATCGGCTGTTCTACGCCGGCGATATCCACATGGCTTTCAGTAGGTCTACTGGGATCACCTGTATACAAGCTAAGTCGCCTATATAAATGCTCAATCACTGAAGCCTGATGTAGAACGAGTATCCGTTAAACAGATAAAGTCATATTGCTTATATATCCATTGTGAAAATGTTACCGGCATTCAAATTGAAAGAGTGTCTATAGATATTCTCTGACGTACGTCAACTAGTGCTTTCTGATGAGTCGTTCTGAATTGGGATTTAACGATATTACATATATTGATCAAATGAGATATATCATCCGATATACGTATTACACTTGGTCTTCCTCCTTATATATATATATATGTATATATACGTAATGTATATACAGAATACAAATGCAACACCTGTAATTAAACAGATGATATATCTCATTTAATCATTTTATATAATACCATGAAATCCCACTACACAATAGAGCAAGTGATCAGAAAGTGGTTGCACAGTTGGATAGTAAGTGGTACTTTTTAAGTAAGCAAAAGAGGTTCACATTTAGCCCCTCGGTAATTTTTCATGCCAGCAGTAGAATATGTGGGCAAAAATAATACAAGACACAGACCAAATAACTAAATGTGCGCACAGCCTTTTCATTATCTGTTGCAAAGCTAGTTTCAGTTACAAATCAATCTGTAGGTCGGAATTTCTAGGGATTATGGGGGTGGGGGGGGTGAGGACGACAATGTCCCGAGGAAGGCGATGGCATTGCCTCTCTGCACAGCGAGGGACAGGCGCTGCAGGAGGAAAGAGCCAGCGCGCTTGTCCCCGGTGGCGCGGATCAACCTGTGGTAGACCCCCTCGAGGAAGTTCGCAGTGAGAGGGCCGTGCCCGCCCAGGGTCTCAAAGGCAAGGGGGGAAAACAGGTGCGTTGCTTGGAGTGCGGCGTACTTCCTCAGCTTTGCCCGCTCCGCACGCGTTACTGCGTAACCGGGGATGGTTGCACAGTGGTTGACATAAGAAGGTGCTAGGGTGTCAACCACAGTGCCGTCCCAAACCAGGTGCTGGCCTCGATGGAAGGGGATAAGGGTGAGGCCGTCAGGGCGGCGCCCGTCAGAGGTGTCGAGGCCCTGTGGCTCCCTTGTGCAAGGGATACCGGCGGAGTGGAGGGCCCTCACGAGCGTGTCATTAAGCATCGTGTGTCGCGGATGGCGACCGGCGCTGCGTTCGCACGAGAGACCGTGATGGCCATTCGTGGCGATGGGGTACCCGCAACGCTCGCAGCTGTGGGCCGCAACGACAGGGGCCCCGAGGCGAAGGCCCACACAGAAGCGGAGGGAGCCATCGTCGAGAGCCGTACCGAGGGACGAGGAGGGCAGCGCGTGGAGCCACGCCCCCGCACCAGGCCTGTCGACAGCCCGGAGGCGAGCTTGGTCAGCAACGTGTGGCGCAGAGGCCAGGAGGGAGTCCCGCAGCTCTCGCAGGACGAGATCTCGGCGGACCGTGTTGAAGGCATTGCGAAAATCAAGCTTGACCAGGGCCGCATCTGGATGAGCGTGGATGAAGGCGCGAGCCGCGTGAGCAGCGATCTCCGTCCCAGACGCCTGGCCGCAACCCAACTGGGTTGGGCCGAGCAGGGTCACGACCGTGTCCCTCTCGTTGACCCAGGCGATCTTAGCAGCCAGGCGACGAATCGTGCTGGAGCAGGCGATAGGCCGTATCGACCCATCCTTTTTCTTGAGGGCGATGAGGCGCGCGCCGAAGAGTATTGGCCGTAGCGCCGATGGAACCGTGCCGGCCCGCATGCAGTCGACCATCTGTAGGTAGAAACCATCATATAACAAAAATTTAGATTCATAAAGGCTAATGCGCCATAGGAAAAACAGAAGGCTATGTGCCTGTGTTGTTATTATTATTCCAATATATATATATATATATATATATATTGTATACCATTGGTACAGTGCTCAACGGTCGTTTTTTTCCAGCGAGACAGTCAGAATGAGCCATCCTCATCTCGCACAGATGAGGGTGTTGGTGTCATAGCCTTTGTCTCAGAAACGGGGAGATAATGGCCAAAGGTATCAGTCTCGTCCGCTTTCCCATGGTTGCATGGGAACATTATGGCATTCATGGTCACCCGCTGATTATGGAGATTGATCGAGGCAAGTGGCCCGTACATGCGGTGTGGTTATTATGAGTTTTTCCAAAGCTGTCTATTAGGTGAGAGTTCAAACATATGTGACGCACGTACGCAGACCGAACCAATCCATCACGCTACACATCACGCAGAAATTTAGAAGTTCCATCTCTCTCTCTCTCTCTCGTTCTCTCTCTATCTACGACGTATGCGGAAATGTGCGCTAAATTCGACCGCGAAAAACAAGAATCCTCTTCGCAAGTATAACCCCCACGGGTGCAGTCGTTGTTTTTTGTTGCCTTCGCTGCACTGACCTATTCCCTGCTTTGAAAAGATTCAACTATACAACAGCAAAGTTAAGGAGCCGACGCAATAGGCTTATCACTAAAAAAGCGATAAGCCTATTGAGTCGGCTTCTTAACTCCTAGTTCCCATGCAACCTTTACTGTAACACTATAACAATAATAATAATACAAATAAAAATAATAACAACAATATGTACACAATTGTCACCAAACACTGGTAGAAGTGAACCGGAAAAGATCAAGTGAAACAGTAGCTACGACCAGGCCAACAGGCAATGGCGGTAGCAGTACCTAAGCCTAAAGTAAAGGTAGCACTTGCCATGGGTTTCAACGGAATTTGCTACTAGAAGATTTTGGGCTCAAAAGAAAAAATGGACTCGGCTCGATATCTCGAGTTCTTGAAGGGATTTATGAACAACTGGCATGGCAATAGGAAGCACCGAGTGTGGTAGCTTGATGATAATGCACATTGTAGCAATGAAATTACGTCCTGGCTTAAGACCAACAAGATTGAGCGATGGCATCACCCCGCCTATTCTCCCGATTTAAGTCCGTGTGACTGTGTTGCTTCCATCGAGTAAATAAGGCCGTAGTTGGCAAAAGGTATGCAAACATCGGTTTACTCCGAAAGGCCTTAAATAACGAAGTTACAAATGGTAATAGGAATGGTTCATGCCTAGCCTTTAGAAGGCTGCCAGAACTCTGGGACCAGTGCATAAATTAAAGAGGTGCATGCCTCTAACTCATACTAAAAAATCTTTGTTTTAACTTATGTCAGCCGATATTTATACCTAATATTTAGCCAAGCTGGGGCCCCCTAGGTCCCCAGAGGACTTTGCCTCCCAGACCCTCACGGGGACATCTCACTTTTACGAACTTTAAAGTTATTGTATAACTGTTATATTTGTAAACAGGGGCCGCGGCCATTCCCCGTGAAATTATCGGCATGGTATGCGACAATACCATATTGAGGTGGGTCGCGCGCCACTCCCCAGCAGTACGAGGTTCGAGGTCTCGAAATCAATGTCTGCTGCCACTACGAATAATCCTTAACAACTGTTTCTAGCTGGCATACGTAGCAAAGTAACACATTGTATCTAGGAAAAACATTTAAAAACTAGTGAGCAGATCAATGAAGCAATTACCTCGACCATGAACTAGTTCGGTCATTGGTGTCTCTCGTGCTGTACTCCTTGTCCTGAGTCGCGCGCTTACCGTCGCCAGTAACAGGAGGAGCAGCAGAAGGACCGACGAAATACCACTTTGGTTCATAATCACGAACCGTTTACTGTTTTCGCTCGCTCACCCTGCCTCCTTCAGTGGCAATCCCAGGCCCACTTGAAGCCTCTAGTCAACAACGAATAACAATTATCCTTGTGTGGGCTCCTGCTTGGAAAAACGTTTACCGCAACACCCGCCCTGCACTAATCATTTCATCAAATTCAACGGTGTGTACGTGTGTGTACGCGTGCGCTGCCCGAAGGGAACTGTTGCGCACACTGGTGAGTCTTCGACCTGGCCCGTCATCTTTCGACAAGCGTTTGCGTGAGTGAAACATGGTCAAGGGGAGTGGCGGCCGGGAGGAGGTCTAGCTTGTGGGGCGTTGGAAGCCAGCTTCAGTGGGTGGGAACATCGGGCTCGTCCGGAAGTGCGAGTGCTCACGGGCCCAAAACGGAAACGGAACCGCTTTTGTTATCAACAAGCTCGTCGTTGTCCTCCCTCTTCGGCGTCGCCCTGCGCTGGATGGCCGCTGTCAGACCAAAAGCAGAAGCTCCCGTGCCGGCTCGCCACGGCCGGGGCCGTCTCCGTCTCCGCCTCCGCTGCCAGCTTCGTCGTGTAACGCCGGCCGGAGTGACGCTGCATGAGCCACTCAGACAAGATGGCACCGAATCAGAGCTCTGTGACGAGGTGCGACTGACATACATGAAAGGCCAAGTTGACGGAAGAAGTTTAAGCAGAAGGGGGTAAAAAGCAGCAGCAGCAGCAGCAGCAGCAACGGCAGCGGCGACGGCAGCGGCAACAGAAGCGCCCACAGAAAACCAAGAATGAGAGACCCTGAGCCAGAGCGAAAGAGTGAGCTAGACACCAGTGACGGAGTGACTGAGCACAGAGGAGAAATAAGGGGGTTCCTGACCAACCCCCCCCGGCTTCGCTATAGGATCAGTGGCACCCTGAGGGAGCAATGTGCATGGTAGAAACACACACAGACACTCACAGACACTCTCACCCCCATACGCGGCCGTCACTCTCATTGCCGCACTTACATAAATAACACGACGTGCGCATGTCCAAAGACTCGTCCACGTCAAATGGAACCTAACCAAACTGGACTAAGTCCAAAGTGCTGTCGGTCGAGTTCGCGCACCACGCGACATTGGCGGTACGCCATAACGTAACCATGTAGAGGAAGATGGCATAACGACGTAAGAAGCGCGGCAGGGAGAAGTTGTAGAGATTCAAAAACTCAGGCGTCGACAAACGCCGGCACAACCGTCGGCACATCGCTATGTCCATATTCGTGATGAGACCCACAGGGTCATCTATCGATCTTGCGACAAGTTTGCAGACCTTAACAACAATAACGGCAGCAGCAGCAGCAACAACAACAGCAGCAACAACAACAACAATGATAGTAATCAAGCATAAAGGAGAGTGTACACAGAAACGCTTACTTTTGACAACCTCAGAATTGATTGGTTAGTTGTGCGAAGGTTGCGTGGACTTGGCTGGAAGCGAGCCCGTTAGAATATTTTTTGCACACTTTTTCGTCGATTCCTTGAGACTCCTTTGTCGTGAGCTATACGGTATATTATTGGGTGAGTCATACGGATAACTTTTAATCGGCCCATCATGTCCCGATCTGTTGGTCGCGTGGAGTTTGCCGTATGAAACGCAAGGTTGTGTTTTGTCCTCAATAATGACCAGTCCGTTGCTGGAATATGTTGATACCTGTTGGAAGTGCCAGGTATAACGTGTCGCTTAATAAGTGGACTCACCATTCAACTTTGGTTCCATCTATTTGTGAGGCTTAAAATTGATAGTAAAAAGTGACGAAATATGCACCCCACCTCAGGTCCAATAATTGGCGTGAACTTGGACCTTGCTATACTGTGGGCAAAAATTGAAGTTCCTCGGATTATAGCTTATGACTATGAATAACTGCTGAAAACTGAATAGAAATAAATTCGACAAAAGTATCTTTATAAAAGTGGGCGACAATTGTACTATCCGCTGAACGTGAAATACATCTAAGACCAACCTCTTCTATATGTCCTTGATACTATGTTTGAAACAAGACGGAGCCCCTATTTCATGTTAACTCATATTCGAAAGTATTATAATAAATCAAAAGCTTGTCTAACTCATCCCGTTGCCTATATGCGAGACGTGTGTGCTCATGGCGGACTCGTGCCCAACATTTAATGTCCACGGTATTGCTTCATAAGACGGATGCCTTTAAATGCAACTGTGCACCGGTGGGGATCGAACCCGTGCACCTACGTCCGTCTCCTCCGATTGAAAGGCGCAGACGAACGCACCACGCCACCGGGCTCGATAGAGGACCATGCCTAGGCAAATTCGATCTACAACAAAAAGAAAAACAGGAAATCAGGTCCAGAAAACCCTGGGTTTGGCGAGGTCAACTCCTACGAGGGATATGGGTAAACTACAGAGTGTTCAGGTGTTCTGAAAGTATTCTAAAAGGAGAACTAACACTATGAAACAATATAGGAAACACATGCAAAGAGTTCTGCTATCTATTTGAATATACTTGTGAATATATGTACGTTCGGTCTAAGGTTCGATACACGGCCCATAAATCGGAACCTCATTCGATTGCTAGCCCATGGCATCCATTTGCAAATTTGGAATCGGGCAGGCTAACTAGAATGTTTCATAGTATTCAATAGAACAGTGGATCTGTTTCAGAAGCACTGTAATAAACTCTCTCTCTCTCTTTTCCTATATATATATATATATGTGTGTGTGTGTGTATATGTAATAGCTATGTGTGAACTTAGCTAACTGAAGGATTATAATTCAGCGCTAGGCTTTCCAATCAATTCGATTTACTCTGTAGCAATTGCTGAGCCTTATGAATTGGACAATTTTCTTTATTGATTTCGTTTTATTATAATACAAATATGAGGTTTACTTTGTCAGCCACAGCGAATCAGTCACCGTGCAAAAAAACATCCAACGACGCTTGTTGGCCAAGCTACGGAAGTACGCCGCACTCCAGGCAACCCACCTCTTTTACCCGCTTGAATTTGAAACCTTAGGAGGATACGGCCCCCTCACTGGAAACTTCCTCGAAGGGGTCTGCTACAGGCTGATCCGCGACACCGGGAACAAGTGCGCAGGATCTTTCCTTTTGCAATGCCTGTCCCTCGCTGTGCAGAGAGCTAATGCCATCGGAATGCCACCTGGAATCGCCACACAATGAGACCCTATTTACGTACGTGACAAGCAGAACTACTGACGCCGTCCGGCAGCAAATTCAATGAACTTCAACTTCTCTCACGTCGACTTTTAAACAAACCATCGTTATCTATAGACTATGCGTGTAGGAATTTCAGATGTGAATTGTTAACAGTATTGCAATTACATAACGCCCAAGTTCTCGTAAAAGCATTATAGTAAATTTTTCACTTAATACAGAGGTTATCCAAGGTCAGTCTCAACGGCAGTTAGAAATTTACAAGAAAAATCTAGAGTTTGATGCCTCTCTTGCTGAATGGCTTCCTTCAGAGCTTCGCGCAATTATCATTTTTCGTGACACTTCTACCACGGTACGATTGGGTTGAGGAGCATTGTTGCCGTTCACTACAGGTTACTGGCCCATTCTCAAGAGAGTACAATATTCTAACACTGTCATTTTCTGTCAAATCATCTTTTTCGGCTGGATGTTACTTTTGATCTCAACAGCGAGGCAAGCGGCCACTGAAGTATTAGATTCAATGTACATACGCCTATTCTTTGTGGGAGGTTGACGGAAATGCATGAAGCACACGCACGTTGAGCGCTCCGTGAACACGCACATGTGAGACCTACAAACCCCACTAAACACTACTTCTCCGCCGCCCGTAGGCGGTTCGAAAAGTCAGTCAGGGTCGTTACCTCGATGATGGCTTTCGCCTACGCTCGCTTTGTATCGGGAAGAGCGCCAGTGCGACTGAAGCCAGACCGCCCCTGGGTCCCCCCCCTGTGCATGCCTATTGCCTACCTACTGCTGAACGGACTACATGTATTGAACGGGTGGCACCGGCTTGCGGATTGGCGTTTCCGAGTCATCATATCGCACTCTATCCCTTACTGATCATTTCACGCTTCTGCTGCTCACCGATGACTCTGTTTGGACGGACAGTTCTCTCGAGGGGAGGGAAGTCTGAATTGTCCTTCACCGAGTAAAGACGACGGGACAATACCGCTGATATGATGTTCATTCGTTCGCAATATCGCTCCCGTAGCTTGGTAATTAAACATTGGATAGAAAGGTTGGTACTGTGTCGCTAGCATTGTACCCTAGTACTTGGTTTTTTTTTTTTTAGAGGAGGAAATTTTCTTCAAATGCACGGTTACCACCAGAGGCATTCCAATCTCCATGAAAGTGGGCCGATCCAGGTTGTGTTGAATAATGGCAGGTTTACCATTATTCAAATGTACGTACCCTGGCATCACCGACTCTAGTGAAATAAACATATATATATATATATATAGCTTTGTACGAGCGGTGGCAAAATCGAGATGTATATCGAAATAATGATAATAACAATTATCATTATTGTTATTATAGTTATACAAATGATTGTAGTAATAAACATGTAAAATAAAATTGAGTTAGTGTATGGACATTTCATCCATGACACGTGTATATGATCACTCGTGGCTATATATATATATATATATATATATATATATATATACATCTCGGATTCTGTCACCTCTCGTGCAAAGCCGGGGCGCCCACAAGCACTCGCTACCTCTCCTTTATCGCCACATATTTTTAAATGGGGTGATTTAAACGATGATGCTGTGCGCGGAGATCGCGTCCGATTAGAACGGGCCGTTGAGATGAAATTTGGCTCGTTTAGCTGCCACAGACGTTAACACGTGTAGATGCACCTGTGCTCCCAACAACGACTTGCTGCTCACGTCATCCGAACAGGCTGAACCATCGCTGAACTATCGCACGTGTTTAGGCTCCAACTCGTAGACCATGGATATATAAATATATTTTTCGTCTGGCAAAGTAGCAGTGTAATCAGCAATCTCGAAATGTGTGGACCGTTATCTCAGAGCAATCGTTTCGAGGCATAGTATCTCTTTTTTTTGTGAGCTGACCCTCAGCTGTTCCCCTATCTGACAGGCCTCAGCTCTTAACCTTTTCATAGTATCTAACATAACATAACTAGTTATCATAGTATCTAGTAACATAACTCAAAACTGTAGATTAATTAATACAGAACGCCCTATTATGTAGCACTTTGTAGTCGGACGACAACGGTTGAGATCAACGCGAATGGGCTCTCTCGTTCGCTATTTACGATATGTAGTGTATCGTAATCTGAATTAGATTTAGACTAACAGACTACTGCTTAAGCTGTTTGTTTGCAGCTATATATTTCAACCTCATGAATGAACAGTTGATTCCGTGAGGTGTCCCGCAGGTGTCCGTGAGGCCTTCGTTAATTCATTTTCATGTTATATGGCACTAGCATAGCTAGTGTAACAACAACCGATTGCCGCTTGTCTCGTAATTGCTATTGCGCTGGACGGAGCGTTGAAACCGAAGGGGTCACACCGTGTCACCATAATTGTTAACCAGCGAAAATAACAGCCGCAATCTCGCGGAGAGCGGCCAGCTTGCGCTTCCAGGAGCGACGATTAGTCATTAAACTAATTAATAGATTGGCCTGGCTGACGCGTTTTTATCGAAGGTATAGCCAGTCTCGTCAATGTTAATTGATTTCCTCTGAATCAAGGTCAGATGCTCGTTAATCGCACGCTATGAGAGCGCCAACAATCGTCGGAGACGTTTAGTGCAGTCGTTAGGTTCAGACGTACTCCACCTGTTTGAATCGCAGTAATAGTAAGCTTAAGTAGAAACATGACAGAACACTTGAGCACATGAGACTGACAGAATTGATGATCGAAATTATTATTATTATTTTTATTATTATTATTATTATTAGTGATTGAGTTAGTTGACATTGTAGCTGATACCTTTTGTATGGTGGCTGGAGAACATCACCCGTTATTTCGACTAATCACCCATAAACAGATCGGCTGGCTGACTGCGAACTTCAGCGTCGGCGCGTAGCGCCGCCATCTGTGCCCGTTCCACAGGATGATTTAGCTGTAAAAGTGGCATATTCATAAGTGTCGATTACCTGTACAACATCTCTTCAAGGTGGCGGCCTAATGAACCGGTGTTTTTACAACGACCGAATGCTGTTTCATTTGTATGCGCCATAATACCATTGTGGTTGAGTTAGCCGAACAAAGTAGTATCTTGAGTTGTGGTGCAGAGCAAGCAAAGCGGTATTATCCCTCTATCCTAAAATATAACTGGATACCACTTGAGCTCGTGTTAATAGTAGGTAACTTCGAGTCTAACCCGTCGCCGATAATTCAGGCAGAGGAATTGCCACAAGACAAGCACAGACCACGTAATCTCAAAAGGTTGCATAACGCTGTCAGTCTGTCACTGGCGTGACTATCGCCATAGGAGATGCAACGAAGAGTGAGCCGAGTCCAGCAGAGTGTCCTTCCCACATCTCAATTATTCCCTGAGATAGACAAGATAACATTCGCTTGCCGATCGAAATATTAGTCGGCATCTGCAATTTCAACTAGGTATAATAACAGCAATAAGCCCTCCGAAGTACTAAAGAACCTTGATACCTTGATGTATAATAATAATGTGGCCGTAGACATCCAAAGCGGATTATGCCGTATGAAGAGCTTCTCGTGAGAAAACTATCCGCAAAAGAAATTAACTGCACCGTAAAAGAAACAATATATTAAAATTTACGCTGATGACGTCAAGATGTACACACTTGTAAATAGAAGTAGACCTAATAAATAATCTACTACAACGTACTCTTGACAAATTCCCGCAGTGGTCAAATCGGCTTGACCTCAAACTCGCCGTATGCGTTGTCCCCCACTTCGGGTACTCAAGCACCGGTACATAGATATACGCTGGGACAGGATGCACTAATTGTTAATAGTACCTCGATGAAAGACCTGGGCGTACTGACGACAAACTCGCTGAACTATACACCGCATATATAATATCTGACATCGTGGCGATTGCATCTAGGAAAACGAATTTGGCAATACGGTCGTACGTATTATCAAGGAGACCAACCTATACAAGAAACGGTGCGAACAATATATACTATTACCTGTGATTCGATATGTCTCACCCGTATGGAACACTGGATTGGTCCGAGATCGAGAATTAATAGTAAATACGCAAAATAAGTTCGTTAAACGTGTGGTGGCCCTTAGGTGCAACGTAGACGTCAACGATATCAAATGTGCAAATCATATATTTGTACGCTTTTGGCAAAGATTGACAAGAACGACACGTTCACAATGATTTGCAGATGTCCTGACCCGAGTGAATACAAACTATTCTTTCGAGTTCACGCGGACCAATACAACGAGCAGGAACAAATGCACAGGCGACGACCATAGCCAGAATTTGAAGGTATCAATAGAATGCTCGCATGACGTTGGGCACACGATCGATGTCTCGTTGATTGCAGTGTGTTCCATTAGTTCCTAAGACAATTATTATAGGTCTCACAGCCCCCGCTGTAAACAGTATGCACTGAATAAGGCCCTCCCTGCGAAGGGGTGTGCAAACGAATATACGAGGTGAAAAGGCCGATCTACAAATAGCCGGACCTGAATCGTATCGCTTCAGGCTGACTTTCAAACGCAACGCGATGAATGGGACGAACAGGACTAATTGTTCCTATTGTCGTGACCAGTTGGTTCAGTGTGTCGTCTTTGCCTGACAACGTCCGTGCTGTTCAGCGCTGCTTTCTGTGCGGAGTGATCCGACACCGGAAGCGGGACAGTTGGGTCGTTGTTCGCAAATCGAAATTTCCTGTGCATTTGCATCACATCGCCCGTGGCGGGCTAAGTGGAATATTTAGCGAGATTTCCCTTATCCATTTCGATGCATTACATACATATATATATATATATATATATATATATATATATATATATATAATATATATATATATATGGTTCACTGCACGAGTTTTTTAGTGGCCTCATATGAATATGGGCTACCCCACATGCGTGCATTTATACATAATCCTCTGCGGTCGGATCATGTCGAAGACGAGACAATACAGTGATATACAGATAATGACAAATATCAATTCGATGATGCTGAGATACATAGCGATAGAAATTAGTTTGCTTCTCGAGATGTCCTTTGACAACTGGCCGACTGGAGTGAGTAACCCGTTCAGCGAGGTCGTCCGTTACACGTTGTTTACAGAGCTGTTTATATCATCAACAGTATAGCACAGATGCTAATCGGGCCGAGTATTCGTAGACCATTCTATGGGGTTCGAACAAAGATATCAGACGAGAGAGACAGGTTAGGCGTGCCCGGCAATCGAACAAGTGGAGCGCGCAACTGTCGCGTCGAGCCGACCCTACACAGGTTCATTCATTGAACGAACTACAATTTTTACTTGTCTCCAGGTGCGCTCTTTTATATGTCACCACGTCGCCGGACTCGAACCCGCGGCCTCCGGCTGTCTAAAGGCAGAGACTGACGGAAGCAATACATGTTGAATTGAGAAATGGGCCGTTTGATTAAAGAATGTTTATCAAAAGGGAACTTCTAAACGAAATGTATATTTATTCTCGCGTTTAGTTCGTATCATTGGATTGGTATTATTATTAGTATTATTATTATTAGCATTGATGTCATTAGATTGGTGTTGTATCAGGCTGTGTCAACCGTGAGAAGTCGAATAACTTTCCAACAAAAGCAAAACTGCAGTAGCGCATCAAGAATATGATATTATACAATATGCCCCATACACTCAAATACGATTTACTTGCCAGCCATGTGTATTTGTGTATGTCCGCTATCTCTGAGCCAAAGTCATGGTCGCTGAAATCAGATAGACCGAATACGGTTCCGTTCGATCGGCCGCTCGCCTGAGGTAGGCTGAGCACGCATCTCGCGCCGTCTGCGTAGATGTGTACCAAGTGCCAAGATATACTGTGGCAGCGATTTATCGAGAATTTGTTTTGGATGACCCGTTAATATTTACAGTTCTGTCCAGCGATGGTAGCAGTTAACTATTGCTATTTTTTTACTACTCGCTAAAGCATGCTCACGCTGCTGATCGCTACGCTCGTTGATCTAATATCATTGCTGTCTGGCAGAGCTACTTAGGTTACATGCATGCATTAATGACTGGTGTATGATGGTCGAGCCAGAGAATTATGTCCCGTGCCTCGGACACAAGACCAGCTCGCTGAGGTAGAGATAATAGTTGCGCCTTCAAAGTTGTTATTTAGTATTCGGGCGGGTTAAAATATAAGCCACGAGCTTCATTAGATCATATCAAATGTTAGTAGCGCATAATTACAATGTATAATTATTACCACCGTGCGCATTAATCCGTAAGCTGATTTTTAGCATATCGTATATATATATATACATATATATATATATATATATATATACTGCTTGGCCCATTTCACTTTCATATTGCTTATGTCTGCGATACCCTTCCCGGCGTCATTTGTGTTTGTCGGACCTCCACGGCTCTGCTTGGACCAGGCTCGTCTATAGTCGGAGGGCTGTTTGCCTTGCAAGAGGCATATAGCCCATGACTTGTTAATATTACAACACTAGCCCAAGCCTAGAACGGAGCTGGATGTAAAACAGTTTTAATCAAACCGATCTGGTCAAACCAATAGCGCGCACTGCCACTACGCTTGATAGAAGTGATATTACGATTGGTATCATTATCTTTATAATTATTGCAATTATTATTATTATTTTCGTATTCATCTTATTTTACTCAAAATGTTAGTCATGTTATTCGACTCGATTCAACAAACGATATTTGGGTTAGAGCAAAGAGACCTTCATAAACAGATCGAAAAGAAAATTCTCGTAGGGAAAAAATGGGACACATTGTTGTACGAGCTGCTTTTAAGGTAGGGTGTACACAACGTTTAACGGGACCCTCATATACACATATTACATTCTACGAGTACAACTCCGTCGATGAAGCAATATTTGTATTGTATTGAGGGCTCTCACTTGGGGTCGGTGCCGATAATTAAAAATGAGTTGGATTTTCTTACTCCACATTACCTCATTTATTCACAATGAACAGAAGTCGGTTTTCGTCACAGATTTTTTTCTAATGACTGCCTTCCTATCTTCTTTCTTGCGCCATCTGAATCATTTTTCTTTTGTCCTGATGAATCTGAGTTGGGTCTACCTCGCTTTTCGTCTCTCCGTAGGATGCAGGCCGGCAAAAATCCTGGGAGGGTCGCACTTGACCAGAATTCCTATTGGAACCGTATTGCAATTAATGATTTCCACATTAATCCGTGTCTTGAAAGTGGGTATCATGCTGAAAATACAAGGGTAGAAGTACAACAATACTTTTAATAAAAAAAAATGCGCAACCCTCCGGTCTGGACAATGATTTACTAGGTACCCAGGAAATGCCTGTGTATAAAATCCTATTTGAAAATAAATATGTAATGATTTGTGGTGGTTTCGATATGAATCCTCTGTGTCCTAGTGCTGATCCGGACATTATAAAATCCTATGGTTTCGTTTGGTCTCTATCATTTTGTTAGTGTGCCTACCCGAGTTGCTGCTCGGCAGTCTAATGGAATCGATCATATAAGGACCAATCTTCCAGAACACGTAATTCAACACTCTGGGGTTCTTACTTCCACGCAGAGTGATCATTATTCGCATTTGTGGTGATCCACCGTAACGGCTGCCTTTTTGCCGACGATACGTCCTGCTTCATTAGTGCTCCAAAGCTGTCTGAACTGATTACCAGGGCTAATCACGGTCTTGCTGAGACCAAGAGATGGCTCAGAGCCAACTGTCTATCAGCAAACACGGCCGAATCTGTCTTAATTCACTTCCGCCCACCTAGGATCGAGTCGACAACGGATGGCGACCTTTTGAATATTGCAAGAGTACCCATCTCCAAAGTCTCTTCGGCTCGGTTCTTCGGTGTGTATATCTGGATGAGTACCCGTACAACTCCTCGGTACGAAACAATGCTTTTCTTTGTATCACACATTTGTCAGCTCACATGTGGCTCATGGTGTCGAATACTTTCAAGAAACAATACTCGCGGTGGCTGTTCTAACCCTATTTTTTACTTGGGTCCCATACGAATAGTCGATGCGACTATTAGTATGGCATATATCCCTGCGTCTGTTCTCAGGGTTCAATTATTTGGAATCCTCTCCCAAACGACATCAGCGTGTTACAGTTTCCATTACGAGTTTTTAAGTCTGTACTTAACGAACACTTTTTAAATACATTTTAAAAATACGCTAAATATTAGTATTAATAATAGTACTAGTAGTAATCATAGTATTAATAGATATTATCCAAGAGACAAATAAAATTCTTATATATGTAGTCTTCTCGTTTATTTTTTGACTGTCTCTTCTCATACTAAAATAATTATAGCATTATAATATTAATCTCCATTCATGTAACACGCCTGATACATAAACTATTGTTGTCCGTTGTGTTCGCCACGCAAGGGTGTTCTATTTTGTGTATTACCTAGTGTTGATAGCAAGTAGAGACCCCAAAACATTTCCAGCTAACTATGTAATATGCGAGTGAGTGATTTGTACAGTAATATTTTCCTTTCTGTGGTGTATGAGACTGTTTTTTGTTCCACCTTTTCGCGGACTCCTAGTCGTAAACCCAAACCAGTCCTCATCGCCTCGTCCCCAGCCGCGATCCCTCGGCTCTTGGACCGAAGGTCTCACTCCATTGTTTGTCACATTTACACGTCCGTGCCTCCCAAATGTATCGTTGTTGACACTTAATAACAAGAATAGTAATAACAATATTCCATTTTACATATTCCCAAAAAAATACAACAACTATTGAATTGAGACAATTCTTCCCTTGTATTCAGCGATGCCTCCAGTAGCCTGGGCAGGCTATGCTGAAGAATAGGAGAGGCTGTCACCAAATTATGTACGCCTATCTCTGGCACCTGCCAGTTCTTCCTGAAGCCCCCATATCTGTGCTCATTTGGTTATCGTTGTAGAAGGAAACGTGGCTGCGTTTACCCATATCTCGCAAGGTTGTTTTTTTTCTGAAGTTTACATATATTTTCTCTCCACAATGATTTCCTTCCACACCTTAAAGACTTGTGCTCCTGAGCTTGAACAGTATCAGATGACTGGGTTTCTTGACTCATTTGTGTCGTATTTCTTTAACGATTCAACAAGAAATACACGTACAAAAATTTAAAAAGAAATATATATATATGTATATATATACGCACATGTTCCCTAACTGGGAGGCTCCTTTGTCCTACCTCTATTAATATATTTATAAAGTTACGCTTCATCCAAATGTGGGTCTGGTATATAGTCTGATTCACAGAAAACGCAGAGACCCGCGGCTTAAATTATCATCAAGTGTTTTCTTGCATGTGTCTTGGTACCGGGCTTAAGTCTTTGTTCCGAACAGAAGTTGAACGCAGCTCTGAAAATTTCGGCTCTGAAGCCATATAATCTTGTAATTAGAAAACTATAAAACTCACGCCTGTTTTGGTTGAACGTTAATCCGAATGTCTTACAAATGTTTAATCTATCCAGAAAACCGACGATCGGATGAAGAGTCAGCTTGGTTGCAGCTCTCACAAAGTGCAATTAAGTCTTCCGGAAAATGCACTTTTGCTTCGTAAGTTATCAAAAAACGCTCGAACAGCCACATCAGAGTCTCCAAATGGTGAGGCAAACTCAATTTTTGGACTCAACTATATTAACTGCACTCTTATCTGGAAGATTTTAAGCCCCCTTCAAAAATATGCTATCTGCTCTGCCAAATGATGTTTGATATTTACAACGTACAGCTGTCTGTGCATAAACGTGTTCGAAAGCAGGACCGCACGATACGGATTCTAGTCTCCCTCTCTAATCCCAGTGGTCACAGTACCTAGTGGTGCAATTGTGTTTCCCTTCTGTAATGTATTTTTGGATTGTGGAAAATTTGCTTAATCCCTTATAACCTATCTGTGATAAGCCACAAACAATTTTCGAAGATAACCTAGCGTCTTATTCTATATGTCCCATAAACCGTGATGTTAAATTTGATGTTATATATAAATGTTAAATTCATATATATTAATATATATCTATAAACCCCGGACTGCCTTGCAGTCCTTCTTGGCCTTTGGAAAGCATTTTACTCTGCTGGCCCGACCCTACTAAACACAAAATTTCGTGCCTGTGAGTTGGATGAGACCTTATTTACTCAATCATGACCGGCCCTGCTCCTGTAGCTTCCTTCTAAATAATTAACTATGAAGTTTCCAGTTGGGAGTATTCTGGCAGTCACTCTGTTTTACCTTTATCAATGATATGATGATATCATATTTGTCATAATTCGAACGTGAGTGAGAACGGTATTCTCTGTGTGCGGCTACTATCTCCGAGGTCTGATCCCTGAGACCATTGATGACCTCACCTCCATTTCTGATAGAGTCGGCTCGATCTGACTCGCATCTCAATCAACGCAACTTGCCTCCCAGGTGAACATTCCTACACTTCCTTACCGTCCGTAAGGCAGCACATATCGAAAATGGTTCTCTTAACATTCATGATGGGCCTACTACCAGATCAGACCGTGCTGACTAGCTCAACGTAATTACTTGATGACAGACTCAGTGATGATATATGACATGGCCAACTTCATCCAACTAAAACCGAAGCTCACGGGAGCGGCTGGTGGCAAAAAGCCGAGTCAGACAGGCTCTTGTCTTCTATCGAAGCAATGACTAGCAATTTGCGTGCCTTGGAGGTGGAAGCGGATTCGTGTTTAGTGGGTTTGTAAGTCCCACTACGGCTAAGTGACGCATATGCATCATACATTAACGAAACCCCAATAAGAAGAAAAGTTCCTTAACCCCACGTCTCTTGTGCTGATGTATCATACATGTTATGAGTTGTAGAGTTGCCATAGAGCTTTGACTAGTTTTTTTCGAGTTAATCATATCAACCATATTTCTCTCATACTCACATCACAGGAACGACAATCCTTGATGACGTGGCCCACGTTTGCGGTGCCGCCTGCAACTATGCCTGCCTTTCTCCTATATTCGAAATAATCCACGGGCCCCGCTCAATATCTTTCGAATCTAATGGTCGAGGAAATAAAAAAAAACCCGTCTTTGTGTGAGGGATTCACGGCTGCTTCTGCAATCGTAGGGACGTCATCCATATTATTTATTCGCCCTTCGCTTTTACGGAATTCGTTTCCTATGTATCTCTCTACGAGCCGCTCCTAGTTTACGTAATCACTTGAAATGTTGTCTTAAAGGACATTCGCTAGTTTAGTTTCCAGTTGTTCTTAGTTAGGCTGGCACAGCATTACTATTGTGTTACTTCTCATTGTACACTACGTTTCGTGTGCGTTACTCTCGTTTTGCGCAGTCACCGTTAGCTGGATTAGTCACTGATACATTTGTACAAGCTTGTGTCATTTTCTTGACTATATGGCCTCCGGACGCCATTGTAAATATTTGTTTTTTTTTTCTGTGTCTTTTGCTACGTGTTTCCTATTCGATTTTATAATTTGAATGCTCGATTCGAGCCGTGATTGCTATTTGACAAATAATGTAACGTGACAAATTTTTCGCTGCACGTTAGCATTGAATGCAGTCATTAATCAGCTGGCTTCTGAGTACGTGGCACGATTAATAATGAATAATAATAAGGGAATAATTAGTGGCCCGAAACACTCGCAAACGTTGGAAAAAAAAGGCGAATCTGCGGTACATCGAGCCAATGTAATCATTCTCCGACGAGTGTCTGGCCACCACAGCCACTTAGTTTATGAATTGATTGCCGCCGCAAACTGTCACTTGTTCTCTGCCGTTCGATATCCCATCACACGTTATTACTGTAGCACAGCCAGTGTTGCAATGGCGATTTCGTCTGACGGATTGAGCCCTCGAAGGCTCGCCGCTCGACCCCGCAACAGAAACATTGGTTTTCGATTCTTCTCGTATGATATGAGTAAAAGCGAGAGGTACAATTTAGGTCAACTATTTGTCTACGAAGAGCATCGACACTCGGACACCCTTCAATAGGAATTCCCATGCCCCCGGCAAACGTATCGTAAAAAACAATCACACGTTTCGAATCGAACGAATCACCAGCCAAATCGAATATCTATACAATACAAATATGAAATACTATGCAAACATATCTTACCATCAATACAATGAACAGTACTAATCAAAAGTTTACTTCGTCCCCGCAGACGGTCGCGGTTCGGGGAACTCCGAGACGAAGATTAATCGGTCGGATTCTCCCCAATGGCATTCTCACTATGTGGTATTGGGCAGTATTCGATGGTGGATTGACGCCAATGCGACTCGGAGAAACTTCGACATTCTGCATTCTCTAATATTCGACCTGTGGTGTCACGAACCTGACACGAACTTACCGCCTTACTTATATATTAGTTTCCTGAACTTCCCGTGTCCCCGTAGAGATTTGGATCTGAGGAGGCGGCACTGAGCGACAAGAAATTCGATGACGGTAACTCGACTGACGGACTCGATCTGCCTTCGAGTTTCATCCGATTGGTGTCTAGATATAGATAGTTGCATATGCATTTAAAAAAAAATCGTTCCATAGCGAGAATTTCCTATATATATATATATATATATATATATATATATATATATGTATATATATATATATATCATCTATTAGATTGCTTCATTTATTATAGGAATCGTTGTCTAAATGGAAATGAGAATTCCGGTGGGCCACATGTTCACAGGATGACACTGGCCACTGGCAGCGAAAAAAATATTCACTGGAGATAGAGATAACCTGTTGAGCTTCGTATGCATTATTTAGTTCGTATGATTTTTGCAAAACAACAAATACAGATGTATTTGACTTGATTTCGAACCATATTTGAGTCTTTTTCTACGCCGCGGTGAAATTTGGTTCTGGCGCAGATGTCGGAACGAGGGTCTCAATTTTCAGGTAGCACCGATTCTACGACAGGGCTTGGTAACTTTCCAAGTCGTCGTGTTAGAGGCAAATTTCGCTTTTAAGTAGCTCTCCGATGTTTTGAGCTCATTCGATCTCAGGCTGTTCCCTCAGGCGACAGGTCTTGGCACCATCCAACATAGCTAAACTGTCCGCTAATTATGCTTGTAGTAAAATCACTCACCGGTTGTGGGGAATCCTTTCGTTCGACGGCAATCACTTCCACTTTCCTGCGTTACCGAATACTGTCGGCTGGTCTTCAACGCATCGAAAATTCAGTACAAGATTATAACAATAATCATAATACAAGATGCTGAGACCAATTGTAGGCCTTTACAGACAAGACGTTATATTCTCTCGGTTATTTCAATGTAGCAGTGTTCGTCCTACTAACCTGATAGTTACAATGTCCACTCGAGTAACTTTTCCCCTATTGCAATACGGCAACCTATTATTCCTAACATATCTCACCGGCGCACTACCTTCACATTATCTGCTGAATATATATATATATAATAAAAAAAAAATATATATATATACGTTGTATTTATAGATGGGGTGGTGGCAACAATCTTCTAGCTGCGGTGAAACGATCCAGTTCGGTTCGATGTATCTATTTATATAGACAGAACCGTCCCCGTTTTGAAGACCGTCCTTCGACCGATCGGTGGACGGGATAGAAAATATGTTATAATATACACCTACCGCCCACGTGTTGAAGCAAGCGAAACGATCCTCGACCCGCTACTCCGAGAGTTGTAAAAACTTCGCCTAATATATGGCCATCCTCCTTCTTTGCTGGCCCTTGCTACTTGTTGCTGTTTAGCCGGATCGGCCGGGCTGCCGGGTTGGCTCCTCGGCGACCGGGACAACGGCAGACAACGCAGATGATGGTACTAGCTGAGGGGAGGCAGATGGGTGGAGACGATAGGTGAAGAGTCGTAAATACTCAAGCGTAAAGTTTAACCCCTATCACGTCGGATCATCTAGAACCGAAGCAAAGTCACCTCGTGTTCCCCGCCTCGAGCCGAATCGACACGAGAGTGAGAACTGTCGAAGCACCAGTGCACACGCTAAACTTCAAAGGACACTGAGCAAGTGGGGCTGTTCGAAGCTGGCCACCAGATATGGCTGGATGTTGAACGCCGCCAGGAAACGCGGTGTCCAAAGTTTATATAGCGAGAAGCGACAGAGGACCTGGTCAACCGACCGAACAATGTGCTACATGTGTGGGTAACGTGTGTGTATATATGTGCCTGTATGTGTCTGTATATATATATATATATATATATGTATGTTTGTTCGTACAACAGTAGTACTTGTATGTACTGTTATATTATACAGTAAAGGTTACAGGGGACATAGTGAAAGTCGATCAACAAATCTGCCTGACTGCTCGGTCGCTGCAGCGGTCCGGGGTCTGGCCAACGGCCGAGGGAATCGAGAGGCCGAACTATCTGTTCGATTTGTGAACGATGACATTCGTTGCGTAATGTGACACGCATTGAAATGCAAGAACAATTTTGTATCGTCTAGACAAAGTGTAACTAGTACCTACACGTATGACTCTGCATGCGCGATATGTATTTGAGAAGAGTCTGCGCTAGATAACTGGTAAGCTTTTTGTTTGGCATTCGAGCTGACTCTATCCCAGCTGTTTCACTACGTAACAGGTCTCAGCGCTAAACCTTTAGGTGTTACTATGAGGACCTGTCGGGTCCACCGTTGCTCATTCTTAGCCAGTGACACCTGGCAAGAGTCCAAAAATAAAGAAACATTATAGAGATTCTCCAAAGCGTCTCTCAGAACTTGATCCCCAACAATTAATCCTTCCTATCAAGCAGTCTAAGACACGCTCAGCACTAGACCATCAATGGGTAGTATTCTGCTAGAGCTGTCATCCAATATACAATATGTGAGTTCAAACTGACCTTCAACTGATTTGGGTCATCTTGCCTTGGAGACATTTACATACAGCAATTAAACATGTCACGTCACCCGATGTATCGGACCCACCAAACCATTGAGGTTTGAGTCGGCAACGGCCCCAACTGGATATCTCGATCATCAACTGGGTTGAATCGCTCCGACCCGTGAAATCCCAAGGCGGTTCCAAATACGAAGCAAATAAGGCCAGCATCGAGAAGTGTGCAAGTGCACACGGGATATCTGTGCCACTATAGCCACAATACATATATATGTGCATGTCTACATAAAGCTTCGTACAGGACGAAAGCACTTTGCGATCGTCTGATCACGACATACGCCAACAGGTTCTCATGACATATATACAATTGTTTCCGTTATTTTTAATCATTTATCGTGTGTTACTCGCGCCTTTACGAGGAAACACTATGGTAAAAACGACACGTTTGAGAAAAATCCGGTTCTTGGATAAACATACGGAGGCCCTCCCCACATGATCGCTGTAAACAGAGGAAATGGCAATCTTATTTCGATATGTATCCACGACATGAACGCGCAGGTATCGTTTTTTTTTTTTTCGAGGAGAAAATTTTTTTCAAACGCACGGTTACCACCAGAGACACCTTCCAATCTCCATGAAAGTGGGCCGATCCAGTGCAGGGGGGTTGACGTGGATGACAAAACGCCGCCTCTGCCTGCTAAAACCATCCTCTGCTGAGAGTGTATCTCTTACCCAGAGTCGGGTATCGTATTGTTTCAATGCAAGTGGCTTTCGATTCGACATCGTAGAAACAAGGTGGGTCTCTCGATTATAACCACCCGAGAGAAGCGAGGTTGAAAGATATGGCAACGCACTAACGGCAATACCAATGCGGGATAATTAACACGGTAGAATGAGTTATAAGGTAATTAGTGAAAGGCGAAGACTGGAACAAGCTAATAGTGAAATAACTTCATCAGGAAAATTGGGTAGCCTCACATAGGTGATGAAGGTTGAGCGAGGATTCTTCTTACGACGCTATGCCGAAAGCACTACCATGGACGTAAATTTAGTTAGGTGACGAAGTTATGAGGTTCGATGATGGGATAGGATTGGCAATGTGGAGTGATGACGAGAACCCTACAGTGGGTTAATCGCAGTAGGGCAGGGCGAGATTTTGCAATGAGATCGTTGCACAGCGGGCGCGGGTGATGGGTGTAACAAAAAACATCGGGGTTCAAGCGTTACGGAAACAGGACTTTGTACTTATGATGGTGCAAACAGACCGGTTTAGGTTAGACTGAAAAACAGTGGCAAGACAGTCTATGGTGCACCTGAGCGGTGTGGACCGTATCGAGACGGGCATGCAGAGGTGTTTGGGCATATGTGGCTGTCCTTACTCATTTCGAGTGTTGGGACAATGTCCTTGTGTGTTGTAGCGTTCGTCGGCATATCTACTTATAGTTCCTTCACCTACGAGCTGTTAACCCGTAATTGGTATGAGTCCATTATAGACGAATCCATTCATCCACCCGGTATGAGTCCATTATAGATCACTATGCGAAATCGACCATCTCGATCGACACGGCGAACACACTTGTGCCGCTCGAATGACAATTGGTAACACGACGTGGCGAAATGTAGGTTGTCTACAAAAAAGGTGTTGAGGCTTTGAGGTCGTTAAGCCAAAAAAAAGTGTTCCCGTGCCGAAAATTAATAAGTGGTTGAAGGCAAGCATTTTGAGACACTACTTATTCGACGCTGTGGGTAACAGTAAACGCGCGCAGGTCTCAGAGTTGAATTCGACTCTAATTAAAGGGAGCCACAAAGCTAGCAAAAAAAACATAGATGTTAATGTTGCCAATTAGCGTATCATGTAAACGATCGAGTGGACTCATCCGTACTTATTGCAAACTTTTGATTGGATTGCGTTGTTCAGTAATTTGCGGTTTCAGAATATTATTTCCGATCACATTGTTGTGTGGTATCGAAACGATGGCTATTAAAGTGACTATATAATAACTTGAACTTAGAGCAGGCTCTTTTTAGATTCTGCCGAGGGCTCTCCTAACGGATCCTCTATTATATCATTGTGCGGAATCGGGCTTTCGGTGCCACAATTCACAGTATTATTATTTTGCGAATTTCGCCCCATGCCTCTTTACCTGATTGAAATTCATCCCAAGTAAACCTTGCAGACATTTATCGGTCCAACTCTATACTCTTCTAGTTTCTGGAAATTTCTATTAGTGATAATATATAACAGACCTTCGGTACCATCATTATAACAGACCATCGGCAGTGATGTGGCGATATCTCAAGTATTACCCCCACCACACAACAAGAGTATTGGCACCCACAGAGTTCGGAACGGGTTCTTCGTCTTTGCTGCGATGAACAGCGATCAGTCAGATACAAGCGCAATAGTCGAGGGTTTACTTGTAAATGTATCAAGAGGCGTCTGCATACACTTTGATCTCTCGTATAAGCTTACGGATTACTTTTCAACTGAAACAATCCGCCGAGAAAACGAACCCTCCACTGTATTCCCTACAGATCCGATAGATCCCTACTTCGCCTTGTGTGTGTGTGTGTCTGAGAGAGAGAGAGAGAGGGATATAGGTAAGGAGAATTTGCGTAATCCGCCCTTACACAGCCTACAATAGCAGTGAGCTCTCGAGAGGAACGCGCAACCCGGAAGCGCTTACGCCCGACTCTAAATCTCCTGAACTCACCGGTCTTGCTATTGACGACAGACTCGCTCTTTCTCTCTCTCTCTATTTCTTTCTCTCCCTTACGCGCTAAGTTGAAAAGGTGCGGGCTCGTCCTTAATAGACAATTGACATTTGCTCTCTTTCGGTCTTCGCTGATTTGCACCTGAGCTTTTCCTCAGACACCTGCCGAGTGCTCGGTTAGTTTTCTTATTACAATCGGAGATTAACTTTTCGATAGCCAAAGCGTGTAGGTATATATATATATATATATATATATATATTTTGTATTCGATTGATTTGGCCTTCTTTTTTGAAAATCGTTGGTAATACTCGACATGAATTATATGCTGAGATAGTTGTTAGGACTGCCTTTGACGAAACACTTTTGATATCGTGATTATTTCCATATGGCGACCCAAGCGGGCATGTGATTCGAGACAAAATGGACAATCCTCAGATCATTGTTACCAATGTTATAAGTTGGGCAGCTCTTCGTTGATAATGGTACTACAACTGATTACTTCATTAGTGTAATTAGTGACATTCTCAAGACCTCCTATGGTAATGCGTAAAATATGTTTGCCGGTCCTCGAACCCTGATTAAGGTATTCCTTAGTTAGCTCCTTCTACCCGCGTTCTCCGTGGGTGAGAGGACTGATCCTAAGATACTACGAGCAGGATTTATTATGAATCTATTTGTTCGCGCACCCGTAGAGAGCTTGTTGCTAAATCACATTTCAATTCAACTGTCGTTCTGTCAAAAACACAAATAATTTGCACCCATGGACCCTCAAAGTCGTCGTATGTGCCGTCCGGTACCTTCACCGTCCCAGGTCATAGTTCACTTCCAGCAGAGTGTTAGCGCACTTCATTTGAAGTACGTATACATATATATATATATATATATATATATATCTCAACGTGTTTCTCCGACACCTCGTTAGAAACTCGAGCTCGAACTCTGGTATCCGCTGTCCCCGCCGTCGCCAGGGAGTCGCAAGATCTTCGCAGCAACAGCAGCGCGCGCGCGCTCTCTCTCGTTGAATTCTAGTGGCCATTTTTTCCCTTCAATTTTATTTCCTTCTCGCCGGCCGATCGCAAATCGCTCTCTTTCGCGCTGCCTCTCCACGTTCGGTGCTCCGCTGCTCACCGCGTTGTGGCCTAACTCGGCCCGAACGGTGCACTCGGCAGGCTGCTAACGACACTGCCGACACCAGAAGCGTACTCTTGAGTTTCGCTCGGAAAAGATTGGAGAAACGCCTCCGTCGAGAAGGGAGGAACGAACGAGTGTGCGACCTGGCGGTTGGCGCGCTCGACAGCGGCGCCAGTCGTGGACAGTAGTCCTAAAATTCCTCTGCCTAACGAGCTATTTCTGCTAGCTCCGCCGGCGATTGTTGGCGCACTGCTGCTGTCCCCTTCTGCTGCTGCCGTCCCTTCTGCTGCTACTGATGTTACTCGTAGTTCACGGCTCCGCAGTGCACCCACTATTACAGCTCTCACTTTTTTCTCTATCTATTTGCCTTCTCTCTCTGTCTGTCTCTCTCTCCCCGTCTGTCTCTCTCTGTCTCGTATGCGGACAGGACCTCGTCAGCACGAGGGCCAATTGAGTGGAATGACGACAACTGTGTTGAGTGGCAATAATCATCACAGCGGAGGTCGCCGGCCTCGAACAGCCGCGAAACGGTCGGGAAGCGACGCTCATGGTAATGATGAAGAAAAAGAGCGTGTGCTTGCATTTTGAAGGGATGAATTGTCAAAGGGAAAAAGCTTAGCTCTCAGTAGGTTTCGGCAGGCGTTAAATATTGCACGAGGAGTGCAGCTTTGTAGTCTGCCATTCGTTCGGATAACTGATTGTTACGTGGTCCACAAGTGTATGCGGCCACACAGCGAATACCGTTATATTGGCGTCTGCAATCGTTCTAAGCGTATGCTAAAAATGAAATAAGTGCAAGACGCAATACGAATACCGCAATACACCTCGAAGGTGATCAACATTTAAGACAACATCTCCGGGGCCGTTTGCGGATTGCGCCGATTAACAGCGTCACACAAGGTAATACGCCATCGAGACCGAGCTCATCGACACCCCCACCCCAACGAAGCTGGAGCAGTGTTTGTGTTTAGTTTCTTCGTCTCCCTGTATTTCGCCGTCTGATTTATTACATGAGCTCTGCTTCAATTCGAGTTTGATTCATAGGGGAGAGGCAGTGGCAAATAAATTCATATAGTTATGCCTCATTTCATCAGATTCCTTTCGGTTCATTTCGCTCGAGGCGTATTCAGGTCACTCAGATCCGACCCTCGTTAGCTGCTAGCTCCGCCAACTCCGTTTGCAACGGAAAAGCTGTTCACCATCATCATCATTGCTGTACGCTCAGCGCTGGTGAGCTTACCTCTACGAGTGTAAGCGACTAGGAGGCTTTTCGAATGAAGGGTTTATTCTATCCCAAATGGGGTGGATTTTTCTGGAGCATAATTTTGTGCATTTTCTCAAAAATGCATTGATTTGTCCTTTTTCTACAGGACAGATCGATTAACGTTAGCGCTTCTTTGTTGTGTCAATTAAAGTGTATTACATTGGTCTGTGGGAAAAACAGACAGCATTAATAGCGATAGGCCCTATGCACGGCAGATGAATGCAAGTGTGCGCTAGACCACGCCGATTTTCCGGCCTATACCTTGCTAAATATATTGATTGAGTTGGAGTTATCATAATCCAAGCTCGAGCACAATTTTCTATTACGAACGCGCAGCATCGCTTCACTTTATAACGTGGTGGTGTTTACTTCCATTTCCAGGCGAAATTTATGTCATATTATTATTATTGTCCGATCTCGACGCATCGTCTCATGAACTCGCTCCCACTCCATAATGTGTCTAACCTCAAAGCAGTAACAGAATCATCGCTGTGTCATGTCTTTGTCCCGGCTGCACATGGTCGTTATATCATAAAAATACGTGTGCTTCAACCATTAGCCATAACGCGTTCCCCTATTGTTGCGTGCAGTGTGTGAGCTCAAAGCGTTCTATTCCCGCGGGATCTATGTAAGATGGGCGGAACTTGACGATACATGATGTCTATTACGTTCGCCTCCAAAGCGAATGAGTAAGGCCTCAGGAGAGCACAGCAGCGTTCTCTGACCTTACTGATACGGAACCCATGTGTGTTATAACAAAGAGGAAAGCTCATATAGATTTTCAGCGGCGTCTTTGCACTGAGCAATTCATAGGCAGGCGATCGGGGAACGGGTGTCAATCTTACAGTTTCTTGCGGGTATTTCGATTTATGTGGACCTTGCTAATCGCATTTAGATCGACATTTGACTAGACCATAGAGATCCCTGTTAGACAGAGAGCGAGAGAGAGAGAGAGAGACCGCTTGATCGCAGCGACAGTGGATGTTTAAATTACCAAATCATTCATTGGAGAGATATAGGGGACGGGGCATCATCCACACACGAGACCCTACTTTGTGTGACAGGTAACTGGGACAGGAACGTCATAATGAATGTTATGTTTATCGTCGCCGATACAAGTATTGCTATTATAGCTATAGTCTCTGGCCGACTCATCGCCAAAGTACACTACGCAAATCAATCAATCTCCGTACAGTTGATCACGTATCAGGCTGCTAAACGGGTGTGGAACATAGATATACAGAAAACCAACGCAAAGCTGGCGTGAAGGAAAGCTGGATTGTGTGTAGAGAGGTCGCAAGGACGGGGTGAGATAAAGGTATAGGTTTATTGATTTACTAAAGGAAGTGCAATTTTTACCGTGCCCAAGTTCTCTTATATGTCCTCACCAGGTCGCGGGACTCGAAACTGCGGCCTGCGGCTTTTTACAGCCAGAGTCTTAGCGGTCAAAGTCACCATGCTGGCCATGGAACCTGTAAAGACGGCGCGGACTGAAAACTTTCAGCATCAGTAGCCACTATACACACGATTGTGTCTGGTCATCGTGTTCCCTGAACCGGCCCAAGTTGTCATGTCTGTGCTGTATACACAGATGATCGGTGTGGTTTATTTTTTTGGCGGTTTTCGCTACAATTATGTCTTAACTTCACTGGTGTTCACGAGCAGACAAATTCTCGAGAAAAACAGAGAGCTGACAGTTGGGATCACTGATGGAAAAATTCGACTGCAAAAATGAAGACAATTTGTTGAATAGCCGGATACGGCGGGAAGGGTTAAAATGAGAGGCCGGGTTGCATTTGACCATGTTAATAAAATATTAGGTCATATACCATTGTAGATTGAAAAGTGGCCATTTTCAGTGATATTACCTTGCCTGAATAGCAATACTGTGGAGTATAATTTCTGACATCGATAAAAATCATAATCTAGTTCTATATGTATATAGATGTGACATTGCAACATATACCATAGGTGTTCTATGTATATATATATATTTATATGTATGGGTGTGTGTGTGTAGGGGCCTGTTCTCGAGTCTGTAGAAGACACATTATTTACCTAGCTCGTTGATTTATTCTCAAAATCTGTATGCGAGATTCAGCTTGTCCGCCTCTGCTGTTTAGCCTGAGTTAGTGAAAAAGATTAAAGCAGAGTCTGCTCAGGATGACTCATCATTGTACCGTACCGTATCAGTATTCTGCATTCATTATTCATATAGATATACGAACATATAGAGCCACGTATAGATGGATGTAAGGTATATTGATTGATTAGTTAAAATATTGGTTATAGCTTGGTCATCCGCATCTAAACAATTACCCCCCTACACACAGCGGAAGGACCCGGGGGACTAGATTTTTAGCTCGGCAAATTCTTTGTATGACATCTCGTCAGCATTTTCTCTCAGATAGAGGGCAGCCGCAACGGCTAGCAACTTTCGAAAAGTCGTTCGGTATATCTGCTCGGTTTTGTCTACTGTTGTTAAGATGACCGCGGCGACTTCAGATTCTCGCACAGGCGGCCGGCGTCGAAGCGAATTCTATGACACGCGTTGTTAAGGGCTTCAAATGCGTACATACTGACTTTTTTCACCACACCGTTGGCGACACGGTGTCAGTGGTCCTCTATGACGAGTCTTGCTCATAGAGGTCAGTCATGGCGCGGGAATTGGCAAGGTCCGCAGGCCCTGCCGATTCATTGCGATCGGTGTTTGGGTCTTACCAACGTCGCAAACCGAGTTCCAGTATTCGTCATCTAGAAGGTATACCCCTACCTCGAGAGTTTTGGCTTTAGTAGCGCCCTCTGGGAAAGGCTGCTTCTCGGAGAACATGGCACTGAAGACAGCATGCGAAGCTACTTGATCCACCAAGGCAAGAGTGTGTGGGCCACAGTGGATAGTTTCTGTATGAACTAATATGTTTATGAACTCATCATCGTCTCTTTATATATAGTTATATTACCACAACATATTTCAGATCAATACTTTGACAATTCGTGTTACTTTCTCCCTCAGACGGATGTATGTATTTTTATATATTTATTCATCTATATATTCAGTCCGACACTCATCATGACATTTTCTTAAGTACTATAAACGTTGTTCACTCAGCTCCATGAGAGATTGTCGTCTGCCCGAAGGATCGGTTAGCATTCAGTGGCTGCGCAGTGCATACGACATGAACCTACAATATGAAAGTTGACTACTCGGCCTCATGGAAATCAACGACAATCCATCGAACCACAGAGCCACTAAATCGTCGACGGGGGTCGTCGTCACAGACAGAAGTCAGGAGTTGGCCTCTCACCGAGGAGAGAACGTCCAGATTGCTCTTCGCATGACCTGTCGGTCCCGTGCGAATCTCCTGATTCGCACGCCCCTCGCGTTAGTATCGCGCTGGCGGATGTATGCGATGGCACCCACGGCAAGGAGAGCGAGAAAGAGTGAGAGATTGACTGACTACCACCGCCCGAGAGAACCCTGCTTGAAGGGGATTCCCGTTGGCATTCCTCGAATATTCCCCAATCATCACCGGCCATTCTCGAATGCTCTCTTATCCGCTTGCCATTGGCCTGTGCGCGCCGTCGTCCGTCGTACGAAGTCCTACCGAGACGCTATTGATTATTGCCAGGGCAATGAGGGGTATGGGGTATCTAGTTCAACTTCACTAAGACGAGTGTCCACGGCAAATCGGGCCCCATTTGCTTACGTGTGTCTAGCAACTCGGAGGTACGTATGCCATAAATGTAAAAGCCATCGAGGCGTGCTCGTACGAGGAAACGGGTACAGCAAAGTGTGATTTGTCCGGGTTTGCGTCACGCCCGACTGCGATCGGGTCTCAGAGCTGCCTAAGGGAGGAGGGAGTGGGCGATCAAGGCGCTAGGCCATCTCGCACATCGACTGAGAGCAGTGAATTGCTTTGCTGGCACAGATGCGTGCGATGATTCTTATTCAGGAGGGCCGTCGTTCCGATCGGACAATTCGGATATCTCAGCGAAGAGGCACACGCTTGCAGAGGCCGTGGGGTTAAACGAGCGTTAATTGAGGATCGTTCGATTTCAGTCCGCGGCACGCAGTATACGCGGAGCAATAACTGTCATCGCAGATGGACGAATCGATTGGCGATCATTGTCGAACAGCCGACATTGCAGAGGAGCGATCGCGCAGTGGTATCACTGCGACGCAACGGTGGATGCCGCTACGAGCGATGGTCGCGGCGACCACCGACAAACTTCTGCCCCCATCATCTGTGTAAGACTAGTTATGGTTTTTTAGGAGAGTGCGGAAATAGCCTTGTGCTGTGTATGTTGCACTGCGGCGTATCTGCTCCGTCAAATTGATGATCAAATAAGTAAAGTACATATATATATATATATATATATGGCCAAGAAGGATTAGGGTCAACTAACCCAGTGAATGAATCTAACGAGTAACGCGCTACATTCGATGTCATCGTTAACTTTGGATCGGCATCACGATACGATGTTCATGGTTGATGGCTTGACAGACACTTGATCAGATCAGATAATTGAGTTCCTCATGCAGATGTAGAATCATGAAAATTGTTTTCAAGGTGCGCTCGATCCGAAGTTTGTGCATCGGAGTGAGGTAATTATTAGGCCTCGATCACGGGCACATGTCCAGCCTAATTTTCTTGTTGATCTATGGATCAATTTGGACCGAGAGTATCTCCACTGTACATAATCTGACACTGAATAAGTCAGTCGGCCTCACGAGAAACAAGGCTTCCAAGAAGGACGAGTGTTAAAACGACTTTTTTCACCTTTTATATATTTTTTAGCCAGCTTATTCTGTTTTATAACAAATTCTTTCTTCATTATTGAAATTCCATTATCTACTAAAAGTTCGATTTTATTGATTTTATTGTATACATCCTTATTGACTGAATAAGTTCCTTTTTTATAACCTTCATTACATTAATCCCCAGAATAGTAATCCTCTGTGGTTTTCAGGGTACTTTCGAAGGTCGATCTGCAAAAAGGCTGTGCATGACCACTGGTTCGACGAGGCACTTCTATGTTCTATTGAATAGTGTCAATCATGCTCCCATATGATTAGCAGATTTTCAATCTCACGCACCGCACGAATTTTATAGAAACCATAGTGTGCTTTACAATTCACCCGTATTTAAACAGCGCAAAACGTATAACATGCAAACGAATCTAGCAACGGCGTTACCAATTCTTGCTGCTTGCTGTCAATCCTTCGCAGACGCAGTGTTCAGCCAGCGGCGTTCCGACGGCGGCGCAACACAGGAGCAATTGAACCGACGCAGACCTTTGAGGCCAGACATGACAGTAGAAGCAGCCGCAGCAGACGAAACATCAACCCCACAGCAGATGTGCAGATTGAGCCCCAAGAGCCCCAGCCGTCGACCCGGCCACCACCAACCGCCTTCCCCTGACCCAGCTTTTCCTACCCGTAAGTCCTCATTTCGAATGGAACGGGCAATTGCGCACATTGTACGGGGTCAGGACCCGACGCTCTGCCCAAGCGCGCTTCATCCCGCCAACAGTCCATCGAGCTCATGTATCATCATTATCATATCTGAAACGTCTATTTCCCTTAGGCCCTAGAATGAGACGGGTCACTCCGTTGATGTGTCTTGCTTGCCGTTGTTATCTATACGTATCGAGTGGGACAGACGCATGTCTCCGACATTGAGAACATAAATTGGCACCGAGCAGCATGAGGAGTAAATATGAACTCGGAACCCGGTAGCGCACCCGATGAACGCCGTCGGGACGGAAAGGCGCCAGCGTGGGGTGGGGCCCTGCTAGATGGGGAGACAAGCTAAAGACGTCGAGTTCTCCCGAGCCCATTGTTTCCGGTACCTACTACCAGTGGGTGGGTGTTTACCGCGCGCAGCTCCACTGGCGGCGCCAGTGGAAGTAGGCCCGGCAAACGCCACAATGCCGGGCACAGAACGTCTGCCACATGATAGTCTAGTGTCATTGGATTCCCCTCAGAGTCGTCGCGTTTCGCGTTCGACACAGCCTGCGGGTATACCGTACACAGACGCACCCTACACACGAAGGCACGCAAATGTTGTCGGTAAGCGCGGTCGATGCGACTGGCCTACGCTGCGTCTAGCCGACTAGCTGCCTGTCTCGTTGCGTGTGTGTGCTGGGGTTCCGCAAGCGGGTTCCAGTGTGGCCTTTTCTACGAGCGTATGAGCTGGGGCGGGGCGCGGGTGGGGCGTAGAGGATGAGGTTGCAACGGGGTGCCCAACAAGCCGTTTATGCAGATCGCTGCCATTTGCAAATTTGGCTTGACGACGATGATCCCCTCACCACTAACCCCGGTGACTCCACATTGGCCGGGCCTGGCCTGCTCTGGCCTTTCTGATGGGTGGGGGGGGGGTCGGCGGCGGCAGGCAGGCCGACCGACCGACCGACGTGGAGGCCTCGTGGTACACGCAGAGCCCACGGCCTGCCTACGCCAAAGCAGGCGAGGCCAACCGAGCAAGCGAGCCCTACGACCACCCCGGCAGGGCTCCATGGTTCCACTCGCCCTGGGTCGATCCCACTCGCCCGCTCCCCTTCGAGGAATTATTCTGGGATGAAGGTTCAGGGGAAAAAGGCCTAGTAGTGGAGCTAGATATCGCCCTTCTCTCTCCTGGCCGCACGAGAGACCACGGCCGGCCCCGGCCCTCGGAGTGGAATAGGCTAAAACGACTACTTGGGCCTGTTTAAGGGAGCCGGCTTAAAGGGACTTCGAGCGAGCGCACGGCTTGGTAGGGCGCAGGATCCGGCGGAGAGATAGCTTTCCACTCGCAATTCGTCATGCGGCAAAAGGAGATAAACATTAAATGAGCTCAAGGCGCCAATGACTAAACGGGTGGTCATATACACGCTTAGTTTGCATTGTACATATATATATATATATATACGGTAAATGATTGCGTATGACTTGGTCAGAATCAGACGATCAGCTTGGAAGTGAAGACGAGACAATTCGTAAGTTTCAACTAATATAATAGTAACAATAGTGATACGAATTGGAAATTCATGAATATGTCATGTTTCTACTACAAGGAACAAGCGAAGAGTCATGTGGGATCTCTTAGAGACGTCTCTTATCTGACAATGCGTGTATCCCCGGTAATTTATATGGAAGAATTTCAGTTTGATGGGAGAGTATCGTGGGAATATGATTCTTTGTGTGTGAAGGATTGTACAAGTTCCATTATTTCTTTGTTGCTGCCATAAAGATACTGCGATGTCTTATGTCATAGTTCTATTCCTCACATATCATAATACAATATTTAATAATTAATTCAAGCGTTGTTGTTAATTGATGTTACGATGTTTCAAGTGCTCCAAAGTTATAACGATGCTATTTCAGATAGCCTCTGCCACTTACGCTACGAACGACCTTTCATTGTTTTTGTCCGATTTTGACTAGCCATTATTTTCATCTTGTTTAGCACGTATCGCCAGAGCCATACGCTCATCTGCTGTAATTGGTCGTTGTGCGACCTGGTGAGATCGCGGTAACACCTTTGTTGCAACGAACAGCAGCGGTGTCGCAAGGCGTTACTTCAGCGTTGCTCCATACGGTCAGCGAACGCGGACCTCATGGTTTTAGCAACACCCACATGATGCCAGCTGTAAATTGCCGAGAAAAACGACACAATTTTCAAGCCAAGCGAGTGAGACACAACTCGTCTACAGGGAGCTTTGTCTTCATCTTTCCAGCACTTCATTTTTTTTAATGCGAACATGCATTTTCTGTCCACTTACAAACTAGCTGCGTAGCGGGTAACGTGTACCCGTCAGATTTCTTCTATGGATACATCCACTGTTCGGCTTCGACTCGGACTTGCCACTCTTAGTCAATGATAAAAATCCATCTAAACCGCATTGTGCTGTGCTCGGGACGCACAGTCACCACATACACTTTCATCGACTGTCTCCAACCATACGGAGAATTCGGTGTTAAACAAGATGTTCATTTTTAGGTAGGTACACCCCATCGGAGGTTGTATGCACAGCACTAGACGTACTGTTGAATAGAGCGCGGGACCAGGGCCCGCGAAAGGCGTCCTGCAAAGAAACGCGACTCCAAAGGCTCAGATGACAAGAAAATTCAACAGACACATTTGTGGGGGTGGCTGGTCCGCATAGACGCACAGCAGGATAACTACCGATTGTTCTCGAACAGGGCTCGGTGTCGCTATTTGATATCGCTCATCAAATCGACCACGTATCGTACGCACCCCAATGTACGTACGGCAAAACTCGACGAGAGAGCACATACTCAATTAAATCGAGATCGAATACGGTGTCACCAGTTGTGGGCATCGGACAGGCGTCAAAAGGCAACGCTACATAATACACTGCATAGTAACACAGCATGCCACCCCACAAAGTAAACAGCCTTTGTTTAGTTTGAGCGAGGATAAGGTGGCGAAAGCCAGACAAAGATCACTTAACTCCCCGGGACAGAATGGTCAGATCGCAGGCTCAGGGAAGGGGAAGGATCGGGAGGTTTCGGGTTGGAGGTTCGGTGGCTCTGGTGAGTCGGAAGCCTCCACCCAGTGGCCAATAGGAGGACTGTATGATACCCCTTAATGGAACAGTCGAAGTAATACTACAAGCTATCCGAGCCATCTGGGCAGAGGCATGGTGGGGTATGCGGGTTTAGTGCGGTTTGTGAGTCCCACACAGTTGTGTTGGTATGGACCGCTTACTTTGAATCTCAAAGTAACTAACCAACACTGATTACAGTTCTGATATCGCTCAAAGCTCACCCGGATAGTTCGTTTGTTTGGTTCCATAGAGCCATAGCTAAATCATGTTCACTCCTACATTGAAAAATGATTGAGATACGATTGACCTTCAACGAAACACTGTCCTTGAAACACTGTCCTACCCACGATTGCCATGCTCTGTTGTTCGCCATAGTCAGTTCCATTTCTATACCCACCTGTGATCGTAACATTGAGTATCACATCGCCTGGATCTCCATCAGTAGACAGATAACGCATCACTAGAGATCTGATCGATGATTCGATAATATTAGATAGATGCATTGATTTTGTCAAAGCCAACAGACGACCAACCACTAACATATTTCATTGCTGCAAATCGAGGATCTTCAATGTGCGTAATGTGTCGGCGATGTGCTTTTAATTAGGGTTTTTCAATCCACGACCTGATCTGTCTCGTCTGGCCGTAGGTTGACTCCTCCCGGGGCTTCGTCCACACTCGGCAGCACTGCAGGGTTTTTCCAGGTGGGGTCTCACGGTGTAGATGCGCCTGCTTTAATACCAGCTACCTGCATTCAATTACTGTACCGCCGACGTCGCTTGTCACCTGTTATCAGCCCTAATCCATTGTCATGCGGGTGTTTTGTATGTGTGAGAGTTGATACTCCTTTGCATATGGTTGTGGTTCGTTGCCGCTAACAAGCAGACTTCAGTAATACCTAAAAGGTTAAGAGCTGAGGCCTGTCAGATAGGGGAACAGCTGAGGGTCAGCTGGAAAAAACAAAAAAACAAAAACAAGCAGACTTGTTGCCTGTTATGCTTACAGCCGTCACTCCCACCATGGAAGTTCCTCTGGCCCTCAGCAGGGATCGGGCTCACGCCAGCAATCGACTCGCGCAAGATAAAACCCGACTGAGCTATCGACTGAGCCATCGGCCGCCAATGGCGCCATGAAATCCTCCACAGTCCATATACTGGGTCAGCCTGTTCGGCCAGTACAGATGGACCGACAGCAAGATTTGTCGAGACTCCGTATTCTTGATTGGCTGAGTTTAGTAATAGCGCCCATTCCCGTCCCCACCCATCCACCCATGGCAATCACAGCTCGTCGACTCCCGGCCGCGTGACGCTTCGCCGCTTTGTCGTCGTCGTCGAAACGCTCGAAACGTCGAAAACCATCGCCATCACAAGATTCACTTCCGGGTTAACATGGCGGAAGCCAAAAATGAAGCAGGCCCAATTCGGTTTTGCGGAGGAGGCCCAGATCAGAAGTGCAGTGAGGCCATGCAGTGAGGGCGCAGAGCAGTTTGAATTTTATGCATCGTTCGCTGCTGGCCAGCCCACTGCCTGGCAGGGTACGCATCTGCCTCAAAAGACGGCATTGGAAGCGGCGGCGGTGGCCCTCAAAAAAATCGCACACGACCGCTTGAGACCAGTTTCCTTTACCCGAATTCGTCTTGGACCAACCCCCGGTCGCCTCCAACCAGCCCCAGCTTCCCCAACTTCCCCAATGCACTGCCTCGCCAAACTGACAGACTGAGGCTTTGCGTCATTGGCGTCGGAACGAGCCAGGCCGAGGCAAACTAGGCCGCCTCCGCCGTTACTCGACAAGCAGGCGCAAGGCATCCAGCCCATTGGGAGATAAGGAAAGCATTGAGAGCGACACAGTCGCCGGGGCGAGCTACGATGAGCTCGAGCGACGGATTGATCGTCTATTGACAGGCAGAAATATCAGGCAGGCCGGCTCGGCCTTCGGACGTACAGACGAAGGAACGTAGCGAACACCCAAGCGCGCATCAACAATAACAGGCTTTTGTCAAGGTTTAAATTTAGCCGCCACAACGTCTAGAGATGTCTGCGAACGAAGAAATAATTAGCAATGCTTTTGATATTGTAATTGTATTCTGCTTATTTTTTTTCGGCATATGAATACTACCGGGCCGCTGCTCGTTGAAGGGTGTGAACATTCGAGTTGCCAGTGATTGCTAAGCGTGGTTGTGGTTATTGTTGTGTAAACGTCGACTTTACGAAGCAACACTTTCTCGAAGTTTTTCATATATAGATTTTACACGATGTTAACAGTAAATCTGGCAGTGGCAATTCGTACCCATTAGGCAGGGATATTCTCTATCGAATATATGAATGTGTTTCGCACGTTCGCCATAGCTTGGTGTTGCTGGTGCACATTGGCTATACATACTCGGTATAGTTACGAGAATCTGCGTCAACGTTTTGAATATTGGTTTCTCTCTACCCTTCAATTTTCTCTTGATATTTCGCAATGGAATCATGTCCAGTGATGCGACACGAATGTCCTTTCTCCATTGTAGTAGTCACCGTAGTCGAAGACCCAAGCGACGACAGGAGTTCGAACTTTCCCCACGAATCTGTACAGGACTGGGCCTCACCCGATTCGGTAGATCGCTATATATGGCGCCATTGGCGATTTGATTGAAGACCTTCGGCTTGCAAAGGACGCGTCCGCTCGCCGCTGAAGCACCTAACAGGCTCGTATGCCAAATTACATGAGCCATCATAGCGGTGCCAGGCATAGCTATCTTCGCCGTCATCAAATCGTTCTGTTGAGTCTATGGCGGAATGTATTTGTTACTGTGCTTACCGGAAGTTCATCTCACCTCGTACCGAGTATTAACTAATCCGGGTGATTCGAAATAGTCCCCCACCGCACCAAGGCCGTCAGCTATTTTCGCGGGGATTTGTGCCGGGAGGTTTTAGGACATCATTCCCGCCCCTTGAAGGAAGTAAGACAAGGCTGCTCTGGTTGAAGACTTCGTTCCGTGATTTCTGTAGAATGATAGAATCTTAGAAACTATCGCACGTAATATACGTATACGTGACAGACGAACGGATCAATTTTCGAATTGTTTTTCGCACGTGCTGACACTAACCAGTTAGCTAATAGATATGTTATATGCAGATGCGGTATTGAGTGTATATAGGTGCTAGTAAAGCAAGCTATAATATTAATATCTGAGAGAGTCGCTGCTTTGTGAATACCCAGGGTTTCAAAGTCCATAACCAAAAAAAGAGTCAGTCATATATAATAGGATACAAGGCAATACAGTAAATTAATGATGCAGCAGTGTAAATCGACTAGCAATCCTTTGGTTAATATATATATATATATATATGAAGTACTATAAAAAAACATATTCAATCAGATACTAATAGTCTAACAACGGCAAGGCGCAGTCAATATCGAGATTAAATATATTATAGTTCCCCACAAACCTGACAGATATTAATGAATTGACATGTTATGAACTAGGATTCTCTGTCTGTCCATTTATGTTCGGCAGTTACAACAATTCGATATAATTTCCAGCAATAAACATGATTGATATACCACCAGGCTTTATTTTCCTACTTTCTTTGACTTCCAGGTCACAGACAATGCATACGATGCACTAAGCTTTTCGCTGCCAACGTACCGGCGTCAGACGCCCTTCATCACCCTTTCAAGGTGCCTCGACAGAATATTGATTATACTAAGCACACACTGTTCAGTAATTATTTTTTCAACACTTGACCGTTTCTATATATGCTTTTATAATATACATGTTTTATATAATTACCAAGGACAGATTTAACCGTCGCTTGCTTGCTGATCGCTCGATCATGGTCCGCAGCATGTCCATTTTTTGACAGTAGTCAATAATGCATTTGATTGAAGAGAAACGCCTGCAGAGAAATGCTTTCGAATACTTACTATTACTTCGAAGTAATACGCGTTTATGACGAATTGTGACCTGTCACCGGTGATCTGTCAGATGCTATGTCGATCCCTTGGGCGCGCAACGCTCGCAACCAGCTTATGCCGAAGCTAGTTTGTCCTGCCTACTGCTAATGAAATGAAGTAGCGGGACCTGCAACAGCTACCATTACCTTGCTGTAAGCGCACACGAAAGTCTCTTTGTTTTTATGTACAAGCCTGCCGGGCTCAGCCTCGGAATAGGCCAGCTCACCGCATCGAAGCTGCAATGTGCCTTAGGCAAACCCACGGTGGTTGATTCGACCGCACGGCAATGTTCTCTACGGAATCTGCAACGAAATGGGAAAATGATAGTTCCACTCTATTTTTTCTCGATTCGTTGAACGCAAGCCCAACATTTAGCGGCTCTCAATCTCTGTGTAGGAGTTGGCGATGCATTCGTACACGGGCAGGCCAGATCGTCGACGAAAAAGTGTCGAAAATCCCCCACACGCGCCCTGTCGAAGATATGAGGGGTCTATTGTAACGCTCGTAGCAGCTATTTCAGTAACGACATCGGAAAGACGAATTATTATGGTTCTTGCACTGGGTGCAAGTCGTCGGTCTGTCGGCCGTAACTGTAGCGCTGCTCAGTGGTGTTATCGACACACGCACGATATCGGGTGTTCGGATTGTTTAAACAGGGCGGCGGTGGCCTAAGGCAACGGCGACGACCTTAGGCCACTGCTGTGTCCTTGCAGTGGACACATCTTCTCGTCACGAATGACGAGCACAAAGACTCGGTCTAATCGTAGAGGGCTGCACAATCGCACGATTAGTCGGTGAGAGTCGCGACGTACGCCGTCATCGTGTACGATCATTTGGGGATGAGGGTCAATTCATTTTCTGTTGCGCCAACCACGATCCAGAGATCGGATCAGCACGTACAAACGACGGTGACGGTCACCTATATACCAGCCGTGAGTAGATGACACGTTAACCACGTTCTAAAGATGACCTAGGGCCGTATTTGCCGTTAGCAGAGACGTTTTGTCAGACTACGCGTTGTAGTATATATATATATATATATATGTGTATGTATATTGCATAGTACCACTTGTAGTGGCAAACACGTCGGAATGAGCTCCAAGCATGGAAATACTCTTAGAGAAATCATCGTGGACATACTTCTGTGGTGCTAGCAGAGGTAAGTGTCAGCGTACGATGACAACGAGATGTCAATGGCCGCCAGCTGCCAATGTTCGCCTGTTTCTATGGCAGGGATACTCGGCCAAAGGCAACGAGTGCCAACCCGCCTGTGCTGATAAACCCAGCAACTATCAACAAATAGTTGCCTACTCAAGCATACACACATACATGCTATCGGTTGATAGATGGCTGATAGCGTCACACTTGCCACTTGAGATTGTATCGAGTGCCACTGAGTGTCACTCGACACGTGTTATCGTTCGGGATCTGGAAAATGGACAATTGTCAGCGAATGCTGAAATGCTCAATCAATGTATCAGGTCTGGCCGTGGATCTCGATTTATCAGCTGGCTTTAGCTGGGATCTAATATATTCCACTTATTTCGTTTATTCAATTTTAGCTTATAGGCAACTACATCCATTTTATGGCAAAGCTTAAGTCTGCAGCAAGTGCCTTATTTAAAACGAACGCCGGGTACTTGTAAACAAGAGGAAAAATAAACCAGTAAAATACACTGCGATGTGTGTGATCATGTCGCTACTGATCGTCGCGATGGGTATCAACGGGACTGGGTCGACACCGTGGGAACTGAATATGCATTGCAGGATGTGTGCCGGGTCGGAGCGCTAGCATAAGTTGTTGAGAAAGTTGTGTCGATCTGTTACCACTTGCTTGCACCGTGCGCAGACGAATAATTTTTCTAACTTAAATCATTGCAATACATAGTTTCCATCGCGTTCGAGGGCCTTGTTTCAACGTTCTCCCAGATCCGTTATGCCAGATTTGAAGTCCTTCGTTTCCGAGGCAAAACACGAAGTGACCTCGTAGCGAGAATTTTTGTTCCACCCTAAATATAGTTCGTCATCGATCCGAACAGATGGTGGATAGAAGCAGCAATGTGATGTGGAGAGGTCGGAGGGTGCTCAAGGAGGTCTCAGCCGGGAGTCACGATGTTGTAAGCTGGTCGAACTCACGTGAGGACGCACGTTGTCCTGGTGAAACAGCATTCCCTTCTGTCGAGTTGTGTACGTGTTTTGAACAGGTCTGATCAATTTCAATCGGTTTTGACCTACAGAGCTTATTTTCTATTCCAATCCTGAGTGACGGCGATCGAAGGATTGCTACGCCAACCTCAAATTGTTCTACGAGTTATCGAACGGTCATCGTCAGTGGAGACCTTCGGAGACCTCGGTGGGTCGTCCACATTCGAAATGATTTCCGTGACTATATTTTTCCGAACCGTTATTCATACTTTCTTCAAGTGCTTGACAAGCTCTCAATGTTCCAGCCCGACCCAAGCTGTACTCATCCGGACGATTGTGATCTGGTGATTCTGCCACGAGAATATGGATTCAAATTAATACAACGTCGAGATTCGGGTTTGGTCACGCCATTCTTACCCGCTACTGAGACAGCGCTTATGCGATCCAGAAAAGTTATGTTTTATATTAGGTGACTCTATTTCAACAAAAAAAAGAAACAAAGAAGAAAGGAAGTCTGTGTTAGTGCCATTGGACTCGCATTTGAAATTAACCAAACAAACATTAACCCGGTTATTGAGTAGGTGATTTTGAATCCGCCCTGTGGTGTGTTGCTATATATAAAGGTAAAGGTAAGGCTTGATTCGTTTATTAAAGGAGCTGCAATTTCATAATGCTTAAGCTCTCTTATATGTCACGCAGCTTATATATATATATATATATATATATTGTACTCCAATTTTTCCAAGTTTCCACCCTCAAATGTATATGGTATCGTATTGCAGAGAAGGACTACGAGCGACTATCCCGCTCGTCAGTACAAATGTACGGTACCTCTTGGGAAATTCGCTTCTTCGTTTTATTAACAAGCGTCATTCGGTTAGGTACTCCCATGGTACTTGCTGACTATTACAAAATCGGATGTACCTAGTGAGTGCTATTCTGTGTCACTATCTATGCTCAAATTGGCTGGTTGCCTGTTAGTACACTTCAATAGATCGAAAGAATCCCTTCGAATTTCACATCTAACAACAGCGTCCATTGACAACTTTGCCAATAATATTGCTAAGTCATACAAAGCTGCCATCCAACAAAAAGTACCTCGAGCCCGTATAAGCACTACTCATCAGGTATAGAATGCTTGAATCCTTTACCAACGTGATTACATGGACAATTAATTATTACGTTCTGTATAACCTATGTACTAAGCAAGGCCGAACGAGGTCACACAACGCCAATTTCGAAATAACATAACGCAGTTCTAATGAGTTCTGAAGACAGAGTGAATCCGAAACAAATTGACTAAAATGAGAAATAGAGGAGGGCAATGTGTGTGAGGCTGCGATAGAACGCTGCAGGAAATACAGCTGCAGCTTCCGCTTCTGTCTAAAGGGTACGGCGTAATCAATTTTGAGTATTCGAAGAATTCCAATCAGGCCGAGCAGGACAAGTGTGGTAGGACTCTCGAGGCCGCATTAAGGCCGACGATCCTCCCCCCTCCAGCGGTAGTAGAAAGACGTTTTCTATAGGCCAAAAAAGAGCGCGCTTTCTGTGCAGGTGACTCCGACTTCGCGTGTCTGCAAAGGCAGGCCGGTCTGGGTCAAAACTCTATTTAAATATTATTGGTTGGGTGAGAACAGTCAAACGACATTCGTGTGGTAGTCGTCTTTTCATGCCTATACGTGGGTGCTCTATGGCTACACGAAATCAATTAGATTAGAAAATAGTAGATACATTTGGTCGATTGCTTTCCTGATAGTGGAATATCTATTTCTCTCTTGGCAATTCGCAGCACTGATGGTAAACTGATAGATTATTTCTGGGTGGATTTCAGATTGTACATTTATATATATATATATATATATATATATATATATATATATATATATATATATAAGCGCTTTATAATATATATATATATTATAAAGCGCGGTCCACGGAAAGTGCAGTGCTTGATTGGTTGCATTTTGTACAGGACTTTTTTGCAAGTATAATGACGCTACAACGGGCTATGTGGGCGAAAAGCCCGGAGATTTGTACACCTTTGAAGCCAGTCCACTCAACGTGAACGCATGCCGGTTTTTGTGGCTATCACTTTGCAAATCCTCAACTGATTTTGCTCAGATAACATGAACTGGAGCATCGTTTCAACCTGATGCTGTGAACGCGCAATATATATACATATATATATTATAGCTTGCGCAAACTTTCGCATCTTTAATGCCAATAACTTCTGAACTAAATGAATTAGAACAAAGATCTTTTGGTATGAGTCAGAGGTACTCGCCAGCTTTATTGACACACGGATTCCAGCACTCAGGGAGTTTTGAGATAGCCAAATATTTACCATTTGCATTTCCATATATAATTTCGTTATCTATTGCTTCTTTGAGTAAGTCGACGTTTGCATATGGAACCCCACCTATTGCCCTTTTTAATGCATGGAAACAATCATAATCACATGGGCTTAAATCAGGAGAATATGGGGGTTGATGCAATCGCTCAATATTGTTCCCCTCCATCCAGACCGTAATTTAAGCAGTGTGGTGAGGTCTTGCATTGCCGTCGAGTAACCACACTCGGTGCTGCCGATCCCCACGCAATTTGTTCATCAATCCTTTCAAGGAGCCGAGATATCGGGGAGCATTTGCCGCTAATATTTGGTGATAGCAAACACTCTTGATATCCAGGGCGAGTATCATCAACACCTCTCGTCTGAATCTATCTGGCACTCCCACAGACGTTACCACTTCACCTTGTCGGAACCACTGTTTTGCTTGGTCTTTCTCAGGGGGTCTATGCAGGCTAACCCATGTCTCTTCTATCGACACGGTGTGCTCTAAGTGACTGGTTTGTTGCGTATAAGTCTTCAAATTAGATGTCGAACACTCCACACGCATCTTCATCTGCTCAGCACTCAGTATATGGGGAACCCATTTTGCATTGATTTTCTTCATCTTCAGTATATTGGTGATAATTCTATGGTACGTCGCCTGAGGAATCCCAGTTTCAGCCGACAAAGACTTCGTGGACCAAGCTCTACTTTGCTCAAAAGCTGCCTTGATCCTGTCAATCCGTTCGTCACTTGTCGCACCTGATTGCCGGTCCCCGCCTCGGTGGTCATCGGTGTCCAAATTTCCACTGTTAAATCTCTTGCACCAATTTTGCACCGTTCGCGTTCACTAATTGTCGATGGATTTCAGCTGGAGGGTGTCCTTGGAGACAGAAAAACTTGATGATTTCCCGTTGATTTCTGGGGGAATTTAAACTTTTTGCTGCAGTGTCCATCTTTCGGATCGTGTGAAAGGAAGCCACGTTCCTGCCGCGTGACCACTCCAGAAATGAACGCGTAGTTCGGATTGTGGGCCATTCGAAAGGCGCGAAAGTTTGCGTGAGACACCCTAATATATATATATATATATATATATATATATATATATATAGCTATATATACGGGATCTCTTGATATTGCTCTTGTTTTGAACTTCCTTCCCATGATCTAGACGATCGTTCGAGTTCTGGAATCGCCCTATTTATAGCTTCGTTTCGGATGACATGTATTCGACATTTCCTCGTTCCTCGACGACTGTCTTCATCTGAGTCCATGTTCTAGTCAGACTACACAACACAAGCCAGGCCTCCTCATCTCGTAAGACCCAGCTATCATACTCCAACAATCGTAGCGTGAGTGGCAAAGTCGCAACATACACCTGTTTCTTTACAGCATGCTGCACGTTTGGCATCAAAGTTCATCATCGTTCGGCCCCAATCAACAAACGGGCGAACCTCCTCATAAGGGAAAATGTACGCGAATATCAGCATTTCAATGCATACCTTACGGCGACAGCAGTCAATAGTTGCTTCATTGGTCGGGAGCATTAGACAGGGTGATGTCGTTGATCTCTTCGCCACTTGAACTTCATTTGTTCAAATCATTAGCCGGGAGAGTAAAGCGGTTGAATGCGTTTCGCTCGCGTTGAGACTGTCGTGACCTATAAATAGTGATGTGTTTTCTCGCGGGTCGGTTCTATTGTGCGTACGCGGGCCGCATCCAGAATATGGACGTTTAGAGGCATTGATATATTCGGTCTATTCGGGTACGTCTTGCCTTTTATTTCCGAGACACGTAGATCGCGGCCGAGGCGCGCCGAACAGTAGGTGAAATTTGCACACCGAATTGGTCTGCGAACTGCGCAGATTCTCCATAGGTCTGTCTCGCGCAACAGTCGGGTTAACCTTTGGACATATGAAAAAAAAAAGCATTTCCTATGAATTATGTGTTTACCTTTCGCCGCTATCATCTCTCCCGTCTGGAGGCAGGTATATTTGTGAGCATACGCTTTGAGGAAAACACTTCCTAGATACTAGAAAGATTTCGGAGTTCGAACAACGAACCAATGTTTGATTCAAGCCAATTTCAGCTGCTGCAGAGAGTGCAGGTACACCTTTCATTGTTTCCGGTGTTCTGCCTATTTCCACGGTTGTACTGTTTTACTATGTATCTAGGTATGTATAACACAATACCGAATAAATGATGAGATTAATTATCGATTGCCTTCTTTTTGCCCGTCGCCAAATCGAACAATTAGCGAGGACAACCGCTTTGAAAGTGGCCTATCAATCTTTGATGGGGATTCTGCCGAGAAATATAATAGTGCTAACCCAAGAATACCCCTATTATTTTTGTTTTTATTTGTTTTTTGTATTTTACTAATAGGTGTGCACAACAACCTTCAACACGATTTCAATGAGTCACTAGGTATCCGGGAGTCCTGCTCATCAACGACCCGCTTGTCATATGCGGTGCATGCTCGATACATCTATTCACCAAATTGTCTATCACACGCAAAGCTATCTCTGGCCGAACCCACTACATAACCTACATATCCTAACCTACCACATAAGCTCTCAGTGATGATACTATCATATGTTAAACAAACGGTTGTACGGGCGCCCCTTCATTGTGTGACTCTGCTCGACATTCGTAATTCGTTAAAGAAACAACTAAAAATACTACTTCACAATGTCACAGCGTTGTAGGTATCTGTGTATATTGTCGCATTCACTCTCGCTTCGCCGTCGGTGAACGTCGGACAATGATAACGCCTATGTATTGTTCAATATATGTGCACATCCCCTGGATAATAAATACCTAACACATGTATCTAGGTACGCGTCGAAACGTATAGATGTGTCAGTGAAAAGAGCGACGAGACGAGAGTGGCCCCGCCCGTCGCCTGGGTCGGGCTTTACAGCTGGAAGGAATCTTGTCGCATGCGATAACTTTTCCAGCATTCGTGCGACCAGCCCACAGAACGATACGTACAAGTTGCAAGTATGTCTCGCTCCGCCCGACTGTATTCGTTCTCTTGTAAGTCGCACTAGTCGACGACAGCAGAAATTGCTTCCATTCCAGTCGAGCTCGACACAACCAGTCGAAGGCCGTTGCATTCTATCCGATGACGATGAGGTCTAGAACAAGGTCAGCTATCTCCGTGTAACTCGACTCAATAAGTGCCTTGCCACGCGAATAGCACTGTGGGCGGTGGCACCTCGTGAAAACCCTGGGACAGCTGGGTGGAATTTGGCGTTAATCGGTTTTGGTGTCGAAATGCGAAGGCTTTTTGAACTACTTTTTTTTTTGTTTCTTCGTAGAAACGGTACTAGTCAGTCCACCAATCTGGCGTATTCGTGGTCGATCGAGACAAGAAGTCGATCGCGAACACAAAGTGCAAAATGCAACGAGGAAATAAGACGTAGAATTGTGGCTCGATTGCTCGACGCCGACTAATTGATCTGGCTCTGATAAATGATCACTTGGTTGATGCCATAATGGACGTTTACCAATCCGTGCTCGTCAATACCGTTGGTATAATTAGACCAGCTAGTGACAAATTGCTCAGACAATTGATCTGACAAACCGAAGAGTGACTAGCTTATTAGTAATGCAACACGTATATATATATATATAGGGAAGCACAAATTTAAATAGTTCCAAACTGTATAATATGAACACTTACGCAGATGTCCTACGTGGCAATGTCGACTCGAGCATGGTCTGGATGCAGGTCACCCTTTGCGTGTCATATGCGTGTACCAAGACCTTAAACAACGTGGACCAAAATATATCGAGTTATCCTTTTGACATCTAAAAGTAAAAAAAAAAGTACATCAGTGTGAAGCATTACCATGACCGGACCAAAAGCAAAGTTGGACCTTCAGAGCTAGATCAAAAAAGCACATCGGCAAAGACGATTCATTGAAGTTTGACGACGACAGTGCCACCGCTCGATGAGCTGCAGCCCTGCCATAGCGTATTACGTGCCGTATATATCTGTACAATGAATCTGTCCGAGTCGGTTGTGTCTTCGTTCCCCAACGAGGCGAATGCTGCTCGCCTGATTGAATGTAATGCAAGTCCTACGCAAAACTATGTGTCGTGCTCATTTGTCCATGTACGCCTGTATCTTGTGGACTGCCACTGAATCACGAGCTGACCACCACCACCCCCCTCCCCCGTCGGGCCCCCGGCTCTGCCCGCATCTAAATATTGCCCTGCCAGCATATTATGCGAATAAGTGTAAAAGCGAAGAGGGTTGAATCACATTCGGTTCCATTAAGCTCGCTCGTGCACGTACGAAGCAAAATACAACAAGTCGAAATCACTTAATCATGAAGCGGCTGGCGGACAACTGCGCGTCTCTTATATTCCCCTGCCGACTCGGCCGGGGGGGGGGGGGGGGGCGATAGAGTCGGACGACGCCCGTACATTTGTTACAACAACATATTGTGTCCAATGACAAGATCAGGCAGCTGTCACGAACAACAATAATAGAAAGAGTACGCCGTAGATTCAAATGACAAACTCGCTTAACTCGACTGCTAATTCATCCCTCTGTAGGAATGATTATACCGAACGGTTGTGTTGTGCCGAATTGAAATCAGCAGGTGGCATCGTAATGCGAGTCTAATAAGAAAAAAAATTATATAAAAAAGTTGCACTAATTGTTGGGGGCGCTTATGTTTTCGAGCTGACGCTTACCTGTTGGGGATGGCTGTGGTTTGTGTGAGAAGATTAGAAGGTACGATTTACTTTTTTTTTAAAGGGGTTGAGGGATAAAATCTTTAAAAAGACACCACAGTTGGACTTGAGTGCTACGCTACAGAGAAACTCAAGGTTCCCATTCTGTCCTAGGTTAAAAATTAAGTTCGCCTTAATAAGATGGCTCTGTCTAGTAAGAAAAATTAGATTGTTTCATCCCACCTACCGTCCCTCCCCTCACAGAAATATTGTGCATTAAAAATTAAATCTTGCTTTGAAGCCATTTTGTAGACTCGATAATCCGATAATCTACGGGAAGTTTATGATTTGGCTAAGACTTCTATATTATCCTGGCCTTTGTGTCGATTTATTAATGCATACTTTTAAATCCCTTCAGGGATAAGGACCACTCTAAAATCGCGCACAGGCCATACGCTGAACTGCCAGATACGATCCCCCCCTACTATATTAGAACCAATACGAGGATTGCTAAAGGTGCCGAAACCAGCAGTGACTGTCCTATTTTAAGGTCATCTCCATGTACATGTACAATACAATTTCTAATAATAGCTATAGATCGTCTGCTTAGGTTCATTTTTGGAATTTTTGCTTCAATTAATTAATGCAAGGATTACTAACCCTGCTCCCAGGGTTGGTAATTCCCTCAACTCTTTGCAGGTTGCTCGTATAAAATGCATATCCAGCGTTGCTGTCTATCACGCCAATGAAGGTACTGTACCAGGGAAATAATTAGAGCTTTGTTATTAGATTAGAGTATACCACCACAGGTCAATCGACCACGAACAATTTGGCCAATAAAAACAAGCAAGCCTGTACTCACGACCAGTTGCAATAGGTTTTCTTTCTGGACGACAAGCCGGTCGTCGACCTCTCACCGAAAACTTGAGGCCTCTGACGAACTCATCGATTGTCTATTCCGTGACCGCAGTGGAAAAGCGCTCGTCTACGGCGAAGATCATGCGAAATCTATCTCTCCCTTCGCTTTGATCTAACGCCACTGCTCACCGTCTTTGCGAGCCGCCCACCGTCCGCCTCTGCTGTTGACTTTTGCTTCGTCAATGGGAGAAATAGTTGGACTAGTTGGGGCTAAAGGCCTATTGTGAACAGACGAGCTGACGCCAATATCCCGACATCGTGAATCAGAGGCCAACCGGAAAACAATTTCTTTTGGTGCGACGTACGCGAAAATTCGCGGGCCAGCTTTCTACTCTAGTCGGTCGTTGTATACATGACTTGACGCGAATGTACAATGCCGAGCAACCAAGTATAATAATGAGGTAGCGGGCGGAAGCATTTACAACTCATTTGAAAACTGTGAGAACATATTTTCATGTAAAACAAGGTCGACTAACAAAGTCTTTGCAGCGGGGCGGAGGGGGGCTGTGCGCTGAGGCTATTGATTGTGCTAGCCCTTATGCGGGTATTGGGTACACAAGCCGTGGCGTCGGATGTGAACTGTGGACGATTTTGTGGAATATAAGGGATACGATCACACTGATACATCTGACCATGCAAAGCCACATAGCGTCATACAGACTCTCTAAAGCTTAGCACAATCGCTTCCAAGGGGACGATGAACGATGTGTGTGGATATACGGACTATAACCTTTTTCCCCGCGGTAAAACATTAAAGGGAGGAACGTCTATCGTCAACCAACCGAGGGCTTTAATTTTCCACAGGTATGGCATATCCACAGTAATGGGAGAGTCGTACTCACCTTGCAGCAGCCACCTCCTGAGGACATGCGTCTGGTTTGGGACTGAATTACTAGTATTTAATTAGAATCAGGCATGCAGGGAGGAGGCTGATGATAACGGTGCTCCGTCTTTCATCAGCTGTCCACTCCGGTCCATCCTCTTGTCATCATCACCTGTACAGACGCGCTCCGGACCGTGCGGGGTTGAGTCCTCACGCCTCCTAAGCTCCTGACTGTGAGAGGCCTGAGGTCTTCGCGCTCTTGTGTTTGACCTGGGAGACTGACTGTCTCTGCCATTCGATATATAGACCTAAATCATATTATCCGTTCATTACGGGCCAATCCCAGCTTCTCATATTTTCGTTTATTTCTTTCGGCTACCCTTAATCATGCCTAACTAGGCAAGTGCGGTCCTGGCTTCCGCGGTGAGCGATTTGCTTCGTCGTACATTAACTGTGACAATTCCTTTGGATAACGAATCGTAACATATGAGCCCCAAATAGACACACAAAGCTATTGTCGTCTCCGTGCGAATTCTAAATACTGCGAGAGTCAACGCTGATCATTGAGATAGGCAGTTCGTTTGCTGTGCCTTACACAGTAGAATGATTTACATGCGGATCTAGACACAGCACGAAGAATGAAGCATCTAATTTTATACAAATTTCATCTAATTTTATACAAAGAATTAGTTAGCTAACCCCGATACAAGTACAAGCACCCGCCCGGGAGCAGATATATATATCCCTCTACAAGATAGGACAATCATCGCCTATTTGACGTCACTGGTGCCCTTCACGGTTTTTTAGCTGCGCCGAAACGATGACACATAGGCAACGCCGTCGAAGCACAGAAGCACTCTGTCCCACCTCGTCAATGGCAATAGCGTTAACACGAGGGTTTTCCACCTCAACGGTCCGAGGAAAAAATGCCAGGGACGAGAACACTGAGTTCCCTCCCAGCAACTCATCTTCTCTGTAATCGAAGGGCAAAATATCGAGAGTCATCCTAAGCGCCGATCCTACACTGGGCGTTGTTTGAGCCTGGAAGCGTTTGAGCCCGGGGTGCTGGAACCGTATAGGGCTCTGAAGTATCCTGACATACACTGTTGCCTTCGTCTCACCTGTCTAGTTGGCCGTATGTGACGGCACGCCGGGGAAGAAATAATCGCTCAGTTCGACCCGACACATAGTATTTGTCAGGTAACAGGTCAAGTGCCACGAAGCGGGTGGGCAAGCCACCTATTACCTAACTCGGCATCAGTTTTCATGGGGCAATCTTTTTTGGATAGCTTGCGAAACTTTATCGATATGTATTGTACTAAACGGGTTCCCACTGGAAGATGAAATACTGGATGACCCCCTTTAGCGTTTTCACACATATAGAGAGACATCGTGTTTGAACGCTGATGTAAACCCTAAGAGTTCGCCGTTCTGGCGTCGTTGGCTGTTGGCTTTCATATGATTTTTGAAGCAGAATATGTACAGAATCAGGTCACTAAGGATTTATAAATGTTCATATGTATGTCTTGAATGATATGTCATGAATGTTTGATGTCTACCAATATTTACTATGGTTGCATTTTAAGTGCTGAAAGGTTTGTACTGTTTGACACCGCCAACTTTACCCTTGCTGTTCTTCGTCTTGGGGGAGATAATCTTTATCTCGTAATGCTTGATAGCGTAGAGCACGTCAGAACATACAACTTGAATGAAATCGGATCATATACCTAAAAGTTCCAGAATCGTAAGTTGTTGTGTATCAGCCAGTAAGCGTATTTAATGAATATTAACCAGTTACACTTATTAGAAATCGATGATCAACTAACATAATCCTTTCTAAGCTATGGGTCGTGTTTTAGCACACACGTTTCTAACGTGTACCCGAATTTAGCAAAGAGATGGTCGTCGGAAATGTACAACCAGAAACAGCGGAAAATCACACAATGCCTTATCATTTATTTTTTATAATTGACATGGCTACGGATAATGGTGAGTCCTAGCAACAAGACGGCTATGCAGCGATACCGAGGTCTGCCTTGGAAAGTCACCTAAGTGTCAGCTACGAAAGAAGAACAATAGACTAAATTTCGACCTCAGCTGATTTGCATGACTTGTTGTTGAGTGACGATAATTTCGGGGTGTGCTATAACAAAATGATCGGACATAAGCCTTAGGCGCTAACAGTATTACAGGTAATTAAGTTACCTGCATGACATGTAATTTTTCAAAATGTCGGAAGTGATTGAATACACAAAAAATGAGTATTGAAACATCCGTTGTAGAGCCGAACCGCTGAAGCTAAATACATATTTATTAATGCACAGTATTCTTTATATAATATTTATCTATGTATTATTATTATTATCATTATACATTTGTGCAAGCTCATACCAACTTTCATGCGCTTACGACACTAAATTTAGGCCTGATCTCTTGAGTTAGTGAAGCTTGTACAATTCCCAAATGTCAGGCGTTAATGTATGCTTAGACCTTCAGTGATATTGAAAAAAGTACGCATATCAATGTATGCGCGTAATTCCTATTAATGAGACGATGGTGACGCAAGACTAATAATAAAAATCATTGATAACGATAAATCCTAGGAATATACCTAAGTAACGTTTCCGGGCTGGTTGGCTTCACAGCTACCGTATAACGTCCACGTAACTGCTGTCAGCAATGCCTAGTAAGACGGACTCGTTAATTGCACCTACGCCACCTGCGCCATTTTTTCGTAAGACGAACCCCTAGAGGCAAATGTACACCGGTGGGGATCGAACCCGTGCACCTCCACACGTGTCTCATCCAATTGCAAGACGTACACGAATGCCTTACCAGGCCACTGGGCTCGACTATGAATATACCTAGAACAATTCGAGTGATCAAATACAAAAGTACCACGTGATTGAAATCTTCGACGACTGCACAGTTGATTGGGGTCATCGCCGTAAGCCAATCCGGTGAATCGGCACACACGAACGGTGGTGGTGGTGGCCATCTGGCTCTGAATCTCCAAGACGAGAAATTTAGAAACAAAGACACATATGTCCAAATATACGCTTATATTTGCACGAAGAGGGGAACTTTTACGAATTTCACATAATGCTTCGAAAGTTTGCTATGAGTTTCTCGATAACCTCAATTCATTTCTGACCCTCTGTTCCTCTAACCGCTTTTGAGGTCAAACGCATTATCAAATGGGGACAAGGTCCTCAAATGGGAAGGATATCTACAATTTTGAATGTTAAGCACGTCAGAGCTTTGAAGAGATAAAAGGGGAATCTAACGATAGCAACGATTTTCTCCGACATATATTTATCTTTGTTCGAAGAGGAACGACTGGGATACCCAGATTGACGCAGCTTGAAGGGATCTTGGTGGCGACTAAGCTCCAACATGATTAACTCACAAAAGCAGATGGTGTTTGAGCGTTGATCACAATGTATTCCTGAAGAAATATGCGGAGAACATCATGGGCCAGCTTTTTGTTTGCTGCACAGCTCACAGATATAATACTTGAACATTCAGAGCAAAACTGTGCTGGCCAATATAGGGACCTTCGCCCTATATGTATATATATATATATATATATATATATATTATATACTTTATCTCAATTCCGCCACTACCCTAATAGACGTTTGAGTGCATCGGCGTTGTGGGGAAATATCCCATCGCCTCCCTCGGGACCATGGCGTCCTTGGCCATACATCCTGTCCCCGACTACTTCTTTAATTATTGTATTCTTAACGAGTCTCAATTGCGATCAATAAATTCTATTCGTTTTAAATAGAAAGCTGTATTTGCATTGTGTTTCATTGAAGCTCATGATGATTTCGCAGTCATGCGTCACCGACGTTCACCGAGTTTGGTAAACACCTTTTAGCAAATATTATATTTACTTTGAGTTATACCCATTTTTCTTCGATCAGATCGCCCCCGCGTCCCTGAGGAGCTTGTAACCAACTTGCAATTGTTCGAGCCTAATGAGTACCAGTCGTTCGTCAAGGGTGAACAAAGCTTGGTCGGTCGAGCGGCGTTGCCTTCCAGTACATTTTCCCAAAAAAAACTAAGAGCTACAATAATAGAACAGGAGTAGCATATACGCCTCGATCTTTGTTTAAGTTGCGAGCTTTATGATTCGGTGCCAACGTTAATGGAAATTTCAACACGCTTATTTTTTAGTGCCGCTTAAGCGTTTTCTTTGAGCTCCTTGCTGGCGCAGGCCACCTTCGAGTACGTAGTAGCCGGTAAGCAGTTGGCAGGTTCTACTGCATTCGGAAGTTCGTTTCTCTCAATATAGGAGGCCAAGCAGCGGCTCCCCTTGTTCTTGTTCGGCCCATCCTCCATCGCTTTTCCTGGGTGTCGTCGAACGCCTGTCGCAGGCCTCTGCCGCACGCACGTAAGCTATGGGGGGAGGGTGTTGGGCCTGTTGGGCGGAGCAGAGCCAAAGGCTAGAGATTGCGTCCGATCCCGTTCTCTCCCCCTAGCAGCTGTCAAGCGACCGCTTGCGATAGACACGTTAGAAGGAGACAAGGCAGAATGAAGGGTGAATAGGGAGGGAGGTTCGAGGAAAAGAACTGAAGGGCCCCGAACAGGCGAACGAGCGACACACGCCCACCCATACGCACAGAGAGACAGGGGGGGGGGGTAGAACGCGAGCCGCAAAGCCGGTAGGCAGCTCGGCTCTCGTCTCAGCAGCAGCAGCAGCGAGATAGAGGTGACATATTGAAGGACAACGACAGATTTCAGGCCGGACTACCCCCAGCTGGCAAGTGGCCGTCCGAGTCCGCGAGACATCGAGCACGCGTCACCCACCTTCCGGGATGAAGTCTGACCGAGTCCCGCGAGAGAGAGAGAGAGAGCGACGCTAGGAAAGGCGAGACAGAGAGCGATAGAGAGAGATATGGAGTGAGCAGAGCAGACAACGATGTCCCAAACGGGAAGGACAAAGGGAACGCGGCCGGTCAGTGGGGATGTCCCTTGAGAGAGGCGGCCCGAATGGAAAAAAAGTTCAAATCGCTTCACACGCTATTTGCCAACTCAGTATTCGAGCTGGTCGACGTTCTACGCTCGCTCAGTGACTTCCGATTCGATCTCTGCTGCCATGGCACGTTTATCGTAGTGGCGCAATGTTACAATGAAATGAAAATCGACAACAGTCGTCCCCACCGAAACGCTTTCAAGTTGAGCTACCCCGTTCAATGATATCTGCGCTAGATCACTTCGAATTCAACAATTGCAGTAGTATAGATAATTACATTGCCACCGATATTTATATATGTGCACTTAATCATAGAAGGGTAACGTCTCCTCTTCGGGTAGATATCGGGCGAATATGCAGATGCACTCTCTGCGAGTAAAATATGCTCGGAGTTGCCTCGGTGGAAGCTCGCCTAGCTTCTGAAGGCGTATTTCGTCGTTAAATAATGGTGATCAAATGGTAGATCAAATACGTATGTTATTTATTACCCTAACTGTTGGCGAGTGCACTCTAGCAACACGGAGCTATGTAATCGGCCATATTACACGCCACTCGGTACCCTTGGGACAAAACAGGTGTTTAACGCTCGCTCCCTCCCTCCTGGTGAATGCTCCTAGGGGGCTGCCGCAGTACGAGGTGACATCGTAAATTTGATTTTGTATCCAACACCATTAGGTGGGTAGCAGACGATCGTTTGCAGGGCGCGAAAACAGTCATCAGGTCTGCGCACTACAAACGAGAGTGCTCGATTCGATCACGTATTGGCTAACGGCCGGTCAACAAACAGCCTAATTGTATGATGATTTTTTTTTCTCATGTGGCCCACCCACGACCTTGTGGGTGGCAAGTTTATTAAGACAATGTGTTTTTTGTGTTATTGGAAAAGAAGCGCACGACAATATAGAAACAACAAAGAAAACATATCGTTTCACTGGCAAACACCACAGCTCGAAATGGTGTCCGCAAAAACCCTGTGTTGCCAGTCGGCTTAGCAGCGACAGAAGTTTGTTTCTCCGTTATTCCCTGCATGACTCGCACGGAATTTTCGACTAGAAACCTTACCAGGAACAAACCAGTTGACATTTGCTCACGCCCCTTGACAACAAGAAAATAGTTGGCTAAAATATGCACACGCCCCAATCATTTACTCGTGCGTCGAGCGGGGCGGCGTACGCTGACGCGGAAAGCGCCAACGACACAATACGCCTGTGGCCATGACTACAAGGAAAAACTATGGATCTTTGTGTTCTATTCTTCCTCGCTCCCTTGGCCAGAAGACCGAGCACAACGATCCGACTGCGGGGACGCTGCTATGCACCGTATACCAGCGCGCTTTGCTATCAGCTAGCCACGATCACAATCATTTACCCTTGTTGTGTTGAATGCTCGACAAGGCCACTCGTTCGCCATGCAACGAGCATCGTTCCGGCCAGCCTCAAGGACGCTGGAGATCATGTCTTCGATCGTGTTTTCGAACCAATTTCTAGCGGATGTCGTTCGCATCCGATCTCAACGACACCGAGGCCGCGCCAGTGAAGAGCTCTCATCGTGGGCCAGCTCGTTCGTTCCGAGCGAAGAACGAACTAGCCGGGAACGCACACACACACACCCACACCCACTTCGTGATCGAAGTGCCCTTGAAACGCTTGTTAATAAGAATTTGTCTGCAGACTCATCGAGCCTCATAGGCGGGGTCGTTGTCACCACGCTATCCGCAGCGGGACGGACGTCGCCGAGAGAGAGAGCGAATATTGTGTCGGTGTCGATGATAGCGGATTGAAGTGGTCGGAACTTGGACAATCGTGACGGAGCAGAATTGAAATCAGTGTAAAAAAAAAAGTAAGACGTGGGCAGCAGGATCGGCCAAAGGACAACATCTGTAGCATGGTGGAAACCAGCTACCCGAGTCCCTATTCCCTTCATAATTGGGTAAGCGTTGGCAAATGGGGTCACAACTTGGCATTAACGTCTCGTTGACTGAATAGTATGTATCGCGGATGAGCGGTGCCAGCGCGAGGCACATACGTCAAACGAGAGCGTATTCAATCTCGATTCAAGCGAAGAAAAACGACAAAAGTTGTTACTTAAAATAGATATGATCTCTACACCGTGAGCATACTCAATGTTGACTATTTTTTATTTTAAGAGATTGAGGGATAAAAATCTTCAAAGAACCACACCACAGCTGCCGCCACCATTGCCGAACAACAAAGTGTGTCTAGTGTGTCTGCATCAAGATTTAAGTTTATATGTCCCGGCTAAAATCCACCTGTCGTCAACCCACTGAGATGCATTTGTAAGGTTCTTGACTGAAGCTACCTACCCAAAATAGATATTACAGAAATAGCGCTGATGTGAAAAAGTTAATCTGGCGCATTGCTCATTGTTTTGTCGATTGCCGATGACTCTGCAGTTAAGTCTGCCTCTGAATAATAATTCACTAAAAACTAGCCTCGTTTTCACAACTGTCAAATATTAAATAGATTTTTCGCGCCGAATATAACAGCTGTGTCATCCTCCAGCTGATGCTGCTATCGTTCGTTCCCATCTGTACCAAGTAAGAGGAAACTAGAGAATTGGTTGTGGATTGGGTCGGGGAATTTCGTTGTAGATACTAAATAAACTACAGTAGTCAATGATGAAATTAATGACTGAAATGAAACGGCTGATTCAAGGCGCGAATTTCAAGATGCTACTCCACACCAATATCACCACATGTCTCGGAACACACATATTGGTGTTGTTTCGAAGCGTACGGTGCCACCTGTATGTTAAAACACGACAACTTCTCAGGCAGCCCAATACAATCGAAAGTATATCACCATATAGCCGACTGGCATGGACTTATGACTTGTATTTGTACAGTCCACCAGCAGGAGACCGCTACGATACGTTATTATTAAGCCAACTTGTCAATTTTTCGATCTACGCGAATTTTTATGTCAACATCAGCGTCGTAAATCTCCACATTTACTGGTCGCTGCTTAGCGCACGTTGTCGTCTGGGCCGGCGGGTCCGACAGCCTTTATCGTTATAGGCAGGCCTGACGTCTCGACATGGGGAAACGCTATGAATAAATGCATACTTTTAATTCGCTTATCGGCGACATTTTTACAGGGTGCGAATGACTTCGAAGAGAGCAGATCCGCTTTACTGACATTCTTGTAGCGGGGGACAAATAAAAACTACTGCAGGCGCTAAAATCTCTCGGAACCAATCTCGCTACCCCGCCTACGAGGACGCGCCCCCCCAATCTCCAGTGGGTGATATGGATATGGGCAATAAGAATTGGCCCCTATCAATAGGCCCTGACTTGATAGGGGCCAATTCTGAATTACTAAAATATATTGCACGAAGCGAGTGTAATGATATTTACGCTGGTTAAACGTAACATCGTGGTGAGTTCATATCTCACAGAGGCAAATAATCATTGAAATATTCCTCGTAGTAATACCTAATAAAGGTTCAGTGCTGAGGCCTGTCCGATAGGGCGGAAGTAGAGGATCAGCTCAAAAGAAGGCGCAGATAATCAACAACAACTGGCTCGCGAAGAAAACTCGTATGAATAGTGCACGGGTTTGAGTTACTCGAAGAAAACCATCTGCACAGAAAAGAGAACAGGCAGCCGGTACCATACTATAACGTAAAGCCACTACGAAGGGAATTCGCCACTTCGTTTAGCTACAGAGGTTTGCTTGAGCATAAAATGTTTGTAAGACATTTTATAGATATTATATAGATATTATAAGATATATATTATATATTCTATGGGCATATAGATTAGACTTGATAGGAGGATTTAAGGATAAATCACATTTTCACGTGCCTGTTGAATATCTCCTTCAAGTCCTATAAATCTACGTATGACGGAATGTGGCGGATAACGAATGACCTATCGTATTTGTAACTCTACCTGTAACTAAACCTGTAACTAAACCTGTCTCATAAGAGACCACTCGACAGTTGTTGTTGTCATTTACGTGTGAGGTGCACTCACATTGAATCAATTCATATATGTGAGAGGTTCAAGCCTGATGTGAAAGCATACTAGTTTATATTATTATTATTACTGTTATCGTTAAAATAACCTGTTTAATCATGTTGAGAAAATTTTGTCGATTTATGTTCAATGTGTGTAAACATGGAGATAAATTGAAACAGCAATTTGTTTTCTTCTGAGAAAAATGTTCGTCACAGAATTTCGTGGCTGGACCATCCAAGCTTAATAAAGGCTGTGCAAGCTTCTTCTCGCAGAATATAATTGAGCTAATATGATTTGTCCATTGACGCTTGTAAATCAGCCGTCCAATTTCTAGTAGCCGTCAATCTGAGGGACACTAGTTCCTAACTAGGCGGTTGAAATTTGAGCCCGGTGGCCTGATGGTGCATTCGTGTGCGCCTTGCAATCCGAGAAGACCTACGTAGGTGCCAGGGTTCGATCCCCACCGTTGCACATTTCCATTTAAAAGGGTCCTGTGAGTCAGCCCTACGAATTTACTTTTTTAGATGGTTTAAGATAAATGAACCTCCGTCTGCGCCAGGCTGACTAAGAAGCTATTTTTATTTTTTGTATATTTCGGTAAACCGTAATACTTCAACTTAATCATATACCAGCCGATGCATATTGTCGTGAGTTGGTCGGCAACCTATTATATGTCCTGACACCTCCCGCCTAAACTTCATCGAGATGAATTGAAAAATCTAATGGGTGACTACGCTCAAAATGTATTGTTACATAGAAATAAAGCCTACAGAATAGCCATTTACTTTATATTTTTTATAGATTTAGAAACCAATTGATTCTTCCTCGGGCGTTATCAGCACAATGAGTGACCAGCACATATCTTTCGAACGGTAGCGAAATCACGGATATTCTCGTATTTCAAGCGGACTAACTACGGCGTAAAACTTCACTCTATGGTGTAATCATACCACTTTTGAAGTGAACAACAAACAAAACACGATCTACGATCCAAGTCCGTTTGGCAATCGGCGCAGGGTGCGATGCCCTCTGAAGGAGGCGAAGAACAACACATTACGTACGCTGTTCTTGTTTGCGCAATTCAACACACGGACGCAGAGGAGAGAGAGGGAGAGAGCGATTCCGAACACGCACCTCCCGGCCCTTCGGTGAAACAGGTGAACACCTCAATAGGCATTTGTGCGCAAGATGTGAACCCTACCGTTAGATGAACCACATCCACACGGAGCGTGGAGCCGCAATAAGCGAGTAAGGGTTTCGCTCGCCTTTTATGTAATGTTCGATACCTATATCATGATTTATCGCTGCTCAATCTAAAGCTGCTTCTGTGAAAAAGAACTGAAAAGGGTTAACCAAACGCGGATGCTGCTGAGTGCGAATGCGCTGGTCTTGCTGCCGGAACGTGCCTTTAGTATTGGGGACTGACAAGTTGGGGTAATGCTCTGTTAGTTGGCTACGCCCCGGCCGGAGCATCTCCACGCGCCGATTGTACCTGTTGACTATCCGTCGTAGGGTAAAAGCTTCGGGTACACGAATCCGTCAACGCCTCGCTGTTTGCTATGGCCGCTAATCAGGCGGGTGACGCCTACCCATGATGCTGATGCTGTCTCTGTCGCCAATATTCGCCCCCACAATGGCGTTCACTCATTAGTATTCGTCGCCAAGATGAGCCGAACTCGGATGGCGAAACTGACAACCTGCCTGGCAGCAGAGCCCAGTTCGTTCGTCGCTTTCCTCGTCGGATAGAATAATCAAGGAGCCTATTCGCAAGGCCGAAACATGAGATTTGTCTAACGGTTGCGTGTCGTTCAGCAGGATAGCTGAATACGCTCGGTCGCGTGTGAGAGTAAATTGGAGCTCGAATGTTACGACGTTCACACAAAAGGTTAGGTTCAAACGAGGTCAAGAGGTGACCGTTTACAAGTGCGTTGTATGGTGTTGTATATATGGTGACCTTCGGTGGTTATGCGGCTACAGGATTTCTGCTTGAAGACGCCTCACAGAGTTATGGGCTCATAGAATAAAACACTTATTTACATGGATGCGAACATTAAAGCCACAGACATCGGCGATACAGACGTTACTCATAGAGATTAGCCAGGCATATATACTTCACTATGTAACCTGACTGTCCCGCCCGAATGTATACTAGAATATATGAAGGCAATAACATCGCTATTCAATACACAGAGGTTATTTCATAATCGCCACTGGTTATTGTTGACCCTACTTAGCGTCTAATGCACATTATGCGCAATACGCTCCCATAACAAGACGTACGCGGGGCGCAAGCCCTAATTTATTTTATCGAGCTCTTTCCATGTTGTTTTCGAATACAGACAAGAGAGCCTGTGTATAGTTGTATTATATATCGAGTATTCGGTACATTATATGATTGGAGTCGTAATCAACGCAAGAGTGCCATAGCAAAGCGTCATAATAGAATAATATATTTGTCAAAATCTTATTTCTACTTATTATTATATTAACAATATTAATACATTTTCCCAAAAATATTTTAAAATCTCAAATTCTCAGACTCCCACGGACGGCGGAACATCACCGTAAGAGTTCTGCACCAGTTTGTCCAATTTCGGTGTCAGCTGTCCACCACAGTCGCGCGGAACAAGCCGAGTCATATTCTTCACACGCTCCTTAAATTGCTGCCAATTCATCTTGTTACCAAGGGTGCTGACGTTGGCCAGATCTCGCCGCGTCAAATGCAAACCCCGAAGAAGCTGGACCCTCTCTCTCGTTCTTCCCCCGGCTTACACGTTGCGGCGTATCGCAAATAGCCGAGCATACGATGGACACCGCAGGTCCTGATTGTCTGTGGTTGAACAAACACCAGCGTACGTACGTTACAGTTGGATCCGTTCTTTAAATCTAAATACTATAGTTGGAGATTGTGCATCTACTCCGTTCGAGAAGCTGCTGCTATCACCGAACGCATACCCACGCGTTCGTTTCTGGCTCCTTGTCCGTTTTCGAGGTCTAGTCTACATCTGATGTATTTGTGACCACGGCAGCCACAAATAGTGAGTCATCTCAGGGCGAGGGATAGGGAACGATGATATGGATACAGTCTAGAACTTGCTATGTACGATTGGGAGGTCTTTGCCCGGCGAAACGTCGTCTGCCTGGTTTAATCGATTCAGAACGGGTGATTATACCGTTGGAGGAGACTACAGAGGAGGTGATGTCACTTGAGGACCTCCACGAGTGAACGATTGGCGACAATTACCGCAGCATTTGAGCAAACTTAAGGTTGGACTGTAACTTCATTGTCGGACTATTATTATTAATTAGAAAATTACGCGCGCCACATGTTACGAAGCACTATAACGACAAAAAAAAAGTACTGACAAAAATAAAAGTCAAGAAAATCGAAAAATGGATCCACGGAATTGATCCCGGCGCAATTGATGGGAACCCGTGCGGCATTTACTAACGGCAACGGATAAGACTCGAAGCTCGACCTCGAAGCTCGGCTGACGCACACCGTTGCGATCAACGCGGTGAGTTTTGGATCGGTCGCCTGAGGGGGACCAGGCAATAAAATGGCTTCAAACGGACGGAAGGCCATCTCCAGTGGCCGTGCCGAATAAATTTGGTGTCAAAGTGATGATTATACTCGATATGGACGTTAGCGGCATTTGTTATTTTGAGTTACTGCGTCGAAACGAACGGATCGATGCGACCCGATATCTCGAGTCCCCTCAAAGGACTCGTGGACGAATGGCACGACCGGAATCGAGCGCACGCCGGGTGGCTTCTCGATGACAACGAAAAGCGTCACCATACCGCTGTAACAACGAACTGGATAGAGGCCAAGGATCCATCGATTGAATTCAGCCAGAATCCATCACGAATTCATATTCTCCAGATTTAGGCCTTTCTGACTATTGTACTCAGTGAGAAGGACACTTGCTTGTGTACATTATGCAAACATCGATTTGAGCCAGGAAGCTGTCGATAACGAGGTTAGGTATGCCCAACTCAAACGAAAGCTATACGGCCCCGTTCAGCAGCTCCCACCACCGACGCCCTGCTCAGTAGGTGAAATAGGGGTGTACCTATCTGAAAAATGTACTGAAAAATCATAGGTTCGACATTAGTAAAATAACTCCAAACGGCCAACCACTCCGAGCGATCCGCAATAGCCAACAACGCGAGAAATGCTTTCAGCCAATGAAAATGATAATCAATAGATGAATATGGGCACATCGAAGCTGACCTTCGCAAATAGTGCAAGGACAGTTGCCGACACTGTGACGACAAAACAATGTGCCCGTTCTCAGTTGCGTCGTAAAGAACGAGATATCCTTCAGTATTTCACCACTCGCGTTGAGCACGTATATGCTATCGCTCGATGTCGACAACGCAATCACAATGATACGGAACACGCATATGGAAAATGTTTTTGTGATCTTGTTTTTAGCGAACCGCCTGCCGATATGGGGTCCGTATGGGGACCATAGATAATCGGTTGGTTCGTTGAACTAAACCAACCGATTATCTATGGCACAAGACATACAGATTGTTCGCAGATATTTCACGTTAGAGGGTGTACCTCGTTATAGGACACGTGAGTCATTGTCATAGTTGCCGTATACTGTCACATCTGTAAACGATGCGGCCGATATCATGATATATCTCACTAAAAGCAGCGCCATTTCTCTGTTGGGATAGAGCAGTTTATGCGGCGTTCTTCAGTGCTAAATGGCGTGTTCCATTGTATAACGCAGTGTCACGTATGGCTTGCCACGTCCAACGCTTGCGTGTTAACGATAAACATGAGGATAAATCAATTGACGTACTGCCGCGAAGAGCACTGCGAAGTATGCGCCCCGTCCGACTGTCTGAGGCGTCTGATCTCCTGTTCAAAGCTCTGAACATTGTACCGTTTCCCTCCTCATGTTAATTTGGCCTGCATAGTTTGAAAGCTTCAGATGGACTGTTCCCTAATATTTGTGATCTTGGACTTACGATGAAACAAACTCGTGGTGGCTGTTCTGATCATCTTCTACTTGCGTTCGGTTCCATCAATGCCGATGGCCGTTGATGTTTTCGCGCGCATGGAACGAAAATTGAACTCTTTTTCCAACTGAGATTCGCGCGCTACGATGTTATTTATGAGCCTTGAATTTTTCTACAATCATTGTTGAATCATTGTTGTGCACGATGATTGACCTCGTGGTCGTGTTGATGGTGGGATTTGTTATTGCGATACTAATAATAATAATGATAAATATAATAACAATAATAATGATCATGAGGCAAACACTTACCCCAATATAATAGTTGAATGCGACATGGGATCCTGTGATTGAGCGGAATTACTGCAGTCCCTTTCACACGATCGTACTAATAATCACAAAGACTTCATTGTACTCAAAAGCACATTCGACGTTTTAATTTGTGTCTTACTGAAACTGGGTGAGTTATTAGTTTGTTCGTTCACGGCGTGATATTCTCCGTGGCGAAAGGTCATTGATATGCGCGAATTTCTATCCGGAAATTGCTACGCCATCGCTATGGCTTACGGTATCGCTAACAAAAATAGCCAGCTATATGCGTCGAAGTTTAGCCGAAATCCCAGCGAACGATCGGCGTTGTCTTTCAAAATAGCAAAACTGTCTGTCTGCTATCGATCGACTCACTCTATAAATACGTCAAAATATTCGTCAGCAAAACCCACGCCTTCGAAACAATACGCATTTGAAATCTAGCCGCTGAAGCTTGTCTAAGCATCTCCCTGCACCCTGCGCTGAATGCGCGTCACGCCAACGACCACTGAAACCGCCTTCGCGGAACGTTGGTCAGCAGGAGTTGACACGCTGTACACGCACATGATCATGTTAAGTACACGTCAGTTCCGCGAGCTTACTGGATGCAGCGAAAGCCAAATAGTACCACCCGACTCATGTTGTTGGCGCTCGAAGAACAGCGTTCCATTCGAATTAGGGGCCTGCTTGAATCAGCAGCTATGCCAATCGTGTCAATGCCTGTGGTACGTGGTAGCTGTACATTTGTCACCTTGGCGGCGCCGCCACTCGGTAAGGCTGTTACGAAGAGCTAACCCACCTTGGAATTTCTTCGCTGCAAGATACTCAGGTGACATTAGAAGCATTGCATTCAAGATGTTGCCTTGTTCCTAGCCCGCAGCGCATACACAGCTTGTAAATAATGCTTGAAGGGTGCCAAGATGGACTTCTCACAGAACCCGGGGTCGTCAAAACCGTAACTCTCAATATAGACGAGCAAACTCACTGGTGAATTTGTCTTTTTTATTTTTAATGCGACACGCTTGAATGATTGACACACTTGTAGTAATTATGTAAGTGTATTGAAAATACCCCTCACACTCACCCAAGTTGTGCTGCCGCGTAACAAGCGCTCATTTCGAATACGTCGCACATACTACGACATTGCGCAAGGAAAATTTAGCCTGAAATTATTGTGAAGCAGGACCGACTATTCCCCTTTGTCGATTACACTGCCTCACTGATTGGCCGTTAGCAGAGGAACATCAGACGTCCACAGTTCGCAGACGGCTGAGCCTGGTACGGGCAGTAGGCAAAAAGCAAAATGTAAGGGTCGAGTTGCTCCCAAGGGTAGGCCTTAGTAGAGGCCTGCTTACACGTCCTTCTCTCTTCCTGATTCACCTATTATTGTCTGTGGAAGGCCAAGGCCCTAGAGACAGGCACTGGGTTGGTGAGCTCTGGCACTGGGTACATCAAGAATAACCAGAACAACGTTACAGCCAGCCAGCCAGGCTAGCCAAGCGCGTCGAATGAAAATAATATGGTTTAGCAGGCTGGAAAGATGAGGTTTCCTGGATAACAGAGGAAAGCGAGAAAGAGAAGGATTTCGAGGACCTTCCCAGGTGACGAGAGCTTTTAGCTGATGTTGGCAGGTTGATAACGTCCCAAGGCCACAATGTGTGCTGGTGGCGGGTGGCGGTTGTGCTTGCTTGCTTGCATCGGCGTACGATCGAAATCATATGTAAGAATTATTGTATATAGCTGCCGAACAGCGACGATAACGTAGGCCGTTTTCCCGACGGAGAATTCAATCTCAAGGTTCACTTTGGATAATTTGTTTACTTCAGAACTGTACAACAAGCAGTATACAATATCTAATACAGATTCAACTGCTCGCTCCGAATCAGTCCCGAGTCTAAGCTCAAAGTCAGTTGGTAATACAGAGAATAGATGTATCTCGTGCGCACCCAACGACAGAGGATATAGGCTGTCCCGCTTGTTGGCCATGCCATATATTATAGAAATCTATGGAATGTATCGTATACATCACAATTAATCGACCGTGATCCGATTCTACCGATTAGACCGCCGCGTGTAACTAGACTCGCGTTCGTGTCTTCGGCCTTCGGGACGACGCAGAATTAACACTGGATACTTGAATATAATCTCTGGATATAAATAGGCACTGATTTGTATACATGTCTCCGGGGTCCGAATATGTGCTAGTGGGAAGGCGCGAGTAAAGCGATGCAATTACCACGAGCAGCTGGATTGCTGCGGTCCCGCATAACACGATGATAATGGAGGAGGCGCCAATGAAAGCCGGCAACGACAAGGTAATAACCACTCATGAGGATTATTATTATACGAAACAAAATCTAAACCGATGTCGACATCGCGAGCTCGCGAAGACCGCCCAACAATTCTGCCAGTGGCTAATTTACAGCGACAGCTTGATCATGAAGCTATTACACTGTCCTTCGTATCTGGCAGCAATTAACTTACCCGGCGTGGTGATTGTCGTTTACGGTTCGAGCGTCGAGACGAGGAAAATCGATTTGATTCATGTTAATGTTTCGCCCCTTGACTAGTGGGAATACCAAACGGCGAAGCACACACCTTCGTGGTGTTGGACTAGCGAAATATTCTATTTTTTCAATCCACAGCCGCAGCACAGTTGCTACGTTACCAGACAAGTGGATAAATTATCCAAGAAAAAAAAAAGCAGCAGCCAAAGTTCTCAACGGTAGCCTAGTAAACTGTGCGATGCGTGTACACTTATTATTCCTTTATTGGAGAATAGCATGTGAGTGCACGCATTAGCTTGCCTCATTGTGACTCGTTTGGACGCACGGTTGCTGAATAGGAAATGCCTTCGAATGAATAGAACAATGTTGTTGACACTCTAATTGGTTAAATTTGCCCTTAGTTTGTTCGGCTCTTGTCGACGATCTTTTGTTTGAGCCAAAGGCGCATTGTTCAATAGCGGTCAATTTGTTTACGTTCAGTATCTGCTCAGCGTCCTTGCGACGTTGATACACGGAACAGCCTTGGGTAGGCGGAAAGACGGAACACCCTCATTAGTTAGGTTTAAGGCCCCAACGAGCCAAGCTCGGCTAGGTCTCACCTTTTCTCGACGGATCCTTGTCGAGTTGGTATGCCTTCGGAGGGCATACCAACGAAATTCGCTGCTGGGGATTGGAGTTTTACGAATCCTCTGAATCGTCGGTGTGTGCCGATCTTTGACAACTCATTAATGTAGCTAAGAACAAAGGCCTACTGGGCGATCCTTGAAGGAAATTCAGGTCACGGCCACCTAGCTAGGTAGGGGAGCCTAGGCCAGGTCGACATAAGCAGACAGATTCGTCTTAAGCTGATTTGTCTTTGAAATTGCAGCCACAGCAGTAGCTATAGACGGTGCAGATCTGAACAATCTTTTCGAGGGAGAAATGTATTGCAGTTTGATGTCATTATTTCGACATGAACAGGCGCTGGCTGACTTCGTACGTTGTCCGCTTTCAAAGGAAACACGAGCAGCACTCGGCATGGATTGAACTAAGCTCTCATAGGCGTATGTTGATATTAGTCAGATTTCAGCGATGGTAAAGAGACAAGCAACCGGGGGTTGTAGGTTATTTCAGGATTTCGCCAGGGATTTTCTGATCTTGATGTAGGTCACCAATGTGTTGACGCATGTTTCTAGTACATATCTACGGTGATGCCTGAGTTGCTTGATGCTCTCAATGATATTACATCGTATGACATTACGGCGGAACTAACGAAAATGACAATCGTCATGTCATAAAAGCGATCGCAGCAAGCAACACTCAATGGGAATTTGAATGGCACTGCCTCAAAGTTTATCAACTAGAAGCGATTCCCGTTTTCCTGACGAAGTCTAACCTGCTCACTCTATGGGGATGTAAGACCTCGCTTCGGCGAATGAGAAATGTTCGCCATAGGGAGGGTTCGCTGTAGCTCGTTGAAGCTGAGTCCTCCTGACCAGATAGTTACTGATTTATGCAACTTCTCTAATAGCTCATTTCGCGGTTGAGCTCCCACGAGTTCGTGAAGGCGTTTTCGCACACAAATATTCGAATGAATATTGATTTGCTTGAGTGAAATCTGCACTTCGGTGAGCTCAAGGCCACTAAATAGGCCGGCGTCAATTGCGAGCAAGGCCCTAATCACATTTGGCTCTCTCGTTAAATCACTGTTGGATTTAGTAGGGATCCAACCATGCCATTATAAGTACAGCTGGTGCTCCAGCGCTGCGTTCGTATATATATATATATATATATATATATATATATATATATATTCGAAACAGTACACAGACTATAAACTAAAACCCATTTCAGCCGATCCTTTTCATTGGAATACATTTCCGCCATTCGGCCCGCTTCAGTCAGTTCCCGCCGTTTCGAGCTTCCTGTTCGGGGCTTGTCAATTTCTCTTACCCGAGCTGCGGCCACTCTTTCAATCATATTTCACCCACTATTTTGCACCCACCCGCTACTCCTAGGTACAGCTAGGTGCGGCTGCAAAATCATATTACTCACGTCACACATTTTCATAGCTGTTACAATGCATGTGTGCCTGTCTAGTAGACGGCCAAACATCGAAGCCGTCGTCGCAATCCGAGTGCAGCAGAGCTAATGCAAATCAAAATAAGGAACACCGCTATAAGAAGAAGTGTGAACAATGCTAATTGACTCCAATGTCAGTGGTGCAGTTGTAATAATTTATAAAATAATCGTTCCGCCAGCCAGTTCGGATTGTGGCCCCGCATGGTAGACACGTCATGTGCGCTGGCTGCGTACACTGCACATGCGATGTTGTCGGACCGTCCCGACAGCCACTGCGGCTGGTGGCAGCGTAGTTTCGCGATGTGTTGCATGCATACGAAATGGAGACCCCAAACAAGCCGGGAGATTCGTCGGGAGACGGTCGTACGACGCGTGTCGCCATGCATCCGTGTGCGTATGTGTGACCCCCGGGGGGGGGGGGGGGGTGAATCTACTGGTGAAGATACACCATGTATACACACATCTAACCTACCTCACCCCGCGCCCCACGACCATCATCGTGGTCACCGTCGACTGCAAAGACAGGTCGCTAGTAGTGAGGATTCTTTACGAGGGCGAGCCGCCGGACCCGTCTCATCTTTCTCAAAGGGCCGCTTGCAATTCGTCTTCTGTGCTCGTCGCTTCTGTGTTAGCTAGTGTTCGGTATCTGGCGAGTTCTACTCTGTGCGAGGTAGAACTTTCGCGTATCCTCGTGTTCGTCAACGACACACACATAGGTGGTGCGCACATTTAAGATGAAACGATCATCGTCATCGATCTATAATACCGTAAAACGACGCCAGCCCGTGCTTGCTGATACGATCGACGCGACGAATTATGTGAACCTGTTGCTGAATTGTGGCTACACAAGTTCGCAATGAAGAACTCCTATCAATGTGTTATTCGCGTCGTAGTATTCCCATGCGTCCGCCACCCCAAGAGATGCGGCCAGCACGTGGAAAGCAGGAGCCGCTGAACGCTCCAACGCACAGTATGTCAACGTTGTACGTCAACCAGACTCGCCGCTGTGTGTCTGTGTATAGTAGTCTGGCCACTCGAGCGCAGACACAAGCCCCTAGATCGACGAATCTCCTCGGTGGACGTCTCCGGCCATGTTCGCGACTGCAGATTCCTCTATCGACACGCGTCGAGAAAATTGGTCCGCTTCTTGGATCTCGATAGCTTAGACCTGTGGAATAATAATATGATGCAGCGAAGGCCGGCCGCAGCCCCATAAGCGAGACTGCAAAACGAAGCCTACACGGGCACGCGCCAGTGGTTGGCGCTCGCCGCCACTCGACGGCAAACACGTTAGACGATGAACTCGTCGTACGTGCTGTTGTTACGGACGTGATCTGATGGTTTCCATGTGGTGATGCTGATGATGGCGGTGGCGGCGGTGGTGGCGGCGGAAAAGAGAGATTATTACACATATCGCATAGGCATACAGAATCCGCGAGCAACAACCAACCACTTCGAACTACGGCAATGGGCTCGCTCTATGGACATTTACGTGGGACGATTGCAGCTTATATGCAGTAAAGTATCAACATAAGTAGTCGGTAGTTGAACGACGAATTAAATCAGGGGTGCACGATCCCACTGATCAGGGAATCTCACCGATGACAGATGAAGGAAGTGTGCCACCCTCGGAAATGCTAATTTCGTGTTTTTTTTTCAACATTGTCTGTTACATATCGATACTAATGGCCACTCAGACATTTGCCCGGCTTCAGATAATCTTAACTATCCAGATTAAAGCATTACTAACTTGAGCAGAAATGTCGACAGTGCTAACTATCGAATTAGGTCTCATCACCCCGGGAAAATATTTATGAGCGTTAGTTATTTAATGTTTAACGCCAAAGTCTCGAAAACGTACCGGCGTAGCCAAACACAGCCATGTGTGTTCTTCAGGGGCCCATCGCACGACGCATGCCATGTTTGTTTAGCTTATACGGCATGAATTAATTGTGTTTGCTAAAACTCAAGGATCTGCCTGACCTTGCAGAAAAGGTCACATGGGCAAAAGGGAAGAGCTACAACAGTTCCACTATTCATCAGCAGTGAAGCCTCTGGCCTGAAGCAGATCCAGCTCGAGCAGGCCATGTCACACACAATATGGATTTCATAATTTATGCAAGGAGGATTGCTCGGTACGCTGTAGCTTTCATTAGCTTAGTGACATTTCGACCGGCGTTGCTACATTTGTCTACTAATTATTTGTACTTCTTTTTGCAGAATTACTTGTATCTATTCTCGTGTTGACCGTATCTACGAAGCTAACTGGCATATAGTAACTTCGAGAATACAACAGCGGTTACGTGACGACAATTACGCAATCAATTGCTTTCTTTATGCGCTAATTAGCGCTCGTTGATCGCACGGTTAATACGTTAACACTTAGATAGCTGTTGCGTACAGACAACAAATCAAACGACCGGTTGAAGAAACTCAACAAGACCAAAACAACTAAAATAGAGGTACATTTTGTTTTGTGTAGTTAGATAGGCGTTTGAACTGAGAGTTGTCTCTCAGTAAATAAGTAATTGTCCACACAGGTGAGATAGCGGTTTATGGTCGCCATCAAAACCGGAGCATTTTTCTACAACAGATGTATATGCACGTATATATTATTATAATAATAGATATGCATGCTCCATACAAATGACACTTATGAATCCACACGGTCCTTGTCACATCTGCATTGTGAATTATAACTATAATCGTAAAAATAATAGTAGTAATAAATTTAGATACATTTTCCGCAGCAACGCACGCACAAGCGATTCATCAACTCGGCAACAACGATAAATCAGCATACTGTTAGCAAACTGGTGGTGGCGCGAATAATTTCAAGTTGAAAATCTACCACAATATATAAGACGATTTCCGACACGAAATTGAACCGCACGTTGCGGGGGTAGAGAGCGATATAAATCCCAAAGATGGATCATTCGCAGAAATAAAATGTTCTAGCTCTGGCCTAACATCCAAACAAACAGGTTACGTTGAGCAGAGTCAATTTGGTCGTCTCGAAAACACGTCTCAACCCCCGAGTCTGTCAATCTATCCAAATGAACTAATCGGGAAGAGATATAAAAAACACACTGCTGATCAAGTGTTATTGAACCATCATTGTAGAGTTTCTTCTTTAACGACATTATACTGTTATATTTAGTCTAATCATATAATAATCATTAGCTATTAATTATAATAGCTAAAATAATACGCTGGAAAACTAAATATATCCCTCACTACCATGTGAATGATATGCGCCAGTGGCGTGGCTACTGTCAACGGATAACCACGCAGTGGATTTCTGAACGAGGTGGCAGAGAGGAAAAGGCTTGACAAAGCGAGTCTACATATTGACAGTGTAGTGCTTCGCCATAGCTTACATTTGTAATCTGTTCCGGAGGCCAGACAGTCTCAGCCATGTTCGGGTCGAGCAGGAAGTTCCATTGGCAATTCACTGTATTTTTAATAATTTGCTTTACTTCAGTGTTACAGTAGCTTGGCCAAACGAAACAGTTTCGCCAGCTACTCTGTAGCCGCATATTGTATCAAAAACAAAGACCGATAGCCACAATACAGATAATTACCCTCCTCAGATTTTTATCGACGGCCAGTTGTTGACAGGTCTTTAACCGTTAACGGTTAACAGGTAACAGCATGCATAAGCCGAAACGGTACATACAGACTCGTCTACGAGTCTGGCTTATTGTTTCTGCAGCGCGGCGGTTAGTTGAGCCATTGGAACTGGAGCGTTCAAAATGATCCACATGTCTCGCAGAACGCAGACGCAACGCAATCCTCCTCCAGAAAATACGGTCCCATGCGTCGGTGTATAAGCGTGTGTGCGTTTGTCTGTCTAGCCTCGCCGTCGCTCGACGTCGAGAGCAGAGTCACGCTGATCACTGCAAAACATGAAAATCGAGTAGACATTCATTGTCTTTGTTCTCGCGATACGGCTTTGTCGTTGTCGTGGTTCTGCATTGTCGTAGTGAATGATATGGCCGGCTATCACAGATGCAAACGGAACGAGTGCAGGTCATCCACGAGACGAACTCATGCACATAAAAACCATCTAGTCTAAAACGTCGCCTACATTACAACGTAACATGCCGAGCACATAACCGCCCCACTTCCCCGACGCGTATCAACGAGAGGACAATGGCCGGCCATCATAGACACGGGCAGACGCAAACCAACCGCTGATGATGTAATGCAATCACTTAGAAATTCGAGATTCGTTTCGCGATTTGAGATTCCTCTCCTTGAGATAGCGGAGAGCACAGGCGCGCCGTCAGGAAAGCGCCGCCGGGAGCCTCTTTGCTATGCTGAAGAAACATCGCGATCGTTCGAACCGAACCATGGAAGGTTCCAGCATGATAGAGGAGGGCACAGCAGTCTCTGGCTCGAAGAGGGAAAACGCGGTGGCGGCCGCCCGGGAACATGATGCTGCTGCTGTTTCTCCAAGGAGAGAGGGAACTGACAGAACTGAGAAGGGAGCTCGTAGGGGCCACCCTATGCTGCTGACGAACTGCATGTCGCTGGGGAGCGGGTGACCGTTGGCTGGCTCGTCTTCCTTTGGAAGAGAGTTCTATCTACCGTTTATATCAATAGCGCTCGCGCGCAGCCGTCGAGTCGGAGGGCCTCGAAGCGGACACGGGACTGCGCGGTTGTGTTTGTGGAAACGTGCACTGCAGTGTGGTGCGGGCTGTGTCGAGCCTGTGTTGCTGGCATCCGAATCGTCGTCAGTAGGCTCTCAGGAGAAATAGGTATGTTTTATAGATGTCAGTGCTTAGTATCGAATTCGAGTATTCTAATACATACGTTTCCTATGGGTGGTTATCGCTCCTATGGCTATTTGTAAGCCACGCGTGTGCACTCGATTGAGCGATAATCGTAGCTGACGAAATGTTGAGACGCTTTTCTATATTGTTGTAGTTCAAGCGTTGCCTAATGAACTTGATAGCAATATGAGCTTTGCCAGAAATATCAAGCGAAAGAAATCGACTGTTTGAATTCGAGAGTTTTTTGCTATCACATCTCTCAGATCTAAGCGTTAAGTTACTGTTTTGTCACAATCTGGTATATGAGAATCCAATCTTAAATACTGTGCATAATTTTCGAGATTGCTGCCCGGCGCAGCATTCCCATGAGAAGTATAAAAGCATAACCCGCCTAACCCTCTTATCTATAAAAGCAGAATTAGCCAACTGACGTGACATTGCTATACGGTGCAAAAACGAGATCCTTGTGAAATATCATGCCATTCGTATGCAAAATGTTCATTGCCTCACCGACTTCAAGTCTTACGTCTTGAAACAGTCGTCTGTAGTTAGCTGTGGCTAGCGCACTCCACCTATCTAGTGTAGATTGTTCGACCGCTAAGTTCAACCGGTGTCGGGCGTCGTGAACAAAAAAGAAAAACCGTGAACTAGCGCTGTTATGTCAACGAAACGTGGAATGGGCGAAGCTTCCCGAAGGAGCTGACAGCCTCACACCTGTGCGCGATTTAGGGCCAGTTTTAGCTCAGTGTGACACAGCGATGTTCAGGTCCCGCTGATACGATGAATAACAAACTCTTCTCGAAGGACGACGGCCCTGATAACGAGTGGAGCCTCGAAACTTTCGAAGGTCAATTCAAGACCCCAAATTCGGCTGAACCCTCCTCTCTTCGTCAACAATAGGCAGATTAAATCGTTGAGAAGACACCCTCCGTGCATATGCTGTATAGCTATTATATATATGTGGATGGGGTTACGTTGGTTCGCTACCACAAGATTGTTACTATTATCGTCGTCATCAGGGGCAGGATCATGATTATCGTCGTTACATCTCGAAACCGCCACACGGGAATGCTCAGTGTACTCGAAACGAGTATCCATCTATGCGGACTGCCAGGTGTGAGTGCGTTTACCCACACAAAGCCACATCCACGCACGGGCGTGGTGGGCGCACATCACTTATCGCTATGCCGGCGAGCCGGGAGGTGTAACAGTATAGTATAAGAGAGAAATAACAATATATAATGTTAACACAAAACATACGCTGCTAGAGGCCGAGCAAACCAGACCGATTTATATAGCAGCTGTCCCTAGTTCCCTGTTATCCCGTATCCAGCCGTCTCTTCTCCCAAAGTACTCGTAATGTGTGCTCTCGTAGAGAACGAGACTATTTGTTTCGATGGTTCAGTGGTTCAACAATACTACTACTACTACTAGTCCTTAGTGGATGTTGTAGCCTATAGAGTGATTTGTTGTTCATTTTTGTTTCAAGAATACATACGATGTATGTCTATCTTATCACATGCGATCGGTCCGCCTTGTTTTGTGCTGCAAGCCCGTTTTGCCTGTTAGCTTGCTTAATGCGTTCGAGCGTAATTTAATTCCGAGGGTGTTTCTTGCGTCTATGAGCGTCCGTCGAATAAGCTCCGTCCTGTGTCTAGCGAACGCCGTTCACATCGAGGTTAGATGCTGTACTTGGGGGCAATGAACCCTTCGTTTGCTTTCGGCGTGCCCGTTCGGTCGGCCGGTCGGTCGGGACTGGCGGCACAGTCGTCCTGGAATCTTAGCTCAGCAGGACCGCACTCATTGAGGCAGGATGGCCATATGGGAACGATCATAATGTGCTTGCTTACCGCGGACACTGTTGTCCGGCTGATGCCCTGTGGGAAATAACAGAGCGACGTCAGGGGTCCTACAGGGCAATACGCTCGCCAGCTGTACGGCATCCAAGAACATGTACAAGGACCTCTGCTTCGCCGCCTCCCGCTAACTCGGGAGATACTCGCATTCAGTCGTTTAGAACCCTTGACACGTCGTGGACTCCTGTCGCGAATTCGCTGTGGCCGATGTGCGGGGCTCTTACAATATTCCCCATTACAGTCTGTATCGAATGTGTTGTGTCCATTAGTCAAGATGGCGTTTCATTAATCCTCTCTCTCTCTCTCTATGATTGTAGTCGTGACACAATTTCTGTCTGTTGAGGTTCGAAAATTTGCAAATAAAAATGCATTGGCCAACGATTATGAGTCGGACGGCCATCCTGGGTTATCTGCTTGATCGACAGGAAGGGCGCCTGGGTATGGTCGTTGGGCGCATGTACGACTACAGTGACGTGCCTAGGTAAGCGTGTTGCCATTGAAGGTCCTTAGAACACTGTTCGGCCACCGGTCTCGTCGTGTGCAGAAATCGATGTCAGCCTGACAAACGCTAACACAGTCATAATGGTGGACAGCGCATATGATAAGTGGCGTCGCTTTACGCGTTGGTCAATAGCGACAGATACAGTTTCGAGTAGCACATCCACTCATCGGTCTCACTTGTATATTCCATTTAAGCTATGTCATATCAGCTTGTAGGTTAAAGCGCGTACACGTATAGCATAATGCGATAAAAAAATATCACCGAAACGCCTTCTATATATTCTTGTCGTTCACTTGTGTAATACAGTAGGCGAAGTTACAAATGGCGATGTCTAATTAGCACATAGCACTCAACTTCGTAATCCACGTTGTCAGATGGTCACCAAAGACCGATTTATTCATCTATAGCTAGCAGCAATTAGCAATTACCTGATTAATATGCGAATAAGCAGCACGACTTGAATGTCTTACTCATGCGTTAAGCTGAAAATAATGACCTCCATTTTTCTGTTGCCGCCGCTGCTAACTAAAATGAACAGCGTCATTTTTAAGATCGGCAAAATGGGTTCGATCAATTACCCAGCTCATGGTTGCCGTCGATACCGAGAGAATCGGGAACGAGGTGTTAATTCTAGTTTCGGACGCCAACGAGAAAATTGTTCGCTTCTGACTATTATCCCTGAACGAATCGTTGAAGGGTGACAATCCTCATAACTGATTTACGCCTCTGTCCACGTCTACAGACAACCTTCGAGTTCGTCAGTGAAGACACTTTCGGCCAGGATGAGCTGTGCAACATTAAACACTACCAAAGTTGAAGCCCTTCTGCACTAAGCTCATGTGACTAGGCGCGAGTCGAAACAAGCAAGGCCTATACTAGGCAAGGGTCAGATATCATATAAAAATCTCTCCCACGGCGAATGTACAAGTAACAGACTCTAAATGGTGAACAATCGCTACGTAAGCGGCACTTCTTCACTTCAATCCAGTGCAATTTATTGCTGAAGAGAAAACACAACAACAGGACGTTACCAAGGCCGTCATCGGTCTAACGTACGCGCATCTCCTATAGTAAGCGTATGCGCAGTGAACGAGGAAAAACTACATTCGAGAGAAAACATTGAACATGTTAATGATTCAAATTTACACTACCCGTCAAACGCGAAATGGCCGCAAAATGAATTGCCAATTCTTGAAGGGCAGCCTAAAAGCGTTCTGCCTTCTGCTAAGGAGACATAGAGACGAAGGGTACGGTGGGATAAATGGAAGACATCAACGTTATAATAACCGCTATGATATTTGCTCGTGTCATCGCGTGCTTGGAGCTACGAGACCAAGTGTTGCTTGATTTTTGTTGCGTGCAATATGTGTGCAATCTCTTCATTGACGAAAACAAATGTAAACATTTTAATTGGTGATACAGTATTGTATAGGATAAACTGATTAATTCGGCTATTCTCACATTGCCGTTATCATTTGCACGAGTGTCCCATGAACATGTGATCGATTTTTTTCGGTGCGAGCTGTCGTCTTTAGAGAAGGCAATACGCCTTCAATACTGCCCCTGCTTGATGTATGTGCATACGATCGTCTCTGGCAATGTTTCTAAATTGCTGTTGAGTTGGGACCTCCTTCATCGTATCGCGAACGATGCGCTCATATGAGCGCGGAATGGAACCTCAAGGTAGACAGTGTGCATGGCAAGACTTGAGCATCGGTTATGCCCATCATTTTTCTTCAGCGACCACAATACGACCGTCTTAGCCAGTCAAATTAGGGTGTGTACAGGAATACATCCATCACTCATGGATTCCCATATCCAAAGCATATTTATGTGCGTCCCCTTCGTACATGACTGAATCACCACTTCTGTTTTGACTTCGCGAAATCGTTGACATTGCCAAATGCTAAGCGCCACCATCTGTCAGTTTCGCCAGCTTGCTGCGGCCAACGAACCTTTTCAAAAGTTTGGCTCGACAGCATATGAACCGTTCAAAATTGAGTGGGTGCCACAACGACCGTCGTCTGCAACCATCTTCGGCAGCAGCCGCCGCCGCCGCCATGACAGCAGCGTCAACAGCAGCCAGAATCCTCACTGCTTCGACCCTGTCTAAAATGCACATACTTTAATTCGCTGCCATTTTCTTAAGCTCTGCTAGAAATGGCTGCCGGCAACTTCTCTTGCGACTTGTCCCATTGCCACCGTCTGTCGTATCGACGTGTTGCAATCGCAGCCCCCCCCCCGGGGAAAGGAGAGAGCCTATTATCCCCCGTCACCACCCCTGTTATAGCGTGGTTCTCCTCCATCGAATCTCTTTCTTGTCTGTTGTTTTTTTCCTTCAAAAGGAAAGTTATGCGGAGAAGGCAGACATCAACGCGGCAACGCGGCTGGAAAAATCGAGAGGGTCAACTCGGAGGGAAACCGTACACGAATATCCTCAAGGTGTCGGAGTGTAACCCGCCAGCCAAAACAGACTCCAGTACCGATGTGGCCAGCCGGTCGAAAGCGAACTCGGTCGACAGTCGACGCCGATGGCCGCACCAGCTCCCGCCTTGGCAGCGGCAGTGCGAATCGCTGATTTGGCCAGGGGTTGCAATGGCGCGTCACTTGGAAATAGAGAAGTCTACTCGTGGGTATTAAACCGAACGAGGGCGAGACCACGCCCCTCCACGCCGCCCGCCCGCCCGCCCGCTCCAACGATTTAAGCGGGCATCAACTAGCTATCAAGTATTCAGCATTCTCAATGTAGTCCTTCGTGTTCCTCTCTCTCTCTCTCTCTCTCTTTCTCTCTGTCTGTATATCTCTCGCGCTCTAGACTCGGCTTGCGCAGGCGACCTCTCGACCTTCGGCTCGCTCCAGCATTCACCATTCCAGCCAAAACTCCCTTCTTCCTTGCTTCTGATTACTGTCGACTCCCGGAACGAGCCGAGTTCGCTTCCGTTCTCGAGCAGCCGAGCAGAGCAGACTCTCCCCGGGCTGACTTTCGTGGCCGACTTGCCTCGGCTTGATTGGTAGCGATGAGGAACCGAATGCGACTGCTTAGAGAAGTCGGAACCGGCGGCTTCCACGTGCTCGGATGTGTCGAGCAGTTCGTCTGCGGCATCTTCCTCAGAAGGGAAGAGCTCGCTTGTATTATGAAAAAAGATCAGAGTGTGTCTTTGTCTTCGCATCACACACCCGGAGCAAATAATGGTAATGCGGAAATCCCGAACACGACACTGCGGACAGTGAAGGTGGAACATGAAGCGATGACGGCAGTGGAAAATACGACGTAAACAGGACAACGACGACATTAAGCAGACTCGTCTGACAACCACCGACCCGTTGACACTCGTTAGATGGGAAAAGATGAAAATAATGGCCTCCATATGGGTTTGCCGATGACGCCCAATATCTAGCCAACATAGAACACGATGGAGCCGTACTATATCTATATATATATACGTATATCAATATATATATATATCACGTTGTTATTCGTTTTGATGCAACGACGTCGGATTGTACTGGAAAATGGGATTGTGCAAGGATCTTTTCGAAAGAGCAACTTATTATTATAGATGACTGTGCCACGGAACCATAGGAAACTTCGTCTCTGGCTGTTGGTTATCGTGGGGTAAGAGCTGCGCAGTTTCGTTGAGCGAGCGTACGCGTAGGCGCCCCGAAATCGGGTGCACCTACGCAATTTTTGCCAAAAATAAGGAATTGCTAGGAAGGTTTTATTAGATCGATTATGAAGTCGAACGATTATTTGCTGGCCACGTTACTTCCGATCACAAGAATTGTATAGAAATATCATACAATATATCTCTACCAAGGCTCTATTTCGCTCGATTAGAAAATTGGTGCCACTAGCAATACATATTGGCAGCGTATTACGATGCACCATGTTTCGTTGAGCAACAAAGAACAATTTGGTCATCTAGAAACTATGTCTGTTTGCCTAAACAATGCCAAAATATTTGGCTAATAATTCATTTGGCCAATCAGCCAGACGCAAAGGCATTGTTAGATAGAAGAGAGAGAGAGAGAGCTGTTTGTGTACGAATTGTGTTTCAGCTGGCTTACTCAACGCCGTTGAACACGCATGGTGACTGGCCAAAAAGTAATTCATAATAATGATAATGAAGCTCGATACTGCAATGGCAGTATCGAGCTTTTGACTCGCGTTAAAAGACTTTTTTTTTTTACTTTTGTTTGACTCGCGTTATGTTACTTGGCTGTATTTAGTCTCTAGGTTTGATTTCCACTGACCGTCGCTGATGCATCGAACCGGTGACATTAGCGGTGGCCTTTGGAAAGTTGACACTCGATGCAAAATAGGTGTCCTCACTTTGCCAACGAAGGATATGAGAAAGGCGCATAGGGACCTTCACGTTGAATGCATCTCTATGGCCGACGAACTCTTTTGCGCAGCGCACCTTGCCGCCAACTAATCTGCGCCACACAACGTATGGGCGAACACACATCGCGGCTGTCCTTCGTCAGTAGGATTCGCGGAGATTCGATAGCAGCGACACAACAGGATCATCGAGAAATAACAAAAGCCAGAAAGGCGGCAGCAGGCAGCATCAGCACTGATTCGTGGCCCTGAGAGTATATCCTGGTAATGCACTGGTACCTGAAACGCAAGGTACTATTGCATTATGAAATGATATCAAAAACCGTGTGCGGGGGTGACTCACGGCCCATAATACCGACAGCCCCTTTCAATGGATCGAACCCGTGCACCTTCGTGTCTCCTCCGATAGCGAAGCGCACACGAATTCACTACGCCAGGAGATATCAGATCTATGATGAATGGCTGCAAATGGTGGCACATGGTACCAGAAGCTATTCGCTTCGCTAGTGGCGCTGGTAGCAGCTATTTGGCTGATTGTAACAGCGGTAGGTTGACCGCATAGATGATCAGCTTGTTCAGCAGGCATTTGTAAGTAGCTGTACATATGTTTCATTATTGTGAGGAGGGGCTCTGTTCCGGAGTATATAGAAGTGTTGGATTCTCTGTCCCGCTTGTGGTCCCACAGAGGAAGCAAGAAAGAAGTTTTTTCCCTGCCGGCAGGGAAAAAGTTCTGTCATGGGCGGATGGCGCGTCTCCAGGCCTCCACTGATCAGATACTTCTCGCCACGTACCTATCCGTATGTCAGAATTACTACGAGAAATGTCGGAACGAAACAATCCCCATCTCCCCGAGGCCAGCGGTGGCAGAATTTGCACTTGTGTTATCCGGCCTATTTATATAAGTGGGAGATTTATCCAGGTAGCAATATAGTAGCGACGTGTGGGTTCAAATCTTGTCAGACGCCAAGCATGTTTGGAGTTCTTTATCATCTTTCTCTATCTGAGGGTTCTAACGATGAGTAAGGTAGACAAACAATAACCAAAGGTGGCTCCGAAAGGTCCTCAAAGTAATACCTAAAGGTTAAGAGCTGAGGCCTGTCAGATAGGGGAACAGCTGAGGGTCAGCTCAAATAAAAAACGTTCTCTGAGGGTCAGCCCGAAAACATGAGTAGAAAAGGTTATTCACTACCTATGTATGATTTTAGCTGGTACAGTTACCCGTGAATACGATCACCCTAGGCCGGTAGAAGACCTCGTAACGCTGTCTGGATTAATAGACCGGATAGCGCAATTTCAATTCTTAACGTGGCTGGCGTCAGGATCTTTCCTCCGGACATTTCTCGAACAACTGCTATCATACGGACTAGTGCCGAGAAGTGACTGATGATAGGAGGCCTGGGTCAGGGTCAGCGTGACGTGTCGGATTTACTTGTTGGACCTGATGCACTAGACAAGTATTATAAAGCTTGAATAAAACGCCCGCAGCGTTTTATTCAAGCTTTATGATATATATATATATATATATATATATATATATATATATATTATAAAATATATCTTGCTGTGGAAATTTATAGTATATTTCGAAAAATAGCCACTATGCACATAGTGTCAATTAGTTGTTCGTTTGTTATTCTCGATTGCTTCAATGGCTGCTTATCGCTTGCGGAACGGCGGTGGTAACGGCGACGATGAAGTAGCCACAGGCGCGGCTTGGAGAAGTGTCTAGAACGGGGAGAAATGCTGGGGCCAGCCGCCAATGAAAGTCCGCACCAGGTAGCAAAGGGATGCAATAATGGATATTGGGTTTCGAGAACCAAGCAACAAATAAAATAACTATTACCGTCACTTTCCTGTCTTGCAATAATCAAGGCTTATCCACTCGAAGGCGCGATCACCTTAGTTCAAGCTAAATTTCCGTTTATCAAACCAACTCCGCATGTGTTTAAGTCCGTACTAGCGAAAGACCCCGTACAGAAAAATTTTCACAGAGCCGGTCATTAGACTCTGTCACACTAGTGCTATCACATTTCCACTGTATCACAATGCAACACGAATGGACTTAACTAGCAATCGCACTTATTGGAGCCACTCTGTATGCGAAACGAGTCACGTCTAAGCTACTACTCTATATTTCAATACAAAATTGAATTTAAAATTTATTTTATTACTCATCATTACTATTAATATTATTATTATTATTGTTGTTTAATTTCATTCTTTATTTTAACCGCAAATTTCATATTTCGTTATCCAGCTTAACAGCTCATGACTTCACTCTACCTTTAAACCAGATTCTCCCAGTGTCGAAAGGTGTTAATGAAACTGTCTCTATCCGTCGAACGCAACCGTCCCGATCAGCACTCGTCCTGCCTAGGCAGGTGACGATATCTACGTTCGTTCGTTCGTTGGGCTAGCACCACTGCTGTGTCAATCTTTTCCACGAAGAATTCTCGCAAACCCCCCGAACGCCATCATGGACGTTGATAGTATCGCCCATTTGAGGCGGCGTTTCCATTCATTCATCGCCCTGCCTCCTACTTTCCTCCGCTATCCGTCGTTTGGTTTCGAGCCCTCGCCGGAAAGCCTACAACAAACTTCGACGATTCCCCTAAAATGGAGCAGACCTAGACCGGGGCCGGCATGAGAGCGACGTGGGCCGGCGGAGGGATGTAGAGCGAGGCCTAGAGAGGAGAAACTGGGCCGAGCGGGAAATTGCCAACGAATTCGTGAGCAATCAAAGTCCAGGTAGATTGCGCGGCCGTCTGGCTCTCAACAGCAAACCGGCGGGCGACATCGAGAGCGACCGCTGGGCGCCACTACTCAAGTGGGCCGCCCCCCCCTCCGTCCACGAGGATGGTGGCGACGAAGAGGGAGTCGAGTCTAGAAATAAACGAAACGAGATGGCGCAGAAAAACGCTGCCGTTGGTGTGGACGCAATCGCGGGCGCGCCGGCTGCCCCTAACCAAAGGAAATAGAGAGTGCTTGGAAGAATGAAGAAGGTGGATTTGGAATCACGCCTATTTTCTTCGCCTTGTCAATCTGCGCCGCCAGTCTCGTCAACCTTTCAGCCGGCCGGAGAGGTAGCCGAGTGACTGTTGAGCTGGGTCTGTGCGTGTGTGTGTGCGTGCCCGAGAGCGATGATGGTTGGCGGCTGACAACAGCGTGAAGTGAATAGTGTCGAGTCCCATTGTGGCGCTGCGTAACTCGGCGTGATCGATCCTTTCCAAATATCGAGATCAATGTGGAGCTACAGCGTCGTAGTCCGGATAATGAATATACCATCAGAGGCAATGTATCACACACATGGGCGGTGATGTTCGATTCAAATATAAACCACTATTGGATCTGTCTTTCTACAGAAATAAACCGATTAAACATTACCATAATAACAAGTTAATTGATACAAGGCAATTAGTCGAGCTCTCAGTCGACCCCTAGTTTTTACACAATATTAACAGCGAGCTAAAGCATCCGTTCCCCGCATGGTCAACGGAAAGCAGAACTTAAGTCCGCTACGCGAAAAACATCCGCTGCATCGATCGTACTATCGTTGACGGTTCATCTAATTGCTTAATTACTTCACTCTCATTATCTATCCACTCGCTGTATAATGCCATTATCAATTCCTGAACTGATTTGTCACTTGCCATTTTTCTTGTGATTACCAGATCTCTCTCTGTCTCTCACTCTCTCTTGTTCCATCTACCACTGACCATCGTCACATCCACAGTACTCCTACCTCAACTCAACCGTAGCTTAACTGCTGCAATACTACGATTTCCACTGCGCATTTGCATGAAAAGTAAAGCTATGCCTCACCGGCGCGCGAGCACCCTCTGTCGGCGGCGGCGGTGGTGGCGGCGGCGACGCGAATATGCTCGCCCGTGGCAGACCATTCGAATGTGGCTATATAACTCTTCGCCTTTCGACGAGAACGACTCCTCGAGAAGTTCCCTTCTCCACGGGAGGAGGACCCTCGTTTGCGTTGCCCTCGCACCCCCTCCCCCCCAGCCGTTATTCAGTCCTCCTCTGTCTGCCCCGAACGTTTTCTCTGTCGGCAGGTCAGCCGCGTTCGCCACAGCCGCCGGTCCCGGCGAGCAAGCTAGCGAGCGAGCTTCGGCCGGCCGGCCGCCCGCCCGCCCGACCATCAGACCCTTCCAGGGGCGCGGTTTGACAGTCGGGGAAAAATGCAACGTGGCGTTTCTTCTCCCCTTCAGCCTCTCGTTCACTTCGTATTTTGATTTGGCCCGATTCTCGACGACTGCCAACCAACCAACCAACCAACTGTTCTCGTCACGGCGCTGGCGGAGGCTGCCGACGGCTGCCGTTCCCTCTGCTTCCCATTCAATCAGCGACGCTTTTCCCGCTTCCGTGTCGGCCATCTCTCTCGTTTTCTTCTCAACTTTGATCGCCTTTTTCTGCTCCGCTTTTCGACGAAAGGGGCGGGTTAAGGAGAGGAAGAAGGACTGAGAGAGAAATATATATATATATATAGAAAGAGAGAGAAAGAAAGTAAGGATGAGAGGGAAAAGTGTGTCTGGCTGCGTGCTTCTGACTTTTACTAGGCGCTGGCAGAGGAGCGGAGTTGTGTTTGATGCTGCATACGCACAAATTGATTGAAATCATAGATTTCGAATGGACTGCGCCTTCGCCGGGCAGCGAGTGATTGATATAAACAATGGTCAAACTACGGTCACGTTACCTGCTGACAATTCGAACGTATGGACCCAACACCTCCTATATATATATATATATATATATATATATATGTATATATGGGTACGCATACACGCAATCTGTTACATGTCGTGCTATATATTTAGTGTGTGTATGTGTATACATATCGAGAGTTTGACAAGAAGCACTTAAAAGTCAACGAACGTTAGACGAAATACTGTGGCGGGTATCGGCGTGTATCGGTGTGTGTATGTGATCTGGTAAATTTGATTTTACAATCTCGTCCATGAAGCAGCTGAACTTGTTGCAGAAATTAGTGCAATTGATCTCATTAATCATATGAGGGATATAATAATATTCATAATATAATAATTAAAATAATTATAATTCATAATATTCATAGTATTTATAATACATGCGGCACAGTTGAATCCGTTCGCAATTTAGTTATAGGTATATTGACCGAAAACGCATTAATATACGAGTGCGTATTGCAATTAACATGTTATCTTCTGCCAAGTCGACAACAGAAAACTGTGAACGTCACGTCAACGCCAACGTTCATGTATACGTTCTTCCACGAGCTAGTTACCCGCAGAGAGACCGCCGCAAGACTGAATCTTGGCAGTGTGCACTTGAATTATTGTTGTGGAGTAAACGCTTAATCGTGCACTGTAGTGGGCTGCTCAGAACAACAGAAAGCTCTAGAAAATTTGGCCTTAATAGGACTCTTCAGTACAACATTGATAGCAATATACAGCAATTTTTTTCCGTATTATCATTATTACCACAAGAATACAACGGCGTTGCTCTAAGCGTGCTACATCTTCCATTGTGCTGCCGGGCGAAAAACAAGTATGCCTATATTTTGCGATATTCGGAGATTTGCTCCCCGTACAGGATAATAGTAATTACTGACTGACTGAGGGTGGAAATGTGGCGATCGGGAAATGTAACGGCTGAGGCAACATCCTGGTCCCGTCGGGTCTCAGATGATAACCGAATGATGCAATCAGCGGAACAACCGTTGGAAGAGAGGCGATTCATGAGGTGGCGACAAAATTCGCTGAAAAAGACAGACGCTATGGGGAATGTCGGAGAATTATCTAGACAATTGGTACGGCCACACTCGTGTCCACTCGTGGTTGGAAAGCGCTCTTCGAATGCTTGGTGGCCAGTCTCAGCCAGCTGATTTGAGCCAGATTTTCTTATCAAATGTATACCATTTGAATATCACAATAAATGTAATCTCGTGTAAAATCTACATCACCATGTTATATCATTGCATAATAATGTGAATATTATTATAGATATAGTATGTCATCACGGGCGGTGGACATATGGAGATACCTGCTTATTGTTATATTGTTAGGATTAATAGTGTATATGTACTGCTCACCCAATCGGCAGTCCCTCGGATCAAGGACACCCTCCCGCCTTTCGAGAATTGTCACTTATCGTTTATCAAAGCAGTATGTTAATGGATCTCGAACTGCGGAAATAGTACTACTATAGAAGAGAGCCCAAATAGGCCAAATCCCGTCTGATCAAGGCTGACACTGTCGCAGACTACTAACTAGTCAAGAACAGCTGCTTGCTAGACAGATATCGTGTATTGCACTGTAGGACAGCATAAAGCTGAGATCTCTGGCTATTGATCCCGATCGTTATACCTCTGCTGACAGCTCCCATATTGATTGACAAGGGACCGGGGCTTCTCTAAAGCGACCAAAGGCCGAAGGTAAATAGACATGTGTTATGAATACAACAATCACGAGGGGAACTCGAAGCGGCCACCTCGTCGCAGCCGATAATATATATATATATATATTCAACGCATCATTGTGGTCCCAGCCTCAACGACAAGCGCATTTGCGAACATCTGCTATGTTTCGTCGACGCTCGTCGACTCCGTGCGAATTTCTCAGGCTCTCTGTATATTCGACTTTTGTCAGACACCCCTCCTTCCGAAGTGATGCATTTCTCAAGTGTATCCTCCTCTTCAGCTAGGCGTAATAGCACATTTATTCAATCTGTGCTCATATACCTGCGTTATGTACTACTTGTTAGCTCGTTCGACGGGACGCACACGGTCGGTGCGTTATCCGCTGGCCAAAGTGATTCCTTGCCAAGAAGCTTGGTCGGGCAGGAGCCGATGTTGGCATTCGCGATCGAGTCTATTGCCACTGTTCATTCGCTCACAGAGAATATCCCTGCGGGAGATGCTGGCCTCATTTCGAAGCGGGGTCACAACGATGCCATGAATCAGAGGATTTTGAAAACATCCCGATCATATCGTGGCCTAGTTGTCGTCGATGTCGGATGCTATTTCAATGCAATGCTGCGACGAGTATTCGACGTGTCGATTATCGATGTGCGATTACCATGGTCGGAGCGAGTGGGATCGCGTGAACGCATAGGTCGAAAAAGCTCGTACCAGAAGACTCTTCGGGCAAGCGCAATATACCTAGTGCTTGCTTGTGGCTCCGTGCCGTCAGCAGAGAAAGCCCAAACGAAATCGATGAAACACGAGCTAAATATGTTGCGGCGAATGATATACTCGACTGGTTTTCCCTTTGACCAAGTGCTACTCATCTATATGAGGATGAAACCCCCCCATTGGCATACGATCAAGCATCATTATCATCCTGGCGCCCCGCCATCTCCATTTATTGAGATTTTGGCTTCGTTTGTTAGCAGTTCACCGGAGAGGCCGCGACTCTACACATCACAAAGCGTCTCAGGCAGAAGATACTGCCCATTGCTCGACATGCATTTTTCGATTGGTCCTCTAGGGGTTCATAGGCTACGAACACTTGAAAGCGCTATTGTCCATCTGCAGGAATCTCTACACATTTATCCGAGTAAGATTCGCCCTGCAAGTCATTTTACGCAGCTAATCTACCCGAATATTCATAACAAGCGTACGCTGAATGCTACGGTTGTTATTGTATTGACACACAGAGTTTCGTCAAAGAAAGTCCCAAATCATCTGCGCGGTGTACGCCACCGTCGCATTGTGGCCATCGCTAGGGTACCATCCGTCTCGAAGTTCTGGCAGGTTGCTCAGGCACTGTTTCATCCGGCGATCTGGACGCCGATAATCTGCACCAAGCTACTCATCTGCACTATACTGCGGTCCCGTATTTCGTTCGTCAAGTACTCCACAGGCACCCTGTATTTTCATCTAACTGCTAGTCTCTGGGTACCTACATCCTGGTCTTGGGATACGCGGACGACGCGCAGCGAAGCTGCAGGGCCGAAATTGCGACCCGTTATTATCGTCGGATTTTGGCTGTTGTGCATACAGGTGATCGGCGTACTGTATCGGGCGAACATCGTTGCCTCAGTTCAAAGCTTACCCGAAGATCGGGTGAAGATGATCTCGAAGTGTGCTCGCGAGCTGTACCCAACCGATGGAGAAGGTTTGATGACGTACCCAAGTTCTGCGGGCTTATTATATCATATACATTTAATTATTCGTGGGCAAGTCATCTGCCAACATGAGGATTATGTGAGGACTCTGCACGATCGACTATTTAGTAACGTGACGTTTTATAAGGTGGGCCTTGCTGAGGAGCAGTACGAAGCATCGTATACGCTAGAGTTCGATATGGTGCTGATTTTCAACGACGACACTACCGGTGGCTTTCAAAAAAACGAGATCGTTTACTCTGACTCGTTTAGGTACTTCGAATTCTGCTGTACACGCGTAGCTCAGCTTGAAATGGCTCACGGCCTTGATCGTAAAGAGTATGGTGTGAATCTCTATGCCGACTTCCAACGGAAACTTCGGAATTATCTATTGCGGCCTCTCTCCGAAAGTTACTCAAAAGACGGTTGCGCGACCTTTACTTACCCATTCGAAATCGTTTCCAATGGCCACCGTCCAGTTCAAGCGAACATGGGAACACAAAATGCGTCTTTCCGCTTTATTCAAACGAGATGTATCCAGCCGTCGGACTTCACAAAGCAACCATTTGCAAGCAGCATAGTGTATCAGGATATCGTATTTCCATGTAGCCTACTCATTGGGGGCTTTACGGTAGCGGCTTCACATTTACTTTTTCAAAGGATTAATTGTCCAAGGAAATGGAAATAACCCATGACTTTATAGAACGACTGTAAGGAAAGCGGCGATATTGACAACGGACCACATGGCTGTGTAGAAATTACTAGGCGCCAACCAGCGAGGAGGTTCTACGTGTCACTCAAATTGATCGATGTACGCCATAACAGACAGATTCGATATTCCACAAGTGACAGGTGACCTATAACTTCTTGCATGTGAACGAGATATATTATGCCGAGGCTTCAAGGAGACATAAATATCACGGGTCAATAGTCTTCGTAGCGGATGTTGCAGTCAGCGCAATGATCTACCGTAGAACGCTTAACAGGATGATTTCCTCTGACCAGTAAGCCCTGTTCGGTATGGAGATTGCCGTTAGAAATCGACCGATTCAAAGCGAGATAGAGTTTGGTAGGGCCTTATTAAAACACGTGCGCATGACAATAGCATATGTAGGACCTTCCGCAGTGCGAAAATGGTAATGATCCCTACGAAACTTCTTTCTAAAGTTATTTCGTGCAGAGGGAAGAGATCTCGTTCAGTTCGTATCGGAAGCAATAGGATTACAGAACAGTAATCGAAATTCTACAAATATCATTAATATTTAATTCTCAATTATTTCAACGGTTTTAGGGGGGCTAACAATTAGTCCGAGCGTGCTGCACGAAAAGTGGCAACCTTTAGAGAAGCTATGCTCTAGAACGCCTCCGACAGCTTGTTGCGACCGATCATATTCGAAAGTTCCATCAGCAAAGCCTAGGCGACATATGCTGAAGGTCCTGCGATCTCGAAGGCCATTGACGTAATTGTGAACTGACCGCGAAGGCCAGCCAACTCACTACTCTTACGAGTCTCAGGTTGATAGGTGGTGTTTCCTGCTTGACGAGCCGCTGCTTGTAGTTCGGACAGCGTTAACGTGTGAACGATAGTGTGCACGACAACCTACCCCATGATACGTTTACCTTCTGCATGTGGTATCGGAGGAACCCTGTCGGCTCGCTGACCGTCATCGAGTGACAGATAAGCCCGTTCGCACAACTTTTGCATATAAGCAGTCTTCAGAGGCACTCATCGTTAAGTATGTATAGGGTGTTGGGGGTGCTATCCGGCGCTCTGGCTACACACTTATCCTTAATGCAGTGATATTCGAAACTGAACCGTGTAAGGAACTCTTCGTTGGAAGGGACTCAAGCCAGTGATAGCCGACGCGGTGGTGAGTGGCTTCTAAAGGAGCTGCCTCGTTGTCACCTTAAGCTGTAACAGCTGAAGGTAACTGGACAGCCAGTACCGCTTCACCAATAGATCTGGTAAAGGTATTCTGATCAATCTGAAATGATGTGGTCTCGTTGTAGTCATGATATGAACCTTGGAGCAGCTAGATCGAATGGATACAGAGTTCAGCTTCGAAGACCGAGTCCACCAAGTGGAAGCGGAGAAATGACCTTGGATGAGAGCCGACGGACTGATGTCTTAACTAATTCAACCTTATGATAGGTTTGTCCAGAAAAATCATTGATGTGCCGAAGCACGTTTCGTCATTTAAAAAGTACAGCGGTCCGAACAATTTTTGAACTATTACCCATTTTTGCAGATTTTACATCGGAATTCTATACACAAAAAATCATTGACATAACAGCTATAAAGCGAATATAGTACAACCAAAAAAAATCATTCATAAACATGTGATATATATATATATATATATATATATGAGAAATAACCAAAAAAAAACAAACAAGCACGTCAGTGACAGCAGAATAACATCAGATACCAGATACAGACTCTGGGGAAGAGATACACTCTCAGCAGAGGATGGTTTTAGCAGGCAGAGGCGTTTTGTCATCCACGTCAACCCTGCACTGGATCGGCCCACTTTCATGGAGATTGGAATGTCTCCGGTGGTAGCCGTGCGTTTGAAAAAAATTTCCTCCTCTAAAAAAAAAAAAAAAAAAAAAAGATAAGCCAAGAGCACTGGCGCACTCACAGCACATGATGAACTTAAACAAATGGCAAATCGGTAGCGTTATCAACTTATAAAATGTAATATATAACTTTATTTATACGAATAAGAATATTAAAGAGAGATCCTCCAATAATATATTATATATAATATATATATATATGAAGTCGTGCAACCAATATCTACTAGGCTCGTTGTGAAAAAAATGAAAGAATTAATGCCATGCTAACGTTACGAAAAAAACGCTCATTTAATATTCAGACTCTCTGGTACACTGCTCACTGTTTAAATATATTCAAAATAGTATTAGTATCTGAAAGTTAAGAGCTGACGCCTGTCAGATTGGGGAACAGCTGAGGGTCAGCCCGAAAAACAATAAATATTAGGTATATTCAAACGATACTTCGTTCCCAGTAACATAGGCTCAACATATATATGAATTGAATTTGAATATATATAATGTGATTATCGGGACCAACGAATCCAGCAGATATCGTTAACGTATGGTCAAACACTTTATGAGTAAATGCTTGTCCCATCCACGTCATCTCTCTATCTATGCTGCAAATTGTGTTGCATTTGTTTTCGATTGAGTGGACACAAGAAATCGTGAACACAAGAAATTAAATAACATTTAATTGGGGCGTTCGGTCAGGAACGTCGATAATATGATATGACTATTTTCGAACGAGCTGTTCCACCGATTTTTCAGACTTTGTGCCGCTGGGAGAATTTATCGAAATTAATCAGCGCTGACCGTTCACGAACAAAACGTTTTCGACATAACAAGCTGAATCCATGACATAGTCGAGCATACTTTGTTCACGTTACACACATATTTAAGATGATTTACGTTCAGTGAGGGGACATTTGATGCATAGCTAATATGAAAGGTTCATGAGTGGACTAATCAACAATTAACACCAGGCAAACGTGTGCGTTTACAGACGTTCAGGTTCGAGCCGCCGAGTTGCCGAACGAGCAAAAGAATGGCAGGCGGATCGTTGCTTTTATTTTTGGCAGTTGGCGCTGCTTTACTCGCCATCGGACACTCAGCCCAAAATGACCCGGTCCAGCAGAACCTCTCAAAGGAGAAGAAGTATCGCCGTAAGTTCGCTCTGTTTGCGTAGGACGTTCGTTGATCTTTGTTATTTTTTTCGAGAGCAATCGCAGCCGCGTCCAGTTTGCTAGAATAGGGCAATCCAAAGTTAGGTATCATTCGCCGTCAGTGTCAATTTCGATTTGGGGCTCGCAATCCACCGAATGTCTAGATCCTCTGCTTTCGCCCTGATCTCACTTAATAGTCAGCAGTGGTGAAAAATGAAATACTGGCTTTTTGCTCTGAGCCCTATTTAGTCTCACAGATTGAAGTGTACTATTTATTAGGTCTACTTAAGCAAAGGGATTTCGTTGAAGAATTAGAACCAAACAATTTGCTACTTTCTATAGCAAATTTGGTGGTACTTCAGCTCGCGACAGTTTGTATATATTTAATATATATATAATATATATATATATATATGTATTCACCCTTAAATCGACTGGTGGACACCAGATGTATACATATGTATAGCACAAGATGCATATATACATATATATATATATATATATATATATATAGACTTTGAGGCAACATCTGGTGTCCACCAGTCGATTTAAGGGTGAAGACAATTGGTTTAATATTGGCTGACCTCGGGAAAACACCATCCAATCTTGCTCGTCTTGCTCGTCGTAACGGGCCGGACAGCCTGTTCAATAGATAGTGTTGATAATAGAGATTTAGTGAACTAAATGAAGCATTCGCGCGGTTTGTTTGTTCCCAACGAATTGTCATAGATCCATGTGATGCGGTGAGTTGTAGAGCCGGTACGGAGTGTGTGGTGAAACCAGACCGGACGGCCGTCTGCGATTGCGTCAAAGAATGCCGCGCCGAAACGGACGATCGCAAGAAGGTGGGGATGACCTTTGTTAAGAGCCATCGTAGAAACGAAACGTATGAGCAGCTCTGCTAATTAAACAGCATCGGCTGTCTATCCATAGAGTCCGTTACATTTCGTATCTAATTGAACACTAATCTTACTGCTTTCAGTGAATGGGGGGCAATTGTAACCGAATTGTAAATGGAAGTGTTACTTTATTTTATAATATCTAAAATGGTAAATATACAAATTTAGCAAATTTATATTACTGATCCTTCTGCATACTTGTTCGTGGCTGGGATTTCAACATTACCATGGTTCGAGGCTCTATCATACCAACCGCATCAAAAAAATCATGTGGTTTATAATTTTGATAAACATTATCTTACTTGAGCTATCCCCAGGTGATTCTTGTGGGTCTACGGTTCGTTGTGTTCGCTCTAGACACATATGTATCTCCTGTTCTACATTTGCTTGTCAGTGTTCCAATCTGACATTACAGCTGCGATAAAAAATGTGGAAAAATATGGTTGGCATCTTTAAGATTCACGAAGTCAATGCGAATAATGCACACGTCTCATTTTGTTTCACAATGAGCAATCAATCCAGTCGGCCAGGTACCGTTAATCTGCAAAGAACGGCCCCTTTTGTATACGGGTACCATTGTGAATGGCTTGTTCTGCGATTCATGATACTCATCGAAATCTTGTTCAAGCTTCCTCCAGGCTAAAGCGTGAAGGACGACTTAACAGTATTTGCGGCCGAAAGGTCGTCCATGACTTGGAGAAGTCGAATCTGCTATGTGACGTGTTCGAAACGACGTCTAAACAAGGGTCGTATTTTTGTGGCGTATTTCGTTAATGTGTGATGCACATTTGTCACTCAGCCAATAGTGAGAGCGCCTTGTGTGGGTCTTACAAACCCACTAAACCCAAGTTTCTTACACTCACAGCGCTCGAAAATGACGAAGTTAGGGCTAACAACCCGGAACTGCACCCAGCTGCTCAGAACGGCAGTTAGCAGTTCGCGCTCAGGAAAGGACACTCGACCATAGATGCCCCGTCAATTTCGTTACCTCAACTCGTTTGAATGCGGGAATTGCTGAAGGAATTAACGTCATTTATACAATCTTGAAAAATTCCTGCGAGACGATGCCCACGAACTTCTGCTGTCGGACCAAAAATTGTCAACAGGATTTCTGAACAAATTTTAGGGAAGTTTGGCTAAGTTTGGGTATGCGGTGATTATTCTTAGGGGCGAAGTCACTCAAACAGTTTTTAGACAGAGCCGCACAGACCCGTTCTCAAACGTTCTCCACAGGTACGACGCTTCATCCCATAAGTAAACTGTTCATCGTTCACACGGCGCTATCAGCCTTTGCTGAATGGTCTTATCCCACCGGACATCCCATTCCCAATCACTGCCTTTCTCGAGAGGATGACTCAGCAACTGAATTCAAAAGGCCTATTACCATTATTGATCTAGCCGCCAAGATCTTGCACATCGTTTAACTGGGGGGGAGGTGCTGTGGGGCTCGCTTCCACGCGAGATTCGGCAACTTGAGTCAAATAAATAGTTTTCCTACGAAATTAATGAGACAACGATGTAAATAGTTTTTTTTTGTCTACGGTAAGAAAACATTGTGTATATCTGTGTTTCTTTCCTTGATTGACGCCGGACACTAATCGAATTCATACTATTCTAATTGAATACGCTAATTATTACCTTCGCGGGAACTCAAGCCTTACACAATCGCCATTCCGCACTACCCTTCGACCAGATGAACTATGCAAGCTGTACGATCTGGGTACATCACTGGCTGCAAATTCACATCGAAAATCTTGAATGCATAAACGAATTTCCAACTACTGCTATCTACAATACATACCGACCCTGACCTCGAGTTTATAATTCATCTACTAAGTATCTATAAATCGTCACTTTCGACCGCGCTGGCATTTCTCAGCGAGATTGAATCCCCCAGGCATTAGACGTCTCATTAGAGCGAAATCGAATTCTCTGAGATCGGACTCACTTAATTCTCTCTCTCGCCCCATCCGCTTGTTCTGGTTCACATAGGTTTGCAGTAATTACAACGTGACATTTGACAGCCTCTGCCACCTGCACCAGATGTCCTGTCTTTGCCGGCAGGGCGCCGAGGGTTGCCTGAACGAGACCTATGAACATCTCCACGTAGACTACTTTGGCAGCTGTCGGGAAATCGGCACCTGCTCCGACACCGAGATGGCCGATTTTCCCAGGTGAGACTATTTGTTTTCTCTCTCTCTCGCTTTTCTGTCGCTCCCCGCTGTCTTTATGCCATTTGCTGTTGGTTCTTATGTGAAATTGTTAATAGTATTTGGCCGAATGATATTCAATGTTACCTTGAGGTTTCAGAACTTTACCACGAAACAGTCCACAAGTAGACAACTGGGTTGTATATATTTTGAATACATTACGGGGTATAATAATTGCGCCTATAAAGCGGTAGGCTGAATCCACTCAGAGAGGAAGGGAATCACCAAATATAATTATATATAAACCCGTATCGATAGGCCAGATCGAGCAGTTTCGGTAACTGATTTATGGTGGCCACTTATCTATTCGTTATTCGATGTAGATTCGAGACCAGATCATGGCCGATACCCGCTGTTTGGTTGTGGTGGTGTCGCAAATCGATCTGGCTTTAGATACGCTATGGCTGTTTTGAAGAATTGTGCAATTCGAGGGATGCAGTGTCCTGGCAGAATCTGACTCACTTCATCCTAATTAGTATAGGCTATTAATTAATGGTTGCAGTTAAGTAAGTACTTAGTGGACGGAGTGACAGAGCCCAGGGGGGGGGCGATAATCACGTGGTACCGGTACATGAGCAACATATGGTTCGGCTATCTCGCAGACACCGCAATTCAATTTTGTCCACCGTGAGAATTCGCACCGTATCCCGATGTTCAAACAAACTCACACGCGTGTTCCGGACTATGCCAGCACTATGCTTATACGATGCTTGACTGATCTTGGCTTCTGTCTAGGCTTGCATTCCGATGAGCAATGATTCTATGCACAGCCATCCTTCCTAAAATCTAATTACACCATGGAGCACACAGCGAAATGCCACCATTTCTAAGTTTGAGGATCTTTCCTCCTTGCGTCATTATAGCAGTCCCCCAACAGTCATACGTACGTACGCTCACAGAACATACATATGGTAGCATACAGAAATTGTAAGCTATCAAAAATTGTGCACGCTCAGCTAGCCACGTGTTCATCGAGACGGTCCGCATCTTCCAGATATCGCATTTTAGCATGCTCTGTTCATAGCCGTTGGGCGTCTACCCTGAAATTGGCTGTAGATTTCCAGGATGGGCCGTTCCACGCGACGACCTTCGCCGTCGTCATTGCCATCTCCGTCAGACGCGCAGTATCGTCGTCCGTCGAGTGCTGCTATTGTCGCAGGCAGACAAACGCGGGCGTTGGCCGGTGCCGCATCGGTGGCGATCGCAGCCGTCGTAAAGCACTGCTATTTCACAATACTTTGCTTCGCTTGCTCGCTCGCTCTCTGTCTCTCTTTCTCTGGAAGGCATCCCAGTGGCCACTCACCCCTCTGGCCGTTGCTGTCCTGCTCACTTGTGTCTCACTTCCGTTCGCTATCCCACGAGATGTCAAGACACATCATAACGTCGTCATCGCCGAGGCGGGAAATAAAAAGGAGGATCATGGCCCGAAAAAGAGATCGTGTCATCGTAACAACAATAATAATAATAATAATAATATGAATATGAATAAGCGGAATATCCGGACAAAATGCATCTGGCAAGGTCGGCTGTTCGTATTGGACGGCTCGGCAACGAGGATCGTTCAGGGCATCGCACTCACAGCCTGGCGCTTTCGGATTCGTCTGGCGGACACGTTCAGAAATCGTCTCTACCGCGAGAGAGCGGCGGGGGAGGGGGGGGGGGTCGTCTCGTAGGGTAGATCTTGAGGAGACTGATACGGGGGTGGTAGATGGGGAAATTTGCGGCTTCCGTTTGTAGATGTCGGCCGCGCCTTCTCGTGCGCGACAAGGGGGCGCATGCTTCGCCCCCGACGACCTACTGCTGGCGCTGTTCCGCTTCGAAGTGTCGGTCGTCCCAATGGTCTTGTCGAGGCGAAGCTCTCCGTCACTGCCTGTTCTACGCTGTTGGTGTCGGTGTGTTCGTCGACTGCCTGGCTGCTTGGTCTTCCTCTGCGACGAGTTGCTGACCCCACCGCACCTCTTCCTCGTTCTGGAGCTGCTGCTGCTACTGCTGGCGTTCCTGTTGGCCCGGTAGGTTGGTCTGTGTAAGGAAGATTCGTCAGTTTAAAAGGCTGAGCATTGCTCGTACCGCACATTCTCCCTGCCCCCCGATGGCTAGCTGGCGGACGGGGGTGGGACTTCTGGTCTTCACATGCACACGTGCTCATGGCATGCTCGTTCCTTCATTTCGCCCGCACTCACCACACGCACCGATACCACTCGCATCCGACGATGCTGTGCGGAGAAGGTTGTACATGGCCCGTGACACATTCGCTGTATCGCTCGGCTATCCACGGCTGCGCGCGGCCAGCCTGCATTCGTTCTCTTGCGCGGTCCCTCGGAATCGCGACCATCGTCACCGCTCTCTTCGCCCATGCTTTCGTCAGTTGACTCTCACTGGCCTCATCTTTACAACTGAGATATAAAGTGTAGCATAAGAAGCGACGGAACCCACGACGACAGCCGACACCAGTACCGTCGGAACCGCAACCGCTCGTTCGGGCTATGTGTGCATGCATGTGTCTGTGAGTCAGGAACGCGAGAGGGGAAGTACTACCAACAGCAGCAGCGGAAGAAGAGGCAGGAATCGCAGTATTATGGCCATGTCTAGAGCCATTTCTCGTGAAAATTGTATTACGGGACACACCGCCCACCATGTTCCTATTTGCAGTCTCTATCTCTCTCTCTCTCTCTCTAGATATATCTCGTACTCTAGCTTCGTTTTTTGCTTCCTTAGCACATCAGCTGCAGTCATATCCTTGCCATGGGAATGGAAAAATCATCGCAGCACAACTTGAGAGACTCGTACACTACTTATGAAGGGCGCCAATAGAAGGACCAGGCTCAGTATCACACCCGAACTATCCCGTTGACCACGTTGCGTTGTTGTTCTGAACCCCGGCCTGCGAGAGCCCCCACTTTTTCGAAGTATTTGAGATTGCCGTTAAGAATTGCGCTGGCAGTCCGACGACTGCAGTGAACAACAGCCGAATGACGATCAGCTGATCTGAGCCTTAAATGTGTACGATAGAGATGTTGCGGACTAACCAAATGTATTCACATAACTTGTGGACAAGCTTTCGTTTCCTATTCGGTGGACTATTTAAATCATCAAAACGAGCTGTGTAGTGTTGTTCTTATGGTATGGGGTATATCAAAGTGAAGCATGTTAACGATACGGTGCATCCTCTGGATCTTGGTCGACGTACAAGCTTGTCGTTATTTGGCAACCTGTCACAGGAGAAGTCGTACAACTGGCAAAGCGCAGCTGATCGTAATTTCATTTTCCCATTAGAGGATAATCGTGGGAGCACGCTCAGAAGCAAACAGCTATAACACGATGATCCATTTTTGGGGACTTCCGGCTCGTCTGAGAAACACCGAAGCTATGGAGTCGCAATAATATCACACACACATATATACAGTGTATAGCGTTCACAAAGCGAAATAAGCGGCTAAGTAGGTTCTATAATAAAAGGTGTGTGAGAGAGAGAGAGAGCAAGATAAATGCTGAATGGAATACCCACTGAAATTTCATAATGAGATTTTGAGCAAATGAGTGTACAATTCTTGGTAAATGGAATAATTTCCACAGTATTCAGGATACGTGGCACCGAGGGGGACTCTAAGGTCGGGTTTTACGTACAACGTCCTAATACACCCAGCACGCCTAAATACAAAGTATAGATTGATCTGCTGTTATTGTTATTACGTTATCGAAGATTAGAGCAACCCCTTGATTTCAGTCCACCTTACAGGCTATCGTTGACCTTTGTCCGTTGATTATTCATTGAGAGTCCAATGATTATTGTTTTTATGCTGATTCAACGAATAGCACTAGCAAACTAAATCGACGAACTAGGTAGAATGTTTTTGGGTGGCCAACGTAAGCTAAATGTAAGTTAAGAAAAGGCCCAATTCCTGAAAGCGAAGTCCTGCTCATCTATCAATCAGTGAGTAGTTCGATTGCTGCCGGAGACGTCGCCGTCAACGCGGTAACTTGCACGGCTAAGTCTCTGGTTGCACGGCTAAGTGGGGGCCGCGGGGCGAAGCCCCACGACCTGATGGCGTATCGAAAATTTAAAGGTTGTAAATAACTGCAGTTCCCTAATAAAAACGAAACTTTGTATTGTCACAAAAGCTGTTCATCTCCCTTTAGCCGATGACGCGAGTGAGTTAACAGTTTAACAGCGTAGCGTTTGGTTGTGCATATTTGGTATTATCAGAGTCAGTCGGTCTTTGAGAGGATTGGATCACCTATAAACGTTTGCGTATGTGGCTGTGCCTAGGTGATACATGGGTAATTTTAATATGATATCTGAGGACTGGTCATTTACCGATGATAAGCTCGTGCGCTTTACTTGTACACTTAACAGACCTGTTTGTTAATATATTTGTCGCAGGTATTTCAAATTTACTATACTCAATGTTCCCCCGCAAAAGTTCCCCACATAAATATGTTAAAAAAATTATAGCTTCTTGTACATGAATAGAGCCGACAAGTATAAACCTTTGCCATAAAACGCTGGGCCTACGCTACAGAAGGTCAATGTTTCATTGAGACAAAGTTTTTATAAATTAATTCAATTACAACGATTCACCATTTTACCTGCATTTCACTTAGGCCAGCTCCATATTCTAGAATGCTAATTGAGCAAAGCTATATGGAAATGTGTAGCATATAAGGTAATCTGAGTTTTCTTGCCACAGAAAAAAGTGAGTAACAGAATCATTTAAGATACGGGTTAACCTCAAGACATATTATGTGCATCACAGTGGAAATGATCATTTTTATAGCAGTGGTATTTATCTCGTGAACCAGATCCACCTCACGTAAGCGTACTGTCACTGAGCGGATAGTTCAACAAGCCAAGATTCAAGATTTCTAGCTAAACACGTACGTGCATAGGCTCCATGTACGTAGTAACATATCTGCACCATATTTCGTGGAAGCGCTAGTTGTAGCTACAGCAGATGCAAATACAAAAAAAAATAGCCGTACAAAACAATACGGTGTAATATTAGGCTTTGAGATATTACGCCGCATCTTTATATATAGCGCTTTTGCAAGAAGACATTAACTACGTGCTAGAAACGTGCGATAAACAAGCTTTCAAAACGATACCCTGTTGTTCTGACAGATCCAGCAAGGTCTTCAATTTCACCACTAGTAATATCCTAGCTGGGATCAATATCCAGACAAAGGAAGTCGCCAGGAAGGAGAAGTGGAACACAATCCTCGCTTGGTGCATTATACGTATAATGAATAATGTAGCACCGAGTACACAGGATGAGTAACCTCTATACCCGCCGCCAATACACATCCTAAGTCCTAAGCGGTGGAACACAGCGTTGCCCGCCACTGGACACAGCCCTATATCCCTTGTAAGCAAATAAAGTTCCCTCCCCCTGCAACGGATGTATATATATATATATAAGATATTAGTCAGCCTTTTTTCGTCTACCCTTCGCTTCTATCTACAGGCGCATGCGCGAATGGCTGTTCAACATCATGAAGGATCTCGCACGACGTAAGGCGCTCGACGCGGAATACGCCAAACTCGAAAAGGAGTCGGAGCAGAGCCAGGGGAGACAATGGGTGAACGCTGTCATCTGGAAGTTCTGTGATCTCGACGTCGAACCGGAGAACAGGTCGATAGGCCCCTACATACGCACATACATATTGGATTACAATCTAACAATATAATACACCTCACTGTACTGAGTGACAGTTGCTAGTGAGCGAGTGTCGGAGCTCAATTGTCACATCCACATGAATCGTTGGGGAGCCACAGAAAATACAGTATCTAACTATTTACGAACTTACAACTTATAAAATATGGTTTGCATCTGTGGTTCTGCATTTTCAATGCATATATAACAGCTACATGTCCACACGGTATTAGTAGCGCGCAGATATGAACAATCACAGTAGTCACTGTAGCGATTTCGGTACGCATACGCGGGACCGACTGATAATTTCGTACTAACGTACATTGCTAATTAACGTAATTTCAGGGTGGTCTCGCGCCACGAACTGTACCCGCTGAAGGCGCCACTTCTTGCCATGGAACACTGTATCGCACCATTCCTCGACTCCTGCGATGGGGACAATGACCATCAGGTAAAAACGAGTTGGGTAATGAATTAATTCTGTTATGGCTTCCTGCTAGACGGTGCCGGAGCCTCAGTCGGCTCTCGTTTGCTATCCATTCGCATAGTATTGCAATTTAATAGTGGAAAGAGCGACAACAAGAATAAAACTCATGAGGGGTTGCTAGCATTGTTGTCGAATGCGGCTTCACCGGATTGTAACTTTTGTTAATATAGTTACGTATCTTTACAGCTAGTATAGTTCATATGCTTTGACAGGCTTGCCTCGATTGGGAAAGCGTTTCAGGTGGGCGTTTCCATAAAAGTCACCATTCATATGTTTGTGATGATAATAATGGCGTTTAGCACGGTCAGAGTAGGATCTTATTGTTTTGTTAGAATGTTTTATTGCGGACAACTGCCATCGCAAGTTAGTTCTATCTCAACTCCATCTAATAATACATTTTCGGGCTGACCCACCCTGCTTCAACTCTATCTGTAACAAGCTAACCGCATTGTGCGAAGGTCGGTATCAACACTGTTGTTATTGTATATTGATGATAATTTATGAAGAAAGGGAGAGCCAGCAAAATATTCTGTTGATTTTAGTTATTAATATTCATTTCGGTGAGTGTTTTGATGTTCTATTATCATTATAAAGAAATACGTTCTTTGACAGCTTATCCTTCTATTTATTGTTTATTAAATTTGTAGTCGGTGTTCCAGGTTGACCCATTTTTCAGGGCAGCTTAGAACAAGCCTAATATCAGATGCATGCTAATTGAAGTCGGCGAATTGCCCACCCATTACAAAGGACCTTCTCACTAGAGGTCTAAGCCTGTATACTTTACTGTTGGAGATAATTTTGAATTTGTGCGAACGTTCCAAGTAAAAGCGTTCCCCAACGTTAGCAATTTGACTTGGTTTACACGAAACACGATATTGAAACGGGCTGTGCATTAGACAATGCAATACAAATCCACGTTTTATTGAAAAAGGTGTTTCGTCATGCCAACGTTCTTCAGCGGCATCCAGCTTTCTACCTGCTGAGAAAATATTCCATGTATCCGATTGAATTGGACCATAATTGATGTTTCTCTGTTCGGGACGATATTTAGGTAACGCTGAAGGAGTGGGGCACATGCCTAGGCCTCGAGGTGAATGAGATCCAGGACAAATGTCACCGGATGCATCACGGCAAATCGTTCTAAGCCGGCGTATCACCTCTGACACGAAGAGCGATTCATCGGTTCAACATCTACAACAATGTCGAAAATGCCTATGCATATGCGAACAGGCGCATAAACATACAGTGAAAGTACATTGAACTAGGACCAAAAAATGAATATATATATATATATATATATATCCCTGCCTCACTGGTACTTTATAGCAGTTTATTCGATTATTCATGGTTCTATTTTATTCCACTGCTTTGTCTCTCATTAAATTCGATGGTTGGTCGCGTGGCCGTATGCGGAAGTCTAGAGAATCTCATCGTTAGATGGCTTGGAGAATCTCATTGTTTGGAATGTTGAGTCATCTTCATTTGACCGCTCATCCATTATTTCACCGAGTTTCGGATCGAATAATTGCATTAATCAATAGTCGATAATGTGACACAAAAGCAATTACTCCAATTGCCGAAGCAGCACTAGCCGTGGAACGGCTAACTGATATATCTACATTTATCTGAGGGCACTGTTTATCACGTATGCATTGTATCTGACTGCCAGAATCTCAACTAACCACGTCCAGCCGAAAGTAGTTGGTGGTGTGTTGGACTCATGAACGTAACAATCAGGCGAAAAACAGTATTCGAATAAATATATATCGCGTTCGATTTCAATTCATTATATATGCATGTCTTTCATATATATATATATATATATATATATATGTATTATGGTAGTTATTGAATGCCCAAACAACATGTGTTTCGTTTGTTTTCAGGACCCGCTTAGATGGTATTGATTTTATTCTAGTTTGCGAATTGAGCGGCTTAGCCTACAAACAATCATAACGGTTAATTTGTCGATAGACTCAGTATTCTCTCTTGAACGTTAATTGTCTATATCGAGACACAATAGAGAAGTCTCATCACTAACTGGTGTTCATATTGCTAATGATTAAGCAATACAAACCAATCAGTCCAAGCGTACGTCTAGCATACTTACACGGAGCTCTCTTTCTCTAGAGTTAATGTTATTGACACACATGATAGATGCCACAGAGACGGAGGACGGTCTATGCGTTAATAATAAAGCACCGAACGGGTCAAACGATGCAGCTCGCTGCTAGGTACATAGGCGGATAGGTAACCAGGGTTCTACAGGCATCCGCTGGGCCGATTCGGAGCAGATCTGGTACGTGAAGCAGGCAGGCGCACATTGTTTGTCGTGAGGCTGATTGAAGTTGGTCCAATCACTCCCTCTCCGTGGACTCATGAAACGGGGATGAGGAGGTGGGCGAAGAGAACTATTTTGACAGAGGATTTGATAGTTTCTGCTCACTGTCAACGCTATTCCACGACTTCTTCTTCTTGAATGTTGATCATAATGATTTATTGTTGATTTCACATATGGTCATACATGAAGTATTACAACAGAACGTGCTTTTTAAGCGAGCAAGGATATTCATGGATCAATTACACTTCTCACTATTTTTCTCCCTATACCTTTGACGGTGGTAGTGAGTCGTCACAGCAGCAGAATCTGAGAGAATGATGCTGGCGAAGAGGTCAAATTGATGTGAGATGTCTTCCATATTTCCCAATAGGATGTCGTTTTTGTGATCGCAGTCTGGATCATGCCGTTTCTACAATACTTGCGACTTTGTAAACATCTATTACACATGAGGTAAATATGTCTGTCTTCAAAAAATAGAGCATTGACCTGATTAACAAGTTTCCATATCATACTGAGTATTTTACCTTGAACTGCACGATTTGTCCCACTGCCCTTAAACGTGGAGATATCTTTGAGATATCAGGGAGCTATGAGACGAGTGACCTTACCACCAGCAGGAGCTACTGGGTGGGGCAGAACACTGTCAAGCAGGTGGCGTTTTTTCGATGATTTCGAGTGATCTACCGTTATCATTTATTCCGTGTTGCTAATCAATGGGGCCTGTAGATAAACATGACGAAGCCACGTCAGCTACATGGCTCATGGGAGAGAAGCTTAGACGACGAGCTAGCTCAAATCGTATGGTATAACAAATAACCAATGGTTCGTTGCGGTTACCTCTCTCTCTGTCTCTGTCTAGGAAGAACAAGTGCTCTAGAAAGCAATCTGCATGTCTCATCGAGGGTGTCATTGAGGTAGATCTGTGGGTAAGTAGGTAACCGTTGATCTGGGGGTTGTTCCATGGGGAATCGTTCCAACTGGTGAAAGTACTTTACGAAGCTGCCACAAAAGAATGGATAGTTTAACTAGCTCGGTGTTACGCTCCGTTTTAATTTATGCAAATGTGAATTATATTCAAAATGACCATACCTTAGATATATCAATCGTGTGCCAATCACCGCTAGCCGAACGAGCAGTGATTGTTAATCCTCGAGGTTGTGGGCTTTTCACTTACGCCGGCCATTATACAGAAAGCGAAGGTCATCGAACACCCTTTGTTATTCAAAAACACATCATTGTCAAGTATCTACACTTTGTCGAGGGGGTATGCTAACCGGATGTGAACATATGGTATTGGGATTATGCCGGATCGACCCTCGGCATTATCCGGACCAGGTTTGCAGCGAGGCTGAGATGAGTACGGCAATGAGTTGTTGTTCATCTACATCTACCATCATCAACAGTCTTCAGCCCATATTGAAAGATATTTTGTATCGATTTTCGGGATCTCCCACCGCCTACTCGGGGCAGTTGTGTTTTGGCCGAAATACAGATATAGCTATGTCCGCTCAAAGTCTCCTCATCCTCTACCCGTCAGTGCGCAGTCAGTAGAAGTTTCGCGTCGTTTACCAACTCCTTTCTGAACTCCTCTGGAAAAGATATCAGTCTTTCTGTCTTTCAGTGCCAGAAAGCCCCCTTTCGACCACGCACTCCTGTAGTACGTGATCCATTTCCATAGTGCACTGGCTCCCCAAGCCGTGGTAGCTGTATAGAAGTCTCCGGTAAAAATGACCCTCTTACCTTGATGGACCCTAACACTCCGGGCAAGTTCCTCGAGATAACCTTCAAAGTCCCAAAAGGGCTTTTCTGTTCGGAGAGGAATAATAGTTGTAGAACATGGCCATACTAGATCTACCTCAATTCAAGAAAAACCCTTCCAGGGCCAACTACTTCTGATGACTAGACTCTGCCCGGAACTTGTCCACCAGATATCAGCGTTTAATTCATTGTCACTCGTCGTCTGGGGATCACAACATTTGGCTCCTACAGTAGGCCAAGGTTTATGGCCCTCTTTCGCACAGTATCCTCGAGCAAGTCATGCGCGGCTTTGCAGCGGTCAAGAGAAGGTCTCACTTCGACGCTCGCTCATGACATGGACCAGCAGCGTCTCGACATCGCCCGCCACCTCGATAGCCTTCTCCACCATTGTGCAGTGTATACCCACCGTGGCTGTGCTTAAGGATTCCTCCGAGTAGGAAGTTCTGAACAGTTGCAGATTTTCCCAAGCACTGGATGAACTCGAAATCATCCCCATGTTTAAGTAGTACGATGGCAGCTGTGTCCAGCTCAGCAACCCCCGCGACTGCCGAGAATTGTTCCATGAGTCTCCTTGCCAGGGCCCTCTCGGAATCCGACCCTTTCGTGTATACGAGAGCCCTCACCACTCTCGGAAACCCATTCCGAGTGGATCTTAAGGTGCTTCAACATCTCTGCTTACCAATCACCCTTTATGACTTCGGTCTGCCCTTCGAATATCATATCCCTACGAAGAGTAGTTTCAAGTTGCTTCATCATACCCTCCACCTACTAAGGCACTCGTTGTCCTCGATGTTGTGGCATCGGGAGCAATGGATCCCCCTCCCCTTACCTGTTAGATTAGTTAGCTCGTGTGTAGTCGAACTTAGAGCTCACATGACCTTTTTTCTTCTCATCCATCTATGGTGTATGCGTGTATGTTGCAGTGTGCCAAATTCGTGCCTATTTTGATATGATCCGTATCTTTGTGTATGTTTATAGACTAGGCCACGCAGTCGATCTATCTCACTAAGCTCAGAAGGAGCCTTAGCAAGGCTTCTTCTCTTAGTCACCTCTCTTGAGATGATCTTAAGGGAAGTGCTCACGAAGTACTCAGTTTACTGGAGTCTCATCTAGCCCTATCAAGCCGACAACGAGCTTTTTCATGAACATATGTGGCTTCACAGGGCCGTGGTCTCCGTCACTGCCACCGAAAATGACCTTTATGTCATCGCTATTGAGCAAAAGATCTATGCTTCCACCACAGGGGATCAGGACTGACGTAGCCGACGGGTGGTTTTTGCCGCAAGGTGTTCCACTAGGCTTTATCCTTGTTAGAATCTTGTATGACCAGCATGGCTCTTGTATCACGAACGTCCAGGATTGTCTTTGCGCGAACGTAGTGCGCCTAACAGCCTCAGGCTGCTCCTTCGTGACTAGTTCTTCGTGATCTGTCTGCGTGTTCCAATGTTTTTCCTTCAGGTTCTTTAAGGTCTCGACTGAGTCGCTGACTTGGCTAAAAGAGTCAGCGTAGTCCCACGGTGAATCATTAGCCTGCTTCCTTCCCTAACCCGTTAGGTGGGAATGCGAGCTAAAGGCGGAAATCCGAGTTCGATCCCCCACTGTCCAACTCTCACCGTTATATCTTCTGTCAGCGTTCCAGGTGACCTTGACGACCCTCGAGCAACCTGTGATTACCTCTCTGCGAGTTCATACCGCTGGGAGTCACTTTTGGTCGAGTTACCTCTAAATGGCCTTGGATGACCTTGAGATCCCTAGAGGTCAGACGAGCTACACAGAGTAAGGACAACCACCGAAAGTCCCGAATATGACACGCAGTTTGGGTACCATGGCTAGGGGTCACAAGTTTGAATACAAGTTACCTCTGCAGGCGATCCCAGAGGAACTTGCCAAAAAGGTTCTATATAAGGAAGCCCGTCGTCCACCGTGATATTGTTTCTATAACTTACAGTTTTTCTTACTGTGGCCTCATCGATCCTCATCGCTCCATCTCTTCTATCGAGGTCCTTGATGACGAGTTCCAAACTGTCACCCGTTCTTGTAAGCCGCATCTAGGTTAGGTAAATGTAAAACTTTTTTGGTTTATTAAAGGAACTGCAATTTCACCATGCTTAAGTTCTCTTATGTGTCACGACACGGGACTCGAACCTGCGGCCTCTGACCTTTTACAACCAGAGACTTAGCCGCGCAAGCCACCGCGCCGATAGGTTGGCTAGATTCTTAATTTGCTTAGCCCGTTCCTGGTTTCCTCTGTTTCTGGTTTCTTTGACTTTTAGTAAAACGTCTCTTTGGCCGTTTGGGTCGCCGTCAAGACCTGAATTTAGATTTTCTGCACATGCCAGTCCCGCAAGTATTATATTACATAAGGCAAAATGAAGCAAAACACGTCAGCATATTAAAATTCGCTGTTCAATACTGGTGAGCCAGCAGTATACTTATTGCAATCATTACCGGAAAATTTTCGCGGTTCTCCAGAGACCCAAAACCGTTCTAAAAACAAGCTCACACCAACCTTCCTCTGCGGTATATGTCAGCCATATAATTATAATAACATAAAAAAAACATAAAGAGAGATAGAAAAGCAATTTTAGAAAACTATTTTGCTACCCCAATACCAATAATAGGTTTCAAGGTTTTAAGGCAAACTGTAGACAACACAATTGTAACATTCCATGTCAGTCGAGAAATAAACACATGGAGATAAATCAAAGGTTAACTAATTACGAATCCTCTTTTATCGTTAGTTGACCCCTAGCTGATTTTCCCTGGGCGAAAATCCTGGTACAACGATTTCAGAAACAAGCGCTATAGGATAATGACCTTTTTATGCGATAGCGTTCGATTCGGAACGGGGAGTTCCAGCTCGTCCGGCAAACGTTGGCAAGTTCATTTTATGGACCAGGTTTATTTTTATGTCGCCGTCAATTAGAGAAGCCGCCCAATTTCGCTTCGCTGACCGTGGTCCAATGTTGACCTTTAATCGAAGTTTGTCCAATGATCTTGTTTGTACGCGTTGCTAGCTCAGCGGTGTAACAACGTGACTTTCTGTAGCTGAAGACTCGCTATTATAAAAGTCGGTTCTCGGTTGCATTGGATCAAATCTGCTTGTTCACGTATACGGCTGTGCTCAGGTGACACATGGGTTACTTTAAGCATGAAATCCGAGCCTAGAAAATCAATTCAATTTTTTTCAATTCAATTATTTCTTTATTGACTGAACTGTGAAATATACAACGCTTAAGTTCTCGTATTGAAAAAAAATAAAATAAAAAAAACGATCACCAAAGGAAGAGCAGCGATTATAAGCACAATGCCCCTATATATCTTGAAAGCAAGAAGAACGACGTGAAATGCCCACCCATTGAAGTCTTCCTTTTCGGGATTAACTGTCCATACTCTGATCGAGTTTCCCAACAGTACGGAATTCATCTAAGTTAGTAGGCTTTAGCAGTCCACTTCGTAATCGCCACGATCTTTAGGACGTGCAAAATTTAATATACTAAATTTAACCTTACCATCGACTAGGGCTTCCTCCAATTTGTAAATTAACTAATGACGTTAGTTTGTATCAAATTCTACAAACTTCGCTTCTCTAAGAAACGTTGTGCATTGAGACGTCTATGCCTACCTAAACAGAAATAGAACCATACAGTGAATAGACGTTTAATTTGACACAATAGAATAAAAGGTGTGAGAAAATGAGCAGAGCCTGAACCTCGTAATAAGTAGGTCAGCTGTGCGGCGCGACTCTCTCCATTGGGTGTTAATTATATTTGTAGAGCCTTGATGTTGAGGTCTCATCATTCACGTACGTGCATCTTGCTAATGATTAACAAATATAGATCAATCGGCCCACGCATACTATTTCCTACATATCTCTTTCTCTAGCGATAATGTAGCTCGATCCCATAGAAAGGTAGGAGGCCTTAATCGTTAATAATACAGCAACAAACGGTCGAATGTTGTATCTGTTAAAGTCGTCTGGACTCATGAAGTAAGGGAACCCTGCTCCTGTGGATTGGATCGTTTCTGCGATGCGAGATGCCCCTGTAGAATGTACTCCTACTTCTACATAGGCTTACCTTGTCTGACACGGCATTTCCACAACATTTGCTGCATTGGGAATATCTGCATAAGGGCAATACGTATTTCTCCACAAAACAGAACACTGAAATAAGTAGACAGCTGCTATATTATCCTGGGTAGAAATCTTTGGGCCGCGTTGCCGTTAACTAAAAAGAACTTTGTTCACGCAAAAATCTATGAGACACATACGTTCGCCATTACTCGCAGGTCGATGGATTGAATGAGAAGAATATAAGTGAGGAATCATCACGTACTAAAAGTGGCGATGATAGTGGTTATCAATGACTATCGACATCCCGAGATCACGCCAGCTACGTGGCATGTTGAGGAGAACCTCAGATGATGACCGAACTCACTTCTTGTGGCTTGTTGTGGCTACGGTTCGCTCTCGACACGGAAGTGCGCAATTTGCGTACCTCACCTTGAGGTAAAACTGATAGTAAGTAGGCACGATAGCTATCATCAAACACAATCAGTCGATTGTCACCAGGACCTTAGGTATCGGTGAAACCACCTCACGAGGCTACCTCACAAGAATGGATTATTCAACTAGCTCGGTGTTATGTTCGGTTTTGATTTATGCAAATGTGAATTATATCCAAGATGACCATACGTTCGATATATTAAGCGTGTGCCAATCGCTAGCCGAACGAGCGGTGACTGTTAATCCTCCAAGTTGTGGACTTTCCACTTACGTCGATCGTTATCTAGAAAGTGAAGGTCATCGAACACCTCTTGTGATTCAAAAGCACATCATTGTCAAGTATCTGCGTTTCCTGGAGGAGGTATGCTATCCGGAGGTGCACATATGGTGTTGGGTCGTTGCAGGGAAAATCGACCAAGAATATGACCGCTTTCTACCTGCACTGTTTCGTGTGTTGAATGGGTGCGATGGCTTTGTTATAGCTCAGACAGCGAACTTGTCCCAGGGAACGTTGCTCCCAGACATTTCCCCATCGGCTGCTTTAATAGCGTTTTCAACGAGAAAGAAATTTCAAGTCTGTGGGCGCTATGGCATACTTAACGAAGAGGGCGATCGGAATCCCCATCAACTACGGTATGCAGCTGTTGAACAAGAAATGTATACCGGGACAAAGAAACCACTTCGACCTCTGTCTGATGGTTGGTCACCCATAGTACAAGGATTCGAACTCACATTGCTGCAAACGCTAAAGAGAGAACTGAACTTTTCCACCGTCTCCATTGCTGCTGGCTCTGTTATAAAACTTCGACATTTTTCCTTACCTACAAATGCTACCGATCCACTCAATACGGAACTTTGGCCAGGCAAAAGTTTTGGATATTTACTTAGGAAAGAAGCAGTGTTTGTTTACGGTGATCTTAGCATCCGATATCCGAGAAGTCTCTTTGCCGATTTTACGATTCCACACGACATTGACAAAGCATGTTTCTATTCAAAGGTCAGTGCCAGGAAACTGCCCGGAGGCGCCTTACTCCTTCCGTCAGGAATACATGTCACGCTGACGTACTTAGCCTCCGCTATTGTTGTTACAACAGTGTTGTGTCTAAATCTCTACGGACGGCCTTTAGTAAAAAGGGCACGATGTATTCGCAAAGCGATTTACCATTCCTTGTTGGTACTGTTATATGTGCTTACGATTTTATTGGCACCTCACTCTAAGATACCCCGACGTTTATCCAGGGCGGGACTTTACCTTGACCAACTTTGGCGCCTATCAGCGTTGGTAATAGGTTGCCACTACTCAGCTATGATTGTAACTCGGCTTGCACAGACATCGATCGAAGGAAAGGTGGACACTGTCGACGCTATAGCCGATTTACTTCATCGTAACAAGGAAGCATGGTTATACCACGATCGTGATTCGGCTACAATCTACCTAGTTCGAAATTTGACATCTTCAACAGCGAAGGCCGACCTCCTCACGTCTCGTTCACGGTCTTGCAATATGTACGATGGAGATTGTTTCAACCGAATGTTTCCTCAAAGACTCTCACTGATTTTAGGAGAGTGCCTTGTGCAACAGCGGGAAACCAGGATTCGGGGAATGGAGACGAAGACTCACATGGTGTCCCAGCACCTCGGCAACACCTACCAAGGATTCGCTCTTCAGAAGGGGTGCTTCTTGAGACCGCGTTTAAATCAGGTATTAAAGTAATAAAAATTCCTTTTAAATGTGTATGATGCTATGAAATAGGCTATCTTTATTATGTCACATTAACTAGTTGTTACAATCATAGTTTAATACTAATTGTAGTAACAGTGGAACTTTCAACATATAAATACAGTGCATGAGATTATATAGTCCCAGTCCAATTTAACTCAATAAATACAGAATGCTACAAATAAGGCCAGATATCATATGCCGAATAGTAATGTTATTATTGTTTTATTATGGACGTGCCAATTCTTTCAATGAGCGACGTGTCGGTCAATGTTGAGCATTGAGCATCCATCGCGGCAATCGCTCCCACGTTCATGGTATTGCGATGCCTGGCAAATCACATGATGAATTCCGTGCCCTGCTTAACTAGTGACTACGTGCCGATTTGCCCTCCAGCCTCTCTCCATGCGAAGTTAGTTATAGCGTCAACTACGAGGAACTCAGGATCAATGTCGCTTATTGTCAGCTCCTAATCACGAATCAACTGTCGGTTGAAAGGGCATATATTAGGGCATACACTTCAAAATTTCGCCTCTTTAAATGACAATAACTTTTGAACTAAATGAGGTAGAACAAAGATTTTTTGGTATGAGTTAGAGGTACTCTCCAGCTTTATTGACACACCGATTCCAGAGTTTTGAAATAGCCAAATATTTACCATTTGCATTTCCATATATAATTTCGTTATCTATAGCTTTTGCGAGTAAGTCGACGGTTGCATATGGAACCCCACCTATTGCCCTTTTCAATGCATGGAAACAACCATAATCACACGGGCTTAAATCAGGAGAATATGGGGGTTGATGCCATCGCTCAATATTGTTCCCCTCCATCCAGGCCGTAATTTCAGCAGTGCGGTGAGGTTTTGCGTTGTCGTCGAGTAACCACACTCGGTGCTGTCGATCCCCACGCCATTTGTTCATCAATCCTTTCAAGAAGCCGAGATATCGGGGAGCATTGAGTTTTTCGTTTGCCGCCAATATTTCATAATAGCAAACACCCTTGATATCCAGAGCGAGTATCATCAACACCTTTCGTCCGAATCTATCTGGCACTGCCACAGACGTTGCCGCTTCACCTTGTCGGAGACACTGTTTTGCTTGGTCCTTCTCAGGAGGTCTATCCAGGCTAACCCATGTCTTGTCTATCGACACGGTGTGCTCTAAGCGACTGGTTTGTTGCGTATAAGTCTTCAAACTAAATGTCGAACACTCCACACGCATTTTCATTTGGTCAGCACTCAGTTTATGGAAAACCCATTTTTCATTGATTTTCTTCTTCTTCAGTATATTGGTGATAATTTTATAACACGTCGTCCGAAAAATCAAAGTTTCAGCCGACAATGACCCCGTGGACCAAGCTCTACTTTGCTCAAAAGCTGCCTTGATTCTTTCAATCCGTTCGTCCCTTGTCGCACCTGATTTCTGGTCCCCTCCTCGGTGGTCATCGGTGTCCAAATTTCCACTGTTAAATCGCTTGCACCAATTTTGCACCGTTCGCAGGCATAAGGCAGACCTACCGTACACCTTCACTAATTGTCGATGGATTTCAGCTGGAGGGTATTTTTGGAGAAACAAAAACTTGATGTTTTCCCGTTGATTTTTGGGGGAATTTGAACTTTCTGCTGCAGTGTCCATCTTTCTGATCGTATCGAAACCACTCAATGTTCGAAAGAAAGCCACGTTCCTGCCGCGTGCCCACTCCAAAAATGAACGCATTGTGTAGCGTAGTTCGGGCTGTGCGCCATTCGAAAGGCGCGAAATTTTGAAGTGTATGTCCTAATACAAGAGGGGACATATAGGAGAACTTAAGTATTGTATGCAAGTCCTTTAATAAATCAATGAAGCTTTATCTTTACCCATGAGTCCTTCATCGTCTTGGCTGCTACGAAAGCCCTCCGCGTCCTTTGAGCAATGTGCTCTCCGAATGATCGACCATTGTGTGTCAGTGTTATTTCTAGGCAAGTAAAGAAATCAACATACTGAATCAGTTTCACCCACGGTTCTCTTAAGTCATTCAACCCGGATCTTCATCCAGACTAGCCAGTGTTAAGAGGATCGTCTAGGGGGGACTCACAGCATATTTTAGTTAGTCAGCTTCAATAGCTGCCACCAGTTTCGAATTAGTGTCTGCTATAAACTCATTCACCGGTTGTTAGACTTCGTTCAGTGCTATGTGGATTTTGCTGTTTACTAAGAGTGATAGTTGATACTCGTTTGCACATGGTTACGGTTTGGGCTTACAGCATGCTTAATCAGCTCATAGACTTTTTGATACGTTATTAATTATGTATTTTGTAATATATTTTGTAATTTTGTGCGTGATTACAGATTGTGCGACGCCTCCTGGAGTCAGGATTATTAGAAGCATTTAAAATGTTCGCCGGTGCACAGTACACTTACGTGGTGGACGTCGAACGAAGTGCCCTGCTTCTGGAGTTTAACCAAATTTATCGCTTTATATGTTTTGTGTTCTTTTCCCAAATTTCATCTTTTTTTGTTTTTCTTTTAGAATTCCCATGTATAGGTCAGCTTGATGGTGCTGTGCACCATAGAAGGGAATCATTTTCTTCGGTCGGTCCAACATTAGCGACAAAGCTGACATGACAACTAGGCTATGAAAATTAATATCAAAGAAGTATCCCAGAAAGAAGAGTATATCCACATCTCATAACAAATCGCTGGACAGAATAGAGCTTGCACTTAATACACGTTCACGGGGTACCATTATTGCCCCCACATATACTATAAGTTATTTCCATAGCTAGCAATTAGCCAACACGCACTTGGTGGAACTCAGCGAACTGAGCACCTGACAATTGACTGGTTAAGATGTCAAGCAATGCCGAAAATCTTCTCACGTTTCGTTGGACTTGAGCTGCACCAAGCCTTTAAATGAATAATTGCATGCTACTGAATATCAACGGGCTCGATTGCACAGAGTTGTATAATATATATATATATATATATATATATTGGTTTGTCCCACAAGTTCGTAGCGAATCTTGAATAGGCATAAGATAAAATCCCGTTACAAACGTATGGGAAAATCTAATAGTGACAATTTTACAGTGTATTTTTTTGGTTAAAAATAGCTCGTACCTAAATTCCAAAGTAGAACATTTTGGATAAATCAACTACGGCCTTACTCATTTATTGCGGTGTTAGTGACCCAGATGTGACATATGAATCTTATGTGATATAAATTGAGTGCGCTTTGAGCGGAGAGGAGCATTCTATTGTAACGCTAGCCGAAAACTGCTCCCTAGAAATTTGAGCGGAAGACGAGAACAATTAAAAATACTGAGCGGTCTTCAAAATGGCACCCTGTAACAAAATTGATATTTTTTAAACGGCTTCGATTGATGGGCGTTTTGGGTTGTTTCGGGAGGGAAGACCGCGAGCTTAAAGAACTGAGCTAGCTCAGATAGTAAATTCGTCGTGCGTGTGTTTACGGATCGTGCATGCCGATATGTATGACATATATGTTCGCATATAACATATATATCGATATTCACCCTGTTTCTAACTGCGTTCGTTGTATCTTTCCTGTAGATGACGTACGGCTTAGGCTCAAATCCTGGCAAGAGTCTTCGGGTGTCTTTGTCAAGTTTGTCTATCAATTCTCGCCATTCTTACACACCTCGGAAGGTTAGGTAGGCTTTAACGAGATTTTCAATTGTTATAACTAGTTTCCACACTAGCTTCTACTACGTACTACTACATATGTAAACGCTGCCCAAGCATTTCTGTTTAGCCGCATGAGACTCACGATTCTAGTTAAGTTGCGTTCCCGAAATGCATTCAACACCATCGAGTGAAAGAGACGATATCTTAAGTGCGACAAAGAAACACACCCTCAACAGAACTATGTAATCAAGTTTACCAAACATATGGCGGGTTATCGCATTTGTTCCTTGGAAAAGAGATTATTCAATCAGCATCACGTGTGCAAGAAGGAGATCTCCTTGTTGCACATGCAGGATAGTTTTTCCGCTTTTACATAGCCCCGAATTTCAACAAAGATAGGCATTTTTTCCTATTATATCTGTCATACAGTCTTTTATTATACAATAAAGAAGTAGTCGGGAACAGAATGTTAGATTGAGTCCGTCATGGTCTCGAGGAAGGCGATGGCATTGCCCTCTGCACAACGAGGGAAAGGAGGCATATGTAGAAGGAAGGATACTGCGCGCTTGTCCCCCGGTGGCGCGGATCAGTCTGTGGTAGACCCCCTTCGAGGAGGTTAGTGATATCGAACTAGTTATAAGGATCATAATAAAGATTGTAATTGATCAGTTACCCTAAAGAGATAACAAATAAACTTTTTCGGGCTAACTCTCAGCCAACATCAACGCCGAGTTGTTATTAATATAAAACATAATTCAACACAAATATTTCATCTACATTATTTTCATTTTCTACATAAAATTAAATAGAAAAACATTAAATTCTTTTGAATTTTATCAAGTCATTTATTTTAAAATAATCAGATAAGGTTTCAATGTTAATTGTTGTTAAATTTTTATTATTTATACAATTTGTAGAAGTTAATAAAAATGTGAGTACAGTATTAACATTTAGACCTTAGTTACGTATTTTAAAAGAAATCATTTCATACAAATAAAAATGGGTGCAATTCAACTGCTCGACCGCCAGTAACTTAATTTTCTATATAAAATTGAAAAAAATGTGAATAACACCTTTTTGATTATCGTCAGCCCGAGTAAGTGTAGGCTAACTTAACACAACCATACCATTAGATGTATAGAACAAATATTACTTGAAGTCGGCGGATTGCCTACATTATATAAACGACCTACCCGGTAGAGTTTTAAGCCAGTATGATCCATTGTACGAGAGAGGCCTGCTTTTGTGTGAATGTTGGGTGAAAGTCGTCCCAGATTGTGCCAGGCTCTGCATTACGCCAGCTTTGTTCAGAGGTACCCAATTCTCGCTGCTGAGAAAGTGTTCGATATCGCTAATATAATAGAATAAAAGGTGTGAGAAAATGAGCAGAGCCTGAACCTCGTAATAATAACCTCGACTCTCTCCATTGGATGCTAATTATATTTATAGAGCCTTGATGTTGAGGTCTCAGCATTCGCAGACGTGCATCTTGCTAATGATTAACAAATATAGATCAATCGGCCCGCACATACTACCATGGACATATGGCTCTCTTTCTCTAGCGATCATGTAGCTAGATCCCATAGAAAGGTAGGAGGCCTTATTCGTTAATAATACAGCAACAAACGGTCGAACATTGTATCTGTTAAGGTCGTCTGGACAATGGTGTTAGGCTCGCAGCGATTCCCCTAATAATTTCCGGGCACACAGGTGACTAGGATTCTACAGGCAAACGCTGAGCAAATCCGAATCAGATCTGGTGCGTGAGCCAGGTAGACGCAAGCTGTTCCTCGTGAGGATGATTGAAGTCGATCAATTCACCTTCGTTCCGTGGACTCATAAAGTAAGGGAACCCTGCTCCTCTGGATTGGATCGTTTCTGCGATGCGAGATGCCCCTGTAGAATGTACTCCTGCTTTTTCATAGTCTTACCTTGTCTGACACGGCATTTCCACAACATTTGCTGCATTGGGAATATCTACATAAAGGCAACACGTATTTCTCCACAAAACAGAACACTGAGATAAGTAGACAGCTTCCATATTACCCTGGGTAGATATCTTTGGGCTGCGCGGCCGCGTTGCCGTTAACTAAAAATAACTTTGTTCGCGCAAAAATCTATGAGACACATACGTTCACCATTACTCGCAGGTCGATGGATTGAATGAGAAGAATATAAGTGAGGAATCATCACGTACTAAAAGTGGCGATGATAGTGGTTATCAATGACTATCGACATCCCGAGATCACGCCAGCTACGTGGCATGTTGAGGAGAACCTCAGATGATGACCGAACTCACTTCTTGTGGCTTGTTGTGGCTACGGTTCGCTCTCGACACGGAAGTGCGCAATTTACCTACCTCACTGCGAGTATCATTGAGGTAAAACTGACAGTAAGTAAGCACGATAGCTATCATCAAACACAATCAGTCGATTGTCACCAGGACCTTAGGTATCGGTGAAACCACCTCATGAGGCTACCTCACAAGAATGGATTATTCAACTAGCTCGGTGTTATGTTCGGTTTTGATTTATGCAAATGTGAATTATATCCAAGATGACCATACGTTCGATATATTAAGCGTGTGCCAATCGTTAGCCGAACGAGCGGTGACTGTTAATCCTCCAAGTTGTGGACTTTCCACTTACGTCGATCGTTATCTAGAAAGTGAAGGTCATCGAACACCTCTTGTGATTCAAAAGCACATCATTGTCAAGTATCTGCGTTTCCTGGAAGAGGTATGCTATCCGGAGGTGCACATATGGTGTTGGGTCGTTGCAGCGAAAATCGACCAAGAATATGACCGCTTTCTACCTGCACTGTTTCGTGTGTTGAATGGGTGCGATGGATTTGTTATAGCTCAGACAGCGAACTTGTCCCAGGGAACGTTGCTCCCAGACATTTCTCCATCAGCTGCTTTAATAGCGTTTTCAACGAGAAAGAAATTTCAAGTTTGTGGGCACTATGGCATACTTAACGAAGAAGGCGATCGGAATCCCCATCAACTACGGTATGCAGCTGTTGAACAAGAAATGTATACCGGGACAAAGAAACCACTTCGACCTCTGTCTGATGGTTGGTCACCCATAGTACAAGGATTCGAACTCACATTGCTGCAAACGCTAAAGAGAAAACTGAACTTTTCCACCGTCTCCATTGCTGCTGGCTCTGTTATAACACTTCGACATTTTTCCTCACCTACGAATGCTACCGATCCACTCAATACGGAACTTTGGCCAGGCAAAAGTTTTGGATATTTACTTAGGAAAGAAGCAGTGTTAGTTTACGGTGATCTTAGCATCCGATATCCGAGAAGTCTCTTTGCCGATTTTACGATTCCACACGACATTGACAAAGCATGTTTCTATTCAAAGGTCAGTGCCAGGAAACTGCCCGGAGGCGCCTTACTCCTTCCGTCAGGAATACATGTCACGCTGACGTACTTAGCCTCCGCTATTGTTGTTACAACAGTGTTGTGTCTAAATCTCTACGGACGGCCTTTAGTAAAAAGGGCACGATGTATTCGCAAAGCGATTTACCATTCCTTGTTGGTACTGTTATATGTGCTTACGATTTTATTGGCACCTAACTCTAAGATACCCCGACGTTTATCCAGGGCGGGACTTTACCTTGACCAACTTTGGCGCGTATCAGCGTTCGTAATAGGTTGCCACTACTCAGCTATGGTTGTAACTCGGCTTGCACAGACATCGATCGAAGGAAAGGTGGACACTGTCGACGCTATAGCCGATTTACTTCATCGTAACAAGGAGGCATGGTTATATCACGATCGTGATTCGGCTACAATCTACCTAGTTCGAAATTTGACATCTTCAACAGCGAAGGCCGACCTCCTCACGTCTCGGTCACGGTCTTGCAATATGTACGATGGAGACTGTTTCAACCGAATGTTTCCTCAAAGACTCTCACTAATCATGGCAGAGGATCTTGTGCTACAGCGGGAAACCAGAATTCGTGGGCTGCAGATGAAGACCCACATGGTGGCCCAGCACCTCGCCAATGCCTATCAAGCATTCGGTCTTCAGAAGGGATGCTTCTTGAGAACACGTCTAAATCAGGTAATAAAGTACTAAAATAACATTTGAAAAGTCTTGAAATCAATTCTAGTACATTCCGAACCTATAAGAGCGGTATGTTAGAAAATGTTCTTGATTCTTCCATTCTGACAGTTTCCCCCCTATGGATAAATTCAGCCCCAGGTTTCAATTCTCGGATGGTGGATTCAACTATGATGGCAATGTGGTGTCTAATGTTGTCCTCAAGTCACTTGGCCTTGACGGTTGGGTCTTTTCTGTCGCAGAGCCTCGTTCACTCGATGCAACTGAGCCGTGTAGAAACACACAGATCAACCATATTGCCTCCTCCAAGCATTGCCCACTAGGTCAGCTATATAGTCCCACCAAACAGGAATCATTGTTCGGACAAAAATTTAGCTTGGGTCTAGACTGAGATTCCTCATTCTTGTCCTTTATATTAACGTACGTATAGGCAAACATAGGTGCCCTACCGACGCGAGCAACACATTGGGATTGTTGAACTTAGTAACTCACTATTGAGCGCTTCTCTCAGCTTTGTCCGTAAATGGCAAAAATGTACCGGGCCACTTTGACCTCAATCGAAGCCATTGGAAAGTTGGTGTCGAGAGCGCACACCGCGCTACAAGCGTAGCTCTCAAACAGTAAAATCAGCAGGAGATTTGTAGACGCATTTTGTAGCTCATTCGAATGACAGCGGCTGCACAGCGAGATATGGAAGGGAAGTAGAGAAAATGGAAAAAGACTTCGTCCTTAAGGTCCTCTAAGGAACTTGTGCTTCCACCAAAGACATGTGCGCGTTCATACATTTCTGAAGAAATGAATGTCAAGAAATGCGGTGCGGGTTATTAAAAACGATTAGCCTGATGGTTTAAACCAGACAATAAGCGCCCACAGGTGGCACAGCTGCAGGCGAAAAAGTACGCTGTCCAAATCGAACCATAAAATCAAATCTAAAAGTACGTCTACTTTGTTGTCTCTCCTATGAGTAAGAACATGTCAATTGCTTCCAACGTACAACTTAGCTACCTAACGGCAATAGAAAGAGGGGATTTACATTTTACTAGCTCGTGTTTTTCAGCGTTTCTCATCTTCTTATAGGGATTACCTTTAATCTAAGTTCACACCCTTAATACATTATGCTATGCAGGTTTTGCTATTTTGCACGCGTGAGAGTTGATACTCCTTTGCACGTGGTTATGGTTCGGGGTCTATGTCACGATATGCATAATTAGTTAATTGCCTTGTTGATACGCTATGTTGTTTTGTGCGTGATTACAGATCGTGCGACGCCTCCTGGAGCCAGGACTATTGGAAGCATTTAAAATGTTCGCCGGTGCACAGTACACTCACGCAATTGACGTCGAACGAAGTACCCTAGTTCTGGAGTTTAACCAAATTCATCAGTTTATATGTTTTGTGCTCTTTTGTCAAATTTTATCTTTTTTTGTTCTTATTTTAGAGTAGTTACCCCTCGTGATGGTGCTACGCATCCTACAAGCTGCTCATTGTCTTCAGTAGGAATACAGAAAAGCCGACATTATCACTGAGTGACTAACATGGATGTCGAAGAGGTATACGAGAACGGGGAGTATATCGACTCCTCATGACAGATTCTATAGGACAGAAAATAGCTTTTACATGCTTAACGTTTACGCTCACTTAGTACACGTTCACGGGGTACAATTTTTGCCGAAATTGTATGAACTAGGCTGTTGGTTGTATTGTAAGTGTGGTAGGTGATGCAAAACTTAGCTATTTCACACAATTGTCACCCAACTTCAACCATAAAATAAAAATATATTATGGATTATTTTGATAACTAGCAATCAGCCGACAAGCACTTGGGGAAACTCCACGAACTGAACACATGATAAGTGACAACTCAATATATGGGTGTGTAGTAATTGTGATCCCAGGTCTCCGTGCGTTTCGATGGACTTGTGGCGTGACCAAGCCTTGAAGTGAAGAGTTACCTAGGTTAGATGCAGCTTAATAATAATGGGTTCGATTCACAGACATATTTAATATATATTGGGTTGTCCCATATGTTCGTAGCAGATCTTGCATCGAAATTAGGTAAAATTACGCTGCGAACTTATGGGACAATCTAATAATCGCAGTTTTACGGTGCACATTTTTTGTTAAAAAAATCTAAATTTCGAATATTTTGCAAAAATAAACTACAGTCTTACTCATTCATTGCGGTGTTAATACCCTCGTGTGAGGTATCCCTTTTACAAGATATAATTCGAATGAGTTTAGAGCTGATAAGTGCATTATGTTGTAACGCTAACCGAATGCAATTCTGTCAATATTTAATTGGATTACAACAACAAATGAAAATATTGAGCTCTCACGGGATAGCGTTAGCTTTTGATGGGCACAGACCCGCACGCCTGCAAAATTATGTCGTAGCGATTGTTCTGCAATTGTGAACGAATGGTAACGTAAAATCGTGCTGGTACGATTAGGTGGATTCGAGCAAGGCCGCCGCATTTTCACTTCCGTGTGTAGTTTATGAGTGCGTTGTTTTTGAGACAATACTAGTTGCGGGTTCACATAACTTTTAGCTAAGTTTGTGGACTACTCTGGGCGGGCATTTCAACCATTGACGTTTAAAAACAAAATTCAAACTTCATTGGAAGAAGAAGAATGAAGTTTCATCAAATTCGGCGCTGGCCTAATTCTCTCAAATTTGGTGACGTTGTTCTGCCAGGGCGCCCTGTAAGCGAGAAGGGTACAATAATATTGTGCGAAGCTTAAGGCAGGAGAGACAATCCGACCAGGCTTCACATCTCAGCAATGTTTTATGTTTTAGCTGTCAGTTTTGATGCTTTGGCAGACCTCCCCACCAAGCTTCTCTCACTGGTGGCTCTTCTCTCCTTCGTTAATTAGTGCTGCGAGCCAGCAGAAAGCCATCAGATCAGTTAGACGTGGTCTCGCGCATCGGATTTACCGTCTCCTCAGACCTGTTTAGTCCCGCATGGTTGTTTTCTCGTTCGTATTACAGCCGTCAGGATTCCGTCCGGCGATCTTTATGCGTCCTGTTGCTCCAAGCACCTCCTCGGTCGTGACCTCGTATATATATATACAGTATCTGTGTACTCTTCAAATTCCAGCTTGTCCCACCCAAAGGTGGGTGGGTTGGGAACAGCCTCGTGTTTGCATCTTGCTGAGAGGGAGAACTGTTTATTTTTACAAAGTTTTTCTCTAATTGGCCTGTAGGGGCGTCTCCATGTGTCCCGTTGTATTTCATATAAGTATTTCTTCCAGCAGGATCCCTTACTCTTGGCAATGTGCCTTCTAGGAAGGGCCCTACATCTTCTGTACTCACCTAAGGCCGTATAACATATTTAATCAGTTCCTCTCCGCTCCTGTTGTCTTCCAGCGAGCCTTCGAGCAGTTACTTCTAGCATCGGCAATGCACTGATTCCACCAGAACTTCCGAGTGTACTAGACGTTTCCTTTTTGGATGAATTATGTTCTCTTCGTATGCTCTTTCTAGGATGTGTTGCAACGGTTCAGCTGTCGCAGAGCGCCCTTCCTCTCTTACTATTTGATTAATGGCACTAACTGTAGCCTCTTCCCTGAGACATTCGAGACCCTTGTCGGTCCGCGATCTGTGTCGTGTAAACGACAGAAAGCAATGTGTTTCCATTTTTCGACGCACTGGTTCCTACGCTCGCTTGCGACCTACACAGAACTATTGTGCTCGACTGTTCAACGAAGGGTCAAGACGATCTTTGCATGAGGAATTTGAAGATGATCCTACACTGGGTTGTCAGCTCATTACACTTTGCTCAAAGTACAACAGGTGTTTTAAGGAGTCTCAGGCCGCCTCGAAGTCGCAGTTGGAAACAATGTACAACGCATAACGCGACGATGGGGCAATGTTGAACTCGATCATAATCCGGGTGCATTGTCATGGAATTTCTTACCATTTCTCAGATCCAGTCATGTATCAGTTTTCCAGAGAAATGGGTCCCTACTGCCTAGCTACTCGGTTTAATCAACCTGAATCAGAATGGTCAAATGAACAACATGTGTCAGCATGCATATGACAATAGTTATACTTATGCCAGTGAACGGGCACACTAGCTTTCATTCCAGTCTGACGGCCACCCGGGTGTTTGCAAACTCAATGTCTGGACGTTGCTTCTAGCATAGTGGATACGGGCGAGGAGCAGGACTGTGTGCTTTTTTCGTGTTAAAATGTTAGTCACCAACACTGCTCTTATTATATGAGGATGTAGTGAACATCCCTCTGCCACGGCAGTAGTATCCAGATTGAGTATCCTTGCGTTGAGAGAATAGTTTTCAACTCGTGCCAAAAGCCATTCTGAGGTGGTGCGCTGATTCCTTTACGTGCAGTTAAGCGAACACGTCATCAATTTAGCAAACGTGTTACGGACAACAAAATGTGTTGGTATTGAAGTCACACGTTCAATACAGGCGTAACGTCCATACTAACAAGTGCTGACGTGTTAGTACATGTACTGACGGGGCTGATCTTCTCTCTCGTCTCTCGTAGATAGACCCCCCCTCCGAATCTTCATACTTGGCAATACTACAGCGTTTTTTCAGGAAAGCACTCATGGCATATAGGCAGCCCGCTTCAGCTCCTGCCACCGGTTTCGAATTATTATCGTTATTTCAGGTTGTTGACAACCTACAGAACGTAAAGTGTGCCTTACCAGAATAAACCCGTCACCATATCTCTCAACTGATAACGGTCCTGGACCAAGCAAAGGCCTTGATGAGCAGGCTTAGTTTTACGTCATTGCCACCTTGTCCTTCGTAATTTTTCCTCGTTCATTGGTGAGTGGCGAAGTCACGCTATCGGAGAATCGTCTTCGAAAGTCTTGCAATACGTTGGTTGTCACACGTCGAGGTCGATCGATGACCATGATAACCCATCCGTGCAACATGGCCACTATGCCATATGAATCGTTGTATACAGCATGGGAAAGCGCTGTCATATTGTCCTTGTTGGTACGGGGCGCTTTTTCTATTCAACGATACGTAGGACATATAATAATATTAATAATAATAATGAGCTCTATGAAACAGAATCGGTTCGTTGCTACAGGCAGGATCGGTCGATTCCTGTTGTCTCGTAGCAAGGTAACAGGAATAGGAACTCGAGATGGAGACCGCTCAGTTTCTCGAAGCGCAAATCTCGTCACAATATTAAGACTAAAACTATATGCTATAAGATTAATCAGATTATATAAATGGAATGGCCTAGATTTCAAGAAGGAGCCTCTAGTTATACCAGCCCTCCCCGCTATTAGTTAGTGCAGTTGTAATGATAACAGTAATATTATTATGTACATGCACACACGAGATGCATTTGAAAAGATGAACTAAAATACTCGATTGTTGATTAAATAGTTAATTGAGCTCGTTCTATTTATCAGTGAAGTAAAATTGAAAACAAATAAGCACGAAAGCTGATACTACAATAATGTATTTTGGTATTAATATTGTAACGAGGTTAGTGAGATACATGTGCCGCCACATAACGACCGCTGTGCACGTGCCATATCACCGTGCACGGTGCTCGTCGTCTGTGCCATGTATGTCTCAACTGACCAGCACGTTATACGGTGATATGCCAAATGCACGGTGATTGATGTGTGACGGTACGTCTGTCTCACGAGTCTCGTTACAATATTATTATTATTATCATCATCATTAGCCCTTACCAGATTCCTTAATGATAATAATAATAATGATTATTACAACTAAGTTGAATAATAATTTCAAAAGCAAACTTGACATTCAAATCGATTTGAGCCGGGAACGAATCTCGTGGTCAAATGTCGTCCAGTGTATACGACACCAGTCTGTATCGGCCCTCGACGCGTGTCGTTTATTCAGCACTGCATTGTACTAATCGAATCGAGTCATTGTGATTCGTATATGTATTCTGGCGAGAGCGTACCTTACTCATTCTGAGATGGATTATTAAATAGACCCCATTGAATCTAGGAGCATAATTCTGACAATTTATCATAGTCAGCATTCGTGGAAGCATAATACCGATAATCGATTGAGTTTCAAGCGTTCAGTGTTCAGTGGTAGGAATACGAGTTCGAGTCAATGTTTCATCAGGCGAATTGATCGGAGATGCTTACAACATTAGTTATATGTTGCAATCTGGCACTAATTTAACTGAAGCTGGACAATGTCTTACAGTGGCGATACTGCTATTCGCCGAGCAATCGAGGGGCGATAAATCGTCTACTGACATCAAATACAGAAGAACATTTTTTCTCTGCAGTTTTCCTTTCGTAAAAGTCTTCGAACCTGCTCATACCAATGTCAATCCACTGCCTCATTCGAAAATAAGAGAAGTTCTAAATTTAGAAAATTCAGATGAATGCGATGTGGGTTTCGTTCATGGCGGTTTTTTAGATACTTTGAAAACCCAATGGAAATTGATAGGAGAGCTGATTATACTTAAGCATATTATTAACATAGTTAGTATATATTATTAACTTAGTTAGTTTAAGGAACAATATATGTATGTATATATATATATATATGTTAGGGAATTCCATTCGTATTTTCGCCTATTTAGATGCCAATAACTTTTGAACTAAATAAGTTAGAACAAAGATCTTTTGGTATGAGTTAGAGGTGCTACCCAGGCTAGACCGATTCCAGCGCTCTGGGAGTTGAGATAGCCAAATATTCTGCCTTGATTCTGTCAATCAGTTGGTTCCTTGTGACATACAAGAGAGCTTAAGCATTGTGAAATTGCAGCTCCTTTAATAAACCAATAAAGCTTGATCTTGTTGCACCTGATTGCTGGTCCTTGCCTCGATGATTATCGGTGTCCAAATGTCCACTGTTAAATCGCCTGCACCAACTTTGCACCGTTCGCAGGCATAAGGCCGTTCGCGTTCACTAATTGTCAATGGATTTCAGCTGGAGGGTGTCCTTGGAGACCGAAAAACTTGATGATTTTCCGTTGATTTTTGGGGAAAATTGTTATTATCTACACTCAATTTCATCAAATGGTTCAGTGATCTTATTTGATTGCACTCGCCCGCATGATATTTACAACATATAGATCCGCAGAATTTACATTTACAGCGATCATTAGCGTCGTGGTATCCCTCGGATTGACATGCAAGCTGGTGGAAGACGTGTACGGCGAACCTAGTGATATGGTGTCTGTTTACTCTGCCGCTAAGTTTCCAAGTGTCATCTGTCATGGCCGGCGTCATAGAAAATAAAGGGTCCACCTCACTCTTCTTCCTATTTTGGCAGTCAATGAACGTACGATAACTTTCTGTTTCTGGGAGATTGAAAGTTTCGCGGACTTCTTCTACGAATGATGGTGTGTCGGTCAGCAAATAGACAATTCGATTTCGGGCCGTCGCGTGCAATCCAAGTACCGCTTTCAGGAACGCCGGTTTAACTCTGTCTAAGGTGGTTAGATCCCAGCAAGTGAGTTTGTCCCAGACAACCTGGATTCCATATGTAGCTATAGGCGAGATCTTCAGGTTAAATAATTTGAGGGCTATGTCCACCGATAACCGTTGAGGTCGCTCGATTGTGTGTACTGCGATCAACGCTTTCCTGGCTCGCTCTTCAACATGCGGGGCGATAATATATATATATATATATATAGATATATATAACGTCTGTGCCTCGCTGTGCAGAGAGGCAATGCCATCGCCTTCCTCGAGACAATGTCGTCCTCTGCCCCGGTCCCCAACTAATCCCTAAAAATAATTCCTAATTATTGTATGTTGGAATATAAATATTCGCTTGTATATATACATATATATATCATTTAAGCCCAAACTTAGAAGAAACTCCAAAGGCTAAACGGTAACATTTAGTAGGTAACATTTCCATCTCATATTGTACAAGAAAGCCTTAACAAAACGTTTTCGTTTTTCTCCCCACCGCGTAAGAAACTACGTAATCTTATACGGTGGCTTGGGCGGCTAGGTCTCTGCCTATCGGATGCCAAAGACCGCAGGTTCGAGCCCCGCTGCGTGACATATAGGAGAGCTTAAGCATTGTAAAATTGCAGCTGCTTTAATAAAGCAATATACCCTTACGATCTACTGAACTCGTTTCAATTTTCTTGTCTCCGTCATGGCACCATCTATCTGTTGAAACAGGGATGAACGTGATTTCGAATTTTCGCAAAAAGGCAACGGTTTGGAAAAAAAAATATTCGATACTTAAAAGGAGGAAAAAAAACCCTAACGAAAGTAATTATTCCGAAACTTATAAACCTGCCAATTCTCCATGTATTCGCACACGTCTTTGGTTTTGGCAAATAGCTGATAGAATCTGACGAAACTAGTTTTAGCGGTTAAAGCTCGTGTATTTGGTTTCCATCCACAAACAACGGTTGAGACGGCCACGATACGTATCCTGTCACGCGAAAGGGCGGCCCATCAGCTTGCGAGACCTATTTTTTGTACGGCAGGGAGTAAGGTGTCGAAGATAAGAGGGGTCCTCACATTTAAGGTCATTTGCGGTGGTACTGTGGGACACCTGCCTGGTGATGTGGCAGACCTACCTATTAAAATCACGCCCCACTTAAGCGTCACTCTGTGTTGGTCCAGATCTCCAGTTAACAGTACTACCGTCCAACAGACACAGAGACAGACTCCTACAGGACCAATTGGTTGGGGCCGTTCCCCACTTCGCCAGACACAGCATGCCCCGCACGAGGTGAGCTCCTTTATGCCTTTACCTGTGAAACCGACAAAAATGTTGCGTCATCTGTTTGCGACTGAACTCTGATCCTTCTGGGATGGCCTGAGTACCCCCTTCTCTATAAGAACCACGCTCGCTGTCATATCCTCAATTTCCAATTATCCATCGTGCTACTGACGAATTCAACGAATTTGCCAAGCCCTTCTCTTGAAGAAGTAGGTGCGTTTCCTGTACGACAGTCTTCTTCTCATCTCCATTGGTCCACTACCCATGCCCGTGCTACACTCCTTGTTTTCTCTAGGCCGGGGCCTGCTAGAAGAGTGTAAGCGGCGTCATCATCGCTTGCACACAGTGAATGCAGATATCTAGTAAAATTTCCGGGCTGACTTACAGCCAATGTTTGACGCTCACGGTACTCCTTTCGGCATTGCTTTATAAGACAGACCCTTTAAATGAAAATGTGCAGCAGCGGGAATCGTGCAACCGTGCACCTGCGTGTATCCTCCGATAAAGCGAATGCAGATATCTGATAAAGGCTTTCCTATTCTGCACGTCTGAAAGTCTCTGTGCCCGGTAATGACTTGCGTCAGAAAATGGTCGACTTCGTCACTTGGACGGTCCAGCCATTTAGTGTTGTCTGCGGTGAGATCTCGAATACGAGCACCCGGTTCCCTTAACCGAGTAGCAGCCCATTCCGTTTGCCACGCTGCTAGTGTTTTTTTCTTTTAAATTCAGTCTTAGTTTTCGCCATACAAAGATTTACATTAATTCAAACATACAATAATTAGGAATTGTTTTTAGAAATTATATTTAGGGATTATGGGGGGGTATGGGCGGGGGGGGCTGAGGTCGACAAATAATTAGGAATCAGTTCCATGGATTATTTGGGGGGGGGATTGGTTGGGACCGGGGCCGAGGCCGACATTTTCCCGAGGAAGGCGATGGCATTACCTCTCTGCACAGCGAGGGACATGCGTTGCAAAAGGCAAGATTCTGCGCGCTTGTCCCCGGTGGCGCGGGTCAGCCTATGGTAGACCCCTTTAGGGAAGTTCGCAGTGAGAGGGCCGTGCCCGCCCTAACTAAAGTACTAACCGTTCGGTAGGATTGAGCAATTCCTGACGCCGAGATTCTTTGGGTTGTCCTAAGAGTTCCTTCTTTTGTACCGTGTCCTTTGTGGATCCCATCCATACAGGAGCTCCAAATATAGCTATTGATTCTGACGACATTCTGCAACAGACATAATCAATCGTCTTCTTCCTGGACGGTTTGACCTATAGATATTCGAAAGTAATCTGGGTAAAGAATCTGCTGCCTTTATTACTTTCCGCGTGGCTTGTCGTATTTGGTGGGTACCTTAAAGACGTTCATCTAGAAGAACTCCCAACTATCTTGCGGTAGAGCTTATCTTTATCTCAAAGAACAAGCTGAATGAGTCGAGTTTCTTTCGAGCCAGCAGGATGCCCTCGATTTCGAGAAAAAATCAAAATCAAGGGCGGGGGCCAAATCCGTGCACGTAGGTCCACGAATTCGGACCCCGCCGTCGCAAACTTGGATTTTATGAGGGGTCCGTCTTACGTAGCAATATCGAATTGCTGTTGCAGGTCCGATCTGAGGGCCACGACATAGTACTTCACACTATCGTCCCGAAAGCATCAAGATCCATGTGGTAAAGGAGCCGGGAACGTGTGACCGCTCACGTGAAAAGCTCAGGCGAGTCTGTGAGGCGGTAATAAACACAGGGGTGGCGAGGCCATCAAAGCGGGCTGACATCGAAGCCAGCGACGCTATTGCCGGGGAAGGCCTGGAGCTTGAGGAAGGGACCATGGTGACCCCCAGAAGGGGCAGCGCTGTCTAAGCGCGTTCTATTATAGAACAGTTTCGTTATATTTAGACAATATAAGCAAACACAAAAACATTAAAAAATAAATGTGTATATATATATATATATATATATATATATATATATATGTATATATATATATATATATATATACGCATCGAGTTTATATAAGTATAAACTTCCGAACAAGTCATCTATATTGATTTACTATAGCGGGAAACCGTCCGCCACAAATGATAACATAAATTAAATAAAACAAAAAAATATATATACATATTATATATAGATATCTATCTTATATTTGTTCGCTCTTTAATATCTGATCGCTGTTTCAAAGGTGCATTTGCAAAACAAGCGGGGAGCAGAAATATCTGCATTTGACCGTATATCGGTTGTATAGTATATTTGTCTATCAGAGAAAAATATCAAAATATCCACCGATATCGAACGTATCATACATCCTTTATAGAGCTAAATCCGCAAGACGAATCCGCTCAAGTACGCGGCTATCCTCCTCTTCGTGATTTTAGGCAAACCTCTCAATTGTCAACGTAGGCAATTCGAAACTAGAAAGGTGCATTTCAACTGAATCAGCAGAAGCAAAACCGACACGGATAACCCACCAGCAAGAAAAATCAGCGGAAACGATATGTCCTGATGCATGACAATGTTTGTCCGCTGTTGTTCCGAAAAATCTGACTGCAGGACACACCTAGTCGCGACGTAATGTATTGGGAAATCCCGAGTTCCTTCCACAGGGTTATACATTTTATGACCATTCACATAGGGTTCCACATGATAATTGTAGCTTAAACAATTATCCTTTAAATAGCTTTCCGAGAGGGGTCGCATCATGTAGCGTTTGAGGCGTTCATCGAAATCAGGATAAAGTGTGTTATTGGGGTCACGTACAAGTCCGTAAGTGGTCTCGAGTTGGGCGAGGCGCACACAGCAAAACGAAAAGTACTGCGCCATATCTGTATAGGATGCCAGTGTAACTTCAGAATGTGAATCGTTGAACACGACTACGATGCTCAACTTCAATGTAAGCATCGCGATATATTGATCTTCCATTAAATCGACGTTGTAAAACGAGATGGTGTTGAACACTTTGTGCCTCAAGACTCTTAAATGGCTGTCTTGTTGACACAGTACCTCTCCGTGGATGATGTTGTGCACATATTGCATTAAGCCGGGGGAACCTTCGGGAGCTATTAAACCTTTGTCACCGCCCGGCCGGAACTCGCGCACACAATGCGAAATCGCTTTGATCCGAGCATCAGGCAGACTTTGGATGACAGCAACAATATTTGCTCGGAACAGTGCGCCGATCACTTGAATGCACAACAACCAGCAGCCTACGATAATTACCGCTCGTAGTTTCGGCAGGCGAGCACCGCTGTCTGGATTCGGGGTTCGAGTGGTCCAGGACCAGGATGTGGTTACCCAAATACTAGCCACAAAGTGGAAAAACAGGATGCTAGCTGAATATTTCACCGAGGAAAATGGCGAACGCAGCAACGTGCAGAGGAATAGAATTGTAAGACTTATCGGCAACCAGATGGTCGGATCGAACAGCGTCAAAGCAACCTGTCGAATTTTCGCCACCGGTGGCACTCGAGCAATAGCCACGATGCGCCGGTGTCCTACGCCCTTCAGACGGTACTGGATCCAGTCGACTTGGTCCGTCTGCGACACAATTACCATGATCGTTACATTTGACGTGGGTCGATCATCAAGGTAAACAATCACCTGATCCCTAAAAACAAATACCTTGTTTAGGTTGACAAGTATCATCGTCTGTAGATAGGGAGTAGCCTGTTCAAAGGTGCTGAGACTTTGAGTCTTTTGGGGACCAATAGAAAAATGCATGCCGAGTAATGAGGAATACCTCCTTCCTGAGAGCCCTTGAAATGTGAATAGGGAGGGCTTCCTCAGGACGTTGGTGTCGAACATGGCGATAACCTCGATAAATGGCGCTATTGTCTGAGGCTGATAGTAGAATAATACGTCTGATGATTCGACAGTTAGGTAAAGGGATACAACGTGCGGGAACGGCAGGCCGCACCAAGAAATTGCCTGCCGATGAAGATCTATCGATCTTCTGGGCTCCACTGTGACTAAGGGCTCAATCGGTACATGAGCGTTAGTCGATGTTGTCAGCGGCTGTACATCACAACCAAATACTAGATAGACTGCAGCTGCCGAAAAAGTTTTGCTATATAAACCCCTCCTGGTAATCGAGTCCAGCCATTGCTCGGAAGGGTTAGGGCGCAAGTCCAAAATTGTCGTTGGAAACATGATTCGCATTTGTGCATGGAGATAACATCCTGTATCTACGAGTACGATATGCCGATATGAATATGATCGTGCCGTTGTTCTCCTGGGATCCCTATAGTCCTTGTGGTCCTGAACAAAATTACGTCCGTTAGTGTCGGTTCGCTTTGATCCAAGTGAACTTACAGACGCGATTGCGTGATTTATGAACGCCAGCATCGCTTCCTGACTGGCACCGGTAGGTCTTTGACCCGCAGACAAAGCACCTATGGGATGTGTATTTACAGAGAGAGGGAGAACAACAACAGATGACCACATCGGCACAATTTCAATTAGAATAGCACAATTCATAAACAGTGCACGTACCGTAGGCATGGCCTGCTTTAGAAACAAAGATCTCCGCTGTAAGTTCTAAACCGGTACAATTCAGTGATGACACGCAAATGAAGCCTACACAATTTATAAGCAGTAGGAACCATGCGGTGTCCTGTACTCGGTGATTGGATCACTAGTCATCGGATCTCCTAGATAGCGTCCGTGAAACCGACCTTCTATATGTATAATGTTTGCTAAGCCCAGATCGACAGATTTGTTTGCGCACCGTAACTGCGAACAGCTGTCGGCTACTTGAAATGTTCAGTGAATCATCGACTAATTTATAGTTGCGAGAAAATCTAGCCATTCAGCAATATGTAGCAAGCAATTGACGTTGACACCGGCTAATGTAGAAGTTGGTGGCATGAGTTTTTTTCATGAGATCATGACACTGTATGAGCTCAGCGGAAATCGAATGACTTATTGTTGTACTGGACGCGGAAGCTCTATTCATCAAGCTACACACGTTGATTAACAAAGTCAGATTTGTTGGAACGAGCATGGAGGGGGGCAGTGTTGGAGAGATCTCTGTGTATCGAACCCTTTTAGAATGAATATTATAAAATGGTGTCTACATGCAAACATGTACGCATGTCTAATGTCTTTATGTATTATGATAGGCGTTGCTTTGTGAAACGGGTTTCGCCACCTCAGACAAGGATCGAATCTTCGCATGCGATCTCGTTGATATAGAAACTATTCGAGGATTGCGTTATTGATCATACGGCTCGGTGGAGATGTTCATATGTGTTTTTCTCCCGATCGAGCAAATATCGACTCTCAATGAATTGTAGATACGTGAACGCCATTTCTCTTCAGGTGAGTACACTGAGATAGTTACCTGTATTGTACAGTGTCGTAATTAGATTACATCCTGTGGGTGGCATAATGAACACAACCGTTACTGTACATGATTAATATATTGTATTAATCTATATAGCGCTCTCACGCGGTTTTATCGTTCGCAGTTTTTTTAGTAGATAGTTTTAAGCTTTTTTTCTAGGATTCTCGACAATGGCAGGCCACATGAGTGTCCTAGGCAACACGAATCTCAACATTTCTCTATTGTCGTTGTGTTCGAGTCCCTCGATCTGGTGATATATAAACGAACTTTAGCGTTTTAAGACTGCAGTTCCTTTAATAAACCAATAAAGCCTTTAACCTTTACCTTTTACCTGCTGAGATAATTTGTACCTATAGTAAGGTCGTCCAGGGACAGCACCTAAACCAAATTAGATATAGCAGTTTTTAACTCTTCGAAGTACAGCTGTGTCGTTGCCTGACACGCGAGATATTTTACGTTCATATTCGGCATTCTAGCTCTCGTATCCTGTGAACATCCATAGAAGATAATACATTTTTAACCACTGCTAAAATTCGAGGACACATGATTTTTTAAAGCTGACCCCCCCCCCCTATTTCCGTGTGCGAAAGGCCTCGATACCGCTGTGTGCACCGTTGAAAATTACTGTCCCTTTTGAACCTGCTGCAAAGGACTAGGGCCAGATTTTCCGGGCTGATTATCAGCCTTAAACATTTATAGCCCACGGTACAACTGCTTTCGGTCATTGCTTCATAAGACGAGGACCCCCTTAGGTGCAATTGTACAAAGAACTGTCCGTGCGTATCTTTACCTTTTTGGGACTTCAGCAAACACCTTAGCAAACAGGTGGTTCGCAATGGACTTCCTTCTCCGAAGAATGATGAAATTAGACAAATAGGTGACCAGAACCTGAAGACGTTGCATGAGAAAGACAGATAGGCTTGTTTAGGGCAATGCCATCCACCAAGTGCAAGGGTGGTGGGAACCCGATACGCCCATCTCAAGGTCAGAGAACTTCTGTTTGGTAGACATGCTAAGACCTGACAGCTTTCTAACAATTTAGATAGAATCAGCCTTTGTATCGAATCTGCCTCGTTTCACGTGTGTTTTCGGCGCTCCCTATTTGGAATCAATAACCTTCTAAGAAATTATGTTGTTACCATTACAATAAAGGTTATTATACATTAATAATGCAATCGTAATCAACCTTTATTGAGGTGCACTAATGTGAGAAGTAGGCGCCAAACATTAAGTGATTCCCTCATATTATGTGATACGGCTTACTGTGGGATAAACATGAAATTTGTAGGTATATGCTTTGCATTATGTAAGGCGTGTGAAACGTCTGCCTGTCGATACCATAAAATCCATTCATTTGCCTCTAACGTTTAGGCTGCAGCCCACTAGACCGTAAGGGCGAAACAAACAAGTATACATTGTGTGTCTAATATATATTAACACTGCATATTTGTTTTGATAATTAATATCAAGCTATTAATGACAATTAATATCATCCAACATTTAACGTCCTCGGTACTGCTTTTATCATTGCTTCTTGCGACGGAATATCAAGCTCTTATACCGTTGCCATATGTATAAATGTGCTTGCTATCCTACTTCCTGGTACAACGAACTCTCGTCAACATGACAGGATCGACATCATGAATGCAGCAGCGACAGCTTGATGTGACATGCTAAATGACAACTAAATTGGCTCGCGGTTGCTGCGACAGATCCGATGGCATCTCAGCTTGTTTTGTGCCAAGCTGAGCATTCAGTCATCTCCGAGCGGAGCGCGACGTCACCAACAAACTCATAAGTCAGATGGTCACAAAGATGTCTCATATGTTCGCTGATAAAGGTCACAACGATGACCTTGTTACGCGATCGATCGAGGTCAGCGCAGGATTTTCGCAAGAAGTCCTACGAGGGAGTCGATGAGCTAACTCGAGCTGCGCTTGACGTTTGCAACAAAACTTAGAATAGCACCACCATGTATGGTGGCACCCATCATACATGCAGCCTGGACAGCTACACACCATTGACGGGCTCGATTTTCATAAATTATAATGCAAGTAGCGGCGTGAAGTTTCTTCTAGGTGTGATTGAGAAAACGAGATGTTTCTGAGTATGCTATACTGTATGGGCCGTATTTAAATACACTGTTGACAGATCACAACTCCACGAATCGTGTTGTGCATATTGCCGAGCAGATGCGTAGCTACATCGTAGAACTTATTGTGCCTGCTTCATGATCGACAAGCTCACCCCCGGCCTTTTGGAACAGATTCCGACATTGTCCTCATCCGAGAGTTTTCAAAAGACTCCGAAGAGAGGCGGCAAAGTCGGTAGGTAAACGTACACCAATAAGCTGTATGCAGAGTAGTCCAACTTCTTTGATGACAACCGCCCTTAATTTCTGCGTGGCGGTATGATTCGGCGGTGTCTGGACGCTCGAAGACCAGCACGTGGAAGGCCAGATATTGGCCATGAGACGAGGCGTTACTTTACCAAGTGACTCCTATATGAAGAAATGTCCTATATGTCCAATGAGAAGCGCTCGTTTTCATCCAAGATGTTGGATGAAACAGGGCCAGAGTAATCCAGATCCGCTGGATCATTGACACAGATAGAACTCGGGCTATTTCTATTACGGGTTGATTGGCAACTGCGCCCGACCGACAATTGAAGGGATCAGCATACTCATCGGAAACTCTAATCTCTGAGGGTGCTCGTAAGCGATGCAACTGAGTTGGACCTCCTTTTCGAGATCAACAGACAACGCGTAGGTGATCAATAAAAAAACGAATTTGCTTCAGACAAATTTGCTTGACACTGCTTCTTCCGGATGCGTTGTTGCCCTGTCAAGATTGTCTAACTTGAGCGAGTCGACGGGACCTCAAGTGAAGAGCCATGAACGGTATCTTCTTCCGTATGCGCCCTGCAGATTTCAAGGTAAAAAATGCCTTCGCAGTGCGCCACATTCAAACCTAGCCCAATATTTCAATGGACAAAGGAGTACGTGGCCGATGATGACAAGTTAACGCATTTAACGGTACGTAAAACGATGCCGTAAAAATGAGCGTTACTAGCGAAAACGGAAATTCACAAGGATACATTGTTCTTCGCGAAACATCCCCGCGGGGAGGAGCGCCGAAGTATTTGATTTCATGTTACAAAGACGAAGTATCCACGCAGCTGTAGCATTGCCCGTGATCTCATACTCGACAGGGTTGATATTAACATCTGGAGATATGAAGCACCGTTGCGAATCACTGAACGTGTCAGACACCAAAGCCAGTACCGTTGTCTCCGGCATGTTAACGGTTTAGTCAAAGCGAAGTGAAGTTTAGTCAGTGTGACCTTGGGCCGACGTAGCGAATCCTTCCAGAAGGGCAAGTAATTAGCTACTTATATATCTCTACCATGAACAAAACAGGATTCCGCTCAACAGATATATATATAGGAGACTTTCTCACGCTCTCAGACAACAGAAGGCGTGTATATTAACGATTTAGGCTGTCATTCAAGTGCGCACATTTCATATATAATATATATATTTTTTTTTTGTACCACCTCATGGCTGGACGTAGCTTTGGGTTAAGTAACCGCAAGGCCAAAAGAACTATTATATAATCGAAATATCGATGCACTTCAATCAGCGACTCGCGGTTGATCGTGCGCCAAGGCCAGATGAATCACCACTGGTGATGGATATACTACCGACACCCTTATGGAAATAAGAATATGCTTCTACATATTATATTTATATATATATGATACAGTTGTCGATCTATTGTATATCTTACATAATGCGTAAGAACACATAACGATGAATGAGTCAAGGGGTTGGATGCCGTTTCGTGGATGTTTAGCACATATTCTCTAGAAATACACATTTTTGGAAATGTTTGACATTTCTTATAATTCGCTGGTAAATGATTCAATTTGTAAATAACTTAGGTAATTAACTGCGGTTATGACAAATAAAAAAATTTTGAACTGTCCTCACCGAACCACAAATTTCTAAATCGGTGGGTGGCTCGATGATACGGCTGAATCTTAAACAAAATGCGCAGCGGGAATATATATATATATATATATAGGCAGATCAAATACAACTCAGCAGGAGTCACAAAGCTGTCTGACACGTCCAACTATCATATTTCTGAGAAGTTGTTTTCGGATCAGTTCTCCGAGTTGTGGCGTTGCTGGCTCGTGGTATGAGAACAATGCCATAATTCCTAGGAATCGATGATTAATCCGATCCATCGTGACATAACCAAATTAAGTTTAGAGTCCAAAGGCGTCGTAGCTCCCCATGATCTCTAGATTTATGTTTGATGCCAAGTCAATGTTGTAGTTTGAAAAGCATGGTACAACCAAATCATGGCCCATCAACCGGTGTCAGCTGAGGTTTACTAAGCTCTTGACATTTGTTGAGCTTTTACCATTATTTAAATAGAATCTTACGATCAGATCAGCGAGTGTTGCATAAACAACTTGTTCATTGCAGTCCGATGTAGACACCTATGTTCTTCAAGGGAGCACAGCACCCGAAGCAAAGAAGTGGACAATTGATCAGATCGGATACTTTTGATAGACGGCTGACCCTCAACACGAATCAGAAGAAAAATCCATAACCGTATCCAAGCTAAGGATAAATTGCTGTCTAGTGATGACACTCCGACGGACATAGCCAGACTAAATTTGCAATTTGCAAACGCTGCGCATGCAGGCAGAGAGTCCCCACGTCAAATTTGCAGGAAGGGAGCTGCTTAGGACTTACAACGTCAGTGACACGCCCTTCAACCTGTTCAAAGACGGGAATCTGCTGTTACTTATAAATTGGATTTGTTCGACAACTTTTGAAGATGACGTTATATGGGCGTATACAGTCAGCGCGGTGGCTTGGATGGCTAAGTCTCTAGCTGCAAAAAAAACCGGAGGCTGTTGGTTCGAGTTCCGCGACCTGGTGAGAACGCATAAGGCAACTTAAGCATTGTAACGGTTGCAGTTCCTTTAATAAACCAGCAAGATTTTACCGTATTTTTAATAATTCAATCGTTGCCCGTTAGCCACGGGATTAGTCTCTCACAGTTATTATTATTATTATTATTATCAATCTCATTTGCGCATGCTTATTAATTCGAGCACGGATTGATCCCAATCAGACGGCCGGCTCAATAAGCCATCCGTTAAATTGCACACGTATAAACATCCTTTCCATTTTCAATAGGACTGTAATAACGTGCTTATAAACCATATGCCAATGTATTTTGAACGTACGATAAGCCCGGGGTTTCGAAGCGAACGTGGAACCAGTCGCGCGGTTGTTCACCTCGCAGAAGAGACATGGTCCCACACCGGTCCTCTCAGATATAGGCCCTCCCATGTTCTCATGGTCCATGAACACCGCGCGAAGACTCGTGGCAAGGGGCACCGCCATAATCTACGTCGCCGACACAACTTCCAAGGATGTCGATGAGCCACACCTTCAAGTTGTACCAGAAATGCAAATTGACTTAGGGTGACGCCAAATGTGCCTCTGCTGACAACAAGAGGAAGAAATTGGCGCTTGGAAGGCTCATCGCGTCGTTCACTCTTACGTCCCGATCGAGTGAATCCTTGAAGATATCATTTGAATAGTTCTGGGAGCTTTCTCCTTGGCTCCTCGTAAACGATGCATTGATTTTTTTGCAACTTCACTGCGCAGCAGCATGGCCGGCCGTGAAATGGCGGGAATTGTTTGAGCGCCCTCATATGCCTCAAGGGCAATATGAACCGAGCGGCAATACAGCTCGCATATATAAATATATACGAATATCAAGCGGAGAAATCGCGGAATCTCGGTCCGCATAGTTGTGACAAGAGATGTATTCAGAGTGAATAATTCAGTTTGTTTTTGAACTATTACTAGGGTTCTGCGTACATGTTGAAACAAAAATGATAAATAATAACAATAATCCGCTGTTATGTTTTTATCAACATCAAATAATAATGGGCGTTCTACCGTCGCGCGAGATGGTTGTCAGAAATTGCGATATCCTTGCTCCGATGCGATTCAGGTGAGTTATAGGCGATGCTATGCTTGCTCTCTGTGTGTGAGGCGATGACGGTACCCCCTTAGACTTTGTGATGACCCGTAATTGAACCCTTTATCGTTAGCTTGTTTTCTGACGTTAGCAACACCTATGGCAAAATCGCCTGATGAATAGTAGACGTATCTCGGTAATCAGACAGCTGTGGAACTCCCACCATCTGATTTTTTCTTCACCCCCGTCCGGCGTTACCTTGCGTAGCGCAATATGAGGAAGACGCTATCGTGACAACATACCCTACCGGGACAAGGCATACAGGGTTTAAATGTCAAACATGCGAACACAGTTAATCACGACGACGAAGAGTGTGTCATAATAGTATATGAACGATAACAGCAATATCTGACGTTGTGCGTTGATGTCGACGTCAAACTCAAGCCATGTCACTATCATACATATGCATATAGTATGTACATAGATCGCATGGAACGGAATGGTATCAGCGAAGAAACGATAATACCTGCCAAGTTGCCAATATCATCCGCGCTAGAGCAGTGCCGCCCATGGTACCGTTATCTTTCCACACGATGGCCACCGCGTCGGAAGATGCTAGCGTGTGGCTACAAATTAATTGACTAATTGTTACAACCCTTAACGATTAGGTGTCCTACTGCTTGAAACGCTTCCAGGACACCTCCTGCGTCGTGGTAAACACTCATGTCGCCTCAGACATGACGGGAGCATGACAACGAGCGGTATTCAATATACATTCATATGTTCATTTGGCAACGAAAATATGATGATGGCTATTAGATCGATGGGGGAAAAACAAAGGAAGAAAAGACCAGGGGAAAGCAATTTTAGCGAGAGACACTCTCACGTAGGCGTTGTTCGTTGCTCGTAGAAGTGATTTTGACAACGGGACATGAAAAATACAAGCGGAAAAAAAACTGCTGACGCTTCGATTCGTTCGCGTCATCTGCATGCTACTCTGTGCAGCAGGAACACTGCGTGTATATATAATATATATATGGCTATCTAGATAGCTATATATTGGGCCTGGCGATATCGATGGATCACCTTTTGTTGAACTTCATCAAGGGACGAACAGCGATCAAAAAGCTGCACGCTAATTCGCAACGGCTGCACTATACCCGATTGAATGCCCGAAGGGAGACTTGTAACAGAATAGGAAATGCGTCGTCCATTTGTGTGAACAACGAGTGAGAGCAGAGAGATTTGCAGAGGAAAAATGGACATAATCACCGAACACACGCACGCACATAGTGGCCGTAGCGTTAGATCACCCCTGATTGATTAGAAATCTTCGTTGAGGCGTCAGATTGCCGTTTTGGATCCCTTTTATCAGATAAGACACTCGTCAAGTTTCTCACATCGATGTCATCCAGTGTACACGACAGCAACTGCAGCAGCCAGCTGCGCGTCATAGACTAGCATCATGCTTGTGGCGTTCCGACAGGGCCTTGTCAAGAAGCTGCCCCGCGTGAAACACCGATCTTCTCGTCTGATTCGCTCGAAGAATTGACGCTTAATTAATCCTTGCATTTGTGGATAATGAGCGACGGCGAAGCGAATCGATATATTGTACCGTCCGGTAAGATAACCCTACTGCGCTTCGGTTCAACGTTCGAATCCTGCCTCTGTTCAAGTACACAAACCTGTTGTACTCAGACAATTCAGACGCAGCGTACGCAGCAGTCGTTTGTGTAGGGCAAACGATGGAGCAAGACAAATTTTCCTATCCGCAGAATCTTACGTAATATATAGCGCATGCGCGTATCCAACTTCAGAACAACATATGCATATATATGTATATCGGCCGTCTTTCTTTTCTTGATAATTATCTGCCCTAATGTGCATCGTTGATTAGGGAGTCGTCATGGACATATCGCACCGAAGTAAATTTTCCGGCCTGATTCAGAGCCAACAGCCGACAATGGGCAATAAAATAACATCCAGCTAGCCTCTCCGACGTTGGAATCTCAATACAGATACAAAAGCTAGAAATGTAGACTACATACGTACACAAAGAAGGTCCTTCGTTCGAAAGCTGTCATCCATTGCAATAATCCGAGCGGTTAGTGATTCCGAAATGATTTCCAATAATTAGAGGGGTTAATGAGCATACATAAAGTGCTTCAGTAAAGTTTGAGACAGTAAGCGAGCTTATTGTGGGTGTGTTTCACGATCGATCAAAACGTTAACTAACGTCAGTCCATTGATAGGGTCTTCCGTTCGGTCAAACAGAAGCGTGTTTCGGTGAGTTCACCTCGAGGCATTACATGCTGCAGTATAATAACCATTGTAGTGATGGGAAATGTTAAAGAAACCATTTGCCGTGGGTCTACCTACACATAAGTCTAGAAATTGTTTCGTGGGCGGCATATTCGCGATTATCATTTTATTGTAAAGAGCGATAAATAAGATCAGCAATTGAAGGGTAACTCGAGTAAGTGGATACTTCTAGTTGATTTCGGATAGGGGCACCCACCTCGAACTTGCAAAGACGAGGAGCACTGAATCACGCACATTAACAAGTCTACAAGTGCAATGCCTGAATTGGCGTGGTTCAACGGTGCCCTTGCGGATAGGAACGGTCATATTTGGGGCAACAATTCCGAGTCCCACGTGCGCCAGTCAATGGGAGCCGACCATGAATGCGAGGAGAGAAATGTCGCGTAATATGTCAGAATACAATCGGGAATATATTTACTATCTGACAGACAACTGACGCTGTTATGTAACAGGACGTCTAGACGATGCTAACTACATCTTATCACGGACTTAGACACGGCATAGGATATCTTAGATAAAAGTACGTAAGGAGTCCGAGATAAAGTGTACAAATCTGTTCCAGTACCAATCGGTGAGTTGAACTTTCACTGAGAACAACATCGCTTCGAACTCACGCACCCGTCAATCCCATCGGCTTCAAATCAGCAAGCACGGCCTTCACAGAAAGTGAAGACTACTGTTCAGAGCAATCCTCGAAAGCTCTGTTGCCTTAGTCTACCAACACATTCTAGCTGTGTTGAGTTTCTCTAGGTCAGGTCGACGTGGTAACTTCGGGAGAAAGTATCGCCAAATCCGACAGCGAACGACCGCAACGTAGCCAAATTTGACCAAAATAGCCAGCCAACCATTGACTTCACCCGCTCCACCCTTTACTACGTGCGCTCCATTTCGAGCCAATTATGAGTCAGATGGTCAACTCGGCCAGGGATTGTCAAATCATGTCGCACCGCCTCCTTGCGGTCTGATCCTGTTCAGCCTTCTTCCCGTTGGCCTGCTCTCTTTCCTACAAACTGTCCACACCCCTCTCCATCTTCCACGTGGTCTCGCCGTCGTCGCCCTGTACGAGAGTCGCTCTTCCCAGCGTCGCGATGGCCCGCCATGCCCTCTCCCTCGGCAGAGCCTCGGCCTGAGCTACATCGCTGCCACCCGACAGCCACCTGAAGCCCGTCCGCGAGGCGTCGTACCGCTCTCTGCGTGGTTCTCGGCGCGTCCACGTGTTGTCGTCACGCGCTCGTTCGTCCGCAGTGCGTCTACACTTTGTCGTAACACCGTAGCGATACATGATTGTCTTGTACAACCAGTACTCTGCCACTGATAGTACCCTGCTTGCGACACGGCGAGCTTGCTGAGGCCGGGTAGCCGCCGTCGATCTGCCGACGCAGCCCAGAAACGCGTTATTTTTTTTACTCGGAATTGCTATACGCTCTTTCCCTCGCCTCCTCAATAGACTACACGTTCGACTCGATGTGCCAATACCAGCTGTGCGATCAGCGCGAGTACGAGCTGTGGCCATGTCCTATATTTTTTCTGTGACGACAAAGACGACCACATTTTTTTGTGACGGACCAAGTAGGCCTCAGATCTGAGGTTTTTGAGCCATGTGGAATTCACCCCACTAGGTCTCACCTAAGCTCCACTCTGTGGTGGTCCGGATCTTCAGTACACAGTACTACAGATCGACGGGTGGAGTGACTAAGTCCTATGGGTGGCTTCCGTCCACTCCAAGTAAACTTGTGCCGCGCTGGCCTCGGCGTCAATGAACATCGATCGACGCGTTCCGTTCAAAACTGGCGCGCCCGCAATTCGTCACCGATCGAAGGGCAGGGGTCGCTTCGATCGGCCGTCCGTCAGTCCATTCGTCAGCTACAACTGCTGCTGCTGCCGCTGCAGCAGCCACTCGGGGTGTAGCAGTCGTTGCTACCGCTTCTGCTGCAGCTCGAAGAAGAAGAAGAACAAGAATAGAGAGACCCGCGCCTCCGCCGCTGCCCCTCTCATCCAAGGAAGCGCGCCATGAGCGAAACCTCTATCTTTGCTGCTGGTCGTTAAAAATAAGTCGCTAAGTAGAATAGGAGTTGCCGTCTGTGGCGGAGCAGCGGCCTCAACGGTGCGTTGCTCTCGGTACCCGCTATACTTGGTCGCTCCGCTTGTTGCCCACTCACCCACCTACTCACTGACGACTCCAACGGCGGCGGCGGCGGCGATACGGACGGCATTTTTTGTATGCTCTTGCTGCCGGCTGCGGGCGCTTCTGTTCGGCGGCGATGCGGCGAGCCGAGTGCTGCGCCTCTCCCCTCCTCTCCTGTGCGTCGTGGTTGCCGTGTTAGTAAACAACACGAGCGGCGCCAGCGGCCGACAGCAGCGAGCTGCCCGCCTGTTGCTCGGGCTGAGCAGCCCGTTGCAGTAGCAGCCGAGGTTCGTAAGTCAGCGTCGGCGCCGCCGCCTTGGTAGCAGCGGTGATAGCGGGCGAGAAAGAGCTGTTGTTTGCTGGTCGTCGCCGCCGCCGCCGCCGCCGCCGCCGCCGCCGCCGCTGATGTTGGATGATACCAGCAGCTGCAGAGACAGCGGTAACACTGTGCCCCGTCCCGTAAGCAGCAGCAGCAGCAGCTACCGACTGATAGCACCGGGAGTAACAGCAAGGGAGAGCTAGCTCTCAGTTCGCTGCCACAGCAGTGGCAGTAGCAGCAGCAGCAGCTATTTTTTATTTGATCAAAGCTGCTGCCTGGGATGGACACCTCCGCTGCCGCCGCTGCTGCGGCGCCTGTTGCTGGTCCGTAGCTGACGACTGCGATGAGATGAACTGAGATGAGATGCTGATCGTCTGGAGGAAGAAAGAGAAATCGAAGAAGTAAACGGCGATCGCAGCCAGCAGCAAACAACAGACAAAAGTGGTGCGTGGTGAAATATAGTGCGCTCGACTGGACCACGGCTGGGTAAAGCCGCCGCCACAACAACAACAACAACAACAACAATAACAACAACAACGACGACGACGACGACGACGACGATAGCCGAAAGTGACAGACAATACCCCGGGTGGAAAAGTGGATAAACAGCAGAACAGCAACGAAAAGTTTCGGCTGGGCCAACTGAAAAGTTTCGGCAAAAAGTTCTGTACGAGACAACACCATAGGGAGTTACTTGTGGCCGTGTCGAACCTTGCGAACAGTGGGGCAAGTCCTGCGTTCTGCTGCTTCGAATTGCGGTTGAACCTGTGGTGGTGGTGGTGGTGCAATAATAACAACAAGGACAACAACAACAACAGCTTAGCAGCTTGTTACTGTCCCTATCATTGTTGTCGTGTCGCTTCTGAACGACCGGCTGCTCCGCCGTTTACCCCATTTTGATTCTGAGGCTGAAATGCAAAAAGAGGGGGTGTCGTAGTCAATTGACCGGCAAACTCCGCTGTTTGTGCTGCTGCGCTCTCCAACAGGGTCTTTGGTTGTTACTGGACGTAGCAACGCGAGATGTTTTTGTAGTGGCGAAACGCGGTGCTCGTCAATCTGCGACGACGACATTAACCAACGGCCAAGCGGCTGCATCTCAGCCAGCCAGCTAGCAAGTTAGGTGATTATCACAGAAGGCGGAGGCCAACGGGATACCTGTGGAGTCAGGGATCATCGCTGTGCGATACTGTGCGTGTGCGTGTGTTTGTTTATGCGTGACGATCTACCGGCGTACCTGACGGGTTTCGGAGTTCCACCGTTGTGTACGCACGTTCTTGCTTAGGCAGCCTCGTGCCATTCGATGACAGATGCTGCAAAACTGCCCCGGTGGATACAGGGAATGCGGGCGATATCGATCGACAACGAACGACAGACGTTGTGGTCACAACGAACAAGACGGTTTCAGCTTTTCCAGTAAGACGAATCATAGCAAGGAGACCATATCAGTGCAAATCCCTTCACTGGCCAGTTGAACGAGCGACCGAGAGATAAAAAATGAGATGAGAAACTCCAGCGCAAAGCGTGCCTCATAGCAAGACAGCCGCGGCTGTGATTACCCCGTGGTGTCGACGTTTGCTGGTTGGCCCGGTCAAGCCGTCTCGGCGTACGCCGCCTCCTGCAGCGACTGCAGACTCGCACAGGATTAGAAACTAACTAAGTAGCTAATTAACTAAGTAACGAACGAACGAACATAATAATACCCAACGGAGTTCACCTTATTTCGCCAATAGTGGATCCATATGAACGATGCAGCCGCAACAATAGGTGCACCACGCTCGCTCGCGCGCTTGTGGATCTGCGGTGAGGCAAAACACTACTATAGCTACTGTTGCCAGTGCTGGTTGCTACTTGAAACAACATCCCACACTAGACAACCGTTGCAGCCAAGCCTAGGTGGCAGAATAATCGAACCCAGAGAGAGAGGGGGAGAGAGGTAAAGAAATCCTTAACAATAATGCTGATCTCGCTCTCGCGCAATTAGCGCGTTAGTTCCTCGCAAAAACAGCAACAGCAATAACAACAACAGCAGCAGCAACAGTAGCCAGCCGCCGTCATCGCTACAGTAGCCGCAGGACAGCACTGGGGTGGTAGTTGAAGAAGGAGTTGCGCTGCTCGTCGGAGCGGTAGTAACGGTAGTAAGCTGACTGTGGATGACCCCCTCTGAGCGGTGACCGCTGTAACGAGCACTGAACGAAGAGCCGGCTGTCAGCCGCCAGCCGTCCAGCAGCTTTGCCAACGGCTGCCAACGGCATCAGCAATCGTCCGCTTCAACCAGAAGCTGAACACTAATCAGCACGGATCGATCGACAGCTTGAATCGACAACCGGTCGCTCTTTGCCTCTTTGTCTTCAGTTGCGATTGTCCATGTTGCTTCTGCTGTCGTTATCGGTATTGTTACCGTCATTCATATCGATGTAGCTACCATCATAGCACTTTTCCACGCGAACGCAAATGATACGTACGTACGCACCACGCACGACTTCGTACAGTTCTGGCAGGATCAGATCGTCTAACGGCTGGCGAAGTGCGCCCTCAGCTCGGTGACGCATCGGCTCGTCGGCGGATTTACCTCCGTCGCTGTCCGCTTGCCAGAGATCGAATGATCGGATGAATTGCGGCACTCGCCGCAGCGGAGCTAGCACCAGCGGCAGTTGCTGGTCAGCCACAGCTAGTTCGGGTAGCTGCTGGTGCTGTTGCACAGTGGGGGAACTACTCGGCCAAGGGATCTGCTTGCTCGTTTGTCAGCCGGAATCGACCAGCAGCCGGGCAGACCGCCCGCGCGACTAGTTCACTCAATCAGCTTGATACAGCTACCGCTGGTGGTACTGCCGTCGGCCGTGATGGCGGGAGCGGTGGTTGTGCTTCTCGATTCGCCGAGTATCAACTAGTGACAGTGCCGCTGGTCCCTAGTGGCGGAGTGTACTCGCTCGCTCATCGAATTGATCGGATTGGACGGTTCAACCAACCATCGGCCGTCTCCCCCAGTTCATCACGCCGGCGCTCATTCAGACACACATATATATATATATATATATATATATATATATATCTGTCGATGAGTTCGTCCGTCGGCCCGCGCGGCCGCTCCAGTCGACCCGTGAAACAGGGCAGCTGCAGTACAGAATGGAACGTGTGTAGTAGCATCGCCGTCTTACGGCTGACGCCGTCATAGCAGTGGACTGAATGATTCCTGCTGATGCTACAGCTACCGCTTGCTCGTCGATCGGTCGGTACTCCGCCCGGTGCTCAATTGCACTCCGCCGTCTGGTGCTGCTCGCAGCCCTGCTCATTCACACGTACTCGCTCGGCCAAACAGCAGCCACCAGGCAGCAGACAAGGGGAGACAGACGAGCAGAAGTCGTCAGTGCTGGAAGGCCTATGGTGATCGCGATGCCGAAGCTGCTGCCGCCGTCACCGCCGCCGCCGCCGCTGTCGACACAAGCACAACTGAACTGGACGAACCTAGCGGAACAGAAGTGACCGGACCGCTGGGGCGGTTCGTCGGAGCTCGAGTCGCGGGTCGCTGAGCTACCCCGACGCTGGTGGCCGTGCTACTATCAAGTGTGTTCCGAGTGGCATTGTGCAGTGGAGAGTTGGCGTGTAATAACGTGAAATCGAGTTGGGTCGAGTCTCTCGACGGTACCGGGGTGGAGTTGAGTGGAGCTGCTGGTTTCGATGCTGCGGCCTGGCTCGCTGCCTGCCCGCCTGCTTTTTCTTCTTCTTCTTCTTTTTCGTGATAGTGCTGGTGGTGCCGACGCTGGAATCCCTAAAGAGGAATATGTGACGAGTGTATGCGACAAGCAGTAGCAGTTGCAGCAGCAGCAGTAGCGGAGCACCGACGGCAGCAGCCGGGGTGGAATCACTAACTACAGCAGGAGCAGCAACAGAAACAACTCACACAGGTTGTACGAGTGTCTACCCGCCTGTGTATATATATCGTGTGTGTCTGTGTGTGTGTGTACGTGTCTCTGTGCCTTGAATGAATAGTGGATCTTTGAGAAGTGCCGACTCGACTCGACAACTCTACAGTGGCCACGATAGCGCGCGGCTGGCGATGATGATGATCATCATCATTTATTCGATATATTGCCATTGCGTCCTTTACTAATATCAGCGTAGCTACAACTGCTACAAGTATTGTATTCTACGCTAGAGTATGGAGTGCGTGTTATGGTGTACTTTCAACATCGTCACAGAGTGTCGATCTTCGCAGCAGTAACAGTGGTTGTTCAAGTGTAGGTGGTTGTTATGAGATGGCGACAATGGCGTGGCCGTCAAGTGATCAAGTTCGGACGATCGAGAAATTGGCGGTGACCTTTGGTGAGTAGCTGAATGTCGTAGTGTAGTGGACAAAAATGCGGGCGAGCCAGTGGGAGAAAGTCAACCAATGATTGCATTGATGGATAGATGAGCTAATGAATATAGGATCCACTGAATGGCTATCAATGTAGCTGTTGCAAGATAAATCTCATTGTACAGCTGGTTTCTTGCGGAATTATGTGTGTTGACGTAGTGTCGATGACTCAAGCTTCTGAGAATAACCATATATATAATATATATATATATATATATATATAATCATACGTTCATGCAATGCAACGCATACACAGACAGAAACGGCTAGAAATGGTAAGCAGTAATGGTTGACCGATGATTGAAAATCGGTCCGGGGCGGTTGACGTTCGGCAGTTGGCCACAACAGTCGATGGGACGGCACGTGTTTTTGAGCACAAAATCAAAATCTTGTTATACCTATGCAGGTGTATGACTATAGCGTGTCTCTATAACAGATATATAAACCTTTGCCGGCTATATTATTTCCTCGAACTCGATCGATGTGTGATCCGAATATCGGCACAAAACAGAGCCGATATTACATTCGAAAGTTTCTGCCGCAGGTTCACGAAAACGAAAGTCCTTGTATAATAATGGTTCTACTATTACTACCACTGCTGCGCACACAGATCCAGCAACTCTCCACGGACGCACCGTCACACTCGACAAGAGCCTAGTCTAACTAGCGTGTGTAGCGAATCTAAGCTGCGCATCTACCCTGATCAGCTCTATAATATCTCTAATGAAGCGAGGATGGCGCTCGACACAGGGAGCTGTTTACGCCAAGGCGCGTTACTTCCCGTCTGTTGTCTTGATTTCTTTCCAACATTGTTCCCATAGATCCCCTTCTCGCGGGGAGTGCACTGCAAATGCAAGATGCAGTGCAACAGCCAGTATCGTTACCTCCGTTAGTATTTCTTCGTTACGAGTGCCGATAACGTCGACAGCGACGGGCTCGACAACTGATAATCATGTGTATTACCATTGACGCTGTTATTCGTTGCTGGCGCCGCCGCCGCCGCCGCCGCCACCTCTTCCGCTGCAGCCTCAGCCGCATCCTCCAAGTTTCTCTTTTGGTTTTCTTTGTCATTCATTTCTAACGGCTCCCCCTTCTCGGGCGTTGTCGTCACGTTCAACCACATGCGTCTAGTAGCGCAGGAGTGACTCGATATACACATGGAGATATATAGAATAGATATATAGATCGACGGCTATGTATTAATATATATCTGCCCAGCCAGCGAGATCGACGAGAGTCGAGCACACCTGCGAGGCTGCTCAGTGGCGTATAGCTTTAATAGGTAGGATGCTCGTGTCCAGGCCGCAACGTATCACCAAGATGTATGGTGGTCGCTCGCGGACGATTGCGACCGACGAGTGATTTACCAGTGCTGACTTTTCCAATATTGCTATAGCACAGGTCGACCTTCATGTTCGCTCTGCTCGAGCATTCATTCAGTGATCGATTCATTCATGTTTCGGTTCGCGGCGGTGGAGCCTGACGGCTGGCGGACTATCGGTGGTGCCAGAGTTCCAGTAGCGCTCGCTTGGCTGGATGGTCACCAAGTGCTGGTGGCCAACCAAGTAACAAGGCAGGATGGAAGGATGGATTGATTAGATGGCGGTCCTTATGTCTCCGCCATCGTTATTATTATCACCATCTTCTCCTGCTCTAAGCATCTCATGCACAAGGATGGCTCTAACTGTCGACTCGAGGCTCGTAGCTGGCTGTATGACGCGGTTGTACAGTGTCGTACCATATATACACATATATATATATGACCACCAAGCCGGCAGTTCGTCGGCCTGTTCGTAATGGCTTGATCGCGTCGTGCGCATGTTTGCCGTAGCCTCGCCGCCGTGTAATAAAAATAAATTGATAAATAAATAGCGGTAGTAGCAGTAACAACAATCACACCGACGACAACAACAGTGAAACTTTAAAGCCAGCCTGCGATTTCGGTGAACCACCAGTCCGGTGGGCGAATCGACCACTCGGACAAACACATAGACGGATGAAGGACCACAGAGTAACCGGACAACCGCGCCAGCAGAGATATCCATATCGCTAATCAACTAAGCCAAGCAACCTCCCCGAATGTTATCATGGCAATCGGCTCCTGGCGTAGCAGCAGCAGCAGTGCGTATTATAGAAGAGCAGTAACGACGGATGGCGAGAATTGTATGGAGGATGCACAATCATGATGATGACGAATAATTACACGGATCTTTGTCTATAATGCGTTTACATCAAAAATTCAATGAGGCATGGGGCCAAAAATGATTTTCGAAATTAATACCGGTAATACTATTAGCAAGAATAGAAATTATTATTAGCTATATATATATATATATATATATATATATTCAGCTGAAATAATTATGAGAAACCTCACCGTTGAACGTTGTCGGAGCGTTTGTTGTTTATTTGTTTTTATTATTTGTACGGTTAGAATTTTGGTTGGTGACATTATACTCTGTATTGTATCAATATAGCCCTGTCACGCATTTACGCTGAGCAGCTGGTGCTAATTTTTACCATGAATAGTTTGGTCTCATCGTTGAAAAGAATGACAGCGTTTTCTGATGTTTCAGAGCAAATTAATCAATAATTAATTTAATTGAGTTTCCTTTTTTGCAAACGACTTTGTTCTCAAGACTGCGTAAATTACTACTGTATGCCTCGGTGGATTCTATCGAAGCGGCCATGCCCACCATGTTATTTGACAGCTTGTTATACTTATTGACATCATTAACTGCTTGATATTATTAGTACCTCACTCTAAGAACATCTATCCTCAACTAGTCGTTTTGTCCTGACCGCGTGAAATCCAGCTCGTCTAAACATTTTCTACGATAGCCAGGGTGCTGTGAATTTGATTGATTTGGCATACGCTGCTGCATAGCGCCCTTCGTCACAGAAGACCTCAGCCAAGGGATTCCGTCTCTGAGAGACACCAGCGTAGCTCTAGTTAAATTTGCGAATGTGATGACGAGGGGGTGGTATAGGGGGATCGTGGCTCTTTGCAAACATCTGCTCGACAGGTAGAAATCTGGGAGGTCCGGATTGTCAAATTGATCGGCACTATATCGTCGAAGGTACGGTGCGCCTCCTCACAAATCCCACCATCGTCTATGTGGAACAGCAGGCTATCAGAGCCTAAAAGGACATTTTCGGTTTAGGCGATGTGGAAGTGATTGCTTGCTCTCTTGTGGGGTTGGCCATGAAGACAATGCAAGGGTACTCCCATCAGCGTCACTTGAATGTGACCCCTTGCTTGCAAGCGTGTAGTCGAGCTTCCATTGATACCCATTTTATTATATATAAACTTGCTGACAACTTATAAAATTCCACTAATTGACAAATAAAAAAAAAGCTGAAATTGATCAATCGCCTATATGTGTGGGTGTGTTTTGCCGCGAAAAATGCTAATAAGCCTATTATTAGCATGATTGTATCATCAAACATGAATTAAAGGTATATTATATATAGGTATATAACTAAGTTATTTCCATATATTGCCATCGCCTTCCTCGGGACATTGTCGTCCTCACCCCCCCCCCCCATAATCCCTAGAAATACCGACCTACCGTATGTTTGAATAAACGATTTTTCCATATACCCCGGTGTTATTTTGTAATCGTACCCAAGTCTTTACGTGTAGTAGTGGACGAAGCTTTAACGGATACACTACTTCAAGTAGACTCGAGAAATGATTCCCTATGCTAGTTTGATCCTCTAGATCTTTTGCTCATGTTGTTCTGCAAGTGCCAACTCGCAAAGAAAATAGAATGTCACTCCCTCGAATCGTTCGATCTTATCTCGCTGCATTTCGGTGAAGGCAGACGCTTCGATTACCGTATCACATTGAGTAAACCTAATGCTCAGAAACAATCACCGCAGAGTTACATAACAGGACGCAATGCTGCTATAAGACTTGGTGAAGATGATGTAATCGGTGCAGCTCGGATTCTCTGCTCTACAGATACGTTTGCCATAGGAAACGATGTTTACATCGTCCTGCAACTAAAGCATCCGCCTACTCCCCCAATCTCGCTTTCCCACAACAACCTAACTCCGTTTTCCAGGGAGATACGCTGTCTGAAGAAATTTTAGCCGCTAAAAGTGAAGTCTTTACCCTCTCTGCCGATCTTTTTACTGGATCTTCACTGGTACAAGCACTTCCCAAGATACTTCCTGGACGTAAGGAAGTCGGGAGAGACAACCTCGAATTGCTAGGATATCCTTTACTGTCTGACTCATTTCGACCACGTTTAAAATCGCAGTGTGAAATACTTTGGGTTATGCGGGAAAGATTGCCCTTATTAGAAGCACACAGAGGTCTGTGTTTAATGCGTACTTCATTGTCTGTTAGAAGAATTATGCACTGCTGGAAGGTTGCAATATGTCAGATCAACGCGATCTACTGGACTTATCCAATGATCAAGTTATAGACTATTTGTCTTCTTTGTTAAACATTCAACTTTCTCCAATAGCGCAAAAACAAGCATCCCTTCTATTGGGATGGGTGGACTTGGTTTATCAGTGGCAGCTTCTTTAACTGTACCCATTGGCATTGCGTGTATGTATTCAATTTCTGATCTGCTCAAGAAACAAGGTACCTGAAGATACTTGGGAGCACTTTGTGTCAACCAGAGATTAACCAAATGCAACACCTAACCCACTAAACAAAGATACCGTACGAAGATCTGGGGATTCAACGCAAATGGGTGCAAATTTATTATGAATCAGTTCAACAGTCTCCCCTTGATGAGGTTTCGAGCGATGCAGAACGAGCCAAGTTGAAGTCCCCTTCTGGATTTTGGGCTGGAGCTTGGCTTAATGATGTTTCCTCCTCTCATATGGGAGCTTTACTTGATGATGAATGTACCCGTTTTGCAGCAGGTTTACGCTTAGGAAGTAATCTAGTTACGCCAGATTCCTGTTGTTGCGGAGAACCGGGTGATTTTCTCGATTGTCCTGGACTATCTTGCATAAAAAGGGCAAGGGTCGTGGCCCGAGGCACGCAATATTAAACGAGATTTTGTCCAGAGCTCTTTGCTCTACAATTATTCCTTGCCTTGGGGCCTCCTGGTTCGAGATATTCTATTAGGAATATACACAGGAAGGGTTCTTAGATGTATTCCACGTTCAGCGGATCGTACGATTGTCATCCACTTTTATAATTGTCTAATAAAATCACTCTTGTACTATTACTGTGAGTACCACCGCTATCGACTGTACTCGTATCACTTGCCGGCTGATGCTGTTAGGTCCTAGTATCATGATACTGTATATTTATTCTGTCTTTTTTTGCTTGACAACCAGTGACAGCAGTGGCAACAGCGCTATTCGTTACAGCAATCTGTATATATTTGAGCGGTTACGATGCGACATTACGTAGTATTACCGTAATTGTTTAAATAGTCAAACTATTTAAATATTGTTGCTTAAGCCCTCCTCCGTTTCGGACCCTAAACCAAAGTCACATACGACAAATGGTATCACGGACCTGGTCGGCCTGCGGGCGGCCGTTCGTTTTCTCACCGGGGATATTGGCAAGGATCACTTCGAATAATCCCTTTTGACATTTTATAGACAAATATAGAAGCTACTGATGAACCTGATCAGATGCGTTTTAATGTACCCGATCGCGGGCGCAATGTGCTATGTTTATTACAGAAAATAGCACCTGGTAAAATCGCTGAATTGAAAGGCGATACCGTGTTTATTAAATGAGTTATCATAGAACGGTAAAATTCGCCTTCTGACTTGGGATGTAAATATAGTATATGATGCATATTGGCGTCCATTGCACCACTTCCACCGGTTTCGCATATCATGTTGTATGAACAGCATGGTGTGCAACATCGTATGTTCGTCTATGGTCCCTACCGTCCACGCCCGTGTTCATCCTGTCCGGCTTCACGAGCTCAAGTAGGACTTTCACCATTTCCGAAATGGATTTGACTTTTAACACCACGAACGGGTTGTTCCTTCGTGACACTTTGTCTTCCGGCACTAAAACCCCGATTTCGGACATCAGCCCATTCTGCTTGCCGGCTTATAAAGTAATACATTTTATGGAGTCGTTTCCTTTTTCAAATTGCCTTCTCTGCTTTTGAACGGGGCTGGCTTTTGTTCCGCAGATTTGTTCTAAGTAGCTCGAACAATACGGCCAACAAATATATTATTATGTTTGGCGAAAATAAGTTTTGCGCGTGATGTTTCGCCGTACAGAGCCACGTACTGTCATTCACACGTTTTGCGAAATCTAAGACATAGTTGAGGACCAATCACGCAACAATCATAAAAGCATGTGTTTGTTTTTTTTGTTTTCTACGATTGTTGTGATAAGCGATGAATTGCTACTACATAGGTTTCTACTATACCCTCAAAAAGGGGCAATAGCTGTTAATGGGGACGAACATTATCAGCTCCCGGTAGCATTTTGACAACGATTTTTGCGTTCGAGACTTAGCATTCCGTTCGCCCTCGGTTAATGCCGATGTGCTGCTGGTCGAGCACCATTTTAGCTTCGTTCGACGCTTTGCTTATATTCTTGAAGCAAACAACCGGCTGAGATGAACAGTCGGCTGATTGAACGAATTTTGTATTGTGTTAACTAAAGCGTTTCGATAGGCCTGTACTTTGCATTTACGCCTAGAATATCCTAGATGTCTGCGAAACCGGATCATTGCCAATGGCAGATCTTCTATGAATTGTGAGAGAAAGGCATCTTTTTGTGAAACGGATAACATCAACATATATCACAGATTCATACATGGACCCATCGCGTAGATTGGGCCAGCCGTCGTTTGTACGTTCACGAACCAACGACAGCAGCGACTATTACTTCTTGGACATCCAGTCTCAGGGTTTGTGCCGTCAAACTTGGTGATATGAGCAGTGCACTTGGCTGGACGGAGATATAGCTGTGCAACATTGTCGGCATCTGGAAAATGATGAGACATCTTGTGTTGGCCCTTCGAGAGTTCTTCTAACCTTGTTCACGTGGACAAATATAGCTTGAACGTGATAAAATCCTCTAGGGGCGGGAGCGACAACGCGAGAGTGGGCTATCCTTTTTGTATCACAGTGTATTCTTCGAGGTGGCGATGTTTGCGTTTACTTAAAGGTACTACAAAATAGCTCGTGTCACAATTCGTAGTTCGTCTATATGCGGGTCTTGTTTTCAAATGGAATTTGTAATAGGTGTCAAGGGTAGCGAGGTTTTTTTAAAAATAAAATCGCGCCCCTTCCTAACATTTGGAATCAAGGCTGATCCTATTTAATGCCTATACTTTGTAATTTAGATCGAGTTTGATGGCTAAATTTCTGAATTTGACTCGAAAATTTCTTTTTGCCCAGCTCATGGCTAAGATCTTCTGAAAAAAAGAACACATTTGCCTGGTGACTACGACAGAACTGTCATCTGGTGGTGGGAATAGTTGGATTTTATCGTGTTCGTATGAGTGTGTTTATATTCTGCACAGAATGCCCATAACTTATGACATTTAATGGGTCGGTTGATTAGCTACTTTCGAAGTTCAGAGTGGCTCATCGAAATATCGAGATTTCTAGTCTATCCCAATTGTCAAATCCAATAAAAATTCAAGGTATGAATAGTATATATATTTGAACGATACTGTATGTCACTAGTGTGAACTTATTGATACCTTAAACTAAAGTGTATCAAGAAATACAGAACTATATATCGATCTCTGCGTCTCCAAATCGCTCAGCTACGGAATACATTTGTCTATAGATTGTCTGCTGCCCACTTACCTGATAAGATTCAGCCGCTGCTCAACCGAGTATATATATATATATATATTATATTATATGGCGCCTCGAGTCCGTGTGCCCACGGACGCTGTTCGGGTACAGTTTTATTTTAATATATTATAATTATGTGTGCCATCGTCTCGTACGATAGTTTCTATTATATATTGCCTCTAGTATTTCGTTGGTCTCGGAATAACGCTGATGATTCCGGGAGAAAAAACCTGTGTTCCTCTACCGCTGTGTGACATATAAGAGAGCTTAAGCATTGTAGAATTGCAGCTCCTTTAATAAACCAATATACCTTTACCTTTTACCGAAACCTGTGTGAAACATGATAGTAGCTCACAAAGCCGTACACCTGGCGATTAACCATAGTTGTAAGAATGTTTGTATATGCGTGTTTATAGGACGCCATGTCGATTGCTATGCACATATTTATGACTTGTATACATTGCTATTATATAAGGCTGCGTGTACATTTCTATGTAATTAACACCGCACAGGCAGTAGCCACACACGGACGTTGCCACTCCGTTTGAATTTGTAGTATTACCGTTATTATCGTGTGCACGAGTCAATATTTGTACGTTTGATAAATACAAAGCATTTATGATTATTATAATAATCATCAAAAAAAGTCGTCATCATCCTCATCATGGAATATGGAAGTAGCTACAGGATAGAGTATACTGGAGATCATACTTCATTTGAGCCATGCAGGTAATAACTATCATAATGCTTTGTTTTACGAGCTGGCTCTCATGCTTAAGCAATTATCGTCCATGATATTTGCACTGTTTCGTAAGAGGAGACCCCCAAGTGTCGATGGCCAAAGGTGGAGATCGAACCAGATGAGCTCCGCGCGTCTCTCCTACGGTTGTAAGGCGCATGGACTACGTCAGCAGACTCGACAATATTATAATTCCGTAGTACAAAAGATTAACGGACCTATGAAATGGTCTGCTCGATATTAGCACTTGGGAGCGGTGTACAAATGTCCTCTCGTGTACGTCAATTACGGGAGGAAGTCTCATTACATAATTTGTCCTAAGATGTTTATTGTTCACTTTCTTGCTTCGTTTAGCTACTGAATCACCGGAGTTAAAACCCTCCGAGATTTGCCCGGCACTGACATCAATGTTATACAGGCAATTATTTACTAGCGAGTTCATTTTTAAGGACACAATTTTTGTGTACCCCTATTCTAGCTACCGGAATGTTTAAATTTCGTCATAATAATAGTAGCGATGATCTCAGTAGGGGGTAAACAGTGACACCTCTGGAAATCTCTCAAACTGAACGAAATGAACATTTTTTCCTTAGGTAAGGTAAAGGTTTTATTGGTTTATTAAAGGAACTGCAATCTTACAATGTTTAAGCTCTCTTATATGACACGCCGCGTGGCTCGAAGCGTACCTTTTTCAGTGGGGGTTTTCTTCTATTATCATTTCAAGTATTGCCCTTCCCATTGTTGCGTTTTACGATCAACATGTACAGATATATTCGTTGCGTTTAGGAGTATTTCACTGCGCATTAATTCATCGTTGTTGTCTTGGCATTGACCATTCCAGGTGAGGCGAAGAATCTCCCGCCAAAGGGCAGCTGCAATGCTGATTCTGGCCGCGACGTATACTTCTCCCTTCGGCTCGACCAAGAGGAGATCTATCGGACAACGGTGTTTGAGAAAACACTCAAGTTAGTATCGACAAATGTTTGCAAACGATAGTTGATCGAGCGATCACGATGAGTTCAATCAGGTATACGCGCAGACACTTGAGCAGTCAGTCTGTCGAACCTAGGCTTCAACATTATTGAGTTACGCACACGACATGTCATAATACACACTATTATATATATATATATATATATATCAAGGAAATGGCAAAATCTAACATTGTCTTCTACCACTGCAGTCTGCCGAAACTTTGTGACGTTTTGCCACCTGTTGGGCAACATTTTGCTGTTCTGTTAATTTCGCATAATATCTAGGTAATACAGCTGTGGGTTAGGTTTAATTGTCGCGCTGAACAGTTCGTACATTCGTAACATGCATCCGGTCAAAGAGCGATGACTTTGACCGAATGCATGTTGCGAATGTTGCCGGGACGGCTGGCCGTTTCAACAGCCAAAGTCGGTCCGCTCGTCGAACGTCATACGTTTCGCGATGGTTCAGACAGTTGTGGCGTTCACATACAAATATCGCTCTGCCGAGATGAATCTGACAAAGTTCATATGCTGGCGCAGTGCGATAATTAATAGCTGGCATATCGACGTCCAGCGTCGCCGAATGCGGGCGAATACGGCGGCGCTTCGCCTTTAAATTGTTCCTTGAATCGGTTCCATTTTGAAATCGTTTGAATCGACATTTTGTTAACGGCACCGCCATGCGGCGGACGATTCGCACAACCGAACATATATTATAGAACTGTTGATGCGCTCGCATTCATTCCGCGAGTGTGGTAAGAGCTGGTGTGTGTGTGTGTGTGGTTTGCCTCGCGTTGAAACAACAAATCAATCGGTAGCGGTCAGCGATTGGGAATCATTTTCCAAATGAATTAGGCCACTTACGACGAAGTCCTCGGCAATTTGCTGCAATGACTAACCGCATAGCTCATGACACGAGTGAGGACGACTGTGCGGCGCAATATCAATGGCATTGTGTCTAAGCGGATTATTTGCATATTATATGAATGACATCTCGAAAGGGCAAGGTGGCTGAATGGCACACCATTGGAACTGTGGACTCAGCCGCTATTGGAGCCGCATGATTCAGCAACAGTGAGTCAACGAGTTGTAAACGGTTCATTTGACAGTAAGTGGTCATTATCTGGAGTCCCCCCGGCGGCGACGGAGTAATTATATGATTGCATGTGAATTCCCATGGCTCCATTAACAAATACATGATTGGCGTTGAACTCCACGCAGAGCCTCGCTGTGAGGGCTGTGAGCAGCTGCTGCTGTTGCTGCTGCGGCGACTCTCAATGGACAGTTCATAAATTCGGGGCTGGACGAATGGCTGATCTGGTGCAAGAGAACAAAGTCGTGAAACAGATTTCTATCCGATTGATTGCGATCGTCACATATATATATATATATATATATATATATATATAATATGAAGAAACTAGAATCAAGTAATAGACGTTGTCTTGTTAAGCGATGCTGTATACAACATGCTGTGAGTCTGACATCCACGGAGAAGTTCGTACCACAGAGTTCGATGGTGCATTTAGAATATTAACCACAGACCTCCATTTAGAATCAAAATCAAACCTCGTTAGTTTGGCCTCGATTTGGAACTCGGATCTGTCTGTGGGTGCATCTCTCTGTCTGTCAGGTCACGTTAACAGGGACACTTTCCGTAGCGTATCAGAGGAAATGCTAGACCAAGAGATTTCATAGTGGAAGCGTAGTATTTTACGTGGAATATACACATTGCATAAAAGGAATATTAGTAGTAACTGTAAGCGTTAACTAGTAACGGACAAAGTCGCCCTTCATAGATGAGACCGACTATCTTGTTTCCCCTTTGTATCGTGGTGTCGCAGTAGAAGGTGCCGAGTCCTTTACGGCCACCACAGCATATCCACTCAGCATTATATGACGCTATTTCGCGAAATGGTGTTTCTTGTTTCGACAAATGTGGCCCTCACTGAAGGCCTAGTTATGATTGTTATTATGTGTTTTCTTTCACCCATCAGATGACCCATCCCTGCCGCTATTTGGTAACCGGCATTCATATACATATTCATATATTTGAAAATATTTAACATCGTAAATTGCTTCTGCAACACGCTGTCTCGCTCTGCGACACCACGAAGAGAAACAAAATAGTCGGTCTCATCTATGAACTGCGACTTTGTCCGTTACTACTTAACGCTTACCATTACTACGATTATTCAATGTGTATATTCCACGTAAAATACTACGCTTCCACTATGAAATCTCTTGGTCTAGCATTTCCTCTGATACGCTACGGAAAGTGTCCCTGTCAACGTGACCTGACAGACAGAGAGATACACCCATGGACAGATCCGAGTTCCAAATCGAGGCCAAACCAACGAGGTCTGATTTTGATTTGCAGCTGTGTTTAATTAGCTGTTCCTAAATGGACCGCACGTGTCGTGCCAGGTAAAGGGCGATGGTAAGCTTTTGGCCTTGTTTTTCCGTTGTGGCCGTTGTTGTTGTTCTTCTTCTTGTTGCCGTTGTTGTTCTCGTTGTTGTCCAAATCTACCTGATGTGGGTACAGTGTCGTGTCCATTATAGCACTTACACAGAGACGCAATGCGAGATCCGCTCACCTATCGTTCTGTGGCACACGCGCAGGCTTGCTGCTGCTGCTGCTGCAGCAGCAGCAGCAGTGTGGTTTATTGTGGGACCCACAATTGATCAACTGTACTCACGTCCTATAAATTGGCCGCTATCAATTATGTGAACAAGCGACAGTAATTGATAGCCATTTTAAAGACTTTTCGCTAACCGTCGAGCCGCGGTAGTTTGCAGGGCGTGCAACGAGACCATGCCGAATTTCGCTGAACTAATTTCTCACTTGTGCCTGATACAAGCAGTGTGATCCACACGTGCAAAACAGGACTCATGTCGTTCGTCTGCCGGCTGTAAACCCTGTGGCGTCGAGTTGTCACCTGTGATTTAGGGAGTGATTTAGTCGAGAGCATTACAATATCCCAATGTCTTCATCAGTGTACAGAGTTTGGTACGCTACCGGAAAGTCTTAGCCTATATCGATAGCAGGCTAGAGACATTATTATCCAGGAAAAAGTTCGACATTCACTTGACCGTTGTCGGCTAGTAATCTCGATTGAGCTTTCAGTAACGGCCATTACGGAATTAAGTGGACACCCTCTGCTGGAAAACAATACCCTTTTCATCGGGAAGGGCTGGCATGCGAACGGCTTGTTACTGATTCGAAAAGTACAGCAACTGACTACTACAGCACGATACCGGTGGTTGGAGTCACGCCGAATATGCTCAGAGCCATCTCTCGACATCGCTCCGACGACATGAGACGGCCATTCAGTCACTTCACCGTGTAGATTTTTTGCCTTTATGATGCTTGCTTTTGCGAAGGGAGAGCTGCTATATTTCGAAGAAATATAATTTCTAATTGCCACCGTGTGCCCTGTTGCCCGATTGACTAATACTGTACAATAGTTTATTTCTACCGGACGGCGACACAGACATGATTATATATATATATATATATATATATATAATTCGTTCGCTTCGCCATTTGCGTTTATTGTCCCAAAATAAATAGGATTCTAGTTCTCTATTCCATTGTCACACGCGTAACACTGATACCATCCTTCTCACATAGTTACAAAATCCAGCTGTATTTATTTTGTCTATTTTATGACTTCTTCTGGTGGCGATGCTGGAGCGGTACGCAAAAATATATATATATAGATATATATCATTCCATGTTTGCGTACGGAGCTCGCTCTTTTGTTCGCTATTTGGCCGGAAACAGTCTGCGGGTAAGGTGGGGCTTGGTTAGTTTCTTTCCTTGTTTTTTACGCTGAACTTTCGTCTCCTATTCATATATATTATATATATATATATATATATACACGTGTCGTACACACTCGGAAACAGCTCGTCTGAGCTTAATCTCACTGTTGTTATCGGGCTAAACGCGTGTACGACACCTGTTCCATTTATGCCTATGGTAGTTTTTCACTGTGTTTTTTTTCCTTTCTTTCTTCACAGCTCAACTGTTCGTCATCTTCAGTCTTGTGAACATCACACACTGACACATTAGATATAAATACATGGATGCACATAGACGGCGTTTGTTGCGCCCGGGTACGAGTCATTCTCTTCGCGCCCCGTGGCCAGCTTTCATGATCTTTTGTTTTCACATTATCTCTCACTAGCTTTGTCATAGTGGCTTTCGCTCAAAGCGTAAAGGCGACATGGTTGTGTTTGGTCAGTCTGAACAAGCAGAGCGCTCCACCGTTCTTCGTGGAAACTTGACATTTTGATCGGGCACAATGGTGCACACTATTGCAGCCGAAACCGCCGGCGCAGGAAGAAGCCCCTTAACCAGTGACCCTATAGGAGGCAGGGTTTTAGTGCTTTGCACTGGTGTGATTCCTACAAGTGGGCATTCGCATGAAAAGCGACACAGAGGGAGAAAGAAAGATAGAAGGAAAGAAAAAGAGAGAGAGAGAGACAGCGAGGTGAAAATCGTGATTTCTGCAGTTTGTCTATGGCTTCCCGTGAAGAGTTCAGTAGCATGGTTTTTTTTTCTCATGAGAGTGTGCCAATGTGTTCGTACACATTCAGCTTGGTATTCCCATATTTAATCCGTTTCAGCGAAATTTACCCCGGAGTGGTAAGGAAAACACGATAGCTGCAACTAATATCTTGACTGTTTTCTGCCGAGCCAAATGTCACAACTCATAATGTACTCATAGTGGCCCTTTCGGAGGAGCTTCGTTTTCCGATGTTCGACGAAACGCTCTCCACGGTAGACGTTCTGGCACGTCAACTAATTCATTAGTATTATTATTATGGTTGCCGTTCGAGTCATTTGTAGTATTTTCCGAGCTGGCTCTCAGCTGTCGCCCGGATCATGTGACTGGCGTCGGAACCACCTTTGGCCGTTACCACTTCAGTGGTTTGCCAGGGCCGGCTTTATTACTTATTTATTTATAGAATAACCTTCAAACCTATTACGAGCTTCCGGCCAGAATGTTATGAGTTTGTAACACTATGCCTGTGTGTTTACTGGACAACCTGCTTATCTGAGCTAAGCGGGTGGCCTATCGGCAAGCTCGATCTCCATTTACAGTTGTTCACAAGCAACGTCAAGTACATCTCTCTTTCTCTCTGGGCCCTTGCAGGTGATAGACACTCGTATGTAATAATTCCTAATTAGCGAATATACGCGCCTCCAATAATCGAAATTGGAATTGTGCTCCCACTCGATGAATGATTATATATGCATATATATAGACATCTCATTTGATTTTGTTTAACTAGACGTGTGCGTGCCAGTGCTCTCGGGATCTGGTCGCAAGTGAATCGAGTGACCTGTCACCTTCCAGTATCTATATTTTGATTATATGGAATGACATTTACGGTAGTACCACTGATTTCCGGACAATCCCGACCTACGATGCACCATACATAAAAACGTCTATAGAGCAGTGGCGATATCAGAGCGTATCGAACGAACCCTATATCGTGTGACATTACTGAATCTTTTTCTTTCACAGATTCGTGTCACTTTACCACATATGTTAACCTCAAATAAGTAACTTATCCTGGGGTTTCTGATTATATTGAATATATAATTAGTATATCCTTTCTGCTACCGAATCCTCCGTTGCGCCCGCGTTGTTACTATGATATGCGAACACTTTTACATTTTGCCTTCCAACATACGCAACGCAATATAACATAGTTGAGTATCCGGGGACAATTGTTGCCTATTTCATGTAACAACGTCATCCTTAGCACAGAGATCCGTTCTATCCTGTGGCCGTACGGTCTTCGGTGGTGACTAAGGTTAGCAGGTTTGCTGCATTTGTTGTTCCACCGCGGCGGCGGCTGCGGCGGCGGCTGTGGCTACTGCTGCCTTCTGTGCGGTGAAAGATGGAGCCGTCAGACCGTGTGTCGTCGTCGTTGTCGTGCCGCGTTCGAGTCGTTCCAAGCTGCCGTCGGATGGAACCCCGTTGATGATCATGCGATGAGTCTCTGCCGTGCTGGCGCCGTGAGTCGGAGACGCGCGCGCTGTGAGTCGTCACTTGGCCCACTTCTGGCGACACAGCCCAACCAACATCCAACATACATATATATATATATATAGCCCTTCGTCCATCCGTGGATTCGACACTGACACTCCTATTGCAGTAACAAAAAAAGACAACGAATCAAAGGGGAACGGATGACCAGCTCCCCCAGCGGCAGCAGCGGCGGCGAAACACGGTATCAGCTGGACAACCCCGCCAAAACTGAGCTGGCGGCAGAACGCGGACCTGCCGCTGGTGGTGGTGGTCGGAAAAAATCATGAATCATCCCTATGAAGGCTACCCCATGCACACTCACCCCCCCCTACCGCAGACGTCCCCACATCTTCTCCGTCCACTTGATGGCGCACACTTGTGGTCGCGGCCGCCACCGCCGTTGTCGGCGTCATGGCTCGGCTTGCTCTGTTCTTAGTTCTGCTACTGTTGTAGCGATCGCCAGCGGGACCGAGCCGCCTGTACCCCTTATACTCTTTGGCTTGCCGATGAAAATCGAGCTGGCCCTATGTGACATGTGATGTTTTGTGGTGTTTTATTTCTTCTGCTGCTGCTGCTGTCTCTGGTGGTGCTTGGCGAACTGTATTTCTATAGTTATTGCTGCCTTCGAGAGCTGCACTTGTACACTAATAATTAGAAATATGTTGACACAATTAACTGGAAGCAGGAAGAACGAGGCAATGCCAGATGTGGAGAGAGGGCCATCAGCCGCTCTATACGTCGCGCAATAGTATAATGTCATATTATATATATATATATATATATATATATATATATATATATATATATACAGCCCTGTAAGTAGACCGGGTGAACATTGCGTTTAATGAATGAACAGTGTAATATAGGCTAAGAATCGAACTCCTTCTTCCCGGCTGTGCACGCGTCTGCGATCGGCATCCCTTGACCGTGCTTACCTATCTGTTGTTGTTATTGTTGTTGTTTTATTATTATTACTGTTGTTGATTTTGTTGTTGTCATTGTTGTTACTGCCGCCGTTATTGTTGTTGGCGACCTCTTCCTGGAGTGGTGTCTGGAGACTAGACGCAAGGAACGAAGCTATAACAGCAGGTTGAGAGGAAAGGATGACTCTTTTTCATGAGTATTTTTCATTGGCTATCGCTGTCTGCGCCTTCGTCTTTGTTGTTGTAGTCGTTTGCTCGTTTTCGCTGACTAGCTTGAACACGAAATTTCCCCTTCGTCGCTGCTGCTGCTGCTGTGGCTTCGCCACTTCGTAGAAGTCGACGCAAAAGGTGAAGTGCTTCGCGGTGAGCTGCGAGAGATGACAGCGATTCTCGTGACGTGAGTGAGCATAGCTGAAGTCGGCCAGGGAAGAGAGCCACGAACCGACGCTGCAGCAGACGGCCACGATAAGAGCCCGCATCACACAAATGAATAGCAGCAGCAACAGCAGCAGCAGCAGCCTAGAGCCAGGCACACAAGATGTGAAGCTCTGAGCTGAAATATTGTTGTCCATGGTTGATGATCCCGCTCCCTTGTGACGGCTGACGATCATGACGAAGAAGGCTAAATTTGTGTTACGGTACGCGGCTGATGTTGCGCGTCGACAGATGCCGTGGTGCTAAGACCATCACCTCAGGACGCCTGATGATGAACATGCAACGCTGATGACGAGCCGTGACAAAGGCAGAGGGTGTTTTGGCCGGTCCCTTTGAATGGGCGGACATCTCGGCAGACGGAGGGGTCTCCCGGAATGATGAGCGTCCCTTGTCTCGTCTGGGTCTACTTTAGTTTAGCCACTAAACGCAACTGCAGCTGATTTAAGATAAGGATGTTTGGTACACGAAGAATATTATATATATATATATATATATATGTAAGTTATTTTCATATACCCCGTTATTATTTTGTAATCGTACCAAAGTCTTTACGTGTAGTAGTGGCTGAAGCTTTAACTGATACACTACTTCAAGTAGACTCGAGAAATGATTTCCTATGCTAGTTTGATCCTCTAGATCTTTTGCTCATGTTGTTCTGCAAGTGCCAACTCGCAAAGAAAATAGAATGTCACTCCCTCGAATTGTTCGATCTAATCTCGCTGCATTTCGGTGAAGGCAGACGCTTCGATTACCGTATCACATCAAGTAAACCTAATGCTCAGAAACAATCACCGCAGAGTTACATAACAGGACGCAATGCTGCTATAAGACTTGGTGAAGGTGATGTAATCGGTGCAGCTCGTATTCTCTGCTCTACAGATACGTTTGCCATCGGAGACGATGTTTACATCGTCCTGCAACTAATGCATCCGCCTACTCCCCCAATCTCGCTTTCGCACAACAACCTAACTCCGTTTTCCAGGGAGATACGCTGTCTGAAGAAATTTTAGCCGCTAAAAGTGAAGTCTTTACCCTCTCTGCCGATCTTTCTACTGGATCTTCACTGGTACAAGCACTTCCCAAGATACTTTCTGGATGCAAGGAAGTCGGGAGAGACAACCTTGCTAGGATATCCTTTACTTTCCGACGGATTTCGACCACGTGGAAAATCATAGTGTGAAAAACTTCAATGATCAAGTTGTAGAATATCTGTCTCCTTTGTTAAACATTCATCTTTCTCCGATAGAGCAAAAACAAGCATCTATATATATATATATATATATATATATATATACATTCGGAATTGATGCTATGTGTCACTCGATCCATTTACTGGATCATCATTAGGGATTGTTGCCTAACGAATCATGAAAAAGACGTATATATCTAAGCAAATCGGTGTTGCTTCCAAATACGTTACGAACCAATAAAAATCAACAAAATCAAATCTACCCATATATCTATATACATAGTCAAACATTCCTCGGACGGTGGGTGTTATTCCCACCGATACATTTCGTTATCCACCGATTCGCGAGATGCCGTTAACTCCGAAGTTACCACCTTCCGAAACCGGCCACCCACATGTACACTACAGCGTCCTCGATAAGCTTCACACAAACCAAATAGCCAACCCTCCACGTCTGCTTCATCACTCTCGATCGGCGTCCTCCAACAAGCTCCAGCGTCGCTGGCGGGTGCCCGCGCACACTCGATATAAATACGCAGATACGTGCGGCAGCTATCTGACTTGTCTTGCGCCAATCCTCGGTGGCCGTGCGTGGTAATCTCGTTCGAGTGGTCGTGACATTTTCTCTTCTACTCGATCCATCCGCTTGATCTTCTTGCTAACATCGCGTCGATTGCAACGGCCAGCGGTAGCCGGAAGCCGTTCAGTCCTGGCAAAAGGTTGGCGTACAAAACACGGCCGGCTAAACGCGAGCGGAGAAGGGTCCCGGGGGTTTGGCGACCTGGGGGGGTGGAGGGGTAGGTATATTCGGGGTGGACGAATCCTCTGCAACCGGACACGATATCGTCCCTTGATTTATCTTCCAGCCTTCCTTGCGTTCTCCGTCTCAGTGACCAACGGATGAATGGATTAATGAATGAACCACACCACATGAATGAGTGGGTGGCCGGGGTGACCGGCTGCCGGCGGCGGTGGACGTCACCTGCTGATCTATCAATGGTTGTATCGTAGAGCAAACAACTATTAGCTGCGGTCACCGTCTCACCGTATTGCTATTATAGATCGTGATGATGATATTAGAAAAATGAGTCGTAGCGGTGCGAGACAAGGGGCAAGAGCGGCATCGTCGCTCTGTCAACGTCTGTCCTCCTCTCGCGCCGTTGCTTTGTATCTGTTCGCCTGCTCGCGCAGAGTGGATCTATGCTCACATCTCGCTCCCTCGGGAGCATCCCCTCTAGCCAATCTTGTCAAGCAGTCGTCAGCGTTCTCCTTGCAGGGTGGCTGCGTGGCGACGATTTTCGAGAACTGGAGGAACGGACTATGGGGCCAAGAGGAACGGGTGGCGGAGGCGACTTTCGTTCCTCTTGTCTGTCTGCCTGTATTTCTGCTCCGGGTTGCCGTGAAACGCTGGTGACTATCTGGCAATTTTCGACACACAGGAGCACAAGTGAGCGCGTGAGCCGGCGGCGGATGGATGGATGGATGAACGGCCGCCGGACGTGCGACCATCGCCGTTGGTGGCGCTGACGCGCGCGCGCGCGGGCTCGCCGTCGGCGTCAGCGTAATCGTCAGGGAATCCGTCATCTTTTTCTATATTCCTTTTGTCGCTTGTCCGACACCGAGAGATTAGATCGTGTCACGATCCGTTTTTGTTCGCCTCGACCTTTTTCTCGATCTAACTAACCTGCCCTGTGCAAGTGGCGGGCTGGCACTCGGAAGGAATACGTTGTTCCTCGGGGGGTTTTCGTTGAGGCTAGATGATGTCTAGTAGAGGGCGGACGAAGGCTGCGAGGGTAAAAAAAAAAAAAAAAAAAGAGAAGCTTGTAAAAACTTCGAAAATGGGAATTCACTAGATGTTGTTGAACACAGATAATGATGGTAGATGACAACCAACAGAGCATACACGAATCGCCAGAAGAGCGATATCGTGTAACGCGTCACTCGATTTTCGAGATCTAATTCCCATGAATAACCCACGTAAATCATTACCTCAACATCTGTGTTAGGTATTCTCGTTAGAAACTGACCCGTTGCATTTTCTTCGCCTAGGAGAATTTCGCAGTGCTCTGTACAGTCGCCTCTCGCCAATGTTCTCATAAGGTTCTGACGTCACTAAACTAATATAGGAAGCACAGACTAACTAATATAAGAAGCTAGACGGTAGACTATCGAACGAGCGAGTCCACGAACCAGTTCCACGTGAGCATGGAACAATAACAATAATATAATTACTATTATCGTTAGCACAACGACGTTCATTGCTATGAAAGTGCTGCGCGTTTGTCTGTCTGTCTGTGTGTGAGATGCTGAATTAGCTGATGAACTCGTAAGTGGGGCGCCTATAACATAACGCCGTAGCCGTAAACGGAAGACTCTGCTCTGTTTGTAATTTCGTACAACATAGCTCAATTTCATTGCGTACCCACTTGAGCGTCTAGCAACTCGAGATCATCTGATAGCGAGCGAGAAGTCGTCATACAGTGACTCACTGTTTGCATTCATTAATAATATCCATCCTGGACGAAATTTCCAACTTCTAAGTTCTCTTAATAACTGCCAACGCTCATTTACTCGAATAATGAATTACGTTTGTGACTACCGAAAATGAGATGAAGGAATATATATATATATGATTGTCCACACTTAACGATTGGATCTCTCAGTCGTGGCTGGGGAGAAGGACACCCAGACGAGGTATCTTGCACAGAACCATATTTCGCCGTCTCGAAATGAGATCTGTCAGTGCAATTGTGTGCGTAGCCTTTGGTAACGAAAAAAAATAAATAAAAATAAAACGCCTTGTGTCACCCTTAGATTAGCTCAAATTGTACACGCACCAGCTCACTCGTATACATCATCATAATGGCCGCCCTTGGCTGAAAATAACGCAATCTTTTGTATTGTATTGTACTCGAACGGGTGGCATATGCCACCGTTGTCATTATCCTGCCCCAGCTCGCAGGTCAAGCGTATATCTCGTTCAGTATCTTGGCTCGATCTGTTTGGTTCGTGCCGGGGTGCACGGTATCATCTGCGCGGATGTTTGAAGTGAAGACGCATTCGCCCTAGAGCTGCTCCATTTGCTACGACTAAGAGTTCTATTTAGGCGATGCGAACGCAGCTGTAAGAGCGAGACAGAGAGAGAGAGAGAGGCCAACGAATTTAGAATTACAGAAAATTATAGGAGTTTCGTTTGTGCTCGGGAGATGATATATGTACGCTTTAGATTCGTGGCAAGAACTCAGTGACATTTCTCACAATTGCCGTCGACGCTAGCGGACAGAAGCAACGCAGAGGAAGGTGATATATAGCTGCCCGATGCGTATTATGCGTCTCGACCACTGTCGCAACGACGTCGATGCTGGTGGCAGCATCAGGAATTGTCACCATCAAGTGCACATGGGTGAGCAAAAACAGAGATATACGATCTGCAGACACTGGCCGTGGCTATAAAGTGCGTTTCTGAATGCCGATGCACAACTCCATTCTGTCGGGTATCTTATTTGGAGTAACGTCTATTTGTCTAATCATAAGTAAAAGTCCAGACATATTAAATTATAATTAATAATAATTATATTACACACAGAAATATATATATATATATGTTCCACGCGAAACGGAAGTACGTTGATTGTTGACGCTCGTGTTGGCAGGCCGCACTCCGGATCGTCTCTATCCCACTACTAATACACGACACGAGAATGACATGACGATAAGGCCAAACACCGCATCTCATGCGCGCCTCGCAAATGACGTTTTGGTGATTTATAGTATAGGCAGTACAGGTTTCTTCCATTGTTCTTTCGCTCCGACGCAACATATCGGGGTAAATACACGCCATTCATAGCGGTTTCGAGTAAGCTCCACCGGCTAGCCCTGCAACAGAAACTGAAGCTGAACTCGGATCTAAATTTATGATGCACAATCAATTTATAGCCGATAAATATCGAAAATAGACCGATCGTCGATGTTTTGGATTATTATTTTCGTTTGTAAACAGCGTATCTATTTCCTTTTCTTTCGTTTTATTTTTTACCGAAGAATAAGCCAACCCCCGCTTGATTCGTAACGAGCAAAACATACGCCGGGATGACGGCGAAACGACGAACAAAAATAAATCGTGATCTGTTACTTGAGCATTAAGTAAATTACGACAACTTACACCGTTTTATGTAATAATTAAATAATAATAATAATAATTAATAATAATGACAATAAATACAATTGACATCATCCATATTTCTCGGCTCGGACCGTCTCTCCCGACCGCCCCTGTATCATTGTACCAGCCAGTGTAATACTATGAATACTATTATTATTAGTTTTGTTCTCGTTGCTCTATCGAATCGTCGTCGTCAGTGATGACGGTGGCAGCTGACAAATGACAATCACGTCATCAACGTTCCGTGGTGGTGGAACGACCGACCCTCTGCTGTGAAACTGAATAAAGGAAAAACGCCAGACGACGACACAAAGGTGGCAACAACACAAGGAATCAATCAGTCATTTGCAAGCGGCCGGCCGGCCGGCATCGTTAGTTTGCCGCGTGAGTTGTCTGTTGTCTGAGCGAGAGAGAGAGGGTGGCATGCTAAATGCAGAGTCGACGGTGTCGTCTATACCTTTAGTTGACTATTGTTTATGTATTATAGTAGTGGTACATCATTGACTTAAGTCAGCGGCGCACGCTGCTTTCTTTGCGGGCGGCGACGGGATGGTCTGGGGTCCGGGAGGTCATTGAGACACTCGTTGTCCGCATTGCATGCTGATCAACGCGGGTACAAAAACTTGGTTAGGAGGAGTACACTGTGTCCATTCTTGTATGGCTGATGATACTGATGTTGTTATGGGGTCTGTTATGCACTGATCGTCTCGAGCTGTCGTCATCTAGTGACGAGATCACCATTAATTCGTATGTGTGTGTTGCTGAATGTCTATATAATAGCATAGAAATGTTATTGTTGCCGGCCACGCCTTTGACTTTTGACTTTCGGCAGGTTCTTGGTCTTGAGCTGTTGCTGCTAGCAACTAGTCCATTAAGTGACACGATCAGGGTAGAGCAGGGCGTCCGTGAGGCTGATCGCTTCACGGTATCTATCTGTGCACCAACTGCTGCTGCTGCTGTTGTTGTCGTAGTCGGCTGCTGCGACTCTAACGAACAACACTACACGAAGACTGAAGAGAGAGAGAGAGAGAGAGAGAGAGCGAGCGAGACAGAGCGAAGAAAGACTCTATGAGGCCATAACAAGAGGCAGGACACGCTGCGCATCGCCGACCACTTCCAGAGCTATCAGCTCTGTTGGCGTCGGTCGGTGTTTATTCCCAGGTCTGCACCGGGGCGACAGTCTGGACCGTTCGTCCATTCAGTCACAGCTGTGCTGGGAGTCGCTCGGGGTGATGTGAGCTGCTCTGGTCCAACAACAACAGCAGCAGCAGCAGTAACAATAATGGTGTATGTGTGAGATACAATGAATGATGAATTGGAAATTGTCCTCCTTTTGTTCTCCTCCTCCTCCTCCTGGACACAGTGTTCCCTCCTTGTGAACGGCACGACTTCTGCGACGTCGAACACATGCATACACATAAGGCTAAAGAATAATGTGATCATGATTGCCGCCTCTATTCTTATTCACATTGGTCACATCAGCAGCGGGATGAAGATATGTTCGTCTTGGTGAAGCTCGACTCACGGTCGGTCGCTCGGTTGGTTGAAATTTCTCAGTAGGCTCCTCTCTCTCTCTCTCTCTCTCTCTCTCTCTCTCTTTTATGGCGTGGTCGACTGTGGCCCAAGTGCTTTTTTGTCAAAATTGCTCAGAAATTCGCTTACCGAAATCGCTCATAAGTATTTCAGTGGTATACTTCTACGAATATACCTGTCGATTTTCATTTTTACATATGTATCTGACAAATGTTGCTGGACGATTATCACGCGATGGAATTGACGTAAGGGCGGCAATTGCATTTGCAGTTCGGCAAATTACTTCAGAAGGTTCGGCAAATAAACACGATACGAGATTTGGGAACACCTTTTTAGGTTGGGACGGATCGGGTCTATTTTAGCAAGCTGGAACTGCGAAATCGACAAGAGCTACCGTTCTGTATGGCCCATGATGTACCCACTATAGCAGCGCTTTCGGCGGATAGAGTCAGCATCTCAGAATGCTGAGATTGATCTATGATTTCTCTGTGCAATTAAATAGGGTTAATTATGAAAATGATTATTATGATTATCAGTATTATTATTATGTAGCCATGTATCGTCGATGGGGACGCCTGTGCACTTATTATTGGGTAGTTCAGCAGTCCGCCTATCTGGCTCGGATCTTACTCGGGTGTGATTTGCTTTGTTACACGACAACTCTGTCCAAACGTCGTCTTTCTTGCCCAAGAAAACACCGAAGAAAATAGTGAAAAAAAAAGATATGTGAAAACTACTATACAACAGGGTCAAGGTAATGTAAGGAGCAGGATTCTGCAGCTATTTGAACTCGTTTTTTTTACCAAAAGTCAAGCGTTTTAGCAGACGTTCTCCGTTGGTGTAGTCGTGACCAATTTCGATCGGCTGTTCCCTTCGGATTGCATCGTTGGCCCATTGATTGATTGACTGATTGAACGCTGAGTGCTGCAAAGACGCGCAGCGTAATATAATCCAGACAATCATCGTGTCCACTGTGTTACGCGAAAGCCAACACCTCCCAAATGTATTTATATCGCTTGCGCGAATCAAGTAATAGAGAGAGGAAGTCGAACTGACAGGGTGAAATTGCCAGAAAAGCTCATAAATCAGCCAGCCAACGATGTGTGAAGATCGCCACATGGACGATTAGAACCGCCTCCTCGTTGACGCCCGCGCTTGCTGGCTTCCGCTGCCCATTGCTCTCAACTACAGCATACATACATGAAACTGTTATGTGTGCATATATGTATAATATTATGATTGTTATAGTAGCTAACGTGAGAATAGAATATTATGTGAACATGTATACAATACAATACCAATGGTCGTTTATTGACGAAACGTCGGATTCAAGTAATGCTGGAATTCTCGTAATAAAATAGTGATAAAAGAGTGTCACAAATGTTTAAGGCATCAGTATATAATGATTTGTATACAAAGTATACACGTTACATAAAATAAGCAATAGGATCAAATGCGAGCAATAGCAGAATATTTATAGCACAGCCTGCATGATTAGAGTATACAGGTAACCTGTTTTTGACTCATAGATAGTTACGAGAATTTCTGAACAGGCAATTACGAGAATTTCAAAACATTCTGTAGGTCATAGATGATCTTTGACATTGGCAAAGATCATCTATGACCTACAGAATGTTTTGCGTACATATATATCAGTGGCTATATATATATATATATATATATATATATATATATATATATATATTGGCTAGTGAACTTGATGAGCACATCGGCAAAAAGGACAAGTGAATCTGTTCAGATCCAATCAATCTGTCTATTATGTGTAATAAATCTATTGAGTGGCCGCTGGCGAAGCATATTCCTCTATCTCACGGCTCAATGAAACCAACCTACTGTGCTACGTGGTGTGTATATTACCTCTGATGTTATTCATACTCCATGTGACATTGCTATAATGCAATATTACTCACTACTTGCTTAGCTGACACATATTTCTGTGTGGCCCGATTTGAATGAATCATCTATCCATAGGCGAATGATTGCTCGGCGGAAGCGTAGGCGATGCGGGCGTTCCCATCTCAATTTTGCATCTGATTCATGACTCGTATGAGATCTTACGATAATAACTTATGCATGTATAATATTATGCTGTGAAGTGGCTGTGCGAAGTTTCGTCACGGACGTTTTCAATTGCTATGCTAACTCGGCCTCCGCCAAACTCGTGTATGATCATGTTTTGACTTTGGTGAATCGGCTAATATTCTCGTTCTACCTGACAGGATTGCCCGTGTCCCCCATAGTACCCTACCACGATGAAAGTAATAGTTACTTATTATGGTACACATGTGTTGCTCCCTGAACGCCAATGAGCGTCACCCGCTGTGGGCCTGAAGCTACGCTTGAGTTTGACAAACTTAGCTTAAAAAGGATAGCTCATGTAGAAATTGAGCGCAAATTAGGCAAAATTCGATATATGTATGTACAGTGTCGTGTTCGTTCTAGCCTGACGAACAGGGACGGATTCAGCAGATTAACGATCGTTTATCGATGCAAAGAACAGTTAATGCCTAAATAACAGGTGCTGTATTCTGTCCAATACAGACCGCCAAACCAAGTTGCGGTTGAATCGAACCACATTTTGGGATTATCGTTGAGGGCAGGGTAAGTCAAGCTGATATGGCAACATCGTATGTTGGTAACTATCTTTAGAATCGGACACACACGCACACCACACACACACACACTAGGCAAACGGTTGGTAACGAACAATTTACTAACCAGATTGCTCATATGGTTAAGGTCAGTCGCCGCCGTTAGGGACCTTCTGAGACAAGGAGCGGCTATCCAGAGCTAATACGAATCGGGAGAGCGGAGCCCATCAACGTCGAACTGGTGATCGCTGTGCTCGTTATTGTACGCGATGAACACTCGGCTCTCAATGAAGATTAACAGATTGATCGGTTGACCGACGACTCTTCCTGTTGACTTATCTAGTGCTTGGCCGTACTCCTTCGAATGTCTATCCAGCGTATCCACGTACATGTTTCGCACAATGGGTGACGTCAACTGCTCATGAGATCTATTCGCGTGTAACAGCATTTACCATCTGTTAGGGTTATCGATGACGGTAACAGGCTACCACCGCTGCCATGGCCACGAAGGCTTACCTTGAGCAGACACGAGATATATGTGGTGGAAGAGGGGTATGCATTTGTTGAGAATACTACGATTGACAATATCAGTGGTTGCTGGATTTTGTCTATAAATAGTGTAAACCCTTCGAGTTGGCACATTCCCTTCGAATTGGGATGAATGTTTTGCAGTCGCGGACGTGTCTACCCCCGTAGAATTTTTCTCCCGTAAAGTGGCTACAGTGCTAGGGTTCAGTGATTCTTGCATTCGTCCTGCGTCATCGCGTTGCGTTCTATCACCTCGTAGGAGGCCGAATCTTGCATTGACCAGCCACAGGTTGATAAAATAGCAGTTCAATGAAATGGCACCGAGATCCGCAGACGAATGAATATCCCGAGTATCGAAAACCGTTGGGTTATGTTGGAAGTGGTGCCTTTGTTGGAAGGTCACAGGAACTCAAAATTTAGGCTTGGTTTTACTCAAAGACTGGGGTGTCTGTTCACACGAATCATGCACATTCTCTGAAGTTGTGATATAGAAGTGCTTGACCTTCTTGACTTGTTCAATGATCTCTCCCTCTGCCTCTTCTGTATTAAGCATTTAACTTTCTCTGGCTGCACAAAAACAAGCCTCTCTCCTCGTCTCAAGGTGGGTGACCTCCTTTTATCAACGGCAATCTCCATTGCTGAACATCGCTTCATCTTGTTAATGAATTCAGTTTCGCACCTGGTTAAGAAACTGATACCTGATGACGCATGGAGACAATCAACTCTACATGGATGGGGCTCTCACGCGACACTGAAGGCTCTCGCGAGACCTTGGGCCGGTACATGGTTTAATGCCATGTACTCCCCCCCATATTGACACCTTGCCAGATGATCAGTGCACCCCTATTGTCGCTGGGCTACGTTTCCAACATAACCCAACGGTTTTCGATACTCGCCACTGAACTGATTTCTGTTCACTCCTGCTGTTGTGGTGAACCAGTGGATCCACTCGGATATCACGGCCTGTCACATATAAAACGCCTGGGGTTCGTGAGCCTGAGGGCCTTGCCGCTCCGATACCAGACGCCCTGGTAGTGGTACATCTTTGATTCCCTTCCCCAGGGGTAAAATCATGATCTGGCACTACAGCGTGACTGATACGTTAGCACCTTCTTATGTCAGTCACGGAGCAACAAACACAACCAGGCTATGCAGCCAACGTTGCCAAACATTTCAAGAACAGAAAGTACGCTACATTAATGGACGAATATGACTTTCGGCGTGTAGCCTTCGAAACCTTCGGAGGAGCAGGAGTTCAGTCTTTGAACTTTCTCCCTTCATCGGGAGAGAGATTGTCCCTTATTGCAGGAGATCCTCGCGAATGAAACCATTCGAATGCAAAGATTTGTTCATACATATTCAAAGAGACAACACAAGCTTCATTTTGCCGGTAAACTTAGGTGACTCGGGCGAGTTGGAGTCCCTTGTAAGAAGTGTCCTAAATTTTAGTGAATGTGATACCCTTCTTAATAATGAATACCTCGTTCACGGGGTACAGCTGTTGTCCAAATTATTTGAATAAATAACACAAACAATGAGTATCCCCCTCTGTGTGTGTGTTTGTATGAGTTCAGCGAATGCATTCTGCATAGATATCTGCTGATGATGATAGTGCTGGCGATCGTGTTTCTGGTAGGAAAGTGCAACGAGGGGACTTTCTTCTCAAAAAAATCCTGGCTGATACTTTCTCAACCTAACATTTCAATTGCGCGAAGCGTCTCCTTGCCGAATGTATCACGCGGGTTGCCTTGCGCCAACTCGTCCATCTATCACACATTTCTAATTCCCACATCGAAAAAGAGGTGAAGTGACAAATAAGAAAAAATGAGTAGCCAATGATAGATACTGAGGTATTGACTAAAAAAGGAAGCCCTGAACTCTCGTTAGTCGTCCACAGGGTGGACCAATGAGAACGATGAAGCCCTTAAACGAAAACACCAGTAAATTGAGATCTGAAATTGGTCCTGGCTCGACTATTTTTCGAACATGCATTTCTTAACATGCGGTAGCAATTTAGTGCAAAGCAGTCACCGAAGAGCCAGAGCGCACTCCGCACGCGACTGATGACCCAGCTGCTCTCGTGTCATTGGCAACATTCGAGAAATTCAATGAAGACGTCAATACAGCAGAACAAAGACAACGTATGTAAATCTTGATGCTACACTAAACACTTGATTGATCGAACAGTTCCGAGCTCAGACCCGTTTATTGCTGGTATCCTGATGCTTTCGAATCATTTGTTTCAACTCTGTAGCAGGTGCGATAAACGATCGCGTTTCTTGGCAGCTTTCCAGCGTGGTGTTTCTCACTGGGGAACGCCTAGATATACTGTAACACGGAAAGGCAAGAAGTATCGAGAAGAACTGCGAGAATTTCTCTAGAGGCATACTGAGCATGTAAGCAAGCCTACATGCCTTCTGATGGCTGGAGACTCCGCTTGGACTGCTCTGGGTCTCCGAAAGTTGGAGGTGATTGGTTTGAGTCCGGCGACGCGGTGGCGTATGGAGAGCTTAAGAAGCGTTGCTAAAACTGCGCTAGCTCTGTTCAATGAACCAATAAAAATCTTTAACTTATTGGCTACGAAGTACTGTCGTCAAAGACAGTACTTGAATAGCGAAAAAGCAGACAGACGATGTCGGCTGTTGATTTAAGCGACGATCAGTTGTGATCGTGTGCACGGTATCAAACACCGAGCGAGCGTATACTTTTACCGTTCGCCTGCTACACCTACATCATTGTGACTATGTAATAATTATGTATATGTATGTGTACGCGAGGAGGACTCGAGTGGTTGCTGGGTGGCCGTTGATACATCAACAAGATACGCAAAGCGTCGCGGCAGAAAGTTAGTTACAACAGCGGCGCTTCTGTATTCGGCGTCGTTCAAAGGCGAGCAGCAATCGAACGTCTATAGTCATAATAGCAGGAGCAACTGTGATTCCCAAGAGGGAACACTGATCCCTGCAATCAATTGGGTGCGATGTCGGGAGACGGCTAAATATTGATCCAATAAATGCTCAACAACAGTGTGCCGCAAGCACGAGTTCATATGTGAGTGTACTCGGTCGGCGACCGCGCGGCGGCGAGTCAGTGAATGAGTTTTCTGACGCCAGCGGGAGCCTATCCTTGTGGGCTTATATCATCAGGGTGTCTATCTATATATATATATATATATCTTAAATATATATATATATATATATCTACGTGTCTGTGTATATGTTAGCGTGAGCGTGTTCGACAGCAGGCGGATGTCGTTACGCAGCCTATGATCAGGCCGCTGTTGCTGTCACTGGCGTGACAGTTACGCGACGGCGTCGCCGCGGTGTGACGACAAAACCTTGAATGAGAGCCACGCCAGCTACGGCCACTAGCAGATACCAACGAGCAAATAAGCAAAAACAACAAACCACCCGTACTAGCTTGCCGGCACAGTAGGAGTCGTATCAGCAGTGTCTGCTAGTCGCCGAGTAGAGTAATAGTTGCTGTAGTGGCATTGGTAGAGGCGCTCCGTGGTTCTGTGGCGTTGCTTGCAGCTCCGCGGCAGTGCGGTGGCTTGCGTATCACGTCAACTAGCGAGGCAGCCAGCGAGGCGGCGAGCCGAGTCGGATGCCGCCCGCAAGGCGGTCCACGTCGTTCGAGGATTCTGTTTCTGTTAGCAGCAAAATTGTGATCACTGCTGTGATTGCAGACTCCTCTGGTGGTTTTTGCTGTCATAGTCAATGGTGGTGGTGGCTGGCTCTGCTGTTAATGATCTGGCTGTATCGCCTTGTGATGGCGGATAGCAGATAGGCGATGGCGTCCACTTGTACAGGCGTTACGGGTTTTGCTAATTGACTTAAGGCGATCCCATAATAACTTATTAGCTCAGTTCTCGATACAGCGAGGTTTTGTAGAGATCGAATGAATGAAGGAACAATCTTCGCCCGCCCGCCTTCTTAACCACTACCGCCATGGCAGAGCACAGCGACAACGGCAACTATTCGTTTGATTTAGCATTGACTGCTATAGTGGTTGTATCACTGACTGCGCATTCTTTTACCTATTCGTGTTCTGATAGATTCTGGAATTTCCCCCATTGATTTATGAGATCTACTCCTCGAGCTGTCGAGGCTACGGCCGACGCGTCATCTGCCGCCACCGGCGCCACCGCCGCCACCGCCGACGATCTTGGTCTGGGAGCCATTCTTCCATTGTAAATAGTAACAGTTGTGGCTTACTACCGCCGATTCACTACGCTGGCCTGGCGGAACACCGCTGTGGAGACTGATTCATCACGTGAATCAAGTTCCGTCAGTCAATCATTCATCAAGCCAATCGCTCATACAGGCGGCCGTCCACGGTCACCAACTTGCTTCTTGCTGAGTTTTCCGTACACTCGGTCAGATGAAAGGTGTCGGTGTTGATCTGTGCAGCCGTCTATACGCACGTTCGCGAGGGTGCCGCGCCCGGAGTGGCCGTGGAACCAGCCACCCACCAAGCACCAGCAACAGCGCAGCGTTGGTAGACGAAGCCCATGAAGGACGAGATTGTCGACGGATCTTGGCTGCTGCTGCTATGGCGGCAAGATTGTAATGCCGATGAGTACGATTCTGGCCGACGTCTGCGCCGGCCGTAGGGAAGCAGAGACCGATGCATCGAGGAAAGACTGACAGCGTCGCGATAGGGGCGACAAACGCTGCCGGACACCCGCCACAAGGACGACGACAATCGCTCAGAGGGATACAGCGAGATACAGACAAACACAGAGAGACATATATCCGTGCACGTAGATAAATCGACAGGTCTATAGCACGTGCATGGCTGCACACGTTCGTGCAGCAGCATGCGTGATGCACGCAAGCACACCCGTGTTACAGAATGAGCAGAGGAAGGTGGAAACTCACGCGCCGACGTGGGTCGTCACGAGGACACACACGCACATAGTTTTTTTTTTTTTTTTTTTTTTTAGAGCTGACCCTCAGCTGTTCCTTTATCTGACAGGCCTCAGCTCTTAACCTTATAGGTATTACTACTACTAACTACTACTACACACACACATAGTTGCACATATCTAACTACGTATAAATACAGAGCATACACGCTTTTGCGATATAGGGGCAGTACCGAGAGAGAGCGAGACGGAGTAGGCAAGACACCTTCGGGTGGCTGCATTGAACAGCAATGGCGTCGGCGGTAGCGGCGGTGGCGAGAAAGCAGCAGCGCGCATGCAAACAACGATGACGTCGGTGACAAATCAAGGTCACGAATGGAACAGCGACAAATAGAATGACTCCAACGGCAGTCAGCTGCTCGGGCAACAATAGCTGGGACCGATGGAGCGGGTGGAAGAGAGAGGCGGCAGTAGAGAGCAACGATCCTGCGGGTCGCCTTGCAGCAGCTACAACTGATTGACTGGTCGGGCAGTTGCTGCTGCTGCTGTTGGTGTATTGGTGTTGCTGGGTCTGCTGCTGTGCGTTGACTCGATGGCTTAATTAGTCTTAATTAAGTTGTACATGCTAATTATATCCGGTTGCTCCTAACTGGTATCAAGGAATCTAGTACACATGTCTTACTAATGGTTAATGAGAAAACGCGCGCGATCTGACTGCTGAGCTTCGTGTACTCCGGGGTCTAGTAGGTCCCCGAAATTGAGGCGTGTCAGGGTCGCTAATGGCCATCGCCTTTGGGCTCGCGGACGAACGGGACGATTTCTGATCCTTCGCTGTGAAGTCCATTTTTGTGTTTTACGTCTTACCATTGATTGAATCGCCTTGCCCTCGAATCACAGAATGAGAGAGGAAACTCAACTAGGTCCCGAACAAGGCCATATAGCAAGAAAGTGCGGTGAATAATTCCAATTTTTGGCCGAAATATTCAAACTGGACAAACACATCCGACTCTTCACTTCCGGCAGACCATTGAGGTAACAGAGGGGACTTGGGGATACCGGAACTTGACATCGAAGGCGAACAGCTCAATTTGATATCTGATTCAAATCGGAATATCACGTGAAAAAGGTGGATATTTGGCAAAAATTACAACCGAACCTGACACTGGATTATAGCAAAATAGATTAGCGATGTGTGAATTTGCCTCGCTAAATATAGCCACTATCGAATTCGTGAATTTAAGGGCTCCCGCTATTCCTAAGATACTGGGCTCTATCTATTAAGAACAGAGACTAATTTACGAGAGAAGATATTGTTCTAAGGTATGGACACATTTTTCAATAAATATTCGAGTGTTTGTCGCTAACAATCTCGTCAGTATTAGTAAACACCCGAAATACAAGGCCTATACGATCGAGCCCTACAATTTATCTAGATTCAGTTAAATAAATACTTCGGCAAGGCAGAAAGTCGTCAGAGTCCTAATTCAAGTCGAACTTGTTCGTGCACCTACGTGTCTCCTCCGAAATGCAAGGCTCACACGGATGCACTACGCCACCGGGCTCGACTCTCTTGTGGACTACTAAACTCGATGAACTGCTTTGGTAAGCTTCGTTGCCCTTATCCTGTCAGGCCGCGGCGGTGGGACGTCCTGCTGCGTTAAGTTACGGCAAACTGCCTCCGCAACTGCACGATTCGACCAGGCAGATCATGCTGTCCTGGACCCGAGATTCAATCTCGAGACTATTTGGCGTTTTTCCCCGTAGCTTCTATCGCTTCATGACCAAGTCACCGACCGTCAACCGCCTCTCATCCACATTCATCCATTTCGTCTACAGTTACTCGCCAATTTATCCTGGATACAAAGGCAACGATCGTATCGGTCTCTATTCAGCTCTGCTCTGCCCAAAACAGAATGTAGATCTTCTCATGTAGTAATGAGCCGCACGACCGTGTGGCCACCAACGGCGCCACTGTAAATTATAACCGTAGTGATGTCAGTTGGGCGATTGATGTCTGTTCTACAGCGTGACTCATGCTGAGGTCATTCTGAGGTGCACGAGTCGTCCAACTGGCGCTTGCTTCTGCGCCAGCTCCCCTTCGACGATCTAAGGAAGAATGCCGCTCGATACCGCTGAGGTAATGCCTGAAAGCGGATGAACCGAGGCACAGTTGTGCAGCCTAATTATCGACATTATCGCTCTCTAACTACTGAGAGTATTACGCCGTAGTAGGTGTGCCGGAGATAATTAACTGATATGAAATACCTTTACGTTTATCTATCGCATTAAAAAGGCCGATGTAGCCACATAATATTATATTAGGCTAACATGTGATAACATAACAGTGCAATTCGTGTGGCGTTTGACATAAATGATATGATTGCGCAGTCGGCAAACGCAATTATCGATTCGAATCACAGCTAATGTGAGATCATTTAATCGCATGTCTCTGAGACGACAACAACACATATGAAAGGTGCACAAGACAATTGATCATTAATCGTAACCCACAGGTCTGATCAGTTCATTCGCCGTCCGATGAAACTCCCGCTGACGCCCACATTGCTTGCATACGTATGCGTGATCCGGAAATTTCTGAATTGATCAGGTACCCCAGCCTCCCCAAACGGAAACGTTCAGCTGTAAGAAGCAAATATACCCCACATTTCCCTCGAATGCTTCCCTTCAAAGGAAGGGCCTAAAATTGTTCACTCTATCGTTTTTCTTATTTCGAATGCTCTATGATCACCCGAGCGTCCTGCGCCTGACGCGTACGTGTTGCATAGGGCGGGTGGTGATTATATGCGGCATCTCGCGCTGTGCAGCAGCTCATGTTTTGGGTGGGCACGTCGTGTCGACCGCTCGACGTATCACTGTGGGGTCGCCGCAGCTGCCGATCTCATCGTATCCAGAGGCAGTGGTCTCTCTCCGGGCAACCTTCCGGGCGTTCTTCAGAGAAGGCGGTCCCCGGGTAGGGAAACCCTGGTAAAGGAGGAGATGTGTTTGGTACAAAGGCTACGGCCACCAGGGCCGCTGCGTACGAAAGTATTCAGATAATTCGAAGGAATCAAATATACTTCATAGCGATTGAAGACGGCCGGCCTCACCAACGCCGTGGTGGTCTCGCCGCGGCGTCAATAGGCCCGGGTCTATCCTGGCTGCCTCTGACGTAACAGCAGAAATAGCAGCGGCGGCGGCGACAGCGTTAGCAATAGTCGTAGTACGCCACCAATTGCCAGCATTGACCCCGTAGAAACTCTGCTTGCCGGTACACCCCGATACGCACCCAACCTATGGGTGATCACTTACGAGTTGCGACGTGATTCTTAGCTAGAGCATCATTACAGAACCACTACCACGGCTGCTGCTGCTGCTATGCCTTCAATGTCGCTGTAGAATGAGTCTGCCATAGGTTGTGCTGCAATGATCCCACTCTTTAGAACGCACTCTCCCAGCAACCGTTTAGTGTATGGGATGCATTTTATTGCTGGTTGCCGACGATGAGATTCGTCCCAACGATGAGGCCGTCCCGCCCGCTGGTGATTACTGGTCGAATCTCTCGTCTACCGCCGCAGGCATCTTGGCAGGCCGCGTTACCTCATCTGTGACTGTATAGCTGTCAGTCCTTAATTAAGGAAAGGGTGGACCTGGCATCTCTATGGAATGAAGCGCAGTCTGCCTCCCCTGATTCTATTCTAACTGCCGGCTAGCGAGTAAGCACTACTTTCTTCTCGCGTATCATCTTCTCCTATGGACAATCGTTGTAATTACGATACTGGGTGGGCTACTCAGTATTGCTGCAGCAACAACACTGCTTTCGTGTTAATTGTTCAGAGAGTTGGCTGCCTCCAATAACGTGTACCGATCTCTATCATATATCTGGTCTGACTTTTCGGTCTGGCTGCCTTCCGCCGGAAATTGTTAGGCAAACGAACGCTGTAAAAGCAAATCCCCGATAGCTGGTCTATTGTTACCGAGCCATTATTCCATTGCAACGAAACAGGCTATATATATCTCTATATATACGTCAATCATATTGATATAAATTGGAAAGATATATATATGTAAATATATATATATTTTTTCAATTTATACCAATATGATTGACGTAAAGAGCAGAGCTGACGAACAGGTCGCGCCAACATTCGAGCAAGCTTCCTTTTTTTTGATGATAAACTTCTACCCACAGTTATCTCAATAGCGTAAAAAAGCCAGTGGAGAAAATGACTAAGCAAGTCTGTGAAAGAGCTAGCAGCATAGAATTGTTTACATTTTGACACGCTAAAGAGCAATTGTAAAATTGGTATTAATTATTGTTATAGACCGCCTTGTGACTATCCAACCCCGAATGGCGAATGACTTTACAAGACGACATTATAACAACATCTTTTCGATTACAAACAATAAATGTACACACATATATATATATATATATATATATATATATAATCAAAGGCCCGATCTCTTTGTCGTGTGTCGCTATACAACGAATCTGTTAATCCAACTCTACATCCTCTGGTCACTAAAATCGAGACGAGATCACGGCAAGGATTTCTCAACTACAACAGCGCTATTTTACAAACGTTGGATTTACCTCGTTCACCCTGCCGCTTGCTATTATTGTGTGTCGCTGTCTTCGTGTGGTCGCCTCCTCGCGTTTCTGCTGTCAATGGCGGCGACTTTTTATACATTACGCGAGGTACAGGTTATTCGTCCATTAGATTTACTGCTTGTCACCTATTGCATCTGAAGTTCTATAGACAAGTCTATGCATTTACGTATGGCGTTGCGACGCCCTTTCACGCAACATCATTTATAGTGGGGTGATGCTATCTCAAGTCGTTCAAACACGACAATTCGACATCATTGTATCATAATTGTTCGATACCATCGCATATCTGTACAATGGGAGCATTCTATGTTGTCTGTATCTTGTTATTCATGCTTTGTGCCAATGGCGCGCAGTCGTTTCGGTGGAACAACCACACGGCCCCTTCTTGTGATGACAGAACAACCTGTGGTCCCTTTGGTTGTACGCCAAGTGACTAAGGTATATTCACAAGTGGTCGCATGGTGTGTCGCTGTTGACAAACTGCTCGATTGAGATCAGCTCATAACGACAGCATATCAGCATATAGATATATATATGCACCCACGCACTCGGCCCAACCATCTGCCCACCTGCCTTCCAAAATAAATAAATAACTCGATATATATAGAAGTGGTCGTGGTGGCTCCGCGCACGCTCTGCCTATTTATGGAAAAAATGATGGGTCAGATGCGAAAACTACCCCAAAAAGACAGGCGATTATGTGTAAGAAGAATAGGCAGACGCAGTCGTCACCTCGCTTGGGCCACAAATGTGTTGAAGAAGTCTCAACCGTTTGAAGGAATAGTATCACATTTGGCGGCTAACGCAACAGCGGTGACGAGGTCAGATCCCTCTATTCAGAGTCGCTCACTCTAAACAGTGATGGCAACAGCGATTAGGCTCAGGAGCGGGCGGTCGTCGCAGGCCGTCAATGAGCTTGAAAGAAACATCTGCTAGCCTCGATAAGCAAACGAAGCTCACATGTTATCGCTAAACACGTAGAAAGTAAGTATATATATATATATATATGTATATATATATATATATATATGTATATATATATATATATATATGTATATATATATATATATATGTATATATATATATATATATGTATATATATATATATATATATATATATATATATACATATACATTGTGAATGTATTGTACCTGCATTACGCTCGCGATTTAAGAAACCACTTATTTTTATTGGCACTGTCGGCTAGTTAACTTGACTGTAATTATCTTTTACCACATGTGACAATCATGGCAAATGAGTATCAGAGCCGACCGGCTGACAGTTCGCTACTGAGCTGATCCACAGGGATTCGCATTTCGTTATGTCTAGGGTTGTTATATTTTTGTTCTTCTTCTTCTGCTGCTCCTGCTGCTGCTACTTCCATCACGTCAGCGTGACTGAGACTTGGAAGAAGGATTTGTTTCGGGCCCATTTGACCGATCCGGGTATCACTTCCTTTTAATATATCGTCCAGGTACAATAGCTCAAGTAAATCGTTACCTGATGGCCAGTGGTGGTGGCAGCGGCGACGGCGACATTCGCACACAGACGACAGGAAATTGCTCAAATTCGGGAGCTGTGCTCCAGTTGCCAACTGGTCGCCGTAGTAATCGATCACCTGACCTGCCATTCATTGTCTGATATCTATGGTATTCTCCAACCAACGTCGATAAATGATCGTGATGGTTGCCGTCAACTTACATTCTGCCATTGACGTTACCTGTTGCTGCTGTTGTGGTTCTAGTTGTCGTAGTTGTTGTTGTTGTTGTTCGTTATTGTTGTTTATCTTTTGTATAGGGTTAGTGCTGCTTACTGGTATCATCTTGCCATTGGATAACGTGCATACTAAACAGCAGTGATGGCTGTCGTTATCTTAACGGCCATTTGGCCGTTAAGGCAACTCGGCATTTTTCTGTGACTGCATTATATCTCTCCCCGAGCTCTGGTGTAGATGTTAGCAAAATGATTAATTGTACTTGTATCGTATCCCCGTATTGACCTCTAGCAGCGACTTGGGCTCGATATAGTGACTGACACGGAAATTAGAAATTTAAACCATCTGAACCATCAATCATAGATGGGTTGAAACTGAGACAGTCAGGAAGAAAGAGAAAGAGAGAGAGAGAGAGAGAAAAGACAAAATGAGTCGTTCGACAACCTGGCAGATAAACGATATTTGAGTGTTGGCTATTCTTATTGTTATTATTGTTATTACCATCATTAATTTATTCTTTGCTAAGTATACTATATTATAGTATTGGTTGTGTATGATGAATATGGAGTATGTGCGAAATCGCCTCATGTTCTGTGCAAGCGTGATTCGCAGATTGAAGATCTGTCCTCGGCCTGTTGAAGTCGTTCCTGTGTTCTCGCATACGTACGCGTGACGGGCAATACCACATTCTCATGCGCCCTGCTTAATTCCGGCTCCAGTTCTCTCCTCTCAAACGTAACTAGATCTGCTGTGATGTAGTAAGACACACCGATAAGATATTGGTGTCTACTGCAGACATGTATAGGGGCAATATACATATATATATATATATATATATATATATATATTTGTCGGTTTGGCCAAGGCTCAGATGGATTCGTCTTAACAACGCTTCTTTATTTTTATCATATTTCTACATCGGACTCATCGTATTTCAAGAGATCTACGCTAGTGTAGCTAATCAAATTCGAAATGACATGATGACGAATTTTGTCATGAAGTCGTCCGTCTGCCATTTGTATTTTAAAAAACACAGCTGTCCGACTTTTGGATGAGGTGACACATTTGGATGAAACGTCCGCGTACGGTGAATGGCACTAGTCCACCCCTGAGATTAGCGCTTGAATGAAGGTGATCGTTTTTATTTTTACCAGTTACCGAGTGTTGGGCTACACATTTCTAGAACTCATATTGTGCATACTATATATGGTGATTGGGGCATACTTGAGCGGGAGAAGATTTCGTCTTGAGACGTCTTAGGGTCACATTGTTGAAAAATCCGGTCGAGGTGCATTTCTGTAGCACCCAAATATTCGAGTTCTCCCCAGCTAAAGAGCTCTTGAGAAACCGGAAGAAGTGGTAGTCCCACAGACCTCATGGTTATACGGAAGCACCGCAGTCAAAGAAAAACTTAATCCATTTTGTATGGTACGCACCGATAGTGCGTGTTACCGAGTAGTACTATCGTGTGGCGGACCGTTATCCATCTCTCGTTGGCGAATTGTGCGCGCTTCTGCTGAATGGTGTACCCTGAATGCCAGTCCAGCTGCTGACACTGCTGCACGGCGCCGGTGATGTCTAGGATATATTCAGGAGTAACTCATAATAAATACCATAATAAATCAGGCCATTGTATTGTGGCAACAAATACCCACGATAACTTTGACAGCAGTTTGAGAATTTCGATCATTGGCTCTCCAAGACTTCCGCTACCGCACGTTGTTGTAAATGATCCAGGTTCCGGTCCCGATAATCGAGGTTTCCACAAAAGACCGGCTTGCTTTGTTCGTTGCAGCAAATTGCATGCATCTATCGCTACAGGATATCTTATCGCTCGAGTCGTATGGCGCCAATGCGTGCGCTTTTTTGACCTTACACATCATTTGGCGATACTGCTCAAAAGTGTCTCTTCCATTGTTCGAGACCAAGGCGAAATATACCAATGAGACCCGAACTCCACCGGCGGGCAAGCGCCACACGGCGGCACTCCCTTTGCCTGTAAACAAGAGCAAACATACAGTGCTCATTAACCATTAAGCGACACGCGAGACCGAAGCGAACATAATTGATAATAACGACACATCGATGCGAGTACTTCCAGAGCCTATATGGGATGCTGGGCAAGTAAGCTCGACACACTCAGTGGTGACGAACTGCTTCGACAGCTATTGTATATTTACATTTTATTTTGAAAAATGATAAATTCACGCGATCACCCGACATACACGAATATATATTTCAGAAAAATAAAAAGAAATAAAAATAAAATAAAATGGTTTTATATATATATATATACAATTAAGCAGACTTTTTCGTGCCAACTAACTCGTGTGTGTCTGTGTGTACATATGTGATTTCTGTTTCTTCCTTGTCATTGTTTGCAGTCCGTTCATCGCGGAGCAGTTTCGGTGTGATATACCTCGCGACTTCCACCTTCTCAACATCTACGTTAACGAACGCGAGAAAGTGTCCAACAAGGACAAAGTGATTGGGCGTGTCAGCCTCAGCCGCGGTGATATTCTCAAGTTTCACGCTAAAGAACACTGGTTCAACATTGATCCGGTTAGTTATATATCTTGTCATAGTAATTAATTCACGATATTAACTCGGCGGGTCAATTAATAACTTTCTTGATTTTCCTCACTAGCCGTCCCTTACCGTATCCATCCTTTTTATATTCGCCGTAGCCTCGGGAATTCATTGTGACCGTTGTCGAACAACGTCTCCTGTTATGCATTCATCTTGTATTGAAATATCCATTAAATTCTCTCTCCCTATTTGCCAGCACCGTCCATGAGATTTCTATCCGAGCCCTTTGTAGTGTAAATTTCTCTCCTCGAGTTCTCACTTGTTCAGTTTTTCGAAACTGGCCTAAATCTGGCGTATGTTGACAGCTGTGAACTGTCTCGACCTGCAATATCTACTGATCTAGATCTATTGAAAAATGTTCTTTAGGGTCAAGCCTTGTACGACTGTGTTTGTCTCGAAGATCAGCCTTGTAGCTGTTTGTCCAACAGATGGAAAACATGGGCTTCCATGTGATTACAAGTGTGCACTTTTCCTCTGCTATCGCATCGATTATACGTTGTTACCAATGAGGTTGCTCCTAATGAGGACGCTGTCCGAAACTTGCCTACTCATACGCCTGAACCTGAACGTCAACCTTCGTTTCAGGTGGATGCCGACTCGGAGGTGCAAGGTAAGATCCATCTGTTTGTGGCGCTCCAGCATTTCCATGAAGGTCTTCAGTTGTCTTCGATTCGGCCGGTCTCAATGGAGGAGCTGTTTCGAGCCGGTATCGAAACTCGATTGGTGCTTCGCATCGCCGAATGCTGCGATCTCAATACGTTCCGAGGATACTGTGATCCCTACGCTGTTGTTACACTATACAGGTATTCGATGCTTGAATTGAAAATGTCCACATCTCACAAGTGCTCCCCATAGGTGACTCAACAAATGACTTTAAAGTAGAACATACGTTTAACAAAAAGACATTATTACCGTGAGAATATTTTCTAAATATCCATAACAATGTTGTTTTCTTGTGTGATAAATACTAAAATTAATAATAACATTCTCTAAAGAATATCTATTTAGCTGACGGTCATTTTAATGATCGTCATAGTAACATCAAGGAAAATCTATATGAAGTATTACTGATTGCTTCTTGTTTTTTGTTGTTGTTTGTTGTTGTTCAGAGACGGAGTGAAGCTTGACCAGAAGCGGACAAAGGTTTCGCGCAAAACGTCACGACCATCGTTCGAAGAGACATTTGATTTCCTGCTCCAGCGAGATTGGGATAGATTCGAGATCAAGGTAGGCGTTTTTGCGCTGAGCCACGCCACAAACAAAACGAGATCGAGTCGGAGTTGTTTATCACGAGAAAAGTCTGATCATTACTCGTTATATTTGCGTTGACTCCCATCTGTTCCCTTGTTATGTGACAGGCACGGGAACCACATCTAGGTTAGAGATTACCTAAATGACCTATCGGGGGCCACCTTTAAATGATTTTTTGAAATCTAGCAAACTCAGGCGGCGTCCGATGCTTGTAATTCATAGATATATCGACAGGGGATACATGTGCGCAAGCAGCCGATGGGCGTTGCATAATACTCTCTAATAACTAGACTCGCTGGCCGACAGGTTTCGTTGTTCCACGATGTCCAATTGGGCTCGAGTGTGTTCCTCGGCGAGGTGCGATTAAGTTGTTCAGCGGTCGAGCTACGGCAGCAGGAACCATTGTCAGCATGGTACTATCTCGGTCCCCGAGAGGAATTCTCCCGGAAGAGTAATTCGCCTGAGCTGGGTGCGCTCCGTCTCAAGTTGCACTTCACCTCCGACACCGTCTTCCCATCGACAATATATGAACAGTTGCGGCAGCTGATTACGTCAAGTTGGCAGGTTCAGCCAATCACCTGCAGTGCTGCCTATATCATCTCGCAACTGGTAAATGCCCGAAAGTAATATGCAATTAATATAATATAAGTTAACTAATCAGTCTTTTTGTTTACGGTTTACGTAGTCAGGGAGCACCGAGTTCAAGCTACATAATTCGTTCACCCATCCAGCCAACCAACCATCAATCACTCGATAGATTTGCTTAATGTTGGCTGATCTCAACCCCTCTCAGGTGCTCAAAACAGAGCTAGGGTTCTTCGACAGGTTTACTGTTTTGCTGAATTTTCAATATTAACTGTATACTGCAGAATTGTTCAGCAGGTTGACAAAAGTTCAATAGACTACGCCATATGATTAACAATTTCGTATATTACTCGCGCGTATTCGACGAATTCCCCCCCCGCCCCCCCCTCGAGTCTAACTCCATGCTGTCAAATAGTATCAAAATGTGGACGTATTGTCGTCATTGTTCTTGTTGGCGTCGTGTGTAAACAGGTCCCAGCCGGCGGGAAGGAGGCGATTACGCCATTAGTACGTGTCCTTTGGGAAGCGAAGCAGATAGTCCGATTTATGCGGGCGGTCGCCGAGCATGAGATGAAATTGACGTCGGATGCCACCACGCTGTTTCGGGGCAATTCGCTATTGTCCCGATGCGTGGATGAGTTCATGAAGCTGGTCGGCATGAACTACCTGCAGAACACGCTTCGTCCGCTGATCGATCGGGTGCTAGCTGAGAAGAAGCCATGCGAAATCGACCCGACAAAACTCAGCGATTCAACACGTCAGCTGCCTGTCAACACGCACAATTTGAAGGTGAGAGGCCACCGCAAACAGGCGCTGCATTGATTGCAGCCTTTGACTCAATTGTTTACAAGCACATACGAGATATATGTGAACCATTCAATTCAAATAATGATAATAATAATAATAATAACGGTAAATAAACTCCGCTTAGTTTATAAACGTGTTAGCAGCGCCACTAAATATATATATATATATGAATGCATTGGGCAGCTAACATTCATTGCGACGTCGCGAGACCTCTAGAATCACCTTTGCCATTATGTTACCACCATACTATATTTTCGGAGGGGGGGTGAGACCCCCCATCATCAATCTCACACTTCTGTGTATGTGTGTGACGTGACGCCGTGTAAACGATCAGTATATCCACCTCACTCCCACTAAGTAAACCTGCCGCCCTCAATCAATGATGTCCTGAGGTAGCTTGCAATATCATCATGTGCTTTACCACTGTAGATCCCCTTTTTATCACTATTTCATTGGTTCATCGCAATTGTCGTCATTGACCCGCTCGTTTGTCTACAACTAACAGTAGCGTTTGCTTGAAATTCGGTTCTCCTCGGTGTCCATCTCGACGTCTGTTTCGCTATCCGTCGCTATCAATCTACTTCGTCACTCGGCCAGGCGTACGCCGATGAAGCGTTTGAGGCGATCACGAAGAGCGCTGCAGATTGCCCGCCCATCCTGCGAGAGCTCTTTAACGCGCTTAAACGTCTGGCAGCTCGGCGGTTTCCGAAAAATGCGCGAACGCAATACTCCGTTGTGTCCGTGTTCGTGTTTTTGCGGTTCTTTGCCGCGGCCATCCTCAACCCAAAGCTATTTGACCTCTGTCCACCCCAGCGCAGCGTAGACCCACAGGTAACAACAGCCAGCGAGTAACTCGCGCTTCTCTCATAGAGACAAGCGAATTTTTTCATAAGGGCACACCTATCGAATGTAGACTGTTCGACCTATTGTATACTGAGCGGTGTTGTGTGTCAATAGAGAAAGCATTGGACAGACATATATATATATATATTATCACATGGCGTTAATTACACACACCAGGTGTCATAACTTGAAAATGACGGCTGGATATGCGCCGGTCGCACGCGCGGACTAATCGAACTTATCCGTTAAATTAATAGCTTACTAAATAAATAAATAAAGCTTACTTTTACGAATTTCACTCTGCCGCCGTAGTCCAACTAACTGACGAGCTAATTTTACTCAAGCCAAAGCCTGCTTCGAACGTGGTGAATACGCTGTGGTGACAGGACGTTCACGTGCAGTGTCTTTTCCGTGAATGTCTCTCGTTAACAGGCGAACCGTACCCTTACGCTTATCTCAAAAGTCGTACAAAGTGTCGGAAACTTGACATCGAAAAACGTCGAGGCGTCGAGGGTTCGCCAGGGCGAACGGCTCAACTTTGTGCCTTACAAGGAGGAATATATGTGGCGATTCTATTCGGCTTTCCTCAGCGAACAGCACCCTCAACAGGTTTGTCTCCATGACGGCATGAGTGTTCTGACCGCTGTCAAGTGTTCATAATGTCCAATGTTCAGTAACTATGCCGTAAACTTGCTTTGTTTAGCACCTAAGACGTGCGCATATATATATATATATATATATTAATATGTAATATCATATGTTGATATCAGGTAGTATCATATGTGTATATTTGCTAGTATTTTATCTGGTATAGTGGGACTTGAGCCTGTGACTTTTTACAGCCAGAGACTCGCCCGGCCTATTCACCATTTATACTACATTTCGGTTCCCAACGATCTAGGTAGTTCGATTCTTTCAAAGAATATTCCTTTTGGTGCATTACTTTGATTTTCAAAGAGCACAAGGGACACGAACCCTCTCCTCTGTTCGTTTTAAATCGTATGTCTATATGTGAACTATTCCCTATAGCCAAGAAATGCCGAAACGTTCCATGCGAGGCTCGAGCTCTCAAAATGTATTGTCTACTTACGACAAAGTGTGTCATACACCAAATGACGTATCTCAATATGCTGATTTTTCTCTCGGTCTGAGGCTGTGAAGACGCTCCAGGATGCAGACAAGGGGAAGCAAAATTGTGGTAGTGATCAACTGTGGCAAACGGTACGATATAATAATCAATAAATTTAATGCTTCATTGTTTCTGTTCTTCGTCGATTTTGTCAGGTGGCCAGTTTTCTCGAGATGATCTCATCTAACCTCTCAACGACGCTGACGACATTACCGCGTGAGGTGAACTCGTCGAACCCGCCTGTCGTCCTTAAACAGGGCACTCTGGCAAAACGGGCCCAGGGCCGCAACAAACTCGGCCTGAAACAGTTCAAAAAGAGGCACTTTTTTCTCACAGCGAAGGCGCTGTGCTATTCGAAGAGCAAAGATGTCAGCCAGCCGCCACAGGGCGAGATTCCCCTCGACGAGGTGCTCGGTGTCGAACGGTTACGCGAAGAGGCGTTCAAGTTAAACAATGTTATACAGGTACGAAGCGCCATAGGTCAACCAACTCCCACCTGTAGCATCTTCACTTCGAGTTTCATAGACACTGTATACTATAATGCAATAGGCAGATATTGTGTGCAAACAAAGCTAGTCGACAATATTTAAATGAGGACGGGTACCACCTAGATACATACAATAATTAGGAATTATTTCTGGGGGTTATTGGGGGCAGGGGGTAGTAGGGAGGCCGGGGCTGAGGCCGATATTGTCCCGAGGAAGTCGATGGCATTGCCTTCGCCTCTGCACAGCGGGGGGGGGGGGGACAGGCTTATCACCTAGATTATTTTTTGCTTTCGCACTGAAACCAATGTATTTGATAACATGTATGCATCTCGTCACTTGCTGGTATTCTGTCTGGATACCAGCACACTCGTTGCTGATGAATCGGAAACTCTGCAATTCCAAGTTGCGTGGCTGTTTTCAAATCGAAATAGCTGCGGAAATAATCTATTATGACTATCCACACATTTTTCTATGCATCTAATCGAATTGCATTATTCTCAATATATACTGTTCGATCTGTGTCGGATTGAAGGTTCTACAAGCATCACGTATCTTGTATATTCAATGCAACAATTGTGTCGAGGAGCAGGACTGGCTGGATATTCTACGAAGATTGACGGCTAACAACCGACTCAAGGTAACGCAAACACAACCATCAGCAATGGACTGATTATCATCATCAATTTAGTTAAAGTTTACGGTCTCTCTCATTTCCTCTCGATTCCCGTGTCCAGTAGTTGTGAGCCCGCTACGTACCATGGTCCTACGATCTGCTGAGTGAAGAGCGTCTCTCATAGGTGAATTCGCCACTCAGTATCTGAGGACTGAGAGTTATGAAGCAAGGTAGAACGACACGATGAGCATGAAATCTTCTGTCTGATCCTGTTGAGAAGATTGCTGTTAACAGTGTCGTAATACTGACGCCGATAGCCGTTGCGTTATATTCGCCCTGAGCAATCACTCGTGGTTTGAAAAAAGGGGCAGAACTCTTCACGGGGGTATCCTACAATAGTATTCTCTACCTGTACCTTCTAAATATAACTTCTTCTATAGTTGAAACTCTCAGCTCTCTTCCTTTTATGAGAGAGCTCGGGTGCATTGTCTTGCATCAGCAATTGCTTCAAGTACCCGTCAGGAGAGTGGGCTCATGCGTGAGCAAACCGTAATGTATAATATTAGGAAAGGTATAGACATTATTCATCGCCTTATTTCGACCTTCGTTCGTCCTATCTTGGCTTTATCCGGGCGGCCGGTCAATTCGAAAATATCTAAATAAATTGTGCTCTTCTCTAACAAGCCTATATGACAGCAGCGCTGTCTGTTCCCACGTTTCCTCGTTTATGGGGGAAGATTAAATGCCAGGTTAAACGCACCGCGGCTACTTGATTAGAAGGAACGGGTAAGCTCCCGAGCATGGGAGCTGAACTGCTCTTAACTATCTCTTCATACAGATAGACACCAACCTGTCTAGGGTCGCATTTTTTTATTGCCTCATTGTCCTTTACAACTAGATATTGGCTGCAGGGTCACTTGTAAGAGCCGCTCGTTCAGCTATTCGTGATCTTTTCCCTTGTTGTACGATTCAGATGTCGACCTACCATCCGGAGGCTTTTGTCGCCAACGAGTGGCAATGCTGTGGCCAGCGGCTAGAAACCGACGTGGGCTGTTCGCCGACAACGCGTGGACCCGACCCCCAGCTGGCGGCGCAGATCGACCTCGATCGCGAACTGGAACGGCTGCATTCGCTGGTCGTCTCAAACTGGGACAACTTTGAGGCGCTCACCGACACCTGCGATGAGATCTTAACCTCACAGCAGCAGCAGCATCATCACCATCTTCATCACCATTTACAGTCGCAGCAGCAGCAGTCCCAGCAACAGCAATCGCACCACGGTGGCAGCACTATTGCGGGTTAGTAGACCATTTTCATCACATAGAAATGTGATAAAGAGAGGGCGAGAGAGAGAGAGAGAGACGATCTGTTATTCAATGTATTGGCAACAGCGAGGCCGAGCAGCTACTCATCTTTAGTATGGGCTATAACACTGTAACGAGACCTGCCGCTAGGTAGCGCGGCCTCTCCCGCGCACTTTTAAATCATGATGTCTCCATTTTCAAACTCTCTTCACTCCGGGTATTTATTGTGAATTAGAGCTTATTTGATCGATAACCCGTGCATAATTCTACTTATTTCTATTAACAACGACAACATGTATTAATAGCAATTAGCAAAGAATGAAACATCGTGAGTCTTGCAGAACTCGCCATGAAAGCATCACAATTGCTCGGTGATCTGACTCGAAATCTATTGACCTCCCCTACCGCGATTATCACCTGAATATGTTAACCCATCAGTCAACTGAATTATAAACAAGTGTGAATTGAGCCTGACATGTTAGTTGTCGTGGGGCAAGTCTCATATGTCATTGGCTACGTGGATCTACTCGTCAACAATATAAACGTCCAGAAATGCAGGTGTTGTCTGTTTGATATTAGCTTTTATGCTTGTAACGAGTTCACTTTCAAACAGAGCGTCTAAATGCCACTCTATACCAAGCACCAGATGAGTATTTACATTAACATAGCTACTACATTTGTTGTTGTTGTTACGCAAGCTAACTTTGGATATTGGGTGAGTTGTTCAGTAATGTATGCTCTTCCACGATCGACTCCCTGTAAATTCGTTCATCATGGCAGATGATAACGCCAAGTGGGGCAAAACATTATGAATCATCAGTTATCCCTCACAAATCGAGAATACTCACTGATAGATACCTAGTCCGTACTTGGCCGAGCTATCGTACATTGAATGGGATCGAAACGGTTCGATAGATTTGCAATCAATTCGTTTATTGTGGATATAGCAATCTCCTCGGACTATGTCGGCGAATAATGGTCAAAGCCGACTCGCACCTCATATCTCGTAATGTATTCTTCAGCATGTGATCTCACTGTTAGATAGTATTGATTGAGACACACATGGACATCCTACGGGATGGCCGCCGCATGCAAGATACGACCCATCTCACTTCCACATTGGCTGTAGTTGTGGGCGATACGTTACAACGGCGTCATTCGTGTTGGCATACACCTACACAGTACAGAAAGCCCTGTACCCCCGCATCGAGCAATCTCACCCCGCGACCGCTGAAGGCGGAGAGTAGGGACATATATTGTATCTGACATATATTCATTGACGGGCACCGCAAAACGATCCGCGATTATTCTACACTGTTTCTTGTTTTACGAATTACGTCATCGTGTGACATACGTAAGTGATGTCCGATTGTAAGTGCATTTGTTGCGTCGGTGGCTACGCTATTCCGATTGGGACGTGGCGTTAGTGGCGAAGCGCGCCATAGAATCGGCCATACAACGTACGATTCTAAAGAGTCTCTAACGTTTGCGATTATGGATTATGTTGTCGATTTTTCGTATGCTCTATGATACTCCTCGGTTGCAGGCCTGAATCCATGGTCTGACGATTTCACATTGAGCTCATCGTTTGAGGGCTCGATGGCCAGCCATTCTGGAACCTCTACCGTGCTCACTGATACCCTCAACAACAACACGAACAACAGCAGCAATGCAACGTCTGGCAGCGGGGTAGTCTGTGGTGGTTCGCAGCAACAAAAGCAACAGCAGCATCAAATGGATAACGGTGGCAACGTTGGAAACGTCGATAGGGGCTCACCATATATACAGGATGATATGAACAGGTTGGTCGAACAGTTTTCAACCTTGACGCAGTTTCGAGAGAGCATCAGAACACACAAGACAGTGACTGTACATTGAACAAAGATACTTGCGTGTATACGTCCCGGAGTGTGTAGAGAGAAGAACGCTTTTTAATAGCGTTGATTGAATACACTTTGTAAACTTGCTGGCCAGCTCGTAAATCGCCGAAATGAAGCGACCTGTCAGATAATCGCGTGGCGGCATAGAGGTCTAGTCGTGAGTAGTGTCGGTCACCATCTGCATGTATATAGCACCACTGCATGTATATAGCAGTTCCGTCAATAAAGATATGTTTGAAATTGAAAATCATCTCATAACGAGGAGCGGTATTGCCAGCCACGGCAGGATCAAACATTCAGACACTTTGTTAGAGGAAGTAAAATACTGTTTTATTCCTGCTCTGTGTGCTACGCCATTGATGTCCTAACCCTGTACTAGATTCATGCTAACGAGTGAGTGTATTTCGGTTTATTTGTGTGCTTTCTTATTACTGTGACGATGATGATGATGGTTATGGTTATGATTTCGTCGAACGCGTGTACAGGACGATGGATGAGCTTAGCGCGCTGACTGTTGCCGGAGGAAGGAAGACTTCATTTGAAATCGATGACGCTCGATCGATGAAGGTGGCACTCATGGCTCTAGCGAAATGCACTAACGAGTTGGAAACTCGACATCGGAAATACAGAGACTACCAGTTGACTGGAACTGTTCGTGGAACTAAGTGAGTTCGATGCGGTGATACATACGTACAAACATATATATATATATATATATATATATACACATACATGGCTAAGTTCTATACGATTATATTCTGTGCATTTTGAAATCGGTCAACCATGGAACCTTTTTCCGTTCGCTTCAAATGTATTCAACTTGCTCTCGTGTGAATTCTGTTTCTCATTTCGCGCAGGCAAGCTCCTATCAGCCTCGATGATAACTACATTGTGGTGATGAAGCCCCCATCGCTAACGGCCCAGAGCATGCATCAACAATTCTCTCGGCGTTGATTGAGCATTTTGTTTTCCGAGGAAGCAGCGCACAGCCTGGGTCATTCGAAGTTCAGCCAACAAACGAAATGTGAAGAAGGATGTATTCAGCAAAATCTAGATGACGACGATTGAGAAACAGAACGCATTCAATGAACTGATCAGTGTGTGATTCTGTTAGTCGGCAGAAGATCAGTAGAATCCACCACATTCGGCAGCCCTCGAGACACCAGTGGCAAGAGGACCGACTCCCTGACCCCGAAGGCGTGACAGACACAAATTGTCAAAGTCCTGTAATCACAACCGCATTGATCATCACCATTTGAACTCACCATTTTGCATGTCACATTGTTCATAATTGCATCTGTACATGTTATACATGACACCATTATGAATCATTATACAGTGTACAGGGTGTTCGGTGAGTTACGCAACTGTGTGCTCGACTAAGCAAAGTTTGACGATTTCGAAGGTGATCCTCTACTAGTTGTTTTTATAATTTCGAACGGTCACGTTTGTGAAAACTCTCACCAGCTCCTTACGATTTTCACTCAGTCTTAATGCCCCTGGGTGACTTTATGGATTCTGACTCCTCCTTGTTTATGTTAACAAACATAGAACTGTTTGAATATGAATTGACAGAAAAATTATAGGGAATATTGACTTCGGAAGTATAAGATTGCGTAACTTTCCGAACACCCTGTATATATATATATATATATACAGAACCCTTGCCACGTGCGGTTGTTACTTCTTGTGTCTAAGACCGCAGCACACCGCATCAACAGCTGAGAGGATCACAAATAACACACACATATATATATATATATATCATCATTGACCAGTTGTAGAACACATTCACGTTCAACCAGAAAGTTAATTTTTAGGATATTATTATTCGCTTACTGCTCCATATAACCTTATAGGAATTCGTATATATACAACGAAATACAGCTAGTAATATTCTACGTGTTTAGTTAGTTACTTCGTTAGTTAATTAGCACTGTGAAATGTATCATATATAGACAGATATTCGAAGAGGTGTATTATCGTTACGCGGAAGTGATTTCAATCCGAGTTACCTGTTGCCTGCATTCGAAACGATACCTTTGAATGACGCACAGTTACGCGTCAACCAGTCTAAGAGCGGAAACAAGCAACAGTCAGCTGGCCAACTACTGAGAGTACAGAAAAATGAATTAGTATATCGTGCAAATGGGTCGAGCATAAATGAGATCAAGAAATATAGACAGCAATCAAAAAGGGCAAACATGGTTATTATTATTATTAATTGTGGACACTTGTAATGATACAGCGAAGCGCGTAATTAGCTCTAGTAAATAATAGGGAGCTGATTTCGTTGTGGTTGTTGCTGCTACACCGCTGTGTTACACCCGTGGGTGGGAGTCCAGATAGGAGTCTGAAACAATGGCCGGCCTCGTCGACGTTCTGTCTCCTCGATCGGACGGATAGCACAAGCTGGAAGTACACTCTGAGGTATATTGCTGTGTGTTTCCGATCCCATTTCAACCAATTATTCTGCATCCTGCCCACTGCAACGCAACAACGGTTGGAGTGGCGGAAGCTTGAGTACGCTGCACAAATTCATGTAAATTCTTGTTTATTTTTTATCACTGAGCTCGAAAAAAACAGACGAACGTTGAGGGCATCACATATAAATAAATAAATAAATATATTGGCGTGAACGCCGACACGTATATTGCATGTAGTGCTGTGGTGTTTAAAGAACTACGACTATATTATATAGGAAATATATGCATATATATATATATACATATATTTTTTTTTTTTGGCCATTGCCCTCCACTACGAATTTTTATCACATCGAATGGAGGAGAGAGTGGATGAAATGCTAGGGAGTGGCTACAGTAAATATACGATCATAGAGGCACAAAGGGTAAGGTTTAATTAAACAAACAGCACGATTATTTTTATTATCAGGTGACCCAATGGTAACGATATGCATCCAATTGGCGGCTACTAGAAAGAGATACTTGTTGTTTGATTTACATGTATAACAGAATTACGGAGAGCACTGCACAAACCAAATATCACCCGGGCACCAGGATATCATCATTCGGTATTCATTCGTTTGCTTGATCAATAATGTCAGTATGTTTTTCAAATTTCTCCTACGGTGGAAAGATTTTTTTTCGTCAAATCATTGAAAAGTATAAGCTGGTGCAGGGCACGCAGCAAAGGAAAACAAAATGAAAATCAACTATCTGGATGCTGATCTGACAATCACATTCGTTTGTGAACTATCGATCGTTTTGTCTAAGAATATACGGACGTGAGTCTTACGCAAACGAATTTGATTTATCAGAGGGTATGACTAGGGTAATATGTAAGAAAGATCACGAATCGGGTATAAATTCGTATAACCATATGATATATACATATATATATACGTATTCGTTATTGATGTCCGTTATTGTGTGTCCGGGTAACCAAGTATAATAGCTTTACGCTCGCCCCTGTCGAAATACTAGACACTGAAATATCGATCCTCCTACTGATCAGAAAAGTATGAATCACGTTTGAGCACGTCCGTACCAAGGTGTATCTTTCAACCAACTCGCTACCATATCGATGATAATGCCGTTCCAGCGAAATGGACCCAAATGGTACCTTCTGAACAAGACATGATGAGGGTCATGCTTTGAGCCAGATTCATAATGTGGATCGGCTAATTAATCATGTTTAAAGTACTGTGTATACTTCACTTATATAAGTAGAATTGTGATGATACAATGGGAAGCCTAAATATGCAAAAAAAAAACTCGACGAAGTTCATTTTTCGATAGCATAATGTACTCACTTACATGGAGGAGCACATTTTTACCTCTGAAGAATACCTGTTGTGCTGTTGGTTCTATTGTACGGAACCCATCTAATAGAAATCGCATTTAACTGTGACAAGGCCAATCGCGCATCGGAGCAGCTACGGAACTAATTAATGAGTCGCCCATTCTACAATAGTGATGTGCGTAAATGACTGCCATAGCTGACTGAAATCAATCTCGAATCTGACAGCGTGCACTGCACAGCCCAAACAACGATTCTATCCGTGTAAGCTTTACAGTTGTATCTCCAATCCGAAGCGTCCACATTGGATTTTTGACAAGTCGAGGCACGTCACTAGATTTGATTCAGAAACTACTGCATAACAACGTTGCGGGGATTTGACTGTCAGGAAGGCTGCAAAAGTATGATTCGTACGAATTTCACGATTACAGTATGTTAATCCCATAATTGGAACTACACAAATATATTAGTATTTGTAAGGTAAGGCAAATTAAGCCAATGTGGAGGAGCGAGACATAGGCCGAGACCTGCTGATGGGCTCCTCCTTCCAACTGCTGCTTAAAATCTCATTGGACAGAATTAATCGAATAGATTATTGTCGAACTATCTCTCGCCTTATGAATTCCCGCGTCAACAACGATTGTCCCCCCTCCCTGCGAAACGGATGTGAAGCTGCTGTACATATCTCTTGAATATAGTAGTATATATTGTAATGATGTGAAACATAGTACAGACTATTTTTCAACGCAACAAATTATGAAGCAATGAGACAGTGGATCAGTCCATTTTCTCCAGATGCAAAGAAACCTCTGCGAATCGTGGAGATCTCTATGGAATGACAAATTACATTCAATTAGGCGATAGTTGAGATCATGACCGAAGTTCTCGTCTGCCTGACTCGTTCGCAGTGCAAATATACCTGGGCGCACAGAACTGACGATCCGTGTGTGTCTAGCCGCCTGGTACAAATCTAGATAAGATAACTTGAAGAGACTCCGCCGGTAAAGCCTGGATAACTGATAGAACGAATGACAAATGAAAATCAAACTCATCGTATTTGACGAAAATCTAATTCATCGTATAGTAATAGTTGTTGTTGTTGTTGTATGATTCCGATCCATTAGCTGTGGCGTCACTCTCCTGAAAACTGACAGTATTATAGCAAAAAAATATACATAATAAATATCATGAAATAATATTTCTAGAAAATCTGTTGTTAAGTGCTTGTGTTTTCTTTTTATCACTGGTGCGATGATTAGTTAAAACGAACAAAAAAGCAAAGCAATAGTTTATAATTATTACGGCTAAAATTCGCTTTGGTCACCAATAAAGAAGCTTTGTTGAGCTTGCCTGACACCGCAGGTTCGAATCCCGTTGCATGACATATAAGAGAACTTAAGCATTGTATGCAGTTCCTTAAATAAATCAATAAAGCTTTACCCTTTCACCCTTTATCTATAATGGGAGTGTCGAACTTGAGAAACGAACTCTAATACTAGAAAAAAAAAAGAAAAAAAACAGCTTTATCCGAATACAGTTGGGATTTTCTTGACTCTAGAACCCGAGGACAGTAGCAGTTGGGAAGGGGCACTGTCTCTCGACATAATGATAATTTAGCCAACGATGAGGAACACTTGCCCGTCGCCTAGTAAAGAAAGTGCACGTTCAACCCGAATCGTCGTAGGCCGCTACGCAGTCGACGGATCCCGCCGCGCCCTCTGGCAAACTCCCGCTTACCACTAACGCCGGAGATCGCTGTCGATCGACAACGTGCCAGCTACTGTGGATCTGGTATCACCATCGGCTATCCATTGCCCATCAGTGATAGTTCTGTTCACACTTTAGCGCTCACTCATAGCTTTAAAAGCTTTCATTTTAGCAAATTATCAATGTATTTTTAATGTGTATATTTACTAACCTTTTTCTTTATGCGAGAATTTGTCTATTAATTAAAAGAAAGTTATATATTCAGGTACAGAATCTTGGTATTACTTATTCTTTTAAAGGTGTCAATTGTATTGTTGTATTCATTGTCTGGTGGAGGTCGACAGGGACACTTGATCATTGCCTATGATATGTCCTCCCCACCTCCAATCTGAACGTGTATACACACGTGTACTGAATGGGGGGTCCTCGTCGAACAGCATTTGGCCGATTCATCGTCGAGGAAGTTGTTTAAATCGTTTCCAGAGGTCCTGCGTATTCGTAAACATGTCGCCACTTCCGTAGTTAGACGATGAGTGGAAATGTGGTACTCTGCCATTGCAAGGTCTCCTGGAGAATAGGGAGAATGCTGAATGACCTACCTTTTCGTGGACAAGCTTCAGGATTTTCGCATGTGCGGTCCGGCCTGATCGCGAAGAAATCTGTTGTCAGCATGAACGTCTCCGTGACTCTGTGCAATTCGGCTGCGTAGTTTCTGGCCAACCGTTGTACTTGCCTCAGCCATTTTCCGGTGAATAATGCCTACTGAGTTCCACTACACACAGATCACAATCTACTGTGAGTTAACTTAGTTTTACTTAATTTAATTTGTGAGCGAACGTAGCCAGTACCTGCTCACTCCTTCAATTGCTTAATATTGACGTGCAGCCCACCAATTAATCTCGAAGTAATGCCCAAGTGACGGCTCGGCGTTCAGCCTCTACCTTGATGCAACGCCAGCAATTGTTACCATGACAATAACATTTCACTTATGTTCTACTGTTGAAAGATAGAGCATCTTTACAAATACACCACATTCAGACGCTGAATGTATACCGTGCGTTTTTTTTTTCTGCAGTATGACGAACAACCCGATCAATGTCACCTAGAGACAAAGCAATAATTGCATTGGGATTGATTCCTTCCGGTAATACAATGGAAATATACTGTATTGTAAACCGCATATGTCCATAAAATGCGACCTATTTTCATAGTGCAAGCTAGCTGGTGGCTTGTATGATGCAGGATGCCGATTTTTTTAAAGGGTCTTTCGAGTGTTGCCCGATAGCACGATTGTTTCGTACCCCTGAACGATGAACACGTATAGCTCACCCATCACATGTTTGGTGCCAGTCGTCAACCAGCTGGTAATGACAAAACTAAGTGCATTGTTCTTAGGCTTCGTGCATCCGATTGTTCTTCTGTGGTCGTTCGTGCTGTTTTTACCGTTAATCAACGGCGAGATATCAGCGGGCGAATGTTCGGTCGGTGTCAGCCAGGAGACAATGCTAAAATTCGTCAAAAAAATACTTCGTGATATGAGCGTACTGAAGACAGCGGCGATACGCCGGCATCATAACGGTCAGCTAGATCGTCGTAGATATCAACATGGTGATCCATATAACAACGTGGTGTTGGTGGATGTCGGCTGCTGCCTGAATTCTAGAGTGCGCAATTCGATCAAGATGGCCACCTTGGATTTTCGCCCCGACTTGAACCAAGTGCAATCGATATCGTTTGTATTATCAACAAGAGCTCTCTATCAGCGGACCTTATCGGCGGCAGCGGTGTACCTTGTACTGGGCTGCTGGACGAATGTACCAAAGAGTCAATTGGATCATTCCTCGAGAACATCGGACAAATTTGGTCTTCACTTAGTACGAAAAATGGTCAACGTTGCAGGCCTCCCAATTGCACGTACATTGTTCCTATATTTAAGTACGGCATCACCATATACACTGTCGGAGAGCAACCTATTTAGCGTACCGCCGTTCGTAGAAGTGTTCGCCGTCTTTGATAGCAACGAACGCGAACAGCCATCGCTATGGACTCCGCATGCTCCTTCAGGGAGAAGATATTCCCCATTGTTGGACACGTATTTCTCGATTGGTCCTCTCGAATTGGAACGGATAGCGTCTTTTCATCAGGCCACGGCCCATTTAGAAGGACATGTTGTGAGACTCGATCATCAACAAGTCAAATTGACCAAACTCAAAGAGTCGACATTCAGTCGTCAAAGGCCACACATTCGTTTTGACGACAAGTCTGCTCCAAACTCGAGCATCATCATTTCATTCAAGTATGTTCGATACACGGGAGATCCGCATGTCTGGCTCCTTCGCGGCGTTCGTCACCGACCTGTGACAGCTATCGCGAGAGTGCCGTCCGTATCGAAGGTACGGGAAGTGGCCGGCGCCCTGCTCCACCCCACCCTGTGGATCCCGATGCTGTTCACAGCTTTCGTTGTCTGCATCGTTTTTGGTTCGCGTTTCGTTTCGAGGAACTACCCCGCCCATGTTCTGCTGTTTCACTTAATGGCTAGCGTATGGGTCCCGACCTCCTGGCCCTGGCGGGCCAACTATAATCTAGCAAAAAGTGACTCGCAAGCCATCGTCAAATTGCGACCAATGATCATTATCGGATTGTGGCTCCTGTGTATACAGGTTATTGGCGCGCTGTTTCGGGGAAGTATACTTGCATCGCTGCATAGTCTGCCTGAAAATCGGATACAGGAAATTTCTACGTGTCTCCGCCAGTACAGCTGGGTTTCAGTTGTAAACCCTGTGGAAGGCCTGCTCGCGCACGAGACTACTTCACGATTATTGTTGCAGATGCACCATTTCCTTCGTGGAGGAGCACTCTGCCACCAGAGCGAACGCTTGGACGAGATCGAACACCGTCTGTTCCCGTATATTCCATTTTACAAGGTGCCCATAGCCGAAGAGCAACATCTGCCGTTGTTTGGCCTCAATGTACATTCTGTTCGGGTGCTCGATAGCAACAATGTGAACGAGAATTTCTACGGTGGAGCTACCTATTTTAATGAATACGATATGTTTGAGTTATGCTGTTTTCCTCTCACACAGCTAATAGCACGTCATGGACTTCTGGTGCTGGCTAAAGAACGACTTTACGCTAATTTTAATTCATCTATGCAAAAATATCTGAAGTCCTCGAGGCTCAATTGTCCTTCTCAGGAGTCTCAAGAAGATGTCGTCCAGAAAGGAAGCGAAAAGACTCGGCAGATCCGTAACATGCGGTGCGTCCGAGAGACTGAATTATCAGAGCGCCGACATCTAGGTACTGTTACCTCTCGAGATCTGGTCTTTCCCCTAGGGCTGCTTGTTAGCGGATTGCTGATCTCAGCTCTGATAATGCATTTCGAGTTGAGTTTCAGGAGGATGAAAGCGTTGTGTATAACCCTATATGTGTGTGTGCGTGCGCAATGGCACGAGTGCCTAAAGATCACTGCTAATGTGCGCGATCTAGCATCACGCCGAGTTCTGCCATGGTCACGTCTGTCAGGAATTGATATCTCTGGGCGATCCGGCACTGTTCCGTATGTGAAAGCCGAAAAATAATGCCCACCCAAGTTGTATTGTACTTGTGTTTATTATTCTATTATATATCGTGTGCTATACCCACCTAAATAATATATTCATAATAATATATATATATATTGTGCGGAAATTTCAGTCAGTACAGTTTATCTTTAAGCAAGAAATTCTCGTGGTCCTCGTCAAATCGTGGCAGACTATATTATTACCTCGATTATATAAATTATTCGAACAAAAAACATGTGGTCACTGTTGTTGACAGGCCGGACAGGCCTGCCGGCTTTGACAAACTTGACAAGTTACATTTCGTGTCTGCCAACAAAATACTCGTTATTGTATTCGTAGTAACAATTAACAACGTGACACTCTAGCACTTTCTTATGTAAACCACTGTGCAACCAGCCCCGTTTACGCGGTAGCGCGTGCGGAGCGGGCCAAGCTAAGGAAGTACGACGCACTCCAAGCAACCCACCTTTTTTCCCCCCTTGCTTTTGAGACCTTGGGCGGGCACGGCCCTCCCACTGCGAACTTCCTCGAAGGGGTCTACTATAGGTTGATCCGCGCCACCGGGGACAAGCGCGCAGGTTCTTTCCTTCTGCAGCGCCTGTCCCTCGCTGTGCAGAGGGGCAATGCCATCGCCTTCCTCGGGACATTGTCGTCCTCACCGCCCCCCCCCCTCCCGCCCCATAATCCCTAGAACTAATTCCTAACTACTGTATGTTTGAATAAATATATGTTCGAGTATTAACAACGTCCATTCAACTAAAGTGCTTGTTTATTGAGTGACGAGGTGGTCAAGTAATCATTCACAAAATGTGAGTGTACAACAAGTTCTATGTCGATAAAAGCCCTGCTACGCTGTCGACACAAACCCGCCCTGATGGCATGACAACTAGCCACGATCATTGTAATACAATATTAACACACACGATAATATAGCTCACTACCGTAATTATCTATATTTGCATACACATACACGACGTGTGTGTATGTGTAAAACAAAGAATATATAATTATTATAATTATTATAATAATTATAATAATAATATTATATATTATTATATATATTATAATATATAATTACCCGGCAATGATCCACGCAGGCCGATCAGCACAATCGAATATCAGCGATTTATATCAGGATAATTCGAACACGTCCTACGGTTGAGAACGAATTGTTTAGGTCAGATTGGAATATAATCTGTAACGACGTTTATAATCAAAATGCAAATGTAGCGATAATCGTTCCGAGATAGCAAAACGAGAAAACATTTAAATACAGATAGCGTTTATGGATGCGTGTGCGTGCATGTCCCATCTATAGCGGTAGGGGAACAGTTTGTTAGCGGTTCATTGTTAATCCCATAGTGTTTGTTCCGCAAGACGCGAGGCGTGACGTCCACAAGACGATCCTTATCGCGAATTGGCTTTACAGGATTCGCAGGAGGCCTGGGCACATTACAGACATTTTGGGAACAGGCCTTCGAGGACTTGTAAAGCAGACTACCTGCAAACCCAGAGGTGGTTCATCCAAGATGTGTCTTGGTTCATTTCTTCAAGACTATGGGCCTCATGCTTGCCCGACCTCAACCCGTTGGATTTCTCTATCTGGGGAATTTTTAAAGTCAAGGTGTCCTGCAAAGAATACACTACCTTGGAATCCCTGACCGTCGCTATTATAAAACAGTGAGCGAGCAGCCCGAACCAAATATTTTTATTTCCACCTCGACTATAAGACCTTCGGTCACCAGTTGAAAACCAAGTCAAGGCCAACAGAGGCTATATTAAGAGTTGAATATGCCCACACCAGTCCCATAACAGTCCCCCGTTGCCGCCTACGGGCCCGAAGGTCCTAGGGAATATCTTTGACCCGTACAACTCGAGCAGCTGGACCGAGTGAAGCCTGCATTTTTGAAACGCGTTATGAAGTTACACTGTTCGGCACGGGAACAGATTAGTCTACCTACCCCTTCCGGCGACACTCCCTTATTTGTGGAAGACCTGAGACATCGTTCTAAGCTGCTGGGGACGACAGGTTACCCAAAATTCATTGGAACGTGCAACAGAAAGATGGCAGATATCGACTCGGAATTCTACATTAAGGGTGCGATCACTAACAATAGATGGAGGCGGAGGAGGAACACTCAGAACGAGCCGGCTCAATGTAACTCGCTTTGAAAACCACTGGGTCGCCAGCAACCCTAAACGTGCTTATTTTTAAAAAAATGAATATGAAGATATTATTATTATTATTGATTGATATACGCATAGTTATTTGGCCTGATATTATAATTGGTTTGATTGAATATTGGCACGATTAGGCACGAGTGCTAATATGAATACATAATATGCAGTTGTGATATCTTTTTTATTTCAAACTTTACTGACGAACTCAATGCTTATGAGATGAACTCAATGAATCATCCTCCTTTTATAATTAATACTTTTAAAATATTTATATATATATAGCGGAAACAACGCAGTAACGCCAGATATAGAGGTCTCTCTCAAAGAACTGCTCTCTCGACTTCTGACTAATACTCTCTGCATGTCATTAACTTCGTGAATATTAGGTTCGCCTTACCTAATCCTAACATATAGGCTCATATTTTCTCACGTCGTTCGTTTGTCATGGGCAGTTAAAAGGGTCGGCTCCATGATTTAGTCCAACTGTCGGTAGTAAACTGCTGAGTCAACAATACTTGGCTATTCGCTCCGAGTGGGAGGATCTCCACCCACATACATATACAAGATGCAAATTTATTCATGCGAGAATACAGATCCTAATATATCCCTCTCGCCTGAACAATTGGATTACCATTGAGCCTAACTGAACACAGCCGATCCACTGTATATAATAAGATCTCTTCTCAATATTCGGCCTAGGTGGGGATCATTTCGATAGCTCTTTGATGTAACACTCCCCACGGACCTACAAATAAGCGAATTAACTATCACCGGCAATTGCTTCCTATCTGTATGCGCCTGTTCATCTGCGCGAGTCGTTCGTCGATGCCTTTTTGAACAGCTGACCCATCGGCCTGGCTAGAAGTCTTCGACATGCGTGACAAACTACGTGACGAATTCAAATGTCGTTTGCATGGGTGAGATGTGGGCTTCGACAGCTTGCAGATTGCGATGTTTACGCGCTTTTTCGCTCAGAGTTATCTTCATTAGTTCTATCTGCTTGACATAGAGTGGCCAGACGGTGCTGATAGTGTTGCAGCTATTTTCTGCACATCAGCGCGGAGTCTGTATATGACAAGACGATACGAGAAGATAGCTGCCGGATCTGATATATTATCCTGGTATATCACTGGATCTAAACTTGGAATCTACAGCCGATATCACATCAGTATCGTTGTGGAATCGCGTTCCAAAAAAAGTATATGCTTGACATAAGCGGAAGCAATCACTGAAACTCAGGTTCGATGGCTCGGACGCCTCGTCAAGCACTTCTCGAAATTCAATTCCTCCGATTTGCTCCTTTCAAAATATATAATATATTATATATGATGCCTGAGCTATGATAAGACCTTGCGTACTGTTGCCCAGTGGTCCTCCTTGTTCTCCGATGGAAAGCCCTTGGCTGAGCACCACATGATCCGCAGGGTTGTAGGTGTCAATCCGCGAACCACAGCCCTCCATATGTACCGCATGAATATCTTACTATATCAATCCAGTTATACTGAGCTTTCATTGAAGTAATATACCACGTGGATATAACTCAGGGTGTTTGAAGGGGCAAAGGGAGCCACACAGCAGCCGCTGCGGTATCCAGCTCCCAATCTATTGTACTAGCTGAAAGCGAGGGCGAGATTGCACAAAAGGTTTAAATGGTATTGTATATATTATACTGCAGCGACTCTGCAATTCAATGCTCGGTCAGTGTCTCCAGGACGACTAACAGGATCGTCACACTCACTAGTGTTGCGTGTTGCGGAGCTACAACGTCAATTGCACACTGATAATTAAAAAAACGGTGGGATCGTAGTGCAAATTGTGAAATCAACTGTTACCTGTTCCATGCAGCGGCCAAGTGCACCTGCGATTTGTGTTCGCACAGGTTTACTTGATAAAGTATCCCCCAAATTAGCCACTTCTCCAGGTTGCTTCGACATTACAGCAACATTAGTGAAATCGCCAGCATAGCAGATTAATCATGACCTATGCTGGTATGGTCTGACATTCATGACCGGAAAGAGAACGACCGTATTCGTCTGTTCATGGACGCTACCGGATACGCGTCCTGTCAAAAAAAGCGGACGTGCATTTTCACTCGTGCAGAGAAACAAACAAATCCTTGCCAAAGAGCAGGCGGTGCCTGCAGGTGAAGTCTGTCCATGACTCGATCGAGCACGAAAGTCATGATATATACCTTACGAGTGTACCCAGACGCGAATCACGCCTTTGTTCGACCACCTCTCCATGGGCATAAGTCTATGGTAAATGATTAAAGCAAGGACAACCAAGCAACCACAACTAATCTGGACGTTCCCAGTTAGGGATGCACGACAGTCATTCCTGTGTGTATAGAAGAATACCGGAAAGGCGGTGAAAGAAAATCGCTTGATGTCTCAGGGAGTCGTCATATGTTCAACTCATCAGCTATGTTATCCACCCCCTGCGAGCTTGCCTCAGAATAATCGAGGCTATATATGGCTAAGGAATAGTTGCCATTTTTGGATAGACTTTCACTATCTCGCGACACTTACTATGGCTAACAGATCTCACCCGATCTGTATCCAGCACTAAATAAAGTGTTTAACGTCGCTATAGAAAGCTTTGTCTGCCTTCCCAAGACACATTTTTGCCAATCATCTGAATCGAGCCGACAAGCAAGCGATGTCTATACTGCGAAGGATAACTGCAGACCACGTTCCTTGGATAGCTTGGTCACTCGTGATGTTTTTACCGTTCGCGGACGCGCACCCGGCAGGTGTCCTCTCGGCAGGCCAAGGCGACGTTGTTGGCTGTGTCAAGCAGAGGGTGTTGCTAGACTTCGTGAGGGAAGCATTTATTGATATGGCTTCACTCAGGAGACAAGTTGGCCACGCCATCGCTGATGACGCCGCGAAACATCGCGATCACCGGAACGATCGTGGTAAACTACCAAATGGTCAATCGTATAGGAACTTTGTTCTTCTCGATAGTGGATGCTACCTCAACGCGAGGCTGCGAGCAACCGTAGACATGTCGATCTTGGATCTCCGCCCCCGCATGAATGAGCTTCTCAGCATGAACTCCATTTCATCTTCAAGGGTCCTGTATCAAAGGACTTCGTCTCCTACGACAGTCTATCTTGTATTAGGTTGCGACAGGAATTTACTATCACAGCATCGCTTCGGTGGTAACAGAAAAGATCTCGATATAGCCCGAAACATAATCAACTACGCTGGTCTCCCCTTTGGGCAAGTGTTATTATTATATTTGAGCGCCGCTTCACCAAAATCAATAATTTTCCTTACTGAGTCCATTCTCCCTTTCCGAGAGGTCATAGCTGTTTTTGAGCCGAACGGACGCAAACAGCCATCGATATGGACCCCTCAGAGTCTTTCTTGTATGAGGTATTCCTCATTATTGGACACGTATTTCTCTATAGGGCCTATTGAAGTGTACAGGTTAACATCATTCAGTCAGGCTGCTGGTCATCTACAGACGCGTATAGTGACTATTGATCATCGTCAAATAGACATTGCCAAGCTACAAATTTCCAAGATTGACCATCAAAAATCGTTTATCCAATTTCACGATACGCTAATAACAAATGTCACCGCAGTCGTTTTGGTAGAATATGCAAGAGTCCTTTTCGGACTCGTTATGTTGCAGCTTCGCGGGCTGCATCACCGAAGTCTGACAGCTATAGCGAGAGTGCCATCTGTATCGAAAGTGTGGCAGGTGGCGGTCGCCCTGTTCCATCCGACCCTGTGGATCCCGATCGTGCTTACAGCTCTCGTTGTCTGCGCGACTTTCCGATCGGGCCTTGTGTTGACCAAGTATCCTAGCAATATTCTAATATTCCACTTAATATCTAGCGTATGCGTCCCGGCATCTTGGCCTTGGCGGTCTAGCTACAATCGAACGACAAATAATCGAAGCGTACCGAAATTACGGCCAATGATCATTATCGGATTCTGGCTCCTGTGTATACAGGTTATCGGTCAGTTATTTCGGGCGAATATTATTGTGTCCATTCACAGTCTTCCTGAGAATCGTACGCAGACGATACCGAAATGTTCTCGTCAGATGTTAGTATACAGTTCGCTCAAAAGATCAGACGGTGTCGTGGCGTTCGATCAGAGTAATTTGCTATTACTGCAGATGTACCATTTTGTTCGGGGGGGCCCGCTGTGTCAACAAGCGAATCTCTTAGACGTTATTAAGCATCGATTGTTCTCGGATATTCCATTCTACAATGTGCTCGTTACCGATCAAAGCTACGTCTCCCTCTTTGCTTTCAAGGTAACTGCTGTCCATTTGTTCGACAGTGATAATTTCAACGATGAACTGATCGGCGGATCTGACTACTTCAGTGGATTCAATTTTGATTTTTGTTGTACACATCTTGCTCAGCTAATGATACGACACGGGCTTCCAGTGGTGGTCCAGGAAAGACTTTATCAGGGTTTTTCTTCAAAATTACAAAAGTACGTAAACTTCTCGAAGCGCCATTGCTCACCTCAGCATAGGATCCAGCATTCAAACAAAGTTACAGATAACGGAAGACCGAAGATAGACATGATGAGGGCAAAGTGCGTTCAAGCGTCCGAATTATCAGGGCAGTTGCACGAAGGTACGGTTACATATGAAGATATCGTTTTTCCTCTTGGGCTGCTGATTGGCGGCTCGATGATCTCTGGTCTGATCATCTTGTTTCAGGTGTGTCTGATGGCCCGAAACTGGGCACACAGTAAATGTGGATTGTCCAATTTTATCTGCGGATACCATTGGAGGACTGCACACTAGGCGTGACAACTCACTATGTTTCTCTAACATATTGTAGGTTATATTCGCAAATTTTGAATTGCTAAATTCGATACCCTTATTAATTATTAATGCTTGTTCGCGGAGTAGAATTGTTGCCCATATCTCACGAGTAATAAGTATTCAAGGAAGAATATTCGTTTCTATCAGGCATATATCTACGTGGCCTTTCTTACAAGCATGTCTACGTGGCCCATTCTCGAGAACGTCAAAGTTTAATCAGTTGTTTCGATACGGCACCCAGCTCAGTCATAGCTACAAGCAACAGCATCGAGTGGCGGAGCGACAAGCGGAACGAAGATAGTCACAAAAAAGTTTTTGCCAAATCCCATCCGTATTCTCGAATTTTATAAACACCGCAAATCGCTATTAACGACGGCAATAGCATCGCGTTCTTCTATGAAGCAATGAAGCTGACACACGAAAACAAACAAAGCCTACTGCATTCACATCATTATACTCGATAGTAAATCATTATCCCTTTCAATGTCATAATTAATTCCCTTATCTCTCCACTCATCCACCTTCATATTCTCTCCCCTTAAGGACCAACTTGTGATGTCTGCCTGTCTGTCTGTCCGTCCGTCCGTCTGTCTGTCTGTCCCGTGTGTCAAGAGCGAAAATACTGATCTTGATTTATTTCAGTTAAATGCAATGTTATACCTATTGTATAGAGCTCAACGATAAAGTAAGCATCAAGATCTCAAGTCGTTGTTGGCATAAAGATAATTAAAAAAAAAAGATTTTTTCCTCAGCTTACAAGATTTCATATGCGAATATTTGGAAGTCAATGGATGTTCATGGGAATTTAATTGGAAATGTACAATATGTGTGGAGAATTGTAAAAAAAATCATATTATTGTAAATTCTTAATAATAACAGCGGATATGCAAAGGTAACACCAATTTGCAAATTTGGCTCCTGAAAGAGCTAGTGCTGCTTCCCTCTTCCACCGCAAGAGGGCAGTGGCGGAAGAGGGAGAAAAATAACATTCGAAGTTTCTCTTCCCGGATACTAAAACATGTGAAACACCTGGAAATACATGCGGGCGCATGAACCACTACTTACGCTCGAAACCATCCAACGAAAAATTTCCTCCTTCTGTCTGAGCCGTGGTAACGAGCGGGCGTACGGTGCCCGCCAGAGTGAGTCTGTAGAAAACGTGTTTAACTCTAATTAGGTAACGGTTATCTCACTAAAGCGCTACGCAAAACCATCATACGACAGGTTGTCAAGGAGGTCGAAATAAAAATTGATAGGAAATTCCTGTTAATATGGAATGACAACGACGAAACAACACGGACATCAAACAACAGAGTAAAAAGGAGAAGCTTATGAACGAGTGAGATATGTGAACATAATTTTAGAAAATCTAATAATCTGAAGGATTAAATGAATAAAACGCGTAAGAAAAGATTTCTTAAAAAAATAAGATGAAACAATAATAAGCAGAAAATGTAATACGATAGTAAGAGGAGTATAATATTTTAGCGAAATTAAGTGAAATGTATTGAAAAGAACATAAAAAGCCATCTGGGAAAGGGCGATGAAGCCTAAGAGGAACAGGGAGTTGCTTGGGAAAACCGAAAGGGTTTTAGCTCTCCGGATCTGCAGAGGTTACCGCACAATATCCACGGAGGCGGCCTTGGCTTATGCGCGGACTGTACCGTGAGACCTCGTAGTAAGGGAAAGAGCCAGGTGACACACGAACTCGGCGCTTAGCCCTGACGAAGTAAGGGAGGAGACCCTCGGTCCGTGGCACCAAAGGTGGAGAGCCTCAGATGGACAGGCTGAGTGGACCAAGGGCTTGATACCTGATATTAAGCTGTGGGCAAAGAGACCCCATGGCCATGTATTATACCACCTTACATCTGCACACGCTTTGAGGAGAATAAAACCGCCCTTGAAAGAAAACTGCGGCTGCCCTTCTCAGTGGACACGATGGTGATGAACATGCTCGAAAGCGACGAAGCTTGGCAAGATATCAGCTCCTATGTTGCTGAGATGATGCGAGCGAAGGAGATTGAAGGGCGAGCAAGGCAACAACGCAGCGGTTTCGAACCTTTGCGTTCTCTCTCCCGCCCCGCTCTGCGCGAGTGAGACGATGGACCGGGGCTGAAATGGACTCCAATCCATGAGCTGCCCGCCCTGGAAGCCTTGGTCTGAAGTAATACAAAATCAGTTCCGGATCAAGGCCCAAGTCGAAGACGTCCAGGGTTTTAGTGGGTGAGAGTACCACAGAACCAGACGAATACCTTAGTCATGAAGTCTGGTCTGTATAATGCATTTTGCCCTAAACCTCTTAAAAAAGGAGTCGGAACTTTACTCTGCTCAAGATCTGTAAAGACGATATCTGTAGGACTATTGCAGACGACACTTCAATGCTATTTCGAATTGACCACGCCAAGTTTACCATTGTGATTCAGAGGGCTTTGTATCCCGTTGTAGATGCCGTTGAGGCTTTCAAGATGCTTGGGCTCTTTGTCCGTATTATCAAAAGGGAGCTGGGGTCATTCCGCGCACCTGAAAGAATGGTTGATGCGCAGTTACACATGATGGGGGCTCATAACAGGCCTTGTCCCAGACTGTCAAACGCGTGGGTTTAAACCTCCATGAAATGATGAAATGGCAGACTTATCTGACATCCTGGCACGTAGATGCTATGTAGTGATTGCGGCACTGCAGAGAATTTGCGAGATGGGAGTCCCACGAGAGCGTCTTATGGCGCTTCGTTACGCACTGCCGGTCCAGGGAGGGGGCTATCTTCGAATATCTTGCCGCTGTCAGGTTATCCAGAACTATGCCCTTAGGGTTATGTTAGGCTTAAGAGTCTACAGAATGTCTGTGGGGGGTCTTTACACTTCATACGAGCTTCCCCGGTTGATAAAATTCACACGATGTGTGTCGCCCTCCTCGCGTTCAAGATAACGAGAGGTCTGATTCCACCGAAAATAGCCTTCCCGCTCACCGCTATCGCCACCCGCTCTCGTCGTAAACTACTTTACCATGCCGCGAACCATGTCGCAATACCCTATTTGAAACACCTTGAGTTTTCTCAGAGTCAATCAGACACGCTCTAGTTTACCGCTTGCCATCAGTGTAGGGTTTCCTCGTTCGTGAACTATGAATATTTGTGCTTACCAGACAGTTCATCATCGAATTATTAAAACAAATTGATAAAAAGTAGATACCGTTGGTTGTGAAACCTGTGTTTACATGTGCCTATGTACAAACAATTATGTTCTGATGTTCTAAATATTTGTGACACCCTTTTACCACTATTTTATTACGAGACCTTAAGCATTACGGTAATCGTCGTCCCGTTGATAAACCACCACTTGTATTGTATTATTTCTCAGATCATCATTTTTTTCATTGTCTTGTGTGTTGGCCTTTTTTCATCTGTCGACTGCTACAGCTCGGGCTATTTGACAGCGCATGTGAGAGAGAACACTTGCATTCTGCAGTTGGCTCTCATCTGTATCATAATATAATCGAGAAGAATTCTCTAGATACATGAATAGCTCAATGGATATTGCCCGACGCATACGAGATCCTTAAAGAGATCTCGCTATTATACATAGTGTGAACACAGCGAGCACAAGCAGGATCAATTGTCCTCTATATATTAAACTGACGTGACTTCTACTAAACCTTCTGGTATATAAGTTAGAAGTGAGAACAAAATTAAAAGTCAGTTCAAATGATGGATACCAAGACAATCGAGCGCTCAATCGATGCTTCCCATGTGAATCAACTCGGTTAGCAAATGGACAAAGGCGGGTCAGGAGGAGGGCAAGGGGGTCTCCGGTCATAGCAGAGAACTCAGTAAATGTTATACCCGCTCTAGTCTATGTCGCATACGAGAGTGGCGATTGGTACTGCATGAGATGCTGTAGACGCACAATTTCACATGAGTTTCAAAATTTTGAAGAGTACAAGCGAACACGAATTGTGATATTTAAAGTGGGTCTTGCGGTTATTCGTGTGACAGCCGTCAACAGACCATCCAGCATTTCGAAACAAATCGACTGCCTCCATATACCAGTGAACTCTTATGCATCGTGCTCCGCGGCATGTATCTATTGTGGTCATTCGTGATATTACCACCGCTGGCAAATGCTCACCCAGTGGGCGTATTGTCGGCAGGCCAACAACACTTCACTGATGGTGTCGAACAAGGATCAATGTTAGACTTTGTGGCGAAAACGCTTACCAGTGTGCGCTCACTCAAGGTGAGATTTGGCCAGTCCAATGGTAGAGATCTCAAGCAATATTCTTCTCATCAGGCTGGCAGAGATGAATTGCCGAATTTCTTCCCATCTGTCGTACTCATCGATACAGGATGCCGTCTTAATTCCAGAGTTCGAGCGGCCATAGACATGTCTACTTTCGATCTACGTGTACGGCAAGAATATTTGAATTCCCTTGCTTCAGCTACATCGTCGAGACCTAAGTATCAAAGGGCGTTCTCCTCTGCGACTACAGTTTACCTCGTTCTTGGTTGTGACGCTAATCTATTAACAAAGCAAAGTTTGAACTGGAGCATATTGGGCCTCAAAACATCCCGGGCAGCAGTAAACTACGCCGGTCTTCCGGTTCCACAGACATTGCTATTATATCTGAGCATGACATCACCCCAAGTACTTGTTTCATATAGAACGTACGGTGTCTCGCCTTCCATAGAGGTTTTTGCCATATATGGTAAGGACGAGCAGGCTTCGCTCTGGACTCCACAAGTGCCTTCAGGCAGAAGATATTCTCCGCTATTGGGGACGTACTTGTCTATTGACTCGATAGGATTGCAAAGGTTAAAGTCTTTCAGTCAAGCTTCAGCGCACTTAGGCCAAATTGTGACCATACATTATAGTCAAATTAAGCTGGCTAAATTGAAGACTATATCGAACTCTATTCGTCAACGCATGGCAATTTATTTTCACGATCGGCCTGTTTCAAACGTAACCGTCATTGTTCTACTACACTATAAAATGGTTTATTATAACCTGATCGCCTGGCACCTTCGTGGTGTGAGTCACCAATCGATACGAGCTATGGCACGGGTGCCGTCGACATCCAAGTTGCAGGAAGCAGCAGGGGCCTTTCTTCATCTCACCTTGTGGACTCCGATGGTGTTCACAGCTTTAGTTATCTGCACGATTTTGCGCTCCCGCTTGGTCTTGATGAAGTATCCAGCCTATGTTTTGTTATTTCACTTCGTGGCCAGCGTATGGGTCCCGACCTCATGGCCCTGGCAAGCCAACTATAATCAAACAATGAGAAAGTCGAGCGTGCCCAAATTGCGACCAATGGTCATTATCGGATTCTGGCTCCTGTGTATACAGGTTATTGGTGTGATGTTCCGGGCTAATATAGTTGCTTCCTTGAACAGTCTGCCAGAGAATCGCACACGAAAGGTTTCCAAGTGCACCCGCAAGTTCAACACCGGTTTGGACCGCACGCAGGGTCTGTTGGCGTTCGAGGCTCCTCAACTACTGCTGTACCAAATGCACCATTTCATTCGCGGTGGGGTGCTTTGCCAACGAACGAATTACCTGGACTATATTGGGCACCGCCTATTTCCAAATATTAAATTCTATAAAGTTACCATAACCGACGAACAATTGCTACCATTATTCGCCTTCGACGTATACTCGGTTCGCGTTCTCGATGGTGAAACCACCAATATGAGCACATTAAATATAGTCGAATACTACAACGACTTTTTAAATTTCGATTTTTGCTGTAACCAATTAGCCCAACTACTTGCTCGATACGGGCTCCAATTAGTGGATAAGGAAAGACTTTACGCGCGTTTCGACTCAAGTCTTAAGCAATATTTACACTTCTCGGAGCGCAATTGTTCGTCTCCCATGCAGATACGCCATTCTCGCATAACAAACGATAACAAGAGAATTAGAAGAGTCTACGGAGATATATTTATGACATGGAGATGCGTCCGAGCGTCGGAATTATTGGGTCAGCCAGACACGGGTACAGTTACCTATCAAGATATTGTATTCCCACTCGTGCTGCTGATTGGTGGATCCGTGCTCTCCGTCCTCATCTCTTCGATTCAGCGATGTTCGAACAGTGCGAAGGTGCACATATTGGCACGGCTGATATAGATCCCAGTAGTTAGAGTAGTCGAGGAAATCATCGAACGCTTATGGTATAGGCGGCCTTCCATGATACGAACGTATGACGTCATCAGCAGTCTACGTCGTGCATGCAGAGTTAATAAGAAGCTCAATGAGATTGTATTGCATGATGGAGAGGTTTGACATGCCCAATACCATACCTCGCCACGATGTTTACGTAGACTATAAGGTCGAATATTTTCGTAGAACCCAAACATAATACTCCCTTGAACGTGGCTTGGACGGCTGAGTCTTTGGCTGTAAAGAAAGCCAGAGGCCGCAGGTTCGAATCCCGTTGCATGACATGTAAGAGAACTTAAGCATTGTATGCAGTTCCTTTAGTAAATCAATAAAGCTTTACCGTTACCCTATATATGCCTCTAGCGTTTTTACCTCTTTCAACTTTGTAGCATTGTAAAACTCTGACTATCGCATAAACAAGCATGGCTGCGTCAAGGGACGGCAATGATTTACCTTTTCCTCATCATGTTTGACAATACCAACCCGTCGACATATTAACCTATAACCTCCTCATTGTGGCCACCTCACGATCACCTCTTGGCCCAGCAATTCTATATAGTAATAATATAGAATTTATGGAAAGGTTGCCGTTATTACGAGCACGGACAGGTCTGTATTTAATGTGTAGCTCATTGTGTGTTTGAAGAATTATCCACTTGCTTAGAGGCTGCAATATATGAGATGAACGTGCTCTACGGGACTCACTCAATGATCTATTTATTTATTCTTTGTCCTCGTTGTTAAACGTTCAACTTCCTGCAATAGCAAAAATAAACATTCCTTCCTATATACGTTTTGCTGTATAGAAAGAGAATTGATTCTTTTGGTTGTCATGAACTCTCTCGTATAAAAAGTGCGAGTGGTTGTATGTTGTTATTCGCCTTTTCCAGAGGTAGAATTCTGGATTGCACTGTGGCTGACACTTAAGCGCCATCTTATGTCAGGGGCGCTGGGCGTTTTGCAGGTGAAATCGACGAAATCCTTCATGCTCGTACGTGGCCTGCTCGAAGAGGTTTCTCCCCCGTGGGTCACCGTTCGACTGCTAACGTTACGTGATGTTGTTCAGAGTTAAAGCTCTTGCTGGCTCCAGGGCAGGACTGACGAGCAGCGTGTGGAAAGCATCACTCGCACTTTCCATGCAGTGGATGCAGCTCCCCGATTGGGAGACTACGTTGAAGACGTCCAGATAGGCCTGGAGGTCTCCATGTCCAGTTATAATTTGGGCATGGAGAAGTCCCGGTAATGAAGAAGTCCATGTCGCCTTCTTGACGGCCCATCCACTTCTTGATGTCTGGTATTAGATCTCTAACCTCCGGGCTCAGGGTTCAACGGTGCGCAATTCTGCGCAATCCCTTTTGACAAGCAACAGCAGTGCCACCCGCTCTGCCTCTCTTGAACGCTCTGGCCCTTTGTTCCTCTGTTTACGCTATTCATCAGCCAGCAGGTCCCTTGGGGGGTACAGGCGTACTGACCGTACGGTTACGCCTTTTGACTTGGCGCACTTGAAGCCTTCGCTGCCGTTATCCTGACGTGCGCGACGTCCCTCATGGTCTTGTCAAGCTTCACCCCGGAGCATATGGCCGAATCTGCGAACTGGATCTCCTCTCCTGCCAGCACGATCTTGATGTTCGGACACTCCTTCCTTCGATGAGGAGGACGGCCTCACTCTTCGATGGCTCTAGCTCGAGTCCGTGATGTTCCATCCAGAGCTAAATCTCTTCAAGTGTCTGGCTCCTGTTCCCCTCTATCTCTTCGGGAGTCCTTGCTTGCACCGTGACGGCGAGATCGTCCGCGTAGGCGATCAGGTTTACCCGCAGAGGAAGGTGCCTGATTCCCAGGACACCGATGTTCCAGAACAGGGGACCATGGATTGAGCCTTGAAGAACCCCAACTGTGATGCGGAAGTCGAAACCCTCGCAGTTCAGATCCCTGACGCTGAGGTATCCCGAGATCACCCTGTGCAGGTATCGCGGGGCGCGCCTTCTTAGCGTCTCTTCTTTCTCTTGCGTCTGAACCCGTGCTGCGCGTCCGAGAGCAAGCCGAACTTCTCGGCGTAGTCACGAAGCCGTGCCTCAATAATCGACTCGATACCTTTGGCGAGGGTACCCGCTCCCCTTCGGTATCAAGACCACCTCCGCTTTTTTTCCACATCCTAGGGAAGTTTCCTTCTCTAAGAATGTTCGTTGCAACCTGGGCTACCACTCGAGGAAATTCCTTGAATAGCAGCTTCGTCGCTGCGGGTGGTACCCGGCTGGACCGGGTGCCTTGCCCGACTTCAGCCTCTCCCCCGCTGTCTCGACCTCATCGATCGTGACTTCCAGGATGTAGCCCTCATCTTCCGGCAACGTTTTCAGCGGTGTCCTGTCGAACTCCATTGGGAAGAGCTTGCGCATGTTCCCCCTCTTTACGTTCTCCGCGAGCGGGACCTTGACGCCCGTCCTCTTCAGCTTCTTCCGGACCATTTTGAATGGTCTCTCCCATGGGTCATGATCTGCTCCGCCAGGAACACCTTCCAACAGCGGTCTTTACTCTTTGCGATCTCTCTGGCTAGCTCGGCCCAGACGAGTCTGAGGGCCGCCATCGCAGTTTCCAGCGTTTCCGCTTGAGCCCGTCTTGCCCTCAGCCATTTGATCGCTCGGCGCGTTGCGAGACACTTCGTCCTGGCGGTGTCGATTTCCTGGTTCCACCAGTACTGAGACCTCACCTGGTTTCTCCTTCTGGGGTGAACCCGGGCCGTTCCACACGCCGACTCTAGGAGTTCTTGGAGAGGTGCTGCGTCTACTGGCTGACCGTGCTCCTCAATGAACTTGCTGATGGCCGCTTTCGTTGCTGCCGCCCCCTGGTATATGAGCCGTGGTCTCGGGGGCGTCGTGTGCGGCACTCCCTGCAAGCGGGGTTTGAGCTCAATGCAGTAATGGTCGGAGAAGTTGTACTCTCCTTCCAAGACTGCCCACCCGACGATGCGTGGAACGGCCCTCGTTTTGCAGATGGTAAGATCTACCCAAGAGCCACCCTGGGCGCCGTGGAAGGTAGGTGTCCCGTCCAGTTTCACCTTGATAAGGTCGTATGTACCCATCCAGTCCATGACTGCCATGCCCTTGTGGTCCGTCCCTGAGCCCCAGGTGACCGAGGCTGCGTTGAAGTCTCCCGTGAAGATGACGGGCAGTGGTTCCGCATCCCTAGCTGATTCAGTCAGCTCGTTGAGTTGCCAGTTCAGCTCCTCTATAGTGCACGCAGGGGTACTGTAGCAGGAGTAGAAACGGGCGCTCGGGATTTCCACCCAGGAGAATCCCTTGCCGATCCACCCCTCGCAGCTCTCCCTGAGCGGTCTGCTATGCACGTATCCTCGTCCTCATCCCCTTACCCATTCGTCTCTGCGGCGAACTGTGTGCCAGTTCGACTCACTCATCAGAATAATATCGCAGCCCCTCCTCGCAGAGATTCCCTCGAGAAGGCTGTGACATCCTCTGATGCGGTGGCAGTTTACTTGGAGGGCTTTAAAGATCATCACCGATGACCTCCGCCTCCTCTGCGTCCGTCTTTAGAGACTTGGGGTCGTGGCTGGGTGAGTCCCTATCAACCTCCCGGCTCCTCTTGATCTTGTTCGTTTTTGCCTTGGCGCCTAGTGCGTCGCTGGCCTCCTTCTCCTCGCCAGCTACGTCGACCGCGGGGATGTCGGCGGAGGCTTGGGGATATCGGTTACCTCGTCGACGGGTGCTACTCCTCTGCTACGGAGTCTTGTGGTCAGGTTGAAACCTTAGGCGGGTACGGCCCCCTCACTGCGAACTTTTTCGAAGGGGTCTACCATAGGCTGCTCCGCGCCACCGGCGACAAGCGCGCAGGATCTTTCCTTCTGCAACGCCTATCACTCGCTGTGCAGAAAGGCAATGCCATCGCCTTCGTCGGGACAATGTCGGCCTCGGTACCCAAATAATCTTTAGAATTAATTCCTAATTATTGTATGTCTCTCACTTATACGTTTGCGACTTTATATAGGTGTTATTCAGAACAGGGTTGCAGTGTGTTCTCACGTCGCACCCTCTCAACAGTGTCTTATAACGACGATGACTCCGCGAGAAACAAACACTTATACAATAGACCGTACAGACAATCGTACGCTGACACAATGAGACGATCGAATCAAGAAACAGACAGTTACCCTATGTAGTCAATTTCTTACACAGCATACATACAAGTGGACACATTGCCGGTTTAGCCTCCTCACAGGCTGCTGTATAGACTTAGCTGCGGATAGACAATGCAGAACACATTTGCAACGACCTTAGATTTGAGGTAGGCTTATGGTTTAAAAGGTTACGCAAACTCCGAAATTGCTCTTCTCTCAATCGCCTGATCGTCAGCGGATCGGATCGTTTCCATCTGAGGGAGACACTTACGTAGTTCAATGCCTATTCCAAATGGATGGCATTACCTACACGTCAGGGTGCGTCTCTGTGCCCCTCGGTAGCTTTTTCCCTAACACATTTCCACAGACACGTAATAATGAGTTCAGGCGTCAGATCACATACGTCTAGCATATGCATTTGGTTCGCATCTCGCAGTGCGGGATAGGCGGACGAAAGTGTTGGTAATTCTGAGAAGGTAGATCCGATACTGGAAGGTCGATAATCCGACAGCGATGCGGCAGGCGTCTGCGGCAGCCATTGGTGGTGATACGTCGGAGCAAGGTCTGTGAACTGCCAGGGCAAATCCCTCGGCTGCTGTTGCTGACCCGGCACAGGCCAAGCTTCGTAATTCTAATAGTTCCATTAGTCCTCCTGCTGTCGATGGTAGTTAGGCGGGACAGCGTATGCAAGAAACATTGGATTGCGTTGCAGACGTAGCCCTTTCAATATTAAGTTCTCACCAATGCCACCGATGTGCGTTCATCCTTTTGAATTCAGCCCAAAGCCAGTAACTCGTGGAAACGATGGTAGACTTTTCATTTCCAAATAAAAATCCAGATATCGAACGGTAAAGCTCAATCCAGGGATCCTGCTGGAACGCACGAGACAACTGTATCGGGCCATGCGCTGGTTGCAGCGAAGAATATAGGGCATATCATGGCTACCCTCGAGGTCAGTGGTGCGAGAGGTTAGGAGGCATATGATAGTGAATAGTCTAATAGTGGGGGGAGCAACATCTGTAGCCGCCATGGACGCTGTTCAAGTTGAGCGACAACCCCTCGTCGGGATCAGACGAATGCGAGCTGATATCACTGGAGCCCTGGAGAACAAAGAACGTTTCAAGTGTTCTAGGTAGAATGTGTTCGGCAAGGTCCATCGTCATGGTGATACGACCCCGAGGATGGCAACAGTAACTTAGACAATAGTGTTGTTATCAGCAGAGGGAAGGGAGCGGGCCAGGAGGAGGGCAAGAGGGTCTCTGGTCATAGCAGAGGGCTCAGTAATTGCTACACTCGCTTGAGTCTAGGGCGCATACTAGAGTGGCGATTGTTATTACCTGAGATGTTGTAGAAGAATAATTTCATATGATTTTTCAAAACTGTAGGCCACGAGTGAACACGAATTGTGACATCTATAATAGCTCTTGTGACTACTTCTGCAACAGCCGTCAACAGATCATCCAGAATTTCGAAAGAAATCTATTGCCTCGATATATCTGTGACCTCTCGAGGGGCCACTAATGCCTAGATAACGCAGATGAATCGTGCTCCGCGGCATGTATCTATTGTGGTCATTCGTGATATTACCACCGCTGGCAAATGCTCACCCAGTGGGCGTATTGTCGGCAGGCCAACAACACTTGATTGATGGTGTCGAACAAGAAACAATGTTAGACTTTGTAGCGAAAACGCTTACCAGTGTGAGCTCACTCGAGATGAGATTTGACCAGTCCAATGGTAGAGATCTCAAGCAATATCCTTCTAATCAGGCAGGCAGAGATGAATTGCCGAATTTCTTCCCATCTATCGTACTCATCGATACAGGATGCCGTCTTAATTCCAGAGTTCGAGAGGCCATAGACATGTCTACTTTCGATCTACGTCTACGGCAAGAATATTTGAATTCCCTTGCTTCAGCTACATCGTCGAGACCTAAGTATCAAAGGGCGTTCTCCTCTGCGACTACAGTTTACCTCGTTCTTGGTTGTGACGCTAATCTATTAACAGAGCAAAGTTTGAACTGGAGCATATTGGGCCTCGAAACATCCCGGGCAGCAGTCAACTATGCCGGTCTCCCGGTTCCACAGATATTGCTATTATATTTGAGTATGACATCACCCCAAGTACTTGTTTCGTATAGAACGTACAGTGTCTCGCCTTCCATAGAGGTTTTTGCCATTTATGGTAAGGACGAGCAGGATTCACTCTGGACTCCACAAGTGCCTTCAGGCAGAAGATATTCTCCGCTATTGGAAACGTACTTGTCTATTGACTCGATAGGATTGCAAAGGTTAACGTCTTTCAGTCAAGCTGCAGACAACTTAGGCCAAATTGTGACCATACATTATAGTAAAATTAAGTTGGCTAAATTGAAGACTATATTGACATCTTTTCGTCAACGCATGGCAATATATTTTCACGATCGGCCTGTTTCAAACGTAACCGTCATTGTTCTACTACACTACAAAATGGTTTATTTTAACCTGATCGCCTGGCACCTTCGTGGTGTGAGTCACCAATCGATACGAGCTATGGCACGGGTGCCGTCGACATCCAAGTTGCAGGAAGCAGCTGGGGCCTTTCTTCATCTCACCTTGTGGACTCCGATGGTGTTCACAGCTTTAGTTATCTGCACGATTTTGCGCTCCCGCTTGGTCTTGATGAAGTATCCAGCCTATGTTTTGTTATTTCACTTCGTGGCCAGCGTATGGGTCCCGACCTCATGGCCCTGGCAAGCCAACTATAATCAAACAATGAGAAAGTCGAGCGTGCCCAAATTGCGACCAATGATCATTATCGGATTCTGGCTCCTGTGTATACAGGTTATTGGTGTGATGTTCCGGGCTAATATAGTTGCTTCCTTGAACAGTCTGCCTGAGAATCGCACACGAAAGGTTTCCAAGTGCACCCGCAAGTTCGCCACCGGTTTGGACCGCACGCAGGGTCTGTTGGCGTTCGAGGCTCCTCAACTACTGCTGTACCAAATGCACCATTTCATTCGCGGTGGTGTGCTTTGCCAACGAACGAATTACCTGGACTTTATTGAGCACCGCCTATTTCCAAATATTAAATTCTATAAAGTTACCATAACCGACGAACAACATCTACCATTATTCGCCTTTGACTTATACTCGGTTCGCGTTCTCGATGGTGAAACCACCAATATGAAGACATTAAATATAGTCGAATACTACAACGACTTTTTAAATTTCGATTTTTGCTGTACCCAATTAGCCCAACTACTTGCTCGATACGGACTCCAATTAGTGGATCAGGAAAGACTTTATGCCCATTTCGAGTCAAGTCTTAAGCGATATTTACACTTCTCGGAGCGCAATTGTTCGTCTCTCATGAAGACTCGCCATTCTGGCAAAACAAACAATTACACGGAAACTAGAAGGATCAAAGGAGATGCGTTCATAGCACGGAGATGCATCCAAGAGTCGGAAGTATGGGGCCAGCCAGACACGGGTACAGTTACCTATCAAGCTATTGTTTTTCCACTCGTGCTGCTGATTGGTGGATCCGTGCTCTCCATCCTCATCTCTTCGATTCAGCGATGTTCGAACAGTGCGAAGGTGCACATATTGGCACGGCTGATATAGATCCCAGTAGTTAGAGTAGTCGAGGAAATCATCGAACGCTTATGGTATAGGCGGCCTTCCATGATACGAATATATGTCGTCATCAACAGTCTACGTCGTGCATGCAGAGTTAATTAGAAGCTCAATGAGCATTATGTGAGATGAACGTGATTTACGGGACTTATTCAGTGATCAATTTATTTTTGTAAACATTCAACTTCGTGCGATAGCAAAAACAGGCATCCCTTCCTGTACCCGCTTTGCAGTATAGAGAGACGATTGATTCTCTTGGTTGTCATGGACTTTCTTGAAGAAAAAGTGCGAGTTGTGGCCCGAGACACTTTTTAATAAACAAGACTTCGGTTAGAGTTGTCGTTCCATATTTATTCTTTGCATTTGTGAACCAGCAGTGGCTTGGGATTGCACTGTGGCCGGCACTTTAGCACCTTCCTATGTCAGGAGCGTAGCAACACAGCTTGGTCATGGAATAGCCAATACAGTTGAACAAGCTGGAAATTAATTCGAAGCTCGTCGTTTAGTAGTACTATGGGATGGGAGCGGTGGATGCCTATCGGATCAAATCGCCAGGGTGATAGGTCCGGTTCCTCACCTCATCAGATAAGCCATTCCCTGCAACCTGGAAACACGACGCACTTGCGGCATTGTCCTCGACGCGACATACACGTCAAGTCCAGTCTCTTCTTGTCTTTCTCCCTCGGCAGTTTCTGTGATAAAGGGGTATCTTTGTAGGCGAAGTCGGGCAAGGCGCCTCTTTTCTTTGAGCTCGTCCTTTGCAGTCTCGACCCCGATTTGCCAGCCGCTGATCGTTTTGCAGATTAAATCGACGAAATCCTTCATGCTCTTGTGTGGCATGCTCGTGGGGTGGTTTCTCTCCCGTGAGTCTCCATTCCACTGCCAACGGTACGTGACTGTGTTAGAGGTAAAGTTCTTGCGGGCTCCAGGGCAGGATGTAGCTCCCCGATTGAGGGACAACAGTGAAGCCATCCAGATTGCCCTGGAAGTTTCCGGGCCCAGTAATAAATTGGGCATGGAGACGTCTAGGTGGTCCATGTCGCCTTCTGGGCGGTCCATCCGCTTCTTGACGTCCGGAATTAGATCTCTGACATTGGCACCGGGTTCAAACGTGGGCAATTCTGTCCACCCGTTTTGCTACTCAACAGCAGTGTCACCCGCTCTGCCTCTCTTGAACGTTCTGGCCCTTTGTTCTGCAGTCTACGCCGTTCATCGGTGAGCAGGTCCCATGGGGGATACGCCTGGATGGTCCCAAGCGCCATCGTTCTCTGAGTTTTTCTAAGCAATCTGTTGTTCGCTGTGGCCGTTGCCGAGGAAAACCAAACAGAGTATCCGATGATAGCTATGGATCCTGCGACGGACATCACGAGTCTCCAACGATCAGCTCGTCGAATACCGCGCACGTTTGGAAGGATCTCTGTGATGTCACTCGCTGCTTTTCTTGCCTTGGCCGTGGCAATCCTGGCGTTCACTCTACCCTTGAGTCCGCGATTCAGATAGAGCCACAGGTAACTCGCGTGACCAACTCTTTTGACGCTCTTGCCTGGCAGTACAAAATTAACAGGGTCAGCCGCGACCCGACCGGTCAGCACAACCGCCTCGCTTTTCTCGGACGCTAGTTCCTTTCGATTCTGGAGGTAATCAGAGACTATACTGACCAAGTACGGCAGGACCTGTTTCCTCTTGAGCGTCTCCACGATTACCTTCTATGGCAGGATAATTGCGAGTCCTCCGTGTGGAGCTGTGAAAGAGCTCTGCCTTATATATATATATATATATCACTGATTTCCTTCGAAATAGAACCTTTCGAGTTCGAGTCAATGGACAGTATTCGGAAGAAACAAGCGTCACATCAGGGTGCCCTCAAGGAACCATTCTGGGACCCTTAATGTATATAATGTATATAAACTCTCTTACATATGCTCTCCCTCCCTCTGTATCTGTTAAAGTCTATGCTGACGATATTAAAACATACGCCCCCGTAGATACGCCTCAGCAGAGATCGGTGCTACAAAAAGCACTATACGATTTTTATGAATGGGCAGGGCAGCTAGATCACATGCTTTCGATCGAGAAATGCGCCGTGCTGCATTTTGGACACGAAAATACTAAACAAAAGTACTCCATTGGTAGCATAGAACTTAAATCACAAAAATCTATTAGAGATCTAGGTATAATCACATCAACTAGTCTAAAATACTCTGAACATACTGCGGACGTTGCTCTTAAAGCTAGTCAGCGAAGCAATTGGATAATGCGCACGTTCACAATTGCCGATCCAAATCTATACGTACTACTGTTCAGAACCTACGTCGAACCTGTGATAACGTCTGCTGGGCCGGTCTGGCACCCAGGTCTCAAGAAAGATCAGGATCTTTTAACGAAAGTGTATAAAAAGTTTATAAGACGAGTGGCATATAAATGTAAATGTGACAAAGAGAACGTAAATATTGTAGATACCGTCCAGCGTCTTAACGCCCTAGATAAAGTCTTGCTTCAAAAAATGATGTTGAATCAACCGACGATGGCTGCAAAAATATTTGATATTGTCGAAACTACGACAAGATCCAGAAGGAATATACTCCCAAAATTTATAGCCACGAAAAAATGTGTAAATGATTTATTCCCCTGGAGACTATCACGCGCACATCACGGGCACGCAACGTGCGCAACCGGAGCCAAAATTGAAAATGCACATAAGTGAGACTTGTAGCAATTATATTATACCTTTGAATAAAGTGTTTGTTATTATGTTATTATAGAGTAGAGTAGAGAGTATATATATATTAGAGTAGATATTAAAGTTAAATTTAGTTTCTCAGCATATATTTACTACACCAGATATATTACTGCTTGTTAACAACGGTTGTAAATGTTTGTGCAGAAGTGAGCAATATTAATGCGGAGTAATTTAATGGATTTACATTTAATCATTAATAAATTATACACGAAATTCATACGATGAGATATAATGTCTCGAATCCGCCACTTAAGCCATGTCCGGCAAATCATGGTCAGTGCGAATTCTGCATAGGTCGTGATCACGTCCAGTGTCGTCGTTTTTTAGCTTAGTCGCGATGTGAACCTGTGAGGTTCAGATCAAATGCAGGTTCTCAAGTGAAGTCAGGTATGTAATGTAGGTATACAGCCTGACGGATACTTGACGAGTTCGAGTACATCTCTGTCCGCGAACCGACGCCACCCAGGCGGACCCAACTAACGGGAGATTTGAACGCGGCTTCAAAGGTGCGCGGCGCGAGGAAGGCAGATGACAGGGGAGAACAGGTTTCATCGCGGACCTTTTTTCCGGGGTCACCTCTGCGTAGCGCGGTCCACTCCTCCTGCCAAGCAGCAAACATCGCTTCTCTTTCTGTCTTCTTGGAGTCCTGTGTCGCTTGTCAGCCGCCAGATCCCATGGCGGGGTACCTGCCAAGACGAGTGCAGCCGACGAGCTCACTGTACGCGTGTATTATCCTGAGCGCTGTCATGCGTTGCGTTTTCCTTAGAAGACCCCTGTTTCTGGCCGTGGCGGTTGCCCGTTCGCTTGGGAATCGAATCTGTTCGCTTGGGCCCATGGATGTTCGGGAGACTCTTGGCTATCTCGTTAGCAGCCTTGTTCGCCTTGGCTGTGGCAATCTTGATATGTCCCTTCGAGGAAGTTTGCAGTGAGGGGTCTGTGTCCGCCTAAGGTTTCAAAGGCAAAGGGGAGAGAAAAAGTGGGTTGACTGGAGTGCGGCGTACTTCCGTAGCTTGGCCCGCTCGACAGCTTTGTCTGCCTTCCCAGGACACATTTTTGCCAATCATCTGAATCGAGCCGACAAGCAAGCGATGTCTATACTGCGAAGGATAACTGCAGACCACGTTCCTTGGATAGCTTGGTCACTCGTGATGTTTTTACCGTTCGCGGACGCGCACCCGGCAGGTGTCCTCTCGGCAGGCCAAGGCGACGTTGTTGGCTGTGTCAAGCAGAGGGTGTTGCTAGACTTCGTGAGGAAAGCACTTATTGATATGGCTTCACTCAGGAGACAAGTTGGCCACGCCATCGCTGATGACGCCGCGAAACATCGCGATCACCGGGACCATCGTGGTAAACTACGAAATGGTCAATATAGGAACCTCGTTCTTCTCGATAGTGGATGCTACCTCAACGCGAGGCTGCGAGCAACCGTAGACATGTCGATCTTGGATCTCCGCCCCCGCAGGAATGAGTTTGTCAGCATGAACTCCATTTCATCTGCAAGGGTCCTGTATCAAAGGACTTCGTCTCCTACGACAGTCTATGTTGTATTAGGTTGCGACAGGAATTTACTATCACAGCATCGCTTCGGTGGTAACAGAAAAGATCTCGATATAGTCCGAAACATAATCAACTATACTGGTCTCCCTTTTGATCAAGTGGTATTATTATATTTGAGCGCCGCTTCACCAAAATCAATAATTTTCCTTACTGAGTCCATTCTCCCTTTCCGAGAGGTCATAGCTGCTTTTGAGCCGAACGGACGCAAACAGCCATCGATATGGACCCCTCAGAGTCTTTCTGGTATGAGGTATTCCTCATTATTGGACACGTATTTCTCCATAGGCCCTATTGAAGTGTACAGGTTAACATCATTCAGTCAGGCTGCTGGTCATCTACAGACGCGTATAGTGACTATTGATCATCGTCAAATAGACATTGCCAAGCTACAAATTTCCAAGATTGACCATCAAAAATCGTTTATCCAATTTCACGATACGCTAATAACAAATGTCACCGCAGTCGTTTTGGTAGAATATGCAAGAGTCCTTTTCGGACTCGTTATGTTGCAGCTTCGCGGGCTGCATCACCGAAGTCTGACAGCTATAGCGAGAGTGCCATCTGTATCGAAAGTGTGGCAGGTGGCGGTCGCCCTGTTCCATCCGACCCTGTGGATCCCGATCGTGCTTACAGCTCTCGTTGTCTGCGCGACTTTCCGATCGGGCCTTGTGTTGACCAAGTATCCTAGCAATATTCTAATATTCCACTTAATATCTAGCGTATGCGTCCCGGCATCTTGGCCTTGGCGGTCTAGCTACAATCGAACGACAAATAATCGAAGCGTACCGAAATTACGGCCAATGATCATTATCGGATTCTGGCTCCTGTGTATACAGGTTATCGGTCAGTTATTTCGGGCGAATATTATTGTGTCCATTCACAGTCTTCCTGAGAATCGTACGCAGACGATACCGAAATGTTCTCGTCAGATGTTAGTATACAGTTCGCTCAAAAGATCAGACGGTGTCGTGGCGTTCGATCAGAGTAATTTGCTATTACTGCAGATGTACCATTTTGTTCGGGGGGGCCCGCTGTGTCAACAAGCGAATCTCTTAGACGTTATTAAGCATCGATTGTTCTCGGATATTCCATTCTACAATGTGCTCGTTACCGATCAAAGCTACGTCTCCCTCTTTGCTTTCAAGGTAACTGCTGTCCATTTGTTCGACAGTGATAATTTCAACGATGAACTGATCGGCGGATCTGACTACTTCAGTGGATTCAATTTTGATTTTTGTTGTACACATCTTGCTCAGCTAATGATACGACACGGGCTTCCAGTGGTGGTCCAGGAAAGACTTTATCAGGGTTTTTCTTCAAAATTACAAAAGTACGTAAACTTCTCGAAGCGCCATTGCTCACCTCAGCATAGGATCCAGCATTCAAACAAAGTTACAGATAACGGAAGACCGAAGATAGACATGATGAGGGCAAAGTGCGTTCAAGCGTCCGAATTATCAGGGCAGTTGCACGAAGGTACGGTTACATATGAAGATATCGCTTTTCCTCTTGGGCTGCTGATTGGCGGCTCGATGATCTGTGGTCTGATCATCTTGTTTCAGGTGTGTCTGATGGCCCGAAACTGGGCACACAGTAAATGTGGATTGTCCAATTTTATCTGCGGATACCATTGGAGGACTGCACACTAGGCGTGACAACTCACTATGTTTCTCTAACATATTGTAGGTTATATTCGCAAATTTTGAATTGCTAAATTCGATACCCTTATTAATTATTAATGCTTGTTCGCGGAGTAGAATTGTTGCCCATATCTCACGAGTAATAAGTATTCAAGGAAGAATATTCGTTTCTATCAGGCATATATCTACGTGGCCTTTCTTACAAGCATGTCTACGTGGCCCATTCTCGAGAACGTCAAAGTTTAATCAGTTGTTTCGATACGGCACCCAGCTCAGTCATAGCTACAAGCAACAGCATCGAGTGGCGGAGCGACAAGCGGAACGAAGATAGTCACAAAAAAGTTTTTGCCAAATCCCATCCGTATTCTCGAATTTTATAAACACCGCAAATCGCTATTAACGACGGCAATAGCATCGCGTTCTTCTATGAAGCAATGAAGCTGACACACGAAAACAAACAAAGCCTACTGCATTCACATCATTATACTCGATAGTAAAACATTATCCCTTTCAATGTCATAATTAATTCCCTTATATTTCCACTCATCCACCTTCATATTCTCTCCCCTTAAGGACCAACTTGTGATGTCTGCCTGTCTGTCTGTCCGTCCGTCCGTCTGTCTGTCTGTCCCGTGTCCAGTGGGGTTGACATTATTGGATTAGTCCCGTTATCCAGTTCTAGTTACTCTACCTTCATTGTCTTCGTCGTTCCATTTCGTTACTGCCTGTTAATACAACATTACCGTGCTTCAGCTATTCAATGACATCGATCCGTTATTGCGATTCCGCCGCCTTGCTGCGGTTACGCGATAAATTCTCCTCGGGAAAATTACCCCACGATATTGTTCCAGTCAACGCTGTTTGCTGATTTCTCCATGTCAATGATCCCGTTCACGCATCGCGACGAACCCGCCGCCGCCTTGCAACCGCTAACCTGCGATAATATTCAAGTTACTCTGTTTCCCATTGCGGTTACTACATATCCGTGATCTCATAGCAAAACTAGCGTCAAGAGCGAAAATACTGATCTTGTTTTATTTCAGTTAAATGCAATGTTATACCTATTGTATAGAGCTCAACGATAAACTAAGCATCAAAATCTCAAATCGTTGTTGGCGTCGAGTGAGGAAGAGAATAAGCAAAGGTGGCCCCGACAGGTCCTCATAGTAATACCGAAAAGGTTAAGAGCTGAGGCCTGTCAGACAGGGGAACAGTTGAGGGTCAGCTGGAGAAAACAAAAAAAATCGTTGTTGGCATAAAGATAATTAAAAAAAAGATCTTTTCCTCAGCTCACAAGATTTCATATGCGAATATGCGGAAGTCAATGGATGTTCATGGGAATTTAATTGGAAATGTACAATATGTGTGGAGAATTGTAAAAAAAACTCATATTATTGCAAATTCTTAATAATAACAGCGGACATACAAAGGTAACACCAATTTGCAAATTTGGCTCCTGAAAGAGCTAGTGCTGCTTCCCTCTTCCACCGCAAGAGGGCAGTGGCGGAAGAGAGAGAAAAATAACATTCGAAGTTTCTCTTCCGGGATACTAACACATGTGAAACACCCGGAAATACATGAGGGCGCATGAACCACTACTTACGCCCGAAACCATCCAACGGAAAATTTCCTCCTTCTGTCTGAGCCGTGGTAACGAACGGGCGTACGGTGCCCGCCAGAGTGAGTCTGTAGAAAACGTGTTTAACTCTAATTAGGTAACGGTTATCTCACTAAAGCGCTACGCAAAACCATCATACGACAGGTTGTCAAGGAGGTCGAAATCAAAAATTGATAGGAAATTCCTGTTAATATGGAATGACAACGACGAAACAACACGGACATCAAATAACAGAGTAAAAAGGAGAAGTTTATGAACGAGTGAGATATGTGAATAGAATTTTAGAAAATCTAAAAATCTGAAGGATTAAATGAATAAAACGAGTAAGGAAGGATTCCTTAAAAAAATAAGATGAAACAATAATAAGTAGAAAATGTAATACGATAGTAAGAGGAGTATAATATTTTAGCGAAATTAAGTGAAGTGTATTGAAAAGAACATAAAAAGCCATCTGGAAAACGGCGATGAAGCCTAAGAGGAACAGGGAGTTGCTTGGGAAAACCAAAAGGGTTTTAGCTTTCCGGATCTGCAGAGGTTACCGCACAATATCCACGGAGTCGGCCTTGGCTTATGCGCGGACTGCACCGTGAGACCTCGTAGTAAGAGATAGAGCGAGGTGACACACGAACTCGGCGCTTAGCCCTGACGAAGTAAGGGAGGAGACCCTGGGTCCGTGGCACTAAAGGTGGAGAGCCTCAGATGGACAGGCTGAGTGGACCAAAGATTTGATACCTGATATTAAGCTGTGGGCAACGAGACCCCATGGCCATGCATCATACCACCTTACATCTGCACACGCTTTGAGGAGAATAAAACCGCCCCTTAAAAGAAAACTGCGGCTGCCCTTCTCAGTGGACACCACGGTGATGAACATGCTCGAAAGCGAGGAAGCTTGGCAAGATATCAGCTCCTATGTTGCGGAGGTGATGCGAGCGAAGGAGATTGAAGGGCGAGCAAGGCAACAACGCAGCGGTTTCGAACCTTTGCGTTCTCTCTCCCGCCCCGCTCTGCGCGAGTGAGACGATGGACCCGGGCTGGAATGGACTCCAATCCATGAGCTGACCGCCCTACAAGCCTTGGTCTGAAGTAATACAAAATCAGTTCCGGATCAAGGCCCAAGTCGAAGAGGTCCAGGGTCTTAGAGGGTGAGAGTACCACAGTACCAGACGAATACCTTAGTCGTGAAGTCTGGTCTGTATAATGCAATTTGCCCTAAACATCTTAAAAAAGGAGTCGGTGCTTGGCATTTTTACGTTCATTCTTTATATAAACTTTACTCTGCTCAAGATCTGTAAAGACGATATCTGTAGGACTATTGCAGACGACACTTCAATGCTATTTCGAATTGACCACGCCAAGTTCACCATTGTGATTCAGAGGGCTTTGTATCCCGTTGTAAATGCCGTTGAGGCTTTCAAGATGCTTGGGCTCTTTGTCCGTATTATCAAAAGGGAGCTGGGGTCATTCCGCGCACCTGAAAGAATGGTTGATGCGCAGTTACACATGATGGGGGCTCATAACAGGCCTTGTCCCAGACTGTCAAACGCTTGGGTTTAAACCTCCATGAAATGATGAAATGGCAGATTTATCTGACATCCTGGCACGTAGATGCTATGTAGTGATTGCGGCACTGCAGAGAATTTGCGAGATGGGAGTCCCACGAGAGCGTCTTATGGCGCTTCGTTACGCACTGCCGGTCCAGGGAGGGGGCTATCTTCGAATATCTCGCCGCTGTCAGGTTATCCAGAACTATGCCCTTAGGGTTATGTTAGGCTTAAGAGTCTACAGAATGTCTGTGGGGGGTCTTTACACTTCATACGAGCTTCCCCGGTTGATAAAATTCACACGATGTGTGTCGCCCTCCTCGCGTTCAAGATAACGAGAGGTCTGATTCCACCGAAAATAGCCTTCCCGCTCACCGCTATCGCCACCCGCTCTCGTCGTAAACTACTTTACCATGCCGCGAACCATGTCGCAATACCCTATTTGAAACACCTTGAGTTTTCTCAGAGTCAATCAGACACGCTCTAGTTTACCGCTTGCCATCAGTGCAGGGTTTCCTCGTTCGTGAACTATGAATATTTGTGCTGACCATACAGTTCATCATCGAATTATTAAAACAAATTGATAAAAAGTAGATACCGTTGATTGTGAAACCTGTGTTTACATGTGCCTATGTACAAACAATTATGTTCTGATGTTCTAAATATTTGTGTTCTAAATATTTGTTTTAGCTCAATGGATATTGCCCGACGCATACGAGATCCTTAAAGAGATCTCGCTATTATACATAGTGTGAACACAGCGAGCACAGGCAGGATCAATTGTCCTCTATATATTAAACTGACGTGAGTTCTACTAAACCTTCTGGTATATAAGTTAGAAGTGAGGACAAAATTAAAAGTCAGTTCAAATAATAGATACGAAGCCAATCGAGCGCTCAATCGATGCTTCCCATGTGAATCAACTCGGTTAGCAAATGGACAAAGGCGGGTCAGGAGGAGGGCAAGGGGATCTCCGGTCATAGCAGAGAACTCAGTAAATTTTATACCCGCTCTAGTCTATGTCGCATACGAGAGTGGCGATTGGTACTGCATGAGATGCTGTAGACGCACAATTTCACATGAGTTTCAAAATTTTGAAGAGTACAAGCGAACACGAATTGTGATATTTAAAGTGGATCTTGCGGTTATTCGTGTGACAGCCGTCAACAGACCATCCAGCATTTCGAAACAAATCGATTGCCTCCATATACCAGTGAGCTCTTATGCATCGTGCTCCGCGGCATGTATCTATTGTGGTCATTCGTGATATTACCACCGCTGGCAAATGCTCACCCAGTGGGCGTATTGTCGGCAGGCCAACAACACTTGACTGATGGTGTCGAGCAAGGAACAATGTTAGACTTTGTGGCGAAAACGCTTACCAGTGTGCGCTCACTCAAGGTGAGATTTGGCCAGTCCAATGGTAGAGATCTCAAGCAATATCCTTCTAATCAGGCAGGCAGAGATGAATTGCCGAATTTCTTCCCATCTATCGTACTCATCGATACAGGATGCCTTCTTAATTCCAGAGTTCGAGCGGCCATAGACATGTCTACTTTCGATCTACGTGTACGGCAAGAATATTTGAATTCCCTTGCTTCAGCTACATCGTCGAGACCTAAGTATCAAAGGGCGTTCTCCTCTGCGACTACAGTTTACCTCGTTCTTGGTTGTGACGCTAATCTATTAACAAAGCAAAGTTTGAACTGGAGCATATTGGGCCTCAAAACATCCCGGGCAGCAGTCAACTACGCCGGTCTTCCGGTTCCACAGACATTGCTATTATATCTGAGTATGACATCACCCCAAGTACTTGTTTCGTATAGAACGTACAGTGTCTCGCCTTCCATAGAGGTTTTTGCCATTTATGGTAAGGACGAGCAGGATTCACTCTGGACTCCACAAGTGCCTTCAGGCAGAAGATATTCTCCGCTATTGGGGACGTACTTGTCTATTGACTCGATAGGATTGCAAAGGTTAACGTCTTTCAGTCAAGCTGCAGCGCACTTAGGCCAAATTGTGACCATACATTATAGTCAAATTAAGCTGGCTAAATTGAAGACTATATCGAACTCTATTCGTCAACGCATGGCAATTTATTTTCACGATCGGCCTGTTTCAAACGTAACCGTCATTGTTCTACTACACTATAAAATGGTTTATTATAACCTGATCGCCTGGCACCTTCGTGGTGTGAGTCACCAATCGATACGAGCTATGGCACGGGTGCCGTCGACATCCAAGTTGCAGGAAGCAGCAGGGGCCTTTCTTCATCTCACCTTGTGGACTCCGATGGTGTTCACAGCTTTAGTTATCTGCACGATTTTGCGCTCCCGCTTGGTCTTGATGAAGTATCCAGCCTATGTTTTGTTATTTCACTTCGTGGCCAGCGTATGGGTCCCGACCTCATGGCCCTGGCAAGCCAACTATAATCAAACAATGAGAAAGTCGAGCGTGCCCAAATTGCGACCAATGATCATTATCGGATTCTGGCTCCTGTGTATACAGGTTATTGGTGTGATGTTCCGGGCTAATATAGTTGCTTCCTTGAACAGTCTGCCTGAGAATCGCACACGAAAGGTTTCCAAGTGCACCCGCAAGTTCGCCACCGGTTTGGACCGCACGCAGGGTCTGTTGGCGTTCGAGTCTCCTCAACGACTGCTGTATCAAATGCACCATTTCATTCGCGGTGGTGTGCTTTGTCAACGAACGAATTACCTGGACTTTATTGAGCACCGCCTATTTCCAAATATTAAATTCTATAAAGTTACCATAACCGACGAACAACATCTACCATTATTCGCCTTTGACGTACACTCGGTTCGCGTTCTCGATGGTGAAACCACCGATATGAACACATTAAATATAGTCGAATACTACAACGACTTTTTAAATTTCGATTTTTGCTGTAACCAATTAGCCCAACTACTTGCTCGATACGGACTCCAATTAGTGGACAAGGAAAGACTTTACGCGCGTTTCGACTCAAGTCTTAAGCAATATTTACACTTCTCGGAGCGCAATTGTTCGTCTCCCATGCAGATCCGCCATTCTCGCATCACAAACGATAACAAGCAAACTAGAAGAGTCTACGGAGATATATTTATGACATGGAGATGCGTCCGAGCGTCGGAATTATTCGGTCAGCCAGACACCGGTACAGTTACCTATCAAGATATTGTATTCCCACTCGTGCTGCTGATTGGTGGATCCGTGCTCTCCGTCCTCATCTCTTCGATTCAGCGATGTTCGAACAGTGCGAAGGTGCACATATTGGCACGGCTGATATAGATCCCAGTAGTTAAAGTATTCGAGGAAATCATCGAACGCTGATGGTATAGCAACCTTCCATGATACGAATGTATGAAGTCATCAGCAGTCTACGTCGTGCATGCAGAGTTGATAAGAAGCTCAATGAGATTGTATTGCATGATGAAGAGGTTTGACATGCCCAATACCATACCTCGCCACGATGTTATACTACGTACTATAAGGTCGAATATTTTCGTAGAACCGAAACATAATACTCCCTTGGACGTGGCTTGGACGGCTGAGTCTCTGGCTGTAAAGAAAGCCAGAGGCCGCAGGTTCGAATCCCGTTGCATGACATGTAAGAGAACTTAAGCATTGTATGCAGTTCCTTTAATAAATCAATAAAGCTTTACCGTTACCCTATATATGCCTCTAGCGTTTTTATCTCTTTCAACTTTGTAGCATTGTAAAAATCTGATCGCATAAACAAGCATGGCTGCGTCAAGGCACGGCAATGATTTACCTTTTCCTCATCATGTTTGACAATACCAACCCGTCGACATATTAACCTATAACCACCTCATTGTGGCCACCTCACGATCACCTCTTGCAGTTCTATATAGTAATCATATAGAATTGATGGAAAGGTTGCCGTTATTAGGAGCACAGACAGGTCTGTGTTTAATGAGTAGATCATTAAGTGTTTGAAGAATTGTCCAATTGCTTAGATCTATTTATTTATTCTTTGTCCTCGTTGTTAAACGTTCAACTTCCTGCGACAGCAACAATAAACATTCCTTCCTATTCCGGTTCTGCTGTATAGAGAGAGAATTGATTCGTTTGGTTGTCATGAACTCTCTCGTATAAAAAGTGCGAGTGGTTGTATGTTGTTATTCGACTTTTCCAGAGGTAGAATTCTGGATTGCACTGTGGCTGACACTTAAGCGCCATCTTATGTCAGGTGCGCTGGGCGCTTTGCAGGTGAAATCGACGAAATCCTTCATGCTCGTACGTGGCCTGCTCGGAGGAGGTTTCTCCCCCGTGAGTCGCCGTTCGACTGCCAACGTTACGTGATGTTGTTCAGAGCTAAAGCTCTTGCTGGCTCCAGGGCAGGACTGACGAGCAAAGTGTGGAACGCATCACTCGCACTTTCCATGCAGTGGATGCAGCTCCCCGATTGGGAGACTACGTTGAAGACGTCCAGATAGGCCTGGAAGTATCCATGTCCAGTTATAATTTGGGCATGGAGACGTCCCAGTACACCGTCGTATCCGATGTTCCAGAACAGGGGACCAAGGATTGAGCCTTGTGGAACCCCAACTGTGATGCGGAAGTCGAAACCCTCGCAGTTCAGATCCCTGACGCTGAGGTATCCCGAGATCACCCTGTGCAGGTATCGCGGGGCGCGCCTTCTCAGCAGAGTGCTAAGAATGACGCCCCACGGCAGGCTGTGAATGCGTTCTTCACATCCAGCAGCACTGTCAAGAACAGGTCCCTGATTCGCACAGGGGACTCCCTGATGGTCTCGGCCTTGAACACCACCCAGTGGATAGCCGATAGTGCTGATCTCTTGCGTCTGAACCCGTGCTGCGCGTCCGAGAGCAAGCCGAACTTCTCGGCGTAGTCACGAAGGCGTGCCTCACTAATCGACTTGATACCTTTGGCGAGGGTACCCGCTCCCCTTCGGTATCAAGACCACCTCCGCTTTTCTTCCACATCCTAGGGAAGATTCCTTCCCAACCTGGGCTACCACTCGAGGAAATTCCTTGAATAGCAGCTTCGTCGCTGCGGGTGGTACCCGGCTGGACCGGGTGCCTTGCCCGACTTCAGCCTCTTCCCCGCTGTCTCGACCTCATCGATCGTGACTTCCAGGATGTCGCCCTCATCTTCCGGCAACGTTTTCTGCGGTGTCCTGTCGAACTCCATTGGGAAGAGCTTGCGCATGTTCTCCCTCTTTACGTTCTCCGCGAGCGGGACCTTGACGGCCGTCCTCTTGAGCTTCTTCCGGACCTTTTTGAATGGTCTCCCCCATGGGTCATGATCTTCTCCGCCAGGAACACCTTCCAACAGCGGCCTTTACTCTTTGCGATCTCTCTGGCTAGGTCGGCCCAGATGAGTCTGAGGGCCGCCATCGCAGCTTCCAGCGTTTCCGCTTGAGCCCGTCTTGCCCTCAGCCATTTGACCGCTCGGCGCGTTGCGAGACACTTCGTCCTGGCGGAGTCGATTTCCTGGTTCCACCAGTACTCAGGCCTCATCTGGTTTCTCCTTCTGGGGTGAACCCGGGCCGTTCCACACGGCGACTCTAGGAGTTCTTGGAGAGATGCCGCGTCTACTAGCTGACCGTGCTCCTCAATGAACTTGCTGATGGCCGCTTTCGTTGCTGCCGCCCCCTGGTATATGAGCCGTGGTCTCGGGGGCGTCGTGTGCGGCACTCCCTGCAAGCGGGGTTCGAGCTCAATGCAGTAATGGTCGGAGAAGTTGTACTCTCCTTCCAAGACTGCCCACCCCACGATGCGTGGAACGGCCCTCGTTTTGCAGATGGTAAGATCTACCCAAGAGTCACCCTGGGCGCCGTGGAAGGTAGGTGTCCCGTCCAGTTTCACCGTGATCAGGTCGTATGTACCCATCCAGTCCATGACTGCCATGCCCTTGTGGTCCGTCCCTGAGCCCCAGGTGACCGAGGCTGCATTGAAGTCTCCCGTGAAGATGACGGGCAGTGGTTCCGCATCCCTAGCTGATTCAGTCAGATCGTTTAGTTGCCAGTTCAGCTCCTCCATAGTGCACGCAGGGGTACTGTAGCAGGAGTAGAAACGGACGCTCGGGATTTCCACCCAGGAGAATCCCTTGCCGATCCGCCCCTCGCAGCTCTCCCTGAGCGGTCCGCTATGCATGTATCCTCGTCCTCATCCCCTTACCCATTCGTCTTTGCGGCGAACTGTGTGCCAGTTCGGCTCACTCATCAGAATAAGATCGCAGCCCCTCCTCGCAGAGATTTCGTCGAGAAGGCTGTGACATCCCCTGATGCGGTGGCAGTTTACTTGGAGGGCTTTAAAGACCATCACAGATGATCTCCGCCTCCTCTGCGTCCGTCTTTAGAGACTTGGGGTCGTGGCTGGGTGAGTCCCTATCAACCTCCCGGCTCCTCTTGATCTTGTTCGTTTTTGCCTTGGCGCCTAGTGCGTCGCTGGCCTCCTTCTCCTTGCCAGCTACGTCGACCGCGGGGATGTCGGCGGGGGCCTCGGGAATATCGGCTACCTCGTCGACGCGAGGGATCGCCTCGGGTGCTGCTCCTCTGCTACGGAGTCTTGTGGTCAGGTTCTCCCGATACCTCGGGCATGCGGCCGAGTTAGCCGCATGCTCGCCCATGCCACAGTTGTAGCACCTCGGGGTCGTCGTGCACCCCCTCGCGATGTGGCCCAGGGTGCAATATATATATCGCACCTTCTTCTTCTTATGTCAATCACTATGCAACCACCCCCGGTTACGCGGTGGCGCGTGCGGAGCGGGCCAAGCTACGGAAGAACGCCGCACTCCAGGCAACCCACCTCTTTTCCCCCCTTGCTTTTGAAACCTTAGGCGGGCTTTCCTTCAGCAACGCCTATCCCTCGCTGTGCAGAGAGGCAATGCCATCGCCTTCCTCGGGACAATGTCGGCCTCGGTACCCAACTAATCCCCCCCAAATAATCTTTAGAATTAATTCCTAATTATTGTATGTCTCTCACTTATACCTTTGCGACTTTATATGGGTATTATTCAGAACAGGGTTGCAGTGTGTTCTTACTTCGCACCCTCGCAACAGTGTCTTATAACGACGATGACTCCGCGACAAACAAATATTTACACAATAGACCGTACAGACAATCGTACGCTGACACAATGAGACGATCGAATCAAGAAACAGACAATTACCCTATGCAGTCAATTTCTTACACAGCATACATACAAGTGGACACATTGCCGGTTTAGCCTCCTCACATGCTGCTGTATAGACTTAGCTGCGGATAGAAAATGCAGAACACATTTGCAACGACCTTAGATTTGAGGTAGGCTTATGGTTTAAAAGGTTACGCAAACTCCGAAATTGCTCTTCTCTCAATCGCTTGATCGTCAGCGGATCGGATCGTTTCCATCTGAGGGAGACACTTATGTAGTTCAATGCCTATTCCAAATGGGTGGCATTACCTACACGTCAGGGTGCGTCTCTGTGCCCCTCGGTAGCTTTTTCCCTATCGCATTTCCACAGACACGTAATAATGAGTTCAGGCGTCAGATCACATACGTCTAGCATATGCATTTGGTTCGCATCTCACAGTGCGGGATAGGCGGACGAAAGTGTTGGTAATTCTGAGAAGGTAGATCCGATACTGGAAGGTCGATAATCCGACAGCGATGCGGCGGGCGTCTGCGGCAGCCACTGGTGGTGATACGTCGGAGCAAATTCTGTGAACTGCCAGGGCAAATCCCTCGGCTGCTGTTGCTGACCCGGCACAGGCCAAGCTTTGTAATTCTAATAGTTCCATTAGTCCTCCTGCTGTCGATGGCAGTTAGGCGGGACAGCGTATGCAAGAAACATTGGATTGCGTTGCAGACGTAGCCCTTTCAATATTAAGTTCTCACCAATGCCACCGATGTGCGTTCATCCTTTTGAATTCAGCCCAAAGCCAGTAACTCGTGGAAACGATGGTAGACTTTTCATTTCCAAATAAAAATCCAGATATCGAACGGTAAAGCTCAATCCAGGGATCCTGCTGGAACGCACGAGACAACTGTATCGGGCCATGCGCTGGTTGCAGCGAAGAATATAGGGCATATCATGGCTACCCTCGAGGTCAGTGGTGCGAGAGGTTAGGAGGCATATGATAGTGAATAGTCTAATAGTGGGGGGAGCAACGTCTGTAGCCGCCACTGACGCTGTTCAAGTTGAGCGACAACCCCTCGTCGGGATCAGACGAATGCGAGCTGATATCACTGGAGCCCTGGAGAACAAAGAACGTTTCAAGTGTTCTAGGTAGAATGTGTTCGGCAAGGTCCATCGTCATGGTGATACGACCTCGAGGATGGCAACAGCAACCTAGACAATAGTGTTATTATCAGTAGAGGGAAGGGAGCGGGTCGGGAGGAGGGCAAGAGGGTCTCTGGTCATAGCAGAGGGCTCAGTAATTACTAGACTCGCTTGAGTCTAGGTCGTATACTAGAGTGGCGATTGTTATTACCTGAGATTTTTGTAGAAGAATAATTTCATATGATTTTTCAAAACCTGTAGGCCACGAGTGAACACGAATTGTGACATTTATAATAGCTTCTGTGATTACTTCTGCAACAGCCGTCAACAGATCATCCAGCATTTCGAAAGAAATCTATTGCCTCGATATATCAGTGACCTCTCGAGGGGCCACTAATGCCTAGATAACGCAGATGAATCGTGCTCCGCGGCATGTATCTATTGTGGTCATTCGTGATATTACCACCGCTGGCAAATGCTCACCCAGTGGGCGTATTGTCGGCAGGCCAACAACACTTGATTGATGGTGTCGAACAAGGAACAATGTTAGACTTTGTAGCGAAAACGCTTACCAGTGTGCGCTCACTCAAGGTGAGATTTGGCCAGTCCAATGGTAGAGATCTCAAGCAATATCCTTCTAATCAGGCAGGCAGAGATGAATTGCCGAATTTCTTCCCATCTATCGTACTCATCGATACAGGATGCCTTCTTAATTCCAGAGTTCGAGCGGCCATAGACATGTCTACTTTCGATCTACGTGTACGGCAAGAATATTTGAATTCCCTTGCTTCAGCTACATCGTCGAGACCTAAGTATCAAAGGGCGTTCTCCTCTGCGACTACAGTTTACCTCGTTCTTGGTTGTGACGCTAATCTATTAACAGAGCAAAGTTTGAACTGGAGCATATTGGGCCTCGAAACATCCCGGGCAGCAGTCAACTACGCCGGTCTTCCGGTTCCACAGATATTGCTACTATATCTGAGCATGACATCACCCCAAGTACTTGTTTCGTATAGAACGTACGGTGTCTCGCCATACATAGAGGTTTTTGCAATTTATGGTAAGGACGAGCAGGCTTCGCTCTGGAGTCCACAAGTGCCTTCAGGCAGAAGATATTCTCCGCTATTGGAAACGTACTTGTCTATTGACTCGATAGGATTGCAAAGGTTAACGTCTTTCAATCAAGCTGCAACACACTTAGGCCAAATTGTGACCATACATTATAGTAAAATTAAGTTGGCTAAATTGAAGACTATATTGAAATCTTTTCGTCAACGCATGGCAATATATTTTCACGATCGGCCTGTTTCAAACGTTACCGTCATTGTTCTACTACACTACAAAATGGTTTATTTTAACCTGATCGCCTGGCACCTTCGTGGTGTGAGTCACCAATCGATACGAGCTATGGCACGGGTGCCGTCGACGTCAAAGTTACAGGAAGCAGCTGGGGCCTTTCTTCATCTCACCTTGTGGACTCCGATGGTGTTCACAGCTTTAGTTATCTGCACGATTTTGCGCTCCCGCTTGGTCTTGATGAAGTATCCAGCCTATGTTTTGTTATTTCACTTCGTGGCCAGCGTATGGGTCCCGACCTCATGGCCCTGGCTGGCCAACTATAATCAAACAATGAGAAAGTCGAGCGTGCCCAAATTGCGACCAATGATCATTATCGGATTCTGGCTCCTGTGTATACAGGTTATTGGTGTGATGTTCCGGGCTAATATAGTTGCTTCCTTGAACAGTCTGCCTGAGAATCGCACACGAAAGGTTTCCAAGTGCACCCGCAAGTTCGCCATCGGTTTGGACCGCACGCAGGGTCTGTTGGCGTTCGAGTCTTCTCAACTACTGCTGTACCAAATGCACCATTTCATTCGCGGTGGTGTGCTTTGTCAACGAACGAATTACCTGGACTTTATTGAGCACCGCCTATTTCCAAATATTAAATTCTATAAAGTTACCATAACCGACGAACAACATCTACCATTATTCGCCTTTGACGTACACTCGGTTCGCGTTCTCGATGGTGAAACCACCAATATGAACACATTAAATATAGTCGAATACTACAACGACTTTTTAAATTTCGACTTTTGCTGTACCCAATTAGCCCAACTACTTGCTCGATACGGACTCCAATTAGTGGATCAGGAAAGACTTTATGCCCATTTCGAGTCAAGTCTTAAGCGATATTTACACTTCTCGGAGCGCAATTGTTCGTCTCTCATGAAGACTCGCCATTCTGGCAAAACAAACAATTACACGGAAACTAGAAGGGTCAAAGGGGATGCGTTCATAGCATGGAGATGCGTCCAAGAGTCGGAATTATTCGGTCAGCCAGACACCGGTACAGTTACCTATCAAGATATTGTTTTTCCACTCGTGCTGCTGATTGGTGGATCCTTGCTCTCCGTCCTCATCTCTTCGATTCAGCGATGTTCGAACAGTGCGAAGGTGCACATATTGGCACGGCTGATATAGATCCCAGTAGTTAAAGTAGTCGAGGAAATCATCGAACGCTTATGGTATAGGCGGCCTTCCATGATACGAATATATGTCGTCATCAACAGTCTATATCGTGCATGCCGAGTTAATAAGAAGCTCAATGAGCATTATATGAAATGAACGTGATTTACGGGACTTATTCAGTGATCAATTTATTTTTGTAAACATTCAACTTCGTGCGACAGCAAAAACAGGCATCCCTTCCTGTACCCGCTTTGCAGTATAGAGAGACGATTGATTCTCTTGGTTGTCATGGACTCTCTTGAAGAAAAAGTGCGAGTTGTGGCCCGAGACACTTTTTAATAAACAAGACTTCGGTTAGAGTTGTCGTTCCATATTTATTCTTTGCATTTGTGAACCAGCAGTGGCTTGGGATTGCACTGTGGCCGGCACTTTAGCACCTTCCTATGTCAGGAGCGTTGCAACACAGCTTGCTCATGGAATAGCCAATACAGTTGAACAAGCTGGAAATTAATTCGAAGCTCGTCGTTTAGTAGTCCTATGGGATGGGAGCGGTGGATGCCTATCGGATCAAATCGCCGAGGTGATCGGTCGGGTTCCTCACCTCATCAGATAAGCCATTCCCTGCAACCTGGAAACACGACGCACTTGCGGCATTGTCCTCGACGTGACATACACGTCAAGTCCAGTCTCTTCTTGTCTTTCTCCCTCGGCAGTTTCTGTGATAAAGGGGTATCTTTGTAGGCGAAGTCGGGCAAGGCGCCTCTTTTCTTTGAGCTCGTCCTTTGCAGTCTCGACCCCGATTTGCCAGCCGCTGATCGTTTTGCAGATTAAATCGACGAAATCCTTCATGCTCGTGTGTGGCATGCTCGAAGGGTGGTTTCTCTCCCGTGAGTCTCCATTACACTGCCAACGGTACGTGACTGTGTTAGAGGTAAAGTTCTTGCGGGCTCCAGGGCGGGACCGACTAGCAGCGCGTGGAACGCACCATCTCTTGCACTTTCCATACAGTGGATGTAGCTCCCCGATTGAGGTACAACAGTGAAGCCATCCAGATTGCCCTGGAAGTTTCCGGGCCCAGTAATGAATTGGGCATGGAGACGTCTAGGTGGTCCATGTCGCCTTCTGGGCGGTCCATCCGCTTCTTGACGTCCGGAATTAGATCTCTGACTTTGGCACCGGGTTCAAACGTGGGCAATTCTGTCCACCCGTTTTTCTACTCAACAGCAGTGTCACCCGCTCTGCCTCTCTTGAACGTTCTGGCCCTTTGTTCTACACTCTACGCCGTTCATCGGTGAGCAGGTCCCATGGGGAATACGTCCCAAGCGCCATCGTTCGCTGAGTTTTTCTAAGCAATCTGTTGTTCGCTGTGGCCGCTGGCTGTTGTTCGCTGTGGCCGAGTATCCGATGATAGCTATGGATCCTGCGACGGACATCACGAGTCTCCAACGATCAGCTCGTCGAATACCGCGCACGTTTGGAAGGATCTTTGTGATGTCACTCGCTGCTTTTCTTGCCTTGGCCGTGGCAATCCTGACGTTTACTCTACCCTTGAGTCCGCGATTCAGATAGAGCCACAGGTAACTCGCGTGACCAACTCTTTTGACGCTCTTGCCTGGCAGTACAAAATTAACAGGGTCAGCCGCGACCCGACCGGTCAGCACAACCGCCTCGCTTTTCTCGGACGCTAGTTCCTTTCGATTCTGGAGGTAATCGGAGACTATACTGACCAAGTACGGTAGGACCTGTTTCCTCTTGAGCGTCTCCACGATTACCTTCTATGGCAGGATAATTGCGAGTCCTCCGTGTGGAGCTGTGAAAGAGCTCTGCCTTATATATATATAGAGTAGAGTAGAGAGTATATATATATTAGAGTAGATATTGAAGTTAAATTTAGTTTCTCAGCATATATTTACTACACCAGATATATTACTGCTTGTTAACAACGGTTGTTAATGTTTGTGCAGAAGTGAGCAATATTAATGCGGAGTATTTTAATGGATTTACATTTAATCATTAATAAATTATACACGAAATTCATACGATGAGATATAATGTCTCGAATCCGCCACTTAATTCATGTCCGGCAAATCATGGTCAATGCGAATTCTGCATAGGTCGTGATCGCGTCTTGTGTCGTTGTTTTTTAGCTTAGTCGCGATGTGAACCTGTGAGGTTCAGATCAAATGCAAGTTCTCAAGTGAAGTCAGGTATAATGTAGGTATACAGCCTGACGGATACTTGACGAGTTCGCGCACATCTCTGTCCGCGAACCGACGCCACCCAGGCGGACCCAACTAACGGGAGATTTTAACGCGGCTTAAAAGGTGCGCGGCGCGAGGAAGGCAGATGACAGGGGAGAACAGGTTTCATCGCGGACCTTTTCGCCGGGGTCACCTCTGCGTAGCAGAGACCGACGCCGACCATGCATTCCTGTATAGAATGGAGCCCCTTGTTGGCTTTTATCTCTAGTTCTACGCCCGATTTGGCTTGTGTTATTCACTGACAAGGCTGAACATACCGTATCTGGTTCTGCAAAACGTGTAACATACACGGACGATGTTTAACTGTATATTTTTATTATCAGCGAATAAAGCACAACAATTCTCTAAGGGATCAATCTATATATATATATATATATAAACAAGGCCAATATAATTTATTCAAACATACAGCAATTAGGAATTATTTCTAGAGATTATTTTGGGCGGGGATTAGTTGAGGACCGGGGCCGAGACCGACATTGTCCCGAGGAAGGCGATGGCATTACCTGTCTGCACAGTGAGGGACAGGCGTTGGAGAAGGAAAGATCCTGCGAGCTTGTCCCCGGTTCCGCGGACCAGCCTATGGTAGATCCCTTCGAGGAAGTTTGCAGTGAGGGGTCTGTGTCCGCCTAAGGTTTCAAAGGCAAAGGGGAGAGAAAAAGTGGGTTGACTGGAGTGCGGCGTACTTCCGTAGCTTGGCCCGCTCCACACGCGCTACCGCGTAACCGGGGGTGGTTGCACAGTGGTTGACATAAGAAGGTGCTATATATATATATATATATATATATATATTGCTTCGCAGCACTAATGTTAGCTTATAGGTTTCAATTAGTAGTGGTGAGCGTCTTGGATTGCTATAGATAGAAAGACGAGATCGTTGACTGTTCAGCGCATATGTCAAACGCGGTTTGTGTTGAAGAACTTCGAAATACTCTTCATACTCATTCAATGTGTTTACGATTTGAAATATCCACATGTTTGAAGAGAGCTCTGCAAAAAATCGTCATCTAATGCAACAGTCAAATCGTTCTATCAATGAAAATGATTGTTAGCTGAGTTTACATACATGATCCGCTATATCAGATCACTCTGTATACCTCTCATTTGCTTCGGCAACCGTATCCGCCATTCAAACAGATATTGGATCTGCTTTAGGCTCTATCTGGTCTACTCATGGTCAGCCGTTCAGCTTCACTGATGTCAGGGAGCTTGAATTTCGGGAATCAGTGCACTCGACCAGAGCCACCTGAAGCTGCCGGTATCCCCAGCAAGCTGATAAGGTTATGCTCCTCTGCCTTCTATATATATATATATATATATATATATATATATATATATTTGCTTTCTAGTTTGCCTTATATACACGCACCACTTGTCTAACAGGCCCTTAAAACGAACACTCACCAGGTCTACTTTTTTGCAATGCCAGTTTGGTTTAGCCCAGTAGAGCACCACAACGTGCTCTACTGGGCTGTTGTATTTTTGGAGGTCGTATCTCACGTGAGGATATGAGCCGTACTACGAGAGCGTAATACGTCTGTTCCCACCAGAAGGCGCCACGGGTAGCATGGTCAAGATGCTGGATAATTACGTCCACTAATAGTGGTCTGCATTTATCTTACATAAGTAAATCAATCCTCCAGCAATCCTAACAATCTCAGCCATTCAACATAATGAGTTTCAGTGAGCCATTGTGTACACGTAATTAAAGGGAACGACGAATCGTCGTTACAAGGTGGGCAATTTCGAACTTAAATTAACGGCGAGAATTCTCCCGTCCATGGCCGTTATGTGTTATATTAAGTAGAGCCGGATTCGAAACAGCGAAATTCGAAATAATATGAAGACCTGTCCTGAAGAAAAAAATTAGTGTAAATTTCAAATATAAACTATTTTTTCGTGTTCGAACTTATAAGTCATTGATTGAAGTATGTTCGCCATATTTTGATTATGCAGTCAACATATATATCAAATAAAGACAATTGTAATTATTAGTATTCCTTTATTATTATCTTATAATTATTGTGTTCTTATAAAATAGTGATAGTAACACATTTATTCTACAAACTGTATGGCGCTGAGCCTGCACCCATATGATATATGTTATGTAGACACTAATGAATATCGGTGTAACCATGCTTTAGCATGAATACTCTGGCAATCACGTCCGAATATTGTACTATATATACGCGGGATATATTGTAGCAAACACCGGCAGATTTATGCTTAAAAGTCATCGTCTGTCATCATTAGCATTAATCAATTTATTATTAAAAATTGATTATCACCATGGCTTGTGTCGTTTTGGCCACCGGTACCAACATCGTAGTATGGGCATATAGGTGTGCTTTATGTATTAATTAATGTCGAGTGAACCCTTAAGCATCTTATAGATAAACATTTATACAAAAGGGATAGATATTGGTAGGTTGTGACTATAAATCGTTCAAATCATCCAATCGATCTCGTTTAATGATAACATCGAATGCATATCCTCCCCACATACAAGTACCCCTCGTCAGCGTGTTGTACAATCGGATGAATTGGGTTTACCATTATTTAACAAATAGTAAATTAAACCGCTAATTTATCTCAAGCTGTTAACAATATAATACTTATATACAACTTTAAACATACAATAATACTGCTCCACGATGCGGAATTCTGCTGTACATATTCCTATACTATATGTATATATATAAATAAATTATATATATATATATTTATATATATATATATATATACGGTCAACTTAACACTCTCTCTCTGAGGCCTTTGCGACTTTATATGGTGTTATTCAGAACAGGGTTGCATTGTGTTCTCACTCAGCCAGTTGCAATGGCCTTAGGTTCGAGGTAGGCTTATGGTTTAAAAGGTTACAAAAACTTCGAAATTGCTCCTCGCTCAATCGATTGATCGTCAGCGGATCGGATCGTTTCCATCTGAGGGAGACACTAATGTGGTTCAACGCCTATTCCAAATGGATGGCACAGCCTACAAGTGAAGCTGAATCTCTGTAGCCCCTCGGTAGCTCTTCCCCTGTCACATTGCCACAAACACGTGACGCAATGACTACGGATCAGTAGTAATAAGTTCGATCAGGCATGAGATCACATACGTCTCGCAAACATATATTGGTTCGTATTTCGCGGTGCGGGATAAGCGGACGAAAGTGTTGACAATTCAGAGAAGGTTGATCCGATACTTGAAGGTCGATAATCCGACAGCGATGCGGCGGACGTCTGCGGCAGCCATTGGTGGTGATGCGTCGGAGAAAGGGCTGGGAACTGCCTGGGCAAGTTCCTCGACTGCTGTTGCTGACCCGGCACAGGCCAATCTTTATAATTCCAGTAGTTCCAATGGTCTTCCTGCTGCCGATGGTAGTTAGGAGGGACAGCGTATGCAAGCGGCACTGGATTGCGTTGCAGGCGTAGCTCCTTCAATATTAAGTTCTCCATAATGCCACCGATGTGCGTTCTTCCTCTTGAATTCAGCCCAAAGCCAGTAGGTCGTAGAAATGATGATAGATTCTTCCTTTCCAAATAAAAATCCAGATATCGAACGGTGAAGCTCAATCCACGGATCCTCCCGGAACGTACGAGCCAATTGTATCGGGCCATACGCTCGTTGCAGCCACGAATATAGGGCATGTCATAGCGACCCTCGAGATCAGTGGTACGAGATGTTAGGAGACATATGACAACGGTGCGAAGATGAGGCAACAACGTCTGTAACCGCCACAGACGCTGTTCAAGATTAGCGGCAACCTCGTCGGGGTTCGACGAAGGCGAGCTGAGATCATTGGAGCCCAGGTGAACAAACAATGTTTCAAGTCCTCTAGGTAGAATGTGTTCGGCAAGATCCATCGTCATGGCGATACGACCCCGAGGGTAGCAAATTATGGCGGGACAATCGTCGGGGTGAAGGGGACCATTGACGAATATCTCCTCACAAAGCCGAAAGAAAAAACAATCGCCCAACGCTGCCACCCACGGCTCGTGGACCTGTGTATACACAAAGGGGTCGGGCACGATTCTGGAGACGTCCGCATTTCCAGCCGTTTTTGCGACCACACGCTTGCCTGCAACGATCGCCAACGGCATTGTTGATAATATTTCTGGCGCCGAAGGTGTTCGCTTGTGAGGGAATGCCTAAGGCTACATGTAATCTCCCACGGTCCGTTTTCTAGTGCAGATTCTGCTGCTTACGACCGGATCCACCGATCGCGGACTGTGGGCTTACGCTAGCCGAGCCACAATACATTTGTTTGCACGCGAGCTCAGTATATCCCCATCATCACTATTGACGACATCCATCGAAGAGTTGAACCACTGCACGTTTCATCAGTGCAAATGCAGACGCACTTTTGACGAAGCTTTGCACAGCATCCCGTTACCCGCTCAACTAATCACAGCCGACTCTGTAGCCGGCTGTTCGCTCACTGATCGCCAGCTAGAAGCGCCAAACGTCCTGGCTCCCTGCCGGCAACCGTCACGGCGTGCAAATCGAAATCAATGGTAGTTTAGCCGATAGTCTCTCGGCTGGAAGAGGCCTCTGCAGAAACCGAACTCGTACAGCAAAACCTCTTACCATATCCTCGTCTCCTCAAAATGGTCGCGCCCACCCTGGTGTCGATTCAAATCGTTGGCCTCGTCTGAATCGGCGGGATCGTCCACGAAACACCACGAACTATTCACGACTATACAAATGAGTCGGCCAAGCAAGGCAAGCACAGTAGGCAACAGCAACTTAGACAATAGTGTTGTTATCCGCAGACTCGAACGAGTTCGACGCACTCCACTCGCCAGCAAATGCAAATTGTTCAACGTACTATAGTAGCTAACCCGAAACTAAACGCGTGATTGGCGGAGCCGGGTGTCAAGTTAAGCACTGGCTGGATCGTGATGCAGTGGACGGACGCGAGATTGAGCGAGGGTTGAGGGTGTAGTTTAAGGCGGTGTTAATGTCCTCTCCTCGGGTCCACGGGACGCAATCAATACACGAGTGCACGAGTTCGAACAGGACGGCATTACGGCGCGGCTGCGTTACAGTCAACGATAGACCACAGCGAACAAATGGCAAATAGCTAGAAATTACAGACAATTAGAAAAATACATATATACATATACAAACAGCCACACACACTACACTCACACACACACACATTGACTCATTCGCGTTTTCAGAGATACACAAACACAGATGGGCAAGCACACGCCCAAGGCAATAACGGCGAGAGCATTGAAAAGGCAAGAAAGCACTTGCACACGACCAGCAGTGAGTATACGTTACTTATTTGTTGCTATGGAGTGTTGATCGCCGCCGCTGCCGCCGCCGCTGCTGCTGCTGCTGTGAGCGCGCTCGCAGCAGCCACCAGTTCGGGCAACGTCGTCAACGAATCGACTTGTCGTCACCAGAAACTGCACGCTAAACACCCTCTCCCCTAGCGACCGGGTGGTGTTGTTCATACTCGCCGAGGATCGGTACCTACTGTCCTTCGTATATGGAGTTTGTGTGTTTGATTATTTAAGCTGTAAACGACATATATAGTTGGAACGATGCGGTACACGGGAAAAATATGGAAATAGAGATAAGCGTAGAAAATGCAACGAAACCTATAAATTGTGGTGGTGATATAATTATTTTGAATAAATTGTACATGACTCGATTTATTTACTGTTTCATATTATGAATTTTATGAATTATTCGGCTTACGGAGCCAATTCATTCCATATATATATATATATATATATATATATATATAATTTTATTAGTTATTAAAAAAATGGTATTTATACATTGACTTGTATTTTTATTATTATTATTATTTTAACTTCTGTCTCAAAATGGTAAAAGTGCTCTTATGGCTCGCTTCCCAAAATAGTGTTTTTTTCGACGACGGTGCCGGTTTCGCCGGAGATGACTCCCATCACGGGTAGTATACAATCCAAAGTAAAGCTTCGTCCCCGCTGCGATTATTCGTTATTAGTGATACCACGGTGTACTATAATCCCGGGTGAGCAATGGATTGATACGACAGCCACGATCAACTCGAAATATCTATCTGTTACAAACCAAGAGAAACATAACGGAACTCACAGCAGAGTACACTAAACAGTGTCCGCAATGGGCGGCAATGCAACATTGTGACTGGTCACGGGCGTGCGGTAGGTTTTATTGATTAATAATAATAATAAACAACAACAACAGAGCTAGAGAGCTAGACTATATATTTTGATTATAGAGTACCTTCAGTATCTGTTTCTAAGAAAGACAAAGTTTTGGCTGCAGTATATTGATCGCTGACATTTTAACACGTGATGATATCGACAAGTATCGGTGAAGGTGGACCCGATGCTCACATAGTACTCATCATAAAGGTACGTAAGAACGCGACAGGGATCATTTGAGTCGAGCCCGGTGGATTGGTGATGCATTCGCGTACGCCTTGAAATCAGGGGAGACCCAATACGTAGGTGAACAGGTTCGCCAGCCTGAAACACTTCGTTCAGAGATCATCTGATGTGGTGGTCCGAAGAGAGGATTTCTGATATTCAGATTCGGTTAACCAAAAACATACAATACAATACAGTAATACAATACAAGGTTTGGTTTATTAACGGAACTGCAGTCTTATCACAACGCTTAGGTTCTCGTAAAAATAATAGCGAAAAAGTGTCGTCTCATGGATTATTTCAAATGCTACCGATTTCTGGAAACGGCATTATTGACATCAATGTTTTGATTATCGTCGTTCAAGATTTACATGGTTGCAGCTGACCCGCGTTGATGTATCATGTAATAGCTGTCTTCTATTGCCCTGTGATACAGTAACATTCACGTAACGGAAATATAATGACACCAAGGATCCTGTGCCGGTGAGGGTCGTCCTTCTCCCAGACGAGCGAATGCAAATAGGTCATTGTTATTCGAACGCACGGGGTGGCAGTTTCCCTATGCAAGGTGTCATACATATTGGAGAGAAAGCGTTTGTAGACGGTAAATCTCAATCGAATTGTTCTGCCGCTGCTCACTTCGTTCAGTAAGCATGCTGCAAAAAAACTTGCCTGGGCGTCACAATGTTTTTTGTCATTCGCTGAACGTCGAATGTATACAAACTTCATATTGATAGACACAGATACCGAAAGCGAGAGGTAACCAAGGAAAACAAAATGCCAATATATAAACTGGGTGTAGTTAGCTGATAGACTGATAAACTGGGGATTAGTAGATTGGAGAATTATGATCAGGTTAAGTTTAATTCAAATCTGCGCCAGTCATCGTCCGCAGCGACAACTCGTGGGAATATCATTTTTGTGGGATCCATATATATATATATATATATATATGAGCTAATCCCACAAAAATGACATAGACGAGTTGTCGCTGCGGACAATGACTGGCGCAGATTTGAATTAAACTAAAATACAGTAATTCAAGATAATAGTTAAAAGGGCGTTATAGTCTATTTGCCACGTCTCTTACAAACAGTTATATGTACATTGGTCCATTTCGTTTGACGCCCCAGGCCGGGTTTGAGCTTGCTGTACGAATCCCGTCAATGTTGCACTTATCATTGTTGCCTGCTAGAGTCGCCTGATGGTAATTCTCCAATTTTCTACCCCCCAGTTTATGAGCAAATCCCCCACTGCGCTGTTCTCTTCATCCTGTTACCTTACTGTTGTTACCTAATTACCCATTACCGCTTTAGCCAATTGCTCGCATTTAATTTAACGATGCCGAAAGCCAGCTACGATTACCCAATGATTGCCCTGATGAAATCACTCCCATTAGCTCCATGTTGCAATTAATCATCTCATTACAACAGTTGTTCAATGTCCTTGTGTCAACTATCCCGCCCTGGCATTGTAATGACCTGAATGCATTTTGACCCGCTGGCGGGGTTGAGTTCGAGATTGACATTTTTTTTAAAAATTCTCAAATGATTAAGGCTATTTTTTTTTTCCGATAAGTCACTTTTGTCTTTTCTCTACAGAGCTTGAAGAGCTGGGAAAATGCTTTTGCAGTTTGAAATCTTCTAAATTCTCAACCGTTATCGAAATAACGACACAAATATCACCATTTGCTCAGTTCACATTATTGTCTTAAGTTCTGCATGTATTTAGTATACTAGTGTGATTTCTCGCAGGGGTATCGTTTTTAGCATACAGATAGCTCTCATTGAGCCAGGACTACAGAGGCAATATTAACAAAATAAATAGAAACGTTTCCGGAGACCATCGGCACCAATATACAATAAATACATTATACAAACATCGTCTACTCTAGAGTATAGGCTATGATAATCACAAGTGATCTTATTTATTCTACAATTATTGATTATTTACCACAAGAGAGAATGTAATCATTGACTTTATTCTAAACCTCAAAATTGACTATATCGTATAACAAGAATAATGTTAATGACAACAGTAAAAAGAACATTAAAACATATGTTGTAACATTTTGAGCGGTTTTTTTTGTGAGTTGATTCTGGCCATTTTAAAAGCAATTACTTATATTAGATAGGATCTAACGTTTTAATTAATTTAATGTCATTTTCTTATAACGATCCTGTCGAGAGTAAAGTCGTTAATATATGTAAAATAGTCCGTCTAGAGAGCTATAAAAACGATTATAATTAGTTATAACATGGCATTTATACATCTGGTCGTTAATTACGAAACTAAGAAAAATGAATTCCAACGTTACGCGTTGTGGGCATAAACTTCACATATCCAGTCAACTCAAATTCGAGCTATTCGAGCACTGAATCCAGATTATCAATACAGCCATTGCATTTTAATGGTAGTCGAGGTGATCTGCGAATCCGAATTCCGTAACTACGACGGCGAAGCCGACACGATTTTGTCATCTGTCTGCGCTCTTTCAAAGGTTCGACCATGGCAGCCACTATAGACAATGTGTGATTTCATTGACCCCCACAAACAAGAGGTCCCCGACAAGGCGGCCCCTAGTCAGAACTTGATGACCAGTTGACAACCGTAGAGGAAGCCGACCCATGTCAAACTACATGTGAGTTGGCTGTAAACTTTCGAGGTATGTGTACCCACAACCTGAAAAATAGATTTCGATAGATTCAGAAAGCCGAAATAGCCGGCTAAGTGAATGCCTGATGAACTCGCTAATGATAAAAAAAATCGCTTTGCTTTCGCCGACAATAAAAAAATATTGAATTTTTTTACACCAAACTTCGATCTCTGATGAGAAAAATAGACACTGTGTACGACAAACTGATTCACTTTTTCGACAGGGCTAGTTCGTGCACAGCCCGAATCATCACGGCAGGCCAAATCAAAGGGATGTATTATAAGTAGCAGCTTTGCTCAGCTGATCATGGAGTAGTTCTCCAGCAGAACTCGCTGATGTAGAAACCTAGGTTTTTCGGAGTGACTGTCAGCTAACATTTAACGTCCACGGTTTCCACGGATGTAGAAACCTGAGACACGCCACTCGATCAGCTGAGCAAAGGTATTCCTTTTTTACATACCCTTGATTTGATTTGCTGTAAGAATTTTTGCTGTGCACGAATTCGCCCCGTCGAGCGACATGCTTCAGAGTTCACTTGCTAACTCACCTGTATTTTGAGACAGACCAGCCTCTTCGACGATTTTCAGCTGCTTATCATCAACAAGCTTTGACTAGGGACTACTCCCTGGTGGCTCATTTGAGCAGTCAATGAAATCGGTTTATACACGTTGCCTATGGCGGCTGGCGTTGTCTAACCGTGGCCTAGCGCAGCGCAGATAAATCCGACTTGGCCGCACTGTGGTAGTTCCGAACTCGGATTCCCAGATGACGCGGATCTCCAATTTATGCTTGTGTCATTGAAACCATAGAGTAACAACAATGAAGAAGAGATCGAAAACGAATTCCCCCTATTCGAATGGCAGTAACTTGTGCCATCTAAGTACAAAATCATAATGAAACGCCGTTGACAACGGCGCTAACGATCTTCAAATCTCGCTAATCTCATTTTCGAAAGCTTCATACTCAACGGCGTCATATGATCGGTAAGTTAACATTAGTCGACCGTCCCGTTGAACAAGCGACGAATGACCCCGACCAATTACGGAGCTACGACCCGATCACTTTCAACGGGCGAATAACCAAATATCTGCTCTAAATGATCTCGCTACGGTGGAAAATAATTCAAAATGTCATTGGGGATCTCTCGAGCGACGTACGATCAAGCGTAACCATATGTGTATGTGCAATGTGGTGACAATGTTCAATTGTTAACAAAAACATGGGATCATCTTAGCAAACGTTAATGTTTACTGTGGGTTTAAATCAAGTAATAAATTATTTGTCAATGCTTGCTTTATCACGGGGACAGCATTAGCAGGCCGATATAGCTGCCATATAACAAACACAACTACAACGAACAGTGAATTGCCAACGAAGTGCACTGGCATGCTTCGGTATCCGATGCTCCGATGGGCACAGTGGGTCACAGCGTACACCCTGAATAGTGTTCGTATCGGAAACAAGAAGTACAACGATACCAACTATCTCCACAGATGATGTTTTTTTTCTATTGGCCACAGCTGTCCGGAACGAGGCTGCTCCGGATTTCGACCCAGTCGCGTGTAGATCTGCATTTCTATGACGCTACCGATATGCTTTACACCGTAGTAGTTGGGTCCGAAGCCTGTCGCCCTCAAGAAAACCCTTTGTAAGATTTGCGGTGCGAGCAGCAAATTGAACTCAATGAAATCAACCGAAAAGTTTAGTCCTTGAAGCGAGCCGTCTAATACCAGTTGATTGAATCTGGACACGCGCTGATTGAATCCATCAATGTACTCTTGGGCCGGTCTTGTATCTCTGCCGACAGTGCGGCTGGTAAGTAGACAGATGACAACAGTATGTAGATGAGGTAACAGTGTCCGTAGCTGGCTCAGACGTTCTCTAAGATAACTGACCTTTCGGTCGGCGTTCGAAGACTTCGCGGTGAGGTTGTTTGCGCCCAGATGGACATACAGGACTTCGATGGTTCTGGGAAGGACAGCTTCCGCAACATCCATCGTTTCGCCGAGACGGCCCTTACGGTAGGAAATGACGAGGGGACAGTCGTTAGGATGGAGAGAGCCTTTCGAGAAGACATCTTCACTGATCCGATGAAAGAAACAGTCCCCCACTAATGCGATCCACGGCTCCGTACGTGGGACGCATGACCCGAAGGGTACGACTTGAGAGATTTCTGCTCCTCCTATTGAGTACACGAAGACAGCCTTGGCAGGGGGAGCCAATGCGGAGGCCATTCTATATCGAGTTTGTTAGCCAGATTAGTAGGAGCTTAGCAGAGGAAGCCCAAACAGGTTCAGCAGGGCGAGTTTCGCTTGACGCGTCGCCGACGTATGCCGATCCTGCGGCATGTTCACACTACCAAGTCCTTTCGTCCCGCGGAACCTCGATCAGTACAAAGTTGACCATGAAGATCTATAAAGTCTTATTACACCTCTCGACACCGTGCCAGCCTCCCCCCGGGCCTCAGTTAGCAACGTCAGTCACGCAGTGTCCTCCGAACTGTCGAACAACGACGGCGTGCAGGAGCCGCGTTCATTCACATTTCACACGCACGAATGACGGTTCCGAACGGCGCAGACAAGTATGGGTATATGGGCTCACTAAATAGCAAAACTTGTGCGTCTCTCATGTCAGGATAATCCGCTATGATTTCATCATATATGTTTGCAAAGCCACGCTTAATGCAGACGACGTTGAGCCGTATTCCATTACTTCTAAACGACTGCATCAGTAACATTGGCAGGCACGCTCACGCGGTTGATCATGCAACTTGAGGCGCTAATTTTTTCGAAAAAAAACTCCACGTCTCTCGTTTGTTTGGTTAATGCCGTAGTGTTCAGCGTAGGCTTATAAGCCGTTCGGAAGCCTTAAAGTTGTCGAGCCGAAACAACAACAGAAAAGCGGATAAAAGTTAGACTTTGTTTGAGAATATATGTGAATGCATAGGCGTATAGTTGTATATTAATACCAACTAATAAACGTAAATTGGAAAAATTAGTTCATTTAGAAAAAGTGTATCGATTAAGTAATAAATCCATCGAATTTAGCTAGATTACAAAGCCTATGGGGTCTGTCTTATGAAGTAATGCTGAAAGCAGTGCCGTGGATGTCAAATGTTGGCTGGGACTCAGCCGGGAAAATTTACTAGATTATAAAATCTGTATATTATAAAAAGAACGGTATTCGTTCCAATATAAAATGTACCCGCGGCGACCAGCAGCTAATACCTGTTAGAGTCCTACGGCTGATAGCGGGTTTATCCATACTTATGGCTATCCCTTTACCGCTGGCCTTTATCGTTTAAACGTCAGCCTTGCTAAGTACACAAGCTGCCCAAAAGCATCGCGTGTGCCTTCCTCTCTCTCTCTAAGAGTAAAGCGGTACTTACCGCCACCGCCAGATCCACAACCTTTCGCGACCTGAAGCAGTTCCCAGAATGAGCAGTCCACAGCGATAGCAAGGCCAAACAAGCCACGTGCAGAGGTTTGTCCGTAGAGTGGAGCAGACGGGGAACCTGGTGTAATTTACCCCGCCGCTCAGTAGGTTTCTGAAGAAGATATGAGCTCGGCAGACCACCTCGACGACGGTGCCGGTTTCGCCGGAGATGACTCCCATCACGGGTAGTATACAATCCAAAGTAAAGCTTCGTCCCCGCTGCGATTATTCGTTATTAGTGATACCACGGTGTACTATAATCCCGGGTGAGCAATGGATTGATACGACAGCCACGATCAACTCGAAATATCTATCTGTTACAAACCAAGAGAAACATAACGGAACTCACAGCAGAGTACACTAAACAGTGTCCGCAATGGGCGGCAATGCAACATTGTGACTGGTCACGGGCGTGCGGTAGGTTTTATTGATTAATAATAATAATAAACAACAACAACAGAGCTAGAGAGCTAGACTATATATTTTGATTATAGAGTACCTTCAGTATCTGTTTCTAAGAAAGACAAAGTTTTGGCTGCAGTATATTGATCGCTGACATTTTAACACGTGATGATATCGACAAGTATCGGTGAAGGTGGACCCGATGCTCACATAGTACTCATCATAAAGGAACGTAAGAACGCGACAGGGATCATTTGAGTCGAGCCCGGTGGATTGGTGATGCATTCGCGTACGCCTTGAAATCAGGGGAGACCCAATACGTAGGTGAACAGGTTCGCCAGCCTGAAACACTTCGTTCAGAGATCATCTGATGTGGTGGTCCGAAGAGAGGATTTCTGATATTCAGATTCGGTTAACCAAAAACATACAATACAATACAGTAATACAATACAAGGTTTGGTTTATTAACGGAACTGCAGTCTTATCACAACGCTTAGGTTCTCGTAAAAATAATAGCGAAAAAGTGTCGTCTCATGGATTATTTCAAATGCTACCGATTTCTGGAAACGGCATTATTGACATCAATGTTTTGATTATCGTCGTTCAAGATTTACATGGTTGCAGCTGACCCGCGTTGATGTATCATGTAATAGCTGTCTTCTATTGCCCTGTGATACAGTAACATTCACGTAACGGAAATATAATGACACCAAGGATCCTGTGCCGGTGAGGGTCGTCCTTCTCCCAGACGAGCGAATGCAAATAGGTCATTGTTATTCGAACGCACGGGGTGGCAGTTTCCCTATGCAAGGTGTCATACATATTGGAGAGAAAGCGTTTGTAGACGGTAAATCTCAATCGAATTGTTCTGCCGCTGCTCACTTCGTTCAGTAAGCATGCTGCAAAAAAACTTGCCTGGGCGTCACAATGTTTTTTGTCATTCGCTGAACGTCGAATGTATACAAACTTCATATTGATAGACACAGATACCGAAAGCGAGAGGTAACCAAGGAAAACAAAATGCCAATATATAAACTGGGTGTAGTTAGCTGATAGACTGATAAACTGGGGATTAGTAGATTGGAGAATTATGATCAGGTTAAGTTTAATTCAAATCTGCGCCAGTCATCGTCCGCAGCGACAACTCGTGGGAATATCATTTTTGTGGGATCCATATATATATATATATATATATATGAGCTAATCCCACAAAAATGACATAGACGAGTTGTCGCTGCGGACAATGACTGGCGCAGATTTGAATTAAACTAAAATACAGTAATTCAAGATAATAGTTAAAAGGGCGTTATAGTCTATTTGCCACGTCTCTTACAAACAGTTATATGTACATTGGTCCATTTCGTTTGACGCCCCAGGCCGGGTTTGAGCTTGCTGTACGAATCCCGTCAATGTTGCACTTATCATTGTTGCCTGCTAGAGTCGCCTGATGGTAATTCTCCAATTTTCTACCCCCCAGTTTATGAGCAAATCCCCCACTGCGCTGTTCTCTTCATCCTGTTACCTTACTGTTGTTACCTAATTACCCATTACCGCTTTAGCCAATTGCTCGCATTTAATTTAACGATGCCGAAAGCCAGCTACGATTACCCAATGATTGCCCTGATGAAATCACTCCCATTAGCTCCATGTTGCAATTAATCATCTCATTACAACAGTTGTTCAATGTCCTTGTGTCAACTATCCCGCCCTGGCATTGTAATGACCTGAATGCATTTTGACCCGCTGGCGGGGTTGAGTTCGAGATTGACATTTTTTTTAAAAATTCTCAAATGATTAAGGCTATTTTTTTTTCCGATAAGTCACTTTTGTCTTTTCTCTACAGAGCTTGAAGAGCTGGGAAAATGCTTTTGCAGTTTGAAATCTTCTAAATTCTCAACCGTTATCGAAATAACGACACAAATATCACCATTTGCTCAGTTCACATTATTGTCTTAAGTTCTGCATGTATTTAGTATACTAGTGTGATTTCTCGCAGGGGTATCGTTTTTAGCATACAGATAGCTCTCATTGAGCCAGGACTACAGAGGCAATATTAACAAAATAAATAGAAACGTTTCCGGAGACCATCGGCACCAATATACAATAAATACATTATACAAACATCGTCTACTCTAGAGTATAGGCTATGATAATCACAAGTGATCTTATTTATTCTACAATTATTGATTATTTACCACAAGAGAGAATGTAATCATTGACTTTATTCTAAACCTCAAAATTGACTATATCGTATAACAAGAATAATGTTAATGACAACAGTAAAAAGAACATTAAAACATATGTTGTAACATTTTGAGCGGTTTTTTTTGTGAGTTGATTCTGGCCATTTTAAAAGCAATTACTTATATTAGATAGGATCTAACGTTTTAATTAATTTAATGTCATTTTCTTATAACGATCCTGTCGAGAGTAAAGTCGTTAATATACGTAAAATAGTCCGTCTAGAGAGCTATAAAAACGATTATAATTAGTTATAACATGGCATTTATACATCTGGTCGTTAATTACGAAACTAAGAAAAATGAATTCCAACGTTACGCGTTGTGGGCATAAACTTCACATATCCAGTCAACTCAAATTCGAGCTATTCGAGCACTGAATCCAGATTATCAATACAGCCATTGCATTTTAATGGTAGTCGAGGTGATCTGCGAATCCGAATTCCGTAACTACGACGGCGAAGCCGACACGATTTTGTCATCTGTCTGCGCTCTTTCAAAGGTTCGACCATGGCAGCCACTATAGACAATGTGTGATTTCATTGACCCCCACAAACAAGAGGTCCCCGACAAGGCGGCCCCTAGTCAGAACTTGATGACCAGTTGACAACCGTAGAGGAAGCCGACCCATGTCAAACTACATGTGAGTTGGCTGTAAACTTTCGAGGTATGTGTACCCACAACCTGAAAAATAGATTTCGATAGATTCAGAAAGCCAAAATAGCCGGCTAAGTGAATGCCTGATGAACTCGCTAATGATAAAAAAAATCGCTTTGCTTTCGCCGACAATAAAAAAATATTGAATTTTTTTACACCAAACTTCGATCTCTGATGAGAAAAATAGACACTGTGTACGACAAACTGATTCACTTTTTCGACAGGGCTAGTTCGTGCACAGCCCGAATCATCACGGCAGGCCAAATCAAAGGGATGTATTATAAGTAGCAGCTTTGCTCAGCTGATCATGGAGTAGTTCTCCAGCAGAACTCGCTGATGTAGAAACCTAGGTTTTTCGGAGTGACTGTCAGCTAACATTTAACGTCCACGGTTTCCACGGATGTAGAAACCTGAGACACGCCACTCGATCAGCTGAGCAAAGGTATTCCTTTTTTACATACCCTTGATTTGATTTGCTGTAAGAATTTTTGCTGTGCACGAATTCGCCCCGTCGAGCGACATGCTTCAGAGTTCACTTGCTAACTCACCTGTATTTTGAGACAGACCAGCCTCTTCGACGATTTTCAGCTGCTTATCATCAACAAGCTTTGACTAGGGACTACTCCCTGGTGGCTCATTTGAGCAGTCAATGAAATCGGTTTATACACGTTGCCTATGGCGGCTGGCGTTGTCTAACCGTGGCCTAGCGCAGCGCAGATAAATCCGACTTGGCCGCACTGTGGTAGTTCCGAACTCGGATTCCCAGATGACGCGGATCTCCAATTTATGCTTGTGTCATTGAAACCATAGAGTAACAACAATGAAGAAGAGATCGAAAACGAATTCCCCCTATTCGAATGGCAGTAACTTGTGCCATCTAAGTACAAAATCATAATGAAACGCCGTTGACAACGGCGCTAACGATCTTCAAATCTCGCTAATCTCATTTTCGAAAGCTTCATACTCAACGGCGTCATATGATCGGTAAGTTAACATTAGTCGACCGTCCCGTTGAACAAGCGACGAATGACCCCGACCAATTACGGAGCTACGACCCGATCACTTTCAACGGGCGAATAACCAAATATCTGCTCTAAATGATCTCGCTACGGTGGAAAATAATTCAAAATGTCATTGGGGATCTCTCGAGCGACGTACGATCAAGCGTAACCATATGTGTATGTGCAATGTGGTGACAATGTTCAATTGTTAACAAAAACATGGGATCATCTTAGCAAACGTTAATGTTTACTGTGGGTTTAAATCAAGTAATAAATTATTTGTCAATGCTTGCTTTATCACGGGGACAGCATTAGCAGGCCGATATAGCTGCCATATAACAAACACAACTACAACGAACAGTGAATTGCCAACGAAGTGCACTGGCATGCTTCGGTATCCGATGCTCCGATGGGCACAGTGGGTCACAGCGTACACCCTGAATAGTGTTCGTATCGGAAACAAGAAGTACAACGATACCAACTATCTCCACAGATGATGTTTTTTTTCTATTGGCCACAGCTGTCCGGAACGAGGCTGCTCCGGATTTCGACCCAGTCGCGTGTAGATCTGCATTTCTATGACGCTACCGATATGCTTTACACCGTAGTAGTTGGGTCCGAAGCCTGTCGCCCTCAAGAAAACCCTTTGTAAGATTTGCGGTGCGAGCAGCAAATTGAACTCAATGAAATCAACCGAAAAGTTTAGTCCTTGAAGCGAGCCGTCTAATACCAGTTGATTGAATCTGGACACGCGCTGATTGAATCCATCAATGTACTCTTGGGCCGGTCTTGTATCTCTGCCGACAGTGCGGCTGGTAAGTAGACAGATGACAACAGTATGTAGATGAGGTAACAGTGTCCGTAGCTGGCTCAGACGTTCTCTAAGATAACTGACCTTTCGGTCGGCGTTCGAAGACTTCGCGGTGAGGTTGTTTGCGCCCAGATGGACATACAGGACTTCGATGGTTCTGGGAAGGACAGCTTCCGCAACATCCATCGTTTCGCCGAGACGGCCCTTACGGTAGGAAATGACGAGGGGACAGTCGTTAGGATGGAGAGAGCCTTTCGAGAAGACATCTTCACTGATCCGATGAAAGAAACAGTCCCCCACTAATGCGATCCACGGCTCCGTACGTGGGACGCATGACCCGAAGGGTACGACTTGAGAGATTTCTGCTCCTCCTATTGAGTACACGAAGACAGCCTTGGCAGGGGGAGCCAATGCGGAGGCCATTCTATATCGAGTTTGTTAGCCAGATTAGTAGGAGCTTAGCAGAGGAAGCCCAAACAGGTTCAGCAGGGCGAGTTTCGCTTGACGCGTCGCCGACGTATGCCGATCCTGCGGCATGTTCACACTACCAAGTCCTTTCGTCCCGCGGAACCTCGATCAGTACAAAGTTGACCATGAAGATCTATAAAGTCTTATTACACCTCTCGACACCGTGCCAGCCTCCCCCCGGGCCTCAGTTAGCAACGTCAGTCACGCAGTGTCCTCCGAACTGTCGAACAACGACGGCGTGCAGGAGCCGCGTTCATTCACATTTCACACGCACGAATGACGGTTCCGAACGGCGCAGACAAGTATGGGTATATGGGCTCACTAAATAGCAAAACTTGTGCGTCTCTCATGTCAGGATAATCCGCTATGATTTCATCATATATGTTTGCAAAGCCACGCTTAATGCAGACGACGTTGAGCCGTATTCCATTACTTCTAAACGACTGCATCAGTAACATTGGCAGGCACGCTCACGCGGTTGATCATGCAACTTGAGGCGCTAATTTTTTCGAAAAAAAACTCCACGTCTCTCGTTTGTTTGGTTAATGCCGTAGTGTTCAGCGTAGGCTTATAAGCCGTTCGGAAGCCTTAAAGTTGTCGAGCCGAAACAACAACAGAAAAGCGGATAAAAGTTAGACTTTGTTTGGGAATATATGTGAATGCATAGGCGTATAGTTGTATAATAATACCAACTAATAAACGTAAATTGGAAAAATTAGTTCATTTAGAAAAAGTGTATCGATTAAGTAATAAATCCATCGAATTTAGCTAGATTACAAAGCCTATGGGGTCTGTCTTATGAAGTAATGCTGAAAGCAGTGCCGTGGATGTCAAATGTTGGCTGGGACTCAGCCGGGAAAATTTACTAGATTATAAAATCTGTATATTATAAAAAGAACGGTATTCGTTCCAATATAAAATGTACCCGCGGCGACCAGCAGCTAATACCTGTTAGAGTCCTACGGCTGATAGCGGGTTTATCCATACTTATGGCTATCCCTTTACCGCTGGCCTTTATCGTTTAAACGTCAGCCTTGCTAAGTACACAAGCTGCCCAAAAGCATCGCGTGTGCCTTCCTCTCTCTCTCTAAGAGTAAAGCGGTACTTACCGCCACCGCCAGATCCACAACCTTTCGCGACCTGAAGCAGTTCCCAGAATGAGCAGTCCACAGCGATAGCAAGGCCAAACAAGCCACGTGCAGAGGTTTGTCCGTAGAGTGGAGCAGACGGGGAACCTGGTGTAATTTACCCCGCCGCTCAGTAGGTTTCTGAAGAAGATATGAGCTCGGCAGACCTTGATTTGCCTTGAAAGACCCTATGAACTGACGAACCTTCGGTGAACTGTATTCGATGTTACAAACACACACATACAGAAACGTCTCGTAGAGTCGGCTTTGTGATTAAGCCTAAATCAACGGCTCGCACAGCCACTCGTCCTGCCCGTGGAGAGTAGGCTTCCAGGACGCTAAATTCGCGAGGAATAAAATTAAATGCCAAATGCGTTGTCTATCTGCTGTCCGTCCGCTCCGGCGTAATAGCCGAAATCAGCCACTGTTCAAAAAACGAAACCAATATGCCCCCTGTTGTTCACCAGTCACATCGAACAGGTATCTGCCAACTCGAAGAAATCATCCAGACGACATCGTGCAAATGCCACACACAAAATGCTATCTTCATCCTATAATCAATTTATAATTTCATATCTCTGTTGCACTTCAATAAAGTGTTGTAGGACAGTAGAACGAAAAGGCCACGAACGATCTCATCGTCCGAGACCCAACAACATTAGATAGTCTTTCTTATCTATATGTGATTCTTTTATTCGTCGTGATTTCCATCAAATCGTGTATCGATCTAAGCGAATACAATATAGTGATGTGCGTGAACAACATTCAAACTTTTGCCACAAGGAGCGTCAGGGTGGTGTCCACGCCAACCCGGAATCCTCGAAGAAAAAACCCACGGCAAAGTCCCTGGCTGTAAAAAAACCGGAGGCCGCAAGCTCTATTGCCGCGACGTGATGGAGACATATAGGACAACTTGAGCATTATAAAAATTGCAGCTCCTTTAATAAAACCAATTACTACTTACCCTCACCTTACATTACTATTTAGCACCATACCCTTATGCCAAATGTTGAACGGGCAACTGTCCGTCGTTTGAGCAATTTATACAGAGAACATTACCGTTTGCATATGTGTGTGTATGTATGTATTCGAATTGATATGAAGCGATAAAAGTAGGTTGACAAATCACCAACACTCTGTAGAAGGAGCACGCTGGGAGAAGAGACGCTCAGCCGAGTCGCAGACGGGAATCGAACCCGGGATGTTGTGTCTGGCAACTACATCCCTATATTTCTCATACGTACAAGCGATTCGCCGACAGCAAGAACGGCAGGCTACCTTTAACCTGTACTCAACCCGCTGATCGAGACGTCTACACGGACTCAATCGAATTAGAGAAGAAAAAAATGCTTCCCTTTGCAAATGTTCATTTTTTTCGTTTATTCAGTTACAGTTATCCATTATTATGGTAACCATGTCTACAGATTGATGACCAGTCTTACACTCGCATAATCATCGTATAGAAACACTTCTACATAGAACTAATGTACGTTCTCTGCATAACAGCGACTCGACGATTTACAGGCTCGTGTCGCTGACAATGTATGTCAATCGCGCCTCCATTTACTCAAAAACACACATACACACATAAACACGGCCACACACACACACACCACACAGCCAAGCAGGCAGACAGACAGTCATAGTTATTCACATAATTCTCTTGATTAGGCCATTTCATCTCGAGCATCAGGTCTTGTTACGTTTAGCGTTACGTAAACACAATATAACAAAATCAACTCAACGTCACAGTACCCAATGCATGATAAATAAATCGAGAAGTGAAGCTGTACCGCAAAATCTCTCGCAATACTAAACACTGACGGTGAATAGTTATGTCGAACAAATGGATGGGCATGCAACTGGCGCGAATAGCGCTTATGAAAAACAGGAGAAATAGGATTAGACAATGCAAATTTTGTACAATCGTTTTTTTTTAATATACGTATTGAATCCACCTAACGAATTCATTATAGATCTGATTTGTAAATAAATTTATATTGCAGCGAGTGCCGTAGCGAGGGAAACGAGGTGCTCGCTTGAGAGAGAAACAGACATAAAATATGGACCTCTCAGATTTTTCGCCACTCCAAAGCACAATTTACAACAGCCGCGGTCCCTTCGCGGTATCAGACATATCTCGCGCGTTATTTTTCCCTGATGAAAGTTTCTCACATTTCGTTTTGTACACTTCTTCAATTTCCGAACGGAACCACCCACAGCAGGACCTCTCACATCAAAGCTTAATGCTATTCGGTCATATTTTGAAAATATTTTGTACGCAGTGGCGCGATAGGAACGTCAGCATCGGGCAGAGGCTCTGTGCCGGGCGGTGGAGGCTTCAGCTGGCTTGCTGCGTGACTGAGCTGTAGAGCCGCGTCGGGATGCGCTGTGCCCGGGAGAAGGGTGCACTCCCGTTCTAGAATCGACGATAGCGCCTCGAGTAGATCTGAGAAACCGTACGATATGGCGGCACGGCGAACACGATTTAGTTCCTGCAACGGGATTACACGAGAATGATTGTGCATAAAATGTAATTAATACATGTACATACGCCATAGGCGCCCAATGAGCGAACAACCCCTCAGAACTGACGTGGGCCATCTTGAAACTGAAGAAGAAGAAAATCGTGCCCGTAGAAATTGCCGGTGTGTACATGCTGAAAATCGATGACATTTTACTGAAAGGTATGATACATGCATTTATTATTATTATTATTATTATTATTTATTATTATTATTATTATTAATTATTATTATTATTATTATTATTAATTATTATTATTATTATTATTATTATTATTAATTATTATTATTATTATTATCACCTTGTAAAAGTTATGAATCTTCTCAGGAAGCTTGCGCGCATGCCGAAGGATCTTCTGGATGTCTGCCTGTAGACCCGTTGTGCGAATCCACACCACCGAATTCTGTGAGTAGCTAGGTTTTTCCGCTGGTTTTAATGGCAATTTCAGTTTTTCCCACGACGATGGAACCTGCAACAGCGAGCACGACTCAATATAATATAACCCTTTGCTAATTGTTCATAAATTTCCAATCTGCGATTTGAAATCATAGCAAAATAGAGACAGAAAACTGTGAGAAGCCCTAGAGAAGCAGTGATTCAACGCCGCTCCACCTGAGAGGTCGTACCACAACATCCTGCACTATACGTATGTAAATGTCTATATAACTCGAGACAGCCACCGCCCCCTCTACTGGGCCGTACATTAGCGATGCTTATGAGATAGCTGATAGTGATTTGTTCAACGGTTTCATAATTAATTCTGTTGGAGAAGATTACAAACCCCATGGAGGTTGGCGCTGCCGAGTTGCTCGAAGCGACACCACCATGGCACCGAGTGGTCGCCGAGCTCGAACGTTGAAAGCATGAGGTTGGATTTTTTCTTGCTGTCCGCCCACGAATACAACATGCCATACCACGACGGCCTATGAATAGTGACGGGAGACAACCACGAACAAGGAGACAGCTTGATGTGAGATGAGGTACAATAGACGAGGTGCTATAGGTGACTCTTAACCGAGCGGCTATTCGAAATTGACTGCGATTATGATCGATAACATCGTAATCATGATAACACATGTGTTAAAAAGGCTTTTAACTTTTAAATTAAACATGTCCACCCGTTATTGACAGGGACAGTATACGGTTCAGTGTCGATGATAACAGGCATCATAATTTAATGCCATGATGTAGTTTTCTTTGTTTTTATGTTTGGCACGAACTGCCGATTGTAATTTCACGAGAATAGTTGGCATACACCCGGCATAATGGAGCCAAATGGACTGAATATGGAAAACCAAGATATTCACCTTTCAACTGCGGTACGCCCCACGTAACGGCAGGTGACGACGTTAATTAGGGTGAACAGATAATGAAAACTGAGCAGATCATGAAAATGATTATTACTACTAACCCAATCCTTGCAATGGCGACCATCGATTCGACCTTAAGCGACCCATGCAGAAGAACACAGAACGAAGCCTGTTTTCCATCGTCCTCATCGCCAATACCCGTCGATCCCGTCCCGGCAACAGCGTCTCCCTCTGAGATCACCATTGGCTCTGCTTTCACTTCGACTATTGACGGCAACGATGACGAGTTGTCCTGAGAGTCGGTCCCACCGGTTAGGCTCCCGTTCGTGTCGGAGACATCTGGAAGGACTGTGTTTTTGTGTCGAGATGAGAAACGCGGAAGCATTCAGCGGAATTATATCACATATTAGTATAGTAACTAATGGAATAACTCGAGGAACCACTGTGGATAGGCTGATGTATAATTAAGACAGCTTTTGCAAAGAACGACATAAGTCAAGCTGAGGCAGGCCGACCTGCAACTTTCGTCACTGGAAACACTTAGCCTAGACGCAAGAGCTAGATGAAACAATTACGTGGTAATATATGACACTCGAAATCTCTTCACTTATGACACTGTGTGCCAGGGATATTGGACTAAGAAAGTGAATCTGCTTGGTGTTCATCTACAGCTTCTTATTGCGAAGCTATTTATTGTAGCCTAAGGAATTGATTGTCCTTAAAGATAGTTGGTCTTCTCCGTTGAAAATCCGTCTTGGTACAGAAAGCCGTTCGACAGGCTAACTAGAGAACTAACCAACCAATAGCAACAGCAGCAGCAGCAGAGTTACAGGGCAGATATGGCAATAACCGCAGCAACAACAAGACGCGCGTACTAACCTGAACTCCTTGGCGCGGGTATTGGCAGTACCAGGTGTCGGGACACTGTAGCCGGATGAGCCACGTCACCAATATTCATAAATCCAAGAATCGAGATCTGTTCAGACATTTTCACCGGCGACTGGTCAGAATCAGCATCGGGACAACGTCTCGGCTGTGGCTCAGGTGGGGGGCACAGTGTCACGTGTGAAGAGAGATGACCGCACGTAAGACGGCCCTGCCACGACACGTAAGATGACTCGCCGATCGACACGAACGCCTGTGTAACACCATCCATCAATGGCAAAGGAGGAAGCGCGGGCCGAGGGAGGCCGACCGAGGAAAGGGAGTCATCGAAGAAAAAAATGAAGATCAGTGAGCAGATAGACAAAATTACGAAAGGTCTCAACGTTGGCCGAGTTCGACGAATTGACAAACTGCCAGTTACACAATCAATTCTAGTGATTGCCACTAGGAATAGTATGCAGGGGGCAACTTGGTAAGTGAGAGCAAGCTCAACTGAAAAACGACGGCAACGAGGTGCAAATGCACCTGGTGAATGTGCTAGTATGATCTTCCACGTTCGAAGTCTCTGCTAGATCTTAAGTTGAAATCACTTGCTGGAGACAAGCATAAACAAAATGTAAAGTGTAATCGAATATTATTCTATTAGTCGCAAACGGTCTCATACTAAACTAGTCTCAGCGAGAAACGCCACTTCAACATCAACTTCTATTCCCGTGATTTTAATAATATGTTTCGCGTGTGCTAAGAGGCATGCTCACGTGGTATATATATATATATATCATATACTCATGTATTCTGTAATATATAATGAGAATATATCTGTATTAGTCACTAAGAGAACTTCGAGTACATAGAACTTCGATCACTCATCGAGGATCTTACTAATAACAAGGTTGGCGACCCGCCCACTATTTTTGTTCTGTTACGACTTATTAGGCCTGCCCATTCATCAACGACGCCGGTGTGCATGCATGCGACATTGAATAGCCAATTCTTTACAAAACCTCTCCTTACACGTTGCACGCTTTTGAGGCTGAGCGAGCCCTCAGGGAGGACGACGCCTCCTGCACCGGTCGCGTCAATAAGTCGCTGGTAGAAGGGCAGAGCATTTCGGAGCTGGTGAGAGTCCGACTGGCACAACGGGACAATATGGAGTTTGCAAGGAAACGGAAAGAGCGGAGACGCGAACGCCGGCTGAATCCGGGGGGCGTTCCCATCCGTGACGAGGATTACCTGTGAAGAAGGGCGATGTCTATAGCGATTCGAAAAGATCTACCAGCGTCATGAGCATATTGGTGGGTGCATTCAGGTGTTTAGGATGATTTTTGGTAATTCCTTCCCGGCGATATATGTAAATATCCTGATATGATTTTCGTACTTTCGTGAAGCTTAACCCTGAAGCTGAAATCTAGCGGCATCTTGCTCAACTCGATGATGTGTCTACGCATTTCTCATATGTTCGAAACCACAGGGTGTTCCACCGGTTATACAACCCTACGGAACAACGTTAGCCAACGTTAGACAGCCTCGAAGTATGCCTCGATGGAATAATTTTCTCCATTTTGTTTTCTTTAGCATAATGCTTTAATAAAATGCTTCTGTGCGAAAGGTCCTAAGTCCATCGATCGATGATTGACTACGTTATCTGGTCAAAATACGCAACCTAGCCACTGTAGAATTTGTCGCAAAGATATGCCTTACATGCAAAAACAAGCAAAATCCTCGGTCGGTTCTCGTGAAAAAGTGAATATATAAAATATACGTATATACATGGGCGTAGGGAGCAAGTAGCAGCGGAACTGGCGCATGCCTATACCACTGTGCCTGGTAACCTTCAATCACACTTAAGAGTGCTTACGTTAATTCAGTTAATAAAGACAACCGCCAAAATTTGCCATCCGTTTGCCGCTTATCTTCACGTGTTGACTAAATAAAAAACTTTGTATATTTTTCTTTGTTTCCCGGTGACAAGCCTGGAACGTTGGCTTTATGGGCTATTCCAATATACCGTGGCGCCTCAGAAACTACAATGCATCGATCTTCGAAATATCCGCCAAAGAACCCATGTTAGTTAACTTCACTAGTAATTCGAGTCTAAAGATAACACGATAATTTCTTAGTTGTTTTTTTTTTAATTTCGAAATATCGCTTACTATCTAAATATGAATTAATGCAGAGGGAGGACAGTTTGGCTTCGACGCCGTTAACTGTTACTTTGTCATTGGGTTGCCTGACATGTGCTGAACACCCTGTATATTTAAACTCAATAGAGCAATCACTCAGTCAGTCAGTCAATCACTATCATATCAGCACCCAGCACTCAATCAGTATCATAGCGCATAGGAAAAATGTAAATTTCCCCTAAACCCTGTATATACCTGACAGCTACAGGTCGAGCCCCACTCGTGGAGGACGGCATGCTTCGCTCCTTCGATACCAGCTTCAAAAGCTGTTCGGTCGTAGAACTGGAGACGGGTCAACCTATCCTTGAGCGCTTCAAAATCACGGGTGAAAGGCTCGACCACCTCCCACAATGACGAATAGACCACCTAGAAGAAGGGAGATCAGAGTCCCACAAGGTTACGTATTAGATCGCCGTACAAGATACATGTGTACTTCCAAAACAAGATCACCACTGAAACACCGAAGGCTGGGTTCACACTTATAGCGAAACATAGAGGTATATCTATATCAAGAAAATATGGTATAATAATAACTCTGCCAAATAGAACGCACACGACAAAACTCGGGACCAATATCGGACTAACGCATGTGGCCATAGTTGCTTCAGCCCAGCTGACACCTCTGGGCTCGTATCACTATGCCATATGTCTGTTTGCGAAGTCATCCGATGTGTCAGATATCGATGTCAGCGCTCGTGGCCCGTCGTCGAACAGACAACTAAGCGACGTCGATCGTGGACACTTGAACACTATCTCATTATTCGAACGGCCCTTGGACATTTGCCAGAGGAAGGAGCTCGCTCATCCTTCAAATGGGCGTCGTGTTGGCCGATAACTAAAGCAATTACCACGACGAAATCAGTTACGATGAATGACAGTTGCGAGATGGTGGTGGCCGATTGGAGACGTCACTTGACGTGAACGGTCTTTCGTCGAGCAGCACAAAAACAGGAACTTAACCGAAATGACAATACAAACACGCACGCCTGTGTAATATATATATATATATATATATATATATATATATAATACAAGCACGTTTACTTGTAGAGACTTTTTCCGTCGAGTCCCTGCTTCCCCGTTTAATCAGAAAACAAATAGTACACATGACGTCTTTTCAGCAAGAACAGTTTTCTGAAAGGCGAAAACTCAGCAATTTCATTCGCATCTGTACGCACGCTTTTCAAATTTCGTGCTGCTATCGTAAAGAGATAGAAATGTATAAGGAAAATCCTGCTGCATCTTCGGCAGGGAAGGGAAGTGCTGTAGTGCATTATACTCAGTTGCGAAGTTCAGCCAAGATACGGACAGAGCGCAGTTCGTTCGGAGATATCTCCAAGGAGACTTCAAAGGAGGACGTTCCCGCTGTATGTGCTATACGTATTATGAGTCGTTCCGTTGGTCCAGCTGACGAAAAGACCCCATCCATGTACGCGAAAGCGAAGCGTCTAATGGCGTTCATAGGCTGTTCTCTCTGCTAAACGATTCGACGCGTGGACGAGTTGACTTTCGCTTTTCTGTAGCCAATGCAATTTCTCCACCCATCGAAAAGCGGATTACAAATGATAACAAATCTGATAGCAGCTGTGCATTGCATGTCCACCACTATCGTCATATGTGTTACAAGATCATAGCTGACTGCGCAACTCAAGCCTCGTCAGGTCCGCACCATCGAATCGGCCGTCGATCGAGGACGCTATAAAATAATCACCGAGGTGCCAATCAAACCACCGCATGCTAGTCAGTGAATATACTGACTGTGCTTAGTTCGTTACCACTGCTGATCCGTTGATTCGTACTCACAATTGAGCAGAACTCGAGTTTGCAGTGAGTTGCCATATACTGCAGTAGGTGACTGAGTCCGTCGGAAGCGAGATGCCGAAGCTGCATGGGCTCCGCGCGGTCCGCGAGCTCGACCGAGCGGCACATCGAGAGAGAGGCGTCGATGAGCAGGACAGTTGGCATCTCGAGGGCGCGTCTTCTCGGTATTGTTATTAATCACACTGCCTATGGGATCGATCGGTGGATCCGTTGTCGATATGCGTGACTCCCGCTCTCTCTCTCTCTCTCTGTTCAACTCCGAAGATGAACAAGTCTATTGTTTTGCCGCAGCTGACGGATCACATACGCGTCATTAGATGACGATATTCGCAGTGCCACCTCAGCATGGGTGATCGCCTATACGTTCGATAGCGGACAGATGTCTAAAAGCATCTGGCAAAATGGTTCATTTGGCTTTAAGCTCAACAACCTCGTCCTCGGCTCAGGCACGATACCACATAGACGAATGGCAGCATCTGAAATCAAAACAGCATATTAAGTGGTTAGTTCGCTCAGCTTCGGTGGGCCCGCTTAGATTTGAATGGTGATAGTAATAGGAACAACTTATTCGATACCGATACAACAAGTGTAAAATAATTATCTCCCTGCTTTTTGTTTTGTTTGTATTTATTTCTACCGCTCACCGAGCTACCAATTACAGCCGCTTACTGCGTTATCCACTATAAAAATGATCATGACAGCTTAGGATATTGAGCAGCTTCACCGGCTTGGCCCCCCTGTTACGAACCGTTTTCTGAGTCTCCTAAAAATAGTCGTCATTCGGTGGGTCATTAACATGTTATATAATCTACTCGAGTTGGTTATAATAGTCAACCGGGAACTCTCACACACAGTTATACCGAGTATCATTTTCATGAATCGTCCCTTGACCGAATTGGCCTCAGACGCGCGTCAATTTCGATTCGAGAATACCCCCTGCTCTGTCAGTATACGTTATAGCCAAACGGTGATTGGAAACACTATTCCTACGTCTAGCCTATTGCCTTTGCCAGTCACCTTGTTATCAGGGTGGTCGCCAGCCGCGCATTTGCTACCGTGTGGACAAGAGTACTACACTTGACCAATGGCCTCTGTCCCCGGTCCCAATGACCCTATGAGAATAACTCTTTTTCCTTTTTAATTTTTGCTTTCATCCATATTTCTCTCCGTAAGAACAAGCACTTCTCTTCGTTAAGCGCGGTACGCCGACAATTCGAGACAATTAAAAGCAAACAAATCTGCTATCGACGCTTGGCAAATAAGCGCGTGTCAACCAACTCGATCCCGATGCGTAAATTATAAATGCCTATTGTTTCTCTCTGCCCGATGTCCACCCACAGGAAACTCTGTGGTACTGGTTATTACACTTAGCAACGAACGCCACTTAGTTTCGCGATTATCAGCCGTATCCTTTCAAAACAACGGCAGCTTCCCTAAGCGTTCCCTCGTTGACAACACTGTGACAGCATAGCAGTACACTTGTGTGTTTTTGTGACTACTTATTGTCTTATTACATCGAGCTTTGAATAAAGTGTGCTTATTATTGTTGTTGTTGTTGTTGTTGTTGTTGCTGCTATTGGTTCTGCTGCGTCCGCCTGCTTTTTCATGCGGAAGTGTCAATTATATCTGTCCAATCTGCTCGGTTTCCGCACCGATGGCTGCCCACCCAAATAAAGCACTAGTTAAATAAAACAAATATAAAGCACTAGGTGAACTGTGTAGCAATGACAGTAGCCTCCACCTGCCAGGGTAAGTTAAGCTAACTTCTGAACTTTGTTAACTCCAGCGTCCGCCAAAAGTTAGGTGTAAGTTATCATTGAGGCATTGGTCGCCTTCAGGGATCCACCGGTGTGAACGTGTTAAGTGTTCTACGCGAACCAGAGTCGTCGCCCTGGCGAGGCAATTCATTACTATCGTTTGAATACCAAGGCATTTGGCATGAACACCGGCAATGGTTACAATGTATAGCACGGCCACAAGCTTGATAATCGCCGAACGTCTCATATTACACAGTGTGGCTAGCAAGCTTTCCAAGTCCAACTAAAGATAAATATATATATCTCATTGTTGTTTCGGTCATTAGTCGATCGCACGATCCATATGGACCTCGTTTTTGACTTGTTTAAGGCGAAAATTCACAAGCAAGAGCAGTAGGGTCTGCTTGTTGCTACACATGATAATACATAATAGTAAAAATAATAATAATAATAATTCTACAGTAACAGCTCCCTAAGCGAATATATTCGAAACTCGTTAGCACCTCGGGCATTTCTTGTCATCGTGTCCTTCACACGTATTGTCGCCGCTGTCGCTCGACTCACGACAGACTCATGAGCATTTCGACGACAGCCCACTCGACGGAACAATGACCACCGTCCATGTGTGCACGCTATGACGCCATCGAGGCCACCGAAGACGCCATTTACGCCCCAGCCACCGCAAAATGCCAAACAGCAGATAGATCTGATGATGGTGGTGGTCGTAGGCGGAAGCGGTGAGAGCGGCAATGAGCATATGACGACAGTGACGACGAGCGATGCAACGGTGGCCAAAGGAGGTTTTTACACCGAGACGGCTCGACGGAGCCACACGGACGGCGAGAGGGCTGTGCCCTGTGGTGGTCCCATCGTGGACGGGAGCGCACGACGTACAGCTTGGCTTGCCTCGACCATGTTGTTCTATGGCGATGCGGCGACGGGTTTCAGCTAACTCGACGTATAGCGCTGGCGGGCGGTGACTGGCGACCTCGTTGTGACCGTGGCATGAGTGGTTGCTATCGGCCGGCACGAAGGATGGGCACAAGGCAAGTCACTAGAGAGACTAACAGACGACGAGACAACGAGAGTAGAGCAACGAGGTCGCGCCGTGACCCCACTCTCCACCACCGTCTGACCTATCTACTGCCGCTGGTAGAGCGAGCCGCTGTTTGCACGTTTGTGTCCCGTGTGCGTTCGCCGGCCGTCTGCCGTAACGGTAACAGCGTCAAGAGGCGTTGGCCCTTCGTTGCCAGCAACCGGCGGACATTGGCGCGAGATGTATCTCGCACCATCAGCGAATGACATCGTTTTATCATCAAATCGAGAGAACATAATAGTTGTAAGGAAAAAAAGAACAACTGTAGTTTCGTTACTAAACCAAACAACTTTGTATTGTATTGAATCTCATGATTAGACGCTACCCACAGCGGCGCTGGTGGTGGTGGCGGTAAATAGACGGCATGTCTGCCGAGTTGATTCGGCTGCGTTAGGGTCACACCTGTTTCAAAGGTGTTCATTCTCATATACAACGATCGTGCACGCATATGGAGGTAAATTTGTAATTACTTATTTATATATATATATTTTTTTTTAAATAGCTACTATTGTCCGTTTGCGTAACGGATACAATGTCATGTGTTGATCGGGCTGCTCCATCAGTTTGGGGGAATCGAGCACTTGAATTCACGTTGATTGCAAGGCATAGATAATGCGATATTTGGGGCACGGGAAGTGAATTGGAAAAAAACATCCTCTTTGTAATAATAATAACAATAAAAATGATCCCAAAAAAATGTAGACAATGGTCGGTATTCCATTGTAGATCCACGAATGGTTTCGTTTTAAAGAGGCTTATATATATATATATATATATATAACAATTGTAGAAAGTTATCAGCCTAATGTCCGTAATAAGTGTCCGCAGTTATCAACCTAACATGTCCGCGAACGGTTTATGGATCTGATATTTGCTCATTACCTCAATTAGGTCCGCGACCGCCGCCTGCTAACACCTTTTGTATACGAGGGTCGGTATAGACCCTTATACTAAAATGTGTTCATCGCTCATTACTCACCAATTACGTAACGCACTGCTCGTTAAATGTTATGCAACGGTAAACTGCAATTTTCAAGAGACCCAACCAGATGTTTGCTAAAAATCATACTGTTTTGAGTGAACGCCAATCGAACAACGTATCTTATAACAATTTTCGACTGACAGCGGTATAGCGAACCGCTAGCTCGCAAACCTTTCAACCTGTTACCTAGCTACAGGTTGATAAGCCTTTTAGCTTTGTCTTAGCTATATTTGTAGAGATCTGGTCGCACGAGAGCGGTTGCATTTATGTACGTCTAGACTGGCTTCTTGCGCGCCTTGATTTGCGCTGCTTCTTTTTTGTGTTAATGAAGTGACTCAAATCCGTTTAGATTCATCGGCAGGATATGAAGTACTCCAGCTGGTTATGCGTGAGCAGATCGACAACCATCAATCCAGCTTCATTTAGGACTCGCTTGCCAACTCACTCGCAGTGTGTCTACGATTTGATCTACTAATAAAACATTTTATTAAGATTATTTGCTTCAACTCCCCTCGGTAGATATCTTTGCCCGTGCCGATAGGAGCCGACAGTCCTCAACTGCCATCCTGAGTGTAATCCGTCTGCTATGATCGTGTCCGATTATATACATTGCATATTCTATGATGTATGCACGTGCGCATGGACGTCCTCGCCTATCAGACGACAAAGAATCTCTGAAATACATCTGTTTTACACGTTCCACCTACGCCTTCGCATATATATATATATATATATATGAACACTTAACTAGAACAGAGGACATATGGACTTCTCCTCTACCTTTTCCGTCATATTTATTTCTCTCTCTCTGTCTCTCTCCCTTTGTTTTTTTAGACTCGCTGTTGTGTGTGTGTGTGTGTTCGTGTATGTGCTCGTGTATGGACGTGCCGGAAATCCGCCAGCGCGGTCTACGACGACGACGACGCCAACCAACCAACTCACTCCAGCCCCAATCTCTCCTCCGTGATAGCAGTGGCCATGGATTGTGACCGCCGCCAGACGACGGGATAGCCCGCAGACGTACGGAGCCTCTCGTGCTGTCCGTTGGGTTCTGATGAGCGCGGGCCACAACAGAGAGAGACAGAGAGAGAGAGAGAGAAAGAAGCACACTCACATCCATGTTACGCGATGGCCTCGTGACCCGTATCGTGACGCTCTCGCCGTATCAGTGGCAGTTGTTCAGCGGCACTGACGGGGGAGGTCAGGGAGGAACGCTCCCGCGTGCTCGCCTCAGTTCAACCTGCGACTGAGCACAGTCGCACGGCAATGTCCTCGACTGGCTGAGGAGTAGCGGTTGCGGGCGACGAACCCCGCCCGCGATGTCGTTGATGGCCATCCTCGCCACGTTACTACCTTATCCAGGCCATGCCACGACCATCCCCCAAAGTGTCCCTGAACACCCGAAATCGCTTCCTTGGACTTGCCAACCCGCTCCGGCAAAACACGGAGCGAGAGAAAGTGGAGACATCCTACAGCGTCGATGGCTGCCGGCCAACCGAAGAAGGAGCGGGCAGTAGGTGACCTTCTAACCTCAATTGAAGGTTCACTCGGGGAGGCCCGCGAGCTGGGTCGGTCAAGAGTTCGGGCGACAACCCCTGCAGGGGGGGACGGGACAACATCCATCCCCCGACGGGGGTGTTTGTCTCGACGACATCGTGGGTTCATCTTCAGCATACTCAATGGTTGTGTTTGTCTAGTTGAATGTAAGCAGGCTTTGGTGAAACAAAGGTAAGAGACTGTAATGAGCAACCGCGTACGCGAGCTTAATACCGCTGCTTTTTTTGGAAGCTAACAACTTGATTATTCTCTTCTCAAATACTTCTCAAAAACTTGCTTCCAGTTCCAACTGTGCATATTCCAAGCAACGAGTTTAATGGCCACCTTGGCGCAGGAGAGCTATAAATAAATCTAGGACACACACTCCGCCAGCAGTACAACATCTCGAGGCGTTCTCATGCCCAATAGCGATCCAACATGGAGACGAATCAACCGCTGCGTATTGCTCATTGAGCTATTGTTACGAGTATCCTTGAGTTCAGTATATAATACTATTGATTACGAGTTCCGAGCTGTTTGCTTAAATAGAGAACAGACCAGCGGTGATATGATAGTGCTGTTCCCATTCAAATATAGACAGAGATCGCCGTCAACCAGCCAGGTAGTAGGTAATGTGATCGGTATCCCAGGTTATGGAAGGCGTCCACTGCATTAATTACATGTGTGCGTCATTGGCGTCATTGTTTGTTATTTCAATTAGCTGGATTAGCTCGATTCGTACATTAACGTGCGGCCTGTCGGAAGCCGACTAAGCACTTGGGGTATTGCACAAGCGATTAGCATAAAAAAATCGATATCCTCCTCCACAAGGACAACTCATATTTCACAGCCTATTAGCAACCGCTTACTATAATAATCACACTTCTCCGATATGGCGCACAACCTCTCCCATTCTTGCCACCGGTAAAATCCATCTCAGAGACCTCACAGGTGAATTGCAATATACGTATCATTAAAACTTCCGTGACACAGATCGAGTAATTAATGCATAATGTAATATTGCAATAGGAACCGTGCATCTCGCTTAACCTTTGTCCATCGGATACACGGATGCACCTGTAAAACTCAGGTGTTCGTTCGGTTCACATACTGCTAGCGTGATGCTTAATATAGTGAAGCCTAAAAATGACTAGGATGGCCTCCCGGCTCATCGATCTCAGAATTTCTATGCGAGAGGAATAATCAAGCTCGTAAAGAGATGGCCAAAGATCACTGCACAGGATGGAACATATTTAGCTGATTATAATCGCGTATTTTTTTCGGCTAAATAATTTGCTAGTTCGAAATGTACTCGATTTTCTCCACGAAATTATACACCGACAGGAATACGTCTTATAAAGACTAGTAAAAATGTACACAGACGAGTCAAATAAATATTTAGCCTAAAATGGGTGGCCGTGATATAAAGTCATGTCCATTCGTCATCACTATTCAGAGAACTATATATATATATATATATATATATATATATATATATGGGGCCATGCGCTTCGGAGATTTTCGATTCGAGAAAGCAGTCGGCGATTCTGAGAGCAAGTTTCACAAGTGCAAAGCAACATCGGTCGGCAAATGTCGTCATCTATGTAGCGTCTCAATTAGCTGGTGACTAATAATCGCAATGGGTTCGAGAGCGGTGGCGTGCGTTGGGGTGCGCGCTCGTCTACACTCTCACAGAATAATGAATAGGTTCTTCAAGCAGGAACGAAACGGGTTATATAGCAAACGTTGGGTAACTAGCCGCCTCTCTCGGCGTATTCCTGTCAGACCAAGGTATGATCGACAACGCTCTCTCTATACAAATATTACATTACGATTTGTCGAAGCGCGTCGGACTTTGTCGGATAATCGCCGAGACTAATCAACGAATCGGACGTGCGCGTCTTTATTTTCTCTAATTAACCAATATGAACATAATGACACCGTTGCTTCAAGTATAACCAAATCGACCAGTATTTAGCGCACGATCAATAGCCATGCGGGACCACAACAAAAATCAACGATTGGCATCTACATACTGAGAGTATATTGAGCCGAGTTAGTGAGTTATGGAGATGCTCAGAATCTCAAAAAGGACCAGACCATGTTTAGTCACATGAATCAACAATGACATTGACGTTATCGAAAAACAGCGGGTGACTAAGGTCTCGCTAGACGGTTCCTGGCGCCCAGCACCAAAGCAGAGAGAAATGACTAACAAAATATAGACGTACGTGCAAACGATTATTAAGAGTGTGTGTAGAAGTACCCACAGTGTTGTAATATTATTGACTACAGAATATATTATTTAATACAGAGATTGATCGGAAAATCGTTAGCACGGGGCCAGGCACTAATATTCAATATCGTCTACGTGCCTAACGGCTAACGAGTATCAAATCTCTTTGCTGTTCACTGTGTACAGTGATTTGAAGAAGCCGTTATTAAGTTTCGACGCGTTGTTAATTAGATGAGACAAGCTGTACATATGATCACTTAGTGTCACTCCGATATATCCATTTGCCAACATTCGGAACGAGAGGCACTCATTGAACCCTGTGCTACCGCCCATCATGTCCCACCTACTATTTAACTAGATAATTAATAATTTACGATACATGACATGTCTGGCCCGTTATTGCAATTTCTGAATGACGTCTGCACGATGTTCATCGATGCTTCCGCTTTCACGTAAATAGAAATATATGTATTGGCACAGTTCACGTTGATAACTGCCTCGAACATGATTTTTGCACGAAAATCGGAAGAGAAAAAAACCACCAAGCCACGCCTAATTCTCAGGCCCGTCAGGCTGCAGTATCCAGACTGCAGAGGACGTCTGATCATCTGAGTTTGTCAACTCGACACAATGGACCCAAATGAAACACTTTAAATAAAGTAAGAACGAAGGCAATATGTGCTCACCATAAGTTAGCTTCATCTCTCCCAGAAACGTTCCAAAAGTTCCCTCGGTAACTTGCTATGGCATATGCAGAAAATTGCGTGACGAGGTGTACCAACTTCATGAGCACAGAACTCTACAATGCCTTTAGCTGGCACAGTCGGATGGCAGAACATAGCCATTATTATCTCGTTTGTAGTTCACACCTACAATTCCAGTGTATGTGAATTGAAGGTGTTCTGTCTTGGTCTCCCACCCGTCAAAACAGTGCTATGTTCTTAGAGGAGAGTAAATTCTCAAAATGAATTCACAACCTCTTTCTACTGGCTGATCTACGAAAATCTTAAATCTATTATCGAATCGAAACAAGAGAAAACGCTTCCAAATTATACGGTTGAGAAATAAGCAAGCTAGTCCTCCTATTGAATCGCATGCGACGCGTAGTCCGTTTTCACAAAATCCACCTGAGAGCGTATCATCGATTTAGGTCACGCCAGCAAGTTAAATGTTCGCCGTGAGTCAGCCCGGAAGATTGAAATTTAAAGGTCACGCCAGTAAACATCGTCAGCTAGGACTGAGTTCTTACCTTGAGTTCGTAATACAGAAAGCCCCCTTGTTCTGCTCTCACGTGCTTATTAAGAATGAATATATATATATATATATATATATATATATATATATATATATATATATATATATATATATATATATATTAGAAAGTAAAGATAAGGAGGACTGCTCCCAACCTTTCTTAGGGTACTTTATTCCTTTGTCTCGAAATCTAACATTGCAATAACGTGAAAACTTTTCGAGCTTTCCGAGGTCACGATCAATCAGACAATTGTCAACGTCACAGATAAAACGAAACACGCAGTTGGCATAGAAGGTCAGCAGCTGAGTAGAGAAACAAATCCTAAGGCTGCTGCACCGGGTCGGACTCCACCATGGCGTTTCATGATGGCTGCTCCTTGTTCAACCATCTGCTACGGTTTCGTAGACACGCCGTTCATGTGGCGGGCGGCAACCAGTAATGGCAACGCTAAAAAGCCGATCAATAAACGGACTAGTGGACGCTGCTGCAGGGAATGTTCTCACGGCCTCACTTCGTAGGAGGGCGTTTTGAGAACTAGACAATAAACAAGCTAGAGATACGATGATATTTCATGGACAGAGCGTCCTCTCGGGAACTAACCGTTTACTTTACTTAGTCATAGCAGGCGGGATACAGTGACGACGGGTAACATGTCTCGGGCTGAGTAATGAGCTCGGCATCTTGGTACAATTACTCTGGGACACTCTGCGGCGTCATCTTGGCGAATTTGTCAGAATATGCCGCCCTCGCTGGCTTTTGGTAGCACTAAGCCTAGAAGGTGCCCAAAAGCAGCAGGAAGCTGTGTGCGACTCGGCCAAAACGAGCGCTGTGATAGGCTTGTAAAAATACGCTGAAAAAAAATAAGGCCACTTTTATGCTTGTTGATCTTGTGGACCGACTCCAAATACGTATGTTGCTAAACCTAAAAAAAATAACAATATTTCGGGTATATAACAATATATGTAACAATATAATATACACGAAACTGAGAAATCAAGTTATCCAAAACGAAATGGTGGGTGCTAAAACATACACGTTTTTAAACCACTGAGAAATATTAATAATAAATAATAATGAGTTACTTATGCGTGAAACACCGATAATGACAATGGTTTTCAACTTCTCGTATCGGGAAAGACACCACACCTTCCACGATTTTGTTATTACCGATACGGTTCTACGTAATAATAATTTTCTAGGTGAATTTGTACTCTATGTTATGGTTACACCCATGTCAGGGAGGTGGATTGGATAGTGGCCAAGTGGTCTCTGGCTGGAAAAAGCCAGAGGACGCAGGTTCGAGTCATGCTGCGTGACGACATATAAGAGAACCTAAACTGCATTGTAAAATTGCTGTTCCTTTAATAAACGAATAAAGCCTTACGTTTACCCCATTCAGTGCGATATGGGAAGGAAGTGCTTCACTGTGTCAGGAAGCAATTCCTAATGTTTTGTTGTTATCGTAGCAAAGTAGCAAATACGTACATAGACCCCTGCATTTTAAGAGCGGAGTGACTCCGCCCTCATTTGGAAGAGACTTTCCTAATTGAAGAGAAAGAGTCTACGAATTGCCACTGGCTAAGACGGTTAATCCCAACATAAATATGACACATCTATTGTGTTATGAGGAAGTAAGATCCAGGAAAAGTTTGTAAGTAACATATTTACTAGACAGCGTTAAGTACGAAGTGTTGTGTCGAATGACAGCATTCGCTAAATTAAACGATTGAAACATAGATAAGACCTTTTTGATATTATGGTCGAATCAAAGAACGCCCCTACAAAATGAATCACAGTCGACCCTCGAATGCAACGCTGAGACAGCCATAGCAGCCATCAATCACAGTTTGACTCTCGTATCATCTGCCCCACCCCCTCTGCTCTCTCTCTCTCTCGTTCACCTTTTTACGCTTAGTCTTTGAATCCCGCCTGCACTGCGTTGAGGAGGATTGCCACCAAGTTGGCTCCCGTTGTTGGCAATTTTTTTCTCTGCCGTCCTCCAGGCATCTCTTCGTTACGTGTGGCGTAAATCACCTATGCGCTATGCCACGATGGAGGCCCTACGGAGGATCCTCCGCATCCCTGTAACCGGCTGTCTCCAACTGAGCCACCATTAAAGGGTGCGCCCGCCATCCTTCTATAATCTATCTCTCGAGCCTATCTCGACGCCGCCCAGAGCACAAGCACGACCGATGCGTGATTTGCGTTGCTGCCCGAGGTTGAGACGACTAACCTTTCCCAGGACCATACCTCCACGACCCAGGATAATAGCTACTTGGCCACTCATACCAGGATATCCCCGTTTTTCAGTTGTCACTGAAAGTGAGATGGTACAGTCAGGATAAGTGACACACTCAACAATCAATTGAAGAAAACCATCTTCGCTTAGTGTCGATTGTAGGAACGCGCTCGTACGGAAGGGCGCGTTGTCTTTAATCAGCACGTCGTGCTTATCCAATTCATTGGTGAGATTCGATTTTGGTAGGGTGTGCCTCGTGAATTAGACTGACTACTACGTGGCAACCGGCTAACAACTAATACAAGGAAAGCTCACTGAAAGGGATTGTGTGGGCGATGATTTTCAATATCGTTTTCAACAGCTTTTTTGTCGTCAATTCCGCCGTCTTGCGTCTGGCGATATTGTATAAACAATATGCAACAGTATGTCACGGACGGCACCCTAACTGATGAATGGCTTAGTCATACTTTTCAAAAAGCCTCCTTCACATAACCTATTTTTTTCCTGGCTAGCACAGCCTATCCTATACTAAAATATAGAACTGGTTCAGTCATCTGTATATACAACGCAAGATCTCTAGGCGGCTTGAGCTCAACAAAGGAAACAGGCCTGGCTAGTCCCACGCTTCATCTTCTCAGGACGTGAATCGAAAATGTATGCCACCAACACTGGCCTAAACAACGGAAATCCACTGCAATCGGCGCACCTTCAACCCAGTCGTAACAACCTGATGAACCCGGTTTGTGACAGACACTTCGAGGACGCCTTCGACGAACGCCTTTCATTTCAATGCTTGCACAAACAATCACGAGCAGCAACCAGAACAATGAGAGCACGGTTTTAGTGCCAAAATTCAAAACATCGTTCTACAATGCCATTCGTATGGAAAGCCTAACGCTGCCATGCGAGTGTTACCTCTTGAGCTATGCGTTTCTTACGCATTTTATTGGACTCAGCCGGCAACAATAAATTTGTCACGGTATTACGGCTATTTCAGATAAGACCCGATCCGACCTCAATATTATCATACACAAACTTTCTATCAACGGCATTATTAATCAGTACTTCTTCGACGTTTGACTTATAGACGTTTGACCTAAGCAAATCAATCCCAGCTCGTTCGAACCGTCCCCTGTTGAGACAATCAACAGCCGTCTCCTGCGCTTTCTCCACGATGAAGGTTAACACTCTTGCAGCAAAATAGGTGTATGCACCTACCCGGTATATAGTCTGCTCGAAGCAGAGCTGGTCCACCACGAAGACATTCACTTGCCAGATACAGTGGTATAGCAGCACAATAGATCGCTGTCCACTGACCTAGGATCTATTATTGACAGAGAGGTGTTCTAGCCGGCAGTCGTATACGTATGCATGTATGCAAACATATATACATATTGCGAGTGTGTGGCCTCCCCTCAGAGGGAACCCATAGGCCCCAAAACATAACATCACTGTGTGCCGCTGTTCATCGCAAATTGGGATAGAGTAACAGGTTGAATGAGGTCGAAATGATGCCCTTTGATAAAATCGGCCACTGCAGCCAGGTCTCGAAACCTCGAAGAGTCGAAATGCCAGGACACCTTCGATATTATTCTCAAGTAGTCTCTGTCGAGTTTTCGAGAACAGCAGCAAACTGTTGTTCCGTTCAACCTATGCATATAAGAACGCAAAGAAATAATAACAATAATAATACTAATAATAACAATGTCAATAACGACGAAACTGGCAGATTCAAGCGCAAACAGGTCAGCTAGCAACTTGCATAGGGAGAAAGAGCTATTCGAGTCGCTAGCTTTTTTTCGTCATGTTTCTCGTCTACGGTGGTTACAAACAAGGTCCAATTATGATCGGACTGTTTCTAATCTTTAATAGCTTGATTTTCCTTTGGATTTAGCCTAGACTCTGTACGTTTAGAAGAACAACAGCTTTTCTATCGCATCGATCATCCATTCATCATTAACCGGTCGATTTTAGTAATACTTTTCGTATGGTATTATTAAAATCGACCTGTTGCAAGTATCGCTCCTGTGCCGAAAAAACTGTTCACCGATCTTCGGTCAGACCTTTATATTGATCTGATCGAGTTTCGTGACCCCGTTTTGATGTGTACAAATAGGTAGCATTTCTTACAGTTCACCTCCGAGACTGTAATTCACGGAGAATCGGGTAGAGCACGACCCTTGTGAAGATCTTCTTCTCGATAGCGGTTACTAATTTCAATCAATTTCTACTACCGATTATCTTTATTATCTTTTTCCAGTCCAATTAAGCAATTCATTAGCTGCCATCCGACAAGCTAAGGCAATAAAAGCAGGCCACGATAGCCGTCCTAGTGGATCGTACCGATCAGCGAACCGCTACAGGAAAAGGGCCACTCCAAAATCATGTCAGCAGTAAGAGCAACAATCATGAAACAGGGCTGTTTCCACAGTCGGCTCATGTTGAAGGTGCTCTCTCTCTCTCTCTCGAATCTTTATCGCCGTAGTCTCTCGATACCGCTGTTTCTGTCGAACCACTGCCACCGTCAGCAGAGGGTGTTGGACGCTTGTCCGTTCGTTTGGCAGCAGCGCCTGCGGCCGCAATGGTCTCTCCTGTCATAGGTCTCACGGGTCTATGCACTACGTCCCAGTGACCTAACTGTATAAGCTCTAGCTTTCCGCCGCGCTTGCCAGCCTGCTCGTTAGAAGTACACAGCGCGAACGGGGTCGGCCACCGGCGGCGTCGAGCACAATGTTACTGCTGTATTGATTGGCGAGACTATGAGATGGCGGCCGCGTCGAGAGCAATACAGAGCGAGAGTGATATAGATAGACGCAATGCGAGCAAGATATATATATATATATATATATATGTTGGTTGTACAGCGTGTGTGTGTGCTTCACGAGCTGAGAGGCCGTCTGGCCCTGTGCGATCCCGGCAGTGGGTGCAGCAGCAATAGGGTAGTGGATAGAGACAACAAACTTGAGGCTGATCTGTATGAGGTGTCTCTTTGCCACCGCTAGCCGGCTCTCTCTCTCTCTCGTTCGGCCGACAAGATGATGATCGCAACGATCTCGATGGCCCTCGAGGTGGCCTCGTGGCCTCATAGCCTCCTCCGCATCGAGAGCGCTCCGGCCAGACTCTCACTGACCGCTATGACTGCTGCTGTCACTACTATTACTGTAGCTCTCAGCAGCAGCAGCAGCCGTTGCCGCCGCCGCAGCAGCGGTGGCGTTAGTATCAACAACAGAACGACGGTAGCGGCAGCAGCGGTCAACGATCTCGCCGTCATCGCTCGCCCGTTTGTGGACGAGGACGACGCACGATACGCGCTGGTGCCGGCACTGGTCGATAGTGGCGATGCCATGATGAGCCGCTGCTTGTCTCCCTGCCTGACTGGCTGCCAGCGTGCCTGCTCGGCTGATGGCCTGATGTCGTCTACAGGCTGAATACTGACGGCCAGTGTTCAGCTGGCCACGTCGCGGCGGACGCTGCTATTACTAGCACTACCACTGCAGAGTTACTTGGGGCTATCGTTTTGCAAACACCCTATATATATATATATATATATATGAATGCATGGGGTTTATTCATGAAACACCAAATATCTATTCAAATGCACGGCATATGTGGCCACAAGAAATCCAAGTGTTTCCAATCTGTGAGTTTATTAATGCTATAGCTGTGCAGTAATATTGCTAGAAGAAGCGTGATTGGCTCCCCCATATGAGGTACAAGCTCATGTTGATAGTCCGCAGTGATGAAATCGAAGTAAATCGTCTTTTTCGTTGCGATAAAGGCTTTTCACCCGGACCGACTTATTGTAAGTGATGTTTTTCAAAGCGTTGCGAAATTGCAGCTCCTTTAATAAACCAATAAAGCATTATTTTTACCTTCTTCCTTTAGGCCACAGGATGTCACAAGCAGAACAAAACAGGTTGTCGGCGAACGTGTTTCGACTCTCAGGAGGTATTCACTATGATAACATTGAAGCTGTGAATTATTTTACACTTACATCTATATAACTTGGTAGTTATCGTCATAGTTTAGCGCTGTTCTCTATGAACGATTGAAGAAACTTAGGGAGACGAGGAACAGCCTGATGATAAAAGATACAGCAGAACTTAAGTTCTTGGCCAATAGCGAAAAGTGCAACTTGTCAGCTGGTCATCCTCTCGAAAGCAGCAGCCGTCTCAGTGTGAAAGCCAATGAGTATCTTTACTTGTATATAACTGCTTCGGTCGGGGCGGCTGTTTCGTATCATTTCGAGGTCAGCCACAAGCTATCGATCATTATTGCCTCTGATGATGATAGTCCCGTGACCACCGTGAACCACTGCGAGACTATCTAGCGGAGTGTCCTTTAGCGGAGTGTGATCTTTCCGGCAGATAGCACCCTCATACGGTGGAGCACTTTTGCCGACAAATATATAATATATATAGTATAATATACGATTATAAGTCACCCTCCTTGTATCAGCAAAATAAGCGGCATGCTTGCTCCAATCATGGCGGCTAAGAATATTAGTTGATTATATGTGAGCGTTTTGGATACGCGCATCCAAATATATATAAATGTATATATATATATATATATATATATATATATGCACTACAAGTAAGACTGAGGAATCTGATCACTGGGATCCGAGTTCAGTTGTCAATCTCAAAACAACAAACATCAGCTTGGTGAGAGCAACAGCGAACCAATAGGAAAATCAATAGCAGAATAAGACAAGAATTAATTAGACGATATTTCGAATAGGTTTTAAGAGAAGCATGAAAAACTTACACCCCGTGAGCTATTTTCTAAAACTTTCCCATGGCAAAAAGGACGCTCCCTTCAGTCGTCGTGTATTTGGCCTTCGTACTCCAATAGTGGGTTTCTCCTTCGCGGTCTGATCCGTGGTGTCACCTTCCCGTCTGAAAAGCCACAAAAACAGTATCTGTTTAGCATACGAAATAGTATCTATCGTCGACGAAGCACTCTGAGAAATTAATTATCATTATTAGCATGCTATATTAACTTGACTAATTAACATGCACCTGCTCTGCAACGACATTCGATATTTGGGCGGCTCCACCATCGAGGTACCGGGTATAATCACCGGGAGAATGATAACCTTGACTGCTAACGAGCCGCACTCGTTAAGTAGAACGAAGGTGACTTACTTATAACATAGGTATAAGCGATATACTTTCAGATATTACAGTGCATGGCCTATACGCACAATAATTATCTGCGTTGATTGAAGTAAATGTGGCACAAAAATATTTGTAGATCCTTACAAGTGTGTCACGCAAGAACACACTATAGAATGGAAATGAATCATCAGTTAAAAAAATAAGTATTCAAGGTATCCGACTCAATCAGTTTATCGTATTCAGCTGCCGAGCACCTTCTGTATTTTCTTTCTCCTGATTTTTTTTTAGCTGGGCCTCTGCTCTGCCCCTATCTCGCAGGCCTCAGGACTCAACCTTTAGGTGTTGCTATGAGGACCTGTCGGGGCCACCTTTGCTCATTTTCTGAATCTTAACTGTTTGGCACCTATCCATGACGGAAGTGCTAATCGCCACTTGGTTCAGCTTTTAATCATCCTAATTGAACCCTGCCACCCTTCAGGCAGAATAATGCCATAGCTTGGATCCTCGAGAACTTAAGCATATGTATGTATATATTGCAGTTCCGAGAACAAACATTTGATTAAATCTGAAATCTGAAATCATGTCAACGTGGTCAGTGTCCACCGTAAACCCCTTTCTGTACTTAAACAATATCTTCGACTATTTTTTGGTCTCTTTTGTCTAAGAAGCGAGGGATGACACGAACAACGCCAAGGGGCGACTCCTAGCGCTGGGAGTTGCCAGCCCTGCACCGGAAGGAATCGTCGTTAAGGCCAGGTCACCCACTATTGCATGAGCGTTATCGGTCCGTGCGTTTCATCGCTGAACGCTCAGTCGTGACGCTGGCCGTTCGTTCTCATTCGCACTGTTTCTGCTGTTTGACAGCAGGCGAATCTCACGAGTGAACTCGCTACGGGATCCCCGCGGCTGACGACCCGCCGTTTCGTCTACGAGCCCACCGGAGCGGACGCCCCCTCGGGGCAATGACCGAAAACGCTCACGTGGTCAGATGAGCGGATAGATCTGGCGGCTGGCTACGAAGCGACGAGCAGCGCCAAGGTGAGCGCCACTACTCTTGACAGAAAGCACCATCAGGAGTCGGCTGTCGGGGAGCGGTTGCACTCGCTTTGCGAGCTTCGCTTCCGCGGCTCTCCGTGAGAGAATCGGGCACAGAAGTTCGGGCTTCCTTTAGTCCTTTAGCGATACGAGAAGAAGCCGCCTCGACCGCGAAGTCAATCGGATCTCGACTGGTCGGCACTCTGTCCCCGCACCATCGCTGGTCATCCCGACATCTGCTACACTGGAGGTAGGCGTCGCCTTCTGAAGGGATCGTGACCGTGATAACCATATGCAACGGAACAGAGAGACGCAGAGATAGCGTGTCTCCCACCTCTCGATACGACTGGGAGCGTTCGAATATTTATTTCTTATTATGCGGTGTCTCATAAGCGCGCAGATGAAGCAACAAATCACGCAGGAGATGGGAGGTTCTCGATACGAACTATACAGTGCAGTCGATTGCCATTTGTTTATGAGGTGTCGCCGGATCCTCTATGGACATGGGCCGACGTCGTCTTGCCTCAGAAATAACCAAAAGGGTCCCTGTTGTTATCAGTGAATCAGTGATGTTATGCCTTGCACAGCGCGTATCCTATGCATTACTAATGTAATATGTTAATTATAATGATGAGTGTGAAGGCTTACATGACCATATAAGCCTTCACATTCATCTATATATATATATATACAGAGCTGTGCATAAACTTAACGCACCCCTATATTTCAACAAATCTATACAAAGAATACACACTTGAGGCATTTATTCTGTATCAGATTAATGTACGTGTCAAACAACATACACACCACAAAGAACAGCCCATATGACGGCGCAAACAGCTTGCTACAATGAAATGTGTCATTTTTCGGCTGTGCAAAAGGATAACGCACCCTCAGTTATCGAGTGTTCTCGCTGAATTCATCGGGGTGGGGAGCATTCAAGCTGTACTGCAGTCATGGGACGCGCTTCGAGCCTTACTGATGCAGAGAAAGCAGATATTACTGCTTTATACTGAGCAGGAAAGACCCAGGTTGCAATTGCCAGAGAAATTAGCAGAAATCGTCACGTAGTGCAAAATTATTTACGCAGTCTGTCGATGTATGGTACTAATAAGTCTAAAGGACGTCCACGAAAGTACAGCCAGCGAACTGCCATGCATATCTGTCGATTGGCCTCGAATTCGGGCATAAGTTGTGAAGCAATCGGGCAAGGGTTATACCTTCAGGTTCATAGGTCAACAGTTTTAAAGACAATTAAGCGTTATCCGCATATCATACGGGCGCAAATGAAAACAAGACCTCGTCTTCAACAACGCCACATAACTGCCCAACTAAACTTCGCCCGCAACAATATGGACGGAGACTGGACATTGATGAATATTGGGGCAACGTTTTTTAAATAGTATTGTAAGGGTGCACATCTATCTAAAAGGTACTATGTTGTTTCAAATCAACAGGAGGAGGTGTCAGCGACCAGATCCTGCCAAATCTTGTTGATAGTATGCCAAACAGAGTTTTTGACGTTATAATTAGCAAGGGTGGGCCTCACGGTATTGATTAGCACAAGAAACGAGAATTAATTGAGCGAGAGCACTCGATAACTGAGGGTGCGTTATCCTTTTTCACAACCGAAATATGACACATTTCATTGTAGCAAACTGTGTGCGCCGTCATACGCGCTGTCCTTTGTGATGTGTATGTTATTTGACACGTACATTAATCTGATACAGAATAAATGTCTCAAATGTGTATTCTTTGTAACGATTTGTTGAAATATAGGGGAAATATGCACAGCACTGTGTACATATATATATATATATATATATATATATGCTGAATCTCGAAAACGACTCGAACGATCATTTCTTGTTGATCTGCTTAGGCTCACGAGAAACCCATTCGCTCACAACGACATATCCGCTGAACATAATTTCCTTGTTCAAACAAAATGCAAAAAAAAAACTTGTGCAAACGATAATCACGCTGATCTGTGGTAGCTATTAATTACTCGGGTTATCGACGCTAAAGTGCGCATGTACACTGCGGTGCGCTTCGCTGAACTATATAGTATAGTAAATATTGTAGCTTTCTCCTACCATCGATCGTTAAGCACCGATCAATTTTACTTTCGGGGGGAGATGTCGCTCATTTAGGCCGTTAGCTGCATGTTAATTAACACTTTGTTGAGGCTAACACTTGCACTTAAGACACAGTCAACGGCGCCAACAACGATGACGAGGAGAGAATTAGTGTAAATAAAATAGTTCTTTAGAAGGAAACGTCTTGCGAAACAGATCAATGTAGATGACCAACAATCGCTGTCTTCTGTGAGAGGCTTCAGTAATCGACAATGTCCTCGAAAAATCGACAGTTTCCTCGTCATCAATTTCGTTAATTCAGACTCGAATCGAATTCGTGAGAGTTGAATAGATATCAAGCCACACTAACAAAGAAACAAGTAAACGCAATAAAATTGCACACAAAAATAAAGCAACTAACCACAGCAGTTCGGAAAGTACAATATAACAAGTGCTGTTGCCGGCCTCGTATCCTCATATCGATGATAACGTACAGGGTGATGACAACACCGATTACTGGGATTTTATCCAAAGGTTTACGAAAAAACGTCATATGCATCATCTGCCAACAAACTCACGTTCGCTCGCGAGTCGCCGATAATTCGCATCTACATAGCAACCATCTCCCCACGGCGTTAGTTCCCAAAGCCTACGACTTGGCTATTTGTCGTTGTAAACAGCAAAATGAAAAGTAGACTAGATTCTGTTTCACCCTGTATATATGGAACGTGGGCTGCAAAAATGACGACTCGAACTTGTGTTGTTGTTGTTAGTGTTGTTGTTGTTGGTGTTAGTGTTGTTGTTGTTGTAAGGAAAACACTTTCACATTCAGTTATCTCTTTTCTCTTTGGTATCCTAGTGGCGTAAACGGCCGGGTCAATTGGGAGTGGCTTAACTACTGCACATAACAGCGCCATCCGCTGTTTAGGGCCGGTTAGATGAGCGTCGATGTTTACGGGGCCAGGCGCTGAGATACAGCCGGAGCGTGTGTCGAAGCGTATACTGGTGGATTTCATTTTTGCACGTGAAGACAATAAATATAATGCTGTGCTACTTATTTGTGCGGGGTGTCGGAAGCTCTCAAGATCAGCGGCTTCAGCCAAATCCAACAAGAATGGATACTGCGAATAGCAGCTAGCCGAACTTTCTTCGACCGCGCAAATCACATCTAGCAGTAGACGGGGATCTTAGGGAGGTGTCTTAGTCATTGTGCTGTGTCAATGTAAAGGTTTGGTTTTGTTGAGAGATTTGGCATTGTCGGCTTGTTTGTGTGTACGGAACGCGCGAGATTTGGCAATGCCAAATTTCATTGCGCAAAATGAAACAATCATATATATATATATATATATATATATATATATATTTAATAAGGCGCTTTCATCAAAGCTAGCTCATCTAGATCCACCACGGACTCCGAACCCCATGCTAAGTACGCGTACAGCCGCCAGATGTATAAATGCACAGATGATACGCGCTCGAATAGCACTTTCAGTCATTGTCCTTGTTGGATCACAAAAACGGCCTGCCGCTTGCAACGGATGGCTTGACCAAAGTGAGACAAGCTTTAAATAGCAGCTCGCTAAAACGGAGAGGTTTTTAATTGCAAACTCAGAGTGGCGCGAATTGCGGAACGGTCTTCGGTGGTTACGTCATCCGTCATAAAAGCTAAGAGTAATGAATGAGAAAGATGCGATAGTGAAAGACCTATGACATCTTGGATGGATTGCGCTGTTCGTGTATCGGACTGTGAGGAGATGCAATGAAGGGGGGCCGCTACACGCCATCGCCGATCCACAAACCGGAGGACGACTTCCGCAGAGTACGTGAAATAGCGATTGCGGTACAAACCTCGGCGGGGTGTGGTAGCAACCTGGCACAACATCGGGGATGTCTACAAGGGCAGGATTCTCCTTAACCCTTGGAATGGTATCGAAATGATAACCCTGTGTTCAGTGATGAGACAACGAGGGGTAACAACGACCATGGGTAGCTGGAGGGATGCCAGGGCCGTAATTTGATACAGTTAAGGGTCACTCGCACACCGAGGCTGACGGTTTCAGTGATGGTTTCGGCCAGGATAACAGCTTCAGGGAAGGGTTTGACACGGCACAAAAATAAATGTTCCTCTTTATCCCCTGTTGGTTTTGAGGGCTTCCTTGGAGCACTAGGCACACACAGATACACACACACAGATACCCATTTCGGGAACAGGCCTTCGAGGCCTTTTAAGAAAGACTCCGCGCCTGCCCAGAAACCCAGATGTGGCTCACCCATATGAACTCCAACCCGCTAGATTTTTCTTCCTGGGGCATTTTCGAAGGTCAAGGTTATATTGAGAGTAGAGTTTGTCCACTGCAACATTCGCAGTCAGTTTTGTTGATACGGTATGATTTTTAACATCAGTCGATTTGCACTGATTGTCAACGCATTCTGTACAGCGTCGTCCTGGTGCTGGTATGGATTTTGTAAATTGTGGTCACTTCATTTGCTTGAACTCTATAAATATAGAATGCCTCATTGAAAAAACACCTGTACAACGTTGTAGTATTCAAAGGTCAGCTCACCGACAGGCTGAGCCTATCTCATTCACACGCACCGTTTAACGCGCACAGCAGTTACTGCTGTAAGTCCAAACGAAGCGGGCAAAAGCTAAGCACTCCTCAATAAGAAAGTTTCATTTTTAACACACTCGTGATTCCGTCGTGCACCAAATTCATTGTAATATCATCTCATATATGAATCATAGTCTCGAACTTTGAACGCCATTATCTCGTTTCGCCTTGCACGATACATACACGCGGGCGTTTACTAGCGCTAGTCACCATTACTCCAGAAAAGCATTAACCTGTTGATATGTCAACAGTGTCATCTGCGAGATGGATGCTTTTGACAGTAGAATGATGGTAACCACTTTTTTCAACCAGTGCTTTCGCTCTACGCTACCCCGCAGCACAGAGAGACACCGACGAACGTAGCTATGGCCGAGTTCGTATATATCCAACATAAGCCGGTATGCATCAATGTGTCAAGGTTAATGGATGTATAGATATCGAAGTGTAATTTCTGCGGCCAGCCCAGGCCAGAGTAATTCCATGTATCCATTCCATCCGATCCATGTATCACCATTAGACACCATTGTACACGTGAAGATCCCTTCAATGCGCGCCGATTGCTGACCTCCGTCTCACAGAGGGCATTTCAATATCGATCCTCAATTTGAAGCCTAGAATCGTCTACACTGATTGCCTATTGATACTATAGGCACGTATAAGCTCCAGGCCGCCGTTTCAATCACTGAACAAACTTGAATAGCTAAAGATCTTCACCGACGAGACAAATAGAAAGATCGAACTCCTCATTGAACACCCCGCTTCCAGCCTTCATCTATATACGCAGTAATAGTAACCTACGAACACTTGTTATTGTTACCAGGACGGTTTCTGGCCTTCTTTGTTCCCGTTCGTCAAAACCCGCAGACAGAAATGACGAGTTTATACGAGCATAGCCGATACGGGCTATTTTCAGTGTATTAGATGTTATGTTGATGATGTCATTTTCAAAGCTGATTCTTTGCTATTTGAGCTGCTCCTGCTGCTGCTGCTGCTGAGCTTAATACGTCGCATTAGTAATCTAAATTGAGTGAACGTGAGGCAAACTGTTTCATCGTGACAATTGTTCCCTGTTCGTATCCAGGTCACTGGTGCTGATTCTGTTGTAGATCCACATCGTTATGCTACCTTCTCGTTAGAACAAAAATAAAGCCAACGCGTCACAGATTTGATCACTGGCAACTCACGCACCTGTCTACGAAACAGAGTATCTGCTCTACACACACACATATATATATATATATATATATATATATAGTGTTGCGGTCGCGCTGTAGAGGTCATCAGCAATCACGAACAAAATAGGGCATATCCCATCTCATATATATTATATATATATTTTTTTCTAGATACACATCACATACCTATTAATTAATCTACCTATTTATCTGCTATTATACTGCGGCATATTCCATCGAGTCGAGCGCCGCTAAAACAAAAGCGTATCCATCAACCTTCTATTCCTTCAGCGGCTAGCTCAACAAATGAGTGAGTAAGCTTATTAAATTCGCGCACGCGGGGGCTTGGGGTTGGCAGGAGAAAGACAACAAGGCTTCAGAAGTCTGCTCCAGCGGCGGTCCGTTCCTCCTTGTCCAGCCATTTCCAGCCAGCGGTAAGCAGCGAAGAGTATGGCATAAAGCAGATCGCTGGCTACTACGAAATAGAACAAAAACCAAACCACGGCTCGGTAACGGCGGCGACCACGGCACGGCTCGGGGGAGGGAGGGAAGGGGTGATAGCAGTTGCCCCAGAAATAAACAAAGAGCAATCGCCGCCGATGACAAAGCAGATGAGAGACACCCACCCTGGCAATTCATTAGCGCCGATCAGCCCTGATCAACCCAGGGTAATTGTAGTTGTTGTCGTTATTGCCGTATTTGTCGTAGTCATAATAGTTCAACAGTCGTGGTGAAAAGTACCGCTGACCTCCTGGCCACTGTTTATCGTTGCTGTTGTATTGTACAATAGTGGTCATTGATGATGCGCGGCTAGAGTTCGTCTTTGTTCGTCTCGTCTTCTGTTAATCTGATAACGTGCAAATAAATGGACGCTCAGTCTCATAGAAGTCCGGGGAATGGGACCGGAACAGCATAGAATAAATATTCCGCTAACGTTATCTAGACCATACTCCCATATTCACCTCGATCTGAACAGAGCCGTAGAATGTGTGAGCGCCTTCAGACTATGGTCAGCTAGAATCGAAACTATGGCTTCATATTTGTAAGTTTTATCAATACTGTCCCATATATATATATGGGACAGTATTGATAAAACATACTAAAAACGCATATGTGTATATATATCTCATTAACTTCTCCTGTTCTTTGACCCCTCCTAGTTAACATGGTCGATGCGGACAGTGCACCACTGAACTCTCGCTGCTGCAAAACATACAACACGGTACAATGATGGTGGGGGTGACAACGATATAATTATCAATGTGTCAGTTGGTCGTCGCCGAAGAAAAACTGTTTAGCTCCAGCAGAACTCGCGTACGAACATTTCAACTTTGCCTGAACTCAATTCAGGCTGATAGTTTCGATGATACCGACTCGTAAGCGTGTGACACACAGGTAACAATGGGATGCCCGCTAAAGGCAGCGGATTCGGCTACGGCTTGAATAATGGCTAACGTGGAAATATAGCTGAGAGGTTGCAATCTTATTATCCATTATGCTTTAGTATTGCTATCTCGTTCATCTTATTGCCTACCGTATTCTGACATTCTGAGCTATTTAGTTTTTTCTCATCTTGTTCATTTCACCAATTATCTTAATTGCAACCTAAAAAGGCCCTTTTCGGCCATTCGACAGACACGATATCCTGCTACACCTGTTGCTAAACACAGCATTGCCTCTTATCCATCTACTGGGTTTATCATCTACACGTGATAAAGGCGTGAATCCACCGTCGTCTCAGATCCAGAGACCATCGGCGACCGCCACGAACGAGCCAGCCGAACCGAATCGCCTGATTCCCGTGCGCCTGACCCAGCCCGGCGTTTGCTTATGACGACGCCGAACACTCTTCAAATCTGGTAGAAGAGAGAAGGACCCAGAGAGTACTACTAGCAGCAGCAACAACAACGGCAGCAACACCAACCCCGGATGGACCACTTCTTCTGCAGCGCGAATGAACGGAACAGAAAAGATGGTGAGATGAGACGGTGAGCAGAAGTCGCCGAAGTCGGAGCTCTCTTCGGATGAGGCGGTCGACGCAAAAAGAGTAAAAGGAGGAGCATTGGGTCGTGCGTTCGCTTGCTTCGTCGTTCGGTCCAGATCTCACGACGCTACTGCTGCTGCTGCTGCGGCTGCTGTTGGCGTTCGTGGTGGTGGTGGTGCAGTCACCACACAGCACGCGACGGACGCGGTCACACCGCATCGCAACATTGCTTACTTAGTAGGCTCCAACCGAACGCAGGCCCGGTCTGCAGCAGCTAGCAATAGTGATAGCCGTGCTACCAGTGGTGGTTGTTGTCGTCGTTGTCGTCGTCGAATGGTAGCAGTGCTTATGGTGTAGACTGGAGCACGGGGAGCGCTACCATTCGGGCAGGCAGCGAGCGGAAGACGCATGGAGAAGCCAGAGCCGCTGTCGTTCGTCGGAGTCCGTCCGATGATCAGCAGCAGCAGCAGTAGCACAGTCACTCTGTGTCTGCACCGGCCAGGCATTGTCGCTATGGGGCCAAGCGTCAAGCGACTTCGGCTTGTCGTGCTAAGAGACTATGAGCGCTCAACAGATTTTCTATCGGATGGATGGATTTTCGTTTCGTGTGGCAGCCGTTTCAAGATGGCACCACCGCCACCGCCACCACAACCAGCAGCAGCAGCAGCCGCCGCCTTCAACCGGCCCCACCCCCAGCGAAGAAGAAAATGAAGAGCACTGTGACCGACGCTGATGATGATGATGCTGTTCTGTTCCTCCATTCCAGCGATGTATATATATAAACGGGGAGAAGGCGATGGAAGAGGATGGTCATAGCCCGTTTCGTAGTTGGCGGATAGACAGACACCAATAGAGCCGGTCATAGGCACACACAGATACGAGCCGACCGTCCGGCCGACCGACCGACCAAGCAACAACTAACGGACAATTCTACAGAGGGGCGCCGCGCCGGGCCGAGCCGATTTCCCCATTTTCCGCGCGCGTTGTGAAAAGTGCTCGTAACAGCAACAGCAGCAGTGAGCCGCACACACAGCCGGGCGTTTGCTGGGTCGCCAATAAACACACGGTGGCTGGCTGGATGGCTGGATGTCCGCTGCCAGCTCCGACCCGCGGCCACGCGAGAGCGACGAATTCATCCATCCATCTGTCTGTCGGTCGGTCTGTCGGTGTGTCCGACCGGGCGACGGGCCAATCGACGAAGAAAATGGGACACACCGGGGTCAATTGGCTCACTGCTCAATGCTGCTGCTGCTGCTGCTGTTGCTGCTACTGATGGAACAGTTGCTGCTGTATTGCTTGATGCTACCTACACAGTTAGCTGGCAGGGGCCCCGGCGGCGGCGGCGGCGGCTTAGCGTTGTTTCTCCATGTTGCAACTTCCTGTTCCATCCAACAACCGTCACAGCACTCTACTTTTACGCGAGATTTTCCTCACCCGTCTCTTCTTATCAAACTGGCACGCGCACCAGGGACATCAATCGTGCTCCACACACACGCACTCACAAAGACACGCACGCACAGACACGTACATGAATATGCATGTATGTGCACGAGCGTACCTGCGCGAGACATATAGTAGACACAGCGAGACAACACGGCGAATATGGCACCCCCTACCCCGGACCTCGAATAGATACCAATAGACATGCGCACGAACTGCGTGCAACGGAATACAGGTAGGTATATAGCCAGTTGGTTTGCACGCAATGCTCGCAATGAGATGCTGCCGACGGCCGCCGCCTAACGAACGATGGAAAAAGCGCAGCATGGAATAAATATCCTTCGCCTTTGCGACAGTTGCGGAAGTTCACGTGGCTTCGGTGGGGAGATCGGACACAAATATATTACAGATAGGTTGGGTCCTTGCCGGCCGTGGGGTTTCGGGGGGTGGGATCTTTCCTGGATCTGTTGATCCTGTTGCCCTCCTGTTTCAGACAACGGCAACCGCAACAACAGCATAGCAAATATAATTGGCTGGTAGTTGGCAGTGTTTCTCAATCGAAGGCGACACGTCTAGGCTCACGGGGAAGTGTTGAACGTGTTTTTATTTTTTCATGGGCCTCTTCCGTATTTCCAAAGCAGGCCTACGGCCTTACGTATGATGGGCTAACAGAACTGATTCACCGCTCACCCCGAGCGTCCTTGAAACGAGGCCTATACGGCCGTCGGAGAGAGCTGCGCTCAACGAACGAGATTTCAAAACAATACGGAGATTTGCAGAGAAAATAACAGGAACAGGCAAGGGCGAATTTCGAATTCGATCAACACTCGCTTTGAGAGAATCGCGTCTGAGAAGCGTTCCGTTTGATGTCGTAAAAGATTCGCCTTATGATCTAGTTACTACTATTTGGATTGATTGGACGGTGCTTTAAGAACCACTTTTCGTAAAAGACCTCGCGGCTAGACAGTTGGCTTATTCGAGCACTCTGGAAACTTGAAACGGTGGCATGAGGCTCCCTGTTTCATTTCAGTGGAATCATCCCAGAGGTAATCTTAGACATTGGCTTGGCGCCACTATCGAAGCTGTACATTTCAATCGACAATCGACAATATCGATTGCCAATAGAATTCTCATCATCTATCAGGGTCGTCTACCGCCTCCGGCGTCGAAAGCCACCGAACGCTCTACCCTCCGATAACAGACCATTCAATTTCAACCAATCCTCACGAAAGACGCTAATGGGATGCGATATAACTGGGCCAAGGCCGAACAGGCGCTCGGGCGCGTCTCAAGGCCGTGGAGAAAACTTCTTCATTGAGAATAGCGGCTCGTAAAAAAAAACCCCCCGCCTCGCATAACATCGCCTCTGGTGCAACTTCGCCTGAGTCATTTTAATACGGAAGACTCGCTTTGCTAGAAGAATCGTTCGTTCCTTGCGAATGTTGTACTCAACTCGCGGCCTAAATAGCAGATTACTCGAGAACGATGGACTCACACCACTTTGCAAGAGCATGTGAACATGTGAGTCATTCTTCCTATTTTTTAACAATGCCTTCGTCCCGGGCCTTCTTTCGTCGAATTCATTACGAGAAAGGTGATCAACTGTGAAATGTATTAATCCTAACTAATTCGAGTTGCCAATTCATTACAGCCCACTACAACAACAACGAATCACAAGCGTGCCGCCTACGGCAATGGTCAAAACTTAATAATAAAATCAAATAACTTACGAAACCATGGTTTTTGCATTTTCCTAAAACACAGAACCGCGAAGACAGACTTATAGGGAGAGATAGCGAAAACAAGTGTCGAGACCGCGCGTTCGATTGATCATGTGCCGGAAGTTAACTCACTTAGGTAAACAAACCTTGTAACGTCGACGCTTGACTTGGGTGTTGGACCAAATGATCCATTTGTCAGATCGAAACCTGTACACCCACTGAGCGGAAACAAGCAACGGCTATTTCATCCCAGCTGGTAGTCACATGGAGAATATATACAGCCTCTGAGTGAGTCACAACGCTGAATGGCTGGCGAGACAGTTGGGAGCAACTGAAGCCTGGCTAAATGCATTCTCGTCAAATTTCGGATCGTCGAATTAAAATCCAAGCACCCTCATGATATTCGGTATTTAATTTTAACAAAAATGCGAATATTTCTCGTAAATGCCACCACCACCAAATTTGGACACCTAATCAACTGAAAGCTGACTCCATATAGAACTTTACGAAAACATACGATATTAAGACCATGACGCGAACGTGACCTAAATGGCTCAGGCCAATACCCACTGTCCGTGTAACATTACCAATCAAGTCATCCATCCAAATCCACAGAGAACTCTATCAGAAATATGAATAGAAAATAAATGAAAATATGAACGGGCATTATGCCCTGTAATTTTACTTTACTTCTACTGATTATCACTTGTTATTGGTGTCTACAAAACGGACTTCATCTTAGCGCTGTTGGCTTAGTAGATAAGGAACATTGGCCTTATTATGAATGTCGCGCCCTTCGCTCAAATGTTAAAGCACGCAAGGGTCGCTATTCTCCTGTGGACCCCATTTGATGAACAAGGTGTCTTTTCGATTCGTGTTGTGGCAGGCTCCAGACACGTTAGGGCAACCTTCAGAGCTATATTGTAATCTGTTCTGGTGCCGAGCGGTCTCCAGGGCTAGCGGGTAACTAGGGGGTGGGGTTTGAAATCACCAAATGGGCTTTCTTAGCTTACTTCCGTCGGAGTAAAAGTGTTTTTTTCCCCAGCTCACAGTAATATGAAAAATGGCCTTGAAGTAAACACCATCGACTAAGTAAGCACCATCCAATAAGCGATTTGCATAAACGGTGAGTTTCATCCCTTGTATAATAGCCTTTTACCTGACGAGCCTTTCACGCACCTACGCGGGCACACTGCGTCGTCGACCTTTTACGCAATATTTTTTCAACTTGCTAAACCTTATTTAAGAACCCCCCCCCCCCCCCCACCCCGCTCCATCCCTCTTCGCCCACAGCCTGTGGTCTGCCTTTTCGCTTTCCAGGTGCCTTCCACAGATCCTGCTGACTCCACATCGGTCGAATATGTCCCGCTGAAGCCGCCTGGGTGCGCCGTTGCTGCTGGAACGGCGGCGGCGGCGGCGTACGCTTCCCCAAATCCCATCCGCACGTCGGACCAGTCCCACCCACGATTCGGATCCCTCTCGCTTCGATGTTCCTCTTTCGCCAGATGGCGACTCCTAAGGTATCGGCAGTAGAGCCTTCAGCGTCAGCTACCTACCACCCGCTATCGTCTTCATTCAGCTCGCCTTGCCTTACTTAGAGCCCTGTGGCGGCTCGCCCCGCTTCGTCTGCCCATGCAGAAGCAACACAGCACAATCCAACCGCCACCAGCGCACTGTTCAGGTCTGCGTCCCCTTTCCACGATACGAGAGGAGGGCGGCGGCGGCGACGGCGGCGGCGGCCGCCGCCGCCGCTTGTCAAACAGTCCCGAGGAGGAATAAAAGAGCGCGCGCGAGGTCCGGCGGGTGGCCGGTCGGACGAACAGACGCACAGACAGATGCCAGATCGAGCGACAGTAACCGGCAGACCTCTGCATTGACTATCCAGCATCAGTCATCCAGGTTCGTCGATTGGCATTGGCGAAAAAAGGCCTTCGGCCGTTTGCAGCTGCATTATCTATCTCGTATACGCTGAGCTGCCTCTGCTTCAAAGCCACCCACTGTGAGCCACCGTGAGCGGCTACGAACGCCGCACACACACACAAGATATCATCGGGCAGACGGCACGGCTAGATATAGTTTATGCTGCTATATAATACAATGCCAGATAGATATAGATACGTATGGGCGTATTGTATAGCACACTGGTGGCCGTGCTTGTTGTTGTGGTTGCGGCAGTGGCTTGAATGGCGCTTGTAGATGCAGTCGCCGCGCGATAATCGCTAATAGTTGAATGCATGGATAGGCAAGTGAAGTCAAAAGATGTGGTCACCACAACCACCACCACCTCTAGATCAGATGACAGTCGGCCTTCAAAACAGCAGCAACCGCCGCCGCCAGCGACTTCTGTGTGTCTGGCTGTGTGACTTCTAAGTTATGGCCGCGTCCCCACATTGATATCTATATAGCTCAAGGTAACTTAAGATTCGTGCTGATGGTCACGTGAATTATACAGTTATTATTAAAAATAATATATATATAGTTGTTATAGTACAGTCAGGATTTGAATACATCCAGTACGCTAGACGATGTAAGTGTATGTGACGCGTTGTGTTATTAAAAGCCCATATTGACTGGATAATAGAAACAAGGTTATACATTATCAACTATTAAAATACTCGACAATGAATCGAATATTTTGATATAATAGTTACAATTCAGTTGTAGGAACATGTGTGTCATATTGAATGATTTCTAGTTGAAACTAACTATAATACTGCTCTGCCTATTCCTTAATTAAACATCATTGTTGTCGTTCTCTCTCTACGGAGGTCAATAGTATGGCAAATGTATCAACAATTCTTATGCACAGGTCCCTCGTATAATCCGCGAGCTCAATTTGGCAACTTTCTCTATGCCTTGGCGCTGTAGATTTTACAGTGACGTTGAATCCAAAAAAAGCCACTTCACAGTAACGCGTGAGAGTGTGTTCACTAAATGGTTAATTCGTTTTAACATACATACTTTATACTGCAAGCGTGACAAGTCACTTGCGATCTGCTAATCCTGATATATATATATATATATATGTATGTCGGGTTTGGTTAACTAAATCATATACAAAAGGCCGGCTGCTCGTTGTTTATATTGCAGTAGATTGTAAGCATAAATTGCAAGCTATTACTATTATACAATGAACCTCTGCTGCTACCACCTCTGCTTTAAAAGATGCCTGTATTGACTGTTGCTACGGGTTTGCGGACCCGTTTATCAAGTAGCGCCGCGATTTATGACATAAAAATTACTCCCGGGAGACCCACCCAAACGTGGGCCCAGTAACACGGACTTGACTAGCGGAAGCGTACGAAATCTTCGGCTTGTATCATCACGGGGAACGTTCGCGTTTATTGTTGCAAAGTCAACTCGAGTAATGTGGCGCGTTAAAACAGCGCGTATAATACGCGGAATGCTCAAAAAGTTTCCACGATTTGCAAAAACTTGACGACCCAATGAGTGAATAAAATGAATTCAATTTAGCCCGACTTAAGTTCTTTGTCCGAGGTTTCCCTTTGTCAAATTTTCGTGATGATGATTAATGCTATTATCGTTCATATTATGATCGTCTATTTTCAACTTCCCAAAAACCGGGACGCCTACTATTGGGGTATGTTCCGCGAGAAACTGCCCAGTAAAGCCCTTACAGCCTGATCGGATTGCGGATACATTCGAAACAATATATTCCTGCCTGATTTTCTTGTTCAACGCATTTTCTTCGTTGTGCCAAGGCCGAGGGGAGGCAATGTCACCGCCTCCCTCGAGAGGGACCATGACAGCCTCGGCACCCTGATACCCTGTCCTCAACTAACCCTCTAACGATTATATGTTTAAAGCTGTATATACATATAAAGTCGCACATTTATTATAATATATTAAACGTTACAATAGGTCGGAATTTCTAGGGATTATGGGGGTGGGGGGAAGGGGGGGTGAGGACGACAATGTCCCGAGGAAGGCGATGGCATTGCCTCTCTGCACAGCGAGGGACAGGCGCTGCAGGAGGAAAGAGCCAGCGCGCTTGTCCCCGGTGGCGCGGATCAACCTATGGTAGACCTCCTCGACGAAGTTCGCAGTGAGAGGGCCGTGCCCGCCCAGGGTCTCAAAGGCAAGGGGGGAAAACAGGTGCGTTGCTTGGAGTGCGGCGTACTTCCTCAGCTTTGCCCGCTCCGCACGCGCTACTGCGTAACCGGGAATGGTTGCACAGTGGTTGACATAAGAAGGTGCTAGGGTGTCAACCACAGTGCCGTCCCAAACCAGGTGCTGGCCTCGATGGAAGGGCCTCGATACATATAAATAATACGTATAACATTGTTATGATAGATTCATGAGGATCAACGGGTTTGCTCCTCATCGTGCGGTTGTAATGCCGAGTCAATATTGTGTTGAATAGTAGTGCTCATTGGTAGCCATTTAGCTTTGACTATAGCAGTCATCGTATCACGAATCTCGAACGAAAGTACATACACGGTGAACACTGCACTGTGATAGAACGGCTACAAGAAATTGATATGAGAACAAAATGTTTATCATGTAGTGCAACAAATCAAGCAACGACCTGTCGCTTTCTGCAGCCCGGTGACAGCTACAGCAGCATTCAACATTAATTCGAGTCGAGCACATACATTTTCGCCGTATTCATGTTCTGGCTAAGCAGTCCCCCCGAACGTTCTTTAGTACCGATACCCCTTTACCACAACCTTGTAAAATTTTTCCCAATGCGAAAGTTTCAACTCCTATGAGCCCAAGTAGCCGCACAGCATTCGGCAATACCGTATACGCCATTTGCGTATCAGCTGCTGTAGCAAAGCACTTCCCTTCGAGATGGAATCACTAATATAATTCGGCTATATTTGGCAGAACCAAACCCTCAACTGCCTAAAAATATTCCGCTCCCAGAGTCTGGCCATTAGCACGATCAGGTGAGCATACCGCAGGGTATTCTGGGCCCGGTCAGCAAGCGAGCTCCACCAACCGCACAAGGGGACCCCTCCAAGTACCAATATTGGAGGAACTTCTTTTCGAAAAGTTGTACGGGTCAATTTCCATACGGGAGGAATTTGTCTCGCAAATGTGCTTCGATCCACCCTGAGCGATCTGCACCGCACAGTTGTTCTGTTTGACCCCTTGATACAAAAGTGAAACATTCAAATTATGAGCTCGTCCACGCACACGAGTTTTCCATTATTATCGCCGGAAATATTCGATATTCGTGCTTCGTTTCATCGATCGATTCGTGTCCATCCTTTTCGTCTAAATCGACTTCTTCGCGACTGATGTGTCCAAACATAGTGTGGTTATGTTTCGAAACATTTTTTGTCGTGCATGTAATCTAGCTGTCTCAACAGCGATTATATCTCTAAATGCATGTGGAGTAGGTCAAATTCACATTTCACCATGTGCACGATCAAGTGTGACAAGGGAAGTCCTCAGTAAATCAAGACATCCGCTATCACTGTGTACAATGAAGCATCCAATCGTACGGCCTGATTCGTTTCGACAAGTTCGACTTTCTCCTTGAATCGTATTGCTGTGAGGAGGCATCGAGGTACGTGACCCGCCCATACTGCCCAGCGAATGTGGAACCATTTTTAAACCAGCAACAGAAACAGCCATGCAGCTTTCAGCCATCTGATTGTCGCTAGTTAAGCAGTTGTATTGTGCCAGAGAAATTCATATTGATCGTTATACAACGTTCGCTAGGATTCCCGAAGTGACCCGATCTTCCGGAACGATCAGTAACGACTTGGATGCGGAGCTTGTCTGATCACTTAAGTTGGCTAAACGACCGTTGGGATTAGTGATTAGTAGGCATTTAGCAATTGTTATTTCCACTGAATAAATACTAGCTGGGTATCAACGGGCTAACAGATAATTGTACATGTTAGGCGAAGGTAAACGTTACTTGATCTATTAAGGGGATTGTAATTTTCACAATGCAGTTTAACGTCCCTTACATATCCTCATCACGTCGCGAGCTTGAGGTCTCCATCTTTTTACAGCCCGAGACTTAGCCACCGTCCAGACCACACACCGCACTGTATGTTCAATGAACTGTCGACCTGCCGCATACCGATGCAGGCCGTCATGAGAAGTAATTAGCAATATTCGTTAGCAGATGCGAATGAGCGAATTAGTCATCAACCGTTAAAAGTTGTGGCAAAAATAGGAAACCCGTTGCCCTCCATCTTTAGCTCTATATACGCTATTATGCACTTATGCATATTCCAGTAACTAAATATGGCGTTTCCCAGCTAGCCCATTATGTTACCTTATGCCTTCGCATATGTTTGCTTGATAATGCTGACGCACTTCGACACCGAATTGAGTTTTTAGAAACTCGCTTGGTCAATGACTGAAAGTACGGAAGCATAAACAGACGCGCACCCTCACAACGGCTAATCCCAGCAGCCGAGCTAATTAGAAGATACCGAATAGAGACTAGCTGGTCTAGCCGCAGTGGGTCTACGTGTCTCTGTGTGTGTGCCCGTTATTCGAGCCCACTCGACCTAGAATAATAGCAAGCAGGGGAGGTTACCAGCCACCCACAAGGAGATGCTACACACAACGACCTACGGCTACAGCAGGCGACACACCACAGCTTGACAAAGTGTTCCCCGCCTACGCTGCGGTACTACCTGCTATCGCAAGTATACGAGGAGGCTAGATTAGCTGTACCTCCGAAAGCTGTTAATGAAGATGATATTGGACACCGTAAGGCGAGCTGTCTTTTCACATTTCTCAAACCGCTAAGTATTATAATAATCCGAACGTAATCTCCACGTTGCAAACTGTTCGATTTCACCAGCAACCCAGCGTTCGTATGTTCATCGGAGCGTCTATATACTTAGTTGTAAGGACAAATTGTTACTTGAATCATAATAATAATAATAATAATTGTAATGGTACTAATTACAATATGCCACGGAATGAAATGAATCATACCTATTAAGTATAGGTGAAACAAAAAAAAATGTCTAGATACTAACTCATTGCGAACTGGCATTTTCTATAGAAGCAGTCAAGAAACCGCTGCTGTGAGCACATAATATCACCTCAATATATATATACATACTATTATGATAATTAAGAGCACTAAGAAATATTTCCGATATGCACCACCTGTGGATGTCCTTTCCATGCGGTTACCTTCAATGCGGTCATCGGTCACCTAGTGAGCGATTTTTTCTTTCGTAGATTCTAGATAACTAATAATAATTTATGGCATAGATATTAGCAATTATGCAAATCCGCAGTATTTATCAAATACCGCTATTATTGGTTACAGAGAAGACGGCCAACACTTAGAGCTGGGACCGACAGCCAGCGATGTCTATAAAGTGGATTCCGAACAGGGATAACCAATGAAGCTGCTAATGTCATCAAAGAATATAGCAATGATAGAATTGGGCCGAACTCTAACAGATACATATATATATATATATATATTCGTATTCATGATATTTCTCCACATCTAAACACAGGTGTCTTTCATTACCAGATAGCTATATATCAGCTAGCTATTATTGGTACGACAAGAAGAGACTAACATTTTCACGATGAATAAACAATAATAAAAAGCTATATATTTCATTTGTTACGCGGGTGGCCGGCTTGAGCGAATCATGTCTTCGAAGACATCTGCCAGTTGTAGCACGTCACGCCGCTATAAATATTCATATTAAATGCGTTATTCTTATTATTGTTGTTATTATTATTATTGTTGAGCACGGGTAAACTGACAGCTTGACTGTGTCAAGCTGTGCTATACGTGTCCCCGATCAACCACATCACGTATGCTCGACTATATAGCATCCTCGCTATAATGTGCCCGTCGAGAACAACCGGAATTAGTGTGATGTTGTCACAACAGAGCAACAGTAACACGTTCATCTGACTCGTTCGATACAAGATGTGCTCCACTCTGAGATTTGTTGCTGTCCTCGTCACTGTGATTGCTACAAGGATTCCTCTCAACGGATCAGAACTCAAGATCACGTCACCTACACGTCATTATTGCAGGGTGTACCGGCGATTTTGCGGCGTGACACAGCATTGTTGCTCAAACGAAACTTGTTCGAAGCCGACTTTCCTCTTCAGCGCCATCTTACCTCATATATATATATATATAAATGTGCGTGCTTGGCTATCAGACGAACATGACTCAGATACGAGCGTACACCAACACGCATATACACGCATATATCAGCGTGATCTGTGTGATTGCTCACGTCATCAATTTCCCACATCGAATTAGACGTCGACATTTTGATGTATTGTCTCTTTGATTCCCCGCGTCTGGTAGACGGGCGCGAGCAGTGAGCGTTGTCTTTACTTTTACCATTTGTATTGTACTGTACTCCGGCTTCGTAGCTGCCTAGTTGATCAATGGGCTGCCATGATCCCGTTCGCTGTGGGCGGCGTTGATGGCAATGTTGTCTAGCAGTCGGCAACGGTGGGTTACGCACGTTGACCACATTATAATCCTATGCTATTAAGCTCGCAAAGCTAGCTATCTTCACGCTGGTCCAAAGTTCTACGGGCTGCGTACGTAGCCAAATGTGTTTCGACACTCGTCAAATGATTATATATATATATATATATATATATATTGATTCATATGGAAAACCTGTTGCTTCAACTATCTGACGACAATCGCTAACGGTCAATTTTCCCTCTGCCACCATCTGCTTGCTCAAAATCCCAATGGCGACAACAATAACAACAACTTATGAATGACCACCACTACCCCAATCGGTGAAGAAGAATGGATATCAACAGCTCAAGCAAACAGCGGAGCGGAGTGGCGCGCTTTACCGCTGATCGTTATCGAGTCGGCACCGGTAGACATCAGTCTTCCAGCGGCGGAAGATGTCGTTACTGCTGTTGTTAGTGTCCTTCTTCTTCGTCTTGTGTACTATTTAAATTCCTCAAGTAGCAGTCATATCCACAATCCATCGCTGGGTTAACAGTAATGCCAAACGCATTGTCATCGACGATCGTGGGATCTAGATCACGGCAGGCCGGGCGGCAGAGACGAGCGTCGACTTCTCGAAGCATTCGTCAACAGCGGCCGCAAGGCTAGCAGCGATAATGGTGGCGTTTCGACCGTCAGCAGCTGCACCAGCAGCAGCAGCAACAACGAGAGAATGCCTATGTTCCTATGGTTGTTCCATTCCAATCCCGTTCCTTCTCTGCCTCGTGTTCGAGTTGTCACTTACTATTGTGCTCTGCTTGACCACAACAACAACAACAACGACAACAACAGTAGCGCCAGTAGCCATGGGTCGTTCGGTCAGGCATTTCTGGTTCTTCATTTTTTATGCAGTGCAGATTGAGGGGACTTGCTCCTCTCTCTCTCTCTATCTATCTCTCCCATTATCTCCAGCCTGACTTAAACCCTCGCGCTACGACGCTCAGCCTCCCTGATGGCCACCGGTGCTCCACCGCCGGCCGAGCGCCAGAGCGCCAAACTGCGACAGGAATTGCACTCCCCCGATGCGAGGCATGGCTCCAGTTGTCGGATCCGACACTATTTCCTTTCTTTTCCTCTCTCTGCTGCGGCTGCTCGTGCTGTTCTTCGTCTGCGTGTGTCTGGGTGTCAACCCTCGTCCCTGGGACTGACGAGCTTCATATGTATGTATCGTGTGCCTGCTCTACGCTCTGTGGCTGGGTGTGTGGGGGGGCGGGGGGGTTATGCCTTTCCCTCTGTATCCCGCTCCCGAGCGATGCCTGTGAACGAATCAAGCGACCGTCAGCAGTGGCTGCTGCTGCTGCTACTGCTGCGGTAGTCGCGTCTATCGTCGTCCGCTTAGTTCTTAGTGTCAGCCAGCCAGCTGCTCGCTCCTCAAGCCTGCTACATGCACATTGACTGACATCAAACATCAAACGACAAATGAACAAGAGGAAGAGCACACGCCAGCCAGCCAGGCAGCCAGCGCGCACACGGGCACGAACAGACGTTCAAAGAGCCAATACTATTCGAAGACACCGCGCCGCGGCACTGGGACGGCTAGAACTGCAGCTGCTAATACTGTCGCAATGAGGATCGTCTCTGTGTGAGCGGATGATCATGCAAACGGTAGGGGCAGCTATTATCGGCCTGGCGGCAGCTGAGATCCAATCCACATCTTGTCGAGCTTCAGCCGCCGCTAGTGGCGATGCTGGTCCAAACGCGGCGGAGTGGCGACCGGTGGCGATTTCGATTGCTGGCCGCACCGGCGTCATCACCGGCAACGTCCGCTCGCGTCTTCTCCCGAGGAAATACAACGTAAACGTGCGGACGACATCTCGAGCAGCCGACGACTCAGCGGACCCACAGCGCAGCGGTAGGCATCGCTCGCGTCATTCCAGCTCGATGCAGCAGCTGGCGCCATTCGGCGGGCGACTGCTTCGGCGATGCCCGTCCACTGGCGATCGCTGCTAGATAGAATAGATGCTTGCTCAGCGGGTCACATCTGCACACAGCTGCTGCTCCACACATCTGCTGCCGCTGCTGCCCGAACGCCGCATCGCGATCGCGGATGACAACGACAATGCCAGGGACGCTGAGGATGCGAAGAGGAGAAAGTGACGCCGAAATCGGCATCATGACACAGCAAAAAAAAAACAACAGCCACAACAATGCTCCTGTCTGTTTGCTTGATCGTCCATCGGTTCTCGTCCATTCATCGAGGCGTTATTTCCACTTCGTTTTTCTCTAGATTTTCTCTCTCTCTCTCTCTCTCTCTTCATCTCTCTCTCCCTCTATCCTCCTCTCGGCTGGGCGCGATCTTTCGCAATCGTTCAGGTCGGTGGCAGTTGTAGCATCGAGTGGTGGGGCAAACCTGGCCTGGGCTCCTACGGCAGCGTGCTGCTTCTGCTGGGAAAACGCCAGGGGATCTCTCTCTCTCTCTCTCGGGTTAGCACGTCTCATACCCAATAGACGATACCCCGGCGTTATTCTTTTGTGTCCCGCGCTGTCGACCCATTGCGTTTACCGTGGACGAGGATAGCCCGCTGATCGGCGGTCGCGGACTTACGCACAACGGCCACTATATAGCATTTGGCAGCGAGATGACGGTGGCGTACAGATTCATCAATCGTAGTGCCACCACTACCGCACAGTCAACACTGCAGCAACGACAACAGCAGCAGCACCAGCAGCAGTAGATGCCTTCGGATAGCGGAGGCGGCCGATGGCTGCTGATTGCCTGGCTGAGACAACGAGAAGCGACCAACGAAGCTGGCTGTGTGCGTCCGTTCGTCCATCTGTTGTCAATCAGTGTGCTCGTGTGCACGGCCCTCACTAGTGCTTTTGGTGGCCATCAGCCGAGGGATACGTCAGTGTCTGTTGACGACTTCAGCAACAGCTGCCGCCGCCTCCGCCGCAGCAACAGCAACAACAACAACAACAACAACCCGAGCCATGCAACAAATAACATAACCTTCTGCCAACGCAGCCGGCCTACCGATGATGCTTATGAATGATGGGGTGATAAGACGCTGCTGTTGCCGTCAATGACTAACTAGTCGATCCGCCCATGGCAGCAGCAGTAGGAGCTAGGTGGGATCCGCTGCGGCCGCCGCCGCCGCCACAAGTGCCGCTGACGCAGCCGTTACCGGGAGGAGAGCGATTGCGGCAACGAATCGCTCGCCCATCCGCCCATTGATGATCTATTCTAGCAACATCGTGTAGCAATAGCGGCAGCAGCATCAGCAACAACAACAACAGCCTGAGATTCGTTCTCATATCATGCGATATATAAGATCTCAGCCATCATCATTATGGAATGGATTTTCATTTGCGGCCCCCACACAGGGTTCTGCTCGCGACGCATTATCCATGTTATGGCCGCATTACTCCGAGAAATGTTCAAGGGAGAAAATTCGCACCTCTTTGAGCGGCCAGCGGCAAGATTTAAACCTGACACATGCATACAACCCACCTAGTCGTCTATTTTATTCAAGCGACGTGAATGAGTGAGGCTGTGTGTGCGCGCCTCACGGCTGGCTCGGCCGGCATCCCAGGGACACCATTATACAATGCGAACAATAATAACTGGCTATCTGGCTGGCGGTCATCTGGGTGTCGGACTGATTTACCACAGCAGCAGCAGCAATCCAGCCGGCGGTAGTAACAGGTGTGTGCTGTTTGTAGCTTAAGCATCACTGCCGTTGGTGCCGCTGCTGCTGTTGCCTACGTTATCGCCTGCCAACTTTGGTGCTGGCCTTAGCTTGACTTATGCCTTGCCACAATGACCTCCCCCCCGCCCGCCCGCCTCAAGGGTTAACCCGCAAACGACAGGGAGCTAGGCGATATATTTACAGTTGCCTGCAACGAACGAACGAACGAAGCACGCTGCCGCCTCTCGCTGGGGCTCGAGTCAGAGCGGCGGCATTGGACTGTCGTCATTCATCGGCCGTTCGGGCGGGCGAAGTCTCAACGCCATGCCACACACAGGTAACTATTATTAGTAGTATTATTATTATTATTATTATTTTGTCCACCAGTTCAGAGTCGAACCCATGGAGGAGGCTCTGGAGCATCCAATCGAATGGAAGAAAATAGAAGATTATTATGATTATAGTCGAGCGCCTCTGCGCCAGCAGGTAGCCCTACGCAGTAGCAATGAACGTTGTTGTAGTTGTTGTAGTAGTAGTATGTACTGTCTACTGATCCGTCTCATCATCTTCATCTCATCCCATTCTATTCACTCTGTTGGCTTTGCTCCTCCAGCGATTGCAGCCGCTGGCCGGTGCTTCGTCGGCGTCTCGCCTCCCTGTTCCAATTTCAGAACGGCAAACCATCCGGGGGGCGGGGGGGGGGCGGGCGGGCGCGCCGCAGCCGCCGCCACCACCGTCGCCGTGAAAGTCTGCCGCCGCCGCCGCAGCAGCAGCAACAAAACGGTCCCAGCCAAATGGTATATGGAACAACGACAACGACGATGACCTCCCGGGTGCGCGAGCGAAACCACTTGTCGCTTGTTGCTGCTGTTGTTGTTGCTCTTGTTGTTGCTGTTGCTGCTGTTGTTGTTGTTGTTGTTGCTGCTGCTGTTGTTGTTGTTGTTGTTGTTGCTGCTGCTGCTGCTTGTTGCTAACGGCGTTGTTGTGGTTATTATTTTAGTGTAAAGTGCTAAACAACAATAATAACAAGAAACCACAGTCGTAATCGTGGTGGCAACGTCTCACCGCCACAATTGAGAGTCGCTGCCACCGCGATCGTTGACGGTGACGAGGGCTGTCGTTGTTTTGAAGATCGGCCTGTCGTCGTAATCCGCCAAATATTTCATTAAAGAGAATCGTTGCGCGATTTGCACGACGAAAAGACCACGAGCATCTGCGGCACCGAAATCGGTGGCGTACTGCATGCATATATTATGGTTGCTGCTTGTACGCTTGGGATAGTTAGCGATTTGATGTCCCCACATGGCTGAGTTGGTCAGCGTCTGGTTAGTAGACCTTTTGCGTCGCGATCGCGTCCACCACAAATAATCGCAGCAACGACGACCAGGGTTATCCGGGTGGCGGTATCCCGACCGGCCAACACTCTTCCAACCGCCGCCAGGTGGACACGACCACGCTGGCAGGCCACGTAGACTCCACCAGCCGCATCGTCGCTAATCATCATCATCACCATCACTGTATCGCACGGTTGCCGTGTATCGTGGAGTGGCAAACCTTAACATGATAGTGGCATTGGTAATGATTGTGGTGGCGGCGGCGGCGGCGGCGTCGGTGGTGATGGTGGCTGCATTATAGCAGCATCATATTCACAAAATTCACCGCGCCAGCCCAACAGCGACCACCCCCACCCCCCCTACCCCCGACCACTGACGATCGTTGCACCGGTCTCAACAACAACAGCAGCAGCAGCAGCGAGACGTTTAACATCAGCAAATGCAACTGTCGCCATCGCAACCCGTTACGACGTTCATCAGCGCTGGCGGCCAACGTGAAACCCAGAGCGAAACTGCCCCCGCTTCCCGCTCATGTTGTTGCGCCGTCGTTGGCTGACGGCATCGGCACGACTAACATCTTCAAGCAGCGGCGGCGGCGCCGGCAATAGCAGGAAGCAAGCCCGCGCCACCGCGGTCAGAGCAGGGCAGAGCTGAGCTGAACTGAGGGAGGCCACGGCGGCGCAAAAAGGGCGCCACAAATATTCGCCACTCCGTTGCTGTTGCTGCTGCTGCTGTTGAAGTCGCCATCGTCATCATTGTTATTCCCGCGTCTCGCTGGTGAGCGCCGTTGCAGCGCGCAGCAGCAGTTGCTGCCGCTGCAATTGCTCGCTGCTCCAGCAAGTGCCAGCAACGCACCGAATGGGGCGATGGTGACGGGGCCGGCAACAACGGTGGAGGCAGCAGTGGCAGCTGCTTGGAAAGCCGGCGTGGCCAGTTGGTGCTGCTGCTGCAGTGCGTGGCGGCGGCGTATTGATGATGGTAGTGGTGCGCAGCACATCATAGAGCTAACATCTGTTTGTCGGTTGGTCTGCCAGGGTTACTCGGCCCCAAAATCGGCCGCCAACGAGGCCGCCCTCCTGTTTGCAGCGCCCCATAGCTCATAGACCGGGAGGACCACGGTAATGGCAGCTGTAGCAGGCAACAGTGGTTCGACTCTCACAGCCTCTCGCAGTAGTAGCAACAGCAGCAGCGGTCACAACCCCACCCCCTCTGCGTTGCCTGCACGACGGAGAAATTCAAAATTGCGAAAAAAGGTAGCCACTTTTAACGGATTTCGTTTTTCGTCTGGACCCCCACCGCCGCTGTGACACCTCCTCATGCGTTCGCCTCCTACATATCCAAGTTTTCAGCATCAGTATGTGTGTATGTAACACAGCATGAGCAAAGTAATATACATATATATATATATAGAATGCCATATTATGCCGAAAATTGGGAACCAAATGTATATATATATATATATATGTGTGTGTGTGTGCGTGTATATATAAATTACGAGAATATGCTAGTAATATTGCCACATCGCTCAACCATCTTCATTAGCATCGTCCACTGTGGTCACTGTCGCAGCGTGTTTAGGCGCTTTGTAATTTTGCCCCTAAGACAAATACACGGCTACAGCTCCAACGCATGGAGGACACACATTGTCAAGTATATAGAACAGAAACAGATCGGCATTTGAGAACACAAAATGTCTGATTTACAGGTTTTTCTCTAAAACAAATTTGAGAGCGCGTCTCGTTCATTCATTATTTCAAAACAACTTTCCTCACTGTCAACCTACTTTTGCCCCTCTCCGACCTTTGATTGACAATTTAGCCTAGAAATCATCATTTTTACACAGATTTCATAGAAGACATTTTTCTACCAAACGTTGTTACCTATGTTGTTGTGACAGTAACACAATAATAGCACATTTTTAGTATCAAAAAAAAAGAAGACAGATGCGATCTTAATCTTAATAAAAAAAAATTACTACGTGTTCAAATCACTTCGCCTAAAATTGTCTACCATAGTTAATAACCAGGGAGGAGCTTCATCACAAATGGGACAAGCTTCACGTTTTATCGAGACGAGGTTAGGTCAGATTGGCCGACGCGTAATTATTCACTAATTATAGTGAAAATTATAGAGTACATGTTCTGCGGATAAATACTGGGCTATTATAGTTGTTTACAGTGCGAATATCGTTGATAACTCGTACGTTCGAGCAAGCTGAGAGAGAGTTTACGTAAGACTGCAATTATCATTCTGTATACTGTTCATTGGTACGTCTCCAGTCAACGCTATTGCCCATATAGGCGGTTGGTTTAAAGGACGTCGGGTAATTTATTGCGGGCGACAGACACCGATTGATCGCTTTCACGTTATCCAATTACGTCAGTGAGACAATGCCATTGTGATTGAGGTAATTTGCTACGAATTTTCCGGGCTGACCCACAGCCAACATTTAACGTCCACGGTACTGAACCCATCAACCCGCTTAATAATAATATAGTCGATGAACGCTGACTGACTTGCTGACTTCACTGCCGGCAAGAACTCGCCGAATTAAATTTATTGAAAGCAAAGTTCAGATTTAATTATTATTACTACTACTATTATTATTATTAGAATACGAAACTTATACTGAATAATTCATGACGTCCATTTCCTGTGACTATTCACCACTAATTGAGATACAGGAGTCACTTGCGATTAGTGTTCACGCTCTGATTACCGACGATCGTCTTTATGTTGGTGTCGCACTGATATCAAATTGATTCATTGATAGCTAAACAGAGAGCGAAGGTGAAATATGGGCACCGCCAACCTGTTGTACCACAGTCCAATTTGGAACCACAGACGATCGCTATAAAATCCGGTGCTCTGACGATGAATCAGTTGCTGTACACATCAGGCAAAATATCATTTGAAAATAATGCCGAATGGAGACCGTATTCAATTTCGAATATTTCTCGAATATAACTCACGAGTTAACCGTTGAGCGATTTCGGCCGATGTTGTATCTGCGCCGGAAACATTATATTGAGCGTTGCCCTCGAACAGCTGTAAATCGAATTGAATAACAAAGATGCAGTAGTTGGCATAATTGTAACCTGTATTAGCAGAAAGAAGATCACAGACATGTTACGAGTGAAGACAACAAAGTGAATGTTTCTATTTTACCTTGGTTATTTTGTTGTTATATCAACTCATCCCTCTAGCTCTATGAGCAGAGGAGAACAGGAGCGATGTACTTGAAAATCACGGGCCGCGGGCTGACCGGCCTGAAGAGTTCAACATCGTCGCCGATCGTTTGTACAATTCAGCACAGTCAGCACATCCAGCCGATGTGGGAATACCTCCACTGTTTTTCTGCTAGGTTCAGGCAGACAGCATATTGTCAGGAAACATATAATGACCCTGTATCAGGCGTGCCCCTTCGTATCTGGAGGGACGAAAACGCTGTGCCGCTGCGTAGACAATATTTCCAACTCGCCCGTCAGCGCGCTTTTTTCGACGGTGGCTAAGTCTCTAGCTGTAACAAGCTGGAGGCCGCTGATTCGAGTCCCGCCACCTGGTGAGGACATATATGAGAACTTAATCATTGGAAATATTGCTGTTCCCTTGATAAGCCGATATACCTTTACCTGTACCCCCAAGCCTGCACGGACTGGCATGTGTCCAAGTCACCAAACAATACTACACTGGGCAAAACCGCAGCTCTGGCTTCTACAACAAGACTAACGTTGGTACAGAGAATCCGAAAATTGTCGACAATGACGACATTTTGGAGCGCAGTCTAGCTAAGACGCATGCTCCTCTGAAGACAATGGGTCGATTTGCCTTGTTCCATCTTCTTGTTTCTACAGGTGCGATCTGTCAGTCGCATGGATTCGTCTCATGCGAAATTGACGCTGACAAGATGAATGCAACAGCTACAACGGGTGCGCTGCAGGTCGCACGAGGTCATTTAAGAGTCAATAGCTACTCCATTCGCCAGTGGGCGCTGTGTCCCTCGATAGAACGGCGAAATAAATTCGGCATGTTTACAGCATGGGGCCAATGAAGGTGTTTCTTTTCCTCCAGACATTTCACCTCAGTGCTAGACACCAGAAATTGATTTTCCGAGGCTGACTCACAGCCTCACTCAACATTTAACGTCCACGGAATTGCGTTCGGCATTGCTGAATAAGACGAACAACGTAAACGCACACGTGTCAACGGTGGATATCGAACCTGTGCATCCACGCGGCTCCTCCCATAGCTACGCATCTACACTGAGTTCAACCATCAACCATCTAATTAATATCATCGGAGTGAATCCTGCCCTGTTTTCGCATTGGTTTGATAAACAACAAAAGTCGGCTTCACTCTCTCACCTGACGGTACCTGTGAACAATAATCGAATATAATAGATTCGTAGCTGACACGACCGACAATAAGATTACACTAGAAGCGAAGTAAACAATAACTGAGAGGAATTGTCGAACACTATCGTACACTGGAAGCAACTAAAACAACAAAATCGTTCTTGTGTCCCGATCCTATCGAACGTCTATCTAAAAATGACTATAACGGTAGACTCGTGTTTTTTTTATAATATCTGTTCGCTTTATACAAGTTTATTATATAACTGATAGAAATCACCATCATCATCCATCAGTCTCATTGTCATTGGTCTTCTTTAATCTCGGCCAAAAACATTTTTGTGTTGTTATTGTTGCAGCAGCACTAACACTGCCGCCCGTGTTCTCTTGCGTTGCTCAATCATACGATATATTTTGCTTTTCGAAGTCGTCATTGTCGCCATTGTCACCCTCATTACGATCATCATTATAATCACACATGTATGTTTGCGGTTGTCAGAGAGCTCGTGTTGTTCAGAGAGGATATCTGGCACAGCACTGCCAGATGAACATCGCCCAAACGGCGACGTCAGCTAAGTGACTATTCTACCAAGTCGCCGCCGCCCCCCTCCACCCCCTCCCGTGTTGCCTGTGTCATGTCTCCATCTGAATCTCAGTGTGCAAGCATACAAACACATATACACTATTAATATACAAACGTCTTGTGTTTGTGTTTGTCGCCGTTGCTGTTGCTGCTGTGTGTTTCTTAGTCTCTCGCTGGATATTCCGAGGTTTCCGGTACCCGCAGAAGCTGCTCGCCGATTCATATCGATCGACGCATCCCCAGGTTATTTATCGGTCGACAGCTTACGCCCCTACATGCTCACGTACAATTATACGCATTCACACGCGAAGGAAACCTTTCACGCAACCTTTCTCGACAACAATTTCCATCAATTATTTTAGTAATAATAAACATCCTTCAATCGTCTATAATATAAGATTCATTCTAATGTCTGTATACATAGCGCTCAGGCACGTCATCTCTCACGCGTCCTCTATACACGCATCGTTGCCTCGGCTTTATGTTCGATATCATATTAATTAATGAACTCGCATAACACGAACGCCAGGACGTTCGTGGCGACTCGCTCGACGAGCCCATTCCATATCAATGGTGCATTCGATTACTAATCTCCGTTCTATTATTATTACTATTATTATTTTGTCACATAATCACCGTTATTTATTTTTCTAATCGTCAGCGCAAAGCGAGAGAGAGAGACAGAGAGAGGGAGTCGGGCGGATATTACAGCCCTTTCCGTTTGGGATCTCGAACCTTAAACCAGTTGAACTGCCCTGATCATAGTACTAACGTACTTCACTCCCAAGCTTCTTCCAATTCACCTACAGTGGGGCGCTCATTTCTAAGCCACAGACTTCGACGTTCTATTCAGATCTCGAGAGCATCGTAAATTCCCCATTCATAAAGCCCTCCTCCCGGGATAAATTCAAATATTTCGCCACATCTATCCGCGTCTACCCGACGGCACTGACCACAGTGGTGTTTCATGTGTTTGGGATTTACCCTTCATTAGAAACAGTCCAACAATTCGTACACATTCTCCATTCTGTTCTAGCTCATCGTACAACCATCTTGTATAGACCGTTACAACTGCGATTATTACCTTGCTGGTTTTCTCTCTCTCTCTCTCTATTTCTCTTTCTGTGTCTATCGCCATCTATCTTACTGCCTTTGGTTTTTATTTTTCTATTGTTTACTATAGACTTTATTGCATAATAATAATAATAACTATCAAACGTATACCATCACTTTATTTGCGATGACCGCTAAAACGAATGTTACCAATTATTAAAATATTAATAACAACACAAAGTGATAATTGTTCGACAAAATTTTTTTCTTCATCTATGAGAGTTCATAAGGTAAGATCGGATGTTGTGTTTTCAGGTCGGCTGCCTTTTGTCACGAATTGTATGGGGGGGAGGGGATTAGATACGAATTCGTACGCAGGTGAAAATCACACGACATTGGACACGAACACATCTGTGTCATTCATGCATCATAGCCATACACAAACACACACACATGAACAGCGCGCGCTCATTGTAAATGTGTGTATAAACTATACGGTACCAGAACAATACAGAATGAAACCAAATAACAATAAGAAATATACAACGAAAAGGCACAGCGGAGGTTGTTTCCAGTAATTGAAATGAACATATTCATGAAACGCATAATTCATAAAACAGCAAAAAGGAGAAAAACTAATATAAAAGATACTATATATATATATATATATATATATATATATATATATATATATATATATATATATATATATATATATATATATATATATATATATATATATATATGATATAGCAGAATAACGTGGCTATCGTCTGCGCTTACAGAGCTTTCAAGTTGAGTGCTGAGGTGTACTCATCGTCAACTAAAATTTGTTGATGACACCGAAAAACCAAATATGTCCGCAACACGTTCATGTGTCAATACTCCGAAAATCAAGTGTCTGACCTGTACTGCATCCTCTGCCAATGCTAATGTATTGGTGCAACTAAGTCTACTGTGTCCACGAAATCTGTCAGCCACTCATCTTGTCTCTATTATGCACGAACTTGTGCAGGTCGATTGCAATCGATTTTGTATACCACGTCAGCTTTTGCATCAACTGCCTGTTCGTCTAGAAGTTTGCTAAGCCTTAATCATATATGTATTCCGAGTTTCGCGTTTTCTTTTCACAGCGTTGATGTTAAACCGAGGTATATATACCAAAAGGGACGTATTGATAAGGGAGTTCCGTGGGAACGATATTGTCATCGGGTTGATAAAAGTTATTGCAAACCATCGCATAGTGTTTTTGCATGCATTGCTCCATCAAGCGATGAGAGGTAACCGCAACTCGTGGGATCAGTCTATATTCTGCGGAGCTCTGTTTTTACAAATTGCTCCTTCAAAAAGTTGAAAAAGGTTAAAAGTTCTACACGAGAGTGACTCAGTGACCCCGACCCTGCGTGGTGTTAGCTTCGATGACTCAAATGACGAAGGTTCAGAACACTGCTTGCAGGTTGACGGTAGACAGTAATTGATAAGAACCGGTTCCGATTTCTCAATATTCATATATTATTATTATTATTAGACGATTATATTATAAGAAGAGGGATTGTTAAATTCTACTGCATTCCTAAACTGAATCGGACATCATTGTCCATTAAATTGACATTTTTACAAATTCCACTTATTTCTCCCTTGGGACACTGACGCAAGACGTCATCTAAGTACCTTCTCAAATAGAAAATAGGCGAATTCATTTTAATCAGTGTTCTACATCACGACCTCCCAGGCTATTTTTGCTCACATACTTCTACATATTCCCTTAGTGTAAAATGTCTTTGTTATCGTTCACTTCGTTGCTTTTTTTCATATTCTTATTCGCTATTTTCACTGTTACTGTTACATGAGAAAACATCTTATGCATTTACTTAATTTCTAATTAAGCAATTTCAATTACGACAAAGAAAATTCATAATTTATTTGCATTTTCATTTGTTATTTGGTTCCCTTTTCTGCACTATTCCGCTGCCATAATCCCATATCGATGATATATTTACAACGAGCTCTTGCAGAGCCCAAATCCACCTAATTTCACCGTATTTCCAGCATAATTCTCATTGTTCATTCATTTTGCCAGTTTGCCCTTCGACGCGAGCGCGTTTTCGACCGGCACTGAACCGTTAAGTGCCCGGTTTACATTGCTTTGAATTGTCTCTTGCTCCGTGCCACTTTCATGTATCTGCCATATAGCATATGTCTCGCGTTCACAACATTTTAACAGATTAATTTCGTTCCTAGTTGTTTGTATCGTCCGCACGACGGCCTTTTTTTTTCCCCGCTTCTATATCAATCATCTTTTTTATATTATATACAGAGACGCTTCTCGCAGAGAGGCATACACGTTCATAGATCCGTTGAAGCCAACGGGATTTCATCGCATACATCCTCGCATACGTGCACGCTATTACATCTTCTCAAAAATAAACAGACACGTTCTCGTGCGGCACACGTTCACTGGCCCAGAGATCACGGACTCACCGGAGAATTTTTTCAAAGGCGTTGTTTGCACTTTTTTTCCTACACATTTGTTATTGACAGAAATTAGGAGAATCAGGTCCATCCGTCTCTTGCGAATCATGCCACTACCGCTCATAGCAGTAGTAGCAGTAGCTGTTATAGGAATAACGATAATTACTATTAGAATGACTAATGCAATTATTCTCATAATGTAATACTTTCCATCTCTCGTTCGCTCGTCCGCATGCTATATCCTTCAATTAGCTTCTGTACATTCGATTACAGGTGATGATGTCGACGATAAAGTAACATAAGAAAAAATTAACAACTTCAACCATTCTTCTCTTCCCGTTCCGTACTCATCGGAAGCTGCATGCAGCTCAAAGCGCAACACCCGAAGGAGAACTCGACACCGAACCATCATTGTTTCGCCAAATCGAAGGCTAATATCTGGAATTTGCATGTTATATTCATGACAACATTGCGCCACATTGTCCAATAATCATTTTTACTTAGTGGCAGTATTGATTTAGGTTGTGGCAGCCGAATAGACGACGCTGTCAGGGGCGCACCGCCGCGGTTCATTAGTTGACATTTAAATTACAATTATTTCTAATAATAAGATCCCTCCCATTGTGTCGCGTTTCTCCTACGCGTTCATCATTCGTACGATTACATCGAACTTGTTTTCGTCCAACATAGTTTACAATCATAATCGTCATAGTTCTTAATATATCACGTTATCGCTTGTTGTGTGTCGTCTGTCGTGGATAATGTATTTCTCTCTCTCGATTTCATACACACATACACACACACACACACATTTCTATTCTTTCGCGCACCTCAGAGACATTTCGCGTCAATGTTCATTATGCGGCCATGATGAGTGATGGCAAAGCAAAGCTGTATGAAGCACTTACTACTATCGACAATATGACATTGTGTTTTTATATATATATATATATATATATATGAGACAGGTGAGACCTTACGCGCTTCGCACCTTCGACAAATAAATAAATACAGTAAAATAAATATTCCCTTTTAGGTTTTGTTTTCAACCACGATCGGCACTCCCTTCCCCAGCATGCGAATCGATACACTTTCAGTTGTTTTGTTTTTGTAATAATAAACGTATTATTAATGGAAAAAAACACATGTATAGTAATCGTCATAAATCATTGATTGATTATCGTCAACCGACCGCCTCATTGACATTTGTACAGCAAAGTCAATAGGATAGTTGAGTTCGTTTTTTACTTGTGTTTCCTTTGTTACTTCTTCTCGCCATTTACTATCTAGACAGTACCGATGATCCTGTGTCGGCCATGACATCGTTCCATTTCATTGCCAACTCCTTCAGCAAAACAAAATTATTCCTTCGCCCGGACCCGTATACCCTGTCTATCTTCCATGGCTAGATCCCGCGGTACCGTTGACCAGCAATGTTGGTCGGAGACGCACATATGTACATTGAAACTAATATATATATATATATATATATATATATATATATATATATATATATATATATATATATATATATATATATATATATATATATAACTATAACTATATTTAACGTTATTCGACACACGTATAACGGGAGACAACATTATTTTGTCTGTTCAATCAAAGGGGGCTGAAAAACAAAACAAAATCAATACTGCGCTTTTAATAGCGGCTCCCATTTGTAATCCCAGTGAAATGATCCGTAATTATCACTCAAATTTGAATTGTTACAATGCCATGAACATTGAGGACTGTCGTCATACGCTTGGTCGTAGCGACCAATAGCAGAATGTAATGTGTGTGTGTCTGTGTTTAGAATAATTTAATGTTTCGCTTATCCTAGCGAGGATCCCCTCCCGTCATCAGCATCTTCAGAAAGCTGCCGTTGAAATTCACTGTTCGATAGCGAAACGCTGCGAGATACATTCAGGGATGGAGAGACATCAGGGGTAGATAGACAACGACTCCGGCATCGGACCAAACTCTTCCAGCAGTTCCCGCTCTGCTGAGATCCCCTGACGACGATCGTCGTCTTGGACCATCGTCTATCCCCCATTTACTAAGAAATGTAGGCTCTCCCCCGTCGTTAGCCTGCCCAGCAGGCGATGCGTCGTCGCCCTCAACGCGCCTTGCCAAAATACTGGTCACTGGTACCCCTGGCCATCTGCCGTCGATGACACGTACATCGCGCCTGGTCCACGACCCATATGGATCGCTCGCGGCAAAGGCAGACCGAGGCCTTTTTTCTACCGGTGACTCGCGGCCTCCTCTGAGGCTCACATAAATGTTGTTGATGGGACCCCCCAGGGGGGGATCTCACATATGCTGTAGTATTTCTAGTGGCGGTGGTCGAATTTCCGCTCGCCCCGTTTCATCTCTCGTACGAGTTCTCGGCACTAGTTATTTCATTGTCCTCATTCTGTCTCTGGATGTCTCCTTTTCTCCGCTTCACATTCGTTGACGGAAACCTTCCGTCTGCATATTTATGTGATTATATTTTTGTATAGATGTACGTATGTAAATGCTACTAACCGACTATAGCGATGTATATATTTATAGGTATATGTATATATGTACAATTTCATCGGATAGGAAAAATGGCAAGTACCGAAAAGATACTCGAATGAAAGAAAAGCTGCGGACCACGTCGGATATCGAGTGACTTTCTAAAGTAGTTAATTAACAGCGACGGCAGATGACGAGAGGGTGTCCATATTACAGTTGTATAGCACTAGTGTGATAATAAGAGTAATCATATTGTTGATATTGTAAGATATCTAAATATATATATATATATATATTAGTGTTGTTAATGTTTGAGGCGTTTTCTCGCCGGTCCAATTGGCGGTATCTGCTGGGTGGCCAGGGCGCGGAACGCTTCAGCGACGAGATGTGGCGTCCGCTGGACCATCTGCTTCCATCCGTCCGTCTCGACAACATCGGTCGCATGCATGTTGATAAAGTCGATCACGTGCGCCTTCAGCTGTTCCGCGGAGTGCATATCGGCTAACGTCAGCAGCTGGGCCGCTGTATCCACGGCGAGATTGTCGCATAGCGCCTGCTCGCACATGACTTTAAGTCTCTCGAGAGCGTACTTGTCGGCCGCGGCAAGCAGTTCATCAGCCATCTTATCGAGTGCGGCTGATTTTCCCGTGTAGATAAATCGGAGCATCTCCCGCAGGGTGTCCTCGTCCATATCGGCGATCTCGACTCGGGACGTCTTCTTCTCCTCGAGGTCGTGCTCGAACATGGCGCTGAACACGGGCGAGCGGGCGGCCAGAATTGCCGTATGCGCGAAGAACTCACGCCCGTTGACCGCCAGAATGACGTCGGAGAACTTCTGACTCTCGAATAGCTCACCGAGATTGTCCGACAAAGCGCACTCCGGCACCTTGAACTGAATCGACGAGTTCTGCCCCGATATGTTGACACTGTCGGCGACCACCGACACCTCACAGTACAGAGTCAATTTGTCGTCCGGTAGAAGGCCGTTCGCCTCGTCGAGCAGAAAGTCCCGCCGGATAAACTTCTTGAAGCCCCAATCCTTACCCTGCACGAAGCGGTACGCTCGCTGGCTTTCCATAGCTTTGGTTTCTTCGCGTTTTGCGTTAAGGATCGAAAACTTAAATTTGGCCCGCACCTCGCTCTTGTTACACGACACCAGTAGGAGATACAGTGAAAGGTAGTCCTTGCTCTCCTCATCCAAACCCTTTGGATTCACCCGGAGGCACCACTTGAGCTTGTCGTTGGCACCCGCACTGAACGTCGAGCTCTTCAGCACCTCGCCCATCTCTTCGCGGCAGAAGCTGAAGTTGTTTATCGTCCACATGTAGCTGAATTTAATCACTTTCACCTGGGTGTAGCACCAGCTCTCTGCCACGGGCGTATTGGCCTCGACGGAGGCGGGGGCCGACACGGCAACCATAGCGAGGTTGTTTGCGTTCTGGGTGCCCGACGAACTCTCGGGAACCTCACCTGAACGGGCCGCCGACACCGCGTTCGCCTCGTGATTTCGCATGGCCATTGTCGATGGGGATATCTACTCTCGTTTCGCCGTTGTCTTGTATTTGGGCTGCTGCCTTTTTGTTGTTTGCTTGTTCTCAGTTGCTGTTATGCTCTGTTGTTGTTATGTTCTTGCTGCAGTTGTTCTTGTCGTTATGTTCTTGCTGCTGTTGTTGTTGTGTTCTTGCAGTTGTTGTTGTTGTATTGGAGATGCGACAACGTCGCTGTTGTTATTGTAGTAATAGTTGTAGCAGCTGTTGTTCTTCGTGATATTTCCCCTTGATTTATTTTCCGCCCCCTTGCATTAGTTGGCCGTTGCTAGTAATCATAGCTTGCTTACATAGCAGACAGCTTCCTCGCAATATTGTGTTTGGTAGTTGTGGTTGCAGCTGTGCAGTTTGCCAGTTGCTCACAGTTCTGCTGCTTCGGTCTACACAAGATCACAGATAGGATCCAACAACAGCACCAGCACTGTGTGCTGTATTTTCAGCCGAAGAAGACAGACGAACAACAGCAACAACAACAATAACTAGATGGAGAAGAATACTTTAGCCGGATCCTGCAGCTCCCGCAGTCTTCCTTCCCTGTTTCTTAACCGACCATCCAGGGGCCTCGTCGATGTTGGGCTACAGCGGTGTGAGCAGAACCGACATCAGCCAGCCCTTGACAGTCAGACAACGACAGCAACAGCAGTCCGTGGTCGTTGTCGTTACAGCCTCTGCAGCAGCAGCAGCAGCCGCACGACAACCAACACCACCACCACTACCACGATCGGGCACAGCTACAGCAGTCCGCAGTCGTTGTTCAGCAGAACGACCAAGCGAACCCTATGGCTAGCTTGTGTCCGCGGTAAACGCTGTCAGCAGCGAGCGTAGCCTTCGCCTCAAGGCCGACCTTCGGAATCCGTGTTAGGCTGAATGCCCACCGCTGCAGACTGCTACCAATGCTGATGCTGTTAGTTTAGCTTGGGTGGTCGGCAGGCAGATAGACAGACCGACACATCGACAGTCATAGTGAGTTGGTAACACACTGACTGGCTGGCTGAGAGTCCTTGTCGTTGGTTGATTTGTCGTCTCGTCGCCGCTGCCGGCGGCCGCGTTTCGGCCTGAATGCTTGCAACGCGTCTGCACAGGCTCGCAAAAACACACACACGCACACACACAGCTGAACGCACGCCCAGAACGGGCTGTAGAGACGGCAGACGACGACGACGCCCACCACTGATGAGGGGGGCGTCCGCTAAGGTGGTGGGTCCGCGACACAGACCTTCAACAAGGCAGCAAGGGCTGGGGCACGACCCAGCAGGCGTATGTCGTTGGAGAATCGCCGCTGTCCTCCGCCTCCGGACAGATCTGACCGCTGGCCTGCAGCCGCTGCGAAGAGGCGATCAGCCACAAAAGCTCATTCCACTCAACACTCAATGCTGGCGAACGAACATAAGGCACTCAAGTGACTCGAGCTCGGCGAGCAGTGGTTTGCTCGGGCGGTCGTCGATGCAATGTAACCGAAGCCAAATAGGATCTGCAGGCCCTTCCCGTATCGTCCCGGGATAGAACTCGTGTTCTATAATGTGATGATTTCCGTGCTTCCGCCAACGGGAACGTACAAGTAACCGCCGAGCTGTTCACACTAAGAAGCAGCAGCAGCAGAGGCCGCGGCGGCTGGATATTCGATATATTTTTCCCGGTCGCCGTTGGCTGACTTGTCTCCTGCTATCCGCACGCGGCACGAATTATTATGGCGATCGCACATCAGCAGCATGCCGCACACGAGAACCGCCAACCAGCGTCGTCGGCACCACCACGTCGTCCACGGCACACGCACACATGCACATATATATATATATATATATATTTATATATATATATATATTATATATATGTATATATGTCTATATGTGTATGTATTTGTCTCAGTATTGACACGACTGTCGAGATGAAATGTTCGCGTTTTTTGTCCGGTCACACAGATAACGACGACAACAGCATCATCATCGTCACCATCATCATTAGCATAGTAAAGTAATGGCTGCAGGCCTCATCAAAGCAAGCACGAACCAACGGAGACATTATCCGACCCAAGAAATACGTCATATATTGGTCACAGGTAGCGCCTATGACGATGATGGTGATTATGGCGATGATGAGGAAGATGCTGGTGATGATTGTGATGATGATAATGATTTATCATCAATAATCGTCAGCGGTTGAGTTTTTCCTGATTGCGAGCAACACGTGAATAATCCACACGCACAAATAATGCAGCACAGCACAGCAAAATGACGATAAACGCTTTGACGATGACGTTGATCCCGTTGGCAGTCCTTAACGTCGACCAATCGAAATGTATCGATATTTATCAAACGCAAAAATACCAACCATACGGACGCATCCACAAATCACACACAGACGCGCGCGACACACACACAAACACACAGCCAAGCTGCTCAACAGGGTCAACAGGCAATGTAATCCTTGGACATCTCAATATTAAGCGAGCGAGAGAGAGAGAGACACACACGAAACTGAGCAAGCCACTCGGGTCGTATACCTCGGTGAGGCTTCCACTGCTGGGAGTCTCGTCGGAGGAGAGGGCCAGTCAAATCGGCGAGATTTCCGTCCGTTGAATAGAGTGGTTCTTTCTGCACAGGTAGCTCGCCAGATAGCTCGAGCTTCGCCGTTGGAAGCGACCTTCTCTCGTGTGGTGCCTCGTACACCCGATCTATCTCTCTCTCGCTTCGGATACTTCCCAGGTTCTGATCACCGTCTGACTGTGAGGCACCGGCGCTCTGCTGATGCTAAGAGATTTTACTTGGGCCGTGGGGAGCGCGGGGGGGGGGGGGGGGGCTGCCTTTTTTCGTCGCTGTTTGCAAACTCCCTTCAAGCAGGTTTCAGGTCGACCCTGTGACGAACAGTCGAACAAGACGGCGGCGGCGGCGGCGGCGGACGATTTTACAGCTTGATCCTGCTGTGGCTGCTAACCTTGCGCAGCTTGTGATGATGGCTGGCTCGCCTGTTTATTGTTTAGTTGATTGATATTAGCCCTCTGGTGATGTAGCCAACGTTCGTCCACAACGTCTCATAGCCAACCACGAAGACGATATCTGCTTGGACCCCTTCGCTGGCTGTGTGCTGTGTTTTAGTCGAAAAATTATTCCGAGTCTATTCGACTAGTTGCAGACACACTTACTCACACAGGCTTTATTCAACGACCGCAAAATACAACGATGTACGAACGCACACGCGAGTGGATGGATATATGTAGCACGGTTTCCACATCACTGTGACTTATATATGTATATTATTACTATTGATGGTACACTGAACAGTAACTGCTCGAACGGCAATATGAAATGTTGCTATGAGAGAACTGAACAGAACTGGGCTCCTCACTGTTCATCTGCTTCGCTGCTAATGTGTTTTTTCGTGACGTTTCGCTGCAGGACTACGTTTAGCAGGTAGGCTGATTAGAAACCACCTAAGCAGCTGCAATTTCACTGGGTAGCAGCAAGTCACAGCAGGGGTGGTCAGCGATTTGTTGCCGCTAGTAAAACGCACATAAACACACAAAAGCACGTGCACACACACACACTGCTTCGTACTATAATTACTCGGCTGGAACAGCAATCCGCTGACGGCCGCCACCGACGACTGCTGATGCTTGTTTGCTTGCAACAGTGGCAGTGCGTCTGCCTGCCTGCCAGCTCAGAGCACACCCCTGCACTCGATTGCAGCCCGAAGACCAGCAGCAGCAGCAGCTCGCCTCGTTCAGCTCGGCGCAGCTCAGCATCAAACAATAGACAGCTCTATACTGACGACGCAGCAACAGCAGCAGTCCGACCTACCACCGGCCAAGCGAACGACGAGAGAGACCCCGTCGACGCACCACCACAGCCATCCACCGATGCCAGCAGTAGCAGCAGCAGTAGTAGCAGCAGCAGCGGTGGTGTCGGCGGCGGGAGAGCGAACGCAGCGAGTCAGGCAGCAGCGTGATGGCCCGCAACGCGAAGGGACGATCGTCGATGGCAGCTAAGGAGCACACACGAACGAACCACCACCAGTGCCAGCGGCCACCACCAGCACAGCGATGTCGAATGGCATCTAGGTGGCGCAGAGCGACCGACACGACGAGCAGCCGCAGCGGCTACAGCAGCAGCAGCAGCACAGCCACCCGGCTACAACAGCCACAGCCACACACAAACACGAACGCCCGTAGCCACAGGCAGGGCCACGGCAGACCAGACAGCTCTCCTGTTCTAGCTGCTGCTGCTGCCATGGGCTGAGCTGCGCTACGCGGCTGCTCACCGCGCACACAGCAGACACTCACACAGCGAGCGAGCGACAGGGCGAGAGAGAGAGAGTCACACATACACTACTGGCTCACACGCGGAGCCATAGAGCCACCGCGGCCACGGCCAGACGCAGGGACACACGGCGGCTGCTAGTGAGTGAGTATGCAGCGAGCTAGGCAGACAGCAGCCAGGCAGATACATGGATACAATGCACGGAGACCCAGTGGAGCTCTGCTACGGCGACTGCCGCTGCTGTTAAGAGCAGCGGCGGCGGCGGCAGCGGTGAGCAGCAGCAGCAGCCGAACATCTGGAGCCATCTAAGATGGCGCCGGGGCGGTGCTAGCCTTGAGCGCGTAAGTCAGCTAGAGTACGCCAGCAAGCATCAGAAACAGCAGTGAGCGGGTATAGCCAGCAGGGTATACTACTGATCGGGCCAGCTCACTCGCTCGCGAACGAAAACGCCATTACGGACGATGAGACTCCGCTACAACAGCAGCAGCAGCATAACAAACTGCCAGTACTACACACCGACTCACACAACGACCGTCAAACAGTCACCACCAACGCCCGGTGGTATACAGACCGAAACAAGCATAGGGGGACATTCATACGGCCATAGCCACCATTGGCTGATAGGCAACTTTATATTGGGACGTATATCGGTCTGTTTGTTTGTATATATATATATATATGTGTTCCTCTGTCTGTCCATTTGTCGGCGACACTCAGCGGCAGCAACCGATGGACGATGCCGCCGATACAGTGACAATCAGCGGCAGTGGTAATGTTCTTCTATGAGACATACATACTATGCGTCATGCGGAATAGTGCCGTAGCGGGCACCAGACCACCAGATAGCACATCACGGCCAAAGGCAAAGCCGCTGTCGTTGAGGGACTCGTCGTTCGTTCGATTCGGCTGCTATCATTTGTGTTCCTTCATTGTTTGCTCGTTGTACCCTTGCTATTGTTGGCTCTGGTTCCCTTCGGTCGTGAACGTGATGAATGGCTGTTCGTTCTCGCAGTCGCTGGCGTCGATTCCCTCAGCGCGTCTTGCGTGGCGGTCTCGTATGTAGGCACTGCGGTGAAGCGACCCTTAACGAGAGAGGGCACTCCGCTTAGATCTGCTTAAGTTGACTGTCTGCCAGCTTAGCTGGCTGCATCGGAATGGTGACGCTTTGCTTGGCACCGTTCTGCAGCAAAGGCGAGGCCAATGCCTGGCCCGGTACCCGGTATATATATATATATATATATATATATATATATATATATTCGACTTTGTAAATATCTTACAGGCAAGAGGCCGCGATAGGGAGATCAACGAAACACCGAAATTACGGAGGCCACGATGATCTTCTCCTATTAGATGGCTTAAGGAAGTTAGGTGCATAACACTTTATTACTTTTTACCTATCGAGTAGGATGGGTTGAAATCAACGACAGCTGCTAGATAAAGAAGGTGAGCTTATTCGAAAGAAAAACGCCCGCCCAATCAAGTCAAGAGGGGGTCGAAGGCTTACAAATATCGACGAAAGAAAAGCAATGAGATTGCTGTGCTATGCTGCTACACGAACCCGTGGAAAATACTTCGAGATTTAATTCACTCTCGTGCCAAAGCCCTGCTACAATTGCGCTCTCCAGAAATATGTTCTGCCAGAACACACACCCGCCTATAGTGCTTTGTCAGGCCAGCCTTGCGCATACTAGACATATGCGTATATATATATATATATATATATATGCGTATACGCACACAAATAACCTTGATTGCGGAAATCGTCCGCGGCGGAATACGCTCCGCCCCATTCGCTGAGAAAGCGAACGTGGGAGAGGACAAGCGAGGCCTGTCACCTGGCCGAAACGATCGCTGGGCGACATCTAGTCATCATGGAGCGGTAGCGCATATTGGTATAGTTTAACACGGTAAATCGAAGCGATCGCATAGGTGTCCCACACAGTGTTCGTACAGCACTCGTTCAACGTAGCTCTGTCTCTTTTATCGGACACAACATGTAACATGTAGTTATATATAGCGGTGACAGAAAAGACAATTGCCACAGTACGAAATGATCGAGCTGCGGTTGGCGAGATAGGTTCATGTTTTTGCTATTATATTTCAATAAATACAAGCCACGTCTCGTTATCGGCACCGAGCGCGCGCTCTAGAATTAATAAGCATTAACACGTAGTCCCGCTGACGTATATAGGCGACCCGTAGTTTTGCAGAGGTCAATGTGTGAACGTAATGAACACGAATTACAGGAATATATTTGCACTCACCGGTCAAGCCCGCTCTCCTGGTGTGCCTTTGTATTCGCCGACTTGCACCATAACACACTAGATGCCCGCACCGGACCCCAATCGAATGTGCGAGCTGAAAGTCCGCCCGCCTTGTTCCGGACTGGTGATCTCTGCCTGCTGGCCCAGGAGCATATCGCGGGCGGTCCGGGCGTGACCTCACAATTGGTGATCACGGCTGTCGTTGGTACTGGAGTGATCGAGCATTTGGGCCTCTGGTGGATGAGTATTCGTTGTAGATGGATCCCTAGTGCAGATAGATACGCTGTCGTTCGTGGAGAGACAGGATTGCGCCAGTGGATATCTCATAGGAAGCTCGATGTTTACCTAATCGCGACAGGTGAAGACAGCTAATGTTCGGTTGGTCATTCTTCATGGCCGTGTTTTCGGTAGGCTACCGCCTGTGCTCTTAAGCAGGAGGGGGCGGAATCGTCCAGCTTCGCCGCCGCGGCCGCTGCAGCGGCAGCAGACGACAGCAGTGACGACAGCGGCGGCGGCGACGGAAACAGCGTCCAAAAAATGTTTTTCGAGCTGACCCTCAGCTGTTCCCCTATCTGACAGGCCTCAGCTCTTAACCAGTACCAATACAAACCACCACCACCACCACTCCATTATTACTGCTGCTGCCACGATGAAGTACTTCGGAGGGCTGTACGGGGCGACCCATATAAAAAGGTTCGCTGAGAGCGACGACCGCAGAACCGTCGATGATCCAAAGACGCTCATGATGACGGTGACTTCGACAACACCCTCACTGCCACCAACAACAACAACAACGTTGCCATCATAATGATAGTCGAATTTAACCATGGCGGCGGAACTAGCCACAAAAGCCTCCATAGATCTTGTGGTGGTAATAAGTAACTTTTCCGGCTGACCCACAGCCAACATTTAACGTCCACGGTACAACTGCTTTCGGCATTGCTTCATCACACGGACCCCTTTTAAATGTGCAACGGTGGGGATCGAACCGGAGCACTTACGTGTCTCCTCCGACTGCAAGGCGCACACGCATGCACCATCGATCCCGTCGTGGTGGACAGGCTAATTGTAGTCTCACGATGGATGAGACGCATCTGTACCTGGCTGTGCCAATATGATGTAAACGACCAGCGTTGGTCAAGCTGTTTTTGTTGTCACGGTGACAGTTGACTGGTATTGTAGTAACGTCACAATACTTTGTTTCTAGGTGAAGAATGTCAGGGGGGTGGTAACATTTTGTCCTTGTCACTACGATAATCAAAATATGAAAACCAGTATCGCCATTAAACAGACACAAGAAAGTACTCATTTCGACTTATGTGATTTTATTAAGGATGGTCGTGCATCTTATGTAGATGATGTTGATATCGCAGATTTTAGGTCAGCTTCGTAACCGGCCTACCCACACATACACGAAGTCACTTGACAAATTAGCACGGAAACATTGAACACGATTAAGCGATATCATTTTTTTACAGCATTTGTAAGGCAAAGCTACCAAACATTTCTAAGAAGGTTGGTGATTCCGTGTGGTTGTGCGGTACCAGTTTGTTACCAGCATCCCCATTGACAATCTATCGGTGAGCGCCTTCGATTGCAAGCCAGGAGGGACATATGGCTTGGGTTCGAATCCTGTTGCCAGACACTTTGGAGAGTCTCTGGATTTCACTATTTGTGGCGAGGCTTCATTATCTGTGGCGAGGTATTTTAGCGAGGCATGACACCGTCGAAAAATAAAGCAAAGGTGGTCCCCCGACATTTCCTCGTACCAATACCTAAAGGTTCAGAGCAGAAGCCTGTCACAGGGAACGGAGAGCAGCTAAGGGCCGGCTAGAGGAATTAAATATGAGGTTGTTGACAGGCGGCTCTCGGAAATATCCCCGATCTGCCATTGGAATGAGTCATATGGGTACGGCGTTCAAGGCGAATACTCAACAAAGAATGGAAAACGCTGCACTCCAGAGTAAGCGGTAACAAGTGTCCGCGCGATAACTCATTTCTCTGCAACGACAGAGAGTGTGAAATTCAAATCTCCAGCAAAAAGAAATCTCTCTGCTCCACAACGAGAGAAAGCCGTCGCAGAGCGAAGACCTGTTGCTGCTCTTTAAGTACTGAGGCATGTGTTATATATATATATATATATATATATATATATAGGACTTTCGTGCGATTTCTCGTGTTTGACGCACCTATTCACGCCTCTCATTTCGTCACCGATTCCCTGACAACGGTTTTTTGCCCACCTCGCTGCCACATACACACTGTTGCTTTGACATTGTCCAAGAAAGTCTTGTTTAATAGGCCGCCAGCTGATCTTAGCCTTAATAGATGCCCTGCTACTTAGGACACCGCTCATTGGACATCGAGCCTTTTTAGCTGTACGCATTCTGAGAACTCTCCGCTCGAAGGTACCTGGCGCCAGAGTCGGATGAAGCAATGCCGAAAGCATTTCTGCGGACGCTACAGCATTTTTGCGTGATGAAAAAAATCTGCGTTGCGCGTCTTCGTGGCCACTCCATGGCATAATATACTGCAGACTAGTTTGACCATTTTCACCTGTCACGCAGCAAGACATCTATAATTCATAAGATCAGCTATCACAAAAGACACGTCAAGTAACCCATTCAAATGCGCCGAGAAATAGAATCGTACAGCTATATATTTCGGCATCATTTACGAACTACTTATATATGGTTGCATAGAATCAGCGAATGCGGATATTTCAGCTAAATCAAGAAGCGATTAATTACGAGTAAAGAAAAAAAGGCGGACGAGTGATACGTGGACGAGATAATTGTGTAATTATGTGTGTCTGTGTGTTACCCATATGAATAGATATATTCTCATAGATCTGTATTGTATAATACTATTTCATTATGAATCACAGCGTCAAATCAAAATTGCTATCAATTCGAATTATTCATTCTAGCGAATGTTCCCTACGTTGCCGATGAGCTGCTGATCAATTGACCATCAAGTACAAATCTCGATACTACATCCACCGGCACCACTACTAGGCCATAGACAAGCGATAACTATCATACAATGCATTATTTTTCGGCAGTCATCCGCAGGCGACTTCATGTGTTCATATGTTTTTCGTTCCATCTTATCAGATCTCCCTAGATATAGGTGACTGTGTGAAATCGAGAAATCGCTGAAGCAACAACAACAACAGCAGCAGCAGCAGCAGCAACAACAGCAACAAGAACAGGGCACGCTGAGAGGGAATCTTTCATAAAGCTACCCACTTCGCTAACGATCGCGGCCATCTCTCTCTCTCTCTCTCTCTCTCTCTCTCTCTCTCTCTCTCTCTCTCTCTCTCGCTCCTTGTTTTTTCCTTGAGCCGCGCGCGAACAACGAGAAAGCGATTGATAAAAGTACAGATAGATGGGTTATAGACGATACGAGAGCAGAGAGAGATAGAGAGAGAGAGAAGTGTCGGCGGTCAGTGCGACGCCTCATCCTCGCAATATCCCTATCGTCCCGTCAACGATATCCCGAACTCTGGTGGCCACCAAGAAACGTCCCCCGTTGAAGAAGCTCTACTCAGATGACTTAGCTCGATGACCGGCTTAAGCATTATCGTTATCATGAGCTGTGGCATTCAACCCTTCGACATCAGGTATTGTTGCTTATTTGGGTGTACCTGTCGATCTGTCCATTCCATCCATTCCGATCGGTGGATGGCAATATGTGCGTGTCCACGTGTGAAAAACGCGTGCTGCCGATATTGCGCATCTCTCGACCGACTCGACCCACCGGCTGAGCACTGGCTGGCGCTGCGAACACACGGATTAACGGCTAGTTATTCAAGGGTAGACATGATCGTGCGTACGTTCGGCCTGACCGCCCCGGCCTGACCTATGGACCACGGTGCAGCCACCGCCGTGAGCTGCTTCTGCGGCGTGGCGCCGCTGCGCTGTTGTCGAGGGAAAAAATTGTCCAGATGATCCCACATTTCAGATTGGTTGGCTTGCTTCAGCTCAACGGGCGAGTTGCGCCGTTGTTGTGGTTGTTCTCAGAGTGGCGCGTTGTTCAGCACCGGGTTGGCGCCGGCCGCGACAGTTGTTGTTCCGCTCTATTCAACTACGCTCAGCTAAAGATCGCTGTAGTAGCAACAGCAAAGACGCAGTCCAGATTCGCGGCCCCGGTGTCGTTCTCTCGTTATACCGAGACAAAGAGAGAGAGAGAGAGAGAGGGAGAGCAGAGCAGACCCCATTTTGTTCGACCCGTCCATCTCTTCTTTAGTTTCTACTGCGGTGACGGCGCCGGCGCAGCTGACGGTTCATCTATTCCTGCCGGCGGCTGGTTATTCCATATGCGGTCGTGTTGACGGCCTCGAGTTATACATATATATATATATATATATATATATATATATATATATATGTGTGTGTGTGTCCGGTTGTGTGGTCGCATTGGCCATAACAGGCGTTGCCTGTTCTATTTCTCTGCTGTACCCATAATGTCGGAATGCGAAATCGACAAAGCAATATCCACTGCTCTTCGGCATGAGGTGCAAGTCCACCACGAGCAGTGGCCATGATGGCCGAATAATATCGCAGCCTGCAGCGAACACAACAACAACAACGATCACTAATCGTCATCAGCGCGCGCTTGCACGTGCGCTTTACGTTGGCATGGTCGTGCGATGCCAATCGAAAATTAGATAAAAATTAACCCAACATGAAATCCGCTGTGATGGCCAATTCTGCAGTACACCACGGTATGATGTCGGCAGACATGCCGCACATGTCATACGATAGGATCTGTATTATGTTTGAGGGATTCATACGTTTCAACGAAACTATACACATTTATGATATACCTATCTCAACGTGTATGTCCATGCATCTCTACCATATGTATATAATGTCATGCGTCTGTTTATTGTATATATATATATATATATATATATATATATAGGCTGATTTCGACACTCATACAGCACTGACACGAGCCGCTTAGCTTCGGCACAAAGTCCAGACTCTAACTGTTTCACTCCCAACCAGCATCATCAGAAACAATCATTACTCTTTCTCATTTTCCATTTGTCATCACGAAAATGGAGACCACACGGTTGGTCTCCGGCCTCGCTCATGCGCACGGCAGAACCGACGTTCGAGCGAACCAAATCCAAACCGAAGCTATTAACATACGACGTGCTACTGGCGGTTGGACGATGGCGAAAATACGAGATTGTCTGATATCGCTGGCAACGCCGATTCCGGCGGCCACCCACTGTGGTTCCGTTTTTGCGTTTTTATTTGTTTTTTTTCGCTTGTTAGAAGTCATTCTGTCAAACGGTCGAGGTCTTTCACATTCTGGCCGAGGTCCCCCGCATGCTGGTCGTCGCATGCCCGTGGCCAAGATGTGTGATGTCCCCTAATCGAACATCGGCATCGACAGAATCGTATTGGCTTGAGGACTTTTGACAAGTGTCAGTTCAGTGTTGAGACGCTGAGAGGGAAGCGATTGGAAACACGTGGACATGATCGTCTCACAGGGTCGCCTCCTAGGTTGAAACGTCCGTATGGTGATATAATCACAACGATGCGGCTGATGATGAAACATTGTCCGTGTAAAGATATCAAGCTTTTCCAGGCTGGTCAGGAAGGATGAGTAATGGGAGGAAACGGTCTCCAGGGAAGACCTCTTGATTCGGACAGAATCAAGACAACCAAAAGGCTGGTCAAGGCACCCCTTATATATATATATATATAGGGAAGCTTCTCCTACGGGACCCATGCATTGGGAATCGATTCGTCGTCATTGTGGTCCCCACCGAGGTATCCCATTGACAAATAAATATTTGCATACTGCTGACTCCTCTCACACCTATTCTCGATAGCGCCTGTTCGGCGGTACGGTGCGAACGCACCTGGTGTCCATCATGTCCAGGGCGTCCACTGCCAACAACGATGCTATATCGTCTACAAGAACGACGAGAAGCTACGAAGTGAAAGACTCAGGTGTGATATTAAAGCCCTCACAGGGATTCTCTGCAGGAACTAGTGAGCTCCCGGGCTCCAAAAGGGGAGCGGTGCTAAGTAAGGCGTTGAAGACATATAACGAGAACGCTCATTCCGCCTCGGTTTTATCCATCGATTTTACGGTCATGGAATCAGCTGACGCCAGTGTCTGTGCTACGGATGAAAACCGCCTGTTGATGAAAACAATTCCTCACAGCAAGATGCCTGGACTGTAGTGACCAATAAAAATGTCTCGCGAAAAGTCGATAAAATGATGGCCAAGATTGTGGCAATTAGAGGAAAGGTGAACCTGAACGCAAGGGGTTGGTTCGTGTTGTGGTGGCTCGAAGAGTCGAGAAAACTCTCGACGGTATCACTACTTTCGCAGGAGGACAGTTCGTTGGCAGTCTATTGGATTTATGTGGAGAAATTTTCAGGCTGTTGCCCAACACGCTGCCTGAGTCTAGGCATGGCGTCAGTACTGTATGAACGACTTCAGTCAGCGATGCTAACGGACACACGAAGTTGTCTAAGCATTATACGAATCCCACAATCACCAAATGCCCTGATTTGAAACATAATTGAGCCAGGATCTCCCGTGTCGATCTTGGTTTCACCGAGAGCGAAATCCTGCCGGCACTAAAGGAGGAAGGTGTCATCCAAGTTAAGAGAGAATCATTTAAGAGACGGATCGGAGGTGAGTTGTGCAGTTTGCCTACCGATAGAGTAGTGTTTCTGCAGTTCAACACTGTCCCACCGACTGAAGTGCTTCTCGCATTCAGATCACATAAAGTGGTCTTGTATACTGGTACGCCGATCTCTTGCTATAAATGCCAAAAGCTTGGTCACGTCGCGCTTTTATTTCGAATCTCACCATCATCGACTCAGGAGGATATCCAATCGGCTATTTCCTCCTCCAAGGCGGAGGAGGTCATCGAGATCTTTCAGAAATTCGGACTGGCCATCAATGCTAGTAAAACGGGTATTACCCTTTTAAGTGCTCCGCAAAGATCGGTTCAGGTCCAGTCCGTTCAGCTTTGTGGTCAATCCGCTCCAGGGTTACCCTTAGTCAAATGCGTAGGGCTGATGCTCCAGGACACCCTCAGATGGCACAGCCCAATGAAGGCACTGACTCTGAAATGCTACGCTGTCATTGCTTCACTACATCGCCTCAGGGCTCTGGACGTCCCGATAGATGGGCTTTTACTAGTATACAAGGCGTTGCTCATTCTTTTGCTCTGCTACGGCATCATAATTTGGGGTGGTGGAACTTGAGGATCCTTTCGCAGAGGGGAAATCTTCCAAGACGACGCTCTAAGGGGAATCTTTGACCACCGTCGTTGAGACTCTGTCAAAGATGTTTTCCGGAATCTAATCCTCCTCAGCTAATCCTCCCCTCCCCAATAATCCCTAGAAATAATTCCTAATGATTGTATGTTTGAAGAAATGTTTATTCTTGGCTTGCTGCACGGACCGGCAGCCTTGAACCTTGTACATGTTAATAGAGGGCTGGTGAGTATACTTGTATACTCACCAGATGACTAATACCTTTTAATTATTTTAATATATATAAGATCTCAAGCATTGTAACAACTGCAGTTCCATCAATAAACAAATGTATGAATGAAAAAGTGCAGGTGCATTGGATACACACTCTTCATTGAAGTAACCTGCAGTTTCATGATACGCAGGTTTTAGAATAATATACTCAAAAATCCCATTCTAAAGTAATTGATTATTACCAATTATTTAACTCTGACCCGAGCAAACATCTATATAAAAATATATATATATATAATCAAATATCCAAACAACAAATACACTAATCTATTAATGAGTATACAATTATTCATCGATGTTGACAATCAGCAGCGTGTTGTTGTTGTTGTTACAACGATGTAGCCGACTTAATCAGCGTCCCCCGGGACCTTCGCTTCGTGTTCAACCCCTCTAGGAGGGGGTCATTGATCCTATTTACACTAGTCGAGTGCTACTCGGACGTCCAGAGCGGCCCAGCGGCTGTGAGCTTCATAGCCAACGCGAGAAGTCGTCCGAGAGATATTGAGAGGGAGAGCGAGAGAGATATTCGTGATACTGGGTGGCCGCATCGAGCACTGCCTTTACCCGAGGCCACCACCAGCCACGATCGCTATTACAGCTACAACTGCAGTGACCCCTGTGCGTCTACGCTAAAGATCTGTCAGAGCGGTTGCTCTTTCTACTTCTCTCGTTGTCATCATCATTATCACTACTGTGCTGCTGCTGCCTTTCGCTGTTGTTGAATATCTATTCACTCGTTCGAGTGTCCGCCCGTCTTGCCTCTCCTAATCAAGTCCGCGTGGGAAGAAGGCCAACCGCTGGGTAGTGAAACCAATCCCCCTTGGATTCGTTACCGCTGTCGCCATCTCATCATAGGGCAACGGGCGATGGCAAACTGGAACAATACGGGGTCGCGTCTCTGCCCCTGTCCCCGCAGTGTCTGGCCCTACAAACCTACCCACTGTTATTAATGCTGTACTATGGATAAGTGGCAGCTCTAGTGCAGTGGTCACATGTGTTGGCTGACGTCGGTCGAACGGCGCGCGCGCCCGCGCGCCTGGGCTTCCGCGCTTGCTCCCTCGACCGGCAGACGCCACGGCCCGAACGAGCCGCCCAGCCACCCGACGACCCCGTTAAGGCAAGAAAATGCGGCCACTGGGACAGACTCGCTCAGTATATCCATCCACTCATCTATCCACAGCGGGACAGTGGAGCCGGCGTTGGCGGTGGCGGCCTTTGACAGAGACAGCGGATGGTGTCTTGCCCCATTGCGTTCTGTTCCTCCAGTGGTGAACAGTAGCACTATAAAAGTTCGAGAATATCCCACATCTCTCTCTCTGTCTCTCTCTATATATATATATATATTTCTGTGTAGGTATACAGATGCATGCGTTCATGCCCACATAGACGGTGATGAATAGGAGGCGACCGGACTCGTAACGACTATCAAATATGATATTGATTATATTTGTTATATTACAATAATTATGCTTAATGTCATTAACACCCAACATGGATTGAGCAGCGCCGTGTGCGTGTGTGTGTGTGGCGTTATATGTATATGTCGAATTAAGTAGATCGTTCTACAAAGACGACGTTCCTGCCGTCACTGTAACAATATGTGAACTATACGTTGGTCCTCTATGTCTGCGGCTAGGTCAAACCGCGGCCTCAGGGCTGCGGAAACAGGCCACTGTGACAGATGCTGGCGAGGAAGAATGGATGCCCCCGAAGCAATACGAAAGCAATAGCCCCAATGGCTTGATACCCCCCGCCCATTAGGAGGCTGTATACTCCGCCTGTACCTCCTCCCCAGCTGAGGACATATAGGCGACGTTTCGTCCTCAGGACACTACTCGGTTCTCGCGTTAGCGTTTTACGCGTAAACCTCTATGATATTACACAAGAAAAGAAACTTTGTCCTGGAGCACATAATATACACACGTGTATGCATATATAATATATATTTGCGAGGTTAATCCTGTATGAACAATTACGTCTGATGTGTAGGATCTACGGGGAACCGTTGATGTGTAGTGGGGTGAGGTAGGAAGATCAAAGACGTGCAGTGATCGATATGGAAGGTGGTGTGAAACAAGTGGAGCGGTTAGTGTTAGCTACTAAAGAATACATTTCTTATTTGTAACTGCAGCGCCGATTTTTGTTCTCGAACCGCATCGAGACTTTGGGATGGATCATGCTGTTCATGTGGATATTCGCCTTTAGTTTCGGGTGAGTGAAGTACCTCGACCTGGACACTGATCCCGGTTGATCCATTTTTTGTTTAGACGTTGCATTTCGCAGCCTGCTATTCGCTGCCATTAACTGATAGAAGATATTCCAGGGAGACATTCGAAAATGACTGCACGAACTGACCGCCAGAGTTGGCACGCATTCACGTAAGTGGTGCCCAACTAGCGTCGGACGTGACCACCGAGGCAGACTAACGTGGCAGCGCAACGCGGCCACTTAGAGAGTAAACAATTAGAAAGTTATCGACAAAACGCTAGCAAAGTTTGATTGCGCCATACCCGCAGCAAATTCTACTAATCTCGGCGGCGCGTTTATCAAGAACAAGATGATGCTGTTTTTGTCCCTCGAGACGCCAGCCTACTCTCGAATATCATATCTCATCTCGGTTAGAGAAAAATACACTGGGGCTTTCATTCGACACGTCATGACATTTTAGAGCAAGGGAGCGTGTGTCAAGAGATACTCACCAACCGTGGCCCCATCCTCGCCTATAACGTGGAACACCTTGTGAAGTGTGCTACAGGACGCGACCGGGGGGATGATGCATTGTAAATAACGCTATATACAACGATTTAAGCAAGCGAGAAAGAAATCTATTTGGCAAGTCTTGAAAACGTGTGTTTCGGCACTCGGAAAACGGCGCCGTTTCTCCGCTAACGACTCCGGTAATTAACCGTCTAATGAGTTAACGCTGAAGTGATCATGAGGCACCGTGAAAAGGAATCGACATTCGACGAAACAACGAACACTAAAATCTAAACATCTTCCTCGGTAGGGATTCATTCCTGCTTCGATTTGTAGCAGAAAAAAATTATTCACTATTAACTCTATGCTCGATGAGAACCCTTCGTTGTGATAGTTATTTGTCGCATCGACAAATATTGTCAAGTGGCAGACCCTATGTGAAGTGTTTGATTTGAAAGCTTTTGAAAGCTGTTGTCTTGTTTCATTAGTCAGCAACGGGACGGTGTCCCTAAGAAAATTATTGCCAAATAAAATTTGGTTCGCTTTGAAATTTAGGGGTATCAAGAAGAGAGTTCAGCCTGCAAGCGTTGCCCTATAATGGAGCGGGCGTAATCGTGTACTTGTACACTGAACAACAAAATCTGTTTGGCTACGAACAGATTATGTGGAATCGCACATAATGGTTAGTTAGCTCCAGAAAAAAACCAGTTAATCACGTCCAAATGTATCGTTGGAGACACTTGAATAATTTGATATTTACGATTTTAGCAGACACGCTTATTATGGAATGAATGCAAGTGCAATAAAATCACTCTTTTGATTCCATCGATATTCTGCTAAACCGTATTTGAGTTTCCAAGCCTATGCACACACATGTGTGTGTATAGGCTTGGAAACTCAAATACGAATATATATACATATATATATAATACATAAATAATAATAATAGTAATAGCATAATGCATATATACATGGGGAACGCGGGGTAGGGATTCCGTCTTTCCTCATAAATTAAAAAAAAAAAGTATATGCCGCGCGGTCTTCCTCCACGTTGTTTTACTATACAAGTCATCAGCATGGTCCACCCGGAAGCGGGACTTCACTCGTCCTTCGGGTGTTCCTCGTCTCCCCTCTGCGCCCTGTTTGTGTGAGGTTTTTCATCGCACAGAGAGACACCTTCCATTTTCACTTCTATTCATGCTTCTCCTATTGATGCTTCGTAGACAAATTGTGCAGTTGTGTACCGCCCATTTCAGCAATCACCTATCCCCTACCTGTGCTGCTGTAAGTGGCGCAGACACAGTGTATGCTTACCTACATAGCACACAACATTATACGTAGGAATATATCTCGTGTGCTGCTGTTGGTTTAATCTTGTGCTGCTGTTGGTTTAAATGTACGAATTGCTGCCGATGATTATGACGATGATGATTAGAATTGTGTTGACAATGACGGTGGTAGAGGTTGTCTGCGCGAGAGCCCCCAACAGACTCTCTGGCGTCGTGTAAGCTCTATGCTCATTCGTTGTTTGACCTGGTGGGTTCTTCTCTGCAGGAATCGCGATCTTTTTAGCCAGTCGTTCCCAGGCGGTGTTTCGTGCCGAGGAGCTCGAGCGAACGCCCGTCCCGGGGAAACCAGAGGCACACCCAGCCGAGGTCGTTGTGTAAGAGAACCTCCCAGTGAGCCAGAGAGGTTCTCATTTTCAGGTCGCCTTGGCCGAGGCCGGGTCGATGCCGAGGCCGTTCGCCCTGCAGACAACGAACTGGAGAGGGGTCTCTCGCTCGGCGGAGAGGGATCCTGAGAATGCCGCAGGCAGACGGACGATGATGACCTCGGCCCCGTCGCGACTCGGCTCAGCCTGAAGGGGGCCTGGTCCAACCCAAGGTTTGCCCGGACCAGCCTTACAACTAGTGCTCAGAGAAGAACATATGGAATTGTTTGTATATACGTATATATCACATATGGAAGCTTGTTCTTTTTTCGCTCACTTGATTCATACGAATAAAGCAAGTAGCTGTGATTAATGCAAATATATGCTATTAGAATGCACACAGTATATACGTACATAATATAATAATAGATATTCGATTAAAAAGATAATGCATAGTATATTGATATACAGCATACTATGCTTTTAGTTAAGTTCCATTTTTGCGCAGAAATGGTACACAGAAGACGGTACAAAACACTCAAATCTATCCATTTTCATGCTATCTTAACGTTGTGTTTTAAAATCTTATAATAACTTGCCGCAAATTGCAATATTCAACAGGGCGGAAATTCTTGTTCGTTTCAAATCATTGCGATCATGCATATGCAGATGACTGTGGCTTATCAGGAATCGCGTATGCGTATTGCGAATGGTAACTTATATTTCGTAGTGGAACTGCTAAACGTGGGAATCAGGCGCGATTGGCAAAAACAAGAAACAATCTAAAACCTAAAATCGAATTAACCTTTATCAACGGGGCATGAATCAAATTTCTAACATGTACTTGTCGGCTCATTTGAAGCGATTATCAACTAGAAGCTAATATATAATGACTTCGCATTCAATCAGGTGCCGTAATCAGCTGTTTCGAGCTGTTTCTCGCTAAGCTGAAGCTGATCGGGTGCTCATTGAAAGAACAGCTCTCACTCTTCATCCTTCAGCTCGACCTCAAATCGTTGTTCTCCTTGACCGTAGATGCAGCGATGGGGATGACCTCCCTTTAACTTTAGCTATGCCTTGCCAGGCGACTATTGTGTTACAGTAGCGTATGGGACCTTGTTCATCGTAACATCGAGTACCGGAACAGACGAGCATACATGCCCGCCATTGGCCATATGTGTCGGGTCCTGGGATCGTCCTGCTGTGGGTGCCTCAGCGGAAATTTGGCCTCGAAATGACTATCCCAGAAGAAAGAACAAGCTCCCTAAATCAGGCCATCGAACGACCGGTAGCCTCGAAGCTGGCGCGCCTTAATTGTTCCTCTGAGACACTCAAAAACTGCCTTTCGGAGTGAGCAGTCTTCTATGTAGAGGAGCCCAGCGAGATTCAGGGATTGTCGTCGCTTCGGACAGAACGATGGTTGAACACATAGTGGATCAGATGCAGGGTTCGCTCAGGGCGATCAGACGTCTGATCGGAGGGGCTCGAGTTATTTAAATTCAGAATGCTTTTCTCCCATTCAGTTTCAGTACCCTGTGCTACCGGACCCTCTGCAAGCAGTTGAAGCCACTGTTTCACTGGCTACTTCTCTTGATCTGCAGTTAATGTCTATGTTAATATTTTGGGATACATAGGAGTAGTTCATTATTAAAATCTCTGTACCACCCCTTTTGGTTAATAAAGGTGTATTTGTATTGTATTGTAAAATAAGATTTAAGCATCCCTTTTTCGTGCGATATATGTATTGACGAAGATTCATATCCGAGAATCCGATGAGGGACACTAACAGATGCTGTAGGTGATTGTTTTTCGCACAAGGAGAATCACCCAGTACACCGCAGATATTTGAATAGCCACTTTTTTTTAAGCCGCTCTCCACTGTCAGAACTGAGTTGCAGCCTTCAAACAGTCTCATTCTGTGTCACCATACCTTTCCAATGGATATGTACATCATCCTTATTGGAATATAATAATTATTGTTTGCATTACAGTTCGTTGTTGCTTTGTATTGCAAATGATCTTGCCAAGGTAGCCTTATCGTAGAACTGCTGAAACGTTGAGATAGTGGAGAGGCGCAGAAATGAACAAATCTCTCATCGACATATTCAAAATTGATGGCGCCCGCTCCTCGGGCTCGAATGCATCAAAACTACAATAGAAGGGTTTGGGTTGTTTAACGGAACTGCAGTTTTTTACAACTCTAAAGTTCTCGAATAGTGGTAGCGCCCAGTCAGCCAACTCCCTCCCAAGCAAATTCGATGAAGAGTGAATTCGCTGAGCGTAGCCACTGCAAGGGCAGCGTATTGCTTCTTGAGTAGTAAAAGAAACACTTTCGCTCATGGGTACACAAACCTCTTCTGGGTTATATTGCTCTGGAATTACTCTGAAAGCGCTTGAGTGTTCGCCTTCAGGGCCGGGGTCGGACGGGAGATCGGAACTTGGCCTTTTTACGTTTCATGTTGTTGTTGTTGTTGTTGTTGTTGTTGTTGTTGCTGTTGTTTGTACATTACTTTGGACTTGTGCATGTTTCTGACATTTTTAAAAAAGCATGTGTTCTAATTAATTATTAGTGGTAGTATTTACTTATTTTACTGCTTTAGCGAGGACAACAAATATTATTCTATTATATATAGTCATTTTGTGTGGCATACATATATATGTATATATATATATATATATACTTGAGAACAAATAAGATCTTGTAGAAGAATAAATAAATACATATATATTATATATTGTTTGGAATCTTGACAAAGCCTTAGACACGTGGCTAAATCTTTTGTGGAGTCGCGTGAAAATAAAATTCGCGTAAATTCAAAAAGTTTCGATCTATTCAAAAACAATGGCCCGACCCCCCCCTCGTTCATATTGAAAGCGGTGCTTCTCCCGGTCAGCTCGATCAGCACCGTCAGATAGTTATCACGAGTGTTGAAGCACCCTGATACAACAATATATGAATGAATGAGTACATATGTAAATATGTGCGGTTACAGGGTATCTACGAAACAGGCGCTGGAAGAGTTCGACGGGACGAATAGCTATAGTCATATTTGACCTTGTTAATTCCATTCTGCTCTGTTGCTTTATTGTTGTACATATTATAGCCGGCTGGCGGCGTTCATGGCTATAGAACGCGTAGGAAAGAGCAGCGCGTTTCTATCCTGTAAATTGACGACAAACGCCGTCGTGTGAACGAATGCTTCGTATAATATTATCAAGTGCAGGGAGAGAGAGAGAGAGAGATATCCAACTAAGCAACACAACGGAAACATCAGTCTTGATAAAGTGGGACATCCGAATTGGGAGTTTCTGGCAACGACATCATTTCTTTATCACGGTGTGTCCATTCGTGGTGTGATTGTCTTCGTTGATTTTCGAAGAAGTCCATCACATCGGGCGTCGCTGGGGTCCGTTCTCATCGGTCGTCGCTGGGGTGGGCCACGTGGAGAACGCAGCCAGTTATTGCCCAGCGGTTGGCGTCGTTCGTGTGAGCAAAAATCAGCTTGAGGTGTCTCACCTTTGGCTAGCGCACAAACTTCACGCAGCAGCGTCAGACGAGGCGGAGGTGCGCCCGACGGATATGGGTTAAATCGTCGATATGGATCAAGGAATTGTAACGCAGATAAGCGGTGTTATTTAAAATGAACGCGTTCATATGCCGCCATTATCGTCTCGAGTTCTCGGGAAATCTACTGCCAAGCAGGTTATGGGCTCAGTAGCAACTGGCGAAATGACAAGTCCAATCTATCCGTTCGTCTGTGTCTAGGTTCTCCACACTTGGCAAGAATGAACATGGGCCGAGTATGATGGGTCGGATACTAATTGCGAATTTTGATCTTAATATACACAGGGTATGAGCGAACAAAGTTAGCGGAAGACGGTAGTGGATGCATCGGTACCTTATGGAAAAATCGATCACCTCAAAGGGCTATTCCATAGCACGACAATATGTGCGTATGAGCGTGTCGTCTGGCTGAAAATCGCTGTTATGGCAGTAGTAGTGCACTCACTCAAAGAAGTTGCGTTGCAGCACAGCGAATCGCTGGCAGGGGACGTGTGACTTCTATACGTATGTCAAACATTATGTTGTTTATGCATAGATCGTTCCCGAACTCCAATATGCGAATGTAGAGAATGTTTGGCTAACTTTAGAAATAAATCCGTGCAAGTTTGTGCTACTTCCTCGCAGAAAACACATGAATGAATGGTGGATGTTCAGCTCGGCGGGACACGACGTTGAAATGATGAGTTGATGGCGCGATAACTAGTGTCTTCATTTGTGCGTTGTTGTCAGGGAACTGCATTTATTTCGAACCAGACCATTATTAGCTGTTCAGTTTGTTTGCTACGAAACGGGCCTGAATGAAATTCGAGGTTCGAGTCATTACGCGATGAAGGGCAGATCTTACTTTGAACTAGAAAATGTGAAAGGGTTGGATTTGGCTGACAAGCCGAACACGAATCCGGTGGAAAACTCTGGAAATTTTCGTGCCTCGTGTGTGTGTGTGTGTGTGCGTGTGAATGAAATCCGGGTACTTTGCAAAAAAAACATGTAAGCGTTCTCGATCACGCCGAAACAGCTAATTATATAATTTCGCCTCACTATAAGCCACGCCTAATGACTGCTAAACGACGCTTACAGTTAAGTTCATGTATGATACACTTCAGGATCGCACGAATTATCGCCAATTACGCTACAGTAAGCAGCTATCGACAAACTGTTGCCAACACCATGATCTTTTCAGACGAAGAAAAGGTTGACTTCTGTCAATTGGTTCCCCGTGGGATCCACCAGAGGATCTGTTCTCATATCGACGAGCCTAGGCAGTGCTCGACAATCGGGCCAGCAGAGCTGTCTTCCCATCGTTGTGGAGCGCCCAGACTTTAGTGTTCTCCATTTTCTTTCTTTCTTTCCATCTTTTCTTCGTCTTACTTTTCACCTTCTGAGATCTGGGGCAGTGACAACATAGCCAACGAGACAGCGGGCACCCACAACCGAATTTACCCATCCGCTCTGACCTGACAGATCCGGCCACAGCCATGAGAGTCCTCGGCTTGTATCACTACACATTTCGCCGTTGGCCTCTATGTACTACGGTATCTAGGTCGCGGCGGGGCCCCAGCCAGTGGTGCCGCTCTTCGCCAACACGGGAAGGAGCCCGCGATGTCGGTCTCGTTTGGGATGCGCGCTCTCGATATCCCGACAAATGCGAGTTCTAATGCTGGGCATACAGCAAACATCATATGATCCTCTGTTCACCGTATTGTCGGAACCGCCTTCGCAGAGGATGAAATCGCTGCCGATGGAATTAGCTTCATATGTATCTCGTTCATCTCATCTCGCTTTTCCGATATGTTGCTTGCTAGCCAACCAGCCAGGAGCCCTGAGTTTCAAGCAAAAGCGACGGTCGGCTCGTCGTCGCGACGAGAGTTTCTTCTGGGGTGATTCCAGCGAGCCGGCGATATGGTTGCTGCTGCTGCTGCTACTGCTGCATTTTGTGAAAAAAAAAACTTCCCTTGTTGTTGTCACAAACTGATGGCGTTGTGTTCAATGACGCTAATGATTTTGATCTATCGTATCAAGATAGTATCATTGCCGCATTCGTCTTGAAGACGTCTCACTTCTTTAATTGCGTGAATAGACAGATTCATTCGCAGTCGTCGGAGCAAAAGATAGAACTCGAAGTGATTGCAAACAACAGTCGTTCTAGATTAATGATGTTCTCGGAGACGGTTCGGCTGTTCTATCGACCTTTAACCACCCTCCATTTTGGTGGACTGGCGCCGAATTCGCGCAAATTAGTGAGAAATAGAGACGAAAAACCCCGTGACGCTGAGTAGTGCAACCAAATTGCCATTACATAGATTACCTAATATGAGGAGTCTATACGTTAATATCCGTAGCGTAATTATTATATGATATGCATTTACCCTGCGGATAGAGTGTGTGTGCACGTGTCAAAATCTATGACAAGTGTATGGGTCAGTACATCAGGTACTTGCATCGAAGTGTTACTCACCTAGGGAACATACTTTATCGGGATAAGAACAAACTGAACCAAGCGATCGACTGAGTGGACTTCAAGTTCAACGAGTCCATCATAGTATCGTTCTGTAAACGACTGTTTTGCCAGCTGTTCTCATCACGGCAATAGGAAATATCGATATCACAAGATACTAGATATCGATAGAACCGCTGTGAACATTAGAAATGAGGTCGAAATGAGGTCGGTGGATCGCCAACAACGCGATATATACTCCCCTAAATTATTTAATAACTTATCAATATGCTATGTTAGTATAAATAAATGATCATAAATGTCCTGATGAGGAACTTGAGTACGTCTAGTTCCTCTTCGAAGTTGAAATCCTAACAAAAGCGGCTATCAATAATGTGGCCCGACTCGTTTTGCACAAATAGCATACAATGTGAAGAATAAGGCGGCAATCGGAGTTCACCACAACGGTTCGCAACCTGATCCCCAGAGGTGGACATGCGCCCCTAATCTCTGCGGGGTGGGAATTCGGTTACTTTCCGAAGTGCCTCTCTGTTTAGCTCGACTCTTGGCCTTCTCTGTTCAGGTCTATAGCCATTGTCCATATCGGATCGCGTATAGACACTCACTTGCCGGGGGGCACGAGCGTACGATGACCTCATTTTGATCCGAGCTGCACCCTAGTTATGCCTGCGCTTATGGATGTCTGTTCACCAGCCGCTAGGTTGCTCATTGTATTATGTAGATCACACATAACATCACTTAGGAGAATGCTTCACCAATTTTCGCTGTGCCTGCCGACTTTGTACCTGGACGTAGTGACTTCTGTGCGTGACAACAGAGAGTTTGCTAGTAAACATCCTCGTTTACAATGTCTGTATATTTACGAATTTCAGTCCAAATGTGTCTCCAAAATGAGCTTACGGAGCGCCAAAATGGTTATAATTATTGATGTTGAACAATACGTGCAGTGAAAGCTATTTTTTTTGTACACAGCAAGCTGCTGCTCAGATTTTGTGCCATCACAAGAGCCTCGAACATATGTAGAACTCAAATAGAATAGATACCAAGGGGTGGATCATCACTTCTCAATGCTTAGTCACGGCGTTCGCATACTCTGTCAGTGGTTTGTGTTGATGGCGGGGATGCTCGAACTGTTTAGCTCCAGTATTCTGAATCTGGAGAATTTTGAAAAAATCTCCCTTTTTTTAAAAAAAATCACAAAAATCTCCTGTTTTGGCCGGGTTTGGCCATTTTTTTTTTTTTTAAGGGGGGAAATTTTCTTCAAACGCACGTTCACCACCGGCCACCACGTATGGCCGGTTTGGCCATTTGCCTTAACTGTATTGCCCTTAAATTACTAGTCATAGTACCCCAGATAGTACCACAGAACAGGACTCGATGAATAGATTTCAGCTAGCAGGAAATCATCAGCTCGTTAGCTCTCACGAAGTCGCTTAATTAGCGTACCAAATTACAACCCAGAAGGAAAAACAACACAAGCTTAAAATGATCCCTTTTCCCGTTTGCTCAATCAGTGTAAGTAAACGCGAATTGTAGAACACGATAACACAGACACAGTATCGTAGTTATTATTAATGAGGGAAGAATAACGGGTATTATCGAAATATTATATGTGTATTCATATGAAACATACCTCAGAGTGTATCCATAGATAAAACTATAAATAAATATAAGTACAACATATTCTATCTTCCAAAGCAGAATATGAAGTATACCGAACGTACGAAGCAGGTATACATTGTTTTCATATTAGCAAGTGATCGTCCCACTACAATTAACCAACTCAGGTAATTATTCGCCGACATTCCTCATTCCTCACTGCACGTTGTTAGTTGTCCGTACGGGTTGTTCGAGGGCGATTGGTTATCCGAAATGAGCAGTTGGTGCAGTTCGATGTAGTTGTTTTTCTTCGCGTTCAATCGCAGAGAACACCGCCGATATTTACCCACAAACAGGCTCCCTCCTCGACCTCGAATCAACTGGCGTCACCCAAAGTGAGCCAATGACTACCTGCCTGTTAACGAAGCCACTGAGCGTTCGCTCAAACAATTGTCTTCTGCAGCAAGCTACTATATAATGAATGCTACCCCCAATGAATTCGAAAGGATCACATTCAAACCACGTTGTTCGGCCTGTCTTCTACCTCGCTTGGTGATCCGTTTAAAGCATGTCTTCAATGCAAAGTTGCTCTTCAGCAACGCTGGCCCCATTCGTGTCGAGGCTGTCGTGTTGACAAAATGATGACCACGGCGGCGATGGACGCTCCACAGGGCTCCTTCACGGCGTTATTAACCGTTATCCAACTACTGCTGCTGCTGCTGCTTATGGTGGTAGTGTTGTTTGGTATGACAATAAGTTGTGTGCCCGTGAGCAGTAGCCGTCGTTGTACTTACGCTGGTTTGCAGCGGCGACTTCTTCTTAACCTTGACAGTGATATAGCGGCGTCGGATGCTGTTGAAAGCTTTCACTCGAACAACAACAGACACGACTTCAGCTACGTTGACTGACAACAACTACACAATAGATACAGTAATTGGGCATATAGAGCGGTCAGAATCTAGTGGACTGGATGTCCCTCATCAGGGACATCACGGCTTCCGATCACGGTCGTCTTGTTGCTAGCTTCTTGATCGACCGTATATATATATATATATATATATATTCATGTGTCGAATAAAGTGTATTGTCAGGTGCCGCAGATTCCAACCCAGCCATGACATATGCGTAGTAAAATAACGATAGTATATATTACTATGAACACTACAATACTAAGAGCTGGACCACCATACCACCATACTTGACTACGGGCGTTACCGCTACCCCGAACATTATCATCTAATATTAACGCTTATAACAACCAATCGAACTGAACGTTTAATTTTGATCCTTGACGCGCGGGCTGGCAAAGGAAGCCACCTAATGAGCTGGAAAGGCTTGATGAAGATGAAAAAGCTTCATTTCTTCGAGAAAACGATAAAGAAACCAACGAAAGCCTTAGAGGGGGACAATTTGTTTTGTTATTAATATTCGGTCCGTTCGTTTGATTCGTATTAGGTACAGCGTCAATGTAAAAACTGTAAACGAACAATTATGAAGAAGGATGTGCGCGAATGCAAAACCGCCCTAGCAAAATCGTCAACCCGTATAGATGGAAGTACAATGTCGAGCTTGTAGCTTTATTGACAATCATTGTGCGTTAATCATTACTTTATGATATCGTACCATAGCTAGAGAAGCGCGCGCGCACTCGCGGGTGTTTGTCTTGGCATATTATAGTCAACTGATGAATCCTTGATCATAGCACGGTTGTGAGTTTGAGCTAGTGTACAGCCAGCCTCGATTGTACGATTTCATTATAATTATAATAAGACGAACATTGGTTTTAACACAGTGTTGTGTAACTTTATATATAAAATGTATGCAAAATACATCCAGGAATATAGATACATATGTAGAACACCTTTGCAAGTTACAGTTTGACTGTGTACAATGAACTTTAAAATCCCTACGAATCGTTCGCTTTATCTATCTGCGAGTCAATGTCAGCCATACTGAAAACTCCTGTAGCCTGCTCAAGGTAAATAGTTCTTAACAGACGCGCAGGCGACTTCATTCGTCACAATGTTGAAAACGATTGGGAACATGTGTACATTTATACTGTGTTGTATTGAATTGCATTGCACATCACGTTGCGTCGAAAACAACAACTAAATGCAATATTAATAGCATATAACAACTTTGAACACTGAAGAAACACAGACCGTGCACAATACTTGTCGAATAGTACTTAATACTGGATGGGACTGCCTAGAAAAGCAAGGTCTGCGATAACATCTAGGTACATATAGAGTGTACCAACTACAAAGATAACCACTCTCAGCAGAGGATGGTTTTAGCAGGCAGAGGCGTTTTGTCATCCACGTCAACCCCCTGCACTGGATCGGTCCACTTTCATGGAGATTGGATTGGATCTCTGGTGGTGACCGTGCGTTTAAAGGAAATTTCCTCCTCTCAAAAAAAAAAACTACAAAGACAATGAAAAGGAGGTAGGCCGTACGTCCATCACAAAAACAAACTGGAATTGATACCCTGAGAATAAGAGGAAGATTGCCTACTGGCGGAGGAAGGGCTCACCCATTTGAGCGGCGCACGTACTAGAGGTCAACTTTGACCTCTGACAATAGACAATAATAATATTATAGTAGACTTATTGGAAAAATGCATCATCTACAGTGTTGAGTTCTTTACTATATTTTTTTGAGCTAAGTCCGAGCTGTTGCGACACGTGACACGCCTCGGAACGACCGATCGCATCCTAAGCGATCCCTAATATAATAACTACAAATAGAAACATATGTAGCGCCTCAGCGCTGCCAATGTACCCAACCCACAGTCAATGATCGCTCAGAGCCTAGAATTGTTGTCGACACCTGCAAGTTCATATAATAATGTCTTCAAACGAATATAGTTACAATGTTGTAATAATAATAATAATAATTTAGACGAGATTATCACCGGCTTCTTTCTCGAATCAAATCCATCCAGCTGTGCGAAAATAAATCATGTCCGATAGTGCTAAAACCAAAATCAGCATCTTTAAAAGAACAATTGCGTTGTACATCGCAGAGCCCCTTTACGAATTCGATTTTGCAATACTGTAGTAATGTAAGTACCGAGCTGCGTTTTTCCCAATTTCTCTGATTTTAATCACACTTCTACTTTGTTTGTCAGCCCGTTGCAATTATTATAACCTATTTACTCGAGTGGATCTTTTTTTAGCATATTTGAAATTACCATTGTACAAACTCTTGAGTTTTCAGTGGAGATTTTGTGCCTTGTGTGAACGCTTGCGCGGTACATTGATAATCTTATTGCACCAACCGAAATGCACCGAACAACGTTATCAGCATCCTTGAGACGATAAATATCTTCCAGACACTTAAGGAAATTACCCTCTCGAAGCGGTTATTTGGGACAAATAGCATCTTTCTGATGTCCCCGGCAAACTTCGGAACCATCGACGGCGACAGTCGTTGCACCACGATCGTTGGCTGATGACTCGGCCGGTTTCGCTTCACCTTTGCGAGTTGGTCAAGTCTGATGATCACTGTGATCTGCTCATTGAGTTCTTGTTCTCGTTCGACAAGTTCCGTGTCGTCGAAAGTCATCAAGACTTCTTTATCTATCTTTACTGCGGCGAATACTGACAGCAGGCGTTTTCTATATACGGTAAGGTAAGGTAAGGTAAAGGTAAAGGTTTAATGGTTTATTGAAGGAGCTGCAATTGTACAATACAATTGTATCTTTATTGATCACACACCCACACACACACGCTGTCCTGCTACGCAGTGCAAGAGGGTAGTGTTCTAAATGTTAAAGGCGGCGGGTTCGAGCCCCGCTGCGTGATGACACATGAGAGAGCTTAAGCATTGTGAAATTGCAGCTCCTTTGATAAACCAATAAAGCTTTACCTTTACCGTTAACTCATCCGAGAGACAAGTACTTCACGGATTACCGTTAACACTTACTCAAACCTAATAACACCAGCTGGCGAACCTCGCTACCCACAAGCAGATTCGATTTCATACTGTGGCTATACGCCGATGTTGAAGTAATCCTTCGTTCGGATCTCGATACGATCCACATCATACAGTCACACAAGTCACCACCTGACACCAGTTTGTTCGAAGCCTTCGAATTTCATTATTTTACGCGTGTTTGGGATGATGGCCAGTATTAGAAAGTGTTTTCACAAAGATTGAATTCCTTTTTAAAAACGTGATCAAAATTGTGAAACATTGCCCGTGTATTTTCAAATGTTTGCAATTCGAACGAACGAACACTCGTTAGTAAAAATCCTTAATTACCATACGCTTTACTAATTTAGATATAACTTTGAAGCTCGATGACAATTTCAAAGCGTACCTAATTATCGTCATTATTAGATCGAAACTAATTCTATTAGACACGCAGTTACGCTTGAACAGTGATTCCTTATCTTAATAATAATAGCGATATCCCTAGATGATCCCTGTCTTACTTACCGGGGTCACTTGCAAACGGTGACTATATCCTGCACATCGTCAGACGCAAATAGAGTGCGCCATTATCCTGTACTTCGTCCGAAATGGTCTCGGACACCCTGTTGCTAAGCTCGTTTATCCCTCGCCTCTTGTCATCTGCATCAAGGGCCATAAATCATCGGACCTCCCCCCCATTGCCGGGAGCCTCTCACCGGGGCAAACGGCCGACCGGCGTCCTCTGACCAAGATTCATTGCGCGTCAAGACTAACGAACATCTTCGACCGCAACAACCGTATCCCGTCATTAGACTGCGGTTATGGCCTACAACGAAGTGGGACACGCCGCCTGTGCCACGCACTCTCCCTACGAGGGCTGGCTACATTATGCGGCCAAGGATCAAAATAACGTCATGTTCAACTCTGTGAAAGGGTGTGTTTCATTCTTGTCTCCCTTCACGGATAATAACCGCATCTGCATATAAATACATGGTCCTTGATGATATAAGCTAGTATACTTGACCGAGATAGCTGTGAAGGCGTTGGATAAAGGCGTTCAGTGGGGAAGTTGGAACAGTCGATCTCTGACACATTGTGCTCTTGCGCTTCGAGACGAGCTCGGTGCTATGCAGCTCTCATTGACTCGGCATTTTTTTTTTGTTAATTTTACTCAGTAATTTCGCTTCATGCTTCGCTATTGTCTGCAATAATATTCCGATATTGCGGGAATTTCGTCTTCACTAAGAATTCAAATTGTGGTAATTGTATAAATACTATTTAGTATCCGGCTTCAGCCATATAGAATAGATATAAACACGCGCTGCTCACGCGGCTCGCGCCTTTATCCACGCTCATCAGGACGCGGCCCTGGTCAAGCTTGATTTTCGCAATGCCTTCAACACGGTCCGTCGAGATCTCGTTCTGCGTGAGGTCGCTGAGCACGTCCCTGGCCTCTTCCCTCTGGTCGACCTGGCCTATCGTTGCCCCTCCCATCTGATTATGGACAACGCCGTCATCAGCTCAGAGTGCGGTGTCCAGCAGGGGGACCCGCTGGGCCCAGCCCTCTTCTGCCTGGCCCTCCGGCCCCTCGCTGTGTCCCTCCAGTCGCGTCTGCGGCTGTGGTACATGGACGACGGAACGTTGGCAGGTGATCCGGCGACCGTCGCCTCCGACGTTCAGCGAGTACTCGACTACGAGGGGTGCAGCGGCCTTGCCCTCAACCCCACGAAGTGCGAGATCTTCTCTTTAGACGCGCAGCCCGACCTCCAGCGGTCGCTCCCAGGGTGCCGTCTCACTCAGAGGTTGTCCCTCGAGCTCGTCGGCTCCCCTCTCACGGACGAGGCCATCCGGCCGCTATTGGACCGTTGCCTCGAGAGGACGGCCGTGATGCTCGACCGGCTGCCCCTGTTATCGGCTCACCAGGGGCTGTTCCTGCTTCGGTCCTGTTTCTCGGCGGCACGCATGCAGCACTTGCTTAGGACATGCCCGGCCGGCACTGAGGCTTCAGCCCTTCACGAGTATGACGACTTGGTGTTGGAAGCCCTGGCGACGATCCTGAACCTCCAGCTCCCTCCGGAAGCGGCGTCGCAGGCTTCCCTTCCAGTCCGCTTCGGTGGCCTCGGCATCCTCAGTGTACGCCGCTTGGCTGACGTTTGCTACGCCGCGTCGCTTACGGCGGTTGCCGACATGGTCGCTACAGTCCTCCCCCCCGAAGCGCTCGCCCACTTCTCCGCTTCCCAGGAAGCTGCCCTTGACCAGACGGGCGTCCGCGCTCGGGTCCCTCCGGACAAACAGAGCAAGCAGCGGGCGTGGTCCGATGCCCTGCACCAGGAGCTGCGGGACTCCCTCCTGGCCTCTGCGCCACACGTTGCTGACCAAGCTCGCCTCCGGGCTGTCGACAGGCCTGGTGCGGGGGCGTGGCTCCACGCGCTGCCCTCGTCGTCCCTTGGTACTGCTCTAGACGATCGCTCCCTCCGCTTCTGTGTGGGCCTTCGCCTCGGGGCCCCTGTAGTTGCGGCCCACAGCTGCGAGCGTTGCGGGGACCCCGTCGCAACGAATGACCATCACGGTCTCTCGTGCGAACGCAGCGCCGGTCGCCATCCGCGACACACGATGCTTAACGACACGCTCGTGAGGGCCCTCCACTCCGCCGGTATTCCTTGCACAAGGGAGCCACAGGGCCTCGACACCTCTGACGGGCGCCGCCCTGACGGCCTCACCCTTATCCCCTTTCATCGAGGCCTGCACCTGGTCTGGGACGGCACTGTGGTTGACACTCTAGCACCTTCTTATGTCAACCACTGTGCAACCATCCCCGGTTACGCAGTAGCGCGTGCGGAACGGGCAAAGCTAAGGAAGTACGCCGCACTCCAAGCAACCCACCTGTTTTCCCCCCTTGCCTTTGAGACCTTGGGCGGGCACGGCCCTCTCACTGCGAACTTCCTCGAGGGGGTCTACCACAGGTTGATCCGCGCCACCGGGGACAAGCGCGCTGGCTCTTTCCTCCTGCAGCGCCTGTCCCTCGCCGTGCAGAGAGGCAATGCCATCGCCTTCCTCGGGACATTGTCGTCCTCACCCCCCCCCCCCCCATAATCCCTAGAAATACCGACCTACCGTATGTTTGAATAAACGATTTTTTTTCCATTAAGATATAAACACAGATATACGGTATGTAGGCAGCATACAAACAAAGCATTTATAGCAATTCATTTATTTTTGTTATGAAAACTTCGTATTAAAGTTATTTCAATATTCTTTGAGCTGCCTCTCAGCTATCTCCCTTTGTGAGAGGCTGCGGCTATGAACCTTTAAGTATCGTCACGAGGACATGTCGGGGCCACCTTGACTATACTTTTCAACTTTACGAAAACGAGTTTTTTTAGGTATTACTAGGAGAACCTGTCGAGGCCGTCTTGGCTTATTTTTTCCACTGGTTGTACTTGGCGAAAGTTCACAGATAAACAGGAATGATAAAGAAGTCCGAAGATTCTCCAAAGCGTCTGGTGGAATTTGATCCCAAACAATATGTCCCCTGTGTCTACAAGTCCAAGACGCTCGACAACCGGTGCGGCTGAGGGCGAGTTGCTGGATCTCGCGTACAAACGAGCCCCACACAGCCCCAGGTGAACGATGTGCAAACGCATGGCGGCTAGACACTTGAATCGCAGTAGGACGAATCTGTCTACTCGAATTCACTCCACGAAGGCGCCATATAGATCCCGTAACCGCATAAGACACAAGGCTTCCGTTGCACGGGAATAAGGATCCCAAGATGCGCAAGCCATTAAAGAGTCGGCATTTATGGGTTGAATATAACCGGGCCCGTTCTCCGGACAACTCTACCTGGTCCAACTGGTGACTAGATTGCTCATTGCAAAAACAAGCTGAGACCCATTTTATTTGCATTGGCCACACAGACCAAAATCCCAAAGGGTACAACAACATTCGTCCACGGTTTTATTCCCTGCTGTAATGCCAGATTCGAACACTGATCGCGGAACAGGAGAGATGTGCCTAAAAACGTAAACCTACAAGATTTCACCTGGGGATACCTTAACTAAGATAATGTTGATCAAAATTATTAACATGCACGATCCAATGATCGATCGATTTCACTTCATCACCTCGTTTAAATCATCTATAAAGCAATACTCGTATTACATTAACTCTGCATACTTTGGCGGCCGAATTTGATTTCTGCTATGATCTCGTATGTGCGTCTGGGTACATTAGGTATGTTCTGTGGCTCAGAGGGTCCTTTATTTGACATCTCCGTCTGACAATCCTGCGTCAGCTTGACTGCCACAGTCGTCACGGCTTGCGTGGGCCGATTCGTCATCACCACCGAGCGCCGTTTTGCGTCAGACCAATTTGTATTAAACTTTTACATGATTGGCGCAGTGCTCGTTGTGAGAGCACTCCAATTTATCGCCCTTTATCTGTCGTCGCGAGTAACGACTAATATATCTACTAATAATAATAATGGGTTTCCCAGTTCCAAATTTTGAATTTATGGTTAGTGCGACTTGGGGTGTATTTATTAACTAATGGTCACTCATCTTCTCACGTCTGCCCACCTCTGATAGGCCGATATGGGCCCCGTTGTCTCTATTAGTTCTCCAGCTATGCAGCCTAATCATGGCAACTGGTAAACACCCATATTTGGAGACCCGATATCACATTCGTGTCTCCAATTGCGGTTGAAACTGTCTGACCATCAGGCCCGAGAACTCCAACATCATTCGATGACATATCCGCAGGGCTATAAGGAGCAACTAACGACCTCAGAGCGGGAGAGTTTTTGCTATAAAAACTGTTCCTGGACGCACCCTGGAGAGGGGACGTGGCCCCAGTTATGGGTATCCTTCCCCTGAGCACGACATTAAATTGAAGTAATTTTTCAATCTGACTCTCAGCTTGAAAAGTCACACCGTACTATATCATAGGCTGGCAGACATCACATCGTGGATTTTGATCACCCGCCAACCACGACATGTATTAATATGTTAATCATGAACCTTTGGACCTCATACAGAAATAAATTATGATAACATCATTTAAATGATAGCACAGTATATCCAATGCGTTGAATGGTACAATCGACAACAATTTTATATTCTCAAAGATCAGTGCTTTCTATTTAGCTCTTTGGTTTTTTACCGTAAAATCGCTTTTTTACCGTACGCGTTTTTTAAGTTGAAGTCTCCCAGCACCAAGTCTACCTTTACTTTGGATTAGGTTGCCTACCTGTGGCACGGTAAAGACCAATGTTGACCACGCGTGTAGGAAGTTAAATCATGTTCGAAGTTCCAAACCTTCGAACTCCTGTCGTGCATCTCATCCAGTCCGTGACAGTTCAATGCAAATTGAGTGAATTCGCCTGCCCTCTGTTGCTACGCGTTCGCCGTGTATGAATAGAATCACAAACGGGGTACTATTTCAAGGGGGTAAGTTGCACGATATCCGCTGATTGTTCGAGTCACTCGGCAGCCGCTCAGGTTGATTTCCACGCGTCGATACCGTCTTAAACTCCCTCTGTCTTTCACTGTGGCACCTCTGAGCGTGAGTCATAGGGAACAGTTATTATTTATCATCATAGTGCGTTCTCACAAATGCAGCGCTGCGAACGAAAATCGAAGATCCATACAGGCCCGTGTTATATTAAGAAGAATGAAGAATATCTAGATAGATTTTATTGTGTCAAAATTCCTATGATCCTTAAGAAAAATTAACTCGATAATTAATGCAGCTCTGTGCCTGATATATATGTATTGAAAGTAACATTAGTATTGTTTATTGTCTTACCCGCTCATTGTCTTATTTTTCTTGTGCGGGGCAGGTTTAAAGCTAAACCCACCATGGACACCGGCCTTCCGTATTAGGGTGTGGTATTACTATGTTACAGTGGTGTGAGACTCTTGCTCACTAAAAGCCTCAGAGGGCCTCGAAGGCTTGGGCCGTGACTTGGAGCTTATTTGATTATTACATCATAGCGGGGTCATTGTGTAGCTCAGATGTTGTTGATTTCCTCGTTCGTTCAGCGATTATATAGCCGTCTATTGGTAAGTGATCAACTTGGATGTGTGCAATTTGATTTTCACCCAAAGGCGACGAAAATGCAGACATCAGTATAGCAGTATAATGACAGGATTTGCAGAATGCCACGATGTTTAACTGATCCAAAGAGAATGCTCTGAAATATGTACAACATAAGTGCAAATATTCTCTAATTATTGTACATTTAATGACGCACAATTATGATCACTAAATGATCGCTACTTAATGTGCGAATTTCGCGCTAATTCGATGGTCATGACTTTTTTGGTTTCATTTCACAGCGAGCGAGAAGGCCATTTCGCGAATTATTATACAAGCGCTGGCAGCAAAATAAGCCTTGGCAATGATAAGCGAATTGTTTAGCGTAAGTTGCTCCATAAGTGAACCGATCGTAGTCCAACCAGTTGCAGCCAACAAACGCGCCCTTCAATACACTAAAACGAGCATTTATTCTGGTTGGTTAATGGGTAGAACTACCTATCAGATGTCAGCCGCCGACTCTAACCTGGAATTCTACAATCAATACAAAGCGCTGGCGCTCTGTGATCTTCGTTGTCATACTCTAGAGTGCTAGCCAATGCCAGAGAGAACTAATTTTTCGGATACCTACCGAACGTGCGGGCTGGTGGAGAAAAAGGAAATTATTTAGCAAACATCTGGTCGAAGGTTTCATGGGTACGCAAATTTAGCCAGCGTTACGTTTTTTTTTTGCATCACGATTCATCGACTGAGTTGAAATACAATGTACCCAATAAAGAGATCGGCACCAGGCGATGATTAAGCCGGTCTCGATTAATGTAATGAATCCCTATTCTTCTTCTCGTGCTGCTATAAATGAAAAGAACAGATTTCAATCGTTATCTCCATCTGTGGTTATCTAGGTTATTTGATCCTAATGAAGAAAAAATTAAACCCAAGGGTTTTATGTAAGTAAGACGTACTAGCACGGAGGTTCGTATACATATGTATATATATATATTTTACTCAAGTGGAGTAATGGTCCCGTTGGAGGGCTTTTGTTCACCGTGGCAGTTTGGGCGAGCATTCTAAGGTGTGGCCTCGCTGGGACATCTAGATAGGTTGGATGCAGTGGCCGACGCGGGAATTAGCATACAAACGTGCGTGACAATGATGAGACAACGCTTCGAAATAAATGAATGTTAAATGTTGGCTGTGAGTCTGTCCGGGAATTTTTTTTTCTAATGTGTACGCTTAGTTATACGCTTATATTGAACGAAGTCAACAATGAGGTACATTTAAATTCAAACTTATATGTATTGTGGAGTCATAATAATGTGATGCTCGAGAAAATTCGCCTGAACTCTGGCTGTTTCCTCTAAGACTTAAACTTTCCCATTTCGCAGAGGTATTATTAGCTTAGCATCCGACTTAGAACTAGTGCTACATGTTTAAGCCTAAGTTTTTAAGAACTTCTATATTTGGCCTTCACATATATGTATGCATTATATATTAAATGAATACAGGCAAGCTTTGATGTACATGATGTAATCATGTACATGTTCCGTAATTTTGTCTTAATAAACTTTCCACCCACAAGGTCGTGGGTGGTCAAAAAAAAAGCAAGGTTTGATGGGGAGCAGAAAGCTGGGCAAGTTTTGTTGATTTTCCATTCATTCTACGCACTCACTAACTAACTATCACAATATATGATGATAGTTAGTTAGCTAGGTTGAATGATTTTTTCGAAATTTTTCTCTCCTTTTAGACTCTGCCAAAAATATGAACTCCCTCATTGCTACGTGTTGTCTTCTTGGATACACGAGCACAGCAGAAGTTCCCCGTCAGACTGTTCTCCGTCAGAGACCAAGTGCAAAAACCTCCTTCGCGTATCGACTGTTGCTCATCTGCGTACCCACCGAGTGTATTTAGCCTTAAGATACTATACCCTACATGTTCCCACAGCGGCAGGACGGTTTACCCTGAGCGTAGTAGTCTTCGGCATCTGTCGTCGGGGTCGCCCACCATCATCAATAGCGCAAGCAGTAGTCGGCCACGCCAATCTCACACGATTCCCAACGGCCTGTGGTACAGGGAACGGGGCCAATAGCCATTCGCTTGTAGCGAAAGCACACCAGTAGTGGCAGGACTACGTTAGCTACTGGTGTGTAGATGTACATACACCTCGATACGGTCGTCTGTACCCGCGTTCGTTTCGTATCGACAAAAGGAATGCTTCGCCTGCCTCCGCGGCAGGTTTCTGGTGTGGCTGCGTGCGCGTATATGTGCGTGCCACCGCCGTCGCTGCCGTGACGCCAAAGAATGACGACCATCCATCCATAACCGTTTGGAGCTGTGACAGCCGGGAAACAGCCACCTGCACGGACCGGTGCAGGTTGGCCGTTCGGTCGACGGGGGGGGCAGCTAGCTTTCGAGGTCGAACGCCAGGCTGAAGGACGTCAGGCGGTAGTCAGCCCGCTCTCGGCGACCTCGTCTATTCGTATGGTCGTGCTGATGGCGACGCCGGTGACGGTCAACGCGGACACTGCTGCTAAGCAAAGTCCAACTGTGGGTGGCAAGCGTCGGTCGGGGACAGTACAGAAATAGCGGGCTAAGATAAAACGAAGCTGGAGCGAGGGGCAAGGCACTGAAAGGGAACCAGGTCGCTGAGCGACTTTGTCCCGAAGGTTCCCATAGTCAGAGACAGATCGCTGGTGAGAGTAGCCTGCACTGGCGGAGAAAGGCGAAGAAACAAGGCAGAAACAAGGGACAGACAGCTGACCTGGGCTAGCTTTTGTTTTCGTGTCTACCATGACACTGCTTGTGTCTATAGGACGTTCAATACCTGTGGTGAGTTGAATTGTTGTTGATTAGACCAGTGACATAATAAAATGAAAAACGCGACGCGGAATTGACGCTGTAACGCGTTGAAGGGGAATCGCGCAATGATTTCTTCTAGAGGTAAGATAGCGATGGAGACAGGAGACGAAGATGATCTGTAGAACAAGAGCGAAGCAATTTTGACCTGCTACAGATAACCAACCTTTAGTAGTTCAGGTGTTCGTGAGGGTTCCGCGGATGATCGTGACTTAACTTATCCACAAAGACACCATCGGTAACCGTTGATATCGTCGGTCGGCGTTAACTTTGAGCTGCGTCAGATTTATTCACTCGTGATTAGAGCACGAGTATTAGAAGTTTTCAGACATAATGTCATAATGGTGATCACTGCACTAAATCGAATTCTTTGAATGGATAGATCTGCCCGTTTATCTGAACGTATCGGTCGGCGATTATGTGTCGGTTATGATTTTAGGGGTAACTCTCAGCCAACTTTTTGGCGTTCACGGAATTGCTTTTTTTTACCTCGCGTCAGACGAGGGACCCCTTGAGATTCACGTGTACAACGGTGGGGATCGAACCCATACACATTCGTATCTCCTCCGGTTGCAAGGCGCACACGAATGCATCACCAGGCCACCGGGCTCGACATCGGTCGGAGCCTATTCAATGCAGACTCCTGCTTACTTTGCCTTCAACCCGATGCAGTGATCAGCTGGCATAGACTAAATTTCAAGTGATTAATACAAAAAAAGCGGCGTAACAAATGAAACTCCAAAGCACCCGCATAATTAAACTAAAAATAGCTTACTCGGTATAAATATAATCGTATGCTCATCAATATTATATTATCATGAAACACACTATGATGCATTGGCGTGTCAATGACGTGGCGGTTATTTACGAAACCCAAAATACATTTTTTAATGGAAATTCATTATTTGGCTCATCTGCGAAAATGATCGTTGTACACTTCGTTACACTCTTTGTGAACACTGGATTACAAGCAGTCGTCTATCTATCAAGGAAAAGCACTTCAACTTGTATACAATCTTTCCACATCGTAAGTCCAACTGTACATTATATCCCGTATTCAATTCCCTATCCATGTTTTGTCATATTCGGCAGTATTGCCACAAATTGCACCTATTCATTTTAGCCATTCGTCCTTGCTAACTCACCAGGTGTGCTCCTCGAATCCGATAATAAAAACTCGCTTTTCCCGTATGCACTCTATACGCGGATTACGGTGAGCAAAACGAAGCCTAAAAGCCTAAAGATGAACGGCCATAAATGTAAGTGTCCCTCCCATAAATTTAGTTCATTGCTCCGCTGAACGGTTACGTCGGCGCGGAGTGTCTGCCGTCGCAAGACGTTGACCTTCGCAGTGTTCGTAACGTGTGTGTGCGCGTGGTGTGTCTGTGTTCCTGCTGCTGCTGCTGTTGCTGCTAAGCGCGGTGGGACTACGTGAGTTGCTCTGTTCGCAATCGATCTTCCGCGGCCACGATCATCCGTCTTCTTTGTGTAATCGGTTCTGGCACAGAGTAGCTCCAACTCCACCGAGAATCAAGATGTTAGCTATAACGAAATCTTCTTCGAGAGATAATTAGATTTTGATGCTTCTAATTGCACTTCGATATTTAGTTCTAACGAACTAAAAAGCCCTCTATCGAACAAAGCTGATAGAGTTTCGTTCTAGCAGTCCAGACTGGGTTTCTATAAATAAACGACGTGCCAGAAACAACAGCTGGCATCAGGAAACTGCGGCGGAGGTAGGCTCCCGGCGACGACCGGAATGAGCATTTTGTAGCAAGCTGACAGGGCTGTCAAATAGAGCATTAAGGGCAAGGGGCTCTCTGTTGGACACCCGTCCTGTTTAACCCGCTCACTTAAAGGCTGGTTGGTGAGCTGGCGGAAAGCCTTATGAACTGTGATGCCCAAAGGTGAAGGCAATCCCAAGGGGGTCACAAGCTGACGTGGTATCGTGAAGATGAGGACTGCTTTAGACCCTTACCGTCGCTACCCATTTATGTTCGATATGGAATCGAGTCACGCTGCATTGTCCAAGCGCGCGCACGCCGGGGTGCCTACGGGGAATATCGTCGATCTGTTAAAGGACATAATTCAGGTAAACGTAAATAAAATAACAGTGGACGATGGTGTCGCTCTGCGAGACGCCATTCTCCATTAATAAAGACTTTAGGAGGCCCTTCGACATTTAAGAAACCGATAGTTTATCAGCGGCTATGAATTGAAAATGGCCGACATCGACCCAGACGTTTACCGACGTTGGACGGTAATTGAACCTGGCTGGAAAGTACGCGTTAGAGCTACCCGTCACTTTCTGACCCAATAGTCCATGAGTTTCATCAGATGATCTGTCAGATACCCGCCCACCATGATCTAAGGAAAACCTGTCAGGGTTCGCATCCCGCGACCCGGTGGCACATCGAGAACGGGGGCTCCATCAAATACCATGACTCCGGACAATGTTCAGCGGCTCACTGTTCACCTTTTCTGGTTTGTTTGTCCAGTTCCGGTGAAATGGCTTCAGTGCCTGACACTAACAGAGCCTGAGCGTAGCAGGGTAATTTTGACGAAATAGCTATCGCAGTTTATTGAAAGTGCATTCGAATTATCCATAACTTGCACGCTGGGAAAGGAGGCAATGGTTGTAATTGGATAACAGTGTGTTGAATCCGGTGTGCAGTCCGCTCCGTATACATAATAGTCTCTTACTAGCGAAAAGTTCTTAGTAAAAAGAACGCCGACACCATCGTATATTTATCGTTAGGATTTATTCTAAAGGTCCATTAATTCGTTAGATAAATAGCTAGGAAATCACGCAACCATGTCTACGCAAGTGGAGCGATCAGATCAGTTTAGCGTGTCTAAGGTACGATTCAGTACGATTTTTAAGGCACTGTCTACCATTGCCCATGCGTCATATGGTGGCGCATTCAATAAAATCACCTTGCTTTACAGGTTGTGCCCTCTTCGGGGAACATACTCTCCTATGAACAATCACAGAGGTGAATAAGTCGTGCTGGACCCCTACTGAGATAGTTTAGCTTGTGCATTTGCGATAAAATGCAGTCAGCGTAAACGAGGAATCCCTCGTAAACGTCATGAAAGGCTCGCCTCCGAGTAGCTGTTCTCGTCGACATCCGCGTCGGGAGAAATGGCTCCATACGCGGACGTACCGGTGTTAGCCGTGGATCAGGTGCAGGCAAAATGCGTATCTGAAATCCAATGGCAATAAAAGCGTCCATGTAAAGCCAAGGGGTCACTCGCAGTGGTTTAACTACGCTGACTGTTCCCATAAACGTGTCCAACAAGACTGAACCGCGCTGTGCACGCGACTCGATGTTGCGCCACCGTGCGCCGGTACAAATGTCACAACCGTGACGCCCAGTAACCCCCTGAGAAGCTGATCGAAGGGAAATGACGCTATATTTGAAATTCCCGAGTCAAATTGTTGTATTGCAGAGTGCAATTGATAAATTCATGTTGATTCATAAATAATTTATGTACTAGATGTCTTTCGAGATGCACGGTACTCTGTTACGGGGCACAGACTACACTACAAAGTACGCCCGAGTACGACGTGACTTCATTTTCGTTCGGGAGATACTCTCAGATTGTCGACACTTCTAAACCATATATATATATATATATATATCTTGATCTTGCTTATCTCAAGGAACAAACCTTATCACTCTACCCTTTCCGTAACAGACAAGCGACGTAAGCGAGCAAAGTGGCGAGTTTCTTCGAGCGCCCTTTCGGGCTTCGCTCTTAATATCCGAGCTCGATTGCTCCGCCGAGCGGCTCGCCCGGCGAACCTGTTGCGAGGAACGTGAAAGTCATTTTTGTCGAGAAGTGCAACGAACATCGCCAAGGAGCGTGTATCATACCATCGCCGCATCTATGCGGGGCGCGCCCAGACGCACGGAACGTGTCGGGCGTCGTTTATTATGAGACACACGGATACCGGTGCCTGTAACGCTCCCTTGCTCGCTTGGCACGTGACTCATGGTAAAGGGTTGTGTCGGCGTATGTGTGTTCTGAATAAAGCATCGGTCCTCTTTTTGGAATCTGTAAGTTCCGCATAGTACCACCGAGAGGTGGAGATTCCTCTGATCGACGACGTCGTCAGCCATTTATTTTGTCAATATTTGAGTCGGTTTGGACTTAGCGATATGCCTATGTATTGTATATATTATATATGATAATGCGCAAAGTGATTGGACGATCTGTGCCATTGAATTCTCTGCCCTTGTTCTTCGTTGGCATGGAGGAGGCACCAGAATATACAGGGCGAATCTTTTAGGAAGGTTCTTTTTATATGACTTCGCCTTGCTTTTTTAGTCCTCTCTAAAGCTCTTGACGATCGAGAAATACCGGGCTAACAGCCTTGTTTTCAATATAGCTTTAGGGTTCATGTTCTGTGGACCTATATCACGTACGACCAAGAACGTATGCTTCTTAAACGATTCAAACATCCTTGTACATATTACCTATCTATAATTGTTATATGTACCGCAGCCTCAAGCAAAGCCCCTTACTTCAACTTACCATCATCAGGGAAACATGACGAAAATTGCAGGGAGGTAGCCTGCGTGCATCAAATCTGAAGTTTTTTTCTTCTATATAAGCATGTTATGCCGTTGCCGACGACAAGGCTATAATCCCAATGACAGATCCACTTGACCGAAAGCGCACTAGTGATTCCCATCGTGTGGGGTTTCTAAATTAAGTTAAAAAGTAGATGTTCCTGGTGCCAGAGAGGCGGTTTGCACATACACACACTTATTAGTGGAACCCGTGGAGATCCTCGATGTAGAGTCTGCTCGATTCTGTGCTGAGAGAGCGAGAGAGAGAAATTTCCTTCAAACGCACGGATACTACCAGAGACACCTTCCAATCTCCGTGAAAGTCGGCCGATCCAGTGCAGGGAGGTTGACGTGGATGACAAAACGTCGCCTCTGCCTGCTAAAACCATCCTGTACTGAGAGTCTATCTCTTCCCTTGAGTCGGCACGCTTGGCATTACTTCGATCTCTAGGGTAGGTGTGTACTGCTCCGTCTAGTGTTCTATAGCCAGGTGCCTTAGTCTCTTATGATTACTGTGGCTTCCGTGTTGGGGTCCTGCCCGCCGTTCTTTGCCGAAACGATACTGTACATTGAGGCGAATAATGATACGATTCGTTTTCTTCTGCCGTGAACCTCTAACACGATGATCGAATGATGCCTTGGATATCCCTGAACTAACGTTTATGAAACGAGAATGACTTGCGAATAGCATTCGTGTTACAGGCTCCCTTTTTTTCTTTAGAGGAAGTGTTTTGAAGGTTTATGACGTAAGGACCACTCCAAGGGGAAGGGCAGGTAGTATTGACTCTGAGAGATTCAAATTAGGCAGGTCAGTATTAGCAATGTCAACGGCAGAACACGATCCCCTGGGTTCGAGCCGGCGATCGTCGTGGTTCTCACGGCAGCCGAGCCCAGCAAGATGCACATCAGCCGCACCCAAGCCACACCACTATCTTTGTAAAGTCGTGAGAAGTATTTCCGGGAAAAAGCTGAGAGTCAGCTATCAAAAATCTTAGCCCTTGCTAACGACAAAAAAGGAAAAATCAGCAAAGGTGGCCCCGACAGGTCCCAATACCTAAAGGTTAAGTGCTGAGGCCTGTGAGATAGGGGTAGCACTGAGAGTCAGCTCTTTAAAAAAAGGGTCTCTGGCTAAATAAAATTGGGTGAATTGCCCCTGTGGCCCGAGGGCTCGGATAACACCACTGGGGTAAGCATTTGTGATTCTACTAAACAGAGCTTAGAAATAAAGGTACTGCGAAAGATAACGAGTATCTTGTGTGCTAACATCTCGCAAGATGAGTAGTTAATAACCGGCTGACAACACTAGATGTATGCAAGTCGTCAAGACTTTGCGTTCGTATTGAGAGAAAAATACACGATGCACCTAATAGAAAAGGGAACTGGCAGGATAGTTGACAGATCTGTAGCATTCGAGTAGCTATAACAACGGTCGCTCGATATCAATTGTCTCCTATGTATAAGTTGAACGTTCTCCCATGATGCGTCAAGCTGACAATCGAACTGCAGGAACAATGCCTGCAACCTGCAATGCAATACAAAAAGACTCACCACTCGTCCGCATTGATATGCAATACTCCTCTAGCTATATGCTGGACCTTAGTACTATAACAGTATGCGGTTGCCGATAACAAAGAGTGCCCTTAATGAAGAAGAGACTTTTCAAAGTTTTCGTCAATTCGCTCTCGTGCGCCAAACATCCCAGTCAGCTTTAGTAATGCAAAAGATTCCGAGTTATCTTTAACTGGGTAAAAAGAATTCGACTAATTGCTGGCAGGATTTATTTTGGCGGTCATTTCAAAACAAAAAAATTACCTAAACCCATTTATTTTGCACACGTTTACACAAGATTCGACAATGTCACACCCATTTGGCGGATGCGGTCGCCCAGCATGAAGCCTTCACCCAAACAACCGGTTATGCACAAGGGGACAACCTCAGGCCACTACTCTTCGCGGTCTTAATCTCTGACGTCCTGAAAGCGATCCAGGATCGTCACCAGACAGTAAAAGTGCTCATGTAGAGGATGTGGTCCTCTACTGTGCCAACCGGCGCCACACTCAGCAGGCACTCGGAACTCCGAAAACCAAGGTAGAAAGTCTCGGACTCAGATCAACATGGACAAGACCGTGGCGATGAAATTCCGTCGCAAGGGCCGTCTCGCCAATGGGGACTACTTCGTGGTAGATAAATCGTGGTAGATAACTCCCACAAACCGATTTTGCTACCTAGGACTCACAGTGCAAACGAACGGGAGCGCCTTCAGCGATCACGTCCGGGAAAGAGTTCGCAAAGCACTTGAAGGGAACCGACAGATCAAGTTTTCCCATAAGCAATCACTCCAAACGGCGCTCTCCCTGTTCGTTTGTCATGTTTTCCGTAAATGTTTCAATTATTCCCAAACCTGACACGAGAACGGGGTTTTTTCTCAAGCTATCTAAATCGAAACAATGGAAAGTGTCTGAAATTATGGAAGGTTATTATTTATTTACTGTTTATTTTCCATAATAGCGTTACAATCTTCTGACATTTAGCACTGCGGCGCTCATTTAGATAAAATTAGTTCACCTGAGAAAATTAGTAATGATGTAGAATGTAATGTAAGTAAATTATATAGACAAAATGAAATTCTCAAATACATTATTGTAACTAGTACATTATTGTAAACGGCCCGCGCCACGCGGGGTGAACTACCGGAGACGCTGAGAGCCACCTTCAGTGAGGATAGGCTACGTCGGTGGGAGAAGTTCAAAATAGCGGATTGCGATTATGGCCCAAATAAGACGCCCTGTTGTGATCTTATCTGCAAGCAGCATTTGACAGAGGCCCTGATTCTAGTACCACGCCGGACGAGATTATACAATGGATACCTCTACAGTGCTAGCCTTCGCGTTGATCGGAATAGAACTCCATTGCTGATTATCCGTATGGTTGAAGGAAATCCGACCCATGCAACTGCCTGGAGAGATGTTGAATTTAATTTTTTGAAATTCATGAAAATTACAATGAATTTATTTTTAGGTTGGCGTGTCGCAGAATATGCTGCACTTGATTGCCGGCATTCTCCAATAAATACCGAATGTCAATTGACGATGGTCTCACTGAATATGAGCTTTTTCCTCCAAACGATAGGGTTTGTGTCAAGGAGAGAACTTAAGCTGAGTAATCCATTTTCCATTCTTCTTGTTGCACAGTAGTTGGCTTCGGCAAAAGCACCCCAAGGTATTTGATGAAGATATTCATGTATCTCGGGGATGCCGTTATATAATATATCGAGCATCTTCAGGTTTCAGATGCACCAAGCATTACTCGGGCTGGCAACTTATGTCCAGAATCCAGGTGACTACAGCTAGTGAAACGCGAGAGTGACCTCAGTGGAGGTTATATTGTCGACAGCGACAACTTATGGAGAGATGTTTCGTTCCATGTATTGCATTAACATGTCTTTTGACTAGTACAGCTTTATCCACTGGTGGTGAGCTAATACTCTGTCTCATCTTAGGATTCACCAGCCAGCATGCGCTGTCAAAAATTTGTAATTAATATCTATGGCATTTAAGATATGCTAATTTAGATCATTTTACTATTTCGACCTTGGGCGGGCACGGCCCTCTCACTGCGAACTTCCTCGAAGGGGTCTACCATAGGTTGATCCGCGCTACCGGGGACAAGCGCGCAGGCTCTTTTCTTCTGCAGCGCCTGTCCCTCGCTGTGCAGAGAGGCAATGCCATCGCCTTCCTCGGGACATTGTCGACCTTACCCTCCCCCCCCCATAATCCCTAGAAATAATACTTGCTAACTACTGTATGTTTTACTATTTTACTGCATAGTTCTACCATGCCTAATGTTCGCAATTCTGGCCAGATATATTTGCAAAGGTAAAAAAAAGATGCCCACAATTAATCCGCCGGCAAGCAGCGTGAATGGAAAAACGATATCTTCGAACGTAACCAGATTCTTCGGTGCAATTTGCCACAATTCCGACGGCTCGAGACACCTCGTCAAAAGCGATATATGTCGTCTGCCGTGCTTTTTAATCAAGGCAACAGTAGGGGTTGTCAGGCACTCGTCCTCGGCGTACGTTGGCGATACCGGGAGAGACATGTATCTTTGAAGTAGCCTCCCAAAATCATTGTAAGGCTTCTCATAGACCCTCTTTACAAGTCCGTGTTGCATCAGCCATTGCGGGATGCGGATACAGCATATGTCAAAGTACATATTATCATTCTCATAGCTGAGCGTTCCTTCCTGGATATGGTTGAGGTCCGCATCATAGTAGATAGAAATTGTCTCTAGCTTTACAACATATGATGGCTCATAGAGATCTTCTTTCAGATCGACCCGGTAAAATAAAATGCCAGGAAATAGCGTATGCGCCATCACCTTTAAATATGAACGTTGTTGGCAAATGACCTTCCCACGAATGAGGTAGTGCATTTGACGATGGATAAATGCAAATGTTTGCTCAGACGCCGTCAGGCCATTTTCGTCGTGTGGCGCAAAGGAATGAACGCTAACTAGCCGACCGCAGCTACGAACGGAGCGAATTCGATCGTCTGGCAGATTCTGGAGCGAGGCTACGACGTTGGCCCGAAAGACAAAAGCGATAACCTGTACACAAAGTAACCAAAATCCGACGATGATAGCTGCCCGCAGTTTTGGTATCTTGACTTGGTTTGTTGACTGGCTATCGCCAAGCGAAGGCCAGGACGTCGGAACGCAGACACTGACTATGAAATGGAATAGTAGATCGGTCGGGGGATTCGTTGCGGAACCGAGTTTCAGCCCGATCAACGCACTGATCAAAAGGGCGGTCAGGATCAGAGGCAGCCAGATGGTCGGATGAAAGAATTCACGCGCAACCTGCCACTCCTTCGAAACTGAAGGAACCCGAGCCATTGCCACGATTGGATGGTAGAAGACGCCGTGCAGAAGTGAATAAACGCTGATCGTAGGCGTTTTGAGTCCGAAGAGAACCTCGACGGATATATTTGTCGTAGGCTGGTCGTCAAGATGAACAAGCAAGGTCTTGTGATCAATCATGTGAATAGTTCGGGTGTGGATGATCAGAGTGTTCACCAGGTGCATACTGACCTCTTCAAACGTTTGTACCGATTGCAGCCCTGTTGGTCCAAGTGAGAAGTACATATGCAACTCGGGCGAATAGCGCCTGTTTGAACTATTTTGAACTGTCCAAAGAACTGGTGCGCCATCATTCGTTCTGTCAAAGATGACCAGAAGCTCCATAAACGGCGATACCGTAAGCCAAAATGCATACCGCAGCGGAAGGAACGACAAGAAACTCATGTATATAAACAATGTTCGAGGGAACGGTAAGCCTAGGGCACTGATTAGCACTCGGGACCGTTCGATCCGAACAACATCGTCCGTCCATATCAGTTCGGCTGTTCGTCTATCCGTATGACAATCAATGACAAGATAGGTTGCGTCGGTATGAAGCGTTTTGGCGTAGAGGCTTCGAAAAGCTGTCGCTTTGTAGAAGTCCACCGATTCGCTGTGACGACGCAAATATAAGATCGACGCAGAAGTTAACATTGGCACCTGCGGATTGAGATCGCATCCCATATTGACAAGCACAACACTTCGATAAATATGCGCCGCTTTTCTATTAGTTGTTTCATGGACTTTTGTTGCGTTGAAAACGACAGCGTCGTCAGCTTTTGTCGAGCTTGACTCGAGCAAACTCAGAGTCGATATAGCTTCATACACAAATTGCGCCATTGTCGCTTGTTCGTTGCTTTGCACTCGGATCGCCTCGGCATTTGGTTGTAGGTCAAATGCTCGGGCTTGCGCGACATGCGAGAATATCGCCACAAGTTGAACCAGGAGTGTATCAGACAACGACATCTTACTTTGTAGACCCGTGCTTGGGTTCCACGACCGTTGGGTTGCCACACAACGCAGTCTCTGTCACTGATTCCTGGACGCGTTTAGAACGTCACAGATCATGGCAGCTTTGCGCTGGTGGCAGTCGGTAAGGGAGCTTCAAGACAATGGCCGTGAGCTAATTACACGCTACTGCACCGTGAGAGAGCGTTCTGTAACTTGTCGATGGCAACTCCACGACCCTCGACGAGAACCCATCGATAAATTAGTCAGGACACAGAATAGATATTCTGCTATCGTTCGTCGCGCTCAGTGATTCTCATATTAGCGCTGCACTATCCTGAGTATGAGCGTCGCGGGTGAGGCACTGAGCATCTTTCATATTGTACTTAATTTTTCGATTATGAGTCGACGCAGGATAAATATCGTTCACTAACTGGCTGGTTGGATTGCCGAAGGTTTGTCGATGTCCAGGCTAAATGTTCAAAACGATTGGTGGCAAAAAGGTGATAAACTTGTCACATCGTCGCGACCTGTTTAAAGAGGATTCGCATAATTTGAGCACCTCTAAATATTCTAGTTTCTGGGTAGGTCTGCCACTCCACTAGGCAGAAGTCCCGCAGTACCATGGCAAATGCCTTAGTTGTGAGGTCTGGTCTGCATGAGCACTCTCCGTCATAGTTTTCCATACAAATATTGTTATTAAGTGGCGAAGTACCTTTCAAAAAAATTGAGAGACTGAGACGCTTCGAATAAGTGATTACAAATGTATCGCTTCTGAGACAGGTGTCGATAGATGACATGGACAGTAAATGTCTCAATTATAAAGAGTCCTTCAGTGGATCATTGAACGATATTATATTGACGGATCGAACGCCTGCATCGGCGAGTCTCGTCCGGTTGCAAGGCGTGCACACGAATGTACGACGCCACCTTCGAGCTCGACTCAGCTAATCAAACAAGCCACGCCAGCCGGAACGATATTGGTGCGACAATTCACAATGAGGATCGAGCTTTGAGATTTTTTTACAGCTGAATGTCGTGTTTACAATAACAATAATATTGCTTGTCGTAGTCGCCCAGGAGCGGTCGCGTCGACCCTTTCAACCTTGCAGTATAGGGTCAGTTAGTTGTAAGTTGTATGTTTTCCGAGCCGACGCTCTGCCCGTCAGCCAACGTCCACGGTACAACTGCTTTTAGCATTGCTTCATAATACGTCAATTAGTTACACATATCAATCACCTGTAAGAGAACTTAAGCATTGTATGCAGTTCCTTTTATAAATCAATAAAGCTTTATCTTTACCTCAGGCAGGCTGCATTTCTTCGTCTCCTTAAAAATGCGCGTGTACACAATAGATCAATGTGGCCTTACCCGAATTTGTGCAGTAAACATTGAATATTCAAACATCGAATCAAAATAAGCTCGCGAGGTGTTTTGCTCGCGAACGAAATCTCTCTAGAGGCACATGAAAGGCAGTAGTTCAGTGCGTTGTTCTATAATCACATGGCCGATAGTGACCGCATTCATGAGGTTTGACGAAGTGACACTCCCACTGAAACTTTGTTAAACTGCGAAAATATAACCAAACCGTTGAGTTAGGCGTAGGTCAACGATCGTAGTTTCGAAGCTTTACCGCGAATTCTGCGTTAAGCTCTCATCAGCAGGGCGGACGCGCATATAGGCGAGCTCACGGTAGGCAGAGCTTATTCAACAGGAGCTCTTTTGCAACCGGCACGGAAGTCCAATCTTAATAAACGACCTACTGACGAAAATTGACGTGGGAGAACCGATGGTTGTGCACGCCTCAGAAATAATTTCAGGGATCGATTCTTGTTCTTGTTTTAGTCCTGGCGTGTCGATGTCTCCAATAACTTGGCCATGCGATAACGTCCCAATCTGATACGTTTTTCTGTTCGCTTCGAACATCACCACTCTGTCGAATGTAGGAGTACAGTATCGTTTGCAGTGTCCATCAAAACAACGAATTTGATAGTCATTCAAGGCATTGCCCGCTTTCGTATCATCCTGTCAATGGCTCTTAGCAGCGAGCTGCGTTTTTTCCAAGCATTTACGTAAAAATCGGAGCGCCTTTAATTGTATGTTCACTGTTAAACAATCTTGAGTGAAATAAAAAATACCGTGCACAAGGCGATGGCCAAGGAAGCTATCGTGGAAAACATGTTTACCTACATAATCACTTCAAAGCTCCATGCTAGTATGATATTTCAATGTGAAACCTTGAATATAATATCATTTTTTCCGCTATATCCCGCCCTACCGTGTGTCAATCGGATGTCCACAGACTTAGCTGTTGTTGTGAAAGATATCATTAATTAATCATATCTCTCTCCTCCTCTGCGCTCCCTGAACAATACTTATTCTAAAGGCCAAATGATACGTCTCGTTCAATAACGGCTATTGAGCAGCACGCCTCAATAGTACATCCATCTAATAGCAAGATATGCTTCTTATAACACCTGTCGTTTCTAGAACAACGAGATGTAGATGCCATTGTCTCATATTCCAAACCATCATTGTTTTCAATCCATGTCTACCAATGTACAGCCAGGTGTACGTCGTTGAACGATCGAGGAACTGAGTTGTTTTTTTTTTGTTCATTTATAAAGCGACGTGGGGAAAATGGTCTTAGCATACGTGGACACCTTAAGGATGTATGAGACAATCCTTTGGATGCGTGCTAAACTATGTGGGGATGACCGTGGATGAAAACAGGCTCTTACCCATTAAAACCTCCTAGGGACGGTGTTGTTGAGCCTGTTAGCACGCCGCTGTTCAGACAGATGTTGGAACTCCATATTTTATATGTCGAGCGAGGAACTGAGTTCAGAAGAGCTAACTATGATTGATGCCTTGAAGCTCCGCGAATGCATATGAGGTGTCGAGCCGTTAAGCTTATTTTTAATAACCAATACCTGCCGTGAATTTACAAACAAAATATTTACTACTAAGAATATGTATTGTATTCGCCACAAGATTCGTGGCGCAGCCAAATTAACATGAATCGTGTTCAGCAGAGCTATTATAGGCGCATATAGCGGGTTAAGGGAGACGCCAGAAGTTCTGGAGGGGACTTGTCTACGTCGGGGGATTTGCTTACCCTAAGCTTGGGGGATTTGCTTAACCTAAGGTTGGGGGATTCACACCTTGAAGTTCAGAATAGGAAAGTATGACTTCAGTGACACGGCTACGTTCATTGATGGTGAACAAAAGTCGCCGCGGAATACGCCTCCCAACTCAGCCCGCCGTACGGTAACTCATAATGTTCCGGCTGTACTTTCCATAATTAGTGGTTAGGTGTTCAATTCATTCATTCGTTCATTTATTGAGCTGAGCTTTATTAAAGCAAGTGCAATTTTATCAGCGATTTAGGTTCCATAAACATAAATAGGTAAAAATGGAAAGAAAACCTTAAAAATGGAAAAAATAGGTAAAACTTATACCACAATAGTCATACAATCATATAACGCGATCGACTAGGTGAACACGTAGATACATATTTTTTGAACATTAGATATTGTAGTAGATTTCGAGTTTAAAAATTGTACGCAAGAACCTATACACAAATGTATACAAATTTTTTCATAGAGAACCTCTCTGCCTCTCCCGCAAACTCCTTAACTGAGTAGAGTAAATGAATCTTGCGAGCCAGCGAACGATCCCCAAACAGTCGGCAGACGATAAGCGACAGCACGGCGACTTAAATTGATTATCTGATGATGGCAAATGGTATCACGGATCCAGTCGGCCTTCGGGTCGTTCGTTTTCTCACCGGGGATATTGGGAAGGAGCTCTTGGAACAATCCGTTTTGGCATTGTAAAGGCAGGAAAGCCAACGTGAAGTAAATACAACACACTCAGTTTAGGCAGATCATATTTCGTAAGCGTGGACTCTGTGCGGCGTTTACCGCGAAAGTTGCACGAACAGCATCATTCTCGACTATTTCCCCTTCTCCGAAGAATCATCATTGTAACCACCCCAAAACTGAGATTCCGTGTCACACAAGTGGCAACAGCAGCATGTTGTATTGAAGTGCATTGGGCCATCCGCCTGAACTTCGAGCTCCCTGAGGCGCCACAACATGGCCACGACAGCGTCGCATGAGGGTTCCTAAGTGGTCTTGCCAACGCAGAGCCTTGTGCAGGGTAATGCCAAGACATCTTACCGACCACGTCCATGGTAACCTTATCCCACAGAGATGTACCAATTTTAGCTTTTCGTTGCGGCAGGTGAAGAGACAAGTGTCTCACCGGCGTGAGGACAGCGAGGCCAAATCTTCCAAACGCCATAACAATCCCTTCCACTCTATCTAGCGACTCGCGAATGCCATCTGAACTGCTGACGTTTAGAAGAGCTGCTTTTTGTCTATCTCGACCACAGGTTGAGTACAGGCCGAGCTCCTTTGACCTACAAACGAACTAACAAACGAAACATGAGGACCACTCGCTTATGCCGTGGCCGTGGTGTGCTTGCCTAATTGATCTGCCGAAACGGGCTCAAATCATGCACTACAGAATAGAAATGTTATTCGAATGCAGGTTGCTCATTCCTTGGAAATAAAATTAATTCAAGATGAACACGGCGTCACAGCTTCACATGCGTAGCCTAAATTGCGTAAGCAAAAAATCAAATCTAGAATTCGTAGAATGAGCAGTTCTGCAGTTGGACTGCACGCACTAGTTCAACCATTCGTCTGTCATGGGAAACGCTGAAAGCATCAACAACAGTAACTTCAACAACAGATATATGTATATACATATATATATATATATATATATATATATATATATATATATATATATATATATATATATATATATATATATATATATATATATATATATATATATATATATATATATATATATATATATATATATCATCGATCCACGATGCACAGCTGTTACTATTTGAAACGTAATCAAATTAAGGCCCCCAGCTAATCAAAACGCGCAGTATTGTATCTTACTCGAATGTTTTTCTTATTAATTTAGTTACTTCCTTTACAGAACGTATGTCATACCACAATAATTGGAAGTGTTCATAACTCGCGTGCGTACATTAGCATTATAAGCCTTATAACCTAAACTGATCGATGATGAAGGCGTTCTCATCAAATGATCACAATATAGGGCCAGCTTAGTCTAACCTATTTCGTCGATGTCTACAATTCTGTAAAGGTAAGATGAACGCGACTAAAATGAGCGACCCATTGATCACCGCAAAAGGTCATAGAATGTCTTGAACGGCGGTCGAGTCAGCCCGCCGTTGTCCATTTAGATCTAATGGTCAATACACTTTCGTGGCCTTGGAGTCTGCTACTGTTGCTTATGACACAATGCTTCCAAAATGTACCAATCCGAATGGACACACAAGCCACGACACAGCTCGGGTTAACCACAGTTATCGCGGGTGATTGATCCACCGACTATGGTGGTAGCAGGGTAATCATAGATTGATTCGGAGGCTAACGCACTGAGACAGAATCGAATTCCTTTACCACAAAGGTACCACCTGACACTGCCTTGACGATTTCAACGTTCTACAACGTTTACGTTATTTGGAAATAACCTAGCAATCAGTTCGTTCTCGCCAAAACGTGTACACATTTTTATTATTATTATTATTATTATTATTATATATTAATGAAATTTTCCTTCTATATGGATGCACATCTACTCCTATTCTGATGAACAATCCAGTATCGGCTGGCAACACCAAAACATGTTCATGCTGCGCTTCGTCTGTTTTTATCGATTACAAGCTGCAATCACAAGGAGTGGGAACTGGCATTATCTTGACGTACACGCAGTCTCATTGTGAGTGTGTCCCAGTACGGATACGTTCAACAGAAGCAAGAGGCGTACTCGCCTACGCTCGCTACACCCCCAGCCTAAAGGAATATGCGATTCGTCCTTCATTACGATATGCGTCATGAGAATGCAAAGCATTGTATATAATCAAATCATATCATGCATTCTTGTAATATACTGCTGTGCACGCGCGTATAATAACGGCCGAGATGAAGCCGCCACAAAGTACGCCCATCGGGCAGACGATATCCTGATATCTGATTGTGTCTGTCAAAAATGGTCCCGATAAGTCCAATGGCTCAATACACCTCATCATTATTGTCCGATGTGAGTTAGCCGTGTCACGCACGAGCGTTAAACAGTTACGCTCGGAGTAGAGGGGTGAAAGTGGCGAGGCCATATACTGGTGAAGTCTTCTGGGAAAATCATCGTACGGTTTCTCCCGAACCGTTTGCACTAGCCCGTGCTGCAGTACCAGCTGCGCGAGACGCGAGCAGCAAAATTCAAAGAAAAAATGGGAATCCGTGTAGATAACATCACCTTGCTGGTCCGGTCTAATTTTCTTACCGTCGTAGTAAACATGAAACTCGACAAGCTTCAACACGAACGATGGCTGGTACTGCTGGTGGACGAAGTCAACGCTGTAAAAGGTGATGTTACTGAGAAGGCGGTATCGAATCGCGTTCAGGTAATTTCGTTGTTGGCAGAGCACCCCCCCGCGAACAAGGTGATGCAACTCGAGAATTAGTAGTCGCTGGCTACTTTCAGAGGCGAAAAGTCCCTGCCCGTCGTCAGGAACACTCGGTGGGTACCTTATCATACGGATACATTTCGAAATAACCTGAATCCGATCTTCCGGCAGACGTTGCAGGGAAGCAACAATATCTGCTCGAAACGAGACGCCAATCACTTGAATGCACAGAATCCAAAAGCCGACGATGATTACCGCTCTCAGCCGAGGTCTGGCCCTGACGCTCGGCTCGGTGTCGCCCGTCCAGGACCATACGACAGGGACCAAGACACTGGTCATAAAATGAAACAGCAGAGTTCCAGTTGAGTAGGTAACCGAGGCAAATCTCGAATTCAAGATTAGGCAGACCGTCAATGCTATGGACACTATCGGCATCCAGATCTTAGGATGAAACAACGTCCGCGCAACCTGCCAACTCTTTGACACTGATGGCACCCGGGCAATAGCTATGACACGCCGGTAATGGACTCCACGCAGAATTGTGTCGGCTGGTCCCCGTGGAGTTGAGTATACCAGAGTTACAATGATCGTGGCATTGGTCACGGGTCGATCATCGAGGTGAAGTTCCACGATGCCCTTTTTAGCTATAAAATTTAGATGACGCGAGTGTATATCTACTCTGTCCTTTAAGTGGTTTGTGGCCTGATTTAATGATTCAATCTCCTCAACTTCTAGAGGACCAACGGAAGGGTGCGTGTCAAGTAGCGGAGAGTATCGTCTGCCTGAAGGATTTTGCAATGCCCAAAGGCGGGGTCGTTTTGAGGTGCCGTTATCAAAGATTGCGAATATCTCAATAAATGGCGACATCGTAAACCCTCTATAATACGTCGATAAATCCATTAGTGTCACACTCAAGTACAGGAAGACGATCTGTGGAAAGGGGAGACCAATGGATCTAACTACATCTCGAGAAGTATGTAGCTGAGCGATACTCGAATCCATTGATTGCTTCTGTAGAAGTCTATTATCGCAATCAAGCACGAAGTAAACTGCCTTAGCATGGAGCGTTTTTTGGTACACGCTGCCGGTGTTTATAACCGAAGTGATAGTCACTGACGGACCGGGAGGGAGACGCGGGTCTAAAAGCGACACTTTAAAGGCTGTACGCACCTTTGGATCAAGGTAACATCCGATATCGACAACTACAACAGTCCGAAACGACGCTGGTGTAGTACTCTTTCTTTGTGAACCACGACGCGTGGTGCCGCTAGATTTATGTGCAAAATTGTTATCACTGACATCATTGCAATCGAGTGAGTTGAGCGTGACAATTGCATTTGCCACAAACGACAATAATTCCCCCTGTTCGAGGTCTCGAATTCCCGGACCGATCGTGTTTTGTCCTGCTGAGAGGGCACCCGTGGGATGAGCATTCACGGCTTGATTCGATAGTCTCACACATGACCACACCGAGACAGTCAGAAACAACACCTCATCGGAAAATATCGAGTCGGTTCGCGAAGCCATAGTGGAATATCCCGATCGAATAACAGAAACGGAACAAACTTCGAAGTATAACTTATTTCTGGCTTCGTATTCCTCGAGTATGCAATGCTCGAATTGCTGAACCGAGTACAGCGTAACCTTGGCCTGTATAGGCGACTATAACCGTTCAGGACAATATACTCTGTATCAGTCATTTCAGTTACTATGCTAGATGTTGACAGCTCATTGTTCCTTGCTGAATATCATCTTACCATAAGGTTAACGAACACCTGTTATTACACTTCCTATGTCCATGACAGGGTTCTGTACTTAAGCCATATCCTCGATTTGTTGACGATTGTAAGAATAGCGAATTACGAGTGATACATATGGGCTGTGTCCCCTACGAGGGCCGTACAAAGAGCAGACATTGAATATGCTATCTTTGGAAGTAGAAGAAGTTCTGCTTTTGCGACAGCACGAGGGCGTCCTTTTGTCTAATGTGTATAACTAGTATTTAAGTCAAAAGACAGTTCCTAAGGGAAACCTAGACAAACAGCTAAGTAGGTCTTTTGAGGGAACCTTTTGCCACCTTAGCCTTGTTTACAGGGTCTATACATTGGGATTAGTCAATGCATCATTGAGTACCGCATCATAACTCAAAATGTGCCAAGTAGGCAAGCATACGACTCAAAGTATCTCTTCTCTGCTAAATCATCGCAGGCTGACGCTAGCAATGAAATTATGTATCGAACTTGTCTTCGCGGGTCCCTCATCGAGCAGGTATACTCAGTCAAGTAAATTGACGGCAATCGATATACTAAGCCTATTGTATCAAATAGCCGAAGGAACCTTTGGTCAGCGATAAAAATTTAAGGCAACGTGTGAAACTGTATAATGAAGGGTAGTAAAAATGTTCATTCGTTTTATTCGCATACGATAGATTGACTTAACTGACACGACAGTGCGTGATTCCTTTGCTGAGTTAGGGGATCCCGATAAGTGGCAGTGGCTACAAGGTGAAAATTCATGGGGGGTGAAGTTCTCCAGCACGATGCCCTTCGGGAACCCTTCGGAAGAAGCCGTAGAGACTCTTGGGAAAATCTATCACAATTTTAACCTTCATCCCGTTCGCAAGATAGGTCTGGTCCGCGCCACGCAGTCGGCTTTCAATGTGGGTAAGTGGGTATTACGGATATGAGACCCAGGGCCGTTGAAGAGTCTACGCGCCATGCTCGTGCTTATCGCTTACCAGTAGTTCGGGTTACCCTTCATAGGGATGTCAGGCAATTCAGCCCAGCGAAGTTAAGAAAAACATGTTGTGAATAATTTTGTGCAATTATTATATATTCTGCGTCATACGACCTTCGGACGTGGGGTGACTTACTGTAACTACGATATTTTAACTATTTTACCTCTTATTTTTTAAAGTGGACTTAACCATGTGGAATTGAAGTCACGTCAATAAAACGCAATGCGAATACTTAAATACCCTATCTTAAGTGTCCCGTCTCCCAGCTCCTCTGAGTCAAGTATAAATTGAAGACGATGAACCATCGACACTCACCAGTCTATGCTTGTTTTTCCACCACAATTGGAAATCTTAGCAGAAGCAGTACTAACTCGTAAAGCAGACCCGCTCGAGAGAAAATACAAAACCACCGCAGCGCACCGAATGGCAACTCTGTAGGTAGTGCACCTATATTGCTCTGTTTGTGTATATGAGCGCGGAAGGTCTGGGAATTGTGTACCCATTCCCAACAGCTCCGCATGTGCTCATCTCAACCCCAGGCGGTGAACAGTTCAAAGGGACACACTTCTTACCTCAGCGTATTCTCTGTCTTAAGAGACACCGATGAGACGAGGGCTGTGTCGAATATTCCCTTCATATAAAACACCCTCTCGTTTAGTTACTGCCCATTAATGACTCGGTCTATTCATGTTATTTGTAGGAAAGGCAATTACTCTACAACGGGTAGCTCAGCCTAATCTCAAATATTAGAAGTTAATTTGTCTAATCATACTGATCACGTGATTCAATATACGACCTTCATTACTGACGTGGCGGTAACACAGTGGATTGACTGGATTTCCCTTTACCTAAGTGCTAAATAGAACGTGATTAGTAAAATGTGTGTTTTTAGCTTAGTTTCCGTTCAATAAGCGAAGTCGGTTTTATTTCAAAGGTTCTACGCGGTGCTAATTCACTGTATGGGCTTTGAGACTCAGGTGTTCCGATTTTACCAAATGCCTATGCGCTATCCAAGCAGGCGATGGTGTCGCTACTGACGTTAGACCCAAGTCGTGATTTGCGGTATCTGATATTCTTGAGCATTATATCGATAGACAAAGAAAGGCTGACCACGAACATACCCGTTACAAGTATGGTCAAGGGAAAAGTGATATCCTCGTATGTTACGGTGGCTTCTCGTTTTTTGTTAATAATATCAAATTCGGTGACTCATCGCATCAAGGGACTCTTCCCAATCTTGTGCTCTTTGCTGTGCTTAGACATATTTCTTGTAATCTTAGTCGAGGTTGTGGTTATTTTGCCGTTATTGCGTGGAACTATGGTTAGGCATTTACGTTCGCCGTAGCTGGGCGAGAGCGGTAATAACATGTGCCTTTGAAGTTTTTCCTTGAAATCGCTATACAGTTTCTCATAGAGCCTCCGTATTAAACCATGGGTTAGCTTGAACTGAGCAAGACGAACACAACAAAAATCAAAATAATAATACTCATTAAAGTAAAATGTGAGCTCGCCGAAGCCATCACTTGATACTGCATTGTGAAATATCGTAAATGAAGAAAGTCTTAGAATAACTGATGGGTCATACTGTTGGTCTTCGATGCGTACAGCGTAATAAGAAAATATGGGTAGCAGGCGATGCTGTACGGCTCGTAAATAATCTTCGTTCTGGCAGAACACTTTTCCGCGTACAATCAAATGCATATCAAAGAGCAAAAAATTAGCAGATTTCTCACCAACAACTTTACCTTCAATTTCACTTAGAAACGGTCTTAGGGCATTAAAATGACGCAAACATCTACCAATTGTACGAATTCGATCCTCCGGCAAGCTCTGTACGGAAGCAACAATATTTGCCCGAAATAAGAAGCCAATCACCTGTATACATAATAGCCAAAACCCGAGGATAATAATTGGCCTTAGTTTTGGGGTGGCCATGGTACCATTTGAGCTTTGAGAACTCCAAGACCACGAGCACGGGAATCATACACTACCTATGAAATGAAACATTAATGTGCCTAGAGAGTAGCTGACCACAGCGAAACGGGAGCGTAGTGTAACACAAATAAGTAACGCTGTAATGATGATCAAAAACCAAATCTTCGGATGGAAGAGAGCTCGAGAAATTTGTGGAATTTTCGACACTGATGGTACCTTGGCCATGGCTTGCATTCGGGAATAGTAGACACTGTATAAATGTAAGTGTGCCTTTGACCTAGAACTTGTAAATGTAAACAAAATGATGACAGTTGTATTAGGTGCACGCTTCTCATTAAGATATACTCGCGTCGTTTTTGTCTTATCATGAAGAATGTGACTAATGTGTATTAAGACGAGTTCATGCAAGTATATTGCAGCCTGATTTAGAGTTTGCAATCTTTCCACCCGTGTAGGTCCAATTGAAAAATACAGGTCGAGTGCAGAACAATAACGCATGCCTGCGGCACTTTTAGCTGTCCAAAGGGTAGGTTGTGTCGATGCTTCGTTACTAAATATGGCAAAGACTTCAATAAATGGTGGTATAGTCTGATATCCAAAAAAGATCAGTGAATCCAGCTGTACGGCGCTCAGAATAATCAGCATAATATGATGAAGAGGCACTCCAACTGAAGAAATTGTCATCCGTGATGCTGTCAATTGTATGTCATCAAGATTGTTTCGCTCGTGTCGTAACAGATTGATGTCGCAGGCAAACGCCAAATATGTGGCCTTCCTATGAAGTGTTTTCCTATATTTACTGAGCACATCCAGCCTATCGTTGCTTGAAAAGGACTTAATTGCGTCAGAACCCAAATCTAAAGCCGATGCCGTAAACGCTGACCTAACACGAGAACCAAGGTAACACCCAAGGTCGACAATTACTACACCTCGAGATAAATGCACATCACTTTTGCTTGTCTCATAGTTCATGTGGTATCCATGATGTTGCATCGAAGTGTTTGTTCCGGTGGTATCAGTTTTTGTTCTCATTGAACTAACAGATCGAATTGATTCCGCGACGAACGTGAGCATCGTTTCCTGTTTGGCCCGATTCACTCCTTTTTCTGTCGGACCCTGGCCGGGGGATAATGCACCAACTGGGTATGCGCAAGCGTCCTGTCTATACTGCACACAACAGCAAACGATCGCAATGTGAATAAGAAATTTGTATTTAATTGACGCCTTTGGTAACGGTGACATTATGAAGGTTTGACTCTGGAAGTCTTCAGATAACGAGGAATGAACATAGGAATCCATTAGTAGGTCGTCACAATTTGGACGGAAATGTGTTCTTCTCTTGCTCTAGCTACAAACATCTGAAAACTCACATTGACACTCATATTGTACAAATATGTTGCTCCTCGCTATAGCGTCGTTCTGAGCAGAGTGAGTGAGTGTTAGATTGTGAATAGATTTATACGTATAATTAAGACACAAGAAGCCCATATGAATTGACCGTCGATGTCTTTGAAACAGTACAGTCTCATTGTCAAGCTTACTTATGAAGAAACAAAGCAATGTATTATTATTATCATTATCAGACAGTGAGTTCTTCACAGGATTATCTCAGAGGATTGTATATTGTGTCTACACCTAAACATTACATAATACTTCATGAATACTTGCATTTTGAAGATAATCCTTTTTACATCTAACTGAGCAGAAACACCGATGCCAATATGCCAGTTACCAAGAGAATTAAGCGACAAGGATATCATCGTAGATGACCGCAAACTGAGTCTATTTTCTGTTCATTCCGACGATGGCACTTCTGCCTTCGACGTTGATCTAAATACGTTGGCTCGAGTCTTTTGTGTGCACTTCTCCTTTGTTACGGGTGTAAACATTACGGTCAGCGGAATAGTCACGTTGGAATTATTAGGTTTATTCAAGCAAAAAAAATCAACTGTAAATTTCTCTGGAAGAACAACGATGTTTCTCAAATTCGGTATTGTTGAAGGCCACAGATCTGGCCTAATATACTCAAAACAGAAACTGTCAGCCCGGGAGACCCTGTCCGCAAGAAGTGTACGGGAATCCTGTGCGAAGTTTAAAATAGGAGATATAAACTACCAAGGTGTAATTGGGCGCGATGCTCAAAAACGACAAGAAGCAGTGGACGAATTGAACGTGGTTCCAGTGCTCGAGGCACTGCTCTCAGCGCTCGCTTCCAAGCCACAAGGAACAGCCGTATTCTCTGGTTCGTTCGCATTGTCAAGGACGATCTTTACATGAGAACGAGTCGGGCCAAATGGGTGCCACACGAATTGCGGCCGAAGCAGAGATTTCCACATTATTTGTTGTGAGCAGAAGTTACGCTATTATTCCAAGAAAAATGAGATGTACTCTCACTATTGTTGCGACATGGGTCAATTTGCACATGCCGCCTGACCGGGAATAGCATCGCCAGCATTTCTGCTCAGGTGAGACAGCTGATCCGGAGGTGTGTGACCAGATTGGCAGTGACAAAAGAATTCGGATTATGGGCATGAATTTTGACTGAGTCGCCCTCTATCAGCTCATACCTACGAGAACCTCTGTCACCGGAGAGGTGGATCAGAACATTTTGGCAAATTATCGGATACATGGCTTGCCGCGAACAAATCTGCACGCGTGCGTGCCGTCTTCATGATAAAGCTCGTTCCCACAAAGTTGCTATTATCGAGGAGTTCTTGGCCTAGAAGGGAATCAAGTTGGTGATTCAACCTGCATGCTCTCCTGGTATAAGCCTGCTTGTTTTTTATTGTTTCGACCAATTGAGGGGGAGATTCGACCACCAAAATTGGAACGAATTCGAGTGCTTATTCACAGAGATAGGATGCCCTCTTGCACGAGGCCATATGAAGGGTGTGCAAGAACTACCTACCAGATTGCAATGTGTAATAAATTGTCAGGAATCCTATCCTAAAGAAATAACCTACTAAGTCAAAAAAGCCTGGCGGCTACCCTTCATTTGACCTAATAAAAAGCAAAATATTGACATTCTTAGGTTTTCTGCTAAGTCATTTGTATTGTGTTTGGGTGCCATAGAGACCACGAACAGTACGACGAGTTGTGATCGCCGGTTCGATCCCCAGAGATCGGGGTTTCCTGGGATATGATTAACATTGCCTTGCTTATGGTCACATATGTAGGTCTGTTGGGAAAAGCTCAGATAAGTTCAGCATGACCGACAGTTCGGATAAGGCCCAAGGTAGGAAAAAGGCGACGAATAATCTCTACACCTGGCCAGCACCGCAATTGCTCGCATGAATCTCCTCTCCTGACAGGTCTTTAGACAAAAAAAAACAGATTTTCGGGGCAGATCCGCAGACGACATTTTACGTCCACGATATTGCTTTTGCAGTTCGTTGCAAGAAGGACCTCCAAATGTGAATGTGCAGCGGTGAGGCTCGAACCGGTACACCTACATATCTTCTCCGGTTGCAAAGCGCCCACGAATGAGCCACGCCATCGTGTTCGACGATAGGTCCTTAAGCAATGCCTACTATAGAAGGAAGACAGTAGGGGGAGTGGTGTACTGATTCCCAACAACTCCGCATGTGGTCATCTTAACAAGGGTCGGTAAACAGTCCAAAATAATGGGAATCCTCTTTTTGCCTCCGTATAGTCTCTATCTTAAGAAACGCCTTTGAAGCGACGGTTATGTGGGATATTCTCTTCATGATAAGGCAATTACTCTACTTACTCTAGTTTGGCCTAATCTCAAATATTATAAATTAATTTGCCTAACCCTATTGACCACTTAATTCAGCATACGACTTTTATTGCTGGCGTGTCTATAACATAGTGGATTGACTGGATTTCCCTTAACTTCCGACTAAATTCTACGTAATTTGCGTGCATCACACTTATTATATAGTTATCATTATGACTAAACAATCAGATTAAGATCGAGGGAACACTACCCTAAAAGCCAATCTATCTTCCAAAAAAATATTTGATCTGGAAAACAATAATGATGTACCGATTCCCTTAATAAATATTACTGTTTCACAAGAAGATTAAGTAGTAGATGTTACCCAAGTACAACGCCATTAGTGGAAATGTGTGATTTGCTCCTAGCTCTCGTTCAAAAATCCAAGCCGACGCTGTTGTGACCTTTTACACCAGAATAGGTCTGGTTGGATATGTAATATGAATGATTGCACTGAGGGCTCATATTGAGATGGAATTGAAATCCGTTTACGCTCAGTGTCGCATGCCTGTTAAAATTTGATCACAGCAGAGTTCTCGTCGTACACCGAATCACCTCGTGCTGATAACGAAATGTTGGGATTTGTTCACTACTAGGTTACTCAGCCGGCTATACTGGGAATTTATTCTATACTAGCAAGACGTTATATCTAACTACTATAGTGAGAACACACGAATGTTTGAAGAATAACCACTGAGAGTCGCCTAGCAAGTTCACTTACACACGACCATGTCTCAGGTCGGACTCATCTCAGCCACAACAGGGACTCCGTTTTACTAGTTGCCTCCGAGAGGCCATACCCACTGGCCGCTCACTCTCATTGGTGGGGCTCCCTCGTTATATCATATTGTGTATATGTTCAGTTCACAGGGCGCACAGTGAGGCCCTATGCTCAACAATTACATTCCTGATAGGCTGGTTACAACGGAGCTTCCATAATAGTCCATATTGCTATAGCTTCGAGGTGGTACGAGCGTAGAAAACACGGCTCGGGGCAGATAAATATCTCTCTTTATTTAATAGAAGCGTTAGCCCAACAACACCTTTATGAATGGTCGTCCCTCATAAGGAATATCTCATCTCAGGTCTACAATAGATATAGAACGCCACATGTCAGAGCTTATAAATCAATTGCTTTGAACTGAGCGACACTGGTAGGCAGTACTGCTGTATCTAGCAGAGTTAGAAACGAGATAGCTTTGAGATTGAGTTAGCAGATCAATTGTTAAGTTCATTTCGGTGACAGTGATCTCGGAGATGGCGCTTTTTTATTAACAGCTATCAGTATTTTGTAGCCTGCTGAATGACATTACCTCACAATGTCTAGCGCTGTAAATTCATTAAGAAACCACTGATTCAAATCAAAACAATTTGACATGCCTTTGGCGACCCACAAGCACCGTATCCTCACTCTACAAACTTCTTCGTGATTTCCAGTGACACCGACTCATCGCTAATGACGTTAGACGCAAGTCGTGATTTGCGGTATCTAATATTCTTGAGGATTATATCGATAGACAAAGAAAGGCTGACCACGAACATACCTGTTACGAGTATGGTCAAGGGAAAAGTGATATCCTCGTATGTTACGGTGTCTTCTCGTTTTTTGTTAATAATATCAAATTCGGTGACACATCGCATCAAGGGACTCTTCCCAATCTTGTGCTCTTTGCTGCGCTTAGACATATTTCTTGTAATCTTAGTCGAGGTTGTGGTTATTTTGTCGTTATTGTGTGGAACTATGGTTAGGCATTTACGTTCGCCGTAGCTGGGCGAGAGCGGTAATAACATGTGCCTTTGAAGTTTTTCCTTGAAATCGCTATACAGTTTCTCATCGAGCCTCCGTATTAAACCATGGGTTAGCTTGAACTGAGCAAGACGAACACAACAAAAATCAAAATAATAATACTCATTAAAGTAAAATGTGAGCTCTCCGAAGCCATCACTTGATACTGCATTGTGAAATATCGTAAATGAAGAAAGTCTTAGAATAACTGATGGGTCATACTGTTGGTCTTCGATGCGTACAGCGTAATAAGAAAATATGGGTAGCAAGCGATGCTGTACGGCTCGTAAATAATCTTCGTTCTGGCAGAACACTTTTCCGCGTACAATCAAATGCATATCAAAGAGCAAAAAATGAGCAGATTTCTCACCAACAACTTTACCTTCAGTTTCACTTAGAGACGGTCTTAGGGCATTAAAATGACGCAAACATCTACCAATTGTACGAATTCGATCCTCCGGCAAGCTCTGTACGGAAGCAACAATATTTGCCCGAAATAGGAAGCCAATCACCTGTATACATAATAGCCAAAAGCCGAGGATAATAATTGGTCTTAGTTTTGGGGTGGCTATGGTACCATTTGAGCTTTGAGAACTCCAAGACCACGAGCATGGGACCCACACGCTACATAGGAAATGAAACATTAATGTGCCTAGAGAGTAGCTGACCACAGCGAAACGGGAGCGTAGTGTAACACAAATAAGTAACGCTGTAATGATGATCAAAAACCAAATCTTCGGATGGAAGAGAGCTCGAGAAATTTGTGGAATTTTCGACACTGATGGTACCTTGGCCATCGCTTGCATTCGGGAATAGTATACACCGTATAAATGTAAGTGTGCCTTTGACCTAGAACTTGTAAATGTAAACAAAATGACGACAGTGGTATTAGGTGTAAGCTTGTCATTAAGATATACTCGCGTCGTTTTTTTCTTATCATGACGAATGTGACTTATGTGTATTAAGATGAGTTCATGCAAGTATATTGCAGCCTGATTTAGAGTTTGCAATCTTTCCACCCGTGTAGGTCCAATTGAAAAATACAGGTCGAGTGCAGAACAATAACGAATGCCTGCGGCACTTTTAGCTGTCCAAAGGGTAGGTTGTGTCGATGCTTCATTACTAAATATGGCAAAGACTTCAATAAATGGTGGTATAGTCGGATATCCAAAAAGGATCAGTGAATCCAGCTGTACGGCGCTCAGAATAATCAGCATGATATGATGAAGAGGCACTCCAACTGAAGAAATTGTCATCCGTGATGCTGTCAATTGTGTGTCACCAATATTATTTCGCTCGTGTCGTAGCAGATTAAGGTCGCAGGCAAACGCCAAATATGTGGCCTTCATATGAAGTGTTTTCCTATATTTACTGCTTACATCCAGCCTATCCTTGCTTGAAAAGGACTTAATTGCGTCAGAACCCAAATCTAAAGCCGATGCCGTAAACGCTGACCTAACACGAGAACCAAGGTAACACCCAAGGTCGACAATTACTACACTTCGAGATAAATGCACATCACTTTTGCTTGTCTCATAGTTCATGTGGTATCCATGATGTTGCATCGAAGTGTTTGTTCCGGTGGTATCAGTTTTTGTTCTCATTGAACTAACAGATCGAATTGATTCCGCGACGAACGTGAGCATCGTTTCCTGTTTGGCCCGATTCACTCCTTTTTCTGTCGGACCCTGGCCGGGGGATAATGCACCAACTGGGTATGCGCAAGCGTCCTGTCTATACTGCACACAACAGCAAACGATCGCAATGTGAATAAGAAATTTGTATTTAATTGACGCCTTTGGTAACGGTGACATTATGAAGGTTTGACTCTGGAAGTCTTCAGATAACGAGGAATGAACATAGGAATCCATTAGTAGGTCGTCACAATTTGGACGGAAATGTGTTCTTCTCTTGCTCTAGCTACAAACATCTGAAAACGCACATTGACACTCATACTGTACATACCTATCGTTCCTCGCTATAGCGTCGTTCTGAGCAGAGTGAATGAGTGTTAGATTGTGAATAGATTTATACGCATGATTGAAGCAAAACAATGCTATATGAATTGAACGTTGGTGTTATTGAAAACTTTAACAGTACAATCTCATTGTCACGCTTATGAAGAAACTACGCTATGTATTATTACTATTATTTTTATTCTCAGACGGTGAGTTCTTCACAGCACTATCTCAAATAATCGTATATTGTGCCTACAGCTAAATATCACACAATACTTTATGAATAGTTTCATTTTGAAGTTAATCTTTTTTACTTCTAACTGAGCAGAAACACCGATGCCAATCCGCTACTAAGAATGTTGAGCGACAAAGATATCATCGTAGATGACCGCAAACTGAGTCTATTTTCTGTTCATTCCGACGATGGCACTTTCTGCCTTTGACGTTGATCTAAATACGTTTGCTCGAGTCTTTTGTGTGCACTTCTCCTTTGTTACGGGTGTAAACATTACGGTCAGCGGAATAGCCAAGTTGGAATTATTAGGTTTATTCCTGCAAAGCCGCCGGATGCGTTGCTTTCAAAACAAAAATAGCTGTAAGGTTCACAGAGCTGTTGAAAGTATGTGGACTGGACGCCAGATCGACTATTAGATTTTAATAAAAAAATATAGACCTATAAAAACCTCTGTCACCGGAGAGGTGGATAAGAACATGTTGGCAAAGAATTGGATACGTGGCGTGCCGCGAACAAATCTGCACGCATGCCACCACGATGATGCTCGTCCTCACAAGGCTGCTATTGTTGGGGAGTTCTTGGCCAAGAAGGGAATCAAGTAGTGGATTAAACCCACATGTTCTTCTGAGCTTAGTGTATTAATCCCGCTTAGCTTTTGTCGTTTTGGCCAATTAAGGGGGAGACCCAACCACAAAAATTGGAACGAATTCAAGCAAGTACTCAGAGAGATGGTCTGTCCTCACGCACGGAGGTCATATGAAGGGTGTGCAAGGACTACCAGCCATATGGCAATGTGTAATAAATTCTGGGGTATCCTACAAAAACTCCAGTAGCCATTCTTGCTTCGGTCTAATAAAACGAATAACGTTTACATGCTTAGCTTTTCTGCGAAGTCGTTTGTAATGCATTTGGGTGTCCCAGCCATAGAGACCACGAACAGCACGACGAGTTGTGATCTCCGGTTCGATCCCCAGATATCGGGGTTTCCTGGGATATGGTTAACATTGCCTTGCTTATGGTCACATATGTAGGTCTGTTGGGGAAAGCTCAGATAAGTTCAGCATGACCGACAGTTCGGATAAAGCAGGAAAAGGGCGATGAATAGTACCTACTCCTGGCCAGCACCGCAATGTTCGCAGAACCCCCTCCCTTGACAGGTCCTAAAACAATGGTGCTACCGATGTCTGCTGTAGAAGGAAGGCAGCTAAGAGTCAGCTAAGTTTAGTTCAGCTCAAAGTTGTTGGTTGCTATGCGCGGTACCACCTGAGGGAAAGCACCGATGCTGATATGGTAGGTGAGCAGATCTTCAGATATTCAAATGTTGATGGTAATACCAGACTATATTTGATGATAATACAATGCAATGTTCGCTAGGCGATCGTGTGTCAATTTTACTATATGTACAATGTTTTCTCGTGTAACATTCGAGAACCTCTCCATGGGAAAAGATCATTCACGCAACGCTTTTTCGCTATACATTTCGCAAGGATATTCCTACGGGATCTTGTAGATGTCTAAAATGTGCAGAACATTGCGGCCTTCAAGTTTAGTAGACTCTTCTTGATACACGCTGGAGTACGCTTGTCGATGTCTTCGGGTGTTCTTAAGATTGGGAAAAGGTTCACCTCCATTTTATCACATTGATATTTAAAAGATAGTCGTTTTTGTAAGCTTCCTTTACCTTTTTTGAAGCCTGAGAACCATATTGGAGCTGCTTAAGTCACGAGAGGCTCCACGTATGTTGTAAATATCTTTACGTACAATTTAGCATCATTTAGAACGATAAAGCGAAGTATGCAATTTGATCGACGCATAGCTTCAAGAATCACATCAGTCACCTGCTCCGTATAATAAGATGAGCGACCGAAGTAGTCATTCCTAAATCACGGATAGTGCCAGTCGACTTCAGATTAATACCTCCAATAGTATGATTAGGATTGCCGTGTCCGAAGTGTAGAGCAGCGCATTTTTTAATTGAGAGTTTTAGATCGAGATTTGTTTACCTAAAGATAGCCGACGCCGAAATGTGGGAGCATCTGGACACGTTCGTTGTGTGTGATGCGTTCAGTGCTGACTTGAAGTCAAAGTATACGGCGTCGAATATGTCCGAAGTGTTGATGTTAGCAGCCCATTCAAATTGCGTGTCAAGCAATTATAGTGTTGTTCTGTGTCCTGATTCATAGGCGAACTGGATGTCTGCTATCAATCTTTGCTTGTTTGCATTGTCATAGATTGCCTTACCGGCAACCACGGTCAGGGAGACAGGCCTTTTATTAGTTAGTTCTGCCTTTGATCCCCTTTTTATGCACTAGGCAAACGAAGGCCGATCGAAATATATCTGGTACATGAGAACAATAAATAGATCGCCTGGAGATGTAGGACAGGGAGATACAAATTGAGATTCCAGCTCCCTTAAGCAGATATGATGGGAGCCTATCTGACGTCTCGCTCGTCTTGGCCTTCAGTTTCTTAAGTTGTTCTAGAATTTTTAGTGGGCTAATATCTACGTCATGAGCGATGTACTGCAGAGGTCCCTCAGGCGGACGTCTAAGGTTGCGGTCGAGAAGTTCGTCCTAGATGGATATGTAGGGTTCAAAAAATGTTTTCAGTATGTGCGCCTTTTCTTCATCATTTGTTGTCATTGTTCCATCTGGACGCTTAATAGAGCCTAAGAAGACTTTAACAACAATTGTTCGACGAATGTACTTGTGTATGGCATTGGTATCATCGCAGCAAACGCTACTAAAACAAAGTTCGACAATGAGACGGGTTTAAGTGGCATATTCCAATCAGGGTAGGGTTCAAGATTAAGAGTCTCAAATTTCGAAGCCTACCACTCCTTAAAAGTCTCTACGGTGTCAGACTTCTTGCTCGCTCGGTATGGCTCCTCCTGATACTTGCCTCGAGGATTACTCATTAGCCCCTAAGAGAGGTCTTTACCATATTTACGCCGCGATTTAAGGCCTGGCATAGTAGACCATGGTCCATTAGCACTTGCAGGCCTCACAACGCCTGGGTGTCTGTCAGCAAGGAGATTGACGTCTTGCTGGCCTACGTTCCAGCCAAGATACAATTCCGCGTTAACAAATGCTCCCCCCTGCCGTATCGGACGAGCTGACGTTCGAAGTGCGTGACAAACTTGATCGTTACCTTGAAGGGAGAGAGGTAATGACAGGTACAAGAAAGCTTTGTCAAAAGAAACGCCTGGCCCCTACTCGATCTGGAACGAACATATAAAGCAGGCTCTTGTCCTTACATCCTGCTGGACGGCTGTATTCAATACTTGTCTGTGGAGCGGTCGGGTGCCAATCAAATGGCGGAAGACCTTAGTATGTGTTATTCCCAAAGGTGAAGGCGATCTCCGGGAACCCTCCAGCTGACGATCGAAATGTGCGATACACTTGGTCGCGACCTTGGAGCGCAAGAGGTAATGGCAGCCACAAGAAAGTGGCCCGAAAGGAGCCCCTGGTCCCAAGTTAACCCAGAATGAGGCCATTCAGCAAGCTCTTGGGCTGTACTCAATGCTTGTCTGCGGAGCGGTCAGGTGCCAATCAAATGGTGGAAAGTCCTACCATACAATACGAATTCACCTTTATTGAAGGGCACCACAGTCACAGTTGACTCAGTAAACGTCAAGGGAATAAATTATCCTCTCAATGTTCGCAGTTTCGAGTGAACGCACCGCCGTTCTACTCCTTCGACTATCTTCCGAGTACGTATTTTGTAGGCTTTTATATACGCAATTAGATGCAAATTAGAGATTTTTGGAAGAATTTAGTAGAGGCACGTGGCACATTGCAACGTTTGGAAACCTTCTTAAAAATCTCTTTTTTCGAGGGCACCTAGGCTCTTTGCCAAGGTGGGGTGACCACACAGAATTACAATAAGATAACTTGGGAACTGTAAAACTCATAGGAAGTCGCACGACATAGGACTCGGTCTTCCTTACTGCAAAACAAACGAATATTGTATTGGAAAGGCGATTTGCCGACTACACAATACTAGTAATATGTTCAGAGAAGTCAAGTTGCGAATTCATGATACCCTGAAAGTCCGCAAAACTGCCGACAGTGAGTATTTGTTCTCCGTCTTAGGTTCACATTGTAACAGAACCTTCAAGTATCAAGATTATCATGTCGTTCAGGCGGCACCGTTCCGAGATGGTAAAACCAACCAGTTATAGCTTACTGACTTTTTGTGTTCCATTGATCGACATATATATTTTAGACCATCTGCATAAACTATTTTTAAGGCGATCTTGTCAAGCACAGATGCCAGATCCATTGTATAATGGGAATCCTAAAGAGCAGCGGTCCAAGGCGAAGTCCCCTAAGGGACTTCGGAAGGGCAGGTCCCAGGAGCACTGAGGGTGCCATCAAGACGAAGTCGACGATAACTGTTTGCCAGATAGGCACCAATGCATCTGACCTTGCAGTCGTCACAAACGAAGTTGCACAGCTGTATAACTATATAAAGGCTATAGGTTTCCGGGCTGTGTTTGCCACCCTTTTTTTTTAAATACGTTATTGTGTTTGTGCTATGCGTTCTTCCCAAAGGTGGAGATGATTCCCGGGAACCCAAGCAGGCGTGTCATCAAAAGCCAGAGGCCTCTGGTTCGAGTCCCATTGCGTCATGGCATATAAGGGAGCTTAGGCATTGTAACGATTGCAGTTTCTTTAATAAACCGCATGCTTTACCTTTATCTTTACCCCACTTAATATCGACGATACGCTTACCTGATACCAACGGGTGTCACACATCGTACTCGGAAGGGAAAGCTGATCGTTTCTTGTCTATTGTGTGCACTCGTGCATACGATGTGAATGCACTCGTGCGAGCCTTCGAATGGCTACACCCATTCGTGATTAATTAATACATCCTTATAGCAAGCTTCTGGTTATCATCGAGATTGGCGTGGCATGTCGTGTGTTGTGAAATATTGCCGATACATCTTAAATGCTGGCGCATGCACTTTCTGTGTAAAGGGGCGTGTTTTAAGATTCTTCACATCACTGGGTTCGATTTGACAGTATATTGCTCTTTGGCGGAAATAAAACCTACCGGAAACTAAATTAAGAAATACATTAACACACGTTCACAGGGTACGATTGTTGTCGAAATTATATGAAAAACAAATAGAATGTCTAGTTAATTAGATCAATAATTGTGTTTGTGTTCACGTCGAGCGACTACTGTAGGCGCTCAACTACTGAAAAGCAAACGGTCAGCATCTCCCGCTGACCTGAAATATTATATTTCAGGGGCTTATTGGAACAAAATCGATACGAGGGAGCTTACTTGTCAATGTTGCTTCAATGAATTCAGTGCGTTTTTTGTTGGAAGTGCACTTCATTTATACTCGATTTGTTCGACGGAGAGAAACAACCAAGCAATATGAACTTGTCGGTGGGTATAGCCCACAATGTGGTATTGACCTTCTGTCGAGAGCTGTAACTTCACAGAGGTAGTCTCAGTGGGAGTTAGTAGGCACTCATTGGACTATATGAACACACAGTTACATTGATAGTCAATTAATCAGGAACGCACTCATTTTATTATTCCTTGCTGGTGCTGGACATCCGATAGTGAATCAAAATCGTGGAACCTCCTTTTTTTGTCCTGATTGAAGATCTGCATCGTTTCTACTATTATGATCAGAACTCTCTAACTCGGGTTGACATAACATAGCATAGGCAGGCTCACTGCTAAATATTACAATCGAAATAAGCACAGCGTGCGTCGGTGGTAGCACAATTCGTTTAAGTTCTCTTTGTCAATGTCCAAGTCCGAGTCCCCCTAGTGCAAACGGTTAAATATTTAGCTCCTCGTGACGTCGATGAATACCGCTGTCTATCCGCCGCCGGGCGTATTCAGCCAAGGCGTGAACAAGTGCCAAACGATTACTGTCCGATTTATTCATTCATACTTAGCTTAGGGCGCAAACGAGAAAAGTAATACTTTACATCTGCCGAGACAATTTCACTAAGGTGATTTAAGTTCTCTGGTATTCGCAACCCCTTACAGGTGTGAGAACCTGGCCTACCAGACTGAGTAGTCGATGACCACTTCATTGTTTCTTCACATGCTACAATATGATTACCTGTTCCGTAACTATAGTACGAGATAAGAAAACCTCACTAACGTGTTTACTTAACTTGAAATTCGTAACGAATACATCTAAAGGCAACATCATTATCAGCATCAGCAAATTCTACTCTACCCGATCTATTTTGCATGAAACTTGAGTTCAACATTCCAACAATAACAGTCGAAAAGTGTTCGTCGGCACAACAAGCTCCGTCACACACAGTCAGGGCCTGACTGGTCATCCGGCACAATTCCATTGAGATGACGGCTGTAGGCTGCAAGAATACAACCCGAAGCGAGGACGATGTTCAATGTGACCGAGGTCTGGGGTGAGCGAGAGGTAGGACCACCCTGACTGAGGAGTTCTGCTTCGTCCTTTTGCGTTTTGGCCTTTGTCCGCTTCGTTGATGCCAATTCGCTCAACCCCTTTGCCTCAAATGGTTGTCTCCTCGGCGCGGATCGGTCCTAATGGCACAGACATGAAAAAGGTGCCGGAGGAAGCCCTACTGCACTCGCTAGTCGTGCTTCTGGTGCTGGTGGCAGCCCAGGCAGCAGCATCAGTAGCAATGTAGTGTCTTGGTGGTAGGGGAATGAAACGATGTGGTATGACGGGAACTGAGGCGAGGGAGAGAGACCAAGGTTTTTTTCTTCTGCTGTATGCCGACATCCAATGCTTTCGAGAGTGTGCGTCGCTATACAGCCGGAGACGGTCTGCGGGCGGGTGGACCTCTTTATTTAGTTTTCGGTTTCTATCGTCAATTGTTGGCTGTGAACTATGTACGGCCGTGGTATGAAAGCGCCCGTTGCGCGCCATGGGGTGACAAGGAGAGAAGGAGGGAGGCAAGGACTCTAAGTCTCCTCGCAATGGCCAACCCTACTCAAGCGCCGGCGACACCGCGCCACAAGCGGGTGCCGCGCTCTCAGCACTGTCGGCGCCTATCTCTCCCGACGCCCGACCCCGAAACCCCTCCCATTTCCACGCAGTTGTTCGCCCTCGATGTGAGTGCCGATGCCAATGCTGTACGAAGCGAACCGTTGCTTTCGATGTGTACGAGCAGGAAGAAAGGCGACGCGCCGAAACGCTCCGAGATGGTCCCACTGCTCTGGTGTGCGGGTGACATATTTGCACAAAGCATTGGACGACTCCTAGTGGCAGGCCGAACTGCGGGTCGTTCTTTGCCTGGCCGGCCTGCAGGCGGGCAGGCCGCTTCCACTGCTCCAGCGACTGGTGCCGCCGTTAGAGGACTCGGACGAATGCTGTGGGCTCGTACGACGGTTGTCCCAGACGGGGCCATAGTGGATAGTGGCTGCGGCGGCACCAGCATCACTAGCGGCGAAGCACAAAGCCGAAAGTCCACATGGGAAGACTTGAGGAGAGCGAGGAGTCCCGACTAGCCAGGAGGATCTACAAATAGACCTTCAACATACAGCAACAGCAGCATGGCGGCGGCGGCGCCACCAGCAGAAGCAGAAGTCCGTCCGATAATCGCAGTGCCGCCAAACTGTGCGGCTGACATTGGAGAGAGTTGACCACTACACTGGGGAAATAGAGGGAGGCCGATCGCGGCAAACCGACCTGTTTGTTGACAAACACGTAATAATCATACCTACTACGAGCATGAAGTCGTCCATTATATGCAGTTGTACTATAATCTCTGAAGCATACAAGGGAAAAAGTATTATGCACATTCGTGCCGTCATGTCTGTCTGGCCGACACGACCATGAGGGCACCGTACTTCAGAGAGAAGGCGCACTTCGGTATGAATTCGCCTTACGGGTTCGAGGGTAAGTGATTGTTGACTTAAAATCGATCTTCGCAACTGAACACAGCGAGAGAGAGAGAGATAGAGAGAGAAAGCCTCAATTGATAGTTTTATTTTTATGCTATGTACTTTCCTCGTTTTTAACCATTTCGAATACCACCACGTAACCGCTGAGTTGTCTCGATTTTTTTCCAAATTCTCCGCTTCGATAATGATGTCTTCCCCTTGTACTCTGTTATCCAGTATAGCTTTCTCAGAGCCTGTCGATATTATTGGAATCAAAAAATTGTTCCAAAAATTATCATCCCGCCAGCTAAAACTGCTGACAATTCATCGTATTTCACAGTGACTCTTCTGTACCGCAATAGAGCTTTATACAGGGGCCCGACTGCACTATTATTGCTCGAAGTAGGTTGAATTTTTTTTAGAACAGGCAGTTTTTTCCATAGACAGTAGTGTGATCAGTCGGATAACAGCACGAGTTAATAACAATGATTGTCTTAACACTTTCACGAGATAAACATATCAGGACAACTGAGCACGAATAGCTACGAACTTATGCTTTATATACCATCCAATACATACTATCACATAATAAAGTAAGTTAGTATCATACTACATCGCTCGTTCGTGGACTACTTTCTATTTCACTAGTATGTGTGTTAATGTCTGTGTATGTAGTTTTCGAAGGTTTACAGCTTTGGCTGGTGTGAACATACATGACCAATGTCCGTCAACTATTCAATTTCCCAATTAGGGCGCGGCACATTACGTCTAGACACAGTGGAGGCGTGGCCTGGGTCCCCTAATAAGGACCCCCCCCCCCCCCCGCGCAGTTGCAATGGAAACCACGAGCAGCAGAATTATTTGTGATCGCCGGTTTGGTCGTCAGAAATCGTGGCCTTGGCCACGATATGATTAACATTGCCCTGCCTATGGTCATATGAGCCTATTGGGTGAAGAGCCCAGGTAAGTTCGAGACATGAGGTATAAATAGAGCTGAGAGCTTAATTGTAATTCACTTCATCTGTACTAAAGAAAAATAGTCACTACAGAATTTCTTACGGGTATTCCACATTTGGCGAAGCTGACGTACGTCCGTCCACGTGACGCGTCTACCAGCAGCCTATAAACGGGCAACGTAGAAAAAGCTTTCCTTAGGATTTTCACAGTGCGTATCTGGATGTTATGGTGAAGAGAACATTTTTCAGTCGATTCTTTGATTGTCAGGCCCCCAATGTGCGCGCCTTATATATATATATATATATATATAAACTACCGTAGGCCCAAGTAAACGGTCAGTTCAGCATTTTCCTTAGCTGCCATCTTTAGCAGCAAGCGCTTTAATCATGTTGATACCAAGACACGTTCTGTATACCTCTACCGTGACTACGCTATCGTAATCCTATCGTAAACAATCATTTACACGAGGTGTGGCAATGATCCTATTTGTACTCTGACCCCTTCGCCTGATACCGCAGGCCGAACGCTCGATTGGCCTGCCCTCTAATCAAAAGGAACACTAAACTCGACACATTAAGTGTCGTCCGGCTCCTCATTGTTGATTGTCTGTATTAAGAACTCTGCGACACAGTTTTCACACATTGTGCTTCCTGCCGGGTGAACCCGCCCTTTTCAGTTCTACCCCGAGAGTATTCTTTCTGTCAGAGTCGGCAGAACGACCATACATCCGTTGATGGATGGTCTTTCCGCCGACTCTAACGCTTGCTGACCTATGGTAGACATACAACAGCAACGATTTCCTTTCCAACGAGTATGTTTATAAAAAGCCTTTACAGTGTTTTAATTGTAACATTGCGGGACAGTTAAAGATTGCAAAATTTTTTTAATGAATTTCAAAAATTAATTTTTAGAAAATTACATTTTTACACAACAAACCTATACATTGAGTTCCGTGTTGAGCCGCCTCAGTGCTAATACAACATCCACATATATCTATGGCTCACATTTATAAACGATCTAGTGCTCAGATGAATAGGTGCGTCGCTCCGTAATTCGCGTGTGGCGAAACGTCAGAAACTGCTGCACAATACAAACTCGTTATCATACCAATACCAGCTTCTCGGAATACGCACACACACGTCCGCGCACCTGAGGACGACCCGAGGTCGGGGGCGCTACCGGAGTTCCCTCGTATATAGCTTCGCATCATAAATCATACTTGAGAGAGGTAAATTGCACTGCGGGCTCACCCATTCGCTTTTTCGACGCGTTTCGCACTTAACAGGGAAGTGCAGACGGCTGTGAAATGAGCCTTTCAACCACTTGGTCTGCCGCTGCCTCGCGCCGGGTTAACGGCATCTGTGCTATCTTCGTCTCCCAGGGGCATCATTACTCGACATTTCAAAGGTCACTACACCACGAGGCGTGTCTATGCGTCAAATGTGCCTGTTATTTTTTTTTGTCTCAGCAGAATCGTTCTAGAATTAGCAGCAGTAAAAAACAAATAGACGAGAGCTGGAATACTACATGCGCACGTACACTTTCAACAGTCACACTGTTCCGGTTTTTTTTCTTTGTGTAGTAGTGGCCCGACCGATGGGCGCCTACACGACCCAAATGGAAATCAATATTTAGCGAAATTGTTCGAGCGGACAGTTGATTGACTACTCCTAGAGATCTTTGAAGTCGCTTGTTTTGGAGGAAGCTGGACCATATATATATATATATATATATATATGATCACGTACTTCCGACACATCGAATTTTGCGATTTCATTGCTGCCGACAACTTTATCATCAATATGACGTTCGGAGACGCCGTGTAACGAGCCCTATTTTAGGGTCATCCGAAAAGCGTCTTCCTCTACGACAACTATATAATGGTATACCGAACGCGTTCGGCCGAGCGCTTTCACTGCCGTCAGCGGGTCCGGCAACATATATTGCCATCATTCCTCGTTACTTTTTTTTCATTTAGCATCAGATTCCCATTCCCAGAGAATAACGACAAAGTGCAGGATGACGCAGCGAGGATGAGCGTCACGTAATCCATTATACTATAGCCTACGTACTTATACATGGGCGTCGGGAAAGTGGCCCACCATATAACATTACTGCAATGTAGCGCCGACGTCGCATTGCCGAGACGGAATTGCCATTTGAAAGACTACACTTGGCGTAATGATTTGCGAAGTTTTGATTACATTCTGCCGGCGTCATAAAAAGTACCATAGGGTCATAAGGTCTTGAATGCCATTTGATCGTGTCTAGTGTCTCGTGCCGCGAGTGGCAAACCGAGAACTGCCTTGAAGAAAAATGAGCTGCACCGGCCAGCGCAGAGCCACCAATCCGTGGATCGGATTTCTACCGGGGCCCAAAAGGCGGACAGCCAATCCGAACGTCATGCCAATGTTTGCATGACACTTTGATGTTCGTGTGTTTAACACAGCTATCCGCCAAATGGGTACTATTTTTCCTTTAATACGCATTTATTGGCTAATTTTCGTCCCATGTGACATATGCGGACGGCTTCATCAAAAAGTTGCTAATTTGAGTGCTCTTTCTTTCTCGGCCTTCCCAGAACGCTCATGCACATACACACGGACATACGGATAACACGCGTGTCCAATGTGTCTCATTGGGTGACCCTGAGTTGCAGAGACAGAAGTAAATCCCTTCCGAGAGAGAGACCCTCCCGCTATACCCGCCCTCGACAGACTTGCCTTTGCACCCCGTGTCCCACCTCGTTGAAGCACGCCGGTCGTTCCTAAGTCACCATGTAATTCCCCCTGTCGGGATGATACCCAGCGGAGATTAAGCCCTTCCTTTATTCTAAGACAGCAGCCCGCTCCCACAGCTCATACCGAGGCGAGCTACCTCGGCAGCCTTGAAATTGGGGATCCAAGATAGAGACGGGCAGAGAGTCTAGGGAAGAAGGGGGGATCGACGTACGTCGGCGCGACGCCACCGAGAGCCAAATTAGAAAGTTAATGTTCTGTAAACTGCTGCGTTTTCTCAGCAGGAATCCTCTCTCCGAGGAATTAACTATTTGCATTTGTGGAACATATATCGAGGTTCCTGGCAGCTGGCTGCCACACCCGCAGCCGAGGACCAAAGAAAGCCAGTCTCTATGGGCTGCACACAGCGGCACACGGGCGATTGGAGCCGGATCGCTTGGCCATTTTCCGGATTCGGTTTTTTATCCTCGCATCCATCTATCTTTTATATTCCCTCGTGAGTACCGTTTTATTGTCGCTAAAATTGTTCCAAAACAGTAGAACAACAAGTGTTGCTTGCGGTATACTAATTTGCGCAGCACTCTTGAACACAACCAGGGAGTGCATGGTAAACAGTTTTCATACGAGAACACGCCATTTGCGACACCACGTTGAGCAGTTCGGTATGTTGTTATATGCATTATATGCACAGGATGGTCGGGAAGTTGCCCAACATTATGGATGACAAACGGAAATTTGTTGGTTTCGAAGGTGACCCGTGAATTTATGTTTATTTTTATCGGGCGAAACATATCTAGGTGGCAACGTGCATTTGAAAACCAATAGAAAAGAGAAAGATCAAGAAAATTTAATCTTGAAGAGGATTGAACTGTGATCAAACCAATAACTAGTAAATACCCACCAGCACTTCAAGATTCTCACTAAAATCTCATGCGCTCTGAGATGAAAAAAATCTGAATTTGTCTTTTCTTTTTTGCTCACACTCGGGACCCATAAACAGCCATATTAACGGAGTATCAGAATGAATATAATGATAAGATTCAATGCATTTACACCAAATTTATTCAGCTTTCAATAATTGCCTTCCCAGAATATCACTGAATATTGCATCGAATAAAAGCACAGCCAACATTGTTGTACACACAATTTTATACAGCGGCACCGTTTTCCACGGTGCAATTAACGTGTAGAAACCGTAACAATTTGCGTAATATTCTGGCAATACCAATTGAAATAGTATTGTTAATCTGTTCGGTTTTTAGCTTCGGGGATTTCCTACATCGTTAGGCCGCTACGGAGATGATTCGGTCTAGTGCGAAAATATATCTTTTGCATCGACCTTTGTCCTAGAAATTCGATTGAGCAGTCAGATATATCTGCGGAATTATGAATATTTGCGATAGAGATCAGGATTATTGTTCTTACTACGTTCCGCCCAGCGTCTGTCAGATACACCTCTCACAGATCTGTTTTGTACTCTGTGGGCTCAATCTTCAGGTAGGGCCTCCAAATCTTACAACATTGCGTGACAATGTCGGCCTCAGCCCCGGTCCCAGCTAATCCCCCCCACCCCCATAATTCCTAGAAATAATTCCTAATTACTGTATGTTTGAATAAACAATTATATATATGACATTGCACGATATGTCTATTAAAATCAAGTTTCGGCCATTGTATCATACCGGGATCCCCAATCGAGTCTTAGACGGGAATGGGTTCGTTGATGAGGAATACGCGTTACCGCTGTTACGACGGAACACAGCAGACTTTCAAGCGGATATAAGCACGTCATTTTCTCAGCAGCACCTTGAAGTTGTAATTATTGCGTTCTGCAGTTCTTGCCCGTAGCCTTCGGTGGTGGAAAAGCCAGACAACTTGAAGCCATCCGCATTTGAGCTCGATAGGAATTGAGGTAATACCTTTAATGTCTAAAATACGTTATATAAAAAAAATTAATGGGACCAACGCGGGCTCGTTGTGGAACGCCTGACACGTACTCGCCATATCTACTAAAACGATCTTTGACAAACAAATAGAAAGAGCGCTTGCTGAAGTAGTTTTCATATTCAGGCAGGCCGGCCGGGGGGCCTATTTGTAAGCGTTGACGTTTCGTTGGAGGCATTGAATGACCTATTCTATCGAAGGCTTTATAGTATATCGTATATACAGGCAACAGTACTTTTGTTTTGACATGAATGGCCCCATCTTGGACCATATCGACCAGATGTGTTATTGTGGATTTTCATTTTCAAACCCATTCTCCGCTCCATCTCAAAACGGCTAAAACGATAACGAAGTTACAAATATAATCCATCAACAACTCTCCGAAAGATAATTGACGAATGTTCCACTGCTCTTGAGTAGCCCAGATTCGATTCGAGTCTATTTTATAGATCGGGGTTTCTTGAAATATGCGTGAACAGTCCCATCATCATAGAATTGATAATGGACATAATGTAGAGGTTTGCATATGTTTTCTTCTGTTTTGTCTAGTGTGTATACAATCACTTTGGTGGCTGTAGCTTCCAACTACGAGGTGTTCCGAGCCTTAACAAACACCCGTGAGAAAAAATCCCTAAACAAGCGATCGTTTTGCGTACCTAAAAAACAGAGTTTGAATCCCAAAAAGTAATTTTTGGGTCTCCTAAGATCTCCGAGCCGGCTCTTCGTAATTTACATTCTGTACGCGGCTTGGAGCCACTAGCCACTAGTCATCTCAAAAAGGGTTTTCCCTGGGGCATGGCCCAGTCTAATCATCATAATTTTGAATAAGCCGCAGAAATAACAAATACGTATGGATTTACACAAATGTATCCCTGATTATAGTCTCTGGCTTTTTCTCGTTAGCACTTGGAGGCAACCCCTTGTGAGATTACTGAGTCGGGTTGCAATCGCGAGGCGCTCTGCGGATGGCTTCGCGCGGACTGTTGGAAGCACAAGAAGGAGTAAGTTGACAACAGCCACCCCTGTGACGCGGAGAATCTTTGCCTCAAGAGGTTATATTTAAGAGACTAGTTCCATATTGTCTCATTGGCATAGTCAGAATGAGTGGCACTGATTGGCGTGGATCAAAGCGTCCAAAGACGGCTAACTCGGTTGGAATGAGAGGAGAGATTGGTGGCATCGAAGCGACACGCGAGAACAGTGTACAATGAATGCTGACTAAACGTACGACCGTAGTAAGACTGCGTAAGACCACGCAGATACCGTAAACTAGCTTTGACAAGCTAGGGGTACAGCGAGCATAATTTACTAAAATAAAAATCCAATACGCCATTTCATCCTCCTCTACAAACATAAGCATTATATAGGGAAGCGTGCGTATTTGAATTGCCACCGCAGACTTATAAAATCCGTAATTGTTTAGCGAGATTAAACAATATTAAATGCAAGGCGAGTGATGCACAGGTGGCCAAAATTAGGGAGTGGCCAAAACGAACATCACTTTATTTCACTCGGAAGACGTTTTCGGCCATAAATGTAGTCGATAATAAAAATGGTATACGACAACAAGGTCGTGAGTAAACGCAGGCAGCTGGGCCCGAATTGAATTCTACTCATTTTGGTGGCAACAATTGGGCTGCTATGTTTCTTTTAACTGATATTAAATTTGTTCACCTTGCTTGTTGGCTGGGACGTTGGGCTTCGAGCGTACACTCATGAAGTACTTGGCTCGACCTTCAACTAACGAACAACGTTTATTTTCAAAAAGCTTTTGAAATCCTTTTAACAAGCAATTTTCAGCATTGTGTATTACAGTGTTAGACTGTTTTTTTCAGGGATACAAAGTGCTGTCCGTTTGCAATCTTCATAGCGTTAGAAGCTGCTTGTGTGTATGTGTATGTATATATATATATATATATATATATACATATATGTATTTCGTGTAGCTGAGGTGTTGCATATCTATACCATGTACCGACCAGTGGTAAACGTTGACGCATCCGTGAATATGGGTCCACGCTGCCCTGTCATAGCACAACACAGTCGTTAATGATCGTTATCTGCATTGGTTCATGTTGTGTATATGATTAACTCTTAAGCTATTCATTAGCCAGGTTACTCCTTGCAACTCCACCCTCCTTGTAAGTAAATTTTCCGGGCTCACAGACGGACTCCTTTAAATGCAATTGTGCAATGGTGGGGTTGAACTCCCAACCTCGTGTATGTACTATGCCTACCAGAAAGTCAAAGTGCTTATAGAAAGAGAGATCGTATTCGCATACATCATTCGCTTCTGTGGTGAGATGTGTCATCCGCCAGCATTGGCGCACAAGTGGGGTAGGTGCTCAGTCTGCGTGTGGACGCGTTCCTGCCCTCTTCACCGATTAGGCTCATGCTTTTGAATATTCAGAAAATCATGGACAAAGCGATATCGGAGGGAAACTGCTTGTGTTTATGTTTATACCAAACCTGTGGACATTACGTCCACAGGTTCGGCTAGAATTGATAACTTGACCCGGATTAGTTGACGCCCCGTAGGTTCAGTGAGTCTGAACCCTGCGGCTCGTCTGGGCCGGACAAAGGCTGCGCGGATCAATCGGGTGAGGGTGGCTGCTGGTCGAAGAAGCGTGCCGGGGTATACAGCATGAAAATGTCGAGAGGTCACCGACTGAGCGAACAATGCATTCCGAGGATGATGAGAAAAGACTGAAGATAGACGGGAAGGTGACGGCGGTGGTAATACCTGTCATTTCGACCCTTGTGTGATCTTGGGACATCAGCCAGAGTCGCAACGCGTCCCGAACGTACTTCCGTATAGATTTGAAACCAATTCGATTTGTGGTTGGCAGCAGTACCTTCAGGGAACGTTCTGAATTTGGCAGCTGAACACAATCAGACAACACAGCTGAATGTGATTTATTAACTAGATGGAACAATTCGATACTTGCTGTTGAAGTTATTAGAGAACTTCAAGTGCCATGTATTTAACGCTTGATCGTGCGTTTTGGCTATATCTTCAGTAAATGGATCGTTTTCTAAGGAATGACATATAATGCGGCTACTGAACGGAGGGAATATGTTTTATTTAGCAAACGTATCATATAATGCTCTCTTGTTTGCGAGTACTGACATCTCTCCACGTCAACCTCTAACCCTGGTGAAGGCACAGCCTCCCACACACAGGGGGATACCTTGATCGATGTTTTAGCATGGAATTGAGATAGATAATTGTAACTTGTAATTAAACACTACTCAAGGAAAATTTGTCGGTATATTGGACAATCTATATCAAGCATACAATAATTAGGAATTAGTTCTAGGAATTATTTGGGGGAGATTAGTTGGGGACCGGGGCCGAGGCCGACCCATTGTCCCATTATCTATATCAATTATCTCATTATCTATATCAATATTCCTTCGCTGTCATTGATCATATGCAGGCAGGCTCTCAATGAGGCATAAAGTGATATTACAGTGATATAAAATAATTGAAGATTCCCAGTACGAATCAAGAAGTTCGTAGTCGAGACAGCTATTATCTCAACCTACGGTTGCCCCTGTTTCTCTCTATTCTCTGGACACAACCGATGATGTACCATCTATTTCTAGGGAACGCTATTGTATAATGTTATCGAATGTTGGGTCCGTACCAGGTTAGGTCGACACGGTCACCTAAAAATCCGCGCGACGCTGAACGCGTTCAACTTACAACATGGAAAAATTGATCCATTATCATCATATCAACCGCCGATATAGTTCGTTTCACAAAAACGCCTGTCGTGATTTTGATTTCCGGATTTGACCAAGCAGGTACACCAATGTCTCGGAATCAGTTATATGCAACTCTTAATCGCCATCAGTTCCTGGGGTTCTAGTCCAGCAAAACGGCTAACACAAGGTTCCCTATCCATATGAGCTTTTGATGAGACGCAATCTTGAGATTGGCTGATTTCGAATATCTGTTGGAATGCAAACGGGCCTCCCTTCATCGTCGTAGTGCCCCGCGCTCCACCTATGTCGTCGATTATCGCCGGGCCAGCCTCGACGACTCATAGCCTCTTCGTCAGGGCCTCCTCCAGGGATTGCATCTCCTTGGGGAACTCTTCATTAACAGCACCCACCGCTCCGCAATCCGTTGTTCGTCGTTCGCGCACGGGGGGGAGGGAGCCGAGGCGGCCACACGCCCCAAGGCATACCTCCTCGAATACGCTACCTCAGCGCCTTCAAACAACGAATCTCAGAATTCATTCATGCAGGGGTCGTCGGTCGCTGTTGAGCGCATCTCACACTTGCGCATTCCCCGTAGCGCATGTACCCGAAAATGACAAACACTCTCGCGGAGATAGACGCATTTTCCGTCGCTCTCGCCGCTATCGACTCGACCAGTTCCGCCCATCTGCCGTCTTAACTGAAATTACTTTCCTTCGAACAATCTTGCTGTCCCCAGGGCACTGAACATCACTTCGAGCGCCCTTCTAAATTTAAATATTTACTCGTGTCCGGTCGACTTTGTTCGTAATTGCATTGACATCATTGGGGACGGGAAGAGTGATGCTTTTTCTAGCTTTGCCGTTGTATGAATCCAGTGAAACGGATTTGAAATCGAAATTGTATTACTCTCAGTGAGGCGGTGGCGGCGATTTTAAACGAGCACAACTAATCAGATCGACAGAGGGTTCAGATTTACATACGCTCGAGCTCACAGAAGGTAACTGTTATCGAGGGATCTCGGTCGGGTACAATAAATATCAGGTACATATGAATGCGATATAGCAAAATAAGCGTTTTGAGCAAATGGTCAAAATCGAAGTTATGGCCAGAATAGAAGACTAGTAGGCAAATATCAGAGAGATGATGAGAGGTTAAATTATTGTGAATAGTTGTGCCGTGGGCGTTACATGTCGTCTGGGAATCAGCCCGAAAACCTTTAAAGTATTGTCGAGTGAATGTGAATTTGAAAACACTCGTTGAATTTAAGCAGGAAAATTTGAAAAATTCCCGCCGAAGGTGTATTGACGGTCGTTCGTCTATAAAACGATCGCTGAAATGATACCCTTAAAGGGCTATTAGGCTTAAGACATTGCAATGGCTCCAAGTCACTTTTGTAATTGCTCACGGTACGTTGTCATATATATATATTACTACAGAAGGCTTTATAACGCATCCACACGGCATATGTAACAATGACAAAGATCACGGGTTGTATGTCACAGCTTCGTTTGCACCCGTGTAAATATATGGTTGCGTATGTCACTTAGGATCCAGCACCCTAGAACGCAAGAGCCGCCTGCTACCTCACTTAGAGATTGTACATAAATGCACATTCATGCGTGGTATATTAGATATATGTCTTCGCACCCAGGCCACATGCACGTTTTCGTAGGCTCGTGGAAACCTGACTTCTGAAACAGCTGGTGAACGGCAAAACGCGTTACGACGTGTCTGTTGCTGCGACGTACTCATCTCCGCTTTCATTTGCACCGTTCCTGTGTTGAAGACGTTGGGATCGATCTCAGAAATATGTGACTTCCGTCGCTGGATGCACTCATCGGCGCCGCTGGTTTTGCCCGGCTGAAATCAATGGCGCAAATTCAGGCAAAGAGTGGAGTGTCACCCAGAAGATACACCGGCCTGTTTCGGCGACGCTTCAGGCGCCGCTCGAACACTCCGAGGCTTTCGGGCGGCGTAGTCATTCTAGATCACCCAAGTGAACCGGACCAACGCAATCTTGTCTTCAAGTCGAAGACAAGTTGAAGGGCTGTAGGTGGTAATAGGTGTGGGTTTTGGATGGCGGTTTGCACTCTCCTTCACGAGCAGGGCGAGGGAACGAGCACTTGCAGAGAGCGTTACACCGAGATGCTGGAATGGATCGGACAGATTAAGGAGTAGAGTGTCGCCGGCTGTCGGATAGGACCACCACCACCACGCTTGAAGTCAGTTGCCTTCTCATGCGACTCACTAATGGTCAGGCAGAGCTGCGAGATGAGTTATTATTTACCAATACCAATTAAGTCTCGCGACGGCCTGTTTTGTCTACTCTCCTTGTAGATGACACAAAATCGCCCGCGTGCAGAAGTAGTTTATCAATGCTCTGGATCCGCTGACCCTGTTCGGTCGGTTGTTCAACGGAACCGAGAAGACTAGTGGCCTCAGGTTATCTCTTCATGCCAGGCCAGCCGACTGGATGAAATGTCGAAGTTCGATTACCGCACCATAATTGTGGCATTGCTCCTCTACATGGTGGCCACCAGGACAGAGAGGGAGAGAGATACACAGTTATCTAGAAGTAGTTAGTTGGTGCTAAGGGGTAGATCGAGCACGATATCCTCTGCGGACAAGTGATCCATTTGTATGAGAAACGGCATAACTCTAGGACCAGTAATATTTCTTGGTCCCTGATACGCTTATTCCTTTCTTGCTCGTAGCTTTTTTGCGGATGGCCTGCAGGACAACTGGCAGTAGTCCCGCAGCCGGTGTCTCGTAAACCAGCCAGTAAACTGATCGGGTGGTGAATCTTCTTAATCAGTCGACACTTGAACTTTTACCCGTGCCATCCAGTCCGGGCAGGAGGAGGCGAAGACCTAAGAAATTCTCGGAGGATCTTGGTGAGGGGTCAGCATACTCGATCTCCAGATCTGTCGGCATCAGGAGCACCTCGTGCGCCCGTGACAGGAGCCAGCTGACGCACTCGCATCTAGAGTACACTAGGAGTCTTTCGTCGGTACCCCGACCTGCTTCAGCTGAACTCTAATGTCTATGGCCACAGGAATATGAGCCTTGACGTGGACACCTTTCCGAACTGTTTCATTTCCAGCTACATACGTGACTATGAAGTTAATTGCTCAGCGTTGGCTACACTATATCCTCCACTGCCACGTATCTCGACGACACTTCAGTTTCTGACGACAAGAGCCTGTGCTGCCTAACTGTGATTATCGCGCTGTGATTATCATCGAGACTGCGAGCAACTCTGATTGCTCATTCAACTCTCCGTCTTAGGATAAGCCAGAAAAAATCGAACCAAATCAGAAATATCCGTCCAATCATCGAAAATCGAGGTAACAGCACAACCCATGCTAAATGTCTGTTAGCCCACATAAAAATCATCTCGAATCGAAGAAACTCTCTACGCAGATGGTACGGACAGACAAGCGATCAAAAATAGAGTTTTAGTATTATACGAAATAAGCATAAGTATGTAGATTGATGTAAAATATAATACGTTATACAGTTGAATTTTTCATCCACTGTAATAATGTTTTCTCTGCCCAATTACAGTGACGTGAAAGTAGTAGACCACTGTCTGGGTCTCGCTAGATGAAAATGTCGAAAATAAACCTGCTGTCAGAACCAATTTGTGGTTTTCCGCTTGGCGCCACCGCTTCCAATAATATCGACAGTTTCTGTGACGTATGCACCCTGCCACTGTACAGAGGCCCACTCAATTTGAACATGGACAGGAACTACCAACCTCTAGTCTATTCGCTAAGCCAACGAGCCTAAAAGTTGGTAACATTTACGTCATCAAAGCGGAACTAATTTATCGACGACTCTCTGCAGAACCTGTGGGGCCCCCGTTGCTCTCACTTCTCTCTTCTGCGGACTCATAAAATTTGTGCCCTACTGATACGGTGGTGGACGTGGCGGTGTCTGGACGCCAATTGGAAGAGGGCAGTTCAATACGCGTTGTGTACGACTTGTCAGAAATCCTTGGGGTCGTTAGGCCTCGAGACAGTTCATAAACGCCGCTGCTTGGATTTTTTTATCGTCCTCGATCCTGTCAAGCAGGCACATGGCGACGAACGCTCTTTTTCAGCGTTGGAAATTATAATATTGTTTAAATATTGTTAAATATTGTTTCTATTTAATGAAATATTATTTATATTTGGTGTCGCTATTTTATTGTTGTACATAAACCACAAAATGTTCAATATGCTTTTGACATGTTGTACAGATGTATGGCACGCGACCCATACTTCTGGAACTCTGCAATGCTTAGCCGTCTAGTTTATGGGATTTGGGCATTTCTGATTTTTAACATCCCTTATTCTTGGTAGCAATAATTTTTCTAGTCATTTTCCTAAACAGCTGCAACTTATACACCCAAAGGGAGTATTTCGAGGCGCTGAAGCTCCCATAATCCTGAATGATTAGCCCATGACGAGCCCATGCTAACGCTGTACGATACAATACAATAAATGCGCACTTGCGTTTCCACAAGAATAATAGTCAGGTACGAGTAAGGCAGAGAATAAGCAAAGGTGGCCCCGACAGGTCCTCATAGTAATACCTAAAGGTTAAGAGCTGAGGTATGTCAGATAGGGAAACAGCTGAGGGTAAGCTCGAAAAAAAAATATATATAATAATAATAATAATAGTGTCCATATAAGTTTCAGAAAAACACCTGTTCAGCATGATATTATGAACAGACGGATCAGTAATTCAAACGAACAATAACTAGGAATTATTTTGAGGGATTATGATGATATTATTATATGCGTAGCGTTTGGAGCATTTAGACCCGGTCACGAAACACTGCATCGTCAGTTGGACGAATCCAACTTCCCAGAAAGTTGCTATTGATTAGCTTTGATTGCTTACATTTCACTTTTATTAACATAGACATACATTGTATCTTATTTACGATAAACCTAAACTGATAGAGGACACAATAGGATCAGTCACTGAAAAGAAGTCCTGCTTTCCTGTGGTCCATCCTGTGTATGGGTGTATAATATGACCATGAGCAGCGAGTTGTCCTTAGATGTGAAACTGCGTCCCGTACTCTGAATCGAGGAATAACCCTCAATGTTGTTCGTGAACTGTAAGCGTATTATTATTGTGTTAATTTTCTTTTTTTGTCTTTTTTTTCAAATCGATGATCATAGTATGCCTTTCACCTTTACATGTCCTGCACAATGTACTAAGAACTGGGATCTCTCCAATGACCCGGTATTTGGCCAGAGTTTAATGACCTGTTCCCGCTCCCTGGTTTAGGAACAACATTACCTAGCAGACTTAGCTTCGCCCCACAACGCTCTTGGCAAAACCTTAAAGGTTGTCCAGGTACATTGCTCTCTTGAGAGTCGCTTGCCAATTTCCCCACAAGTAAGTTGCGTCTTTCATTGCATTGATCCCTCTGAGTGAAAGTTCCAAAGGCCTTCACTGGAGCGTTCAAAAGCAGAACTTCTATCAATTCAGGCGGCGAGAAAACTTTTGAAGACGTCGGCTCTTACTGTACTTGTCGTAACCTAGTTGGGTCAACTGTTCGACCAGGCTAACCACGGTGAGCAAAAAATGTTCTTCGCAATAGCAGTTTGTTAGTATCCGATAGTTAATATAGAATTAACGATATTTACATTCAGGGCGCGGCGGCATTATTCAGTTCATGCGAATTTAGTTCCTTCGTATGTCTCTCTTCTTCTGAAACGGTCATCGACATCTTATGCAGACACAAGATGTCACAGTTCGTTGGTTCGATGCATATCATAGCCGCGACAACAGTAGAGCCATTTGCGCACCAAAAACCATAGTCATCAGAGCACCTGTCTCATAACAGCAGAGAACAACCGATCTCTTTATATGGTGGCAATTAAGTCTACGAATCTTTCCCTACAAATATCGCACAAATGCCGAAGTCGTGGTGACGTTCGGATTGTAAGCGGACAGCTTCCTCTTGGCTAAATTCTTGAGTGCCATGGGTTCGCAGTTGCCCATTGCAGCGCGATAGACTCCATTGTAGGATAACGTTTTCAGAACTGGTCCTAAAGCTTGCATAGATCATTATACAATACAGTAGCTTCTATATTAGCAATAGCTAATAACTTACGGCGTATTTAAACTCACTCAGCCACTGCGTTCTCAACTGACATCCTGGACGTCATCTTCGACCGGCATTCACATGCACTGAATTACAATTCTCAAAATCAATTAGGCAACTCTGGTGATTTAGTCACTCTTTTGTTGTTTCCGGTAGATTTTGTCTTGAAAGAAAGCTACGTAAAGGTAAAGGTTGTATTGGTTTATTAACCTAACCGTAGTTTTACCGCGCTTAAGTTCTCTGTAATGTCACCAGGTCGCGGGACTCAAACCTGCGGCCTGCGACTATTTACAGCCAGAGGCTTCAGTTGTCTATTCACTATCCAACTAAGCCTTCTGCACATGTTATATTATTAAAATAAAGTAATATTATGCCAAGCTTGGGCTGTATAACGCTGTATAAGAAGCATATTTTCACCTTAGTCACTTGAAAATCAAGTCGGATCTTCTTGTTTATCATTGCCGTGATCCTTACTTTATCTCTATGTAATTCTTTGAAATTCTCGAGCTTCATCTGTGCAAGAAATAACTAAGTAATAAAACATAATATCGACTTAAAAAACAACAAGTTTATTGCATAATTTTTAATTCTTCTAACGTTATATTTTCCCTTTTTAACTCGATGTTTGATACAGGGCTCAACCGGCTCCATTATACAAGTATGAGGCAGTGCGATTCCTACAAGCTGAGCAAATGAAGACGACGTCTTTATTCAAATGAAGACGATGACGATGGCCATCATAGACGACAACCAAATCGACAGAATTAGATGATACAGTCAGGGGTGCGTGAGAGTCACGCGGACAAATGTCAGTATAACTTGTATATGATCGACGGGCGCGCATTACGAATGATTAGAGACTTCGCAGTTTTGTAATATACAAAAATACATTACATGTTATTGGTTGGTCATTATATACCATTAATAAAAAAAATGGATATATATATATATATATATAAGCTGGCCGAGTAGATGCAAAAATCACGGCCCACTTCTATGATCGTCAGTTTCTCGAACAAGTCCATAGCTGAGCTCTGGTTGAGCCAGCCGCACATATCTCTTGTTGAAGTATCCGTACCCGTTAATAATTCTTTCGAGATATCGAGCGCGATAATGCCTCAGCATAAACGTCTATACCTATGAACTGTACCTTTAATAGGGTACGGTACAGCCTTGGATTTAAATCCACCGAGTACACATTGATATTTTGAAACAGCTGTTGCCTAATCACAGTGAGAAGATTCTCTTCCTGGTACAGGACATCCCCTATAAGGAACCCCTTCAAATTCAATGAGACTAGGCCCCAACTCGTATCGGAGGCCAGCAAGCAGCTATGACGCATGTTTTGCATGCCTGTGCGCTGAGCTACCCACCTCGACACACTGGACAATCGCAGATATTCGATCGTCTGGTAGGGAGTACAGCCGTTTCGCGAGTGTCGCTCGAAATAGCCAACTGATCACCTGCGTCGAAAGCAGCCAAAATCCTACATTGATAATTATTCTCAGTCGAATTGTGGCTTGTTCGCCCTTCGGAACCGCACCCCACGTCAAGGATCCAGGAACCCATACGCTAAGGACTAACTGGAAGAGGACGGTGGAAGTGGGCAACTTCACAGAGGCAATTCGCGAACGCACTACCCCACCGATGAACAGAGCCGCGGTGGCGATCGGCAACCAAAGGGTTGGATGAAGGAGTGCTCGGGTGATTTGCACATTCTTCGAGACGTCTGCTACCCTGGCTACCGCCAATACATCACGGTCCATTGAAGAGTTCGTTCATATGATTGACTAACGCTTAAACTCTGTCGATCGAATCCGCCATTCGTGTAGCGCACAGCGAGGAATGACGCTTCGAGTGCTACCCGAACTACTGAATTGATATCACAACCCATATCAATGACTGGCCCCGCCATTACGCCGTGAGCGTGTTTTCTGGAACAGTTTCTCCACTGATTTTCGTCATTAGCAGATGAAGCAGAAACGGCCCCATTGTTAGTACTGCTTCGAGGCGTAGCGTTTCGAACCATTTGCCTGCTGAAATCTGTGATAGCGTCGACCAGGAACACTCGAATCGGCAGTGTTACACACCTTACACCGTCCAGCTCGAGTCCATCAAACGGACGGCCCGATGAAAGAGGGCCTCCCGGATTGCTGAATGCAATGAAAGCTATCACGTTCCCACACAGATCGTGAAAAGTTGACGAAAAACCTGTTGCACCTAATAATCATGATGAGATCGACCACGAGCAAATGCTACCCAGGAACGCAGGGACCCACCTGTAGGTAAACGATCTATATAGATTTTCCGGGCTGACCCATAGCCAACATTCAACGTCCACGGTACAACTGCTTTTAGCATTGCTTCGTAAGACTGACCCTCTTCAAATGTAAATGTGCAACGGTGGGGATCGAACCCGCGCACCTACGTCCGTCTCCCCCGATTGCTACGTGCCACCGGGCTCGACAGGTAAACGATCTGCAGAGCATCAAACCTCTGCATCCCCGGACCATTACACTTCGTTGTCCTTCTCCCAGAGCCATATTCGCATTGTGTCCCAGAGAGCATAGCCTTCGGTTCTCCGTTGCTTCCGTATCTTGACCTATAGGATCTTGGCTTTGTCCTTTGACTCGTCCGATGGTTTGACACAATGTATTCTCTGTTGTTATTAGAGACGAGGCATTGTTACACGGGTTAAATCAACGGCCGGGCTGGTGCTGTAAGTTCCTGACCGTCACTGATATACCGAGTCACTGATATATTGATTATTGACTTGAACGAACTCATTCAATTGCTCGTCGCCTTACGGAGACACCTCGGCGCTAACGTGATCTTCATCTTTGTTGCTTCAAGCCGCAGCGAGGTTTATGCATTCAGCATGTTAAGCATTTCGAATAGACCTATTATTCCACCAGATTGAATATAGAATCTCTTACTCGCCTTTAATTTCCTGTGTTAACCTAGGAGAACTTCATCGTTGTAAATCTGTAGGTCCGTGAATAAACTAGAAATTGAGATGAATACGTTCAGATAATCAGTGGCATGCGATTTTATATGTATGGAATTTATTTTGAGACTTATTGAATCGATAGCCTTTAATTTAAGTATTATGTTTAGACTGGATCAACGGTGCACGATTGAATGAGGTCAAGGTATTTTGAATGCGTCTCCATTGTCAACAGTATCCCATTGGCATTACCCAGATTGCTTCACAGGCTGGCTTACTGAGCGCACCCGGTAATAGTGTAGCCGCTTTACATACGAACTGTACATAGATTGATTATAATACCCCTGTACGTATCCGGAGTTTTGTCATTTTCGCTGATAATAATAATAAAAGGGTCACACGGCACACAACATTGATGTTGCCGATCTCTGTTTGCTAGAAACCAGCGAGTCTCTGAGGGTCCCTGTGAACGACTACATAGACGTTGAGGTAGGGTTCGATGTGTGCTTCATAGGTCATAAGCAAATTATGTGGGGGGGTGGGACGCCCATCTTGCGAATTGAGGAATCTCTCAACGCGCATCGACAAGAAGAAAATAAATGGGGCTTCTTTGTATTTTTCATACATTTTTTTTAAGTATAGGAACATCCGGGGTAAAGTTCTCTGCTGGTACCCCGCTATTGTTATGAGTATTCCTCGATTAACTCCTGTTAATGGCAGCTCCTGACAATCCTCTGTTTTGCAATGTTTCTGACGATTCATGAGGTAACAGAAATCTTCTTTGAATTTCAGCAACCGAAATAGTTTGCAGCGAAACAGCGTTCCATGGTCGACGTGGCGATTATCGGCCACTAACGAATGAAGGATTGCTTACTTCAGCTAGCAGATTCTTCTTGATGGCCTGTTCAAGGTAGGCTCGATTAGGTTCGTCGTCGTCCAATGGTAAGCAAGAACACTAGCAATCGAGGAAACTGTCTTCCGGTTTGAAACTGTGAATTTAGAGTGACCTTTTAAGATCGTACGCCCCCGCTACGAAAGGCGCCGTAGACCTCATCTCAAGGTGGCCTGCTCTGGTGGAGCTTTGAACACTTTCAATCCTGACGGATACACGTCATAGCAAGAAAGCAATATCTATTCATGAGGTAGCACACAATGGAACTCGGCTGGACAGTTAATAAATTAGATCAGGTTTGAGTGTACGCAAAACCTAGACCACCTAGGCCAACAGGATGCCTGCTGGGCAGATCAGTGAAACTCTAAAGGCTGACGGCGTCGTGACAAACGTGTTTAACGATACAAAAAAAATTCGTCCTCGCGCTAATACTGGGCTAACCTAAGATAGGCTGACAAGATGATGTGCGAGTGACGAAAAGCGTTACTGTACCAAAGTTCCATGTTCCCGCTCGAAGGCGATTCATGAACAGAGGTGAATAGTGATGTTATCATTTCTAATAAATTTCCTCGAACGTACCAAGCACCACGTGTGAAGCGGTACTTGTTCCACGTCTGTGGACTCATTCGACAGGGACTCATTCATGAATCAATCAACTGATTCAGTTATCTAGACTGACCCGGCTATTATGAATCAATTTCATAGAACGAACGCGATCAGAAGCGATCGAAATTCAACGGCCCTTGCTTTGTTGTCCTCGTAGAAAGTACCGCTTTCATCCCACTCGCATTAGGGGGTGTTCATGTTGTATTCATAACGTGTCCACCGCGGCAGCATCAAAAGTAAAGTAAATCTTTCAGGCTGATTCGTAGCCACCCTTTATAACCTCCCACGGTATTACTGCTCTCAACACAGCATCATAAGTGCCAACACTTCTCTCGATAGTGGACAGGTTCAGTTCGCCAGCCACATAATATTTTCATTGTTATTTATTTAATCGAAAGACAAACAGGGTTTGTTTTTCAGCAACAAAATCGTAGTCTATTAATAAATAACAAAGCATAATAGTTAATAATGAGTTGAGCCGCATTTATCTGAATCTCTTTGTATCTTCTCGGCATACGTCGAACTATTGCAGCGAAACATTCAATTGTCACTATCACTGCGCCGATGGTTCTAAGCAGTCCGCGTTTCAACACAAAAACGACATTTAGTTTAATATCGGACCTGCAGGTTTTTCTTTCAATAGCGCATCTAGTGATAACGAACACCGAGATAATATCATCATGGATCCGAGCCCCTGAAGCCTCAACTTCATAGATTTCCTCGATTGTCCTGCAAGCTATTGAGCCGAATTTTTATTCAACATTGAGCTCATGGAAAGCTATCGCAATGACTTGCACATTACCGAGATTCATCATGTAAACAAATCTAATCTACCTATGTATATATTTTTTTTCAAAAATATAGTCTACATTTTTCGATATATTTTCCATAATAGTGTTTGTTGAATAAAGCCTAATTTGTTCTAAGTATAATGCTTTAGTTTTTAGGTAGGTCAGTTCGTGTTGTATAGCAGAACACGCCGCAACAACAACGCTCTCCAATTGTATACAGGCTGGCAAATGCCGTACCGTAGGGCAAGCCCGAGCTCTGCAGAAGCGAATCGGAAAGAGCTTCTGTTGCTGGCTGAAGCCTAGCCAAGTAATTATATTCGCTCACTGGATAGCTCATAGCAACACCCAGACACCTCGAATTGAATCGGACGGGACGCACAATGGCGAAATTTGCCGACGTCACAGAAACAGAGCATGTTCTGACGCCTTTTAGCCGGAATGCCCCTGAAGTCTCATACGTAATAACGGTTCGTAGTAATATGTAGAATAGCATTATGGCTATCACTAATAATCACAATAGGTAATATAATGATAACAGATATAAAATTAATACTACTACTAATAATAATAATAATAATAATGCATTGACTTATTATATATGAATATAAGTTTTGGTTGTTGGCTGAGGTGCGATAATTGGGAAGATCTTCCGATTCAGTAGAACGTTGAAAATACTGGTACAGATCGTGAAAGCCGAGTAGCTTATAAATTAGCTTACAGGGAGAGATCAAAACGACTATTGAATTCCAATTTTTCACTACTCATAATCGTCATCGGTAGCTGTCGCAATCAGGTTCCCCGGAATCCACAGACAAATGTAGGAACCTCTGATTTAACGCTGTGTAATCGTCGAGTAGGCGGATTTGCACGTTCGAAATCTATGGGACGGCGATCTAGCTTGCTTTCTTACAGTTTATTCATGGCTTGATTGTTCAAGGCACACCCGAAGTGGTCCAGGACTGATAGTGACGAGAGTTACTGCTCATGCTAGAAGCTCGATTGAATAGATCCTAGAAAGCTCAGTCACTGATATTCCACACGAGAGAGAGAGAGAGAGCGAGAGAGAGGGAGGGAGAGAGAAAAATCGCGACAGAGAATACGATATACCCTGTGCTATCCACTATGAATGTCAAGCGCTGGTCTGGGAAGTAAAAACGTCATGGTATTGCGCAAACACCTCTAAGGTCCCAAGGGACGCGAGTAGCGCGAGGGTGGGCGGTTTCAATAATGAATATATTAACAATTTGCCAGACTCGTTAGACAGGCAAGAAGGACACTTGTCAACGCAATTAGATTCATAGGAATGAGAAAAGGAATATTTGACTGAAGAAATGGTGTCAAATCATCCCAATGATATATTTATTATTATTATTATTATTATTATTGGTGTTGAATAGCAACGCCAATATGATTTCATTATTGCCAAAGGACGAATCGTGCAACAATCGTTGTGCGGTGCTGTGTTCTGAATTATAGTCACAGCTCCACAGGATTATTTGATCGGTAGCCCGATGATGACCACCACGGGCAGCTTGATTTCTATTAACAGTTGTTAGGCTGCCCACGTAAAACAGTTGCTGTGAGCTTTCAGGAATTATTAAACTTGTTCCAGAGTAAACTCGTTCGAATGCACTCGATCACGAGAGACTATGTACCGGTACATCATCTTAGTGGACTTCCGTGCAACGTTCCTCGCACCCATTGATGCCTTCACCATTCAATAGTCTGTGGGTTGAATGTACTAAACCATTTTACAGAAAGACGACGATTCAAAGTGGAACTCAACATTGTTGCCGCGATTCGATCACGTTTAGTGCATGCGCGGGGGGTGGGGGGAGCCATAGGCTTTAGTCACATGCTAATGCAGTAGCACATCGACCCTAGCTATACTTCGACTTCTGTCCGGTTGCCCCATTGCTCCACAGTGGTGGCCCGACACGTGGGCTTTATCTAATGCCACCATTGACAAGCAATGTAACCAGACACGAATGAGTGTATGAGCACACACGATAATTCACTGGGATAGCAGCGAGACTAGCTGTGAGAGGACAAACGTGTTTAATAGAGGCTGGTGTTCCGAGGGTGACACGGCAGTTTTTGCACGCTTCGCAGCTACCGGTGCAAAAAATCGGCACGTCTACACCCAAGTTTCACTATCAACGATAGACAGTTGACTCACGGAAGCGGCATATTCTGTCGGAAGACGGTGGTTAGGTTCCACTTCTAACGGTGCACACCCCTTAATAACGGAATCGCTGGATCGCCGTGCGCCTACGTTCCTGTCACCTGTGAACAACATTCAGGGAAGGTCGTTTGAACAGTAGAAGTCACCTAAAGGATTTACATAGGGCGTTCTAGGCAACGTGTATGTTTCGTCCTCAGCGACTTTCCTGGTGATGATCATATTTTTTAACCATATTTTGTTAACGGTTATAACCGTGTTTCATACAGAAGACAAAATCCACACCGAGAAAATACGACAGAAACAGAGACAAACATTGAATTAATAAGCGTTTTGCAAATCGAGGTACTCGTCAACTACGTCAGCTGTCGTCGGCGGCGAAGTGTAAAAACTACCCCTGGTGAACACTTCACATTGTACTTCACAGAAGGTGCCACTGATAGGAATAGAATGCAGCACTCATGCCCCATCGCGGCGTTCGCCATTGAGCTCTTCAATTTCACAAATATCAACATCCATACGTACGGCGTGCCACAGGAGACACCCTCGTACCTCAACTGTATCAGCCATTATAAGACATCAAATCTTACCCGCTTGCTGGAACAAGTGAAAGACGGCATAGCCCATCGACGGCACTATCTCATTATTCTGTATCAATCACTAACCTCGGAAGATATCGAACTTATTCTTGATTGGGCCTCGTGGCTGCCTCTCAGTCGTTGGTTAATCTTCAATAACCAAATTCGCGGAGACGTTCGATCACTGATCTTGAAGGGCTCAAGAACATCTCTCCCTTGTTTTTTCTTCTTTCACAATGCTACTCATATGGATATGCCTGCAGAATATCGGCGTTGCGATCGCCGCCAGCAGACTCGATTTGACCTGCACCGTTGGACTCTGCCTGAAGCCTGTCTCAAGGCGATGAACAGAGTGACCGAGGTACGCTACATTAAACATGGGCTGCACGGTGAAACATTAGTCGGGGCGCTCACTAAAGCTTCCAGTTTAAATTTGACGCACACGCCAACGTCAAATGATAGCCTGGACGACGAGGCCGTGTTCGAGCTGCTACGGAAGCGCGACTTGGACGTGGCCTTCGAGGCATTTGTCATCGACGGATCACGATTACCCAAGCTGCAATACTTGCCGGTGTTGACCTTCTTCGTATGGCAGTACGTAATCAAGAAGCCGATCCCCGTCTACAGGGGCGTTACTGGTATCCTGTTCATATTTGACGTGTGGGTGTGGTGCCTTGTGCTTGTAACAACTGCCTTCCTAATTATGTTAGCGTCGCATAGATGGCCCCGATCGATGTCGGTCTGTAGAATTCTAGCTGCCCTTTTGCAGCAGCCTATTTATGGCACGGCCGTGCACCCCGACAAGCGGCCACTGCTGGCACTGAGCGCAATGTGTTTCCTCTCCACACTTCTGGGAAGTATAATCAGAGGCGATCTTCGTAGTGCTTGTAGCATCCCGGTAACAGAGACGTTCAACACGATTGAGGACCTCGAGCGATTCCTTGCGGATAAACCCGAAAGCACTATATGTGTCGACAAAACAAGCCGTCTCATTACAATGGTCAGCAACACATCGGAAGCTAAGATCTTTCAGACCTTCTACGAGTTGATGAATGTGAAACGCATCAACTTTATGGATAGCGATCCTCTCTGCGTTCGAAGGTCGGCGATAGACGACCGTGTTGTGTCGGTTTGCAATCGGGCAGCGATGGAAGCAGTGAAAGTTAAGGGCAACGTCTCTGTCGGGAGGGATGCTGTCGTGCAACGGCCTGTCGGGTTCCCCATGACGCTGGGGCATCCAATGTCGCATCGGCTGTACCGAGAAATATTCTCGTCAATCGAAAGTGATATGGCTGATCGGGAGATGTACCTTCTCGATGTGAGGACGAAAATTAACGCGACGATGAGCTCACCACAGGAATACTCTGGCACGCTCGATTTCGTGGTGTCGTTCGGGGATATTCGGGGGGCCTTCATTATAGTGGCCGTCGGTGATTTTGCGGGATTAGCCATACTAATTTTAGCAGAAATGTCAAACAATATATAATATATACATATATATATATATATAAATATATATATATATATATATATTTCTCTTAGCCCTTTAGCAAGCCTTTATGCCCCATTAATCTATTTGTCTCGATCAGAGTCAGCGTGAAGGGCTGCTGTTTTAACCAGCAACTAATCGTTGTCATTGAACGTTATCTAATACTTAATGGTCTTGATAGATAAAGCTAGTGAGAGGTGGCAAGGATCTCGCAAAAACCTGTAGGGCAGATTTGAGAACGGTCATAACACAATGAACCACCTGTCCTGTTCGTGAGTCCAAGTAGGCAAACATCTAACAGACTCAGATCTCAAGCACACAAGGTTCGACTGACCAGCAAGGTGAGCGGCGTCGTTTCCGATCTAATTTCCGTATCGTGCAAATTGCAGCAATAGTATAGCATGCTTTAGCATCACTTTTAGAATCATATAGTGGTGTGCATAAACTTAAGATACCCGTGTAAGATGTACGTGTCAAATAACATACACAGCACAAAGAACAGCGCATATTACGGCGCAAACAGCCTGCTACAGAGAAATGTGTCATTTTCCGGGTGTGTGTGTGTGAAATAATGCAAAATTAGAAACTTCGCGAATTTTTTTTTCTATGCTAATCAGTTGATTTATTTGGAATGTTATGTTAAAAAACGTGTCCATGAACTGTAGAGCTAGCATCATTTATTACGTTTAGCGGGAAATCGTGCACCTGTAATGGCTTAATAAGGCTTAATGAGTAAGGACTCAGTCAAAGAAGCGCACTCCCACAGCCGTATTGAGGCGGTCGTAGGTTGGCATCTAAAGAAAACTAACATTCATCTCGAAATCTACCAAGTCATTGACTAACGGTTGAAATACTCATTGGATTATCGCTCAGGGTAGAACTACTAGGGGTCCTAAAATGTTTTTTCCGGTTTTAGTATTTCAAACTTTGGCGCCATGACAGTAGAAGAAGCGGTGTTTGGGCGCGAAAAAAACTGTTGTTGGTTGCTATTGGGTTGTTTCGGAGCAGAATTAGAAAAAGATCGACTCTCCATGGAACGATTTTAAATAATTCTGTGTGATTTCAAGATGGACCTATCTCGGGGCCAATTTCGTGCAATCATACTTTTAAACTTCAAAAGCGGAGATACCTCAGCGAACACCGGTTACCGATAATGTGTGCTGCTTTCGGACACTCCCTGTAACGACTCGCACAGTGGAAGTGGAAAGAAGAAGAAAGTGCTTCAGAAAGTCTCGTTCAGAAGATTTCGATTCTCGAAGATGCAGCCCCTCACGAATGGAAGACCTTCTGCAGTTGACAACGACGTTACTGCTACGGTCATGCTTACTGGGTACCTAAGCATAGCAAAGCAACCCCTTAGAGATCTTCTGCACGCATCGGAGACAGAGTCAACAACTCGACAAACGGATTCCTCATTAGCAAACGGATGCGCAAAAAAAATCCCTTTAAAAAGGAAATATGCTCGCTGCCCTATCGACGGAGGGGGATTCACAGCTGTCGAAGAAGACAATTTTTGTTTAATAAAGTTCGTTATTAAAATTCGAGTGAACGCGTTATTCTCACTTAATTAGCACAGCGGGGAAAACTTTCTGGAAACCCTAATAACACATTCTATTCAGGGTAGCTGAATGTCTATGTTGTTGCCACAATATATCAGGGTTACATGCAATAATATCTAACATATCTCGGAAGATTTAAAGAGATCTTAGAGCTAGGGACCAGGGGGATAAATAAACGAACAATAGTTGTTGGCTATTATAGTTGTTCGAAGTGAGGTTTCGAGTTTAGCGCATTCAAAGGCGTTCGACGCGACTTAGAGGCCCTCCGGATACTCTATATTATCATCATCATTGGTCAAGCTGCACCTATGGTGTGCTCTATAGCCTATGGCGCTCCTCCGTAGGACAGAGTCTGCGTGTTTGTCGTTAGGGTCGCCGCCACTACCACGCTGGTTTTGTTGTTTTATGCCGGGCAGTTGATACCCGTTGGACGCGGCCACGTTTTGCACATCTGACTCTATGCGGCCATGGTGTGCTGTGAGGTTGCATTATAGAAATCGTCATGGACATCGAGTGGACATCAATAACTATATATATATATATATTTATATATATATATATATATATTTATATATATATATATATATTTATATATATATATATATATATATATATATATATATATATATATATACAGGGCTAGCCTCGAAGTAGCCCTGTGCAATAAAAACAATTTTCTTCCCAATTTCAGACATTTCAAGAAGCCGCAGTGGTGATCCCCTCGTCAGACCGGTAGCGTAGTAATACCTCGCATGTGCAGCAACAAACTGGAAAAGAAGCGCTCTGACGAATCAGATATCTCTCCCTGAAGCCTGGAGCACACAAGCTCACTGGGGCGAGATATCCTCAGCCGACTTATTTCCGCAGTGAATCCAAGCGCACTCAATGAGCTGCTACGTGAGCTTGTCCGCATCGGACGAAAGTATATTTCTCGTGCGCTCTTGTACATATTTACATCGAGTAAACATGATGATGTAGCTTCGTATGCTATTCGTCCCTATTGCCTCTTATTGTTATTATAATACCTGCCCTCGCTAAATATTTATAACCTCTTGGCTGTCCTCCCGTCTCCTCGTACCCGTTCCCATAGGCTTCTATGGCCATAGGCTACGTTCGAAAATCGCGCCATCTCGAGATGGGTCCGCGAAACCCTTCGTGGGAGGACATAAGTTGCACGGCTTAGTTGGACTATCACTGTAGTGAGAGCAACAACTCCGAGCTGAGCTGAAACTAACTCTTCCCTTAACAATCATCTATCTATCTATATATATATATATATATATATATATATATATATATATATATATATATATATATATATATATATATATATAAATATATATAATAAGACCGACCGTTTTTGTTTCGTTGTTCACAAGATGTCTGCCATAGCAGCAACGGATCAAGGAAGCTGAACAATCATGGTGTATGTATAATATTTCACATAAGCCATGTATTTTTATGTGAGATAGTAAGACTAATGTGTGTAAAGGACAAAAATAAGACTCTCTTAGACAATCTCACGTACAGCATTAAGTACATTGCACATCTTAAGTACATCGTGAGTAGAGGCAATGACATAAGGCCACGGCGCTATAGGTGCTTCTGTAGGTAAGCTTAGCGACGATGATCTGGCTGTAATTGTAAAGAAGTAAATATGCTTAGATGATGGCATTTGGAGAAACTAGGCTAAAAGATGAACTTGACTTTCTGATGAACGTTTTTACTAAGATGATAACCATCGTAGTAAAATAACAAGGGAAAACAATATGGGCCTGAGGTAGATGCCAAACGAAATGTGTCTAGGAGTGGCTAAGAAAGCTTAACTAATTCATTTAAAGTCCCCAAGTGTTCTTGACATCGATCGAGTAACCATTGCATCTATTGAAACGATACCTATCTGAATCTGCTGGTATCCTTCATTGTTGACTCATTCTTCCAGAAACATTCGCTATTCAGCCTTGTCTATTCGCGATATGTGTTCGGTAGTTGTCCGTGCAAACTGATGACATTCACCTAAATGACAGTTGAGGCAGGAGGTAGAAGCGACAACTTGCAGTGGTCTGACAATGACCTTCGGAACACCGATCGTTTCGTCGAGTACCGTCGATTTAACAAGCGAACAAAATCAAGACCAAGTGAGTCTCTTTTTACAAGGGCTTTACATCGTCGATGGGCGACTTGCCTCAAGCGTGCGAGGCTGCGAGATCGCTGAGCTTAATGGGAGGGTTTCGTCTATGACGAAGCGTCCAATCCCTTTCCCGGCACCATCACCGGCTAGAACCCCTTATGGCATTACCCTACGACGCGCGCTCCCTACGAGCGAGCTACTATTGCTACTATGACTACTACTGCTATTACTATAACTGCTGCCGTTACGGGCGTCGCCGGCGTCCGCGCCGCTGGAGCCACAGCCGACGAACATTGTTACCTTGCCCCGGGCAACGAAGCCGCCGTAGATACCATAGAGCAGATGACGAGAAAGCATTTCTAGGGTAGAAGGCCGCAGCAGAATACGGCGATCAGCCTTTCCTCCAGACGGGTCTCGGCTATGAAAATAGCAGGAGGGGGTCAGCGAGAAATAGAGAGAAATAGAGATATGATGATGCTGATGATGATGGAAGTAGGAAGTAGACGATCAAGAGGCGAACGACGGAGCGAGCGCAAAGCGTTTGCGTACGAGCCGCTTTCTTGCTGCATCGCTGCTCGACACCTCCCACTGGAGTCGTAGCCGCCCACTGGCAGGCCAGCGCTCTGGACAGCGCCATTGGGGCACCGAAGTGTAGCCCGTTGGGGGAGCCCAGGACGGCAGACGAGGAGTTGTTTGCCGCTGTATAACATCACAGCGTGAGCTTTGTAGGAAGGTTGAAGGCCGCTTGAAGAGAGGGCTGTCAGAGGAGAGGGTCGACGAGTACCTGGTACATGTCTCGTTAAGAGGAGGTGGAACGGGAACAGGAGCTTGAGGCGATGGGAGCCGTTTGTATCGTCTAGACTAGAGTAGGTTAGGCTAGGCAGCAAGTTACCGACGTCCGGTGTTTTACTCTGTGTGTGTGTGTGTGGGGGCCGGCCAGAGTAACAAGCAAATAGAGTGGGCATGAGGCTTGCTCTGCGGTCAGGCATTTAGTCTTTAACCTCTTCAAAATAGAGAAGATCTGTGCTAGTAATGTATTCGCGTAGTGTGTGTATATCTCTGTCAGTATGAACGGTATTGCGAAGCGGGCCCAATGATCAGTTTACGGTATACTGTAGAGTGAGGCGCTATAACGAGCGAATTAAATAGGTTTCGACAGGTCGGCTTGCACATTTCTACATGTAACATCGTTGGCAATGCCGCCTATCAATCTGCCCTTATTGAACGATATTGAACCATGCGTTCTGTGATAAAGATTAGGAAATGAGGAGGCTCGGTACGGTTGTAGGCTAGCGCGTTGTGATAAGTCGGTCTCCTGTTCTGAATTGAATCGTTCAAGCATCACTAGTATTTCATAATAATAATAAGATGACAATGAAGTTCATAGAAAAAGTGGACGCGTCCATATTTCGCCGAATTCCGACGACGTAATTCGGCTATTAATTTTTTTCTCTCGCTTCGCTGCTGGCTCGAAAGTAGGATTGTCCCGTGACGACTCTGTTAGATTTGAATGAACGCGCCATATGGATCATCATCCGAAGCTCATTTGATCTACTGACGAATAATTCCGCGTCGTAAATGTGCCAAATTCATGGTGGTGGTGGTCTTGGTGGAATCACCCTGGCTCCAATAGGTCCTATTACAACGCATATGTCCCCATATTTCTACTTGGAGAGCGAAATGACATTTGAATAGGAAATCGATTCAACTCGTTCCCGAGGTCACTTCCTTGGCACAGGAAACTGCCTCATTGCGTAGCGTATCTGAAGGAATTGCTCGCCGACACGCAGTCGCCAAGTGGCGTATGGTCAGATCCAGCTGTGATAATGAACCGTCGATGCCAATTGCGTAAATTACTTTTCGCTCCACGTGAGCTCGTCGAAACAATTTGCTAAATGAACGAAGCTATCAGGCTGCTCCGGAGATCCCGGCTTTGGCGCAGTCGATCCGACTAACGGATTCTGCCCCTATGCCAATATTGTTTGGAAATCTGCTGCTAACATTACGAAACGCCGGTAGGGAAATATCCACGGATTTGTTAGACCGTTCTCAAGACGGCCTTCAAGCGATCGTTGCTTCTGCGACAGGATCAACTATATACGTAGACACATCCGCTTTGCAAATGTAGCCTTTTGTCACGATACATTATTATTATTACACCTGTAGCTTACTACGAAGATGTGAATAGTGTTCTTTCGATGCATAATAATGTCGAGATAAAAATATTCTGTTTACGAAGATCCGGCTCCCAAGCGTCGCACGGTAATATCATCTATGAAGTGTCAGTTCCTATTTTGATACTATAGGCATGCATGTACATAACAGTTCTCGAAATACAGAGATGCTTTTTATCTAGCGGAGCTACGCGATAAGATTTATAGCGATTACTAGCCACTTATGTGCGAAACATAAGCTGCTCTCTATTACGGTCCTCTTGATGGTCTAGTGGAGAGCGTCTTCGACTGCTAGACCGGACGGACGTGTGGGTTGGGTTCAAATCCTGTCGGACGCGGAGAATCTTTGTTGGGAGACCATGGTAATTGAAGTGCCTGCCCATACAGCGCCCTCTGTCGGCGAAATGACTATGTCCATCACAACGCACGACCAATAAAGCAGTCTGCCCGTAACTGTGCCTCAGATCACATCAATGCAGAACATGGCGCAGTCGGACTAGTTGAAAGTCATAGAAGATCAGTACAGCAAGCTAAGGTGCGCGTGAGACCAGTCCCATAAAAGAGTGCAAAAATGTCACAAAAATCCAACGCCCCGAGACCCATGAGTCATGAAGGGGATCGCAGTGAAAATTGGTCAATATTCCTAGACGCCTGGACGGATTATGCACTGATCAACGACATATACAAGCTAAGCCCCAGAAGACAATTAGCTCACTTCAGGTCAGTATTCGGTGATACCAATCGGATGTTCCTATCCAGTCTTGAAGTGGAAGCAGTGACAGGGGACAGGACTGACCCGTCAGGCGAAGAGCCATGCGCAACACTTAAAGCCCTACTTGCAGCTCTAACCAAAAGATACCAGTGCCATAGAAATGTCATATTTCAGAGGTATCTATTCCAGAAAGCAGGTCAAGGCGACGCAGAAACCGTGAAGGAATTCCGAGAAAGAATGGGCAAACAAGCAAAGAAATGCGCGTACGAGGAGCACGAGAAGATGATGCTAAGAGATAAGCTCATCCTAGGAACGCGTCTTGCAATGGCCAGAGAAGCGCTTTTTCGCGAAGAAGACCACAAGCAATTGAGCATCGATCAGGTCATGCGCGTACTAGAAACCTACGAAGACAATGAGAAGGCACTGCTGATAATCGAACGCGACAGACAAGGAAGCAGCGGCGATAAACAACAGGTCGATGACGTAGCACTAGTACGCCACCACTACGGACAAGAGCGTAGAAGATACCGAGAAGTGGGAATCAAGCAGCACGGTGGGAATCACTGTCGGAACTGCGGACGCTCACATCCACCACAAAAGTGTCCAGCAACAGGACAAACATGCAGCATATGCAACAAGAAGAACCATTATGCACGGATGTGTAGGTCGAAACAGAGGCACAGCGTCAGGGTAGTACAGGACGAGACCCCTGAATACGAAGACCTCGAATCAGATGAAACATTCCACACTGAAACAATCGGGAAGAAGCCGAAGCGAAAGCTGTACGTCACACTGTTGACCGGAGCCAAGCAGGAGACAGAGCTAAGAGCACTCCTCGACACAGGAGCAACATGCAACGTCATGGGCAACGCAACCTATCAGAGATTACGGGCCGTCAACAAAGCTATACAAATAGATCGCAAAGATCAATCAGTGTTGAAAATGTATGACCACTCCCGAGTAATCACCATGGGGTCGACAACAATAATAGTCAAAATTCACAAAATAGAAAAGCAGATCAAGTTCCAGGTAGTCGATGAGGAAGTCGAGACACTGTTATCAGCAAACACGTGTCTAGAGCTGGAATTAATACAAGTATCACGCGAAGTCGAATGTGTAAACATGGTGATCCAGCAAGACAAAGGCCGCTTGGAAAACCTAACGGAGGAGTACAAGGACATCTTCCAAGGTCTAGGACAACTGCCCCAGCCAGTCAAGATCCACGTCAGCAAGGACGTCACACCTGTGCAACAGCCACCACGGACCCCACCTGTCGCATTCGTGGAAGACATCATAGCCCGAGTAAAGGAGTTAGAACGATTGGGAGTCATACAGAAGGTCAATCACCCCACAGAATGGGTGTCGAATCTCGTCGCAGTGCATCGGCAAGGACGTAAGTTGAGAATTGTGCTAGATCCACATGCACTAAACAAGGCCATTCACAGACCACGATACCCCATGCCCACACTCAACGACACACTACACCGACTCAGAAAGGCAAAAATATTTTCTGTATTAGACGCTAGAGACGGTTTTTACCAGATGACACTTAGCCCAGACAGTCGCGATTACACAACATTCTGGACCCCTATAGGCAGGTACCAATATTGCAGAGTACCTCAGGGAATAGCATCGGCACCCGAAGAATACCAAAGACGACAGGTACAGGCATACGATGGTCTCAGAAACGTAGCTGTAGTAGCAGACGATACCATAGTCTGGGGTGAAGGAGACACAGTAGCCGAGGCAATTGAGGATCACCATCGGAACGTGCAAGCTCTATTCAAACGAGCACGCAAAGTAGGGCTACGTTTCAATAAAAACAAACTTAGATTGGGCATGACAGAGGTCAAATTCATGGGGCATGTGATTAGTAAAGAAGGCCTTAAAGCAGACCCAGAGAAAATTAAAGCCATTCGCGAGATGCCAATACCTAAAAATGTGAAAGGTATTATGAGTTTTTTGGGGTGCGTTAACTATCTACTGCCATTCATACCCAACATTTCTCAACTTACGGAGCCAATACGCAGACTCACACAAAAACAATACGAATTCAGTTGGCAAAGCCAACAACAAGAGGCCTTCGAAGCCATTAAGCAGAAACTGACAGAAACACCGACCCTAGCATACTTTGACAAGGACAAACCTATCATACTCCAAACAGATGCCAGTGATTATGGCCTAGGAGGTGTATTGATACAGGATGGAAAACCAGTAGCATACACGTCACACTCGTTGAACGCAGCCGAAAAGAACTACGCCGTCATCGAGAAAGAGTGTTTAGCAATACTAGTGGCATGTAAAAAGTTCGATCACTACATCTACGCAATGACTGACGTTACAGTCCATACAGATCACAAACCTCTAGAAAGCATTTTCTCGAAAGCATTGGACTCTTGTCCAAAGAGACTACAACGAATGCGTCTCGAACTCATGAAATATAACATACGAGTGAAATACATACCGGGAAAGACAAACCTGATAGCTGACCTTCTGAGCCGTCACCCCCTAGAAGAGAACCAACCAGGTGAAAACATATGCAGACTAGAAATAGGCGAGATAAAGCAGCGTGAACACAATAGAATTTCAGACATGTTGATCGAGCAAGTGAAACAAGAAAGTGCACAAAGTGCACAAATGAAAAAACTAATGAACGCCATACAGAACGGCTGGCCAAACAAGGAAAAGGAAGTTCCAACGGAAATCCTGATGTACTGGCCAGTACGCGACGAACTGATCGTGGACCAAGGAGTGGTTTATCGAGGCTCAGCTGTATTGGTTCCTCCGAACCTCAGAGCAGAATTTTTGAGACGTGCACATAAGTCTCACCTAGCATACGATGCCATGTGCAGACGAATTAGAGATACCATATATTGGCCGAAAATCAGAGACGACATGAAGGATTGGGTGAGTCGCTGTGAAGCCTGCCAGACATACAATACAAAACAACGTGCCGAACCACTAATAAACAAAAATATACCCCAGCGACCTTGGCAAATAGTACACCAAGATATATTCATGTGGGAAGGAACAAATTATCTCGTAACGGTCGACGGGTACAGCGATTATTTCGAGTTGGATAGCCTGGGTCAGAACACAACAACACGTCATATAATAAACAAAACAAGCGCGCATTTCGGAAGGCACGGTAGACCGACTGAAATACATACCGACTCAGATCCCAGATATATGGGCAGAGAATTTAAAGATTTCTGCTCGATGTGGTTAGTAAAACACGTCGTTAGCGCGCCACATCATCACCAATCAAACGGCAAAGCAGAAAGTGCCGTCAAAATTGCTAAACGCATTGTAAAAAAGGCAAACTTCAACAAGGAGGATTTGAACATGGCACTACTGGAGTGGCGAGTGACAGAGCAGACAGAAGGGCTATCGCCAGCTGCAAAATTTTTCGGACGCACACCAGCAACTTTACTACCACTCAAAGAATATAAATTACGCACGCGGAATCACAGACAAGTTACCGACATCATTAGAAAACGACAACATGAAGCAAAAAAAGGCCACGATCACAGCACGAAGGAATACACCCCTATATTACCAGGCCAATGGGTCAGAATTCAACCGGTGGATCTAACATACGAATGGATAAAGGGGCGCTGTGTAGAACAGATTAGGGCCAGAACATATAAAATTAGAACAGAAAGAGGGGGCGAAATAGTCCGGAATAGACGACACCTCATTGTGATCCCGACCCCAGAAAGCACAAAAGGCGCAATAAATAATAATAATAATAAGGAATTTTTGACACCACAACACATACCGAACAGAGAGCGGCAAATCATCCTCGAACCAACAGAGCCGGTCGAACCAGGGGAGCATCAGGCGAGCGGATCGCAACCAAGAACAACGATGCACACTCCGGATACAACCTCGGTGCGACGAGCGGCGACAGCGCAACAAATCAGCTCAAGAACGCACAGAAATTGCGAGGCCAAACGCTCACCAACACACCGTAATTCCGAGACAACGCGCACTACGCTCACTGCACCGCACGCACCAACAAGGGTACCAAGCAGAGCTAATCGGACCACCTCACAACACAGATACCCGACCAGAACGAAACTCCAAACGAATAACGGGACAGACAACGTCATTCCTCCACGCCAAGCAACAAAGCGCAGAGCGGAGTGCGAATTGACACGCACAACTCGAAGAGTCTGCTGCAGACCAACGACATCAGCAGGACAACCTATCTCAAATACAGCAGACCGCGGAATGTCATCTGCAGAGAGATGTGCAAGCGTAGTGAAACCAACGAGCGCCAGTAGGACACGGCGTGTTCAAGGGACTTGATGGAAAGTCAGTAGATATATAATTATTACCATATCGTACATTATAGTTTAATAATGTATTCATATTCGAATTATAGTAGCTTAGTACAATACGCTACGGTGTCAGTGAAAAAAAAAAAAAAAAAAAACAATAATCGGAATTTGTATAATACAGATACACCAAGTGACCCAATAACGAATTTTATAAGACATTACACAAAGTGACAAGCGTGGGCAAGAAGAAATCTAGCCAGTCGATTGTAAATGCAACTACACAGACTCTAGTGGCATTAGTACGAAAGCCACAATGTAGTCAGCCAGTTGTTGGAGTTAGTGATGAAGCAGTTGGAAATTGTTGTTTATTGTGGAAGTTAAGGTTGGCTAAACATCATTGTAACACAGTAAGGAAGGGAGATGTTGGGAGACCATGGTAATTGAAGTGCCTGCCCATACAGCGCCCTCTGTCGGCGAAATGACTATGTCCATCACAACGCACGACCAATAAAGCAGTCTGCCCGTAACTGTGCCTCAGATCACATCAATGCAGAACAATCTTTGTAGTTCTTTATCATCTTTCTTTATCTGAACATTCATGCCAGGAACGAATGAGGAAAAGAATAAGCAAAGGTGGCCCCGACAGATCCTCATAGTAATACCTAAAAAGGTTAAGAGCTGAGGCCTGTCAGATACGGGAACAGCTGAGGGTCCACTCGAAAAACAAGTTGCTCTCTATTACGGAAGTTCGTACATCAAACGCCCTATAAACAAAAACAAAAAAAAACAGCCGAAGAGCAGCACCTTCGACTGTTCCGGCCGTGCTGATATCGGATAAATTACTGTGACGTAGTGACCGAATCTTAGAATTCTCGTTTCATTGTTATGCAATTGATATTGGCAGACTAACCTTTGACGTGTTTCAATGTCCACGATTGCCCGTCGGAGGACAGCTTCTCGCCACTGCCACCGCGTCGGGGCTGTGCGGAACGAAGTTTGTTATAGGAGTGGCCCTGGCAGCGGCGGCGACCCAATGTGTAGCATTAGGCATCGTTCCCTGGACAAAGGAACGGCGCGAGGATTATCGATTTATCTTACATGTATATGCGATTAATGTTCAAATCATTCAACAAGCGCAGTCGGAATCAGTAGGATGTCGAAATAACCTAGTGGAAAATGCAGCAATCCATGGTGTTGTGTTGCTGGACCTCCATGGTTTCTGCGGTGTGGCGCCATGCGTGGCGATGTATTCATCGACTACGCTGCTGCTGCCAATTGGCTGGGCTTCGAGTAAACAGGCTATTTGCTATAGACAATAGACAGCATACTCTGGCTCGGATAACGCGGAATGAAAGCGAGGGCCTAGCTCACTTCAGGCTGGCAGGCGAATATTAATTTATAATTTTAATATAACACCACCATAGATGACGTGATCTCGATCACAGCCAATCGCTTGTCTACTTTAGGATCGTTCTATCGTAAGCCTTCAGCGTCCACTTACTTTTTCCAGCGCAAAATGTACGGCGTCTTACTATGTACTAGCTGGACAAATGTAGCATTTTGGGCAGACTAAATGAAGCTAGATATCACAATCGTGAATTCTTGTTCGCGACGAACGACATTGTGTACGTACAAATGAAAAAGTAATCGGTAAGCACAAGCTGAAATCGCGAACACAAATACCGCGTTTGGTACTGTGGCCAAATTATTATAGAAGTTAGGAGCCAGTATAATTTCGGGGTCAAATTTATTTATTTATCAAAATCGAAAGTCACTACATCGTGAAGAAAGGTAGTCGTATCCCAAATCCGTGCAAGATCCGAGTGCACTTCTTGTTTACCTACAAGTTCACAATATTAGTCGGTTGATGCACAACTTAATATCGCCGCAGGGAACAATTAGACAAAATACACTTGAGCACGATACTATTGTAATTAATCGCGCTGTTAACGTTGACGCGATCTCTTGAAGCGATTTGGCCAGGCGATTACTGAATGCATTGACATCACAGAAGGATAACCTTTGTATACTGCAAGGCATGCTTATAGTAGTCCAAGTCTCTTTGCAGTGCCTTGTCCCCATCGAGCGCACAGTTCACAACAAGCGGGAACCATTCAGTTATTATTGCCGCGGTCATTGGGTAGCGTTTTTTACCGAATCGAGCAATGCAGGTGTGGTTTATTCGCTTTAGTGCAACAAAGAAATTGTCGGAAATCGTCATCAGGCTGCTTGCCGGAGTTCCCAAAGGCAATGTTGTCTTTCCATCCCCCGCAACGTAGGCGAACGCGACCGTGCCCGCAAAGCAGAATAGGTGAAGTCCTTTCTCGATCGCTAATTCAACGGCAGACTTATTAGGGTAATCGTCAGTATCCATTGTGTACTATAATATCGTGGTGCTCGTTAAGATATTGGTCAGAAATTATTTCCCGGCTTATTTGCAAGGTGATCGTTTCCTCCGGGTGCGAATTTTTCTTTATGTATATGTTACGCCTATAATTAGGGGGATCGAACGCGGAGAGGCCACTTATGAAAATGCCAGATTAACGAAGAAGCCCTTCGGAGGGTTTCGGTAAATACTGTGGAAACATTCGCCATGGTTTGCAACGTGCAAGAAAAAGGTAAATTCGTGGCCTCGCCCTTTGTGTATTTCGAACTTTCGAACAAACCTCGAACTTTGTTATTAGAATATCTTACCGAATGCGGGGAAGCTGTACTTCGTTGCATAATCCACTATCAATTTCGGTCCACATCTCCGAAATAGCGAGGTAGAGAAGGCCCGAGCTCGCACCGTTTCAACCGGATCCATTTGTCGCAACTGCTTACAAGCGTCAAACTTCTCTTTGTAGTATGAGGCATTCCATTTAATAGGCTTGGGCGTCTTCATCTTTCTTTGTTTGCCTTCCTTGAGCAGTGCAGGTTGGAGCACTGACAACACGCAGAGGTGGCTCAATGTCAGCATTGTGGCAGTAACAAGCCTCATCGCCGTTTGACAAGGCGCCCTTTATGACCGACAGACGATCGATAAAGGATCGGTAGAGGAATTAGCACCGTTCGATTAGGATTATGAATGAGACAGTAGAGACGCGAGGGGGCTGTTGAGCAGATCAAAACTACTCGCTATGGACAGATGGATCATTCGTCAGGTCATTGGAATCACCGATGTTGCATGGTACCCCCAACGCCGGGAAAGTTGTACTTCTTTCTATAGTCGATAGTATGGCTCAAATCCGGATGGCTGGAGCTCCCTGCTAGCTAGGGATCATGCCCAAACCGTCTCAACGGATTGCTGCTGTCTGAAGGGGAATCAATATTAAAGAGAGTAGTGGAAATCTCCTTCTGACGATGGGAAACGACTGAAGAATATCGAGCCAACCTCCGTTATATAGGCCAGTAATAGGCCTTGAGTTTGAAGCCGTATTTGAACAGCCGCTAGATAATAGCCATCAAACGTTCACGATTTTGTAAGCTCTAGCAGCGATTGCAGTCAATCTCTGCCTCATAAGTGGTTATGAGGCAGAGATTGACTGCAATGGAGAACACCTTTATTCTGTATTTACACCTTTATCGCTTTTATGGATATTGTAATATAATGGATTCATGGGACTGGACCAACGCAGAAAATAATAAGCATAAAAACACTTGTGTCAATGTGCGCATACCGACAGCCACTAACAGGGTACGCATACGTAAGTTGCAGGTATCATTTGAGCTTATACAAATGTTATTTATATTTGATTATTATGATAAGTAAAAGTGCACACTTCTATTATAGGCAATAGCCAAACGAGGTGCAATCAACCTTTTTACTTTTTTTTACAACCTTTTCACTTTTTTTTTACCGAGAACTTAAGCATATGTATGTATATTGCAGTTCCGAGAATAAACATTTGATTATGATATGATATGATGATTATCTCCGTAGGCGCGGCAGCATCCAACCAAAATGGGTGCCAACGCCGTCAGAATGGGGCAAATTCAATGGCATATATTGTTCTGCCTCTGCATAGATGATTGTTTCGAAGGACTAGAGAATGATCTATCATATTGAGTTTTTCCACTTCCCGAAAAATTCTGAGATGAGCTGCGTTATGCGGTTCACTTACTAGAGTTAACACTATGCGATTCCGCCAACCGAGACACCACATCTTGCACTCTTCTGTAGCCTGTCGAGAGCAGGTGTGAAATTCTTCTGCAGCCTGTCGAGAGCATCAATGTGTTTTTTGAGTTAAGGACGCCAAATTTCTGAATAATATGAAAACTTTAGTCCCGCCAAACGGTTGTAAAAGTGATATAGAACTCGGCCTCCTTCTTCTTGAAACAACGAGAAATTGTGTCACGAGAAATTGTGTGTTAGAGTTTGACGCTCTAATAACCTCCGTAGTATGTATAAATATCTGCTACTTGTGCTTTGTAACGGCATCATTATTGAGGACAGCGGCTACAAAGATGTCCACCGCAAAGCGAAGGTCATTCAGAATGATGCTCTCCGTGCTATTTCAGGTAGACATCGCAGTGATTCGGTAGCTGACTTTTTAGGTAGTTTAGGTCTCTTTCGTATAGACGCAATCTGCACAGTTCAGACGGCTCTCGTTGCTTAAATAGAAAAATATCTCTTTTCCAATCTATCCAAGGGAATAAAGACGTACCGCCGTGCCACTGTGTTTGCAAAGCCCCTCCGCATGAAAGAGTCTAGTCTTCAGTCCCTTTCCTTCGAGTATAGATTTGCGAGAGAGTTGACGAATGCAACAAAAATTGATGTTTATCTACACATGTGTTCCTTTATCATGTTTCTATATTTGTTGTGTACATATATAACGTGTATACACAGTCGTGCTGATTCCTCGACACAACTGCACACTGATATTAGCATTTCGTTCTCGTCACATCATCTTGATGCCGCATCTATAAAGGAACCCATGATGTGGCATCAAGATGTGACGGACAAGGTGTGACGAGAACGAAATGCTAATATCATGCTCCCATTATGACTACCACAGAGATTAAATCATTCGGATACAGTTTACATTACACTATGCCTGCAGGAATCACATTTTTATGTCAAGAATCAATATGCAGAAAAGTAGTGGGCCCACCAAGGATCCCTGAGACACTGCCGACGGGAAATTTCCAATTGACCTAAACCTGCCATTTAGGCATTCTCCAGAACTTTTTCCCTTTTGATTCGCTGATCTAAGTGGCTAGGCTACATCAGGCAGACTGATTACGTTAGTTACGAAGTTGATCACGGTTGTATATGAGGTGGAACCTTTCTTGAGGTGGGCAACAATTCTTGACAGCTAGGAGGAGCCTGGATCGAGGCTAAACGATGCCTTTTTACAGCCGAATTGAGTCCTTTTTTCGGTGACCGCAATCCCCTGATCATCTGCATATGAAACTAAATTGACTGAAGGGGGTGAGGGACGCGATCTATCCCCTCGTAAGCCACGCTCAGAAAGGTCAGTCTAAGGACCGAGCCCTGGGGGACACTAGCAGTGACTGGGTTTTCGATGCCCCCATACTGGTTTGAGCGATCAGAAATATAATGCTATGACCTTCCGAAGGTATCAAGAAATGCCCATTGACCGCAAAGCGTCATGAATCAAATTCCAAGAAAATGAATTGAAGGCATTATTGACGTCGAGCATTACTGGCAGGCGATGCGCACATGTAGCAGGGTTTTTGATCCTTTGTTACTCGACGAGGTCAAGGACTTTTCTTATCGTGGAGTGCAGAGCTCTAAAGCCATGCAGTTTTGGTGAAAGAGCGTCATTTTCATTCAGTTCGTTGATCAATCCAATGTTTATTAGACGTTCGACCGCCTTCGAAACTTCAGATAGCATGTAGATTGACCTGAAAGCCGACAGATCAGTCAGTGGCTACTGCGTTTGGGAATGAGTGCCAGCCGAGTCTTCTTCCATAACTCTGGGAAGTCCCCTGTCCGAAGAAGGCTATCAATTATGGCTCGAAAGGCAGAAACATTGTCCCTGATAAATATATATTGCCTGTTTAGAAGTGAATCGAGACCAGGTGCCTTACGGGACCCAATACGGGATTGTTCAACCTTGATTTCTTCTATAGTAACTCGAGGGAAGGTTGTCTCCTCTTCAGTTTGTCTAATCGCGCAAGGCAAGGTACAGCCTATATCGAATGCCTTGTAAAATCATGGTATATGCTTTCTATTTGGATACAGTGCCCATTCCTGAGTAATGTGTACTATCTGTATGGATATTTAGCTGCCCTTTGTGAAGCCGTGCATGTCATCATCTAATAGCCCTTTAAGATAAGCATACTTTACAATGTGGCCAACTATGATATTCTCAAAAATTGTACACGCAATGGGCTCTTGGGCCACAGGTCTATAAGCGTCACAACTCCATTTAGAGTATTTCTTATGTAGTGGCGAGATAGAAGACCGACGAACACATTTTGTCACAATCCCATCTTCCAGAATGACTGCGGCACAGTGTCAGACAAGCAGGTTTAACTAGAACAGTCGAGAGGTTCTTATCTAATCAGAGGACACTATAAGGATTCAGGTGACATTTGAGGGGGAGTGTTCGTATTTTTGTTTTAATTTCCCCAGCCGTAATACAGATGAACTCAGTATCTGGTAAGCAATGAAACTTCGGATGCCTTCCACCACGAGACCTGCCAAAAATATAACTTCTACGGTATTGCTTTTGCATTATTTCGTAAGACAGACTCTAAAATGAAAATGTGCAAAGGGGATTGACCCCGTGCACTTACATGTTGCACGGCACACACCACGAAACCTGGCCCGACGGCAGTCTATATTACAATTAACGTCCGCTTATCCGAACAATTGTCACGACCTCAAGCGGAAGCCGAGCCTAAAATTATATTATCTTCATTGCGAATTCTCGAAAGATAACCAATTTTTCAGAGCAAAAGGGAGGTAATAGCCCTGTAAATTAAACCTTGTGTCAGTGTTTCGCTTGCCAAATTTAGCGCATGGGTGGCGTTAATAAAATAAGTAGTAATCTCCGGCATCGGAGGCAAGGATTTAGCATTACAGAACACAGTGAGGCCGTCAAAGACTAGTTCTTCCACCACAAAAGATCGACTTCCCTTAAACTACGATTCAATCCGTTCTCGTTTTAGATCCTTAAATAACTTAAGTTATACTATTTGTATAATTACGCAATACGTACATGTAATCATAGACGCATGCCGTGAGGGTCGTCTACCAAACTCATTTCTCAAGCTGTACGTTAATAGTTCTTGAAAAATTCACTCGGCACTCACAGGAATGAACACGAGAGAAAGTTAACGACTATATTTCCAACACGACACTAAATATTCTTGGCTCATTTTCATCACAGCCGGGCGGGTTTCATTACGACGTTCATCTCCGACTCTTGTCGCATCGCTGTCTTCGTAGCAGCAGGAGTCCACCATCAAAGCCATCACCTTCATCGGCCCCCTCCTTCATGGTCAGCCTCTTCTTAGAGGAATTCCAGACGTTTTTTTCTAACACCTCACGAGTCTCGACTTCGAGATGCGTCGGCCATCAGTTCCCAGTGTCGCACCTTTACTTCGCCTTGTGGCTCTGCTCAACTCACTCGTGATCTCTGACGGAGCGACCCGAGGACGTCATCCAACGAAGAAAAAAAATCAAAGTTACCTGTAGCTTCGGGAAACGGATCGAATGGTGATAGAAACACATCACTTACGTAATCCTCGAATTACGATGACATATCAATATGCTGAAAACTGCAATGTTACTCTCTTTTTTTTTATGCTGAACGCGAATGTGACTCATGGCGCTAACCGGAAGCGACAGGAGTCCTACCGAGATCGGGATCGAAGCTGCAATTGAGTCGTTACCTCAGACCTTGCAGGCACGGCCTGCGTTGCCCGTAGTTGAAAGTTATGTTTATATACCGACATTCCTTAGGTCGTTGTTGCCTCGGGATGAACGGCTGCCGCCGAGCACTAGAGAGCCCTCCGACGCATGGGCACCCACATGTCGTTTGCTGGAATGTTCCGCTTGGAATACCCCCAGCGGGGCCAACCTACCCATTGGCGAGACACACATAAACACACACGTTACTTTTCTGTTTGCCGTCTTCGTTGTCGCCCCCATCACCCCCGCGGTGGCGGCGGCGGCGGTCGTTTTTGAACTTTTTCTCGACGAGTCTGTCATATACTAGTGCTCTCTATGTAGTCGTTTGTGACTCATTTCTTAGGTGGCATTGATGGCGGACCGGAGATGGGACCAATGGTGTAAGTTTCGCCTAAGTTTTGAAGTGCCAAACTGCTGGCTATTCCACGAAACAGATGTGGACTTAGCAACAGCATGAACAGCTTAGTACAGTGACCATTCGAGCGGTCGCAAGATGGCAAAAACGTTACCGTTAGCCTTGACTTCAAGCATTGTCTGTTTTATGTTCGATTTTTGATTTGCTAACAATACCTTTGGAAATATAATAGCGGCGTAGTGTTACGTAAGTGTAGTCGTTCCCTAAATTTGCCTATTGTTGCGCTGAGAAATATTATTATCGAATGAGGTACACTACCCTGGGCCACTTCGAACCTACAGAGTAGTTCCAGCATTTGAAGAAGGAGATAATCAACTCTATACCAATGATCGAGTCATTTCTTTCTCCAATTTCTGTCTGCAAGGTCTTCGAGGAATTTACTGTTCATCAAATTGAGAATTTTGTCGCTGAATTTAATATTTTGTCCGACAAGCAATATAGTTTCCGGGAAGAAACGTGGAACGTCACTAGCAACTGCGAAACCTTCGAAAACTCCTAAGCAAGCAATGGATCGTGGAGACCAATCCCTAGCTATTATTCTAGACCTGCCTAAAGCATTTGACTCGGTAAGTTCCTTAATCCTAACGGGAAAAACGGTTTGCATACAACTCCGACGATAATGCTTGCAGCTTACTATGCTTACTTAGCTTTATGTCCGAATGTACTCGGTGTGTGGGCGTACTCAGTAAATGGTACCATTTCCGGCAATGAAAATATGCACTTGGGTGTCCCACAAGGCAGTCTCCTTGGTCCCCCACTTTTTGCGTCATGCGCACTTGCGCCAACTCCGTCCAAAGTGCAGCTGAGGCAATAGCAGGTATTTCACGAGTTCGGAAAGTTCTCGGTACAAGAGCATGCCTTCCCTTATATCAGGTATTTTTCAGCGTACGTCTAGTATCGAATATTACGGTCCTAATTATCACCATGCTCAAATGGCAAGCAAAAAAAAGCGGATTACAGTGTCCTCAACGAGTTCTTAGGTCGGTACTTAAAGAACCCTTTATAAGTCTAATATTTAGTATATATTGCATATGAGACCATATTTAATATATTTACTTTCGTATACGAAAAAAGTTAGAGTATTAATAATATTATGATGATAATAATTTTAAATCTCGTAGTGTAGCGCGCCCGGAAGGTAAACGATTGTGTTCCTCTTGTGATGATACTTAGGCGCAAGGGTGTGTATTGTATATATAATATGTAGTATATATACTATCTGGGCTTGCAGCAAATAGCAAATCCTACCATAAACGCCCCCGCACTGAAGTAATGCCGAAAGGCGGTATCAGAGTGTGGAAAAAACTGTCCCTTCGCCGCTCGTTAAGCGGCAGGGAAATAAAGAAAAAAGAAACGCAAATAGAAGGTTCGTGGTCTGTTTTATCTAACTATGTATTTCACGGGTGCGTGAATTATTCAGTTATTTTCGGTCCCGTATTTTGTGTGTGACTGGTTTTTGTTCCACACGCGCGGACTTCCTAAAGCTGAAGCAAGGTCACTCCCCATCCCCCTCGCGGGCTCTTAGACGGAAGGTCGCACCTCCCAAATGTATCGTTGCAGACACTTAAAATATGTAATCAGTTGCCATGCCTTCCGGATGATTTCTATTGACACCACTGATGAAGTAATCTACCCGTTACTGTCTCTAACGCAACATAGCGAGTAAATAGTGCCTCGGTCGGTGTGGTAGACCTTTTCGCATTTTCAGTACGGTTATTACGCCTTGCATACCATTACATTTAATTATATTCTTCAGCTGAAATAATTGTTATAATCTAAGGATTCTCGCTTTCAAGGAAAACAACGCAATGAGACCAGAATTTAAAGGATGCTCAAGGACGTGAATTGATATTTTAGTGGGTGAGAATGCACGTTCCATCGAATGGCCTGATTCAGTGTAGAACATTCCTAAGACAATGGAAATGTGCATCTAAATGTTTACAGATGTTTGGCCTGAGGGTCATAGTTCAGATTTGGATTTACATACGAATTATGTTATCCAGCCATTTTTGTGATTACTTCACACCTATATTGAAGTAGCAGACCCAGATCTTCCAGACTTCCTCCATTTGTTCTACTTAGCTTCATCAATTAGTCTGCTAATCAGTTGTGTTTCAATCTCGTTCATTATTGAGTTAGCTTCGATTTATTAAAGATATCTGCTCTTGGCTTTGACACTTGATTAAACTACTTTTCAATACGTTGATCGCGCCAATTGTAACAGTAATTGATAGTATCGGTGACCTGTGGGCGACGTCAGCAGCCGCTTTAGTTGCGACCCCTTTGGATCAAGCGTGTTCTCCGCCTTGCAGTAACTGCAGGCACAATAAACAATATAGTGCTGCCGAGAAGGCCGAAAAGGTCCGGTCGTAATTTATAGTTATCGACCATTACCGGACCAGCAAGCAGTTCCTGTGGTGGACTCGAAGGCCCTCGAGGAGCCCTCGAGGTAACCTAGAGGCTTTCGTTGCGACTTGGTCAACAGGAGTCACACTCATGTCTACGTCGTCTAAGAATCCTGTTAGATAAAGGAGAAATAAATAAGCTTACTAATTGCCGCACGAATACAAATAAAGCGTGCCTTCATTAAGTTGACAGGGATGGCATGATATGACCTGTTCCGCGGATCTGGTGAAGTCAAAATTAACAGCAAATCTAAACGGCTATAATATCGAACAGCAGCAGGGCATTCGGATATGTCTTCAGTTTTCAGACGTCGATGTTACAGAACAGCTTGTTGTTTCCCGATTTTGACAAAATATGCTAAAAACCTCTGCGATTTGGCACAACATTTTCGGAGTTGTTATGTTAAATTTGAAAAAACACTTCACCGTTAACCTAGTCCGAAAACTCAAAGCCTTGTCATTCAAACATCGGTGTCTAAACCGTCCCCTCTCTGCAATATATCCACCGCATTTCAGCAGCGATCCTCAGACCATTTACGCGAAGTCTTATGACATGTATTTTGGGCAGCAACTCATATTTAATGAAAAATGTTATTCTTCTGACATTTTGCACTGTTACAGGGTGCTTTTCCCCAGCAAATACAACACTTCAGCAGAGTTCTGCAGAAACAGGCTGAAAGACGTAAAGACGGACACGGGTGCACGTGCAGGGAACTCTCCATAAACAGATCTATATATATATACATATATATATATAGATGGCGGTAGGCCGGATGAGGGGTCCTACTGCAGTCAGCATTGCCTTAGAAGCACGAGCCGAGTTCCGTGTGGTAGATATGGTTCAGTAATAGTGGAAGTGTTTCCCATGGGAGCCACGCTAGCGGTACCGAATGGGGCGAGATCGTAGCGTCTCGGTGTTGCAGCCCGAGTAGGCCTGCTGCCACCAGGGGTGTTGTCGAAACGGAGACATCACATGACGACGAAGACGATGGATACATGAAGGCGCCGGGCGACCGGGGGGTTGCAGAGAGACTATGAGGGGAACTACGAACTGCCTTACGGGATAACTGAACCACATCCCATCAGCTAGCAACGACCCGCTACCAAGTGCCAACTCCCACACGGTTGCGTGGTCTGGCGATGATCTACGGTTTCAGCGTCGTTCGTCAAACGCTGATGATGCGTGGAGCACGTTAGGATAACACAGACTGTAAAAGGAAAATTGGATTCGAATGCTGGCGAGAGCAAGAGAGGGGAGAGAGGGCACAATATCATTTATCGTGAGGTGCAAACGTCGATATCGATACTTTGCCTCGAGTTCACTCTTAATTTGTTTGAGGTCCTGCTGAGGTCGTTGAGGCCTATTTTATTTGTCGTTGTTTTTTCTGCTGTACCATTTAGTCATGTGATTTAGCTAGGAGCACACGGGTGGACAATGAACTCCGTCCACTGGCTCTAGCCTTGAGTTCAGTCTGTGTTGGTGATCTACAAAGCTGGATAGTGACATTCCTTTTGGGTGACCGCATAGAACGTTCTGTACAATGGTAGAGGTGAGCCCCTGCCGAGCATGGTCCCAATTCCCGAGTCGTCGTCTCATGAGCCGAATGCAGGCCAGCCCGGCGTACAGTCGTAACCACGTTGGGGATGATTCTTGACCATCTGAACCATCTATGCCCGCATCCATTTCTATCTGGGCTCATCTGACAAGATCACTTGATCATATTATTTCCCTGCCGTTCTGCTGCTGTATTCTGTAATTTGTAGCTTGATGAACTGTTCTGATAGTTTGTGAGTCCAACGAAATGTACTATAGGCATTGTGTATTCAGATTTGCCAGCGCGAATAATCGCGCGCTAGACTCCAGCTATGAGAAAGCTAGGGAAACCTTATTATTTCAAGCAGGTGGAAAAGTTAGATAATTTTTACTACAAAAAAAAAAGAAACACACGCTCAAGAAATTGTACACCGGGACCAGAAAGAAGGCAACACCAATGTAGAAAGCGCGATACGTTTTGTAAAGCTGATCACATTTGCGGGACGCTTGTGTTCAAAATGCCCCAAGTCCTATTGGAGGTATACTTAATTAAGCTAGATGTGACATCACTTAACTATGCGGGCCTCCTAATAGTAGCTAGTTATCTAGCAATAACTAGGTCTAGTGGTGAGCGTCTTAGACTACTAGACCGGAGGGACACGTGTGTGTTGGGTTCAAATCCTGTCAGACGCGGAGAATCTTTGGAGTTCTTTATCATCTTTCTTTATCTGAGGATTCTTGTCAGGTACGAGTAAGCAAAGGTGGCCCCGACAGGTCCTCATAGTAATACCTAAAGGTTAAGAGCTGAGGCCTGTCAGATAGGGGAACAGCTGAGGGTCAGCTCGAAAAACAGTTTTAGCAATAACTAGTTATTTCGTCATTAGTTGTCTCATACTAGATCTTTCCAATTCGATCTGTATGCGTAATACAAAACTGCCCTCACTCAATATTGGCCGTTTCGTACACAGAATCCGCATTGCAGATCTTGAAACGTTCGAAACCTTCCTAATTTCAGGTCGACAACATTCGTAACAGAGTTAGATTAGATTGTCAATATTCGAAGACAGAGCTGCCCCCGTTTGCATAATACCACATTGTATGGCAGCTTCACCTGCAAAATAATTAGTAACTGCATTCTGCTCCATGGTGACGTTTGGAAACATCGAACTGAATTCCATTCGAGCACTCGCAATGAGCGCATGACACAATAATAGCCCCGGCGAGCTGTTTCAGCTATAGTGAACATACACGAATCGCAGTCGCCGTTAAGTCTCCTGTGGCTCAGTGGCTGGGCAGTTCAATCAATCAATTCCATTAACTAAGCTAACAGAAGCAATCGACCAGCGACACATTTCCCTAGGGGGTGGCTTCAGCCTAGCCACGTATTAATTGAATGGGCCCTCCTCCGTAATATGGATAGATAAGTCGACCAATTTAGGTGCAATTTGTCTAAAGAATACAAGCCGGCTAGTTAAACGTCTCCATCGCTGAATTGAGAAGAGTTAGAGCATATTCTTCCTGAGCTTTGCTCAATTCGACTGTTTCAATTTTAAGTTAGAACCTAGCCAAGTGGTGGGGCTGCATTTTTAATGAATCGACAGCGAGATTCATCTGACGAAGTTCGTGTGACAATGCAAATCATAGGGGAAGATGCGGGTATATGGCGCATGAATCATTAAACTATCGGCGATTCGGAGGTCAATCGTTGCCGCGGGAGAGAACCGTTCGGACTGGTGCGTTCTTCAAGCATTCGTGAACTTTGTGGTCAAACAGTGGTTTATGACGTTTCAATCATTTCGCGGAAAGTGGAAATTAAAGACACCAAATATGTCTTTATCCTGAATAATCTCACAAGGTAATATGGAAGCACATAGGGCTTGTGTTTGACGTTAATTTTTTTTGTGCGATCAAATCAGTCAGACAATAGGGCTCACTTGGTTTAAGTTTGTGATTCTTTCGAAGGTAGGTCTTAGCTTTTGCTGGACGGCATGAAGCCTGTATTTGATTGGCTTAGATACTGACATATGCGGAGGCTGCAATTAGTCCGAGTCGTGACAATAACAATATTTACATCAATATCCGTCAACGAAATACATCGTTCGATATAACGCCGAACACCATATATATATATATATATTACGGCTGGAAACATGTTTTGTCGCATTTTTGGTCATTCAAACTTCAAAGTTGGCCACAATTGTACCCGCTGAACGTGAAATACGACTAGGAACAGCCACCTCAATATACCCTTAATAGAATACTTCAAACAAGGAGCTCCCATTTCCTCAGCCCTCTAAGGGCACCCAAAATCTAATCTTGCGTTGCCCCCTTTCAATATGTAAAGAAATCTTTACATTAATACATGTATATTATCGAATGCAAGGTAATCAGGCAGTACAAATAGCTGAATTGGACATGTACGTGAAAATGCCAAAATAACGCCATTAGAGCTAAGTATAATAGTTCTTGACACCGATTCGACTTTCTCGGATTCATTTCACCGACCTCGCTCCACGAACGAGTCGGCGATCGAGGTGTTCCCGCAGAGAGATCGACGTGCGAGTCGACGGCGGAAAAACAAACATCTGCCTCACGCTCGCTCGTTCCGTCAGTCACGAATCAGCCAACCCGCTGCCGACTCCATCGTCATAAAATAGAATGGACACGCCGTTGTGGACGTTGCCTGTTTCAGGACACGTCAAGATCTCAAAGGACGCGACCGTTCTCGTGTCCGCGGTATACACAGAGGCAGCCAACGTAATAGATACGAAGGCAACAAGACGCGTGTCGATGCTTCCTTTGGAGCACCCAACGGTAGCTTTATTATATATATGCAAAATGTATTTATGATATAGGTTTTTGTGATTTGGTGATTGAAAATATAACCGGTAATTCTTGAGCTCGCAATCAGATCGTAACTTGCATATGTTTATACTCTGGTTAGGTTAGACAGCGTCGGCCATATCGGCGTACGACGGATCTGGCTAGGTATCGCGGTCTAGATAAATTAGATGATTACAGACATCCCGCGCTCTTGTTGCAGGCTTGTCGCCAGCCTCCTATGTAAAGGTCCCCTATTCATTATGCTAAAACCCTAATAGTCGGAACAGAAAGGCTGGATGCAAGCGAGTGATCCGTCACTGATAGCGAAAGAAGCTATGACAGAGGACCGGAGAGTCACTGGGGAGCTTGGACGATAGCAGGTCCAGGTTCCTCTTGTGTAGGTCACTGGAGCACTCCTTTTAGCAGGGCAGGTGGCAAGAGGTCATTGCTGTCATCTTGTTTAACAGCAGACAACAGCAGACTGCTAAGCGATTTGGGATCCGAATCAGCTACTTCTGTTTCGTGTCTATTATTATTTGTAATTTGTGGCGATTTTGGATCCCTCATGGAATCCCTTTTCAAATATACATTTTGTACTGATTGAAAGGTATTGGCCCTCTATCTACTCTTGCGAAGGAAGTGAACAATTGACATTGAGTTGCTGACGAGTAGGTAATTAAATTACGTAATATAGGCTCGGCAGATGCCAAAGCATACTTCCCCGATGTAGTTTTAAATCAAAAGGCGTTAATTAGTCAGACCATACGTGGTTGACCATGCGTGACCACATTCATATTTTCCCTATAATGAATGGCGAAAATCCATTCTCATTCGCTCACACAGTGAACGAACCCTTTTTAAATGCATTTTACATAAATGCACGCGGCTCTGTTAAAAGGGGAACTCTCAGTGATTAATGGTCGAATGCTGCTGGCAGCATTTTCATATCCTCTCGCGAATCAACTATATTGTCTTTGCATTTTATAGCTATAATGATTGATCCAGCACAACGGAAGTTCGGTACTTCGTACTGGGTCTTTCCGGCGCACTATGAGCTTCTAGATCAGTTTCAGTGCTGTCCTCCGAGGTTCGACGTTTTCGAGAACGAATGTTGTTTCTTGCTCCTAGCGAGTCGTCGGCTGAACTTCGATGACACGCGACCGAGGATGTCGACAAAGTGGGCATCTCATCTCGCAGCGGTCCGAAACCGATTCGATTCGAAGCGGATATGTGATGGACCAAACCAGCTCCATAGGTTACAAAACCACAAACCAAGGGGACAATCACTCGAGAATTTGTGGACGACTTCGAGTTGTCGCGACTGCAATCATTATAACGTTTATTATATTGCCAATTTCCAATATTATCTGTGCATATCCTCGAGGGTGGATAAACCTCCTCTCAGATCGAACATTTTGATCCGAACGCCGGCTACAATCATCTGGACACAATCGAACGAATTGTCCCAGTAATATCCATTGGGTCATGATGCAACGCTGGAATGCTATGTATTTCAAATCTCGGCATATTCATCCATCTTAGTTCGCAGCTAGTTGCAGCATCAATCTGTTCGACACAACATCGGTGATACAATATCTCGAAGCATTAAGAATGGACACTTGGGCTCCCACCCCATCGCAGACGATCCTTGTAGCGATGAAGACGTTAACTCAAACTCTGGTAGGGGAAAGTAGATATAGTTGTGTTGCCAAACAGAAATAGCATTTTAGAAAAAAATGCAAAGCAAGTGGTAGAGTACATCATAACAAAAAGAAATCACCCTGAATGAAGAGAGCAGACAGAGACAAAAGCCCCCACAAAAGCTCAATGTTTATTCGTGGTAAATCTCAAATTTATCCACTTTATGTCTGACTACCACGTTCTCCATATATTATATAATAGTATTCATTAAGTAGGGTAGCGTTATGTAGCCACGAATGGGGGTCACTACGGCAAGTATCTACATGTAGTATTTATAGATCATTGCTGTGCATATACATATGCATTATGCCTCGCTAATTATGTTATGTCTAATATGCTGGACGAGAGTGGAACGACATGGATGGAGCAAATCATCATAAGGTGACCAACCAGATACACATGTCCACGGCTTTCATTGTACGTATTGTCAAACTGAGAGCTGTCACGGCTCAAAACAAAAGTGACATGCATATGCAAATATTGTAATCTAGTACGCCTCCGTTGTCATGGATAGATAATGTCGCCGTCACTGATAGGGCCGGTCACGGTGTCTAATGTGTGAAAGTTGTGAATCGTAAACTCGCATGTACATATAAAGATACTTGCTTTTAACCCAGCTTTGAGTGAAAATATGTAATAAGTAGTTAAAAAACCACCATAAGGAACGCCTAATAGTGCTTAGCAGAAAGTTTCTTTATGACGAAGTATTTATAAGTTGACCATCTGCCCATTCGTAAACGCGCCTCACACCAGTGTCGCATCAAGGTGATGACTTCAATACCTCCCGAAGAGCTCATGTAATCAGTGGGAACGGATTGTACAAAGGGGCCAACCGATCTGGGTGGCCGGTCTAACGTAAGTCCCGAATCACTCTCGAGATCTGACGATCTCGAGAACATGGGTCGTCGCTCGCATAATTTCATCATTCTACCGGAGCCTTCTGTGGTTGACCCTAGACACAATTGATGCGACGAGTTGCCTGGTCCGGCCGCACGTGTCTTCATCCGGTCCTGTGTCTCTATCTCGAGGAGAGCGATGAGCGCCTCTTGGCTGAATGTCCATGTGGCCCCCCTAAGATCATCTTGTGCCAGGAACATTTTACGAAATGAAATATGCTCTCTACGTTCACCATGGCTTGAGCTGCTCCGCACGACACGAATACATTGCAACCTAAGCAAACTCGATTTGTCTAACGTCGGTTGTCGTTAGCGTAATAGTCGGCATCGTGCCTCTGTTTATTTAGTGAAAAAGTCGAGCGTGAATTATTTCGTAGCAAATATGAGATGAGGGATCCGATTGAAGGCGAATCCACACGAGATGGGGCGCATGCTTTCAAATAGTCGTGTTAGCGGACCCAGTGAAATTTGTCGGCTAAGGCCAACCATCTTGGTTTGGCGGCCACGATTAGATTTCTAAGGGGACATTTCTCATGGAATTGCTGTCGCCCATAGTCCCGTAATGCTAAGCTTCAGTCCGAAACGGAGTATTAGTGTCGTCATCGTTGAGGTTCGCTGCACCGAGAGCTATAACAGATATTGCAGTAGAAAAGGTACTGAACAATAAAAATAAATATATATATATATATATATATATATATATATATATATATATATATTTATTTTATTTATTTATGTAAATATATATATATTATTATATATATATAATATGTATATATTATTTATTTTATTTTTTTATGTATACAGATATATATATATATATATATATTTGACCTGATAGTCTCTATATAAAAATGCGAGGTATTACGTTTCGGTCATACGAACCCCAACTGCTTATAGTTTCGTGGTCGATCACATCTATCAAGGACCTGGGGTTTGTCACAGTGAATAGCTCGAAGTATAACATATTGCTTATATGGAAGCGATCGTGGCGGCCGCGAGGAGAAGCCAATTGGATCACGTATGATTTCTTTCAAAAATAACGAATATCTGGATATATAATACAAAGTAAGTCTTGGTATGTTAACGGAACTGGAGTTTTTTTTTCAATTCTTTATTCAAACGCATGAGGTATATGTGCTATCATTGATGAAATGTGCATGACCTGGCTGAAACACCTGTATGCTGCCGGAGAGATACCTTCCACTCGAATAAATTCACAAGATGCGTCGCTCGAAAAAAAATGGCTGTCAAATGTTTAACAAACTATAATCACGTTGAAGGTTCTCTACGACTGTGACGATAATTACTTCTAATGAAGTGATGTAAACATTCACCGAGAGGCCCCAGCGAAATGTGCGTTGGTGTTGTAACATAATGTTCGCATGACGAGTCCGTAAAAGTGAAACATTGTAACTAATCTTCGTTTACACGAACAAATGCAAATGCGGTAATCGTATATAGAAGCTACTCGCAAACACATTGGAAAATCACAACGAGATCCTTTAATCTGGTGAGTGAAATTCGTTTTGCTATTTCTTCGAACTTGTCAAAAACAACTCAAGCAGAGTACTCTATATTATGTGATACAATCGTTAGTGATACAATACACGAAGCAGGCAGCACAGTAGTCAGTGTGTCTTGCAACGATCACCACGCTCGAGGTGAAGACGAAGATATCTGTGCTTACATATCAGCGAGCATTGTGAAATTGCAGCTCGGTTAATAAACCAATAAAGCCTTGACCTTTTGCCCCTTACTGCAATCACTAGGAAAACACCTACTGAATTTTGGCCCACCCTGTGGACACTGACATGGCAGCATGAACTAGCAAAAGCTTTACTAATGCTCACACGTAGTGCAGCACGTAAATATATGAATAAGGTATTTACGTAGGACGCACGTAAATATATGAATAAAAAAAGAAAGAAAAAGAGAGAGGCATACTCGGTGTCGCTCATTTATTAGCTTGAGCTACCCTAGCTCATGATATGCTTACGTAAGAAAAATTGACAAAACCGCTGGGATGTGAAGAGAAATTTACCGGGACAGCGTGTACCACGTGGTCTATTCAACTTTGACTGATGCAAGTTTATTCGGCAGGAGCCGAGGGGACCACAGGAAAACAGAACATCAAAGGTGAACCTTTTATAAGAGCGAACTAAAAGCACAGATGCTAATTGGCTTATTATGAGGTAATGGAAGAGGCAATATGATATGGTGCAACAGAATTGCAATTGTTCCATGTAATCGCTGCCCCGGTCCGCTTTCACCGAACGAGCTAATGGGAATATCATAGATGAATTGAAGCATTACACATGTACGATAGGACGGGTCTCGGGAACAAGATTCTACGATGAAAATGATTGCCTCGATCGACTCTGCATAGAAGTCAGCTAACCAAACACTGATCAACGCTGGATGAGTGAAGTGTCGTTGATCGCGGTATCAATATACCTTATCGGAAATGGACTTGCTACATTTGCTTTCGTTCGAAGCCTGTCCGATGCGTCTCTAAATCAGTTTGTTCAGGGAAAGTCATTCAGGCCCGATTAGGCGCACCTAACCTAGCCCCGAATGTTCTTCTCTTCCAAAGAGACAAAACGACGACCAATCGAAACTCAGTGAAAAGTGCATCATGCAGACCGAGAAGCGTGATCCAGCTTCGATTAGCGCTAATACAAGTAACGATCTCGTTGTTGTCCTGGTCCTTGTCGCCACACGAAGCGCCATACCCACAAATGACTTACTGAGCTGAGCAGTGTACACAACAATGGTACGGCAGGTGTCACAAATGGAATCACCTGCACCCGTTCGTCGTTAGCGCTAAGCGGCGAGTCGTTGGTCACGATTCGTGTTAGCCGGTTGCTCTTTTTCGCCTGTCGCTGGCCAGCTGTCTCCTCGAGGCTTCCAAGCGCCACGGAAGAGATCGGGACGTTCATCGTTGATACGGTAGCGGAAAATAAATTTGGAAATAATTGACTGCCGATCAGAGCCGCTCCATGTAGCGGTCATCACACGTCGGAGTGGGAAGCGATTGCAGAAGCGCGAGAAGGGGAAGGGGGGGGGGGGGGGTGGTTGGTCTCGGACTGACGGAAAACCGTGAGGAAAATTGACTTCGACTGCAGCAAACTGCTCGTAGAGGATATCCAAGCCGAAACATCGCACACTTTTGGCGCAAACAGGCGCCGATGGAGGCAGCAGAAAATTGCTGTAGTTGCCACTAAGTCATGAAGGGTGTGGCTAGATAGCGGGACGTTTCGTTTTGGCACCAGATGGAGGCTGCGGCAAGTCTGTAATTCGTCATGCTGTCCCTCTTCCCATCGTTTTCCTCTACTCTGTCTCTCTGCTTCCAGGCTCCTCCGTTTGCGTCCTGGTTTTTCTGGCCAGCGGCCGGACCGTAGCGGCCTGCAGGACTCGGCCGCACCAGCGAAGAATTGGCGAGAGAGAAGAAGAAAAAAACACAACGCGCCGCCGCCGCCGCCGCCGCCACCACCACCAGCACCATCATCATCACCACCGCACAGATAGTATAGTATAGTGGACGAACAGCCTTTGTGTGGTTTTTGTACGTCTTTGATGGGACGACAATGATGAGAGCAAACGTAGCGTCTAGCAGCACAAGGCAGTCGGCTGCGGGCTGCGCAAGGACTTTCGGTTTTTAGCGCCAGAGAGAAAAAATAACGAAAAAATATCGAGAGCGAGAGAGAGAGAGAGAGAGGACAGAGGCAACGAAGCACGAAGAGGAAACACGAGGACAGGCGAGCCAGACTCGGGATGGTGGTATCGACCGGAGACCCAAAAAAAAACGCACACACGCGCCAGCGAGAATACATTACAATATATAGATACACTAAATAAGACGGCTTCCTGTTAAAACGTGCTCGTGTTGTCTCTTGGCTGTTTTTGCTGAAGTGGGTCCATGAGCTGGGTCGGCATATGCATGCGCCTCGGCCTGATGTTGTACGACTACAAGTGCACTGTTATGTGATATGTCTAATACCGTGTAGTCGTGAAATGAAGGTCGCGTTCAGGACCTTCTACCGATCTAGAGAAAACGCGCCCCTATGAGAATAGTCCTGGAAGTTTAGTGGTAGGTCCTGCTGTGCGATATATGCAGTGTGATTTGGCCTTTTCGAGATGGTACAGATGATTGAATTTGTAAGCGGCCGGAAACAATCCCAGAAACAGTTGCAGCTACTGCCCGAACGAAAGAGCAGGTGTGTTTGAACGTGAACAGACAACAAAGAAACAGCGAATATATATCTGTAGCATGAATAGATATACCTTCACCTTTCATTTCAAATAATTGTATTGTTTCTATTACAATATCATCATCCTGGGGGGCAGGCGTCTTATTGGCACTCTCACGAGGGGCGGTGGTACATTTTGTCATTTCCTATTAGAACATAATAGCTGGAGGCAAATATTTGAGCAACTATTTCTACGACATGGGTCTAAGACGACGCCAGCCAGGTGAGTGCGTAAATATTAAGCTGGAAGACCTGATGGATTATCCCTGACTGACGCTGTGACCGTTGGCCTTCTCTGGCGTGGCCAGCGAGGTCAGAGAATTTCCCATCGCACCAGTCGACGTCACTCTTGGTCTGCTTTGTAGCCAACGACCTCGGATAATAGGACGGTGGCACAAACACGAATTGGCGAAGACGGTGGATTACAAAGAGTAATGTGCCTGGTCGTTGGCCGTCGCACAGCCGACAGCAGTGACCGCTCTTACTGCGGTGAAGGTAAGCGGTTGCGTTGCACTATACGAGACTACACGAGTCCCTGTCGCGTTTCGGAGTCCAGCAGTCAAGACTCGCAGCGCGGTCACCTTGCTGGGGATTAGAAGTGGGATAAGATCAGCCAACGTGGCCGAGGTTCGTATGAGAGGAATGGCTATAGCAAGGGCAGCATTCGGTAGAACAGCCGTGCAAGAGTTGATCAGTTGGCATAGGTCGGTAGAGTCAAGACGATGTGAAAACGAGTACGGAGCACTAATCGAGGCAAGGCAGCAAATGCGTCGAGTTGAAGTAGTCAAGAAAAAGTCGTTGCCAATGGGAGGTAAGGACGTCTCGTTAGGAGACCTCGCACAGGATTAACAGCACCGTTCCCGGCCAGATTTTGCGCGGCTCGGCGGAGGGTCCCTTGGTTGGCTGAGCGGATTTGCTGCCATTGTATGGGTTTTGAAGGCGACAAATACCGACGACGAATGAATCGAGACGATTCGGGAAATGTTTGGGCACACATATTAATGTTTCATGATAATGAATTGAATGTTTAATTACGTACGCCGTGTCGAACTGATCAGGAGAGCGTTGCGTTTATTGATATTTTTAGTATCGCGGGTTTGTTTTGTCGATATATATATATATATATAGTCGTTTTATTTTCCCTTCCTTGTGGAATCACATTTGCAAACCCTTTCAAGCATAACACGCCTAAACGCTGGTGCGATTTCAGTGCGTGTGTATTCCGATTACAGTATTATGACATTGCTTTAGTCGACGTTCACTGCTATGGACATTATTACACATCTTTACAATAGTTGTGGCTCTGTTAAACAACATACAAGCTGTGACCTCTCTTCCGGGTGCCTTTTCTCTATTTTTTTAACAACTTCCAGTGGTCCTTTAGCAGGCCACTTCGCTGGTTTCCTTCTCGGTTCGTTTATTGAGGTCGTCCTGTTTCACCTCCGTAAGGCCTAGAGCGCCCGCTACGTCCGGGTGGCTAAAACATTGCACCGTAGGACAATATGCTTCTTTCAACTGTTTCTTACTGCTCTTTCCTTCAGCATAGGCGGCATTTCGTACGTAAGTCTTCCTCCAAAGACACCCTCTATTCAAGCTTCTAGCGTACAACACACATCGTAAAACTGAGCATGCAAACTTCCGTAGCTACGATTAAAACTAGCAATTTCTGTTTACGTAGCCCTAAAAGGTCTTCGGACTGACTCTCAGCCAACATTTACGTACCACTAGAACTACAACTACCGTAATGACTATTGCAAAGTTCAACCTTCAAGCATCTGACCCACTATTGCAGATGATTCAAACAATTTCAGTTAAATTTCAAGTCAATTCCAACGAAATTCAAACCGATCTGGTTGCGTTTCAATTGATCTGTGAAAATACATCTCCGCCCCCTCTGCAATTCGCGCTCACAGCAGTTGTAATAGATGTCCAAGTCCAGGCGTGAGCTAGCGTTATCACAATACCACAGCAGCCTCCTGGCAGCCAACCACGTCAATTTGTTTTGTTCTTGGGACTTAGCCCACTGACCGCTCGACAAGCCACCGCTCGTAAAGTCGCTCCAGAGGTGGACTCAAGGAAGTAAAAAGCGAACCTGCAGGCCCCCCTGCACTCCCAGCATCTAGTCAGCCCAGATAGAGTTGACGCTGTTGGGTTTACTGCCAATAAGTGAATTGCCCACTGAAGCTATATAGGTACAACCAGCAAGTACTTATTGGAGAGAGAGAGAGAGAGTGAGAGAGAGAGGAAGGGGCGGTGTATAGTGACGGTAGTGTTCAGCTGGCGTTAGGGTCGATCTCAGCCACACCTGTTTATGGCGACCACCAACAATTGGCTGATATTTTCGATCAAATCCGATATCTATCCAGTCACCGCGTCAGTGCAGCGCCCTGATCGACAAACTACATACACGCCGAAACGGGTACAGTCCGTGTGTGGGTTTCGAATTCTAGCAGATTTTCTACTTTCTCGATTTTTTCAGTGCTCCATTCTGCATTTATGAGAACAGCGGCAGGGCCAAGATGGAAAGGACAGAATAAAAAAAATAGCCGATACGATGTGTATTAGTCTGGGAAATACCTGGATCGCTGGCGGAGGCCAGTACACCCTGGGTATCCGGCGGCGAGCAGGCTATAGCGGTTTCGCATCATCCTGTAATGCAATAAACAGACTTGTTGTTGTTGTTGTCGTCGATGGATGTCGTAATAACATTGTATTGGTCGAGTCCAATGTAGACGTGATGCTTTTCTTCCACTCCCAACGGGTGCGATCGTGTTATTTTAACGGGTTTGTGGTAGCTTCATCATTGTACACTATTGAGTGTTGCTGCTGGTTGTGGTCGGTGTTCGTACACACATCAACAACACTTTACTTGCGACTCTATCGAACTATGCTCCATCGACCCGTGAGTTTACAAACTCCTGTAATGTTTATCGGGTGACTTGCATCGAGGTGCTTGGCAAACGCGTTCCATTGTTGAGCAATTGCCGCTGACAGCGCGCGCGTCAGCATAAACGAATCAGTGAGCGTTGATCAGAACTTAAATATTCGCCGGATACAGGTTAGAGATTGTATTCAGCCGCCCCCCCCCCCCCCCCGTATCCTGGGTGACCATTTATCGGAACATCGCTATTCGATCTCTCTAGAATTCAACATTGGATGGTTTTGATTCCGCAGGTAAACAGATGAAGACCCAGCGGTCATCGTGTGTCTTGATGCTTTCTCAATCTTAAATTACTTAGGCGTTCGCACCTCAAAGCCGTTAGAGGGGGGGGCGCGAGCTCAACGCGGCACTCTTATAAAACGTATACATATCTGTATTGAAATATGTGGTAAACGCCTCCATGTGATTTTCTACATTCTCATGGAGGCTGTTCTATCATTAAGGGTAGTGGCCGAAACCGGCTCGTATGCATTATTTCCCTCCTGCCTTCGGAGCCTTCCAATTTTCTAGCTTTCCTCTGTCTCTTCAACGTTTGGCGGACCCGAACAGGGAACTCTCATGCGACTAACACCGTGCAGATGTTTAATGTTGCGTTTAATCCTTGTCTCGTACGCCGTGAAGGTGGCTGCCGTGCCGTTGGTGTTCATACGTGTACGAGGCGCTGGCTTGTACGTATGCCGCCTTGTCCTGGCTGTACTGAGAAGCAGGAATCTGCTGAAGTGTCGGCCAGGCTGCTGAAAGGAGCTCATGAAGGAGTCAGGAGTCGGACGAAGTTCTCTTCGCCAGAGGAGAAGTTGCTAGCGAGGGAAGGCTGGCTGAGGGCTGCTTGCGTGGAAGGGGGAACTTGCTTCTTGATTTATTTATTTACTTCATTTACTTTGTGTTTGTTTCTCCTGCTGTTTCTCCTGATCCTGTCTGCTACGGCAACGGAGGCAATGCCTCCTTGCTGAACTGAGTCGCCGAGCCCCATTCTTCCGCAAGGCTGCCCCCGCAAGAGTAGCGGCGAGGGAGACGCGACCAGCTCTTCCAATACGGGCACATTCCACTCGCAGACGCCAAATGGGGCGTGAGTCCAGTGCGTTCATGTCTGGGCGTGTGTCGGCATCTGGCTGACGCCCATTCAAGTAAATGTGACTGCGTTCGTGACGTGGTACTAAGGATGGAAGCTATTTATGTAAGGGAATGAGGCGTCTCCGAGTGTGCTCTGTGCTCTCCAACTCGTCATCTGAGCCAACCGTTGGTGTACCACCACCGGCACTACGTGTATCGCTAGCTTTATTTAGGCTGACTATTTCTTGGGTGAAAAACTCTGTATTAACAACGATATCTCGACAGGTGAGAGAGTGGTTCACGTAGAGGAGATGAACTATCGTCCTGAGAGTGGGCTATGTGTCAAGATTTGACTCGTGCCCCCTATTGAAATAATAGAGCTAAATAATAATAATAATAATAATATTTATAAAGAGAATTTCAGCAAAAAATAGTTGTACATTAATTATAATTAGTACAAATATTTCACTTCGATGGTGACATCATGTGTTTTTTTTTTAAATATATGCTTGTCCCAGCTCGCAGAACTGTTATCAGAATCGTCGTCGTTAATGCAAAGAGTTCGACGATTTGGTGAAACTCTCTTAGATCGAACAACAGTTTAGACTTAAATATCTTCCAAATTGTTCGAAAGGACGCTAACGTGAGTCACCTGGGAGGAGGATATTTCGAATATTTCTTGTTGTTGTGATAATAGCGACCAGCGCATCGGGGAGCTAGGTACCTGAGGAGAACGGTGTAGCGAAGGGCATTGTTGTAAACGTCGAGAGTTTACCGAGTGTCGACCGATTCACGTCCAGCAAAGAATGGGAAACACCTCGAGACAATGGGGTGGTTCTAGAGCTTGATTTGAATTGGGCCCAGCTAACTTAACGTTGCGTAACTGTTTTACTGTAGGGCCCGCTTGCTTGAATGCATCACGTAGTATTCAAAGTGGGGTGAGTTCAATTAAAAAATCTTGTTATTAGGACACTTGCTCTTATAGGTGGCCACGTGCATATATGCTTTAAATAATTGGGCTTCTGCTTAGACAGAAATTTAGGCTCTTTCAAAGCATTAGGTACATACCCTTATTTTTCCTTGCGGCAAATGATCCCCCATGATCTGTGTATGTGTTATTATTGTTATTGTTATCGTTGAATACCCGTCAAGTGCATACATCGTCAAGTGCAATACATCTACACCTGGTGGCCTGAACTATCGACTAAGCTACTCGTCTCAGTTACCGAGCGACATAGCACAACTCATAGCACAATTTTGTCCCAACAACGGTTGTGTCTACGATTCTTTTGTATAAGGCACAGCAAGCAGAATTCGAGAGTACGGAGACGATAACTGTTCGTTTTGGGCCCGGAGACCACGGGTTCGATCCCCACCGTTGTACACTTGCATTTCAAAAGGGGGCTTTCTTATAAAGCAATACCGAAAGCAGTTTATACCGTGCACGTTATATGTTTAGGGGCTCGCGAGTCAGCCAGAAAAATTAACTCAATTTGGTTGCTACAATCATCCAATAGTCGATTAGTCTTCACTGTGTAGAGCTTTATACAGCTTGATCGAAACAGGTTAACGGAGCAGGTGGATAATGGAAAAAAATGACGTGAACCCCATATAGTCTTCTCTGTTGCAAAATATCATTGGCGACTGGATACGATAACAGTTTAATGTCACAGGCTCAAGCCAAATACAGAAACCTAACTGTAGGGGCGCAACGAACACAAATGACCCAGCTTGAAGAACAATGGGCTAGATAAATAGGTAAGAATTATCGTATCTTGTATTATCCAGAATAGCCCTAATGCTGGATAGCTTTAGCTCGTGCCCCCGATATCGGCTTCATATATCATTAGCTCTTTGCTTGAAGCAAAGTGAGGTGCTAATTGGACTCTGCGAGGGAAATATTAACATAAGCGAATGGCGTAACTACGAACGGCCCTCCAAACCGTATCTCCGCTATCAGGACCTGACGAAATCACGGCTAGTCGAAGCCCATGAAATACATGGGAGGGTCCATCTGCAACTCGTCGCGAGCAACGACGACCGAACGAGATGGGTGATGATGGCCTGCCAGGATCCAAAATCCACAGCTTAGCCATATCCCAGCCCACCCCACCATATTTCCATCACACCTCAGATAGGCGCTGCGATGTCACCCGCCCAGCCTTAAGGCAAGTTTTACACTCAAAGCGCCATAGAGAGTGATTGCTATGCCCTGTACGGTGCTCCTGCTGTAGTGGTATGCGCGAACGCGTAGCTCAAACGGCCGTGCATGAGTGCAGCTGAAATGTACCTTAATGCGGCAGCTCCGAGTGGATGGAAACGGTATTGTATGCTAGCCTGTGGGATCATGCCAGTGCCAGGTCATATTCTGAGGTGAAGCACTGGCGACGAACTCAGTGCATATATACATACATATATATATATATATATATATATATATATATATATATATATATATATATATATATATATATATATATATATATACACAGTATTATGGGGAGTGCTACCTCGGTCCATTCACCCCACCTAGAGGGCGTCCCTTAACCAACGCTGTATGCATAATCGAGACTTAATTTCGTACTTGATGAGTCCCATAAACTATTGCCATCCAGAGAATGATACTCAACTAAGATTAGGACAGTTACCGCTGAGTAGCTCACAAAGCATCAGACGTGGATGACACATATAGGTTGGTTTATTACTAGTAAACATTGAGTAAACTAACAGGCTATGATCGATGCGGTATGATTGTGCCGGTGTCCGCTCAAGAGAAAAGGTTGAACGTGAATCGATATTTACGAGTATTGCGATCATTACAGTCCGGCTCTAGGTTTATAATAAGCATACGATGCACCTGGTGCGATTCCTCTGAGGATTTTCATAGGGTACATTAGCCCATGCCCATTTGTAAACCATTCAAACTCGGGGTCCATTGCAGGACCCGTGCAAGCAGCATCCCAAGGCTTCGTATCGCCATCATCGAACCCTTGACATGATTCAGGAGCGCACGGAGCTCTTTTATATCGTTGATGGACCGAACGAGCGACAGGTTCAAGAAACTAGTCCCCGCTCGATGTCAACTTTGCCATAGTTCGAGTCGAGCAAATCGGGGGCGACGTCGTAGTTGGCGTCGATGACGTCGAGATGTTGTACTAACTCGAGCGGCGGACCGTGTAGTTGAAAGTTGCACAACACGACTAGTTTGTCGCCTTCGTTGCTGTGGTCCGCTTTTCAACCCAACTTGCAAATTGTCGCTTGAACTGAGCCAGCGGCGGGTGATGGCCTTGAGGTACGCTGGGCCTTGTGGTACTTTTTGTTGTTAAGGGGGTTCCGGGAACGCGTAATACACATGCGTAACAGAACAGACTCTTGCCACTAGTGTGAAACTCATAAACTCACTAAAACGCGTACTCTCCCACACCCATAGTTGCTTTGGAACGACGCAAGCAATACTTCAAACGGGCCTTGTGGTACTGCTGGCGGATTTAGTCGTGGCTATGCAAGAGCTCGTCGGCACGTTGCGCCCCGATGCTGGGATGTGATCGATGGGCTTGTTGTCTGCCCTGCGTTACCATGGAACGCAAGCACTCACAGTATGCCACTCAAGAGGAGGGGGATTAACCGTCAACGCGAGTGGGCAAGCACCGGTGATCGTATAGTTAAATCCTGGCCAACGGCGTCAGTTGTTAGGGAAGGTTGTGGTACGAGCTAGTTAGATTGCTAGTGAACACGTTTGCATGGCACTGCTCCGGGTCACCCAATTGCTATTCTGTGGCACTTACGATCTATCGATTGAGAACACAATGCAGGTTAGCAGATCATACTGCTTGACAGGCAACCTTCTTCACTGTCTGTCACCACGAGATCGAGTGGTCATTCATCAATCATTTTTATTCGAACAGACAATAATTAGTAATTATCTCATTATTTCACTGGTCATTTATTTCTCTCTCTCTTTTAGCTTCGAAGCATCTCTCTTCTTTAGGGACGATGCAGTTCGTTTATCGTTTATTCACAACACGTTTCATTATTTTTACGTTGTACTTCGCCACTTAGTTTACAAGTGAACGTCACCAGCATTCGGTGAACAGTGTGGCTTTCGAGATTGAGCCATCCCTTCCCCACAATGGAGGCGAGGGATCGTATTCGCAATAATACAAATAGCTTGTATATATATGGGTGTGTGTGTGTGTGGTGTTTCCAGGAGGACGACGCTTGTCCTCATCTGAGTTCGACCAGCTCGAAATTCGTAACTTACGCTGGAACCTCCTTGGGCATCCTCCATATTCCCCCGATCTTACTCTTTCTGACGACCACCTGTTCAGATCGATTACGAACTACTTTGGTTGAAACATGTTCAACGCATTGAGAGAGCTCTTTGAAAACACGGTCATTTCATTTTTTGCCTTGGAAAAGGACGAATTCAACAAATGTGACACAAAAAAATCGTTAGAGCTTTGGAACAAGGTCATCACAAGCGATGCAAAACTAATTCGACGATTAAGGGAAGCGCAAATTATTTTTCTACGCACGCAGCAACTTAGAGCCAAATAATCCGCACAACCGTCCCAATAAACGAACGTCTAGCAACTCACATGTCTGCGAGTAGCTACACAATTCATATTTCAGGGAAGGCACTCAATCACCGGAGACTGCTCAGGACATACATAGCAATTTATTTATAATACAGGGGTTGTTCCTTTGTTTTTATCAAAAGCAGGCCTTAACGTCCAAGACATCTTCAAGCATTTGTTTTGGATGATCCAGTATCTACTTCATGGTCGTCTTCATACCGTTGCCAGCGCTCGGCCTCACCTGCCCATCATCTTCTCCGCCGTCAAACAATAATAGCAAACTAGCAGATATTGTGACACGAGTTTCCAAGGGGCGAACTGAGCTCTCTGTAATGTGTCCCTTATTATCAGCCCATCTGACTTATGCATGGAGACTGTTCGATTTTTACGTGCTACCGATTCTGCCGTATGCATCTCTAGCATCGTGCACTAGACTGAGAAAGGTCGTCAGCGTGCGCAGGAGATATTTACGTATCGCGTTCCCTACAAGTCCAGAAAGTTAGTCGAAATAAAATTGCAATAATGGGTAAATAAGGACCTTGTGCGCTTTGAGACTGATTTTGTTACAGTCGAACAGCTAAAATGTATGAATGAACATCACGTTTGCAGTGTGCGTTCCACTTCTTCTCTGTCTGCGAACATGACCGTGCTTCATTTAGCCTTTATTTATCGACCACCTAAAGTGTATTTTACCGAAATTAATACTATGACGACTTGATAGTTTCATGCGTTTAATATGCGTCTGAAAATCGACATGATCTAGACGAAAGCTGTATCAGCAATATGATTAAAATTCACAGTAGCATGTTTATCCCTATCCATATTTAGAAGCTCCTGGATCTCTAGATATCGTATGCACAATATTGATCATTTGCACCCTGGTATACGTGTGAAGTCAGCAGCCACCTTTCGTCGATTTTAACGGGTGTGGCTATTATAGCTAGCACACGCCGACACCTTTCAGAAAGGCGATGGCCAACATGCTATCTATTATATATTGAATCTATTCATTGCAAACGCCCCTCAATACGTGTGACGTGTGACACAGCCAGGAGAGCTCGTGCGATGTCAGGCAAAACTGTGCAACGAAGCACGATAGCGGGCGAGATACGCTTGTCAAGAAATAAATTGCGCAAGTCACATACTGCAAAGCTAGAATTTTTTTATTAACTGCGTGAGTGTTATGGCAAGTGAGCGCAGCGAGAACTTTGCTATCCAACAGGGCTGGGTAGTGGGAAGCGCTATACTTACGTTGAAGTTATTGGACTCAAAACAGCTTTAGGCCGATACAAGAGAGAAAATCCTGAACTGCTCCGACGAGAATCGTTGGAAGGTCGCTGAGCTCCTTGTGGACAACGCCGTACAAATCCTTGCCAAAGTGGCCGGAACGTATGAGGGCTTCTCGTATCAGTTTTCCAATGGAGACGGCTGCATCAATGCTCATGTCGACAACTTGCCTCGCATATTGCATTCCTCCACAAGCGATCTTCTCCCAACCCTCCTTTTCACTGCAGATCTTTTTCATCCTAGATCTTCAAGGCAAGAACAATGAGAAAAACGTTATGCATTTATTGCCCAAACACACACACACACACATATATATATATATATATATATATACATATATATATATGAGCCCGGAAAATGTATTCATATATATATATATATATATATATATAAATCTATATTATATATATGGTCGCACCTACACAACGCAGCAAAATGTTAGACTCACTCCAGGCCACTCTTCAATTCATCAATGGTTTTGTCGATCATGTTTTTAAGGTGATCGAATTCCCTGTGGCCAAGGGTCAGCCCGCTGTCGTAGATACTCTGTAGACGGCTTGAGCCCTCTATCGCAGCTTTGCCAAGGTGGGTTACGAAGCATTGCACTACAAATGATCACGAGACAGATCTGTTAATATTCAAGCTTGGTGGATGTGTCCCTGTTTCGCGTCAAATTTAAAGCATGCTCATATTTGATAAATCCGGTTCGCCACACAGTAAGCTCTCAGTAACGACGATGTTTATGTCGTTTGCGCAGAATTTGCGCTAAAGATACAACGCAGTCAATCTGAATTAGCTATGACGGTGACAACGAAGGCAGCCCCGAAATATCTCGCTATAAAGAAAGCGTAGTGGAGGATGATTCTCTGGAGGGCAGCGCTGTGGAGGCGTTTCTTTGATCGGTCCCTTGAACCTGTCAAATATCAGTTTTGCCTCGCTGTGTCATCGCAAGCCAGACGAAGCGTATTTCTTTTTTCACCAGAACTCGCGGGTTAGAGGGTTCAATCGGTTGTTTGCTCCGTAAACCTTCTAAAAAAAAGCAAATTTTCCGGGCTCACTCATAGCCTTAGACATTAAAGTCAACCCGTTGCCCAACTGCTTATGTTGGTGCTTCATCAGACAGGCTGATTTTCAAAATTTGACAGCAATAGCTTCGCAAGACGACGCTCGAGTTTTTCTTTCTAGATCTTCGCCGAGTCAGCCTGGAATCACTATTTACGGCCAACGCGACGTCGGTCCAGGTGCAGGGGCAACGACGAGGTTAGACCCCCTTAATCCTGGATCATAGCATGACTGCACAACCCCACGTCGATAATCGACCTTAGTAACCGCACTTCGTCCCGTTCGATGTCGACAACGCCACACATGGATGCAACTCCTCCGTTGTCGATAAAGACGGTTTAACCACTGTAACCCTTTTTGGCAACGGGTGTCGCTTGGACGAACGAAGGCTCTTCTGTATTATCTGAAGGACCATGAATCACGGTCCTCCTTCACACTGCCTTTGAGGTGTCTCACAACTCCAGACAGCTGACACATGCACGACTCGTATTTAAACTTTTTTCCGAACATTTCCGCTATAAGTAGTACCCCATGCTGGGTTTTGTGTTCCTCGTTAATTACGCACACATAAACTGCGCAATCGAGGGGTGGGGGATAACCATCATTTCTCGCCCTCGTTTCTGTATGCTGTGGTCAATGTATCCATTTGGGGCAGACCTTGCCTCCAAGTCCGCCCATGCGTGTCGTTGACACACGTTCAAGAGTGTCTATCAGTATACGTGTAGGATTTATCTTTTCCGTCCACTATGCGTGCGCGTTATGTAAACACAAGGCTCCAACCAAAACCAATCTAGATATTGTATAAGCTACTATAAATTTGGTAGCCCGCGCAATAGGAGATACACAAATTTCATAATCTAAATAGATGTCCTTACGCCAGGCTCACGATTGGCTCGGTATTCAAAAGAGCGACGTGTTGACGAAATTCAAATTTTTTCTCGGGAATTACCCGATTCACTCGATCAGGCCAATAAAGTGCTTAGCGCGATATTCAGCCACATGCATTGTCAAAAAACGTTCTTGACAATTTTTAGCGTATGCTAGTTACAGCAAGTTAACTCGACGCATGTATGCAATGACCATAACAATGACCGGGACGGCCTACGCTTGAGAATGTCTGCCACCATCTAATATTGGTATTATTCGATTAGATACGGATAACTGTACACTTTACCATATGAGCCATCGGCAGCGTTAGCCGCGACGCAGAGGACGGCGATAATGATGGAGGCACGCATGTCTGACGGGGACGTTGTTCTTGCTGCTTCGGACGGAAGTGAAAGATAGCCCGAGCTACGACGGGACGTTTTAAAGGCGCCTTTCGGGGAACAAGACGTGGTTTCAACTTTGAGCGACAACTGCGACATACATAGAATCGGTAGAATCACCCCTTTGGCGAAAGAGCGCTCGAGACAGGAGCTTGCCGATTTCTCTATGGCGATTTCGAAGTTCTACGAGGGATAGATTGTAGTCGATTGTCATCAGACTATCGAGTGCCCGCAGACACGAACTGTGATTGACAAAACAAATGGACAAAAACGTTTGGCAATGCTCACCAACCGTGTGACGTATGTGAGAAATGTCAAGGTCCGTTAGGAGAGGAACGACTATTGTTGCCGACTTTCCAAGCCATCGAATATATATTTCAATCGTTGTGATATATATATATATATATATATATATATATAGCAGCAGGCGCGAGCCAGTGTGTTATGTCACTGTGTTTATCATATTTCACATGAAAGTGGAATACCCCATGTGTCGTCATGTTCATCACAACGATCATCATAACGGCACTAGCCGATGTTATGTGATTATAAGCTATAATATCATAATAACCTATAGACCTCGCCCCTTCCAGCGATATTATCATTCATGATATGAATTTGCTTGACTCGATTATATAAGTCGACGACAATGATATTCCATAATATAATATTATATTTGAGCAAAGTACAATAAATAATTCAAACAGTGGTACAAACCGCCCATAACGGTTTGTGAGGAAAAATCCATAGTTTTACCTATAATCAGGGAGTACAATATTCAACGCTGGTTGAGCAGAGATAGAGTACTATACATCATTTCTTTTGAATGTATTATAGGAAACGGTGAAGAGCGACATGTGATATCGTGTCACTATACACTACCTCACAACATCCTAATAATACTATTAATTATGTAAAGAGTGTTCAAGGAGGGATTGCCAAAGAATCAGCTAATTGAAGTTCACGTCGTCGATAATTAAATGTCAATGGATCGTGATGTTTCCCCAGGAAGCAAACTTGATTTCTATGTGTTTTTTTTTTAATTTCTATGTGTTTCGACTGCTCGAGTGTTCCTGCCGATAGAATTCTTGATTAGTTGAATTATCGATTGAGTATCTAACTATCTTCGTAATCGGAGCTTAGCGGCGTATATGTTCTTAGGTGTCTACTGAGAAAACGATGAGCTTGTAAGAGCTCTATATGCTGGGGAGTCAATCATCCTTCTAAGGGTTGCCATCCGTTGGTGGTCGCTGATGCGTTTACATCCACTCAAATTAAACTAAATTAATGTATTTGAAATAATTCAGTGCGACGTGGGGATTCTCATCGAAATGAATCTGAATACCTAGAATGGTCTTCTTGCAGAAACACCGAAGTGTTTCCCAATGAAAAGCACTGCTTCTGAATGTCTAGTTTTGCATCAGCTAGTAAATCGCTGCGCGAAATCGCTTCGATCGCTTCACCCACGTTCATTGAGAGTGGCGTTGTGTTCGTTCCAGTCCAGTCAATATTTGTGTAACTTCTTATTAAAACACATAGATGCTTAGTTTCCATGCACACTGTAATCGTCCGTTATCTAAACACTCCACCCGTTATATTCGGCCATAACAAAACACTATTACAGTTGACGCATGGAATGGTCCTCATTTAAATACGCCGTAAAGTCGAGCCGCTCAAGAATCAAGTGTACTGAAGCTCCTTTGACCAACAGTGACAAAGGGGCTGAAAACAATTTTTCAATGTTTGCTCGATACTGAGCAAACGTGACAAAATTGTTTTCAATTTTTAATTTATTTTTGAATTTTCTAATGAACGTGACACCCTTACATCGTTTTGCTCGTTTCAGACGAGTCTCGATTTCATAGACTGTTCGCTATCCAGAAGTGGATTTGTCCCAGCCAGAAGAGGAGCACTGGCAGGCCATAAATGGTCGACATTTTGCCTTAATTGTGTGGCCTGAGACTATTAAGGAGAATCAACTTTTTGCCTTGAGCTCAGTCGCTGCCTGTGCAGTCGGCATCCAAAATCAGTATAGATCGATGCGGACTATCATCATTGTAGATGTATCGCTTTGAACCAAATTGTTGTAAGCTGTTGTAAGGTGGCGATTCTTTGTGATTGATTAAGTGCAAATTACTCTCTCTCTCTCTATGATCTTCTTTATGTACTGTTATGATGTTCAATACTGATGACTTGCACATCCAGCCGCCTCAACCCATAAATGAGTGGACAAGGTACCATCAACTACCACAGTGCCCATACTTATCTAAAAAGTGTCTGCCGTTCGATTCTGTTCAGCTGTAGACGACGGCAACTTCGTCAACATTTTGTTAAGATCCTTCAAACTCCATCACATCTCTGTAGCCGCACGAACTCGTCTTGAACGGTAGCTGGCACGGGGATGCTATCCCTTAGATTCATAGTTCGCACTGTCCATTATTTGCGCATGAGAGCTCAAAAAGGCTCAACGTACGAATACTCAACTCGTTTAGAACCACGTATAATACTACAGTTGGCAGGCGTCGCTGGAGTTCAATTCTGTTCGAATTGAATCAAACTTTATATTATTTTGGAAGAGTATCGAGAAGCTTTGCGTAATTAAAACGATCTGGCAAATCAGTTTCAGCCTGTGCAATGTTGCTCACCACAAATGACACAAAAGTGTCAAAGGCTGCCTGCTAAGACGCTCCGCCTCTTGCCGTACAATACGTTTGGATAAACAAGGCCCAAGTCTTCGAGCAGCGAAAGCTTAAACTGAACAAAATATGTCTAATACTGCCGTGGCAAATAGCGTAGCATCGAAGCCCGGTGTTTGTTCATGATGAAATTTAGCCTTAAAGCTGTCTTACAATATGAAAAGTACATGCTTAAAAGTAGCATGCTTGAAATTGCAACGATGATATGTATATATAATAGCTACGTGTATCTGCTCGATTTATCATTGCCTGCTCATCATGCGTGGATTTCTGATCTGGTTGCAATACTTCAAATGAGTCGCTGAATGGATTTCGGCAAGACAGAAGTTCCGACACTCAACAGTTATTAGTTAGAGGTAGAATAGCGCGCCCTTAGCAAAACGAAGAAACAGCAGCAGCAGCGGCAGCGACAGCAGAAATCCGGAGGTGGTTGGGGTCTCGGCAGCCACCAGCCGTTGAGGAGTTGTTGGAGGACGCGGCGATGTGTTTCTGCGGCTGGATCCGGTCTCCCCCTCGGACATGATGGACTGGTTTGGTTAGAAGGTGGTTGCCTAACATCCATCTTGGTGTTGCCAGCTACCGAGCGGCCCGTCGCCCATCCGGCTGCTCGGCTGGAGGAAAACGCATGATTTATGAAGACATGCTACATGGGGAGGCACTGCGGCGAGCGTAGAGCGGATAAGAAGCAGCACGAGTGAAGGTGAAGGTACACTTGGATGAAGCTTTTGTGGAGGGCGCGGGGGCTGGCGACGAGGGGTGGCTAATGCCGAAAGCCCGCCTCGAGGACGGGTCGTTGTTCGCCAGCGAAAGAACGGGAACCCTTATTAAGACGTGAAATGATCAATGCGTTGTACAATATGAGAGCAATTCTCAGTCTCTTGTTTCGTTAAGTGAGAGTGCTTCTCGATGCAGCCTCTTAAATCGGATCAACGGCTCAGGAGGATATTGTAAATTCGAATAAAGAGACTAGCTTCAGCGTTGCTTGAGCTTTATTAGGTGTATGAAAATCGTCGTTAATTGTATGTTAGCCGAGTATGTTGTACGCCGTCACAATGTTACAATGGCCGGAAATCCTCTGGCCTTCCAGGATTGCATGGTAGCCGCAGAAAGCGTATACTCCTGCGAGAAATAATTTGTTATCGAAGCCTATGAACGGTAGATAAAGCAGCCGTGTGTCGATGATTTAGCAAATGTTAAAATAAAAACGGATATCCAAGTTCATCTTATCATACATCTGTACATACTGAATCAACCAATGATTCATTGATGGCTCCAATCTATCTACACGGTTGGCTGTGGAACGCCAGATTGGCGAACAATGCAGATGCATCTTCAACGATACATCTCCGTTCGTAATCGATCCTCTTTGTAGGGAGAAAGATGCCGTCAAGATGTCGCTTTCTAACCACAAAACAGATTCGTGTATAGTGTGTACATGTACATTTAATGAGTGTCAACGAAGTCTACACCAAATCGTTATCAGATACCGTCTTGCCAGAGATCGTATTTCGCAGCGGACTAATTCATACCAGACGGAAACTGTGGACTCAAACACATTCAACCAGTAATGACAATACATTCGTCCGGCGGACGAAGGCGTTACCGGGCGCGCATCGGGAACACCCTCAAGTGCCTCGATCGTTCTTCTATTTCTGCCTGTCGCCGCTCGGTGCTCCTAGTATAATAGTAGTATAGCAGCCCCAGCAGTAGACGCTAACTGGCCCCGCGTATATGTGCCGCTAACGCGCATCGCTAATGGCAAAATAATAACATATACTTGAACTAAGTTGGCCAGCAGTCCACACAGTTAATAGTGCCTGCCGAACGGGTGCCGAAGGAGGTACTACCGCTACGCAATGGGCTGATGCTTCAATCGAAGGGTCGTCCAATGGAGCACACGGCGCTCGTGTGCTGTGTGACTACCGTGTTGACGAAGTGGCAAATGACGAGCGCCATCGGCGGCTGCTCTCCCCTCTAAGCCCTCGTCAGTGCTCTTGTCTTCATCGACAGTATCAGCATCGCTCCTCACTCGCATTAGCTATCCGAATGGCGGCGGGTATGTTTTAGTTGCCACGTACGAGACACACACACACACTCATAGGAAGTAGCGATAGGTATCGAGAATTGCAACGGTGAACGAGTATGATGAAGGAAGCGTTTAGCGCCCTGCTCGTGTCTAAGGAAACCGCGGGTGATTTCTTTACATAGCTATTTTTTTTTGCCGCTGTGTTCTACCTCGATTGGCAAGATGGTAAATGTGCTTCGTGGAGAAGACGAATGTGGGGAAGTGGACGGGCCACCGGGAGCGAGGGTAGGTGAGAGGTAGATGAGCAGGCGGGAGTTTCCCTCGAGGTTGGACCGTTGGCCGTTCAGCCAATAGACAAGATCAGCGAAATGAGGGGCTTGCGACTCAATTGCAGGCCCGTCCGTCAGTTCAGCCGTTGAGTATAATAGTTGAGCGGCAGCCTGCGCTATAGCTTCCTGTAGAGGAGGAGCAACGTCGCTGGTAGGGTGTCGATAGACGGTTAGCGAGGCATCGACTGACAACGATGCCGTCGACCGGCGTCGACGACCGAGCCATGCTGATACTGTCGATGAGCACAATAGCAATAACGAGGATTTAGAGAAGAGTAGACGTCTGTGGCGTTTCTCCTTTGGCGTCTCGTGGTGGGGGATCGAGGGCGACGTAGACGATCGGCAGCCAATTAGCCTACGGTGGGTGTTGCCCTCAAGAGCTGAGCGTAGATGAAGGAAACAAGATTCTGATCTGAGATGGTTGATGTGCGTGTGTGCGTATACTTTTAACAAATATACGCGCGGGCGCACACACTCGCACCACACACACACGCAGCAAGCTATCCTCCTGTTAGTAATATTTTCACATGACAGTTAATCGATTTGTTATTGAGAACATCAACGCTTGAAGAGCAAGGAGGGAGCAAGGCAAGGATCGCCTATGGACAACCTTCTAGTTAAGTACTCATCACTAGGAAATTTTAAATCAGCCTGAATAGTGCGCGGACCCAATACAGCAAAGAGGTACAACCATTGAAAAGAGTATTACCCTTCCCCCCAAAAAGTATCGATACAATAGATCAATGACACACGCGTGTCTGCGGGAAGTTCAGTTCGATCGGTTGTTTGCCCTCGAACGAGAGCAAAAAACATTATACGATCAAGGAGAATTACGATTGTTTTGTTTTATCAAATGATGCGTGCACCATTCTGTTCAGTCATCTTGACCCAGCGAGCGGGCAGATCAACTGTTCGGCTTTCAGGTTTTCAGGCTCTGTTGTGTAGACAATGAGTAGGTCCACATAAATGAATCCGCCGATTTTGTTCAACCAGATAAATCGCTGAAATGTTGGCTGTGGGTCTTGATTATTAGATAAATCGCACGAGTCTACGACTTGCTACCGATTGTTATCAGTACGCAATGATCACAATTTTGTTGAGCTGACTCTCAGCTGTTCGCCTATGTGACAGGCCTCATAACCCAACCCTTAAGATCCACTATGAGGACCGGTCGGGGCTACGTTCGCTTATTCTTGAGCGGTCGTACCTGGGTAATGAAGAAGACTGATAAAGAATTCTAAAGGTTCACCGCGCCTGACATGATTTTCTTCCAAAGCATATGTTCCTCCTGTCCAGAAATCCAAAACGCTCACAACAAGACCCCATCTAGAGGCCTGCTCCGTCCAACTTTCGATGGTCACCTGCCGAATCGACCGGTCCATGCTGTCAACGTTATATGCTTAAGCTTCTACTCAAGCAGATACCAGTTGCCGGCACGTCGTTCATTGAAATAAATGGCATCAAATATTCTGCTAGGTAATGAATCAAACAGGCGTTTATGGATTTAGCAATCATTTGTCCGCCTTGGAGACTAAACAATATTGATCTTCCATGTTGTAGTTAACTTTTTTTTCCGCTTTTGCGGGGGGAATCCGTAATTGCCACTATAAATTTAGGGAACAGCCAGCGCCGCCTAACCTTCTACCTTCAAAAACCTGCTTACCTTACCCAAAAAATTGTGCATACGTATTGCGTTTGCAGTAGCAACCATTTGAGGCCTAACCATCAACATGGATAACTGGAAAATGCCACAGGCATACCGCAAAATGTGAGTCCTATGGCATGGAAATATACCTCTGGAGCGTCGAAGATTCTTATTTCCTAGAGAATTAACTGCTGTTAAATGGTGTTCAAAGGGACAAGTTTAAAAGGTACCTAAAGGTTAAGAGCTGAGGCCTGTCAAATAGAAGAACAGCTGAGAGTCAGCTTAGAAAAAAAAAAAAAAAAAAGGGGCAAGTTTGCAGTTGGAAGGGCTATCTCCTTTTAAAATAAAGTGATGTACTTGTTTGGCTATTCTATTTTATTAATCCGTTTCCAACGATGTTTCAAACCTCGGAGGAGCAATCCTCTGGAGATACATTCGTCAGATATATTGGACAACAAGGATAATCTGTCGGCAAAAACCGACTTTCCGCTCAGCTCCAAAACAAGAGCGGGGAATAATTCGATTTAGATATCTCTAGTTAGATCAAAGGTGACGTCGAATAGCTGCTCACAGCTTGAAGGAGGCCTTTTCAACGGCGACTCTTCAATGCCCTGTGTATCGAAGCCTCCGAAGGAGAAACGCTTCTGCCTTCCCGGCCTCGCGCATGCGTGTGTAAGTTTTCAAAGTGGAACAGGCTTAAAGATGAGCCTGTCGATGCGTGAGAGAAAGAGCGATGAGCCTTCTCGTGAGGGGTCCATGGAAACTGCAGAATGACCGTTAATGGCTAAGTTGGGATTAGCGATGCTCGTGACCACAGCTGCACCGCGCGTAGAGATGATGTGGGTTAGGCGCTACGAGACCAGATGTTGCCAGGGTCTGCCGGGAGGCATTTAGTCTTCGGAACGTATTCCACTGCGAGTTGAGTTCTGATCATAATCGGAGCTGCAACGCAGATGCATGACTTTGCATTTTGCTCTAATGTGTGCAAGTGAATGGGTGAGTTAGCTGCTCGACTGCTCATGCGGGAGAGCACGGGAGAACACATCTAGCTCTGCCCAGGTAGCCAGCTAAGAGTGTAGCAGGTTGAACGCGCCAGCTGGTACGGTGAAGCTGCACGGCAGAAAAACTCGTCGACGAACGGCGAACTGACTTGTGTCACTTCCGGCAGGTGCAACAGTGTGCGAGGGACTGGGTAACGAACAAACCCTGCCTTTTTCAGCTATTACATATAAAGTATACATAGGGTTGAGAGATCATTTCAGGTATTGTTGGACGTGAAGAAAAGCGAACATTGGTGACGAATATCTCACTGTGTCACATCGTTATGTGGACTTCCTCATTGTTTACGACGTCTTCCCACCTCGAATTATCGAATCTTTCTTGACAGAATTCGGGTCCTTTTTCTCTAGGTCGGAAGAGGCGTTTAACCAGTTCATCATTTAAGGTAACCTTATACCTCAACCTGATGCATATGCAATACTTATGGGTTTCAATTGTTTTTTCTCAAAGAGAGCCAAAATGTCATCACATCTGAGCGAACAATACGACCTATTGTTCTACGATTATGAAGTTCACAAATACGCTAATTTGCTCTGAATTCACCCGAGTCCACAATCAATCCCGTGTCGCGTTATCACCCTCACCTCAACAAGTCCTTGCATTACTCTCAATTCACAAAAGATCATGTAACTGTGTATATTTCCCTCGATTCTGGAGGAGTGACCCAATCATGGCGTTGGACCAGTACTGTTCCATGCTATTCACATACCCCAGAACCTATCATCTTCTAGTCCAATCATCAGTTTCTAACTTCGCGCAGTCCGTATTCACGACATAGAACAAATCGGCGTTGTGCTAAACAGCGTGGCAATCCGCCGGAACGAAATGCTATTATAAATGAAGAATGATTCAACGGTGCAAGCACCTCAGCGAAAACTGTTCGCTCACGAAGGCCACAAGTAGGTAGACCATACCCCATCCGTCTGCTATTCAGGGTTTTATCTGCTTTTACTCACCAAACGGAACCTCGAACGTCGGGCCTCAACGAAAGATGCGGCGCGCATGCTATTGTACGTAATCGCTGTTGAGCCAATTAGGAGTTAGCAGGGAGGTCGTGTTCAGCGTGTTTATGTTTCGAGGCGGGGCGGGGGCTGTGGCGGTTATCCATTATGCACACGCCAACAGACGGAGCGACGCGAAGGTGAACGCCAAAGGCTTGTGCATTGGTTATATGCCAATGCTGGTGGCAGGCCCCGCCAATTGCGCCTGAGTAGAACACTTGTTATGAAACGCCGACGACAGCAACAGCAACAACTCCTCCTCGAATGATGGATGGAAGCAGGAAGTGGTGAAAAACGGCCAGGGCACGCTATGCCTCGGCCTGACTCTATGTGGACCGAGAATCGGGTTCCATGTAGACACATGTAAATATGATGTTAACTGGTTTCATTTAAAGGTGCAAAGATCCTAGGTATAGTAGGTTGCCGGTGCCAAAATCATATATTATGGACGTTGAAGCTTGTGATTGCAGGCAATCGTGTGCTAACTTGTATTTAGGCCGCCTTCACCATGGCCCCTCCCCTTGATTTTAAACAGCAGAGGGGTATCGCATCATCTGTCAACTCTAGCAACAGTAAACTTAACGAACAGTAAACAGCAATATTAGTAAAGGTTTAGTGAACTTGGGAAGTTCAAATTGTACCACTCATCTCGTCTTTCTCTGAAACCCTCGATTTACCTTAGTCGCCGAGCCAATTTAAATTTTATCATTAGTTATATTCCGCCTCACCACCAGTTGTTTGCCCTCTCGCAAAACAACGTCTGCAGCATACTACGATGGCCGTTCGAACGCAAGCGTAATTCGAACAATAATAACTGCTAGTTAAATCACACTCTTCCCGTGGTTTACTCCGTGGTTCTCATTCGATGTTGGAAGGCAGACGAGGCCTGGTCTTCGTTTCGCTGAGCTTCCCCGCGCGGAGAAGGAGTTCTAAAGGCGTACATGGCGCCGTAAGCGATCACGTCCATACGGTATACTATTTACATCATACATGCAGGCACGCATGCATACGTGATTTTACATCGTCGTCGTCGCCGTCGACGACGACGACGCCACTTCTTTCGAAGGCCGTTCGACGGACCATGCCGCTAGGCACCAAGCACCAATTTTCCAGCGTTCTCTTCTTTGTTAACCGAATAATTCATTCTGCCGGCTGGATTTATCGAGGCTGCCGCCGGAGGGGCGCGGCCACAGCCAGCGGCGAGCGCTCACCTCATCTGTCCTGTTCTACACAAAGGGGATGAGGCCGTTCTTTCGACCGAGAGGGAGCCAGCGCATCGGGTACGGTCTCTGCGCCAAACCGGCGTCACCGGTCGGGGCCTATCGACCATGGACGACGACTGCTATGGCTAGCATGCTGTAGGAAGGCAACGAACTCGCTTGAAGGGCAGACGCTTACGTTATTTCTCTGCCGAGTCATCAGCGCGGAGAGCCTCACCGGCACCGGACGAGAAACGATGAAGACGACGACGTTTGCAAACCTCAAGAGGTTTGCTTGAAATTTAAAGCAGATTTAAAGTCCTCACCCGGAGCCGCGGTCAGTACAGCAGGCTCGGCTCCTCAGCGCTCGTTCGCCTACGACGGCAACGACGTACGAACGAGACGGTGGTGGTGATGATGCTATTGGGGGCTGGGGTTGGAGTCGGTGGCGGTGCTGATGGGAGATGAGGGCGAAGAGCTGATGAGGATGACGGAGTTAAGGAATCGCTGACTTAAGCTGACTACTGAGTGAGACCTTCGCGGCAGCTTTTGCGCAGTGCCCCACTTATATCATTATTATTACTATTATTATCTCAAGATAGCTGTCGATCCAACTTAACTATAGAACTATTGGCGAGCACAGACGGACCGAAACGGATGAAGAAAAGTTGGCCACAAACGGACAAGTCTTCGATTCTTGAGCTACGTTTTTTCCTTTGGCAAAATAGTTGCTTTAGCATTTGGTTTCGGTTTAGGTTCTGCACAGCAGCCCCCTGCGCCAATACCCCCCGTTGAAGAATGATTACCCACAGCGAGCTAGGGAGTACTCTGCGTTTGACCGTAATGTTTTGTGACATATAAGAGAGCTTAAGCATTGTAAAAATTGTAGCTCCTTTAATAAACTAATAAACCTTTACCTTTGTATATTGCTGCTCAACTATTTCCGTAGCGTTTCCGTGGGAATTGTTACATTTGAGGTAACGTTTTTGTCCAGTCGAATGAGTGGCTTCTTTTTAAAATATCAGGTCCCGCGTAAGCGATGACTCGGAGAGCGAGAGCAATGGATTTCATAGAATGGATTTCACCAGATTTATTTGAATGGTTCGCTCTCTCAAATTTTGTCTGATAATAATTCTAGCCGATAGGGGAACTACCAACAAATCGCATATTTGGAACCTGTTTATTTCGTATATAAGCTTTAGCCTAGGCACACATGTCTAAGTTCTTGAGATTGTTATTATGCAGTATGTTATGTTATAAGTGTTGTATGTAATTTTTCCGTATATAACTGAAATAAAATCAAAATCCAGATATATTGTGAACTTCCGCCTTGTGAATCGCTGTCTGCAAATCGTTCGCATTTAAGTACGTCCATCGTGTACTTTATTTCGCTTTTGATTCAGCTGCTATGTAAGTCGTGGCCGGTACGTAAACTAACTCAATTTCAACAAGTTTTCGTGGAGTTTATTGCCAATAACGTGCAAAAACACTGATATTGCACCCTTGTGTCCTACAAATAGGGGACATTGTCATCTAGTTTCAGGGTATACATGGCAGTACTCAAGATATGCATGACAGCTATACGTGACAATCTTGTTAATGGCGTAAAGGCTTTTTGCTTCGTTTGATTCGTTTAGTGTAGCCAGGGACAAGGAGACTATTGAGGAACACAGTATCAGCTAGATCAAGTGTTCGCGGTTGGCTAAGTGCCGCTGGCTCTGCCTGCAACAATTTGCGGGATCCGGCTGACATGCGCTTGGTCTCCTTGCCGGATATATGCTCTGTGTTCGGGGACTCGAGGAAGAGACCCTTGACTCAACACCAAAATGATTAGGTCTTGAACGCGAATTGAATGAAGCTCAGACTGGGAGCCCGCTTGGTATATCCTACTTTAGATAGCTCAACCGGGGAGGATCTTGGTTGCGGATATCCAGGGACGAGAACTACGATTGCACTCCACGAAAACGAATGGCCTGCAACATCGCCTAGCGCACAGCCCACACGTCATAGAGGCAATGAGGCTCGGTGTACCGATGCCTCAGTAAGAATTAATATTAGTTGAATCGAACAGTAATCAAACATTGAATTCATGTTAATCTCTAATTAGCTTCCATTCCTCGGCAGCCAAATTGATATCGGTCTAATTTTAAATGAGGGTGCAACGTCTTAGCATACGTAGTCGCTTTTAAGTTACCGGCCAGTGTGAGACCGCTTCAAATAATGAAATTTTCAAGCTAAACAATATTCCACTGAATATTCTGTTCTCAGCGACTGTTCTGAGTTCGAGAAGACAAAAGATGCCGCCATTATAGTTCATATCGCGACACAATAGATATTGTTGTACAATCTAAATATCTGCTACGCAGCGGTACACAGACGATGTATTATAATTGATAGATTACTTTGCACTCGGTGAATATCACTCTGGTTACAACTTTGTTGCTTTGTTTGTTGTTCACATCTGCGGCAGCTATTGTTTTATACGTTTCCGGTCCCTTTCACGTTGTATCATATATATATATATATATATATATATATGTATATATATATATATATATGTATATATATGTATTGCGTCTTCCCCTAGTCGGATTTACATGAGCCACTTTAGTCAGCACCGAACTCCTGAGTCAAAGGAATGCTTATTTGGGAGCGTTGTACACTTCGAGTCCTTTGGGACCAACTTACCTGTGTGTCCAATAGGAGTGCCACTCAATTGCGTGGGGCAATTCGACGACTTCACGGTGGTGGCGGTGGGTAAGAGAGAGAGAGAGAGCACAGAGAGAGAAATGGCGGTCTTAATCGAAGTGCCATTGCAGTAACATGGTGGCAACCTCCCTGGGGAATCAATAGCTCGACTTCACTTAGAGTTGCTGTTATTTGAGCATGGCACGTACAGAGCCATTTGCGTACCACCGCCCACCTGCAATGCGACTGTACGAACCACCTGGGCCCAGTACCACCCAGGATAGTATATTGGGGGGCTCGTTAGAACAGAACATGTCGGGTGGATTCAAGTTTTTCAACAAACAGTATAAATGTAACGACGAACCCCTGCGACGCATTGATGCCGCCATGCAAATACGTCAATAACGTCTGATATTTTGTGCGCTCAGAATCTGGATCTAATATTTGAGACCACGCTGGTTCGTCTGGTTTCGTTGGTTGACGATAGGCATCGCTCTTCGACGGTGGCGGATTCAAAAGATGCTTTCGAGTGTCAGTCCCCACATCATGTCTTTCGAATCGACCCTTTGGTAGGATCTACCTATGGGCTTTATTCAGGTAATATATAATATAGATCTTTTTTTAAGAGGTTAAAGGTAAATCCTTAAAGGTAAAAACCAACTGAACCCAGAACCGATTTTGACTTGGTGCACTGACCGGGACTGTCAAATAATATAATACAGACCTAAAACGACGTAAGCTTACAGCTACTAAAATGATTGGCCTTCAGTTGACACAAATTGTGGTTGACACACAGTTGTGACAGATACTCCTGCAGTAGTTAGCAGCATTTTTGTCAGCTGTGAACCTACTCTACATAACTGCAGACCTTCGTCTTAGCATACAATGAGTCTACTTTTCAGCGTCACCCAGTAAACCACGTGGTGGCGTGGAAAGGAAAACAAACGCGTCAATAGCCTATCTTCACTGTACGAGATGGTTCGATGGCGAAGGGCTACATTCGCGCTCGATAGGACCGAGTTGCAGGACAGTCACCGTGAATGAAGGCTCCGTCATTGTTATATGGCCACGCTATCTTCGCAGGACGTTCCGGTTAGCCGCTTTGTCAGCTCGCGAATTGTCATAGGAGAGTGCGAACAGGTCTGTTCGCTGCTTTCGCTGCCGCAGTAGAAAGGGCCGCTAATTCAATCATGAACCAATCCATTTCTACCATTGTTTTGAGGGCCACGCGCCACTGCATAGAGTCCCCGTGTTCTCATGGTCCTATTTCCCATCGAATTTGGCATGGACTAGAACTCGAACAATAGAACAAGAGCTAACGCATAAACGCTATGGGCTGGTTCCACTGAAAAAGACCATAGATAGTCTGGCGCCGGAGGGCTGATGTGTCCGTGAGGTGTACATATTACGGTCAATTACGCCGATTGAAACATTGATCACACTGACAACCGCAGTGATTAAACGAAAATCTGTTGTAATCTGTTGAATACGAAGCCAATGTATTATAGCAGGAAGCACAAATGGCATGTCGCACTATCGGCAGAGATAGTTTACCTCGAAGAGAAATAATTGTCCTATTAATCGGATATCTGTCGTGGCTATTGTCGCTGACGTTGGGAGCCAAATCAATGTCCGCTGGAAGAAGGCCTATATCAGGAACGGTCCTATTCTGTGCAGATTTATGCTACCGTAAAATGTAGTTTAAGGTTCGTTGTTGTTCTTTGGGAATATATGGTACAAAATATAATCTGAAACTGTCACATTGCTTTTATCAGCGTTGATTTGACGATTTGCTCGCTTCACAAACAACAACAGCAACAAGTAAATAGCTGGTAAAGGTAAGGTGAAGGTGAAGTTTTAATTATTTATTAAAGGAACTGCATACAATGCTTAAGTGCTGGTATATCTATTGATACAATTATGGCAACAATTCTACCCGCGAATGTCTGTTAATAATTGAGAAGGGCGTCGTATTCGTCAAGGTTTACGACCCATCTTAAAGAACGCTCCATCATCCCAGTAAATCGAAGGGAATTATCGATAGTTTCTCTTGAGTGGTCTGTGTGAGCGGGCGAGGGGTGCGCGGGTTTACTGGGTTTGAAAGTGCCACACTACTGCTGTTCATAGATGTATCGTCTGGTGGTGAGCGTACCCTTGTATTGCATTTCGTTATCATCTTTCCTTATCTTTCAATTCTTGCCGGGCGGCTAAAAAACAATAGCAACAACAGTGCCAATGATGTAAAATTTTGTAAAAACTCCACAACTGTTGGCACCGATCGTCCGAGTGCAAATTGCTTATTGCTTGAATGAAGGTCAAGAGATCGTCGTTAATGGAAGAGCTAAAGACTGCAAGATGTTTAGAAATTAGCATTCGTTTAATGCGTTGAGTGTTAGGAATACCTTCACTGACGAACCTGTGTTAGGTATATGTTGAAAATTCGAACGAACTAGTCTGAAATATATATTGAGAAAGGATTGTGATGCCAGCGCAGAATTCCGCAGAACTCTGGCTCAGGATACTGCCCTTCATAAACGGACGCTATTCTGTGTAAATCCTCAGAAGGCTGCAGAGACGTTTAGGTACAAATTCCGAGGTTCTGGCGAGGATACCCATCAGAAGACGGCCTGGCTTTTCTTCATCAATGCTAACTCTAATATATTATAGCTTCTTCTGGTGTTACCCTAATCAACAATTGAATTGAGTATACAAATGTCTTTCGCGAAATTCACCTTGCTTGCAAGAGACAGTGGAGAAAAGATAGATAAAGAGAGAGAGAGAATGCGAGTCCCTTAATGAGCTTCTTAGATATTTGAAAAACTACCCTAAAAGACGAAACCGCCAAGTTGCAATGTAACGCTCATTGTCGGCGCTGTTGCCCACGGCAGCTGGTGCTTACACGGAAATCACAAGAGCCTGCGAACGTACTGAATCGTAAACTGTAGCTCCCACGCGGTGACAATTGTGCGAGCAATTTCTATGTACTCGTCATGAGATAAAAACCTACCTCCACTGTCGGCTGACTAGCGCTTGCCGTGTTCCGCCACGTAGGCTATTCCTCGACAGCATCACCAGATTTCGCCGTCATCGCTCTTCTGCAGTATATTGCTCTCTCTAATTCACTTTGGCTTGGTGACAAAGAGGCCGTGTATCTTGGCATTTGGCGATCCGTTAGTGATTCTCCTTCCTATGGGAGGCCAACGAGGTAGTGTAACAAGTAAAACAAAAATACAATTAGCAAACACAGGAGAACGGGATACCGGCTGCTTGGAGTATATATAGATGTACTGAGAAAGCTGGGCGAGTGAAGACCAACATTAGCACGCATGGGTAGTCTGCATTTGGTATCGGCAGCAGCTGATACCTAGAGGACATTCTACAGAATTACTGAAGTATATATTAATAGTGAATAAAAAGAACCATGCATCTGATGGCCAAAGACGAAGGTTATTGCTGTACAAGTTAAATTTTTTTTTTTTTAATTAAAAATAAAAATTTTGTTATCGTCGTTTTTTGTTAAAATGAAACGCGACCATTTTTTTCGTTATCGTCCGGATCGTCACGAGATCCGAAACTCTCCTACTTCCTAGTCGGAAGGTAGCTTGGATCGATTATCTTTTATAATTGTTATTATAGATTTAACTCTAATTATTCGATTAATACACTGGCAGCGTAATATACTGACCACAATACTTTCTCTGAATAATTGTATTTCAAGCCTATCTCGCAGTGGACTAGAATTTCATGTTTTGGATCGGACTTCACCCATAGTCTTTAATACCGGTTCGAGGTCCTCATGTTAGTCCGCGGGGTTATTTTATCGTAAATAATTTCCATGCTAATTTCTCACGGGACTGAACAACTAGCCATTGAACAGAATCTATCATATTGTTAACTGCTTGTACATAGTATTTATATTCAGTCGCAATCATAATCTAGATCACACCACTACCTCTAATGCATAGTTGTGATTGAAATTCGGAACGATATCAACATAAGATTGGATACCGTAAGGTGCGTAACCTCGATGTATGCGTGTCAATAAGTGAATGCTTTCTTAACATTTCACGCTTGACTCAGACTGGACAGACAACGGACTCGCGCGGCCCTTTGTGATAACGGAATGCTTGCATATATTTCCTCAGTAAATTATTCAGTTTCAACAAAAAGCGAATGTGCACAACAGGTCCTTTCACCGGTTTACCCACAGGGTAAGCCAGGATCGGTGGTACAGCAGTTCGTCTACTTGTGGAAGCCTTCTCAGCAAAAACCTCAATACTCTTCCCAAACGTACCCTATTTATGGTAACATCAAACGATCAATGCACAAAGCCAACACAATGGCAATCACTGTTAGAGATTATCAGTGGTTATCGATGTTTTGATGTTTCGCCGAGTCCATGATCACAATGCGTTATCAGCACTACACTTGACCCCATGTTACTCGTACTGAAATATCCATTCTGTAATAGACATTTCACGCTATTGGATTTCTATTGGAATACATATGTCTTCCCATTGACAGAGTACTATTTTACTCACCTCGAATTGCTGTATCTTTCGAATAAATGAACGAATCTTTATGAATAGAGTGTCCCTCGCTCTCTTTCTCTGTGAGTCCCGCCCGTCGATCAGGCGGTATCAGTGGACCCAGCGGCGGATTCCACTTCACACACAACCCTCGTGGCTGTTAGCTGCATTTCTGCCGCGCAAAAATCGTGACGAAGATAATGCCGGATATGTGTACGCTGTTGGTCTGCATATTCGATCCTTTGGGCAGCTATTACTTATGCACCCAGTCAAAATATAAACATCTGGTCTGATGCACAAATAATTCGGAAAAGGCCCGCCAATTATGTTGAATTATTATGTTTGCGGATCCACTCGAAGCGTTGCCTTCTAGACAGTTTTATTCAACTAATAGTTTGTAGGAACCACTTGTGCACTTGTCATCAATAATTGGATCGTGTCAGTGTGCATGTGTGGTACACTGGAACCACTGATCCCCGAGCATGGACTAGAGTGATCTAGGAACTCCTTGGTATACTTATTTTGCTCGGCATCAAAGCGTCATGTGGTTAGACTTCTTTTCGCTTTAAATAGAGATATCCACTTACAATAACTTTGGTTGTCTGCATTGCATCGGCATACGGTCTGCGAAGACTGAAGATACAGTGGGCCAGTGTTACGAATAAAAAGCATTAAACAAGATGTATATTATTTCCATGTGTAGCGTATCCTTACTTAACCTGAGTAAACTAAAAGACGCATTTGTATAATCAGCAAAACGGACGGTGGTGAACTTAATTCCAAGGAACGCGTCTTCTCGAGAACAACTCGAATGAGATGTGCCGCTAGGAATATCTCAATACTTCACCAACCTTAAACGGTTCCTGTGTTCGGTATAGGCATATTGCTATTGCAAGTAGACCACCCTAACCCTATATTCCGGTCGGAGTCTGGCTAAGCTTTGGCCTCAGTCTCTTCTTCAGTGTCCACTAAGATGATCGGTGATCGATTTCGCGAGTCCAAACCGATCCGTTCCTATATTTGCCCTACTGAATGCTCTTCTAAGTAGCTGACGTCGAACTATTGACTAAAGGATTTCAGGGCTGCTTCTTATCCAATTGGCAGCCCTCGAACCTAACGCTAAAATAATGGCACTGTGTCACAGCGCGAGGAGGTTATTTGAGAAGATCGAGAATAATGGAAATTGTATTATATACTAAACTATCGAGATCAATTAGTAAGCCCTAGAAATAGAAGGGTGTACATGTTTCTAGAGGAGTCTCTTAAAATGGAAAGAATCTCCCCAGCGTCATTTCAATGTTATGGCATCAACGTGAACATCATGATTAGAACGGGATTGAACGGTATGTGAAGATTGAACACCTTCACCGAAGCTGCGTAGTTTCCGGACAAAGCGAGAAATGAAAATGAAATCGTATACTCAATCTAAATAAACTTATAATAAGGCTTTGTTATTTATTCTACTTTGAATTTTATCCCTTTTTCCAAATGGGTTATGACTATCTTATAATTATTGTATGTATATATATATATATATATATATACCCAACTTGGCGCTTCGTTTGATTTGATAGCTAATATTGTTTATCTACATCGACAAAACAGAGTATATTTGGCTGAAAAGAATATTTATTCGAAAGAATAAGTTGGACAAAAGGAATTGCCTTACCTGTACGAAATTATTATGTGTGAAGAATTCTGGTGTCTAGTTGCCCCCTTACATCGGCAATTTCACGCTACTGTCTTCTGAAATGAAGACACTTTCCGTAAGTGATTACTGCTCGCAATAAACCACATTTACTTCCAGAAGTTGATTTCAAACAAATATAATAAGTGCAGCTTCCGTAAACGCTATAAAACAACTAAAATACCGTTATTGTATTCGAGAAGTGTTTTTGCTGTCGATACGATCCTGATATCATGGAGTATAATAAGATTACCTTTGCTGATTGCAGCACACAAAATCTCCGTAACGTAACAACTATTTTGCTTATCATAGCAGAAAAAAGGAAATTGACTAGGTCGTACAACGCTCCCCTGGTTGACGACATATGATACATATTCTGTGTCTATAATAGCGGTGATAGTGTGTTAATAAAATATGTTTAAAATATAGTATCAGTTCTACGGAGTGCCTGATGTTCGTGTGCTGCCTCTGATAAACACGGACGCGTGACGGTGTAGTCGACAATTGTATGATGACACAACTTTCAAATCGGGAATTTGACTGCTTTAATTCAGGCCCGCCCAGCGCTAACCCAGCGGAGGCTTTCTCGCTTGGATGCAGCGATTATCAAATGGTCAATCTCGGAGACGCATGTACACTACTATGCGAACCTGCCACGTTTCGATATGATTCATACACTCCACAATATCAAATTCTGTACTTGCTAGCTCCGATTGTGTTATGTACAATGTTGTATGCACGCAGATATTATACAATGAGAAGCACCCACTCTGCGCGGTGGCTTCACCGCAAAGTCTAACAACTGGCCTTGGCTAGTGCCAAGCGCCACTGCGCTAGTGTGCTCCCCGAATGTGCCGGCTAGAACCGCCTACACCTGGTATGGGATAGACCCGAACATTGATGTCACGGTGCTCCTTGTCCTGGTACGCGGCCACCTGTCCTGTTGGCCTAGTCGAATGCTGCAGGGGCCTCTAAACGTCCCTTATCGTGTTCTTTTATAGGTGACGCCAACGACATCTAACGCTCCGGCCTGGCTTACGGCATACAACCGTCGCGCCCGATAACGGGAGAGAGAGAGAGAGAGAGAGAGAGGGAGGGGGAGAAAGACGGCGAGCCTGACAGGGAATGGAAGGACAGAGCAGTCAGTGGCAATGCCGCTGTACCACCCGACAGTAGTTTGCCACAGTACACAGGAGGTGTGTGTGTGTGATAGTGCATGCTATGGACAGCATGCTTGTCTCCCTGCCTGCCTTTGATTCTCTATTTCTCGCTAGCTCTGAGGTTGGCGGCCTGGATGAACAACAAACAGCGTCGAATAGACAAGAAGCAACACGCTTTATGGGGCATGAAACCTGTGCTATTTGGAGCCGAGACGGGTTGTAGGCGCAGGGGTGGCTCGGACGAAGGGAAATGATTGGGGGGCCACATGAGACAAGCTTGCCTGAACGCCAAAAGGGAGACGTCCTCTATCCACGCATGGCCTTCGTTCATTGTATTGAGGTGAAGCAGGCAGATAGGCAGCGAGTCCGCTTGGGCCCATATCACCGCGTTCCTTATCCCTTCTTCCTTGGCAACTGTTGGCAGACGAGAGGAGCGGACGCCAGCGACAGAGAGACGAGTTGACAAGCCCCGTGCGTGACACGTCTCGGACGCCGCCACACTGCCATGACCGTGTGGTACAGTCTGGCGTCAACGTGGAGCACCGCCCGATGAGCAACGGTAGAGGCAGGGGCGATGGTGGCAGCAGAAGCAGTGAATGTGCCGACGAACGAGAACTCGAGGCCGCGCACGTCATTGGACCACCGTCCGTCGATGATCCTCGAAGGCGTGGGACTGCCCATGGCTCTCTGTGAGTTCCTATATATATATATATATATATATATATATATATATATATGTGCGCAAGGGTATTTGTGTGTGAGCACTGCCGAGAATGAGTGAGCACACATTGAACGTGCTCGTCTAGCCGCGATAGCTCGAACTGGTTGATCTCTTAAAGGGACGCAATTGTGTGCCACGATTTGAAGTGGCTTTGGAAACGCTCAATGCAAACATGATGAAGAGATAGATAGAGAGAGAGATGGGCAGATCAGATATCTGAGATCAGATAAACAACCAGCAGCAAACATTTAAATAATGCTGTATGGATTTTTAATAGATATTATTTCGCATTTTTGGTTGCACTTTTTGCATCATAGAACGGTTAGACACATGCATTCGATGGTCGAGCTACCTATAAAGCATGTATATCTAGCTCGGTAGCAGTCATACCATTACTTGCTATATATATATATATATATATATATATATATATATACATCTGTTGGTGCATTGAAAAAATATAATAAAGTACGAACAAGGTGACAATCATTACCATTTTATCCTTAACCAAATCATTACCCATCCTTAAAGCACTCGAATTTTCTCAAGGAATTTTTTCCATAACGATAACATTTAACAAAACCCCTTAATGTCAATTGGCTTACCTTGAATACACATTAAACATGTTCCAAATGTGAGTAAAAATTTGAGTTTACTTCCAAGTTTTTTTTTATATAATAGTTGTTTGGCATTCGCTACAGTTATGCGGTTCTCGGTGACCACCAGGTAGACGCCTTCGCGATTCGTTTTTTTTCTTTTGCCCTAACGAACTGAGCAGCCTGTAGGAACGCACCTACAGCGAGATGAAGCTCCGTACACACATTTATGTACAAACGTACGGACATGAACGTGTATCGAGTCACGTCTCCTTTGCAGCTGACACCGGAGTACAATAGTAACCGGAGCGGGAGAAGTCGTTCGGCAGCGCCGCGTAGAGGACGTGACATTTTCCTTGCTGCTCGGGCTGGTGGCTGATTTCTTTTGCTGTCCGCATGACTGTCCGGAACGATCTTTTCTTCGTTGCGAATCGCTCCTGTCGCCCCCGTTCGAAGCTCATTCGCTTGTTATTTAGCAGCTGAGTTCATTGTGTCCTCGCCCCCGCCCAAAAGCTGCGGTGACGTTTATGATCGACCAGTTGCGAAAGAGCAAGCCACAACCCGGAAATGAAACCACTTCATTCTGTTCCAGCTGTGCGCTGAAGGAGCACTTTCCCGACATCGGGGGTCCCCCCACCCCCGACATCTTGTAAACCTTACTCTCTCTCTCTCTGTTGTTTCCTTTGGTCACCCTCTCGTCATCCAGCTGCGGGCATTGGCACTCACTCTCTTGTGGCTCTCACCTCGCCCTGAGTCCTTCGTCCCCGCGTACACCCCGGTGAGTCGTCTGATCGGGCCCACTCCCCCAATGTAAACGTGTGGCCATCAAAGCTTTCGTTAGTTCACCCCATCAAAGTCGTTCTTGGGTCGCAGTGACCACGTCACGCATGCTATGCCAGCAGGCAGCGTCTTTGCCTCGGCAGGCTCCGACCAACACCCTTCCGACTCTGGCCTCTAGACTCTGCCGCTTCTCGTCGCTGCCGGCCAAGTTACGTCGACGTGAAAGGTCGACGTGTCACCTCAAGAGACACCCCCTACTTGGCTGAGGGAAGAGGACGCCGAAGAAGCCAACGAGGCCACACCCTCTCGGTGAGCACCGGCAGCCCGCTGGCCTGGCGACAGAGAGAGAGAGAGCTCCCCCAGGAGCTCGATACTCACCACCATTGATCGAATAGCAGACGAAGAAGATGAACCAGCAGGAGCAAGCACCGACAAGAGAAGAGCAAGCCAGGAGATACACACACATATATACATATATATATATATATATATAGTATACACGTAGTCGTAGTTGGTAAGTCGCGTGACGAAGACTTCTCTGTATCGTATTGACAGCTGCAGCGATCACGAAACGGGGCCGACTTTTTTGGGTCGAGGGAAAAACACAAACGCGTACACTGGGCATTTCATTACAAGTAATGCTTGTGACAATTGTTATTGTTTCTGTCTCTTTGATCCCAGTATCGCATGGGGTGCATAGATCTTATTATAACTATAATTATTATTATTCATTTGCTTCATTTGATCTTTTCTTCGGGGCAGCCGATCGGACGGGGGGTTTCTGTATAGCTGCTGTCATGCTGATATTTCCTGTGTTGTCCTTCGATGAAATCAATGGAATAAGTTGACGACGGGTTGTGACTATCTTCAATTAGACAATGTTGATGATATCCCAAGACAGACCGAAATAGGTAACAAATTTTTTCCAGCCAGAAAAATTTAAAAATAGGAGGTAGTGAATAATTTGTTTTTATTCAATTACAAAATTGCTCACAATCGCTCCTTTCCCGTATACAAATTAGAGACCATTCGGCTGAAGCGTGTTGTTTTCAACAATATTGTTGGGATCGTTATGTTTGATAGGTTTCCGTAAGCACTGCCACTACCGAATTGTTAGATTACTTACATAATGGCACCCAAGTTTCAAGAAAGATCAGGACCTTGTAACGAAACAGTATAAATGTTTTTTTACGACGAGTGGCATACAAATGTAAATGTGACAAAGGGATTGGAAATATTGTCAATGTCCTTCAGCGTCTTAACGCCCTAGATAAAGTGTTGCTTAAGAAAATCGTGTTGAAACGACCGACGATGGTTGCCAAAACATTTGATATTGTCGAAACCACGACTAGATCCAGAAGGAATATACTCCACAAATTTATAGCCACGAAAAAAATGTGTTAATGATTTATGATTTCACCCTGGAGACGCGCACAATACGTGCACAAAGCGTGCGCAACCCGAACCATCGAAGAATATGCACATAATGAGACTTCTAACAATCACATTATAACTTTGAATAAAGTGTTTGTTATTATTATAATATTTTATGTTATATTAACGTCAGATAGACGCCGACAAACGTTCCAAGCTGGTAGACATTACCGATATGAATTTAGAACTATCGTTCACATTATGTCTATTGGAAAGAGAGAGAGAGAGATGGCGGGGATTGTAGAACCTGTTTCATTTAAATGAAACGTTATTTATTTTAGTTATTATGTCATTCCTACAGTACACCTGGAGGTTCGCATATGATTACTACACTTGCGTAACCCCGTGGTCCCTTGAACCGGAGTATAGTCGCATCTCCAACTGGGGGGGGGTTTACTCGGCCTCAGATCAAAAAAACCCTAGTCAAATTTGCTTTTGACATGACCTGAAACTATTCAATGCATCCTTGTCACTGTGCAATCCTACAACCAATGTTAACGTGCATGCAATCAACTTCTTGCCATGACGTCCCAACTCGGCGTATACGACGCGACGTATATATATATATATATATATATGGAACAGTCAAGCTTTCTTCGACTCCGACTTATAGGGATTGGGGGTCTTGCGGAAGCGTTCCCCTCCCCACGTAGATCAGCTACCCTTAATCTCCCTGGGGCTCCATTCTGACTCAATTGCACACACTTGCTGAGTGCGGGTTGAGACCGTTGAGGGTGGTTCGGAGAAGGCATTTTGTTCTCAGCATTCACTCGCACCCAACAAGTGCATGCTTCCCCTGAAAGTGGGCCACTCCACGTTGCGTACTCACTGCATAAAATAACAGTGCTTGCATGATACGAGCGAGTTTGAGATTGGGCAACACTGTAGCCAGTGTCAGTGGACCCGTGAGCTGTATGATAGTTTCGTCCTCAGAAGAGATCGGCATACAGACCTACTTGTCGTGCATTTTTATGCACTTACCTCGTTCGATATCACAAAATTGTATGGAATAAGAAGGATTCTATTTATGTGCTATCATGTGTGTGTGTGTGTGTACTTATTACAGCGAGCCGAACAGAAGTCACCGCTGAAGGAACCGTAACGCCGCTTCCGATATCGAAATACTGTAGAGCGTTACGGTTCTTCGATGTCGAATATCAACAATTAAAGCACTCTAAGCAATTGACGTTCCGTGTATAACAGGCTTCGGTTACGATATGTATCCTCACTTGAATTGATTTGCCTAATGCAGACATTCTGTAGTTGATTATCGATTTGGCCAGTATACAAGGACTGACTAATCTCAGTGTAGCGTTTCATCGGGCATGCCGACGAAACACGTCACGTTCGATCAATATAAATATCATATCACGGTTAAAAGCAGACCTACATCTTCGAGTTGATCGTGCCGGACAGATCTGTCCATAAATATGAACAACACATTCAAATTCATTTGCAATTCCGAATCGGCAGCGTATTTCAAAATGCCGATTGGCAAATTAGCTCAAGCAGGATGCACTAGCACGTAGAAGACAGGCAGATGAAATGGAAACACATACATGTCTGCGTAGTGAATAAAAAATGACATTTTCAAATTTAAAATTGCCGTATTTTGTATTCGCAGACGAATATTTATGGGGCGAGTGGGAGAGGTCTCAGATGATCAGACGGTGACAATGTATAAATCACATTTGCATGTATCAAGTGCATAATTCTCAGAGTCGTCTGGGACCGTTCCTCTTCGAATCTCGAAAGTACAAAGTGTAACTGTTTATTCCGTTAGTCGTTAAACATCCATCATATATATAATAGCTACAGTCTTTGTCAGACATTTCTGATTTGGGAAACCACTCAGAAAAGAGTTGTCATTCGCCAACTTTGTGATCATTCGTTTGGGTTAACCGTGAGACGCGAGGACGTCTCATACTTCACTTGGAATCCTCTATGAAATCTCTTATTTGAGTACGTCCACCGGGTGGCCAACGGCAAGCTCGTAGCAAATAGTTGGTTTGGTTAAGTAATGAAGTGCTCGTTTTCTCGCGGAAAGCTGAAGCGTTAACGTGAGACACTCCCGCGTTTCTAGCAAAAAAGATTATACGAAGCTAAGGCCATGCTCGCCCACTGATGGACTATGGCTACCTTCATATATATATATATACATTATGGTTTTATATAGAATTTTATAATTCGCCATCGCATACTACATGTAATCATCTCGGGCCATTATGTACATGTATTACATCACCACTCGAATGTAAGCCTCCGTTATATTGCCACTATTATTCTGCTGGCTTAAGGATAATACAGCTCCATCTCACCTATTGACAGTGAAAATCTCTCGAGTGATCTCTATGCAAAAGCAAATATGGGATGGTTCATTTTTTGTTAAGAACAATTTATGTCCCAAGCATTCATCGTAAAGCCTCTCGAATGAGATTCTGGTATATTTCGACTCTAGTCCTGCTTCATATCCGCCTCTGATCACTGCTCCCCACCCACACGACTACAGGTGACTGACTCTGCGGTGAGGACATTTGCTGGTTTACCCGCGGCAACTTCGAGGAGGATCTCATGGACAGATGCGCGAGTCATCAATGGACGCGCCACGCAGCTCAATGCCAGTGAGCCTCCTGTACAGGGGGCATATGTCACATCTGTAGAAAAATGCGGTCGAGTTTCTCCCTGAGGAGTCGTATCGGGAACGATCGGACGGAGGACTGCTTGAGGCAAGCCAATCCAGGACGCGTCTGCCGACTTCAGGACCATAGAGCCAGCTACAACTCAGATCGAACTCGTGTGACTTTGGGTGAGGCCGGTAAATTACCGTGTGAGCGTGCGCGTTTGCTGTAGATGAGCGCCGTATATTAGTAACTGTATTGATTTGGGTGTTAATATTGGTACCGTTGTGTCTCTAGCTCGACCCACAAGGGGGGGGTGGATTTAGAAATGAATGCTAACGAATGCGCCATTGCGTACATGCTGCCAGTCCCGATACTGGAAGGATCCATCATTTGTTCATCCGTTCGCATGAATGGAGATACTCGGCTTCGCTTGTCTTCCCCTTGATATTCTTGGACAGTTGGGGGCTACGTTATTAGCGCACGTTGTTTGACTTCAAGTTATGGCTGATTTGTACTAGCCAGGCCACGCTAGACTGTCGAACCCGGTGACCTGGTGAATTCGTGTGCGGCTTGCAATCGGAGGAGACGCACGTAGGTGCACGGGTTCGATCCCCCCAGTTTAACGAGTAGATGCCCTTGGAACATGTTCTTACATTCATGCCCTTGGAACATGTATTACAGAGATTGTTACTTTCAATAAATAGCAATATGCCATACATATCCAAAAATAAACAGCCATATGCCATATATATCCAAATACACGTAGTATGGTTAGGGAACGTAGCGAGGTGTTTCGTTTATAACAACAACCTCCTTTTATTTAGTATACATTTTTGCTAGATCTATACTCTGCTCATTGACTCGCTTAAGGTCGAATAGGGTCATATTCCTAGAAGGGCCAGGTAATCCACGTAGTTAGTAGTAGTTACATATAGTCTATTGGCTTATATTATAGATGTACGTCATCTGCAATGATGTCATGTTCGCCCTTTAGGTAGGTTTGTATTGAGGTAAATCTCCAACCAGATAAAAAAAGCGTCAAGACAAGCCTAAGTGGTTCAGCCGTTTTTAAACCTGAATTTTCCGAGTTGACTCTCAGAAAGCATTGAACGTCCAGGGTACTGCGTCCTGGGCATTGCTTCGTAAGACGGACAACTCGGAATACAAGCGGGCAACGGGATCTAACCGTACATGATTAATTCGTCATTTTTTAAAGTTATATCCCAGAACGAATGTCACCGTAATTAGTGTAAGTACCACCAGTTCATTGCTATTTTACCGCATCGATTTCTCACACACTATCGTGGGCAGCTTGTTTGTTTTTTGAGAGGAGGAAATCTTCTTTAAACGCCCGGACACCACCAGAGACACCTTCCAATCTCCATGAAAGTGGGCCAATCCAATGCAGGGGGGGGTTGACGTGAATGACAAAACGCCGCCTCTGCCTGCTAAAACCACCACCATCCTCTGCTAAGAGTGTATCACTTCCCTAGAGTCGGCTTTACGCTTGGCATTACTCCGATCCCTGTTTTGCTCTTACGTATGTCCACGCGGTTCAAGAGGTACACGACTATACACAGCAAGTCAATGTATCACCGCCTTCTAACTAACCCTGTGAAATGCCTTAATCGGTCAAACTATCAAGATCAAGCCGTTCTGCTTATAACATACACGTTTCACCCACATCAGTAATTCCGGTCGATACCTCACTCAGTACGGTTTGCCTTCTGCATCGTGGTTCCTTCCGAAATGCGTGAGGCCATTTCTTTTCTCTGATCATGTCACCCTGTCTGCATGAAACAGCATGAAAGCAACAGTTTCGATTCCCTCTTAGGCTCTCACAACCAGCACTAACTCTCTCTCTCTCGTCTCCTTTCTCTGGCTCAGTTTTCGTCTAAGTCTCTGTAGGCTTCGCCCCTACTCTCCCTTGCTTGTCGGCCCCCGCTTCGCTGTTGCTGTAGCAGGCAAGCCATGACAGGCGCATGGGGTATGCATTCTAGACGGCGGCGTTCGGCTCCGAGTTGGCCTTCCTTCGTTCGTTGCCCACTCAAAGCAGCGAAGAGAGAGATTGAGTTGAGTCGAGTCGAGTCGAGTTGGCTGAGTCGAGGTGCCTGCTTCGTCCCGCTGGGCTGTAGATCCTCGGTGGCTGGGTGGTCGGCAGGCTCGTCCGGCTCAACTCCCTCCTGGGAGAGTAGCAAGGCGAACGGTGGAAAGGAGCAACGGGCAGCGGTCGCGAAAACCTTTCAGCCTCCTGGGGCTTCCCAAGTACCCCCCGACCGTAACAACTCCCCCGCAATTTTTCCCACTTCATCCCTCCCGGGTGCCGACCACCGCCGCGGCCGCCGCCGACGATGCCCTGCCTCTCCACCGGCTCCAGCTCGGATAGCTTCTCCTGGCAGACACACGGACGACGGATAGACCGAGACCGGGTGAGCAGGCTAGTAGGGAAGCAAGCAAGCAAGCAAGCCAGCTGATCCACAAGCATCGGAGTAGACAAGTAGACACAGGATCGGGGATATAGGCCATTGTAAGCGAGAGGAATAGTCCGCTCAGTTGTCGGATGCTGGTCGCTCCCGCGCTAACCCGCCCCGCGCACTATCTCTCGCTATCGCAGCCCTCGCTGCCGCTTCTATCACCACGACTACTGTTGCTGTTCTACGACGCCGCTCGCCGCCTTTTTACCCGAGGGTAATCTAGCTATTCGGCGTATTAGCATAGACTTGCAATAAGTTCGAATATTTCGTTCGATGCAGCGGAGAGCCTCCAGCGAAGAGACGTCTCCCCCCCATATATATATATATATATATATATATCTAATGTGCGAGTCCATATAGTGTATTCCTTTTTGCTCCGTCTACAGTCGCCATTTTCGTTCTTGCCTCTCGACCATTTCGACGATTGCGACGATGACAGGAGTTGGACAGAGTCGATCTTATTGCTTCCATTCCCATGTTGCCCAGCGTCCCGAGAGCTTCTTCCGAGATGTGATACTCTTAGCCATAGATGGAGAGTGTTCGTTGTTCGATTGAACGATATATCGATGGAGCAGCAATGGACAGACGGGGGCTGTCGTCACGTGGCTGCTCGAGATTCAAAGGCGGCGCGCAATGCAGTCTCATTGCAGCTTCTGCGGCCGTGCACCGTCTGCTCAAATACGATGTGACGAACGGCTGCAGCGATTCGATACGCTTGATCGCGCGACGGTTGACTATAAATACTATGTGCGCTCCGTTGGAATGAGATTGCTGTAAATACGGATGGGATACTTGTTATTGGGCCACAACGGTGAAATCGCGATATAGGAGACAACAATACGTGGAGTTCGCCTATGTACAGCCGATGTTCTTCAATAAAGCTGAAGACTTAGCAGCTTTTGACGTCTACGACCCTGTTTCTCTCGGAAGTTCGTTTGGGGAGGAAATGCCCATCTGTATCAATCGAGTCCTATTCTATCTGTCTATTAATTTTCATCTTATTCTCACCAGGTCATTGTATCTTAATCAGCCATCCATACTGTGCCGCATCCCTAACCACCTCTTACCCTTGTACCTTGGGCGCAGTTAGTAATACATGGATGAAAAAGTGGTTTTATATATATATGTAAATATATATAATATATATATATATGTATATGAATGAACCTATTGACCCGTTTCGTTTACGTCCTACACTTCTATTACTCCATATATCTTAATAGCGTATTTTCATATATATAATTATCATAGATAATTTAGTATAGGTATTCATTATCAGTTATTATTATTATTAATTTAAATTTACTTGTTATTTCAACTTTGGACATTTAGCACTCATTGACCCATGAATACTGCCCAGAGAGAATAGGTATAAAGCATCATGCTGCCGTTGATCCCTCGCCGAGCTGCGTTACCTTTTAGAAAGAGGCTTTTTCTATGTATTCGATACAAGTTTCATAAAAACATTCACACTTTTATGTCAGCTGTGCCAAATTTGATATAAGAAACTGTTTTCACTATGCAAAGAATAAATATGATGTCATCTCAAACGACTCCGGCAGAACAGACTTCGCAAGCGGTACCACACGTTTTCCATATCTCCTTGAGATGTATGAATAAGGGAGCCAATTCCGCTGGCAGGAACAAATTTTGGCAGTAAGTCGGCAATCAATAGCGCCGCCATTCAATAACTTATCTCTGTTGTACGAGATACATATGACATTCTCCCAAGCCTCCGCTTCTGCCATAGTCTGCATAGCTGATCACATAAAAGCGTAAATAATCCGTTTTTTTCTCTTCGAGGTGATCCTAGCTTCTGGTACTGACTACAGCAGGATGTTCCTTGCGGCCACACAGGGACTCTCTCCATTTCTCTCTCTCTCTTTCTCTCTCAATATCTCCCTCAATCTCTCCCTCGTTTCCCAAGGACGCTCCTGGTCCTGCAAGTTTCTGTCCTCAGTGATTGTTTATATGCACACCATGTGTCGGACGTACAAATAAGAACGCTTCTAACACCCTCTATTTGTGTGAATGCATAGCGTGGCGGATTACACAGCCACGCTCCCGCCCCGCCAGTGGTGGTGGTCGTGGTGGTGTCCTTGGCTGGCAGGTTTTCGAAGAATAAGGACAACGTCGAGTGAAAAGAAACTCGGAGAGTTCTTAGGGACAAATTGCGCCGAGCGTAGCGCGCAGCATGTTGTTATAGATGGATATATGCGCCCATTGTTGGCCGCTCACAGGCTCGTCTCGTGCTTTGGTTACGGCGACAACGAGAACAACGATATGTGCCATGGACAATTAGTCATGTATCGTTCCTGAGAGACAGGGTGGCGTAAACATAGCCGTTTTCTAGGGAACACACAACATGGCAAGTGTCTTAACGTGGGCAGGTTTATCTTGCCTTCGGTAATAATTCAATCAATTCGAATTCAGGGTTGAATCCCGTTGTAGAATTCGATGACACCGAGCAGTGTTATTTTTGCGTATGCTAGAGACTCCTTCAGATGCTTCGTACCCTGATCTATTTAGTTGGAGCGGATTATCCTATGCTCCGGCATATTCAGTAAGGGGGGCAAAACAATGGTAGCGTCCAGCATAGAGCTGCCATGTACAAGAGTACGCTGAAACAAATTAAGTTGAAGTGTACACTGAACACAGTCGACAGTTATTAGATCATATATGTTCTACCTTTCACTGGGGAATAACAAACACATATGGAAATCCATCATGCGGCAAGTACAGCAATCATATGCAATATTTCATTTCGCAGTTCATTTGCCGTTAACTATACTAAAAAGCATCGTCGGCCTCTGTTTGCGACGCCTTGATACAGGAGGACGAAAATGTTGTCATCAAGTGGCCGAAGCATGAATCGCAACGATGTTCACGGTCTTGGGATTCTCGAGATCTTCGCTGGAATGGCCGGCACTGCCTGTTTCGGCAGAGCACGCGCTTTAGGCGGCGACAGATGATGGGATGGGTGGACTATTTAATAATAGACGAGCTTGTAAAGTGCACAAATGTAAAACATGATCAAACAATGCTATTCGATTGGCCGACCCACACCACCACGTGTTGACTAATTTTGCATCCCTGGAAGCAGGAGAATCTAAGCGTGTAAAGGGGGGCGAAGCACTAAGTTGGAGCCACACGCATCGCTGGCCAAAACGTTATTCCACTTCAGTGGCGGATACCTGCGGCAATGTTCTTGTCGACTACAATGTTGATGCCCAACTAAAATCATCTTAGCGAACCAAGGAGGATTTGGCCAAACTTACTTTGCAGGGTGGTGCAAACGAACCGTTAGTCTCTTGCAAATGCGAGTTTCGCTCGTGAATCGTATATACGTTTTGTAATATGATTGGCTTTACCATTGTCACTACTGCTGAAGCTGTTATCCCTTCGAACGCTGCTACTACTGAGGCAGATGCTACCCAGATCCACGGTTTGTTTCCCCTATGGCGGTATTATATAATATAATAATTCTGCCGAAATCAAATCCAGTCTCATTTGTATTTATCACCACAACGAATGCCAGTTAAAGGCACTTCAAGTGGAATTCGAAGCCACTTCAGCAGGATGACTTCGCAAACAAAAGGGCGACTCTGCTGAATCCACCTGTGTGAACACGACGGTTGATGATTCAATTTGTGCGTTCAATTATATCGCATCTACAATTCAATTGAAACTATTCACCATTGAACCACAAAGCTGCGAGCTAGTGAGAGTGGCCATGAAAGCGTGTTTTCCGTCTGATTGATAAAATGGAAACAGCTTCCCTCAAAAGTGAAGTTAATTACATTGGGCGCCAGACTAGACAACCCTTAGAATTATCTGCAAACTCTGAGGCAAACCCTCCCATCTTCCCCCTCCTTCAAAGAGCTTCCCACCCCTTGCAGTCGGCTATACAGGACCTGTGGCCCGTACACTATGTCCAGTTCCTGCATGCACCGTGTGCTCCCTCGAAAGCGAGAAACGTCCGTATTACCGCCTTCCGAGAGGCCAACTCAAAGCATCTCGAGTGCTACTACTCAACATGGTGAAGAAGGCCATTTCTGGAACTCTGCTAGGTGTTCGCTAACCGATAGCAGAGTCAAACGTGTCGAACTCGTTCAGAAAGAATCCATTCGAGCGTGTCCACATTGCAGTCGGCTGATTTCTATCCGCTGTCTCTTTTCCACGTCGTAGTGAACAGCCTATTGACGGATTCGGCTGGCCTGCCTCCCTTCTTCCGTCCGTTTACGTTCCCGTCACCACGTTCTCCCCGGAGTTCCTCTCTACGCCCAGCAGGCGCAGTGCGACAATACTTCGAGTAAAATGAGTGAAAAAGTCTCGTTGGCTACAGTGCCTCGCGTGGAAAAACGCTCACTGCGACCCCTTCTGCCTAGAACTGATAACTAAAAAAAAAAAAACGACTCGAACGACGATTTTCACCAATTATATTATGGCTGTTGGCCTGCGTCACAATACGTAATCCGAGTCGGCACACGAGTACACGGCACACCCGCTGTCCGCTAATACGATTTTTGGTCGGGCGGTATACACTGCTTTCAGACTGTCCAATACTGCTGACATCCAGGTCAACACGCGTGGTTCGGCTCACGAAGGCTCCGTGTCGTCTCACACTTGGTTCACGGCTAGTTCCCAGGTCTTCTTCCGTAATCTGAACCCAAGCCATGTGTCTCTCCTGTCTAGCAATCCAAGGCGCTCATCACTAGACCATCTACGGCGAGTGAGGGGGCAACCTTTTTGTACCAGTTGAGTTCACCCGTCGGTAACAGAACTACGTTTTTATTTTTGCAATACTTTATGTAAATTATTATTATTATTATTATTAAACAAACGTTTATTAATAGCATTCAAATGGCATAATTCTACTATCTACCGGGATACGTGAAACCATAGGGTCTTCTGTTTGAATCCCATGGGGTACATACGAATCGATGCGGCATTTACTTGCAGATTTGTTAATTAAGTTATTAACAAAAAAACGATAGGTTACATCCGCTTAACCTAGACAGATGCAATGAAACCAATCTCTGTAATGCTGCACTCGAGCTATATAGTGAGAAAACACATGGTCAACGAGAACTGCATTGCACGATGGTCAATATCTGATTGTACTCAAGAATGTTAAATCGGAGTAAGTTTATTTCCCGTATGGGCCGTCTGTACAAGCAACTCGCAATTTGTCTAGACCTATTATTCCGTTCAATGTACAATCTTACACACCGCTTCGTTTTGTGGTAAAAACAACAAGACCAAATATCGAAGCCGACCCTCTAATGCTCACTAAGGCACCCGGAAGCTTTCCCGAGAAGCTAAAAGCCTAAAGTCGACCGCACTGTGGCGCCCGAGGACGCCACGACACAGAAAACGTAACTATTAGGTAGAGGCGCTAAATTTGAATCAGTCACCGACACCGCGGCGACGGATATCCCTCAACGGCCTCCACAACTCACACTCACGTCTCAGAGGAGTGGCTGAGTCGCCGTTAGTCGTCGACCCACTCACGTCGAGAGAAGTCTCTCAGCGAGTTGGCGCGTCTGTGCCTGCGTCCGATGGTGTGTCTGTGTCTGCGGCATCTCTTTCCTCTGCGACAGCGAAGGGCATCGCCGCACTCCGGCTGTCGTCGCGGTTGGCGCCCCAACCAGCGCTAGTTCCCCTAGGTTGCCTTTCCGCCTCTCTCTCCTCTGCCTTCCTCTTCTCGCGTCTCGACGTCGGCCCGTGTTTCGTTTTGCCACGAGACGAACGGATGGGACGCTCTGCACCCCAAACGAGGAGCTAGCTAGCTTTCAGCTAAACGACAGAATGACGGCCACTTCCCAAACGCTGCGAAGCAAGCCCGCCGATGCCATAGGCGGGTTCCCTCTCGACAGTCGGATCCTCCCGGCAGCGAACACACGGGGACGGCGACGCCGCCTCTGGCTGCCGTCGGAGCCACCACTGCCGCTTTCCTGTTTGTCCCCCAAATCACTCGTAACGGCTTCAAGGCCCTTTTCAAGACTTCAGACTCCTTTTCAAGGCGTCCTATCATCGCGGGGTAGGTGGCTAGCCACAAAGCACAACCGCCACCATCACTAGCGCCACCACCACTGCAACAGTGATGACGACGAGGATGACTTCCACTTCGATTGATTCTACTCTCGGCTTCTTTTTGTTATTGATGCCTGTTTGTGTGGCTGCTGCTGCTGCTGATGTGGCTGTATCTAGCGGTGATACGCGGCCCATTTCCAGTCAGTCACTTTCACGCGAACGGTTACACCTGCTGTGGATTGGCTTCTTCAATTTCCCAATAATAGTTACTGTTGGGTTATGAAGACTGAACTAAACGAGCGCACGCTGCCAAACAATGATATTCGCCTGATTCCACATAATACATGGGAGCACACTGTGGAGGCAAGATCAACCCAGATTGCGATGCCTTCACCCGCGTGTCGTGCTCAGGATTGTAAGGTTTCCAAATAACGAAATGGCTTCATTTACAAATCTGCAATTTGGACCGCATCGATGTATGTGTGCGCCCTGCGGGATGTCAACCTGGGACCTTATGGTTCAAGGTTCCCGGCGTTAACCGTACGATATCTCATAACGTTTGTGACAGCCTGTTTCGGCTGTTTAAGTATCTAGTTCAAATTGTTGTTCTACCTTGTGACTTATATCGGTGAAAGATGGGCTTCTAGCTGTATATGCTAACGTGGGTATAAGAACACCGTAAAGGTAGCCTTGCCCTAAGTCCCTTCCTCATTCGAAATATCGGCCATTATTGTTAAGAATGCCGCACTTGGAGAACGAAAATGCACAGCCTATCTACCACTCATTTCGCTGCCAAATGATATCAAAACGCAGGAAATTGCTTCGAATTCCTTTCATTAGAGTTGCTCTACGATGATTAACTATAAAGCTACTCTATTCGACTGTTCACGCTTCGCCACTCCGAACTTCACTGTGTTCGCGTGCCTCTTCAAACGTGTAGAATTGCCCTAACCGTTTGAGGATATGGATAGAATTTCGATGAAGCCCATTGTCCATCTTTCACTATAAACTATATATAAAACCCAAACGCCTTCTTGTTTCAAGATTTCAACGGCGTTCGTGCGAACACAATGGGATCGACCTTATACAAAGCTCAGCCAGGCTAATTACTCAATGTTTGAGACATACGAACGACATACATTTGCTGTGTACAGCTCTAGGCCAATCGCTAAGCCGGGCTGGGATTCAACGGCAACCGAACGGTGTTCAGCGTATTTATCCGATGGACTTCCATCCTCGACAGCGCGCACAATTAATGAAAATTAATGCCGGTACCGAAAAGTGTGTTAAGGAAACGCAAAGGCGAGGGGTGAGTTCAACGTACTCGGAGCGCAGCAAGCCCCTCAACAGCATTCCCTTCGGCGGCCGCAGCAGCAGCAGCAGAACTGAAATCGTCTTTCGAACGGTGAATTCGACGTCGATGCGAGTCGACGTCCTCCTGACCCGTCAGATGGATCCGAAATCCCCCAAAGACCACTTAAGAAAGCCGACCGTGACTGTTCGAAGTGCCCCCTGGAGGACGACTACCCGCGCGGGCAAGAGGCTCACACGTGCTAGATAAACTGGATAGCGTTAGCATTCATGTAGTTAAATCTAATTAATTTTCATAGATTTTCCTCCCATTGTCGATTCCGCGCACTTTATTCTCTTCCGTATACCCCCCCCCTCCCCCACCACCCCGCCCGCCCCGGGATTATAATTGAATATACATGGCCTTTGTGCTCGGAGGGGCACCGACAGCTCTATGTTAGTGTCATTTCCTCTGTCGTGGGAGACGCGATCGTGTGAGAGACCGCGTGCCTTACTTGAGACAGAAAGCGAATAGGAGCATTTTTGTGGCCCATTGGCAGTGTGCCGCCCTGCCACTGTAATTAATTTCCGTCGAACGAACGGAAGTAATGAAATAACGCTTTTTCCGCTTCATGCTACATGCATATAGTCATAGTTAGTCTTCTTCGGCAATGATTGTACATATGGAGAAAACAAAATATTACATAAACATGCAGCAAACGCAAATGCAACATTCAGTTATAGTCACCGAGGCAACAATAGTCAAATGTCCCTCATGCGAAACTTCACCCTGCACTTGGCAATTGCGAGCTACTCGGAGAAGATTCGGTACCGGCGTTGTCGGAGATTGTTTTTTTTTCAGACTTTATCTGCCGTGCAACGGACCAGTGGACTTCTTGTCCCGACGTCGAATGCCGGCCCAACTCCGTAATTTGAGTCACTTGAAATGTTGTCCAATACTGTCAATCCCATAAGCAAGGCATGATCGAATTTTTTCCTATTGCCAGTGGCCGACGTATATTTGAAAAGTGAATTGACCTGTCCCCGTGCGATTGAGTGCTGCTAAAGGCAAATTCCACGTACGACAAGCGGAGCTATAGGGCACGCCGGGCCAAAGGCCCAGCGAACTGGAAGAAAGGCCATCGATCGGCAAAATCTTTCGAGAATCTCTCTCTCTCTCTCTGTTGCCTCTCGCCTTAATGACTCGATCAGTCAGACGGGGTGTTGTCATGAGTGCGAATCACTAGCGCAACTCATAAACCACGCCGAACTCCGACAGAACGTTCAGAATCGATATATTAACGATTCCAATCTAGTCGAACCATCTACAAGCTATATTTAACATGTTCGAGTTTAGCACGACGAGTCCGCCTCGCAGACTAGCACGCTTCCGATGTTAGTGATTTCAAAGTCTGTAATGACAAAGTCACATTCAAGGGTAGCTGCTGAACTTGCCCAGTACATTAACACTGGCACCTAATTCCCCTTTCCTGTTCCCCATTTGGACAATGTACAGCCTCTACCTTGCCGGAACCGACCAGGTGCGCAATGTAGGTTGTCATATAATTTCTGCTTTAGCACAGATCACTCGAAGGCTTGCATTGTGTAACAGTTAGTTAGAGGGCGGCAACTGATAACAGGGAATCGACTCGGGATGTTCTCCCGAAGCCGTTGTCCCATATTTCCCGATACGACGGTCGAAAAAGGACTTGTCGTACCTCCATCTGTGTAATGAAATTATAGACAACCCCCCCCCCCGCTTCCTCACCCCCTATATCTTAATAGTGGACACCATAATACGCCCAAATACGTAATCAAATTAGATCGCGCTCGACCTTTCCTATCGTGTGCTGTGGGCGCTCAAGACGCCCATCTAGGTTCCAATACCAAATGAATTGTGGAACGCTCGATTGGCTTGGTGAGATCTAATCGTTGTAAATGTCTACTCAATTACACACGCTTATTGAGTCGACAGCCTCCTCTACACTATGTGGCATGGTGGAAGTAGCCATTCAATAGACTCCAATAGATGCTTGTCTGAATGTTTTATCTTATTGTTTTATTGGCTAAAGTGACTTCCTCGAAGGTAATAGCTGAGACTGCTTCCGTAAAAATCTCCCCGAGGTGAGTGCTACAGGTCGAGAAATGATACAGTGGATAAATCAATCATTTTTGGGTGGTGATTATCTAAGAGGCAATGGAAGTTCTGTAGTTATTGGCGCCTCGCAAGATTATAGTGAAACTCGTTTTGTCATATGGTGGGCTGGCTAAATTCTCAGTATCCTCGAAATATGGGTATTTCCGATAAGAAACCATTACAACATTTAATTATTTATTATCAGCTCATAGCAACATGGACTCATTACTGGGGACACTTGCGTGAGTACCGAACGCGTCCTCGAACTCACTAATAAGGAGGCAAGTTTATGATACTTTGTAAAATCATGGAATACAAGAGTTACGTCCGTTACCACAGCCCCGCTCATAAAGTGAGACTTCACTCTGGCTGACGTTTCGCCCTGAAGCAAAAACCTGCCATCCTTGACCATCATGCCAAGATTTAAATTAGCTATACCGCCCTAAAGGTGAATTGATATCTCTGCGTAGCCGTAGGTGTGCGTTGTAGCTCGCTGTTACTAATACAGTTGCAGTTTGAAAGTCTCTGCCAAACCGCGTGAGAGTTTGCTTGTTCAAGTAACAGCTTCTGGCGAATATGCCGTTGCAGCTTTTAAAATAACGACGGCAGCGTACTCAATCGCACTGCGAACACCGTTTGCTTGGAAAAGGAAGCCGTTTGTGGCTCAGCTATAGTTGATGTTTTCGGGTAGCTTTGTTAGATGCAGGGCTATCGACGCAAATGAAGATTGATCTACACCTAATGGCCTAAGGAGATGTTCCTTACAGGGTCCTACAGCAACATCGGTCCTTCTGAGCTCCTGAGCAGTATCCAGGACCCAGCCTATAAGCGTAAGGGGTCCTTGGGCCGGAGGAGTACGGCAACCTGCCGTGTCTCACCTCACCTGCCGACTGCGCCATTCGTTGTCGCTTGTACGTAACGGCCAAGAGACTACGAGGAACGCGCAAAGACGAGGCAGAGAAAGAGCGTAGTGGCGTACAGCCATCCATAGTATCTCCCGTCTGACTGACTGGTTCACGGCTGTAGAAGAAAAATGAGTCCGTAATTCGCATTGGCTGGCAGCGGACCATACGGGACGAGGTAACGGATCCACTGATTACCACGACGATAATGCACCGCCTATAGTTTTCGCACTACCATTCCGGCAGTTCCGTGTATCGACCGTCCAGTCCGCGTAAAAGTATGGTGCTAGTCGATTGCCACACTTCTACTAACATGTATATCCAGGGGCAGTATCATGGGGCTGCGCTTGGCCGGAAAAAGGCTTCGATCTCAGCGTAACGAAATTTACTTGGCTGCTAGTCAGCTATGTTACATCCGAGAAGCTATGACATATATCCAGAAAACGTATTGTCTCCCGGAAAACTTATTTTGCCCACAGAAGACTTATTTTGCACACTGTACAATGTGTTAATTTTGCTGTAGCTTATCCCTATGGATTACGACTGCTTCGCATATTGTCGACTTTCTTTGATTAGTAGCAATGGTCGTCACTTTAGTAGCGATACATTTGCAGCTGTCGAAAGCTTTATCGAAAGCGCTGAAAAATGGGAAATCCGTTAGGCGGGTCGCCTTCAAGTGCCACTGTGATGTAAATTAACTAGATATATATTCTTCGATATTCCTCTAATCATGACGAGACTTGACACCATAGACAAACTGACAAGATCTAAAAGAAATATTCTACCAAAGTTCGTAGCCAAGAAGCGGTTATTAAATAACTCCGCGGTTTGCGTGCCGCAATGATCTGTCTCTGCTCTGCGCACTTGACCGACAACAACACGGCAACACTATACAGCAGTACACTTGTTTGTTTTTGTGATTGCTTATTGCACATCTGGCTTTGAATAAGGTGCGTTTATTATTATTATTATTATTATATACATACAAGACCGCGTCGATTAACATTCTCCTTGTGAATTTAGGGCATCTGTGAACCATTGAGGCAGCATTTTCGAGGTCTTAATATGCTCATTTAGGTTGGATTAAGGTTCACATTTGACGCTGTCAGATAGGGGAACAGCTGAGGTCAGCTTGAAAAAAAAATAATAGTTCACACCTAATGACAATATGTCCTAAGAGGTGTGTTTATATATTGACGCAACATTCGTTAGGAGTAAGGTGCAGTTGGATTCGACACAAAAACGTGTATGAAGAGCTACCGCATCAATATTGTTTCAATTCACGCGTATGCTCGTGGTGCCACAGGGGTTCACGTGAGGATTACATGCTATTATTAGGCAATGCTGCCCAAACGGTAAAAACGATTGCGTTCTACCTTGCATGGAATTATTTTGCTACAAGTGGATAATCACCAGAAATGACGAGTTAATTAATCGTAATGTAGAAGTAGATAGAGAATTGTTATATGAACGAAAATGGTTTTATTTCTCCTCTAAACGCAACACTTTCGTCTGGCATTCGTGAGTATATATATATATATATATAGTATACACACATGTCTATATATGTGTGTATATACATATATATATATATAGAGAGAGAGAGAGAGAGAGAGAAGAGTCATTGCCACGTTTAGTCACTAAATTGATTGTTCGGAGACTACGTTGTTTCCACGGCGCACTTGGTTTGATCCTCGTGCTTGAGCTCTGGATGCAATTGACTCACCTAAAGCCCATCCTCCATATTTGCAGTGCCTTTGCATAAATACTATGGTACGCGTTATGGACGAACCAATTTAGACAACGTCCATAATACTTTCAATGAAAGTCATGGCACCAACACGACAGTGGTGAACAGACTGTGCCCTCTCTGTTATCTATGAGCAAACCCGCAAACATGATTTACCGCTATACAGATTATGTGGAATGCCAATAAAGGTCATTGATAACAGTTTATATTAATAATTATAATAATTCACTGCCCTGCTATAAATAAGCTGTGCTCCACACGATGATGATTGCGATGAGGATAACTCCCTGGCTTTTTTTAATTCATGATTCGTCTCATGCCTACCGCACTAATACAAACTACGATGAGATTCCACTCCAATGCGCTTAATGCCTATCGTAATACGTCCAATGTGTGCAATTGCGTCGACTTGCGTTTCATACGCACGAATAGCCATCAGCCAAGATGTCGTTCTCTCAGTCAACGAATCACTTCTGGCTAGCCGCAGGGCTAAGTTGGCTGGCCCCATTCAGCCGTTTGACTCTCGAAGCCTGAAAAATCCTCCACGACGAATCAAAGGGATTATTATCACTCACTTGAGATAACCCCCAGAGTCTATCCGTGATTTTTAAGATATCGGAAGGGGCATCAATCAGCTTCAATAGGTCGAATCTCTGGGAGGCGCATGAAAGCCGTTCAGAATCAAATGCTGCTCACTGATAGCTGCTCATTGGATCTGTCGAGCGAGCTCTATACACCCGCAAGTCAGCCGAGTGAGTCATTTCGCCTGGCTACGAGGAGCATATGGGGTGTCTCTCGTGTTTAAGTGGCGGGGGGCGGCGGACAAATAAACGCGCTTATTCGCTGGGAAGTAGCGCATGAGGAAGTAGCGTCCCTGCCTAAGTGCTGTATACTATTGGAAACGTACGTTGAGTATTTGTTGTCCCTCGATATGACTCAGTGTTGCTGCTGCCCCGATGCAAGTCGGATGGTTGTGACATGTGGGGCGTCTTGAAGAGGGCCTGCACACGGTTGACGGGGTGTTTGCCAGTGGTGAACCTTCAACGAGACGGCTTCACCACGGATGTGGAGTAGTTGGTCACATTCGGGTTGATTCTGTCAAGGGGAGGACACGTAGATGCTGTACGATGAATGCTGACAATTCGTCGCCGACAAGCGCAGTGAAATATTATTAACTCCTCGACAACACATCGATCCTACTGCTTGTCTGCGCACAACAGCTGTAATGTGCATTTGACATATATCACTATGTAGAAATGGACGTTGGGAGAAAATTTTTTCACAGTCTCTACTGCTTGTTTTGTTGCCCATGAGCCCCTCCCGAAGACTGCAATGGTGTCAATCTTGATGTGTACTCGAAGTTATATTTGCGATCGTAAGAGCCCAGACACAACGACCCCAAGTAATAGAACATGTAGGGAGGCAGTGACTTATGCTCACTCTGTATAAAGGATGGTTGTTAAAAAAGGATAATTGTAGGAATAAACCACAGTCACTTCGCACGGTCGCAACCAGACGGCGAGGCAGCATGTCTGAGTTTGTTCGCTCAGGTAATCAGAGCTGATGTCAGAATCACGGAAGAGATCGACTATCTCCCGAGCTATGCCGACAATTTCAACAGACTAATTAATATGCCGGGTATCGCGGCTATGGCTTAAGAGAGCTGTTGCTCGATCCCTAGCCTAGTGCAGCGGTATTACACCACGTGGATTTTTTGGCGAACCAAACCAGACTCAAAAATACCGTTCATCACATACACGCTAACCGCCAACTTCTCTCCCTCCCTCTCTCTCTCTCTCTAACGATTATTTCTGTATATTTATTAATAGAACATTACATACGCGGCGGCTTATACACGTAAAGTGAATTCGTCCCACTAGAAGGGTGTCGAAACTAGGAATCGTCCTCTGCGACACAAGGCCGAAAGCGACGCCACTGGGTCGGATCGCTCTAAACGACGACTCACTACAAATGGCTTGCTCAAGGGGTCGTCTCAACCAGCTAGTGTTTTCTGTATTCATATTATTTGATTGGCACCTATCGTATGGGACGATGAAAAGTTATTGACGGTTGGGACCTCGTGCGAGATTCCAGGGCGCTCCTTGAAGGGCTACGCACGCTTTGACCAAGGGACTTTTTCGTTGGCGGCGAACTCCGTAGAGACGGCGCCAGCAGCTGACAGCAGCTCACTTCGATTCTGTGTATCAATTATTATCTCGATTAGGTTGTTTCCTCAAATGGCATCCGCAATGTGGCAATGACATTTGCAGAATGAACCGCACTCGAATCCTCCCTTGGGTCGAGTTGATTCTGCGAGTGAGTGAGTGCATCTAATGGGGTCATTGAGATGAACTGTCTTCGACTGGAGCGGACCGGAGCGTAGCAGAACGCGATAGGGTCCCGTTGCCAGGAGGTTCGTGTGTGCCTGTGTGTGTGGGTGGGTCTCTCGGTCCGAGTGTACTATATGTGTATGTGTGCATGTGCGTGTAGCCCAATGTGCGCTAGTTGGGTTGGCCTGGCCCGCCTAGGCCTGCTTGAGCACCGCAACGGGCTAGAAGACGGTGCAGCGAGAGAGGCGAACGCGGGGTCCGGGGCGGGCCAGGACGGGAGATCTAAGAAGTTGCCAGTTTGAAGGGCAATGGAGCGAGACGAACTGGGAAGACGGTGGCACGGGAGTGTTCTTGCCCCAGCGACGGTGGGCGTCCTGAGCTGGCAACGCCCAAGGAGGAGATGGAAAGCGAGGCGGAAAGCCAGCAGCGCTAGTTCACTAGTAGTAGTAGTAGCAGTCTCATCGGTGGCCGACTACGAGTGGGCCATGGTATGGCTTGGCGGTGCTGCTTCGGGCCGGCCCGGGGGAGCCAAATCGTAAGCGAGGAGGGACACGGCAGGGGAGAGCCGAGGCCGCTTGGATCAAATGACTCATGGCAGTGTACAGTGGACGAACGAAAGATAGAGAGAGAGAATCCCGAGATGGGGGGAATCTCTCGAGGAACGGCAAAGGCTGCCGCCCCCGACGACGCCGACGATGAGAACGGCCATTGCAGGCGCCGTCGCCCCCCACTGACGTTTGAACCTCGCTGGTTTCAAGACGCCGCATCTCCGGGCGACTTCATACGATGGCATCCCACTGGCTCAATTCATTGTTAAAAATAGGTAAAGTTTGCTTCTGCTTTTGAAAAATGACACTGGAATTAATTGTCGGCTAATGATTGCTGTTGAACGAAATCAATGTCCATCAGCGGAACTTGACGTGAATGAAGTATGATAATGAATACGCCCTTCGTCGGCCTCAATACGAGAAATAATAATAATGTGCTTTTTCGGTGGTGAGCGAAACCTGTAGGGTTCCTTGCGTTTATGGTTTTCTGAGTAATATATTGAAATAGTTGAATTCCATCATGGTGCAGCGACGACAAGGAAATCTCTCACTTAGTAGTATGTTTCGCAGGTATACGCATCACAATTTTTTGATAAACGGGTGAAATTTGACTATAATCTATAATTATCAGATCTTTATGCATAGCACCGCCAATTTAATAATTACAATGGAGTCTGACAAAAGGTACAAAAAAAGATGCTGAATCTCTTAACGGGTACGACGGTTCCAAGCTCAACTCGCTTCCATATAAGTCCAATTTATATTTTGACTGTATCGTTAATACCAGACTCGTTTCTTGCTTAATGTGGCATTTCGTTAACGGCTTCCAAACACCGATCTTGAGAAGAAGCTAAATGAATTTGCTTTGTCCATATCTGAGGTAATTAGATCGACAATTACTATGGATAAAACGACCCACGTTTCCAAAAGACGTATTTAATTTTTCAATAATCCCTTTTTCCTTTTGTGAAGCTTAGTATTCACGATTTGCTTTTGGCTTTTCTTGCACTGAACGGCTTTCAATCGCTTATGTATATAATACCACTGTGTATACCACTAAATCCTGATATTTAGATGCAGGTCTTCATTGTGGGATAAACAGCTCAGTTAGAACGTGCTGATGGTTTATAGGATCATTTACATTTCTACAATTTGAACATCAACTATCACAATTTGTTGACAATCTCCCCGTAGCATCCATAGCAACATAATTTGAGTTATGGATCCCCCCTATTTTCGGGTTTATTGTCACTAGTTCAGTACTGGGTCCCTTAAAAACTACAGTTCGTCAATGTGATTTTGTCGAGGTTGCGAAATTTCGAGGTGAATCAATTAAAAATGAGTCGGATGCTTGCATTCATTTAAGTATTAGGTTCAAACTTTGCAGGTCGGGTGGTACTCACAACTGTTTGAAATAGACTATTACCTAAAAAGGACATGTGTTGTGAAAATCATCGCCTTCAACCGTGACTCCTGCACAGATGCTCTGACTGTGAACATACCATGTAGCAAGGACTTGGCGTCGCTCCCTTTGAGTAGCTCGGAATTGAGAAACGTAACTGTATTGCCCAACATCGTCGCATTTGTCGCCTGCGCGCGAGTATCAATAAAAAGGCAGAATATTTCTTTTTTTCGAAGTGAACGAAAGTTTTCGGTTTTTGACGGCCGTTTTGGTTAAACCCCCCCCCCTCCCCGCGGCATGGGCTTGCAGGGGGAGTATATTGAGACAGCTTGAGACCACTCGGATGGCGGCGGCGGCGGTGGTGGCGGCTCGATTGGAAATCGAAGCGCCGGGAGCCGAGTCGGCGAGCGTCCGAGGAAAGACTTTGGACCCCACTCGCATACACCCCTGGGCGAGACTTTTCTTTCCCGAATGCATCCGATCTCTGCCGGCGAACTATTCGCCAGAATCTTGAAAATATTGGACTTCTCACACAACGAGCGCTGCGTAGACGCGTGCAATACACATCAGATAAAGCCGCATAGGCCAATGCTAGAATGATTCCTCTCGATTTTCCCCGTCTCGCTCGGTGCGTGCAGACACACGAAATGTATTGGAGTGTGGCATTCATTCACGCCGAAGTTGCTCTTCGACGAGGACGACGACGATCACAACGGCAGACAATGCCTCGTCGAGATAAGTCTTGCATATTACGCTGCTTGGGTCGAACTTGTGCGTGTTCGAGCGGTTAAGCCTACTTTGCTAAATGAGAGAAAACTATTGGACGATCGTTCTTGCCATGATCTAGCCACTGACTGACTTGCGTTGACCATGCGACTATATCTAACTGCACACCGGAGCGAACGCCCTGCGATCTTGTCAATGGCCGATTATTTACGATATTGCGTTACCCTATCCAATGGATAATCCATCGTCCATCCATGCGCGTCTTAAGCCAATTGAGCATAGTGTACGGCGCTAATTGTATTCTTGAATGGTTGAACCAAACTTGTATGGTATGGGCCGGGACGATATTGGAGTTGAAATCAGCGCTTAACCCGTTGACGCCCAATCGCGGGCGAAATTTCATCACTGTGGTGAGACCTCTCATTGGCACCAAGTAGCCATAGTGCTTATCATTAATTGCGACACGAGGTGTCTCTCCAGATAATTGAAATATGATAAATAGGATTTTTATTCTAGTCTAATATCTTGTAACAATGGAATGGTATTCAAAAAAAGTCTATTACTTCCTTAGGCCAGAGACTTCTTCTGCATCTAGCTTACAGTTTTTTTTTTCAATCATCTGGAAAGCACTATTTTGTCCGGTCCTCCAGTATCGTGGACGTAACGATGTTGGCTGGGTATCAGTGCAGAAAATTTTGGTATTTCCTTCGAACGTATTCCCGCAGAAACTGGCCCATGCCTCTCCCAGTGGTAGAGGAATCTGCTGGACGAGCCTTTTGCTAATTAGAATTTCCTCAAATTGATGGCAGAATTGACCACACGTGTTGCCGATTACTGGAAATACAATAATGAGGGAAGCCTCTTTTTCATTGGATATCCGCACGTGAGCAATGGTTTGGTCCGCATTTTCTAATCAGTATTAGGAAGATAAACAAAAATTTACTCGGTCGACGAGGCCAAGCCTGAGTTTAGCGACAAATGTAAGATTTTTGACCAGATTAATTTTTTAACCAATATGAATAAATTGTGATACATAAATTCAATAAACAAATAGAAACGAGTAAAGTAAGAGGTTCATGGGGGTTTGTGAAGTTTTTCGCTAATTTTTCAACACACGGACATCTATACAGGATTCTCATGTTAATTTGAAGATTCTCGCCCAACCAAATAGAGTATAGAAAGAATCTTATGCAATTCCTGTTAATTGAGGGAATTGTAGGGTTGTCACAAATGTGTATACTGGGTTCGTCAGGGCTCGCACGCACAACGAGCTACTCATATTGTGTCAATTTGTATCAATGTACACTGCATGTGAACCAATGTACATATCTGTTTTAGTTCACTTTGCGATATATTTGCCGTATTACCGCCGTCAAATGAACACCAGGAAAACGAGTGATATATATATATATATATTTTTTGAGGGAGGAAATTTTCTTCAAACTCGCGGACACCACCATCAACATTATATATATATATATGTACATTACTTCGTCATTGTATCTGTATGTACTATTTCTCTGACGAAATTTCAATATCGGAGATTAACCAAAGTTACCTGTCGCCAAATCAATTCAGGCCAGTCATCGACACCTGACGTTGATACCGCTCCGTTGGTAACATCTAATACATACGCTATCTTTTCGACGGAGGATGACCGTCGCCAGCTGATCTATCGCAAACCGATCAAAATAATCACCATCCAAACGAATCAACATCGCGATATAGGTTAGCTGGTGCTGCTGCTGCTGATGATAATCATAATAATAATAATAACAACACTGAAACAAATCAACGGACCAGTGCTATGGACGTTGAATGGCTGTCATGTTGAAGTCGACAAATACAGAAAACCTACATACGTCTTCAATGCAACGCAATGGCATATGTTGAGTCGACCCGATGGAAGAAATGCGTTATTTATATTTTCCTCAAAAAAAAGGTGTGGCAAATTGCGACTCGCTGGCTGCTGCTGTGGCTTGACTTTAACCCCGGCGTAGTTATTTCTCGTTTTCAATCGATTTGTTTTTTGTCACCTTAGACAGTTGTGTTGCCTCTCGCAAGATTCTGCCGTGCGGGTGATTCAGGTACGGAGCGACAGCGTGAATAGACAGTGTGGTGTTAATTAATTGTTTTTCGTGCTGTTCGTCAGCTGTTCCCCTATCTGACAGGCGTCAGCTCTTAACTTTTTAGGTATTACTATGAGGACCAGTCGGGGCCTTCCACCACCTTTGCTTATTCCTCTCTTGCTTACTCGTACCTGGCAAGAATCTCCAGATAAGGAAAGATAATAAGGAACTCCAAAGATTCTCCGCGTCTCACAGGATTTGAACCCAACCCACATGTCCCTCCGGTCTAGCAGTCAAAGACGCTCACCACTAGACCATCGAGGGGGACAGAGTGTTGTAGTGTTCGTGCTAAGATTGAATCTTGTATCTTCAGCGACCCCGTGGTAACTTCAGGTAGCACTGACAGCTTGACGCCGGTTGATGAATCCAAAATTCCTTGCTATAAAAAAAAATTACATCTGTTGTCTATTGTAAAAATGTTCCCTTCCCATATCGTTTCGAAAGTATGGTTGTTGGTAACTTTTGATCACATTAGGCAAATACTAGAAATAATGAACAAATCGTAACAGAAAAATTGGGTTTACATCAAACGGCGAGGAGCTCCCTATAGCGACGGACGGGCGCAGACCGGGCCGTTGATGACACAATATTGGTTTTCGTTCGCTGCAAACACAACGGCCATAATAATTAATAGCGGCCGTTGAGCGTTAAACTTAAAAACGACACATTAGGGTGAGCCTCATCGGAGCCCTATCGCGGAACCCTTTGACACGTATCGGAAATGCGTTACGCGGAACACATCCTGCATCCGAGTTCGTTGTGAAATTATTGCTGCATCTCAATATTTATGAAAATAGAGCATTGAAATTTAATCAAAAAGAACATTGAACAATTCTTAGGATCGAAATTTCACAATGTATACTCAACTCGACTGAAGTTAGCGGAAAGATAAAAACGGATCGGCAATCATTTTTTTCCTTAGGTAACCCAATGGCTGTTAAGCTTATCCACATTTGCTCTGTCTCTCGATCTTGCTTGTGATTTCGACAGCGAGAGCTTATACACACACATAAGTTTTGCGTCGAATCGGTCTATTTTGCGGGACCTCTTTGCCAAAACCCCGGTCACACTTCGCGAGATTTTGGCCCTGTGTAATATCTACCGTCGATTATTGCACCCACTACGAGCTAGAACGTTAGTTATGTTAGGTAATACTAATTTTGAATGTAAATCATCTGATCCCGCAGCGTGTAGAAGTACACGAGTAGAAGTCCGTTTGCACCGTCCATTTAAAAATCCAATTTATTTACAGATTCATATTGAATACTTATTTTGCACATACATAAGTATAATATGACGTATTGGTGCATTGCAGCGAAAACCATTTCTTCCCGTCAGCGTAATCGAATCAAAAACACTCGATCGGCTTGTCGACTACAAACTAACTACGTTGTTAGTTAAGTGTTGTACAATAAAAACTGCAGTTCTGTTAATAAACTAATAGGAGATTTGGCTCTACCTTACAAGCGTGTATATATATATATATATATATATATATATATGTATATGTAATGTGGCATCATTTATATTTACATTTCATATTATTATGAATCTATATATATATATACAGTTAAGTGCACATGCGAGCTTGTCATTGTCAAGCAAATCTTCAACGAACAGCGGCCGCTATACAGACGTCGAGAAACACAAGAGCAGCCGGGCGCCGCAATAAGCGAAGGCGTATTACTCTTTGTGTGTATTACATAGCTTGTACGTCGTTAGCGTTCAAGTTCGAGTAGGTCCAGCAGGCACATGTGAGATGCGTCAAACTCTCTCTCTCTGTCTCCCTCGAATCGAGATAAGGTCAGGTGTCAGCAAAATCGAACCCGCGAAATGTTTTGCCATTGTGTATTATGGTATTCACGTACGCCGCATTAAGGTTGCGCGACTGCGTTCGAGGAAGTTGTTCACCGGGCGAATTTGGTGGGTGTTCGGGTGACGATAGCGTCGGGACGGTAGCTGCGGTTGCTCTTTTCACATATATATGTCTGTGCGCTGAAGTGCGCGTGGAAGAGCCGACAGTGACTGTGACTCGTGTAGAGGACAAAAACGATAGAAATATGTTAAAAAGCTGGAACAGCTGGTACAGCTACGGTTAAACGGATATAGGACTCTGGCGGGCCGATACCGCAGTAGACGGAGTCGTTTCGGAATACGACAGCAATCATTTCGGCGGAGTCAAGCCACAGCCGTTTTGAGAAGTGCCACAGTACATACTCACACACAGGTCTACTCGGAGACTCCAACGCTCTTGTCGGGGAATCGAAGCTTCTCCGAGGAGAATCCTGTCCTCGACATCGATCTCAGGAGAAGGATCTCGATTGCGCTCTGCTTTGCGAGATGTCATTGTATCACACAACACAGGGCAGTAACGGCCGTCAACGTTACCCACATATGCCGAATGAATCATGCATCTCTTGTAAGGCCTCATAATGTTAGAGGACGACGACACTCCACGAATTTCATTGTGCATATTCCCGGTTAGTGTCTATTGTCTCTACAATCATTTTTCCTTCTCGCTTTGTTGTTGCTTATGTAATACAATTGTTCCTGATCCGACCAAGCAGACATTAAATAAAAGGCAACTCTGTGTGTTTAACAACAATATCAAAATATTATGTCGTAACGAAGTATCGAACTGCTCATCTTTAATAATGAAATGATTTTTTTTTCAAATAACATATACTATGTACCCATATAATATGAACTTGGCTAATGTGGGATATTTTAGAGGAACAAGGCCTGTTCATGTGGGGAAACCCTCACGATGAGGATATCTAGCGTCTTCTCATGTCAACCTTCCTCCGCGCACCTAATGTCTAAGTGCACTTTTGTTGTAAAACGCATTTCTCAAATATCTCACAATTGCATTACCCGTCAGAATCTCAATTTTGCAGAAGCTCCCATGTCGAAAACGCCGGCCTTGAAGTAACCTGATCATTACGAGAAATATTGAATTTCTTCGTCGAGCAGTTCACTTTCGAAGTTCCATTATTTGAGAACTTTGCTCTTAGACCTATCCTTGGTATTGTGCGCATTTAATGCGGGGTGAACCCTAAAACAATTTGATTAGCTATCACGCTTTGGTATGTTTTAGCGATTTTGATGAACCAAATGTTATTGAAGCTACTATCATTGTTATTAGAGGTCAACAATTAAACGAAAATGTATATTTTCAACGTATAAGTCATAGCAGTAATATTAGTTGCACGAAATCTAATGATCGTTATATAATATATATATAGTCAAAATTATCTACTTCCTTTCGTCGAAATATGAGTCTAAATCGTAACAGGCGAAGTGAGTGCAAAATACGTACAATTTACTCTGTATCACGTAGCGTAGCGCTTCTTACTCCACTAAAACCTAACCGGTCAGCACCAAGCGGTAAGTAGACTGAAATACATTCGCAACATACATTCGCGGATGTCCACAAAACAAAGCTTTGACAGCAATCACCGCGCATGAAAACCTTCAGATATAATTGCTTCAGGGAAATAATACATTTTATTAGATATGCAACAAGACAGCGTGCAGCAACGCATAAATAAGCCGTGTAGCGTGTCTTGTTTACCTTTCCAATGCGGTGGACCGTTTATGAACGGCTGTTCGGGAAGGCAAACCTGAACAGACCGTTCTGATTGTCATACCGTGTTACAAGGTATGTTCCGAAGCATAAAGTTTTTGGGTATGCTTGCATCAATCGTCACTGAAGTCCGAGAGCTTTGCAATAATATTGTGATCTCGTCGGCAATCTTGAAACTCATCAGATAGCCTTTCTGATATGTTTCTGGCCTGTCTCCTTCGTGGAGATCGGGTTCGCCCAGTCCCAGGTGTCCAGTTAGCTTTCGGGACCTCTTAGACCTCAAAGGCGCTATTCCGGAACGGTTGGTTTCTCTCTCTCGCTCGCCTTCTCTGCTCAAGTCGGGGCGATTCAGGCCGAATCGTCAACCTTTTGTCGTGCATTCTCTCCATGTCTTCTGAGTGGTCTTTGTGGGCATCTGAGAGTGTCTGCGAGTGTATTCATCTGTGTGCTTGGCTATCTTTGTTCGTTCAACGGCTCGTAACTTGTTGTTACGCTCTGTCTGCATAGGCTGATGTCCTCTGAACACAAACGGATGCAATCCGACCAGCACCACAAGACCTTTCCTCGGCATTGGACCGCCGGCGACAACAGCTTAATGCGACTCCTGTCATCTTCAGGAATCGGCAGAGCATTTTTCCCTTCTTTTGGCTTCCTCGATCTTCAAGCACGCCAGTTTCACTAGAGTCTGGAGAGTAACGCTTCTACAACCATGACTAAGCTAAACTATCCAGAACGTATATGATAGGGTTGAGTAGGCACGGGGTGGAAGCTTTTAGTGGGTTCATTCTGCTAGCTACTAGCGAGTCGTAACCCGGTCGATGAGCGGCAAGGATATTCTTGGTAACGGATCGTTGGCGAAAGCGAATCTCGTGAAAATGTGAACAGACGTCCGAATATATAATAATACTACAATTCACAAAGGACTTATTACGCCCGTTGCTTGGTTGAACACGGCACACCTGAGGGTACGCGGATGCGAGCGTAGTAGATTGATGAAAGGAGGCATGTTCACTAATGCGAATTATGCAGCACTACGTTAATGTTACAGGATCGGATGACATATATAAGGCGAATTAGAAATGCCGTTGTCTCATTGACATCATTGTGAACTCCATTTGCTTCATACAGTCCCCCTTAGAGGTACCGATCTCATGATCTGTTTGAACTTACACTTGAATATGCCATAGTGGTTACGGAGCGATCTCAGGTCGCTACCCCTCTAGTCGTATACGCCTCGAAGTCTGGAATACAATAAGTACTGGTGACGCAGGTAGAAGGCAGCTTTCCAACTTTCTCGATGAAGTTGGAAAGCAACGCCACTTGAGTCGACACACAACATTTGAACTACTGTGTCGAACAGCGGATCGATTGAAATCATCAACCGACCTAAGGTATTATATTTTAAAGGAATATCGCACGATTAGGATTATAAACGTTCGGTAAATATTTCGATCTTATTTTTACAAGGGGTAGCAGGAACGGATAGTAATACTACATATTATAGCGCCTAAATCCGTAGCACACAGACACAGAAAAGATGAACCATCGTGTTCATGTGGAGAATATCGATAGGCTTATCTGAATCTGTGATTGTAATGATCATTCCCTCCATGAATTGTGACAATGTGACTGTATTTTGAAATACTTCGCCATAGTAACATGAGGTATCTCAGCGCTGAAATAATTACGTCCAGTTTACATTAAAGCAACATACGACGAAATAAATACTCACAAGCAGAAATTTAACATGGTTTGCGTTTCGACACAAACCTTGCCTTCATAACTATTGCCGACTGATGAGAGTGAGGCTCCCAAAAATTTTCTGGCAATATTTGTTGACAATAACACCAGCGAACTGTCCCGAACTCATCGGCTAAGGGCTATACCGCACTCGACACGGACCTTTATTATATTGTAACAAAGGGAGTCTTTGAACCCATAGAAAAATCATCGCCAGCTCAGCAAGAACAACATCATACCAAAGCTGGTTCCACTTACGTGAGTGTGACCAACCGACCAAGCGCTCTCCAGTGGGTGAAAGATTCAGAAGAATGTGTCGCGAGATGTCCACCATTTGTGGCGGTAACAATAATACTAGCTGTAGAATAGAATAATATTACCATTTATTAAGATAAACGGGCCACAAAGATATACAACGTAAGACAACAACAACAACAACAACAGCAGCAAAAATCAAGCATAAATAAAAGATTGGTTAAAAATTTAGCGGGACAATTGTATGATACTTCTACGAAACAACTTCGCCATCTGCCAGAGCAAGCCATTGTTGCATACGTTCAGTTCACGCTATTGGACCACGACGGAGCGTGGCATGGCTACGCGGCATCCCACTCTCACTCACGTCTCGAAAATCTACAGCACTAGGGGCCAGCGCCTCTGAGTTTTCTTGTCGGCGAAACGTTGAGATAGGGCCGTCCGACTGGCGGGTGGGTTTCACACAGCTCATTTGGCCAAAATAACGGTGGCCATTTCCTTTTCAAATGCCCCACAAGGGCTAGATGTATATAGACTGACTTGGAACGGGGAGTGTGTCAACCGCGAGCTACTCCTAGAGACGAGCCTAGAGATGAGAGAATTCATTTGCGAAAAGAGGACTACCAAACGCCCGTATGTTTTGGTAATTTTTTAATATATATATATATATATATATATATATAGTTATATATATATATATATATAGTTATATATATATATATATATAGTTAGTATTGTTGCTATTTTAGATATAAGATTTTTTTGAGCTTGCACTTTATATGTATAACAAGGAAAGGTTATCCAGAAGGTATTATCGTATTTCCTGTAACCGGGCATTTTCTGAGGAATTTAATTAAAATAATTTCAAAGAAAAATAATTACGGCTTCACAGTGTCTAGTTTCGCAGAAATCGCTAACTCCTCTTCTTAGGAAATGCAATTAATTCATAAATATAATCGAATATCTCGAAAACTACCTATGAGATGTCGTGCTCTATCGGGCTCAGGGCCCGAAAATCTAGTTAACGAAAAGAACCCCTCTTTTTTTATTCTTGAGCTAGACAAAATTTTGTCGAGTAAAGTTACAAAAAATCCACAGTATCTGGATTAACTGTTATTATATTTTTTAAACTTATACATACAGTAGTGGGCATAAACTTAAGGCACCTCTACATTTCAACAAATCGTTACAAGGAGCACACATTTGAGGCATTTATTCTGTACCAGATTAATGTACCTGTCAAATAACATAAACACCACAATGAACAGCACATATAACGCCGCATGCAGCCTGCTACAATAAAATGTGTCATCTTCCAGGTGGGTAAGATGATAAGGCACCCTCCGTTATCGAGTGTTCTCGCTGAATTAATTCTGGTTTTCTTGTGCTAATCAGTTCCGTGTGGCCCCGCCCTTGCTAATTATAACGTTAAAGACTCGGTTTGGCATACTATCAACGAGATTCAGCAAGATCTGGTCGCGGACACCTCCCCAGGCCTGCAACAACGCCTCTTTCAGTGCTTCCACGAATGTATAGTGTTGATTTGACGCATATACTAGTCGGACAAGAATGCCCCAGAGGTTCTCCATCCGGTTGAGATCAGGAGAACATGCTGGCCACTCTAGGGTTTCAATGTCATGCCGTCCCAACCACGCACGTGTACTAGCGCTGGAGTGAATTGAAGCATTATCTTGTTGGAAAACAATTGGCAGTCGATGAAATCTGCTCCTAAACGGTCGTAGGTAAGTACCGCGGCTCCTCCTCCTCCTCGTCTTCCCGGCTCCTACGTACACCATGCCAACAACCGTTAAATTTATCTGGCCCATTCAAAAGGTCGTTTCGTCACTGAAGATGATCTGAAACAACACAGTACCTTTTAGATAGATGTGCATTCCCAGGATAACTATGCGGATAACGCTTAGTTGTCCTTAAAACTGTTGATCTATGAACCTGAAGGTTTAACTCTTGCCTGAGTGCTTCACAACTTATGGTCGAATTCGAGGTCAATCGTCAAATGCGCATGACAGTTCGCTGGCTGATCTCTCGTGGACGTCCATTAGACTTATTAGTACCATACGTCGACGTACTGTGTAAATTATTTTGCACTACGTGACGATTTCAGTCAAATTTTCTGGTAATTGCAGCCAGGGTCCTTCCTGCTCGGTGTAAAGAAGTAATAACTGCTTTCTCCGTACCAGTGCGGCTCGAAGCGTGACCATAGTACAGCGTGCATGCTCAACACACACTGGTGCCATTAGTTTATGCTCACCACGGTAGAATTAACAATTAAACGTGAATTGGCGCGTACATTGCTGGATGCCTGTCTCCGTAAATTCTGCCAGCGTTTGCGGTTTCACAGTAAATAGGCACAAATAGGAATACGCAATATCCGTTACGCATCTTTAAAACGAGCGCATTGCACTGTAGAACAGAGTCCAGTAACATCCAATGACGTAAACAATGGACGCACGCCTTGAAAACATGAATTCGCATTGCATAAATCCGCCCGGAAAACCGGCTGCAGAAATCCGCCCGACCGGGACGATTTCGGGGTTGTCGACCTGTCGCCGCTGTCAGAATTCTACTAATTTTACAAATTTTTGGCTAAGCCTTCGATGATCTCTGCACGGTTCTGGGCATACTCTCGCATGTGATATCTATACCTGAGCCTACGGGCACCTATAAATAATTAGTTTCTATATCGGCAATAAAGCGTACCCCCCCCCCACGCCCCGTGCTAGCTTTTTTTTGCGATTCGTCAATAAAGTGACGATGTGCCACTACTGTCGACTATTCATTTACGCCGCCACTATGATAGGTCGTAATATATTTTAAGATTATAAGGCGTAGATAAGCCGCTGTTATTGAGCTATTATCGGTCAAGTCATAAAATTCAGCATAAAATATAACCACAGCAGCGGCAGCAGCAGCAGCAACAGAAACTGCTACCAACGATAACAGGATATGAGCACCGTGATAAGGTGTGCCGCCTTTCGTCACCTCACGTCGATTGAGTTATAGGAGAGCCCTGCCGAATATCACCACCAGTAGCGTCACTGGCACCGGCCGATAAACTAGTCAAATGGTGACGATAACGATGCGTGGAGGGAGATGCTCGAACAACGAGATTTATCTTAGAGCAGAAGCAGGTGACTGTTGAATGGGGAGAGACGAGTCGATGAATGTAGGTTGGTAAGAGCGTCTTCGTTCTAGATACAACAATAGAAGGAAGCGCAGGAACACCGGGTACAGTGGTACGGATATTCCGCTCTCGTAAGCTGTGGCAAGAGATCGATCTGCGCAGGATATAGCTGGACGATATATAGAAATACTAACTAGTAGGTTCAGTCGAACTGAACTGGGAGAATTATAACAAGAAAGACAAAGAGTAAATCAATGCTGAATCGAGTATAATATACAAGCGTATCTGTGCTGATTTCAAAGATAGGTATTTATTCGGAAATCGATGTGCAAGCGTAGCAGCGCGTCGATTTGCTAGACACGCTTGGTGATCGGGACATACGTGGACACCTCATGTGCGAGCAAGGAAGGGAGGATACGCCCCTGTCGGCATTCAGAACGAGAGTACGGGCTTGCTTTGAACGAAGGAAATTTTCATGATTTTTTTTGCAATATTTTCCTTGCTAACTCTTCCATTTGTATAGGCCTGCATTGCGCATGAAGGACAAAGCCGACGAAGCTCTGTACCATACATGTATATCAAGCCTGATTGTCTGATTTTTACAAAATCTGCACGCAAAGTTTACTTTCGAAAGCTGACTCGTATTCCACTGAAATACTCCTAGGCAACAGAAAATCAATTCGGGCATCAAAAACGGGTTAGACAACCTAACCATTGTGTATTACATAGGCAAATACGTAAACAGGCGTAGATAGCTACACGGAGAACGTTTGAGTTTGTTCCAATTTATCTTGGCATGACCTGCCCTTCAGGACTTGGTCGTGTTTTACAATCGAATGCTCAATGGATCCGCTTGGCGTCGTTTTTCCAAAAGCGATTTTGACCTTTTTGGATCCTCTGGCCGTTGCTGGGCCTTCGGTTCGCTGGCGTGCATCATGGACATGGGGTCCGCGATATCGAGCAGACATAACCCTGAACAAACCATAAAAGCGTGGAGACTCAAAAATGCGAGAGCGAGTGAGAGAGAGAGACCTACGCAGTTTTTGACATTTGCTATTTTCGCGTTTGATAAATATGCTTGACATCCTCATTGTTACTAAACTGTCCCCACCGACCGTCCCGAAGAACTCCGCGAATTGCGCATAATAGCTAGTTGTCTAGAGTTTACGTAAATAGCGCTGACTCGAACTCCGCGTAAGCAAAACACAACGTAGAAAATCGGTTGACCCCTCATTCTCATCGTACGCTTCCTCCCGTCGCTTATAGGCACGCATGTATACATCACGCCTCTGCCCCAATGCGAAGCCACAGCACAGCAAGCAAAAAGTACGAGTAGCTCGCATAATGCTCGCCAGTGCGCCACCCAGTGATCGTAGCTACGGCGTTATCTATCCCGAATCCCGGGTATCAAATCCTCAGCCGATATGAGGTCGACGACTTCGCAGGTCCGCGCCCACGCCGGGTTTCCATAACGTTGGCTGCGTTCATGCCGCGCTCGTATGATCCATCTTGTTCGCGTGTTCGTTTCGAGCGGCAGGAGCACTCTTCGCTCGATCGGTCCTGCTGCACTGTTACAGGATACCTATCGACATATGAACATCAATCTGCCGTGTGGGCCTGTGTCGATGCTGCCTTTTAGCCCACAGCGAGAGAGGAGGCTCCCTAGCCTCTGCTTGGCGTCGGCGTCGTCGAACAGGTATACTCTACTACTTCATTTAAGGTCGATGTCGGCCCAGTTTTTCTGATCTGAGCAAGTGACACGATTGCAGGATGATGCTTAGATTTTAGGACACCAGAGGAACTTAGGTACTTGACTTCGACGTTAGCACACTTGGGCTCGCAGAGCCTGAGCCCCCACATGCTGCCGAATGAGCATGTTGTTGACCATGAGCAGGTGACACTGTGGAGGTGGAATAGATGTCAATTCGCGCTAGTCGAACGAGTAGGCCTCACGTTTATATTTATTATGGGCAGCCTGTGTGATGATACCTGGTCTATTTCAAATCTTGATTTGGCTATAACCCACCAAAAACAAGGAAGGGAAAACCAGCACACCTGCGACGACCTCGCACACCCACTTAAGATGCCAGCTACCGAGAGACAGTTGCTTGATCGTTCTGTATTTCATGTGGGGTCTATGCAAGTACAAGACTATATGTGAACTATCTGCAAAACATCCGTGCTATAAGTATCACCATGCTATAAATGACCTATTGGTTCGCTCGATTGAAAACGGCTGTTCAGCCTTGACCGGGTGGTTTGCGGCTTAATGCGTTGACGCCGCTCGTCTGAATGTGGACACGTGACAAACCCGCGGGTAACACTGGAAAAGATAAGCTCCCCTTGCCCTCATTAGGTGACTGTACGCTACTCAGTAGTGATCACCGATGATGAGTAGGCAAACGTAATGACGGACGCTGAACCTCGACGTAGATCGGCCCCTCCAGGATGGAGTGCCTGGAGGGAGATCTCTCGCCGCCAGGCGGGTGTAGTGAAAGTCGAGTTGATTATAGAAACAGCGAAGCTTTTTCTTCAGATCATCCCACCTGGCGCATGTATCGTAAGAGATGCTAATATAGAGGTATACGTAACTGTAGCGACACTGGCAGTTGAGGTGAAATCGCCGATCGAAGAACTGGGCGGATCATCTATCGGACGCTATTGGGTATCTCCCTCCACCCCCACCTCGGCGTGACTTCTTCGTCGTCAGCGCGGATGAATATACTTCGATCGGAAGACGATACACAACTTCGCCCCAGAGTGGATTTAGCTCATGTTGTTTAAACGCGTACTTTTTAGTCGATCGACACTAACCGCCGGCTACGGTAAAAGATGTGCCTCCTATTCCCCTGCTTACGTTGAACGAACAGGAACAGCCTTAGTAGAGACAACTGTGTTCGAGTATTGAGTAAATTAGAAAATATCTGTTGCAGAGACGAAATGCAGAGCAATATCGAAGGTATACAAAAGCAGTTCCGAGCTACGCGTTACACCGGTGACAGCGCCGCCGGGGTGAAAAATAATCGAACAAATCTTCTATAATATATATATGGACAAAAATGAAACTATCACAACCAATTGTGTTTGGCGAAGTCTTCCGTGCCTGCCCCCGAAACATTAACGGCAATGGGTGGCGCGAAAATGGAAATAATGTCCTTTGAGAAGATTACATTTCGCTGCGTTATAAGCACCTGCCTGGAGGTGCTTGGTAAAGTGCGAACTACCATCGACCATCGTACGATACAGTATATACACCCATATTTTGGTCGTCTCGGTGTCCTTTTTCCCAACGTTTGCACGCATCGTTGGGACGATTATTAGTCTGTGAAGTATCTTAAATCAACTAGTTGTCTCTTGAATACTTTCAGCGTCGTTGTGATTACGTGTTCTTGTTGTGACATACAAAATTTTTGACAGTTCTAAAATAGTTTAGAATGTGTCATATCGGTTGGCAGCTCATATTGACGAACGATAGGCTGGCCCTGTTCCGCTTGTGCAGAGCAAAACGCTAACGGAGACAGTGAACAGTGGCAACAAGATGATCTCATATGATCTCATTACGGTGATGCTTCCCCTATGAACGGCATACGCTTTGCTATATCTATATATATATATATATATATATATGATGATTACTGATACATACACTTGCAGCTGCTTATATTCCTATACATTGGTGCTCACACGAAAATGAGAAGCACGCCTAAGGCATTGAGTCGTCCCGAGGGGGCGAGGTATAGTATTATATGCAATGGGATGGAGCACGCGCTACAGTCATTCAGCCAATGAACCCACAATCGTAGATTGATCGGCGTCGAAAAACTAATTGAATAAATATAACCAATATGTGGCAGCTATCGTGGACTGCCAGGCCCATACTGACCTATGATGGAATGGTAGCCGGGCAACTCCCGCGGGCTTTCCGAGTCATCTACTTGAGTACAGTACAGGTACTGCAGGGTAATCTATTGGTAGGGTTTTGCAATCTACCTTAAATATTCATGTTGCTCGCTATATAAAGCTCCACTCCACAGGGAGCGGCCACGTATCAGCCATTGAATTTCTTCTGGGAAAGATACTAAAGATCCTCACGAACGCTTTTGTCTATTATGCTTTTCAGCTGGGCATTTTAATCGAGTTTGCTAATCTTCTAATTTGAGTAGAGAGAAATACTACAAAGGGAACGAACGGCTTGAATGAAATGCTGTGGGATCAGCATCAAGTTAGCGTGTGAGTGTTGTTTAGGCGGAACTACAGAGAAACGGAGACAATTGGAAAATCGTTCTCAATAGGTTGCTGGTTATGGCTGATGTGACGTGAACACAAAGCGGTGTATCGCTCAAAGGTTAGTTCGATAGACAGTGCCGCGCGAGGCGCATTACCAATCTACGCAGGGTAGTTTCAATGTACTAATGCAAAGGCTATGACCACGTCCAACATGAGTTAACTCCTCAGCAACTCTCCCGCCTGCTTCCTTGGTCTGCGCGATATAATAATTAAAAATAATAATAATAATAATAATAATAATAATGATTAGTATTATTATATCTGTTATCAAAACGAACGATCTAATGCGAGCCGTTGCAGCCGTTAGTGGACGGGTGACACCGGGTTCTTTTGAAACCTTATTAACTCACATCGGGCTCGGAGACGTCGCAGCCAGTCAGCACAGAGTCATGGCCTTGATTGCGAAGGACCCCGAAAGCTCTGCCGAGTTAGTTATGGTGTCCCATTAACGACCTCTGAATGGGTTGCTCCCCATCTCGAGATGCAACAGAGATGACGCTAGAGTCTGGCAAATGAAATGAACCGGCACACGCTATACGTATGCACGCAAGTGAGAAACTCTGGCAACGAAAATGAAAACGCACATTTCACGAACAACAAAGAGAATCTGTACATCATGTGTACATGTATGGATGCGCTGATGTCCTGAGCTGCACGCGTTGTCCATATAATTTGGTCGTAGCTAGTTGGCTGTTTGTGTATGGTGGATATGTGGTGGTACCTCAGTATATACTTTTGTAGAACGGCACACATTTATTTATGCAAGATGTATGAACAATTAGCTATTATTTATTGTATGCTCAACATGCATTTAGCTCAAGGCCTCGCTGAAACCCTAATCGTAAACAAGAAACCGACAACAATGTATGTTATTGCAAAATTCGTGTAGCGCTTCGGTCGCTACTCGGTCGTTTGACGAATCGAGGAGAGATAACCGAAGCTAGACGCTCCCTAGACTCTCACTACGATATTAATCGTGGCACACGTGTACGCACATGACCTCTGTACAGACATTCAGGCTTCGGGGTTTTTCCCGCAGACTCGTTGTCATCGTTACTTCATGACGGCACTGATCGTCCAAACTCTGGTGGAAAACGACAATGGTTTCGCGCAGCTCACGCGGCCCGCCACCTCTTTATTTTCTAGGAAAAACCCCTGCTATCATCGGCGACTCGCAGGAGAAACGTAGTAACAGCTATTATAGATTGAGGCTAGAAGAAACTCACCTTTTTCTCGTTGAAGCGAAGTCGCTTCGTTCGCTCGGACGATTTAACGAGGACACGAGCACATCAAGGGCAAAGGGCACATCGATGAAAGGCGGTCGCCCCCGCATTTTCCCGGGCAGATCCTCTCTCGTCTGGGTACGAGGGGCACTCGATTCGGGCAGGGCATGAATATTCCGCACCTGTGAGTCTTGGTGTGCGCGCGTGTTTGATTTACCGCCGTTGTACTGTCTCGGGGGGGGGGACACGCATGGCCAACAGCAGCAGCGGCAGCCGAGGCAGAGAAGCGGTGGATGGACCGACGGAGGATGAAGATGATCGAGAGCGAAGGGGCCGAGCCAACGATCTGCAAGCGAACACCTAGTCGTGAACCACCACCACACACAACTCTTCGTTGGCGCGTCGAAGACACGTGAAATAAGGCGTACCACTCCACAGCTAACGGCTGCAAGAGGAGGAGGACGAGATAGAGGAATTCCTGGAAAATCGAACGTAAATAGTACAGCAGACAAAGATAAATGGTCTGGCTGACGGATGGCAAGGTCGATAGTGGGACAATCGACGTCTGATAACAGAGCAATAGGTGTAGTGGCCGAAGCAGTCGTAATAGAATGATTATGGTGTGGCACCGAGAATCGTGCGGTTCCTGCCCGCTACCATCGCCCGGCTGTGCGCTAGAGTGGACCGCAGCGATTGTACTTGTAGAGCTGAAAAGCGAGGGACACACTGAGAGAAGTAGGGGAAAGGAAGCATCCGATCCGGCTGAGGACCCGCGAAAATGACCCGTTTCGTGGACATGTGCACTCGCGGCAGGCTATTGCTGCTGTGTTTTCATTGAATTATATGTGATTAGTAAGTGAAACAAACGGCTATAACATTACCGTTATCATAGTAGAAATGGTGAAGTTTTTCAAAGCGTATTCCTTTCTGCAATGTATTCTACTGTACTACTGCATAGTGGATATCCACAACGTTGTTAGCGGAGTTGCCGGCGGCGCTGGTTGAACTCAGCTGCTTACCGCTTTATCATCATGATTAGTTATCATCCATCATTGTATATATATATATATTTTTTTTTTGTGATGTGTTCGCGACAGCCCACTATTCTAACGGTTTTTTTTTGCAATTTGACAGAATTTCAAGGGCATATTTGAATTGGCGTTATTCCTCCACGATTAGAGAAAATCATTTATTCTTGCTCAAAAACGCCAAGCTCTTCGTGGATTCCAAACGATTGCGCTATGATTTTTTACAAATGAATCGTCGGTGTCAGCTCCAATCGAATACGACCTATAGAGAGAAGGCGCTAATTCTAACCATTTTGCAAGTCGTCGCACGTTACGTTGACAGCATACTTGCCCAGATTGGCTGGTGATCTTCCAAGAGAAAAAAAAGGGCAGAACAGCTCTCTCCCTCGTTAGTTTCTCCCTCACAAAGCGATAGCTATTTGTAAAGGAGCGAAGCAAAGAACAGCCTGCCCAGTCGGGACAAGGGATGTTCCATCAAGCGACGTAAGGCGTCCACCCATGCGGTGTATGTAGATGGTGGTCAGCTACAATACATCGGTCTTAAGCCAGTGGCGGGAGAAATCCACTACGGGGAGGCGGCGGGAGGTTGAAGCAGAATTGAAAACCGATGCGTGCAAGGCACGCACAGGATGAATGATGGTCCAATCGATTTCGGGGGCCTTGTTCGTAGTTGTAGCTCAATTGGACCGGCCGCTCCGTCGTCGTAGCCGGTGCCAAAGACGATCCCAGCGAGACAAACGCGTGAAGGGGGGGGGGGGAATCGGCGGCGCACGACTCGACAGACACCAGCCCCTCTGGTCGATCTGCCTTGCTCGTTGGGGATATGCCATTTCCTAGAGTAAAACCTGGGCCGCTCGCGTCCTTTCTTAGCTTCGTACTGGTGGCGGTATAGACAAAACAGATTTTGTGATTAATAGCATAGCTGATATGGGATCCTTGGGTGGAGCGCTATAGCTCATGTCTTCACTGTTTTCGCGTAACAATTTTTTTGATTCGGGGTGATCTCCCTGGAAATTACGCAGTGAGGACAACGGGCTGATATGAATAATCAATATATATATATATATATATATATATATATGTATTATGCTGTGCTGTACATTATGACACAAACAACAGAAGTGCAAAGTGAATCGGCGAAGATAGCCGAGACTGCCGTCACCCTCAACGCGTTCATTCAGGGTGACGTATTGAGCTTTTCGGACATGCAAAAAGCAACTTGGTTTAACACCAGAGTTCAACTCGATGGTTTAAGTATGCAGTAGTCGCGGATTGATACTTCTCAAAAAATACTTCCTGTGGTGAGCGAGCTTCTTCACCCCCCGGAACCGAGACGTGCCAAATTTCGGCCTAGACTGCCAAGGCCAACAGGTCGACGACCTACTGCACAGAAGCGAAGATTAGTCAGTGCTCTTCTACAATCCGCAAGCTCCTTAGACACTGCGTTATATTCTCGCTGTTATTCGGAAAGTTCTACTATAACATATATATATATATATATATATATATATATATATAAGAGACCGGAGACAAGTGCGCACGCACTCCTATATAATAAACTCCATGCATTGCTTATTACCTGGCAGTGCCACTGGTGGTAGTCGTACCGACAGAGGAGATGCAATGAAGAGACCGACAGACGGACTGAGAGAGAAATTTCGAGGCAAGGGTTGGGCAATGGTTGTGGTGGATGGTGCACTCGTCGCCGTTCTGTCACAGACAGGAGCGTCTATTCTGTTCAATAGCGTTCGTTTTTCGCGTTCGTGTTCTCGCGTTCATTCCCCGCTCCGACGCAGCCAATGTACGAAACTGACGAAGCGTGAGTTGTCCTCTTAAATCTTCAATGGCCAGCCGAACGCTCCGTCAGTACTCACTGGCTGCCCGGCCGGGGGTTGTGGACTGGGGTCCGCCGCTTCGGAATACTTCGACGGAATACCCCCGATTCGCAGCGTTTTTTTCTCTCTCTCTGTCTCTCTTCTTTCGCCTTCGCCAACACCCCGCACAGACGGTGACCCCCCCCCCCCCCGCCAGTGCTGCCTGTGCCCGTGCTGGCTGCCGATGACTGAGTGAGTAAGCCATACGAAATTCGCCAGACCCCAGCAGTCAAGGCTCCACCGATTCCATCTTTTTGCCCCAAAACATCATTCGCCTCTCTCTCTTTCTTTCTCTTTCTCTGATCTCTTCTCTAACAAAAAACGGATCCGTTTTCATGCGCTGCCGCTGCTGGTCCCGCTGCTGTCGCTGTCAAAATGCAAATCATCGTCACCCTGTTTTAGGAAGGAACGGCCCCAGAGCTGTTTTCTATTTCTTCTGCCAGCTCTCTCTCTCACTTTCTCTCTCTCGGTCTCTCTGTCGATTCCCTCCATCCGCACGTTTTTCCCGGATCCTCTATCTCACCTAAAGGCGCCGAGTACCCCCAGATCTGCCCCGACCCCCGCCTATCTCTCATCTCTGCGTCTACCATCTTGTCTGCATGTCTCGTTCCGTACCTTTCCTCGTTCCGCCTTTCGCGATCGGTGCGTTTGCGTTTTGGAAAAAAAACGATAGTGCCGCCGGAAAATTCGCACGTTCTTCCCCGGTACACGGACACCTTTTCCACGCGGATTCAGCTGCTTTAGTTCTGGCGGTGGCGGCGGCGGCGGCCCCCCACGCGTTGATGGCAGTCCCGCATCGCTGGAAGTTCGCCCCGTTCATTTGTCCATGGTCGGGCTACATCGGGGAGAAGGCCCCGGAGTACCGGAGAGAGCAGCCAACGACAAAAAACACATCGTCCATTCAGAGATTTCTCGTTCCGGGCGGCAATCTTTCGTTCCAGCAGGTTTCTCGGTCGGTGATTTTCAACCGCACAACTAACCGCCGCCAACCATGAACGTTGGAGCTTTTGCTGGGGGCAGCGCGACTAACTCGGGCCGAACTCACCCTCTATCGTAGGCTCTCGTTTTGCGTACGCCGGCACAACAGATATGAGAGGTGATCGGGTTTGACCGATTTTGACGAACACGAAGCGCCCGCGAGCCTTCGATGGAGAGCTCCTCAGAGCCACCTGCATTTGAGTGCGCGCCCATCTATATGCGAATGCTCCCGACGGCCTTTACGTAACCTCGACGATCGACGCGATTAGCCTATTCGAACAGCATGTGCTTATGGCGTAGAGGGAGCTCGAGAGAGAGAGAGAGAGAGAGAGAGGGATAAACGAATGGAGACAAGCTAAGATACTGGTTGTCCCCAACTAATTCTCTAATTATTGTATGTTTGAAGTTGTATATACGAAATAAACATTGTTTATCAGTTAAGATATATATGTCAGCTTGCCTTTTTGTCATGTACTTGTGTTGCGAAGATTGCAAATCGTCGTGGTTCCCTCTATTGCCTATATTGTTAATGAGATAGAGAGATGGCGTAAATGGCTCTTAGCCTGAGCCGTGAACAGGGCGCTGGTATGAGCTATCAATTCGATTTGGTTGAAATGGTCTCCCATTTTACATTAAGAATATACTTTCTTAGCATATTTGTATTCATTTCGTTGATCAGGAAGCAGGTGGCACGCTACGAGAGACAACAACATCATCAACCCATATGCATATGTAGTACCCATGCATAAAATAAGAACGCCCATAATTCGAAGTTCACAAACGGTTGTTACCTTAACAGCGTCTTCGTCTCGGCATCTGCTCAGTCGATGGTTTCTCCAAGTTTCCTAATGTTGTTTCATAGAAGAAATTTCGTTCTATTATACAATCATTAGTTAGCTTAAGGGCGGAGTCGATCAGAATTAATATGGGAGAGAAGGTTTTATCCTCAGGAAACGGCTTCGATCCTGTCCGCGTTCGAAGCGACTGTGACGTCTGCAGTCAGGACCCTAAGAGAACCTCAAGATTTTTGTGTCGACAACCTGTCAGTGTAAGCTTATCTAGGTCCGATCACGTCATAAATGTACTTAAACGGGCGATTTAACGGGCGAAAAAAAAAAACATAACATGTACAATATCAGCGTTTCAACGAATGCTCACCATAATCACCCGGTTTGTCGTCACAATGTTCCGTTACAGTGCGTACAAATTTCGCACGAACAACCCTCCACAATGCACGTACGCTCCTACCTCAACACAGCCAACTTCGTGTGGGTTTTTTTGGGCCAGACGCGTTTTAAGCAAAGGGACCAGCAACATTTCTACTTATTGCCAGTATTTCTGTTTTCTGCTGCAGACTGCCAGGTTCGCAAAGCCGACATTGTCTAGCCTTCCGCCCGCCCGGAACAACAGATAAACACAACAGACGTCGCGAGGAGTGAAGGTGGTTTGGTTTGGTCTCTCTGAAAAGCCGGAGTCTGCTCCATACGCTCCACGGCTACCGCGGCCATGTCACCGCCATCGCCGCTGCCGCCAGTGCTGCTGCTGCTGCGACCACAGTGGAGTTCGGACGGTCGGTGCTATCCGGCCGATGGCCGCCAGCTCCCGGTGGCACTCGGATTCCGGTCTCTTTCTCTCTCTCTCTCCCGCAGGGCTCACTCTCATTGTTTCGTTGCCTCAGCGGAATTGTCGTAAACTGCGACACAGCGGCATTAAGAAGAGGAAGAAGAAGACGACGACGACAAGAGGCGGTGGCGGCGGCAGCGGTGGGCACTAGCGTTTTCGGTCGCTAATGAATAAATCAGCAGGCCTTCTCCAGCGTTCGCAGACGCAGGGCCTCGTGGCCTTCGTGGCCAGCGCAAGGCCATGCTGCAGCTGCAGGAGCGAAGCCTGCCTGTGTGTGTGTGGGATCCTGCCGCGAGGGGTCGCGGGGCTATCTGAAGCTGGAGAGGCTGTGCAGGGCCCCCGGGTCCTCCTGGCTAGTCCTTCCTTTGCAGTACTCTGTGGTCTTTCCGCTCGGTCCTCCGCTAGGTCGCCTGGTCCGCTGTTCGCTGCGTCACTTCTCTACAAGCGAGGCCATCCGGCCACCCTCTACGCCTCTGTTCGCTCAGTTACTGCTGCTGCTGCTGTGGCTGCCACTAGTACCACCAGACACGACCGCTGCTTCAGGGCGGGTGTGAGGCGCTGTTGTACCACCGCCGCTGCCGGATGAAGCCGATGACGCCGTCGTCGTTGTCGTTGTTGTGGTTGTTGTTATTGGGAAAAGGCTTTCGGGCCTAACTAGAAAGATATGTGTGGAATACATAAACAATCAAGTATAGTTGTAGATAGCAGGAGAAGATGGGGCGGCGAGGGGTTTAGCGCGGCCAGGGTCTCGGAAAGATGGCGGCGACCGGGGTTGTTGTGGGGAGTGCCAGCCAGCCAGCCAGAGGCATAAAGGGCATCAGGGAGTCGGGAGGCTGTTTGTGGGACCAAGGGGGATGGTATAATAAATGAATGGAACTTATTGTTTGGTCGTCATGAGGAGTGCACGCGAGCGCGAAAGCTCGCTGGAGGTGCTCATGCTGCTGATGATGTCGGATCTCGCTGCGTAGGCTTCGTGGAGGTAATATTTCTCCGTATTTTATTCGTATGTGAACGTTCGTGGCTTACCTTCTGGTACGAAACGGGCGAAAATTTTCAGGTTTGCTTAAAACGGCCAAATTGTAAATCTGTAATTCGGCAGATTCGTGCGAATAAAGTTAGTGCAATTATTGATGAGAGATCCCTGATTCGATAGATTGCTGAAATTCTCTCCATTGTGTATATTAATAATATTAATATATATGATATTTTCTACTGATAGTTGTCCTCCAATCCTATGATATACTTTTTTTTAAGAGGTTAAAGGTGAATTCTGCATGGACACCACACCTCACACTAAGGTATTTGCCTGGTGGTGTCAGACTCTTACTGACTAAACCCAGGACCGATTTTAACTGGGGGCACCAATCTATGATATACTATAACAAACAAAATCAAATACAATAAGATGCACAATTAGTTTAAGAAGCATATAGTAGAAAATACGAGAACAGAAATGAGCAAACAATACTAGAGATAACCGTTCGACTCATAGCGTCAAATGCGCACCCCAGAACTCCCTAACCGGTCAGCTCTATCGGACAACTAGCCAGGCTACATTCATTACGCGAATTTCATAAGGAACCCCCAAGAATAGTTGAACTGTGTTAACAACCTGTTGGGTCCGATAGTGACAATGCTCCTCTCGGCGCTCCCATAACAAGTGAATCTTCCGTACTGACTGGCAAAGTAAAAAAAACCGAACTGTGGACACCTGCGTCCACCCTCTATGAAAGGACACTCTTCCACCAGGTGAGCCGCAGACAGGACCACAACCCGAGGCACATCGCATTGGGCAGAGCCAGCGATGAAGTCCCAACCGTCCACAGGACCGTGTTGGCCCGCAGATACAACATCAGCCACTCAAGAGGAAATGAAACAGCGGTTAATCGTATTATTCCTGGCGGGAGTTGGAATTGGAGGCGAGCATGTTTGGCATCTGGATCTCCTAGGGCATGAAGCGCTTGCCATCCGAGCATCTTCGCCTCGGGTCTTTTAAAAGTTTAACAGCCGAAGCGCAGGCAACGTAGCAGGTAAGACTTCGGCAATGAATACACGAGACCGAGCTTAGCGACCTTATTGGCCTCGTTGTTTAACGGGAAGGCCCGCATAACCCGGAACCCATACGAAATGTACTGCTTCGCCTGTCGCATTCATGAGCAGGGCAACATTGTGCTAGAAGTGGGCTTTCAGAGACGGCCTCCTGCGTCTGAAGTGGCTCAATATGACTACATTTGTTGTTGAGGTCCACCCAAACACAGGATCAATGGTCGCCAATTCCAGGAAAGTGGCCTATAGGTTCAGGCACGAGTAGATTCCTTGGAAACGGGAGCAAATCCAGGCGTTTAAACAAGATGAGCAAGCTTCTTCGGAGCATCCGCATGAAAATAGTGCTCGTCCCTGACGGGGGTGACTCCAGCAAGTTTGCACAAGGTACGATAGTAAGGAACTGCCGCAGAACCTGTCGCCCCTTTTGTTTCGGAAATATTCAGGCAGAAGTAGCTTAAGAAAGCCAAACTATATTCGCCATACAGATCACAGTGAAGACGTCTCACCTATACAGACAGACCAGAATCCCAGCCTACTAGATGACATTTGGCAGGGTGTAGATCCGGGGTCGTTTCGAGTAGTACATAACTGCAGTTGTGACAAGAATATACTCGTTCTCCGACTTCCCAGTAAGCCTCTCTGATGCTCGGTAGCTGAGTCCTGCAGATAGGTCCAGAATGTCATCCGCGCACACTTATATTAAGCACGCTTGCTCGTGGTCGTCTGCCGGAATGGAAGTGTCCGACATAAATAGATTAAATAGCAACGATTACAGAAGTAATGCGTCGGACGAGACCCACCCAAGCCTCAGGAACAATAACTAATTTAGTGCGCAACATGGTAGAGGGAAACGGCCACGTGTCGGTCAAACACTTGTTAATTAGATCAGCCCAGAACTCTGGACAAAGGCACAGAAGGGACTGTAACTCGCTTAGCTGTGCAGGTCTTCTGGTGGAGGGGAATTCTAAGGCTCGCGATGGCCAACGCCACAGATAGGACAGGCACCTTTAAGGGCTGTGCAACTGTTCTGTATATCGGAACGTTTAGCACATGACAAAACAATCAATGATATTAACTAACAACGCTTACCGCGAAATTACCTCGCGAGGTCTGTTTATGAAAGGATATCGCAGAATTCCTCCATTAACGGCCAAATGCAATTCGTACAATTTTGGCCGGTCTCGGCATACACACGTTTGTGGATACAACCTCAATAACGTTGTCAATACTGTAGTAACTGCGAGAAGTGTTTTCGTTCGCTATAACGAGAATGACGTAACTTAGGTTTTTGATCCGTAACTTTGGCGATGTATCTATGCGTTATTTAGTGAAAGGCCCTAAAGCGGATGGTTGAGCGTTGCTCTTTGAAACGCATGCATAGGCAGATGCACAAAAGGTTCAATAACATTTCCCCTTTGGGAGACGCTTATGTGGTGGTATGTGGATCCCGGGGAGTTTGCTTATATTGCTTCATAATCCATGTGACGAAACCTTTATCAACGAAACCTCCATGTGAAGCCCTAGAAAATGCAGGTGGCTCAAAGGCAACCCGCGGAACGCACAAGCGTCGAAGCGATTAAGAAGAGAAACCTGCAAAGGGGTCTCTGAGTATGGAATGAGTTATACGAATATCGCCGATGGACAAGCGCTCATAGCGTGGTCGGAGTAGGCCCAAAATTCTGTGTTTAAGGTCTACAGGCCACCAATGACAGGTCATGCTAAAATAATTTCTATGCGCTAGCCGGTCGATGTTCGTCGATACCGTTGCGCTAATTAGTTATGTCACGCATGTATGTTTGATTCTTCCTAGGACAGTGTAAGAACTTTCTATATTGGCCTGCAGCTGCACGTAATGCAAATGTCTCAGGACGAAGCTCTGTCCAGGTGCAAAGTCTGTCCTGATGAAATGCACACTGACTTCAAGCATTTGTGGTCTACGTTTGGCTCCATGTGAAAACCTAGATGTGTTCGCGAATCAATAAAATACGGGCGATCCTATATAAAGGGTGATTCTAAAGTAGTACAAGGATAAATCGATTACTTCAAAGTGTAATGGTGGTTAGTTCAACCCGGCTATAGAAAGTACCCATTCAGTCTGTCAGCAAGGAATATATATATATATATATATATCTATAGGGGGAGAGGGGAGATAAAGCCAGATACAGGGTTTATTACGGGTATACGAATATATATATATATATATATATGTGCATGAAGAAAAACAACGAAAATAATTGAATAAACCTATAAATTGCATGTACAGACTCACCCATAGCTTTCATGTTCACCACTAATACCCCTGCATCTGTAACCGCTCCAAGGTACACAACGGTCCCTATTATATACTAAGCGCCCCCTTAGGGACCATCATCCCGTGTGCACTAAGGGCCGCTCAGAAGCCATCTCATTTTTTCCTGGTTCTTCTTCAAAAAAGCAGCTACACACAGAATAGGAAGAAACCTCGTTGTGTGTCCGCCACACAAAATCTAAACGTGCGATTTGCAGTTGACATTTCACCATTCAGCGTCATTTGTCGTTGTCGTCGTCGTCGTCAGCGGTTGTGTTTCTTTCAACCACACACGATTCTGTGTGTGTCGCCCTTTTTCTCACTGGTCGTCTCTCTCTCTCTCTCTCTCCAGGGGCGTCACCACCGAGTTGATTGATGCCACCTCCGTTTCGCTGAAAGTGTCATCGCTAGTTCTCTCCCCCGCCCGCCCGCCCCCCACCGCGACACACGGCCCCGACGCCCATACGCGCACAGCCAGTTCAAAAGCTCAGCCCAAGAAGAACAACAGTAGGCAGGATAGCGACGTCTCGGGCCGGTTCGTTCAAACGATACCGCCATCGCCGCGGGAGATCCGTGACGGTCGAAGCATCGTGTACTGTACAGAGCCGATGATGAGGTTCGCGCGGCAAAGTTCGCTCAGGAACCATTCATCCGAACGCCGTGTTGTGCTGGGCTGCTGTGCCGAATGGGTAGCCACCAGTAAATTCTATAACATTATTACGTTGGCAGGCGACGGCATTGTGTTATAAATCAATCAATGATATTCGTTATTCACCAACGTGTGTCATAATTCGCCTTGAGAGGCGATCCGTCATGTCGGTAGAGGCAAGGAGACGATAATAATAATAATAATGGTAATAATCATCATATTGCTGTGTTTCGTTCTGAGGTTGGAGCGTAGAAAGTGCTAGCCGCGAGAACAAATCGGAATGTTTGACGGGACGTGAGCTGAGTTCGTTGCTGCCGATCTAACAACATTTAAACACTGCTAGACAGCTTTGTGAACAGGTGATATATATAATATTGTATAATACATGGAAAAGGCCTGTTGAGAAGAGCTGACTTCAGGGTGGTATGGAAAAGGCCTGTTAAGAGCTGACTTGAGGGCGGCTTTGGGCTTGACTCTCCAAGTACACCCGCCACCGCCGGTCGAACTAAGTTAAAGATCTCCCTGGACGCAACGCGCTCTCTGTGATTTTCCCCGCGACTATTGACTTATTTATATTTCAACAGCAAAATATCGTTGTCCTAAATATTACGATAGGAATCACAGTTAATCATAGCCTCTCTTCGGAGTTCTCGTATAAAGCGTAGTGGACGTACGTCGCTCCATGAATCGAGACGATGATCATGAAATAGACGGTTTGCCAATCAGCCAACAGAGGAAGACAGAATCTCGCGCAACGCGTAGCCTACATATCACTCGTTGGCGTTGGGTCTTCAATAGCATTCGGGAGGTGGCCCCACATGCTGCCATTTGCTCAAGATACAAGAACTTACTGTATCTGTCCGAGTGTGTCATACGCGCTGTATTATTTACTTCGTCCTCTACCGCCATCGACTCCTTAATACCACTATTAAGACTATACTATTCGTATAAATAACAAGCGGATATTTGATTGTGTCAAGAGGGTGTTTCCTAAGCCTTGGATAGAGTGGGTCGCTGTATATTTTCAAGAAAAAATAACCCTCTGGATATGCGATCTTCGCCGGACTTATCTTCGCAAGTGTTCATTTTGTCTAAGGTTCAATAGCAGCTTAAGCTGGTATGGCACTTGCCCGTTGAATTTGGGCAGTCCAGCTTGGACGATAGATGGAGGAGGTTATCGAGCGGGTACATACATAGCTAGCTACGTTCCGTTATCTTCGTTTACAAGCTCTTCACAAGCTAGATCACACGGGCGAACTGTGCAAGCACCACTAAAGACCATTGCCGTCTTCCTCAAGGCGCCCTCGGGTACAGGTGCGTCTCCGCAGCAAATGGGTCCCCAGAGACTACGTATGCATGTCGGCTGCATATACAGTCTCTCATTTGTAGGATGGCAGCGTGCTTTGCAGGCAGAACGCACAGTGCAAAGTGGTAACCATCGAAGATGCCAACTGGCCGCCAATGCCTGAAACAAACTCATGGCGTAGCTCTTAACAAGGTTTCAGTATCAAGAAGGACTTGGTATCGGATCAGATTTGAACAGTCCTGTATAAGACCATAAAGAGTGATAGCTATAACGATGTCATATAGCAGGCTGGGAGTGCACGTCCGATCCTACGACTGCGTAACCACTTTTAATAAGTTAGACGATCTGAGTAATATTATAATTTTAGTACCATTTTTAAACGGGAACGACAGATCACGTCGACTTTGTGATGCGCAAGCATCGTGCTGAGTTTCAAACGGGCCGTAGTCCTAAGAGATGTCGGCGTAGTTGACCTCCTGTTAAAAATTCCATGATTGAAGAAGGCCAGTCATATATGGAAGGTTATTTTAACAATGCTCGAAGGAATGTTTCAGTAGCCCACCAAGGTTATCTTGAGGGAACTCTTTGTTCGAAATTTTGTGTGTGCGATGTGAGGGCGTACAGGACAGAGTCGCTGTCCGTTCAAGACAACGAAAACCGTGGACGTTCTCTTGTAGCAAAATAAAATGCAGAACCTAGAGCCCTACTGCGGCAGCTATTTTACAAGCGCAATATCGTTTGTTCTATTCATGCACTCGTCTGCACGGGGCTCCACCCGCGATGTGGGCAGGCATTTTGGCCGATGTCATTTCTTACGAGTCGCCCACCGCTCCGGGGTCTTAGTCAGCATAAATGCAATTCGCTCCGTTAGGTCAGCGACACGTCGCGGTCAGACCCGTGATCTAGCGCCGCACTACGAGGTGACCTGTAGAGCTCTAATCTCTATCAGAATGGAAATATGTAGCTGGCTTTGATGCGTTGGGGATGGCAATTTTAATCGAGTGCAGGTACCGCCTGACTGGAAAATAGCTAGACTTCGTCTAAATTCAGAGTCCTGTTCGTGTGCCTCTCTGTCTCTCTAGCATATCGATATAGGTTCATGCTTGTCGGGACTGTTCACCCAAAAGTTGACTGTACGCGCGAGATATATTCAAAGGTGAGTCACCTGATCCTGGTGGGCAGAGCCGCTGGCCCCCATCGACAGGAGCTACCTACTATACCTAGGCTGCCTTACGCCCCACTGGGTGTCCGCGACGCCACTGTGTTCATTTCGCTTCTTCGCGATCTCTCCGTCTCCCTCTCGATCCTCGTTCTCTCTTTGTCTCTCTCATCTTGCAAACACCTTCGCCCACCTGCCGGTGGTATGCCCTGTCGGAACGACGCTGGCATACCACCGCCTTACACACCCCTGTTGATTCCTGCCCCTATATCTGTCTCTCTCTCATTCTTTCGTTTGGACGTGCCAAGAGGGCGCCGTTTGGTAATTCTCTCTTTTTCTCTTTCTCTATCTATCTCTCTATCTATTCGCCTCTTCTTTTCGTTTGCCTTCGTTCGACATCGGCCCCTCCGGCCTAACACCGCTCCGGTAGTTTCAACTGGGACAGACGGCCACCTAGCTACAGACACAGGGAAGCGGCGGATAGAGCCGAGCGAGTCAGACGAATCCCCTTCCCGCTGTGGATAGGAGCCAGCGAGAAGCAACAGTTTGATTGCTTTCTGCCCGTCCCTTTATGATTATCACCCTTGATACCCTTATAGCTGGCCCTCCTTGCAGCGCTACTGACTTGAAGAAGACCGAAGCCCTAGCCAGAGGTAGCTCAGGAAGACTAGGTTTGCCTGCTAGCTATACTACCAGGAGAACTGTGGATAGAGCAGTTTGGAAGGTGAACCGAGGGGACTTTGAGCAGAGGCAGCCACAACGATGGGAAACATCAGTAGGCTAGGGAGGAATATGCGGGTTACCTTCGTCAGCAGACATTGAACGAGTTCTCTAAAGCCTCCCAAGGGCGAAAGCGTTCCCACATCAAGGCCGGTTAGATTGGCGAGGGGGAGGCGTATCTTTGGCTTAGGGGGTCTTATATATATATTCTTAGAATGATCAAACGGTGACCTTATAAGAGAATCGCACTGATGTGCAAGGCTTGGACAAGTTATATATATATATATATATATATATATATATATATATCTTCAAATACAAACTATTTCTGTGCAACATTCTAGACCTATGAAATATAACAATACGGCTGTATCGATAAACAGGGGGTTCCATAGGACCACTGCTCAACTCGAGCGAGCACGCCCTCTGCTGTGCTGAACATGTCGGCACTAGTATTAAATTATTAAGGTGGATCTCTCTTTTTTTCCCGGTACTACTTTTGCATTGCTTCGTAAGACGAACTCTTAAAGGCAAATATGCAATGGTGGGGATCGAATCCGTACACCTACGTGTCTCGATTGCAAGGCAGACGTACACGAATGCACCACCATGCCATTCCGGGGCTCGACAAAAAAAAGATCATCTCATGCTTCATCAAAGCCAACCCGTATAATTTTGGGTTCAATAGAAAGTTGCTTATGTTCCACATTGGTTGAGCGATAGAGAATATTTTTGACGTACCTTCGTGATGGTGGCTACCAAACTGGCGGCTATACTGCGTTTCGCTAATGTGTATTCAAAACCGCATGATCTACTTGATCCAAATGGCCACAGTCGAATCTTTGTGTTCTGGGGAGCGTGTCTCGTGGTGTCATTCCGTTGAAAATAGTCGTTCCTCAATTTAAAAAAATGTTTCATTTTTTCTACTTCAGCCAGAATTCCCATAGCAATACTTCGTACACATATTGTCTAACAAAACGAATATATTAGTTTATTCATCAGCCGGGACACAATGAACACCGGTTTGATGTTTGGTTAATTGTATAAATGGAACTATTTACGGTAAATGCTTTATGAAGGTTGCGCATGACGAAACCCTAAGATCGTAGCAAGGGAGACACACGTACACATCGATTCTGGCATACCGTGGTGTGTACACGCGTTGCACTTAAGATATAAGGCATCTATTTAGAACATACTCTGTAATAATGCAACAGTTTAACGAAAAGTACAGGTCTACCTGTAATGGCGATTAGATCCCGAAAAAAAAGAGGCTGGCGTTCAAGTTATCGTAGCGAAACAGCCATATCTGTGACGGTTACTTAACTAGAGCTGACCTGTGCGTCCATTTGAAAATCCGCCCGACGCACTGCTTCCTTCAGAGTTGTCTCGCTAACACACTTCTTATCGATTGACAGTTAGGTGCGACTTTGCCGTGTAGATAATTATCTGCTGACAACCAGCGTGCCTTTAAGACATCCGATAGAGTGGCGATCTCCTCTCGTCAACGGCTATTATCGATGATATCATCGTAATCCTAATCCAACACGACTAATCTTCTCGACACATCTCAAACCGTCGACGAAATCCACAAAATTTATTGTTTTCTGAATCTGTCATTACTGATCAACACACACACACACACACACTGTCGTCTGTGTTTAGAATGTGGTCCAGGCGATTTCGGCTCTCGACTTCGTCCACAAGGACAATCCCAGGGAGATGTCCTGTTATAAATAGTTATATGCTCATACCCATCGAATTATTGAACGGCGAGATGAAACATTTGCTTCTGATAGAAGCAGCTCACGAAGGCGATACGGGGTTGAGGGAAACCCAGGAATAGTTCGCCTTCATTTCGTGGCTGGCTGTCTCCCTGCGGCTGTACTCAGGTAGTATTCGGTATCAGGCATCACCGGGTGCCGACCCAAAAACGCTCAAATACGATAACGACACAATGGTGTCTTTCCCTTCAAATGAGAAACAATCTGGTGTGTATATATATATATATATATATATAGATTGAATAAATAGAGTGTATAGAGAACTTGAGCATTTAAAAACGGCAGTTTTTTTAATAAACCAATAATAAAACCTTCACCTTTACTCGAATATCCGAAATGTTTTTTCCTTTTGAAACAATATGAGCGAAGTGAAAACCAGTCGCCCCTTGATCCCAGAATCGGGTGTTGAGTTCTGCCGCACGAGTTCGAGCTATTTATAGGGAAATATTCACGTGAATCTTACATATTAGTATTGACTAAATTATTAAAGAGATTTTCTAGCGATTATAAACAAGTTCGCACTGGTCTTTTAAGGCTGTTGGAGAAAACCAAATGCGATTTCGCTGTAATTGTTATGAACCTGTTCCAATAAGCTGCTCAATATTATGTAAAATTTTCCATGCGGTTCAACAAACACGTACATTGCTAATAGTCCAACTATAGATTCTAGCGTTTGCCACTAATATGTACATAGGCTGCCATTTCATTATTGTTAAATCAACGGCGATCTAAACTAAACTTGCTCATTGAGTCATTACACTGTGATCTCTCAGATCTACCCGAATTTCACTGTTCTTCTTGCTGCTGCGAATTAAAACAATAATCATATGCATGTGCTTGCGTAGCTTCGTTACTGGGCCTGTGGCGTAGTTATTGGGCATCTCCGCAAGCTGAAGGCCACTCAAATCACATAGGTTTGCCACGGATCTGTCGCAGAGACTCGTACCTGAGTGGCAAAAAAAACGAGGAAATAATTTTAAAAAAAACTTAAATTTAGGGATAGAACTTAGGAAGGGATTTATTGATCATGATTGTATGCCATTACGTCTAGTAAGTAAATCTTACTATTTTCTAAATTACATGTCTGCTTGATTGATGTTGAAAATGCACCTGTGACTATTACAATTGCTCAAATTTGAAAATCGTTTTGTAAGTTGTGTGGAATTATCATATTTAGTAGTTTATCGTACTGGAAATGGTGGAGTTTAACCATTGTCTGAGTGATGCTTAGGAATAATACTCAGGAATGAATTGATTAAGAAATATGTCGAAACATTTGAAACACTCACGGTGGCCATGAGTGGTGCCGCTTTATCGCTTTTCGTTTGCAGGGGGGGAAATTCTCTTCAAACGAACAGATTATTACTAGAGACGTTTCAATCTTCATATCGCTATTTAAAATACACATTAGGATATTAATAGAGCATGTGCGTTAATGAAGATCACCAACTCGTGCATAGTCCCGCTCACCGAGTGCTGAGCCAGGTAAATGTCACTGAACAAGAGACTATTCCTCATGGATTTTGTTCACATAGACTAGATCCGATTAGTAAACACCTCATAAGTGTCGTTGCCCGATACGACCAGCCTTAGTCATTAACGAAAGGTGCATTTTTCTCTTTAAAAAAATCGCCAGTTCCTCGCCGCTGGTCGAAGGCGGCCGTCGGTGAGGAACCTGACGCCGGTGGGCATCACTGCCATGGTATATTTCGAACTGACGCTGCCCCAGCGCTGTGGACATGTCACGTTTCTTCGCGTATTGACGCAGTTGTCGACGTAACGTCTAATAGATTGCTTCTTGGCCATGTGCCGTAGAAGACAGAGCATAGTAGCCGAGTGCGATGAAGCCCCCAGGAAAGAACTTCCCGCACAGCTGGCAGCCCTGGGCGATCTAGCACCTTCGGTCCTACTCCTCAAACCTGAGGAAGCCATAATCGAGAGAGGGAGCTTGTCGTGTGAACGCATCTAGTCGAAGAGCGTTTGGCGCTAGGTAAGTTCAAACGTCAGCAGGAGGGGCACGTCGGTGACAAGCAAATGTTCGTAGTATCCACGTTCGTCGATGGCCGCATGAATGAACGCATTTCGATGGCAATAGCCGGACGCTTCGCTGGCTATCGAGTTGTCACCGCTTGGAACGTCATCTGACCGGTGCCTACTTCCAAGCGATAGGTTGGTGGCAGGTGTTGGCGTCCCCTAGAACTTCTACCGGATCAGGATATCCGGACCCTCCGGGAGTTTGGCCAAGGGCAGGTTGTCAGGAAGGCCAATCCATATAGCGGACCCTAACTGCTGCGGCTGGTACCGCTGCCGGTGTCAACTATGAGATCACCCACGGGCCGGGCTTTTGCATGGTTCTTTGTGCAGCCTCGAAATAGACCAATGGACATTTAGATATCTCTGCTAATCTGTCATATGTTGATGTTAGCCAGAGACTCTATTATATAAATTACAGATTGGCAGTGCGTAAGATATGTGCTAGTATATAGCAGAGATACATATTTGCTATGAGAAATCCCTACGGTTAAAAGATGACCTCTACATCTACGAAGAGCAACCTTGCTTATCTTAAAGTGTTCAGTCGATTGCAATCGATTGGGATATTATACCAGTAGTGAAAGTATCCTTCCATGAAAGTGTTCAAGCTTCTCGAGAAATGATCTTCTGTTCGAACCTTCTGCCCAACACATTCCTACTCCGTAATTTTGCTATTAAATGTCATTTCGAAGTTTAACTCAACCATTACCGTTATCTCATTCGTGGTCTGGTCGTGAGTTTTCAGTTTGGAGATACAGTCGTCCTGAAGTGGACAACCTCTTTTGATCTCATTCTCAATTGATTTTCCGATGGATGGCTCTATCCGACGTCTTCGTCTCTGCCAAATAGCCTTTTATTTCTGGCCAGACTTTCGAGTGCTTCTTCTCCACCGCCTCGATCTATTTTCGAACACCTTGATTCCCTTCCGTGACCCTCTGCAAAAGCAGCCTGCCGTTCAGTTTCGGTTTTAGCCTTGTCGAACTTCTTTTACAGAGATGACGCCCGAGGTAAACTTTTCCCGACCTCGATTCTTAGTCAAATATTGAAGGCCAATTTGTCGAATTACAATCTTCGAATAGATATTTACCCATTAATAGAATGTATAAGAGAACTTCACTGGCCTCTGAGCCTGCAATGAGGGTTTCGCGTGAAGTAAGCGAGCATCGTCTTACGTGTTGGCATATAAGCTTCAAATAAACGCGACACGTTAACAACGTCTCTGTATTCAAATTGAGCACATGTAAAACTATTGGAGCGGGGAGAAGGTGGCTGAGTTTTTGGTCACTGCCTTCTTCACGAAAGGGAAGAATCTCTCGTTGAAACATTATAGGTTTCAAAGTGTTGCCTTTAAAGGGGTCCGTCTTATGAAGCAATGCCGGAAGCAGTTGTACCGTGGACGTTACATGTTGGCTGTGAGTCACCCGGAAAATTTCTCTGTTTGGGTTTCGAAGGGTAAGCTACAGGCGAGCGACGTCTGAACTTCAACGAACAGGCGAGAGAGATCCGGGGATGAAACTGCATAGGAAATTGTTGTTTCGGTGATATTACGTTCTGGGTAACGTGTGCCTATGCTGATTGATAACGATTGTGTTTTCGCGCCACTCAATGCTGCTGAAAATGCTCCAGGTAAATTTTTCGTTTAATTATTCGTCAGCAATTTGGTGGAACGCGCAAAACTCGATAGAGGCACATTACTTTCGTTTTGGGCAGACACATTTAAGGTCGGTCCACTCCCAATTTACTGGAACCAAACACAAAAACCAAAGAGTCTAAAGCTTCCGCAGTGTTCTGCTGCTGAACAGTTGCACCGGACAAAAGACTCTACGCAGACCAAAGAGACCAAAGGAAACAGCAAATAGCTTCTCCAGGCAGCGGAATACGGATTAGAATGTGCAGATCCCAATCAACAGCTCAACTGGGCTCTGGTCTGTTTGTGCTGTTCGGACGCGACAGTTTTCGCGAGAAAGTCCCTCTATATCGCCGTATTCGATAGACACGAACGACATGGTGCATTAAAACGGTAACACATTTAACAACCAACCAACGACATGGTGCATTAAAATGTTAATACATTTAACAGCAACCAATAGTTCCATCACCGGTGAAGGACATGACCGTGAATCCACGAATTGGACCTATTATCGAGCCGTTTTGTACACCTTTATTTTGGGGGAGTAGTTACCATGCTAATGTATGACAACGCCGTGACCCCTTTCCCTTCTCGAAGTGGTGACGATGTTCAACAGCACCTCCCTGCCCGGGATCGTTTAGCGCAGGTTTGAACTTGCTACTCTACAAAATTCCCTTTAATTCTAATACTGCCTCCCTTACCCATCACGCCGTGCCTGCATGCTCTTCTTCCATATCTACGCCATATTTTCTATAACACAGCTTACTGTCATAATGGAAGAGATCCGTTCTTTACAAATAGAACAGGAAATTGTTCCCCCTCTCAATATCTTTGTCGAATTCTTTCCAAGTACAAACATCCCTTGTCTCTGTATATTTATTGCTACCATTGCGACAGTGACCACGGTGGCACGCGGATCAATGAACGAGTTCCCATCACCAAAGTCCGTTTTCGCTGTCGAGAACCTTAAACGGACGAAGGACATCGCCAACAACGATGACGGGGTGCGTCCAAGAGCTGTTCTTTTTTCGGCATCATGAGTGTTACCACTGGACGATGACAAAATGCTCGTGAGTTCTGCCTCGATCGAGAACATCAAGCGCAGCTACAACTGCTGCTGCGCTAACTGCCCCTGCAGCAGTTCGAGCGCTTTGTTGCAGTTCCTCCTGCTGCTGGTGGCTACTCATCATCAGCTTGACGCACCCTTAGCTGCTACTGCGCTTCTGTCATTGACGTTATCGTACAGACTCGGCTAGCCACCCAGCATGACCGGAGACGCTCCCCTGCTCAGGGCATCTCCTGCCACCGCCTCTCGAAGGGTCTTCATCCAAGCTCATAACGCAGTTCTATATATCCTTCTATCTCTCTCCACGGTCTCTCTCTGTCTCTCTCTCTCTCTCTCTCTCTCCATTCGCTCTGCAACCCCAAGATTTTTTGTTTCCCCTTCCACTATTGTCTTCCTTTGTTATCCTTTCTCCGGGCTGCTCCCCGCAACCGTCGAGCTATTGCCTGCATCGGCCACGGCCACAACGGATGCGATACTTTTTCATCTTCTAGCCAGACCCAGCCGAGGCTCGCCCTCCAGCCATCACGATGGCCTGCGCCTTTCGTATACGTAGCCGACCTACGAGTTGCTTGCCGTCTTGCGACAGGGTGTCGCTAGGCTGCCGAAACCACCTTCGGATGCTTTCGCACCCTGGCCCCTGTCCGACGGATTGCCGCGACGGGCCACCGTACCAACAACCGACGCAAGGACTCGTTGGCTTCCGCCAGCTTAACAGCTATCTAACGGCTCCTGTTTCGTCCATTGGCGTTGTCCACCGTAGTGTGCCGACCCTCGAGATCGTTGGGGTCTCGCCCCCAGCATCGCCTCCGTTTCCCACAGGCTATTTCCCGCGGATGCCTGCCCACACGACTGCTACACGGAATCGCCACGCCGGTTGCAATTAATTCCAGCTTTTCGCGTTACCAAGCTACGTCGGAGGACAGGACGCTCGGCTTCGATCTCATACATCTTTCCCCGGTGCCGATGGCTGGCTGGATGGCTCCTCCTCCTCTTCCTACTGACGCGGCCCATCTAAGTCCCGCGAGCGAGACAACTGCAAGGCTTACTGCAAAGACCCGCCCACCAACGCCGTAAAGGCCCACTATAGTGTGTTGTCCAACTGAAGCGGCGACAACAGAAATACGAGGAAAAAGGAGGGACATGACGGCCTTCCGTCAGGCCAACGTATCGGATATGGTGTACATCTATCTATATATATATATATAACATATATGTAAAAATGATATAGGTACGGCTGAAGGCGAGCGACTTATCCTGGCGTTACTGCATAGACGGAACCAGAATTCGAACGACTTGGTGTTAATTTCCTCAACGGGAGCCAGCAATACATTGTCTACACATGATCTTATTATCACCGAGCTATTGAAACGTATATTGAGCGAAGCAACTTTTAAAGGGTAAATATCGAAATATCCGCGTTATGTTTTACAGGAACAATTTAGCATCCAACTGTCACAGTAAACGTAGGTTTGTCTATCGTTTGAACGGAACAAACGAGGACCCCCAGTATCTGGATTTATCACAGAATAGTCGCTATTGTTTTTTCGAGCAGTTTTCCAAGTTGTCTATGGAGATGCGCTATGAGCTGACTGACTCCTTAAACCCCCTTTGTATGTATTAAAATATTTCATATTAAAATTCGTCCACCGTATACATGTGCAGAAATTTGAGTTGAGCCGTGTATGATACAACGGGCCGAAATTCAGCGTCAATGCACACCGTGTATTTACGTCCGTGGTACCATGCGGACTGACACAATCGTCGGCTAACCATAGTCGTCTCAATTTCGAATCAGCGAAAAAAAAATCAAATCATCATAATATCATGAAATATGACAACATTTATAAGAAAAAAAGCGCTCGAATCGAAAACATGCACGATTTTCTCTTGTGTCCAATTTCGCCTCCGTCATCGTTGGTGAAAACCTCTGCTGGGAGTAGCACCAAGCCAAGTTCGCTCAGATTCAAGCGGTAGTTCCCTTCGCCAATCTGTCTGCGTCCATGCGATTCACGAATTTCCAATTCACCCCTGGTGTCCCTGGACGCCGGCGCTGATACAGGGCAGTCAGTGTCTGGTAGACTCCCATAGCCTCTCCCCTCCTGCTCTTCACCAGAAACCGTACGTTCGACGGCGAAACGTGAAATACCGTGTGTGCCCTACGCGGATCCTTGTCACCGTTCACGGTATTCATTTGAATACGTATCATGGACATCGAGTCATCTGAATCACATAATAGTGACTGGGGTTGTGGTATAAGGGCAACAGGCCACCACTGCTGAGATTTTGCATTGTAATTCGTTGGTACGGCTGGCTGGAGCGTCAAACTATATATATATATATATACATATATATATATCTGTGTGTGTGCCCAATAATTTCAAAAACGGTTCTAGCCAACGTTTAGGAAGCTTGGTCTTCCGCTGTGCCCCAGCAGGGGCGCAGCGTCTTAAATCATGATAGGGCTTCTGGTGATATCTTTATAATCGCACCGCGATGAGCCCCGCTTCGAAGAACAAGACGCGCATTACGATGACGCCGGCACCATCACCGATGTCCAGGGACAATTCCGCCTGCAGGGTGGACATGACGACGAATGGCGGTTGGGCGGCGTTCGAATTCTCAGCGTACGTCTCCCTTCATAGGTCAAGCGACGCGTAAGCACTTCGAATGGCCTTCGGAGTGAAGGAAATCGCACGCTTTAAATCACCGACAGGAAGAAATGAGAAAATACCCGACAGAGCCACAAAATATAGAAGAAGAAGAATGATGGACATGCGCTCAATGTGTCAGTATCCCTATATACAGATATCGAGCATCGCCACATGAAAAGGCCGACTGCGCCGTTTTCGAACGGCAGCTCCTTGCTAAGCTAAAACTAGTGAAATATTACATATCTGTACATATGTATTAACCAAGTGATTATTGATCTATTTGTGATATCCCTACAGACAGAATGTCCCGGTAAAAACCTATAATGAAAACGCACCTTGCAAGCTACCGGTGAACGGCGAACGCCAATAATGGGCGCGTTTACGATGAGTAACACGTGATTTAATTGTTGAGCGAAAAAATTGATCTGACAATTTAAAACGGCGACAGCAATTTAGGGAACTTGTCAGGTTTGCACTGGTCGAGAGGAGAACAGCCATTGAGAGTGGTAGGTAGACGGACAATGGTGACACCACAGTCGAACACTTACCGTCTCAAATCTGTTCGCAAATAATTGAGAATACGAACTGTCATGAAGTGTACCTGAGCCATATTGGTTACATTGCGTAACCAATGTGACCTTGCGTAACCTCTGGTAAGGTCAGGTAGAAGCGCGGTATAGCACCGAGATCTGCATACATCTCAATGATGGTTTCGGCCGTGTTCATGCGAAATGGCACGCAAGTTGAACAGCCATATATATTGATTCGTGTGTCTGTCTGACATATTATTATATATAGACGGAAATAACACTAATGGTAATGAGACGAGCAGCTCATTGTAACTCTCCCAAGCTGCAAAGCGGCAATAAAATATAAACAATGACGCATAATTAGGTGTAAGCACGTGATTGCGAAGCAAATATGAGCAGTATCTTTATTAGCTTAAACGCTACATCGTCACCATATTCATCCGCGATAGTTTGTTTTTGATACATTGGTCGGCATGGCACCCTCTCTGTCTCTCTCCGTAGAGACAAGGACTTTGCAGTACTGGTCAGCCTGACACGTCCGCTCTGTCGTTACTAGTCATTCGAAAATGGCAGATCAGTAGATTTTTACACGCTGCAGGAACAAACCAGAATTGCGAAACAACTCTCTTTACCATAATTTCTGTATGCGTTTTTTCGTAGTTACTCCAATCCCGGTGGGTAGACGCCGATATGTTGTCTTTCTGTACCGGCTTTTGCTGTGATAGCCTTAGAATCCAAAAATGAAATTGTAGTGATATCTTCGATAGTGGGTAACAAAAAAAAAAGTCGAGTTTGTTAAAAAGCTGACCCCCATAAAAAGTTAAGGACAGTTGGTGACGGTTAGCTAGAAGCTTCGCTAGGGAAGAGATACACTCTCAGCAGAGGATGGTTTTATCAAGTAGGGGCGCTTTGCCGTCCATGTCAACCCTGCAGTCGATCGGCCCACTTCAATAGACCTTGAAATGTCTCTGGTGGCGTCCGTGCGTTTGAAGAAAATTTTCTCCTCTCAAAATATAAAACTGGGAGCTTCACAATTATCATTTTATCGGGTTCAGGGTTGATTTCGCACCAGTCCACACGGTAGAATCGCCAGTAGACACGGCAGAAGCTTGACGTAGAGTGAATAAATATTATTGACAGATGGAATATATATATATTGGTCACATCCTATATAGGAACTGCGTATATTCTATATTCTTTAGCATAAAATTCGTTTTATTAAGAAACAATAGGGAATTTTTTGCTTGCCTTTCTGTTCAAATAACCATGCTTCCAGAGTGGCATTGCAGCCATCGACACGTTCGGACCAATGCGTGAACGGGCCAAACCGTCCCTGTCTATCAGGGTGACAAGAAAAGCATCCTTTTCTTGCGTGTTCCGCCATCTCGTTCCTCCCGCGCTTGCTAGATAGAGCTTGCGCCTTTCCAAAGCCTTCTCTTTACACGCTCCGGCTGTTCTTCGAAAGGGTTCTCCCACTTCGGCTAGACTTTAACGAGTCGAGTCGGTCTCAGTCGACCTCAGCCAAGCTCATGCAGGCGCTGACACCAGCGAAAAGTGGGCAGAGGGGAGCGGGAAGCCGAGCCACTCTACACTCTCTCTGTCGGTCGACGTCATTGACGTCGCAGTGCTGCTCGTAGCATTGACTCGACTCCCTGCCACAGACCGAATACCCTGCCTGCCAGCCAGCCAGCCAGCCGGTGGGTCGGCCGGACGCACCTCAAGGCATTACCGGCGGATCAATCTTCATTTGTTGGTGGGTTACCGTACATCCACGTTGCATCGTTGCGGGACGTCCTAGCCAGCCCAAGCAAATACACATGAGAAGGCCGGTCGGCCTAAGGGCCTCGCTCTCGAGGACCTCACGAGTAACAGCTAGCTACACAGCTACAAACAAGACGAAAGCAAGTCGGCTCCACGCGGCCGTACGCAGCAGCAACACCTCGCTAACACCACCGAGCCACCAAGAAGCCTAGACGGAGGGGAACGCCGCGAGAAACAAAGTGAAAATGGCCGACTATTCTCCTACTAGACACTTTGTGCAAGGGGAGGACATTGCGAAAAGGACGATACCTCGGGGGCTTTCACTAAACGAAGCCTCTTGTTTTTCTTGTCCAACTCGTCCCCCCCTCCGACACGTGATAGCTACGCCGCACTTTGCATTGTCGTTACGCCTGCTGGCGAACAATGTCTGTGTTCATGGGGTCGCGAACACGAGGCTGTCAATGAAGATGATAACTGCTGGAATTGACAATATTACCTCGCGAGAAGGGAGCGCACTGCTTTCCAACGACGACGCTGAGGGTCGCCCACTCACCGATTCGTATGTTCAAGTAGCTGGAAACAATTTCACGAAGAAGTGTCGCTCGGCCCGGAGCATTCGGTCAATTGTTACCCTGCACCGTATGGTGGCTGTTGCTGTTGAGGTTGATTTGCCCTTCGGGACAAGTACCTGCGGCCTGATACCTCCACCGAGAATCGCCGAAGGGTGGAGGCAGTGTAGAGAAAGCTGGGGCAACAACTGCGTCGCTATCTAAATGAGCACTAAGGGCGAAACAACAGATATGATTGGTACCCTTTGTTTAAGGACACTGGCCGTAGAGAGATTTTACTGGCTATTATACGGAGGGTACGGTATAACAGTAGTTTGGCGCGTCTGGTACCTTGCTGTATTGATCATGCTGTATGTGATTATTATTATTAACAGCTGTTTCATTTACCATGTAATTTATAGCGTTCAAGGGGTAAGGTGCTTCAGTATGCTAACACCTGTGGGCAAGGCGTTCCAAATGGAAGATTGTTTAGGAGAGCGAATTCGAACGGTGGTATTTTAATTGCAATATTGCCAAGATGGCCAATTCGTATTTTACACTCAAAATATGTGTAGATCTAGAAAACTCGACGACCACTCGTGATATTCCAATAGGAATATGAGCAAAAAAAATATAACCTTGTAGTGAAAAAAGCCGCTATGCAAAAGTAAATAGATCTATACTGCGGTATGTTGCTACGCCCGTGATCTGCGACGGAGGTCTTGACCCTGTCCTGCGCAGAGACGGCCACATAAGGTCGGAAATGCGGAAACTTCTATTCGATATCAGGCTATTTAGATCTATGAGTAGCAGTCACAGATTACTGCGTGTATGATGATATTCAGGAAGCCCTTTCAACGAGACCCGCCGTACATGTCATGGTTTTATAGCCTAAAATACACTAATTACCAATTAATGAAACGAAATTGCAATCGAATATTCGACGCTCAATGCTTTGAAGGGCACATACGGCCGAATATGAATAACGGCGGTTCGAACTAACTGAGCGCATCAGCCGCGTTACGCTCATTGACGAACGCCTTTCGCTAACGTCTAAAAAGTCCACCATTGGCACCACTAAAACAAAATCATCCGAGGTTGTAAATCCTTCATTCCGCAGACGTCCTGCTCGGCGTCACCAGCCAGCCAGCCGGGAAAATAGGCCATGTACACTGTGTGGACGAAACTCATCAAAGTTCCTTCGGGCGTCAGTGTCAGATGGAGAGTCAACATGTGTTCCCAACGTATAAAAACACCGCCTCTTCCTTCACGACACGACACAGCGGCATAGACGGCTTACCGGAGCTGCGCGAAGCTTCGCGCTCGTTCGCCTCCGCTCTCCGCGCGACCGTTCCCGCTCGGGGAGCGTCTTGGCAACATCCGCCGGACCCGAACATGAGCCAGCGGCCACTCGAGTTTGTAATAACTCTGCCGGCGAAGCTGTCGTTCGCGGCGCAATTCCGTCGACAGAGGAGCTGCCGCCGCCGCCGTCGCCGCCGTAACTTCCGCCGTGAACATAGCGACGAGGGAGAAACCTCGGCGCGTTCGGTCTTTTTTCATAAATTTTTAGGCTGCTTCGCCGCACTTCACCCACACCCTTCCCTTGCTCGCCTTCGCGCCAGCTCCTGTGTACATAAATCGCATATAATGCGGTGTTATCTCGAAGTCTTGCTCAGCTTGACTCTCACTGCTATGTACGGTGCGGGCAAGCCGCAACAGGAGTCTCGCCTGGCGTAATAGAATTTCATGTACTTCGCTTATACACGAGTCAGTACAGTCGGTCGGTGGATAGTGAGATTTGTGATAGTTAGACGGGGTAGCAACTGGAAAATGTGATGAGATTCTCTCTCTCTAAACGAAAGGGTGATACATGCCGTTACCAGCAATGGCTATCAGGGCACGTATTACATTTAGGATGTACATTCTTGTATGGTTGAAACATTTATTGATCTAAATTGGCCCGGAGGGCGGAACGTACCCTGAACTAAATCTCTGGCAGGTTCTGTCGACTTGGCGACGAGAGGTTGCCCCATAGTGTATCTGAGCAACGCGAAATGGTAGGTTGACTGGAAAGTTGTGTCGATTTTCGTGCCTCTCCTCAACAACAGCGCTCCGAAAGGGGGTTACCAGGCAAGATCAGTTAAGGGAGGGATCTTGTGATATACGGACCAGACGATCCCGGTGTCGTTTGGAACTGCCCCTTCTTTCCCTCTACGATCTGCGTGTTCCTAGCTGAAGCTACATGAATATCATGTTATCCCTTAATTCATTCATGCATTCGTACGCTACGTTCAGAACTGGAGATATTCAGTTTCTTGAACTGATTCACCGGAAGTATATCTACATAGTTGAGTAATCACAGATAGCTTGTACATAAATGTTGTTCCGTGGTCTCTAGATGATCGTAGTTGTTCACAGCACATCAGTCAAACTGACTGTGCTGTAAACACGCCATTGCTTTCATATAAAATTAGCTGCCAAAGCTGGTTGAACACATTTAGCGAAAGATGCATGCATCAACCATAAACGATCAGCAGACACGATCCATGCAGCGCTGCCGATGCCAGTTGTTGACACACTACCCCTCTCACCGTCTTGTGGCAACAAGTGTACGCTATACGATATCTCCACTGTGTCTTTGTCGAGACTAAACGAGACGAGATATGTGTGGGTGTGTGTGTGACAATCACCACCAGCATTTCAGCGAACCCCTGGCGGACTCCCATCGCCCCCAAGTGCTGTTCACCCCGTCAACCTTCAAGTGGTCCCCCAAAGTCCTCCGTCACTCTCAATCCTGCTCCCACCCAAATCTCTCGCTCAGTCGATGCTCCTGATCTCCAATGGTCTCAGTCGTCGCCGGGGGTCTTTGGCGGCCGACATCGCCCCCTGGTACCATCAAATCGTGGCCCGCGCGTGGCGTTTTGCGGCGGCGGCGGCACATCCTCTCTGATCCATGCCGACGATGATTCGGCCCAGTGCACCATTAGACACACATTCGCCGAAGAGATTGCGAATGACACAGGCTAGACGAGCGCGGAGCGAGAGAGGAATGACCTGCTTCTGCTGCTGCAGCTAAGGGCATCCCTTTTCCTCAGGGCTAGTCCGCCACTCTCCGCTTCATTCCCTATGTATCTGTGTCCCTTCGGCGAGAAGTAGACGAGGCTGCTCCAGGGGCTTCTCTGGCTTCGTCAGGGGTGGTGGTGGTGGGTCGGTCGGTCGGTCAGTCAGCGTTTCCTTGCTTGGCTGCTTGCTTGCACAGTGACTCACACATAGCAAGCCGTAGACAAGCGGGCTACTAGCCACAGCAGCACAGGCTGTCCCGATGTTGCCTGCACTAGCAGCACCGTGGTACGCAGAGAGACTCGAGATAGATCCGGCACGCACACATCCACAAGCCTACAGGCAGTCACACTGCTGCTGCCATCCTTTCTTCTCCTAAGTGAGGAGGTCCTCTGATGTATGGTGGGCCGCTCGCTCGCTCGCTCAGTTGCCTGGTCGAAGAACAGCGACGCAGTAGAAACGGTAGTGGTGGAAGCGGCGTATCGAGGAATGGTGGAACCCTGCGGGCCCTCGCCTCCATCGAAGGTCCAGAGGAGGCTAGCAGTCCAAGCAGCCAAACAGCCTTTCACTTCCTCAAGCAGAAGCGTCGGCATCTCAATGCCCTGACCCCTACGCCTACCCAGGTGGCCCCGACCGAGGCTGGCGTCGCCCTGCCATCCCTCTCCGAGCTTTTTTTTTCTTTACATTCACTGCTATCGTTCCTCCTTCTCTCTGTATCTCACTGTCGTCCTCTACGACTTATTCGTTTGCCCCTGATCGTCGTCGTCGGATCGGTGCCGTCAGCGGTGCCGCTGCCGAAGCGAGGTGTCGCGTCGGCAAGGCGATCGCCGACGATAACAGCAGAGCTGTTGGTGGTCCTGACGCTGCGGCGATGGTGGTATCGTCAACTTGCGCCATGGGAACGCCATGCCAAATGGAGAGCGTCCTCCATTTTTCCTGGCGTCTCCTCTCTCTGTCTCTAGCAAGTCAGCCTGCTTGCGTGTCTGGCCGGGTGGTCGGCTATGTCTCTTTCGGCTGCCGGCTGGATACGGACACCCACACACACATACACAGCTAGCGACAGCGAGCGGGGAAACCTTTCGAGGACAGCGAAACGAAGCCAGCCCGACGCATCGAGGTTATCGAAGAGGGGCCAAGTGTCCTGTCTGTCATCCTGTGTTTCTGCGTGCCCTGCCAATGGCGAGCGCCGACCGACCTCGAGCCCCCGACAGCGGTTGGACACAAGGACCGCTTACTCATTCATGCTTCAACGAACTGCCGCTGGAGCTTCCGGGGCTTCGGCGATGGAAATGTGAGGTTCAACGAGAGAGGTAGAGAGAGAGAGAGAGAGAGAGATAACTGCTGGAATCGTTCTGCTGGCATCGATTTAGCAGCGGAAGCTAAGTTACATTGGAATCATCTGAAGAATATTGTTGGCTGACGAACCATGACGTTGTTGTTTCTCGGTGGCCGGACGAAGGATGCGCGCGAATGGCAAAATGATTTGGCGAATTAGTCGTCACATAAATTGCTAACGATAGATCGCGTGTCATCGTGCATTTGGTGCCGACGTGGCGAGATATCCGATCGTAGAGCTGTGTACCGGACGAAGCTTGAAATGGAGAGAATTAATCGAATTCACTATGGGATAATGTCAGGAGTTGCGAAGGACGGGTTACCTATTCGATTCCCACATCAAATTGTATCGAGGCCGAAGCAACTGTTCGAACAAATGTATTTCGAAGAACACAGAAGAACAGAATCAAAATCCTACATCAATATATATATATATATATACATACATATATATAATATATATATATATATATATATATATATATTTGTGGCTATTGTGTCTGCAGCGAATTTGTGGCGTCTTGCCGTCGATCAGGTACATTACTTAAGCCATTATTATTGTTATTATTATCATTGCTATTATTATGGAGATGCAATAAATTTTATGTCGTTTCGGATGATCGACCGGCCAACCAGCCGCCGGTGTTCGCTTCACCGACACAATAATGGCGACACATGGCGAGGTGCGATTGTAGCTCCCAAGAGAAAATTACTCAATTTCACTTGATGCAGCAAGATATCGACGTAGAATTAGATACGATGACTCAATTTGAAATGTGGCATCGCCGAAGATAGAAACAGATAGCATCGTCCTCATCAAGGGCGTCATCATTATCATCGTCAATAGCATCTCGATTGAGTTCGTTCCGAAATGGGGAGAATCGCGTAGCAAACATCGTTGCTGAGATAGATAATGCCACTCGCCGATGAGGCGAGATTACGGCAACGCGCGCAGGCCATCACGTAAAGAGGTGTATCAAGAACGAGGACATTCGCTACCGATGACAATAAACTCGCAAATATTACTTATCTGTATATCAACAGCATATACCTCTCTCTCTCTCTCCCTATATATATATATATATATATATATATATTATATATATATATATATTATATATATATATATATATATATATATATATATATATATATATATATATATATATATATATATATATATGTATATATATATGCAATATTCACGGAAATTCGTGTATTCGTGCTGCGTTTGCAACATTTTGCCACTATGTGTGAGATGTTATAGCATTAGTTTAATGGAGCATGATACCCGATGATCATTTATTAATGAGAATTCATGCGGGGAAAGAATTAGACTAAATGATTATCGATCAAATATAATAACTCGAAAATATTAGTTATAATTATTTCATAGATAATTAATAGTCGAATATCCTATCATCGCGTCGGGGGATAGACTCCCCATTATTTTGTTATCTCTTCCACGACTCGAGCGTTGACTTAACTACAGAAGCTGATCTCTCCATAAATACGCATGCGTAGATTGGCTCCAATTTGTTCCGGCTACTATGTACCAACAAAGAAAGCCTGGCGATTTGGTCCGAATGTGTTAGTCGTACGGCGGGGAGCATCGCCCCAGCAACAGCGCTAGATTTCATTGCGAGCCCCAAAGTGCTCCGGAGCTATTTGATTTCTTCTTTTTTTCCCGTTGTGATCTGAAAACTAGCCTATTCCTTCCTTATCCTCAAGTATTGTTTTTATATTTTTCCTCTGTTTAAGATGTCCGAGCCAAAAGGTCCACAGTGACTTCGTCATGCTTGTTGCGTACCGGCCGTTGTTGCTTACTTATAGCCAATTGTGTTGTCGAGTTTTTACTTCCCATGAACTGTATTTACGAGAGCCGAGCCTCGATTGTATTCTGTTGTTGTCCGACGTCGCTGTCACTTTGAAGAGAGCCACAAACACAAAAGCATGCCCGAGTACTCCGCTTGCGACATGACGAAAAAAAAACGAAGACCACTGTAGCTCCCACGGGCTACCGAGCTGTAACGTGTAGCCCAAGCACGAACGTCGCGGCAAGTCCAACAACAGAAATCGCCTCCAGTCGATTGAATATCCTGAATAAACCATCTTAGCCCGAGAGGTCAGACAAAACGCGCGGCACCCAACAGCAGTAATAGCAACAATAAAGGTATGATAAGCATAGGTGAAAATTCAGAAGCACGTACAGCGACAACGCTATCATCAATATCATCCAGAATAGCGCGTGCGCATGGCCAGAGAGAAGTGGCTGAGATTATTACTATTATTATTACCATTATTATTATTATTGTTATTATTATTATTAGTAGTAGTAGCCGTACTACCATATGTTTATCATTATTTCTTCCTTTTCAATTGCATCCTACACCTGTATCGACACTTCGCGTTGGCAATTTCTCGACTCTCGAAGGGCTACATGCTCACAGCAGTCTTCGATCGACCCCAACATCGCCATAGACGACCAGCAGCAGCAACAGCCGCAGCAGTATCGTCGATGACGACGACAATTTGAATGACGTTTTCTGACCGATTTGCTCGCCATTCATTTCAGTGTTCCGAGCTCCGATAGTCGCCATAGACGCGAGCAGTCCACGACCCCGTCCTGCCGCCATCGATTCTCTGCATCTTCGATTTGACATCGTGATCTCGGCTCTGCTCGCCTCCCCCCCCCCCCCTGTATTCTATCCGTATAAATAAACGTCTACACATATCTGCAGGTGTGCATTAGCGTTTGGATTATACGCCGCTGTTTACTACGATGCCTGCCTTGAAGATTCAGTCTCGTCGATGATTCCGACAAATAGAGCGAGAGTGTCCACAGCTAGGTGCAAATCTATTTTCAAGACGCGTATTGTATCGTTGATGCGGTTTGTTTTTTGTTGATAAATTCATTTCTCCACTCGAGTAAATATTGACTTCTATCACTGTGTGTTAGAATACGGCGTTGTTATCTGATCATTTGTCTGAAAATGGATAATTCACGGTGAATTTCAGTGAATAATTCAGTGAAAGGAGATAATTCACGGTGTGCCGCATTCAAAACGTAATAATCGTTCAAAATGAACGAATGCACTGAAATCAAATAGAGATCCAGCAGAAAGTCTATGTCTGGGCGTGCACGCTGCGTGTCCAGCCGATTACTGTTCCTGTGAACAGCCCACTCCCGAAGAACTGCTGTACTGTATAGCTCGATATACTGTAGGGTGCGTGCTGATCCTTGAACAACTGACTTCGTGCAACAGAAATTTGTCATTGAAGCTAGGAATCAGACGATTTCTGCATCTCGCTGTGCATGTACTATATATTTACTGGATTGAGTTATCTTATGAAGAGTACTAATCAACAGAAGATCTCCTCACATTCACAATGATTAACAAAAAGGAAACCGCACGTTTCGTCATGGCACGTTTGCAATCGATCGTGACTGACATTTCACATTCGCAGTTGAAACATCGTATTATAGCTTTGTCCAATATGACTGTTATGATTATTTACGCTTCCCGTGGCTGGCTGATCCCCGCCCACTTCGCTTTACGTACTTATCCGTATGGAAGCATTGCTGCGAGAAATGCCGAAAAGAAACAGCCCTCCCTGAGATCAGCCTCGCCGGCACTTGAACCTACGATATCCGATTTATTACATATTGCGGATACTAATCGACGGTGCTGAGTAAATGAGATCAACAATCAACTGACGTATTATCAATTCCGCTATTAGCTCCGAAGTCTCGTTGAAACACAGCGTGTCGATTTCATGGGGTCGATTTTCATATGATTCTTCGCGTTGGCGATATCAAATCGATTACACGATGAGCGCGTTATATACCGATGTTACAGTCCACCCATGCATACGCCATTCTCACGGCTGATCCGCGAGACGCATCCCGTTAGCAGCCATCGCTGTCGCCGTAACAAAACACATGAACACGAACTCACTCTCGAATCAGTCAGTCTATTTGACTGCTCAATGGCGGTGTGGACGCGGACTCGCTGCGAGCGGTAATCATCGATGCGTATTGATGGTTCCGCTGATGATAGACACTCAGGGACGAACTTCAAGGGGTATTATCCACTTGTCTACGTAATAATGGTTTATGCTGTTGGGGAACAGAGCATGAGGGCGAGACAGTTCACAAGCGAGGCCGTGAATGGAGAGACGGGGGTGGAGTTTTTTTTTTCAAATTTCACAAAACGAATATGGGTCTTGAAATATTTAACTACCTAGGTAATTGATGTGAATCGTGATTAAGGTATAATCCTTCCTTCGGAACAAGTTCTGTAAAAATCGTTAAGAGTTGGTTGATTAATAATAATGGCTGTTTTCATCCGTTATTTTTCGTTCTTTAGCTCTGCCTCCATTATCAACTTCGAGTTTGAGTTAATGTAATCGCTTTTTCTCTGATTTTTCAGTTCTTCATGTCAAGTTGGCTTTGAGCTACATTTCAAGCTACGAATTATTAGTAAGAGTTCACCTTCACTAGACAGGACAGCGTCAACATACAGACTCAAGTTAACGCCCCTCAGCCCCTCGCAGCCCAGAGAGCAGCAGGTGTCCAAAGCTCGGTGGTAATGTGAAATACAGTTTGGCGATCCTCGTTTACTTCTTAAGCTTAACAACGCTCAATAGGTTCATACTTAATTTGCCTGAATATACATTTAGCTCGGATACGTCTACACTTCACGGTTATATATATATATATATATATACATACCGGATGCCTGAAAGAACGTTCCTGCTGTTGCAAAGCAACAACTCCCCTACCCTATATCTGAATAAGCACTATCTAAAGACGTACACACAGGTGTCCAATAATAGCTGATCAGACGATTAGAGGGCGGACTCCGGAGGGACGGAACGCAATGTCGGACCATAGTGTGTCAGGAATATGGCTGCGGTCACCGAAAAGCGGATGTTTGCGCATGCCCGACCTCTGCACTCCGGGGCCGATCGGCGAACCGGTCGTCCGGCGCCACCAGCGTCAAATGCTGCTATCGCGTGTCACTAGCGCCACCCCTCCCATCTCTCTCTCTCATTCACCCCCGTCTGCTCCAAAGCTTTATTCATACACATCACGACACTGAATTTACGTCTTGTACAGGAAACTGCCTCCACGTAAACTTGGGCACGTAAACGTGGGCATGCCCGTTCGTAGCACCTGTATTTTGTACGGGCGTCCGAACCGCAGAAGTTTTGTCCGTGCTGTGCATCTGCCATTATTATTATTATTATCATTATGATTACTTGCGACCAGCTCGCCCTGCGCGCCGTTAGTCGGTCAGCTCTTTGTACGGGTTAGCGTATAAAAGCCTAGCCGCCTTTCTTGGCCTTCCGTCAACGACGTCGAATTAGGGTTAGCGCTCATCGTCGTGGGAGGCGGAACAAGCTGGGTATGTATTCACGTTACTGTTGCCTGCCCGGACCACACTCGAGACTGTTGATGTCGCCGCAGCGCTCCCAGTGTACATAGTGAATCTGCAGGCTGAATCTGCAGTCTGTTCCCTTCGTCGCGAATATGCAGTAGGCGAAATGAAGGACCCAAAAGCTAATCGCTATCAACACCACCACCAGCAGAACCACCAGCAGGACCACCAACCACCACCACCACTGACCGATCCCTTCTAACCGGTCCTAACGGGAAACCAACGAGCAGTGCTGGCGAATGCAGCTGGGAATCGCTCATTGTCTCTCCATCGCTATCGCTCTCTTCTCCTTCAGCAGAGCAGCAATTTCCCCGGGCAGGCTCCGTATGCCGTCAGCGTCCACGAAGCCGCCAGCCAGCCAGCCAGCCTGCTGTATGTAGTAGGTGCGTGGCGATGCGGCGCTTCGTTGGCCGCTGACCACTTCAGTGGGGCGTAATTGCAGTGTACTTACTCCACTGTTCTCGGTTGCTACTCCTGCAACTGCTGCTGCCGCCACTGCTCAACTATCCCGTTCCCGTTGGCGGCTATCTCCACCATCCCTACGAGCTCTTCTCGTCTACACGAGCCGACCCAACCGGGCTCAGGGCCTTCAGCTGCAACTGGCTGGCCTCCTGGTCACCTTCGGCATCGTTCCCGGCAACGTCTAGGAATCGCGAGATCTAATGTAACGCACGCTTTGGAATATGTGAATAATAGGATGTGAATCCACCTATTCACACCAGGCACCAGTCCAGAATGGCAAAGGTAACGCAAGTGAAAATCTCACCGGACGACTCTGTCAAAATACAATAACGGGAGATCTCCAAGTGGAAACAAGTGGAGGAAACGCTACCAGTCGAGTAAAACAGCTATGCAAGCGTTCGCGTCCACCATCTGGCGTCTCCAGCGCCCGAGGTGGTTGGCTTGTGAGAAGGGCGACCCCACGCTGGCGTCCTGTACCCAGTTGAGTTTCTGCTTGTCTCGAAGAAGCGCCGGCTATTTAGGGCCTACAATCACCAGCAGCGCTGTTACATCCAATGGTTGCGGTATTTCGTTGCTCCACACTCGTAGCTGGCCTCAGGAAGGACCCCGAACCCTACTGAGCCTCTACCGCTGTTCAGCAGGCACCAGTCCACAGCGACTCCTTCCCTGTGTCTGTCCTTTTTCTTGCTGTCGCCTGTCCTAGAGCAACGTCCAGCCGTCCTTCTTCTACGAACCAGTGTTCTCCGGATGAGGTCGACAGTGGTGAGTTAGACAGTGTATGCGTTTGTCGTTTGAGGCGATTGAATTGGCGTGGTCTCACGCTGCCTCCTCGTGGCGTGCAGCCGACGGATGCTACCCTACGATCCGCTACGAGTGAACGAATCAGCCAGCAACTTAGCCCGGCTCCCAACTGTAGCTGTTGTCTAGAGCAAACTCACATAAGTACGTGGAAGAGTTGACGACAATCGGCGCCCTACTCCATTCGCTTAGTCTCTGCAGTGGTGCGGAAACATCCACTCGAGACCATACGAGTAGGAGTAGGAGGCGGAGGAGGATGCAGAGGCGGCACAACCCACCCTCACTTGTCTCCCGTGTGCCGCCCATGTACGTTAGCCACAGTAGTTGAGCATACAAGTGTAAGTTGTGGCTGCTGATTTACCCCGTTTATGTGAGAGTCCAATAGAGATAAAGGGCTCAGAGATGGGGCTATCAAACGGTGGGTGAATCGGAGCTCGAGACACAATTTCCCCTCGCTCATCGTTCTAGATAATATCGTCGGCTCGGCGTGGACGGTCAGAATACAAAACATCACAACATTTAGCTGCAAGAAAAGTTATCCAGTGAAAGTGATTCTGTGACCCCGTTGCGGTCACCCTATTGTAAGTAGCTGCAACCGTGTAGTGGCCGCCGTTTTTCAGCATACACTTTTCAACGACGTGCTATGTGTCTTTCGGTACAGTATCCAAGTGAAGCAACCGTCCCGAAGGCACTAGGACGCCGCTTACACAGCCTGGTTTACTAAAATATGATGACATATACCGATTTGCAGCTCATATTCACTTCGCCTCTGAAGCCTCTGATATGAGATCATTGGATGATTAGCTTTCGTAATTGCAGATCCAATACAATTAGGAGAATTAAGGTGAAAGACACCCGTAGAGTTGAACAGCGATGATAATCGCAATCATAGCAAACACACAAAGTAGCACAGTCAATAGTAACGGAAGGAGTGACAGCAATCGTCACCGTAATTAGAACCGGAACAAATGGTTGTACCACGGCGTCTAGTAAGTCCTTTATTCAACAGCGTTGTATGTGCCCGTCTAGCGATAAGTCGCGTCAACCCGGCATGGGTGCAGACGGCGTTGCCGCATCAATTGAGAATTCCCGAGGCCCCCACACGAGTGGGAGGGCCAGATAGCTCTTATTAGAGATTGTGGTACGCGTTGATCATAGTAATTAGCTGGGTGGCTAACCATCGTGTGTATTCAAGTAGCGGTTAAGGTCAGTCGTGGCGGATCATCAAGAAGCTATCGGGAGGTTCCGATCAGAGACAAACGGCTGTCGGGGAACGTACGTCCTATGAATCTGATAGGGATCTGAGAGGAAGTGAAAATTAAACCCGAGACCACTGTTTCGGTGTCCGATAAAAGCTATTATACAATTTGGCACTCGTTCTGATCGGCACGGGGCTCCAGGCATAGGTTAAGCTAGAGAGTGAAAGAGAGTCTATGAGGCTTTTACGAGCTGCCGGCAGCCTTGGAACTACCAATCAGGCTCGGTGCCAGCATGATGATAGACAAGCTCAAGTGTATTTGGAAACAGAGCCTTGAAGCAAAGTTGAAACGTTCGAGTTCTGTAAGACACTTAAAATATATATCCAATCCGATCTATTTAGAGTAATTTCACCACCTAAGAAACTTTGAAACATTTGTTTAACATAACGTGCGAATGTTACCGACCTGCTCGGTCTCGTTGAGCAAAAGTCCAACCAAAACCCCAAAGTATTCCTGTGGTTAACCAAGTCCTGGAATTGTACGGGCTTTCTATGTCAATGAGATAAAAAACGCCACAACAGTTAACACTCGCGTCCCTTCACAAGCCCGGCTACCAAAGTGGAGCCAACAAAAGCTTTGACAAGCGTCACCATCTGGCCCTATCTGAAATGGTCCACCTTCGTTGGCTCAATATCATATCATACCTCATCTTTGTGAGGTGTCGCAGAGATGTAGCATGGCAGCTAGCTCGTCGTTAAACTGATCCAAATGCTGAATTCTATCCGATGTTTAATTTTCGAACTTGACATAGCCGGCTACGAGCTTTGCCCGAATGGCAGCAAGGAGAAAATCAGGCTTCTCCATATGATTAATACTTTGGCAGACGTTCGAGCAGCTCATCATTAATTCGTGAAACTGTTTCGGTGAAACGCGCCTCCATAGTTCTGTTTAGTAAAACATCAAATGAAGTTCTGCGGGACGCTACCCTCCAGGTTAAGCTACATCGTGTGTACAGCAATAAGCCTTCACTAGCCCTACCAGCGGTAAGGGGCTCTCTATCATGGGGCCCACAAGTCATCGTTTGGCCAGGACACTTTACAGTGTACGGCTACATTTAGAGGGGTCCTCTCCCTGTAGGCCCGCTTCCGCTTTTTTCCTCTGACAATACTGGTGAGTATTGTATCCGCGCTTACCTTGTTTCGACAGCCTTCACCAGCAAGGTATAGATGGACGCTACTAAACATGGTGAAACGTGGTACCCCAGGGACAGCAGATCGTATCGAGACTCATAGAAGATTCCTTGTAAGCTAATCGCCATCTACCTGGGACTCTTTTCAAGGGTTGAGATGTTTATTTCTGTGAGTGCAAGCTCTTTTTTATATGTCCGATAAAATATTCAACCGCGTATCACACAACGGTGTGTAACAAAGAAATGCTTGATATGCGGCATCCCCATCTGCTGCACGTTTAAGATGCATTAGGTAATATGTCACGAATTTATATTCTAAGATTCAATATGGGAAAGGACAAATAATCCTCTAGAAAATACGCGTCCGGAATATAGATTTGTTAATAATGAATGAACAATGTATGTATACATCCGTGTTGATCTGTAAAGTGTACTTTTGCGTCCTCGTCCAGGCATCACAGTAATAAACTGAAAATAGAACTGGTAGCACCAGTTAGTGTTCTGCATTATGTTCTGTTCATATTGAACATCCTCATGTTGGCAGTTGCATGCGCACTTCGAATTGGTAAATAGACGAGAGCAGCCTACAGACACTTCCCTGTTGTAGCCAAGAGGGATCTGTGTCGGATTGCGCGACAATACGTGAGCGCTCTAGGCCACTGTCTCAAAACGCAGCAATTTTCCTACAACCAACTTTGAACAACATGCTTTCAGGGTACGGTGGGAAATTCGCCAAGTCGCAGTCTTGCCGGTCGCAACTCAACTGTACTCAATCATGTACGTGGATTAATACTAGAGAAGCGAGACGCTTGCGATCATGAAATGTAGATTCGGCCATAGCCACAGGTTGACACATACGAGCGCAGCGGCTGCATTTTTTCAAAAGGCACTTATATTAGGACATACACTTCAAATTTTCGCCTCTTTAAATGACAATAACTTTTGAACTAAATGAGGTAGAACAAAGATTTTTTGGTATGAGTTAGAGGTACTCTCCAGCTTTATTGACACACCGATTCCAGCGCTCTGGGAGTTTTGAAATAGCCAAATATTTACCATTTGCATTTCCATATATAATTTCGTTATCTATTGCTTTTTTCGAGTAAGTCGACGGTTGCATATGGAACCCCACCTATTGCCCTTTTTAATGCATGGAAACAACCATAATCACACGCTTAAATCAGGAGAATATGGGGGTTGATGCCATCGCTCAATATTGTTCCCCTCCATCCAGGCCGTAATTTCAGCAGTGCGGTGAGGTTTTGCGTTGTCGTCGAGTAACCACACTCGGTGCTGTCGATCCCCACGCCATTTGTTCATCAATCCTTTCAAGAAGCCGAGATATCGGGGAGCATTGAGTTTTTCGTTTGCCGCCAATATTTCATAATAGCAAACACCCTTGATATCCAGAGCGAGTATCATCAACACCTTTCGTCCGAATCTATCTGGCACTGCCACAGACGCCGCCACTTCACCTTGTTGGAGCCACTGTTTTGCTTGGTCCTTCTCAGGGGGTCTAGCCAGGCTAACCCATGTCTCGTCTATCGACACGGTGTGCTCTAAGCGACTGGTTTGTTGCGTATAAGTCTTCAAATTAAATGTCGAACACTCCACATGCATTTTCATTTGGTCAGCACTCGGTTTATGGAAAACCCATTTTTCATTGATTTTCTTCTTCTTCAGTATATTGGTGATAATTTTATAACACGTCGTCCGAAGAATCAAAGTTTCAGCCGACAATGACCCCGTGGACCAAGCTCTAGTTTGCTCAAAAGCTGCCTTGATTCTTTCAATCCGTTCGTCCCTTGTCGCACCTGATTTCTGCTCCCCTCCTCGGTGTCCAAATTTCCACTGTTAAATCGCTTGCACCAATTTTGCACCGTTCGCAGGCATAAGGCAGACCTACCGTACACCTTCACTAATTGTCGATGGATTTCAGCTGGAGGGTATTTTTGGAGAAACAAAAACTTGATGTTTTCCCGTTAATTTTTGGGGGAATTTGAACTTTTTGCTGCAGCGTCCATCTTTCTGATCGTATCGAAACCACTCACTCGTGTTCGAAAGGAAGCCATGTTCACGCCGCGTATCCACGCCAAAAATGAACGCATTCTATCGCGTAGTTCGGATTGTGCGCCATTCGAAAGGCGCGAAATTTTGAAGTGTATGTCCTAATACATTTCAATAAGTGGAGCAGACACAGTGGAGCATTTGCGAGATATGTACATATTCTCCTGCGCAATCGGTAAACAAAAAAAAAATAAAACCACAAATATTCGATCTCTATATCATCGACGCAAAACGGGGCACTTTTCATGTTATCATGTAATCAAATCTATCGTTGCGGGTAATGTGGCAGCGAGATGCGTTTTTTGCCGGCACCAGTCGCCGCTGGATTCGTAAAGTGGCCGTACGCATTTCTATACTTTTCACCATCGGAAAGAAAATAAGATACATATTGATGATAATACTTTCTTCTTCGCGACAAATCTTCGCTCTGAAGCCGTTCGTTGTTGAGTGCAATTTTCACGCCGTCTATCGGGCAAGGTAAATTTAATTAGTGTTCCTGATAGCGTTTATCTTCTGGACAGTGCCCTAATGTATAATATTTGCATGTCGCGCTCGTCGGCGGTTGTCGCAGCCAACAGACCGTAGTCATTGTGTGTCGATTTCAACATATGTGTTTGCTTGAAGGTGAACGATAGTGATTGAAAAATAAGTGCAAGACCTACGACCTGCCGCACGTACATATATACATGTGAAGTGGGCGTGCTAAGGAGCATAGTAGGCGTATTTGTCCTTTTGTTTAGGTTCCTTGTCCTGCAATTCACAAGGCATGTTAATGTCTGCAATAATATATACTCCATCGAGCCTCATTTTCCTATTTGAACAGTCGAAGGCAGAGTATAGTCAACGACCCATCAATGGTTTTCACGGAGTTGAAAGGTAACGACATTTAAAGATAACCAAACAAGGGACATATTTCGATAGGACAAAATAAATAACAACAGTTCGTCCGCTGTGAATCATGCTACGAATTGGGGCTCGTTCATTAGAAACGCATCTGGATTTGTTTTGCGCATTAAACATGAGACAGACTTCGATTTCGTTGGGGACTTTGAGAAAAATGATTGTTTTGACATTTGAAGAACAATACAACCTACTGCTTCCACAACCTACGATTTGGTTATTAAGGCGATTTATCACTAAGTTGCAGCGATCCCGTTTGAGATATCTGTATATAGCCTGTCCTAGGGACAGGCCTGGGATCAATGGTTGCTTAATATTGATCTACCATTAGCGTTTCTTGCGCTATTCAGATTTGGGACTTAACTCAGTTGCTGACCTATGATACAGGCTAGTCTTTGGCTATATCAGAGGTTTATCTTCCTGCCATATTACCTGCGACGCTAGATTTGATTACATGATAACAAGTAAACACAATAGATGTCAGTATTCGCTGAGAAAATATTGTAATATAAATTTACTCAAATCTACCTTGACCAATGCATATATGTATATATCTAACATTTCGTACGACAGTGGATTGCCCTCCGCAGTGCGGGTGGGTCCGGTCATTCATCTCTTCAGGTCAAATTCACTCACTTCCTTACATATATAATAGCATTCGTCTTGGACGGCTAAGTCTATTATATTGTTGACTACAAGCAAGGCAAACACAAACGGCAGAGTTTACCTCAACCAAAGTGTAGCGGATTATCCGATATCGTCGTGAATCTTGATCGTAGGAAGGGCCACTGTTCGCAATTCGCTGTCTGCCACCGAGTCTGCTTTACATCCTTGTGGCCTTCTCAACTTCTTCTATCTTGCCCTCCTTGAAGGGAGACCTTGAGGTCGCGGCCGCCGTCGCCGCAACCTCACATTCGAAGAGGTCGAAAAAGCGCTGCCATTCGGCTGCCGCTGCACAGGCTTCCTAGGGGTTCCCGGCAGGCCTAACCCGCCGTAGTTGCCGAGCTCTGGGACAACGACGTTGCTCGCCGGCGCAGGATGTTCGATTTCCGATAACCCGCAACCGGTACGGGCGGGATGCCCTGTCTCGGTTGCACCCTACTGTGGGTTACCGCCAACCGGTGGACACCCGAAGATCAACGGCTGTACAGCGTACCCTGCTGAACAGCCAAATAAATCCCAATCCGCTGTTCCGCTATCAGCACGGGAAAATCAACTTTATTTCACTGCCTATTCTGCGGCTGACTCTTCGAGACTCTTTTTCTCTGCAATTTTACCTCGATATTTTCGACCCAATTGGAAGTGCGGCCAGTGCGGTGGCATTTTGCGGTCATTGTATTGGAGTGGCCGTCGGGCCGTCTTGCGGCGCGACGCTCGCTGTACCGCTTGCTAATGGATTCGAAGTTCGTTGACATTACACACAAGCTAAATAATAACAGCTAGACGTCGAAGCTGACTTATAGCCTGTCTAGAGAGCTGCTTGGGCTGCTGCACACCTTTCAATACAAGGCGTTCAGGAAATCTCAGTCATTCTGAACAAAATCGCCCCAAATAGTTCACATGTTCCCCCGCTGAGAGTCGAAACGTAATCTCCAAGCATTAATTGTTCTTCTTTCATTTATTAGATAGAAATGAACGCGCATCAAAATTGCACGCCTTCGCCGAAGGAAACTCCCCCATTCCGTACAACTTCTACATTTACCAGCTGACTCTACCTGATCGGCTATAGAAATATCCAGTATAGATAATTGTTTGTTCACCGCCATCACCGGTTATCCTGGCGTAGCTGACATTGTCGTTGAATTTATGTACGACTACAGACCCCCCCTACTACGAGCTAGACATCAGGAAAGATGTTGCTAAAGAATCGATTTACGCCCATAACGAAACGGGACGATTTATCCCTCGAGAGACGAAGGGAAGGTCGAATGAAAAATTGAAAATCATTTCGTTCCATCAACGCATTAGCCATAGATATTCACTGGTGAACGGCGTATTGCGCGCACTCTTTCGGTCTGCTTAGAATAATAGCCCAAATATTTATTCAAACATACAATAATACATAATTAGGAATTATTTGGGGCGGGGAGGATTCGTTGGGGACCGGGGCAGAGGCTGACATTGTCCGGATTGTTTCGGTCTGCTTGATTCCACAGGACGCTTATCGTATGGGAGAGTAGTTGCTGAGAAAGTGGACTAGCGTAGACGAAATTGTCTGTGCACCATCATGCATTGGCAAGTCAGAAGTATACGGAAGACAGCTGTACCTGCCGACGAAACGGTCATACTAACTGCATTGTATTCCGTCTATAATCATGTCAGTAATAAGAACATGTGCTAAATTCTTATATCTAATCACTCATGGAATGTATATATATATATATATATATAATATATATATATATTACTAGAGAGAGTGTGAAGTGTTTAAATAGACGCTTAACGAAGCGGCGCACGCTAGGATCACGGTCCCTTCAAAGCTTAGACGAAGCGTTGAAAAGAAATGAACAGCGATATGGTGATATTCAGTGTTTTTTTTATTCACGCTGCTAGTCTAGTTCGGTGGTATATTATTCTATTGTAGTTGTTCGTCCAAGTACTATTATATTTCATCTACAAGTGAGAATTATAATATGTTCCTCCACTAAGTGAGCGCGTGATTGTACTGAAACCTCACGAATCAACTTCGTGAAAGAGTAATAGCTTGCCAACGTGGGCGTCAGCACATGACGTAAGTAGCGAGTCGACTGACCACACCAACGCATAAAGGCTGCGCGTCCATAAAGGCCGCTACCGATCCCAGAAGAAGTCAACGTCAGGAGACAGACAGAGAGAGAGAGAGTTAGAGATTTGTTAAATTTTTCAACACTGTTTTTCGACTTGAGACGACATCTCTGCCGACATTGGGAATGAGGGTGATGGTCAGACCCCAGTGCCAAGACAAATCCTCCGTCTGTCTAAGCGGCGAGTGCCGGTAGTCGTAAACCGTGACTTGATTCGGTGGCGACGCGGCCACAGCGATTATGCCATTGCGTAGGCGTTCGAACAGATTGCTCGTTGTTCAATCTACGTTTTTCACACGTTGTACTTCTATATCTCATCACATATTGTGCTATCCCTCTGTCGTTCGCTCTGCTACCAACCCCCCCAATGCACCGCCCCGCCGAGTTCCTCGGTCCGTAAGTGCGTCGGCGCACAGACGTCTACGGCAAGTATCGGCAGGGCCCGGCAACATCGCTTGAGGCAGAAGTTTCGTTGAAAGCAACGAGCTGGCGACGACTATAACAGCAAAAGCAGGAGCAGCAGCAGCGGCAAAGATTTACAAAAACCGGATGTATGTCTGGCCCTCACCAGATATCGAGAAGAGTTGAAATGAAGGGAGCGAGGATTGGCTTGATTGCCTCGGCCCTCGGCGTCCAGATATATAGTGGAGTGTCCAATCAGCGTCTCAGGTTTGTTGCGGAACAACAACGTCGACGCGACCGAGAAGGTTATTCGTTGGTGTGCCAGATCGGCGTGGTGAACTACTCTGCCTGTGAAAATTGCACCGTTTGCCTCGAGCTCGGCGACGGTGTGAACATATTGCCTGTATGTTAGTGCATTGATTTCGTTGTTTGTTTACACCATATTAATAATTGGCTTTGTCTTTATCATAAACGATATCGTCATATTGAATATCGTTGGAGTGCTCGGAGCACACGAAATACACTTGTAAAGCTCAGCGTTGATGAAAATGCAGAGGCTTATTTCGGTTCAAATAAATGAATAATAGGTTAATAAGTTAATAATTAATAAAGTGTTAATACAGCACTTTCGAACCATCTTACCCTACTGTGACGTCACGTTATCGATACATGTGTGCGAACTACGACTCCGATTGTCCTGCAGCGAGCCTGCGAGTAAAGGTACATTCCGAGTGTCAGATCCACACAGCCGCACTTGTAGCATGAACACATATCAACAGAGTCAAGAGAGACGGGTATCTACATGCTTAAGTAAATTTTCCGGGCTGACATTCAGCCGAAAATTTAACCTCCACGGTCCTGCTTACATGCATCCACAAGTGTATATTGCAATCACATATTCACACTTTGTTATCATTTATTGTGAAATACATTCAGAATATACCGAAATACACTAGACGCTTGAATGCTTTGCTGGGCAATTTCAAGTCCGATGAGTTTGCACGCATTCATTCCCTCTGTTGTCCGGAGGTTGAACAGGGCCCTCAACAGTCTTCTAGGTTGGGGTTCATGCTGTATTTCATGGGTGAATTTCAACTGCTTGCCGGGTGACGGCTATCACGCGTGTTTCAACTGTCGTTGTGTCGGACCGGCGGGGTGAGCATTTCGCGTTCAATGCAATCGTACACCCAGGTCTGCCGACATTAGAAGGGATAGTATTGACACGATTGAGACAGCGAGCGTTTAGTGTTAATGGTAGAGCGGCACGTGGCGATACTGGGGCCGAGCTGACACGCCGAATATTGCTCCTCTGTGTTTTTTTTTAACAAACGATCAATCCGTGACTGGTTGCTATTGTACGTGTCTTCAATCGTTTTTCTCAGAGTCACCACAATGAAAGGATGTATCTGATACCGAGAGGAGCAGGGTAGTCGGTGATAGTACATTCGCAGTAAATGGCCCATATTTTGAATTACACGCGCACACACACACACACACATACACGCCTGTCCCTCGCTATGAGGCAGAGAGGTAATGCCATCGCCTTTCTCGGTACAACCTCGGCCTCGGACCCGGTCCCCAACTAATCCCCCACCCCACCCTCCCAAATAATTCCTATTTATTGTATGTTTGAATAAAAAAGCCCATTCATTGTTCTGCATTGTAAGAAAAATAAGTTAATCATACAATTGCTGCGCGCTATTTGAGTTCGATTTCAATTTGAGACGAACGTCCGCTTATTCTCGAACATTTCGTGACCAAGGACAAAATATCAATGTGCAACCCTCGATATCACCACCTCTTATATGCCTGTATGATTTTGGCGGGCAAGTCAAAATGGGGGCCATTCGCTACCTGCGTTGGGTCAGCTCTCGCGAAAAGTCTCGAAAAGCGTTTTTGCGTGGACGTCTACGAAGGAATCGCTCATTTCATCTCTCTGGGTAACATGCTGCCAAGTGCAATCAATTAACGCCTGCCGACATTTCATTGGACGATGACAGCGATCAGCGTAACATGACTTAGTCGTATCTTGAAGCTAACAAATCACATCGTCCGAATAAACAACGCAACTGCATGAACATCGCCGATTGTATGTGTATGTAATATAATATAATAATATGTAATATATTTAATGTATAATATATATATATATATAATGTAATATAGTATATAGTACTTGCAAGACCAATCTGTTAATATACGACCACCTTTTTTTTTAGAGGAAGAAATTTTCTTCAAACGCACGGTCACCACCAGAGACACCTTCCAATCTCCATGAAAGTGGGCCAATCCAGTGCAGGGGGGTTGCCGTGGATGACAAAACGCCGCCTCTGCCTGCTAAAACCATCCTCCGCTGAGAGTGTATGTCTTCCCCAAATATACGACACCAAGTCATAGTAACTGTACAGCTTTGCGGAGTTGTAATTGATGACTCGTTGGAATATAGTCTCGTACAATGGAACGAAATGCTTTTGCTTATGATATCTACATAGCGTTTCAATGTTGTTCAATGGAAACTATTGCAAATATGCGCCACCCACCGTTATCAGTAAGCAGGAGCTTATTTCAGATTGTCAGATAGATCTGGACCCATTCTGATCTGAGACGTCGGCGAAATGACTGAACCGCACGCAGGCCACGACGCAGCTCAGTCACTGATCGGACCTGTAGAAGCTTATTGAAAATGGTGTCGAAGCAACTATTCGGAGGACGGTACCATTCGCGGCTCCATTGACACTACACGCGGCCATCTTGGCAGATTTCTCGCAGTAGAAACTACTGAAAATCAATTAAACAGAACTAATCTGTTTGTATTGAATGCTTACTAATGAAATTTATAGAGGTACTCCAGGTGCGTTGTTGTTTGTACAAGTGCAGATGATTGAATAATTAAGTCTAATTATCCGATAATCACAAAACCTCAGTGGTCCTCGTCCCGCGTGGCGGACTAGCCTACTGACCGGATGGTGTATTAAACGTTCAACCTTAATCATTGTTTTCCTGCTTAATAAAGGTAACACAATAAGGCCGTATATCTATGACGTAAATGTCGATGCCAACGACGTCTAGATCATACAGAAGCTTTCAGTTTTTACATGGTGAAGAAGAGCCATAGCGCCCTGGACCCAGTCTATATTTAGGCGTACGTAATAGGTACGGATGTTGAATTCAAAATAGCGACACTTCCTACATAGTACAACTTCCGAGATTGTTCTGCAATGGAATCAGGCGTTCTTTGTGTTACTTTGGAATGAAGGAAAGCAGGTTGGATTCTGGCCAGATGAGTCCGCGACGGCACACGGTGGGACCCGCCGCCTAGTCAATGGGAAGTCACGTCGATTTCAAATGCAGTGATGTAACTATCGCATTTCATTAGCATAACACATTGACGTAACATCTTTTGATGGATTCAGCCTATATTCAGTAAAAAATGTTCCAATCTAATAGCTGGCTCAGAGTGTCACTTGCTCGAGTGTCTAAGTTCCATTAAAAGCTCGCAGATCGATTCTAATCAATTGTTATTATATATGACAGATTACATTTACTTGGCTCAAACAGACAATACTGCGGGCTGAGTCGTGTGTCTCCCGATCAATATTATGCCTATTGCATTTGATGCGAATGTTTCATGAAAAGTAACGAAAATAACAAGGTAATAACTCGGGGCGGTTGCTTAAAATAAACCACTCTTAATTCGCTCAAACGATAAAAATACACCTTTAGATTGGCGATCTATGCATGTTCACGTCAGCTGTCGGATATTCAGGTGTTCGTCTTTTGATTACTCTGTTTCTATGATCAACTGATAGCTGGCGAGTATATCAGAGCGTGCCAAAGCGATCACCCTAGTCGCGTCCTATTCTGAGCGCCAGCCGGGTGGCACTCTGCTGAAAAATCAGATCATTTGATGCCGTAGTCCTTTGTCGCTCACATGATCCAACCGTCTGATCGGATTCCCCTCGACATTTGCCGTTCTGCTTCTTATAGTGGTATACGGTGGTGGCGACCCCCACTACCAGATATACACCTAGCGCAGGAAACACTGCCGCGGCAACGTAGACATACATATATCTACCTGTGAGTAAAGCTCTATTCAAAACCTTTCTCTCTCTCTCTCTCTCTCTCTCCCCGCTCTCCTTTGTGGGAAGGTCGCCTGACCCAGGCTCAGTTTGTCATTATCGTGCCGTCGTGCCTTATCTCGATGTAACCTAGCGCACATTTTTCTCTCATAGGTCTATTACTGCTAGTACTACTCCGACTACAACGACAACCACAATATATGATGAGCCCATATGAGCCAGTATGAAGCAATGACGCACGGACCGACGAAGCAACCACAACACCAACATACGCAGCCAGCAGCCCTCAGTCGCTATATAATGTGATGATATCTAGGGCCACCATCGGGGCGAGAACTGCTCACTCCACCAGCATTCAGTCTTCCTTCTCGTGGTAGTCATTCTACAAGTCCGTGGGTCGTTCGGTGCGAACCTGCTGCGGCTGTACGGACTCCCAATCAGTGAATGGGCGCGCGCACTCTGACGTTGGCTATGGGAGCAGGCTGAAGTGGATATTAGCGTCTTCTTTCCTGGGCCTCGTTTATCGTCTCGGGCGAGAGAGAGAGAGAGAGAGAAATAGTCCTGGAGGGAGATTCCGAACGACAGTAAAACGAAAAGTGTCGTCCTTTGGAAATATGTCCTCCGTCGAAAATCGACTACAAGAGTCAGGGCGTCGAACAGAAATTGAGCAGATCGTTTTATAGGTAAGTCACGCGGTTCAGAATACAAGACTATTCTAGGAAATACTTGGTGATCTCGCCACTGCCGATATCGCTAGGTTAGACCGATGATCGGTTCAGTGTTCGCCATACTCATCTCACTGATAGATGCAGATGATATTCACGCTGGCACGGTCCGCGTTTACAGTTGTATCCACGTCACTACCAGGACATCTGTCACGCTAAAAAATACGGCCGCATTAAATAGCAGGCGCATAACGTCAAACATCAATGGCTCCAATGTAAACTGAACGACTTCTGATATCGTAAGTGTCATTATACGATACCTTTGAGGTTCGTCGTCAGGTTGGGTATGGAAAATAGTGAACTGGATGTGGAATACCCGTATCGCAAAGCACGAGGGATGCGGAAAGCAAACTCGAAGCTCGCGGGAAAATGATCATTGGCTGTATTGGTTCTAATAGTAACCGAGTGTTGCTACTGGTGGCCTCCACAACCGGATGTGGACAGGCCCCTTAACCGATTTATCAAAAATCCTTCTACATGCGTCTGTACATTTTACCATTTCGGTCCTGATGCAGATGCACAGGCTGAAACGGCCGCGAGTTGCAAACTAAACCTATTGGGAAGGCACAAAATTTAGCTAAGCAGTAGGGGTTCTTCGGGCTTCCCAAACCAATTCGTACGCATATTGGGGCTTAAAATCGGATACATGGAAATATCAGCATTTACCTCCAGAAATTCGATCGTTAAAGATAACACGTGAGCGATGCTCAAATGCAATGCTTTACGGTCCATATATTCCGCACTTCACTGCGTGTAATTTTCGCCTGTAAAATTCCCCTTGAGGGGCAATCGCGGCGACTTTGATTAATTGGGATGACCTTGCGTTTTCTGTAGATTACCGGGTCATGTTCCTCAGTCTTTCGAGTTTCGAGCGGTTGAGAAGGTACGCTAAAGACGCAGGTGGAGGCTGGCGATTTCTCTGGGCTATATAATGCAGTACACCCCAGGTCAACGCGATGTTCCCAGAGCGTTGCCCCTTCTCAGGCATCCTCGTAACTTGTCTAGCGGCTATCAACCGAACAGTTCAGGGTAATTGAACAGGGTGATATAAGCGTGTTATGTCTGGATCGCGCTGCCAGATTCGCCGTGAACTTTCCCCTCTATATCCAACACTCGGAACGTCCGTCGGGCTCAACAAAGGGGTAGATCTCGACGTTCTGGATCGGATCCGGAAGCAGTGATAGCTGCCTGCCGGGGAGGACCGTTGACGCGTACCGTATATGTATATAAAGCACACATATATAAATATATATATATATATGTATGTATATACACACGGTGGATATAGAGCTACCGGAAGTCGATTGCCTTACGAACGGACAATTGCGTGTCGATTAAACATGTGGCAATTGCCTCGCCAATAAAAGCTGATTGGATGAGAAAGCGAACTACGTACCCTTGACGGAAAGGCGTGACGATAATCAACAGTGATATAACCAAGTAGCAGTTAACAAATATATGGCAGCTCCTCGTAAGCTTTCGATGTTGCTGCTATCTTGGCATTACATCAATAAAGAAGGGTTTGGATAGAGCATTTTGTCTGCTCCACGGTGCTCCGATATCTAATCAATTTACGGCTTTATATTCTATGTTCTTCCGTCTTAGAAAGGCAGATGAAAGAGAACGCGGTGTACTTTAGTTCGGCCAACCCTGTTGCTATAACAGCGGACGCTAAGTATGAAAATACTCAATAGAAAATGGAGTGCGGCCATGATTGGCAATGCCCCGTGAACGTATCCCGATTTTAAAAACTCAAACCAACTTGGCAACTAAGCAACTTGCTAAGCGAAACTTTCAGTACATCGGAGCGCTGAGAAACTTCAGCAAGGCAAGGCCAAGCAAAGCACGAAGCTACGTCAAAGGTCTCCGGTTCGTTCCTCATGTGGGACCTGGTGATTCTTTCTAATAACAATATTTTGTGATAACCTAAAAAACTATAGTTCACATTTCACAAATCCGAAGACGATTACAGGTAGGAACGTGACCCGTACAAGCTTCAGCGGCATACCCGGCATTGGATACGGCCGGAATATCATCTCAGATCATGAACGTGTGTCTATTATACAGATTTCTCGTATATATTATATATATATTTCTATTATATGTATTCCTTTGCGATTGACTGGCTACTGCTGTTGTCCGTTGCCACTGTTGCCCAATTCGTTGGCCGCTATCTGAGCAGCCAGGTGTCGTGTCCACCACCATTACAAGTCTAGTATAAGGAGTAGAAGAAGTCAAGAAGCATCCTCCGATCTAATCCGATCCGTGCTATTTGTTTCCACTGAGGCCAGCAATAATGCCTATGCATGCCCCCATGCTATCATCGTCGTCGTCGCCGCCAGTTTCACTGGCTGCTGTTGGCGTCGTTGTCACCGTTGGTTCTGCTCGTGCCGACGCTCGGCAGCGGCTACCTTAGTAACCCCATCCCTCTGAGGATTCCGTGTCTGCGAGAGCGTTTCTTCTACGTCCACGCTCACTGTCTATGTCATGTTCTCCCATGAATGTCGAACGCCCCGCTCGCCTTCGTCCGTGTCGTCGACTTCCTAGAAACCGATGTTCCGATTCCATTTTGCCTATATGTACACGTATATATCGAGAATCGATAGAGATATCAGGGCGATGTCTCACTCCGGTTGCTGCGGCTGCCGCTGAATTACTTCCATCGCGGCTCTGTTCGAATCGCTGCGCTATCCTCCTGTTCCGACGAGACACTACAGATACTTCTATTGGCGCCTGCCTCTGCTGCTGAGGCGACGGCTGGAAGGTTTGTCCGTTCGTTCATATCAACGTCTGATCGTCCATAGCGAGTCATGGCCAGAATCGACACGTGTGTATGGCTACGAGTGCTGGCTATCTGTGCGGCCGCCCTATCGCGGCGAGTGCGCGTCGCGGATATCACCAGCGGTTCGAAGACAAACAGTTCCATAATCCCTCAAAAACGTGTTTCTTCGCCGCAGATCTCACTCTCTCTCTCTATCTCCCTCTATCTATCTATCCATTGACATCTCTCTGTATCTTCATTTTCTTCTGCGTCTTCAACCTCTTACGTTGGCCCGCGCAGCTAAAGGAGCAGCCCGTTAGTAGTCAATAGCCCTCGATCGGCGCCCGGCGTCTCGTTGTGTACTGGGCCCGTGGACTTCAACGTCCGACCGCTACTGTGACTCTGTGCGATCAGATTTTCGAAGATAACAACGACAATAATAATAATAATAATAACATAAAAAATAACAAAAAACTCAACGCGGCAGCAGGAACAGACGAAACGAATGTAGACGACAAGTCGAAGAAGTTCAAGATAAATAAATAAAAAAAATAGATAGAATTAAAAGGAAAGTGTTGCCGCATTCGACGCAACGAATAAAACACAACAAACCGAAACACTCCCAGTATATGTGTTATTATAGTCGTAGTCGTGATAGAATTGACCAGAAAGATAGGGGCGTTCAACCGATCAGAGGGGGGTCAGCCCGATCAGATGACGCTATGGGGACGGGAACTGACCGGCGGGAGATCAAGGGGGACCTAATGAGGGACCGCTGATCTGAAAACGTCGCTCGCACGGGCGACGGTCATTGGTGCAATCGTTGCTGCCTTGTTACTACTGCTGATGGTGCTAATTGACTGCGTGCTAGTGAAACTAATCTTACAAGTTTACTCGGTTTTGAAGGTGGGCCTATGTCGGATATTTTTGCGCATGAAGCCACTGAACAGCGTTCCGTTTGTACTCGAAGCAACTTTCCTATTAAAAGAATTGCCATTTTATAGTTGACTTGTAAGAGACATGGGTTTTAAGTTTCGTAAGAGACCCGGACCAGAATGTCTGTTTGAATTCGAGATATCTATGTGATCGTTTAATCGAGTCCTCCAAATACCTTTCGCGTGTCGATAGAGCGATGACTAAAGGGGTCTAATACTATGTATAATACATGTTTCAGACTTAACGGTACGTGACTATTTACAGTAGGCAATGTTATCTCGTCGATCTGACAGGTCGTAATGCCTCTCATAATTTGCATTAATTTGTTTGCTTTCGCAACAAATTGAGTACAGGCCAAAGAGGAAGGCCGTAAGGAAGTTCGATCGGCCACCAGCACTTGCGACTTGGGACTGGACTATAATAATACTAGCCACTCGTGGCAACGAAATACAGTTTAAGAGAGTGACGTCGACGAATCGAGCGAGGAATCTATAATTGACCAGCCAATTAGATATCGTTAGAGAAGAAAATCTCTGGCATGACGTCAAATGTAAAAAAATCATAACGCTAGCCAGCTAGCCAATAGTACTAGATACATTTCACATTGTGTAAATATACACGGGACTTACGATGCCGTTGGCAAAGAACACGCTCATATGCATTTCCTGCCCTCCAGATGTGCATGGGGAAGAAGAGGTTTTCATACGAAGTGATCCTATGGCCGCTAAGATATTTATTTATATACAGATTTCAGATCAACGACTGCGTTACATAAGTTGACTGTCTGTGGTCTGTCCCGTGTCGAAGCGATGTCAACGGTCAGCTGCAATAGACAACGGATCTGTTATTTTTGTTTATGCTGATACTGTACCGCGCTGCGATTCGAAGGGACATACAGGATGATTGACAATTAGGCTCTACAAAAAAGAATTGAAACCGCAGTGTAAGTGGGCGTAACAAAAGGGCATGTTAATGCTCTTCGCAATTACAGCTTAACAACTAATTGGAAACGTCGATGAATCTATGATATACAGAGCTCAGCTCATCTGTGTGCTGAAGCTGCTTTGATGGGATGGGATAAAACAGCCTATCTGCGCAATACCGGCTGATAAACATCTTTCCTTTACAGGTTATCCGCCTGCCTCGGCTGAGGATGTTGTAAATAATTCCCATATTTAAAATGAGTTTGAGCTTTGAATGTCGGGTTTTTAAATTCTCCCTATTGACAGGTATTGGCCCTGAGAGGTTTCAGACCTTAGAAACAATATCAGAGCGATGCTTGTGTGATGATTCAGCTTAAAAACGGCATCATCGAAATGAGTGACTGACACACTGCACATTAAACACATACAAATTACACATGTTTTATGGTATGAGTTCCGAAAGGGTGACACTGCCGAGGAAGCGTTTCGAAATCTCACGCGCGTGTGAGGCAAGAACGAAAGCTGGTTCAAAAAATGTCATCAAGGAAATTTGGGCCTGGGCGACACACCAAGGTCATCAAGAGCTTTCCTGGTCGATAGCGAAATTCTCCACGGCGAGGATTCACGCGAATTGCCGACGATTACCATTCGAGAAGTCGTGGGACATGAGAAATCACCTCTGTAGATTGGTGCCGCACATGGTGGACGTGTCAACACGGTTCTGTACGGAGTACAACTCGATTGAAAAATTGGGCAAAGTACGTCCACAACACGTCACGAGAAAGGGAATCATGTTTTACCAGAACAACGCTCGTTCTCATGTGAGCTTGACGAGTTGAAAAAAATTCTTGACTCAAAAGTAAAGGTTTTATTGGTTTATTCAAGGAACTGCACTTTTACAATGCTTAAGTTTATTTAGGCTTGAAACTCTCGTTGAGAACCCTTCGTTCTCCCCCGACCTCATTTGTCCTTGTGCCAACTTCTTGCTCAGATGACGAGCTATTTATTTCGATACAGAAAAAAAGGTTAACACCTTGAGTGAGGTCGAAAACGTCACCATTTCGTCCTTTGTCTCGAAAATAGAAGAATTGCTCAAACCTGGCACAACAGATCCGTTAGATCATCGAAACAAGACTGCCGAATGCAGTTGTACAGTGGACATTAAATGTTGGCTGTGGGTCAGCCCGATTTTTTTTTTTTGATCATCGGAACAAGATGGCCGCGTAGCAGGATTTCAAACACGTTCTATATATCTTTCATCATTATTCGTCAGTTCACTGGTAGCTTGCTAAAACCGCTGGCCAAGTTCTAGCTACGAGTTCGATATAAAATACATTATATACATATGTGCCCCATAAATGGTGAAACCATCATATCTAAACAGACACGGAAAAAATGTATATGCTCATAATGTTCAAATGCATTAGTACAGCGATCATCAAACCATCGAAGAACCCATGGATCGTCATAGAGGCAGGTCAGCATTCTGAGCAATCAATGCCAGTGAGATCGGTAGCCGCAGTCGCTTAAACACATACTCGTTCGCAGCGTGCCCATAGAAACGAGACAGACGCGAGCGACCACACAGAGTTTGGCACGGGATCCACTAAGCGAAAGAAACATCAGGCACAGATCGGCGTCTGATCACGTCGGAACGCCGGCGGACTCAGTATCCGCGGCGGCGGCGGCGGCCGCCTGATTGGTGGCATCAGTGTATTTTTTCTCTCGGTGTCTCTTTCTCCCGCTCTCCCCTTCGTTATTTCCATCAGCCTCGTCTTTTGCATCTGATGATTTCCTTGCTGATCCGCCCAAAATCAATTACGTGCTACAGACGTCAACGCTCTTTGCTTTGTAATTTTCGGCTTCGCTTCGATCTCTCTGCCACCACTACATCATAGACGTTGGTGCGGGGTTAATACGCCCACGCCAGCGGTTCCCCCGGTGTCTCATCTTCTTTGATTTTGTCTCTCACAATTTTTGTTGTTTGCTCACAGGCGTCGGTGTTGACTGCAGGACTGCATCTGTCATCACCGCCACCTATGTATGGGTAGCCCCGTTCGGCATTGAGTTGGGCCACTCATTGACAATTGTAGTGGACCGTGATAATCGTCTAAGCGGACATCCGTTGGGAGGGCTCATATAGCCGGCTCATGCTACTAGTGCTTATTGTGTAGACGCTTCGCAGATATCTGGACAAGTTGCCGAGAGGAATTATCTAATATTATCTATTTTCATAATCATCTACAGAGGAATCATGAAGATGAATTTGAGTTAAACAGCTGAGCTCTTTGGCGTGATTTGTATTTGAAGGTTACGGGTATTCGATTGTGAGGTCATCGATGTTTATTCTCATACATTTATATGGTACAAACTGCACCTTTTAAAGTGATCCATGCCGTTTCCGCCATGAAACTCAATATACGGTGAAAGTTAGAAAGGGCGCGCAATCTGTTGATGGCATCACCTCTGACACGTTCTTTTTTTCTTCGTCAGTAATTAAATCTTTCCGTGAAACGTTAATTGTGTTTGTTGAGAAGACGAGCCACCACTTCGTCAACCAGATAATTCACCAGACAGCGCGGTATCATGTGAACACCAAATACCCGCTGAAGAAACGCTGTCAAGAAGAAAAACCGCCCAATATATCATGTTTAATTGCAATATCAAGAACCAGAATTCATGGGAAACATGTGCAGTTTCCGGTCAAACAAAAACAAAACCCTTGCTATTCGAATATGAACGTAACACCCATAGGGGCCTCCGTGTTTGATCCATTGTTTGCAACACGCTCGTACCGCGTTCCGGCTCCAACGAGACGAAGTCGATGACAACGACGAACGAATCCGAGAGGCATCCCGGGCGTACACGCGACGCTGTATTCATATGTATACGTTTGTAGGTCATTCACTCGATTTGTCTCAACAAGAAGCAGGTGATCATTCAGCGCAAGTCGCCACTGCCAGCGGGGGCGGCTGCGAAGCCAATCAGTTATAGCATATTCCGAGAGGACGTATACGGGGCATGGCAGGACGAGCTCTACTTAGCTTGTATGCCTCTACTTTTGACAGCAGCACTCGTACACAGTGAGCCGAGTTCGGACGGCTGCCGCACCGATCCAGGACAATAAAAACGATGGGTGCGATTACATCGACACCATAAATAATCTAGCAAACATATGTACACAAACATACATGCATATATATATATAGGTGTGGGTGTGTTTGTATATTCTACCCGCATTTACCCCATTCCCTTATCCATAAGCTCGCAGCCGTTCGTGTATTATTATTATTATTATTATTATTACTATCGGGCTTTTACGTATTGCTTTCTACCCCAGTGGTTAGCGAGACAGTGGGACTGTTGACACACGCGCACATGCACACACGCACGCACCCGTACACACGAACGGTAGGTGAGGTGAATCGGGAAGCCGAGATGCTACCTTGTACCAAGCAACGTTAAAGAACGAACCCAGCCGTCCAGGCGCGACGCGCGTGTCTACGCTGACAAAAAGCCGGGGGTTCGAAATAAGCCCTTTCTCTCCCTCTCTCTGTCTCTCCCGCGCTCGTGACTCGGCCTTCGCCGTTAGCTGCTTCTCGTGTAGCCATATCCAATGTTATAGCTACGGTATGCGTATATCTGCCGCGTTGCTCGGGTCGCCGCAATGTCGGCTGCTCTCCTCCGGATCCCCTCGACGTTGCGTCGGAGATAGTCTGTCTTCGTGGTGTTCGAGTGTTCGGGAGGCCGATCGCGGGCCGACTCGGCGCCCGGCGCATACGACCGTTGAGTGCGTGAGTTTGCGTATGTTTGTGCGTCCTTCTCTCTCTCTCTCTCTCTGTCTCTCGTTGTATGCGTGTGTAAGTGCATACGTCTCTCTGGGTATACGGGAAAGTACGTCGGGGCAACGTGCGACCCGTAGATATCGGCGGTTCGCGGCGGTCGATGATGTTAGCCTGACAAAGATGGATTGCGAGGATCCGAAACAATGCAATGCAAATAGTACGACAGGGCCGACTGGGTGCTCCCCAGACCCCCGACGGGCGCCCCGGCGATCTCCAACTCCGCTTCTATACTACAACAACTAACTTCGTATCTCTGGCGGGTGCGCGGGATGTGCGACTGTACATTGGGTGATTCGCAGTCATTTCGCTGCTGCCGCTGCTGCTGCTACCGTGCCTTTCAATAGAAAGATACAAAACACGATTGTCGTGCTGTTTTCGTTGTGGGTTAACGAAGAAGATATTTGTGTTTTTTTGTCATTTTTTACATTAAAAAAAACGGCTGTCCTTTAGGGTTTCACATGAATTATTAGTGCGGTGCGTTACGTTGAACGGGGAATATAATGAAAGTCCATGTAATGGCGCTAAATAGTAGCACTTCAAACGATTGCTATGCCTGAATGCGGTGTGCATGCGGTAGTGTAAGCGGTTCTGAACGAAATTGCAATTGTGTAAGCTTACTTATATGATATGGTCGATTTCTTTATACAGGGTGGTGCTAAAAGTCACTAGGTATGTAAACTAGGGTTCGCCCCAGAGGAGGAATTGAGGGATAGGACCTGGTTGGACTGCCGGTCCCTGCAAGGCACTGACTGGAGTAATACTTTCGACAGTCCCGGTCAGTGCCCCAAGTCAAAATCGGTTCTGGGTTTAGTTAGGTACGAGTCTGACCTTACCACGCCTGGCGTCCATGTAGGTTTTGCCTTTCACCTTTATTAAAAAAATGTATGTGAATCACCTGGTGGCGTGTGGCCAGGGTAATTTTCACCTAGTGGACCAAAGGTTGACGGGTGATCCCAGCAGAGACTTTCTTTCACTGGCATGATTGATGATTAATTATTTATTGACTTATTGGTAAACAAATGGCTAACAATTGTTCCCGGGTAATGCGTGTAGCTAAAACTTGGGTGTAGTAGTGCGTATGCCGATTAGCCAGGACTCGCCGAGGGCATGACAGATTAGAGAAGTTCTCTGTAGATAGTTTCACTGTATGAACAAGCGACACCTGCAAAAATGCCATTTGTTAGGAAGAATATGAGCCAGAACAGAGAGTTTCTAAAAGAAGAGACTGCCACGTCTCGGGACTAGCGGCGTGGACATGAGACACTAACGACAGCTGCATAGACGAAACTAGCTTCGCAGGTGTAGGTGTAAAAAACACGCGTGTCATTATTAAAGATTAAGTTGATATTGTATGTGGAATTTATATGCGTACAAATTACAAGGTACTAATGACACTATTGTAATGAAAAGAGTACGATTACGAGGGGAATGGGGAACTTGTTTAGATTGCATTGTGAATGAGAGGCCTGCCCTGGGCTACGCGTCCTTGATTAGCTTGATTAGCGAACGGATACAAGGCGTGAGTCCTAAAGGAAGAAAAGCTGCGCAGTGCAAAAATATTGCCTTATTTACAAGGCGCTACTGTTAATAGGTTCGTGGTACTGGCCCGAGTATTATTCGAGGAGACTAGCAGCTTTCAAACGTTCTGGATTGAGGAGTATTGTCCAGAACGAGGAACCAGAAGTCACGAAGTGATCACAATGTTTAACTAGTGACGTGCGTCACCTTCCTGTATATCAAGTACCCTTCTAATGGTCAACACGTGATTGAATTTTGTATGCCGTATCAATTACGTCACAATGAAGATAAGATGAGATAAGATAAAGCTTTATTGGTTTATGAAAGGAGCTGCAATTTCATAATGCGTAAGCTTTCTTAAGAAGATCGTTGAGTGTTCATAATAATCTATGCAAAATTGTACGTTGGAATAATTCCAAGCTTACACATATATCACTGATTCCTCCGAACGCAAAAAGCAATGTTTACTTACCTTAAGATCAATTGAGCTGCCAGCGTTTAGAATAATATTGAGGGTTTTAACTTTACATGAACCCAATAACCACATGTATCGTGCAAATGCAAAACTCAGGCAGAGACATCGTTTTAATGATGACTATTCCCGTAGTCGGTGGGGATCATACGCAAAAGTTCTCAACGTTTTGAGTGCAATGCGTAAGGCAGACAGATTTCGTACAATTTGGTGTACATCTTCAGAAAGCCTACTATCGTGCGGGAAAATTGGACAAGATATTGGACCAAAAATACTTGTTGTACTTGAGAACAATGTTCGCAAAGAAAAACTGCTGCTACAGAAGAGAGACTAATAGAGACTAATGACTTACAATTGATACCATTGACACACACATAAATTACTGAGTATTTCATTAACGCATACTTATAATCTACGCGACCAGCGGAAACTTCTACTACATTCGCATGGGCAGCACTCGCTTTCCCAATAAACAAAAAATATGAAACAAATGAACACATGTTCGATATGAAAATCGTTACTCAAAGTCAGCATAGTCCTTGCTTCGTAATTGCAATTTCTTTAATAAACCAATACCTTTACCTTATGTACAGTTTGCTTGCTTCTGATCATTCGAGTTGAGGCAATCGCGCAGACAACCGCTCAGATTATCGACAGCGTTTCTCAGGGATATCAGTACCGTGGACGTTAACCGTTTGGCTGTGGGTTAGCCCGGAGAATTTATTAGGATCAGGATCTTATGTCGGCAACCTAATCAGCATACCTACACTGCTACAATTATGAGGCAACTCCTGTTGAGTTGTATAACGATACGGACTACACTGTCTTTAGCGTTCAGCGGCAGCCATAAGACTAGTTGCTTATTTATGAAGCTTTTTTCTATTTATACTTGAAAACAACCCAATTCCTACAGAATGGAACATCATGTGAGACCAACATCACATCCATAAGGACTTTGTCATAAATTAAATATTGATCTGCTCCTCAAATCTCAAATTGACCGTCCCCTTCAGTTGATCAAGTCAGAGCTTTGTACCAATCTCAATACATTGGCGTCATTACCACTCGACACATGCGTACTATCGGATTCTATCTGATAATCAGAACAAACAAATGTTTAATTACTCATGTCCGAGGACCAGCTTTATTTCATGTTTTAAATTTACACTCTGATAATATACTAATCATCATCATCATCATCCTCATGTTTCCGCAGATGACTACATATACTTCATAAGTCAACACTCTTGTAGTATAATAATAATAATAGTCATAATAATGATAATAATATTAATTATCTTTTATCTTATTTTACCTGTCATAGTCATCGCCATCAATGTTATTCTTGTCATGCCCCGTGCGATCTTTCCGGGGTGATCTCCCTCTCTGTGATTAACTTGCGCATTACGCGTATTCTCCTTGAGACATTATCGGTGTGCTTATGTCGACACGAGACCATCCTCGTCAATCCTCGATCAGTCGTCAATTCTTTAATCGGCATTATTACGTTATCATGGTATTGTTATTTGTCATTTGCAACTCGTTCATTAACTAATTAATTATATCAATCTGCACTGCTTCGACGGAACTACGCGGCACTTGAGTTTCGACGATTTGCCTTTCATGCTTTTCCGCTTCATAACTGCCCCGGTTGACGTTCATCGCTCGACGTTTTTGGGGGACGTGAAACCAGGCGGCATTCAGCGTTCATATCGTTTGTATCGTCCGCGAAAACTCGCACTTTTCAACTCGACTTTCAATCGTTAACCGATGTACTTCGATGTGTCTCTGTGATGTTCCCTATAACGGCTCTCTCTACACTTGGTTAATTTCTACCAGCCGGTATAGTTGTTTGTCGTCTCAGAATGCTATTTATATCGAAGAACGTGAGCCACATGCTTGTCTGTATATATATATATATATATATATGTATTGATTTATTGTCACTTCTGTGTTATATACGATTCGTGATCATCAAGGGAGTCTCAGGGGAGTCACGCTAAAATACAAATGCTCACATCTATTAATATCATCATCGTCACATTCAGGTTGACATCACGACGAGATACGTCCATCTCTGCTTCTCCATGTTACAAGCACATAGCAAACTGTCCCAAACCATCTCCATTATGTATCCCAGTTTCCCCCATCCACTGTACCGCTCATACCCGTAGCAGTTTTGCTGTGTTATATACAAGAAGGTGTCCTTACGTTGTGGTATCTATATTTATTTATGCATATATATATATATATATATATATATATATATATATATATATGCATAATAATAATAGTCATCATCATCACACACAAATAATATAAATCATCAATAACTTTAATTGTGTGAATTAAATCATTATAATCGGCATTACTCGTACTTAACTTTATTACTTTTAATTGTAATATTAACAAAGGGAGAGTAATTGAAGCACGTCCCTCGGTGTAGTGGCGTTCACGGATTCGCTGTTATTTCACCGGTTTCTGCTGCAGCATACAGTTTGAGTTGTCGTGGTTCCAACTATAATAATAATAATAGTAATAATAATAATAATAATTATTATTATTACTATTATTATTATTATCATTATTATCATTTTTAATATCATTTATGATGATCAGTACATACCAGTCAATGTTATAGATAGACTCTTGAAGTTGATTCAGCCCTCTACAATTTGAGGTTATAAAATTGTTCACGTATGGTATTACTATGGACATATTTGTTGATGGCTTGCTTGCTCCACGCAAAATCCATCTGCTGAACAGATGTCTCCATCTAATGCCCTCTCAATGTATGTCTGTGTGAACAGTCAGCGTGGTAGAAAATTAATGCACATGCTGCATTGTATTGACGTAGGCTATGTACTTATTGACGACATAGCTATATATATATATATATATATATATATATTCATGAGAATAAATAAATATTCATAATAATAATAATACACAATATAGTTACTTTGTGTAATATATACATGTAGTAACTCCTATAATGGTCGAGCTTCGAAACGTTGGGGAGTGGCAGTTGTCAAGCAGGGCTCACAATGGGATTCCTCATTTGAGATATTTGATGAAATTTGCATTCTCCACTGATAACGAGCTAGCAATTATCGATATTATGAATTGATAACATCAACACTGATGGGCAAATAACGGATATCGACATCGATTCTAATCATGGGAAAGGGCATTGGTCAACCCAAATCAAAATCAAATCTCTGTGTTCATTCGGCGTAAACAAATCGAAGCTAAGGTGAATTTGTATCGACACAAAATCGCTGCCGTTTGTGTTCGCGTTGTTGTAGCCTGCTCGCTCGATGTTGGCAGGTCGTCTCGATCATTGAGTGGACGCCTGCGGCAACATCACTGCTAATTAATTAATTAGTAATTATAACGTAACTCATCGAGAGTTGCATATTAACAACTTCTAGTTAAGGTGGACACAACTGGCATTCAATTGGGTGATGTTTATGTGCAACGATCACTTGACTCTGAGGACACTGACAATAGACGCGAATGAACAATGGATTGCATTCATGGATGTACGCGACACTATGATATGGACAAAAATGGTTGGCATATTATCGAATGGGTCCATCTTGTGGGCAGAGCTGGACAAAGGCGAGATTTTCTCATTTGAGGAGACCCGTTGCGTAACGAGGGTTAGGTTTGCGTGTGTGTTTTGGGCCAGTTGGATAACAAGACTCTAATGAACACAGTCCAACGCTATAATCTATTAGAAAATGGAGCAGTGCTATTATTAGGGTGTGTATCAATACCAGCTGTCATAAGGGACATATGCTTTATCAGGTTGGATCTACTCAGGCGTTCGAAATGATTTTCCTCGAAAAGTGCACAAAGTGCAAAGAAGTGCGCAAGCAGTGTCCAAAACGATTAGTGACTATTTGGGTTCTACATCCACATATCGATTTACAACATAATGTTGCCAGCTTTGACAACAATATTGATTGGGGCCAACAGACGAGGTGGGGGCTTTAACAAATTGATTAAATATCTATCGGGAATAAAGAGGTGCTTCGACGTTGACGACTCGCAGGATCGAGTTGTCCTTAGCTTAGCTGGGCGATCTTCGGAGACGACAATGACTCATTGGTAAGCGGAATTAACAAAGAAATATCATTGCGATGCGAATTATCTTGTTAACGAATTCATCTGTGCTACGCAATAGTGTATAAAACATCAATATGGCTTCGAGGACAGTTCCGGCAGCTCCGGTGTGCGCGAATCGCCCGCCCACCAAGACATGCTCAGTGATCCGATCCCGTCGTGCTGGCCGTACACGTAATTAGCAACTGACATACCGCTTGTAAAGTAAACAAATTTCCTGGTTCTGTCCGGGGGTTGGTTCGCCTATTGTGTCGCGAATATTGATACTAAATTGAGTTACTTAGCTTCTCCGGAATAAGTAGCGCAAATGATGGTGATCCCTGTATTACGATCCGCAATATTGTCCTTAGCGCGGCCTCTACCCTACTGTCCTGAACTCCTACTGGACGCGAGCATGGCAATCTGCTCCCACACATACACACATTGAAAGCCAGATAGGCGGAGCGGGCCACCAGGCGGTGTTAGCTCGTTGGTGATTTGTCAGCAGACAGGCTGGGGCGACCAACGCAGGATGATAGTGGAAGATGCTGCAAGATGATTTTCCATTTGTTTTTTTTCTCGCCCGAGGACCAGCAATTGCAAGCCCCTCGCTGAACACCAATATGAGGGTCGCTCGAACAGCGGAGACGTCCATTGTCGCCTTTGTATCACGGTGACACAAATTGCAGCCTTCAGTCTCTCACCACGGCGACTGACCCACACTCTAGTCTTCGTAGGCTCCCTTTCGATGGCATGCTGTTTAATAGACGCGCACCTCTTTGCGCATCAGGAGGACTAGATATTAAACGGTAGGGGTCATTCGCAGGCCTCATAAACGCATATTGGTTTTGTGCTCCGCACTCCGTTGCAGAGCGGAGGCGGTTGAGTTTACGTTGTCATTCTCTAGTTCGTTTGTTTGCTTACTTGTTTGTGATCGATGATGCATATATATATATATATAGGTCCTTCAAAGGTCGCCACAATTGCGCTCGGTGCAGGCGCACTTTCGGATGATCTCGACCGTCTTCGTATAGGCGCCGGCAGGATTCTCAGGACAGGCCATCTTGACCTGTCGCTGCTTGCTCTTCTGAGCAACCGGCCGACAGCAGGCTTCACCGCATCCTCCGACGCACACGGCGTTTTTCACCTTCTTGGCGGAACGACACCCGTTTTCATCACGGATGTAGTCATGTGTTCGCTGCTTTTGGCAGGTCGGCGCTACGCGAGGAAGGCCAAGGAACGGTGGAAAAGGAACAAATCTGGGTTAAGTACCAATCGCCAATTATCGGCGCAAATGTAACTAGCAATTCCGTCGGTTATGTTCCAAGTAGATACTGTAGTGGAACATCTACTGGACGTTTTTTTCAAGTCAGAAGAAACACACCTTTTTTTTGGACATTTTTAATTCTTGGAGAGGAATTGCTTGACTACTTGACACTAGCGATATATAATTTTGAATAATCCTTTCTGAAGGACAGACACAAGGGTGAACGCAAAGTGACAACAATTCGTTGTGTACATCTTATTGACATCTACTTTTATACCATCGTAGATATATGACCCTGAGTAATTACTACGATCGAATGCAGAAAAACCTCGACATATGCAGACATATTAACCTATTCCCTCAACTATCTTGTATATGTTATATATAATACAACTCGATATATATAGTTACAGGAATTGGATTTGAAACTGAACTCATCACTTCGACACCAACCTTGATCGCAGAATGGCCCACTCCAGCCTGGCCGACACTTGCAGTCATACGACGTTGGGGACGTCTCCCGGCATTTGCCCTTAACGCACTGATGGTCATCACACGGCTTCTTGCCGTTATTTCGGCCGCCATTTGGCGTCAGATGGGCGGCGCATCCGGGTGAGACACGCTGCTTGTTCCGTGCATTCATAACGTCCTGCGAAACTTCGTTGACAAATACGCCCTGCACGCAGCCGACAAACGATGTAACGTTCTTGAGGTGCCACAAGCGGACGGCGGCCTCCGCCCGATCTGCGGGCAGCCCGCCGATGTACAACGGGTTGGTCGCGTCCAGATCGAGGTATTCGTTCGCTCCGTCGTTGACAATGCTGCGCGGATTGCCGCCGTCCACCCGCATCGTGAGGTTTCGGCCCCAGAGCAACAACTCGAGCGAGTGGAATCCACTGTCCGATACCTCCTCGTAGCTGAACACGTTCGACGCTGGATAGTTGCCGACATCGTACGATACCCGAACATGCCCTTTGAATAGCTCGACAGCAAGATGTTGCCCCTTCTCCTGGCTGCCATCGTAGGCGAGAATGCCAAACTTGTGCGCCGTAGCGAACTGAATGGTGAGGTTGGCGCTCGGCCTCGTGGCCAGCGTGTCGAGCTCGACGAACGATTCCTCTCGGAAGCTGACACTCGACAGGATATCGCAGCGTCTGCCGGTGAAACCGGGCGTACAACGGCACTCATAGTCCGAGCCGTCAGTGTTACGCTGGAAACAGACTCCGTGCACGCAGTCGTGCTGTTGGCAAGGCGAGGTGCGAGGGTACATCATGGCGATTGTTGGCGCGATCTCGCAGTACGTGCCGGAATAGCCGTCGGGACAGAGGCACTTGTACGTGTTGAGCTGGTCGACGCAAGTCGCCCCGTTCGCGCAGAGGTTGTCGACGCAGTCATCGATATTCGACGAACAGTTTACGCCATTGAAGCCGACGGGACACACACAAGTGTAGTGCGTTTCGTGGCTGATGCATTCGGCACCATTCTCGCACGGATTAAACTCGTCGGTGCAGAAGTTCATTTTCGTCTCGCAGAACTCGCCTGTATATGGCATCATGCAATAGCAGCTATAGCCGTTGACGCGATCGACACACGTGCCGTTGTTCTCGCAGCGGTGTTCGGTACAATCGTCAATGTTCATTTCGCAGCGGGAGCCCTACGAAGCGGCAGATTGACACGGCATTGACAGAGGAGAGAGAGGAGAGAGAGAGAGATACAGAGATGATGTCAGTGAGCAAACGAGAGTAGAAATTGCAAAGAAAATCGCCGTCGCCCTCCTCGAACCCTGTCCACGTTGCATAGCTGTGAGAGTGATACACCAGCCAATGTGTATAGTCGCGTATGTCACCACCAGAATAAATGTTCTCAGACTGACTCTCGGCCAACATTGGATTCGATACCTTGTCTATCGTTACTACATATGATAATACTACCATAACCGCTAGCCCGGAGGTGTTTGTCTGTTCGTTCGGTTATTTGAGCTGTTGCTACGATCGCGACAGTCGATCGATTTGGCTTGGTCTTGTCGATGATGATGTAATGATAATACAGCCATCATAATTCCTACATCCCGGTCGTCATACCTCATAACCAGCTGGACAGCGACAGGTGAACCGGCCCCCGTCCTGCGGTTTGCAGACGCCGTCGTTGAGGCAGGGCTTGTCGAAGCAAGCGTCGATCGTGTACTGGCAGCGATCACCGTGGAAGCCGGGCGAGCAGCTGCATTGATATTTGCGCATGGCTAATGACATGCACGTGGCGCCGTTCTCGCACGGGAAGGTGAAGCACGCGTCACATTTGGCACGAACGTGCGCAGGAGCTCGTTCTGGAACAACGTGAAGAGGTGGCAAGATCATTTGTAGATGATCACAAGCAAAAATATATTATATACAAATGATATATCTAGTTGTTTCTGTAGAATTGAAAAAAAAACACACGTGTGATAAATCTCCTCGATCCTCGGATACCGCTGAACCGAGCACAGGTTTAAAATGCTTCTGTGTTTCGGTTGTGATATGCTATAAGGGTTGCATTGTGTGGCCGGGAATCGGTGCGGGAATCTCATCGGAACGCGAAATATTGAAAGCACAGACCCCGTGTGTTGGAAAACAGAGCCATCGGAAGTATGAAGCCCTACGAATTGTAACCTCAGCGTTCAGTTGCAATTGAGACTCTTGCGGTTAGCGGAAGCAACTCTATCGTTTTGACCGACACGTGTGTACATCCGTTTGGGTACAACGGACAAAAAGCCGAAATTATATTACACTTTATAACCGAGAATATTTAGGACTCGTTGTTTAGGAAGGAGTGCCCTCGCCACTCCTTCCTCCTAATCCGCCCGCCCGACCGAACGGCCAATAACAAATCGACTAATAATAATAACAAAAATAATAATAATTAATAATTGCTAACTACTGTATGTTTGAATAAATTAGCATTGTTTAATCGACTAATCATGAATTGGTTAGATTAGATGGATCCGCAGTTGTTGATAGTTACGGTTGAAAAAAAAAAGGAAATTTGTTCAACTTTACGTATTAACCCCTCATCGCAGCTGACTGGCATGCTTAATTAGGGCATATGTGATTTGCTTACGAGTGCAGACGAAGGCGTTCGATGGTGCAGTGAGAACAAGTTTGTCCTTCATGTGTGGCGGCTCAGCGCAGCGGGCGATGCCAGGCTCAATGAAGTCCTTCTTGATCCAGTCGGAAGCCCAGCGCATTTGGCAGTCGCAATAGAGCGGATTGGCTCCGAGAGCAATGTGAGTAATGGCGACCAGGTCCTTGAACGAGCCCTCGGGCATCGTTGAAATCTCGTTGCCGTGCAAAGACCTGCCACACACAGCGAGAGAGAGAGAGAGACACGACAGGCATTATATAGAATCATAAACGAGAACACTATTGGCCAACCGTCGGCCACACGACCGGGCTCTGGGCGGCGTCACTCCACCGCGCAATGACTGCGAGAACAGTTGGCGTGCACAGCGACATCTACAAAGGCACCTCATTTAATTTGCCGCATTTCGGCATTAATTCATTCATTCGTTCATCTATTTATTCATCATCAGCCATCTCGTGGCTGTTTAGCTTAGGCCCCGGGGCGATACGAACGAGATGAGATACATTGGCCGTACAGAATTCTGCAAAGCTACGTGGTAGAATGTTTCAAATGGAATATTTAGACGACTAATTGAAAATGGCCTGTTGGCAAATATACATACAATAATCAATATAATGGACGCATTATCACTTAATCGCGAAATATGGCACGGTTCAGGCAAATTCAGATACTGGGATTGAAAAGCTAACGATATTTCGCAAAGGACTAAGAGACTCGATACCTCTGCTTAAAGGAGTATATTGCGATAGTGGTCTCTAAAAAGTTCAATAAAAGCAAATCAAGGGAATAGGCATCCGCGAAAGATAATTGCTGCTACCTTTTCATATTTGGAACAAAAAGCGTAATCTGCAGAAGCATTCAGGTTAGTTGAGCAAAATGTAATTGCATTGTTAAGTTTAAATATTTGTTGGTCTATATTGTTAGTTTCATCTTTACCGCGCAAACTAGACATACGTATAACAGGCGGCATAGTTACTGCCCCATTAATTGGGTTACCAGTCGAATACTCACAAGACTCGAAGGTTTTTAAGTCCTCGGAAGCTCTCGTCCTGGATACATTGCAGCTTGTTGTTTGTCAGGATCCTGTCACGAGCCAAAATACAGCGGACGGATCAGCCGATCAGATCGGTGAGCCAGTGGACGGAATAGCAGCCAAGAACAAAACACAGATCGATAGACGAGTGTAAGAGAGCGAGAGAAACCGTTTAATTAACCTCTACCGCTCCATCCCAGAGACTTGACACTGGCCTTGACCAGGACCAACGTCTTCTTCTTGGCCTTTCAGGTCCTCTGCCCCATTCCTCTGCCCCATTTAACAACAGGCCAGAGCTTATCTAGCCGCCAGTTACTGCTGTTATGTTCTCCTGAGTATTGGACTGCCTGTCCTATTTCTGTCTGGTCCAGTTCTAACTGGGCCACTTCACCGCTGATGGTTCCAGCCGACGCCATCACTCGCTCTGGTTGGCTATTCGAATTTACTACGTTACTTAAACACAAGCACTCAAGGGTCCAGGCCACTCCACTAGGACTAAACGCTCAGTGGTGAACGTTGTTCTACGATGCCTGTGTACGCAGGATACGTTTAAACTAGATCGCCATTCGGAGAACGCAGTACAAAGACACCGGCCAACTCAACGGCCAATGCATCTCGTATATGAAAATACCGTCAAAGTTAGAGCGCAGCCACTCAAATGAAAGTTTCTCTTATTCTGAACAAGCACACACACGTGATCGGGACACGCACTGTCTATAAGAATAGCCAGATCATAGTTGAAAACAAGTGTGTTCGTCGCCACCGAGGGTTTCTGATTAATTTTTGTTCGCGTAACTACGAGATACCACTGTGGCGACTATCGTGCAACTAACTGGAAAAAGGCACTTCGTGATCACAAAGGGTTTTAACACAGGTCTCGTGGAAATACAGCAAAGATGTCCTCAGTCGGAGGACGGGTCTGAGAGGTCTAAACTTTCCAAATTAACGACATTCATACAGTACTATTAAGCTGTGGTAACATCGCATGACCCGCAGAAAGCTTCGAGCGAGAGATAACGCTGAATATCGAGCAATCAACTGTGGTTTTAAGTGCATCCCTATGGTGTGGCCAAACGAGCTGATACCCAATGCTAAATATTGCTGGCATTTGCTTTAACCTTGATCTTCTACAACGGGTCGCCAATTAAAAGCCTGGAGCAAGTCGGTTGACGTGTACGGACTATCACAAATTGTATACGTTTGGGCTGCCTGGGTCTGTTTTTATTTGTATATGATTATTGGAAATATTCGATTAATTTACAGAAATAATGATAATCTCTCATGTATTCAATTATGAACAGTGGGTGACAAGTGCACTGTCTCTCATCTTCGACGTCTATTCTCTATCTTGATATTTGTGCGTTCGGTGGGCATGGCAGCAATCGGGTCTCGAGTTGAAAGTAGTGTGCATACTACTCGTCATAGGCCTCGTCTGCACACGAAAGCATGGCGGGTTGCCAAGAGCAAACGTCAACAGGTTACATTTATTTGTTGCACAGCAGGGGATTAGCCCATGCTCTTGCCAATGAGCCTTTCTAGTAAACCACATTTCAGTGGGCCATATGCAGATCAGCACCGTAATTCTCCCGAGTATGGGGTCTGGTTTTACCGCCATCTTGCGTGACTTTTCAGAATTAACCCTTCAAGCGACATAACGTGTCTATATGAATATATATATATATATATATATATATATATAAATTCAAAGAAAAAAGAATTAGTCACTGGAACTTACAGAGCGTTGAGTTTGGTCAGGTTAGAGAATGCGTTATCGGGTATAATTGTGATCTTGTTGTTGCTCAGGTCCCTGCAATAAAAAAGTTTATACTTTAAATATATTTTTTGTGCTTGTTCTCCTAGAAGCGTTCTACCGAAAATTCTCGCGCCGTTCTCAGCCAGTACAGGTGTGGCGACATGCGATTTTCGCCAAGCCGTACAGACGTATTTCGGAACATACCATTGTGGAAACACACCAGATGCAGCCAATCTGACATCACAAATAGTCCATAGGTAGAACAAGCAGGTGAGCAGGCAAGCGAAGCTTCAAAGTGTAGTTGTCACTCACAGTTTGGTCAGTCCATATACGTCGTTTAGATGGGGCGAAATTTCGTCGATGTTGTTGAAGTCGAGATAGAGCTCTTGTGTGAGACCGGGATCAATGCGTCTCGGTATCGAGTTGAGTTTCAGTCTCGAACATCGCACCACCTGTTGGTTACCACTACCACTGCACGAACAGCCTCTAGGGCACATCCCATCTGTGGCACACTCTTCTTCGTCCGGGTCCTCTCGGTTACAGACGAAGTCACCGGCGAGGACATCAGCAACGGGTGAGTCTTTCACGTCCGAGGGGCCTCCCCCGCACGTTGGGCCATCGACCGTCACCGATGTGTCCCTCAACCAGTGGCCCAACCACTGGAGGTGGCAGTTGCACACCAAGGGATTCGCCATCAGATTACTACAGAGATGGTGGAGAAACGGTATTAGGGCAAAACGCGTTGGTAACTAGAACAGTCGAACTAGCTTACATCACTGCACTATACTGCAATTAGAATCATAACAATACTAAATACTGCTCAGAGGCTCACGAGGTTACGATTGCCAGAGGTATTTTGCTGCATACGTCTATTGCACGGGGGATTCGACAATAGGTAATCATGTATGAGACGAAGTTATAGCAACCACCGGTGATCACCATTGCCCCTGCCGTTAGGTAGAGTACCCTGATTCGTTGTACACTGCCACACCTACCCCTCTTCCTCGACACCTACTTGTTCAAACATAGGTTAGCAAACGACACACTCAAATTACTGACGTCGTACCGAAAGCCAGCTACATCACACCCGTTGGTTGGCATACGCCGCGAGATCTTAACGAACGCCGCTCTGGCCTCGTGTCCCGCCCCGCCAGCTTTCGCTATCTCTCCCATCACCTCTCAGTCTGGCGTAGGTGCGCCTGACTTGTGCCGGCTGTCATCTGCCCTCCGGGCAGCAACCTCGCAAGAGAAGAACCCCGTTCCAATCGGTTCACTGCTTCGTGAACCTGCGACGTCGATTTCTACAGGGAATTACGGAGACTTGCCGCTCGTAGCGCGCCACCGTCGTGCACGATCGTGCACTGCACCCCCTATCTAACTGATTTAACCCAATTAACCGTTGCGTTGGCGGCTCCAAGACGGATAGAAGGGATCACATAGGCGGGGCGGGGCGGGGGAGGCGGCTGCCTTGCCGTGCGTTGCTTCGCTGTGTGGCGTCGACCGAAGTCGACGCAGTACGGGAAGGGTATGGAAAGCCAACTTACAGTGTCTGGAGATTGCGCAGCCTGACGAAGCTGCCTGACGCGATACAGCGGATCTTGTTGTCGTTCAGGGACCTTGTCGATGCGAATTATCGACGTTAGCATCGAGACAGGTCGCACAGAGGCGGCCAACCAGTGAAGGCAAGGACAGAGAATAGCACCAACAGCATGTGAGTTTATCGTATATCTAGAAAAAACGTTACTTCGAAAAAAAAACTTTACTGTTACTGTACAACTGGTCACGCGGTGCGTACGTCACGTTTCTCTAATACCCCTTAACGCCTACTATTTCTATACCGCAAAATTGTTCTCTCAGCTGAGCGCAACTGTCACATGTTGACAAATCAGAAAGAGGCTACGTAAAAAATGAGTGCAAAGAACTGTCCCCCCTCCTCCAACCAAAAATATACTCTAGAGTAACAATTGAATAAATGAAACATTCGACTAAAAAAACTCGAATTGATAAGATGTTATATATTAAATACAACGAAACGGATATCTAGTGCATATATCGATTTGTTTTATTTCCTGTGGCAGAGGAAGACATCATACTTACAGCAACTGTAAGGAGGGCAACTCCGAGAAGGTGTCGTTCGTAATGAACAAAAGCTGGTTGGAGCTGAGCAGAAGGTTCTTAATCGATGAGAGCCCTGCCAGCATCTTTGGCCGGATATGTCGCAGCTCGTTGTCCGATAGGAGTCTGCAATGGGAACATGACCCGGGAGATCACATGAGTGCTCATTAGCACCCGGCAACGTCCAACGGATGACCCTACAGCAAGGGTCTTTGGCTGACCAACGACTGCACGGTGGCGAACTGATAGAGACAGAGAGACAGGGAGATTCGGCCCTTTCTCTCCACATTTTTAGAACATGGACTGCCTAACTACTGCTGAAGGAAACGTTTTTATTGCTACTCGAAACCACGCAAATCGAAGACCCCAAGGGATGACTCATGTACCCTAATATGAGCTAACTGATACGGACAACCCGTGCGAGGTCAAAGTAGGCTAAAGAAATCTATATAGACACATATTATAGGCACCACCACCACCACCTAGTTCACTAGAGATTTATTTATTTTACTCACAAATCAGTCACTTGAGCAGCTCCGTAGAAGGCGTTATCGTCAATGTCCTTGATACGATTGTCGCGAAGATCGACCTTTAGGAGATTAGGAAGATTTTTGAAAGCTTCGGAAGGAAGCCGCTCAATCGAGTTTCCGGTTAGACGGAGCTCCTCGGTGAACATTGGCAGATCATTGGGAATCGAGTGAAGGCCACGCCTCGAGCAATCGACAATAGCTCCCTCGCAAACGCAGCCCGAAGGACATCCGCTGTCCAATCGGCATTCACCCGCATACCTGTTACGAATCGAAGAAAATGGCGATATCCCATTAAAAAGGCTGCTCACTCCCCCTATTCTTTCGAGCTGAGCTACAGGAAAACGATAGCCAGCACCAAGTAAATGTCCACGTGGAGCGTTCATAAATACGTATGCAAGCACCTTTGTGCAAGCAATTCAACATCTGACTAGCTACCGTGCCCAGTCGGAAGAGAAGCAACCACCTGGGCAGGCAGTTTATTATGAGCAGTGCCAGCCAAAATCAATGTCACCTATGCGCATCATTGTTCGCCAAAGGAAACGAGCAGATGTATGTGTCGTGTTATGGTTATATCGTAGAGATGCCAAAGAACAAAATCACCATGTCATAGTGGAATTATCGAGGAACTAAATTTACGTACTTGGTCCGGAACTCTTCACCGCCTCTACACTTAAATTTGCCCTCAGCGAGTTGGGCGAGCCGTTTGCCGGCGACCCGCTTGGGGCCGTCGCATCGGGCATCGCTTTTCTCGACTCCAACCTGTTCCTCTTCTTGTTCCTGACTGGCGTCGTCCTGGAACGAAGCAATCCACCGGGCCAGCCAACGGAGATTGCAGTCGCATACGAGCGGGTTCTTGCCCAGGTGGACGGTCTGGATATTGACCAGTGGAGCGAACGTCGTGTCCGCTAACGACTGAATAGAGTTGTCATAGAGGGAACTATGAGCCGAGCAGGATAGGAGAGAAAGTATATGTAGAGTTAAGTGAATATACCGCGCCAGTGATCACACGACTTTGAAGCAAGGGGTAGGCAAATCGTGGCCTTCTGCCCTTCGTCGACTGCTCGATGAGAAGGAAAAGATGACGAGGTTCAATGATTTTCGCAGTAAAACATTCTAGCCCTTTACTGAAATCGTCCCGTTTCAAATGGGGTAGTCACCTGATTCAAATTGGATGCGCGAGCCTGAACGACTATTTCCGCGTCGAATAGAACTGCAACCAGTATTCGAACGGGTCCTTATTTGATCATTGCCCATTTGTTACTAATCGCTCAGTGCCAGTAGGGTGTTCAGAAATGCGTCTGTTAAACTACGAAGTGAGACTATTGTAGAATACTGAATGGCCCAGCGGACACGATAATGCATTCGAAGCGCATGGTACACTCAATACACTTGTGTTATACTCACAGCACGTTGAGGTTTTGAAGGTCCCGGAATGCGTCCTTGCGGATGCACCCGAGCTGGTTACGATTCAGGAGGCTGAAAACGCAATAACAACGACATCAAGATACCCAAGATACCCTTGGATTGTAATAGGTGTCGACTCAATATAATAATCGATTTTGAGAGAATTCGCTAGAGCCTTTCCAAGTGTACGCCCTCTAGACGACGCCCTTCAAATCTGACAGCAGTTGAATTGCACGTCGTGTCTTGAAGATGCATGTTGTGTTGGCTGCTTTATTTTTTGAAGAGTTTGATAGGTTACGAATGAGTGTCTATGTTCAAGTTACACTAAATATATACAATGTGTTAGATATATTTGCTCTAATAGTAACATACAGCACTTGAAGGGAGGTGAGCCCCTCAAATACACCGGACGGGAGGTCAGTTAAGTTGTTTCGGTACAGCGCCCTGGAAGAGAGAAAAACCGAAAAAAAAACGAAAAATAACCGAGTTACTCATAGAACATGGATTTACTTTCCATCTGTAGACCATTTCCTTATTCGTTATCTAATAACCGGCACATCTATGGTCGGCGATAGCGATACCGATTCGAGCACACGCTTACGTACAGAATAGTGAGTGTGCGTAGTCCTTCGAAGGCATCGGGATCGATTTTGCTGATGTGGTTGCCCGTCAGGTCTCTGCAAATACGCACAAACGAACAGCAGCAAGAAAACGCAAGCACGTTTCGTACAGGAGCATTTGTTAGTTGATATGTTCCCAGCACAGCACTCCCACCGTTCGGGAGAAGCCACTGTCGATTATGTAAAGGTGAAAACGATACATTCAACGTCTAGCTCGCTATTTTCACTATCCACATCAGCAGCACTCAGTGATAGCACGACGCCCTTCTATAATTCAATCACAACCACAAATCTCACTTCACCGACACAACCATCGAGTTGACGCCTCCATCGAATATTTACATAGGGGGCAATCATGTGTAGACATTTTGGGAGCGCCGTAGGCAGTTGGCATTGTCAATAAATCGTACATGTCGTTGCTGGCACAGAGGTCTAAGCATTGATTTCCAAACGTAGCAAATATGCAGGTGACAAGGACGCCTCTCTAAAACTCAGTAGGATTTTTCGAGTCCTGGCAACATTATTGCTATTACATCTACTTAGAATTCATTCAAAATCGTGCAGAGAATCAGCATTGAAATTGGATCCTATTCAGATACAGCAAGAATTTACTTCAATAAACATGCTTATTCGTATAGCGCGTAGTGCGTACAAACGCAGTCCTGCAGGGATGTGTTCTATTTTGGACAGAAGAAGACCCAACTGGCAGCCGATACAGCCACCGATGACCTTCCCATCACCTGCGATCGTTCTACATCAATGGACCTGGTGAATCGTTTTGTTATCTCCTTTTCGTATTTATTGTTTTTCGGTGCAACGCCAACTTAGGCAGGTCCGTTTTTGAAAATGCTATTACATATATGCTAACATACTGTCGAAATTAAATCAACAAAAAACGCTCTCAGGCGATCCTTGTCGCCACCGCCGCAGAGGCAAGCTCCAACGTCGCTACCATTTTCGCAGATTGTCGATCGTTTTCACTGAATACATTTAAGGTGAGCGAATTGCCACGAGCGGCGAGGGGGGAGGCGCCAACAGCATGACATCCTTTAGCGCCTTCTGGAAACCGCACTGAAGCAAGGACGCGCTTCACTGCGGTTTCCAGACGAAGGCTTTCCAAGGCCGCCGCCACTGCTGTACATGGATAGGCGTGTAGGCAAGCGGACCAGTGGAGTTTGGGAAGTTTGGTCTACGTACGGGACCAAGGAGTGGGGGCGACTATAGCCAGAAATAGTTCTGCTTCTAGATTTTTCTAATAAAAATAGGTGTAACACACGGCGGCCGGCCGGCCGGACCTCTCCCCCGATCACCGTCGGCGATCGTGCACCTCTTCGCAGTAGGTGGAGAGGGAGATTTTGATCATGGCAAGGTATCGAGTGGCAGTTATTACAAGTAATGTAGCGACTTGTGTCTAGTGGAATATGTGGACGTCTCGACGAGGTCTTGAAGCTGCGAAATAGTCGTAGAACGCAAGAAAGACACCTCAGTAGTGCGTAATCAGCAGTAGACGATGCGTTACATGGGATAAAATGAATGAACGTTCATAAAATGGTTACGCTGTGGACCCTTCGAGCGTCACGGTTAGTCATAGGATTATACTACAGACGGCGATATTCGACGCAGATCAGAACGAGTTTGAATTGATATGTTGACTTACAGCTTCCGAAGCAGGCGCAAACCCGCGAGCCTCCGGGCAGGAAGTTCCGTGATTCGGTTGTTTTGTAAGTTTCTGCAACAGAGTCAAGGAGTTAGCCGATCTGATATTCCAATTACACTCAAATAAATTATACAAGCCTACGTTGCTGGCTGCGTAACGCGTGCCTCCTTGTCTATGGTACACGTATTCTAGATACTGCCTGCTATATCTTACGTATGTGCTACGCAAGGCATCATAGAGGGTCATAGATGTGTGATTCATTAGTCAGTGTGAAGAATTCGTTAAGAAATTAGTATAGCGGATAAGACGCGTACATCTCAGTGGTATCATCAGGGAAGAAGTGCGGTAACTCAGTGAGTCCTTTGTCGCGGCAATCGACAACATTCGATTTGCAGGTGCACGGCGTTGGGCATGTCGCCTCGACGTTGCACACAGGGGCTTCGTCCGCCAACATTAGATCCAGACCTGTAACCACATTAGAAAATGACAGTACTTAAAAAGGGAGATTCGCCCACAAGAACTTGTCTATTCTGCCCATTATATATAGAGTCTCTCTGGTGGCCATTATATAGCATTGTGGCACTGACAGATGTCTTATGTAGACTATATATATATATATATATATATGTATACATGAGCTAGGCAAGGACCAATGCCTTCATAACGCAACAGCGATTAAGCTGCCTGACTAGCCTGAACAACAATACACAGCTAATTGTAGAGATCTTGCTGTACACTCGCGTGATGACCAGGCACTTTTGTGATCTCGTGATTCCCAACAAATTCGCCAGATCCGGCCGACCTCGTAAAGGTACGGCAAGGTACACGAATTCAAGCGTACGATTTTCCGCGCCTCTCTTCCGCAAGATGCACGATTTACCTACACATCTCGTCTAACGTGAATGCTGTTGTGCGGCCAGCAGCAGCAGCAGCACCTATATCAATATGGTCTAACGGAGGATGGCGCAACGCCGGGGAGGGATGTTGTGTTGACGAGGCATGGGTCCATACATCGGGAGGGGATCTAATTGCAATCTCCGACGACCCTGAACACCCCAGGGGATCGCGATCAACCGAACCCTGTGGCGTCCCCAAGGCCCCAAAGTCGCCCCCCCCCGCACCCCCCGTTACTACCAGCTGTTCCTTCGTGGACTAAACACTAATTGGATCAGAACAGCCTATCTGAGCAGTACAGGAGCACCACATCGACCCTAAAGCAGCAGTCCCGGCAGCCAGCAAACGAGCAAGGAGCCAAGCGATCGGGTGGTCGAGCCGCTCGCAGGCTCTCTGCTGCCGAACATACCGAGCGGCTCCTATCCGCCGCAGACGCTGAAGAGGATCGCCGATGACGGTGGAGGCCTTGCACGGAGAGGAGGGGACGAGTCGGATCATAATCCGATTTGCGTTTGCCCGCGCCACTTGATCATCGCGCGTCATCCGTGCGGATCCAGCCTCCGGTGCAAAAAGTAAAGAAAAAAAAACTAGAAAAAATAACCTCCACAGAAGTCGATTGGGCCAACAGCGCAATAAATTATGACGCGCAGACTCGAGAGAGAGAGAGAGAGTGAGCGGCGGGCAGAAAGCGGCTACCGTTGAAATTGATTGGATCTCTTCCCCGTTCCAGGAGGTGTGGATGACTTTCTGCGAAGAACAGAATTTCGTACACTCGAATATTTGACTCGTGTCATCATCGAGCATGCGCGAAGAAGTCCGCAGGATTAATTGGCCGTTTAGTTTCGTTTTAGTCACGAAAAACAGCTAACAACTAAGCGATTGTGAACTGAACATAATTGTGCGTCTGTCAAGCGGAGATACGGACGGCTAAATTATGTCAGTTATCCTTAACAAACATCGCTGAGGTTCGCTGAGGTCAGTCAGCTTGGGCTAAGGCCTGAAGGTACCGCTGTCAATGGCGCCAGTCTCGCCAAAGAAGCAGTTCAATATGGACCAAATATCTCACATATAGCAGTGTCAGTCGATGCATCTAAAACGCTGGTAAGATTGGCCAATTCATTCTTCAGTAAATTCGGCCTCAATAGCGTTTCGCCCACGTGAAGTATCCTAGCGTAAATTGGGCATTTCATCTTCCATCACGTAAGACGCCACTGGAGCAATTTTTGGAGAATCGCGCATTGGCTATATTTTTGTATTGTCGTTGTCGTTTTGTTAGGGGGCCTCAGGGCGACGAAAGGCGAAACAGTGAAGAAGGATTGAGAATCCGACACGGATCTCGGATCTCCTCGGGATGATGATGATCCGAGAGTGGGCTTTTCACTCGACACCTTTACGGGGGAGCATTCGGAAGCAACCAGAGGTTTTTCCGGAGCACCCAAGCGGGAAAAAATTCGCTGTTGCCGATCACGGACGCTGATAAATGAGCCACAAATAGCATACACGTAGCGCTTGTACTCCTGCTCTGGCTAAGTGGATAATGGAATCTTTCAACCGTTTATTCGAAGACGGCCAGACGCTGTGCGAGTGGAACGCACTGTAAAAGGATAACCCGTGATAGTTGTCGAATAGATGTTACATACAATATATATATATATATATAGAGAGAGAGAGAGAGAGATATGCATTAACGCTCCCATAAGCAGAGAGGCGATCATTGCCTGAAGACATGTTTCGTCCATTGCGAGCTAAGTCGAACTGAGTTATCTATCTTTGATGAGATGATCTGCCGTTGTACCATTTTCGGGAAGACACATCTGATTTTTTCTTACGTTTGAACATGGACAGGAGATCAAATACGTACCATTGCATTTGAAGTCGCCCTCGCGAAGTTCGGCAACAGGCTTGCCTCTGAGGAACGATGGCGAATGGCAGCTCGTGTAGAGGCCAAGCCGAGGATTCGAGCGGAGCCAACCGGAAAGCCACGACAGATGACAATCGCATGATAGCGGATTTTCCGACAACTTCAGAACTCGGAGCTTCTTCAAACCGTCGAATATGTACCTGGAGTATTTGCGCGATTACGAGGTTAAGATACAGTGTAAAGTGCAGAAGACGCTCTAATGATCATAATTATTGACATAGATAACCACACGATGACTCATGCACTCCTAAGTAAGTGGCTTAACTCGGAGTCGGACGGACTCAATGATGACCCTATACAAGGATGTAATGAGCAACTCGTTACGTTTGGTCAATTCAAAAAAGAGTCATACGTAAAAGACTATCAGTTCAACTCATAATAATAATAATAATAGTAATTGGCGCTGATAGACAACGAATTGGACAATGTTCCTAAGGTTATCATAACCTGGAAGAAGGTTTCGAGCGGCCCAACCGCTTCTACTACTAATAATAGTTCAATAAGCGAAACCAATAAGAACAGTTCGTAACAGGGTATGCCCACCTGGATATTCTCGTTAGGTTGTTCTTCGAAAGGGTGATCACTTCGAGATTTTTGAGTCGACGCAATGCGGCTTCATCGATGCACGCAATATGATTTCCTTCCAGCTGGAGATTACGGAGTGACGGGCATCCCGAGAAGGTTTTGCGTGAAATCAACGAGAGTTCGTTGGAGGACAAATCGCTGAAAAGTATAAATATGAAAACAATGTAGATGTGACTCCTTCACGTATCGCGAGAGGTTCATTACGAACTCGACCTTGAATATCTCCACGCTCTCCTGTTGACCTCCAATGGTGGGTGTCGCCCCACCAAGCCTTTGACTATTGGGCATACCCACTAATAGACCGAAATGTTGTTTGCACACGCTGTCCGGACACACCACCCGTGGACACTTTGTAACCAACAATAAACAATGAATAATGACAGCCAATGCCATTTATGATCCAGTGAGTATGGTGAATTTATAGTCGAGAATACTTTTGAACAACGCACGTCTAGATTAAACAACATCAGATAAGCTTAGTGAGTGCCACTTATCTATACGATACGGGCCCCCCAGTGCAACGATACAAAATATGACATGTACATGCAGCATCTTCGACCACCTCGGCCACATCGATTATACTAAACACCCGTGATAGCACGAGTTGTACTAGAAAGCAGGTATATACCTTCAAACACTTGCAAGCAAATGTGAGGGAAGAATCGATGAACACAAGCAGCTGTCATCACCATTTCCGCCGTAAAGGACGTACATGTTAAAAGGCGTATCTAATTTTGTTCCTCTTTTTGTTACTGTTATGTGTTCCGGGTTGCTCGGCGGATGTCCGCACACAACCAGCGCTAAACACTCACTGAACGAGTGATTGTGAGATGTTATTCGCACATATACACGAAATCACCGTGACAAAATGACGAGACAAGGGGTCCAGCAGCGTTTGCATAATGCAACGCAGCCAGCGGCCGTTAGTGCCCGTCGTTCCGCGCGCGCGTACGAACGTGCTGCTGCAAGAGATCCAAAAAGGGGCTCGGTGGCGTCGACGAGAGAACCAGCTGGGGGCTGTTTTTTCGGGGGCAGAGAAATGTCCGAAAAAAATGATTGTGCTCGAAATGAATGCATGTGCTTACCCCACACTCACGCGGACGGGTGGGCGAGCGGACAAGCAAAACCACATGTACACTTTACATCAATAACAGGGACCCCCGTCATGCGATGGCGAGCAACAGAGACGACAGAGAGCCAGAAAAACGGATGGAGAGAGAAAGAAAGAAATTGACGATCGGGACAAAGTCGACATCCTGCTGTTTTTTGAGGTCGCGCACAACGGTGTGTAGTGTATGTATTTGACACGTGGAACGGAGACGATGATACTGTCCACGCAACGGAGTGTCGCTCGCGAGAGCAATATACAATTATCGTATATATATATATATATATATATATGTTCCAGACGACATTTGAAGGTACATTTATTGCGGAGGAGGTGGAGCCGGCTGTGGATCGTTCAGCAGCAGCCAGAGACGTCGCGATTGTGTCAGCGATTTTATGACTCATTTTGGAAAATCGGGCAACCGATACAAAGAAGGGATGAAGACGCATTGCGGCAATTATGCCCATTACTATAACACGTGTGTGGACGTCATTTATTTAACGAAAACCGAGTATCGAATACGAATCAGTGATCAGGACCGAAATTCGAAGCGGGGAGTGTTCTCTTATTTATTCCCAGATCATCCCAAAAACGAGGACAATCTGCGAATATATATCTATGTATGGCTCGCGAGTAAATATCTGAGACGCGTTTATTTTCTATGTGGTCCACGGGTGGAAAATCGGTGATCGTGCTAAATTGTGACGATTCCAGATTCGATACAATATCGATTTTTAAAGCAGATCACTGCTTCAATGATGTGCGATAGGTGGGAAAATTTGTTTGTTAAATGGTCCAACTGCGCCATCGAGCAGAGAATTTGATCTTTAGTAGGTATCTATGAATATTCACATGCTTATCGCACCACGTATGTCATTCATTGGTGTATGCAATGGTATATATGTGGTCAGCAAACAAGTGTTTCATAAGGATCGATTATAGGATAAATACGAACAGAGAAAAAACACATAAGAAAAGACACACAATTACACATGTATACAATGGGTTTGATTTGGGTTCCTTCGAATACTCACAGCCTATGAAGATGTGACAGCGTGGCAAACACGTCATCCGAGAGCATGTTAAGCTTGTTGTTGTTTAATCGCCTGAAAATCAGAAACGGTCCAAGCTTACTGTTAACATCTTGGATTGAATGGGTTTACTTGTCATCATTTACGTGTCATGGTGGTCTATGTGTTAACTCGTCCAAACGACTAAAACACTAGTAAAAATGCTCCTCGAAATCAAATAGTTCACTTTTCCAACAAGTTATTCGAGTTATAAATATTCATGCCGACACTCATTTTTAGCGAAAATGAGCAGTTTGAGAGACCGTTTAGGACAAAAGTATCGATCGAGTAGTCAAAAGTGAGGAACTTATATATATATATATATAGATGCATAATTTACTAACCTAATGCTGGGAAACAAGATGTTGTTCTACTGAACGACACCTAGAATAGCGTTCCTAGCTCGTACTTTGAAAACCCTGTCGATATTTGTCGCTTTACTGCCATAAAGGTAAGTACCGAGAAATGTCTGCTGATGGAACAACGGCTGGGGAACCCTCGGTCGCAAGCCAAAAGTCGATTTCGTACAAATGTATTCTTATATATATATATATATATATATTCTAGTTTTCGTGCTGACGAAGGAAGGTAATTTCGACTTTTCCTGAATGAGACATATGCTCTGTATTTTGCCTTCTTTTTTTTTATTTATGAGGAAAGACAATGTGATATGACACAAAACCCGTTTCTCGAATCGGACAATTCCAGTAGCATTGGGTACATCGTTTTCCAGCTCAACTGACAAACTATCAGAAACCGGCACCCACTAAGCGTGTCCACCGAGGAACCACAGAGCCTCCTCTGTGCAAATAAGAAAGGTGCCTCCATTAGCCGCCGAGGGGCTGTCCAAACAAAGGTGCTCGAATAAATTTATTCGCAAATTTCACCTGTCCCCAAATAAATGCATTATACTGTCGCATAATGCATAGCATATTTTGCTATACGCTTTTAGCCAAACACTCAGGCGATTTAATTTGACATTTGTTAGCTTCTCGGATATCGAATCATATTTCGTTTACGACTGGGATGACGGAGTGCCATTTATCAAACACCGTTCGCGTAGACAAATAATCGTTGAGTTATACGTTGGTGATACGGCCCGTATAGGAAAGATGCTTAGTATAACTAACAGAAGGCAACGTAAGTATTACTAGGAATCCCTCATATTACTATAGATACAATGGATATATATATATATAAATTCCAGTAAATGCCAAACTGTGGGACAGCGAAACATTTACTATTCGATTATATACGATATCTAGTTTTACCTCGAAAGCGTTAGGGTACTCCAACAAACCTGCTGCCAGGCCACATCTAGACACGAACCCCACATAGTGGATCATTGTACGAGAGTTGATTAGATCGTGCTGTGAGCGAGTCAATCGATTGATTTCCCTTTAGCAAATTGGAGCAGTTCGCCGTTATTTTTCATCGTCATCGTCATTATTATTACCCAAGCTTCGTTGATGTGTTTGTTAGCCGACGCCAACTGGGACGTCCTAACAACGCTCGAGATGACACCGGCAAACGACAGCGGGTGATCGAAACTCGTAATCTCTCTTAGCATTTCCAGTTAACACCTCTCTATGCATGTCTCCCCATTCAGGATTCATCTACCTTGTCAGATCTGCATCACGGACCAATTAAATTTATCGACGATGCGGCCTGAACGACTCGTGTAGGCGGCATATGGCATATATGGACATTGTGACAATATACGCGGCAATAATTGGTCCAGTCACATTCGCCGCTGACCGCCGTTATGATTGTATCGTTGATTTCAACCCAGTTCAGTTGTTTAATACTACTGCGATTACCAGTTCAGCTATATTAGCATGTGGCGAGCGCAAATCCGACAAAGGATTCGAGATGTACGATGTAATCGACATACGTTGCCCCTCGACACGGACCCCAGTTGCAAAATCAGCCGTGGCTGAGACAAACCCCCTCACAGGGGGCTTCGCAAACTGAGACTGTGCCGATGAGAGTGCCAGTATTGATTATTGATCATGGATTACTCATTGATAATGTACTATCGATTTGTAGTCGGTGAAGGCGGGGGTAGGCTTTGTGCTCGCCTGAGATAACGTGTTATTTAATGATCTGGAACGCTGATATGAAATCGTAGTTCGATAGCGGACGAGGCGAATTGGACTAGTGAATCCACTGATCTCGGTAACACGAGTTTGGCTCTAATTGGAGCCGGACGAGGAAGAAAGAGATAGAGCGAGAGAGAGAGTCTGGTATAAAATCGATTTTGTCTGGACAGGCAAATCGCAAGCGGGTAATGGTAGGACGATCAGGGATAACAAGGAAAGTGGACGATTTACGCTGTGTTCGAAGCCGAAGAAGATAACTAAGGTCGAACTGCGGTAGGGTGCACCACGCATTTTAAAGGGGAAGGAATTCCTGATTATGGAAGACATGAACAAGTGCCCATGATCAACAAGATGACGGCGCGATCTGGAACTGCCAGACCATTACGTTCCGTATGCATTGATTAGTTGTCAGTCAACTATGTGCCCTCGCAAATAATAGTCGAGCGTCACGACGCAAATAGCCTCGCTCCTCATAATTTTCGCAACGAATGCCACTTCATAGATGGGTCCGTATGGGATAAATCCATCTGCGGGCTGTGTGTAACGTTATCCGCTTGCAACAAGCATAAGATACGGATGCACTGCAAGCGCACACAATCAGATCAACAAGGGCGGGAGGCGGGATACCCCGAGCAGCGGAGTGATATCGCACGGGGAGAAGATATGATCATTGATTGCCTATATATGCTGCCTTTTAGGCCATGGGCAAGCATGTCAACTTTCACATCGATGGATTCGACCAAAGGCCGTCATCTTGAGGGCGGCAGAGGCCTGAGTTCGCCTGAGGAATACATATTGGAACACCATGTATACACGAATACAAACGGATGATACGTGTAACACCACACATCGCCATTTTCCGATTCTCCGTCGAAATTGACGACCGATTGTCCTAACGTATAGTACGATATTTGTACGCAAAAAATCGTCATTCGAAAATCGGTTTACGACGGTTACGATCCGCAGTGATATTTCTATATTGGCCGCACAGGTTTCGAAAGAGTATCCTTCGTTTGTATCCTTCTTCGTGGTCAGTTAGCGAGGTCAGTCGCTTGCGAATGGATTCGGACGATCTGACGAAACAGTGCCGGGGAAAAATTATGCAACGTTTCCGTTGATGTGTACTCACAGTCGTTCGAGGGCGACGAGGTCCGCGAAAGCATTTTTGTCCACTGTATGCAGATTGTTGTCCTGCAGTTGCCTGAAAGTATCCACAAGAGACGGATGAACATACGAGGTCAGATAAAACCGATGGACGTTACGCAGGTCTCTGTGAGTTTCGATGTCGAAACGGTCATGTGCTCCCGATTATATGTTCACTGTCTATTCCTGATCATCTCTACGGCTACCTGCTGAGGCTACACGTCGGATTGACCCTTGCTATGCCAAACCAATACAAAAAAAAATTACGAAGGCAGGGTACCTATTCATCGACCTGCTCCGGTATTATGTGAGCTGCATACAAACACATTAAAAAAAAGTAGTGCATACACTATACACATAATCTGCTTTGGTGGCGGCCAGAATATTACGAATATTTGTCGTCACTCGGCCCCTGTCGATAGGGATAAAAAAAAACCACTCTGGGCTGGCAATTTTCCAATTTAGAATAATTCCTGAAGGACTTCAGTGTGAGGGTAGCATTTCCGGGAAGCAGCCATGCGAGAAAGGCTCTTTTGGTGCCTATTTTCCGCGTAAAGCATTTTTATTGAATTCCCTTGCCAAAGCACATCACCTCGTCTGCGAATCTTTTAGCAAGTTTTACCGAGGCCTCGCGTTTTACCGCAGGCAAAATCTCAGTGCAACTTCTGTAGGAAGTGTCCAAAGCCTTTCATGCCACTGCGCACTCCCTAGAGTATCCTTCAATGGGTGAGCCTTATGCTGGTAGGGTGGAACGCGTTAGTTGGGGCGTCGCCACATCTTAAAACGCAGTAAGGCTGGCCACAATGCCTAAGGCTTAGATAAGTTTTGCTATCAATAAGGATACATTAAACGCCTCCCCAGCTAACTAGTTACACACAATATAAAAATAGTTAAGATAGGCAAAATTATGATGATGTGCTTAAGTAAATACACAGGAGGCATAGCATAAATGACGCCGTGGAGCGTTGGCGTTAAATGTTGGCTGTGAGCCAGCCCGAAAAATTTATACATAGCATAAATTCGGGTTCATAGCATAAAAAGGGATTCGTATGGTCTTATATAGAGCAAAGAACAGAGGCGTAATGAACTCAATCGAAATTGGCCAGAGCGATTTGTGGTCCTTCCCCCGCGACGCATTCGGTGGTATAAAGAGCCTTTATTATTGCTATCAGTTACATAATGGTGTAAATAAGTGTTTTTCAAGGGCAATCCTCGGTTTAAATATCGGTGCTATTTAGGGACGTTACTCATTTCACTGCCGTCAATAACGATGGGAAACATGAAAAACGCTGCGGTAAGATGCAACAACTTCCCAGTACGTGAGGAGGAGGGGGAACGTAGGCAAATACATTGAGGAGAGTAGTGATGAGACAAGGTGCTACATCCCAGCCGTAACAACCCGAGAGAGATGGACATCTCCCAGGGAGTAACACCGGTCAGGGTTGCACACAAAGATCCGTGTTTCGAATGTAGACATCACCCGCTTATAGCTAACGATTAACATAGAACAGGCTAAAACTCAAAGACATTAGCTCCCATTAGGCTATGATTCTAAACTAAATAGATCTAACGAATCTGGTTACGCCCCTGTGTATCCTATGCACGGCGGTTTGAGTAAATAAACAGGGTCGGAGCGTCAGGTTCAACTCAATGTGTTCCGCTCGGGATAGTGGTGCATTAATTGACCGAGTACACATAATACACAATATACACTTCATACAACAAGTATCCGTATGCTGTGCAAATTTCATCCACCTAAATATATAATGTGATGCATATAATACATGACATCTCACAGAAGACAGATAGACATTAGGAATTAATGGAGGTATCGTCGGTCATGTGTCCATGCTTCGAAGGCTAATCCTTAACTGGAACGTAGTAATCATTTCACTTACTTCCTGAAACGCCTACATCGGGTGGAAGGACGTAGGGACCTGCCGCAATTAGGCTGCGAAGTACAGGGCTGCGAAATAGCTGAGTGAGAGGCGACTTTTTAAAAAAAATGTGAACACCCTGTACTCAATAATCTCTAGTTAAAACCTGGATGCAGATGGTTTTCAGGTCGTTTTACCAAGGGAAAGATGCCGAAACGAGCCATATTGAATTTCGTCTTCGTTCTCAAGCAGGCACAGCGGTCTCAAAATTACTCGTTGCCACCGATAATGTTGGCAATGATCAAGAAACAGAGAACCGACGTATCTGCACTGCGTCGCCAACGCGGTCGTCAGGGTTTACTCGGTCGGGACGTAAGTGACTATAAGCCACATTGAACATCTTGAATGCTGCATTAAGGTAGAGAGAGATAGAGAGAGAGAGACCGCAGATTCTCATTCCGCGTAAGAGCGTCGAGAACGCGCATGGCGTGGCGTTGTCTGTCATCTAAATGGAGGGGACTAATGAATCTGGCCGATCCATCCCGTTTGCATTCATCGCAACAGTGGCGAATAGATAAAGACGAGTTGGTACGCATCTTGTGCCTGCTGCCCTCAGTTAGCATGATTCCAACGCGTGCGCTCTGTGGGGAAGGACACCAGCAGTTGATGCAAGTGCACCACGAATACAAGCAGACAGACAGCGAAACGTGTACGCCAAAAGAGGCGTGGTGTAGCTGTGCGCTGACAAAGTGATACGGAGATATTTACAGATAACGGAGTGTACGGCGTCACTGTCTGACAAGTGAGGATTGCGTTATCGGTCTAGTACGTTGTCTTCGAAGAAAGGAACGACTAACTGGTCTAGAAGGATGACAAAAACACGCCCAGTTTACGGCCAATAGTCCTTCATCTGTCGAGCCTAATATCCGGCTAGATGTTTGCCGAGAGACTGTCCGACTCGGCTGGATTCGGCTCGAAACAACGAGATAACTGATCACACCCTTGATTTAATGTAAAGCGCATGTTAGCTGCTGTTATTATGACGCGACCTCTGAGTGCTTTTGACAGTAGAGTATGTGTGTGCGTGTGTGTGTGGATGCGTCGTTGATAGAATGTGAATAACTGAAGCTCCAGTTCCAGCCGAGTCGGTTTAGCTTTAGAAGGTTCAGTTCAAATCGACGCCAGGTTCAAACGAATGCGATGTTCTGACATCAGCCTACATAAGTCGACAGGGTCATCGCGACGAAAAAGGAAATAGCTCTAAATCTCAAGAAAAAAGAAATAATAATATATATATATATATATATATATAACTCACAGTATTCGCAGCTTTCGGAGACCCTTCAAATCATCCTTATTGATGACTTCGATATTGTTTCCTTCCAATTCCCTGAAAAGTTAAATAGAAGAGAATGTTAGATTTAACACATATTCATTTTCGACCTCACTCTACAACACAATCTATCTACCGATGTCGATTTTAAGGACGGGTGCACTCATCGCTCGATCGTGGCCACATGAATTTGAAATCTTAAGATACAATGCTAATAATTTGAGTTCAAGTAAAAACAATTAGATAAATTCAAACAGCAACGTAACATTTCGAGCAATATGACAAATCACTGGTGGCAGTGTGCGAAACGCCGGCGCATTTTGATATAATGATTGTGTATACACTAGTCAATTCAGTCCAGATCATTCTGTCATTCCGCTGGCTGAGCCGTGTTCCGCATTTCAAATATATAATACACGATTATGATGATGACGATATTATCGTCATCGTCTTCTGCGAATAATCCATCATGTATATAATATACGTCAAATATAGGACCTTGTTGACCACAGCCGCACTGCATCGTCGTGATAACAGCGAAACAAGTGTTCACAACCACGCAACGGTTACCACAAGTCAAGGTCGTGTATTTTTCCAACGAAAAGCCTCGATTCTGCCTCCGGTGCGAGCGAAGCGAATCGGCTTATTTTGTTGTTGCTACTGTTATTGTGGTCCTTGTTGTTGTTGTTGTTGTTGTTACTGTTAGTGTTGTTGCGGTTGTCATCGTCATTGCCGTGTTGGCGCTGTTTGTTATCGACGGTGGTCGTGTGCCCGTGTGTGTGTGTGTATTGCGAGAAAGTTCTTCTCTAAGCGTCGCAACATTGTATCAGAGTTCGTCCGCAATGTTGCTTGGGGAGCGGGGCCGGGTTGGCAGCGTTCCAGGAGGATCTTTCTGTAACTCTCCGAAACAAACTTTCCTTCGCGAGCTTGAACGGAGATTATCCGCTAGCGAAGCGGACGTCACGTAGGGGGTCGACCTATTGTAGAATCCGGTGAATTTCTTCCCTTCGCGGAAATACATGGGACAGCGATGTGGGACCAAAGTCGCATAGGTGACGAAGGCGTAACTCGTGCCAGCCAGCTACCGGGCTCCCATTCATAGTAATGGACGATATATCGGTGATGTCCATCGACGAGCCTCGTCGGATGCGCGCGGTTATCACCGCTGGAGCTATCACCTCGAGACGGCGAGATCTATGGGCGATACATTGGTGCTCGTCATTTTCGCTACGTTTTAATCTATTGAATAGTAAATGAGGCATTGTAAATGATGTGTAGCGTCGAGTTCACTCAACGCTCAAGGTATGTATATTGTATATATTGTATACTTGTTGTCCATTCTGAACATAATACTACACTGATCGTTCCATTGATAGACACATAGAAGGCGAACCGTTCGGAATAATCCACGATACAACATTGGACACCAAAATCAACTACGTCAGTACTACGTCAGCCAGACGTATCGGGCTGAGCAAGCCGACCACCGGCCTGCTCCTAGTCAATTGCCAATCTGCCAGGTTCGTTCAGTGAACCCCGAAACGGCCCCATCAGGCCGATATTTCCCACTAATCATTTCCCTCAAAAGTCTTCACACACTTTGCGCTTAGTCGACTATCGTAAAGGCGAACATGCTCTGCACCGTCCAATCATTCGGTGTTACCAATCATAGTTCAGCTGCTCTTCCGCGCTCAGAGAATAGAACAAAACAGAAACTCGGCCGTTGCCTTCATTGTGGTTCGCCGGTCCCGTCTGCACAGAGCTAGAGCACGAAGCTCAAACAGTAGAGTAGCGCTTGCCGCATTAGGACCAGCATAGTCAATAAATATTGTGGCGACGGCGACACACAGAGACTAAGGCACGCGTTTCTGTAACAGTTCACCGCCTCGGGCCGTTCGTTGGCCGATTTGAACCTTGTCAGGTCGGCGAAGTGTGCCCCCCGCTCGAGTCGTTCAGGCTGCCCAAGTGGCCTGTTGCTGTGGAAGACATTCGTCAATAAATTACGCCGAGGTGGCAACATCGAACGCAATTGCCGATCGAGTCTAGCATTCGCATAAGGAAGCGATGAGATGTGATATCTTCGTGTATATGATATTGATCACCTTACGGTGGGTGCGATTCTGTAACCGTTAAGAATGGAATAAAAGCTGATGAGAAGAGACCATATATCTAGTTGTGTGTGTGAGTAGTCCGTGCCTACTGTGGTGAGAGATTGGTTGCATCATACAGCTATAAGGCTGTGGCGTATTGATGATATTTCTGTGTTAGGGTGTCGATATATGTATATATATATATATATAGTCCATCTGTACTCCAGGTCCGTTTTCCGTACCATAGCTATATTCTGCCGAATACAATAATACTATTATAATAATAAAACAAAGGGATTGGTTCATTACTCTCAGAGAAGGTTGACGACGCCATCTCTCTCTCTCAGACTATTGCTTCTGCTGTGTAATAATAATAATATTGATATCAGTGGCGCCTTTATTCGCTGCTGGTGATCCAGCAGCTGCCTACGAATAGCAAACTGCTATTATAAATAACAGTCGCCAACGAACAACCCTAAATAAAGGTGTAACACCAGCGCTGTGTATGTAAATTTGCCATTATTTGTAGACTTGCTGCTACCTTGAAAATGTACTCATTTGTGTCTGATGCATGGCCATAGGAAATACATATATAGTGACAAGATTCAATAGATTCAGGTTCACCCGAATGATAAGTAGGTTACTCATCCTGAATACGTCACCAAAGGTCTTTGTGGACGTTGGGCCGCGTTATCATCGTATGCAATACCACCCGTTGGCTCCTCACACAACCAGGGCTCGCAATGCAGGAGCTGCTGTATACAAAACGCGTGAGCACGGCCATGCTAACATAGATTCATGTGAGATATTTTTAGATAGGTTAGATCCATGTGCAATGGGAATGTTTCATTGTCTACAGGCAGAATCGCCTGAACTCGCCTCCCCGAGCTAAGCTAACTGAAGTAGCAACACTTAATCAGTACCCTCAACATGCTGCGAATGAGAGGGTGGTCGCCAGCTCATCGATCAGTGATCTCCTCGCGGACGTGGTCAGTGGTGTTAGTCGTGCCCAACCTATGTTACAATATATATGGTATACCTTAGGTAGGCGAGTTCTGGTGCTCTCTGCTTGTCGACAGCTTGCTCCGTCTGGGTGGCACTTACGCGTTACATATTTATTTGTGTACCAACGTCAAGTGGCTGCCTAGTTGCTCTCTCTCTCTCTCTCTCTCTCGACATCTTGGTCCAGATTGACATTAGTTTACGTTTGTGTGGATCACTGTTTGTGAGCGGCCAACCCTCCCGACCGCATTCCCTGTACCCGATTCTCTAGCGGCTTCGACCGAAGCAAACTGCTGAACAGGTCGGTCTTATTTAACACGAGCGGACACGTAACCACTACGCATGGCCAACATAAGCGTAACGCCTCGCTAGTAATAATTTTAATAATAATAATAATAATGGCTCCGCTAACAATTACCATACCTGCTCGATCAGCTACAGCTTCGATGAGCGAATTTGTCTAAGCTTAACTTATTTTAACCATTCCAAATACACGACAGTTTTTTTTTTTCGAAAAAGACGAGGAAAAAAAACAGCACAAGCGGGAACGAGAGCGGCTTCTGGCCATATCATTTCCACCTCTGCCTTATAGCCGCCGTATAAGGGGATGATTTTTATGTTTGTCTACGCCCGAGTAATTTTCCCACACAATGGCAAGTGGATATTACAAGACGAAGTCTCTTCTCGAGCAAATCTCGCCTCAGTCTTCAGTGATTATCAGCAAGGTCGAACTTCGCAGGCATCATCATCGTCGCCACCATCATCTTGAAATTATTCGCCGATATCGAACCAAGCCGCGTTCATAATCGCAGCCATAATTACTGCGATAATGGGAGTCGGGTATTAATTTATCAAATGAAAAATGCCGTCGCTTAAAGCAATATAATCGCCAAAGCGAAGTGAACGGCTGGCAGGTCGCTAACACTGCGAAGGATGCCCGAACGCAGTCACAGTCATGCTAGTATTTATTTGGCAGTTTCAGTCTCTGGCGGGGGCTTCGTATCGACGGAACGGAATAGTCAGTCAGTCACCCAAGCGAACTGAAGCAGGGTGGACAGAAACAGCCGAAGATATATAATAATAATATTTTGCTCACGTTACAACGAGCGATCAGATCCGAAGGTGCATCAGGGGTCGCAAGCTAGGTTAGTATGTGTATTTTAGCACACTGTGTTTTATGTCTCGTATTTTATCAAGTAGATTACGCAGTTGGGTCGAGTGTTCGCCGTGAAATGGTGGACCCGATGACCTTTGCACGGGTGGGACTTCACTTTCGATCGATTTTCGCTTGTCCTCGAACGAGCAGTGAGCGAAGTGATCTTAGTTGAATCATTCGAGGGCATCCCAGTCTAACTTGAGCTAACTGGACGCACCAGTTGAAGTGTAACAATTCACTGGAGATGCCATGTGATCAGCTACTACTATAATATATACACTATGACGAGTTCGCTATAGACAACATTCGAATAAGAAGGTCGGTCTCCAGCTTCGACCCCGACGATAGGTGGTCGCCTTAAGCGTACTTTCACACAAAACATTCGTTATTGAACTTAACTAAAACAGCCTGCTATTGTTGTTGGAGTCGAGGGATACGCTGCGGAAAGGCAAGCGCTCGAACTGTATATTACATGTATATCGAATTTACATTTCGGCACAACCAACTAATTGGATTTAGTACAGATTCTACCAAAGAAATATAGGAAGTGAAGCAGATTAGTCAGCCACTCGTTAACTGGAATACCCGAGACCATCTGTCAAAATAACCAGATACCTGCGAGTTGCAACATTTTGGGCCCGAACTGATGCCAAAACTGCCACCGTGCGGTGCACAATGCAGCTAGATGCTGGCACAAGCTTCTAGATTATCAGCTGTTCAAATTATTATCAGTGATCCTCACTTCCACCAGACAGACTCCCTACTGATACATTTGACTGAGTTTCTATACACTCTAGTACATGCTCAAAATGAATTCTTCCGAATGAATTAATGTTATCTCATCTTCACCACACAATTTGCCGACAACCGAATCGCCGAACCACCTCTGAAATTGTCTCCCCGTAACGATCGCACGACACGCGCTCAATTATCACCAAACTTGAATGAGATTTCTCGGTCGATTAGCACGCAATACTGCCAGAGCGTTTACGTAAGACCAACGTAAATCTGTCATTATTATGCTAAGGCTGTCCCTGATTATACACACGTCCACGTATCGACGACGTAACAGCTGGCTAATGTCGTTTTCCGACTCCGCCAGCGAGGAAGCTGGCAAAGAACAACAAATCATTTCCAAATGAACCATTTGTTGTTTGGACAATTATCTCCTCATTATCCCGCTATGGACAAATATATGAGTTGGCCGGCCACTAAGCGATGACGACCTCCAATGACGCTTTTAGCAGTGCTACAATCTGTTCTTCTTCTTCTTTTATTATTATTATTGTTATTATAGTGATCGTGATTATCATTATTCCTGTTGTGTTTATCTGCGCGAGCGGAGACGTCTAAGAACTTCTTATTGGCCTCAGCCGTCCACTGGTAGGTTTCGTCTGGCAACCGGTCGCGCACCGGACCTCACATTGAATCTATTCCACTCTTCAAAATTGACCGCGAACAAATTCCTTCTTCAACGAGCGGATAGCACGGTATGGGTCACCCGCTGCGACGAGCAGCTCCGATTTGTAGCACAACAGGAACAAAAGTCGAACGATGACTCAAACGGGCAGCAACGGACAAGAGTGAATCACAGACATTATTACACCTTTCTAATAAAAACGATAGCGACATTTCGTAGACGCTAGATCTTGACAATATCCACACTAAGCTCAGTGGGAAACGAATCTAACAAATAACCCTATTACATTAGAGCCTCCCCCTCTCCCCCCGAACATCACATGTATGTTATTTACAATCAGCTATACATATATATATATATTTTTTTTTTATTTATTGCATGCAACCATTCGACTTTGGCTTGACCTTCGAATTCGTGACATCGAAATTTTGGCGGGCGATTTTGAAAAGTGGCCATACTGCATCAACGGACAGATACTAATTTGGCAGGCGGTAGTCATCTGCGTTGTCGCCTCCCCGATGCTATGCCAACGACGGTCAAATCGACGGACGGCCGACACGGACAATACGCCAGCAGTACGCTCCCGTGTTGACTTTTCTTGTGGATAATGCTGGTGTGCTGCTCGTCATTGCCGCTGCTGTCTCGTTATTGCTATTGAGTCAAGTAGTGTTTGATCGAGCACTTCGTAGACCCCCCAAGTCGTTCGTCGATCACAACTGAACCATGCCGAGGTACGTGGAACGCCGTATTCCGAAGGCGGACGTCTATGACGACGACGACGGTGACGGCTGTGATCTGGATGATGAGAACAACGACAACGATGGGCGCGAGCAATCGAGCTATGTCGAGCTGATCGAGAAGAAAGATCTGTTTGATTCTCGTATATGTGGCCATCTCTTCAAGTTCTCTCTACCGTTGTCGTCGACAGCGGTCTACTTATATTGAGTCATCGATAACGGTAATGATCACTACACACGCTTACGCTGCTGGTGGTGCTAGTGGTGGTGGTGGTGGTGGTACGTACAGGCGTCTAGAAACGTTTGCGAGCCATGTATTACAGTTATTATAGATATTGCGGCGTTCAAATGCTGGCTAGGTAGAGAAACGCCGATGATAGACACGGTGGGATCTATTAGAAGGTAAACTCATCGACAAAAAGACAAAATATATTGATCAGTGCGGGCGAGTGTGCACAAACCATTCAATACGAATCTGCTTTCGATTTCATCCACGAAACGGAGGAGCATATTGACATAGATGAGATCATTACAAGCATGATATCCTTACATAGATGTCTCTGTCACGACATTCATATTATTGTATCGCACGAATGTGATCGTTACACAGCTCAAGTATGTTATCAGTATTCGCTCCAGTTTTCGGGCCCACTTCGGGTCTCACCGTTAAACATTTAACGTCCACGGTACAATTGAGTTTTGCACTGCTCCGTAAGATGGGCCCCTTCAACTGTAAATTGGGTGCAATGATAGGGATCGAGTCATGTCTGCACCTACGTGTCGCACTCGTCCAATTGCAATGCGCTCGATGATATCGTTTGCGCTTACCGCCACTGACCAAAATGCCACGTCATAGCGAAACACAAGATTATACATGAACTATTATAACGAAGGATTGATACGCTTGTACTTCAGCCAGTACTGCACTACCGATAATCCACACAGACTCAAACGTCCTGAGGCTTGGAACAGCTCGTGAAGAGGTCTCACGTGTCGTCATCGTACCCTGCATGTTTTGTGATTAGTTGAAATGAACAGTGAGCAGCAGCTGCCTATTTGCACGAGACTCTATTCGAGTTTGAAAGCTGGAGTGACAACTAGACAAAGAGCTCAGTTGTGTTCTGGTTTGGTTTGAGCATAGATCGCGACGGATTAGCTGAATAGAGCAGACGAAATTATTTCAACTTCGATATCGAAGATGTGCCGTTTCCACACCGGCAGCAACATGTCACTCGATAGGTTATGGTGATATCCGCTTAGAGAGAACTCGACAAAGCTCGCCGAACCACCAAATTTGTTGCGATATCGTCAACTGTGTAATTTCATTTCAAATATCGTACATTCATATGCAATGCTTTTATTACTATCAGTGTGAACTGAGGTGCACAAAAACCCCTTTTATTTCTACATTCTACATCGAGAACTAAAGACGTATGTAGATTGCAGTTCCGAGGGTCAACTTGATTTCGAAACTGAAACTCCTCTTCATACAACTGTCAGATGTGTCAGCTATGCTTAATTTTGAGACCAGTCGAAAAGCGCTTAGTCACGCCGTATCGGAGGAGGGAGAGACCTTCCTTTAATAGGTGGTCGTGAACGCGCCATCGCCAGAGGCGCACGGGGGCTCGAAGGGTTCTTGTGCGCGGACCGGGGACGTTCGTTTCTTTAGGAACAATTAGAACTTTATGACTTCTTGATAGGCGTAGCCTCAGGTTCTAGCTAAGCGCCTTCGATAAGGCCACACCACACGGTACCACGGTGCACGCGAGGAGAGAACAATAATCGCTATTCTCTTTAAATTGAAATAGCGCTCGCTCTTCTTCCCTCTGAGTTGTTGTAAATTTGGTCCAGTGCCATTGTTGTTAAATGCATCGAAGCACGTACGCGTACCTTAGACGTAAATCTCCTCAGTTGCGTGTGGTTTCGCCGAAACGAATGATGCCACATATATATATATATATCAGGCTTGACAATTCTGCCAGACCGAATTGAGGCACCTCGAATCATCAACAAATTGACCGAACATCAACGCGCACGCCTACCTAAATTTAAGCCTAACTTGACAGTACTAAGCCGAGCAAAGGATTGTAGAATATCCGCGCATGACGTATGCGGGTTATCCTCAGGTGAGCAGGTTCGCAGCGATACCCCTGCGGGCAAAGAATATTCACTACGAAATGAAAACACTCCATCCCCGAATCCCCGAACGTCCGCGCCGAAGCGACACCTTGGCTGATCTCCGCCCAAACGTTGATATGTTTTACCACCGCGCCTAATAATCCCGATCGCGGTGGACTCAACAAGCGAATTCTTCAGATTCTTTTTGCCTGTGCCTGACATAAATTCTGCTTGTCCTGACGCGCCTTTATTTGCAAATCATCTGAGCTCTCTCTCTCTCTCTCTCTCTCCCCCCGTTCTGTCTCTTCTCCTCCAGGCGTATCAATACAGAAAAGAAAAACAAACCATTTCTAATGCGGCTTTCGCTCGCCAAACGCTGCTCTTAACCGAACGATTCGAACGATCTTATTTGTTTGACGCGTCGCGTCGCCCTTCGGTGTATTCAGCTGGAGGTTCAGAGGAGATCACCCGCGTTCGCGTCCCTGTTCGGCTCGACTCGTTATCGAAACGTCGCTTTGTCAGCTATGCTCCTTGTCACTGGTGCGAATCCGAAATGCTATATATATCTCTCTCTGTTTCTCTCTCGTTCGTTCGCGTTGGGGGAGTCACAGCCTGGCCAGCACCATGTTTGTGCGCGTGTTATCATTCTCGGTAGGCTCGATTCGACGTTTCGAGAGCTCACTCTGCCTGCGGGCCTTGACCGAACCTTCCTCTCCTCTCGTTATTCGGTTAGCTCGGCGCAATGCTCGGAGACAGGGCAAACGCAGGTAGATCCTAGCAGAAACGCTATAGCAGTACAGGTGCAGGAGTCAGATCGCGATTGTTGATCGCGCACACAACTGCGTCTCCTCCCCGCTGTGCACACGTAGCGCGCCTTCTTGACACGGACACATCGATGCCTATGCCGCCTACCCTATCCGGAACGGATCACTGGTCAGGTACATGGGTACCACTTAACGTACGACTATTTCGGTTGTGGTACCCGCAGCGACTCGCGTTTCTGGGTCGATCAGTAGTCGCAGACGTCATGCAGGAACGCGGACGATTTGGACTTCGTTGACGTAACATGTAGCCGGAATCGTTCAGCTCCCACATCCTGAGATCGCTCATCATTGCGCTCGCAGTGCCTTCGTTAGGCATTAGTAAGCGTTCGATGATGTTTTTTTTATTGCGTCGCACGTGCTACACAGCTACTACGACACTTGATTAGCGATTTTTAGTGTTTGTGTTTCTCGTGTGGTCATTCGAAATTATCTAAGGCATCAGCACTGACGTACAGCTACAACTAAGCCCCGTCTATATTGCATGGTGATCGGTTTGCACTGCGATAATTGTCGTAAACAAAATGAAGAGCGCTCATGTGCGAAGCCGAGATGTGCATTCGCCCAGATGTTTGTACATCTCGGACGGGTGTGCTGAACACGTAACTATAATCGAATCGATAACGCCTGTTATATAGCACCTGCAGCCTACGTAACCGGCAACGTTCTTTAATGTACCCCCGGTTTCGAGTCCACCTCACTAATCACAAGCATTATTTCAACGCCTGTGTACGGGCCTCTTTCGAAAGGACGACGAAATGTCAGTCCGACACCATTTGAAGCGTAACCGGCATTTAGCCCCACAGACAGCGACAATAACCACAAACGCTGATCACTTTAAGCTCCATAATAATAACGGCAGCAGTGACGACGACACCTAACGCCAATAACGAAACGAGAGTGAAACACCATCAGCTTTCCAGCCCCGCTTCCATGGTCCAGGGAAGAAGAGTTGAACCTCCGGGACCGATGGGTCAGGATCGCGGCAAGGACCTACCGACCTTCGGCGCTCCAGAACCATCGGCTGCATCGTGCTAACTTACGCAGCTCGAACTGCATCGAGTCGTTTGCCGCTTTTCCTCGACGTCGCGAAAGCGTTTGACCGCCTCGGAAAGGGATCGAAGAAAGGCGATCGTGGTGAAGTGAAATGTCTTGTTCAGTCAGCGCACCTCCAGCAAATGACAGATGAATGTACGTGCGCATTGTTACCGCGCGATCGACTCGTGACCGCACGACTCGCCGTTATAGCCACAAGCTCTATGATATGCACGATGATCGCTCGAGTTTCGAATGTAGCCACACTGAGACAGCATTGACACACGCAATAGTAATAATAATAATAATAGCTTGATACTCGGGTGTACGGGTGTCTGGGGTTGAATTATGTTGTCATCGTTGTGGCTGTTATTGTTGTTGGCCCTGTATAGAGATGCTTGCCGCGCACGATGGCCCCGCGCTAGCAATGATCGTGCTAAAGAAACTCACGACTTTCAACCTCTGGGTACAGTCCGTCTTGCTTTCGACTGCAGTCGCAGCAGCGCCTATCGCTTTACCCCGCGTCCCCCTCCGTTCACCTGTGATGCTAACGCGAAATCCGCAAAAATGATCCGCCGCTCAATTAATTCGTTACGAATGCTGTGGCTAGAGCTTTGAGAAGACATGGCGCGGTTTGTCGCGTCGTCGACCGGCGTACCTCACTCGTTAGCTCGCTCGTCGAAGTGGATACGCGCCAAGTAGGCATTCTACGAATGAAAAAGCGACCACCGAAGGCGAACTGACCGCCGAAGGAATCTCATGATAACCTCTCGGTGGCTGTCGAAACGAATATCGACCATGACGAGACCGCTGTAAAGTTCCAGGGAGTGGACAGACCACCGTGTGAGCCACAGCCACTGCAATCTAAGATACCATAAAGAAATTGATCTATGAATGCATTTACTCGGTATGTATTATACATACCCCGTGATCGTCACACTATTATTCGTATGTGTTCCTCCTAGGCCTTAGGCGGGGGCGTCAGTATATACCGCTGAACGGGCTAGACGGGTCAGCTAGCGAAAAAGCCATACTTATTATACTTTGAGTCGATTGCATATATGTGCATATGATGTATAACTTTATTAGACATTAAGTAGGGACCGAGAATGTTCTCTTGTTCGCGTTCTTTTGATAGAAACTATTGGAGCAACGCCGAATACCGTTCGATACTGGTTCGCCTCTGTGCTCAAACGTCACATGTTGTGCTGTTATTGCCCAACGGGAACAGAACCCGTATTGCTTCTCGGCATTGGTTGCGTCGTCGAGACATGCGTTCGTGTTAAGAGTATAACATGGATGATAGTTAATGGACCCAGTCAAGACATATGGAGTCTGCGTGCTACATCGAGTCCGCTCAAGTGATACGCCTATAGGAGGCCAGGAGGACAGGTGATTCCTCCCCCGCGGCTCCACATATACAACATTTACCCGATGGATTTACAACAATCGAAACAACGGTAACCGCCACTGACGAACGCACGGGCGACCGCTAGAATTGTGGAGATCGTCTTAAAATCGGCAATTAACCCATAGAGAAGAACAGTCCGAGGATTTTTTCGTATGCTGCTTTGTGTTGGCGGGTTATGTCCCCCCGCGCTTGGCACTAATCCGTATTAGGTCATTACCACAACAATCTCGGAAGGAAAAATCCACACCCGTCGGATGCGTGATTCAATCACACTTCAGGGTCGAATCCAACTGGGACACACTACAAGATAACCATCCGGCGAGATTTTATCTGCTTCCATCGAGAAATTCCTGCAGTTGGATGACAGAATACTAACTGGTACCAGTCAAATATTATAGAATAATTTCAAATTGAAATTCAAAGTCGTCTATGACTACATTCGATATGGAAACACACAATAACAGATGGGGGGGGCGGGGCGGCATTCTCCGAGCCTTCTACAGCGCCAGGAAACGACCAAGTTCGCAGGAGGCTGCTATTTATCGACGTTAATTTGCTTCATTTTTGATCCAGCGCTAATCACACAGGGACGATTAATGTGTTTTCACTCTGCCTCATTCATACATTGAATTCGACACGATGTCTGATAGGGTTCATATTATCAAGGTCCCCAACCGATAATATATATCACACTGTTACTGAACGCACTAAACGAACACATACTCTACCGACGCGCAAGCATTTGGCGAGCCCATATCAATAGCGTTGTGATCGTCTCTGGCAAGTTATCCACGTTCGGTGTTCGATTCGGTTCTCGAAATTGACAGCTTGCCGCTAACATGCATCTCGTCATTACATCGTCCCATTAGTCACTCGCGCCGCATTCTACCCCGCGCCACGATAATCGCCAAATCTGACGAATCGGCTCGGGCGTTCGTTGTGAACGATGAGATCAACGGATCATAAATACACATAGTTTCCCCCCTATACTGGGCCAGGCCCGGTTCACTAGCTCACTCCCCCCGCCCGACCTCGTGGTGCTGGTTCCCCAAACGCGGTTCAGCCCGTTTGCTTGCAAACACACACACACACACACACCCAGACAGCCAGCCAGTCATAAGCGCACTCGTATTGCAGTGTGAATAGTCGCTTCCCAGCACCTCTGGCATTACTGAGCAGCGAGCACTTAGTCCGAGGAGCGTTCGGATACGCCCGATATAATGCAGCCGTTGCCGACGGCCAGAACAACGATGTGGATGATGATGAGAATAGACCAGTCGGGCTCGTCGCCCAACTCTGAGGACCAGCTTCGACGGAGCATCGACGACACTCGACGAGTTAGAGAAGCTAACAATCTCGCTCGCAATTGTGAAATGCCAGCCACCACTACAGTAACTCACGCTTAAGTGGATTCAGTTCGATACACGATAGGGAACAAGCATGAGAAAGGCCGTGGAGATCGGCTATGCCTCGACGAACCAAAAAATCCGCTGCAGAAACACAAGTGTCCTTTGCAGTCCTGCCTGCTATGCCTGTATCCTGAATAGATAGGTTTACTGGGAGAGTGGAGAATATGGATGGGGAGATTGGGGGGGGGGTTGCAGAATCTCTGGCTCAATTCAACTGTAGCTCGACTGTCACTTCGAAACTTGAATTTTTGAACATGACTTTGATGCGGTCCCAGCTCCAAACGTGGAGTGCCAGCCCGGCTCAACGTTACGAGCCGTTATGGCTTGCGAGAGTTTAGTGAGATGGTCTCGCAACGAGTATTCCACTTGGCCATGAAATATTCTATTAATATTCTTGTTAGACCAATCGCGTTTGTGGTGTTCAGGACAGAATACCTTGGGTATTCTAGCTACAGCGTGAGCTGTGGCGGTGTTACCTACAGGAAACAATGTAATAATTCTCTCAAGGCCACCTTTTTTAAAACACGAATTTTAGAGAGTTCCTTATTCATTTATTTTAGAAATTTCTCCATTCATTTCGTCTTCACCCGAAATAATGGGTGGGCATTTACGGCAATGACATTTCAAAAAGCGGTTTTGTGTGCAGACGAAATCTCAACCGATCGTTATGCTAGTATGTTTCGTAGATTTTCAACGATTGTCAAGTTAATCGTCCAACATTATTTATCGAGTTGATATTATAGTCGTTGAAAAAAAAACAAGAAAAAAGAAAAAAAACTGTCTTTTCTAAATGAAATTCAAGAAGTTCAGAGTAGTCAAGAGACCCTAGAATGAATCTATAGCACAGCCCACATATAGATCAGCTTGCAAACATTCAACATCATGAGATCGATATTGCCAACACATATGACAAAATAACTGCTGCGACCTGCCCCTTAGAAACAAGACGATGGAATGAAAAGCCGCTAAAAGTAGATCTGTCATCATTTACCCAAAGGTATAGCGTCTAGAGCTTATCATAGATGGGAACAGATGAGAGTCACCATAACAAAAATGCTATATATATATATATATATATTGTCAATGGCGAGATCTAGTTTGCAGCTGCCAACAGACGAGAAGCCTATGTACAAAATAGAGAACTCAACTCGGAGTCATTTCAGTGTCAACCTGATACCCGAGCACGTGTACGTTGTCGAATCTGCCTGGATGTGTTGCTAACAAATCGAATCAGAGGAGGACAGTTCATATTGATCCACTTTCTCCTATGCATATACGCCACGAACACGAAGCTGGGCAATACTGGCCAGTGCTTCATTACTAACAGCTGGGTATGTAGCTAAATAACGACATATATATGGTCTTTCAACGACGATCAATGCATCCAATCGATGCTTTTTCAATTTTCACTGCTCACCATCGTCAACATTGGAGACGATACGAGACGATTTACGTCGACATCCACTGACAGATCGAAACAGACCTTTGGCGTATACATATGTACAGTACAACCACATACGTGTCTCCCTGTCATTGTCTCGGAAAGACCCTGGACACGATCTGTGAACCGCGCCTCTGTCAATGCCATCTACTATATTAGTTAGCACAATTAACTTTAGCTAACATTTTTTTCTGTCCGCTACAGTTACGTCCATGATGGCGTCATTTTTTTTCCTTTTTATTTCGTTGATGAGCCACCCTCGCACAGTCGCGGACGGACCTACACGAATCAATTACCGCACTACGGGCATCAGTAGCGTCATGCGTCGACATCAGCTGCAGGAGAAGCGACGAAGGCGGCATTAGTAACACAGCCATCGCTTGGGAGGGGGCCACCGCATCAACAGACTCGTTGTCGTCTGTTGGTCGCCGTCTCTTCCTGTTTGGTTTCCATCAGATCGTCCTAAGACACTTCACTGTCCGCGACCGATCCTAGGACCCGACCCCAGCCCCCCCGCCCCGCGCCTCGCCCCAAGTCAAGCAACATACATCCTCGATACTGTCGATACCCGTTAGAGCACCAGATTAGGGCCAAGCAGGCGGGCGAACAGGCAAACACGCAGACGGGCAGAGTTCTGCTCTCGTCCCCCGGCTCTCAGCTGTCTCGGGCAGGCCGACGCGGCCGAAACCGTCGGCGTCGTCGTCGCCATCAGCGGGATCGAATGATTCTGAGTTCGGTTGCCAGGAATGGAGCTGGCTGGGGGGGTCGATCCTCCGGTCTTCAGATCGAAGTCGGACGCAGGCGAGCGTCCAATGCGACGACTCTGCGACAAGCTTCTATAAGCGTCCCCTGTCGGGCGGAGTTCTTCCACCTCGAGAAAGAGAGAGAAAGAGAAAGAGCGGAGGCTGACTGTTTGCTTAGATCAAGAAGTCCGTGACCATCAGACGTGCGCCGACCTGCTGTGTCTATCGCTGAGAATGGACCAGCCATCTCGCCGCCGAGACCCTGGCACGGAAGCCAAGTCGAGACAAACTCACAAATACAGGCAACGACACGAAAATGGTAGACAAAATACAGGACGAAGGTTGCGGAGTCAGCGATGATGATTGCTCCAACATCGGTGATAGCTAGATGGAGCAGCTAGATGGAGATGGAGCTTCCGAAGTCGACGAACCACACACACACACAGAGCAAACGCACAATCCACCGGCATAATCCAGATCGTTGACGTCATTCAGGCCCCAGACTTCGCTGTGTGACGAGGCAGATTTAGAATTAAAACAAGGTGTTTTTTTTTTCGGAGTTTAGAATAAATTCGAATCTCCCGACTGTGTAACAACGAGAGATTAGCCTACAGAAAGTCGTTAGCGCCAAAGTCATCAACTCGTACAATTAATGGCACTCTATTTCATAGTAGAAGTTTGAAAAATAGTTATAATATGCGTATTCGACATCAAATGTAATAAGTTTCAATCTGACAATTACAGATGAATCAGCTAACGTGATACGCAGAAGGAGAAAGAGAGAGAGAGCGAGCGATATATCTTAATCAGTTAATTCTCTTCTCTTTACAATAACACCGCAATCGCAACATGAGCCGTTGCCAGTAGATTCTAGGACATGCTAGGACGTTCCTACGTCAGCTGATAGGTTCTTATAGGCCTAAAATTGCAAGGAAGACGCTATATTTTAGACTTTGGCCATGCTCACTGGCAAGGGGAGAATTTGACGACCCGTACGAGCCCAGTTGTCCACAGCCGCTAATATCAGCTCCTGTTCATGCATGATTCAATGTAAGCCTTCATTTACAAGATAGGCAACAATCTGCTCAGAGAGATGCTAATCAATGCAGATGAGAGCTATTTCTCTCTCTCTCTCTCTCTGCGTAAATCGATCTCATTAAGAAAAGCCGGTCCATACCAACGATGGAGAGATCAATGAACTGCGTCGGCGTATCTTGCGCCCGTCGAGACCGGTGCGGGGGCACAGACAAGGGGGCGGGAGGGGGGGGCTAATATATCAAATAAAGTCCACACAAAATCTATACGAATCGATGTCGTTTCGGTTTCGCCAGCGAGACCAGCGAAGATCGTTTACAAGAGCTGGCGGCTAGATTTCGTCAGGGGTTTCGATAGCGACGCAAGGAGATCGGTGAAGGCGCTTGGCCTCGGCCCACCACAGTCGTCTATATGAGCGCAAGCGGACGAACGCTCATTGCGTACAGTAGGGATCTCGAGCCTAAATGACTCGTCAAGAGTAGGACCCCGACCTGAAGCTCAATGTTGCGAAGGTTATAGGCGACGCGAAACCCAGCAAGGCGACCTGTCCGACGACCGGCCTGGTCACCCCCGACAATATTTCAAGTTCAAACTGTGTGTGGCCTCGAAACGTCTAAATGCGTCCGACTGACGAAACTTCGCCTGTGAACACGCCTCGCATAAACATTCATAGACAGGCGGCGAGAGACAGGTATTCCAACAGTTCAGTAGCCCGATGCTAACGGGCGTGTTATCTCCTCGCCGCGATTGCCCTGCAAGAGGTGGGGTCCGTTGAAAGTGATGACCGAAGCCACAAGAATCACAGACTCGTGAATGCCGGAGCTTTACGTCGTGCCAATATCATGACATTAGTGGCGATACGATTGCTCCCGGGGAAGATCTGCCTCAGTGGACGGATACGACAATGTAGACCGCGCAATGTCTGTGAACAGATAGAACAGGGGAATCTTGTAATCCTCGTGAAGATCGATGTATATGTGCCTTCATAGATCGTAGGGCAATACTGACTGGTTGAATACCCTTTCATTGACTCGTTGCAAGTACTGTAGACTGATGGCTGTCCAAATGGATTCGGATTAAACGATACATTCATACATAACAGTCACATATCAGGGCTGACGGCTGATCTCGGTCGATTCGCCTCTATGCGCGGAACTCGCGAACATCTACTGTACGTGTTACACAGGAGGAATCGTACGCAACGTCTCTGGTGGTGTCGGTGAGTTTGAAGAAAATGTCCTTCCCTTAACTAAAAAAAAAACTGCACAGCTTATGTCCAAGTAAAGTTCGGCCATTTACGTGCGTGTGTGTGCGTGCGCTAGCGTTCGTCGATTAGACAGACGCCCAGTCTCCAAACAACACTCAGCATTGTCTGCAGTCCGTCATCGTAGCGATGGTAGATAAGCAAATCTGTTCGACTTAAAGCAAGCTCGTCCTAAATTGTTTTCGTGTCTCGCACTGCATCTGTTTCTCGCCTCCGTCTCGCGATATGGCCACCATCTGTGCATCCGCGGTGTACCATCCGCTCAGTCGGGCAAACAGCACAACCCCCCACACATATTACACTATTATACGAGAACAGTTAGTACAACACTTCACCATATTAGCAAAACTCGGCGTGGCCAACTGTTATCAGCAGCCAGTGCCACTGCGGCCATCGCGGTCATCGCCGTCGTTGACCGGACAGCAGACCGAACAGCCATACGCAAAGGAAGACCTCACGTCGCGCACGCACAGACCGACAGTGACTGTTGCTGTTCTCGGCGTCGTGAGGATCTCCGATTACCCCCCACCCCGAAGGCCCGCGCCCCCAGAACCACATTATCGTCCTACGCTAGCCTGCCTTACATCTCCCTGCTCCCTAATTCGACAGCGGGATTCTAATTAAGCCATAATCGTATCGACGCATCGCTGTTTGGCTATTAGCAGTAAGTAGTCTGCGCTGGCCGTCTACAACAGCGTGGCGCGATCTGCGCGAAGTCGCTTTGGCCGACTCGCCGACGAACTGATTCGCCGACTCTGTCTCTCTCTCCTGGCTTCTCATCTGTCCCAGCTTCGTCAAAGCGGCTAGGGCGGACGTTCTCGTGGATCGACCCGGTAGGTCTAGCGCGTGCTGGCTAAAGCAACCTAAGGCCTTCTAGCGATCTTGGCGATGTGCCGCCATCGTCACGAGGTCGTCTGAACGAGCGTCGGCCAACCGGCTGCTCCGCAGCGGCTCCTGGCCCGGTGCGCGACGTGCCTTCAGAACCTTCTGTCGGACCGACTGAGCAAAGAAACAAGCCCAGAGGTAGCCGAAAGAGAGAGAGAGAATCTTCTCATCGTCCGCACACCAGTTCGCGGGTTCCCCGGACGGCCTTTACCTAACCAGACGCAGATACACACACCCATACACATCGAAACAGAAGCGCGAGCCGAGTCTGCTCGTATCTATCTATCTACTATCAAACAAAGCTCAACAAACTGCATGGCCGGCCATAGGCCATTAAACAAGTCGAACTCTCAAATCTCTACCTCCCCTCAACCACCCCCCCCCCGGCCAAATCAGGACTTCACAGTGGGTTGTGGCCTGCGGCTGCTGTTGTCCTTCGTATTCGCTTCATCCACCGTCAGCGTGATGGTGCTGATGGTAATGGCGATGTGGATCATGATGATGAAACTTAGTAGGCGGGCGACGGTAACCCGGCTAAGGCTGCAGGTCGACCCCGACAGACGACGGTGTCGGGCGGCAACGTTTAGAGACGACGTTTTTTGGTGTTGTCAGTAGCGATTCTCAGTGGTGGTAGTGGCGGCGGCGGCTGTTGATGTTGTTAGTCTCGCTCGCTGCAAATGACTACTCCCAGCCAACCTGCCCTGCTTCGCGTACTTTACTAATGGAACTAACAGCAGCGGGTAGCCTACGAATATTAGGTATATGTACATATATATATATATACACACACACACATGGACGCCAACCACCACGGGCAGAGTCTGATAGAGCAGCTATGATAGGGACGAATAGCGGAGCTGTACGCAGCCACGCGAAGACCCCCCCGAAGACAAAGATGGAATTTCATCACAGAGCAGTAGCTGTTACAGCACGAATGCGAAGAGCTAGATGTTGTTGGTGGCGGGCTCAACAGCAGCAGTAGCAGCCACCGATGTTGGCTCACTAGTCACACGATTGTATGAATGTCGTCAGTTTGTATGTCTATGAGCCTGGATGAAGATGGTATATGATCCTCGCAATGCAATGGTGCGACGGGCAAGCAAGATTCTCCGCCGGTTAGAGCTTTCTTGCTGGACTCTGGTAACGACTCTGCTAGCGAGCTTCACTTTGCTTCTTGTTATCGGCGTCTGCCTTTGGGCTCGCTTTATATATTTATATATATATATATATATATATATATATATTGTATAAGGAAGGCTTTCTGTCCCAGAGCCTATTTCTCTCTGACTGACTTACTTATGGGCTGGATACGTGGACGTCGAAAGATTGCCTAGCCACCCAGGCGGCAGCTTAGTTACGTGTTGCATTATAGGCTGGAGCTATCTAGCCTGCTACCTGCACAAAGCGTAAGGGTTTGGTTAGCCGCAACGGCCACCGCGGCTGACTCGGAACCAACTCGACGACTGCCATAAGAGAAGAGAGAACGCGAATGGCCGAGAAACACAGAAAGACAGCCAAAGGAGTGGTCAAGCACACAAACACACACACACATATATATATATATATATATATATATATATAGAGGGAGAGAGAGAGCGGGATCAAATGCAGAGAATCCTGTCGAAATCACTTTGCTGCAACCCAATCCAGCGGGGCAGACACCAGACCGATAAAAGAAGAACTCTGTAGGAAGGCAAATAGCGTTACCACTGTATGGGGTTCGGGTGTGTGGTGTCGGTCTGTTATGGGTCGCTGTGCTACTAACTGATTCAGATGAAGGCGACACGCCTACCTTTATAGGATTTGTGCCGTTGTTTTTACTGCTTTCGCGCTGAAAGTACGTTACTATTGCTACTGCTGCTGCTGCTGCTGCTACCACCAGTGGTAACGCTATCTGCACTCTCTGTTCAGCTTGGGTCTCTCAGAGAACGGGCAGGATGACAGGCGCCTGCGACAGCGACAGATCACCAAGCCGAGATGTGACCGACACTCGGTGGTTTTCAAAACAAATAAAGTGACCATAAAATAACATCCGTAACCGATGAGTTCAGTCGTTTCGGCTGCTGCAACAGTGTGCTACAGATTTGCTCGAATGTACAGCTTTGTTCGATACACAACCTGTCAACGAGCGCGTTGCTAGAGACCTCGCTGTTAGTAGACACGCAGAGATCAAAGAGTGCCCACGAATCACGTGTATCACCAATATATCTTTACGATATACGCACGCTGTGTCTAGCTTTCCCGTGACGATTAGCCAGTGGCAGCGAGCCAGTCGAGCATCTTTGTCCATCGATGTATTGAAATCAGTCCATCATCATTCGCCGAGTTCTAGCGAGTAATGTTTTCTTCACCTTTTGCAGAAAACCCCATGCCACAACTGCTATAACTCTCCATAACACATCGTAATACAGCGGGACTACTCTCTCCTTCACGCCGACCTGGCCCCCCTCGCAATTTTCGCTCCAGCGAAATAAGTCGAACACGAACCCGACAGAGCTACGTGTGAATAATGTTCGTGTTGTTGTGGCAGAGGCTACATCCGCTAGTGTCATCCTGGTTCTGCAAATCGTGGAGGCTGCTCTCCATCTCTGTCCACCCTCTCGCTGCAGTCAATGACACGAACAACGATTCTCTCTCTATCTCTCTGTGTGTCGTTTATTTGCACAGCGAATCTGCTACTAGTGGAAAAATGAACGGACTCGTTTGCGGGCGTCTTTCACTGGCAAAGTCCACAAAGGCGGGTATCCACCCAGGTCGAACCTATCCGACTGGCTCAGCAACAGAAAGCACTGCCAACACCCAGTTTATGTAATCGACACCCAGCCGCAATGTTGCTGATTTCGTGGTTAGACGCGCATTTGTCTGTTGACAGTGTGACCGGGAAGAGCACAGCTCGAATGCGACCTGTTCGAGTGGTTCGTGAATAGTGGTGGATATATAATACATAAATGGTGATGTTGAAGAAAAAAGTCAACGGTGGCCCGCTCGATAGTTTTCAGCTACGAAGTCATTCACGTATCAATCGAGGTCATTACTGCTGGCGAAAGCATAGCGCTTCAATATAATAATAATAATAATAATAATAATCATTAATATTATTATTATACTAATGATGAGTATGTGCAAATATCACAACCAATGCCGCTGTCTACAATTGACAATTATATTCGGCAAAAATAACAAGTAGGTAAAGCTATTCATTAGCTATGTCAGCCGATCTCAGGATGCCTCTTCCACACGGCCAACTCCTCATGGCGCATCCGCCAAATGTGCACACAATTAATTCCCGCTCTAAGCACACTCTCAGTACGCAGTCGTTTCTAAACGGAAAACTGGAGGTGAGGGCACCGTATACTTAAAACATGTATACCGTAGACGTGCTAACGAATAGCCGCCCATTCACGTTGTTTAGCTTTTCTTGCGGCTTTCTGTCAACTGCAATGCGCGTCGCAATCTACAACAGATAGATACATATGTAGTATTTCGCGGAACAGCGAACCGGCGAGCCAGATCGCTGAGCCCAGCGCAGGCTGACGGAGACTGCCAGCAGTGCTTTACTATAACAGAAACAACCAAGGAATCAGGTTACACCGAGCAAGCCCCGCGGAGTTAAGCCTTTCTCCATTTAGAACCAGCGACAATAACGTGAAACCCAATAGGCGCACCGGCTGTTCTAAGAAACACAATAAAAATGAACCAGAGAGGGGGGAAAAAAACACCGAACACGAGCCCGTAAACCGAGCTAGATACTTCCTGATCATGACGACATGACGGAACCAACGCAATGCCGTTCAGTGGCAGTATCAATTATCAGCGAGTTGTCGTACGTCTTGTTGGCCGCCATCAAATATTGGGACTGGTTTGAACGCTTCTCCAATTCTGGACAAGGCTCCTACCCCCGCCATCGTGGCAGCGACGACCCGATGTCGTCGATGCGCGCGCAGGACCCGACAAATCGGCGCTGGTCGACGTCTTCGCCAAACGCGGCTTGGCCGCCCTTCCTCGTTCTCGTTGTAACAACAACAAAAAATAGAGACACATTATAATCGTCAACAGTTTATTGGCAAATGATTTATCGAAGGTGGTTGTGGTGGCAAGAAAAATGACCACGAGAAAAAAAATTGGCGAAATATCCAGCCGCCGCGAGCCATGAGATACTTTGACGACGGCGGTCAGCCGGACGCGAATGCGCCTACGGAGTCCGACTGCGAGTCTGAGCAGACCGTAGTCGGCGATCGAGACGGTATCGCCGATGGGGCAGGGACTCGCCGCGGGCTGTTTTTCTTTCTGAGTGATCTGAAACGGCCTGTCACTGTCGCATGCTGCGATTCCAGCTTCCGGATCGCTTTTTTTTTTGTGTGTTCGGCTCGGTTCCAACGGCGGTTGATCCGATGCTATCTACCACCGATGGTTATGGCTCTTCGACGGGTGATTTGGATCAGTACAATATGAGATTCACTGACTGCACCTGTTCATTCAGAGGTCCCTTGTATCCGCCCCGAGGATACAAGCAGCAAAGGCAGTCGAAAACTTACACTAAAGCCGAAACGGCTAACGTGACAGCAAGCTAAAGTGATCCGGCCTCCGATGTGGGCTTCGACCGCCGCTCGAGACGTGACACCGTTTGTTAACTCTATTAATTCATCGAGTGTTCGGGCGTAGTCTTCGCTGAGTGGCGCATGTATTTTGAAATGGGTCTTCACATGTTTCTACTCGCTGGCGCTTTTTGCTTAACATTTATAGCGTATGCTCGAAAAAGCAGCACGGTACCCACTCGCTTCAGCTAATGGCAGCAGCCCATAACAGAATTAATGGAGATCGCACGCGCAAAAATGTTTCCTGACGGGAACGTAGGCGCTATATTACAAACAGTGGTTTGAGGTCAGGTGAGCATTTTATTTATGGCTGGACCAACACCGCACCAACACAGACACACCGCACACACCCAGATAGAATCAGCTCATTGGTACAGTTATAAAGAAAGCAAGCATAGGGCTATTACATATTACTATTTCTTTTTGGCGGCAACGTCCAAACTAATTAGTATGAGCAATTATTGTAACAAGCAACATGTAAGTAGTTAAATGATATTATAACGTGGTGGCGAATAACACTGTCATCGATCCTGCCCCAACGAATTACGTGGGAAAAGCTCGGTGGCACAGCCGAATTGTACACATTGCTCGAGGCATTTAAGTGCTCCGAATCGGACAGATCATAGTGTCTTCAGTGATCATTCATGTCTTCGCATGCACCACTATCGTCTCGAACCAACAACGAATAGGTTCGTACATCGCGAAGTCGTTATTTTACGAAGTGGAATATTATAACAATTATAATACCACCACAAGTAATTAACAATTCACGTTTAACTGATTCGATTGAACAACATAGCATATACGTGTTCCGTTCACAAAATCACAGCATGTTAAAAGCCATCGTTATTCTTGATAAGTGTACTTATACAACTTTAAAAACATACAATAATTAGAGAATTAGTCTCTTTAACCTCATCCAAGTGTCCGACGCGATTCAGCAGCAATCCCATTGAATCACCACAGGTACTCACTCACTTACGGCTACGTAACTATGACGTCGCCACTAGTCTTAATGCGAGGTGGAGAACAACCGCTGCTATGCAGCGAATGAGTCGTACACTCGCTGTAACATATGCCGGCTTCCAGGTCTGTGGTACTACTGGGGCTGTGCTGGGAGAAGGTGACGGGGAGCTTAATGATGCCTCGGAGAGCGGTGGGTCCCCGCATTTCCAGCGGTGGTTACAGCCTCCCAGATGTGGCCCCACACCACCCGTGTATGGAGTACTGCTCCATTCTGTCAATTTGTCTGTCTGCTGAGCGTTAGTCAGTGAGTCATCAGTTCACCGACATTTCTATATGTACAATCGCAGACCGATTGTGCGCGGTTGTCGAGTACATCACTGGGGGTCACCCTTGCACTGACTGAATCGCTGTTTGGCCGTCGTTCGCTGGCCTACGTTTCAACATGTTTATTAGGTGCAATCGCACGCTTGGCTACGTTCGCGTGAGTGGTGCGTGGGAAAGCTGGCGTAAATACATCAAAGATGTACAAGTGCACAGGTAGCCTCATCATCGCCACGCCAACAGAGAGTGAGTTGATGTGGCGATCCCATCGGAAGTGGTTTAGTATCATGGGGTGCTTTTTGCTTTCGGCACCGGTTGGTGCGCTACACAGAAACGCTGTGGCTCTGATTGCCGTTCCGATCTCTGCACTTCGTCTACCTCACAGGCACAAGTGTCGCCAGTGGGATCAGAGAGAAAAGATGTCGATTCAAACGACGACAGATTATTCGTATAACCTTCATTCGGCAACTCAACGAGTGGACACGCATTTTTTTTTCACTCGGCCACCCCAATGCCATCGACGACCGGATTCGGCAGCAGCCGGATGATCCGGGTAGCTCAAACGCACACCGACAAACAAACCCAGAGCAGCACGCAATGCATCTGTAATCAACAAAAAATAAAACAAGGGCGCGATATACCGATGTACAAAAGTTAGAAAGAGTCGTTGTGTTTGTTGATGGAACGGCGTTTCATTTTCGTCGGGGGCCTTTTGCGAGGCGGCCTGTTAGAGCCTGAATTCTGAGTTGACGGTATTAGGCCAGAAGGTCAACCAAGTGGATCGAATAGTCATCGAACGATAGAGCGCTCGGAACGTGTTCAATACTTGTCAATGTTTCATTTACCTAACGCCTAAAGTCGTTCTCTACGTCATACGCATTCGACACACAACTGCGAAGCGGTTTGCCGTATTTCGCTCTGTAACAATTCGTTTATATGACATATTCACTTTCGCGTTTGTATCGGGAGACCCATGCGTGCGGACGTTTAGGTTTATAAATCCTGACAAACATCACGTCGCTCAAGACTTGCCAACCAGCGATTAATAATAATCCTCTCTCTCTCTCTCTTTCTTTTTTGCGGTTGCGAAAGCCTCTCGCTACTCTCAAAACACTGGCCGGTAGCTATCGTTAGTCGGTTGTTTTGTGACAATGATATCGGAGGGATGGACTCTGGTCTCTCTCTCTCTCTACATATATATATATATATATCGTGTTATTCGTGCCGAATCTCCATAAATCCAAGACGAACAGCAGCAACGGTGGTAACAGTAGGATCGGCAATAAACGACGCATTCGCTATGTTTTTTTAGTAACCTTCGTTTTGCTCCGAACCGAATCTATGCGCTCCTCTGCAAGCGATATATAGATATAGCACAGTTAACAGACGGCAGTAGCAGCGCCGCCGCCGGCAGCAGCTCAGGACGGCGACGAGTTGAATCTCCGCCGCGCTCAAACTACGCGCAGAGCCGCTAAGCGGGCGATTCTTCGGAAAATCACGTTCACCCAAAACGAATAAAAAAGAGGAACATATATACGTATATATATATATATATATATATATATGCTACGAGGTTCACTTCGTCTCTTTATTCCTCTGCTTTTGTCCTTTGGTATCACTCGCTCTACGGTCCGATAACTCGCACACAGACAAAATTCACAAGATTCACCACAGTCCGCCTTCCTCCACTTTGACGGCGTTGTCCACTAACAGTCCGGTTGGCTCAGCGGAGGAAAGTGAGATTATACCGAAGAATCTATGAGCAACGCAGGAACACGCTGTATGCAATATTATTCCAATAATAATTCGAACGAGAAACGGTGAGCAGAGCCCGACGGATACACCCACAAGTGGTTACACGTGCCCCAGCTGTGTTGTCATTTTAATCGAATCCCGCCATTCATCCATCTGTCTATCTGTCTGGACGTCTAGCAAGGCAGATGTGCGTCCCGTTTAATAGCGTATTTAATGTTGCAGTCCATAGATAATAACTTGCTCCACAAATGCGTTATTTGCCTTTACTAACTCGTATTTTTCTTGAGTTGTATATATATATATATATATATAAATAAAGTACTTAGGTAAAATGTTTTACTCTCTCTCTCTCTCTATTTTACTTTGCATATGTTTCATATGTGTGATTCTCTTTCATTCGTGGTATCAACGTCGACATAGCCAGTCTGCGCAAAGTGTTCATTGGATTAGGGGAGTGAGCCCTCGGCTGCTAAGGGCTGAATGACGATGATGAAACAGAAAGGTGTGGCATTTCACCGTACGCGTAGAGAACTCAGAAACGCGTGAGGCCCTGAAGACTCCGGATGAAGAATTTCGACAGCCAATTCGAGAGTTGTCCAACAATGCATCGCCTCCTTCCATCCGTAGGACAAGAGCTCAATGCTCCAAATCCTGAATGCCCCAGAATTGATATCGTGTTGAGTAGGCTGACCGGCCAGCTCGCACATCGATTCCACTATAGGCAACTTTGTCAAATAGTTAGTTGAACGATTTAATCTATTTTTTTTTGCACCATATGGATTATCTTCGGTGGAGCAACTCACGTCCGAAATAGTGAAAGGCGGAGAAACCATCACCGTCAACAATTGCCACAAAAAAACAGACAAAGCTTGACTATCTCAAACAAATCCTCCGCGGTTCTCCTGAAACACGAAGCTGCTACCGTTGAACAATCAGCAGAATATTTAAGGACATCTAGCATCTGCGAATTGGTAGAAATATCATATATTTCTCTAGGTTAATTTCTATAGGTTTGCGAGAACTTAAACGTTGTCAGGACTGCAGTTCCGTTCATCAAGCAAAGCCTGCATTGTATTGGGTTATCTCTTACGATCAGTCGTATCCTCGAACGACCTTCCGCAGAAGAGCGTCTTGCATCAATGTTATTACCTATCGCATTCGATGTAACAATAACAGGATAATCACAAACTAAGCAGCCGGCGAAATAGCTTAATTAGAGATTCGTATAAACAGCAAGTGTACCGTTCACGGTTCCCCCAGCTTCGCTCTGCGCACACCATCGACTAATCATCTATAAAAAATACTAAATGTCTACAGCTTATACGAAAAAATACAAAGCTATAATAGTACCCGTTACCGTTGCGGTGTCGTTCATTGCTGCAGTCTCTTATTGATATGAATCGTATCTGATTTCAAATAATGATTGTTAAATCCCAGTTTAATCTGCTCCCAATCCAGCCTTGCCTTGATGCGTTTCGATTTTATTGTCGCCCATATATATTGACTATTTACATATCGAATTTACCGTTCGACTCTATAATAGCCGTGTATCATCATCGTGAGGATGTGCTGAATTCGCTGTATCGTTGTCTCTCGTCACAGCTGTGTTGTTCGGTCTGCTGCTGCTGCTGCTGCCGCTGCCGCTGGCTCTTCTATTTAATGATATCCCCCGCGGCGTACGCTTTAATGTAATACACTTATCTCGCCCGGGGTTCGCTCAACGGAACTCGCCCATTCGTTTGCAGCCAGCCAGAATTGGCGCCAGTCGCCGTTACGCGGTCCACGAACCATCTATCTACTTATCTATCTATTATATATCTGTCTGTCTTACCCACCAACCAGCCGAGCGATTATCCGTTTTCACGCGGGGGGTGAAGGGTTGGGGGGGGGGTGGAGGGAGGGGTTCGTCTCTTCTTCATCTCTTAAAGGCCGACATCGGGAACGACCTCAACTAACAAGGTGCACACGTACATGCGGAGACGGCGTACACCACAGAGGGTCACCGTCATCGTCTCGCAAATGCAGTCGCCACAAAGATTGACTAGAGACACTGCCGAGGTATAGAAATACGAAAATAAATAACGAGGTGAACCTGAGGTAGAAGCGAGAGAGAGAGAGAGAGAGAGAGGACGCAACCGCGATTAATAGAGAGCACAACCAGAGATTGGTAGCTAGGCTGAAAGAGAGGTCGGCATAATTGATAAATAATCAACGAACCAGTCAGCCAATTAGTCAGCGAGCGGTTGCTGAAACCGCTGTCCCTATCCTATGCATCTCCGATAGCGCTGTTGGCCTCCGACAGCGGCGACGATCATCACCTCAAATAACGCTACAATAATAATAACAATAATCATAATCACAACAACAACAATAATAATAATAATAATAACAATAGCCAAAGAGAACACGGAGTGAAATGGGCGCGGGGCTGACTCGACAAACGAAACGATGGAGCTGCTACACAACTGAAAGCCGCACGCGAAAACAACAGCACATGTCGAGATGTACAGCAGTGCCCACAGCAGTGTGCTGCTCGGTCGCGGCCGTAGCCAGAGCATCGTCGACGCCACTTTGGTCTCTGCCGCTGAGACATATATATATATATAGAAGTCGTCCAGCAAACAGCCAACATCGCAGCCATCCGTCCGTTCGTCCGCCGCCAACCACAAACTAGCAGAGGAGGAGGAGAAGCCAAACGCGTAGTATTCGACCACGTGAAACGGGGCGATGCGGCCGGCGTCGGCAAACGCCGGCTACTCGACCGGTAGTTGCTGTTCGTTGCATGAGTGCTTTCACTGAGCGGCCCTCTCGCGGCGACGGCAGCATAGCAGCATGCTTTGGCGTTGTGGCCGCGTTGAAGCAGACAGCTTCGTATGTGAGCGACGCCGAAGATAACTATGACGACGTCGGGGCGATCGAAGAGACAGAGATAAGAGCGAGAGACCCTTGCTGCTATCTGTCGATTTATTGTCCTTTCGCCCGCTCACCTCGGACGCGGTTTGCACTGCGATGCCGTTTGTGCTCGACGGTGCTCCGTCGATGGTGTGACTGATCCACGGACGAATTTCAAACAGGGACAAAACAACAACTTCAGCAACAAAATAACGACCGATTATCACAGAGGAATAACCGCCGGACGATCCCGTTCGTAATGGCTGTTGTGTTGCGTACCCGTCTCGATAGTTGGTTTTGCTCAAGACGCGCGAGCGTTAGCGGCGACGGCGGCGGCAGCGCCGGCAACAGAAGCCTTCCGATCGGTTGTAGGAGCGGTGATATCGCCGGTAGATTGCAGCGGAATCTGTTTTTACTATTGTCCAAACGCACGCATGTTGTCATGCGACTCACCTTTAATTCCTTAAGCTCATGAGGTACGTTTGTGAACATGCATTGGATCACCTCAGGGGCTCAGTCGGCTTCAGCTTCAATTCTGCGCCAGTATCGTTTTGCGAATCAGCTAGTGTCCAGCGGTGTGCTTAAGGTCAATTAGCCGTCATTAGTAACCAGACTCGTCGTAGGCGATGCGTGTCCACACATGTCCCATATATCGATCAACCCATCTATTCAGATGCAAAGGTTTCCCTTACGAGTGATTTTTTCTTTCTCGTTTATCGATCGTTTTCACTAATCGGGCCAGTTCTTGCCTACATATACCATTATATAATACATACCCCCGCCCGCCCCATCGCTTGAAAGCCCATTTTCAATAGCGAATAGCTGGGTTGTCAGTTAATTCTAATTACTTGAATGATCGCAGGCTAGCTCATAGAGGCTAAGGTTCAAAACGCCCCGACAACCCGCATAACACTCGGTGTAGATGCATTGCAGCACATACTTGGTTTTCCACCTACTCACAATTAGCTGTGCGTGATTTCAGTTATAGTCGTGAATTCATCGTGAATCGTCGATCGGGATGGCGAGGGGCGGCCTCGTCAAGTTGTGCGTCACCGAATTGGTCGCTGATCTATGCATTAATCAATTGCAGGGCTAGCCGGATGCTACAGGTATATGAGTTGCCAGCTGACGTCCTCAACCAAAACAGACTAGCCAGATCGATACGGCGTCATCAACGATCGGACTGATGGTTGAGACGATGAATGCCGTCCAGTGCAGTTCAACCAAATTCCAATTCTGATATGTCAAATTTCGAACAAAGTCGCTGAAAAATCGACGAAGCATTAACCTTATAGCCCTATTGGCCACTTATGCCTATTTGAACCTCGTTGTGCTGTTCGCCAGTGACGAGCTCTTGAAGTCGTTCGCGAGCGAAGCGAAAAAGAGGCACAAGTGAAGGTCACCGAAGGCAAGTCACTCAACTGTCCGCTTGGAAGCTGCTCGCGAGTGCGCGCGAGCTTTTCTCCCTACACTCGGGTCTCACGAGTGGTTTCATTGGACGAGACATTCGGGCGAAGTATCTCAACGACAACAAACATATACATATATATATATATATATATATATATATATATATATATATATAACAACGTCCAGGCACTATATATGTTCATTCTGATAACGATGGCCGTGTCGGCTGACCACCACACAGCTTCTGCTGCCAATACCTCTGGTCACAGAGCACTGGCTCACTGGTCTGCCTCTGTCGTGTGTTAACTATCAAAATCTTGCTCTGTCGACGTTCACTTACATCGGTTAGAGTTTCACCACAAAGGAAACCCTGGCCAATCATTCTCTTCAGCGACTCGATGTCGTCCCGATTCGTTCAATTTGGTGGTCAGAGTGCCATTGTGCATCATACATATTTTGAATATACCCTTCCCAATAGTGGCGCGCCTTCGGGCGGCCGTGACTCGCCAGCCAATCTAGCGGCCGGTGGTCTGCAGGGATCGCTGAAGGTCGTCAGTACACGATTCACGTCCAAACCAAGTGATATTGCAGTGTTTTGCCCAGGAGATGTCTCTCGAGTGGGGTTTCGACCCTGCATTGACAAACGCAACAATTCTTGCAGGGGCCTCTCCCGTATGGAACGTGTTATAGGTGAGGTTTTTGGGGAACAATTCGGCTATGCAGATTGTATATGGTGTTGTATTTGATTTACTGATAAGGACAAGTATGAACAGATGTACCCGGGTGACGTGTCTAGATAACATCTGGGTGTCTCATCAAGTATGCTCATGAGCCAAGCACTCAACTGGGCATAATGGGCTAGATGTTTTATGTTTTTATGTTGTTTGATGGCAAAACAACAAAGCCCGTCTTGTGACAATGCTGACTGGGCTATTTATCAGGGAGACTAAGAAGGAGAATTGAGTACAATTAATATAGCTAAGAGGCAAGTGTTTTGCGGGACTAATGGCGTGAACATGAGACACTAACTACAGCTGCATAGACGAAACTAGTTTCGCATGTGTAGAAAAAAAGACACGCGTGCCATTATTAAATAGCTAATTCGATATCGAATATACATAGGTTTTATATAAGTAAAAATATAAGGTGAAGTTGAAGCGGTATTGCTGTATAATATTAAAGGAACGTGCAGTCTTACAATGCTTAAGTTCTCTTATATGTCACGATATTGGCGGAGATTATTGGAATGGAAGTAACGAATTATGAGGGTAATGGAAAACCTGATGGCGTTCATTTTGAATCAGAGAGCAGCGCTTTGGGCTTAGCGTACGTGATCAGCTCTTCAAAAAGGTGCTTTCTTCATTACGAATTTAAATTGGGGCACAGATGCATTTGACAATGTATTGTTGGGTTTATGATGTTTATGCTGTATTGTCTCGCTGTAACCTCTGGGACCAAAGACCGCCATTTCGAGTAGGCAGCCTCAACCTGGAACACGCATGGCTCCGGAAAAATAACCGCCGCGACCCCCAACTAATCCCCCCCTCCCCGAACTAATTCCCAATTATTTTCTATGTTTGAAGTTATATCTGCTAAATAAACCAGTGCAATATGAGCACATATTGAACCAGCTCCAATCAAATAAAATCGACAGGAAAATGAAACTGTGCCATTTTCCAAGTATTATATCAAAGTTGCGATTGCTCTCGATCGAATTATCGAATAGCAGCAACGAATGTCACTGTTATATAGCATTAGACGCGGGCGTAATCCACCGGGTTTTCACAGGATGATGATTCTGTGTCGTTTGCTAGGCCCCCGCTGACGCTCTCTGCCCCCTGACGTGTCGAGATCGGGAAGAGGAATTCCCGCCGCGGTCGAGCTCCACCAATTGATCAATATATAGAGATGACTGTTTGGTCACACGTACAAGCTTTGATAAATGATCATATCACAATAATAATAATCACGGCGAATGAACAGCGACACTGAGCGCGCCCGTAGTCGCCAATTAGCTTCGTACGCCGCTTTGGCATAAGGGCAATGCAGGCGGCAATGTAGCGGATCCGCGTTACGTACACCGCACGTCTGGTTAGGTTACACTCGAGTGCGGGTAGTTATCGAAGCCAATCGTGTGATCATGGCTGATAATGGTTGACGACATCGGCGGGTATCTCTGAAGAGGACGCACTGTCTCTCAACAATGTACACAACATGGCACTAGACGCTTACGATGGTACAATTGCAACTAATGATGTATTCATCTAGACAATTGGGTTGGATAGACCGCCCATAAGTATCGGAGTTCTGTAGGTGTGACTGTGTGTGTGTGTGAGATGTGTATTGTTATATACGTGTTTGTGTGTGGTGATTCACGGTAATAGTCGAGACCCCACATACGATTGACGGCTATTCGATGTCAATAAATGAAATGGTATGATCTCTGCTAATCAATCCCACCATAAATCACAGGTACGCTTGCTTAAGTCAAAATAGATTGCTATGGCAGACAATATCACAGATATGATAAACGTAAATACAGAATAGACATCTCAGAAATCTCCTCCAAATGGAACAAACGAGAATATATTTATAATAGTTCTCCTTCAGTGCATCTTCCTCCACCCTCCGGACCAAGAGGACATTGATTTAAACACAGCATCAATGATTATCGGCCAGATTCACCGGTATCGTTATGATTCGATTAAAATACGTGTTTTTTTGACACAAATTTAATATTTACCAAACTAGTTATACGGATCTTTCATATTTGACTTTTCAGTACACTTGCTCCGCGGAAACAGAACATAATTGATTGTGTCACGATCGCGCGTGTCCAACTTAAATGAAAATCCTCCTTGTGATGTTCGCTCCTAATAGAAAAGGGAGAATCACCCTTCGAAAGCCTTTCACATATATATATATAAACCGCATCATTCAGTCGGCGATACTACAAACAGGGCTCATCGTACTGTGGCCACTAATATCAACCTTCGCAATCGCAACAACAGCAAGCGTCTATCGACCACTCACTAGCGTTCTAGCGGCATCACCACGATGCTCAACAGAAAAGAAGAAAAAAAATAGCAGCATACCCAGAAGGTTGTGCCGCCGACAAGAAAAAGCTAACAGGGTTGAACTGATATAACGGCAAGGAACACTTTTCCCTTCAAATTCAATCTGACCTCGGTCGCCGGGTGCCTCGTATTTTCGGTGCGTTTAGCGTTCAGGGCGGGCGCCAATGTGGCGCGGCGGCAGCGACCGTGCTCACATTAGAGCTGTAGACAGACCACTGAGGGTCGGGCTGGACATTCAATTCGTGGTGCGGCTTTACTTTTCATGGCGGCCGGGGGAAGTCCTTTGCTCCTCTCTGGGCATATCCCGCCGCTGCTTTGGCGGTTGCTCCGATCATGACGAAGGCAAACGAGACGCTTTTGCCCGTCTACTGACTTTCACCTCCTTAGGGTCGTTCCCCTTGAAACGGCCGACGACGAACGCTCGACTTTTTGCCTCCTTGCACAGCGTCTACCTGAATCCGATGACTACCGACCTGTCCACTACTCTCCTACCTCTCTCTCTCTCTCTCTGCTCTCTCTTTCTCTTTCAGAGATCGAAATGCACGTCATCGTCGTCGTCGACGTCGACTGCGTACACTCCCTGATGGTATAAAACTACTGCTTTTCTCATCAGTTTACTTTTGTAGACGTTCCGTCAACGTACAACCTGGCTCGGCCAGTTGAAGCGATGAAAATGAACGACGAACGCCGGTAATTGATAGACACGACATACGCGATCGTGTAATAGCAAGCTGCACTGGGGCAAAGTGGAGAAAGAGCTCTAAATTCATTTTAATATGGTCTTCATTTTTTTTCACTGAGCAACCTGCATGCATGATGAATGTTAGACCAAGTAGTCGTCGCGGTGGATGTGGCCAACGTGAACGTGCAAGTTTTATTTTTATGAATATCTACCAATCATCTCTCTCTTTCTCGCCTCTCTCTCTCTCTCTCGATCTCTATCTCTTTGATCACCTATATCTGATAGAATCTACAAGCTGCGCAAGGCTGTCTCCAACGCGCATGTGAGATGGGACAGTGTCCACTAGCGCATCCATCCATCTGCACATTGAGGACTCGACAACTCCGCTAGAGAACATGACCGTCGAATCAAAGTGCATGCTTCAAAGAATCGCTTCAGCCCGCTGTTTTCGACGCCGCCATTGACCGAGGTGCACTTCGTGTCTGCTGTCGCTACTGAGCGCAACGGGGCTATTGTATTAGGTCGTATTTCCAAACGTTATTCACGGCTGTCGTCCACGCCAGCGGTTTCTTAGAGATACCCGTTGCCTGTTGACCCGCAGGTCTCATGAGGAGCTGGGGATTGCCTTGATGACCTCGTCGTCTGAATTCGCCGAAAACACAAGTGTCGAACTCACATGCAGCATTCGAGGAGCTTCCGATCGCCGATTCCGCATGCATCCCACCTCACATCGCTATTCAACTCAAGAACTCAGAATCACTATCGGCTCAGTGTCGTATCGTTGAACGTGTACAAAACGATATGGTTATGCATTGAGGGCAATGTCGATCAGAAACAGCTTACAATGCCGGCATATCCATGCACTGTCACGCGATGTAAACAACATTTCGCTGTAAATCTTTATGCTAATGAATATTGTGTTTTATTCTATATGGCTTTGGTAGTACATGGGAACTCGAAGTATTTCGTTCTAGGATGTGCTAAACACGTTTTCGATTATTTTTTGAAGAACCGAACTTGAGCGTCGTACAACTGCATTTCAGTTCATAAACCTTCATTTTTTTTACGAATGAATAAATCAATGTGTGTATGTACGTCTGAGCATTGAAAGTCACGAAACAGCGGCGAATCATGCAGCTCGTCAAGGATCATCTTCAAACAGATCAAAAGCCCTGGGTAGTTTCGTTGATAGACTATTTATCCTGTCGCAAGCGGCGGTCAGCTTTAACTCGGGCGGCTCTTTCACGCCTCGTCGAAGCGGAGTGTCGTTGTCCTTAGGTAACTTCCACCATCACCGACGAGCTAAGCCGAGTTTAGCAACGAGACCGTGACGGTCTCACGACAACGAACGAAGCAAGCCGACCCTCGCCTCGATGAACTTCTCCCTGAACGTGGCCTGAGCGCCCTGCCGGGGATTTCATTTTGTTCTCGATCCACCGAACGCAATTCCTTCCTCGTGCTTCGTTTTCTTTTCCTCTAACAGCTACGGCTCTCCACATACGGAGCCGCCCGGAGCGTAATACCCGTCCCTCGTTTAGCCTCCACATTTCTTCTTATTCTAATTCCCTATCTCACTGGCCCACCAGATCACCTTAGGTAAGCAAGAACTGCCGTGGCCGCCGCCGCCGCCGCCGCCGCTTAAGAGTCCTAAGAAAGCCACGAGGTGCAGCGTGGTAATAGTGGCCGCGATGCTCAGTGTGATACAATCTACTTGGCAAAAATAGAAGGTGACTGAGTAGCTGTGAAGTGGCAACAACTGACAAACAGGGACCCCCATACGGCTGAGCTGCTCGTCGTCTTCCTACGATACCAGCGGTTATCCTCTCGATACAGGGTCTTGCCTTGCTCGCTCGGGCGTCCGTATTTCTCCTCGGTCTCTCGCGCTCTGGCGTGCAATTCTCTGAGACGGCTGAGCGGGCCCCACTCTCTGACTACGATGACGCTGTGTCACGATTCGTGGGACGGAGACACACACACAGTATGTCCATTAATCGTATAGTGCTTCGAGGTCCAGGTTCACGTCTGCGTGTCCGTTTGTATCGGGCGGCACGCGTGCCTGCGTGTGCGTATGTGTGTGTGTACGTGCAGTGTCCCATCCCGGCTTCGTGGCCGGCCGTTCTCACTAGTGGAACCAAGCTGATCCCCCCCTTCCAATCGTTCGAGTGAACACTCTTCGACAGCGCAATGTGTGAACAGTCTCAACATTGAGCCAGCTCCTACACCGTGAAGACATCTGGCGTAGATGGTGTAGATGCGGTGGCATTGTTGCCGGCAGCGATCTCGCTGTGTGTACACCGTCGGAAAATTGGCCGATAAAACGGGCAGCGGTATGATATAGCATGTGTTTGATTAATAAAAGCAATTTGGTCTGGATGATGCTGATGATGATGTTGACAACGACAACGACGACGACTCACTCCATTCGGTGGCTTGCCGCCACCACCACAGAGACACTCTCGGAGTGTCCGTCACTAGCTCGTGCGGCCGCTTCCCCCATTCGCTGTCAGCCCCAATCCTCGAATTCTCCTCGTTCACGAGAGAGAAAAAAAAGCGACAACACACGATGGGTCTTCGGGAGGCCGGTTTTGCTTTTGGCTGTCTCTCTCTCTCTCTCTCTCTCGATCTCTCATACAACTCACTCAATCCCTAATTCATTCTTGCTTTGTGTCCTCTGCGCCACTCTCCCTCCCGGCCGAGATCGGTACCGCGGAAGTCTCTCGGAATAGTGAAACGGGAAATAACGAGAGAGCCGAGACGGTCCCGGCGCCCAGCAGGAGAGAAATGGTAGCTTGCGCGCACCCGATAAGTGTATATAAAGGTGCCGCGCTGTGGGCTCACTCCCGCCTTGTTGTTGTTGGTGGTGGTGGTGGTGGTCGCCGCTGCCGCCGCGTTCTCTTAGTCGCCTCTTCTCTCTCAGCTCTCTGTTTCAGTTCTCTCTGGTTGACATGGACGAGCAGAGCCGGCAGTGGCCGCGGCGATCGCGAAACATCTACTCGTAGACACAAGGAAGAATCGAAATACAGAGACGTCGTCGGCATCGTCGTACGGAACGATGATGATGATGGCGATGACGACCACCACCACCTTCACTATAGATGCAACAGCGAGGACAAGCCAATACTCTTCAGACCCCTCGAGCCGCCCACCGAAGCAGCGGGAAAGCGAGGGAGGAACAGTCGAATGAACAGGAGTGCCAACCATCGAGGCACACACGGTTGGCTGATACGAGCGACAACTGGAACGTCGGCTGGGTCCCACCTTGGCTTCTACCGACACTACCCTCGGCTTCCACTGCTATAATACTGCTGCGTCTCGTATCATGAGCGTACACCGATGTGTGGACACGGATGGAGCCGCGGTCGCTCTTTCTTGTTATTATTTCTATATATATATATATATATATATATATATACGGTATACATCGAGCAACCCGCCTCCTCCTACTTACTGCTCTGTCTGTATACGAGTCTCGTATGACGGTCGACACAATAGCCGGGATAGACAGACGCCTCTGAGCATCTCTAGGCGACATCGTCGCACCGACACATCATACGTATATATATATATATATACATACAGACATAGATTGATACATACCGACATAGATGGGCAGCGTCGTAGCAATCTACAACGAGAGAGCTAGCAGGCGGAAAGCAAGCCAGCGCACCGCCGGTATGAGAGACTGGGTCTGTTTCTGCATATCTCTCTCCCTCTCTCTCTCGCTCTCTATATATATATATATATATATATATATATATGAGAGAACGTGTGTGTGTGTTTGTGTGCATGTGTGGGGTTATCTCGAGTATGCAGAATACTGCAGAATGACACTCCATAGGGTCACAGAGAAGAAAGGCGCTCGTTGAACGTAGACGAACGGCGGTCACTTGTGGGACGAGAGGCGAGAAACGACACCTTTGTGGAGATATGGCCTCGTGGAGCAGGATGAGACACACACATATATATATATATATATATATATATATATATATATATATATATATACACAATCATCCTCTGGCCGAAGGCCGCAATATACTCAGATTGCGTACCCGACAGTGGGGCCAACTCTAGGAAGTCGCAGTTAACCTCTGCCACGACACTTGAGTGCTAGTTAACTAACTGCACTCTGTGAAGAGCTTGCGAGAGAGGATTTCGCTGGCTCGAAATGAGCCGATGGAGGGCAGAGGGTCGAAACGCGACAAAGATGCTACCACAAGTTGTTCCTTCTATGTCGACCTCTAGCTTCATCAACTACCCACCGTAGTGGTAGTAGTCGCAGTCACGCCAATAGTTGTCTCCCTACTTGGTTTCATCTAACAAGGTGGCAACGGCGAGGTTTCCAACAGCCCATCGTTCGGTTCCATCTCAAGGCGAGCGTCGGGGCGGTGCGACCGCCCCCTCCGAAAGCACTCCTCCCATTCTAAAGGGGTCCACTTTGTCACGCCCTTCTTAAAGTAAAGGACCCAACAAAAAAATGGTAGAACGACGGTAGTCCTTAAGTGAGGGCTGTTGGGGCCGTCGTCGGTAGATTTATTAGCGTCGTTTCGTTGTTCATTATTTAGCTAGTTTACTTTACAGTTACGACGACCACAGCAATAATGACGATGGCGACAACAACAGCAACAACAACAACAACAGCAACAACAACAGCAATAACAACAGCAACGAGGGTCACCTCAACGAAAATATTGAGGAAAAATTTGATGAATGAACAAAACTCATTGTCCAACTGACAGATTTCGACTAATTGCCCTTCGAACATCACGACTGCCTGGAAGGAGCGAGGGCGGTCCTGGTGAGGTAATTTAGAATACCAACTGTTGTCGTGATAACGTCACGGCTGACAACCGTGATGTGCCGTCATCAAATACGAATCAGTTGTTCACAGTAGATGACGAAACAGTGCGGCCCTATAGAGAGACATGTAATTGGCACTTGATGAACTAACCAATTAGCCAGACAAATATAATATTCACATGTGGCAGGCCGAACAGCTCGCCTCTCCAATTCAAAGGTGGCCTGCGTTATGATTTAGTAGAAGTGCAAGGAGAAACAAGCATCCACTATCATATAGCTTGACACAACTATAATATACGATTGAGAATACTATGGATGCTTTATATATATATATATATATATATATATATGAGCGCTGGCCAAGCGAATTGTCCGAGATCAAAGCCAGACAGGCTCAGAGAGGAGATGGCGGGAAAGCAGGACTAGTCCAGTAACAGGAAAGTATGAAACTGCTGTAATGATTGTGCCGTCGTCGCCGTCATTGTTGTGCTGTTGCTGCTACTGCTGCTGCTGCTGTTAATGGGATTTTCTGCAATGATGTCGCCCCCTCCCCTCTCTATCCGCCCTTCATTAACGATTATGGCAACAGCATCCATTAACGCTTTCGTCAGCCGACGAGCCAGAACATACACCGGCCTGGTGGCAAGCAGCGACTCACTGATTCACTCATTCACTTACAACACCTCGAGAGAAGTCGCGCTCTGGCCACCACCTTCGCTGCAGCTTCGCGTTTCCCTCCGAACGTCCGCCGCCTCCTCCGTTCGTCTCGTCGTTCGTCTCGTCCAGCCTAGGCGTCCATGTGCAGCGGTGGCATGTCAGCATGCAAAATCACTTAAGGCACCTCGAGGCGAATACGATTCCTTCGGTGCAAGCGAGCAAGCTCACTGGCCGACCGACTGACCTCTTGTCGTTGACACGGTGAGGCGCTTAGGGCAACCACGGCTGCAGTATTCGGTTCTGCGCGGCCGTCAGTCCGTCCACGTATCTGGAGGGTGCTGCTGAGCTAGCGGACACGTATGCCGTCTGTTGCTGGTGGTGTCTCTGCTGGGAACAATTAGCATTGTGATAGAGTGAATAGCAGGGACCTACTATTCTCGCTATATTGCTCTGTTGAGGTAGGCACGTTTGTGCATCTAACAGCGATCTCTCACACAGCGGCACACGTGGCGGTGCACTGGAAATTGGTGGCATCGTACAATACAGTAAATAGCATAACTGGTGTATGGCGCATCTCGTCTGCGACACAATCCGACTCTCTCAATTTGACGACAGCGAAGATGCCAACGCGTCGTTGATTGACTAACATAATAGCGGGTAGTGGATTTCCCGAATATCAATTCCGGCCATAAATATCGAACGTTTGATAACAACAACATATCTCTTGAGTGGAACTCATCCGCGATTTTGCATTGAGATTGCAGCCTGATCAAATTAACATACGTCCACCATGCAACGAATATATATGTATATTTATATATATATATATATATATACATATGTAATAACAAACAAGCGACTGGTTACTCTGGTGTCAGGATACGCGACCTGATCATCGCTGGTTGATCAGCAACGTTCTGCTCGTAACGGGGGAATCACCAGCATCTTTCAGCATACCCAGTTCGGAACACCAAGGCATTGACCACGAACAGCCGACGCGTCCGCCGCGCTCGTCGCTCCGCTAGCGCTGTCCAAAAGCGAGTACCACTCCATCCGTTCATTCCATTACATCTATCCATTGGGCGGTTATTTGCCGACCACCACTACACGTCTTCTGCCTAGGGGTACCCCTCTGCATCGTCTCCCCATAACCGGCGTTACACTATGCCAGTCAGCATCGTCAATCGTCGCATATGCAGAAACGACAGAAAACGCACATCAGACAACCTGATTATCGCAGACAGTAGATGATGGCGTTCTAAATAGTGTTGTTTTCTTTGCTTTTCTCATTCGACTTTCTTCGATTTCTTTCCGTCGAATTCAGCTGAAGCTCACGGCTATGCCACCCCTAACGGCACTTCTGCCATCTGCTATCGTCCCTCTTTATTCGGCATTTGCACAGGTCACAGGCTGCGGCCGCGGCCGCCGCCGCCGCCGCCGCCAGGGTCACCAGCAGCAGTAACAACAACATCGTGCCGCCATAGACGTTACTATTTTCCTCGGGAAAAAGGAGCCGAACAGAGCGGCCGCCGCCGCCGCCGTCTTCGGCGTTCGCCGCTTCCAGAATCAACAACGATCAACACCAAACGTTCGCGCCGTTGCTGTTGTGTTCGTTGGCTTTTCGATCGATTTCCTGACAAGATCAGAATGACGGCGGATCGGGAGGAACCGAAAAAGATCGAGTCAGAGGGAGAGATAGATAGAGTGAAATGGAAGCGATCTCATGAGAGAGAGACGATCACCATTGGTCGACCCCATGACTGGTGTCTGTTGCTATGTTTCTGAGCGCTGCACTGATCCGAGAGAGCGCTAGAACGATAGGTACATATATATATATATATACCTATCGTTCTAGCGCTTATATATATAAACTCCTAGAGAAAAGAGAGACTGTGCTACACAGAGTAGCAGCGGCGACAGCCACATATATCTCAGCTGGAATAGCTTCGACTTGATACTTAATCTCCCGAGGAGAAAGATCGATCGCCCGAGAACGGATACCAACAGCAGCAGTAGCACAAGGAGCAATAGGAGTAGTAATTGTGTGCTGGCAGTATAAATATATATATACATATATATATATATATATATACATATGTATATACAGGAAAAAAAACGAAGCAAGGACACAGTGCCGTTAGTAGGAGACCAACAACATTCTCTGGCCGCGCAGATATTGCGTGAGTTCTTCTATACTTGTTTTATCCTCTCTCCCCCCTCTCTCTCTGTCTCGCTTTCTTTCTCGCTTTGGTTGTGTCGATATTCGCTCAATCACGAGTGTTGTCGTTGTACAAGGAGCGCAGCCACACCCACGGTCATCTGATGCGCGAGTCCAATGCGGTCGGTACCCGACAAATGCTAATTAGGAGATGGTTTCCTTAATTTTTGTCGAGTGTTGTCTTTCGTTCGGCAAAGTTCAAATCGGCTGCGCGAATTGTCCGTGATTTTGGCTTGCGTCGCCCAGTGGCCTCCTTGAGTGGAACGCATATGCGATCAAGCCATGTATGTATATACTGATACTATAGTAACATTTCATAATTAATTGCATGCGTCGTAATAGACACAGGTCGGCATATTACTGTTCCCGCACGGCACTGGAATCGTCATCGATTGCCACCGGTAACTAGAACGCTGTGTAAAATGTATATACATGTATATATGCGTTCGTGCAAATTCGGCTTCCAAATATTCATATGTAAATATATATATATATATATATATATATATATTGATTCTCAAACATAGCTTGGCCATTGCCTTTACGCATATCCTACAAACCACCCAGCGCTAAGCTGAGGGCGACGAACGTCTACGAACGAGACGATTGCTTTTGATGTCGATAAGGGATTTTGCTGCAGATATTTGTTTATCCTTTCGCGCACATCCAGCCGCATGATATCAACAAATCAAGGGGAGTGCCGCGAATTGGAAACACGCACTAGTGTCATCTCACTTTAGCAGAGGTTGTGTGACGGGTAAATACGTCGCTAGCGTCACCCCTAGCGTTATGAGAGGGGGTTAGTACAGATTTGCATGGCAAAACTCGGCGTTCCGCTGAGAACAGACAGACAGCTGCCGTCACGCGAAAGATCTAGCTACTAAAACACTACTAAATCAAGCAAAACATGGCACACATAGGAGGAGCAAGATAATCTGTGTGTATGTGTGCGTAACTAATAGATTCGTTTGATAGACTCTTTGCAGGTAGTGGAACATATTTGATGATGAAATTGTGACTACACATGAAACAATATAAACGAACTGGAGCCATGAGTCTACTCCGGCATACGGCAGCTATTTGTGTCCACCTATAAGGCCCAGAGAGAGAGAGAGAGAATCGAGACAGTGCAATATCTAGGTTAAACGAATTAGGAGAAACGCCCACTGACTCGTTTATCAGATCTGTGAGGTCACTCGAAATCCGACCTATTGTCTGTTCCGGCTTAAATGTTGGCGGCCAGAGGGTAGCTTGAAGTCTGGTGGATGCGGTTGCAGCTATAGTAAAGTCAGTTAGGTGAAACTCCGAGCCGGTCTCCCCACTAGGTCCTGGACTAAAATCGTCAACCATCCCAATTCAAAGCAGAACAATTGCTTGACTTTGTCCCGATTTTTAAACGTCACATCGCTCGTATGACCCTTCTTTTTTTGTTATGCTAACAATACAATGAGTGAAGCTTTGAGGACGCATATCACGAGCTAGAAGATTTGAATACACTTCTACGATTCTTTGCTAAATTTGTTACATGAGCGAGATTTGTCTGATTCAGTGAAACATATACGCAATTTGTCAGCCACCACTATATAAACGCCAACGGCATTTGATAGTCGATTTATGTCCGTGATTGCGCATGGCTACATCAAATAGAACAATTAAAGCCACGCATTTGTTCCGCGACAGCAAAGCACCCGTCAGCCGCAACAAATTTAGTTGCGTTCATTGTTGGCACGCATAAACCACCGCTATGTACGTCGCTACGGCGTCCCCACAGCTGTTTATCTAGACACCAGATGCGGATCCTCAACGATGCATAGCAAAATATACCACCATCGGTACCGAAATAGTAGCCACACTATACACAACAAAAAAGAATAATAAACAAACATAAATCATAAATAGGCTCTGATAGAATATTTCTCCACATATCGCCATGGCCAAACAGAGTATTGTTAATATTAGTAATCTCATTTCGTAGATGTATATTTACTGATTATTTAGATTTATTTATGTATAACAAGCCAACGAACGTAGACGTGTGTGTCTCTCTCTCTCTGTGTGTGTTTGTGTGTGTTCATTCACAAACGTGTACTTACAGTTTCCGGACTTGTTTCGGGATATTCCTCGGCACGAAGCGAAGTCCACGGGCCGAGCAGTCCACGGTGAGGGCGTCACAATCACATTCATCTGGACAGAAGTCGAGCTGAAGCATTGAATCGCTATTTTGCCCCTGCGAGCTGCCGGCCAGCAACAGCAAAAGCAGGACGGCCATTACGAGTGCGGCACATCGGAGGGCCATAGCGACCGATGGTAGACACGAGAGAAGAGCTGCCTGAAGAGGTGACGGCCGCCAGTTGCAACCGCCGAAGCCCGGACCAATACCGGATCCGATGCCAGACCCGCCAACGCCTCGGCCGCTTAACTGCAAATACGCCACCGAGACACGCGAGTGAACACAACAATGTCAACAAATATATATATATATATAAATTTATATAATATATATACATATATGTATATATATATAAAAAATGAAAAATAATTATTTATTTATGTATATATATATATATATATATATATACATATGTTTGAGAGTGGGAGAGATATATCTCTGTGATCAGCAACACGGAAGTGGCATATGCAGCGGTCATCCGTGCACAGTAATCAACTTATTTGTAATGAAGTGTTGTCGTTCTTCAATCTTCCATTGTTATTATATAGTTTTTTTTTGTTTTCTCAATAAATTACCCTTATGCCATACGGAGTTCGAGCACCAGCGAAACAGCGTTTGAAAGGGGTACGCCGATACTTGGCCGTCCCTGTCACGACGACGACCCACAAAATAAACAATATGTGCTTGTGTGTGTGTGTGTGTATCTGTTATGTGTGTTGAATAATATGAAAACAATAAGCATTCTGTTCTGCTACTCACTGACAAATACACCCGACCACGATCGTTTTCTGTTTAGGTAACATATCATATATATACATTATATGTGTGTGTGTGTGTGTTATATTGTGCGTGGAATGTGCAACCATGTAACAGCCATGTCATCAAACACTGTGTATCCATAAAACATTGTGATGGTAGCGGTAGCATTGGATTCTGGTACGTCGTCCAGGTATATTGAAAGCCTAAATAAATAAGAAGCGTCTCAGTTTGCGGTGAACGCCGATAATAACGAGTTTGCCGACGAGGCATTCCCTCGTAAATTCGCTACATTGTAAATGTCCGTTCAACGACACGCATCGTAGTGACTCGTGCGGCGGAGTTGTACGGCCCTCAACGCTTGCTGCTCAGACCACTACTCATTGATTTGTACTTTTCACGCTGCCATTATGACTTTAACGGCTTAAAGGCTCTTCTCGATGCGGCCACTACCTATCAAGCAGATATTGAAACCTAAACCCGAGGGGCGTTTTCGTTGTCTTTTTGTTACCGAGCTCGTCCGAACGTAAATGTTCCGTTTCGCAATTGTGATTTCGTCATAAAATCACAAACACAAGTTTTCGCAGTGAACAAATAGAAACACAACAGCAATAGTGTTTTCCTTTTGGGCCGCTGTTTTCAGATCGGGTCGGGGCTCACTTTGAGAATTGTACACAGGAAAAAATGAAGGAAAAACTCGCTCCTTTCAAACTGGCGCATTAGCAATAGACGAGACGAATTGAAGCCTCCGAATGGACTCCATCGGGGTAGAGTATCCACATCGTGGCATTGACTTGCTAGATCCGTGACGTAGAAACAAATTATCAACAAATCGCTAAGCAGATTTAGAAGGTGAGTCGGGTGCAGCTGTTTCGCGATAGCAGCGTTTAGGTGTTAAATTGTGACTGCTGTACACAAGCACAAGTTAGCTATAATCATAATATAGACAACATATCCGGCAAGATGCAATTACAGCGGCAAAAAAACAACTCTTGCTTGTCAACACGCTTCAAGGGATCAGTGGTCGTCCATACGGGGTGAAAATACAAGGGTAAGCCACATCAATTTGCCACTTCAACAGTTGCGCGCTGGCAGTACATCGGCCATTGTCAAGTTGCTCCACTTAAGTGGACGCAATCGAGGGGCGAGGATATATCACAAAACCTTAACGCTCTTTGCTGCAGTTAATGACCGACAGAGAATAACCAAACAAAACACGCAGCGCTGCTAATGCAAACTAAGATCATGGAGAATATCCGAGTCAGATCGATATAACGAAAGAGCAGTAAGCGGTGCACTGATACATTGAATATTCATCCATTTTCGTACGAGCACAATACAAATCCGATGGGACGCCTCCCGACCGTGTTCCGCATTTGTGCCGACAGATTCCGTGGACGAAGATGCACCGCGTTCGCTACGCAGCTTACGAACTTACGTATGCACGCAGCACATGTTGACGTTGGTGCTACAGCTCCGGATGCTCATAATATATATATATATATATATAGCGTGCAGTTTTGGAATAGAAAATGCAAGAAAAAACCATCCCAGTCGCTCTCACCTAGCTAACTATTTATCGTCAACCAGCAGACGAACGCAGCTATAGATACATCTGAGGCGCAATTCGGTGATTCTCCAGCGTTCTTTAGGCAAACGGAAGTACAGCGTACACCGGTTCTGCCTTCTGTTTGGTACAATGATGCTGTTCACATTCATCTGCAGTAACTGTTTATTGAATTGTCCCCACGTACGCTTATTTCGATGCGACCCGTCCAAGTTTTCGGACAATCGAGTCCATTGTTATTCAGACCTCAAATTAATAAACGTTTGCCGGACTGGCGACGCTCTCGCTGAACGAATATGCCGCACTACCATGGCTATTACAATCGAATGTTAACTGACCATTATAAATAATGTTTATAATCTGATCTCGACCTAGAATCGAGCGGCCGGCGTTACATGTGCCATTGAGACACATAACACATTATATAAACATAGAAAAAATCGACCGGTACAATTGGATTCATTTGATGTTATCCCTCGCCGATCAGCGAGTCACTTCGGTCGCTCAAGTCAATGAGGCATCGACTCTCCCTCACAGCATGGATGAATACATATTTATTTCTGCTACTTCTATATTACTCATACTCTGAAGAATCAACAGCTTCAGCATAAGGTGACATCATTTGTTAGCGCTGGTGGATATGGGCCCAGATCATGTCTCGCGAGTGAAGACATATCTCGATGGCTCGGCTGAAATTAACTGGCAATTAACCCGCAATCGTCTCAATCTGACAGACTCAGATCGTATACATTATATTGCGCTGTAGACGAAGTATGGTGTCGCTTCGGCTCCAAACGTTCAGTTTCAGGATAGCCACAACGTCGAGTGGCATTGAGTTGGACACACTTGTCCAACTTGTGAGATTGTGTATAATTATTACTACTAATGATCGGCGGTATTCGATGTGATTGCTGGCGAGCGGGGGTTGTCTTTACTGGTTGAATACATTGACCCAAAACATGGACGAAGGCCGCTAGGCAGTTGGTCTTTTGTCATATATGACGATCGTCAACGGAGCGGCTCACTCCGCTGTAGGTATACATAAAAGAGATCGCTGTATAAGAGTCACTCACTTATTGTTGTGTAGTTATATTGAAGTACAAGTGGCTGGATAATGCACATTTCATCGTTTTCTGTTCTTATGCATATTACCCTATTGTGATATGTTATTACATGTTGTTTGTCACATATGACGGGGTACTATGGCAGTCACCGTTGAACGGATAAGACCACCTTCCGGGCGTTTTCACAGACCAAAACCGCTCCCGTTATGGTATAGCGCGTAGATCGTTGTTTAATATTTTGAGCAGTTATCACGCATTCTCTCTGAGTCACTCTTAAATTGAGACGAGGTGAATTCATGCGTGCTAGTGTCTAGTTGCAAGAAAAATCGATTTTCAAGGATGGATCACTTCGCAACAACCGATTGATTAGATGTATCAGTGACTGACTACCTCCACAAACATAATTGAAACTGCCAAAATTAGCTTTAGGTCGCGTACCGGCGTAGGTTTCAACCGTCAGTTAGCTATGATTCGCTTTACGGATATGATAGATACGTTGAACTGAAGTCTCGAGCGAGTATACTTTGTAAGTCATGATTGGGACAATTGAATTTTGAAATGCATCATTCGCTTGTGATGTATTTCGTTTAGGCACTCCTGCCAGTTCACCGCTAATGAGCATTATAGGCAATTTTGGGAGAATTAGGCATTCGTGTAACTTTGAAATTAACAGTAAACATATTATAGTAATTTAGCATATAACAAATGTTTTTTTACAGCAGAGGAAAGTTTCTGCAAACCCACAAACAACATATACCAATATTCAGAAGATTCTCATATACTGCATCATCTAGCAGCGTACATTATATTGCAATTAAAAGCAAGTGACTTGACTTTCACCACATGATGACAATGCAAATTTTAAAGCCCTCAGCGGAAGACGTACTATGCACATAATTTATAGACCCAATGATAGATATCGCGTAAGCTGCGGACACCTAGGCACATGCAATCCACTATATTGGGCTCATTTGTGTACTGAGTTTTAACAAAGCGACTCACTCGAAAGTGTCGTTCACAGCTCTGACACAACCCCAGCAATGATAATCCTCGAATAAACAGGCAAGTCCTACAGGCGTATTCGAGTGCATAAATACTTTAAGATCCTTAGGATTACTGGCTTGCTGTCCTGTTTGATTGCGAGATTACACGGGAGTCGATACGTATTATTAATGAGATGGGCTAATCATAGTATTTCTGCGTATCGATTATAGGTTGATAGGCAGTACTTATCAAGCCGGGATTTACTTCACACTTCATATTTATCAAGCTTTCGACAAGCAGGACATATTACGTATTTCCCTCCATAATCGAGCACGGGATGCAACATAACTTTATTGTTTATATTTGATATATTTACTATGATTATCATCATCATTATTATTCTTATTATTAAGAATAATAATGAACATCTTATAAGAACATAAGAGCATCTTATGTCAAAGTTGCGTCGGTACGCGTAAACGACATCGTGCTTTATTTCGCCGAGTGTGATGTTATGGTACCGTTTGTTGATTAATCGTCGTTATCATTCGCTGTCGATACAGCGTAGTAATATTTATAGATCAGGGCAACTAGACTGATTTTGTGTTCTGTTCATTGAGACCATATATCGTCCATACTGCGACAGACTTATTAGATATCTGTTATTATTCGTTTCAATTTTTGGGCTCAAGGGTCGACGATGATCCGATAAAGCCGATTATGTCTGGCATCTTTCATGTATATATATATATATATATATATAAAGCCGCAGCCGCAGTTTTTAATAACAGGTGCCCACCCCACAAATGCGGGACACACCTCTGTGGACGTTAAATTAATTAGTCAAACAATCGAATTACCCAATTCAAATGGAGAACGGAATTGCTTAGCGACTCTTCGAAACTGTTGATCCCTCTCCATTGGGATTGCCCCTCTCGTGGACATCTGCACGATTGATAATAGGGACAACTTTTGCAGATAACCGTGGACATACGGACCCTTTGAGCGTATCATCATGCGGTACTATTTAGCCCAGCCTATGAGTGAGCTTTGCACCTAACCAATACAATCGGATTTACTTCTCAGTAAAGGTAAAGGTAAAGCTTTATTTGTTTATTAAAGGAACTGCAGTTTTTACACTGCTTAAGTTCTCTTATATGTCACGACACGGGACTATGTAGTTAAAGACATTACTATTTAGTGTTCATGTAGCATCGCCTTCACGTGTCATCAAGTGTCAGGACACTCTTGTCCTCTCAATTCCATAATGTGTGTAAAGCGGTGACACGCCAGGTGGTTCCGTCCGAAGTTAAGTTAGCCACACTGGCAATGCGTCTCACGAATGTACTGGCCTAACTGCGGCCTAAGCCTTCAGTCGTAAGTCGAAAGAGTTAAACGACTCTCTAGTATTATAGGAGTTGACAACGGAGCACTTCGGGGGGAATATTTTTCAGATTGTCTTGGGAATAACTGCTACAATGTCGTTTATAATCGTCTGCCTCAGCTTACACAATATCCTGTACGGAGTTGTGACATACAAAGCTTTAATAGGTACGGAGGAAGCTAAACTGTATATGTTTGATATCATGCAGCATTCACCAGGACGGTACCCCCACAACTGAGCGACCAGAATGATCCAGATGTGTTCACATTTGTGAGACTACGTGTGTGTGTGTGCTTTTTTAGCTAGGATTGATTGAATGAAGAACATTTAGATAGAAAACGACAACAACAGCAGCGGCAGCAGCAACAGCAACAGAATCACCGCTTCCACTCTGCGTTTATCCTTTACTATAGATACGTGCAGATATACTCGACACTTATAGTATCCCCTCCAATCTGACCCATCGCAATACATTGTTGTGGATCGTATGGGCACAAGCGAGTGGTCGGTGAGACACACAAATGATTACATGTATATCTATGCTTGATAGGAGATATATACACGCAAACGCCGGGGTCTAGTTCGTCCCGACGTCGATCGGTGCCATCCACTTTCTTACCTGCTGCGCTTCCTCGTCGAGGACCTGTTGATCAGAAAGCTGCGATCGGCAGCCAGTGCTACCGCCGCTCTCAGTTCCTGCTCTCGGATCTAAACAGCCCCCACGACCGAATCCGAACCTCGCCGAATGTCTTCCGTGTCGATTAGCACCGCTGTTCGTCTGGGCGGCTAGCTGTTGCAATGCCCTCGTCAGACGGCAAAGATCTGGATCAGCCCCGGCGGCTGTCGCTGCCAACAGGAACGAGTCAACGGCGTCGTCGTTCTCACGATCTTCCCGATTGCGCTGGCGTTGTCGCCGCTGGTGGTGGTGATGATCGTGGTCGATGACGAGCCCAAGAAGTCCTTGATCTTGTTGTTCCTCGACGCCCTCAGCGATCAACGCCCGTTGGTCGTCGCTACCCGGCGACACTTCACTGGGACATCGTGGACCGTCGATGAGGTTTGTTGTCGCTGGTGGAGGGGTGAGCAAGCGACGCCCCTCCGGCTTCACCTTGATTACCTGAGACTTCACCGTGAAATAGTGACCAGTGCGCGCTCCCAGGGCCGGCCCGGTAGGGACCAGCTCCCGTTGGCATCACACGCGAGGCTCGAAGCCTGTCAATATTAGGCAGGACACACGAACAGGCAACGCTCGGCCAACAGCGGCAGCGACAAGACAACAAGCGTCGATCTCAGCTGCTATCGGTCCTATCTCGGTCCTGTTTCAGGCTGCTTCCAAACTTCGGCCACCTTTCTTGCCTCTGAACGCCGTTAGTTTGCGTTTTCCAACGAGCGTTTGTCGCGCTGTTGTCAGTTGTTGTCGACCTCCTTTGGTTGACTGGTTAGAGTCCACACATATGCACTTATCCTTGAAACAGACACAACCCAAAAGTCGCTATTGTCTCAAAGTGATGACAGGTCCTTATTCTACAGGTAATGTAACAATAATCCTTTCGTCAGAGAGACACTGCTATCCGTTTTGTGTTAAAGGTGTTCACATGTTTGTCCCGATGGACATCAATGTCTGGTTCATCACCTCTCCTCTATACATTCAACATATGGCACATATCACGCACTCACAGCATACGATATGCTTTCGACGAGCTCGAACTGACTAATTAGCACATCTCATGAACACTGAGCGATCTCGTAGTTCTGTCGTCCACTGGAGATCAATCCACAGAGCGGCCCAGCGTCAATCACTGTGGCGCGCGGCGAAAACCAGTTCATCGAGAGAGACACACAACAACAACACCACTTTCACACACGATGCGCAACAAACTCGAGCTACAGGTGCACTGTTCTCGAGGAGGTGCTTAGCACTGTAACCCTGCCACTGACATAATCCTTGGTGGCGGCGACGAATATCCAACGCTGTAAATGCAGTGGTGACCAGATCGAGGCTGGCAGCGGCGGGATCTAGCTAGAGATCGTCTACTGATCGCCGCAGTCTGATCCTAATCGGACCGTGTTAGCGCGGTAGCCGTAACGCACACCGTTGACACATTGAACGTAGACACTGTGCACTTGTTGATCAGGATTTTCTAGTTCATTGTAATCGCTACACATATTGTTGATGTTTGCTGTCCGACGTTGTCTGTGCGTGTTTTGATCCGGAAACGCGGAAATATCCTCAGCCCGAAAGTGGCCGCTTGTTTGACGCTATTCGACACCCCAGTGAAATGAACCCAAACAAATGCTCGAGCGTCAACACCCCCGCCCTTATCAACGGCTGAACAACGGGGCCAAGAACAAGCGCCGATAGCTGAATGGTTACGCCGTCGTTCGTCTCAATTCGTCCGGCTCCCCGAACCGCTAAGTGTCTGCCGACAGCAATCGCCACACGGAAGATCGGGTCAGCAACAAGGCGGGCGCACGTCGCCCTTGTCCGTATCGACTCGAGTGTATAGCAAACCTGTATCCAAATTCGTATTACACACGCTGTACGTTTTCCCGCTGAAGCAACGGCCGCGAAACCGCTCCCATCGAACGGCGGTCTATCGACTGACCCGACCGTCATTCCTCTCCCCGAGCCGTTCCGATCCGGACGAGGGAAAGGGTCCGATCAGGCTGATTCGGCGAGGGGTGGCGACCAGTTGAGAGAGGACGGTCCCGGTGCAGAGGGCAGAGGGTAGCTTTAAGCAGCGCCGAGCAGCAAAGCGGCCCGGCTGCGCGCTGCCCGGCTACAGCCGAAGGTACTATTACCACCACGAGCCAGTGCTGCGATCGAGCAGTGGACAGAGGCCGTCAGAAACCACCACCGGCTGACCGACTCATTGGTTTACGAGCGGGTCATTGGTTTACGGCCGAACAGCTACCGGGGGCGATATATCGACTGTTTTGTCAGATGTGAGAGGGGGGCTGGTTCCTTTTGACAAATCGAGGAGCGCCGCTCGTAGAAATGCGGATTCTGCCAGTAACGAGAGTATCCATATGACATAACCGTAACCAGCCAATATAGACGGAACGAATGCATATATGCAGGCGAACGCCGAACGGCCACAGCCGGCCGGCCGGTCGGTTGAATGTGCTGACGACGATCGCTACAAGCGTCGGTGATGGTCTTATTGATTTAGAGAAGAGGGGGCTCCCATGTCGCCAGTCAATATTTGTCAACAAGAAACAAAACGTTCCCTTAAATACTGACCCTGCACGAGGGCAAATCCACACACACACATGTCCATGCAAGCTCACACACAGGACACAATATAGGAAGATACGTCATTGAGGGTGTTTTTACATCCACGGCTGCTGTATGTGAAGAAACAAAACTAACCCCAACTGAATGAAGCGATATATTGGCCTATTCTGACCTGAAGTAGTAGTTAGTTGTAGGCTTTATAGGTTCTGAAGGTCGATTTGAAGTCTAAGGAGATAGACTTGGAAAACTTGCCGCGAAACCGCTCGTAGAAACCTGTCCCTAGATGATTCAGTTCACGGGGAACGCCGAGGACGCTTGCTTCGATGTTAGGCACGCTTAACATTGAAGTGTGTGCTTGAATCGCTCGAAGATTGTATAGGCGCACAGGACTAAAGGAACTAATTAATACAAACAACTCTCACCAGCTAAGATAGTGCCAGTAAGCATCACGCTGATCAAATGTTTTCTCATGTTTGCTCTGTGTAAATTGTACCGCAGTTTGTTCTCTGTTTTTGATGCCAACGAAAAAATGGACACACATCTCCGTTTAGAAGATTTCTATTATTAGGCTTACAGATGAATCTGTACGTAACGATTCGTCCGAACACAGATGAGATGACGCACAATGTACCCATAAAAAGCGAAAGAAAACGCGTCACCACTGTGACACCTAACAATCACTATTTTAACTGTTGAAATATATGTACATGTTTAATAGTATTGCCTATACGATCGAACACTAGAGATAGTTCTATTTGGCGTTGCTTTTCCATGATGAGAGGCAGACGAAGTTTAGTCTCTCGCGAATTCATGGTACCTACGGTGGCAAGGTATTTGCCAAACCGGATGACAGTGGCGAGAAGCGAGTAGAACTCACAGCATAGATAAGGGTTGCTGTCGTCTACTACACGTCCCATAGATAATCAAACGGGCCAGCGGCTTATCGGGGCCGCGCATTGTATTGGTCTGTCTTAACCTGTTGCCTTTAGTAGTCGTTATACCTATGCGAGCGAAAAATGAGGAGAGTTTGTATTGCTGCCTACGCTTCGAGCTCTTAGAAAAGCAACACTCGAGACAACGGCACTCAAACGACAAAGCGGTGCCTCTATAGTGTTGTTGTGTTGTTTCTTTATGTAACAACACAACGGATGGGGGCGATTACAGCTGCTACAGAGGTGAGAACTGGCGTCCCTATAAACAGTCGTATCAAAGGAATCCGTCCATGGACTCAAGTTCATTGCCTGTCGACGGACGAGATGGACGCCGCTTGCGATGTCATGTATCGATCCGGTATATGCTGAGCGCTTAATCAGTGTGCGCATTCAATTTGAGTGCCACGTGTATATTCGAGTGATTCAACCAGAGTCGCCGGACATATATTCTTTATTCGCACTAACGAAAGATATTTTTGGGTAAATTATGAATTGTAATCCCTGGGAATTTGTGACACATTGCCACCAATTGGTGGGCAGCTCTTGGACACTTTTCATATGACCTTCGTGCGAGGTGTATATATACTCTCTCTCTCTCTCTGAGTACTTGGTCGAACTAGTTCCAAGTTTGGCGGCTGGTAATCCCCAGGCTCTTCTTCAGTGACCAAACAGAAGTCCCATATCTTATCAATCAAATCTTTATTACTCTATTAAAGGAACTGCAATTTTACGATGTTCAAGTTCTCTTATATGTCCTAATCACGCAACGGGACTCGAACCAGCGGCCTCTGCCTTTTTACAGCGAGAGAGGGAGACACACCGTCTAAGCCACTTTCATCTTAAAATTATAGCGTAATTAGTTCTGCCCACAACAAAAAATTAAGAAATATCTCTGTTCCAACCGCATGGCTCCCATTTGACCAGAATATCCTTTATACAAAGACCGTCCTTGACAATGCACTAAAATAGAGTACGGCGGTACTGTGTGGCCCGCCAGCAAGCGCAGGGAACCGCTGCCTCGAAGACTGGAAACACGCTTTTTTTGGCCATCGCTCCGGTCATCTCCAGGTGCACTCTTTGGTAACTCTGTGTTTTCCTAAAATCCATTGGCCAACAGTCGTCGTTAGACCAGTCCATCAACGTTCAACAAGCGTGTGTTGTGATGCCACACCTTGTTTTGAAAGCAACGCCGCCGTTACCACAAACTGCTCTTTGAAAACCCGGCGGATTTGCTTGAATCGAGTTGACAGTAATCTTATTACTATAATATAATACGCTTTGACGGCTTCGCATAGGCAGTTCGTCGATTTTTACTGAGCGCCATTGTATCTGCACTCACAACGTACTAAACTACGTCGCTTTCAAAGAATGTACGGTCTTGCGTGTTTGTGATAACCTTTACACGTGTCCGGAGCGTATACTAGAAGATTACGTGTACTTTTTTATTCAAATAATTGCATAAATCGAGTTCCGGTTTTACAGGGTTTATTCAAGAGGTCTTATTAAAACATCTGATGCCGAGAGCTTAATCGATGTGCGCATTCAATTTGAGTAGCACAACAAGAGCGTTGAAAGAGAATATTTTTGACTCTCCAAAAGTGTTCTGAGTGGAGTTTTTGTTAAAAACGAATGCAGCCTGTGTCTGTCTGGAGAGTGCAAAGCACTGCGGTTCAGGTTGTAAACCTATTTCCGATGTATTGGCTCTGCGAGGTGGTAGCCTACGCAATCAACAACAATAAGCTCAATTAATGCTATGGTTTGGATATGCTGATATCTAAAATAGAAAGTATACCAATAACTAAAATACTTCTTAACTCAAAGTTCTTCCAATACACTTTCACCAGGTGCAATTACATTGTCCACCGTTACTGAGTAAATGATAATTGGCATAAATGTTGCAACGAATGGTTTCAAATATATTATACGTAGGTGCTATTATATAATGATGTGATCTTAGTAAACCAGTGAGTGCAATGATTATCTTGGTTGCCACGCGTCCCATAGGTTACGAACCATTGTCAAGCACCTCCGATCAACTACCATCGGCACCATTCGTAGAATTACTCAATGAACAACTTGCAAGTAGAACTGTTTTCACAACAAATCTGTTCGCGTCATTCATTCAACCCACTAGGGCAATACGTCGTTTCCAGTAAAGCAGAGCATTACCGAGTCTCGGCACGAGAGCCACTCATGTGTTCATAAATCCGATTTTCAGATGTTGTCAGCTCGCTATTCAATAAACCCCGGAACTGCGTTCGGCATTGCTTCACAAGACGGACAACTCCTTGTCAAGTGCAAATTGTGTGCAACGGTGGGCATCGAACCCGTGTCTGCACCTGCGTGTTGCACTCCTCCGATTGCAAGACGCACTCGAATGCCCCACCAGGCCACCGGGTACGGTTCGAGCTCTGTTATATGGGCCGTACGGCGTAGACGTAGATGTTATCACGGGAAAGTCATTTCAATTGGTTTCAAGATCCTTGAGCTGAACTTGCTGGTGTTGAAATGAGATGATCAACGACGCCTGTGTCGTATCGCGTGAGTAATCATATTACATTATAGTATTGTGTTTCCGCTTTTCGATTCATTATCCATAACATTTTCATTACGAAGATAAATCTTAGCTATCTCGAAGTTGACTACGAGTCAAGTTTTCCCCCGGATCCGTGCTATACGATATCATCTCACAAGATACCTGGCAAATGGGACTATAGCATGCGTGGTAGTTGAGTGCCGTTCAGGATCGAGACTGATATAATCGAGCTGTGATGGTCACGATAAAGAAGAAAACAATTTCTTATACTCAAAAAAATACCCTCAAAGCTACGTGATTCCATAGCACTGCTCCAAATGTGCGTGTGTGTATGTGTGTGTGTGGAGAATTTTTTTTGTTAGATAAAGAATGTTTTCACTCGACCGCCCAACTGAGAACTTCCAAGTCGGTTGTGTCCTGCTCACGGGATTGTGCTGAGACAGCAGGCCCGTGCCCTTATGGGAAAATAAAATACGTTCCCGCCTAAGGACAGCAGCTTCTGTCATCAGCTGCGCACGCCTGCGTACGGTTCGACGTCACACGGGCAGAGTCGAGTTGCGACCTTGGCACTGGGATCAATTTTTCTACCGCGTTCACGCCAAACCTCGAGTCCACCTACACCGAGATAGATTAAGGCGGGAATAGACAAAATGCGTTAACTCGCTGGCGTCATTACTGATGCTATCTCGGACGAGCAAAATGGAGCTGGCGAGCATGGGATCCACGGCTGAACATCTAGACTTCATCTCGTCGGAGGGAGGGACGACGTATCGTTCGAGTTCGACATCCGAACTCGCCGTTCCCTATTCAAGGGTAAAGGTTCGGCATGAAGATCTCTGAGCCGACATGATGTACACGTTCGTCCTATTTTTAAGCGGTCCGCTTCCGTGGATGTGAATGCGTCAAATCAAATGAATACTTGTAAACAAATTATGCCGTTGTGTAACGGGGAGACCAGTGGGATGAGAAAAGCCCCTCAAATACAATAATCTATTATTGAAGCTTGCCAATTGCCGGATGGGGAAGTGGGTCTTCATTCTTATGGCGTGTTCCCAACCGCCACGTCTTCATCCGGACAGGCCCCTAGCCGTAACGGTGCTAGACAGAAGGAACTTCGAAGCGTTGTTCCTCTTGCTAAGTGCAGAATGGATAAATTGGATGTCGCTGGCTGTGCTCACTATTCACCCGACGTTGCCTCTTCTCGCCCTCAACTCTCGCTCGCCGTCCTCGCAGTTACAAGAAATAAGATTAGACTGGGAAGAACTTGAAGTTTGATAGCCAGGAGCCGCCGCCCCCCCCCCCTCCCCTCGGCTTGCCCTTACTTGATTCTGTCCTGTTCTTGCTCTCGAAGACTGGAAGAGGCTGAGGCAAGTTTCCCACAAGCATGGGTCAAGTTTAACTTTAAGAGGAGCCGGCAACGCAAAAGGGCTCTAGACAGCGGCAAGGGGGGGGCTTTAATCAATTCGGCAAATTACAAGTGACGGGACACCCCAAGATGTTTCAAAGTTACTGCTGCACCCATTTTTAGTGTCTGCTGTCCCAACGAACATGTAACACTGAAGCGTCTCTCTCTCGCTCTCTCTCTCTTTCTCTCTATGGCTCACTACCTCGAATAAGGCTTCTACTGTGTGCATACAACAAGGAAAGAGTTCGCTCATGTACGTAAGTGTTCCCCTCTGCGATTATACAGACTGCTGTTGCTGCTGCTGCTGAAGGAGTATAAACCCTATCGTTGTAGGAAACCCCTATATTCCCATCTCCTCCTATAAACTCTATGATCGAGACATCTGTAGGCCAGGTCCGATGAGCTATTATATTAGCAGATCACAGGTCAAAACGGGATCGCTTAAAAATAGGTCTACGGATGGGTACCTCGTGGCGTCTGTTAAACCTCACCAGATCGCTATACTAGATTGATCCAGCGTTGAATGCTTGCTCAGTTGGCGTACAAGGTATCTCGATGCCACTACCTGCGCGAAGCAAAACATAGCCAGCGAGAAAGAACCAGTTCTTAGTCTTTTTTCTTTTGCTGCTGCAGTCCTAATCGATAAAACTGCATTGTTTCGTTGAACGCCTACGGTACATTGGTTTCCACCGATGCGAGTTCATGCACGTACAATACAGTGAGCACAATCGACCACGCAATCGGAAATAGCTCAAAATTGCTCCTTTCGTACGTTGCCCCTCGGTCGTGTCATGGAACACGTACCTAGAGCATGCAGACCTACACGCACACACCCGCACTCACAGACATCTGCTTTTCGGCAGCTTTGTTCTGCAGCTTTGTCAGCTGTTTCTCGACAGCGTTTAATAGCAGAGGGCGCCTGCCCACTTTGCTCGTTCACTTTGCCGTGTCTCCACTGCAGCGATCGCCATCACCGCGATGCCCCTCGGTCGGAACGACGTTCGACGTCGAGCTCTCGACTCGGTCTGCAGCCAGTGGCGACACTTGGCGAAACGAAGCCCAGGCATGTTGAAAGATGCACGAGGCCGAAGAAAGCAAGGAGGTAATCCTTCTAATGGCATTTGCATGTCGAGTGGTATAGGTACGCGAATGTGCGCGGCGGCTGTGTGTGGGGGTGTGCGTATCGTTGTGTGCACTGCCGTACGTCGTAGCTGCCTACCTGGTCGGAGGGGCAGTCGCCGGATCGCTCCACGCAGGGATGTTTCCCAGCCCCGCCGCTTCTTCGACGAGCGGGCGCGTGTGTTCGAGCCGATCAGAGTACGTCGGATCTAAACGGGAATAAAACGCTGCTGAGGGAAACGGGGCTTCGCAAAGTATCGAAAACAGGTCAGACGACCTCGAACGGGACGCTTCGAATATGGTCACCTGTCATTTCGGCTTCGTTTCCGGGCACTTGTGACTGAAAAGGAATTTCGTGTTGTTGTGAAATCTTGATAACTAACCCTGCAGGATCGTTAGATGTCGGGATTCTCGATGCATTACTGCAATTGATCCGGATAGAATTCCTGATGTTTGATCGTTTTATCTTGTTGTGACTTGTTATTTTAGTAAAGAAAAAAACATGCACGGAACAACCCCTCGTACGCTCAATAATGTACGAGCTTGACTTTATTAAAGATTCATTGTTCATTATTGTGACAGACATTAAACGGGCTTTCGAAGGAATTGGTTACTGCTGCGAGCTGCGAGGTCTAGGTATTTTGATCAGGGTGGGTCCAATCAAGCGATCGATTGACATAAAATAATTGAACACACTAAGCGTAACGAGTCATATATTAGTAAACACCACGCCGAAGTCAATCTCTGACTCTGTGTGGTCGAAGTGGCGAAAATAACTCCGCCGATAAGGAGTAGACCAAGTCATCTAAATTTTCTGCCCCATTATAGGTTAGTATATGCGTTTCATATGAGTTATAAGTGTTTTTAAAGATTTTATCCCTCAGCCTCTTAAAAAATATGAGTTACAAAGACAATATTTTATTTACTTAATTAATCAATGAGTTGAGTAGGTATTGGTCATTACTTACAAGGCACTGAACCAGGCACGCTCTATGCCTTCGGAAACGTGCAACCCATAGCGAAATCTGCCATTCTATGATTATCCGCATAGCTAACTTCACACGAGCACAAGCAAAAATAGCTTTTCCCACGGTTATGAGGCCGGACACCGAGCTGTTGCTGAGACGCTTGCGTGGAGGATACCACAATTCCGGGGGCTGCTATCACGATCATTTGCTTCGCCTGACGGTGACATACGGACTTTCGAAGACGAGAAAGGCGACGATGTTCTTCCGATTCCCTTGCCAACGATCTGCCCTCTTCTCTGCTTGCCTCGACCCTCCTCTATGGGGGCATCAGAACCAGCACGTCCATATATATATATATATATATATATATACAACCTCGAGTCTTGCAAACCGCTGGATGCGGCGTTGCATCAGTCGTTCCCGAGTGGAGGTGATCAACTCAGCGCTGGCGTAGCGCCACTCGCGCGCGCGCGTCGCCCTCCGTGCGAAAACACCACGCTCGAGGGGCCGTTCGGGAGGCAACATTTGTATGTAAGAAGCTGGCTGGGGAACAGTGAGCTTCGGTGACAAATATACGGAAACCATACGTCACCGTCGGGCGTCTGTGGGTCGCCGAGTATTTGGCGTCCGCAGAGGATTGGTGGGTGAAGGTCCACGTAGAGGTTGGTTCAGTATTCCTTTCAATCTTTCCCTCTGGGTTCGTGGATGAAGGCGGCGGCGGCGGCGGCGGTGGCCTCTATTCGCGGTGGCTCCTTCTCGAAGACAGACTCCCCCCACCCTTCGTCTTGGTCTCTTTTTTTTCTATTCGGTCATTCCCCGGGCAGCCGAAGCAGCCAGCGTCTGTCGAAGTGATGAATACCCCTGGTAGCCGGCGAACGGACATTCTTATATTATACAACTAACTCCCAGCCACATGTAACTCAGCTGCTGCAGGGCAGCTGCCGGGAGACGCCGGCGGCAGCCGCAACAAAGGCGCAGAGCCGTCTGGTCGGTCGACTTGGGCCATATTCTTCTTCCTCACGTCAGCCATTGTGCCGTACATGGGGTGCGGTGCCGTGGGGCTTCGCAGTTGGAGGATACAGGAGTTGAGCGGATGCGGCTATCACAGCACGGGGGGCTACCACCAATGTCGAGTTGGGGACGTTGCAGAAAACCGCACGAATGAAGCGGCGGCGCTGCCAGACGACCATGGTCTTGCCGCCTCTCATTGCCACGTAGGGGTTCAGGTTGCAACGAGTTGTCCATTCGTTTAGAGACGAGGAGGGGCTAACAGGCAACTTTCAAAGGTCCATTTTGTTGGGTACAGGCTGACGGCAGGCAGCAGCCGGTCGACAACGACAGCCAAATGCACTAACTTCTCTGCGTAGAAAGCAGACAGCTACATTGGTTGGTCGGTTGGTTGCCCGATGGATTTCGAAGTTGTCCGCCAATGCGGAGAATCGAAGGTCGTTGTCGTGACGACATCCGCGTAAAAACGTCATTCCCCTGTACGCCATTCGCAAGACAACCTGGCTGAATGAGATGAGCGGCAAAGCAGGAAAGAGAGGAAGGGGGGGCATGATTGTAAAAGTAGGGACCACTGAGAATATGATTGAGACTCGCTGACACGTACGGACAGCTTCGTACGTTGCTGGTGGCACGATCATTTCCAGAGTTCGAGCTAAATTCTGTCGATGTGTCCCCTCTCAATCTCGACGAGAACCGCAAGCGGCGACAGCGCATCGAAAGCCATATCCCATTATAAAGAAATAGCGTTGTGTAGTACCAGTACAATGTCGCAAATTTGATTCGAGCGGTTCCCAAGGCGTACACTGTAGTGTCCTTGCTCGGAAGTACGAGCAGTCCCATGCCAAGTTGGAGCCCTTTCGAAGGAGGGCTGTAACGGAGGGGCACAAGGCATGGCAATTCATAGGAAGCCCGAAGGCTCCCCAATGTCCCGGCGTCTCCTAACCTAGCTCGCCATCGCAGCTTGAGGGTAAAGCTCGACAGAAGCAGGCTAAGCATAAAAAAAACACGAAACATTACAGGACTCTGCTGCTGCTGCTGCGGTGTAGCTATGCAGGCGAAACTTTGGAGCGTCATCGGCCGCTACCCTACCATCGCCGCCTTACCGGCCTATCCGAGACGACGACAGGCGTCCGGAACTCGAAGCAGGGGTCGACAGAGGCGCGGGGCTCGTGCGTTGGGCCGCCCGGCGTTATCAGTTCGCCAGCAGCCACAGTCAGCGCGGTCGCATTTGTGTTCGCGCACCGAGCGCAATCAGCGCTGCCAACACCATCACCACAATACAGTAGCAGCAGCAGCAGAGGCATCGGGGGCGGCGGGAACAACAAGGTCCATAACGACGACAACGACAGCCGAAGAAAAAAGGCAGGAAACAGAAAAAACAATGAGTGAGAAAGAGGAGCGGCTAACCTTTCTTCATGCTCGCAGGGTCGCGGGAGGGGGCGCCTTGCAGAGAAGACGACGACAAAGGGCGCCCAGCTGAGACGAAACTGCGAGCGAGCCCCAAGCAATGATACATGACCATGAGAACCCTAGGTTTGAGTGTTCGCGGCTGGGTAACCTGGGTAACTGACTGCGGGTGGGCGTAGCATGGCCATGTGCAATAGCACTATCCCAGCAATAGGAACTCGGCGTAAGCATTTGCGTACGCCAGCGTATACATTATATTATGTAATGCACCGGGGTGACCGTGTTGGCGAACTTCAATCGCGGGCCGGTATCACTTATATCACACTTTATAATCATATCCAAAGCAGTCAAGTTCAACCTTCTACCCTACCACAAGTTCAACCTTGTACCCAAGTGGGCAGGCACACAACGCTGTTAGTAGACATTCGACGGGGCTACAGCGGTGACAATTCACAGTCAAGTTACATGCACGTGCTAAGCCGCACATGCAAACAAGCTCCCTCCTCCGGGTAGTCCATCTTAAGCGACGCGTCCGCGGCGCACAGACAACGCGCAGAACCATTCGCGGACCGCATTGCCACAGGCGGTCAAGCGAATGATGATCTTTTTCATCTCTCGCTCTCTCTCCCTCTCTTTCCCTTCCTTTTTATCTGTTAGCAGTTCCGAGGACCGCCCCGGCGGACACACACTTGTCACACATGCGAGCACTTACTGCCATTTTTTACTCACGCTGATTTTCTGTCTTTCTGTCACGCCATCTTGTCATTTCCTGCAGCCATTGTGGCGCGCTCCGCTCCGCTCCGAACCACTCTACTCTACACTTCACTTTTTTGCGTCGAGCGACAATTTAAAAGCTGAAATTCGTACAGCGGCAGATATATATATATATATATATATATATAGAGAGAGAGAGAGAGAGAGAGGGGGCACACAGACTCGGAGACTCATTACGAGCGCTGCTCCGCGTTTCCAGCAGCCGTCGACGGCGAGGGGGCCGGTCTTCCGGGGAGTGGCGCTTCGGCGCTGACGATAGTAGAACACTGGCAGGCTGTTGTGGTGGGCTGTTGTCGGTGGTTGACGACAGAAGAGGAGGAAGATTCATTCATTCGTTCGTTCGTTCCTTTTTTTTTTCGGCTGGAATGGGAGTAAAATAAAACGAGCCTACCGAGGAGGGAGAAAAAGTCTGGCCTTCACCGTGTCCCTCGCTGTTTCCTCGGTTTCTCATTGACGTCGTTTTCTCATTGCTTTCCTCTGCGTTCCACATCGGCTTCCTCATCTTCCGCGCGTCCTTCGCAGCTCTTCTATCTTCGGCAAGAGCCACTGAAGTTCGTTTAGGGGCTGGAGGCTTGCGGGGAGCTGGCATGGGAAGGAGGACGACGAGGAGCTAGCTGGCTGCGGAAAGGCCAAGCCACAGCACGGCCACGAACATCGCGGCCGCGAACGAGCCGTGATCGGCGGGAAGAAACCTGGTACTGGCCGATGGACCCCCGGACCCACAGGCTTCGAGTACCCCACTTCAAAGTGAGGCCAAACGGAGAGCCAACATGACTGCGTACCACTACCTTACTACAACTACTAGTGCCAGAGAGGGGAGGGGATACCGCTAGCCGTGTTCGTTTTACCATCCCATTTTTAGTTTAGCCCACGCGCATGGCTGTGTGTGTGTGTGTGTCTGTGTTCATGTCTATGTAGCGTGTTTTTTGTCGAATGTACTATGTGTTCTTCTTAGTCGGGCTTCTTCTCGCGGGCTCTCTCTCTCTCTCTCTCTTGCAGCCCGGACCGACGCGGCGTTCCCGCTCGACTCTACATTCGGCTTCCACCTTCCTCGCGGACAACGACCTGCCGGCCAACCGACAGACAGACGCTCTTTCGCGGAGCCAACTTGGGGTGCGTTTTCCACTAGCCGAGGCCCGTCTCGGACCCTCCGGGCCACTCCGCTCCTACACATCTATACTTGTTTGAAACCCGTTCAACCCTGCCATTGGTGGCGTTTAGTTTTATGTTCGGCGGTTTCCGGATGGGGATAATATAAGGGCAGGAAAGTGGTGCGGCTGAGACGGGGTTTCGGGGGCGGGCGAATTCGTCAGGCTCCGGCTACGCTGAACCCGCGGATGACGGTAGAGGATCGTGACTCGACGATCAGGGCCGCGGACCTCGCTTGAAGGGGACGACCATGGGAAAACGAGAACAATGTGCCGCCGCCGCCGCGACCACCATTTCCCTCAGTTCTGCTGCTGCTGCTGCAACCGCCATCTCTCCAGTCATGTTCAACTCGCCTCAGAGCGAAGTGAGAGACGATGGGGAAGATGGGGCAATGGAGAAAACGGAGGAAGAGCGAGAGAGGTTGCAGGACCCAAGGCAGGCCAATGCGGCAGGAACGAAGTCAAGGAGACGCGAGGAAAAATAGAATAGCCGACCGTAGCACGGGGACCCCAGGCTAGTGGCTATGTAATAGCACGAACAGAACGGTGGCGCAGCGAACGTTCGAGAGGAAAGGGTTCGCTGAGAAGCAGCGAAAGAAAGAAAGAAAGAGAGAGAAAGAGAAATAACGGGGGCACTTATTTGTGTATGGGTTGTGACAGGGTTCCTGCGTATGGTTTAATGTTAGCGACGAAGGGCGGATGGACTAAGCATAGGGAGGCCTGTATCCTCATGGGCTCCACAACGGCGCTGCGTGTGGCCTATAGATTTGCACTTTTTCCGACTCATTACTTCACCCGAACCCTTTGGAGCCTCCTCTGGAACGTTTGGTGGCATTTCAGGTATGCCTCGACATTCCGCCTGAAGGATGGGTTCTACTGGAATGGAAGCCTGGTAATGGTTCTACTGGATCGAGGTCGGGAAGAAGGAGGTTGGAGAACAGTCGAAGGAAGTGTCTTCATCATCGTTGTTGTGCCTAGTGCTGGTGTTGCGAATAATGCTGGATGTGTATGAAGTGAACGCTTTCATGACAGACCATGACGAGGTAAGCCAACCTACACAGAAGATCAGTCTCACAAACAGCAAAGAACCGAAACTAACTGTACGATTCATACATTCGTACAATACGTAGTTAAATAAACAAATTATGTGGTTTCTATTTGCTATAACAAATTCTAAGGGACAACAAATCCGTATCGTATAAGTGAAAAACAAGTCCGATCATTCTGGAGGCCCTCAGCTCCCGAATTATAATAGACATCCAAGAAGCGATCGATGCAGTGGAAATCATTGTTAAAACCTTTCGTGTGCCTTCTCTCTGTCTACAATATGCCGCTGGTTTCTCTGCTGAGTTACGGGATCTCGATCTGGGGCAGTGGCTACAAGGTGATAGTTCGTAGGGGTGAGGTTATCCAGACCGATAGCCTTCGGGCGTCTTCTTAAGAAACCGTGGTCGCTCTGTCGCGGACATCTATCACAAGTACAACTCCCTTCCCATTAGTAGGTTAGGCCTGGTCTGCACCGCGCTTTTGGCTTTCAAGATAGCTAAGGCAGATATCCTTCGAACACACCCTTGCCGATCGTCGCCGCTGTCAGAAGAGCGTCTCGACGTCATAGGGAATTCGTGAGACTTGGTGGGGTTACAGCCGTGGTGTGGGGCTCGCTTCATAGAGATGTCAGGCACCTCAGCTCAGCTACCATCGTCGTCTACGAAGCAAAGCACAAATGGTTGTGAATAATTTTGTGCAATGCTATACTGTATACTATATATTCTGAATCATTCCCTCTCCGGGTACGAGGTGACGTACAATTAACTGCGATGCTGTAATTGTTTCGTCTCTTTTTTAACGCGGACTCAAGCATCGTAACATTGCAGTTCCGTCAATAAACCGCAGCATGAATGACTGAACGAAAAATAACATGTTCAAGTTTACTTTACCCTCTAAACTTGATCGTGCTGGATATCGTTGTTGGCAGAGTATCTTCTATTGATTGCTCTATTGTGCGTTTCTGTTTTACGAGCTCATGCGCTGCGTTCATTGAAAGCTCACCGCAATCATCAGCGATCATAGGCAACAATCCTGGTGACCCCCAGAACTATCGCGAAATCGACATCGCGCTAATGAGGGTAAGGCTTACGCGGTACAATTAACAGAACTTACTAACACACCAGACGAAATTCATCATGCTGACAGTCGTCCACATATCCACGCACTCGCAGTTAGTGATTGGTGAAGTCGTTCGAGACAGGCTCCTTCCTGCCAGAGCCGAGAAAGCTCTCCGATCATAGAGACACACTCTGAATGTCTGCTCCAAAGGCTCGCCCCACGAAGCGGCACTTCTTCGCGGTGGGGAAATTAACATGGCGGCATAACGGAACAACTGATCGTTTTGCCGAGACTGTATTGAGAAAGAGCAGAGTAGAGGATTGCAATTTTCCTCGAGGTGATATTGTAGTCGAAGGTTAAGAGACGGGTATGTCGAACTTGCCAGTTACTAATTGTGTTTGCTTTTGTCTCAGAGTAGAAATGTTCAAAGGATTTTTGTGTTCTTGTCATACCTTCGTTAACACAGTTAAGAGGTTTAATCGGATCATTGCACATGCAGACTTCCGGGTGAGAAAGGCGATCCCGCTCGCTCGACACGGAACGACCGCGGAGATTCTTTGCCAGAGTTCTGCAGATGTTGTCTGCCCTTGAGTGCCTTCGCCAGACGTCGTTTTCGTCCTGTATCATCCTGATCTCTGCTACATCCCATTCCAGGTCCTATCGAAGCCATTTGAAACAACCTTCTACTGGAAGGCACTCATAGTCTAGGCAATTTGACCTCCACGCCCTCGCTGCTCAAGCAAAGGGGATCGTCTTTTGACAGGAGGCGTACACTCAGATCAGGGCAGCCCAGCAAGCCGGAGCGCGATAGGCCGACACCGAGATCGTTCAGGCATATGCGGTTTGCTTGGCAGAAGCCATAACTTCCGAGTGAATTATCCTAAAATAAACTAACCTACATGTAGGTGTCAGGGGGCTGAGCAAGGAAGAAACTCCCTTATTGTACTGAGTAATCGAAATACCGCCCTTCGCTAATTTGATTTAGCAGTCAGCTGGTGCAATGCTGGAACTAGGTGTAGTAATTTAGAGATTCATTTATACTGCACCATAGGTCAAGGAATTCACTATTTTTAATTACAGATCCCGCCGTAGTTCTCTTCTGTGGTGGAGACACAGAAACGCCTGGTGTGCCTAAAATACCATTAGGTCATATACGAAGCTCTACGGTCGAGGAAGATGTATTAATTAATTATTAAGATAACCAACAAAGATTATCAGATGTTAAACGATCTGTTCTCCTGATGTTTTGCTTACAATCCCACCACAAACATTCATACGTATCAAACTCAATTGATTGTGTTTGAGTAGATTTGAAGTCTTCGACCATATATATGTTCACTGATGTGGCTAAGTTTTGAGAATAAGCTACAGTAGGCCCGAGTGAAATTTTGCATGAACCTGCCCTTGGTGGTGTTCATCATTGGCCGCATTGAAGGATGGCTGTTTGATTATAGGTTAAACTTTTAGATTCTATGTAGACAGATAGGGTTCGCATAATGATGGGATTGCTGAAATGACCCTGATGGGCTCCTGTGCGCTAGGCTGCGCGCGACTTGTTCCTGCAAACCACGCTCCAGCTGTCGATTGGATGAGCATTCATGAGGTTGGTGAAAACAGCCATTTCATCTCTATAACAAGAAACCGCAGAGGAATCCTCAACGAAAGTTGTTCTCGGGTAGACAATATGAGCCGATGGAATCGACAAGACCGAATATTCGTTTACACATAATAATCGAATTAATTAAACGGGGCAAATATTTACACGCCTACATGTTGATAAGGTTTAATTGAATATCCCGTTGCATTCACATGTTTTGTATATCTGCTCAGAAGGGGATAGCGGAACAGCCAGTTAAACAAGTAATATGATAATTAAAGTTGTAATGATAATTATATTATACCATGACGATGAGGCCAGGACCACCAGGGCGTAAAAACCCATACCCATCCCGTAGCTAGCGATATATATATATATATATATATAACATATGTAGAATAATATGTATATGTTCAATATTTTAATTATCTCATTAGATTATTACAACAATAATTGTACTGCGTGATACAACGAGCGCGATTTGTGAATCACAATTAGCAAAGGAACGGAAACTTCGGCGATGTACGATACATATTGTGGCGCTGCGATATCAATTGTAGGATCATGTGCAGTTTTCAAAATGTTCACGAGTTTCGAAATTCTGGAATCGACGGTTAAAAGATGTGAATGCTTTGAACTGCGTTTGCGTCCTCCTGCGAAGGGTATTTCTGTCTGATTAGAGGCATTCCCAGCGAGAATTGTTTACATAGGAGACTTCGTTTATTTTTCTTTAAATTTTGAGATTTTGGCAAGGAAATAAAAAGTAACTTGGTGTGAAAACAGCTTGGAGTCCTTGATTGGAAAATACCTGGCGAATATTTGAAGCCCAAATATATGGTCTATAAATTACGTGTCGTTTTTATTTGTTAAGCGTTCTCTTGACGTTCAATGTTTTAAAGACGAACTTCAAACAATAACGAAGGGTCAAAATTCTATTGTTATTTTATGTTGGATAAAATACCATAGAAAATATTGGCGCACCAGCTGACAGACAACTTCCCGAGGAAAATTAGGTGTCTGTTGATCCTAGCCAGTTTCCTGGATATGTTTCCCTCCGAGGACGACATATGAGACATTATTGATAGCTGTATCATCGTAAGTGGCGCGCCGATGTCTACTTGACTGATGTCACTGCTCGTTCGCGTGACTGCATTGGACTTTATCGGCGGGAGTTCTCTGTTACAAGGGCCGCCCACAGGGTGGGGTAAGAGTCGTTGGTTTACAGGATTGTAGGACATAAGTCAGCGGTTAGAAAAATATCGACCTGCACTGAGTACAAAAAAGTAGGTTTTTTTTTTTGATGGCCAAAAACTATAGATGCTCTAATCTAACACCTTCATCAAGCAGTAGCCTGCTAGGTGCTTTAACTATAAGGCTAGTATTTCTCTAAATGTAAATGTCAACATTTTCCTACAGGTTCGAGCCCCGCAGCGTGATGACATATAAAAGAGCTTAAGCATTGCGGAATTACAACCCCTTTAATACACCAATAAACCTTTATCTTTACCTTTCCCGAGTTCGCAGAGACGTCACTCTCCACTGCAAGCGCACTTTTAGCCTGACCTGTATCTATGAGTATATTCATAAGAAAACATAAGCACAACATCGTCATGCTGTTCAATAGCAGAACACGCGGACATAAGAACTCGAATCATCTTTTAATGCATTTCATGGGGTGTTTATAGCAAATATTATATTATATTTATAGTAAACACATTTATAGCGAACAACAATGCTGCAGGCACGCCAAACTCAAGTTTGTCAGTCAAGTCAATTTAATTCAGAAATCAGCTTATGCCATAGCGTAGTGCTGTATACAGACGCCCATATCTATATTTCTCTGCGTCTTAAGGCGACCCAAGGCACCGGAACATACACATAATTGGGTCGGGCCAGAAGGTCAACGGAACGCCAGCAGACCAATAGAATGAATACTATCTTTATGAAGATAGAGATGTTGGGCTGATACGGGCTTGCGGGCTCGATTCGCGTGAATGATCGATGATTGACTGCGTGTGTGCATCCCAATGGGCTTAGAGCCACATTGTTGCATTTTATGCCTCCGGCGTGGACCAGTGCCGATGTACCGTGATACTAAGACGAAGCGTTATTACTATTACATTCAATCGTGTTGTGCTCTTGTAAACAGCAATCTTTGTCCTTTGGCAGTAAACGTCCCCTCTGTGGCATCGACACCTCGAGCAGCATCACAGAGCGTCCGTTGGTGCTATGCCTGGACAGCGACTGAGCCCGGGCGGCCACGCAGTCAGTAGCCTCTCGCATTCGCGATGAATCCATCTCTCTCTTTCTCTCCCTCGCTCTCTGATATCCATGGATTCCCTGATGGCGGCGATCGAACGACGCTGACGCCACTAACAGAGTTGGCACCAGAATCGAAGCATTCCTCTAGGCCTTCGCCGACGCTCAGCGGTCGCCACTCACTGATCTGGACCTCCTGGGGAGCCGACCAAGCCACTCAGTTTGACCATGGTTGTCACACTTGCGAGCACATTGGCGAGCATTGTGTAGCCAGAGAGAAATGTGCTCAATAAGCTGTGAGCGAGCTGCCATGTAAAGAGTGGCTGGCTACTGGTGCTCGACGCAGCGACGACAGCGGTCGCCTCCGATGTCTCCTCTTGTCTTCGATCTGTTTTCGATGATGATTCCCTTGGCAATAGTGGTAGCGGTTACGCTACATGGAGATGTTGTATGCTGAACCTTTTTGGGTCATAGACCAAGGTCTCGCCGCCGTGTATAATAGCGCGAGGGCACGTAACGATGAAGGTGACAGGGTTCGTTCAAGATATTATACATATGTGAGACAGGAGCGCCGATTAGGCTATTATTATTATTATTATTAGTAATTATTATTTATTACTAATACACGCGGCTTCTCGGCCACATGAGATTGTAGCGGTAGGTCTAGAGGCTATTCAAGATGGAAGTGCTTTTTGTATGACATTCATAAATATAAACATATATATATATATATATAGAGTGCCCTCAAAAGGCAAGGAAAATACAAACTTCAGAAAAAATTGCAAATACCTAAACATGTGGCAAATCCTGAATCAAATAGCAGAAATACATGTTTACTATCAGCGGATTCGTATTCCACAGATGATAAGATCAATAGTACTAACTTCACAATTTTTATCTCAGCCTTTCCGCCGATGAACCTCTTAACTTCTTTAGTCTAAGTATAAGCAAACAAAAAGCACAAACCACAGCACACCTTTGCCATTAGCGTCTCTCGAGCAAGCAACAGCTGCCCTGTTCGCGTTACAAGGTCTTCTACGACAGGATCTCATGTCTAATTACAGATATAGTATAATTAATGCATGGTTCTAGAACGCACCTGGACGACAATAGTACTAAGCGGTGTCATGATCCCAGTATCTCCAGACCCGAGACGAGGATCGCTGCGCACCCCGTGATCCAGCTAAACTCTAGAAGTTAACTAAAACCAACACAAACTTCTGGATCCTTTAACCGTCATAAACTTCGACCTTATCACGTTACGGCCTCAATTCCACTCGGCCTGTAAATATTGTCCTGTATCTAGGACTCTACCAATCTTCCATCCGATGATCACTAGAATAGTGAGCGTACATTAGATGTGTGCACGCATACATGAAAAGGGCCGCGATGAGGCGGCTCATATTATGAACAACGCTCCTGGCGTTGCTTGTTAACAGCGTCGGGCGTAAATAGCTATCTGATGTGAAAGTGACAAAATTTCCGCATATGTTTCACAGAGGAAGGCTCCCTTTGAAGGGTCGTCTCCTGTGTATTGATTCCCCTTTGGGTGGCAGAGGGATATTGTTGACATCCTCTCAACCACCTCTTCGCGGGCCGCGTGATTCATGCGGTTCGGGCATTGTCTTCGGTGATTTTCCTGCAAGCACCGCTTGGCTATTGTCTCACCGTACGTCAGCGCACGAGCGCCTTCGTGACGAGTGAATGTAAACTCATAATGGTTGAACGTGTGTAAACGCTTGGAGAACCTCGTCCGAGGTATTGGACCCTGTTCCATGTCGCGATTAGCATGTTATTAAATATTATCGATCCAAGCGTTAACACATTCGGTGAGTATCTGGGGACAGTTTTCAAACTACGCGCCTGATTTGGGCTGACCACCGTGTTTTTCAACATCTAACAAGCACAGCGTTAACGTCAGTGTTACTAAACTAAATGCTTAAATTAAAGTGCTTTATCTATTTTTGGCGAAAGCTGTCTATTTTTTCCTAGCTAATACACTCACTAGTCCTTTTATGGGCAGAAACGCCTCGGTACCGTTGTGTAGCAGCGGAAACAGCCCAAAATCATGTTTATAGGCCTTCATCTTCAGATACGGATTGATTCAGAAGCCAGGAGATGCTAACGTGATCTATGTCAATTATTAATAGTACACACCGCGAAGCTGCAAACATGAATTAACTAAAAATTAGCGAGGTGGCCACAGGGCTAAGTCGTATGTGCGTAAGCTTGTACCCCCTTGAAGTAATGCACGTGCATGTAATTAATATTAGTAGTATTCACGCATAAGTAAGGCTTCTTTCAAAACAATATCTAACCATTTTGTCATATCAAAAGTATTTTCCACCTTGACACACAATTCAAATCGAATTTGGCAGTCCGTACATATTATCTACATTAATTGACGGCGGACCCATGCGGACCTGCACGCATTGTTCTATGAGCGTCTTCCTCACTGGATCTAATGCAGCGCATATTCGTCTCTGCCATCGCCCATAATGTCGTCAATTACGGCACACTAAACTCCAGTTCCACCCGGAAGCATATGAATCACAAGCATACTTTTGTACTGCGAAGAGGTTGGGGACCGCGCGAACGCGGATCCCCCCGACCAAAAATTTCATGCCCCATCTACCCCTATTTGGGATGTGACAGGTATCAGCCAACCTCCGGCGTGCAATGAGGAAGCCTCCACCTGGGACCTCCGCCTTCATGATCACGGATGGCCCGGCACCAAGTAAGTATGCCTTGAGTCGCGTTAGGATACGATTCATCTACAGATGCGTCTGGGCCGGAGCTGGACTTCCAGTGGACCTTTAACGAGAAGTTTGAAGGCGAACGATCCCGACTCATGCATCGCAAATCCTTTCATGTCATATTAGCAATATTGTACGATCGCGCTGTAATAAGCGTATATCATTGTGCTCCACCTCTCTCCATCGAAGGCGCGAATCATGTTTAACACCACGGAAGAGACAGGGTCGCAATTCCATCTCAAGTGTGTGGATGCGACCTCTGCTGGATAGAAGGAACGCACTCCCTTGACAGGCAGATGTATCATTATCAGCAGAAATGTGACCAATTTGCCATCTATTTGAGCCACGACGACGATGTTTGGCTTTGAGGGAGAGCTCTGTCAGAGCTCATTCATTGGCTCGAACATGTATTATAGATGTCGCAAGTGGCCTTCATTGGCTCGCTAGATGGAGGGATTGTTTCTTGCTGCAGATACGGCAACAACGTCTGATGCTCATTCTGGTAGAGGTCTATCTTCATCATCGGCAGTAGCGTGGACCCAGCCATAATGAGTGAAACTCGAGAGTAATTAGTTGATTCGAGGTGTTTGTTTCCACGTTTCCTGGGCTCGGTCAAAACGTGCAACTCGTATTTCATGTCACTTTGGACCCGTTCTAGGGTTGACATAAGGAAATCTCATCGCTATCTTAGCTCCAATGGACAACAATAAGACACCTGTAGCACACCACAAGCGCAGATTCAAAATTGCTCCTCTTAATCTGAAGATAACTGCTACATCAATCAGGGAAGATGACGCACCACGAACGATCTGGTCGTATAGGATTCGACCGGCGTTAGCTTGTGCCTTTGACTTAGATTTCATGTGCATTAATCGTTTCGTTGATACATTGAAGATATCTGGGCAACAATGCATAACAGGCTAAAGCTCAATTTTTTTCGATGTGAGCTGACACTAACGGCTCAGAGAGACGGATACCTCCAACTGATCGGGAAGCTTCAACTAAGCCATAAGGGACAAGTGACAAATGGATCATCAAATATATCAGAAATTATGTATCTCTTGCGATCCGACACGAAAAACATTTATATGAAGAGTTAATAAATCCGTTCGATATACACAGATCACTTTGGCACTCAGTTTAATTGTGTGGACACACGCCTCCAGTACACCTTCCGTGACTTTGCATGGCGCAGGACGGTACGCACACGGGGGCCACAAAGGGCGGGGGTGACTGTTTCCCCATTTTTTTTTCTGCACAGCACATACAACGGCCTTTTCTTTCGTTTCGTGTCTCGAGACTGTGTGAGGAATGTCACAGTCGGCTGGACGTCACCGAGACGTCACCCCAACAAGCTTCCAGCCTTCTACCAGCCGAAGCTCCCCTTAAAGACGGGCGGGGATGGACGTTCGAGTAACCCCGGCCACTGAATAGCGAATTACTACTACTACTAGCTGAAGCTGCCTAGCTGGAGTTGCTGGACTCGTCAGTGGCACTCGCTGCCGCATCCTGGCCGTTGCTGTCGGTGCAGTCGGTGGTACTGTCTTTCTCTCAAGAGAGAGGAAAAGTGGACACGCATCGAATCCCGTGTCGTATCCAGAGGGGGCGCAAGGAGACCGAACAGAACCGAAGAGGAATAATATGGGAGTGAAATTCGGGTGTGGAAGACACTGAAAGGATAGGACGTGGATTGGGGAGGTGGGGGCGCGTCCTGAATGGTGTTGGTGGTATGCCACGGTGGTGGGTTTGAAGAGTTGTGAGACGTGGTGCCAGGCGCATCGGCAGACGCGGGGGCAGCGTCGCCTTCGGCTCGCGGCCGCGGGCCGTTGGGCGCGTTTGAATTTCAAATTGACCGGCGCTGAGACGAACGAACCGCCGGCGACCAAGCGAGCACGTGATTGGCAGTGCCGCTGGTGGGGGCAGAGGACAGCAGAAAAGCAGTCCAGCTGCGTCCGGAAGTGACACGGCGAAAGAGACGCCTTGTGAAGGGCGAAGACGAAAAACAGAGCAGTGTCGAACAGCAAGAGAGAAGGACGATGCCGGCATCGGACGGACGGACGGACGCAACGGTCGGCGGCAATTCAAACCCTGGGGGCACGCGGCCACCACGATAGGAGCCGGCACGCAGGACGAAACAACGAAGAGCCTCGCCAAAGTCCAAGAGTGCCCCAGGAGTGCCACCCCCCGGACCACCACCAGGCTCTGGTCCCACCCTTCGCCTCGTCGCTCCTAAATCCCCCCCCCCCCCTATCTTCCCCTATGGCTGTTCGGGGTAGTCCAACCACAGCAAGTTCAGAAGTGGAAGTCTCGTGGGATCGGAGCGACGCAGAGGCACTCTCCCCTCGTTGTGCTACTCATCCGGTATCGTGCGTGAGGACAGTAAACTTAACTTTAGAGAAAAAATACTTCCGTTCGATGTCCTTCTCCCCTACGCTATTGCAATGAACTAGCGAACGGCGACAGCAGTTGTGGTAGTTTGGCCAAGGCTGCAACTTTTAATACGTGACCCGCCGATGATGACGACAATAACAAGGGCTTGAGTAGGCTGTCGCTCGAGAATGACAACGGTCACGCGTGGGCAATGCGGTCAGGCTGCAATGCCAATGCTAACGCTTAAACAAATGAGCGATAAATTTAAAAAAATGAAAAAATGGCACAATCACTAGCGGCCATTTCGAAGCTGGACCTCCGAGCACACATTACAGGGTAGTGATCATGATGGCGGTGATAACGAGCTCAATCGATTGCAAGGGGCGTTAAGACGTCATACTCCTGCTGTATTGATATTCGCTAGCCACCGAACCTCACCACTAATGGCTTTGTTAAGAAAAATACACTGCACGAATCTCGAGCGAGCCTCGAACGAGATAGGCCTCAGCGGAGAGCCGGTGTTTTTGGTAGCAGCAGGATCGACAGGTACGAATGGGTTAAACTATGAGGTAGATACCTCCTATGAGGTAGTGTTGAGCGTTGCTACGCCTGACGAAACAAAGATCGCGTCCCTGCAGTTAAATGTTCCAACTTCCGTGATAGTTTGGGCGTTTACTGGAAAAAACGAAACAAGTTAAACATAAGCTCGTCATCGGTTGTTTATTAAGGAGTGTTGCTTTTGGTGTTCCACGAATCAGGTCATCAGTAGATCATCAATTATATTACCATGAAACATTACACCAAGGAATTTTACATAAGAAAAATGACTATATCTCTAAGCTGTATGGAATGATGTGAGTTTCCTCTGAACACAGCCGAGCGAAACAAATTTCTCGAGCAGGCGATCTCGGTCATGTTAACACAGATGTTTTTCACCAGAGGAGCATTTCGAGTTTTCCTAGTTCACCAACAAACTAATCAGAAATACTCGAAATCTCGATAGTTTTCGACTTCGATTCGCTGGGTCCTGGGACGTACGGCCTGGAGTACAAACATCTACCTCGTTGGAATAATCGCTTCCCTTTGCTTGCTCAAGACAAAACTAAAATCGGTTTCAAATTGATCATATTCATACTTACGTATTATTACAGGCCACTTATACATATATGACAGACAACTATATTTTTGTTGTCCACTAATTTCAAGTATTGTACATTAATGTTAAGATAATTAATCAAGTATGCTATGAATTTTCCTCCACCAAGCTTAGCCATCCCTTGCATTGTAGTCGTTAGAGAGACACAGCACAGCGCCCGTCGTGCTTCCAATGCGACACGATGCTCTACAAGTATATTGGGTGTGAAGGCAGCTGCAGAGTTTGCATGGGAGACGATCGGGCTTGGGGTGTCCAGTCATTGTTATATCGCAACGAGGCAAGCTGAGTGAACAATAATAGCGACTCACTGAGTGAATACGGATAACGGCTTGCTCCGGCTCGTAAGTAACACCAATAATTGCTAATAATATCGGTGTCATCAGATTAAGCGTCGTCAATATGTGCCGTTGTCCCGCCGTCGCGTTCAGGACGTCCGACGATCAGGCTGCATTGATCAGGCCGCTGGTGCTCCAACAGCTAAGCGGCCGAGCAATACCCTCTCCTCAGGTCGTCGTCGTCGTCAGGCGGATGCTCAGCTGGGCCTGCTCATTGTCGTGGATCCTTGCAGGTCCGTGCTCGAAAGCAGGTCTACAACAGGACCCCCCCCTCTCCCTAGACACACACAAGCCCACCGACACACACACACACACATACACGCACAGCTATCAGACCCAGCAGAGCAGACTCCCAGCAGGGAGCACCCACTAACCATTGCGTCCTCACGTATCAGAACCGCTGCCTGACAGCGGAGGGCTGGGCGAGCGACGTTATTAACTTTGCAATAAACAGAAGCGCGCACTGGACGAAACAGAGAATGGGCCAGCTATTCGCCGCGAACTCGTCTCTGTGAAGAGCTCTGCTGTCGCCGCCGTCGACATCTGGATTCGGCTGGATTCGCCTGAATGTTCCCGGATTTCGGGCGGACTCGGCAGCCAAACAGCCCGGTCAGGCCTGACAGTTACATGAACCGAAGCTCGAACAGAGGTCTCGAACGAAGTCGAACTCGGCAAACGGGCGGTAATAGTCCCTGGTGGTCGGGGGGTCGTGCTGTTTGCGGAGGTACCGTGCTGAGGGGGCCAAGAGGTCAGCGAAGCAGCATGATATGACATCGTTCCTGTGGCTGGTAGAGTTTGGGGGTTGCGTGACTAATACATCCTTCATTTAATCAGGTGTTGCGTACCACGTGAAAACTTAGTGGCTCTCCAATGTTTGCTCATCCCGACACTATGTCCAGCAAGGGGACCCGCGAGGTCTAATGCTCGGTCTTTTTTTGTTAGGGAATCAATCTGGTGTGTAATAGATATATGTGAAATAGGTGCACACTTTGAGGGACGAACGATCTACTGAGTTCAATTGTATCTTGCGGGTGGTATTTAAGAGAGATTACACACAGGGGGCATTGCTTTGTAATGCCTCGCCTATGGTGATCTCATTCGCTCTCAGGCTACAAGGAATAACATCGCCTAGCCTGGAGTATATATATATATATATATATATATACATTATTTATTTTATTCGTTTGCATCTATTTTATATCTATAATGAGTATTTTAAATATTCAATTATAATATGGTTGGTCAAAGTTGGTCACAGGTTGTCATATTACGACTGTATTTTTACTCATCTATGTTGTTATGTCTCCGCTCAGATAGAGGGCCAATCAATTTCGGCTCCCTATATACACGTGTAAAATTACTCACGTTTCATTTTGGTTCTATCACACTTCATTTTAATAGCTTACCACACGTACAGCACTACGAAAAGGCCAATCCGAAATCGATTATTTCGAAGCAGTTCTTAAGCGTCGTTCCAGGCTTGTTACAGAATGAAGAAAATCACGAATCATAACACTCTTCAGATCATAAAAACACTCTCTGCAAGTATACCCGACAGTAACGTCAAGGCCCCCATGAATTTAATTTGTACCTACAAATGTGAAGCGATCTCCTAGAAATAAAACGATCTAATCAGCATCAAGCGGTGTTTCAGAATACTGCTCAGACTATGACCGTTGACTATCTTATGGTTTATGCTTTTGCTATCAAGTTCACTGACGCCGGGTTCTTAAACATGACCCGAGATCAAGCAGCCGCGGAAAGCCTTTATTGCTCACCCGCCTATTGGAAGGGCTGTACACACGATTACTGGATCGCGGCGAGGCTTTCACCTATCCATTTTGTTGGATTAACCACTCTAGACAACCTCCTTCTACCCGAAGCATAAATGTAATATCGCTGCATAGACCCTAAAATCAAAGCCTGTCAGATCCTCTACCTATGACGCCGGTCGTTAGCTCATCAAATCTTTGAGTTGGCGAATGCGATCCCCCGTGTCTCTGCTCAGTTCCCGATCAGCAACGACCACAGTGCGATATATCTTGTAGGCAACGCAACGGTCGCTCGAGCTGATCAAACAAGACACCTTTCTATGCATATGCTGCTGCTGCTGCTCGCTCGAGCAGCAGGACCTGCGCGAGAAGGCGTGTCGGGATGCGAGCTTGCTCGCTGAGCGTTGACCGCTCTCAATTCCGAACAGTATCACAAGCTTCATGTGCAGCGAACACCATGTGCAGAATTGAATTGATAGCAAATTCGTTTTTATAGTTACCCTGTAGAGTTGTAGTTCGTAGTTATGGATAGAGCTGATGCAGGGCGGGGGTCACCGTAGTCGAGGAAATTACATGTGGCATTTCGTTAAAATCCTACAATATGTTTATTATTTTGTTCAAAAAGGATTGCACTACTTAATGGCGACGTGGCTAATCTGCTAGATGTTGACGTCCACGCGTTGCGTTGGCTCCGGACCAAACAACTGCATTTTCCGACAACATCACCATTTTTTTGGGTCACAGCCAAATGGCCAATGGGAGCTTTTGCTTCCCGGCCGTTCCATGAGGTCACAAACAGGGACCACTGCCTCCATTCATGATTTTAAAGCTTTCGAGTGTGTGTGTGTGTGTCGGAAATTGCGACGTTGGGACCGTCCGAAACAGAGGTTTATTCAACAAGTAATGGTGAAAGTGTCATCAGGTGGCGCTATCTGTAAATCGAAAAGGAAAATCGCCAGCGAGATGAAACTTTCGAACTGTAAAAACTGAACGCTTCAGAATTGTTACGAAGAAAAAGTTTTTATCACACAACGCTGTCCTTATAACAAATATATACACAAATATATATATAGACAAATTTATGTAATAGGACATTTCACGGTTGCGTTCAGTGTTAGGTGTCGGCTCCACCAACATTACCTCTCTGGACACATGATCGCCTGGGCTCTTAACACAATTATTACGATCTCAGTTAGGCGTTCTCAGATCAATTCAATCGGCCGTGGCCGATCCGCCCCGCCGAAGGCTTGGGTTTCCCAGTAACTCTAGATCGCCGGCCACTCAACCGCCGCTCAATATCTCCGTCGGAGTCAATTACTGCAATGGCGGCAGCCGTTGGGAACCAACGGATGTTTAGTCTCTTTCCGCGGTGGGTAGTCCGATTATCCTCGTATGGTCACCCACATTTCTCGTATTCACACGCAGGCAGGCACACCTCAGAATGCTCTCCCCCACCCTATCTGCGTTTCCCAACAAGGACTACCACCGGCGCATAATCCATGACACCGCTCGTCTGAGTTCGAGTCTGGGGAAGAGCTGTGGCATTTTAAGGGAAGGCGAACTATGAGGTGTGTGAAACAGTGTGCAGGCGATAGCTGTGCCTCGTGTATCGTACGCTTGAACGTCATTGTCTTGGCACTCGATGTGGCTGGGTGACGGTGATCGCTACCTTTGTTTCGTGTTGAGCGCGCGCACATCTATTTCACTTTCGGAGAGCTGGGGGAGTTATATTTCGGCAATAGGCTGGCGCTAACAGGAATCGAAGGATTTAATAGAGGCAATACACGCTCAGCTGGACTTGGAGAGAACTGAAAACTGCACTTCCGTCGATAGAGCAGAACTCTGCATTGAATTGTATTTAGTTGAACAGGAGATGTTCTACATGAGTATGTATCGAGATCTCCGGCTTGATTGGACGGCGAACAACGTCCATAGTTTAAAGTGAAAGAACTAGTTTATTTACGAATTATTAGGGTAATATTATTAGGGTATTCATTATACGGGCATGCCAATGTAAGTTATGATTAGATTCGAATCTGGGTGGGAAATACAAAGTTATTGTTCAGTCAAATGAAGTCTTTTGTAAACTAAATCACACAATGCATTGTTTCATTATATTCTCACGCTGATATCATGGCTTAAATATATACATATATATATAATCACCGTCATTAAGAGCTTTAGACCATAGCGTAAAGAGAAACAGGGTACCAACTCGTCTTTGAGAAGCTGATCTGATCAGAGTAGCTGCCTTTGTTTAGCCAGATTAGCATGATCCCGTGGATACGCGCTCAGCTTTCAGCTGAACCGCTACTCCCGTCTGTTCCTGTTCGAAGCCGTAGCCATGAGGCCAGACCACAGCAGATTGTCACAGACACACAGACATAGAGAGAGCGATACAGCTGATCAGGATTTTTAACTGGTATCCGTTTCAGTGACAGCATACGATTCTTTCACTGTGATTTGATGTGGCTTAGCTTCAATATGCGATGAGATTAGACCTCGTCCAACGGCGATGACATTTCGGCCGATGAATTTAATGCTTGTTCATCGCCTCTCGAAAACTGAGCGGGAAAAGAGCACTGCGACAAGTGTGCTCAGTTGTCCATCATCAATTCCCATAATGTTTAATATTATATCTGGCCGTGCCCAATATTATATTGACCTTCACTTTCCACTATCGGATAAATCTGTAAGTTCAAAATTAAAGAGTTCCAAACGAATTTGATCATGTAGTTTCGTCTCATCAGAGCGCTGTGACACATTGGTAGGCACTTGAAGCTAATTTCCCTACTGGCACGGATTTAAATTACGAAGCTGAACATTTTAAATATATATATATATACATATATATATATATACGCCAAGTTTTCCCGTGAAATTAGTCACTACTAAGATACTTTATTCTTCTTATTATTTTTGTTGAACATTGAACGCGCGGCAAACACTCCTGTTTACCCAGTACTTCGGCCCTGCCACGGGTAAACGAAACTATTAAATGATACCTTTCAACGAAGCGGTTTCACTAATCTATCACGCTTCAAGTATTGTCATCTTTCATCAGAGCACCTATTTTCATTTACGATACGCACCGATCTCTCTAGCAAAAGGTCTTCTCGCCCTTGCAAGCGATTACCGACATCGTCCAGTCCTGTTCAGGCGTACATCATGCGTACCCAAAGACTAAATAAACTGGGCGCAAATGTGCTCGAGCAGATCGAACATACACGAGCACTCCAGCTCGGACCCGAGGCGAGAACATCGGATATCATCCCCGCCGCTCCTCCAGATCCACCCAGGAACAGTTCAGCCTCAATTTGTTCAACTGCCTTACTTCGCCCAGTGCCCGGTCGTTCCCTCATTCACTCGTAGGCTTCGTGCGGATATGTGATACATGTCTTTCCACCTTGACTGTCTTTCTCCCGTGAGCTCCCTTCCGATCGGGCTCCGATCTATCACACGGTCGCCTTCGAATTACTATTTCTCGCTGTTCGTCTTTCCCGCTCTCTGTCTCGGCCCCCTCTGATTCCTGACCGTTAATCAATGCCCGCAAAGCATTTTCCCCCAGTCGGCACTCGAAGTCCGCCAAAGACATTCGCGGTTAGCGAGGGAGTCGCATATTGGTGCGCTAACATCGCCGCCCATTTCCTCACCACGACCACCCCCAGAGTAAGCGGCGGACACAGCGAGTCGTCTGGAGTTCGAGTCGCTGTGCATAGCTGAAGGGAGCGTTATGCTTGCTATACTATTGATTTCGAAGAACCAATTGGAAAAAAACGAACTGCCAATTGAAGTTCGTTGGTGAGGTGTTGACAGCGACTGAAGTAGTGAACACAATTTTGCTGGCGGATATACATGCCTAATCGTTCTCTTCGCGACTGTGTCGAGGAGGTGCTCGTGGACTTGCCAGCTGTGAGTTGCGTTATGAGCTGCCGTCATAACGCGTGTACACATTACACCTTAGGTGGTTACGCTTCGCGCTACACTGCGACAATTCTGTAGCCAAACTTCATCTACTTTTCGCATGCCTTGACCGCATACGGAGTTCCTGTTTCTATGAAGAGCTCGCCATTGGACGCAAGCTGACAAACGCACACGAACAAGCTGTTTTCGGAGGCAATTGACGGTTGACTGCTTATAATTAGTTGGCTAATTCTAGCTCATCTTTACCATACTGTAAGAGCATTTCAAGTGCGAATCCAGATCTTCAATATACATAGCGCGAAGACAGAATGAGGGCAAAATTGCGTCGCCTATATAGGAACGTTAGTGTTGCAAGCTCCGTTTCCAGGTTGAAGTGGGCATTATATGTATAATTATCGACTACTTATTACTGTTTTTCCTATCGTGGACCCACGCTAGTTAGATTCGACTAAAGAAGAAATTAACCAGCGGATTGCGGTGCCTTCAAAACGGTGCCGCTCGTAAGAGACTGTATTGTGAGTAAATCTACTGATACATCCCAATATAGCGTTACAAACAGACTTAGGTGTACACACTGCCACGTAGTCAGTTCTATGTACAGGGTGTACGGAAGGTTGCGCAACCCTATGGTAGACTATAGGAGATTGAGGGTTCCGAAGGTATCTCTCCCCTATAATTTTTCTCCTTCTCTATCCGGCGAATAGATACTTAAATAGTACCTCCCGTCCGCTGAAGCAAAAACGGAAGAGAAATGATCCACAAATAGTTAGCTAGGATACATAGAATTCAGTGGAAGTCTTGAAGCTCGAATGGGGTTTTAAGCGAGGTTTGCCATTGGACTTACATTGATATTCTCTAGTGTGTATATATATATATATATATATATATATATATATATATATATATATATGCTGCGATATCGTCTCTTGCAGAATCTCAGAATCTCTTGCAAGAACGTACCCTGTACCACAGCCTGGTTGGCTTATGTTTGATATTCCACCCTACTCTGAAGGGTGCCTTTTACGCTATTGAGGGTTAACCGCACAAGTAGTTTTTTGCCCAGCCAGTTACTATAGCTCGAAGCCATAGCATAGGATGAGCTGTCATATGCGATATGACATGTGATATGTCTCATATACATGTCTGTGTGCGTGCATGTGTTACTGGTCGAACGAACGGTGCTCAACTGCACCCGCACGCCTACACCCCCTAGCTGTCTAATTCAATTGAGTTGTTCTCTGCGCGACATTGTGCGGAGAGGAGCGTGTTGGTGTGCATCAGTGGCGACAATACATAGCCTCGTATCGATCGTGCAGACGAATATCGAAATGAGATCTACTCAGGCCGGTCCGAGTGGCCTTGCATACGAAGTATTATATAATCGTTGATTGATTCCTATGCTGCAGGCTAGCTCCACAGTAGTTATGTCACGACGGGATCAGCTGAATGGTGTCTGATGGGTGATTTTGATACACCATTGTGATTACGAGCGATTAATTATGTGGCGAGTTCAACGCTTCAATGGAGATGTCACTCGGAACAGGATGTGTGTGGCACAAGTTCTGGGATTTAGTCAGTTGATTGTTGATCCGAGCAAAATTGTACATTGTGGAGTGGAGTTTAGCTGACAAAGGCAGCAATGAAGATGCGATGTAGATATATATGAGGAGAGAGAGAGAGACAGAGAAAGAGAGAGAGAGAGAGAGAGGAAGGCCACTCATATATGACGATATTTCTAAGCACGAAGAGGCAAAGTCTTTAAAGGACAGCTGATCTGCACATTTCACGAATTCACACCGTAAATAAAAACTAAACTTTGCCTAAAGTTCAATTTCCTCAACCGGTTTTTGCTAAACTTCAATTTCCCCAAGCGAGATTAACATCGACGTAGGTATTCCAGAGAAAATAGACCACTATATCAAGCGTAAAAGGCTTTCAGCGGTTCACAGGATATATGTTGTCTATCTTCTCGTTTGTCCAAAGTGCAAAGAGTTGTTGCTCTAAGAAAACAATCACGAAGTACTTCTAGTAAACACACGGACGCTTATATATATTTATATATATAGTGTCGGCCTAACCATGCTACGATCATTTGCTAGGCTGCTCAGCTTTGTCTCTGTATAAGCAATGATTGTTTTGATTGGTTGTTGGAGGACCGATACCCCCAACATGGCTAGTTCATGTAACGAGGAACTTATCAACGATGGCAACTACTATTATTCATGGTATCTATTTTTGTTCTTAATTATTTCTCGTATTATTGCAGACCTCACAATAATGGTGAGAAAGCCTGCCGTGCGAGTACACCAATCAGTAATACAATAACACATACACCGCTAGTGCGGCCATAATAAAGACTGCACACATCTGTTGTGTGGTCTCTGACTAGGTTCAGCGGTCATTCGCTCTACATTATCGGCGGCTGGCGATGTTTAGCTTAGGTTACAGAAAGGCCACCGTTTATAGTTAATAGGAAGGAAAATACTGTAATAGAATTGGATTGACGAGGGAGTTTTCAACAATGGAAAACATCAAAAGTGAATCCTGTTGAAAATTATTGCCATATAATGGTTTAACTGAGGATTAGCTAACGTCCTAATGAGGATTGTTAATTTTCCCAAGTTTCATTGCTATGATTCTACCCGTATCTGATTCACAGTGACATCCGATGCGTAGTGCTTATTTAATGCATCCTGATTAACTGTGGAGTAGTATATTGGACAGAATATATGCCTACCAAGGATTACTTAGCGCCCCTCGTCGCTATGTTTAAATCAAAACATACCGAGGAGATACATATATATATTGATACACGAATCTACTACAAATTAGTGTGGTTCAGGAAAACGCAGTGCATCTCAACACGCATGGTGACAACACATCATTGAGCAATACGTACACAGCGCAATGTGAGGAGTTTGCGCACCATATATATATATATATATTCTCATTAGAATGCTTATATCTATGTGTTCGTCATACCAAATAATGTATAATATTTATCTACCGGTAGATTCAGTGTTGATACCACCACCCGCACTCCCACCTATCGAGCCTCTGTTCTTCTATCGATTCGAAATTCAGCCACATTCCACCGTCTACACGACCAGTTACCAAGCTCCGAGCGAGTGTCGGGTAGTCACCACCTACCAGTAACTCGGCTCGACGCATACTCAGATGCCGTAACCGTAGTGGCCGGCAGTGGCATGAGAGTCCAGCAGCAGTAGGAGCCTCAGAGGCATCTGCTCCCGATGGTGGTAGTTGCATTGGATCTTCCCTTCGGGTCGTTCTCGTCAGCGGCCTCATCCGATGGAATTTCTTACTGGGTCCGCTCGCCAGGCCGTTCCTGTGGCCCGCACCGTCATCTGAGTATCAGTGCAAGTCTGCGCGACGCGACAGACCCGCCACCGTCTTAGTAATAAACCTAATCGTGATTGGCAGCATTAATAAGACGATCGTCGCCGGCGACAACTTCGTCCTTCTTCGATACCCCACTTCGATAGAGGCCGCCACATAGACCAACGCATAGATACCATTCGTTCACGGGCTCTTGCGCGTCAACCCGCAACTTCCCCCTCGGACTCGATCAGCCTCGATCCGGGATCGAGCTCATCACAGCGACGGTCTTAAGCAGTCGGAATGTAGGCAATGCACACGGTCGACTCTGGGGAACTCGACCGTGATGGGGGTAGATCGTGAGGGTCAGATCTCTCTCTTTGCCTCCCCTCTGACCAGAGCCAATCGCCCATTCGAGTCTTGGGTGGCATCTCTCCACCAGAAGCTGGCAGACGGTGCCACACGATTTCATGTATAGTAGCTGTTTTAAGTAGTAGAGTAGTATTGCGGTATAATGCAGGAAATCGGCGGCAGCAGCAGCCGCAGCAACAGCAACAACAACCGCCACACGTGATCACGAAGAAGTGGTTGATTATGGAGAGAGAGAACTCGGCAAGGCGACGCACGAATTCGCTTCGTTGCCAACGTCTCGATCTAGCGGAAGGGGACTGGAAGCGCTAAACGCATATTGGCGGCTTATCATCAATCGAAGGAGATCATATAAATAGCACTGGGGCAGGACAATTCAATCAAGATTAAAATCCGTGAGTGAACAAACGACTCCAGCGAGCGGTATATAATTATTTCGTGTTTTTTTTCTGTTAAGCTATGCAATATATCCCGCGCTGGCGTTGAGTGTGAAAAACAAACAGCCATATATGAAGAATTCCAGTTCTACGTATCATATGGTAGTAAGCAGCCGCAAACTGCTTCTTACTAATCAGCTTGATCGCCTACCAAGCTGACGTTAACAGCCCCGACCCTATTACGCCCTTCCTATGTCCCCAAGTGTTCCTTACCAAGGAGATTAAAGGTTTGCAAATTGCTGCTGCTGCTGCTGATGCTATCCTACTCATTAGTAGGTTTAGCATACGAGTCCACCGAACGGAATTCACTACCATGACATTGTCCGGTGTTGCTTCTCCTGAACAGGCGCCCTCACGAGGTTGACGATGATGGCTGCCCTTCACCCGTTCATCTGTTCGTCTCCCAATTACGCTAATACCTCACGAACAGCATGATTATAGCAGTCACTAGATTGGATCCTCAAGGGCCGCCCATCCAGCCCGCCCCGCTCCCTCAGCTATATCGCCCGCTTAGATTCCCCGCGTCCATGCTAGCGAAGTGCCAACCGTGACAATTATTTCGGATGATCACAAGTGGACGGTGGTGATGCTGATGGTGATGGCGATGAACGAGTTCGATAGTATTGTCACTAATATACTACTCACCTAGGCTGGAAAGCTTCGGGTAGGCTGACATCAGTGGAGATTCTTCCCTCTCGGGTTTTGCATTAGCGATTACTTGCTTCGCTGCTATTAACGCTGCGGGACGGCGAATTAGTGACCGATGGTGACTAATTGAAAAAAAAAACACCCGGAAGGTGCTTAGTAGGTGTTTTCGTTATATCCGCTAAGAAGAGCGAATCGAATAGCATTCGCCTATGACATATATTGACGTGGTGGACATAGACTGTGCGGTAATATGCTTATAATACTAAGAAAATGTCCTCTTCTCTAAAAAAAATCAAGAAATAAACACATACAAAACAACTGCTTTAGGTTGCGTAGACGCGTGCCCGGGGCATCTAGAGGGTCGTGCAGTAGTCGCGACGAAATTTAATATTATACTAGCGTTCGTTTGGCGTGAGAAATAAACGACATTTGCAATGATTTCCCCGTGCGTGTCTCTAAAGAAATCGTTGGCGCGTGGATTTTTCAATCGACGATTCTCAGCGGTGGTGTTTTTTCTTGTTTGAACCTCGAATCTCCTCTGTCACGTCGTTCGTCCTGCGAACGAGGTGTATCGTGTATTGGATAGCGTTATAGACGTGGTCGGTTTCGACTGTGAGAATATGCTCATTTCATTCAGTGAAATCTTCGCTGGCGGCGTATCCTCCTCTTATCTGCCAAGCGATGCCTCCGTCTCAATATCGACCCACATTGTAAACTTTCTCCATTTTTACCCCCTACATAATAGCCACCCCTCACCGAACGAACCCCTTTAGCGAAGATCCACCAAACCAAAGCGGAATCCACCCCGTCAGCGCGCTCTCTTACGACTGGGCGGCGTTTGAATCTTGGCGCTATCTTATGCGAGCACCAGACGTGTTCTGTGGCTCTGGGCACAACGATCTGTGTATGTCCGCAGCATGAGCCTCATCGCAAACTCCAAAAAAGATATATATATATATATGTATCTATTTTTTTTATAGTAAAAAACCGCGCCAGTGTCCGACTCCTCATTCTCTCTCTATATATATCTATCTATGATGACGGCGACGTTGCTCGGGGCCGCCCAAATAGGGCAGGCTGACCATCAGCCTGTTCGTTCGTTCGGTCGGCCGTCCGTCCGTCGTAAACATGGTCGTAAATTGGATCACGATGCCTACTGCCTACCAGGATGATAGGAAAACTGGCGCAGATGCTGAAGTAAGGCTGGGGGTAGCCGGAGGTCGGCTTCGACTATGAATTCCGGTGCCAGTTCGTGCTGTGGAAACGGTGACGGAACCCGCGGTCGCGGCGGTCAACAGTGGGGACGACCAGCAAGAATTAGCAGTGCCCGGCTTGAACAATGAGAGAACGTTCCTCTTTGGATAAATAATAAATAGTGCCTGGCATCTAGCTATCATTTAGTCATAGGTATGATATGTGCATTGGGCTAAATAATTGCCGTACGCTAGGTTAGTGCGCACATTTTTATAGTATTCTACAATAGTAGTAATTTAGATGTGTTTATATTGCCACAAGCTTTTAGATTGCAAGTCCTCATGAAACGAATGTAACTCACTCTCTAACGGGAGCTAGAACATTGTCCTTTTTATGACATCACTATTATTATTGGCTTTTAATGCATTCCTAGTGCATACACATTAGTGCTTGCTGCCCACTCGTGTTCTGAAAATACTTTATTAACGCATTTGACCAAGAAGAAAATTAATCTAGTCACACATCTACCAAATCGGAAACGCACCCCAGACATCTACCTCCCACCCCCCTCACCCTCTCGATCGATCTATATATTTCTGCCGATCTATAATTTATCCATCTAATCATATATCTATCTATCTTGCAATACAGAACAACAAGTCTACACGCCCGTAGTATGGCATGTTCCATCCTCTCCAGCCAGTCCACTCTGCTAGCGCATGTACGGCTCCGTGGTCACGGTACGATGATTTCCGTCAGGCGAACTCTCTCTGATCGCTCGACACCTCCTATACTTAACACATATTTGTAAAACGTACATTAGCATCAGCAGCTGCGGTTACAGCTTACTACTGTTGTGTGTTCTCGTCGGCGGTGCAATCCTCACACGTGCACATGCACGCACCTGCCACCGTTGTCGTCGTCGAGCCGAAGCTCGAATAGGTGGCTCGTAGTCGTTTGCGAATATGGAAAGAGGCCAATGTATGCCGTGTACGCTCACCGTAGCCGTCCGGCGGGGCAGAACGTCTGTGTAGGCGTGAATGACAAAGGCCGTCGCTGCTGATAATAATCGATCAATGGATGAATGAATGACGTTCGCTAACGATCGCCAGGGCCGCGGCACGAGGCTCGCCCGAAACCTCGAACCGTTCCGAGGTGCACGCAGCCACCGCGGGAGGGAGTTGGCTCCCAGCGGAGTTAGCTGTGTGGCTGTGCTAACATTTCGCCCGGCTGCGATCGCTTTTCCAGCTGGGTTGGTTCCCCTCGAAACTGCCGCTGTTGCATCGGCTGTGTTTTCGTGTGTTCCGGCTGTCGGTTGCTGCTGCTAGTCGCTGACTGCTGCAACTGAGTAGGGCCACGAATTGGTTGGCGGCCCGTGTGTTAACCGTGGCCCATGGCGTTGGCGAAAGTGCCCATGCAAACAGCGGGCAGGAGCTGCGTATGTTCGCACCCGCACACACACACAAAGACCCGTACACGCCGACAGGAAGGCGTACAGGGCCACCAATGTACGGCGTTCCTAACTCGCTCTCGATACCCCCCCCCGCCTTCGAAGCCCAGCAACTAGCGGCGAATCCCCAGCCCCAGTCTGCTACTGCAACTGTCATCAGGTGCAAACTGATGAGAGGCGAATGGGTGATGGCGCTAGAGTAGTCGTAGTCGCCCTCGCCGCAGCCGCCGCCGCCGTCGTCGTCAAGGGAAGAAAGCGAACAGGAATACTGACTATGGAAGTTGATGGCCCGGGGGGGGGCTGGCGGGGGCGAACTGCCAACGCGCGATGAGAAAACGGATGGCGGCCCTTGATGATTCTGCAGAGCGATCCCAATAGGCAACAACGACCGACGATGCTGGCCAGGCAGACGGCGAACGCCAGCAACAACGGCAGCAACGAGAAGATCACAGGAGAAACAACAACGAAGATGCAACAACATCAGCAGCAGCAACAGGACGAACGCGCATCAACGGAAATTTATCGCATGTAAACAAATCGGACATATATCCTACTCCTCCTCTCTCGCTCTCTCTCCCTTGTTGCCTATCTGCCGGTTCGGTTCTCCCCTGTAGATTGAATGCGTTCACAGATGAATGGGGCGTTTCGCGCGCTGATTCGATAGAAACGCCTTGCGTGCGTGGACGAGCGCAAACGCTTATAACGAACACTGAGCAGCACGAGCTGCGGTGGCGGCGACAGCAGCAGAAGGAGCCGACGGCTGTAGGCGGATAACGGCGGCAACGATTTTGCAAAGGACCTGCACGGGTTGAAGAGAAGTGGCTGGTCCCCTTCGGGAGTGGCGCCACTTCCTATCCGGTGAGATTTTCCTCGTCGGTGGCGAGAGCTGGACTCCGACGAAAACTCACGATGTTAATCATCTGATGTAGTCCCGCAGACTACGTTAGCGTTACCTCGTGCTCACTATGAGTGTAGGGATAACATATTGCTGGGAAGAGTTACGACGCAGAGGATTCGAGTATTATAATTTACCCTTGGCTGTGTGCCATGCCGACAAAGCATGGAACGTCCGATCGGTCCATATTGCAGCTGTTGATATATCTGTGGGCTTTCCCCTTCAATGACCTACCTACGCCATAGGAAGTCCATGGGAAGGTATTCGAAATGCTAGAAGACAACTTTCCAGTGTTTGTTTGGTTGTGTGATAGAGAAATTGATATTTGCATCGCAATTAATTGAATCGGCCAGTGCCTTCCTGAGCACCGTTGTGTTCGAAAGTGCACAGGCGTCCGTTTCTGCGCTACAGACCGCACGTTATAAGGGTGTGTTTTCCGAAGTAATCGTTGTATACAGTCGTCGAACAGATTCATTGGTTCACTGATTGAAAAGTGACCGGAAAAACGGATCAGCCTAAAGCGAAGCCTTGCAAAAGTCCTTAAATATCACTCGACTTTCGGGTTGGCCTTAAATTCGAATAGTTAGGACTCGAGAGGTCACGAGGATATTGCCCCAAAGACGTAGATTCGCTCGTTTCTCTACACGTTCTAATGATACCGTGTCAGCATGATCATCGCCCCACAATTAGATGCCTGCTCTGGCATGTTATGATTAACGAAAGGAGTATATCTTAATTCCACATCAGTTAGCAAAAGCCATTTTTCACATGAAATGCATGCCATTGTTTTAAAGCGCTCTTCATATAATATACACAAATTTGGAATCCTAAGTACCGTTTATTAATGCAAAGATCAAATCCCCCCCAAGAATCACTATCGGCACGATATCCAATGATTCCATGCTGATTTTGAATAACCCTGTTGAGGCATGAAACGGAACCAGCGATTAAAGGTACCAGCAAACGTCAAGCTAAAAATAATCGTACAGTTAATCAATAATTAAAACAGGAGGCATGTACATGAGAAAACCAGCGGGCATAACCGTTCCTATATTGGATCAGTGAATCGAACCGCTTCTACAATTGTGTCAGCGTCGCTATGGGCTCCAAATAACAGGTGACTTTTGTCAGGTTATTTTCGGTACACACACACACAACAAAATCGACCGAATTAGACGGCACCTTCCTACGGCGACTGGTTTCAGGTAGCGCGGCATATTGGATATATCCTTCGTTGTGATACGACCCGGAGCGGCGTGTGCCCTTCAAGGCTTTCTCGTTATGACTCGCCGGCTTCGCCGCTCGGCGATCCGCTGATCTGCCCCATCGCTGCTTTACGAGGAGGCGGCAGCGGCAGCGGCGACTAGGCCACAGTAGGCCACACTCTGTGTTTGCTATTCTGACCTCCTAAGATGCAATCCTACCACAGTGGCCTGCTCCGCATCGCCGTATGATACCGTAAGCCCTCACGTATTTCCACGAGTGCATCCCACCCGCCGTCCCGGATAGACTCGTCAAGGACGAGCGTTGCTCGTTTCCTCCGAAAGAAAAGAGAGGGACCAGAGGAAAATAACGCGCCACGTTGGCAACACCCTAAAGGCTTTATCGGGAGATTTGCAAACTCGCGTCAGAATGAAATCCACTCGTGATGAGTAACTGCCAGCGAAATAGCAACGAGTTGCCTGCGATAGCAGAGAACCTGCAGTATAAATACCTAAGATGAGCCTGAGCATATATAGCCATTTACAAACATTTACAATATGTATAAGCTGTTAAATGAAAGGTAGTTTCGGTCCGGTCAGCATTTAGTCTCTTATCGTAAAAGACAAATCTATTATTTTAATTAAGAAGCGTGATTTCTCAAATAAATATATATTTACCGAGACGAGCCAAAGGAGCGAGACGAGCGCTAAACTGCGAATACTGGGGCCCGCCAAACATCGAACAACAGGAAAAAGTATCTCGTCCGTCAGAGGCAGCTCTATCTGAAGAACCGTGCGCACCGTCAGGGAGTCATGCATCACAAATAGCGCTCTATGTTATCAAACCTCCTCGTTATGCTTACGATTCGACTCTCCACGATGAAGAGTCACTTCACTTGCTGCTTTAAGTGAAGGTGCAAATATTCACTTAAAGCAGGAAAGCTGCCACCTCATGTTCACCTGCGTTTAGACTAAACAAAATTCCACATAGTTAGTCACTTGCTCACTAGGTAAGTCTCTCTCTCTCTCTGTCGATATCTGCCTCTGCAGTCGTGAGTCCTGTTGGCGGCACACTCGAACCCTGAAGATGTGAACTCGAATAGCATTGCCATCCTCCGTAAACAAATCGTTGCACCACCCTCTCATTAGTGCAATCAATCAGCATTACAATATTAATTCGCTCTCCACCTCGTGGAGGATAGGTTGGATGCCCCCCCCCCCCGGTCTGGCTCGTTTCCAGGTTCCGTTCCTGCAACGCTCGTTGGACGGCTTCGCCACAGGATGCGGTAGTTCCACCACAAATCCTCTCTCTGCCTCCTGGATCCTCTTTGACCTCTAGTCTGTCGCACGCCGATTCAGGAGACCCCGTTCTCCACAGTCATGGCTTACACCGAATGCCGAAATGGCAACACTGTAAACGGCCCTGTTGTGCAGTTGTGGCGTCGTGCGGTTGAGAAGTTAAGCCGATTTCACTCATTACTATCCACCCTCCCACAGGTTTCAGGCGGCCTCACCTATTACGTTGCTGCGTCTTCCTTCAGCTGAAGCGGGTTGAGAATACGCCTCTACGAGAGATGGCCTAAATCTCAAGACGGCTTGTTTAGCTCGAAAGAGAGAGATCCTACTACTATAGGCTATTATTTTTCCTTATTAACATTGTGCCTCTCGACGCATTTGTTGGACAGCTAGCTTGATGACTTCATGACACCTGGCAGTCGTCACTGTGGCATTTTATACGTGGATCACTACATTGCAATGTTTCCAGCACGAGTGCCAAGTCAAGATTGACCAGAAGGTAGATAAAATATCTTGAAATGTTGACTAATTCTACTCATTTGACATTTTTAGATTATACGGTAGATCCCTGACAAAGGCGCGAATAAATGTCCACGTGAGCTGGCTTGCGTCCCACATTTGCTTCTCCCAACGTGTGACCTTCGAATAGACAACTTCACGAGAGGACTTATTTCGAGGCGAGGTACTACACCACCCGTGTCACCATTTCTTGGACGAGAAATAGAAAGCACAAGGTATACGTTGCCGTATGGTTGATCCATGAAAGGCGCCAGATATGGTTGATATACGGGAAAGGATGGAGACACGAGGATTAAGAGCGTAACGGCGGCATCACATGAGCGACAATGCAACGAACGCTGGGTGGCGTGGTCAGACCGGCGGAGAACTCTCGCCAGGCTTGAGATTGCTATTTCAAGCTCCGTTATTATATACTACAAAGTCATATGGCCAGAGTGAGTCGTTTATGAAGCACTAATTAGGAATTATGCTTTGATGTGTCTCATGCAAGCCCGCCGACCGCAATAGGAAACGGGAGCGAGAGATGGTGGTGGATACACATTTGTTTTAATGCGGCCAGGGTCCCCTGTTATTATCTATTACCGGCGATAAACGAGCGTTTCGTTCACTACTAATTGCACATTGAATCATAATTTTTAATATTACAGAAGCTATCCGGTGAAACATGTCGCTTCTGCAGCTACACATAGGCAGGGTTGACAGTTTCTCTAATTTGTCAAATCCTTCATGAACAAGGAATTCATTTCTCGACGGTAAAGGTCAAGATTTTTTAGTTCATTAAAGGAGCAACAATTTTTTTCAATGCAGTTTATGTTCTCTTAAGTTCTACTTAAGTTACTTCTCTTATATGCCCTCACCACGTCGAGAGGCTCGAGCGTGTGGCTTCCGACTATTTACCGCCAGAGGCTCAGCCACCGCTCAGGCTACCCACCGCGCTGACATGGTGCTATGACACCTCGATATAGGCACTCCGTGTGAATTCGTCTTTCATACCCCACTGTGCCAGGATGCGTTGATGCTCTTGTCTCTATATATTATACAATATTATGGTCATATGAATAGCGTCGATAATACACATAACAATGGTTCACTGGAATTGCTGCGAAAACTTGCTGTTGTTTATTGAAGCTATGAAAACATTGGATGTGTGTAACAGTTGAATTATAGACACGATCTTGCTCAGGAATTGAACCATGGTAGCCTATGCCTATTTTACCGGTTTCACATCGCACTCTCGTCAACAGGATGATCCACATGATAGAATGCTCATTATAGTTGTTCAAACACTGAAACAAAACATTGCACGAGACATAATGAAGGTTCTTTCAGGAGTCCCAGGATCTACAGACATCCTAAGTCATCCTTGTATCAGATCCGAAATAAAATTCACCATCGGAGCGGTACCGAACAGCTACAGTGACAGGAAAAGATCGAACCGAATCTTGTGCGCGGTTGTAATTCGCAATTGGTGCGTCCTGGTCTAAAGTCAAAGTTCGCTCTCAGCATTTGATTCTAGAGGTCGTCTAATAGAAAATAGAATAAAGCTGAATTATTTTCATTAGCGTTAACCACGGCTTTTTGCCATTTGGCTGAATGCTTTCTATAATTGTTAACACTATCGCCAGTTGTGCTGTCAGAAGCAAAAGCATTATACGAATTCAGTTAATAACGGTTCCGCGATCTGGCGTTACGGGTCATATCGGGTCAGGTTAACTGACGTGCCAGCCATCCGAATCGATATCACTATGGAGCTTCGGAGCGCATCAGATGACAATTCGGAATATGCCGGCGACATTCCATTGTCGGAGCCAGTTAGATAAGTGCATAGATGAATCCCGGAGACGGGACGCATTCAAGTCCATTTCGAACGACTCGACTGTTGCTACTACTGCTGCTGCTGCTGCTGCTGTTGTCTCTGCTATGGATCTCGAACTCAGTAGACGACAGAACTGCACACGACAACAACAGCAACAGCAGCAACAACAACAACAACAACAGATATATAGATCCAATGTCGCACCAGCACAACTGTCCACCGATTGAGAACGATGTGGTTAAATTTACAGGGTTTCCTGGCGTTCGTTCGAGGAGGAAAAACAACAAGATTAATGCCCGTGTGCCGGCTGTGCGTTTGCCTTCTGACAAAAAACTAAAAATCGATATATTTCCATCATCTGTTCTGAATTGAAAGACAGCTTGTTTCACAAGGCATACACCCATTCTGGTGATATATGTTTAGACAGTGCTTCGAATCCGAGTGGCCGAATACGTGATTCATAGCTCTTTTTGACATCACCACTGGGGCTATGTGGCGGGCAGCAGTAGTTGTCTGAGTGAATGTTCACCGTCCGCTTGCAAACAGCTGATTACCATTCATTGCGTTCGAATCTGGCCAACCGGGATTTGATTCAAATAAGGGAAACTTCATTTATCGAACTTCCAAGTTCACTAGCGTTGACGAGACTTAACGGAAAAAATACTACGATACGGTGTAAGTTTGCGGTTGTTCTATTTATTATAACTTAGCACGCCGTGATAGTGAGTCACGTAGCTACAACGGATTGACCGTGTATGAGAATGGTGTCGTTCTTCAGGCGATCGATGGGAATGCGAATCAGCTTCGGCCAGCTGATTGAAATGTAAATAACCCGCCGTAGCTATTATTCTGGCATTCTGTTTTCTAAATAGTTAATTATTGCCACAAATTAATTAATGAACGAACCTATAGCGCGGATTGTCCGCGAAGCTCATTCAGTGTTTGTATCCCTTGGGATTCTCTATCCTCATTTTCTGCTTTAACGTACACGCTAATATATATATATATATATATATGCATAATAATAATAGTCACCATCATCACACACAAATAATATAAATCATCAATAACTTTAATTGTGTGAATTATATATATATACGTTGGCGTAAAGCGGCACAGAACGGATACAGGGAGGGTTACCTTGCATCAATCAGCGCGTTGTTTTGTCTTTCGCGGTGTGGCTAGACTTTCCGAGCACCCTGAAAATCAATTATAACTGTGATTAATTTCGTATTATTATTATTATTATTATACATTTATCTGCGAGGGATCTGCTTTCGCCCCGGGCGGGCAACCACTGGCCGGCCTGAGCCTGAATGCTGATTTAGGTCTCAGCGTCTCTGTTTCTAAATTAGAATCCGAGTGGATCCCCTCTGCAACAAGGACACCAAGAGCCATGTGACAGCCCTTTGCTCGCTCTATTTCTCTCACTCTGTGTTCTTCAACCCTGAGTATGGGGTCTAGTCCTGTCGCGGTTCGGGCTGAAGCCTCGCGGTTATCGGAGGGAGAACGCTAGATGTGGAGCGCACAGCAATGCGCCGGATGGAACGCCGCGTTTGAGCTTCTACCGCCACTGCAAAATAGAGTCCCTACTCGCGAGCTGTATGCGCTGTGAATAGCAGCCGTGCTAAACTTTGAGATTTGCCAGATAATTTCTGTTGGGGTGTCCCGGGCGTTCGGTTGGAGGGAGACAGAGAGAGAGAGAGGCAGAGTTGGTGATTGACGAGTTCAGGAAAGAAAAGTGCGCAGGCTCAAGTGGAGGCTACATGTTATACGAATATGCAGCTATCGTGGATTACTCGTAGGTATCATACACGTAGTACACATCAAATCGATGACGCTGTGAAGAGATGTTGTTTGATATATACTAAATCTCATATATATTATACAACGTGAAGGGATTGTATGATATATTTCTACAGTTGTACAGTTTAGACGCAAATTTCCCTAATGTTCGAAACAGTAGCTGCCTTACTGAGACAGTGTCATCAACTCTTCGATCGAGAATAATTACAATCAAATGGTGCCGTTGTCAATGTATTGTCAGTTTAAAAAACATATCGTTAGTATATATACTAATTGTTAACGTTAACTGTCTGAAATGTCAGTCATGAACACGTGAACGGCAATTTCGACAAGCAAACACGAGGCGGATATCAGCACCCCTCACTGGCAAAGCATAGGGTACCACATGTGCAGTGTTGCGACATTGTTTCTATCGTCCCAACGAACAGCTCCGAGCGGTCAGCTATGTTGTGAAACCTGCAAGCCATTGCCTGATATCAGCATCATCAGTGTATTTCAACACGAGGAGGATGAATCGCCGGAATTTTGCTTTCACTGCGTGGAGAGTTGACAGTTTCCAAGCTGTTTTGAAGGTTATCGCCTATTGTTTCTATCGTGGGTCCTGTTTTTTTGGGCCTCTGATGGCGCCAGTGATGATGACATGCGCAAGCTACCATTATTATTATTGCGGCTGCGGTGGCCTGTTTTACACTGCCCCCTGTCGGGTTTGACTACCTTGACTGAGTCGCAGCGGGGCAAGCTTTCGATATTTGCACACAACGAGTGGCCGTTTCGCCGCCAGTTAGAAGTGACGTTCTGAATTTATCGAAAGGGGTTGAACTGAATTTTTTTTCTAATTCGAACTATTAGTCGGTTTTAGTTGCATTTGTTGGACCTAATTCGGTAAATCGGAGCAGTGTATTCTCTTTTATGAGATCTCGGGGTGTATTGAGACTGATTTGGGGACTTTAGATCGAAAGGTGGTACTTCATGCCTTCTGCTATAAAAAATAATCTATATTAGGATATACATAGGTAAAGGTAAAGGTTTTATTGGTTTATTAAAGGAGCTGCAATTTTACAATGCTTAAGCTCTGTATATATATATTGGGTTGACCCAAAAATGAGACACATATAAATTTCAATATCGGCTAGGTAATAAGTTAAAACAAAGATTTTTTAGTATGAGCTACAGGTATGCACCTCTTTTATTTATGCACTAGTTCCAGAGTTCGTTTATTCATACACTGGTCCCAGAGAATAGGGGGGGAAAGGCTACCGCTCAATCTTGTTGGCCTTAAGCCAGGACGTAATTTCATCGCCACGATGTACCCCAGCATTGTTAACGAGCAGCCACACTCGGTGCTTCCTATTGCCATGCCAATTATTCATGAGTCCCTTCAAGAACTCGAGATATCGAGCCAGTCCAATTTTTCTTTTAAGCCCAAAATCTCGTACTAGCAAATTCCGTTAAAATCCATGTCAAGTGCTACCATTACTTTAGGCTCGAATCTATCTACCTGGCACTTTTCTTGTGAAAATGCAAGTCTGAGGGACCTGCTCCGGCGGTTGCCATTTCGAACGCCCAACGAAAGCCGAATGCTAGCGGCTTTTGATTGCCTGCTTGCTAATTGTTGTGTCTCATTACCCGCCAAATTTGAGTTCAAACCGGCCAAAAATACGAATTCAGCGCAAGACGACTCATTATTTTTGGGTCAACCTAATATTATATATATATGAGAGAGCAATTTCGCGTTTCAGGGTATTGTTAATTGATTTAGTTTAACTCATCGCCTAACATTTGACAACGAAACACACGGACTTCAGATGGACTTTTGAAATTACACTTAGATTTTCACCTATTTTTGTAGTATGGAAAGCACATTTTCTTAGCAGCACACTTTCGAGTGGCTAGATTACAAATTGCCTGGCCTTTACCTTAGCGAGACGAACTTCAGAGCTATCCAAAGTTTAATTCACTTCTTGAATGCTAATGAACTTTCCGGCCGTATAGCACCAGCCAAGACGGTTCATGATGAACCGTCCGCGCATGTGCATCAGGCATTCCCGTAATCTCCAAATGGCGGGGAGTGAAACATAAACGATGATTTACAACCATTTGCTTGTTTTTCTTTACAATTGTGGGCGGCCATTAAAATTTGAATTCGATTCGGCACCCGGCTGTTGTTTTCCTCTGAATACGACACGTAGCATTTAACGAATATACGTCTATACAGATGTTGAGATCCTCACACGGATCTTAAGTAGATCACTATCGTTGGTTGATCATAAGAAGGTCTCCTTGGCACTGTTCCGAAACGGACCCGCCTAGCTACGTACGGTTGAACGAGTTGACGGTAGAGTTGTGGTCGTTAATCGAAGATTTACGTTAGAAACTCGGGTAGAGCGCCCGAACACTATGAACTTCAAGAAAGCAAGGAATCGCTGGGAAAGCTCGACTTGGCGCCGCTTCTTGAAACGCCCATTAAAATAACAGAAGCCTACAGCAAAAGCGCGTCGGTCCAGAAACAACGGGGCAGATTATCCATCGGGTGTTTTCGCTTCGCGAGCAGGCTTCTCGAAATTAGGACCCGATCTTCGTAGGCTCGACCGAAATGTACTCATCCTTAATGTCACCTCAGAGCCCGACTCAACCGGTTTCGTGTACACAGCTGACGGCGAGAGTCAGTGGGTCTGGCAGGCCGGTCTTTGCTTCTCGTTCTCCCGTTCGTATTGATCGATTAGGTCGAAATTATTGCTCTGACTGGTTTGTCGCCAAATCGTCCCGCAGAAAAATGTGCCCATACGCCAAAGACGAGGATGAAACGCGCACAGGTATCTGTCTGTGACAGTTAACTCGTAAGCGAATGCTTGTATCTTAGAATTGATCAAGCTGGCTGATCGCTGGCTGTGGCCGAAGTGTCGCATCTGAGACCGGATCAAATTAATGCTCACCTCGAACCGCGTTCCGCCGTATGGCATGTCATACGAAACAGCTCTCCAAATCGCGTCCGACGCACTCCTCCTATGAAACAGGGTGCTATAAACGACACATGCCGCGTTGGCGTGGACCTCGAGAAGCAATCGGTGCACCTAATGAGTATATTGCGATACTCATTGGGTGCACTGTGGATGGCCATACTGGGGCAGCTATCAGGGCGCGCGCCAGTCAGGGGGCAAACGTCGTGGAGCAGGAGCAGGAATGGCACTGTATGCAGCACGCATATCTCAAGCGTTCAAGTCGTTGTAAAGTGGAAATTGGGTCCAACGATGTCGCATAGATAAGCACGCAATGTTGAACAACGTACAATTTTGAATTATTCCCAATGCATTAACAAATACATTGAGCATTCTATTAGTTCGATTTTGAACGGGTATGCTTAATGTATTGTTAATGCATTGTTTTGATTTTTTGTGCTACAACTAAACAGTTGCGGTATTGTTTAATGACCTAGTCTATATAGACGCTCATGTTGCGTGCTAGGTTACCAAGTACTACAATGTTGAGCAAGCGCGCGAGCAATGCTTTTATGTGTAGCGTTGATTAGAACGCAAAATGACGATTGCATTGAGCGGCGCCATTCATTGGCCGATTTTACGACGGCCGACGGACATTTCGCCTGGATCCATAATGCCCCCAAGGAAATACGCGACAACAGCCGAATTGATTGTGCACAATGGTGTTTGGTTTTACAGTCATTCTGCCCCCTGCGGGTGACTACTCTGAAAACTCACAAGTATCTGGCGAAGCCTGACGAGCCCTGATCAGGCCTTTCGCGTCCGCGTATCGCGGTGGGAGTATCTTATCACAATTCTTCGAAGTGGTCCGTCCATATAGTGAAGGGTCGCCATAGGCCAAAAGTGCTTTAGTGTAAAAATAATCGCAAAAGTAAGTGACAGTAAGGCCATACTGTCGCAGATATCTATATCTAGTACTTGACTAGCGATGGTAGTAGTCCGTAGCAATAATCATAATGATAATGCTGATAACGTACGTGGTGCTTGATGACACACACTTGTTCTTGAAAAATAATATTGAAAGTATCAAGAGGTCAAACACATTTCTGCCTAACTGATGGGCAATATTGCATCGGTGTGCAGGTAAGCTCCGCCGAACCCTTACCGAGTTGTAGCGCTTCCTAGTTAATGTTCGCTATAGTTTGTGATCTGGATATATATTGTATAATGTATACGAGGGTGTTTTCGCCATGCTCTCGCGTTAGTGACAGGTACGTGCACAAAAAGAGTTGACACACTCCCTAACATCGATAGATCACATAACATCCATACATCCTATAATAGTTCACATACCCGTGCAAAATCCGGAACGCCTGTTCCATAAGCCAACTGCATCTAGCAGGCCAACCTTATCATTGGCCGCTCACGACATCTAGGAAGCCATCCTTCTCATGTGTTAGAATACGTTATGGAAATGCTGAGGACTCGAATATGAAAGACATTGCCAGCCGAAAGTCTGCCCGACGTTTATGCCGAAAAATGTTCCTCGTCTTCAGCATTTGACAAAATTAGGTCTACATATAGTTTACATATATAATAGAACAGTATAGGATACAAGGCTTTGTAGATTAAGAGAACTGCAGTCTTATTACAAGGGTTAAGTTCTCGTAAAAACAATAGTGAAAAAGAAGTATTGTTTCATGGAGTATTTCAAGTGCGGCCTATATTTTTTTAGAAATGGCAATATTTACATGATTTTTGGTTAGAATAAAACTAACAGTATACAAGGGGCAACGCCCACACATATTATATACTGTCCACTGCATTAACAGCAATTATAAACACACATAGTTTTTGAGATTCGTTTCCTTATAGTATACCTCACAGGGCACCTCTAAATTATTTACAAATAAGCCCTCTAACCTCCCGCGCAAACACCTTAGCTGATGTAAGCGTTCTAATGTCGTAGTGAGGTAGTGAGCCCCCGAGTGCCGGCAAGCGGTTTGCAAGAGCATGGCGGCTGAGTCGTTCCACGGCGAGTGGTCTTTCGAAGATTCGTGGTCGGCGGTTAGATCCATTGACGGCAGCGGTGATTGGAAATGCAATATCACGAGAAATTGGTCCCCTCACCATCTTGAAGAAGTGCATGATCCGTGTAAATCTTACCTATTGGCAGCAGATCAAATTTGTGAAAAACGTCAGCACCCGAGTCAATACGACGCCTACCAAAAATTGCTCTAAGAGCGTCATTCTGACCAATCGGTTAAAATATATTAATATATCAATATGTTCTCGGTTCCGCAAATGATCATTTTATAGCCACCACCACCCCCAGGATAGAGTGCTATCCCGTAGCACAGGACAGGCAACAGCAGCATTCTGTAAAGTAAAATTAACCCATCGACGGGAATAGCACGCTCTCTAAGGCGACGGATCGAAGAAGTTGTCGCATAACACGAGGGGAGGAGGCGAGCTTCAGGTGACGTTGCCACTTCAGTGTGTCGTGAATGGTTAGACTCAGACATTTGAATTGTAGATGACATCGAAACCGGCACCCCGCAAAGCCACACCGGATCCATCATTGGAGTCTTACTGTTGTCGGAGCAACACAGTAAGACCCGTTGTGTGCGTATTCACAACATGTTGAAACCGCTCAAAGGTGCTCACCACTTTCTGAACCTCCGCCACGGCAGCTTGAATATCTGGGTGCAATTCCGAAGGGCGTATGCGAAATACGAGTGAGGTGCCATCAGCGTGAGCAACAGCGTTACAAAAATTGCCATACGAGATTTTGAACAGAATGAAATTGATCAAAATAACAAATATGAACGATCCCAGGACAGACCCCCAGGGAGGTGCCGATGTTCACCAACCTGAAACGGGTTTGCAAAAGAGAAGCCAGTAAATGGGTCAGATCACACCATGTCAACTCGGTTCGGTGGTTTGGACGGTGGCTAAGTCTCTGACTGTAAAAGAGCCGGAGAAGTCCTGTGGCGTGGAAACATATAACAAACTTAAGCATAGAAAAAAAGTACAGTTCCTTTAATAAACCAATTAAACCCTTGCCTTTGTCGTTGTTCACAGTTAGTCGACGTTAATCGATGATCAGCGATTTTCATCACAACCGCTGATCAAAGTGATATTCTCAAACAATCTCATGTCTTGCAGGATGATTCAGTGACTCTGACACGTGACAGGTGATAGCGAATTGTTAAAATAGATAAATCGACAAACAACGACAGATCAACAGTGAGCTGAGTTCGTGAATGAAACATGAAGTATAAGTACGCGTACTCTTGGCACGTGAAACAACTCGAACGTGTAGGAGCCGATCAGTTTTACAACATAGATGTTTGATGTCATCGACGACTTTGAGGACTCGGATTTTCCTGTACAAACATCGGTCGGCTAGTCGACTGTCAACGACTTCAGAAGCAAGCACGCTAGGTGGTCCGGAGACGTCGGCGCCATGAGGCGGCACGCGATCTGGAGCAGATTCCGCTCAGATTCTCGCGCAATTCGGCCGGTCCAGCGGAAAACGTACACACACCGTCGATCAACGATGGTGGCGCGCAGAACGGTGGATAGCGCACGACGTACAAAGCAGGTATTGCAGATTAGCTCTGGATGATGTGATGATGTCTTCGTATTCGATCGAGTGGATAATTTCTCGTCATTAGTATGCTATGTAATGCGTACGTCGGCAATAAAAAAGATTATCGGGTCTAATTGAAGGTCCCGTCTCAGAATGGGCCGATTTTCTGGCGGCTCGTTATCGTCGCGGTGTCCATGAGTGTCCACATCGTCACTAGTCAGTGGGTATAGAAGAAAAAGAAGAAGAAGCGACGCTTGGTGCGCCCGATAGCGATTCTTTCGTAGTAAATAATCATGTACCTGTATTATATAGGGTGGTTGAAATGATCGATGAGTTCCTTATGCAGTCTTCAGGTTTCGCAGAGTTCTCCTTCGATATTGAATGTCCCCAGAGACAATATCTACAGCGTAATTCGTAGCGACATGTATGTATGGCTTAATCAAAAACTCGACGTCAATTATTCAGTTTCTGTTTCGAAGCGAAAGATGGGCAGATCTTCGTTGGTAATATCTAGGTATTGCATGCATATAATACGATCGCATGCGAGTCGATCTCGTGATTTAGTTTGAGACGGATCGAAGCCGATGTGGCTGGATGGTGGCGGAGTCCAGTTTGTTAACTGGGAAGAATCGTAAACTCGTATGAACATACGGTTCTTCCTGCCTTACACAACTCGGAGCGAAAATTGTTAATCCTATAATAATAATAATAATAATAATGATATGGCCAGCGCTGCTTTGGACGGTCAGTGTTCGTATATATACATAAGTATGCTGAAATAGCGTCTAGTTAATCTCTGACATCGACAGCGAAGATTTTGATTCACACTGCAATTTCCATTAATTCTCATTTTGATTACTACGTTATCCTTATCGCAGATACACATCAATAATATGACCTGTAAAATGTCTCGTTCCCCGCGTGTCCCGCATCAATTAGTCGCATTTCACTAACAATTGTTGTTGAAATTTCAGGTCAGCCTATAACTGCCCACGGTGAACCTACCCCAATGCAGGCATATGCCATAGGATTTCAACGAGTAGCATGATTCAATCATATTCACACACGCTGAGTCATTGCCACCAACGAAAAGGTTAATCATATTCCTTTAGAGGAATTTTCCATCAACGACTCGATCATAGAGTTGCCAACGCGTGTTGTGGTATTATGGTCATTCTTCGGTCCATTGTATTTTCGTAATTAAAAACAACCGAAATTATATACAGAAAACAAGGGGCCGCCCCCTCGGGGAAAGCCCGCGTAGACGCTGTGCCCCTGCTGGATAGAGTTCATTACCGAATATTGAAAGTAATTAGCTGAGCGAGCGGCGTACGGGCAGGGACGAACAGAATTAGACATCGTTCGTGTTGTTGTTCAATGAGTGAATCATATCAACACAAGTAAACGTGGTAATTCTAGCCAGAGGCAGAGCTCAAGCTACCTCTCATTCTGCGGCTCATTTGTTTGCGCGCGAACGCTCAATGGAATAGGCACGGCTCGGATCATTCAGGTTAGGTTTAACTAAAGGCCTCCCCCCACCGCAGGGCTCAGAAGACATACTGAATAAGTGGTTCCATGCCTTTGGGGAAGTTAAATAAATAAATAGGTAAGGTCCAACGTAGGATCCTGCCCCCTAGCAGGCGAGGAGGAGAAAAAAAGATTAGGTTCGACGTGCGTACTATGTGTCAAAGTTGCCTGTCAAATGGTCTAAATTGGAGCTTGGTTCCCGGCTAATGCAATCGTAGTCGATCAACTTTAGGCTTCGATAGCATTTCCGCTATCTTCGATAGGGGCAGCAGGGAGAACGCCCTTAGATCAACGGCAGCATTGTCCATTCCTATGAGTCTGACCCGTCCAGACCCGTCTCATGTCCAATATATGCCATTCGCATAAATGCACATATACAAATTGATCTTCTTCAGTGGTCCTGCACTTCAAATCGACGAAGTTTAGCAAAAGCAGTCGGTTGTATTTCAAAGGCACCCATGCGCTTCGTTCGAGCTGTTTCGTCCGAAAATGCAACTTGTGTCAAATCACTCGAATTTATTTATCGGCCTCCTTTCTCTGATTACGATGCCGCCGGCCACATACATCTGCGATTTCGATACCCGTCACTGTACTTTGGATCTACAAAACTCACCATATATATATATATATATACACATATGACATAAAAGCAAATGCTCGTCTTGCCGTATCAGCCGAGCGCACGAACGTCTCCAGGATATACGTCTATAGTGAATGTCTTATACATATAACTGCTAAACTACTGTCATTACTCGAAACGTTGCTCTTGCTTATATTTCCCTTTGTCCAATTCTCTATCGCGCAGGATAGGCCTTCAGCTTGTTATCGTCCGCTTATTCAGCGGCCCGGCCTCTTCAAGAGCACTATTATTGCTGCTGTAGTTATCATTACACATATTGCTTTGTCTCCGTTGTTGTTTTATCCGTCGCGGCCGTTCCTGCTGCCGCTGCCCCAGCATTTCACGACGAGTGATCGCCGCTTGGGTCCATGCGCTCAGGCGGTCGGGTCTCGACAGCAGCACCAGCAGCGTCATCAGCATCCGAATCATGACGATGCTAAGGGCCGGCTTCGCGCATCTCAATGACGGTCGGCTCACGCCGCTGATAGGAGCACCATTTTGTCGGCACCGAGCCGAACCGGCTGCCCACTAATGAAACATCGATTTGTTATATGTTGTCATCTTGAGTGGTGCGCGATATCCCTCTCAGCGCGAGGCCGCGGCAACCCCCGTACTGTGGATTGCGATGTGGATCTTGCTGCGGTATTGTTGCCGTGTGCTTTGGTAACGGCGGCGGCGGCGGCCGTCGACTCGCTGTTGGCGATAATGGCACCGCCACAATGGCACTTGTTTGTTGCTGTTGTTCGATAATCCGCAGGTGCTTTGTTGTATGGCGTTTCTGGTTGAGCTTAAAGCCGCCGACGATGTCGGTGACCATTGTACATATGTATACACACATCACACACACACACAGATCCAGAATAGGGGAGATTGAACAGCGAAATGCTGTTGGAGGGATAATTGTTGTGGCTCCACTTCATAATATTATATATGTCCATGTGCTGGCGGGCCGAGGCGGCAATGTCGCGTGTGCCTCGGTCAGTCGCTTGGCCAAATAGGCCGCCAGCACGATAGGCCGATTGCGAGATATGTCCCAGGTCGCCTGTTCAAATCCTGTCGTGGACACCTCAAAGAGATGTGGAGGATTCCCCTTCCCAACAGCTCTAGTAGTTACACCGACCGGATAATAACTACTGAAAAATGTCTGACGGAAAACGAGCTCGGGACCAAACTCAAATCAAAAGCCCTACTATATGGGTCTCTAAACATGGAACGATCCTACTGATTGATTTGATCATTGTCAATTGACTATATGAGTGTATTGGTTAATTGCGAACTAATACACTTGTCATTATATATAGACTATCAATGCTAACAGGTACATTGCCAATACGTATTTAGTGCTCTGATCTAAACAGAAATAATTTCGATATTCATAGGGGGCTCGTCAGCTCGAATGTGCTAAACGAGGAACCGACTTCCTGCACTAAACTACATATCATGGATGAGTCTCGAGCACAAACTAAAAACAAGGATACCCCTATATTTGATTCGTACGTACTCCAATAGGCGCACATGCAAATCAAATACCGGGAGAAGGAGGAGCGTTTGTAGTGGAAAAAGCCAACTTCTTAAAATCGTAGAATCGAAATTTTATGAAAATCATATCATCGCCGCACAGTATGACGATCAGCTGCCGTTTGACCCGAACGTCATAGTGTGGTGTGCAAGTCAGTTTGTATTGGAGACGACTAAGAATGTCTATCTATGTATCAAACTAGCAAATCCCTTGTCAAATTCTCGTTCATTTTTATCTTTATTATCTACACCTCTATAGGTACACTATCTAACCAATATCTCGAATGTCGAAACAGTAAGCTTTGTGCTTGGCGATTATAACCGTCAACGTAGAAGACGATTAGCACGGATATTAATTTTTTTTAAAAAAAATCCAATCGAATGAATACTTCTGTGACATAGGCGGGCGTGGCTGCAAAAAAGCTTCTGCAAGGGGTGAAGTATTTGTGGCCACGCACTGTAACAGGCTGGCGGAAGGCTGAGCTTCCTCGCTGAGTAGTTGTTTTAGTGGAATCAATAGAGAGCCCCGATGTTGAGCTCGCTCGTCGAGAAAGCGTTGCATGCGGCGAGCTGCGTAGCGCATGCAATCGTAGCATGGACAAATGCATGTTGCCACTCGCCAACCTATAGTATTTATGTAGTCAAAAAGCGCAACTGAACTGTTAGCAGATCTAGCCCTTGTTGTGGATCGTAGAAATGGGACTTCCAGCTGAGATCTCTTGAATATCCGAGTTCCTCTCCCCGTTTACTTGGCTGCACGGTTTGGTGGTACTCATTGCACAGGACGTACCACTGTTCCACGATCCTGCTCTGGCTCTGTAAAACTACTAGCCATTATTTGTCGTTTTCGCTTGTAAATTTACCTTAAGCAATACGAATATCATTGTTATCAGCAACGTGGTTCGAAGCAGCACAACTGCTGTCATTGCATTGAAGCTTGCCATTGATGCGACACTAGATTCATGTTCCTGGAAAAACTCAACTACCGCTACACCAGACCCTGGTAATAACCTAATTGAGCTATAATTTGATAGAACGTCCATTCATTCATACGTAAATACATATAAGGACATGTACAAGGGAGCACGAAGAAGATACCGAGAGATATTGGCCAGATGCTACACATACTGTGGCGGAAGTCTCTTTCCAAGATCAGAAGTGGAAATCGCATTGTCACAAGCTGCACAGCATGGGGGCCCTTTTATTTTTGACTGTTTTTTTCCTAGTTCTGCTTTGGCGGACGGCAGATTCTTGGTCTGCAGGCAATAGCAGTTGCACATGAATTGCCATATATATATATATATATATATATATATATATATATTGTTCGCTCCAAAGTCGAGCAATAACAGAACGCGGAAGCGGTTATAGGTAACACAGCCGTGGATTTTTTTTTCAGACTCTACTAGACACTGAACTAACTGAGGGCGATTGGTACTTGACGTCGAACAAGTAATGCGAGCTTCTCAAATGAGCTCAAATTCCCGGAAGTGGCCGATAATTGGTCGACGTGGCTTTGGGGAAGCGAATTTCACGTCGACGCGTTACACTTTTGAAGGCGGATATCGCGTAAGTGTGCTCAAGGCCACCGATTCGTCTGTACTATATGATTTCAGCAGCCACACAATAAACAATACAGTGCATACAGTTCAACGCCTTGTAGTATATTATACAATAATTAGATAAAGAGATATAACAAATAAATGATTTATTCAAACATACAGTACTTAGGAATCTCTAGGGATTATGGGGGGGGGGGCGAGGACGACAATGTCCCGAGGAAGGCGATGGCATTGCCATTATTAAACTCATTCCATCACGTATGCTATGCCGGTTCAGGTTGGACAGCACAGTGACGTATCTCCGAACCGATTTTTTTTGCCTCTTGACAAAACGATCTTCCTGATTAATTGAAATTATATTTAAGTGAAAATAATTTCGACGAAGTCCAAACGGGCACCGCAGAGGCTCCAGTGTCTGTGTTCGTGAACGGCAAACGAAGCCATATACGTTGTCATCGTACCGAGAACCGAACTAGCTTTGAGATCGTCTGTTCAGCCGCGGCAGCTTTCGAAATTTACAGACAATACTCGGCCGGAGAAACGGCAAAATCATAATATATATATATATATATATATATATATATATGATAGTAATAACAATCACTCATGCCCAATTCCTTACAGTGTTCCGGTCATCGAAGCAATATCGTTAAATTAAGTATCGTTATCTCCTTGGAGGGTGGTCACGAGAGAAAAGGGGCTGGTGGTTGTACATATATTGTGAATGTTATTCAGATCGGATAATGTTATACGCACGGTCGTATCTTCTAGTCATCGTGTGCTCGATACCCGACAGGTTTCTACCAGTGTATAAAACGTGCTACTAGGGCCATCTACGAACATGTAGCATACAATGTACGAGGCTCAAGAGAATAGATGTACGCTGCCGAGACAAGGGATCTGGCGCCTCGGCGTCGACGACTGCCAATACGCTTGAACTGATCGGAGAAATGAAAATTTAACACTAGGCCGAACAGCGAGTGGCTGTACTAGCAGTTGACGCGTTCATTGTGTATCTCCCTGCAATCCTTCCGTAAGTTCTACTTAAGACAGAATTCGAATCACCGTGGAAAACTGTTTCGCTTTTTTGCTTTGTAATTATTATTATTATATAATAATAATAATAATAATAAAAATAATAATAAATAAAGGCTTTTTCTGCCTTTTTCTCTCTCCTGGACGAACGGAAGTGGGTATATTCTGTTTGTCACTGCAGTTATTGCCTCAATGTATCGATAGCACCTGACGTTATCAGAGAAGCGATATCACATATTGATGTTGCTATCGTAACCGCAATGCGTTGTCGAGCCTGGCGATGTTAGCCAAATTATCCTCGAACAAAACACGGTTCATCGATCAGTGCGCGTACAACATACAACGTCAACGTGGCGAGCAGTTTCTATGATCCAAGTGATCTAGGGTCCCCACACCTCCCCCAGAGATCGAAGTAATGCCAAGCGTGCCGACTCTGGGGAAGAGATACACTCTCAGCAGAGGATGGTTTTAGCAGGCAGAGGCGTTTTGCCATCCACGTCAACCCTGCACTGGATCGGCCCACTTTCATGGAGATTGGAATGTCTCCGGTAATAACCGTGCGTTTGAAGAAAATTTCCTCCTCTAAAAAAAAAAAAAAAAGTGATCTAGGGTCTCTGTCACCTGGTCACGTTGGACATTTCTCGCGAATAAGCTGAAATACATATGAAACACTAGTTATGTTTAGTGACGTTCACGGCGAGTTCACGATCAGACCCAAGATCCGGCCATCCTTGGATATTTGTCTCTCTCTCTCCCTCGTGTAAACGCCTATTTCACTTTCGTGGCCCAGTGTTGCCACCACTCTCGTACTGTTGTTTCTTTCGTCCCGGCAGAGTAAATTTGATTTCACAAAAGAAAAGTGACAGAGTCAATCCCTCCTCTACGCCAGTCGCCTGCACCGCTTCATCCGCTACCAACACGATACAAAGGCCATCCGTACGAGACGCTCGTGATCGCAGCGGTGGCCCTGGTTGTACCACGACGCTAGATTGTTTCGCGGCAGGCCTCGTCGGCAAGCATACAGACCGACATATACAGACACACGTTATAACACAAGGAGCTGTTCGGATTGGCCTGGTTGAATAGTGAATGGCTCCTGGGGGTGCATTATTTTACGCCTTGTTTCGTTCGCTCGCCCGTCTCGGCCTTCGTACCTCTCGATTTCGTTGGCCGTCCAACAGCGACAGCAGCCACAGCTTCGAGCATCCGCGAGCGGCACCACTCACTGCGGCTCATTCAGGCTGGCGAATACGCTGCCTCGTGGGCGAACTCAGCCGGGCTGCTGTTCTTTTACAGTCGTATACATGGCTGCTACCACCCTTGGCACTGCTGCTGCTGCCGCTGTTTGTCGCCCCTTCTGGCTGTCTGTATAGGTGCTGATCCGTGAGCGAGTGCTTGTACACGTCGCATTGTACTCCAGTTGGTGTATTCCAGATTTCCTGCTGCCGCTGACGGCGGTACCGTCCGGTGGTTTCCGGTAGCGCCCCATGGGAATTTTCGAGATTGCCGCCTCTCCTTTGTTCGGGCAGGAGGGTCTTGGCTGCGGCATCCCGGCCTTTCTTATCTCTGATGCTTACGACGATCGAGAGGCGTCCTGCGGCTGCCGTTTGCCCCTCACCTCCCTCCCCCCCCGACGGAAAGCAGAACGAAGCACGAGTCAGAGATCGGAGGATGGCGATGTGAGCTTGGGCCAAGGGTGGACGGCGATCGGGGCCGATTCCTCTGAAAGACGCCCGCAGGGATGCGTGCATCTAGACGCATGCATGCCTCCCTTTACGTTGCCCTGTCGCACCCACTCATCCTCATATACCTTCTATACCATCTATGCCAGATTGGCCATGTGTGGTCGTCGGCCCTTACCCCCGACCGCCTCCATCTCCTTCTTCTCCTGAATCCTCGATGTGTGGACGCAACCCCGGCGTGCAAATTTTGTACCACGCCTCGAGTGTAAAGGGAATAGGGAAATGTGTATTATCCGATTCGCCTTCGATCCCGAAACACGCAAGGACCAAACAACGTCACGCGCTTCATGTGGCCGTATGCCTGTACACGCACGTAGTTGAACGAGGACCTGCTCGTGTAATGTGACCGGACACATGACGCCGTAGCGCCGATAGGCGTCGGTGAGGTGCAATTCGTGGAGTGGAGTAAGCGAGACGTGTTTGGAAGACGATGAGAGAGGTTAGTGCCCCCAGTTTCCCACTGTACAGGTATCGGGAAAACACTCCTGTGAAAAGTCCAGCCTCGAAAATCTGTGTTTTCGGAAGGCCTATCGAAGGGAATCGATCAGATTTTCTTTCAAAGCAATAGATTCACACGCGAATTTAGTGTAGCGTGCAATTCAACGCGAAGACGAGATTAATGGTAATCATAATCACCATATAAAAAACAAACACATTTATAGAACAACTCTAAGCATTTTTACTTAATTTATTGACAAATAACCCTATTCAAATGGTACTTACTCTCAGACAGCAGTTTCATCAAAATCCAAAGCGCACCTTTCGTATCCAACACAAATGGACGGGTACAGTCACTGTTCAGCCATTGCATCCGCATTAAGATAGACGCAGGATAGCACTAACATTCTCTCTCGTGGAGTTAGATCACACGAAACGGTGCGAGATGCCTTCGTACGATGCATAGATCTGATATCTTTTAAGCGAGATCCGGGTCCGCACGTCTCGTTCGCCTTTGGCTTCCCGGTATGTACGCGTGGCTGGTCAATAAAAACAGATAAAATAATGTTCAACGTAACCCAAACACACCTCCAGAGAGGATACGGTTGAGTATTTCTATTTAGTACTAACCGAGCCGTAAGTCGAAAGCTCTCTGTACGGTAGAGCGTTAGAATTTCTGGTTTCTGAATTCGACTGTCATGCGATCCCTCGATAGCTTGACAGCAGAGGTAGCTTATCACTGTAACTAAGTCTAGCTAGAGTATAATGACAAAATCTCATACGCAGAAGCCTCCGTGAATACGAACATGGGTAAACACCTCGTGAAAATGAGACGAAATAGCACCTCTTTGGCACAAGGTTGCTGCACTCTGTACGGAATCCATTTGTACATCATCTCGACAGAGGGAGAAGTTGATCTCATTTTTCATAGTCTGCATCGGACGAGGCCGTTTTCACACAGGGATCCGTTATGACAATTTGCAGTCAATTTTTGAAGACAAAAAAGACTGCATAACGGACTACGAGACACAAAACGGAGTTGTTGCATTTCTAGCTAAACTCTAACATAGTTTACGACGTCATTAGCGGGAAGCTCCACCACTGGTGTCGCTTTCTGATAACGGTACAATGAACTATTGTACAATTTAGTAAATCTTTGATCCCGACCATGGTGACCCATAGATGATATATATATTTATATATACAGATGTTCCAGGACTGTTCGGTAGCGTCATGTAATTTGTGGACACACACATACATGGCTTCCGGTCCCGTAAAGTACTTCACCGTCTAAACCGTTTCGAGAATCACTGTCCCTGTGTATCTGCTTCAATATACGAAATATCGGAGTAGTCCGCCCACTATAAAACAACGAGTTTCCTTGCGAGCCTTTCTCCCCTGACCTGTGTTGAATATTTCACCATGCTTCCAGCAGTTACTTAGGTTCAGTGCCCTCGGCCAATCGCCGTTGACGTGAGACGGCTTCAACTTCCGCAGATCAACTCGCTCGACCATTCGATCCGACGACGAACTCGACCCAACCGATCATGACGTCTTTCTCTCGGAGTTTTCCTTTGTCGGCGGACGCTTGAGTCGTTAACCCAAATCGCATTTCGATGTCCTCTCCTCGTTGTTTGGCATAGTCGCTGCCTTGTGCTCGTAGATTGTTGGGCAGGAAGGTAATAAGCCCGCCAGGATCGATTGATAACTGGGTCGATTGGGAGTCGCACAGCAGACCTGTGCGCCTTCGAGTACTAATTCGAATAACGATAAACAATTAACTAAGGAGATAGCTATCCATCTATGATATATATATATATATATATATCATAGATGGATCATATCATATAAGATACCTACAGTCCGACGAATTGAAGTTGAAGAAACCTAGTCCAAAAACGTGACTGTTGACGTGTTTGTAACACTTTTCAAAGAATTATGTAGTAAACAGTGTTCAACGAGTCAACTGAACTATTGCACAACAGTCTTAGCTTGGTCCTTACGAAAGAAATTAAAGGTATATTTGTATTCTGGTCATGAAATCAAGTATGCCCTTTATATTTTGTATAATATTTCCTCACGCTGCAAAATGGGACAGGCACTTAAAGGTGGGAGACAGCGTAAATGGTAAAAAATCTCGAAAAACCACGAACCGTTTCTTGAACCGTTGCACTGAAGCTGCGCCAGATAAAATCTACTTAATCTACCCGAGAATTTCGACTGGTCCCAGTCAGTCAGCGAGTCACCTTAATATATTAAGGACACGCGCAGGCGGGCTATTAATGCCGGGGCTGTACTCGAAGTTGCCCAGATAAATTGTTATCTACGTAGGACACGCGCGCGCCCACTTATTTCTCTAAACCACAAGACAACTGGAACACTTAGATAGGCTCGAGGGTGAGGAACGACGATGTATTGTCGATTGTATTTTAAGAACGTCTTCCTTTCAATGCGGCCTCATGAAATGTGATTTCAACTTTTAATGTGATATGAAATGTGCAATTGTACTGGCACTGTTGGAGCACTTTGCTTGTATGTATATGTAGCGTCTTTCTCTGGGACTCGATTTAGGTTGTCGTGCTCTTTGGCTTTCTACGCTATACATCGCTCCGCAACTCCGCGCTGATTTAGAGGAAAAAATTAACGATAGTGTTCTCTATTCCAGTGCTATTGTGTACTTTTCCTTTTCTCCAAAACATCATATATATATATATATATATATATATATATAGTGGTTAGAATATTTAGCTCTTTGTTTGGTACAGGTCGCAACGGCCGCCTTGAAGTTGTTAGACCCCGTCTCAGCTGTACGTTTTACTTAAGCAGGCGAAATGAATGAAGCGACTTGAAAGGCCCCAAGGCCTATTATTGTATTATAGCTTAGCGTGCCTGCTCATTCGTTATATCCTTCAACTGTTAGCTTGAGCGGAGGCCACAGCGAGGTATGCCTCAAGGGATGTGACTGGGGAGCATGGAACGAACGCTTCAGGACCATAAAATGAAGGCACGATGACGAGAGTAATCGAACTGGCCGAGTTTCATGGGGAGCATCACTATGCCGCCTGCCGAACGAAAAGCTGTAGGCGTCCACCACAATCGCAGCCATCGCAGGAGGCGAACACTACAAGGGCACGCAAGGACGCCGATGCAAAGCCGAGCTAACTGGAGAACCTATGAGAGAGTGCAACAGACTCGAGTCTAGCTTCGCCTAGTCGAGTCTGGCTTGCGACTTACCAGTATGAAATGGAAGCGACACTACGTATTCGTCTGGGCCATGGCTTTACTAGGCTCCAGCATTATTCCTCCCTACATATGATAGTAGGCTGGCGGAGGCCTTGTTGAGGTTACTTGTTGAGGTGGGGCAGGAAACCGGGGGCTTAAATGTGTTTGAGATACGGAGCACCAATGAGGGATAGTGGGCAAGCTACGAGAAGAGCGACGAGTCTCCCTATACCTTCCTCGTGAGAAGGTGAAGAAGAAGTCAGGTGGCGTGTGAGTCATCTCTTTGCCTGCTGAGCCTGGCACCCTGCTAGTATTCGTATTATATTGTAGTACCTATATACTCGCTCGTCCTATGGTGAGAAGTGGAGACATCCTGTGCAACGGAGGCTGGCGCCGAGGCGAATGTCAGGTAAAAGGAAGGATCTTGCAGGAAATCAGTCAGTCCGTAAAGGACTGAGACACCGACGCTAGCTAGCGGCGCGTGAAGCAAGTCAGGGCTTCGCTAGAGGAAAGAGTCAGGCCTTGGTAGAGCACAAGGGGGGGACTACAGTGCAGCCTAAATCGAATGCATATAGGGAAGGGGCTGTTGTAGTCTTCAGAAGAGAGGGAGAACGTTGCCCCCTCTGAAGCGCATTTCTCCACCGAGAGGAAAACTAAGGTAGGCGCGTGTGTCCTGGCCCGGTGACTAAGGGGTGTGCAGCGAGAGCAACAACTGCTTGCAGGACGGCTGAGCGAGTGAAGCCATAACCCTGACCTGTAGTCGCTATGCAGGACGGTGCGAATATTGGAATATCAGGGGAGGGAGAGAGATGAAACACGATTGTAAGGGGGCGGAGCAGCGGGGCGTACAATGAAAAGGCGTTCATGCGAAACAAGACCTCCTCCCAGGTTGCCTTGCGAGTCCGCGCGCAACAAGACGCTCATGAGGCAGATGTCGGTTTCCTGCTCAACGGCTGGCTCACCTGTGACTCCGACACAGGGGCTAAGCGCTGGAGATAGCTAAACCGGAGGCTAGCGTTGCTCAGAGGTATTATAAATCGTTTATGAGCGCCCTCAAATTTGATTTCTCCGACAGTCCGAAGCGACTTTCGCTGCACAGGCCTTACGATTCGTCGCAAACATTTTGTGAAATGTCTCGTATGCATTATATATACTGAACGACAACTTGGTACGAACGAAAACGAGATGTTTCCATCAGCGTTCCATTGAATAGACCATAATATAATAGATAGTAATATGACAATGCGATCTTTTCTCCCTGCGTATAGGAACGCATCGAGCCCTACAAATGATTCACCTAAATGTCGGCTGTCACTGGAGATTCTATTCAATTGGCGGCAGATCCAGCCGCCCGTTATTATGATGTATGAGGTGGTTCCGCGAGAGGCTAATCCATTGAATTCGATTTCGATGGAGATATTTTTCTACCGACGCCATCACGCCGATCGCAGAGATAAAGATTAACGCTCGTTCCGAGACAGCCGCGCTCAGCTTTTTCTCGATTCTGTCACGCTGTGGCATCGCTCGTTTGTCGTCTTAGCGCCTCTTAGATCTAGAGCGGCCGGGTTCTCTGAGACAAACATGGGATTCATAGAGGCGAGGGCGGAGAGAGAGAGAGGGGGGCGCCTCTGTTAGCTAACTGCTAAACTGCTACCCAGGCTCCCGGGGTAGGCAGCTTCTACCTGCCTGAGCCGTATCTTCCTTCTTCTGAGGCGTCCCGGATTCATCCGCACTGTAAAAGGCCAACGTCGAAGGCGTTGTTTGAGACACAGCGGGAGGTGTTTGTTGTCGGCGTTCCTTCTCCGTAGATCCTCTCGAGTCGACATCGCAACGGCGCTAGCTGCTGTGCCGTGTTATTCACTGGGCAACGAGGGATCACCAAGTGAGCATTGGCTACAAGCATTGGAGCCTGATATTGCTAAAGGTTTTCGGGCTGACTCTCAGCCAACATTTAATGTCCACGGTGCGGCTTTTAGCAATGTTTCGTAAAACGGACAACCCCTTTGAATGCAAATGTGCAACGGTGAGGATCGAATCCGTGCACCTACGTCCGTCTCCTCCGATTGCGAGGCGCACACGAATGCACCAAGCCAGTGGGCTCGACGCCTGTAATTGATATCGAACCTCGCCTGTGGAATTGGTACCTACGTGAAATGTGTAAAGCGCTGCGTTAATTAGGGTAGAAGGGTTCGTTTGAGGGGACACCGTATATGGTGAACCGCATTTAAGATTACGATTTAACTAATTTCCATATATACACAATGTGAGTGTTTGTGACTATTTAAACGCGTTCGGAAAACACAACCTCATTTTTGAACGCATTCAAATAGCGATAACTCGGATATGGGTTGCTTTTGTTCTTGGACATGATGTTTCTATGGCGAGTTACGTAACTTCTTGGATCGCCATGGCACTGCGTGACTTCCCGAACACCCTAAGCCCATATATGTAGCAAGAAATCATCCCAATTGTATCATCGCATGTCTTGGGCCGGGATGCCCGGCTACGGCGGCATTCAACCCAAGGAACCCAAGTCGTATCCTACCTCTAATCTGCTCAACGCTTTCTTAACCCTTCAGTACAAAAAAGTACAGGAAAACACGTAAAAATGAACATGGAAAATGTCGTTCATATGTATATGTTTGTGTCTCTGATAAATAGCGTTCTGGAGTAGCCAGCAACGTAGCAATACCAGAGAGGTGCCGCCATGGATGCCAAACTTGGATGCATTCAGCCCATCCTATCAACATCGAGAAACGGTGGTTGTTATTCAACGTTGCGCATCCACAAAGTTCCTAAACCAGTGGTGTTCACTTACGGAGCCCCGCGTCTCCGTTCCGTTACGGGACTGCCTGATTCGCATGATTAACTAGCAGTAAGAGCACGCGCTCCTTCGCCGCAATGCTAATACGATTTTAGCATCGACTAAGTGCCAAAAGGTAAAGGTTTATTGGTTTATATTAAAGGAACTGCAGTTCTGCTTAAGTTCTTAAGTTGCTATGCTTAAGTTCTCTTGTATGTCCTAATCACGCAGCGGGGCTCCAACCTAGCGCCTCTGGCCTTTTACAGCCAGAGACCTAGCCGTCCAAGCCACCGTGCTGACGGCATTTTTCTAATTCTTCTCCACAACACAGACTATGGCACGATGGCCGAATTCATTAAAGCCAACAGGAGGAAAGCATCAATTACGCAGTTTGCGTTACCGACTAATTGCGGCTACGTTTCTGGCCAATGTGGCCGAATGTCAGAAGGTAATCCCAATGCTGGGTTAGTTAACCCGTTTGCGTTGACTGTTATCACTGTTCTACCAGTTACCATGCACTAGGCACCTAGATATGTACAACACAATACCGTGTGAATGAATGATGAAGGCCCGCATCACGGCCCGCATCACGGCCCGCATCACGAACGTCTGCGCGGCTTTTACCGACGCCGAGATCCTGGCTGAACTCTCACCCCTCGGCGTCACTTCCGCCCGCCGCCTACCCGCCGCGCCCGGCCCGGCTCGTCGCTCGCCTCGGCCCGTCCTGCTCACCTTCAGCGGGCCGCCTCCTGCCTCGGTGTTCCTCGGCTACAGGTCCCATCCGGTCGTCCTGGAGCCTGACCGGCCACCACTCTGCTTCAACTGCTGCCGGTCGGGCCACATCGCGGCACGGTGCTCACTGCCTAGGGCCTGCAGCAACTGCGGTGAAGCCGGCCACCTCGCCGCCTCCTGCGCCCGTCCTGCCCGCTGCGTCAACTGCAAGGGTGCCCATCGCTCGGGCTCGGCGTCGTGCCCTCGGGCGGCCTACCTCCGCGAGCGTCAGCGGCTCGTGACTGAGGCCAGGGTCCTCGAACAGGTGAAGGACACCTCACCCCTAGCGTCCATTATGCTCATCGAGGCCCCGGTGTCGACCCAGGCGCCAGCCCGCTCGTACGCTGCGGCGGCTCGGGGTATTGTGGTCCCCTCCGACGGTGCTCAGGTCCCCATGGTCCTGCTGCCGAACCCGAGGGCGATCCCCGCCCCGTCGCGCCGCCCCGCCCCTCGTCGGCCTGCTCCTCGTCGGCCTGCCCCTTGTCGGCCCGCCCCTTGCCGGCTTGCCCCCCGTCGACCTGCCCCCCGTCGAGCCGCCCCTGGTCGACCTGCCCGCGCGGAGCCTCGGCGCCCCACGGCCGCGCCAGCGGTGCCAGGCATCGTCGCAGCCTTGAGGTCCCTCGCTGAGGTCTTGGCCCCTCTCCTCCAGCTTCAGCGTCAGCTCGCCCCCCTCCTAGCCGCTCTCAATCCCCCCCGTTCTTCATGAACCCAGGTCCCATCGCCCCAGCTCGCGACGCCTCCCCAGCCCGAGACGCCACCCCAGCTCGAGACGCCACCCCAGCTCGAGACGCCACCCCAGCTCGAGACGCCGTCGCAGCCCGAGACGCCACCGCAGCCCGTCGTGCCGCTTCAGCCCGAGACGCCACAGGCCCCCCGCGTGTACCGTGCCCGCATTGCGAGGGCAGATTCACCCGGCGCGGTCTCAACAGGCACATAACGGTGCGGCACCCGGAGGTCCGTTCGGTGCCTCAGCCGAGTCCAGCGCCCCAACCGCTCGAGCTACGACTACAGGCGGCCATGCGTGAGGCCCGAGTCTTCAGTATTGTCCCGAAGGCTACGCGTTCCCTAGTCGCCGTGGCCCTCACAGACGTGCTCCGGGACGTTCATTCCAATAACGACGCCTCCTCCTGGGAAGCGCTCCTGGCTTTCGCCCGAGTGGTCTTGCAGATGCCGGACAAAGGCGACACCTCCCGCTCCCTCCCAGCCGTGATTCGGGGAAACCTAGCGGCCTTCCGTGCTGGGGCGCGCTTGGAGTACCGCTTGCGTCGTCAACTCCCCCGCGGCCCTCGTCCTCCGCCCACGGATACGGGCCAGATGGCTGCGCGTATAGCCACCCAAAAACTCTCCGAGGGTGACATCTCTGGTGCCGCCCGAGCCCTGTGCTCTACCGACTCGGCCACGGACTCGGCTGAGGCTCTCCACGCCCTCAGGGCGAAGCACCCCCCCGCCCCTCCTGATTACGCCTTCCCCGTCCGTCCCCCGCAGGTCGACATTGCCCCAACGTCAACCGATGAGGTTTTTGCGGCCGTTTCCTCTTTCCCCCCGAGCTCGTCAGCCGGCCCCGATGGCCTTCGGCCGCGTCATCTCAGGGACCTGCTCTCTCCGGCACTCGGAGCCGTCGCCACTGCCCTCGCCAAGGCCCTCGCTAAGGTGGTCGACTGCATGCGGGCCGGCACGGTTCCATCGGCGCTACGGCCTATACTCTTCGGCGCGCGCCTCATCGCCCTCAAGAAAAAGGACGGGTCGATACGGCCCATCGCCTGCTCCAGCACGATTCGTCGCCTGGCTGCTAAGATAGCCTGGGTCAACGAGAGGGACACGGTCGTGACCCTGCTCGGCCCAACCCAGTTGGGTTGCGGCCAGGCGTCTGGGACGGAGATCGCTGCTCACGCGGCTCGCGCCTTCATCCACGCTCATCCGGACGCGGCCCTGGTCAAGCTTGATTTTCGCAATGCCTTCAACACGGTCCGTCGAGATCTCGTTCTGCGGGAGGTTGCTGAGCACGTCCCTGGGCTCTTCCCTCTGGTCGACCTGGCCTATCGTGGTCCCTCCCATCTGATCATGGACAACGCCGTCATCAGCTCAGAGTGCGGGGTCCAGCAGGGGGACCCGCTGGGCCCAGCCCTCTTCTGCCTGGCCCTCCGGCCCCTCGCTGTGTCCCTCCAGTCGCGTCTGCGGCTGTGGTACATGGACGACGGAACGTTGGCAGGTGATCCGGCGACCGTCGCCTCCGACGTTCAGCGAGTACTCGACTACGAGGGGCGCAGCGGCCTCGCCCTCAACCCCACTAAGTGCGAGATCTTCTCTTTGGACGCGCAGCCCGACCTCCAGCGGTCGCTCCCAGGATGCCGTCTCACTCAGAGGTTGTCCCTCGAGCTCGTCGGCTCCCCTCTCACGGACGAGGCCATCCGGCCGCTATTGGACCGTTGCCTCGAGAGGACGGCCGTGATGCTCGACCGACTGCCCCTGTTATCGGCTCACCAGGGGCTGTTCCTCCTTCGGTCCTGTTTCTCGGCGGCACGCATGCAGCACTTGCTTAGGACATGCCCGGCCGGCACTGAGGCTTCAGCCCTTCACGATTATGACGACTTGGTGTTGGACGCGCTGACGACGATCCTGAACCTCCAGCTCCCTCCGGAGGCGGCGTCGCAGGCTACCCTTCCAGTCCGCTTCGGGGGCCTCGGCATTCTCAGTGTTCGCCGCTTGGCCGACGTTTGCTACGCCGCGTCGCTCACGGCGGTTGCCGACATGGTCGCTACAGTCCTCCCCCCCGAGGCGCTCGCCCACTTCTCCGCCTCCCAGGAAGCTGCCCTTGACCAGACGGGCGCCCGCGCTCGGGTCCCTCCGGACAAACAGAGCAAGCAGCGGGCATGGTCCGATGCCCTGCACCAGGAGCTGCGGGACTCCCTCCTGGCCTCTGCGCCACACGCTGCTGACCAAGCTCGCCTCCGGGCTGTCGACAGGCCTGGTGCGGGGGCGTGGCTCCACGCGCTGCCCTCCTCGTCCCTTGGTACTGCTCTAGACGATCGCTCCCTCCGCTTCTGTGTGGGCCTTCGCCTCGGGGCCCCTGTAGTTGCGGCCCACAGCTGCGAGCGTTGCGGGGACCCCGTCGCAACGAATGGCCATCACGGTCTTTCGTGCGAACGCAGCGCCGGTCGCCATCCGCGACACACGATGCTTAATGACACGCTCGTGAGGGCCCTCCACTCCGCCGGTATTCCTTGCACAAGGGAGCCACAGGGCCTCGACACCTCTGACGGCCGCCGCCCTGACGGCCTCACCCTTGTCCCCTTCCATCGAGGGCAGCACCTGGTTTGGGACGGCACTGTGGTTGACACTCTAGCACCCTCTTATGTCAACCACTGTGCAACCATCCCCGGTTACGCAGTAGCGCGTGCGGAACGGGCAAAGCTAAGGAAGTACGCCGCTCTCCAAGCAACCCACCTGTTTTCCCCCCTTGCCTTTGAGACCTTGGGCGGGCACGGCCCTCTCACTGCGAACTTCCTCGAGGGGGTCTACCATAGGCTGATCCGCGCCACCGGGGACAAGCGCGCTGGCTCTTTCCTCCTGCAGCGGCTGTCCCTCGCCGTGCAGAGAGGCAATGCCATCGCCTTCCTCGGAACATTGTCGTCCTCACCCCCCCCCCCCCATAATCCCTAGAAATCCCGCCCTACTGTATGTTTGAATAAACATGATGAACTATTATATATAAGCAAGAATAGTTACCAGGAAAATTTCAAGACGATTTTACTGTTGGGCGCGAATGCACGCTCTGAACCTAGAAATGCCTACAAGCATGCTCCCTGCTCGTCCGCTTGGAGTGGCTTCGTTCGTGTGCATACAATCTTGTTTAGATTTTGATACGCCGCCTTACGCCAACTATTGTTACGGCACAGTTGAGACAGAGATAATTAGATAAATGTGAATTTTGGGGAAGTACGGTGTCAACAGTACGGACTGCCTTATACAGTTGCATTAGGCGAAGACAGTATATACATACATATATATATATATATATAGTATTGTTAAACTGTGAATAGTTGACTATTATAAGAATAGCTCTCACTCGACTGCCCCAGGTCCCTGTCATGGGGACTTAATATGCGCACCGTATTGTGGTGTGCATGGTTTTTACAATTATATTTCGTCAGATTATCCTGACCGTGTTATACGTCAGATTACCCTGACCTTGTCATATATATATACACCTTTTATCATAATTTTTTTGCGAGAACTTAAGCATTGTGAAATTGCAGTTCCGAAGATAAATCTCAAAATGAAATGAAATACTATATAGAGGTAAGACTCCAACAGTGGCCACGAGAGGTACTGTAACTTTTTCTCCCGCAGCTGACCCTCAGCTAGTTTTCCTCTTACGACAGACTTCGGTACCGTCGCGTAGCATTACGTCTCTGGTGAGCCATACGACGCATGTTTGTGAAACAGGTAGAGCTTCTCTTGCGGGCTCCTTAAGAAGCATCATGGGGAAAAAATCTTTCGATAGTCCAAGTCGTCATGATCCTGTACGGACCTGCTCCGTCTTGTCATGTCATCACCGCACAGGGGGAACAATGCGATCTTGGCGCGGTGTCTTTCTTGACGCCACACCATTGGAAGGAGGGCGCTCGTTCTCGTCTTGTTTTTTGGACAGCGTTCCAGATCGGTGAGCTCTTTGAGTCCCCTCGGCCGGGCGACAGTTCCCTATCCTCAACTATTCAGCGGGCTCATCTATCTATTTCACCATGTACGTTTATATGTATACGATCCATGCGTGGCGATCTCTGAAGACGACGAATGCGTCGCCGTCCGTCCCGCAGTTCGCCGTGGGGCAATCTTGAACAATGTTTCCGGCTGGCCCGCTGTACACATGTATATATATATATATATGTATGAAACACATCATATCACACATATACGGTGCTACATGAATCAGTTCATCTATGAGTACAGCTGCCGTCGGGGATGAGAATACCCGGCCACCCATCCACCGTACATGAAGCGTGCAGCTGTATATTGTACGTGGAAGCGTCCCCTGTAAAGAAATTACCCCATTGAAAGGATCAAAAAGAGATGGCTACAGCGAAGCTGGACACACCTCTCGAAGGAAGAGAATAGCCGTGGTTGCGGTTAACCCGAACAGGACCGCAGGACCCCACCCATCGTCGTAGAAGTGGCTTGTATAAGACAGCGCAGCGCCTGAACCAAGACGACAGGGGTTGCAGCAGAAGCCGCGGTGCTAATGTATTATATACCATGGACTCCTCTTGTTGGACGGTTGAAGAAAAGTGAGCCGCAATGAAAAGTGAAGAGGAAATAATGCCGTTGGTTGCCCCAGCCACCATATTTTGCGCTGACGAGGTGGGTACAATGACCATAAGACCTTAGGCTACTGTGTCCCCCTGTGGTTTCTGTTCTTCTCTTCAAAGTGGAGCCTAGTGAGCCCCCCATGAGTGAGATTCATCAAATCGTAACGCTACCATATGCGCAAAGTGTCAAATGTCGAGAACCTAAGGTAAGAGAATTGACGTGTCTGTTCTAGATAGCACGACTCATGTTTTCGATCAAGTCTCGTAGTGTCTTACAGGACTTATGGATACGAAGTGAAATAAAGGCCTCCGGGTCAACGAGTGGAAGCCCTTCAGTGATGGCGCTTGCGTCCATGCGAGTGGTCATGCGTACCCCAGCCCCAGAGTCGCCTTCCGGGGTATGATGGCTGGCGATGTCCATCCACAATGACCGCACGATGAGTTTCCGGGGGCGAGGACATCCGTCCCCGGGGGCTGACGACATCAAAGTCGACTCCAGCCTACTGCAGATGAGTGCGGTATTGTGTTCTGTGGTCTGGCTGCAGGCTTTCTCGCCACTCCTTCACCACTGCTGCCCAATTGACTGCTCTATCTCTCTCGCTTTCTCTCTCTCGGAACCTCTTGAAGTTTACGACCATCTACGAATGCACTGAACTCAATGGACTCTTCGCCCGTCCTGTGTGTCTATGACGATACAGAATTATTGAGGCCAACTACACTGCCGTCAAGCCGAGCGAGCGCACAGTGAATCCACGTCCTGCTGAGAAGTGCAAAGGGAAAAACCTGCTCGATAGATGAAGGCAGATTTGAGTGGACTCCTTGCGACCTTCTTCTGGAGTAAGCAGGATCATTTTTTTCCTGGACAATGAACAACAGAATGGGCCATTTCTCATCACCACGCGAGCTACATCCTTTCAAGAAAATTTCATTTCAACTAGAATACCATAGCGTATCCAAAAAGCGTCCACCTCATTAAAGGTCGGATTCAGCCTAGAACACCGATCACCATGTCACCAGTTCACCTACGCTATCAAATAACTTTACCTAGGAAGTATCTGTCATGAAGGAAGCATTCCTCACTCGTACTAGCTGAGCCACGTCTTTCAAGTCAAATCGATTTCAATTCCTTGGCAATTCCCAGATTTGAAACCGATCCACCAAAACGATGGATGCCTGCTTAACCATTGCGCCATCTCCGTGGGCACTATATTAACGCACTCGAAACTAGCCGGAGCCTGGCAATACCTTCGTTATAGCGACATGTTATTAGAAGTTTTTGTTCATTCATTTTTCTAAACGCATGCGCGCTGCCTATGAGCGTTCAGTGAGTGCTCTTATGACTGGCAGAGAAGGAATGGTGTTAATGGTCCGACTTCTGAAGGCCACTGAGTGTGCAGCTTATGTATGGTGGTCGGTGAACGAGCTTCTCATTCATCATATTCGTCCAGTTTTGGCTCGAACGTGTTAGTTCGTATTACATCGAGTCTATCATGTACACTATACTAATCGTTGTTCTAAATGTCCATGAATGACCAAGAGACAGACTATAAGCATTGTGGTCTTCGGCGAGATGTATGCCGCAGATGTCTTCGTCCGTCATACAGCGCCTTGCTCACACTGGTGCTTCGTGTAGAGCGGGTGGTACTTGTGGAAGATAGCATGCACTGATGAATTCTGGGGAAAATGAGATGGTTAGTGCAAAATTGTTGAGAGCATCTTTGTCCCCAGCGGGCAGAGACAAATGCTGCACGTTGCGAATAAGTGCATCGCGGATGGCGTGCGAATGCAAACTGCCGATTCGAAGAATGACTTTTATAATCACATGAGCGCTTTAAAGCCAGTTTTAGAATGCATTAACAGTTCTGTACAAGACAGAGCCGTTCCGCGATATAGTGATCCCACAAGAATATATGATGTGTGTATGTGTGTTACCTTATAGATGTTAGAAATTGCAGAACATTATCTGGTATGAAAAAATACGCAAAAATATCTCTCACAAATCGATCTATAGTATTACCTGAGTAGGCATGATACCAGCGGGTAATATAGCTATCGTATAACCCTCGAACTTTTATCAATCAACCAAAAACAAATCGATATAACACGGTGAAACCAGCGATTTCTCAAGAAATAAAAAGAGATTTCTCAAGCTCGATTCTAGCTCTCAGAGATAGCCTGAACAGCTAATGAAATGGCCCATAGAAAACCCCACGTTTCTGCAGATGATTTCGAAACTCTTCGAAGCCCAATGCGATGTTATAATATTTAGGCTAAGCTTTCATAGCTAAGGACACCGGTGGCAGGATTTCGCTTCCTTCTCCCTTCAAGGTCACTATTTGAGGCAGCTGCATGCAGCAGTGCTTCTGCGGCGTTTGCTATTCACATCTTTGCCCCAGTAGTCTCGCCTAGCGGTTATTAGAACTGTACCGTAGAACGGGCCCAGCAATATTCAGCATCGTTTCGATTTGTATGTGCCCAATGGAAGGAAATATCCTCCTCTCAAAAACAAAAATGTATATATATATATATATATATATTCAGCATGAACTTCTCCCAACAGGTATCTACTTTCAATAATGTTGAACTCGCTCGGAGCATCGACTAATCGACCAGTCTGCATAGACTCCCTGTAGAAACCATCAAACGTCGACAACTTCGACGAGTGCAATAGCACAGCAAATGACACGCGTAGAGACATTATACGACTGTATTTATATTTCTTCTGGGTGTCCACCGGTCTCACGGTGTCACAAGTCAGTGGTCGACTCGATAGCATGCATTTACGCACGCTCTACGGGGTCGAAGCGTTTCGAGCTCGGTAGCCTGGTGCTACATTCGTGTGCGTCTGTCTTGCAACCAGGAGGGGACACGGAGGCGCAGGGGCTCAATCCCCATCGTTGCGCATTTGCATTTTGGCGGGCCCCACTTACAAGTCAATGCGAAACCAGTACCGTGGACGCTAAATGCCGCGCTGAGTGTCAACCCGACAACGGTTGAGAGGTCGAAGCATGACGCACATTCTACGGATCGAAGAGAGGCAGAAGTAAATGAAGGTTCCCCTCCGCGAAACTCCTGCCCGCGCACAATACCACCATCAAATAATGGCAGGCCACCTTTCTCGCCGCGAACTGCACCTTTCCCTAAGAACGCTGCCGCTTCGCAACCCCAGAGCGCAATCGGTATTCAAGCGGAATGCACGGCTGGTAATGCCTGTAGGGCTCCGCACGAACACGCCTGTTTGAATTTTTTGCGCTGAACACGAAACGAATATGAGCATATTTCTGTTGCTGCAGCTGCAGGTGTTACTGCGCCAAGGCAATACTAACTGCGCAAATAGCCAGCCTTGCGTTTACATGAAGTTAAACAGCGGGCGTCGCTAGCTGTCGCCGCGGGGACGGGGGGGGGCGGTACGCTGCCTAGAAACAGATGAAAGAAGTTTTTAACTCGTCGTCGTCATCGTCGTCGTCTGGCCGCTGCCGTCGCCGCCGCCGCCGCCGCCAGCGATGTCTTCGTGCCCGGCCAAGGACACACTTGCAGGATTTGCAGTAATGTTAATGCAAATTTCAATGCGTCGCTGTCATCTGCCGACTCCCCGTTCGGTCGGTCAGAGTCGACGTCGTTCTAGCGGACAGAGCTCGTTCTGTCGAGACTTGTTTCATCTCGCCGTGGCTATACGTCGGCTGTGCAGGCGGCCATGGGGCTGTGCAGGGGGCGGTGGCAGGGGCGGCGGCAGGGGCGCCTGCGCCTGCGGAACTGCGAAAAAACACATAACGGAGATGCATTGACACGCCGGCCGAGGGACACGGGTCTTTGATTGAGATTTCTTCAGAGACAACTGCCGAGGTGCGAGCGAGTCGTCTGAAGTGATTGACGCCCCACGGAAGCCATTTTCCCCTGTGTGACACATACATTTCGTTTTTTTTTGCCAGGTGGAAACACTATGACGGGAAATTCGAACGCTGAGATGGGACGGCAGATTCCACGTGTGATGACATCGTATCTACATAAAGATTACTCTCGCGTACTTGTTCTGTACGATGCGATCAGCTGGCTGAACAGAAACACGCGATGGATATATATATTCGTATGATCAGGCAGTTGTTACAATCTATACTTCGGGACGGTCGGGAAAGGCCACGACGCGATTATTGTCGCCTGTAATAAGCATGATTTTTTGAGATCATTAGTGTTGCACAATTGTGGAAGGGGGTGTATTTCTAGAATATTCGATTCGAGGAGTCCTAGAAATGACCGATTTCTCGTTGAAAGTGCGATTCATTAACTCAGCGTGGCTGCAGGGCGGCATGCTTCCCTGGCGTCTTCATATTTCCCAGGGCCCTCAAGCGGAGATTTGGCACCCTGGCGACGATCCCATAGCCAAACGACTAGTCGGCTCGCCACCGAGTTGAGTCACATAGTTCCACACATATATCAGAGCGCATATTACATAGTGAACAACCAACGTCGTCTTAGGTGACGTTCGCCTAACGATTTCCCAACCCTCAAAAAAAACCAGCAACAATCGCATTACGCCCCGAGTATGATATTCACATGATCACCACACGCTTGAAGTGGAGTTTGCCAGTAAGATAGACAGTGGAAAATTAGTTATAGTATTATTTTCATAAACGAGCGCCATCTTCTCCGCCTTCGTTGCTTGCCCTTTTAAAAGAGTCGTTCCTCCGACCGCTTCCCTTCACAGACCTGTCGGAGCTGTCGGAGCGTTTCCATCACGACTTTCATCGGCTCGGAATGGAAATGTCGCCTTTTTTCCCAACTCAGTGACATCTTTGCCGCGTGTTGTGAGAGCGTTAGCTTCGCTCGCGTTTCGTTTGGCAGTGTCTTTTTCCAGAGGTATATTTAGCGACATGGTTCCATGGCCACACCTCATTGCTTTGCCTGCTACCGAGGCACCCAATCAGCCTCTTTCGGCAGCACGTTGTCCTTCTGGACCCCGGCTCGCTCTCCCTGGGCCTATAGGTCGATGCACCGGCAGTCGTCATAGCGTCGCCTGTTCCCTAGCCCCGGAGCATTTCCAAGTAGAAGTTACTCTTTAGCGAATGTCACTGGTGGTAGCAACAGCGGAGACAGCGGCAGAGGCAACTAGACGCTGTCGTCCCTGCTTGCCGTAGTATTCCAGGTGTTGACGACGATGATGGTGGCACAGTCGTGGAAAGTATGCTACACTCTACTCTGTAATCAGATACCGAATTGCCACTTTTGGAAGTACTCTTCCTGCCTCGCGTGTTAATTCTGTTCAATACAATACGTACGTGATAGATTGATAGAGAGATCGATGGATATATATATATATATATATAGAGAGAGAGACAGAGTGATAGCATGATCGACAGAGACAGGCCCGCTACTCAGGGTGTTTGTGTTGGTTCGAGGGAAATGCAGCTCCCTCCGAGACTGCCCATTCTTCCACAGGCTCCCAGCCAACAACCTATATACCTGTCTATACATCTATATATAATAATATTGGGGAAGAACGAAGCCTCTTGCTGGCAGCGGCCTCTAGTGGTGCTGTTTGCTGTCTGTGACGGCGTCGGCGGCAGCGCACCGCCACCACAGCCTCCCGCCGCCGCCACCGCCGCTGCTCGGAGACATATATAAGACCTACTCACTTGAGACGGACAAACAACGCATACCTTTCCCCTACGCGGCCGGGCGTTCCACATTCAAGTGGGTCTCGGTTCGCCTCTTGATGAGTTCCGACACACGAGAGCGAAGCCGTTTCTCGTACCGAGCCTCCGCACAACTCGAACGCTTGAAGAAAGTCATAGAAACGCCCTTCGATAGGCTGCACTGTATCTGCTGCAGCTCTGGAAACTGGCGGCGGCGCCCGGCAAGCCATGCACATACATATCTATCTAAACGCGATACTTATGCTCAACATGAATGGATCTGGTGCGATCTGCCCGCTAATAGGATGTGCCGCCCTGTCGCCTCCAACGGGCGAACGTCTCCGAGCGGCGGACAAAAAAAAAACGACGAAATAGATGGAAGAAAGAAAGGAACAGATCGGCGTCTGTCAAGGCGACCCACTGGGTGATAGCTACCCGAGCTCTTTATCATCGTCGACGTTGTCACATGAAGCAGAACAACAAGCCAGAGAAGATAATGGGACGGGTCTGAAGTCGTACATGAAGGATGTCACCTTTACATTGAACACATGCTAATCTGTGAAGCGTGTCGGAGTCGCCTGGTGACGTTGCGGAAAATCGGATTCCGAGAGTTGGGTGTGTCGCCTCGAAACCTTGTTGAGTATAAATGTTGATGAGATGCCTGCGTCGTGCGTCGAACGGCTGGCCGCGGCGACCTGAATAAGGTAGAGTCAGATCAATTTTAAGGACGAGCGGCGATTGATGAGCTGATACTCTTTGGTTCGGTTATGGAACACCGTTGGCGGAGATGAACGACTTCTCGTATATGTTAATGAGAGTCCAGAGGTGGTGTTTGGTCAGCCCTAAGCAACTAGATAGATGCACAGAACTAAACGATGTAATTAGTTTGTCTTCGGTGAGCAGGACCGGAACATAGTGAATTGTATATGAGCTAATATCCTCCACCTGCATAGCAATAATTCTATTATTGCTTAAAAACACACTCAGTGTGCTTTTATGCAAATTTCTTAAGGGAAATTACGTTAACAAGCATTCGATTATTCAATCGTTAAAGGGAGGATTATTTTTGAAAGTGCAATTTTATAAACTCGCTAGTTTTCGTGGTCTAGAAACATGTAAACATTATTTCGCAGTAATCATAATGCCATACAACGTGGTTGATTTATATATACTCTAATTAGGAAATAACCAAGATGGGGAAGACAGCCAATAGGTAGTATTTACAATAATAAGTAGGTTAATGCTGTAGCGAGGATGGATGAATATATATGTATAAAACATTTATATAACGTCAACGTTCATAGATTATTCCACAGATGACGTATTATCAGATACCGGCAAAGGTATGTAAGGCAAGGAGCGAACTACAGTCGGCGAAAGTCTGACGAAACTTATGACGACGCCCGAAGCGAGTGACACTATGTAACTCTAGGACACGAACTCGAGGACAGCTGGCACTCCATGTCTAGACAGTTCAAATTCTCAATTTTGAGTCATAGATAAATTGCGGTCCATACTAGTGGGATGAACCCGAGTTTCTGGAAGCTTCAGGTGATCTCGAAGTACTCCTTTTAGATCGGGAAACAAACCCGTTCCTATCTAGTTCTAGGTCTCTAGGTTTATGAGATCAGTCTATATTTTTGGCAAGTTGTTACTCTTCGTAGTCGATTTGGGCCTGTGTTTCCCTTGACAGCCAGTAGCAAATACCTTGATACCTGAATGGCGCCCGTTCTGTAACGACGCTTGACGCAGTGATCCGCGAACGCCAACCCGCACACGTCGAATCAACATCGACAACTCTTGATTGCCTCATTGAATGGTACGAGATTGATGACAGCTAGTATTCGTCAGATCAGATATTTGTTCCCGTGATGATCAGGGTGGCTACGTTGCAGTACGCAGTACAGGCACACAGTTTCGATAAATAGACCAGTGGGATACGTCCGAGGTCCCCGGTTCAAATCCTCCCGTGCCCTCAGAGTAGTGGTGAGTTTTCGACCCAAACATTTCCCCGAGCAATGCCATGCGTATAATAAGTACCGGACAATATCTGAACGGACAAGGAGTGCGGTGCCGCCAGCCGCAAACGAAAGTCACATCAGTTCCTAGATGTACTTCGCTGGGAGTGCTACTTTCGAATTTCGCATAGATCCTTATCACTACACCAGCTATCAACTGATTGTTAACTTGCCCTTTCGATAGTTCTGCTATCATTAGAGTGTTACGCATATTCTGGCGAAGACGTATTTCGTATAAATAGAACAGTTATAAGACCTTCCGAGGCACGTCCACTTGATCGTCGACGAAACCTCTCTGCCGTCATGTATCCACCAGCCAGTCGTTTTGTGCAGTCGTTTTGGGTCCCATTTCAATCGGTTTCACATGAGCGCTACGCCGCTGACGTCGACAGTGTCGACAGCGCCGGCTATGCGATGATGTCTCTGACGATTAGCGATCTCTTAACTCTGTGCGCTATTTCTTAGTCTTGTCTTCCTTCCGTAGGTTCTGCTCGTGTCTCGTCATCCTCACTTACCATCAGTGGCCGCGTCGGCGTCCACTTCGTGGTGTTCGCGTTCGATGCGTCGGAACCTCTGCGGCTGCTGCCGCCGCGGCCGCTTTTCTGGTCCTTCTTCGGTTGTTGGCGTGTCAAAGTATGGAAACAAGGGAGACGAGTAGGCCTTCAAGGATGTCTTTGTGTCTCTGTATCTTCGTCTTCCCTGGTCTTCCGGCTCTTCCGCCAGTTGCACGGCTTCGTCTGCACAAGATCTCTATGGATGTCACCGACTTCGCCGCCCTGGCCACGGCTGCTGTTCCCGCTGTCCGGCTTGTATAGATAGACGTCTCTTGGTCCACAGCCGGCGAGCTTTTGCTCCTGGCCTGGCAGGCCCGCGGCAGGCCAAGACCGAGCAAGCGAGCGAGTGGCCCCTCTGCCACGGCTGTGGGTCCGGTGTTCCGTTCTTTCCAGCAGTTCGTCGCTCGTATCTATCTATCTATCTATCTATCTGTTCGAAGCGCTTTTCCCCGCTATTTTTCCTGCTTGTTCTGCAACTTTTTAACAAGACGAGCCTTGTCTGGCCACAGACACACCAACGAAGGAAAAGATGTCTTTTAGGATCTCGTTAGAAACGGAACGAGAGAGAGAGAGTGAGAGAGGGGCTTGAGAGCCGCGTGAGACAGCCAAAAAGGCCAGACAACTGCCTACCATGACGCTAGCGAGTGCAGCGACGACATTGAGAGAACGAGGAAAAGTAAAAAGCGAAGATGGAGCCCACCTCCCTCCCGGGGACTTTGATCGGGACAACTGTGAAGGCGGCAGCCAAATGCCGGTGCTGTACACGCAGCTATACGAGAATGGATACATTGGGGTCAGCGGGGACGATGTAGCCTGTTTGGCTTGACTACTAAGACCGTTAGGATTATGTTCCGTAGAAAGAGAGAGGGGAACCTGACTCTCGACGGACGATTGATGAGAGCGGATTCACGATAATTGAGAATTGGGAACGGCGGGCATGTCAGGCTATCGAGCGGCGAGTATGCGTCGAGTGAACCCCGGAGGTCTAGCCTACTCAAAAATAAATAGCAAAATCCTGACCCGACCTCAAGGGTTGTTCCACCTAATTGCAGGTCGGGAACAATATGCTTGTCTTGCAATACGACGCCGCAGGTCAGCCTTGCCTATACTGAAACAACTCTGATTAGGAGGGGGGCTTAGTAAAAGCTGGTAGGAACTCAAAACAGAAAAATACCATATATATATATATATATATATATATATATATAAAGCACGTATGTAGTATATTTACCTAACGACTAATTATAATAATTAAGCGTGCTAAGTCTTAAGTCTATTTCATATATCTCTCTCTCCCAGTTTTTCGCTCGCAACTCTCATAGCTGCTCTAGGGTGTTACCAGGCTGTCCATCTCTATATGCTCGTTCTCCGCCGCATGTACCGTTCTTGAACAGACGAATTCGCTGTCAGCTGTCTGTGACGCACTCTTTCTAGCGAATGAAGGGATCAGGCTGGAGGTCAGATTGCACACGGCGACTGCAGCTCTCTCCAAGTGCGAATCCTCGCTAAAACTTTATGGAGAAACTTAATTCAACTGAAGTGCACCTTCATTGAGTAAAGGGGAACGCATTACAGTCAAGTAGTTCTAATAGCACATCGCAACTCTGCCCACTCTTCGGTAAGAGATAGACTCTCAGCAGAGGATGGTGGTTTTAGCAGGCAGAGGCGTTTTGTCATCCACGTCAATCCCAGCCCCTGCACTGGATCGGTCCACTTTCATGGAGGTTAAGGTCTCTGGTGGTGTCCGTGCGTTTGAAGAAAATTTCCTCCTCTCAAAAAAAATAGCACATCGCAAATAGCACGATGTTTCTGGTTGCCTGTAGCTGCCGGTAACGAACTCGAGATCGTGTCCCGATCTACACCGACTACACCGCTCGGATCGTGTCCCCAATGACGAACTCATCGTACCGTCGTCGTCGAGTCGGATGTGTTGAATGTTACTGCAGCAGACGTTCGCGAAGTATAGAACAAACGACTATCTAGAGTGGTGGCGTGGAACAGACCTTGCTCTGGTTTCAGTGAAGAAGCTCATTTGATATAAGGGGGGTCGTATTTCATTATTTTACATAGTTCCCGTAGAGTTTGTGTGCCCATTGCGCCTTACCGCTGTATGCAGGCGGTTTTCCCTGTTGTAAGCACATTGAGCGGTCGAGCTCAGCTGTTGTAGCAGAGTTGCGAGTATTGCTATCGCTGGGGCAGTGTCTTGGTTAGGTGATACGCGTTGTCGAGCTCGCCATGTCTGATTAAGGATGCGTATTCTCGTGTAGGTTTAATCCGAATATCTTTCTGTGGCAGTTCTGAGCACCGGAGGGGCTACTAGAGTTGTCACCGTCTCCCGCCTCTGTTGCTTACGATATTTCACACCGTTTCCGTGTCGGCACAATAGCTAGCCCTATTAATTCGCCGTCGAGTCAACACTTCTGGGTGTTTCGTTTAGTACAATTCGATACTAAAGGCATAGTGACCTAGACGATACGCATTCATTTCTGTTGCATAGGTAATAGGAGTTGAACTCCAGGTTGAAGTGCCGCTTCAAAACTTACAGTTTATATAATCTAGACTCAAAGGATTTTCTACTTCATTATTATGTTTGTTATAATAATAATAATAATAATACTTTTTATTATTATCATTGCCAGTTGTCTGAAAAAGCACATGTGAAAACATGTGCTCGCAGGTCGATGTGGTTTTAGTATCACACGCGAATTACAATTCAACGGTACCAATAAATACCTAATTGTAACCAACTGCCGAATAAGCTGGAGCGTATATTCCTAATAGTAGGATTAAGGCTAGTCTAGCCTGAAAATAAAGAGGCTTACGGGACAGCGTCCTATCAAGATAGGCTCCTAGATAGAATGATGCAATATCAGCACGTCGAGAGGAGGTTGAACGCAGCCACAAAAGCGCATTGATCTGTAGAGATCATCGTGGAAGAGGGGTAATTTAGATTCCCTGCGCTCGAGTTTAACAATGAGATAAGGGTATTATAAGGAATAGTAGCATTGTAAATTAATGACAGGAACTACTAAATCGTATGATCGAGCTATTGGAGTTGATGCTTTCAGCTCCTTGACGATTTGATGATAAGAATAATAACGGCAATTTATTGATAATCGAATTGCACAGGAAGCGCTAAGAACTAAACCGGCGATGCGATTAAGCGATTTGCAAAATCAACTTGTGGACAGGCAACTCGCTAACCCATCTGCGATAGCTGTTCTATCGTATTGATCTCATGGTGAATTCATCTACGAGTTGTGTTTACATGGTCAGAGGCTTGTCATGATACGTATATATGGGCATATATAAGCAGGATTTATCTTTAACCTCCATAAAAAAAAATAAAAAAAAGTATCTCACGTAAGGTTTAGCTAAATCTTTCAAAAAGTATACTCCTGTTACTTGTATCTGTCTCCGTTCAACTATCGTGTCTACCTAGTCCAGTAGCTATACATATTACTTCGATCGCGATTGTGAACAGTGAAAGGATTGCTGCTGCTACTGCGGTGGTCGATCGTAGCTAATTGTCGGGATCGTCAATCCTCGCGAGTTTGCTAAAGTTAGTTAGTAATCGCTACTTTAACCTATTCTCACGAAACATTTGTCTATATATAGATATTGAGTACGCATTGAACACCATTCAATCCATTAGAGTTTCGCTCCATCGACTGGCACTGCTCGCCATGTGTCATACGGATTTTATAAAGGGAAGGAACATTGATAAACTCACCATCACCACCACCACCACCGTAGGTATAACGAGAGCCAACAACACGCGTGCGTGACGTCCACATCCTCAGACGTACCCGGACTCAATTCGACTACGTTTTTACTTATTGAAAATCTGCTGGAAAATGCTAACGATTTTGCCAAGCCTCGAATCTGTCCCGTAAGCCCTTCTCTTGTCTGCCATGTCTCTGTTCCCGCCTGCCCATGGGATTGAGCAATTGCAACTCAACAGCGAACTCAACGCTTGTCGATGGCGCGAAGAAAATCCTGCACACTACAGATTGCTTAACGAGCTGTCGCTTCGAGGGCTTGGGGGAGAGCGTCCTGATAAAATCTCAAATGGTACGGGCGGCTTTAGATCGAAAATCGAGCAGAGCGCACACAGAGGCGTGATTCGGCCGATTACAAAGGGAAAATTTCACAAGATCGAAGCCAGACGACGAGATGAAGGCTGAGGGAGGGCTCTTGACTCTTGGCTCTCACCAGCCGCCAGCTTGACTCGCTGTGAACAATTTTCTTTCCCTGCATCTTTTTCCTTTACCACGATGACTGCCGCTACCCGACGGCTTCCCTGGGGATCAGGAGCGCACAGCGTGTTTCACTCTTTCCGTAAAGCTTTCTCCGTTCAGTGGTACGACTTCGTTGTGGCCTAACGGCGGCCTGCTCAACCCGCTGACTTCCACTACGCATCGAGTGTCGTCAGATGGAGAGCGTGTACAACGGACTAGAGCAAATTGGACCTGTCGTAACTAACTCGGCCTGTGGACGGAACGTCGGAGAGGCGAAAGTATCTTATAGAAACTAGATTAATAAGGAGAAATATATTAAATTGGTATGGAGGAGAAATAATGGTAAATTGGTACGAGTGAGGTAGACAAAATTAGCAAAGTTGGCCCCAACAGGCCTTCATAGTAATAGAGAAGTACGGCAGGGCTCTTCATAGTAAAAGCCCTGTCAGAAATGGGAACAGCTGAAGGTCAGCCCAAAAAAACTCCGTCACTGGTGAAATTGCACGGAACGAATCGGCTCATGCATGCAGCACGTATGATTTATTATATTTGTATGTGGGCCAAACTCCAAGCAGATCGATAGATTTAGCCGGTCAGTGCAGCGCAAATATAAAAATAAAATCAGGTCACTTGCCTGTTAAACATTGCTCAATCTCTTTTTCAAATTTCGTTTTGGTGATTTCTCAATGATTTTTGTTGATACTGGTTAATTTAGCTAAATTCTCTGGCTAGTTCACCTCTCTGGTTTTGAAATGTGCTATGCCGGGCTCAAAGTAACGGTTCTTCGCTTCGAAAGGTAAGGCATCACTCTGAGTGGCCGATGACATCTGATTATTATAACACTAATTAGTGTTCGCCAGTCATCTAGCTGATAGATATTGGTGGGGAGGTCATATTCCGATGAAAAGTACCAGCTAACTATTCAGAGATAGCTATATATATATATATATATATACAAACATTGTATCGAAGTCATTTGTTAATAACTCGTTAAGTATTCGATTTGTTTCTTGAACTCTCGGCTCTCAACGACTTCTCTGTGTGTGTTCTGCAACTTCAGCCAGATCCTGCTTAAGTATACAGCAAATGTAAACACATCTCGAAATTGCTCAAGAGCTCGTTGTTCTTGTTCGTTCGTTGCTGATTGGTGTTGACCCTGGAAATATTTTCACACATAGAGTTCATCGTCGATGGTCTGAGCACACGATATGATTTGATCGATTTGATGCCACTGTTGGTCAGTCTTGAAGATGGGGGCCTATTTCATCGTCGGCGCAATAGAACAGCGTCATCTCGACAGTGGTCGACTACCGCCGCCAGAACGGATACAATATATAGTTTGTATTCGACAGTCCTGGCCTGACACACAGCAAATCCCAAACGGATCCTCTAATGATTGTATATTTTAAGATCCATAATCAGTATCCGACATAGAATTAAATTATGCAAGTAAAATTATAACCGTATATTGTTTTGACTCTATATATCAGGTCCATTCAGACGTCGCTTATAATGTAATTACAGTTCAGCGCAATTCTGGTTAATGGATAGTTATTTGGGTAAAGCGCCGCATCAAGAGCAATCTTATCGTCCTGTTAACGGCGATATTCGACTAGATCAGTGCTCTGAGCGTTGATACGCTCACCTTGATGTGAGATCTTCCCACAATGACTAACCATTAAACGGAATCCTGACTGATATTAAGTGTGCCTTCGTATCTGACGCTGAATAATATTACCGGATAAGCATACAGCTACGAAATTTGAGTTCTCAATAGATATGCATCGAAAATAAGACGGGATCGTGCTGTCTCAGGAGATACAGCTGTGTTTATATATATATATATATATATATATATAAACATTATAGGAAGAGAGCGCGAGAGAGACGGATCGTTTATCTTTAAGTTATGTTTCGAATTTGGGATCAGAACATCTAGAATTTTACCGAAATGATCCCGTAATCCGTCGTCAAAAAGCTCATCAAAGAGGTCCTTTCTTCAAAAAACCATTGCTGATTTTGCCTTTGGATTTTCTAATATTTATCGAAAAACGAGCTAAAGCGAGCCCGCAGTTTGTTCGATTGAATGGCGCTTAAAGAAACAAAACACAATATATTACAGCTAATTTCAACATTAAAGGCAGATATATCATATCATATTCGTTTACTTTAATCTATATCCAGCTAATTAATTGGGCATACTAATCATCATATAATCTTTGACTGTAATTTGTCATCAGCGACGACGCAACGACACTAACGAACAAATCTCTATTCCACGATGTATCAATATATACAATAATCGAAATTTCTACCATTCAAGGAAACGTCGATCGATGTTGACATCGAAACGATACTGTGCTTCGATTATATAATAGTGTTTTTTTATATCTAATTTGTTTCCATAATACTTCAACCTTTCTCTAAGTTTATATATTTATATTATTTTTATCTATGAGGGCGTATCGACCACATTCATCCTTCACTTCGACGAACTCCACGAGCGCACGAGGCGAAGGCCCCTTGCCGCGTGGAGACAACTGAACCCGAAGTGCGACCTCAATAACTCTGCTGCCAGAATGCAGTTCATCAGATACAGATACCTAACACCGTGATGACGCACCAGGACGAGCACCTCGTTCATGCGCAGATGCCCGACGAGTTTCACCGTCTATCCCAGATGATCGATACGCGACGAATCTCGCTTGTGACGAAGCGACAAACGACCAAGCTGCTGGTGGTCACTTTGAAACGGGAGATGGAGGAGTCGGGAGAGAGAGAGAGAGAGAGTGGGAGAGAGTGGGCGAAATCTTAGAAGGGACGATACAATGTGTCTGAGATGAGAAATGTCTCACTTGACTGCGAACCGCTGACCCGCCCATGATGCACAAATGAACGGCAATTGAGGCCATTCGGATCTTAAGAGCTCTCGCACTAGGACAAATAGCATGCATGTAGTGTAAGCGATACGCTTCCCGGTCTGCAGCGCGGCGTCGATCTGTTCGAGCATGACATGAGATGGAACCACCGACGTCTCGTACTTGGGACAACAATGATCTTGGTGCCTTTCGTGCGGAAAGTGATATAGGCATAAAGACATACATGTACAAAGTGTGTGCTACACAATCACAATTGATGATATTGATAAAGGGAGAAAAGCGAGGCAGGCTACGCACGAATAACGACGACGATGACGAAGAAAGTGTACACGATTGTATTTGATAACAGTAGATGGGCGTGTACGTGTGTGCAAAAGTTCGTCGCGGACATGAGAAACTCGCATTGTCCCTTAAGAAATATGAGGTCCTATACCTATATATATATATATATATATATGCATATTTTATACGACTCACACGCGTACATCGCTCAGCATAGAGAAAGAGCACGTGGGTATGAGACAGTATGGATGAGAGATGCTGAATTTTACGGGACATTAGCGCAGTGAAATAGACAGCACTGGTATGAGGGGGTGAGACACATTGACATTGTCCTGAAAAACGATAATTGACCGGAGACATAGAGACACACAATTTTCAGTGTGCTCTTTTTGAGAATGCGCTTAATATAATAAATACACTTTTAGAACCGTGAAAATACTCCGAATCACTCTTCCATGATATGCAGTATGATTTCAAGCGAAGAACTTATCAAGTTTTAGAAGCTTATAAAGTGAACTGTTCTTCATTCATGTTATATATTCGTCAGCTAAGTTGCACTACCACAATTTCCGACCTTGAGATACGCAGCGGCTGAAACCAGGAGGAGCTTACAACGGGGTGCTCGTGTAATCAAGCAAATCGTTAACCAATTGCCAACAGTATTTAATACAGGCTAATAAACGTCACAATCAAACATTGAGCCCTATAATATTATCTATAGCAATTTAAAAGGATAGGTTATAGTTAGATGAACACAGAGGTATAGGCACCTTCAAATGGAAGGCCAGGATCTGTACCAAAGGAAGCTAAACTAGGATATGACTTTTGCAGGGTACACGGTTGATGATTGTTAAGATGCTGAAATACTACCAGCTCCTAGAGGAACTTAGTGTTAGTCGTTGTTGTAGATCGAGAAAGTGTTACCGTTGGCTGAGAGTCAGCCCGAAACACTGTTAGGTCTCATGTTAGTAGATTACATTTTAGTAACGACTGTGTGTTTCCAGTCGTTGCTGGTACGTGCCGATATCGTCGTAGCGACCCTTCGATGAGCGATGTCTAACCAATTTTCTCCCATTCTAGTTCGTGCGATCTGTTAAGCGGATCATTCGCTATCACACGTCCGTGCTTCGTGTGCTGCTCATTGAATTCAGTGGGCACGCCCGATTCCCGACAATACATCTGTACCGCGGCCCTCCCTTCAACCCGAACTGTTTTCCCTCTGGGTGGCCCAATGCATCATCTATCTCAGCTGCTAACTCGTCGACTGACCTTCTCGCTCGTTCGGGCGGCGAGTTTGGCCGGGCCACGCTTTTGTGCCGGCCGTCTCGGAAGAACCCGCCAGCGTACTATGCAGTAGGGCCCAACTTGAAAGTCCATTGCTGTTCCCGCTGACTACGAAGAACCACAACGACAGCAGCAGCAGCCGCAGTAGCCGCACATCAGCTGAACGTTTGTGCCAAGATCCGGTCCCGAGATGCGCCTACGAGGAAGGTCTAAACGAACGCATCAAGAGCGTTCGTCGACGTCGCCAATATCCCGAACGGCAGTTGGCACCGACGTAGATAAACAGTAATAACAACAAAACCAACAAACTTCATCATCAGAGGTCGAGCACCACAGGAACAGTGGATGAGGGGGAGAGATTTGCCTGCAGAAACCAGCCGAAACAAAGAAACACATATATTCATCCATATCCGCGCGACTCTAGATACACAGATTCGCCAAAAGCGAGATGGGGGGTGGGTTTGGCCGAAGCGGGATCTGGCAGTATACCATATATTTAGATCCATAGCGAGTAGCGATTCGGATGGGTTGCACGCTAAATGTTTCTTTCGTTGTCGGCGCCGCGAGAGACGGTACACGGCCACCCAGCTACAGACCGAGTGTGCCGCTCTATCCGGGAATAATCAGGCCTTCTTCATCGTGGGCTGTAAGGGACACGGTCTGTGGTGGTATTCTAGATCAAGAGAAGATGACGACACATAGTGGAAAGGACCGTCGATCTGCTAACTAGTTAACCTGAAGAGCGTTTGCAACAACAGCCCGGCGGTCTGAGCAACGAGCAGAATTAACTCGTCATTTGCGGAACGGTTACGGGTTAGAAGAGGCAAGATACTATGGTGTAATCAGTAGTGGAGAGGATTGTGCGTCTGAAAGAATATATATATATATATATTTTTTTGGTTTCGGCCCGCTTGAAAGGAGATTGGAACGTCTCTGGTGGTGTCCGCGCGTTTGAAGAAAATTCCCTCCTCTCCAAGAAATGTTTGTGCTGGCTATAATGTCGATTTGCATGTGGTCCAATAGATAGTTTTAGCATGCAGAGGCGTTTTGTCATCCACGTTAACTCTACTTTGGAACTCTGCAACATATCACATCAATATGAACAAACATTTTTTTTCACGAAAAAAAAACAGGTTTTAGCAGATTTCCTCGTGCCTGGTGTCTACCCCCCAGGGTGTTCGTTAATTACTAGTATTCACGCTATAATATTACATAGACGAGGTCTAAATCAGGTAAAGCTTTTGGGGGCGATAAAGCTACGCAAACATTGGCTAGTCCTTCAAAGGATTGCGTAAATTTTCGAACACCCTGTATGGGTAACGTCGTTCATAATGCAATCGAGAACGCCTGGCAGTACGTGCTTAACTAATCAGCTCTCTCAATTTGGCTGTATTCTGGTGTCCACCCTGCCTTGAATACTTAAATGTGGTCATTAAACACGCTAGCCATCTAGAAAATTTCAGCATAGACTTTGACAACTCTGAATTTTTTGGGTCAGGTAGACATTTAACAGGTACGCACCTTGCAACCGCGGGAGACGCGCAGTTCGTAGCGCTTTTGCATTTGAACGGGGTCCGCGTTACGAAGCGATATTAAAAGCAATTTCGAGGACGTTACATGTTGAAGGCTGAGAGTCAGCCAGTGGTACAGTGTAGCAATACTGTTGTTGTAATGTGATTATTGTTATATGTTGTTACTGTGTTATTATTATTATTAGGATTATTGTTATATGTGGCTAGGCACCGATGGCCGTGAGACGTAACAATGTATATGATATTACACCAAGTAGTATATAAACTAAAATGTATATGATATTACACCAAGTATTATATAAACTAAAATGTATATGATATTACACCAAGTATTATATAAACTAAAATGTATATGATATTACACCAAGTATTATATAAACTAAAATGTATATGATATTACACCAAGTATTATATAAACGAAGTCACTAACTGTATATTACAGTTGGATGGGTGTATCTTTCTCTCTCTCTCTCTCTTTCTCGCACTCTAATTTTGTACATCCACACCTTCATATTTCGGCGGCAAGCCCTTGTGGTTGTGCGACCCCGCAATCCAAGACTGCATACATATATATATATATGAATGTTTATGGATCGTACGACGTGATAACTGCACGAGCGTTACTGCAGCACGTAGTTAGGGTTGTGAGCAATATTCATAAACGCGATGGTTAAACGCCTCGGCCGCCGTCTGGCTCGCTCGTCCAAGCGTACGAATGGCGAAATGAACGCGAAATGCAATTGTCTTCGCTGTAGCTGTGGGGTCTACCGGCTATAGCCTGCCACTCTGTACGTAACACGATATAACGTTGTATATGACATCCCACGAGCTATGGACCAGAACCGTGCCAGGCCCATGCAGGTCCGTTGCGTTGGCCAGCAATCTGTATGGTGCAGAGCGCGGCTCGGATACACGTATTGGGTTACGTCGTTCAGACACATCATATGCCGTATCATATGAGCTGTTGTTAGAGGCGCCAGCAAGCGGAAGCACCGAAGCCCAAAGGGCCACTGATTGTTTTCCTAGGCACGCGAGACGTTGGCGAGAGATGGCGAATCACCATGATCTGGTGAGATGACACCCCCCACAACAGAGCGATGGAAGAGGGGAGCACATCACCATTAGGATTATGGGGACAATAATGACGACGGTGACGACTCTGAGGGATATTTGTGCTCAGAACGTCGGCCAGAACAGTCGTCCTGGATAGCACTCTAGAAATGGTGTAATCCAAGTAAGCACGGTTTGTGGACTATTTTCTTCGCATCTCCCGAACGCTTGAACGATGTTGATGCTGATGAATGTTGTGGAAATATTGACAAAATAGTCTGATGAATGGATAGCGAATTCGACAGATTGGTCACGCTCACCCACAATGCTCGTATCCATTTAGCTTGGATGGCGGGCCTTATCTCTGATTCATTAACATCGAGCATAACGTGTCCAACATGAAGAGAATCGTAAATTTAGGAAAAAATCACTTGAATCCCCCTTGAGCTGTTCCCGCCTCCGATGTTTTCAGATTTACGATTGCCACATACGAGCGATAGCAAAATAAAGCACAGCCGTAGCTCATTGAAAACGGTTCCGAGCAGTTATAGCGGTGCTTCTACGCCTGATACGCTAACACGCTTGATACCCATATCCCCACAGCCATACGCGCACACATCCCACCGACGATACGAAGCCAGGCAGGGCAAGCCAAGGCAAGACAGGACAGAGCAGGACAGCGCAAGGTAACAAGAACGATCGCCGTTTAGATAGATGCCCAAATTCCCCTCCCGGTCCTGCACCGTCCTGCAACTCTCTCCCCTCCGCAGGACCGTAGCCGGGTGGTGCATCGCTGCAACCTCAGCTTTCGCTTAGCCTTCTCCCTTGGGTACTACTTAGGTAGCACGAAGCGTTCCGTCCCATATCGCCGTCGCCGGGCTCCTGGACCCGTACGCATACAGCAGACCCCTTCTACCCCCCCCCCGCTTATTTTCTCCCCATATTTCCGCCCTTGCCGTCCCTCAACCCACGATTTCTTCTGCATTTCGCGCCCGGCCAGCCAACAACACTTCATCAGCGTGAGTTGCATGCCGTTCGGTCGAACTAAAAAAATAATAATAACACAACTCACCGTGGTTCGTTCAGCGGCCGGTCGCTTCGGCTCCCTCACATGCGATCTTCTCCTTGGGGTATTCATCAAGCCGGGGGGGCGCGACATGAAACGGCGTGCGGTGTAGCACCGGAGAATGGGATCGAGAGAGCAGAAGATAGCAATGCGTGCGGGGGGTGTGCTGGGGGTTGCCGGTTGGAAGGGCACACCCTAGTGTACATTTCCCTCGTGTACATCGCGCGGAGGTCCACAGGACGACCTGAGGGAGGAAGCTAGCCGCGGAGGTGAACTGTGTGCGAACACAGAGGCGGCATCGAAGGGCAGGGCCCTACCGTCCGGCGGCAGAAACTATGCCCTCCGTCCGGGATCGCTCTCCCCTGCACAAGTAGAGGTATACTTCGCAAACAATATCGAAGCAAAGAACGGCTTGCTGCTTACCACTCGCGAGGTGGCGTCTGCCTGACTGCTACAGCGGGACAGGGGCTGGAGCGCGCGAGAGCAGCAGCAGCAGCAGCATAGAACACACGATGCGACTTGGCTGGGGGCCTTTTACTAGGTGTCTGTCTTTCCATGTTTAGCATCGCCGTAGAGTACAATGTGGTGTGCGTGTATGGCTGTATATAATATATATGCATACATGTGTGTGTTCGTATCGGCGGGTGCTTGATATGCGGTTCCAGCTGACAGAAAGGGTAAATTCCAACCAGGACAAGTTCAATGCCGCACGCAGAAGATCCTATGGCATTTCCTATGTGATTGAATGTGCTTGTGTGACGCCCCCTGATGTCTGTAGCTTGGCATCGTTAGCATCAGATCATAACCCATGGGCGGAGAGACGCCGTCCAGACGGTGCAGACTTGGACGTATACCAGTGTTTATATATATATATATATATAAACATACAATAGAAGGTGTCTTCGTTCGTGTTGCCTTTTCCGACGTCACTCGTGCTTCTGTTGTGCATGCGATGTGCTTCTATCTGTGCTTCAAGCGTTCGCCCTATGCCGAGGTGACGACGATGACGACGCAGACAGCGAGAGCTCAGCACGGGGCTTTTGGTCTTCGCTACTTTCCGCGGTGGTGGCGATCGCAGCGACCTGACGCCGGCGGCATTCGGGGGGTCCACTTGGGCAGAGCACGGCGGCTATTGGACGGCTAAAAACCTCGGACGAGCGGGCGAGCCAGCTAGCGACTGAAGCAGAGTAGTACGTCAGGGCTCTGTATGGGAGAACTCATCCTGGTGATACACTCTGCCATACGCGCCCCCATAGCGTTACCCGACGGCAGACATTGATGATAGCGGGGGTGGAAACGAACCTGAAGAAGAAGAACCTAAGCGCTACTGCTGGCGGATGGCGGCCGCCGGCATCGTCTAAGCGCCGACCTCTTCAACAACGTTGGACAACGACAGAATGCCTTGTCCTGTTTGTATTAAATATACTTACCCTCGTCTGCTGCAATAAAGACCCTTTATTATTATTATTATTGTAAGAAGAAGAAGAAGAAGTAGGCACAGCATCGCCAACAATAACAATATTTGTAATTAAACTGTGTCACAGTCTGGGCAATGATGATAATCAATGCTATATCCTTGAGGTAGGATTGTCGGTAGCAATCAATCGTTATCCATTATTGATCGATCCGACAAACGCAAAGCAGACTAAGCTTGCCTCTGCACGATGTTTGCGTGCGCAGTAAAATACGAGCTGTCTATAAGTGGCTTATAAAGGCGAACGATCAAAGTATAAAAGCTAACAACAAGATACGGAGAATTAAGTAGAAATTTCACACTACAATCATAAACGGAGTAATATAGAGGACCTGAATAGATATATCTATCGGGTCGCTCACCAGTTGAACTAGGTCATCATCGTGTGGATATTGAACTGTACAATTCGCCATCATCATTATAATGATTATCTGATGTAAAAATGAACGAAGAAATATATGTTTAGCTGTATCATACTTCTGCTTCTCATGAGTAAGGTGACACGCATAGCGGATTGGTTCGTATGTTGGTGTGAGAATTTCCACCTCTGCCAATAACATGTATAGGACATATATTATATCAGTATGTGCTAATTCTAAAAATACTTATCGGGAGATGCGTTTAATGGTAACGATAGCGTTATACAATGTATTACATTATATAATAGCTAGATTGAATAGCGCCCAGCGCAGTGGGCAGATATATCTATATATATATTATTATTGCAATACAGGATTCGCAGAAAGTAAAACCTTGTGCACTTATCGCAGATTACGAAGCAAACGAATCTCTCTCTCTCTTTTTATATATATATATATATATATATAAACTGAAAGGAGACCGGCATAACACTGTCCAGTTCTGATAGTCACTTAAGAGCGGATAATATGGAGAAGATGCGTCAGATGGAGCTCAGAGTTTTCTTTTCTCCGCTAACAAGCTAACGTATGAAATGTAGATGATATAGTATCCTCAAATGTCCATAATCCGTGCAGATATGTCCTGTTTCTAATCCTGTACACGTAGCGACGCCGTCAGAGAAACGGTTTTCTACCACTGCCGCCTCGGCTCACCGCTCGTATGGACTCGTCAGCATGCAATGAAGTTGACAACGCCCTACCCAGATCGATTTTCCGGTAGGCGTCAATTTATATTGCGCCACGTCTGCCTATAGACGTTCGAGAGTCTCGAAGCAGAAACAGCTTGGGTAGCGATTTGCTGTCCGCGTCCCCTGATGTTCCGTGATGTTCTCGGGCAACTCCCATTCGGGACGGACCGCACACATCGAGATTTGTCTATCTAACGGTGTTTGACAGAGGCAGACGAGAAACGGGAGGAGACGCCGCAAATTTCACCGATTTCGCGATTCAAACGCGATGGTGAGACGCTGAGATCTGCCACCAGCATCACTTCGGAGCTTCACACACGGATCTGAGGTGCTTTCGTTTATAACAGTTTTTCGCCAACAACGAAAAAAAAAAACATTTTTTAGACTTTTAAGGATTCAAAACGTCGTCAAAGTAGCACAGCACACACACACACACACACAGAGAGAGAGAGACGCACAACCACAAATATTAAAGTGCGCAGACCCACAGATTTGTGTCGAGTTTTTTTCCCGTTTGGTTGTTCTGTTTACCCCAATTGTCCATCGACTCAAGGCGACACGATCTAATAACTGAGTCGAGTACTTAGCTCAATTACCCCGCGAGTGGTTTTGGCAAAATGGGTAACGTCAGAGTTGAGCTGATCGGATTATCCAATCGGGAGAAATGTGGTATTATGCCGTACACGCCCATCCGTCGCTGGCGGGTGTTGCTCGCGTATCATCTGATTCGGGAATGAGCGGCCGGCAGTTACGCTATGACGGTGCTCGCTTAGGAAATGCATGAAGAGTTGGTGGACAGTTGCTGTGTACGGGATAAATAACGATGCTATGTGAAGTGTGCCCGCATTGGTAAGCCATGTGTTGAGGCGCATGCTAACTTCAACAAAAGCGCGCGCGTGCCTTCGTGAGGAAGGCCCGCGTCGGTCACTGTGAGGACAGGCAAGAGCCCGTTTAACAAACAGATCGACTTGTAGAATACGTCCGAATTGGACAACTTATACTAAAAAGAAGCCAGCTATTATACAATCTCGCTATATATATATATATATATATGGTCAAGTTTTGATTGAGTTGTAGCTCAACGTGTAATACTCTATGTCCCTTCTTTCGAATTGCTGCCGTTGCTCACGACATAATTTGAGCATATTCCGAGATAGTATGTGAACAATAACACCGCGCATAGTTGTAGTATAGGGGTCTGGTGGCAGCTTTCAATAGGATCTTTTCCTTGGCCTCTGCCACATTCCCACCCTGTGCTCTGAACGATAGCCGTACTTTTGAGACAATCCCGCTTTCACGTGTCCTACCTTGCTGTTATCGCCTACCAAACGCATAAGGTAGAAGTCCCCAAAACCCGCCAAAAATCAGGTTCACATCAATTTTGATTACAGTTCACTCATCTAAAATCAACGCATAATCGCTATATGCAGGCTAGTTTCGAAACGAAGGCAACCAAGGGTAGCAGCGTGTAGCGAAGCAATTTGCATCGAACCAGTCATCATTTGAAAAGTCTCCCTTTACATTGGTATCCACGAACATCTTCCAACACCCCTCTCGAGCACTATTTTCCACCGCGTTAATGAGTACGGACGATGAACGGACGTCTCCTTCTGTTCGTTGCGTTATGGCGATCTTCGGCTTTGTGTTTCGGATATTTTGCTTTCTGAACTACCGGCGTTATTGACAGTGCCTTGCTATCACGCAGCAAGCCATAAGTCATTCATGGAGAGAATTGAAAAATAGCTCTGTTTTCTTGGCGTTTTCATCGACCTATTTCTCAACAGACAACAAACGGCTGATTTTTTTTCGTTAAATAACACATGTCAACACGTGTACCTCGAAATATTGACCGCATAAAGATCTAGTCACGACGAGTTGATTTGAAAAACAAATCAATTTATTATGAAAGAGCTGCCTTCGTGGAAATCATCTGCCGTGCTTATGTTAGAAGAGAATACGTAGAAAGTCAATTTTAATAGCGTTCAGGCAGAATCGAGTAATTTGTTTCGGGGCAACCACAAACGACCACGGGGACCAAGCCAACGCTGGGCGTTGCGGATTGCGCTAGATGCATATACTTTATTCAGCTTGAATGGGTGAAATTCAAGCTGAATATTCAATTCATAGTAATACCTAAGAGGTTAAGAGCTGCCGCCTGTCAGACAGCGGAACAGCTGAGGGTCAGCTCGAAAAACAACTTGAATGGGTGAAATTCGACTGAATCCTAATAAAAAGGAGAAAATTTAATTGCGTTTTCATTTGTCTTAGAAATCACAATTGCCATTGTATTGCACTAGGGTTTCTGTGACGAAATTTCCCCTTCAATCTAACTCCTACAGTGTCACGAATTTGAGCACAGTCTATTATATAATATATTGACAACAAACTCGAAAATATTCGTAGCCGATCACAGCCGTGCGCATGTTCCGGCAAAAGCCAAAGCGCTGCTGCGCGTTAACTAGAAATTCAGTGTCGTCGATGGAGAGCCGAGAACTCTGCTCGGATGAACCTTCTCAGAACAAAACAGAGAGCCCCACGTAGTCGCTGGACGTTTTTTGCAAATTTTTCTAATAGGACATTCTAACTACTGCATGTCCTGATGATTTCTCCGACGATGCGTAGATATGCATGAATTCATTTCGCTTCACCTTCTGGCGACCCTCGGCCTGCTTTCCATGGCTTGCCTCGGTGCCTTCAACGATCTATATATTATATATATATATATATATATATATGCGATGTACATGTTTCTTGATAACAACATGATGAGTTCTATTTCTTTATTTGGTCTCTGTTTCTTATCATTTCCTTGAGGATACCGGCACGGTGGGTATGAAACGGTACCCGCAAAGCGTGTGACGGGATCACGTAATCGCGTACCGTGATCAGGCAAGATACGAGCAGTCGTTTCGTGGCCGAATCACTTGAACGAGTCTCGCGTTGACTAATTCCCCAGTCCCGCACCCGTCCGAAGTGAAGACTTCTTCAGTGCATTTTAAGATGCACCCCTCCCTAACCGCGATAGCATCGGTAATTTATCGAGGATTGTAATACTTTACTTTGATTATGTATTGTACTGTGGATTATTAAAAGCTCATTCGGTCTATGCACAACAAAGCGTTGAATGCCGCAAGACATTTTTCCGTCAACAAGACACGTATTACGCGTGTACGCTTGTGGATATTGTCTTAGACTCCAATTTCTAATGGTAACTGTGATAATGGAAATACAGTGCCGCGTTCCGACTCATTCCGAGTCATTACGTATAATTAGTAAGAGTCATTAAAGTAATTGTGCATGAACAGCAGAACTGAAAGCTGCGAAGGGAAAAAATTGTGTATTATGAACTGAACATTTCCTTTTAGCGACAACAAAGACCCAGTCTACAGAAGACCGTTCAAGTTGGCGATCCGTTTCGCCTATGTAGTTATCCGTTGAAGGCTTCTGATGACTCAGCAAAGTTCAACGATCCTCAGACGGAGATTCTATACGACAGCAGTATTTGTTTTCACAGCATAATTTAAGTCGAATTTAACAATTCGCCTCATTGCAAAACACCTAAAACAATTTCATCAAATCATCTTTCAGTGTGCCTATTCACCTCCAGTCAACCTTAAGCCCACAAGAGATTTGGGCTGGACTGACCCCGCCCCCCCCCCAAGAATTCCTAATTATTGTGTGTTTGAATAAACCACTGAGCCACTGAAACCGATGAAAGCTTCCCAGGCAGGGTCAGGCCAGCGAAGCCAGCTCCGAAAAACACTACCGGCATATGTAGTTCTTGCGACAACGGAATAAGCAAGCTCGCTGTCGTAACGCAAACATTTCAATCTCGGAGATATCTCAATTTGAGCCGCAGTATATTGCTGGCAGTCTCGTACGTTGCCCTCTGATTGTTTATTTGCGCAAGCTGCAACTCTTGGACCTCCCCTGCTCGATGTCAGTGGTACAACACTCGTATTCGGAGACCGCTTCAACTGCACCGGTTGTCGGCGCAACGTTATTAAATACTATAGATAACCCGGCTGTCTCTCGTTTTCCGAGTGCTGTGATACGTGCGATTGTCGGACGGGCAGAGTGGACAACTGATATACAGTAAACGGCTGGCGATCTTGCTCAAGTTGGTGGTTGTTGCATGGCTTGTTGTGCTGGCCAGAGACTCGAAATTTGACTTGACATGAGTGACTGGCCTTTGTTAGAAGTGATCCCTTAGGCTATGCAGTCTCGAATGTTGCCGAGGTCACGCCGCGAATATACAATGCGTGGTATTAGTTATAGCACAGAAGGCAACAGCTCAACCGGTACGGTGGGACTGTCCTATTGTGTATAGGAACTCGGCAGCAACGTCCTTCCATATGCAATATACACGGGTATTATTAAATGTCACTGCACGATGTCACGTGTTGACAGCAGCAAAACCCCTCAGGAGAGCCCTACCATAGTGCTCTACCGGTAATAGAAGTCACCTTGTCGTTCCGTGTAATTAGAGTACATTTCTAATTGCATTAAGATATACTCAATCGTATGCGATATTCCATTATCGAAGTCGACATGGCGCGACTTTCGTCTTATTCTGCCGGCACCAAACCTTAATATACGCACACGGGTGGAGTTCAATAGTATGCATGAGTCAACCATAATGCATTTGCAGCGAACCTATGCATGTATTGTACGTAAACTAAAATGCACATTTCAGCCACAAAAGTCAAATGATACCGTAGACAAGCAACGACCCAAACCTTCCTGGCGTCCTTCATAACGGCCACTGGCTACCTTAACTTTTTCCGCCAGGCCTAGCGAATCATTGTCGCGGCTTACAGCCAACGCCAATGAAAACGAATCAAGATAAAAATCCCTCGTTCTTCGCTCTAGGAGCAAACGCATGTATATGTACGCATTGTATATAAGCGCATAATTTCATCTTACGGGGACGCTTTCCCAATGGGACGCAGGGACGCAGATGTTGAAAGCCGAAGTAGGCTGAACCCATGACCTTTGTGTGTGTGTATCCGTGTTCATTGACTCGTACCAGCGGAAAAGAAATATATTCATCACAAATCATCACGGCCAATCGCCCCTAGCCGACCAGCTCTGCAGCAGCTATTCACTCGTTCGCAGACTGTGCCGGCGAATCATTCGTCTGACGTCTCGTTGGCGCTTGCCAAAGGCACTCACACAGAAGTCAGGGCTGGTTGCCGTGTGCGTCTCTGACGCGTAGCCTAATTCGTTGTCGAAAATGCCGGTTAGGCTACTGCTTACGCTGGAGCAGGCACATACATGCGATGCTTATTAGTAGCGACGCTTGACAAAGCTGATCAGCTAGCCTGAATGTAGATATGAGCCGGACGAACTGCTTGGTGTTAGATAACCCTTTGTGCTATATTTACATATTCACTTGACTATTTGCCGAACGGAACAACAAGTAAACCTTGACACACTGACGTTAAGATCTTGGTGATTAAGTAAATTCGCGAGACGCGTCGCCTTTAAATGTCGATGTACGAGGGAGGAAGTGAATATCATGCCAATATTGACTAAATTTGACAACATAGATAAGCGTACATATATTTGTATTGGTAAACATCTTCCCATGCTGATGAGTGCAATGTTTGATCTGACTGTGACGACTACCAGAGCTGGTTTATATCGCCTGATTTATTTGTCGACCTACCGAGCCCACGGATTGGTATCATCACTTCGTTAAATACAGTAATTGCGCCTTAAGTAGCTGTGAACGTTAGCAGATACCCCCAGATCTCAGCCGTTAGAGCAATGCGAGCATACAAGTAAAATTATATGATGACGAAAGCAAAAATGTCGGCGTGCAATGTTCCATCACAGGCAACAGAGACATTGCTGTTTGGTGTGTCCGGTCTGTCTAGAAGTATGCTTCGTCTGAAGGACGCTAACCCTTTGTGCTATATTTCCATATTCACTTGACGGTTTGCCGAACGGAACAACAAGTACGCCTTGACACACTCACGTTGTGATCTTGGTGATTAATTCTGCCTTTTGTATTCTCCTTTATTTTTGCAAAACGTACGTATGCGACTATGCTCGATCTCTGCGGTCATCCGAGTCGCCTGAATGTATCTGCCTCCCGCGAAGGTGAACAGGTTCGCGGCAGGTTCCCATTTCGACCGTGAAGCCACCTCTCACCCGATGCAGAGTCCGTCCCCCCCTGCTGAACGTTCATGTTAACGACGCGTTCTTCATCGTTTGCTTTGCGTGCATCTTTTTTACGCTTTTACTTCTTTTGTAAATATTACTATATTTGACCTACAGCCAGGTAAATTGCGTCGTCGTCACACGGCGGGGATTAAATGTGTGAGAATTTTCCCTTGGCTCTCGAGGCGACTCATGTGAAACGACATAGCGATCAAGGTTTTGTTACTAGCTACTATATGAGAAAAAAGTGTCTCCGTTCGTTCCGCCAACAAGGGCCTTTCTCGCTGTACATCGGACACAGCGCTCACGAACCTTTGTAGGCAGAGGAGCTACGGCGAAGTCTGTTAAGGAGCTTGGGCACGCTCATCTCCACTTTGAGCCCCATGAGAGTTTGTTAGGCACGAAACGGATAGTGAGGCGATGACGGGCAGAAATGACGAAGCGGACAAGGCTTGGCCAGGTACGGATATTATTTCTATAGAAGTCAAAAGCCCTTGTATGGTGAGCCATTGCATTGTGCCCCTGCTATTGACGTAAGGTTGGTGTCGGTGTAGTGTAGAAGAACGGCTAGTGTAGTCGTCGAAGTTTGCGGAGACAAAATGACGTTGGCTGGTGTACATTGTAGGACTCCTCTTAGATCGTTTTCTGTCCCAGTCATCCCAGGTAAAGAGATGTTTAGAAATATTTTACGAGTTGCTTTCTGCACACAGATCATAGCCTTGGTATAGAAGAGAACGCTGAGTCTGATTGATTAATCATACACCGATTGATCTTTGACCAGCTGAGTTGTAATGAATGTCACTGAACATTTTTCATAGTCTACATAGAAGGTGGTTTACTTAGCTTAGGAATACTAAATATTATTTAGGTGTGATCGAATAATTAAGCTTGTTTTTAGATAGCAGGGTAACGCGAGCTGCAGGTTCACCGTATTCTTTCACAAGAACAGTCTCCTAGATAAATACCTTTCACACATAAATAATTATGCTAGTTTTGCTATACATGGAAACTTGTTGTTACTCACATCAAAAAAAACGACAATACGTCTATAATTGCCACTTGCACGACGTAATATGTTAACTGCTCGATTATGCTAGGCTTATCCAAAAAAAATGACGCACATATAAATTTTAATATCGGCTAAACTAATTGAGTTAAAACGAACATTTTTTAGTATGAGTTAGAGGTATGCACCTCTTTTATTTATACTCTGGGCCCAGAGTTCTGGCAGTCGTGGTTTTTTTGGGCTGACCCTCAGCAGTTCCCTTATCTGACAGGCCTCAACGCTAAACCTTTAGGTATTACTTTGAGGACCTGTCTGGGCCCTTTGGCAGCCTTCTGACGGCTAGGTATGCACTAGTTCTATTCCCATTGATAGCTTTGTTATTTAAGGCTTCTTGGAGTAAATCGATGTTTGCATGTCTTTGGTTAGCTATAGCTCTCTTTAAGTGATGGAAGCAATCTTAGCCACACGGGCTTATATTGGGAGAATAGGGGGGTGACGCCACCGGTCACTCTTGTTGGCTTTAAGCCAGAACGTAATTCCATTGGCACGATGTGCCCTAGAATTGTCATCGAGCAGCCACACTCGATGCTTCCTATCACCATGCCAATTATTCATGAGTCCCTTCAAGAACTCGAGATATCGAGCTAAATCCATTTTTTCTTTTAGACCCAAAGTCTCGTAGTAGCAAATTCCGTTGAAATCTATGTCAAGTGCCTCATTACTTTAGGCTCGAATGTATTTGGTTCTGCTACCGCCACTGTCTGTTCACCTGGTCGTAACCACTGTTTCACTTGATCTTTTCCGGTCCCCTATACAGGCTGACCCATGTCTTGGCACGCCAATTTCAGCCGACAAAGTCGCCAATGACCAAGCTCTAGTTTGCCCAAAAGCTTTTTCGATTATCTCGATCCGTTCGTCGAATCGAGATTCGGGAAGGGGTGGGCGCCCAACGAAAGCAGAATGGTAGCGGCTTCCGCGTCGCCTGCTGGCTAATTGTTGTGTCTCACTACCCGCCAAATTTGAATTCAAACCGGCCAATAGTAAGGATACGGCGCAAGACGATGGGAGTGTCATTTTTTGGGTCAGCCTAATACTAATTCATCATGTAAATTCGATTCTTGGATGATCCAGGAAGTCTAAGAAACTTATTTCCCGCACCTTCATGATACTTTATAGCCCGTCAAACTTTTCACAAATATTTGCCCAGACATCCCCTTTACGCGGATCGTACAAACTTTGTTGTTCGCATATGACCCCACCCCACGAGGAACCGATCCAGAATCAGGTGACAAAGAAGCGCATTTTTGAAAAGTTGCTCCCCGATTAGCCACGCAAACAAACGTCGCGTCGAAGTACGATATTGACCACGGGGTAGCGGTGTCACGTGTCGCTATGAGCGCCTGGTAGGCTGCGAACAGTTTTCAACCGATGAGGTGCAGGATGTAGTACACAGCTCAGTGAGATTCACGCCCGGTCCAGACAGGAGGCTTGTGGACCTCAGAATGGAATCGGCTTTCAGCGTTGACTGTAATATGCACTGACGCCAGGGAACTGTCACAATGTGCTTTTTACATCAAACAGATTTTACATTTTCCATATTGCAATCATGTGTATTTACTGACAGATTTTTACCCGTTATAACCCCGCTGTCAGCAGCCGTGAAGACTTGTTGCGGTACCATTTTTAGGCGAGCAACGTTGTCAATAGCCCACCGAGTTGCCGAGGCTGATCCGCTCTAAATTAACAGCATTTCATTCATCTCATTCATTCTAAACATGCGTTTCATTTAGCCATGGACACATGAGTCATTAAATGAAAATAGCCATCGTACAGCTTGATTCAGCGGTGAACGTCGAATTCGCGACCGACCCACTGCATGTACAAAGTGAACTCGAACACTAAGTGGGAACGTTCAGGACTCAGCCAATATATGTTAGACACCCGCCGTTGGTCGCGTAGCGACATCCAACTCAACAATTGCGTCGAAGATATGAACAAGTATCGTATTCTCCCTCCGGCCTCTAAACGATACCGTCGCAGCCGGCCCTGTGGTCACACGCCCCGCACTCGGGCCATCCCGTCTCGTCGCTGAAACCATCGCATGAAAGCCGATCGCCAATGCGAGGGGTTCGCCGCCGGAAGCCGTAGGCCGCATCGGCGGACCGCACCAAGCAAATGTTCAAGCATCGAATACCCTCTGCACACTTCGGCAACGACCGGGCACGACACCACACCGAGCGCTGCATTCGGCGGCTGCACTTTGAAACCCTCGCGGCGCATCGAGACGCATATGTACAGCACTGTGGGATCGCCTGCAGCGAGATAACCTATCGGTCCGAGTTCTACTCGAAAACGACGCCGATGATTATAACGACAGAATCTCTCCGGTCTTCGGTGATCTTACGGGGCGCGAGGTAGACACATGGAGATAACGTCGCCCAGAGACAGACTGGTAAATGCCAACACTTGTTATATATCAATATTTCGGCCGACCAACGCTCTCGGCAACTCGATTCCCCACAGCGAATAGGCATTCTCGAGAAAACGTTCAAGAAACCCTGCTGGACGCTCATTGATTCGAAGGCGAACCAACGGTGTCAACGCCAACATATTACGAGGGTTGGCTCCTCCACAACCTATTCCACCTTCTCCGCTCCTGGCCATGCCTTCTTTTCGCATATCGCATGTCGTACGACGATATCACCATGTACCATTTGGCTATTATATTTCGTTTCAGCAATTGATGGTGAGATAGAGGCCTCGGAAGACTTGCGGCGCTGGGGACAAAATGTCGAAACACTGCAGATGCTATCGTCGGTGCAATTGACGATGCCTCACGGTGTATGCACGGTGCGCGCAAATCGTTGTGATTGCTTTATTCTACTCCACTGTACGGCGCCCTGAGCGACAATTCAACCTCCGGGACGGTGTCTCGGGTATTCGGTCGATACGAGCATAACAACAGTGACAACTGGTAGAGTAAACCGTACTGTCCATATATTTACTGGTAGATAATCGATAGAGGACAATTCGAGGGAAGTTCCGCAAGGGAATCGTCAAAGTTCCGTTCATCTCCAATAAAGTTACCGAACTTGTCGGTTCGAGTCCCGCTGCGTGATGACATATATAGAGAACTTAAGCATTGTGCAATTGCAGTTCCTTTAATAAACCAATAAAGCTTTACCTTTACCTTCTGCATAGGATTAATATTACACACACACATATATACATATATAAAAAACAGCAATGCAAAAAGCAGTACCGTAGACGTTGGCTGTGGCTCAGCTCAGAAAATTACTATATATATATATATATATATATACAGAACAGAGCATGTGTTCAAATTACAGAACTATATTTAAAAGTTGTAACGCCATTAAACCAATAATTTCTGTCATGATAGAAATGGTTCCTATTCACCAGACAGCTATGCTAGCTTGCCCTATGTTTGCTTTAGAATTATGAGCAATGATTGTGGACAGAGGTATACAACAAGAAATCACCGAAAAGAGGAGGCAACTAGTCCCTAACGCCACCGTCGTCAGGTTGACCGTCGACTGGACAATCGGCTGTGTTTGTCATCAAAATCGTTATATCTTGACTTAATTTTTTGGTGTGTGATATATGACCTCATAGCGAAGCTACACAGGAAGCAAATCATATTCTTTGGGCGACATTTTACCGCTTCAAAATTTATAACGAATTCAACGCCGAGAAGCGTTTTGTATTCTTTCCCCATATTTTTTGGATCGGTGGAAATTGCGTATTGTCTTCGTTTAACTAAACGTAAAATGACTATATTTGCAATGAATGACGATACTGCACGAGAGCAACATAATCAAGCAGAGGATTTGTCTTGGTATAACATCGCGCTCACGTTAACGATGTTCGAAGCTCTCGGCTAATGGCAACGATTCGAATGACTAAGAGCAGTTCGTACGCGCTTCGAATTTTAATTTCCGTCCGATAGGAGAACGTACGATAGACACAACATAACCGCAATGTATCTCAAGCTGTCTGGCAAATTCTTTTATATAGGCATCGTACGGTGAGAGGTAAATATGAGTTCAAATCGTCGATAGAAGACTTAAAGTCACTGAAGTTTTGAGTTCGCACTGCAGGGTTCGCGCACATCTTTGCCAATTGACAGTGTACCGGATTCATGGGCTATTGGCAGTGCCAGCTACAATTTCAGACGTATTTTCCATCATACTCCGAGCCTAATGGACACCATATTACGTTGTTACCTCAGTATCCTTTGTAACGACGCCAGACCAAGCAGTGATGTGCGACCGCCATTGAAAGTGACATTGTCAATATGCCTCGATTAAGTCATCTAAGATCAAATCTACCAGATACCGGGCTCTCACGACTAAGTCTCCGCTATCCAATTTCAACCGTGATACGGTACCATCATGCCATCATCTTTCTCCGTAGCTCTATTGCTTCTGCTGCCGCTGTCGTTGATTTCGATGTTTGTTTAGGGCTCGGTGTCTCGTTGTCGACCCTCACCATCGGGAGGTACCACCCCAATCGGCCCCACTTCTCCGCCCTAGTGATCAGGGCACTCAGCGCTCGTGCAACCCAGCACCGGCAACTCACTCGGACACAGCGAAGCAGCCTATTCGAAAGGAGAACTATCCCGACAGCAAATAAAGCTACAGACAGAACACTAACCAGCGGATGGGCGAAAAAAAAAGTGCGGACAGAGGAGAAATAACTTTTTTGAAGGCGCTCTTCTCTCTCTCTCTCTCTCTCTTTGTCATCGCACGGCCCCTGAACAGAAATCGTCACAGCAGCAGTAGCAACCTCCACCGTTAGCAGCAAATCAACACAACACTCTCACGCAAAATCACGAACAGACACAGCAATGATACACGATTGATCGTCACTCAGCCAGCCAGACCGCTATCCAGCAAGCCGGTCTTCGGCCCGTAAGGGTGGTTGGTATAGGGTAGCTGTACGGCGCGCGGCCGTGGTCGAGGGAACGCCACATCTACGGGAGAGATGAAGGCGAAGGAGACGACGCATCAAAGAGATCGACAAGTTAGCAAAGGCAGAAGCCAGTGAGTGAGAGGGGCCGAATGGGGGACTGAAGGGCGAACAGTGAAAGAAATAGAAAAAACGGAACCGAGAGATCAAGGTAAAGGAATAGAAAGAAAATCATCCGTCAGTTAGTTGTGCGTTCGTTCGTTTCTTTGTTTGTTTGCTTGCTTGCTGTTTGGCCAGGCGGAGCGTAGTGTGTTCCGCTGCCGGCGGACGCCTCGTTGGGGATTCGGCTGTTGAACCTTAGTTCGTCACTTCGTTCTACGATCTGTAGCCCCCGGACGACAACACTGAGGAATGAGTTAGTCGACGTTTTCTAATGCTGGTGTAACTGGTCTCTATAAAATCTACACGTTTGTATATGAAAGTATTGATTATTATTATCATTATTATTATTATTAGTATTCTTGTGTAATATATTGTTCATTGAGCCTCTCACTCAGCGAACTCTTGTGCTAGTCTGAGTTCTGGCTTCGGTCGATGAATTTGGTGGTGAGTACCACTGTAACTTGGAATTTGATTTTGATTAAAGTTCGAACTAATGAACTGAATATTGTCGAGATAACACAATCGTCAAGGATCGGTTTGCTGCACTTACATCATTCATAGGGAGCATTTATTTTAACTTTAACTTACTCGTTCATTAGCTAGCGCTCTTCGCTCTATACATTGAATCGGAGTTACAAATGCGTGCATTTATAATATCTACACAATTATCACATAATATCATAGTAATATTAGTTAAATAATTACCGTATTTACGCTATTATACAGAATATTTCGAATACTTCCACTGTACGACTTTTGCTTAATGCTATGCTATCGTGTTATCGAACACGTTGGGAGTTCCTCCATGAGAAGACGTGTGATGACGATGTCCGTTCAGTTCTTCGAGAGCCCCCAAAAGCAGCGGATTTTGTCCGGGCTTCATCCGAACCTGCGCCGCATCGTTGGAGCTGCCCGTTCGGGTAATGGTCTGATAAATCCATTCGACATAGCGCGGAGCCACCTGGTATGTTCACAAAACCAAGACAATCTAGGCATGTTCAAATGTTCCCGCCAAAACTCAAAATATTTGCTTTTTGAAATGGACATTGTTTGTATGGGACGCAGTGTGCCACGTACATGCTGATGGATTAATGTCCTTGTTAATAAAAATCACCCCCGGATGCCTAGGTTCTCTCAACAATCCGAAGCTTACTTCACGTATCATATCCTACCGTCCCGTAGGGCGTTGGTCTGGTAATTCATACGTAACGAAAAAGGATGGTACCCACCCAGTACAAATTACTGAACTTTCAGCAACGTGTGCTTTTGTTAGTTTCTTTTTTAAGAAGGCTAACAGACATTCCTTAAAAGGGCAACCGCGTCCGTTCATGGTGAGTTCGGGTCGAGACGGACCATCATAAAGTAGAATACCCCGACATGAAGTGGACAATGATCGAGGCTTACCTTGGTGTAAACTCCTGGTGTATGGGGCCGGGCGCATCCAGCTCCCCAGGAGATCAGGCCCCTAAGAATGAAGGATTTCTCAAAAAGTTCCGCAGCCGCTCCGCCAGAATCACCCTGACAGGTGTCACGGCCACCCGAGCCGTATGCACAGAACATCTCCGCAGGCGAAAACGCGTAGGGAAACCTGTCGCATTTTAGGATCAGATTTAGACGATTGGTAATCATCAAGTTGTAGGGGCAACGATAGACGTATTATTCAAGTTATTATTATCTAATCGAGAAAAAATATATATATGAACTTGTACTATGAACGTGTAAATATATATGAACTAGGAGCAAAAGGCGAGCAACTCAAAAACTGTGAAAAATGTAGTAGCTACTGCGCTGAATCAAAAAGTGCAGCGATCTGTGAGAAGTCAATAAAAACTCCCAAGGGTCTGTTTCGAGTGGTGATTTCAAGAATAGTTGGAAAAATAACTGAGAATGGTGAAACTACAACGGTTGGAGAGCACTTTCAAGGCAGCCTGCTAACGCTTTGTGATGAAATGTTCAAATTGCACCCATACTCCAGGCCTGAATCGAGACAACAATCTGACCCTTCAAGACACTGTAAAATGGCGAGTTCACCTCGCAGCAGTGTGTCCTAATAGATGATACGCGGTTGTTGAGTCGCTACGCCGCCTCAGAGACATCGGTGTGCCACGCGAGGGCCTGCTAACGGTTTACGGGAGACTCTTCGCACAAGTTCTGACCTACGCAATCTTAGTATGGGCAGGCGGATGCAACAACGTGTGCCGCCGAACACAGATCTTACAAAACGATGCCATGAGGGTCATATTTGGAAAAATATGGAGCAATTTGACTCAGAACACATACTCCTCCAAGAACCTGTTACCAATAGACAAACTATATAGTACACGCGTCGCTGCGCTCGTGTTTAAAATATCGAAGGGCATTATCCCGCCGGAGATTTCCTTCCCGCATATCGCCGCCACTTTCAGATCAACCCGACAAGGTTTGAGGTAACCAATCTTTTTACGTAGAATAGCAGACACGCTCTCGCTCATACGGTTTCCGTCGGTGTGAGGCTCTATTCCGCGTGAGATCCGATCAGTCGCCTCAGTTAGGACTTTGGCCCGTGAATATAAGGTCATATATGCATAATTGTGATAGGAATAATCTGAATTAGGCGGTTTCAACCACCTACTCTCAGCTGTAGCTGTGATTGTATGTTCACAAGGGTAGAATTGTACATTTTTTGTTGTGACTTTTACCCACGTTTATTTTATTTTCATTTTGTTGATTATTTTCACGATAACTTAAGCGTTGTTGAATGGCAGTTCCGTTAATAAATCACACTTTTGAATTTGAATTTGTCTTTCGAATACATTCCTCTCCTGCATCAATGTGTTCCCTACGGCCTCAAGCTGCGCTGAAATTACGATTTGAAATACATGTGGTGATTAAACTAGATATTACACTTATATATATATGTACATATATTATACATATCTCGACATACGGCAATGGACAATAAAGAGACACGTGAGCATTTAACTGACCTCTGCTTGCATCGGTTGTCCGAAATCGGTTCCAGTACGGTGTAGTGAAGTACGTGAGGCTGTCGGGGGTGATTTTCCTTCGTGCGACCCCATCCGGCAACGACGAGCGGTCCGGGAGCATGGGCCTCTAACGGATTCACACAGATCGGCACTACAGTAGCTCCGTCCAAGTGGAAGGACTCATTGACCCGGAGTAGTGCAATATCATTAGCCCAGCTCCCCTGGAACAACAGCCGACAGCACCGCTAAGTTATTAAGTCGCATATAGATCTGCCGTAAGGGATATGTCGTTTTCCTGCCAAATGTGTCCGGGTTTGTGTGTCTTTTCGATCTATTCGATACCTTTCGCCAGCCTGGATGTACGATGACTTCGGAAACGGTTCGCAGTTGACGTTTTGTACTGGTGTCATTCAGTGACAAGGAGCCAGCCTGAAGCTGCATCCCTTCCTTGGTCCTGATGCAGTGAGCCGCGGTGGCCGCGAAGTGTTCCGTAAGCAGGGCTGCCCCACAAACCTGTAATCAGAAGCCAATTTGTCATTTGTGATGCGTGCAAGGTAGCCGTCTGTTTATGTCGAGTGCAATAATTAGCAATAATTTCACGTCAGTGTCTCTTTGAACGGAAACATCGTATCATCTTCCTATAGACCGTGGACCGTCGCAATGTAGTAATTTTAGCAAACCGATCATCTCTGAAAGATGTAACTGAACCTATCAGACACATGCACAAACAAGAAGACCTCCTATGTTCTTAAAATTGGAAGAAATCACCTCGAGTTAAAATTCGGTACACGGTGTCTGACCTAGTAGAAATACCTGAATATAAGATTGCCAATATACAATTAATGTGTCGCGTCCCAATGCCTCGACCTCCAGCTATTCCTTGGCCGAAAACTGAGCCTATGGCCAATACTGAGGTGTTGAGGGACATCCCGAGCTGTATGTTTGGGGCGCGCACATAAACTGGAAAAATGCACACTTGTATTATTAACCTGAACGCCATTTCTCCGAAGGGCTAGCTGCCAGGGAATCTGGCCCCGCTGGGCGCGTGCACCCGAGACAATGCGGCCTTTGCGAAATGCCGAACGACCACAAGGCACTAGTGTGCTTTCGTTAGCATCTGTTGTGGAGAGTGCTTCACAAAATCCGGATAAAAATGGCACAGCACAGAGAAACCACCACACGGCAACGACGAAGTGCAAATGCGACGGCTCCATTAGATCGTCGAATTCGATCTCGAACTAACCAGAAACCAACCAATAAATCAACAGAAATATACAGCTGCTCTTTGTTCAATCCACAAACACAACTTTCCACGTCAAGTTGAAGCTGTATACATCGAACTCAATGCTACACAAGCGGCTAGCACTGAGACTGCACTGCTAATCGTATAGCCATCGACAGTAGGCGTCCCTCAAGACTACATAGTAAGCGCGTTCATCCGCGTGCAACATCACATACTATATCGAGCTAGGAAGCAAGGAGACAACCTCTTCAACCTATATATATATATATATATATATGTATGTGTATATGCCGTTTATGTTGACCTATAAGTACCTACAACCTCAACGCGAGCTGACTCACGTCGGGGAGAGGCGGCAGAATACACATATGCGCTATTGGAGTTCCAGAACGAGATAACAATCACATCTGCTGCAGGACCGTCAATACGTTAAACACCATCGTGAACGGCGAACGTGATTGACGCCGGAATGAACATGCATACGTAATTCTCACGTGTATTCATCCTACGATAGGGGGATGATCGCGCGCGATCCGGCAAACCCTAGAGAGGAGGCACGCGTGGCCAAAGGACTGCATGGCGTTGTTGTAATTGCTGGCGGCAGGCGTTACACGGGTGCGGCGAGATAAATCACTCGATGATCGCAATTCCCCTAAGCTATTGTATATGCCTTATCGTCTATTTGTCCAATCGATGATACATGATATGGGCCATGTTTACGCTGCCGCCGCCGCCGCACCCGCGGTAAATAGTCATGTTCTTATCAGCATAATCCTCACATTATCTCTTCCAATCGGTTGGCCAGGCGGCGGCGGCGTTTAATCGACAACATAGCACGCATACATATACACGCAGACTTGACCTTGTCAAGTCTGCGTGGGTAGGTGCACACGCCGGCCAGCGGCGGCTTTGACAGATGGACAACACGATTCAGTGACAATGACGACAGGTGCAAGATCTGCAGAACAAAGTACACGATGTCACACAAGCAAGCAACAAACCACACATGCACACAGAAAGGGCGAACGTGACAAGGCGGCTGTCCAGGTTAGCTAGGCAGATGGGTAGGTCTATCAGGCTGACACACGTATAGACGTGTCCTCAGACAGGTGTCATCATATTTCATTGACACGAATCTGTCCCGAATTGTTGTTGTCATTAATAAATGACATGTCCGCATGTGTCTCTGCTTATTTACATGTGGGATTTTGTTGTGGTTCAAGTTCAGTGCAGGGATAGGTTGTAGAGGACTGCGATTTGACCTCGGATGTCGCGGCGCGTTCAATGTTTCTTTTGGCCGCTAAGCAGTAAGTCAGTGTGGAATGAATGATGTTGCCACAGAGGGGGAGTGCGAGCGCATCGGAACATGGCGGGGGGGCGGGTGCTACTGGAGGAGCTTTGATTATCTGGTATCAGCCACACCTGAGCTTCATGCAAGGATGGCGCGTGTGTCTGTAGTTATTTGTCTACGATAAAAACGATCTCGTATATCCATTTTTGAAGATGTCGCCCAGAACGATCCAGCCAGCCTGTTTGGTCCACAAACGGTTCACACATGGAGATCTATTTACGCTGTCAAATCATTTTCGACGGATTTAATTACACAGTTTTCAGCCTTGACCTAGCCTGCTTCAAATAACTGGGTCTGGCTTAGTCAACTGGCAGGGCTCCGTGGATTTGTCCCGTTTGCACAGGTACAGACAGCCTTTATCGATCTGCTTCCTAGGATTATTATTGGGCACAACAGTATTGTTCTATATTGCAGTGACAATTGTTTATATCACGTAGCGCGCGCAAACAAACGTAAAGTGTCCTAGTAATCCAAACACGTTAACAGACTCGAATGTGGTCCCCCTTCCAAAAAATCCATTCCAATTGCCCCACCAACATACGATACAATTTCAGTTGTAGAATGACCTGATATCATATAGGGCAGTAATACACTGAAGGTCATTCATAACGAATGAAGATCACCGCACAAATGTCATGATATCATCAGCTATCTGCTTATGCCAAGTATTTCCAAACAGCGGTTTGCACACACACATGAGTCTATTACGTATACGCATGAAGAGATATCCGGCACATGTCGTCATGGCTAATTACGGCTGACGTGAGTCTCCAGAAAGAGCTACAAGCTATCTGCGATAGCTACAAGCGAGCTGCCAGTGGGCCGCACGTGAAGCAACATCCCCAATAATCTGTACGATATTCTGCACAGAATTTAATTACGTGGGACGATATGCTCTCGCGATAATGAAACTCAAGTCGCCGGTCAATAGTACTAGTAGTGGTTGTAGTCATCATGATTTGCCCTAATGACCACAATCTCGGCTGGGCGGTGGCTCGTCTATAAGGAAGTAGGCGACCGGCGATGTCACCGATGGTTTCACTATAGCTCTGTATCTGATCAATGAACGTACTGACGTCGGTTTGTCTAACAGACGGCCTTCGTCTGTTTTGTGCTGGCCGATTACGTAAAGGAGCGCAGGTCGGTTATAACCAGCTGACAATCGCGTGGCATTGTTTACTTTAAAAGGGATGATTAAATGAACCTGCTTATGTGTGAAATGCCAGCAATGTGAATATGTATCACATAGTATCTAATGCATAGTATCTAATGTATATCATGTAGGCGCTATGGCTAAACGCCGGCTGGAACGCAGACCCGCCATTGACGAAATCTATTTGTAAGGTTTCCACTTCGTCTGTATGAGGATCATCCTTAATTAGGGATGCGAGTCAACTGATTGACAGTCTATTATTACAAGGCAAATGATGCGAGCACGATGCCAATTATCATCCAGCTGACCACCGTCCCTATCATTCACTGTGTCGTCGTTCTCGATAAACGATAAGACCCAAACAACTACTCTGGGCGATAACCAGAGCGGATATATCCCAGAACGTTCCAGGGCCACCCAAGGGATAACGATACGTGTTGTTAAGATCCAATCGTGTTAATGGAAGATGTAGTAAGTGCTCCACACCATACCATTGTTTCCATACCCGATCCCCGATGGAATCGTAGTGACTTGGACGGCGTCAATGGGACTTATGCGGATGAACGAAGATTCGTCGAGACGACGCGAGGACAACAAGGCAATCATGAATTGGTGAATCACCATCCGTTTCGGTGATGATAGCAATTAACGTTGACAGAAGCTCAATCCCCAAAGATCTCCCACGGCAGAGAGCGACTAGCCGTTCCCGTGATGAGTGACCACAAAGCTGCCCGGGGAACCAGGTCGATCATTCGAGCGATCTTAGACATGGGCCCCAAAAGTTTGCCGTGCCTTTTGAAGTTGAAATCGTTTGCATTTTCGGCCTAATCCCATCGCCGATGTGGCCACGTTTTGTTCCGGTGCGACCAAGGGCAACAGCGTTCGACAAACTATAATGATTGTTTAGCTGAACGTCAGAGGGGGGTATGATGCACGAGTGCGGTTAATTCGATACGCGAATCAATGTCGCAGGCTTTGTGCCTCTCCTTTAAATTGATCTCTTGATTCCTCTATTGGTTTAGCAGATACGAAATCAATGTTATGACTGTGCTAACATCATTAGAGCAGATGAAAGCGCCTGTTTAATCAAACAACAATCGATTATAGATATTGAAATTCTCACTAAACATTGACGCTCTTATGCTGACATTATGACAGTCTGCGGACGTGATCAACTGACTAATCATCTCGGATCGCGGAGCCGGCTCCAACGTGACCAACTTGGCTACTTACCACTCAGTGGACAGTGGGTTAGGCTTGTACTTGATTGCTCATACCCAGGTAATTAAATCATTGGATATTAACTCGACAGATGCCAAGGGAGACCTCCGTAGTGTAACAAATTTAATTTTTTTAATTTAGTAAATTAAAAAAATATATTAAACTGAACCCGCTCTGTTTTATCCACTCTAGCTAATAAACCTCTAACGCGAGACGCTTTTTTTAGTTAAAAATAACTAACTTAACGTTATTGTATATGGTGCAGTCTACTTTTCTCATATATATATATATATATATATATAAATATAATCGAATTTAAATTTAAAGTTACCTCGGCTTAGCTTGCCCTGACCATTGAACAAGCGCTCTTCATATAAAACCCCATCATAGTTGCTACAACATCTTTGCTCGTATTTATTTGTTCTTTCCAGGTTTTAAATCGTAGTTCGATTTCCCGAATTTCCTCCCATCGTTCCGATAACACCTCCGACCTGTGACGCCACGTCGGAAATCGGCTGTGGTACTGAAGGAAGCTGGTTAGACACCTGTTGTCCAACGTATCCGTGAAGAAATAAACAAACTAATATTTTTTACGATTCTAACGCCCGTTTTACTACAGTTTTATGTGAACACGTCTCATGGAGAGTACAACTATTCGAACCCCAAGGCAGTATTTGACGCTCATTAGTCTCAAGGCCCTGGCGAAGACCAGGAGGATGTTCAGTTCAATGCGATGTCTGTAAAATGGCCGTTTGAGTCTCGAGAGCGGATTCATTTAAATGTAAGGTTCACCCCTCATCCGGCTTGATACGCGCGTAGCGTTCATCAAGTAGACCATAGAATGATTAATCGGTGTCAATTTAACTATATCGCTAATAATAAGCAAGGGCTGGCCAATCGGGCTAACCGCGCAATATAGCGCTGTCACGCCATCCGCTAGTTGCATTTGAACTATGTGAAACATGGAACTAGATATAAGAACATAGTCTTCATGTCTCATGATTCGAAATGAAGAACGAACGAAGAAGGGTATGAAGTCAAGATGCAGCCCGCAATAAATAACCACCTTCCGCAAGTCATATAAGCTAGGGTAATCGGCGTTGTATAAGGCCGTCTATGGTTCGTATAGCACTCGCGGGCGTGTCCTCATCAACACTGTATGAAGGTGAAGAAATTTAACTTCGCATTGAACAATTATGACCGAATATGCATTTAACAGTACATATAAAAATAGTAAAAAAAAAAAGAAGAGAAACCCACCTGCTCCTGGATACCTGGCAGAGGATTGTTAATTGCCGGCAACTGCTCAGAAATGAGACCAGTTATAGATGTAGTGGTCAGGTAAGGTTCCTGCACCTTAGAGGCCTTCTTTATCGATGCAAGTGTCTCCTCGTTTAAAGTCGAACGAATCTGTGGCAACAGGAGCATGTAGGCATGTAAGCCGTCACGATTAACCGTTAGAAAGATAGAGACAAATAGAGAGCGCTATATTACCCTTGAGTTCCCCTCACACGGCAATGGAGGACGATTGTTTTAATATGATTCTATGTCATATTCATAGGATCAGTAGGTTACAATACCTGCTCGAGGTCCTCGTCAGTACCGAAGCTTTGGAGAACACTCTCGATCCAGGGGGTGAATGTGCTCACACGGGTGTAGACGCCGGGTGCTCCGGAGCGCGCGCAGCCTTCGCCCCAGGATACGACGCCGGCGAGGTAATTGACCGCTAACGATAGGGACACAATCACAAAATGAGTCCGATGTAACCACAAACTTCCCTTCATTTAGCACCAATGTTTTACTGTACTTCAAAAAAATATATATATATATATATATTTGTATCACCCTCTTCGCTGGCTGTCCAACGAAAAGCGATTGCGGCAGGGAAAATCGAGCGAATGACAGGTGAATGCAAAGGGTCGAGTCAAATTGATTTATTCGGGAGCCGTTTTACGTTTAGACGTAACGTCTATCTCGTGTGTTACCCTGCACACTGGGTGACGACTATCGAGATTGACTGGAGTTAGAACTCGTTGTGATTCGCATAACGTGCCAGAAATATCTGGCGGAGTCAACAAGCGATGCCCAAGCGCTGTCTAAGGAAAATCAATGCAAGAGAAATATTAGCGATATGCGCAAGTGCTCTATTGATGTGGAATATACAATGTCATATATTTTTGAACATACGCAATCTAGGCTAGGGAGATCGCCGACACAAAGCAGGCGTCTCTATCGAGATTGTTCTAGGTCGTCTAATCGACTGGATCTGAGAAGCCTGCTCTCGGAATCTATTTTGGCAATGCGAGTGTTTTTGATTTTTTTCGACCTGCGCTGCTCGTCGAAGGGGCAAGCGGCCGCGTTGCATCGTAAATGAGAATTACCCATCCCCCTATGTCTGCCCGTTCATATCCCGACTGTTCGATACTATTTGGGGTTCTCTCTGCCTCTGTCGCTGCAATGTGGATACGGATAGTGCGTACGGACGAGGATAGGCTGAAAGTCAATTAGCATTGTTCTATTTTTTAGAAGGGAGGGGGTAATGTCCTTTCGACGAACGAATACCGCCAGGATGTAAATCCGATTAACCGACGTAAGCTGAATGCTGGGGGAAAAAGAGTCTGCACGAGCAAGCTACCATCGAACGTCTCACCTACCCACACCAGGTACCGTACGTCGTATACACGGTGGCCTCGCTCTCGATGGGAACACCATGCGGACGCGAAATGTTTCACATTAGGGAGGGGTTCAATCAGTTGGTCACGTCTAAAGCCAACCAGTGAACGGAAAGGAAAGTGCATATCATTCTGCCATTACCGTTTCGCGACTTAATTCATACACGCACCTTCGTGTCGGATGACTGCCGGACCTCCTGAGTCGCCCTGACACGAATCTTTTCCACCGCCCGACTGCATCGCGCAGAACATAGAGGTGGCATTGTAGACGACGCCATAACGCGAGGAGCATTGCTTATCCGGGATTACCGGCACCGCAGTAAACATGAGATCCTGTGAGGTCGAGCCGCCCTCACGAGTGCGGCCCCAGCCGGATACCTGTGGATGTACGAGGCGGCACGTATCGGCCACGGAATGGCCGAGGGATTACGCGAATCTGGTTAGTTGCGAGCCGATTATAGTCCCGTAGGTAGACTACGATCAGGGATCGGGGGTGCAAGTTCACGATGTGTGTGGCGTCAATTGTCATTTGATCTACGTGAATGCAGCTCAGTCAGCGTGCACCACAGCGTCCACAACATTTACGTGGCACGGAAAGAGTCGTATTTGCCTAAGCTGAGTTGAGAAATTGTCTCTCGATGCAGAGGTCGATTGCGTCAACTACTCCGATATCGTAAAAAAAAACCGGAAAAAAGAACAAGTATACATATGTTGTTCCAGTGCAGTCTGAAACCTCAATGACGAATATGAGTTTACAGGTACACCCAGTATAGTAGGCATCTACCACTGTACTCGCGTCTGCTGTTCAATACTCAACGAAGTAACGAGGCAGGAGTGCTCATTTAGTCATTAATATACAGGCGCGATGGTGTGAGTTACCTTTAGGTGACCCGATGGCGTGTAACCAGGTGGAGGCAAACAGACTGGCGCCGCTGTCTTCTCATTCAGCTTGATCGGATCTGACAGTTTGAGCAGGGCGATGTCGTTTGACAGTGCGCGGGTCGGTTGCCAGCCAGGATGAATATGAACGCTACTGACCGACGATTCTTTCAACAGGAAGTCGTACTTTCGAAGGGAGCCATAACCGACAGAGTAGATTGACGGGTCATTTTTCACGCAGTGTGCTGCTGTCACGACAAAATTCTCTGACAATATTGATCCGCCGCAGATCTGATTGCCATACCGTTTCAGCAGGACCTAAAACAAAGCGGCCATGGACAAGCCGGGGGGCGGAACAGAGTGTATAGGTCATTTATGTTCATAGCTCAACAAGTGAGTGATTAGCCCTCTAGGCAGCTGAAGCACTCTTTAAGAGATACGTCGTTTTCACACCCGGCACAGTCACCCCCGTGGGTGTTCGTCGACGACATAAGACTGTTACATAGGGGCCACGGTTCGTTGCGGCAATCCATTGAAGAACTCTAGATATGGAAATTTATTATATTTAGGTCTTTGTTATACAATACTAATGTAGCACAAGGACACTAGCAAAAGTAAAGATTTTTCAACCTGACTCACAGCCAACATTTCGAGTACACGGAATCACTTCGGTGTTGCTTTATAAGATGGATCCTAAAATGGAAATGTGCAACAAGGTAACATAAATAATAATTTATCTAGTATATTTGAATGTTTCGAAAAGACCTACCTGCCATGGGAACTCCCCAATACGAGCTTTTTCTCCGCCGACAATCTTGCCTCCGCGGTTCGAGGAACGGCCGCATGTCATTAGCGAGTGGACATTGCCAAGCCCGATGGATAATAGCACTAGACTAAACAGGGGTTTCATTTGGATGTATTCCCTGCACCTTATGTATGTAGAAAGGGGATCAGCTGTTGAAAAGTTCCTACAAATGACTCGAGCATACAGCAGTTCGCACCTAGGTCTATAGGGGGTGTCTTCTGATTTGAAAATCAATCTACTTTGCCTTCTGCGCCTGTTTTCATACGCTTGGCGACTATTGTCCTGAACAGGACAATTGCCTATGAGTGGCGATTTACCAGCATAAGTAGACTCTTGTTGGCGACCATTTGACGACACACCCCTATGATAATCATGCGAAGGAACGCCATATGACGACACGATTACATCACTGCGGAAAACGCATACGGGCGAGTTTCTAGCGGCAGAGGTCGAATTGATGAAATTTATTTCGTAACTAAATGTGGATGAATTTGGAAAGAACTTCCTGCGAATAGAGGAACAATCAACGAAAAATCGTGACTATCCGACACGTGCCATTGTGTTACATAACGATCGGCGTAGTCATACAGACAACCTCTTGTAATTGTAATTTACCTAAACAAACTAAATGTAACTTACAGAACAAACTAGATGGACGTAGACAGGTTCCATATAGTACATTTAACACTCGAGTCCCTCTGTCCAAAGTGGCATGTTGTGTCTAAATTACCGAACTAGATCAATTCTTAACCGATGTCGTCGCCGGATAGCCTGCCTATTGCTTAATGTGGGTATACGCCACTATTTGGTTGCAGGGACTCCCATTATCCTAGATGAATATATGATATGTATTATATATTGGTACTGAAATATTGTGGCAGAAATACTGATAAAAATAATTGGATTATCTCTTAATTGCTAATTCCCACTCCTTAGTACTGTCAGAGCGACGCACGCATCAAGCAGGTTTGTATGCACGGCCATAATGCCCTGAGTCGACAACAGGTGTGCCGTTGGTGTACGCAGTTTAGGCAAGGTGACTGGGACATTATGATCATACCTTCCCGAATTTCGATTCAACGAACGGATCGAGATAATCGAAATAGCTTTTCAGAGGGGTGGGCATTTTTCTTCCTGACATTTCTCGTACCAATATAATAATGAAGATGAGTCCCGAGAAGTGTCTTGTAATGACAGAAGGCCAGCGGGCAGCCGTTAACGAAAGTTCAATTATTGTTTGTTTGTAGCCTTGTGGCATTTTTCTATGAAAGGATACAGATTCCAATAACTATACGACCAACTCAAACGATTCACAGGCAAGCTGACATTGTTGTGATAATCACAGATGCCTCTAATAAATTGTACGTCACTCGTTTGTTTTGGGCAATCTGAAACGATTAAATCAATGCACAGCATGGGATTTGAACCACAAACCTCGAGAATTCGTGGCTGACCTACCCTTCGCATAAATATGATAAATACTCGAGCGTACCAAGCGGCGAGCATAGTAAATGTCGCCTGCCCCCGCAAAAATCCCCCTTGTTCCTCTACACGTTCTATCCCGTTAGCAATGTTCGAGAAGACATCGGACAAACAGACAAAAAGATTATCTTCCGCAATTCCAAGTTATACCAAGCGACCTCCACAACTGGACCTGTTGAGCATTCATTGAATCGCTAGCATTAATCCTAAGCAATCAGCTGAAATAATAATGCGGCACTAATATAACAGCCAGTGAGAGTGAGCCAGCTGAACAATGCGAGCAGTACCGTTATAAAATAAGATGAAAATATACCACCAAATGTCCCCGTGCGATCCAGCCCTCCTCCAACCTTGAGTCATTCAAGAAGGTACGAGGTGGATCCTAGCCTCCCCCCCCCCCTTCCCTCCGCGCAGCAGAAACGCCGTTACGTGCTCAATATCAATATTATTCTCTCATCCCAGCCGCTCCGAATCGCCCGATCCACCTCTAAGTGAAGCCATAGCCCCGGCTCGCAGCCCTGCTCATTCCATCCTCTGCTATTCTCTGCTGCAGTGCCCGATATGTGCGGGGCGTGCCTGTTACGACGAGATAATGCTACTAAATAAGGCCCATATTTATGGCTGCTTAAACCAGGGCGGGCGGGCGGACCCTGCCGAAGCTGGAGAGACAACCAAAAGGATTCCTGACCCCTCACATGTCGACGCGCTAATATCCCCACCGTCCCATATATGCGTTTAGCTCCCATTGTAAAGTCAAATTTACACGTTAAATTTACGCTCAGCGAATAGAGTGCCCGGTGACGCTAACACGTCGAGCACGCACGTAGGGGTTTCCTGCTGTTGTAAATCATGTAGGGGTCCCGGGCGGGAGTCGCGGGCGGGGGTTTCGGAGATTGGGGACTGTTGACGGCAAACGGTGGCCGGAGAGCGTACGGTTCAAATGTGGACTGACATTATGCCTCCGGCTGCAGTTAAGAGATGGAGTGGAACGATCCAAAAGTTAACTGACGCTGAGTGGATATATGCTCCATTGACGAGGAAAGGGGCACATTTGTATTTTTAGCTGGCGTTTGATGGTAAGGCTGCAAGGCTTGCATTTAATTATATAATATATGATGCAACCAACGCTAGAATCCGTAGAGACTCGATTTCATTCGATGAGTCAGACCAGGCTCGCCGACGAATGGCCTGGCTTCGTCACTCTGATGAATGACCTTTCTATAATACTACTGGCGTTAAACGAGATGTCTCGTGTTGTTTTTAATATGTGCACGCAAGGTAATATTACGTTCACAGCGGCATAACAGTACACATGTCCTTAATTGCTACTGGGAACTTTCACCTGATGCTGGGCCCACACCTGTTTAGCGATGCAAGCTTGATCCTCTTCAGGCCGCGGTAACCAGTGAGGAACAGACAAAAAACATAAACAACCAGAACATGTTTGGATATTCTAACATGCGTGGAAGCTATATGTGGCTTTTGTGAGACGTTATTCTCTCTGATGCTTTTGATATGCACACTATAACGAAAACGTGTAGGAAATAGTAGATAGCTAACCTCATTGCAGACCACACATCCGAAGCATCCGTAGAGAAGTGAAAGCTCTTTCAGATGTCCTTTGAGATAATGTCCTATTGTATCAGCCAGAATCTGTCACCAGAATTGCTGGCCGCACGTCACATCAGGCCGAACGCATGGTCGGCCGCTGAGCTCCAATCCAAAGATCTCATATAAATAAGTCTGCTTGATTCTGGCGTCCTGCTCTGGTTAACTGTCATATGTGAGCTCAACAGTAGCCAATCTAAGGGGACGTTTGCTCTGGGTACTAACATGGAGTGATTTCGTGAAGAAGATTAGCCAGGTTAACAGCTGCGCCGAAATTGAGACTACTCAGTATCCACTCGAATTTACATAGATTTAGCATTAAGGCCACGTGAAAATGGCCACGTAAAACTTAAGCTGAAAATCCGTTTCATGAACAATACATTTGGGCCGTTTTGCTTGAAGAACATCTACAAGTTCAACTCTCTAACTCTCCGTCTTCCCCTGTTCCTTCTAAGATATGTCAACACATACCGAGATCTTCTTAACGATGTATGAGCAATGACATATTACTGCTGGATTTTTGGGCCCTTCGCGGTGATCATGTGCGCAGAAATCTGCTGTGGTCGACTGTGTATAGCCACTGGCCAGCAAAGCAGAGCTACATATCAACATCCGTGTTAGGGCAATGCAACATAGTGGACTGCACATAACAACAGCATAGCAGCAGCAGCAATCTTGAGATCGTCAACGTACCTCTGCTGCTCGGAGTAACCAAAAGGTCACGCCGTTGGTAATTTTCAATGCGCGTTCGATCTAAACTCCAGTCGGAGTCGGGGTGAATGCTGCCAACCAGTGGCCGAAACTGCCCCCTGTCGATAGGAAGAACGTCAGTTTGTAGGCTCTCTCCGTTATCAAAATCTGTCCACTTGGACTCGAGCAGAATTGAATTCGATGACGTTTGACACCAAGGTTACCATTGACTTCCGTCTAGTCGCTACTCCGGTCAAATGTTCTCAGTAGTGCACTTAATTCAGACGTGTTCCATTTCCCAGGTCGTTGTATAGTTTGTCCCCACAAATCATCATTAAATTGAAACGTTCGGTTGTGGGTTCGATTTCGAAATTTAAATCGAATGAAAATTCTAACAATTGATATCGATATTCGGAATCAGCAAATAAGAAATCATCCCTCAGAGATGTTTAAGTAAAAACTCAACCATACCTAAAGTAACTGTCATACGCGCCAATACGCGAATCTCTCGCCAACGAACACGTTTTGGAATTGTAAATTACATAGGCAAAGTGTGCCACACGATTTTCCTGCAATTGAATTGTTTCGCATGGGGCGAATTGTTCCCATGCGAGATATTCTCAAGCTCGAGTCGATCCTGTTGATTGGGTTCCAGACACTCGTTTAGTTCAAGGTCCAACCAGTGGATAAATTTATCAAACTACTACACAGTGGGTATGGGATTTCAGGGAGAGCGAATCCATCACTTACCAGAGTTTTTACCGGAAACTAAAATGGTGCGGGTGGTGTGGTTTAATAGCACGTTGATAAACTAGGTACCGAAAAATGATTGAAACAGAGCAGATTATGTCCAGATTATGGAGGTCAACTGAACGTCGCGTCTGGCATAATCAAATTCTATTGGCTAAATCTCTACCAGACTTCACGACACGTTTTGGAGCTGGTCGATTAGTCATTAGCGAGGCCATCGGAGATCTAACAAAGAGAAGACAATTGATGCACATGCATCAAGACTCCTCCGATCACAAGGCGGAGGAGACGGACGTAGATACGTGGGTTCGATCCTCGCCGTTACACATTTGCATTTGAGGGGTTCGCCTTATGAAGCAATGCCGAAAGCAGTTGTACCATGGGCGTTAAATGTTTAAGGCTTTGAGCGTTAGCCCTGAAAATTTACTTTATTTTACCTATATATATATATATATATAAAAGACTGTGGAGAAAAAAGAGTTAGGTGACGACCTCTCGGTTCTGATCATCGAGTAAGACGGCTCGAAAGTCTTAAACATTCTTGAAATAGCCGATTTGCGATGCGATCACTTTGACAGATCGTACACCGTGGACGCGAAGGTTGCGTCATTGAACAGCGGTGCCCACGGTCTACCCGGAGAGGCCTGTGTCTCTAACCTTGGTCGGTGCAATCCGATTGGTCTGCGGAGCAAGCATCTCGAACTCAAAACGACAGAAGCCCAACTCGTCGAGTTAGAACACGTGTATGTGAAAGAGGACAGTGTACTGTTGACTGTTTTCGTGATTTTCTGAATGGGACCTAAGTGACGGTGAGCAGAAGTCTCCCAGTGATGTCACATATCATATGATCTATGTACAGACCTGAAGAGTCCATTCGAGTTCATCTCACACGAAATCATTATGTCTGTTCTTCCTTCAATGGGAAATGGCACCGAATGGCTGACGTGGATTCCCAAGTCTCTTCTCGGGAGGGTCTTCAGTGTAAAAGTCAACCGCTCGTTTCTGAAGATGAGATACACGGCGACAGGATATCCGCAAGGAGCAGAGCGGGCAGCGTTCATCGACCCCATCAAACAGGCGCTAAAAGGAAGGGTGTGCCGTTTTGTGTACGCGAACGATATAAAATTAGTTATGTCAGTTAAATAGTAGTGTAATACTGCAGAATGAACTGAATAATGTGATGAAGTGGTCTGAAGAGATGGGACTGATATATATATATATATATATATATGCGTACCCTTTATATATAAAATATACGTTGCAATAATTCTTTTAACTATTATTTTTACGAGAACTTAAGCATGTATATAGCAGTTCCGTCAATAAACATTTGTTTGAAATTGAATTGAAATTGAAATGTATATATACATGTACCTAAATGCGGTGAACTTCATTTGACAGGAAAATGGACAATTCAATCACACGGTGGAAACACTCACTGGGCTAAAATAGAGGTCGCCCAAGGAAATAGTCGTCCAGTTTTCGACATCACTGACATCTACTGAACAAGCAGACTTTAATGTACAAAGATGCTCATTTCTTTCCTGCTGGCTTTTAGGAGCGTTCAGTCAAATGTCTCCATCCGCGTATGTGAAATTCGATGAAGCTATGTTGTACCCCTGTCCCTCTATGTGTCAGTAATCGGGAATCCGCTTAAACTCGAGGATTCAAATGTCGAAAAATTACAACGCAGAGTTTCTGCCAATCGTTGAATATCTATGTCGGCCTGATTGACACCGCCTTGACTGATTGTTTTTGTGATAGATTTAGAAGCGTTTTATTATTATCATGATAAACTTTCATATGTCAGTATACCACATGCAACCCCATTTTGCATATGTACTCTACATCACAGCGAATCAGTAACTAAGTAGAGCCATCAATTTGGTCAAAGGCGACAAATGTAAGGATTAATGCACCAAATACGCTCTCGAGAGCCGAACTGCATATCTTCAGAAAGCGTTTTATTATTATCATGATAAACTTTCATATGTCAGTATACCACATGCAACCCCATTTTGCATATGTACTCTACATCACAGCGAATCAGTAACTAAGTAGAGCCATCAATTTGGTCAAAGGCGACAAATGTAAGGATTAATGCACCAAATACGCTCTCGAGAGCCGAACTGCATATCTTCAGAAAGCGTTTTATTATTATCATGATAAACTTTCATATGTCAGTATACCACATGCAACCCCATTTTGCATATGTACTCTACATCACAGCGAATCAGTAACTAAGTAGAGCCATCAATTTGGTCAAAGGCGACAAATGTAAGGATTAATGCACCAAATACGCTCTCGAGAGCCGAACTGCATATCCACGCTTACGAACCACGCTTGCCGATGATATGGGTGTATGAAATCGCCTCCGGTAATAACCAAGCGTTCAAAACATCCGTGGCAGGTGAGCGCATCTCCCTGCGGCTTCAGTCTCAACGAACTCATCGGGGTGACCTCAAAGCTCGATGAGATACTGATCTGGCGCGATGGGGGCTAACAAGTAAAGGTTCATATCATAGGCGGTTTCCTATACTACACGCCCCCTCCCCCCCGGTTGGATTCCTAATAGAAACTGGAGGAATGGCGTTCATTTGGTTCGTATAGTAGCCTAATATTGAACGAATATATCACTATACCCTAAGAAGTAGGTTTGAAATTAATTATTCTAAAACGACGACTTGTTAGGTTATACCCGTTGGTTCGCATTAGCTAAGTACACACAGCGCATTGTTCATATAATTGCTCAGTATAGGGGTACATTGATGCTTGAAGAGCACACGAATAATTCTTCCCGGCATCGCTAATCGAATTTTAGTACTAATTCGTTCGTCTTTATATATATATATATATAATGTAAATTGCAATGATAAAATATTTTAAGACGTTGTAATATGAATTATGTAGGTTTTATGAAATTATGAAATAATTGTACAAAATATATATAATTATGACCGAATCATCATTTGTTCTATTTCTGCACAGTCCTCTGTCCACTTCGAGCGATATTCCCTCTCAGCGATATTCTGCTTCAATTCCGCTACAATTTCGCGATATCTCTAATGGTTATTGTTGTTGGTTATTGGCTAATGGTTATTTTTCATGAGATTTAATTTAATGAAAATTTTCCGACAAATGATATTTAACCGTTTCCTATGTTATACACTACTATTTCAGTAAAAAAAACGCCCTCACAGCTACGCCCGAGGTAACACCATACCCACCTAGAGCGCTGGCTGCTATACCATGTATTTTTCGTGGAACATATAAACTAACTCAGCGATTTTCAGTACTAAAAATTGCTTGCTTAACGGATACCTCCATTGTGTGTTGTTGCCGGGATGATTTAAGTGAGTGTGAAAAAATGTCTACGCTTCTGGAAACACCGCACAGATCCGACTTCATATCTTATTCTACTCTACACTGTGACAAAGATCTACGGAACTACGTGTGCGTGATGAAGGACACGTTCTTTCTGCAAACGAGCATCGGCCCAACCGGGCGACTCGGTCGTAGTGAAACTCGTCGTGTGCAAGACAAGCTTAAACCACCAGCGTGCTGACAGACCCAGCAGCGCCAAGCGAAGTGGCAGGTTGTTCGTAGATGACCAATTCGCGTCCGTAAGTGGATTATACCGGCATACATCTTACTTCTATCCGGCACCACTTTTTATGGATGTTTTATAACAAAGTGTCAAAAAAAAACACAGACGACAGCCATCGGATGAGGCATAGTGTCCGCCGAACATGCGGTACCCACAAACACATACATACACAGCCACACATTCACAGAGCTAGTGAAGAAGCGGCCACACGAAATTATATCCCTAAAAGCTGTACGGATTGAGATCGCGAGTCCCTCTCCCAAAAAAGGGCCACTTAGCCGCCGCCGCCGCCGCCGCGTTAGGCGCTGTTTAACATCGACAACAAGAACAAAGACGGTGAACGTAGACGAAATCAAGACTAAAAAGTGCGGCCGTACGACAAAGTGACCAAAAGACAGACGACGCTAGATTTTCATCGTTGAAAAATGTACAAACCACCGTTTGCGGCCGTGCGGCGGGGCTCCCGTCGTTGATGTATACGATGCAGCTAGCTCGATAGCCAGCAAGATGCTTGCTGACTGCGATGAACAGTCGGCGATTCGAGCGAAGCCTGACGCCGAGCGGAGAATTGCGCGCTTCGACTTCAAATTCGTCGGAACACAACCGGCTGAGATAACAGCATTCGAGGTGAAAGGCGCTCCCATAACGACAAAGTGCTCAGCCGAGAGACGACATTGACCACAACAATATAATCACGGCATACGAATGACGACAGCGACAGGCAACAACAGCGGACACCATCAGCAGCAGGAGCAGCAGCAGTAACAGCTACCACGCGACACGATAGTGCCAACGATGAAAGTGTAGCAGATTATCAGGGACGATTTATTGCAGTGCGTGGGCCCGTGCTGTTGCAAACGGCGGGAGGCGGGCAGGGGGTAGGTCAATGGCTGCCATCTTGGCAGTGTTTTCCTGATGGATAATGAACAAAATGTTAAGTGACGTAGTAAATCGATTCATCGTCTCCGGGGATAGATATTTTAACACCTTTGATACATTTCAACGTAGTTACAACTACGAACAGTACTAGCAATAATAATAATAAGATTAATAATCACTACAGTGATGGAGAAACATACAAACAATGAAAGCAATGAAATAGTCGCTGTCGCCTGACGAAATCAAAACTCGTGGATGTACAATGCGAGGAATTGCAGGGCCGTAACAACTTGTGGCATGTGCATTTGCTTAATTTCCTATATTTTCTAATACAGACTGATTTATATATATATATATATGTATGGTTAGATTTAATTCTTCTTATTTAGTTACTCCTGTACTATAATATACCGTCGTTGTAACAATTTATTTTTGTTGATATAGGAACCACGGCAATATATGATGAATTCACATGTTGGACGGCTCATACCAACACTAGCTAGAGTGGAGCTTACGAACTTGCAAAAAGCTGCGATAACTAACAAGAAATAACATCACATACCAATTGTTTGGAGGCTATACGAGGCTGTTTCTAAATTAAGCGCGTTGTCCAAAAACAGAACGATAACAACAATCATACTCAATTCTTGTTCATGGTGATCGAAGATAATTCAGAATGAGTGTCATAGATAGAAATCGTACGCCCGCCCTCAATAATTACGTTTCGTTGCATAGCATTCACTAGGTACCCGTTTCAGATTAGGCTATTATCGTATTTGGTCTTCTTTTGGCAATCTGGCTAAATTTTGCTAACAGAATCTATCCGGACATGGCTGGTATCTCTGCCCAGTGACACTGTCTACGGGCGTTCAACGCCGCGAGTGCGGGCGTCCTCGGCTGAACAGTGTCCATCGATGAACGCGAGCGGACCGTGTCGTGCCGTCTTGTAACGATAGATACACTATCACAATAGAGTCTTGGTCGAAACCCAGACGACATCCGACGGGTAAATGGTTGAGATAGAGATGATATACTCAATTCACTTTCACGAATTCGATCACATCTGTGACTCGGAACTAACGAACGTGCTCAATGGATCCCACAAATGCAACGCAATGATTCGTCTCGTGTAATCTACGAGTAGGAGTGATATGTAATTGGTATATAAGGCGTTTATTCCCGAGTACTCGTCTTGTGGGATATTATTTCACTGACATAATAATCATAATCAGCTAAGACAGTCCGCGTAGATCGAATTGACACGAGTCGTGGATTTGGCGCGGGGCAGCGCGGAAGGCAACTCGGTCCAGCATCGACGGCCAGGACTTACATATGGCGGAACCGACTGGCCCATCTGCAAGTATTTTCATTAAACTATAGTGATGTCAATACCGAGTTATGTGTGTTGAAACGCAAATAAATATTAGGCGAGGAGAATGCAATACGCACGTGGAATTAAACACTTTATCGGGCTAACCCATAGGCAACATTTAACGTCCACGGTAGTGCTTTCGGCACTGTTGCCTCATAATAAGACGGCTACCCCTTCACATCGAACCACTACACTGAGCTGTGTGTTAATTGGTTACAAGATAAGAACGGCACCCATCGGTATAACAATAACTAAACCCGGTGGAGAACATGACCTGACCTGAATTCTCTCATGCAGTCTATATGTGACGCGTACGTAGCATAAAGTTATGCGGCTCAATCGAACCAGTAAACTCCCGAACGGTCCAGTCGATTTTCACAGGATGACCGACCACGACACGCTAATTGTATCAACAACAAAGGCCTGCTTAGGCCATTTCACTTCGTTTGCCTACGTAGGCAGAGAGAAGCTTCGATTCTATGCGCTTTCTAATTTGACAATAACGAGATTTCCTCAATACAGTTACTTTTCAGTATTCACGAGCTGGACGCTCGTATGACCCCGTCAGCATCTACTCTTTCGTGGCACGGACGTCGCTCACGTTAGGCTCGTCCGATTTGTTTACACCCGGTGAAATCGGCCAAGCTAAGGTAAACCACGACAGCGTTATGGGAGTTTGATTGGTATCGTTTTTGGCCATTCACGGGAATGGCTGTGGGCCTCCTGATTAAAACGGATCGTCATTGCTCGAGGCCATTACCACCACTCGTTGATGTAAACGAGCACTAATGTCTGTGTCCTAGTAACATGATACACACATAGAGATTCGTTCTACGGGCATGCGAAACTTGTGTATGTGTAAAACACTGCTGTATCAGTAAGAAACAATTGCCTTGTAATGCATAGCTTGCTGCTGGGCCACATAACTCGTTTATATTCCGTCTTATAAGATATACGGTACATTCAGGAGGTACGTGTGCAAGGTGGTGCGGGGTAACTGTTAGCTAAGATACAGTAGCATACGACGCAAGTCTCTTTCTTAGGAACAGAATAGGCTGCCTGTTGACGCGTCATCTCTCTCTTTAAACTGTAAACACATTATTTCTCTACACTGGGTGGCCAGTATCATTTTTTGAAAGGTGAGCTTATCTCACCCCAATGTAACTGTACTCTCGCCTTTCACACAACCTCTCTCACCTTGTCGCTGATTGAGGTCAACATCACCTTCTGTCGACAGGTTGTCGCTACACAATTGCATCGATGCCGACATCGGATCTACCACTTGGCCGTCCGGTGAGACGAGTTCTGAGAGCATCCGGTTGCACCCGAACACGCACCGATGGAGGTTTGTCTGCCCTTTTCGGTTTTAGTGGTGTTTTTTTCGCAAAATCTCTCTTATTTGGGCAATTAGGGATACATGTGTATATTTTCTAGCTCCGAGTACCACTGATATGCTAGATAGGGTGAGTCAATAGCAACAGCGTACTAGGCCGGGAAGAGCCTAGTAGTCGGCCACTGAGACTGTGATCGGGGCCTCTTCCTTTGAGAACAGAGGGGGTATCGGTAAAAGTGCCACATTGTATTCCCTAGCAGAGGGAAATCGAGCGGGAAGCGCCGTTTATAAAAGGTGATATTGATATATTGATAGCATAATCGAAGGTCGTGTGATATGTAACTCACTTACACGCGGCGTGGTTTTGACGGCGACAAGGTCTCTGGCTGTAAAAAGCCGGAAGTGCACGAGTCCCGCAACGTGACATACATGACAACTAAAACATTGTAAAAATGGCAGGTTTTTTTAGTCAACCAATTAACCTTTATCTTGCCAATCTGTTCATTTGCTCTGCAACACGTTCGTTTGTATACGACATTCGCCGTAAAGATCCGTCCAGCTGGGTATTGGCCAGGTTTACGTCAAGATCATCCAATACAACGGAGTATGTGAAAATTGACGGCACTGAGTGCCCGAACATCAAACTACGTGAGCCTTTCGAGTTCAAGGTTCGCGACAAAGGTAACGACGCCATTGTTAATTAGCAGATAAACAAAAGTCGCACAGATTTCCAACTATGTCATATATATCCCGAATAGGAGTTGATACCCAAACACGGCGAGTACTATCATGAACCACAGCGATGCACCACAGAAGGATAATCTCGACGAAGAATTAGGACTTAATTAGAATGCCCTGTTTCGTTGCGTTGATTTTACTAGATCTCTCGCTGGCGGAACAAGATTCGTTGTGGAAGTCAGAAGTGAATTTTACTGGACATGGTGAGTCTTATTTCATCATTTAATATGACATCCTTTAAATCTTAGCATATTTCATTTTAATTATGCTGAATATGCATAAAGTGTGGATTCAGAGACAACTCAAAACATCCAAGTTCCAGTTTCTTCAAGGTCACTTCGAAGGAATAACGAGAGCAGGTGACTATTACTACTTCGGAGCACAATTTCGTCATCTGCCGAGTTTCTCCCGAAATATATCCTCGGGTATAGGGTTTGCCTTTGTTGCGTGTTCTGTATATACAATGCAATATAAATTACACCTTCATTGAAGGAACCATAATCGGATTAATGACAACTCCTAAGTCCTACCATCCACGTTGTGACAGAACCGTCCAGGGCCAATGACCGGAGGAGACGACAGCGCATTTTGATACCCGAGATTATCGTTTCATTGAGGCGGCACCAGCCATTTGCTGCTTGTTGGCAACACGCCGACTCGGTCGACGCATAGATTTTCTATCTAGATTATGTATTTTTCTATTTAGATTATATATTTCTATATTTAGATTGTTTGCGTAAGAATTATAGAAGGCCAGTCCCAAGAGCTCCGAGGGGGGTCATCAGGACAAGCGGGAAAATATCCGTTGGCCAGATATGCATCAATCCATCTGACCACGCGCTTGTTCACTGCCAGGTTGTACAGTTTGTGAGCCAATAAAACCAGTAAAAAGTCTGGTGCCGGAAAACTCGGAAACTCGTCGTAGATGCAGTGAAACCACTCGCGGCGATTTCGATGCGAGCTTCCCTGCTGCGTTTACCATGATTAGCCGTTGGGTACAAGCGACCCTTTGTGAATGTATGTTGCGCCTCATTATCGAGAGCTCATTGCGCACAAGGAACAGCTCACGGTGATCAACAATGCGCCGATTCGGTCGATGATTGAGGCAATCAACTCTACAGGGAACAACAGGACGGTGATGCTATTGCGCGAAGTCCTTTTGTTATTTGTGTGTGTGTGTGTGGTGACGAAGACGGCGGCGAAATAGTCCTTAACTAAGCGAGATTTATTACGACTATGTGAGATTACACAAATTCTGCCGAATTCAATGACAATTGACAACAAGAACATAACGACCCTTGACTTTCGCAAGCATTAACAAAATCAAGTTGAGATTCTTCTGCAATGCGTGAGCGAGTAGACTGACTTCAGTGTATTGCGAATCCATGGCCCGATGGTTAGAAGTTAGATTACCGAATATTGTTGTGTGCCGTACCATTTTTCAGTTCAATAACATTTTTATTCGAGTAGAAGACCCTCGAACGTATGCCGGCCTCCTATAGGTGTGTGCTTGCCCTCAACAAAGATACGTGCACATAGACACCGAACGCACGAGTAGAGCAACAGCCTCAATTGAAATCCCGGCAAGAATCTAGCATTGTCTGCGTGTGCTCAGCGCGTGCCAGCACGACAGGCCAGCAGCAATAATAGTAATTGAGTGTCGTGCTTGACGACGTGCTGACTACCCGAGGCTGAATTGAAGCGCGGTCCCGCTGCGGTAGTGGTTATGATTTCAGTTCACAGAGTAATTTCAACATTGTCTGACCCGTATCGACTACCTCTAAGGTTATCACTATCGTATATTGCGGTCGGGGAGTCCACTTGATCAATTTTATTCTGGCAGCAGCAAAGCGGCACCTCATTATCAATCAGATTGTCATGATTGCTAATTAAATTGTTATTTCTAGTCCTCCTTTAGTTTCTTTGGAGTTCCTTATTATTTCCGCTTCCGTTCTGCTCTCATTTTCTTCCATGGGCAATATGCCAACTATGGATCGTATAGTGCTTCTTGCTCTTCGCAAGATGATTAGTATTGACCTTGTCCAAGACGTTCTCGAGATGTGAAACGGCCTAGCAATTAGTGGAAATGTCCACAATTATGCGGTTACAGGAGTTCGTCGATTTTAGAAGGAACGGCCAGGAAAGGCCATGTTCAGAATGATATATTTCGTATCGCGATGGGTCAAACCGTCAACCGAAGGTTATTCGCACATTTCTATACCCCACCACACGGAACATAACAAATAGAAACTACAATGTAAAATCACTACCTAATGAGCTATTTCCTACCTTGACGCTTTCAGCTCCCATACCAGTGCGCTGCCCTTGTAGCAATGTCCCAACAACGCTCGGAGTAAGAGACTGCCTGCGTCGGCACAATCTGAGAGCATCCACCAAGTTACTGCAACAGAAATGCGCCGCTTGCCAGCAGCCGGTGCGGAGGGCTGAGTCGGGCGTGACATGCGAACAGTGCAAAATCGTCTACCATCTAAAATGTTATTATCGACCGTCAATCGTCTGTTTCGAGCCTGTTAAGATATCAGCGGAAACTCGTCACAAGTTAGAATCGTACTGTCCTAAGCAGGGACTTCCTGTGCCATCGATCGTGTTGCGGTGCGTGTTGGAGCTGGAGGATTGCCGCAGGGCGCGAAAGCCTGAATTGTACTCCCAAAATAGACCCGAGTCGGAAGTGTGGCTGGTCATGTCTAAGCTGCACAATGATGTCAACTGCGATCTGTCCGAGTATAGCACTCATACGTTAGCTAGCACTCTGAAGTCATTTTTGCTACTCAGTCTAAAGGGTCCCATAGTACCGAATCGAACGTTGAAGAGTATGCAAGCCCTCCTCAAAGACACAGATCCAACCACCATCTACTCGAAGCTGAAGCTACTCGTAACCCATATGTCGCCAATTTGCCACCGGGCCACTCTGGCCATTATTATGCATCATCTTCACTATATTCTGCGGCACGCCGACCCCGACCTAGATCCAAATAACGGGAACAGTATGGAAGGGTTAGCGAAAATCTTCGCTCCTATTGTCGTAGGCCTCCGCCAGGACACACCTGCCAGCTGGAGCCGAGCGGTGACAATGACATTGATCCTGCTGTGTTTCGACCCAAGCCTCTGGGATAGTATCCTGACGCAGGCCGATCCAATGGCCTTCTGGCCCCGTGAACGAAAGCAGGCCTTTGCGGACATGATCAATAAATAAAAATTGCAAATATTTCACGAGATGACAAGTTGATTGTAGTTGATTGTATTGATAGAGGCTTTTGAAGATTCGATTCGAAAATTTGTTAGATACGGCACAATGCCACCGAAAAACTAGGAAGGTGGGTAAGCACTTACAGGATTGTAGGCGCTAACCAATGTCAGCATGCGGATGGGCTCGTTAGGTAGGCCCCGTACGTTCAGGTGACGTCAGACGCAGAGGATACTGGAGATACGGGGTGAATAGCGTCGCGAGGGGCAAGATGATGAATACCATACGAACGTGTTAACTACCCATTTCAAATGACCCTGTATTGTCAGTGAAATAATAGGTGTGCTAATCAGTTTGAAATCGACGCGTTCATGAGCCGCCTAGCGAATAAGACGTCATACGATGGCATGGTGGAATATAATACAAGCATTCGTTTGTATGGTGTGATAACGGTGTACTGTAAAATTGATACCGCATAACGAGCGTTGTGGAAATTTCTTATTCGTTAATATCAGGTTGGCGTGTAGACTATAGCTAATCAGTGCGTACAACGAACATGCGTTCGTTAGATACATACTTAAGAATAGGCACCAGATCTAAAAGCTGACATATATTTTGATAAAATTTGACATTTGATAGCCAGTGGGCGCAATTGTCAACTATTATACATCATCTATGCAATGCATAACTCTACTCAAGGGCTTCCTCTCCTACGTAGGCACGTGCTTGTCCTTGACAGGCCTGAAATGTATCTAGAAGTTACAACCGCTTCTTGATGAGGCCGAAGCAAAAATATCAAATTTTGCGGAGGTATGTACGGAGGAGGCATTGCGTACATTGATTTCTGCGAAACCTCAAGGATCTATAGAGCAGTCGTCCAAAATAGCTCGGGATTCTGATGTATCATACACACTTTATCGTTGTTATTAGCTGACTTAATTTGCAACATGTCAACAATCTTGATAACCGTCTTGGTGAACTGCATTCAAATGTATTGTTCAAGCAACTTTTTTTTGCTAATTGAAAACCTACTCTGTTTAGCACTCACTTATAATTTAAGCCTTGGTGTTTTCGTGCAGTTTTTGTCTTCAAAGCTGAGAGGTCGACGTCAGCTGCTAAGTGACCAGTCGCATTTGAGCCACAACGATGTCTTCCAACGACGCGAGTAATCGTGCTGTACGACGGCCCTTAAAAGGTTCAGGATTTCCTCGAAGGCGCAACAACGACTTAGGTCTGAACCTTTTTCTCGTGCTTTTGACTACCATTGAAATGATTGTGGAACCACGTAGCTGGTGCTGCTAATGTTGGTGGCCGTGGCAAGAGTTCTCTCTCTCTATCTCTCCTACAGGGTGATAGAAACCAGCATATTCACATATATGTATATAATATATATATATATATATATATGTAAATAATATATATCTCATATGTATATGAGAGAGAAAGAGAATTGAATTGTCGGTCACTGTCTAAGTTTGCCTCAGAAGGAGGAATCGACACCAATAACAGCAATCACCCAGAAATACTATACACATCTAAAAGTCTGACATTCGCTTTAGCAGAACCATTTCATATGGCTATACCTCACTTGCGTTCCCTACATTCCGGTTACTAGCTACCCCTTAACATAAACAAGTTTGCTGTGGTAACGGTGTTTGGAATAATGGGTAAGGCATGGAAATCTATCTATCGTCTATAAACCAGAGCTTTCCTGCCCGGATTTAGTGTCCACCTGCTTTCTGAGGTCGCCTCGGAAGTGAACGAGAGTTCCGCGATAAGGGGCTCTCGGGTGATGTTGTACATGGTGAGTTGTATGTTTGTTTAACCGGGATGGTGAACTATACCATCCGTAGTCGCGGATGTCCCTTCACCCGTCAGAGATGATGTGTGACATCGGCGAGTATCGTCGGAAACCATTGCGTTGGAATAATGGTGGCGTTGTTGTAACACGAGGCTACGAGAGAAGCCATGTGCTTTTGAGGAAATCACTTACTTGTCTAAGCTTGGCAATTCCTCCTTTTAATCTCCATTTACACCCAACTAGCAACTAGCCGATTCGTATGACTTAGCAGAACTTGTTCAACTCGCGTCCACCATTCGACGCAGGGACACCCTTGGCAACCGCTTAACGCAGAGAAGGGTTTAAAGCTTCCCGGTAATGTATTCACCGTTGACTCTCAGCCTGCGCACAGGGTTGGATGGGAGAGAGGGGATAATCGCTTACTTTATTGGCTGTCCTCTCTGAAGCATTATATATTTGCATTGATGTCGTCTGTTGATTTGGTACCCAACCCCAGATCCCTCGTGTTTACCTTGCTGGTTTCCGTGCCGAAATCGAAGCGGCCTTGTCAAAATCGATGGACTCCGTTGCCCCCCGATCGGACCCCACATGCTGCTGCAGTACCCCTTTTATTTGCATGGTAAGATTTTGCTATTGGCTATTTCGGTATAATGACTGATGATGATCAGAACTCCTCTCATCTGAGTTCATTTGAGTTCGCGCATCTGTTTGCGCAAGTTAGCTATGCACTTGTGGAAAACTTATCGTGGCCGGTTCACAAGCACGTGTTTTATACCTGAAACCGCTTAGTAATATTGCCATGAACGGCATAACACATTACTATTTTCCAGAATTATCGGAGGAAGAGGTCACCTCTCGATGGAACACCCAGGATGACTTCGGTCATGGTAAGCACCGTATTTGCCCATCGTAGGTTATATCAAGGTCAAAATATCATTGATACATTGTTTTTGACCATTCATATAAGAGTGTTATTAAATGTCGGCTAAGTTTGCGCGGTATCCTGTCCGTCTATAAGATGGCCAAACTAAAGAAAGTTCTCTACCCTGGGGTGTGTAGCGTGATATAATCATTCATATAAGAGTGTTATTAAATGTCGGCTAAGTTTGCGCGGTATCCTGTCCGTCTATAAGCTGGCCAAACTAAAGAAAGTTCTCTACCCTGGGGTGTGTAACGTGGTATAATCAAGACCCCCTTAATCAAAATTCGCTACAGATAATCGGCCAATTTCAGTCCCGTTCGGCCTCATTGTGCGTAGTAGTTCCTTTGCGTTTCAAAGGGCATGGCACTAAAGGACTTGCAAACAGATGACGACATCCCTGATAACGCTTTGCACTGAACGATTTGTAACTAACGCAACGGGCTCGCGCGATGTAGTCCACCCTTTCCACGCGTTTCACATTTATATATATAATATATAAATGGGAAACACATATATTTTTCCCACACATATATATACACATATATGTACATATATATATATAATATATGTTTCCCATTTATATATAATATATGTATAATATTACTTCGGACAATCAGTAGGTGTTGCACCTGCGATCTGCGGCTGCAGCCAGTCGCCAACGACGTTGGGAACCCGGCAATACGCGGTGCCGCACAACTTCGAAAGATACAATTTAATATTTCCACGGAGATGCAACGGATGTACGGCATTCGTGTGGAGTGATAATGAAAATCTTAGATGCACTACCTGTGAGATAATCATCCACGATGTCCCAGAATGCGTTAATAGATCGCCAATAATTTGCTTACCGCATGTGAGGGTGTCTGCCAGACTGGCGCCACATAGACTCGAAGCGTATTGCCCCAGATTCACCCTGCGGATACCCGGCATCGTTGCCAGATGCATCTTCGAGCTGGAGAGGTGCCACAAGGCTCAAGCAGCTCACATCTACAACACGCCCGTTAGCACGAAACTTGTAAAGAAGCTGGTCAGGGGCTTACACCGCAACGTCAACCGTGATCTATCGGGCCACAGTGCTCATGTGATTGCTAACGTGCTCAAGTACTTTCTTCTATATTACCTAGAGGAGCCTTTGATACCCCTGAACTTGTTCGATGCTTTTCGAGACGTTTGTTTCCATGAGGAGCTACCTGGTAGGTTTGACGCTGACCCCGTCGCAACTTCAAGGGAGATCGGTTTAGAGCTACGGAGACTGATCCTTGATGAACTGCCAGTGTGCAATCGCACCACTCTGGCCTGTGTTATGCACCATCTCCAGTACATCTTACGGCACTCTGGGCGGAACCTAATCAACAATAATCAGATGACAACCGAACAGCTTGCGCGAATCTTCTCGACGAGTATCGTTGGCCTTCGAGGGGAGGAGGGAGTCGATTGGATGATAGCGGTTCAAATCACGCAGTTCTTGCTCTGCTTTAGACCAGACTTTTGGGATGCGATCTTGATGAGAGACGACCGGGCCTATACGTTCGTGTGATCGGTGTGCGAGTACGGGACATTCGAGATCCAACGACAACAACGACAATAATTAACTGGAACAAATAATTGTGTGGGTTTGCCTTGAGAAGTGTGCGCCAACCAGAAGTATTTAGCCCTAGTAGCTACGTGACATAAACCATTCTTGCATGGATTCCAACTGATTGTGGAATTGATTACACTAACTATCGGGGAACGTAGAAATAACATCATAGCTGTATCGTAATTGGACAATAGTGTACGAGAACAAGCAGAACAGTAACAAGTACGAGGTGTTTAGATACGGAGAGATTCTTCTAGGACTCCTGAATCTTCTAAGAGGTTCTGATTCTTCTAGCATTCTAGTAGGACTGTTTTTTTTATTTCGGTGCGAAATGGCACTTCCCGGAGCCCGAGCTTGTGGCCGCAAAGACAGCCTAAAGCCTTGCTCTCCGAGCACACAGAGCGGGCGAGTATGTTCCTAAGCGGTTGTTCACTTGAACGTCACCCGTAGCTCAATTCGCCCCCGAATCGAGGTCAATTCAGTATGTGCAAGAGCTCATTTCTTCCACCTCGCTACAGCTATAGGATACCCTATAGGTTCCGATCTACGTATGCGTCATGACCTCACTCAGTAGCTTCGTACCATGGTGATGATATGATCCAAATTGAGACCAATTTTGATCTTTTACTAAACGAACGTCTGCACTGAGGAGTACTATACCGACCGTATGAGAGTATGAAAGAGCAAAATTAGTAGGCGTAGTAGGCGTTAACTAAGCGTCGTCATAATATGGTATTAGCAACGTTGGATATATATATATATATTATTAGGTAATACTTTCAATGCGGTGTTCGACAACAACCGCAGACATAGTGCTGACCTGACGAGATAGCACTGGAACGTATACGCGCGTGCCTTCTACTGAAACAAGCTTATGCTTTATTGGCATCCATTAAAGTACGTTCGGAGGCAGTGCTGTGTTGAAGGTAGCCACCTTAAACATATTAAACGGGATGACTGCACTGGATTTTATAATTGTTTTTCGAGAAACGTCTCGCGTTCGTATCCTGTGACGAGACTGGCAAGCTTCGTTGTACATACGGTCTTAGGGATATAGGTATAAAAACCTATTGCAGTCAGACCTTCTTCGGACAACAAGTATTACACGCAGTTGTGTGCAGATAGTGCCAAGTGCAATTTCTACCGCTAACATCTGAGGGTCGGCCACCAACAAAGTCGCTGATCTGCCGCCGGTCGAGTGACCCACATTCCCCTCTCCGGGTAGCTGTGTCTCCTGGATCTCTTCGTAGATATATGGATTGTATGCGAATTTAGTTGTTTGTTAGTTTGGCACGCTTATCAGCGATGACGGATGGAGGTCATGCGTTGCCTCGATGGTCACGTTCGCCCTGAAGGGTATCCACCGAACGAGATAAATGGCCGCACACATATACCCTCAGGAGATCCAAGTATTGTACGTGACGTAGTTAAGGAAATACACAAATATTACAGAAAGATGTACACGTGCAGGCAAACATCGTTAATATCAAGCAGCCGGCATCGAAACCAGGTCATATTCGCATAGGAGTAAAATTACAATGTTCACTATAACTAGACGATAGATATGTTCACCTCTATGACACGGTGCTGTTCTATGAGCTCGTTACGGAACGGTAAACAACAGCGGTTTTTCTCGTATGGGGAGGATCTCGTATCAAGACTGTCAGTCTCCCATATAGGCAGTGCTCACTGGGCGTCAGAGCAACAACAGAAGTGTGACCTACGTTCTCATTATTCAGGTGTTGTGAACGCATATATCCCACTGCTGCTGAGGGCGTTGAACTGTCACGAATCGGATTGAATTACTCGGTGACCTTTCAATGCCGTAGATTAGCTACAAATGATGAGTTCCAGCATCAGCATTTCTACATATTATATATTCAAGCCTGATAGGTAACAACAGCAACTTGGTGCGAAGAATATTATACTAGTAGCAGCTGTGTGATCGCACATCCCTCAGCCAGATGAATCCCACAATCCGAGATCCTGTCACTCTGATCCGTCTCTCTGCTCATCTTTTGCTCGTCTGTCTTTGGAGAAGACCGTACGATGTACTATCGTATGCCTCGGAATCTTCCTGCAATGGGCCAGGCCAATGCACTCCCATCCTCCAGCTACACACATGGCGTATATATATACACATCTGCAGAGATTTAATATCTGAAAACCAAACGCGTGTGGTCCACGCATTGTCGCGTTGCCTCCGAAGTCGCCATATATTTTGCGCGCGTTCCGCCCGTGGTGATAGAGCGGAGGTGGGGTGGGGGGGCGGGGGTTGGCAGGTCGACGCGTCTTGCCACAGTGTGTGCGCGTGCAGCTGACAGCGCGTACCGACTCTCTTGCCGTGTGAACTCGACAGTGGCCACTTGCGGCGATACCCGGTGGCACTTCATACGGAAGAAGAGGCGGCGGCGGCTTCTGCGTTAGAAGTACGGGCGCGTTACGGGCGCCTTTGCTGCCTGTTGCGGCGGCAGCCACAGCAGCGTCAGGAGCTTCGCTCTGAAAGATGTGCGAGCGAGTCAGAAGTGGAGACAGGGAGCGGTGGAGCGGTCGTCCCGAGCCGTAGTATCATATCATATAGCAGATCCGAATACGCGCGGATCGGTCGGAGTTCAAAGGCGACAGCTGCAGCACCACTGCAGCACCCGCTGACTCGTCGTGGCCCAGCCTGTGTCTGTGTATATGTTCTGGCGTGGGTGTACCACGAACAGAGGAGCGTTATGAAGACTGTATGTACGTATGTGATACCTCTCTCATACACGGCTGGACGGCCGCTTGTTGACGGGAAAGCGCTCCGTGTGGGGCTCTCCGAAGCAGCAGCAGTACTAGAAGCGCTAGCGGTGGCGGCAGCACTACAACCAGTTGTCGTATATTGCCCCGGCGCATCCGACACACTGCCACTATCACACAGCCGTCCTAGTTGAGTTACAATATCGTCAGGTTTTTGGCCTAGTGCTTCTTCCCCGTTCGCCTTAAACCCAGGCAACGAGTGTCAAAGAGGCCTCATCGCTCTCCTTTGAGCTCTCTCTCCCTCCCTCCCTCTCTCTCTCTCTCGCTGTTGCCTGTTGTTCGTCGCACCGTGACGTATTTGCCCCTACACCTACTATTACTACTACCACTGCTGACGACATTGCTTCAATGACGACTTCTACCGCTGCGATTTGTTCTCTATTGTGTTGGCGTAGTCGTTGTTGGCCATTATATATATATATATATATATATATATATATGGGTGTGCGCGCATGGTTTTCTATGTGTGTACTGAGAAGCCTCTGGATAGTATGTGTGTTTTCTGCGCGTTCTATTGATCTCACCAAGGCGGCGGTGAGGACAACCACGCGACGGGATTATTGGTGATGAGCAGCAGTCGCAGCGGGGCCACGTTTAGGGTGGGTGTCCACCAAAGCAAGTGTCTAGACCAAACCGATTTCGTATCCCGTACCTACAGACACCCCTGTCGCATATACACACACAAGCTGACATATATAGAGATATATGAACGTATATATATATATATATATATATATATATATATATATATATATATATATTATATATCTATATCCTAGCCTGGGAATCCCAACGGCTGCCACCGTCGCTCCTGTTGTTGCTGCTGCTGCTGCTACCGTCCCCAGCTAGTTCCTGCCGCTGGACGAGGATCAGAGACTTGCTAGCTCGTCCGCCCTGCTCCGCTCCTCTGAGTACATATCTGTACGGCCTCAGTTGAGCTCCAGTGAGCACATAGAAAACCGGAGGCCTTCGGAAGAGACGCGGGAAGTTTATTACAAGACGGCGACGAGAATGACGAGAACGACGCCGCTAACAACGACAGCAACGACAATGACAAAGTGAAGAAGCTTGAGGAGTGGGGGGGATCAGACGAAGAATGGACAACGCCCGCCATCGAGATAGGCAACATGAGAGACATCGACACCCTAAGCAGGAAAGAGATACACCACCCGCCACAGTTTCCCCGGTGGAAGGATTTTTTTTCTTGACGTGCTGCCTATAAGAAAGACGGCAGCGGCTAAACTCCGACCGACCACCCCACCAAGCTCAATCCAAGCCAAGCGTAGAGGAGCGGCACACATACATCAGACGACGGTCCGACACCCCATACCTCGAGGGGTTATACGAATGGATCACAGAGGCATCGCCATGGGGTCCGGCGGTTGGGCCAGGCGATACCATCACATTGAACATCATTGCTGCTCGGGCCCCGACACTCGTCCTGCTCGCCCACCCCGCCAGACCGACGCCGGCTGCTGAGCAGGGCGCCAGCCATCCAACCAGCCAGCAGCCCTCATCGTCTTGTACCGCTCATCTTGCAGGGGTCAATATGCCTAACCTGCAAGAAAAGAGAGGGCATCCTTCGAAAGTCACCAACACATAACGCTCGAAATTGCCTGACTTGCCAACGAGATACTGCCGTAGGTGACACACCGGCGGGGGAATGCACGTTAAAATGATGTACTTTGTCAAGCGGGTATGATCCAGCAACTCGCGGAGGGCGGTACGCGGGTTGGCGCGCACATTCGAATTTTACCACTACGCTATACTGCTCGCTGGGGTCCCTCTCAATTCAGAGCTTCCTGATATTGAATCCTGATCCTCTTTCAGTGACGTTCGTTGGTCTTTGGCCGACTTGAGAAGTCGATGTCAAGGAGCGACATCACGTGACGAGCGAACCTTACATCACTTGACAATGAGGTCTTTTTTTCAGAGGAAACTATAGAGGCCCTAAATCTCCCCCGTTGCCGACACCTCGCCGAATCGTTATGGGTCGTATCCATCATAAGAACGTCTGCAAGAACCCTGAAGTACTAATCGATTTAATGTCGAATATCGATTCGAGTGTCATTTTACTTTAATTCGTCATATAAGCAAGCAATAAATCGATCACTCGAGCTAATGCCCAAGTATAATTAATTCATGGTCAGCTGCGATAGTAGGGCAGCATTCATTCATTCCTCAGCTACCGCAGAGTCCTGACCCGCTGTCCCTCAACAATCTGCCCAGCAATAACGAATTGAGTAATATACTCCATATTATATCGTACGTATTTATGTTGTTGCAGTTGGGGTGAGGGTATCAGGCCGAGGCTGATATGGTCCCGAGGGAGGCGACGGCATCGTCCTTGCCCAACATAATTAAGCTTTATTCCGATCCAACGCGGTAAGACGGAGAAATAGACAACAAAGTGTAGATGCCCGACAGCACTCGATTCCGCAAATATCCACCTGCTAGAACCGTAGAAATCATGAACTCTATGATCTCGCTTCCAGACCACCAACGTCCATATTGAAGGTGAATTTTCCCGGCTGACTCACAGCCAACATTTAGTGTCCACGAGTCTGAGAATAGAACTCCACCTACGCATTTCCTCTAAGTGCACCTTTGCGTTTAACGGCTCCCGTCTTGTGAAACCGTTCCGTGGACCTTGTCAACTGCATTCAACCTGTTCGGTCGGTAGCTGGAGTCGAAGTTAACGGTGGCTGATCAGAGCTAACAACTTCAGATAAATGACGCAGGTTACATTAGTCGACGACCCACGAGTTGCGTACGTGTTCCATGTGAGCATGTGACCCCAGAGTGGCCACCCACTCGCGAGGCTCAGATCGAGCAGAGTCTGATCGAGAGAAGCCTGACGTCGCTAAAAAAAAAAGCCGAGCAACGAGAGCAGCAAGGCAATCCCGAGTGGATATGTAACGCGATCGTCAACCAGCCAAATAGTTTATAGCCAAATATCAGTTCAATATGGGTCTAAAGAAATGATTACAAATTACTGTCATTTGTGACGTTCGTGTCTCGTTTCAATCAAACTATTATTGTCGTGTACACGATATGTGATACATTGCCTGCCCGGTCGAGACGGCGCGGAGATGGATTACCCATCACCGAGATCCTTGCCAATGCCATTCAGCTCGCTCAAGTGACCTCATCGACGCTCACAAAGGGCCCATTAAGATCAATTAGGTGTTCGCTGCGGGAGGATGCGGCCTACCAGTGGCCACCGAGCCGATGGCTACCATTACTAGTGACGCTATTGCTGCGCGTCTTTGGGCGCGGCTGATTGCATTGTGTACTTCTTGGCTGGCTGTTCTCTCTGTGTCGGCAAAACTGTATGTCACAAATGTGTGGCCCATCATAATCGGACTCGGTTCGACTGGCTGCGCATCTTGCTTCCTTCAACTCCGCCGTCGATGTGGCCCTCCGCTGTTTAAGCCATACCCCGGTCAGCAGACCCGCGACCCTACACCTAATCATAGTTAAGATAACATTAACAGCTGTCAAATGTAACTGTAATGTCAGTTGGTCGCTACTGGATGCCTCCCCTCCGTCTGTCGTTGTGAGCACATCTCGCCAGTAGACCGTTATGTGCAGACGCATGTATTGTACAAATGTGCTCCCACAAAAACGTTGAAAGACAAGCTGCCAAAGAGATGACTGTTGGGGGGTTTCCCGTAGGCAGGCAGCCGTAGCCCAGGAGAATTCATTAATTTCAATAAGAATTGAGCGTGCAGAACATGTCGATGCTTCGGGACGTCAGTGTTAGGGTCCCAGCATCGTCGGTCCCGTGGGGGGAGGTGGACCACAATATTGTAAGCAGGGGTAATATTCGCTGTAGTTATACCAGCGGTATCTAGTATAATAGTACAAATAGCTTGCAGAGAATTGGCCTATGTAGCGTTGGGTCGCTTCATCGGTCTGTTGTCTCGAGAATCGCAACAAGACATGCGGCGTACGGGACTCGAGCTAGAGGTTATGACATCTTAACGATCGAGGGAGAGAAGCTGAGAAAGGTCGGTACAAGTCGCTCGGGTGCTCGGAGCATGATTGTTGCTTCTCTGCAGTGGCCGAGTTCGTGAAGAACGCGTACAGAGCTAGTGGGCGTCCATTGACGGCGTCAAATCATTCCTGTGACAATTTATTAGAAATGTAACTAAGATGTTACAGCAAAGGTGGACTAATATATAATATGACGATCCCGACTAGGATCTAACGCACCCTGCAACGCACCCGAGGTCGCTTTCACAGGGGGAGCGTCTTCAATCATAAAAACAAATGCGTCCGCACGCCAATGCTATGTACGTGGCAAGTACTAGCTTCCTCGCAAATAGCTGCCATCGTTGTAGGTACACTTCTATTTGTAGAACAACCAACCGTACAAGTTCAGAAATTTCATTTAGCTTAGTTCGCGCTATAATTGTATCACAATACACTAATATCATATAACACAAGTATGGATCATCGGCAAAGCCAGGACGAGCAGCTGTGATAATGACCGATTCATTCCTCCCGTGCATCGGTCTGTTCGTTCATAACATGATGATGTTGGCCTTTTTCTGTGATATCTTCTGCCGGCGATTTTCCTAGCACGGGCTCGCTCGCTCGCTACCGTCGATGCTCTTGCTGCATATCGGTGTGTTACGGCGGGCCAGCCCGCGTTGTAGTCACGGTCCCTTGCTGCTGCTGCTGCCTGAGAAACGTAAACGCCGAACGCGGAGCGCAAACGTCGACTGTCGAAAGCCCCCATTGTGTCCGGGTTCGTCTCTATCTGCCTCCCTTCCTTTCTCTCTGTCCTGCTCGCGAACATCCTGCCGTTCCTGTTTTACAACGGCTTCCCGCCGTAGCCTGTCCCGTGCCCTGCAACACAGGCGAACTCGGCCGGCTTCCCCAAGACACTGGTTCCTTCCGTTCATTGTCAATATGCAAATGATCAAAGCGGAGCGAGTTTTTGCACTGACACTGTCTACCCTCGAGTGAACATGAGCGTTCGGGGGGGAGTGGGGGGTGGGGGCAACGTACGCCACGATGGTGGGGTGCGGCCAGCTGCCGGCGGTCGGGGAGGCGTTTCCTTTGGTCTGTCATTCGCCATCGCTGTTCGATCGGGGATCGGAGCATCGGGAATAGCCTGGAGGGGATTAGCCCGTTGAAGACGTGCATTTCACGTCGAGTAGTCCGCTAGGAGATTGCGCTTCCGCCGGAACCGGCCGTTTTCTAGTCAAATAGCCGGGGCGCTGGCTCGGACCGAAGCCCGAGACCGAGGCCTTTTTTTCAAGTCGGAGAATCCGCGTTGATGGAAGGAAAAATGGCGAGGGCGTTTTAATTAGCTGTAAAAACAATACATATATATATATATATATATATATATATGATTGCCGGCTTAACAGTCCCATTTGAGGTGCTGCTGGACAGCAGGGAACCGGTTGGCCGAGCGGACAGAATAAACACTGTGGCGATATAAAGTTTCGAGTGTGTGTTTCCGGAAAAAGAAATGAAAACTGATTGTGTGCGCGAGCTCCGTCAGTCAGCGGCCTCAAGGAAGTGTCACAAAGAGTTCGCTAAACCCCACGAAGATGGCTCGTACCATGGTTTGTGACCTAGTCGGTATCTGAATGGTGGAAAGTACATAACATTTACACGAATTTGTGACATTTGTCATTGTGTTTGCATACGGTTTGCTGCCGTTCACGTTATGGCTTTTAGATTATTGTTTGGAATAGAATTGTTTCCATTTAAGGCGGGGTGTTGAGCCATGCGGATATACCCACACATCGTGAGCACACACAACACCGTGAGGAGTATCACGCACAACGTGAACACAATGATGTAGTTTCTACTGAAAAATTAAAAGCTCGACGAAGTGAATATTTAAACACGCTTGGCCACTACTGAACAGGCTGTTACGGCTGTTTGAAGGACACCACAACAACAGTTAAATCGTCCCTGGTCGAGTTGTTACACCCGTCGTTCCGTATGGCGTACGATCGACAATTTATACAGCGAAGCTTGGAGTTGCCGAAGTGTAACAAACATGTTGGGTCCGCCACGTCTCTTCGCTAATTCGCGTCGAAGTTCGTGATTCGCTTGTCCTGCCGACTGTGGCTTATGCCCACCATCAATGAGACAGTCATGTTATGGTTGGCCCAATTTAGTGTCGATTGGCAATGTCGCAAGTGATTCGGCAAACAGCAATGATAAAAAGTAAAATGCTTTTATAAACATAAGCCTCAGCCAAACTGCATACACACGCACACACACGGATTGGTCTAAAGATGCAGAATTCGTTCGCATAACATCTCGTTCGCTCGTGAACCCAAGCACAAGAAAAAACGGATCGCGCAGAACGGTTCCGGCGTAGCGGCAAGTAACGTTTGACGATAGCAGATAGAGGTCATGCGGCATTCAGAGTAACAGGACAATAAAATGGGTAAGATTTAGTTCGAAAAAGCCGAATCGGTCCAATCTTACGTTTGACCCCGTTCGCAAAGCCGAATCAAGGGCGATAGATTCAACGAACTGAAATAGCTCCGGCATAACGATGAGACCGTTGCATGGACCCGCTTTGGATTTGTCCTATGAAGCCACTCAAGGCAGAGTCTTCCTTGAGCACGGTGATGTAAGCCTCAAACGGTTAAACAGGCAAATTTCAAAGGCGGCACCCTACGCATTCAGGATAGCGTGTTTATTTATATGTATACGTTTTTGTGCATTACCCCGTACGGAGGAGATTAAAAAGAAGGATTAAGGAACGTATCACGTAACTTCAAAATCTAATACTTGAGTTGCTTTTGATCAGGTACGAAAATACAAATAGGAAGAATCGTCAAAAGAATGGGATATTCCCGCGTGTCGCTGAGCGAGAGGGGTTCAATAGAATAGCGATTACCAAACTTTACAGCTGAGTCCTTAGCAGAAAGCTAGCAATGATATGTGCCACTTGTTTTGGGGAGCCACTATTTTCGGCAGTCTAGTACATGTACCCCAAGATTTTCGGGCTGACTCTCAGCCAACATTTGACGTCCACGGTACTGCTTTTAACATTGCTTCGTAAGACGGACCCCTAAATGCAAAGTACGTGTACGCCATGAACGACAAAACCGTCACTATCGGAGCGCAGCTTTAGTCATCGAAGTGTCACCGGATTGTTGATCTTCAGTGGGGTGGTGATCTCACCGAAATGCCCGCTAGTTACGCAATGAAAATCACAATTCTGGCCCATAGGGGGGCAACACGATGCATGCACGGCACATAATGAGGCGTTGTGGTCCTCATAATAAAGAAAGCCTAGCGGATGCGTAATCGTAAATGTGGAATGAGCAGCTCTCCTGGAAAATGTATAAACACCACCCATTTTGCTTGTGTTGGTAATAAACTACCATACCACGTATCACTATGGCAAAATCTTTCTGTTCTCCAGTATGCTGTATGTCTTCCGAGTCGCAGGGGATCCTCTATACGTGTCGAACATAAAAGCTTATGTCCGGGGACCAGCTCCGGCCGTGATACAGTCTATTGCCATAAAAGCACCCGACGAAAAAGTCCGTATCAGTTGGATGCATCCGATGGCGGACTGTTCGCGTCTCTCGATGTAACTATACTAGTGGAAATATTGATACAAGTTGATAGAAAGAAGTGTGAGGAAAATACTGGCACCCGCTCACACGTACGTACGCGCTGCTGCGGTGAACATGTACCAGGCAATCTTCTCCATGGACCAAACGGCGGCAGGAATGTGCTAACAGAGCTTGACCATCTTAAACCTTTCGGGAATAGCTGTCGTACAATCTTGGTTATAAACAACAGCGTTCTAGAGAGCTAAAGCTCTTTGAAGCCCGGAGCGAGAGCGACGCAATTAATATATCGAACATTAATCAATATTCCTGTCCTCGACAGAAGCGCCGATATTATTCTCCGAGGATTAATGAGCGAGATCTCATTATAAGGATAATGTGATGAAATTAATTACGAAGTGCTTTCCCACGAAACTGCCACACCTCCCCAGCGCATCTAGACTAGATGTCATGATATCGTTAAGTAGATCATGATGACAATGATTCCATGTTCACTGATACATGAGCGGTCTCTCCAGAGCATTAAGACTGTGAACACATACCATAGCCGTACAAATATTGGTCGAAAGTTAGTGTACATCCATAAGTCCCTAGGCCTGTGCAGGACCTTGCCCGTTTAAAAATTCGACAACGAACAATACATGCGTGTACACTATTGCCTAGCGGCAACGTCCTTGTACGACTTGAGGAGTAATTGACCACCTCACATCAGACAATTTAGTTCCATGACTGTTTTAATAGGTAAATAGATGATTCGCGAATGATATCGAAATCATGTACAACATATGTTCGTATTTGTGAAAGCTGAAAGGTTGGACGAATGAAGCCCATGTCCTCGGGCGAGTACGATCCGTCTCCTGGATGTTCCACGAACATGCAAGCAACGTTTGCAGCCCTGACATCAAATAACGTTCGTCCTCGTTAGACGTATGCATGGCGAGCGAGGGCAGGTGTGATATGATTTGCTCAAAGCGAATCTATTCAAGGACCGCCACAAGCAATGCTGCCGGCTAGTTTATGCCGCACCATAGGCATAAATGTGACATCCATAGCCATCCTTCTCCGTTGGTTCATGCATGCCTTTTTATGCAGGAATAACGATGTTTAGACCTGCATCAGGCAACTCCATCCGCTTTTATTCAGTCGCCTACATAATAGCCTCCCAATGTCAGCTTACGTTCTACTCAACACATCGGCGATACGTCTCTGATTCGTCATGGCGCGATGCCGACTCATCCGTTGGACTGCGGTCGCTCGTGGCTCAGTCTAACGATGGAATCCAATCATGCATTTGTGCACTAATGCGTGTTCTGCGATTATTACTGAACGAAGCGAGGCATGCTGCTTCCGGAAGAGGTCCCCACTCGAGGATGTGAAGAGGTATGTCTTTCTAATAGAAGCTGGTTACGATGGATCGACCCTCTGCCATCAATGCGATTCAACAAAGTGGCTGTACTTTATGCCAGCGGGTAAACAATGTGCACCAACCAGCGATCAATATAATGATTGTATCATCTTCTTTGCGGGTAACCTTCGTCCTTGGAACTTCGTGCGTGCATCCTATGCTGCCTGATCAGGGACCGCTGCCCAAGGTGATATTTTATGCAGTGATCACATCTGGGCAATGTATGAGGGGGTCATGTATCAAATCCTTATAACGTATGACGTATCCTCGCTAAACATCATAATATACATTACGAATAACACGAGCCACATGAACATATATATATATATATACATGGATGAATGTATGTCGATCGGTATGATAGCTCCAAGTTCGGGCTCGAAACAAAGGGTATCGTTGTTTATGTTAGGTACGGCGAACAACGCGTTACTGTGATTGCGATGTTTTGAAAATGTCATTAAACTATGAGATTCTACCGTTCTTTGTGGGTGTGTTAAGGGCTAAGTGCCAACCCAGACCCGCGGACAGGCATGCTCTAATATTAATTCGTAAGGGTGTGAAGTGTCAACACGTATCACCACCATTTGATACAAATGGATGAAGCCTCTCTTACTCATGTCCATATACCGCAAAGCCAACTATTATATCGACAATTATAGACACGGCATTTATATTCGTTATCTACTCAATAGATGGTAGGCGGGGGGCGCCATGTATTTTTATGAGCTCCAGGAGAACACGTTGCTTCTGTAAGCTGAATGGAAGAAATTTCGAATTAGCATTTTAATACATGCCTTCCAAAGTAAGCTGCCCCGTAGGGGTGCTCGAAGGAGATAGGTCGAATACTAAGAGTATATTGTCTTGTTCTAAATTGCTAATGAAGCGGCCAACGGGACCTCCTGGATAGGGAAGTGGCTGTCCTATTTCGTTTCAGGCCCTGGCGAACAGGCCTTACTTGTGGCGTCTAGTGGCGCGTAGTTCGACGGTAGTTATCGCCAAGGAGTCCCCGGAGAGAGGCATTGGGCGAAATTCGCCTGGCTATTCTGTTTAATGTGTAATTTTCCGCGAACTGCACCTATGGGAGGAGTTGCAGCCCTAAACTGCAAGAACCCTTATTAACTCGGGAACATGGAGCAGGCCCGATATAGGACGAGAATATATTTGTGGTAGAGACCTTTATATGCAATGTGTATGTACCTTAGCAAGTTCATGAGTTCACCAGAAAGTTTAGCTCGTCGTTTGTAGATTTTAGAGGAACTCTTGTTCAACTATAGGGCATACACAAATATACAGCCACTCAACGTATTAGCGTAGAGATTTCTGGAGATCGAACGTGTTTAAACTCACTTCATGTACCCAGCTCATCGGTAAGTAGAGGTACACTTATTTTATAGGTGCAAATTTGGCGTGTACGGGCACCCAGCACTCACTCACCGAAATTTTGATTGTCTCGTTTAGGAATACCTGAAAGCATGTTACTTGCTTCTAGGACTCACGGGAATCTTCTCTTTTTTTAGTAATAAATATACGCACATTTCTATAAGTAAATGGTGTCTGGCTACAGCGATATAATTTGCGTTCGATACAAATTACAATGCACTCATAAGGGGCCATGGAGATTCGTTGTCAGTTACTCATACAACTGCATGATCTATTGAAAACGAAAATATTTTTCATCGCCAAAAAACCATTTTAACTTGTTTTTGTATTCACTAACTATTAGCAAATTCGTGTTAAATATACCTGTCGTGTTGCAAACTAATTTCCCCTTCCACGACGTACAAAGTATACAGATCCCACTACCAGTCGACCAGTTTATCGTACTGGGAATTTCGAATAGTTAAAACGTGATAAAAACATAAAACCTCCGTGAATCATATTTCAGGGACGCTACGTTGACGGTCTATGTAACGTCCGAATCCGTCTTCAACTGTTTTGCGCTCAGAAGTATCGATGCACTTAAAATAACGATGGCTGTGAGTATTCTTCAAATGATCTTCACTGCCAACTCCCCCTTGGCGTTATTGGCTTCATTCTCGTCACATGGTCAAAAACCAATTCCATGACATTTCTCATACAATGTGAGAGAACCAAGAGACATTTGCCATATAACTCCGCGCCTCTTATTACGATCCATTGATGATATGATCCCTTTCATAATAAATGACACCTTTGTTGAGGACTTTCGTCAACTTTCATCGTCAAGGTACATCTCAATATTAACTACGAATGAATGTACGAACATTCTCGGTACGGGTTCGACAGCATATATATATATATATATATATATATACACGTCTGTATATGCAACGACTCCTGATATGCTTATGTCGATAGACACTTTTTCCCTTCAGACAAAGTACATGCAGGCCAATTGCTGCTCAGCAAACTGTCACCAACCACCACGTGGTCATTTCTTGTCGAAGGGACATGGCTTGCTTGTACACTTCTGCTGATGGTGGTTGCTCTTGCTGTTGAAGAGTATCGGTGATACACGGTGGTGGTGGTGGCGGTGGTCTTGTCCTCGTTTATTCCTTCCTCCGTCCGTCCGTTGGTCGGTCGGTCGGCCGGTGACTTCGGCTCCAGCAACATGGTCCCGCATCCCTCAGGAGAGTTCGTGTCCCCTGAAGCGATATCGAATACGCTGGACCCCGTTCAGTCTCGCTTGTCGCGGAGCCGGACCTTCGATCGCCGCTGTCATGGCGCTCCCATGATAGCCTATCGTCTGTCTGCGTTGTATCGTAGCAATCGCATTCCAGCACAGAGACGCACACACGCGTATTCTGACTGAATCCTGACGGGAGGACACATCCAAGGAGTGACACTACACGACGGTGGCCGGCTCTCTTAGCACTCGGTAGAGAGCACCACGAATCGGCCTCTTCGAACAAGCCCACCATGCTCGCATTCACCCCCCCTATCCTTCGGTAGTTTGTGTGTAATGCCTTAGTTACAACGAGTACAGGCGTAACAGCACAGAGCGCAGAGACACAAGTTGGCCAACGTGCTATCCATGGCGTCCACTGCTCATAGGCATGACTAGCTGAGCGAACGAACTGCGGTGACGTCAATGACGTGACAGCGTCAATGGAGAACAGTGGGGATATTACTAGATAGGGATATGTAGCTTCCTATTTTGCTGCCGAGTTGAGCAGTTCTGATTGACATCAGTTACAGCGTCAGTAATAGCATAGACAGTGCAAACCTATATAGGCAGGGGAGGAGGATTGGCCGAATTCACGGTGAACTATTTACATTTTACAATAGAATTATAGTACTTTATTCGAATTCAACTATATATATATATATATATATATATATATATATATATATATATATATATATATATATATATATATATATATAATATATATATATGAGCATTATTAGATATCTCTGCATCACATTATTACTGTAGATCAAAGAACTGTGACCCCCGACCAAGATACTGGAGTTTCGTTTTTTATCGATTGATCTGCATCATTTAAGGTTTATTTTTTCAAATCAATCCGCGAGGATAAAGTGTACCTGTCATCCACTAGACTTCGAAACCAACCGGGAAATACGAGGCAAAGGCCGATCAAAACGTTCATCACTCCTCTCTTCGAATGTTGTTCATCGATTTCCAGAACTTTCCCGACGATCGTTTTTACCTTTGAAACTTCTCTCTATGAGGCGTATCCCCTCTAGAATCAGACACTCCTCCGAGTGATATTCGCAAGCTTGTCATTGGAAGCACTTTTTGTATTCGTTCTCGGAAGGTTTCTCCCTTACATGGAGAAGTGTGAAAGACCAGACGGACAAGAGCACGCCTTTTCGCCTGGCAATGATTACCGAGGGTAGGTTACCTCCTCGTCACTGGTCAGCTCTTGTAAGTGAGTTTCGACGTCGAGCAGGGATTCGTTGTTTGCTACTATGAAAATTGCTGTTGCAACAATCGCTTTGCATCATGGCATCAACAGAGGTAAGCATACGATTATGTTCTGTCTTATTGTATGAAACAGCCTGTGTTTGCCGGCTCCGACGAGATTACTGCTGAAGATTCTGAGAGTTAGGTGGAAGCACGCTCGTAGAGATCTGTGATGAGAATCACTTGTTGCTTGCTATGCACCCTCCTTAATATTAGTATGGTTCTTGGGAGACGATCCCTGTTTGGCACTGTCTGCCCAATATTAGAAATGCCCGCGCCGGCCAAATAGCGGAATACTTTTTAAAACTCGGAAATTTTCAGTTGAGCAATATACCTAGGTTGCATATAAATCTAGGTCGTTCACCTGCCACCTGTCAATGACTAAATCGGACATAAAACAATGAACCCCATCTATATCTGAATGAGTGTTGTAGACGCTGAAGCGCAAGAGAGAGTGATTTTGACAATCTGAATCAATACTATTCGGATTGTTTAGCGCCCCAACGTCTCTACCTCGGAATAAGCAGGATCCGGCCGGGTTTCAAAGCGCGTATCGGCAATTCTCTCGCGCAGCCTCGAGGCGCGCTGGAGAAAATGGACACTGCCGCGTGTCAGATCGTATTTAGGTTTCGGTCAACTGCTCTTCGCCGTCTCCCTATCCGTTGTCGGCTCATCTGAGCGGTTTGACTTTGCAATCACTACGTATGACCGGATCGCTCTCTCCATTCGCTGGGACTGCCTGTCTCCGTCGACTTCTATAGCTCACGAGCTCATCCGAGGCAAAACCGTATTTGACAGAGCTGCTTAATTGCAACGTTTGAACCGTTCAAAGAATCCTACACCTTGTCAATACATGCATTACATCTGAGCATAAGCATATTGCTGTAACACGAACGCTCGATACACATGAATTAGCGAGAATAATAGAGAAATCCTTACATTGGCTTCATTCCTTCTAAATTCAACCCGGGCTGACTCTGAGGCAACATTTGATGTCCACGGCTTCATTCCAAGTCTCTATCCATCGTTATCTCTTAGTTAACGAGAGAGAAAGAGAGAGGGAAGATATTGAAGGCCGTCATCGAGATCACGTTTCGACAAGCAGTTAAGAATTGGCGTACCTTGAATAGAATTCCCCTCCTATAATACATATCTTATATGCGTCATGTCAATCTATCCCGAATCAGAAGGTGAGGATATCTCCAACGGGTTGTGTAGGTCTGCCTCCAGGTCCACTTGAGTCGCTTCATCAGACCATCAGCCATCTCTAGATGATGCCTTCCTTCACCTGCTCAGCGCCCCCGGGTACCCCCGACAAGCACAGACACACACACACACACACATATATATATATATACGTACACAGCCACCCGGAACTCCTCAGTTGCCTCTTGCTCTACGAACCCCCTTGTGCTCGTTGATGTCCACTAGGCGGTGGCTAAGAAGAGACGGCCTAATGCTTATGGTCATGACTATGATGATGATTGCGATGCTCAACACGGCATTGTCCTGTTTCAGGCTCCGGTGGCCGTCCTCGTGTCTCTCGGCCCTTTTGCGTGTCTTGTACCTGCTTGCTGACTTGCTAAATATTTATAACCTTTTGCCCAGCTGGCTGTTTTCCTCCCAGCACGAATGCCAGTGAGAGGAGGGAAAGCCAGGAAGTAAGTAGCAAAACGAGTGTGGTGGCGTACCTCGTTCATAAGGCCAAAGCTTCGTTTCCGGGACAGGTCTGGCGGATGAACCTTCTCGGCCTTCTAGCCTGCCTCCTTGGGTCACCGGCCTAATCCCACGCAAGCGATTATCGCTGCTGACGATAGACACACACACACACAGAGACGCTGGCACATTCACTTCAAATATCAGCTGGCTCACGCCAGCGGTCGTGCGCCTGTCCGTATATGTGTGAATATCTGTATATGTGTGTCTGCCGGCAACTGGTACGCTTCGAGTGATATGCATACAGAAAGATACTCTCACCCTCTGAACAGACCTACAGTGCTAGTACAACCGCCTGCTGATTAATCAATGAATAAATATTCCTGGCTGACTCACAGCCAACATTTAACGTCCACGGTACAACTGTTTTCGGCATTGCTTCATAAGACGGACAACCCTTTTAAATGCAAATGTGCAACGGTGGCGATCGAACCCGTGCACCTACGTCCGTCTCCTCCTATTACAAGGCGCACACGAATGCACCATGAGGCCGCCGGGATCGACTAATTAGTCCAAAGTGAAATGCACATCGCTCATAGATCGTCGCCGTGTAATACACAAGAAATAATAGGTGATTTTTATAACTCAAGCTTTGATTGAGAAAATGTGAAGATACAAGGAACGAAGTCGATTGACTCCTCGGGGGCCCTTGGTCGAGCAGGGCAACGTCAACGGAGTGGAGGTCCTCACACGACTTCATCTAATCTCTCTGATCTACGATATCACAATAGGTGAATATATTCTAAATGTTTCTCGGTACCGGGTTGTCCGAGTAAAGTGTTTAGCTTTATCAAAAAGCTTTATCATCGTTACCTATCATTCTACTTGCCATGTTTGCCTTGTTCTTCTGCTCCTGTAACCGTATAATGTGAACAAGGTCTAAATGGTATGAAATCACTGATGTTTAAGGGATCAATCTCGTCACTTCGTAATCAACTTACGAAGTCGAGACCACATTGATCCTTTACGAAGGTCAAACATCGAACCAGCGCGACTGCGCTCAGATATTGTAGCTAGAGAATAGGCTGCGTTTCGTACTATGGTTCATTTATGCGTTCATTGATCGACCAAACGGCAACGGCAACAGCGGTGGCCTGGTAGTCAAAGCGGATATATATATATATATATATATATATATATATATATTTATATGAACCCAATCGCCGCATCACGCTAATCGAAGTCCTTCTTCGTTTTTCTTTTATTCAGCAGTTCGCCCCCTATCATTTCACCAGAGTCCCGCACCATGCAAACTAGCGTCCACGCTACATTCGATAGAGAGAGAGAGACGAAGTGGCCCCCATAACAGCGTCAGCAGCTGCCTAGACTGTTCGTAACTTCCGGCGTTCATGGCTGCCGATACGAAAGCACAAACGCGTTCGTTCGTGCGGACCTACTCTCAAGGGCACTTTCCCCTTTCAACGTAAACTGACAAAGTCCTCGTAAGGTAAAAAAAAAACACCGCCCCGCAAATGAATGCATTTCTGCCGGAACCCATCGGGAATTGTTGAGTTCCGCAGAGCGGTCGCATGCCCCTTATCCATACAGTGTGGGAATAAGCGCAGCTGAATGAACATTGTGCGGTTCCTGCAAAATCGCGAGGTTGAATAGCACGTTCGTGGGCAAACGCGAAACGACGACTATATACCGAAATTTCTTCCAGCTTTGAGTAATAGCGAAGGAGTTTGTGGTCTCGGCGCGGCGAGGCAAAAGGTTATTTAGCACAATATATGTTCACGAATTAAATCGCAGAGAGAAATAAGTTGGGGCAGGCATAAAATTGCCTATTGGTTCCATGGACATTGTGTTATGAGCGGAACATTTAGTAGAAACTTTGCGAGTTTCGCGAGGACTGCCTGACGTACTGCGCAAGTACGCGTATATTGGAAGAGGTACCGCAGGAAAAAAATAGTTGAAGGACTGTGTTTGTAGGAAAAAGCAACATGATAATGTGTTATGGTAAAGTCTGCTATGCGCCTGTAGATATCGCAAAAAAAATGACGTTACATAGTGTCTCCCTCGCCCTGAGTTTCCCTTATTTTCTGCAGTTCGTCTCTGACTAGAGACACCGACGAGTATAAATAGCCCCGTTCATTTGACTATAGAACGTCACGAAACGGATGAGAACTTGTTTGTGTGTCGGTCAGGATTTTGCATGTTCGGGCGTCGGGACAGTTCACAAGATAAGCCGAAAAAATATTGCTGTTCAAAAAATAGATGCCAAAACCTTGAGATAGATTATACTGGGGGACTATATGGGGCAGTGTCATACTCGAACAAACGAAGCAAACTCGTCATCGAGAAACAACACATAACGATTTATCGTTCAGCCACAGCCACACTATAGGGAGATCTGAATGCTGGAGTAGTACTCATTTTCTTCATTAACGCAGTTCTATATATATATATATATAACCTTGGTCTATTCCATATAATCCCACCTGGTAGGCGGCACATGGAGCAAGGACGTTGGTGTCCTTCCGTAGCGATTTCCTTTACTGAATCGTTATATGGTTACCTGTTGACGGACCAAAAGTTAAAGGAGTTGAACATGTGAATCTCTAGAGAAGACATTGATCTGATTTTTTTTTATGACGCGACAACTCTTGATCTCAATCTCATCAACGTTCAGATGACGTTTTTCTCCCCGCGTTTTTCTCTCCGTTCTCAACTGCTGCTGCATCGCAACGCTACAGGATTGTACAGTTTCCGTCAATAACGCACAGTAACAAAACAGATTGAAACACACAATTTATTGCGGCATTAATAAGTGAACGCCGAATGGTATGCTTCACATAGTGTGTGTGCCGGTGTGGGACGTAATAATTTTTCTCTTTTTTTCCACCTTAACTTTCTAGGTATAAAGTATGTCATTAAAAGCACAGCTCACCGGTAGAATCGGCCGATACATAAGCCAGATGTAACTGCTTCGACCAAAACCCAAGGACCAAACTTATCCCCCAAGGCACATCCATTCTCAGCCTTCAACCCTCTATATACATATGTGCCGGACACTTGTTACAATCTCTAGTAATTATTTGGAACCCGCCTCTCTGCAGCACCCAATTCGAATATGTTCCGTGCCGCGAATGCCTAACCTAGCAAAAGCGCAACCTATTCGTAATTACAGTCAGGTCTCATTGTCAACACGCAAATATCTCGTGCACACATTTCCCACATGTCGTAGAATAAGACACCGACCGAAATATCAAATAGAACAAGTTACGAATTCTGGTCTTATTTATTATATGAACGTTAACAACATCGTATCACGTCCGACGTCGAAAGAACAAAATTGCAGGATACATGCCTGGGCGATCAGGCGGCGTCCTGACCGCTGGACGGTTAAATTCCTGGAATCTGCTCCTTCCTGATGCGTGCGGGAAGAGGCACCGATAGCACCATTGGACCGGGATGTTTTTGTGCAGAAGGCAAGCTGCCACTCGTCTGCGTTCGTTGTTCGGCCGGCGTCCCGGTCCTGGCTTTATGGACCATCGTTGAAAGCGGCGCCACAGGGTGTTTCGCTTGCTTGCATCTAATCAATTATTCGAGGAGGCAGTGAAGGTATCAGTCACTTTTTGGCTCGGCCCAAGGTAACACCTGGCGACAGCTTGAAGGACGCCGTGAGAAGCTCCAAGGGTGAGCGGCGATGAAAGTTCACCACTTTGTCACATTGGCGTTAAGACGCCGACGCTCCGCGTGCGGGAATACTTGTGAATCTGGAAGGCGACGAGATGTCTCGAACGTATTGGCTTAATAAGACGCACTGAGCCATACACACACAAACGGGGCTAATGAGAAACAGACATGTTGAGCGAAAGGCGCCAACGATTATATTGTAGCTAGGTTATTATAGCTAGGTAGCAAATGGACACCTCTGATTATCAGTGGTGTACGTGGAACCTGTGCAAATTGTTACGGTGAACGCATTTTTCTGCCTTTGGCCCGGTGGTGATGGACGTTACAGAGCAGCGTACAACACGCTACCGCGCCGTAGGACCCAGGCTGTGTTAGTCGATAGAGCAGATACAATACAAAGCCCATCCGCCCCGGGATGGAAGATGGACAAGGTCGTTGAGGTGAACTCATGAATTGAGGCTAATATGTGTTACTTTTCTAGCGATAGCACCTGAACAATAATATCGATGGTAAACGCTCTTCTCGGTGTTGTACAAGACGTCGTAAGCTTCTTGATTGTGATGTAAAGACGTGTATATATATATATATATGTAATACATGTATTACACAGAGAGCGAGAGAGAGAGAAGGACAGCAATATTTGCGGTACCGTTGTCGCTCGCGGTTTCTGCGATCAGCGCGTTGGCTCAGTGAGTACCTATGCTCTGTGAACACTGGCCCCCACACCGCGAGCAGACCGCGAGGCGACAAGCAGCAGATCGCACAGGCAGAGATACAGAGCAACAGACCCTCCCAGCAAGTTCTGTTCTGTCGTGGAGAGACAAATAAAAATGAAACAAATGCCAATCTTCCCTCCCCGATTCCCGTTAGCTGCCGCCATCGCCGTCGAAGGGCGCGCGGGGAACGGCCATCTATGGTCTCAGATGGAAACCCCTCGGTATCATTTTCCTGCTTGCGGGGCGAGCTGCTGCTCTCGGCTCCGTCCGATTTGGCACTGGCCCCTGCCTCCCGACTGCGAGTACGGCGAACGTGGCCGCCCGAAAACAGTCTAGAAGCCGCACTGTAGCAGGAAGAGTCGCAGTGGCGAGCTCGCAGAGGCGAGCGTCGAATCCCCTGTCTCTGTCGGGAGGGTCTGCAGTCCTATGGAAGGCCGTATGGTGTTGCATTGTGCCTCGCACAGCATCCTCCCCCGAGTCACCGAGCAGCCTCTCCCGCCGAGTTGAAACAACTGCTTCGGATTATTGCGGCTGCCGCTGTTCTTACAGTTCTCTGGTTCAATAAAGGACAATGCAGGAGCGAAAATGGATGGCCGTGAGGAAATGCCGATGAGGTGCAAACAACGACGGCGTCCGATGTTACATTCAAAATGCTGTTCAATAACTACCACCGCTGGTGTTGGTCTCCCTTTTTATGAGGTCGCCTTTTGTGTGGTTCGTATTTGTAATAATGTTGTTGTTGTTATTGCTGTTGTCGTCGTCGTCTGCGCCATGGCCGCTTTGACCCAGGTCTGTGTACAGTGCAATTGCATGTGACAACAATTCTCCTCATGTAACCTGAATTCGAGGGGATAAGACTTAAAATCATGAATAAAACAAGGCTCCCAAAGCCCCTTACAAGCGCCCTCAATCAACCCAATATCGGCGCTCCCTTGTCCAGGGACATGCGTTCCCCTGTCTGAGTGTCTTATAGGAAAAATCAGCTCATGAATAAGATCGCAACAGCAACAATAATTTGCAGTGAACGATAGGTTTCGTACGTGATCAACACTGAAACCAGACGTCACCACTGGACATATACCACTGCACTATGGGTATACTACCTATATATTAGACCCGATTGCTCTGGAGGCCTCATCATTACCTATCGAAATCTCCGGACAGGATACAAGTTCATCCTGCATTGACAATCTCCGCCTAATTTTCAAGCCAATGTGGAAGTATCCGGAGACCTTTCAGCTGCATTCACAGTGCTGCTGGTACACAATCACAAAATCGTTGCTTGCTTTTTCATGCATTCATAATTCGTTAACCAAAACGTGTCCTCGACAAAGTGACGCTGTGCCACATCCGAGCGGTGGGCGTCTATCCGCCGAGACGGCTCTTCTTCATATCTCTCCATCGCGAACACGATCAGGGACGGTGCTATTGCATCATGCATTCGCTTCGCCGCAGTGATGAAGATAATCGAACTCTTGCTGACTTGCGTCCGGCCGGCCTTACCCTAGGAGGAAGAATAGGGCCGCTTGTTTCAGTGAACGTCGTGAACTATGACGCCGTTTGCCTCATCACGTAGTGTGTGATACGTAAATACCTGCACCTGACGATTCAGTGAATTATGCGGGGATATTGATGCTCGGAGGCCCCTGCAAAAAAAGCGATGCTCACACGCTTAATTAGCCCATACGCACTGGCTTCATCCGAGCCTCTGGCGCGTTTTTCCCAGATCATTCCCACTATCTCGATCAGGATTTACTCCCATTGGGGGCTCCCGAATTACTATTTTCCTCGTCTTTCAACTGCTCTCAACGCTGGCCCGTATAGCGTAAGGGTTTTGTTGTGCTTGATACATGAATATACCGGTCGCGCCCTACTTTACAGTCAAGTATAGTGGAAATGTCCGAAGCGTCCAACCAATACGGCAGTCTAGGCAATGTATTCGCTGCTCCGGGATGTTTATTTAGTCCTGACACCAGTATTACTGTTTTTAACGTCTGGGAGCCACCACAACGAGAGATTCGAGGTGCTCACAAGGTGCCAGATGACTAGAAGAGAACACTAGGCATAGATTCGTCCGTTGCCCAGCGACCCAGAACAATGGGTAGTACGAAGCGGGGACACTCGCGCCGAACCATTTACAAGATGTGCGAAAACCTCGTAATACGAGCTCTCCTCCGTGAAGTGGTCGCATCAACACTGACGCACCTCAGTTACGTTCGCTCGGTGAACGTCCCCGAACCCGCGCCTTTATGGCCTGCCCTTGCGGAGGGTAGGCGCGCAAATTTAAAACCTTTTCAAATGACTAGTACGAGAGAGGAAGAGACAGAGGGAACGAGATGGTGGCGTGCTAGGCGGAGAAGAATTGCTCTGTTTACAACGAAGACGATCCCAGTAGCAGAGACCTTTTTGGTAAGCGGGACCCTTTTGGCGGAAAAACCTACACATTCCCATACATCGGCCACAAACACACACACACACCTAGAGACACACGAACATCGTCGCCGTCCCGGCAGCAGAGCAGCCGACGTACAGATGTGTCGCTCTACATCGCCTACCACGGTCTACACTCAACCGGCTACTCGTCGCTCGCCGCCCCCGTTCCTGTTTCACCAAGGTGATTTCTTCGCTTCCTTCAACGAACTCTGCTCGAGAGGCGCACGAGAAGTCCAAGAGGTATTCCCAGCAAGGTACTCCCGTACACGGGCTCTGGCAAGGACATACGAGAGTAGAAAGAAAAAGTTCATTAGGAAGCGCGAAGTAAACGTTCATTAAACGCACGAAACGAAGATTCAATTTGGAGCAGGAACAGGCGAAGTAGCTGCGGCGGCGGCGACGACGACTGCTGCCAACCCCGCCGCGTCGATTTCCAACGAATAGAACCTGGACGGGGGAGTTCTTCAACTCTCTCTCTCTCTCTCTGTCGATGAGAGTGAAAACGACGTCGTTTTCAATTGACCTTCTTCCTTTATATTTCGTTCCGCGCTTTTTCTTTTGGTTTACGTGGCTCGGCCCATCGTCTCGCCAGCCTACGACGACAGGCGCGTCCAAGTGGCATTGAAATGAATTGATATGTGATAGATAGTGTGCGTTGGTATTGCGGACGCGTGTATCTTTCGTAGAATTTCTGCTCCACGCCCTGATAAAGTCCTTGATTGAAAAGGAGGCGGGCACATATTGCACATTTGGCTACCGAACGGGTTGGGCACTTCTATGATGTTTTCAAACAGTCAGCTCAACTAGGTCGACGTGTGCGGGCTGTCGCAACCACCCATTAAGAGTCAGCCTGCTAACGTCAAATTATTTCGCTGATTTGCAGCATCGCGAATGTTGGCAAAGGAGGGGTCCAGATTGACACGCTGGATTGTAGCCACTCACAAGCATCTCACTGTAAGCCATCAAAGAGTTAAGAAAATCGGTGAAGGTCCGGCTAAATTTTATTGCTCGTTATGTTTGATCACACGTTGTCGAAGAGGGCATCATTGATATGGAACAAATCTTGATTAAGAACCCGCCCCTTGTTTTTATTTCGGCGTATAATGCTTCCCTATAACTGAGAGATCGCTTAGCCAGTGCTTGAAAACGTGAGGGCTTTAGTTAGTATTGCAATTTATTGCGCAATAAGTTAGAAAAAAGCCGAGTACAACGCACGTCACGTAACAGATCTTGTCGATTCGATTTCGTGAACCATTCAAGTCGATCGTGAGAGAGAGAAAGAGAGAGAGAGTACCGATAGATATAAAGTAGATGTGCTGAGAGTAATCGCGCTTTGCGCAGCTGTCCTGTTGTGGCCTTTAGTGTAAGCGGTCGATCAGGCTCTCGAGGCTGGCACTCAACAGGCACTGTGTCTCATACTGCACGATTAATTTCAACACAGCTTCGAGAGGATTCCGGAGAAATTCATTTGATCACTGATTAGGTAAAGTCACTGCAATAGCATTTTGCAGTCCTTCGACTTCGGCCTGGTGACGAGGCTAGCACAATATCTACACCCGTGCCACATTGATCTAAGGGTACCAAGTCCGACTTGTTATCTTGAGATAGAAATGTTCGCAATTATTCTTAAATTAGTTCCAGAGCCTTTGATAGATTTAGCTACCGTATCAGACATTTTTCATATACGTTTTCGGGTAAGGAAACGTTAATATGATGTGATTAAGGCCTCCACTGTTGAGAATGTCCAAACTCCCAGCCGTCCCCAGGCCAGGAAAACTTTTTCTACTCAGAACCTGAGCACTCACAGACCTTAAGGTCGTTCGAAGCTAATTGATTAGATTCAGCAAAGCTGAGTGAGTTGCGCATACTCGCTCGTTCCTAGAAAGCTCTGATGATAGGAGAGGTGTAGAGAGGTGGAACTGTCGATTAAAAAAGAACATGAATAAATAAATAGAATCCATTCATCGACATGCATGTCACATATGCAAACACGGGCTTCAAAGAGCTTACATTTTAAGACTATGAAATTCAAGTAGTGTTAACATTAAGCGGTTTTATAACAGCTAAAGCAGATAATACCCGATCAACTACGATGAACTACGTAGATAGGTATTGAAGATCACGAGGAAGCCTTTGATTCTTCGAGGGATTCGATCATCTGAAGAAAATGTAACCATCTAGTCCCTTCCAACAGGAGTGGATCTTCGCACACTCCGAATAGGCGAATTGAAGTCACTTTGTTCGGCAGCTGCGAGCATTGCGGTTGACGAGCGTCAAACGTCAAGGTCTCCTCAAAACAGTCAGTTCGCTGTTTAACAAATCACCTTTGGAAACACAAAAACTCGACACAAATCATCACGTTAAACCGACAAGCTACCTGCGCTAAGCTACCGAGTTCACACTTACGCTAGAGATTAGTAGAAGAGGTGCGAGAATCCACCTTTTCCACTCGCGCGCCTGTTCGCGTCACCAATTTCGAGGGTTCTTGACGCCAGGTCGACTTTTGACGTCCGCAACATCCGGCTGCTGTTAGATTTGCTGTCGTCTGCTGAGTCGACCTGCCGCGTTCTTTTGTGGTCTTGTTTGGCCTGCACTTGAGTGAAGCCAAAGCGTCCTATGAAGGGTCCCTATGTGTCTGCTAGATCTTGGTATTTCGTGTTTTCGATTTTCGGTGATTTTCGAACAACGAGGCAGGCACACACGAAGGAACACCGTACGCACATCCACACAAACGCACACGGTGAATAATTATCGTTTATCTTCTACTAGTAAAAGTGGATTAATCTTCCGGAGACTAATTAACTGAGAGTGTTTTGCAAGCTACACTGGCCGTTCGACAACTCGACTACCGACTCCGAATCTAGCCTTTGCACAAACAACGCCGTCGATGTCGGTGAAAAAAACTAAGGAAAAATGAGTCATCTCATCGAAGCTGTAGCTACGTATTTGCCCAAAATGATGTTCCCTCAACACTGTCTATCGACGAACTCATTGTTGTTGTTGCTGTTGCTGTTGTTGTTGTGGCGATGTAGTATTTTGGTCTTGATGACAAGACAGTTGTTACCGGAGGACCTCGGTCATCATTGAGACTCTTGCTCACATGTTCTACTTGATGTGTAGTGTGGTGGCGCAATTTGGCAAACACTCCATACACATCGTGTCTACCCACCGATCTAGCTCGAGTCACTAGCTCGTCTTCGCCGCGATGGCCATTGTCGACCCGGCCGCCCCCACTTCGAGATGCTAACAGACAAGGTAACGAAAGGCGAAAAGTGTGGTGTTCGCCAGGCCACAGAAACTTCTCAATTGTGGTCGATATTGCTATACTTACGTGCGGGCCATTGTACGGCGAGGTTCGCATGTCGACAACGCTTCGGAAGCAAACCCAACGATCAGCCACCGAACAAACAACGAACAAACACCTACTAAGCTGATTGGCAGACCTTAAAGCCTCAACAGAGGTAGACAACGTGGGTGCTGCTGTCACTGGCAAGACCTTTGTATTGAGGTATAAGATACACCCTCCCTGCTCACGGCATGAGACGTTCGGGGTTGGGCATCCCGGGAGGGGACAACGGAGCCTTACTTATTGCATGATAGTAGCAATAATAATAATACTAATAATAACTAATAATGTCGACTCCTGAACATTTATGGAATAGCGAGTTGTATCGAATAGCTTCCCTGTGAGAGAACTTCGTTGCGACTATCCGACAGAATTGAGATCCTCTTCATCATAATTCCGCTTATGAGAATCGATGTCGGACCAATAAAACCGGCAGCTTGTTCGACTGTGGGATCGCAAACAGAAGCTGTACTTGATAAAATCATTTGAATACGCCCATGTCAAAATAGATCTGAGCTTAGCTAAAAAAATAATAAATTATTTTTACACACAGAATACCACACATGGAACAACCTACCATGAGCTAATCCAAATTCAACAATAGAATATATAGTTTCGATTTGAATGTGGCCCATAGAATGCGATATATATATATATATATATATATTAAGTAATGTTGCTCGCGATTGAGACGTACCGTAAATTAAGCATAAAAAAACACGATCTGTATGCAAGCTCACTATTACTCACCTGTAACCCAGCCGGCGTTGAGCCATTACATATAGACTACTGCTACGCAGACAGAGGAGCTGCTGATGCTGCATCTTCTTTTACAATAAACTCAATGTACAAGAACGCCCCTAATTCAGCCGTCATCGCCAGGCTCAAGTCGTTATTCTGGCCGAGAGAAACGCAAGAAAAAGCGGGGAGACGAATGACGCTCAGCAATACGACGACTATGATCCGTGTCAACCGGCCATCGCGAGTGTTTTGCATTTCGTAACGTTGAGAAATAGCCGACATCTTCGTCGGCGGCCAGACCCCGAGTCGCAGGGATGCCTTGCAGTTCGTTGACAAATGACCACTTGCTTACCTTAGAGCTGGTTTTGCCGTTTGTTGTTGGAGGCGCCGGCGGCTGGGAATACGATGGATGAGTGGCCTGTTGTACCACGAAATGCTGCGTGTGCGGGCGGGCGGGTGTGCGTCTGTCGGCGACCCTTTTGACAGCGAGCCGGGCACCGCCGTTGTCGCGGTCGGCCGTGTGGTTGGGTTACCTTCGAGTGTGCGAAGGAGCGAGCAAACAGGCATTAGATCCGTCCGAGGAAACGCCCTGCAAGTATCTCGTTTGTTGTGCTTTGTCTAACGCTCCGGCCAGACCGCATAAATAACCCCTCTAACACCTCTGAGCACTGCATCTTCAGCATACCTCCCCGACCTGTCCTTTGCCAACACCCAGTCAGCCGACCGGATAGCTAGACAGTGTGCAGACGAAGTCGATGGAGCTGTTGCCCCGTGCTGGGAGCAACGGCTCTGTCTTCTGTTATCATAGACAGGTCACGGATGGCGGTGTCCATCTTTCGGCCATGCATTGCTTCTGTTGCTTTTAATAATTGTTATAACGGTAGAATATATTATTATTATTCGTTGTGCCGGCAAAGGGTGGGCGGGAAGAGGCTAAAATAGGCCCTCTGTTAGGGTTAGATGTACATGAAAGGTTTACAGTTTGAAAAACCACAGACATGCGTTAAGACAATAGGAAAGCTAAGAGTTGAAACAGATGCTGCTCCAGCGGTATGCCGAGTGAGAGACGAATTGATAGAGTGAATTACATGGCATAAATATGAAGGACAGGAGAAAATCAGTTACTGATGCAGGAGGAGGTTTCTGTTCTGAAGGGGGCGAAGTTGTCTCTAGCTGGTGACACCACGAGGCTATACCTATCTACAGATGATCGCGAATGACAAAAAACAAGACGAAGCCAAAAAAGAATATATAATATAAATACGTAATACGCCGGTAATCTCCCGTAATCTGTAACATACAATCATAACGAGAAATTTATTATCTCTCTCTCTCTCAGTCTACATTACCTATGCTGACAAACGGAGAGTTTGTCGAACTTGTAAAGTAGGTGTTCTCAAATTTAGTGCTATGATTCTTGTTATGCATAAACATTATTTTCTCTCATTATGTCATTATATAAACCTGTGCTATATATATTATACATATATACTCAGCATCACTATATGTTCATTATAGTTGTGATAGCCTTTTTCTATGTTATAAATAACTGACTACATTGGGTAGACTAGCATGTGACAGGTGGCCCCTTCTACTGGTAAAGGTCGAGCGTCTCCGTCAGACAACTGTGTAAAAGTTGCAAGTTGAATGATGTTCAGGTGACCGATAGCTCAGTCCGATCTAAGAGATAGGTACTCCATTTTCAGGTCACCCTGTGGGGTTCTCTGCTGATATCATCTTTCTCACAGCCGCCTGTTTCTCTAATTCTGCCATAAAAAGTCAGTAAGTGTTCACCACCCCCCCCCCTATGCTCATGGTTTTTTCACTTCGTTAGATAAGTTAGTCTGGGTTTGTAATACCTATATTGATCTTAGCCATTTCTGACAACGATAAGTCCCCGATTTTCGTAACTGAAAGTTTATTTTTTTCATGTTAATTACCTAGTAACGTCTGACTTAATGCTAAACCTGTTCCACCCCGCCTGTGTGATATACGCTTATATCAATGTGGGGTAATAAATACAACGTGCTTTCAGTTCCAGTACGGTGCCAATATTTGTAAATCGCAAAAAGGGACTTGAACTGTGAAGACACCCCAAATCATTCGAGATCAAAGCCACTACTCCAACCAACAGGCCAAGCGTGTTTGAAATTATTCATTATTGCTATTGACGTTCCGTCAATAAGCAATGCGAAATATTCATAAATAGAAATAAGCTCAACTATACAATATTGAACAATTGAGCTCAACTATACCATATTGCCGCTATTACATTCATTATAGAGCGGGTTTGTCACATTCAAATCATGCTAAACCATTCCACGGTTATCTAGGCAGCGTTCTGGCCGATGGCGTGGCTTACTCGGTAGCTCGTATGGTATCTTGCATCAGTCGATTTTATGGCGTGGACCCGATTCGTGTTGAGGGCCGAATGATTTGCAGCCAACCGTGACCGTGTGCAATGTGTATATAGCTATACAACGAGCATGGCAGTGGTCACAGACATAACCATAACACACAGGTAGTGATGGTGGCTGCAGCTCTAGCAACAACGCGTTTGGTGGTGGTGGTAGCGAACCGTAACGAACGTGCAATGGTATATCAACTCGCATGCATACAAGAGAACAACACGCGTATGGAAATGCATTAAGGCCAATAACCGGTGATGATATAATGTCACCATACAGTGGCAATTCGAAACCGGTGACGAGTGTTTATATAGGTTAGCGTTCGGCTCTTATGCGGACGTTGAGATAGCTATTATCACGGACTATTGTTGGTAAAATAGTGATGGATAGATTAGGATCATGCCGACCTCGAGAGCGCTTTCGTTATCAGCACCAAATCTTCTAATATTCCATTGAGGCAATTATATGAGAAAAATCATTTTAAAGTGGCAATCTCAAAAGGGAACATGGTGCCTTCGGTGTTGACAAGACAGGGCTACGCTTAAGTTTACCCGTATGAAATAATTACGATGAGTTAGTGATTGGCTTAAATGGATAATGAGTGGAAAAATCAACTGTGTGCGACTGGAAACTCGAACCTCGGATACCCGCTTTGCCTTAGCAGGGTCCGGGGTTCGATTCTAGAATATGAATGTACATCATTTTTCAAGTCCATATCCTCAATAGATAATTGATACTCCAATACAATGCATAAAGTTCCCATAACTGTCTGCAACCGTCGATTGGAAGATAAGAAGAAGACATCGATTTGAGCCGAGACGTTGAAAGGCCCATGGAAAAATATGGGTCCAAATAACGAGTCAAATCAAGATGGAACTGTTAGCTCGATTATGGAACCTCATGATCTCACAGTGACTATCGAAGAGCAGTCGACGCGCACACTTGCCGCTGTCGAACGACGCAGATAAAAATGGCAAATGCACTCCTCGCCCACTTTATCTGCCGTTTGTCGGGCCGCCGTCGACTAATCGACAAGCCCTGCCTCCCGACTCCTCTATTTTTGCCTCGCCCAAATTCAATGCTGGATTGCGTCAAGGACGAAGTCGTCACGCGCCTTCGAGACGCGCGCGAGCCTGATTCCTTGTTAAACTTTCCTTTCGTTCTGTGGCGCAAAACGCGTCCGTTTCTTGCGTCATCTCCACTACGGTTACTACCGTCGGCGTCATTCTATCACCATCGATTCGATGAAACTCGACGATCGTTCCCAGTCTGAACTATTCATCCGTTTGCCGACGAGGCGCGTCGCTGTTGTGTCTGCTTGTCGGCCTCGATCGCCCCATGCCAACGTGTCATTCGCCCGAAGAAGGACAGTGAGCGAGAGAGAGAGAGAGAGAGAGGAATAGATAGAGAAGGGGTGGCGACGGAATCATGTTGTCGAGAGGGGACAGTTGTATACACGTGCGATCCCCATCGCGGCCCACCCAGAGTCTCCGATCCTCTGAAACTTCGGGGTGCAAGGGAGACGACCCCTTCGAACAGACTTCTCCGGCTGCAACTCCCGCAGCGGCAAGCCCGCCATGATTGTGTGGTGTCGCAGGCCGGCTAAGGACATAGCAGTAGTTGGTTGCGCGTTCCCCTGCCTACTTGCCTCACGCGTATCTCTGGCGTTCCGCGCCGATGACCGCTCCTCTTCTCGGTGTCCGTCAGCCCCACGGTTTTTGTGTAGCTTCCGCAGTTCGGTGCACTCCGTCGTCGGTCCATTTAACAGGGCAGTCGAGCGCAGCCTCGCTTGTCACCACAGGACACAGTACGCCGCGCGCACCCACTATGAGTTGCCCCTGGCGGCAGCAAAGGCGCCGATCTCTCGGTGGAGACGGTCCCTCGACGGCTGGCACCATCCATCGGTACGCGAGTGGCGCTCCGTGACCACCGTAGCTGGAAAATCGGAGACTACGATTTGTTGGAAACCTCCCGACGAATTCGATTAATGCATGGATATGCTAGTTCTTGTGCGCACCACGCTACCCGAACCGCGTGACTGAGATGTATGAGAAAATCACCTATATTTTTGGTCTCCGATGCCGCTTGCGTTGAAATGCTGCTAGCGGAACGCGTAGCCATCGGACGTGAACTTATGCCTAGGATGGAACACTGGGTGGTTTTGCCCTATAACAGACTAGATAGTATCTGCAAGATCGAAGAAAACTAAAAAGTTAGTCAAAGACAATATATTTTATATAGCGAAGATGCATTTATGGGTGGCGATCAGTGCAATAACGGCCGGCCTGTTGTGACCTTGTGGTGACCCTAAAAGGTTTGTTCACGGAGAGGTGAGTAGGCATGTCTGCCATACACTGTTGGTTTCAGTGGCCGTAGAGGCGCGTGACGGAATCTGAGAAGACGGAATAGATATGATAGTTATTGTCAGCCTACACAACACTAGTTCAATAGCAACAACTGCGATATAGACGTATTTTAAAGATGATTTGAGTTGTCTCTCTCGTGGGGCGCGCATTAACAAGAAACTCTAGAGACCATTTGCCTCCTTTAGACTACTTCGACTATTTTGTTTATGACGAGGAACACGCACAAGTCGGTTGTAACACTTGACTCGTGTATGGGGACGATGCGAGTATCTTTGTATATAGAAGGATATATGCGCTCTATAATAGTTTGCCATATTACGGATGTGAGCGGTTCGGCAATGATAGATAAAATGTGCTCCAATTGTCGAAAAAGTGTTCAGCTCCAATGCGAATCATTCCAGGATTCGTCATAATCTCGTCATTAACGATCAGCTTAGGGACGAGGGGCATCAAGTCTATATTCTGGAGTTTTCCCAATGGCCTTCCCTGAGGAGGATCCAGTTGGCGTCATCTGGCGGTGGAGTTCGCGTCCTGACTCGTACATCTCTAATTAGGCCTTTACATTTAGGCCTATCTAACCTCTATCAAACAGTTAGCTCTACTTTGTGACTACTGTGGCACGTACCGCTCCTAGATGCAATACATATTTTATCTTCAGTGTGGCCGCCATACGACTACTTATGCACTGTGCGGATAACAGAACAAAAAACCACATTTTATTAAAAGTCTGGTTTCGCAATCTGCTGCAAGCAAATACCGGCGAACCACGAACGCCAGACTGAGTGCAGAGCTGATCAACTACAAACTGCGCCTGGGCTTCAACGTGTTCCTTCTCAGATGCGCGTTCGTTCATCTTGTTCGTTCTATCCAACGCTAGTGCGATAGCCTTATCTCTTAGGTCCGCCTAAGAACGGGATATCAGTGCGAGTCCGTGGACGGAGTGCACCCGAATACTGAAATAGTATTTGCTTATTCTGATAGGGGCATCCACCCACTAGCGCAGCGATAGAGGAAACACACCTCCTGGGAGCGTGACCGAGCAGATAAAGCTCAATGGGTATCACTTCGGCCACCGTGGCGGTCGTGGGGATCTTCACTTGAGTGAATATCGATGAGTTCTCAGAGTCACAAGCGGCAGCACATCTCGGCTCCCTGAGGGGACTATCTCGAAACGGGTTCATCTGTTGGACATAGATAATTGCATCGAACAGATTTCCGCGTTCACATGACGACAGGATACGAAAGCGGCAATTCCATTGATTTGATGACAGTATGTACTCTGTATATAGCATAGCTTAACCCCTTAGCAGAATGGCCACCGCCGAAACCTTCTTGATTTTGCGCGGTTTGTGCCAAAAGTGAGCCTCAGTATTGGAGCTTAGATTTCCGCCAACCGCTGACAGGAGAGGGGGACTCGCGGCCACCATGACCCGAGCTATTGGACTGGAGACCATGAATCAATATATATCTTTTGAGGAGAGTCGGTCTCGTTCGAATTATCTGGATTTGGTGAAATATGCTTGCATATGTATCTTCTTGTTTTCCGGCAGGTGGCCCCCAACATTTCCCCATCAGCAGACCCTACCCGCCGCTTATCCGTATGGCAATACTGCGAGAGATATTCGGAGAAAAATGTCACACCTCCATGAAATCATGGTAGAATTTGAACCGATGATATCCGGTCTATGTATCGTCTATTTGGTCGGTTTATTAATCTGGTTACTATCGCGATTGCCGCCAAGGCCATAACGGGAACTGCGTGCGTATTTCTTTGGATACCGGAGGCGTTGTTACTACAGACTTATCGCCGACGACTTGGAACCCGGGGTTTCCGGTTTGAATCCTGCAGGCAGCTAACCATCCATCAGCTTCAAGGTCTCAATCTTCGCAAAGTACATTCCATTCCATGTTAATGATTTCGGTATACCACAAAACATCACCTTAAGTCCAAGTAGTAACGACTCTAGTCCTTGACATAGTGATCATGATTTTGACCGTTTTAACCGTTTTGCTCCGATGCAATGAGGACATAACACTTGATATTTACACCCGTATTACATTTATCTAATTGATGCAAATCAAACATGAAGTCTTCTGTCACTGGCTAGTCACCACGACAAAATCTTTCGCTTTCCTCAAAGCAACGTTGCTCTCTGCTGGTGCACTCCCGTTTATACCAGAGCAATATTTCCCATATAGCTTGCTCGCCGATTTGTTTACCTACTCTACACCCAACAGCGAAATAACTTGACGGTCGTATTCCATCAACGGAACCGAAGCAAATATTAGCGCTCTCATATTTTGGTCGGCGCCTCACCTTTACACCGGTGGGCATCGTACGTGTTAAATGTATTATTATTTTTTCAGAATTCGCCATAGAAGAACAGCTGATTCTATTATCACTTCGTAGCAGCTCTCAGCTTTAAGCAGAGCCGGGAATATTGTTGAGGAATGTGTTCATAGTAATATCCGTATCCATGATGATAATATGATGGGACCTTCGGCATCGCCTGTCCACTCTCGCGTCAGAGTGAGTCCTACGCTCTTTACATCTCCACGTCCCTTCGTGCACTTCCAGGCACAGCCAAACCCCACGCACCATCTCTCTCTCTCTCTCTCTCTCTCTCTATTTATCTCCTTCTCTGACCCTACCTTGGGGTGGCTGGCTCCCTCTGCAGTGTCACTCTCCATCGGTGACCTGTCGGTACCTCTGCGTTGATGTTCAAAAAGTGGCGGCGGGGGCGGCGCGCTCCTTCGCGGGACGACACAGTCCTTTAGGATGTTTAAAGGAAATATAGAGGCAGAGGTGATGCCGGGACGACGAGGTTGGGATGTGAACGCAGGACTAACGCACGGACGCAGGTTATGGGGAAGCTACGTCTGTCTATCTGTAGGCGGCGTCTGAGCAGTTCCCTCCCTAGTACGCTATCTAGCAACGGCGGGCAATGGAACTCGCCCGGTTGCTCGCTTGTCCAGAAGCAGTGCGCCCGCCATCCAACGCTATTGGGGGGAGGTGGCTATGCGGGATTGGACAGAGGCCAGCGGGCATCCGGCTTTTGTCCAGTGAGGTGTCGCGCGCCTTTATTGGATTTTGTCGGGTCGGCGTCTCCTTTTCTCCACTTCTTTTCTTTGCCCCTGCTTTGGGCTTTTTCGTCCTCTACTGCCTCCAAATTGCAGGTCGTCGTCGTCGTCGCTGTCGTCATTCTTCTCTTCATTTTGTTCTTCTTCAGCGTCCTTCTCTTATTATTTTTATTATTACTATTATTCCGATTCGTATTCTTCTCGTACTTTCGCTTTTCGGGAACCTTTACATAAGGAACCTTACTTTGACCACGCTACGGCGTCTTTCGGGACCGCTGACCCGCTGGCGTGAAGACTAAGACAAGAGCATGACGACGATTTCCCTTGAAAACTCGATTGTCCTTCGTACAGGTTAACACATAAGTGGCAATGTGATAGAGCAAAACAGGATTTAGTTCTTAGTAATATCGTCACGGCGACAACAGTTGAAGTCGCTGATTTGGCGGGTGACATACGCACATTTGACATACACATCACATGAAACGGATCTGTATCACTCTAGCATGTGGTCTGCTTTCGAATCTTTAGTGGTCAGCTGTTCAAGAACGTTGAGATAATTCATGGTTGGCGTGATGCCTTGCTACAATGACATGTACAATACGGCACGATGTCAACGGTATTTCAGTGATCAACGCGGTCCATTTTCTATTTGATGTTGATTTCCGTCCGTTTCTTGATTGTAACGTGATTTTTTTTGCTGTACAGCGACATTATTAGATGACAGCCTTCGGGCTGAATTCAAATATTAAAAGCGACTCATAGTCGCTGATCTAGCCATCAACATCATTAAGCATTGTTCTAAATCTTGGTTTGGTGGTTCTTGTTACACACATGGTGAAATTGTACAACGCATGTTCTCTGCTGAGTTCATGTTCAGGTAGCTCAATTATCTCATTCTTTAAGAGGATGGGAAATGCTTTATGTGCACCAAATTTCACAACTATGATATTTACCTGGTGGTGTGCGACTGTTGAAACCAACCCACTAGGCTGTAAAGGGTCCCGGTAGGCGACGTTCTTGCCTTGTTCGCTCTGCCGTCTCCTTCGCGCGTACCATTTCGTCAACAAGGAGCTGATCGTTTGCCCAGACTCATTATTCTTGAGCATGTTCATCAGCATAGAGGTCCACTGACAAAGGCCGCTCAAGTTTTCTTTCAAGCGCGATTTTCTTCTCCTTGAAGTGTGTACGGCTCTAAAAAGTGCGAAGAACGTCACCCGTCTCGCTTGTGTCGCAAGGCATATAGATCGGGTTTCCAACCTTGTTGAACTTACGCAGGCAGGTCTGGGAACATCCACTGCCTGACACGAAACATCGCCATGGATCTATTTATCTAGACCTTTATGTCTGTTACACGCGCAATGCCGGTAATCCCTTTGTCAAATATGGCTCCTAGATATCTAGTTTATTTCTGAGGGGTGATCTGGTGACCACTCAGTCTGATGTTTTGTCCTTCGCATTGCTTTCGACCAATCAAAACAATGTTTCAGTAGATGCCGATCCATTCATTCCATGGCTTTGTTGATTCTCTTCTCCACGGTCACCTCATTCTTGGCTAGACCATAAGAGCGAGGTCATCGAGATATGCCTCCTCCGGCCTTACACAGCCTTGCATTTCTCGGTTTAGCACTGTGTCGTAGGCCATATTCCACAGGGTAGAGTCTAGGTATGGACGTCTGCGGAACACCAACTGTGACTTCATACTCTGTCAAGTCAGCTAGAGGAATCTTCCGATCTTCGACACTATCTGTCCAAGATATGGGCATATTCCCCTCTGTAAGAACGTCCAGTACAAATTCCCAATTAATCGAATCCAAGTAATTTTTGACATCAAGAAGGACTACTAGACCTAGTGGTACCCTGGCCTTCTATGGTTTACTCCTTTCTTTCTCGGGAGTTTTCATCACGGATGTTGCTTATACAGATGGATCACTTTACATGGATCTCCCACAGGACACCCTTTAGAGCACTGTGCTGAGGAGGCACAGAGGCCTGTGAACAAACGGGGTGCATGGTGGGTTACCATGTTCGAGGATAGATATCAGTGTGATACGTTTCTACCCCCTGGGGAACCTACTCTTCCTAAGCAGTCTTTCACCCAGATTCAAAATGGTTTCCGGGCATTCCAGGAGTGGATGCTGCCGGAGCTGCACAACCTCTACTGAACCTATGTAATCCTTCCTAGCAACTGTATTATTTTTGATAAAAAAAATAGATCAGTCATTCCCACTCAGTCATTCCCACTCGTACGTATACATAATAAATAACCACCACCAATCATTTAATTCTTGGACCGAAAATATTCAAAACACTCAAACAACACTTCTCGCATTCGTTCGGCTGCCATAGCTATGAAGCACTCGACGTTGGCGGACCCGTTCCAGAGGTCCCAAGTTCCCGAAGACAAAAAGGGAAGACTAATCTCTCTCAATTATACAGCCACTGCATGAAAGCTGACTGTTTGTCCACCGAGAAACAGACCTCGAATCATGTACTGATGATTATGTCCGAAAAGGAACTTTGAGCTGTTTCGACAGCGCGGTTTGTTTCGTATCTTTTACTAGCGTATTGCGCATGGGAAATGTACAAGTGAATAGTATTCCGCAAGTTCGAACGGTGAGATATCGATTACAGACAATCGCTTTCTCTCTCCTCGGTAAGGACTTTGTCGGTTTTAGAATCTGGAATCGGCGCACACATGGAAAAATCGGCCGGATTCAAGAGGTTTATCATAGATCATACAGGTGTGCACAGGACGCACCGCAGGGCGAAGCAGGGTATTGATTTCGCTGCGGAGGCGTCTGGGCTGACTGCATTTTGTCCGAATTTCAATTTGTCATAAGATCCATATAAGGCCGTATGATGGCATGGATGAACCGGAAGGCAATCCTGAAAAATGTTCCATTGCTGTTCTTGTGAGAGGTAACGCAACGACTAGTCGATCATATTCAAATCATTTCACACAACCTAATGTATGACTAAACTAGTCACTTGTGAAGATAAATCGATTTTCTAGGTCAGAGCGATCCGATGTCTCATCGGAATTTACTGAACGTAACATAAATGATAGCTGATAGTTGGATAGACATACCATCGCAAACTGGCGGCTGGTAAACTGATTCTTAAATAGATACATTAACTAATCAAATCCGACTCCGTACCTAGCCACGCGCACTTCGTCAAAGTTCAAAAACTGGTCAAACCCCTGCCGTTAAATCCTGTTTAGCTTAGCTTTGCGGTAAGCGAAAATAACGCGAACTCCAGCATGGCTGTGCTATCTACCGAAGCGGCCGGCCCGGAATCGGCCCGCACCAAGCAACGGGACGAGTGTATCGTCCAATGCAGCGGTGGGAACAAACCCAGGTTCAATTACAGTAAATAAGAAATGAGAGAAATCCGAGAAAAATAACGCGAGGAAACCTGGTGTTGCGCTACCCTTGAACATCACCGTGAATCAAGTATGAATAGAGAGTCTAATTCCGAACAGGGCTTGTCCTCACAGAGACATAATATGTGTTTAAAATCGGATTGCGGCCTTTAAATGCTCCGGCTACTTGGCAAATAATGGCACTGCTAGTACGTCACTTTATATTTTGAAATTATGATTTGCTAGACCTGATTTGCTGATTGAGTGTCATCTTGGTAAACTACTTCTTGTCAGCCATAGTTACTTGTTTTATCGCCAGAGACTCGTTATTATCTTGAATGTGCGCACTCAGTAGATACATGCAATGTTTGAGATAGTTGAATTTCATCAAAACAAAAGCAAGAGGCCGCCGCGCAAATGTATTGTTCTTACCAGGCAATTATGTTACCAGAAAGCATGCTCCAGAAGCTGGGAAGCCGGCATTTATTTTTACGTCGCCGGGCAGTTTCAAATAAAAATGAATGTCCATTTAGGGCTTGCTTGTGCTCATCGTATGTTCTCCTTTCCTCCAAGATGGAGTACCATTTTACAGAACATTAACTTTGCCCATTTGCATTGTGCTGCAATGGCGGCGTCCTTACGTCGGGGCGGTGCAAAAGCCTTGATGAAGTCTGCGCGTCATTCAACCCGCCGTTTCTTCCGGTAAGTTCATCTAAATAACCTCCCCATGCAACGAGAGAACGGCTTAATCTCGAGGTCGACGGTCATTACGAGAGCACGAAGCGCAGATTAAAAGCGAAATGCTTTAAAAGCCAAACAGTGCTGCTGAACAAGCAGTGAATGTGTCCGACAGCAAGAGAACGCATTCAGTGGGCGAACCCGAAATCGTAATGAAAATATCCACGCTGCTGTTAATGACGACGCCACTGTTGGCGCTCTAGATTGACATGCAAAAATGTGGACACTTTATTCACCCTGTCTACGTAACGACGTAAGAACAGAAGGAAAGCTGCAGAGCTCTCAAGTTCGGACGCGTTCGTTTTTCCGCTGTTACGAAACCAAAGGTCCAGTGAAGAAATCGGATCTTAACAGACTTGTCTTCAAATGCACACGTGAATGTATGGTTCACCCTTCATAGACATGATTGCTCTGTAGGAGAAAAGTGGAATCCTGAGAAATTCATCTGTTGAATAATTTAATAGAAACGAAGCGTCCATTCTCAGTAAATATGTCGAAGTTAATTTCCCGGGCTGACGCTCAGCGAACATTTAACATCCGCAGTGGCGCTTTCGCCGTCGCTTCATAAGATGGACCCCTTTAAATGCAAAAGTGCAGACGACGGAATCGAACCCATGCCTCTACATCCGTCTCCTTTTGCAAGCGCTCACTATTACATCACGTTCCCGGGCTCCCGAGCACAGGTTCGATTTCCTCCGTTGCACATTTGCATTTAAAGGGATCCGGTGAGATGTTCGGTGAGCGTCAGCTAGGAAGATCTACTTGGTAAGTCTGTCTAAAGCGAGCAAACCGTGACGGGTGGCTCGTGCAATTCGTGGTAATTTTTATCGAAAATGTGACACTGATAATTACTGAGCCGGGATTTCTGGAGAGTTCAGAATACGTCTAGTAGCACGAACGATGGACACCCATTCGCACAGTGGCGTTGACGGAGGGCGAAGTAAATCGCAGGCACCAATCAACCTACATTCCATATGAACGATTCTCAAAAAGGATTCATCCACCCCTCATTGTGATCTCCTCTAATCGAAAACTGCGATTCATACCGGAGGTCCGCTCGAACGAGCGCCGGTGACCAAACGAGTCAGCGAATCTAATCGTCCCATGCCCCTGATCCGCCAGCCGGCCGTACCACCAGCCTGAATACCTGTCTCGTGGTGTATGAATCAGTCTGCCGCTGGTAGATGCTGTCTGTAATTGGCGCTGCGGTTGTCCGACATCGGAGCGGAGTGATCGTGCTTCGTAGGTGGTACCTGTACCCTCACGGAACTTGGTCGAGTTCCGTAATGACGCCCTGGGAAGCAAAGATAGCGAAGCGTAAAGACCAGGGTCGGTGGTCGCTGCGGCAGGGGCGTGGGGCAATGAGTTCAGTTTACTTGGGACTGTTCTTCCGAGTTTGGAAGAGGCGGGCCTCGGTGGCGGCGGCGGCGGAGGCAGCTTTGAGGAAGCGAAATGGAGTCACGGACCCTAGCGTTACCACTCCACCAAGTGTGATTTATGGTGATTTGCTGCTTCGGGCTAGAGGCGTAGACGCACGGGGACAAGTGGGGAGTGCGCGGAGGTCGCGTCGGAAAGTTCGAGGTCTCGGAACTTTAAGCTGCGAAGGCATTACGATGATAAGTAGTCGGTGTACGACTACAGCGGGACTCCGTTGGCTTGCACCGCGTTAGCGAATGGACCAGGCCGGGCCAGGCGCAGGCTAGCTGGCTGGCTGGCTTACTGGCTAGCGTACTATGAACGTTCCACACATAGATGAGCATGTGTACGCGTGTTCTGTGCGCCCGTATATATGTGATAAGATGTGAGGAAAAAGTAGATGGAGAAGGTCGGAGGTGGTGGAAACTGCAATTCGAGATGAATAGCAAAACCAACCCTCTGTTTCGTCTTGGCATAAAGTCTGCGAAATTCGTGCTGAAACTTAGAGGTATACATTAGCTGCGTGTTCGACATTGCTTCACAGAGCTGCTCCATAGAGCAGGTGTCGTTGGGAACGTTATGGAACGAATGGAACGGTGGCTGGGGTACTGGTCGAATATGTGGCGTATATTCGCGGTTCGCCGCCATGTGACCATGTCGGCTGGTGTCAATGGGTTCGTAAATATCAAATATTATAAATCGACCATTTGGAGAAAGATACCGTTTTGTTTTTTTCTTCAATATCGTGCTCAACTGGCGAGATTAACATCGAATAGTTTTGAAATGTGGAAAAAATGGCTCCGTGCCATTCGAATGATGGCAAATGATACAATCAGTCACCGGGCATCCGTTACGACTCATGCCCGTACATAGTGCTACTGTTATATGATTAAGATAAGGGAAGGCAGAGGGTGAGGCTTAGGGAGGGGCTTGAACAAAAAAAAAACAAAATTAACAACGAATCCATATAAGAAACTTCTAGCTGTAGCATGATGTAGTCGGATGTATTGGGCTGTCTGACATAGTGGTGACTCCGACCTTGTGCTGGTGTTTCAGAAGGACAACTGCGAGTTCCACTAAATTCATGTTCAGAAGATGAGATGGCATCTGAGGGTGTACACTTGAATACAACAGATGAGCGCTGCTGGGAATATCATTGGCTGTTGGTTGTGCATGTTGCTCTCCTGTGAAGCACAGCTGATACCAATAAGTCCTTCGACACGGGCTGAGAAAACCACACACCGACGCACTTCCGGCAGGCTCTTCCGGCCTGCTTAAAGCAACAGAAGGACATTGTGAGAAGCCGGCTTTTCGGATTCCAGTCCACAGACCCTCTCAATCAGCCCGAACAACGCGTCAAGCGAAGCGCAGCGACGGATACCGCCAACGTTGTCTAGGCAATGTGCCTTCTCCTAAGAACTGGATGCTGTACGTTTGTTCCTATACGAATATATCAGGAAAGTAGAACCCCCTGGTTCTCGGGGAGCACTGGTTACCCCGTATTTTTACGTGAAATACTCTGATGACCATCAACGCCCGAGTAAGACAGAAGTACGACATATTAGTCGATACACAAAATGGGATCTATTTGTGTGCTCTGTAAGCTTGTTCCATATCGCGATGCTTTATGATTCGTACCAATAATCATAGGGAATTTTCAGATAGAGAATTATCATTTTCATTTCATTTGGTTTTATTAACGGAATTGCGATTACACAACGCTTAAGTCAAGCGGTGATCTATACTGAATTTTCCTTTTACTGTGACTGAAGTCCCAAAGGACGAAGGATATGTGTCCCAGTGTCTAACGATTCCCTCTACAATAGGTTTAAGGTTTATTATGATGTTGAATTCAATTATGCCACCCCCTAATCAGTTCAGACCGTAGAGCAATTCATTTTACGGCTTTCATCAATCCATCTTTTTTCAATCCATCTGTCTGAATTCTAATAATGTCGGAATTAACTGTTGGATGTGATCTCGTGAGGGTATTCTTGACAATTTCGAAATCGTTTCGTGGCGCCTCAATTGTGTTGCACTACTGATGCTACGGTGAGCTAATGTGTAAACACTTCAGCCATAGTATTCATTATAGGGTTGTTTTCCCATAAGCGAAGGGGACGCACTTGCCATAACATAATTAAGTGAAAGATTACACCGATATATTGGAGAAACGAATGATAATTTGAATAATAACGAATGATAGTACTTCCGTCGGTCAAGCTACCTCTCTCAAGGCAAGTATTCGATTACCCTATATTCTCGAAAAACCGGAGCTCATCTTCAATGGTTTTCTTTAATATACCAATTTAATGATTATAGAACAGGAGCCCACAAATCGGCCCAGATTATAAACGAAGGCGACCCAAAGATTACTGACTACACTCAAACATCTAACACTGTTAAAAACTCCTTCTCATTTTCATTTGTTGTGCAAATCAATTTATTCTCAATCCGTCACAGACGATAACATTGCACAGTGTCCCACATCGTCCATAACGCATGCAAGTACCACAAGGAAAATTAAACAAAAAGTGTAGTTTTACAATCAATGTCAGTATATCACTAGAAATTGGCTGAATTTCTAGCTAAACCCTTTCAGATAATTGTTTCAGGGGTCCAAAGAGGGTGGTTCTGTTCCAGATTGTTTCCCTCTATCTATTGTAACCTCAGTACAAAGTAAGCAAGTTGCAACATTGCAAGAGTTTATGTGGCCATTTTTAAATAGTTCCGATCTGTTTGACACGGGCATCTGTTCACGAACGCTTTGGAATCAAACGTACAATAGGGGACTACATCACTACACTGTCGATTTTATTTCTAATTTTTGCATATTTTTAATAACATGTTGCATATATTTGAATGTATACTCATTGGTCATTTTGTGATATTCGTCTGTTTCACTTTTCACGGTTTACAAAGTGCTTTTTACGCGTTTAGTAGTTTATTTATTATGTTTTCATTTAGTTGAAAAGCGTATACATAGATATATTTTGTTGCATTTTTATTTCTACTTACTTTCTTCATATACTATGCCGGTCTTGCAATTTCATATACACTTGTGATATAGATCAATATCGTACCATCGAAATGAATTCGATACAAGTTCCATGCACAAATTTACCATCTGGCGAGATCTTACGAGACCCAAGAGTTTTACACAATATATATATATATATATATAAAGAAATCTAGCTCTCAAAATCAAGCTTCCATCACTGCGAATTCTCCACGCGTGTTTCATCGCACTCACATAGTGTACGGACGAAAAATGTCACAAATTTTCCAACGAAAATACATACATATACACGTGAGCATAAACGATGTATGCTCCCACCGAGCCTAGAGAGGTGGATGGCTGTCCGCCTGGCCAGATGTCATTGCTGTGTGGCGGACGCTAGCCGGGTGCGCCCAGTGGGCTCCCTTGCTCCAATGGACGTGGCCCATTTTACATTCAGCCTGTTAAGGACTAGCTGAAACCTAGCGGGCGCCACCGCCACGGCCCACTAGCACTGGCCACTTGTGCCTTGAGTTGCCCTGCGTTTGAGGTTAAACGCTTAATAGGATGACGACGCGGCAGGCAGCGGAGCCCTCATCTCTCTCTCTCTCTCTCTCTCTCTCGTTCTCTATGTCTCTCTCCCGCTCTCTGTATCGCGAGGCACGCTTTACTCTGCATACGGAAGATGTATGTAGATGGCACGACAAGCTGGCGCCGCCGCCTGCCAAGTGCCGCTTCCAAGTTTGCCCCACCCCAACAGCGTCGACGCATATTCCGCATAACCCGTTTTCTACTCTCCATCTCCGTCTCCGCAGCGTACGAACTTTACAGATGATCAGGGAGCGCCGCGATTCGCAGACACGTCAACTTGTCACCGTAACGGGACGGCGGCGGCGGCGACGGCGACGGAAGGCTGTATGGCTGTACGGCGTGGCGCTTGAAGATGTGTGTCATTGAGAGTGACTAAGACTGTCGGAGAGTCTGACTGTGTGTGTGTGTGGCCGTCCAAGCGGATCCAATAACTATAGTAACTGCCGTTCGACATAGTTGAGCTGGTTAACTCCCTTGTTGATATATTGCACGTGTAGGTTGATATATACCCATAGTTTATGATAGACTCGCATCGTCCTCGTTAAATCGTCATATATATATATATATATATATATATATATAGATGTTGTACGAAGAGGAATTTCTTTAAATACTTGCTTTTGCACTAAATTATCTCGTTTATAATCGAGATTCTGCAACGATTGGTAATAATAATATATGCACGTGCACAGGGTATTCCGATCGACGGATACTATACTCGGCAGTCAAGCTCTCCATAGATCTTCACGTTTTATAAGATCACAATGCACTGGTAATAATTAAACGAAATAAATAAGATATAACGAATGGAAATAGATACATAATAGGGATCGTCATTAGGTGTATTGAGTTCGTGTTATGACCTTCGAATCGGAAGATCAGCCTAGGATCAGTCTAAGTCTTTTCGCTCTGAGAACGCGCTGAACACTAGCCGGAGCAGTACACACCTTCCCCAGAGATCGAAGTAATGCCAAGCGTGCCGACTCTGGGGAAGAGACACACTCTCAGCAGAGGATGGTTTTAGCAGGCAGAGGCGTTTTGTCATCCACGTCAACCCCCCTGCACTGGATCGGCCCACTTTCATGGAGATTGGAATGTCTCTGGTGGTGACCGTGCGTTTGAAGAAAATTTAATCCTCTAAAAAAAAAAAAAAAAAGCTCTGAGAACGCTTGGATTTACATTTTATTAAGCTTCGCGCTACTTGTTCTAGGGATGGGATATATTCAGCACACTGTTGACCATCAAAAGTCTATAGTACGTATGTATATATATATATTTTTTTTTTACCGATATGATTGCAAAACATCTACAGATAGAACTGTTTGATATTTCACATTTGATCTTCTAGAACAGAAGTGAATGTGGCAGAGCGTATCAATGTAGATATCGTACGTACACAGTCAGTGTGAAGTAAATACTCTGATTCAATTCAATAGACCGAGACACGGATGAATTCTGATCAACGGGAAAAGTCACCGAAGCCATTCGATGTCAATACCCTCACTGTCCAAGAGAAGGAACGGCCCCGTCCGAACCCAACAGACAAACCTGCGCTGTGCCCCTACTCTGAGGAATTACTGAAGCAACACAACTTTCAGGCACCAGCACCAGCCGAAAGTTCGCGTTCTCTACAAGAAGCAAGAGAAGATAGGGGGGCGCAGGCAGTGAGGCGAACATTGACTCACGACTGTGTGCGAGAGGCAGCCTGAGGTTCCCGAGTTTCGCTGGATGATGATCTGATTCTGTGGCTGATTCCGACGTTGAGGAATACAACGTTGTCCTGTGAGATGCAAAACGTGGCTGGGCGGTTGTAGGAGCATGGCCGAACGACGACGCAGCTAAGCTGGCGGAAAGGACAACCCCCAAGTTTCGACGCCAATGAAAAGATTTAGATTGTCCACAGATGTGGCGAACTGCTCGGAGGGCCTAGTTCGATTGATGACGTTTGAAAGGTGGTGACGCGCGATCGGATGGTACTTGATTCGGGGTCCCAGTGACCATTTCTCCGTTGATGAATAATTGGGTCCGTCTGTGACTGTTTCGGTTGAAGTCCGTGGCGATTTATGATGACTGCGTGAAGGATTGCGTTTTTCAATACATTCAAAAAAAGTTACGTTTTCAACGCTGTATTAACATTTTCAGTTTTCTTGGCGGTTTATGTAGAAATTTGATTATGTTGGGATTATGGGATTATGTTGAATTATTATGTTTTCTTGGTGGTTTATGTAGAAATTTCACCGGTCCACAGACTTGCGTTACTATTCAAACAACCTACTACCACGTCGGTGGGTTTGCCCAACGATTATTATGCTAGACAATCCGATTCACCTGGAAAAAATAATTCAGGTAACAAATGTCGCTTTAATTATCACTGCACAAGAAAAACCATCAGTGTACGAAATATAAACGAATTTAAATTAAGTATTTGCCTTTATTGTTTATATTATGGTAATAATTAGTTCAGTAAATTAGATGCACGTGTATCTCAAAGTGTATACGAAAGATTTGTCGACAGACACGCAACCCCATATCTCAAAGGGTGCCGAAATATGACCGTAAAGGCGGTCCCTCTATTCTGCTAACTTATAAAAATCACAAAAGCACCTGACCAGATTGCAACTAGAGGACAAAACACAAATACCTTTACCATTTGACGGGACTTGGTCGGACTTCACTTTAACGTGCAGCTGGCGAAATATGTTATGCAACGAACTCTTAAAATCAGCGCTGAACGCGGTTGTGGGGACCATCATTTTTCTGTGATGTGTCTTGCCCACTGCGCGGCCTGGCGGTGACTTGAACTCTTGCTCCCAACAAGAACGACATATAGTCACTGTTTGGTATTTCTGTGTTTCTCGCTGTTCCGAAACAAATCTAGTTACTGAGACAAAAAAAATGATCACAGAACGCACTCTCGACGGTGAGGTCCGCTGCAATATTTCCTCGTCTCCCTTCCCTTGCCTTTTCTCGGTACGCGAACGCTGCAGGTTACCAACTAAGTGACTGGGTCCGCTCGCCGTCGCGTCCACCGGTGTAAGCGATACGCCGGGCTTTGCTGTTGCTTCTGGAGTGGGTGGGCGACGTAACTTAAATTTTGTATGTTTTCAGCTGATTCAGTTTGTCTGCCAAAGGAAGGAATGTACGTATCAGCTCAGAAGTCCACTCACGTAACAAAGGAGACGCAGCTTGTCGAACGACCCTTTGCATCGCGCAAAGACAAGAACACGTTTCAGGAGTTCATTTTTTGTTGCATTCCCGCTTGTTCTTCTGCTGGGAATAGAAAAAAATCGTCAATATCTGTAAATGTATATTCAGTACGGAGAAGAGGACGAGATCTGGGCGGCGAATAAGTAGTTACAAACCTAAATAAGTATACGGCTGTATTAGTAGTATACTGTAAATGAGAAGAAGACTCTCAATTCGGGAACCTAGGCCCTTTAGGTGTGAAGATCTCCAGATGAGTATGTCATTTTAGCGTCTCATTGATTATTAGACGTTTAGTGACCGGAAATATCGAGACCCTTTCACCACGGAACTGAATAGTACATTCTTGTTCTTCTTGGAGATGTCGAAAAAGCGTGAGACTTGTTTTATTCATCTTGATGGCGAGGCCAAACCTCTCAAAGGGTTTAACAATGCCCCCCACCTTTAAGATCGCATACTGTGTTTTATTCTATATTGGCTTTTAAATACCCAGATAGCCCAGATACTACAAATACAGTATTGTTCACCCCACTCCTTTTTGCCTCTTACCTTCGAAACCCTAGACGGCCACGGCCTTCTCACTGCCAATCTCCTCGAAGGAGTCCATCACAGGCTGACCCATGCCACTGCGGATCCAGCACGCAGGATCCTTCCTTTTTCAACGCCTGTCCTTCGCTGTGACGCAGAGAGGCAATGCCATCACCTCCTTCGGTACATGACGGCCTCGGCCTGACACCCTGTCCCCAACTGCTTCTCTACTTATTATATGTTCTAAGACACACAATCATAATCAATATACTATCCAAGTGGCGAAAGTTAAAGGATCTTTCATCTGCCTGTATGATTCTTGGGTATTTCTCCGTAGCGATGATTGTATGTAGATGCGTGGAGTCCAATTTAGTTTTATAAATACATGCATCATGACGTAACGATATTAAGTGCACAGCCGAGTGTTGTTTCTTTAAGCCACATTGTTTCGTTCCTGTTTCATTATTTATTCCATTAATTCAACTGTATCTATGACAAAAACAGGGATTATTATCATTATTATTATAGTAATTCATAAATGTCAGCAATGTGTTGATTACACCTATGTGCCAATGCAAGAATTCATTAAGTAATCCACATGGCTCTCCTAGTTGCCTTAATAACATTGAGAACTATATTGGAAAATTTTCAAATACAAGGCCACATTGATTCGAGTTCCACTTTCCAGAATTGCCTGCTCCTGCCTAGAATAGTGAGGAGAGCAACGATTGAATACAATTCCTCTTATTTGTGAATCCCTGTGGACCCCTGATGCGCTTCTCAGACAGTTTTCAAGCTTCTCGGTTGTTACCGGGCTGCATGTATAGAAAGGAACAATGGGCCTCATGGCAAGAAGAAGTCCTCTCACGTATGTCGCTCAGGAAGAGTTTTTGTCTTTTTCCTGGGAACTTCATTGGAAATACGCTACAAGAAATCTGACAGTGCCCATTACCGAAGCCGAGAAGGACCAGAGCTGGATCTTGTTGATTCAATATCTTCATTCATCAGGCTATCTCCTTGGGCATCAATATACCAAAAACAGCCTAATGAGCATACCTGAAGTAGAACGCACTTCGCAAATTTTTTTATTAAGATGCTTTAAAATTCATTCAAAAAAACCATAAAACCATGATCCTATGATGATGATGATAATACTAGACACGGTATCCGGGTTGTCTTTGTTGTGGCTGATGCGTTTACGTGTTTTTCTTTCCTTATCATTCAATGCACAATCAGGTGTTCGCCACTTCCTGGTGCATTTGATAATTCCAATTGGCCAGAATGTGCATGAAAACTTCCGAAATTATGTCAACAACTGTTTTTCGAGCTAACCCTCAGCTGTTCCCCTATCTGACAGGCCTCAGCTCTTAACCTTTTTAGGTATTACTATGAGGACCTGTCGGGGCCACCTTTGCCTATTCTCTTCCTTACTCGTCCATTGGGCACATACAAATCGAAACTACAAAATTATGTCAGACTATAATAAACAAATAAATATTAATATACCTCATTCACCTGAATATGCCACAAAACAAGAGGATGGTTCAGCTTTGCTCGTATTGTCATTCGTCTCGGACACGACGTTGCACACTGTTGACAAAAAAAGGCGAAATGAACCATCAGTATCAGTATCAAAATGTAGCATGACAGCTTTACAATATATGTATCCTTGCAAATTACATACGATTAAAAAAGGCATTCCCGTGAACTTACATAAGTTGTAATTCAACAAAGAGCTCATCAGTTACGCTAAGATTTTCCGTGGGTCACTGAAGAATCTAGAAGATCACTAAAGACCACGAGTATAAAATAGTTTTTGTGGCATACCATGTACACTCCCTGTTTGCAATAACAATGTCGGCGACGCTCTACAAACACCGCACAATAGGCTTCTCGAAAATCCTCGAAACTGTCAAAGGTCCGCCAACCTTAGACCTCTATATCAAGGTTCCCTGTTAAGGGGGTGCCTACTTCGGCGTATCACCAAAGGTCCCCACCTATAGGTGTCACGCTATGAAGCGCTCCATAAACCCTCGCGCGAAAGCTGAGTGATCCAACATATTCTGACGCAGTTGCCTGACGTGACAAAATTTTACTCGTTCATCAACGTCGACATCAACGTTTAGCGAAAAGAAAGACCGACTCGCAGCGCCGTTCGTTCAAGAAATTCGCTCGCGCGATAGCGAACGTGACCTAAATATCTGAGGGAATTGATCCTCGATGGGACGCTTTGCCAGTTTGCTCGACGTTCTCACACGAATTCGCTATTTAGTGTGAAGGCATTGCTAACTCATCACGGGTTGTGTGAAAGCGCGAGAAATGCGTAAAGCTATTCTGGCGATTTTGGCAAAACGAAGTTAAAAATATCTAAAGAAAAAAAGAGAGAGAGAGAGAGAGAGAGAGAGAAAGGGAGAATTAAACTGCACTCAGGACAACTACTGTAGGCGTCGAAAAAATAAATACTTTGTCCATGTGATCAATTGATTTAAGGTCGGCAATCGCGTAGGTGTCAACCACTCTTGCTTACCTAGTGACTTATCTAGATGACATGCTGGTCAAAGGTAAACTCGATCAAATGCAAGTAAACAGTGCACTATTAATGATGACAACCAAACTAACGCACATGAGATAATTCCGAATTTACTATTTTCCTTATACTATATTTTAGCAATGACTAATCATATAACGTGAGGGCCCCTCACAATCAGCCCTCCATTACAGCTCCAGATGTCATTACTGACGAGTTCCGTCTTGTCGTGATTCCCGCGAAATGAAGTACACGCCATTCGAACACACCTGAACGAATGCTATATCACGCTTGCTCTAATTGCTTGACGTAATATCTCTGTGTGTGAGAGAGGTTAAAGGTTTGCCATTATCCCGGTTACTTATCGTCTACACAGAATGTCGTCTCAGTACAGGTTAGGATCTTTCTTATCTTTTATCTTGACCACCCACACTTCTCATTCCCGCGAGTTCACCCCGAGCCGGCCCTGCCTTTCTCTATCTGCAACGCAGGCCTCATCGTAGGTGTGGTAAGCGAAAATAGGTAAGCTCTTGCAGCTGATTACTAACTGATTGGTATGGTATGGCTACTACCTAGAAGGTAACGAGTAGAATGGCACCCTGCTATCCAGGCAAGCAAGCAACCAACCAACAAACCACCCTCAGCCTATCTCATAGGGGCACCTGTCTTCCACGCCACGCCCTTATCGATGCATCGCTTACCTCCTGGTGGGCCTCAACCTCGCAGTTCACGTGAGGGCTGGCCGAACCGCGAATCCGGGATCCTCATGCCACATCGCCGTCCATGATACCCTCGTGATGCCCTCGTGAAGTGATGCTGCCCTTGGCCCGCCAAAGCAAAGCCTCACACCTTCCCGCGTGTTCCTCAACGGAGACTCGCACTGATCGACTACCTAACGCATGCGGCAAGCAAAATGCGGCTGCTTCGCGAGTGCCTGCCAGTACAGTCTCTGTCCCTCTCGTGCGCCACGAGAAGGTGGGGCGTTAATGAGATACTTAGCATTTAGATAAGGCCAAAGGACGAACGCGGTCGGGGTCACGCGGAAGGGCATAAATGCGTCCAGTAGGAGTTCACGAGGTCAAGTCACGTTGCCCGTTGAACAATGTGTAACCGACCGGTGGCTCGACCCACGTATTTCCGCCGCGTCAGAGATATGATGATATTTCGTATTAAAGGGCATCGCAAAAACGACTTGGAGAGCGGGGACCAGGGAGGAAGCAGGCTATTATATTATAGTGTGTTGGGTACTGCTTAGCCGTTGCTCCTCTGCAAGTGTTTGTGGCAGGGTCGTATCATCGAAGAGGTGTACATCAGGTCCACTGGGATTTTGATATTAATTCTTGTCCGTTCCGTCTATAACGATACATTGCTTAGTGGCATGATCGGGAAGAATGCCTTGGTCACAGGGGATGTGCCGCAGGCCAGTGTCCCTGAGTTGGGGGTCAGAGGTCGATATAACAAATAATCGCGTAGAAATAACTGAGTTGCCCTTAAAACCGACGAAATGTGCTTATGTTGCTTATATTTGTTGTTATCGTGTCTAATTATTGCGTATTGTCTCGGCTGTCCTACCTTCCGCTCATTTAACCTGGTGGTCAAACCTGTTGAAAAAGCTGCTGACATATAACCTCCCTGTGACGGCATACAACCTGGCAACAATCACACTAATTGTCACACGCCGATTCCGTGACACTTTCGCTTTCCACCTGAAATAAATTATTCAGGCGGATTATTTCATCAATACAAAACCGTTGCTTCGTCAACCTTTGCAGCTTCTGTGCTTCGAGGAAATGAAAATCTGTGCTTTTAGTCCTCTCATAAAAATAAAGCTATTTATTTATACATTTCCTTGCTGGCTCTTCAAACTCTGTGTCTGCTAGTATTGAGAGCGCTGTAAAATCTCCTAAGTTTCGAATGACGTCTTTAGCATTAGGCGTACTGAAATAATAATGTTTTCATTAGTGTCCCAATGAGTAACGCAAATAGCCAGCTGTAGCAGAAGCTGATAAATGACTTCACACAAACGTATAATTCCGTGTGAAGTTATTCATTATACTTCGAAAAGCAATATTCGCCCCCTCTCTCTCTCTCTGTCCACGATGGTGCCGCTAAGAAGTTCGGCAAGCAGAACTTTGCCATGAAGGCATTTGCTCCCATGGGCAGAGACCTCCTTCCGGCGGACGTTGATAGCAATCCCGCAGGGGATACTCTACTACAGGTGCTTCCGACGTCGAGGCTAGCTCGAGAATCCAGTGGATGCTAGCGGGCGCCCGCGCCGGCGCTGAAATATGGAAGAGCAATAAAAATTCTACTAACACAAAACTGTACATGGTTTGATGAAGAGAACTCTGGCGAGGGGAGCGCGCATATTCTTAGCTACAGAGCGGATTCCTGCACAGTCATCGATGACGTACGGTAACGCACATATGGGCAGGGCCGCAAACTTCGACCACCCGAAGCTTGTTATCGTCTGGATTTAAATAATTAATGGAGATGGCCAGCGTCGATATCGATTTAAAAACGTCGCCGAGCACCTCGCTGGGCTCGAGCCTGCGTCCCTTATCTGTCCTCACACTTAGTGATTCAGTTCAGCGTCAGCTTACGCAGGGATAAGACGATGAGGCCATCTTTCTCGATCTGCGCATTTTACTACCTTGTGTACCAATATCTAAATATCATTCATAGCAATAGATCTCAGACGGCAACTGGAATCAAGCAATAATCCGAAACTAACATTGTATATTCTGTATCCTTCTCGTAAGCGGTGAATGGGCTCATCCGGCCGTTATTGGCGCAGACGTAAAAGCACTGAGGAACGCTTGAGCCCAGCCTCTGGGTTCAAGCGGGTCGTCGTTGGCTCTTAATAGCTCTGAGTCAACACACACAGCTCATTGCGTTTGCAGGTCATGCATTCACGATGATACGAGATAGACCGAAAGGTCACAGTATGCACTTCGCCTATGATAATCACCGCAGGAGCAATTGCACAATACGCGTCACGTCTTAGCTACCAATGCCTTATCACTGTATGCATGTGACCGGAAGCAGTAAGTATAGTGCATGACTCCAATGCACGCCTCACAATTTTAGTAGAGTTTCGAAAACAAGTGTATTTCCCATAAACCGGTTCAATAGACATTATCATAATCCCGGTACGAAAGTGTTCAATAGCTGGAGTGAATAATCGCATCCAACCTCGTTCCTCCTCATGAGCTCATTTCTCAGAATGGAAAAGCACGAAAATGATTCTCCAACGAAGGCTCTCCCTCACGGTTTCTGCTTTGTTTGGGGCACACCTAGGTCGCCGGGACGAATGTTCGTTGGTTGACACATACGAACACACACTTCTACATCTAACAAGCAGTATATTTTATTTCGGCCCTCTCGTGTTGACCGCATAATCCATATTGAATTTTGATACAGCGCCTATTTCAAGGACCGCTCGAGCGGTCGAGCGTCAACCTGTCCTCCCTCCACAAATAAAAAGTGAATAAAAGCCATACCAAATAACGGGGATCGAGCCACTCGCCGAAGTGTCGACACGCAGATAAAGACGCTTTTAGGACGAGCAGGCGTTGCCTATCCCTATGCTTGCATTCGCTGTCCGGTTTCACTCGCACCTCTCCCGAACACTACAGCAATAAAGATGGGCTTATATCGCACCGTAGTCGTTGGCTGTGATGCTGCTGATGGTTGTTGATGCGGAGCGGGTATAGTGGTGTGAGGAGGCCTTGTGGCCGCCAATGTCTGATGCGTTTGTCTGTCCACCCGGCAGAGGTGCTGAGCAGCACCCCTGTGGCACGATATGGTAAACACGAACCTTACGCCATATACCCGCAATGCCCTACAAAGTTGACCGTTACTGGTCCGTACCCACTCTCCGACCACACCGAGGGCACCATGAACGTGCGGTTTCCGTCGCGCCTGCCGCTGGATGGCTATGCAGCGCCGTCAGGGACTTGGAGCGTCGACCGCCAGCAAGCAAGCAAGGATACCGTTCCACTGGCTTGCCCGACTGCCTTCTTGCTCGCGCGAACAGGGCATCGACAGCGCCTGTGGTGGCGGTAGCTTCGAGGCCGCCGCCGATGACAACGTTTATTATGAAATTCCTTAAAGCGGGGACTTTAAGTGGGGAGACCCACTCGAGCAATGAAAACGCTTTCCCATGACTATGCGCTATGCGATGAGCGCCTGTCCTCACTTAGCTAGTATACATGTACTCCGTCCATATACCTCTGCTGTACTGCTGTGCGTTGTTGTAGTTTAATAGCAATTACTACTGAGAGAAGAAGAAAATTGGAAGACAATCGTTCCTGTTTTCACTAACTATACCGCGATTTCATAAGCTGAGCGATAATCTGCCGAAAGTAAGCGTGCACAATTGACGCTAATATGTCATATCTTATGTAGGAAAATATTTTCAAATGGGTTTCTTCGAGTGCGCGTAGCTCGATGTTGACCAGCTCATCAGCATTCTTCTAACAAGACGACCCAGAGAAGCATTGATAAGTCAGCGAACATAAGCTGAAACTGAACGTCGCCGAATCATGAAGATATACTGAACATTGGTCAGACAACGTGTTGCATTCGGAGCTCGTCTATTGTCGACATCGTCTAAGAAACTCGAAGATTGAGTTGCCCAACGATGACAAACTGTCACGTTATGTTACAGGGAATACGGCCTCTGGTATACAAACCCAGTAAATTGATTACCGATCAATATTCTTTGTTCAACTTTGAAAGATGGTCAACAACAACTCGATATACAATATACATTTTCAACTACATACATATATATAGAGTATTGGTTTATCTGCGCCTTTGGTGAAAACGTAAATGGATTATATACCGAGGCAAACAATCTGGGCGATGTTTCCATTTTCGTCCCGTTGACGAGGAAACCTGTCATTGCTTGGGGATCTCGTCCACAATTTCATTTCATTCGACAGGACGTGCGTCTCATATAAACAACTAGTCTCCAAAGCAACTAGACCACTCTAAATGGCGATGCTGTGTCGCCTACTGCCCGACGACAGTACCAGAGGCTCGTCGTCGTAGACGCGGCATAGCTGAGCGTCCTGGCTGAACCCTGTTCGCCGATTTGGCTTGGTGCCGCACAAATGAAGCTATGAAGCCAAATGAGTCCCCCTTCTTCGGTTCATAACCGTGTCTCGTTAGGTCAAACCCGTATCTGAGACACGGTTTGCCCGCATCCAGATGAGCTCTCTTTGCTCCTGGTATATAAAACAGCCCTACAGATTAGCTTAAACTCTTATCCCATGCCCAGATACACGCGTTCGAGTCTCACAAAATTCACCTCACCTTCATTGTAGACACACGGCTGCGTTCGGGCACACCATCGGTAGCAGGAACTCGCTCTCAAATATTCCTCAGAGAACGCCCAGGCTAGCCTACACCTATTGCCTCACAAGGCAAGTTTTTTTTCTCATTGTTGTCTCCTGCAATTTGCTACTACTCTGTATTTTTCGCATTTCGACGTTGGTTGTTTACTGGTATAATCCCCAATCCGCCATGGGCAAACGATATTTAGCAGGGGCATTGGTGCAGCAACAGAGAAGACTCCAGTGGCTCGACCAGGATAGTTTATTTGCTAACCACAATCGCAACCAGCGATATTGCGCAATATTGAGGTAACCCACGACATCTCGGTCTCTGCTAAACCCAAATATATTAAAATGTGTAGCAAAGACGCTTTATAACGGTGACCAGCGACAATACAAACTTCAGTTCGGTTTTCATCGAAGTTCCAATTTGTTGGAAAGCAGCACAAGCCAGCACCGGACGAAGCTTACCGTAATAAACGAGTCTAGAGAAAAGTCACCACGCAGGTGGGTGTGATAACATTATCTGCAATCTAACCGCTACATCCTATATTATCTTATACACAAAGTAAAATAAACTTTCTTAATCTCATTGGTCTCAGTCATAATGCTCGATTGAACCGGCTCATCTCGCCCAAGTTTCAAAATCGCGCAAAATTACACGAAAAGCATCAAGTCGCTCCCCGACAGCCTCACGATGCTGTCAAGTGTGGCTGTACCGCCAATCACTGCAGCATTATAACTCGGACATTTCAACTTCCTGAAAACGTTACGTCTCTACTGTTGCTGCAGCGCGTTCGTGTCGCTGTTCTGACAAATGTTCTCAAGCTAACTAAGGCTAACGTCAAGCGGAAAGCGAGTATTTAATCTTTAGTATTCAGCATGTTGATGGCTTTACGGCTTGACGGTGAGGTCTTCAACCGCAGTGAGAACGAGACGGAGAGTGAGAGACACCGTGATAGAGTTAGGACTTTGATTTTATGGCTTTTTCCACTAACGGACACGCTTTCAACAGTAACACGGCTGCGTCTCTGAGCCGTGATCATGACGTTCGTTTCCGGAGTATCCGAACTCAGGCCGGTTTCACTGGACCGTTTCGGCGACGGAAGCGGAAAACTGTAAAAAAAAAAGGTAAAATTTCCCAAGACAATATCCGGTGCATGTAGATACAGATATATATATATATATATATATATATATATATATATATATATATATATATATATATATATATATTTCTTATAGCTGAAACCACGCAGTGTGTCATCAGTTTTCCTCGTCCTCTATAGTTCTATAGCTATTATAGCATCAGTCGGGCGCGTATGCCTTAAGTACAGACGGACCGCAACGCTGATGTAAGATTATACAGTAGGATAACACGATTCGTGTAACTCGCTTGCTTACTGGCACATTTGCAGTGGACAGTGACAGGTTGAAGATCTGATAGCCCACGGCTGCCACTGTTGACATCACACCATTTCGGTGATACCGCACCCTGCTATTCAAAGCTCATCGTTTCAGGCTCGTTCGTAGCAACGAACTAGCAAGTGTTGAATAATTCCATTGTCACAAATTCACAAACACCGAGCAAATTTATAATGTCGGATGAACAATAAATCTGTGAATTGCACTATAGGAAGGAACAAAGCAAATCGAATCGTGACAATATGAGACATTGGCCAACACCTCATCGGAATCGATAAATTTAGTTTAAAAGAAATGGAGCAATTTGATGAAGGTTGCGGTCAAAACGAGTCCGTGGCCCGGATGTACAATGTGAAGCATTTTGTTGTCGTTTAATGAAAAACTCCGCATGGGTCGTATTAATGACGCATTGCGAATGCCTGTCCATGTTACGCAAGATTTTGGGAACCGTACGTAACAACGAGGCAGTGCCGGGTTAACGATCGCCGGTACGACGAAGTGAATCGGAATGAATCCGATATTAGTAATCAATGCGTGATCATCACAAGATGTTTTAAGATGTCCCCTTAAGCGTCATTTTCAAGGGAACGGAAATCTCATCGCAGATAGTGATGCGAACACATCTTTGAGTGGCAATCATGTGGTCAGTTGGTAACGGTGGCTAACAGTAAACAAGAGAATCGTTACTTTGTATACGGGAAAATCATACCTTACTCAAGGCTCTACTGAAGGAAAACCCTCGTCTAACACAGCGTGAACTGGCTGAAACGATGGGTTGTGATCAAAGAACTGTCGGCAGACATCTTAAGTCGATGGGATTCACACAGAAACTTGGAATTTGGGTGCCATTTTTTGAGTGACCGGCATTTCGACGATTCAGAAGACTTTAAACGGGGGTTGGTCGCCTTTTTCAACTCAAAAAACAATTATTTCTGGAAAAATGGAATCCATCAGCTATTGAAAGGTGGGAGGAGGTCGTGAACAATAACGGGGAGTACATCATAAATATGCGAATTGGTTTAAATCGATCCGAGTGCGTCATTTTTCCATTGTTCATGAAACGGCGGGAACTTATGCCTCAACCTAATATTACAGTGTTATTGCATACATCACACTTCTGCCCTTCTATGTCAAACAATGCCTCCTTTTCTCATTGACATCATATTATTTTTTCACCTAGGGCTGTCAAGCTGAGCCGTGATCAAATTTCGCTGTCCTTGTGGACACCATGGGCCATTTACCTGGCAAACGCAAACGTGCCGCTCTACGAGACCTTAAATCCCATTGAGGGCCAATGTCCGTACTTATCTAAGGGGCACTTAAGCGTCACTCGCCATCTACGGGTCAAAAGCACTGCTGGTACAGGGAGCCCGCAGGTAGAACGATCGTCTAATGTTGTATAGTTTGAGATCTTTTCAGTAGCATGTGTGTCTAAAAAAAGAGAACAATAGAAACCATCCATACGAGTGATTTCGTTCAAATTTCTCACAAGATGTAACGCTTCAAATCGAAAAAATACCACGTTTCCTTACGAATACCCTAGAAATTCGAGATTATGATCAATAGAAAACTGATTTCCGGTGTGGAGGCATACCCTGATGACTAAGTCAATATTAAATTTGGGCTTAGTTAGAATTGCCGTTCGTTAAAATGTGCGTTAACAAAAAATTGTACCAATGATCATCCAGGTAACAGATACGCCAAAAATGTCACACTACATTCATATAATCACATAATTCTGACCAGTTGATATATATATATATTGCTACCTTGTGCAAAGTGTAGGTAGAAAAGCTTGATAATTATTTATTCAAACACAGTAGTTAGGAATTATTTATAGGGATTATTGGGGGGGGGGGGGGGCTGAGGTCGACAATGTCCCGAGGAAGGCGATGGCATTGCCCCTCTGCACAGCGAGGGACACGCGCCTCAGAAGGAAAGAACCTGCGCGCTTGTCCCCGGTGGCGCGGTAGACCCCTTCGAACGAAGCTGGAGCGGCACGTCGGGCTGGGGTGGCGTCTCGGGCTGGGTTCATGAAGAGGAGCGGGGCTTGAGGGCGGCTAGGAGGGGGGCGAGCTGGCGCTGAAGCTGGAGGAGAGGGGCCAAGACTTCAGCGAGGGACCTCAAGGCTGTGGCGATACCTGGCACCGCTGGCGCGGTCTTGGAGTGTCGAGACTCCGCGCGGGCAGGTCGACGAGGGGCGGGGCGGGGATCCGCCTCGGGTTGGGCAGCAGGACCATGGGGACCTGAGCACCGTCGGAGGAGACCACAATAGCCCGAACCGCCGCAGCGTACGAGCGGGCTGGCGCCTGGGTCGACACCGGGGCCTCGATTGGCAGGATGGACGCGAGGGGTGAGGTGTCCTTCACCTGTTCGAGCACCCTGGCCTCAGTCACGAGCCGCTGACGCTCGCGGAGGTAGGCCGCCCGAGGGCACGACGGCAAGCCCGAGCGATGGGCACCCTTGCAGTTGACGCAGCGGGCAGGACGGGCGCAAGATGCGGCGAGGTGGCCGGCATCGCCGCAATTGCTGCAGACCCCAGGCAATGAGCACCGGGCCGCAATGTGGCCCGTCCGGCAGCAGTTGAAGCACAGTGGTGGCCGGTCAGGTTCGAGGACAACCGGATGGGACCGGTAGCCGAGAAACACCGAGGGAGGAGGCGGCCTGCTGAAGGTGAGCAGGACGGGCCGAGGCGAGCGACGAGCCGGGCCGGGCGCGGCAGGGAGACGGCGGACGGAAGTGACGCCGAGGGGTGCGAGTTCAGCCAGAATCTCGGCATCGGTAAAGGCCGCGCAGACGTTCGTGATGCGGGCCTTGGTGCACGAGAGGGCCGAACAATGAGCGGACACCGGGACGCCTCCGAGGGTCGTCAGCGTCAACGACTTGCGGGCGAGCTCTAGGCTCGGCGCCCAAATGATGAGCCTGTCGGCCCCACCAGCCGGGGTGCAGCCCGGGAGAGCCTCATGTGCGCTCTTAAAAAGGGAGAGCATCTGGCCCTGCTCGAAGGCGGGGGAAGGCCCGCCGGCCTCGACCGCCCGGCCACGGACAGTCACCCTAAATAGTCCATGGGACCTCGCGTTGAGGCCGGCCCGGAGGGCTTCCAGTGCGCGCGCCTCACGGCCCGCGCGACGCTTGGCGTCCTTCGTCCGCTGCTCCGTGAACGGCGCAGCGTCTCCTCCCTCGCGTCCTCCTTCTCAGCGACCTCATCGTCCGCACTAGGCCTCGCCCTCTTCAGGGGCGGCACTCTCGGCACGTCGTCTGGAGGCATCGCCCTCCCACCCAGCGCAGAAGCGCAGGGTGCACGAAAACTACAAAGACGCAACGGCGGAGAGGCTGGCAGGAGCTTCGTCGTTAGCAAGCGTTAGCACCGAGGTGGGTAGAATATTTCTCTTAGATTTCTTTAACTGTTTTTCAAGCTGACCCTCAGCTGTTCCCCTATCTGACAGGCCTCAGCTCTTAACCTTTAGGTATTACTATGAGGACCTGTCGGGGCCACCTTTGCTTATTCTCTTAGATTTCTAGCCAGAATGAATGCTATGCATATCCAATAGCAACGGCACGGTGGTTGACACTCTAGCACCTTCTTATGTCAACCACTGTGCAACCACCCCCGGTTACGCGGTAGCGTGTGCGGAGCGGGCCAAGCTAAGGAAGTACGCCGCACTCCAAGCAACCCACCTGTTTTCCCCCCGTGCTTTTGAGACCTTGGGCGGGCACGGCCCTCTCACTGCGAACTTCCTCGAAGGGGTCTACCATAGGTTGATCCGCGCTACCGGGGACAAGCGCGAAGGTTCTTTCCTTCTGCAGCGCCTGTCCCTCGCTGTGCAGAGGGGCAATGCCATCGCCTTCCTCGGGACATTGTCGTCCAATAGAAATGTATATTTTGTCATACTTTCCCATTAACTAACGAAGCGGAACTACTACTCGATCTGCCGTTCGCAACACGTCCGTACTATTCGTTTCTATATCTTCAGCAGTAATTACCGTTATGTTTTCATATTTCCGATTGTCTGCCATGCGGGCCAGCATTGACACTTGACTTTCAGGGCATGTCAGTTAGATGTGTTTTAGAAATAAAAAAGATATGCTTAATATTTGGCCTATCGCTATTCATGTTTCTACCGCGCTGCTGACAATCGGTGCGTGTCTGTTTCTGGCGAATTTCAAATAAATGAAACCGTTCGGCATTTTCAGCTAGTTTTCCAACCAATTAGTATGGGAAGTCTAGGTTGTTGTTTCCATCGTATGAATTAGCTGGATTTGCGCAGCATTCAGGTTTCAGCGACTTCGCCAAGCAACGGTTTAGCTTGCTAGTGGGCGTTCTCACCCGCTGCCCTCGCCGATTTCGACGGGTGAACGGGTTCGTCTGCTGTTTTGTTTATTTACGGCTCCACGTGAGAGCAACATGGCTCTGTATCTATATAAGTGAGCGATTCGAACATGTGCGTTTTCTCTTTGTCAGGTGAATTGGTCTCAACTATCGACGGCTGCATTTTCTGATTGGAAACTTGTGCCTGACTGTGTGTGTGTGTGATTTTAGTGAATGCTTGTGCTGTTAAAACCTCATCTACCATACTGATCTACGCCGACTGTCCTGTGAAAAGAGTCGTGTATTGAAGTGATTATCGTCGCACCTCTGAAATTCTGACTGACGTACATGATGGGCAAATCATCAGGACAAAACAGAGCCAAAATGAGGAGGAATATGCGACGACCACAGTCGTCCTCGTTGCCGAAGGAAGTTCTCGAGGATGACCGTTTCAAGGATGTGGCTACCGATCCGAAGTTTCGGCCGATACCAAAGAAGGAGGCAAAGGTGAAAATTGACCAGAGATTCGGCCAGATGTTCACCGATAAACGCTTCAAAATCAAAGCCACCATGGACAAACGGGGTAGACCTGTAGCCACTAATAGCACTGAAGATCTCAAGCGTTACTATCACCTGGACGAGAGCGACGTCGACGAAGCTGACGACGATGGTGACGATAGCGAACGAGCAACCACCTCGGCAGTTGATCCGGCTCTAGGAAGTGCAGCATCGGAATTGCCCCAAAAAAGGGACCCGGCGGAAATAGGTGGAGCAGTGAGCAGGGAAAGCGTCAACGCTGAAGGGAACAAATCCACAGGAGATGACGGAACGTCAGAATCGAGCTCCGAGGACGAATCAGAAGCGGAGCTTCTGGACCTCGCTCGGGGTGAAGGAAACATCGAGACGTCGGAGGAGGACAGCACAGATTCATCGGACGACGAAGAGGCTATTTATCGGGCCGAAGACGAACAAGAAATTGAATGGGACGAAATGGATAAAGAGGCGCCTCGGAGCGACGATACATCGAGGCGTCTAGCTGTCTGTAATATGGATTGGCATAATCTCAAAGCCGTTGACCTATTTATTCTGATGGGTTCTTTTGCACCGGATGGCGGAATCGTCAAGACGGTTTCGATATATCCGTCCGAGTTCGGCAAAGAAAGAATGCGTGAAGAAGCAAAACGGGGTCCTCGTCTGAAAGCTAGGAATGATCAGGCGCTACGAAAATACGAATTTGAGCGATTAAGGTACGCGGCCGCTAGTTGGCCATCGTTTTGATGGGACGTCTCGCGTCTGTAGAGCACGTTCGTTATTTGTGGTTACCTCTCTGCTTTCTCTACCGTTAGTGAAGAAGGCCAAATTATGGAACTCGAAAATATAATATTTAATCGTGTGTGTTTAGTATTAATGCATTGTCTATTTGCCTTGTATACAGGTACTATTATGCTGTCGTGGAGTGTGACAGCTCGAGCACCGCGAACAAGATATATGAAAGCTGTGACGGGATGGAGTATCAGACGTCAGGAGCCAAGGTGGATTTGCGTTTTATTCCCGATGAAATGGAGTTCGACGAAAATGAGAGGAGTGATTTTTGCGATTCGTCACCTCAACAATACGAACCTGTTGATTTTATCAATTCCGCATTAATGCTGTCCAAGTGTGAAAGCAATTGGGACGGCGATGATCTTCGCAGGCGTAAAGCTCTATCGAAAGCGTATTCTAGCGACTCGAAGAACAAGCGGCAGCGTGCCGCTGGCCCGAAACTTAACGATATTGACAGGATGGCCGAGCACCTTAAAACCTATATCGCGTCGGACAGCGATCAAGATTCAGATGGTGAGAAGGTCGACGCAGATAAGTATAGAAAGCTGTTACAGTTGGGTGCCGCAGACGCCAACGGAGGCGATCGACACTCGGACTCTGTCGTTGACGACGTGGACGACGATGGCGGCAGGGAGATCACATTCAATCCCGAACTCAACGCGGTTGTTGACCGACGACACAAAGAAAAGAACGACAGCGAGAAGGCGTCAAAGCGAACACCGTTCCAGGAGTACCTCGATCGGAGAAAGGAGAAGAAACGCGAGAAACGACAGCTGGATCGGGCGAAGAAGAAGCGAGAAAGGACGTTCTCCGACGACGAGCTGCCTGAGGGCGTCGAAGAGGATCCCTTCTTCAGGATCGGTAAACCGCATGGCTTCGGGGACAACGATCTGGGCCGCGAATCGGGCTCTGAGGAGGACGGACCCAGTGGCGTCGACGGCGGTGAGGACGCCGACGAAAAACGCCGCCAGCAACTTGAGCTACTGCTTATGGATGAGAAGGACGATGACAAGAAGCACTTCTCTCTAAAGAAGATTCTGAAGAGTGAAAAGACCGCGGCCAAGAAAGGAAAGAGGAAGGGCAAGGCCACAGAGGATGCCGATGACGCTGGAGGCGACGACTTCAAGGTCAAAGTAGATGATCCTCGATTTGCTGCTATTTACTCAGATCATCGATTCAATATCGATCCGACGGACCTTGGCTACAGGAAAACCAAGGCAATGGCAGAGATCGTGACGGAAAAAGCGAAACGAAGAAAAATGCATAAAATGTAATTGGATTGTTATCTTTATTATAGTATTTTTAATTAGTAGTATTTTTGAACTTAACTTTCTTTTTTGTTCAACATAACAGTTCACCAATTAATAGCCTGGATTGCTGGGATCTTACCTTGGCTGTACATAATAGTAGAGTTACATCACGTATAGGAGATCTGTCGTGTTATCTTGCCGTGCAGAGCATCGTTGAAGGCGACGCACTATGGGGTCTCGAATTTCGCATCGATTATCATTAAGTTAATTGTGTGGGTTTATTATGCGCGAACGGGGAGTTGTCAAACGTTGTTGATATGCTTAAATTGAAACGATAATACAAAGGCATTATCTCGAGCATCCGATGTGAACGCTGCCAGGCATATTGTTGAATTTCACCAATAAAGAAGGTAATAATATAGATAGCTGACGTCTTCTATTTAAATATGAATCCGTGTCATCACTTGAATGAAACACTACAGTAGAACGTTACAATACATTAGACTAGAAAAATTGGGATTGATTTTCAAATACAGCACGTGAAGACTTTTTTTTTATATATCGTACGTCCTTCTCATAGTGTCGTCTATTTCAGTTTATATTTCGATGAAACAAATGATATATATTTTATTACATTGTACTGTTGTAAGCCCATGTATCATTGGATCTCTGAAAGTGCTCCGTGGCATACAGAGATCTCATAAGAACACAACCCGACGAAGTTATAAACGAGTACTATTCCGCATCTGCAAATCATTGGCACGCATATTTCTCGTGGTTCATGTCTAGTTTCCATCATAAAAATTCTATCGACAATCCCAACCTGACAACTTGAAGCGGTCACTAATGTCCTTCCAACAGAAAACAGTTTGTTGTAAACTAGAATTTAATACACTTTCGAATTAAACACATTCACATACAGGCTGTATTCCGTGGACAAGTTTATTGAAGTCAAGATAAAAACATTTCATGAAAGAACGCCTGACGCTCCCTAGCGTCTACACTTGTCACCGCCGAGCGTAAACGACAAACCACATCTGCTTTCCCTGCCCCACGGTTGTCGTTTCATAGCTGATTTCCTTAAGCCTTTGCTTCTTGTTTGCTCGCGGCTTCGATGCTGGACGAACCTCCACTGGCGGCTCGAGTCCATCATCCGCGCGATAACCGTTATCACAGTTATCACATTATTGACACCAATAAACAGCTTTGGTGTGTGCTTGGTTAATTTTATTAAATATTCCTATAATGTTGTGGATTTAATAGATTTTGATAATAATAATAGTAATAATAATAATAATTATTATTATTATTATCGAAATACAAATTGTCAAAGGGTAGGCGGAGTATCGGAGTTGCGCTCCCCATACTTTACATCTTAACAAGTTCATAAATAAAAAAAAAAGCTGTTTTGCTATCCTCTCGGTATACGTATATCAATTGAAGACGTTTAGGGAGTCGTGTAAAACCATCCGGTGATCGAAGACACACGCCTCGCGACCACTACAAATCAGCGTTGTTCCCGTTGTCGAAGATGACAGAACATATTCACTAGAGGCTCATATATATGAATCTCGCGTATGTCAATCGATTTCTCGCCACATTTCGATAGAACCGTCGACTGATATCTCAAAAGAGTAAAGGCTGATTTTACCTAAACAAATCAATCACATTTACCATATTAAATACGCTGGAGCTCTCTTAGTCTCGAATAAGATTCGAAGTGGATAGGAGAAGCTGCAAGAGGAAATAATACGTGTTATATATCATTAGCGATAATTGTCGAAAGCGAAACAGTTACCCTTGAATTGTAGTCAATGCTGCAAATTGACCCATAGTCATTATCGTGTAATCGCAGACTAACTCTCAAAACACGGTGTACTCAGTGATACTTGAATCTCACAGAGAGCAATTCTGCCAAATTGCCAATATCAGTCCTTCGCGAGCTCACTTTACATAGGGTGAGTAAGAGAGGGGAATATTCGATAACAATAATTATATAGAAATACGATACATGAATAACAATTTACATTTAGTATTCCTATTTTCCATTCGATATTCAGATTCAAATAGAAAACCAACAATTCCGTGTTGTTCTTAGTCACTGTCAGTTGTTTGTTGCCGTGCAGCGTTTCGAAGATTTCGCAAGCTGTCACATATCTACTTTTTCAGTGACCATAGCGGATCTAGCTGACTGAGGGGGTCAGAGGGATCCAAGACGCCGGAGCCTGAATCGAGGCCCCGCGGTCTCTCGAAACTCTCTCTCGTGATCTTGGTTTTTGCCTGAAAGCACAAGTGGACCAAAGACGCGTTCATATTTAGGAGCAGCATACAATTTCGATCGGATCGCTGGCCCGACCATGCTTTATGATGATATCCACCCCGTGCGTTTATCGACAGAGCAGCATCTATCATATCACGTATGGTGTCAACTGTGTCGTCGGTTACTGAACGAACTTTGTTTGATGTAACCAGTATCGTAAGCGTTCCAAATTCCACCTCACAAATCGATATACACGGAAGATATTGGGTTGACCTTAGTGCACAGTGCTTTAAGAATCTTGGTCCGCTTTTGTCTACAACCCATTTGCCACACTCATTTGGTGATACAACTTCATCTCCTGACATTTCATAACAGTTTATTTTGTCATATTGTATGCAGTTTGAAATAGGTCATACCCAAACAAAAGCTTTACACATATAAACATGTGACCCTTGCATGCAGTCAAGTTATACAGTTGAGTGATAATAGCCTCCTGCAATGGAGGGTATAGGCACACAAGCTGTAAAAATGAACACAATTCCCACGTACTTGGAAGCCCTGCATAAGGTCCTGAATAATCCTCTCTTCTGCCGATAGAGCTTGACCCGTCCTTTGTTTTTCATCCATTTGATCGAGAGTCGTGACTGCAGGTGACACTGAACGAATTAGGCCACGTGCCTGCAATGCCGATCTGGTCGACATCAATGCAATTTCGAGACAGGTACGCAGCTGATCCTGTTCGAGCAGGAGCAGTTTTCTCGCGCGCGTTAGTGCTCGGAGAATCGGAATGGCATCCGAAGGCACTCGGCCCACCCGTAGGTGACTGATCCACCTCAACGCAAATGCCAGAATGCCCGAACGACCACATCCGCCACTGAGGAAAAATAAAAAGCGAATTACATAGAACGGAAAACACGCTTGCTGTTTAACAACGACATTGGACCTTATAGACGTAGATGAATCTCCAGGAATATGTGGTACCTAGGGGAAACATCAGATCAGATTTTTCGAGCCATGGCAAGCTACATCACAAGGCAGAGACATTTGTCGTCAACTTCCACCACAGAAATGGACTCGTATAAACTCGCCGTCAACAAAGTACTTGAGAAGTTTAATTACACTGAAATTTGCTTCACTTGTTCACATCATTTTGTTCTACTGATATCATTGCGGTTATCACCAGTGAGATGCATGATAGCCTCTTCATATTGTAGAACTTGCTATTTTCACAACGAGAAAGGGGTGATATATGTAATCTTGGATAATATCCTTTAGGACATAAGCTGCTTCTTTCAAATATCGACAGCTTTCACATTCAGCCGTTGCGAAGAAACCAATTCGTAAATATGCGGGTATACTTCAGCTTCCGCCAATATTACTCACAGGCACTGTATGACTATGGGCGGATTATGAGTTCTTCTCTGCTTGAGATGAAGATCGAGCACATGATCAGCCAGCTCGATTTGGTGCGAGGCTTCACGCGACCACTGGGTTTCGTGCACCAATATGACATTTCTCGTTGGGCCCTACAAATTTGATTTTGAGTAAGAATGCACAGTTTTAGTAAGAATGCACACGATGTAACACAATGGTAGATATTTTCATATTTCTATTAACGTAACGTGTATTCAACTCCTAGTAAATACGTTGTACATATCTCATAAAATCTATATACCCAGATCCTTCAGTTAGAGATAAGCGAGGTTCCAAAATACAGCATCTTCACCAGATACTCCCTGTATTGCGTAGCGTATGTCTAACCTGAGGTCCGCTGATAGCCAAAAGCCGTTCAGTAAACAGGCCTCCCTCTCTTTCGCTGAACGAGAGCACCGATACATTAAATGGTCCATAGCTCTGCGACGTTCCTTTTTCGGATGGGAAGAATAATTGCGACGAGAGCTACAATTGCAGATACACCGACGTTAGAGGCTGCAGTTAGGTTACACACACACACACAATTCGCAAATCCTTTATATAGTATAACAGAGAAAACCAATGACTAGGGTCATATTTTTCCTTACAAATGTACATCGCTCTAGATGTCGGCCTATTAAGCGGCCGGGGGGGGGGGGTGCAAGGCAGATATTTAGGAAAGGGAGCGTGATATATATAAACAAACTGAAAATCGATTAGGTACATGCGCATATTACTATTTGTTCGTTTTTTTGTTCATTTTCTCTAGAATTCGAATAGAGCTCACCTCTTGGAACGACGACAGCGATAGGACCGTTTCCACCCGCTGCTCCCAGACCATCCTCCAGAAATCTTCGAGTGTGGCGGCCAGGGGAGCCTGTGTGATGATGTAATTAGGCTCACTTTCAACCGATGAAGCGACGAGAGACGCATTGATATAATCGTCCTTCGATGACGTCAGCACGATTCGATTGTAGTCGTCTGTGAAGCGATTATCGAAACCGTAATAAAACGCCAAATTCATATTATTATTATTATTACACATTATTTGGCGTTACATCGCCAATAAGTAGTAAATAATAAAATCGTCCTCGTGAAATTGCCAGGATATCACAAAGGACTGGACGACGCTCAGTTGTTGACTTCAAGCGTACCGCGTAACTTTAAAGGCCACTTCAAACCATTTTAATTTTTAACCACTTAAAACCAAGCTATTTAAAAAGAGACTAAAGCTTTTTTTTCATAATGTCGGGATAATAGCAACTCTCTTCCTTACAAGGCATGATATCCGGAAATCGGTTCTTCATCGAGCAGATGCGGCCAACGGATATCTTCAGTGTACGAGCTTCCGCCTCCTGAATGTCGAGATATTCTTTCCAGCGGGACTCCAGACGTAGCGCTCTGCAACAACGCGAGAGTAAGTACATAGACATTCAGATAGATAGATAGATAGATAGATACATAGATATATACACACACACATATATAGTGATAATAACTTCTGCACTAAGTTGAACAAATGAACAGGCAGAATGTTGTCTGCCGTCATATGCAGATACGAAATGCGAATTATTACGCACCTCATTACGTCGTCGAGTTTGTCATAGGTGTTCTTAAGGTCATGAGCGACCTGGGGGTCATTCAGAGGGTCAACTGATGCTGGCACGGGTGCTATTGTTGTATCCGACTGATCGACGGGTGCAGTGATCGTTGGTGCCTGCTGCATATTTCCAACAAAGGTGTTGTGGCTGTTGTTGGTGGCGCAATCTGCTGTTTGGTCAGTTGATGTGTGATCCTCCGGATTGCTTGAGTTATCAAGGCTCGATTTTGCCGCGGCCAGCAGTATATCAGCAGTATTTGAGGCTACAACTCCGACAAGCCCATTCGATTTAAGGCTAACGTCACCACCAGCTTTATTGGCGATATCTGATGGCGTCTGATTTTCGTTTTGGGTCACAACGACATTGGTTTCACCGTTTCCGCTAGAGACAATGGTGGGCTGTAGGATACTGGCCAGGCCTCCGCCGCCTCCAGCCGGCGCGACCGGAAGCTGGGGACTCTCGTCGAGGAGATTATTGGCCACAGCTTGGGTTGTCGTTCGTGCAACCGTGTTCTGCGTAATCGTGACTGTCTGTGGTACCTGGGAGTGCGTACCATATGCGGACGGCTGGATGGTGCCTGATGATGCCGGCAGCTGTTGGCCATAGCCGCTGGCTGTTGGCTGATTGTTGGTTTGGCCCTGTTGAGGTAGAGTAGCAGCTGTATACGCAGTGACTCCCATTGTCGAGTTGGCATAGCCACCGATAGCAGAACCTGTCGACGCCGTTGGCTGCATCTGGCCGCCCTGAGACGGATGACCGGTCACCGCGGTCGACGCGTTCGCCTGTGAGGCCGTCGTCGCAGCAACACCGCCAGCACCACCTGTTGTTTGCTGGCTATTGTTGCTGTTGTTGTATTGCTGATACTGCTGGGCGTACTGTTGATAATACTGAGCATACTGTTGGCTGTTGTACGCGGCTGAGGTGGTCGCCGATGTGTGCGCGCTGGGGGCAGGGTAATTCACTGATGACGCTCCACTAGTGATGTACGTGGTAGCCGACGCTGTGGGCGATGCCTGCGGGAGATTTCCGTATCCAGCCCATTGGTACGACGTCTGATAAGTTGGGTAGGCCGGCACCGCTGTGCCACTATTCGTAGAGGCAACGGCAGCAGCAGCAGGTGTCGTGTTTATGGCCGTTGAATCTGCTACGGCTTTCGTCACCGTAGTGGCCGCTGCTGCTGTTGTTGTGCTGCTGCTGCTGCTGCTGTTGCTAATCGAGGAAGTGCTGGGAGGGGGCCCTGTTGGGCCACAGAGTTGCCCGTACGCTGCTGCGTAACTCAGCTGTTGAGGGGTGTACTGAGTAGGCATAGAGGCGCTGGCATAGGGCATTCCATAGGGTCCACTATGGGTGGTACTGCCCGATGTAGCTGACGAGGAAACCGCACCAGTATTGGAGACTGCTGTTGAAGTTGTTGTTGTTGAAATTGTCGTCGTTGTCGTCGCCGTTGCCGACCCCTGGCTAGGACCAGTAGTGGGAGTTTGTGTCATAACTGCGCTTCCGCTCACGGGAGCGGCGGTGCCGGCGCCAGCTTGTGAAGATGCCGGGACGGCCGACGCAGAGGCGGGATATCCCGTATACGTGCCGGTGTAGTGAGCATACTGGTGAGCTTGCCCTCCTTGGGGGTACTGGTATCCTGCAGGATAGGTATAGCTGGAAGTGGCGACAGAGGTGCTACTCGACGAAGTAGTGCCAAACGTGCCCTGTGCGTTGCCGTAGTAGCTCGTGGCGGGGTTCGCGGTGCCGTTTGTGATTGCTGCTGCTGCTGCTGTTGTTGTAGGGGTTCCCGAGGTCGCACCCGAGGTGACTGCACCTGCCGCAGATGCGCTCGCTGTCTGCGGAGACGCGTAGAGATGAGCGTACGCCCCATAGCCGGCGGGGTAATTCGGCGCGCCCCCGTACATTGAATAGCCGAGGCTGTTCGTGTTGTACGCGTTGTAAAACTGACTCTGCTGCTGGGCAGTGAATGTCGACGGCTGTTGGACAGTTTGGCAGTTCGCTGGTGTCGATGCACCAGCAGCGTGCGGCTGCTGCGACGAAGGCATTAGTCCCGATGAGTGTTGTCCAGCCTGTTGCAGGTGGCCAGTCGGAAGTGGCACTTGATAAACCGCCGACGCTGGATACCCATGTGTGATAGATGTCGGCTGAACAGCTGCTGTTACAGTTGTACTCGTCGTCGAGGTTGTCTGCTCACGTGACGGCAACGCTGCTTGGGCAGGCGTGGCGGGATTCGTCAAATGATGAACATCGGCAGTGCTGCCGGCCACACCCATGAGCGGGTTCGAAGGATACGTATGATGCTGCTGATGCTGATGTTGAGCGCTCATTTGAGGAGAGGCGTAGGCATTCGGAGCCAATGACGTGGCCGGGCCCATTGCGCTCGTGGAAGTGATCCCACCCGAGGTTGCATAAGAGATGCCAGGCGAGCCAGGCATCGCTTGCGGGACATAATCGCTGACGCCGCCCGTGCCGTTGATTCCTTGTTGTTTGGCCTTGCTCATCATGGCGAGATAATCTTTTAGTTTCGGCGCGGCAGGTTGGCCACCCATAGACGGGGCAGGCGCGGTGCCAGGCTGGTTCACAGCTTGGCCACCAGCAAACGAGGTATTGAGCGTGCCATGGCCCATATGGGCACCAATGGCGGCAACCTGCTGACCTGGCTGTCCCGCAGCGACGTTCACGGCCGAGGCGGCCGCTACCGCAGCAGCTGCGGCAGCACTCTCTGCGGCTTGACGCATCTTGAGTCTCTCCTCCTGCTCACGCTCGACCTGCACAACGCTTTTAAGCCGATTGACAAGCTTGCTTACGTTGCCATGGAATTTGTCAAAGAAGTCCAGCCCTTTAAGTGTCTGGGCTTCGACCTCCTCGAAAGCCTTCGCCGAAGCGCGCAGCCCCTCGATGGCCGCGTTCCACGGTTGTCGCGCCTGCTCAAGGTTGAGTCGCACCTCGGCCGCGTTGGCATTCGCCTGTGTAACCGCCTTGAGAATGTTCTCCTGTGCACGAAGGTTCTTCTCGAGCACAGCGATAGCTTGCTCGTGCTTGGAGAGCGCCTTCTCGAAGACTTCGTTAAGATCTTCTTGAGCGTGAGCGACGATCAACTTCGTAATGTCATCATTACGGATCGCATCCCTCAAGCCGGTGAATAATTTGTTCCTCTGCGCCCTCATCTCGTCCATCTTGTCAAACAAGCGTATCAGCTCGTTAATTACCTTTATTAGGGACACGCAGAATAAACACAAGAAACGAACAGTGTTACTCGGCAAAGTCAGATTTTTTTTCTCAGACCGAGGCGTCGTCTGACAGACTTGAACCTAACCGCCTATTTATGAGCGAATATTAATTATATAAAACACAGTGAAAGCGAACTGTAGTTCCTCTAGTGGCATCTACATTGAGCAATCAAGAAGCTACAGCATATTGAATGTAAGAGCACCTCGCCAGCTAAAACAAGTCGTGAATAACTCAACGAGAACAACGCAATATACGTCAAACAAAGCCAAACGAATGGTCTCCTATTGCGCGTCTCATATAGACCCTCCCGTAGACGCTAGAGTTGCATACGTTATTACTGAGACATGAAAAATGAGTGCACCCCCCTTCTCTAAATAGACCGGGAAATACACAGGACAAATGTACCTGATAGCACATTGTTCAGGGAGTGTCATTCCGTTAATTTTTGTTTGTTTCCCATTATTAGGCTCACCTTCGCATCCTCCGCTGTCGCCTCGATCACGTGCGGAAGCTTTTGTTGGAGAATGTCGGGAGTGTATTGTAAGAGCGCTAGCTTTTCGTCGTGCGCCTTCAGGGCGTCCTTCAGCGTGTCGTTACTTCGGCTCGAATGTGAGTGGATCTCGCGATATTTATTAAGTTCGGCGCGAAGATCGGCCACCACATTGGATGTCACACCGCCCGGGCGTGCTTCCTTTATCTACAATTGACCGTACAGCATTCATTCACATCCTGTTAATGTACAATGCAATAAAACTACACACAAGATAGCCGTCTGCTTTCAGGCTCAAAACTTAGCACACCTACACGCGTTGAATGTCTTCAGTGATTGTATTACAAGTTCTTTATTCTCTGGCGGTGTGCAACGATCTCAAATATATCGTATACTTCATAACATTTGTCGTGAAATGTTCTATGGAATATTTTGTGGAATTGGTCCAGGAGAGAATAATTAAAATTCTTGTAGAATATGTTTTCATTTTCGGATATATTAGACGTAGACTGTTATGGGATCATATAGCCCTAAAATAAGCACTGCTGTTACGCTACTGCTGTTACGCCTTAGTAGAATAAAGTTGATTTCGTACCTGAGCATCGGCCTCCTGCAGTAAGGTCGCAATGTCATCGGCCATTTTGTGAAGTCTGGTCAACTGGCTACCCAAATCGGATACAGCTGTCCGCCGAGTGTGAAAACGCGCGCAGGACTCGATCACGTCTGGTGGAAGTGAAGGCTTGATCTAAAAAAAGGGGTTTTCCATACGCCAGCAAACAAGATAAATCAACTGTTATAGTGTTTCTGCTGTTGGTGGTCCACTTAACAATAGTAACACGTAGGACACAGAAGTTGAAGAAATGGTTGGTAAGAGCAAGTTTAGATTACTCGTCGTCACGGCTAAGTCCCTGCCAGTACGAAGCTGGAGGCCGCTGGCTCCTACGACGCGATGGCATATATTGGAACTTAAGCAAGATTGCAGTTCGTTTAATAAACCAATAAGCCTTTACCTTTATCACCATTTGTCCCGAGTTCATTTGTACAAATGCTCTAAACGCATTATTCATTTCGAGCATTAATACGCGCGTAATATAATACTTACGAGCATGGTGTTTAGAATACTCTTGTCCAGGTTGAGGTTACTCTCATAGGCGGCCAACTCAGCATTCTTGTCTTCGACGATATCGGATACTCGCCGCAGGATCTGGGCCTTTTTCTCAGAGTACACCGAAGAGGCTTCATGAGCGCCCATAGGGATTAGCGACGCGAACAGGTCAGGTCCAGAGACCTGTATATAAATCATATGTATCAAATGGATTGCATCGTTTTCAAAGTAACCCTTCCCTTGAATCTGCACATACTTCTCCACAGAATGCGTCAACCACTATACCGACCACATACAAGTTTGCGTCACATATACAGCATACGTTTATGAAGGACTTATTAGTGACTAGCAATCGAAGATCGTAACTACCTCGGGATCGCAGGGGTCGAACGGTATTCCTTTCACGAGCACGGCACCCTTCACCTCAGGAAGGCTTTCGGGCGCTGGCACTTTATCGTGATACACGAAATCATTCTCCTTTTCGGCGGCGTTCAGCTTGCCCCCTGTGTCAGAAGCACAATGTAGCAATCACTTTCCTCATGTATACATGTAAACAATATTACACATTTGAATAGAGGCGCCTGTATATTTCGAAAAATCAAGGACTTCACACAAATTAGAAGCCAATCACTGGGAACGAAATTAAAACTCACCGATGACATCCGCAGTGAACGAGAACAGGTCCTCCATGCCGAGGTCCCTCGCGGCGTGTACGCTCTCAGTGAATCGACGCATAGCCTCCCTGTACCAGGCGACTCGAAGGCCATAGGATCGTTCCTCTTCCGCTCCCATGCCCATGTGTAGTGCTGCCAGCGCTCCATAGTACGAAGCCTGCGGAAGTTGCAAACTCCGATAGTTAGTGTGAGTGAAACCTAGATAACTACCGTGAAACCATTGTTCGCCAAGATACATGTCAAACATTGGCTTCTAAATACATCAGGTGATCGGGCACCCAAGATATTTCGTTCGACGATGTGTTAAACTTTTTTTTTATTATTATATTTACATAATTTAGGCATTATAAAGTAAACACTGCAGTTCCGTCAGTAAACCGTCAATTTGAATGAACGAGGATAGGCACGTGGGAAGAAGGTTGAAAAAGTGGAAGCATACGAAATCGATAATGGTGAGAAACAAAACGGGTCCAGTCTCTGTTTGGCTCACATTCAGATCGCAGATCCGTTTCCACTGGAGATAAATCTTTGACCCGACAATATCCTTGATGTCAGCCGTCAGGTGGTTCATCGCCTTCCCATAGAAGTCGACGATCTGCGCAGCGATCTGCAGTACGAAAAAAGGACATACGGTGCTAAGTACACGCTATTTTGCAATAATTGATTAGTTTACCACTTGGGATCATGGCAAACGCGGACCTGTGGTTACGTTGCCCACCAACGGATCTGGTTTAAAACTTCGGTGAATAAAAATTTTTGATGATGGATTGCCCATACCTATGTAATTATTCTTAGTGAAAATGCACTCAGCAGATGTCAAGGAAAACTTGCAAGACAAGTATGTGTGTGCGCATACTATATAATATTGTAGGTGATGTTCATAAAAATTGAGTGCAACTATCCGAGCTATCCACAAGTGACTCACAACAACAGATAACACTAACAGCGAAGAGGAAAAACAGTGTCATCCGCTGGAACAGTCAGGCTCAGGTATGTCAACCTGCTTAGCATTGGCCATGCACAGAGCTATTCAGAGTACTATATGCTATATTTCATTTTATAAATAAGGTATCCACTCTAATGTTTCGAAAAATCCTACACAGGGTGTGCATTTTTTGCAATTTCTATTTTAATTTCATACTGAGTTATTATCATGTAATATCGTTGTAGTTCTGTAGTGGATGTCAGAAAAAAACGCGCACTCAAGACCGATATACAATACCTTTGCCGAGATAGTTGGCTTGCGGTTGTCGAGCAGAGATTTCTCCAGGATGCATTCCTGCGATTGGCCCAGCATCACTAGCGAATAGAAGGTTAGAAGGTCGTGCGATAGGTCGCAACCCTACAAATGACAAGTCAGCGTTAGATTCCCCGTGAGGTTGTTTATCTAATTTGGTTTTGTATAAATAAACCAGGTACAGTAAGAGCCCGTTAATATTTAGAACAATGTCGACTGTTGAACGATTTCGGAATTTCTGGAGACCTTCAGATTGTATTAAATACAAACACGAAAAACCGGTCCCACCTGAAGCTTTTCTTTAAGTTATTATACATGTTCCAAACTAACGCAACGAACGAATAATGACTTCAGTGAATAAATAGTAACTCAGTGATAACATGATTTGGCTGTTGAAATTTTGCCACATATTGAGATGAGGATATAATTCAATTCGACAAAGTTCACCCTAAATAACATGCTGACCTTTGGCTGAGGGTACGAATCTCGGTTGTGCTGAAATGCCCAGGCGGCCATTTGAAAATGAGCGCACGCGCTCTTCATTCCCTCGGCGCCTGTGCGATCCTCAAGAGCTCCCAGCTGAGAATGAAGCGCGCCAATGTTGTATAGCACCGACGAGAGCTCATACTTAACATCTGCTATATTGAACACACGACCTGTGTTGAAGAGACAGCCACGTCGATCAATAACAAGACAAAGGCGAGCTTGTGTTTTAAATTTCATAGTAGGGCTCGAGAAAAATAGGTTGTCTTGGCACCGTTCCGGCTCCGCCGGCAAAAGTCACAACAACTCTTGTTGTTCAATTCCGAATGTTAACAATTGGCACAGCAAAAATGTGCTACACATCGATCTCACAAAAACATCGTTAAGGCAGTTGTTCATTCTAAGGCTTAGCTGTCACCTAAATGCAGTTAATTGTGGCCTAAAAACAACAGTCGTCGTATAGCTTACCAGAATAAAGATCGGTCCACATGAAAGCCACACAGGCAGCCCCATCGTCGGTCATTGGGAACCGATTTTGCAGTGAGCGGAGCTGCGAATAGTACCGTTTCAGAACCGCGACACCAGCAATATCCTTAGATGCCATACACGCCGCCTAAATTGCGTAGATTGTGAAATGTTAGTATACCATAGCAACATCCACAGAGGGCTTATAGTCAAGTCATGTGCGTAGAATTCATGTTTGCTTGATAAATTCGAGTGGGCAAAGTAGCAGCGACTGATACACCAGCAACAGAAAATAGCGAGACAGTTCTCGGTCCCAAAACACGTTGACGGTTCACAGCTTGTGACGTGATGCGGGGTGCAATTTCCACCTAGCTTTCTGGTAAGAAGTGTATTGATAGCGATGTTGCTAAACAGGTAAGCTCATCTCAAGACATTAATTGTCAGAAAACGTATTGAGAAGTTATCATAGATTAAATGTAATTGTCATAAAAAGTATTGAGAAATTTCCATAAATTAAATGTAATTATCATAAAAACTATAGAGAAATTGCCATAAATTAAATGTAATTATCATAAATTGAGTGTAATTATCTTGAATCGAATGTAATTGTCATAAACTAAATATACTTGTCATAAATTAAATATAGTTATCATGAATTGAATTGTAATTGTCATACATTTCAATATAGTTGTCATAAATTAAATGTAATTGTCGTAAAATCATCGTTCATAATTGGCGAACAACAATGGGACGCAAACGGAAATTGAACCAAAGTCAACGGTGTTGACCAGCGGGAGCTTCATTCCACTTTGGCTACAGTCGAGGATCATTCCAATCCATTAGCGTCATTTAACCTCGAGTGGAAATTTCGCGTTATTGCTGCCGTTATGACACAGGCAGTATAAGCAGCAAATGTTCCTGTGACAGTTCCGATCATCTGCACATATAACTGATTTCCTCAAATATGTGAATTAACAAAGAATAAATCAATCTCCAACGAGCGGACACCATTTATCAACAAGCTATTATATATAGAGATGGAGTTCGGTCCATCTCGAACAGTGATATTTTGATAACAGTATTGGCTTGTTGTCAACGTATAATAGATAATTTGTTCATTCGATAAGTCACCAACGGCCACTGAAACTAGCGTTGATGTGTCGCTGAAGACGGTACCACTATTTGTGTTAAATTGTTTCCGTTTAGATATGTGACTAAGTTCACCATTATCGATGGCAACCCACGGCGTTAAGTTCTGTTCTATTTTAATGTTTGCTCAGGTATAATGTAATGTATACACGTCATGAAAATTGATCACTGTTACTGTCGATATATGAAGTAAAGGGAACATACCACACGTAGCTGTTCGATGTCGTGAATTGCTTTCGAGTAATTAGCGGGATCCTCATTGTAGAAGCCAGCGATGAACTGAAATACAACAATATTCGAGTACATAAACAGAACGAATAAGCAAAACTGTGACTAGATTTAGGCGGAATGAAATCCATTATTATGATTTGCGAATATCGTTCGAATATATGGTACTTATGTGCACCGATGAAGCCGAGTACTTCCGGCACATAAATATGTTGCATAATTAAATTATTATGCCAAGGAATTAGATGCAATGTACAACGGAATTTAATAGCTAACGAAGCAGAGTGAATGGACAGCTTGGACTAAGAAACATGTCGCTCATTTACTCAATGGACATGATCGACAAAAATGGCACTTCAATGAAAGTGTAACGGCATATCACTGTTTCATTTCCAGCAACTTTAAGCACAAAACATGATAAGGGAAAGCTTTATCAGGTTGACTGCACTTTCAATGTGCACGTTATCGTGTTAATTATCCATTAGCGAGAGTTACCAGTGTGGACACGTTCATTTTTTTCCAACATCTGAAATATTTCAGCCATACAACTTCCACCTCAAAGATGCGCATGCGTGCACTATATGACTGTGAAACTCTCTAAACGTGCGTAATACAAAGACATATGCGTACCATTATACGAGAGTGATTTAAATCAACTGTAGCGTACGCGAATGCAAGAAGTAACGTAAATCAAGTAAAACAAACTAAGTTCATTCACGCTCTGGGAAATCACCCGGCTCTCGTGGCGACACTGTCCAAAATTGAAGCCTCATCAAGCGACGACATCAGAGATGGGAGTCAATGAGAGACCCTAAACAAAGGGTTGACGGACTCCACATTGGTGGACTATACCTTCAGCATAAAGCATTTTTGATAGCAATCGAAAAAGGAAACAAAGACAGGTAGACTCGTTCATACAAATTGTTTACCATTAGGATTTGCTGGAAAAACCGTTTTGTTCAAGCTTGAACTAATTTGAACGCATTTAATCGGAGGAATTTGTATTCGATATATCTTAAGATACGTCCAGTAGGTGTCCAAAAAAATCGTTATCAACAAGGTCAGGTTGCCGATTATCAATTCGCTTGCCAACTCTAAATAGAGGAAACTGCAGTTAATTAGCATGTGTAGTTACGCACCTGCTTAGCTTTTTTTCTTCGTTCGCTATCTTTTATATTTATCGGTGCTAACAAGAGTTATAAAAGTTAGTTAAACTGTTAAACCACAGGCAGTACGTTTCGAGTATATTGATTGATTAGTTGGAACAACAACGTAAAAATCAAAATTTTGCTCCATAATAGGCAGTACGTTCTCGATCACCCAATGCGACGTCCTCATCGTAGATAAAAGTGCTTTCGCCCGCTGACTCATACCGTCCATTAACGGTCTATATATATATATATATATACGAACTGGTGACGTCAAAATAGCAGTCCAAATTTTTTTATAGCTCTCACAATTCTGTTTTGTATCAGTACGTTTGCATTTATTCCGCCAGGCTTCTTCTTCAATTGCAATAGTAGTAAACGATCTTTAGACAAACAATTAGCTCTCACCTTTTTCAGCGGGTGAGCGAACTCGGCCGGTTTCGGACTATGCTTGAGCTCGTAGCAGAGCATTTGCAGTCTTGGAGCCGCCTCCATCTTCGGACAGCTAGAAACAAACGCGCCCCTAAAATTGGCACAACTCCCAACTAGTTAGCCGTTCTCATCAAAGGCACGATCAACGGTGGGATAATTCACGTTCATTCGAATACTCAAGCCGTAGATAGACCGGAGTACGCACGGAAGGTCGGTAGTTCTCGCATCGACCCCCGCCGATCTTCGATGGGGGGGGTACTGCCTCTTTCTTCTCCAAGAACTCGGTGTCTGTCAGCTCGTTTTCATCCACAGTATCGCACTAGACCCTCGGAGGAAATTTGAGCTTGCGGGTCGTCCGTCGATCAGTAACGGCACATGCCTACCAACGACACATCTAACTTCGGCTGACAGATTGCCTTTCGCTGGTAAATCGGCCCAGTTTGTTTGCCCAAGCGCCTGTCAGACAGACGTTCACCTCCACTAACTACGTCGGCAGATAGGAGATGAGCATGATGATATGAGTACCGTTCACTTGAACACGTCACCGTTGACACGCGCTGAGCACAACAACAAAACAATTAGGAACAACCAACAAACCGCTACGGGACTGGTCAACGCAATCTGCAAACACGAGAAGAACGAAGATGCTTTCACCATTACACAGTTTTTATTTTGTGGTTCCGCCGTTGGCATACGTGTCCACGTTGACACACAGTGACACTCAAATACACACACACACGCACACACTATCCTATATACATACACGGCGAAATTCAGTAAGAATCCATTTGCAGATCGTTGCTGTGAGACTCTCCTGCTGTCAGATTGTCGCTGACTGGCGTATCCATCCGATCGAGCAGGTCTTGCAGCCCACACACGGCGTCCGCTGATTTATGTCATCTCTGTCAGTCGCTTCCGCAGAATATCGCTGGCTGACTACCCGCTGTTGTCCTGTCCAATGCCTTAGGTATTACCGTGATTATACGTCCGGCCACAGCTACGCGATGATCCAAACAACTCCATTCCTATCGGTTAGTCATCGTCGGGGTGGAAACGGAGAGCACGGAGTTACATCTCTCGCTTTGTTGTGCTGCTACTGCTGGATCTTGTCAATTCGATCTATGTTTTACTTCATTCTGTTGCTGATGGCCTATCTCCAGGCGACGTTGACATCACCTAATACAGTGGTGTCGTCAACACGGCCCGCAGCGGCCGAGGCGAACAATTTGCCGCTATGACCAGCTGCCGAGTCACAAGCACACATAGAAACCAATGCGAGGCCGTCGCTCTGTCTACCTTTCTACCCTTATAATCCTATATACTGGTAAAGATTCCCGGCTGGCTCACCCGTTAGATGGAGACCGGCGAGCCTGCCCAGAAAGGGCACCAAAAACGCTGTTCGTATCCCGAAACCACACCACTACCCTCTCCCTTTGAATGATTACGGCGGCGGCGGCGGCGCCCACCACCTATTTTCTCGGCGTTTTGACGTGTGGCGCTAAGTCCTTGCAGAGGTATGTTCCCATATGTACGTGGGACGGATTTTGTGGTGACGAAAATACGGCGGCGGATTGTCGAATCGAACATAAAGGCATTGGAGATTAAATGCGAGATGACAATGCACCTGTGGCAGTCTGCAAGATCTTGTTTTGTTTTTGAGCGAAAGCGCGAACAGCGACCCAGGCGCGAGTGAGGCAGCCGACTGAGAGAGCGGTGTCGTAAACATGAGGGAGGGCCCGCGTAGATCGGAAAACTCGATATTTTTCGGTGCTGCAAACGTATTGTGGATATGTTCCACTGTAGTTTTGTGTCTAACATATCACTATGCAATGTTTAATGAGTATTCCTTAGATTGATGCTATGTCATAATAGCGAGACTTTATGTTTTTATTAAGGTAACAGTTATTATTATTATCGTTATTCTTTTTTTTAAGAAAAAATATATACCAAATAGCCTTAGCATTATTAGAACTAATATAGACTAACATAGATACGTATCGATATGTGATTGAAAGTAAAAAGGTCACAGCATCACTGGGACACTTCAATATGCGTTACACAGTGGTTCTCGATTCGCACCTTATGTACAACCAGCGAATTGCTGTTATGTGAAAAGTGATTCAGTGAACATTGTGTAAGAAAAGGCACGTATGGTCTATGGGGAATTGTACACTCAACTCACGAAATGGGCGTGTACGAGAATGTACGTATTGTGGCAAAGGAGGAACGTGCACACAGCATACAGACGATTGAGGGTACTATCAGGGGGTGGAAGAAAAGCGGCATCACCGACGAGTCTCGTCGGTGGGAGCCGAAGTGAAGCCGGCTACACGAGTATATTCAGTCAGTACAATAAGAAACCCTGCCTTGTGTCATCAATCGTGCTCATACGAGAGAAACCCACTTTTTTTCGCTAAGTTGCCTCACCCCAGGGCAGCTCGCCATTTCTTACAATTGCTATGCCATTTTTGGCAAATAGAGTTCTTTCACGACTGTTTAACACACCCTGATAAGAAAAGCATACTAAAGTTGAGCCGTTTGTAACGTTTATCTCCACTTAAGCCAGATACTTCGTACCATAGGTGCTTCATACTTGAGGAAGGCTTTATCAACTTGGACGAACTCCGTCGTGCTAGCTGTACCAGGTAGGCTGGTTAAATAACACGAAAAAAAAAACCAATAACCAGCCTGATCATAATCAATATTCGATATAGTATAAGTATCATTCTAATAATCGTTAACAAAGAAAAGGCCAATCTGGCTGTTATGCTGCATGTGTCCCCACGCGTTTGAGACATTGTGCGCGTTGCGTTTCTGTTTCTTCTGGTTTGTTGCTGTGTTGCAGGTTTTCGTAGGTGTTTAAGGCATTGTAGGGTATTGTATTTCTTTCTTCAATACGAGTGTCGTTGGGTCGCACGGTCGAGCAAATCAACGATGCGCTTTCAACGCGGTGCTGTCAATTTGCACGTTGTCGTTCATATTGTAAATTATATATATATATATATATATACATGCTTGGTTTTTAGATGGAACTGCATTGGAACATATAACTGTATCTACAGCTAACAGATCTCTAATCTCGACACATTACCTTCAGGTTACAACGGCAGCACCGCAATCGTAACTCTTGCGAGAAAGACACCAATTATCTGCGTACACGTTGTACAAATTTCTTCTTAAATTTTCGCGTTCTATATATATATATATATATACATATATGACAAATCTAAAATCCCAGACATGTCCATTATCATCATACTATTTTTCCTCGTTCTCGAAATCGTCGTATTAATAATATACATACAGACTTCATGCGCTTCAGAGTATAGGAGAACAATTCCATTTTGATTACTTTCCGAGACATAATATAATAATTGCACAATAAATAATAACTGACGATTCCTAAGTTATGAATGAATTAATGATTCAGTAGATCCACTCTTTGTACAATGTTGTTTCTGTACACTACGTATCCCCCCCCCGGAATGAACCTGGGTAATGCTCTGTCCAGTGCTTCGATATGTCTCCTAACACAAGGTCTCCGTGCGACAGAACAGCCGATAAACTTGGCCAAAACTAGTATCTGGTAAAGAGCGACATAAAAGTCAACAATTTTTAATAATCTAGCATATGAAAATTGTGTTACAAACCAGCGGATCTGAACGTGCTACTTCGTAATACGGAGATCAAAGTTAAGGGAAGGTGTGACAACTACATCAAGGTCCTTCATGGAGCTCTTGCATTTAATAGTAACCGCGTCATTGATAGAATAATCTTTATCGTGTGAGCTGAAACACAAGACAACGCATTTAGGAAACGAAATTGAGGCTTCCATGCGATCTACGATTCCAAAGCTAAGCAAATGAGGTCTCAAAGCTGTTATTTTCTCTCTAAAGGATTTGCAGGAAACTTTAGCCGCGATCCTAATTAACGTTGAAGGACACCCGATAGGTCGTTAGTTGTCTTTTTTATGAAGGGAAAAGAGGCGGGTACTAAATAAAATAGGTTTAACTTCGGGCGGTACGAAGCCAAACCTTATAATATCAATGACACCTGACAGCGCAGTTCTTAGCTTTGTCGCAACGTGGTTGACACTCTGATACCTTCTTATGTGAACCACTGTACAACCACCCCAGGTTACGCCGTAGCCCGGGTAGAGCGGGCCAAACTCTGGAAGTACGCCGCACTCCACACAGCCCACATATTTTCCCCCCTTGGCTTCGGAACCTTAGGCCCCTTACTGCACCTCTAAACACGGCCCCCTCACTACAAACTTCCTCGAAGGGTTCTACCGTAAGCTGATCCTTTCCCTCGCTGTGCAGAGAGGCAATGCCATCGCCTTCCTCGGGCCAATGTCGGCCTCCGCCTGACATCCTGTCCCCAACTAATTCTCTAATTATTGTATGTTTGAAGTTGTATATACTAAATTAAAAAGGCAGGGATTAGGCACATTCCACGTCGCCTCGTTTGATGAAGTGTTCACTAAGAGGTGAAAAGTTTAACAGTGGTAAACATATGAACGAGGGATAACAGCCGAGTCAATATATCACAGAGTGAGCGTAGGGATGGAGCAATGTAGGGGTTTATAATCTTAAAAACATCGATTACATATGATGTTGTTACTTCTTTGATCGATAAACAAGCTTCCTAGTTCATAGGTACGTAACCTCGTATAACTCTACCTAACCACAAGGTGAGCCTACACCGATCATCGTCGTTTCCAGGCATATGTCTTCCGACAGACTGCGTTAAATGCTTCCGCTAAAGGGTATGACCGCTGATGTTCGTCTCGTTGTGAAAATTATATGCTGATGATGTGGGCTCCAACGGTGACTTCTATTCAGACTTCTCAAGCAACATAACATTTTGAGAGCCATCCGAAGGCAACATGAAGTGACATCCAACGATTACGCTTCTTTTGAGTGCACTTGTTGTCTTTGTGGTTATATTGCAAATATGCTGACATGTGGATTATCTGCCCAGGTCAGTTCAGCCCTTGATGGCTTGAAGGTGCGATTCCTTGGAATCTATACACTCATAAACACGCTGTGAATAGTATAGTACACATTTCATTAAACACCAAATCATTTACTTATAGGAAGTATTGAAAAGTTTTCATTCACAAACAAAGTTCATTTCTCACAGGTGAAAGTTTCGGAACAAATTGTCTTCTTTAAATCTGCCATATCTAGATTTATGTATGTATTTTTTTAGATGTTTTTTTAGATCTTACACCGGAACTCTGGCGCTTTAACTCAGTCAACACACAAGTTTTGAATTGAGCTCACGATTTGTCCTCCAATAGCTAGTTATTTCCGTTCGTTATATGTATTTAGTACCAGCTCATCCTCACGTTTGACTGCCGTGTTAGATATCTATCACAACTGCTAGTACGAGAGTTTTAGATGTTAGATTAATATATTTTTAGATGTTTTTCTATTTAATTACCTGTCTCTCTTTTCACTCCTCAGCTACTAACCGCTTCAAACATATATACCTCACGATATAATAATATCAATCTAATGCATAGCAATCTACTGGTTCACGACCATAATTGATGACATGACGTTAAAGTATATTCAGCTTACAACAACGACGCCTTAAATATCGCTGTCTCGTCATAGTTGGGTTAACGCTACAAGCGACACTGAGCAAACTTGAAGGAACTGAAAATTCTTGTCGACAAAATGAAGGTGGTCATCATCGCTTTCCTCGTCTCTATGATGGCGTTGGCTGCTAAAGGTACGCTATGCCTTTTACTAAAATTCTTTTTGAAGCCTTTTATTTGACTGTTTGCTAACAGTTATGGTTATTCCACCTTGAAAAATGCGCCCGAGGCAATTATCGGTCTAAAACAGCAGGCAAAGACACATCTGAATAAACAAGTGATATTCAATGACAATTAAAAATAAGTGTATTCATAGTGAATAATGCCTAATATAGCTAGAACCACATACAGCAATGATGGCTCTAGTTCATAAATTGTGTACCTCTGTTGGGGGTCTGGAATGTCAACAATTCCTGCTAAAGTCTTATAGCCTTTCGTGTATTACGACCCTACGAGGTTTAAGGTGCTAACATTCTATTATATCATTTATTATTTATTGTTCTTCTGCAGTTTTTGTCTGACTTCCAAATGTAATGCATCTAATAATTTTTCCTGATTTCCATTCAACAGGCCAACATAGCGTGCCCCCACCCTACAAAGGTTAAGTCGTCTTTACCCTGCCGAGCAAAATATGAGATAAAGTAAATAAAACTGAAACTGTGAGCAAAACCGATAGCATGTGTTAATTGATTTGGTGGATGAATATACGCTATATGATCTTCCTTCGGTGAAGTTACCATTATTAACCTCTCTTCATCTTCGCATAGGACTGCGAGAGCATGTATTGCATAGTGCATTTTATTTTTATTTTACTGCTATCGCATTTCTTATCCAACTAGAGTTGTTGCTATTTTTGTTGTTGTTGGGCTACATATCGTATCATTGCGCTAAATCTGTTATTTTTGATGTAGATTAAACTTCTCGTTTCAAAAAGCGCATGCTCAAGGAGCATGCTCAAGGAATAAACATGTGAAAATAACAAACCAAGTATCATTGACACCTGCATTGAGGCAGATGATGAGCAATTAACCATCTGATTGAAAAGTAGTGATCAAGTTGCACTGAGCCTATTATATGTTTGTTCATCATTAAAATTGCACTTGTCCCCTTCGAAGTAGTCTTCTCCGGCTGCAATGCACCTACGATACCTTTTTGTCCATTCTTCGAAACATTTTACAAAGGCCGATTGTGGTGTCTGTTTTAGCTCCTTTCGCCATCCCGCTTGAATTTCTTCAATCGGAAGATTGGGCCTTAGTTTCGACGTCGTAACGGTTCACCCATGTTTCGTCACCTGTAATGACACGCTGTAACAAATATGGTTCCTGTTTGATCGCTGGGAGACTCGCATGGGACACTTGTTTACGGACCATCATTTGCTGCGCATTCAGCTTTCTCGGCACGAACTTCGCACAAATCCGTCTCATTTCCAAATGAGTATTCAGAATGGCGTGAACTTCTCCTGAGAGGTGCACAAACTGTCTGCAATCTCTCTCTAGGTGATTCGACGATGTCCCAGCACAATTTCTTTCACTTTCTCAATGGTTTCGTCCGTAGCCGCCGTCGATTCGAGCGCGGGGAATCCTCCAAATTTTTTCGACCTTCCCGAAACAATCTGTACCACCTGACTTCCAAATGCGTTTTCTGACCATTTCGCGGCGTCTTCAAATGCAACGAAAAGGAAGCCGTGCTGCTGCCATGACTCACTACAATCTGTCACCCTGCGCGAACCAGACGAGCTACTAACTTGTTATTCTTATCGCTGGGAAGCTGACGAAATTCTGAATCATTCGAAATGGTTGCATTTCGATTTTCGAACGATGAGCGACGACCACAGCAACTCGATGACTTCTTTTCAATCAGAGGGTTATTTGTAAAAACCTACATTTATTGAGCGACTTTTGGAGGGAAGACAATTACTCACATATATATATATATATATATATATATATATATATATATGCGAGTGAACGAAGCCATAGTAGACCAATGGGACAGGGTAGCAGAGCACCCCACGGAAAACTCGGAGGGCGGTCACGGTGTTGTCATTCATGGTAGCATGGCAAAACCCGACGGGGTGTGGGGTTGTCCGTGTTTATTTGTTTACTTTGCAGCATCAATTAGTTGGCATGATGCAATGTATTAGCGCATTTCATTCGAACTGTCGGCTCTTTAATTGCCAATAACTTTTGAACTAAATGAGTTAGAACAAATTTCTTTTGGTATGAGTAAGAGGTACTCCCCAGCTTTATTTACACACCGATCCAGAGCTCTGGGACATGGAGCGGATATTTACCATTCGCATTGCCATTTATAATTTCCTTTGCTATTGTGAGTAGGTCGACGTTTGCATATGAAACCCCACCTATTGCCCTTTTTAATGGGTGAAAATAACCATAATCACATGGGCCTAAATCAGGAGAATATTGGGGGTTGAAGCCATCGCTCAATATCGCTCCCCTCCATCCAGGCTGTAATTTCGAAACAAAAATGTATGATTTCCCGTCGATTTTTGGGGGAATTTGCACTCAGTGTTCGAAATGAGTGCCGCGCGCGCACTCCAAGTATGAACGCATTGTGTCGCGTAGTTCGGACTGTGCGCCAGCCTGTGCAGAGCGGACCAAACTACGACAGCAGGGCGCACTCCACACAACCCACATCTTTTCCCCCTTGCCTTTGAAACATTAGGCGGACACGGCCCCCTCACTGCAAGCTTCGAAGGGGCTGATCCGCGCGACCGGGGACAAGCGCGCAAGATCTTTCCTTCTGCAACGCCTCTCTCTCGCTACGCAGAGAGACAAGGCCATTGCCTTCCTCGGGACAATGACGGCCCTGGTCCCCAACTAATCCTCCCGCCCCCACGAATTCCTAATTATTGTATGCTTGAAGTTGTATGTGCTACAATTATATATGATATATTTCTTTGTTTTTTTAGATCTTACACCGCAATTCTGCCGCTTCAACTCGGTCAACACACAAGTTTTGAATTGAGTTCACGATTTGTCCTTCAGTATCTAGTTATTTCCTTTTGTTATATGTATTTAGTCCAGCTCATCGTCACGTTTGACTGCCGTGTTAGATATCTATCACAACTGCTACTAAAGTTAAACTTTTTCGGGCTAACTCTCAGCCAGCATTTAACGTCCACGGTACCGCTGACGCATTGCTTCGTAAGACGGACATCTAAAAATATATTAATCTAACTCTAAAGCTCTCGTTGTATCACAACTGCTAGATGTTACATTAATATATTTTTAGATGTTATATTATTTAAATACTGGTTGTTGACATTCGGCCATTTTTTCACTCCTCAGCTACTAACCGCTTCTGACATATATACCTCACGATATAAGAATAGCAATGTAAGACATAGCCAATCTACTTGTTCACGACCGTAATTGATGACATGACGTTAAAATATATTCAGCTTATAACAGCGACAGCGATATCTTAAATATCGCCCCGTAGCAGCTGGGCTAACACTACGAGCGACACTGAGCAAACTTGAAGGAACTGAAAATTCTTGTTGACAAAATGAAGTTAGTCATCATCGCTTTCCTCGTCTCTATGATGGCGTTGGCTGCCAAAGGTACGCTATGCTTTTTACTAAAATTCTTTTCGAAGCCGCTTATTTTACTGTTTGCTAGCAGTTATGGTTATTCGACCTTGCGCCCGAGGCAATTATCGGTCTAAAACAACAGGCAAAGACACATCTGGATAAACAAGTGATATTCAATGGCAATTAAAAATAAATTATTCATACTGAATAATGCCTAATATAACTAGAAGCACATACAGCAGTGATATCGCTCTACTTCATAAATTGTGTACCTCTGTTAGGACTGAAATCTCTGCAATGTCAACGATTCCTGCTAAAGGCTTATAGCCTTTCGTGTATTACGACCCAACGAACACTACCTGTGGGTTTATGTATCAGTTTAGTCCAGAGGTCGTTTGTCCGCTGTAGGACTTCAAATGCGGACACCTGCCGATGCTTTTCGGCATCAGATTTAGCCATTTAACACCACCCGTTGTCAGCAGAGTTGAACAATGCGTGGGTCGGAATTGTTTTTCGAGCTGACCCTCAGCTGTTCCCCTATCTGACAGGCCTCAGCTCTTAACCTTTTTAGGTATTACTATGAGGACCTGTCGGGGCCACCTTTGCTTATTCTCTTCCTCACTCGTACCTGGCAAGAATCTTCAGATAAAGAAAGATGATAAAGAACTCCAAAGATTCTCCGCGTCTGCCAGGATTTGAACCCAACACACACGTCCCTCCGGTCTAGCGGTCCAAGACGCTCACCACTAGACCATCCAGGGGACCGTGGGTCTGAGGCAAATTTGCCTAACCTTCCACTAGTTATCGACGAACTTCAGGGAATGGGCTAACCCAGGAGAAAGAAATGTGAACAATTATAAGTTGCGCATTTTGGTTGCGCTTCAGGTTCGGTTTCTCCTATAAATTCCAGTTGCCCAATCAAAATAAACTACGGTCATGAAATGAACATCCAAGTTAATGAAATGAATACACAGTTAATTGTCTACACTATCTAGGGTTTCTTAGCGGTGCGTACACACATGCAGTTTTGAAAGTTCACGGGCGTTGAAGTAAACTCAGAGAAACCAAATAATATATGCAAACGTTTCAACAAAACAAACATGTAGAAAAATTTTTAACTTATCACACATGTTAATGTGGCTTTAAGGTGCTAATATTCTATTATATCATTTATTCTTTATTGTTCTTCTACAGTTTTTGCCTGACTTCTAAATGTAATGCATCTAATAATTTTTCCTGATTTCCATTCAACAGGCAAATATGTGGCTCATACTTGGCCAACCCCCAAAGGTTAAGTTGTCTCTACTTCACTGAGGAAAATATGAGATAAAATAAATAAACTGTGAGCAACCAGTAACATGTGTCTATTGAATTGGTTAATGAATACGTTATATGATATTCCTTCGGTCAAGTCACCATTATTAATCTCTCCTCATCTTCGCATAGGACTGCGGAAGTACACCTTGCATAGTACATTATATTTTTATTTTACTGCTATTGCATTTCTTATCCAACTAGAATTGTTGCTATTTTTGTTGTTGTTGGGTTACATATTGTATCATTGCGCTAAATCTGTTATTGTTGTTCACTATGAAGAGCGCATTTAGATTGAACTCCTCGTTTCGAAAAGCGTATTTCGTAGATCATGCTCAAGGAATAAACATGTGAAAATAACAAACCAAACATCATTGACATCTGCATCAAGTGATGAGCAACAATTTGTCAAAACCAAATTTATTGAGCGACTTTTAGAGAGAAGACAATTAGTCATATATATATATATATATATATATATATATATATATATGGGCATTTCATTCGAACTGTCGGCTCTTTAAAAGCCAGTAATTGTTTGAACTAAATGAGTTAGAACAAAGATCTTTTGGTATGAGATAGAGGTACTCCCCAGCTTTATTTACACACCGATTCCAGCGCTCTGGGACATGGAGCGGATGTTTACCATTCGCATTGCCATTTCTAATTTCCTTATCTATGGCTATTGTGAGTAGGTCGACGTTTGCATATGAAACCCCACCTATTGCCCTTTTTAATGCGTGAAAATAACCATAATCACATGGGCTTAAATCAGGCGAATATGGAGGTTATTCGCTCAATATTGTTCCCCTCCATCCAGGCTCTAATTTCGAAACAAAAATGTATGATTTCCCGTTGATTTTTGGGGGAATCTGCACTCAGTGTTCGAAAGGAGTGCCGCGCGCGCACTCCAAGTATGAACGCATTGTGTCGCGTAGTTCGGACTGTGAGCCATTCAAAAGGCGCGACAGTTCGAATAAATGCCCTAATATCTTTCCAGTACTTACCAGCATGGAATCACTGCGAGAAATGTAGGAAGGAAACATCCGCCACTCTCCGACAAAGCTCGCGACGAGTGTATCGGTATGCGCCGTATCTGCTCTAGAATACGCAGCTGGCAACGTAAAGGTAACCATGGGGACAAGGAACAAGAGGCAATATTGAGGAGGCAAGATGAAGTTAAGGCTGTGCACAAGCGAGTCCGCGTTCTCGTCAGATGAAGCAAAGCGGCCCATGGAAGGAGTTTATAGAAGGGGTGAGGATTTGAGACAAGTTTGGTCTGTGATAACAGATTGTCATGAGTGAGCTAAAGAATAGGGGACCACAGCTGTCGGCGGACGCCATCGATGAGGTCACATGTACATTTCCCAGCCAACCACCGAAAGACTCGAGCCGGATACAAGTGGCCGAGGGTGTAATGCCAGAGGTAACATCAGGGTAGATTGAGAAGGCCCGACAGAGATTAGCCGCAGGCAAGGTAGCAGGAAGAGATGGGGTTCCTCCAGGCCTCGAGAATCTACTTATAAAAAGGTGGCCACAGCTCTTCAGGGGCCCCATAAATAGGCCCTTCAGAGCATGCCAATTCCCTAGGACACAATCCTGATTTTCCAAGTCAGGGAACAAGACGGGCTCGTCGGCTTTCCGTCCTATCTTTGGTGCTCCTCATCTTACGAACGCGTTCAACATAATGAACTGGATGGTGATGAAGATGCTCGAGAGGAAAGGGATGTCCTCTTATCTCCGGAGACTCATCTCCTCATACCTGGAAGAGAGGGTGCTGCATACTGGCATTGAGAGGCGGGACATCTCGGCAGGCGTGCCCCAGGGCTCGGGTCCCACTCTTTGGTATAATGATAATATTCTCGGGAAACCTCAATTGTCTGTGGGGGTCTAATGCGGTGATGAACGGAGAATGATCTGGGGGACAGGGTGGAAGCGAGTCCCACATCTAGGCCCCATCACATGAACCACTTGGGGAAGTGGCTCCGGAGTGTCTCACATACTGCGGCGTCGAAGTAGAAATGTTTTCCTAGCCCTGCGGGTGGGGGGAATCCGGGTTTGAGACCCATACGGCTGAGTGACGCATGTGCCGACATCAGAGGACAACACTTACACAAGCAGATTAACAGCGGCTTATATTTATCATAGTAACAATTAATGTGTTCTTCGTCAGCAGAGAAAACATGCGTCCATTTTCTTGCCAGTAACGATCGTTCAATCGCAATACGATTCTTGAATTTTGTCTCAATCAAGTCGTCAGAACAAACGTAAAAAAGTTTTTGTCCAGTAACTTACACGTCTTTAGCCCTGCCGTTCGTGTCGTACTAGACAGTTCCGCCGTACTAGCCAACTACAGAACCTTCAGCAGGACATTTTATGTCGTCCTTACATAGAAAACTATGTACGCTTCACGTTTCCAGGTCTCGATAGCTTCAACTTTGTCAACAAACAGATCATTATACCTGTACCAATCTGCATCGGTGACACAATCGGTCGAACGGGCGAGTGTCTCGTAATGCCCGGTCTCAAAGTCGTTCCCTTTGTGGACGACAAACGCAAAAAGCCTGTACCGCATAGAGGGGCCAAAATCGAGCGCGTCATCAAAACGGGCTCGCCACAGAATCTTCATTCCTTTCTGAAACCATCCAAAATTTCCCACACCAGCGAACGTTGAAGTGAACATGGAACCACATAGAGACGGTCTAAACTGTGAGTGTGAATGCGCTAAACTATTTGTTTTTCTTTTGATACGGTACAGTAAATTGTTTCGAGTACGTTCGCAAGGAACTAATCGAGCACCCATGTGCTCAAATGATGTCTAGCTCATTGTAGTATCGCGTCCGGTATACGGCGTCAGCTTACCGCAAATCGGCCAAAGTGCACAACGAGTATATGGGACGGTGTGAACTCGAAGGATTGAACCATGTCCGCTAGACATTGAGGGCATTTCCATGATTTGTTCACCTATGGAACGATATGGTAGAAAAAAAGTATATGGCAGATTAATTACAGCCGCTTTTAGTCTTATAGACACTTCGTTGAATGCTCACTCGATTCAAGTTATTCAAATGTAGAAATAGATAGCTAAACATCTCAATGCGATCTAACACAATTCGAACACATGAAGGATATGCTATGATCGCCCTCACTTCTTGACTAGCGTCTCACCACCTGAGCCGTACTTTGTATTCATGATTCTGCAACTCTTCCCAGGTGTCTTAACCCTGGTGTTTTCGAGCATTTCTACAACTGTTCTCACACCATTCAACAACAGTCAGAGCACAGCGATGAACGTATGTAACAGAAGGCAATGCATCCTGAGATATGACACTTTCCCAACCGTTCATGTTGTTCAGAAATGAAGCAAATTACTGGCCCGGCTCGATATGGCATTCGAACCAGGCCTATTAAGATCAATAGCATTAATGTAGTATAGGTATAGGATATTGCTAGTTACTCATCTAGGATATATATATATATATATATATTAATTAGCCTATGCCATGTTGTACACAACATAACATCAGCCTGAAAATCGCTAGAAATTCGTCAACTTCCGCATGCATGCTGTACACTGTACTTTGTAGATGAGGTGAGCACATACCGGTTGAGTGTTATCACTTCCATTACCTCCCTGCTTGTAGCCTTGTAGACATCTACTTAGATCAAACTCGGCATTCACGTCCTGCTTGTCAGGATTCCCCTGTGTCGCTTTGAGTGCTAGCCGAAGAACCCAACCTGGATCGGGGTTGCAGTCCTTGTAGTATGGGCACTGAGTGCATTTTCGACGTACGAACTCTTTCAGTTGAAACGTATCAGAGACAATTGTGCTTGTGGACCTCTTGACAACAACAGAAGTCACAAACGCAATAACAAATCATTTAGCTATGGCTTGACTGTGATTTAGTTTTTATCAGGTGAACAAAATTTATAATCATCGTGCAGTTGACATCGAATCCCCTCTATTACCACGCTATCTGAGCCTGCTTTACCACAGTTGCATACCTGACAAAATATGTTTCTATGCACTATCCCAGGAACAGGAGTCTGAGGTCAGGAAGATCCGATGGCACATGCCATGTTCAACTCAATCCCAAGGACACTTCACGACACGCCAAAAGCGTATCGGTATGCAGAACGTAATCGATTCTTAAAGCTAGATGACCGCCTTCAAATATTAATACATACGTGCTAATAATACACAATAATAATAATCTCTACTCGTCCACTTGACGGTGGACGGTACTAGGAAATTATACGTACGAAATCAATTAGTGGATGATTGTTTTTTTGCGATGATTTAGTGAATAGTTACCCACTCGCCCCGGTCAACCTGATGATTTGTTGGCATTTATCACACTGACACACTGGATCTGGAGCTCACGGTGCACCCCAATAGGTGAATGTTAGTAATTTTGAGTTACCATACTTGATTTCGTTGTACATTGCATCTTTGACCAACATTACGTTGCCGCAATGACCGTCTCCCAGTTGTCGGTTTTTCATTCAATTAACAACACCTGGAGGCACATGAGCTTAAATCTATCGAATACGAGGGTGCTAGTCATCGTCAAATACTGTGACTCTTGCTCCCATTGTAATTGGGTAGCCACATTGCGAGCTAAAGCGATACCGGGAAGGGTGGTGCTGTTGAACATCGTCAACAGTTCCACAAGAGGGGGCGGCCACGGTGTTGACATGCATCTGCCTGCCAACATCCTCCCCCCTTTAAAAAAAAGGTAGCCACACTATGCACTTTTGATTGCTAGGCTATCGACAGACTATGTGAATTTCAGTTAATTTATATACTGAATTATTGTTCTCTATCTGTCTCGTGAATATATCAATAGCTCTTTGTCAGCCGGTGGCAACTATTATCATTACTTTATACCCGAGCCTATTCTGGAACTAGCATGATTGAATTGGCCTTTGCATCTTGTTGAGGTCACAGTGTGGCAAGGTGCCCTTCGAGGTGTCTACACAGTCTTGCCTGGTTGGCAGTTGGCTGCGAAATGTGCTACACATGATTCAGTTAACCGTCATTTCGTAGGATGTTAAGATGATGAAGATGGGAATTAACCACACATGCTTCCTTCGCAATCGTTGTGATTTTAGGGGGCATGCAATTCTCATCGAATTTCTTTATGGGTAGCTCTTCGCTAATTGTTTATATCCCACATTCAGAGGAAGATCACTTTGGTCGACAGATAGCTCAGGGTGCAGTTTCCCCTGTTGGGGCTCTTCGAAAACTATCTGAAGTGATGCCTGAAGTGGGCGCACCTCTCCTCGACGCTATAGTTTAAGATTTTCGCTACATAAATAACTGGCACCGAATTGCTCCGTTGACGCGGATATGACGTACACGTCACCGACTGTCAGTGACCGGTCTGGCTTGCACTTACCTAATGAAATTTTTGAACGATCTAACTATTGAGACAGAAACACATGCGGGAATAAAATGAACACTCTTTTCATCTATTTTTTTACGTCGACATTTGTGTACCTCTTCTTGTGATGGACTCCTCGCCAACGGGTTGGGACCTAGGACAGAATGGATGTCATTCAGTAGAAACTCTAGGAATTCAGAAACATCCGCCTCTTGAAATCTTGGTAACTCTCTCTGATGGCGCTGGTACATGAGATCCCTGAACGCGATCTTGTCAGATGACACATCCTGTGACTTACCATGCATTTTTCTCATTAAAATAGCGGTCGCTACGAGGAGCGCGTCACCTTCATTCTTCTGTATTAGCGCTAATACAAATGTCTTCACGTGTGCTACAACTTGCAGGCCAGAGTTCATGTAGCAGGTGTTATCATCATGTCGAGGAAGGCCGACTGTTTTATTCCCGAAATTGAAAGGCTCAGCTTGAGGTACCAACGATTGCCTTGAATGTGTAGACTTCAGAATAGAAAACCGCTTCATATTGATAGCTGTTTGTTATCTCACTTATGTGTTGTTCTTTGTGAATGACTAAAACCATTGTAAGCTTATTCAGGTAATGTCACGTGTTGAACATCGTTAACATGTCCAGAGGGCGGCCAGTCACGGTGTTAACATGCATTAGCATGGCAACACCCCCTTTCAAAAAAAAAAGGTCATTTTAGGTGTTGTCAAAGTTGCTGTTCATTTAGCTAATCATCGTAACCAGTCGTATTGGAAGATACATTCAAAACCCGTGCAGGTATCGGCTGAGCTAAATTCGTCAATTGAACATGTTCAGTTAGGGTTACGTTGATCGCTGGGTCGTTATTCCCCTTCCAGCCTAAGGAATATCAATTAGTTGTTCAAATGAGCAAGGCTATGTCAGCTACAATACCTATCGAGCACAGTAAACATTCATATTGTTTATATTGAGTGATAATCAGGGCGGAAATCGTTGCAGTATAACAATATTATGTGGTTGTCAAAATAAATACGAGCGTGCGCTGCTAAAACATGTCGAAGACGTGAAGACTTTCAAAACTCTGCAAATCAATTTACGGGTAAGAGTTAACAGAGAGCGAACACCCAAAAAATGATGTACTCCGCGTATCAGGTAGTCAGAAGCGGCATGGGGGATGGATTTGCGAATATTTTGCATTAATTGTGGCGGCTGGGCGTTGAACTATATTTGCTCGAAAGATGGTTTTTATAAGTAACGCTCAGGCTCTCGAAATAGAACTATAACGCCAGTGGACATGATTGATGGCATTAAAAATAGAGATTCTTACGGTGCAAACAGACAGTGACCCATTGTGGAAGGATTGGTGCCGGATTGATTTGGCCACTGCCACATGCATTCAGAAGGATCAATTTAGTACAGTTTAAACAAACGACACTTGTATCAACTGTATATCGGAATAATTGAAAATCAAAGAAAAATTGTTTTTCAATTCTCCCGTTTGATCCATAAGTGACCACTCAGGGGGGTCATAAGTCATATGCCCCCTCCAAAACATCACAGAATGTCTGCCGGCAACAATGCAAGCAATATGAGAAATCAGAAGGGCGATTTTACTCAGCATTTGTTTGAAAATAGCACTTATTTTTGTTTGAGAGAAATGTTCCTCTAGAATGTAATGACTAAAAGTGTCAAGGCCTCGATTGGGGAAGGGGGGAGGGGTAGTGCCTTAAAAATTCACAGATTGAGCCCAAATAATTGGCAGATTGGATCGCCAATTTCACAGTCCGTATTGTATTTAAATCGAGTCCACATACGGAATCGTAATGGCAGCCCCAAACTACCTAGGAGACAAGGAAAAGATGGAAAGAAAAAAAAATCTGGGAAAACGATGCGTAGTGCTATACACTAGGTTCGTATGAATATATGAACTAATTGTGCGTCAACTTCCGTTTTAACTTGAAATTGTGTACAATTGTCAGGTATATGTGTACAGCCCTTGAGCAGCTGATAGGTTATACTTTTAATTATAGATGCATTTTACTATGAAAGCTTAGGCATTGCAAAACTGCTGTTTCGGCAATAAACCTCAAATTAATATGAATATGAGCTCAGAAACTCGGATAATGGAGTAAGTTCCACCTAACGGAGCTCTGCACGTATAGAGATGTTAAGATACTACATTTCTCAAGTCAGCCACGTACATATATATATATATATATAATATATCTATTCATCACAATCGCCAGTAATTGCCAGCGTTTAGTGTCATTTATCGTAGCTATTATATTAAAACGAACCTTTGATGGCTGCGATCTAGCGTTAGTAGTCGTAGGGTACTTTCCACGGTCGATATCAACAACGTATATCAGAGGATCGTCCGCAGTCAGCGTTGCAATTTCGGCACCGGATTTCGGACCTCTCTGTGGCTCCTCCTCGGTCTCCGTGCCTGCACTATATTTCTGGCGACGAATCAAGTCGTCGCAAATGTTTTCAGGCAAAGGCGCCGCTTCTCCAGCCTAGAAGAAGTGTACGAGGGAAAGGAAGATTCGCTCATGTCTTACATGAGATGTTTAACCGTGATATATACATTTGAGCTATAGATTTCGTTTCACATCAGTCAGGCAGATAGATACATATACTCAAAAACAGACAAGGCACTACGAGACATTCCGATGAAGGGCTGTGTCTCTGGGAAGATTCCTCGGAAAATTCCGACCTCTAGCGTTTGCTTCACTTCACCCGATGGCGCGAATAACTTGCGTGGGTTCAACAGTACCAGCTTGTACATGGTCGGCACCACTATACCATGGCAGAATATTCAACTCTTATGGCGTACTTCGAAACAGCACGGCTACGTCGAGCTGAAGACCGCTGCTGAGCCCTGTATTGTCGCAGCCTGGCGAAAGGGTTTTAGGTGGCAAAGAGATAACGCACACGTACTGAGAAGCCGTGGCTATCCTTGGCCTAGGTTAGCGTTGGGTTCGTTCGATTCGGAGCTGGGCGATAGAGTGATATTCGAATGGGGATGGAGAATCGTAACACCATACACTGCTTAATTATTCATTTGCAGAGAAGAACGAGGCTGATAAAACATTCGCTTCGGCGAGGCCTAGATCAGCAATTGCCGATAATGCGATAAAGGCGTTTGTGAATGCGAATCCATACCTCAGAGAGATCCGTCATAGTCCCGGATGTTTGATTGATCTAGGTATGCAACCCCATTGATTAGTAAAATCTCCGGCATTCATTGCGGTAGACAGGCACTAATGAACAAATAAATGGTACTGCCGTCGGCTCGGAGGGCATCGTATCGGTTCATAGCGTCGTGCGATGGTCATATGATGCAATGAGACAGATTCGTCTGTACTGAAGGTGGACATCGTAGTTTTTCATCTTTACATGAGCGGATAGAGGCGTATCCGCGATGAAACAAACTATTTACACAAGTTCGAGAGAATTTTCGTGATTTGAATGTCATGCCGCCCCTAGCCTTCACTCAACGGACTGTTTATTATCGTAGTTCCTAGTTATTATATTAGCGTGGTCAACATCTTTGCAGTCATCAAACGAACCTTTGATGGCTGCGATCTGGAGTCAGCTGCCGTAGGGAACTTTCCATGGTCGATATCAACAATGCTAATCTTGGGAGCGTCCATAGCCAACGTTGCAATTTCGGCACCTGATTGCGGAGCTTTCGGTGGCCGAATTGTCTCCTCCTCGGCCTCCGTGCCAGCATTGTTTTTGTAACGATGGATCAGGTCGTCGCAAATCTTTTCAGCCGAAGCCACCGCTTCCCCAGCCTAAAATACATGTACGAGAGAAAGGAAGATTCGCTCATGTCTTACATGAGATGTTTAACTGTGCGATACATTTGAGCTATGGATTTAGCTTGACATCAGTTAGGGAGATAGATACATGTACACAAAAACACACAAGGCACTACGAGACATTCTAATGAAGGGCTGTGTCTGTGGGAGGATTCATCGGAAAATTCCAACTTCTAGCGTTTGCTTCGCTCTACCCGATTGTGATCGAATAATTTGTCCACGCATCGATGGGGACAGCTTGTGCATTGTCGGTACCCGTATATAATGAGAGAACCATGAATGGTACTATTATTATCGAACACTTGTCGATTATGCAACAGTACCATGATGTTGCTGGCCTTTGCAGTACAGTAACATTGTAATATTGAGCTTTGATAGCGTACTTCGAAACAGCACGCCTACGCCGAGCCAAAGACCTGTGCTCGGCTTTGTATTAGCGTACCCTGGCGAAGGGGTTTTAGGTGCCAAAGAGCTGGCCCACACATCTATGTACCATGAAGCCGTGACTATCCGTTAGCGTAACATCATATGATGCTTATTCCTTTGCAGGGAAGAACGAGGACGTCCGATAAAACATTCGCTTCAACGAGGCCTCAGACCAGCAGTTGCCAATAATGCGATAAGGGCGCTTGTGAATGAGAATCTTACACTTGACAGAGACGTCCACGGATTTCCCCTATGAATCAACCGAAGCCGTGGAAATGAATCGGAATACTGTGTCTCTATGGTTTGCGCACGTAATCGACGCCAGCCATGACGGGGACGTGAACCATTTATCATTTACATATGGAGCAGCAAGCTGACATCGATTCCTTCGGACGAATCCCATCGTAGGTGAGAACAGCATACCTTGGTAAGATATGGGTATGCCATTTGATCGAAATCGGGCGCATTCATTAACATCATTGCAAGCGTGGCGAAACGGTGAAAGAGAAGAAAAGCCGATTCAAACTGCTTGGAAGCCTGCGCATTCGTGGCCTGTCAAATCAGTCAGAGACAGAGAGCGTATACGTAAAAAAAGCTGAAAGTCCAGGTTAAGCATAGTTAGCATAAAAACAACATTGATAAGAAGGCTTCTTACTCGGATTCGCTTATTCGTGCAGGGTTCCTGTACGAAACACTAATACAAGCCGTATGTCTATTTAGAAATTGTGTTATTTGCTTGAGTTTCTGCCTGTTGAGTTGCTGTAATTTTTAGTTACCGCAGACTCGCCGATGGAGATTACAGCCGACACACGATACATAGCCCCTATAGTTTAACGGTGCCAGATCGCAAGCTAAGCCTTAACTACAGGAACGCCGGAGAGCTTAATGCCACTCCCTTTACCTAACGTTTATCACACCCACGACATTACGGTACATATCGTATTATCTGAGACGTTACGCTATCCATCGAAAGGTCCGGTAATAAGAAATAAATAAATAAAAAATAAACCTATATAATAGCTCTGCTCAATGTTCGTAAAATATTCCGAAATATCAACAGCACGAAACGGCGGGACTCGCACAACTCTTCAAAGAGGTATAAATGGTAAAATTGGTCTTTGTTCCTCAAACTCGCCATTGGAGACAGCTAATCGAGTGTTATCCTCAGAACCGGCAAACTCGGTGTTCGATGTTCTCAGTTCATTATGTGTCCCAAGATAGATGACAATACGGCACCGTTTTGATTTTCATGAGGGTTATCTCGTTCGTATGGGCTAAACAACCCCTGAGAACCTCATACCCCTGCTATGATCAAAACCTTATATAATATATATATTAAACAAATGAATAAATAGATAAGGGAGAAAGGACAAGAGATAAACTGTTGTTGTATTTTTTTATCGCAGAAACTCGTACGCGAATCGAAGTGGGCTTGTGTAACGTCGGCTTACTTACCTTTTCATACAACCGTTGAGCTGTGAGATAATACAATTTGCACGAGTAAACCGATATGGGGACGCCTGCTCGCGCCTCGCAATACAACTCGCTAATACTTTTGAACCTAAGAGACTGCGATTCCATTGCAATACGTATGTTTGGAATACACAGTTAATCACGATTTCGTGAAAGATTGAACAAAATTATAGGACTAACACAAGCTTGGAGGAGTGCGTCTGCGAGAGATAAACGTTTTCTGATTGGTCTCCGTCTGGTAGCCAACTCAACTAAACATTTCACTATACGTCCACACGTAGCTTTTGGGGTTAATGTACTATGAAATCAAGCAAATGAACCTTTCGGGGGCCGTTGACAGGCTAACACTGTCACAAAAATAAAAAGTTCGTTATTTTCGCTAGTCCGTCGATTTGCGCCATTTCTCGTATGCAAACAATGCGGAAGTCGGAAACAATTTCGTACGCAATGTTATTAGCATCGCAATGGTTTAGATGGCGGAGTGTTTGTGGCTGTGAACTCCCGGCATATATGAATATGCTATATGTATGTACTGCAATATAGGATGCATTTCTCGTCTCGGGAATATTGAGGAAGAATTGAAGGAAGACCCCGCCCAGGTTCCTGTACGAAACACTAATACAAGCCATATGTCTATTTAGAAATTGTGTTATTTGCTTGAGTTTCTGCGTATTGAGTTGCTGTGATATTTAGTTACCGCAGACTCGCCGAGGGAGATTACAGCCGACACACGATAAATAGCCCCTATAGTTTAACGGTGCCAGATTGCAAGCTAAGCCTTAACTACAGGAACGCCGTAGAGCCTAATGCCACTCCCTTACCTCCCCCCCAGGAAGTTTGTTTCCGTCCATCATTTTCATGTCTTTGAGCTCGGTAGATAATTTGGCAGTGTAAACGCTGTGGTGACGGGTCGCAGGGCACCGATTAACCAAGGCGCGACATAATTTCGGTCAAAAGCACTTCCCTAGTAACACTAACTTGTCTTATATTGAATATATATATATATATAATATATATATATATATAATATATATATATATATAATATATATATATATATAATATATATATATATATATAATATATATATTATTATTCGTTTTATTTTCACTCTGTTCGAGTAATTACAACGGTGTGTACAATATACAAGTCAGTTTCTGATGTGTAAGGTTTCATGTAAAAATTCTAGGAGCATTTTTTTTTTTTAAACATAGTTCCATCTGATTGCATTGATCAATGTATATTTAATTCTACGACTAGATTAGGCATTTATATTTAAGAGATGACTAATTGACCTAATTGCTTCGCATTTTCCTGCATGGTATCTCTCACATTTTTTACTACAGAATTTACAAACGCAATTATCATCAGGTTCATGGAATCCCTGTGTTCCGCAGACTATATGGTGAAATCCGTGAACCGCGAACCTGGTAACATGGTGCCTATTCCTTCTATTACTAAGCTTCCAATTGCCATCAGTCATGGCTGGAGTCGTGAAGTACGACGGGTCCACCTCTCTCTTCTTCGCTTTATGACCATCTATAAAGATGCGGTAACTATCTGTTTCTGGGAGGTTGAACGACTGGCGGATTTCTTCAACAAACGATGGCGTGTCGAGCAGCAGATAGACTAGCCGGTTCCGTGCCGTGGCGTGCAAACCGAGTACTGACTTTAAGAACGCTGGTTTGACTCTGTCGATCGTGGCCAGGTCCCTGGAGGCGAGCTTATCCCAGACGATTTGAATCCCATATGTAGCTATCGGCGCGATCTTCAAATTAAACAATTTAAGAGCAGTGTCGATTGATAGCTTTTGCGGCCGTTCGATCGAGGTCGTCGCAATCGTCGCTTTTCTAGCTCGGTCTTCAACATTGAAAGCGAATGACCTGCCTGTTGTTGTTATTGTTAGACCGAGATATAATATATATATATATAACATAACATTTGCGGTTTATTTCCGGAACTGCAATTTTACAATGCTGAAGTTCACGATTAAAAAAATAGGGTAAAAGTATGGGTGTATATATATATATATATATATATATATGTAACATCGCGTGATATCTTTGCAATACTTCATCGGTCACAAGAACCTCATCAGTTGATGTTGGAGTTATGTCGACCACCCATGTTGGGGCCATGTGGACCAGCGGGGGGCGTTTTAGGAGGGTGTAGTCAGGAGGGGGTTGCTTCGCACTGAGGGCGTCGAGGGTTTCGAGAGAGTCTGTAGCGATGTCGGTAGCACACAGGACGAGGGCAAGACCGGAGATGTCACCCTCAGAGAATTTTTGCGACGCGACGCACGCAGTCGCCTTGTTGTGGACGGATTGTGAGATGCGACGCAGGTGCTATCCCGAAACCCTCCGACGCTGAAGGCCGGCGGATTCCCCCGAGTCACAACCGGAAGCGAGCGGATGGTGTCTACTTTGTCCGGCATCTGCAAGACTTCCAGGGCGAACGCCTGGAGCGCCTCCAAGAGGGAACGTCCTTGTTGGTGTGGACGTCCCCGAGAAGTCTGTGAGGACTACTTCGACAGCTTCCTGTCTGCTCTTTTTCGATCTAATGATAGCCCGATAGCCGCGTACGGAGTGCAAATCATCTGGAAAGATCTAACTCTCACAAGTTTCGAGTTCCTCTCTATTCGCTACAATGACGTTCTCCCAGCCTGGGAAAACGAATTGTCGGAGATTGACGCTCATTTCCTGAACACCGGAGCAGGCGTGGAAGGGAGCCAGTTATATGAACCGGCATGCTGTGACAATATATGTCGTGTTCCATGCTGGATTTCACCACAAGCTCTGCTCCTCCACCGGTTACCATAGGGCCGCTACACAGCGCGATGTGGACACCTATACGGATTCTACCACGCTAAGCGTACAGTGTCCTCTCTAGCCCTTTCTTTTTTTTTGGGCTGACTTTAAGCCAACATTTAACGTCCACGGTACTGCTTCGTAAGACGGGGTCCGTCTCTGGACAACCTGGCTTAGCTTCAACGACCTTAGCCAAGGCGGTCCTCCTTACTAGGTCGGTGAGGGTTGATGGTTCTCATTACTTACTATAGAACGCTCTAGTACTATTGTAGTATTGGTAAGGTTGTGCGTCGCAAGTGTGATATATTTTACCTGGATAATTGATGTTGATTGAGACATATGCCTGCTATAATCGGTATCCTGAGCGTACAAGGTATATTTTTTATTATAGTTCCGGTTGTCTAGATCTACGATTTTCAATCGCTCAGAAAAAATCGACAATATTCTAACATTACATTGTACTTCTAGATGGAAATAGCTTTATTGACAATTCTTCAATTTCGACAGTGTATCGATTCGTATGTATCCTGCGATATGTTTATATAGTTCACAAGTTAACAAACTATAAGGTCTTGACATTTTGATAGAGGAAGCATAATGTTATATTATAGTTAAACAAGGAATTAGTAACTATCCAGGAGGTTGAGTATGCTACAGTAACATGGCACGTACTCGCCAGTTAAGCTCTGGGCTACCACGTTACGCATGTAGGAAAGCCGACCGTGGAATTAGGTAGGACACCGACGCCTCAAAGGAGAAATACTTTGGTAAATTGAACAGCATGTTTTAAATAGTCCAAATCGGTCGGGTATAAGAGCGGTCCATTGAACGCGCATTTGGCAAGTAGCGGATACCATTCGTTTATAATGTCTGCTGTTATTAGGTAGCGTTTCTTACCAAATCGAGCTACAGAAGTAAAGTTTGTCTTCTTAATCGCATGAAAGAATAAGTTGGCAATCTTGAACAAGTCGGTTGTCGGTGTCCCTGGAGGAACTAAGGTTCTCCCGCTGACACCGAGATAGGCGAAAGCTGTGTTCCCGACGAAACACATCAAATCAGCGGCCTTATCGATCGCTGCGAAGATCACAGTAAGGAACAAAACACTAAATCAAAGTTAAGGTCGTAGCTAATGTTTGGACCCGACACGCAAACGAATTGAGGGATCAGAAATCGATTAAATCAAATATCTCATTGGTATGTTGTATATTATGCCAATGATTGATAAAGATCTTTTTTTTTTAGAGAGAGAGAGAGAGAAGAAAATTTTCTTCAAACGCACGGACACCACCAGAGACGCTCCAATCTGCATGAAAGTGGGCCGATCCAGTGCAGGGTTGACGTGGATGGGCCCGGGAACGCTCAGTCACCTAATACCCGGCCCGTAGCGGGAATACGCGGGCAGAGACTGGTGAAGGAGGAGGCTCCCGTAACAGGCCAGCCAATCTGCACAAGGGTACCGGCTGCTCGGTCCACCATCCCCGGCCCAACTGAGCGGGAATGCGCGGGGGAAGCCGGTCTAGCTAACTGTGGAGCGGGCTTAGCATTGATAAAGATCTGCAAAGAGACCACTGTACGGCACGTGATATGTACGGTACTACCTGTCTTGCGGCTTAAGGGGAACACAAGGGAACTCAACATAACACCAAGCCAACTGGCAGCTAACAAAAGACGAGTCAAATGGGTAAGGACAGAGAGACGAGATCCATTTCTTCCACTTGACTGAGATAGCCACCATAACTAGGGCCTTTCCGGTTACGAGAACTTACGACAATACAGCCACGCGACCCAAAAGCCTAAGAAAAGAGCAGTGTGCAAGAGAGGCACGACACAAAGATCCGGGGAGCAGAGTCCGGGACAGGTGACACGACAGGGACGACCGGGATTTCCACTACCAACTGGGTATAGTAAGGCAGGAGAAGCATGGGAAATATGGTAAGGAGGGTGTGAATACGGGCCAGATAGAAGAGGCTGGGCCACCTATTGATACCGGTGGAGGTCGAGATAAAGTCAACAAAAATATAAAGAAAAAGCGGCAATACAAGTAAAAAGCAAAGGAACTGAACGGGATGCTCGACTTTACAGTACCATAAGCACAACGAACTAGAACCAGAACTTCTAGGTGATGTTTATTCGATTGACGCAGAAGAGGCAGTAATGGGATATAGAACACCCAGTTTATACCATAATACACCCGTTTTATAATAAATTACAGAGTCTTATTGACAGTCGTGTAAAAGTCGTAGTTGTAGCAGATTGTAATGCTTACATGCGATGTTTCGACAAAAGTACGGATAGGAAGGACGAGGGCCTAGAAGAATTCTGCTGGCAACATAGATTGACAAATATAATATGAATACAAAAGATGCAAAGCCAAATATAAATACTGGAGAAAATAAAAAATAAGCAATATGCGGACGCGAAATAGGAATTCACAGACGCGGTTAAGGAAAATGCGATAAAGAAAAACGAACTACAGGAGCTAAAATCAACTTCGCTTAGTACCTCCAATGTAAAAGAGGTTGAAAAAATTAATAGTAAATAAAAAATATATATTGATGTCAGAGATGGCCAGGGCTGTCGGGGATTGCAAGTGAGGACGCAGGTTGACTTGGAGTTGATTGAACACTTGTCATTTATTTTGGTGGTGGCGAACCCATTCACGCGTCTTTGGTGCCTTCTCGCTGCCTGACGACCCGAAGTGTATTATTCGGCTCTACGCAACCTCGTCAAGCTCTTCGAGAGAGACAGAACGCGTCCCCCTCATGTCTCCACGTGCGTGCACATGCATGGTACATTCTACCTACGCATGCTACGTTACGCCACGTCCCATTCTGGCCACTCTTCTTTCATTGGGTTTGTTTATAAGTTCCCGCGCTTTCTTCGGCCATTTCCCTTACACTTTCGCATTGCGGCTCCAAACATGGATGTTCCAGGTGGAAAAAAGTCTGACACACTGGAAAATGCTTGACAATAAAAAACGGTCAACAAGGAGGTTTATCTAGTCCACTTGTATCGAGTATCAAGCTATCCACGAGAAAAGATCTAAGAAACAGTCATGCATTGTCGTGCAGTAGCAAAGTCATGCTACTGCACGACACTGCCAGGCTCCACACCGTTAAAATCGTCAAGGAGGCTCTCCAAGTGCTTGAATGGGAGGTTCTTTGGTCACCGTATTCGCCGGACCTTGCCCCGACAGACCATCAGGGTACCATCTTTTCTGTTCGCTGGCAAACAATCTTAGTGGTCATACGTTTGACAGTGAAGAAGGTCTCAAAATGTGGCTCCCTGTTATTCTACCGTCGTTTTTGGGACATAGCGGGAACTCGGTAATCAACATATTTGCAACAAATGTGGCCCAGACGTCGCTGCTCGCTCAGCCCCCTCCCGGACGGTCACACAACAAGCTCTTCCGCGTTGTCTAGATATGAGCTTCGGAAACGTGCCCACGAAGTGCTCCCGGTTGACACGGACACTGGATACGAATCGGTATGCACAGCTGCTGGTTGGTATCCTCCAGTCTTGCTCACAGCCTATGGTTCCTAAGAGACCCGAGAAAGGTGGGCCATTGTTCACTTGCCTCTGGCCTTCTCTCCACTTGCCTCTGTCTTGAAGACAATCTGCCGGAAAACGTACGAATTGCAACGGAGAAAATACCAGGAGCAACAGGCGACCCTACTTGTGATTTCTAAGGGTAAGGGGGACCCGACTGTGCCGACGCCCTGGAGGGGGATCGCGGAGAAATGTGTCTGTTACAAGCTGCTAGCAAACTACTGACACGGAGGCTAAACGCTTTCCTGGAGAGCGTGAACGCTATGCGAACGAAACAACACGGGTTCAGGAGCGGACGGTCCACAGAAACTGCCTAAAAGATCCTCATGGACGATATCAAGGCAGCACTGTCGGTGCCCGGTAACCCAATGTATGCAGTGTTAGTCGATTTCAAGGCCGCCTTTGACTCAGCGCCTAGGGATAAGGTCCTGCGGACGCTAAAGGAGGTAGATGTTCCTAAGAACGTCCTCAGTTTCCTCGCAGCCAGTCTTCAAGTGAACAGAATCATCATAGACGACGGAGTGTCTGAACTCACTTCCTTCTCTCAAACAATGGGCTTGACCAAAGGGGACAATCTAAGCCCACTCCTGTTATCAATCCTTCTCAAGGACCTCCCGGAACGAATACGCGCGCCCAAGCACCTAGTCAAGGTCATCCTTTATGCGGATGACTTAGTCGTTTACGGATCCAACAGATTCCAGATCCAGCAAACCTTAGCGCGGCTACATACAGTAGTCTCGGAGCTGGGTATGGCGATCAACTTGTCAAAGACGGAGGCAATGAAATTTCGAAGAGAAGAAAGGATAGCCGCCGGCGACACCTTGTTCCTTTCAAGTATACGAATACATTTCCGTACTTGGGCCTGATCTTCTCCACTAAGGGCCGATGCTTCTCCGCTCACATCGCCGGGAGATCCAGAAATGCGGTAACGGCGGCGCGGAAGATAAAATCGCATTGCGCTCATTATTTCAGCTGTTATATACTACCAACACTGGTGAATAAAAACATATATTGTATTGTAAAATGTGGCTCGATAAATACTTCGCGAGCAAAAATGAAACATTCTGGCGAGCCGGCATGAAAAAATTTACTGAGAAGTGAGAGGAGGTTGTAAATAGTGGCGGAAAGTACATCGGAAATTAAATGGTGACTATACTGTGCTCGAAAAGTGTGTTTTTCTTAAGGAAAAAAACGCGGGAACTTATGAACCCACCTAATACATGAATAGAATATATAAAATATATAATATATGCCAATGACTTGCATTTTGTGTATATGGGGTATCCTAAAAGTGCGTGTACAAGAATATCAAATATAGGCCAAAATCCTCTGCGGAAGTATTATAATATATGTCTGTGGTAAAACCACATTTTGTAGGAAACTGTTCTATAAATATTATTATCTCTTGGACGAGGTGCATGCGTCGCCCATGCAAGGATGCTGGAGAATTTGAGTGCCTTCGTGCTCAAGGAGGCATCCTATTTTAATGCCGTAGTTGTAAGTGAGACGTGGTTAAATAGACCTGACTATGCTAGCTATGGCATCCCTAGTTTTTTTTTTACTGACTGCGGCCGTGAGTTGGACATGCGCGGCGGATCGTTGGTTTCTACTCTAATCATTTTGTCCACAGACATACTCTGCTAAATGCCTTGCATGAGGTGGTTCCTGCTGGCTCCACCCTCCCTTGTCCACTGCTGACCCAAGTGTAAAACTTCTGGGCAAGCCTGTCTGTTATTATTCTCCTGCGTTTTGCATTTCCAGAGGCTTTACTCACGTCATCGACAAGTGTACCCGCCCGTCCTCATAAACCTGTGTAGACATTGCCGTAACGGACTGTCAGAAATGTTCGGCGATGCCACATTCGCATTGGTCCTTTGGGGGCCTCTATCCTAATCTCATTAGTCTTTGAAGTCTTGGAAAAAATAGTGGAACCGGAAGAAAGCCGCGGCGGACCCTTTCTATCCGGAGCACGAGAGCATTTCGAACTTCTTCGACGATTACCGCCACTATCCTAACTAGGACTTGAGGGTCGGAAAAGAGGGCAATTGTGGTCGAAGCGGACGCTCACTGGAGAAAAGCTTAGGAAATACACACCAAAAGTGTGGAGAGGCACGAGAAATATTGCAGCCTGGACTAGTAGCTGGTTCACGTACCCCTTCCGCGAGCCATATTTAATGAAATGAGATTCCGCTGGTATTGACAGAAGGATAGTATTAAAATATACGCTACAGGGGACCCAGGATCATGAACAGAGGAAAGTGTCAATTTAGTGAGGATACCACGGTGGCGAAAAGCGCCGACTGAAGCCTGACCCGATTCGCGGTAAACAACAGGCTTTTTAGCCGATAACTGGATGCGATTTTACAAAATCATTTACACATACACGTCTTAAAAAGAAAGGAAAAGAGTTGTCAATCGATTCGGGCCACAATGACTCTAAAAGGGCTATTAACAGAAAAACCGTGTTATGGAGTTTGCTTGTACTTCCTACTGGGGACTACATACACTTTGTTGCATTCGAGTTAAAGCCAGCTATTGCTGAATCTGTATGACAAATCTATTTCTAAGTCGACATTATTGTACTCAATGCTGAAACTTACCAAATGCAGGGAAGTCGTACTTGGTTGCGTACTCAACAATAAGCGACGGTACGCATCGTTTGAATACCGCGGTGGAATAGGCTCGAGCTCGGACGGTCTCAACAGGATCCATCTGTCTGAGACTCTTGCAAAGGCCGAATTTGCCTTTATAATAAGTCGAATTCCAGTTGATAGGCTTGAGTGGTTTGTCTTTCGTTAGTCTACTCTTTTTGCGTTTTCCTACAGCAGCAATAGTTAACACGACTAGGAGGATAATTATGAAGGCTACTGTATAGAGTTTCATGGTCGTTAACTGACAGTAATAAGCGGCGAATAGAACTGGAGTGGACGACACTCAAGTTCGTAATGAATCCTTTAAAGGAATGATCCCAAGCGAACTGCTGACACAATATTTGATCAGCCATAAGGGCCATTGATATCCCTGGCTATCCAGCATATCCGTCCCTTAGACCGGAAATGCAGAGTACTACGATATATTAATGTCATCTCGAGTATTTCTTGAAGCGCGAAGAAGGACGACTGTGAAAAAAAGCCTGAGTAACTGAAAAGACCGGTTCATTGTAGATGAATTGTAGAGCGGCCGATATCATTCGCATAATATACATAGTATGATTAGGTACAGCTTCTTACCAAATCGAGCTACAGAAGTATAGTTTATCTTCTTAATCAAATTTATGAAGAAGCTGAACATTTGGAACAATTCCGTTGACGGTGTCCCTGGAGGAACTGCAATTCTTCCGGTGTCACCAAGTTTGATATTGCAGGAATGAAGTAAATGGCACAATCGTACATATACTAGCCAGCTATCAATGAAAGTATTGAGGAGTTGTCAAGTTGCTTACAGTCTGCCGATTCGCCTAAGAATTCTATTAAAAAAGAACATAGCAGTTGATTAGAACCTGAACACATGTTGATTTCGCCCGCCCACTAAATGGGTTCTTCTAAGTGCTCGTTATAGATGTTCTATCTAGATTAAGATTATCGTTCTCAGGATGTGGATTCGTGGATGTCCACGATGAAGAAGTTAAAGAACCATACTCATAATAACAAATGATCGTTCCCGGAATAATAATAATGTTAAGGCAGTCACTATTTTCGCAGCGGTGATTCGAGACAGGCGGCAAAATGACGCGGAGCGCACAGGACTAGAGCAAAACAGTAGAGAAGGAAATAGTATCCAAAAAGTAAAATCCCAAAAAGCAAATGGCAGACCAGTGTCTAACTATTGTAATCAATGGCATAACTACCAAATGCCAGGAAGTTATACATGGTTGCACAGTCAACAACAATGGACGGTATTCATCGTTTAAATATCCTGCTGTTATAGGCTCGAGCTCAGGCAGTCTCAACAGGACCAATCTGTCTCAGATGTTTGTGAAAGTCTTATTTGCCCTCATAATACGACGATTTCCAGTCTAAATCTATATACTTTATTAAGCTCGGTGGTGTCCGTCCGTCCGACAATGAGTTCCGTTTCTTTCGGCGGAGCTTTTTCGGGGTTTGCCTTATTTCAATATGGTCATGTTTGGTATCATTGTGTAGCTACGGATGGGTGCTATCTTTTTAGGGGGGTGGGGGTCAAAATGGGGGGGCATTTTATACCATGAGGTCTATGTAAGGGGTGGTTTTCTCTGCATATATCGATGCGTCTCGATGAGGCGAACAACTTTGTAAATGTTTTCATCAGGCTAAAATCGCATTTTCGACCTTTTTTTGCCTTTTTCGAAACTTTTTTTAACATGCTGTTCTATGTAAGGGGTACTTTTCTCGCCTGTTTCTGATGCGTTTCGACGAGCTGAACACTTTTGCAATAGGTATACATATACCTAAAGTGGATACTTTTTTAATTAAAGCAAAAAAACCTTAACATGGTGCTCTATGTGAGGGGTCGATTTCTTGCGCTTAATCGACATATTTCGACGAGCTGAACATTTTTGCAATAGATGTTCCTATACCTAAAGTTGACCGTTTTCGAGTTGACCATTTTGGGGATCGAACAACACCGAAGGGGTCAATTTTTCGCCACTTTTTATTTATTTGAGTACTTTGTTTATGTTGGAAATGATCGGGGATCTGATGAGGTGAAAGCTCATCGGGAGCGCCATCTTTGTGATATTTTAAATTACTTCAAACTGTTGTTTTATTTTATTTTTTTAATTGCGAAAAACAAAAACCTACCACAAAAAATCGCACTGTTTTCGTCGTTTTTTGATTCTTTCCTCTCGGTTTCTCTTAACAATGTCAATTGGGGAGTTGTTACATTTGAGAAGGGGCATGTGTATGTATTTTTTTATATGTCGATTTCGATAAGGTTTTCTTTCAATTTGACAAATTCATTTTATTAAGATTAATGCTCGATTTAGTCCTTATACAGAGCACTGAGAGTCCGTATTATATTATTGGCTGATACGTCTGGCCGAGCTGAACAAATTAGCAATAGGTGTTCCTATACCTAAAGGCGACCGTTTTTGAGATAATGTCGATTATGCGTTTAAATGCTCAAAAACACTGCTCCGTGTGTCCAGAAGAGAGTCATGGAACTGTGGAAGAATGCGCCGGCCAGGAGCCGAAGGCTCCTGGACGCCGCTCATACAACTGCGAAAGCGAGAAGTGAGTCACGGCAACGGCAGGGAGCCGAAGGCTCCCGCCGACGCTCATACAACTGCGTCTCAGAAACTCCCGAATCTCAATTTTTGAATTCTCCAACATGTAAAAAGTAACATATCGCGAGCGGGATTTATACAACTGCGGGGTGCGCCGTCGGACAGGAGCCGAAGGCGACTGGACGACGACAATAGAACTGTGGAAGAGCGCGCCGGCCAGGAGCCGAAGGCTCCTGGACGCCGCTCATACAACTGCGAATGCCAGAAGAGAGTCACGTGTGCCAACCAGGAGCCGCAGGCTCCTGCCGACACTCATACAACTGCGTCTCAGGAACTCCCGAATCTCAATTTTTGAATTTTCCAACATGTAAAACCGAACATATCGCGAGCGGGACTCATACAACTGCGGGGGACGCCGTCGGACAGGAGCCGAAGGCTCCTGGACGCCGCTCATACAACTGCGAAAGCGAGAAGTGAGTCACGTGTGTCGGCCAGGAGCCGCAGGCTCCTGCCGACACTCATAGAACTGCGTCTCAGAAACTCCCGTATCTCAACTTATGAATTTCTCCAACATGTCAAAAGTAATATATCGCGAGCGGGACTAGAGTTGGCCGCTGCCCGTAGGGCAAGGCCAACCCTAGTCTAAATTCTTTATTAAGGCTCGTGGTGTCTGTCCGTCTGACAATGACTTCCGTTTCGTTTCGGGGGAGTTTTTTGGGGGTTTATCTCTTTTTAATATGGTCATGTTTGGTATCATTGTGTAGCTATTGATGATATACGAATCTCATCGTAGGTGAGAACAGCATACCTTGGTGAGATATGGGTATGCCATTTGATCGAAATCGGGCGCATTCATTAACATCATTGCAAGCGTAGCGAAACGGTGAAAGAGAAGAAAAGCCGTTCAAACTGCTTGGAAGCCTGCGCATTCGTGGCCTGTCAAATCAGTCAGAGACAGAGAGCGTAAAGAAAGCTGAAAGTCCAGGTTAAGCATAGTTAGCATAAAAAAACATTGACTAGGGTTGGCCTTGCCCTACGGGCAGCGGCCAACTCTAGTCCCACTCGCGATATATTACTTTTGACATGTTGGAGAAATTCATAAGTTGAGATACGGGAGTTTCTGAGACGCAGTTCTATGAGTGTCGGCAGGAGCCTGCGATTTTAGCCTGATGAAAACATTTACAAAGTTGTTCGCCTCATCGAGACGCATCGATATATGCAGAGAAAATCACCCCTTACATAGACCTCATGGTATAAAATGCCCCCCCATTTTGACCCCCACCCCCCTAAAAAGATAGCCCCCATCCGTAGCTACACAATGATACCAAACATGACCATATTGAAATAAGGCAAACCCCGAAAAAGCTCCGCCGAAAGAAACGGAACTCATTGTCGGACGGACGGACACCACCGAGCTTAATAAAGTATATAGATTTTCTTGATTTCCATTCAACATGTCAAGGCTGCACCACACCCAAACAAGCAGGTGAAGTCCTCGAAGCTTACCCGAGCCAACCGTGTGACCGATCCCAATCGCCTTCAGACAATTGAGGCTTGTATATTATGCATTTGCTGGCGCAGAGATCGCGAGAAGGACTGTGAACATTTGGCCTTCGACTGCATGTGAGCTCGTGGATTCACTGATCTCATGTCGTATGAATTGAGAAGCGGGCAGTATGTCTCCTTAGTGATGCACAAACGTTTCGAGGTCAGCACCGAAGAATTGGAACAACAAAAAATTCGAAGAAAGATCGGCGGGCGGCTTGTGGGTCACTTCTTATAGGGTGGCTACTCGGAAGTGGCAATGCTTCTACCAAACCAAGTGAGGAGTTGAGAAGAAAAACACTAAGTGGCGAAACTGAGCAACCAAGCAACGGCAGTGTTAGGTCACTAATCATCGAGCCTTATGCTGCCGAGCCGACGGACACAGCTGATACGCAGCCGGAGCAACAGGAAGATGCCGGTGGTAGCGGCAAGCCGGCGGCGGTCTCTGCGACTCACGAAGGATGGAGCCAACTGGTTTACAAGACTGGTACGGCGAATAAAATTGAAAAGCTGAGGTTCCAGATTCGTGATGATGCGATGAAGAGTGCGAACGGGACATGATTGTGGAACGCAAGGTAATGAAGGAAGTCGACGATCGGGTGATGGCTTCGGCTGGTGAGCCGTTCCAAGGGAATTTTTTTGTCTTTGTGGGGAAATCTTCAAGCTGCACTCGTGGTCCAAGTTCGGGGTGATTCATGTGTGAACAAATAATGTGGAAAAGTCATGGGCGTGATGATGCTAGTAGATATACCAGCGACAGCGTAACGTCGAGAACCCACGCGAAATTAGAGACCAAAATTACGGATGCAGACGGGTGATTTGTCGAATATGAAATGCTAAATAAAAATATAGAATGGAATCAAAGAAAATTGTGCGCCGGTGCACGTAATCCACCCTTGCATCGAAATTCACTGGGATAATCGGTTATCCAGAGAATAGGTAAATTTGCGAGTTCCTCGCCGCTCTGATGGGACACAACGTCCTGATGGTATCTCGCTGATCCCTTTTTCTAGAGGTAAAATTCTGGTTTGGGATTTGACTATGCCTGACATCTTTCCATGTCAGTCGCAGGGCAACACGGCTCGGTAAATGGTAATGGTAAATGGTAATTGTTTATTGGTTTATTAAAGGAGCTGCAATTTTACATTGCTTAAGCTCCCTTATATGGTCACGCAACCAATACAGCCAAACAATACGCTTCATTAATACGTAGAAGAGTTTTACCGGTGGGCTTTGAAACATTCAGGGCCACCGATACAATCGTCAGACTTTCTGATATTAGGAGAGACTATCGACCGCTGCAGCACTTGCTCAGGACAAGCCCGGCCAGCACCGAACCTTCAACCCTCCACGTCTTAAACGATGTGGTGCTGGACGCCCTTATAACGATCCCCAGCATCCAGCTTTCCCTGGCGGAGGCGGCGTCGCAGAATTAGTTCAAATAATGGCGAACCATGTTTCCCATAACACGTATAAGTTTTAGCAGACATTAGTTTTTGAGCGTCATATACGTCTCACTATCCCTGGACCGTGGGACCTCAATCCTTCAACTCACTGGAGAAACTCTATTCAGTCACCCTTCAAGTCACTGGAGAACCATCAGTCACCTAGGAACTATCAGCTGCTATCAGCTTCAGTGATATGCTAATCGCAACTATCAACACACGTGTCTACAACGGTTGCAGTTGTATAATTATGATGCTTGTTTTCAGGCAAACGAGTACCCACCATATCGGCAGTCATACGATTATACGAATCGAAGAAGCACCCAGAATACAATTATGGAAGCACCCTGACCACGAATTGTCACAGGGGGGGGGGGGGGGGGAGAAAGGTGGGTTGGCTGGAGTGCGGCGTACTTCCGTAGCTTGGCCCGCTTTCCACGAGCTACCGCGTAACTGAGGGTGGTTGCACACTGGTTGACAAAGGTGCTAGAATGTCAACAGATTTATTCACGCATATTGATGTTTTAGCTTGAGATTACGGAATAACCACTGTAGTGTTGTTTTGTTACTGTCTCAGAGCTCCACCACAGCTCATCCCCCTCACTGCGAACTTCCTCGAAGGGTTCTAGCATAGGCTGCTCCGCGCCACCGGAGCACGCAGATCTTTCCTTCTCTGGACCTCGCTGTCCAGAGAGGCAATGCCATCGCCTTCCTTATATATAAATCTGTTAAGGATTATAAAGCTGAATAAGAGCAGGTTTCTACAATATAATGTATGCATTATACAATTATATATCATATATACAATATAGATATTATATAACCTTTCAATTTTGAAAGTCCGGTTTAGGTTACACTTACCCCAAAAACACCAAAATAAGGCAGCATGGCACTCCCGCACTACGAATTTCCAGCACGGGCGCTCGGGACTATTGCTACGAGTTTCGCCCGCGCAAATGGAGTATCAGTCCCGAATGCTTTGACGTCCCCTCGGCGGCGGGGACAAGGAGTTACAAGTCCAACAAGGAGTCTGTAGGGGTTGGACTTGTACTTGGAAGGCGTGAGGAAGGCGCCTTCCTCACGCCTTCCAACACCTACAAGGAGTCTGTAGGAGTTGGACTTGTACTTGGAAGGCGTGAGGGAGGAAGGCGCCTTCCAACTCCTACAAGGAGTCTGTAGGAGTTGGACTTGTACTTGGAAGGCGTGAGGGAGGAAGGCGCCTTCCTCACGCCTTCCAACTCCTACAAGGAGTTGGAAGGCGTGGAGAGGCGTGGAGTCGTGGCGCCTTCCTCGTGGCGCCTTCCTCGTGGCGCCTTCCTCGTGGCGCCTTCCTCGTGGCGCCTTCCTCATTTAGTGCGGTCTGTGCTGTTGTGGTCACTTGGGTCACTTGGTTTCCACATTTTTTAGAACTTGAGGGCTTCGCCACCTGGAGTAAGCAAAAATAACAGCTGATAACAACGCCGACTGAACTCCGCGTCACGAAGCAAGCAAAGATAATATGGCACTTAACCCCAAAACTCGTTCACCCAGTCTGACCCCAAAACTCGTTTACCAAAAATTGCCCTATTTTGAAGAGCATCGGACGAAATTGGCCTCGAGACTGTTCCGAATCAACTCGGGGATGTTGTTCATAAGCTGATTTTCGGATTTCTAGAAATCCACTGAGATTGGAGCTCCACACAAGAAATTGTGAGCCTTTTTCGAGATCGTAACACAACGAGCACACACATCTTGAGCAGCCTTGATAATGTAATAAAATTCGTATGTCACGCACATAATGCTCATATTCTATTTTGGTGGTCCCGAGGGGATTTCCGTGGTACATTGTATATGTGGAATGCTAACTCGTTGATGCTAACGTTTTAGATAGTGACTATACATCCACGAGTTAGCATTCACTTCAAAGAGGTCTTTTGCACCATACACCAGGATCACAGGCGGCGCAGATCTGATCTGTATCATAAGGGCACACAAATGTCTCGATAACCTTAAATATGGCGGAAACGAGGATCAGTTAACATGGTAATTAACTTCATTTTCCCTGTGTGAGCTGCAGGTCAGGTCTTAGGAGGGAGTCTCAAGAAACGGTAGGTGGATTACGAGCGTCTTCGAACTGTTGCAGGATACACGGTGGACTGCTACTATCGTTGGAGATCGCATAACTTTTCTGGCTAAAAATGATTTGCAAGAGATACAGTACCCAGAGTTGTAGTGGCTATAATAGCCAGTAGGGGACAGTGGTAGACAGTCTAAGTAGGGCACAAACGCGATCTAAATTTCCAGTAACCTCTAGCAACACAACAAACATGGTGTAGGAGGATAGGCCGAACCTGCCATAAATTACAATTAAGTTCCGACAATAATACTTACCATAGTCGGATGTTATTGTGAAGAGAGCTGGCACTCGATAGAAGAGCCCAGAAATTAGATGTGACTAATTAAGCAGATCAGGGGCCCATCGTGTGCAACATGGTAGACCACCATAATGAATTCATAATTGTTCGAAGTCGAAGCGAAATGTATAATACTAGTTGTTCTCGAGCGAGGGGTTTTGGGATGAGATCAAATGACTGTCAAAAACTCCTTGAAGAGTTTTTCACAGTCCGTACTACTCACTTTACGTGGTCAATATTGTAATACACAGACGTGAAGAAACACTCGTTATCTCGTTGCAGGTCGTCGAGTTAATCTACTTTGTTGTTCTTGTCATTTGACTGCTGTACTCCCATTGTCACCGATTAAGTAGGCGAAACAGGAAATCACTAGGTTTCTAGTCACTGTCGGGTCCGGTGGCGTAGTGCAGAAAAGACTCGTTGGTGCACGGGTTGAATCCCCCCCGTGGTACATTTACATTTAAAGGAGTCCGTCTTACGAAACAATGCCGAAAGCAGTTGTACCGTGCTCTTTAAATGTTGGCTATGAGTTAGCCCGGATTTTTTTGAATTTCTATTTACTATATTATTATAATTTCGTTCCAACGATATCTTAAGTCTCGATATCTTTAATAGACAATGAAGTGGGACCTCCCGTCTGAGATCAGTGCTGGCGAGGGGGCATGGGGAATTACTGTATTTTGATTTGGATTTCAGACTAGGAGTCCGAGCATGTGAAACAAAAAAAACAATCTCATGCACTATAAGACCGAAAGCAGCCGTATCATTCATGCCTGTAGCCATAGGTATGTACCCAGAATATGCTTATTCAGCTGTGTAATATATCCTGCTAAATGTGGGTGTGCAGAGAACAGCTTTCTTCCTCATCCGTGGCTCCAATCTCAGGCCTCGATTCACGGAGCGAAAGCAGGCAGTCGGTCCGGCAATGGTCAGCAAACATGAGGAGGCGAATACAGGAAAGCCTAAAGCTGAAGTACTCCCCAAATAATTTGTATTTGTGTGGTAATTTGGCAAGGCGCGAACACCTTGCTGGTTGTGTCGGCGGCATCTTTACTTACCCCGAACAGGATTAGGGAACTGGAAGGATTCAGACCCGCCTACGTCAGGCAGACGGCCTATACGATCACTATGGAGAGTGGACCATTCCTAAAGCGGTGTTGGGAACAGGGCGATCTTTGTGTAAAGGTTGTTAGCAACAACATTCAAGTTCCTGCAACGGGGACTGTTATTATTTTCATTTTGCTTGTGCTGTAAATAGAGCACCCTTACCATGACTTCACCGAAGGAATATCATATAGCGTATTCATTCACCGACACATATTATCGGTTGCTCACAGTTTCATTTTTATTTATTTTATCTCATCCTTTGTACGGCGAGGTTTTTTGACCTGTTGGATGGAAATCAGGAAATGTTTAATGCATCACATTCGGAATTAAGGCAAACAATTGTAGAGGAACAATAAAGAAGACCTACTATAGACACTATGATATTATAGAATATTAGTACATTAACGCACACATTAACATTTGTGACAAGTAGACAGACTTTTTTTTAAAGAAAAAAAAGTAGAATAAAAAGTAGATTGTTTTTTTTTAAAAAAATTAGCCAGATTTTGGAGGTCATCAACAACTGTTACAAGGTTCGGCACGTCTGCCTCAAGCCCACGCATTGTTCAACTAAGCTGCCAACGAATAGTGTTAAATGGATAAATTTGATTCTTGAAAAGTTATCGAGGAGGAGTCTGTACCTGACCGTCACAACCGTCGGACCTGTCCCACGACCGTCGAACGAATATCAAATTAATACGGAGGAAGCTCTGAACTAAACTGAAGTCTATATAAACCCTCATGTAGAGTTCGTTGGAACCAGGGTTGTATAGAATTATCACCGAAACGCTGCATGTGAAGCAATTCAATGCAACTTTAGTAATTGGTAAATAAAGAATTGCGTTTTCTTCGCATCTATACCTCACTTCGTAACTAAAAGTAGGATGTCGTCGCGTTGGCACAAGTAACCCAAACAGGCGTCCACGTGCAACCACCATCATTGACACTATCTACTTTTTTCCTACATTACATCTAGTTGTGATAAAATTCTGTTGGGTCGGTCTCAGCCCCGCTCCCAGCTAATCCCCCCCTCCCCCCATAATCCCTAGAAATAATTCCTAATTACTGTATGTTTGAATAAATAATTGAATGCGCAGAAAAAGATACACAATTTCTGATGTCGAGCGATTACTGTTGTATGTGGTTCTAGTTTGAGTACATTATTTACATGCTACTAAACAAGTTGCCTGATGTTTGTCATTGGATATCACGTCTCTCTCCAGAAGTGTCAATTGGATGAGACCAATAATAGCTTCGGATTCATTTTTCAAGGTGGAACAATCGTAATTGCTAGCAAACAGTAAAATAAGAGGCTTCAAAAAGAATTTTAGTAAGAACCATAGCGTACCTTTGGCAGCTAACGCCATCATAGAGACGAGGAAAGCGATGATGACCAACTTCATTTTGTCAACAAGAATTTTCAGTTCTTTCAAGTTTGCTCAGTGTCGCTCGTAGCGTTAACCCAACTATGACGGGACGATATTTAAGGCGTCGCTGTTATAGGCTGAATATACTTTAATGGCATGTCATCAATTATGGTCGTGAACAAATACATCGGCTATATATTGCATTGCTATTGTTATATCGTAAGGTATATATGTATCTTCCATACTCTCCGTCATACTCTCCTTCGATGAACTTATATAAAAAGTAACTCTCGTACTAGAAAGTATGAAAGATATATGACACTGCAGTCAAACCTGACTACAAGAAGAGCTGATACTAAAGGCATGATCCACATATAACAAGGGGAAATAACTAGCAATGGAGTATAAATGGTGAGCTCTATTCAAAACGTTTGCTCTGGCTAAGTTAAGGCGCCAGAGCTCCGGACTAAGATTTGAAAACAACATTTAAAGACATCTCCGGTGTTGCCCGGGCCCTGTGCTCTACCGACGTGGCTACGGACTCTTCTGGGGCCCTCGACGCCCCCACGGCGGAGCACCCCTTCGACCCTCCTGACTACGCCTTGTCCGAACGTCCCCCGCAGGTCGACATTGCGTCAACGTCAACTAATGAGGTTTTTGCCGGCCGTTGCCTCTTTGCCCCCCAGCTCGTCAGCCGGCCCCGATGGCTTTCGGCCACGTCATCTCAGGGACCTTCTCTCCCTGGCGCTCGAAGCCGTCGCCACCGCCCCCGTCAAGGTGGTCGACTGCATACGGGCCGGCACGATACCATCGGCGCTACGGCCAACACTCTTTGGCGCGCGCCTCATCGCCCGCAGAAAAAAGGATGGTCCGATACGGCCTAACGCCTGCTCCAACACGATCCGCCGCCTGGCTGCTAAGATTGCGTGGGCCAGGGAAAGGGATACGGCCGTGAACCTGCTCGGCCCAACACAGTAGGGTTGAGGCCAGGCATCTAGGACAGATCGCTGCTCACGCGACTCGCGCCTTCATCCACGCTCATCCGGAGGCGGCCCTGGTCAAGCTCGATTTTCGCAATGCCTTCAACACGGTCCGCCGGGATCTCGCTCTGCGAGAGGTTGCTTAGCATGTCCCTAGTCTCTTCCCTCTGGTTGACCTGGCCTATCGTTGCCATTCCCGTCTGATTATGGACAACGCCGTCATCAGCTCCAGAGTGCAGGGGAACCCGCTGGGCTTAGCCCTCTTCTGCCTGGCCTTCCGGCACCTCGCTGCGTCCCTCCAGGCTCGCCTGCGGCTGTGGTACATGGATGACGGAACGTTGGCGGGTGATGCAGCGACCGTCGCCTCTGACGTCCACCGAATACACTATGGGGGCACAGCGGCCTTGCCCTCAACCCCACGAAGTGCGAGGTCTTCCCTTTGGACGCCCACCCCGAAGTCCGGCGGTTGGTCCCAGGGTGCCGTCTCACTTTGAGGTCGTCCCTTGACCTCGTCGGCTCCGCTCTTACGGACGAGACCATCCGGCCAATATTGAGCCGAGAGGACTGCCATGATGCCAGACCGACTGCCCCTGTTGGCGGCTCACCAGGGGCTCTTCCTCCTTCGGTCCTGTTTCTCGGCGGCGTTCGTGCAGCACTTGGTTTGGACAAGCCCGGCCAGGACTGAGGCTTCGGCCCTTCACGCCTATCATGACATGGTGGTGGATGCCCTGACGACGATCCTGAACATCCAGCTTTCTCCGGCAGCGGCGTCGCAGGCTACCCTTCCGGTCCGCTTCGGTGGCGTCGGCATCCTCGGTGTACACCGCATGGCTGACATTTGCTACGCAGACTCGCTTACGGCGGTCGCCGACATGGTTGCTACAGTCCTACCCCGCGAAGCTCTCGCCCACTTTACATTTCCCGTTAAGTTAGCCTTGACCAGACGGGCGTTCGCGCGCGGGTCCCTCAGGACAGGCAGCACCACTGTGCAACCACTCCCGATTACGCGGTAGCGCGTGCAGAGCGGGCCAAGTACGCCGCACTCAAGGCAACCCACCTTTGTTCCCCCCTCTTGCTTTTGAGACCTTAGGCGGGCACGTCCCCCACCCCTCGAACGGTTCTACCATAGGCTGATCCGTGCCACCGAGGACAAGCGCGCAGTTGTATAATTATGAATGGTTATTTTCAGGCAAACGGGTACCCACTACATCGGTAGTAACCCGATTATGCGATATCACAAGCAGCCATAAAATGTAAAGAGCACCCTAACCACGAATAATAGAGTGCTACACGCTAGGAGCATGCTGCAACACGCTATCCTAAATGAAAGAAGACAAAATGAAAGAAGGGAATTGTCACGTGAGATTTATTTGTGGTTAGTTTTAAATCATTCGATCAGGTCCTTTGCAGCATATACCAGCTTCACAGGCCGCGCGGATCCGATTTGTACCATAAGGGCACATAGCTGTCACGATACACTTACCGCCCAACCCTTCACACTCAGTCACGAGACCTGGTTAGTGAAAAGAACACGTACACAGGCGGTTTAGCTCTGAACGCATGAGTATCATACTGCTAGATTTGTAGTAAGCTCGGGAACGCGAACAAGTAATTCGGCCACCCTGTATTTGCATATATATATCAATATGCATATATATAGATCAATATGACTAGAGGCAGGATACTCCATATTTTATATATATATATATATATATATTAAAATATGGAGTAATATACACACATGTATAACTTCCTCCTACTTGATTGATTTCCTTGGAAGGACCACTCCACTCCATTCAACAGACATTCAATTATCTATAATCGAAATGGTCGTACATTTCCCCTTGCACAACCAATTAGTTGATACTATTAGCGCGTGCTTTGTGACCGAAAGTGCTTTAGCGAAATGGCCAAGTACCGATAAGAACTCTCGTGGCTTAAGCGTCTTAAAATCACATCGTTTAATTTGTGCGATGCAAGAGGAGGCGTGAAGTGACACGAGAACCTCAGTTCACTTTTCGTGTCAGAAATACTAAATTTCGAACGATTCGGTTTTATACCACGTAAAATCGGATAGGGATGGTTGTGTCCCTGTGTTCTAGTTTTGTTTATCGTGAATCGCGGGTACGAATCCTTGCAAGGATTCATTGCAAGCTGTACGGCACCTACTAAGGCGTAGGCTGCCGATCACAGGGAGCAAGGGAAGGTTATTATCTCGTGGTGGTTTAGACAAAGGGTTATAAGAAACTAAACCAGTACTGAGCTGCATGCAACCAAAACTCCGAACAGGTCAAGTTTTAGTATAAAAATTAGCTTCGAACGACCCAATAGTATCAATGCGTGTTGTTAATAGAATACACGTAGCGTACCTTTGGCAAATATGGCGGAAACGAGGATCAGGAACATGGCAATTAACTTCATTTTGCCTTGTGTGAGCTGCAAGTCAGGTATCGAGGGTCAAGCAACGGTGGGTGGGTTAGAAGCTTCTTCCGTGCTGTTGCAGGATACACGGTGGACTGCTTTCTATTGTTGGAGATCGCCAACTTTTCTAGCTAAAAATGATTTGGTAGAGATACAGTACCCAGAGTTATAGTGGCTATAATAAAGGTAAAGGTAAGGTAAAGCTTTATTGGTTTATTAAAGGAGCTGCAATTTTACAATGCTTAAGCTCTCTTACATGTCACGCAGCGGGGCTCGAACCCGCCGCCTCTGGCTTTAGACAGCCAGAGACTTAGCCGCCCAAGCTACCGCGCTGACATAAGTAGGGCACAAACATGGTCCAAATTTGCAGTAACCTCCAGCAACACAACACACATGGTGTACGAGTATAGGCCGCCCCTGCCATAAATTGCAATTAAGTTCCGATGTTAATACTAACATAGTCGGAAGCATTCGATAGAAGAGCCCAGAAACTAGAGGCTAGAGGGCTAGGGCTAGAGACTAATTAAGCAGATCAGAGGCACATCGTGTGCAATATGCTAGACCATTATAATAGTTCCTAAATTATTCGAAGTCGAAGCGGGAATACATAATACCAGTTGTTCTCGAGCGAGGGGTTTTGGAATGAGATCAAATGATGTCAGAAGTTTTTGACAGTCCGCACTACTCACTTGGTTAATATTGTAATATACTGTTTTTTCGAGCTGACCCTCAGCTGTTCCCCTATGCGACAGGCCTCAGCTCTTAACCTTTTAGGTATTACTATGAGGACCTGTCGGGGCCACCTTTGCTTATTCTCTTCCTTACTCGTACCTGGCAAGAATATTGTAATATACATACGTGCTGAAACCCTTGATACCTCGTTGAGTTAATCTACTTTGTTATTCTTGTCATCTGACCGCTGTTATCCCATTGTCACCGATTAAATAGGTGGAACAGGAAATCACTAGATTTCTAGTTACTGTCTAGTCCGGTGGCGTAGTGCAGAAAAGGCAGATAGGTGCACGGGTTCGATCCCCGCCATTGCAGATTCACATTTAAGGGGGTCCGTCCCACGAAGCAATGCCGAAAGTAGTTGTACCGTGGACTTCAAATGTTGGCTATGAGTGAGCCCGGATTTTTTTTGGAATTTCTATTTACTATATTATTATAATTTCCTTCCAACGATATCTTAAGTCTCGATATCTTTAATAGACAATGAAGTGGGACTTCCCGTCTAAGAGCAGCGTATCCCTTGCACAAGGGAGCCACAGGGCCTCGACGCCTCTGAGGGGCGCCGCCCTGACGGCCTCACTCTTATCCCCTTCCATCGAAGCCAGCACCTTGTTTGGGACGGCACGGTGGTTGACACTCTAGCACCTTATGTCAACCACTGTGCAACTACCCCCGGTTACGTGGTAGCGCGTGCGGAGCGGGCCAAGCTAAGGAAGGACGCCGCACTCCAAGCAACCCACCTGTGGAAACTAGTTACTAATAATACAGAGACACATGCATTTACTTATTCTTTAAGAGACGACAGAGCGCCTCATCTTGCCCTCCCCCACATGAACGATGGTAGATGTCATAACCAACATGCAGGCAGTTCGCCTCTCGGGCGGCTGTTCTTGCACAGTCGTGAAACACTTCAGAGTAGAGTCCACTCTCCTCCTCATGTAAATTCCCTCCCCCGACAACACATACAGGCGCAGCGAACGTGCATGCGTGCATGTGACGTACACATGCGTATTCGTGTCAGAATAAGCATTTTGCACTGTCCTCAATCAATGAATAAATCAGAAGGTGTAAGTCCACAGGATAGACCCGCCGTGTCTTCTCTTTGCCGTAGTGCAACAGGCTATACTAAAAGCTCAATAGGCTGTCGACTCACGAAACCCCGACTGTCAAAACTATACGATCAACCAGCCAGCTGAGACGGTATCCGACAAATCAAACTCGGATCTACCGCACTTCTCACAGTTTGGTACCAGTGACCAGGAATTACGACTCGAGGTTTCGTCGCTGCCGTACGGGCAAAGTAAGTGGACGGCCTTAGCCCCCCAAGCCCACTGCGCTATGACCCAGCACTGACGTGGCACCTTCCCCGACTGCCATCATTGAGGCGCAGTCGTCAAGCAACACAGCCACCCCCATCAATCCGCAGTCCGTTTTGCAGTTACGCGACTAAACCTGCACCACACGCATAATATGGCAAAGACGGCTCGCGCCGCCTATACACTCTGGGAAGTCACAGCCCGGTGATCAGCGCTACTGTTTCACGAAATACCGCCGTCGACTCAACCTGCAACACCAAAGACAGTGAAATTCGGATTCTCGAAGTGTGACAAATTGTGTGACAGCTCGATTCGAGCTCATTGTGCGAACTTATCTCTGACTCAGTGCAAGACCTGTCAAAATCGCGGTTGTGTGGCGAACTCCGAAGTGTTCTCGGACTAGTTAGTGAACCGGGTATTTTGTGTGTGGTGAATCAACAGCGCGTCACGATGTCCCTTTGCCAGCGGACCCCACCGCGCGAGCAGCAGAACGCTGAATCAGCAACGAATAGCGCCGCGCCGGCAAAATTGCGCGTCCTACGCGGTCAACGAACCCGCTTGCGAAGGCAATTGAACACCGACGGCGAGTCAGTTAGTACCTTTGACATCAGTGATATGGAAGGACGGACACGATTGATCGCGACCATCGAGAAAATCAAGATGCAAAAAATACGCCTGAATTCCTTGGACATGCAGATTATCAACCACCCCGAACTAGATCCTGACAGCGAGGACGCCGAACTCGACGGGGCCGAAGAATGGGTCAGTCAAGTCGATGGGTACATCCACCTCGGCGCTGCACGGTTAAGCCTGGCCGTTGAAACCATTGACGACGCAGGCAGCATCGCTGACGCGGCACAAAATGCCCCCGCGACCCACCAAGGACAGACGACGTCACCATCGACCAGCATCACGCAATCCGCGCCTGAGTTGAGATCGACCTCTTCGACAAACTATGGCCATCCCACTCCAGCTCTGCCGTCGACCACTTCCTCCCAGGCAGACAGTGACCGAGCACCTCCGACAGCTCCGCCAGCAGCGTTCGTCGATATACCGGTGGAACCATTTGGGGCCAGTAACGACAATACGACGTTCAAGATATTCCGTGCCCAGTTTCAGGCCTGGTGCCGCAGAAGACCCGATGCAACTAATCTCGAGAAGCTCCTTCATCTAGTCTCGAGACTGCGCGGAGCGCCTCGTACACTTGTTGCTAGCCTAGAGATGACTGACGAAAACTTTGCTGTCGCCATGGAGTTGTTGGAGGACAACTACGGGCAGGACCAGCAGGAACGGCGGCGTGTCATGGCCCGTCTCACTACGGTACCTGCCGTGCGTTCTGCCAGTGACACCACCGGCCTGCGATCGCTCCTTAACCACATACAATCGACGATGCTCCAGTTGCGGGCCATCGGCTTCGAACCGCAGCACTACGCGCTGCAACTCGAAGAGACCGTCCGAAAAACGCTCCCGCACCAGCTGTTGTACGATTTCGATAATGACGTACGGCGCGATCAGTTGAATCGACCAGCTGATGCATCAGCATCGGGCCAACCACCGACCATGATCGACGCTGCATTGAACCGGTTGCAGCAGTTGGTCCAGTGCCTAAAGCGGTATACCACCCATCTCGAACAGCAGCCAACTGCACTACCTCGAACCAGAGAACCACCGAGACCATCACCGGACAATCGACAGGGAAAATGGCGTGGCGAATTTCGCCCGTTACGAAATCAGCTGCAGTCTACGGCAGCCGCAGCGACCAGCCACCTTAAGCAAGGGCGAAGCCACCCGTGCTTCTTCTGCGACAGCATTGAACACCGCCCGTCGCGATGCACACACCCGATGACGACGCAACAGCGAAAGGCTGTCCTCCAGCGTAAGGGAAAGTGTTTTTCATGCTTCGCCAAGCAACACCCCCCCGAACAGCGATGCGGAGGATCCAAGGTTCCCTGCTCGCGGTGTCATAGCCGTGATCATTACACCAGTATGCACGCTGATGGATCTAGACTGAGCCACGTTAGCGACTTAGCTCACGCTCGCGAGCGGTCGGCGTCCACCTCCGCTGTGGCCTCGATAGCATCAGCTGCCCCAGCTAGTGGTGCAGCGTCTCTCGTCATGACGGCCACCGCCTTTGTACTACATGGCGGGCTACGAATACCGGTCCGCGTGTTTCTCGATCCGGGGAGCATGCTGACATTTGTTTCACCGTCACTCATCGAGAAGTTTCAAGACCTACGCCCGTCCGGTCGAGCTGATCTCAGGATCAAGGGAGTAAATTGCGAAAGAGCGCTTGTAACGGAACGCTACCAGCTGCGTCTCTGCGGCCGTAGGGAGGACTCACGATACGTCACCATCACCGCCTTCGCCTACGACTTCGACGTCGATCCCTCGAACAGCTGTCCGTCGGACACGCTGCGGGCCATTCGCCGCTTCGGCAAGAGGTTTCCATTGGCTGACGAATCGTACAACAACGATGGGCTGGTTCAAGCGCCCACGATTCTCCTTGGCATGGACTACTATTACGAAGTGGTTGATCGTTCGATGTTGGATGTTACCCAAGGGTTGGTCGCAACGAAATCAGCGTTCGGCTGGCTGGTGGGCGGTATGCCCAAGTCGCCTGTTCGTCAGGTGGACGTAGTACGGGTACACCCCATCTGTTGCGTCGCGGCATTGTCTAAGCCCGCACGCGACATCGAGCGCCTATGGGCCACTGAGGCCATCGGAGTTGTCGACACACCAGCTGACGTGCATACGGTCGACGAGGCCGAGGCTGTCCGACAGTTTGACGAAGGTTTGGTGTACGATGGCCAGTCCTACACTGTTGCGGTGCCCAAACGAGAGTCAATAGCAACACTCGCAAACAACCTCGAACTAGCGCAGCGACGCCTGGAAACCAAGCGCCGGTCGTTGGCAAGGGATCCAGCTGCTTTCGCGCGCTATAATGATGAGATTCTGACGTTTATTCGCGAAGGGTTCGCTGAACGGGTAGGCAATTTCGACAGCAGTTCTGCGGGGCTGGTCGACTCGACGTACTACATGCCCCACCATCAGGTGATCACCCAGGGTGAGGGTGGCGACGCGAAATGGCGGATTGTTTTCGACTGCTCGGCAGCAACACCCGGCAACACCTCCTTGAATTCGCACCTCTTGCCAGGCCCCAATCTCAATCCCGACATCGTCACACTGCTCCTTAACTTCCGGACTCAACCAGTCTCCGTTTCAGCAGACGTAATGCGGGCCTACATGATGATTAACGTTCACGACGCCGACAAACGGTATTTCCGATTTCTGTGGCAAGGCCCTAATGAATCGACGGTCAGTTGCTATCAATTCAACCGGGTGGTATGGGGAGCGGCCCCAAGTGGGTTTCTTCTCGCAGCAACACTACGCCGCATGTTCGAGCGGGTGGACCCTACCGGCGAACTGCGTCTGAGCGACTCTTATTATCATGATGACATGCTCCGTAGCTTCGCTAACGACGAGGAAACCATACGATTCATCGATGCAGCGATCAACTGGTTCGACTCTGTAAGCATGAAGCTCGCAAAATGGAAGACGAACTCACCAGCCGTCATCGAGCATCTACGAAAACGAGGGATCGAGTCAGAAAAGGGATGCTCGATCGAAGGCGCCCTCCTCAAAATTCTCGGCATCGCATGGACCCCGAGTCGTGATGAATTGAGAGTACGGCTAACGTTGCTCGGAGAGGAGGGTGGTAAATTTCAGACAGCAACGAAGCGCACCGTTCTTCGCTTTACTGCATCGATATATGACCCCATCGGATGGTTGGCACCATTCACGTTGCGGGGCAAACGCCTCATTCAGCAGCTTTGGTCTGAGGCGCTCAAGTGGGACGATCCCCTCTCGGACACCGCCCTGGCTCAATTTCAAGAGTGGGCGGCAGAGGTCGAGTCGCTTTGTGACTTGCGCATCCCGCGCCATTACATCAGCTCCGACAAGACGGTCGCCAGTTACCATCTCCACCTGTTTGGTGACGCCTCCGTAGCCGCATATGCGGCTGTTGCGTATCTACAGTCGGTCTTCGACGACGGCAGCTCCCAGTGCACGTTTGTGATGGCCAAGTCAAGGCTCGCACCTCGGAGCCCGATGACCATGCCGCGCCTCGAGCTTATGGCGGCTCTTATCGCAACTCGCCTCCGTACCTTTCTTCTCGAGCGCCTCACCATCAAAATCGACCGCGTTAGCCACTACACGGATTCTACCACAGTCTACCACTGGTGCACGAGCGAACATCCCTCCCGTTGGAAGGAGTTCGTCTGCAACAGGGTTGCCGAAATTCAACGCACCTCGCACACTGACGACTGGTATCATGTCGACGGTGAGGAGAATATTGCGGATTTCGCGACCAGAGGCGTGACTGCAGAGCAACTCAAGGCCAGCCATGAATGGTGGAACGGACCGCGATGGCTGCAGAAGCCAATCGAAGAGAGACCGTGCCGAAAACTTCACACGGCAGGTGAATCCGACCCGACCGTTTCAAGCGAACAGCGAACGATCGCTGCGCCGGTGGTAGCGCTCTCGCCCTGTATCGACATTGCCCGCTTCAGCAGTCTGGAGGCGGCCCTACGCGTTTTAAGCCATGTACTCATCGTCGCCCACCGGCTGCGGAAGAAAGAAGTCCCGCCGCCACCAACGCTCCGTGTTGAGGCCGAAAAGTGGCTCATTCGCTGGACCCAAGCCGAATACCTCCCTGAAGAGCTAGCCGCAGCTCGCCGCCAAGCACCGACGCCCAAACGATCATCGTTGGCCCCGTACAAGTTGTTTGTCGACGCGGATGGACTATTGCGAGTGCAATCCCGGTTAGTAAGAAATCGGGAGATACCGTACGACGAGGCTAACCCCATAGTCATTCCGGGGTTGTCGCCTCTCGCTCGATTGCTCGTAACATTCCATCACCGCATAAACGCACACTTTGGTGTCAACGTAATTTTGTCGGCACTGCGTAGGAAGTATTGGGTTACTCGTGGGCGACAAATCATCAAGACCATTTTGCACAGGTGTGTCGTTTGTCGCCGAGCCCATGGGCCCGCTGCAGACCAAGTCCAGCCGCCACTGCCGTCGGAACGGGTCTCGCTCGTCGTGCCGTTTGCAGTCACTGGCTTAGACTATTGTGGGCCTTTCTTCGTGAGAAACAACGGTGGCACACGCAAAACGTACATCGCAGTCTTCACCTGCGCGAGCGTGAGGGCGGTCCACCTTGAATTGGTCCCGTCAATGACCACAGAGTCAACGCATCTTGCCCTACGGCGATTTCTTGCCGCGCACCCTGGCTGCACCCGACTGTACTCTGACCATGCAAGGAGCTTCGAACGTGCGGCTACCGAGATCAAGCGACTGTTCAACAACGTCAAGGACCCGGAGACCCGCGAGCTCCTCGCTCAACGCCGTATTCAGTGGTCCTTCGGCTGCCCCGCCGCGCCGTGGAGAAACGGCTACATCGAAAGGGTCGTTGGCACGGTAAAGGTAGCGCTCCGTAAGACCCTCGGAAAGAGCCTCGTTGGTTACGAGGAGCTGCGGACAATTGTGTCTGAGCTGGCGGCCGTCGTCAATAGCCGGCCACTATCGTATGCTGCTGGCGATCTCGACGCGCCCCGACCAATAACACCTGCCCAGTTCCTGCACGGTGCCCCGGTCGGACCGGCACTTACGACACTCACGCCACTGGACACTCTCGGTCCGAATGGCGCTCTCCCCGCAACGTCAGAAGGGCTGCGCTCCGCGTTGCTGCAGCGAACGAACTATTTTAAATCGTTGTCCGTCCGTTGGTATCGAGAGTACCTGCTTCAGCTCCGCACCGCCCACGTAACATCAACCGGACGAGCTCGGGAGATCCAGATCGGCGACGTTTGTCTGCTAAAAGACGACAACCAACCTCGTATAAAATGGAACCTGGTGCGCATCACAGACGGCGTCCCAGGCCGGGATGGTGCGGTGAGAACCTATGGCGTTCGCTTTCCGAACGGCTACCAGAGTCGCAGAGCGGCGCAGCTCCTCTTCCCACTCGAAGTTGTATAATGAGGATGTACATTGTGATCATACTGTTATAACCTCAAATTTATCCAATTGTGAAATGTTTTAATAATAATATTGCAGATGGCTGCTCTCCGCGCACCCATCGGGTGGACTGTGGAAACTAGTTACTAATAATACAGAGACACATGCATTTACTTATTCTTTAAGAGACGACAGAGCGCCTCATCTTGCCCTCCCCCACATGAACGATGGCAGATGTCATAACCAACATGCAGCTAGCAGTTCGCCTCTCGGGCGGCTGTTCTTGCACAGTCGTGAACCACTTCAGAGCAGAGTCTACTCTCCTCCTCATGTAAATCCCCTCCCCCTACAACACATACAGGCGCAGCGAACGTGCATGCGTGCATGTGACGTACACATGCGTATTCGTGTCAGAATGAGCATTTGCACTGTCCTCTATCAAATGAATAAATCAGAAGGTGTAAGTCCACAGGATAGACCCGCCGTGTCTTCTCTTTGCCGTAGTGCAACAGGCTATACTAAAAGCTCAATAGGCTGTCGACTCACGAAACCCCGACTGTCAAAACTATACGATCAACCAGCCAGCTGAGACGGTATCCGACAAATCAAACTCGGATCTACCGCACTTCTCACACCACCTTTTTCCCCCCCTGCTTTTGAGACCTTGGGTGGGCACGGCCCCACACTGCGAACTTCCTCGAAGGGGTCTACCATAGGCTGATCCGTGACACCGGGGACAAGCGCGCAGGTTTTTTCCTTTTGCAACACCTGTCCCTCGCTGTGCAGAGGGGCAATGCCATCGCTTTCCTCGGGACAATATCGACCTCAGCCCCGGTCCCAGCTAATCCCCCCATAATCCTTGACGTAAGTCCTAACTACTGTGTTTGAATAAAACACATCCTAGGATATGCCTATTCAGCTGCGTAATATATCTTGCTAAGATCTGGGTGTGCAGAAAACAGCTTTCAAATGATTTCTTCCTCGTCTGTGACCCCAATCTCGCTTTTTCCTTTGACCTTCGGCTTTGCCATTACGGCCGCCTCCAGGGGTGTCTACTCCAGGTCCGGAAGTCCTTCCAGTGCTTGTATTTGCTCTTGTCCGTCTGAAGAGCCCCCAGATGGTGAAACCGGACCAGCTACGACGGAAGGCTGGAAGGTCGTGGTTAACAAAAACGCTAACAGGAGATTTGGCAAAATAGTGGCAAAAATTGATGCCATAAAAGAGAAAGTAAAGGGGTGTTCCGCGTCGTATTGACCCGTGGAGTCGAGACCATAGTTGAGGACATGACTAGTTATTCGGGAGAGAAGTTCCGAGGGAAATCTACTGACTCCGTGCGAAGAGATCTTCAGGTTGTTCCCCAATACGACGCCGGAGTCTAAGTATGTTGTAATCAATGTATGGACGAACTCGGTGGTCGAAGCGTGCAACGTTATGAAGCTAACCAAGGTATTGGATGTCCATATTGTCTCCCGTTGCCGGGAATTAGAACAGAATTAGGCCAGAATCTCTTAAGTTGACCGTGGTTTTTCTGATGAGGAGATTCTACAGGCGCTCAAGGAGGTAGGAGTCATCCAGGTGAAGAGGGAGACAATAAAGAGGCGTATTGGAGGGGAACTCTGCACATTCCTGGCCCATCGTGTGCTCCTACTATTCAGTACGGAGCCTCCTACAGAACTATTTCTGGCTTTTCGATCTCATAAAGTGAATGCTGGCACTCCGACCTCCTGTTTCAAATGTCAGAAACTGGGGCACATAGCTGCGTCTTATCGAAATGAGACAGCATGTAAGAGGTGTGGCCAATCGGGGCATCTTGCAGCGAATGTGACAGATCCTAATCGCTTCCAGGCAATAGAAGCACAGTAATAGAAGGTTATGTTATGCATTTGCTGGCGCAGAAATTGCGAGATGGGCTGTGAACATTACGACTGTATGTGAGCTCGTGGATTCACTGATCTCATGTATCTCACCCTATGTGGACTGGGCGTAACTAGGTTTCGAGGTCAGCACCGAAGAATTGGATCAACACAGAAATCGAAGAAAGATGAAGAAGGCCATAGAAAGATGCTTACTGGAACAAAGCATAGCAAACTCACAGGATCAATCACGGTTTTAGGGTTACACGGCGAAGCGCCCCAAGATAAAAAATAATGGCTTGGAAGTTTTAATTAAGAAATATGGGACAAAGGTGACTAATAATAATGAAAAAGTAACAATGCCTAGCTAACGCACTCAACGATGCATTTGTTCAAGCTAACGAACTCATTAAGCAACTACACCCCATTAGCGGTTGTACCGAGACCGTCAGCAATACAGCAAATCAATGACATAGATGTGTACGAACTATGGGTGTACCAGCAGACTGTGAGCCAGGGATCAAAACGCAATTTAAGCCCGGAGGGTGTCCTGCGAAACACAGCTGCACTTGATCTAGGTTACGTTGTAATCTTTCCGATATTCCTGCAGACATTCGAAGTCTCCAAAAAAACAAAACAACATGAAATCACAAAAGACCAGTTTCTCCCGCCGCGGTATCGTGCAAGATCTTAAAAAGGATCATAGCAAGGAGATACTGAAGGAGGAGATACTGAAGGACGACGAAGTAAAAAAACTGAGTGTATACAACGCCCGTAGAAGAAAGTCGATGTGAGTTTTGTGCTCCTTTGAAAAGAGGAGTTTTCACAGGAACGCAAGCGACCGGCGAAGGGTGGAGCCAAGTGGTTTACAAGAGTACGGCGAATACGATTGAAGAGGCGAGCTTCCAGATTAGGCGATTCGACCAAGAGTGCGAAGGGGACTGATTGTGGAACGCAAGGTATTGAAGGAAGTTGATGATCGTGCTATGGCTTCTGCTAGTGAGCCATTCCAATTTCTTCTCTGTTTGTGGGGAAAACTTCGGTGAGTGATGTGTGAACAATAATGTGGAAAAAGTCGGTATGTCCACAATCATCATCAGACCCAATTTTTAATGCAATTGAAGAAATATTTTATGTGTTAATGTTTAATATCATGATATATACTATTTATTATTTTCAGATTCGATTTTGTTGGTCAGCCCTTCCTTCGCCCTTCGATTTTGTTGGTCAGCCCTTCCTTCGCCCTTCGACAGGAGAACAATTGGGTTCTGAGATTTGATTGTACATGCACTTCAGGCAGGTAGTTTGCAGCATATCTTATCAGTCGAGCTACAGTAGGCATTGATCTTGGGTGAGCCCAGAGGGCACAACTTTCCGAATTTACACCAACCGCCCGACTTTACACAGTCCTGTGCGAGACCTGGTCAGTCAAATGAACGCGGACACTGAATGAGGCTCAGATATTGTATAATATATCTATATATTAATATACATGTCATGCAATAGGCCTTAAATGGGGGCCGGGGGCTAACTAGGGTACCTAGTGGCGGAGTTAGATTCTCTAATAGTAGAGTTTATTAACGGGGTTACATTGGACGCTGTGGAGCGGCTTCTTACTTTCTATCTCACTCTTGCTAATTACTGCTACAGAAACGTAGCACTCTCGGCACTAGCCGGCGCCACTGACGTACGCACCGTTGCTACTGGTAACTGCTGGCCACCCTCTCTCGTCATTGCAGGGCAGCACACATTGAACTTGCACTCTGCCTCTTACCTTATATATGTAAGCGGCTAGGGACACACTGCAATGGTATTGTATATACACCTATATAAGGTTCAATCGTTATATGTATATGGGTTTCCGGCTCGAATCCAGCAGGGAATACACGAATCGACGAATCTGCGGCATTTGTTGGCAGGATTGTCAATCAATAAAGTTAAGGATTCATTGCAAGCTGCACGGCACCTGGCAAAGGCGTAGGCCGCCGATCGCACGCAACAAGGGAAGTTCATTACCTCATGGTGCTTTAGACAAAGGTTACACGATTTCTTTCTGGCCGTACTCAGGTGACGATGGACTCAGTTGGCCGGTGCAAGCTCACTCGAGACTCGGTGAGTTGTCACGGTGTGCGTTGAGCCGAGTACAGTGTTAGTCTAATCTCTAGTTTGCTCAAAGGCTGTGGTAATTGCCGTACTTCATAACGCGGACTAGAACGATGTCTCAGCTCTAAATCCATGTTTGTTATAAGAAGCTAAATCAGCACTGAACTTCATGCACCCAAAATACTCTGGACCAACTATGAACAGGTCAAATTTTGCCAAGCTCTAGCTCTTGGTTTAAAGGTTATCAGTTTTTTCGATGTACAAACTCCGAACGACCCAATAGTATCAATGCACATATCAATCAATAGAATACACGCAACGTACCTTTGGCAAATAGGACGGAAACGAGGATCAGAAACATGGTAATTAATTTCATTTTTCCCTGTGTGAGCTGCAAGTCAGGTATTGAGGATCAAGCAACGGTGGGTGGATTAGGAGAGTCTTCGAGCTGATGCAGGATACACGGTGGACTGCTTCTATCGTCGGAGATCGCTAACTTTTCTAGCTAAAAATGATTTGCGAGAGAATCAGTCCCAAAATTATGGTGGCTATAAAGGTTAGACAGTCTAAGAAGGGTGCAAACACGCTCCAAATTTGCAGTAACCTCCAGCAACACAACAAACATGGTGTACGAGTATAGGTAGCCCCTGCCATAAATTGCAATTAAGTTCCGATAGTAATACTAACGTAGTCGGAAGAATTCGATAGAAGAGCCCAGAAAATAGAGGCTAGAGGGCTAGGGCTAGAGACTAATTAAGCAGATCAGAGGCACATCGTGTGCAATATGCTAGACCATTATAATAGTTCCTAAATTATTCGAAGTCAAAGCGGGAATACATAATACCAGTTGTTCTCGAGCGAGGGGTTTTTGAATGAGATCAAATGATGTCAGAAGTTTTTGACAGTCCGCACTACTCACTTGGTTAATATTGTAATATACTGTTTTTTCGAGCTGACCCTCAGCTGTTCCCTATGCGACAGGCTTCAGCTCTTAACCTTTTAGGTATTACTATGAGGACCTGTCGGGGCCACCTTTGCTTATTCTCTTCCTTACTCGTACCTGGCAAGAATATTGTAATATACATACGTGCTGAAACCCTTGATACCTCGTTGAGTTAATCTACTTTGTTATTCTTGTCATCTGACCCCTGTTATCCCATTGTCACCGATTAAATAGGTGGAACAGGAAATCACTAGATTTCTAGTTACTGTCGAGTCCGGTGGCGTAGTGCAGAAAAGGCAGATAGGTGCACGGGTTCGATCCCCGCCATTGCACATTCACATTTAAAGGGGTCCGTCCCACGAAGCAATGCCGAAAGTAGTTGTACCGTGGACTTCAAATGTTGGCTATGAGTGAGCCCGGATTTTTTTTGGAATTTCTATTTACTATATTATTATAATTTCCTTCCAACGATATCTTAAGTCTCGATATCTTTAATAGACAATGAAGTGGGACTTCCCGTCTAAGAGCAGCGTATCCCTTGCACAAGGGAGCCACAGGGCCTCGACGCCTCTGACGGGCGCCGCCCTGACGGCCTCACTCTTATCCCCTTCCATCGAAGCCAGCACCTTGTTTGGGACGGCACGGTGGTTGACACTCTAGCACCTTCTTATGTCAACCACTGTGCAACCACCCCCGGTTGCGTGGTAGCGCGTGCGGAGCGGGCCAAGCTAAGGAAGGACGCCGCACTCCAAGCAACCCACCTTTTTCCCCCCCTGCTTTTGAGACCTTGGGTGGGCACGGCCCCACACTGCGAACTTCCTCGAAGGGGTCTACCATAGGCTGATCCGCGCCACCGGGGACAAGCACGCAGGTTTTTTCCTTTTGCAACGCCTGTCCCTCGCTGTGCAGAGGGGCAATGCCATCGCTTTCCTCGGGACAATATCGTCCTCAGCCCCGGTCCCAGCTAATCCCCCCCATAATCCTTAGACGTAAGTCCTAACTACTGTGTTAGAATAAAACACATCCTAGGATATGCCTATTCAGCTGCGTAATGTATCTTGCTAAGATCCGAGTGTGCAGAAAACAGCTTTCAAATGATTTCTTCCTCGTCTGTGACCCCAATCTCGCTTTTTCCTTTGACCTTCGGCTTTGCCATTACGGCCGCCTCCAGGGGTGTCTACTCCAGGTCCGGAAGTCCTTCCAGTGCTTGTATTTGCTCTTGTCCGTCTGAAGAGCCCCCAGATGGTGAAACCGGACCAGCTACGACGGAAGGCTGGAAGGTCGTGGTTAACAAAAACGCTAACAGGAGATTTGGCAAAATAGTGGCAAAAATTGATGCCATAAAAGAGAAAGTAAAGGGGTGTTCCGCGTCGTATTGACCCGTGGAGTCGAGACCATAGTTGAGGACATGACTAGTTATTCGGGAGAGAACTTCCGAGGGAAATCTACTGACTCCGTGCGAAGAGATCTTCAGGTTGTTCCCCAATACGACGCCGGAGTATGTTGTAATCAATGTATGGACGAACTCGGTGGTCGAAGCGTGCAATGTTATGAAGCTAACCAAGGTATTGGATGTCCATATTGTCTCCCGTTGCCGGGAATTAGAACAGAATTAGGCCAGAATCTCTCAAGTTGACCGTGGTTTTTCTGATGAGGAGATTCTACAGGCGCTCAAGGAGGTAGGAGTCATCCAGGTGAAGAGGGAGACAATAAAGAGGCGTATTGGAGGGGAACTCTGCACATTCCTGGCCGATCGTGTGCTCCTACTATTCAGTACGGAGCCTCCCCTACAGAACTATTTCTGGCTTTTCGATCTCATAAAGTGAATGCTGGCACTCCGACCTCCTGTTTCAAATGTCAGAAACTGGGGCACATAGCTGCGTCTTATCGAAATGAGACAGCATGTAAGAGGTGTGGCCAATCGGGGCATCTTGCAGCGAATGTGACAGATCCTAATCGCTTCCAGGCAATAGAAGCACAGTAATAGAAGGTTATGTTATGCGTTTGCTGGCGCAGAAATTGCGAGATGGGCTGTGAACATTACGACTGTATGTGAGCTCGTGGATTCACTGATCTCATGTATCTCACCCTATGTAGACTGGGCGTAACTAGGTTTCGAGGTCAGCACCGAAGAATTGGATCAACACAGAAATCGAAGAAAGATGAAGGCCATAGAAAGATGCTTACTGGAACAAAGCATAGCAAACTCACAGGATCAATCACGGTTTTAGGGTTACACGGCGAAGCGCCCCAAGATAAAAAATAGTGGCTTGGAAGTTTTAATTAAGAAATATGGGACAAAGGTGACCAATAATAATGAAAAAGTAACGATGCCTAGCTAACGCACTCAACGATGCATTTGTTCAAGCTAACGAACTCATTAAGCAACTACACCCCATTAGCGGTTGTACCGAGACCGTCAGCAATACAGCAAATCAATGACATAGATGTGTACGAACTATGGGTGTACCAGCAGACTGAGCCAGGGATCAAAACGAGCCAGGGATCCGCGCCACCGGGGACAAGCGCGCTGGCTCTTTCCTCCTGCAGCGGCTGTCCCTCGCCGTGCAGAGAGGCAATGCCATCGCCTTCCTCGGGACATTGTCGTCCTCACCCCCCCCCCCCCATAATCCCTAGAAATCCCGACCTACTGTATGTTTGAATAAACAGCAAACGCAATTTAAGCCCGGAGGGTGTCCTGCGAAACACAGCTGCACTTGATCTAGGTTACGTTGTAATCTTTCCGATATTCCTGCAGACATTCGAAGTCTCCAAAAAAACAAAACAACATGAAAACACAAAAGACCAGTTTCTCCCGCCGCGGTATCGTGCAAGATCTTAAAAAGGATCATAGCAAGGAGATACTGAAGGAGGAGATACTGAAGGACGACGAAGTAAAAAAACTGAGTGTATACAACGCCCGTAGAAGAAAGTCGATGTGAGTTTTGTGCTCCTTTGAAAAGAGGAGTTTTCACAGGAACGCAAGCGACCGGCGAAGGGTGGAGCCAAGTGGTTTACAAGAGTACGGCGAATACGATTGAAGAGGCGAGCTTCCAGATTAGGCGATTCGACCAAGAGTGCGAAGGGGACTGATTGTGGAACGCAAGGTATTGAAGGAAGTTGATGATCGTGCTATGGCTTCTGCTAGTGAGCCATTCCAATTTCTTCTCTGTTTGTGGGGAAAACTTCGCTGTATTCCTATTCCAAATCGGGAGTCAAGGGGTGATTGATGTGTGAACAATAATGTGGAAAAAGTCGGTATGTCCACAATCATCATCAGACCCAATTTTTAATGCAATAGAAGAAATATTTTATGTGTTAATGTTTAATATCATGATATATACTATTTATTATTTTCAGATTCGATTTTGTTGGTCAGCCCTTCCTTCGCCCTTCGACAGGAGAACAATTGGGTTCTGAGATTTGATTGTACATGCACTTCAGGCAGGTAGTTTGCAGCATATCTTATCAGTCGAGCTACAGTAGGCATTAATCTTGGGTGAGCCCAGAGGGCACAACTTTCCGAATTTACACCAACCGCCCGACTTTACACAGTCCTGCGCGAGACCTGGTCAGTCAAATGAACGCGGACACTGAATGAGGCTCAGATATTGTATAATATATCTATATATTAATATACATGTCATGCAATAGGCCTTAAATGGGGGCCGGGGGCTAACTAGGGTACCTAGTGGCGGAGTTAGATTCTCTAATAGTAGAGCTTATTAACGGTTTTACATTGGACGCTGTGGAGCGGCTTCTTACTTTCTATCTCACTCTTGCTAATTACTGCTACAGAAACGTAGCACTCTCGGCACTAGCCGGCGCCACTGACGTACGCACCGTTGCTACCGGTAACTGCTGGCCACTCTCTCTCGTCATTGCAGGGCAGCACACATGGAACTTGCACTCTGCCTCTTACCTTATATATGTAAGCGGCTAGGGACACAGTGCAATGGTATTGTATATACACCTATATAAGGTTCAATCGTTATATGTATATGGGTTTCCGGCTCGAATCCAGCAGGGAATACACGAATCGACGAATCTGCGGCATTTGTTGGCAGGATTGTCAATCAATAAAGTTAAGGATTCATTGCAAGCTGCACGGCACCTGGCAAAGGCGTAGGCCGCGGATCGCACGCAACAAGGGAAGTTCATTACCTCATGGTGCTTTAGACAAAGGTTACATGATTTCTTTCTGGCCGTACTCAGGTGACGATGGACTCAGTCGGCCGGTGCAAGCTCACTCGAGACTCGGTGAGTTGTCACGGTGTGCGTTGAGCCGAGTACAGTGTTAGTCTAATCTCTAGTTTGCTCAAAGGCTGTGGTAATTGCCGTACTTCATAACGCGGACTAGAACGATGTCTCAGCTCTAAATCCATGTCTGTTATAAGAAGCTAAATCAGCACTGAACTTCATGCACCCAAAAGACTCTGGACCAACTATGAACAGGTCAAAATTTGCCTAGCTCTAGCTCTTGGTTTAAAAGTTATCAGTTTTTTCGATGTACAAACTCCGAACGACCCAATAGTATCAATGCACATATCAATCAATAGAATACACGCAACGTACCTTTGGCAAATAGGACGGAAACGAGGATCAGAAACATGGTAATTAATTTCATTTTTCCCTATGTGAGCTGCAAGTCAGGTATTGAGGATCAAGCAACGGTGGGTGGATTAGGAGAGTCTTCGAGCTGATGCAGGATACACGGTGGACTGCTTCTATCGTCGGATATCGCTAACTTTTCTAGCTAAAAATGATTTGCGAGAGAATCAGTCCCAAAATTATGGTGGCTATAAAGGTTAGACAGTCTAAGAAGGGTGCAAACACGCTCCAAATTTGCAGTAACCTCCAGCAAGGTACACCATAATAACAATACTGGTGTACGAGGTTACGCCTAACCTGCCATAGTCGGATGTTATTGCGAAGAGAGCTGGCACTCGATAGAAGAACTCAGAAACTAGATTTGACTAACTAAGCAGATCAGGGGCACATCGTGTGCGGTATGCTAGACCACTACAGTAGTTCATAATTATTTGAAGTCGAAGCGGCAATGTGTAATACTAGTTGTTCTCGAGCGAGGCGTTTTGGAAGGAGATCAAATGATGTCAGGAGTTTTTGATAGTCCGTACTTCACTTTACGTGATTAATATTGTAATACACATACATAATAAAACGCTCGTTATCTCGTTGCAGGTCGTCGAGTTAATCTACTTTGTGGTTCTTGTCATCTGACCGCTGTTATCCCATTGTCACCGATTAAGTAGGTGAAACAGGAAATCACTACAGAAAATCATTTCTAGTTACTGTCGAGTCCGGTGGCGTAGTGCAGAAAAGACACGTAGGCGCACGGGTTCGATCCCCGCCTCTACACATTTATATTTAAAGGGGTCCGTCTTACGAAGCAATGCCGAAAGCAGTTGTACAATGGACTTTAAATGTTAGCTATGAGTCAGCCCGGATTTTTTTTGAATTTCTATTTACTTATTATAATTTCCTTCTAACGATATCTTAGATCTCGATATCCGTAATAGACGATGAAGTGGGACCTCCCGTCTAAGATCAGTGCTGGGCTCGGGCGAGGGGGCATGGGGAATCGTTGTGTTTTGATTTGGAGTTCGAGCATGTGAAACGACCAAAATACAATCTCATGCACTATAAGACCGAAAGCAGCCGTATCATTCACGTCAGTTACCATAAGTATGTTCCCAGGATATGCCTATTCAGCTGTGTAATATATCCTGCTAAAATCTGGGTGTGCAGGGAACAACTTTCGAATGATTTCCTCCTCGTCCGTGATCCCGATCTCGCTTATTCCTTTGATCTTCGGCTTTCCCATTACAACCGCTTCTACTCCAGGTCCGGAAGCCCTTACAGTGCTTTTATTTGTACTTGCTAGTCTCTGTACAGCCTCGCTTTCTTCCTTTTGAGGTCTGCGATCATGTCCTGTGGTTTTTCATCACCAGGGAAAAAAGTACGCGGACTCCACGAGTCCGCGAACATTATGAAGCAGGAGATTCGATGAGGGGGTTTGTGCCAACTGCAACTTGCGGACGACTTTACTAAATCGTTGCCCAGGCCTCGATTCACGGAGCTAAGGCAGGCAGTCGGTCAGACAATGGTCAGCAGACATGAGAGGGCGAGTAGAGAAAAACCTAAAGCTTAAGTACTCCCCAAAATTGACGGATGGTGTCAGGTAATCGGGAAAGGCGCGAAAACCTTGCTGGGGTGTGTCAGCGGCATCTTTACTTACCCCGAACAGGATTAGGGAACTGGGAGGATTCAGACCCGCCTACGTCAGGCAGACGGCCTATACGATTACTAGGGAGAATGGACAGTTCCTAAAGCGGTGTTGGGAACAGAGCGATCCTTGTGTGAAGGTTGTTGGCAACCTTTAACTTCCTGCAACGGGGACTGTTATTAATATCATGGTTCCTTGTGATGTAGATAGAGCACCCTAACCACAAATAATTGACTCACACTAAAAAACAGCTGATTGCTGCCAGGAGCAGATGTATTGTAGCATGATATCCAAATGAATGAAGGAATTGTCATGTGCAATTTCGTGCGATTTATTTGTTGTTCGTTTGAAATCATTCGTTCTCATCCAAGTCGTTCTTTGGGTTGCGACTGGTTAAAAAAGAAAAAGGAATATAATGATAAACCTGTCGCAACCCATCTTTTTCTTTTTCTCCGCTGTCTGTTCTTCTACGATTGAAGCCGATGAAGAGATATTCATTGAAGACACACCGAAGACCTCATCGCGGCTGAGGGTTGAGTCAACGGTGAAAGACATTCAAGAATATAGGAGAGTTGAAACGAGCGTATACTTCGTGCCCGGAGGTGCTTTACCGAAATGTCGAGGACAATTAAGGACTCTCGTGGCTTAAGCGTCGTAAGAGGACATCAGTTTAATTTGTATGCTGCAAGAGGCGCCGTTACTTTGCGGACATATGGACAGCATTTATTAATAAATGTATATATATAGATATATATCGTTAAAGAAATACCGCTAATTGTCTGCTCTCTAAAAGTCACTAAGTATATGTATGTTTTGACAAATAGTCGCTCATTTAGTTAAGCTCTGCCTCGATGTATATGCCAATGATACTTGATTTGTTATTTTCACATAGCTATTCGTTGAGCATACTCTATAAAATGCGCTTTTCAGAACGGCGAATACAATTCGCGTGCGTTACTTATAGTGAACAACAACGACAACAACAACAACAACAACAACAAAAATAGCAACAATTCTAGTTATTCAAGAAATGCAATAGCAGTATAATAAAAACATACATGTACTATGCAATGTGTGGTCTCACAGCCCTATGCAAATGATGAAGAGAGGTTAATAATCGTGACTTGAGTATTCATTCACCAAATCAATGGACCTTGTTGTTATCGGTTGCTCACAGTTTCATTTTGATTTATTTTATTTCATTTTTTGCTCGGTGAGGTAAAGGCGACTCAACACGGACCACCTCCTCCGGGTGTGGTGCACTTTTGACCTGTTGAATGGAAATCCGGAAAAATTGTTTAATACATTCGTAATTCAGACAAACAATTGCAGAGGAACAATAAAGAAGATATTATTATATTATACAATATTAGCATATTAACGCTCCATTAACATTTGTGACAAGTAAAATTTTTTTATGTTATTCTATCCTCTGGAAGTCGTCAAGAACTGTTAGAAGGTTTGGCACGTCTGCCTCAAGCCCACGCATTGCTCAACTCGGCTGCCAACGACTGGTGTTAAATGGATAAATTTGACTCTGAAAAGTATCGAGGGGGGGGGTCTGTACTTGAAGTCCCACAAGGGTTAAACGAATTTTAGATTAATACGGAGGAAGCCCTGAACTAAACTGGAGTACATATTAACCCTCAGGTAGAGTTAGTTGGAACCAGGGTTGTGTAGAATTACCACCGAAACGCTGCATGTCAAGCAATTCAATGCAACTTTAGTAATTGCTAGGTAAAGACTTATTTCCATATGCCGCGAAGATTATGAAGATTATGAAGAAGATTATTAGATGGGACTAAAAAAAACTAATGTTGAATAGTGTCCTTCGGAGTTCATAAAAGGAGACATTGTATCGTTGAACAAACGAAATCTCATTTAGATGGCTCAATGAATTACGTTGTCAGGTATACATATATATAATAATATACACCTTATTATTAAATCTAGTTAGGGTTTGTCGCGTCGACACAAGCAACCCAAACAGGCGTCCACGTGAAACCAACATCATTGGACATTATCTACTTGTAATTTTCTCCTACACTTCATCTTGTTGTAATAAAATACTGTTGAGTCGTAGTACGCGAAAGGCCATAAGTCGTTAGCAGGGGTCGTTGACACTTCAGAGATGTCAGCCCTGATTGAGGTACACAATTTAAGAAGTTGAGCGGTTACTGTTGTATGTGGTTGTCGCTAGGTTAGGTATTATTCAGTATAAGTACACTATTTACATGCTACTAAACAAGTTATCTGATGTTTGTCATTGGATATCACGTCTCTCTCCAGAATTGTTAAATGGATGAGACCAGTAATAGACTCGGATGCATTTTTCAAGGTGGAACAATCGTAATTGTTAGCAAGCAGTAACATAAGAGGCTTCAAAAAGAATTTTAGTAAGAAGCATAGCGTACCTTTGGCAGCCAACGCCATCATGGAGACGAGGAAAGCGATGATGACCAACTTCATTTTGTCAACAAGAATTTTCAGTTCCTTCAAGTTTGCTCAGTGTCGCTCGTAGCGTTAACCCAGCTATGACGGGACGATATTTAAGGCGTCCCTGTTATAGGCTGAATATATTTTAATGGCATGTCATCAATTATGATCGTGAACAAATAGATTGGCTATATATTACATTGCACTTCTTATATCGTCAGGTATATATATATATCTTCCATACTCTCCTTTGATAAACTTCTGGCCAGAAGCGGTTAGTAGCCGACGAGTGAAAGTATGGCGGAATGTCAAAGGCAAGATGTGAAATAAAATAACAACTCAAAAGATAACTCTCGTACTAGCAGTTGTGATAGATGACACGACAGTCAAACGTCACGATGAGTTCGTACTAAACACACACAACAAGATGAAATACTAACAACTGAAGGATAAATCGTGAGCTTAATTCAAATTTTGTGCTTTGACTGTGTTAAGGTGCCAGATTGCCGGACTAAGATCTAAAAAAACATCTAAAGAAATACATACAAAGATCTATGATATATTTATAAATTAATTTATGTCAGAAGACGATTTGTTCCGAAATTTTCACCTTTGAGAAGCTAATCCGATCTCTATGGCAGGTACAAACTCCTCACAGTGGATAAGTTAAGTCAGGTTTCCACCGCGATTCTGGCTTTCAAAATGATCAAGGGTATAATACCGTCCGATGTCGCGTTCCCCATTGTGGCCGTCGACAGAAAAACTTCTCGCCGGGCAACAGAGTTTGTACTACCTACAGCCGTCAGGGTAACTACTTGCCAGTCTCTGGCTTATCAGATGCCGTTGGTTTGGAGCTCGCTCCCGAAGGAGGTTAGGGAGCTCACATCTACCAGGAAGTTTGCCAAGGAGATAAAGAAAATATTGCAGTTATAATGTTATATAATGGTGTGAATTAGATACCCTGAATATTGTGAATTGTAAATAATTTGAGTGAATGTAAATATCTGTTGACAGAATAATCTATTATAATTGTGAAATCGTAATTGCATGAACAATTTGGTGATAATACACTCTTATTTTTACCCTATTTTTAATCGAGAACTTAAGCATTGTAAAATTGCAGTTCCGGAAATAAACCGCAAATGTTAAAAAAAAAAACTCTGTTTGTGAATGAAAACTTACATAATACTTATTATAACTAGATTATTTAGTATTTAATGAAATTTATACTAGATTTTTGCAAAATAACCACAACGGTAGCAAGTAGCACATCTGTACCCAGATTAATCATCGGATGCACTTCATGACGTCAAATGGCTTTCAAAATGCGATATTTATTGAGGAGTATAAATATGAGTCACCGATCGAGTCTACATAAACATCATCAGTATCTGATTTTCATGTTGAGGCAGACATCAGCTCTCCGGCGGTAGCATTTGACGCAGCGTGTCAAAAGGCCCGCGTCTGGAAGCAAAAGAAATACCTTGCGCAACGAGGAACTATCCCATTAAAATAGGCCCAGGTCTAACCATGAAATTGACTTGCTAATCGCTATATCAGCTCGTCCGCGCTGATCGATCACTAATCATTTTCGCCAAAATGTGTTCGATGAGAAGTACGATTGAGCGCGAGATTCCATCGTCTGCCGCTGCTTGGGTGGAGTTAACAACACTCGAGGAAAAGGTCCCCATTGGTGAGGTGATGCAAGCTCTGGCAGACCTAAGCGACCATACCGAACATGATACAGAACGAACGTAAAAGTTCGTTAAAGGTCGCCTTGCTGCTAGCATCATGTTGGACGACTTGTGCAACGAGTGCCGTAGGTGCCATGCTGCCTCCGCTCTGACTCGCGCCCGGCGCAGTAGAGAGCTGCAATGTTGCTACTCACCCCTAAAGGCAAGTGTCGCTAAGAAGGCGCCTGTTACAAGCATCTATCCTCCCTGATAGCCAAGAGCTTAAACTGATTTGCAGAGAACGCAAGCTCAATTCCCAACGAGCAGCGTCGGTTTAGGCGTGATCACTCGACCGCTACAAAATACAGGATTCCATTCTTCTATATCAAGCAGGCGATGATGAGGCCAGTCAAGATAATTCATATTTACTATGTTGTGGTCTTGAGAGTACCCATAGAAGACGGGTAACCGAGATACCTAACCGACCATATGAACTAGGTGAAGACATTCGCTCAAAGCATTAGAGTACGCTTCGGTCTTCCGGCTATACCAGCCTTCGATGAAAATCTCGAGAGGTGGGAACGTAAATTTAGGGATGTTGAAGCCAATTGTTACATAATAGGAGAAATTACGGAGCAGACGTGGATGGGACTCGGTCGACCAAATGTAGACACGTTGAATTGTTATGCAATCCACAGATTCGTCATTGTCTCTGTGTTATAACAGAGTTTCAAGAGCCTGATAAATTCTGCGTGTGTACGAATATAGGGAATATAATCTGATATAGCAAAAACCGAGTGCTTCGTGTCCAAAAATCCTCAGCGTCAGCTTAGTCTCTCTAAGGAGTGCGCGCGTATGAATAGCGATGACAATAGCTGTTTTTGACTCATCTCTTGGTGTTAGCTTTTCGAAAGATATCAAGTGGATGAAGCATCGTAAAATATTGATACAAAAACTCGAAACGCCCCCATTATTCGTTCTGTACGTTGTCCCAACGGACCACTTTCTGGGTACGTATATTCCCCAGAACCTGCATCACCTCATGGGCGAAGAATTTTTCGTCAAAAATATTTTTCGCCGAGAACATCTTGGCCACGTGATCGATCAGCACGCACGAGCTGATATGGTTAGCGCTAGGTCTATCTTAACAGGATAGTAGTGGACTGTATCGGCGACTTCTATTTAGACTTCTTAAGCAACATTACATTTTGAAAGAAATTCGCAGATGAAAAAGTGACATCCGAATAGGACGCTTATTTTGAGTCCACATATACGACTTGTTACTCTTGTGGCTATTTTGCGAGTATGCGTTACTCCTGCGATTATTTTCAGAATTTTTCCCCTAACCATGAATAATAGACTCACACTAAAAACATCTGATTGCTACCGGAAGCAGATGTATTGTAGCATACTATCTAAATGAACGAAGGAATTGTTACGTGCAATTTCGTGAGATTTATTTGTCATTCGTTTCAAATCATTCGTTCTCGTCCAGGTTGTCCTTTGGGTTGCAACAGGTTAAAAAAGCAAAAGAAATATAATGGCATAAACCTGCCGAGACCCATGTATTTCTTCTTATCCGTTGTGTGTCTTTTTTCGATTGAAGCATTCACTGCGGTCGCCTACGAACAGATGGAAGGAATTTAGTTACAGATATAGACATCATAACGAAACACAGAATGCATTTAGAGCTTAGTCCAGAGCTGAATAGTTTTTGGCTATTTGACCTCCTTCTAGACATTTCTCAAGGGATGTTGGCCGGCGATCTCGACAATTCCGATGATTCTATTTGTGACGAGTAAATGCTATGGTGAAGAGAGCTTCCGTGGTAAGATCAGGTTCACGTATGCCAACGAAGAGTGCCTCACATGACCATAGTAGAGCAGTCAATGGCTAAAAGCTACGGTCACTCATGTGTTCAAGCATATCTGCCTGTTTCCATATTCACCACAGCGTACACACACATCAAATACTACCTAATACTATCGTGCCGTTTTCCCCAAGAGGTTTCAAAGCCAGTTCGAACTCGGTCGATTTGAACCGCTATAGTTTTTGTTGTCTTGCTACCCTGTTGTACGAATCCTGTTACTCTATCACAGAGCTGCAACAAGAGTTACCTCGTGGTGGTTCTCCCATCTCTTCATCCTCACTGTATTGTTCCCGTTATCCTGTTACGTTACTGATTCAGCTGTTCGCCTACCTAAGTACACTAATGAAATTACTCCGCCACGATGTTCCATGTTCATGCCGTTCCAATAGTTGTCCCATTCCCTGTGGTAGCTTTCCCTTCCCGGCATTGAAATTAATCTTGGGACCGCTTGACTCGATTTTTTACAAAATATATTCAACAAAAATAGTCCGATTTTGAGCTTGAATAGCTTTATCGGACGAAACTGGCCTCGAGATAGGTCCATTTTGAAGTCACACAGCTTTTTTTTGTTAAAGCGTTCGATTGGGCCGCTTTTGTTTTGATTCTGTTCCGTCATTATCTCAACAGCGACTGCTAACACTTTTTGTTCGTCTTATGTCTACAATATTCCATGGGAATGTTTGTTATATGTTTATAAAATTGAAGCTGCTTTTCGGATTTCCGGAAATTATATTTTATTGATTCGTCTTTTACACACAACAAGTTGAAGCCGTTTTTGAGAGCATTGGCAATATATAATACACGCATAAATACGATCTTGGGGAGCCCTACACTGCAGGATATATATAATATTTCACATGTCACGCGCACCCGACAAATCGGGTGCTTAATTTTTAATGGAATTTTAGAAATATTTTAAGTGTGACTATTTAATATCATAACGTATACTATTTATTATTTTCATATTCTAGTTTGCTGGTCAGTTCTTCGCCATTCGACAGGAGAACAATTGGCTTCTGATGATCGAGTCTCCGTTGTCCTTTTCATAGCTGACCCTCAGCTATCTTCCCGTTACAGAAAAGCCTGGGTATCGCTGCGTGGCAGTATTGCTTCAAGAATATATCAAGTCAGTCGTACTGGACCTATCTGGGCTTTCTCCAATATGCCAATATGACTATAGGCAGGACAATATGAACGTGTACCCCCACGACTCTCCGATCTAGGACCAGCCTTTGACCATTTTTATAGAGACACATTTTTCTAAAAAGCTCACGGCATATTTAAGCATTATCAAATATGCTGGCGAGCTTTTTAGAAAAAAATACAGTATTATATACTATAATGTTAAGGTGCACAAAATACAATGCCACAGGGTTAATTTATGTTTCAATGCGATTTCAACGACACATTCCGGCCATAGACGCAAAGAATAACGTAACCTAATTTCATTTATGGTATGCCCTTATGCAGGAGGGCATGCATTTCATTCGCCCCGCCCAGCTATTTTCTATTTGTCCTAGTTCTGTGCCGATTCTAATAGACACCTCCGCATCACCGACATGGTACACGGCAATGCTACAGGTCTGTCTGCCATGGAAAGACAGACGAGGGTCAGCTAAAAAGTTCTGCGTCAATTACTTTTAGTACTGGAGCGACGTCACCGATTATTTTTCATGTAAGAAAAACTTGGACACGAGCTCCTTTAGGATCTCTCTCAATGCCGTTGCTGGGTTATTGTTAGACATAACAAAGTAAAACCATGATATCTACTAGGTCTCCATGCGCTTGTACATTGGACGCGTAGTGGACGTGAGCGACAGCTGCAAATGAACCTATTGACTCATAGTAAGCTACCAAGAGTGGAACCTGAAACTTGGTATATTTGCATTACGCTTTATGTAAACTGGTCCGGGATTATTGTTCAAAGTGATAAACGTTAAGAAGGGGTCATTATTGACGCCTTGTACAGACAACATACAGAAATTTACATAGTGTTTGTATCGAATCCAGATCCCGATGGGTATAAAGATCTAATATGAGCCAAGACATCCTGTCACATATCACTTACTTGGCTATGGCTGTGGCTATGGTACCATATGAAAACACAGTGCAAGAGCGAGCAGAAAAATGAAATACTGTATTTGCTTTGGTTTAACAACATCATAATTTTAAAGTATATTATATATCTCCAAGGCCGGTTTAAAAATCTTCTAGGTAAGGATCCAAAACACTAAAGCACTCTAAGATACTACTCGTAATCGGCATATACTGTACGACAACTGGGCAAATGTAAGACTGTTGGCTGAGTGGCTAAAGTGCACCATGGTTGCATATAACCTGTAGGCTAAAATATGTCTCTTTCTTGGCATATCTTCTATAAACAGGCACTGTTACGTATCACTGGAATCCCCTCGAAACTTAGATTAATCTAAAAAATGGCATCTAAAAAAACTAAGAATTATAGTAAAGTAAACTTTTAACAAAAAAAATCAAATAACCGGCGTAGAATTAAGCCTAATATATATATATATATATATTAGGGAATTCCCTTCCAACTTTCACTTCTTTAAATTCCAATAACTTTTGAACTAAATGAGTTAGAACAAAGATCTTTTGGTACTAGTGAAAGGTACTCCCCAGCTTTATTTACACACCGATTCCATAAATTTTACGGAATTCCCTAATATATTAGGAAATTTCATTCGTATTGTCGCGCCTTTCGAATGACGCACAGTCCGAACCACGCGACAAAATGCGTTCATACTTAGAGTGTGCGCGCGACAGGAATGTGGCTTGCTAAAAATGAGTGGTTTCGATACGGTCAGAAAGATGGACACTGCAGAAAAAAGTGCAAATTCCGCTAAAAATCAACGGGAAATCATCATGTTTTTGCTTCCCCAAGAACACCCTCCAGCTGAAATCCATTGACAATTAGTGAACGCGTACGGCAGGTCTGCCTTATGCCAGCGAACGGTGCAACGCTGGTGCGAGCGATTTAACAGTGGAAATTTGGACACCGCTGACCACCGAGGCTGGGACCAGAAACCAAGGACGAACAGATTGAGAGAATCAAGGCAGCTTTTGAGCAAACTAGAGCTTGGTCCATGAAGTCTTTGTCGGCTAGAATTGGGATTTCTCACGTGTCGTGTCATAGAATTATCACCAATATACTGAAGATGAAGAAAATCAATGCAAAATGGGTTCCCCATACACTGAGGGCTAACCAGATAAAAATGCGTGTGGAGTGTTCGATATCTAATTTGAAGACTTATTCGCAACAACCCAGTCGCTTAGAACACACGGTGTCGATAGACGAGACATAGGTCAGCCCGCATAGACCTCCTGGGAAAGACCAAGAAAAACAGTGGCTCCGACAAGGTGAAGCGGTAACGTCTGAGGGAGTGCCAGATAGATTCGAACGGAAGATGATGATGATACTCGTCCTGGATATCAAGGGCGTTTGCTATAAAGAAATATTAGCCGCAAAAGAAAAACTCGATGCTCCCCGATATCTCGACTTCTTGAAGAAATTGATGAACAAATGGCGTGGGGATCGACAGCACCGAGTGTGGTTACTCGAGGACAATGCAAGGCCTCACCGCACTGCTGAAATTACGGCCTGGATGGAGGGGAACAATATTGAGCGATGGCTTCAACCCACCCCCATATTCTCCTGATTTAAGCCCATGTGGTTATGGCTGTTTCCATGCATTAAAAAGGGCAATAGGTGGGGTTCCATATAGAATCGGTGTCGAAATAAAGCTGGAGAAAACCTCTAACTCATACCCAAAAATCTTTGTTTTAATTCATTTAGTTCAAAAGTTATTGGAATTTAAAGAGCCGACTGTTCGAATGAAATGCCCTAATATATGTGATACTTCATTATATATATGGAAGGCAAACTCGATTTAGATAATAATTATACATACACTTCAGATAGTATATTTGCAGCATAGGATATCAGTACTTCCACAGTTGCCGTTTATTCGACGTGAACCATGAGGGCAGAACCTTGCGAAGGTACACACACCGTGCATCTCTTTGCAGTCCCTCACGAAACCTGGTCAGTGAAATGAACGCGAACACAGGAGGTTATATATATATATATATATACAGATATAGGGTGGCCGAATTACAATCTTGTCGTTTATTGTTATTATACGCACAGGATGTCGATGTAAATGGGCAGACAACAGTAAATTTCGATGACTCAAAATTTCGACTTGCTAAAATGTTTTGTGTTTGTCGAGATGCTATAACAATCGGTGCAATAGCAAGCCATGTCACCATGGTACCATTAGTGATGTTAGTTTTCCAAAAAAACGTGCTCTTCAGACGTGGGCCTTCGGCTCGAATCCAGCAGGGAATATACGAATCGATAGGGTATTTGCTTGCAGATTTGTCAACCAACAAAGTTATTAAATTTAAATTCATTTTACACAGTACGGGTTAAAATACGTCTTATATTTAAATCAATGGACTCTCGCGCGAACGGTGAGCTATTACGCTGACCTGAGTGGCTGGAAAAGTGACTTTTTGGTCATTAGAAAATACTCCTTAGGGATTTTTTTGTAGTACAAAAGACGTCATTAGATATGTACATACGAAAGAAACACTAAAAGAATTAATGTATTCTCAAGGAGGCATCAGTTGTTGTCTGAGCCAAGACAAAGAAAAGCTTCGCTTTTTAAAAAAAGGCAAACCATAGCCGAAGATAGAACCAGCCTTACGAATCTCATACAAAACTTCAGAGACAGGACAAGAATACACTTCACTCGTCTTCTCCTCGCTTTACGAAGAGGCAGTGCCGCCGCCGCCTCCCTCGAGGGTGACCGTGACGGCTAGAGCCTGACATCCCGGCCCCAACCGCTTCAGTAATTATCGTATACATATAGGACACACAATAATATGAAATAATATTTTCATACGGAATTCATTCAAATATGTGTATTCGTTTTTTTCTGAGTGCATAAATGCAGCTTCACAAAATCAGAAAACGGACAAATCACTCCACTTAAAAACTCATTTCAATCAATTGTCTTTGATCAAAATGGTCGTACATTTAACCAGCAAAATTCCAAAACCGTCTGGGTAAAGGATGATTTGAAAAAGCAATTTTTAGATAATTAATGCAACGATTTTCCTTAGATATCCAAAAGACCAATGCAATTTCTATTTTGGACACACGCTTAACGATTGGGAAAGTGAGACCTCCTTGTTCTGGATATTCTATTAAGGCTATATAGAGTAAGGTGTTGTTAGATGTATTTCCTACCACATGCGACAGTGTGGAAACCCAGTAAGCCTCCGTTTACTCGACGTGTGAAGCGGACTAATCAGCGGCAGTTGTACATCATGAATATAAGTACGTGTACATATATTTGAATATACGCGCTATACTATATTATATATTATATTCTATTATATAATACTTGTTTATTTGTTTCGACACACACCCAATTTGAGTAATAAACGTATAACTTAAAAAATATATATATGGAAGGTGTTCTTAGATGTATTTCATGTTCAGCGGGTACGATTGTCGCCGATAATTTAATCTTTAGACCCTTCAATAAGCTTATTTTGTAATTGTTTCGCCTTTCCGAACAAAGCGTGATAACGTGACGTCAACATCACTTGTCAATGCAACCTAGGACATGATCACCGATGTAGAGATACTCGTTCTAGCCACAATGAAGACCTCATCGCGGCTGACGATTGGGTCAACGGTGAAAAACATTCCTGAACAGAGGAGAGTTGAAACGAGCGTATGCTTCGTGTCCGAAGATGCTTTAGCGAAATGTCGACAACCAGTAAGGACTCTCGTGGCTTAAGCGTCTTAAGAGGACATCAATTTAGTTTGTGTAAGGCAAGAGGCGGCGTAACTGCGATACTTGTGAATTATGGAATTTGGTCGTTGCCAGGAATAGCCAAATTCCGAACAGAGATTTTACATAGTATAATCAGATGCGCATTTTTGTGCCGTTGCGGCAGTGTTCAAGCCTTCTACCTTTTCGTTTGATTTTTATCGTGAATCGCGCTGCTGCGTACGAGTCGTTCAAGGATTCCTTGAAAGATGCACGGCACCTGGCAGGGGCGTAGGCCCTCGATTGCAAGGCTTCCCTCGATTGCAGGCAACGAGGGAAGTTTAAACAAAGGAACTTTCAAGGTTACGTGATTTCTTTCTGGCCTTTACTCAGAACACGATGTACACAGGCGATAGGTGCAAGCTCACCCAAGAATCTTCCATCGCTACGGTGTGCGTTAGCCGAGTATAGTGTTAGTCCAATCTCTGTTTTGCTCAAAGGCTGTGGTAATTGTCGCAACCCGTTCGCTCGTGAGAGGTCCTAAAGTGCATTTGGTCACAGAGCGTTGACTTTCAGCACTAAACGCTGTTTCAGCTTCTAAATCCATGTCTGTTACAGGATATTAAGCCAGCATTGAGCTGCATTAAGCTGCATGCAAGCAAAAGACTCAACTATAAACAGATCGGAAAGTTGGTCGACAAGGGTATCACAGATTTTTCGATGCACAATAATAGCTCCGAACGAGCTAATAGTATCAATGCATATTGTTAATCGAAGACACCAAACGTACCTTCGACAAATATAGCGAAAACGAGGATCAGAAACATGGCAAGTAACTTCATTTTGCCCGGCGTGATCTGCAAGTCAGGTTTTGAGTGTCAAGCAACGGTGGGTAGATTTCGAGCGTCTTCGAGTTGATGCAGGATGCACGGTGGACTGGTACTATCGCTGGAGATCGTAAACTTAAACCTCAGCGACCAAACCTAGCTAAAAATGATTTATGAGAGAAAGACGGTACCAACAGTTATAATGGCTATAATAACTAGATTATGTAAATAGGGCACATACACGTTGCAAAATTTGCGTTAGACTAGAAAATATATCAACACAGAAGGTCTGCTCTGATACTCCTATGGTATCGTGAGGCTATTATTAACAATAGATGGCCCAGCACACGTTTTGCGCATAACATATGGTGTAGGAGGTAACGCCTAACCTGCCATAAATTATATATTATAAATTATATAGAAATACAAGGTTCCCACAAGAATACTTACCATAGCCGGATGTTATTGGGAAGGGAGTTGGCACTCAATATAAGAACCCAGAAACTAGATGTGACTACTAATTCAGCAGATCAAGGACACATCGTGTGCAACATGCTAGACAATTATAATAAGTTTATTATAATTATTGGAATTCGAAGCGGGATGGAATAATACGAGTTGTTCTCGAGCGGGGGGTTTTGGAACGAAACCAAATGAGCTAAGGATCTTTTTCCTTTAACCTTCTGCTTTTCTATGACGGCCGCCTCCAGGAGTCTACTCCAGGTCTGGAAGTCCCTACAGTGCTTTTATTTGTACTTGCTAGTCTCTGTACAGCCTCGCTTTCTTCCTTTTGAGGTCTGCGATCATATCCTGTGGTTTTTCATCACCAGAGAAAAAAGTGCTTTTCTGTGCTCTTGCTAATCTCTGTTAAGTTTCGCGTTCCTCCTTTTGAGGCCCGTGACAATCTCCCATCTCAAACATGTCGTCGAAACCCTGTCAACGCACAAAATATAATACTTGTCGAGCCAGCCCTGCTTGCACCAGTTAACCGTGGGTACGGGCTCCAACATCTAGTCATATCGGCTCACGTTTAATATGACGTGCAGCAAAACATTGGAGAGTACATTCTGCAGAGTGGAATATTATTCAGATACTTATTATCTGTCATTATCGCTACAAGGGTTAATCTGGACGATGTCAACGTGTCTAATAAAAATGGCGATGGATGCCCTTGACAAGCATACGCTTTCGGAAGGTACGCGGTGGTATGTTTACAGCTGAGGTACGTTGATCGTACGTGATTGTCCGTGATTGACCAAGAACATACTCCCTCGGGAAGTGAATATTTCTCCTGGCTTTGACAAAACCCCACTGATATTGCCTAACAACAAATGTAGTGGACACGAGAGGTTCATTGCAGACATTTTGGTGGCATAAACAATGGCCATTTACAAAAAATTATGAATAAGATTAGAATATTTCTAATCTCTACCTGATTCTTCCATACGATAATGTTGGCTTTGGCCATCGCAGTGGTCCGGTGACGCGCAACCAAGGGTGGCGGGATATATGCATCTCGAAGTTACTCGCGCCACAAACACTCTCACCAGGGTTTTCGGGCTGACTCTCAGCCAACATTTAACGTTCACGGGCACATACAGATCGAAACTATAACCGAACACTCTCACCCATATAAGAGAGCTTAAGCATTGTAAAATTGCAACTCCTTCAATAAACCTTTACCTTTACCCAGGAACAGACGAACCCAGCCAAACGTCGCCATGCTCATGTTCAATAATTAACCATTCTCAATAATTGAGGATTCACCACTATAACAACAGGCAAGAAATTTTTCGACCGTGTGTATAAACTTCACAGAAGTCTATTTGGATAGCACAAACGTACACTGACTTGGATCTTAGAGTGATACAGCTCAAAGAAATGTCGGCCAATTATCAGCACATTCAGCTACAGCCTGTAAAGGCACAGTTGTGTGAAAATACAGAAGGGTCAAACCGACAAACCTCTTACCTTGAAAATACCTTGATAGCTTGTCGAGTGAAAGAGAGAGAGATGGCAATTTTATCAAATATTGTGACGTTAAAACAAACAGTTAAAAAAATAACTAAGCAGACCCTCGCATGGGTCACGACCACCAAACTTGCTCGAGAATCTGTCCTGTAAGTCGAAATATAATGCGATCCCATTAAATAATAGCTAGTCTTCTGGATGATCGATATCGGCCTTCGTTGATTAATTCTAATTGGTCCACTTTATCTGTTAGTTCGTAATGTACACTAGCGTGTTACAACTCGACTGCTTTATCCAGTTTAGTAGATACCATTGCCCTATCTATATATATATTTTTTTTATTTTATGTTGGGTTGACTAGACAGTAAATACAACGTCAATTATACAATACTCAGAGAATTTGTTGGGGACAGGGTGTCAGGCTGAGGGCGTCATTGTCCCGAGGAAGGGGATGGCATTGCCTCTCTGGACAGCGAGGGAGAGGCGTTGCAAAAGGAAAAAACCTGCGCGCTTGTCCCCGGTGGCGCGGATCAGCCTATGGTAGACCCCTTCGAGGAAGTTCGCAGTGAGCAGTGAGCGGGCCGTGTCCGCCTAAGGTCTCAAAAGCAAGGGGGGAAAAAAGGTGAGTTGCCTGGAGTGCGGCGTACTTCCTTAGCTTGGCCAGCTCCGCACGCGCTACCACGTAACAGGGGGTGGTTGCACAGTGGTTGACGTAAGGAGGTGCTAGAGTGTCAACCACCGTGCCGTCCCAAACAAGGTGCTGGCTTCGATGGAAGGGGATAAGAGTGAGGCCGTCAGGGCGGCGCCCGTCAGAGGTGTCGAGGCCCTGTGGCTCCCTTGTGCAAGGGATACGCTGCTCTTAGACGGGAAGTCCCACGTCATTGCCTATTCAAGGTATCGAGACTTAAGATATCGTTGGAAGGAAATTATAATAATATAGTAAATAGAAATTCCAAAAAAAATCCGGGCTCACTCATAGCCAACATTTGAAGTCCACGGTACAACTACTTTCGGCATTGCTTCGTGGGACGGACCCCTTTAAATGTGAATGTGCAATGGCGGGGATCGAACCCATGCACCTATGTGCCTTTTCTGCACTACGCCACCGGACTCGACAGTAACTAGAAATCTAGTGATTTCCTGTTCCACCTATTTAATCGGTGACAATGGGATAACAGCGGTCAGATGACAAGAATAACAAAGTAGATTAACTCAACGAGGTATCGAGTGTTTCATCACGTATGTATATTACAATATTAACCACGTAAAGTGAGTAGTGCGGACTATCAAAATCTCCTGACATCATTTGATCTCATTCCAAAACCCCTTGCTCGAGAACAACTGGTATTATGTATTCCCGCTTCGACTTCGAATAATTAGGAACTATTATAATGGTCTAGCATATTGCACACAATGTGCCTCTGATCTGCTTAATTAGTCTCTAGTTTCTGGGTTCTTCTATCGAATGCTTCCGACTATGTTAGTATTATTATCGGAACTTAATTGCAATTTATGGCAGGGGCGGCCTATACTCGTACACCATGTTTGTTGGGTTGCTGGAGGTTACTGCAAATTTGGACCATGTTTGTGCCCTAAATATGTCAGCGCGGTGGCTTGGGCGGCTAAGTCTCTGGCTGTCGAAAGCCAGAGGCGGCGGGTTCGAGCCCCGCTGCGTGACATCTAAGAGAGCTTAAGCATTGTAAAATTGCAGCTCCTTTAATAAACCAATAAAGTTTTACCTTAACCTTTACCTTTATTATAGCCACTATAACTCTGGGTATATATGCATATATATGCATATACAGGGTGGCCAAATTACTTGTTCGCGTTCCCGAGCTTACTACAAATCTAGCAGTATGATACTCATGCGTTCAGAGTTAAACCGCCTGTGTTCGTGTTCTTTTCACTAACCAGGTCTCGTGACTGAGTGTGAAGGGTTGGGCGGTAAGTGTATCGTGACAGCTATGTGCCCTTATGGTACAAATCGAATCCGCGCGTTCTGTGAATCTGGTATATGCTGCAAAGGACCTGTTTGAAGTGTATGTATAGTCACTATCTAAAACGAGTTAGTTTCGTATTCCATATATATATATATATATGGAATACGAAACTAATTTCAGTAATACTGTACACACAAAGTACTACTATAGGTACATTTTAGAAAAATGTCATTTGAGTGTCCTGCCTCTATTCGACGACAGATCAATATGTCTGGGTGCTGATCGAAGGCGACCGTAAGCAGCCACACGACCTTGCTACCCAAACGATATCTCAGTGTACCATAGCATCTTTAGACATACGAAAAGATTTTGCAAATGTGTTGGTAGTTGCTGAGTTTTCGGAATCTGGAGGCCAATTTCGTTAGATGATGCTGTTCAAACGGACAATTCTTGGAAACTTATTATTATATATTATATTATAAAGTTATTATTATTCACGCATATTGATGGTAGTTTTACCCTCTGAGATTACGGAATAACCGAACTGCACCAGTTACCTTGTTGTAGTTCTCCCGTCTTTGCGCCACATAACAACATGCAATAGCCAAAAACTATTCAGCTCTGAACTCAGCGAACTAACTTTAATTTACCAAACTCCTTGAATTTGGTTCGTAGGCGACGGTGGTGAATACTTCGTAGAAAAACAGACGGCGGATAACCTAAGCGACGACTTGGGCCAGAACGAATGATTTAAAACTAAGCACAAATATATCTCACGTGACAATTCCCTTTTCATTTTGTCTTCCTTCATTTAGATAGCCTTGTTACTACCGATATAGTGGGTACCCGTCTGCATCATAATTATACAAGTGCGCGCCTGTCCCCGGCGACGCGGACCAGCCTCGAGGAAATTTGCGGTGAAGGGGCCGTGTCCGCCTAGGGTTTCAAACGCAAGGGGGAGAAGAGGTGGGTTGCCTTGAGTGCGGCGTACTTCGCCCGCTCTGCACGGGCTGCCGCGTAACCGGGAGTGGTTGCACAGTGGTTGATATAAGACGGTGCTAGAGAAGGTGAAAGGAATACCGGCGGAGCGGAGGACCCTTCGAGCGTGTCATAAGCATCGTGTGACACGGCTGGCGATCAGCGCTGCGCTTGCACGGCAGTCCGTGGTGGCCATTCGTCGCGACAGGGCCCTCGCAACGGCCGCAGCTGTGGGCCGCAACCACGGGGGCCCCAAGGCGAAGGCCCACATGGAAGCGGGGAGAGAGACATCGTTGAGGGCGGTGCCAAGCGACGCGGAGGGCAGCGCGTGAAGCCATGCCCCTGCACCAGGTCGGTCGGCCGCGCGGAGGCGAGCCTGCTCAGCAACGTGTGGGGCTGGGGCCAGGAGGATCATCCTCGTGCAGGACATCAAACCATGCGCGCCGCTTACCCTGTATTCTTACACACGACAAGTCGGTGTGGGACCACTTTTGAGCAAGGTTTGTTTATCTGTCGATTATTTTTTATGAGAATATTCAGGCCGTACAAGATACATAATTCGTGCGGAAATGTATTGCGCCACATAAAACACTAGGTTAGTAAGAAATAGTATTGCAAGAGCTGTTGATATGAAGGAGTCCAAAAGTATGGTATCTTCCTTATTGGAATACATATTGAAATACGTCTAAGAATAACTTCGTAAGAAGTTATTCTTCGATGTATTTCACGTTCAGCGGCGGGGTAGAATTGTCGCCTTTTATAATTGGCTGAAACTGAAAGGTGATTTCTACATGCAGACTTGTAGACTCGTAGGGCACACAATATGGCAAGCATTTCGTCTGGAGGAGAGTTTCGAATGAAAGAACCTTACTTGAATAGTGCCGATGGCTGATGTTGTTCAATTAGAACAGTCACCACTAAAATCGCAAATATTACGAACGAGATGAAGTAAAGCTTTGACAATAGACACAACAACAAATGTGAAACAAATGCTGAATACGGAGCGGGAATTATAAGATGTCGAGTCAAGAGCCTTGATGGCTGAGGCGATGGATGGTGGCTATTTTTGTAGCTTTGGAATGGATTGAATTTTGTTTTTATAAAGGCCAAAGTATTATACGCCATATTCTATTAATGAACTAAAAATTCACTTTTTTTTTGTGCGAGTGAACTGGAATGAAGCCTATTGCCAATTCTTATGTTTTGTACAATAAGAGATGAGGTGTAAAGGCGAGCAACGAAAAAAATGCAGGTACACTAAATATCTGCTTAAATTTTGGCTAATAAATAGTGCATATTACATACTGGGCAGTACGTGCATAGCGCAATCATAATAGTAAATACTAGTGTATATGTAGTGCAAAACGTACAGCAAAAACAAACATGCGCCGAACGGCACCTACTGCTGTTAGAAAGTACGAGCTGCCTGAGACAACCTCAATGATTTCCGAATTGCTAAAGGACCATGATATGGATCAGCTATAAGGTTGTGCCAGCTGTGGCTGTTACAATCGCCCTGAGCCGCAGACTAAAGACGAAGGAGGTGTAGAACAGAGCGCTCCTGCTGAACATAGGCGGATCGGCGCTCGCAACACAACGTCGCAGTAAGCGATCAACAGAATGGTGGCCCGAAATTGCGAGTACCCGATCGAATCTGGCATCGAATCTGATTTCTCCCCAGGAGGGTGGAGTCAGACGTCTCAGACACAGCCCCGGCCTCGCACAACAGATGCATTTTGGCCACCCGTCTCAATTGCAGCCACCAAGTGACAGGAATTGGGCTAGGGAGCAGACGGCGTCGAATCACAAAGACTCCTTCGAAGGGCTACAAAGAATTGTTAGACGAACGCGCATATTTTGTGTCACTCTCGACTCATGCGACCAATAAAAGCTAGGTGGTGATAACAGTGCATGCAAGCGTGAACCAGTAAACTAATGCTTGGACCTTTGATATTTTGCCTTAACTCGAGAGTACAGTTGTAGACACTGGATAAAGCGGCAGTCAGATATTATTCAATATTCGGCTGTGAATGTGCACTGCATTTCCGATTCGAGCGGTCTCGAATGGACAAACGTATGTATTTATGATCTCGTTGAGAAGATCACTGAGAATGCGTGTTCCAGCGTGTACTCGGTATTGTTGTTAATCGTGTGTAACTGTGAACGACTGGCAACGATGAACACTCTCTCAACCATAGTTGTATATATTCCACCTAGTAACGAAGGCATATGCGTGTGTGCCTAACCTGACATGTAAGGCTCTCGACAGGGAAACATCTGAAGAAATAATACGACGGAGACGCTCAGAATTATTCCAATTTAATTAGCGACACGATTTTGAGGAAACTTCCCTCACCTGTGGTGTATTTGTGTCTACGTGTCTCAACCAAATTAGGTAGTCCTATGTCAAACAGGATGACATCATATTCTGCTAAATGACCAACTAAGTGACCAATTTACGAATTTGCAAGTCATTATGCGCGTGTCCAAGCAGAGCCTAGGAACATGTTCCATAGGGATTAGGTTTTTGATAACAGTCCATCCTACCTTCGCAAAGGCGACTGAATTTTGAGATATGTTCACGTCAGAGCTGCCCATTTGACAAAACGTCACGTCGAAGTCATAATAATAATAATAATAATAATAATAAACATATTATCCACGTATCTACCACTTACCGCATTCATCTCAAGGTCGCGTTAGATTATACAGTCGAGAATCCAAAAAGTCACTTAGGTGATTGTAGCACGCTGTGGGGTCCTGATTAAATCATAAATGCGCATTAGATTAGCTAGTATGTCATGACATTCGCATATTAAAATACAACCGACCAAACCGAATGTTATCACTGCGGCTTAAGCGTGGCGAATCGGTTTACGTGAAAACGAACGCTCTCCAATTAAGCTACACTTAGACGTTAACCAGCACTAAAAATGCAGTAAGCGCAAATCATTTTGATCGGCACAGTATCGAAATATATCACCGGACCAGAATAGAGAGGTAAATAACGGCAAGCGGTAGGTCCACTGTCGTTGATGAATGGTAGATAGCACTCCGGCTTTGCTGGCGCATGATAACGAAAATCCGCCACAGGCGATGATTTGCCTGTGACAGACAAGGTGGGGAACAGTAATCAAAAGCGTACGATTGTGCGGTGATGCTTCTGTCATCTAGAGGTCAAGTAATTGCAATTAATTAACAAGTAATTGCCGATTACATGCCGTGATGGCATAATTGTAGATTGTATTTGATTGTGAACGTGACTAGCTTGTGAACTCAGATTGCTGAGAACCAGCTGCCGTTTGACGTGATGCTGCTGCTGGAGATGTTGTGGATTTTGAGCGCGTGCGTCCAACTCTCCATCAGTGACGTCTCATTGAGTTGTTGCATTTGAAGCATAGCTCATTTGTTGCTGGACATAAATGATTGTGTATTACTGTTCGCTAATATTTCTCGGATAATTTAAGATCATCGACTATAACGCTATAGCAAGAAGTGGTCTTGAATTAAATGAGACTGCAATTGGCGCGAAATGCCTCATTTTCACATTTACGACTTTTCATAACGGTAGTTCACCGTTGGTGCTCTCTGTCGGTTAAAATGAGGTGAAGTGATCCCCACGCGGGCTGTACTCCCATCACACCGCCGGATAGTGCACTGCAGATTGTAGCATAGCATTAGGTCTAACTCTTCCAACAACTAGTGCTCCAACATAGTAGTGACCGCTAATATCAGCAACCGCGCTCTTAATTCTGTCTTGATGCTGTCAATAGCGAGCGGTGAGCGTGCCAACAGCTTACCGGTGTGACGAGTATTTGAATCATTACGTGAGCACAACCCCGTGGTGACGTGAGTCTTCTGTGATGAGATCGCGCCGGGAGGGGTCAGCCTCGCTCCAAGCGAGGCTGGCGCACAGCCACTTGTAGTGCCGACCTCACGAGGCATGGAGAAGTCCAACGGCAAACCAGCGAGTGAGCGGACACCCTTAATTCAACGACGCGATTTTATCGACGGTCCTCGAAAGCAGCAACCACAGACGCAGGTAACTATCAAAGTGCAAAGAAGGTGCGCAGAATATGAATATAGTAGGAACCTTCTGTTATTATAGTCGTACATCATTCGGATGCCTACAGAGTCACGCAGCAATTTACTATGTATACAACACTGGTGAACATATAGTTGGGGGCTAGTCGATGAAAACGGCAAGCGCATCGCATTCTGCGAAAAAGGCGGCAGCTCAGTGTCAGGCTAAATCGTTAAAACGGATCAGCTGAATCGGCTCCGATTCAACTTCTGCCGAAGCATTCGTCCGAGGGCTAGTTCGGAAGTCAAATCGGGGATTTAATCGAAAATCCACACACCGTGTGTCTATGTAATAGTACACTTTCCAGTGGGCTGTGTTAAGCTCCCGTGCATACATTGATGTTTCTGAAATGAATAGAACATACGAAACATCACCATTGCTGCCACGGGCAACCACAACATTATCGAAATGGAACATACTGTTAAATATAACGATACTGCCGCTCGCAAATGAAAGCTGGGAAAAATATGGCAACTCTTCTCAAAAAGTTTGGTTCTAAGTAGGTATGAAATTGGGCTATAGGCGTTAAATAAACATTTCATTGATAAGAGATTATTAGAACGAATATTGAGAAGATCAGGAGGGAAAGAGAAGCGCGAGAGCGACATTTAAGCCTATACCGTTATGGAGCTGCACTTCAATACACGTTGGAAAACGGCACACTATCGCACGTTCAAGAATCCTTGTGGAGAGTGGAACATTAGGAACAACTGCATACAACTACATGCCTTATATATAATGTATTCTTATAGTCTATCAATGAATATCGAACAAGTGGACCAGTGACAAAAGTGATACTCCAAACACGGGGAGGTTGTATTGTAGTATAGGGATAACAAGTGCAATCGCGTATGCCTTCGGATAATAAAAAAAAAAAAAAAAAACTTTTTAATGATAATGACGCAGGAAGAAATATAATGATGAAAGCATTGTTGTGGAAAGTGCGGGCACATTTTTACTGGACGGAAGAAAAAGTTATATATCAGGAAAATAGTATTTACTGTCGGTCTCTCCCATCGATCACTCTCCAGTGGATTCATTGTTAGTTGTATGGGTTCGGGGTCATTGTGGTTACCTGTAATAGTTTACGGTTAGGTTATACGTATGACCTGTAAGGTATATATATATATATATATATCCGATTATTAATATCCGGAATCCGAAATATATAAGTGCCTTTTTTTGAGAGGACAACATTTTCTTCAAACTCACGGACACTACCGTAGACATTCCAATCTCCGTAAAAGTGGGCCGAAATAAAAAAAATATATATATTAGTGTCTACCAACATATTACTGTATTCTATACAACATGGATATTATCAGTTAATTTTTCTGCGCCTAAATCCAAAGGGATATGTTAGCGAATCATTATTTGCAAAATATTACACAATACAACCCACCAAATACAACCGTGCGAGACAGTACACTTTAAACAAGTGGGTTACAGATATAGAAATCCATTTACTATTTTCATACAAATTGATCAAATATTCCATCATCATTCCCAATGCTCGGCTAAGTGCACTGGGAATTAATTTCATATCTGAGGGCTAATATTGCTTTCGCCGATTTTAGGCTATGGCTACCGACGCGACAGGTGCAATGGAGCCACCACCCAGCGCTCAACCTGAGGTCCAGAATTGTCCGGACCCTCTGAGTTCCATCCAGACAGAAGCAAAACAAATTGTCGATCTCGTCATATTGTAAGTTCGTGTTTCGCCTCTCCATCTTCGATGGCGAAGGAGAAATGTAGAATATTTTGCGCGTGCGAAGATACTGACAGCTGAAACAAATGTTCACACGTTTTCCGGAGGGTCTCTCTTCAGTATGTTGTAACCGAGACTGTGCTGATTCTTGTTCCTGTTGCTGCATGTCGACTAGCATTCTGTGCATTGTTAAATATTCCGGTGTGAATAACTTTCATCTCTGCCCTCGTTCACCTGCAATAGTGAAGACAATAGGAGCTATCCGAGAAGTATCGTGGCCACGAGTCTATTTTATACGCATGAAAATATTTCAGCGGCGGCTTCCCCCAGATGAGCAATGGCGTGTCTTGAATAGGTATTTTGGAGAGCTCTGTATTCCAGTTATACAAAGGGGACTATGTTTTATTGAATCACCCTTCTGACGAGATGTCCTCTGTGATGTTCTCCGATCAGGGCCATGGCCAAAGTTCAACAAGCACCTCCCCGACCGTCCACAGAAAACCTTGAGGGGAACGAAGAGTGTGAGGAGGTGACGGTCCACACGGTGGTGCCGACATCAGCTGTCCCAGCATCCCGCGCGACCAGAGATGCTCATGGTATAACTAATTCATATCGCGTTACTGTTATGTGCAATCCAGATAAATAGCGGGGCTACTCACATCTCACCTAGACAGCAATGGAAATGGTTCAAGGCCAGTCTTCAAGACTCAGCCGTTTAAAACGTTGAAGGCCTTCATCACCCAAAATATTGGTTACCTTTCGTAGAAATTGATTGTGAATGTTCATTGCACTGCATATGATACTGCACGAATAAAAATTTCAGCTGCTTAACACAAGGTCGCTAGATTACAACAATGCAGGGTAGTATCATTTACGATGAAGGCCCACAGCACTGACCAATTCACATGCAAACGCTCCTTGGCGGAGGATGATCTTGCGTCGTTGTTACCGTGACATAACTAAGTACAACCATCCCAACGCATCGGACCGATGTTTGTAGTGCCAGGTCATGAGCATACCGGATTGTGACCGGGCAACCCGCCACGAACCAGAGACCTTGTTGTCATTTTTGTTTAGGTATAACGATGCAGTCGAACTACAGAGCGAAATCAGCGAGGAACAACAGTGGATTCATCTGAGGGTGTCGGAGACAGCATCGCCGCGCATCGATGGCCTAGAGCAGACCGAAAGCCAAGTATTGGGTGGGGGTCAGGATGAGAGTCCACGTAAACGACTAGGTCAGTACAAGCGTCAACAAGTACTTCAGAAACAGGCGAGGCGTCCAAAAGGAGAAAATCCTCCAAGCCCAGACAAACATCAAGGCCAGCAGGCTAAAGGCGATGCCCAGCCACAGATCGAACGTCAAAATCCGGGTGAACCCAAACGCCAAGTTCGAAATCACGTTGAATCACCGGGTCATACCCAAGTCAGGCGTCAAGCAGCAATCAACAATCAACCTAAACGTCAGGTCCAACCCCAGGATCAGGTCAAGCGTTGGACTCAAGCCAAGGATCAGGCCAAACATCAGGCGCTGATCCAAAAACAAGCCCTACTCCGAGCCCAAAACCTGCGGCGTAAAGGGTGTCAGAGCCAAGCTGAGTATCAGAACAGGGTTGAACACTGGACCCAGGCTAAATGTGAGGTCGAAACCGAACGTCAGGATAATGTCGAGCGTCATCAGCCGGGACGCAAGGCTCAGGCGGAAAAACGAGTCTATACTGAACGTCAATCCAATGATGAGTATCGTATCCAGGCCGAGCGTCGAGCGCAAGCCCAGCGCAGGGCACAAAATCAACGTCTGCCTCAAGCTGGCCGTGGAGTTAATGTCAGGCGTCGAATACCTAAGAAATCTGGTAGGACTGACCCTTATGGCTAAGATGTTGTCTCTGCTCTATTTGCGAAATTGAAACGTTTTGAAAATTGTTGACGCTGTTATGATACTTAATGACGTTTTTGTTGTAGGTAAATTCGGGGTTTACAGCCCGCTGTATCTGGGTCGATCTGAGATCGAGACGAACAATGTCAACACGCTTGTGGATGCCGTGTTGGCTCAACTTTTGGAACGTCCGGAAATTAGTGAGCTCATTAACCCACTGAAGATCGAGGAGAGGATACCAATCGACGACAAGGGAAACTACGTCAGCCAGGTCCTTGATTTAAGTGCTATTTGCATTAATACAATTAGCGGATGCTTTCCGACAATCGTTACGAATATATAAATATATATAAAGCATATCTATAAAGATACATAAATATTTGCGCATATATGGCAAACTAGCGTTGAGTTGGCAGGCCCGAGGAAATGATTATTAAAAAATATTCATATGAGCACGTTGTATTTCAAAATTTTTATCTACCTTAATTTTATCTACATATTCATCTTTTTTGCTTGCTTCCGAGCATAACAATAATAATAACTCATCTGTGTATCACGGCTGTAGATCGTGGTAAAGGGGTTAACCTCGTTCGGGCGAACATCTGACGCAATCTTGGCTGTTCTTGACGATGGATCCATCACAGTCGAAGCCGGAATGGGTATCAAAAAAGTGCGCGTTAAAAACTTCTCCAAGGAAATTAACTCGAAAATTATAACACCTCATACCTACTAATGTGTTACTACAGACAAATTGAATTCACTGTTTGAATGTAACTGAATATCTTTATCCTTCAATGATTCTATGTTTGTTTGTGCTTAGAATCACCATTTACCAATTACTTACCCACATTTGTACTCTGTATCAAATTCGAGTTGGGGTCTATGCGAGTACTTCACCGGTGACTCCGATGCTGTCATTTTCTTAGGATTCACCCTATCTCCCCCCCCCCCCCGCCCCAGCGTTTGCTAAGTCGTGTTGTCATGGATAAGAACGAAAATTGCTTTATTTAGAATTTTCTGATCTCTATACACCGGGAACCCTAGTCACCTTTGGGTGCTGATGGCCCAGTTATTTTTTCGTCACTAGCTAACAGGCGCGTGAGGTAGTTAAATCGAGAGTAGAGAGTCGAATGCAGTTCAAAACAAAATTGACAACTTTCTGGCAATCTAGCTACTAGATTGTCATTATAAATATCACATTTCTCACTTATATTTTTCTCCAGATATGACGGACTGAGTATGAGCAGATGATGTAACGACAATGCTTTGTATCCCTTTGTAAAAACAATACAATCTCATATACAAAAGACTACTATTAAAGGTTGATACCACGTTGGAGTACCAGTATACAGTGGGCAAGTGCTGTTTTGCCTTCTCTGGAATGGTCGGCGCTCAGCTCGATGGTGCCACAGCTAAAATAAAGATCAAGGTGAGTAGCGACGATCTTACATCTAATGCGGGTACAATTGTCGCCCACTTTTATAATTGACAAAAAATAATTAGTAACCGAAACCGCTTTCAAAAATGTGACTGATAAATTGGAGAATGATATAGGGTCCTAATAAACGATTTTAGCGAGACCAAATTAGAATCACCATCCATGCGCTGGTAGTTATATACATATATATATTTATACCAAACGGCGGTGGTATATTTTGTATATATTCTATTTACCTAATTTTCTGTAATATTTACCACTATGTTCTGGAGTGGGCCAGAATTTGAAGTTCAAAAGACCGCGTGACCATCGGCATGTTCCTGCGGAGAAATTGTACACTAAATACAAGTTGATCAATACCTAGTGATGTTTTGCACGAGAGTGGTACGATTTCGTTTCGATTTCACTGTCCTTCCTTTAGATCAAAGGATTCACCCCATCGCTGATATCTCTTGATGTTGACTTTGGAGATCCTAAAGTCGTGAAGTTTTCCGGCGCTTCATTCGCGTTCAACTGGTTGGCGAAGCTTATTGTCAATAAGGTATACCAAATCGCTCCAGACACCCGTGGCTTTGTGCGGCATAGATTATAGGTGTCGATAAGAATCTGTACAAATTTGTTGTCAAACAAATCATAGCTTGCGTGTGCTCACTCCAGTCCATCGTAGGTCCTTACTACATTTATTGCATTTTATGTCATAGGAGTCCATTAATTAATTAGGCCTCTGTTATATATTCATACAAATATTCTCTGCTCTTAATTGGTTCCCGACGTATTTTAGCTTTGTCTTTGTACATTGTAAGCGACTTTTTCGACTAAATAGATTACAAGTTGAGCTTGACTTGTAGGAGGCAGTGTAGGGAACGAGTTCCCGTAACTGTTTTTTCGAAAGATCAGTGACAACAGGTCGAACATTAAAGTGCAGCTAGAAAATGTAACAGCGCATTGTCAGAAGCACAGCACACGCGGCCGACATATCAAAATATAGTTTTCGTCAAATGAAGACGAAATCTACCATCCATGTTTATTCATCAACCTGTTCAAATGTTAGGAGGATGTCGTAGAATTTGGCACCAAACACTGCTCTTGATACATTTGTCAAAACCGAAATATATTCAATTTACACGTACTCGAAAATATATGTAACTGTCATTTATGTAATATACTGTAACTGTCAGAGGAACAAATTATTTTCCTTCATTTTTTTCTACCTTGATTAAGCATATGGGTCATTCTAATATATGGAAAAGTAAAACGGTGCGTGTGCGAAACTCATTTAGGTGATCGTGTCGCGCAAGGAGGAGATTCGCCAACAGATCATTTCTAAGGCCAGCCACGGTCTTGAGGAAATCCTCTCAAATCTCAACCTGTTGTCCATTCTTCGTGACAAAAGTGTGGCCTTCTAAGAGCGATCTGTGCGAACACACTTGATCGTTGAACGCACACAGCTTACGTAGAACCGCGCGACAGGTGACCAATTGTTTTTGAATATGCGCTTATGCTAATTGAAGCATTGCCCGTTGTCAGTGAATTGACGACTGACTGTGCGGTCGTGTGAATATATTTGAGGTTTTTGTAAATAAAGTCAAAAATAAAGTTGTATAATGAAGGGAACAACCCACGAGACCTTCATTGCTGATATCCTTTAATGGAATAGAGATATTCTGGCACCCGAAATGGCGCAAGGTTATTTTGGTTTATGCCAGTTATAATACTGTTAAATTGTAATTTTTAGTTGTTTATTCAAATAAATTACAGACGTTTTGCGTCCCCGACGTGAATTTGTATGTGGATTTGTCACACGTTCATTTCGCACGCCGTTCATATCACCTCCACCTTCATAGGTCCTATACTATCTTTCTGAGAACTTGCTTTAATTCGTTTCGCGTCTAGACTCTCGACAAACTGTTTAACAAATGCGTGAACCCACCCTTGCATCAACCAAATAAAGAAACTCATTCACAGTAATAGAGCAGATCATCTTCTACGAAATAATTGATGCTTAACATAACCGGCTGTATAAATCGAAGATAATATATTCAGACCGCTTTTCGCTGCACTGTATTAACTTCCATTTGCCACCGTTCAGTTTCGCCAGCCGTATCTATTAATAGGCGCGCACATTGGCTCGCATGGTGGTCGCCGGTGCAACCCCTAGTGTCAGACTCATCTATTCCTTGACATACTCCGACCCTTGGGGATGCCTCATTATTTTCTACTGAACATGGATCGGTCAACATAAGACAATGCATGATAATCGTACAACGTTGTATTTCGCTCATAACTGGGCGCACACCTCTTTACTCAAATGGGTGTTTTTAATTGAATTATTTTCTTCGAACGATTGCGTTCCCATGCTTATTTGTCATCTCTGTTACAGTATCTAGATGGGCGGCGGTCGAATCTCGTGATACATAGTTTCGATTTGAAAGTGCCCCAGGGACGATTATGGTGAATAGTCAAGAATAGTTATCTCATGACTGATCAATTATTGCATCAGCAGTTCGCTTGGGATCAATCCTTTATCGGATTCGCTACGATTTTGAGCATCGCCCACTTCAGTTCTATTTGTCGCTTATTATCGTCAGGAAACGACCATGGAACTCTATGCAATAGCCTTCATAGTGAGCCGCCTAGTCGTCATAACAATTGCTGCTTTAGAGAAACGCAGAATAAAAGCGGAACTGGAAGTCATCGGATTATGAGGGCAAATAAGACTTTCACAAACATCTGAGACAGATGGGTCCTGTTGAGACTGCCTGAGCCTATAACAGCAGGATATTTAAACGATGAATACCGTCCATTGTTGTTGACTGTGCAACCACGTATAACTCCCTGGCATTTGGTAAGTTATGCCATTGATTACAATAGTTAGAGACTGGTCTGCCATTTGCTTTTTGGGCTTTTACTTTTTGGATACTATTTCCTTCTCTACCGTTTTGCTCTAGTCCTGTGCGCTCCGCGTCATTTTGCCGCCTGTCTCGAATCACCGCTGCGAAAATAGTGACTGCCTTAACATTATGCATTAGAAATCCTTTTCCGGGAACGATCATTTACTATTATGAGTATGGTTCCTTAACTTCTTCATCGTGGACATCCACGAATCCACATCCTGAGAACGATAATCTTAATCTAGATAGAACATCTATAACGAGCACTTAGAAGAACCCATTCAGTCGGCCGACGAAATCAACATGTGTTCAGGTTCTAATCAACTGCTGTGTTCTTTTTTAATAGAATTCTTCGGCGAATCGGCAGACTGTAAACAACTCCTCAATACGTTCATTGATAGCTGGCTAGTATATGTACGATTGTGCCATTTACTTCATTCCTGCAATATCAAACTTGGTGACACCGGAAGAACTGCAGTTCCTCCAGGGACACCGCCAACGGAATTGTTCCAAATGTTCATCTTCTTCATAAATTTGATTAAGAAGATAAACTATACTTCTGTAGCTCGATTTGGTAAGAAGCTGTACCTAATCATACTAGGTATATTATGCGAATGATATCGGCCACTCTACAATTCATCTACAATGAACCGGTCGTGCGCCCGTCAGATTTTTACAATTTAAAACATTTTCTTTAAAACAGAGAGGTACCGTAGTGGACAACTGGCTCTCGTCCGAGCTTCCATTTATTAGTGGCTTTACTCGGTTCCTACTTTCCGACCATGACCGAATTCTGGTGACGTAGACCCTAGTGTTCTAGGGTACGTTTTAAGGGCTGTCTTTCGCGCTTGTTCAGACTGCAAATGAGTGTTGTTTCATCCTGATGTTGTGCCAGGTGAACTCTGTGGCTTGCGCTTACTTCGATGTATCTCTAGGAGTTTGGTGGCTGTGAAACAATATTCTCCTATCCCATTGAGACTTGGGGACCACGAGTCTTTCACGCGTGCACGCGGTTCGATTTTGTCTCTGCCGTATGGTACTGAGCCAACTCTGTCACCCGGCTCAGCTGTTGCTTACTTTTGGTGCTGCGAGTCTGTACTCCATGGAAAAGGTCGGCACTTCCGGTGTGACAACAAGACGTGCTTTAGCGAAGATCTCTACCGGAATCCTAAGGAGTTCCAAGAAAAGAAACCTGAGAAACAAGCAAGCAGCTGCTGAGGCTTTGAACATGCGTCCTCAGTGTTGGACAAGATGCCCAATGGATGTCTAACTTAAGCTCACCTGTTACGTTGAATATGACCGTGGAGACCATAGTGCCTACACAGACAGCTGATCTACGGAACAGTCGTGGTCACTCTGCAAGACCTAATGAATGGGTGGTCGTGCAGAGTGAAGATGCCTCTAGTTAAGGCTGGCAGCACGTGTCATACAGAAGTACTTCATTTCGTGTGCAGATTTCATGGAGAGTTGAGAGGAATGTAGATGGCGTTACGAAGTTTTCCGGTGAACTTTTTTAGGGCAACCTCCTGGCCTTATGCAGTGAAGTGTTTAGGCTGTTTCCGAACACCAAACCGCAATCGAGGCAAGGTGTCATTCTTGTGTGGGTGTATTCGGTTGGCGACTCAAAATCATTAACAAAGCTCTTTGTTTTGTTAAATCTTCCGGTTATTGCAAAATGTCGAGAGCTAGAACTGAACTGGACCAGGATCGCCAGGGTGATAAAGGATACTCGGAGGAATAGATTCTGAAAGCCCTTACAGGCTGACAAATAGAAAAGTTTGGCAAAATTCGTCAACTACAGCGGCTACCGAAACGGAAATTCAGCTCGCTATGTCTAAAGTTGAAGACGTTGTGCTGTTATTTGCGGGTTTTGGGCTTGGAGAGTTGTTGACATTGGGACACCCCAAGGTTCCATCCTGGGGCCATATATGTTCATAATTATGATCAACTTTATCCTACTGAAGATTAGTATGGGCACTTTCTGTAAGACGGTGGCGTATGCGGACGACACGTCACTTTTATTTAGTATTTCTCCAGCGGCTACAGAAACGGAAATTCAGCTCGCTATGTCTAGAGTTGAAGACGTTGTGCGGTTATTTGCGGGTTTTGGGCTTGTTATCAATGCTAGCAAGACAGGGATAACGCTCTTCCGTCCACCCCAAAGGTCTGTCCAGATTCAATGCTTATAGCTGTGCGGTATGGCAGTTGTCTAAACATGTCCCCAAAGGTCAAATGTTTAGGCTTGACGTTTCAGAAGACGCTATCGTGGCATGACCACGTGTCCACTCTCGTTCCTAAATGTTATGCGGTTATCGCGTCTCTCCGTCGACTTAGAGAGGTAGGTGTTCCGGTCGCTAGTTTGCTGCTGGTCTATAAAGCGCTACTGACCCCACTGTTATGTTACGGTATCAGAATCTGGGGGGCGGGGATTAAAGGTACAGTTCACAGAGGGGAAGTCATCCAAAATGACGCTCTGAGAGTGATATTTGGACGTAGACGCAGGCAGGTTGTCTCTGATCTGATGAAACAATTCCAGCTGCTGAACCTGAGAGACTCTGTACAATGCAGACGGCCCTCCATGCTTTCAAAATCCAACGTGGTATGATACCCAAAGACATCTCCTTCCCTATAGTTACTAGGATGAAACGCTCGACCCGGCGCCCGACGGCGTTTATGATGCCATTTACCATCAAAGAGTCTAGCCGCTGTGCCTTAGCTTATCGCCTACCGTTCGTCTGGGGCTCGCTCTCTCGCGAGATTCGTTACCTCACTACAGCTAAAAAGTTTGCCTGTGAAGTGGGGAGGCATTTGGTGGCGAAGGACTGATAGGTATATAATGCGTGTTAATTCGCGTGCGCTTTAGACGGCAACAGGAACTAACTTGTGATTATTTCGATGATTTACTAATACTAACATACACAGTGGACGCGGTGTATATATGTACATATTGTATTGGCTGTTTGACTTCACATTCTGCTCGACTGCGTTGAGGTCATACATTTGTGTCAAATGGCAATAGCCAAACGAGGTGCAATCAACCTTTTTACTTTTTTTTTTACAATCTTTTTACATTTTTTTTTACCGAGAACTTAAGCATATGTATGTATATTGCAGTTCCGAGAATAAACATTTGATTATGATATGATATGCAAAGGAGCTCATACTTCGACTTCATCAGCTGTATATATATATGGCCCGGGAGTTAAACTGATTCTACCTGGAGCCATAACGATCCCGCCTCTACCAAAGAACAAGCCTCGTCCTAACCTCTTGCCAAAGATCCTTATCAAATAAAGCCTTTGTCACTTCTCTGAGACATATTTCTCGGCTTTTTAATGCAATATGTCCATATGCAGCTGAGTGCTTGCAAGAAGTTAAAACATGCTCGATCCGTTACTGCGATTACTTCACTGAGGTCTGGTGTGAGAACGAACGCTGAATGACCAATACGGATAGAATAGTCCGCATAAATAACCTAAATAATATGAATTTTGTCAAGGCCGTCGGATGTGGGACATTGTTCCTGAATTTAAGGTTCCTGGCCTCCATAGTGTAAATGTTACTGTCTCTGGTAATTATGCTGCACTTGATCTTAATACTGGCACGGGAGTGCTAAGAAAACGAGAGGATTGGACTGGAAACTCAGAAGGATTTTCTTGGGGCTGAAGGATGCTGTATGGACGTGGTTGTGGTGAGTCAAACATAGTTAAAAACGGTTGATTACCTAACGGTTCTCAGCGGTACGGTGGTTACGATGCAGAATAAAACGAACACATATTTAATTTAACGCACACGGTGCACGGTCAATTGGAAAATTTGACGTCATTACTTTGCAACTCCTGAAACGATTTGTCAGCGAGTACCTACATTTTTTAAAAACATTTTTCAATCGCTCGGTGTAACTCTAGACGGACTGCCTACCATTGAACCGGTAAGTGTTAAACTAGACAAATAGACAAAAACAGTTCTAACCGTCCGTGTTATTTTTTTTCATAAGTTTGTTAATTGTGAAGTAGTACTCAGGTTCGCCACTTTCCAATCACAATAACAGTCTGTACAAATTCGCGATGCTGTTCAAGATGTATATCAAAAGGGCACACTATTTAGAGTTACTACTAAATAGTGTACTTTTCAGTTACTCAGACTTTTTTTCACAGTCGTCCTTCTTCGCGCTTCAAGAAATACTCGAGCGTAGTACTCTGCATTTCCCGTCCACACTGAAAGAAAAGCAATTCGCTCTTGCTTGGATCAATTGAACACACTATTATTTTTATTATCTTCTGAATAGGCATACATGTTGTAAAAGAACTGGCATATCTGATTTCCATTTACTTGAGATTCAATTTTTAGAGGAACATCCTAGCAGCCTGCCTCGGTTAAACATATATGTTATATTCATACATGAAACAATCATCGAGCATTCCTGCGAAGAGTGCCTGAGTGATCGTTACACCCTTGGAGGAGATCCGCCAATGGCTCATTGCCGTTGCCAGCCAAAATCTTGGGAAGAATATTTCACTAATATAATCTAGATTTGAACGCGCTCCAAGGGACGGATATGCTGGATAGCCAGGGATGTCAATGGCCCTTACGGCTGATCAAATATTGTGTCAGCAGTTCGCTTGGGATCATTGCTTTAACGGATTCATTACGAACTTGAGTGTCGTCCACTCCAGTTCTATTCGCCGCTTATTACTGTGAGTTAACGACCATGAAACTCTATACAGTAGCCTTCATAATTATCCTCCTAGTCGTGTTAACTATTGCTGCTGTAGGAGAACGCAAAAAGAGCAGACTAACGAAAGACAAAGCACTCAAGCCTATCAACTGGAATTCGACTTATTATAAAGGCAAATTCGGCCTTTGCAAGAGTCTCAGACAGATGGATCCTGTTGAGACTGTCCGAGCTCGAGCCTATTCCACCGCGGTATTCAAACGATGCGTACCGCCGCTTGTTGTTGACTACGCAACCAAGTACGACTTCCCTGCATTTGGTAAGTTTCAGCATTGAGTACGATAATGTCGACTTAGAAATAGATTTGTCATACAGATTCAGCAATAGCTGGCTTTAACTCGAATGCAACAAAGTGTATGTAGTCCCCAGTAGAAAGTACAAGCAAACTCCATAACACGATTTTTCTGTTAATAGCCCCTTTAGAGTCATTGAGTTGTTATTAGACAACCAAACCATTGTAAATCAGATAACCAAATTGAACAATTGGAATATTATACAGAAAGGCTTGGCCCGAATCGATTGACAACTCTTTTCCTTTATTTTTAAGACGTGTATGTGTAAATGATTTTGTAAAACCGCATCCAGTTATCGGCTAAAAAGCCTGTTGTTTACCGCGAATCAGGTGAGGCTTCAGTCGGCGCTTTTCGCCACCGTGGTATCCTCACTAAATTGACACTTTCCTCTGTTCATGATCCTGGGTCCCCTGTAGTATATATTTTAATACTATCCTTCTGTCAATACCAGACGGAATCTCATTTCATTAAATATGGCTCGCGGAAGGGGTACCTGAACCAGCTACTAGTCCAGGCTGCAATATTTTTCGTACCTCTACACACTTTTGGTGTGTATTTCCTAAGCTTTTCTCCAGTGAGCGTCCGCTTCGACCACAATTGCCCTCTTTTCCGACCCTCAAGTCCTAGTTAGGATAGTGGCGGTAATCGTCGAAGTAGTTCGAAATGCTCTCGTGCTCCGGATAGAAAGGGCACGCAGCGGCTTTCTTCCGGTTCCACTATTTTTTCCAAGACTTCAAAGACTAATGAGATTAGGATAGAGGCCCCCAAAGGACCAATGCGAATGTGGCATCCCCCCAGTGCACCAGAATACTTGTCAGCTAGTTTGACTGACTTACTCAAAAACAAATCGCCCTCATAAATCACCAAGACAACGGGGTAGTGATCCGAGAAGGGCGGAGTCATCCAGCTTCCACCTGTCACTAGCGAACATTTCTGACAGTCCGTTACGGCAATGTCTACACAGGTTTATGAGGACGGGCGGGTACACTTGTCGATGACGTGAGTGAAGCTTCTGCAAATGCAAAACGCAGGAGAATAATAACAGACAGGCTTGCCCAGAAGTTTTACACTTGGGTCAGCAGTGGACAAGGGAGGGTGGAGCCAGCGGGAACCACCTCATGCAAGGCATCTAGCAGAGTATGTCTATGGACAAAATGATTAGAGTAGAAACCAACGATCCGCCGCGCATGTCCAACTCACGGCCGCAGTCAGTAAAAAAAAACAAAAAAAAACTAGGGATACCATAGCTAGGATAGTCAGGTCTATTTAACCACGTCTCACTTGCAACTACGGCATTAAAATAGGATGCCTCCTTGAGCACGAAGGCACTCAAATTCTCCAGCATCCTCGCATGGGCGACGCATGCGCCTCGTCCAAGAGATAATAATATTTATAAAACAGTTTCCTACAAAATGTGGTTTTACCACAGACATATATTATAATAGTTCCGCAAAGGATTTTGGCCTATATCTGATATTCTTGTACATGCACTTTTAGGATACCCCATGAAGATGACGGTGTAGCTGAGACCCTTAGAAAGTCCTTAGTTACGCCTCACAAAATGCAAGTCATTGGCATATATTATATATTTTATATATTCTATTCATGTATTAGGTTGGTTCATAAGTTCCCGCGTCTTTTTCCTTAACGAAAAACAGTCTTTTTGAGCACACTATACTAACCATTTAATTTCCGATGTAGTTTCCGCCACTATTTACAACCTCCTCTCACTTCTCAGTAAATTTTTTATGCGGGCTCGCCAGAATGTTTCATTTTTGCTCGCGAAGAATTTATCGAGCCACATTTTACAATACAATATATGTTTTTATTCACCAGTGTTGGTAGTATATAACAGCTGAAATAATGAGTGCAATGCGATTTTATAGTCCGCGCCGCCGTTACCGCCTTTCTGGATCTCCCGGCGATGTGAGCGGAGAAGCATCGGCAGTGGAGAACATCAGGCCCAAGTACGGAAATGTATTCGTATACTTGAAAGGCGTCGTGGCGAGGAACAAGGTGTCGCCGGTGGCTATCGTTCCTCCTCTTCGAAATTTCATTGCCTCCGTCTTTGACAAGTTTATCGCCAGACCCAGCTCCGAGACTACAGTATGTAGCCGCGCTAAGGTTTGCTGGATCTGGAATCTGTTGGATCCGTAAACGACTAAGTCATCCGCATAAAGAATGACCTTGACTAGATGCTTGGGCTCGCTTATTAGTTCCGGGAGGTCCTTGAGAAGGATTGATAACAGGAGTGGGCTTAGATTGTCCCCTTTGGTCAAGCCCATTATTTGAGAGAAGGAAGTGAGTTCAGACACTCCGTCGTCTATGATGATTCTGTTCACTTGAAGAATGGGTGCGAGGAAACTGAGGACGTTCTTAGGAACATCTACCTCCTCAAGCGTCTGCAGGACCTTATCCCTAGGCGGCTTTGAAATCGACTAACACTGCATACATTGGGTCATCGGGCATCGACAGTGCTGCCTTGATATCGTCCATGAGGATCTTTTAGGCAGTTTCTGTCGACCGTCCGCTTCTGAACCCGTGTTGTTTCGTTGGGATAGCGTTCACGCTCTCCAGGAAAGCGTTTAGCCTCCGTGTCAGTAGTTTGCTAGCAGCTTGTAACAGACACATTTCTCTGCGATCCCCCTCCAGGGTGTCGGCACAGTCGGGTCCCCCTTACCCTTGGGAATCACAAGTGGGGTCGCCTGTTGCTCCTGGTATTTTCTCCGTTGCAATTCGTACGTTTTCCGGCAGATCGTCTTCAAGACAGAGGCAAGTGGAGAGAAGGCCAGAGGCAAGTGAACAATGGCCCACCTTTCTCGGGTCCCTTAGGAAATATAGGCTGTGAGCAAGACTGGAGGATACCAACCAGCAGCTGTGCATACCGATTCGTATCCAGTGTCCGTGTCAACCGGGAGCACTTCGTGGGCACGTTCCCGAAGCTTATATCTAGACAACGCGGAAGAGCTTGTTGTTTGACCGTCGGCGAGGGGGCTGCGCGAGCAGCGACTTCTGGGCCACATTTGTTGCAAATATGTTGATTACCGAGTTCCCGCCATGTCCCAAAAACGACGGTAGCATAACAGGGAGCCACATTTTGAGACCTTCTTCACTGTCGAATGTACGACCACTAAGATTGTTTGCCAGCGAACAGAAAAGATGGTACCCTGATGGTCTGTCGGGGCAAGGTCCGGCGAATACGGTGACCAAAGAACCTCCCATTCAAGCACTTGGAGAGCCTCCTTGACGAGTTTAGCGGTGTGGAGCCTGGCATTGTCGTGCAGTAGCATGACTTGGCCTTGTTTCTCAGATCTTTTCTCGTGGATAGCTTGATACTCAATACAAGTGGACTAGATAAACCTCCTTGTTGACCGTTTTTTATTATCAAGCATTTCCGAGTGTGTCAGACTTTTTTCCACCTGGAGCATCCATGTTTGGAGCCGCAATGCGAAAGTGGAAGGGGAAATGGCCGAAGAAAGCGCGGGAACTTATAAACAAACCCAATGAAAGAAGAGTGGCCAGAATGGGACGTGGCGTAACGTAGCATGCGTAGGTAGAATGTACCATGCATGTGCACGCACGTGGAGACATGGGGGGGGAGAGACGCGTTCTCTCTCTATCGAAGAGCTTGACGAGGTCTCGTAGAGCCGAATAATACACTTCGGGTCGTCAGGCAGCGAGAAGGCACCAAAGACGCGTGAATGGGTTCGCCACCACCAAAATAAATGACAAGTGTTCAATCAACTCCAAGTCAACCTGCGTCCTCACTTGCAATCCCCGATAGCCCGACAGTCAGCGCGGTGGCTTGGACGGCTAAGTCTCTGGCTGTAAAAAGGCAGAGGCCGCAGGTTCGAATCCCGTTGCATGACATATAAGAGAACTTAAGCATTCTATGCAGTTCCTTTAATAAATCAATGAAGCCTTACCTTACCTTACCCTGGCCATCTCTGACACCAATATATATTTTTTATTTACTATTAATTTTTTCAACCTCTTTTACATTGGAGGTACTAAGCGAAATTGATTTTAGCTCCTGTAGTTCGTTTTTCTTTATCGCATTTTCCTTAACCGCGTCTGTGAATTCCTATTTCGCATCCGCATATTGCTTATTTTTTATTTTCTCCAGTATTTATATTTGGCTTTGCATCTTTTGTATATATTCATATTTGTCAATCTATGTTGCCAGCAGAATTCTTCTAGGCCCTCGTCCTTCCTATCCGTACTTTTGTCGAAACATCGCATGTAAGCATTACAATCTGCTACAACTACGACTTTTACACGACTGTCAATAAGACTCTGTATTTTATTATAAAACGGGTGTATTATGGTATAAACTGGGTGTTCTATATCCCATCACTGCCGCTTCTGCGTCAATCGAATAAACATCACCTAGAAGTTTATTTGCCGCTTTTTCTTTATATTTTTGTTGACTTTATCTCGACCTCCACCGGTATCAATAGGTGCCCCAGCCTCTTCTATCTGGCCCGTATTCACACCCATATTTCCCATGCTTCTCCTGCCTTACTATACCCAGGTGGTAGTGGAAATCCCGGTCGTCCCTGTCGTGTCACCTGTCCCGCACTCTGCTCCCCGGATCTTTGTGTCGTGCCTCTCTTGCACACTGCTCTTTTCTTAGGCTTTTGGGTCGCGTGGCTGTATTGTCGTAAGTTCTCGTAACCGGAAAGGCCCTAGTTATGGTGGCTATCTCAGTCAAGTGGAAGAAATGGATCTCGTCTCTCTGTCCTTACCCATTTGACTCGTCTTTTGTTAGCTGCCAGTTGGCTTGGTGTTATGTTGAGTTCCCTTGTGTTCCCCTTAAGCCGCAAGACAGGTAGTACCGTACATATCACGTGCCGTACAGTGGTCTCTTTGCAGATCTTTATCAATGCTAAGCCCGCTCCACCGTTAGCTAGACCGGCTTCCCCCGCGCATTCCCGCTCAGTTGGGCCGGGGATGGTGGACCGAGCAGCCGGTACCCCTTGGGTAGATTGGCTGGCCTGTTACGGGGGCCTCCTCCTTCACCAGTCTCTGCCCGCGTAGTCCCGCTACGGGCCGGGTATTAGGTGACTGAGCGTTCCCGGGCCCATCCACGTCAACCCTGCACTGGATCGGCCCACTTTCATGCAGATGGGAGCGTCTCTGGTGGTGTCCGTGCGTTTGAAGAAAATTTCCTTCTCTCGCTCTCTAAAAAAAAAAGATCTTTATCAATCATTGGCATAATATACAACATACCAATGAGATATTTGATTTAATCGATTTCCGATCCCTCAATTCGTTTGCGTGTCGGGTCCAAACATTAGCAACGACCTTAACTTTGATTTAATGTTTTCCTTTACTGTGACCTTCGCAGCGATCGAGAAGGCCACTGATTTGATGTGTTTCGCCGGGAGTACAGCTTTCGCTTATCTCGGTGTCAGCGGGAGAACCTTAGTTCCTCCAGGGACACCGTCAACCGACTTGTTCAATATTTTCAACTTATTCTTTCATACAATTAAGAAGATAAACTTTACTGCTGTAGCTCGATTTGGTAAGAAACGCTACGTAATAACAACAGACATTATATACGAATGGTATCCGCTACTTTCAAATGCACATTCAATGAACCGCTCGTATACCCGACCGATTTGGACTATTTAAAACATGCTGTTCAATTTACCAAAGTATTTCTCCTTTGAAGCGTCGGTGTCCTACCTAATTCCACGGTCGGCTTTCCTACATGCGTAATGTGGTAGCCCAGAGCTTAACTGGCGAGTACGTGCCATGTTACTGTAACATGCTCAATCTCCCGATAGTTACTAATTCCTTGTTTAACTATAGTATAACATTATGCTTCCTCTATCAAAATGTCAAGACCTTATAGTTTGTTAACTTGTGAACTATATAAACATCTCGCAGGATACATACAATCGATACACTGTCGAAATTGAAGAATTGTCAATAAAGCTATTTCCATCTAGAAGTACAATGTAATGTTAGAATATTGTCGATTTTTTCTGAGCGATTGAAAATCGTAGATATAGACAACCGGAACTATAATAAAAAACATATCTTGTACGCTCAGGATACCGATTATAGCAGGCATATGTCTCAATCAACATCAATTATGCAGGTAAAATACTACAATTTATTAAGTCACTATCATTTGTGTGTTTTGTCTATAAGAAACAGCCTTCAAATTCATCGCTATTAATTTACGATACCATATCTAATTTATCACACTTACGACGCACAACCTTACCAATACTACAATAGTACTAGAGCGTTCTATAGAAAGTAATGAGAACCATCAACCCTCACCGACCTAGTAAGGAGGACCGCCTTGGCGAAGGTCGTTGAAGCTAAGCCAGGTTGGCCAGAGACGGACCCCGTCTTGCGAAGCAGCACCGTGGACGTTAAATGTTGGCTGAAAGTCAGCCCGAAAAAAAAAAGAAAAAGGTTGGCCAGAGAGGACACTGTACGCCTAGCGTGGTATAATCCGCAGAGGTGTCCACATCGCGCTGTGAAGCGGCCCTATGGTAACCGGTGGAGGAGCAGAGCTTGTGGTGAAATCCAGCATGAAACACGGCATATATTGTCACAGCATGCCGGTTCATATAACTGGCTCCCTTCCACGCCTGCTCCGGTGTTCAGGAAATGAGCGTCAATCTCCGACGACTCGTTTTCCCAGGATGGGAGAACGTCATTGTAGCGAATAGAGAGGAACTCGAAACTTGTGAGCGTTAGATCTTTCCAGATGATTTGCACTCCGTACGCGGCTATCGGGCTATCATTAGATCGAAAAAGAGCAGACAGGAAGCTGTCGAAGTAGTCCTCACAGACTTCTCGGGGACGTCCACACCAACAAGGACGTTCCCTCTTGGAGGCGCTCCAGGCGTTCGCCCTGGTAGTCTTGCATATGCCGGACAAAGTAGACACCATCCGCTCGCTTCCGGTTGTGGTTCGGGGGAATCCGCCGGGCTTCAGCGTCGGAGGGTTTCGGGATAGCACCTGCGTCGCACCTCACAATCCGTCCAAGGCTGTCCCAACATGGCTGGTCGACATAACTCCAACATCAACTGATGAGGTTCTTGTGACCGATGAAGTATTGTAAAAATATCACGCGATGTTATATAATAATAATAACGCTTTATTTCAAAGGTTAGGTTTAACAATATCTGAGTTAGCCGCTATGTGTTTGCCAAGAAGAGGTCATATGTTTGAAAAAGCTACCCATCACGTAGGGCTCGAGACACTCTCCAAGGAAATAAGTCATTTACACATTGTTTCTTAGCTATGAATTTAGGTAAGACATTTATACCAGCTCTGGTAGCCGTCACAGTCACATCAAACATTGCACTCATTAGCATGGGAAGATGTTTACCAATACAAATATATGTGCGCTTATCTATATTGTCAAATTTAGCCAATATTGGCATTATATTCACTTCCTCCCTCGTACATTGACATTTAAAAGCGACGCGTTTCACGAATTTATCCCCCACTTTTTGCAGCCTCTCTTTGTCCAGTTTTAATCCTGGGTACCATACTGGCGCTGCATACGTCATAATGGGTTCAACATAAATCTTAAAAAGTTTAACAAATAGGGCCGGGTCGTTCACTACGAAAGAACGTAATATCCAGTTCGCACGGCGCGTTGCACGAAGCACAACATCCGTAACATGATCAGTATATTTCAATGTGGTTGAGGTAATTACTCCTAAGTCGCGCATTGTTTCTGCAGAGCGCAGAGGATGTCCACCAATTCTATACACATGTTTGGGATTTCCGTGACCAAAGTGTAGTACTGCACATTTTTCAATTGATAGTTTTAGATCAAGGCCCAAGGTCCATTCCAGGAACTGATCTAGGGCATTTTGAAGTTGTGCCCTCTCATGGTCCGTGTCAACTTTAGAATAAATTTTTACGTCATCTGCATATATCTTAACGGATATGGATTGCGGTAATATATACATTATGGAATTTATGTACATTATATACATCAGAGGACCTAGTATCGTTCCCTGAGGACAGTCGGACGTCACTCGCGCAGTATTGGAGTATTTGCTGTTCACCCGCACCCTGAAGGTCCTATCACGAAGGAAGTCTTTTATCCATTTCACGAGAAGATCACCAACTCCGAAGAAGGGCAGGATCTTGAGGAGTTTCGAGTGAGTCACCCGTTCGAAGGCTGACTTGAAGTCGAAATAAACAACGTCGAAACGATTTGATTGACATCCCTTGCCCAATCGAACTGCGTTTCTAGAAGTTGCAGAGTCGTACTCCTTCCTGGGCGGTAGGCGAATTGGGCGTTGGATATTAGGCCTTGCTTGTTGGCATTTTCATATACAGACTTGCAAATTATGCTCTCAAGAATCTTGCATGCAACAACCGTCAGCGACACGGGCCTCTTATTCGTTGGTTCTGCTGTATGTCCCTTTTTGTGGACGGGGCACACTACAGCGGTGCGGAATTTATCAGGCACTTCGGAGCGATCTAACGACTGTCTAAAGATGAACGAGAGTGGGACACACACTGCAATGCCCAGCTTTTTGAAGACGTACGATGGAATACCATCGGGTGTCGTGCTGGTTTTTGACTGTAGCTTTTTGAGATGTGCAAGAATGTTTGCAGGACACACATCAACGTCATGCACTATGTGTTGGAGAGGCCCTTCGGGGAGACGAGGTGGCACTCTCAGATCACGGTCGGCAAGCTCTCTACTAGAGGGATATGTGTCCTCGAAGACGGTTTTCAGGATCTGCGCCTTTTCGAAGTCGTCCGTTGTAAAGGTTCCATCTGGACGCTTTATGGAAGAAAGAGAATCCTTCACGACTACCCTTATATATATAAATATATATATAGTCAAGTTAGTGTTCTAGGGAAGTGCTTTTGACCGAAATTATGTCGCGCCTTGATTAATCGGTGCCCTGCGACCCGTCACCACAGCATTTACACTGCCAAATTATCTACCGAGCTCAAAGACATGAAAATTATCGACGGAAACAAACTTCCTGGGGGGGAGGTAAGGGAGTGGCATTAAGCTCTACGGCGTTCCTGTAGTTAAGGCTTAGCTTCCGATCTGGCACCGTTAAACTATAGGGGCTATTTATCGTGTGTCGGCTGTAATCTCCCTCGGCGAGTCTGCGGTAACTAAAAATCACAGCAACTCAATACGCAGAAACTCAAGCAAATAACACAATTTCTAAATAGACATATGGCTTGTATTAGTGTTTCGTACAGGAACCTGGGCGGGGTCTTCCTTCAATTCTTCCTCAATATTCCCGAGACGAGAAATGCATCCTATATTGCAGTACATACATATCCGTCGAAACCATTGCGATGCTAATAACATTGCGCACGAAATCGTTTCCGACTTCCGCATTGTTTGCATACGAGAAATGGCGCAAATCGACGGACTAGCGAAAATAACGAACTTTTTATTTTTGTGACAGTGCTAGCCTGTCAACGGCCTCCGAAAGGTTCATTCGCTTGATTTCATAGTACATTAACCCCAAAAGCTACGTGTGGATGTATAGTGAAATGTTTAGTTGAGTTGGCTACCAGGCGAAGACCAATCAGAAAACGTTTATCTCTCGCAGACGCACTCCTCCAAGCTTGTGTTAGTCCTATGATTTTGTTCAATCTTTCACGAAATCGTGATTAACTGTATATTCCAAACATACTTATTGCAATGGAATCGCAGTCTCTTAGGTTCAAAAGTATTAGCGAGTTGTATTGCGAGGCGCGAGCAGGCGTCCCCATATCGGTTTACTCGTGCAAATTGTATTATCTCACAGCTCAACGGTTGTATGAAAAGGTAAGTAAGCCGACGTTACACGAGCCCACCTCGATTCGCGTACGAGTTTCTGCGATAAAAAAATACAACAACAGTTTATCTCTTGTCCTTTCTCCCTTATCTGTTTATTCATTTGTTTAATATATATTATATAAGGTTTTGATCATAGCAGGGGTATGAGGTTCTCAGGGATTGTTTAGCCCATACGAACGAGATAACCCTCATGAAAATCAAAACGGTGCCGTATTGTCATCTATCTTGGGACACATAATGAATTAAGAGCATCGAACACCGAGTTTGCCGGTTCTGAGGATAACACTCGATTAGCTGTCTCCCATGGCGAGTTTGAGGAACAAAGACTAATTTTACCATTTATACCTCTTTGAAGAGTTGCGCGAGTCCCGCCGTTTCGTGCTGTTGATATTTCGGAATATTTTACGAACATTGAGCAGAGCTATTATATAGGTTTATTTTTTATTTATTTATTTCTTATTACCGGACCCTTCGATGGGTAACGTAACGTCTCAGATAATACGATATGTACCGTAATGTCGTGGGTGTGATAAACGTTAGGTAAAGGGAGTGGCATTAAGCTCTACGGCGTTCCTGTAGTTAAGGCTTAGCTTCCGATCTGGCACCGTTAAACTATAGGGGCTATTATCTCCATCGGCGAGTCTGCGGTAACTAAAAATGACAGCAATTCAATATGCAGAAACTCAAGCAAATAACACAATTTCTAAATAGACATACGGCTTGTATTAGTGTTTCGTACAGGAACCCTGCACGAATAAGCTAATCCGAGTAAGAAGCCTTCTCATCAATGTTTTTTATGCTAACTATGCTTAACCTGGACTTTCAGCTTTCTTTACGCTCTCTGTCTCTGACTGATTTGACAGGCCACGAATGCGCAGGCTTCCAAGCAGTTTGAATCGGCTTTTCTTCTCTTTCACCGTTTCGCAACGCTTGCAATGATGTTAATGAATGCGCCCGATTTCGATCAAATGGCATACCCATATCTCACCAAGGTATGCTGTTCTCACCTACGATGAGATTCGTCCGAAGGAATCGATGTCAGCTTGCTGCTCCATATATAAATGATAAATGGTTCACGTCCCCGTCATGGCTGGCGTCGATTACGTGCGCAAACCATAGAGACACAGTATTCCGATTCATTTCCACGGCTTCGGTTGATTCATAGGGGAAATCCGTGAACGTCTCTGTCAAGTGTAAGATTCTCATTCACAAGCGCCCTTATCTCATTATTGGCAACTGCTGGTCTGAGGCCTCGCTGAAGCGAATGTTTTATCGGACGTCCTCGTTCTTCTTTGCAAAAGAATAAGCATCATATGATGTTACGGTTCTCAATCTCCTTTCGAATATCACTCTATCTCCTAGCTACGTATTGAACAAGCCCAGCGCTAACGGATAGTCACGGCTTCATGGTACATAGATGTGTGGGCCAGCTCTTTGCCACCTTTTTTTTTTTATGGGGGGTTTCGGGAACGCGTAATGCACATGCGTGACAGAACAGCCTCTTGTCACCTAGTGTGAGACTCTTAAACTCACTAAAACCCGTGTTCCCCCCCCACCCCTTGTTGGTTTGGAACGGCGTAAGCAATACTTCAAACCAACGGGTGTTGAAGCGCTAATCTCCCGTCATCCCACCCTCGAGGGGTGCGCCATCAGCCTCGGTGCTATCAGTGGCTGTCTCTCCCCTTATCCCTACCCTTTGTGATCCGGGTACCGAGTTGTGGCTCTCTCCCCCGTGGTCAGCGCCGAAGCGCGCCCGTCGAACCTTTTCGAGCTCCTCCTTGGCCCTCATGATGTCCCCAAACCATCCGGTGACCTCCTCCCACGCGTCGCAGGAAGTCATCATGTGACTCACCATCTGCCCAATCGTCGTGCCTCTGATCGCAGTAGGGCGCCTGCTCCTCGGCTCAGCCAGCGCTGTGCATTCGAGAAGGGTGTGTTCGACCCCGTCGGTCCTGCCGCTGTCGCAGAGAACGCATGTATCCATGTGCGCTTTGCCGATCTTGACCATATAGGTCTGGAACTGGCCATGTCCGGTCAGTATCTGCGCTGTCCAGTAGGTCATCTCCCCCCCCGGCCGGTCGTACCAATCTCGCAATACAGGGATAAGCTCCTTGGTCCATCGGCCTTTCCCGTTGTCGGGCCGTCTACTCCACTCATTCTGCCACTTTTGCAGTGTTGTCCGGCGAGCCTCCGTGAGATCTAGATCGCCGTCCATAAATCGCTCTCTACGCTGCCCAGCAAGGAAGTCCCACGGCTGCACGCGAGCCAGGACCAGCAGGGCCTCAGTTGACACCGTGCGATAGGCCCGGGCAACCCTAGTCGCCAGCACTCGCTGAGCTGACCTCAAAGCCCTCGTGTTGGCGCCGAACCTCAGTGCCACCGCGCCCCAGACCGGGGCGGCGTAGAGAGCCATAGACTCCGCGACAACCGCCATCAGTCTGCGTTTCTCCTCGGACGCACCTCCGACCCTCGGTAGAATCATGGCCAGATTGGCCGATACGCGCGCCACTTTCTTTGTGACCAAGGCGATGTGAGGCCGACCAGAAAGGCCCTGGTCCAGTTGGACCCCCAGATATCTAGCATCCCTTTTGACCCGTATAGGGTGGCCCTCTACATGGAGCACCAAGTCTCCCACTCTCTTCCTTCCTGTCAGGAAGACCGCCTCAGTCTTCGCCGGCGCGAGGTTCAGGTGGTGGTCTGCCATCCACTCCGCCACTCTGGCTAAAGCTTCCTCGACGGCCCCCTTTAGGGTCTCTACATCCTTGGCCCGAGCAACGAGAGCAAGGTCGTCCGCGTACGCGAGCGACTCGACTCCATCGGGTAGCACGACCTCCAAGACCCCGTCATAGGCCAGGTTCCAAAGTGTTGGGCCCAGAATAGACCCCTGCGGGACGCCTGCATGTACCGTGAACGCGTGGCCCTGAGCTTCAACTAGTCTTTCCGATAGGTAGGAGGAGACGACCCTCCTGATACCAGCAGAGAAACCTTTCCTTTCCAGCGCGGCCATGACCTCCCTCCAGCTGACCGTGTTGAACGCGTTCTTCACGTCCAGCATTACGACCAAGACGAGCTTTCTTGTGCTCTGTGAGGCCAGGACCTCCTTCCTTGCCGTCTGCAGCACCTGCTCCAACGGCCCGAACGTGGATCTCCCCTTCCGAAATCCGTACTGTCTGTCCGACAGTGCACCCAAGCGCTCGATTTCTTTCTTAATCCGCTCGTGCAAAATGTCCTCGTAGAGCTTCCCCGCGGAGTTAAGTAGGCATATGGGCCTTTTAGAGTTCCCCCTCCCGGTTTAGGAATTAACACCAAGTGGGCTCGTTTCCAGACGCTGGGGAATTCGCCTCGCCTGATAAGTCCTGTAAACATTTTTCTTACCTGCGAGGACCGTCTCGCAACGAACATTCGTACTATTTCGGCCGGTATGCCGTCGGGGCCGGCTGCTTTCCCCGTCGCCAGCCGCTCTCTGGCTGCTGCCAGCTCATCGCTTGTCACCTCCTCTGCCTCGTCACCTTCCCCTAGGTCGATTCCGTCATCTCCTCGCCACTGGTGAACCGGGAAGAGGCTCCTCACGACCTCCTCCAGGTCCGCGTTGGGGATTACCGGGGCCGCTCTCTTGAACTTGTTGCGGACGATCTGATACGGTAGTCCCCACATGTCGCGCTCAACCGAGTCTATAACCTCCTTCCAGGCTTTTCGTTTGGCCTTCTTGATGAGACGCTGCAGTTCCTTCCATGCCGTCCTGCACTCGTGCAACGATTGGTGTAGAAGCATTGCACTCGCATGTGTATCGGCGTTGCTCGTAAGTTTTCTGCCCTGTGACTTTTCGCCGGGTTCTGTTACACACCCTCCTGGCCTGCGCTATCTCCTCGTTCCACCAGTACATGGGTTTCCTGTTGGTCGCCCCGCTCCGCCATCCTGTACCCGGCTCCGACGCTGCCCTGCAGCTTTCCTCCAGGATGAACTGCATACGTTCCGGGGTCAGCACCTCCTCTTCATTGTCACCGTCATCGTCTTCTCCTTCCTCGTTATTCCCGTGGTCCCTTCGGGGATACAATTCGTTGAACTTCTGTATCAGAATGGTCTTGCTGATCTTCCTCATCTGCCATTGCTCCCGGCGGCCTTGTCCTTGAGGACTCGACGTATCGTTGCCGTCACCTTCTATTATTTTAAAGGTGATCGGTCTATGATCACTTAACAGCTCGTCATCTTCCACCCTCCAATCGCGAATGCGGGCCCGTCCCCCCTCATCCACCGCCGTGATGTCTATGTGACTCATCTGATTTCCCCTGCAAAAAGTGGGCTCTCTGCCCTCGTTGCAGACTACTAGCCCCTCCTGGCTCAACCACTCCTCCAGTATGTGACCTCGAGAATCTGTCCGGTCAGAGCCCCAGGCTCTTGACTTGGCGTTGAAGTCGCCACCGACTACGACTAGGTCACCGCTTCCTCGTCTGCCTCTTGTTGCCCGGCTGAGTTCTTCCAAGAATGATAAAAACTCAATTTCGCTTTTGTTAGGGGAGAACTAACAACTGAAAAGGCTAACCTTGCCATTAACCGTGACCCATGAGTACCCTTGGCCTGTTCCTCCGTCCCTGGTGGTGATGCTGCCTGTTTCAGAGGGCCCACACGCCGTATCTTGGCTGGGGTCCGAGAACCAGGAGGTCCTGCCGGTGGCCCTACCCTGTTCGGCTCTGACAGTAGATACAAATCGGTGGCGTGTCTTCTGCCCATGGCCTCCAGAAGGTCATGGGAAACCCTCGTCCTGTTTAGGTTTATCTGAATCACCCTAATCGTCATGGTGGCAGCTAATTGCTCGGTCTTCCAGTTCCGGAGTGGTGTTGTGCGTATCCATCTCCTCCTCAACAGGCATCACCACTCTTCCTCGTTTCCCCACTTTCAGCCACTTGTGCAGCATCGTGGGTTTCGCTGATGACGAGGCCTGAGATGGCCTGGCCGCCTCAGGAACGCCGGCCGGCCTGAGTGGCCCGGGTAAATTGTGGGGGCGTCCCCTGCCGCCTTGGGTGTTCTTGGTATCAACCCTGGCTTGCTTAAGCAAACCCCTATACACCGGGCAGGCGGCACTGTCTGCCCTATGTCCCCCTACCTGGCAAGACGCGCAGTACTCCTGCTCCGCTGCGCACACCTTGGCGATATGGCCCTGCTGGCCGCACCGATAACAGGGCCTTCCCTTCTCAGACAAGTCGGAAGCGGGACATGCTCTCGCTATGTGTCCGGGGCGGGAACACCGGTAGCAGATGGGAATCGTGGCCCACTTTTCCACCTTACACCAGCGTGCTCCTAACCTGAGCGTCCTGTTCGTCAGCATTGCGTCCCCCAGGGAGAGCGGCACCGTGACGATGGAGTACCACACGTTTCCCCTCCCCATCTTAGGGTCCGTAGCCTCGACCGACGTTGACTCCGAGACCCCGAACAGGAATTTAATTTGGTTAGCAACCTCGCGCGACCGGAGCCAAGGGTCGACGCCCCAGAGAGCCAATGTGCCCTTGGTTGGCTGCGCGTCTCTGCAGTCAACCTCGAACTGCCCCTCTGCCCTGAGACAGTTTGCCGCTGCTTCTGCCGCCCCTTCCCTGACTTCGTGGAGTCTAATGATCACGTCACCGTCTTTGTTTCGGCTGACTCCTTTCACATTAGCGCCAAAGGATTCGGGATGGGCAGCCTTCTCTCTGAGAACCTTGACGGTATCAGCGAACGTTTTACCCGGAGCGACTTTGACCCGTATAGTCTTATTAATTCCTCCCAGCTGGTCAGCCTGTAAATTAGAGGCTGGTGCCGATCCTGTCCTACTGTCCTGTATGTCGAGCTGGGCGACCCCCGCGGCTCTTGCCCCCAGCTCCATGGCTCTCCAGAAATATCTCGATCGCTTCTCTGCCGTCACGTGTACGAGCGGAGGAGGGGCGTCGCTGGCCAAGCCGGCATGGATGTCCGCCGCTTTTTTGATCACCTGGAAAATAACTCGCATGGACGCCGAGTCTATTGTCCCGTTATTACCTTGAGGCGTGATTCCCACTATAACCGACTGCGACTCGGTTGTTGGGTTCGTCTGCTCCTCCTCCGGCCCCTCGACCCGGAAGTCCTCGGAGCTCGTGAAAACCGCGACGGAGCCCTCAGTCAGAGAGCTGGTCCGGGCCCCAATCGAAGGGTACTGACCCGCCAGCCGGCTAACTAGCTGCGAGTCCGTCTCCGACTGCCGTGTCAACAGCAACACTCTAATCGGTCTGCCTGGTGCCAGCAACGAGTCCGTCTTTGCCTGTAGTTTGGTGATGAGCTCCCCGGGCCAGGGCTCCTCCTGCCTGACAAGCTCAAGGAGCTCCACCTCCGAGACTGCCTTACTAACCTGTTCTTCCATCTGCTCCACTCTCCTCCGGGCCTGCTCCTTCTGCTCGATTGCACACCTGCTACAGGATTGCACGCCAATTTTGACCTCCCCCGTCTTGGCCTGTGTCAGTCTGTCCTTGAGTGCCTCGACCGTCTTCTGCAGGTCTGCAACCTCGTTTTCTGCGGTTTCCCTGGCCCGATTTAAGCCTGCCGCTCTCGCCTCGGCTGCACGAAGTTGGCGCCTCAGGTCCTCCACCTCCTCGACTGAGAGGGTCGACTCATCCCGAGTGAGCTGGAAGTTTTTTAAGTCTTCCCGGAGGCTTTGTGCTACCTGCTCGGCCTCCTCCTTCCCCTCCCTTGCTGTATCCCTTTCCAGTCTCAGCTCCTCCATTGCCACCTCCATGTCAGCATTCTCCTCCTGAAGTCTGCCGTGCTGTAGCGCCATTTGATGCTGCTCGCCGTTGACATTCTCCAACTTCCTTAACAGCCTACGGCTGGCCCTTTGCGCCTCGGTCACGGAGTACACTATATTCGGAAAAGCGTTCTTGATCTGGGTCTTCGTTTGTTTTGCCGGGTCCTTCTGGGGGTCCTTCTCTCCACTGGCCCCTAGTACGCACCAGCCCTAGATGCTCTGTAGGAGCTTAAGGGCCTCTTCTAGCGATCCCGTGAGATCATACCCTGGTGTTACCGAGCTGGTCGTAGGCCGCTTTGTCCCGTCCTTCTCGCTCCCGTCCGAGTCGCTGCTGCGACCCCTTTTCTCAACCATCCGCCCCGTTCCTGTGGCGGATCGCACCGCCGCCCCCGATCTCCCTGCGGGGGCCATGAGGCAACCCGGGATGCGGTTGTGCCTCCGCCCTGCGCGACTCCTCTGCCTGTTTCAGCTGTGCCGGGCCACCCGCGTCAGCGCTGGAGCCGACCGTGGCGCCCTCCGTGAGGGAAAACTGCCGCCCGCTCACCACGTGGCGGTTGCGGGCCAACCCAGGTGAACTGTCGTCACTAAGCAAATTCTGTGAAATTCCTAGGAATTTTTCCAGCAGTTCGTAGTCGTTCCCTGCTACTTTGTGGCGCGGAGGTGATTGAGCAGTCTCCGTGGAGACCCCAGGTTCCCACCCCTTTGTCACTGCACGACAGAGATGCGACCGTCCAGAACAGCGGTCAGCACGCGTCCCAGTTACGCCAGTTTTCGTCGCAAGTTCACCAAAGTCACTCAAAACGTTCACCACTACCAGTTCAACCACTGTGCCAAAGAAGGCGTCGATCTATCACCTCGAAATCGGTTTTTGACAACCTTTTTCCCGGAGCGACACACTACACGTCTGACCACTGTGTCACTTCGTTCTCAGCTCTTTGCCACCTAAAACCCCTTCGCCAGGGTACGCTAATACGAAGCCCAGCACAGGTCTTTGGCTCGGCGTAGGCTTTCGAAGTACGCTATCAAAGCTCAATATTACAATGTTACTGTACTGCAAAGGCCACCAACATCATGGTACTGTTGCATAATCGACAAGTGTTCGATAATAATATTACCATTCATGGTTCTGTCATGGTATACGGGCACCGACAATGCACAAGCTGTCCCCATCGATGCGTGGACAAATGATTCGCGCAATCGGGTAGAGCGAAGCAAACGCTAGAGGTTGGAATTTTCCGATGAATCTTCCCAGAGACACAGCCCTTCATTAGAATGTCTCGTAGTGCCTTGTGTGTTTTTGTGTACATGTATCTATCTCCCTAACTGATGTCAAGCTAAATCCATAGCTCAAATGTATCGCACGGTTAAACATCTCATGTAAGACATGAGCGAATCTTCCCTTCTCTCGTACACGTATTTTAGGCTGGGGAAGCGGTGGCTTCGGCTGAAAAGATTTGCGACGACCTGATCCATCGTTACAAAGACAATGCTGGCACGGAGACCGAAGAGGAGACAATTCCGCCACCGAAAGCTCCGCAATCAGGTGCCGAAATTGCAACGTTGGCTGTGTACGCTCCCAATATTAACATTGTTGATATCGACCATGGAAAGTTCCCTACGGCAGCTGACTCCAGATCGCAGCCATCAAAGGTTCGTTTGATGACTGCAAAGATGTTGACCACGCTAATATAATAACTAGAGTTGGCCTTGCCCTACGGGCTGCGGCCAACTCTAGTCCCGCTCGCGATATATTACTTCTGACATGTTGGAGAAATCCAAAAATTGAGATACGGGAGTTTCTGAGACGCAGTTCTATAGTGTCGGCAGGAGCCTGCGGCTCCTGGCCGACACACGTGACTCACTTCTCGCTTTCGCAGTTGTATGAGCGGCGTCCAGGAGCCTTCGGCTCCTGGCCGACGGCCTCCCCCGCAGTTGTATGAGTCCCGCTCGCGATATGTTAGTCGTTACATGTTGGAGAAATTCCAAAGTTGAGATTCGGGAGTTTCTGAGACGCAGTTCTATGAATGTCGGCAGGAGCCTGCGGCTCCTGGCCGACACCGGGACTCACTTCTCGCTTTCGCAGTTGTACGAGCGGCGTCCAGGAGCCTTCAGCTCCTGGCCGACGCGTTCTTCCACAGTTCTATGGACGTCGTCCAGAAGCCATCGGCTCCTGTCCGACGGCGTCCCCCGCAGTTGTATGAGTCCCGCTCGCGGTATGTTACTTTCGACATGTTGGAGAAATTCAAAAGTTGAGATTCGGGAGTTTCTGAGATGCAGTTGTATGAGTGTCGGCAGGAGCCTGCGGCTCCTGGCCGACACCGGGACTCACTTCTCGCTTTCGCAGTTGTATGAGCGGCGTCTAGGAGCCTTCGGCTCCTGGCCGGCGCGTTCTTCCACAGTGTGTATGGACGTCGTCCAGTCGACTTCGGCTCCTGTCCGACGGCGTCCCCCGCAGTTATATGAGTCCCGCTCGCGATGTATTACTTTTGACATGTTGAAGAAATCTAAAAATTGAGATTCGGGAGTTTCTGAGATGCAGTTCTATAGTGTCGGCAGGAACCTGCGGCTCCTGGCCGACACCGGGACTCACTTCTTGCATTCGCAGTTGTATGAGCGGCGTCCAGGAGCCTTCGGCTCCTGGCCGACGCGTCTTCCACAGTTCTATGGTCGTCGGACAGAAGCCTTCGGCTCCTGCCCGACGGCGTCTCCCGCAGTTGTATGAGCGTCGGCGGGAGCCTTCGGCTCCCTGCCGGCACCGGGACCCACTTCTCGTTTTCGCAGTTGTATGAGCGGCGTCCAGGAGCCTTCGGCTCCTGGCCGGCGCGCTCTTCCACAGTTCTATGGACGTCGTCCAGTCGCCTTCGGCTCCTGTCCGACGGCGTCCCCCGCAGTTGCCAACACCGTACCTCAATATGACGGACACACGGACAGACAGACAATGCAGTGTTTTTGAGCATCTAAACGCATAATGGACATTATCTCGAAAACGGTCGCCTTTAGGTATAGGAACACCTATCGTTGATTTGTTCAGCTTGGCCAGACGTATTAGCTAGTGATATAATACAGATTGTCAATACTCTGTATAAGGACTAAATCGAACATTAAACTTAATAAAATGAATTTGTCAAATTAAAAGAAAACCTCAGCGAAATATACATATAAACAAATACGTACATATGCCGTTTCTCAAATGTAACAACTCTCAAATGTATGCTCAACGAATAACTATGTGGAAATAACAAATCAAGTATCATTGGCATATACATCGAGGCAGAGCTTAACTAAATGAGCGACTATTTGTCAAAACATACATTTACTTAGTGACTTTTAGAGAGCAGACAGCGGTATTTCTTTATCGATATATATATATATATATATATATATCTATATATACATTTATTTATAAATGCTGTCCATATGTCCGCCCAGTAGCGGCGCCTCTTGCAGCATACAAATTAAACTGATGTCCTCTTACGACGCTTAAGCCACGAGAGTCCTTAATTGTCCTCGACATTTCGCTAAAGCACCTCCGGGCACGAAGCACACGCTCGTTTCAACTCTCCTCTGTTCTTGGATGTTTTTTACTGTTGACCCAACCGCCGCCAACCCTTCATTCATTTGGATATCATGCTACAATTCCCCTTTCAGCAATCAGCTGTTTTTTAGTGTGAGTCAATTATTTGTGGTTAGGGTGCTCTATCTACATCACAAGGAACCATGATAATAATAACAGTCCCCGTTGCAGGAAGTTAAAGGTTGCCAACAACCTTCACACAAGGATCGCTCTGTTCCCAACACCGCTTTAGGAACTGTCCATTCTCCCTAGTAATCGTATAGGCCGTCTGCCTGACGTAGGCGGGTCTGAATCCTTCCAGTTCCCTAATCCTGTTCGGGGTAAGTAAAGATGCCGCCGACACAACCAGCAAGGTGTTCGCGCCTTGCCAAATTACCACACAAATACAAATTGTTTGGGGAGTACTTCAGCTTTAGGCTTTCCTGTATTCGCCTCCTCATGTTTGCTGACCATTGCCGGACCGACTGCCTGCTTTCGCTCCGTGAATCGAGGCCTGAGATTGGAGCCACGGATGAGGAAGAAAGCTGTTCTCTGCACACCCACATTTAGCAGGATATATTACACAGCTGAATAAGCATATTCTGGGTACATACCTATGGCTACAGGCATGAATGATACGGCTGCTTTCGGTCTTATAGTGCATGAGATTGTTTTTTTTGTTTCACATGCTCGGACTCCTAGTCTGAAATCCAAATCAAAATACAGTAATTCCCCATGCCCCCTCGCCAGCACTGATCTCAGACGGGAGGTCCCACTTCATTGTCTATTAAAGATATCGAGACTTAAGATATCGTTGGAACGAAATTATAATAATATAGTAAATAGAAATTCAAAAAAATCCGGGCTAACTCATAGCCAACATTTAAAGAGCACGGTACAACTGCTTTCGGCATTGTTTCGTAAGACGGACTCCTTTAAATGTAAATGTACCACGGGGGGGATTCAACCCGTGCACCAACGAGTCTTTTCTGCACTACGCCACCGGACCCGACAGTGACTAGAAACCTAGTGATTTCCTGTTTCGCCTACTTAATCGGTGACAATGGGAGTACAGCAGTCAAATGACAAGAACAACAAAGTAGATTAACTCGACGACCTGCAACGAGATAACGAGTGTTTCTTCACGTCTGTGTATTACAATATTGACCACGTAAAGTGAGTAGTACGGACTGTGAAAAACTCTTCAAGGAGTTTTTGACAGTCATTTGATCTCATCCCAAAACCCCTCGCTCGAGAACAACTAGTATTATACATTTCGCTTCGACTTCGAACAATTATGAATTCATTATGGTGGTCTACCATGTTGCACACGATGGGCCCCTGATCTGCTTAATTAGTCACATCTAATTTCTGGGCTCTTCTATCGAGTGCCAGCTCTCTTCACAATAACATCCGACTATGGTAAGTATTATTGTCGGAACTTAATTGTAATTTATGGCAGGTTCGGCCTATCCTCCTACACCATGTTTGTTGTGTTGCTAGAGGTTACTGGAAATTTAGATCGCGTTTGTGCCCTACTTAGACTGTCTACCACTGTCCCCTACTGGCTATTATAGCCACTACAACTCTGGGTACTGTATCTCTTGCAAATCATTTTTAGCCAGAAAAGTTATGCGATCTCCAACGATAGTAGCAGTCCACCGTGTATCCTGCAACAGCTCGAAGACGCTCGTAATCCACCTACCGTTTCTTGACACTCCCTCCTAAGACCTGACCTGCAGCTCACACAGGGAAAATGAAGTTAATTACCATGTTAACTGATCCTCGTTTCCGCCATATTTAAGGTTATCGAGACATTTGTGTGCCCTTATGATACAGATCAGATCTGCGCCGCCTGTGATCCTGATATATGGTGCAAAAGACCTCTTTGAAGTGAATGCTAACTCGTGGATGTATAGTCACTATCTAAAACGTTAGCATCAACGAGTTAGCATTCCACATATACAATGTACCACGGAAATCCCCTCGGGACTTAACAAATGTAGAATATATATTGATACAGTTGACCACCAAAATAGAATATGAGCATTATGTGCGTGACATACGAATTTTATTACATTATCAAGGCTGCTCAAGATGTGTGTGCTCGTTGTGTTACGATCTCGAAAAAGGCTCACATTTTTTTGTGTGGAGCTCCAATCTCAGTGGATTTCTAGAAATCCGAAAATCAGCTTATGAACAACATCCCCGAGTTGATTCGGAACAGTCTCGAGGCCAATTTCGTCCGATGCTCTTCAAAATAGGGCAATTTTTGGTAAACGAGTTTTGGGGTCAGAGTGGGTGAACGAGTTTTGGGGTTAAGTGCCATATTATCTTTGCTTGCTTCGTGACGCGGAGTTCAGTCGGCGTTGTTATCAGCTGTTATCCTTGCTTACTCCAGGTGGCGAAGCCCTCAAGTTCTAAAAAATGTGGAAACCAAGTGACCACAACAGCACAGACCGCACTACCACAACAGCACAGACCGCACTAAATGAGGAAGGCGCCACGAGGAAGGCGCCACGAGGAAGGCGCCACGAGGAAGGCGCCACTAGGCGTGAGGAAGGCGCCCGTAAGTACGAACTCCTACAAACTCCTTGTAGGAGTTGGAAGGCGTGAGGAAGGCGCCTTCCTCCCTCACGCCTTCCAAGTACAAGTCCAACTCCTACAGACTCCTTGTAGGAGTTGGAAGGCGTGAGGAAGGCGCCTTCCTCCCTCACGCCTTCCAAGTACAAGTCCAACTCCTACAGACTCCTTGTAGGTGTTGGAAGGCGTGAGGAAGGCGCCTTCCTCACGCCTTCCAAGTACAAGTCCAACCCCTACGGACTCCTTGTTGGACTTGTAACTCCTTGTCCCCGCCGCCGAGGGGACGTCAAAGCAGTCGGGACTGATACTCCATTTGCGCGGGAAACTTCCGCGGGCGAAGCTCGTAGCAATAGTCCCGAGCGCCCGTGCTGGAAATTCGTAGTGCGGGAGTGCCATGCTGCCTTATTTTGGTGTTTTTGGGGTAAGTGTAACCTAAATGTCATGTATACTTACGTCATGTAAAATCCAGGCCCCTACAAAATGTTCTGGTTTCGATACAGTACGAGATATTCTGGGACTTTCAAAATTGAAAGGTTATATGTATGCATTATACAATTATATATCATATATACAATATATATATTATATGATATATAATTGTATAATGCATACATTATATTGTAGAAACCTGCTCTTATTCAGCTTTATAATCCTTAACAGATTTATATAAGGAAGGCGATGGCATTGCCTCTCTGGACAGCGAGGTCCAGAGAAGGAAAGATCTGCGTGCTCCGGTGGTGCTAGAACCCTTCGAGGAAGTTCGCAGTGAGGGGGTCGTGCCTAAAGTCACATGAGCTGTGGTGGAGCTCTGAGACAGTAACAAAACAACACTACAGTGGTTATTCCGTAATCTCAAGCTAAAACATCAATATGCGTGAATAAATCTGTTGACATTCTAGCACCTTTGTCAACCAGTGTGCAACCACCCTCAGTTACGCGGTAGCTCGTGGAAAGCGGGCCAAGCTACGGAAGTACGCCGCACTCCAGCCAACCCACCTTTCTCCCCCCCCCCTGTGACAATTCTAAATAAATCTGCTCCTGGGAGCTATCAGATGGTTTTGAGTCTATTATTCGTGGTCAGGGTGCTCCATAATTGTATTCTGGGTGCTTCTTCGATTCGTATAATCGTATGACTGCCGATATGGTGGGTACTCGTTTGCCTGAAAACGAGCATCATAATTATACAACTGCAACCGTTGTAGACACGTGTGTTGATAGTTGCGATTAGCATATCACTGAAGCTGATAGCATTCGATGTCGGCGAATAACCTGTAAGTAATAATAAGTTACTAGGTGACTGATGGTTCTCCAGTGACTTGAAGGGTGACTGAATAGAGTTGAAGGATTGAGGTCCCACGGTTGAGGGATCGTGAGACGTATATGACGCTCAAAAACTAATGTCTGCTAAAACTTAACGTGTTATGGGAATCGGGTCTCAGATGGTCCTGCTAGATGGAGCTCGACAAGGAAACATGGTTCGCCATTATTTGAACTAATTCTGCGACGCCGCCTCCGCCAGGGAAAGCTGGATGCTGGGGATCGTTATAAGGGCGTCCAGCACCACATCGTTTAAGGCGTGGAGGGTTGAAGGTTCGGTGCTGGCCGGGCTTGTCCTGAGCAAGTGCTGCAGCGGTCGATAGTCTCTCCTAATATCTAGAAAGTCTGATGATTGTATCGGTGGCCCTGAATGTTTCAAAGCCCACCGGTAAAACTCTTCTACGTATTAATGAAGCGTATTGTTTGGCTGTATTGGTTGCGTGACCATATAAGGGAGCTTAAGCAATGTAAAATTGCAGCTCCTTTAATAAACCAATAAACAATTACCATTTACCATTACCATTTACCGAGCCGTGTTGCCCTGCGACTGACATGGAAAGATGTCAGGCATAGTCAAATCCCAAACCAGAATTTTACCTCTAGAAAGAGGGATCAACGAGGTACCATCAGGACGTTGTGTCCCATCAGAGCGGCGAGGAACTCGCAAATTTACCTATTCTCTGGATAACCGATTATCCCAGTGAATTTCGATGCAAGGGTGGATTAAGTGCACCGGCGCACAATTTTCTTTGATTACATTCTATATTTTTATTTAGCATTTCATATTCGACAAATCACCCGTCTGCATCCGTAATTTTGGTCTCTAATTTCGCGTGGGTTCTCGACGTTACGCTGTCGCTGGTATATCTACTAGCATCATCACGCCCATGACTTTTCCACATTATTTGTTCACACATGAATCACCCCGAACTTGGACCACGAGTGCAGCTTGAAGATTTCCCCACAAAGACAAAAAAATTCCCTTGGAACGGCTCACCAGCCGAAGCCATCACCCGATCGTCGACTTCCTTCATTACCTTGCGTTCCACAATCATGTCCCGTTCGCACTCTTCATCGCATCATCACGAATCTGGAACCTCAGCTTTTCAATTTTATTCGCCGTACCAGTCTTGTAAACCAGTTGGCTCCATCCTTCGTGAGTCGCAGAGACCGCCGCCGGCTTGCCGCTACCACCGGCATCTTCCTGTTGCTCCGGCTGCGTATCAGCTGTGTCCGTCGGCTCGGCAGCATAAGGCTCGATGATTAGTGACCTAACACTGCCGTTGCTTGGTTGCTCAGTTTCGCCACTTAGTGTTTTTCTTCTCAACTCCTCACTTGGTTTGGTAGAAGCATTGCCACTTCCGAGTAGCCACCCTATAAGAAGTGACCCACAAGCCGCCCGCCGATCTTTCTTCGAATTTTTTGTTGTTCCAATTCTTCGGTGCTGACCTCGAAACGTTTGTGCATCACTAAGGAGACATACTGCCCGCTTCTCAATTCATACGACATGAGATCAGTGAATCCACGAGCTCACATACAGTCGAAGGCCAAATGTTCACAGTCCTTCTCGCGATCTCTGCGCCAGCAAATGCATAATATACAAGCCTCAATTGTCTGAAGGCGATTGGGATCGGTCACACGGTTGGCTCGGGTAAGCTTCAAGGACTTCACCTGCTCGTTTGGGTGTGGTGCAGCCTTGACATGTTGAATGGAAATCAAGAAAATTGTTTATTGTATTACATTCGGAATCCAGGCAAAAAACAGTTTAATAACAATCGGGAAGACACTGTTATACTATAGAATATACGTCATGGTCCAGAGGGAGGCGATGGCATTGCCTCTCTGCACAGCGGGGGAAAGGTTTTGCATGAGGAAGGATCCTGCGCGCTAGTCCTAGATGACTTAGATTGGCTTATCGTATACTCTTTCGAGGAAATTAGCAAGGGCGCGGCCGTGGCCGTCCAGGGTTTCGAAGGCAAGAGGGGAAAGAGGTAAGTCGCCTGGAGGGCGGCGTACTCTCGTAGCTTGGCCTGCTCCAAAGGGGCAACAGCGTAAAAAAAAAAAAAAAAAGGGGGGGCGGTGGCACAGTGGTTTGCCATAAGGGGGTGCTAGAGTGTCAACCACCGTGCCCTCCCAAACAAGTTGCTGACGTCTGTGGAAGGGACGAGGGTCAGGTCCTGCGGGTCCCTTGTGCAACAGATTCCGGCAGAGCGAAAAGCTCTTATGAGTGTGGCATTAAGCATCGTGTGGCATGACTAACGACTGGGGCTATAGTCACACTATAGTCCGTGGTGGCCATTCCCCTCAACAGGCTTCCCGCAACGGCTGTTGCTGTGGGCCGCAACCACATGGACCTCGAGCTGGAGGCCCACACAAACCCGGGGAGAGATCGTCAAGAACTGGAGGCGGGCGTCCCTAACATTCCACCAGTCCACGCATTGTTCAACTCAGCTGACAACGAGTGGTGTGAAATGGATAAATTTCACTCTGAAAAGTATCGAGGAGGGGTCCGCATTGGAAGTCCCACAGCGGACAAACTATTATAATTTAAAATGCGGAGAAAGCTCTGACCTAAATTGAAGCATAAACCCTCAGGTAGTGTTCGTTGGGGAGTAGTACGCGAAAGGCCATAAGATGTTAGCTTATATATTAAGCATCGCTCAGTATGAGCACATGATTCAACCTATTTGCTACCAATAATAGCCCCAGATGCGTTGTAAAGGTAGAGTAGTGGGCTGTATCGGTAGAGTAAGGTAGAGTAATCATGATTGCTAGTAAACAGTAAAATAAGCGGCTTCAAGAAGAATTTCGACCAAACAATAGCGTATCTTTAGCAACCAACGCCATAATAGAGACAAGGAAAGTGATGACGACTACCTTCATTTTTTCGATAAGAATTTTCGGTTCCTTCAACCTTGACAACTGTTACCCCACCCATCACAAGATGATACTTAAGGGGACGCTGTCGCTGTTCCAGGCTGAGTATATTTTAACGTCATATCAATTATGGTCGTGAACAAATAAATTGGTCATGTAGTACGTTGCTTTTCTTATATGGTATATGTATCGTCCATACTCTCCTTCAATAAACATCTGGCGAGAAGCGGTTAGTAGCTGAGGAATGAACAAATGCCGAATTTCAACAACGAGAACTGAAATAAAAGTAACATATAAAAAGATTTAAAAAATAACTTTCGTACTAGAAAGTATGACACACATATGACACGGCAGTTGAACGTGACGATAAGAAGAGCTGATTCTAAACACAAACCACATATAGCCAACTAAAGGATAAATCGTGAGCTGGATTCAAAACTGTTCGTGGTATTTATGAGCGTATGTAAGGGAACTTCAAGGAATTTATCGTAGGCTCAAGAACTCAAAGGCTGAATTACCCTAGTCAGGTGATCCAGATGCTAGCGTACTCGCAAAATAACCACAGGAAGTCGCATATGTGCACTCAAAAATAAGTGTCCTTATCGGATGTCACTTTATTTCATCTGCGAATTTCTTTTAAAATGTAATGTTGCTTAAGAAGTCTAAATAGGAGTTACCGATACAGCCCACTACGATCCTGTTAAGATAGGCCTAGCGCTAACTATGTATGTTTACATTCACAAACAGAGTTAACTTCTCAAAGGTGAAAATTTAGGAACAAATCGTCTTCTCACATAAATTAATTTATAAATCTATCATAGATCTATGTATGTATTTCTTTAGATGTTTTTTTAGATCTTAGTCCGGCACTCTGGCACCTTAACACAGTCGAAGCACAAAATTTGAATTGAGCTCACGATTTATCCTTCAGTTGTTAGTTATTTCCTCTTGTTATGCGAACTCATCGTCACGTTTGACTGTCGTGTCATCTATCACAACTGCTAGTATGAGAGTTGTATTATTTCATTTCACATCTTGTCGTTGACATTCCGCCATTTTTTTACTCCTCGGCTACTAACCGCTTCTGGCCAGAAGTTTATCGAAGGAGAGTATGGAAGGTATAATATACCTTCCAATATAACAATAGCAATGTAATATATAGCCAATCTATTTGTTCACGATCATAATTGATGACATGCCATTAAAATATATTCAGCCTATAACAGCGACGCCTTAAATATTGCTGTCCCGTCATAGCTGGGTTAACGCTACAAGCGACACTGAGCAAACTTGAAGGAACTGAAAATTCTTGTTGACAAAATGAAGTTAGTCATCATCGCTTTCCTCGTCTCTATGATGGCGTTGGCTGCTAAAGGTACGCTATGCTTTTTACTAAAATAATTTTTGAAGCCTCTTACTTTACTGTTTACTAGCAGTTACTATTTTTCCACCTTGAAAAATGAATCCGAGGCTATTATTGGTCTCATTCAATTGACACTTCTAGGGAGAGACGTGACATCTAATGACAAACATCAGGTAACTTGTTTAGTAGCATGTAAATAATTTCAGACAAGTCTCATTTAATGGTTTCAAACCTTCACGACATATAAAAAAATTGCTTGGGATGCAGTGTTTTGGTGAGAATTGAACATGTTCAGAGCTCCCTTCGTATTAAATTAAAATTTGGTTGTCCGTTGTGGGACTTCACGTACGGAAACCTCTTCGATACTTTTCAGAGTCAAATTTATCCATTTTGCACCACTCATTGGCAGCCGAGTTGAATAATGCGTGGGCTTGAGGCAGACGTGCCGAACCTTCTAACAGTTCTTGACGACTTCCAGAGGATAGAATAACCTAGAAAAAATGTTTACTTGTCACAAATGTTAATGGAGCGTTAATATGCTAATATTCTATAATATCATAGTATGTTCTTTATTGTTCCTCTGCAATTGTTTGCCTGAATTCCGAATGTATTAAACAATTTTTCCTGATTTTCATTCAACAGGTCAAAAGTGCACCACACCCGGAGGAGGTGGTCCGTGTTGAGTCGCCTTTACCTCACCGAGCAAAAAATGAAATAAAATATATCATAATGAAACTGTAAGCAACCGATAACATGTGTCCATTGATTTGGTGAATGAATACTCAAGTCCCGATTATTAACCCCTCTTCATCATTTGCATAGGGCTGCGAGACCACACATTGCATAGTACATGTATGTTTTCATTATACTGCTATTGCATTTCTTGAATAAATAGAATTGTTGCTATTTTTGTTGTTGTTGTTCACTATAAATAGCGCACGTAAATTGAATTCACCATTCTGAAAATTGCATTTTATAGAGTATGCTCAAAGAATAACAAATTAAACTGATATCCTCTTACGACGCTTAAGCCACGACAGTTCTTATTGGTCCTCGACATTTCGCTAAAGCACCTCCGGGCACGAAGCATACGCTCGTTTCAACTCTCCTCTGTTCTTGAATGTTTTTTACTGTTGACCCAACCGCCAGTCTTCATCGTGGCTAAAACGAATATCTCCTCATCGCTTCAATCGTAGAAGAACAGACAGCGGATAAAAAGAAAAAGATGGGTCGCGACAAGTTTATGTCATTATATTTCCTTTTCTTTTTTAACCTGTCGCGACCCAAAGGACGACTTGGACGAGAACGAATGATTTGAAACGAACAACAAATAAATCAGCACGAAATTGCACATGACAATTCCTTCATTCATTTGGATATCATGCTACAATACATCTGCTCCTGGCAGCAATCAGCTGTATTTGAGTTTGAGTCTATTATTCGTGGTTAGAATGCTATATTTGCACAAGCAAAATGAAAATAATAATGATCCCGGTTGCAGGAACCCGTGCACCTGCCCTGTCTCCTCCGATTGCGAGGCGGGCTCGATATGAGTGATAACTGACCTTGGCTTATACGCGCATCTTTTGGGAGCTTCCCATTCCTGAGTGCTTCTTGTTGGGATGTTTGAATACAGACTATGTCTTCCAAAGAGTAGGTCTGCCGTAGGATCAGGTATGAGTCCCACGGTACCATAGCGAAAACGCAGTGTGAGATCTGGTCAGTATGAGCATTCTCCGCTTCAAAAAAAGAACCGACTCTTTTCTTTTACGGCTGTCCCATGCAAGATTCTAGGAAGGTTGATCGCGAGGGAGATCCGTGGGAGTGTCAAAATGCAATAAGTAATTACAGGGCACCAAGATTCTCAACAATGGAGCGATACAATATATGCACATCTATGCAAGCTGTGGAGATTAACCTAAATATGTCGTTAATCCCCCTTTACCCGGCCTAACAACCTTTCCACAAAGATCGCCCTGTTCCCAACACCGCTTTAGGAACGATCTACTCTCCATAGTAATCGTATAGTCCGTCTGCCTGATGTTGGGGGGTCTGAATCCGCCCTGTTCCCGAATCCTGTTCGGGGTAAGTAAAGATGCCGCCGACACACCCAGCAAGGTTTTCGCGCCTTTCCCAATTACCTGACGCCATCCGTCACTTTTGGGGAGTACTTCAGCTTTAGGCTTTCCTGTATGCGCCCTCATGTTCGCTGACCATTGCCAGACCGACTGCCTGCCTTCGTTCCGTGAATCGAGGCCTGGGAAACGATTTGGTGACGTCGTCCGCTCTGCACAAACCCGATCAAGGAATCTCCTGCGTCATATTGTTCGATTAATCGAAGGCGATTTTCACTGGTGATGAAAAACCACAGGACATGATCGCAGACCTCAAAAGGAAGAAAGCGAGGCTGTACAGAGCCTAGCAAGTACAAATAAAAGCACTGTAAGGGCTTCCGGACCTGGAATAGAGGCGGTTGTAATGGGAAAGCCGAAGATCAAAGGAATAGGCGAGATTGGGATCACGGACGAGGAGGAAATCATTCGAAAGTTGTTCCCTGCACACCCAGATCTTAGCAGGATATATTACACAGCTGAATAGGCATATCCTGGGAACATACCTATGGTCACTGACGTGAATGATACGGCTGCTTTCGGTCTTATAGTGCATGAGATTGTTTTTTGGCCGTTTCACATGCTCGGACTCCTAGTCTGAGCTCCAAATCAAAACACAACGATTCCCCATGCCCCCTCGCCCGAGCCCAGCACTGATCTTAGACGGGAGGTCCCACTTCATCGTCTATTACGGATATCGAGACTTAAGATATCGTTGGAAGGACATTATAAAAATAATAGCAATTGAAATTTTAAAAAAATGCGGGCTGACTCACAGCCAACATTTAAAGTCCACGGTACAACTGCTCTCGACATTGCTTCATAAGACGGACCCCTTTGAATTTAAATGTGCAACGGCGGGCATAGAACCCATGCACCTACGTGTCTTCTCGCTACAGAGCGACCGGGCTCGACAGTTACTCTAGATCTAGTTATTTCCTGTTTCGCCTACTTAATCGGTGACAATGGGATAACAGCGGTCAGATAACAAGAACAACGAAGTAGATTAACTCAACGACCTGCAACGAGCTAACGAGTGCTTCATCACGTATGTGTATTACAATATTAGCTACGTAACGTGAGTTGTAGGGTCTATTAAACGATCCTAACATCATTTGATCTCATTCCAAAACCTCTCGCTCGAGAACAGCAAGTATTATACATTCCTGCTTCGGCTTCCAATTATAATGGTCTAGAATGTTGCACACGATGTGCCCCTGATCTACCTAATTATCATCTAGTTTCTAGGTTCTATTGAGTGCCGGCTCTCTTCCCACAATAACATCCGACTATGGTGGGTATTGTTGTCGGAGCTTAATTTTAATTTACGGCAGCTTAGGCGTAACCTCCTGCACCATATGTGTATCTATTTAGATTCGGGGACAAGCGCGCTGGCTCTTTCCTCCTGCAGCGCCTGTCCCTCGCTGTGCAGAGAGGCAATGCCATCGCCTTCTTCGGGACATTGTCGCCCTCACCCCCCCCACCCCCCACCCCCATAATCCCTAGAAATTCCGAACTACTTATGTTTGAATAAATGTCACCCCCATTTAGATTCTCCATTTATAATAACCATTATAACTCGCAAATCATTTTTAGCTACAAAAGTTGAGCCCATCACACCCGGTTACCCTGGTTCACGATCTTCAGCGATAGTAGCAGTCCACCGTGTATCCTGCATCCACCCACCGTTGCGTGACACTCAAAATCTGACTTGCACCTCACACCGGGTAAAATGAAGTTACTTGCCATGTTCCTGGTCCTCATTTCCGCTATATTTGTCGAAGGTACGTTTGGTGTTTTCGATTAACAATAGTCTTTTGGCTGCATGTAGCTAGGTGTTGTTTTAGTTTCTTACTAAAGTAATTTTAGAATGAATCTATTGTCATTTATTAACTAAATCCATAGAAGCTAAAATATAACTAAATCCATAGAAGCTAAAACATCGTTTAGTGCTGATAGTCAGCATTCTAAGGTGCGGGAATTACCACAGCCTTTGAGCAAACTAGAGATTAGACTAACACTATACTCGGCTAATGCACACCGTGGCGAGGGACGAGTTTTGAGTGAGCTTGCACCGGTCGCCTTAGTATATCGTGTTCTGAAATCTAAGTTCCTTTGTTTAAAGCACCACAATATAATATGCTTCTCTCGTTGCCTACAATCTACGGCCTACGCATACGCCAGCTTGTGGCTAGAACGAAATCTCTTCATCGATGATCGTGTCCTAAATGGCATGAGCTAAATCTAAAATCGCCTTTTCAAATTATCCTTTTTCCGCGCCGTTTTGGAATTTTTCTATCAGGCTTTTAGTATCAACGAATCAGTTGTACATGGGGAAAATGTGCGACCATTTTGAGCATAGAGGTCATCTTTATTGATTGACAAATGCATGCAAGCCAATCCCGCATCGTGTAGTCCCTGCCAGGGACCCATCTCTGAGGGGCACTTTTTTTTAGGGCACTAATTGTGCCATGGCTTGCTTTGACACATCGCTAGTTGCTTGACGTGTATACTGTATGTTGTACAGCAAATATAGCAGTACGATTTTCATGGTTTCAGAAGAAATTGACTAAAGTCTGAGCTAAACCATCTGTGTTGGCGTTCATTTCACTGGTCAGGTTTTGTGACGGATTGTAAAGGGTTGGGTGGTGAGTGTCTATTCAGAGCGCTGTGCCCTCCTCCTCTACGTTCGATAGACGCTTTCTGTAAGGATCGTAGCTCGCTATGCTGCAGATGATCTGTCTGAAACGTAGGTTTATATTACTGAGCCATTTGCCCATATATAATACAAGGTTCAATTGTTATATATTAGGGTATACGGAAAGATTTTTTTGTTTGGTATGAGTTACGAGGTACTCTCCAGCCTTATTGACACACCGATTCCAGCGCTTCCGATTCTAGCGCTTTGGGAGTTTTGAGATAGCTAAATAATTTCGTATCGATATCGGGGAGCGAGTTTTTCGTTGCAATAATATTTCGTATTAGCAAACACCCTTGATATTCAGAGCGAGTATCGTCAACACCTTTCGTCCGAATCGATCTGGCGCTGCCACAGACGTTGCCGCTTTACCTATTTTCGATGTAAAAACCGAACTTTCTGATATGCAAATGTTGCTTAGCTTATCTCGAGTTCTCACAAATCTTTTTCGGCATAAGATCAGCTAGGTTTATTCACGTATGTTGCAGAGCATACCGAAACGGGGAATTAAGATTGTCGTCTCGATATATGCGTTATCGTCTAGTCGAGCCGATAATGCACAGGAATCATCGGAATCGCTGTTCGAGATCGCCAACCAGCCTAGCTTGAAATGCCTCGAACTGTTCTGCTCTGAAATAGCCGCATTCTTTGTCATCCTAACAACTAATTTCCTTGCATTTGTTCCTAGGCCACGGTGGTGAATGATTCAATCGTAGGAAAACAGGCAGCGGATAAAAAGATGGTCCGCGCCAGGTTTATGGACCGTTTGTTTGTCCTCGTCAACGGTCAGAGCGAACCACAGACAGCTGCCAGAAAAGCTCTGCGAACGACAGCTCTTAGGATCATCCAGGCGAGTCGCTCATCCCCGGAGCCAGGGCTCTAATTCCGAGCATCAAGAAAGGGATATATCGCCCAGGAGGCAACATTCGACTTCTTAATAAACGAAGTTATAACTGGGCATGTCCAGATAGGTCTGGACATGCCCAGACTTCAGCATAGTCCCCTGATCGTGGAGAACTTAATCTCTGAACAAAGTCTCCTAACGTTGGCAGCCGAACAGCGACTCACAGGGTAGAAGCCCCCCTCTCTGGGGGGCTGGGCAATAGGGGCCGGAACGGCGCCTATCACAGCCTTGCCCGAATTCGCCTACGAAGATCCCCCTTTATCGTAGAAAGCGCCAATCCCCCTTTATTCAAGAAATGCAATAGCAGTATAATAAAAATATCATGTACTATTCAATGAGGTTAATAATCGTGGCTTGAGTATTCATTCACCAAATCAATGGACACATGTTATCGGTTGCTTACAGTTTCATTTTTATTTATTTTATTTCATTTTTTGCTCGGTGAGGCAAAAGCAACTCAACACGGACCACCTCCTCCGGGTGTGGTGCACTTTTGACCTGTTGAATGGAAATCAGGAGAATGGAAATCAGGAAAAATTGTTTAATACATTCGGAATTCAGGCAAACAATTGCAGAGGAACAGTAGAAGAGAAGAACAGAGAAGAGAAGAGAAGAGAAGTGCGTAAGCGTGTGTGTATCGCTAACAAACCCTATTTGGAGGCAGACGTTGTACCCATTTCATTAACTATATATTCATTTCATGACCGTAGTTTACTTTGATTAATAAAGTGAAATTCATTGAAGTCACCAACATGCGTTAACTCATTGTTGACATATCTTTCTCCTAGGTTAGTCTATCCTCTGGAAGTCGTCAAGAACTAGTGGAAGGTTATGCACGTCTACCTCAAGCCAACGAATTGTTCAACTCGGCTGCCAACGAGTGGTGTTAAATGGATAAATTTGATTCTGAAAAGTTATCGAGGAGGAGTCTGTACTTGAATTCCCACAACGGACAACTGAATTTTAATTTTATTAATACGAAGGGAGCTCTGAACATTCTGATAATCGGACAATTATCACCAAAACACTGCATCCCAAGCGATTCAATGCGACTTAATCAAACTTAATTGGAAGTAAAGGCTTATTTGTATATGTCGTGAAGGAAAGAAGCCATTAAATGGGACTTTGTTTGAAATGATTTACATGCTATTAAACAAATTATCTGATGGGTGTCATTGGATGTCACGTCTCTCTCCAGAATTGTCAATTGGATGAGACCAATAATAGCCTCGGATTCATTTTTCAAGGTGGAACAATCGTAATTGCTAGCAAGCAGTAACATAAGTAGCTTCAAAAATAATTTTAGTAAGAAGCATAGCGTACCTTTGGCAGCCAACGCCATCATAGAGACGAGGAAAGCGATGATGACTAACTTCATTTTGCCAACAAGAATTTTCAGTTCCTTCAAGTTTGCTCAGTGTCGCTCACAGCGTTAGTCCAGCTATGACGGGACGATATTTAAGGCGTCGCTGTTATAGGCTGAATATACTTTAATGGCATGTCATCAATTATGATCGTGAACAAATAGATTGGCTATATATTACACTGCTATTCTTATATCGTAAGGTATATATATATATATATCTTCCATACTCTCCTTCGATAAACTTCAGGCCAGAAGCGGTTGGTAGCCGACGAGTGAAAAAAAATGGAAGAATGTCAGCGACAAAATGTGAAATAAAATAACACAAGAGATAACTCTCGTACTAGCAGTTGTGATAGATGACACGGCAGTCAAACGTGACGATGAGTTCGCATAACAAGAGGAAATAACCAGCAACTGAAGGATAAATCGTGAGCTCAATTCAAAACTTTTGCTTTGACCGAGTTAAGGCGCCAGAGTGCCGGACTAAGATCTAAAAAAACATTAAAGAAATACATACATAGATCTATGATAGATTTATAAATTATTTTATGTCAGAAGACGATTCGTTCCAAAATTTTCATTTGTTTTTTTTTAATGAAAACTCTGTCAATGAAAACTTAGTACTTAGAAAACATAGTACTTACTATAACGAAGTTATTTCGTATGAGCGTTTTTATGAGCGTATAGGAGACAAATTCCATGGAAATAATCGTACGCTTAAGCCATCAAAGGCTGAATTACCCTAGTCAGGTGATCCACATGTTAGCACACTTCTCAAAACACTAACAAAAATAGTCTGATCACCCCACGAAATTCGCCCAGAGATTAGGGAGAAATTTTATACCGCTATACGCCCACAACCAAGTTGGAGCCATTTTCCAGAGCGTTGGTAATACACAACACAAAAACAATCTTGAGTAGCCTTTGACTGCAGGATATACAGTGGATTTCACATGTCTCGCGTATGCGACAAATCAGTTATTTTTATGCAATGTGTTAATTTTTATCGTAAAATATTTAATTCTTCAATTCAAATATTTCTTTTTTGACCGAACTGCGAAATATTACAACGCCTAAGTTCTCGTATTAAAAAATAAGATCTTCGAGGTGATATACCGTCAAAACTCATTCTCACATTGAATAACTGATTTGTCGCATACGCGAGACATGTGAAATCCACTGTATATCCTGCAGTCAAAGGCTACTCAAGATTGTTTTTATTTGATTTAATAAGATTTAATAAGATTTTAGCCTTTTTAATTTAGAAAGCAAATTCTTAATGCAGGCGAGATCGAATCTCTAGAACCCCAGATCGACGGCAGACGATAATACAAAATTACAAGTGGTTTACTGGATTTGATTTAATAAGATTTTAGCCTTTTTAATTTAGAAAGCAAATTCTTAATGCAGGCGAGATCGAATCTCTAGAACCCCAGATCGACGGCAGACGATAAGCGAGAGTATGGCGGCTTGATTCCTTGATAGCCAGTGGTGTCATGAATCCTGTCGCTCTACGAGCAGTTCGTTTGGTGCAGGCTTTCATTGGAAGAGCAGCGTCTGTAGGCGCAGTGCCCTTGTATATCTTGAAAGCAAGAAGAGCGAAGTGAACAATGTCGTCAGCGAAGGAAGGTCAAATTTCACCACCGACGTCCGCAACCCGAGTCTCTTCCACCAATGCCGAGTTCTACCAGCAATAGCTCGGAGCTATTATTATTTTATTTTATTATTTATTTTCACATTCTACTGTGCTGTTTCTAGAACCTATCAAGTCGCGTCGCACTAGACCTATTATATCTGGGCTGGATCCAAGTTATCTTTAGCCAGTTGCCAACATATATATGCTGTGAACTAATAGTGTTCACACATATATATATATAATGATTGACTAGTAATGATTGACTAGTTACTCAATAATATATACGTACACTTCAGACGGATCATTTGCAGCATAGCGAGCTGCTCTCCTTACAGTAACCGACTACCGCACGTTGACCAAGAGGACACATAGATCTGAATTGACACTTACCGCCCAACGCCTTACAATCAATCACGAAACCTGACCAGTGAAATGAACGCAAACACAGATGGTTTAGCTCAGACTTTAGTACTAAAGTGCCCCTCAGAGATGGGTCTCCGGCTCGCAAATAGCAGTGAATACAGCAGGGAATTGATGCGGGATTTGCTTGCAGATTTGTCAATCAATAAAGATGACAAATCTGCATCTATGTTTAAAAGGGTCGTACATTTAGGACATGATCATCGATGAAAAGATCGTTCTAGCCACAACCTGGCATATGCGTAGACCGTCGATGGTAGGCAACGAGGGAAATATCGTGTAAACACAAAGAAACTTGGTCACGGAAACAAGGTGTATTCAGAACACGATGTACTCAGGCGATCGGTGCAGCCCTCACTCAAGGCTAGTCCCTCTCCACGGTGCGCGTTTGCCGACTAAAGTGCCAACTAGTTTGCTCAAAGGCTGTGGTAATTGCCGCACCTCAGAACGCTGACTATCAGCACTAAACGATGTTTTAGCTTCTATATCCATGTCTGAATTTAGTAAATAAATGACAATAGATTGTCATTCTAAAATTACGTCTAGCTACATACAGCCAAACGACTCTTGTTAATCGAAGACACCAAACGTACCTTCGACAAATATAGCAGAAACGAGGATCAGGAACATGGCAAGTAACTTCATTTTGCCCGGAGTGATCTGCAAGTCAGTTTTGAGTGTCAAGCAACGGTGGGTGGATTACGAGCGTCTTCGAGCTGATGCAGGATACACGGTGGACTGCTACTATCGTTGAGGATCGTGAACCAGGATAACCGGATATGATGGGCTCAACTTTGGTAGCTAAAAATGATTTGCGAGTTATAATGGCTATAATAAATACACGAGTCTGAATAGATACACAGGAGGTAACGCCTAAGCTGCCATAAATTAAAATTAAGCTCCGACAACAATACCCACCATAGTCGGATGTTATTGGGAAGAGAGCCGGCACTCAATAAAACCCAGAGACTAGATGATAATTAGGTAGATCCTGGGCACATCGTGTGCAACATTCTAGACCATTATAATTGGAAGCCGAAGCGGAAATGTATAATATTTGCTGTTCTCGAGCGAGAGGTTTTGGAATGAGATCAAATGATGTTAGGATCGTTTAATAGACCCTACAACTCACGTTACGTAGCTAATATTGTAATACACATACGTGATGAAGCACTCGTTAGCTCGTTGCAGGTCGTTGAGTTAATCTACTTTGTTGTTCTTGTTATCTGACCGCTGTTATCCCATTGTCACAGATTAAGTAGGCGAAACAGGAAATAACTAGATATAGAGTAACTGTCGAGCCCGGTCGCTCTGTGCCGAGAAGACACGTAGGTGCATGGGTTCTATGCCCGCCGTTGCACATTTACATTTAAAGGGGTCCGTCTTATGAAGCAATGTCGAGCGCAGTTGTACCGTGGACTTTAAACGTTGGCTGTGAGTCAGCCCGCATTTTTTTAAAATGTCTATTTGCTATTATTTTTATAATGTCCTTCCAACGATATCTTAAGTCTCGGTATCTTTAATAGACAATGAAGTGGGACCTCCCGTCTAAGAGCAGTGCTGGGCTCGGGCGAGGGGGCATGGGGAATCGTTGTTTTGATTTGGAGTTCAGACTAGGAGTCTGACCATGTGAAGCGACCAAAAAATAATCTCATGCACTATAAGACCGAAAGCAACCGTATCATTCACGTCAGTGACCATAGGTATGTTCCCAGGATATGCCTATTCAGCTGTGTAATATATCCTGCTAAAATCTGGGTCGAATGATTTCCTCCTCGTCCGTGATCCCAATCTCGCTTTTTCCTTTGATGTTCGGCTTTCCCATTATAACCGCCTCTATTCCAGGTCCGGAAGCCCTTACAGTGCTTTTATTTGTACTTGCTAGTCTCTGTTCAGCCTCGCTTTCTTCCTTTTGAGGTCTGCGATCATGTCCTGTGGTTTTTCATCACCAGTGAAAATCGCCTTCGATTAATCGAACAATATGACCCAGGAGATTCCTTAATCGGGTTTGTGCAGAGCGAACTACAACGTGCGGACGACCTCACCAAATCGTTGCCCAGGCCTCGATTCACGGAGCGAAGGCAGGCAGTCGGTCAGACAATGGTCAGCAAACATGAGGAGGCGAATACAGGAAAGCCTAAAGCTGAAGTACTCCCCAAAAGTGACCGATGGTGTCAGGTAATTGGGAAAGGCGCGAAAACCTTGTTGGTTGTGTCGGCGGCATCTTTACTTACCCCGAACAGGATTCGGGAACAGGGAGGATTCAGACCCCCCAACATCAAGCAGACGGACTATACCATTACTATGGAGAGTAGACCGTTCCTAAAGCGGTGTTGGGGACATTATTAGATGTGACTAATTAGGTAGATCAGGGGCACATCGTGTGCAACATTCTAGACCATTATAATTGGAAGCCGAAGCGGAAATGTATAATACTTGCTGTTCTCGAGCGAGAAGTTTTGGAATGAGATTAAATGATGTTAGGATCGTTCAATAGACCCTACTACTCACATTACGTGGTTAATATTGTAATACACATACGTGATGAAGCACTCGTTTGCTCGTTGCAGGTCGTTAAGTTAATCTACTTTGTTGTTTTTGTCATCTGACCGCTGTTATCCCATTGTCACCGATTAAGTAGTTGAAACAGGAAATAACTATATCTAATTTTAGGATAACGTGGTTACCTCTAATAGGAATTACAGGGGTGTGCGTTGGGACACGCGATATCAATGACCCTCTATTTTATTGTTGGGTACAGTAGACATCAACAGGCTTGCCGTAATGATGATGATCTGCCCCAGCCCCTGCTATGCCGGACGCCAGGGCGCGGCAATTATAAATTTTAACAAAGAATTAACAAACTAGATCTAGAGTAACTGTCGAGCCCGGTCGCTCTGTGCCGAAGAGCCACGTAGGTGCACGGGTTCGATACCCGCCGTTGCATATTTACATTTAAAGGGGTCCGTCTTATGAAGCAATGCCGAAAGCAGTTGTAGCGTGGACTTTAAACGTTGGCTGTGAGTTAGCCCGGATGTTTTTTAATTTCTATTTATGAGCAGGATCTTTCTTTCTGCAACGCCTGTCTCTCGCTGTGCAGAGAGGCAATGCCATCGCCTTCCTCGGGACAATGGCGGCCTCAGCCCCGTTCCCCGCTAATCCCCGCCCCCCAATTATCCCTAGAAATAATTCCTAATTATTTTATGTTTGAATAAACGCAAGTGAAATTTCTATGTACTATTATTTTTATAATGTCGTTCCAACGACATTATCTGTAATAGACGATGAAGTGGGACCTTCCGTCTAAGAGCAGCCCTGGGTTCGGGCAAGGGGTATGGAGAGGTTGTTCGTATCAAATCATTCGTTATCGTCCAATTCGTCCTTTGGGTCCCGACAGTTTAAAAACGAAAAATAAATAGAATGACATAAACCTGTCGCGGCCCATCTTTTTCTTTTAATCCGCTGTTTATTTTCCTAAGATTGAAGCCGATGAAGCGATTTCGTTCTAGCCACAATGAAGACCTCATCGTGGCTGACGGTTGGATCAACGGTAAAAACATTATAGAACAGAGGAGAGTTAAAACGAGCGTATGCTTCGTGCCCGAAATGTCAAGGACAAATAAGGACTTTCGTGGCTTAAGCGTCTTAAGAGGACATCAGTTTAATTTGTATGCTGCAAGAGGCGCCGTTACTGGGCGGACATATGGACAGCATTTATTAATAAATGTATATATATAGATAAATATCGATAAAGAAATACCGCTAATTGTCTGCTCGCTAAAAGTCACTAAGTAAATGTATGTTATGACAAATAGTCGCTCATTTAGTTAAGCTCTGCCTCGATGTATATGCCAATGATACTTGATTTGTTATTTTCACATAGTTATTCGTTGAGCATACTCTATAAAATGCGCTTTTCAGAACGGCGAATTCAATTCGCATGCGTTACTTATAGTGAAAAATAAGAATAAATTTAACGTAATGATACGATACGTAACCCAATAACAATAACAACAACAACAAAAAAGCAACAATTCTGGTTATTCGAGAAATGCAATAGCAGTATGATAAATATATAATGTTCTATGCAATGTGTAGTCTCGCAGTCGTATGCAAATGATGAAGAGAGGTTAATAATCGGGACTTGAGTATTCATTCACCAAATCAATGGACACTTGTTATCGCTTGCTCACAGTTTCATTTTGATTTATTTTATTTCATTTTTTGCTCGGTGAGGTAAAGGCGACTCAACACGGACCACCTCCTCCGGGTGTGGTGCACTTTTGACCTGTTGAATGGAAATCAGGAAAAATTGTTTAATACATTCGGAATTCAGGCAAACAATTGCAGAGGAACAGTAGAAAACATACTATGATATTATAGAATATATAACTTCGTGAACTTTCATAAGTGCGTAAGCGTGTGTATCGCTAACAAACCCTATTTGGAGGCAGATAGTGTAGAAAATTAACGTTGTACTCATTTCCTTAACTATATATTCATTTCATGACCGTAGTTTACTTTGATTAATAAAGTGAAATTCATAGAAGAAGCAGAATCTAAAGTCACCAACATGCATAACTCATTGTTGACATTTCTCTTCTCTAGAATTGTTCTCCAGAATTGTAAATTGGATGAGACCAATAATAGACTCGGATTCATTTTTCAAGGAGGAACAATCGTAATTGCTAGTAAACAGTAAAGCAAGAGGCTTCAAAAATAATTTTAGTAAGAAGCATAGCGTACCTTTGGCAGCCAACGCCATCATAGAGACGAGGAAAGCGATGATGACCAACTTCATTTTGTCAACAACAAGAATTTTCAGTTCCTTCAAGTTTGCTCAGTGTCGCTTGTAGCGTTAACCCAGCTATGACGGGACAGCAATATTTAAGGCGTCGCTGTTATAGGCTGAATATATTTTAATGGCATGTCATCAATTATGATCGTGAACAAATAGATTGGCTATATATTACATTGCTATTCTTATATTGTAAGGTGTATATATCTTCCATACTCTCCTTCGATAAACTTCTGGCCAGAAGCGGTTAGTAGCCGAGGAGTGAAAAAATGGCCGAATGTCAACGACAAGATGTGAAATAAAATAACACCTAAAAAGACAACTCTCGTACTGGCAGTTGCGATAGATGACACGACAGTCAAACGTCACGATGAGTTCGTACTAAACACACATAACAAGAGGAAATAACTAACAACTGAACGATAAATCGTGAGCTCAATTCAAAACTTGTGGTTTGACTGAGTTAAGGCGCCAGAGTGCCGGACTAAGATCTAAAAAAACATCTAAAGAAATACATACATAGATCTATGATAGATTTATAAATTAATTTATGTCAGAAGACGATTTGTTTCGAAAATTTCACCTTTGAGAAGTCAACTCTGTTTGTGAATGAAAACTTATATAATACTTATTATAACTAGATTATTTAGTATTTAATGAAATTTATACTGGACTAATCACAATGTTTTTATCAACGCGTACGAGGGAAATTCCATGGAAATTATCGCACACTCAAGCCATCAAAGGCTGAATTACCGCAGTCAGGTGATCCACATGTCAGCATATTTGCAAAATAACCAACAGTACCAAGTAGCACATCTGCACTCAAAATAGGCATAATCATCGGAAGTCAGTTCATGTCGTCGAATAACTTTAGAATGCCATATTGCTTAAGAAGTATAAATATGAGTCACTGATCGAGCCTACATCGACATCATCAGCCTCTGATTTTCATGTTGAGGCAGACATCAGCTCTCCGACGGTAGCATTTGACGCAGTGTGTCAAAAGGCCCGTGTCTGGAAGCAAAGGAAATACTTTGCAAAACGAGGAACTATCCCGTTAAGATAGGCCCAGGTCTAACCATGAAAATGACTTGCTGATGGCTGTATCAGCTCGTCCATGCTAATCGATCACTGATCATTTTCGTCAATATGTGTTCGATGAGAAGTACGATTGAGCGCGAGATTCCATCGTCTGCCGCTGCTTGGATGGAGTTAACAACAAGAGGACACATCCCACTCGAGGAAAAGGTCTCCATTGGTGAGGTGATGCAAGCTCTGGAGGACCTAAGCGACCGTACCGAACATGATACAGAACGAACGTAAAAGTTTGCTAAAGGTCGCCTTGCTGCTAGCATCATGTTGGACGACTTGTGCAACGAGTGCCTCCGCTCTGACTTGCGCCCGGCGCATTAGGGAGCTGCAATGTTGCTACTCACCCCTAAAGGCAAGTGTCGCTAAGAAGGCGCCTGTTACAAGCATCTATCCTCCCTGATAGCCAAGAGCTTAAACTGATTTGTAGAGAACGTAGGCTGCCTAATTATTGTATGTTTGAATAAATAAGTAATACATATATATCTCAATGAATAAATGTGATTTGGTGAATGCATACGCCGTATGATATTCCGTCGGTCCCGTCACCATCGTTAACCTCTCTTAGCATAGGACTGCGAGAGCATACATTGCATAGTACATTTTATTTTTATTGTACTGCCATTGCATTTCTTATTGAACTAGAATTGTCGTTATTCTTGTTGTTGTTGGGTTACGTATTGTATCATTACGTTAAATGTGTATTTTGTTCATTATAAATAGCGCACGTGAGTTGAATTCGTCCTTTTGAAAAGCGTATTTCATAGAGTATGCTCAAAGCATAGACATATCAAAATAGTAAAACAAGTGCCATTGACATCTGAATCCTGACAGACCTTTACCAAATAAGCGGCTATTTACATACATTTGTTGTTTGTGTATTTGTGTATTTATCGATAGATATTTATATACATACATTTATTTATGTTGTCCATACATCTGCCCAGTATTGAGTACGAACATTGCAGTCAGTGACGCCACCGTAACTAGGTTTGAATGTTGAACTTAAATGTAAATGTTAGTCGCCCGTATCTTTATTATAGACACAAACGACAGTTTTCCGGAGCCACCTGTGACCGATCTCACTCGCCTCTAGACAACAGTCGCACAGTAATAGAGGCTTGTTATGCATTTGCTGTGAACATTACGACTGTATGTGAGCTTGTGGATTCACTGATCTCATGTCGTATGAACCGAGAAGCGGTCGTATATCACCCTATGTAGACTTGGTGTACCTGGGTTTCGAGGTCAGCACCGAAGAATTGGAACGACACAGAAATCGAAGAAAGATAAAGAAGGCCATAGAAAGATGCTTTCTGGAACAAAGCATAGCAAACTCACAGGATCAATCACGGTTTTAGGGTTACACGGCGAAGCGCCCCATAATAAAAAAATGGCTTAGAAGTTTTAATTAAGAAATATGGGACAAAGGTGACTAATAATAATGAAAAAGTAACGATGCCTAGCTAACGCACTCAACGATGCATTTGTTCACGCTAACGAACTCCTTAAGCAATTACACCCCATTACTGGTTGTACCGAGACCGTCAGGAATACAGCAAATCAATAACATAGATGTGTACGAATTATTGGTGTACCAGCAGACTGTGAGCCAGGGATCAAAACACAGTTTAAGCCCGGAGGGTGTCCTGCGAAACACAGCTGCACTTGATCTAGGTTACCCTGTAATCTTTCGGATATTCCTGCAGACATTCGAAGTCTCCAACATAACAAAACAACATGGAAACACAAAAGACCAGTTTCTCTCGCCGCGGTATCGCGCAAGATCTTAGATAGGATCATAGCAAGGAGATACTGAAGGACGACGAACTAGAGAGACTGATTGTATACAACTCCCGTAGAAGGAAGTTAATGCGAGTTGTGTGCTCTTTCGAAAAGAGGAGTTTTCGCAAGAGCACCGACGACTGGTGTAGCCAAGTGGTTTACAAGAGTACGGCGAATAAGATTGAAAAAGCGAGGTTCCAGATTTAGGCGATTCATGATAATTCGACGAAGAGTGCGAACGGGACATGATTGTGGAACGCATAGGTAACGAAGGAAGTCGATGATCGTCTGATGGTTTCGGCTGGTGAGCCGTTTCAAGGGAATTTCTTCTCTCTTTGTGGGGAAAACTTCAAGCTGTATTCGTATTCCAAATCGGAGTCCAAGTCCGGGGGATTCGTATGTGAACAAATAATGAGGAAAGGTCATGGGTCTGACGATGTTCGTGGACATACCAGCGACAGCGTAATGTCGACAATTCACACGAAAATGGACCAGAATTACTGGTGCAGACATTACATATTTGGCAAATACGTAATCCACAATAAAATATAGAATCTAATCAAACGAACAAAAATGTATGCCGGTAGACTGAGCTCACTCTGGCATCCAAAGTCACTGGGGTAATCTGTAGTAATAATAACATAAATAGAGTCCCCTAACCAGGAATAATAGAACTTAAAAACATCTGATTGCTACTAAGAGCAGATGTATTGTCACATGCTATCTAAATGAATTGAAGCAAGTGTCATGTGCGATTTATTTGTCGTTTGTTTCAAATCATTCGTTCTTGTCTAAGTCCTTATTTGGGTTGCTACCAAAGAAACGTTGAAAAAGAGAAAGAAATATGATGACCTATCTTGTCATTACTCTGTCCGTTTTTCTACGATTCAAGTACTTGCCACCGTGGGCTACGAACCACTGCAAGGAATTTAGTTACAGATATTACAGATATCCTAACGAAACAAAGAAAGCGGCTTAGCTCAGAGCGGAGAATTAGGTAACTCTGTTTTTCGAGCTGACCCTCAGCTGTTCCCCTATCTGACAGGCCTCAACTCTTAACCTTTTAGGTATTACTAGGAGGACCTGTCGGGGCCACCTTTGCTTGTCGATGGGATTCATACAGGAACTTTTAATTTGGGTGCCTCATGAGCTGAACGAGCATCAGAAGGAAATGAGACTTATCATCTCTGCTCAACACCTCGCCCGAGTGCGCGTTACGCACAACCATCATGACCGATTCCTGCACAGTATTGTTGCTGGAGACGAACAGTGGTGTTGTACGCGCATATGAAGCAACGAGCTGACTGAGTGCTTCCCGGGGGTGCGAATTAAGCAAGATTTACACCCGAAAAAGGTCTTGTTGTGCATTTGGTGGGACTTGGAAAGTCCCATACACTGGGGATTGCTTGAGAGCAATCAGACGGTCACCAGCGACCTCTACATAGCCCATTTGCATCGTGTAATCGAGGCTACTCAGATGAAGAGACTCGACAGGCGAGGTCAAGTCATCCTCCTCCACGGCAACGCAAGACCTCACACCGCGAGAAACACCAAAGCGTTCGGCTGGGAGGTTCTTGCGGACCCACCATATTCGCTAGACCCCGCTTGAATAGATTACCACCTGTTTCGATCACTGGCGAATTTCGACGATTCAAAGGACTTAGAACGGGGGTTAGCCGGCTTTTTAAATAAAACAATCCTTTTTGAAAAAATGGAATCCATCAGCTGAAAGGTGGAAGGTGGTCGTGAACAACGGAGAGTACATGTGAATTGGTTTAAATCTATCCGAGTGAATCATTTTTCCATTGGTCATGACACCGCGGGAACTTAACCAATGGCCCAACATAATACTTTTTGACTATTTGAAGTCCTTCTAGGTATTTCAAGGGATGTTGGTCCATTAAATGTTTATTCTCCAGGCTAACTGTCATCGAATCTTTACTGGAAGGAATATATACGAAAATTACACTGAGGCCATAGAATGTTGTTCTGAAAGCTGTTCAGAACGACCAGTGACCGCATAGATATATACATATAGATATAATACTATCCAGATGTCACGCGTATCCGACAAATCGGGTGTTTCATTTTAATGAAATTAAGAAACGTATTAGTGTTAATATTTAAAATCATAATATATGCCATTTATTATTATTCGCATAGTCTATTTTGTTGATCAGCTCTTCGCCGTTCGAAAGGAGAACAAATGGCTACTGAAATAGAGTTCCGGTTGTCGTTTTCATAGCCGACTCTCAGCGCTGTCTTTCCGTTACAAAAGGCCTGGGTATCGCTGTGTGGCAGTATCGCTTCAAGAATCTATCGAGTCGGTTGGCCTGAACCAAAGATGTCTTTGGCCAGTTACATTTTTCCATTTCATAAGTTCACAGCATATTTGATAACACTGTACTGAAATGATTATGCATCTTTGCAGCATATCTTAGGAAACTCTTTACAGTAGGCCGTGATCCTGTACGAGCCCGGAGGACACATAGTTCCGGCTCTACACGCACCTCCCACCTTTTCACACTCGTGCACGAAACCTGGTCAGTCAAATGAACGCGAACACCTCAGCTCAGATATCTATAATAATATATATATATATATATATATCTATATATAATATATATATATATATATCGCTAACTAGGGTACCTATAGTGGTAATGTTGGCGTCGGCTTACACAATCCTCTAATACTAGAGTTTATTAACGGGGTTACACTGCACGCTGTGGAGAGGCTTCTTAACGACTACTCTCTCTCTCATACTTGCTAATCGCTGCTACAGTAATGTAGCACTCTCGGCACTAGGCGGTGCACTGCAGTTCCTTTAATAAACCAATAAAGCTTTACCTTTACCTTTACCTTACTCTGTCGTAAGCACCGTTGCTACTGATAACGGCTGGCCAACCCCTCTCTCGTCACTACAGGGCAGCACACTTTGGAAAACTTGGAGCTGTATAAGGTTCAATCGTTATATGTATATGGGTTTCCGGCTCTAATCCAGCAGGGAATTCACGAACCGATGCGGCATTTGATTGCAGATTTGTCAATCAATAAAATAAAAAGATTCATTGCAAGCTGCACGGCACCTGGCAAAGGCTTAGGCCGCCGATTGCAGGCAACAAGGGAAGTTTATTACCTCGTGGTGCTTTAGACAAAGGAACTTTCGAGGAGGTTATGTGATTTCTTTCTGGCCGTACTCAGATGGCGATATACTGAGACGGCCGGTGCAAGCTCACTCAAGACTCGTCCATCACCACGGTGTGCGTTAGCCGAGTATAATGTCAGTCTAATCTCTAGTTTTCTCAAAGGCTGTGGTAGTTTTCAGCGTTCTGAGGCGCGACTCACCACTAAACGACGTCTCAGCTTCTAAATCCATGTCTGTTATAAGAATCTGCACTCAGCACTGAGCTACATTCAACCAAAGACAATTTTACCTGGCGCTAGTTCTTAGTTTAAGGGTTATCTCAGCTTTCTCGATGTATAAAAATTAACTCGTAATTATACTATTGGATCGTTCGCTGGTATTCGCAGCTCAGTGCTGATTTAGAATCAATGCACATATCAATCAATAGAATACACGCAACGTACCTTTGGCAAATAGGACGGAAACGAGGATCAGAAACATGGTAATTAATTTCATATTTCCCTGTGTGAGCTGCAAGTCAGGTATTGAGGGTCAAGCAACGGTGGGTGAATTAGGAGAGTCTTCGAGCGGATGCAGGATACACGGTGGACTGCTCCTATCGCCGAAGATCGCTAACTTTTTTAGCTAAAAATGATTTGCCAGAGTATCAGTCCCAGAGTTATAGTGGCTATAAAAATTAGCCAGCCTAAGAAGGGCACAAACGCGGCACAAATTTGCAGTAACCTCCAGCAACACAACAAATATGGTGTACGAAGATACGCCTAACCTGCCATAAATTAAAATTAAGCTTCGACAATAATACTACAATAGTCGGATGTTATTGTGAAGAGAGCTGGCACTCGGTAAAAGAACCCGGAAACTAGATGTGACTAATTAAGCAGATCAGGGACACATCGTGTGCAGTATGCTAGATCATTATAATAGTTCATAATTATTCGAAGTCGAAGCAGGAATGTATAGTACTAGTTGTTCTCGAGCGAGGGGTTTCGGAATGAGATCAAATGAGATCATGAGTTTTTGACAGTCCGTACTACTCACTCTACGTGGTTAATATTGTAATACACAGACGTGATGAAACACTAGTTATCTCGTTGCAGGTCGTCGAGTTAATTTACTTTGTTGTTCTTGTCATCTGACCGCTGTTATTCCATTGTCACCGATTAAGTAGGTGAAACAGGAAATCACTAGGCTTGTAGTCACTGTCGAGTCCGGTGGCGTAGTGCAGAAAAGACTCGTTGGTGTACGGGTTGAATCCCCGCCCTTGCACATTTACATTTAAAGGAGTCCGTCTTACGAAACAATGCCGAAAGCAGTTGTACCGTGCTCTTTAAATGTTGGCTATGAGTTAGCTCGGATTTTTTTTGAAATTCCTATTTACTATATTATTATAATTTCCTTCCAACTAAATCTTAAGAAGTAGGACCTCCCGTCTAAGAGCAGCCCTGGGCGAGGAGGCATGGGGAATCACTGTGTTCTGATTTGGATATCAGACTAGGAGCCGTATCATTCACGTCAGTGACCATAGGTATGTTCCCAGGATATGCCTATTCAGCTGTGTAATATATTCTGCTAAAATCTGGGTGTGCAGGGAACAACTTTCGAGTGATTTCCTCCTCGTCCGTGATCCCAATCTCGCTTATTCCTTTGATCTTCGGCTTTCCCATTACAACCGCCTCTATTCCAGGTCCGGAAGCCCTTACAGTGCTTTTATTTGTACTTGCTAGTCTCTGTACAGCCTCGCTTTCTTCCTTTTGAGGTCTGCGATCATATCCTGTGGTTTTTCATCACCAGAGAAAAAAGTACGCGGACTCCACGAGTCCGCGAACATTATGAAGCAGGAGATTCGATGATGGGGTTTGTGCCAACTGCAACTTGCGGACGACCTCACTAAATCGTTGCCCAGGCCTCGATTCACGGAGCGAAGGCAGGCAGTCGGTCAGACAATGGTCAGCAAACATGAGGAGGCGAATACAGGAAAGCCTAAAGCTGAAGTACTCCCCAAAAGTGACCGATGGCGTCAGGTAATTGGGAAAGGCGCGAAAACCTTGCTGGGGTGTGTCAGCGGCATCTTTACTTACCCCGAACAGGATTAGGGAACTGGGAGGATTCAAACCCGCCTACGTCAGGCAGACGGCCTATACGATTACTAGGGAGAATGGACAGTTCCTAAGGCGGTGTTGGGAACAGAGCGATCCTTGTGTGAAGGTTGTTGGCAACCTTTAACTTCCTGCAACGGGGACTGTTATTATTATCATGGTTCCTTGTGATGTAGATAGAGCACCCTAACCACAAATAATTGACTCACACTAAAAAACAGCTGATTGCTGAAAGGGGAATTGTAGCATGATATCCAAATGAATGAAGGGTTGGCGGCGGTTGGGTCAACAGTAAAAAACATCCAAGAACAGAGGAGAGTTGAAACGAGCGTGTGCTTCGTGCCCGGAGGTGCTTTAGCGAAATGTCGAGGACAATTAAGGACTCTCCTGGCTTAAGCGTCGTAAGAGGACATCAGTTTAATTTGTATGCTGCAAGAGGCGCCGTTACTGGGCGGACATATGGACAGCATTTATAAATAAATGTATATATAGATATATATATATATATATATCGATAAAGAAATACCGCTGTCTGCTCTCTAAAAGTCACTAAGTAAATGTATGTTTTGACAAATAGTCGCTCATTTAGTTAAGCTCTGCCTCGATGTATATGCCAATGATACTTGATTTGTTATTTTCACATAGTTATTCGTTGAGCATACTCTATAAAATGCGCTTTTCAGAACGGCGAATTCAATTCGCATGCGTTACTTATAGTGAAAAATAAGAATAAATTTAACGTAATGATACGATACGTAACCCAATAACAATAACAACAACAACAAAAATAGCAACAATTCTGGTTATTCGAGAAATGCAATAGCAGTATAATAAATATATAATGTTCTATGCAATGTGTGGTCTCGCAGTCGTATGCAAATGATGAAGAGAGGTTCATAATCGGGAATTGAGTATTCATTCACCAAATCAATGAACACTTGTTATCGGTTGCTCACAGTTTCATTTTGATTTACTTTATCTAATATTTTGCTCGGTGAGGTAAAGGCGACTCAACACGGACTCTCTCCTCCAGTGGTGCACTTTTGAATGGAAATCAGGAAAAATTGTTTAACACATTCGAAATTCAGGCAAACAATTGTAGAAGAACAATAAAGAAGATATTATGATATTATAGAATATTAGCATATTAACGCTCCATTAACGTTTGTGACAAGTAAACTTTTTAACATAGTTGTTTTGTTGAAAAGTTCGCATTTGTTATTAGGTTTCGCTGAATTCACTTCCGCGGCGTGAACTTTCATAAGTGCGTAAGCGTATGCAGCGCTAACAAACCCTATTTGGGGGCAGGTAGTGTAGAAAATTAACTTTGTACTCATTGCAGTAACTTATTCATGTTCATTTCGTGACCGTAGTTTACTTTGATTGATAACTGGAATTCATAGAAGAAGCAGAACCTAGAGTCACCAAAATGCCCAACTCATTGTTGGCAAGTTCTTTCTCCTAGGTTAGTCTATCCTCTGGAAGTCATCAACAACTGGCAGAAGGTTAGGCACGTCTGTCTCAAGCCCACGCATTGTTCAACTCGGCTGCCAACGACTGGTGTTAAATGGATAAATTTGATTCTGAAAAGTTATCGAGGAGGAGTCTGTACCTGACCGTCACAACAGTCGGACCTGTCCCACAACCGTCGAACGAATTTTAAATTAATACGGAGGAAGCTCTGAACTAAACTGAAGTCCATCTAAACCCTCATGTACAGTTAGTACGAACCAGGGTTGTGTACCAGGTGTGTGCCCCCCACCCTAGGCATCAGACCTGGCGCGTCTGATGCCTAGGGTGGGGGGAGTGTCGGAGGAGAACAGGAGACTGCTGGCATCGGTAGCTGAGTCGATGGCCCTCTACGGTTCCCCAGTATGGGCGAACCAGGCGCTCCGCACGGCGAAGAATAGGGGGATGCTGAGGTCGGCCCAACGGACGCTGGCAATCAGGGTGAGCCGGGCGTACCGGACTGTGTCGACTGACTTCCTCCTGGCCCTAGCCAGAATGTTGCCATGGGACCTGCTAGCTACTGAGAGAAGCCTCAGGCTCCCGGCTGGGAATCTCCACCCGACCATGGCCCGGAGGGCCACCCTCGACACCTGGCAGCGAGAGTGGGCCCAGGTTACTCCGGGAGTGACGAAGGGGCGTTGGACTAAAAGCCTGATACCAGACCTCAGGGTGTGGCTAGAGAGTAACATGGGTGAGCTCACGTACGAAGCGACGCAGGTGCTGACGGGCCACGGGCAGTTCCAGACCTACATGGCCAAGGTCGGAAAGACCCAGGTGGACATATGCGTGCTGTGTGACTCGGGCGAGGTGGACGACGTCGAGCACACAGTGACCCACTGTGTGTCACTAGCGGCAGCCAGGCAGGGGGGCTCGAGGGAGGTTGCGGGGAAATCAGTCCGAGAGCTCGTGGCCCATATGGTCAAATCGAGGGAAGCCTGGGCGGAGGTCGTAGACTGGATGGGGGGGATCATCAGGCTAAAGGAGAGTAAGGAGAGACACAGAAGGGCCCGAGTGAGCCACCAAAGCCCCTCCCCCCGGGGGGTCTCGGAGGCCCGCTCCACCGTTAGCTAGACCGGCTTCCCCCGCGCATTCCCGCTCAGGGCCGGGGATAGGTGGACCGAGCAGCCGGTACCTCTTGGGTAGATTGGCAGGCCTGTTACGGGGGCCTCCTCCTTCACCAGTCTCTCCCCGCGCATTCCCGCTACGGGCCGGGGATTAGGTGACCGAGCGTTCCCGTGCGGGACCCCAACACGGAAGCCACAATAGTCATAGGAGACTAAGGCACCCGGCTATAGAACACTAGCCGGAGCAGTACACACCTTCCCCAGAGATCGAAGTAATGCCAAGCGTGCCGACTCTGGGGAAGAGATACACTCTCAGCAGAGGATGGTTTTAGCAGGCAGAGGCGTTTTATCATCCGCGTCAACCCTGCACTGGATCGGCCCACTTTCATGGAGATTGGAATGTCTCCGGTGGTGACCGTGCGTTTGAAGAAAATTTCCTCCTCTAAAAAAAAAAAAAAAAAAAAGGGTTGTGTAGAATTATCACCGAAACGCTGCATGTCAAGCAATTCAATACAACTTTAGTAATTGGTAGGTAAAGACTTATTTTTCTCTTTGTCTGGCCAAAAAGACTTGTGTTGGATAGTGTCCTTTGGAGCTTATACAAGGAGACATTGTATCGTTGAAGAAACGAAATAACATTAAGATGGCTCAGTTAATTACGCTGTCAGGTACCTTACTTGGGAAATATAATTAGGGTGTCATCGCATTGGCACAAGCAACCTAAATAGGCGTCCACGTGCAACCAGTGCGAACATCATTACACATTATCTATTCGTAATTAATTGACACTTCAGAGATTTCGGTTCTGACAGTGGCACACAATTTATGATGTCGAGCGGTTACTGTTGTATGTGGTTCTAGCTAGGTTAGGTATTATTCAGTACAAGTACATTATTTACATGCTACTAAACAAGTTATCTGATGTTTGTCATTAGATGTCACGTCTCTCTCCAGAATTGTCAATTGGATGAGACCAATAGTAGCTTTGGATGCATTTTTCAAGGTGGAACAATCGTAATTGCTAGTAAACAGTAAAGCAAGAGGCTTCAAAAATTACTTTAGTAAGAAGCATAGCGTACCTTTGGCAGCCAACGCCATCATAGAGACGAGGAAAGCGATGATGACCAACTTCATATTGTCAACGAGAATTTTCAGTTCCTTCAAGTTTGCTCAGTGTCGCTCACAGCGTTAGTCCAGCTATGACGGGACAGCGATATTTAAGGCGTCGCTGGTATAGGCTGAATACATTTTAATGTCATGTCATCAATTATGATCATTAACAAACAGATTGGCTATATATTACATTGGTATAGTTATATCGTAAGGTATATAATATCTTCCGTACTCTCCCTCGATAAACTTCTGGTCAGAAACGGTTAGTAGCTGAGGAGTGAAAAAACGGCCTAATGTCAATGACAAGATGTGAAATAGAATAACACCTAAAAATATAACTCTAGTACTAGCAGTTGTGATAGAGATACGACACGGCAGTCAAACGTGACGGTGAGTTCGTACTAAACACACATAACAAGATGAAATACCAGCAACTGAAGGATAAATCGTGAGCTCAATTCAAAACGCGTGCTTTCGCTGAGTTAAGGCACCAGAGTACAGGACTAAGATCTAAAAAAAAACATTTAAAGAAATGATTTATTCAAACATAACAATTATTAGGAATTGTTTCTAGGGGTTATTTGGGGGAGGGATAGCTGGGGACGTTGCGGAAATCAAGCTTGACCAGATGAGCGTAGATGAGGGCGCGAGCCGTGTGAGTAGCGATCTCAGTCTCAGACGCCTGGCCGCATCACAACTGTGTTGGGCCGAGCAGGTTCACGCCCGTGTCCCTCTCGCTGGCCCACGCAATCTTAGCAGGTAATTGGCCGTATCGAACCATTCTTTTTCCTGAGGGTGATGGGGTGCTCGCCAAAGAATGTTGTCCGTAGCGCCGATTTTACCGTGCCGGCCCGCATGCAGTCGACCACCTTAGCGATGGCCTTAGCGAGGGCAGTGGCGACGGCCCCGAGCGCTGGGGGAGCAGGTCCTTAAGATGACGCGGCCGAAGGCCATCAGGACCGGTTGACGAGCTGGGGGGCAAAGAGGCAACGGCCGTAAAAACCTCATCAGTTGGCGTTGGGGCAATGTCGACCTGCGGGGGACGGTCGGGGAAGGCGTAGTCAGGAGGGGCGGAGAGGTGCTTCGCCCTGTATAAATATGAGTTACTGATCGAGTCTACATCAACATCTTCAGTCTCTGATTTTCAAGTTGAGCCAGACATCAGCTCTCCGACGGTAGCATTTGACGCGACGCAAAAGGCATATGTCTAGAAGCAAAGGAAATCCCTTGCGCAACGAGGAACTATCCCGTTAAGATAGGCCCAGGGCTAACCAGGCAAATGACTTGCTGATCGCTATCAGCTTGTCCGTGCTAATCGATCACTAATCATTCTCGCCAAAATGTGCTTGATGAGAAGTACGATTCAACGCGAGATTCCTCATTTGCGTCTGCTTGGGTGGAGTTAACAACAAAAAGACACATCCCGCTCGAGGACAAGTTCTCCGTTGGTGAGGTGATGCAAGCTCTGGAGGACCTAAGCGACCGTACCGAACATGATACAGAACGAACGTAAAAGTTCGCTAAAGATCGCCTTGCTGCTAGCATCATGTTGGACGACTTGCCCAACAAGTGCCTCCGCTCTGACTCGCGGCCGGCGCAGTAGAGAGCTGCAATGTTGCTACTCACCCCTAAAGGCAAGTGTCGCTAAGAAGGCGCCTGTTACAAGCATCTATCCTCCCTGATAGCCAAGAGCTTAAACTGATTTGCAGAGAACGCAAGCTCAATTCCCAACGAGCAGCGTCGGTTTAGGCGTGATCACTCGACCGCTACAAAATACAGGATTCCATTCTTCTGTACCAAGCAGGCGGTGATGAGGCTAGCCACGGCAATTCATATTTACTGTGTTGTAGTCTTGAGAGTACCCATTGAAGACGGGTAACCGAGATACCTAACCGACCATATGAACTAGGTGAAGACATTCGCTCAAAGCATTAGAGTACGCTTCGGTCTTCCGGCTATACCAGCCTTCGATGAAAATCTCGAGAGGTGGGAACGTAAATCTAGGGATGTTGGAGCCAATTGTTACATAATAGGAGCAATTACGGAGCAGACGTGGATGGGACTCGGTCGACCAAATGTAGACACGTTGAATTGTTATGCAATCCACAGATTTCGTCATTGTCTCTGTGTTATAATAGAGTTTCAAGAGCCTGATAAATTGTGCGTGTGTACGAATATAGGAAATATAATCTGATATAGCAAAAACCGAGTGCTTCGTGTCCAAAAATCCTCAGCGTCAGATTAGTCTCTCTAAGGAGTGCGCGCGTATGAATAGCGATGACAATACCTGTTTTTGACTCATCTCTTGGTGTTGGCTTTTCGAAAGATATCAAGTGGATGAAGCATCGTAAAATATTGATACAAAAACTCGAAACGCCCCCATTATTCGTTCTGTACGTTGTCCAAACGGACCACTTTCTGGGTACGTAGATTCCCCAGAACCTGGATCACTTCATGGGCGAAGAATTTTTCTTCGAGTGGGCTATGTCTTCTTGTTGCTAACTCCACCCGGGGAGGACGCAAACGATGCAATCTCGCGCTCAATAATACTTTTCGCCGAGAACATCTTGGCCACGTGATCGATCAGCACGCACGAGCTGATATGGTTAGCGCTAGGCCAATCTTAACAGGATAGTAGTGGACTGTATCGGTGACTTCTATTTGGACTTCTTAAGCAACATTACATTTTGAAAGAAATTCGCAGATGAAATAAAGTGACATCCGATGAGGACGCTTATTATGAGTGCACATATGCGACTTGTTACTCTTGCGGCTAGTTTGCGAGTATGCGTTACTCCTGCGATTATTTTCAGAATTTTTCAGAATTCATTTCTCACAGGTGAAAATCTCGGAACAAATCGTCTTCTGATGGAGTCTGTCATATCTATTATAGATCTATGTATGCACTAGATGTTTTTTAGATCTTAGTCGGACCTACGACGGTAAGACGCAGTTATTATGGTTGCTTGTGGCATAAATAGAGTACCCTAACCGCGAATAATCGACTCACACTCAAAAAACATTTAGATGGCATGCTACAATACATCTGATTGCTACCAGAAGCATGCTATCTGAACGAATGAAGGACTTGTCAAGTGTCAATTTCGTGAGATTTATTTATAGTCCGTTCCAAATCATTCGTTCTCGTCCAGGTTGTCCTTTGGGTTGCAACAGGTTAAAAAAGAAAAAGAAATATAATGGCATAAACCTGTCGCGATCCACCTTTTTCTTTTATCCGTTGTCTGTCATTCTACGATTAAAGCATTCACTCCGGTCGCCTGCGAATAAATGGAAGGAATTTGGTTAGAGATATTAGACATTCTAACGAAACAAAGAATGATGTGGCTTACTTCAGAGCTGAATAGTTTATGGCTATTTAAAGTCCTTCTAGGCGTTTCATCAAGGGATGTTGGCCGGCGATCTCGGAACAGATCTAACGATTCCGATGATTCTTTATGTGCCTTATCGCCTCAACGAGATCATGCTATGGTGAAAAGAGCGTCCCTGGTAAGATCAGGTTCACGTATGCCAACGAAGAGCGACTCACATGACCACAGTAGAGCACAATGGCTAAAAGCTACGGTCACTCATGTGTTCAAGCATATCTGCCTGTTTCCATATTCACCACAGCGTACACGCACATCAAATACTACCTAATACTATCGCACCGTTTTCCCGAAGAGGTTTCCCAGCCAGTTCGAACTCGGTCGATTTGAACCGCTATACTTTTTGTTGTCTTGCTACCCTGTTGTACGAATCCTGTTACTCTGTCGCAGAACTGCAACAAGAGTTACCTCGTGGTGGTTCTCCCATCTCTTCATCCCCACCGCATTGTTCCCGTTATCCTGTTACATTACTGATTCATCTGTTCGCCTACCTAAGTACACTAATGAAATTACTCCGCCACGTTGTTCCATGTTCATGCCGTTCCAATAGTTGTCCCATTCCCTGTGGTAGCTTTCCCTTCCCGGCATTGAAATTAATCTTGGGACCGCTTAGATCTATTGAAGTTACACCGATTTCCCGTAGTGGTTATTCCGTAATCGTAAAGTAAAACTACCATCAACTTTTAGTATGCACGAATACATTTTCTGTTGAAAAATGTCCTAGTTGATCGTATGCCGAAGAAATGAAAGAACACCGACCATTTTCGAACGTTTGTGTCGTTTGTGAGAACTCAAAGATTAATCAACATTTGTTCTTTATTAGGGGTCTCAGAAAGTTTTTTCCTTATTAAGTATAACATAACAAATTGACTCGATTTTTTACAAAATATATTCAACAAAAATAGTCCGATTTTGAGCTTGAATAGCTTTATCGGACGAAACTGGCCTCGAGATAGGTCCATTTTGAAGTCACACAGCTTTTTTTTTGTTAAAGCGTTCGATTGGGCCGCTTTTGTTTTGATTCGGTTCCGTCATTATCTCAACAGCGACTGCCAACACTTTTTTTTCGTCTTATGTCTACAATATTCCATGGGAATATTTGTTATATGTTTATAAAATTGAAGCTGCTTTTCGGATTTCCGGAAATTATATTTTATTGATTCGTCTTTTACACACAAGAAGTTGAAGCCGTTTTTGAGAGCGTTGGCAATATATAATACACGCATAAATACGATCTTGGGGAGCCCTACACTGCAGAATATATAATATTTCACATGTCACGCGCACCCGACAAATCGGGTGCTTAATTTTTGATGCAATTTAAGAAATATTTTAAGTGTGACTATTTAATATCATAACGTATACTACTTATTATTTTCATATTCTAGTTTGCTGGTCAGTTCTTCGCCATTCGACAGGAGAACAATTGGCTTCTGAGGATCGAGTCTCCGTTGTCCTTTTCATAGCTGACCCTCAGCTATCTTCCCGTTACAGAAAAGCCTGGGTATCGCTGCGTGGCAGTATTGCTTCAAGAATATATCAAGTCAGTCGTACTGGACCTATCTGGGCTTTCTCCAATATGCCAATATGACTATAGGCAGGACAATATGAACGTGTAGCCCCACGACTCTACGATCTAAGACCTCGGAGCCTTTGACCATTTTTATAGAGACACATTTTTCTAAAAAGCTCCCGGCATATTTGAGCATTATCAAATATGCTGGCGAGCTTTTTAGAAACAAATACAGTATTATGTACTATAATGTTAAGGTGCACAAAATACAATGCCACAGGGTTAATTTATGTTTCAATGCGATTTCAACGACACATTCCGGCCATAGACGCAAAGAATAACGTGACCTAATTTCATTTATGGTATCTCCTTATGCACGAAGGCATGCATTTCATTCGCCTCGCCCAGCTATTTTCTATTTGTCCTAGTTCTCTGCCTATTCTAATAGACACCTCCGCATCACCGACATGGTACACGGCAATGCTACAGGTCTGTCTGCCATGGAAAGACAGACGAGGGTCAGCTAAAAAGTTCTGCGTCAATTACTTTTAGTACTGGAGCGACGTCACCGATTATTTTTCATGTAAGAAAAACTTGGACACGAGCTCCTTTAGGATGTCTCTCTCAATGCCGTTGCTGGGTTATGGTTAGACATAACAAAGTAAAACCATGATATCTACTAGGTCTCCATGCGCTTGTACATTGGACGCGTAGTGGACGTGAGCGACAGCTGCAAATGAACCTATTGACTCATAGTAACCTACCAAGAGTGGAACCTGAAACTTGGTATATTTGCATTACGCTTTATGTAAACTGGTCCGGGATTATTGTTCAAAGTGATAAACGTTAAGAAGGGGTCATTATTGACGCTTTGTACAGACAACATACAGAAATTTACATAGTGTTTGTATCGAATCGAGATCCCGATGGGTATGAAGATCTAATATGAGCCAAGACATCCTGTCACATATCACTTACTTGGCGAACCGCTGAAGGCTGTGGCGATGGTACCGTATGAAAACACAGTGCAAGAGCGTGCAGGAAAATGAAATACTGTATTTGCTTTGGTTTAACAATATCATAATTTTAAAGTATATTATATATCTCCAAGGGCGGTTTAAAAACCTTCTAGGTAAGGATCCAAAACACTAAAGCAGTCTAAAATACTACTCGTAATCGGCATGTACTGTACGACAACTGGGCAAATGTAAGACTGTTGGCTGAGTGGCTAAAGTGCACCATCGTTGCATATAACCTGTAGGCTAAAATATGTCTCTTTCTTGGCATATCTTCTACAAACAGGCACTGTTACGTATCACTGGAATCCCCTCGAAACTTAGATTAATCTAAAAAATGGCATCTAAAAAAACTAAGAATTATAGTAAAGTAAACTTTTAACAAAAAAAATCAAATAACCGGCGTAGAATTAAGCCTAATATATATATATATATATATATATTAGGGAATTCCCTTCCAACTTTCACTTCTTTAAATTCCAATAACTTTTGAACTAAATGAGTTAGAACAAAGATCTTTTGGTACTAGTGAAAGGTACTCCCCAGCTTTATTTACACACCGATTCCACAAATTTTACGGAATTCCCTAATATATTAGGAAATTTCATTCGTATTGTCGCGCCTTTCGAATGACGCACAGTCCGAACCACGCGACAAAATGCGTTCATACTTAGAGTGTGCGCGCGACAGGAATGTGGCTTGCTAAAAATGAGTGGTTTCGGTACGGTCAGAAAGATGGATACTGCAGAAAAAAGTGCAAATTCCGCTAAAAATCAACGGGAAATCATCATGTTTTTGCTTCCCCAAGAACACCCTCCAGCTGAAATCCATTGACAATTAGTGAACGCGTACGGCAGGTCTGCCTTATGCCAGCGAACGGTGCAACGCTGGTGCGAGCGATTTAACAGTGGAAATTTGGACACCGCTGACCACCGAGGCTGGGACCAGAAACCAAGGACGAACAGATTGAGAGAATCAAGGCAGCTTTTGAGCAAACTAGAGCTTGGTCCATGAAGTCTTTGTGGGCTAGAATTGGGATTTCTCACGTGTCGTGTCATAGAATTATCACCAATATACTGAAGATGAAGAAAATCAATGCAAAATGGGTTCCCCATACACTGAGGGCTAACCAGATAAAAATGCGTGTGGAGTGTTCGATATCTAATTTGAAGACTTATTCGCAACAACCCAGTCGCTTAGAACACACGGTGTCGATAGACGAGACATAGGTCAGCCCGCATAGACCTCCTGGGAAAGACCAAGAAAAACAGTGGCTCCGACAAGGTGAAGCGGTAACGTCTGAGGGAGTGCCAGATAGATTCGAACGGAAGATGATGATGATACTCGTCCTGGATATCAAGGGCGTTTGCTATAAAGAAATATTAGCCGCAAAAGAAAAACTCGATGCTCCCCGATATCTCGACTTCTTGAAGAAATTGATGAACAAATGGCGTGGGGATCGACAGCACCGAGTGTGGTTACTCGAGGACAATGCAAGGCCTCACCGCACTGCTGAAATTACGGCCTGGATGGAGGGGAACAATATTGAGCGATGGCTTCAACCCACCCCCATATTCTCCTGATTTAAGCCCATGTGATTATGGCTGTTTCCATGCATTAAAAAGGGCAATAGGTGGGGTTCCATATGGAATCGGTGTCGAAATAAAGCTGGGGAATACCTCTAACTCATACCCAAAAATCTTTGTTTTAATTCATTTAGTTCAAAAGTTATTGGAATTCAAAGAGGCGACTGTTCGAATGAAATGCCCTAATATATGTAATACTTCATTATATATATGGAAGGCAAACTCGATTTAGATAATAATTATACATACACTTCAGATAGTATATTTGCAGCATATGATACCAGTTGTTCCACAGTTGCCGTTTATTTGACGTGAACCATGAGGGCAGAACCTTGCGAAGGTACACACACCGTGCATCTCTTTGCAATCCCTCACGAAACCTGGTCAGTGAAATGAACGCGAACACAGGCGGTTATATATACATATATATATATATATATATGTAGGGTGGCCGAATTACAATATTGTCGTTTATTAATATTATACGCACAGGATGTCGATGTAAATGGGCAGAAAACAGTAAATTTCGATGAATCAAAATTTAGACTTGCTAAAATGTTTTGTGTTTGTCGAGATGCTATAACAATCAGTGCAATAGCAAGCCATGTCACTATGGTACCATTAGTGACATGGCTTGCTATTGCGTTAGTTTTCCAAAAAAACGTGCTCTTCAGACGTGGGCCTCCGGCTCGAATCCAGCAGGGAATATACGAATCGATACGGTGTTTGCTTGCAGATGTGTCAACCAACAAAGTTATTAAATTAAATTAATTTTACACAGTACGGGTTAAAATACGTCTTATATTTAAATCAATGGACTCTCGCGCAAACGGTGAGCTACCACGCTGACCTGAGTGGCTAGAAAAGCGACTTTTTGGTCATTAGAAAATACTCTTTAGGGATTTTTTTTGTAGTACAAAAGACGTTAGATATGTACATACGAAAGAAACTCTAAAACAATTAATGTATTCTCAAAGAGGCATCAGTTGTTGTCTGAGCCAAGACAAAGAAAAGCTTCGTTTTTAAAAAAAGGCAAACCATAGCCGAAGATAGAACAGCCTTACGAATCTCATACAAAACTTCAGAGACAGGACAAGAATACACTTCACTCGTCTTCTCCTCGCTTTACGAAGAGGCAGTGCCGCCGCCGCCTCCCTCGAGGGTGACCGTGACGGCTAGAGCCTCACATCCCGGCCCCAACCGCTTCACTAATTATCGTATACATATAGGACACACAATAATATGAAATAATATTTTCATACGAAATTCATTCAAATATGTGTATTCGTTTTTTTCTGAGTGCATAAACGCAGCTTCACAAAATCAGAAAACAGACAAACCACTCCACTTAAAAGCTCATTTCAATCAATTATCTTTGATCAAAATGGTCGTACATTTAACCAGCAAAATTCCAAAACCGTCTGGAAAAAGAATGATTTGAAGAAGCAATTTTTAGATTATTAATGCAACTATTTTCCTTAGATATCCAAAAGACCAATGCAATTTCTATTTTGGACACCGCTTAACGATTGGGAAAGTGAGACCTCCTTGTTCTGGGCATTCTATTAAGGCTATATAGAGTAAGGTGTTGTTAGATGTATTTCCTACCACATGCGACAGTGTGGAAACCCAGTGAGCCTCCGTTTACTCGACGTGTGAAGCGGACTAATCAGCGGCGGTTGTACATCATGAATATAAGTACGTGTACATATATTTATATTTTGTGCATATACGCGCTATACTAAATTATATATTATATTCTATTATATAATACTTGTTTGTTTATTTATTTCGACACACACCCAATTTGAGTATTAAACGTATAACTAAAAAAAAAAATATATATATATAAGGAAGGTGTTCTTAGATGTATTTCACGTTCAGCGGGTACGATTGTCGCCGATAATTTAATCTTTAGACCCTTCAATAAGCTTATTTTGTAATTGTTTCGCCTTTCCGAACAAAGTGTGATAACGTGACGTCAACATCACTTGTTCATGCAACCTAGGACATGATCACCGATGTAGAGATACTCGTTCTAGCCACAATGAAGACCTCATCGCGGCTGACGATTGGGTCAACGGTAAAAAACATTCCTGAACAGAGGAGAGTTGAAACGAGCGTAAGCTTCGTGTCCGAAGATGCTTTAGCGAAATGTCGAGAACCAGTAAGAACAACTCGTGGCTTAAGCCTCTTAAGAGGACATCAATTTAGTTTGTGTAAGGCAAGAGGCGGCGTAACTGCGATACTTGTGAATTATGGAATTTGGTCGTTGCCAGGAATAGCCAAATTCCGAACAGAGATTTTACATAGTATGATCAGATACGCATTTCTGTGCCGTTGCGGCAGTGTTCAAGCCTTCTAGCTTTTCGTTTGATTTTTATCGTGAATCGCGCTGCTGCGTACGAGTCGTTCAAGGATTCCTTGAAAGATGCACGGCACCTGGCAGGGGCGTAGGCCCTCGATTGCAAGGCTTCCCTCGATTGCAGGCAACGAGGGAAGTTTAAACAAAGGAACTTTCAAGGTTACGTGATTGCTTTCTGGCCTTTACTTAGAACACTATGTACCCAGGCGATAGGTGCAAGCTCACCCAAGAGTCTTCCATCGCTACGGTGTGCGCTAGCCGAGTATAGTGTTAGTCCAATCTCTGTTTTGCTCAAAGGCTGTGGTAATTGTCGCAACCCGTTCGCTCGTGAGAGGTCCTGAAGTGCATTTGGTGATAGAGCGTTGACTTTCAGCACTAAACGCTGTTTCAGCTTCTCAATCCATGTCTGTTAGAGGATATTAAGCCAGCATTGAGCTACATGCAAGCAAAAGACTCAACTATAAACAGATCGGAAAGTTGGTCGACAAGGGTATCACAGATTTTTCGACGCACAATAATAGCTCCGAACGACCTAATAGTATCAATGCATATTGTTAATCGACGACACCAAACGTACCTTCGACAAATATAGCGAAAACGAGGATCAGGAACATGGGAATTAACTTCATTTTGCCCGAGCTGAGCTGCAAGTCAGGTTTTGAGTGTCAAGCAACGGTGGGTAGATTTCGAGCGTTTTCGAGTTGATGCAGGATGCACGGTGGACTGGTACTATCGCTGGAGATCGTAAACTTAAACCTCAGCGACCAAACCTAGCTAAAAATGATTTATGAGAGAGCGACGGTACCAACAGTTATAATGGCTATAATAACTAGATTATGTAAATAGGGCACATACACTTTGCAAAATTTGCGTTAGACTAGAAAATATATCAACATAGCAGGTCTGCTCTGATACTCCTATGGTATCGTGAGGCTATTATTAACAATAGATGGCCCAGCACACGTTTTGCGTATAACATATGGTGTAGGAGTTAACGCCTAACCTGCCATAAATTATATATTATAAATTATATAGAAATACAAGGTTCTGACAAGAATACTTACCATAGCCGGATGTTATTGGTAAGGGAGTTGGCACTCAATATAAGAACCCAGAAACTAGATGTGACTAATTCAGCAGATCAGGGACACATCGTGTGCAACATGCTAGACAATTATAATAAGTTCATTATAATTATTGGAAGTCGAAGCGGGATGGAATAATACGAGTTGTTCTCGAGCGGGGGGTTTTGGAACGAAACCAAATGAGCTAAGGATCTTTTTCCTTTAACCTTCTGCTTTTCCATGACGGCCGCCTCCAGGAGTCTACTCCAGGTGTGGAAGTCCCTCTAGTGCATTTCTGCGCTCTTGCTAATCTCTGTTCAGTTTCGCGTTCCTCCTTTTGAGGCCCGTGACAATCTCCCATCTCAAACGTGTCGTCGAAACCCTGTCAACGCACAAAATATAATACTTGTCGAGCCAGCCCTGCTTGCGGCATGGATAAAAATGGCGATGGATGCCCTTGACAAGCATACGCTTTCGGAAGGTACGCGGTGGTGTGCTTACAGCTGAGGTACGTTGATCGTCCGTGATTGACCAAGAACATACTCCCTCGGGAAGCGAATATTTCTCCTGGCTTTGACAAAACCCCATTGATATTGCCTAACAACAAATGTAGTGGACACGAGAGGTTCATTGCAGACATTTTGGTGGCATAGACAAGAGCCATTTACAAAAAATGCTGAATAAGATTAGAATATTTCTAATCTCTACCTGATTCTTCCATACGATAATGTTGGCTTTGGCCATCGCAGTGGTCCGGTGACGCACAACCAAGGGTGGCGGGATATATACATCTCGAAGTTACTCGCGCCGACAAACACTCTCACCAGGGCTTTCGGGCTGACTCTCAGCCAACATTTAACGTTCACGGGCACATACAGATCGAAACTATAACCGAACACTCTCACCCATATAAGAGAGCTTAAGCATTGCAAAAATGCAACTCCTTCAATAAACCTTTACCTTTACCCAGGAACAGACGAACCCAGCCAAACGTCGCCATGCTCATGTTCAATAATTAACCATTCTCAATAATTGAGGATTCACCACTATAACAACAGGCAAGAAATTTTTCGACCGTGTGTATAAACTTCACAGAAGTCTATTTGGATAGCACAAACGTACACTGACTTGGATCTTAGAGTGATACAGCTCAAAGAAATGTCGGCCAATTATCAGCACATTCAGCTACAGCCTGTAAAGGCACAGTTGGGTGAAAATACAGGAGGGTCAAACCGACAAACCTCTTACCTTGAAAATACCTTGATAGCTTGTCGAGTGAAAGAGAGAGATGGCAATTTTATCAAATATTGTGACGTTAAAACAAACAGTTAAAAAAAGAACTAAGCAGACCCTCGCATGCGTCACGACCACCAAACTTGCTCGAGAATCTGTCCTGTAAGTCGAAATATAATGCGATCCCATTAAATAATAGCTAGTCTTCTGGATGATCGATATCGGCCTTCGTTGATTAATTCTAATTGGTCCACTTTATCTGTTAGTTCGTAATGTACACTAGCGTGTTACAACTCTACTGCTTTATCCAGTTTAGTAGATACCATTGCCCTATCTATATATATATATATTTTTTTATTTTATGTTGGGTTGACTAGACAGTAAATACAACGTCAATTATACAATACTCAGAGAATTTGTTGGGGACAGGATGTCAGGCTGAGGGCGTCATTGTCCCGAGGAAGGGGATGGCATTGCCTCTCTGGACAGCGAGGGAGAGGCGTTGCGAAAGGAAAAAACCTGCGCGCTTGTCCCCGGTGACGCGGATCAGCCTATGGTAGACCCCTTCGAGGAAGTTCGCAGTGAGCAGTGAGCGGGCCGTGTCCGCCTAAGGTCTCAAAAGCAAGGGGGGAAAAAAGGTGAGTTGCCTGGAGTGCGGCGTACTTCCTTAGCTTGGCCAGCTCCGCACGCGCTACCACGTAACAGGGGGTGGTTGCACAGTGGTTGACGTAAGGAGGTGCTAGAGTGTCAACCACCGTGCCGTCCCAAACAAGGTGCTGGCTTCGATGGAAGGGGATAAGAGTGAGGCCGTCAGGGCGGCGCCCGTCAGAGGCGTCGAGGCCCTGTGGCTCCCTTGTGCAAGGGATACGCTGCTCTTAGACGGGAAGTCCCACGTCATTGCCTATTCAAGGTATCGAGACTTAAGATATCGTTGGAAGGAAATTATAATAATATAGTAAATAGAAATTCCAAAAAAAATCCGGGCTCACTCATAGCCAACATTTGAAGTCCACGGTACAACTACTTTCGGCATTGCTTCGTGGGACGGACCCCTTTAAATGTGAATGTGCAATGGCGGCGATCGAACCCATGCACCTATGTGCCTTTTCTGCACTACGCCACCGGACTCGACAGTAACTAGAAATCTAGTGATTTCCTGTTCCACCTATTTAATCGGTGACAATGGGATAACAGCGGTCAGATGACAAGAATAACAAAGTAGATTAACTCAACGAGGTATCGAGTGTTTCATCACGTATGTATATTACAATATTAACCACGTAAAGTGAGTAGTGCGGACTATCAAAAACTCCTGACATCATTTGATCTCATTCCAAAACCCCTCGCTCGAGAACAACTGGTATTATGTTTTCCCGCTTCGACTTCGAATAATTAGGAACTATTATAATGGTCTAGCATATTGCACACAATGTGCCTCTGATCTGCTTAATTAGTCTCTAGTTTCTGGGTTCTTCTATCGAATGCTTCCGACTATGTTAGTATTATTATCGGAACTTAATTGCAATTTATGGCAGGGGCGGCCTATACTCGTACACCATGTTTGTTGGGTTGCTGGAGGTTACTGCAAATTTGGACCATGTTTGTGTCCTACTTATGTCAGTGGCTCGGGCGGCTAAGTCTCTGGCTGTCGAAAGCCAGAGGCGGCGGGTTCGAGCCCCGCTGCGTGACATCTAAGAGAGCTTAAGCATTGTAAAATTGCAGTTCCTTTAATAAACCAATAAAGCTTTACCTTAACATTTACCTTTATTATAGCCACTATAACTCTGGGTATATATGCATATACAGGGTGGCCAAATTACTTGTTCGCGTTCCCGAGCTTACTGCAAATCTAGCAGTATGATACTCATGCGTTCAGAGCTAAACCGCCTGTGTTCGTGTTCTTTTCACTAACCAGGTCTCGTGACTGAGTGTGAAGGGTTGAGCGGTAAGTGTATCGTGATAGCTATGTGCCCTTATGGTACAAATCGAATCCGTACAAATCTAAAGGTCGCCTTGCTGCTAGTATCATGTTGGACGACTTGTGCAACGAGTGCCTCCGCTCTGACTCGTGCCCGGCGCAGTAGACAGCTGCAATGTTGCTCCTCACCCCTAAAGGCAAGTGTCGCTAAGAAGGCGCCTGTTACAAGCATCTATCCTCCCTGATAGCCAAGAGCTTAAACTGATTTGCAGAGAACGCAAGCTCAATTCCCAACGAACAGCGTCGGTTTAGGCGTGATCACTCGACCGCTACAAAATACAGGATTCCATTCTTCTATACCAAGCAGGCGGTGATGAGGCTAGCCACGGCAATTCATATTTACTGTGTTGTGGTCTTGAGAGTACCCATAGAAGACGAGTCCCCGCACACAGGTTTGGTCTTCTGGTGGCGATTCTCCTGGAAAATAAGGTAACGATCGATGTTGTGGAACAACCTCCGTTCCCTCCAACACAAGTCTCGGGTCACCATCTCATCCAAGACTATGGTTCGCGTATCTGGGAGATACTCGTCCCGTACAACGGACCCAGCCTCGCATCGCACATCACCGAAATATGCGGAAAGGCTCTTGTGGCTATCTCCGAAATTATTAGGGAATTTCATTCGAATTGTTGTTCCTTTTAAATGGTGCACAGTCCGAACTACGCGACACAATGCGTTTATACTTGAAGTGCGCGCGCGGCAGGAACGCGGCTTCCTTTCGAACACGAGTGGTTTCGATACGATGAGAAAGATGGACACTGCAGCAAAAAGTGCAAATTCCCCCAAAAACCAACGGGAAATCATCATGTTTTTGTTTCTCCAAGGATACCCTCCAGCTGAAATCCATCGACAATAGTGAACGCGTACGGCAGGTCTGCATTGGCTGTGGGTCAGCCCTTAAGATTTATTTATTTAGGTCTGCATTATGCCAGCGAACGGTGCAACGTTGGTGCGAGTGATTTAACAGTGGAAATTTGGACACCGATGACCACCGAGGCGGGGACCAGAAATCAGGTGCGACAAAGGACGAACAGATTGACAGAATCAAGTCAGCATTTGAGCAAACCAGAGCTTGGTCCACGAAGTCTTTGTCGGCTGAAACTGGGATTTCTCAGGTGTCGTGTCATAGAATTATCACCAATACACTGAAGATGAAGAAAATCAATGCAAAATGGGTTCCCCATACACTGAGTGCTGAGCAGATGAAAATGCGTGTGGAGTGTTCGATATCTAATGTGAAGACTTATACGCAACAAACCAGTGGCTCCGACAAAGTGAAGCGACAACGTCTGTGGCAGTTCGCCCTGGATATCAAGGGCGTTTGCTCTATGGGGGTTAAAGCTACAACAATATTGAGCGATGACTTCAACCTCCATATTCTCCTGATTTATGCCCACGCGATTATGGTTGTTTCCATGCATTAAAAAGGGCAATAGGTGGGGTTTCATATGCAAACGTCTACCTACTCACAATAGCAATTGATAAGGAAATTATAAATGGAAATGCGAATGGTAAATATCCCCTCCATGTCCCAGACCGCCGATTGGAATCGGTGTGTAAATAAAGCTGGAGAGTACCTCTGACTAATACCAAAAGATCTTCGTTCTAATTCATTTAGTTCAAAAGTTATTGGCATTTAAAGAGCCGACAGTTCGAATGAAATCCCCTACTAAGAAATACAATAACAGTCCAATAAAATGCACTATGCAATGTATACTCTCGCAGTCCTATGCGAACGTGAAGAAAAGTTGATAGTGGTTTGTTGACCGAAGAAATATCACATATTCATTCTCCAAATCAATTGACACATTTTATCGGTTGCTCACAGTTTCATTTTTATTTATTTTATTCCGTCTTTCCAAACATTTTCCAATTCGGTGTGCAGGGAATCGGAGAAAATTCCACTTTTTGCAACTATAACCTGTTGATTGTAAATCAGGAAAAATGATTTACTGTATTACCTACGGAAGTCAGGCAAAAACTGTGGAAGAACAATATAGAATATATTATTACACAACATAATAGTAGCACATTAAGGTTGCATTAGAATTTGTGAGAAGTAAACATTTTTTTACATAGTTGTTTTGTTGAAAAGTTCGCACTTATTACAAGGCTACTTCCGCGCCCGTGAACTTCCACAAGTGCAAATGCGTATGTACCGCTAAAAAGCCCCATTTGGCAGACAGCTTGTGTAGAAAATTGGCTTTGTATTCATTTCATGACCGTAATTCACTTTGATCGGTAGCTGGAATTTATGGGAGAAACAGAAGCTAGAGTCACCAAAATGCGCAACTCATTGTTGACATATCTTTCTCCAAGGTCAATCTATCCCCTGAAATTCGTCGAGAATTGGTGAAAGGTTAGGCAGATCTGCCTCAAGCCCACGCAATGCTCAACTCTGCTGACAACGGGTGGTATTGAATGGGTAAATTTGTCTCTGAAGAGTATCGAGGAGGGCTCCGCACTTGAAATCCTACAACGAGCAAACGAATTTAACATGCAGGGGAAGCTCTCTCGCGCTCTCTCTCTCTCTCTCGTCAGAGCGGTGGCTTGGACGGCTGAGTCTCTGGCTGTAAAAAGCCAGAGGCCGCAGGTTCGAATCCCGTTGTATGACATATAAGAGAACTTAAGCATTCTATGCAGTTTCTTTAATAAATCAATGAAGCCTTACCTTACCTCTACACTAGATTTTTTTTTTTTTTTTTTTTCAATTATTTTTTTATTGACGGAACTGCGAAATATTACAACGCTTATGTTCTCGTATTATTATTGTCTCGTATTATCTCGTATTACTATTCGTAGATTGAAACATACACTTTTATATGTCGTGAAGAGTGTAAAGTGTGGCCAAAAATTTATGTTGAATGTTTCAAAATTTGGCACGAGCAACCCAAACTGGTGTCCACGTACAACCAATGCAAAGATCATTACACATTATTTATTTGTAACTTTTTTCTACACTTCCTCTAGTTGCAATAAAATACTGTTGGGTCGTAGTACCCGAAAGGCCATAAGCCGTTAGCAGGGGTCGTTGACACATTCAGAGATATCAGCCCTCACAGGGATACACAATTCATGATGTCGGGCGGTCTCTGTTGTATGTGTGGTTCTAGCTCGATTAGGCATTATTCAGTATGGGTACAAGATTTACATGCTACTGAACAAGTTATCTGGCGTTTGTTATTGGATGTCACGTCTTTCTCCAGAAGTGTTCGTTGGATAAGACCAATGACAGCTTCGGATTCATTTGCCAGCGTGGAATAATTATGAAAGCTAGTAAACAGTAAAATAGGTGGTATAAAGAAGGATTTTAGTAAAAGGTATCGCGAGCCTTTGTTTACATTCATGTGAGGAATAAACATGTTCTATAATAAATAACCATGTTCCCTACCTTTTATCTATTCATATTCTGACGAACCACTCATTCGTTCGTCACAAATGACTCGACAATGTAGCAGAGGACAGTTGTGGTGCCTAACTTCATTTCCCCGACGAGAATTTTCAGCTCCCTCAAGTTTATCCAGTGTCGCTCGTGGCGTTGACCCAGCTATGACGAAACGATCTCTAATAAGCCCTTGTTGCTGTTCCAGGCTGAATATATTTTAATGTCATGTCATAAATTGTGGTCGTGAACAGATAGATAGGCCATATCTTCCATTGTTGTATCGTAAGGTATATATATATATAATATATATCTTACATGCTCCCTTCTATAACCTTCTGGCCAATCAGCGGTCGGTAGCTGAGGAGTGAAGAAATGGCCGAATATCAACAATAAGTAGTGAAATAAACTAACACCTAAAAAGGTATAAAAAATAACGACGTCTCCTTGACTTGATCGGTATAGGCCCACCTTATAGTTATACGAGGCTATATACCCATGAACTACGAAGCATATCTATCAATCAAGGTAGGAATATGCCAGTCAAACAAGCATTATTTATCACGATACTGGCGCTGACTCTGTATGAGGAAGAATAACTCGAACATATCCTAGATATAAAATATATATATACAAAACAATCGTAGTTCTCCCATAGCTACGATTACCGAAAAAGGTTACGGACAAGCTTTAAAGCACTGAAGAGAATCGCAGCAAAAATGAAGCTTATTCACGCCCTGCTCATCCTTGTTATCGGTTTGCTTGCTCAAGGTTCGCTGTAATTTTTACTAATTCGTTGTTGCCTACTGACGTACGTATAATACTCATTTAGTAATGTAATATTATAATGATCGATTTACAAAGGCAAACCAATTTGAGGAACATGATAGGGATAAATAAACGAAGTGATTGGTAGAAGGATAATAATAATATCACGTAATAGAAATACCCATTAGTCGTCAACCAACCGGAGAAGTGTCTCGGTCACTAAAACCTGAGCGTCGGTGTAGTGGCCGGGGGGCGGCAACGCAGGAAAACTTATTGTTATATAGCTGATCCTCAGCGGTATTTCCTATGGCAGACATCATCCGCGTTGCTACACGTTTCGGCCGTCCCATAATAACCAGTAAATTCCATGTTTTATTCATGTGCTGACTTGCGTTGAATAGGTCACAGCACGTGGTACTGTTCCGAACGGAAAGGTTTGTGCCAAAATCCGCCGTGTCCGAAAAATACCAGGCAGGTTCGGGGGCATTGCATCAGGCCAAATCATCGATGCTGCAAAGCAAACAAATAAACTGAATTCAGCTCATGATTTATCGTTCAGTTGCTAGATATTTTTTCTCGCTATATATATGGTTGATGCGATTGGTATCAGCTCTTCTTATCGTCACGTTCGACTGTCGTGTCATATATCTATCACACTTTCTAGTACGTGAGTTATTTTTTATATTTTTTTAGATGTTATTTTTCGCTTCTTGTTGTTGTTGACATTTGACCATTTTTTCACTCCTCCACTACTAACCGCTTCTGGCGAGAGGTTCATCGAAGGAGATTGTGGACGATATATATATATATATATATCTTACAATATAAGAATAGCAATGTAATACAGAGCAAATCCTTTTGTTCACGAACATAATTGATGACATGACGTTAAGATATATTCAGCCTGCAACAGCGACAGCGTCGCCTTAAGTATCATACTGTCATAGGTGGGCTAACTCTATGAGCGACAGTAGGTCAAGTTGAAGGAACTGAAAATTCGTATCGGAAAAATGAAGGCAGTCATCATAACTTTCCTCGTCTCTATGATGGCGTTGGTTGCTAAAGGTGCGCTATGCTTTTTGTTGCCATTGAAGCAGCTTATTTTACTGTTTACTAGCAATGATTATTCCACCTTGAAACATGCATCCGATGCTATTATTCGTCGTATCCAACGGACAAAGTCACTCCTGGACGGAGACGTGATAATCAATGAGAGACATCAGATAATTTGTTTAGGAGCAAATAAATCATGTGCTCATACTGAACGATGCTTAATCGAAAAAAAGGTCATAAAAAAAGGCGAAAGGCCATTAGACTTACGTCTTATGGTCTTTCGTGTACTACTTTCCAAAGAGCACTACCTAACCGTTTATGCTTCGGTTTAGGTCAGAGTTTCCTCCGCACTTTAAATTCGTTTCGCCGCGCCCCTGGTAATTTCCTTAAAAGAGTATACCACAGGCCAATCCGAGTCACCTGGGACTAGCGCGCAGGATCCTTCCTTTTGCAAAACCTTTCCCCCTCTGCGCAGAGAGGGAATGTCATCGCCTCCCACTGGACCATGACGGCAACTTAACACGCTGCTCCTAATTGCTTCCATAATTATTGTATATTTACACTTTATTTAGAAAAAAATAATAAATTTCATTTTATATGTAAAAATGTTTGCTTGTCACAAATGTTAATGGAACGTTAATGTGCTAATATTCTATACTATAATAGTACCTTCCTGATTGTGCTTCAACAGTAGTTTTTCCTGAATTCGGTATGTAATACAATGAACAATTTTCTTGATTTCCATTCAACAGGTCAAGGCTGCATCACACCCAAACGAGCAGGAAGTCTGTATGCCTGTTAAGTCGGCTCTACCTCGCCGAGCAAAATATGACATGAAATAAATAAAAACGAAACTATGAGCAACTGATAACATGTGTCATTTGATTTGGTGAATGAATACCCTATATGATGAACCACTCAACACTGATTTATTCACAAATTTACAATTAGGAATTATTTCCAGGGATTATTGGGGGGGATTAGCTGGGACCGGGACTGATGACGACATTGTCCCGAGAAAAGCGATGGCATTGCCCCTCTGCACAGCGAGGGACAGGCATTGCAGAAGAAAAGAACCTGCGCGCCTGTCCCGGTGGCGCGGATCAGCCTATGGTAGACCCCTTCGAGGAAGTTCGCAGTGAGGGGGCCGTGCACGCCTAAGGTCTCAAAAGCAAAGGGGGAAAAAGGTGGGTTGCCTGGAGTGCGGCGTACTTGCTTGGCCCGCTCCACACGCGCTACCGCGTAACCGTGGGTGATCGCACAGTGGTTGACATAAGAAGGTGCTAGAGTGTCAACCACCGTGCAGTCCCAAACGAGGTGCTGGCCTCGGTGGAAGGGGATGAGGGTGAGGCCGTCAGGACGGCGCCCGCCAGAAGTGTCGAGGACCTGTGGCTCCCTTATGCATGGGACACCGGCAGAGTGGAGGGCCCTCATTAATTGTCTTCTCCCTAGATAAGTGTTGAAAATAGCCGCACATTCACTTAAGCACTGCCTGGATCCAGATGCCAATGATACTTGTTCTGTTATTATGTTTATTCTTTGGGCATCCTCTATGAAGTGGCCTTTTCAAAACGGTGAATTCAATTCACGTGCGTTATTTATAGAGAACAAAAAACAGATTTAACGTGTTGATACAATACGTAACCCAACAACAACAAAAACAACAAAAAACAGCAATAGTTCTAACTGAGTAACAAATGTGTACTCCCGCAGTCCTTTGCGAGGATGCAGAGAGACGAATGATGGTGACTTGACGGAAAGAATATCATACTGCGTATTCATTTACCAAATCAATTGACACATGTTATCGGTTACTCAGGCTCTTCTTTATTACTGACAAGGTAGAGAGGCCTTAACCTTTCGGGTTACGTGTGGGGCGGGTTTGTGGACGGGGACGTGTCGCCCAGGGCCTGGTGGGCCTACCTGTTGAATGGAAATCCGGAAATAATCTTTAATGCATTACATTCGGGAATCAAAGAAAAACTATATAAGAACAATGAAGGAGAAATTATATTATAGAATATTTGCACATTAAGGTTCCAATAACATTTGCTACAAATAAGCCCTTTTGTTACATATTTGAGAAGTTTTAGTTTCTGTTGAAAAGCTCGAATTTATTATTAGGTGTCTCTGAGTTTACTTCCCCTCCCGAGAACTTTCATAAGTGCATACGCGTATGTGCCGCTAACAAAACTTATCTGACAGGCAAACAGTCTAGAAAACGGACTTTGTAATCATTTCGTGACCGTAGTTCACTGTGGTTGATAGCCGGATTTCATAAGAGAAATAGGGGTAGTGGAGGCAATTTTCTTGAGGCGGACGGATACCACCAAAGACATTCCAATTTTCGTAAAAGTGGGCCTATCTAGTGCAAGGTTAACGTGGATGATGAAACGCCTCTACCTGGTAAAACGATCCCCTGCCGAAGGTTTATCTCTTCCCCAGAGAAAGAAGTAGAGCCTAAACTCACCGAAATGCGCAACCTATTGTTCACATCTCTTTGTCCTACGTTAGTCTATAACCTCGAGAACTGGTGGAAGGTTGGGCACATCTGCCTTAAACCTTAGCAATGTTCAACCCTTCTGACAGCTAGTATTGTTAAATGGGTAAATTTGAAGCTGAAAAGCATCTTAAGGGGTCCACATTTGAAGTCCTTCAACGGACAAACGAATTTAAAATGCGGAGGAAGCTCCGAACTAAACTGAAGCATAAACCCTCAGGTACTGCTCGTTGGCGAGTAGTACGCGACATGTCATAAATCCTTAACAGGAATGTTGACATTTCAGAGATTTCGACCCTAACAAAAGCTACCAAACAAATTCTCTGACCTTTGCGACCTCATATCACCCCTCTGTTCGGAAGTGATTTTGCCTATTGAGACAACCTGAGACCGAATGGTTTTGGTATTTTCCAGGGTACAATAATTATGATTGCTGGTAAACAGTATAATAAACGGCTTCAAGAAGAATTTCAGTTAAAAGTATAGCGTACCTTCGGCAATCAATGCTATGATAGAGACGAGGAAAGCGATGATGACTACCTTCATTTTTCAGGGATTTTCAGTTCCTTCAAATTTGTCATCTGCCGTTCGTAGCGTTAGCCTACCCTTGACGGGGATATTTAAGGCGCCGCTATCGCTGTTTCTTATGTCTATAAATCGGGTAAATAAATTCTTATGTCATATCATCAGTTATGTTCGTGAACAAATTGACATAAACTATGCTTTACACTCCTATTCCTGGCCAGAAGCGGTTAACAGCTGCGAAGTGAGAAAATCGCCAAGGGAAACATTAAGTGGTGATATATTGCAAAATAACACTCGTACTAAAAGTTGTGATAAATATGTGATGCGGCAGTCAAATGTGGCAACAAGAAGGGGTAGTATTAAGCGTATTAACCACATATAAGAGGAAATAACGAGCAAATCGTGAGCTCAGTCCAAAATTTCCACGTTTACAGAGTTAACACACCGGAGCTCCGGACTAAGGTCTAAAAAAATACCTGAGGAAGTATTAGACATATGTAGATCTAGATATTACAGATTAATGTCAGAAGACGATTTGTTCAAAAACTTGAATTCTGTTTGTGAATGAAAACTTACATAATGCTTATAATACCTAAACAATTTGGTGCTTAATGGAATTTGTACCGACTCTTCACAACGTATTTATGAGCGTATACAAGGGAATTCCAAGGCACTTTCTCACGCATAAGCTATTATAGGCTGAACTATCCTGGGCAGATGATTCATACTCCAGCACATTTGCAAAATAACCAACCGCATATGTGCACTCAAAATTAGAGTAAGCATTGCATGCCACTTCATTTCGTCTGCGAATTGCTTTCAACATATGATGTTGCTTGAGAAGTCTAAATAGGGGTCCACATTCGAAATCCTACAACGGTCAAATGAAGTTAAAATGCAGTGCAAGCTCTGAATTAAACTGAGGTATAAACCCTCAGGTAATGTTCGTTGGGTAGTCATTTTCATTTCATTTCATTAGTGGTTTATTTTCGGAACTGCAGTTTCACAATGCTTAAGTTCTCGTAAAAAAAAAATTGAATAAAAGGTGCATATAAAACAAGGTCAGAATAATCTGACTTATAAAACGGTCAGGACAATCTGACTTACAACGTGGTCAGGATAGTCTGAAACATATCGTAACCAGGATAATCTGAAATATACAATTGTAATTATATTCACATTTTAAACTCTCCCCGCAAGAAACTTTTTTGCTTCACTTGCAAACTTTTTAGCTGAAGTGAGGGAACGAAGCTCGCGAGGGAGCGAGCCCCAGACGACCGGTAGACGGTAAGCCAGAGCTTGGCGGCTGGACTCTTTGACAGTAAATGGCACCTCAAAGGTGGTTGGGCGACGGGTCGAACGCTTCCTCACCATCGTGATAGGGAAGGAAATGTCGGCTGGTATCTTACCACTGCATGTTTTGAATGCAAGGAGAGCAGTCTGAAAGGTGCATATGTCCTTGAGGCAAAGCAGGTCAAACTGTTGAAACACATCGGCAACAGAGTCCCTACGACGGCGGCCGAACACAGCTCTCAGAGCATGATTCTGAATGATTTCACCCCGGCGAAGCGTGTCTCTGAAGCCGCCACCCCAGATTGTGATACCGTAGCATAGCAATGGAATTAGGAGCATTTTGTAGATTAGAAGTAGCCCAGCGACGGGCACCCCAACTTCCCTAAGACGGCGAAGTGATGCGATAACAGCATAACATTTTGGGGCAAGTCCAGTCAAATGGTCGTGCCATCTCAGACTGTCCTGGATCGTCAGGCCTAAACACTTGACGTTGCGTGACGTGGGGACCGATAAACCACGCAGTTGCACAGACTGGATCTGGATTGACCTTTGCGGTGCTCGAAAGAGAGTGATACCAGTTTTACTTGCATTTATAGCAAGCCCAAACCTCTCAAAAAGGCGCATGACCTCTTCAACTTTTGACATCGATAGTTCAATATCCGCCTGGATCGTCGAGGGTGTAATCTGGAATAGGAGCGATGTATCATCAGCATAGGCTATAGTCTTACAGAAGTTGCCAGATGAAATCTTCATTAAGATAAAATTGATTAGGATGATAAACATGTACGGCCCTAGAATTGAGCCTTGGGGTGTCCCTATGTCAACTACCCTCCAGGTAGACTCCACTTTGCCGACTTTCACCCTCTGTCTTCTCTCCAAGAGGTACGACCGGAACCAAGCGACAACAGTCCGCTTACATCCTAAATGTTCCAACATCTGAAGAAAAAACGAGTGGTGTACGCAATTGAAAGCGGCAGAGACGTCAAGGAAGACACCCAGACATAATTGATTGTCCTCGATGGCGTCCGTGATCTCCTGCCAAAGGTGACCCAGGGCTAGTTCTGTGGAGCGTGACCTGCGGAAGCCGAACTGGCATGCTGAGAAAAAGCTTATGGAAGTGAGGTGATCCGCCAACCTAGACAAGACTATCTTTTCCAGAACTTTGGACAGATAGTCGACAAGCGAAATCGGCCGATAATTTGAAGGTAGCCTGCGATCGCCCTTATTTTTAAAAAGAGGGACAATCATGGCATCTTTCAGCCTGCGGGGAAAGCAGCCTGATCTCATCGAGACATTGATGACGTGAGCCAGTGGCAATGCTAAGGTTGACGCAGCCAACCTAATCAGCTTATTAGGCACATCCACTGCCCCGACACTCCAGGATGCTTTCGTTGAAATCAACGCCCTCTGAACCTCTGGAACGTCAACCCCGGGGAGTTCAAATTTGGGTTCTAAAGCTTGCAAAATCGATTGCAGTTCGGGCCGAATGTCCTCGTCCAGGTGGAGAGCGGAGACCGTTCTCGAGCCGACAGCAATGGCTTGTGGAGAGGAAAGCGGGCCAGCACTGCTCTCGAGAGAATCCGGGAGTTCCACCCTACCACAGCCTCTGCCAAAAGAGCTATTGATGAAGTTCCATAGCTGCCCGCTCTTGCCCCGGAGATGAAGAAACTGGTTCTCATAAAACGAGGTCCTCGCGCGCCTGAGTTCTCGCATATATCTGAGTCGACTACGGCAGTAAGCAGCCCTTGACTCTTGGGAAGGTGTTTTCAGATGCCAGCGATACAGTTTGTTGACATTCTGCCTGAGGCGGCGAAGCGAAGCCGAGAAACGAAACTTCTTTTGTTTTCGAGGCGCGTCAGACACAAAAGTTGTGAAGGACTCCTCATACACCTTATGGAGTATGCTGCTGAAAGCTTCAAAACTGGCGTCAGCATCGTTTGCATCGACAACCTTGAGCCATGACAAGCGCGGCATGCGATCCAAGAAGTTTGAGACTTCCTCGGGGCTGTGTTTCCTGACCAAATTTGGAGTGACGGATTCTCTTGGACAATGAGAGCGTCTACCTGCAAACGAGAGCAACACTGGGTAATGGTCAGAAAAGAGAGGAGTGCACCAGACCACAGGTGAGATCACCAGAACCTCATCACAGTTGCCAACGGCAATATGATCGAGGCAAGTGCCAGAAGCGGGCCGCGTTACCTTATCGATGACATGACGAAGGCCTCTAGAGGTAAAAAAACAACGAATAATTCTCACTGAGTGAACTAACCAGTAAGTTTATATTCGAGTCTCCCATAACTATGCACGGCAAGGATCCTCCTGCAGGAAGAATATCGTCTAACAAGTTGAGTAGAGTATCCCTGTGTGCGAAATGACTGGAATTGAAACCAATGAGGTAACCCTCAAATCCAGATTTCCTAATGTGCACCCGAATACCTGAACGTTGCCATCATCACTGCCCTTTGCCGAAGTCTCTAGAACACTACAACCAGCTCGAACGAAGATTCCAACTCCACCTCCCTGTTTGGCCATTTCCCGCCCCGACCCGAAAAAAGTGAAGTCCGAGATGCCAAAACCGTCGAAATCAGCCGTTTTTAACCACGTCTCACTCACTACCACCGCGTGCAAGTCAGAGCCCTCTCCCTCCAGGAGGTCTGCAAGTGTCTCGAGTTTTCCCGATTTCTTGAGCCCTCCAGTACCAGCATTCAAGTGAAGTGCAGTGAAATTACTATACACTGGGGTTCTTGAACCAACAAAACCTGTAACTGAAAACTCCGGCACACCACACCAGGTCTGGCAATCACTGATATTATTATAATTGGGGGGATTTATGGTAAATGTGTCCATAATTATATAGATGAGTATGCGTTGGCACCAACTGACTTAACGTTCATTGAGACTAGCACTGCCATTAGCGGTCCTAAAACGTTAGTTAGACTTTTTGAACACCTAGCGGCTCGGGGACACACTGCATTAAGAAGTCTGAACACGGGCTTCAATGAGGTGGTGAACGCCGTCTTAGCCTTGTGGCTTCTCTTGCTCCCCGAAATTTTAGCCACCTTCTTCAGCGGCTTTTTCTTCTTTGGGGCCAGAGGTATCGGAGGTCGTGCCAGGTAGGTTTACTTTGACCTCGGTACCCTCTTCGGACCCGACGATGACAGTTCTCACAACAGCAGCGTAAGATTTCTTCATTGCTTGCGGCGCTTCTGCGGAGCCTCCTGTTGAATCTGGGCCCAGGATACACTGAGTGCCGACTACTTCGACAGTATTTGCCTCTGGATGGTGCGATTTCAGTTGTTGAATAAGACGACTTTCCATCCTTGCTTTCCTCTTCTCGATTTCGCACGCTCGAAGCGTACAGGATGGAGAGGACGAGATATGAGACCCTCTGCAGTTAACACACTTCGCAGAGTTTTTACATTTGTCCACCAAGTGTCCCGATAGCCCGCATCGTTTGCAAGCAATTTCATTTCTACAGGCGGCAGCTATATGGCCTAACCTCTGACATTTGAAACACGAAGTGGGGGGCCCAGCATATAATACAACTCTATGCTTTTTGTAGGCCAAAAATACCTCGGTAGGAGGGACCTTATTGAATTGCAGAAGAACTCTATCGGTGGGGAATTCACGAAGCTCGTTCTCGATTCGTCTTTTTATCAACTCCCTCTTTACGGCGACAACACCCATGTCCGCAAGGGCTTCCAATATATCGTTGTTGGAAAATCCTCGATCGACATGACTGATTCTGGCCCAGTTCTGCTCAAGTTCTCGACATTTGCACATCACTGGGGTCTCCAGCAGTGAAGATAGTTGCATTACCTTTCTTGCCTCGTCAACAGTGTCTGTCCACACATGGATCATACCAAATCTAGACTCCGGCCTCGTTCCTGGGAACATTCTGAATAATTCACCACACAGGGCTAACAATTTTCCCTCGAAAAGCTCACTTGAGAAGTGTGTACCATCTTGCTCTTTTACTTCCACTCTCCGTCCTATCACAACGCGGAATACGACTTTCGCGTTTCTATTCGCACTATCCCTGATGGCCGCTATTTTAACCATCATCTTGTCGACTCTCTTTGTAGTGTTTTTATTTTCTACCTTGGTCCAGCCTTGAGCGGGTTGGTCGCTGTTCCCCACCTGTACAGGGTGCACTTTCTCCGCGTGCATCTGTTCTAGATCACCGTCGATGTTAATGCAGTCCGGCACGGAGTCTACCGGAGCTCCACTCACTCTCTCCACAGCTGTCGACACTCCATCAGCTGTAGCAGCCCTCGGTGCTAATAGCCCAGTTACATCCGACGAGGAACCAGCACCGACAAAAACCTGCTTATTAGCTTTCGCCGATGTAGCTCTCGTGGCCTTCTGAACGCCAGCGAGCTTAACTCCCTTACCCCGAGTGCCCGTAGGAGTAGTTTTTGGTGCTGACTCTATCCTCCCCATTGCGGGGCTGACAGTCCGCCGAAGCTTTTCGAACACCACTACGTTCGATACGTATACAGTTATCACAACAAACAACAACTCCTGTCAAAAACAGCTGTGAGAAGCCCCTCAGCGTAGCACGAAATTCGAACTGCCAGCGACAGTTACGAAGCACGTGATAGCGTGAAGAAGCTTCACTTTGGGGTAGCCAGCTGGCTGCGACCCACGCAGCTGCTTATAATTTCAAGTGTCGACGTGGGTTTGTAGATGCAAACAAGGTGTATTCAAGAGTGAGCGAAGTCGATTTCACCTCCAAAAAACTCAGTTTTGTCACAAATATACTGCCACAAAGATGCACTGAATTGTCTTCAGCCACCTCAGCGCTAGCAATCACCGTTGAGAACTTCAGCTCTCCACAAACTCGGCGAATTTAGCCGGAGCAAAACGGCCGTGACGCACCGCGTTAGAAGGCGAAGCTTCTATCAGTACGCGACATGTCATAAGTCCTTAGCAGGAATAATAGCCATTTCAAAGATTTTAGTCCCAATAGAGGCTACCAAACAAACTGTCTGATCTTTGTCATTGGATATCACCTTCCTGTTCGGAAGTGATTTTGCCCAGGTAGCGGCCAGAATGAGGCCCATCAGGATCGGCACCAGGTGAACAAGAACCAGCGAATGGGTGAAGCCGCAGGTCTGCTTCCGATTCCAGCGAGCCGGCTCCAGGCGAGAGAATGTCTGCTGCAGTACCCGGCCTCCTTCAGATGCGGCTAGGTAGGTTATCTGGCGAAGGGGTGCGAGGACGCCGACTTGCTTCGTGTGTTCGGCGAAAGGGCACCGGGCATATAGTGCGATGGGTCCCGAGAACAGGAAAGCCATGGAGCTGGAAAGCGAGCGTAAAAAGAGGGAGCCGGGGCCAGCGGCAGGACCCCAGGGAGGGAATGGACCGACAGGTGCGCCGAGTAGGGCGGAGGTCTTGCAAGGAAGCCCCGAGAAGGGAAGAAGGCTTCAAGTGAAGAACGGCGAGGGCTTTGAGCGGGTGGAGACAATCAGGAAGGTAAAGATAAACGGGTGGGAGGCAACGATGAATAAATGTTCACGGTGCCTCATATAGACCTTGACAGATCCTGGCCGACTTACGACCTCCTGGTGTCCAGCTCTGCACAGCCTCGGAGCCTAACATGGGGTGAGTGAGTATCGGTGAGGAGTGGATAAAGCACAGGGACATCTGGATCATGAGGGGGGTGGTAATTAGCAAACGGGGTACAAGGGTGGGATTCTCGTGGACGGACATAGAGAGAGTGGGGGCCTTCCTCTCCATATAATTTTTATCCAACAATCCCACGGATGACTTCAGAGCGTACCTAGGTGGGGTAAGGGGGGCCCACAGAAAATTGGTCGGCAGGACACACACCTTCGTGAGGGGACTTAGACTTCCTTCTTTGACTTCACGCTAGCCAAGGAAGCCGCGCCTGAAGGTGCTATCAGGTGGGAAGTCTTACTCCTTCTATCAAGTCACCGTTATTAACCTCTCTTCATCTTCGTATAGGACTGCGAGAGTGTTCATTGTATAGTACATTTTATTTTTATTGTACTTGTTACGGGAATGATTGATGCACACACGCTGCAGCGGCCCAACTTTTAACTAGCGGTAGGGTGGGACTCTCAAACTCGACTTTGCTGATATGGGTGTTACAGGTTAGACCGGTATCGAGCCGGACTCCCAGGTACCTGGCATCCTTCCTAACCCGAACGGGGTGGCGCATGAGCTGCAGCCTCACGCCTTCCCTCCGTTTCCTTCGTGTGAGATAGAGGGCCTCAGTCTTGTCCGGCGCGAGATTCATGTCGTGACTGCCCTATACTCCGTCGCCAGCGACCAGGTCTCATTCGTTCTAGTCTGTAGAGTCTCCTCATTGGGATTTCGTCAGGATCAGGCGCATTGCCTGTTGTTGGTTTCTCCCGGGCGAGGAAACTTTCGGCAATCGTCACCTCCGGGGACTCAATTTGCTTTTCGTTTAGTTCGATTAGGATGGAATGCGGGAAATCACATGAACCAAGACTGTGCCAAACACAGTGGTCTCGGCCAAAAAATGGGTGAAGAACTACTTCTATATCTTATGGGTGGCGAGAAGCAGGACAAAGTTGGTGCTCTCCCTTCGGATGAGCTGGACCCAGTATGCCAAGGTACTTGCCCCGGCATTTCTCTGGTCGTGGCACCGTCCCGCTTCCGTATTTTCCCTGGTTCTGAGCACGTGCACCCATAGCGCCTGGCGTACAACTCGACCTGGCTTCAAGGTGAGCCTACAGTGATCAAGTCAAGGCCAGGCTGTTGCCAGACATACCTCTTCCGACAGACTGCGTAAAATGCTGCCGCTAGAGGGAATGAGAGCTGATGTTCGTCTCGATGTGAAAATTAGATGCTGAGGATAGTGATGTTGACTCTATCGGTGACTTCTCTTTAGACGTCTCAAGCAACATTATATGTTGAAAGCCATTCGTAGACGACATGAAGTGACATCCAACGATTACGCTTATTGAGAGTGCACAGATACGGCTCGTTACTCCTGTGGCTATTTTGCAAATTTGCTGACAATGTGGATCATCTGGCCAGGGCAGTTCAGCCTATGATAGCCTATTACGATCAAAAATACGTTGTGAAAAGTCTAGTACAAGTTCCATTATTTGCAGATTATTTAGTTATCATAAGTAATATATACATTTCATTACAAACAGAACTCGATTCTCCCAAGTAAAAGATTTTGAACAAATCGTCTTCTGACAAAGATCCGTCATATCTAGATCTATATATGTATTTTTTTAGATGTTTTTTAGACCTTAGTCCTGACCTCCGACGTTTCAACTCAGTCAACGCACAAAACTTTGGATTGTGCTCACGATTTGTCCTTTAGTTGTTAGTTATTTCCTCTATATGTGGTAATATGCTTAATACTAGCTCGTCTCGTTGCTACGTTTGACTGCCACCTCACATATCTCTCGCAAGCTTTAGTACGAGCGTTATTTTTTTAAATATTTTAGTGTTATTTTGCAATATATTACTACTTATTGTTGTCATTTGCCCATTTTCTCACTTCTCAGTTGCTAAACGTTTCTGGCCAGGAATAGGAATGTAAGGTCGTCCATCTACTTGGTATACCATAGTCCATCTATTTGGTCACGAACAGAATTGATGACATGACATTAAAATATGGTTAGCCTGGAACATATTTTAGCGATAATGACGCTTTAAATATTCCCGTCACGGGTGGGCTGACGCTACGAACGACACTGGACTAACTTGAAGGAACTGAAAATCCCTGAAAAATGAAGGTAGTCCTCATCGGTTTCCTCGTCTCTATCATGGCATTGATTGCTGAAGGTACACTATACTTTTTACTGAAATTCGTCTTGAACCCGCTTATTTTATTTTTTGTAATGATTTTAGTGTTTGCTCTTTGAGGCATTTTCCAAGGTGTCAACCTTGGAAAATACCTCAAAGGGCATTATCGGTCTTAGCCAACAGGCAAAGTCACTTATTAACAGAGAGGTGATGTCTAAGGTGAGATAATTAGTTTAATAGCAAATGAGCCAAGTATTCATACTGAATAATGCCTTGTATAGCTAGAAAAACATAAGAGAGTGATGGTTCTTCTACTATACTAAATTGTATACCTCTGTTAGGGCTAAAATCTCTGTATTATCGACTATTCCTGCTAAGAGCTTATGGCATTTTGCGTAACCAACGAATACTACCTGGGGGTTTAAGCTTCAGTTTAGTTTAGAGCTTCCTCCGAATTTTAATTATTTTGTCCGTTGTGGGGCTTCAAGTACTGATTCCTCCTCGATACTTTCCAGTTACCAATCAAAGTGAATTACGCTCATAAAATGAATACAAAGTTAATTGTCTACACTATCTATCTGTCGAAATAGGGTTTGTTAGCGATACATACGCTTATGTACCTACCTAAAAGTTCAGGGGCGCGGAAGTAAATTCAGAGAAACCTACTAATAAATGCGAGATTTTCAACAAAACATATGTGAAAAAATGTTTACTTGTCACAAATGTTAATGGAAAGTGTAATGTACTAATATTCTATAATATAATTCAATTTTTGCCTGAATGTAATGCATGAAATAATTTTTCCTGATTTCCATTCAACAGGTGCAATCCGCAAGCCTAGGCTCTCTGCTCCTCAAGGCGGTGATATTGGTTAAGTCGTGTTTACCTTGCCCAAGTAAAATACGGGATAAAATAAATAAATATGAAACTCTAAGCAGCCGACAACATGTGTCAATTGATTTAGTCAACGAATACAATAAGTAATACGATATTCCTTCGATTAAGTTACCGTTATTAACCTCTCTTCATCTTCGTATAGGACAGCGAGAGTGTACATTGTATAGTACATTTAATTTTTATTGTACTTGTTACGGGAATGATTGATGCACACACGCGGGAGCGGCCCAACTTTTAACTAGCGGTAGGGTGGGACTCTCAAACTCAACTTTGCTGATATGGGTGCTGCCCGTTAGACCGGTATCGAGCCGGACTCTCAGGTGCCTGGCATCCATGAGTCTCATTGGTTCTAGTCTGTAGAGTCTCCTCATTGGGGTCTGTCAAGAGCAGAGCCAGGTCGTAGGCATAAGTCAAGGAATGGCCGCCGGCGAGCAGCTGGATCTCCATAACCCCGTCATAGAAGAATATTTCCTCCTCTCATAAAAAAAAACTATGAGGAAGCAACGATGCTATATGATTTGTTTAAATTGACACATTCGTCAAGTAACTAAATTCCAGCACTAGTGTCAATGACATAGACGTGTCCGAACTATTATATTCGTCAATTTTTTTAATGGACCATTGGTCTATTTCAATTCGAGGTTTAGTCTGCTGAACTTCAGAGGGGTTTTCCTCATCGATTTTCGGCCTCGGTCCGGCCTACTCACAAAGTATAACCTTTCTGACATCCCTGGACACTTCCCCAATATATACAAAAAGGCATGGAAAAAGATACCCGTTTCTCTCACCGCGGTGTCATGCAAGAATATGAGCCATCTCCGTAAGAATGAAAACCAAGAGATACTGAAGAACGCCGCAATACAAAGACTAATTGAATACAACGCCTGTAGAAGGTTCTTCTTGCAAACGAAAGTGGATGTGGAGTTTTGCGCTCAACGACTTAACCTGCTCAGTAATTTGCCAATTACTGCTGGTGTCCGGATTACTGCTGATCCTGTGCATCGTGCAATACCATAGAGTGCCAGCATTGTCCTGCTTTATAGCTCAGCTTCGGGTCCAATTGTTGCTCGCGCAGGGTTGACGTAGATCACAAAACGTCTCCACCTGCTAAAACCATCTTCTGTTGAGAGCCTATATCTTACCTGATTTAGGCACGCTTGGTCTTACTTCGATATATAGGGCAGGTGTGTAGCGCTTCCCTGGTGACGTCCAGTAGGTACACGGGTTCGATGCACTTAGTTGCACCTTTGCATTTAAAGGGACGGAGGGTTTTTAACGTGCAGTGATTTGAGAAGAACAGACCCCCGCGTTCTTTGTATTTTTCCAGATTCCTCCCTGGCGCTCCGTATGACTCGACGCAGGGTTAAGTCCAGGGTGAAGTGCCTTTTCCGGAAGCCGCACTGCGTATCTGAAAGCGCCTCCTTCTCTTCTATTTCGGCGTTGAGTCTGCCTAATATAACCTGTTCGAAGAGTTTCGTATTCGTTTACCAAATCAATTGACACATGTTGTGGGTTGCTTACGGTTTCATATTCATTTATTTTATCTCGTATTTTACTTGGCAAGGTAAACACGACTTAACCAATTCCACCGGCATGCGGAGCAGAGAGCCTAGGCTCGCGGATCGCACCTGTTGAATGGAAATCAGGAAAAATTATTTCATGCATTATATTCAGGCAAAAATTGAATTATATTATAGAATATTAGTACAGTACACTTTCCATTAACATTTGTGACAAGTAAACATTTTTTCACATATGTTTTGTTGAAAATTTCGCATTTATTAGTAGGTTGCTCTGAATTTACTTCCGCGCCCCTGAACTTTCATAGGTACATAAGCGTATCTATCGCTAACAAACCCTATTTCGACAGATAGATAGTGTAGACAATTAACTTTGTATTCATTTCATTAACTTTGTATTAATTTCATGAGCGTACTTCACTTTGATTGGTAACTGGAAAGTATCGAGGAGGAATCAGCACTTGAAGCCCCACAACGGACAAAATAATTAAAATTCGGAGGAAGCTCTGAACTGAACTGAAGCTTAAACCCCCAGGTAGTATTCGTTGGTTACGCAAATGCCATAAGCTCTTAGCAGGAATAGTCGATAATACAGAGATTTTAGCCCTAACAGAGGTACACAATTTAGTATAGTAGAAGAACCATCACTCTCTTATGTTTTTCTAGCTATACGAGGCATTATTCAGTATGAATACTTGGCTCATTTGCTATTAAACTAATTATGTCACCTTAGACATCTCCTCTCTGTTCATAAGTGATTTTGCCTGTTGGCTAAGACCGATAATGCCCTTTGAGGTATTTTCCAAGGTGTTAACAAACAATAAAATAAGCGGGTTCAAGACGAATTTCAGTAATAAGTATAGCGTACCTTCGGCAATCAATGCCATGATAGAGACGAGGAAACCGATGAGGACTACCTTCATTTTTCAGGGATTTTCAGTTCCTTCAAGTTAGTCCAGTGTCGTTTGTAGCATCAGCCCACCCTTGACGGGGATATTTAAGAGATCACTACCGCTGTTTCAGGCTAAACATATTTTAATGTCATGTCATCAATTCTGTTCGTGACATTAAAATCGTGAGCTCAATTCAAAGTTTCTGCGTTGACTGAGTTATGACGCCGGAGCTCCGGACTAAGGTCTAAAAAACATCTAAAGAAATACATATATAGATTCAGATATGACAAATTTGTGTCAGAAAACGATCGATTCAAAGACTTTTACCTGTAAGAATTGAATCCTGTCCATAATACTTATGATAACTAAAAAAATTGGGGTTTAATGGAATTTGTGCTAGACTTTTCACAACGTACTTTTGAGCGTATTGAGGAATTTTCTCACGCCCAAGCTAGCATAGGCTGACCTGCCCTGGACGGATGATCCACATTGTCAGCAAATTTGCAAAATAGCCACAGGAGTAACGAGCCGTATCTGTGCACTCACAATAAGCGTAATCGTTGGATGTCACTTCATGTCGTCTGCGAGTGGCTCTCAAACTGTTATGTTGCTTGAGAAGTCTAAAGAGAAGTCACCGATAGAGTCAACATCACTATCCTCAGCATCTAATTTTCACATGGAGACGAACATCAGCTCTCATTCCCTCTAGCGGCAGCATTTTACGCAGTCTGTCGGAAGAGGTATGTCTGGCAACAACCTGGCCTTGACTTGATCGCTATAGGCTCACCTTGTAGCTAGGTAGAGTTATATGCCAAACTCTATGGGTGCACCTGCTCGGAGCCTGGGAAAATAGGGAAGCGGGACGCTGCCACGGCCAGAGAAACTACCGGGGCAAGTACCTTGGTATACTGGGTCCAGCTCATCAGGAGGGAGTAGCCGTCAAAGTTGATCCAGAGACTGGTGGGCACGGAGCAATCGATACTCGCATCGAGGGCAGTGGTGGTAACTAGGGGAAAGATTGCTGGAAACGGAAATAGTTACATAAATTCTTAGTATAAAAGGGGCAACCCCCACACAAAGTAAGTGTATAAAAGGGCAACGACCACACCAATTATATACAGTCCATATGTTAGCAGCAATTATAAACACACAGAATTTTTCAGATTCGTTTCTTTATAGTATACCTCTCGGGGCACCTCTAAATTATTCACAAATAAGCTTTCTGACCTCTCGCTCAAACACCTTTGCTGATGGAAGGGTTTTAATTTCGCGAGGTAGTGAGCCCCACACTACAGGCGGTGTGCAAGAGCATGGCGGCGGAGTTCTCGTTCAACGAATGGTCTTTCTAAGATCGTTGTCCGACGGTTAGATCTTTTGAAGACAGCGGTGATTGAAAATGCAATATCACGGGGAATTGGTCGTCTCACCAACTTGAAGGCAAGAAGTGCGACATGAACCGCGTAAATATTACCTATAGGCAGCAGATGTTGCGAATGATCGTTTTATAGGAAACAGCAGCATTCTGTAGACTAAAATTAACCCATTGACTGGAATACCACGTTCTCCGAGGTGATGGATCAAGCAAATTATCGCATGGCACTTGAGCAGGAGAGCTTCAAGATGGGCATGCTACTTCAGTGTGAATGGTTAGACCCAAACATCTGACCATAGACGACATCGGAACCGGCGCCCCACAAAGCCACACCGGATCCATCATTGGAGTTCTCTGTGATAAGCGCGACAGAGTAAAACCAGTTTTGTTGGTATTTACAACAAGTCCGAACCGTTCAAAGGTCTTCACCACCCCTTCAACATTAGCCACGGAAGTTTGAATATCTGAGTTAAGTTCTGAAGGACGTATGCAAGATAGGAGTGAGATGTCATCAGCGTAAGCAACAGTCTTACATTAATTGCCAGACGAGCTTTTTGATTGAACTGAGCAATTGAAGACAGCCGCCACATCACTCCAAGGCAGAGCTGAAGGCTCTCAATAGCGTCGGTGATTTCCTGCCAGAGATGTGCGAGTGCGAGCTCAGTGGAGCGTGCCCGTCGGAAACAAACCTGGGAAGCTGAGAATAAACTCGCCGAATTAAGATGCTTTTCTGGTCTGGACATTACTACCTTTTCGAAGACTTTGGAAAGATAATCAACAAAGCGACATAGGCCGGGAATGCGAAGGAATATTTCGGTCACCATTATTTTTAAAAAGCGGGACAACTCTGGCCATCTTCAACCCGTAGGGGAATATCCCGGTTCTAAGGGATGGGTTCATAACAAGTATTAAAGGGCGAGAAAGAACCGATGCGGACAACTTGGGAGTTTACTTGGGATGCCCAAGGCCCCAACAGTCCAGTTGGCCTCAATTGAGTCCAGTACGATCAGAATATACTTAGAAGTTCGGACACTTGCGAACATAGTTAAGGACCCCAGTTGAATGAGGTCAGGGGCATCTATGTGGTGGAAATCAAGGCAGTCATTCAAAGTAAGGGGAGAGATTCGAGAGAGCCCCGACGGCCCAGGGACGACGCTGACGGAGGAGATCGAGAGCCAGTTCGCAACAGACCACAAACCGAAAACAGTGTCGAAGCCTGTCTCCCGTGGCCGTCGGGACTTGCACTGAAACCAGTTTCATTGGAGAGAAAAACGTGCATATCCTACACTTCGCTACGTTCTGCGTAAGCGAAGCCATGCGCCACGCACGTAACAACCGGGAGCGCACCACAGCACACTCCATGAACAATGGACCTGCTGCGGAAATGAATCAGCCCACCAAATATATGAAACCCAGAGCCTTCATTTTAATGAAACTACAGGACTAAACTTAGAGATTCGGTCGCGGAGGCGCCTAGTGAAACTTGACCTTCCTTCGTTAACGACATTCTTCACGTCGCTCTTCTTGCTTTCAAGATATACAAGGGCATTGTACCTACAAACGTTGCTCTTCCGATCAAAGCCTGCACCAAACGAACTGCCCGTAGGGCGACAGAGAAAAAATCGAGAAGCCGTCATACTCTCGCTTCTCGCCTGCCGTTATTCTAGGGTTCTTTCCCTAGAGAGATTCGGTCTCATCTGCATTAAGAAATTTATGGAAACAAAAAAGCTAAAATTTTATTTGAATCAAACCCAGTAAACCACTTCCCATGTTCTTCTTCAATATGACAGTATGATTTTTTTTAAATACGAGAGCTTAACGGCGCAGTAATTTGGCAGTTCCGTCAATAAAGAAATAATTAAATTGAAATGAACTGAAAAAATATGAACGACAAAAAGCGTTAATATTTCGCAGCTCCGTCTAAATAATTGAATTGAAATGAATGACAAACAAAACGTAGCATAATATTAAACGACTTGGTACCACCCAAAGGAAACGTTTCGTGCAAGCATTGTTGATTCAACTACGATTGTGGAAAATATGTACGGGATCGCTTACCAATAATGATATAAACGTAGCACAAAACACATTTACACTTATATGGGGCACCGCGAGACAGCGATCGTAGAACACATGTTGATGTTCGAATTGTGTTAGAGAGCAGACCGAGTGCGATCCAGCATTGCCCTCCCCCTCATGTTATTGTGAACAGCATGCCCTCGCCGATCCTACACCCACACAAGGATCTGCCTGTGTTTGAAATAAAGCCCGGCCTTTGCACTCTACAATTGAAGGCAGTCAGAGAGAGTCGCAGGAGGACAAAGGTCCTGTCCGGTCACAGCGAAGCAGTGTGTCTTCACTTAGCGTTAACCATTAGCGTCAACGTAGGAAACGCCAGACTCAGTGAGTCTCGTCCCGACACGAAGTTCCAACCACAGAACCAAACCCACTATACGATCCACACCTCTTTGTGGAGACGGGAGCGCCGATTACGTCGCTGCCTACATTTTCCCACAAAATTGGTGCGCGTGACCAGAGTGCGCGGAACTTCGCGTTGCTGCCGACTACGTCAGCAACTGTTGGGCCCACCCACGGCGTGACAGCAAGCGACCGCACCTAGGCTACCCCGCCTGGACCCCTCCGACTCGTATCGCGATCTTACATCGCATTTGCGTTGCTGCCGACTACGTCAGCAACTGTTCGGCACACACAAAAAATTGGTGCGCGTGACCAGAGTGCGCGGAACTTCGCGTTGCTGCCGACTACGTCAGCAACTGTTGGGCCCACCCACGGCGTGACAGCAAGCGACCGCACCTAGGCTACCCCGCCTGGACCCCTCCGACTCGTATCGCGATCTTACATCGCATTTGCGTTGCTGCCGACTACGTCAGCAACTGTTCGGCACACACAAAAAATTGGTGCGCGTGACCAGAGTGCGCGGAACTTCGCGTTGCTGCCGACTACGTCAGCAACTGTTGGGCCCACTAACGGCGTGACACAGCAAGCGACCGCACTTAGGCGACCCCGCCTGAACCCCTCCGACCCGTATCGCGATCTTACATCGCATTCGCGTTGCTGCCGACTACGTCAGCAACTGTTTGGCACACCCACGGCGCGACACAGCAAGCGACCGCACCTAGGCGACCCTGCCAGGACCCCTCCGACTCGCATCGCGATCTTACATCGCAAGAGACAAATCTACAGGAGCCAGCAGAACCGACGAGCGTTCAAATTGCGCGAAGCCGCGCATGAAAATTGTCTGTAAATTCGTGACAGAATCAGTATCTGAACTCGGTCCTGCGGACCACAGTGGTGAAGCGACTCGGCGTACGTGACCTGGCGTGACTCATCGGGACCCGGCTGTGCGGCGAACCCCGTAGTGCTTTTACGGACTAGCTGGTGGGCCGTGAGTTCGATTAAAAGGTGTGCGTTCAATATGGGAATCGACCATTCGCCCCGACGCCAGCAGGATGGCCAAGGCGCTAACAACTCGACGCCAGCGCAAAGTATCAGCGACAACTCGTCGCAAGGTGTCCCGACATCTCCGCCAAAAAGGTTACGAATCCTGCGCTGTCAGCGTACGACACTGCGCAACAGAATGGCTGCAAAAGGTGCACTCGTCCCTACCATCGACATCGCGAACCTGGAAGGACGTGCAAACCTCACCGCTGTCATAAGCGAAATACAGGCTGCGCAATCCCGCCTCAGCATTCTTGACCAAAAAATCTTCGACCACCCTGAATTGGATTGCGAAGTAGAGGTCGATATCGAAGAGGCTGAGGATTGGGCGGATAAGCTCGGGTCGTTCATACATCTCGGAAATGCGCGATTGAGCTTACCGGTGGCAGAAATTGGCAACGTCACCAACACACTTCGCTCGATATACTCCACCGCGGCCTCAGAGGTGCCTCAGCGGGTAACCACAGCATCAGCTACGGGATGCGAGGGTCTACCGCCGCTGACCTCGTCTGCTGCGTCTGAACGGCAGCGACCAATGATCGCCCCCTCCGCTGCGCCACTCGATGTCTGGGTCGAACCCTTTGATGGACACAACGGCAACGCCTCGTACCGTATCTTCCGTGCGCAGTTCCTCGCATGGGTGAACAGGCGCCCAGATACCAGCAACATCGAACGATTGTTGCACCTCATCAGTAAGCTACGTGGGCCGCCGAAGACGCTGATCGCCAGCTTGGAGATCATTGAGCAAAATTATGATGTAGCGATACGCCTGTTAGATGAAAATTTCGGCAGCACCGAGCACGAGCAACGACGCGTCATGGAACGACTCAGTGCAGTCCCCCGTGTGCGATCTACCAGTGATGTTGTGGGGTTGCGTACACTGCTGAACCACATCCAGACGACAACCCTGCAGCTAGAAGCCCTCGGTGTGCAGGCACAACACTATGCGCTGTCGCTTGAACACAGCGTTCGCAAGGCGCTGCCCAGTCAGCTTGTGTTCGAATTTGACAATGACATCCGCCGAGATCAGCTGTGTGGCGCAGCTGATCAGTCTGCTACTGCACGACACCAGAGTGTGGTTGACGTTGCCAGAGAGCGGCTGAGCCAGCTGACTCGCTGCCTGCGAGGATACACCGCTCATCTGGAGGAATCATCTCGCTCGCAACTGCGCGATAGAGAACCGCCGAAGCCAGAGCGTTTCAAGCCGGTGCCTTCAACATACGACCGACCGGGCAAGCGAAATTTTGATTCGCGTTTCCCCCCGCGTACCCAGTGGCAGTCGACGGTAGCCGCTGTAGTAAATCCGCCGAAGCGCAACGCTGGAAACCCGTGTTTCTTTTGTGATAGCAGGGAGCATCGACCTTCTCGCTGCTCACACGCGATGACACTTCAGCAGCGCAAGGCCATCCTCGACCGCAGGGGCAAATGCCAATCCTGTTTCGCTCAGAAACACCCTGCGGGGCAACGGTGCGAAGGCCCAAAGGTGGCCTGCGGAGTCTGTCAAAGCCGTTCGCATTACAGCAGCATGCACCAACAGGGTGCTGATGAAGCGCACGGCTCCGGTATCGTGAATGCAGCTACGGCCTCTCTCACGGTGGCGTCAGCAGCCCCAACCAGTAACTTCACGTCCATGGTCATGACGGCCTCTGCTCTAGTAACACATGCAGGGGTCGAAATGCCGGTTCGTGTGTTTCTGGATCCTGGGAGCCAGTTGACCCTTGTTTCGCCGTCGCTCATCGTAAAGCTGGAGCAGCTCAAACCTACCGGACGGGCCGATCTCGTGATCAAAGGCGTCAACAGTGAGAAGGCGTTTGTGTCAGAACGCTATTGTTTGTGCCTCACCGGTCGACAACGAGAATCAAGGTGCGTCTCTATCGCCGCGTATGCCTATGACTTCGATGTCGGTCCGCTGAACCGCTGCTCGCCCGACACACTCCGTGCCATTCGTCGGTTTGGTGGTAAGTTCCCACTGGCCGACGCCTCGTACTCCAGCAACGGACCGACAGACCCACCCACCATCCTACTAGGCATGGATTATTATTACGACGTCGTCGGTCGAACTATGAGAGAAGTTGTTCCGGGACTGGTGGCCACTCAGTCGACGTTCGGCTGGCTGATCGGAGGTGCACCCAAATCTCGTCCGCGTCAGGTCGATGTACAGCGGGTACATTCAGTATGTTGCGCTGCGGCGATGTCAAGGCCTGCGCGTGATATCGTACAGCTGTGGGCCACCGAGAAAATCGGAGTCACCGACGTGCCTCCGGACTTTCACTCCGTCGATGAGACCGACCAGCTACGACAGTTCAATGAAGGCCTGGTCTATGACGAAAAGTCATATACCGTAGTCATGCCTAAACGAGCGTCGTTAGCAACGTCGGAAAACAACCTCGACCAAGCCTTGCGGCGCCTCGAGCTCGAGCGACGCCCGCTGGAACGAAACCCTGCTGTCCTCGTCCGTTACGACACCAAGATAATGTCCGACAACCGTTCGTACTTGCGGTACCTCCGACAGGGCCTCAGCGACCCCGCTGTTAGTTGTTACAAATCTAACAAGATCGTTTGGAGAGCCACTTCTTCGGAATTGGTCCTCGCCGCTCCGCTGCGCCGCCCATTCGAACGGGTGGACCCGAAAAATGAATTACGGCGTCGTGACTACTTCTACCGTGACGTTCTGTTGCGAAGCTTCCCTACGGACCACGAGGCGGTCCAATCCATCGACGAAATCACCCGATGGCCTGCCACCGCTGGCCTCAAGTTGGCGAAGTTGAAGTCGATAACTGGTCCTAATGAGCCAATAATATTGTGTGGCCCACATAAAAGAAGAAGAAAAAAATCTTGATCATAAATTTGTTTGTAATAATATTTCATAAAATGGTTCTAGCAATATTTTATGAATGTTTGTAATAATATTTTACTTTCAAAATAATTGTGACAGGGTTCACCCCAAAATCAATTGCAGATGGGTGTGCCACTGCCCACCCATCGGGTGGACTGTGGAAAATATGTACGGGATCGCTTACCAATAATGATATAAACGTAGCACAAAACACATTTACACTTATATGGGGCACCGCGAGACAGCGATCGTAGAACACATGTTGATGTTCGAATTGTGTTAGAGAGCAGACCGAGTGCGATCCAGCATTGCCCTCCCCCTCATGTTATTGTGAACAGCATGCCCTCGCCGATCCTGCACCCACACAAGGATCTGCCTGTGTTTGAAATAAAGCCCGGCCTTTGCACTCTACAATTGAAGGCAGTCAGAGAGAGTCGCAGGAGGACAAAGGTCCTGTCCGGTCACAGCGAAGCAGTGTGTCTTCACTTAGCGTTAACCATTAGCGTCAACGTAGGAAACGCCAGACTCAGTGAGTCTCGTCCCGACACGAAGTTCCAACCACAGAACCAAACCCACTATACGATCCACACCTCTTTGTGGAGACGGGAGCGCCGATTACGTCGCTGCCTACATTTTCCCACAACGATCATTAAAATCATCATCATCGTCATCGGGATACGCCCGTCCACATGGTCTACTAACATTTGGAAAACGTTTGCCGTAGTGGTTACCGACTGAAATGTTCGTACTTGCAATTGGCCCGTTCTTAGATTATTGTATTGGCCTTCGACTGAGTAGGAGGATTGCAGCTCCTTTGTTTTATTAATGGAGCTGCAATTTCACAATGCTTGCTCTCGCCAGGAAGCGGGGTTCGAACGCGCCGGTCGTCTGTGCTATATATCTATTAGGGTATCCCGTTCGAATTGTCTACGCGCTACAATGCGTTCATTCTTGAAGTGTGCATGCGAACTTTCTTTCAAAGACTGGTTTCGATATGATCACAAAAGTGCCAATTCCCTCAAAAATCAACAGGAAAACATGTTTGTGTCTCCAAGGACACCCTCCAGTTGAAATCCATCGACAACTAGTGAACGCGTACGGCACGTCTGCCTTATGCCTGAGAACGGTGCGACGTTGGTGCGAGCGACTTAACAGTAAAATTGGGACACCGATGGCCACCGCGGCGGGGACCAGAAATCAGGTGCGACAAAGGACGAACGGATTGACAGAGGCTCAAGGCAGCTTTTGAGCAAACTACGAGTTTAAACAAACAGCTTTTAAACAAACGTCTTTGTCGGCGGAAACTGGGAACTGGGATTGGTCCATGGAGTCTTCGTCGGCTGAAACTGAGATTGCTCAGATGACGTGTCATAGAATTATCACAGTATACTGCAGAAGAAGAAAAATAGATGCAAAAAGGGTTCCCCATATACCGAGTGCTGAGCAGATGGAAATGCGTGCGGAGTGCTCGACATTTAATTTGAAGGCTTATACGCAACAAACCAGTCGTCTAATCAGAACATAAGGTGTCGATAGACGACACATGGGTTAGCCTGCATAGACCTCCTGAGAAGAACTAAGCAAAACAGTGGCTCTGAGAAGGTGAAGCGTCAACGTCTTGGCAGTGCCAGATCGATTCGGACGAGATATCAAGGGTGTTTGCTATTATGAAATATTACTAGCAAAGGAAACCCTGAAGGGATTGATGAACAAAACTGGGTGATCGACAGCACCGAGTGTGGTTACTCGACGACAACCGCGGTTACTGCTGAAATGAGGGCCTGGATGAAGGGGAACAATATTAAGCGATGGGACTTCAACCTCCATATTCTCCTGATTTAAGCCCATGTGATTATGGTTGTTTCCATGCATTAAAAAGTGGCAATAGGTGGGGCTCCATATGCACGTTCGGCATATTGCCAACACGTCATCTTGAGCGAGTTTGTTGTTTGCAAGATGAACGGCGCTCGATATTTGTCGAGAATTTGTGATGTTGACGGGGCGGGGTGCAGCGGCCTCGGGACTACCTCGTAGTTAATCCGATCTCCCCCAAACGGAGTCGGGGAGGAGTGTCACACCTCAATCCTAGAACGCGAGGGGTCGGAAACCAGATTTCGGCCGATATTTCTAGGCACCGGTCAGCTGACTGGGAGAAATGCACCGGGCCAACTCGGCGGCGTTGCCCCCGGGGCGCGCGCTGGCCATGGAGGACACAGGAGAAAACCGGGCCGTGACGAAATCTGTTCGATGCGCCTCGGCAGTCGTGCACGACGTATTCGGCCGCCGAGGTGCACCGAACCGATTAGCTCGGCCGACCTGACAAGCGAAGCCAGTAACCTCATGGATTGCGTCGTGAGGGTACAAACTACAGTAGGCGGAATCGAGAGCGCGTCCAAGGCAATATTTGGGATAATGAATTGGCACATGTAATTTATGTAATTTATGTATCTTATATTTTGTTCATCAAGATAAATACGACTTCATCTTCCCGTAGGATGCGTAGGCCTGGGAGGCGGAGGCCTGGGGCGCGGGGGAACCGGTCGCCGGGTCCTGATTAGTTTCTTTGTTGAACCGGGGCGTCGACCTGTTAATGAATACACATCACATTCGGAAGTCGAACAAATACTGTAGAACAATGAAGGACTACGTGCCCGTGTTTCCATTATAATAACTGACAAGCACACTGAAAAATTATTATATTTTTCACAGTGTGCTTCTCAGGATTTGAACCCAACATTGTGTAAAATTGTGTAATAAATTGTGTGGTGTACTATCATGTAGTATAATATTCAAGAAAGTAAAAGTAGCGTACCTTCAGCAATGAACGCCATGATCGAGATGAGAAAAAGGATGATGATCCACTTCATTTTTCTGACACGGATTTGGATTTTTGTTCCTTCAGTTCGCCTAGCTTCGCTGTCGTCTTGTTTCAGGCTGAATATATTTTAATGTCATATCATCAAATCTGTCCTGGACAAAAAGATGGGCTATGTCTACACACTTAACCGCTTCTGGAGTATGCAAGATAATGATCGGTTAACAGCTCTGAGAGAGAGATAATAATCAATTCAATAATCTCTAATTGAACAGCCTTGTGTTCAATTAGAGATTATTGAACACAAGGCCACTGCGCTTGATCAGGTGGGATCACCGCCGCCGATGGACGCCTGCACGGCAGCCGAAGGAGGCCGCAAGAGGAGAGCGAGGAGAAGCAACCATCGCCAGATTATCAATATAGACTGTCAAATAGTAATAAAATAAAGAGGTGTGCACGAAAGATGCATCCCACTGTTTGCGCCAGTGTCCCTATTTGGCCTGTTAATTTTTACTGAACAGAAGTTGAGGGAAGAAGACCCCTCTTACAGGAACCACTCGGGGCTACTTTTGTCATGGTTTTGAACCGGTCTGGGCGAAGCTACTATAGCGAATGCTTCACGACCATTATCAATGATATTACATGTAATGATCGTACAACGTAGCTGTAATGATACAGCTGACTGTATAGTTGAGCAAAACAACGACGAACCTTTTATGCCCACAATGACGCAGCAACAAAACGGTGATGAGTTTAACTTACGAGGCCTCTGCCAGTCGGTTATTCGTGGTGCCACTCAGAAGCCTCAGTTTTCACAGCCGTAGTACTATCTAGGCTCCTCAAATGAGAACTCGCTCAAATGCTACTAAAGGTGCGGTTACTCCGTCCAGCCGAATCCATACGGTCCTGTCGTCACCAGCAGTTATCTTAAGAAGTTTGGATAGATAGAAAAAAACCTCGACAAAACTCCTATTGCATTTACTATACAGTTTTCGTTATCTGTGGCGAACTATTTCCTGTTTTTATATCTATAATACCGTGGACTGTTCCTGATTTTTAGCAATATCGTAGATTGGTTATAGTTTCGATTTGTATGTGCCGTAGACGTTAAATTTTGGCGGGAATCAAAAAGGTTTTCGGGCTGACTCTCAGCCAACATTTAACGTCCACGGTACTGCTGTTAGCATTGCTTCGTAAGACGGACCCCTAAATGCAAATGTGCAACGGTGGGGATCGAACCCGTGCACCTACGTGTCTCCTCCGAATGCAAGGCGCACACGAATGCACCTAGCCACCGAGAATCAGCCCGGAAACATTGGATTTATGATCGGTGGTCAGATATAACGAGGTGCGTGGCCATAGGGTCAGCACTGTTCGTAGGCTTGTTTTAGGACAAGAAGTTCGAGAACTTGTCCTGAAAACCTTATCATATCCAATAGTCCAAATCAACCTTGATTTTGGGTACGCCCACAGACTGGGGCGATAGAGCGTCCTGTAAGAGGGTCTTACATTGTGGTGAATGTGATACCCTTCTTAATTACTAGTACACATCCACCGTAATGTAAGACTCCTCTTACAGGACGATCTATCACCTTAGTCCATGGGCGTGACGAGGGTTGTCTTGCATGCATGACGAGGGTTGTCTTGCATGCATGACGAGGGTTGTCTTGCATACAATGAATATTGAGTCGGAACTTTTTAAATGTAGACCACGAGTCGCTGGGAAGAAAAACATCTTCACTCAAGCAAATCTTTGGTACTTTCTTCGATCTACGAGTCGGAGTCTAAACAAGAACAAAGGAGTGAAGCCCCGTTGTCATTTAACCAGTGAAGTCGGCCGTCCATCGAAATATTGTGGTGCAGCAGAGCTATCCAGGTGCCTAGTTCACAAGCAAGCGAACAAGCTTGTTTGCGCCACTCGCTGGTGAAATATGCTCAAAGCCAATGGTGATAAATTTAATCCCAATGTATTTTTGAGATGCTTGATCCTATCTTGGTTACCGAATTGTCAGGGTGCAATCTTGACGATTCCGAGGATGGTTATAGCCGGCAGAGGCGTTTTGTCATTCACGTCAACCCTGCACTGGATCGGCCCACTCTCATGGAGATTGGAATGTCTCTGGTAGTGTCCGTGGTTTGAAGAAAATTTCCTTCCTACGGCACGGCTCTCGGTTCATACGACATCGGATCAGTGAATCTACGAGCACACATAACATCCAAGCCTATATCACTCGGCGGTTGTGGTTTTCAGGCGATTAGGATCTGTAACAATTGGCTCCGGTAAGCTTCCGTTTGCATCAATAATAAGGACACGGGCGACTAACATTTATTGCAACAACGTTTATCATCCGCTCAATATTGAGTGTGAACATTTTACTCAGTAAACACCATAGTAATGAGGTGTGAATGTTGAACGGCAAACGTTTTTGCAATAAAAACGTTTGCCGTTGTCTGCTCTCTAAAACTTGCTCAATAAATGTATGTTTTAACAACTGGTCGCTCATTTAGTTAAACTCTGTCTGGATGCAAATGTCAATGATACCTGTATTCTTTTCACATACGTCTATTCTTTGAGCATACCCTATGAAGTTTTTCAGAAAGGCGAATTCAATTCACGTGCGGTACTTATAGTAAACAAAAAACAAATTCAACGAAAATGAAATGATACCAGCAACAATTCTAGTTGAATAAGAAATGCAATATTAGTACAATAAAAATAAAATGTACCGTGCAATGTGTGTTCTTGCAGTCCTATGCGAAAATGAGGAGAGGTTGATAAATGTGACTTGACCGAAGGAATATCATATAGCGTATTCTTCGCCAAATAAATTACACATGTTATCGGTTGCTCACAGCTCCATTTCGACTTATTTTATTTTAATTTTTGCCCGGTGAGGTAAAGGCGACTCAACACGGACCACCTCCTCCGGGTGTGGTGCACTTTTGACCTGTTGAATGGAAATCAGGAAAAATTGTTTAATGAATCACATTCGGAATTCAGGCAAACAATTGTAGAGGAACAATAACGAAGATATACTATGATATTTTAGAATATCAGCAAATTAACAAACCCCATTTGACAGGCAGTTACTGTAGAAAATTGTCTTTGTATTAATTTTATGGCTGTAGTTAACTTTAATTGGTAACTGGCATTTATAGGAGAAACAGGACCTAAAATTATCAAAATGAGCAACTAATTGTCGTCATTTCTCTGAAAGCTCTGAACTAAAGTGAAACATAAACAGTCAGGTGGTGTTCGTTGGAACGAGGGTTATGTAGAATATGTAGAATTGTCTATTCAACGCAACTTGAGTAATTGGTAAGTCAAGGCTTATTTCTATATGGCGTGAGGAGCATGAAGCCATCATATGGGATTTTGTCTGTCAAAAAACTAATGTTGGATGGTTCAACATTTCGCGTCCTTCGGAGCTCATACAAGAAAAGACGTTGTATGGTTGAAGTAATGAAATCACATTTAGATGGTTCAATTAATTGCATATTCAGGTATACATATCTATAACTTAGTTTGAAAATATAGGTGGGGTGTCAGCAAGCAACCCAAACGGGTGTCCACGTACAACCAGTGAAAATATCATTACCCATTATTTAGTTGTAATTTTTTCTACACTTCCTCTAATTGTAATAAAATACTGTTTAGTCGTAGTTCGCGAAAGGCCATAAGCCGTCAGCAGGAGTTTGTGCATGTGACACTTAAGTTGATTTCAGCTCTAACAGAGGTACACAATTTATGAAGTAGAGCTGTCACTGTTGTATGTGGTGCTACCTATATTAGGTATTATTCAGTATGAGTACATAATTTACATGCTACTAAACAAATTATCTGATGTTTGTCATTGGATGTCACGTCTCTGTCCAGAAGTGACTTTGCCAATTGGATAAGACCAATAATTGACTCGGATGCATGTTGCAAGATGGAATAATCATGATTGCTAATAAGAAAAAGTGCGGCTTCAAAAATTATTTTAGTAAAAAGCATAGCTTACCTTTGGCAGCCAACGCCATCATAGAGACGAGGAAAGCGATGATGACTAACTTCATTTTGTCAACAAGAATTTTGCAGTTCCTTCAAGTTTGCTCAGTGTCGCTCGTAGCGTTAACCCAACTACGACGGTACGATATTTAAGGCGTCGCTGTCGACGTAAGTGGTTGAATATATTTTGACGTCATGTCATCAATCATGGTCGTGAACAAATAGATTGGATGTTTTACATTGCTATTCTTATATCGTAAAGTATGTCTTACATACTCTCCTTCTATAAACTTCTGGCCAGAGACGGTTAGTAGCAAGTATGATGGATATATGACACGGCAGTCAAACGTGACGACAACAAGAGCTGATACTAAACACATGATCCACATATGACAAGAGGAAATTCTAGCAGCTGAAGGATACGAGTTTTAATTTATGGGACCCAAATATGGCATCCGTTTAAACTAGGGAATCTCAAGCTTCTGGAGCGAATACAGTGACGATTCCTGCAAACAGCTGAATTTGAATGCGAAGTAGGACGATCAATAGAGATGATCTCTGTACAAGACAGACTGAAAGCCGAAGATGTTAAGCAATTCAACAGAATAATAAAGAAGAAAGAAATGTTCGAAAGAACGTTCAAAATGTGCTTCATATCTTAATGATCGTAGTTTAATTAACAATGATTGAATTCTACTTTATTCGAATTATCATTAGTACCATGACTTATATATTTGAGGAAATCGCTGCTTCTAATGACTACTGATTATTAAATGGAAACATTCTTATTCAATTATAAAAGTGGGTGACAATTGTAGCCGCTGAACGTGAAATACATCTAAAAACACCTTCCTCTATATATTCTTAATAGAATATCTAGAACAAAGAGGTCCCACTTGCCCAATCCTTAGCGGGTGCCCAGAACAGAAATTGCCCCTTCGGATATCTAAGGAAAATCTTTGCATTAAAAATCGGCTTCACGATGCTAATCTTTCTCCTAATATCTGAAGAAAGTTTAATGATTGTATCCCCGGTGCACCCAATGCTTCGAAAGCTACAGGCCTAAAGTAGTACTCATTCATCAAAGAGGCGTATTTGCTGTTCTTGGCTTGTTCGGCTGTATGGTTGCATGACCAAGCTGTGTTGCCTTGCGACTGGCATAGAAAGATGCTAAAGTGTCAGCCACAGTGCAATCCAAAACCAGAATCTCACCTCTGGAAAAGGGGATCAACGAGATACCATCAGGGCGTTATGTTCCCATCAGAGCGACACATATCGAATGATTCATGAATACAAGGAATAGATGTAGAACGAAGAGTTCTGACCGAAGTCTCGTTTAATAGAGATTCCTTCGGGCCACAACCCGCACTTTTATTAATTTATTACAAGGTACTGAAAGTATAATATATAATGCTATGTTCTATATTTAGTTGGTGGGTGATCTTTGAAGTTCTGTAGCTTTCAAGTTTAGTGGCCTTTTTATGAATAATTTCTGCAGTACTCTACTCATTTCAATTATTTACCGTTTATAACATTTCAGGCCGCATTGGTACCAGTTGTCTAAGCGATCGAATATGGAGACCAAAAACTTGCAAGTCCGACATATATTGAGGGAATCTGCAGTATCAGATATCAGCCGTCGAAGCTGGATTCAGTGCAGGGAGCGTTTCGAACGGCCGCGAGACCTAGACGACACCCACAGACACACACACTCTTTGGTGTCCTCCTCATCACCCTCACGAATATGGATGGCTCAGTGCAATCCATTGTCTGCTCCACCACGGTCGGCCCCCTGGCGGCTAAGGTAGCGTGGGCTAACGAGAAGGACACGGCCGTAACCCTGCACGACTCTACCCAGTTGAGGTGTGACCAGCAGTCGGGGACTGAGGTCGCGGCTCATGCGAGAGCGCACCTTTATACTTTACTTCATCGATGAATAACATAAACTCCCTAAAACAGTACCCGTGCCAACAGTTTCCGACCTTGAGAAAGCTGGTTTAACCTTAACCGAAAATGTTGTATTTCTCAAGACATCTGATATCCACTAAATGATTTGTCCTCCTACCCTTTGAGACTATCGAACTAATAACCGTAGGTCGTAGTTTCAAATGCACTTTTCTTCTGCAGTTTTCAAGAATCCCGCCCCCGGAAGTACGTTTAGCATACATGTCTCATAAGGTTGTTATGTATGCTGGTAATCCAGTAACGTGCTTTAAGTGCCAAAGATTAGGACACATCGCCGCTGACTGCCAGAACGAAGTAGTCTGCAGAAACTGCGGAAGACCAGGGCACCTAGCTTTAGCATGTAAAAACAGCCCTAAGTGTGTCAATTGTAAAGGAGCGCACGCTGCTACATCCTCTACTTGTCCGCTGTGGGTCTGTGAACTGGAAAAACGCAAAGCGTTCATGGAAAGGCGTCTAGTACTGCAGATAAGGGACCAACTACCTGAGGCCAGCACGGTTGAGGTAGTGTGTTCGCAACCTTCTGCGGTTCCATCGTCGAGTACCACACCTTCTACACAACCAAGCGTAGATGTTCCAAATGGAGGAGAGTTGGGCGAATCTACGAAGCGGTCGTATGCAGCGGTAGCTAGGGCGCTAGTGGTGGGCTCATCTGGTGAGACTGCAATTAAAGTAAACCTGCCACAGACGAAAGAAATCCCGTGTACGAAAGCAACAGTTAAGGCGAAGATCAAGAAGTCGGTAGTTCGTCGCAAGTCGCTTCGGAAGAACAGTGCCCCAGGAAGAAAGATGCTTTCCGCATTGCAGCCCGTTGTAAAAATTCTTAAAGCGATATCTCCGCTAGCGGCAAAGAACCTAATGGGGCTCCTGGATACTCTTGGTCCGCTGATATCAATCATATCCTCTCTTGGGTTGGGTGGTGTAAAAAACCAGTGCTAGCTAAGTTATGAATTGTTTTGTCAGTGATAATGTATATAGTAGAAATAATGTCAATAAATGTAGGGAGTGGGACGGAACCCCTGAGTTTAAGGTAGTGGGTTTTAACTCTGAGAGAGCACGAGTGTTTAGCAATCTGACAGTCATGCATTTCAATGCCGGTACAGGTGGACTAAAGAAAGCCGGACAGTTAGAGACCTTGGCCGATCTCCTGGAAAATGAGGGTGACGGGCTCGATGTAGTGGTGGTAAGTGAGACTTGGCTTAAACTGGTTGACTTTGACGGATATGGTATCGCTGACTTCAATTACATTGGATCTGGTCGTGAAAATGGGAGACACGGCGGCGGCGTGGGAATGTTTGTTCGTCGTACTTGTAACATCCTATCTTCTGAATCCAGAACAAACGCGGATGGCACGGTGCAGGTAGTGAAAGCACATATCAGGAAGAGTAGCTTTGAGGGACACATTATTGGCTTCTACTCAAATCACTTCCTTGCCTGTGAGAGGCTCCTTGACGGACTGGAGGAGATTCTTCCAGTTGGTTCTACACTGCCATGCATCGTTTTGGGCGACTCGAACGTCAATCTTATGGCGAGATCGTTGACGGGTGATAGTTACTCGACGTTTTTTTCCTCTAGAGACTTCCAACTTATCATCGATAAGGTAACTCGTCCCAGATCTGGCACATGCATTGATCACATAGCTATTAAGAACTGCGAAGATTTCCTTGATATCTCTCCTGTGGTCTGGCGCACGTCGTTGTTCTCTGATCACTACCCGGTTATCATTACGGTCGCGGGCAGAATCTCCGCTAGTCCTAGGAGTGCACTGTCCGAAACACCAGATGAGAGGATAACACACGACAAGGAGAGCGTCCTGCTCTTCAAAGAGCGGTTATGCAAGCTCAGTTGACTTAGTGTATATGATGCAAACGACGCTGACACTGCTCTCGATTGTTTTGGTCACGTGCTTAACAGGGTATATAATAGTAGTTTTACCCCGACCACCTGTTCTGAGTCGAGTCCCCATAGTAGATTTAAATTTTCCCCAGGCCTCCGTCGATTAAGGCTTTCAGTCAATAAAGCTTATCGCCGGCATCTCCGTGACAAGTCACTAGAGTCGAAATCAGCCTATTATCGTTGTCTTCTTAGATATAGGCGTGCTCTTCGGCGGGACCGTTTCTCATTTTATAAGAGACGCTTCACTAGCTTTAAAGGGAATTCCACGCAGCTGTGGAAGTTCATCAACTCGTCCTGTGGTAGAACTAATAAGATTGCTGGGCTTCCGCGAGCGCTGGAGATCCCCACAGGTATTCTGGAGACACCTCAGGCCGTCGCAGATGAGCTCAATAGACATTTTGCGTCGGTAGGAACGAAGACGGTATCTGGCATTCAATTGGAGGATGATATCAGCCAGGAACTTGAAACTATCTGGCCGTTTCCTAAGAGAACTTTTACTTTTCCGGTAGTCAAGGAATTTGAGGTACAGAGGATTATGGAAGTTACGAAGGCCTCGTGGGGCGTTGGCGTAACTGGTATTCCAAGTCGGTTGATAAAAGTATCTTCTATTGTCTTGGCGCGCCCACTAACTCATCTCATCAACCTATCTCTTCGTACTGGGTCTTTTCCCCGTAAGCTGAAAGATGCATGGGTTATTCCGTTGTTTAAAAATAAAGGTGATCGGAAACTAGTCGGCAACTATATCGTTAGTTGATTACCTATCTAAGGTCATTGAGAAGATTGTTACTGTGAGTTTAGATCGACATCTCTCTGCCCTGAACTTCTTCTCACCATGCCAATTTGGTTTTCGCAAGTCCCGCTCAACCGACTTGGCCCTTGCGCATTTATGCCACGAAGTGTCTACAGCGCTGGAATCCAAGTACCTGTGCCTCGGGGTTTTCTTGGATATAGCGGCGGCGTTCAACTGTTTACGTCACTCCCTCTTCTTGCAAATGCTCGAACATCTTGGGTGCAACGACATGGTGTTATGCTGATTCAGGTCGTATCTGATGGACAGGCGGCAGGCCGTGAAAGTTGGGTCGGTGACATCGT